>JACAZI010000001.1:5000000-10000000 GCA_014462655.1 Mycena venus
AAAAAAAACGACGCAACTGTTCTTGGTGGACAGAAGAGACGGCTCGATATGTGGAACCACCCCACCGTCAGTGATGACCACGGAGCCGAGAAGCTGCGGATATGCTAAAGATCCTTTCCAAGACCACAAGACTTGTGGACTTACCTTTGCCAACTCCTCGTCATTGCGAATGGCAAGTTGCAGGTGGCGGGGGATGATACGGCGCCTCTTGTTGTCTCGCGCGGCGTTTCCCGCAAGTTCAAGGACTTCGGCGGTGAGGTATTCGAGAACAGCGGCAAGATAAACTTCCAGCGCGTCAACCACCGAGTCTGAGCTGATGCCCGGACGGCTCACCGGGTGCGCCGGCCCCGACGCGTTGGGCGTAATTTCCCGTCTTCAACAGACGGTGGATTCGCCCGACAGGAAACTGGAGGCCAACTTTGGAGGAGCGCGACCGCTTCTTGGAAGGCTCACTATAGCTCGGCTTTTCCTTCGAGTGTCCTGCTTGCATGGCGGGGGACTGGGAAGGTGGAGTAGGGAGATCGGAAATGGGTCGATAGAGTCCTAATATACTGGTCGTTGGTCCTCTATTCCCGAAGACACCACCTTTTGCCTCGTCCTTATCGCCTCTTCGGATTCTGGGAGTAGGAAGCACGACTCGGAGATACCGGCCCCGCTGTTTCCAAGTTTATTCCTGGGCACCATTCTCTGGTGACTGCTCCGTCCACCCCGTCCCCTGAATTCAATGAGATGTCTCAGATGATTGCTTTAGCGCAGGGCGTATATCTTAGTGGACTTCCTCTTGTGCTTTTCCCGGCTTCTACCGACCAGCACAAGGTATAAGCTTCGCGCATTTATTTTCTCGCCGCGATGCTCACCCTTTGTGATTTGCTCCCAGATTTTGCTCCTCCTCCCCGGCCCGGCCACCGTGAGTCTACTGAGGAAACTCTGGTCTAAGGGAGTGCCGCCGTCATCGCATCGAGCATAGCCAGACTAAGCATGTACTAGGGTTCCGAAGCCGTTCATTTCGCCATCTAAATCTCATTCTCATGCCTGATGGTTCGGGACAAGCTAGTGCGGAAAGTAAAATCGTACGACAGTATTCGGTGGACCGGCGGACAGTGAGGATTCTTACCTGGGAAAAGAGAACTCCTCCCGCACACCAGCTCTGGTTCAACTGGTTGATGCTGATCTCGATGCTTAGTTTCACAGAACTTATGTCTTTTGTGTTCCCATTTTGGCCCGTCTAACACTATGCTTTGCAGATTCCTCCTATTTTTGTGCCTGCTCCGAGCTATCGGCCTGTAGTTGTTCCTCATCCACTCATGCCTTACACTCTCATGCGCCTAAACCTTTTACTACATCTTGAAATATCTTCTGTGATATCTTCGCTGCCAGTTATTGCACCATGCCCACATTACTCATTCATTGCCTTCAATGTACATAGTTCCACAAATAGTCTTATCTTACGAGCAAGCTAATATAACACTTTTTCAATGCGAGCTGGAATTTTTGAGAACCTCAAGAACTGGTAGCAGGGCCCTGCCGCTCATCAGCCTTATCCGCTTTATGAATATTTAGGCCACTATGGATGTCCATGCATAACTCTAGATGCAACGGGTCGGTGGTAGCACCAGCGACCTTCTAAACAGACGTTTGGCTGTGCTAGTATGGATCTGCCTGACCTAAATGCACTCTAACTCCACCAAGGCTCCTGAAGATACCAGTCTCAGTGTATTCGCTAGTTTGACTCTTCAATGATGGTGTTGTGAGGATTCTTTGGTTGACTTTTGCAGACACTGTTTGGCGAGAATGGTATAGAATTGGCTCACTGACGTTTTCAGCCACCTTCAACACAAAGAACGGCCAGTTGAATGGATTTGTTCTCTTTCTTTCCCCTGGAGTCTACTTAGTTCCAATCAGACAGGGTGATAGTTTAAACATCTGAGTGTCACGGTGCACCTGGGCTTAGTTGCCAAGGTTCACAGTCGCTGAACACAGTGACCTCTGACAGACAACTTTAAACCACCAACGCAGCCTGCGCATGAACTGATGTCCTGAGGAGTTGAACCAGAGTCAATTGTCAGGGATAACAAAATTGACACTATTTAACCCAGGACGAAGCCAGTTCATCCAAGTCCTCTGGCACTCTGGGACGCTTCGAAAACCTGGAATCTTGCTTGTGAAAGGGTTATTTGTATCACAGTCCCTGTGGAAGTCTTTGGTCGAATTAATATTATGGCATCTGAATCCTTATCACCCGATTTTTTTCCCGTTGGCTTTGCCCCATTCAACAAGGTTAGGCCTCGAAACACCCTCAGAAGTTCGTTGGGCATTGTTCCATGGCCACGATCCGGAAAACTTTCATAAAAACAAAGGCAACACATGGCATGGGGTTCGAACTGAACCTCTGGACTTAATGTTTGGTATTGTTTGAAAGCGAAGAATCCAAATTTGGCAGAGGCTCTATGACATGACTCGAGGTAGTGTGCTTCGCGGCAAAGCCCACTATCTCGAGCTCTTCCCGTAAATCCCTCAATTCTCTCATGCTACTCAAAAGCTACTCATGGGTTGGGGCTGGCGAGCTGTGGCTCATCATCCTTGCCACAATCGTTCACTGGGAACCACTGAGCCTCTATTTTTCAGAGTTCAGAAATTGTAGGAAACCAAAGCTCCACTGGTGATAACCCGAGGTAGCGCGCTTCGTGGCAAAGCCCACTACCTCGGAGTCTAACACAAACTCAGCATTAGATTTGCTCTCAGCTGTCGGGAGTACAGCGTGAAAATCCAGAAGTTCAAACGACGAAGGTGTAGGGGACGACAAATTCAATAGGTGAGCACATCCTAGATGACGGTGGCCGTACTTGTGGATCCCACATTGTCGTCAGTGGCATGCGTTCCCAACATTCTCTGGCATCATCTTTCAGGTGGCTCCTATCAAGCCGCAATCCATGTGAAGCACCAAGTGCAATCAAAGATGGACGAGGCAAATTTTCAATCTGGTAAAATAGTAAGTGCAAAGGGCTACAAGCTGAGACCTCCTATCCGCGAGTGCAAGTCTCACCACTTCTGAGTCAATATCATCGGACAAACCTATAGAAGCGCCAACAGTCGTCATGTTCGATTTAGATAGTGTGGACAATAAGAAAACACTCTAAGCAGCGAAGCTCATGTCGGCGGGCAACCTAAATGCAGAACTAGATCATGGTAGCCGGGAAGATGAGAAAACATCTTACATCCATTCGGGTTCACAGTTGCGCAATTCCCACTCAAAATGTGATAAATAAGAATTTGACGGCTGTGTTTAACACTCAGACCTTGCGACGGCAAACCATGAAAATCCAATTGATTGTACACACTATGTGAATCACAACCCGGATGAGTATGCATCCGCCACCTATGGGCGGGCATCTGCTGCGTACGGTCAGGCATCCACCCTGGATGGGTAGGCATCCGGTCGGGCATCCTCCCAAAATGGGAGGGCATCGGGTCCGGTTGTGCAGGGGTATCCAGAGGCGAGGGAGAAGTGTATGATGCAAAGGGAAGATCGGTCAACTGAGGATATAGATGTGTCAGACGAGACTGATTACCTGCGGAGATATGAGCGGTCGCGGCGCCGACGTAGGCGATGACGACGGGAGAGGGTCTAAAAGACAGTGGGAAAGGGATCAGAGATTGAATTGAATTGTAAAGTGTATGACCCACTAGAGGGATTGAGAGCATGGACTAGACCGTGAATGCTGTCTGGGCTGCAAGGGGCATGTAGGTCGATGAGCCAATTTCGCACACTGGCAGTCCAATCGAGTCCCAGGGAGACATCTACGGTCATATCCGGTTGCACAGAGCACTCCAGCACAGTTGTGAATGGCCCATGGATTCCACCATTTATCGTGAGCGCAAGCAGATTGTTTTGACGATTGGGAGTAATAATTTTGACGAACAGATCCGAGACAGCTGTCACAGGAGGGCCGGACAAAGTAACAGAGGATGTATGAGCACCGGCGACCAAGATAGAGCGAGACATGAGCCAGAAATTCGAGGTTAGACAGCGAGATGGGAAAAGCGAGAGAATGCGATGAGCTGGCGTCTTTTTGACGTCGCTTGGAGCTGAAACCGCATCATGATGTTGGACATTTCCGGTGCAGATCCTGAAGAGGAAGAAATAAAGTTAATGTTCAGTGAGGTTCGAACGCCTGACTTCCTCACTTGAAGTTTGGTTCTGTTAGAAAGCAAAAATTCAAAATTTGGCGGGGCTTCTATGACATTACAGCGCATCTGGACCCACTACTAAAGATAGTGGGCATGTTCAAGCCAAGCCCACATGCCTAGGTGAAACTTAGACTTTGAATGGAAACTGACCATTATGGTTCTGTGTACAGATAACGCAGATGGTGAGTTCGCGATCTTGAGTTCGACAACACCTGATTTGAAAAGGTAATACCTATTGCTTCAGAGAACTCTCCGGAATTTTGGACTCTTGCCAAAAGATTGACACAGAAGGCTTAGAGAATATCCTATTAACTTCAGGGACTTTCTACAACTGAATGAAAAATGAATGCTCGCAAAATTATTGATGTAGACACACTTGATTTTGATGCACAAACCCAGAAATAGACTCCAGCAGCTAGTTAAGGAATGTCGAGAAACCAGATCCTTCCTCTTTGAAGACTCTTGTCTCTTGTCTTTTCCCTGAAGTCACCATCTGTGAACCCAGGTCCCTGTTCTGGTCAACCTGTTAACCTGATTTGCTGTTGGACCTTCATGATTAAAATTTCACTAACTGGGCAAAATGTTTGTCTCAGACGATATTTGTGGTGTGGTGTAGTGCTGTGGGAATGTGCACAAAAAATCTGGAAATATTTGTGAGGGAGGGAAGACCCCCTGGCTACATCTCATGCAGAAGGTATACTGAGAAGCTGCAGAATCTTCCAGGAAGTTGACTGTATTACTAAAACATGAGACAAACATTTTGCCCAGTTAGTGTTGTTAAATCTGGATTCAGCTCTTCACTCAGAAGAAATATTTCATTCCAAATTCCATTAAAGTGTAGGCGGGCCTCTTGTGGCCCATGTAACACTGTACAATATACGTGGAGCTATCTAGCCGGCCTTGATGGAGGTGCACGGGAGAGGACGGTATGTAGGATGATCTGGTAGCGTATGCTGTGAGAGTGTGTAATGATTTTTATATGATTGCAGTATGGTTGTTAAGCGAGTCTGTATGTTAAGAAGAGAGATAAAGAAAAAGGGAAAAAGGAAAAAGAGGGAGGGGTCGTGTGTGGTGAGTCCAACGGGGTTACAATGAGTAGAGGGGGAAGTTGTTGGTGCTGTGGATGTATGTGAGGACAGGCTTGTGATTTGAGTTTGCCGCGAGGAGGAGTTTGAGTGTCAGCTGCGCCGTGGCAAGGCGCATCATGAGTCCGAGTCGCTGGCGGCGATAGGCTGCGCACAGGAGGAGGAAGTAGGGAGTGGTCTCAGGCACTGCACAGAGGGCGTAGCATAGGCTCGTGACCAGCCTGCCTACGGAGAACCACCAGTGCGGCGACCGCGTTTCCGTAGGCAGGCTGGTACTTCTCATGTGCAAGGACTGAACACGGAGTTTGAAAAAATTCCTTTTCCTCATTCTCAGCTCAAATTAAATTATTTTGATAAATTCCAAAGATGAGTGTCATTCAGATTGAACTTCTCTGCAATTCTGTGTCTTCAAAAATTTTCACGAGTGCGAGGTGAGCGTATACTGAATCGTCCAATTTGACTGAGAATTGATGGGATGCATAGCCACAGTGATGCCGGCGATCGGCTCCCGCCAAAAATTCAAACTCCATACTCAGTGCCTTGGCACAGCCCGAGAAGTACCAGTCTGCCTGCAGCAACGTGTTTATCACATTTGTTGTGCATCACAGGCAGACTGGTAACGAATCTACGGGTATCGCTCTGTATTGCATCAGATCGACTTGACTATCTTTTTACCAGGCGCTTGTTGACGGACTCCACTGCCCGACTTCTGAATCCAAGTCTTTTTCAATAAAGTTCAAAGCTGTAATCGCAGCACGTTTACGAGGAAGATCTTCAGCGACTGCCTCAAGGCATGTTTGACTTCCCTCGGCACCGCTTCAGCCGGCTATTCCGCCCATAGCTTCCTTCGTGACCTACTGACTTGGGCCCGTAGGTTGGCCTCTCGGATCTGGACATCAGCGCCTCGGACAATCGCAATCGACTTCGGACTGCATCACGCTCTACATCGATACCCAGCCCGATGTTATCGTTGCTCTGCACTGGTGGCTTCATACAAACCCGCTTTAAGTCACCGCAACTGCAATGCCGGTCCCACCATCCGGCGTTTGGTGGGGTCTCTCTTTGGTCACAGCCCGTTACACACACTGCCTGAGTCAACCGTTATCGCGCTGCCTGTTCTTTTGAGTTTTGGCCCGAGAGCGCTCGCTGCGAGGGAAGCATTGGCTTTCCTCCACTCAAAATATATTCCCCCTTTCTCACATGCTCTTGAGGTATTCCCGCTTAAAGTAAAGAAGACGAGGTTGCCTCTACCTGGTTATGCGAGACTGATCTTGCGAATACCAACGATTTAAATGAGGATGCAATCTTGGGGGTCGTCGAGGCCACCATTTTGTGCGAGTCCGTTTGCGCCCCTGAGACTATTTTGCGTCGGAGCGGAGTTGACGATGAAGATCTGCGTGTAGGCTGTACTCGTTAGCCGGAGCGGCTCCCCATCCAATTTCTGACTGCAGTCGAACCATAACTTCTGCCCTTCCTCCTTGAAGCAGCCGGACAGTCAAAGCATATGATGTAGATTCACAATAATCCCACCCCCAGTTCTTCTAACAAGAAACGAAGCTGCCCAGCCGGTGGTGCTGGTCCCGGGCGGAAATTGCCTCCGGTGCGCCGGGTGGCCCGGGTGGCTGTTAGGGAGCCGGCTGTGGATGTAGAGATGCACTGCACCATCTGGGGACTGGGTATTTAACTCGCAGCACTTCTGTGCCTTCCCCTCATCCTCCCAATGAGCTCTGCCTTTTTCAAGGTCCGAGCCCGTGCCATTCGCTACATCGGGATTCGCTGCTACAATGAAAAGTCAGTAGTCTTAGTCTATTGCTCAAGGGAGTTGCGAATTATTTGCAGAGATCAGCGAATTTCGTGTCCGATAAGCAGGACTAAGCTCATTGCCATCACTGTTGTCGTCGGTCGGTTCCGGCTTAACCTGCACCAAGCAATAGCTAATCGGTCCTCTGACAGGCCTCTTCGTGATAGTATGCCTGGCACTGTTAATTATAACAAAATGCAGTAGCTGCAGCTGCAGACGCCGGCGGCGCAGCACCCTGGCCATGCATGATCACTACGCCACCAGCCCCGAGGCCGCCCCGCCAGAATACCGACAATGTGAATCTTCAACCAAGCGGCCAGTCCTCCCGACAATCCTGGCATCTATGCAAGTTGACCATTCATCGCTGGTCCAGCCGACAAGGCCCAATGATTATCTGGTGCCACCATCTACAAAGACGATCATTGAGCCTGCCAAAATCCATCCGGCGGTCCATCTATACCCTCACTCCTGAGAATAGATAAATCAATCTCGAAAACACTTTAACATCACACCACTCCTTGTAGCCTTATCAAGAAATACGGTATGATTCCTTACAATGCATAAGGTCGGTGGACCCCTAAACCCTATGCATTATGAGCACTATGCATTGCGAGATATTGTCACACTGTGTGACAAGTCACAGGGCCGTGACTGTCCAAGAAAAAAATTGTTATACAGTAGATACAGCATCCAAAAAAAACATTCAGCTAGATTTGACACCCCAACTCTCTTCCGAAGTAGTCTGCCTCGCATTAAAGAGCTCCTCGCGCTTGAGATGGCCACGGAAAACCCGGAGTGCTTGCGAAAGCTCCGTACTTTGCGTCGGATCCCTTTGATCAAACAGACCTTCTCCTTTGTGCTGAATGTAGGCCACAATGTCATCATCTCCAGTGAATTGATGACCCTCGTTGACATATTGCTCCTCCTGCGGATCGAGCAAGTCATCAATGGATGGCATACCTGCATTTGAGTTGAAAGAAAGCATTTCAGCCACTCTGAAAGGTATCTACAAGCTGATCCTGACTTGCAAAAATGCATAATGGATCCCAAAAATCTTATGCAATATGCATTATGACAAAAATGCATAAAATCCCCGCCTACCAAGTTGGTGGACAGCCAAATCCAATGCAAAATGAGCATTATGCATTGTGACCTAATGCATTTTGAGAAATCATACTGTATTTCCTTTATATGGACTCGTGCATGATCAACCTGCCGCAACTTTCCCAAGGCAAGTCGATGTGTAGACAGCATAATGGAGGCCAAGGCCTCGCGATGCTCCTGTGTCTTGACCATGAATAAATAGTGTTGTAATCTGGCATTCAACATGCCATTGGGAATCAGTCGGCACCAAGGCTGAATGCCCGGCATCGCCTTCCAGATGGCCGAGCCTTGAACAGTTCATTTCCGACTGTTTAATTAATTCATTACTCAGCTACATACACATGTATGCCATAGAATATTTTAGTAACTTTTGCTCTGTAGTATTTAAGCCATAGTTCAAACCTCTGCAATATTCATTGTGTTCTCTTTACATTCCTCGAAACATTCAGCTTGAGTAAAACAATCTTTTGGGCAAGAGGTTTAGTCCCGGTGAAAAACCAGGCGCAGCTGGCATTGACAGAGGGATCTGCTGGGTATTGGCTGTTCTTGTCAGACATCGGATCTTTCGCAACCGTACCCTAGCAGGGTTCCGGTTTAAACCGCATCATGTCCAATGATACCCCTGGGTTTAAACCGGTTTAAACCGTAATGGTTTAAACCATGACTGTGTCACCTATAGAATTTGCCTATAGCTATGCAGTTTAAACCACAGTTCCAACCAAACCGGTTTAAACCATGGTTCCAACCAAAACCAGTTTAAACCGCGGTTCCAACCAAAACCGGCTTAAACCGCGGTTCCAACCAAAACCGGTTTGAACCATCAGTGGTTTAAACCAATTCATGGTTTGAACTCAAGATGTTCAAACTGTAGATCTTTTTTCTCTTTATTGTTAACACATGAAAACAAATATACATAAGGATGCTCAGTTATTTTCTGCTACTATGGCATCCCAGTCAATCCTCGCATCTAGGTGCTCAGATCTGATATGCTCAGCAAGGCTAACACCTGCACTGAGCCAAGTACCTCCAACATCTGCAAACCTCTTTTCTGCATCTTTGCACATCTGCCCATACATATTTGCAGTCTTCAAGGCATAAGCCTGCCTGCCTGGATCATTGCTGTGATCTTGAGCAAGTGCAGTCCAAACAGCCTCCATTTTTGTGAAACCTTGAATTGCTCGTTGGAACTGTTGTGCAAGAATTTCAACCTCTTCTTGCCAGTACTCCATATCTGCACGGGCACGGTGCCGCTGCACATGAGCTGCTGTAGACCATTTAGTTATCAGACATTCAAGGGACAATTGAACTTACAATCCAGTGTATATTCAGCATCCTCTGTTTCTGACAAGTTTCCATGCTTGCCTTTCTGCCAAATCCAACCCTCAACCTTCCCTCCATCACCCAGATTATGGGGTTGATCAACATTTTTAGTGTATAGATCCGCATCTTTCAACTCTGGATAGTCAAACCTAAGGTCTTCTGGGTTGCCACCTAATGCAATTATGGCAGTATGAGCCTGGCGATACTTGTTGACATAATCTTGAATTTTGGTCTGAACATCTTTGATCTTGCACACTGCACGTGTGTTCTTCTCTTGGCCATGGACAGCATTTTTTTGTGAGTTTTTGTGCTGTCTAAGTGCCTGGCTATGTCAGATGTGCTCATGCAAGCTATGAAGAGCATCATTTGCTTCACCATTCACAGTTTGAGTTCTTCTACCCCTAGAATGTCTAACCCAAGCTTGGTGCGATCATGACTATTGAAGTCTGAAGGCAAGAATAATTTCACCTCCTGAGGTGGGCAGTAGGGCTCTGCAATAATGCATGGGACAACCTGAGGACATATCTGTTGTTGTTGCTGATGCCACTTTTTGATATCTGCTCTTAGACGCTGCTGATCAAGCATGGTGTCTAGTTGTTCATCATCTTGACTGCTAGATTTTAATGCTTTCTTTAAAATAAGTCTTATATATATGAAACTTAGTCTTGGTCAATGAAATGAATGGCTAAGGATCATGCACTGTCTAGCTTAAATTTTCAATCCAACATGAATGAAATGAGCAACAGGAGTTCTGACTTGTGCTTGAGATGCCTCCTCAGCTCTCTGTTCATTAGCCACCATCTCTTTCAAGATGTTTGCTTGGCTAGGGGTTTCAATATTTTTAGCAAAACAGTGTGGAGAATTTTTTATGACTAACCTTTTCCCTCCTTGAGGCGATATACACGGTGCCATTCACTTCCCTTTTGATATGCCTGAGTGGGCTCTTTCTGCCACTTGTCAAGCTATACATGGCCACGGATGATGCATAATCCATGAAAATGCTCTAGTCGCTCTTCAGCCATCTTTTTTGCCTTTGCACATAGGAGAGAGAGAGAAAGCTAGTGATGTAAGCATGCACTTGGAATAAACAAAAAGAAACTGTACAAACCTAGATTTTGAGCCTTGACCCAATTCCAGTCATTGAAGAAGTCATTGAGAGTATCATGGCAGTGTCAAGCATTCATTTCCTTTGTCATTCCACCTGCCTGCTTTGCTTCTCCCTATGTGCCTTCAATGCACTCACCATCTGTGCAACCCATCCACCTGGTTCAGATCAGTGACCAGCAATAACGGCAGTCATCTTTGTGTCCCTGCAAATGCATTTTTGGCACCAGAAGTTGTAATCGCTCGACTGCTGCAGTAATGAAGGATGGGAATATTCCTTTCTTTGTAGCATTTTGGAACTGCTCAACAAGCTTGATGCTGTACTGACATGCAATGTCATATGTCAGAACAATGTGTTTAACCAGAGGAAAATTGCATAAAGCACCACGAAGTGCATAGTCTGTATTTGCATAGCTAATCAAAGGTGAGAAATGTAAGACAAGTACAAATGAACACAGACTGCTCGCCGCATGTAAGATCAACAATTCCATCTCGCTTCAAAGTTGAATGGCAAGCACAGGTAACACCAACAACACCAGAGACCACACAGCGACTGAATTTGAGTTTGTTCTGGAAGTTGGCAGCTTTCAATCGAGCACAGGTTGATTTCTGATTGACATTAGTGCTGGTGATCAGAAATTGTTGATTAACAGACCTCTGTGGAGTCTCCTGAATTTTTGACATACTCTTGGTAGGTTGAGTCGTTTGGAAACTCCTCTTGCTTCAGGGTTGAACTGCAGTTTAAACCGCATCAGTTGGATCCACATTGGTTGGAACCATGGTTTAAACCGGTTTTGGTTGGAACCGCGGTTTAAACCGGTTTTGGTTGGAACCGCGGTTTAAACCGGTTTTGGTTGGAACCGCGGTTTAAACCGGTTTTGGTTGGAACCGCGGTTTAAACCGGTTTTGGTTGGAACCACGGTTTAAACCGGTTTGGTTGGAACTGTGGTTTAAACCGCATAGCTATAGGCAAGTTCTATAGGTGACACAGTCATGGTTTAAACCATTACGGTTTAAACCGGTTTAAACCCAGGAGTATCATTGGACACGATGCAGTTTAAACTGAAACCCTGCTGTTGCTGCGCAACCGTGCTCTTCACAATCTTGTTGTACACCATAAGACCTGCCTTCACTTCGCTCCAGCATAGGTGGAGACTTCTCTATGTTGGAATGCCACCAACCGTCATTTGAAAATTGCCAAAGGAGAGATGACTCGGATCGTACAGTGAGATGTATTCAAAGAGAATTTATTCATTCAGTCTTCCCTTTATGAACTAGGTTCTTGTGATGGGTCGGTATCCGTGTAGGGGTCGAAGGAATGATAGGAAATAAATATCGAATTTTATCTTGGGCCGTAGAGTGTGAAAACAGAATAAAAACAGAGTATGAAGGTGGGAAAATGCCGAGTGTTCAAGGTGGCGTCGTAATACGTGGTTTGAGAGGCTCTGGTGGCTATGTAGCCCACTGGCGACATTACGGGAGTAAGGGGCAAGGTCCCTCAGTGGTACCTCTGGGCGCATGGCCTGCACTGGTCACAGAGAATGGTGGTTCGTGGTCAAAAGAAGTGTAGTGGCATTGTTTATGGTACAAATAAATGCTGTAAGGTAAATTAACGGCATATCAAAGTAAAATTAAAAACGGAATGTGGAAAGATTTCCACATTCCGGCTGTCCGATCCCTTCACAGTGAGTGAATGATGAGAATTCCACATGACAGCAGTACTGCTTTCATATGTTGAGGATCTTCCATGAGGATTGCGTGACCTGGTGGCTGGAAAGATAGAATCACACTACACCATAGGCAGAGCAACTGTGATCTGCTGTGCTGTCAGGAAGAACTGTGTGTAGGTCAGCTGTTCTGTCGCAAAGGCGCTGTGTTGAAAAGCACAGAAAGTCAAAGACAAAAGGAGTTAAGCCTGGAGGAGGAGCAGAGGTAGGCAAAAGGGAGAATGGATATATGGAGAAATTGCACTGCTAAACAAGCAAAATCTTAAAGAATGGTTAATAGGATGTCTTGATACTTTTCCAAATTTCCAAATATGGCAATTTACCCACAATCATGGCTTTTCTAGGCCTCTGAAAATTGCCTTTTTTGGAGGTGACCATGGGAAGAAACTGAGTAGATAGCAAGAAAGTGCATGCTAAATAGACCATACTGAGTGGTTTGATAAAGCCAATCCTTCAGAAATTGGGTAACAAGTTGGCCATTTTTTCCATTTTTGACCATTTTTCACCAAATTTGGTCAAAATGACCAACTTGCACCTAGAATTGTGGGCCCAAAACTCAACCAATTGATATGGTTCAAAGGGTGAACATACATACTTTATTTAGCAAGCACTTTCATGTTATCCACTCAGTTGCTTCCCACAATTGCCTCCAAAACAGGCAATTTTCAGAGGCTTAGAAAAGCTATAATTGTGGGTGAATTGCCATATTTGGAGATCTGGGGAAGTGCCAAGACATCTTATATTTAGTCATATTTTGTGTTTACAAGTTGTCTGGGGTCACCAGGTGGCCTCAATGTGGTCAACACTGGTGCTCATTTAATGAGCACCACTGTACTACCCCTTGACTGTGCCTTTTAGCCTGAAAAGCACTCAAGAATCACTCAAACACAGGCCCATTCAATCTTGCTTTGCTCCTCAGACCTTCACGAGGAAAATCTTCGTTGACTGCCTCAAGGCATATTTGACTTCCCTCGGGATCGCCTCAGCCAGCTATTCCGGCCATAGCTTCCGTCGTGGTGCAGCGACTTGGGCCCGTATGGTTGGCCTCTCGGATCTGGACATCCAGCGCCTCGGACGTTGGACTTCAGACTGCTTCAAGCTCTACATTGATACCCAGCCCGACGTTATTATTGCTCTGAACCGCCGGCTCCATATGGACCTGCCTCAGGTCACTGCAACTGCAATGCTGGTCCCACCATCCGAGGTTTGGCGGGACGACGATGCACTTTAATGTCTCTCCCTCTCTGGCCACAGCCCGCTACACGTGCTGCCTCAGTCAACCGTTACCACGCTGCCTGTTCTGTTGGGTTTCGGCCCGAGAGCGCTCGCTGCAAGGGAGGCATTGCCTCTCCTCCACTCAAAATATATTCTCCCTTCCAACATGCTCCCGAGGCATTCCGACCTGGGCTATGCATCATCTCGTTATCTTTGGATCCCTCTCAATCTTCGCTGCCATGCTTATCAGTCAGTCCTTGGTTGCAATAGACCTAGCACAATCCCGGGGTCATGAATGATGCCCAGGACTGATCACCACCGCTTCAAAATCTGTTGATTTTGAGTCAGCTTACAACTTTTCCATTTAATTCTTAAGATACAACACAAGACCTACAGCTCTGCGGCTTCAAAGCAATCATCTATCAAGATCCTGCAAGACCTCAAGCTGATGCATTTCAAGATCCTATCTAGGAGGCTAACATCATCTGCCAATAAAATGCCTGTCGGGATCCTCAGGCTCCTCCCTGCTGCAAGGATTCGTTCTGCTTTCCGCTTTCTTGATCCAGGGTTCCTCAACTTCAAACGTCTTTATGACGTTTGATGTCAACACCGTACTCCCCTTTTCAAATGTTTGGCGGTCTTATTCTCTCAAAATTCAAGATTCGACTGCCTTCAACGTGATGGTCTCCATGTGTACCCATCATTTACTTTGACCCAAATGTGCAGACATTTCACTACAGGATTTGCATCATGTTTCCATCTGGGTGGATATCCAGATCGTCTCATCCTCTTGAACAGTCTTAATTGACTGCGTGTCGAGGTAAGTTCCATGCATGCATCATTTTGATATGCATCTGTTCCCCGACTGATATCATCTCCGCCGGCTCCAAATTGAAATTCACGCTCTTTCTGAGCTAGGTGGGCCGCCATCTGATTTATTTTGACCTTTCGCTGACCTGTGTTCTGCAAGACATCCATATTCACTGTTGTTGAAGTACGCTCCATCCACAGACCATGTCCTAGCTATTCCGCTGTTCACTGGGGCTTTCATCCCATGATGAAGTGGGTACATTGGGGTGTTTTCTTCCTCCCTTTCTTTCCAAGCAAAGCACAATACGGTTACGCTGGCCCACGGTTAAATACCGCAATACGGTTACTTTGGCCTGCATTTGAATACAGTACATTGGCCTGCGCTCAAATATCAAAACATGGGTACGTTCGCCCATGCTCGGATATTGAAACATGGGTACGTTCGCCCACGCTCGGATATCAAAATGCAGGTACATTCACCCACACTCAAATATCGAAATATGGGTACATTTGAATAGTGAAATACAACCTTCGTCCAAATATGAATATGTCATCTGAACAGATATGCCCACATCACAGGTAGTCATGAAGGGGATGTTTATCCAGAGTGGGGTGCCCCATGTATTTTCAATCAACAATGGAACATCCCATCTATTTCTATCAGGAGTGGGACATCCCATCAAATTTCTAGCAAGAGTGGGATGTCCCAACTATTTTCTATCGGGAGTGGGACATCCCATCCATTTTCTAGCAAGAGTGGGATGTCCCAACTATTTTCTATCAGGAGTGGGACATCCCATCCATTTTCTAGCAAGAGTGGGATGTCCCAACTATTTTCTATCAGGAGTGGGACATCCCATCCATTTTCTAGCAAGAGTGGGATGTCCCAACTATTTTCTATCAGGAGTGGGACATCCCATCCATTTTCTAGCAAGAGTGGGACGTCCCATCCATTATCTATCGAGAATGGGATGTCCCATCCATTTTCCAGCAAGAGTAGGATGTCCCATCCATTTTCTAGCGAGAGTGGGACATCCCATCTATTTTCTATCAAGAATGGGACGCTTATGCCCCATATGCCGTCTGCCGATGAACCTATGCACCCTATCATATCTCTAAATATTATTCGTGGTATATATTTTTGGTCATCCTCTACTCTGTGCAACAGAGAAGGGTTCTGTGTCCGAGTTTTTTTGTAACCACCCGCCAAATCTACTGCAGCGATTTGCTCATATATGACGCACATTTGTTCTGTGCACTCTGATTGGTGCAATGGACCCACATGATGTCGAGATCTCACAAATTGAATAAGTGCTCTACACCATTGTCGAGTTGCTTGAATCACACGGAAATTGGACCAATTTCCTGGCACTGTACTTAAGTCAGCTCAATCCACTCAAGTATCCGATTTCCCCTGGTCTCTCCACTCACTCATCTGAGTTTTGTCCTAAATAAAGCTTACATTTTAATTGATTTTTCATTTCAAAAGAAATAGAATAAAGCAAAACAAAAACAGAGTAGGGGATCGGTGCTCGTGCTGCTATCGATCATGTAACACATTCTCGGATATCTGTGTTTCAAGCAGGGTTGCAGACAATCTAACAAGCGCTTGACTTTCATACAGTCTCATAAAGTATGGATTTGATTCAGTGTTGCCGTGTGCTCATCCACCATATTGCAACTGGAGCTTGTGTTGACCACGGAATTGAAGTACTTACAATTTCATGGCCGGACAGATCTGCGTGCCAAGCTTTACCAAAATAGTATTGTTCATGAGTCTTGACGCAAATGACAAGGAATTGTCAACAGAAAGTCTACATATAACTACTGCTTTGAATATCACGGTTTCTGGTGTCCACGATGTTGGTTTCAAGCTACGAGCTGCAAAAAACATTTTTGAACTATTACTGAAGCAGGTGCAGAATTCCAGCCTTCTGCCCCAATGGCCGACTTTTTCAACTCTTTCAAGAGCCATAAGTCGGTTCTGCTGCCCATCGCTACTTCACATCGCATTGAGTTTCCTGAAAGAGTTACTGTTGATTCTCTATGCACCCTCATTACACAGCACATATTATCTAGGCACTGCAATCAATTTTCAAAATCACACCCTTAAATTTCTCTGCCGAATGACTTATCTTTACCAGACTGGGCTGATATCTGAAACGAATGACAATTCAACTGTCTTGACGCCGATTTTCAGGTACATGTCTGTCCTTCATGAAAGTAACACAGCTCCCAACTCCTTGTACCGGATATTGTCTGAATGTTGATCACGCTGGGGATGACAGTATTGGACAACTGCATAGCCGACTCAGGAACCACATTACTGTTTAAGTCAGCTGTCATTTGCCAGTGGGGGATGCTGAGAGTTGGTCAAATCACAGGGTTTTAATTTTTGAATTTATGACAGCGGAAAGTTGTCTGAATGGTAGCGGGCCGTGCCACTTGTCGGCCTTACCAGCTTTATTTATCGCAGGGTTTGGCTGAGTATTTTTTGTTTTACGCAGCAACCACGGCAATGATTGAAAAACGGATTGGACAGCTGCATTGAGCGATTTTTTCTTTGGTGTTCCCCAACATATTCCAACTTGACCTTGAGTCCTAGCCCCACCTCCTTTGAACTTCTCATCCGACTGCATTTCCGTTTCCATCTCCGTTTCGGCAACTTCGGTATGATCTGTACTAGAAATGCAATAACTTATGGGGGGCAGGAAATCAAAAATATGAGTCCTTGATGTAAAGCGCATGGAGTGGCGGTATAACACTCTCGACACCGGTTTTAATACTCTCTGGACGAAAAGAGGGAACCCTCTAAAATATCAGCGTGTCGGTCAAAACTCCGATTTAGCATTCCCGGCAGCTGGGAGGAGATGAAACTGATGCTCTGAGTTCCTGGTAGACTCTCAGATAGTGGGCATTGCCGCGAAGCGCACTAACTCGGGTTATAAAATAAAGAAAAAAGCGAAAAAGGAAAGAAAAATGTCGCAAAAGGACAAAAAGAGGGTACGGTAGGTCACGACCAGAAAGAAGCCGTCAGAATATAACGGTTAAGGAGTCCAGATAGAATATAATGAATGCACGACACAGCCGAGGGTTAGGCAATGTAAAAGAAATACCATGAGCAGAGCAGTGGGAGCGGACCGAGGCGTACACCAGGCCCTCCCCGCAAGCGTACAGGGAAAACCTCTCCAGAGTGTGGGGCCCATCTCCAATCCGCACACAGCGAGCGCTTAGTCATGCTAAGCGAGTATCCCTTATTCGCTGGCACCCCCCGTGTACCGCCCAAAAGGTGGCGTTGAAGACGACTGAGGCTGGCACCTGGTGAGGCAGGCCCGAGGCCCCAGTAGTATCACGAAACGACGCGTGCGGCGCGCACCATGTCGTCGGACATGACGTAGGTGCAGAGTCGTATAAGCGTGGCGCCAGCGCTGCAGGACAGCGGCGGAAGGGCGGAGTGGAACGGCACGCACCCAGGCCGTCCCGTCGTTCGAAGTACATTCAGCGTCGAGCTGCGTGGGGAAGTTGCAAGGCAGGCGTGAGAGGCAGCGGGTGGCGCGTGGTCGCAAAGCCGAAGGAGGATGCCGAAGAGACACGCAGGGACCCTTCTGTAGCGGTTCTAGCCTGCGCACTACGTAGCGCATCCACCAGCCGGGCGGACACACAACAGATTCTTCACATTCCGCGGCCGAGGCGGGATGCGACGCGGACTGCACATGTACGCCCGACGTTCAGAGGTGCCTAGATAGAAAGGTGATCAGTATGTGGGATCCGAGCGAGGGGAGGGAACGTAAGCACCTCGTCCTCATCACTAGCGTTCCCGCACGCATCGGCGTCGTGTACGCAAGACGTAATCCCCATCCTATCGGAGCATTCGTGTCGGTAACCAGCGGCATTGGGAAGGCGCTACGCGTACAAACAAGTCAGCCGTGCTACGATGGCTGCGGGGGGAGGTGGCCGCTTGGCTTCGTTGACGCACGGTCCATGCGCTGATGGCATGGTGGCGCGTTTCCACGCTAAGTATGGTGGTGGAGAGCGGGTAGGTGGGATGGGCGTGGGTGTTGAGGTTCTGTGCTGGGGGGCGATGTATCGTGCTAGTAGCTACTGCAGTGGTCGCGCGGGGTCTCAGAAGCTGGATTAGGAGCGGCGCCGGCGGGACGTTTGGGGAACGAGGCGTGGAGGAGCACGCGGGGAGTTGTACCCGGTGCGGCGTGGCAGAGGATGGGTGCGGCGCCGGACGACGTCCTGTGGATGCGGATGGCGCGGAAGGGGTGAGTGCACATGCTAGGTGAATGTCAAGAGCGTCAGCAAGAGAAGACGAAAATGAGAGCAAGGGCAAGGGCTGGGCGGATGAGAAGGAGATGAAAACAAAAAAAACACGCACCTTGTATGCACAAAGACACGCGAAGTCGACTGCGTAACTGCTGCTTCTCGTTCCCATCCCAGAGGCGGTGGCGGTGCATGGGAAGACCTCGAGAGGACGCTTTCGCTGACTGCGCGGGGAGACAGGAGGCGGAGCAGTGGGCAGTTCGTATCGGATAGTGGGGCCGATGGAAGCACCGACGGTGTTGGGAGTCTTGATGCCGGCCGATGTGCGGCGAGAAAGGACAGCGGGTAGGCGAACAGCAGATGTGTGACGCGCGGCGGATGTCACGGCGGATGGCGTCTGCCGGGTGCTCTTGACCGGAGTCAAGCCTGTGAATGGGATCAAGCGATCTGATGCTTTGGCAGTGATCGGCTTAAAGCTTTACGAAATCTCTGTCGTGGCCAACCTCCTGCATCTCCACAATCTCCACGATGCCCAAGGGTAGACCCAGGCTAACACTCAAGAAGAAGAGAACTAATCAAGCTCCCGTCCGCCTTGGACGTGACAAAGATGCCCCTACGGCCGATGAATGGGCCATAATGCATCAATATCGTACCTTTCAGGGTGAGGTGCACGGCACGCTATTCTGCTCTATCTTGAGGCCACGCAGTCTCTGACGAGGACCGGAATGAATTTGACTTCTCTATCGACGACTTGTGAGTGTGGATATCACTGTTCTTTGCGGATTGTCCATCCCCTCATCTAGCGCACGTGTCCTGCCAAACAAACGTGAGGTCGGCGAGCCTATCGAGACATACGAGTACTGGGTCTGCAGGATCCTGGATGTGCGCGCCAAGGACGTGACAGACGTTCGTTCGTCCTTTCGGCTTCCGTCTCTCTATTTCAACATCCGCAGGTGTGGGTCCAGGTTGAATGGCTTTACTCTGCGCGGGAAGCGGCGGGCATTGATCGGAAATTGTGCGTACTCCTTTTTTGATTTGATTTCACGCAGCCTCCTTATTATACTGTCAGCAAAGCTTCCCACTGCGGCAAATTCGAGCGGTTAAAGTCGAATCACGTCGATTACATTTCTTCGTCTGTCTTTGATGGTGTTTTCAATTCTTTCAATGTTTTCGTGGCGTATTCACATGTTCTCAGGGCTCGTTCAGGTAAAGCATTACGATGAGACGGCTCTCGACCAGGAACCAATCGGTGCCGATGAGTTTTACTACAGATACACCGTTGATATCATCAAAAAATCCATCTCCGTGAGTGTCTCAGCATTGGGTCCGTCGCAAAAACCTCAACCCCGAAACAGCCTACACCGAGAGCGACATGCGTCTGCAGCTCTCTGGACAACCTCACCACCCCTGTCATGCACTTCTGCCCCCCAGGCTGCCTGCCGCAAATACTATCACAGCAGCTGCATCGTATCCCCGAGTACCACAGCTTTCCGCGATCGCCTGGACTTCCTCCTGGCCGATCCCGACACCGGCGCCCCGCTCCAACTTCCGCTTAACGAGAGCGCGTCCGCGGGGCCGCCCACAAAGCGCCGTCGCGCAAGCCACGCAGCAATTCCGAGTCCGAATCCAATGGGGCTCGGCCCCCTCCTTGCGGCGCTCCCGCCGGCGCTCATACGAGCCGCGGCGCAACCCATCGTGCGCGGAGGCATCCTTGGCGTCGCAGGTAACGTCGCGGCGGTAGTGGCCGCGCGGCGCGTTGTGTGTGGCGCGCTGCGGGAAGGCACTGCCGCAGAGGGGTGGGAGAAGCGAATGCCGGAGGGATGGGAGAAGACGATGCCGCCGGGGTGGGACGAGGAGGAAGTTGTGCTGGGTGAGGCGGGAGCGGAGAATGGTGTGCTAACACCGAAGGCGAAGATTTCGGCGAGTTCCCGCGGGAGTAAGAGGAAGGGAACTAAGGGGAATGGGAAGGCCAAGACGAGCGTGATGGTGGTACTGGACTGTCCGGTGTGCGGGGGACCGATATAATATGCGCAGAATGATGGAAGACGGAATATGACGGGTCAAAAATGGATGGGTGGTGCCTTCCGCGCATATTTATTCGTTGTCATGTATTTAGTGGCGTTTTTTGAAATTAAGTGAAGGTCAAATCTCAGTTCTATGTCCCAGTGTTACCTATCATCAAAGAAGTGAATCCTGCGTCTGGTAACATTTCAGGGATCATCCAAGCACAACTTTAACTTCGGAGCCCAGACCTTGGTTTGGACACCACCGAGAAAACACGGTCTGGTACTGGACGGAATGGTAGATTGACTCCAAAAATATTCCAGAGACATTCCAGTAGGAGCAAATAACGCCTCCTCAACCTATTGAATAATAGCGAAAAAAGTATCTGAAAGAGTATCTGACGAAACAGTGAGCGGTCATTGAGGAACGAAAGTTCAACATCCGGCCTACCGAAGGGATTTCTGTGTCGTGGAATCCTACCAAAACCGGTAAGAACCAACGTAAATGTGCATTCCCTTGTCCTTGAGCTTCGCAACGCAGTCCAGAATTTCGTGATGTAAAGCAGCCACTGGGACCAAACAGAACTGAAATTCGAAATCCAGAAAGCTGCGCAAGCCCGGGTTTGGCCGCCCACCTCGAATAAAGGGCATCAACGAGAGTTCGAGTGTAACGATCCTGCCATGGTACCCTCTCGCCCACAGAGAAAAATATTTTTTGAATGTGAGGGAGAAAGCGAGAAGATTCGTGGAGGTGGTGGAGTATATTGAACATGATATCCGCAGTGGAGGATAATCGTAGTTCAAAGGAAGTCAAAACGGGCATTGCACGTAACATTGCGATGATAATCCCATTTTCGTGGGATTTACCGGCGTAAAATCGAGCGCTGAATGTTTGGATTCTGGGAGCTCTTTGTAGGAATGAGAGAAAGGGGATGTCGGCAAACCGGTGACTCAATATGCATGTGAGGCTCAAAGAGCGGAGTCTGGGTAGCGTGAGGGAGTCCAGAAGGAATGCGTCCAAATAAGAGGCCATGTTGAGTGCGAAGACCTCGAGAGCCGGAAGGAGAACGTGTGCAGCGCAGGAAGGGGGAGTGGAGTTGCGAACGAAGAAGAATTCACATCGAATGAGCCTTGGAGCGTGAAGGAGTATGTTATAACACTGGGTAAGGTCGAAATGGTGACCGCTAAATGAGGTCAAATTACCCCAATGGTCGTCGAAGAATGAGAGATATGGGCAGCGGACATAGGGAAGCGCCAAGCTGAGGGACAATGGTAGGCTGCCGGCGCGGCGAAGCCAATCCCGCAAGAGAATCGGATTGGCGAGATTCCAGTCCGAGCAGCTGATCTGCAACGAAGCCCATAGCCTGGGGTTGGCAAATGCTATATTCCTCCACACACGACAGATCCGACACAAAAGCATCGGCGCAGATGTCGCATCCGGTCGACCTCCGTCGACTGGAAGACAGTGAAGGAAAATCTCGGACGTTATTTCGACAGGGATGCGGAGAATGGGATAAATGATGCGGTCCAGAGACCCCTTTATGTTCGTCCTCTCCTCCATCAACCGACGCTGTCGCTCCGGCTTCAGTCTGGTACTGAATCGTCGAGTCGTATCAGTTTCCATTTGAAGCAGCTGCGATTCGATATCGCAGAGGCGGAGGCGGAGGCGGAGGCGGACGTTCTCGCGCTTCATAGCTACGCCCGCGACGCGTTTCGACACCATTGGGAGATGCACTGGACTGCAATGGGGGGGAAGCTGGGGAAGAAGGCAAGACACCACGCAGTCCCGTGAAGTCCGATAACCAAACAGAAACAACAATGCGATTTGTTGAATACGTTGCTGTTTGTGTGTCGTATGTGTGAAGCCATTGAAACCGAAATGTCTTCGGATACTTATATCTTCAGGTTCTCTGGCGTCCGGGAATAATTTGTGTCCGACTCCGTCGTGTTACGAAAATACCTATTCCACTTGCGCAATCCTTTTGCTTGCATTGTGCGCAGGTACCCAATACCTAGACGGGAGTCATACCTGCAAGCCGCTTCCAGTTCTGGTTTTCCCTCATCGCTAAAATTGTCGCGCTTATATCACGTCAGTAAGCGGTTTCACTTTTAAAAGTCGAAAATCGACTGAGTCGCAAGTTGGCAGGTTAAAGTCTGTTACTGCCGCAGCGCCAGAGATCAATATTTCAATGACATCTACGCCTCGACTCTGACTTACTTCCTCTCCTTCTAGTACCACCACCTTGTCATGGCGGTCTCGTCCAACGCTTTTTGGAAACCATTATTGCATGCCACACGCGCATCTTTGCCCAACGCTAGATTCCAATTTCCTACCATTGTCACTACTGCGGTGCATTGTCTAGCACCTCAATGCATGATACGTACAGGCCAATTTTTCCCCCCTCTATACACTGTAGTACTGGAAAGCGCCGATTACGTCGACAGATACCTTGTCTGTGGTAAATGCATTGTATACTTGACTTAGAATTCCTAATTACAACTCAAGTTACGTTACAATCAAGGAATTTATATTGTGTACAGCTCCCCTTCAGTGTGCTTCCCACATCGGTCGACATTTTGTTACAAAATTCCGGCGAGTTTACAGCAGTTTACGGTCGAACTTCGGTGTGGGTCCAAACTTCTGATTTTTGATACTCTTCAACGGGAATAGCAATTCAGAACTCAATTCTGGTCAGAAGATCGAATCAGCTGAGACATGGGCGTCTCCAGAGAATTGCGTAGGAATTGTGTTAGAATTTGACCGGGGAACTCGGCCTTCACCCCAAGTTCTGGAATGTATTTCTATTCAGCGGAAGGTAGGTAGAGCTCGTCTGTTTCGGACCCAATACTGTTCGCCCGTGGTCTTGTTTTCGGATTCATTGCTATCCCCTGGGCCCGTTTTTTAGTCATGCCCTGGTTTTCGTTCGCGGACTCCCTACGGACAGCAGGGGAGGGGGGAGCAGTAGTCGCCTGGTCCGTGGTCGGTCTGCCGTCATTCTCTCCCATCGGTTGACGTTGTGGCTTTGGCACGGATCGCCGCGGTCGTCGTTTGTTCTCGTCCAAGGACTCAGGCTCATCCCCATCTTCCGCACTAACTGCCGTTGCGATGTTCCTTTCCAAAGCTTTTGTGCTCCTCTGCGGCTGCTTCCTGGTAGGTGTCGGCTCGCTCCGTGCATTTCCGTGAGTTCTTGCTTTCTCTATTCTCATTTAGTGGAAGATTGCCCGGGGGATTTATACACATACTTGTGACGGTTCCTCTACCGTCTAGAATTGAAAATATGCAGTGTAATAACTGATCGCAAGATTTTCTCGCGACGTCTTCTTCTTTCATGCCCAAGTGAATGCAAAGTTCCGAGCGTTGTGATTTTAATAAACGCCGCATGGTTGTTTTTTTCCAATCCGGTGGGCTGAGGAGCGCGCCAGCCAATATACTGCATTCAAGTGATTAGACTCGTCAGGTCGCGATAACTAATCAAAGACGGACACTGGATCTAGTGGGACATCATCTTTAGCTGCCCGATTTGCCTTTGGCTTTCCCTTCGGCTTTGCCGTCTTCGGTTTTGGGGTCCCGGTCGCATTTTTACTGAAGACCGTGACCATCGACTCGATTCTCGTCAGCTGGGCTTGAATTTGTTGCAGCACGGGAGTCTTCCAATTTCATGAATCAGCTTATACACAGCTCATTGATCGCATTCACCGTGATTGACATATTGTAAAGAGTTTCAAGTAAGAAGGCGAACGAGGTTGATCCAGTCAACCCTCAAGCCGAATTATGCGAAGCCGGGTGGTATATATACGAGCTCGGGGGTCACCGGATCCGTTCTCCAATCGGAGTGTCAGGGTGGGGTTCAAAACCGATCTCAAACCTGAACCGTGTTGTAGGATGCATCCGAAGCCTCTGTTGCTGTGCCTGTCCGAACATCCCCGAAAAATATATATATTCAGAGGTCATCTTCCCCTATCCGTTCATTTGCTGCCATTTACACGCTTTCTACCTATGTATTCTGTACTCCTGGCACACAATTTGATTCCTGCTTCTGTCTGCTTGCTTGCACTGTGTCATTCACTCTCTGTCCTCTGAAAAACCGCATCCGGTGTTCTGAGATTTAAAAACTTGCGAAGAGCTAGAACAGCTTTGAACCCCACATTCAGTGGTACATTTCGCATTCAAACCTGGATGAAATGGCCTATATTCCCTTGTAAATCCAAGATTTGCTGGAGTTCAACCTTAGTCAGCAAGTCACCGTTCGGGCGCAATCTTTCCAGTTTGTTCTCGGTGGTCGGCAACCCAGTCAGAAATCAATAGGGGACGTCAAACATGTTTGTGAAGAAGACTCTGGATCGATTCTGATCTCGATTCATGTGTTCAGAATCGAGCCAGAATCGCCATCAAAAACAGAATCGACAGAATCGGTGTTCCTCTTCCAGACGAGGAACAGCTAAGAATCGTGATTCAGAATGATCCAGAATCATTGCTCCTGATCCTCGCTTCTTCAGCCCGAGGACATGGTGATGGGCGCACAGCTGCCACCCCGCCGCCGCCCCCGCCGGTGCCGCGGCAAAAGTTTGGCCTCACTTTTTGTCACACCAGTGCGCAAGGAGACACTTTCCTTCATTTTCTGCTTCAGACAGGTTTTGATTTTAGCTATATGTTAGCCTAGGAAAGTCTTCAGGACCACATGAGGATGGCTCTGGTGCAGAGAAAGTCGAGGCATGGGTGGAATGAGACAAGGAGATTTGATGGCACAGGTATTTTGAAACAATTGTTATTTTAATTATACTTACTCAGGTCAACCTGAATCGACGGAGAATCGACTTCGAAAACGGGGTGGTCAAACTTTGATTGATTCTTGGTCGATTCTTGTCCACAGAATCGAACAAGAATTGACCAAGAATCGAAAACAGAATCGAAATGCCCGACATGTTTGACTTCCCCTAATGATGTGAGAACCGGTATCACCGCATCTGGAAATTCCCCCCTATTTCCAACTCTGTTTGCTCAGAACACCGTTCCATACAATTGGAGAACTGATTTTTGGCCTAAAATTAACCGTTCTTTAAGATTTTGCTCGTTTGGCAGTGCTCATCAATTTGCACGTGTTGGTTCTTTCTCCATAAGGCTCAACAGCTCTTCTCCGTCCGCCTGCTACGCAATCCACAGCTAATTATTGTAACGGAAATGGCTTCTCAGCGGTGCAATTACCCCATGTAGGCTTATCTCCTTTGTCTTTCTCTCTCCTGCCCTTTAAAACGTGCTCTTCTGCCCCATTTGTAACCCTGTGTTTCTCTGTTGGTTGACGTCAAACATTCAACTGATGACGCAACGCTGATAATAATCATGGCAGAGGCCCACACTCGTCCGCTTTTAGCTGAACATGCCTGGGGCTGTATTCAGATTTTCATTTAAAACCAATCACGAGGCTCAACAGCTGACCTATGCGCAGTTCCTTCTGGACAGGACGCAGTTGCTGCTGCCTACGGCACAGCCAGATTTCAATCGCAATCGTGCCGAGGGGGCCACGTAGGCTCGCCGAAGATCTTCGATATAAGGACGGGGACAGAACTCTCGTCTGACAAATTTCCCCCCCGTTTCCTGCGTCCTCAGATTTCTTGGAATTGGGACATTCTCTTCTTGGATTAATACTGGGGTTTATTGATGCTTGAACCTTCTACTGGGGACGTTCTTCTACACTGTTTTTCAAAACTGCTCCTGGAATTCGCCGTCCATGTGGGTCACGGTAATTTCCCCAATCGTTCCTCGCTCCTTCAATGCATCAGGTTTGCTGATGGGATTGGCCACACTGGCTTCCTTCGCTCGTAGACTGGGAAAACCTCGCCTGTCACAGTATTCCAAAGAAATTTGACAGTTCTCGGCCCACAATGCATGGCACTCTCCCTGTGTCGTCCTTCAATTCTCGGTGCTGAGCTTATTCGGCTTTCTCTGGCGTCCAGTGGTCGATATCAACGCCATCCGCTGCATATGGTGCAATACAAAAGTCTCGCGTATGGCTCATCTCATCTGTGGCCGTAATCCTCTCTCTGTGGTTTGCTCTTTTTGGGAAACATGTATTCTCGGTCGTTCCGAGGGCCTGCTTGCCTTTCATTTCCAGTTGCGCCCTTGCCCTGCGTCGTTTGGTTCTCCCTCGTTTTAACCTTCCCCGAAAATCTTGAAGCTCTCCATTTGCTGGTTTGCCATTCATTTACTGTCTCTTTTTGTCGAGCCAGTGCTGCGATCCATCGGAGAACCAAGGCCATTCATTTCTTAAGAGCCTCGCACCTTGGAGAATGAACTCCGTGCCAGGGACGGCACTGTTTCCGCTTCCTTTGTCGTTTACTTATTACGCTAAACAGTTCATTTTCCTACCCTGTTTCCATATTTTTCACTGCACCTGTTGGTAATCATATTGTCAAACACGATTATCCAGACCAACCCACGTACGGATAATGCTGGTGTTTGTTTCACATCTCTCTAATCACCTGGGCTACCGGAGCGAAGCGGAGGCCCATCTTGTGTTATATACATTCCTGAGGTCTCATATGGGCCTGAATTTGAGGCTTAAGAGTTGCCAGATATAAGACTTAGCATGACTGCACTCCTCCCCTCCTTGCCATCACGTGAAGTGCTGGTACAAGATTTTGCAGAAGATGTACTCTCCACACATCATATCTGTAGCGCGCTCCATGGCAGAGCCCACTAAATGGTTGCATCCAGTCACTTCTTGAGTCAACTGGAAATTCAATTTGTATTGTTCATTCAAGTCCTGCCACCTTCTACCCACAGCCTAGTCTCTTATAAACAGACACTACAACAATTAAACTCGTACCTTGTTTGTTATAGTCTGTTGCAAAGGTGGATCAAATGATCAGTAGCCATGTTATTACAAATCACAAATGCTTTCTGGTACAAGTGGGGGGGTTCAGTGATGTGTATTCTGGGCTTCTACCTTAATATTCCTCTTAAGCGACATTATATGAGTAGGTTGTCTAGTAAATAGTTGGGCATAAGGTCAAAGAGGCAGAATGCTGAACTTTGGTGGCCCGGCATGCAGGAACAGCCGAGATGTCAATTTTAGTGGAATGAGGATGAAGATCATTGTCTCAAGAGGTTGGATCCACATAAGATAGCTTTCAAAGACACTTTCTTGCTGAAATTTCATGCATAGAGGTTTGGGAATGGTTGAATGGTCATCAGGAAAATTCAAACTCCGATGATTTGTAATAATGTGGCTACCGTACATGAGAGGGATTGTGGTGATGCGAAGATGAGGTGGTTACTACTTTAGATAATTCCCCATTGTGATCGCTGGTGACATCATCTTATCTACTTCAATTTGGGCATCTCGGACATTCAACCCTGCTCTCATTTCCTGCAGTTGTGATGTGCTGACCCAAACAGGAGGTATAACTTTTTTTCATTGTCTGAGAAGACCTCAAAAGTTGCAGCAGGGCCACAAAAGGATCAAAAAAAGATTCAGAAAGGTCAACTTATGAAAAAAAAAGTTGCAGCAGAATAGATGTGCATTTTTATGGCGGTCAAAGTGCACATTTAATCGGCCGCAAGAAAAAGTGCTGATTTCGGACTTACCGCAAGAAAGATACGTGATTTGACGCCTTCCCCGCAAAAGAGATAACGATAATCAGATCGTTTAACTTGCGGGGAAATCGTGGCATCCCGCAAGATATATTTAGTCGTCGCCCGCAAGATACAGACACATCGCCCGCAAGATACAGAGTCGCCCGCAAAAAAAAAAAAAAAGTTGCACCCGCAACTTTTGTAATCTGCCGCAAAAGTTTTATTCAAACCTTCCCGCAATATATATACACACAAGTTTGCTGGAGCGAAGCAACGATTAATTGGCTGTATGTAAGGCACAAAATAAATGATCGAGTACGTGCAAGGGTATAAATGTAGAGTCTGTGGATGAAGTACTGGAAAAGGATTGTCCAAGGAGTGGATAAGTGGTGATTAGATGGGATTTGAGGTAACGAAGGGAGCGACGACGTGCGGAATGTATCAAGATCGACCGAGGCAAGCAAAAGAGTAGAACAGGGGAGCTATGGGATTAGGGTTAGAGGAGATGGGGGGTGGTAGAAGACTCGGGGGTAGGGGACCGGACCGCCTCTTTTCGCATGGCCGCTCGAATCAGTTCATCCGTCTGGAGGGCCATCAACGCTGCCACGGCTGTATCAATGTAGTCCTGTTCCGCGGTAACATGCCCAGTTCCCCAAATCCATGTCACCGTGCGCTTCTGACATGCATCACACAAACCGGTGATCTCAGTGTTCTCCACCTGCTGCAACACTTTTACGAGACTCAGGTGAATCTCTGGATGATGTATAAGCTTCGGAATTTTCATGTTCCACTCACGATACCATGCCGCACCGCAGTAAGCTGGCACTTGGCATTCTGGATTGTTTTGGGTGGATGGGGTGTCGAAGGTGAACTGCTTTTGATGTTTTTCGATGTCAGCCTTCGTCTTGACTAACCAAAAATATCCAGCCGGTCCATGAGGACCATGTCGAGACTGGTTATTGGAAGCTCCATTAACCGCTTAAAGGCGGGTTTAATCCAATGATCCACGCGGTAGTGCTGCGCGAGCTCGAGTTGGAGAGCGGCATTGAAGTCAGGTCCTTTCAGTTCAAATGCCTGTACAGCATGAGCGATACCGTCCTCGATTTTGAAGAATGTTGAAAGGCTGAGGACCAAGACTAAGAATGAACGCATCTATCCCATCTGTGTCCGCCAACAGTCCTTCGGCTGGCGGCCCTTCGTCGGCGGGGGTTTCAAACCCGAGGCCATGCGCTAGACCTATTCACAAAGGACTAGATATCCCGCAATCTGGCTCCAGTATTTGGGACAAATCCTGAGCAACTTTGACTCCTTGATTCCAATGGACTGATTAGCTGTATTTTTCTGGAGCCTATCGATTTTCGACTCCTCACACAATCCTTCAACTCGATCGATATCATACCCATGTTCCTTACATCCCTCCTTCGTTACCTCACATCCATCTAATCACCACTTACTTCTTGGATGATCCTTTTCCAGTACTTCATCCACAGACTCTACATTTATACCCTCGCACGTACCCGATCATTTGTTTTGTGCCTTACATACAGCCAATTAATTGTTGCTTCGCTCCAGCAAACTTGTGTGTATATATATTGCGGGAAGGTTTGAATAAAACTTTTGCGGCAGATTACAAAAGTTGCGGGTGCAACTTATTTTTTTTTTGCGGGCGACTCTGTATCTTGCGGGCGATGTGTCTGTATCTTGCGGACGACGACTAAATATATCTTGCGGGATGCCACGATTTCCCCGCAAGTTAAACGATCTGATTATCGTTATCTCTTTTGCGGGGAAGGCGTCAAATCACGTATCTTTCTTGCGGTAAGTCCGAAATCAGCACTTTATCTTGCGGCCGATTAAATGTGCATTTTGACCGCCATACATTTTAACTGCCATATTGGGGGGGTAATGTCACAATTTGAGCCTAATTGTTCTCTTATCTAGGTGCCAACATGTGACAAGATAATGCAGATAAGCACCAGACAGATGAGATGGTTCATTGAAGACAGAAATGGCTTAATCATTGATATTTCAAGACAACCCCATGGGTTTTTGAAATGAAGTATTCGGATAATTCTATTTGGCAGCCCGGCTTCTTTGGCAACCCCTGGCAACCCCGGTATTTTTTTAAGGGGTTGCCAAATAGTAGTTGGCAACCCTATTTTTCAAAACCTCGATAAGATCTCTGCGGCCCGCCTCGCCAGCTGTGTTACATGGCGGCTGCGACTCCACCCCGTATTCAGAGTTGTTTAGTCTATTTAGATATCTAATCCAATTTGCGACGCTTTCTAGGAGACAAACTCAGCCCCACTGCCACCAAATCCCTGTCAGCTGAGTGCCTTTTCTTGCGCTTTCTACTTATTTCCAAGTCCCCTGCATTCTCCTTCTCCACCGTCAACGGCATATTCACCTGTACCTTTGCCACCTGCCGTTTTACCGCTGCAAGAGTGTTCGTTGCTAGCCCTTTCTTTTCTTCACCCCGAGATTTGAGCTTTGCGGTCGCAACTCTGAGTGCATAGCGATGATGATAGAACTGAGGCACACGAGGGTCTCCTTTACAGTACATGATCCTGCCAAGAACAGAAAACACATCAGTTCACACTCAACAAATGAAATAAGAATATTACATGTCATCTCCTCGTCCCTTGATACGGCGTGCGATGCCGCAGTAATCGAGCGGCCCAACAGTAAAATTTTGAGTGAACTTGATGATATAGGCCAACAAGGCGCGATCACGGGTCGAGGGATTGCATTGCTGCATAGGAGTGGTTTTTGGAACAAGAGGTGCGACTGTCTTTGGCTTTGGAGGTTTCCCAGATTTCCACGTTGCAGGTGCAACTAGGTCCCCGATCTGTTCTGATTTTGGCACCTGTGGTGGGCGGGCTCGAGGAATCGGAGCTGAATTGTCAGGGAATGCCGGGATGACAGACCAGATGTCGGTGTTAGCTGCGCGATAGAGGATAGTGAGCGGATGAGATGCGCGGAGAGCACCCTTGTTGGCATGGAATAGGTAGGTGTATGCAGTGGGATTGAGCCAGGATGTGCTCATTTCTGGCGCAACTTTGGAAGATGGGTTTCAGCTTGAATTGATAGAATACATGATTTGATTCAATACGAACTCGAGAGATTTGAGTAAAACCTTGCAAGAGTGTTGTCGCTCGACAGGCAGGCAATGGGTAGACCCGCATCAGAGTGGAGTTTGGCCCACAGCTCTTCACCAAAAATTAGACCACCTAGGTTGATGTCCTCGAATTCAAGGGCATGACGAATGAGCTCAGGCTCGAATACATCGAACGGGCCAGCTGCAGTGCATCTCCTTACCCAGAGTGGGTCTCTGGAATGCACTTCACAGACGGCCTGTGCATTGGTTCAACACGTGATACATTTTCAGGAGGGAAAGAATGTGAGGAAAGCGAAAGTGTACCTTGAAGTTTACAAGTAGGCCATGGAAGCGAGCGCTAACATAAGAACGTTCTTTCCCATACACTTGGAGGCGCTCGCTGTAGAGAAGACGATTTTCCTTGCGGACACAAATTACATAGTCAACAAGGAATCGTTGGACAAGAGTCCTTGGAATAAAATAAATAAATAACTAACCTGCCCAGATAAAGATGTCAAACTCACCACAGTGTCGTATGGGCCTCTTTTGCAAAGTGATAGAAAGCACCACACAGTCGAGCAGTTCGGGACGGAGAGTCGAATACCTCTGCTTCAGTAAGGTTAGGTGATAAACCTGAGATGTGGAAATGAGATGGCAAGCTTCATGAGACGAGAACATTGGCGCCTACCCGCCATATGCCATAATTCGGTGATAGTGTAGACACCAGCCCCAGCAAAGATGTCTGAGCTGGTGCGGACCAGGGTCATTGCATTTGAGGCGCGGTTTGTCTGCCTGGTGCGTCGATCTGCCACCCATTTGACCACGTCTTCCAAGAAACGAGGGAATTCGAGGTAGACATCCGGCTGATCAGCAAGGGTAAGACGGTCCTCAGACCAATAGAGCTGAAAAGAGTTGTAGGATGAATTGTGAATTGCAAAGCAAGGGAGAAGGCTTGCCTGAATCAAGAGGTCAAGTGTCAAATAAGCGAGCACATGATGCTCAAATTCAAATGCAATCCCGACTTTGAAGCCTCGTTCAGCTCGATCAACCGCACAGATTGCTTCATCCCAGTCCAATTTATTAAACACTTGGGTGACAGTGTGCTTCAGAAATTGTATCTGGCACGCTATTTAGAGGGAGACAGGGTTCCAGGACAAGGATATAGTAATACCTGGCACCAATAGGTCCGTGATTCAGCATCATAGAACTTCAGTAGAACATTTCTGGGATGTGTTTCTGCATTCAGCAAGACTAAGCCCCTCTCTGAGATAGGCACAGGAGGGTTATCAGGATCTGTGGCATATAGCGGTGGATAGATAGGTGTCTGAGAGTCACAAGATCCTCTGAGAACAGTTGAGGATGATTCCAGAGTATAGACATGGCCGAGATTCGCTCTGGAGCCAGGAAGATGAGACAAGGATTCCTCTATAGTGGCATCAGCTTGGATGCTTTTGACCCTCAGGGAGCCTGCAGGCTGATCATCTATGAAGAGTTTGGCCAGATGGCCTGAAGTAACACCTTCTGGAAGCTCAGGCATTGACACAATGTGAGCGGAGTAAACAAGTTCGCATTTGTGATGGTCACATCACATGATCGTTTCCGTGACAGAAGTGCCCAACAAATTGAATGGACGGCTCATAGGATGATGGCACATAATTTTAGGAAGCCAAAGTATTCCTTTTGGTGAATAGAAACACTCTCCTGATTCAGATTGCATTCATTTAACAGCCCAGGGGGCGCTCTAGACTGAACTTCCTCCAAACAAGACTCAACAAAGGTTGTTCTGGAGTGTGGGATTGTCAGTCATGGGACAAATTCCTAGGAAGCCAAAACCTTCTATCACATATATAGAAACATCCTACTGACTCGGATTAGATTCATTTAACAGCCCAGAGACAGTGTGAGGTGAATTGACCAAAGCTTGACTCAACAAGTATCAACAAAAATCGTTCTAGAGTGTGGGATTGTCAGTCATGGGACAAATTCCTAGGAAGCCAAAACCTTCTATCTCATATGTAGAAACATCCTACTGACTCGGATTAGATTCATTTAACAGCCCAGAGACAGTGTGAGGTGAATTGACCAAAGCTTGACTCAGCAAGTATCAACAAAAATCGTTCTAGAGTGTGGGATTGTCAGTCATGGGACAAATTACTAGGAAGCCAAAACCTTCTATCTCATATGTAGAAACATCCTACTGACTCGGATTAGATTCATTTAACAGCCCAGAGACAGTGTGAGGTGAATTGACCAAAGCTTGACTCAACAAGTATCAACAACAGTCATTCTAGAGTGTGGGATTGTCAGTCATGGGACAAATTCCTAGGAAGCCAAAACCTTCCATTTCATGTGTAAAATCATCCCACCTGCTCGGGTTAGATTTATTTAACTGTCTATGACAAATCTAGGCCAGTCTGTCCGTCAAGGAAATAGAGTGTAGTGCGCATTCCAACATTTCAAATACAAAGGTAATAAAATGCTGTAGTCGACTCATTCCCTACACTATCCTGTTCAGAGGACAGCTCCTGCGATTGTGACCCTCTCCATGGCACAGGCCGCACCGGTTCCTGACTACCTGCGAAGTGTTTGATGGTTGAATGTGTGCACCTCCACCTCGCGCTCTGCCTTCGGTTGGACCAGTCAGACGTTGAGTAGGGGGGCCTACCCTTGCGAGTCATGGTTGGTGGATCCCGAACTCGCCCCTGGTTTGCATCCTCCTGCGCTTGGTAGCTGCAATACAATTAAAAATCCATGCACAGAAACATGAAAAAATCATAATTACTCACTTGACCTGCTCAATGCGCGCTCTGGTTTCATCCAACTGTTCTTGGGTTTGAATTCCGTTGACCATCGCGCGGAAGTCAGCCTGTAAAGCAGCATAGACCTGGCGCTGGGGTATCGTTCTCGTCAAGGGAGGTGGAGTCACACCTCCATTTGAATTGCGAGGCGCGAGAGGGGATTGATGAAACAGGGTTGGAAATGGAGGAAAGAGGGAGAGACATCGCCGAAAAGCGGATTGCATGGTTTGAAACACCGGCCGTGAATGTAACAGCCTCAATCTGCTGGACATCGACACTGGGGTCAATAAACCACCTAAGTTCTATCGTCAGGGGGCCAGTAAACAGATTCGGTACCTTGGGCACTCACCGAGCTCTGATCAAAGAAAGATGGAAAGGCAACCCAGGTATTCTAAGCCATGCCACCAGGTAGTGCCGACAAACAACCCCCAGGTTGGTGCCCATACAACAATCGCACATATAACGACCATCTGGGAGAAGCACGAGAATGTGAGTTGCTTGAGTGTGCATATGGACGATTTTGAGAACATGAGTAGGAAAAAGTCCCTGCTCGCGTACGAGCCTGAGCAAAAACCGAGTACCAATATAGGCATTGTCATTTGCAAAGTCGTTTCTAGAGCTCTAGCGAAGGCAGACAGAGCATCAGATAGATTTGCGCAACGAAAGAATAATGTGCATACCTGTTCCTCGTTCCGGTCCCATACAAAACCGGGCTCTGAATCATTGAGAGCGATGGCATATTCGGACTAGAGCACACTCAGCGGTGTCATATTGTACTAGAAGATAAGAATCTTACCCAGTCGCGTACTCCATGGGGCAACTGGAGAGCTGAAGCGTTATAGAAAAGGGGCAAGCCCCATTTGCTGGAAGCAGGCTTGAAGTGCGAACGCTCCGACGTGCTCCCGCAGCATGTCAAGGATGGGCTGGAATGCTCTCTCCGTTTGGCCAGGGTGCTGCTTGCGCGATGCCTACATCTCGTCAACCAGAATATCCTGTGAAGGATGAAATGATTATCTTACATCTCGGACGCGGATGTTCTCGTCGCGCTTTTGCTCCTGAGTCCGCTCATTGAGAGCATTGAAGACCTGGAAAAGAGTCTTGCCTGGACCGGTGATGGTTTTTGTAATGCGGTTCTCGACCTCGACACGCCCATTGGTGCGAATACCCGCAGTAAACCTAACACTAATCCATGCCCAAGCCCAGCGGTCCCGGCATTCGTAAAGATCAGTGAGGTAGCTGCGAGCAGCTGGATATCTCTGAACAAGAGCCTGCCACTGAGTCTCGAAGTCCTCTGGTGAAACAGCGCGATAACATGCCCAGAAGTCAGGAAGGAAGCTTCGCCAGGCATCGCCCAGCACTCTCCCTAGATTGCGGTCGACATTCTCAAGGAGATGGGATAGGCAGTATATGTGGAAGGTGAAGATGAGGACGAGTACCACCGCTGCGATTAGCGCTCCCGATCGATCCGATACAAATAGTTCAGGATGAATGTCCCCAGTAGCGCGGAGGTGACAGCGCAATATCCAGGCGAAGGACTCGGTGTCTTCTTTCTTCTGAAAGGCATACCAGGCATTGCGAGAGCGGCCATGCGAATCTACGATGATACCAATGGATAGGGGGTACTGCTTGTCGTTCCGATTATAGGAATTATCGTTAATGAGGATGTCGGTATAACGCCCCGTAAGCTGCGCCTGCTCAGGAGATTGCCACCACAGTGCAGTAACGACGCCATTGGTATCCATCTGGACAGAGTACGCCCAACCAGGCTCACTCTGGCTAAGTGTTTCGAGCGAAGCAAGGATGGCCTGGACATCACCACCCAGACGATTGACTTCCTGGCGGGCTTCGCTTCGGGCTTGGTTACTAGGCTCGTGACCAGCCTGCCTACAAATGGCAAAAAAATGTGGCGAGCACTTTGCCGTAGGCAGGCTGGTACAACTCGGGACCTGCCAAAGGGCTGGGCCCGGAGTTCGAAATTTTGAGTGGTGCCGATCATCGGCATCACGCTGCGATCAATTCTCTACTAAATTTGAGGCCCCAGAACTCGCCTACAACAAACTCAATCAAAATTCTGAAGAGATAGAATTTGAGAAGAGGGGAATTGGAGTTATCCCTCCCTTGAAATTTTCTCCAACAGATGTAAAATGAGCTCAGAACAAAGGAAAAGGAAAGTGATCGAACTCCGTGCCCAGGCCTTTTGTTTGTCCCGAGTTGTACCAGCCTGCCTACGGCAACGTGCTCGCCACATTGTTGCAACTCGTGGGCAGGCTGGTAACGAGCCTACTTGGTTACGCATATTCGAAATTTGGCGAGGCTCGAGAGTGCGGTCCGGGAACTGAGAGGCAAGCACTTCGCCCAGCTGCTTGCGTGAAAACGAATCCGAAAAGCGCTCTGCAACCGATCGATGTTCCGCTGTAGGGGGGTCGCTGAACTGACCCGCCTGATGGAACATGAGGCTCATGATTATGTGCAGCATCGATCAGGGAGATCTGCCATTGTCCACCAGGTAATGGACAGAGATTGACGTGGGCGAGACAATTAGTTCGACCTGACTTGCCGCGCCGGTGGTCTGAGGGATCGATGTCAATGCGATGGGTCTCTTTTGGCTCCCGATAGCGATTACAGCGAAGGGTTCGCCTCCTAACCGCGCCTGTGTTATCATCGCGGCGGACTTGACCACGGATCCACTTGTGTCCAAGGGCTTCCTGGGCCTGATAGATAGCCTGCTCGGCGGTCTCGAAAGTGTCATAGACATTGTGGAGCTGGATCGGACCAAAGCCAAGCTCAATTATACGTGGAGGCTGCTGCCGCTGAACTGGGGCCTGTGGAGGAGGAAGCCGAGAAGAAAGTGAAGAATCCTGTTTGGTCCTCCTGCGAGGGGGCGATGACAGGTCAATGTCAATGCGCTCAACCTTAGCACCAGGCAACCGGCCCTCGTGCTTTCGCTTGACGCCCGGTTGAAACGGACTCGTGAGCTCGATCACCTCTGCTTTGGTAGCAAGGCGAGGGGGGGTCGAAAGGGAGAGATCAATGACGTCCGGACTGCACAAGTCCATCACATCCTCATCCTTGATTTTCCGCCGCGGTGGGGTTTTAGGTGGAGGCGGGGCAGGGGAAGGAGTGTCAGGAATAACGATAATATTGTTGCGGGGCTGTGGGGGTGGAGTTTTAGGAGGGGAACGGGGACTGTGACCGAAGCTAATGGCAGGAAAATTGAAAGCGTGATCCAATGGGAGTTCCGCGAGCTGGGTGATCGATGGGATGGTATTGCGTGTGGAGGAGTTGAGTTTGAACGGGGAAGCTAGCGACGCCGTGCCTGCTTTTGCTTGTAGTTCAGAGTAGGCGATCTCTGGAAAGATCTGGGGCTGTTTCAAACGTTCAGTCACCCAATCGAAGATGGGATGTGTCATCTGAAACACAGTAAGAAACATAAAATGTTACAGAAGAGGAGTGGTGGCGTACATCGGGTGAAGGCATGTCCAGATTGAAGTCACAATACCCAACCCCGACATCAGTAGAAGTGAAACCAGGCACCTCTCCGTTCCCAGAGAGGAAACAGGGCATGACCCAGTCACTATATTGCTACATAAAACATGTGGAATCAAACTCGTGCATGGCAGTGAGGCTGAAAAAAAAATACGCACAGTTGTCTTACAACGTGCAATCAGATGATAGAGGAGCATTTCCTGTAGGAAGAGGTCACGGAAGTCGGCAGACTGGTCCGCCAGACTGGTCCGCCATCCAACGCGGGATATCCATGCCAATGCGGAACTCTATGAAGTTTGCTGCAGCGATTCCGCAGCTACCCTCCCCAGCCAAACTGGTCTGGCGATCAATGAGACCAGATGGGATGTAAGTCTGGTCGGCACGGGGCTCAAAGTCTCGAAGCCCAGCCAATGCCCACCGTAACAGAGGCAGTAGATCAGATTCAGGGGGGAGGTTCAATGAGTCGCCGTGTTCGAGGTCATCGACCCGCATCTTGACAAGGGCAGAGTAATGATCCCGAGTCCAAGAGAGGAAGCCGATGACGTTCACACTCCCCGAGCGAACTCGCTCACGGAACCAGATGATGTTCTGAGAATAGGGGCTCCCAGGGAGTTTAATGAGTGTGCGACAGTCATTGATGAACGACGTCGGGATAAACAGGAAGGAAGGGTCTTGACCAAGATCCTTGATGACAGCGCGGTGGAAGTAGGTCAGTTCAGCGCGGGCATTGAGAACGTCCTCCTTTGCCCAGCGCTCATTAAGCAGGCATCCGAGGGTATAGAGAGGGATAGCGGTGACGTGAAAACCGGCCAAGGGCTCCATAAATTTGTTGCCCTTCAGCTCCTGGATTCGGTCAGGAAGCAAGAGGAAAGAGGACTCGACATGATTCAACAGACTCGCAGCTGCAGCAAGATTGGCGGCATGATTGTTGACATTAATGATCAGCCGAATCTTGCAAGTCGGGAGATGAGAGCCAAGAAAGATTTTGAAAGACAATATTAAATCCGCACCTTGGACAGATGGTAGCGCACGGACCCATTGGGAAGATTCAGGCACACCGAACGGGCACCACGATGAAATGCAGACTCCATTTCACAGGTGATAGGCAGCATATCCTCAGCGCATGGAATATGCTCGTTGGCCGAGACGGTGAGCTCCTCGAGGCTGGTGGGGACTTCTCGATCGAAGACCCAAGCTCGAAGGCTGCCTTTGGGAAGGATGTGCGGAAGCTGGCCACCTTGAATGATGCGGTCAGCGTCTGCGATAGTTATATCATGAAAGCTTTCAGCAGAAAAGAGTGTGTCGGGGGTTGGGGTGCCATAGAGAGCGAAAGACATGGTGGGGTGGAAGGAAAATGCGGTCACTGCAGTCATTGCCCCCCAAACCAGATATTTGAAATTTTGCAAGACTGTGATTTTCCGTTTCGCGAGCGCATCAAAAGATTCCATGAGAGCGAATAGTTAGAATCAGAAGACCAAGGATAATTGAATGACTGAGGCATGGCATGCTCGAGTCCTTGTTCCTTGCCCTTACCTCTTTTCCTTACCTCGGATATATGAATGCAATTGAGTATTCAAGGCATGTCTTTTGAAGCGAAGGTTAAGGATCGGCGGTGCGGGATCACGGCATCAATCAAGCATCAATCCAGATAAGATCGGATGGGTACCCGGTCCGAAAGATTAGCGCACGTGGGGGGCTGCCAAATAGAAAATTCTATTTAGCAACCCCAAACTAGCTGGCAGCCGGGCTGCCAAATAGAATTATCCGAAGTATTCTGAGTAGTTCCCATGATCAACACATGACAGACATGCATATTTGATATATTTATAAGAACACATGGTTTTGATTTATGATATGTTTCCTTTTAATTCCCTTTGACAAGACATTGACATTTTGATCCATTTCCAATCACCTTCAGACACAATCCTCATGTTCATCTATGTTTAGTTTATTGTAGTTAATGTTTGTACAGCCACTTGAGAACAGTATAAATACAAGTAGTAGTACACTGTAGTTTATTCTTTTATTTAATCATCTTTTGAACTCTATGAACACCTCACTCCCCAATCTGCTAGCTTAGCTAGAATGGATGAGATAAGAGTTTTGACCATGACACTTGATAATGTATCAATGAGATCAGAATCATGCCTTTAAACAAAACAATTGGGCTCCTGATTCAAGATCATTGGCCTTCAAGCTTCAAGCTTCAAGCCTCAAAGACCTCAATAGAACACTTTGCAAGACTTGGTCTTTCAAGACGATTAGCCTCAACATTTAAGATGCCCTGGTGAAGCCCTCTCATATTCAACACTCAGGTCACTCCAAAACTCATATTGTCTTTGCTTCGGGATCACAAACAGCTTGAAATCTTAAGAGTGCCTTCTGTTGGATTCTGTGCTCACACATGGAAATGAATAGATAGTTTGATATGATCCATATTGTATATACATGAATTCAATATTCTGTGAGCTCTTTTGGGTGGATTCTGCAGTAAACAGGGTGAAATATGATCCCTGGCGCACAACACATGCTCCTGTCCATGCCAGCCATCTGTCACTTACACTAACTGGGTAAAACATTTGTCCCATATTTTGGTAATGCAGTCAACTTCCTGGAAGATTCTGCAGCTTCTCAATATACCTTCTGCTGAGAGATGTAACCAGGGGGTCTCCCCTCCCTCACAAATATTTCCAGATGTTTTGGGTGCATTCCCGCAGCACTAATCCACACCACAAGTATAGTCTGAGACAAACATTGCCCAGTTAGTGTAGAGCTGCTTTGGAATTTTCTACAGCCTTGTAGTGCTGTTTGACAGCGGGTTGAGCGCGATCTGTTTCTGAAGCCATGGATCATTGGAGAGTGTGTGATGTGTGAGCAATCCCATAACTTGCAGAACCGCGTGGTTAAAACGGTGTTTCGGCGAAAAAGATGCAAGAGGTGGGCGGGCGCTCTAAGCGAGGCGGTCATCGAAACGGCTCCCGGCGGACCGAACTCCGCAGTCATTTTAGCCTTCGATAGGCAAATGTCGGGGTGTTTTTGCGATAAGTCAAGATCGCATGTCCGTCCGATACAATTAGTGCAACACCTACCCTCATCGATCACAGAATATTATAAAAACCACATGTCTCTTCGGAGAATATAACAATTGGGGGGGGAGTTTTACAGCGGCAAAACAGAAGTTGGACGAGATCGGACCGGACTCCGACAAGAGGTCGATTTCACGGATTTATCGGCCGCCCGCCTATTGGAAAGATGGGTTCAAAGCGATTAATCAATAGTGTCCGCTCGGTTGCTAGGACTAATGTGGACAAGTGAACCCAAAACGAAGAAACTGCGGATCTGAAGGAGACTCGGAGACCGGCGGGCGGACCGAAAACGAGGGGCAGACTAAGAGTGTCCAGTGGGAACTCTTCCTGAGCATGACATATACAGTACATACAAACGATAAGGAATGAAATGGGACGAGGGGAATAATGGAGATAGGATGAGATGGAGTGTGGATGGGTCAGTCACTCGCCAGGGTCTCTCCAGCGGAGTTTGGACTCGTAGAAGTCGATTAGCTGCGGAAGGCACTGTTCCTCAGTGGGGGCGAACAAGTGGACGAGAGGCGCGCACCATTTTAGGGAACTTGTCTGCGCATATGGTGGACTTCTCTTTGATGCGTTTCCCTCCCTTCCTGATAGCGGAACGCGAATAAGAAAAACAAGACACCAAATAGAGACGGGACTTGCAGCGTGAAGTAGACATATAGCACGCCTCCGACGCATTCAACCGTGTCGACATGCGCGATGAGCTGGTCCCACGTCGGCGCACCTATATATTCCTGCATGGTACCGAAATCTTCCTCCTCTGGCATGGGAGGCCGCTCTTTGTCGTTTTCGTCGTTCTTGTCGGGTTTCACAGACAGCGAATTGGGCTCGCCCATGTTGGTCACGAACATGGACGTGGAACCGGCATTCAAAGGGTTGTCCGGCTCGAGGGACTTGGGAGAGCCCTCGGAGATGGTCCACATCGGCTCATTGGACTCCTCCGGGTCCCAGAACATCTCGATGGGCTCCGTCTCGTTTCTGCACACCAGAGCAACAGAAAATGAGACGACGCGTACAAGTGAGCAGTCGGGAAGGGATCTACGTACGGGGCTTCCGCGACGCTACTGTTATCTTCGATGGGGTGACCCTTCCACTCGAAATAATATCCATTCTTGTTCTGGAGATAAGTCTTGGTGAGTTTTCGGCGCGTTTGGCTAGCGAATGGCGAAGCTGTGAGGATATACCTGCTCAAATTGACCCAGTTTTGCGTTCAGGGCGGCCTCGAACTCGTATTTTTCCTCTTCCTCGTCCTTGGCACCGCTCTGGCCCTCGCTGTCTTCTACGACGTCCAGCTCCTCCTCCTCCGACCTCGAGGGCAACATGTGGGCGGTCTCGCTAACATCATCGGCGAGGGTGGACAGGCGCGTCATGGCTGAATGCCGCTGAAGGAGGGGCAGGAACTGGCGCGTGGATGTTCTGTTGCGAGAAAAGGCACTGATAACAGTTTAGAATGGGCAAGGAATCCGTTAAGTCCGGAGCGACAGCTTTACACTGGTCAGGACGATGATGGCAGGAGGCAAGGTGGAATCTATTCATCAGCGTGGGTCCGTATTGACCGACTAAACAGATCATGTAAGCGGAATGGGATAGGACACTGGACAGACACCATCCGGAGGACGTGGAAGGGTTTTCACGCCCCGGCCATCCCGATGTGCCACCCCGCCGGAAGACGATGTTTGTAAAATGCGACTTGAAAGAAAGTGGCCGTGAGGAAAATCGAGAGGATCACTGAGGCGGACATTCAGAGGACGGGAATTTAGACTTCGGCGAAGCACACCGTTCAGAGGAAGGACTGCAGAATGTTGATTCACAGACCGTCGAGTCGAAGCGAGGGCAACTTGTATGATTGGATGGCCGGCGGTTTTAACCAGGAAAATGGATGGATGCAGGCGTTGGGGAAAGGACGGTTGGGGCTATGTAGACAACGCGATGCTCCGAGGACGGATGGAAGACTGCGCAGGTCGAGGACTGGCGAGTGGCGTGGCCGAGTCAATCGAAGACTATCTAGCTTTCTCCGTGTCTTAAGTTTCCAAGCTGAGACGGACACCAATGACCAGGAATAGGAGTACGTAGTGTGTTGTCGAAACAGGTGTAAGTTCAGGATGCCAGATGCAAGAGGATTGACGTGGAAAGGAGAACTTGCGTCACGTACGTAAGGCAACAACAAACACGCTGCGCTTTCGATCACTGCGTCGATCCTGCCCATGCGCCTCGCCCCGCCGCCAGCCACCGTTCTCAGCCACCGATCTCACCGGTCGTCGTGCGTCCTCGCCCGCAGCCCGTGCCCATTCCTCTCTGAGACGCGGTATTCTCGTTACCCATCCCCCGGCTCCCAGCCGACTTCACGCTCGCCCGCCCGCTCTCGCCACTTCCCAGCACTGGCAGCACGTAACCATCCGTTCCTCCGCGTCGTTTCCCCGCAGCAGAAGCGCGCCGTAGTGCATGATCCCGCGATGCTGGGCATCGTAGCCCGTCCGTGCCCATATCCCGCGCATATCTCTCCCGCGACTGGAATGCCGTTGAGCTGGACCTGGAACCCTTCGAGCCGCCGCGCTTCGGCCCGGCATGCGCGGGCAGTTTTCGAGGACAAGAGAGCACGACCGCTGCTAGGACTAGGCCGCGGGCATGCGTCCTCGGCTGCAGGATTTTACTGCGAAGGTCGGTGCGTACACAGCCCACTCGCCCAGTGCAGCGGATTGACTCCTCGGAAGTAGATTTACCGCATGGAGGCGCTGTCGAGCCTTCGTATGCCGCTATCATCGTCGACCGAACCAGTACACGGATCTCACGCGATGCTGGCTGTTGGAGCAGGTGGCGACGGGTGTCGACTGCGAGAAAGCATAGACGGGACGCGACTTGGCCGCCGTGAGTGCTTCGAGGAGGTCGCGTTCGGTGAGTACATCGACCAGTTCTCAGCGTGCAGTGGATGATCGCGTCGCAGATATCATTTGGGTCGTCAAGCTTTCGATCCCGCTCATACTCAACGGCGGGGTACATCCGCTCCCTCTTCTGCTGCTGCTGAGAGCACTCGGGGACGGGGACGGGGACGGGCGTCAAGTGCGGGAGCGGGTGGTGCTGCTTGCGAGAGGTCGCGGGTGATACGTACGTACGGACACCAGCTCGTTCCGCAAGTGCAATGTATTGACCACGTCGCACTGGCAGGCTTGGATATTCGCTGCGGCGGGTTATCGCATCCCGCATCTCGTCCGCAACCCAAGGCATTGGTGAGCACAAGCGCCTCTTCCGCAGTGCAGTATATTGACCGCGGTCGAGGCAGGCATGCTTATCGATCCGCCACTGTGGATGTCGGGGACTGTCAGAGCTTTCTCTCTCGGACACAGCACTGATGCCCTCGGCCGCTGGTGGCCCTGTCTTCCGTCTCGCCTCTGTATCCCAAGCATCGGCGACGCGCACGCGGACCCGCCTCCGCTGCCGGTGCGCATGAAGCCTCAGCCTAGCCGCCGCTGCTGGTGAGGAGAGATGGGGAAGGGCGGCGGCGACGCGAGGGGGAGTAGCTAAGCGTCTTTGGCAGGAGCTGGCGGACGAAGTTACGGATCCGGACGTGGCGTGTGCGGTAAGTACTCGAGCCTGTTCCGTATTGCAGTGTACTGACGCGTCGCAGGCTTGCTCATCAGTCCATCATGTAGATGTCGGGCTGCGCTTCCCAGACGCGGCGCAAGCTCGCCTCTCGCCTCTCGCGCTGAACATCGGGATCGCCCACGGGTACACGCCCCGTACGCAGTGATCATCAAGCCTTGTTCATAGCCTGCTGCTGCTCTGAGCGGAAGCGGGGGTAGGCGGAATTCGCATATATTCAGTTCCATCGCATTGCGTATACCGTCAGCACCCCCGCCAGCGTTCCTACCGCAGTGCGCTTATTGGCCGCATCGCAAATCGCCTTGTCCGCGACACCGGGTGCTGCAGGAGACGCAGGGATGTACTTTGGCTGCTGAACGGTAGCGGCACGCGAGCGCCTTCAAGAGGCACTGGTGGTGCGGTGCTCCTTGTCTGCTGCCACTCTCGATGAAGGTAGCTTAGGCGTTTCCCCGTCTTTCAGTACTCAATATACACCGCGCACCCACTCCCACTTCAATCCTGTCCCTCCGCGCCCCTCACCTTTACTTTCAAGTCTACGTTGTGGGGCGACAATGTGCATGCTCGCCTCTCAACCGTCAGCGGCGGCCTATGCTTCTCCTCCCGCGCGCCACCGTTTCTGCACCCGGGACATCGCTTTACATCAATGCGGCTGAGACATCGCCTTTTCTGGTGAAGTAGCGCGAGTTCATCTCGGTCGATGTCGGACCCGCGAAATTGCGCAAAATGATCGGACTGGGCTTTGTTCTTTCCAAGAAGGGGATTTCGCTGACATCTTTATTCGTACGACATCAATCATGTATTGCTCAGGAGCGTTCTCCCAGTGTCGTACTCCAATAGTATCTGATTTCGTTGTGAAATGGGGTAAAGTAGAGTTTTCACGGAAAATTCAATCGATAGAGGGACTGATTGAAAGAGAGTAACATGTCGAGGACTAGAAACAATACGAGGCTACTTGAGAGGTTCATCAACACTTGGCACTTGGGGGATATGAGGCAGCACACACCTGACTAGTGCACAAACTGTTTGAACGCCTCATAGCAGGACATTATGATAAGCCTGTTGTCCTGTGGCTTCATGCCCTCGTTCAAGCGCTCAGCGGGTCTGGGGATGGCGGGCAGATGAGCCTGTACAATTGTTTCGGTGGCAGGATATACACCCCCGATGACAGCCGAGACAAGTTCTTGGCTGATTGGCAACTTGAAAAAAATCGGAGAGGTACCCTTCATCGTTATGCCGGGAACGACCTTGGAGGGAAGTGGAGGTAAGCCGAGCGTCTGCTCCCTAGTCACGTTGTTGGAGTGGAAGGCGGCGATCGCCTCAGCGACCAGCTGAGGGACGGGGTTTTCCTCCATCTGCGTGCCGTTTGTCCTCCTGCACCAGAAGTAGAATCCCGCCATCGTCGATGATACACACATCTGTTTTGGCGTGTCTGTTCTCCCCCGCAAATGACGAGCGGGATATCTTTCCTCGTTCTGATAACCCTTCCAACCGGCACATAACCAAGTTCCTGTAAGAGCAGGACCGCGAAGTCGTCCACAGCAGATTCCTCTGCGTCAACGGGCAACATGGCTAGATCCATGGTGCGAAGGAACTGGTAGACACTAGCATCGGTGGCGGTCGCTGGTCCGGAGAGAGTCAAAACAGCAGGGTGTTGTACAGCAGGGGCGGGCAGGCCGGGACCCGGGATCTGAAAGAATGTCGCTGCGTCCTGATACACGACCCGAATGTGATACGCGTGGAGGTCATTCTCCGTCCAGTCGCTGCCGGACTTAGCGCTTCGAATGAGGTCGGCCATACCTGACCGGGCCAGTCAGCATGGTGGTACAGGGAGCTCAGAAGGATATCCCACCGAAAGACGTGGAGAGAAGCGTGGACGGGGCGTATCACGGAATGGATGCCGGGCTCCACGTGGGTAACCTTCCGATCCGACCCGAGCCTCCGATCTCATCCGGGGTACTGGATGCAACCCCCAGACCGGCAACCCCACCATTCCCCGGACACCGGCGTTCCTTAATATTCGAACCGTCCCGTGTAAGTAATACTGCCTACCTACCTATTCTCGGAATGGCCGGGTTGCCGTGGTAAGAAAGAGATAATCGAAAGCTGCGCACAACTTAAGATTTCAATAGCCGTTCGGATGACATGGATTATGCCTCTTCGAGGCGGGAGCTTAATCTTCAGGGTGTCCACAATAGCTTGCTAATACTATTTTGGACTCTGAGCTACTCTTAGCCGCAATTCTTGAACGGCCAAATAACTCAGGCGCCTCGGCGCTTGGCTGTCCCATTTGGAAAAGGGCCAGGAGAAAATGCCGCGACTGCCGCGGTATTGTCGCGGCACTGCCGCGCCAATCCCAATCGATGACTAAATGTCAAATTTGGTATTCCTGCGCGTTGAACCACACTGCTACAGTCCGAAAATGCTCACCCACGACTGCACCCTACTCAGTGGAGGCCTTACTGCCCAGCTGATCATATTTTACAGGTATTTTTCATATTAAGTTCCCTCAACAAGAACTGTTGTTGTGCTCCCTACATTTGTGGTGAGTTTAACCATTATTCCTGCATTGAAGAACATTTTCAAATGCTTAAATTCATTCCCCCAGTTCGGGGATTGCCGCGGCAAAGCCCCGTAGCTGCGCGGCAGTTGCGCGTCAATACCGCGGCAGTGCGCGTCAGTGCTGCGGCAACGCCGCAGCAACACCGCGTCAGTGCGCATTACCGCCGCTTCACTGTCGCGGCACTCCACAAAAAAATTAGATGACTAGGCATCCATTAAGCTCGAGTTTCAGAAAGGATCTGGAGCTGTGGGAAAAGTCCTTTCCTTGAGATTGAGATTGTGAGTTAGGTTTAACTTGTGTCTCAACTTTCGTACTATTTGTGCATCAAAACTGTGTGCACGTCAATCCGGCTGGAGCCCAGGGCAGGCAACCTAGAACGTAGGTAAGAGTGAATTCCTATAAATTGAACCAGATCTCTGGGATTCCGGGCACAGCCGTGGAGTCAGATTTGCGTAGCTGCCTTTATTACGACTTTCCCTTCACCTTGCTTTGAGCCTGTGCGTCAGACACCAGTGTAGTGGCACCACCTCGTTTTATTTTCTTAGAATCCCTTGTTTTTTGCTCTCCTTCAACGCGTTTATCCGCAGCAGTGCGCGGCAACAAGTCCACGGAAATGACCAAACCTGTGAGACAGTTGAGTCTCTCACGCTTTGAATTTGTTGGCACATGCATTAATGTAGTACAAGTGTTCCCACAGAGACCCGACTTCGTCCACTAAATCCTGAACTTGCGATTAAATCTCAATTTTAGAGACTGTTCTTTTTGCAGTAGAAAAGGCTAACAATACATTGGTGCACGGCAGCTGTACATCAACGCCTCGTCTCCGTACTCGTGCCAGTCCATTTTTGGATTCATGGATACCAGGGCATCATTTGGGCTACATACTATCAGGTGTGGTGCTCACTGCGTTGAATTAATCGTTGTATAATTTCGATAAATGTATTCAGCGGCTTGATTCCCGGCTTGATACTTCTTCCAGTACCTAATTATTTGGTACCTGCCGGGTTGAAATTAAGGAGCTCGGGAATCCCAGGTAGGCAGGTGTAACCGCATCTCATGGACTCAGTGCGGTGGATTTATGGCGAGTTAATTCTGGGCAATCCTATTCATAGTTTCGGCTAGCCATGTTTTCCGTGGTTTTCTTCCCACCATGTCGAAATCCTTGAAAATGAACCACATCTCGGGCATCTCGAACCATACAAAGGGCAACTCGTTGATAAGCAGTGTAAATCCCGGCTCCTGTGTGTAATTTTTTTTTTTTTTTCCCCGTCCGTTTTACAGTGCAGCCGGGCTCCGATACATAGGCAGGATTACTGACAGGATGAAATTACCGCGGCTCTGGGGAATTCATCTGCAAACAACAACTTACCCTGAATGAACTGAGTTGGAAGTAACTGCTGTAAAGTTTACCAACCTTGGAGAAATTCTTGATACCAGGGCAATTTAATTGAGGCTCAGCTGCCACGCGCCTCCGGATATCCCGATTGCCTGGTATTTCTTCGCCCAATCTGGTTGAAAACTTTATAATAACTACAACAGGTTTCTGTTCAGCCACATTATTGAAGGTTGCATTTGGCAGTCCCATTCCGTAGCTATGACAGATGACTTATTATTCAGTGTGCATCGATGTATTTACAACTCGCGTGGAGTACAAGGATACCGAATTTCACATTTTAAGACCACCCCAGAGTCTTCAAGGCAATATTTCAAACAAACTGGCGCTCGATGTTCTTACCAAAATTTTAAACAATCTGGCTATCGATTTTCCACCGTTTTTGATGGACTCCACTTATGTAAAACAGGATACCGCAGGGCCAGTCAGCTGGCAGTTTTAGCGCAACTTGTGCAAGTCCAGATCTTGTCAATCCTTATGTTCAATTCAGCAATTGGAAGTTAACATTGATGCCTTGATGTTCTCATGACCTAACCACCACCATCAAAATGGGGCGGGGGCATCCCCTGCCGCCCCACAGCAGTCCGGCTTACTTTTCAGCTCCTTGGGAGCTCGGGACAACCTTTTGGCTCACCATAGACACCTTGACTCCCTGCTAGACTCTGCACTAGCTACTTTGACCCTCATACACGAATCCGAGTCCACCACTGACAGTCCCATTCCTTACTCCCCACTAGTGTTGCCGCGGTTAGGTTCAGAACCGCTTCCGAACCTGAACCGAACCCGAACCGAACCCCAAGTGAGGTTCAAGGTTCGGGCATTGGTGATTTTTTGCGAACCTCTTCGAACAGGTTCGAACCGGTTCGAACCTGAAAACTTTGAGGGGTATTTGGAGAGAATTTAGAGGTGATTTTTCTCAACTAAAGTCACATGAGACTGAACTCACACCCGAATTTTAGTTTCTAGTGGGATTGGTATGCCCTGTTGAGTCATAAATGAACCTCCGCAACAATTTGACCAGTCTTCGACAGGTATCATGTTATATTAATCAGCGGAATCACCATTAATGACCGTCAAACAAAGCAGAAATAGGTTCCTCAGTCTCATGCAACCAAATATAATCATCTTTATGCCCAGTGGGATCCACTGCATGGTTATAGGAGTCAACCAGTGCTCGTGAAAAAAATACAGGTTCGTTCGGGTTCGAACCGGTTCCGAACCTGAACCGAACCTCAAAGAACCGAACCCAGGTTCAGCGTGGGTTCGGTTTAGGGTTCGGAAATTTTTGCAAAGAACCGAACCGAACCGAACCCCGGCAACACTACTCCCCACATCTCTTAGGAGTTTTCTATCTCCTCAGCTGCCAGATGACCACCCAGACAACCACTACCACTGTCCCAGCTTCATTTTCCCACACCGGCCGCCACACAGCTTGACTCGCCCCCAGCTCCTGCACCCGCCACGTATGCAGATGTTAGCCAATCTCCGGCGGCACCCGAAATAAATATGGCCAAATCTCCGGCAATCGCCGACTCCCCGGCTTGTCAACCACCCATGCAGAAACACGCCCATGTCATCATACGCTTGGAGAAGCTGAGGGAACAATCTCATCTTCCCCCATTGAAGAGTCGCCCTGGTGCAGCGGCACTCTATGGCGCCATCACGACAGCACTTCGGCTGCTGTTCTCCAACATGGCCCATGAGAAGCTCTTCCTAGCAGGCGTGAAATGGACAAAGAATCGAAATATCGCTCTACACATGGAGGGGGGCACTGCCAAGTTTTTAGTTGGCCACAGTGAGACCATCTGGTCAGCCATCCGCCCACTCCTTGGTGCCGCAGAGGACTGCGAGCCCCCGGCTTTCGACACTGACAATAAATGGCACTCTGTCGTCTTCCATGGTGTCCCAATGCCAGCCTGCCGCGCAGATACCATAGAGTTTTTCCCTCAGCATCATGACCTTATCGAGGGTTAGGTGACATCGCCTGCCTCCCAAGGAACGCCCTGGGAACACTCTGTTCTGTGCCGGCCAGGCAATCTTGACAAAAAATGGAGCATAGCTCTTCAGATGTCGTTCTCATCCGAGGCAGATGCGGACCACCTCATAAAAAACGGCGGCTACATTTTTGGGGCCGCCTGCCGTGTCTCACTGTGACACGCTATGTTCCCAAAACACGCAGTCCTTCACCCACTCTCCACAACTAGCCCTCTATGCCCTCTATGTTCCTCATTCACATCTTTTACATTATTTACCAGTGCCTGCCCTCACTGGAGGCCTATATCCCAGATATTCTAGGCTCCCAACCGTTTACTGTACTAACTCCCAGGTTGTGTTGTGCTCATCTAATGAGCGCGCGTTATACTGCACTCGCCCAAAGCGCCTAATGTTGGCTCTAGGGCATGATTTCGAGGACTCAGACATTGTGTAGTCAATTTACGTCACTTACATAGTGGTATGGCAGTACAAAGGTGTGTAGAAGGATGCCTAACATGCCGTACGTGGTGAGGGGCAAATAACAGGGATTCAAAAAAAAAAAAAAAAAATTGATGCCGTGGTTGGGCGCGTCATAACCTGAGTGCCGATATGATTGATGCTCTGCCTGACGGGCACAAGTCTTACTTGAATTTTATGGAATTCACTCAGAGCCCGGGCATTTTGAGCATGCCGGTGCCGTCCCATTGATGAACCTTCGGCAATCGGCCTCTTCACGTCAGGCTGGGATTTTGGCTTGACTCTAATATCCAACATAAATAAGCTGTGGGCTTCGAGTTTGGTGGAATTGATTTGACAGTTGAGCGCCATTTTACCGCGGGGACTCCCCGTGAGGAGCGAGAATTTAGACTCTTGATGGGATTGATGTTCAGCCAGCTCAACTTGAGCCTCAACTGGGGCGGAGAAGTCATTCAGAACAAGAGCAAGAGAGTTGCGACTTGTGAGTCAAATATTGCAAAAGGATACCCTTGCACTGAAGTCCATTGTGGCACATATCTATAGAAATGAGCAAAAATTTCTAAGTATACTGGATCGGATTTCAACACTTCAGTTCTCGAAACCAAATCAGAAACCTAGACCAAGTACATTGCCACTGGGTTATTGAGGCGGCAGTGAGGCTGCAGTGTTGAACAAAACATAAAGTAACATGACCTGTTGGTTGTTTTAACCAGTTATTGGAAACCATTACCGCATGCCACCTCACGCGCATCTTTTCCCAACGCTGGATTCCAATTTCCCACCATTGCCACTACTGCAGTGCATTGTCTAGTACCTTAATGTATGGTATAATACATGCCAATTGCCCCCCCTCTATGCACTGTAGTACTAGAAAGCGCCGACTACGTCGACAGATACCTTGCCTTGTCCATGGTAAGTGCATTGTATCCTTGACTTAGAATTCCTAATTACAAACTCGAGTTATCAATCAAGGAATTTATATTGTCTACAGAGCTCCCCTTCGGTGTGCTTTCCACATCAGTCGACATCAGCTCTACCCGTACCACCCGAAGTCCCGTAGAATCTTGCCATATTGTTAGATTCACAAATTTATGGCAGTCTAAGTGTACATTTATTCGGCCGCAAGAAAGATCGGTAATTTCAGACTTACCGCAAAAAAGATAAGGGTTTTGATGCCTTCCCCGCAAAAGAGATAAGGGTAATCAGCTCATTTAACATGCGGAGAAAATGGTAATTGCTGCAAGTTATTCATAGGTGTCGCCGCAAGATACAGACATTATTTCAATAGTTTTGCCGGCACCGGTATGACGAGCGCCGAAAGATACTTCGAGTGAGTGGCTCACGACTGATTTGACGCAGTCGGTGTCTTCGTTTTTCCCCGGACTCGGCGTGTAATCAAAGAAGTTGTGGGCATCCCCAATGGAATTTCGTCAGGTAAAGCCTTGAGCAAATGCAGTAGATGCTTGATTTCTTCGTCATAATATGTGATCCCAGAGCCAGACATAATGCAGGCTCCTACCCACCGCACGTTACGGGGTTGAGGAAGACAGAATAGTTGTATTCAAAGCTGGATCATAGTAGTGTAATACAAAAAAAACAAATCACTGTTAGCCGAGACAATAGCTTCCGAACTTCAAGGCCCAACCCCTCCACGGCGGCTGGCATTTAACAACCGTAAATAACACAGCCACATTTTGCAAAAATATTCATTTTTAACACCTATTCCTCCAAAACTGTCAATATTGGCCCTGGCGATTCCCGCGAGTGATGGAGCTCCGCTTGCCAATTTGATGTGGAGGCACAAGAGTGAATGCAAGGTTCGCAGAAATTTGGCTAAGCGGGTGGCTATTAACTGTTCTTTAAGATTTTGCTCGTTCGGCTGTGCTGTATCCCCATGCAAACTTTCTCTTTTTGATTTTCCTCTGCTCTTGCTCTTTGATTAACCCCTTTCTTCTATGACTCTCTTCACTTTTCAACACTGCCTTTTCATTTGCCATCAAACAGTTGATCTGCGCGCAGCCTTTTCTTGACAGGACGCAGCGGATCACAGTCGCTGCTGCCCACGGCGCAGTGCGATTCTAATCATGCGGCCGAGAGGCCACGTATCCTCCCGGCCTGACTTTCTTCGCATATAACACAGCATAAACTGTAAACCGCCGCCCACTTGCCTCGCCTTTGAATTAAAATTTTCAATTTTTGGTCTGATTTCTGGATCCTTTTCACCGCTGCAGCTGGGAATACACCTCTATTTGGGTTCAGCTCCAAACTGTTACTTCAATGCTGGTTGTCTCTATGCTGGGTCGCAATTAATCATCGTCGAAATACGGGATTCTTCCCTGTTCTCTTTCTCTGGCTCTGTTCTTTCATTGGGCTTATCGCGGGTAACAATTTACCATCTTCCTTAAGCTGTTGACCACAATATTCTGCCATCCTTGCCCTTCTGGACTCTGCTTCATCCGCTGCGCTCACTCCGTTTCCCGTTTCCCGTTTCCCACCCCGATACGTGGTTTCCCAGCTTACCTGCGGTTCTGGCAAGCCAATCCTTACCTAAATCCTCTCGACTCAACCCCCCAAACACTCAATACCAGTAGATTTTCCATTCCAATTGAATAAGGGTTCTTCCCTATTTCCTGTGTTGAAATCTATGACTACATGGACTTGGATTAGTACTATTGTTATATTATTATATGGCAAGAGAAATTGTGTTCCTCTCGCGCTTTTGGATACCGGAGCGAAGCGGAGGTCTGTCTTGTAGTGATTTACCTTTTTGTATTACAACTACTATGATCCAGCTTTGAATACCACCACTCTGTCTTCCCCAACCCCGTAACGTGCGGTGGGTAGGAGCCTGGATATGATGAGCGACACGTGAGAGCAGGAATTTTTTCGTCGCCCACGCGACAAAATTGATACGCAATTCTGATGTAATAAAAAACGGGTGTTTGGGCCCGCAGTGCATGCTTTTGCAAAGGGAAGTCATATGACAGCTTTCTGCGGATTGGTGGGTACCGGGGATTTTTACATGGGAGGAAGGAACTCCTCCCATACTCTGCCTGGTCAACACTCCTCAAGAGGTATCTTGTATCTATGTCATGTTCTGGTCCATCTTTCGGTTCCTTCGATGAATGAGTGCTAAGCCAATAACAGAATCGTAAAAAGATATAAAAAGAAAAGCATTATCTCGGCGCTTGGTCTCCGAGGCAGAAACTGCCCTAAGAATTCTAAACCGCCAGGTAGAACACTGTACCAGTCCTGTTAAAGAAGCGATTGACCGACCGCGTTAACCCGAGGGAGGATCTATCAAAAGGTGCATCCGTTTTGTATCCGTTTCTTCGGTGGTTCAAGGAACATAATAAAGCAGGTCTGGAGGAACTGTATATTGTACTCTTGTTTCTGAATACGATCCTTGAGACCAGAGATATAAGCCTGTGTCCGCGTTGCCGAGCGCGGAGGAGAGGAGGATTTGGGATGAGATCCTCTTTTTCATTGTGATACCGAGCTGAATGACCACTGGCAAGGGCCTCTAGGTGCTTTGGTGGTCGTCTTCTGTCCATGGCTGGCCGTATTCGCGAAAGGAGGAGGAATTCATACAAGTCGTGTTGAGCTTTGGCGATACCTGTTTCTCTAACAGGAGTTTAGGCAAGTCACTACAGTAGCTCGGACACGATTATCACTGGGCCTGATCAAGCGGTACAATAGATGTCTTATATTCGCCGGTAAGCACTGCTGATTCTGCTTTGACCAAGGACGATGGGGCCAAGAGAAGGGGAGCCTAAATGCTACATATCGAGGTTGCTGATCATGCGGGAAAAAATGAAATTTGACTCCGACAGATGCTGTCTTGAGACACAGCTGGAAAGAAACTTTACTGGTAGTAGGAGATCCGCAGTACATCCGTCGCCCACATAGAGACTATCACAGATCCGTAAGAAGATATATCGTGGACAGAAATATTGTCATTCTCGAACACCACCTCCCTATGCATTCCTGCTTCTTGGTTACCGAGCGGCAACCTGTAAAGAGTGGCACCAGATGAATGAGAATCCAAAGCTAGCCCTGTGTACGTCAATGTGAAGTAGTGCGCATTATATGGTGTCAAGGTCTGCCCAGCCAAGCGGAATGAGATTTTCTCCTTGTCCCCCGTTTCTGATGGGTGGACAGAGAGAAAGTACTTGAAAACAATCCCAAAATTCTGTGAACTGGCGTGAAATGCGACTAGATATGTGTCCTCCCGTGCTGGACTGCGAAGGGCAGAAAGATATGAATAACTGTTGTTGCACAAAGTCTCGCCCTTGTAAGTTGGAGTCTCCACCAGCAAGGGCTCGAAATAAGTGTCTGGAAAGCTGGTGGTGCTGGGCGAATTGACTATCGCCGTCCAGCGATCGGCGAGGTCGGCGAGTCGATAAATGCCAAGCTGGGTCTCGCTGGTCTTCGAGACCTGTGATGTCAGCAACATGTACCCCGGGACAAGGGATATGCAAGGGTTCTGGACGCCGTTGGTCAGGCTTCACTCTGAAGGAAGTCTATGAGGTACCTTCAAACCCATAGGGAGACCTCGAACATATACGGCAGTGCGCTCACGCCAGTTCATAAGCAGGATGCACCCAGTGCACACAATAAGCGCTGCAAACTCGCCACAGAGACTGAGTTGCCTGCTCAGATATGCGCCGTAATTGGGCATTTTGATTCCCCAGTACCCTACTGCGTTCCCCGTTCGGACGTTGATCACTGTTAGTTCAAACACTTTCCCCTGCCTGCTGAATAATTATTTGGATCTCGCTCAGGCATGTTTCACGTACCCTTGTTGAAGTATTAACCCTATGACCACCGACTCACTAACATTGATTGGCTCCGCAGCGAAAATTTCGAACGCCACCCTCCGCTCCCAGACTTGTCGCCCAGCGGGGATATCCCAGAGACTGAGAGATGTCGCACATGCCACTGCTACCAGCCGTCCGCCGCGCACAAGCCTGGCGTATTGGAACGTATCCGCGGGCTTACTGCCGTTGGTGGTATCCGACCGTAGCGCCACCTCATACATTGCCTTCGGCTGTGAGAAAGATTCCTGCGGTGGCCCTTTAACCGCAGTCTTGGCCATCTGAATCAGTTCGTTGCACTTCAGACTCGGACCCCCGACTTCAATCTCAATGCAAGTCTCCGCGATGCCTTTCATCCAGAGGTCTGCAAGGAGAGAGAGCCAAAGCTGCTTGACAGTCGTCAATGTGCGGAGATACCGATTAACCTGAGAATTTAAGTGTTCTGTGACAGAACAAGGAAAGCATTGCTTGCCCACCTGGGAAAGCCGTAGAACGGTGGCGATATCGGAGAAACTGAGAATTTGCACTAAAAGGTCATCACCGAGTGAGGTGAGAGCCGGGAGCATCGATTCGAACCTCGAGGATAAGTAAAACGTTAAGTGTGACGTGTACTTGTTTTGGGCGGCTGACCAAAGATCGATCCACTCCTGACTTTGGCAACCAAAATCCGGCAATTTGATCGCGGTAGGATTTTGGCCGCGACACTGCTTTTGAGATATAAACAAAAATGAGCAAGCACCAATCCACCAAAACTCGCACACCATTTCTGAAACGGCTGTAAAGAGGTAAAGACATGCATGAGATCCAACAGCAAAGAAACAACTTGAAAAGCAGAGGGGAATAACAATGAAAATCACTTCCACCCCGCCCCAGATCCAGCCGCGCGTGCCCCGTGTAAAAATGTCCCCGATACATGTGAAGATATTCTACACCATCCACCTGTCAAGTCCGTACGGACCCGCGGCACTGTTCCACACACCCACTTGTTCGACCCCGGGGGCGCGACGCCCGCCGCGCCCGCTTCGCCCCGGTTCGCACGATGGCTGCGGGTCATGATGATGATAGTGATATATTATATACAGTCTGGTCCAGTCTCTGAACACTGTCGTCGAACGTGAGCTCAGTCCCTGCGGGGATGCGCTCAATCGCGATGGACACAAGGAGGGCGATGCGTTGCTGCGGCCACAAAGCGTGTTAGCCACGACGAGGATGGTAGGAAGATGTGAATAGAGGAAGGAGGATGAGGGAGAAGAGGGACGCACATCCGGAGTCGACGGGTTGCGCGCGCAAGTTCGGTGAGCACGAGTGGCTGGACCACATAGGGAGCAAGCACTTGATGAACCGGGTTCAGTTTTTTGAAAAAGCAGTCGGCTGTTAGTTCAGTTTGCGTGCATCATTAATAACCAGAGCGCACCGAACGCACCGTATTGATGCTATATAGAGCGCCGCGTCCTCCTGGTTGTAGTCCAAGTCAAAGAAATACTGCTTCTCCTCGCCCGTGAGCGCCTCCGCCTCCGTGCGCGAGCGACATCCAAAGGCAAAAGAAAAGGCCACTCAGCATGTACGGAACGGTGAAGTGCTCGATATATAGGTACGTGAGTTTCCTACAGGTACCATGAGTTGAAGAATTCGGACGTAAAGGGAGAAGGGGACGACGTAACCAGTATACACGCCAAGCACCGACCCCTTCACGACATCCACCCGCGCGCAGGCACCACCCGCAGCGTACCGTCTTGAAAACCTCTACCGTCGGCGCTGCATGAAACGGTTCCGGCACGTCATCGGGTAGGTGCAGTACTACCGCCAGTGAGTTAATGCTTCATCTGTGTGAGGAGCGAGCACACGCACACGCACAGAGTTGCACTCGACTACGGTCTGGCGGAGCTCGCGTGAGAAATAGAAGAGGCCCTGTAGGTGGATGAGTACGCGCGTCGGCAGTTGGAACGGGGACAAGAGAGACGCACATTGGTGTCAGGCATACGCGAGATCCGCAGAACGGGAAGTATGCCGGCTTGGTGAACGGCGTTGGGCCTCCCTTTGTATAGCTGAGAAATACACTGCCCTAGGAGGGGCGAAAAGAAAGGAAGGCAGGGAAAAGAAAAATGCGGGAGGAAAGTAAAGGAACACACCGACCGGGATCGATCTTGAAGGGCGGTGTGGGAGACGGGTAGTCCTTGTCTTTGAGGTACACGAACGCGCCGCGGTGCAGCGAGGGCGGGATCTCGTTGTCGACATCGTTCACGAACGTGATCCCCGCCGCGCAGTCGCAGCGCTCTGCGAGCGGAGACCAGGCGGTTTCGGTTTGCAGGCGCCTGCGGGATTATCGGTCTCTAGGAAGCAGGATGGCAAGCAACAGCAGAAACGAAAACAAAAAGATGAACGAGCGTCATTGGAATTGAATGAAGAATAGGACAGTATACGTAGTAGATTCCAGGAACGTCGACACTCACATACTCTTCACGCTCTCGCGCGCCTTGCCCTTATGCATTGCGCTCATGGCGAGGGCCAGCGCGTGCGAGACCATCACTATCAGCGCCGCCCTCATTTTCCCGACAATACCACTCCGCTCAGGCTGCTGATACTGCCGCTCCGATTCAAGGATGCCGGAGAGCTCTGGGCTTGGTTGCGGCCGCTCCGGCGCAGACTCGTCCACGCCGGGCTGTCCTTCGTACCGCTATCCCCGTCGCCTTCTCGGCCTTGTACCGTTTGTGCATAGCTACATCACAGCACGTATCGCACACCTCCATGCGGTCACTTTAGATCTCAACGAGAGGTTGGGGGAGGTGCGGCGGCGGAAGCAGCGTGCCGCAGGGGACGTCATCCTCATCATCTAGGGCTTTGCGCTTCAGCAAACGTCGCGGCAGACCGTGGCTCCCAGATGCGACTGCGATTGCGGCCGCGGACATAAAGGCACGCTTCAAGAGCGATGGTAGATTCAATAGGCCAGAGATCAGACGCCTCTCCAGTCCAGTTCGTGGTAAGAGCAAAGAGCTCATGTGGCTGTGTTAGATCGTCGGATCAAACACGCGTCACCTCTCTCTTGTCCACGAGCACCCGTGCCGCGTTTCCGGCCTAGTCCACGAACATATTGTCACGCCCCTCCACATCGGAAACGCTACCCTCTTCGGACTCCTTCCACCTCCACAAAGACGGGAATGGGTACAGCTAAATCTCCGTCGTCGCCCCTCCACCGCTCGTTAGGCCCGACTGCGATACGGGCGCTGCGCACACGTTATGCGGTCACGGCGCTTTCCCCTTTACCTGCCCGTGAACGTCTACCGCCTGCACGTTTGGCTCCGTGCTCTCGTCCAGGATTCTTTGCGCCTTGTAATCCCAATATAACCGAAAATACAGTGTCTGGGTAAGTGTTCTTCCTCTTGTTGTTTCGACAACCACAAGGGGGCATCTAGCCTCATAAGATTCACTGCGCGCCACTCCCGCACTTGCCTTCCACCATATCCCTCGGCGTTTCTTCGTTCAGTACTGCACATACTGAACGCCTTGCTTTTAGGCTTCGGGGCGTGCGGACAGCCTTAATGCCATGGAGGGGGTCTGAATAAGCCAAGACGCGGCCGTGCATTAGTGGTACGTGACGTATCTTTCCGCCCTCCCTCTCCGTACTTTATGCCGATATCATCTCTCCTCCTTGCTCATGGTTTGAATACTTATCGTCTTTTCTCGTAAATCCTGCGCCTATCCCTTGCAAGAATAAACGATCCTAGCCCCCTGCGGCCTCCACTGCCTCTAATCCTGTCCACCCACTCACGGAGCACGCACGGCCAGGTTGGGCAGTCGTGCGCCATCGCCGGGACGGACATAACCACTGCGGAGCTGGAATTGTGAGGCTTGCGTGCTGTCGATTGATGTGGAATGAGGTTGCTTTGTATCTTGTCCCTTTCGTCGTTCCCCTTGCGTTCAGCCAATGCTCCGCCCTCATTACAACCGTTACACCTTCTGTCGGACTATTCCCCTGCTCTTTCTTTCCCTGCCTTGTTGTCCCCTGTATTGAAGTTTTGCTCGTAGGCACCACGGCGCTACTTCGGTGCTTCACTCTCAGTCTCGGAACGATGTACGGGACAGTGGATACGGGTGAAGGGTGGGGTGGACGCTAAGGTACGTGCCCTCGCTTGGTTTTACTTGCCTTTCTTTCCTTCGCCGTTCTCCTTTGTGACTTGGAACTTAGTTCCTCGCTTTTAGCATTGGCTGTGGTGTGGGATGATTTGGCAATCGAGTACTGCGCCGTTGACCCTTTTCTAGGTTATACCAGCGTGCGTTAGCACATAGCTGCGTACTTTGCCACGTCGGGCATGAGGTGGGAGCGAGAGACCAAGTGGGATGACACAACCACGCAGTCGCATAATGACACTGTTCATGTGCGGCCACGGGCCGCGGACAGCGGGTGCTACCTCCGTTGCAGTACGCGCTCATTCGTGGTGACGACATGTGCGGTGAGTACTTTGAGTAACCCACCTCTCTGCTTGTTTCCCGTTCGCCCGAAAGTTGGATTTACGTTCGCCTCTAGCTTCTCTGGCAGCCATTGGCTATCGTGTCTGAGTACACCGTCGAAAGAGACTGAAATAGAAACGCTACCGCTGGCAACTCCTCCACTCAACAGCAATTCGACATGTCTCATGGTCTGCTATGTGTGCAAGATGTCTGCATGTCTGCAGAGATTACATTCACTACATACGAATTTCGTTATATTCAAATAACACAGCCGTTCATCATTTCAACTTTGCGCGGTTTCGTACTTGCCCACAATTTTGCGAGTTTTCGGTGAGAGCTATTTCGTGGTTCTTTTTGAGCGGTAACATGTATATGGCTGTAATAGTGTAACATTATTATATTTCACGCTACTTCAGTGGTTTTGCATAGAGTTACACAGCTTATGGAGTTTCCTAGCATTTATGCACAACTTACCCAATTTTCAACCAAAACAGCACCAGCCACCGATTTCCAAAAAATACACAGGTTCCGTCATCAGGTAACTTTTACACCACCTCGTTTTTCACAAGGAAAATAACACAGGGCCCAATCCAGGAAATATGCGCAGGTTTAAAACTGGTCAAAACTAACACAGGTGGCAATTTTGGGAAGCTACACTGCTGGGATATCTGAAGCTGATTTACACACCTTGGGTTGTCAGACTAAATACACCATTTTCAGGACTTGAGCTCTAGACCTTTTCAGTACAGCAGTAAATGATATCTCTAGGTCTTGCCATCCCCCTCCATGCCCTGGGTTACATTGGCACGATGAATCGATATTCCAGGGTGAGATATGGCAAGTAAGTTAGTCCTTTCCAAATCGGACCAAACCTTAAATGTCAGACACCTTTGTGACCCATGAATTGACCACCATCCGCAGATCCGTATCTGTATCAAAATATGATATGGGAGGATCGATTCAGTCCGGTTGCCCCATTTTTAGAGGCAACAACACTGTCGTCAGCAAGCCCGAGAAGACCGGGAAGAAGCGTCTCATTGCTGACTGGGGGTAATAATAGCACCATGGTTCCGCTCAAAATCCCGAGGTGTGTAACCATCGAGACATGTTTCTGCATCAACATGCACCCTACTCGCCATCAATCCTCGGGCATCTCGGGCATGACCGTTGCCCAGAATCTTATTTCCCCGCAGATCTGTTCAAACTGGAGCATCTTGCCTGTCCTGAATTTTCATTTCCCGAGTGTGTATTGTGTCCGTACTTTGGGACAAATCTCTGCTGTTGAAATCCTAACACCCTGTACATTGTTCTATGGAATACTTCACCTGAACTTCTCCTTTGAAAGCTGCAGCCAGTCTTAATTGTCAAATCCTCGTGAACTACCTGTCTTTGGATTTTGACTGGGCTCCAAGCGATGTAAGCCAGGGCGAAAGTTTGATTGGAAGCGTCAACTCCACAAAGGCAGTATTTTCAGAACCTCGGAGGCCGACCCAACGTTCTGATTGTGCTCTTGATCTCTCTTCAAGAATATCTGTTCAGCAGCCGTCACAGATTACACATCAGTGAGCTTGGTGAGTGAGACCTGGTGCTCTGAGTTCGGTGCATCTGCATCACTTTGATAGGTTGGCAACGAATATGTGGGCTGGAATTCGCTTTGTACAATGCAAGTCACAACTCTGAGCAGGTAATTCCCAATTGATCGGTTTCAGTGGAAGTCCTTCATCCCCGGGTGAGCTCTCTCGTTCCTTTCCATTGGCTTGACTGTCACAGGTGTCATGTTTGGGGAGCAATACAAAGAGCTGGCTGACGAGTCCGAAAGAGGATCAAGAAGGTAATCCACAGCCCATGAAATATGTATCAAACTCCTCTGCAGGAGTGGTGCTGTATCTGGGAGCCGTGGACTGTTGACCCCGAGCTGGTATATGTCTTTCAGCAGCAACGGATAAGCGTCATCTCACCTTGTATCCAATTTTCTCATCTCCCAGCCAGATCCAGACTATCGCTTGTCTCAGATGCGTGAACCGACTATGCCTGCTGAGGAATTGTTTGTCAAAGTTAAGCTGGATTGGAAATCCCCAAAGCACGGGAACGAGAATAAACTAGGCTGTCATTCATTTATTAAGCAAGTTCGGCCTCCAATCCTCCTGTGACCAACAAATGCTGCAGAAAGTCTTGTCTGAGCCCAATTTAAGTGTACTCTCTAAGTATTACGAACTGTGGGAAAGGTTTTCATCACCTGAGTTAGTTAACAGCGGAAACCTGCAGGATTTATGAACCTGGTGTATTTTTTGTTGATCAATGGAAGCTGTGTATTTTTTGGTACATGAATGAAGTGGTGTAGCTGTGGAAAATTGGAATGGTGTGTAAAAAAACCGATTTCATGAGGGTCGTGTATTCTTATACGCCAAGACTGAAGCAGTGAATTTCTGGTGGATGTTTGACCTGTGTATTTTCATGGTGATGGATACAGTGGTATATAATTTGTGAGTTGTGCGTTTTTCATGCATTCCAAGGTAGTGTCTTTTTGCTGAAAACTGCAATAATAATGTTACAGTATTACCCCCATACATGTAGGTCATTCTTTTGGTTCCGGAAGTCTGGACTCGAAGAGTTTACCGCCTGCTTTCATTTGGTGGATGGCATCGCTCATGGTGCTACAGTTATCGAACCAAGAACCTTACACTCAATGCGATGACTGGACGGAGGGAACCACATACAAAACTCAAGGTCCACCAAACGTAAATTGAGCTCAACAATCCAGGGTTTGTTCATCACTTCGAATCAAGTTGACCCTGGAAAGCGCTCCTTGCCAAACACACCCCACCATAAGACGTCCAGAACATTTGCCGAGACGTTCCAGAGTCCAGATTTCATTCGTTCCGGTCTAAGTGTGTCCTGGACGGGGAATTAGTTGCCAGCGAAATTTCCAGGCGACTCAGTGTCATCAAGCTCAACACCTGGAATAACGCTTCAACTTTGCGCGCTGAGAGCGAGATCGTCTTGGAGATCGAGGGTACGTAGAGTTGATTCAAACGGCATCACAATCATGGTCGCGGCACGCTCGTGTGCTTCGGTGCACGCACACGACTGACGCGCTGTAGCACATCTTCGCATCAGCTCAGAGCTCGCATTTCTTTCAGATGCGGAGCAAGAAGACAAGGAGGCCCTGCGACAGCGCCCGAGCTCTAATCCACCTTACTCGGTGCGTGTATGTAGCCTCACTTTCCTGAACTGCAGCTAATTAATTGATTTAGTATTGTCATATCGTGCTAAATGCGATCTCTGTCATAACAATTGTTCCAAGGAAAGTTCAAATTATTCTCGTCTCGTCACGGAATGATAATCACTTCTTCAAGAGGTGGGTCATTCATCGCCTTCGATCGTGAAAAATGGGCTGAAGTTGCCCGAATCACCGAACACTGTAAAATATTCATGCGTTGGCCCGGATAAGGTTGAATGAATGCATGATTTTCACGCACAAACTAGCCGATAGTTGTCGCCCGACACTACCCAAGGGACGGTAATATTGAGACTCCCAGCACGCAGGTCGAAGTTCTTGGCCAGAATGACTGCAAGCGTTTGCGTATAAATCAATAAAGAATTGAACCAGAATACTCACAAGGCGCGGTGATGTTTCCTTTACGCAACATCAACATTGCTCCAGAGATGACCGGCGGGGCCCCCGCTCGCGTCCCTGTGGTACACTCAGAAGCGGCGCGGCTTTTACGGGGACCGACGCACCAGGTGATTGTCTGCTGGGTCTTGCTCTCCCATACGGTTCCCGCGGTGGGGGCTGTGATGAGCGGAGCAAACACATCGAGGGGAGTGGGGCCTGCAGCGTGCACCCCGGCGGTGAAAATGAAGGGAATGAGCGTGAAGAAGACGTTCGTGGTAATTTGCATGTCGTTGCTCCTGGTGAGTGGTTGAAGGGAATTGGATGAATATCCTGCAACCGGCTGACTTTTATGTCGAACGGTAAAGAGCACTCCACCCCGCCGTGGTGAGTTTACCTTTTAGACCGCAGAGCCGCAGATCTGGCGTTAGATGGGTCTTCTTTGATCCTCTAATGCAAGCTCAGGTGCCGGTTAAGCGGCGGAATTTTCGAGGCATACCTTTTCTCCGTCTTTCCTAAAATTGCGAAGAGGGAATCGTGCGACGTGGACGACTGAAGGAATTTCTTCAACTATTTATTTCGTGCTTCTGAGTGGTGCTCACAAGTAAAACACCAGCTGCTACTTTGGGATATCATCTTGGCTTCCTTCGTCTTTGGGAGCCGGAAAGCTCGGCAGACTTAATGTTCTTTGTCAGATGGCTCCACTATTCCTCAATTGATATGTTTAGCGGCGCTGTTCAGCTGATCTCCCTCCTCCATCCACGGCGAAGACTGTACATTCCCGCCAATATGTACTGTATGACCGATGTACGCTTCTTCAGAAATGCTGTTGCCAAACAGGATCTAGACCTCAGCACTCCGTTCTTCGCTATTCTTCCGCAAGTTCGGCAGAGTTGTTTGTCAGTGGAGTTACTGGGGCATTTACTGCCGAATTAATAGAGCTCTGCTTCACTCTGTGTTAAATGGTGACTCGGCGTCCTGACCTCCAGTTATTACCATATTAAGCCCTGGGTGGAGAGGAGACCCTTAACGTCTCTCTCTCTGGCCCAGGTACGTCGATACCTCGTATATTAAGCAGATGCCTCGTATCACGATGCACATGTTTGTTCTTCGCACACCACTGGGCGCTCGCGAATTCCCGAACTTCTCAGATTGGTATCAGTTCATATTTTATTTTTTATTCCGCCCTTCCGTCGTCCTAGCAGAACCAGTAACGAGCTCTGTCTGAAGTGTATGCCGAACTGCAGGGCATGTTGCTTTCATTGTATTTTTTTCCTGCTGGCTTTCTCATTCCCAGTTGAATTCAAGTTCAACTTCGCAACCGAGGAAAGCGGCCTCGAGGCTTTGAATATAAATTTAGGCTGTGGTACGACGCATCTTCCAAAATTTAAATGAACCACATGCCGTGCAATCGCGCGCTCAAGGCCTGCTCAAAAGAACGACGTCTGTAATTCGCACTACTTTGTTCTTTCCCCCACCGTCATCCCACTTCCAGCTGCCTCCTATTGTCCATACTCACCCTCCTGGAAGGCCCTCTGCAGCACCGAGTCAAATCCAACCATCCAGACTCGTGGCAAGATGGTACTCCGTCATCCCGATCAAGGTTGCTGTGCCTCATCGCCCAAATCAATCATCAAAACAGCTGATCATCGTTCTCTTCTTGCCTCATTGTCTTGATACTTCCCACCTCTGGAACTCCAACATTCAAGCTGCCATCGTCGCAAGACTCAATCGCAATACCGGTCACGCTTCCATCTCGCCTCATAATGCAACGTTCCCGGTTCATTCACTGTCTGCGAGGTTAAGCTCTCGGCTAGGGGATCAAGATTATCGAACTCTCAGACGAACATATGAATCAACTGAACACCATTAAACTCAATCGCAAATGGGAAGCAGATTTCAGATGCCATAGGAATTATCGTCCCGTCTTCCGTTGTGTCCGTAATGTGATCCTTCATCACAGATCAACCTATCCCTGTCGTTCTCCGTAGTTCAAGTGTTTAACAAGCTCTGCCACACTGTCCCTCTAGATGTATGGCGTAACTGTATGTAGCGTGCCCTCATTTCAGCGCTTTTCCTGACGAGTAGCAAACCAGGCTTTTATCCTACAATCAAACACGCCCCAGCGCCTCCGATTCCGATCTCTGAGTGCGTAATATTCCACACGCAGCTTATTACTTCGGTCATATTCAGTGTACCAGCGGCTGAGCGAATTCCGGGTTTGACTTCGCAGTGAGTGACCATTATTTCTTCCGAGTACGACTTCCTTGATCTGCAGTCAAGTTCGAGTCATTTGTCTCATAGATTGCAACATCATACTGACAACATCGGCTTCTGGGTCCAGTTATGTGCGGCCAAAATTTGAGTTCGTAATTTGATCAGAGCATGAAGGATTGCTCAATAGATCTTATTCATCTGTAGTCGACTCGCCCAGCTTCTATGGCGACAAGAAGCAGCGTGCCTTTTGAGGTAAGCAATTTATTTAAATGGGCTTCCCTCATCTGGCTTCGTCCAAGACCGGCAGATTTTGCTCACAATTCTCCAGATCGTTGAGTAATTCCGCCTTCAGGGTGGGTGTGATCACATCGAGGGTAGTCCGAGCGATTGCTCTCTTAGGTCGCCCATCCACAGCTTGCTCACTGGTTGGTGGCACACACAAAACCCAAGACACCGATTCAGTATTGCACCGTCCCCCTTGACTAGCATTTGGGATCCGTAAATTACTGTGGTTAAATTTTAACTGCGAGCGGGTTGGTGGGCTTCGAGTGAACCGTCCTCATCTACCCTCCTCTACCCTCCTCCAGATTTCACTTCGGTTGTGGCATTTGATAGCGTACTTTGCTATTTCTGTCTATTACATATTCGATAGCGTATTTTCTGTCCTACTGTATTGCACTGTACGGTACGAGTTCAACTGACTCGCATGCAGAGAGCTCAGACACCGCAGTAATTCAACCGTGTCAATCTGAATTACCTCTCCCACACTTTGCAGTCGGCCGGAGTGAAGTGACTGCATATCTTGTTCCATGTAACTACGTACATTAAACCAACGCCTCTCTCTCCGACCCACTATGCGAGTAATAAGAATATAACTTTGATTAGTTATGGGCCCCAAGTTGCTTGAATTCCAAACACACAAGGAGTTTACTGCGCACCAATACGCCAAGTTATATTCACTGCAGCGTCCTTTCTCACTAATTTATCCTATCCCACAATCCACCATCTCTCCACTCAAATGAAGAACCCCCAAAGCACTATCTACAAAGAGAAGGAGTGGAAGGGCTTGAAGCTTACCCCTATCAAGAAGGAGGAGGAGGGTTCAAACAACTACAGCAAGTTCAGGCATAAATCCATCTTTGACCTCGATGCTCCCGAAAACTGGCCGTATGTTGTGGGGACTACAACCCTCACGTCATCCCCGTGCCCATGCCAAGCTCGCAAGTGCAAGGTTTTGAGGCAACCGGAAGTCTCGCCCCTTTCACAATCCCGGGGAAGGAAGCAGTGGTCGACGCTGAGGCGTGGTTGTTGACTGACAAGCTCACGTCCTCATCGTGGAGGCGGTCCCGAGCACGAAACTGTATGTCATTCGCAACTGTAAATCCGTACATGAAGGCCTAGACTTGTGACCAGTCTGCCTGTGAAGAAGTAACAATGTGGCGAACACATTGCTGCAGGCAGACTGGTACTTCTCAGGACCTAGTGCTCTGCATGTGGAGCTTGAAATTCTGAGTGGCACCGATCATTGGCATCATGGTGGCTGTGCAGAGCCATCAGCTCCCGCTGAAATTTGGCCTTGTGCCACAGCTCTCTGGCGCACTTTCTGGAAATTCTGAAAAGACAGATTCCAAGATACATTGAATCTAGACAGCCTCTCCCTTTGGAATTTTCAGAATTGAGCTCAGAACTGTAGAGGAAGAAAATTTTCAAACTCTGTGTGCAGCCATTGCACAGCATATGAGAAGTACTAGTCTGCCTGCAGCAACATGCTCACCATATTGTTGCTTCTTCACAGGTAGACTGGTGACAAGTCTACTGGAATGCCTTGAAGAACAAGTATGAGCTTGTCATTGTTAGTCTCTTATAACAGTGATGTGCTTGCATGCATGCTAAACTCCGAACCTGTCAACTGGTGTCAATCAGTCGTTAATGAACTACCATATTTTTTCATTTAATTTGAACCCCTTCGTGATGTGTGACATGGTTTGACCAATTTGATAATTTGAGAGCAGCCAAATTTTGGTGTGACATGACCAAAATTTTCGAAATTCCAACTGATTTTTGGCCTTTTTTGCACATTGCAGGTTGTTTCGAGGCCTGCATGATAGTTTGAGCACTCAACACCAGTCGCCGTGACGTGTGACCCCGACCATTTTTCGATACTGATAGAGGGGTGCATGATGCGTGACTTCCAAATTGAACAAAAAAATACAGTATCTTGTCAAACTGTTGATCACCCCGCCAACAAATGAACTCATCAGTATACCTCTCTCTTCCTCTGCCATCAACTTGTCGCTGTCTAACTTGCACTTTCATTTATTTCATACCAGTCTCATTTCTACCCCCCTTTTGTACTATTGGCATCTCATTGCTCCATTCTCAATGTGTACTAATCCTTTTTTCTATATATCTAGCTGTGTGACATTGCAGCATATGGTAGCGACATTTTATTTATTAAATGTTCCTGTGGTTCCACATGCTCGCTTTTCTTTGTCTTTATTATCGCGCTATTCATCCTGTCTCTTGTAAAAAATCTGTGTATATAGTCCTAATAAATGTTGAACAGGCAAGCACAGAGGTCTGAAGTCCAAAGTAAGAAACTCTGTTAGGTTGACTGTGAAGTGCTACTTGCCTGAAGTCCAAAGTAAGAAACTGAGGACTCAGGTTAATGCTAGCCTACTTATATAGCTACAGGAACAATAAGACTACCTAGAACAATAAGAACAATAGAGACAATAGAACAATAAGATGTGTATCAACACAATAAGAACAATAGAGACAATAAGATCGATGTCAAGATAATAAGACCAGTATCAGTACAATAATAGTCCAATGTAAAAGTAGATCATGATAAGATCAGAACTGGATCAGATGCGATCTGATAAGATCAAAGATGATCTCAGATGCAAGAATGGCACAGTCCAAAGACAGAGTCCAACACTCCCCCGGGACAAGACCAGTCTTGCCTAGCTCCCCCGTAATCCTATCAGAGAACGCAACTTGTCTACAGCAGGACGAGGTAGCGCCTTTGTCAGGATGTCTGCAAGCTGCTCTTGAGTTGGTACATAGACCACACCAATGGAACCCCTAGCAACTTCGTCTCGAAGCCAGTAATGAGCAAGGTCAAGGTGTTTCATGCGACCATGATGCTCAGGGTTTTTGGTGACTCGAATTGCAGATTGATTGTCCATGAGAAGTGGGGAAGCCTTAGACACTCCATAGCCTAATTCCAAGAGTAGGTTGCGAATCCACTTGATCTCTTTTCCAGCTTCCACAGCGGCAATATATTCAGCCTCAGTGGTGGAAAGGGAGACAGTAGACTGCAACTTGCTCTTCCAGCTCACTGGACCGCCATTCATCATCACCAGATAACCACTTGTGCTTTTCCCAGTGTCTAGACAGCCACCGTGATCAGCATCAGAGTAAGTGATAAATAGATCAGACGAAGGCAAAGATTTGCAGAAGGAAATGCGGTAATCAAGCGTGCCCTTGATGTAACGGAACAAATGCTTGACTGCTTTCCAGTGCGCTTCACCAGGATTGGAATTGAACCGTGCAAGCAAACCGACTGCGTGGGAGATATCCGGACGCGTTTGGGTAGCCAGATAGATCAGAGAACCAACAGCAGACATATAGATGCCACCATACTTCTTGGCCTCTTCTTCTGTCTTAGCACCCATCTCCTTGGTCAGAACAAGACCAGGGAGCATTGGAGTGGATACAGGTTGGCAATCACTCATGTTGAACTGCTCAAGCATGTTTACAGCATATTGACGCTGCGATAGATGGATGTCTCCAGTTGTGGAGTCACGCTCAATCTTGATACCCAACAGCCACTCTGTGGGACCAAGATCCTTGACTTTGAATGAAGAGCCAAGTTGAGCAATGACTCTGTCAATATCGGCATCCTCTTTAGCAGAGATCATACCGTCATCGACATAAATTGGAAGGATGATCGCACATTGCCATCAGAGAAGATATAGCAAGAGCGATCAGACTGGAGACAACGAAAACCCATAGAAATGAGCTTTGCACTCAGCTTCTTGTTCCACTGACGGCCAGCCTGCTTGAGCCCATAGATGGATCGGCGCAGTTTAAGAAGCTGGCCATGCTCTCCCTGTGGAAATCCCTCAGGCTGAGTCATGTAGACATCTTCCTCAAGATCTCCATTGAGATAAGCAGAGGAGAAGTCAATGGAACGAAGCTTGAGGTCATGCTGAGCAGCCAGAGCAAGAATGATGCGGAGTGTCGCAGGTTTGAATGTGGGGGAAAAGATCTCGTTGTAGTCAATGCCATGGCGCTGCCCACGACCATCAGCAACGAGACGAGCTTTATAGCGCTCGATAGACCCATCAGACTTGTGCTTTATAACAAATACCCACTGTGAGCGAATAGGCTTCACAGCAGGAGGTGCATCAACAACATCCCAAGTGCAGTTCTCAAGAAGAGAGTTAATCTCAGATACTGCTGCTTCTTCCCAAAGATGAGCATCTGCTCGCCGTAGTGCCTCATGATAAGTGCGGGGATTGCCAGATTGCACAGCAGCATGAGCTAACTGCACATAGGCATAATTTGCCGCCTGGAGATGAGGATTGGTTGGATCACCTTCATGAGCAATAATGAGTGCACTGCCAGGCTGCAGAAGCAACTCATCATCACTATTCCCAGGCTCTGGAGATGCAGGGGCCTGCTGAAGTGGAATTGCAACAGACTCTCGTCAATCCTTAAGAGGTTGGTGCTGTGTGGTTTGGCCATGGAATCGGCGACATGCAGCAATACCAATAGGTGAAGGAGGAGGAGACTGCTCAAGTGGCAGTTGCTCAGGAGGCAAATCAGGTGAATGAGGGCGAGTAGATGTTGATGATTGTGAAGGGGAGAGAGCTGGATTTGGGGGATTGGGAGTTGGAGCAGGGGGTGCATGATGAGCACCAGAATCGTCCCTGTCATCTCCCCCGTCATCACGCACCACTGGTGGAGTAACAGGAGGAAGATCAACAAAGGGAGATGTTGGAGTTCCAGGACATTGCCTCATTGATATGGGCTTATTCCCAGGAAAGTAGCGCTCATCAAAGACAGTGCGCTCCGATGTGACCATCCTTTTAGTCACAGGGTTGTAGAACAACCACCCCTTGTATTCAGTGGGATATCCATAAATATGCACTTCTGGAAATGGCACCCAGAAGCATCCCGTTTATCCCTTTGCACATGCACATAGGCAAGGCAACCCCACACACGAAGGTGCGACACATCTGGCTTCTGCTTGAACCAAAGCTCATGGGGAGTAGTATTCTCCAGAATATGAGCTGAGGGATGCATATTAGCAACATGAATGTAGGCAGACACTGCAAGTGCTTTGAAAGATGCAGGCAGGTTTGCTTCATGAAGCATGGCTGTTACATGTTCGTCAACAGTGCGATTAGCACGTTCTGCTGTCCCATTCTGTTGCGGTCTATTCCTTGTCAAATGACGGCGCACAATGCCCTCAGAGACGAGATAGTTCTCAAACTCTTGAGACATGTACTCTCCACCTTCATCATCTTGAAGTGCCTTGATTTTGCGTCCAAAATGATTCTCAGCATAAGCTTTGAAGATTTTGAATGCATTAAATGTACCACTCTTGCGTTTCATGTGCAAAGCCATTTTAAACGCTGTGTGATCATCAACAAAGAGAACACGATATCTCCACCCCTCTCGGGTGTAGACTTTGTATTCCTTCAGATCAGAGTGTATCAGATCAAGAGGCGCTTCAGCACGATGTCCAGTAGAAGGAAAAGGAGCCGCATTCAGCTTGCCAGCAAGACATGGCTCACAGATTGGATCTGATTTCTGATTTGAAGCAAGCTTCACACCAGTTACCAGCTTCTTGCTCAAGATCTTTTGAGTATCAGAATGATGACCAAGTCGACGATGCAACAGGTCTAGATCAAGAGGTAAAGTTCCAACTGCAGATAAAGCTGAATCAGAAGTGGGAGCACATTCTCTCACAAATGCCTGGTTCCTCTCATCAATGTCTGCTTCAAATAACAGGTCTCCATCTCGACTGAAAGAGATTGTATTTTCTTTCATGAGAATAGAATAGCCATGAATGCGAGACAAATATGTAGTAGAGATGAGGTTATGAGATAAGAGTGGAACATATAGGACATTTGTAAGGATAATGTGCCGGCTACGACGTCCATGTATCAGTGGCTTAAGCAAAGCATCTCCTATCAACTCCGAATAAACTACAACTCCATTTGCGACTTGGATTGGAACCCTGTGCGGTTTGGCATTCAACAGACGCTCACGACGAGGTGTCATGTGCGAAGTGGTGCCTGAGTCTGAATTCCATCTTTCATCAGCAAGAGATGCAGCAGAAGTGAGGAAAACACTTGCATTAGAGGCAACTTGGGACGATGCTGCTGCACCCTTATTGTTGGGCCTTTTGACCCCAATCATGTCCAAGAACTTGAAGCACATGAACAGAGTGTGGCCAGGCTTGCTGCATCCAGCACAAACAACAGGCGACTGGGCAGGGGGTGCAGCTGCAAGAGCAACAGCAGGTGATGAGGGTGGAGGAGACAGTGGAGCTGCAGCCATTGCAAGGCCAGATAATGGGCTAATCTGGCTGGTGTCTCCTTCCTGATGGGCAGTCCGAAATGCCTGATAATTGGCATAAGCAACCTCAATGTCTGAGACTTTGAGATCACCAGAGGACTGCTCAAATGGTGCTTTGAGAACAGAAAACTGTCCCTCATCAGGAAGGGCCATGAGAAGAACCACAGCTTGTAGTTCCTCATCTGCCTTTTTGAGATCAAAGTCCGTAGGACGAGACCCAGTAAGGAGGCGCATAGCAGCAGAGACACGACCTGTGAGAGACAGAAGAGTCTCATCCTCCCTGAGACGAATGGAGGTGAGAGTTCTGTAGGCATTGAAGCGAGCTCCAGCCTTCCTTGGAGCAAAAAGCTCAGTCAAGGCATCCCACATAGCTTTAGGATCGTCCTCATGCTGCTGGACAAGGGGCTTGACATCTGGGCCAAGCATGGACCACAAAATGCCAGAACACTTGTCCCTGCTTGCTGCATCTTCTGGAGATGATGATGCAGCTATGCAGTGGCCAAACACCTCTTTGCAACGCAATTTGGCTTTAGCATCACTCTGCCAAGCAGAGAACACCGTCTCCTTGGTAAGGATTGGGAGGACAGAGTCTGCAGAGACAGACATAACAAAAGGGGAATGCGCAGAGAGATGGGATGATAAGCTAGAACCAAATGCCAGAAATGACAAATGGTGCCCTCAGGAGCGTGGAAGAAGATGTAGGTAAGGTAGGTAGGTAGGTAAGTAATGTTAAAGCTAATGCTACTGGACACCCAGTTGTAAGGCACTTGGGCCCTATCCCCAGAATCAACGGATTGACTACCGTTTGTTTTAACTGGTGGATTAAAGACTACCTCTCAAAGAGGATTCGTCCCAACAGTTGGTGGTGCCCCTAAATACAAAGCTTACACACGCTATAAGGGCAAGAAGACGGTGGGAAATGCGCAGAAGGATGAGGATCTCAAGATAAGACTCAGGGAGATGTTCAGAGGGCGGGGCCCATAACCTGTTGAACAGGCAAGCACAGAGGTCTGAAGTCCAAAGTAAGAAACTCTGTTAGGTTGACTGTGAAGTGCTACTTGCCTGAAGTCCAAAGTAAGAAACTGAGGACTCAGGTTAATGCTAGCCTACTTATATAGCTACAGGAACAATAAGACTACCTAGAACAATAAGAACAATAGAGACAATAGAACAATAAGATGTGTATCAACACAATAAGAACAATAGAGACAATAAGATCGATGTCAAGATAATAAGACCAGTATCAGTACAATAATAGTCCAATGTAAAAGTAGATCATGATAAGATCAGAACTGGATCAGATGCGATCTGATAAGATCAAAGATGATCTCAGATGCAAGAATGGCACAGTCCAAAGACAGAGTCCAACAATAAAATCAGCTTTTACTGCCCACTTCAAGCATCCCTCAAGCTCTTATTGTTATCGCTCTTGCTCTCATTGCCTCATCTGTCTCTGCCCTACGCTTTCAACATCACTCTTGCCATTGACCTCACTCTTGAACTACACTCTTGCCTTTGTTCTCGCCACTCACAGCCACTTGGTGTCGTGTCACAGCACTAGACATTTTGAAACACTCACATTTCATTGTTTCTACAGATCTACTTGCATTCACCAAGAGTAATGGTGTCATATCACATAATGCTGTGTCTTTACACGTTCCTCACTCACTCCCTTGACCTTGTCACGCAACAACATCATGCCCAAGGACACTTTTAGACATTATCATTCATCTGAAGTCAAAAACCAATTTATTGGTGCAATGCTTGCTGACGAGAGCCTCAGCAAACATTCGCATACATTTGACATCATGCCAAGACTTTTGGCAAATGCAAGTGCTTTGCATGGCTTATATTCTATCATTAGTTCCTGCCCAGTCGGTCAGCAGACACATCAACAGATGCTATAACAATTTAACCTTGTGCCTTGGTTTGTTATAGTCTGTCAGAGGGTTGATCAAATGATCAATGGCCTTGTTATTTTTTTTTTTTTTTTTTTTTGGTGGAGCGAAAAGAGAACGTGCACACTGATCTCATCAGGTCACCCCTCGCACTGGTTTCAGGAAAGATCCCGCATTTTACCTACTCAGCCCCCTGGGGAGATGCACTTACACACGCCCATCAACAGGCAGTGTGGGACTCGGTAGGTGTCGCTAGCAACTAGCGATTCCGTCCCGGAGGACGGAATTTACCTATACCCACTAAAACCCCCAGACTGCCAGATCCAATTATCTGGCAGGTTTTTGTTGTCCATCAGGACACCGTCCCAGGTCCATAGGACTTTCCTTATATCTAAGGCTCTGTTTCCATATCGCGACCTATCTGTTAGCAATTGATCCATTTTCAATCGCATATTCATGCAGCTCACCCATCTGTTGTGGATCTCAGCTTCAGTGTGTTTACGGCCGCCAATTACTCTTTCGTTTCTTACTTTCCAAATCAGGTAAGCAGATTCAGATACTATGATTCGGAAGAGTCTCGAAGCATGCGGCATCTTCTTGCCTTTTGAGTTCTTAAACTCCGCGATGCCGCAGCCCAGAATCAAGCCTAAAGTCATTTTCGGCATTTTCTGGTACTTTTTTTCCCACAGTTGGCCACATAGATGCCAAATCAAATCTTGTCCTGAAGCCGTGCATTCAACAAGGATATGTTCCATTGATTCATCGACATGGCAATCATGGCAGGTTGCCCACTGTTCGTATCCGGGTATATTTAACCAGTGAGCTCCGCATTTATATGATCCATGAAGAGATCTCCAAAAATAGTCACGAATTGAACGCGAAATATCTCTATCCCGGATAGACTTCCAGATCTGTTCATCAGAGGGAACGCTCTTGTGACCGTTCAGATCTTTTACAGCATACCGTGTAATGTCAAGCATAACTTGTGTTTTGATACGCTCGACACTGGGTTTTGTAGCTCTAATTGCCCGGTAAAATAATGCCTGACTGGTTTTAGCGAGACTGACTCCCTGTAATTGATAACGAGGCGACACATCGGATAATAGATCATCTGGGTCCACAATGTTCTCCTCGGGGTAATCTGAAATTGCATTCTTTGCAAGTTCTAACGCTTTCAATAGTTTCTGTCGGTCACTCGTGGTCTCAACTTCACAGAAGGTAGTCTTTGTTCCTCGCATACGGAGAGCAGCTATGATTGCCATGAAAAGGGTTCTGTCCTTTTCACCTATCCACCCGTCTGATTCAGACTCGGCCATATCTATAGTAAGTTTACGAATCAAGTACCTCGAATTCAATCGAAAATTCAAGATTGTACTAACAGATGTACTTTGAATTATGTGCAGAATGGCGGCCAACTGACCACTGTTACGGCTCGCCAGACTTGGCGGAACTCCAACCGGTCTGTTTCTCACGTCATCAGGAGCAATCCAGACTCCCCCACCGGCTTCATAATCACCATCTTTATCGAGGTTAAATGTTCCGGCAATATAAACTATTATATTTGGTTGAATATCCATTTGGATAGGGTTAATCTGGTTTGCAGGTCGTTTATGCCTGGGCTTAGTTACGAATGCACGGAAGGCAAGGGATAGATCTTTTTCCACAGTTATATTTTGGTCGAAAATGACTGGTTTCTTCTCTCGAAATGCTGACAGGTTTTCGGACTTTTCTTCAGAGGTCAAAGCGAGATTGGGTTGGTTAAGTCTGCATCGAGGATCCCATTTTGGGTGTATGCAGTCCATGATTTTTCTTGCCTCTTCTTGACATAAGAAAGGTTTCGTGCACCCTAGGATTCTGTCATTCTTGCACACGCTACAAGCACAATTAAGTCTCCGGTAATGTGATCGATTTAGGTCTTCCCGGCGGACCATATCCCATACATCTCTAACCGTGTATATTTCATGTTACAAATCACAAAAAAACTTCTGCTATATTAAAAAACACAGCAACATGTATTTTTGCCTCTTACTTCAAGATCTACATTCAGAAACATGAAGTGAGTAGTTTTTCCCACCAGTAATTGAGTCAAAGGCTGGAGAAGTGTGATGCCACATTTGATAGCCCAGCAGGTGGGAACAGCCAAGATACTGACTCTTGTGAAAAGAAAACCACAATTTTTGTTTGAAGAGCAAAGCTCAGTTGGAAACAAGCCTCAAGGAAAATTTCCTTCTTGAAGTTCATGATTAGAGGTACTGGAAGGCTCAGCGGTGGTAGGAAAGAATTCAAACTCCAATGATTATATAATAACGATGCCATGCATACATGATTGCACACTTGACTACAGACTATATCACTGTCACTGTCAAGCAGCAGATCATTCCTTACCAGTGCAGCACAAGCAAGGATCCAGTCAACTGATGTCAAATCATGCTCCAGCTATACAGAAAGCTGTGAGATTGTTAAGTGTCAAACTGAGTGAAGCTCAGAGTTCTGAAGGTGCACTGAGGTAAACCCCAAGTAACTAGAATGGTCAATATGCTGACACTACAGAGAGCAAGTGACTACCCAACTTGCAAATCGCAGTGAACAAAGTTCAGAGTTCCAAAGGGACACCAAGGTAAAGCTGAGGGCCAGAGGTAAGATGACAAGAGGGCAATTCAGTTAGTGCTCAAGTTAGTGTTGCTGCGGCTCAAGCCATCACATCTGGTCACAGCTCACCATTTGTACTCCCATCTAAGTATAATGATACACTGTATCCAAGTCACTATTTAGATATGTTTGGGTGAAGCACAGGAACAATTTAAGATACTTAATGTGGCATGAGGTGCTTTTCTGGTTTTTGCAAGGGGCAAATACTGAATGGCTCAGATCACGGCTTGAGCTGTGAGCTGCAGCCAAAAAAATCTTGATCTTTTGCGCACCACAAATTATAGATACAACATATGTTATTTGGGAAAAAATGAAGCAAACAGTATTGGCAAGAGGTCGTATTACATGGATATCTGCCAAAACCTTGCAGGAGCACAGTGGAAGCTGAGCCATCATCAAAGCCAGTCTGTCACGTGAGCCAAGCCATGGCAACACTAGCTCAAGTGAAGAACATAACAAATAAAATTGGTTGTAACCAGTGGCTTAAATACTAGTAAGTAGTAATAAGACTTGTAAAAGGAATATTAGAAGTTGAAACAAGAAAGCATATAGAACTATAGTAAGCTAAATCAAAGGCAAGAATTGACAGATAATTTCTACCAGTAAAAACAGAGGCAAGTAAATGAACATGCAATGAACATTTATTGGACATTCATTGAACAGTTATTGAACAGGTGTCAGTCAGTCTCAGAATGAGTTCTGAGATTAGATGAAGAATCAGAATGAACCATGAAACAAATGGGAAACCCTCAGTAAACCTTCATTGTATGAAAACCCAATATGTTATGGATTTTGGAGTTCTGAAGTGAATGCCAAACAAGACATCAATAGGTAGTTGTCACATTGGACAGTGGAGTGTTGAGAATAACAAAGAGAATAGGGGCAGATAGTGTTTGTAGGATCTCGGAGTTCTGAAGGGGTCCAAGGTAAGTTGGTGCAGATGTAACAGTGATGCAGGCCCATTCATGATGCTGAACCTGAAATTGCCAAGCACCTCATCACTCTCATGTCACAATTGGACACCTGGCAATACTGTTGTGACTCTCTTCATGAAAAGGTCCAACAAGGTGAGGTAATGAGGAACCTGGTCTCATCTGTGTTTGTAATCAATTGCATGTAACAGGAAGAAGTGGAAATGAAAATTGTACCCTCCATTGTTTCTAGCAATGTGCTGATTGCTGGCAGAAAAGGGAAGTATCACGAGTCTCCTGATGCTTTTTCCAGTGTATCAAGCCAGCCACAGCCAACCACAGGTCTGGAAAAACCCAGCAGCATCAGACCAAATGCCCAGGAGCCTACAACATTCAACAGCACTCAGCTCCCTGTGCTCCCTGATCCCTGAGCAATTTGTGAAAACACATTCTGTGAAACACCTGTGGGTCACACCAAAACCGACCTTTTTTTTTTGGATTGGTGGAGGAAAGGCCGGTACATATCATGAGGGCTTTCATGGCTGAAAGGATGTGCATCTTGCACCTGAAGCGAGGATTGCCGCTTGTGGCAAGTAGGCTCTCGAGGCAAGTGGGAGTTGATTTGCAGGGATGGCAGAGCACATGGAGAATGGGAGGAAGAGGTGAACACAGTCTTCAAAAGGGTCCCTAATCTCATGCTCCTTGGCAATTCTGCTGGAATACCAGGCACCACCTCCCTGCTGCAACTTCTGTGGTGCCAACTGGGATGCCCTCTCTGAACTCCTTGAATTGTACCTTTCTCTTCACCCCTTCCCACTGCTTCCTCTGCTCTCACCTATGGAAATCAATGCCTACATTGATGCTCTAATGGCTGTGATGACCGTGTCCCACTCATGCATGTGTCACTGTACAGGCACTGCTGGTGGAACACATTGCTGACAGCCCTGCAGTGCACATGTATAATATCACCCACTGTGCCATCCACAAGAACGACCCTGCTGATCCCAGTTGGGAGATGATGCATGTGGCAAAAACACTGATACCAGTCCACCATTTGCTGTGCAAAGTGTGTGCACTGGTGCCAGTATATCTGCAAACTTGTCTTATTGTCGAATTTCCTTGAAATGCAGTTCTGTGAACTGAACAGCTGCTGGTTGGTTAGTTCAATGCAGAGAACAACAGATTGAATTCATCACAAAGTTAGCTGCCAAATTTCCTTGAGTTTCCTACCAGTAATATCACTGGTTAACAGTATTAAAGAAAGTAGTGCAGCAGGTGGAGGAAACCAAGTAAATTCAATGATCCTACTACATGAAAACCCTCTGTATTATACTGCAAGAACAATGAATAACCCAGAACAATTGTACTTTGTACCGAGTCATCTTGAACAATGGTGTGGCATTGTCAGGAGGTCTGAAACACCTTGCACATAGCAGATGAAACACCTCAAGGCCAGCTCAAATAGGATATCCATGTAGATGCCACATCTATGCCACATAGTCTGTATGGACTTGATGTTTGCCATACCCAATATTCCAACACTCCCCCCTCAAACTCAAGTTATCCTGACTTTGCGAACCTGATCCTCATGTTGAAGACATGTTAGCGGCTTCATGAATATATCTGCAATGTTTTCCTCCGATGCGCAGTGATGAAGCGATACCTCGTTAGAGGCAAAAGCATCATGAATAAAGTGGTGACAGATATTGAAGTGCTTTGAGTGAGCATGAAAGCCAGCATTAAAGGTGAAGTCAATCTTCCTGTGATTCTCAACAAATACTGGAGTTGGAGAGGTTGCAGAGCAATCCAACTCTGTGAATAATTGGCAGAGCCACAAGTTCTTGTGCATAGTGTGAGATAGCGCAATGTATTCCACCTCCATGGTGGAGAGAGAAACAGTGGGCTGTTTCTTGCTTGACCAAACCACAGCTCCCCCTGCAAGTGTGGTGACAAATCCAGAGATGGATTTGCGGTCATCCACTGCATTGCCCCAGTCCACATCTGAGTAGAGCCTAGGTTCAGAGAAGTCTGTATGCATTGCAATGTTAGAGTCAGTTGATGCTGAGTAGGTAATGCCAAGATTGGTCATTCTGTGCAGATAGCGGGAGATGTGCTTCACAGCTGTAAGATGGGCTGGTCCAGGGGGTTCGAACTGAATTGGGACAGCATTTGAACAGCATATCCAATGTCGGGCCATGTGGTTATGGCGGCATACATGAGTGCACTAACCATAGACTGGTAGACATTTTCAATGTCTGGGTGGGACTTGGTGTCTGGAAGCTTAGTGAGCTTCACATTTGGGTCCATTGGCATTGCAATGACATTGGAAGAATCCATGCCATGAAATGCAAGGATCTTGTTGATGTACATTGATTGTGTGATGGTGATTGTGTCGCGTGCACGGTCTCAATGGATCTCCATCCCAAGAAGCTGTTTTGCATTACCCAATTGAGTAATCTGGAATGACGATTCAAGTTCATCCTCAGTGTGAGAGATGAGCTTGACACTGGATGCATAGATAAACATGTTGTCTACATGAACTGCAACAATGGTCATATCCTTGCCATCACATCACACATATGCACAGCAGTCTGTTAAGTTGCAGTCTGCGGTATGCATGCCTTGCAAGGCGACATGGCAAGAATTTTGCGTGACTGTGGTTGTTGCTCTGGCGAAGGAAACTCAACTGCTGCCAGTTGTATGTCCATGGGTGGTGTGGGTTGAATTGTGTTCAACTGATTCTCTGAGTGTGGGTTTGACAGGTTTGAAGGTTTCATGGCAATGAGTTTCTCACTCGATTTGAGCTCGCTACCAGCCTGACTCTCCCCCCTTGAGCCACATTGAGTCATTTGGTACCCCTGGCACAGTTTCGTACTCACCTGATTAGGTTTGGAAGACAACATTGCATGAGGTAAGAGTCTTGCATGTCTTTGGGACCAAATAGCGCCATGCTGTGGAGTCCTCTGACATGCCCACGAAACGGTAGGGTTTGGATTTAGGTGCAAATTTAGAGTCTATTTTTCCGCCCTGATTGAGAACCCAGCACGTAGTGCCAAATTCTTGCAGCCTCAAAACATTGGGTTTGACACCCCAGAATGCCTCATGAGGTGTTTGATTGCCTTTGAGAGCGACTGTTGGTGACCGGTTGATGATGTACATCGCGTACATCACTGCTTCGGGCCAAAGGTACTCAGGCAGGCTGTACACATCGAGCATCGCACATTTGCGCTCAACGATGGTGCAATTTAGGCATTCTGCCACGCCATTCTGTTGAGGAGAGTGGGCTGCTGTGATCTTGATAGTAATCCCTGGGGATCGAAGCTGTTTCGGTAAAGCATTGGATGCGTACTCGCCTCCACCGTCAAAGTGGAAGGCCTTGCAGTGTTTGCCAGCTTGGGTCTCAACAAAAGCTTCATAATTTTTGATCTCCCCATCAGCCTCAGCTTTAGTCTTCATTTTTGCCAATCATTTGAGCCGTGTTACCCCATCCGTGAATGTGATGAAATAGCATTCGCCATGGATGCCCTTTTGTGCATGCTGGTCCCCAGACATCAGTGAAAGTCATCTCATCAATTTCTGTGTAGGTTTGGGAGGCTTGCTTGGGAAATGATTCAACATGTTGCTTTGCAGCAATACATGTTGTACACTGCTCAGCATCCATCGAGCCAGGTCCAACATGCATCCCATAAACCATGTCCTTCTCTGCCAGTTGCTTTATACCAGCTGGGCTAACATGCCCAAAAAATGCGGTGCCATGCATCAAGTGTGCATTTTGACATTGTCATGAGCACAAGAGAAACGGTTGAGGATAGTCCTGATGTGGGTGGTTTGACATTTCAGAGCATGTAAACATCGCCAACATTTGTGCAGTGGGCCAAGGTTGCTCCTCCTGCAGTTTTGATTACTGCATCAAGCAAGTTGAATAGGAAAGTTACTCGGTGACCAGCGCATTGGAGTTTGCTCAGGGAGATGAGATTGTGAGGAGATGAGGGACACGTTGGAGAGTCACATTGTTGGTTCAAGAGCGTGTAGTGAACTGCAGCGTCACCATCCCATATCCTTCAGCACGTTTGGAACCGATGCTGATGATTTTGTGATTATTGAGTGGGAAGAATGAGGAGAATATGGTTTTATTGTTGGTAATGTGCGTGCTAGCAGTGCTGTCCAACAACCAAGAGTTCTTCATCAATCTGTGGCACATTGGGGCAGCAAACACGATATCTGCTGTGTCATTGCTTTCCTCAGCAATGTTTGCTTTTGATGACCCATAGCCCTTCATGCACTTTGCACATTTGTTGTGGCTATAGCGGTCATAATTTTGCTGCTTTTGCTGATTGGTGTATGTCTTTCTGCTCATCTTGTCACAGCAGTCACTCATGCGATGCCCAGGCTGCCCACAGTGAAAGCATCCACCTTCAGGGGTTCAATTGCCCGAGTTGCCGGCATTCTGTGCAGCGAGAGCAGTGTCATTGGCATCTGCCTTGGCACCTGGACAATTTACTTGCTGCAGAATGTGAGCAATTACATTGTCTGATGTCTTAATTGAGGCCAAGTCAATACTGGCAATCCAGTTCTCCCAAGAGTCCAGCAGCAAGGTAAGTATCATGATGGCAAACTCTTCCTCTGTGATTGAACTACCATATCCTTCTAGGGAACTCTTCACATCCGTGACCTTTTGGATGTGTTCTTCGATGTTTTCTCCCTCTTTGCATGACATGCAGAAGAGTTGTTGACACAGCTGAATAATATTTATTGCTCCTTTGGGTTGATACACACTTTTGAGCTTGTCCCAAGCTTCAACTGCGGTCGTTGCCCATGAAATATAGGCCAACAGACTAATGCCAACCCTTAAACAAATGTGAGTCAACACTTTCTGCTGCTGCCTGTCCCATTTGGCTGCTGCTGTGACCTCTGTCGTGTCAGCTTGGTCTTTGACTTTGGGTCGTTTCTGGAGCGAACCTTCCACATATTCCTCATAGTCAAAGTGGTGCAGGATATTTGACCACGCTGGGTATCCCTGCGCACCTTCCAGCGGCTTAATCCGGTATCCATGTTGGTTTCCATCATAGTGCTGAGTCAGGTTTAGCAATGTGCGTTTTGGGTTTGATTTTAATGTAGAGTTATAGGCTGACAGGGCCCAATAACCTATTGAAGAAAGTAGTGCAGCAAGTGGAGGAAACCAAGTAAATTTGAGGATCCTACTACATGAAAACCCTCTGTATTTATACTGCAAGAACAATGGATAATCCGGAACAATTGTACTTTGTACTGAGTCATCTTGAACAATGGTGTGGCATTGTCAGGAGGTCTGAAACACCTTGCACATAGCAGGTGAAACACCTCAAGGCCAGCTTGAGTAGGATATCCATGTAGACGCCACATCTATCCCACATAGTCTGTATGGACTTGATGTTTGCCATACCCAATATTCCAACAAACAGAGAAGCCACTGTACTGACTTTCCACATTTTTAAAAAGAATTTACAGAAACTCTCCACTTTCCACTGTGTTCCACTGAACCTCAGCAGAAATGGCTGCTGGTGGTGATTGATAGAAATCATTGCCAGTGTTGGTAAGCTACATTAGGACTCTTGATTATCAGTTTGGAGGTCAGATACTGAATTCAGACAAAATGTTTGGAAATTTTGGACCCAAAAAAACCTGAAAGTGACCGTCTCTAAGAAAAAGGATTTTGGCCACCTCAGAAACCATGGGAAAATAAAATTAATTCGGACATTGACCATTTTTGGAGTATCTAACCTTCGAACCGATAATCGCAGGTCCTGCTACATTGTCTGCTGATGGCCACTGGTGACTGCCAGCAACTTTGCCAGTGATGGGTGTATTACTTTGTAATGCTGCACATGTTGGCAAGGCACCTCACTCTTTCTCAGCACTGATTGGTTGAGTTTCCTCAGTAGCTTTGTTGTCCTCATCTTCCTCCCCCTTAGAGTCATGACATGGCCACTTCTCAAGCACCACAACATGCAGATCTCTTGCTGACCTGTACTCACCAAGTTTGTTGTGTGGCCATGAGACATCTTCCATAGCCTCCACAGTGTCTGGTTGATTTTCATTGAGTTGTGTGTGTGCCTTTGACATAATATGATTTTCCACTGCTCAGTTTCTGTGTGTCAAACTTCAACAGATTGGTATGGCACACTGAATTTTGTGGACTATGTCCCACACCAATTTTGCCTATCCCTGCCCCTTTTAGGCCCTGCAGTTAATCAATCACCAGCAATGGGATCAATTTCTGCACCCACTGAATTGCATTTGGATGGGAACTGGTAACCAACCCAGACTTGAAATCAACTCAACAGAAGAATTAGAGCCAAGATCATCCCGGTAATTGTCAGCCTGTAGTTTGGATGTCTTACTTGTGTATTAGAATACCTAACTCTGCACTCTGACAGATTTGACAAGATACTATACCTTTTTATTCAATTCAATACAAGGGAAGTCCAAGGCCATGGGCATCTGGCTAAGAATGCAGAAACACACTGAGTCTGACCAGATTGAAAACTTCAGTGTTCATGAGCCCTTGGTTTGCTTCATCATTAACTCTCATGCCTTCCACAATGCTCACCTCCACACAACACTCCCACATGATCTTATGACTCCAATTCTCCTCTTTGATCAATAGAGGGGGAAACACAATGAGTTTGTGACCACATTGCATGGAAATTGGGCATCAAAAGCTGCACTGAGCCATTGCCACAAGATGAGGAACCAGTTGCTGCTCTGGCAAAGAAAACAATCCAGAGAACAGAGCAAGCAAAAGCAGCAGATGAGGTTGAAGATAGCAAGTTGGCAAGGAGTTCAGCTCAGAAGACAGCACCATGTACATCTGTTCCAATGAGTATTCTGATTGATAATAATTTTATTTGTATGCATGATTCCCAGGTTATAAAATGCAGTAGGTGTGGTATGGAGCCCACCTGGCAGCTGGCTGCTCTCTACTTGAAATATGGTTGAATATTCTATCTGGAAGCCAGCCAGCCCCCCAGCTGTGCCCAGAAATCATGACAATGAGTGGCCATGGGATCATACCAGGTGGAGGCAGGATGTTGACTTGTCTCCTATACAGTGCCAATGACAGCAAGAGGTCCACTGTATAGGCAAATTTCTACTGTATTTTTCAGTTCAAAAAGCATGTCAGATACCTTAGCTAGAGTAGTAGTAGATATTATCTCCCCATCCCATCAAACCAAGACTGGCATGCCATCAATCTTGGCCCTGATATTGTGGAGTTATGATAATGGTGCATGAGCACAGAACCATGCTGTTGCAAAGTTTCCTACTTCATTAGTTGCAGACTGAGCAAAAATCCCTAAGATTCACTGACTACCAATGGACATTGATTCCACATAGATTCTGGGGTATACAGGCCATAACTGACAGCATTTGTGGCAGTTGTAGACTTTGAATGAACAGAATGTCCATATGACTCAACCCATGAAATTTTCACAGAGAGAGCCTGGCCAGCTTCTTAAACTGTGCAGGTCCATCTATGGGTTCAAGCAGGCTGGCCAGCAATGGAACAAGAAGCTGAGTGCAAAGCTCCTGTCTATGTGATTTCAGGCCTCTAGTCTGATTGCTCTTGCTACCTCTTCTCCAATGGCAACATGCTCCTCATCCTATCAATCTATGTTGATGGCGTGATCAATGCTAATGAAGATGCTGATATTGACAGAGTCATTACCCAACTTGGCTCATCATTCAAAGTCAAGGATCTTGGTCCCACAGAACAGCTGTTGAGTATCAAGATTAAGTGTGACTCAGTGACCAGAGGCCTCCATCTTTCACAGCATCAATATGCTGTGAACATGCTTGAGCAGTTCACCATGACTAAATGCTGTCTTGCAACCATTTTGATGCTCCCTGGTCTTGTCTGACCAAGAAGATGGGTGCCAAGTCAGAGGAAGAGGCCAAGGAGAATAATGGCATTTACATGTCTGCTGTTGGCTCTCCGAACTGCTTGGCTACCCAAATGCATTCAGATATCTTCCATCCAGCCAGTTTGATTGCACGTTTCAATTCAAATTCTGGTGAAACTCACTGGAAGGTGGTCAATCTGTTGCATCAAGGGCACACTTGATTGCTGTCTCTCCTGCTGCAAATCATTGTCCTCATCTGATCTCCTTCCACTTACTCTGATGCTGGTCACAGTGGCTGTCCACACACTAGGAAGAGCACAGGAGGTTACCTGGTGATGATAAATGGTGGTCTAGGGAGCTGGAAATGTCATGCTATTGCTCCCCACTCTGATTATATAATCACAAAATTCTCAGGTGTTGACTAGCATTCCATGATGTATTTCTCACAACTTTGAGAATTTGATGGCATTTCTTGACTTGAAAAGAATAACTCTCTCAGCCAACTTGTGGTGGTAGAGTTGAAGAAGTACAATGCTATGCCTTGATGGCTTGGCAGGTAGAAAAGACTGAGATATTGATTTGAATGAAAACAACAGCAAAGTCCCAATTCTAAATAGGGACTCTTTCAGATTGTGTCCTGTGGGCTTTCAACTGTCAAGTCTTCCCCACATGCCAAACAAACAAAGCTTCCTGGCTGAACCTGCCCCATTACTCTCTAGCTAGATTTTATCTTCCATGCTACTTCTGCGTGGCTAATGTTCCATTCCACTTCCATCACAAGTGCTCTTGGTGTGCTCTCCATTGAAATTGATGTTGCCCAGCATCAGTTGCTTCTTTTCTGGATTATATTGAACATCCTAATATATTGTGACCTAAGGTACAATGGATTGCCTATCCCCAATGAATCCTTCTCACAAATTTGTTTGATTCTCTTTCAATATGCGGTATCAGGCACCTCAGACAAGTTGGAAACAGCAACTCTTTTCACTCTACCAATTCTAGCCCCAATCCCCTGCTTCTTTCATCAAGACTCTGATACTTTTGTATTATACCAATGCTTTTGCCAAAACAATATCAAGAGAACTTGCTTCTCTGGGCAGTTCTCAATGGTTGGTGTACAAAGTCACGCTCATGGGTGGAGTCATATTTTTCTTACTGAGGATAGAATCTTTCCCCATGCCAATTTTACAACTACCTTGGAATACAGATTCATTCTCTGGCTTTCAAACTCAGGACAAGTTCAAAATAACCCCAAAAGACCATCACCACAATCTTGGATTCTTTTCTTTAGGTCACCTTTAGCTCTTGTGTCAGTTTCTCAGAACAAGGCACTTCAAATAATTAAACCTAGTACCTCAGGTTGTCTGAACTATGTCGACTTTCACAAATGCAACCCTTACCTCTCTTAGGGATGTGCATGCAGAACTAACTGTCAACTGAGCGAACTTTGGGCTGCTTAGAAATCAACATGGACTTACAGCAGTTTGCACAAGTAATGGCACTGCCCCTATTTTCAGAAGAAAGAGCAATTTAAAAGCTGCCGGATTGCCAAGCCTGTTTCTTGCTCAGTTCTTGACCATTTCACTTGGACCCAGGTGCGTTCAAAAGCGGTTAAGCAGGGCTTTCAACACATACCCACAACCGGGGGCAATTATGATTAATTTCAGTTTCCCAATTTTTTGTCACCTGCCTTGAACCTGAGATCTAAACAGCTCATTCTCATCCACTTCTGGTCCGATATACTTGAAACTGAGTGATTCCTGAAGGCAATATCAAGGCAAACATAGTGGTTCAATTGGAATGTGTGGCACAACCCATATGTATGCGAAAAAATGAAGTTGCTCGAAGATGACGAAAGCAGGTTGCCAAGGGATGATTTGCATACAAAACCAAAAAGTTACATGCCACACGCCTTTGCCTTCATCCTACCTTCAAAGTTAATTCAGGACAATGTCAATCACTTGAGAATTGATTGAGTTGAACACGTTCCAAGCTCCAGCTGAAAACACTGAATGAAAATTTTGAAAACCGAAATTAATCATAATTACCCCCAGTTGTGGGTATGGGTTGAAAGCCCTGCTTAACCGCTTTTGAATGCACCTAGGACCAAGTGGAACAGTTGAGAATGGAGTGAGAAACAGGCTTGGCAATCTGGCAGCTTTTAAATTGTTCTTTCTTCTGAAAATAGGGGCAGTGCCATTACTTTTGCAAACTGCTGTAATTGTCAGCTAATTTTGGTAGCGGGCCATGCCACTCGTTTGCCTTACCAGCTTTGTGAAATTTGAAAGACTTTCTATCCTGAATGGCCATGGGAGTGAATTCAAACTCCGACGATTATATAATAAGGGTGGGGACATATATCTGGTGGCACGGTTGTTCACATGAAAGAGAATGATATGCTTGTCCTTAGGGCTTCTATCCGAATCAGTCATTACAACTTCATCACTATTTTCATGGTGCACAGTATGCATTGTAGTTGGAACATAATAAAAGATTGCACCGTTTCACTGCATAAACCAACTCCGTTGCCGCCGGAGTGAAGCGACAGCTGATTTTGTAGGTCATACAATTTTCTCTTGCCTTTCGTGATGACGGCTCCAGTGCGCTTAGCGGGCGGTGCACGGGGCACTCGACGGTGTCTCTCACAGTGGTGACGACGTGCACACGAGGCCGATGCTCGTATCTGCGCCTGTTGGCTGCCTCACCGGTGCGCGGCCTGTGGCGGGCTCGGAAGTTGCGAGCAGCGACGACAGCTCTGTCAGCACGAGCGGTGGCGGGAGCGAATGCGGCTCCTCGCCGTCACGCCACTGCAGCGAGCCGTTCAGCGTGACGAGCGGCGTGGCGATGAGCTCTTCCGGCTCTGTGTCCTGCGAGCTTCCTGTGGAGCGCACGTGCTGGGAGTATCTCTGTGACTGCACATACCCCTGCGACTCGCTGTCGCGGAACACGTCCCACACGTCCATGCGTATGTCCGCCTCTGCGGTCTCGTCGAGACTCAGCAGTGCGCCTTCCTGGCTCAATCCAGCGTAGCGGCCATGGGACTCATCCTGCGCCAGATCCCTGCCCAAGCGCACCACCTTCCGCTTCACAGGCCCGTCCGCCTCCTCTACCCCGTCATGCCGCTTGCACTTCAGCCGGCACGGGTCGTATCCGTCACGTCGCCGGGCAGCAACATCAGCGCCAGGCTGCACCTGGCGGTGGACAAGGACGGGATCAGCGGGAGGGTGCTCTCGTACGCAAGTCACGAATATTGATTGATGGTCCCAGGCATTTTGTAGCCGCATTTTGAATGAGATCAGTCTTTGATATGCCACGGTGTTGTCCAAGATAGGACGTGAATTCCTCACACCTAACCAGTTTTAACATCTACTTGGGAATGCTTGATCAATGACATTGTATCATTGCTGGGCATCAGACCTTTTTTAATACCGCTTGTTGTGGTGGGTTCCCAATCATCGACATGATGTGATTAACCTTGTCTTCGTTGGTGGTTTTTGCCACCGTCTTCTCGAAGATTTTGACCGGGAACGATGTCAGCAACTAAAGAAAAGAATGAAAGAAAGGTGTGAGTGAAAGGCGAGGAGACTTCCTGGGGAACATCGACACACCTCACTAACACTGGTACTTGTATTAATGTTGGACCTGCCAATTGGGAGCGGTCCCAGGCATTTTGCAACTGCGTATTGAATGATATCAGCCTTCAATTTGCCGCGGTTTAGTCCAGGATATGCTTTGAAGTCCTTCCATGTAGCCAATGTTAACATCTACTTGGGAGTGCATGATTAATGACACTTTATGATTACTACGGAATGGAACTTTTTCAATACCGCTCGTTGTGGTGGATCCCCGAGTGCTGACATAATATGGTTGACCTTGTGCTCCTTGGTGGATCCCGCCACCTGAGGTTTTGACCGGGAATGATGTGAGCAACTAAAGAAAAGAAAGAAGGAAAGGTATGAGAGGCGCAGAGACCTGAATGGGGAACATCAATGCACCTCAATAACACTGCTATTCGTATCCATGTTGGACCCGCCAGTTGCACGACACCCAACGCATCGAGTGTGTTTATGAAATCCAGCACTTCAAGCCTGTACACGGGTCCCGGACTGGAGTCGGCTCAAAGTCCCGGGTCGGTTTCAGCAACTTGACCAGTTCCTGTCGGATTACTTTTCAGTCCTTTCGGCCATTTTGTCTTTTTGCGTCACATTTTTCTGTCGCTTCTTGAGGGGAAAATGTCTATGGAATCCTCTGGGTCTTATGGACTCACTTGAGTATGATCTTTTCTGGGTAGGGCAAAATGTTTATCAGTAGTGTTGTGCAACAGATAGAGTGTAGCACGAGTATCGAATATCACGAATATTTGTGCCTGTCCATTCGCAAATTGCGAATAGCCGTAATCGTGAATTGGGGTGGCAGTGCTATTCGTGCGAATGCAAATATCAGGCTTCAGGGAAGTTGATATTCACAAATATTTGTTGGGTAATCCTGGGTTAATCACCGTGGAATAGAGCAACCTCGGATCAGAGAGAACCAACTGTATCTTGGCAGATTCCCGAGTCATCTGTCTGTTTCAACAATGTCCATCTGTCAATCTGTCAAAATTGGAAGTATACAATGCTGAAGCTGGAAGTAATGGATCGTGGAGTGAGCTACTGTCTTCTTTCTTTGCATTCCAAGTTTCTGATACTGATTCCATTTTATAGCAGCCTCTGTTGGTGCTGAACGGCTGTTCTCCTTCTCAGGAGGGACAATAAAAAAACTCCACAACCAGCTGTCTGAGAAATCTGCCCATTCCACTGTGATGGTTGGCCAGTGGGCAAGTGACCTGGACCTCATTGCAGTTGATGAGTTTGAAAGCCAGCTTGCTGAGGGTTGGACACGCAAAAAGAAGTGGAGAGCACCGCCTTCAGCTGAGGGTCAGGGATCATCTAAAGTCATTGTTGTTGAAGATGACAGTTTGTACTTCAGTAGCTGAAATTGAACTTTATATGCATGCTATTCATGAATAACTCACAACTAATGAGTATTCAGACTCGCTGAATGTGATTAGTCGCCACTCACGAGTATTCGCAAATACAGCTTACTAATCCACAAATATTCACCATCAATGCTTGTACGAATGCCAATATCATTTCTCCCACTTCGATGAATATTCATATTCGCAAATGTATATTCGTGCTACACTCTAGCGACAGAAAATCTATTCTTTTTGAATTCTTCCAGTTTAGGGTGTCCTAGCTTCCCAGGGACTCGTCACCAAATCATCCAAATCACTGAGGTTCCTCGCACTCAGTCTGGTTCTGAGTTACGAACCCACAGGAATGACCTGTGCAACAATAGAATGCACATACATGGGGGATGAAATGTATCGGGAAATGATTCAAAGAAACCAGGCAGGTGACTTGATGGAGATTGGCCGATATTTGTCATACCCTAGCAGGGTTCCGGTTTAAACTGCATCGTGTCCAATGATACCCCTGGGTTTAAACCATGACTGTGTCACCTATAGAACTGGCCTATAGCTATGCAGTTTAAACCATGGTTCCAACCAAGTCGGTTTAAACCGTGGTTCCAACCAAACCAGTTTAAACCGTGGTTCCAACCAAACTGGTTTAAACCGTGGTTCCAACCAAACCGGTTTGAACCATCACTGGTTTACAGCTATTTGTGGAACTTAGGGTGTGGATCAATCTTTTTCAAAAAGTGATGATTTCAGTATAACACCCATAACTCCCTCAATTCTTGGTCTTTTCTCCTAATTCCAACACCATTGTACTTGTATGCGATGCCCCCACCTACATGCACCCCTGGATGTAGGATGATTATATAATTTATACCATATATAGTAAGTCACCAAATTTCGCATATAACACTTCCCGTACAAACACAAACAGTCTGGGTATTGTGACATCTTTGCATATGTCTACTAATATGTATATCTAACTGCAGGCATCTTCAAAATGTTAATATCAGAGTTCCATATGGTGCTGGATATGACCCAATATATGTAGGTCAATGGTGTACCATAAATACAACACATATACACAAAATGGGCCCCCCATGCACCTGTATATCATAGAAAAGATATATGTTCCCAGATATCCAGTGGTTTAGTTCCCTAGTGCATGTACAGGAAGTGTTATATGCAAAATTTGGTGACTTACCATATATGGTACAAATTATATAATCATCCCACATCCAGGGGTGCATGCAGGTGGGGGCATTGTATACAAGTACAATGGTGTTGGAATTAAGAGAAAAGACCAAGAATTGAGGGAGTTATGGGTGTTATACTGAAATCATCATTTTTTGAAAAAATTTGATCTGCGCCCTAAGTTCCGCAAATAGCTGTAAACCAATTCATAGATTGAACTCAAGATATTCAAACTGTAGATTTTTTTTTTTCTCTTTTTATTGTTAACACATGAAAACAAACATACATAAGGATGCTCAGTTATTTTCTGCTACTATGGTATCCCAGTCAATCATCGCATCTGGGCGCTCAGATCTGATATGCTCAGCAAGGCTAACCCCTGCACTGAGCCAAGTACCTCCAACATCTGCAAACCTCTTTTCTGCATCTTTGCACATCTGCCCATACATATTTGCAGTCTTCAAGGCATAAGCCTGCTTGCCTGGATCATTGCTGTGATCTTGAGCAAGGGCAGTCCAAACAGCCTCCATTTTTGTAAAACCTTAAATTGCTCGTTAGAACTCTTGTGCAAGAATTTCAACCTCTTCTTGTCAACACTCCATACCTGCATGGGCACAGTGCCACTGCACATGAGCTGCTGTAGACTATTTAGTTATCAGACATTCAAGGGACAATTGAACTTACAATCCAATGTGTATTCAGCATCCTCTGTTTCAGACAAGTTTCCATGCTTGCCTTTTTGCCAAATCCAACCCTCAACCTTCCCTCCATCACCCAGATTATGGGGTTGATCAACATTTTTAGTGTATAGATCTGCATCTTTCAACTCTGGATAGTCGAACCTAGGGTCTTCTGGGTTGCTGCCTAATGCAATTATGGCAACACGAGCCTGGCAATACTTGTTGACATAATCTTGAATTTTGGTCTGAACATCTCTGATCTTGTGCACTGCACGGTGTGTTCTTTTCTTGGCCATGGACAGCATTTTTTTGTGAGTTTTTGTGCTGTCTAAGTGCCTGGCTATGTCAGATGTGGTGATGCAAGCTATGAAGAGCATCATTTGCTTCACCCTTTCGCAGTTTGAGTTCTTCTACTCCTAGAATGTCTAACCCAAGCTTGATGTGATCATGACTATTGAAGTCCAAAGGCAAGAATAATTTCTCCTCCTGAGGTGGGCACTAGGGCTCTGCAATAATGTATGGGACAACCCAAGGACATATCTGTTGTCATTGCTGATGCTATTTTTTGATATCTGCTCTTAGACGCTGCTGATCAAGCATGGTGTCTAGTTGCTCATTATCTTGACTGCTAGATTTTAATGCTTTCTTTAAAATATGTCTTATATATACGAAACTTAGTCTTGGTCAATGAAAAGAATGGCTAAGGATCACACACTGTCTGGCTTGAATTTCCAATCCAACATGAAGGAAATGAGCAACAAGAGTTCTGACTTGTGCTTGAGATGCCTCCTCGGCTCTCTGTTCATTAGCCACCATCTCTTTCAAGATGTTTGCTTGGCTAGGGGCTTCAATATTTTTAGCAACACAGTATGGAGAATTTTTTATGACTAACCTTTTCCCTCCTTGAGGTGAAATACACTGTGCCATTCACTTCCCTTTTGATATGCCTGAGTGGGCTCTTTCTGCCACTTGTCAACCAATGCATGCCCATGGACAATGCACAATCCATGAAAATGCTCTAGTCACTCTTCAGCCATCTTTCTTGCCTTTGCCCCTGCTCACCTCCAAACAGTTTCTGTGCTCCTCTTGCTTCAGAGTTGAACTGTGGTTTAAACCTCATCAGTTGGAACCATGGTTTAAACCGGTTTGGTTGGAACCACGGCTTAAACTGCATAGCTATAGGCAAGTTCTATAGGTGACACAGTCATGGTTTAAACCCAGGGGTATCATTGGACACGATGCGGTTTAAACTGGAACCCTGCTGTTGCTGATTCGTCCAGGTGGCAAACATTAGTCTTTCCTAGACAGACACTACAGATATAAGCTCATAACTCACATGTTGTAGTCTGTTGATAAGATCGATGCTGCAATCGCTGGCCTGCTTATTATAAATCGCAAATTTTTTCTGTGCCAATTAGCATTGAAGAACATGTCTTTCACTGATGTATACCGTTATATTTACTCTCAGCAACGCCAAATGAGCGAATTATCCAGTGAACTTGTGGCAGTAAGGTTGAAAACGCCAATGCCGTATTTTGGCGGGTCGGCACTCGGGAAAAGTCGCATTTTCTGTTTTCGCGCAAAGACACTGAGAGAAGTCATTCTGAAAAGACAATTGGCTTGAAAAATGAAATTACAGCTGTTTGCAAAATTAATGACACTTGGCTAAAAATAGTTTAAAGAAAGCATTTTTGATCTGCCTGATTGCCACGCTGGTTTCTCATCCAGTTCTGGGCAGATTTGGTTGAAAATAGATGCGTTCGAAAGCGATTAAGCAGCGCTTTCAAACAGTACTATACATGCCCCTGGAATCCAACAATTTCGTAGTCTCAAAATTCCGACCGCCCGGTTTGAACCGGACGGATCAGGAGCCGTTCCTTCTCAATATTGAGCCGATTTAGATGATCTGGGCCTCATTTGGAATGAAATATATGTATCCTTTGTAAATTGTCATGCAAGTTGTATTTATTCTATAATTTATGTTTTTTTTTTCTTTCTCTTGTTTCCTTGAGAAGTTAGACTATAGCTCTTATCACACGAAGTCTTAACATCCATTTCGCAGCGGCACCTTTGAATCATGCCAGGAGTGATGTGATTGTGACCTCGCATCTCTCACTCTACCATGTCGGATCTCGTCGTACCTTGTGTCCCAGACTACCAGACTACTGGCCCGACAATAAGCACTTTCGGGGGAGGGAGGCACATTCCGCAGATCCAAACGGGTGGTTTTTTGCCGTCCTCAGAGGCCGGGGACCAGGGGTATACACCACTATGTATGTTTATGCCTCAACTCATGAAATGCTTCTGGGTCTTATCAAACTGGTACGGAGCAAGTCAACCAATGTCTAAAGGACTTCGAGGGCGGTGTCTACGTCCAATCTTCCACCTGGGACGGGATTCTGACAAAGTGGAAACAAATTGCATGGATACCCACTTGCACATAATCGACCTCTCGCCCGAATCCTCGACACCCTCAACTCCAGCAACCCGTGCTTCCTCAACGGCATCTGATGCTTTCAACGCGTCTTCGTACGTGTCAGATGATTCACTCCTTTCTCCTCTGGCAATCCCATCTGCGCCGCTCTTTATTGCGGCCACCAGTCCCAGCCTGCGTCCACGACTTCCGCGGCAGCATGATGCTGCTGTACATGCAGCAGAAGCTGCCGCTCGGCGGATTGCGGCCCTGCTCATTGAGGCGGAAACGGCTGTACGCTGAATCAGCGCACATGCTGAGGCGACCTTTGGTCACCTGCAGAATGCGAGCGCTGAAGTGCGATTCATTGGGCAGCAGGCCGACCAAGCCCTCGAGGCCCTTGGTGATGCAAGGCTTGCCACTGAGCAGGCGTTAGCTGGAGGTCAAGGGTATGTTGTTGGATCCATCTGGATGTATTTGCTCCACTCACGTATTTGTATTCGCAGAGCAGCTGTGCAGGACAACCAGTAATTTATACGTTGTAATCTGCATACTTTATACACATTTTTGGCCGAGCATGTTTATTAGTTATTTGATTTTATGAACGATTTGTCGAGGGGCTTTCTCTCATTTTTGAATCAGTCGCTTCTGAAAAAAAACCGAGCTTGGCTTTGAAAGCTTTGAATGAGATAAATCTGCAAGGACTATGGATCTTGTGCAAAAAGAAGACAGAAGGAAAGACACCCAAAATAAAAAGAAATGGTGTGCGGTATTCGAACTCATGACAAAAGCTAACCTATATGACTCAATTATTCGCTTCATAGGCCCTCATTTATGGCAATAATTGAGAATCTCGCGATGCAAGCAGTTGAGCCATATAGGCGGAGGCAAGCTTTAAATATAGGCATTATGGCACAATTTCTCCTAACTAATTTATAACGTCTTCTCCAGCAGAGCCACCATCAAAACGTTGTTGTTTTGCCTCACCATCGACGCGTCCTACACCCAAACCCACGTAAACGTCGTAAACGTCAAGCCTATCACTTCTAAACGCCGTGATTTCCATGCCAGCCCTCTTGACAGAAACCTCCAACCATGCCTCATGAAATCCCAGCAAACGCATTCAGCTGTCATGTCGACACAGGCATCCGAGCGGGAAACTCACTGAGTCTCAGAAGGCAACATGTGCCCTTCAAGCCGCCCAGCGCAAGATCAAGAAGAAAGCGCTCTACGATTACGTCGACGAATTCTACACTATAAAAAAAAATACATTGCCGATATCGTGAAGAACCACAACCATACTGAGGAGTACGTCACACGTACTGAGGTATTTCATTCAAATCGACAGTCACGCGTCACACACCCTTCTGTCGAGCACGAATTTTGGTCGCTGTCACGCATCACGAAGGCCTCTGTCAAACCTCCAAGCTGTCACGAAGACCTCAAAACTGCCTAAAAACTGCAAAAAGACGAAATTTTTCGTGAGAATTTCGAAATTTTGGGGGTGTCACGCGAAAATTCGGCCGCTGTTGAAATGTCGAATTGGAATTTCGGGTCACGCGTCACACCCCCTGTCGATTTGAATGAAATACCTCAGTATCCTCAGTAACACGACCCAGTACAAACACACGGGACATCAGCCTGCAAAACGCGATTGTCCACGATCTTCACAAGCAGGCTCGCAATCGTGAGTTTCCGTTTTCTTTTCTTTTCTTTTGAAAGGTTGTTCTACGTTGCCGTACTGATTTCATTTTTTTTTTTCTTCTAGGTGGTGAAACCATCCTTCTCAAGGAGCTCCCCACAGCCGCCGACGAGGTCGCACACCTGCCACGTTCCAAAGAAGAAGTGGCTCGTCTCAAGGCCCAGCTACAGGAGAAACGGGAGCTCGCTCGTGTGGGACTTCATGCCAACAACCGCTCGGCTGGCACCGACTCGCGTGCTATCGCTAATAGGATTCAGGATGAGGTACGCAAATACGTTGAGGTTTCCAAACGATTTTCAATAGGTGGCTAATTTCCTACCGCGTAGATAATGAACCTGCACATGCGCACCGGCACGCGCTGTGTGGCCTTGTTCACTCGTGGGAACGTAGATGACTAATTCATCCCAACGTACGCAGAGTCGGGCGGGTCGTTCGACTTCTTCATCCAATCTTTGAAGATCGCCGGCCTCGACCTCCTGCATCTTTTTGAGCAGTGGAGTTGCACTCAAGATCAAGGCACATACGCTGGCGCCATTACCTCTTCATCCAATCGTTGACCATCGTTTTAGCTCCCAGCGCGACAGCGTGGTCCGGCTGAAGTCTGAGATCACCCAAACCCTCAACTCGGGCCTTTGTGCGTTACAATGGATGTTTGACAGCTTTCGCCTACTCACCCATTCTCTTTGTAGATTGCATGACAAAAAACCAGAAGCTCAAGATGAGCTACACCAATTTCAACACAGACATCAAGCTCGCATGGAAGGTGAAGCTCGTTGGATGGCCTGACGACATCCCTTTCGTCAAGCCGTCCGACCTGGGCTCCAGCGATCGCGTGCGCAGCAGCCAGATCCACTGGGTCTATCTCGAGCTCGACGAGATCGCCGAGCTCGAAGCCGACATTGAGCGCCGCCGTGCCGCAGGAACACTCCACAAGGCGAGGAAGCCGTGTGCCAACAAGGGCAAAAAGCACAAGTCCACTAGTCTCTTATAAACAGACGCTATAACATTAACCTTGTACCTCGGTTGTTATACAAGTCCACCCGTCGCCATCGTGACGATGACGAAGACGGGGATGAGGACGACGAGGGCGACGCATCCGATAGCGACCACGACGACGCAAACGAATCCGACGAGGACGATGCGCCCCGACCAACGTCCTCGACCCGCCGTGCAGCACTGGCTCCTCAAATGTCATCGCGTCGAGCCCCTGAGGCACCACCTGTCCAATACTCATCGCGCCAAGCCGCTCCACCCACCACTGCCCCTGCCGCGTCCACTCCGCTCAATCTTTCCAGCGGGATGCCCGATATCGACTTTGATGTCCTCTTCCCCCTCGCCTTCGAAAACCTCGACTACAGCAACATCCCTACAGCGGACTTCGACAGTCTCATGTCGGGCTTTGGCAGCGGCTGCGCGGCCTGGAACGACCTCTTCGCCGTCCCTAGTGGGCCTGGTCTCGCCAACGGCGCCGGCGCATCCCTAACGCCGCCGCCATGGGCATCGGGAATGCCTGAGACGGCATTTCCACCAGCGACGCCGCCCTCTCAGGCGCCAACATCACTGCCCTCGCCCCGAACACGTCCATTGGTGCCAGGGTCCTCTCGAGCACCAGTAGCTCTGCTACCACCACGATCCGTTTCCGTGCCCCAGCGACGCCAAACACGCTTCCAGGGCAGAAGCGTAAGAATTCGGCGGGAGACCGTGACGCAGCGCCAGCCGCCAAGAAGCAGCGCAAGGCCGCGGGCTCCGGCGAGGCCGCAGCTCCGCCGCCGTTGTTGCGTCACACAACTTTGTTTCGATCCTCGAATGAAAACCGAAAAAATGCGCTCAAAATTTGAAGTCCGAATTTCGTGCTGACTTAGTACTTTTTTGCATTTCAACTGGACTGACATCACCTGCCGTCGCTGCCCTCGAAAGATCACTGCCCGCTGCGCGGAAAATACCTGGTACTTAATTGACGGCTGCCCGCTGCGCGGAAAAAACTTGGTACCTAATTGGCCGCTGCCCGCTGCGCGGAAAATACCTGGTACCACAGAGACATCGGCTGCAGTAGTGAGGATGCGGCGGAGATGGAAGGCGGCGGATACGCTGACGGCGTTGCTGCAGCTGTTGATCCGAGTACGAGTAGAAATGACGGTGAAAGGCCGGGACGTGCTTGAGGTGCGGAGATCGCACGTGTAATGCGTAGATTCGAGAGTTGGCTGGGCACGGGTAGGTGCGTGTATGCGGCGGGCGTGGAAGCTGATGCGGAAGCGAGCGACGTGCGGCGAGAGGCAATGGCGAGCGACGAAGGGCCGATGCTGAGATCGCGCGTGAGTATCGTTGCTGGACACAGTAGAAGAGCGATGCAGAACACAGTGCGCGGGCGTGGAAGCCGAAGCTGATGCGGAAGCGAGCGACGTGCGGCGAGAGGGCGGTGGCGAGCGACGAAAGGCCGGACGCAGATATCGCGCGCATGAGTGCCGCGAGAGCGAGGCAGAACGCCGGCGAGCGACGTTGACGGCTTTGATCTGCGACGACAAACACACGCAAACGGCGGCGGGCGGTTGGCGGCGAGGAGGCTGTCGGCGACGTCGAGAGTAGCGACGGAGAGGGGCTGGTGGATGTGCAGTGGACGATACGGAAGTGATGACGTGTGATCGGCGGTGTCGGCCCGATCACCGGTGGTCCAAGCGATGTATAGCGTCCGAGTTGGGCGTCGGGATGGTGGGCGCGACCTCGGCGCCCCACATTTATACATTTACTCCCTCCCCCTCGTCACAACCCTCGTCCCCTCGGCACACAGCCCCCCCCGTGTCCGAGTCATAATTTATACATTTTTCAAGAAAAGCCCAAGCGCAGGGCTCGCAGCGATAAGGGGAAGCCGCGCGAGAAAGCGGCGGCGGCGAGAGCGGCCTTGGAGAACGAGTTCGCAGTCTGGAGCAGATATATACCTCTTGGATGAGATAGGTTATGCCCAGGGAGATCCCATCATGATTCACGAAGACAATCCAACAGCACTGGCGCTCGCCCAAGATCCACAATTTCACGCTCAATCAAAACCTTCAATGTCCAGAATAATTTTATTCGGGAGAAGATCGAAAACGGGACGGTTAAGCCCGTGTATTGCACAACGGAGGACCAAATCGCCAACATTTTTTCCAAGCCCCTGACGAGACACAAGCACGAGAAGCTTGCAAGTGGAATTTTGCTGTTGCTGGTCTGAGAGGGAGTGTTAAGATTGGGGATAGAGATATGTATGTTAGCCCATCAAGACCATGTAGGAACATATGTGGAGGGTGCGTAGCACAGACGCGCCGAGTCATGTTTTCATGGAGCTGGACTCTGTGAAACACCTATCGAAACGCATCGCGACGCATCAGCCATCGTTCATGTCTTGTTTTTTGGGACTCCGCATAGTTGTAGCATTCACATTGTTCAGTTTATTTATTGTCCCCTTGAAGGTATAAATACTGGTATTTTAGCCTCCTTCAATATACAGTTTTCTCCCCTCCATTTTTCTACATGTTGCACCGCGCATGTTCTAGTTGATGATTTGTAACAATGCGGCCACATATACATCATCACGCGCTTAGCTATAGACTAATGCCCTAGTCCCAAGTCGCGCGTTTCTCCTCGCAAGTTCCTGCAATGTCGCACTGCAAGATTTTCCCTCGTAAATCCGGGTGCACACGGAGCTCAAACTGATTGTTTCCCAGGGTTTTGGATAATTCCTCAGTCCGTGAGTCTGTTTCCAGTGGGAAGACCAAGGGTGTGCGAAAAACTTCTTTATTGTGTAACGCTTCCTTCTGTCGACGCAAAGGAGATGATGTACAACTTCCCTGGCTGTGATGAAGTAGCAGTCAGCAGGAAATCCTAACAACACATCGAGCTTACCGGAGGGGCTTATATCGTCCCACCATGGACTCGGAAAAGAATAAGAGCCCCGAGTGACATTATCATCCATTTCATCTTCAGGAAACGGGTGAAATCCGCACAGAATTGTGTACAATAGGCATCCAAATGCCCACACATCCACGTCCATGTCGTATGGCTCCCGTTTGACTATTTCCGGAGCCATGTAGCCCAATGTCCCACATATTGTCCTCGTTTCGCTACCCCTCATGGCCTTACTCACCCCAAAGTCAGCGATCTTGACGCGGCCGATGCCGCCCCCGCCATGGCCGAATGTGAATTCCCCTTCATCATCTTTGTCCAAGTCTCTATAACTTGGCCGGCACTTTGGCCAGCGAGATGGAACAATAGGAATTCGATTGAAAAGCACATTTTCGAGCTTGATGTCGCGATGCACGACTCCCTGGCGGTGGAGGTACTGTATACCCCTTGCGACTTGGAAGGTCACATGTCGAGAGAGATCTTCGCTGAAATAGACAAGCCTTTGCAACTGGCAGAATAGCTCCCCACCATCCATGACTGCGAATATGCTGAATAATTGAAAGGCCCTGAAGTCAAATACATACACTGTAACCCCAAAATGTAATGCTCTGCGGTATCAGTCACCCATAAGAGTTCGACTATGGATGAGTGTTTAGCGTGGCGCATTATTTGCACCTCTTTCCAATGAGTCAGATGCAGAGCATTCCTCTTTAACATTGAAAGATTGGAATCTACCATTCAAGACATCGTGCTGACGAAACTGGGTTAGGACAGCGCCACAGCAGGGGAGAAATAACATGCTAACGTGGTTGTCGTGCTCAGATTTAGCAATTACTTTGACTGTAGAGGTCGAGAATCATCGTCATTCTGGAAGCACAGTCTAGACTTGTTTACCTACCTGCTACTGTCTGCTGTGTGATGACATCAATTGCCCGGTGAACGGTAGCGCTTTCGGAGAGATTGAACTGAGGTAAATGTTGTATTGGACCAGCCAACGAAGAGTTACAAGGGAGTCCTTCGCCTTTATTTGAATGCCTTCGGAACCCCTGCCCGGGGCCTGCACTATTGCAATCGATTCGGCAGAAGCTGTGACGCGGTTTATATTTCGGGAATCATTAATATTTTGGAACAGTCTCCATTGTCTGGTCCCCCACCATCAAATTCGCGGTGTAATTTTGACCAAGATATCGTGGTGTTCCACGATAAGGTGCCTGAGCATCTCAAAGTTGTTTCGCACCTCAATAGAGACCTTGCGTGGAGCCACCGGGAGCCACCCGGTGGCTGATCGGGCCTGCGATTCCGAGTGGCTACGTCATCGGTGGCCGGTCCGGTGGCTGCCACATGTTTGTCGCTTTGTTGCGTATACTTACAATACTTACAAATTTTATTGCCTTCTTGCCCTCTCTCATGCGGAAAGCCATTCTTGAGTCCAAAAATTGCTTCACTACCCTGTTAGAGAAGAACTATTGTTGTGTGTATTCATAGCCTTCTCATGTGCTTTGGCCATGGTTTCGTGCATCTGGATAGTTATTGTGTAGATGGGAGTAGAATAGTAAATAAAAGGAAGTGAATAGCGATGTCATCTCCAAGCCACCAGATCAGCCACCGGACGATGCAGCCACTCGGAATCGCAGGCCCGATCAGCCACCGGGTGGCTCCCAGTGGCTCCACGCAAGGTCTCTAATAATCTGTTGTATCCGGCCTCGCAATCGCGCCGCAGACGCGGTACAGAAAGTGTTGGCCACAGGAAAGTTTCCGGCATCTCATTAATTTGGTGTATCTTGCCTGGTAATCACGCTCCAAGCATTGCAAAAGAAAGCTTGGTATTGGCCCATCACTGGGTGCTCATTCTGGGCTCAAAATTTGCTGCGGGGAAGGCCCGGATGGTTCAATATATCGGGTTTTCATGGCATCCAAATTCCCTGTCCAGCACTGTAATGCTCACCTTATAAGGCATTCACAGTTTCTTAATGCTCTGTCTGGCCCCAAAGTATCTTAGCAGTACCTATTATAAACACTACAAGCAGTAAAAATACTTCATCTTGGTGCCTAAGTACTAATTTATAGAATTTGGCACTAATCTTAAGTGCTTTTAGGGATGGACATTGATACAGGTTTGGCTATGACTTGGGATTGGGCCTCTTTGAGGCGGGTGCTGAACCTTTAGGTTCAATTGGAAATCATTTCTTAATCTGAAGAGTAAATTTCTATGATTCAAAACCATTGGGCTGGATGGACCAAACGTGAAGGCGCTGAGATACTGTTTTATTGTAATATGCAACTACAGGTTGTGTTATTTTAAGCAGAATCGCAGAGATGGAACAGTACATGTGAACTACTGACCGAGAAGGAATTGTTCAATGATTCTAACGAGACATTGCCCGAAGTTCTGCAACCACTCTATTAGTATCAAGTAGTCGGACTTAAGTCAGACATCAAGCTCATTTACAGTTCTCATTTTAATACGACTGCCACCACAAGAAGAACATTCATATCACTTCAACAATGCATTATCAGTAGTTTGGCTTTGCGAACAATCCGGTCCTTCTCGTCCTGACAAATTGACATAAAGTTAGTATGAAGCGGAAAGGACTCTCAGATGTCTTGAACACCCCGCCACATACGAGATGTTTGGACACCCCGCATAGAGGGGGGCACACTGCGAGCATATAGGCAGCTATAATATCAATGTCTCGCATACGGGGGAGGTATATACTGCACTAGCCCAAGGAGCATGAGGAAGAGTCCTCGTTGATGCTTCCTCGGAACACCGCCGCAACAGTGAGCGTGACTCCAGAATACTGTCCCAAAGAGGTTACAACACATTGGTGGACGATGGTGGTCAATATTCCGTAGTGCCGATGGTTGAGTGGGGGTGTCTACCTAGAATTTAGATGCACTAATACAAGTTCAGGTGCAGAGAACAGAAGAAAGTTAAACCAGTCCCAGGCAAGCAAGATCAGAAGCCGGAGAAGCAGTCACGGAACATTGTTCAAGAAATAGAGACAACGTCCACATGGAAAGGAACTTGAAGTGTTAGGAGCCCAGTGGCTCGAGAGTGGCTGCTGGCATGTATGGAGTCCAGAATTCATTACCCAATCCGGAGAAGCACGAGAGGTTGCAGTATGTGCGTGGAACCCATTGGATACAGGCACAACGCAAAAGGAGGATGGAGGAGCTCCGAGGACCTCAGGAAGCGAAGTCGGCTCATAGGCGTCGGCAAGATCAAGATCATGATGAGGTGATTGATCTCGGAACCACACCCGAAACATAAAGCAGGAATGACTAATAACAGAAAACAGAACTCAGAGAATTTCTTTGGTTCCAGAAAATGAAATGTCCTCGCACACAAGTATTCGACCCGGTAAGAAGTTGAAAAACATGTCCTTAAATCTTGACTTGGTTCTATGTCTTGCTCCATTTTCTATCGATTTTTGTTTGCAATGACTAATTTTAGATGATAAATTTTTGTTTGTACATGTAGCAAAATTGGCTGAAATCCAAGTTCTCCATGGTAGCCAAACCTAAAGGTTCAGCAATAAAACAGTTGACCCGGACTGGACCCGTTTCTGAACCCGAACCCGAACCAGACGGTTTACGGGTTGCTCACGGGTCGTCTGCTAGCCCGTGCCGACTGCGATGCAAGCCTCAGTATCTCATGGCATGGGATTTTAAGTTACGAGTAATTATGTCTACATAATAGAGCTGTAAGGTCAGCAAGCAGCAGAGCCTGGTAACGAGTGAACCAACATATCAAACCAAAGCTTATCTTAGCAGCTGAAGAGAAGGAAATACTTGCATACTTCATATTTCCTACGAGGATCTCTACTCTGTGGACTGCACCAAGTACCAAGGAGTTAAGCACATAAGCACAACAAGCAGAATGGCTCTGAAAAGGACTTACTCTCACCAAAATCTACAGAGTATTCACTTCAAACCCTGGTGCTACAATACCTTCAATGGTAGAAATCCATTTTGAATACACTTATACACCTGGGAACAAGAGTCAAGGAAGCAAGAAACATGGTCGGCAATTATCATATTTCATCATGCAGGAAGCAAAGCCCATCCAAATTGTATTGACAAGTCAACGTCATGGTTGTGAAGCGGCCCCGTAGGTCACTAATTCCATCGGCACACCTTTGAATCATTGATTCTTTCGACCTTTGTCTCCTCACCTTCATTCTGACATGTAACCGCACTTGGTTGATATCATGACTTGTACTTGGCCTCTGTGAGCAGAGAGGATGTGCAGATCATGACCGGAAAAATCCCAGCCATCTCCTGCACCAGTTCAAGAAAATAATTAAGACAAGAGACATGGATATTATTCTGAATGTCCACTTGCACTCAAACACCACTTATGTCGGAACCAGAATTATGCCCCTACAAGTTCAGGCATCTCACTGGGAAAATTGAACTGTGTAAATCATTGATGGAAATATTGCTATGTACTGCCGAATTTGACACAGCAAAAGGTGGATCTGAACAGTGCCTGCAGTCAACAATGTCTAAGCTTAAGGCCCCTACATTTGATTCATCCCTAGAGTTTCAGCTGATGGTACACATAATATTTTCACCCAGGGTACTTGGATTCAGCCAATTAATCTTTGGATAGTGAATAATATTATGACTTGGATTAGGCCTCTCTGAGGCGGTAGCTGAACCTTTAGGAATATATCATCATCTTTACTTGTCATTTTCTTCGAGCCAATAGACGCCGGGGGCGCCTAGATAAAAATCAGAATAATTGCAACCACCCAAAAAGGAAAGCGTGATCAGACTAGGCAACAGCAAAATATTCGTAAAACATAGGGGGGTCTTAATTTCCTCTTGATTGAACAAGTGTAAATTATCCAATTTAGGTAAGCTTCATACCCACCACTTTGCTGATACTCGCACTCAAAAAAGTTTTGTCTGAGGCCGTCATAGACCGTGCCTTACCACCACAACCAAAGAGTTTGCAGTCTGAAGCTCCTTCATCACCCAATCCAGAGAAGAACTTGTAGCATCGCCGTCAAAAATGGCAGAGATGGGCATATCACAGAATTACGGAGGACATGGAGAAGGGAGGACACGGAGGGCGGAAGCTTGGGTGGTTTTTCATCCTCCGATCGTCGTACGATGATGGCTTGATCTCGGTCCTTGAAATGCTCCGTGATGTTGACAGACTGAACATAACCAAGATTGACAAATCAACAATGTGAGCAGATATGACCAATGGTATAAATTGAGACTCTGGGGCACCACTAATGGTCTTGACAATTCAGGGAGCAATAGAACACTCAATGTATCAAAATCCGGTAAATACTCTGACCAATATCTTTTTTTTTGGTCAATATTTTACAAAATTCTTCCATGACTAATTGTATATGAGTAGATCATGTGTTTGGCCTTATTGTGAAACTGCAATCAATCCATCCGCTCCTGGGTAGCCAAACCTAAAGGTTCAGCAATTAGGCCTAAATAAGTCTCTTCAGCCAAAGATACTGGATGCAAGGGGTAGGCAGGCCATCTGTATACAATATTATACTTCCTAGGTGCCCACATTCAGTTGACCAATAGAAGAATATTTTAGAACCCAGAAGCTTGGGTTTGGCTGCACGAAGAATAATATTATCTGCTCTCTATACCTAGGGTTGGCCAATCAGTGGCTCAGCAGCTATAATATTATTCTACCCAGCCACTTGGGTTTGGCTGATCCAGAGTAATAATATTCTACAGCCTAGATTCCAAGGCTCAACCACATCATGCAGGAATATTATTTGATTTAGATGTATGAGCTTGGCAGAACAACCATTCAGGAATTAAAGTATTATTTCTCCCTGGTCACTTGGGTGCAGCCCATCAGGAACAAAAATATTGCACAGCCTAGGAGGCTGGTTTGACTGCAGGGTGGGAAAATATTATGCACCCTTCATGCCTGGGCCCAGCTGAACTAGGTTTCAGCAGCTGAAATGTTATTTGGCCTAGCCAATGTTAACCCCCTGGGCAGCTGATCCACTGGAATAATATTCCACAACCTAACATCCTGGGCTCAGCTGCCCAATGCTGGAATATTATTGGCCCTAGATACATGGGTTCAGCTGATCAGTATCTGTTTTGCCTTGCTACCTGGCCTCGACCAATCCATTAATATAATATTCTATGGCCTAAAAGGCTGGGTTCAGCTGCACAGTGCAGGAATATTACTTGCCTCGCATGTCTGGGCTTGGCCAAACAAGCTTTTAGCAGCCATAATATTATTCTGTCTGACCACCTGGCTTCAGGTGGTCTACTGTAATTATACCATATTTTGATGCACCTCCATTTCGAGTGATGTTTAAGACTTCCCATGAGGGAAGTAACACACCATCAATGTGTTCAATCATAATTTTTCTACACTGCGTTGACACCAGCTAACCTGTTGTTCATAGTCTTGGCGCATTCCACCAACGTAGTGCAGGGTGCCGCGATTCTGATCTGATTTTCAAAACCCTTAAAAGAGTTATATATTCAATTAATTCAATATATACTTGCGCTGACTTCTAACATCGAAGTATCCAACTAGCATTGTGATATTTCTGGTACGGTGTATGTTTTATCAGAGCTCGGGTTTCTCACCATTACAACCAATTTTCATTCATCCAAGCGAGGCCGCCAATCCTCCGGCATTGAGGCAACTCTCGAGCGGTGATCAAGCAGATATCGCGGAGCCTAAAAAGCTTGAGACAGATGGAAACACACAATTTCATAAAGGGAAGACTAAATGAATAAATTCTCTTTGAATGCATCTCACTGTACGATCCGAGTCATCTCTCCTTTGGCAATTTTCAAATGACGGTTGGTAGCATTTCAACATAGAGAAGTCTCCACCTACGCCGGAGCGAAGTGAAGGCAGATCTTATGGTGTACAACAAGATTGTGAAGAGCACGGTTGCGAAAGATCCGATGTCTCACAAGAACAGCCGATGCCCAGCAGATCTCGGTCGATGCCAGCTGCGCCCGGTTTTTCACTGGGACTAAACCTCTTGCCCAAAAGATTGTTTTCCTCAAGCTGAATTTTTCGAGGAATGTAAAGAAAACGCAATGGATATTGCAGTGGTTTGAACTATGGTTTAAATACTACAGAACAAAAAGTTACTAAAATATTCTACGGCATATGTGTGTATGTAGCTGAGTAAAGATTTAATTAAACGGTCGGAAATGAACTGTTCAAGGCTCAGCCATCTGGAAGTTGATGCCGGGCATTCAGCCTCGGTGCCGACTGATTCCCAATGGTATGTTGAATGCCAGATTACAACACTATTTATTCATGGTCAAGACACAGGAGCATTGTGAGGCCTTGGCCTCCATTATGCTGTCTACACATCGATTTGCCTTGGGAAAGTTGCGGCAGGTTGATCATGCACGAGCCCATAAAAAGGAGATATTTCTCGATAAGGCTACAAGGAGTGGTGTGACGTTAAAGTGTTTTCGACATTGATTTATCTATTCTCAGGAGTGAGGGTATAGATGGACCGCCGGATGGATCTTGGCAGGCTCAATGATCGTCTTTGTAGATGGTGGCACCAGAGAATCATTGGGCCTTGTCGGCTGGACCAGCGATGAATGGTCAACTTGCATAGATGCCAGGATTGTCGGGAGGACTAGCCGCTTGGTTGAAGATTCACATTGTCGGTATTCTGGCGGGGCGGCCTCGGGGCTGGTGGCGTAGTGATCATGCATGGCCAGGGTGCTGCGCCGCCGGCGTCTGCAGCTGCAGCTACTGCATTTTGTTATAATTAACAGTGCCAGGCATACTATCACGAAGAGGCCTGTCAGAGGACCGATTAGCTATTGCTTGGTGCAGGTTAAGCCGGAACCGACCGACGACAACAGTGATGGCAATGAGCTTAGTTCTGCTTATCGGACACGAAATTCGCTGATCTCTGCAGTTAATTCGCAACTCCCTTGAGCAATAGACTAAGACTACTGACTTTTCATTGTAGCAGCGAATCCCGATGTAGCGAATGGCACGGGCTCGGACCTTGAAAAAGGCAGATCTCATTGGGAGGATGAGGGGAAGGCACAGAAGTGCTGCGCGTTAAATACCCAGGGCCCCAGATGGTGCAGTGCATCTCTACATCCACAGCCGACTCCCCTAACAGCAACCCGGCGCACCGGAAGTAATTTCCGCCCGGAACCAGCACCACCGGCTGGGCAACTCCGTTTCTTGTTAGAAGAGCTGGGGGTGGGATTATTGTGAATCTACATCATATGCTTTCACTGTCCGGCTGCTTCAAGGAGGAAGGCCAGAAGTTATGGTTCGACTGCGGTCAGAAATTGGATGGGGAGCCGCTCCGGCTAACGAGTACAGCCTACATGCAGATCTTCATCATCAACACCGCTCCGACGCAAAATAGTCTCAGGGGCGTAAATGGACTCGCGCAAAATGGTGGCCTCGACGACCCCCAATATTGCACCCTCATTTAAATCGTCGGTATTCGCAAGATCAGTCTCGCATAATCAGGTAGAGGCAACCTCATCTTCTTTACTTTAAGCGGGAATACCTCAAGAACATGTGAGAAAGGGGGAATATATTTTGAGTGGAGGAGGCAATGGTTCCCTCGCAGCGAGCGCTCTCGGGCCGAAACTCAAAAGGACCGGCAGCGCGATAACGGTTGACTGAGGCAGGGACCCAGCCAAACCCCGGATGGTGGGACCGGCATTGCAGTTGCGGTGACTTGAGGCGGGTTTTTATGAAGCCACCAGTGCAGAGCAACGATAACATCGGGCTGGGTATTGATGTAGAGCGTGATGCAGTCCGAAGTCGATTGTAATTCTCCGAGACGCTGGATGTCCAGATCCGAGAGGCCAACCTACGCCAACCTACCGGCCCAAGTCAGTAGGTCACGAAGGAAGCTATGGGTGGAATAGCCGGCTGAAGCGGTGCCGAGGGAAGTTAGACATGCCTTGAGGCAGTCGCTGAAGATCTTCCTCGTAAACGTGCCATGATTACAGTATAGTAGGGTTCCTTGCATACCCACTTTGATGTTTCCACTGCTGAGTCTGTAACACAGGGAGATAAAATCTGAATTTAAGTTTGTAGATACTAGAACATATAGTGAGTGAGGCTGCAGAATTTCACGAATTTAGTGGGTGAAATGTAGCTAGATTAAAAAATTTACCCTCGACAGCCGATCAGTCACACGTCGGGTTCCTTGGATAGCGTGACATCACACATTATTCGGATCCATCGGCTCCTTTCGGTTGTCTTTTGGCGGTTATTCTCACGACCCTTAAACACAGTCGGGTTCTGGTTTAGTACAGTATGAGACACGGAGCCGGCCAGGAAGGAAGAAGAAGAATGATGAATGATGATGTGTCAGGAGATATATCACGTGGTAACAGAAGTGTCACGCCCTTGACAGCCAGACGCATCAATTTCGGTCGAATTGCCCGACTTTCCCAGGGAAGTTCGTAGCCAAAAGGGTGAGTTTTTATAAGGAAAATAGTTGAGGCCAATGGTGGCCGGATTAATCCACAATCAGTCAGAAGAGAAGTGATTGATGGCTTGATCAGATAGTGAGTTATACCAAATGTCCTCCCCTTCAAGTGCTAACATATCTCTGGGCCTGAAATTTTTCTGGTAGATGGGGTTAGAGTGCACAATGTGCGAGAGGTAAGAATTTTGAGCTCGAAGGATGCTGGGGAGTTTTTTTAAAAAAAGAATACCCAAGGATGTCTCACTATCCAAGGAACCCTACTATACTGTACAGCTTTGAACTTTATTGAAACAGACTTGGATTCAGAAGTCGAGCAGTGGAGTCTGTCAACAAGCGCCTGGTCAAAAGGTAGTCAAGTCAATCTGATGCAATACAGAGCGATACCCGTAGACTCGTTACCAGTCTGCTTGTGATGCGCAACAAATGTGATAAGCACATTGCCGCAGACAGACTGGTATTTCTCGGGCTGTGCCAAGGCGCTGAGTACGGAGTTTGAATTTTTGGTGGGAGCTGATCGCCGACATCACTGTGGCTATGCATCCCATCGATTCTCAGTCAAATTGGACCATTCAGTATACGCTCACCTCACACTTGTGAAAATTTTTTGAAGACACAGAATTGCAGAGAAGTTCAATCTGAATGACACTCATCTTTGGAATTTATCAAAATAATTTGCAAAAGTAATGACACTACCTAAAAATAGATTAAGAAAGAGCAAGTTGAACACACCAGATTTCCCACCTCATTTCTCATTGAATTCTGAACTGATGATAAGCAGTGAATGAACCACCACCTGAAATTGCACTATTTTTCGCTTTTCATGTGTAGTTTATTCATAGTATACCATCTATTAAGAGGCAGTACTAAGTACCCAAAGTAGCTGGCCTGTGGCCAGCATCACAAGAGTAATGAGATGATGTTCCTGGTGACTCCAGGGGTGTCTCTGGCAGGTACTCTGAAACATGTAGGACACTGTGTAGCCCACCTAAACATAAGGAATATCACACTGGTTACTCAGCATCGGAGTTTGATGTGGGTTCATCACAAGTTGATTGTCGATCCTGGAGGTGCAGACTTCCTCCTTTTGGATTGGGAAGTTGTTCTCAAGAACCCATTCTTGGACATATCTCAAAGTTGGGTATCATTCGAAAGCTATATCGCTAGACTATCTGGTTCTGATGTAGTTGGTCAAGGTATACCAACGGAATGCAAGTTATCTTGCAAAAAGGTGTACATGGTGGATGATGACTGAGACTCCATCAAACCACCATGTGCATGAATCTTACAAAGGATGGTTGGAATATCACCGGAATGATGTGTCCAATGTCTCTGACAAATAGGACTCTCTGCATTTTGGTTGCCAAGACAGATACACAGACTTTGGCATGGCTAAACAGACATTTTACTCATTTTCATTATTGTCATAGTTATATCTTTGTTTGTATAAGTAGTTAGAAGGGTTTCTGAGAGCAGCACGGAATCTTCCCCCAACTAGTAAGCCCAAAGCTTGCACCCATGGGAAGGTTCTTGTCAATCTTCAGAGCTCTTGCAAGCCTAGTTTGTAAGGGTTGTGAATATCATTTGGGGTGTTGGGATATAAAGTCATATCCATACACTGGAACGCACAAACCATCTGAGCATGGCTCTTGAATTGTATTGAATTGTATTGAATCATCTGGCCTTGGGTCTTGAATCGTATTGAATCATCTTGCTTCATGGTCTTTGACCTTGCTTCGTATTGAATCGCTGGCCTTGGGTCTTGAATTGTCTGTATCGTTGTCTGGAATCTCTCAGAACCTTTGGAACTATCACAGATCTTTGGGATGCACAACTTGTTCTTCAGAACAACTGGAATCTGGGAAAACCTCTGGTTTCCTGTCTTCCAAACCTCTTTCTGGCCTTGTTATATCATGCCTTTGGGTGTTTGAACTAGATATCCTCTGGATTTCTTTGTTTCGCACACAACAAACACAACATATCGCCCTGCAACTTCTTGCATATAAACTTTCTCCCTTTCAACCTTTACAAGGCTCTGAACTAGGGACTGACACTCATCGGGTACCATTGGAATGTACTGAACATCACACTTGCTGCTTCTATTTGTTGGTTTGGGATAGATTTGTTCTGTTCCCAAGCTATACATTGGTTGTAGTGTTTGGTTTTGTTGTATTGCATGTTTCCATCCCAGGTTCCGAGCTCACTTATCACTGACTGATATGATTCTGGATGTGTTAGAGAGTGGGGAGGCAGTGCTTCTATCCTATACCCAATTTTTCTGACAAAACATGGCATTTTCCAAGCTCAAAATTCCCACAGCCTGTCTTGAACCGAAAGCCTAAATTCCCTGTTCTCAGTCATTCTTTATCACACTTGCTTGATTCTGGGTGATTCTGAAAGCTGAGATGTAGGCAAAGGCATCTGGCAAATTAAAATGTAAGGCACAGGTGAATTGCACCCTCGAAAATGGAATTACTCGGTCGTATCAAAGGTCCAGTACTGCGGAGTCTGTTTGTCATATAACCAAAAAATTTTATGCTCCAGCCCTGTGCCTCGAAATTGCCTTTCAAAAGAATCCGAGGCCATCTAGACTGGTTTCGAATTGACCGAGAACAAAGTAGTTCAAGTTTGAGTTAAAAACAGATACTGTAAAATTGACAAATCAGTTTCTTTCCAAATTACTCATGGTGTTGGGTACAGTTCGAAAGCGCCGTTTACCCGCTTTTGAACGCGCCAGGTCTCATGTAAATCGGTGCAGTGTCCGCCACAGAGGAACGTGGGAGTCGGCATTGCCCAGCTTCGAGCCTCCAGCGGCCATACACATTTTCTGCTAGTTTTGTCCGCTTTGTGACAGTCCAAGGTAAAGCAGATAAAGTGTCCCGCAGCCTCCGGTCGTATACTTCTTGCATTTCCTCATTGCCTAGTTCTTTCTGAAAACAAAGTGGGATGCAGTATCCCGCGGCCTCCGGCCGCCCCTCTGCAGTGCTTTTTCCTTGTTGCTTGTCTCTCTTTCAGCAAGGTAAATCGTAGGAATCATACCTTTGTATTAGGCCTCCGGCCGTACTCTTGGCTGAGAACATTGGGAGACATTATGATACATCGAGTCGGCGGCACTGTCTTGTTTTTTCAGTTTTTTTGAGGTTGTTAATTGGAGAGCCAACAAGAAGGAACAAGCGGGAAAGCACAGAACCAAGAAAACAAACCAGTGATTAAGAGTCGAAATGAATAGGCTTCAAGTGTGATTCAGCAGTAATTCACGTGCCCGAGTATCGTTCCAGTCGCCGGAGGGCCAAGGTTCGAGCGTCAGTAATTTCTCACAGTGATGGAATAGGAAAATTGATAACATAACCAGATCAAGGAATTCCAAGGAATTCAAGTTGAATGAATCAAACCTTGGCTAAACACTGGTTAGTCAAGAGCAATTCCGGTGCCCATTCAGGGCAAGCGAGCCGAAAGTCATTAGACTGATTAAAATGAAGGTTGAGAGTCATTCGGAATTGCTGGCAGGTACATAGACTCGAGATACTCAGGATGGCAAGGATGAGATTTATAAGCCCAGACAACTCGCTTCTGAGATGAAGCCACAAGATTTGAGGCGAGCAAGCAACAAGTAATGCAGTACAGATAGTGGACTTGAATGGATGACGAACCTATAAAGGGGGAAAAGAGTTGTTTCGACGAGAGCAAACAGCTTTGAAAGTTGAACCGAGATGGGAACGGGTTTTTGGCAACTCGACAGGATCTGGGTCCACGGAATCACGAAAGGAACGGATCGGGAATTCACGGATGATTGATAATCCATGATTTCGGGGGGTGATCTGAGGAGCTCGCTTAATGCTTTTTCAGCCACTGGGACCAGGACTTCGGAGGTTCCATAATGATCGGAATGAGCATAGAGGTGTGATATAAAATAGGACCCCGGAACATGCCTTTCATGGAGGCTAGGTCCACAAAATCCCGAAAACCTCGATTTTTGTCCGGACACTTTTTACTTTCCCACACTTTCCGAGACTGCGAAAATCGCGTTTTTCGGCGGGCGGTCACTGTTCATTTTTTTGGGTCCGAAAATTTGCTTGATTTTTGTCCGGACAGGGGGATCTAGCCTCCAAAGGCATATTCCGGGGTCCTTATAAAATTTGAATGTTCCGACCAGTCGGTCCACGTTGAATGATGTGCGGAGGAGCCTGTACGCGACGTTGAAAAGTTTCACAGTGGAGAGCATGAACCAACCTGATGGGGGAAATATTGTCGAAAGGAAAGATATATGGAATCAGATCCGATCTTGCATGATCGATGTTTCAGCTGCGTTCACTCTCGATCATGGCTTGTGCTCCCGTCTCTCTGTTTCGAACCACAAGCATTGCTCATGAGATCTACAAGTGACCGCACAGCGAGTTCCTTTTATTGTACTTGGGTCCTTCTGTTACAAAAAATCTACTAGTCAGTGTACAATAGCAGTATTCCGAAGGCGCACAAGGTACCGCACTTCTTAGTATCTGCTCTGTACGTAGCTATTTTACGGGGCACCTAGAACAGAGAATGAACATAATTTATTTCCCTACGGCTGTGGGCACTGGACGGTAACACACGGACAATAACAGGAGCTTCGTAATCCGCAATTTTGCAGTGATCTCAGGCCTTTTAATGATTTTCAGCCACCAGGGTGGTGTACGGGACTGGTCGGGAGGGTGCACGGACAATCACGGGATATTACTAATCCACAATTTTGGCGGTGATCTGAGGAGACGTTTTAACGGTTTTTCAGCCACAAGGACCGGGAGTTACCGCGGGGCAGTGCTGATGTTAAGTAATCCACGATCGAGGTCATGATCGAAGTAAGGTATTTACGGAAGCGAGACCTGAAACCTAAACCGGTACCAGGAACAGTGTTACATGGGCCACAAGAGGCCCGCCTACACTTTAATGGAATTTGAAATGAAATATTTCTTCTGAGTGAAGAGCTGATCCAGATTTAACAACACTAACTGGGCAAAATGTTGTCTCATGTTTTAGTAATACAGTCAGCTTCCTGGAAGAATCTGCAGCTTCTCAGTATACCTTCTGCATGAGATGTAGCCAGGGGGTCTTCCCTCCCTCACAAATATTTCCAGATTTTTTGTGCACATTCCCACAGCACTACACCACACCACAAATATCATCTGAGACAAACATTTTGCCCAGTTAGTGAAATTTTAGTCATGAAGGTTCAACAGCAAATTAGTTTAACAGGTTGAACAGAACAGGGACCTGGGTTCACAGATGGTGACTTCAGGAAAAAGACAAGAGACAAGAGACTTCAAAGAGGAAGGATCTGGTTTCTCGACAATTCTTAACTAGCTGCTGGAGTCTATTTCTGGGTTTGTGCATCAAAATCAACTGTGTCTACATCAATAATTTTGCGAGCATTCATTTTTCATTCAGTTGTAGAAAGTCCCTGAAGTTAATAGGATATTCTCTAAGCCTTCTTTGTCAATCTTTTGGCAAGAGTCCAAAATTCCGGAGAGTTCTCTGAAGCAATAGGTATTACCTTTTCAAATCAGGTGTTATCGAACTCAAGGATCGCGAACTCACCATCTGCGTTATCTGTACACAGAACCATAATAGTCAGTTTCCATTCAAAGTCTAAGTTTCACCTAGGCATGCCCAATGATATTTCCTTTGATATCGGATTTCCTTCCGGCTCTGATGGTTGATCAGCTTCCCATCGTCAATCTCCTGTTCGGAGATAGGTCATAGATAGGTTTATGCGTATCCGCCCCTACAAATAAATGAAATTTCTTTCTACATCTTCAACCCGTCAGCTGGAGCGAAGCGAAGGCTAGACTAGAGACGAGACGAGACTGCACGGCAACGATGAGAGCTGTGTATACGAGACCAACGACGAGGGACTGCGCAGTAATGACGAAGAGTGCAAATAGGATACTAACGGCGAAAGCCGAGACTGAAACTTGACACAAGGAATGACACTAAGGTGATGAGCTTAAATAATCAAACTCAAAAAATGAGGGGGGAAACATTCTTCGTTGTGGGCTCCTGGCCCTTATATACTACATGCACAAGTCATTTACTAATCAGGGATATGAGTCAGACTGACTCAAACTGACTCAACATGACTCAGTACAAATGACTTGCCCCTGACTCACTTTGACTCCTTCTGATTCCCTCTTCCTCTTACCTCCAACTGCACAGTTCCATGCCCAGGGCGCAGTGAGGCTGGCCATTGTGTAGGAATCACTCACCTAACCAATTTTTAGGTTCGGCGTTCGAACGCGCCTGCTCTCCGCCGAACACTGAACCGAACCTTTGGTTCAGGTTCAAGTATTTGCTGAACCCGAAGGCCTGAACGCCGAACGTGCGTCCGGTTCAAGTTCGGTTCAGGTTCGGACTGATTTCAGAACAGAACCTTGCCAACACTAATATATAATTCATGTATTTCTTTCACACCACAGAAAAAACACGATCCGTTTGGTCCCCGTTTCGTTCCTTGTCGACTTCCATATTGACCCCACTCGCACACACTTGATCCCTCCTTCCACGTGCAGCCGGTTGGCTGGTTCGTCAATGTCCAGAACGAGGGGGGGGGGGGCGGAGAACCCACGAGGTTGGCGGCGGGAGCGCATTGCCGCCGCCATGTTGGTGAGTTCCACCTCTAAAATTCGTATCCTCTGTTCTGTTGCCCTCAATTTGGTTTCGCAACTCGATGCTGCGATTCACCTCGGTGCCGTGACGAGCCTCGATACAGGGATCTGTTGGCAGCATCCCCTCCTGCTTCGTGAGCAGATAGTCGGCCACGCAACTCGACCGCTTGGTTTGCTCCACAAAATTCTCCGGTCTGCGTCTCCCGAAAATGGGAACCGCAGCCGTCGAACATATATAAATGGCGATTCATATTACAGTAAACCATTGGTTGCGCCAGTCACCTTGTTTCAGAATGTTCAGTCTACTTCATCTCCTGGTTTGTCTCGTACTTTCTGTGCAATCCCTGCCCACTCCAGATATTTCGGTAGATGGTGAGTAGTGGTAAATGGATCTACGCATAGTCCTCAGGTCCTTACCGTATTGACATTTAGCAGACTCCAACATAAACGTCAATACAACGGGGAATTCCAGTACCCTCATCGACGTCAAAGTTTCCGTCCAAAATTTTGTTCAACCTGCAGAGGGCCCCAAACCATCCGTTACACCAACTGCATTCGCTCAGAATGGAAATCCAAGTGCATCGCTCGGATCCATTGCCTGCTCGAGATCCATTCCATCCTCGAGCGCTATTATTCCACCCTCTGGCTTCGCCCAGAAGTTTGGTTAGTCAAGACGCTACAACCAAATCCTGTGCCCTCCATGTTTGCGTTGGTCGGGCACCGTTGAGCATGTCCCTGACATTACCAGGTGGAGGGGGGTTAAAGTTGTGGCAAGTAGGAGTGGAAACGGGGAGTGGACACTCAACAAACAAACTAGACATCTCTTTTCACAAAATTACGTTTCCGTGTGTCCAGAACCTCTGAACTCCATCAGGATAATTTTTTGATCTGGCAGAGCTGGTACCAGCAGCGTGAGCAGAATCTGATCTGGCGACATCAGAATGTAAAATCTGGCCACAGAGCAGTCTTGAGGACCCTCGAATGTGCTTCAGACCGTTGATAATGAAAAGAAGACGTATTAACAGTAGTAGTACAAGGGTTCATGACTAGTTATACGCAGTACCCAGACGCTGTTGACCTGTTCTATTACTTGCGCCGGGCGATTGATAGCCCACAAAGCCGGAGCGATGTGCTCAGTAACTCTTTGTGCTCATGCTGCGTGAGGATTGCTCAGCCAAGGACTTTAAATAAATAGATTATCAGTCAATAAAAGGTGTGGGGGGCAAAAGCGATGGGTTTGGGTAATAAACTTCACAAGGAAATTTCCGGCTATCTTCAGAAAGTGTGCCATTCCTCTCTTGGGAGCTGTAGTATGGCGAGACCTGTAATGCAGAAAATGCGAACACCATATGACAAATGCGACAGAGAGTGGTAGGTCAGTGGGACTATAGAACAAGACCGGGGGGAGCAAAGGCAAGAACTTGATGTAGGACTTGAGGCAGAACAGAGGAAGCAACAATGTGTAGAGCCAGATCTAAAGTCGTAGACCAAGCAGGCACTCAGAGGGTGGCCACAGCATTAATTTGAAGCTCAGAGGAACCTTTGAGGCTGCGAATTGGCTTGACCGGGGCGCTTTTAAAAATCAGGTGAGTAGTATGCCGATATTAGACAATCAATAATAAATATGCGAGTCGGAGGTCAACATTCCAAAAACACAACATATCTAACATTGGTAACATAAACTAAGTGTCACCAATGACAAAACAGCAATAAGTAAATAAAAATTTAAAAGGAGAGCAAGGAACAAATTGTATAACAGAACCATGTTGCTTGATTACAGCTTTTGTGGAACTTAGGGCGCAGATCAATTTTTTTTTTTTTTGAATGATGATTTTAGCATAACACCCATAACTCCCTCAATTCTTGGTCTTTTCTCTTAATTCCAACACCATTGTACTTTTATATGATGCCCCCAACTGCATGCACCCCTGGATGTAGGATGATTATATAATTTGTACCATATATGGTAAGTCGCCAAATTTCATGTATATCACCTCCCATACAAACACAAACAGTCTAGGCATTGTGATATCTTCACATATGTCTATTAATATGTATATCTAACTGCAGGCATCTTCAAAATTTCAATACTAGTGCCCCATATGGTGCTGGACATGACCCAGTATATGTTGTTCAATGGTGTACCATAACTACAACGCATACACAAAATGGGCCCATGCGCCTGTATATCATACAAAAGATATATCTTCCCAGATATCCCGTGTTTTAGTTACCTAGTGCATGTACAGGAAGTGATATACACGAAATTTGGTGACTTACCATATATGGTACAAATTATATAATCATCCTACATCCAGGGGTACATGCAGGTGGGGGCATTGTATAAAAGTACAATGGTGTTGGAATCAAGGGAAAAGACCAAGAATCGAGGGAGTTATGAGTGTTATGCTAAAATCATCATTTTTTTGAAAAAAATTGATCTGCACCTTAAGTTCCGCAAATAGCTGTAAGCGGGTGGAGAAAAGAACACTGGGAGCTAAAAATCCACATATTTGTGATGACTGATTGTAGATGACAGATTTCCTGATTGTACTTGTAGCAAAGTTGCACAGAATGGATCTCCTCCACACACGTAACTAGCCAAACCTAAAGGTTCAGCGCTGAACCTGATGAGAAGGGATTAGGCCTCTCTGAGGCAGGTGCTGAACCAATGGTTGCAGCACATAAGATTTAATTCTGACACAAGTTAGTGAGTCGAAAAGATTAATTTCTTACACAAGTTGCTGTAAAGTACTGTAACCTATCAGCTGCACGACAGAGATTTAATCTTCCCCTGATTAATCTGCGCAACAAATTGAATATTGAGGGCAGGATTCAACCCAAAGACGACCATGGTACATGAAATAAGCGGTAAGAAACACTTAGCACTACCACTAGTCCACCAGGCTGTGAAAACTTGGTGAATCAATAGCCTAACATCATGCCCATCACCTAACATCTAACCTCTCATCTGGCCCTAATTTCAGCTGATTCCTACTGTTTGCAGTTTTTTGATGGTGCCCCTTTACCTAAACCCAGCCACTAACCTCTACCCAGCTGACTTCCCCACAGTTTGCTTAAACAAAATGCTCATATGTGAACATCATCCTGATTAATCTCAACAGCCTCTTGGTGCAGTGGTATAAGTGTCTGCCCAGCATTTTCACCTTGCTGGGTGAGGATGTTGGTTCAAACCGCAGTCCTGTCTGTTATTCTTGCTTCTGATTAATTTCGGATTATTATGTTTTGTTCACCAGGATTAATCTAGAATTATCATTAAGATTATATTTGGCTGCATAGTGATTAGTGCAATTCTCGAAAATAATGTCCGACCGTGTTTTTTGAAATAAAAAAGTTTTTGAGTTCGGCCGACCCTTCGGTGGTGTCATAATCACAGCCACTGATCGCTTCCGTCACGTCTCTTCGCATCTCTTCCTCTTTCTTCCTCTTCGTTCTCGACGTGTCTCCATGCCATGTTCACTGACTACGAGGACGATGAATATGAGGAGTTTGTGCATGATGAGGAGCGCTTTCATAATGAACAACAGGATGATGATGAGACCTCGAGAGATGGTAAGCGGAACCTGCAGACTGCGTATGAGGCAACAAATGATACTCCATTAGAGTCTGAATATCACAATGGCCAAGGAATTAACTATGTTGTCAATTTTCATCCGCAACTCCCACCTCCGAAACCGAATGAAAAGCGCCGAGCCAACGCTCGTGCTGAGAAAGTCAAAAAGTCTATCTATGTGCACAAAAAAAGCGGACCTTGATGAAGTGCTGGATGTTGTGATAGCGGCTTTCGGTCACAATGGCCGTAATGGCCTGTCCATGTGGTATAAGATTGTTGGGAAGGAGCTCTGCACGACATGATTCAAAGTTATGCAGACTCTTGCTCGCACGGAGTACAAAGGAATAGAGTTAGCCTCAGTGGATGATTTTTCGGAGATGGTGAAGAAGGTGATTGACACAGCAAAGGTAACAGTTACACTGGAACTCAGGGAGCTGGAGCGCGAGTCACCGTTGGTGAGTGTCAGCAACCCACCAAATCCCGGATGATTTTGATGGATGATTTATTACCCCAGACGAGCGCGACAGAGGATGCCGTGGAAGATGGTGCTACTGGGGATGCTGCTGAGAAGTCAGGTAGTCGAAAGCGCAAAGTAAGTCTACTGTCCTTTTATTATTATTCTATTTATTGACACTGATCTATGCAGACAACTGCTGAGGAAGACGAGATCGCCGAAACAATTGCACAGCTTCATAGTGCTCACCTTTGTTCTGACTGCGCTTGCTCATCTCGATATTGCTTTACTGGGAATTCCACTGCTAAACATGTTCGTCTAACACCATTTCTTCTCAATTGCTGGGCTTCTGCTATTGTACGTTCATCATTTCGTAGGATGTGCAGTGTCAGATTGATGATTTGTCATATTACTAGCTTGCCAAGATGGAGGGTGTCGACATCGAAACACCGCCGCCACCAGAGGAAGAGAAAGCCTTCTGGCCTGTTGCTAACCAGCCTGATGAAATTGGTGATATTGCTCTCCTCGCTTCATGCCGCCGTGCTAATGGTTCCAAACCCAATTCTGCTTCTGTTGTTATCAACAATGATTTTGCTGGCCTCGCCGCCCTTCTCATGCCATTCCTTCCTTCTGCCAACAATACAACAGCAGCGCCATCAACACCATCCATCTGTCGTCCGATACCTCCTCAAGCATCACCAGCTAAACCTGCCCGGATGAACATCCCGGAATTCTGCCGCACCTTCAAACTCTCTGATGATATTCTTCAGTGCTTCGAGCCATTGCAGTTTGCAGGTCCACATGTTCTAGAATACATCGAAAACACTATTTTGGATCAACACCTTTCGATTGCGCAACGTGCGTCACTACATTTTGCTGAAGCCGAGTGGAAGAAAGGTAAAAAGGCACTTTGATAGATTACAGGTCGATGTATGGAAATATTAGGATTATGGCTCGAGGCATAGTGCATGTAGTAGTAGCTAGATGAGTCCAGAATGCCTAAAAAATCCCCAAGTCATCTCAGGTGTAATGAGTCGAAACAAAGTATATAGTTCGTGGTACGCTGCTGATGTAGGATGGGCGCTGATACCAATGCGACGCAAAAAGATTTGATCACAGAAAAGACCTACTCGATTGGGTTGTAATGAGGAGAATAAGGTGGCAGGTATACAATACAGCAGCCTGTGATAATATGTAAGCCCATAAAATCAATGTCATAGGATGGTTTACCAAATGATGCCACCAACTCACGGATCTCGTCCGAGTGATGAATCCTGGCATTGTCAAGTAAAATTACGCTATGAGGAGCAGGGTAGGGGTTCATGACAAATAGCTCAATGAATAAAAGTGAGCAGGAACAGATATTGGATTAAGAAAACGCACAAAGTCTTTTTTTGAGAAAGTCGATGAATGTTTCACGATCTGACGAGCCTTCAATCACCCGGGCAGCTATGATGCCGACATTAAGAACGAGTGCCGCTATTCCCGTGAAGCGGCGTTTACGAACAAAGGGCTGATAGACATCTACATGCTGTCCTTTGGGTGATCTTCCCCACAATCAAGCATAGGTCCGATCATCTTTGGAAGTCTCGTCCGCAGCGACAAGATAGTGTGCCGGATATTGGGAAATGTGATGCGTGAAAACTGCTTCCTGAATCGAATCTCGCTCTGATGCCATCCGCTGAACTTGTTTGACAGAGAGGCCTGCTCTTTCGAATGTGTGGTGGATGGTAGAGATATGGACTGAAAGATGGCGATAGTGATGGAGACATGACTGATATTCATCAAGAAATTTGGTTGAGGAGTGTCGGGCTAGTTTTAGGAGATAGTAGGAATCCTTGTTATTCAGAAGTCGGGGTCGACCGCGACCAATAGCAGCAGCTTTGGCGACACTGCCTGTTGTTTGATAGCATATGACAGTGCAGCGTGGCGTCTTAGTCGAGAAACCGCATATTCGAGCAGTTTCTTTGCGGCTGTCATGCCCGCAGTGGAGAAGGTGCATGGCAATAGTTTTTTTGAGTGTCATGGATGCAGCGATTCACCATGGGAGGAGGAAGGAATGCGTCGGTGAAGCGATCAGTGGCTGTGACTATGACACCACTGAAAGGTCAGCCAAACTCAAAAACTTTTTTATTTCAAAAAACACAGTCGGACATTATTTTCGAGAATTGCAATAATGTTTCTTGTACTAACTCACATTGTAAACTTTACAGTAACCTGTGTAAAAAATTAATCTTCTCAACACAGCAACTTGTGTCAAAATTAAATCACAACTGCTGATATCACTGGCTGAACCTTCAGGGAGGGAGTTCAGTAGCTTATAATTTTCTCTGATTTTTCGTTTTCTTCTAGTGCTGGACTAGTACACTGGAATTTGGAATAGGCGCCTGGGGCGTTTAAGTGAAGGCGCTTCTCAGATTAAGGTGGATTCACCACAAAAGACACAAAAAATCATAAAACATGGTGGGCCTAAATATTTCCCTACAAAAACAGCGATCAATTACAGCTATTTGTGGAACTTAGGGTGCTTTTTTTTTCATACTTTTCAACAAGAACAGTGATTTTGAGCTCAATTCTTGTCCGTTTGCCTTGAAAATATACTCATTCTGTCTGCAATGAAAATGTGGAGAGCACCACCATCTTCAGCTCTCCTGATGCGATCACAACTGGCTAATTGGGAAAATATCAGTCTTTTTGTACAGAATGATGAGAGAAAAACAGGAATTTGCAGTATGGTTTTAGAATACAGCAGTGAAGAGCACACTGCAGAAGGTGGCAAGGCAGGACATGGAGTAGTGAGCATGGCAGAACTGTTTCTAGTCAGTTCTGCCACTCTGCCACTGGGCAAAACACCCATTGCCATGTTTGGGCAGAACTGGCAGAACCAATTGGAAGATTTTCCAGACCGATGTATTTTCTACACTTTTGAATCAATAAAGAGTGTCTCAAAGACTTTTTGTGTCTCTTATGGGTGCCCAGACCGAGCTGCACAATTGTTGAAGTCCATGCAATTTTCACCACATCTATTCTCAAGTGAATGTTATAACACCCATGATTTTACCAGGCTAGGCTGCAGAAAAAAGTCACCAAAAAGAGATAATAGATTTGATTTAGGTCTGATTTAGACAATATTCAGATGATTTTGTTGAGAATGCAGCTGATTGGAGAAGAACTGAAGAAGTAAATTCGATAATGGTAAACAAAATAAATACAGGTTTTCATACCTACTCAGAGACCATAGAATTAAACATGAACAAGTAAGGAAAAGTAAAGTACCGATAATTAAATGAACGGTGTCACTGCAGTATGGCCGAGTGACTGACAGAATGTTTTTAACCAACCGGCACACCGGCGTCTGGTGTGTGCCGTAGCCGATTCGATGTTTGTACTTCCAACAGATTTCTGGGTAGTTCCAGAGCAAGTTCATACGTAGAGTGGATTTGGAGGATACTGGACAATGCCTAGAACCATGTGTAAGAGGTCTAGAAAGACTTGGACACACTTGGCAAGGTCTAGATGGCTCCAGGATACAGGCTGTGCATGGAAACTATTCAAAAGGCTGTGCATTTTCCTTGGGGAAAATGGACTTTTCCTTGGAAATTGCATCAGAGGGTTATTAGGACCAATACATATGACTCACGGGTGCTGTTTTCACGGCCTAATACAGAGTTTTAACCCCAGAAAAGTGTATTTATTCTCACAAACTTTACACCCCTTTAGCACAAGTAAAGTATTCAAACTGACATGTAAAGTAGATAGTGCCAGTGAACCCCACTCCACTGTTGGCATTTCTAGGACCTCTCAGGCACAACTACAGCCTGATGTCTTTGTTTTTGAGCTTAACTGGTCAATAAGACTCTGTCTTTTGGTTATAAAAGATCAGTATAAGTCTCTTGTGGTGCCCTTGTGCCAAATCTTAAAGTCCAACCAGTGTTCTAGTGGGTAGTATCTAGGATAATCAATATATTGGCATTGTTCATTGCACTATATCATTTGAATTGGCAAAGGTTTTAAAGCAACTCATTGAGATTGAAGGACAATATGACTGTCCTACAGTCACAGCCAAAATGTAGTTCCCAACCTAAATAGGAAGTTGCCATCATTTTAGCTGTAACAGTGTTACTCAATGTGTCTAAGCCTTTGTTTAAGTCACACAACACAGTATGCCTGCCAGAGACAACCCTGGTGAGCCTGCATTGCCTTCTACACCAACAACTACGTGTAAACGTGCACTGATCACACCCACAAAGCGCACAATGGCTGTCATTCCGCATGAAGATTGCGAAATGTCATTTCAGCACATTTGTGAGCACAGACCATTCAAACACGCAAAGATAAAGCCAAGAGGACTTGCAAAGGCCTATCAAATGGTCAAGGATCACTGAGGGAACTGCTATGTGAATCACCGGAAGAATTGTGGCCAGAAGATGATCCCTGATGAAGAGGTTGAGGAGGCAGTTTGTTGCATTGATGAGGGTGAGCTGGTTGATGGGGAGGATGTCAGAAGGGTGATGTGGCCTGACCGTCTGGTGTGTACAGTGTGTATCATATGTCGGTGGCTTCATGATTACTGTCACTAACCTTCAATTTTAGGTCCACCATGTTCTCACCAATGCCGGCTTGCCCGACCATGCCCAACGTCAAAAGCTCCCACTGCCTGCACATCATATTGAGGGACATGAGTCCATGTTCAGAAAGTTCGAGGCATGGACAGATCAGCATGTTTTCAAGGATGGCATTTGGCTCTACTCTGATGAGAGCAAGATCATGTTGGGCTCATCAGACGGGCGTTGCTGGTGCTGTAGGCATCGTGGGGATAATGCTGTGGCCCTGCGCAGGGTCCAGCAAGAGGAAAGGCACGGGCGCTTCAACCTCAAAATCAACATGTGGGGTATCATTCATCCAAACAGTGTCGGGGAGCTTATTTGGGTGGAGGGAAATCTCACAGCTGTTCAGTATGTTAACATCCTTGAGCATAGTCTGCTGGACCTGTACGATTGTTATAAGAATCATCATCACACCTTTCTCTATTTCCAACAAGATAATGATCCCAAACACACATCTCGCTTGGCCAAGGCGTGGTTGCGGGACAAGGAGATCAATGTGTTCCCATGGCCTGCCAAATCACCCGACCTGTCGCCAATCAAGAATGTGCAGGCCGAGCTGAAGCGTTGTATTTGTAGTCACCCCCGCTTCCCCACCATCCGAACTGAAGATGAATTATTCGATGTTACACAGGAAGTCTGGAAGTTGGACTCATTCCGAGAGTATGTAAAGGTTGTTTATTGTTCATTCCCTCGTCGTTTGCAGCTATTAAAGAAAACAAATTCATGTGGATTGACTACTAGCTACTATAAATGTATTCTCCACTTGAAACATGTAGATATACAGTTTCCTGGCCTTAGAATAATAATTTTTTCGATTTTTGATGGCAATTTCCTATTTGGGTTGGGAACTACATTTTGGCTGTGACTGTATCTCCCCGAACACACACACAAGGCATTGGAGTTGTTAGTGGTTGATTTGAGATGTATTGGAGTGTAGACTTCATCTAACTCTTTTGTATTTGATGTCACTGCTGCACTTTGATGCATTGTTTCACCATCTTACTTACTACACCATTCAACCCTTCCCAATGTACATACTCACAATATGCATGCGTCTGCATCGAAACCCCCATTTCCACCATTCAGCATGCTGTCTAATATACTAGTTCAGTCTTCCCCATCCGACTGATACTGCACCCCCGACTGAATGGATGCGACTACCCAATTTGGATATCCACCCATTTGTGTCTCGTAGAGTGAACGACATTGATAGCACTTCAAGGACAACGGAGGATACACGAGGACGGAGATGGATAGAAGCGCTCGGCAGCCACTCCTCGTATAATAGCACGTCTACGCCTTTTCTTGCACGGGAACTTAACTGACACTTACTACACAGTTCTCGGCTGGAGAACCAAGTGCGAGCGTACGTCTGGTATGTGCCTGCGTCGGGTGCGAGCCATATCGTGGAGACTCATGATGCCGGTGTCGATATCACTGTGCCGTCGCTGGACAAAAAAGAAGCGGCGGCGGCCGACAAGGAGACTCTTGCTCTCGCCCATACACATTTGTACGCACCCACCGTCCTTGCTCAAATCACGGCTAACTCGCGTGCACAGCATCCCTGTGAGCGTCTAGGGGCCCTGCGTCAGCGTCGGTGCCGACGTGCGCGATGCTGGGGACCGGACAAGATCGGGGTGAGGAGAGTGATGCGCAGGCGTGGGCGTGATGTGGTGGGGCGTTTAGAGCACGGCTCAGGTATAGCCGCAGAAAGAGCGCACGAGGGATGACAAGTCAACATAGGCGTGACGGGATGGAGGAGGATCAATGTCAAGGACAAACGCGGGGACCAACGATGGAAAGAAAGAAAAGGGGAATGGAGGAGATAGGTGCTTATGAAAGGATTCGGGGAGAGCGCAGATGGCGACGCTCATTTATATTGTATCAAGGAGGACGGTTCAGCGCGATAACGCAGAGGATAGAGCGAGGGAAGAAGATACGCAGCATGTACAGAAAGAGGTACAGGGTCGTGAGAAGTATTCGAGTAGCATGATTAAGGTCGTGTAGAGAATATCTACCAAGTAGAATTCGAGATAAGATGAGCACAGCGTCGGGTATGGAGGAGGGGAAGGATTCGTGTACGATCAACATGATGGAGAGGCGGTGGAAACGGATAGGATGAAGGCATAATTAGCGATATAGCACAACGAGCCAAGCCACAGCCAGAGCGGAGAACCGAGCGCGGAAGGCGGAGAATGAAGCCTGGAGTATCAATCTCAGTGAGAAAGCCGTCGAGCCGGATTGAGCGAGAAATAGCCGGATCGAGCCGCTTAAGGCTCCAACCGCTTTTGTTTTCAACCATTTATAAATGTTTGTAAACGGATTAATAATCCTTTTAGTTTACAGGCCTCGGTAAATGTTTTGCAAACAGTTTACAAATGGTTTAAATTTAAATAGTAATATTTGCAGGCATTTTCAACTGACTATGTACATTGATTCACTGTTCAGCTTCACTCAGTAACCATGTACCTATGCCTCGAACTTTAATTTGAAGCTCGTTCTGTGCGGCACATAGCCTCGCGCTCGGTTCGATAGCAACTTCGGTCATATCGGAATTTGGTTTCCCGAAGGCAGTACATCTACATCGGGGGAGTCCGCTGGTCTATGCAGGCCAACATGCTGCTAAAATTATGCGTGGAATTCACAAACGGTGAGAGGCACCCAGTGTCTTCATTGAAGTCAGAACTGCGGTTTTCCATGCCCAATAAATATACCTTATTAAATACAGTGTCAAAACCCAGATCCGAAAAAATTACATTTTGAGCTGGAACCCCGAGGGCATTCAGGTTGATTCTTTTTTGTGAAATAATTATAAAGCCTATGAGTAGTTTAATGCACAAAAAATCAGCATTGGGCCTGTTTGGCGCGAGTGAAAAATCAAAGAATTGCCAAAAATGGCCAAATTTCACTGATGGTGGCTGAGAATTGTAAATTCTGAGGATGGTAGTGGCTCATTCACAACTACAATGTTTTATGGAGTGATTATTGTATATTGGGGTACATTCAGACATTTTTTACCCTGCTCAGTAGGGGTAAATGACAGGAATGAGTGCACATCTTCTCTGGCTCAGTGATTGTAGATAGATCTGAGTTGTTTAGTCCATCTGTCCCTCTGGGGATCTGTCCCATAAGAACAGCCCAGAGGGTTGTCTGTGGGAGGTGTCTGTGAGTGCATGAGGGCGTATGGGGCCAAGACACTGCAGAGAGAGCGAGTGACAGGACATTTCTGATCAAAATTTTCGGATCCGGGTCAAACCCCAAAACTAGGCAAATATGTAATGGTGCCGTGCGACACAACAAGGGTGCCAAAAATCTTGAAAATATTTATGCATGAATTTCAAAGTCTGTAATTTCTCCTGATCAAATCTTATAATGAAATTCGCTCTCATGCTGGCACAATACTGGGTCAACTTTTTTTTTTTCGCATCCGGGTTTTGACACTGTATTTGTTTTTAAACGGTTTACAAACGTTTGTAAATGTTTTGGATTTTTTAACCGTTTAGTTTACGGGCCTTCGTAAACGAAAACCAAAAGGTTGGAGCCTTAGAGCCGCTTGATCTCGCTCGATAATTTCAAGCATACATCGATCTCCCTCGAATCTATTTGATGAGATATTGAACGCCGTCGAGGGATATCGAGGCCCGTCGAGCGCACATGTACGTGATGTGATATAGCTTCGGGAAATTTATCCTGCTGGTATTCCGATTGTTTTTGGGGATGAAAAGATCCATATATTAAATGAAAGTATGTAGGAACATAGACACTCCCAATCTCTATCACACTAGTGCATCAGCCCCCACTCCCTCCCTGCATTCAGCCATCTTTGCACGGTCCTCCGAGTCATAACCTTCATTTGCGATGCTTGAGGTTCTTGAGAATCAGATCTAGCTTGAGACTTGTTGAGGCGGCAAAAGAGTCATTGAAGTACCCAGAGAGAGCTTGCATGCAGACACATCTTGAAAAGCTTGAAAGCTTGGATTTTGACCGACTTGAGCTTGAGTATAATGAAGCCAAGTTTGCGGGCGTTGCGAGGGAAGAGAGCTTGGAGGAAATCACCCAGATACTGAAGTCGTTGGCTTGACAGGACCTTGGGAAAGTATCTTCAACATTTTGTGAAATGCCTCTTGTGGAAGGAGGGACTGGCTTGAAGTGAGTGGGCGAGGGAAATGGGAGAGGCAGAAGAAGAGACAACATCAACCAAATCCTAAAACACGTGCTACATTCTAACAAGTTCCAGGTTGGCCGGTGCAGCAGAATTTGATGGGCAAAACACAGGTAGTGGGGAAATTATGCGGTGGTCGTACGATATACAAGACAGAATATTTGATGAGGTTCATGCTCGCTCGATGTCACTGAATCCCACTCGAACACATTTGATCGGTTTTGCTTGGCGCGTCGATGGTTCGATGTGCCTCTTTCCGCCTCGATCTAGCTTGACGCGATTCTCACTGGGTATCAATAGCCCAAAGGCACGGAATTGTAGCTTTGATTATCGGCAAGCATTTGCGGTTCGGCGTTGGTCGAGACAAAGGCCAGCAAGGATGATGACGTCCTATCGTTTCGGCAAAAGGAAATGCAGCCAGTGTCGAAGGCAAGGCGTGGATTCGCAAAATTGTGATAGGAAAAGAGGTCCAGAAGAGAGGGAGAAATCCAAAGAGAAAAGACACAAATCAGTCTGCAAGCGGCCCAGGTCATTTGAGGTAGAAGCAAAGAAAGGGCATCAGGGAAAATCTCCTGTGAAATTTTGTGAAATTTTCGGTCAAAATATTGCTTGGCGTCAAAAGTTTGGATATTTTCGATAAATTTGGTCTATCTTTGCTCAAATTTCGATAACATTGTTCGTAATGTGCAAACCTGTTGACAACTTTTCCAATTCTTACAGGCATTTTCAAACAAATTTTAAATAGAGTGTCCATAGATCCGTTACTAGTACAGAGTTGCATATATGTGGCGGTCAGTCCACGGGTTAGCGAAAAAAATAGGACGATTATATGGGCCATATATTGTGTAAAAACTACTGCATTTTGTGCATCTTTTTTCACCACTTTTTCCTGCAGGCAACTACAACTTTGCAACCATGCTCACAACTTTAGGTATGTGCTTGCAACTTCAAGTTTTTACTTGCAACCCTGGGTTATTTGTTCTCAAGGGTTTCTTGCATCTTGGAGGCCTACCCAATACTTCTGCATGCAAGTCCAGAGATGAATAAATGCCCGAATTTAGATTTTGTTGATCCAATGATTTCTATCAGTCCCACTATCACGACTCCCGGTGAGTTTCCTTGAGTTTGCCAGTGCTGTATTGTGGACAGAATGAGTGTAAGTAGTCCACAGACATCCATATTATTCCTGAGAGGGTTAAATCCTTTGGGTACCACTATGATCTCATTGAAAAGTACCGATATGTTTTGATGGTTGAAATTTTGTATGCAATGCCTGAGACTCTAGGACACATCTCAGAGTAGGATAATATCAAGTTTGAACTCCACAGTAATTCATGTAGATCAATCAGAGTTGATTTACTGAATGGACCACTGTACAAATAGATAAATCCTTTCTGGCATCAATCCAGCAGTGGAATATTAATATTCGGATCAGAACTTGTATTTCCGTGACTGCCGGCCGCCTTCAAAATATTCAAGTTGAGGTTGAAAAATGGCAGCGGAGTGCAAAATGTTGCAAGTACAATAGTTATAACAATATGTAGTTGCATGTACCAAAGTTGCAGGAGCAGATTGAGAAGTTGCAGGTGCTCACATGAAGGCAATAAAAGTTGTTAGAATTCTTTGGTTTTTAGGGAAGTTGTAGAGAAAAATTGGTGGTTTGAACCCAAGTTGAATGGAAATACTTTTTACACAATATATGTGCCATACACATATATTGCGCAAAAAGTGGTTTCATGCAACTTGTGCCCAAATCACTATTTTTTCACTACAACTTCAGTCAAAATTGAAAAATTCTAACAACTTTTGTTGCCTGCATGCAGATTCCTGCAACTTCCTACTGCATTCCTGCAACTTGTAACTTGCATGCAACTTTGATGCTTGCAACTACAAATTGTTACAACTATTGTACTTGCAACATATTCCACTCAACTACCTTTTGTTAACTTCAAGTTGAATATTTTAAAGTCAGCCAGTAGTCACGGATCTAGATATTTTGATCCCTAACAGTGATATTTCATTCCCAAATTGATGCCAGAGAAATTTATTCAGTTTATGCGACAGTTTGTTCAATAAACCGACTCTTGTTGACTTGCATAGCATATTGAACATTTCAAAGGTGATATCACCGTATTCTAAGACCCACTCATGAGTCTGAGGCATTGTATGCAATACTTCAACAATCACCACATCAGGGGATTTTTCAACAAGCTTATAACAATTTGACTCTCTAAAGAATGGCATGGATACTATTTGACATTCCTTTTATGTACCATAGGACACTGGTGAGCTCAAAGAGCATTGCCACGATGATATCATGACGGCCAGACTGATGGGAATCATGAGATCACCAAAATCCATATTTAGGCATTTCTTTATCCCCGAACTTGCATGTAAAAAGGGTTGGACTGCCCTCCAAGATGTAGAAAACACTTCAAAATGTGACATCCTATGTTTTGCAAGCAAAAATCGAAGTTGTAAGCAGATACCCAAAGTTGCGAGTGTGGTGACAAAGTTGTAGTTGCTTGCAGGAAAAGCAGGTGGAAAAAGATGTAAAAAACTGAATAGTTTTTGCACAATATGTCGCCCATAATTGTGTAAAAAGTATTTCCATGCAACGTCGTCACTCGCAAGAGGGTATTGTCAACAGCTGAGCGAGCAACGGCACCCAAAAAGGCCAAATCCCACAATAATCCAAGTATGTTGACTCAAATTCATGATGCATTGCTTGACAGATCTTTGATACCTCAGGAGGTGACGCCAGTATGGATGTCGATACAGATGAGCCCCAAGCCGTCCCGAAGAAGACCAAGGTGGCTGCCAAGAATCCGCGGGCTACAGAGCAAAATTCAGGTCTGTATTTATACACATGGCAAATATCCTCTCGCATTCTGAATTGTGGCATAATAGTAGGCAAGCGTGAGAACAAGAAGCGCGAATCATCTCGGCGTGTCACAGTCACTGAGATCGTGACGCCGGAAGCAGAAACCACCATTGGCTTGGACCACGACAACTCAGACGACAACTCCGGGCCTGAATACCACGGCGAGTCTAACACTATATTAATCCTTAGTCACTTATTCTCCAACCACAGTGAGTAAACCAGCCAAATTATCGAAATGTGAGTTACTTCCTGCCGTTCCCAATATGATCGCGACATTAATATGACTGCTCTTCAGCCACTGCCGTCGAGCCCCCGACGCCCAAGCCCAAACCCAAGCAGGCTGTGGTGTCGGATGACGGCAGTGAGGATGCTAGCCATTCCGAGGAGGATGAACCTCAATTGGCGGATGAGTCGCTTTCCGGTGAAGACGACAGGACTGGTGACGTAAGCCCGCGTTTTTCTTCGTTTGCTATTTCTTCCTGGCAGGAATTTTAGCGGCCCAGACTCATTCAGCGAGCTAAGTCAGCTCCTGTCGCTGATGACCTTCTCGATTCCACCGACTCTGAAATTCTGAATCACGGTCATCGGCGTCAAGAGTCAGTGTCATCCAGAGACTCTATCCCTCCGGAGACGGACCTCGAATTGGAACCGGATGATAATGCGAATACATCGGCAGCGGAGCTTGACGTTGACGAGTCGGAGGACAACGAGGTATGTGCCTGCAGATCTACTCATTCCCTCCTTAATCATAGCTGCTGTCCTCATAGACGAAACGCCCACAGCGCTTGACGGTTCAGCAACAGAAGTATAATCAGGAGGTGAGTTTTCGTTATTTCAACTGTGGAAACCGGCATGCGCAATTAGGTTCGGAACAAGCCCACGGGGGACCTTCTTGAAGGGGCTTGCTTCAAAGTCTGTCAAACAAGCGGGTTTCCGATTCCTTTCTTCTGCCCTCAAACCTCGCCCCTTGGCCTAGGTCTTTTTTGTACTTTGTATATCACATGTCTGTCTTGGTCTAACCAATTTTTTCCAAAAAAGAAATTCCTTCAAAATGTTTCTGTTTCTGTGTCAGTGTGGCCCATCCCATTTTTTCGGGATCGTGCTCTGGGGGTCTAGGAATCATAATTTCAGTACACATTTGCAAAGGTATACAATAATATGCATCTCAGGAGTGTGCACACAGAAATCAGGATTTATCCATTTACTCACCGTGAAGTCTCGCCGCCTCAGAGGAGACCAAGCGATGGCCACAGCACCTGTCCCAGAGGCTATGAACGTGAATCCAGACTGGGCAGCTCTTCTATCCCAAGTCTCCCCCTCTCCAGACCTCCAGAATCCTCAAATCCAATGCCAGATTCTGTTTTCATTGCTCCTTTTCTTCGGGCTCTCCATTCAGCAATTCTTAGTCTTCCTCTTTGAATCCACGATCCCAACGGTCAGACATCGAGCGGGACTGTTCATGGGCAATCACCCAAACCATGGATTCGCTCCCCAGCACATATTCAAGGCCTGGCACGACTGCTTCCCCAAAAGTATCCCGCACCTGCACTCGACAATTATCAAGCCGTGCATGGACGAGATTGCACTCTAGGAAAGAGACAAGGTCATGAACGGCCCTCGTTTGAAGGTTCGGTTGAAGGACTGTACACTGGACTACATCCGAAACGTCCTCAATCCCGGAATATTGCCCGGAACATACCTCGAGGATGCTCCTTACACTTGGGGTTTTCTGTCGGTATTCACAACATCTCCCAACGAGTACCGCAAGAAGCGAGCACGGAAGGGTGCAAAGGCAAAGGTTGCAATGCCTGTGGAGCCTAACGAGTGGGAGGAAACGCCTCATGGGTCCTCAGACGATGGAGCAGCGTTTGTGGGGGAGACAGGGGGTTTTTGGAAAGACATGGGGTTCGCCCGTAATGCCACATTTGTGAGTGCTATACTTTCCCTTGATGTATCGAACTCTAATCGGCCCAGGCTCTTGTATTTGTCTTTAGTATGATGGCTTTTACTCGGAACACCGGCACCAACGTCTTCCCCATGATACTCGGCCTTTTCTTTGAGATCGGAGGGACAAGTTCCCGCATTCTCAACACTCTCAGCAACGCTGGAGCCTGCGTCTCTATTACGACCATCGAGCGCCTTAAGAAGATCCTGTCAGAAGATGCGGTTGCACATGCCGTCAACTTAATGCAAGGGTCCAATCTATTCTACATCATCTTCGACAATATCAACATCTTCCTCCGAAAATCCCAACAACGGCGCTCTTCAATAAAAACACGATGATGCATGCGACGAACGTGGCTGTTGTTTCGCTCCCCGACGCAGATTCATTGGCGGAAGACCTCGAAGCCAAGAAGAAACGACGTGGGAAGCGTGCTGCTGCTACGGGTGCAGATATAATTCCAACGCATGATGATGAAGCCAAGATGTTCTCGTCATTTGTGGGGCTTGTAATGACCCTAATACTCGCATATTGTCCAGGCGGCAAGGAACGGGAAGGGTGGGATGCCATGCTCAAGGCTGCAGAGGACATAATAGCGTCTGATAGACCATTACCGCCCAAGAGCACAGACGGGCGACCGGCAGGGGTTTTTGATGTCATTTGGGCTCGAAGAAAGGGATAATAAAGATGTTGAAAAAGCTGCAGGAGTTCAGTGGGCTCACGGAATCAGAGTGAGCAGCGAAAGCGCAAATCATTGTGGGAGACTGGCTTACTTCCAACAACATTCTGGGTGCTCCCGGGGATCGAATGGATGATATCAATGACATGAAACACTTGACATATGTCGAAGAACTCAGCGCACTGTGGCACTTTGCACTTAATGCCACACATATGACCATGCGACTGCACTTTGGCAATTTGGTTTTGGATCCTGGCTCTCTCGCCAGGCACAAGGGACTTCTGAATCGGACTTGGGATGCAGAGAAACTAAACTACGCTGATGCGAAGGCTCTCATACGCCACTCGCTGATAGATCAAATTCTGTATGAAGTCATGTAAGTGTCTTGGCAGCCAGATCTGTTATATTGGTTTTGACATCTTTACAGGCTTAAAAAAAATATCAGGGGATGGGCAGACCTCGCAAAATGGAAACCGACGCTCACCGAACTCAAGGATGTCGCGCACGCTTGCGCGCTGAGCCCGTATACAGCCATTTCGGCTCATTCCGTGCCAAGATTCCCACGGTTCAAGACCGTCCGATACACACTTGCGCCGCTCCCATTCTAGCTGTCAACCGCCTTGTTTACACTTACTTCCCCTTTATTACGCATTCTTACTTGATTTAATCCCTCCGTACCTTAATCGCTTCCCCTGCCTTAATTATAGTCCCTAGTCTTGACCTATCTTGTACTTACATGCGCATTTTTCATGGACCTGACGTCTGCCACTGCCCTGGAACGGTACCTGGTACCATTTACTTTCATCCTTACCCCTTCTGTACTCTCTGTATTTATTCTCGAGCTATTTACAATAAAAATCCCTTGGTTTTCCCCACAGTCCAGTACTAAGTCTTTAGCTCTTACTCTTTCCCTCGCCTTCGCCCTTGCACTTGCTTTGTCTCGCTCTCGCCATCCCGTTCATCGCCCACGCCTACGTCTCTAGTCTCTCGCCCACTCTTCCCCTTTAGTACTCTGTGGTCGCTCGGTTACCAGCCACGGTACCAGCTTGTTTGTCCCACTCGCATTTTATCTCCTCCGCCCTCTTTGTGCTGTTTACCTTCTTAGGTTTTGCTCGTGCTCAGATGGTCGGTAGGCGTGTCAAGGAATTTGCTGAAGACTTTCCAAAAGACTTCATCGAAGTGCAAAATATCGAGAAGACAAAAAATATCAATGATGACTATTACGTACACTCACAGTACTTCGTCCGGGACGCTCTAATCTTCTGTGTCCATGAACGTAGTGTGGCCTTTGCAGATGCCGATTTAGTCCTCCGTGTGCTGAAGTATTGGGCCTTTTCGTTTCGCGGCGCTGGCCTCCACAATTATGCACGGGAATTCATTGAAATCTTGCTGCAGTGGAAGGACGAGCTCACACCCGAAATGCAGACAGCAAAGGAACAGGCGTGGTTCTTCAATCGTTTTGGTCTCCGTGGGCGGAACATCGCTAGTGATCTATACTTGGAGCAAAACAATTATTGGGTCAAGGTAAATTGCCGCACACATTTTACCTTGTAAATGAAGTTGACCTTCAATTCAGCGCGTAAATATTGCGAAAAGCTCGGGTGTCGCAATCAAGTACATTATTGAGAAGGGGTCGGTGGCAGTCGAGGCCTTCCGTGAAGTCAGTCATCAATTTGCACGCACATTCGGGTTCGCGGACCGGGCAAGGAGACATAAAGAAGTTGATGTCGGGCAGGACCTACGCCGACTCGCGGAAACAATGCTGGATGCTCGGCTGCACGTCAAAAAAAGAGGAGATGTTGCTACAGGACCTCGGGTCAGCACAATTGTCGATTTGTTGGAGACTGGAGCACAGGCACTGCATGGAGGGAAATTCAAGGAATTTATTCGTTCAACAGCATGGGACCCGGCATCAGGATACCCAGTGGGAGCACCGAGAATCTCTCCCGAGGCCGACGATCCATTGGTAAATGGTTCGGCGTTCGATCGTGTTGACGAAAACCTGCTTGCGAGGGACGGATTCAATGATGTGGATGACGGAGACACCCATGAACAACGCTGTCTTGGCCTTGGATCTTTAGGTGGAGGGTTGGAATATTCGGATAATATATAGAACTAGTACAATAACAAGTTTAACTATTTCTTGTTGACGAGAGGTATTTCCTTTCGTGGACGTTGGCGTTCAGCGCTGCTTTCGGAAGGTTACTATACCTCGTATATTAAGCAGATGCCTCGTATCACGATGTACCTGTTTGTTTTCACACGCCACAAGCCCTCGGTAATCCCCGACGTATAATTTATCTTTTTCTGTACTTTCCGGGCGCCAAAGCCGTTCGAGCGCCGAAAAATGCTTCTGGGTTTGGCCAGCTGACCCTCTGTGCATCTAAAACTGGACGCTGGACTACGCTATTTACGACCTTGCCCATCAAAGGCTCACGAACTTTTCTGCCGTATTTCGAGCACTCAAGGCCCGCTCGAAGGCTGCACCATCTAATTTTACTGCGCTTTCTTGCTCTGATCATCACCCCGCCATCTCCTCCGTCAACGCAGTGCATAAATCCAGCCAATGATAAGACTGCTCGTATCTCAAGCAGATGGCCTGATTTCATTTGTAAATGTTTCCAAAGACCTCAATTTGAGCATCTCTTTTCAGCCACGTTCCGTCCTGTCCTCGGTATTCAGCTCTAACCCTTCTTAATTAGGTCTGTTATTCTCCCACAGATTCAGCGTCAGATCACCGATTAGCTTTGACAAACATCGCCGCTGCGCGGCAGCGGGTACGTTGAGCCCGGGAATTGGCGGTAGCGCTCAACGCCCGCTGTGAGTATGACGTCGAATTGATCAGATCAGAGCGCTCAGGGTCTGCTCAAAAGCGAGAACTGTCGAGCGTTCTTTCTTCCCTTCCCCCATCATCATTCCGTCTCCCAAAAGCTTTCTTCTGTCCTTCAACTACTTATGTTCCTCAAGGTCTGCAAAATCCCTTCAACGCCCGAATGCTATCTCCCTCAATACCCGCTTCAATAGAATCGTCGACGACCTGCAATAAAGCTTTCCACAAGACTGGGCAAGCATCAAGACTTGGAACAGCAATGACGCAATAACATCTGGGACTGCGGCTCTCAGGTTTGAAGCCCACGCTTTACTCCGTTTGTCACGAACACTTGAGAAGTCATTCGCATTCTGCCCGGTATGCTCCGGTACGTTCGTATCTCTGAACGATCACTCAGTCAAACTCCCTGCAAGATCAAACTCGAGGACGACTCGCAGTACCCTTTTGCGGCTCAATGGCAAGTTGCTTAACATGGCCGCACCAAATCACAATGTTTTTCGCCATCAAGCTGACAACGCAGATCTTGGGAGTAAAGCCTGCTCAAATTTGCACCTCCAATTACAGCATCCTCGCATCTTACTTCGTTTCAAATAGTGCCAACGCTACCTCCGTTAGACTGGATTGGTCTTTCTCTGCAGTTGTTCCTTCCATCTGCCAAAAAACCCTCTTCCTGTGTCTCGAAAGGGTTGGGTACGGCCATTTGTCTCATTTTTTTCCCTCTGTTTTACTCATGGTATATTCAGTAAAACATTCGCTTCTTTCACCGTTGGGACTCCTCTGAGCCCGTAAATTAGTATGGCGTCTCTCTCATTTTTTTCCTGAAAATTCACTGATGGTGCGCCATATGCGATTTTCAAGTTGGCAAGCCGATGTGTCACATCTTTCTTGCGCTGAGCTCACCGTACGTCCCTGAATCAGCCGTGCTACCTCTGTTTTGATTCGGTTTCTCAGCGGTTCCAAAATAACGGGGTGTTTGCGTGATCTGTTTTCCACTTATTCTGATCGTCATTATGGCGCCTTTTCCGCCCATAATCTGATTCCGAATTTTCGCAAATACCCTCTGCTCAGGGTACGTTGTGCCGTGGCTCATCTACATACCTCTTGGCTAACATTGTCGTTATTTTGCAGTACTTCTCTTCGTTCTGCGTCGTGGTAATATTTACATGTGGGCTGGTTGTCAGTCTCTCGTAGCCAGCCTTCAACACGGTATGATCTCGTGTCTCGATCATATTGAATGTGAGTCGTGACTTGAATCAATAGCGACATGTATCATTATTGTAGTTTTAAAGACGGTGATATGTATCTGGGTCATTTTTATACTTGGAAGTACTAAAAACATATGCCGGAGCGAAGCGAAGGCACGTCTTGTTTTATTTTATTTATATGTTTCATCCTCGATCATCTATAAAACTTGCGGCTCCATAGCAACGGCACTCAGTCTTGCCCATCTCCGTGCACGACTGAGGGTACGTTTATATCTTAATATTTACCTCACGGACACTTACGTTTACCTGTAGACATTATTACTTATCGTATTCTCTACAGGTAAATACATAATGAGTCTTGATCCGTGCGCGACTGAGGACATGATTACCTATCGTATTCTCTACATTTCTATTCTCATCATTGGGAGGCGAGGGATAATAGCGAGGCGGTAAGGCATACATTGGGTACATCTGGTGATAGTAAGGTTCATTCGGGGTATATGGCAAGTAAGCGGGCGAGTAATATGGCATGTGCGGCGTTGAGAGAACACCACGGAGTTGTTGCTGAGATGTTGACGAAGTGTGCGGTGAAGGATGTATGGGTGGGGGGTTGGGCGCGACGGTGAATGGCGGCATTGTAGGTGCAAAAATATCGCCGGCATTGACGGTTGTCGTCTGCAGCTGTCGGCCTGCTGCTCCCGCACCACGGCCACGACCCCGACCCCGCGAACGGCCGCGTGCCAAACGAGCCAGTGAAAACGAAGGCTGGGCGATAGGCTGCATCGGACGACGTGGTGTTTCGTCAGTACTGCGCGACGGCGTCACTGCAGTGTTCTGTTGTTTCTGTCGATGCCCTCCCCGTGGTGTCAGATCAATTGCAAGCTGCGCGTCCGGTCGCCGAACCATAATGACGGATGCCATGTCTTTCAGATCCTCGTTAGAAGCGAGGTCCAACTGGGCAAACTTGCCAATTAAATCTGGCGTGTCCATAGCAGCGCGAAGAAAGTCTCCTCCATGGTCCGCAATTTTTTTGAGTCGTGCATCGGAAAGAAAGACTTGTTTTGAGAAGAGAGATTGGCCGCCTGCTCGGCGCGCCTGTTTCTCAATTCTCCACTTGTCTAAAGCCACTACCAAGTCGTCCCGCTGTTCCTTGGGGAGCTGGACCTTGTGTGTGAAGGGAATGAATGTGGGTCTAGTCGGGGAATGGTTGCCAGCCGCGCTACGAGAGTCTGTTGAAGAGACGGAGTCCATCCGTCGTCGGCGAGAGAAAGCTGGGATGGGAAAAAGGAAGTCCGAGGCAAACGCTTTTAGCCGTGCATCGTGGCGGTTCGAAGCTGGATACCGTGAGAGGACATCGGGGGTACAACGGCTGCAACAACGGCCAGATGGAGGTGAGCGGTTGAGGTTAAGTACAGTCCATGACAGCTCGCGTTGGGATGCCTTTGATCTCCATCCGACTTCAACAGGTTCATCGGAAGGATCCAGAGAGTTATAAGTGGTGAGGCCTGTCGCCGGTTGGAAGTAAGTGCGCAGATATTGATGCGAGCAATCTAACGTTGGTTAGAACTATTATAGTTTTATAGGACTCGCATATATACCTGCATTCACAAAATTCTCCATGGGCTTTTTGAGCTTTGCACGGCGGTCTGCATCTGCTTTTTATTTCTCCTTTTTTCTGCGGACCATCGGGATTGACAGGTCCAGGCCGGAACGCCCACCCAGGAACAAGAAGTATGCAAGTCCTAAGGATGTGACGGTCCCGTCCAGTCTGGCCCCATCGCTGACCGAGTGGTGACAGCGATTCGGGCAGGGAACACAGAACTGTGGACTTCACATCTGCCACATTGCACCCCATTCCTACGGCATCCGTCGCGCACAGAATTCGGATTTCCCCACTTTTAAATCTGTCCCACACTAACTCTTTTGCAGGCTCTGATACCGTCGACTTGAAGGTCTGGACAAGAGAACGAAGATGTGCTGGAAGGCATTTCCGGAGGGTTTCGACAGCAAGAGCACAATCCTCGATTGTGTTGAAGTAAAACAAGCATTTCGGTAGTGCGGTAGGTGGTGTGTCCTTGTCCATCTTTTCTGGAAAGATATTGATGATGTCGAGGAGAGGATTGGCCGAATTTTTAATGATTCTGGTTATATAGAGAAGGTTGGTGCGATCGATTCCAACGTCAATACCCCAGAACGGACGACATCCAAATTTAAGTGATTTCCATATCACATTAAACGCCTTGGTGTCACAGGTAGCCGTCGCCGCCAGAATGGGTGTCTCTTGGCCTATATAGTCACGAAGCTTTGCAAGCCCACTATATTCCTTTCGGAAGTCGTCCCCCCCACTCGACAATCCAGTGTGCCTCGTCAATCACCACAGCCTGGACCCGTTGGCGGAAGCTGCGATCCTGCCAGAGCTGAATAAAAGCGGTGGACAGGGCCATCTCCGGGGACACATAATATAGGTTGGCACGTCCCTGCCGGAGGTTTTCCCAACTTCGGGGCCAACAGTACTGGATTTTCCGTTCAAATCGACAGGGGGTGTGACGCGTGACCGAAAATACCTATTCGACATTTCGACAGGTGTCAAATTTTCGCGTGACACCCCCCAAAATTTCGACAGATTCATGGAAATTTTCGCATTTTTCGTCACTGGGGGGGCTTCTTGACAGTTTTGGGCCTCGACAAAGGTCCGCGTGACGCGTGACCTCGACCATTATTCGACATCGACACGGGGGTGCGTGACGCGTGACTGTCAAATTGAATGGAAAACTCCAGTATCCTCATTGACCATGACGGCTTTTAGGAGTAGTACCCATCTTCGTCACTTTGTTACTTTGCTTAGGAATGGGAAAGTTCATCGCTTTGATGGAAAACTGTGAAAGTTCGTCATTTCATCAAATATCTGAGAAAGCTCGTCACCTCAGCTAAATTTTTGAGAAAGCTCGTCACTTCCGGGTGCGCGTGTGGGATGTGCATTGTTTGATCACCGGAATTACGGAACGACACGAATACAACATTCCTCTCTTCTACCACCACCACCATCAACCCCCACGACGTTCCCGACGTGCCCCCAACCCAGTGAGTGACTGTCTGTAGGGGAAAACAGCACCTAGGGCACGGTTGTTGAACCAGAACTCATCGCAGGCAGGCAGTGTAAGCCTGTTGTCCCCGGCGGTGGTATGTACCTAATTTTTTTTATTTTTTATTTCTGTCCATGCACTAACCTAGAGCTTTCCGTGCTCAGCAGAGGCATCCACACCAGCGCTCAACACCCAGTCACTTCAATTGTGAGCATATTCGAGCTGCAAAAAGGAATGTATCCTGCAGGCCACGGCATCGCCGGTGTAGTTCCACCTGCATCACCGCCGCCCATCCCACATTTGGCTCGTAATCAACGGACTTGACCCGCAGAGCCATTTCGAAGACGGCAGAGATCCGAACAAATAGAGTGATGGTAAGTTTTTCATTTGTTTGTTTTGAACATGCGGGACAATGTAAATCATTTTTAGCCAACAAGATGTGCTCCATCCACTCAAAACGGTAAGCATTGATTTGACTGCTTTAAAATGTCTTTGTGCATTATCTGTATTTTGGAGCAGTTCAGGATTTTTCAATCACCCTATCGTAGGCAGAGTATAATAGACTAATAGCAGGTTCACAGACAGTAGAAAATACGGCTCAAAAATCTTGATGTTCTGTAGTTAATGACTATTCGGCTGTTCTCTACCCCATTCCACATGAATTGTAGTGTTTTAGCCTCTTTTCCCACCCAACCTCGATATATTCGGCAGGGGTTTACAATGAACATCGGCCTGTTTTGCCCTCGGTCCCAGCCGAGTCCCAGCCGAGCCACCAACCATCTTCAACAGCTCTGGAACTCATGCGGCAAATTCCTAAAAATGTGTCATGTTCCAAGCAAAGCTCAATACATGTGGAGATTTTATGTGTTGGCCTGGGGGAATGTATCATGCACTAACAAATGTCTCTGCAATCAAATAAATATATCTCCCAGGGTTTGTCGATCTGAACAATACACCTGCAACTGACAACACACTCTTCACGTGGTTGGACACGGTCACATGTTCACTGTCGGCAGCCCAAGTAACGAGTTTTCACGGTATCCAGAGGAAGTGACAAAGCTTCACTAAATCCGGCTGAAGTCATGAACTTTCACGGAAAGCGATCAAACTCACGAACTTTTACAACGCTAAGCGAAGTAACAAAGTGACGAAGATGGCGTGGACTCAGCTTTTAGTCCTTTTTTCTGCACTTTGTTAACCTTAACATCCACAGAGATAAATCAAATCATTTAATCTCAGGACTCCTAGCTCACCTGGTCTCGTTCTAGTGCCTTGAGCGGGCAAACGACGATCACAATCTTCACTTTATTCAATACCGCTGATGCGCCTCGACCCTCGCTGAGCCCGGAAACACCCCAATCTGATACACACAGCCTCAACACAGCATATTAACTACGGCGCATTCCCGCAGCCTGGCACAGCAGCCCTTGACACTACAGAGTTTCCTGTTTCGGATTAGTATCAAGTTCAGTGAGTCACTAGTTCAATGATTCACTGTACCTTATTTTGTGGAGCTTGCACTGCTATTTATTACGCACAGACCATCTTGTTGTTTCGATGTGTATGTGTGTCCTGTCACAACCTCATTTCTACTTTACTATATAAACCCCTCTGTACCGTAGTACAAAAATAAGAAATCTCGCCCCTTATATTTGTTCTGTGTCCCTCGTCGCCCACGTTCTCAGTCCCTTCTGTGTCCTCCATCGCCTACGTTCTGTGTCCTCCGTCGCCAACGTTCTGTGTCCCTCGTCGTCTACGTTCTCAGTCCCTCGTCGCCACTGTCTTGTATTAGTGCAGTGACCATTCATTGCAGCCTTTGTTATTCCATACTCTATCCTCGCCACATTCAGCTTTGTTGAGTAGACTTGCTACTCCGCACATTCCCTGTTCCTTCCCCTTCTCCCACACACCACCTACCTTCCACAAGGGTGCTGGGCAAAGTTGAAGTCCTCGCATTCACACCTGTTCTTCAGTCAATAGGAGTTTGTTTGGTTGATTACATTTCAGCCACATTCAGCTTTGTTGAGTAGACTTGCTACTCCGCACATTCCCTGTTCCTTCCCCTTCTCCCACACACCACCTACCTTCCACAAGGGTGCTGGGCAAAGTTGAAGTCCTCGCATTCACACCTGTTCTTCAGTCAATAGGAGTTTGTTTGGTTGATTACATTTCATCCTTACACACTCAAACGCACCGCAGACTCATCCCCGCGAGACCTTCAAATATTACACTCTTTCCGTAACCCGTGCCTGCAGCCAATAAATAATCATATCCCTGACAAAGGCGAATAAGCTCTGCTTTCCAGTTGTCCAGATCGAAACTCAGTCCGAGTCGCTCACGAGTCCGGATTTTGACGTCTTCGAGCGTCTCTTTCAGTACTTTTATCCCGAGCAAACGGTCGGAAGGTGGGTTTTTTGCGTTTCCTGGGGGTGTCTAGAACACGGTGACGAGTTCCTTTGGGGGTTACGGGGAGTCTTCCGAGGACAGTTCGTGTTGGGGAGCTCATATCGTGCTGAGGACGATTATTTTTCAAATTATGTCACGTCGCGACGCGGTTGTCACAATGCATGACATTGCGTGACACGCGACGCGTTTTGGGGTCGTCTGAGGTGTAGGACACGACCTCGGCCAGATAGTACCCAGATTTGACGTGTCATTTGTAGATAAATACTGGGACTAGCTTCAAATTGAATTCCCGGGTAATCCATCTAAAACTAAATATTTTCCGCGGCCCAACTTTGAAAATGATCATGCGACAAAGGGAAATGTTCCGGCTGCATCTCGGTAAAAAAACAGTGTGTGCTGCCACAAGGGCCACCGGGTGTTGGACAAATCCACTTCTCACGGAGTTCGCCAATCTTGGCATTCAGTGCCACATTTGCTGGAAGAATATCACGCACTTTCGGGACCTGGAAAGGTTAAGCATTTCAGACTTGTATCTCAAAAACGGAGCTAACCTTTGTTGATTTCTTCTTTCCTTTCTTTCCCTTTGCACTCGTACCATCCTTATCGTCGTCACTGCTATCTTCGTTCTCTCTGTTAGTGGCCTAGAAAGATATGTCAATGCTGCGGAGTAAGGGTGCAAGCTGTCGTACCTCTTTTGGCTCCACAATAATTTTGATGTTTGGATTGTTCTTGATAAGAAGAGCTTTTTTTATCAGGTACTCATATTTTGTATCGTTCAGTAACATCGGCTCGGTAACTTTACAAGGGAGAGTGAAGGTGATAGAATAATCCGAGAGCGGAGGACAGGAGGTTGCAGAGCAAGCTGGATCTTTGTGAGGATGTTTGATTTCAGAGTGGAGCATGGCTTATCGCTGGAGATGTTAAGGATCTCAGTGATGGGATGTCCATGTGAGGATTTCAACTTCTTCATCTGTTTAGCCATTAGCCGTGAAAATGCAGACTTTGTACTCGATTTCGGAGGGAGATGGTTTATCTGGCAACAAGATGAGATCAATTCACGATTGCATTGAAGTTACGCACCGGATTTCTTTGCCGACGCCTTTCGCTTCCACTTCATTCCCACTAGCACTTCCTCTTCCTCCTCTTCCTCGTCTTTGTTGTCTTCCTCATCTTCCTCCCCCTCGTCTCCGTCCTCACTGTTGTCCTCTTCATCTTCGGAAGCTTCCTCCTATTCTTCATCCTCTTGCTCATCCCCCGCCCCACTCTTTCCATCGTGATCCTCGTCATCGCTTTGAATGAGTTACATCCACGTCAGCGTCGATATCCATCTGGGTTTCGTCATCAGGATTGAGTAAATCCGAGGTGGCAAGTTTTGCGATTGATGCCGAAATATTCTGTGCAGAAGAGCATGTAGACGTGATGAACAAGGTACTGCAAAACGTCCAGAATCAGTCAAATACGAGGCAGAGTGCTCTGTGACGCACCTTGATGCATGCAGCGTGTCTAAGAGCGTGAGCTGAATATAAAAATACCAGCATCACCACTCCGAGAACAACCGAAATGCTAGTGTGCGAGGGCGTCAATCCATGTCCAGTACTCAAATGGGTGTGAATGGCAGTGAAGGCAGGAACGCTTGGATACGATGCATTAGAGAAGTGAAGAGCGACGGCAGGGACAACAAGGAGATAGAGTGTAGCGAGTAAGAGGTGAACGACGAGGGACAATGCAGAGGCAAAGTCGAACATGAACTGCGGCGAAGGCTCAAGTTGGTGGTATATGAAATGTGAGGTGAAAAGCGATGTATAAACGTAACTAAAGAGGCAGAATACCGTACAATTACGTTCAATTCGATATGGGGTGTGATGCATGACACCATATGAGCAATTCAATAATTCGATAGTAGCCGGATTTGCGCATGACTATGGGGGTAATACTGTAACATTATTATTTCAATTTTCAGCAAAAAAACACTGCCTTGGAATGCATGAAAAATGCACAACCCACAAATTGTACACCACTGTATCCCTCAAAATGAAAATACACCGGTTAAACATCTCCTAAAAATTCACCACCTCAGTCTTGGCATACAACAAAAACACAGCCTCCAGGAATTTTTTTTTTACACACCCTTCCAATTTTCCACAGATACACCACTTCATTCAAGCACTAAAAAATACACAGCTTCCATTGATCAAAAAAATACACCACAAACCCGCCATTGATTGACTCAGGTGATGAAAACCTTGTTGGTTATGGTAAGAGAATTGAGAACAGACAGGCACAACAGAGCTATACACAGAATGTCCAATAGCAATAGATGACTCGAGCTGTCCAAACATCTGTGGAGCCAGATCATCTAACTGAGGGCTTCCAATGCTGATGAATTCAAGGCAAAACCATCCAGTTCAGAGAATAAAACCTTGTCCCTGAGTCTCCAGCGACTTGATTCAGCTGGCCTCTGAGGTCCCCAAAATTCTTCCTTTGTGGACAAAGTTATAGCTTCCAATTTTTCAGTTGCTCCAAAGCCAACACAATTCCAAGAACCGAGGTTCACGAGGATCACAGAATTTAAACTAGATACAACTCTCAAGACAGCAGTTCACATGAAATATTCCATGAACAATTTACAGGGTTTTGACCTTTTTGCCAGGAGGATTCATTCAAAACTACTGAAAAAATACATGCAAGAGGTGAAAATTGAGGACATCGGCCATGCCCGAGATGCCCGCAGATTGGTTCGATTCTAAGACTGAAGTGAAATCTCAATCCAGAGGTGTGTATTATGCCCAAGTTTGGGTCTGGGTAGCAATCATGCCTGAGATGCCCATGGAGGAAGGTGGAGCATGTACCCTGAAGTAACTTTCTTGTATGACATATGGATCTCCAGATGGTGGTCAGTTGAAGGATGATGACAGTGTCTGATATTTGATGTTTGGTTTGACTAGGGAGGGGCTACCTGACTGCCATATCTCATCCTAGAATAACAATTCCTTGTGCTGATGTAGGGCGGGGCATGGAGAGGGCTGAAAAGACCTAGAAATAGCATGTACCACTGTACTGAGAAGGTCTAGAGCACAAGTCCATGGGATGATGTAGTTTTGTTCAGCAAATCTAAAGGGTGTAAATTAGCTACGATATCTCAGCAGTGTATTTTCCCGCAATTGCTACCTGTATCATTTTTGACTGGTATTTCAACCTGTGAGGCTGTGCATATTTCCAGAATTGGGACCTGTATTAGGGGACTTCACGGTAGGGCGTATTATCTCGTTTGTGAATATATATATTCATTTGATTGGACAAATAAAATTGTTGTTTGTGGAATAAATCCGTGATCACCCCATTTGAATAAATTCCAGGATATATTTCTACTATTAATTCAACACACCAGGCATGCACCCTCACATGCTATTCAATAACACCTTATCTGCACCATTTAGTCACTGGACAGACCCCTCCCTACATCAGCTAACACAATCCTTCTCTCAACAATGCCACTGAAAGAATCTACTGCCAGTGGACTGCCAATGCAAGGAAGGAACTTCGGGCTGAGCAGCAGCAACCTTTTGTTGGCCACCGAAGGCCCCTCCGTGGAGCTGCTTCACAATCTTGTCCTTGGGACGGTCTTCTCGGCCATGGCAGCAATGGTCAAGGCAGTCACGGGTGGCTTATAAAAGCTGATATATATTCCCCAAAAAATGTTTATTCCACAAATGAGATTAAATCTCGTTTATGGAATATTTTTATTTTGGGAAAATATTTGTCCCATCAGTCCATTATTTTTATTCTCAAACGAGATATTTGGCCCTACTGTGAAGTCCCCTATTATTTTCCTCGTTAATAACCAAGTGATGTAAAATTTAGCTCATTACAGAAGCTGTGTACTTGTTGGAAATCATCGGCTAGGGCTGTTTTAGCTGAACATCAGGTGGGTTGTTCATAAATAGTGTAATTCTATGCAAAATCACTAAAGTAGTGTAAAAAATAATGTTACACTATTACAGCCATATGTGACACCCCCCAAATTTTCGATAATTTCACGGGAATTTTGACTTTTTTGCCACTGGGGGGGGTCTGTCACAGTATAGAAATTCGATAAGGGCCCCCGTGACGCGTGACATCGACCCGATAGAGGGGTGCATGACGCGTGACAAACGAATTGAACGTAATTGTACAGTACATAAGTATATATGGTAAAGAAAGTAATATAAAAATAAAAGGAGAAGGCTCAAATAATTCCATTCTCGGAACATTCTGACAGCTGTGTAATCTACGGAATTTGTCACCAGGTACAGAACTCAGAAGCAGAAGGGCTCTGGACACGAGACAAAACAGGAAACACAACGACAAACTTGCTGCAGGGAAAGGGTCGCGAGGAATGAAGATAGCAGTGGAAGAAGTAACTGGCAATAGTCGTGTTTGGAACGGGGGTGATCGGACCGATTCTGTCATTAGCGCGAGACGCTGCTCATCAACCTAGACTGCTGCGATTTGAGCCAAAATTGACCAAGAAAAAAGCCGGAGAGTGGCAGCGCAAGCTTGGCACGTATGTGGAAGTTGGTTGTGAAAAGCGAGAAGCTAGGTTAGAAATGCATATCGTTAGCAGGGCGCACACAACGCCGTCAAAAGTCCCCTACTTTCAGCGAAATCCACAGAGAATTGCGCGAGAAAAGACGATATCAATATGGCGGCTTTGACGTGCTGGAGCCGTATAAGGTCAAAACAACTGTAGAATTAGAAGGTGAAACTACATACAGTAGAAAGCGCTCTTAAAACGCTCTTGAACGCGCCTATCCACGATGCATTTGGTCAAGAAATGAGGCCGCAGTGAGCGCGGAAAGTGAGGAACTATTTGAGCTTGTTCTTATTTACAAAATGATCAAAGTGTCATTACTTTCGACTGTTTCCCAGCCCGCTGCTTTACATAGTTTCTTTTTACTTATGTCAGGCTTTGGCCTCCGTGTATATGTATATAGCTGTGTTATCGAGTCACCCATCTCAGGCTTCGTACCACTCTTGTGCGCGAACCTGAGCTCTTTGTAATCTAGCTTCTCGCGCACATCTATTAGCCTCACTCTAACAAAATTTGGCATGATACCCCCGAAAATTCGACATTTCCACTGAAATTTCCGCTTTTTTTGTGTCTTTCAAACGATTCTGGCTGTGCCGTGACCAGCGGCAGGTTCGACAAGCGCCATCATGGTGTGTGACCGCAACCAAAGTTCGACATCGACATAGGGGTGCGTGACCTGTGACTGTCAATTTGAATGAAAAACCCCAGTACACATGATAGCGAAACACTAACAAATAACACCACAAACCAATATGTCACTTATCTACTCAACTAGACTCAACTCTTACAACTTGTATACACAAATACCGAGGCCTGTTGGAACAAAAGGCCAACTAAGGCCCGTCACGAGTGCGGATCACCTGCGGGTTACGGCGGGTTGAACCGTGATAATACCCGTGGGAAACCTGACTCGCGGGTTCCCTAAATCAGAGGAAGTGATTCTTGCCGATATTCTGTCAGAGGAGCGTGCAGACAATGAGGAAGAGGTGTCAGCAGAGGATTGGGATGACGAGGTCGATGCGGCTGTTGAAGAGAGTGACCAAGCGATGGTTGCTGAAGTTGAGGAGGAGGTTGACCTGGACGATCACCTCCCACTTCTTGGAGTTGAAGATCTCCAACTCGGGTGTTATTCAATTCTAAAGGCTTGTAAACCATTTAAAATTCACAATCAGCTTCTGACTACAATTGATAGCTTCAGACTTTGGGCAAAAAGATTGTGAACAGTCCAACTATCAAGGCCGATCTGGCGGCTGCTTGTACTTGGAGCAAGATATCCCCTCGTTTAATGGTTCGGGATGTTTCGACGTGGTGGAACATTACTTCGGAACTCTTTCAACGTGGTTTGGAGTTGCACGAAGCCCCCAAATTTTTAATAGTTATGCCGGAGCACAACCGCCCGCGTGGTGCTCGCTTGCGTCGCTTCCAACTCTCCGCAGATGAGTGGAACCTCTTGGAAGAACTGTGGCCTTTACTTGATGCAAGGGTCATCCACTGGCCCGGATGGCATTGGACTTTCTGTCAATCCCAGGTAAGTCGTGTCCAAAATATTCATTTGGCGAGTTTATGCTCACAAATCTCGGTCTTCAGCCACCTCTACCGATGTGGAGCGTGCATTTTCTCGCGGTGCTCTCACAGTGTCAAAAATGCGCCATTCACTGTCCAATGATTCCACGCATGCTGCAACCATAATTGACTCTTGGATGGACTTACCTGATGCAATCCCGCAAGACACAATTATCCAGCAGTTCAAGGATAAACCTTGCCGCATGGCCAGTGAAGGTTCTATTGATGTATGTCAAGTGATAGATGTAGACATTGAGATGTAGTCTGGTCCCCATTTTTGCGATAAAATATTACAACTCGCAAGTACCCGTGAGTACCTTTCAGTTTGAGAACCCGCGAGTACTTGTAAACTCGCGAGTAGTTGACTCGCGGGTCCGAGTCACTCGTGGGAAAAAACCCGCACAGATCCGAGTATGGCACTAGTGTTTGCGGGTACCTGTGCCCACGGGTGCGGGTCACCCGCGAGTTGACTCGTGCCAGGCCTTAGGGCCAACAGACCATTTGTTTGCTCGTGTTTCGCTTCACGGTGTCGTTTCGCTTCCCGGTTTACGACTGTAGGTAGAAAAGAACTTTTGTCCGTGTGTAGCCCGTGTCTTTTGGGATCTCTCTATCGTGTCTCTATCCTGTTCGCCGGAGATGCACGTGGACTTAACAAGTACATCAGTCTCAAGAAATACCTCTTCGGGAACGTCTGTGGCAGTGCTTGGGAGCTCCGCCAGCGTCGGGCTCTGATTGATAAGGTAGTGCATTGATAGTTCTCTTGACATCCTATTCACTCGTAATCTCGTTCTGAACTATAAGTGGACCTTTACTTTCGCTATACTTCTTGCTGACACTCCATGCTCTATCTTGACTCATAATTTCTTCACCGACCTTCAAAGTTGTTCCGGAGAGCGCCAGCACTTCTGTGCAAAGTGCTGACTGTCTGCGTCTGCCAGCAACATCAATGTCTGGCTACCTCCCCCCATTCTCATTTACCGCTTTCACGAAAATATCCCTGCTTCTGGTATAGTACCCTATTTTCAGGCGGCACTCGAAGTTCCCTGTCCGAGTCCAGACCGAGGTCCAGGCGGTCTCTCCATTATAATGCTTATATTCCTCACCCAACCACACTCTCTTTCTCCGTTAGACTCTGGTGCTTACTCCGTGGCTTATGCATCGGTCCATTCATGGCATGAATGAAGCAACGTTACTCTCCCGTACTTAAAAGCATCCTGAAGTTCAATGTCCTTATAACTCATAATCCATGCAGATCCCTCACTCTCCCTCCAGGGTTTTTCTTATCCATCACCGCCGATTTCTTTCCTCCCGTGAACACCAACATGATGAAGGCTCCTGCGTCGGTTCATCTTGGGTAGAACAGGTATATTTAGCGTGCCGTCATTCTTTTCTCCACTTCTCACGCCTATGTTTCAGGTTACCGTTCTCCCCCGAACGAGTATCAGCAGTTCTAGCGGGGACATAAACCGAAGTCCATCCAGACCACCCCAAAGGTGAGACGCTGTTTGCCGCTTTCCCTGCCGAGCTCCAAGTTGAAGTTTTCCTGCAGTTCTGTGAGATATTTCCAGCCATCGGCAAGGCCACCGAAGGGCCTCCGTTGCTCCTCCGAATCTGTCGTGCTTGGATGGAGCTCGTCTTGCGGACCCCCCAACTCTGGACTTCATTCACGCTCGATCTCCGGTCATTGCTTGATCCCCAAAAGACCACATTCCTCTATTTGCAACGAGGCGGTGGCTCGATCGTTCCGGCAATCTTCCACTTTCGTTCAGATTGCACTACCCGGTCCTCGTCGACACGGCATCCACTGAGCTCATGCAATGCATCCTTGCATCGTTTCCTCGTTGGTGTGATGCTACGCTGCATGTGCCGGCTGCCTGCTTACTTCCCTTGCGGGGGGTGACGCACGGCAAGTCCTGCTTGAGGACTTTCAGCCTGGAAACGTTCGGAAATTCTTTCCCAGCCACCTTCCGATCCGTTTCTCGCGTTCCTGCTCTCTTTTCATCCTGGCCCTCCAATCCCTGCTGATCAGCTGAAACTGAAATACAAGCCAAGCGCTGCGGTGGTCGAACGTTTCTTCCCACAGATTTGTCAAATTCCTCGAGCAGCTAAGCGGACATCTCGAGACGCTACATGTGGAAAATCTTCCTCTCGGCGCTGGACAAATTCTCGACTGTCTGAAGGTCGTCCCTTCTCTACGATGTCTGAGCATTGTGCCCAAGGGAAGCAGGGAGGCACGCCACTTGTAGTCGAATAAAGGCTTAGGGTACTACAGACTTAGAAATTAATCGACAACTCGGGTTTATGAGGTACAAGCGGCTGCTCGGCCGCTTCGCGGCCTCGCATCCCCTTCCTACCAGAGCGAAATTTTGTTGTGGAAGACCCAATAGAGCAGCAAGGAAAGTAAGTGAATAGGTGTTTAGGGACTTAGCGGAGGTCAGGCAAGGAGTCGCCGGAATGATAGATTAAAAGCGGAGTTTAAAAAGGATTCGGACGGACACACGTAATTTTATAGTCTTGTAGCAATCACGATCAGATTGTCGAGACACCGACTGATTACGCAATCAGGTGGCTGTGTTTCCGCCCACCCATTCCTTCCTACGACGACGAAAAGAACCCATATAAATCTGAGAATATTTAGGAGTATACTGATCAATTGGGCAATGAGTTTTTTTTTTGCAAAAGTCAAGCAATTCCTTTGGCCGATGTCCCAATATGCAGTGGCCTCTTAAAATGACAAGATATTTTGCCTTCGCAAGTTGATCGCATATCATCGTGAGGGCTGAAAATACTGCTTAGTGCTGGGTGAGAGTCCCTGATTTCTTCAGACCTTTTATGTACTGGAATTTTTCCAGATTTAATGCTTCCAGGCCTGTCCCGCAACACAGAGACGAACAATCAGTTGATGTCTCGACAATCGGCCCCTGTTTGCTCACAGACTCTAATATTGATACTTACTTGTTCATCATCAAATTTATTGGAGTATCTGTAACAAAGACTAGTAATTTTATACAGAGAGTGATAAAGGTTAGTGAACACTGTGGTAGCGATACTGATTGTTTTTTCTCTCATTCAAGATGCCCTCAGGTTTCGATACGCCTTTGACTTGAACTTCAGAGATGAGGGAGAATACAGTGAGCACATCAGCTCGTGAAAATGGCCGGCTGGCTTTTTGTCGACTCAGGGGCTTTTGTATTGGTAGGTAGATAAATCTCGAGAGAATGGTTTCCGTGTCTTTCTGTGTGCTTTCCGATTAATCTGTGTGATGTCTGCGCATCTCCATGGATTTTCCCTTCCCGAACCGTAGCCATCGAGTCAAGAATCAAGACGAGCTTCAGGCGAGTCTATGCGACGGGGAGTTAACCCACGTTCTACACGAGATGGATTGAATCAAGTACAACATTCATTTCCCGAATGTAACTGACCCGGAACTGCTCGCGAATTTTTGTGTTAAAGACTCGCGTTTTTTTCCCACTGTTCAATTTTAAAACCATCACGGAAGATGCATTAGGCATCAACTCGTCCGAAATGCGACTCGGGGAATATATAAACAAGTACATTGTTCGACAGGTTAAAATGGACTTCAATCTTTCGTTCCTTCTATCCGTGGGATACATGTGTCGGCGCAAGAAATGATTTGGTCCAAACGTCGAAGCGTTGTTTGTTGCGGGGAAGGCCGAAGGAATGTTGTACATCGGATGTTCCAGCGTTAAACCCCTGAAATTCAGTCCAAGCTGGAGAACTTTTGATGCTGGCCGCCCTGAAAACGGCAGTCTACCATTGCGATGCGTAGTAAATCCAAGTAAAGGGGTTAAATCTTTTTTTTTTTAACTGGAAAAATAGGATTAAATGAAGAAGAATACAATTTAATTATTGCTCAAAATAATCTAGTGTTTCTTCGGAGGCTAGTGCTTTGTGATTTGGGCAGGTTAGTTCTGCAGCGCATCACTTTTCTTTGGCTTGACAATCGCCCTCCAGTTCTGCTATGTGCCATAGGCGAATCAATAGAAAGAAATAATGGTTTTTTACTTTCTAGGCGTCGTACGCCAGATTTTCCTATACTTTTCTCTTTTCACTCACTGCGGTCTTGTATTTCTGCCTGTACTTGAGATCTGGGCAAGCAAAATGAAGGTATTCATTTAAGCGTTTGTGCCTTTACTACTTCTGATGTGGAATTATTAATAACAACACTTAATGAAAGATATAACATAGAGTGCTCTATTCACGCTACGGAAAAAGGATTGTTTTTTTACAGTTTGGTTAGAAGGAAGGCTGCAGAAAAAGTGCGTAACTCTGCTTGGCTTTGCCTGGTTTTTATTGCTCCGCATTTACTCAGGTTCAATTAGAATCATCGGCAGATGTTGAATATTTGATTTCGCAGCTTTGAACACGGGCAAAATTCATTCTGGAAAACCGAAACTCAAATAAACCAGAAGCATCCCTTTTAAAGAGCGCTCAAATTCTCATATTTATTTGCGGTCCCTTCGACTCTGCCTTCGCCTCCATGTCTGCAGCCTCTTCCTCTTCTCTTCATTTTCGTACTCGAACTCCTCCTCCTCCAAGTCCCGCAATTCCGCATGGGTGTCCGGATCATAATGGAACGGAAGGTCTTTGTTGGGAAAATAATAGTCGACAACGTCGGGATCCTCTGCCTCTTCAAGCGCCGCGAGCATTTTCTGGAAAATAGGATTAACATGTGTGGGAGACAGTGGATTTGAGAGTTATCATGAACGAATTGAATGTCAGATTTATGTGCAAGAAGTCGCCCCAGGCGGATGTGTCGCTCGGGAGGAGAAACTTGCACTGCATGTATTGAAAAAGGCGGTGAATCCCGCCTGTCTCACCGGTGGTAAAAGGAAAATTGTGCTCCAAAATCCAGGCCGCAAACACCGCATAGAATTCCTTCTGCGTTGGCCGAACAGCAGAATTGAGTTTCCCCTAACAAAGGAACTCCTCCATGATCTTTGCAGAGGTTCCACAAATGTCGCTATTGGATTCCGCACCTGGAATAGCGGTATCGGGTCCGCCATACACCGTTCTGAAATGAGTAGCGAGATTACCGAGATGGGGTGACTTTTCTTCATCGTCAAGCGTGACCACCCAGAAATCCGGCTGCTTTCGAATTGTTGAATTGCTCATATCATGTAGTGATGGTCTGGCTTTAGCTTTCTCTGGCTTTGGCTTTGGCCTGTCCTAGGATTTAAAGATTTAACAATGTGATATTCATCTACGTAAGAAATACTTAAGTACGGGTACCTCGACGAACCCAAGAGAATGAAGGGAATAAAGCAAATATTGTAAGTAGTAGTGTCGCGAGTATCGTATCGTAATGGTCTCTTAAGTCGCTTGAAAAACCTTCGTGCCCCAAAAACCCAGTGGGAAAAGAGGCGACGAGAGGCAAAAGCGACGACCTGGATAGATTGGGGTGAAGTGAAGAGATTATCCCACCGTTGCGCGCGCAGCTATAGTCCGTTAGACACTATGACCACAAGCTAAGCAATGCAAAAGCCATGCCAAAGCCAAGAATTTGGCGCCGGCCTGGCATGAGATATTCTGAGGCCAAGGCACGCCAAAAGCCGAAGCCAAACTAGAACATCACTAATACCATGTCACGCATCACACCCCGTATCGAACGTAAGAGTACGGCATGTTCGGGCGGAGTTAAAAGTGAAGTCAGACTTGAAGGGAAGACGAAAAAGTGGACTTACTTGGTACGTCCATCGAATTTTTGGTGTCTGTCACGGCGTTGAATTAGGGTCTCTGTCGAAATGTCGAATTGGTTCAACGGGTCACGCGCCACGCCGCATGTCCAGTCTCATGCAGAAAACAGCACTTGGCTTTTTCTGGAGGTGTACATAGAGCGGCCTTCTTAGATCCCAAACCGACGTCAAGACCATCCTTCGGCCGCCTACACCATCCCCCCGCTCTCTTCAAGAGCTCCCTGAAGCAAGTCTGGACTTGGCCCAAGCGGCGAGTGGTTTGGCCGGTGTTGATCTCGCGAATTCCCCGCGCACGAGTCCCTCTAGTCTCTTCTCGGGCCCCAGTCGTGCGCAGAAGTCGAAAATTCTGCGTCCAACGGATGGATAATGGGCGTACCTAGGAGTCGGTGAGTATCTTTTGCGCCTTCTGTTTTATTCTTCCCTAGTCCCAACGCGCTTTCGCGCGTCTTTCTGTGGATTTGCCCAAATTCTTTCCGGGCTGCATTGAATTCTTTGAAATCTATTGGGATTTCGCGGGAGCTGGTCGTCGCTTTCCATGCACGCTATGCATCAGAACAGAAGCATCCTTCATCGGGCGTGGAACGCGCCACATGTCGCCGCCCTGAAGTGTCTTTCCCTCGTCTTCTCCATGCCTCTTGCCGGAACTCCGTTATACTAACCAGACTCTGCCTCTTTTTAGATCCGCTTGACCTCCCATCCCTCTCACTGTTAATTTTACCTTCGCCCTTATCGAAATCTGCATCCCCTCCTTCAGCACGCACCGCTGCCGCCGCTGCCAACGTACCCCGGCAATGTATATGGTCGCAATCCCATCTAACGCAACAGAATCTACGGAAGGGCCTGGAAACCTGCGCACTGCATCGTACCGCACATCATATGGACGCACTCCGCGAGCGACCAGCGCGGGAGAGGATGCCGCATTCCGCGTCGCCTGTTCCCCCCATCGCGTCGTCTGCAAGGTTCCGAGCGCTGGTGATGCTGATCCCACTGGCGGCGCGCAAGTTAACGTACAATGCGCCGCAGCCTCAGGGGCAACTTGCTTGCGTGCCAGCAAACACAAGCATCCGGGTCGTCAACAAAGTCGTGGCGTATCACGCGCACTCTGATGCCCCCCTCAGCACACTGCACCAGTCTCTGAGTGGATACGCACTGACGCTGTTAAGCACACACTACCGCAACGTTGTACACTTCCATCGGCACCAACAGCAGCTCAGAGCTGAGCTTCTCCGATGCGCCGTTCACTCAGGCGCCGATGCCGATGCCCGAGTCGCTTTCTAAAATATCCTTCTACCTACACCCCCTTTCACATGGGTTCGCCCTCGCACGCCCTCCTGACTAGTACCACCATAATGCCTTTCACGGCGGCGCACGAACTCGGGCGCGGCCTGCCCAGCGGGCGGGAACAATGGGCAGAGTGGACGCAGCGGGGTCTTGATAGGTGCAGGGACACGGCGAGGATTTTCTTGTCGTTCTCTCCGGCTTTGATTTTCCCCACCTGCGCGTGCACGCGTTATCCTCCTCACTTATCCTCCGTCGTCAAATCCATGAACTTTTGTTAACGCTCGTTTTCCAGGTGGCATGATGACGGGGCATACTTGCTCTATAGCTTGAACAGCGACGTCGCGCTCGCGGTCCGTCTCCGTCTCCCCCCTTCCAGGCCGCGCGCGCATCGAGACGGAGCTGATCGGCGCCCGAAGAGCTCGAAGCACAGCGTGCGCGCGTTGTCTGGTTGTCAGGGGATTACTTGCGGCTGCATGGCGCGCCAGTAGATGCGGGTACGGGGATGGGAGAGGGCTTCTGCGCAGACACGAACATCCAGCTGCGCTGCCCACCAACTAAAGGCGGCTCAGAGCGGGATGCGCTCGAGTGCTTTAAGGCAGGCGATGTACCCGCATGTGTAGAAGTTGGGGGCGGTGTTTCGACTGATATGCAAGACGAGAACGGTGTGCGGATGCGTTGGCTGGATTGTGTCCTCATGACGCAATGTTCGTGGTCATTTCATCACCGTCCCTCGCTCTCATACCCTAACCGACCCTTCCCACCCCTCGTAGGCTTCAGCTGATCCCGAAAACGCAAAAATATGCTACGGTGTTGAGACGTTGCTCATCTCGAAGCAGTACACCGTGACCAACGCATGTACGAAAGGCGAGGAGGAAGGGAACTCGGTAAGTCGAGGGAGGAACGGGGCCTGATCATGCTGGGGTCGTACTTCCTCGAGTCGTAGTTGCCACTTGCGATTGGTCCGTGGTGTTTGGTGCGAATGTTGTCAGGTCAAGCGTAATATTGTCTGTGAATTCGAACGGTCTTGAATTGGATTACTGAGGGAACGATGTAGCGGAAGAATATACATGAACTAAGATAATAACGGATAGGTCATGATGTATGTCCGAGTAAGAGTAGTAAAAAAGCAAGGGTGTTCAACAAGGGATGGAGGATCGGATCTACAATGTACTGGAAGTACCTTTAGCTTGTATATTGTATACACGGAGTAGTTTGCAAGCGCGGAGTCCCCGCAGAGTCGTCGGCTAGTGCTTGAAATCAAATGAGATAGATATAGCACGTCAGGAGCGACAGTGTGAGATCCGCAATGGTTGAACTAATGCTGTGTCGGGTATCATCAGTATTGAGACCCCGATGTCGGAGAAAGAACGCAAACACACCTTCACCAGGTGCTGCAAGCCGCTGTCCAGCATCTACTACCTGCCGCCATACTGTTGCTCCAAGGCGCAAAAATCGTGAAGGTGCTTACGCGCCATCTGGCGGTGCTTGTCCGAGCCTTGCTTGAGGACTACATTGACCAGAAATGAGATTTGGTATAGAGAAGATGAGAGGAGAAAGAAACGAGAACAAGAAAGAGGAGCGTACTATGCTGAATGGAGTACCAGCCCCCGCGGGTATTCGTGACGGCAACGAACACTTCTGCGCCCTGCCCAAACAGTTCCGCCACAATCCGGTCCTTGTTGTTCTCCTCAAGATTATTGAATGCGAACTAGGGGCGATGAGTTACTATACGAAGCAGATGGAAAACGGGCTAAATGTTTACCTGAACGACCAGAGACCCCCTCAAGTGGCACGCAAGCGTGGCCCATTTATGCTTGAAGAACTCGAAGAAGTAATTGTTAAGGTTGAGTCGGGCCGGTGCTGGCAAGGTCCACGAAGCTTCCATGACCTATCAGAACGACATAAGACAAGGAGACGACGACCAAAAATGAAGGACAAGGCGGTGCGAACATGAGGAGATCTGTTTGAAGGAGGGAAGAGGGAGAAAAGGGCTATGAGAGGCAGTATCACCTTGATCCAGACATAAGAGGCGTGCTCGTCGACGAGCGTCTGGCAGGGATTGCATGCGAGCAGCTCCAGCACTATCAGCAGGTAGACCTTCTCCTCTTTCCAGTGAAGCGCCCTTTGGAGGACGTAGCACCCGTAGCGGTTGGTCGCGAGGTCGAAGACGCGGCCTCTAAATGGCCTGGTGAGTGTGATCCGTTCCTCTGAGCCCGTGGAAGTTTCGAGAAGACGCTGGAACGCCCAGTTGCCGAGCCTGGCGCGAGGGATGGGCACAGCGGGTAGAGAAGGAACAAGGAATGCGGCGACGGACCGATGTGTCATCATCTCCATGCCGCGTGCGCAGATCACGTCGACTATTCGGCGGCGCTCCACGGGACCCACAACCTGGAAAGTTAAGGGTATCGTCAGCATATATACACACGAGGAAAAGAGAACGAAAGGGACTGGGAGCGAGCGATGGACATCAAGGGAGAAACAAAAAACCCACTCTGATTCTGTACTGTAGGACGACGTTGGCGTGCAAGTCATTGCTTTCGATAACCCTCGCTACGAGCGCCGCGTATGGCCAGACCCCGGAGAGGCAGGACGACATGTAATTGATGGGCTGCAGAGGCTTATTAGTGTCAAGGAGAAGGAATAGGAACAGAGGCGAATTGCGGCAATAGAAGCGGGCGGAGAACGGGGAAAAGGCAAGGAGCGAAAGCAGGAAAGAAGATGGATGGGGGAGGTGGGCGGGAAAGAAGGGAAGATCGAACCTTATCGGCGATCACTCTCCCCGCCTGGTGCTGCTTTTGGTCTCGCTGGTTTTGAGGGTCGTACGCGTAGCCACGCTGTGCGTAAAAGCACGGGCCCTTGGCACCTGAGAAGTGCTGTTCGCCTGGCAAACGAGAGTCGCGAGTGGGCGATTGGGGAGTGTCTGTCGACCAGACGAGCTGGGCCTTATGTTTTAGGTAGCCATGGCTGTACACGGAGCTGAGCGGAGTGAGCGGCGCAAAGTCGAGCGAGGAGTCGGGCGAGTGTGGGTACGAGCTGGTCATCACTGAGACGGACGAGTACGCATCAACGCGGGTATTGGAGGCGAAATTGAGGTCCAGGAGTGGCGTACGCCCGTTCTTCGCACCGTTACGGAGGCTAGAGACATGCTACAAAAACATGTGAGCCAGAAGACTTAAATACAGGAAAAGAACTTGCGCTAGGACTCTCAGTCAGCTGGCGAGAGTGTGTCGCAGAGGCACCGGCATGCCCCAGTACTTTGACTCTGCGATCCCACTCATCGTCGCTGGTCCTGGGCTGCTCGGCCCAGATTGACGAGCTATCATAGATGTGCATTTTGGAGGTGTGCGCGGAAGCACTGGGTTCGTTGCATCCGTTCAATCTGCAGCTGGCCCTGGATCAGATTTAACCTCAAGAATATCAACAGATCGAGAAGCGTGCTCAATAGGGGTGATCAATTTCTTAGCTTGTCAACTCGTCCCATCCCGTAGGTAGGTAAGTAGGTAGGTAGGTAGTAGATAATAAATAATTGTTCGTATCAATCAAAAGCTTGACAGGTATGGCCTTGGAACGTTAAGCGTCGCTTAATTTTTGGGCCCGGTTTCTCGAAACCCCTTCCGGTACACGGGTGATTGCCGAGAATTGCCGAGTGGGTGTCATATATGGCAGCCTCGGAGGACCTTTGCATTTATCTTCCGTCAAGCATTGTAGCCTTGGATCGACTTTGGAAATAAACTAATGCATGTCATTTTGTCGAAATGACACCGAGTTCACTGTAATCACGGCCATTTATTGTCATTACATACACTGTTTTACGTGTCGAGAGGAGCAGGGCTATTGCCGATTCGCTATTTATCCACAAAGAAGTTCAAAGGCTTTATTCTCCATTCATTCGACTTACATTTTGGGCCCACGTCACCTATATCACGGAGGGCATCACTTGATTGTCAACATGCCGAGATCTCCGCAGACTACGACTGCATGGCTCGGAGTGGCGAGCAGCGGAGATGCCAGAGATAAAACATTACGGTGCGTGTTCCGGGTCTTCTGGCCGAATGTTAGCACTAATTGAACACAGCGCATTCAAGAGTAATTTCGGAACTCGGTGATGCGTTGATTGCCGAAAGTGGGTTTCTCGTTAGACCTCCCTTAGAATCCAAGAGTTTCTTCAAAATGTCCTAATGTGGGAGGTTGCACGGCCTAGAGCAAACACCCCCATTGAGCAGCACTATGATGACGACCGTCGTCCAGAGCTCATGTGTTTTTTCGCCTTCACGCTGATGCCGATTCGAGTTTGGAGCTGGGTCGTGAGGGGTGTGCACTTGGTACAGCGGTGTGGTAGGTAGATATGTAGGTTGATAGGTAGCATTACTGTAGTAATTCGACCATAAGTTCATGGCCTGTGACCTATGACCTCTTAAGTTCACCAATGATGAGTTCATCAGCCGCTGTGACCTGTGACTGCTATTCCGACATGTTCATTGGTCAAAAAGTTGACCTCGGATTCACATCAACCGCCGGTAAATTTTCGAGTGATTTTCGAGTCTCCTTCGACCTAGTTTCGTATAAAATCACAGTATATCTGGCAATTTTGAATACCCGAGTATTTTGTCACATGAAATGAATTCTCCAAACCTCAATGGAGGTTCGGTTCGCATTCGGTTTGGGTTCGGAAATCAGTTCGAAACCGAACACCGATAACACTATTATATTTTAGCTCGGGGGAGCGAAAAACACAATCTTTGCTCTCAAAAAGTCGGGTTTTCGAGCTTTTTTTTTTTCGACGGTCACAGATGTTCATGACTTCCAGTAACCTATGACCTTTGAGGTCCAGTTCACAGAGGTCTGTGACCTGTGAATGAACTTGTAGTCGAAATACTACAATACACGGCCAGTCCGAATTACGAGCATTGGCAGAGACAGGTTGTCAATATTAATGATCCGGCGATTATGACGGTTTTTATCGGACAAAAATAGGATGGAAATCAATTTCATTGAATGCAGTGGTGCAGAACAAGGAAGGCTTGGAAAAAAGTTTTGCAAAAGGTGACAAAAGTTGCAGGTGCTACTTATCTTTATCTTGCGGATGACTCTGTATCTTGTGGCCGACGCATCTGTATCTTGCGGCCGACACCTATATATCTTGCGGGATGCCACGATTTCCCCGCAAGTTAAGCGACGTGATTATCGTTATCTTTCCTGTGGGGAAGGCAACAAATCACTTATCTTTGTTGCAGTAAGTCCGAAATCACCGCTTTATCTTGCGGCCGATTAAATTTGCACTTTGACCGCCATACATTTGACTCCAGCGACTTCATGATGATCTCGACACAGTATCAATCAAGCCACGGCCAGAAAGTGTATGTCGTCAGCATGATGCTGTGTCGCTGAAATTTCAAGGAAAGGACTGCTTTGGCCTCTGCAGTGTACATGCCCTGAATTTGAGCCCAAGCTTGTGATATATGCGGACGGGTCTCGAGAGTTGTCGGTGCGCATATCATTCCAAGAAAAGCGAGCTGAAGGTGAGCTTCTGCTATTCCTAGAGCATCAAACTCGGATACACATTGGTGTGCTTGAAGAACCGGATCGTAATCCTCCCAGACTGCGTTGTGCTTGAGGCGAGCCAGAAAGCGGATCCCTGTTGAATTGGGTGGATTTATTTATTTATTTTTTGGTGGAGCGACAGAGCAACAAGCAGTGGGATCTAATCCGCTCCGTTGCATGCTGGTTTGGGATTGTCTCCCAAAATAAAAGAACTACGGTCACCCTGGAGAAATGCCCTTACACACGCCCGTCAAAGTGGCAGTGTGGGACTCGGTAGCTCCCCACTAGCAAGCTAGCGGTTCCGTCCCGGAGGACAGAGAGCACCTATACCCACTAAAACTCCAGACTGCCAGATCCAATCCTCTGGCAGGTTTTTGTTGTCCTTCAGGACCCTGTCCCATGTACGCGGGACACAGCTTATATTCGTCACTCGGCTACCATAACAGGAATTATCAGTGAGTAATCTATCAATTCTTAGGCGAGTGTTGATACAATGTACCCGTCTGTTATGAATTTCGGTGTCAGTGTGTTTCTTTCCAGATATAACACGTTCATTTCGTATTTTCCACACCAAGAAAGCAGATCTAGAAATTAGGATTTTGAATAGCCTTCCGGCTTTGTTTATCTTTTTTGCCTTTCGAGTTTTTAAATTCAGCTAGGCCACATTTGAGAATGATACCAAGTGAAATGGTTGGTATTTGCATTTGTTTCATGCCCCAAAGTTTCATACAGAGGTTCCAAATCAACTCTTTGCCTGGAGCAGAGCATTCAACCATTATATGTTCCTAGGCTGGTACTTCTCGGATGCTGTCAAAGGTCTGAGCGCATAGTTTGAAATTCTTTCTTTTCCTTCGTTCTGGACTCAATTCAAGTCAAATTTAGAAATTTCAAAGAGAACATTATATTTATTTTGTCTTTTCTCAAATTCTGTCTCTTCAGAATCTGTACCAAGTGTGTCGCAGGGGCATACTAGAGGGTCGAATTTGAGCAAAGATTGATGGTATAGCACAGCCACCAAATGCCAGCGATCGGCACCTGCCAAAAATTCAAACTCCGTGCTCAGCCCTTTGACAGCATCCGAGAAGTACCAGTCTGCCTGCGGCAACGTGCTCGCCACTTTCGTTGCCATTCGCAGGCAGACTGGTCACGAGTCTAATATGTTCCATGGTTTCATCAAATTGGCAGGTATGGCAGATTGCCCAATGTTCAAAGGTTGGAATATTTCTCCAGTATGATCCGCATTTATAGGATTGATGCATTGACCTCCAAAGGAAACTCCGAATCGTTCGAGTAATATACTTGTCCAGCAGGGATTTCCAGATCTGTTCATCTGTTGGAGCATTTCCACACTGATCTTTAACAGCATAATGTGTGATATCGAGCATAACCCGTGTTTTAACCCGGTCCGGTTGGGGTCTAGTATCCCGGATTGCTCGGTAAAATACTGCTTGTGAAGTATCTGCCAAGCTTACACCTTGGAGCTGGTGTCTTTTCGAGACTGTAAGGATCAGGTCATCGGGATCTGTGGTATCCTCTGGTAAATAATCATCAATTGCATTGTGGCGAGTTGGATTGCATGGCCCAAGTTTTTCCGGTCCTCCGAATCCTTTATTTCACAGAATGAACTACGCGACCCTCTTACTCTGAGGGCTGCAATAATGGTGGTCAGTAGGTCTCTGTCTTTCTCTCCTGTCCATCCATTTGATTCTGCGGATCTGAGGTCTATGGTAAGTTTCCGTATGAGGTGCCGGGATTTCATACAAAAGTTCAAGACCTTATTTGGTTCGGAAGTTTGAAAAACATGTGGAATAGCGGCCAGTTCACCAGCGTCTCAGGTTGCTAAGCGTTCAGGTACCCCAACGGGCTTGTTTCTCTGTTCATCTGGTGAGTACCAAACACCGCCGCCAGCTAATTTATCACCAAGGTCATCAATGCGATGGGCACCAGCAACAAAAACTGTTACTTCCTCTTGATTACTGTCATCATCGTATTGATCTGCAGGTAGTTTGCTCCTAGGTTTCTGAACGAAGGCGCGGAAGGCTCGGGATATATCTGAATTTATGGTGATGTTCGTGTCAAAGAGTATGGGCTGGTGGTTCACCAGTGCTGACAAGTTTTCAGATCTCTGCTCCTCAGTTAAAGGAGGGTTTGATTGACGGAGAGCTCGTTTCGGGTCCCACTTCGGAATTAAGCAGTCAAGGAGCTTGAGAGCCTCTATTCTGCATGCAAAGGGCTTGCAGCAACCTGAATTACGGTCAGATTTACATACTGAACAAGCACAGTTAGCTCTTTCATAGTGTGGCCGATTTTGGTCCACTCTGGAGACGACTTCCAAAGTCTCACCTACGGATAATACTCTGTGGTTGGCTCATCCACATTTTGAGGCTAATGAGTAATTTAATCGGTTCAGTTCAGTGCTGGCTCCAATATGAAACCAAATAGGCATTTTTTCCAACAGTTCGGGGTCAATGTGCAAGGCATCGAACTGTACATCAGACTTTTGACAGATTTGTTGCGGCGTTGTGCAACGCCAAAAAACGGCAAAAAACGCGTGAAAATGCCGTAAAACGGGACAACGCACAATGCCGACAATTGGCCGACAATGCCGGAAAGTTTGGGTGAATAACTTTGGAATGGGTGATCACTTCCGCGGCCGAAGACTTCCTTGGGACTGTCCAGGACCATGTCAACCCCGAGAAATATTTTCAACCTCAATCTTTGCCTGCACGTTCCATAAAAGCGAAGTCAATTTGGTCCCACCACGCGAAAATGCGAAAAAACACGTGAAATGCCACAATCAAAATGTCAAACGACTGATGTACATCAAACTCTCTGGCAGTCTTAACTATAGTTCGGCATGGTTCTGGAAGAGATAAAATCATCGGAGACCAGGACTGAGAGAAGGGATTGACCTACATTCTTTAGACACTATGGGGTTGTTTTGGGCAAATTTTGCGAATACACTGTCGGTGAAAGCACCCCAAGCCGGCCTCATCGATCCGAAGTTAAGGTATCGTTGTAAGAGTTTCAATTTGATTGCTTTATTACGGTCTTTCAGGTTGACCAAATTTTTTCCGCCTGCCTCCACTGGTTCAAAGAGAATGTCTTGATTCAGGGGGGCTCGTTTGTTCTCGCCCCAAAAGAAAGATTTCGTCATCTTCTCGATTCGTTCTTCAGTTGCTTTCGGCATTCCTTGAACGGAAGTCAGATATTGTGACATCCCCGCTACAGTCATTTGAATATTTTTTTTTTTCCCCTTCGATGGTGGGGAGGGCCTTCGGCTAGTTGTCCAAGCTCCTCTTGATTTTTTCAATTGTGGCTGTCCACACTGAGATTTGACCAACTTTGTTGCCTAGCCATGCTCCTAAAATTCTTGTTGCAATGCCGTCTTTGGCAATGTTAATATGAGCCGGGAGTTCAGGTTGATCGGCACTGATCTTTTGGGTTTCGTAAACCTGTTTTCTGTGTCCTTCCGTTCCTACAGGGATTATCTGTGTTTTTGAAATGTTGAATTTTGCACCGGAAGCGGTACACCATAGATTAAGAATAGACTCAAGATCTGAATATTTATCCCTCTCCGATAGGTACACTGTTGTGTCATCAGCAAAGAGAGAGACAATGACTCTTTGGAATCCGTCCAATCGTGACGCTCTTATCATTTGAGCCAAAGGTTCAATTGCTAGATTGAATAATAAGCACGAGAGCGGATTGCCTTGGCGAATGCCTCGTGTCACTTTGTATTTCGAGCTCTGTATGCCGTTTATGATGACAGAGGTGTAAGCATTCTCGTACAGGGATTTCACAGTATTCACGAAGTGGTTGGGGAGATTTGCGTGCCGCATTGACTCCGGTAATTTACAATATTCCCCCGGTCATTCTTTTTGTGCAAAAGCGACAGCCAGCCTTCCGCAAAATCCGTCTCGGGAACGACTCCAAATCTTTCAATATCGTTATACACCTGTTTGAGAGTGCCGGCCACATCGAATGGTTTGTTTGAGCTTGACTTGCAACTCTGGTAGATTTCATGCAGCTTTTTCCAGAACTCGTAGGGTAGGCCATTTATTCCAGGGGATTTACCATTTGGTAGAAATTTCAGGACATTCTCGATGTCGGCACGGGTGAGTAGTTTTGCCATTTCATTTTTATCTGTAGGAGCTTTGCGTCCATTTTTTCGAAACATTTTCGGGCCGCCTCATTTTGATCAGCCTCTGTTAACGGTCCCTCATCCTGAAGGTCTTCATGGTAATTTTGCGCCAATTCAGCCATTTCATCGGATCGAGTTGCAGTAGTAGGCGGATTAACTGTAGGGTTTTCAAGGTTCGCATCGTATCTCGGGGGGGCACGCATTTTGTTCATTTTGGTCCAGTAGTTAGTGACAGCTGTTTCAACTTCCAAGCGGTTTTTCGCAGCTATCCCGAATACGCATGTGTCGTTTGTGCTCGAGAGCATAGATTCTCTCTTGAAACTCTTGCCCCACCAGGACTTTCTGATCCTCTGGTTCATCTGGATTGTTTAGTACGGCTGACATCTTCGATTACAAATTCCCAATCTCCCTTTCTATTGCATGCATCATTTTCTTTGCACTTTCGCGGCATACACGAACTACATCGTCCTTAAATGTCTTGAACAGAATTTGCAGGTTATTTGCATTATTTCTGCGGAATTTGCTTTCCTCAATTGCGTCAGCCAGACTTTTTCATAGTTTCTGAATTTGTTCCATGCATTCCTTGTCCTTCAGGGTATTCAAGGATAGGCTCCACCGGCCTCGGCCGATGAATGGGAGTTTTGAAGTTGAATATTTCACCGAGACTAATTGGTGATCGGTAGGTAGAGCACAGGTCTCCATTTCCCAGTCTGAGAGGTCACCCAAGGCCCCAAGTGGAACATAAATTCGATCGATTCGGGATTGGGATACTGACGCCTTTTGCAGGTAGGTATACACAAGTGTATCAGGATAAGCTTGCCGCCATCCATCACAAAGGCCAAGTGCATTTTTAAGTCTGTTATAGCGTCGGTGAGTCTGATTGTATCTCCTCGGTGAGGTAAGTGATTTAGTGCCTCTTCTACCATGTTGAAATCGCCGAGAACAAAATCCGGGTGAGGTAAGTGTTGGAATTTGGTTTTCAAAGTGTCAAGTAAATAAGCGTTGTCAGTCGGATCGTTAGGGGAGTATACAGCGAGAACTCCAAGAATGAGATTCCCATGCCATGGGATGGTAAGCATGAGTGCGCGGCCTTCAATAATTACATCGGTTTTAATGTTCCCGACATTTGTCATTCGCTTGTTCAGGACGATTGCAACACCCTTTCCTGAAGGGTTTGCAGGGTCGATAGTTGAGTATATGACCAGATTTCGCTCAAAAAGCTGTTCAACTTGTCGGTATCTTCGGGTGATAGATGCGTCTCTTGTAGCGCCAGTATACCAATCCGTTTTTCATGCATGATTTGGTTCACATGTAGCCATTTATCTTGACCGTCGTGGAATCGACCGCGCATATTTAAAGTGCACAATTTAATTGCAGCTTTTGACTTGCATTGAATTTTCTTCTTCAGTGTTTGTCGTTCACAATTAGATTAAGGTGTTGCTGATTTAATTGCCTCCGAAGCCGTTGGAGCAGTGGGAGGAAATGAGGTGGGGTTGGGGCCCCTGATCTATGCCATCCATTTGCAAGACGGTCATTGTCCACCTGCATTTTGTCCTCTATATGAGGAAGTGCAATTTGCACGTCAGCATGTGCCCAGAATCCCAATACGGTGATGCCTCCTACACTGTTCAAGTGCTGACCAACCGGTATGGTAGCGCTAGAAGGCCCGTCATCCAAACTCCATAATCCATCATGGAGGGCATGATTGATGGCAGGATCATGCACCCCTCCAGATAGTGGAGGGCCGTTGCCACTGCCGAGGTTATCGTCTATAGGTTCGAGGAACGGAGTTCCTGGAAAAATTTTGAAGAAGCGGTTATTATAAACCACCGAAATTAACCAGTTGTCGGTGTGGGAGGCCATTATTACCCAGGGCACGCTCGGGGAAATTTTTTGAAGGGTGAGAGGTTAATTCAGTGTAGGCTGAAATAGCATCACCAGTAGACTTCAGCCTCTCGGCCACGGTTTGTTCAAGCCTAAAAAGGCTACCGTTGACAAAGAAAACACCCGGGGCTTTCCTGTCCTGCTCGGCAAAGGCCGCGCAGTCAGTAAATTTGGGCCCCAATTGGTGTGCACAGGTAAGTAGTGTCTCTCTACTCGTTCATGAGTAGAGATGTCAAGTACCTACATACTTGACAGGACACATGCGAAACATTTTTGTTGTATTCTTGTTCTGAATTCTTCGGAGTTCTGAGATCAACAAGGCGAGTGTAAATAACAAGCATAATATTGTCGAGTGTATGATACGGGGGTGGACATAATGTTTCTAGTGTGTATGGTGCACCAAATCAGAGTTCAATATAGCTTTGTATGTGAAGATAGGTGCGAGTGAGTAACCAGGTACTAATAAGGGCGTCGACCTCCGGTCCCGCTGCGTCCCACTCTTCCATTTTCGTTACGGCGGTGATTATCGCGGCCATGACCTTTGGATGACGACGGAGCAGGAGCTGATGGTGGGGGGCGATATCCATCGCCGAGGTCGGAAAAGGTTTTATCATCGGTAGCCATGTTGGCAAGGGAGACTCCAAACCAGCCCGGGATGGCTGGGATCGAGCACAGGCCAGTAGGATGATCATTTGACTTGCATCCGGTGCATTTAAACTGTACATCTCCCGTGCGGATCTGTCCACGTCCAAAGCGGTGGATTTCAAATCCAAGGTTACGCACCATGGCGCACCATCCCATCCAGAGATCAAGGGGCATGTCTGGCGGGTTAACATACCTGCAGGAGCATGATGATTGATGCATTAGTTCCGAATTTGAAGAAAAGTGAGTATGATTTTATGCACAAGTTCCAAACAGTATAGAAAGTCATTTTGTTGCGGGCCATTCTCAAGCTATAGATGGTGACGGAGTTGAGAACTTCGGTTGCCAGGTCGGCGGCAGATTGGCCGGGGCGGGGTCTGGCGTGCTGCACAAGGTATTCGACGACGTGTTAAAGCGCCATCAACTGGCGCGAAACCGCCATTGCAATAGCAGTGTTGGAATCTGGAGAGTCCTGGCAGGCAAAACCCTCGAGAGTGCCGATGAATTGGACATCGGGCGTAGCCCAGAGGGGGGTCGCCGTCGCAAAGGACATAGCAGCCTCATCACCGTCAACAAGGAGATAATGATAGGGAGCGGGGTATCTGAGAAAACTTGAGATTCGTAAATCAATGTGGTGAAACAGTACCTCTCGTCCAGAGGTGCCTTCTCTATGGGGGCAATTATGTCAATACGATCATCACCAGTCAATCTGCGAGCAGCGGCAACAATCTTCGCTGCAACGGCTTGGAGGTCGTCCCTAGCTGAGCCACGATAGACACGGGTCCAGATTTTGGGATCCTTCTCAGCGCAAAGAGCGACCCGGCTCGCTTCCGTAGTATTCCTCCAAACAGACTCCGCCATCTGCAGGATGGGAAAACCGCCAGCTGGTGGCGTTGTGTACTGTTGACCATTATCCAGTGTGGTCACGCCGTTTACCTCACTAACAATCTGGGGCGCAGCACAGGGAGTGGGGCTATTTGGAATTTGTATTATTATCTGAGACTGCTTAGCGGGCCAAACTAGTTAGTGGGCCACTTGCATAGCAGAAGGCACTGTGATATAGAATCCCGGGATTTGATGGTTGTAGGATGGAATATGACCTATCGCATCAGTGTTTTGACATTTTCCTTGCGTCTTTTTTTAGCTTGTGGCCTTGGCAACGCTAAGCGAGGCTAAGCGACAAGCTCGCAAGCTCAAAAGCCAAGAGAATGACCCCCCCTCTACGATGCAGATATAGTGTATATTAGTATCCACACATCTACTTTTGCTAGTATGTACCACAAAATTTGTAATATCTGCCAAACATGGCCATAGCGCTGTAAAAACAAGTCATTTCTAAATGAGCTTTGTTGAGCTTGTGATTTTCGGACATGGCCTTGCGGCCTTGCGAGCTTGCCAAGATTTTGGTGGGCCTTGTGACCTTTTTCGGGCTTGTACAAGGTCACAAGCAAAATGTCAAAAGTCTGATGCGCGACACTGTACGTCAAATTTTGAGGCAGAATGATGCGGCGATCATAAGTTATGAGAAGTTCTCGATCAAGATCCCGGTGTGAGAACATCATTTCTTATCTCCGAACGACCTTAGCCCTCGTCTTTGGCTTATTTCTTCACCAATTCTTTGCCGATTCACAAGTTTTTTGGGCGCGTTCGCATCCCTTAATTCAAACCAATGACTCTGAAGCATACTACATGTGAAAACAATTCTCTACCGCCTCTTGGACCCTTCAAGATCATCGCGACCTGATCCCGAGCGGCACAATCTAGCTACCTTCATGGCGATCCACCGATCTTGATTAAGGACTTGGAACTTGGTTTTTTCATTCGTTCCCACTAACCAACTATCCTCCATCTTTCAGTTGGCTTTTAACTGCCTGACTTTTCCTTCACTGGACTGACACTCTAAAGCACCGAATTTCAGTTGCACATAAAGATGGATTTTGTTGAATGGGTTATCGGTATGTGGGGGCCGTCCTTTGCATTCAATTATGTCTTAATGCTTCCCCTAGAACGTTCCACGTCTTAATTTTGAGCTCTGTTACACTTTGTCCTTCAGAAGGTAAGCCATTCTGTCTGGACAGCAATCCTACCCACCATAGATGGCTGGAAAGGCAAACAGTTATGGTCCCAATACATGTCAGATGTGCAGTTTGAGTGTACTCAAAAATGAAGCCCTATCTACTGAATGACTTGGAATGCACTGGGGTGAATATTACGGGTGCGCATGAACGATTTGGCAGGGTGGCCCGCTAAGCCGTTTATTCCCCTTTTGGGATACCGCCGGAAATAAAATTCGGCAGGCCATGAAATGCAAATGTAAATTCCCGAAAAATGTCTCGGCTTACATGTAGGATGTATACCTTCCTTTCTGAGCCCATATACCTATATCCATTTGACTTTCTGTACGGGCTCGAGGCTAAAAATGCTAAGGTGGCCCGGTAACCAGTCTCAGATAATACGGTTGTTCATAGGTTGATTCTCGTCAGCTTATTTGGGTTAGTGTTCAGTTCACAATTGGATTTTGGACAGGAAAAGCGTACTCATTTAGTAAGGAACGGGTTGTTCGTTGGGTATGTGTGATTCAGAGCGGATGCGTTGGTGATGCAGAGGTTCTTCTAGGGACGTGGTGATGCTGTTTTTGTGTTTGCGCGAACTAGCAAATAAGGCGAGATCCGACAGCGTTGCAATAAGGGTGTGCGAGGATGCGTTTCCTGGGGGTTTTGGGGTTTTAATACTCGTTTAAGAGAAACAGGGAAAGATATATGACAGTTTGCTCGGTTAGGGTGGCGTGCATTACGGAGTTTGAAAAGAAAATCTTTGGGGGTAGCAGTGCTTGGATAACCCTGCACTCATTTACGGGGTTTGCATAATTTTGGGGAATAAGTTTAGTGATACTCAGGTCAGGTAGTGGCAGTACCGTATATGGAGCCTGCTGGATCGTTTGGAGTACAAATATGCGGTGGAAAGGACTTGTCACTGGTCATGCAAGTGTAATATGTTGTCCTGTTACATGTTGTTGAGGCCGCTGATATAAAATTGGCCAAACCGACTCATAGCTTCGAGGCGCATGGCCGAGGGAACCGAAGAGAATTGTGATGTATCCCGAGACATAAATACGGCATCCAGAGATACTTTGAGCAGGACTTGACAGATACATTGAATGCAAGTATTGCATTCGGAGAGTTTGAGCGGTAGTTGACGAGAGTGAAAAAAGTAGCTTGGGAGAGCTAACTTTAACGTTGATCGCCCCTTTGGTTTGGCGGGGCTAACTTTATGGTACTTTACAGTACTTTTCCCACACTTGGCGAAATAACTTAGTTGACAGTTAACTTATACAGTTCTGATAAGACGATACAAGGACCCTAGTAGATGCTTCTCAACACCTCAAGGGTAGTCTAAACATTAATAATTATCATTTCCACTCTGCCAGAGTGAATGTGAGTACTTTCATCGTTGTTTACTCTAGTGTTGCTGCAAGTCGGAAAGTCGAGTAAATGGCACTGAAGTCACCAATGGTATGCAAAGGAAAGGCCTTATATAACTCTGTGAAACTCCCATGTCTTGTAAATTCATTTTGCTATGGGTGCTAGTCTTGATCTTTAAGCGCTGTTGTGGCTGTGATGACCGTTGTTCACTTTCCCATCATTTATTGATGGGAAAGTGAACAACGGGCAATTTTACAGCCTCGCATACAAGCATTAATAAAATTCTAAATCATACATTTTGGTATCAAAGATAATCTAAGACATTCTATAGAGTCAGATTTTTGAAAAAGTCTCTGAGGGCCATTCATGGGCCTGAGTAAAATTTCAGCTGTGGGGGGCAATCAGCAGTACTCTTGAGAGTTTTATGGCGGACCTTGTAAGTGAAAGTGTATATCTACCTACCATAGAACTTTTGCGCTAATTATCGTGTTCTGGGAGGAAAAGTAAGAGCTATCCACCGCTATTTTGGCTACAGATATAACCGGCGTGCTATTCCTCATGTGCAGTCCAGTGTTCAAATTCAGGTGGTGATACACACCTACTACAATGGAGAACACTAGACAGCAACACCATGATATTGAGATGTAATGGGTTCTGCCGAGACAAGGTAAATAGTTGGAGGAGAGGCGATGCCAAGCGATGCATTCCATGATGGAAAACAGTCTTGGCGAGGTGGCAAAATGACATGTGTTGCGTCATTTTCTCGGCCAAGTGACCAAAATCAAGCCATTTGACTTGAATTACGGGCCGGAAACTATGGCGGTCAAAATGCACATTATTCTGCCGCAACTTTTTTTTTGAAAATTGACTTCTTATGAGTTTTTTTCAGTGATTTGACGTCTGTGCCGCAAGTTTTGAGTTTTGTGAGCCTTCTGAAAAAAGTTGCGGCCGACATCAACTTGCCGCAACTTTTTTTTCAAGGTGCCGCAACTTTTTTTTTTTTCGAGGTTCCGCAACTTTTTTTTTTTTTCGCAAAAAGTTTTTTTTTGATCAAATAGATTGTTTTTATGCTCTCTTCCATGTACCATGGTTCAATAAGCCTGGTAATATGTCCATTTGTAAGAACCTCGAATCACATCAGCCTCGCCTCCAACTACTAGTTTCCGAATATGGAAACTCGTCCGAATGCTGAGTTTGCTTCTTGTAAATTCAATATGTGAGCAGCAGCATATATAACCTGGTGTTTTCTTCACTATTCATCCATTTTCACTCACAAAGACTGCATCACAGAACCATATTGTGGGGTCACATGGGCTCGTGAGTGGTGGGAGAACGTCCCACGATTTATCCATCATCCAGACAGCCCAACCAGTTGTCTAGAACTCTTGAACAATCTTTGCCAATAATACATCGAAGACCTCTGCAAGTTGTGTCAAGATTTATTGGTAACGTGATTGTGAGGCAAGGGATGGTAGCAGCGTGAGGGGGAAAAGATTGATCTGGTAATTGCGAGGTCAATGGCATTGCAAACTGGGGCGCCGTTCTGTGCTGCACTTAACTTGAATGATGGATCTGCCAAAACTATTTTAGAATAAAGCCCTATTCTTCCCTTTCAATATATCTACTGTCATTTCTAACTGATTAATTAGACACGCGTCTGTCCAACCTTTGATTACACAAAAAGTTCCGACAATTGCTTAATTCACCTTACTTTAATTGGTAGAAGCACTTAGCACCCAACAAGCACTCATTTCTTCAGGTCTAGTTCATATACGCTGCTCGTATGTTGAATTAAACCCAGCATTCGGACGACTTTCCAAATTTGGAACCTAGTAGTTGGAGGCGGGACTGATGTGATTAGAGGTTCTCACAAATGGACACATTACCAGGCTTATCGAACCATGGTACATGGAAGAGAGCATAAAAACAATCTATTTGACCCAAAAAAAACTTTTTGCAAAAAAAAAGAAAAGTTGCGGAACCTCCTCGAAAAAAAAAAGTTGCGGCGCCTTGAAAAAAAAGTTGCGGCAAGTTGATGTCGGCCGCAACTTTTTTCAGAAGGCTCACAAAACTCAAACCTTGCGGCACAGACGTCAAATCACTGAAAAAAAAACTCAAAAGAGGTCAATTTTCAAAAAAAAAAGTTGCGGCAGAATAAATGTGCATTTTGACCGCCATAGTATACAGCCGTAAACCTACGGCCTCATATGGTTCTGTTTATGCAATAATTACCTATTGGGTCCTACAGGGTCTGGAAAGCCAAATGATTTAGATAAGGGTGAAGAAACAACACCTAGATTTGTTTCAGTTTGCTTAGTTACATCTACCTATACATTTACTTATTGTTACTTGAAGTTACTTAAAGTTACCTACTGCTAACTTGGCCGCCCAAGTTAGATCAGCCAAAGTAATGTTTGCCATCAGATGGCATCAATTACCGCCAAGTTCACCCATTTGTTTCTAAGTTACTGTCAAACCAGTGAGTTATGGACATAACACAGAAAAGAAAGACTGGAATGTTCATTTGGAGGATTATCTAGGGTGTGGGGAGTCAAGGAATATCCTCAATACCGTACTGTGTGCAACCGTAAGGCTTGCATGGTCATGGCTCCTTTAGTAGCCTACCCCACCTGTACCTTCTTTTTACTCACTGGGGGGGTCTGGGATATGTTCTGGAGTGAAGAAAAAGCTGCACAGTGCGCTAAACATTGCCAGAGATATGCAGAAAGCTGTGTGGCAAAACAAACTTATTGTGATCGGCATGGTCACCTGTTAGGATGCAAAGCCAGTGTGTTGCCATTGAACTATTCATTCGCTTGACCCAGCAATGCCTCACTTCACATAGGGGTTGGTTTTTTATGTCACCTAGCCACATGGACTCCTGGCAAGTGGGATCTTTGTTTGATGAGCAATGGGATTGTTATTCCCATGGTTAGCAGTAAATCCTGTACGTAGAGGCACGGATATTGCACTGGGAGTCGTGAACTTACTCTAACATCCTGTTACTTTTTCTAGCTTGAAGTTATTTAAGTTAGCTTGTAAGTTACTTTTCCTAATGTTACGTTTCTTGCCTGCCAAACGTAAAGTAACGTTACTTTTGGCAGGCCACGTTAGTTTCGCCAAGTAACTTTAGTAACTGTCGGTAGTTGACAGGCCAGTGATCCCCATGCACATAGAACTTCCATACTGTTGTATCACACGCTCAGGGAGGATTCAGAGGAGTGAGATCTAAGGAGCAAGGCGATGAGGTAAAGAGTCAATAGATGGAGAAGCAAAGCGAAAATATGAGATGGTTTCGTGAATACTTTGGATTACATCACATCTGGGATGACTCCACCGCTGGTCGTTGCCAGCTCAGAACTCAGCGCCGTCCGTTTTAGTGTCAAGCCCAACGGTCCTTCTTCAGGTTTAGGCCAAAAAATTGTGGTGAGGGGGAGTGGATCCCGGGCTGAGTAGCCGTCCCATTTTGAGGTTCCAGGGGAGTTTGCCTCGAATGCGAGAGGCCCAGTCCTGGGCTGTTGGCTACTATGTGTAGTGGGCAGAACTATGTGTATCTCTTGTCTCCTCATCTGAGGTTTCCCTGTGCAGGAAAACCTTCCACAGTTTTACCTGTGGAAGGCCGACCAAGCTGGGTATACCAGCTCGGTCGTTATCCGACATGGTGGTGTCAGATCAAGAGAGCCTAATTGGGTGGATTTATGAAACATTGAGAAGATAGGAATGTGTACCCCTTATTGACTCTATAGCTTCCTTGAGGGACGCTGTTGCTTCGTCTAAGACGTTCGTTCATTAGGGATCAATCAGAGCTGCTTCCAGTCCTTCTGTCCAAGATTGATCAGACATCATCGCATCCTGAATCTCGGCGAAAGGTTGACAATGCCAGATTGGACCAATGTCTACCAGCCACCAAAACAAGTCAACAGAGAGCGTAGATTCTTTTTCAATTTTGATATACACCCTCAGCATACTCAGCCACTCCAGGCCTATCTGAAATACACAACCAATATTTAGATATTATCTACAAAGTTTGGGATCACAATGGTCTTGACGACCACCAGTAGCTGTCTGCCTCAAGGTACACTGACCCCCCCTTGCAAGTCCCCCTCCCAACTTCTAAAGTTTGGACGGTTAAGCTCAATAAGATACAGCCAAACAAATTGAAAGGACAGACCTGCTTCAGCCAGGCCCACCTCTGCTGCCATCTTGCCTAACTTCTTTGCTCGTAATATTGCATGTTTCGCTGCCATTAGGTGGCCATTAGCTATGAACCAGAAATTTGATAAGAACAATACCTTTCTTGGTAGTCTCAGGAGCGGCTAGTCTCTTCTATGGTCGCCCTCCCTTCTTCATAGGATTTCCAGCCGCATCCACTCCCTCAAACTCTGGTTCCATAAAAAGTATTTTCTGGCCTTGCATCCAAATCACCATATGTTCACTACAACTTCCCTCAAAATCGAAGAATTCTAACAGCTTTTGTTGCCTGCACACGAGTATCTGCAACTTCCCACTCCATTCCTGCAACTAGTTATTTGCATACAACTTGGCGCCTGCAACTATGTATTGTTGCAACTTCTTTTTTTTTGATTTTTTAATTTTTCAAGCTTTTTGTGTATACAGGGGTCATCAGCTAACCCCACTGTTCAGGCAAAATAATATTCTGGCTGACAGGCCAAGCCCAGGAATCTGGGGCAAATAATATTCCTTCACCATGCAGCCAAACCCAAGCATCTAGGCTATAGAATATTATTCCAGTTGACTGGCCAAAGCCGAAGATCAGCCAGAATAATATCATGGCTGCTGAAAGCTGGTTTGGTCAAGCCCATGCATTTAGGGCAAAAAAATTCCTGTACTGTTCAGCTGAACTGAGCCTTTTAGGCTGCAGAATATTATTTTGATGGATTTGCTGAGGCCAGGTAGCTAGGCAAAATAATATTATAGCTGCCCAGACACTGATCAGCTGAATCCATGTATCTAGGGCCAACAATATTCCAGCATCATGCAGCTGAGCCCAGGGATTTAGGTTGTGGAATACAGAGTTGAAACCCAGATCCGGAAAAAAATAATGTTTGCTCATATTTTTGAACGGTAATGTAAATTCTTGTACTTAAATGTTGGTTAATGTGATACTATTACCTTGTAGACCATGTACAAATATTTTCAGATTTTTCTGGCTTGTGGTCATGGAGCGTGAGCTCATTTCTTTTGTCGCCTATTTTGGTGGAGGACCCTGATCCGAAAAATCGGGTCATGTACACGTGTTAATTGCTCCCTCAAGATAATCTGTGGCTGCAAGGAGTTAGAGGGACTATTGAAGCCCCCCCATCTACAATCTCAGGGCAGGAGAATGTAGGAGACACGCGCAATAATCATTCTCTCCCTGGGACTTCTGGCACAGCCACATATTTTCCGTTTTTCACATATCTTCGATTTTCTGCGCTAGCTGACAATTGGCATGGGCTTTTGAATAGCTGGGATTGTTCAGGATCCCTACAAGGCTTCCATAACAAAAACCGGGACTAACCACCTCAAACCTAGGCTGCAGAATATTAGAGAGTTTGCGGGAGCCACCGGGAGCCACCCAGTGGCTGATTGGGCATGTGGTAGCTGGTGGCTGTGGCTGGCTGGTGGCTGGCACATCGATTTTATGTGTGATGTTGGAAAAGACCTCTACTCTCTGGTTCCTTTTTATAGCAGGTAAAGTCATCCTGGTGTCCAGACTGCGCTTTACTGCCAAAATCAAGCCATTTTTTCGATGAATTGAAGGAAAACTTAGCTGTGCTGCCTTCTTCATGCAGGTATAATACAAATTGGTATCAAATATAGTGGTAAAGAGCCATAAATGGACTTGCGTGCCATCCCACAATGTGCAAGATTCAGCCACTAGAGGAGCCACAGCCACTGGCTACCGCATGCCTGATCAGCCACCGGGTGGCTCCTGGTGGCTCCTGCAAACTCTCCATTACTTCTCTGGATCAGCTAAACCCAAGTAGCTAGGTGGAATAATATTATGGGTGGTGAGCCACTGCACAGCCAAGCCCAGGTATGTAGGGCAGATAATATTATTCTCCATACAGCTAAGCCCTTCTGGGTTCTAAAATATTCTTCTATTGATCAGCTGAAGAGTGAGCTTATGGCCGTTCCAGAAACTAATGAGAATGATCGAAATGTTTTCGCACCATATCCAAAAAGGAAATTCTCGTCTTTTGCTTATCTCCCGCCTCTTGTAAGACAAAAAGAGCTTCAGCAATGTAATATTAGCTTCAAAGAAACTTCTGTAGTATCCGTACGACACTTCCAAGCAATTTACACATGAATTTGAAGGTCCCATAAGTTACCAAGCCCATGTTACGGGCAACGACCAACAACAGTGCAGTAGTACAAGTCGTAGGTAAATGCCTGGACCAGCGAGCTCGCATGAAAGGGGATTGGTGGAAGCCATCTTGCTCCCACCCTTGCTCAACGCTCTTTCGCATGCGTAGTGCACAAATCGGCGCTGCAGTGGATACAGGGGTGTCGTCACGGTTATGTCGAGTCTCAACGTCTTGGCTGAATCATCATCTCACGCTGGGACCTCGTAAGTCCACCTTTGGCCATAGTGTAACCGTCGAGGAAAACTGATGCACGGCAAGGTCAGTGGCGGAAATTGTCTGCTAGCTTCACCATGCAGCATAGGTACAGTGGCGAATGACTTGCCATCCACCAAGATATTGAAGAGGATGAACGAGATAAGAGACCCAAAAGCCGTTTCAGAACCGATACATCTCGGAATATGGAGCCTCAGTAGCTTGAAAGTTGAAGAGGGAAATGTACGCGCACCAGAAGATAGGACCATCACCAAACTGAACCATCACCAACTCTCTGAGCATATTCCCCAACATAATACACAGTGTTCAGCCCCGTTATGCAGCATTCCACTTCTCCACCTCTTCATGCCACATAGAAGCACAATGAATGAGACCATACAAATGCTCCTGGATGGTCGGGTACATGATCCATGGGTTCAGAGCTTTGTCGGAGTAGGATTGCCATACTCATGTGACGGAAGGACTGAATAGTGCACGGAGGTGTGCTGGAGACCACAAAGAAAGCTTAGAGATGGTACTGTGCAATGGAAGAGTCGCCATTGCTGTGAGATGTTCTCCTTGAATACAGACACACTCGTAGCTAAAAACATCTCAAAAGGCGTGTGTTGTGGCTCAAAATCATCTCAGTGGCATGGTCAAAGATGCCAGGGCTTCATATATGAGATTTGAGGACGGAAATGTAGAAAAAGAGAGAAGTAGAGCCAAATTTCCTTTTTTGGGAACAGCGCAAAAAATTTTCGATCATTCTCATTAGTTTCCGGAACGGCTGTAATTTCTCGGTTAAATTCGCTATCTCTTCTGAGATTGTCTGGCCAGACTTTTCCTTGCCCCCATTATTTGACTGAGGGTTCTCAGCAGCTCTTGCAGTTGTTCTCTTACACCGGTTGATTTTGAATCACCACAATCGAGAGTTCTTTGACCTCGGTTTCCGTAAGTAACTGCTAAGTATGTTTAGTTGGCTTCACCATTGATGACGGGCCCATACCCAAAGTCGTACTCGTCACCTGAAGGTATGTCATCGAACCAGCCAAGGGGAGGAGTTGATTTTGGCTCCTCCTTAATTACACAATTGATCTCAGCGTAATTATCTAGTGCAGCATGCTGCTCTTCCAATTCCTTCTCAGAAACTGGTCAAGCCAGTCAATATCACCCCAATTATGGGGATCGGGCCCTTTACCCTTCGGGCGTGAAGGTCCTTCACCTCGGGAGGGTATCAGGCTAGGCATGCAGTGCGAGGCCATGGAATTCTTGTTGACAGGGGTGGAAGTTGCCACCGGGGGCGACACTTTCCCGCTAGAAATTCTGGTGGGTTGGGAACTGACTCAATTGTTACCTTGCGACGGGTCGAGGCAGGGCCTCGGCCCATGGGTGCAGTCCTGGCTACAATAGTAGGTCACTCCTCATGTGGGTTTCCAGGGGTGTTTCCACATGAAAGTTCACCACGAGGTGGATTTGCAGGGGCTACAATCAGTTTCTGAGACCAATCGCTGATTGAGCGTGCCTCGGCCTCGTCGGTCATGCAGCTGTAGCAGCACGTGAGGTTGCGCAGCTAAGCACAGGTCAATTCCCCTGTTGCGCACTGATGGGGGAGGAAGTTCTACTCACACAACTCTCGCACAAGCAAAGCTGCTCACAGTGAGTCTTGGCATTACTGCCCTTAACCTCAGTCCACTGCTCTTCCTCAGAATCAGTGATGGTATCGTCTAACGGGCCATAGTCAACCTCGGCCGTCCGGGACACCACCCAGCTGTACAACAGAATGGGCGATGCTGAGCATGGCCTGGGTGGTCCCAGGTCCACGAGAGGCGTCCCAGGCAGGGACGCCAATTTTCCCTGTCGTTTTTTGCACTACTGGGGTATTCTGCAGCGTCGCAGGGACCGGAAGGCCGTCACGAGTCAACGCCTGAGTTCAGGAGTGAGATTGGGCATGAGAGAGAACAGCCATAATAAAACTTCTTCAGTGGGGTAGTCGGTAGCACATTGGCGGAGCAGTTGATCAGACCATGTAGACCAGAGCAGTGACTGGAGCCTTGAGTCAAAAAGATGTGACGAAAGCGAGGTAGCTCGAGTTTTGGCACACAAAAACTTAGGTTGGCAAACAATAGACTGTTGTAGTGTAAGATTCACCGAAGAGAAAAATACACACTATCTACTTATATACTGGGATCAGTTGGCTGTGTAATAGACAGACGGCAATCAACCAAAAAAATCCGTTAAACCCGAATGAGTGACGATCTGTTACAGACAGTTTTGGTATGTTTAATTTATTTCAATACATACTTACAGCTCTTTACGGAACTTAGGGCATGGATCAATTTTTTTTCAAAAAATGATGATTTCAGCATAACACTCATAACTCCCTCAAATCTTGGTCTTTTCTCCTGATTCCAACACCATTGTACTTGTATGGAATGCCTTCACCTGCATCTCTGGATATATCATGATTATATAATCTGCATGCCCCCAAATATGGAAATTAGGATCATTTTGTATAATACCTCCTGCACATACCCTAGGTAACTATTGGACTGGATATCTCACAATGACCATAGTATGTATGATATATAGGCACAGGGATCCCCGTTTTGTGTCCATGTGCTGCAATTATGCCATACCATTGGCCTACATATACTGGGTCATATCCAGGACCATACAGGGCTCTGATATTGAAAGTCAAAACATGCCTGCAGCTGGATATATATATTGTTAGACATATGCGAGGACATCATGATGCCTAGACTGTTTGTGTTTGTATGGGAGGTGATATACATGCAAATTGGTGACTTGCCATATTTGGTAATATTATATAATCATCTTATATCCACAGATGCATGCAGGTGTGGGCATCCCATACAAGTACAATGGTGCTGGAATTAAGAGAAAAGACCAAGATTTGAAGGAGTTATGAGTGTTATGCTGAAATCATCATTTTTGAAAAAAAATTGATCCACACCCTAAGTTCCGCAAAGAGCTGTAACATCCACTTCAAATGGCGGTATGAACTCCATGAGGTAGACTATGATTAGGAATATACACTACTGGGACATCTGAAGCTGGGTGACACACCTTGGGTTGGTTGGACTAAACTTCACCACCTTCAGGATGCTCTAGACCTTCCCAGTCCAGTAGTAAATGATATCCCTAGGTCTTGCCATCACTTTCCATGCCCTGAGTTACATCAGCACCACAAATGACTATTTTAGGGTGAAATATGGCAGTAAGTTGGTCTCTTCCAAATCAAATCAAACCTCGAATGTTAGAGGCCTTTGTCATCCATGAATTGACTACTATCCGCAGATCCGTACCTAGACATAGGAAAGTTGGTTCAGTTCAGTTGCTCCACTTTTGGAGACAGACAGCCACACTGTCGTCAGCTAACCCGGGAAGACCGGGGAGAAGTGTCTCCCTGTTGACTGGGGAAAATAATGACACCATATTTCTGCTCAAAATCCCGAGGTGTGTGACCATCAAGACTTATTTTTGTATCAACATGCACCCGCCTCGCCATTTATTGTAAATGTTACATTTCTGTATTGCTTCCCATGGTAGTTTTCAGGTCGCGCTTGGAAATGAAACAATGCTCGGGTATCTGGGGCATGAATGACCGCTGCCCATAGTCTTTATTTCCCTGCAGAGCTGTTCAAACATGAACATACTACATACCTGTGGCTTGATATTTCAGGTCGGGCTTTGAATTGATGCAATCCGTGAGAATCTTGCCTGCCCTGAATTTTCATTTCCAGAGTATGTTGTGTCCTTACTTTGGGACGAGTCTTTACTGTTGAAATCCTAAACTCTGTACGTTTTAAATTTCTCTCCTGACAGCTGCAACCAGTATCAATTGTCGGATCCTCGCGAACTATCTATCTTTGGGTTTTGATTGGGCTTCAAGCGATGTATATAGCACACATAGTGAGCAAGGTTGCTTACAGTCAATTACAACTTGACATTTTGAGCTGAAAACTGGACAATTTCGCGGAATCACCACTTCGACTTTGCGACAACTTGTATTGCACAAATTTATCCAGTGTCAAGTTTCGTCGGATGCAACTTCAGGTTGCGATGATAATTTGAGTTTACCGTAAAATTTTCCCAATTGCAACTTTGAGGTCGCAGGGCAATTCAAGTATCAAGTTGTCTTCAGTCAAGGCACATGTTTCAGACTGACCAGGCCATCGCAGCTCACCCCACAGCTGGCGTTCACATTGATAGGATTGACTCCAAGTGTATGGGTTCCAATCCGATTCAACAACGGCTGAAAGAAATCAGGATCATGAGAGATCTGATTCAACGTGAAGCAGCCCTTGATACTCCTCTTCAACTCCAGCATCAATTTTGGTGCGGCCGGCTAATCGGCACTCCTCAGCATCACAGGAGCCGTGAGCTGAGCGGCGGCCGTAGTCTGGCGAAACATTGAAGTGGGCAAAATGGATGAAGCAACGGAATTTCCGGGCCTAGGCGCTTCAAATTGCTCAATGGAGTCAATGGAAAGCAGCGCCGCCGAAGATATTCGAAATTGAAACTGATTCCGTGTGGATTTACAGGTTGAACGATCGAGCGAGAATTGTGTTCCTTGGTCGTTCGTGGCCACGAAATTGGAAATGAGGCCTGAATGGTCTTAAATCATATCAGATGCAATTGAAGAGACAGTATTTGAACTGTTAGATTACTGAACAGTGTACTTCTCTCACGCTAGGTAATTTCATTCAGACCTATCGCCGGCGTTGTCTATAACAGCGAGCACAAATAAGTTCAAGGATGCTGTTTGGTACGGCTGAGCTCGCAACTACCAGTGAGATAAGTTGCGACATCTGGTGATCCTCAGAATTCAGGTTGCGTCCTGACAAGTGTGAACATGTCAAACCAAAGGAACTTGCCTTTGTGAAGTTATTTAGAAAGATTCCTGAAGGACAATTGGGTTTCGATTTCTGACCGTTGGCATTGTACAATGAAAGTGTAATGGGAAATTCAATTCACAAATGAATTCACACACAAACGCCGGCTCCATCAGCCTAATGCGCCACGCAGCCGCTCCCTTTTCATTAGTTTAGCTATAATTAGAGCATACAATACAACACATTGCAGAGATTAGTCAATAAATTTGTGGGGCTTGAGGTCACGAATTGAAGACACCCATCGCTCGCAAGAAGTCCAGGGTCGGGAGTTGAGCTGGCAGCGTTAGTTGAGCCAACGTATAGAAATCTAGCCGGGGGAGGACCAGTCAAATCCGCTGGTTTCCGTTCAAGATCGGTAAGATTAAAAAACGTTGTACGCCTCTGGCGAAAGCCAGCGCCGACTAGTGGCTGTTCGCTGCCGTCGAAGAATCGATGCCGTTATCGGTGCCGCGTTTATCACCAACACAGAAAGACCAACATCGTATTCATTGAGCAAGTTTGGCCTTCAATTCTCCTGCGATCAACAACACAAAAAGTCTTGCTAGCCCAATTAATTTTACTCTAAGTATTACGAACTGTGGGAAAGGTTTTCATAACATGAGCCAGTTAGCAGCGGGAACCTGGTGTATTTTTCGTTGATCAATGGAAGGTGTGTATTTTTTGGTACATAAATGAAGTTGTATATCTGTGGAAAATGGAAGGTGTGTAAAAGAAGCGATTTCATGGGGCTTGTGTATTTTTATATGCCAAGACTGAAGCGGTGAATTTTTGGGGATGTTTGACCTGTGTATTTTCCTAGTGATGGATACAGCAGTGTAGAATTTGTGAGTTGCGTGTTTTTCATGCATTCCAAGGTAGTGTTTTTTTTAAAACTGCAATAATAATGTTACAGTATCACCCCCATACGACCGATGGCTTTGACAGCCTTGGTCTCATTGCCCGGGATCACCAACGTAGTCTTGTAGTCTTGCGTCTTGAAGGTTTGCGGGAATGGGACGTGACAATGCTCCACGTTGACCCAGAGATTCAAACCCGCTGCATGGAACAACGAATCGCCAAGATGAAATCGGTGCAGGAGAGCAAGATGATGCGGGACGGAAAGCAAGAGGCCTTCAACCGGTTGTCCCTTTTGAGTGGATCTTGAGCGCTTGAAAACACGCCGTGTGGTCGCTGTGAATCGGCATAGACCGGCATGGAGCTAGCCGCTAGTCAATAGGGTTGTTCACAACCGCTCTTTTTCACGCCCATTTTGCGCCCTTTTTTGCACCCTTTTTCACGTTTTGCAGATACTGTAATTAAGTGAGCTATGAAATCCAGAACAAATAACCCCAGCCCTTTTTCAACATGTGAGGTATGCAACCTATGAAGAGCAATAGAAACACCCAGAATACATGAAATAGGGAAAGGGAGGCAAAAAGGGAACGAAAAATGATGGGAAAAGGGAGCTCCAGACCGGGGGTTTCACAACCACCCTTTTTCACACCTTTTTTTTTGGGGGTCTCCCCTAGAAATGCATGTAGAACCCCGCTTTTCTTCTCGGTTTTCTACCCTTTTTGCACTTCTAATTGAAAAAGGGGGGGAAAAAAACCGGGCAAAAAACGAAGAGAATGGCAAAAAGGGCGAAAAAGGGTGCGAAAAAGGCCACAAAAAAGGGTGGTTGTGAACAACCCTAATGGTAATTGCATTACCATCAAGAGTGTGTGTGGGAAAGAGAAGCTGGGTATAAACAGGTGTAATGTGATACGAGGCATCTGCTTAATATATGAGGTACAAGATATGCCTGTGCTGCGCTCCGGCGCATAAAATAAATGAGACAGAGTAACAGGCTGCGGGATGTATTGGAACTAGCTCTAACTCCACTGAAACATGGCATGGTATCTAAATCTTTGAATGTTAAAAAACATATTGCAGCGAAAAAAACACACTAAAAACATTGAAGTATGAACACTATTTCAGCTCCAAACGAGCACATTTGGCATGTATATTCTGTAAAATTGGTACTTCAACGGCAGAAGAAGGTTGACACAAAATGCCTTGATGAGAAGCGAAAATCAGCCAGAATGTTGCAGCACAAAGATGCATGTGAGGATGATGGCTGGATTCAGATTGAATCGCACACAATATTGCCAATGCTTGAGCTAATTTTGCCTCGCTTGAGGTCAGTTTGTCATGCAGGATGTGAGTTCAAGAATTCTGAGATAATGATTAACAAACTTCTAGAGCACGGATATTGCCTCGATAAAGCTCGGGAGTGCCCACAGAACGATTGCACATGTGCAAAGCTCCAGTTTGCCCACGAGATAGCAGATCTTGATGGAAAACCGATGGTTGCCAGCAACTGACCCTGAGGCCTAGGCTCGATGAGATGAAATTGAAGGAGCTCAACTTAATTTAATGCCAGTCGGAACCACAGCAGAACTCAAGTCCTGCTGAACTTAAGTTATGCCCTGCATGCGGTCAGCCTGTAAATGTGAGGCCCACACCCCCTGGAACTTAAATCCTTTACCACTTAAGTCCAGCAACACTTAAGTCCCCAAGCACTTAAAGTCTTGTCCAAACGCTTAAGTTCTGATCAAACACGTAAGTCCTGTCCAAACAGAATGAAGAAATCTACCTATGGGATTTGAACACCAGACCTCCTAACATTTGACCAAGTTAGAAAAGTGGAGGTGTTAACCACCACACCAGGGTGGAGTTTGTTTGTTTGATAAAGTTCCTAAATCGATGGGCGAGAAAGCAGTGCCAAGAAAATTAGGATTGGAGAGCCTATGACCTGAGAAGGCCGTTGTAACAAACCAGAACATCCAGCAGCAACATCAATTGAAGCGTTGATAAATCCTGCTTGATCAAAAATTCTTGAACAGAATTTTGATTTTGATGTCGGTGGAAAAAGGAGGGCGGGACTGAAGATGGGGGAGAAGAGTTACTAACAGGGTGCAATTTATACCAGAAGGCAATGCCGAAGGGATACGTGGCCATAGTGTGAAAGATGTACCAGATTTAGATGTGTTCAACAGCAGTTGAACCTCATGTTGCGGCTACTGTGCACAATCAGCCCAATTTAGACTAATTCTGCAGCTCATAGTTGAGTATAAAGAACCACGGCACGCATTCATCAACTCGGCCTAATTAAATTTGACACCTCCAGAGCTTCGATGAATCTGGAATGGAAGAAGGCATGAGAATTTGATGGCAAAGCCGCCAGCAAGAGGCTGTAGAAATCGTGTGTAAGAGCAGAAGCAACAAAATGGAGATATCAGAAGGGGACCGTTAATGCACGTTCACACATTTGCACGCGCTTGGCTGCCCCCCTGCCCCGGCCCTGCTCCCTGCCTCTGCAGGCTACTCATGGACTATACCATTTGTCGCACCGAGATGTGTTCAACTGGGTTTTTTCCTCGGTGTGTTTGACTTGCTCCAGGGACCTTTTCAGCTGATTTTCCTGTACGCTCGGCGACGCCAACCCTCCGCATCACCTGTCTGCCAACTTGAAGCTGCACACATACCACAGTCGCAATTTCGCGCCTCACTCTGTGCATGCGGCTGGGTTGATATGACGTCGCAGCTGACGCAATAATTAATGCACATTACCTCAAGAACTCGCCCATCTCCAGCACGTCGGCGGATATGCCGCCGGAAAGACGTATCTGCCATCACGGCCTGCACCAACCCTAGCTATCATCCACCAAGCAACCACCAAGGCGCGACAACCCTGCAACTTGCACGTGGGCACGCACATCCCAAATGCTCAGCGTCCTTCTCGGGTGCTGACCAGTAATGCGCCTAAATCTGGGTTTGGGTTCTCTATTCCGAATCGGAGGACGGACTCTCCGTCTTATTTGGCTAGAATACAGACCACTTTTGACCCGACTGGATGGCGTTACGCAAGTGAAGAACAAGGATTGTCTCATGTATTGTATGCCACTGGCCTTCCGATCCTTTCAAACGTAGCTGAATTCGTGATTGTTTTCCGCCAGTGTACACGATGGCCATGGGTCGAAGGGAACGCAATCGGGGCAGGAACGACAAAACCGGGACACTGCGCACGGGACAGCTATCGGGCTCTCGACGGGCTTATCGGCAACTCTGAAATCGGGCGCGTGTTCATCCCGCGCCTTGTCCTCTCTCCCCTCCCTCTCCTCTTCTGTCCTGTTCACTACCGCGGTTCGTTTGTTCTCTGTAGCTTGTCTTCCTTCCTTCATGTCCGGTGCTCTTTGTTCCTAGTTATTCTCCATTGTTTTGCGGCCTGTATGCTTGTTCTCCAGACATGCCCCGCTCCGGACACGATGCTCTCTGGGACACGATGCTCACGATCGCGGTGAACACAGTGACGGCGTATGCGCGCGCGTATCCGAATGCACACTCGGGCGCACGCTGCGAGAGTGTGTATGATGGGGGAGGACATATTTGCAGTGGCCGCGTAATGCTGTGTGGAAGATCGGTACGTTTTTCGCTTCGTTGTCGTTTCATTTCTCAGTAGGCTGGGAAGCTGGATGCGCGTCAGAGGCCCGGTACGGAGTTGGGTGCACGAGAAGCTGGGTGCATGATGCCCGCCATTGGATTGCGCTGTTCTCTTGGCTTCCGTATGCACTCATGAATACTCGCGCCGTTTGTGTGGGCCGATCTGCTATGTCGCCCCCCTTCACGTACAATCCGCGTGGGCAGATTTGTGCGAGCCTGAAGGGGGCGATGAGAATGTGTGGCCAGCATGACGCACCGGGCGCGGCGGTCTCCCCTCCCTTCGCGGCAGCGTGTCTCTTGTGCGGTGGATGTGCTGTCCTTTCGGATACAACTTTTTTTCTATTCGTTTTCTGCCCTTCAAATTGTGCTGCAGTATCTGGGGCGCTGACTTGCGGAGCATGAGCTCCCTTGGGAACTCTTTAGTTACGCTTCGTCTCATTCTTCATTTCCCTTCCTTCCTTTATTGTATTCCTTTGATGAGTGGGGACAAACGCGGACGCTGGAGTGCTGGTCTCATTTTTCGGACTATGCCTGCGGTATTATGGACTCGCATCTCGCTACTCGGATCTTTGCAGTCACCAGTGGCGTATTGCCGACGATATTCTTTCTTTCCTAGCCTGTGGACTTTGTCTTCCCCTTCCCCGCTGCGCTTGATCACCATGACTGCAGAGGATTAATACACCGATGGCATTTGCAATAGAGACGTTGCGCAAAGCCGCATTCTTGGTGCGTAAACTCACCGCATGCGGCTTTGCGCAACGTCTCTAATAACGCCTGCCAGGATGGGTAGAAAGATTTCTATCCATAGGAGCATCCTGCCCGTGATTTCAGCGCTGCGCGGGCATATTGAAACCGGGATCGCTGAGCACACGAAAAATCCCGCCATGAAGATCGGGGTGCCATATAATGGAGCGAATGCTGCTGAGAGTAAGGTCGGAACGTATGGGGGGACGAGCGATGGCGAGGATTCCGTGACCAACTATGTTGGCAACGATAGAATGGGCTATGCCATAGCCAACCGACAAAAGGACGCCGAAGATGATGACGCAGGCCTCCATTTGACGTCGTGGATTGGTTACCTGAGGTTGTTCAGAAGCGGGGCCATTTTATAACTGACCTCGATGAGGTTCCATGGAGACCCGGTACACTTCGCGGCGGAGCGGCCGCCGAACCGGGCCCGAGGACTCACAAATGTCATCCACAAAGCACGGTGTGGAAGCGCGACTTACCTTGCTCGTCGCTCTCCGGTCCCGGCCTGATTTCCGCCGTCAACTGAACGCGGTAACTCCGTGCTGATCACTTTTATTTCTCTTCCTCAACGCCTCCCTCGTGTCTATTCTATATCTGAAAAACATTCCTCCCTTCTATGTCTCCCAGATCACACCTGCAGCTGCACGGTCGAGTATATTCACGCTGCACTGCCAAAATACCGACTTTCTACATTGCAAGGACACCGCGGCTTTGGACTTGAAACACGGTCAGAAACATATCTATATTACTTACAGCATTTTATTGCTTCTTTGCTTCCGTGTCTCTCTCTGCTTTTACTCTCTATATCACCTCATTTCACCATTTCATACCCATCCCGACGCGACGGCGATCTCGACAGCACCTGGATACTCGGACTGCGCCTGAGATTGAATTTGGCATGCATTGAACACTCATCCCGGTTTTCAATGTGCTGAAGAGGTAGCTTAGCCGAAGGATTTACAACGGGTAATATACGTACAATTCATTGTTCCATGTACTTTCCACATTTCGCTCGGGCTCCGGTGTCGTACGAGAACGCGAGAAGCTGTCCCTCCTGTAATTCCCCTCTCTCCCTCTCATCACCACCACAATCGACAGTTTTACTTGGATTTCCAGCCCCTGCACCTGAGTTTCATCCGACATCAAGCTACATGTTCTCTCGTTATTTTCTTACTGACTACTTTATCTCTAGAGCTCATGTCTCGTTCGCGCGCAATTTATATGTCTGCAGCAAGTTGAGTACTATTAGTGTTGCCGCGGTTAGGCTCAGAACCCCTCCTGAACTTGAACCGAACCCGACACGAACCCCAGGTGCGGCTCGAAGTTCGGGCATTAGTGATTTTTTGCAAACCTGTTCAAACAGGTGCGAACCGGTCCGAACCTGAAAATTTCCAGGGGTGTTTGGAGAGAATTTAGATGTGATTTTCTCAAATAGAGCGACGTGAGGCTGAAATCACACCCAAATTTTAGTTCCGAGTGGCATTAGTATGCCCTGTTGGGTCCCATATGAATTGGGAATTTTGAAAAGCACCTATTTTGTATCGGATTGAACGCCTACGTGGCCACATTTAGAAGAATGTGCTGTATGACGCAAGCGCTGCGCCAAGCTAGAAGAATATGCCATATGGGGAGATTTTCAACTGCAGTTGAAGGCTGTTCAAGCACGAGATGTGGATACAACCCCAAATCAGCTGTATTTGGATTCATTTCCGAAGCTCGTAGTTCAAAGATTCCGATCATACAAGCACTGCGGCAATAGTTCGTCCGCTTCGGTCGTCTTGAGTTCGACATCGATCATTCAAAATGAAGGATTGAACCAAAATTGTGTTCAGGGAAATAGACGGCACACTTAGATGTATAGCTTAGTCGAGCCATCGCCCGAATGTGCGATTAATGAAGCCAAAATTTCTGCTTTGCCGCCAACATTGGTCAGAAGTAGGCGTGGAATATGTTCATTGGTTGGGAGTATGGTCTCCCGGTTTATCGTCATCAAGAGGCTAATCTGAGTTCAGAAATTTTTGAACCGCGGCCCAAAAGTTTGATGCACCTTCATGCAACGGAATGATATTTGCGGCCAGCTTGAACCCTCTATCGAAACGCCAGACCCGCTGACATCGGCAGTTATCGGACGACCAAGCATAAGTATTGACCGAAGGCAGCGAAGCAGTATTACTGCTGTGGAGAGGCACACCCTTGAAATAGCCTCAGTTAAGTGGTACGGGCCAAGGTGCAGTCGTGTCCTTCTCCGATATGAGAGATCTGACTATCAACTACATGCGGGTCCAGAGTGACAAACGGTGTCCCCGCACCGTGACAAAGCCGAATGAGAATTTGGTTCAGAGCAACAGAAATCAGGCTTGAAACGACCAGAAAGTCCGATCCGAACGCGAAAGAACATAACAAATGATCTAGCAAATGATACACATATGTACAGGACGGAATCCGGGTCGGGTGTTTACTAGGATCTCCCCCGAGATTGCCAGAGGAAGGACTTCAAACTTTTGCATTGAGACAAGCTCCAGGAGGGATGAAGCGTGGAGTAGCAGAGACAGGGAGAGTGCAGTATTCTAGATCCAGTAGCATAAAAAAAGGTACGTCACAAATGAGAACCTAGACGCTCGAGAAGTACCTGTCTCTCACCGTCCTCTTCCTTCCCTCTCCTCCCCGTAACAGCTTCTCTGTGGCGCCGCACACCCCGCGAAAGCAGAAGCAAGGTCTCCATTGTCGACCTCCCCTCCATCCCACTTCAAAATCCACCATCCGCAAACAAGATAAGCGCGGTACGGGCGCACACACTTCGCCCCCATGTCGCACCAGCGTCCTTAGTAACCGAGGCAGGGATCTAGGTACGTAAACGTTCTCTTGTCTCCGCCAGGTAGGCTACAGTACAGGAAGAGCCGCAGCGGCAGGGCAGGGGTTAGTATTGACAGTGCAGCATCCCGCCCCTCGAGTGTCCACGGCGGCGTCCGCTCTCTCCCCCCTCCGGACCTCGAAAGCACGGGTGTCTGGCGCAGAATGGACCAGGGCGGCATGGCACGACGCTCGTACGTAGCTATGGTGCGCGGCGCAGCGCGCCCCATGGGATCCAAGCTCGTCGTCGAGTAGAGGAGACTTGACGCTCAAGCGCTCGAGGGTTTACCAGAGCTTATTCGCCATGTCTCAAGTCGTGCGGCGCGAGATGGGTGCGGGGACGGGTGCGGGTGCTGGGCAGGTGAGGGCCCAGGGGCGGGATACAGTGGCGACGAAAAGTTCTGCACGCAATCGTTCTGGCTCATGATGGCATCGAATCACCTTAAATAAAATTGTACGATAAAATATGAGTGATTTTGAGTGTTTATGCACCATTTTATCCATACCTACTCTGTACCGTTGCCTCAGAATAGAATAAACAGTGGTTTTCTGAAAAATCAAGTCTGTGGATTTGAGAGAAATCAAAAAATGGTATATGCTATCTCAAACTACTTGTAAATGTGATCCTATCCATATGTTGGTTGACTCAAATTGATAGGAATTTGGGCTTGGCATCTCAGTCGCAAGTGGGCCATTTTCACTGAAATTTGCTCAAAATGGTGCAAAAACACTGAAAATGACCAACTTGCAATGGATATTCTGAGCCTAAATCCTTATCAATTCGGGTCAAACAACACATGAATAGGATCACATTTACAAGTAGTTTGAGATAGCATATACCATTTTTTGATATCCTTCAAATCCAGACTCAACTTTTCAGAAAACCACTGTTTATTTTATTCTGAGATGATGGTATGGAGTAGGTATGGATAAAATGGTGCATAAACACTCAAAATCACTCATATTTTGTTGTACTATTTTATTTGAGGTGATTTGATGCCATCGTGGGCCAGAACGATTGCGTGCAGAACTTTTCGTCGCCACTGTAGGTACGGCGTGGATGTGGATGTAGATTTGGAGAGTGGAGGGAGCGGCATGGCACACGGCAGGTGTGACTGGTGTGGGGTGGATTTGGATCAATGGATGGGACGCAGAGATACACCGCTGTCATGAATTAGAGATCGAGGAGCGTCAACGGAGCGTAGAGCGGGTATCGAGCCTTCGAGCCTTCGCTTTTAGCGTTGGTCCGTTATCCAAGAGAGCACGCGTCGGGTGTGAAGTGCTATCGACGAGCGCTAGAACGGGGAGGAGCGCAGAGCCAAGGTACAAGTGACTGTCTACAATGGGGGAGAGATGGGACCTTATGGGGAACGAGGGAAGGGGATTTGAGTCGGCCTTGAGCTTGGAGGGTGGAATACGAGCGGGCGTCGACACGGGCGGGGTGGGCGGAGAGAGAATGATCAGCAAACGTCGCGCGCGATGCAGACCTGACGCGTCCGCATCTACTTACACGGGAGCAACGACACGACCTGCGATGGACAGAACGGGGAGGAGTGGCGCGCGCGTACGAGGGAAGGTAGATACAAAGTCACCGAGCTTGCCCTCACCTAGCTCCCATGCATCCCAGAGAACGGAGCAGTGGGTGAAGCTCAGGCGCGCGGTCGTGGCCACTTATTGGCTGCCAAGAAAAATGTAATCGGCCGCGGATTGCCGACATCGGATCAACTTGAATGCTTCTGTCTCCCTCGACACTTGCTTATCTTGGTTCCGTCATTCTGGTTTATCCTGCCCTAGCGGCTTCGGAGTTTGGGCTCGGAATTCAGCAGATCTACCAACGTACCGCCCTATCGCCAACCTGTGTGGTTGCTCTCACCGTTCAGCTCAAGTGCGATACGACGAGTCCCTTATTCAGGCCTGACACGCATGTCGTCTCGTTCCCGGCAATGCCCTCAGCTTCAAAGGACTCGTCTCTGTCAAAGAAGAAAAGAAAGACTTACGACTTTAGCCAACACTACGTACCACGTAGATGCACTCCAAAATCTCTTCGGCGCGACATACATCGAGGCTCAGCGCTCAGACTTCGCTATGTACTTAGTCACTCGACTCAAAACAGCGAGAATTTGTTCTGAATCCCGTTCTGGTTCAGATTCTCGTCGCGATCGCACCTCTGACAAGCTACGGCCACTCACCGACCCGATTCCAGTCTCCTGCCACCTAGCTTCATTACTTCTTTGCGGTGAGAATTTTCTGGTAGTCTTGCGCTGTGTAGTGCTCGCTGAACCGCAGCCAACCGGAAGCAATCCCACCGAATGAACTCGGTAAACCAGGCCGGACTGACTCTTTCTAGGCCTCTGGAATCCGACCCTCGCCTCCATCTCTGGGGAATCGCAACCAACACCGGACTCGATCCATCATCTCTCACTCGTACCCGCGCAATCCTCACCTCGTGTTCTTTGGGTTCCACAATAAAAGACGAGGCGGACAGAATACGTACGACAGAGTGGGACGATTTACAATCTATAATTTCCAAATCGAAATCCGATTTCGGATAGGGACCACACTTCCGTTCTTCCCTTCGCGAAGTCTTTCTCCTTCAAAGTTCATCCACACTCTATCTGTCCCTGAAGGCTGGTTAATCTCGGAAAGGATGCACGCCTCAAGTTCGACGAATCACTGTATCGCGAACCGAACTCACGCTCATCATCTAAAGCCTTCCAGACGAGCTATTTGTAGAATCCGCGAGAACATACCTCTCTACCTGCAGATATACCGAGCGTCTCTAACAAACAAAGTATGTGAAGGGTTTCTTTGAATCCTACCGCCGTGTTTTTTTGCATCTTCCTGTTGCTACAGATCTGTGCCGCGTGGGCGTAACCGGGTTGGGACTCTCTGCTTCTGAACATAAACTCTCAATCTAATATGTATTACTCATTCTTCACGCCTTCCTCATTTGAGACTTTCTCCGGTCCCGAATTCATTGGAGATACGTGTCGCCCAACATGTTTTCTTTTTGTTCAACAAATTCCCTCAGGGATGTCTTCGCATGCCGAAGCTGTGTAGAACCCAAACTTCTGGTCAATCTTCCTCGAATTTCCTCCCGCTTTGTTTCAAGCGCCGACACCCGGATCGTTGCTCCTACCAAGCGAGCCTGTGAATCGCTGGGCAACAGACAGTGGGGAACAGGTCCGACCCATTACACATATTCCTAATGTTATTTCAGGTGCTCTCGCTGTGTTCCCAGCACGCTACCGAAATTCTTGAAGCCGATTCGGCCGCTTAATGCTTCCCTTGTGCTTCCATCTGCGACAAGAATACTGTTACTAGTGTCTATCTCGGCTTACAGGTTGGTAGACGGAGCGATGAGTTTGCTATCCTCGATCCAAGTTTCCCTGTTGTACGCCTGTGCAAGTCCCCGCTACTACTTCTTGCTAGCCGCCCTCCCGGCGATACATCATCCTGCCGGTTATTGTTCGAGGAAGTTTGGGAACTTTCACTGGTTCAGATGTTCTCGTGCGACCGTGCATGTTCCGACATGTCCATGCGCACTCCATGGATTTGTTCTATAGATTTAGGAGAGCGACGCGAGGCGCGAGGCATGAGATTTTCCTTCTACCATCAGTAGCACCAACAAACGCAAAATTTCAGATAAAATTCAAGCGGGAACAACGACTCGTACTTCTAAGCGTCAATCGCCTACGATTTTCCATCAGCTTTGAGCTGGATTCTCACAGGATACCGTGCCGCGCTCGCTCTCCTGCCCTCACTTAAATTCTGAGCAGCAAAGATGGTACGCGCGCAGTTTCACAACCCGTTGCAATAGAAACTTCGGTTGTAGCTGACCATCTATCTTCGATACGCACCACTACTCACATCTCATTGCAAGGCATTATTTATCAATTGAGCCTCCCGTAGCCATCGCATGTCTCCACTAGCAGGTGGCAGTGCGATCCCAACAGTGATGCATTCCCGAAAAGGAAACTGGATTGGACAAATGTTGGGACGCGACCCCATCGTAAGAAACTGAGGGCAAATATTAACGCGAGTAGAGCGCGGAGTAACGTTCACGTGCGGTACATAGGCTGACTTCAAACACTCGTCAGTTTGACGACGCAAAAATTCGACATTTCTCTAACCCACGCCCTCTTACAGCCTACTAGGACATAGACAGAGAAAACGATTATAATCAAGATGATCTTTTCGCATCGCCAATGAAAAATTAGTTCGTCTCAACGAGCAAGGTCGAAATCTAGTTGGTACTAAGCCGAATTGGAATGGGCGATCATTGCCTAGAATTAGTAGTATTATTTTGTTAAGAACGTTGCACGCCCGTCGGTACATATGGCTGACCAGAAGAAAAAAACCTGGGAGAAATGAGCAAGACTGTCCGTCAGGGTGAATTATTGGGACGGAAATCTGGAGGGTAAACGCGGGAAGATACTGTACAGTCGTGAGGGCCGACATGACGGGAAATTGGTAGCATAGTTCACGTTCGCTAGTAGTTGAAGCTAGCAAGGTATCATGATGAGGACTTTGTTGAATGGAGCGGACGTACCGAGTGGGACCTGTATCAATCGATCAATCATAGAAATCAAAAATAGAGGGGAACACACCGTACTAATAAAGCTTCCTTCGTTACCTCAAATTTCTGCACGAGATGAAAATAAGTTGACCCGGGAACAAAATGATCTGTGTTGATTTGAGGCGCTTGATGACAATTATGCAGGATTCAGTGCCAGTAAAAATCAATGAGGCTGGGACTCGGCTGTTGGCCGTGACATCTGAGAGTGTGGGATGCAAAAGAAGCGGGAATCCGTAGGCTGCGTGGAATCATATGAATCGGAGAGCCGAGCTGCCAAATGTGACGTTATTGAAATTCTTCTATTCAGAACAAGACCGGTTTTTTGTTTCGTGATATCGAAGTTGCGTGCTTCTAATCGAAGTCGTGGCCGGATTGCTTCCGTCTTCCATGTGGATCGGTTGTTGATCAGGTTTGTTAGGCTTGCCGTAAGTATCTCGTATTTTGAACCCGAGGTACGCTGGACGTGAAGGTCTGAAAGACTATGGTCTGTGCAGATGTTGGAGCCAACTAAGCCCGTTCGAACTGTTGACTGCACGAATATACAGACTCCAAAAATTTAACCGTCCGCGCGTGCTTCCTAGACCATTGACCACTCTGTCACCGTTCCAAGTGCTTCCAAAAGAATTTGTGCACAGAAGTAACCGAAGAGTGCGCGTTCCAACATATTATACAGAGCGACTGAGAGACCCGGCTCATAGGTATCAGGGTGGCTCGGAAAGCCTTGTGAATGTGACGGAGAACGGACACTGGTGGCGATTCGCCTAGATTCCTCGAATCAGACAAAGATGATATCAGTAACGCTCTATAAAAATGATATTACTGACTCTCTTCAAAGATGATATTACGACGCACTTTGGAAGGAGTTAGATTGAGTTCTATGTCGAAACTTGGTAATACCATCTTTCACAGGTAGCAACTTGACAGATCGAAAAAGCTCTTGGGGCTGTAGGCGTGTGGCGTGTGGTGTGGAACTCGGTTAAACTTTCAAAGGAAAACAACTCCCAAATCGACCAAATGTGAACTTCCATCTCAGCTTCCTTCAACTTCAGGGTTCGGCTCAAACGGTGTGGAGAGCTAGTCTGGGACGGTATAGATTGTGCAATTAGGCGGTGGACGGCGTGCACTGTAGCAAGGTACAGACATATAGGGGCGGGAATCAATGTGCACTTAGACCGCCATGAATTTGAGGCAGGCAAACAAACAAATGAAGATATGGGAACACATGAGCAGGATTTCGCGTCAGAAGGCTGAAAGGAGCAAGGCGAAAGCCAGCGAAGGTGAGTGAGAAGTTCAACTTACTCGGCATGTCCATATATTCGGCGCGGTTCAGAGTGAAGCCCGACTTGAAGCGAAGACGACGAAGTCGACTTACACAGCACGTCCATTTATGCAGGGAGAAGTTCAGACTCCATCGTCTCTGTGGATTATCGAATTTTCGCTGTCCGTCACGCTGAATTAGGGTCTCTGTCGAAATGTCAAATTGGTTGAACTTGTCACGCGTTACGCTGCATGTCCAGTCGCACTCGAAAAACAGCACTTGGCTTTTCTGGAAGCGTACTCGGAGTGGCTTTCTTAGATCCCCAACCGAAGTCTAAACCCTCCTTCAGCTGCTTAAACCAGCTTCGGATTTCCTCTTCAAGAGCTCCCTGAAGCCATTCTTGACTTGACGAAGCGGGTGGTTTGGCCGGTGGAGAGGGTCTACGACCTCTCAGGGGAGATGAGCCAGCGGGGCTCGCAGCGGGAGGGTGAAAGCAGGAAGAAAACCCAATGATGATTGCCGAGAATGACATGGGAACTAATGATACTACTACGTGCTGCCAACCACACCACAGTCACCCCCCTCCAAAAAGCGTATGAGCAAAGCGAGATACGCGGGCGCGACCTCGCGCCCAGTAGCTATCCAGCCTCTCCAACAAGTTCGCAATGGTACACCCATCGACGAACAAACTCTGTGATTGCGTCATTGAAGAGCAGTGCGAAGTGGTGCTCAAGGCGACCCATCTGTGTAATGGCGAAGAGGAATATGAGGTGGTCAGGTGGCAGACGAACAACAAGGTCGAGGCGAGCTTCAGGGCTGATATCAAAGCTCCCATCCGGATAAGCCAGTGGTGGCCACACAATGTCGCGCAACTCGTTAGCAACATCCACGGCCACGGCGTGCGGAAGCGCACGGCTGCACGCATGTGCCAACTTGTGAGCTATGGGACCAAACTCCGTATCCACCGGGAATTTTCTTGGTAGATGGTCGTCTGGAAATAGACAAAGAGTCGGTGTAGGGAGATCAAGGGGAGGGATGTCATTCGGGTGAAATGGGTCGTCAGAGTGGAGTGGTATCAGACCGAGAAGATCCGCTGGTCGTAGCGACAGACCCTGCTGCAGAGGCCCGGGTGGTGCTGGTAGCGGCGGTGCAGCTGTAGGAGCATCGAAATGTGGTTCGAAAGAAGGGGGCTGCTGCCAAGAGCAATCCGCACGAAGGCGGCGCTTGCGTCTACGAATGGCACGCCAGGGGTTTCCACCGAAACTACGGAGTGAAGACCAGCGTGGTGCGGGCACGATGGTCATGATGGCAGTAGGGGCGGCGGGCTCGGGGACATCATCGGCCCATGACGACGGCTCGGGGGAAGCGGGACCATAGATGTACTCACGAATGTGCTCTGGCCATTGGGATGGGGGAACTGGCACGTTCTCGTACAGCCAATGCTCCGGAAACCGAAAGGAGGGCATATAATACTGCCGCGAGGCGCCTACGGCAGGCTGTGGGGCTGTGTGGACAGCGTGGGGAACGGGGGAGCCAGCGAGATCGCCGTTGTCAACGAGGGTGGGGGTCGGTGGGTTAAAAGGAAGTCGGGCGAGGCTGCTTACAGGGGCGTGCTGTGCCTTCTCCTCGATTCTCTGCAGCTCCTCTCGTTCTGTTCTCCTCCTCTTCCGTTTTTGTGCCGCCGAAGGTTTCGTCATGACGTGGCGTCACGTAACAACGAAGAAAAAAGGCGACGGGATGCGGGAATGTGCGTTTGGAACGCGGTCGATACGAGTAGCCGGTGACGATGTATACCGAGGTTGGATGGATGGTGGGGATGTCGAAAAAAAAACAGTCGAGAAATGCGCTCGCAGTGGGTGCGAGAGATGCTGCCAAGATGATGCAGCAGGCCTATCTGGGCCAAAGGACGCGTGGGAAGAGCGAATCACAGTCCAATCACCAAATGGAGAGGGTCTACGACCTCTCAGGGGAGATGAGCCAGCGGGGCTCGCAGCGGGAGGGTGAAAGCAGGAAGAAAACCCAATGATGATTGCCGAGAATGACATGGGAACTAATGATACTACTACGTGCTGCCAACCACACCACACCGGTGCCAATTACGCGCCCCGCGCGCGAGTCCCTCTAGTCTCTCTTTGGCTCCAGTCGCGCGCGGAAGCCGTAAATCATGTATTCAACGGATCTGGGACCAATTTTGGATGGTGGGCACACCTAGGAGTCGGTGAGCATGTTTTGCGCCTTCTGTCGCACTCTTCCCTCATCCCAACACGCTTTCGCAATGAGTCCTTCGGTGGATTTTCCCAAATTCATTCCATTTACATGAAAATTCCTTCGAATTTTATTGCGATTTCGCGGTAATTAAGTCGCCCTGGTCGCTTCCCAGGCACGTTGTGCATCATAACCGAAGCATCCCTTCTTCGGGCATCGAACGCGCCCCGTATCGCTGCCCTGAAACACCGTTCCCTTCTTCTCCGTGCCCCTTGCCAGAACTCCGTTATGCTAACCCGACTCTGCCTCCTTTCAGATCCGTCCTCGACCTCACATCCCTCTCTCTTTCGCCTTCGCCCTTGTCGACATCCGCATCCTCTCCTTCAGCACACGCCAAGTCTTCACTAGACCTACGATACGCACCACCGCGGTCGCCGCCAACGTCCCCACAAAATATGTATGGTCGCAATCTCATTTGAAGCAATGGAATCTAGGGAAGGGGCTGGCGGCCTGCACACGAAGGGGATGCCAATTCCCGCGTCTCCTGTTCCCTCCGTCACGTAGTGTGCAAGGATTTAGGTTCCGAGCGTTGCTGATGTTGATCCCACTGGCGGCGCGCAAGTTCATGTGCATTGGGCCGCAGCCTCAGGGGCAACTTGCTTGCGTGCCAGCAAACACAAGCATCCGTGTCGTCGACAAAGTCGTGGCGTATCACGCGCACTCTTATTCCATTCTCAGCGGCACTGCATCACAGTCTCTGAGTGGATACGCGCTGACGTTGTTAAGCACACACCACCAACAGCAGCTGACACCGGCGCGCCGCTCACTTAGGCGCCGTTACCGAAGCCCGAGTCGCTTTCTACAGTCTACTTCCACCTTCACCCCCATTCACGCCTCTTTGCCCTCGCACGCGACGCGCCCTCCTGACCAGCACCACCACAACGCCGATCAGGATACCCGAGGAGGCGATAACGCCGTTCCACGCGCCGCCATCGGAGTGCGATACGCGCAATGGGAACAGCGGGCAGAGTAGACGCAGCGGCACGGCAGCCCGGGATCGACGCCGCCGAGTGTGTGCGCGGTTGGGGGCATGGCGTAGCCGGCCATTGGATTCGCTGGTGCGGGTGCTGATGGGGTCGACAGCCCCCGGAACGGTGGGGTGAATGCGCGCGAAGAGATGAACGATCGCTGCCTGAAGTGTCTTTCCCCTCTTCTCCTCCGTGCCCCTTGCCAGAACTCCGTTATGCTAACCCGACCCTGCCTCCTTTCAGATCCGTCCTCGATCTCACATCCCTCTCTCTTTCACCTTCGCCCTTGTCGAGATCCGCATCCTCGGCGCCATCGGAGCACGGTACGCGCAGCGGGAACAACGGGCAGAGTAGACGCAGCGGCATGGCAGCCCGGGATCGACGCCGCTGAGTGTGTGCGCGGTTGGGGCATGGCGTGGCCGGCCATTGGATTCGCCGGTGCGGGTGCTTATGGGTCGACAGCCCCCAGAACGGTGGTGTGAATGCGCGCGAAGAGATGAACGGAGTTGGAGGCGTGCGGAACCATGAGCCCAACGGGACCCACGGTAGCTCGCCTGTGTCTATGTCAATGTCAGTGTCCGGGCTGGCGGGGGTTGATAGGTGCAGGGACACGGTGGGCCTTTGCTTTTCGTCCTCCCCTGCTTTGCCTTTTCCTTACCGGCGCGTGTACGCGTCGTCCTCCTCACTTACGCTTCTGTCCTCAAATCCATAAACTTTTCTTAACGCTCGTTTTGCAGGTGGCATGGTGCCAGGACACACATGTTCTACAGCTCCACACCGAAGCCGTTAAGCCGAATCGCAAACTTGAGCGGCACGAGCTCGGAACAGAAAGGCAGTACGAGAATAGTGACGTTGCCCTTGCTTGCGTGGTACGGCTTCCTGTTATTGAGCGAAGAACGACACCGACCTTGGTTTTCTGTTTCTCAGGCTGTTGTGGATTTGCAGATACAGCGCAAATGAGGGCTTCTCCACCTGAACCGAGCCTTCTCAAGCCCTCTCCCTTTGCTCCACCGCACATTATCCATGACACCCACGCACGCCACAACAGCAGCAACACCAGCATGCGGCTTTCTTCTACATCCGCTGACACCGCCGACGGCAGGCCCGCGTCACAAATCGTCCACGCTACAGGTTTCGGGATTATACTCGCTACCTCTCGCCTACGTACCGGCTTTTCGGATGGGCACGAACTTTGGCTGCACAAGCCTCCAAGCCATGGCACCGCTGGCGTAGCTGGACTGTTTGCGGCCAGTGTCATCGAGGGTGCGAACCACGGAGAGGGAGGAGGTGCTCAATGTCGAGAAAGGGGCGGCAGAGATACAACGGAGCGGAAGAAGGGCACGTACCAAGGGATCCTGCGCTCAGCGTTGGGGGCGTAGCATTTTTGCGCCCGGCGGTGATTTCAGTGACGACGAGGGGATGGCGGAATCCCGGGGGAAATCGGGAAAGGCACCCTCGAGGGCCCAATCCAGGAGCTGGTCTTCTCGACCGTGTTTCTGTGCGCGGAAGCCGCACCATACGAGGCTGCGTGGCGCGACCACGCACGCGCGGTCATTTTGCGTCTCCCTCCGGGGCCGTGCGCCTGTCGAGACAGAGCTGATCCGCTGCGCGGGGTACCTGTTGCGCACGTAGTGCCAGAGGAGCTCGACGCACAGCGCACGCCGCGTCGTCTGGCTGCTTAGCCGCGGCCTGTGCCCGTGGATGCGGATGCTGGGGCGGGGGGAAGGTTTCTGCGCAGACACGCCAGCAATGTACCCGGATGTGTGTGGAAGTAGGCGGTTGTGTTTCGACTGATATGCAAGACGAGCACGGTATGCGTGGTGATATAGTGCGAGTGACGACCGTCTTGATGCCTCCATCCTTGCAAACAGCGATGCGTTGACCGGATTGTCTCCCCAGCACGCAAGGTTCGACGTCCATGTCAGCAGGGGAAGATAGCGTCGCCGTGTAGCGAGATACACATGTCCGTGGCGAGTTCCTCCTTTGGCGCCCCTCGTGCGTACCCTCCCCCTTTCCCCTTCACCTCACCTCTCCGTCCCCGCTTCCGGTTCACTCTCATCAACCATCCCTCGCTCTCACACACTAACCTACCCTTCCCACCCCTCGTAGGCTCCAGCCCACCCCCCAAAACGCAAAAGGACGTCACGGCGTTGAGACACTCCTCATCTCGATTCTCGAAGTAGCACACGATGACAGACACGCGCACGAAGGAGGAGGAAGAGGGGCTGCTCGGGTTTTAGGAGGGACGGGGGCTGATCATCTTCGGGTCCTACTTCCTTCAGTCGTAGTTCTCCGTATACTATCAGGTCCGACTGATGCTGTTTTTTTCTCACGAGTCGACATCACGTTTTGTTTGGCACAAGGCTTGTTTGCACTTGACAAAATATAGTACTGTAATAAAATTCATGGATGGAAAGAGTACGGTGGAATAGACTGAACAACGTCCTCGGCGGAATGATTTTGAAGGAGATCCTAGGGCTAAGAAGCGAGATAATTATAATATTGAAATGAAAGTTTTCCCATCCTAACCCCTTGACAGGCGCGTGCTCGGGGTTGTTCTGCAACTGGTCATGATTCGGAGGGCATTCAGTGCTTGCGCGCGGCGAAAGAAAGGGCCGAAGATGTCAGCAATTCATTGCTAATCGAAACACAGGGTCACCGAGAAGGCCTACCATTGGCCAAATTTATTTCTTGACGGGCTTGACGAGCCCGAAGATTGATAAGGGCCTGGGAACAAGTAGAATAAAAAGTAGATGGCAGAAACATAAAAAAGAGAGATACAAAAAAGAGATTATACCCAGATCGGACATCGGGTGCGGGCGGTTGAACCCCGATTTACGGCATGAATTCCTTCCGAGGATGGAACGCCCAGCCAGCATGCATCAAACCCGATTTCTTGTACGACTGCCGTGGTTAGATTGAGTCGACGAATTTTGACATTGGGCGTGCGTGCGTTGCTTGGCTGAATAGTTAAGGGCCAGCCTGTCATAATGGAATGCAAGATATCAGTATTTGGTCGGAGTTACACCAAATACTGTACAGTTTCGCTCAATTCATATGTCACGGGTCACAGGGCCCAAAATTTAAGAATATTTTCGAACCTGTCACGGGTCACTGAGGGGATATTCGAACATGCCAAAAAAGTCACAAAATCGGCGAAAAATAGCCCCAAAATCCAATTTTCGCGCGCGCACAGCGTGTTTTGATGGGGTTATGGACACCGGTAGGCTGTTGGGGATAATGGGAGGTTTTCTGGCCCATCCGGGATGTTAGAGATGTCGGGAAGACCACCCATTGCGACGAGAGGGGCGAGATTGGCGGAAAAAAGGACTGATGTAATATGATTTATATATACTGCTCTGGGTGGTGTTTTCTTGGCATAGCAATGCGCGCTGCCATTCTCTACTTATTCTACACTTTATAACAATGTCCGAGTGGCGCCCCGCCATTTTCCAGGTGATTTACGAACTTTTTCTTGGTGTCACGGCTGGTTTGGTGGATTTACGAAAACCCAAGTTCGAATGTGCGTGTCACAGGTCACAACCAAGGAGAATTGAGCGAAACTATACAGTATAGAAAGGCGCAGGAAGAAAAAGAATGCGGAAAAGATCTTATTCACTACCTACGTCCGGTGCGGGTAGTCGAGCGCCGGTCTCCAGGTTCAAACGTTCAAGGTCAAAGTTGGCCATATGAAAACTGAAGCCGCTGTGCCCCTTTCACTACACCCGATTTCTTGTTTGAATGCCATGGTACAATGGGTCGGACGAATTTCAAGATCCCATACGGAAGTTGGCGGGATAATCAACGTTAGCCTGCAACGATCGGAAACCATTGGGGAGTATCAGACCAAATTTATTATTAATAATCAAGAGAATAATTCCACACCTACGGTGACCTACCGACGGAGCGGAAATGAAAAATGAAAAGGTGCAGCACGAGCATCGGGTGCGGGGAGTCGAACCCCGGTCTGCAGCTGAATGATACCATTTGTGATCAGGAGCTCGTGGCCGCAGTGCACCGTGCATCATACCCGCTTTTTTGCTCAGTGGTTAAGACCGATTCAATGCATATGCGAAACTAGATGCAGACTGTGCTTCGGCCCTCCGCACCTGAACGCAATGCGGCATACGCCGTACCCTATGGCGTAATGCCCGTCGAAAATACGGCCGTCTAACCGTATAGACGGCCGTATCACTAATCAGTTAGATTTTTCGAAAACTTGGGCCTGTAATCATGGTCAGAATCCGACCCTCTGTTTCGGCTTTCCAGCTCATCGTTAGTTTTATGGCCCGAGGTGGCTCTCAAGAAATCTCTGGCAACCGCGGAATCCCGCGGCTGCGGATGGTGGTCTACGAATTTTGTTCAATACTCCGCAACTAATGTACATCTCACAGTCCGACTTGAAAATTGGTCGCCGGGGCAACAATGGCGAGCCTCCACAAATTATTTTTGCTTGAACAGCTTCATATTTACATCAAGATCTTCTGGGGACACTATGGTATATAGCGAGATTTTTCGACTGAGAATTAGTGTAAAAGCCGAGAAATTTTTAGATCAAATTGAAGCCCTCTCGTACACGATTCTCGGGATCGCGGCGCTGACGCTGGCGGTGGGGAGCACAGCGACGGCGTATGCGTGCGCGGATCCGAATGCCTACTCAGGAGCCCGCCGCGAGGGGTGGTGTGAGGGTGGACGCGGGGGGAGGACGTACCTGCAGTGGGCCGCATAATGTTATGTGGGGGATCAGTACGTTTTTCGCTTTGTTCTTGTTTCATTTCTCAGTGGGCTAAGAAACTGGATGCGCGTGAGAGGCGCAGTACGGAATTTGATGCGCGAGGAGCTGGGGGCATGATGCCCGCCATCGTATCGCGCTGGTCTCATGGCTTGCGTATGCACTCGTGGATACTCGCGCCTTTTGTGTGGGCCTATCTGCTATGTCGGCCCCTTCACACCGCAGGGGGCGGCGGGAATGTGCGGCCAGCATGACGCACCGGGCACGGCAGCCTACCCTCCCTTCGCCGCGGCGTGTCTCTTGTATGGTGAATGTGCTGTCCTTTCGGGTACAACTTTTTTCTATTCGTTTTCTGCCCTTCAAATTGCGCTGCAGTGTCGGGGGCGCTGACTTGCGGAGCATGAGCTGCCTTGGGAACTCTTTAGTTTAGTTACGCCTCTTCTCATTCTTCATCTTCCTTCCTTTCTTTAAGTTCTCGATCCAAGCGTCGGGCTGCAGCCTATCACGCCCCCCACGACGACTTTCTCCTTTCTACGCCTTGTAAGATTTGTATTTACAAGTCTTGTACTTATCTCTCTTCAATCTCGTGAGGTAGGTTGAGGCCAGCCAACGAGATTTCTATCGAATCTCATGAAATGATGCTTCCAGTTTTTCTTTCTCTCGCGGCGTCTAGGTGTGCGGCTAAATAAAGCGCCTGACTGTTCTGCGCGCACTGATTATCAGTCTTTCCTCTAAGTCTTGTCGGGTGAAGAAAATTCAAATGGAACCACTTTCGCCTCGAAAAGAAGGTACGTCACAAATGAGGGCGCAGTCGCTCGAAAAGTACTTGTCTCTCGCCGTTCCCGTCCCTCCTCGAGGCTCCTACCTCCTCGTAACACCTCCCCTGTGTGAGCGCAGGCCACTCGGCCCACCCCGCGAAAGCAAGATCTCGATTGTCGACCTCTCCTCCATCCCACTTCAAAATCCACTATCCACAACCAAGATAAGCGTGGTACCGGTGCACGTTGCCCCCGTATCGCATCAGCATCCCCAGTAGCCGACGCGGGGATCTAGTGGCGTGGAAGTTCTCCTGTCTCCGCCAGGTAGGCTGAGCCGCAGCGGCAGGGCAAGGGGTGGGTATTGACAGTGCAGTATCCCCGTCACTACAGCGATTGTCCACGCTGATGAAGCGCGCGACGCTCGGACAACGTAGCTATGGTGCTGGGCGCGCAGCCTGCTCGATGGGATTGAGCCTCGTCATCGAGTAGAGCAGGCTTGACGATGCCTCAAGTCGTGCAGTGTGGGACGGGGACGGGTGCGGGCGCGGGTGCAGGGTGGAATATGTACGGATGTGGATGTGGATGTGTATTTGGATTTGGATTTGGGGAGTAGAGGGGACAGGGCGACGCGCGGCGGGTGCGGCTGGTGTGGGGGTCAATGACTGGCACACGGAGAGACGCCTCGAAGGAGCGCAGAGCGGATATCCAGCCTTCGAGCCTTCAAGAAGCCGTTAGTCGAAGAGGGAGCACGCGTAATATATATACACAGGATGACAACGAGACGACCTGCGACGGGCAGGACGGGGAGGAGTGGCACGAGTCTACGAGCAGCGAAAGATGATGCTGACGGAGGTCGGGAACTTGAAGGACGGCGGCGTAAATCCATCGGTGAGTAGAAGATCCAGAGAACGGAGCAGTGTGTAATTTTACAGCTGAGGCGCAACGTCGTGGCCATTCGGATGGCTGCCAGGAGCAAGGCAATCGGCCGCGAACTGCCGGCGTCGGATCAATGGTTGTTGACTGCTCGTCTTCCTCCCTCATCTCGTTTCATACCCTACTTGACTCGAAACCGTGAGAATTTGTCCTGAGTTCCGTCCTGGTCCAGATACTCTTCGCGATCGTACCTCTGATAGCTCTGACAAGCTACGGCCACTCGCCAACCCGATTCCAGTCTCCCGCCACCTAACTTCATTACTTCTTTGCGTAAGATCTTTCCGGTAGGCTTGCGCTGTAATGCTCGCTAAACCGCACGCATCCGAGCGCAAGCCCACCAAATCCACTCGGCAAGCTGGCCCATACTGGCTCTCTGTATGCCTCTGGAATCCGACCCTCGCCTCTATCTCTGTGGAATCCCAACCGACGCCGGACTGGATCCTCGTCAAGTCTTCGTCGCAATATTCCACCATCTCTCACCCCGGAATATCCTCACCTCGTGTTCTTTAGGTTCCACAATACACGAAGGGGCGGACAGAATACTTACGACATAGAGAGGGATGGACTACGATCTATGATTTCCAAATTTCGGGCAGGGGCCATACTCCCGTCGTTCCCTTCGCGAAGTCTTGCTCCTTCATCCACATTCTATCTGCTTCTGAATGCTGGTTAATCTCACGCTTCAAGCTCGATGGATTACTGGATCGTGAACCGAACTCGCGTTCATCATCTAAAGCCTTCCAGACGAAGTACCTCTAGAATCCGTGAGAACATACCGCTCTACCTGCAGATATTCCAGGAGTCTCTAACAAAACAAAGTATGTGAGAGGTCTCTTCGAATCCTACCGGCGTGTTTTATTTTTACCTCTTCCCGTTGCTACAGATCTGTGCCGCGTGAATGCAACTGAGTTCGAGATTCTCTGCTTCTGAACATAAACTCTCTCAATGTACTGTAACATGCCTTACATACCCGTGCCTCACGCTTTCCTGACTTGAGACTTTCTCCGGGTCCGAATCCATTGGAGCTATGTGTCGCCCGACATGTCTTCTTTCTGTTCGTCGGCTTCTCTCAGGCGTGTCTCTTCATCAATGCTCGTACTGTGTAGAACCCCAACTTCTGGCCAATCGTCCTCGAATTTTCTCTCGCTTTGTTTTAAGCACCCACACCCGGATCGCTGTTCCTACCAAGCGAGCTTATGAATCACAGGGCGATAGACAGTAGAGAACAGGTCCGCCTCACCACACAGATTCACGATTTCATTCGAGGTTTCTTCGCTGTGTTCTAAGCAGGCTGTAGTAATTCTGGAAGCCGAACAGACCGCTCAATGCTTCCCTCGTGATTTCATCTGCAACTAGAGTCCCATTGCTAGTGTCCCTCCCCGCTCATAGGTTGGTCGAGCGAACTGTACATTTGCTATCCTCGGCCTAATTTTTTCCTGTCGTGCGCCTGTGTAAGTCCCGACCACCAGCACTTCAATCTAACCACCCTCCCGGTGATACCAGATACATCATGTCGCCGGTTTTACATGTATTTTGTTGCCCGAGGAAAGTTTGGCAACTTTCACCAGTTCAGATATTCTAGCGCGCCCATACATGTTCCCACATGTCCATGTGCACTACGTTTACGTGTTCTATAGCCCTCGAGAGCGGCGCGAGGCGCGAGAATTTCCTTCTACCTTTAATAGCACCAACTGACGCGAAATTCCAGATAAAATTCAAGCGGGAACATTGACTCATAAAAGGAATGCGGAGGGTGAAGTTGCGCACGACTGTTTGCAGATTCACAGTGCAGCCATCGCTGTCCGCAGATGCATTGAAAGTGAGCATGTAGCTTCCAAGCATCAATCGCCCCTAATTTTCCGTCAGTGTCGAGCTGGCTTTTTCCATAATATTGTGCCGCGCTCGCTCTCCTGCCCTCACTTGAAATCTGAGCAGCAAAAATGATAAGCAGGCGATTTCACAACCCGTCGCAGCAGAAACTTCGGTTCTGGCCATTTATTTTCAGATACGCACCGCTGCTCACATACATTTGCCAGGCCTTATTTATCATTCTAGCTTTCCGCTGCCGTCTCGCTCGTGCATGCCTCCATTAGGGCGTGGCGGTGTGATCCCAACAGGGATGCACTCCACAAAAGGAAACGCGATACCGCGTCGTAGGAAACTAGAAGCAAAAGGAATGTGTGAGTGAAATAACGGAATGAACGCGAAGCGAGCACGGAGTGACTGCTACATCCGATACATTCGCTGTTTTGGCAACGCCTTTGCGCCGGACCTTGTCGTTCCCAGCCAAACACTCGTCAGGTATTACTCTAATCCTCTTGCCCACAACGACGTAGCAATTCTATGTCTCTCTAACTCGCAATTAATTGTCCTATAGCTTGCCGGGGAATGACGGAGAAGAAGACACTCGTATCGAACAGTCATGGTTGCCTGACGCACACCTAGTAAACCGGGCAAGGCAGACGATGTTTTACGCCCACAAGTCAATTTTGGCCGCATGATCCTCCGTTATTTGCAATATAGCCGCTTTGATGCAGAACCCGAACTCATTGAAGGAACTCTAGCGACTACCCCGATTAAAATGAAGATGATCTTTTCGCACCGCTAATGAAAAAGTATCTCCACAGGCAGATCCTTGTCATCCCGGCAGCGGCAAAATGCAGACGTTCCTATTAACGAGCGACGATGGATTCTAGTTGGTACTAAGCCAACTTGGAATGTGCGATCAGTGCCAAACGTTAGTAGTATTGTCTCGTCGAGAATGTTGCAGGCACGTCGATACATGTGCTTGGTAAAGAACCTGGGAGAAATGAGCGAGACTTTCCGCCAGGCGGAAATGTTAGAACGAACATTTGGATAGTAAAATTGGAAAAGCCGTGAGGACCGAGGAGTGAATGAGAAATTGGGATTATAGTTTACGGTCGCTAGTAGTTGCATTGAGGACTTGTTGAATGGAGCGGACGCACTGAGTCAAACGTGTATCAACAGATCCATCATAGAAATGGAAGATAGAAAGGAACACGCCATACTGATAAATCTTCCTGCATTACACCAAATTTGTGTGCGAGGCAAAAATAAGTTGACCTAAAATTAAAATGATTTGAGTTGTTTCGAGGAACGTGATGACGGTTATGCAGAATTCAGTGTCGCGGAACTGTCAACGCACATACAGTACAAGACAATCATCCAGGGACCGGCTGTTGGAGGCGACATCTGTGACTGTGGGATGCCAGAAGAGAAGCGGGAATTCATGGGCTGCGTGTGTCCATATGTATTGGAGACCCGAGCTGTCAAATGTGACGACATTCAGATTCTTCCATTCAGAACAAGAACCGTTTCTGTTTGCTGATATTGATGTTACGGGCTTCTAATCGTGCTTCCTCCTTCCATATTGATCGATTGATGATCAGGTTTGTTAGTCCGGTGGCTTGCCGTATGTTCCCAATTTGAACCCGATATAAGGTCTGAAAATAATGGTGTGCACACGGTGGAGCCAGAGCGCGTTCGAACTGTTGACTGCATCGAATATGCAGACTCCAAAAAAATTCAATCGTGGACGCGTACTGCCTTCTGGATCATTGAGTACTCTGTCACCGTTCTCAGTGCTTCCAAACAAGATGTGCACAGAAATAACCAAAGAGCGCGCGTTCCTACTAGAGTTTCTACAGACCGGCTGAGAGACCAGCCTCATAGGCACTAGGGATGCTCGGAAGGCCTTATGAATGTGAGACACAAACGGAGAACGGACTGTGGCTCAGTGTGGCAGAGATTCGCCTGGATTCCTCGAATCAGACAAAGATGATATTACTGACTCTCTTCAAAGATGATATTATGAAGCACTTTTAAAGGAGTTAGATTGGCTTCCATGCCGAAACTCCATAATATCATCCTTGAAGAGTAGCAATTCTTCCACGAAGAATCAATCTCCAACCGGCACAGCGACATAGATCTTTGATAGTGCTGCCGCCAGGTTGACAAAGTTCTTTGGTAATTTTCAGGGCTGTATGCATGTGGCGTTGAACCTGTTAAACCCCCACCGGAAAACAACATCCAAATCAGCCAAAGACGAACTTCCATCCGAGCTTCCTTCGACTTCAGGGTTCGGCTATCGGTGCAGAGAGCTGGTCTTGAACGGTGTAGATTGTGCGATTAAGTGGTGGACGGCACGCACCGCAGCAAGGTACTGATGTGCTTTGCGCGGTCAGAAAGGATCAAGTCTTCTAAATCTTTCAAACCTTTGATCGTAATATAATGTGAGTTTCCAGAAGTTAATCTGCGCCGATCGGACAGCTGGAACCTAATCTGTAGACTTGTGGGTATGTATATAACACGGAGCCTCAGGATCGATCAGCCTTGCTCTTCACCGCGATTTCTCTTCATGTCAGGCCAACTCGATTCAACGTACGGGGCATGGTTGATCGCCTTGTTTCTCGGGAGTCTTCTCTACGGAATGGGTATTCTGCAGACATATATCTACCTTTTCCATCGTCCGGCGGATAAGCCCTCTGACAAGTGGACGGTGAGCAAAGAACCATGTATGTCTTTCCGAAACTGGACATTTGATAGGTCCTGGTCGTCCTGTGTGCCCTTTCGTTCCCTCGGGCTACTCCCGCCTAAAATATTCCGTCCATAGGGCCTTGGAAACGGTGAAAGTTGTTTTTTTCTTCCTGTCGTCATACTTTCGTTTCGTGGAGCGTTTCGGCCACATTCAAACTGAGTTGATCTGGTAAGCAAGCATCGTCCTCGACCTTCGACATGGCCTGGGTCTGAAGAGAGCGATATTTCCAGGGCCGATTCGGTATGGCTCATTGCATTCTATTGTTCTGTACACGCAAATAATGCCATGCCCATGTAGTTGCAACTCCTCGCTGCTGTGAGTCGTCCGCCGTATGATAGGGTCGTCATTTATTGAGTTTATAGTATCTGTCCACCTTTACTGTCCAAGTGTAATGTATTCCACCTGAGCCACCACGTACGCTCATGTGTTCCAGATATTTTGCGAGTCGCATACATGCCTGTAAGTGAATATCTGTCCCCGACACGCCCAATGCTCGACTTCACACCAGTAGCCAATTGGCCGAGATCCAGCCTTTTTCTTTTTGGCGTATGCCTTATTGTATGTTTTTTTGTCCCCCCCCCTCTCCCCCCTGTCTTCGCTTGAGCTCATTTTATCCCTATGAAACAGCTTATTCTAGCTCTGGTGCAAATTTGTATGTTGCTGTTTCGTTTGATGTGGCCCTCGCCAACGTTTATGCTCTTGACAGCCGCTGGCATCGCCCAAACGGTCGTATCGTAAGCTAAGCTCTGCTTAACCGAACCAACTCTTTTTTGATTATTCAGATACCACCTTGGATCGTATACGAGACTCAGTGAAACGACGGTACGGAGTCCATTCCGCCCCCAAAATCGATTTGACAACTCCCCATCAGCCTATTACCACCGTCCAATCCGCCGCGTCCCTTGCCTGCGACCTGCTGGTCATGGTTTGCCTCTGTATCTCTCTCCGTCGTCGCAAGGGAGGTATAGAGAAGTAAGCTATCTCTTGCCGAAAAGATTAGGCCTGATGTACCTGCACAACAGAACGCGGCTCATGCTGGACAGGCTCATCTCCGACGCTATAAATCGCGGTACACTGACGTCGCTTTCGTCAGGAATGAACATGGTTCTGGTAGAGCCCGTACTGACTACCAACTTGTCTCTCCTCACGTTCGTTGGCAGTTCTTGACCTTTCCCAATACGTTCTGGTTCTTTCTAGGACTTACCCCGTCTAGTGAACGTCAGTACTCTATCAGCTATAGCCGCATGCTCCAAGTTGACATCTCTCCAGTTTACATGATCACCTTCCTCACGTCCTATGTTCTCGAGTTCACCCTTCTCGTCGACGCCTCACCATTCGCACAGGCTCAACTCACGCCAGCGTATCCGGGCCCAGTATGCCTTCGGCATTACGACCTTCACCCTCCCGACGAGCAAAATCGGCGCGACGAGCCCGTCTGGTTCAGGGATTGACACGGACAACAAAACAGGAGGCGTGCGCGGGGTTTGACAGCTGAGCGTCGGCGAAAGAGTTATCAAATCCCCCTGTTTTCATTTGTGGCATACTCAGAGATTGCTAGATTCGATATCCTCCACACTCCTTAGTCTAGATAGTCAAATCACATTCGTTACCCGTTATCAATGCTAGCTTGAATAATTGAACCGTTGAGCAGAAGCAAGACAGACAACCAAAGCTGAAGGATTGTAAGGTCTCGGTCGTCACGGTACATGTTTACTATAACATGTGAGGTACGAGCATATTTGTCGTAGCACTTGTCTATGAGAGACTAGATGTTTACATAATAGACAAGATCCCAAGTATGTATCGTCCCATCGAAAAAGAGAACAGCAAAAACCAGCCTAGAACGCAGAGGCTGCTCACAGCGACAGCCAATCGCCCTCCATGCATCGGGGTATGTGCACCCATCGACGCCGTATCTGCCTACGCTCGCCGTCAGCCTCATTGTGCTCGCGCTTCCGCTCGCGGCGGGCGTCACATACGGCAGGCCCCCGATGCTCGACTTCGCCGCGTACGTTGGTAGCAGCGTCACCCCTAAATCCACGTTCGAGAGCGTCGCGTGTCCACTGGACGCAGCTCTGGATGGCCGTCAGCGCGATCTTCCCCTCGCACGCTCCAGCGCCGTCTGCCTACCACCAATGCACACACGCCGATCGAGGCCGAAGACCAATGCACACACGCCGATCGAGGCCGAAGACCAATGCACACACGCCGATCGAGGCGCACAGTTCTGGCGGTATCCACCTGTTCTAGAGCTCGAGATAGTAGGGCCACAGCGGCGAACCCAGGACGTCGTCCTGTGGGGGACCGATCTGCATATTGCCCTTGATCAGTAAGAGGTCTAGGGGACGCGGAGTACCGGTACATACCTTCCACGTCCAGAAAAAATAACCACGGGTCGCGTCCATCGACGCGAGCGCAAATTGCGTCACGCCCGCCCTGGGGGTGTCGTTAGCGTTCAGCGATAAATTAGCCTCTATTGGCAACGAGCACTGCATAAAACTCACTGCTGCTTCCCGTTTACGCCAGTCGGATACTATGGCCCCAGCCATTGGGAACCCACCCGCGACTGTCACCCCGAAAGCGACGCGGCTGCGTAGAGAAAGAAATTTCAGTGCAAAAAATAGGCTATCCTCCCGCATTGGGCGAAAAACCTGGGGAACACCCCAAACGCGCCTGATATTCAGCGACGGCCGCCAGAAGCTGCACCCCTGCTTCCGCCCGCCTGCACCGGATCTATGCTCATTGCGATGGGCGATTCCTTTGGCTACTTGTCAAACCCCAAGTACTGGTGCGTGTTGAGGATGAAGCGGTGCTAGACGGGAAGGAAACTCGTCCGTCAAGGAAGCGATGCCCTCAGCCGCCGTGGATGGAAGTGGATGGATTCGATGAAGAATCTGTTGCCCGTGCCGTACCCCGTGAGGCCGCGGTTCATGTTGTGCGCCTAGAGGTATCTACGCGGAGGCGGCGTGTCAGGGATGCTGCGAACTGAACGGAGGAAGGGCCGACATACAAAGATGTGAGCTGGTTGCAGCCGATCCGGTAGATAGAATGTAAGCGGTGCGTCAGCGTTGGCTTTCTTGTAGTCGCGTTTGAACTGGAGCTGACCGGTGGATGCGACGATGATGTGCATGTAGTCGGGCATGCGCTGCGCACTGGCGTAGTCCATGGCGCCGTTAAGGAAGTTGATCTCGCGGAGCTTGCCAGAGTAGTTATACCTGCGAGGAGTGTCAGGATGGATGCGGAGATGGTAGTGCAGGGAAGGAGATGAGGGGGAGGCGAACGATAATCATGGACCGGGGAGAAGGATCTCGAGCCGGGGGAGGGTCCCCAAGAGCAGGTAATATCGCTTCCAAGCAGGGACTGGAAGCCCCTCATATACGCGAGCCAGCAATCCCGAGCGACAAAGCCCAATTCTCGTGCAGGTGCGTGAACCGCTGGTGCATAAACGGCGGGCGTGAGGTCCTCCATGGCGCCGTGGAGCCCTCCCACATGGTCGAGTAGAGGAAGGAGAGCTAAAAAAGGGGCCATCCACCACCCTGCGACTCCGGTGCCGTGTATAAATCGAGGTTCACGCGGATGCCGTAGTTGCGCGCCGCCGATACCTGCGAGGCGGGAAGAGAGGGGTCAGCGTCAAGGCGATGTGGCGAGAACAGGTGGCAGCGTCATATGGGCGGCAGGAGGTAATAAGGGTAAAGAGGAAGAGCAAGATGCAGGACGGCGATGGGAGGGGAAGGAATTCGGCTGCGGGGAGGAGACGGGGGAGAGGTTAGGGGCACGACGTCCCGAATTGCACGCCCAGCGAGTGCTACAGGAGTGCCAGCGCCGGGGAGTCCCTCGTTGGAATCAACTATGACTCTGAGCACGAGCCACGTTCATCTCTCCGGAGGCCCTGGACCCAGAAGCAAGACGACTCACTTCCAGCACACCCCCAGGAAAAAAGGCTGAGGACAGAACCGGTTAGACGCAAGACGGGAGAATAGTGTAATTGACCAGGACATACTTTGGCATCACCAAGACTCATCCCACGGCGAAGCGCGAAGATGGGAAGGGAGGACGCGTCGCTAGGCCGGATCGGTTGACGCGCTCCATCAGCGTTTGCGGGAACGAGCAGGTTAGCGATTGCGAGGAAGAGCGGTCGTCCGACAGAGAAGAGAATGCGGTGATGTCCCACGATCAAGCTAGGCGGCGATGCAGCAGGTATCAGTGTTATGGTTGCCGTGAATTTGAGTTCGCCCGCTTGCAACCAATCTAACCTTTTCTTTTTAATGATGTTGTTGTTGAAAACATTCTTCTTGATGGTGGATAAATAGTGGCTGCGAAGTTTCAAGGATCAAACCATTGAGTTTCGTTTACGGAGGCGAATAAATTGAATGGGAACGGTATCTAAAAAAACTGTTTATAAACCGCACGTCGGTATTTTTTCCAGGGTATCCATACTCGCGCAGGTATTTGGTGACCAGGCCTTTACTCTCCTTTTTTTGCTTCCTGTCATATGCATTGCGGTTGTCCGCATGAACGAATTTTGGTACAAAAACAGGGCACACTTTTACGTAAGAACAGTTCACGGCAACTTGAGATCGAACGGTTCAACTTCAATGGCGCCGGGATCGAAACAACTAGTAGAGAGCATGTTAATAACAGTAGTATGAAAGACGAGGATGCTGAAAAGATGGCCGTTTGGATGATTTCTGCGCTCACATTGCTGAAGAAAGGTGAGGATGAAGAGCCCAAGCGGCGCATTAATCTCGCACGAGCCATCAACCACATGAACAATTACCATATTGGGAATCCATGCGCTGGTCGAGTGCTCCATAGTCCGTAGCAGCAGGTGAGTTCACTAGGGGGACCATAGATGGCCCAAGAGACATTTCTGGGGGTAAGACTTCCTTGTATTCACCCGAGCAAATCCACTGCGACTGATTGATTTGTAGACCGTTTGCTCCCAGGGCAAACTAAACGGAAACAAGGCAACCCTCCGCTTCGCTCCGGTATTCAAGAGCGCAAGATGCAAAGACAGCAAACAGCGCAGGTAACGAATTCATAAGTGTTAGTGGAAGACACCGGTGTTGCGCCAGTTGAGAAGAGAAATTTAAACCTTCGACAGGAACTTTATTATTCAGTTGACATGGCACATTAGGGATTTTAGGGATGTGAGAATATAAAAGGTACATCAGTATTACAAAATGCGGCGTTAGGACATTGACTGGCCAGTACCACGGGCAAGCAACATCGATAATCTCAGCCTGGAAAAAGACTCACCAACAGCTTGAAGAGCAAATGAGATCGATCTTCCCGCCGATCCCAGGCACAGGACAGAGAAATTTGAGAAGAGCGATGTTGAAAGAAGCACAGAATTGCTTTGAGAGATGGTGCACCAATATAGCCTAGAAATAGCATAGCAGATTCGAGTCGAAGCCTAGTACCCAACAGACAGAATGTTTGAAAATCAGATCAGAGACAGAATTAATATTGAGGATGAGTGAAGTGGACAAAGAATGGGATCCACGGACAGCAAGCCGCCTTTATATATGTCAAGAGTTTACCGGAAGGATTACATGGCTTCACGGCTGCATCGCTGCGCCGTAGATAGCAGGGACTACGGTCTGCTGCTTCATGTCAAGGAAGAACTGCGCGCAGGTCAGCTGTTCTAGCGCAAATAAAAAGGCTGTGTTGAGAAGCAAAGGCAGTGGAGCACAGAAGGGGTTAACCGAAGAGCAAGAGCAGAGGAAAAACAAAAGGAGAATGGTTACACGGGGATATAGCACAACCGAACGAGCAAAATCTTAAAGAACGGTTAATGGAATCAGTTGGAGCCTTACCAGTGCGAACGACCTTAGCGCAGATTGGAGCATCTACAATGAAGATGAGGGAACATATGAGCGGGATTACGCGTCAGAAAGCTGAAAGGAGCAAGCCGAAAGCCTGCAAAGGTGAGTAAGAAATTTAACTTGCTCGGGGTGCCTATATATTCAGGCTGAGTTTAAAGTGAAGTCAGACTTTAAGCGAAAGATGAAGAGGTGAACTTACTCCGCACGTCCATGTAGATAGAGGAGGGTCACACTTGAAGCGAAAGACAAAGAGATGAGTTACGTGAAGTCAAAGGAGACCTAGAAAAAAAGAGAACAGAAGTCAGTAGTCGCGAGCGGGGCGCAGAAATTAAGGCGACATGGACAAAAGAACATTGGCGCGCACGTATACCGGGTGAAAGAAAGTCAAGGTTGAGAATCCTCATTTCCTGGGTCCAAATGGTGTCTCGGTACAGTAACTGCTTGTTCATACTGGAACCTGCGCAGTAATACGTTCTCCAGCTCCTAGCACTAAAAGGGTCATTCAGGCTAGTTTTCCCAGTATAAAATCAACGCCAGAAAAAAAGCATGAAGAAATCCGAGAACATACGTATATAAGAAAGTCCACCGTAATTTCCCGTGGACCCGGTGGACTTGGTGGACTCCGTGGACTTGGTGGACTTTTTTCGTAGACACCTCACATAAACCATTGGCCTTATTTGTTCGTATACTTACCAAATACGTCCAATCTCTGTCCCGACCACAACAGTACGTAGCGATCTCTCCTTGAGTCCCCGCTTAGTCCTAAAAGGGTTGAAGGATGAAATAATTAATTCATCCTTCGAGCGAGATGCGAGCCTGACGAAGGCCATTGCCTTGTCCATTCCAATGGCCTCTTTCAGCCCAGGCACCCCGAGAAACTGGTAGACTTTCTCGATTGAAGTCATCGCACACAGCACGCGTTGAAGGTATTTAACAGCGGGATGAGGCGTGCTGAGGGTGAAAAAAGTCCAGAGGGTGGCACGACGCGTCTTGATGACGCTTGAACAGACAAATGACATTTCCATTTATCTAAATTGTCCACCAAGTCCACCGTGTCCACAAAGTCTACGGCTTTTGGTGTACTTCCGCAGTCAGAGATTTTCTGAGAAATCCTGAGGGTAATGTACCACAAAATCAGAAATTAGGGGACTGTGCTCGGTCTCATTCGTAATCAAACTGCATCGTCTCCTTGGGTAATGGAATTCTTCGGTGTCCGTCACGCTGAATAAGGGTCTCTGTCGAAATGTCGAATTGGTTGAACGGGTGACGCGTCACGCCGCATGTCGACTTGTTGAATATTCAAATAGTGCGGTAGTCTCAAGTCGATGCATGCCAATCGCATGCCGCCTTCTTGGATCCTAAAACGATGCTCAAACCCTCCTTCAGCTGCCTAAACCGGCCGCGGCTCTCCCCTTCAAGAGCTACCTGAAGCACTTCTTGACTCAGCCAAGCGAGTGGTCTGGCCGGTGCCGGTCTCATCGTGCGCGGAAGCCGAAAATCTTGCGTCCAACGGATCTGAGACCAATTTTGGACGATGGGCGTACCTGGGAGTAGGTGAGCATCTTTGCGCCTTCTATTTCATTCTTCCCTCGTCCCAAAGCGCGTTCGTGTGTCCCTCGGTGGATTTTCCCCAATCTCTTCCGAGCTTCATTGAATTCTTGTGAAATTCATTGCGATTTCGCTCCACGCAGCAACTGGTCGCCGCTGGCTGCTGTCCATGCACGTTATGCACCAGAACCGAAGGTTCCCTTCATCGGGCATCGAACGCGCCCCGTATCGCCGCCCTGAAGCGTCAGGACCCGCCGCATATTCGCGGCGATTTTAATCGATTTTTGTGTGGTGTCTTCGTGTCGCGGTCTCTTCATCATTTCTGGTGCTCTCGATCCGAAGGCACAACACAAGGGGTTCCTTTTGCACCAGCTCGCGTGCAGTGTTGGCGGCGCCACTTTACACCGTTTCTTTTGGCGTCAGCCAGCCCGTCTTGCTCGCGTTCGGAGGGTGCGGCTTCCTCAGACCAGACGCTACATCTTGCGTCCCACAAACGCCCCCACACTTCCTCCTCGTGGATGCGTGCACCCTCTATCTCTATCTCTTCTCGTTATTCCTTGCGCTTCTCAGCTGGGGTACTATTCCGCGGGCTCTCGGTCTGCTCGCGCGAGGGCTTGCCCTCCTCCACCCTCCGCCCCCTTCTATCTTTCTCTGTATTTTACGCCCCACGATTATACAGTGACGTTTTCCGGCATGCACCACATTCCACGATCATTTGTGACTGCTGGCACGGCCGTCCATTTTGATCACCTTTTCTTTTGCTGCATGTTTCGCGAGCTTTTCAGCGCGTTTATGCCTTTGTTTCTCTCTTCTTATACCATCAACCGTGTCTTTTTTTCCCTCTTCTCCTTCGTATCCCTTTCCAGAACTCCTTCATACTAACCCGACTCTGTCTCCTTTTAGATCCGTCCTCAACCTTACATCCCTCTCTCTTTCACCCTCGCCCTTGTCGACATTCACGGTCCACATCCACTCCTTCAGCACACGGCGAGTCTTTACTTGACCTACGATACGCACTGCCACCGTCGCTGCCAACGTCCCCACGAATATGCATGGTCGCAATGCCGTTTAAGGCAATGGAATCTGCGGAAGAGGCTGGCGGCCTGCGCCCCGCATCGTGCCGCACGTGGACGCACTCCGCGAGCGACCTGCACGTGGAGGCCCGATGCCGCTCTCTGCGTCGCCTGTATACCCCTCACGTCGTCTGCAAGAGCTGGGGTTCCGAGCGCTGTTAATGCTGATCCCACTAGCGGCGTGCAAGTCCACGTACATAAGCCGCAGCCTCTGGAGCAAGCCTTGCGTGCCAGTAAAGTCGCGGCGTATCGCGCGAACTCTGATTCCACCTTTCAGCGGCACTGCGCCACAGCTTCTGAGTAGATACACGCTGATGCTGTTGAGCATATCACTGCAACATTGTACACTTCCATCAGCACCGACCTCAGCGGGAACTGAGTTTTCCCGGCGCGCCGCTCACTCAGCATCGTTGCTGATGCCCGAGTTGCTTTCTACAGTATACTTCCACCCCAACCCCCATTCACGCCTATTCGCCCTCGCAGGGCCTCCTGGCCAACACCACCATGATGCCGTTCCATGCGTGGCGGCGCGCGGAATCGGAGCGCGGCACTCATAGCGGGAACAGCGGGCAGAGTGGACCCTGCAGCACGGCAGCCGGGTATCGACGCCGCCGAGTGTGTGCACGGTGAGGCTTGGCGTGGCCGGCCTTTGGGTTCGCGGGTGCGGTTGCGGATGGGGTCGATAGCCCGCAGAAAGGTGGTGTCAATGGCGGGAAGAGGTGAACGGAGTTGGAGGCGTGTGGGACCGCGAGCGCAACGAGACCCGTGGTGATTCACCTGTGTTTATCCCAATGTCAGGGTCCGGGCTGGCGGAGCGGTGGGTGACAGAGGTGATAGGGTTTAGTCGGGCGACCGGGGGGGTTGATAGGTGCAGGGACACGGTGAGCATTTGCTTTCTTTCATCCTCTCCTGCTTACCTGCGCGCGTACGCGTCGTCCTCATCACTTACTCTTCCGTCCTCAAATCCATAAACTTTTGTTAACGCTCGTTTTGCAGGTGATATGGTGCCGGGACACACTTGTTCTACAGTTTCACACCGAAGCTGTTGAATCGAATCGCAAACTTGAGCGGCACGAGCTCCGGACAGAACGGTAGTACGAGAACAGCGACGTCGCGCTCGCTTTCGGCGGTACGTCTTCCTGTTATTGAGCGAAGAACGACACCGACCTTAGTTTTCTGTTTCTCAGGCTTTTGCCAGTTTGCAGGTACAGCGCAAATGAGGGCTTCTCCACCTGAACCGAGCCTTCCCTCTCCCTCTCCCTTTGCGCCACCGCACATTATCCATGACGCCCACGCCACAACAGCAGCAACACCGGCTTGTGGCTTGCTTTCACATCCGCTGACGCGGCCGACGGCAATCGCGCGTCGCAAATCGTCCACGCTACAGGTTTCGTGATTATACTCGCCACCCCTCGCCTACGTACCGGCTTTTCGGATGGGCACGAACTTTGGCTGCACAAGCCTCCAAGCCACGGCACCACCGGCGTACACGGCCTGTTTGCGGCCAGCGTCATCGAGGGTGCAAACCAGGGAGAGGAGGAGATACTCAATGTCTAGAAAAGGGTCCGCCGGCAGAGAGACAAAGGGAGTATGGAGCGGAAGAAGTGCACGTACCAGGGAATCCTGCGCTCAGCGTGGGGGGCGTGGCACTTTAGCGGCCGGCGATGGCTTCAGCAACGACGAGGGGAAGGCGGAACCCTGGGGGAATTTGTGAAGGGTACTCTCGAGGGCCCAATCCAGGAGCTGGCCTTCTCGACCGTGTCTCTACGCACGGACGCCGCATCATAAGAGGTTGCACGCCACGGGGAGTGGCGTAACCATACGCTCGCGGTCCTTCTCTGTCCCCCCTCCCGGGCCGTGCGCGCGCCGAGACGGAGCAGAGCCGCTGCGCGGGGTACCCTGTTGCGCGCGCAGTGCCAGAGGAGCTCAACGCACAGCGCGCGCGTGGTCTGGTTGTCAGGGGAGTAATTACGGCTGCATGGCTTGCTCATGGATGGGGGGAGGGTTTCTGCGGAGACACGATCATCCAGCTGCGCTGCCCGCCACTTAAAGGCGGCTAGGAGCGGGATGCGGGCGAGCGCTCCAACGCAGGCAATGTACCCTCATGTGTGTGGAAGTGGGGGGCGGTGTTTCGACCGATATGCAGGATGAGAACGGTGCGCGGGTGATATAGTGCGAGTGACGACCGTCTTGATGCCTCCGTCCTTGCAACCAGCGATACGTTGGCCAGATTGTCTCCCCAGTACGCAACGTTCGACGGCCATGTCGTCAGGGGAAGATTGCGTCGCCGTGTAGCGAGACACGCATATCCGTGGTGAGTTCCTCCTTCCTCATCAACGGCGCCCCTCCTCCCCTCTTCCCCTTCACCTCTCCCCCTCCGTCCCCCTCCTCCGCTACTCTCTCATCACCGTCCCTCGTCCTCACACACTAACCGACCCTTCCCACCCCTCGTAGGCCCCAGCCCCCCGAAAACGCACAAGTATGCCACGGCGCTGAGACGCTCTTCATCTCGAAGTAGGTGGCACACGATGACTCAGACCGACACGTGCACAAAGGACGAGGAGGAGGCGGTGCTAGGCTTCAAGGAGGGACGAGGACTAATCATCTTCGGGTCGTACTTCCTCGAGTCGTAGTTCCCTGTATTATGTCGGACTGACGGTATTTTTTTTCTCACGATTTGACATCACGTGTCGTTTGGCACAAGGCTTGTTTCAATGTTTGCGCTTGGCACAATAATGTACTGCAATAATTATGGATGGAGTTCAAAAAAAGGGTATGGTGGATTCAACTGAAAAACGGCCTCGGCCTTACAAGTTCCCCATCCTACACTGCTCCACAGGCGCGTGCTCGGGGGTTGTTCTGTAGCTGGGCGTGATTCGGAGGCAATTCAGTACTTGCACGCGGCGAACATTCGTTGCTATTCGAAACACATGGTCACCGAGAAGGGTGTCGCCTACCGTTGGCCAAAGTTTATTTCTTGACGGGCCCCGAGGATTGATACGTGTCTGGGAACCATCCACAGAGGCTTTGTCAAAGCGGATTTCCTACCGACTCTTTATTTTCTGTGAGAGAAGTTAAGGGGGACCAGACACAAGCCATGCCGGCAACACACCGCTGGTCTTGAATCGACCTAGTGCTGAATGATAGGCAATTCTGTGATCAAAATGGCAAGACTATTTGAAATTCGAGCTCAATAAGGAATTTGACGGCACCATTAGAAGCAGTGAAGCTTTCCGTGTTCCTCCATCGAGGAATCGATATTTCCACTCCGTTATCGCTCATGACGACTGTACGTAAGGACATCTCTCGCCAAAGTTCTGTCGTTTTGGCAGCTTATAGCGGGTCGCAACGACAGAACTTCCTCTGCATCCCCCATGTCACCCCCATCGTTAGCATCGACCTACGGCGCCTGGCTCATTTCACTATTCCTGGAGACGCTGTAGGTTCCTCTGCTATTTCTCTGCATTGCAATATTAAACGACTCCAGTCTGTACGGAGTAGGAATATTCCAGACATTCCTTTACTTCCAATGGTGGCCTACCGATAGTTGGTCAATCAAGGGTCCAGTGAGTCATCTATCATTCTCCTCTCTATCGAACAGCACTGACGGGAAAATAGGTCGTCATCGTCACGTAGGCATACGGTCCCCATTCGGGTCGTTTTCTGACATTCTGTCCAAGATTCCTTGAAACCGTCCAGATCACGTTCTTTTTCATCTCAACCTACTATCGTTTCGTCCAGAGATTTGGCGAGCCACCAGGGGATTTGATCTGGTGCGTACATCTCGGTCCGTTACTATATTCCATACGTTCAACTCGAGGTCTTCAGGTCTGACTCGGTGAGTGCACACGTTGTACGACCGCGATACCACATCCTGAGAGGTTCATAGCTTCAACTGCTTGCCAACGTGAGTTGCCACATCCCCATCATCTCTCTCTTTTATTCACTTCCTCAGTACCTTACTGCCTTCGTCGTTCAAATGTATGTTGAATATTATAACGACAGCGCAATTCAAAGCTAAACTAATCCTGATAGGCACTTCGCGAGCGTCATCTACCGCTGTGAGTGTAAATAATTCAACCCGTGGAATATTATTGCAATGAATACTCCCAGTGGCAAAGAAGAGGGCCGGAATTCGCCGCTTATCCTCGTTGGTAACATATCCCGTCGTATGTTCCCAACCTTCAGCGATCTTTCCGTTATCGACCCCTCCTTTGCAGATCGTTCTGGCCTTCGTGCAGATTTGTACGTCTCCAATGAACACTCCGATACATTATTGACCTCTGAGTTGATAGCGGCTGGAATTGCGCAAACAATCTTGTCGTATGTTCCTTCGAACTTACTCTATCGCCATCCTCACCGGCTTGAATAGGTATCAACTCCGGTCCTTCTCGAAGCTGGAGCAAACCAAGGTATAGCCAAACCTATCCCACGACACCTTGAACTAGAACGAAATTTCGGACTTCAGGTCACCACGACTTTGCAAACTGCCGCCTCGCTTGCTTGCGATGTTGTCATTACGATGTTACTTTTCAGGTGTCTGACCATATACAAAGATGGGACGGAGCGGTACGCCTTTTGACTTGCATTGATTTGTCTTCATCTAATCTCTGCATTAGGACTAGGACACTAAAGATGCTGAACTCGGTGATGACGAACGCTGTGATTCGCGGCATGCTCACAGCCGCTTCATCGGCCGCCACTATGATTCTGGTACGTCTTCATCCATCCAGATGTTTAATCAAAGCGCCGAGCCTTCAACCACTAGTTCCTTTTATATCCTGATACGTTTTGGTTTTTCTTGTCGTTCGCCCCCAATAGCAAATGTAAGGTCCAAATTCTGTCTGTCCTCAACTTCGCTTGCTTATCCTCCTTGCAGTGTACATGAACAGCATGCTTGCGAGGTGAGTATTTTGTGTTCATGCCTCGCTCATACTCATCATCAATGTAGTCTCAACATGCGCCAGCATAATTGCGACCTGGCTTCGCCAAACGGAGAGGACGGCATTGAGCTGAGTCAGTTGAGCACGGGACGCTCGGTAGTAACCTCACCAGCCGTGTTTGCGGGATCCAGAGTGAGTGTCCTCGAAGTCGGGATAGGTCAAGCTCAGTTAATTGTGTTCCCCAAGGACGAAGAGGAAACTCTTCCCGGGACGACGACAGAGTCCGCATATCCGTCGACTGACTGCACGGCAACCGCAACAGCCTAATATCCATGCATCCACTACCATCGCACTGAAGTCCAACCCCTATACCTCAGCAACTTTTCGTTCAGCGGAAATAAATATTTTAGCTTCCCTGTATAATATATTGTACCGCGTCATATACACAGTCTTTCGTGAATTGATTCAATTTTGATCGCTATATAACATAAAAATCGTACTAAGACAGTAGAAGTCGAGAGCCGGCGCGCTACGAAGGTCGGCGGATGTGGACGTATGGAACAAAGGATAAGACCAACACGCAAAGAGCTTACCCTGGATGCGTACGACAAGAGACATCTGACAAGATGCAAGTCAGCGAGGCGTGTCGAGAACACAGAAATGCACATACCGGCGTTCCGACTCGCGCTGCGGTGGGTGAATGGCACTTTCGGCGGCTGTGGCCCCGGTGGCTGCGGATGTGGAGAAAAACGGGGCTCCTAGGGAGGGGTGCATGCACCGTGACTGAGTTGTTAGCGTGAAACAAAAGGGGGAAGATATAAATTTCACCCACATGTGAAGCGACAGGGAAGATAAGCCACGATGGACCGGCAAGCGTGGCATGCTAAATGAAGGCGAGCAGCACCTGCGAGGTGGAAAGCAACAAGGAAGGCAACAACAGAGACACTTGTAGGCTATTCCAGGCGGCCATTCAAAGATTGTGGGAGGCTCTGGCGCGGTCGGACGAGGTAGGATGAGGAAAAGATCAATCGATGGAGACTGCTTCAAAAATCGAGGCACTTACGGGAACGCGTCGCGAGCCACGTAACCAGACCGGGAACGAGCAAGATGGCTGCGAGCTGAATTCCAAGGCCTAGCACGAGGGTTAGATGGATCTAGAGGCGGTGAGAAGGACACTTATCGTCGCGTGCCGTCTTTTTCGTAGTGTCTCTAACTAGAGATCGAGCTTAAGGCAAGACGCGTAGACGTGGAGGCCGAAAAGTATGTGTAGAAGCCAGTGATACAAATAAAGAGGAAAGCAGATGGGAGAAGAAGCGCAAGGGACGAGGGAGACACAGTGGTGGTGAGAGGAAAAGAGGCATTTCGGCCCTCGGGGCTATCAGGCTATAACGGCATCAGTGCATTAGTGACTCAGTACTCAGCGACTGCCAGTGGACCGAAACAGATTGACCAGTTTGACCATAGCAGCAATTCTCTGCTGGTGCGTCAGGCCCGCCTTCCTCCTTTTCTGAATCTCAGACTCGGTCTTACTGATTCATTGTCTTCCACAGGCGATAGATACATCTTCCATCCCTCCTCTTTTCCGAGTCTCTACTTCCGCGTCTTCGCGGAAGCCCAGTCCTCCCCAGATTTTCAATACGCACCGCTGCCCTCGCGCTCCCGGTGTAACTCTGTTTGTCCCCCGACCTGACCGATGACACTCCCGAGGTCACCCGTCCTCCTTCGCCGTCGTCTGCTAGTCCTCCAAGTCGTCGACGCTCACCCTAAGTAGCGCAACTACCAGGTCCAACGTTCATTTCGCCAATAAAATCGCCGCTTATCACGCGTGCTTGAACTCGACGCCCCTCAGTGGCTAGCCTGCCGCAGGGATACACGCCGACATTTTGGCCGCAGCCGGAGTACGAACACAGAGCACCGCAGCGGCGTGCACTCCCAGTGGCAGGAGTGCAATGGGAAGCTTCCTCGACGCGGTGCTCCAAATTCTTTCTACCTCAACCTTTATCCTCAATCACGCGCACTTGCCTTGCTCCTCCCCCTTGCACTCCAACTCCCTCCCCCGTCACCACCGGGTACCGTTCTACGCCTGGCCGTGCAGACTTGGAGCGCAGCGCGCGGGGAGAGAAGAGCGGGCGGGGACAGCAGCCCGCGGGCGACGTCGCCACGTCATGGCCTGTGACTGGGAGGTTTGATGCGGTTAGTCCGCATTTTGGTGGTTAGATTAATGGGCGGCAAGAGTGCGCAGGACGTACGGGACCGGGAACGCATTGGGAGCGGCAGCGCGTCGTCTGTCGATCACGATATGGACGTCTGCTGGGTGGGCTGATGGATGGCGGCGCATACGGGCATGCAGAGCCAGGGTCCGTACGTTTCATTGATTTTTCCTCCTCACTCTTTTTTTTCTCTTTCTTTTTTCTCTTTCTCGCGCGCGCGTGCGCCTCGTCATCCTCGCCTCCTTTTCCTCCTCAAATCCATGAAGTCTTGCTAACACTCGTCCTACAGGCGGCTTGGAACCAGCACACGTACACACGAGCTCGCCGACTCGCAAACGTGAGCGGTTAGACACGCCCACACCAATGTCGCAGTCGCGACACGTGCCGCAACGCATCCTGTTTTGGGTCTCAAGGCTGGCGCAGCCATCATCTGCAATCAGCTACCTATCCAACCGTCTGAAATCCCACGAGAGCGGACCACTAACTGGCTCGCGTACTGGACGACCAAGTGGCGCACTTCTTTCCATTTGGAAGGAATCCAATTCTTACTCTACCATTCCCGAGCTGCTACGTATACAAACACCGCATCCAACTGCAACCCTCTCAGCATTGCTTTCTTGACCAGCTCCCTCTTGCCCTGGAAATGATCAGCGAGCCACTCTGAAGAACTACGAGGATGCCGCCACCGGCCCCGCGACGATCGCTGCCGCCGCAGATACACAAAGCGAAACCGGGGGCGATCTCAAACACTACCTACTCCGAGCGGAGGCGCATCGCAAAGGAGGTGGTGTACACGGCTTGCGCGACTGGCGCTGCACCCGGTGGCAGCACAATGACCGGCGGGCAAAGCAACGGCGCTGCGAACCCAGCGAAAGTGGGACCGGACATGGAGCACGAGTTCATCGATTATGGTCCGCGCACGGCCATGCTAATTGTCGGGACGATTCCCGCGCATCGGGAATATAGTGGCGGCCTGAACGCGGAGCAATAGCCGAATTCGCGGTAAGTGTTGCTTGCGTCCCTGCCTCTCACCCACCTGCTCTTTTATATCACACAATCCCTGTGCTATGAGTCCGGATCTGGAGGCATCCTGATACTGATATGCGTGCGTTTGCAGGACGAACAAGATATCCTACAGTATCTGGGCCGGCTGAAAGCGGCGCTTGTGGAGCGGTACGCGCGGTATACACGAAGTGGTGCCGCAAAGGAGGACGCTATGGCTGCGTGAGTCGACTCTCTAATTCATTCGTTCCCTACCAGTCCTCTCCCTCTCTTCGATGGCTGCACCTTCCCTTTCGTCGATCCCTTTCATACATGACGCACCCAGCTTTCATTCCACCTGTCGTCCTATGCCCGCTATGCCGTATCCCCCATACCCGTTATTCCCCTCTTGATTCTTGACTCACATGTTTTTCTTTGGAGCTAACGCCTACGTACCCTTAGTTCCCAACAACAAGAACGACGGCAACTGCCCCCCGGTCGCGAAGCCTCCCAGGCACCCCACACCGGCGCGCAGTGGAGAAAAGCTGCTGTGAGGGACCTGGCGGGGGTACCAGTGGTCGACCCGCCTACGGTGTATGCGAGTAACGCGTCTGGTGCCGCGTCTTCCGTTGGGTCGCGATCGTGCTCTGGCGCGGGTGGATACGGGTTGAGCTCCGAAGCAGACGAGTACGCAGCCGCCGCCGCACGGGCAGCGAGGGCCCCGTGCCGTTCTCCTCCTTTTCGACTGCGAGGTAGAGGAGGCATTGGAGGCGGACAAGCGAATGTGCCGCCGCATTTCGTGCGCGCAATTCGAATAGCAGCGGCAAAGCGTTTAATTGTCTTCCCACGTGCACGCGCGCATGTCAATACGGGTGCGGCCGCGGGGGATCGGTACTGGTGAAGGCGGGGTGGAAGCGGGAGTGCAGGAGGGAGGCAAGCGAGTTATGCGTCGCAAACTAATGCGAGTCCCTCAAATTACTCGACATCCCCTACGATCGCGTCGTCTGCTAGCTACGACTCCTTCCCCGCGTCTTCGTCCTCGTCTGCGCCCTAGACAAGCATCAACGCAAGCGCAAGCGCCTACAGCACCCCCGCGCCGAGCCCGAGGCTCCTACACACGCAGTACGAGTGAGGGGCAGCAGCGGTGCGGGAGAGAGTACGGTGCGTGCTGATTCCTCGCTACATTCGCCTCCCTTCGCTTCATCTTTCCTCATCAGCTGCGAGCTGACCTCGATCCTTCCTCCCCTTTTTTTTTTCTTCTACCTCCAATGACCTGGGCCGCTTGCTGACTGATTTGCGTTTTTTCTCTTCGAATTTCTCCCCCTCTTCTGGACCTCTTTTCGTATCGCAATTTTACGAATCCACGCCTTGCCTTCGACACTGGCCGCATTTCCTTTTGCGAAACGATAGGACTTCATCATCCTTGCTGGCATTCGTCCCGACCAACGACGAACCGCAAATGCTTGCCGATAATCAAAGCTACGGCTTCGTCCTTCGCCTTCTGCGCTCGGTACACTGTTCTGGCTGTGGCTCGGCTCGTCGTGCTATATCTCTAATCTTTTCACTTTTACAATTCTACCTTCATCCTATCCTATTCGACCACCTCTCCATCATGTTGATCGTACACGAATCCTTCCCCTCCTCCATACCTGGCGCTGTGCCCATCATAACTCGAATCGCACTTAGTATATATCCTCCACATGACCTTAATCTCATGCTACTCGAATACTTCTCGTGACCCTGACCTCCTTCTGTACATGTTGCGCATCCTCTTTCCTCGCCTATCTTTTACGTTGTCGACCTGTTCTTACTAGCTCGCCGCACCATCCTTCTTGATGCAATAACATGACCGTCGCCATCTGCGCTCTCCCGTCATCCTTTGATACGCACCTACCCACATCGTCTGCCATCTACAACTCCTTCCACGCGTCTTCGTCCTTGTCTGCGCCATAGACAATCAGCAATGCAAGCGCAAGCACCTACAACACCCCCACGCTGAGCCTGAGGCTTCTACACACGCAGTACGAGTGGGAGAGTAGAGCTGTACGGGAGTACGGTGCGGGCTAATTCCTCTCTTTGCCTTTGCCTCCTTTCCTCGATCTCGACCACCTCGAGCTGACCTCGATTCTTCCTCCCCCTGTTTTTTTTCTTGTATCTCAAATGACCTGGGCCGCTTGCTGATCGATTTGTGTCCTTTCTTTTTGGATTTCTCCTCCTCTTCTGGACCTCTTTTCGTATCGCAATTTTACGAATCCACGCCTTGCCTTCGACACTGACTGCATTTCCTTTTGCAAAAACGATAGGACACCGACAATCAACACTACGATCAATGCTACGATTCCATGCCTTTGATGAATCTCCAGGAGCTTTGATTAAACAATTCACCCATAGACCAGAATCCGGGATTTGGATTAATCAGGACCTAGTGGTGTGGGGGCCGACCGAGGGAGGATGTGTGTTTAATCCTGTTTAACTTGGAGCAGGTTAATCAGGATCAGTGTTTAATCTGGGCAGCTGTTTAAACAGGGGAAATGCAAAAAGGTGCCACCAACAAGAATTGAACACAAGACCATAACATGATGAAGGACATGAGATGAAGTTGTACCTAACCACTACACCAGAATGGATATGACCTACACTGGAACAATGAATATCAAAACACTACATAAATTGTTCAACTCCTAAACTCTGCAGAGTTTGTTCTATCCCTCTGGTAGGGACATGTCGGCCCCCCCTGTCTGTTGTTGGACAGTGGTTAACATTTGCGAACAGTTGAACATCTAGTTTCCCAACCACTGCTGGAGGTCTTTAATATATCTGAACATCTTCTTCAATTCTTTATACGTGTTATATCCTTCTTGACTTGCTGAGGTTAATACTAGTCCCCTTCCAGTGAAGCCTTTGCATTAGTACTTAGTTTTGTAATTAGTTTCAGATTGTCACCTGAGAGTACAGATTGACAGGGATATGTGACAGGAACAAGAACCATTAAGGAAGTGGTCAAGAGATCTCTGACTTAATAATACCACTACTATTTAAATACAGGTGCTCAAGGTCCTGCTCAGAATGTAGGTCTACTCGTAGTGTGACTAAGTCATGGACAGTGGGTAGTTTGGCATTTCTCAGTGATGGGACCATGCTTTGAGGTGATTCAAAGTACTGGATGGATGTAGAGTATCCTGACACACATTTATTATCCATCAGCTTGATCAAAGGATATTAATGGACTACCATAAAAAGCAAAAAAAACTCAAAATCCACTCATGATGCAATTTCCAACTCAATGAGACTATTTCTTTGGTAAAGACCAAATATGCCGATTTGTAGCTCACATTACACTGGTAAGTTTGGCAAGTTGAATTGAGGCAAAATGCGTAGCTGTTGATGAGCTAGAGAGCCACCAAGTTGGCCAAAAATGAGCCAAAATGACCAAAAATGCAAAAACAGGCAAAAATGGCCAACTTGCCGGCTCTGTAGCTCATGAACAGATGCACCTTTTGCCACAATTCAACTTGGAAAACTTACTAGCATTACCTGAACTACAATTTAGCCTATTTGGTCTTTCCTGAAAAAAATTTCTTCCAGACTTGAAAATCAGCATTTTCGGTCTGTTGCCTTTTATGGTAGTGTATCAATATTTTTTGATCTAATTGACGGGTTTGAAATGTGTGTCAGGATGTCCTATGTTCATCCAGCACTTTAGATTAGGCCAAAATGACTACCCATCACTGAGAAATTGCCAAAAACCCACCATCCATGACTTAATCACACTACGAGTACATGGCCAACATATTGAGTAAATTGTCCTCCTACTTTGGGCCAGTCAGGGAGACAGGTCAGTTTCCACTAACTCTGGAGTCAAATTGGGCAGAGTTGTGTTTGCTGAACAATTTATGTAGTGTTTGCATATTCATTGTTCCAGTATGGGTCATATCCACTCTGGTGTAGTGGTTAAGTACAACTTTATCTCACGTCTTCATCATGTTATGGTCTTGTGTTCAATTCTTGTTGGTGGCACCTTTTTGCATTTCCCCTGTTTAAACAGCTGCCCAGATTAAACACTGATCCTGATTAACCTGCTCCAAGTTAAACAGGATTAAACACACATCCTCCCTCCGTCAGCCCCCCACACCACTAGGTCCTGATTAATCCAAATCCCGGATTCTGGTCTATGGGTGAACTGTTTAATCAAAGCTCCTGGGGTTACTGGCCTTTGGGCTATTGGTACTCCCGGCTTCATCCTCCGCCTTCTGCACCCAGTCCTCTGCTCTAGTTGTGGCTCGGCTCGTCGTGCTATATCTAATTGCTGAACCTTTAGGTTTGGCTACCCTGGAGAACTTGGGTTTCACTCTCTTTTGCTACATGTACAAACAAAATTAGTCACTCAACATTGGTCATGGCGAAATAAAATTGAAAGAAAATGGGAAAAAAATCCAGAAATAAATCAAAATGTAATGGTATGTTTTTCAACTTCTTACCTACCTGAATCCTCTTGTGTGACCCATTTCATCGCCTGGAACCAAAGATATGCTCTGAGTTCAATTTTGGGTGTTAGTCATTTTTGCTTTGTGTTCGGGCCAGTATCCAGGCGCGGAGAATATTAATCATTGGGAGCAATCACCACATCACGATCTTGCCAGTACACGACACGGCTATCCCGAAATTCATCGGAATTCAACGATCTGCAGGATCGTTGAATCCAATAGTTTCATTTTTGATGCCGTTCATTTTTTGTGTGATGAGTTCACGGGCTACACACTGAGGGGCAAGGGGATCAGTTCCACCTACCTTTCATAATTTTCGAACTCCAGCAGCAAGCTTGAAAGATTTTTTTTTCGGCAATCAATTCCTATCCAATTTCAATGGTTTTGCAGATCGTAGAGATCCAGCGGAAGCCGGAATAGCCGTGTAGGGCATAAAACCGTCCCGTATTTATGGAAATACGGACCGTAAAAATGGTTATGTCCTCGTACCGTCGGTGAGTTTAGTTCTTACCTGAATGTTACGGTGACGGTACGGCCGTTTACACGTAAAATATGGGTATGCCAAGTCCGCAGCGAAATTAACGTGTTGAAGGTGCCGGGACAATGCCGGATCGCCTTTATGTCCAGACACAGCAATTCTGCGCATTCACGACTGGAAAACCCCTTGCCGATGTGTTTTCAACAATGATGTCGCCGGCCCGCTGTGTGAGCACTACCCATCGGACCAAATTAGGGCTGTTTTTGCGTCTCTTGCTAGATTTCGGCTGTGTAAACACTGAAAGTCCCTCACGGTTTCTCCAACCTATATTCAAAAAAGAGGTGTGTTTCAGCTCAGTTTGGTCACACTTACCATCACTCTAAAATACGCCGTAACGGACGGTACGTACGGGTCCTGTCCCATTTGAACTTTCTACGCCGGCGCTAATGTACGGCTCCATGTCCTGCCTGGCTACCTTCCAGTGGCCGAGAGTGCTAGCACACTCTGTCCCGACAATGTCGCGACAATTGTGCACCTGCACATCAAGGACCTGGTGAGGTTGGGCTGGATGAAAGCAACGCACGGATCAAAAGTAGAGATGAATCGCTTAATTTATAGTTTTTTTGTGAGGAAACTTTCTAACCCTCATGTTTTACGGATATTTTGCTTTCAGAATGTGTAGAATCACACTTTCATTTTTTGGCCGCAGTTATCTAAAGCGACTTTATCTAAGCGCCTTTGGTGCCTATCCACCAATTGTTTTGGATCGTAGAATTTACTCTTCAATTTGAACCCAAAGGTTCAGCACCCGCCTCGAAGAGGCCCAATCCCAAGTCATCTTTTCACTTTTACGATTTCACCTTCATCCTATCCTATTCGACCACCTCTCCATCATGTTGATTGTACACGAATCCTTCCCCTCCTCCATACCTGGCGCTGTGCCCATCATATCTCGAATCACACTTAGTATATATCCTCCACACAACCTTAATCTCACGCTACTCGAATACTTCTCGTGACCCTCGACCTCCTTCTGTACATGTTGCACATCCTCTTCCCTCGCCTATCTTTTGAGTTATCGACCTGTTCCCACTATCTCTCCGCACCGTCCTCCTTGATACAATACACATGACCGTTACCATCTGCACTCTCCCGTCATCCTTTTATATGCACCTACCTCCTCCATTCCCTTTTCATTCCCTTCCGTGGACGGTCCCCGCGTTCATCCTCGACGTCGACCCTGCTCCATCCCGTCGCGCCTCCATCGACTTGTTAACCCTCGTGCTCTCTTGCTGCACGCTGCACGACTGCGGACGCAGCCATGGACATAGACCCCAGGACGAGCTGGCCGCGGGCTTGGGGACGGGTGGCGGTGGTGGTGGACGTGAATATGTTTCTTTCTCAGAGGGCGGAAGGATAGGAGTGAGTGCGGAGGCTTGCGCAAAGGACGTGGAAGACGAATGTCTTGGGCAATTGTGAGGAGCGCAAAGTGCGATGGATCCCGGACGGCCGGGTGGCGGGGATTGGATGCAAACTCCCTTCCTCGCGGTGCTTCTTGGCACATCCACCGGCGGTAACAGTACTGGCTGGAGCACTTCGAGTGCCGAGGTGGAAGATCGAGCACGCATTGCATAGAGTCTATGGGCTCGTCAGCTCATGCACGGCAAGGGAGGGGGGAGACATACGTCTTTATGCAGGCTTGTCCGACTGGCTTGCCTAAACAGCTTGTCCCCCTTAGCGAAGTTTGAATTTGGTGGGCGGGCTTGAACGACTTGGGCTGGCACCGGGCTTGGGCTTGGGCTTGGGCTTGGGCTTGGGCTTGGGCTTGGGGCTTGAGCTCGGCTACATTGCACATTTCTACTGTAGAAATAGTATTATTTACCGCTCCTCACACCGCCGCCTGTAGACAACGGAAACATTCCATCGATGCGGAATTCCTGAGCAAAAATTAGAGTCTGCGCCACCTTTGTCACTTCGTCAGTTCGGCTAATTTTGAGAAAACTCGTCGCTCTGCATAAATTTAGCATATTTGAGGTATTCTTCGTCACTTGAGGCTCCCGACGTTGAATCTTCGCCACTTGGGAGTCCTGGCTCTGAATCTTCGTCAGTTCACCTCCTTGCTGCGAATCTTCGTCAGCTCAACATTTCCGTCACACCGTGACATAGTGAAGCACGGCTGTTCAGCGTCCGTCTGGATGGCTCCAACATGGCTTCAGGTTGTGTGATGAGATGTATTTAAACTGCAAAGGCCAATGTCGGTGGAAGGCGTTTCCGTGCAAGAAGACCTAGTGACGTATGCGTCAAAAGTAATCATAAGCCGGTGAAAATTAGTCTGTTGATTACCACTCCCGGTTAGTAGGCAGCCTGCGTTATTATGAAAGTTTCCCTTTTCGGAATTCACGTGGACATACACTCGACGCGTCTCGACGCGTTCTTCGCTCTATTTCATCGGCGGACCGGGCGGGCTGACTTCTAAGCGGTTTGAATAGACCCTTGAAAAAAATAGTTTCTATTTCTGTGTCAGGTATGTTGTTTCCGGATGTAAAGGCCTCAAATCTGGTGAAGATACTTGTAGGAGGACTTCCCCTGCTCCAAACGGCCCCGAAAAAAATTATCAAGTCTTCGAATGTTATGTGGTTCAGTTTGAGCAGTGGAATTGTTTCTCCACCTGGCAGGGTGCCCACGACGCGTCCAAGTCGCGTCGAAGGCATGCCCACGTGAATTCCGAAAAGGGAAACTTACATAATAACGCAGGCTACCGGGTAATTTACGCGGTAACCAACAGACTTCATATTGAACGAGGAACGAGTTGATCACGATATTGAAGTGTTTGTCAAGAGACTAGGTGAAAATTGAAGATACAGGAATCAGATGGGTCTATTATGCTACACGGCACGATTGACCCCATACCTTTCCTCATTCTTCCACTTTCCGGTCTTATTATTCATCCACAAACAATGTTAACTTACACCGGGGGCAAGAGCCGAGGCACTTGGATCTCAAGTGCCTTGAATGCACTTGTTCTGCACCTGGTTGTAAACCTGCATTTGTGATTGACAAAGGTGCCAATCATTTCTTTGGCACCTTCATTTTTGGGGGCAAATCAAAGCTGAAAACAAAGGTGCTACAAAGCTGATTTACACCTTTGTCAATCACAGATCCGGGTGCATGGCCAGCTGCAGAACAAGTGCATTTAAGGCACTTGAGATCTGAGTGCCTCGGCTCTTGCCCCCAGTGTTATTTCGGCCATCTCGGTCATTGGTTTTGATATTTCAGCCATATGCTCATCCGGTCACTATGTTTTATGTCTTATCGCATTAATCTTTCTGTAGTATTTTGTTCATTATTTCCTTTACACTAACTTATATAAAAACCGAAAACAACGAAGCTATCCCGTCTGTTCAACCTGGTTTGATTTTGCCTTCCTCTCGCTCTCTCACCTTGTGTCCCTCGCCCAGTCTCATTTCGTCGTCCTCGCTGCCCGCAACCTCGTCGAGCGGTTTATTCTGCTGCAAAAACCTCGAGACTATGTTGTATATTATCATCAGTGACACAACTCACACGAGCACCGATGGTTTTTGAGCAGTTCGTGACTCTGGGACTGAATTAACATTGATGACCCAGCGGCAGCAACGATTTCTGGACCTGGGGGCGTAGAGACAGACTGAAAACCAAAATTCATACCTGATGTGTCGTCCTCGACTAAGGTCGCGGTTTCGAATGGAGCGGTGGGCCCTGTGGAAAGATATTTAGTGACACGCAAGCAGATGATTTTGGGAACAGACCTTTAGGTTGTTCCAAATCGTAAGACTTCGTTCGGTTCCGAGGCCGTGAAACGCGCACACTGTGCCCAGAAGAGTTTGACTGGAGTCTCGAGCGCCTAATTTTCAACCAGATACCGTTGGGGAACATCAGCGTCGCGGACGTGGTCTAGCGGTTAGTCAAGGGACTGTGGGCGTTAGTCGAGGGAACGTGGTGATCGGAGGACAAACCAGGTGGGTGACGGTAGTAGCTAGTCTGGTGTTTACCGAAGGTCCATGTATGTAGAGCGCCGTTATTACATAATCTTATGTAAGTATTTTCCGAGTCGCGTCCCTTGGCACCAGAAACGAGAAATTTCGTTGAATTTGAATACCTATGAGGCCTAGCAGTCTACTCCTAGCATCCTGGCTCTTCAGAATTTCTAGAGAAGGCTGGGAACATGTACTGCAGAATTGCGGCACTTTGACAGTAGCCAGAACTTCAACCAGTTAAATGGGACACTAGGGTACCTTTGAAGCACCTCCAAAAATTCCAGGAACTCAAACGAACATGGGTTTCATTGATTAGGAGAAATCTGAGGCAAGAGAAGGCCGTGGAAGAAACAAATAAATTAGTGTTTAGTCCGGGTTCGAACCACGGCCTACCAAAACTTATGTAAGATCACGTAATAAGAGTGCACTTCATACACGACCCCGCGGTAACTAACAGACTCTATACAGCGAGGTACGAGCGTTCGTATAGAGCGTCTGTCTACAAGAGACTAGGTAGTAGCATGGATCGGCCACGTGCTTTGTATGACAAAATTGTTGAACTGACGACCCTTCACAGCGGAGGATGTGAACTGACGAACGTTCAAAACTGGGGATGCCAAGTGACGAACAATCCCCAAATTTGCTAAATTTATTTGAGGTGACGAACTTGCTCAAATTTAGCCGAAGTGACGAAGTGACGAAGGTGGTATAGACTCCAAAAATTACACTCAATTTTGCGCCAATACCGGCTACCCAGTTCAATACAAGCCATTTTCCCCGAGCCCGTCCATACAACTTCTTGCTTACGACCTTTATCCTTTTCAATGGGGCGCGGAATGGATCTAAGGTTGCCATTGTGGTATTATTCTTCCTCAATACTAACTCATATGCATAACCACCTAGAAGATTTTCCTGCCGATTCCATGGGCCACGGATGGCACGCCGGACCCAAGCCCGTGTTAGCATGGGATAGGGGGACAAGCATGGCACCATCTTCGCGATATATGATAATTTTTCCAGCACTCAACGCTTGTCCATTGAATAACTGGCCAAGGAAGTGTCATGCAGCGCGAAAAAGGGCACGAAAAAGAGTGGTGGTGAATAACCCTAATGGCGATTGCATTACCATCGAGAGTGTGTGTGTGGGAAAGAGAATCTGGGTACAAACAGGTGCAGTGTGATACGAGGCATCTGCTCAATATACGAGGTATACGATGACAATAGAGCAGCTAGCCGTCTCCGGGAGAAGTCTCCTCTGCAGCCGCAACCCGGCTCTTCTGCGTCATTCCTCGACGATGTTTGCATGTTCGACGCCGATGATAAGGCTCCTCCAACCAGCACTCTGAGTGAGCTCGATCTCTTCTTTGTGGCGTACCAAACGAACGGCTGCGGGGATCCCGACAAGCCTCTGTTACGGTGGAAGGTGCGTCTCACATCCACACTTTAATTCAGATAGTTCACCCTTCCTTGTGTGGGAATTTTTGGGGTGTTTCGAGGTTGTCGCGCGGATGGCACGAGACTTTTTGGTCATTCCCGGAACTAGTGCCTCCGTCGAGAGACTCTTCTCGGTCGCGACATCTATGCCACGAGGCTCAGGGATCCATGAAAGCGGAGACAATTATGAAAGTGATGCTCACAAAGATGTGGATCAAGGCTGGATATCTTTGGTACTGTGGTCGTGGCTGTCGTTCTGTTATTTATTGCACAACAAATACCATGTAAAAACTGTTTACACAGTTGTTAAAGTGTTTAATTCCGTTTCCGTTTAGTTTGGGCTCCGCCGGAAGCGAAAACTAAATGGTTGGAGCCTTAATGTGAGCCACAGGCAGCCCCAACATTGCCTTCCGCCAGTGTTACTGCCAAATGCAAAATCTTGTCTCAGTAGAACGGATACTGTACTATTTCGATCAAATCGACAGGGGGGGTGAGGCGTGACAGCTTTTACCTATTCGACATTTCGGCAGCGGCTGAATTTTCGCGTGACACTTCCAAAATTTCGACATTTTCCCGCGAAATTTCGTCTTTTTGGTATTTTTTGGGCAATTTTGGGGCTTGCGTGACAGCTGGGAGGTTCGACAGAGGCCCGAGTGACGCGTGACCTCGACCAAAGTTCGTGATCGACAGGGGGGTGCGTGATGCGTGACTGACGATTTGATCGAAATAGTACAGTACTTGATCGCTTTGAAACTGAGCACGTCATCCGCGTGTGTCACCGATTACCATGGTGATGTTATTGTTAATGGATGGCAATCACCGTGGAGAACACTGACGATCCCTCTTATTCCGACTTGATCGGACGCTCGGCCCGCCACGGCTGGTCATCATGATGCCCAATCAGATATGTTCGGCGCTCATCGGCGGCGACGTTGTACAAGTTATTCGGTTCTCGGAGACCGCTGGCAGGGTTCTAAATACAGCTTACTTGTTCTACAGACAACAAAAATCAGTTCAAAAACCTCTTTAGCATTACCTGCCAGTATTTAAACCAAATTTCTGTCGTAGCTGAGGTTGAACCGGACAACAGTTCCCCGATTTGTTCAGTGTGAAGCCAAAATTTCCTTGAGGTCATAATTTGCTTATGTGGGTGTTTTTGACCTACGAGGATATTCTAAAGATGAACCACACCGGACAAACACTCTAACTCCGCAGGAATTTGGCAATATATTTCAGTACTTTGTAAACTGACATGGACTGGTTTTGGAAATGTTTCAGCAGGGCTGGCGTAGTTTTTGAGTGGTTTAATGCATCTAAACCACCCGTTCTCTTGCGAATGAGCTAATTTCTGGTAGCTCCGTGCAGTGACTAATTTAGCAGTGAGAAAAATTAAGAAAAGAGGTGAAAAAAATCCCCACAGTTTTGGTGACAAATTGGAGGCATGCAAGGTGCCAATCCAGCTCAAATAACATCTATGTCGCCTCCCAAGATTGCCAAAGGAAAGATGAGTTGAATTTGGGTAATACCCGAGTAAGTCCGGTGATGTCGGAATAAGAGGGATCGTCTATCCCCTCATCACCGTGCACCAGGGCCGCGTGGCCCTCGTTGTCGTCGCCTATACCGCTCGTCACCGACCCCGCCCGCCACTTTAATCCGGGGCAGCCTGCTGCACTGATGCCATCTCTCCGCTCTGCGCTGACCTCTGCTTTCCGTCGATGCGCGTTCACACATTTGCACGCGCTTGGCTGCCCCCTGCCCCGGCCCCGCTCCCTGCCTCTATAGGCTACTCATGGACTATACCATTTGTCGCGCCGAGATGTGTTCCTCTTTACTGCCCTCCAATCCGCTGCTCCGATCTCTTAGTGCTTCGGGCATGACATTCGGTTTACTCATGCTTACTTTATTTATTCTCTTGGAACTGGCCATGGTATCCCACCTCCTTTGGATTCTCCGGGTTATATCGCCTCCCATTATCATGCTGCATGCCGAAGCAGCTTGAATGAAATAGAGAGCAGTATTGCACGACGGGAATCATCATGAGGTGAAGGGTTTAAATCAGGCACGTTGATCCTTTTCTCTCCGCGTTTACGCCACCTTCCTGTGTCATATCTGCATCCTACACCACTGGTTAGTGTGGGTGCAAGTATGCCAGCTTTCATATCCTATCCTCGAGGTGAAATCAAGATGTTCAAAACATCGGCGCCGGTCAACGGGGTTATTGGCAAGGAAGAGGCTAATCTCGGCCCTGAATTTCAAATGCTTATAAAATCCAGTTCCATTTTTCATTTTCGTGCTCTTATTTCAAAGCTGCGAGACGTCTGTTCTGACTTTCCGCGTACTTCGCATATCAACGGGTTATGTGGCGTGAGGGGGGGACCCTTGCGCGACTCCCGGCTGATTACAACCGGGTTTCTGTTGAGTATGCTGCCCATTATAAGGGCCAGGAGTTCGTAGGGGGTAGTACAGGGCTGTTCACAACGGTGGCGAGATCTGGGCATCCGTAGCGTAGATGTAGGCGCAACATTTACGTAGTACGGCTACCTGTTGTTTCAATTTGGGACAGCACAAGCAAACCTCCTCCTCCTCCTCCTAGGAAGGCCGCCTGCGTGATCCTACTTCTCAAAACTCACTCACTATCCATTTGCTCTGCATCATCTATTCTGCCCTGCTTCTTCTCCTTTGAGCAACAGCCGCATGGAGATCACACTGACCTCGAGGACCGGTCCTCGTTCTGCACGATAAGTCGATGATCGATTTGGGCTCTTACACTAATGTGAAGGGACTCGATGTAACAAGATGACCATGTTGAGGTGGAGATTCGGGAACGTGGAGCCCAACCAATGGTATGCTCCCTTGCCCACAGCTCTGTGGGAGGGGAGAGACGGCGAGTCGGGTCACTCCTCTCCTGTTGTGCACACTGTTCCAGCTCAAATTCAGTGCTGACTTAAACCTCTTGACGACTATCGCTGAAAACACACAGAGAGTCGGTAACCCGTTGGACGTCTCGCTAATAAAGCACGTACTGGTGGTGAACCAGCGCGTATTGGTGGAAGAGGTGAGTTTACATCAACCCGTATTCATACATTGTATGAATTGATTGATGCCGGCGTGCCCAGCAATGCTCGGGATCCACGGCGCTTCTTGCCGACGACGCTCAAACGACCTGAGCAAGCTTATTATGCGCAGGTCTCCTTTCTGCTTTCCATTCCGATTCCGAGTCTGTCCCCGGGCCCTGATCGCCATCCACCCATTGCAATAGAATTTCGGTTGAATGTTACGGATAGCTTTGGCCGAACACAGACTTCTGCAGGTAAATCCAAGCGCTGCTCGTACTATACCTCAGCCCGTCTCGCTTCTCTACTGGAGTTTGTTCACAAAACCAACTTTGAACTCCCGCTTCTCTCCCATAGTTCTCCAGTGCCCGACTTATTTTTACAGTAAAACTTCTCGCACTAGGCTTTGATTTGGACTCGGATGTACCGTTCGGGCGGCCATAATAATCAATTTGGTGGTAATTTACTGCACCACAGTGTCGGCCAATATATCCGAGTTGAATCCAGAATTGAACCGATACCGTCCCTCGAGGTACTAAAAAGTCCAGAAACAAACGCGACAGAACATTTTTAAGATAACGGTTCTTGGCTACGCCAAATGGCTCCTTACTCATGATTGAATCTCTTTCCATTGTATGGCGGTCTAAGTATACATTCATTCCCGCGCAAGATTTGTCGGTGATCGGCGCAAAAAGATAAAGTGTTTTAACGCCTTCTGCGGCGCTAAAAAGATAACATTGATCAGCTCCTGCCATGTTTTGCGGAGAAATCATTGATTTCCGCGCGACATCAAGTCGCGTCGGCAACTCCCGCTCTGTGTACAGACAAGTCGCCCGCCCTACTTTGTGTCGTCCGCAAAAAACTTTTGTTCCTGCTCCGCACAATAAATTTGGGTAAGTTTGTCCAACCAAAGGGCCTGGACCTACGTGAATATCACACGTTCGCATCGAGATGGTTAGATCCTGATACATCCATCGATCAGATTTCACCTTTGCCATCATGACATTCGATAATCAGAATTGGGTTCCGCGTACGCTTGGAGTACGCGGGAACCGGGATGACAAGTCCGGTTAGCGAGAGAATTATCAAATGATAGTATATTCGGCTTCTCAGATTTGCCGTGTAATACTACCTACTTACCTACCTACCTAGAGGGACCCTCGGGGCCATGGAAGGCGCGATGCAGGATTGCTGGAATGAGGAATTCGAACTGGCAGGACTAAATAGAACTGGGTGTAATTGAGAATAACGCACGCCCCCTCTACCCCGATGGAAATACCGTCTTGCTTTAACCCGGGGTGGGTTTGGTGTCGACCGCTCATGGGAGGTCACCCTATAAATTGGGGCCGCATGGTGGGTTTGAGCCCCTTGATAAGGTAGTACCATCTCCGGTGCCCGTTGGAGGTCAAAGACTGGAAGGAAAACTGCATGTACAAGAGAAACAAAAGAAATGTAAGAATAAAGTTGTCGCGTGGACGCCTGAAAAGAGAAAACGATGAGACAGAGGTGCATCACAAAGGAATCAAAATTCACCATCGATCAATCCGCGTCCGAATCGGAGACAAGACGTTTTTGTTGACGACCACCGAATCACGTGTGCACCCTCTTCAGTAATCCTCCTCTCCTCCACGCCCGCTATTTCGAGTCCGGGTAGGCAAGCACATCAGGGATCACAGCAACTCGTCAACATGCATGCGGCGATAGCTAGCGCAAGCACTACACCGAAATACGGAATCGCAGCATTAGCCTTCAGGAATAAATGCGGACGACGGGGATGCGGGCATATATTGGAATACGACGGCCCCAACCCCCTGGAAAACATACAGCGACTGGTGCACGAGCACTCGCCGCTCTGCCGTGGGCAACGTCCTGAGTACGCCACGCTTCGAGTTTGATGACATGAAAAGGGGCTGAATGTACGCACAGGGCGACAGACATGTTCTGGCGACGCTCGCAGCAGGATTCGGGGGCAAGTTAGCGGGCAAATGGAGGGAAGGAATATCTGGGACGAGTACGCTTCCTTCAACCCATCGCAGGGAGGCCCGAGCCTGCCATCATCATGTGGGAGCACGATCGACCATAGCTACATAGGTCTAAGCGAGGGTGGCACGAGCTGCACCTCGCCGTCATCCATGGGCAGCTTGCAGGGCCTTCCGTCGTCGTCTGGATCGTTCACAGGGAAGAAGACCGCTCGCTCAGAGGCCGAAAGGCGCGAGGCATTGGAGGCAGACGAGTGGACGCTACAGGTGAAGCCACTGCAGGTCGTTTGTCGAGGATGCGGCCGTACGATCAAACTCGACCGTCGAAGTCGTTATTACCCTGGGCTTTGGGAGAAGCACCGGAACAAATGTAAGCATGTGCGCGAGATGCAGGAGACGATGGAGACGGAGGTGTGTGTGCTAATAGGGGAGATTATGGAGTACGTCGTTGACCGTGCTTCGTACGCGCAGAAACCTATTCCGGCGAAAGTGTCGGCTGACGCGAGGCCCCTAATGGGAGGAGCGCCTTCGAGTTTCCCATGCAGTGGCTCCAATCCCACCATACTCGCGCCGCGGAGGTCCTGTCAGTCGTCTATTGTTATATCTTCGAGTCAAAGCTGACTGACCGCTCATTTAGATTATAGAAAAATATAGCATGTCCGAAATTCGATGATTTGGCACCAACGGTGCTGTATTCTAGCTGGACTGAATCGAAAAATCTCACAATTGTGAGTTTGATACCCTATCTCCCCCCTTTGAGGTAAGTTGCGGATTAATTTTGATTGCGTGGTCCTGTCTTGGAGGAAATCTGGTTCGCTCACACTGAGGATCTCTGCATGGGCTTTGGCCTAGGCACTCTGCGACACCTGTTCACCGTGACCCCGAAGGAAACTTGAATACGGTGCGTGGATCACGGCATGACGAGCCTCCACCGACCAGTGATGTCGTGAATGCCAGCGTACAGACGCAGCGAGCAACGACCCAAAACCGACTGAGCTGATGGTTATGTGTCCGTAAACTCGTGCAACATGACAGTACCTTATTATATCGCCCACAACTTCCTGAGGCTGCAGGCGTTCAGGGTTCTCTCTGTTCTGAAGCTAGGTGTCAGCTCCATCCGCCAGGGTCTCGGTATAACTTGGGAAGTACATATGCAAGCTGAGCCTCGTTTGAATTTTGGATGGCCCTCTCACCAAGAAGCCCGTTTCATAGTTCGTCAAATCGACAGGGAGATCTTCTTCGTGTCGACGCTAGGTAGGGCTGGGTAAAAGTGCCGCGACTGCCGCGGCACTACCGCGCACCTGACGCGGTTTGACGCGACACTGACGCGGCGGTGACTGTCATTGCCGCGGCGTGAGGGGTAAGTGCCGCGCAGCCTCTATTTCCCTCCACACACATTGTCGGATCCTAGTTCAACCTGTCCAGGTCTTTTAACGTCTAAATGCATCCTCTGGATGTTAAAACCTTGTGTGGAAACCGCGCAGTAAGTGCCCTGAAAATCTATCCTAAAGTTGGACTAAACTCGTATTATCTGTCTAGTTCTGGGTTCAAGAGTGAAAAACACCTGCCTGAAGCATATAATTGCTACGGAATTGCAACGTCAACCTTCAATACCGGCACTGATAACCTTTGAGCACTTCCCACCTTTGTACCACTCGCCTTGGAACTGGGCTAGCGTGACTCCATCTTGATTAGAACACTCGCAACGGACCAGGAATTGAAAATGCGCACTTTCGCTCTCGGTTTGAGCTGGCTGCACCCATCCCAAGAATTAGATCGCAAAAAGTAATTTAATACAAAGTGTATCTGAGCAACCACTGGTGAATGGTTCATCTAATTGCTTCCTCTTGCGACGGTTCACTCTCTGCTGCGACGCGCTATCCATAAAATCCCGCAGGTCCATCTGCTCTCCTGGCGAGCTGCTAGCCAGGGCAACGCTGGGAAGTTCGGTTGTGCGATTTGGAATAGCCGCAATCTAAATTATGCAGAGTAAGTCCGACAATCGATCCAGGTGAGCAACAGTGCTCATGCTGGCCAACGGCTCATCAAGCCGTCTTCGCTTGCAGCGGGGCACAGACCGTGCCAACATAGCCCAGTCTGCTTCCTCGAGCATCGGGGCGGATGCCGCGGAATGAAAACCCATTCCAAGAGTCCTCAAGTTCGAAGGACCCGCCACCGCGGAAACAGAAGACATAGTACTCGAACGTGGTGCATCCAAATCGAACCTCTGCCTTCTCGGAATCATCGTAGCAGCGGCATAAGGCATAGCACGGGAACGCGTCAATGGAGCATCCAGGTCAACTCTCATTCTCTTCACAGCCCTGGGTTAATTCAACCGCAAGTTTTCCTGTTGCTTTTGTTTCAGCCGTGTCCAGGGATCCTCAGGTACCACATTCTCATCCTTAGAAATTGCGTCCTCGCCTTCGTCTACCTCAGCAGAAAAACGCGCCTGGATTGACTCTCGTGCCTTGGCAATCTCCTCTTCTGTGCCACATCCAAGAATTGTTTGAAGTGCGAGCATTTCAAGTCGAGCCGTCTTATTCCGCAAATCCTCTGAAGTTCTGCAGGTAATCTTTTCCTTTGAGAGTAGTGCTATAATCGCAAGGCCCTCCAAGGACTTGACTCTTGAAACCATCACATAGGCAGAATCTGTACCATGGCAATCTACAAGATTAATTGTGGCAGTTTTGAGCGTCTTGCCCTGAGCCTTGTATGCTGTCATTACAAATCCCGGTTGGATCGGCAGCTGGGTACGATGAACGGTGCACGACTTATGAGTGTAGGGATGCTCTAGTTTGATTGATATCGTGTCTTCCAAAGCAACAAGGTGATTTGGGAGCCCTGGTACCGATCCTTCCTCGGTGTCTTCACATTCAACCACACAAGAAATTGCATGGGAAGAGGGAGCAAGGGAGGCGCTCGTCGTACCCGACGTACAGATCGAGCATGGCGCCGCATGCACGCCCTGCGAAATTTTCTGCAATCTGATCCGTGAACGGGGTGACACCGGAATGTTGAATGGTGACAGCGTTAAGAGGCTCGAGCGCATGCACAATGCGCAAACTAGTGCCGTCCTTTTTGACGACGCAAAACCAGCAGGAACGATACGAGGAATTAGAAGGTTCGTACACACCGGCATCGATCTTGGCACGTATAAGCTTGCAAACCTGGTCATAAATACCAGGCGGAATGGGAATATTGCGTTGAATCCAGGGCGTGTGAGGCATGACGGGGATATCAACTGGAGGAAAGAAATCGGTGCGAAAGCTGCCACGCTCTGAATCCTGCCATGCGAATGCTTCATTTTGCAAACACATAAAGTGGTGCATAAGACGTCGTTCTTCTGGCCAAAGGAAGCCACTGGTGTGGGCAGCATCAATAATATCGCGCCATTCTGGGGTATAACGGCCCATGGGGATGAATGGAGGGGGATTTGGATTAAGCTTCGGCATTTCTGCCAATGGGTCGCCGTAAATATGGCGTTCTATGCGGAATTGTTCGGGGAGAGTGCCGAGGATAGGCCGGATTTTTTGAGCGACTGGCTTGTACCTTTTCTTGGCATATACCTCTGCGAGCGGCGGGAGAAAGTGGCTGGAAGAATTCAGGAATGAAGGGGAGCCTGGGGAGCTGGAAAGTAAAGCAGGAGACGCATTAAGCAATGTTGAGGAGAATATAGGAATAAAACTATCGCCGCGAGTTGATTCGTGGGCCGTCGGGACGCCGGTTGGCCGACTGAGAGTGCAAATAGCACGGTGTTGGAGTCGGAACCAAGATTTGTACAAGCTGATAAATAAATATGTTGGAGTTGGGATGGTCACGAGAGGAACCAGAAGCTATGTTTGAAAGCCCCTCGCAGTGGGCTCCAAAATGACACGCCTACCGACCGTCTGAGCGCGAGCAAAACCTAAGAAGGTAAGCAGCACAAAGACGGCGGAGGAGATAAAATGCGAGAGGGACAAACAAGCTGGTACCGTGGCTGGTAACCGAGCGACCACGGAGTACTAAAGGGGAAGAGCGGGCGAGAGACGAGGGACAAGAGACGTAGGCGTGGGCAATGAACGGGGGAGCGAGAGCGAGACGAAGTGAGTGCGAGAGCGAAGGCGAGGGCGAGAGTAAGAGCTAAAGACTTAGTACTGGACTGTGGGGAAAACCAAGTGATTTTATTGTAAATAGCTCGAGAACAAATACAGAGAGTACAGAAGGAGTAAGGATGAAAGTAAATGGTACCAGGTACCGTTCCAGGGCAGTGGCGGACATCAGGTCCATGAAAATGCGCATGTAAGTACAAGATAGGTCAAGACTAGGGACTGTAATGAAGGCAGGGGTAGTGATTAAGGTACGGAAGGATTGAATCAGGTAAGAATGAGTAATAAAGGGGAAGTAACTGTAAACAAGGCGGTTGATGCCTAGAATGGGAGCGGCACAAGTGAAACGCGGTGTATCGGACGGTGTTGAACCGTGGGAATCTTGGCATGGAATGAGCTAAAATGGCTGTATACGGGTTCAGCGTGCAAGCGTGCGCGACAAGGGGTAGAAAAACTGTCCTTTTTATTCGAGTATGCTATGTACATTTTATAGGTAGGTACAACAATAAGAACAATAAAGTTGATATGAAGTAAGAATCAACCAGTACCGGATCATGTAAATGAAATGCGAGCTGTCTGTAAGTTGAAATTAATAGGGTATAGCCACCGGAGGCTCGGGTTCCGTGGTCAGCATGGGGCGATGCTCATCAACAACAACCTCATATTCAATCTGGTTGGATCCGTCAGCATTAAATATTTGAACCGCCCTTACCAAAGGTGCAATCAGCAGATTGTAGAGCTACATGGTGTCGATATCTTTGTATTGCATGGTTCTGGGGAGATGTGGGCCATACCATATCTCTCTGTGGTAGATGACCTTCGTCTGGAGTTGGACTTTATTGACCTCAGTGAGGCTTGCTTTATGGAAAAGCTTCAGGGGAGCCACAGTCGTGGACGGCAAGCCCAGGGTGTCATTGAAATGGAGGAAGGGTGCAGCAATGCTGGGAGTGCTTGTAGAAGTAAGGAGGGAGGGTTTAGACATTGAGGAAGAGTGGAGGCTAGGAATTTAAGGGCAAGGATAAAAAAAGGAGAGCAAATGAGTGGGCAAAGAAAAGGTCTGCTTATATGGTGGTATTTTGATTGTTTGGAGATGTTGATATTGTTTTCCGCATTTAGGCAAGTGGCCGCTGGTGGTATGTTATCATTTGCATCCTGCATATTTGATGAAACACCTTGAGCCCCACTTTACTAGAGAGATATATGGTCCTCATTTGGTCCTGCTGGAATTTCTGCTTAGCTGGATTTAAATGTAGAATTATGGCTGTCAGGTTATCGTTGATTAATCTGCAGCTGAGTCTGTTTTTCCGATCAGTGGCAGTGTAGCCATCAGATAATTCAACATTCAATCACGTAGCTCCATTTCTTCTTTCGCATTAACCACCATGTGTGTTTTTCATAATGTCCTCCTACCAATGCTAAAGTTGTTTTGCAGCCAGTCCACTATACCACGTGTGTGGCTACATTGCAAACAAAGAGTTGATCACTGACTATGCATGCAAAGCTGAATGTTGCAGCATTGTGGATGGAGTTGAAACTGATCCCAATTTTGACACTGCTGTCTGATTGTTCATGGAGGACGCTGGCCTTTCCAACCAGTACAAGTTGGAAGCAATTATTGTGGATGGCAATGTCAAGATTCTGCTTACCATTTCTAGCAATGACCCTGATGTGCCTCGACCCTCGCTGAGCCCGGAAACACCCCAATCTGATACACACAGCCTCAACACAGCATGTCAACTGTGGCGCATTCCTGCAGCCTTGCACAGCAACCTTTGACACTTTGGAGTTTCCCATTTTGGGATTAGTTTCAAGTTCAGTGAGTCACTTCACCTTATTTTGTGGAGCTTGCACTGCCGTTTATCGTGCATAGACCATCTTGTTGTTTGGATGTGTATGTGTGTCCTGTAATAGCCTCACTCTGCTTTACTATATAAACCCCTCTGTACCATAGTGCAAAGATAAGAAATCTTGCCCCGCTTATATTTGTTCTGTGTCCCTCGTTGCCCACGTCCTCAGTCCCTTCTGTGTCCTCTGTTGCCTATGTTCTGTGTCATCTGTTGCCCACGTTCTGTGTCCTTCATTGTCTACATTCTCAGTCCCCTGTTACCACCATCTCGTATCAAGTGCAGTGACCATTCATTGCAACCTTTCTTGCCACCTTCACCTTCACATTCCCTGTTCCTTCCCCTTCTCCCACACACCACCTACCTTCCACAAGGGTGCTGAGCGAAGTTGAAGTCCTCGCATTCACACCTGTTCTTCGGTCAATAGGAGTTTGTTTGGTTGATTACAATTCATCCTTACACACTCAAACGCACCGCAGACTCATCAACCCCTTCAAGGGGCTTGCCCGGACATCGTCCTAAGGATGAGAAGATTCTGAAGCTGAAGGAACAGCTGAATGTGACCAGCAAGCTGAAGTGGTATTTTGAAGCCTGTATGTCTCTGATTACATTTTGTCTCTTCTTGAAATAATATCCTATTTTTGAAGAAGCTTGAGGAATTCATTAGTGTTACCACTTATGTACTCCTCCATCAATATCACGTTTCATACTCATGAAATATTCGAGAATATCTGATGAATAATACTTTGTGCAGCATGCACCCAGCACATAGCATAAGGAAGTCAATGGCTCCCCGTCATTCAGCTGCGGTCCATGCATCCCAAGTGGTGGCTACTCTTGCTACCATCCAACTCATCCTTGGTGTATCTCTTGCTCACTCTCATACCTGGAATCTGAGGAATCTTGAGTATGATCAATACTTGATCTGGCTTGAAAAACTTCTGGATTTGAGGGGAGACCTCTCTCAAATTCTGATCCAGCCACAATTCTGTGTATGGCTCTCTCAAGCTATGATAGATGAGCTTGCAGCAGAGGAAGCAAACAATGGGGTTGTGAAAATCAGTGATGATGAAGATGAAGATGATGATGGTGATAACCTTGGGGCCAATACCTCTAACATTTCCAATGCCTTTACACTCCATGTGCCCAATGCACACATGTGTCTCGTGGACCTGGCCACTCTGTTCCTTGTAACTGAACACCCTGTCATCTCATCCCCCTCCCCTCTGGATGGCATGTATAGCTCTTCCCACATATACAAGGTGATGGTGCCCATGCTTCTGGAGTTGAAACAGGTGCCATCCAGGAATTTGGGCAGCGAGATGTTGGACAAGGTGCTCAAGGCAAAGGTTTGCCTTGCAAAAGTACAGGTCATGGAGCAGGCCAAATACATGTTTACGAGCTCAATCTATGGCCCTCACCAATCACAAGTGCCCCTTGTTGCTGCAGCTGGACTATATTTTTTTGTCACCACTGTCTCTGCAGATAGCCTGTTGTTGTGTACTGGGCTGCGAAAGCTTCAGGCAGAAAAGAGCTGGAGTGCTATCATGAAAGTGACATCTGTAGCAGGTGAAAATGAATTGGAGACTATACATCGCGTTCTCCTTAATCTGGCCAAAAAGCATCCTTTGCCATTGCCAGTGAGTAGTCCTCCCTTCTATTGGTGCAGGACTTGACTATTATCAGGTCACGCAGTGAGCAGTACCTTGTCCCCGGTGCTGCTTTGTCAGTCAGAAAACAGGTTTAACAGTAGTGAAAAGAGCCACAGTATTGTAGTGGTTTATTCTGCAGCGTTTCAATGTGCTGCTTGGCTTGCGGGTTTCTGGTATTGCTTGTCTTGTGTATTGAATAAATCACCTATGGCAGAGATCCATATTTCTTCATTCAGTCTCACTGGAATCGGTGCTGGTGGTGTCAGATGTGCCTGATTGCTCATCTTTGTCTTCGTCCTCAGAGTTCTCATTGTCTTCATCATGTTTCTGCATGAACCAGTGGTTCCTGGTAATAAATGGCAATAATCGCTGAGCAGCATATGGCATTTGGTGAATTGTTCCATCAGGTTCCTTCAGAAGGTATGCTCCATTCCATGTGCATTGAATTACTTCATAGGGACCAAGGTATTTATCTTGATGTTTACGGTCAAGTTTGTACTCCACCCCACTGTTTAATACAATCACTAGAGCTCCAGGCTTGTGCTGAATATTCAAAAGTTTGCATTTGAAATGCCTCTCAAATTGTTGTTTAGATTGGAATCTTGCTTTCTGGAGAGTCTCAGCAGCCCTCTGAATATCAGTTTCATGCCACTCAATCTGGCAGATGTCTAAAGCCAAGAGTTCAACTGTGCTCATCCCAGATCTATACCCATCAACCAAGAAGGTGGCTTCAGTGAGATCAAAGGAAGTACTGGATCTGTTGCATGCAAGAGTTGATAAGGCGAGAACCCAGTGCCCCGGCTCACTGTCACTCGATCTGAAAAGCTGGCTGCTGCAAGCTTCAATGGCCAATCTAAAATTTTGTCACCACAACTTTTGACAAAGGCTTCTCTTAAATCGAGGTGCCCTTGTTCCACCACTCCATTTGCATGATGGTTGTATGGAGAAATCTGGACCATGGGAATACCAAGTAATGTTGCCGTGACTTGAAAAGTTGAGTTTTGACACTTGCTTACTTTCCACCTCAGGTGTCAAACCCGATTCGGAAATTTGATCGCGGCAAAACTCGGCCAATTTTTTGCGGCAGCTTTCGGCAGCACACAGCACAGCCCCATTGCCGGTTAACACCTCCGCCAGAATAATTCCAAAAAACATGGGGGCCGTGAAATAAAATTGTGAAGCATCCCGGGGTTGTTTCTTGCCAGTTATTCCGCAACAATAACAACTTTATTAGTACTCCGGCCTATTTGCAAGTGAATAATGAAATTCGGCATTGGTATTCGCTATGTTGTACAAAACAATAGTATTTTTCATGACGACTAGGTGCGAGAAGGAGCTGGATTATTAGTATAATACGTGGGAGGCAGATAGTACATGTTGGATGGACCGGCTTGAGGCGCTGTTGGATAAATGTACGGTACAGGGTGATAGTACGTGAATGGGTACGCAGGTGACGGGAAAGGCTGGGGAGGTGTAGGAGCCACAATCGGCGGCGCCGCTGGAGCTGGAATCGGGGCAGGTAGATTGGTGGATGGGATAGAGGGTGCAGGGTGAATCGACATCGTTTTTGATCTAAACGTATGAAAGTCAGATTTTAATCAAGTACACGTTGACAGGCGAAATACTTCTTAGTCTCCTTTTTTGGCCTTGCTTCCGCTACTGGCACCAGCCCCGTATGCCTTATCTCCTGCCCGAGTACGCTTGGTCTTAATCCCGGGCATCATAACCGAACGAGCGTTGACGGCAGGTGCAAGATGCTGTGCAGCCGGTAGCACACTGCTGGTTTCGGTAGCTAGCAACATCTCATCCAGAGCGTCTTCAAGAATGGCCAGGGCCGGGGTAGTTTCGTCTTTCTTCTGGGGCCGGCGGAGCCGAGAAGCCAGTCGCTCCAGTTTCTCGGCGATGACGATCAAGGCATGAGGCTTGGGGCCAGAGAATCCTTCAGGGATATTGCCAGCGGAAGGCTGAGCAAGAGAAGGTGGAGAAGGAAGGCTAGATACATTGGGGCATGTCTGCACGCCATCAGGAGGGGTGCCAGGCTCGTCGAAGAGACGCTGCACAGCACAGATGTGCTTGCAGAAGGAGATAAGGGGGTAGTCAAGACAGGTGCATGTGTATGTTTTGATGTCGACCTCGTAGACCTGGGACGGGTTGGACTTGGACTGCACAAGGTACTTGCTATCGGACCCCTCAACTTGAATAATGTCGGACTTGGTATAGACTTGACTTCGACACAGTACGTCCTGCCTCTTCTTGAGCTCCAAGTCCGGGCCTTCGAAGCCTAGATCCTGTCGACGCTGTTTCAGGGCATAGTATGGGAGAACATGATTGAGAAGGGTGTTGATAAGGTGATCCAAACGATGGTTCCGTTTGCCGTAGAGGAATTTGCCCTTAAGAACACCGTGCCAACTAATGATGAAAGATATCAACGAGGAATCAGATAAATGACATGGTCAATAATTCACGCACGCTTCAATGAGCATATTTGTGTCGCAGTCCTCGAGTATACTCCTCCCAGTCCGAAAAACAGCTGACCACATTCTCACAACATGCTCCGGCATCCAGTAGCGCTCAAGGTATTCAATAAATCCTGGAGGTGCCATAGATTTGATTTTGATCCACGTCGCGTCAAATTCCACTTGATTGGTTATGCGGATCCAGTTCTTGAGGAGCGCCCATAGTTCCGGATAAGTTGGAATTGAGAAATGCTGCTGCCATGCGTGGAGGACGTGCCACCAGCACAATAGGATAATGGTATTGTAGACGTTGATGCAAGAGTGAATCTGGGCCCAATTCAAATCCGATATGATTCGCCGAGGGATGGTCGCCGGGGATTGAAGTTGATTGGCTTTGAGGAAATATGTTATTGTCTCCTTAGGTCCATTGGAAGCGAGCATCCATGAAACAGGAACACCATGCCCCCATTTATCTCGTACAACCAGGGTCGTAAGGTTCAGGTTCTCGTACATGGTAACATTGTGGGTTGCGTCAATGCACACAAGCTTATCGCCATACTTGGCGAAAATTTGACGTTGCCAGTTGGTCTGGATGACGAGCAGAAAGAGGTTGTGCGCAAGATTTGATCCGGGAGGGACAGGATCGGTCTTGGATTTGAATGCCAGCAGATGTCCCTTGTCGCGTAGTCGCTGTACCCAGAGTGTTGTTGACTGTCCGTCGTCAGGATGGAGTCGAATAGCCTCAGCTTCGATTTCCTTCTCGATACGTCGAATATCACGGAGTTCTATGAATTCCATGCACGATGCAACGTAATTTTCATCGAGGTCTTGCGTGAAAAGCTCGTCATGGTCATAGACTCCCCGATGAAGCATCTTGAGCTGAAAGAAGACCTATAGAATCAGAGGTACAGATAGAGATACATGGGTTGACTCACAATATGCTCAGGCGCAACCTTCAATCGCAGCAGACCAGCAATATACTCTCGAGTAGCTTTTGGAATTTGGGTGAAAGGAAGATTGGCGTTGCCGAGATCATGGTTGTGAATATCCGAATAGTTGCCCAAGACCATGGAAGTGTCTGGATACTGTTTGACGATTAAGGTACATTTGCAGTCCGTCCGTTTGGGGCCGCGTTTGCGATTCCAGTCCGGATGCAGCTTATTATACTCCTTTTGACCGCCGGTTCCTGCACGAGAGCAAACATAACGAAGTTGCCGGGTGTAGAGAGATGAGCCGGTGTAGGTGTTCACAAGGCGGAATTCAAGTGCATGACTTTCTTGCTCGGCTGCTAGCCATGTTTCAAAGTCGCGCCAGCAGTTCCATTGCTTCTTGTATTTTCCCGAGGCAAGATCATGATCAAAAGAGCCCACTGGATGCTTTTGGGGGGAGAGATCATCGTGAACGCGAAATTCAATGATGTTTGAAGCCCGTGAAGCACTGAAGTCGTTGTCCTGCTCGTTATTGACCTGAGAATGCGCCGATGGAGTACCTAGGCGGAAGCGAGAGGTAAAAGCCTTCATCTTGCGGTGTTTGGGCCTAAGCGAGGAAGAGAAACGCGAAAAGAACGCGTTGAACGCGCGAAGATGGGTGGACAAAAAAGGAAAAAAGCAATTTTGTCACACTGTAACGCTACTCTCGATTTCAGCCAAGGAACTTCATTTATTCAGTACTTCTGGTACAGAGGCACATTGCAGTGTGGTCTACATGAATATAGCAACATATCTACAGCGGAAACCCACACAGTACGGTAAGTCCTTAGCCGCCGAGCACCACGTTCGCTATTCCCGAGTCGCGCATGTTGGGGAAAAGGTGGCGGCCCGACAGCGTCAGGTTCTCCACGACCAGGTCGACGTTGTCGTCGGTGTACTCGACGCGCGGGATGGGGATATAGCCGACCTGTATGAAGGATTGTGGTCGGGAAGGCGATCGTATGCTGGACGAGAGGAGACAGACCTTATCCAAAATCAGTCAGCGTGCTCACGGCTCTCGGAAGACACGCAACAGACCTTGGGTATATGGCCGTCTATGCTGATCCACCACTTCTTGAGTGACTCGTCGTCGGCTGCGTCCGCAATGGAGGAGATCCAGCGCAGAACGTAAAGAAGGATCCTGGGTGAGCTTCCCAGCAGGAAGGACTCCCTCCCCCTCTTTTGCACCTTTCCCAACATCGCGCGCGTGCCTCGCCCATGCGTCTACGGCGTCAAGAGCCAACGAACGGACTCTTTATAGTCCTTGTGCTTTTGGCACTCAAGGATCACCTGAGCGACGAGTATTGCGGGGCGGGCGACATTGCAAACCTTCTTTCCACTCCAAATCCAGCGCTCCCTGCGTTCCTCGGGGAAGAACTCGTCAGTGAGCCAGGGTTACGTCGGCGAGAGGCTCTGGAAAATTGATGAGCTCGCTCCACCCGTGCATGCTACACGGACATGTACCTGTCTCTACAAAGTGATCATGCGGCGCCGGGTTGTCCGCACGCGCCAACTGTTCAGGCTTGGGGGCGACGGTCTTGGCAGCCTTGGCGGAGCTTTTGACGAGGTCATGTCCCACGGTCCCAGCGTTTGTGATTAGCTTGCGCATCTCGGTGTGCGTTAGGACGAGGCTAAGGGTGCGGAGGTGGAGGTGGTGTATGGCTGAGGAGAATAGTAAGCTCATGGAGGATGAAGCAGTATATTGGATACTGACCCTCTTGAGCATCGCGCTTGACCTTCTCCAAATTGCCTTTCCCTTTCTCCTTCTCTTCCTCCGCTGGGTCCAGACTGGAAGTATCCACGCTGCAGGTCGCCCACACTAAACGTTGGAGGGTCTCGCCCTTGTTCTTCTCCTGCAATACACTCGGGGCATTGGTGTGCGTAGGCCATGGCGTTCGTAGTCAGGCTCCATTTATCGTTGGTGGTGGTGGAAGAGAAAGAGACGCGCACTGGCCTGTGCAAACAAACAACGGCTTGGGAGTTGCCGTGTTTGTGCGGCTGAAATCCTGCTGCGATCAAATTCCCGAATCGGGTTTGACAGGTGAGGCGGAAAGTCAGGAGTGAGTTTTGACTTGGAAAGTCACGACAAGTCGCACATTGACTCGACTTCGACTCGACTTTTCTAGTTCAAGTCGAGTCAAGTCGACTTTTGGTACTCATTTAAAGCCGTATACTATGTATGCCGCGCAGACCTCGTTTTTTGGAGTAGCATTGAAAATGTTCATTGGTGAGGCCCAGTCACGGTGAGGCACAAGTGTGGTCCTGGGATCTGAGCCCTGGAAACCATAGTAGCTGTCACGGTTCACTTAGCGCTAAGTGGAGTCTAAGCGCGGTTGGAGCACCCTTGTCATACAAGCTTGTGTTCCAAACCCTGTTGACCATGGTGTCGTTCATGTGGACCTGGCATGTCGTGTATCCATGAGAAATCATGAGTGTAGGAAACTTGTAGGAAGCAGAGGCAGCGCCGAAACGGGCGCCGGCTCCATGAGAATGTAGAGAATCAAGCTTTGATTTCGCAAGTCATTTACGGCAATTAAGTGTCATCACAAAATTTGATGTACTAAGATAGGCCGCATCCATACTCATCAAGCTCACACAGCCACTGATGGTGACGAAGAAAACTCTGTAGAAATTGAACCACATTGAAATAAAATATTCTGTTCACGCATGAATCACTTCTAAGTGTATCAAGGAATGTGCCGTTTAAATTTCAGAGCAATACATCCTGCATTAAGGGACTAGATAGCTTTTTGGTCATTCTGATGTGGCAAAACGCCAGAAAAACACTGATTGGGACACCAAAAAGCTATCTAGTCCTTCAATTCTTACTCAAATTGTCCCAGACTTGCACTGCATATGCCTTGATACGATCCGAATAGATTTATGGAACAGAATAGCTTAATTCGTCCTGGTTCAATTGATACAGAGTTTTCTTTCCTGACATCAGTGGCTGTGTGAGCTTGATGCCCATGGATGCGGCCTATCTTATGATTAAATTATGCCCCAACAAAGCCGTGTTCGCAATAGGACCGGATGGGCAGTGATATAGGAAGAGTCAGAAAAGGTCTGACAAGGTGTGTCAAGGCCTGGAGGCAGAGGAATTCAAGGCGACAAAGCCACACCTAGTCACAACTCAGCAGATCTGTACCTAAGAGATGACGGCAGACCTCTAGGTGCCTCGGCAGAGCTTGACACATGGGGTCACAGCTCGGCAAGGTTTGCCGAGGGGCTTTGGGAACGTGGTAAATTTTATCGTGCGCGTTATCACCCATTTTACCATCAATGGCAGCGTAAGCATGCCTGGGAGGGCATTGCTTGCCTTGCTAATCCATCAATACAACCCGCAAGCATGGTGTTCACCCTTTCAAGGCACCCATCATTGGGAGAAATAATCTTATCATGTTCACACAGCTATTCCAAAATATTGAGTTGAATACCTGACTCGAAGTCACTTCAAGTCGCTTCAAGTTGACATGAATGACTTCGAAGTCGTCGAGCCGAGTCGCCGCAAGCGACTCGACTTACAAAAGTCAACTTCACGACTTCAAGCACCAAGTCATGGCAACATTAATGCCAAGTCTTGAATCAGAGTCGTAAATGCACCCATGAGTTCTGGTCCATTATCTGTTGTGATGTGCAAAGGAGCACCATATTGGCAGTAGATCTGTTCCCAGAAAAATGTTGAAAGGTTTTGTGCTGTTGCTTTCTTTAGTGCCTTGACTTTGCAAACTCCAGACAAGTCATCCCTAGCAGCCACAATGTAGCAATACCCATGACCTTGAGACATGTACATGATATCAATGTAGACTGTTGAAAAGGGAAACTGGTGTGAGCGACTTGAATGGAATTTCGACTTGTTTGTTTGTTCTCAATTGGCAGGGAAGGCAGGATTGGATATGGTGTTGAATATCATTTCTTAGCTGTGGCCAATAAAAATGTCGTCGCATTGTTTCAAAAGTTGCTTGAATTCCATGATGCCCAAGTTGCTCATGAGCTTGATCAATCAGTGCAAGGCATTTTTCAAATTATAAGATGACCAATAATGAAGGATACTTGCCATTGTGACGATACATATCATCTGTTCCAACAGGAACAAAGAATTTTCGTATCTTCTGATGCTGATGTCATGTTCATCTGGTGTTCTTGAGTTCAATCCTGCATGAAGTGTTTTTTTTTTTTTTTTTTTCAGGTTGTTGTATATCAGGGGGGCGATCAGCAAAACCCAGCAGTTTTGGCAAAATAATATTTTGGCTGACAGGCCAGGCCTTAGACTTTGAGGCAAATAATATTTTTTTCAGCATGCAGCCAAACCCAAGCATCTAGGCTGTAGAATATTATTCCAGTGGATCGGCTGAAGCCAAGTGGCTAGGCCAAATAATATTATGGCCATTGAAAGCTGGTTCAGCTGAGCCCATGCGTGTAGGGCAAATAATATTTTTCCACTGTGCAGCTGAAACCAGCTTTCCAGGCTGTACAATATTGTTGTTACTAATGGGCCACGCCCAAGTGGCTAGGCAAAATAATATTTTACTTCCCGCAAGGTTGTTCGGCCGAACCCATGCATCTAGGGCAAATAATATTCTTCCACTGTGCAGCTGAAACCAGCTTTCCAGGCTGTACAATATTGTTGTTGCTGAGTAGCCACACCCAAGTGGCTAGGCAAAATAATATTTTTCTTCCTGCAAGGTTGTTTGGCCAAACCCATGAATCTAGGGCCAATAATGTTCTTCCACTGTGCAGCTGAAACCAGCTTTCCAGGCTGTACAATATTGTTGTTGCTGATGGGCCGCACCCAAGTGGCCAGGCAAAATAATATTTTTCTTCCTGCAAGGTTGTTCAGCCAAAACCCATGCATATAGGGCAAATAATATTTCTCCACTGTGTGGCTGAAACCAGCTTTCCAGGCTGTAGAATATTATTTCCCTCAATCAGCCCAGCCCAGGTGGCTAGGCAGAGTAATATTATGGCTGCTGAGCCACCAATCATGTTTTGTGCTTACACTGCATGAAGGGCTCAATCCTGAACACTAGGCCAAATAATATTATAAAAATATTATTTCTGCCCTGGAGTCTAGGCTTTGGCCGAGATTCCGGCAGATTTCGGGGGCCCCTAGACTTTAGGGATTAATCATATGTAGGGGGCCTAGTACTTAGGCAATTGTGGGCTGCACGCACTGACTTAAGGGCATGAAGAAATGTTGAAAAACTTCAAGCAGGCGGCAAAATGTTATTGCTTAGTTGGTGGTGGAAGTGGAGCAGAGATTGCACAATGGGATGAGCTCGAAGGAGATAAAACCAACGCTCCCCAACGAATTGGGCAGTAAATCTTTATAGAACAGAGAATCCGCCTCCGCCGTATTTATACATATTTTCTTTTTGTCTCCGTTTGCCGTAGTGAAGCAGCGGCGAATCTTCAAATTCTACGCGACCTGCATTCTGTCCATAAGATACCAGACAGTGCTTTTGTGCACCATGCTTCATTTTTTATGTGGACAGTTCTGAGTACCGCATACATCTGGCCCATCGCATCTTCGAGGCCGTTTCGCAGCATCATGATGACCCTTTCTCAGGGTCAAAGAATTGTTTTGGCGGACCATAAGTCTTGACCAGTCAAAATGAGGGATTGAACCAAAGTTGGGTCCAGGGAACTAGACGGCGCGCTTAAATATATAGTTTCAGCCTAGCCTTCGCCCGAGTTTCTACTACTTGTGCGATCCACAAACCAAAATTTCTGCTTTGTCGCCAACATGGGTCAGACGTAGGCGTGGAATATGTTCATTGGTTGAGAGTATGGATTCCTGGTTTATCGTCATCGGCAGGCTAATCTGAGTTCAGAAATTTCGAACCCCGGCCCAAAGGTTTGATTCACCTTTATGCAACGGTATGATATCTGCGGCCAGCTCAAACCTTCTCTCAAAACGCCGGGCCCGCTGGCATCGGCAGTTATCGGACAACCAAGGCATTTTAATCGAGGGCAGCGAAGCAGTATTACTGGTGTGGAGAAGCATACCCTTGAACCAATCTTAGTTACGTGGTACGGGCCAAGGTGCAGTCGCGTCCTTCTCCGATATGAGAAATTTGACGATCAAGTACATGCAGGTCCAGAGTGACAAACGGTGTCCAAGCACCGTGATAAATTTTAGAGGAACAGAAATCAGGCTTGAAGCGATCAGAAAGTCAGATGCGAACGCGGAAGAACATAACAAATGATGTGGCAAATGATACACATGTACAGGACGGAGTCCGGTTCGGGCGATTACCAGGATGAGCACCGAGGTTACCAGCAGGGAGAACATCAAAATTCGCATTGAGGCAAGCTCCAGTAGTGACGAGGCGTGTAGGGAGACATGGAGAGTGCAGTACTCTAGATCCAGCAGCACAAAAAAAAGGTACGTCATAGAAAAGTACCGGTCTTTCACCGTCCCCGTCCATCCCTCTTCTCATAACAGCTTCTCTGTGTGAGCGCCGCCCACCCCGCGAAAGCAGAAGCAAAGTCTCCATTGTCGACCTCCCCTCCACCCCACTTCAAAAATCCATCATTCGCAAACAAGATAAGCGCGGTACGGGCGCACACTCCACCCTCATATCGCACCAGCGTGCTTAGTAACCGACGCGGGGATCTAGGTCGTAAACGTCCCCTTGTCTCCGCCAGGTAGGTTCCAATACAGGAAGAGCCGCAGCGGCAGGGCAGGGGTTGGTATGGACAGTACAGCATCCCGCCCCTCGAGTGTCCACACTGATAAAGCACGCGGCGTCCGCTCTCTCCCCCTCCGGACCTCGAAAGCACGGGCGCCTGGTGCGGAGTGGGCCAGGGCGGCATGGCACGATGCTCGTACGTAGCTATGGTGCGCGGCGCAGCGCGCTCGATGGGATCCAAGCTCGTCGTCGAGTAGAGTAGGCTTGACGCTCAAGCGCTCGAGGGTTTACTAGAGCTTATTCGCCATGCTTCATGTCTTGCGGCGTGGGACGGGGACGGGTGCGGGTGCGGGGCGAGTGCGGGACGGGATAGGTACGGGTATGGATGTGGATGTAGATTTGAAGAGTGGAGAGCGCTCCGCGACGCACGGCGGGTGCGGCTGGTGGGTTGGATTTGGATCAATGGATGGGACCCAGAGATACACAGCTGTCATGAATTAGAGATCGAGGACCGTCGAAAGAGCGCAGAGCGGGTACTAATCGGGCCTTCGGGCCTTCGAACAATATGAACTTTGAGCGTTGAGCTGTTAGTGAAAGAGGGAGCACGCGTCGGGTGTGAAGCATTTTCTACGAGCGCTAGAACGGGGAGGAGCACAGAGCCAAGGGACGAGTGGCTGTCTACTATGAGGGAGAGGTGGGACTCGATGGGGAACGAGAGCAGGGGAATCGAATCGGCGTTGAGCTTGAAAGGTGGATACAAACGAGCGTCGACGCAAGCACGATGCAAACCTGATGCGTCCGCATCTACACGGGACGGCAACAAGGCGATCTGTGATGGGCCGGAAGGGGGGAAGTGGCGCGTGCGTACGAGGGAAGGTGGATGCGAAGTCGTCGTCCTTGCCGGGCTTGCCCTGACCTAGGTCCCAATATTAATGCATCCCAGAGAAAGGAGCGGTGGGTAAAGCTTACTTAGGCGCGCGGTCGTGGTCACCCGGATGGCTGCCAAGAGAAAGGCAATCGCCGCGGATTGCCGATGTCGGATCAATGCTTTTCTCTCCCTCGACTGTTGCTCATCTCGCTTCTTTCTTTCCGGTCTGTTCTGCCCTAGCGGCTTCGGAGTTCGAAATTCGGCAGATCTACCAACGTACCGGCCTATCGCCCACCTGTTTGGTTGCTCTCGTCGGCCAACCCAAGTCTCAAGTGCGATACGCGAGTCCCTTATTCATGTCTGACACGCCTGTCCGAGTCATCTCGTTCCCGACAAAGCCTTCAGTTTCGAAGGACTCGTCACTGTCAAAGGAGAAGAGAAAGACACAGAAACAGAAAAAAAAAAAAAAAAGACGTATGACTTTGGCCAACACTAGCTACCGCGTATGTAGACGCACTCCAAAATCTCTTCGATGCCACATACATCAAGGCTCAGCGCTCAGACTTCGTTATGTGATAAGCCACTCGATTCAAAACAGCGAGAATTGTTCTGAATCCCGTTCTGGTCCAGAATCTCGTCGCGATCGCACCTCTGACAAGCTACGTCCACTCACCGACCCGATTCCAGTCTCCCGCCACCTAGCTTCATTACTTCTTCGCGAAGTCTTTCTCCTTCATCCACACTCTATCTGTCCCTGAAGGCTGGTTAATCTCGGAAAGGATGCACGCCTCAAGTTCGACGAATCACTGGATCGTGAACCGAACCCTAGTTCATCATCTAAAGCCTTCCAGACGAGATATCTCTAGAATCCGCAAGAACATACCTCTCTACCTGCAGATATAGCAAGCGTCTCTAACAAAACAAAGTATGTGAAGGGTTTCTTTGAGTCCTACCGGCGTGTTTTTTGATCCGTGCCGCGTGGGCTTAACCGGGGTTGGGACCCTCTGCTTCTGAACATAAACTCTCAATCTAACATGCATTCCTTATTCTTCACGCCTTCCTCACTTGAGAGTTTCTCCAGTTCCGAATTCGTTGGAGATACGTGTCGCCCAACATGTTTTCTTTCTGTTCAGCAAATTCTCTCAGGGTGTCTTCGCATGCTGAAACTGTGTAGAACCCAAACTGCTGGTCAATCTTCCTCGAATTTCCTTTCGCTTTCGCCCACACCCGGATCGTTGTTCCTACCAAGCGAGCCTGTGAATCACAGGGCGATAGACAGTAGAGAACAGGTCCGCCTCACCACACAGATTCATAATTTTATTCAAGGTTTCTTCGCTGTGTTCCGAGCAGGCCGTAGTAATTCTGGAAGCCGAACAGACCGCTTAATGCTCCCCTCGTGATTCCATCTGCGACTAGAGTTCTATTCCTAGTATCCCTTCCCGCTCATAGGTTGGTCGAGCGAACGGTACATTTGCTTTCCTCGGCCCAATTTTCCTGCCGTGCGCCTGTTCAAGTCCGACTATCACCACTTTCTTCTAACCACCCTCTCGGTGATACCAGATACATCATGCCGCCAGTTTTACTTGTCTTTTATTGCTCGAGTCAAGTTTGCCAACTTTCGCCAGTTCAGATGTTCTCGCGCGCCCGTGCATGTTCCCATGTGTCCATGGGCACTCTATCGAAGTGTTATATAGCCCTCGGGGAGCGGCGCGAGGCGCGAGATTTTCATTCTCCCTTTAACAGTCACGAACCAATGTACCGTCCAAGCACGGAGGCAAGGAGGATCAATGGAATATAAATATGCGAGGTGGCCAGCTCCTGCCAGAAGCTCGGCTGCGGCAAGGGAACAGATGGGAAGGCAGGAATGCGGTAAGTCGAGGTGTTTGCGAGCGAGGCGGCGGGGACGGCGAGGGACATGAGGACGACGGGGGATAGGATCAAGAAGGTGATCATAACGACAATGAGGGACTAACGGAGCGGCGGCATACGAAGCTGAGGCGAGATTGGGGGGAATAAAATCGTGTATAACAGTAAGAAAGGCACAGAATAAATAGTGAGTAACTAAAATAGCAGTGCACAGGTATAAGGTACATTAGACACCGGACAGGTTGAAGTACATTAAGTCGGGCATTCCGGCAATTGAACTAGATCCGGGCGCAGCCGTGGGCAGAGCTCGACAACAGCACCAGCCAACGCAAATCTTCAGATGAAATTCAAACGGGAACATTGACTCGTAGAAGGAGTGCGGAGGGTGAAGTTGCGCACGAGTGTTCGCAGATTCACAGTGCAGCCATCGCTGTCCGCAGATGCATTGAAAGTGAGCATGTTTTCTTCACGTAGCTTCTAAGCATCAATCGCCCACAATTTTCCGTCAGTGTCGAGCTGGCTTTTTCCATAATATTGTGCCGCGCTCGCTCTGCTACCCTCACCTGAAATCTGAGCAGCAAAGATGATATGCAGGCGGTTTCACAACCTGTCGCAGCAGAACCTTCGGTTGTGACCATTGATCTTCAGATACGCACCGCTGCTCACATCTCGTTGCCAGGCCTTTTTATCATTCTAGCTTCCCGCAGCCGTCTCGCTCGTGCATGTGTCCAGTGACGAGCACGCCCGCACGCTGTCCACGGAATGATCGTGCCGAGGACATTACTTAAATTCCACCTTTCACCTCATCAGCATTCCCACCGCCCTATTGTCTAATTGTCCCACTGCCCAGATGCCTGAGCTCATGTACCTTAGACCTGTGCATTTGTGCCTTAAGACTAGTGTGCTCCTATTTTAGTTACTGACTATTTATTCTGTACCTTTCTTACAGTTATACTCGATTTATTCCCCCGATTTCGCTTCAGTCCCGTGTGCCGCCGCTCCGTTAGTCCCTCGTCGTCACTATGATCACCTTATTGATCTCGTCCCTCGTCGTCCTCGTGTCCTTCGCCGTCCCCCGGCTACCTCGCATTTATATATTCCTTGTTCGCTAGTAGTTGCAGCTAGCGGGGGATGAGGACTTGTTGAATGGAGCGGACGCAGTGAGTCAGACGTGTATTAACAGATCCATCATAGAAATGGAAGATAGAAAGATGCACACCATACTAAGCAATCTTCATGCATTACCCGAAACTTGTGTGGCAAAAATAAGTTGACCTAAAATAAAATGAATTGGGTTGTTTCGAGGAACCCCATGACGGTTATGCAGGATTCAGTGCCGCGGAATTGTCAACACACATACAGTACAAGGCAATCATCCAGAGACTCGGCTGTTGGCAGCGACATCTGTGAGTGTGAGATGCAAGTGGAGAAGCGGAAATGCATAGGCTGCGTGCGCCGATATATATCGGAGAGCCGAGCTCTCAAATGTGACGACATTCAACTTCTTCCATTCAGAACAAGAACCTTTTCTGTTTACTGATATCGATGTTGCGGGCTTCTAATCGTGCTTCCTCCTTCCATATTGATGGACTGATGATCAGGTTTGTTAGTCCGGCGGCTTGCCGTATGCTCCCAATTTGAATCCGAAATAAGGTCTGAAAAATAATGGTGTGCATACGGCGGAGCCAGAGGGCGTTCGAACTGCTGACTGCATCGAATATGCAGACTCCAAAAAAATTCAACCCTGCGCGCGTACTGCCTTCTGGATCATTGAGTACTCTGTCACCGTTCAGAGCGGCTGAGAGACCAGGCTCATAGGTACCAGGGATGCTCGGAAGGCCTTATGAATGTGAGACACAAACGGAGAACGGACTGTGACAGAGACTCGCCTGGATTCCTCGAATCAGACAAAGATGATATTACGGAGCACTTTTGAAGGAGTTAGGTTGACTTCCATGCAGAAACTCCATAATATCATCTTTCAAGAGTAGCAATTCTTCCACGAAGAATCAATCTCCAACCGGCACAGCGACATAGATCTTTGATAGTGCTGCCGCCAGGTCGACAAAGTTCTTAAGTGATTTTCAGGACTGTATGTGGCGTTGAACCTGTTAAACCCCCACCGGAAAACAACATCCAAATCAGCCAAAGACGAACTTCCATCCCAGCTTCCTTCGACTTCGGCTATCGGTGTAGAGAGCTAGTCTTGAGCGGTGTAGATTGTGCGATTAGGTGGTGGACGGCGCGCACCACAGCAAGGTACTGATGTGTTTTGCGCGATAAGAAAGGATCAAGCCTTCTAAATCTTTCACACCTTTGATCGTAATATGATGTGAGTTTCCAGAAGTTAATCTGCGCCAATCGGACAGCTGGAACCTAATCTGTAGACCTGTGGGTTGTGGGTATGTATATAACACAGAGCCTCAGGATCGCTCAGCCTTGCTCTTCATCGCGATTTCTCTTCACCACCGGGTCTACGCTTCTCTTATGTCAGGCCAACTCGATTCAACGTACGGGGCATGGTTGATCGCTTTATTTCTCAGGAGTCTTCTCTACGGAATGGGTATTCTGCAGACATATATCTACCTTTTCTCGTCCGGCGGATAAGCCTTCTGACAAGTGGACGGTGAGCAAAGAACCCTGTGTGTCTTTCCAAAACTGGACATTTGATAGGTCCTGGTCGTCCTGTGTGACCTTTCGTTCCCTTGGGCTACTCCCGCCTAAAATATTCCGTCCATAGGGCCTTGGAAACAGTGCAAGTTGTTTCTTTCTTCCGGTCGTCATACTTCCGTTTCGTGGAGCATTTCGGCCAGATTCAAACCGAACTGATCTGGTAAGCAAGCATCGTCCTCGACCTTCGACATGGCCTGGGTCTGAAGAGAGCGATATTTCCAGGGCCGATTCGGTATGGCTCATTGCATTCTATTGTTCTGTACACGCAAATAATGCCATGCCCATGTAGTTGCAACTCCTCGCTGCTGTGAGCCGTCCGCCGTATGGTAGGGTCGTCATTCATTGAGTTTATAGTATCTGTCCACCTTTACTGTCCAACTGTAATGTACTCCACCTGAGCCACCACGTACGCTCATTTGTTCCAGATATTTTGCGAGTCGCATACATGCCTGTAAGTGAATGCCTGTCCCCGACACGCCCAATGCTCAACTTCACACCAGTAGCCAATCGGCTGAGGAGATCCAGCCTTTCTCTTTTTGGCGTATACCTTATTGTATGTTTCTTGTCTCCCCCTTCTCTCCCTCTGTCCTCGCTTGAGCTCATTTTCTCCCCTATGGAAGTCCCCCTGTTTTCATTTGTGGCGTACCCAAAGATTGCTGGATTCGATATCCTCCACACTCCTTAGTCTAGATAGTCAAACCACATTCGTTATCAATGCTAGCTTGAATAATTGAACCGTTGAGCTGAAGCAAGACAGATAACCAAAGCTGAGGGATTTTAAGGTCTCGGTCTTCACGGTACATTTTTACCATAACATGGGAGGTACGAGCATACATATCGTAGCACTTTTCTATGAGAGACTACATGTTTACTAGACAAGATCCCATGTAGGTATCGTCTAATCGAAAAAGAGAATAGCAAACACCAGTCTAGAACGCAGAGGCAGCTCACAGTCAATCGCCCTCCACGCATCGGGGTATGTGCACCCATCGACGCCGTATCTGCCCACGCTCACCGTCGGCCTCGTTGTGCTCGCCCTCCCGCTCGTGGCGGGCGTCACATACGGCAGGCCCCCGATGCTCGCCTTCGTCGCGTACGTTGGTAGCAGCGTCGCCCCTACACCCACGCTCGAGAGCGTCGCGTGTCCACTGGCCGCAGCTCTGGATGGCCGTCAGCGCGATCTTCCCCTCGCCCGCTTCAGCGCCGTCTGCCTGCCACGCGCTGAACATCCCCTCGAAGACCAATAGACACACGCCCATCGAGGTGCACCAGCCTGGTGGTATCCAAATGTTCTAGAGCGAGATAGTAGGGCCACAGCGGCGAACCCAGGACGTCGTCCTATGGGGACCGATCTGCATATTGCCCTTGATCAGTAAGAGGTCTAGGGGACGCGGAGTACCGGGGCATACCTTCCACGTCCAGAAAAACCAATCACAGGTCGCGTCCATCGACGCGAGCGCAAACTGCGTCACGCTCGCCCTGGGGGTGTCGTTAGCGTTCAGGGATAAATGATCCTCTGTTGGCCATTGGGAGCCTACTCGCGACTGTCATCCCGAAAGCGATGCGGCTGCGTAAAGAAATTTCAGTGCACAAAGTAGGCTATCCTCTTTCCGTATTGGGCGAAAAACCTGGGGAACACCCAAACGTGCCTGATATTCAGCGACGGCCGCCAGGAGCTGCACCCCTGCTCCCGCCCGCCTGCACCGGATCTATGCTCATTGCGACGGGCGATTCCTTCGGCTGCTGGTCAAACTCCAAGTACTGGTGCGTGTTGAGGATGAAGCGGTGCTAGACGGGAAGGAAACCCGTCCGTCAAGGAAGCGATGCCCTCAGCCGTCGTGGATGGAAGTCGATGGATTCGATGAAGGACCTGTTGCCCGTGCCGTACCACGTGAGGCCGTGATTCATGTTGTGCGCCTAGAGGTATCTGGGCGGAGGCGCGTCAGGAATGCTGCGAACTGAACGGAGGAAGGGTCGACATACAAAGATGTGAGCTGGTCGCGGCCGATCCGGTAGGTAGACTGTAGACGGTGCGTCAGCGTTGTCTTTCCTATAATCGCGTTTGAACTGGAGCTGACCAATGGATGCGACAATGACGCGCATGTAGTCGGGCATGCGCTGCGCACTGGCGTAGTTCATGGTGCCGTCAAGGAAGTTGATCTCGTGGAGCTTGCTAGAGTAGTTATGCCTGCGAGTGTTAGGATGGATGCAGAGATGGTAGTGCAGGGAATGAGATGAGGGGGAGGCAAGCGATAATCATGGACCAGGGGAGAAGGATCTCGAGCCGGGGGAGGGTCCCACAAGAGCAGCTAATGTCGTTTCCAAGCAGGGACGGGAAGCCCCCCATACGCGAGCCGGCAATCCCGAGCGACAGCGCCCAATCCTCGTGCAGGTGCTTGAACCGCTGGTGCATAAACGGCGAGCGTGAGGTCCTCCATAGCGCCGCGGAGCCCTGCCACACGGTCGAGTAGAGGAAGGAGAGCTTCAAAAAGGGACCATCCACCACCCTGCGACCCCGGTGCCGTGTATAAATCGAGGCTCACGCAGATGCCGTAGTTGCGCGCCGCCGCAGCGGCGGACAATGTCCGTGCGAGGCGGGACGAGAGGGGTCAGCGTCAGGGCGATGGCTGTGGTGAGGACAGGTGGCAGCGTCATGTGGGTGACAGGAGGTGATAAGGGAAAAGAAGAAGGGCAAGATGCAGGACGGCGAAGGGAGGGGGGAGGAATTCGGCTGCTGGGAGACGACGCGGGAGAGGTTAGGGGCGCGACGTCCCGAATTGCACGCCCAGCGAGTGCTACAGGAGTGCCAGCGCCGGAGCGTCCCTACTTGGAATCAACTATGACTCTGAGCACGAGCCGCGTCCCTCGCTCCGGAGTCCCTGGACCCAGAGGCAAGACGACTCAGTTCCAGCACACCCCCAGGAAAAAAGGCTGAGGATAGAACGGGTTAGACCCAAGACGGAAGAATAGTGTAATTGACCAGGACATACTTTGGCGGCACCACGGCGAAGCGAGAAGAGACGGGAAGGGAGGACGCGTCGCCAAGCCGGATCGGTTGACGCGCTCCATCAGCGTTTGCGGGAACGGGCAGGTTAGCGACTGCGAGCAAGAGCGGTCGTCCTACAGAGAAGAGAGAGAAGGTGGCGATACCCCACGATCAAGCTCGGCGGCGATGCAGCAGGTATCGGTGTAATGGTTGCCGTAAGTCTGAGTCCGCCCGCTTAAAACCAATACTTGCAATCTAACCTTTTCCTTTTAATGATGTTGCTGTTGAAACGTTCTTCTTGATGGTGAATACATAGTGGCTGCGAAGTTCTAAGGATCCAACCATTGAGTTTTGTTTACGGAGGCGAATAAATTGAATGGAAACGGTATCTAAACAGTTTAAAACTGTTTATAAACGGCACGTCGGGATTTTTTCTAGGGTATCCAAACTCGCGCACATATTGGGTGACCAGGCCTTTACGCAGCTTTGTGTTACTTCCTGTCATTGCGGTTGACTGCATGAACGAATTTTGGTCCAAAAATAGGGCACACTTTTACGTAAGAACAGTTCACGCAATTTGAGATCGAACGGTTCAACTTCAATGGTGCCGGGATCGATACAACTTGTAAAGTAGCAATGCATATTACATAATAAACATTACCATGAAAAACGAGGATGCTGGAAAGATGGCCGCTTAGATGTCCACAATGAAGATGAGAGAACATACGAGCAGGATTACGCGTCAGAAAGCTGAAAGGAGCAAACCGGAAGGCTGAAAAGATGAGCAAGAAGTTTAACTGACTCAGGGTGTCTATATATTCAGGCTAAGTTTAAAGTGAAGTCAGACTTTAAGCGAAAGATGAAGAAGTGAACTTACTCTGCACGTCCATGTAGATAGAGGAGGGTCACACTTGAAGCGAAAGACAAAGAGGTGAGTTACGTGAAGTCAGAGGAGACCTAGAAAGAGAGAACAGAAGTCAGTAGTCGCGAGCGGGGCACAGAAAGCAAGGCGACATGGGCAAAAGAACATTGGCGCGCACGTATACCGGGTGAAAGAAAGTCAAGTTGAGAATCCTCATTTCCTGGGTCCAAATGGTGTCTCCATCAGACTTTTGACAAATAACTTGTGACCTTGTACAAGCCCCATAAGGCTCGATAAAGGCCAGAAAAGATCTCAAGATCACAAGGACGCAAGCTTATGTCTGGATATCACAAGCTTCAAAATTTGGCTGAAAATAAATTGGTTTTCTGCTTTGCACTAGTGACTTTGTGGTACATTTGAGTGTGCTAAGGAAGGTGTGAACTAGTACAATGATCAACTCTCCTTACCAAGGTCACTCCGTGATTTTAGATACAGGGTTTCTCCGACTTCTTGGCTTGTGAGCTTGTCGGCTAGCGTTGTCAAGCCAAAAAGCCGAGAAAAGACGCAATCAAAATGTCAAATCGCTGATGTCGGTACAGTAACTGTTTGTTCCTGCTGGAACCTCCGCAGTAATACATTCTCCAGCTCCTAGCACTAAAAGGGTCATTCAGGCTAGTTTTCCCAGAATAAAATCAACGCCAGAACAAGGCATGAAGAAATCCTGAGGATAATAGAGACTTTGCGCAGAGCCACCAGGAGCCACCCGGTGGCTCATCAGGCATGCGGTACCGAGTGGCTGCCACATTTGGTGGCTGATCCACCGGCTTCACCAATGTGAGTCAGGTGCCTCAGTATGTTACTTCCACACTCTTTATCATGCAACATGCTATCTCCGAGGCTTGAATCTGCTTTACTACTGTACTAAAGGTAATTTATGAGGTATGGGATGAATATATTGGTGATTCTAGGCTCTTTTGCTCTCCCAGAGCACATCTGCACAGGCATGGTCATTAAGTTGATAGAAGTGAAGAAAATATGGTATTTTTGCATCCCATGTTCAGCCACCAGAGGGCCACCAAATGGAGTAGCCACTCCACACCACATGCCTGATGAGCCACTGGGTGGCTCCCGGTGGCTCTGCGCAAAGTCTCTAATGTAACACAAAATCAAAAATTAAGGGACTGTGCTCGGTCTCATTCGTAATCAAACTGCATCTTCTCTTTAGGTTATCGAATTCTTCGGTGTTCGTCACGCTGAATAAGGGTCTCTGTCGAACTGTCGAATTGGTTGAACGGGTGACGCGTCACGCCGCATGTCGACTTGTTGAATCAAATAGTACGGTAGTCTCAAGTCGATGTATGCCAATCGCATGCCGGCTTCTTGGACCCCCAAACTATGCTCAAACTCTCTTTCAGCTGTCTACACCGGCCCCGGCTCTCCCCTTCTAGAGCCCCCTGAGGCAATGCTTGAGTCGGCCAAGCGAGTGATCTGGCCGGTGTCGGTCTCGCGGGTTCTGTGGACAACTTTCCCGCGCGCGAGTCCCCTCTAGTCTCCCCCCGGGCTCCAGTCGTGCGTGGAGATCGAAAATCTTGCGTCCAACGGATCTGAGACCAATTTTGGATGATGGGCGTAAATGGGAGTAGGTGAGCATCTTTGCGCCTTCTATTTCATTCCTCCCTCGTCCCGAAGCGCGTTCGTGGGTCCCTCGGTGGATTTGCCCCAATCCCTTCCGAGCTTCATTGAATTCTTGTGAATTTTATTGCGATTTCGCGCCGCGCGGCAACTGGTCGCCGCTGGCCGCTGTCCATGCACCTTATGCACCAGAACCGAAGGTTCCCTTCATCGGGAGTCAAACGAACCCCATATCGCCGCCCTGAAGCGTCAGGACCCGCCGCATATTCGCGGCAATTTTAATCGATTTTCATGTGGTGTCTTCGTGTCGCGGTCTCCTCATCATTTCTGGGGCTCTCGATCCGAAGGCACAACACAAGGGGTTCCCTTTGTACGAGCTCGCGTGCACTGTCGGCGGCGTCACTTTACGCCACTTCTTTTTGCGTCAGCCAGTCCGTCTTCCTCGCGTTCGGAGGGTTCGGCTTCCTCGGGCCAGACGCTACATCTTGCGTCCCACAAACGCCCCCACACTTCCCTCGCGGATACATGCATCCTCTATCCCTATCTCTTCTCAATATTCCTTGTGCTTCTTAGCTGGGGCGCTATTCTGCGGGCTCTCGGTCTGCTCGCGCGAGGGCTTGCCCTCCTCCACCCTCCGCTCCCTTCACTCTTTCTCTGCATTTTACGCCCCACGATTATACAGTGAGATTTTCTGGCATGCACCACATTTCACGATCGTTTTTGACTGCTGGTACGGCCGTCCATTTTGATCACTTTTTCGTCTGCTGCGTGTTTCGCGACCTTCTCAGCGCGTTTATGCCTCTGTTTCTCTCTTCTTATACCATCAACAGTTTCTTTTTCCCTCTTCTCCTCCGTACCCTTTCCAGAACTCCTTCGTACTAACCCGACTCTGCTTCCTTTTAGATCCATCTTCGACCTTACATCCCTCTCTCTTCACCTTCGCCCTTGTCGACGTTCACGTTCCACCTCGCACTCCTTCAGCACACGGCGAGTCTTCACCAGACCAATGATACGCACCGCCGCCGTCGCTGCCAACGTTTCCACACATATGTGTGGTCGCAATGCCGTTTAAGGCAACGGAATCTGCGGAAGGGACTGGCAGCCTGCACCCCGCATCGTGCCACACGTAGACGCACTCCGCGAGCGACCTGCGTGTCGCCTGTTCCCCCGTCACGTCGTCTGCAAAAGCTTGTGTTCCGAGCGCTGTTGATGCTGATTCCCGGACTGGCGGCGCGCAAGTCCACGTACATGGGCCGCGGCCTCGGGAGCAAGCCTTGCGTGCCAGTAAAGTCGCGGCGTATCGCGCGCACTCTGATTCCAGCTCTCAGCGGCACTGCGCCAAAGCTTCTGAGTAGATACACGCTGATCCTGTTGAGCACATCAGCACCGACCGCAGCGGGAACTGAGCTTTCCCGGCGCGCCGCTCACTCAGGCGTCGTTGCCGATGCCGGAGTTGCTTTCTACAGTATACTTCCACCCCCCACCCCCATTCACGACTATTCGCCCTCGCATTTGGCCAACACCACCATAATGCCGTTCCATGCGTGGCAGCGCGCGGAGTCGGAGCGCGGCATGCATAGCGGGAACAGCGGGCAGAGTGGACCCTGCAGCACGGCAGCCGGAGATCGACGCCGCCGAGTGTGTGCGCGGTGAGGCCTGGCGTGGTCGGCCATTGGGTTCGCGGGTGCGGGTGCTGATGGGATCAATAGCCCGCAGAAAGGTGGTGTCAATGGGCGTGAAGAGATGAACAGAGTTGGAGTGCGGGACCACGAGCGCAACGAGACCCGCGGTGGCTCACCTGTGTTCATCCTAATGTCAGTGTCCGGGCTGGCGGGGCGGTGGGTGACAGAGGTGATAGGGTTTGGTCGGGCGACCCGGGGTTTGATAGGTGCAGGGACACGGTGAGAATTTGCTTTTCATCCTCTCCTGCTTACCTGCGCGCGTACGCGTCGTCATCACTTACTGTTTTGTCCTTAAATCCATAAACTTTTGTTAACGCTCATTTTGCAGGTGTTATGGTGCCGGGACACACTTGTTCTACAGCTTCACACCAAAGCTGTTGAGCCGACTCGCAAACTTGAGCGGCACAAGCTCCGGACAGAACGGCAGTGCGAGAAGAGCGACTGCGCGCTCGCTTTTGGCGGTACGTCTTCCTGTTATTGAGCGATGAACGACACCGACCTTAGGTTTCTGTTTCTCAGGCTTTTGTCGGTTTGCAGGTACAGCGCAAATGAGGGCTTCTTCACCTGAACCGAGCCTTCCCGAACCCTCTCCGTTTGCGCCATCGCACATTATCCACGACGCCCACGCCACAACAGCAGCAACACTAGCTTGTGGCTTTCCTCCACATCCGCTGACGCCGCTGACGGCAATCGCGCGTCGCAAATCGTCCACACTACAGGTTTCATGATTATACTCGCCACCCCTCGCCTACGTACCGGCTTTTCGGACGGGCACGAACTTCGTCTGCACAAGCCTCCAAGTCATAGCACCGCCGGCGTGCGCGGCCTGTTTGCCGCCGATGTTATAGAGGGCGCGAACCAGGGAGAGGAGATACTCAATCTAGAGAAAGGGCCGGCAGAGAGACAAAGGAGCGGAAGAAGCGCACGTACCAGGGGATCCTGCGCTCACGTAGCACTAACGCCAGATGGTGGCTTCAGTAACGACGACGGGAAGGCGGAACCCCGGGGGAATTTGAGAAGGGCACTCTCGAGGCCTAATCCAGGAGTTGGCCTTCTCGACCGTGTCTCTACGCGCGGACCCCGCATCATAAGAGGTTGTGCGCCACGGGGAGTGGCGTAACCGCACGCTCGTGGTCCTTTTCTGTCCCCCTCCTCCCGGGCCCGCCAGAGGAGCTCGACACACAGCATGCGCGTGGTCTGGTTGTCAGGGGGCGTACTTGCGGCTGCATGGTGCGCTCGTGGATGCGGGGGAGGGGGCGGGTGAGGGTTTCTGCGCAGACACGATCATCCAGCTGCGTTGCCTGCCACCTAAAGGCGGCTAGGAGCGGGATGTGCGCGAGCGCTCCAACGCAGGAAATGTACCCGCATATGTGTGGAAGTAGGGGGGCGTGATATGCAGGACGAGAACGGTGTGCGGGGGTGATATAGTGTGAGTGAGGACCGTCACGGTCTTGATACTGCAAACAGCGATACGTACGTTGGCCAGATCGTCTCCTCAGCACGCAAAGTTCGACGGCTATGTCGTCAGGGGAAGATAGCGTCGCCGTGTAGCGAGACACGCATGTCCGTGGTGAGTTCCTCCTTCCTCATCAACGACACCCCCTTCTGTGTAGCCACCCCTCTTTCACTTCTCTCCTCCGTCCCCCTCCTCCGCTACTTTCTCATCCCCGTCCCTCACTCCCACACACTAATCGACCCTTCCCACCCCTCGTAGCCCCCCGAAAACGCACAAACATGCCACGGCGTTGAGACGCTCCTCATCTCGAAAACAGGTGGCACGCGAATCGCGATGACCGACGCGTGCACAAAGGACGAGGCGGAGGGGGTGCTAGGCTTCAAGGAGGGACGAGGACTGATCATCTTCGGGTCGTACTTCCTCGAGTCGTAGTTCCCTGTATTATGTCGGACTGACGGTATTTTTTTTTCTCATGATTTGACATCACGTGTCGTTTGGCACAAGGCTTGTTTCAATGTTTGCACTTGGCACAATAATGTACTGCAATAATTATGGATGGAGCTCAAAAAAAAAGGGTATGGTGGATTAAACTGAAACACGGCCTCGGCCTTACAAGTTCCCCATCCTACACTGCTCCACAGGCGCGTGCTCGGGGGTTGTTCTGTAGCTGGGCGTGATTCGGAGGCAATTCAGTACTTGCACGCGGCGAAAGACAGGGCTGAAGATGGCAGCCATTCGTTGCTATTCGAAACACATGGTCACCGAGAAGGGTGTCGCCTACCGTTGGCCAAAGTTTATTTCTTGACAGGCCCCGAGGATTGATACGTGCCTGGGAACCGTCCACAGAGGCTTTGTCAAAGCGGATTTCCTATCGACTCTTTGTTTTCTGTGGGAGAAGTTGAGGAAAACCCGACAGAAGCCATGCTTGCAACACACCGCTGGTCTTGAATCGACCTAGTGTTGAATGATAGTAATTCTGCGATCAAAATCGGCAAGATTAGACGAAATTCGAGCTCAATAAGGAATTTGACGGCACCATTAGAAGCAGTGAAGCTTTCCGTGTTCCTCCATCGAAGAATGGATATTTCCACTCTGTTGTCGCTCATGACGGCTATACGTAAGGAAATCTCTCACTAAAGTTCTATCGTTTTGGCAGCTTATATAGCGGATCTCAACGGCAGGACTTCCTCTGCATCCCCCATGTCACTCCCATCGTTAGCATCGACCTATGGTCCCTGGCTCATTTCTCTACTCCTGGAGACTATGTCGGTTCCTCTGCTATTTCTCTGCATTACAATATTAAACGACTCCAGCCTATATGGAATAGGGATTGCCCAAACCATTCTCTATGTTCAACGGCGGCCGACAACGGATAGTTGGTCCGTCAAGGGTCCGGTAGGTCATTTATCTATTTTCCTCTCTTTCGAGCCACACTTACGAGAGAATAGGTCGTCATCGTCACGTAGGCATATAGTCCCCATTTCGGCTCGTTTTCTGACATTCTGTCCAAGATTCCTTGAAACCGTCCAGATATCCTTCTTTTTCAGCTCGACCTACTACCGCTTCGTCCAAAGATTTGGAGAGCCACCAGGGGATTTGATCTGGTGCGTATATCTCGGTCCGTTACTATATTCCCTACGTTAAACTCGAGGTCTTCAGGTCTGACTCGGTGAGTGCATACGTAGTACAACCGCAATACCACATCCTGAAAGGTTCATAGCTTCAACTGCTTGCCGACGTGAGTTGCCGCTTCCTCCTCATATCTCCCTCTTTTATTTACCTCTTCAGTACCTTACTGCCTTCGCCGTTCAAATGTATGTCGATTATTATAACGACAGCTCAATTCGAAACTGAACTAATCCTGCTAGGTACTCTGCGTGGCGCATCCACATTTGTGAGTATAACAGATTCAACCCGCGGAAGCCATTGCAATAAATACTTCCAGTGACAAGCAAGGCTGACAGAATGCGCCGGATATTCTTGGTTGGAACATATCTTGTCGTATGTTCTCAACTTTGTGCGATCTTTCGGTTACCGACCCCTCTGCAGATCCTTCTGGCTTTCGTGCAAATTTGTACGTCTTCAATCAATACTCCGATACTTTATTGACCTCTGAGTTAATAGCGGCCGGAATTGCGCAAACAATCTTGTCGTATGTTCCTCCGAACTTACTCTATCGCGATCGTCACCGGCTTGAATAGGTATCAACTCCGGTCCTTCTCGAAGCTTGGACAAACCAAGGTATAGCTAAAACTATCCCATGACGCCTTGAACGAAATCTCGGACTTCAGGCCACCACGACTTTGCAAACTGCCGCCTCGCTTGCTTGCGATGTTGTCATAATGCTGTTACCTTGCATGTTTCTGGCCCTGAATAAAGATAGGATGGAGAGGTACGCCTTGTTACTTGCACTGATATGTCTTTGTCTAATCTCTGCATTAGGGATGAGACAAAAAAGAAGATGAACTCGGTGATGATGAACGCTGTGATTCGCGGCATGCTCACAGCCGCTTCATCGGCCGTCACTATGATTCTGGTACGTCTTCATCCCATCCAGATGTTCAATAAAAGCGCCGAGCCTTCGACAACTAGTTCCTTGTATATCCTGATACGTATTGGTTCTTTTTGTCGCTCGCCCCCAATAGCCAATGTAAGGTCTACATTTTGTATATCATCAACTTCGCTTGCTTATCCTCGCAGTGTACATGAACTGCATGCTTGCGACGTGAGCATTTTTGTGTTCATGCCTCTCCCATACTCATCATCAATGTAGTCTCAACATGCGCCAGCATAATCGCGACATGGCTTCGCCAAACGGAGAGGACGGCATGGAGCTGAGTCAGTTGAGCACGGGACGCTCGGTAGTAAATTCACCAGTCGTGTTTGCGGGATCTGGAGTGAGTGTCCTCGAAGTCGGGATAGGTCAAGCTCCGTTAATTGTGATCCCCAAGGACGAAGAGGAAACTCTTCCCGGGACGACGACAGAGTCCGCATATCCGTCGACTGACTGCACGGCAACCGCAACAGCCTAATATCCATGCATCCATGACCATCGCACTGAAGTCCAACCCCTATACCTCAGCAACTTTTCGTTCAGCGGAAATAAATATTTTAGCTTCCCTGTATAATATATTGTACCGCGCCATATACACAGTCTTTAGTGAATTGATTCAAGTTTGATCGCTATATAACATAAAAATCGTACTCAGACAGTAGAATTCGAGAGCCGGCACGCTAAGAAGGTCGGCGGATGTGGACGTGGGGAACAAAGGATAAGACCAACACGGCAAAGAGCTTACCCCTGGATGCGTACGACAAGAGACATCTGACAAGATACAAATCAGCGAGGCGTGTCGAGAACACAGAAATGCACATACCGGCGTTCCGACTCGCACTGTGGTGGGTAGGTGACACTTTCGGCGGCTGTGGCCCCGGTGGCTGGGATGTAGAGAAAAACGTGGCACCTAAGTAGGGGTGTATACGCCGTGACTGTGTTTTTAGCGCGGGACAAATGGGGGGAAGGTATAAATCTCACCCACATATGAAGCGACAGGGAAGATAAGCCATGATGGACCGGCGAGCGTGGGATGCTAGGCGAAGGCGAGCAGCACCTGCGAGATGAAAGCTACAAAGAAGGCAACGACAGAGACACTTACAGGCTATTGCAGGCGACCATTCAAAGATGGTGGGAGGCTCTGGCGCAGTCGGACGAGGTAGGATGAGGAAAAGATCAATCGATGGAGACTGCTTCAAAAATCGAGGCACTTACGGGAACGCGTCGCGAGCCACGTAACCACAGACCGGGAACGAGCAGGATGGCTGCGAGCTGAATTCCAAGGCCTAGCACGAGGGTTAGATGGATCTAGAGGCGGTGAGAAGGACACGTATCGTCGCGTGCCGTCTTTTTCGTAGTGTCTCTAACTAGAGATCGAGCTTAAGGCAAGACGCGTAGACGTGGAGGCCGAAGAGTATGTGTAGAGGCCAGTGATATAAGTAAAGAGGAAAGCAGATGGGGTGAAGAAGGGCAAGGGACGAGGGAGACACAGTGGTGGTGAGAGGAAAAGAGGCATTTCGGCCCTCGGGGCTATCGGGCTATAACGGCGTCAGTGACGTGTGGTCAGCGCTCGACCGAAACAGATGGACCAGTTGGACCAGTTCTGACTCTGAGCATAGCAGCAATTCTCTGCGGGTGCGTCAGGCTCGGCTCTATTCTTCCTTCTTTTCTGAATCTCAGACTCGGTCTTACTGATTCATACGGTCTTCCACAGGTGACAGATAAAACTTCCATCCCTCCTCTTTTTCGAGTCTCCGCCTTTGCGTCTTTGCGCACGCCAAGCACCACTGCCCTCGTGCTCTCGGTAGAACTCTTTTTGTCCCCCGACCAGATCGATGACGCTCCCAGGGTCACCCGTCCTCCTTCGCCGTCGTCTGCTAGTCCTCCAAGTCGTCGACGCTCACCCCAAGTAGCGCTACTACCAGGTCCAATATCCGTTTCATCAATAAAATCGCAGCGTACCACGCGTGCTCAGACTCGACGTCCTCAGTGGCTAGCCTGCCGTAGGGGTACACGCCGATACTTTGGCCGTAGCCGGAGTACGAACACAGAGCACCGCAGTGGCGTACACCCCCAGCGGCAGGACTGCAATGGGGAATTTCTTCGATGCGGCGCTCCAAATGTGCCCCCGCTTTCTACCTCCGCCTTTGCCCCCAAGCATGCGCACTTGCCTTCCCCGTCCCACTTGGACTCCAACTCCCTCCCCGCCACCACCACCGCGTGCCGTTCTACGCCTAGCCGTCGGAGACGGCAGCCCGGGGGCGACGCCGCCACGGCATGCGCAGTGAGACGCGAACTGTGATTGAGAGATTCGGTGCTGTTAGTCCGCGTTTTGGTGGTCAAGTTAATGGGCGGCAAGAGTGCGCAACGTACGGGACCGGGAACGCATCGAGAGCGGCAGCACATCGCCTGTGTCGATCACGATATTGACGTCTGCTGGCTGGGCTGATGGACTGCAGTGCGTACAGGCATGGAGATACAGGGTACGTATGTTTCACTGCTTTTTCCTCTTCACTCTTTTTTTTGCCCCTTCTTTTTTCTCTTTTCTCGCGCGCGCGTGCGCCTGGTCATCCTCACTTTCTTTTCCTCCTCAAATCCATGAAGTTTTGCTAACCCTCGTCCTACAGGCTGCCTGGCACCAGCACACGTACACACGAGCTCGCTGACTCGCAAACGTGAGCGGTTAGACAAGGCACGCCCACACCAATATCGCAGTCGCGACACGTGCCGCAACGCATCCTGCTTTGCGTCTCAAGGCTGCAATCAGCTATCTCCAACCATCTGAAATCCTACGAGAGCGGACCACTGACTGGCTCGCGTACTGGACGACTAAGTGGCGCACTTCGTTTCATTTGGAAGAAATCCAATTCCCCACCATTCTAGCGATCTAGGATTCATTCCCGAGCTGCTACGTATACAGACACCGCATCCAACTGCAATCCTCTCAGCCTTGCTGTCTTGACGTCGACCAGCTCCCTCTTGCCCTAGGAACGATTACGCTGAATACCGCCACCTGCCCTGCGACGATCTCCGACCTCGCTGCCGCCGCAGACACCCAAAGTGAAGCCGGGCGCGATCTCAAGCACTACCAATCTCCGAGCGGAGGCGCATCGCAAAGCAGGTGGTTACACGGCTTGCGCAACTGGCGCTGCACCCGGCGGGAGCACAATGACCGGCGGGCAAATCAATGGCGCTGCGAACCCAGCGAAAGTGGGACCGGACATGGAGCACGAGTTCATCGATTATGGTCCGCGCACGGTCATGCTAATTGTCGGGACGATTCCCGCGCATCGGGAATATAGTGGCGGCCTGAACGCGGAGCAATAGCCGAATTCGCGGTAAGTGTTGCTTGCGTCCCTGCCTCTCACCCACCTGCTCTTTTATATCACACAATCCCTGTGCTATGAGTCCGGATCTGGAGGCATCCTGATACTGATATGCGTGCGTTTGCAGGACGAACAAGATATCCTACAGTATCTGGGCCGGCTGAAAGCGGCGCTTGTGGAGCGGTACGCGCGGTATACACGAAGTGGTGCCGCAAAGGAGGACGCTATGGCTGCGTGAGTCGACTCTCTAATTCATTCGTTCCCTACCAGTCCTCTCCCTCTCTTCGATGGCTGCACCTTCCCTTTCGTCGATCCCTTTCATACATGACGCACCCAGCTTTCATTCCACCTGTCGTCCTATGCCCGCTATGCCGTATCCCCCATACCCGTTATTCCCCTCTTGATTCTTGACTCACATGTTTTTCTTTGGAGCTAACGCCTACGTACCCTTAGTTCCCAACAACAAGAACGACGGCAACTGCCCCCCGGTCGCGAAGCCTCCCAGGCACCCCACACCGGCGCGCAGTGGAGAAAAGCTGCTGTGAGGGACGTGGCGGAGGGTACAAGTGGTCGACCCGCCTGCGGTGTATGCGAGTAACGCGTCTGGTGCCGCGTCTACCGTTGGGTCGCGATCGTGCTCTGGCGCGGGTGGATACGGGTCGAGCTCCGAAGCAGACAAGTACGCAGCCGCCGCCGCAGGTTCCCGTGCCGTTCTTCTCTTTTTCAACTGCGAGGTGGAGGAGGCAATGGAGGCGGACAAGCGAATGTGCCGCCGAATTTCGCGCGCGCAATTCGAATAGCAGCGGCAAAGCGTTTAATTGTCTTCCCACGTGCGCGCGCGCATATCAATACGGGTGCAGCGGCGGGGGATCGGTACTGGTGGAGGCGGGGTGGAAGCGGGAGTGCAGGAGGGAGGCAAGCGAGTTATGTGTCGCAAACTAATGCGAATCCATCAAATTACACGCGCTCGTCGGCGAATTATTCGACATCCCCTACCAGCACGTCGTCTGCCAGCTACGACTCCTTCCCCGCGTTTCGTCCTCGTCTGCGCCCTAGACAAGCAGCAACGCAAGTGCAAGCGCCTACAGCACCCCCGCGCCGAGCCCGAGGCTCCTACACACGCAGTACGAGTGGGGAGCAGCAGCGGTGCGGGAGAGAGTACGGTGCGTGCTGATTCCTCTCTACATTCGCCTCCCTTCGCTTCATCTTTCATCGTCGGCTGCGAGCTGATCTCGATCCTTCATCCCCCTTTTTTTTTCTTCTATCTCGAATGACCTGGGCCGCTTGCTGATTGATTTGTGTCTTTTCTCTTTGGATCTCTCCCCCTCTTCTAGACCTCCTTTCGTATCGCAATTTTACGAATCCACGCCTTGTCTTCGACACTGGCCGCATTTCCTTTAGCCGAAACGATAGGACTTCATCATCCTTGCTGGCATTCGTCCCGACCAACGACGAACTGCAAATGCTTGCCGATAATCAAAGCTACGGCTTCTTCCTCCGCCTTCTGCGCTTGGTACTCTGTTCTGGCTGTGGCTCGGCTCGTCGTGCTATATCTCTAATCTTTTCACTTTTACCATTCTACCTTCATCCTATCCTATTCGACCACCTCTCCATCATGTTGATCGTACACGAATTCTTCCCCTTCATACCTGGCGCTGTGCTCATCATATCTCGAATCGCGCTTAGTATATATCCTCCACACGACCTTAATCTCATGCTACTCGAATACTTCTCGTGACCCTGACCTCCTTCTGTACATGTTGCGCATCCTCTTCCCTCGCCTATCTTCTACGTTATCGACCTGTTCTTACTAGCTCGCCGCACCGTCCTCCTCGATAGAACATGACCGTCGCCATCTGCACTCTCCCAGCATCCTTTATACCCACCTACCTCATTCATTCCCTCTTTCCTTCCTGTCCGTCGTCGGTCCCCGCGTTCGTCCTCGACGGATTCTGCTGCATCCCGTCGCGCCTTCGCCGACTTGTCACCCCTCGTGCGCTCTTCCTGCGGCTGCACATCTTGCTCACCCCTCTCCTCACCCCTTCTCCCTACGATCCCTTCCTCCCTCCCTCCCTCCCTCCCTCCGATCTTCTCCCGCCTCCCATTCTTCCTTAACACCACAATCAATCACCCACTCCGGCGCCAGTACAGACATGCACTTCCACACGCCGCATGACTCCGCACGACTGTGGACGGTGCCACAGATACAGACCGCAGGACGAGCTGGCGACGAGATGGGGACGAGGGTGGCAGTGGTGGCGGACTTGAATATGTTTTCTTTCTTGGAGGGCTGAAGGGTAGGAGTGGGTGCGGAGGCCTGCGCGAAGGATTTGGAAGTCGAACGTCTTGGGCGCTTGCGAGGAGCGCAAGGCACGATGGATCCCGGACGGCCTGGTGGCGGCGATGGCAAACAAACTCCCTTCGCTCGCGGTGCTTCATGGCACATCCACCGGCGGTAACAGTACTGGCTGGGGCTCTTCGAGTGCCGAGGGGGAATATCGAACACGCAGTGCGTAGAGTCTGTCGGCTCGTCAGCCCACGCACAGTAAGGGAGGCAGGGAGACATACGTCTTTATAATATTATCCGAGCGAGCATCCCCCTTCACTATCTGAGCCGCGCTCTAAACACCCTACCACATCGTGCTCCCGTCTGCGCTCCACTCTCCTCACCCCGATCTTGTCCGGTCCCGAGCAATCACGCGCATCGGCACCGACGCTGATGCAGGGGCCCTGGACGCTCACAGGGGATGCTACGCTCGCAGGGATGCCACGCGCGCGAATTAGCCGCGATTCGAGCAAAGCCAGTGGGGGGCGTCACGGTACGAATGTGTATGGGCGAGACCAAGAGAGTCTCTCCTCGTCGGCCGCCGCCTTTTCTTTTTTGTCCAGCGGCGTCACGGTGGCATCGACACGGCGTTGTGAGTCCCCACGATATAGCTCGCACCCGACGCAGGAGCGCAACAGACGTACGCGCGCACTTGGTTCTCCAGCCGAGAACTGTAAGTGTCAGTTAAGTTCCCGCACGAGAAAAGGCGTAGACGTGCTCTTATACGATGAGTGGCTGCCGAGCTTCTGTCCATTTCCGTCCTCGCGTATCCTCCGTTGTCGTTGAAGCGCCATCGTCTTCGTTCATTCAGCGGGATGCGAATGGGTGGACATCCGAATTAGGTAGTCGCGTCCATTCAATCGGAGGTGCAGTGTCGGTCGGACGGGGAAGACTGAACCAGTACCTTGGACAGTATGTCGGCTGGTGGAAGCGGGGGTTTCGATGCGGACGCACGCGTATCGTAAGTATGTACATTCAACCTAGAAAATGACCATATTGCATTACGCACGGCCAACATCGCCGACTGTAATGCAATTTCCGCGGCCGTGGCCATCCGGCCAATAATACCCACAATACAATGCGCCCATGAATGATGCCCCTGCCTGTATTATGCAACCTCTCTCGTACATTTTCTACTCATTTTACCTCGGCACGCTCGGCAACCTACCATTTTCTGCACAAAAAAACTTTGACCACGCTTCGCATCAGAAATCACCCTTTTCAGTCAGCTGTCTTGTTCGCATCACTACAATACCATATTCAACAACTACGTCGCGAACAGCTGTTGGCTAAAGCTGCTTAATCACTCTGTCAAAACGTCCCAAAATCCCGCCTTCCGCATCGCGACACCCCCGGTGACAGCGGCTTGAAAAGGAAATTTACTGAAAAAGATATTTATTCCAGAAGTTCATCGTCACCCTCATCTTCGTAGTCTGGAGGCCCGTCCTCTTCATCCCCTTGCCCTTCCCCAACCTCATCATCCAGCAGGACCACAACCTCAACCCCGGGGCTTGTTTCCCGTGCCCGATAAGCACGCCCCCTTTTCTCGGATGCACGCCCACTTTGCGGTAAGCATGGCAGATGTCGCGGTCTCACGGACTTCTTGTTCATGAGCGTAAGCCATAAGCCCTTCCAGCAACTCTGGCTCGATAGTTCCGGCGCGTGCACCTGCTCTCTGCTTCCACTTGCGCGCCATGGAATGGCCATACTCAATCGTGCGACGCATTTCTTCTTCGACTAAGACGACGTCCTCATCCCAACGTCTCGTGCGTGCGTAGGCCTTACACCACTCGACTCGCAGGGCTAGGCTTTTGGTGAGTGCACGTCAAGCTTCAGTTCCTAGTTCACACACCTTCCACCAGCTCCGCTTCTGTCGGCTCCTCGGGCCTGGCCGAGTACCAAATCCACGACAGTGTGCGCCGCCCCTCACCGATGGCCACCACTCCAAATGCTGCTATCCCCCCTCCTCGGCGATGTCTTTGTAGTCGTGAATTCCCTTCCACTGTTCCGACTCCTCTGCCGTAAGTGCGCGCTCGTTCAGCGCTCGAACATCACTGTCCTCCAGCACTCTAAGTTCCCTCTCCCACGGTCCATGTCCCTTCAAACGAATCAGCGCATTCCGAACATAGCGGTACCTAAATTTCGCTTTGTGAATCTTCAAATTAACTTGACATAGGACCCCTTGTCCCTGAGTTAACATGCGCTGCCCGGTACAATGGCGCAGCCAGAACCGATTCGTCATGGTGCGTGTCCGCAATCCAAGCCGCAGCGCGTTCAGTGCCTCATGCGCCTCGCCGATCCGCAGCTCTGACTCGACCTCCGGCAAGCCAACAGCACATGCTCGCACGCGCTTCTCGTTATCAAGGATATCCGATGGCATGAATAGCCGAACGGACTCGGCATTGCGCTCGGTCTCTGCATCCCAGATCGCCCGCTGCGTGGCCGTCAGAAATCGGCGCAGGTTGGGCATGTAGGTGCGTTGTAGCTTGCGGAATGTGCGGATGCGCTTCAGCAGCGCCGTTCATTGTTTCAAAAAATCCACTGTCTGGCTTTCGGTTGGGTTGGAGACGGCCTTCACGTCAATCGTGAGTTGTTGTCTGTAATGTAAATCAATGATTTACTCCGTTTGTTTCCTGTCGCGAGATTACTCACTGCGTTTCCTCGATGTCCAGCCCCATGAGAATAAATGTGCCAGGTGTATCTTCTCGTTCCACCTCCACTCCCTCCCCGCTGCGCAAGAGCTCCTCCTTCTCGAGCTTCAGGCGAATTCCACGCATTGTCATCACTAGAAACATGACACAAACTCAGTTCTTGGCCTTGCATCAACACCGACGCTTACCTTTCTCCTTTAACTCAAACGGTGATTCTGCCCTGTCGGTGTGCTGGCGCGCTTCCCACTCGTGCACCCAATTTTTCCAGCTCTCAACCAACTCCGGAGCGTTTTCTCGTAGCGCTGCATCAAAAGCCTCGAACGCGTCTCGATGAACCTGCCCCTCCTTCACGTTCTCTGCCATTCGCCTCCGCAAGAATGTTACGCCAAGCCACCTGCCGTCGCCAGTTATGAAACGCAAAGAGATCCTTGAGGGTCCCAAACCAAGACCCAAGCGCCATCATTTTTGTCGATGCCGCGGCTCCGTTGAGGAACTCCCGATTTTGTTCTACAGTCTCAGCATGGGTTCTCCCAGCACCCCACATATAATGAAACGAATATGCAGAATGGCATGCTGGTTGGTGAGGGGGCAGGTGAAAATTGGGGACTTTGAACCAGACCCGCGCTCGGTCTATCGAGAGATGCATATACTGCGGCAGTGCTTCCATCTGTGACCAGAAATTCTTCCCATACTGGCAGGCGATGTCGTACGATAGAATGAGGTAAAAAAGGATTGTATTCAGCAATGCCGAAAACACGATGAAGTCCACGTTGCAGAACCTGGCAGCACGTCAGCGCGGTCACAATTATACCAAATTGAGGCTAACCGTTCCCCGAACTGCAGAGGTCCAATCCCATTTGGCCTCCACATATTGTGCCGAGCGCATGTAACTCCTGCCACCCCCGTTGTTCGCAGCCCCTTGACCCGCTTGTTGGCGAGGAACATAGCTTGGAACCCCGAACAGCTCGATATTTCCTCCTTGCTGACATGAGCACAAAGGTGCTCGGTGTACTGACCATTGTGGATGAAATAGCCGCACCCGTCGTTTAAGATTGGATCTTTGGCAGCGGAGGATACGTTCCGGTTGACCATATGAAAATTGGCGTCCTGCGCGTCAAACTGGAAGTATTTGTAGCTGTGTGCGCTCAGCAACCAGCAATTCGGCCAGCACAGAAATAACGTACCATAAGTCCTTGGGCATTGTGTCCCAATTGATCGTATCCCACCCGTCTGGCAGATTCATCCCATCCTGTGGACAAGCACGGCACTTGAGCGCTAGCTCACCCTGCGCTGTCCCTTTGACACCCGTGGGATCGTGTCCACGTCCCGCCTGTTTCATCATGGATAAAGTGCGATACTGGCGTATAATGTGACAAAAGGCCTGGCGACGATCCTAGACTGCTATATTAGATCAAATCTAGTCATAATTCCCAGACTGAACACACCGAGACCGGATGCAGCCCGTCATTATTGCTCAGCAACTCCAGGGACTGTAGAAAATCATGGGCAGAAATCTTTCCCAAACAATTCAACATGTGGAAGAGGCGCACCACAGCAAACGTTGCACAGGTCTGAGGGTCGCGTGCGGTCGCCGGCCACCAGCAAACCCTCATCAGTTGCTGTCTCTTCTCTAGCCGCCCATCGCACAGGCAAAAATTGACGGTGACGTTGTGTATCCCCGTTGTGTCAATGACAACGAAGTCTTTGTGTGCTCGCGAGGGATTCGAGCAACTATACCCCACCAGGTGACCGAGCTGCATCACCAGCCCAAGAGAGGAGAGCGATCGCTGCTCAAAAAAAGTGCCGTTCCACTCCTGCAGCTCACCCATGAGTTGTAGCACATTCCCCTAAGCGCTAATGCTCACCTGGATCCAGTGCATTGGCAGAACTGCGTGCCATTTCACAATACATGTCTGGCAAAACAACGATGGTCTGTAGCAGGTCTGATGCTCGCATCTGAATGTTGGGTCACAACTCCTGCAGTCCCCGCACTTCGAATAAATGGCCGCATAGCCTCGACCCTCTAGACGAATCATTTTGTCGAGGTATTCATCCTGGTAGTTGGCCCAAGTGAGCATTGGATAGTCCTGACCGAAAATTAATCAAGGTGCAATTTTTATGAGCTGGATAAGCACCGAATTTTCATAAACCTTCCTCGATGTGAACACAATTCCATCTGATTGCGGTGTCTGGATCTCCCCGACCAAAGCAGTATCACCGAGATCATAGCTGAAGTCCCAATTCTCAACAGCGGCGTTGGTCACCATGTATTCTTGGTTGTATACAGACAGCGTAGGCTCGGTGGGGATGACGTATGCCGGTACCGATGCATTGCGGCCATTTGCAGACACAGAGACAACCTGCACGAAATGAGGCTGATGGATATGCATTGTTGGGGCCAGAGCTCGAGCGCCACCGCGATGCTCTCTCAAAGAGTTCCTGCTCATGATGGGAAGAAAGGCCAAGTCGAAATGGCTGTGGTCCCACGCCGTATTGCCGTCCGCATTGCAATGGTGTGGTGCCGATCGGATTTGCTGGTGCTTATCTTCGATCAGACGTCTCATTTCTCTTGACTGAGCCCCAGCGCCTATCTGGTTAACAACCAATTTTGTATATCAGACGAGATAAAATAGCATCTTATCTGCAGGAGTATTTTATTTTATTTTCAAAAAAAAAATATTATGTCCCAAATATACGGATCTGCTGAAAACAGTGCAACAGCGTGCATAACTGGTTATAAGCACCTTAAGCACCTAGACCGCTTATAACATGAGCCACTTTGCAGCTAAGGAGTCACAAGCCGAATTGAGGTACCTTATCACCGCTCATGACACATAGAGATATGGCTATTGAAAAAAAAAAAATGGATACAAAAATTTGTTACATATCGTTGGCGCCGTTGCCATCAGAGACGACGGGCATATCCACGAGCACGGTTGTTGCGGCCGCCAGCTCCTCCCGAACACTCTCGTCCTCTGCCTGCACCTCACCACCAAAATTGGAGCCGTTAGTCTCAGGGAAGAGGTGACTTGTTCCAGAAGAGGAACAAGGCCTGGGCCCATTTTTGCCGACGCCGAAGGCCTTCGAGGATCTTGTCAAGATATTCATTGAAACGGTGGTAAGAATTGATGCCAGTGACATCACTGGTTTCACTGAATGTCTCGTCGCCTGGAGAACAGCCAAATGGCCTGCGTGTCATGTCATCAACCAGAAATCATATTTGAATCCAACGTACATACCCAGATAACTGCGGCAAACACGAGAGTGAGCACCTTTAATTAAGCAAAGAGCTCACCTTGAGCACTGTGGGAGTCAAGTTCAAATCAACCTTGGTAAGGTTTCTTGATTTGGTGGCGACTGAGACAGCGACAACAATGGCAACACGAAGGAAAACAATGAGGAGGATACTGCGAGGGCGAGATGGTGGTGGTATGGGCAAGAGAGAGGTTGTGGAGCTCGTCCACAGTCCATCGGTGCGTTTATGGAGCCTGTGGAGCAAGTGCCGTAAGACTTTAGGGCGAGCCTCCGAGTCGGCTACAGCTTGGCGAGTCGGCAACTGCCCTGGAATATCGTGACGATAGTTCACGACGAAAGGCTGAAGCCCCAAACAATTTGGAAAAGGTGCCGAGTGGTTGAGGAGTGCAGATGGCCTGAATTTCTTGCCATTAGAGTGGAACCTGGAAAACCTGGAAGAATTGGTGCTGCAGGCCTGGATCAAGAAGTCCATGTACTCCCATTTGGAGTAGCTGGGTGACAGCTTTTACGTGAATGGAAAAGAGATCGGAGATGAAACTCACCGAGTGTCTAGCCCACTTGCCCGGACGCGAACACAGAGCGGCTGATAACCAATGGCTGCTGGTTGGGAAGGATAGCTTTCAGCGCCTTTTGCGTCGCTGCCACTATCAACACCCAAAGATTCAGTCGCTACACGTATCTCCTCCCGTAAGATGTAAGGACATAGGCTCTGAAAGAGGTCAGAAAAACTGTGGAAACGTGAACTGACAGCTTGCTAACGAGGTGAGGCTTACATTCAGGCGCTGATTCCGGCTCGCTGTCGTTTTGTAGCACATTCTGACTTGCACAATGGATCGATCTTGAGAAACTGACAGCTTGCTAATGAGGTGAGGTGAGGCTTACATTCAGGCGCCGATTGCAGCTCGCTGTCGTTTTGCAGCACATTCTGACTTGCACAATGGATCAATCTTGAGAAAAGAGGTTACCTTAATAACCTGCCGTAAATACTCGGCAATGACGGTCCGGACCGCCTCGGCACTTCCCGAATCTTGTAAGAATATTTGCTGCACCCTTGCCCAGCGAAAGAAACACAAGTTAATAATTTTTCTGAGATATCGAGGACAAAGACCTGCTGTACTGTCCAAAAAGATCGGGGGTTTTCCATGTTTCATGCACACAACAACGTGATTCGGCACTTACCGAACCTTGAAAGAATATTTGCTGCACCCTTGCCCAGCAAAAGAAACACAAGTTAATAATTTTTCTGAGATATCAAGGACAAAGACCTACCGTACTGTCCAAAAAGATCGGGGATTTTCCATGTTTCACGTATGCAACGGCGTGCAACATCTGCAAACGCCGCTAGCACAAGGGTACTCCCGCTTTCCAAAAGGATTGTGAGCTCCTGAGAGATGAGAAAGCCGTTGGATCATGGCAGTCAGATAACTCTGACATTTATCTAGCTTTTTCGAAAATTTTACCTGGGGAAGTACAGAAGAACCGACCGGTGGACTTGGCTGTAGTGTCAAAGCAAGTAGCGTTGGACCGAAAGTGCGCGTTTTCAAAAGATGACCCCAATTTGGCAAGTTTTGGAGTATTATGTACTGGGCCTGGAATAGAATTTTTACGCTGACTTAGATTAGGCATACATGTGATGAAAGGAGCGCAACTCACCTGCCGAGGCGTGAGTGAATATAATTCATGATTTATTTTGAAGATCAATAGCGCGTCCCAGATGCTGAGGCGCGGGGGGAACGTGCATACATTCAATATAAATCCAAGAGAGCTGTAGATGGGAGCGAAAGGACAAAGGTCAGACTGTTTGGCCACATACCTTGCTCCCTGATGGAATTGCGGTGTTCGGCATCAAAGAATGGTAAAAACACCTGGTTTATAGATGGTTCAGTGGGTAGTAAACCAAGAATACATTGCCGGAAATTCCGAGGGTACAATGAGCAGTGTGTGGTGAACAATGCACATCGCGATTTCACCCTCATTAGGCTTAAATAGGCAGGTGTCACTGTGACGTTACGCGTCATCATACTCGTTGCTGTGGGCAAGGAGCTAGCTTGCAGTGTTGCGACCTAACACAAGCATAAGGTACCTGAAAAAAACCAACGGGATGACTCACATGACAATAATATTCAGGAACAAAATATTACAACTAAACAGGCTCATGCACTAAGGTATAACGATGCCAAAGGCGCTCAAGGCGAGGCATCCAGGCATCCGCACACGCCGCAATACCTCCATCTACCTGTACCAGGGCTGCCAGCGTCGGCAGTAACTTTTTCAGTGTTGGCGGCGGCGATAGCTCCCTGCCCGCGAGGGGCGAAGAGGCTTCATGCCGCGTAACAATATGATCACGTTACAAATTTCCCATCTCTTTCTCTCCAATTCTTTGGGGCAATTTCTCGATGGCCCTGGCACTCACCCCCACAAACATGCAGCTTGAAGAAATGGTGCCCGACCACAGCAACCCAGCGCATGATCCGCGGTATTGGTGTCTCCCACCCGTGCGTGATGCGCCCAGGGAAGGCCCGAGAGCCGGGTATCCAATGTACCTCGTCACTCAGGGCTGATGCGTCGGAATTTGGCATAGTTGGTGAGCTCTGTATTGTCCCATTAGTAAAGTGGTGAAGCTGAGGGATGTGCAAGACTGTTGTCAAAGCGATGGTGAGCGGATATCCTTTGGCAGCGCAGCGGGGGCACCATACAATGGACGCCTGTATCGCGGAGTGGCAGGAGCATTGTATTCTTGGTGTCCATCCACACCCCCCTGCTCCACCCCGCACTGAGCCTACGCCCGCTGCACCAGAGCCTGCTGCACCAGAGCCCGCTGCATCAGAGCCCGCTGCACCGGAGCTAGCCATACCAGATCTACGAAGCTTGTCCCTGGCGGATTGTATGAACAACGTGGGGGGGATTGACAACTCCCTATCCAGTCCTTCCAGCTTGACGTCTACCACTTGGGACGAGGTGCCGGGCTTGGCAAAATACTTTGCTGTCTGGGGCAGGCGCATTGTGTACACAGATCGGTGAGTCGCTGTTTTCAGATATTCTATTATCGTCATATTAATGAATTACAGTGGAGAGGCACGAGACGCATTCCTGGAAGAAGAATCTGCAGGCCGCAAACCCCGAATTCTTGCGACGACGAACTATGATGAGGCGCAAGCCTTTTTGGAGTCGGTGTACTGGCTATAAAGCTTCATGTACTTTGTGTTCCTGCACGGAAATTAAAATAGGCAATTATTCTGAGTCAGTGTACTGGCTGTTAAGCTTTCTGTACTTCGTGTTCTTGTACGCAAATTAAAATAGGCAATTGCCCTGAGAGCCTATATGAGAAAGAAATCAGAGAGCCCGCACGCTTCCGAAAGGGGACCTACGGAGCTTTTTGTTTTTTTTAATTGAGTGTTATCCAAAAAGAGTGAAGTGGCCGCGTCACGCCCGCGTGAATAAACAACCTGCCAGCAAAGCAGCGAACCGAAAAAACCCGACGCCTACGATGTCCCAGGTACAGCAGGATTCATCCTCGACCCCGCCAGATATGTCACCCCCTGCTGGCAATGTCAGCACCCCCCAGGCGCCACCGCTGCAACTCCCGGAGACAGCGCTACCAGCTTCTGTTACATCAGGGGATACCACCAACGCCAACGTACCCATGCACCCAGAGGAGGAACTGCGCTCCCATCCACAAGAGATTCTTGAGCCTCCCGAGCCCGAGCTGCCGGCTATTGTCACTCGAGCCAAGATAAAAAGGCCTCGACACCGTAAAGGGGATGACAAGGCAAAGCCTGGTAAAGAGTCGTGGGTGTATGGCACCAAAAAAACCTTTTTCGAGAAGTGGAAGCAGGAGTGGCTGTGGGAGTCGGAGGCCAACAGAGCGGGGCTATTTTATACTAAAGTGGCGAAGCTTTACTTCAAAAAATACGGCTACCATCTTGAGGACGACCAGGACTTTGCTGTCGACGTCGAGGATCCTCCCGACTTGGCTGCCGACGACGTTGTTCACGAGGTGTTGTCTCCCGAAGAGGTTACGTTTCGGGCAGAGTGTCTGAGAAAATTGCGAACGGTAAGTTATTAGTGCTAGTACACAAACCTGATAACTCACCGGGAAGTATGCAGCGAATTGGCGCGTGGTACCGGGCGGAGTATGGCACCCTGCTGAAAACCGACAAGGATGCCTTCAAGGAGCTCTTCTCGGGTGTCTTGGGCAACGCTCCCCCAAACCGCAGCGCGCACGGGTCATTAACTTCTATTCCCAGAAGTACTACGAGATGCGGGTGAAAGAGCTGGCGGGGGCACGATTGAGGTCGCTGAAGAGACGGGCAGAGCTCACGGGCGAGGTGGCGCCGCAGGCGATCGAGGTGATATCCAAAGTGACAGCAGAGGCCTGGGACGCGGAGACAGCAGCATTCAGGCATGAGTGCCAAGTAGCGTGCGAGCAGGAATACTTGAATGCAGTGAGAGCCTGGGAGCTGTCGCTGGCAGACAGTCCATCGAGAACACCGCAGGAGATGTCAGCGTGAGTGACAACTGGCGTTTGCGACTTTGAGAGTGCTGATGGGATTCGTGTTTGCAGGGCGCTTGAAAACGCGGCGTTCTACTTGCAGCCTTTCGTGGATGCGATCCAGGAGAAGTTCGGGATGTGCGCGAGCATCCTACTGGCTGGACCTATTGGGATACGTGGAGGCAAAATCGGCGTTCAGAGGTAAGATGAATATCTGTGTGTACAGCGTGTGACTTACGTCTCAAGTGTTCATGCGGGATCTACGAAAGGGCTCGCGCCCGTCAATTGGCCAGACTTTGATTGGCAGGAATTTGAAGAGGTCGAAAGGTGTATGATTTCATTTGCCAGACAGTGCTTTTGTATGTCTCGACTATCTATTACGTGGGGAGATGCGATCGTCTGATGTCCGTGTTACTACAGCCGAGGCAGAGTGCAAAGCACGCGCGACCACACCAATGGAGGACGCTGAAGAAGAATCGGAGCCGGCAGGGCTGCCCCCAGCGTCCGTCCCGCCCCCAGCGCCTGCCCCGCCCCCAGCGCCCCGCCCCGCCCGCCCCTGCGGCCTCGGGACCAAGCGGGGGAGAGGGAGTGGCGGTGGGCGCGGTGCCAGATGCCATCAACCCCGACAGCAATGAGGAACCCGCTGAGCACCCACGAGAGGAGGAGAGGGTCGGGGGCGAGACGTATGACAAGATATGGCAGTGTGATGATCGTTCCGAGTGGACACTGGAGCTGGGGCGTGGTCATGCTGCCTTCGAGGTTGGCTGCAGCTGGGGAGAGGAGTGGGCCATGTGTGTACGCCGATTCTTCGACTTTGAGGGCGCGTGGGGCTTTGTCGAAGGATCTGGCCAGCTGGTGAGAAAAGCGCGTCCACACCAGGTCTCCGGGTGGTTGAGCAGGGGAAGGAAGTGGGGGTTACCACCCGCCTTGGGTGGGCTGCTGGGAAAGCGACACTACAAAGGCCAAGGGGAAGAATTGTGGGTGGGGCGTTGGTGGGGATGGTGGCAGGATCAGCAGCCGAAGGAACGTGTGCGTCTGGAGAATGGTGATCTGTCACGCCCAGAGACAGGGGATTGGAGTACATTGGCAAGGATGTACGGGAACAACGGCATCTTGCAGATCATGGGATCACTCGTCTGGTGGGGGAAGGTAGTGCAGACACTGGAAGGCGAGGATACGGAGGAGTGGCTGGCTGCAGTGAGCGACGTGACTTGGGTGCTTGAGAGGCTGCTAGAATCTGGGGAGATCAAAAGGTGAGCACGAGCCGCGTGCAGGGGACAAGCATAACTGTCTCAACTATTACAGCGGGCTTTAATCGCTACGTAACGAGAGCGCAAAACCACCGCACTAAGCCCTACGTTTGTAGAGAGGCTTGGGTCAAATGAAATCATACACCTTTCGACCTCTTCAAATTCCTGCCAATCAAAGTCTGGCCAATTGACGGGCGCGAGCCCTTTCGTAGATCCCGCATGAACACTTGAGACGTAAGTCACACGCTGTACACACAGATATTCATCTTACCTCTGAACGCCGATTTTGCCTCCACGTATCCCAATAGGTCCAGCCAGTAGGATGCTCGCGCACATCCCGAACTTCTCCTGGATCGCATCCACGAAAGGCTGCAAGTAGAACGCCGCGTTTTCAAGCGCCCTGCAAACACGAATCCCATCAGCACTCTCAAAGTCGCAAACGCCAGTTGTCACTCACGCTGACATCTCCTGCGGTGTTCTCGATGGACTGTCTGCCAGCGACAGCTCCCAGGCTCTCACTGCATTCAAGTATTCCTGCTCGCACGCTACTTGGCACTCATGCCTGAATGCTGCTGTCTCCGCGTCCCAGGCCTCTGCTGTCACTTTGGATATCACCTCGATCGCCTGCGGCGCCACCTCGCCCGTGAGCTCTGCCCGTCTCTTCAGCGACCTCAATCGTGCCCCCGCCAGCTCTTTCACCCGCATCTCGTAGTACTTCTGGGAATAGAAGTTAATGACCCGTGCGCGCTGCGGTTTGGGGGAGCGTTGCCCAAGACACCCGAGAAGAGCTCCTTGAAGGCATCCTTGTCGGTTTTCAGCAGGGTGCCATACTCCGCCCGGTACCACGCGCCAATTCGCTGCATACTTCCCGGTGAGTTATCAGGTTTGTGTACTAGCACTAATAACTTACCGTTCGCAATTTTCTCAGACACTCTGCCCGAAACGTAACCTCTTCGGGAGACAACACCTCGTGAACAACGTCGTCGGCAGCCAAGTCGGGAGGATCCTCGACGTCGACAGCAAAGTCCTGGTCGTCCTCAAGATGGTAGCCGTATTTTTTGAAGTAAAGCTTCGCCACTTTAGTATAAAATAGCCCCGCTCTGTTGGCCTCCGACTCCCACAGCCACTCCTGCTTCCACTTCTCGAAAAAGGTTTTTTTGGTGCCATACACCCACGACTCTTTACCAGGCTTTGCCTTGTCATCCCCTTTACGGTGTCGAGGCCTTTTTATCTTGGCTCGAGTGACAATAGCCGGCAGCTCGGGCTCGGGAGGCTCAAGAATCTCTTGTGGATGGGAGCGCAGTTCCTCCTCTGGGTGCATGGGTACGTTGGCGTTGGTGGTATCCCCCTGATGTAACAGAAGCTGGTAGCGCTGTCTCCGGGAGTTGCAGCGGTGGCGCCTGGGGGGTGCTGACATTGCCAGCAGGGGGTGACATATCTGGCGGGGTCGAGGATGAATCCTGCTGTACCTGGGACATCGTAGGCGTCGGGTTTTTTTCGGTTCGCTGCTTTGCTGGCAGGTTGTTTATTCACGCGGGCGTGACGCGGCCACTTCACTCTTTTTGGATAACACTCAATTAAAAAAAACAAAAAGCTCCGTAGGTCCCCTTTCGGAAGCGTGCGGGCTCTCTGATTTCTTTCTCATATAGGCTCTCAGGGCAATTGCCTATTTTAATTTGCGTACAAGAACACGAAGTACAGAAAGCTTAACAGCCAGTACACTGACTCAGAATAATTGCCTATTTTAATTTCCGTGCAGGAACACAAAGTACATGAAGCTTTATAGCCAGTACACCGACTCCAAAAAGGCTTGCGCCTCATCATAGTTCGTCGTCGCAAGAATTCGGGGTTTGCGGCCTGCAGATTCTTCTTCCAGGAATGCGTCTCGTGCCTCTCCACTGTAATTCATTAATATGACGATAATAGAATATCTGAAAACAGCGACTCACCGATCTGTGTACACAATGCGCCTGCCCCAGACAGCAAAGTATTTTGCCAAGCCCGGCACCTCGTCCCAAGTGGTAGACGTCAAGCTGGAAGGACTGGATAGGGAGTTGTCAATCCCCCCCACGTTGTTCATACAATCCGCCAGGGACAAGCTTCGTAGATCTGGTATGGCTAGCTCCGGTGCAGCGGGCTCTGATGCAGCGGGCTCTGGTGCAGCAGGCTCTGGTGCAGCGGGCGTAGGCTCAGTGCGGGGGTGGAGCAGGGGGGGTGTGGATGGACACCAAGAATACAATGCTCCTGCCACTCCGCGATACAGGCGTCCATTGTATGGTGCCCCCGCTGCGCTGCCAAAGGATATCCGCTCACCATCGCTTTGACAACAGTCTTGCACATCCCTCAGCTTCACCACTTTACTAATGGGACAATACAGAGCTCACCAACTATGCCAAATTCCGACGCATCAGCCCTGAGTGACGAGGTACATTGGATACCCGGCTCTCGGGCCTTCCCTGGGCGCATCACGCACGGGTGGGAGACACCAATACCGCGGATCATGCGCTGGGTTGCTGTGGTCGGGCACCATTTCTTCAAGCTGCATGTTTGTGGGGGTGAGTGCCAGGGCCATCGAGAAATTGCCCCAAAGAATTGGAGAGAAAGAGATGGGAAATTTGTAACGTGATCATATTGTTACGCGGCATGAAGCCTCTTCGCCCCTCGCGGGCAGGAGCTATCGCCGCCGCCAACACTGAAAAAGTTACTGCCGACGCTGGCAGCCCTGGTACAGGTAGATGGAGGTATTGCGGCGTGTGCGGATGCCTGGATGCCTCGCCTTGAGCGCCTTTGGCATCGTTATACCTTAGTGCATGAGCCTGTTTAGTTGTAATATTTTGTTCCTGAATATTATTGTCATGTGAGTCATCCCGTTGGTTTTTTTCAGGTACCTTATGCTTGTGTTAGGTCGCAACACTGCAAGCTAGCTCCTTGCCCACAGCAACGAGTATGATGACGCGTAACGTCACAGTGACACCTGCCTATTTAAGCCTAATGAGGGTGAAATCGCGATGTGCATTGTTCACCACACACTGCTCATTGTACCCTCGGAATTTCCGGCAATGTATTCTTGGTTTACTACCCACTGAACCATCTATAAACCAGGTGTTTTTACCATTCTTTGATGCCGAACACCGCAATTCCATCAGGGAGCAAGGTATGTGGCCAAACAGTCTGACCTTTGTCCTTTCGCTCCCATCTACAGCTCTCTTGGATTTATATTGAATGTATGCACGTTCCCCCGCGCCTCAGCATCTGGGACGCGCTATTGATCTTCAAAATAAATCATGAATTATATTCACTCACGCCTCGGCAGGTGAGTTGCGCTCCTTTCATCACATGTATGCCTAATCTAAGTCAGCGTAAAAATTCTATTCCAGGCCCAGTACATAATACTCCAAAACTTGCCAAATTGGGGTCATCTTTTGAAAACGCGCACTTTCGGTCCAACGCTACTTGCTTTGACACTACAGCCAAGTCCACCGGTCGGTTCTTCTGTACTTCCCCAGGTAAAATTTTCGAAAAAGCTAGATAAATGTCAGAGTTATCTGACTGCCATGATCCAACGGCTTTCTCATCTCTCAGGAGCTCACAATCCTTTTGGAAAGCGGGAGTACCCTTGTGCTAGCGGCGTTTGCAGATGTTGCACGCCGTTGCATACGTGAAACATGGAAAATCCCCGATCTTTTTGGACAGTACGGTAGGTCTTTGTCCTTGATATCTCAGAAAAATTATTAACTTGTGTTTCTTTCGCTGGGCAAGGGTGCAGCAAATATTCTTTCAAGGTTCGGTAAGTGCCGAATCACGTTGTTGTGTGCATGAAACATGGAAAACCCCCGATCTTTTTGGACAGTACAGCAGGTCTTTGTCCTCGATATCTCAGAAAAATTATTAACTTGTGTTTCTTTCGCTGGGCAAGGGTGCAGCAAATATTCTTACAAGATTCGGGAAGTGCCGAGGCGGTCCGGACCGTCATTGCCGAGTATTTACGGCAGGTTATTAAGGTAACCTCTTTTCTCAAGATTGATCCATTGTGCAAGTCAGAATGTGCTGCAAAACGACAGCGAGCTGCAATCGGCGCCTGAATGTAAGCCTCACCTCACCTCATTAGCAAGCTGTCAGTTTCTCAAGATCGATCCATTGTGCAAGTCAGAATGTGCTACAAAACGACAGCGAGCCGGAATCAGCGCCTGAATGTAAGCCTCACCTCGTTAGCAAGCTGTCAGTTCACGTTTCCACAGTTTTTCTGACCTCTTTCAGAGCCTATGTCCTTACATCTTACGGGAGGAGATACGTGTAGCGACTGAATCTTTGGGTGTTGATAGTGGCAGCGACGCAAAAGGCGCTGAAAGCTATCCTTCCCAACCAGCAGCCATTGGTTATCAGCCGCTCTGTGTTCGCGTCCGGGCAAGTGGGCTAGACACTCGGTGAGTTTCATCTCCGATCTCTTTTCCATTCACGTAAAAGCTGTCACCCAGCTACTCCAAATGGGAGTACATGGACTTCTTGATCCAGGCCTGCAGCACCAATTCTTCCAGGTTTTCCAGGTTCCACTCTAATGGCAAGAAATTCAGGCCATCTGCACTCCTCAACCACTCGGCACCTTTTCCAAATTGTTTGGGGCTTCAGCCTTTCGTCGTGAACTATCGTCACGATATTCCAGGGCAGTTGCCGACTCGCCAAGCTGTAGCCGACTCGGAGGCTCGCCCTAAAGTCTTACGGCACTTGCTCCACAGGCTCCATAAACGCACCGATGGACTGTGGACGAGCTCCACAACCTCTCTCTTGCCCATACCACCACCATCTCGCCCTCGCAGTATCCTCCTCATTGTTTTCCTTCGTGTTGCCATTGTTGTCGCTGTCTCAGTCGCCACCAAATCAAGAAACCTTACCAAGGTTGATTTGAACTTGACTCCCACAGTGCTCAAGGTGAGCTCTTTGCTTAATTAAAGGTGCTCACTCTCGTGTTTGCCGCAGTTATCTGGGTATGTACGTTGGATTCAAATATGATTTCTGGTTGATGACATGACACGCAGGCCATTTGGCTGTTCTCCGGCGACGAGACATTCAGTGAAACCAGTGATGTCACTGGCATCAATTCTTACCACCGTTTCAATGAATATCTTGACAAGATCCTCGAAGGCCTTCGGCGTCGGCAAAAATGGGCCCAGGCCTTGTTCCTCTTCTGGAACAAGTCACCTCTTCCCTGAGACTAACGGCTCCAATTTTGGTGGTGAGGTGCAGGCAGAGGACGAGAGTGTTCGGGAGGAGCTGGCGGCCGCAACAACCGTGCTCGTGGATATGCCCGTCGTCTCTGATGGCAACGGCGCCAACGATATGTAACAAATTTTTGTATCCATTTTTTTTTTTTCAATAGCCATATCTCTATGTGTCATGAGCGGTGATAAGGTACCTCAATTCGGCTTGTGACTCCTTAGCTGCAAAGTGGCTCATGTTATAAGCGGTCTAGGTGCTTAAGGTGCTTATAACCAGTTATGCACGCTGTTGCACTGTTTTCAGCAGATCCGTATATTTGGGACATAATATTTTTTTTTTGAAAATAAAATAAAATACTCCTGCAGATAAGATGCTATTTTATCTCGTCTGATATACAAAATTGGTTGTTAACCAGATAGGCGCTGGGGCTCAGTCAAGAGAAATGAGACGTCTGATCGAAGATAAGCACCAGCAAATCCGATCGGCACCACACCATTGCAATGCGGACGGCAATACGGCGTGGGACCACAGCCATTTCGACTTGGCCTTTCTTCCCATCATGAGCAGGAACTCTTTGAGAGAGCATCGCGGTGGCGCTCGAGCTCTGGCCCCAACAATGCATATCCATCAGCCTCATTTCGTGCAGGTTGTCTCTGTGTCTGCAAATGGCCGCAATGCATCGGTACCGGCATACGTCATCCCCACCGAGCCTACGCTGTCTGTATACAACCAAGAATACATGGTGACCAACGCCGCTGTTGAGAATTGGGACTTCAGCTATGATCTCGGTGATACTGCTTTGGTCGGGGAGATCCAGACACCGCAATCAGATGGAATTGTGTTCACATCGAGGAAGGTTTATGAAAATTCGGTGCTTATCCAGCTCATAAAAATTGCACCTTGATTAATTTTCGGTCAGGACTATCCAATGCTCACTTGGGCCAACTACCAGGATGAATACCTCGACAAAATGATTCGTCTAGAGGGTCGAGGCTATGCGGCCATTTATTCGAAGTGCGGGGACTGCAGGAGTTGTGACCCAACATTCAGATGCGAGCATCAGACCTGCTACAGACCATCGTTGTTTTGCCAGACATGTATTGTGAAATGGCACGCAGTTCTGCCAATGCACTGGATCCAGGTGAGCATTAGCGCTTAGGGAATGTGCTACAACTCATGGGTGAGCTGCAGGAGTGGAACGGCACTTTTTTTGAGCGGCGATCTCTCCTCTCTTGGGCTGGTGATGCAGCTCGGTCACCTGGTGGGGTATAGTTGCTCGAATCCCTCGCGAGCACACAAAGACTTCGTTGTCATTGACACAACGGGGATACACAACGTCACCGTCAATTTTTGCCTGTGCGATGGGCGGCTAGAGAAGAGACAGCAACTGATGAGGGTTTGCTGGTGGCCGGCGACCGCACGCGACCCTCAGACCTGTGCAACGTTTGCTGTGGTGCGCCTCTTCCACATGTTGAATTGTTTGGGAAAGATTTCTGCCCATGATTTTCTACAGTCCCTGGAGTTGCTGAGCAATAATGACGGGCTGCATCCGGTCTCGGTGTGTTCAGTCTGGGAATTATGACTAGATTTGATCTAATATAGCAGTCTAGGATCGTCGCCAGGCCTTTTGTCACATTATACGCCAGTATCGCACTTTATCCATGATGAAACAGGCGGGACGTGGACACGATCCCACGGGTGTCAAAGGGACAGCGCAGGGTGAGCTAGCGCTCAAGTGCCGTGCTTGTCCACAGGATGGGATGAATCTGCCAGACGGGTGGGATACGATCAATTGGGACACAATGCCCAAGGACTTATGGTACGTTATTTCTGTGCTGGCCGAATTGCTGGTTGCTGAGCGCACACAGCTACAAATACTTCCAGTTTGACGCGCAGGACGCCAATTTTCATATGGTCAACCGGAACGTATCCTCCGCTGCCAAAGATCCAATCTTAAACGACGGGTGCGGCTATTTCATCCACAATGGTCAGTACACCGAGCACCTTTGTGCTCATGTCAGCAAGGAGGAAATATCGAGCTGTTCGGGGTTCCAAGCTATGTTCCTCGCCAACAAGCGGGTCAAGGGGCTGCGAACAACGGGGGTGGCAGGAGTTACATGCGCTCGGCACAATATGTGGAGGCCAAATGGGATTGGACCTCTGCAGTTCGGGGAACGGTTAGCCTCAATTTGGTATAATTGTGACCGCGCTGACGTGCTGCCAGGTTCTGCAACGTGGACTTCATCGTGTTTTCGGCATTGCTGAATACAATCCTTTTTTACCTCATTCTATCGTACGACATCGCCTGCCAGTATGGGAAGAATTTCTGGTCACAGATGGAAGCACTGCCGCAGTATATGCATCTCTCGATAGACCGAGCGGGTCTGGTTCAAAGTCCCCAATTTTCACCTGCCCCCTCACCAACCAGCATGCCATTCTGCATATTCGTTTCATTATATGTGGGGTGCTGGGAGAACCCATGCTGAGACTGTAGAACAAAATCGGGAGTTCCTCAACGGAGCCGCGGCATCGACAAAAATGATGGCGCTTGGGTCTTGGTTTGGGACCCTCAAGGATCTCTTTGCGTTTCATAACTGGCGACGGCAGGTGGCTTGGCGTAACATTCTTGCGAGGCGAATGGCAGAGAACGTGAAGGAGGGGCAGGTTCATCGAGACGCGTTCGAGGCTTTTGATGCAGCGCTACGAGAAAACGCTCCGGAGTTGGTTGAGAGCTGGAAAAATTGGGTGCACGAGTGGGAAGCGCGCCAGCACACCGACAGGGCAGAATCACCGTTTGAGTTAAAGGAGAAAGGTAAGCGTCGGTGTTGATGCAAGGCCAAGAACTGAGTTTGTGTCATGTTTCTAGTGATGACAATGCGTGGAATTCGCCTGAAGCTCGAGAAGGAGGAGCTCTTGCGCAGCGGGGAGGGAGTGGAGGTGGAACGAGAAGATACACCTGGCACATTTATTCTCATGGGGCTGGACATCGAGGAAACGCAGTGAGTAATCTCGCGACAGGAAACAAACGGAGTAAATCATTGATTTACATTACAGACAACAACTCACGATTGACGTGAAGGCCGTCTCCAACCCAACCGAAAGCCAGACAGTGGATTTTTTGAAACAATGAACGGCGCTGCTGAAGCGCATCCGCACATTCCGCAAGCTACAACGCACCTACATGCCCAACCTGCGCCGATTTCTGACGGCCACGCAGCGGGCGATCTGGGATGCAGAGACCGAGCGCAATGCCGAGTCCGTTCGGCTATTCATGCCATCGGATATCCTTGATAACGAGAAGCGCGTGCGAGCATGTGCTGTTGGCTTGCCGGAGGTCGAGTCAGAGCTGCGGATCGGCGAGGCGCATGAGGCACTGAACGCGCTGCGGCTTGGATTGCGGACACGCACCATGACGAATCGGTTCTGGCTGCGCCATTGTACCGGGCAGCGCATGTTAACTCAGGGACAAGGGGTCCTATGTCAAGTTAATTTGAAGATTCACAAAGCGAAATTTAGGTACCGCTATGTTCGGAATGCGCTGATTCGTTTGAAGGGACATGGACCGTGGGAGAGGGAACTTAGAGTGCTGGAGGACAGTGATGTTCGAGCGCTGAACGAGCGCGCACTTACGGCAGAGGAGTCGGAACAGTGGAAGGGAATTCACGACTACAAAGACATCGCCGAGGAGGGGGGGATAGCAGCATTTGGAGTGGTGGCCATCGGTGAGGGGCGGCGCACACTGTCGTGGATTTGGTACTCGGCCAGGCCCGAGGAGCCGACAGAAGCGGAGCTGGTGGAAGGTGTGTGAACTAGGAACTGAAGCTTGACGTGCACTCACCAAAAGCCTAGCCCTGCGAGTCGAGTGGTGTAAGGCCTACGCACGCACGAGACGTTGGGATGAGGACGTCGTCTTAGTCGAAGAAGAAATGCGTCGCACGATTGAGTATGGCCATTCCATGGCGCGCAAGTGGAAGCAGAGAGCAGGTGCACGCGCCGGAACTATCGAGCCAGAGTTGCTGGAAGGGCTTATGGCTTACGCTCATGAACAAGAAGTCCGTGAGACCGCGACATCTGCCATGCTTACCGCAAAGTGGGCGTGCATCCGAGAAAAGGGGCGTGCTTATCGGGCACGGGAAACAAGCCCCGGGGTTGAGGTTGTGGTCCTGCTGGATGATGAGGTTGGGGAAGGGCAAGGGGATGAAGAGGACGGGCCTCCAGACTACGAAGATGAGGGTGACGATGAACTTCTGGAATAAATATCTTTTTCAGTAAATTTCCTTTTCAAGCCGCTGTCACCGGGGGTGTCGCGATGCGGAAGGCGGGATTTTGGGACGTTTTGACAGAGTGATTAAGCAGCTTTAGCCAACAGCTGTTCGCGACGTAGTTGTTGAATATGGTATTGTAGTGATGCGAACAAGACAGCTGACTGAAAAGGGTGATTTCTGATGCGAAGCGTGGTCAAAGTTTTTTTGTGCAGAAAATGGTAGGTTGCCGAGCGTGCCGAGGTAAAATGAGTAGAAAATGTACGAGAGAGGTTGCATAATACAGGCAGGGGCATCATTCATGGGCGCATTGTATTGTGGGTATTATTGGCCAGATGGCCACGGCCGCGGAAATTGCATTACAGTCGGCGATGTTGGCCGTGCGTAATGCAATATGGTCATTTTCTAGGTTGGATGTAAGGGAGTGTATCTACCATGGCAGAACTAATCTTGGGGTCCTAGGTAATGAGTAGTGAGTGCAAGCCACTTTGTTGATGGCACACTGGCGGAATGGCTTGCCAAGCCAACAATTTGGCTTGCAAGCCAAAATGCCGGGCGGGTGATGCCACCCAAATCCACGCCCACGCCCGAAACAAGCCAATCGGCGCGGGCGCAAGCCATATTTGCAAGCCAAAAAGTTAACTCTCCGTGGAAGAGCTTCCAGGTGTCATGGAGCTTGGCCAGAGAGTCGTCAGTGTGTGTTTCAAAATGGGCATAGTAAATGAAGTCCAAAACTCCGCGCATGTTCCCGTCTGCACACAGAGTATTCACACCCTCCTTCCCGGCGTTAATGAGGGGCTCTAGCATGATGCGCATGCAGCGGTGGAAGAGCTGTTAGCCCGCAGCAGACAGGTTCTGCTTCTAGAAGCAGTTCAGTTTGCAGACGGGAATGTAACCCAGCAAAACTGTGGCTCACTCTGAAAGTTTGCTTCGTGTTTCCTTCAACAGATTTCTCACTGATAGATGGACCGGCCAGGCCTGTTTATCGCCACTGAAGGTTGCCAGTCACGTTTTATCCGACGGCAGAATGACGGGGCAGACTGTAACACCCGGGGGTAAAAGTTCCTTTATGGAGAACTAGCAGTAACCTGTGCTTCGCTATGGTAGATACATTCAGACAGTGAAAGGATGTAAGTAGGTAGGTAGCATGATACTGGAGACGCCGCTCATCATCAACCTCCAGTTGACTCCTCGCAGTCTAGTGGACAAACTGAACTACTCGGATGGTAAGGAAATTTATAGGCTTAATCTTTGTGAGCAAATCCTTCATCTACCTTCCGACTTGAAACTTGGCCTTGATGCTGCCCCCAAGCGAGATAAAATTTGCCTTTGTCCCGCTTGAACGTGAATGTATATACATATTGGTTCCACGGTTTATCCATTTTCTTCCTGTTATTTTCCTTCCTCAAAATCTCAGGTGCCTTTATCTCCGGCCCACAATACCGGTTATCTGGCTTCATCTCACAAGTAGTGTGACCCAGTGCCCACATATCCAGTCCAGGTCACGGTTATCTGGTTTCTCTATGCAAAGGCATTCAACGAGGGGCTTCATCTCATTAGTATTGTGGCCCAATGCCCTGATACCTGAATATGTTTCCCAGTGCCCACAAGAATATTCGGTCTGTACATCTAATGTCCGTTGGCCAAATACTTACCGTCATGTTCACGGAGTTTTACAGTAATATTACGTTCCGAGAGTCAGGTATTCAACATCTCACCAATTTATAAATAGAAACTCAACATTTCGATGGAAATTTGAACATTTAGCTAGAACTTTGGAGCGGGTGACATCATTCGGAGCTCTCGGAGCGAGTTGACTAGAGACAAAAGGTGCGATAGCCAATCAAAATGTCCGGAGTCAAAGGTGTTCGATTCTCATATAGATATCGGACGTGTTCTTGACCAAAATGCAGATTCCGCTACCTGGAGATCCCACTACCAATCCCCCGTCCACGTCTCCATACACCTTCTGTAGCGCATAGCGCATCTTGTCCCAAAACGCGGCGTTGCCCATGAGCTTCCTGATGCACTCGATGGGATCGCGCTTCCAAAATTTGACTTCCTGCTTCTTTTAGTGTTGCCGGGGTGCGGTTCAGAACCCCTCCCGAACCCGAACCGCACCTGAATCCAGGTTCGAAGGGCTCAAAATATTCGAACCGAACCCCAAGTGAGATTCGGGGTCCGAGGATTCTGGATTTTGCCGAACCTGTTTGAACCTCATGTTTAACCGCCTGATTCTTAATGAATGGATAACTAAGAGTAGTTAATTTCCGCCTTCCCTGAAGGTACTGTAAGGTCCCCACCGTCAACAAATAAATATATGTAACTAGCCGCCGTCAAGAAATATATGATTCCTCCATCTACACACAGTGCACAAGGCCCGCCGCCATAAATCGACTCTCACCCATCTGCTCCAATGTCTGTTGGCGACCAGTGTGCAGACGGCCCAGATGGACAACTGCTCCCTGCTTCTGAGATTATCTTCTACAATGATCCTGATGACGACCATCCTTTTGCCACCCGTCAAAACCTCCTCGACGAAGGCCACCAATATCACAGAATTCTTTCAGCGGCGTTCTTCCAGTCGGATCTCCCATCCCTCTGCCCGTGTTTCTGATCCTAACAATGCAGAGTCTGCCTTGAAGCGTAAGGCCCCGTGGGATCTCGACCAGCCTCGCTCCTTTGCTCGTGCTCGTACCTCCCATGCCGCTCGCTCTTCCTCTCCATCCGAGCTCGACAACGACGGAGACGAGATCCCCAGTCTCAGGGACGCCAGTGACTCGGAGGACGACGGGGACGAGGAGGACATGGAGGAGGAGGATGAAGATGAAGTGGAGGCCGCATATGAGGCCACCAAGGCACTTGGGGATGCCAACCGAGAGGTACAAGTTTTCCTTCTTTGAAGCTTCTGTTCTTCGCAATTGGAATTGTTTCTGAATGTCTCCAAAGGTTATGGGCCATCGCAACAAGGCAGAGGCTACCTTGGATATCAAGCCCATGTATACTATGGGTGAGATGCTCGATGCTGACACTGGTGAAATGGTGAAAGGTCATTGGTGCCGTCTGTGCAAGTGGGTTATCCTCTGATCCTTAACTCTGTGACACTCATAATTTTGCCCAGGAATGCGGGAGTCAATTCCAAAAAGTGCTTCCTTCTCGGGAATGTCACGACACGGCGGATGCACATTAAAAGGTTCGAGTTCTTTATAAAGCAAATACTCAATACTGACAATTTTAAACAAAGTCTATAAGCGCCTCTGCGAGAAAAATCAAGTTGCAATTCACCCGCGGGTGACACCTGATGACATCTTGAAGTACGTTCAACTGTTGCTTTTATTTTCTTCGGATGCTTAGACTGTCGTGGATTAAGGGGTATAAAGGGGGATGCCATGGAACAGACGACCTTAAATGGCTTTGCGATGAAAATTCCGCCTTTTAAGACGGATGGAATGCTGGACCACTTGGTCAAGTTGGTCGTGTCGGAGGACAATGTGCGTGATTTGGTTTCTTGAGTTTCCCTTAGATCCGAAGCCGAAGCCTCCTTTTCAGGCGTTCAGGCTTGTTGACAAGGGACCATTCCGGCGACTGATGCACTATATGCGTCCGAGCTTGCAAAAGAAAGATCTTCTTCATCGTACCAAAATGATGTCGGAAGTGCTCGAACGCACAAAGAAGGTTGAAGCACGCCTCCGAGAGAAAATTAAGGTGAAGTGCCCTGGCTTCAAAGGATCACTCGAGAACTCACTCATAGTTTGCTAGAATATCCCTGGGCAGGTTTCTTTCACCTTCGATACCTGGACCTCGGACACAGGCGATCCTTACCTTAGTGTTACTGGTCACTACATTGACTCTCCCGCCGACAAGCCCAGCGAGTGGAGCCTCAAATGCGACCAACTTTCATTTACCCCAATCGAGGGGAATCATTCTGGTCAAAATCTATTCAAAATCCTTGTACGTATAGTTGACTGGTATGATCTTCGCGAAAAGGTTATTTTCAATTATCACTTACAGTGGAATCACCATTAAAATTATTTTTTTTTGAGATCGGCTGGTGCACTGCCGACAACGCAACCAACAACGACAGTGCATTGAAAGCATTTGGCACGAGATTGGTCCCCTCAAGTTGCGTTGGGATGCAGATGAACGTCGTGTGAGGGAACACTGTACTTTATTCCATCTCAATGCTTCCCAGCTGACAATTTTTCTTTGGTGTAGATGCATGGAGAATGCGGTTCACCTTGGTGCTGGGCATTTTATCTCGGATGTATCACCCTTGTCGGCCTAAGCTGTCCTCGCAAAAGCGAAAAAGGTCAGACAGGAACTCAAGAAGGCCAACCCGGAGATGAATGATGAAAAGTTCGAGGCATTATTGAACGGAGATGGTGATGGTGAAGGAGGGGATTCCGACGATGAGGTAGATGATGTTGCACCTGCAGATGCTGTCAGAAAGGCACTCGCGCTCGTCAAGCAAGTACGTACCATGTTTGTTTCCGGCTTACCTTTGTAATAATTTTCTGTGTGGCAGATCCGGATGTCCCCTCAGGCTCAGGCCTTTTTCAAGAGAATGTGTGTCGATACTGGCGTTCCCACCCTTCAACTATTGGGTTGGGTTCGCACTCGATGGGCATCCATCTTCACATTCTTCGAAAGGCTGTTGAAATTACGGCCGGTCAGTTATTCAACTTACATTACCGCACCAAATGTTCTGACTTTAATCCAGGCCGTCAATCGCTTCGTTCTTTTGACAGATGGGAGCCCCGAAGTTCCAAAACTCGCCAAGAAGTTCTACAGCGACTTTAGGTTCTCACGCACCGATTGGGAGAAGATTGAGAAAATGCACGAAGTTCTTCAGGTACGGTTTGCGTAACCATATGTTGTACCGTAATTAGCTCAATGCAACATGTGTCACATTGCTTAGGAGCCCGCAAACATTCAGCAATCGTTTTCCAATGTCGGAAGCCCCACCGTGTGGAGGACATTACCGCTCCTCGAAGCCTTGCAGAAAACATGGGAGAACATGGCCGCCACCAAAAAATTTGCGGAGATGCGTGGTTCAATCGAGGCTGGTCTGGATAACATTGAGAAATAGTACGCCAAGACCAATGACACCGATGTTTCTTTCATTTGTCTTGGTCTGTGTATCGTACACACTTGTGGTATTATTTCTAACTCACCTGCAACCTAGCTCTCGACCCGAACTTCAAGACAGCCTATGTTGCATCCGCATGGGACTCGGATGCATATAAAAATGGTCTCATACTGCTAGAAGCTAAGGTGAGGACGAAATTTATTCTAACTGAATAGCACCTCATTCCATCATAGTTTGATGCATACTATGTCGCGCCGGACCCCGTCGCTCAGCCCGAAGTTGTTGTTACTCCAGGTATTTATTTTTTCTCACATCCGCGATGTCAAATGAAACTGAGACTGTACAGCCGTTACTGTTCCTGTCCAGTACGGGCACAGCTGGATGAAAGCAAAGATTCTGGCACGGAAGCAGCAAGACGCATCTGTCAACGATCCCCGGCAAGAGCTCAAAGCATATCTCAACACTCCATTGGAGGAAGTGGACGATGTGGTGGCCTGGTGGGGGAGTAAGTCTTCTTCCAAGCAGAGAAGGTTTCACTTCTAATTCCTTGGTCGTCAGCATCATGTAGGACACTATCCTACTCTTGCTCGCATGGCCAGAGACTACCTCGCAATCCAAGGCTCTGCCACTGCATCCGAGCGGGCCTTTTCAAGCGGATCTTTGACCGCCACGAAGCGCCGTAACCGCCTCGCTCCCGCAACCTTTGAAGCCCTTCAAAGCCTGAAAAGTGCGTACAGAAACGATCATATTGGCGCTGCGGAGGAGGCCACTGAGCGGATGATATCGCACTTTGATGCCCTCGAGTCTGATGATGACGGGGATGTAAGAATATGGGGTCCAAACAAGTGGGGGGGAGAGCAAGAAAGCATAATTTATTCGTGCTCTCTCGAGCCTTTATATACCCTCGAGGACAATGTACCTAAATAAATACAAATACATGATGAAGAATAATGGTATCCAAGAAGTAGAGTTTCAGGCCAGCTGAAACTACCCAATGGGCTGTGCGTTGCTATGCACAGCGTGTCCATGTACGTGGGCATACGTGTCGGCTTGTTTCTCCAACAGGGGATGCATAGAATTATTTGTCTTGGCTCCTTTCGGACCAGAATCTATGCCTTGTTCTATTCTAAGTTTAAAAGTCGTAGGAACCGTCAAAACTTTTTCAAAATTCTACAGGTTCGTTCAGGTTCGAACCCCTCCCGAACCTGAACCGAGCCCTTGTGAACCGAACCCCTGGGTTCGGTTCTAAGTTCGCCAAAAGTGCCGAACCGAACCCATTCTAAGGTTCGGGGTTCGGAAAATTTTGGTCCGAACCGAACCTAACGAACCCCGGCAACATTACCTTCTTCGCATTTCCTCTCGCATCTGTCTCATCTCCGACAATTTCAAAATTTTTGCAGGTCCTCTCTGGACCACTGGGCAGACCGTATATCATCTGTAAGAATGCGCGAGTATTCTGGTATGAGGGCTTTGCTCCCCCTTTGATCTTGAAGACGCCGTGAGTCTAACGGCACGACGTGTGAGAAAGGAGCCACAGTACGCACCGTAGCTTGGGAAATTCATTTATGTCCCCACCACTGATCTCTGTCTTGCTCAGCCACCATGCAAGATTCCAGTCGTCCTTGCTCGCAAATGGAGCCCATGGTGGCTGCCCTTCTGCAGCTTGCTTGTTTCGTATCGCCTCAAAAGATAGTCTCGATTTGATTGCGCTCGGGCTCCAGGACGGATCCCGCTGATCTAGGGTAGTCCTCAAACCACTTAGTTGCACCCGGAGCATCCTCCTCTTCTGGTTCCTCGTCATCGACCTCTTCAATTGAGGGGTAATAGCCATCTTCGTCACTTCGTTACTTCGCTTATTTTTACGAAACCTCGTCACTTTGATCGCATTTAGGGAAAGCTCGTTACTTCTCATGATTTTCTGTGAAAGCTCGTGAGATGAATAAATTCCAGTGAAAGTTCGTGACCTCACGGTTCATCCACTGTTGAACATCACGTGGTACGGTTGCCCTTTCCTTTCCACCATCAGCACGACCATTGCGCCTGTGCAAAGAATTTGCTGGATTTGCCGACAGTGCGCACCGACGTCCAAGATAGAGCGTTGTGGAAGGGTCAAAGTCCCGAGCCGTAGGCTCTCGGATGGGGTCGGTAGTCCGTGTAGGGGTCGAAGGAATGCGAGGGATTGAATAGGGAAATAAGTCTTGGGCCGTAGAGTGTGAAAACGGAATAAAAACAGAGTACGAAGGTGGGAAAATGCCGTTTGTCGAAGGTGGCGTCGTAAAACGTGGTTCAAGGGATTCGGGTGGCTATGTAGCCCACTGGCGACGTTACGGGAGTACGAGGCGAGGAGCTCCGACGCTGCCTCTGGGCGCTTGCCCTGCACTGGTCGCGTAGATGGTAGTTCGTGAAAGAAAGGTGATGATTGATCCTATTTACTCTACAAATAAATGCTGTAATGTAATTTATCGGCGTACCAAAGTAGAATTAGAAACGGAATGTGGAAGGATTTCCACATCCCGGCCGTCCGACCCCTCCACAGCGTTCATCGCCATGGTGGCTATATCTGTACTGCATACACAAAACTTATATCATGACAACAGCAGTATCGACGTCTCCTTCACCCGGAACCATGCAGTAATAGGGCAGGTGGGTTTTTATTCAGCATGGTTAGACCGCTTTTCCGTGGCTTGCGTGATGCGCGGCACCAGGCAAACGTGGCGCGAGGCGCATAGGGCTGGAACTAGACGTGTAAATGTCTCGGGCATCAGTCTCGGGCTTGAATCACTGGCGACTTCGAAACGACAGGCGTCAGGGGGCCGTCTTCTACTCTGTATGCCAGAATAGTTCCTCGGACCAGTGTTCGTGAGTCGGACCGTGCCGTGTAACTATACCTACCTAGCACATTCACTGACCTCCTACATTTTCGCACCTACATTACATGTATTTCAGCATGCAATTCCATATCTATTATCCGGGACCGTTATCTTCTCCTTGAAAACTTATATTTTTATACAACTCCCCCACTGATAGTTCGCGATACAACCATACGAGGAGGTTCAACGTATATCAAGTGACGAAATTTCAATGGGCTAGCGAGAATTGACGAGCTTCGGTTGGAATTTCGCCGAACTCACGAACATTCATCGAATGCCATCAAACTGACGAACTCCATCAAACCGACGAACTTACCTGAATTTAACCGAAGTAACGAAGTGACGAATTTGGCGCGGACTCTCAATTGAGACACGTCTTCGTGGCGGCACCCCAGGCTCAGCAGCTGGGATAGGACCTGCATCCGGATCCATGAACAATGCCTTCATAATCACCAGTATTTAGGGCTGTTCGCCGTGCCCGTGACTGGCACGGCCGTCGATTCGACGGATGAGTGACGGGCACGGACCGTCACCCGACAGTCCGTCGAATGATTGAAAAGTTTCTTGACAGAACGGGACGGCCGCCACGGCCGATGGAACGGGCTCGGACTTGCGAAGGTAGTCCAGAGGGGAAAGTAGACTAGAAAACATGCTCTAGTTTTCCCAGAAGTTGAAGTCGAATCAAAAGCCTTTCGGGAAGTCGTAATTCTACCGTCAAATGTAACTGAAGGCTATGTTTCTTCATCCAGAAAAGAAGGCCAGGGACCAAAGGGACCACGATCGACTCTCTGTGTGTATTTGATGGGTCGCCTCGTTCGAAGAACAGATTAAATTGAGTTGAAGACCAGAGCTGTAAGACGACCCACAAAGGGTAATTGATCTTGAATTGATCGTCAACCCCTCGCGGCAACGCCCAATCGAGGCCATTATGAGAGAGGTGACGCCTACCAGCCGGTGTTCAACTTCAGGAAGCAGGGAGACCATTTTGACGCCAATTTCGCCAAGTATACGCGAAGATTCCAGTGGTTTTTACCACCAGACCCGTCGTCCGTCAACAACGGTGAACGGCCGTCGGCTCGCCAATCCGTGCTGTCGCCGTTCCGTTGAGACTCTTTTGAAACCCTCGGCAGAACGGGTCGAATACCCGTCGCACGGAACCCTACTAGTATTGCATCTGAGTCGAAATTGACCCCGCATCAGATGGTAAGATTGGGTGGGGCCGACCCTCCCTCTTAAGGCGGTGCCTCGCTATTTTCCCGCGGGTGAGATACGAGTATGGGGTATGGGAACCCAAAAATCTAATCTGTTTCCTGAGATGTTACGTATTCGCTTTCTATAACCGGCCCTACGAATATTATAATACTAATTGCCCGAAGGCCAGCGTGCTAAAGTCTTCCTGTCTGCTGATCGAACATTCACAGTACAGCTTCGATCTTTCTTCCCGAAGCGCTCCACCATGACGACTATTGGCTTCAGGCTTTCTGGGTGATGCATGCAGGACATTCGGAACCGGCCACAAACCGTCTCCCATTCTTTGCAGAACAGCCTGACATTCTCTATGGCAACATCACCTACGGCATCGAACCACTGAACATACGCCAACTTCACATCCAGCACCGTCGGCGGGGCCTCCCGCTGATTTGCGCATTCCACTGCGCTGGAACCAATCACTCAATCAATTCCTTAGTCGACACTTCGACGTACCGTCTTTCGTTACTTGATCTCGCTGGCGTGGTGTCAGACTGAACAAACCGGTAGATATACTGAATCACCGTCTCTATAGCTATCTCTTGCGCGCAATTGGCCAAAGCTGTTGGGCTGCCTCCATCCACTGGGAGGCTTTGTGTCAGGTCTACGTCCGGCTTCCTGATTCTATCTTGTATCTTTTGCTAGTGTGAGGTGTCAGATTAGACAAACGGGTCGAAAGAATGAATCACCATCTCAGTAGCCATCTCTTGTGCGTAATCGGCCAAGGCGGTATTTTCTCTTCGTAGGCCTGCATTCTTCTCGGTAAGCGTTATGATCTGATCTCGCTGAATCACGATATCAGCCTCCCGGTCTTGTAGCCATTGCCGGTATTTCGTTTCAGCCAACTCGAACTGGTGCTACAGCGCAATTAGTTGGAGACTCGCGGGGTTGCGGTCTTACTTTCAAAAATATGCTTTCATTCTCCATATTCTCCATCGTCTGATTCTTCTGTTGTTCCTCCGAAAGGAGCTGTTCGAGACGTACGATCACCTCCTCCGAGGCTCGAAGTAGGGCATCTTGTCGATGATTCTTCTGTTGTTCCTGACAAAGAAGCTCTACGAGACGTGCAATCTCTGCCTCAGAGGCCCGAAGTCTGTCATCCTGTCCCTCCTTTAGATTTTCTAGATTTCTTTCGGAAGCCAGCCGGTCGTCGTCCACTCTTGACGACGACTTCGGTGAGCACCTGCGTGGCCTACGCGGTCTGTCAAACGCTGCGTCGATCATGCATCCAGTTGTGTAGTGTACTGTTTCGACGGGTGAATCCGGTTCATTTGAAGAGCTGTGACCCTGATTCAGCAGTACACCGGTGCCAAGAAAAACGGAAGTGAATACCGAAGGAGCTCGTTTAGCACGGCTTCAAACCGATCATCTGGTAGTCGGCGGAAAAGAACGGTATTCCCTAACGCTTCCTTTGTATTTTCTTCCATTATATTTTTCATCACCTCTCTTGTTTTTTCCTGCTGGTCTACGCAGTCCCACGGAATTTGCACTCCTGTTTTTTTCAGTACAAGCACTATACCATGGGTGCAACGCAAATCTTCGGGATTGCAGGCTGAATGATTGTGTTAAGGTGAGGAAGGTCATCGATATCGCAGCCTAACCTTGGCACGGAGAGGAGACCCTTAAGAAATCCCAAGAGTTAGAGAAGGCGTCCATGACCTGAGCTGACCCGCAGCGTAATTCAGGGCATACACGTCTGAGCGCGGTTAAATATCATGGCCTTTCGGATCAGATCCACAGGGCCCGGTTGCAGGAAGGGCCTTGCTTTATCGAGTTTAAAGGGTGTTTATACATGGCTAATCGTCGAGTAAGCAAGATTAGTCCAATTTCCTTTTACAACTCCCCTCACGCTCTTACCTCTAATGTTAAATCCGAAGATTATGGTAGCTATGGACCAGTGGGTAGGATACAGGTGTGGTGGTAACGGACAAGACACAGCGTCTAATTTAATCCACCTTGATGCCGCATGACCTATCGGCATCTCGGCTACGTCGGAGTTGAACCAGTCACTCCCTGAATTCTAACATGTAAGGTTGTAAAAGAGTACACTCCTCTCCACCCCCTGGGTCTCAAGTGAGAGTCGCAGCAGTAATCACTCCCATTTCCCTGCACTTGTCTTGGGATTTTCCTAAAGCCGCTTCAGGTCACCGGATCCCGAAGCATCAAATATACCTAGTTTGCACAGGGATACGCCTCTTTGGCTTATCTCACTGCCTTGCCAGGCATGTGATCCTTGGATTGTTTCTGGATTTCTATCTCACTGTTCTACTACAGTATAGATTGGTCAATATTTTTCTTGTGAATCAGACTTTTGAGAGATTTGTTGCGGCAAGGTGCAATGCCAAAAAACACGAAAAAAAACGGGTGAAAACGCCCCGAAACGCTGAAACACTTAGTGCGTGTTGGTAAGTGTAAATTCCAATTCACAAAATCTCAACGGCACAGGATAGCGCGCAAGTTCGGAGGTTCTCGCCAAAGTATATGGCGATTGCGAATTTAGGTAAGTTTGAAACCAAATGCAATAGGTCTAAATCAAATTCTAACCAAATCAAATCCTTCCAACCAAAAGTCTTGTTCCATAAGTTCCCGTAAGTTCCAAATAACCATTCACATGGAGTTCCAGTAAATACAAAAGAGATACGGGTTTTACCCAGGCAAGTATTATTCTTCTACCTACAAGATTCACCTCCTTTTATACCTTTACTGTTTGTCCTATCTAAACAAATATCCACTCCTGCAAACTTCAAGTCCCAATTCTCTGTAACCCAGTCCCTTGCCCATATTAGTGAGGGATCCTGCTCAAACCTGAGCAGTTCTTGAGGAAACCCCAGTCGTTTCCTAGCAACCGTACTTGTGAACAATGATTTTCATTGTTCAAGTGAATATCCTTTGGTGCGTATCCACACCCCTGGTGCCATTCATGTTTCAACATCGTTTCAGAATGTTAAAACACGTTAGAATATTTGAAATGGTGGTTGCGACGCGTCTGAGACGCGCTTTGATTGTCCCCATCAAAGTCACGTGGTCGCAACAATAGCCTTCCATTGTTCCATTATACGCACTATCCAGTGCAACTCCATTTTCGTAGGTCAACAACAGCATGGTTTGAGTTTAAACTGCATCGTCTCCAATGATAGCCATGGTTTAAACCATCTTGGTTCAAATCACCCCTTTTAAAGCCATAAAGAGAGGAGGGTTTAAGCCATGGTGGTTTAAACCATTGCAGTTCAAACCATGGCAGTTTAAACCGGTTTAAACCAGCTTAAACCCTTGGTTTGAACTATGGTGGTTTAAACCAGTTTGAACCGGTTTGAACCATCAGGTTTAAACCAGTTTGAACCGTCGAATTTGAACCAAAATTGTTCGGACTCTTTTTTTGTGGGCTCGGTGAAAATGCCGCCAGTGTCGCCAGTGCCGCCCCTTTGCCGCCCTTGGCGGCACGGATCTGCCGCCCCTAAAATGGTAACATTGCCGCCCCCAGGGGCGGTACCATTGTCACGCTGCCGCCCACACATTGGGGGCGGCAAAGGGGCGGCACTTTCACTTTGCCCCAATAGAAGTTCAGTTCGAGTTTAAAATCTCAGTCTAGGTGATATTTCTAACACTATATATATGTTTAGCATATAAGGATAAAATCATTCCCGCTTTTTGCCCTTAAGGCGACTGCTTCTTCGTGCATGTGGCGGGGTAGGCTTGGGCTCATACTTCTTCGTCGTCTTGTTGGATCCCATTTTCTTCCTCCTTTTGGGCACCGGTCCATCCCCGAAAATATCCTCTCCAACAAAAGCCCTCTTCTCACCCTGTTGCTCCGGCGGTGGGAGATCCTGAAGCAATATGATGGCTCGTTCGTTGTACCAAATGTTGACGGCTGGGCGGGGAGGGATGATCTCCGGGTTCCACCCCACATCGCGACGATAGAAAACCAAATCGGCCGAATTTTCGAACACCGTATGAGCTGCTTTGAACCTCGCCTCCCACTCCAAGACTCTGCTGGTGCTCATTTGGTTCTGAATTTCCCTGGCGCGGACCACAGGGTCAAATGCAAGCCACATTTCATGCAGCCCCTCGACGGCTTGCGGCGGTGAGAGCCTGAGTCGGCCAGCTTGAATATTCAGGAATGTGTCGCCGTTCAAATTCAAGGGCTCGTCCAGTGAGTGTTGTATTGCCAGAAGCTGGAATAACACCGATCCAGGACCCCAAATCTTTCGGTTGGCCAAGGGATCCGTACGCATGAGCTCGTGTGCAGAGAGCTCACCAAGAGCGGTGTTCAGCATGGCGTCCAACGCTGGAGTGGGTTCGAAAAGGCATCCCTTCATCCATCGAAGCGACGCTTCAACGCTCCAGCGAACTTCCTTGAAGTGGTCACGGAAGTTGCACGTTACAGGATTGGAGTCTTCCAATGCCAATATGCGCGCAATTGTAGGAACCGCAAGTAGAAAGAGCTGCAACAGCTGTGGATTCAGGCTCTCTGCATCTTCTTGTACAGCCTTGAGGCATTGCGGCAGGCGGACGCTCCCGATCTGACACAGAATATGAGAACGAGAACAAATGCGTAACGATCAGAAAGTATACCTGTTCCTCTCGTAACCTTTCAATGGCGTCCACTTCTACCCATTGGGCAATTGAACGGTAAAAGGTGAGGTCTTGGGGCTCTCCAGTCGTCCAGACTATCCCCGGAATCCATTTGAACTCATACTCTCTCCCTTGCCGTGTGACATCGAAGTCGATAAACTCGGCAGGATACCACATTGTGGAATATGACCACTCGCCAATCTCAGGCAGTACATGGATTTTTCCTGGCCTGCCGAGGCTGGTAAACATGAGTGAGCGATGGAGAAGTCGCAAAAAATTAATTCGCAGCTTACCTCGGGTCGCATTCCGGGGTATCATCTCTGAGCTTACAGAGGGCGCACACGAAAACAAACTGAGGGTTGTGCCAGCTGAGTTGAGATTCAGCATCGGAATCGGAATCCTCGTAGGCAAGGGGTTGGACGCAGGCAATATGAGACCAGTAACCGCATTTTTGGCATGAAATAGGATCCGAGTCTTCCCATACGGTGCCCCTCTTCGCCGCAAGGGTGGCAGCGCAGTTCACGGTCGGATGGAAAGGCATCCCCACCAGTATTCGAAATAGATGGTAGGTGCATAGTCGCAATTGGTGGGAGGCTAGCGCTGCGTCGTGGGGGAGGGGATTCTGCGGACCGTCCAAGTTGGTCCTCTTCAGATGTACTTGAGGACGCGAAGGAAGAGCTTCCTGTATCGCCGTTTTTTGGCGCCATTGGCGGGTGCCATTTTCGCGGCGATTTCTCGGGAGGGCATACACGGTAGTCGATAGCTGACGAGGGTCCCTCGAGCCACCAACGATTCTCCTCTGTGAGTGTCTCAAGATGTGGACGACGAAGCTCGCATGAGAATGGGAAGCCGTTCTTTGTTTCAAAGTAGAGGTGAAGCTTCTTTGCGAGTTTGATTTGTTGTGCGCGGAAGTAGTTTTGTGCGGCCTCGCCACCGTCCAGATGATAAATGAGTACGTTCGGGAAATATCCACTAGGAATTTCCTTGAGGGCATTGCTCGCACCGGTGAGAAGCCCTTTTAAAGTACCCTCGCGGAGAATCGCATTGCCGTCGCGCTTCATGCCATCATAGTCGAATATCCGAGTTCCAGAGGAATAGCGTGTGATGAAATGACTAGTGGTCGGGCTGAGATAGACATGGCTAGCGATGCTGTACTTGACTCTATGTGCGGATGCCACAGCATTATTCGGGTAAGGATAGAGTGCCTCGGGGATTTTCCAAGTGTTGCCTGCAGCGATATCCCCCATCTCGATGACAAGTGTCAGGGGAATGTTGAGAACCACCTCATATTGAAGGGCATGTCCATCGCAAAATTTTTCGCCATCACGAGCCTGCCAGCAACCAGACATGGTTTCAGGCTTTTTGACTCGCATAAGATCGGCGAACCATTTCCGCAGGTCCCCCCTTATACCACTTGCAGAGTTCAGGATTCAGCCCGCATGGGCTTCGCCACTTGATGCGTTCCAGCTGGAAATGATCGAAGTCGGAGCCAGAGCACTGTCTGAGTATGACTTTGCGCATGCGGAAGTAGGACAAGGCGCGTTCAATAGATGGGGGTAATTGCCTGCGAGCCAGCCCGGTTGGACTCTCCGTAATATTATGCAGCCAGCCCTGAATATGTAACTGAATGGCGGCGATTGAAGCCAAAAAAGAAACACTCACAAATGCGCTCTGAAAGTCGCTCAGAGATTTCAGATTGGACCGAGGAAGCTCGAGAAGGATTTTGCGGAAGCCATCGCGGCCATTTGAGAGTAGTGTGCAGCCGCCCTCCTCGTACCCAGCGGGTCCGATAGCGATGCGGGTATGTATCATTTGTTGGAAGTCACGGAGAGGGTGCGATTCTGGAAGTCCTGAGAACATTGTGACCATTGATTCCTCGTAATCGCGTGAAGCGGCGGAGAAAAGCGCCATGAGGCTTGAGTCTAGCCAGCAGGAGCTGTCCTTCCATTTGTAGCCCTTCTCGTACTCGGGTGCACGATGGCTCTGCTTCCGGCGTCCGAGGAGGGCCTTTGCTGTGTCGGGAGGCCGACCGTCGTTTTTGCTCGCGCCTACCCGAGCATGGCGATTGAAGTGGGTGCGACCATGGATTTTAGCGTTGACCTTCCAGCGCTCTCGATCTTCTCCGTAGTGTATTTTGAGGCCGTCTAAAAATGGTGAGTAGCTGCTGGGTGGGTTCCAGTGTTGAAAAACTCACGTTTTTTGGCCTCGAATTGAGTTCGATAATATTCCGCAAACGCAACCAGTCCTTTGAGCCCCTCCATAAGACCCAGCTTCCGGCCCAGAGCCGCATATAGCTTGAAGTGCATGGCCTCCTGGGCGTTCGTCGTGCCCGGGATCGAGTTCCAAAGCTTGGAATTCATGATTCGGAAGCTTGGAAAGAGCATGCAAGCGTGCGAAGGCAGCTCCCACCAACTAAACCAGGTCTCAGCCCTCGGAAATGCCGCCTTGAATTTCCCCGCAAGCGTCGTGAATTCTTGGATATCTTTGCACTCCAGCAGCTCCCGGGCATAGTTCTCAAAAACATCTATCTGGGCTGGATCAACGACACCGCTGATTTTCTTGATCCGCGTGACCTGATTTCTGAAATGTTGCGCACATCCCTTGAGAAGTTTGATAGCTGCCTCGCGAAGTTCGGCGGCGTCGCGTTGCCCAGGGGCCCATCGCTGCCAAAACGCGATAAACGCGGATATAAAGCCACCGCGCTGGGCAGCACTGAAATCCATGATCTATAATTCATATCAGTGAGCGCATATCTTGGGCGAGACAATCAAGAGCACTTACGTTCGCAAAGATTTCATCGGTGAGTTCAATGCCGCGACTGAGGCATTCCTCACGCATGCTGTCAAATAGCTCCCCAAAATGAATCGCGTAATGCTCCTCAGTCTGGCCATTCGAGTAACTGAACAATCCCGGTACCCAGCACTTGAGATTGATGGGTTCGTATGTCGAGCTGATCATGAGAATGTCGTTGTATTCGCGCCAGAAGCCATGTGCCCCGTCAGAAACAATGCCGTTCACTGCCTCTGTATCCACTGCAATCGACTTTATAAGAGTTGAAGCCATGAATGGAGTCTGCATAACGATGACGGCCACCTGGCCGAATTGGGCGGTGCGAATAAAGTTGGGATTCGATGCCTCAAATTTGGCGAATTCTTTGAGGAAATGTTCACCGCGGTAGCCACCGGGCGCGCGCAGAAGCTTGCTCCGCTCATACTTGATGCGGTCCGCATTGACGAGTAGAGGGGATATCTTGGCGACCGACTCGGCCGGGCCGCTCGCAGTAGGACGGCCAACCAGGAGCTTTAAAGGTCCAGTTGTGGGCTGCTCGTTCACAACCATCGCGAAAGCCTCCCTCTCTTCCTTTCCCAGATGAAGCCTGACTGTTGGACGGGGGTGATCATGCGTCCCGCCGTTTTGATAGTACACCCCGCCACTAAAAGTATGCAGAGTGGATCGCACCTCGCAAGGATAATGGATACGGTTTGCACCGCATTCGCAAGGTTGAGAGAGTTGTTTCTCCAGGCCGGCAGTCCGTGTCTGTGGGCGAGTAACGATCGTACAGTCGTGACCTTCGCATTGGATAACGCCTTGGCACTGGCGGCGTGTTAGTTTCCCTCCTTCCCAAGTCTCCGCTTCTGTTGATCCACCCCTGCCCCCAAGAGCGCGGGTAGCCCAATGGACATGGAGATTGTTGTGCCTCTCGACAAACCCCATCGAAAAGAGAGCGCTGAAATCACCATCGGGCCAGCCGTCCCATTTGATATCATCCTTGGACGACTTGTTGGTGGGGGTAGTGTTGATTGTTTGTGCCTTGTTTCTGCTGCGAGATGATGCGCGCGCGGCAGGTTCTGGAGCAGGAGTGGAAATGGGCGGTCGTTTATATGGATGAGGCCTATGCGAGTGTCTCTTGATACGCCGGGCCGCCAGCGAGGCGTTTCCAGTCCCTTCGTGTCCCTCAATTAATGCCCAGAGATTGTAGACCTTGTGCAACGCACCGGTCTCTGTCCGAATACTTTGACCAGCAGTTGGCAGCGAATTCCGGGAAATAAATGCAACAATTGACCCCCATTATTGTACAAAGGTGCGCTTGTTGGCGGAAGATCATGAAGCTCATCTTCGAGACTTTTCAGCGACAACGACATGATGTCCGAAGTTACGCACAAATTGGTACATTGTCTGGTGGTTTCTGTCGAAACCATGAACCCACAACATTCCGAATGAAGTCCTGGGAAGAGTTTCAGTCCATGAAAGTACGGAATACCCGCTTTTTTCCCTACCATTATCGCCGTTAAGAGTAGGATAAGACAGGGGTTATTATTTGTCGTTGTTGTTGATATTTCCTATTCTAGTCAGAGTCGTCGAGCTCATCTATCTCGTCGTCTGTGCCCGCCTCCGGATCTTCACGCATTTCCCGCTCTTCTTCGCTGCCGATATGTTCGCTACCTGAATGTGCCTCTTCCAAGCTCTCAATGCTGGAATCAATACTTGGATCGACGCCGCTGTCCCCGGGGAATAAACCGCCGTGATCGTCATTGGAATCGACCGCCAGAGCAATGGACTCCTGATTATATTCAAAATTAGTTAAAAAACGAATTCTATCCTCACTCACCTTGATGGAAACGGTGTACCTAGGCACATAATCCAGAAAAGCAAGTGATCCGTCCGGATGGTGCAGAGAGGAATGCGTGAATGTTGAGTGGTTGTGGACTCCACAGTGAACAAAAACAGCCCCATCCCGAAAGCGAAATAAAGACGACTGGACTCCACATAAACGATGAGACAAGGTCTCACCGCAGATGACACAAGGGTGCCGCAGCTGTCTGTGTCGCTCTACAGCTCTCGAAGCCGGCGCCAATTGGAAGGAACACATTACACCGTGGCATTCAATGATGCCCAAGCATTGCCGGCGTAGTTCGTGTCCTTTATCCCATTTGACAGCACGGGGGGATCCGCCATTTCGTGTCGTCTCCAATACCCAATTTGTTGCAAGGTTGTCTGTCTCAAGTAGTTCGCCAGGTGACACAAATGACCGGAACTCCCCGTCAGGCCAGAAGTCCCAAGAAAAGGGAGTCGACACCAGTGAGTTTATGTCTCGCATTGGGCGTGCTATACCGAACCATCAATTCCATAGCGAGGGGTATGGAAGGAAGGCTTTCGAACCGGAAGGGCTTGGCTGAATGCGCGACAGGTTCACAGGCTCACGGGTTTGAAGTGATCCAGATGGGAACGTGCATTGGTGAGGAAGGGGAATAGTAGGCCCCATTCTAACCATTCCAATCAACTGTCCTGGAATAACACTTGACCTAAAGGTACTTTGACGTCCAAGATATGACACATACCTTCCTCATTGAAGTAGGGAATGAGTTGCGGCTCTTGGGGTCTTGTGAAGTATTCGAGAAGCCAATTAAAGATCCGTCGGAGGCGATTGAGATTGCTGGCGACAAGACACAAGATAAGGGTGATATATACAATGTCCATGGTGTCAGTAAAAGAGAGGAGAGCGAGTCAGGACCAAACAAGAACAACGGTCTCGAATCTCGATCGCCAGATCAACACAACCTCAGACTTTTCAGGTGAAGAATTGATATGTTGATGCCTAGAAGTCTCACGAGAATCCTAGAGCAAACTTGCAGAACTTGGAAGTAACGGACGCTGGCACAACGGCCAAATAAGGGTAGCACAAGGTCACTGGGGGAAGAGAACCCGAAGTATCAGCCCCCAATGGCAAATGCACAGAGCTCATAGACAAGATTTGCAGTAATTCCAGAATTAGGACACCTTGAAGCGCTCCAAGTAAAGGGCGGAGACAATGAGTGAAGGATGGCAGTGCCAATTGATTGATTGGCCGGCAATGACGGAAGTGGACTCAAGGCGACCGCTGCCAATACCGTCATTGGGACGCTACATTGACCACTGCTTGCCATTTTCCTTTGCCTCATCACCTAAACTGACAGCAGGGAGTAGACTTGAAGAAGTGTAAGTTTTCCGTTTGCAGGAGAAAGTAGCGGTTGCGTGTGATAGACTCGCACGGCAATTTTCAGACAGTTTTTCCGGATGAAGTCTCACGTTTCAAGTTAACAAGGTTCTCCAGCAGAGTTGGGTCCAGTTTTCCGGGACCAATGAAACGCGGCACACTCAGTAAAATTAGAAGGGCGGTACTTCGAATTAAAGGCGGCACACGTGTCCGCATCAGCGGCATTTCGCACGCCACCAGCCACTCATGTGCCGCCCTTCGAATAAAGAGCGGCACTTCTGTGGACGGGCGCTTTTGGGGCGCTTGAGAGTTGCGTACTCCGCAACTCAGACTTACTCACAAAACGCAAATGCATTCAAGTAAACAACAAGTAAACTAGAGTTAATACAGGTGTAATATCATAAAGTAGAATGAATTTTCCAGCCTAAATGCAAGGACAACGATGCACGCGACCCCGAGTACAGTCAACTTTGAACTCAGAGATCTCTAGGAATGTGCATATGTTAAGTATGAGGCAATTCGATCTCGACAACCGCCGAAAAACGCGATGACAGGCCATTAATCAGCTCAGGGTCAGCTCTCGAGTGGTTATTGCTTGCCATTTACTTACTGCCATTTTGCACTGTTGCCGCCCCTTGCCGCCACCTTGCTGCCCGATTGACGCCCTGTGTCACACTTTGGTCACACTGACGCCCATGTCACGCGGGAAGATTGCCGCCCCTTGATAATTGCATTGCCGCCCTCATTGCCGCCCCCATAAAATCAAGTGCCGCCCCTCTGACGCCCCATTGCCGCCCTCTGACGCCCATTGCCGCCCCTTGCCGCCCCCAACATTGCCGCCCTTGAGGCCAACTGCCGCCCCCTGGTAAGTTATTTCAGGGCTACCTAAGTATCTAGCGGGGCCTTCGGGCCTTGTAATGCATACTAGTTTCATGTTTTATTGCTGCGAAATAACTCACAATGGCTTAGTAACATTGACACTCTGCAATGGTACAGGTAAAAATCTGACTGCCGCCCCTTTGCCGCCCCACTGCCGCCAAGGGCGGCAGTGGCGGCACTTGGCGGCACTTTCACCTTGCCCTTTTTTTGTGACAAGAAAGCACTTTAAAGTCGGCCCCTACCTAGCACCTGCCTGGGAAATTTCCATATAAGGGATAGTACTTGCCAAATATGGAAATTCATCAAAAAATGAAAGTTGTAGCCCTCATCTAGCTCTACAAGATTGACCAGTTGACTATAGTGATTAGATCACTTGTTGGGCCAAAAAAGGCAAAATACTTTCGAAAACGCGGCTCTTTTTGATAATGATTTTGCCATATTTTGTGAACCATTGGACCAATTAACATGATTCTGGTACTGTTTTAAAGCACTTGAAAGCGGCTTTCAAATGGGCATATTCATCAGTGAATTCCACATGGCTTCTATATTTAGTTTAGTACAAAGTTGGTCAATATGTGGGGAACCACTGGGTATGTGTGCTGTTTTAAGCACCTGAACAGGGCTTTCCAAACTAGTGTATATTCAACAAATGCAGAGTCAAATCCTAGATGCACAAGAGACCAATGCAAAAATTCTGCAGTTGTGAGCTTTTGATTTTTTTGCCCCAGTCACATGCACCCAATAAGGAGATTTGCATGTCATGTTTGCTCCTCGCCTGCATGGAACCGGGCTTGGAGCATGACAGGTCACTCATCCTGTCCTTTCCTCCACCACCATCTTCTTGTCATTAGTGACCCTCCTCTAGTCCCTTGTTTGCTGTTGATGCAAATTCCCAGTTCTTCAAGTTGCTGACACAGACCCCATCAATCCCCTGTTTCACCGTGCTGGAGCCTGGCTTGTATGTGATGGCAGCGCCACATTGCACCACTTTGGCAGACCCTTTGCAACCACTGTGCTTCCCATACTCATCTCTGCCCCTCCCTGCCATGCTGCTGCCATTCTTCCCTTCCCACACTGTCGCATTTTGGATATTAATCTGCCTGAGCGCTGACATGAGCACCATCTGCACATGTCTTCTGTAGGTACCAGGGTGTGTGGTACCTGCAATAACCATGTACAGGCTGTATGTCACCTCGACGCATGCACTGTCACACGTGCCATGCTGGAATAAAAAGTTACCCACTGTGTCTGAGTTGCAGTCCTAGTACAGAAGCCAATAAAATATTTTCATTGCTTCCAAATGCCTGCCATTTCAATTTATATCATTCTTGTAATATTTTACTGTGGTTTTCCCTTCATGCTGTGTGCACTCAGTGGCACTGAAAAGATAATTGTCACAACCCCACCATAACCTCCAGCCAATGAGTTACTGAATTGAGTGAAAGATGCAAACAAGACATGTGAATTTCCCTATTGGTCACATGTGACTGGGGCAAAAGGTAGCAATCTGCAATCATGAGCCCAGCTTTGGTTGTATTGACCCAGTTTTTTTCTGTAGGACCCCTATAGAGACTATCAACAGACCTACATACTCAAAAATGCCCACTCAATTTGCTGGCTAACAGAAAGAATTGAATCTATGCTGAAAACAGAAACTTGTAAATATAGAAGCCATGTGGAATTCACTGATGAATATGCCCATTTGAAAGCCGCTTTCAAGTGCTTTAAAACAGTACCAGAATCATGTTAATTGGTCCAATGGTTCACAAAATATGGCAAAATCATTATCAAAAAGAGCCGCATTTTCGAAAGTATTTTGCCTTTTTTAGCCCAACAAGTGATCTAATCACTATAGTCAACTGGTCAATCTTGTAGAGCTAGATGAGGGCTACAACTTTCATTTTTTGATGAATTTCCATATTTGGCAAGTACTATCCCTTATATGGAAATTTCCCAGACAGGTGCTAGGTAGGGGCCGACTTTAAAGTGCTTTCTTGTCACAAAAGAAAAGTCCGAACAATTTTGGTTCAAATTCGATGGTTCAAACTGGTTTAAACCTGATGGTTCAAACCGGTTTAAACTGGTTTGAACCATTGTGGTTTAAACCACCATAGTTCAAACCAAGGGTTTAACCATGTTTGAACCGGTTTAAACTGCCATGGTTTGAACCACAATAGTTTAAACCACCATGGCTTAAACCCTCCTCTCTTTATGGCTTTGAAAGGGGTGGTTTGAGCCAAGATGGTTTAAACCATGGCTATCGTTGGAGACGATGCGGTTTAAACCCAAACCATCCTACAGTACCGTAGGTGAGCATTATCTCTTTGCCATTTTCCTATCCTCATGTTTGATCTCCATTGCCTTGCTGTCCCACCATAATGCCTTGCAGCTGAACCTCCCTTTACTTCGGAAAATCAAAATTTCAATGCCTTAGGCAAGTTTCTCTCCTCGAAACACCCCAGCCTCATTAAAACCCCAACTGGCAACGCCAACAATTTTTGCTGAAATTTTGACAATGCCGAAACAACTTCCGTGATATCATCAGAAGGGCAAGTAAACTCACAGGTTTTGAACTTCCCAATGACTGTCCGTGTTCATCCCAACCATTGTATCCTGTGTGGACCACAATCCGCGTCCACATCCGTAAATTACAAGATCAGGTTAATAGATGGTGAACAAAAAAAACAATATGAGAAACAATAAAACCGTGAAAATGAGGTTGAAAACAGCGCACTGAACCGTATAATAAGCGTATATTGAATGCTAATATGTGGTGCAGGGTGATACGAGTGCCTGTGGATGCGGACAGGGTATGAGCTGAGATAATGGAGTGAACAAAACTCCGTGTTAGAATTAACGGAGTTTGCCGAATTTTGACAGTGTATTCGTTTGGCGTGATCCAGCAGATGCTCGATTCGGTCGTAGCGCGCTAGCGTGCACGACACTGCATCCTGTCTAGTGCTACCACCGTTGTCGTAGCTCCAGATTGTGTCGCTGAAAGCATTCCAGCAGCCGGAGACAAACTCTTCGGGCATATTGGTAGCACAACAAAGAAAAGATCTAACATGTTCGGATATTTCGATGAGGGTAGCGGCGGGGTCGTAGTCTGTGGTCTGGGCCAGAATAATTTCATCTTTAAGTTGCGAGGCGAGCCGTACGAAAGACATCGCTTTGTCCATAGTGACTGACTCGGCGAGCCCGGGAATATGACTCAGGAAGTTATGAACCTCTTCCATGGATGTCATCTTCAGCTTCAAGAACTGAGGAAGGGGTATCGTGTCGAGAGTGACGAGGGATGGGAGATGCACGACGTGACGCGTTGCATCACTGACTTGTCACCTCGGAAGCCGGGCCGAGACGTCCGAATATGGTAGGACATGAGAGTTCATGGGCAGTTAGCAAAGTTCCTGGGTAACCGGGCAGTTCAGGGATTTACTGAAGTGGGTGGTAAGGTATATCTATATATACAAGAAGTAGGTAATAAAATGAAAAGAGGAAGACCCCTGAAGGCTGTACAGGTACTAACAAAATGTGCCTTCGCTGCGCTCCGGCATAGGTGTGGCACAGTCAATATAGTACTCGTTGTGATGGAAAGTAACCGGATTTCCAGGGAAAACAGCCCAAAAAACAGGGTTACTCCCAATTTTTCAGGTAATATTCAAAATCTACTGTATTTGTCGAGTCCTAGAGGTATTCAGCCCAGATACTAAGGACGATGTAGCCTGTATAGTGTGAAAATCCACAAATCCAAACTTTTTCCCTTTTGTGCAGATTTTGATGGCATATTGGACACTTTGAACACCCCAAGGGAGACTAATGGTATGTACATGAAAGTGAAAAAACCTCTGGACCCGCAGGGACTTTACAGCCCACTACAGAAATAGATTAAAAATTGTAGAATCTGACAGCTGATCATGCAAACCAGAATTCCATCAAAATTCCGCCCGATGGCCAACCGAAATTCGCTGTTTTTTTATGTTTTTGCTCGTTTTTTACGAGGAAAGGTACAGCTTCCATTTTACACAAATAAAACAAATATACCTCGTGTATTAAGCAGATGCCTTGAGTGAGATTGGACATGTTTGTGTCCTCCCAGATTTTCTTCCCAGCTGCTTGGCCACTGGCCCCAAATCCGTTGTTTCGGTTGCCTCAAGGCTTTCCTTCCCACAGTTAATTTTGGACATCACGAACTAACTTCAACTTTCCCTTTTTCGTGCCGCTGTGTCGCTCCATTCGAGCGCTCAAGGTCCGCTCAAAAGGCTGGCCTGTCTAACGCTGCTTCGCTTCCCCTACTCCAACCATCATCCCACCATCCACTGGTGCTCAACGGCCGTCCTTCATCGAATTAAACCCTACCAAAGAACTAGTAAGGTCACAGCGCTCATCAAGACCTCACACAGTTGAGCAGCCGTTCTCATCCGGTCCCGAACGGCCGTCCTCATGAATCAAGCGCTCAACAAGATTTGACGAGCATCAAGACCGGGGACTCCTTGGCAACATATTCCAATACTTAATTCGATGCTTAACGGCTGTGATTGTATGCTTAACCCCATTGCAAGATTCAACAAGCGTCGGGCAATACCCAACCACAACTCCGCCTTGACCGATCATAGAACGCCCGGGTACGGTAGGCGGATTGGCCGCGGTTCGATTTCTGGCAGCTGTCATGACTGTCATTAACTCCATCCATCTGTTGCCAAGAGATGCCCATTACCGCTGTCTTCTTGTCTCTCGAGGTGCACTTATGACACCGATTCTCGCAGACCGTAGCAAATCATGTATTTATGCTACAACTCAATTACCTCTGCCATTGGCTTCAACATGTTCTGAAATACGTCCCAAGCAGTTTCAAGAGATAGAGCAGGTTCCCCGATCTGAGTATAGATAGCTTCTGCCAATTGACCAAACTCGGGATTAAACCATGAGAGGTGAGCGTCTCTTGGGCCAATCTCTTCTGTGATCATTTTCCGCATATCATCCACAGCCGCCTGCGGAACAGGAATACGGCAATCAAGACCACCGAAATTTTGTGGATGATCAAATGCATCAGATGGGACATGACCGGAGGGCATATTCTTGTCCTTCTGTGTACGCACACGGTGTTGGTTCCACCAAAGACAAAACTCATCCAGCTGTGCTTGCAGTAGAGGTACGAAAATCCAATAGAACAATGGCCTTAAGTTGATATTGTCATGCACATGTATTGAGAATAACAGGACAGAAACTCACAAATGGAATTCAACATCAGGGCTGAAAATTCGTTCAGTTTTACCCACAAGAATGATCGCTTTTAAGTTGAGTCCCATCTTCTCCTTGAGCCAGCGCCAAAAGGCCTCGATGATTGTATTGTGGACACTTTTGATCAGCCGACACACAGGATAAATTTCTGGGTCAATGTCTGGCGCAAAAGTGGATCTTAATGAACATTGTGAGTACCAAAAGAATTTGATCTAAATAGACCGACCGAAAGGCATCTTGAATTGCATATTGCCAGCCAATCTCCGACCCTTTGTCCATCGTCATCTGGATTGGGATGGCTGATAGATACATGAGTGTGATAACATTATCATGTGGAAATACTGCTCACCGCCAGTTGATTCAATGAAATCCAGAAAAAGATGGCCAATGGCAGCAGCCGTTCGGCTGTTTGGAACAAATTTCATAAAAGGTATGGTATCACTCCACTTGTCTTTGTATCCATATATGGGAAGGCCAATGTCACCCATGTCCAAGGCTTGCTTCCCGAGCTTCTCATGGCCATCGGATGATACCTCATGGAATGGCCCATTGGAGTTCAAAGCAGTGCGAGGTATGGTGGATTTCTTTTTGCCGGGGAATCGATTGTCAAAGCCGAGTGGGAAATGCTCAACCATAATTCTGCGAATAGTGTCTCTGCAAAAAAAAAAAAAATTATTGTGGTTTTGAATGAAAAAGTCACGCGAACCTTGGGTTCATGAGACCTTCCTGCTGCAGCAGTGTTTTGAAGTAGTTTGGCCCATTCTGTTGTGACACATCCAACTGAACTTTGTCGATGACAGCCTGTCGGGCAACCTCAAGAGCTGGCGGTTTCCGAATTCTTGGTATGTTAAACTTCCGGTTCAATTCTTTCAGTTTGGTGCGGCTAGATAATAATTTAGGTCAGAATTCAAGTGCACTACATTCCACCGACCGGATCGAATAGTTTAAGTCCGATTTAAGGTTTGCAATTCGGACTTCTTGAGCCAGATTTTGTGCAGCATAACGTCGAAGTGCTGCCTCTAGTTCTTCATCAGATGGAGCTTGAAAAATGTCAGCAGATATCATGGTACATAGGGAAACTCGACACTGACTTGATTTGTCCCCATATCCATTTTTTCCACCGGGATTTGGCATAACAGTGGGCAAAACCGAATCAGGATGTACTATTTCTATGCATTGCTTTCTACTTATATATTCTGTCCATAGACCCACAGTAAGACATATCAATCGAACTTGGCACCGTTTGATCTCATCCGTTGGCAGTGCATGACGGTGGCTGTACAGCTTGTACCTGACACTCAAATTATTTCGTACCTGCAGGTACAACGGATATGAATTCAACGTGAGCTCTAAATATTTTTCTTTGCTATGCTCAGGGGCTTGTACCTTTCTGTACCTGAATTCATGCACTCATAGACATTTTTGTGTTGAATATTCAGGTACTTGTACCTTCCTGTACCTGCAGGGAGGGCGGTGAACTCACGGACTCATAGACATTTTCCTGTTGAATATTCAGGTATTCGTACCTCTCCGTACCTGCAGGGAGGACGGATATGAACTCATGAAAACCTCATCAATATTTATCTCTTCTGTATTCAGGTACTAAGCACGGCAAACTTGTCTCGTCAATATTTTTCGGTATTCAGGTACTTGTACTTACTCATTTTGGCCGTATGCAGGTACTCACAGCCAGTATAAATATTCCGGTATCCAAATTACCTCCCATAAGACTTCTACTTCTGTGCACAAGAAGCCCGTGGTGCGTGAGTTTTCTCATTTACTTTCTTACTCTTTTGGCTCGTAACTGAGTTACTATCATCTAGGTCAGCCTCTCATGTCAGGCAACATCAATATGTCTTGTTGTAATGGTTGTGATATGTCTTTCCCACATCGAGAGGGAGAAGGTCAATGCAGCAAGTGTGTTAAACTTGCCGCATATTCTCGGGATAGTCCCGAATATGCTGACATCACGGTGTGTCTCAACATTGTCTTTACTGCATATATTTCTGATAATCTGTGCAAGACCTGGGAACAATGTAGTATGTGTGGCGTGACTCGACGAAACAACATGCATGTTACCTTGCAAGGCAACAACCGAGTAATAACTTGTGGTTCAACATTGTGCAAAGCAGCTATTCCTGGAACCGGTGAAGAGCAGCGTATGTTTCTTTGTGTATATCTACTCTTCAATCTTGACTTTATCTAACAGGCCCAGCCACGCATAATGTACCAGACACCGTCATAGAGCGAGCCAATCTGACCCGGCAGCGGTTCAAACTCACTCCAGCCAATTATGTTCCAACCTCAACCTTGAGAACCCAAACACTCCTCCAGCATGAGCGTGGTAACGGTGATCCTGGTGAGGAGAAAATTATGATTGCGTGGCAGGTTAGTGGTGTACATTGAATTTAGTTTTGTATATTTTTACTGTGATTAGGTCCGCGTAAAGAAAAGCCTTGTCCCGGATCTTGGGCAGGGAGCAAAGGCCTGGGCCACGTCTAATCTCCTGCCTGGTTAGTTCATTCATTTTTCATTGGTGTTTCTTACTCAGTGTAGATTTTGACTTACCTATAAGATGTGAAAGGGAAACTGACAGCTCAAATTTCACTCGAATGGCAGCGTCACAAAAGTTACCCACTCTTCCCGTATGTCGGCTCAAAATGATTAGTTCTTTGCTAATCCTAATCGTCAGGGAACATGTCTCGATTCGATGGGCTGGCAACCGAATGCCGGTTCCCAACACATCCAACCTCACTATTGGCGAGTTTTATGCAGTCCATTCTTCTAATGAAACTGCAGCAATTTACATTGAAACTGTACCTGCGGTTTGGAAACAACTGGCTGCAGCAACCAAGCGAAAGGGTGGATTCATGGCACTGGAGCTTTATGTTGATTCTGACAGTGTAAGTCAAAGTCATCTGGTATGTGACTTGTACTCAATTTATCTGCAGTGGGCCGAGAGCGCAATAGCATTTGACGATGATGAAGGTCTCTCTAGGCTTTCATCTGTCTCTAGAGTTCAGCCTAGAAAGCGGTTGATGGAAGCTGTGCCAACTGCTGGCACAAAACGCCAGAGAGTGTTCCGGTCGTTATCAAATCAGGGTAAGATTTGGTTGATTCAAAGGCGCATTTTTTCACTGTGTTTGAAGGTATCAGATTGCGTTCAGAGTTTCATGTGTCTGCGCTCTCGGGTCCAGCTGCAGTTCATACTCGGACGCGTGTTGTACTCAAGAGGATCAATTGTTTTGCAGACCCCCTCACTGGAATAGCCGAGTTTGAACACTCTGAGCACACAATACATGGTAAACTTCGGAATGACCCCTTCAGTTCTGGTGCAATGAAAAATGCCTATGATGTGAGTTTCTCTTCACCTTGCATAATTTCTTGTCAAAAATATTTTGCACAGCTCCAGTGTGATAACGGACCCAATTATGTTTTAAAGAGATTCTATCGCCTCTCTGAAGATAGTGAAAATACAGCACCCAACCAACTTCCATTTACTGTCAAAGAACATCTCGTTCAGATTCAGGCTGAGGCAGCACGACTTAGTATTGGAAGCTGGTTCCTAAAGGCATTTTTCAAGCATGCTACCGACCTGAACATTGCAATTGACTATTGTGCGAGTTTTGATTGAGCTGTCTTTACGAACTAACTATCGCAGATATTGCTTTTTCGGACGCATTTTTGGCAGAAGAGGTGGAGTCTCCAACTCCAGCTTCCGGTGTGAAAGAAATTGGCCCCGACTCGCCTGGAATGACTTGGCTGGTGGAACCAAAACGGTCTACATTTGTTGAACACTTTACATACACCCTTTCGCACAAACTGCACAAGAAAGACTTACGCAGTTCCACTATCCATGCATTTGCGCATTTTGTTTGGGGGCATAGCAATCGGACTCTGGTTTTCGCTGATCTTCAGGGTATGTATTTGGTTTTAAAGTTCAAGATGAAGAACTCACTCTGCTTGCCATCCTACTTAGGGACATCTGCACTTGTTGGATATAAAGATGGTCTGGTTTTATTTGACCCAATGACACACACTAAAACGGGGTATGTCATGATGCTGTTATTGATCAACAATCTTGAGACGCTTACTCCAAAGTGTAAAGGACAAGCGGAATTGGAGACTTCGGGCTAGAAGGAATCCAGTCATTCCTTGATGATCATATATGCGGAGATGTCTGCCGTCGACTTGATCTAGACAAGACTGCGCCATTAGTGCTAGACGATGATGTTGGTGAGGGAAGGGATGAGGAGGATGATCCTGTGACTGCCGGAATTGAGCCAGTCAACTCAGAGGATGAAGATGACGACCAGTGAAGGCTTGCAAGGCCTAGGCTTTAGAGATACATTCATTAACTTGAAGGGCAGTCATGGCGGGTATCTTGTGAATGTTTATATTGAAAAATACCCAAAATTAGCGGTCTCTTTTTTAATTTCAACATAATTTTTTCTTGTATAGTGTACTATGAGGACTCGGAAGGATCCTGGAGGGCGCAAGAAGAGGGCGGAGACGGACATCTCTTGGCAACAGATGGATGGAATTACGGCCCGATCATGACAGCCATGACAGCTGCCAGAAATCGAACCGCGGCCAATCCGCCTACCGTAGCCCGGGTTGCGTCTCGAGCCTCCTGCGCATGCAGCTTCGGAAGGCTGACTTATTGGAGCATTTGAAGATTTTGAACTGGATCTGTGGCTCCTTTAACTTGGATCTCAATGTTACTCTAGTTGAATTTGCTCAAGACTACAAGACATGTCTTCGCTTCGCTCCGGCGTAGAAACAGGCTGCCGCAGTTGAAAGCCCATCAACCCAAAAATTGAATCATGATGATCGAAGCAGGTCTCTTATCGTTGGTTGAGATTGTACGGGGAAACTTTTGCAAATTTAATATATTCATTGGGGATCAACATATGAACATCTGTAACAAAATCAAGTCCCAGTACAAAGCGCGCCTCCCCCCTTTTGAATCTAAAATCGGATTTGCGAGTGAATGCAGAAGGATCGATAGAAAGAGATAAGGACACATCCATAGAAAAACGGAGGCGAGGGGAACATATGTTGGGAATGGACTGAACTTTGGACGTACCACTGCCATCAGACCGCTTAACTGCTGGCCTTGAGCGTGAGCACTGAGGGAGTTGATGTGACACCCACCTCATGAGACTGTCTAGAAATTCAACAAAAATTGCGGTATATGGATAGGCATGCCGTGCTACGGCTGCGTGGACGAAGCGACTCGGAGATCCAAAGAATATGTTAATGTCCATGTAGGATGGTATAACATGTCATGTAACGTGCCAAGGGCACGTAGCTGATTGGAGCGGTTGACATCCGCACACGGGGAAGCCGGCAGAAACCCATGCTAGATTGAAGGAAAACAGTCAGCCAGATAAACATGCACTGTACTGATTTGAACCAGTCAGTGTTTATATCCTCGCAATGGGAGAACTCACAGCAGACAGGATGGTAGGCTTCGTCGATCTATCGGTTCTTGATTGTCACCTAATACCAAAGACTGTATAAAAGCAAAAATATCTCAGTGCAGTAACGCACCCAAATATCACCGTGTTGGAAATGATCTGGAGGATGAGAACAATTTTGAACCGCTTGAACTGATAGCTCACCATCAAGAACGAAAAAATTTAAACACAGGATAGTAGGAAGAGACAATACTATTTCGGACCAGGTACTTGGCCACCCTACCTAGTTGGCCACTTGAGAGCTTGAGAGTCAGGGATAGATCATTATGACTGGGCATAATGTACAAACAAAGTGCGACCTCCAACGAATGTTCAGACCAAATTTTAGCCGAAAATGATTGGTTGATCGAAAGCTACGGCATTGCGGATCGGGATCTGAAGCCTGGGGACATCAATTCCTTGATGTCGGAACACTCGCCTCACTTGCCATCGCCATTTCTCAACCATTTCTTCACCGATCTAGGACCTTTGGCGCTCTTTCTAATCCCACGAGGCTGGGCCTCTCCCCCCGATGCCACCCGATGGGAATGGGCTGGAATACCATTCGTAAAGCACTCTGGAATGCACGACTGCGTTTTTAGGTCAGCCATGCTGGCCACCGTCACGGTATATGATGCACCCATGCTATTGGTCTGAAATCAGACACAGGACTTTTGACTATACAATGCTTCATTCTGAGAGGTACTTTGAGATTTTATCTATTCATTTCTGAGCGCTCTGCGGGCCATTATCTCAAATCATCTAATTTTAGTCTCGGTAATAGTCGGATTTTTTGAAGGAGTTACCAGCATCTTGAAATGGAGTTAGGCATTTAGGTATGTCTCTATACCCCCCATTAAGTAGCCTGGATCTTAATTTGACCCGTCTCGGCTTTTTTCCGAGTTGCAGACCCTTGTTCATCTCACAGCCCCAGTTTTGAGAGTCTTCCCTTGGTCAGATGCAGGCATTCCAACCATTTCTATACCTCATATCTGCACCAGAACCATTTCAAATAGTCAATATAACCTTTATCTATCATGACAAGTGCAGGCTGCCGCCACTTGAGAGCGCAACACGTAATTTGGCAGGGTGGCCAACTACCCTGTTATTTGGCCATGTTGGACTGCCAGTCAAAATAAATTCACTGAGCACTCAAATCCTCGAATATTTTGGTGCATGTGTACTCAAAATCTTCACAAGATGTATGCTCTCATTCTGACTTAGTTTGGGTAAACCTGCCCCTGGAGAAGATGAAGGCTGGGGCTGGTCGTAAATAGTAGCGCTCCGGTAAGGCAAGGAGATTTAGCAGTGAAATAAACTGAATCTGATGAAAACTATGAGATGGGAAAATTTGTAATAAACAGGGAGAGGAAAGGAGTGTGATACCCAAGCTCAATGTGTTGGAAGAGAAGGGTGCTGGAGACCAACATACTTCTCTATGAGTATGTGATCTTGTGGGAAAGTCTGACGCACCTCAGAGTTGTTTGCAAGCATGGCTAACTCATGAACTCTTGTTACGCTGAAACATTGCACCAAAGTGCAGCAGTGAAATTGAATACAAAAGAGTTAGACAAAGTCTACACTCCAATATATCTCAAATCAACCACTAACAACTCCAATGCCTTGTGTGTGTGTTCAGGGAGGTAGGACAGTCGTATCATCCTTCAATCTCAATGAGTTCTCTAAATCCTCTGCCAATTCACACAACATGGTGCAGTGAACTTTGCCAATATATTTTTATTAATCTAGGTACTACCCGCTAGAACACTTTGTTGGACTTTAAAACTATGGCACAAGACCCTGACACAAGAGACTTATACTGATATTTTACACCCAAAAGACAAAGCCATGTTATACTGCTGCACAAAAGAAATTCACTATGAACTCAAATGTTGAGATATCTGGGAACTTAGGGTCTTGAATCCTTCCTAGGAAGCATGCCTTTATCTTGATATAGTTGGGACTGGAATGACTGTCTGCAACAATGATGGATGAGGCTCCAATGCTTAGGTGGCCAGGTACCTGGGCTCAAATAGTATGCATGATCATGACATGAGTGAAATCCAAATCAGGCCACTGAACTCTCTCATCACCCATCACATCATGCACTCTAGGCTTTTCCTTCCCTAACAGACCTTGTTCCAGTTCTGTTACTGTACTATTAAGATCAAATCGACAGGGGGTGACACGTGACCCAATTCACCTATTCAACATCTTGACAGTGGCCGAAATTTTGCATGTCACCTGTTAAAATTTCAACAGTCCTATGAAAATTTGACTTTTTTTGCCACTGGGGGGGGAGGCATTCATGATGGAGGTTCAACAAATGGTTCTGTGATGCATGACATCAACCAAATTCTGACATTGACAGAAGGGGTCCATGATGCGTGACTGTCAATTTGATTATAATAGTACAGTACACACCAAAGTGCCATCATGTTATGAGCAGCTGGCACTGTCATCTTGCAGACACATGTAGCAAAACATGTCCGCAGCTATGTGACCACCAGCTGTCCTATACAGGTGCTTTTTCAGCTTTCCGCCATATGTTGAACATGTTTTCACACCAGCTGTTTTCAACTCTCAATAAAAAACATGACTAGACATGTGTTCAGTCCATACATTGAATAACAGACAGAGCAGTAGCACAATATGATTTATTTGAGACAGATCAGACTAAAATTGAGCATGAAAAGAGAAGTGGAGGTTCTCAATGCAGGTCCGCTGGTACATGTGCGACTGCATTGTAAGATCACACGTTGGTTGATCAGCGCACATCTTGTCTCTTCCCCTCATCTCCCTCTCCTCTGCCTCCATTTTATATCTTGCACTCCCCCAACGCGCCCTTGTTGACCTCCACACTTCATGACCATGTTTCCTGTCATACTCCACCATGTAAAATGTTGATTTCAGGGGCCCGGCCATGTCATAGCTCATATATTAAGCAGATGCCTCGTATCACATTGTTCATGTTTGCTGTGATCCAAAGATACCCCATTCGTTGCTCATTGCCGCTTCCTTTTCAACCACCTTCCTTTCAAACCTTGCTCAAATTGGTGATATGTTTTTGGATAGTCCTAAAATCACAGCTCCACCTGCCCGTTACATTGAAAAGTGACATTAGGTAGTCAGTGCACACTAATGGTTGATCACACTTTGGCCAACCCCAAAGTTGTTGTTCAAGGACAGGAGGATGTCTGGACCCAATTTTCGATTCATTGTCTTCTGTGATCTGGAAATCAATTATTACTTCATATCTTACAACTCTTTGCATAATTGATGACAGTCAACCTGAAAAATAAACAAAAGCAAACTTTTGATCCGACAGCTTGCCGAGCTCATATCTCAGTCAATTCCAAACCGATTTACACAATTTTAGGCACGTTCGGGAGGGAACAAGTGGTGCTGTTGATTGGTGATATTCTCAACTTGTACTTTATCTTTTTTCCCGGATCTTCAAAATCTGGTCAAGTGAATTGGATTCCAACATGTCTTGGCCTGTGCTCACTCAAATCCGAACCAATTTCCTCAATTTCATATCCATTTGAAAGACAGTGCCCAGGCATATGACTCCAAGGGTAAAGCAAATAGTTTGACATAAAAATATCATTGCTATGGGTAAATCTGTTGGAGAAACAAGCCGACACGTATGTCCACGTATATGGACACACTGTGCATAGCAATGCACAGCCTGTTGGGTAGTTTCAGCTGGCCTGAAACTCTACTTCTTGGATACCATTATTCTTCATCATGTATTTGTATTTATTTAGGTACATTGTCCTCCAGGGTATATAAAGGCTTGAGAGAGCACGAATAAATATACTTTCTGTTTTCCCCCCACTCGTTTGGACCCCATATTCTCACAAAATCTACATATGAAGCAGCCCACTGCCTCTGACAGTAGTTCGCAGTTGATGCAACAAAATTTTGTTCATGGGTCCTGATTGTCTCAGTCTCAGCTTTCAAATGCACCCATAACCAACCGAATCGGCCATGAAATGAATGAGAAATGATAATAACAAGATACAGCAGAAATGAGATAGGCAGAAATTCCATTCAGCAAAATTCTTGAATCGAACCGGCCAAGCACCACCAATCAACAGCGCTGCTTGTTACCTTTCGAAGGTGGCCAAGATTGCATAAATTGGTTTGGAACTGACTGAGATATGAGCCTGGCAAGCCGTCAGATCAAAAGTTTGCTTTTGTTTATTTTTCAGGTCAACTGTCATCAATTATGCAAACAGCTGTAAGCAGATGTGGTGATTTTGTATGCGATTTTGTATGTACATGTTTGCCATCACCTCAATTTGACACTTTTTCTCAACCATGTTCCAGTGCATTGGCTCCAGCCCCACCAAATCAATTTCTTTTGGCCTCTGAAAAATCCCCATTACAAAACCAATCACAATTTAGCTTTGAAGAAACCCGGCTCATTGATGCCCTGCTGCTCCACTCCTCAGCAGTCACCCAACCTATGGTCAAGCGCCCAGTGTACAAACCTTCTTTGTTTTATTTCAGGGTTTTCCCACTAACGGATGTATCTAAAGTCAACTTCGATATAGAGAACTGAACCCGCCACTGGGTTATTTTTGACCTCCCCAATCAGCCTCTTAATTTCCGTTCAAAAAAGACCAGTGTCTTTTGTGTTCTTCTTTCTTCCCAACCCCCATCATCTCCGCCCATGATGCTTTGCTTTGTTGCTCTCTCTGTGTGGTTTCATTCATGTGTTGCCTCTACAACTAACTTCAGAGTTTCCTCTTAGAGTGTTGATAAGGCATGGATTTGAATGTGCCTGCGACCTTTCAGTTGAATAAACTGATAAAACCTGTCAATAACGATATAGTAGAGTGCTAGTCTATCCCAGGACTAAGTGCTAGGCTGTTGGGACTCAAACATAATATTCATCACACTGGCTATGGGAATAGTCCTGCAAGTTGTACAATTTGTGCAACAAGTTTGAGCATAACATAGACGCATAGTCCATCGAATAAACACAGGGGACAGTTTAAGGAATATCTATACAGCTATAGGCCAAGAGGTTAACTCCTTCACTCTCAGGAATATTTGGAAGAGGATACATTCAATAGGGGAACTAGGTTACCTTATCGGTAGCTGTGGGAATTCTCTCGGCATTTGTGGCTGCTTTTCTGAGGTCAAAGACAGCTCAACACTGTCAGGGACCTCTAGGCATCATCTAGGACAGCTAGAATGGGCCTGGGCGCCATTTTCTGTGTCCTGGAAGGTCAAAAATGCCATGGAAATTGACATTGACACAGGGGATCATTCAACCTGCTCTGTTAGTCCTCAGGGATTATCTCGGTTTAGGTCAAAATCACTTGGAGCTTTCTTGAGACCGAACAGGATGAATGACAGGTGTTGATGTAGGCAGCCTCAAGTAGTGATCTGCTACGAAAACTCCAGAGTTTGGGGTGGATCTTTACAATAGTTCCATTTATCAAGGCTGTGTTGTACAATATAAATACCTGCATGTAAAGTAGATAGGTCAGTAAACCCTACTCTGCTGTTGGCATTATATTAGACCTCTCAGGCAAGGCTATAGCCTGAAGGCTTTGTTTTGAGCTTAACTGGTCAATAAGACTTTATCTTTTGGGTGTCCCCTACTCTGTGCAACAGAGAAGGGTTCTGTGTCCGAGTTCTTTGAAACTGCCTGCAAATCTACTGCAGTTTGCACGTCATTGTACGTCATTAATTCGTTCGTAAATGATGCAAGGTGTTATCTGTGCTCTGATTGGTGCACCAAAACCATATGATGTTGAGATATCACTAATTGAACAAAAGCTCCACACAGCTATTCAGTTGTTCACATATTCACGGCTGAGATCTCATGAATTGAACAAAAGCTCCGCACAATTGTTCAGTTGTTCAAATATTCACGGAGAACACCCATGTGATGCCGAGATTTCATGAATAGAGCGAAAGCTCCACACAATTGATGAGTTGTTCAAATATTCACGCTTTCCTCATGATGGCTCCAAATTCTTACATGTTCCTCCTATGTCTAGCGTAGTTTCACCATGATGCTAGTCCAAAGAATTGGCATACACCATTGTTAATATTGTGCACCCACCATTGTTGCTTTCCTGGCACTGTAAGTTAGCTCAAACCACTCAAGTATCTGATTCCCCCTGGTCTCTCCACTCACTCATCTGAGTTTTGTCCTAAATAAACCTTAGAATTTAATTGATTTTTACTTACAAAGAACTAGAACAAGGCAAAACAAAACAGAGTAGGGGACCGGTGCTTGCACCGCTATAGATAAAATATCAGTATAAGTCTCTTGTGTCAGGGCCTTGTGCCATAGTTCTAAAGTCCAACAAAGTGTTCTAGCAGGTAGTACCTAGATTAATAAATATATTAGTATTGTTCACTACACTATATCGTGTGAATTGGCAAAGGATTTAGGGAGCTCATTGAGATTGAAGGATGATACGACTGTCCTACCTCCCCAAACACACACACAAGACATTGGAGTTGTTAGTGGTTGATTTGAGATATATTGGAGTGTAGACTTTGTCACTTTGTCTAACTCTTTTTGTATTCAATTTCTCTTTGGCCACCCCACTGAAGAATGGCCTGAGCTCTCAAATGGCCACAAATTGCACTCTAAATCATAGAGGGAGATCGTATTGACTCTCTCAAACAGTTGTGGTGTATGGATGAGACATATGAAGGTCAGAAAATCTGGTTCCAACTGATGCAAAAGCCCAAAATCAGGGTCATGAAATGAACAAGCATCCTAAAAGTAGAAAAAACACAAAGATGGGCCAAATTAAGATCCATGTTGCTTAATGGGAAGTATTGGGACATACCTGAGCACCCCAATCTATTCCAAGATGCTGATAGCTCCTCCACAAGATCTGACTATCAGCGAGACCGAAATATCAGAGTTAAATGGATAAAATCTCGAAATACCTCTCAGAATGAAGGATTGGATAGTGAAAAGAACTCTGTAAAGTTCTAGACCAATAGCATGGTGGTATCATGTTCCACAACAGTGGCCAGCACAGCTGCCCAAAGAGTAGTTGTGCTTCCTTGAGTGCATAAAGAAGAGTAGTGGGGGCCATTTCCATCCAGTAGCTTCACAGACAGAGGGCCAGCATCGGGGATCAGAACGAGCCCCAAAAAGTCGTGGATTGATGAAGAAATGGTGGAGAAATGGTCCCGACAAGTGAGGCGAGCGGTCTGATGGTAAGAAATTGATTGCTGAACCTTTAGGTTTGGCTACCCAGGAGAAGATGGATTTTGTTCTATTTTGCTACATGTACAAACATTTAGTCATGCAGCATTGGTCATGGAGGAAAGAAATTCCAAGGAAAGCAGAGGAAGACAAATATCAATCAATAAAATGCAAACATATTTAGTTAGCCTTGTGATTGTTTAGATGCCTGTGTACCAACCCATTTCATTTGTAGACCAGAGAGATATTCTCGATATTCAATTTTAGCCATTAGTCATTTCGGCTTAATGTTCGGGCTACTATCCGTGAGCATCAAACCAATGAAGTCAGACCAAACTGGTCAAGGGAAACTGCAAGAGCAAAAATTGGAGATTCTCTACTTATTGTTCAAAATGTCAGTCACCAGCTCTTCTCGTCTAAAACTAAGATCCATAGATTCATCACAGTCAGATTCTGGGAGAGCTGATACGGGAGGTTTCCCAGGGCTGTTCGCAGTGCCCGTTGCAACAGTTCCATGGATCCCGTACAATGCCGTGGCCATGCCATCAAGAATTTTCCACAGCGCTCGACATCACGGCTTTCCATCCCGGCGGCCCGTTGAAAGACGGATGTTATGGCCGTCGAACGGCTTGTATTCTTACGGCACCGCAAAGTACATTCCGGGTCACAAAATGTCTTAAGATCTTCAAGACTACTTACTCTCTACGCACTAAACTCCTCATTGCACTTCCTTTGCTTGCAGGAATTACATCTTTGGCAGTTACCGGCAATTACCGGCTTGTGATGGTCGGGTTTGATCCTGTTGTTCAATTTGTGACAAAACTCACTCACTAAGTTTCACGAGCTTCAAAAAGTCTAGAAAAATGATCAGGTTATGGCACTCCAATGAACCATATACTAGATAATAACTGCCTCCGGAAATTTCAGAATGACTTCATACCTGTGATAGCCATCCCGTCGCCTGTCCCGTTCCATCAAGAAAATTTCCGTCCGACGGACCATTGGGCAACGGGCCGTGTGCCCGTCACTCACCCGTCGATTCGATGGCCCTGCCTGTCAGGGGCACGGCAAACAGCGCTAAGGTTTCTGTTGATAATACAGTATAGTAGGGTTCCTTGGATACCCACTTTGATATTTCTACTGCGGAGTCCTCAATGCAAAGAGATAAAATCTGAATTTAAGTTTGTAGATACTAGAACATATAGTGAGCCAGGCTGCAGAATTTCACGAATTCAGTTGGTAAAATGTAGCCAGATTAAAAAAGTTACTCTCGACAATCGATCAGTCACACATCGGGTTCCTTGGATAGTGTGACATCACACATCATTCGGATCCATCGGCTATTTTCGGTTGCCTTTTGGCGCCTATTCTCGGGACCCTTGAACACGGTCGGGTTCCGGTTTAGTGCGAGACATGAGCCGGCCAGCGTCGTGTTGGTTCATAGGCGCGGTCAGGAAGATGAATGATGACATGTCAATAAATATATCACGTGCCAACAGAGGTGTCACGCCTTTCGCAGCCAGACGCATCAATCTCGGTCGAATTCCCCAACTTTTTTTAGGGAAGTTTGTAGCCAAGAGGTTGAATTTTCATCAGGAAAATAGTTGAGGCCAATGGTGGTCAGATTAATAACAATTGATGAGAAGGAAAGTGATTGATGGCTTGATTGGGTAGCGAGTTATACCAAATGTCCTCCCCTTTAAGCGCCAACGCGCCTCTGGACCTGAAATTTATTCGGTAGACAGGGTTAGAGTGCATAATGTACAGGAGATAAAAATTTCGACCTCAGAGGATGCTGGGGAGTTTTTTAAAAAAAAAATACCCAAGGATGTCTCACTATCCAAGGAACCCTACTATACTGTACTGAAGGCACTATTTTCACCTAGGCCAAGATTTGGATGGTCTTGCTGTGGTGTGAGTTCTGCTTCTCTTGTCATTGATTTGGTAAAAGTTTTGGGCTTGATACGTGCAACTTCCAGGCATCTGAATCTGACCTTCTGTGCATCATATCTTGTGCTTGGCACAGATACATAACATGTTCCCATGATGGCTTACAACATAACGAGGTACGAGTTAAATTGTTGTAGCGTCTGTTTATAAGAGACTAATGATGGCTCTCTTTTCTGGATCCAGTTGTCTGGGACTCTACTTCCGTAATTGTTATGCACTTGAGTACTGTCCCCTTGATCTCCATCACCTTTCTCTTCCAACATTGTCCAAAGGTGCATGATGACTTCTATATTGTTGTCCACTTGATTATTGATTCTTAAAGCAGGAAAAAAGACTTCTTCTCTCAAGACAGGTTGTTGAGGATCTATAGTGGCTGAAGTACCAGAAAGTTAGGACCCCATATTTTATGGATTTATTCAGCGAGCACAAACAGAATTACGCTTTTCTTCTTGAGAGGGGTGCTGCTCAAATGAAAATCTAGGCACCTTTGGGCTCTATAAAGCCCAAGTTGCAACTTATCTATGATAATATTAGTGGAAACTTGATCCTCAAGAATTAATATAACAACATCAATACATAAAGGTTCAGCTCCCACCTCAGAGAGGCCCAACCCCATGTCATGTTTCCTCGCCTCGGATTCCGATCTGCGATGCCGTAGCCTTTGATGAACCCATCACTTTCGGCTAAAATTTGGTATGAACCTTCGTTAGAGGTCGTACTCCATTCTTATATCATGCCCAGTCATAATTATTAAGCCCCAGCCTTCTAGCTACTAGGTAGGGTGGCCAAGTACCTGGTTCGAAATAGTATGCCCTCTCGCCTCGTTGAACGGATTCGTCGTTGATAATTTCATAAAATGTATGCAAAATCAGGCTGGCTCTGACCTACGACCGCCTGCCGTGAATGATCATCTTGGCAGTCTGACTACGGTAATTATTCCTGGAGTAGTTTGCTCAGAGATGATTCCTTTTTGCCATACCATCCACTGTGCACAATTATTGCCGAACTGCGCACTGCAGATTAGTCGGCAAGTATGAGAGAAACCTTCACAAGGCTGTGCTTGATGGGGATGCTGCTCTTGGCGGATCTGATTGGCTAGGATCTGCCATAAAGTGAGGCCGACTTGCCGGCCTGAGGTATAAGTATTCACCAAATGTAATCATCCGGTACACCTCTGCTGGGCAGAATACATAAAGGGCCTGCAGCCTAGACTTGACTCAACATGGACCCCCACACTTTACTTCGTGCGTTTTTCTTCTGTAATGGACACTGTTAACCTTATATCATCCAGTCACCATGAGAGATATGTTCAACGACTTCTTTATTCAGGATAACTTCCAGATATGCGATAACGTGGAAACCATTCAATATACCTCGAACAGCCCCACGTTCTATTTCGGAAAGAATAACATCTGTGGACGACACCTGGAGACTGAATTTGGTGCCAAGAAGTTTTTAAAGCATACGATGGTCAACTAAAATTGGAAATTATACCTGGGGAGTACTCTGAAGCAACGAAAAATATGATTGACTTCGTGTACACCTTCACCTCAAAAGAAGCCAAGGCACTTACATTGAATGACTTCATGGACTGTTTATTTGACGCGTAGGTCGCCCTCTGCAGGTCACTTGAGTTACGAGATTAAATTGAGCAGGATGAATGACCAATTGGGAACTGAAAAAAGATGGGAACTTATCGAAGACGTGTAAGTCAGCGGATCCTTCCTATCTTCATCTGGCTATTCACTGAGAATGTTGATTTGTAGAGTATTTGATGGAGTAGACATGAAAATCAATACACGGAAAAATACCATTCGGGTAATTGGTAAATGGAAACGCGCAACACGGGGAAAATCTGTGGAGATTGAGTGTGAAGAATGCAGAGAGTGGCTGGAAAGTAACGGGAGCCAATAATCACCAGTACTTATGTTATAGATAGTTGTCCAGTTCAAAACTTTCCACTTTGAGGTTACGTAGGAGCATGGCTCAGCCTGGCAGAGCTTCGCACTTATGTACCCCTTCTTTTACTTATCACTACAAGTGTAATTGTCCTCCTGATGGCTCGGGCATTTGTTTCGTCAGGGTTGCTTGATAGAGCAAAGAGCATCCAACGTAAGATAGGGATCACTTGGATCCAAATCATCCCATCTGACTTCCATGTCGGACTGGTGAATTTGGTGTTGCCGGTGTCGGGTTCAGAACGGATTCCGAACCTGAACCAAACCCGAATCAAATCTCAACTTTGGTTCGGCGAGGGCACCTGAATTGAACTAGAGCCCAGGTCAGGTTAAGGGTTCGGGCAAGTTCAGAACTTCCGAAACATGTCCGAACATGTCCGACTCCCTATTCGAGCCCATAATTTTTCATCCATATTCTGGCCAGATTCCTCGCTTTTCTGGCCGTTCTTGGTCCGATGGCGGTGAGTCTTTTGACTCAAAAGACTGATGTTGTCTTTGTTCCTCGGTCACCGTTCCACGAATCTTGAAACATCTCACCCCTCCTTTCAAGCGTCCGCCCAGCTGCCGGGTCAGCTCGCTACTCTCCTCCCTCGCTTTCTCAACCCTATTATTCAATCTTCCTTTACACAACGGATTAATCACTGGCGCATCATGTCCTGTTCTGGCCGCGGAAGACTTTCTGCGGGCAAACCTCTGGCAAAACTATCGTTGATTCGTCACAACACCTCGCTATTTTCGCTACGATGCTTTCCAAAATTCTCGCCGCAGCAGCAGCGCCAACTTGGATCTTGCTTTGACCACCTCCACCGACGTTCAATCCGAGCTCTTTGCCCGTCGGGATTCTCTCGTAATTTGGTGCGCTCAGTCATCTACCATTGATTTAAGTTGCTCCTTGTCAATCACATCGACTGGAAAACCTCTCCGCGTCGATGCAGGGACTTGGTTTTGGTCCGATTTCGCTACTAGTACGCGTTACTGAGGCCTTCCATCGGCGTTCAGGCTCAATTACTTTCCATCCCTCTCTTAATCTCGTCTCGTTGGATTCTTCCGCCGATGACTTCTCTACCCACCGTGCAGGTCCACGCTAAGTCGCCGTACATACATACTTGATATCTTTGCGTCGTTCCCACTATTGACTCTGCGCGCGGTGTGGCAGGGTCGGATGGCCGGCGTGTGGAAATCCATCCACACGCTGCTTTCGGCTTTACCCGTGCTTCATTTTTATCTTCGGTCCGTTCATTATTTGTACCGTAAATAGTGAACATCGTAGAATCTTACACTCGTACCACCACATTCGCGGCCAGTGCAGGGCCAAGCGCCAAGAGGCAGCATCGGAGCTCCTCGTCCCTTACACCACTAAAGTCGCCAGTGGGCTATCTAGCCACCCGTACCCCCAGAATCACAATTTACGACCTCACCTTCATTTCACGGCATTTTCTCACCCTCGTTCTCTACTTTCACTTCGATTTCTCACTCTACGCCCCGGGATCTTTTCCCACATTTTATCCCTCGCATTCACGCTATCACTGGACGGACTACCGACCCTTTTACAGAACCTACACACCAGGACATTTACCCTTCCACAGCGGCCACAGGTATTTCCACCCGCGAGGCTGGAACCCATGTACCTTCCTCGTGCCTCTCCCATGCTGTAAGCCAGCTGATGGATGCCTTGTTACATCGACGGTTGTCTGCAAGTTCGGCTCGGATCATCAGTATTCGTCGTATTCGTCTGTCGCATCCGTGTGGGATGAAAGCAGAAATCCTGAAATCTGTTGGGACTCGATTTTTGCGCCGCATTTGGCTTTCGTTTCAATCCGTGGGCTTCTGTGTTACCGACCGGTTGCTACACTCTCGCATGCCCGGGATCTCTTTGTTCACGCGCGGCTAAAACGCGCAGTCACTACTGTTCCATTGATGAGGCATGAAATTGAATATGCCTGAAATAACCAATTTTTGCGACCTTTCAGTTGGAAACAACTGATAAAACCAGTCAATAGGGCTACATAGAGTACTAGTCTACTCCCAGGACTGAGTACTAGGCTGCTTAATGCGTTTCAAACACCGGTTTTATCATCACTTTTACCACACTGGTCATAGAATACTCCTGCAAGCTGTACATTGTGTGCAGTGAGTTTGAGGATTTCTGTGGACGCTAGGCCATTATAAAACACATGGGATGTTGGAAGGACTTTAGAAATGGCTACAGAACTCAGGGATATACTATAGGTGACCTTACGAGGTCATTTTGATGGTATCTACCTAATTAGGAATCTAGTGGTTGAACCTAGTGATTTCCGGGTAGTTCCGGAGCATGTTCACACCTAGAGCGGACATGGAAGCTGCTGGACAATGCCTAGAACCATATGTAAGAGGTCTAGAAAGACTTGGGCGCACTTGGCAAGGTCTAGATGGCAATGGATACAGGCTGTGCCTGGAAACAATTCAAAAGGCTGTACATTTCCCTTGGGGAAAATGGACATTTCCTCGGAAATTGCATCAGAGGGTTACTAAGACCGATACATATGACTCATGGGCACTCTTTCACAGCCTAACATGGAGTTTTAACCCCAGAAAAGTGTATTTATTCTCACAAACTTTATTCCCTTTTAGCACAAGTAAAGTATTTAAACTGGCATGTAAAGTAGATAGCACCAGTGAATCCCACTCCCCTGTTGGCATATATTAGACCTCTCAGACATTGGCTATTTTTCTGAAGTCCTCCTTGAGCTATACCAGTTTTATAGGACTTAGTCCTTTTGGGTGATTAACTTGGTTAAACTCAGCTCGGCCTTGTGCCAATTTGCCTAAGTCCAACAGTGGGCAGTTTGTGGTAGTAACTAGGATTAATCAATAAATTTGGTTTTAAATTGCACATATAGTGTGAACCTGGCAAGGGTATAAGGTGTCTTATTGAGATTGAAGGACGATACGACTGTCCTACTTCCCCGAACACATACACACGGCATTGGAGTTGTTAGTGGTTGATTTGAGATATATTGGAGTATAGACTTTGTCTAACTCTTTTGTATTTGATTTCACTGCTGCACTTTGGTGCATTGTTTCACCGTGTTGACACCAGCTTTAATTGATGCCCTTTCGGGATCCTTGATGTTTCTTTGCTTTGGATATCTGAACATCGCGACCATTATCGTGTGTTGTGCGGTCTCCCCACGCCAACCTCCCCATCCACATCCGTCTCAACCGCTTCGTTTTCAACGCCGAAACCTGCCTCGCTACCCTCCCCTGCGTCTAACCCGGTCCGCTGCCGTTGTGTCCCCCAATTCCACCGCTCGCCCATACATCATATTGTTGCCGCCTTCCCAGCCTTGCGTCACGACTACGAAACGGTCGACCCTCAGCGCAGGATTGTGGCTATCCCAGATGGTGCACTTACCACCTCCATTGCACAGACACAGGACGAGGCAAGGGACCGGATGGAACACATCGCGGCGAGAGGCGGAGCATGCATCTACACGGATGGATCGGGCTTTGTGAGTGGGGTAGGAGTGGCAGCGGTTGCGGTCAAGGGTGGAGCAGTGGAGGCCGTGAGGAGGAGGGATTTGGGCGACGAAGACAAGCACACCGTTGATAGGGCGTGCACCAAAGCACGCATAAAAACACCTAGTTTTTATTCAAATCTGAACTATCATTAACGGGAACAAGTGAGGTTAGGAAATAGAACTTACACTCTCCTCAGAGTGGTAAGTTACACTGTTGATGGCCGAAAGCCAATAGGCTACCATAAAGACTGGTTAACTTAACAAGGTTGCCTGAACAGCACCAAGTTCTGTTATATTAGATCTACACTATTGGGCTCCAGGAACTAGTGGTAAACTACTTCCTTGAGTGCTGGAGGTGACCATGAGGAACAACTATATCTTTGGTTGACTGCAGCTCATGCAGAGACTCAGAAATACTTGAAATAGATCAGATGTTTAACTAGCAGGGAGTCCTTCGGACTTCTCGGTTAAGTTGAATGCTTGACATACCTTGTCTGACGAGTACACAGTTGGAGTCCCGAGTTACAAATAACTCATTACTGAACTGGAGGTTGACTCCCCGGTAGTCAATCAGACTGTGATTATTCAGTGTTCCGGATCGTTGCTATGTCTTGGACTTGCGGCTACTACCGCAACCCAACAGACCTGGATAGAAAGATAACTTTCCACTATGCAAAGGCTAGAGAGGCTTCAACCTGACTGGCAGCGAGTCCCCTAGACTTGATTATGGGCCAGTACAAGTCAGTTGTCGATCTCATAGACATCCTTGTGATATTGGCTTAGGTGTTGCCAAGCATCAGTCAGCCATGTGGACTGACGGGGATAGGTGCGGCTTAAGGACCGACTTCCCGTTACTCTGAAACCTATTCAAGATTTATTGAAGACTTGTTGCTAGTCCTCTAAGACTAGGATATGGGCTCAAGTTGGTCTTATAGAAGCACTAAGAACATTAGAGTTCCTGGGGCAATAGAAATATCCTAATGAAGTGGCTGGATGGTCCGACTTCCGAGTTGCGGTTAGTCGGATCATCAAGTGGATCATTAGAAAGCAGTTGCGGCCAGTACTCCCCGAAGTAACCTGGCAACTAGCATGCCATTCTGGTGCAATACCTTGGCAGCATGCAGTTCATCTCCAACGGGAGGCTACTATACCCACGTTCACAATTCCTTGAACGCTATTGGCCATTGACCCGTCGGAGGAGGACTCGCAGTTTGTTCCTATAGTTCCTTTTATCTCCTTAAGTGTTTTCTTCAATTGTATAAAAGCTACGTAGATTCGTGTGTATAGGCAGTCAACTATCTGCCCACTAGACAGGGAATATAGTGGATTCTTGAGATTAGGACTGAGGGATTAGAAATCTTGAACAGAAATAACAGAAGTCTTAAGTTGTCGACGTTGAAATCTAGTCGTCAGAGTAAGAGCTGAGTGCCCGCTAAGCCTGAGCCATCTGAACACTACATTTCCTTGTCAGCTTTCGAACCAGAGACCTTAGAGTCCGACCTTGAGAGCGGAGACCGCAGAGTCTGGCTTAAGTTGGATAAGAAGTCGTACACCTTGAAAGCCTGTTTGTCCAGCCGCTGCTATCCTTTAGCACGGATTTAGACTAGCCGCTGGTGCTCTTCAACTTCAATTCCGACGTTGCTATCTCTTCCCGCTACTCCCTGTCCTGTGTGGTTAGAAGTTGTACTACCCAAGCAATTGCGCTCTGAACCAGACATCTTGCAATCCGTGATACTTAGACATTGTGCATAACAATCTTGAAGGGTGATACGTACCCTACTTCCCCGAACTCACACACACACTGCGTATTGGTTTGGAGTTGTGATATTAGATTTTGGATTTGGGTTGAGTTAGTGACTTGTTCGCTGCGCTCTCAAGTTTGATATCTTTTGATTTCACGGCTGCACCCAAGTGCACCGTTTCACCGTGTTTGAGGCGGAGGTATGTGGCGCGATCCTTGCCCTGGATATCATCACAGGCACCTCACGACTCACCGACGTCGAACTGTTCATGGACTGCCAACCCGCCATCCACGCCATCGCTTCCCCCAAAGCCCAGCCCAGTCAATACCTTCTGGTAACCTTCCACGCCCTCCTCGGACGCCTAATCTGGAAACACCACACCCTCAAGATTCGGATCCACTGGGTGTCCGCTCATGTCAGCATAGAGGGAAATGAGAGGCTGGTTGATGGGCACATGAAGGATGTCGCACTAGGCGATTCGATGCCGCTTGCATCACGCATCGCGCTCTTTGAAACGTCACTCCCCACCAGCAGGGCCGCCACCATTGCATCGGACAGCAAGGCTTTTGCCGCCCGCTGGCTCCACAAGTGGCAAGCATCCCCCAGATTCGCCCGCATTGCAACCTTCGATTCGCCCAACCCGTCCCAGGCGGTAACAGGAATGTACAAGAACCTCAGCCATTCAGGCTGCAGCATCATCACTCAGCTGTGCACAGGCCACATCGGACTGAATGCGTACTTGTACTGCTTCCACCTCACTCCCTCCCCACTCTGTGAACACTGCGCCTCCTCCACACCAGAGTCGGTCCCTCATTTCCTCACCTGCCCTACCCTCCCGAGCCCACCATCTCCGCCTCATCGCCCGCATCAGCACCACCTGAATCTCCCTATGCCACCCCCTCTCCATCAAGAACGACCCGGCTCCCGTCCTCACCTTTGTGCGTGACACGGCCCGGCTCCCCCGCTACGCACTCTGACTTGAAATCTCGTATTCTACTTTACCTACTTACCCTTACCTTTTCTTTCGATAAACTCGCTTAGAAGTAGACTCCCATATCCTCGCCATGACCATCTTGTTCGCTACGCATTAAAACTCTCCCTCTCGGCACCTCATCAATCTTGTCCTTCATACGGCCTTTTCCTCCACCTACCCTCCCCCCACTCCAGCCAAGACTTATGCTGTACTCAGTAAATGTGCTACATATGCCCCAATGGGCCTGCAAGCACTTTAATGGATTTGATAATAATAATAATAATAGTGTTGTGCGGTCTCGCATCCAAATGTCCCCCGTTAACCATTTCAATCCAAGTTCTTACTTAGTATATATTCTGTATCCTTAGTCCTCTTTCCACACGATTGTTGTGCCCTGATTCGCTCATCCCTCGTCGTCTCCTGGTGCTCGTTGCTGTCATGGATGGGCCCAACATTTGAGCATTGTCTGAGCCCACTTGCACACACTAGTTCCTTCCTTCCATGCTCACACGTCAATGCCCTCCTTGCACTTTCCGTTCTCCATCCCCAGATTTCATCTGCGGGCGCAAATCACCATCCACAGGGCTACCGTAGCAGCGTTCTGGTTCGAACCGTAACATTCCAAATGTTAACATTGGATGTGAACGGTTTGAACGGTTTTGGTTCGAACCATGGTCATATATCTCAGTCTGATCAATGGAAATGGTTCGAACCAAAAAAAACCGTTCAAACCAAAAAAACTGTTCAAACCAAAAAAAAACTGTTCAAACCAAGAAAAAACTGTTCAAATCAAAAAAAAAAACTGTTTGAACCAAGAAAAAACCATTCAAACCAAAAAAAAAAACCGTTTGAACCAAAAAAAAAAGTGCTCAAACAAAAAAAAACCCATTCAAACCAAAAAAAAAAGTGTTCAAAAAAAAAAAAAAAACCATTTGAACCAAAAAAAAAAAAAAAAAAAAAAGTTGAAGGTCAGAAAACCTGTTTGAACAAAAAAAAAAAACTCTGTTTGAACCAAAAAAAAAAAAATTGAAGTTCAGGAAAACCATTCAAAAAAGTTACAGCTATTGGCAGTACCAAAGGCGTGGATTGAAAATTTCTGTTTTGGGATATTTTCAAAGAATTGTCCATAACTCAACCAGTTCTGCTCTGATTTGGATGAAACCTAGGTAGATCTGTCAGGCTAATTCATCTGCAATTAGTGATGGAAAGAGATTTACGAAAATATCCTGTATTAGGTAATCTGTGCTTTTGGACCATTTTCGAGCCAAATGCTATCTAGCATACCCAGGACATGTCTCAGTGACCTAATATTTGGTGGGGACAACATATATACATAGAAAATCATGTGATAGAGCCATGCATAATTCAGTTACAGTCCCTGTAGCTCCATTGGATACATTTAACAGGTTTAGCACTCAGAGAGATTGTAAGAATTGCATTTACTTGCACTTGCCAAAAGTATTGGTGTATGGTGGTTCTCATTGTTCTAGGTAGCAAATGACTCCAAGCAACTTGTGGACTGAAAATATGAGGGAATAGAAGATATTCCTGCATGTTAACGAATTACCATATAAGGTAACTCTAGAGATATAAGCCATTTTTGGCCAGAATTTGAAATCGACTTTTTGCACAGGCATCGTGGGAAAAAATGACCTGCATAGGCAAAAAAGTACTTGTTGAGTAGTGCAGAATAGCATTTTGAACCATATCAATATCTCATGATTTGCACTCACAGTCATGAGTACAAAATGGCCATTTTCATCAAAATTGGCAAAAAATGGCAAAAATCACCATTTTCCAGCCACAATTGTGAGCCAAAATCATGAGCTATTGATATGGTTCAAAATGCTATTCTGCACTACTCAACAAGTACTTTTTGCCTATGTGGATCTTTTTTTTCCCACAATGCCTGTGCAAAAAAAGTCATTTTCAGATTCTGGCCAAAAATGACTTATATCTCTAGAATTACCTCATATGATAGTTCGTTAACACACAGGAATATCTTCTATTCCCTCATATTTTCAGTCCACAAGTTGTTTGGAGTCATTTGCTACCCAGAACAATGAGAACCACCATATGCCAATACTTTTGGCAAGCGCAAGTATATCAGGATATTTTATAGTTCTGGCTCTATCACATGTTTTCCAATGCATATATGTTGTCCCTCCCAAAATATTAGGTCACTGAGACATGTCCTGGGTATGCTAGATAGCATTTGGCTCGAAAATGGTCCAAAAGCACAGATTACCTAATACAGGATATTTTCGTAAATCTCTTTCTATCACTAATTGCGGATGAATTAGCCTGACAGATCTACCTAGGTTTCATCCAAATCAGAGCAGAACTGGTTGAGTTATGGACAATTCTTTGAAAACATCCCAAAACAGAAATTTTCGATCCGCACCTTTGGTACTGCCAATAGCTGTAACTTTTTTGAATGGTTTTCTTGAACTTCAACTTTTTTTTTTTTGGTTCAAACGGGTTTTTTTTTTTTTGGTTTGAACAGTTTTTTGACCTTCAACTTTTTTTTTTGGTTCAAACGGTTTTTTGACTTTCAACTTTTTTTTCAGTTCAAACGGTTTTTTTTTGGTTTGAACAGTTTTTTTTGGTTCAAACAGTTTTTTATTGGTTCAAACAGTTTTTTTTGGTTCAAATGGTTTTTTTTTTGGTTCAAACGGTTTTTGGTTCAAACCATTTCCATTGATCAGACTGAGATATATGACCATGGTTCAAACTAGAATGCTGCGGTTGCTGCACAGGGGCACACTACCCACTCGTCCTCCGTTGCCCACGAAAAATGCGCTCATCACAATGATGCTCGATGGTCAACTTCTCGGCTCAACGTGGACCCTGACACTCCATGCACATCGGTTCGATATCGATCTGCGAGCATCATACAGAGTGAAACGCCGGCGGTGATAACTCCCCTGATAACTAGGGATCGTCACCGTACCCGTCCAGGACGGTTGGACGGACGGACGGACGGACGGATAACCGTCCCGTCCCGTCCATGGGCTACTGGTCTCCCCAGCGTGCCGTACCGTCGTCGGACGGCAGTGAGGACGGCCGTCCCGTCTACCCGAAGACGGAAGGGCGGATGGATGATTCTGGTCATAATTTCTGGTGGTAATTAATCCGCTGGTGGCTCAGGGTTAGTGAATCCGCAGGGAAAACTCCGTGCAAATGGTGGAAATTGTTGCAGAATTTGTTGCAAATCGAGAGTGAATAAAGTAACTTATGACAGCTAACTTTAACTTTGATTGCCCCTTTGGCTTGGTGGGGCTAACTTTACGGTACTTTCCCCACGCTTGGCGAAAGTAACTTGTAAGTAACTTATTGTCAGCTAACTTATACGGTTCTGACAAGATGAAGTAAGGACCCCAGAAGACGCTTCCCAAGACCTCAACAATACTTTGAACATTGGTAATCATTATTATCATTCTGCCAGAGGATTCGTGAGAGGGCTTCCACCCGTTGCCGTTCCGTCAGCCATGTTTTTCCCCTCGCCGATGGCCGTCGAAAAACGGCCGTCACGGGTGTCATGACGGTCCACGGCTCACCTCGCTAACCTCCGCGTAAAGTGGGGCTAGAACACGGCATCCGACTTCATGCATCATTGTAGGCCATCGCCACTCAGCAAATTAACCCGTTTTATGCTTGCGAAACCGTCCAGAGACGGAGATCCAGCTTAGCGCCCGACTAAGCGCCCGAGCCATGATGCTTACATAGTACAGCCCACCATCTACTTTGTCTCTATTTGGTATGTTCCTCTACATTTGTTCCAGGGCCTGTTCTGCGTTCATTATATGTAGATTGTACCGCTGAAACTGACCTAAAAAATTCAGATTCTCTGCAATGTACCCGTGAAAACCCGTGGTGCCGTCGACAACCACATCGCGGCAACTGGTGGAAGCCCTAGTCTGTGAGTGCTTTAACTGTGCACAAGGACAGTAAGCAGCACCTTCACTGGTCTACCACACTCAACAAATATTCCTGTCTTGAAGTCAAAATGACTGGTAGTAAGCAGTACCATGGACACATTTCCCAACTTGTGGAAATGGGCATAGGTTTCTGAGCCCCGAAGGCAAGAATTTATCGCATGGACAGGCTGCGGAAAGCCAAATGACTCAGTTATGGGTGAAGGTAAACATGACCTAGACTGAATTAAGTTTGCTTATTTACATCTACTGACACTTTTACTTACTATCACTTGAAGTTACTTGAAGTTACTTACAGTTACTCAAAGTAACTTACCACTAACTTGGCTGCCCAAGTTCAATCAGCCAAACTTCAACTTATGCCATCAATTTATGCAAATAAGCACATTTTTGGCTAGTAAAGGTTCAGAGAGAGGTGTGTGGACATTTAAGCATTATCCTTATAACTTCTGCCAAAGGTCAGAGACATTTAATTTGCAGTACCTAAGGAAATCAATATTTCTACGGCCGCTCCCTCATGTTTCCGATGTAATTGGTCTAGATTGAATTCTGTGACTCCAGGAAATGGGTAGAAAGCACATGGCATCGAGTTTGTTACCTCAAAGAAAACTTTGGGATGCAATTCACAAGCTTGTAGTGCCTAAGTTTGGTTCAAGTTCTGTAATTATGAGGTTCAAGGTGGTTCTGGAGGTGTAAGACCAAAGGACAGTGTGCCGACATTGCATTAACACCTAGGCATCCTCTAGAATGTGCTTTAAACATATTTAACCGACTAAAATGTGTCTCTAGGCTCTCCAATGCCTCCAAGTTAACGGTAAGTTAGGTTGGCAAAAGTAACTTATGCCATCAGATGGCATCATTAACTTGTACTTTTACGTACGAAATTAACTTAGCCTACCACAAGTTACTTTAAGTTAGCTTTAAGTAACTTGTGGCAGGCTAAGTTGGTTTGTCTAAGTTACTTTGTTAACCATCGTTGTGGACGTGTACGTTGCCAACCTTCGCACTACGACTGTCATGTCTGACGAGGACTGGGATGCCATTAAGCTCGTCTCCAAGTTGGAATGGCTTGTTCTATTCAAAGGAGCCACGGTGAAGATGTCAACTACTGAAGAAGCAGATGCTCTCTTAAACTCACGCCGTCAAGTCAGGTACTGGTCAAGTATCTGTAATCTTTCTGTCCCGGTAAATTTCATCCCGGCGTGGCTCACTGGCCCAGAGGAAGTTGCGGAACTGGCTTCACTTACGATTCTACTGTTTTTTTTTACTTCCTTTCCATTCCTCGTACTTGTTTCAGACTTACTTACAATTAAACTTTGATAGTTCCTTTGTATACATGTTTTACTGAGTTCCGCCCGACCGTCCGCCGTCGGACGGCCGTCCCGTCTACCGTCCCGTCCCGTCAAGCGTCATGAGAGAGGCTCCGCTACCCTACCGTCGACGGACGGTCCACTGGACGGCCATCTTTGGCACCGTCCGTCGGCCGGGATGGACGGTGACGATCCCTACGGATAACACTGAGCCCTGCACCAGAGACCTCCTCCAATGCATCATGCAACTTCTGTTGTCACCCAGGGGCGCACACTCGTGTCCACTCATTTTACCCCCAAAATGGCGGGCCAATACATATCTGGGAGCATGACCATGCCGGGGTCATCCCTGGCATCGGAAGTTGAATGTAGATCGATATCGTCGGCCTCTGAAGCCCCAAAGCCCCCGACTTGGACCACTCCAATACACCGGGTCAGGGGACCGATCTTACGCCGAATATTGTGCTTTCAGATATCCACTGCTCGCAGTATCCGATATTCCTGGGCTACGTGAGGCAACTCGTACACTAATGTCGTGGTCAAGGGTGATACATGGCTTTTTATCCATCCCCACTGCCTGTTAGCGATGCCAGTATCCGGGCAGGATACGGATGCTGAGCGCAAGTGAGAGTTACTCGCGCACCCTTTTTATAAATTATGAATGTCTGTCTGTCCAACGGAGACTAAACCGCAGTAGTTTCGGTTTACCTTGGAGAACTAAATCTGGTGGATCAGATGCTGCTGTGCCTTTCATGCCAATGGCGAACCGTCTGTGACTGTAGCTGTTTTATGGGCGCTGGAGGAATTGAAAAGTGTCCGGCTGCAGTAGCGGGGGGGGGGATATATTATACTCGCGTGGTCCAAGTGCCTGAACTACGAGTTTACAGAAGACAAATAAGTAGTACTGTAGAGGTGGCTATCTCTACATGTAACTACAGAAAGTCAACCGAACACACAACCATTCCAGGGGTTAGATCATACAAGACGCTGGCTCTCTGTGAACTGGCCGGCCGTTTGAATGGCGGGACACTCGGTTAGAATCCTGTGAGACCTGACCAGATAAATAGCTCAGAGCTGATGTGCGGGAGAGGTTCCCCTCTCCCAGGTAAGAAATCCCCGTTGTCCACCAGTTCAAGAAAGCTGTCATATGTCGTCCCCTTGCAGGATGCATGCAAAATTTGAAGAATTAATGAATAGCCTCAGTCGGGGCGCACACAATAAGCATGGGTGTCCTGTCATAGATCTTCAGAACATCGGAGGCCAGCTTTTCCAATAGAGGTGTAATTTCCCGGCCAGGTGGGAGCTCGCGGAAAAATGCCCAAGGTGTTGAGCACTTGCCTCTGATGTCAGGAACATCGTGGTACAGCTTGGCAAGAAACACCTCTCGTAGCTGCATTAGCTCAGGGTGGTCGCACACAAACATCACATGGGGAGGATCTTCAACCTCGCACCTGCAGAACCGGCAAAAGCGCCATTCCCGGGGGACCACAGATTTCCCTCGTTCTGCCCATCAGCGACGCTCAACCGCCAAGGAATGGCTGGATAAAATCATTTTTGTAAGGGCGCGCTGATGATCTGTAGACATGATCCTGAGGTAGTGTCGGAACGCCAGCGATTTCTTCACTAATTTGTCCATTTTGGAATCCATTTCCAGACGGTCAGTTAGCAGGTCTTTGGTTCGCGAAGAGGTGTCGATCTCGTGGTCAATCCAGGCCTCCATTGATCGAGAAATGCTGCGAGTTTTCCGCACTAAGTATGGATCAGTTTTTTGTTTTTGTTTTTGTTTTTGTTTTCTCTTTCAAAGAACGGCGTACACGCTTCAGCTGGGGCAACGACCCTGATGTCGCGGTTAATCATGAATCCGCACTCGCCGTTACCGCCCTGTTTATCACCATCGTCCCAGGATCGCAGACAAGCGCAGTCATTCGAGACGCGCCATGATATTCTTTGCGGCATCGGACTCCCTGGGATCCCGCTTCAACGCCTCCGGTTGGTCATAGGCTCATCGAGGGAGGAAAGTGGCTGGCCGGCATCCGTGTACACGCCCTCTCTGGTGGTGACAGCGTCCGTCATTGAATTGCTGCACGGCAGGCTGCCGCTACGACTGGAGTACATCTCATAACGAAGGTATCCTTCCTTAATCTACATCCTCGTGAGCAATGCCTGTCCAGTGTGTAGCTAGTGGACGGTTCGCAGATCGTGGGAGCGTTGATAACGGGAAGAAATGCACATATAATCCGTAGATACTGACCTTGAACTTCAATTGATTCAATATTCCCGCCCCATTTATATTTCTCGGATCCTTCGGGAGTCAAGTTTCCCTTTTCTGTTTCTTTTTCGTCATTTTCCCCCATTTTATACCCAGTAGAATTGTCGGAAAACTAATCACCGACCATGGAATGAATTGATGGCTTAGATCCAGCATTTCTCTCACACGGCGCCCGCTACCTGTGTGTTGATGCATTGACAAGAACCTCCATGCCACGGAGTGGAACGGAGCAAAAATCAGCGAGCACGCATCCAGAGTCATTACGGGCATCGGAGATTATCGCATGAACCTGTTAAGTCTATTACCCCCAGTTGAGTGGTCTTTACTGTAAATAAACCATCATCTTCTATGTTTTCGTTTTTTTTTTGATTGAGGGAAGATAGGACGCGATGGAAACCACGGCAATGCATCTCATGAATTTAGATGTCCGGAATAGCGGTACATGCGGCCCCAACTAGCCAGATACCGGCACAGATGGTGCGAAACAGCGGATTTCTGATCATTCGCGTCAGCTTCTGTCATGATTGTGGGGAAATAAAACTATCTCTCAAGGGACCTCCTTGCTGAGATTTTGGGCGGTAGGACACAAGAGAGTTTGCGTATGAACAAGGCTATTGGGCTTTGCCTTGCAAATGCATGCCCATCGCCGATATATTTTCTACTATATATACTAATTACGGTAAGAAACTGAATCGGGCAAGTAATAATTAATACGCACTGCTGAACATCGGCATCGGGCTCGGCCATTGCTTTCATACCCGATCCGGATATTAAATCTCCAACATTCCTTCATCTTGCCTTCGCGCTATGGGCTCTATCACAACTCTCCGACGTCTTGCTGCTATTTTAACAGATGCTTTAGACTCGGTGGATTCGGTGTACCAAAAAGCTGGCCTAAATTTCCCGTCTCTGGACGAGCCGTTCGATCCCAAAAATGAGGCCGAGGCTTTGCGTCAGGACAAGGCAATCACTGCGGCAGTAAACAATATCATGGCGGTTACCGCGCAAATTAGTGCGACGGTGTGCGACCCTATGCGACTCGCCGTGAATACGTCAAATGCGGTGAGGGTTGAAACTCGTATTGCATATTCTGCGCTCAACGGGTCCAGATGCACATCTCTTCCTGCCTTAACGCCGCATCCGAACTCAATGTGGTCGAAATTTTGCGGGAGGCCGGACCTAAGGTTTATTCTATCGTGCACTTTGCTTTCGTGCTCATCAAAACCTAGGGCGCCAGCACAAAGGATATAGCAGCACCCAGCCAGTCCAATCCAGGCTTAGTGGGTACGCCTGTTCTGCATTTCAGTTTGCCTCGCATTTGACATCGTACCAAGAGAGAATACTGCGCCTGCTCGCAACACATCACATTTTCCGAGAAGTGTCTCCTGGAGTCTTCGCTAATAATCGCGTGTCGTCCACTTTGGACAAGGGGAAACCGTCCAGTGTGATATTTGCGAAGTGCGTCCCAGCGCGATTGGATATCGTTTATATATTAACCATCTCTTCAGCCGCGAAGATAGACTGACTGGATCCAACGGTATTGCAGCGCTTGTTGAACACACGTACGACTTTGTTGTACAACACCACACTCGATCTATGTTTATAATTTTCAGTGCCGAACTGTGTGGCAAGAGCAGTGTCTTTCTGGCGGATTCAATGTTGAAACCCAGCGACAAACTGCCCTTCAATCTCGCTTATAGAGTCGACGAACCAATGTTCTTGTGGATGCAGGATCCCAAGAATCGCAGTCAAGTTTCTCGCTTTGCAGTTGCGATGCAAGGGACCGGAGCGACTGAACCTCCTGACACGATATTCAAAGGTGCCCATTGATTATTGTCCCATTCTCACGCTTGATTTTGAATTGTCTGTGGGCAGGGTTCGATTGGAGCCTTATAACTGATAACGGTCTAATCGTCGATGTGGGCGGAGGAATCGGTCACTCGTCGCTGACAATCGCAAAGAAGTTCCCGAGCCTGCGCATAATCAATCAAGATTTAGGACCAGCCCTCGAGATTTCCAAAAGGGTAATGAGTTACTCTTGCATTTACCTTGCTTACTAACAGAAAACTCAGTATTGGAAAGAGCACTTCCCTGAACACTTGGAATCGCAAATGGCACAGTTCCAGGGTCAGTCGAATTGTGGCTATGAATTGCCCACGATTACTGAGGCGCTTCAACAGTGCACGATTTCTTCACGCCTCAACCGGTCAAGGATGCAGCCGTGTTCATGCTGCGGTATATCCTCCACGACTGGCCCGATAAGACCGTTCACAACATTCTCTGTCATCTTCGAGATGCTGCGCTCCCAACCACTAAACTCATCGTCATTGAGAAAATCCAACCATTCGCATCCTTAGAAGAAGGTGCCGGATCCAGAACCGAGAATATCCCCGGTGCGGCTCGTCCAACCGCAGAACCGCCCTTGCTACCAAACTGGGGAGCGGCGACTGCAGATCTTTATCTCTACGACATGACTGTGAGTGAGACGCTACGTGTTGTTTGCTGTCCTGAAGTGTTCCTCAAGATGCACGTTATGCTGGGAGGCGTTGAACGCACTTTGGAGGCGTTCTATGACATCTTCCTTGAGTCGGGATGGAAATTAGTCGAGGTTCATCATTGCTCGGGCTCTCAATTGAGCCACCTCATCGCGTTACCGGTGTGAAGTCTAGTGGATATCTGATCACAATTAAACTTATCGCGATTATTGTACTGACTTGCTTGCTCCTTTGGTGCACATGGAATTGAAATCAAATTATTTTGCCTCGTTGTTGTGATCCTATATGGTTCTCATGCAGACACATCCTTCTGGCAGAAAAATGCCTCGTGGTTTGGTGTTCTGATCCAGCCAGTCTGCGTCTACCTCCAAGATCGGCTGTGACAGAGGGTTCCCCTTCCATCCATCATCGGTGATGATCGAAGTCTGAATGGTGGATACAAATATTCCTTCATCTCTCACACTGGATTTGTCCATGCCCAAGATGCCCGCATTCGCTCCAGTTCTGGATCCCGCCGAAGATCACCTGGACCGAGCCCGACTGGGCGCCACTGGCAGGCATCGATCTTGCAAATTCATCTTGTTCTGTGCATTACGCTATTCTGGCTGGTAGACCATAGAACCTTGGTTCGGAAGGATAGTCTCAAGCGAAAATCTGGTTCTTTAACGCCTCAAATATCGTAAAAATCCCCATAAATTCTTCAAGGGAAGGTGTAACTCGCTCACCTCAGTCTTCACGCGCATAGAGGTAAGCGGAAGTATGAGGAGAGGCGACTCGAGTGTTGAGAATATATACTGAGTACAAAGTTCCTGCATGTAACTAAATGGATAATACGACTACCTTACAGTAACTGAAAGGAAAAAGAGAAAATATACTAGTTGACCGTTGGTTCAATTCCGTCTTCCCTGCAGGTACATCCAGATCCTTCAACACTGCCGTGTGGCAACGCAAGGTCTCCATTGACCGACATTGGCGTCCGCTAACATTGTAGTCACCATGCCTTCGCCTTTCGGCAGTTGACTTGCCGGTGCTTGTAAAAGCTTGTACAAGTCCAAAAAGTCGACAAGACGACAAGCTATGTCCAAGACCCAACTTATTTATTTATTTGAGACCTTACCAATTACCTTCTAGGCATCATTTCAGTGGTTTTCTTTTTTCACACCAGCAAGTGGGGCAAACCCACAAGTGTTTATCAATTTACCAATGTGCCGACGTTGATAGCCAAGATGTTCGAGCCTGGAAATCTAATTATCATAATTAACCTTCCTTCAAGATTTTGCTCGTTTGGCAGTGCAATTGCTCCATGCAGCAATATCTACATTTGTTGTCCCTCTTCCTTCTCCTGCACATCATGTTTTCTCGCACCATTTGGTGTACCATCCCCATCCCTGTGCGACCGGTCGATCTCCCTCAGCTAACCATCCGCAGATGACCGCAGCTTCTCGCAGGGCTTTCTCACTGCCGCGGGCATTCCTACACAAAATTCTCACTGCGGCCGTATCACCAAAACATCCATAAAAAAGCAGTGTCAGAGCTCCCTGTCTGTGAAAGACTAAAGTAGGAATCCGTAGAATGACGATCAGTACAGCCGCTCTCGCGTAGTTCAGAATGAACCAGTTGATTGATATTTATCTGTACGACGTAGATCAGTACAGCATCTAGTAATATAGTAAATAAGACTGTAAGCGTGTAGGCGATAAATATTAATATAGATCTCACGTAGCTCAGAATGAACCAGCGAGAGAACAAAGGAAAGGATGCGATCATTGAGGATGACTACGCATAGGTGCTGGGCATGTAGAACAATAAATATGAACTCTAACACTGTCCACACTTTATCGCACTGAATTTGTCGGACCTCCCAACGCTGGCATGGTTGTCAATGCATTCAGCTTGCTCCATCTGTTTATTCCGCCGCGGCTTGTTGTTTGTTCGTGCAAGGGCTTCTGGAAGGTTGGCGCTGGCAATACCCCTCATTCTGGGCGTCAAAATGGACATATTTCTCCTTCTGACCTAAGGCTATATGCCAATATTCCCGGTCTTTGCTCGATCTGTTGGCGCTTTCCACTGCCCATAACATTCATTGCATTCGTATCAAGGATTATTAGGGTGCCCCAGCACGCCTCTTGACATGTTCTCGCCTGCAATCCGCGACAGCATATTCGTGCTACGTTTCATTTTGCCTTTGTGCACCTGCATTGGGCTTCTACTGCGTCCATGTCAAGATACTGGCAATTACGGCGCAAAATCTTCGACAGTTCTGCGGGAGCCCCGGCCATTTTTCTGTGTCTCACTACAGAGTTCATCTGAAGGGACTGATGGTGAGCATTCGGCTCGGAAGATTTCCGTACCGTTCTCCAATTTCTCGCTACTCCCTTCAGCTGTGTACTCTAGTGAATGAATGTGGTAAAGTTGTGTAGAAAGTCAGTTTTTTTCGTCCCCTCCTTCACTTGCGAGAGCGAAGCGGCGGCCAGTCTTGTGAAGGTGAACAAACCCAGTGCTGCGTACCGCGGCTGTAATTGGTTAAGTGTATGGAGGCCAATGTCGCAGCATCATCGTAGGCGGATATGTGTGTCGAGTAACTTTGCCGATTATGTGAGGTGAAACAAGTATTTGGGGAGAGTGAATGTTATCAATGTTTTGTCATTGAATGTGATAGTGATAGTAACAACATCACACAGCTGATACATTCAAGAGGGACGCCTGTGCATATGGCAGATTAAACGAGATTGGCAAGCGAAGGAAGGATGACTCGAAACGGGCAGGATTTGAGGACAGGTCAGCTCACATCACATGTGAACTGTCGAGATCTGGTATGTATCGAGTGAGGCGAATCGCTAACGACGCGTGTGAGTCGAATCCGAATCGCCGCCAACGACGGGACGTACCGGGTTACGCAGCCGCAGCAGGAACCCACCCAACTTGTTTGGGCAATGAGATCGATAGGGGTGATGAGTTAGATACTTTGATGAGGTAGCCATATGTACAGTGAGACACTGGAGAAGACGGCGGCGACAGCGAGGTTTAACTGAGACGCTCTGTACTGAGACGTCCTGCCGGCGATGGAGGAGGACCGAGCTGTAATAGCATCATCGATACTTGGTCAGTGTTCGAGAACAGGAAGGAAGCGCGGGACGCGAGAGGCAGGGAAATGGAAAATGGAAGAGCTGTGGGAGAGGGAAAAGGTCAGTGCATTTAGCCTTCAGCCCTGCGGTTGTGTTGGGAGGGAAAGGCCAAAAGAGTAGAGGAAATGAAGTGCTAGACACGGCGGCGCGCGTATAGTCATCGGACAGCGGAGGGAAGTGAAGTGCATCTAGCGGAGAGCGGAGAGAAGAGAACACCAAGATAACACAATCTAGCCAAAAGCTGAGGAAGATCAGACGCCATAATAAGTAGTCTCGTTCCCGTCCCCGGATAATTAGAGTTTGAGACTGAGCCTGAGCCTGAGCCGGACCTAAATGGCGAAAAGCAAACGCAAGCGCGAATACCCAGTATCACGAAAATTGCAGCCTGAAGACGCCAAAATAACGCGCCGAGAGTTAATCGGCCGAGTGGGGGAGTGCCGTGCACCGCACGAAGAACTCGGATGAGATGGAGCAGGGGGCGGAACCCAAGACCGGCGTGGCGATGGAGAACGGCGGGGAAGGGAGCCCCGGAGACAATCAAGGTGTTTCCAGCCGACAGCGCGCTCCCAAACCAAATCAGGCGGTGGAGAACGGAGAAAGGCGCGCTCTGCAATACCTATGACGTTGGCTAGAGAGATCGACGTCCGTCGGGTCTCCTCTATCCCGCATACAGGACGAAATGCGGAACCGAGCTAGATTCAGACATTGAACTAGCGCGCTCCACTGATGGGACGGTATGAGGACCCAGGGCGGACGATGGACGACGGACGCCTGGGATGCAAGAGCCGAGGGCGAGGAGTGCAGGTGGGGCGGTCGGGCGGCGGGCCAGACGGGGGTGCGCGACACGGATGAAGCGGCGAGCACGGGCGACGGGGAGGCACATTGGATTCGCACAAAAGCATCGCACAAAAGCATCTGGCCCGGGAATCGAAGGAATTCGGACGGAAGACAGGCATGATGACGTCAAGCTCATGTGTCACATCAAGAGCTCTCTCTCGTCCGCTATGTTCAATGACGTCGAAATCTACTGCCATTCATGTTGCAAGTAATCTGGGTCAGGCCGCCGGCTTGCTGCAAACCTACGCATGCCACAAGAGCCTCTTCTTAGGCACTTCGTCGCCATCATGATGAACCCCACCCTCGATTCCTCGTGCCGCGCCGTGCCCCCGCCTCTCCTGGGCATTGCATGGCCCTTCATCAACGTTACCAAGTTGCAATGCGAGCGCCATGTACCTCCACTCGGAACTCTGGCGCCTCAAACTCAAGGCCCGGCTGTATCTTCCATTCGTCCGTGTTCCATCTGTGCCGCGCACTTTATGAATACCACTTCATGTATCCGCATGAATGGGGCTCCGTGTACTTCAAAAACTCCCCGAAATTCCCGCAAAACTTTCCCTCAACACGCTCGGTGTCCCTGACGGTGAGTTCGTGAGATTCCCAGATAGCACCTCGGCGGTGACTCTGGCTGGTGCGCGCGCATATGACATATCCAGGTTACTATGGATTTGCTTGTTGATTAGTGAAGGACCCTTGGGCAACGTTTGAAAACGGGGAAGAGACGAGTTGAATATCCCTTGTTCCGTGGATTTACAGACAGCGCACTTGCAAGTGTAGGGCGAGTCAATCCATTTACCGGGAAGCTAGACATTCTTGTTCCCAGCTGCGTCCATTTTTTCTGTCCGGTTTTGATTCCGCGAACGAGAGCGGGCTGTGGAGATAGTTTCAAAATATAAGACATTTTGCGAATCGCCCGAGTCATTGGTGGTCCCAGAATCTGTCTGCTAATCATTTTTTCGCTGGCGCTGGATCCTGGGACCCGCCCGACTCAGGTGCCTGCTCGTAAATTCTCCGAGCTAACGCTAACGAAGCAGCGAACCACCTCCGACCCGTGCATCAAGGATCTTACTTGAAGGTTTTCGGACTTCGCAGTTTTTCAACAAAAAAGAAGGAATCACAGCGTGGTTAGAGTATGAACTTCTTGACTTCCGCAGTCTGCAACTTTGCTCAGTTATGTTGCTTCCTGCTCATCTATTTGTGTAAGTTAGACCAGTGACTGTCTGTCTATGAAGGCAAGCCTGTCGATAGACAGACCAGTCGATCTGAGTTTGAATCACCACTGCAAAAATTTTACCAAAAAAGGCTATTCCAGACCGGGTTCCGAGCAGGGTGACGTCAGATACAAAGAACAACAAAGGCTACTGATTCTCGCCTAGAGCGCTCAAAACTTAACCATTCGCCCTCAAATAAAGCTATATACATTCTAGGGCACGAGGCGATGATACCTAGCGAAGGAATTCCGAAGTTTCCTTAAGAAACGAGTGACTTGGCCAATAGCCTTTTTTGGTAATAATTTTGATCCGCTAATTAAAACCCAGATCGACCAGCCTGTCTATCGACAGGCTTGCCCTCATAGACAGGCTGGATTCGAGCCCATGTGTAAGTTTGAACCCTACAAAGATCGCCTTTTTGGTTCTCTGCGGTTTAAAGTACTGTTTGAACAAATCCGCCATCAAACCGGAATATTTATTGAGACGCCGATTGATTGATCAAACTTTATATGGCTACTGTGTAGGTAAGTTATGCAGTGGGAGAAAATGCTAAGACAAAACTTCCAGAAGTGACCTTGAAATATCCGCGCTCCAATCTCGCGGTTGGATGCGCAATCACCATTATGATATCCCCAAACCCGTCGAAGCGGCCGTGTCCCAGTCACTCAACGGAATCTGTCCATATAGCGCCACCGAAGATACCGCATACGGACGGGTAGGCTCGTCCGCTGCCATAAGACGGCCGTTTATTCGGCGGCCGTGTCCGTAAATGCACGGTTCGGAGCCCTAACCACCAATATCAAGCAAGCGTTGCGTCGTAAAAATGAATTGAGGCGTACATTCGAACGCGCTGGCTCCACGAAGACTGATGGCGCCAAAACCGTTGGTTACCGAATTGGGGACTGTATCTATGGATGTCACATTTGCCTCTGACGTCGACACCAACTCTTCCATCAGCTTTGAAGTCTCAAGCCAGTCAGACAGTAGCGATGAGGACTGGTCTGATCTCTTGGGCTCAGACTGGCGCGGATTTTCGAGCTCTTTGGACTCTTCAGATTCTTCGACAGATCTCCTCTTAGAATTCGGCAGTGATGAAGAAATGCCAGAGCTGCATCCACCAGGATATCCAGAATCGGATGACGAGGACGAGGACGAGCGTTCTGTCAGCGAGAGTTCCGCCTCGGAGGCAGGTGATGATGCAGATGACGAAGAAGGATGGGACGATGGCCTGAACGATATCGAAGATTTCGCAATTTTTCCCACCAACAATCCCACGAGATTAGCATGCCCCAATTTAGAAAACATGGACGCTCACCGATACGATTCTCGCGACGCCTTTCCCTGTGGCCCTGCATTTTTGCGTCATGGCCTCGGGACGATGAAGGACAACCGGGCAGATCATTTCTGGCAGGAGCTACGCTTGTCACTGTTCACTTTTGACAAGCTCGTTCAAGGGGTCGGAAACGATCCCATCTTCAGCAACGACTCTAAAAAGGCTCAGATGTGGGTCGAAGATCAGTCCGCAATCACCTCATTTTGTCTAGGCCTTTCTGGAAATGCCGCCATTGGCAGTCCTCAGAGGGTCGCCAATTGGGCAGGCGTTGTGGTAGGGTCGGATGGCCGGGACATGGAATTCCTTCCATGGCCTCCGTCCGATTCTACTGTAGTAAAACCCCTGATCAATCATTACCTGATAGTTTACGTTGTAAATACGTACCTCTCGTGCAATTTTACCATCGTACCACCACCATTGCGACCAGTGCAGGGCTCTCGCCCAGAGGAACCACCGAGGGACCTCGCCCCCTACCCTCGTATCGTCGCTAGTGGGCTGTCTAGCCACCAACAACCCGAATTCGCACTCCACGACACTCATACTCTTCTCACGCCACTTTCGTCACTTTAGTATTCTATTTTTCACTCGTTCTCGCACTCTACGGCCCGGGAGCGGTTCCCACAAATTATTCCTTGCATTCACTCTACCTCTACACGGACTACCGACCCATTTACAGAACCTACACACCGGGACTTTTACCCTACCACAGCGTGGGCAAAGGCGCCGTCACCCTCGTAACACGCCGCGTAATGACCGCAGTTTGTTGTTTCGAGTTCACGGCTAAAGCTGGTCGCATGCCGATTGCATCCGAGAATGAGAAGGCAAAGCGGTGGATTGAGAACCGCTCATGCAAGGGATGGTGCAACGGTTTTTATCTATTCGTTGCATACTACTATCCTGATTTATCTATTCCACAGATCGTAAATCTTCCCAACCTGCGCATCGTCGATTTTGGGTACAGATTTACGGACAGTGGACACGAATCGACTACGTGAAAGGGTATCTATCTCGTAAAGGAGCGTGAGACATTGCTCGATGCTGCCCGGCCTTTTCCACCCAAACCCTATACCAGAGCCTTAGCATTAACCTCAGGGGCTTTATTAGGAGCACTACCCATGTACTTTGTACACAAAGACTAGGCTCATGATCCTGCCTACAAATGGCAAAAGAAATGTGGGGAGCACTTTGCCATGGGCAGGCTGGTACAACTTGGGACCTATCAATGGGCTGAGCCTGGAGTTTGAAATTTTGAGTGGTACCAATCATCGGCATCACGCTGCGATCAAGTCCCTACTAAACTCACATACAACAAGCTTACTCAAAATTCTGGAGAGACAGAATGTGATAAGAAGTCATAAATGGCGGACTTCACATCAAATCCTTCACCTACTTGTCTGCCATCATCTCCCCTCCGGACTCCGAGTGTCTTTGACGCGCTGCCTCCACTCTTCAAATTTCTCCTCAAAGGTTCCCTTGCCAGTCCTCTCCTTGCCCGCAGTCAAGGCCTTTGTAGCAATCTCTCATGCAGCAGGTGTCTGTTTCAAACCAGAGAAGCCACAACAAAAAATTTTTCAAGCTCCAAGTATTAGGGCTTTGTCGCTCATATTCAAGACCGTGAACTTGTCGCCATCTTCCTGTGCCTGAACTTTTAAGGCCAAATCCTTCTAAAGACTCAAGCCTGGACTCGACTTCGTCGGCTCGCTCAGCAATGGCAGCAACTTGGCAACTGTCGCAATCAACGTCAATCATCCGCGAACATCAAGCAAGTTTAGCGAGTGAGTTTTTAAGTTTTATCTGCTTCAAGTCGCTATCTGGATAGTTTTACTTACTTTCATGGATTCTTTGTTTTTTGAGAATGAATATATTTGTATCTCCCTCCATTTCTGGCCCAAATTTGTGCAGCAATAGCGAGGGAAGCCGAGGAATATCAGCGAGATTTGCGGGAAGATTTGCCCGGCATCAAGACACGTGAAATAATGCCGGCTCTATGGAGAGCTATGGAGCACTATAGCTCTACCACTCTACGACTCTACGGGCTCTACAGTAGAGAACCCAATCTATGGAGCCTCAAGTAGAATGGGGGGTTGCTATGGCTCTATAGCTCTACTAAAGCCTACTAAGGCCTATATACTGTAGTATTTCGACCAAATGTTCAGGTGACGGGTGACAGAGGGTCGTGAACTGAACATTTTTGGCCTAGGTGACGGTGACACTTCAATTTCGTGGCCTAAATAGGCGAAAAAACGCAAAAAATTTAGTCCGGCATCTGCCGGACTGCTATATATGGGAATTTCTCCATGATTGCCAAGAAATGAACACCTTAGCTGACAGGTGACACCCAGTGAACATTTGGTCAAAATAGTACAGTAGCCACTGGGTGTTTTCCAGATGTAGGGCTTCCCGCCCGTGACCGTCAAGACGGCTTGACGGCACCCGTCAAACGGGTGCCGTGCCCGTTCCGTCGACCATTTTGAACCTGCGAGCCGTTTTTTGCCGTAGAAAAACGGCCGTCACGGCCGTTCGACGGGTGCCCTCAAACCTGGCATGCTTCAGCTATATTTCAGTGCCCAAACTGGGATATATAAGTATTTTGAAGCAACTCATGCCCATTTAGTCTCGCTTGCACCTTTGTGAGCCACCGTGGTGACTTCTGGTGAAGGCATCTCAACGCGGGCAATGCCGAAACGGCATTTCCCCTTCCGGAACTGTCCGAAACTCACGTCTTTCATATAACAAACGAGGCACGAGTTTAATTGTTATAGTGTCTGTTTATAAGAGATTACATCTTTCAAGAGTTTTTGAACATTGTCTGGCGTCGAATTCTGCATTTCAAGGATAGCTGAGTAGCTCTAGGTTATCTAAAGTCTCAATTTCATTGTCCTCGAATTTTGCAACATGGTTTGGCACGCAAGGTGCCGTCTGTGTTCAACTTGCAATGAGGCAACGATGTACTTACCCAATGATTGTACAGGAGTCTGCCGCACTATTAATTCAATCTCCAAGCCGAAACTCAACGTTATGTCGCCCGTTAATACCCGTGGTGCCGTCAACGGGCGTGGCGTTGACCGTCCCGTCCTGTCACGAATTTTTTCAACCTCTCGACGGGCCGTCTCGAGACGGCCCGTGCCCATTGAATAACCGTCGATTCGACGGCCGTTGCCATAGCGGCAACGGGTGGAAGCCCTACCACTGGCTACGCTCTCCACAGCCATCCTGAGGTTGATCCCGAATCGCTTCCACAACCCTCCGAGACCGAGTATCACGATGATCTCCAATATCTCCTCAGCTCTGTTGATGAAGATGATTACAAAGAGTGCAGAAAGATGATTGGAATTTGTAAACCGAGTCTGTTCAACGCCCTGCCACGCGAGCACCGCCTCGGAATCCATGGCTGTCTTCCTGCAGATATCATGCATCTCAGGATGAACTGGACTGTCCTTGTTCTTTCTCTTTTCCGTGGGACAATCCAGGGTGAGAAACCAGATTCCAAAGATTCTTGGGACTTTGCTGTTCTTGTCGGGGATGTGTGGAAGGCGCATGGTAAAGAGGTAGGTGACGCGACACCATATCTTCTAGGCTCTTTTGACAGACCACCGCACAACCCTGCCGAGAAGATGTCGAGCGGCTGCAAGGCCTGGGAGTATCTTCTGTATGTTGTCAGCCTCGGACCTGCCCTCTTTTACAAAATCCTTCCATACGAACACTACCGACATTTCTGCAAAGGTGCCGCAGTCTTTCGGTGTTTTGGTCAATATTGCATTCCCGTCGAAATGTTACGGCAATGTCACCAGCTCGCGATTGAACATATCCCAGAATTCGAAACACTCTACTTTGAAGGGATTCCCGAAAGGATCCACTTTTATGCTGTTCCAAATGCACTTTCATTATTCCCCACCTATTTTGGTGTTTTGCCCAAATTTTATCGGGAATTCGTCGACTTTTCCCACAACTTTTGACACTTTTGAAACTCAAAATGAGGTGGGGATTCCTCTTGGTTTTCCCCTAATTTTATTGCCCAAGTTGCATTTCACCAACTTTTGTTTCAAACTTCACGAACTTTTTTGGTTCGAAAATTTCCCCACAACTTTTTGGCTCAAATTTTTTATTGCTCCAATCGATGTCTAAAGCCATAAAAGTACCAGATATTCACCCCTCACGGGCCCGGCCATGCTACTTACAGGGCAAGAGTGAGAATACGGTGAACACAACACGATCACGTGTTGCCCAGGCTGGCAAGCGCGATCACTTTACCTGTGAAACCAATGCGCTGTTAGGCGCAGTTTCTGCTTTCATGGTAGGCAAGAGCCAGGTGGTTTCAGTTGAGACTGGGACTGCTGCTCAGCTGGGCTGGACAGCAAAAAGTAAGAACACTGCCACTGTCGCTGGCCTGGTCCAGCCCGAGGTCACCCCTGCACACATAACAGTGTAACTCTGCACCCTCAATTCAATCAACTCTCATGATGTGTACAGCTTGTTGAGTATTGTGGTCGCAGATCCAATGCTCTTCCTCTACGTGAAACATCAGAAGAAGTCACCTCAAGGCACATCACCCCATTTGTGTTAAAAAATGATATCCTGCTCTGGCAGCACAAAGGTCACTGTACACATTGAGCACACCATGTCCGAGCCCTCCTTAATTTAGTCATCTAATAAGGCACAAGGAGGGAAGGGTGCACACTTATGGTCAAATACACATCAGAAAAGGCTAGCAAGCACAGTCAAATTGGTCCTAATAGAACCGCGTGGCTCTGCACCCGACAGCGCATTGGTTTCACAGGTAAAGTGATCGCGCTTGCCATCCTGGGCAACACGTTGAAACAGTGCACTTGGGTGCAGCTGTGAAATCAAAAGATATCAAACTTGAGAGCACAGTGACACACTCGTGATGAACACAAGTGTGCGAGGTGGTCCAACGGTCCTGGAGCTCAGCAACGACGGGGGCTGGCAGCGGACGACGAGGGAGATGAAGGTGAAATCCAAATCTATTGAATGTGTAGAAAGGTACAGATTAAATAGTAAAAACTACAATAGAAGTGTAAATGAACTCGGACATGAATTCGGGCATTAACTCGGGCATTCCGGCGATCGAACTAGATCCGGGCACAGCCGTGTGCAGAGCTCGACATCTCCTCCCAACTGAAAATGTGACCATCCTCGGTCACTGGGAGTAGCGGCGATGATAAGAACAGGGATGCGATGACAGGGACGACACGAGAGCATAGGGAACTGGAGTAGAAGGTGGCAAGGTGTAAAAAGGGAACTGAAAAAATAGGAACGGTACGTCAAAGCGGGGGCTCCTCCCAACTGAACTATTGACTGGATGGGTGAAGGCAGCAAGAGTGGGGCCTGGATACAAGGAAGTGAAGGCTGAAATAAATGAACTGGCCAAGAAAATGTTGGAGAAGGTAAGGAAATGAATCAATGTGAACGTAACCGAGTGCCGGCACTTCGCGCGACAGTGGCGAGAATTTTGGCACAGGCATGTGGGGGAAGGGTGGCAAGTTCGTCATATGAAAGGCTGAGCTGCGGGGCATCAAGATCGGATGCTGGGGCATGAGAAGCGGGGAGCGGCGGTGCTAAAGACGGCGGTACGGGAGATGAAGGCTGGGGAAAATGGCGTGGGAATAAAAGTTGAACTGTGCGAGTCGAAATTATGGTTCCCCACGTGGAATGCGGCACTGGGAGCAAGAGTGGAAGAAAACGATGAAGACGGCAAGGAAAATAAAGTGGGGAGTCCGCTAGATGCAGCAGGAAGTGTGGATGAAGTCGAGGACAATGTGGGCTGCAGTGGTTCGGAGCTCGGAGTTGAACTGACAGCAGGGCAGCGGGCACGGAGCGTGGCAATCTCACGCTCAATTTCCGCGATACGAGCTTTGTCGGGATCAACTGTGCTCGATGTGGGCGTGCGAAGTGAAGGAGAGAGAGCTGGAGTGGCGGGTACAACACGAAGGACGGTGCTGTTAGATGATGATGGAGACGGGGGAACCGCGGGACAAGGCGCTGCGGCTGAAGGCGTGAAAAGGGGTGAACGTGCGGCATTAGGGTTCTGCCGGAGGCACGTAACGATGCGGTTACGTAGGTTCGGACCAGGAACACTGTGCGGAACGTACAATCCGGACGGCAGGACGACTCTGCCGCGAGGATTACGTTGACAGAGACCGGCCCGGATGTCAGAGGTAACGAGAGGACAAGCTTTAATTAAATGCTTGCTGTCGCTGCAATAGACACACACGAACGGGCGGTACGGCGTGGATGATTTCCGCAACGGTGACGAGGGAAGTGAGGTGGGGGTGACAGATGATGATTGGATGTAAAGTGTGAGCGCATGAATGAGCTGCGTGATAAGCTCAATGAGAAGTGAGATTGTAGCATTGGTGCTATATGCAGATGGCAACGGGGACAGGAATGACGGCGCTGCAAAGCCCGAGAGCGACATGACGTGGGAACGAGGGGATGACGGCGATGCGAGGATGTAGGGGAATGTGAGAATGAGGTACGGGGGCCAAGGCGGGAACAAGAGGGCTGCAGTCCAGAGAAATTGTTGAAGACCCCTCGCGGTGGGCTCCAAAATGACACGCTCAAGAAGAACGTAAGTGTGCGAGGTGGTCCAACGGTCCTGGAGCTCAGCAACGATGGAGGCTGGCAGCGGACGACGAGGGAGATGAAGGTGAAATCCAAATCTATTGAATATGTAGAAAGGTACAGATTAAATAGTAAAAACTACAATAGAAGTGTAAATGAACTCGGAAATGAATTCGGGCATTAACTCGGGCATTCCGGCGATTGAACTAGATCTGGGCACAGCTGTGTGCGGAGCTCGACAGCAGTGAACAAGTCACCAACTCAACCCAAATCCAAAATCTAATATCACAACTCCAAACCAATACGCAGTGTGTGTGTGTGAGTTCGGGGAAGTAGGGTACGTATCACCCTTCAAGATTGTTATACACAATGTCTAAGTATCACAGATTGCAAGATGTCTGGTTCAGAGCGCAATTGCTTGGGTAGTACAACTTCTAACCACACAGGACAGGGAGTAGCAGGAAGAGATAGCAACGTTGGAATTGAAGTTGAAGAGCACCAGCAGCTAGTCTAAATCCGTGCTAAAGGATAGCAGCAGCTGGAAAAACAGGCTTTCAAGGTGTACGACTTATCCAACTTAAGCCAGACTCTGCGGTCTCCACTCTCAAGGTCGGACTCTAAGGTCTCTGGTTCAGAAGCTGACAAGGAAATGTAGTGTTCAGATGGCTCAGGCTTAGCGGGCACTCAGCTCTTGCACTGATGACTAGATTTCAATGTCAACAACTCAAGACTTCTGTTATTTCTGTTCAAGATTTCTAATCCCTCGGTTCTAATCTCAAGAATCCACTATATTCCCTGTCTAGTGGGCAGATAGTTGACTGCCTATACATACAAATCTACATAGCTTTTATACAATTTAAGAAAACACTTAAGGAGATAAAAGGAACTATAGGAACAAACCGCGAGTCCTCCTCTGACAGGTCAATGGCCAATAGCATTCAAGGAATTGTGAACGTGGGTATAGTAGCCTCCCGTTGGAGATGAACTGCATGCTGCCAAGGTATTGCACCAGAATGGTGTGCTAGTTGCCAGGTTACTTCGGGGAGTACTGGCTGCAACTGCTTTCTAATGATCCACTTGATGATCCGACTAACCGCAACTCGGAAGTCGGTCCATCCAGCCGCTTCATTAAGATATTTCTATTGCCCCCAGGAACTCTAATGTTCTTATTGCTTCTATAAGACCGACTTGAGCCCATATCCCAGTCTTAGAGGACCAGCAGCAAGTCTACAATAAATCTTGTTTGGGTTTCGGAGTAATGGGAAGTCGGTCCTTAAGCCAAACCTATCCCCATCAGTCCACATGGCTGACTGATGCTTGGCAACACCTAAGCCAATATCACAAGGATGTCTATAAGATTGGCAACTGACTTGTACTGGCCAATAATCAAGTCTAGGGGACTCGCCACCAGTCAGGTCAAATCCTCTCTAGCCTTTGCATAGTGGAAAGCTATCTTTCTATCCAGGTCTGTTGAGTTGAGGAAGTAGCCATAAGTCCGAGACATAGTGACAATCTGGAACACTGAACAATCACAGTCTGATTGACTACTGGGGAGTCAACCTCCAGTTCAGTAATGAGTTATTTGTAACTCGGGACTCCAACCTTGTGCTTGTCAGACAAGGTATGTCAAGCATTCAACTTAACTGAGAAGTCCAAAGGACTCCCCACTAGTTGAACATCTGATCTATTTCAAGTATTTCTGAGTCTCTGCATGAGCTGCAGTCAACCAAAGATATAGTTGTTCCTCATGGTCACCTCCAGCACTCAAGGAAGTAGTTTACCACTAGTTCCTGGAGCCCAATAGGGTAGATCTAATAAAACAGAACTCGGTGTCATTCAGGCAACCTTGTTAAGTTAACCAGTCTTTATGGTAGCCTATTGGCTTTCGGCCATCAACAGTGTAACTTACCACTCTGAGGAGAGTGTAAGTTCTATTTCCTAACCTCACTTGTTCCCATTAATGATAGTTCAAATTTGAATAAAAACTAGGTGTTTTTATGCGTGCTTTGGTGCACGCCCTATCAACATGATTGTGTTGTGTTCACCGTATTCTCACTCTTGCCCCATAACCTGAAAAGCGTCTTCCACGCGGTTCAATGGATCTTGGCGATGGCTCCATCCTCTGAGCCAAGGATGAGCATGGACACAAGCTGGAGGGAGAAGTAGCTCAAACTGTATGCGGTTTTCTGGAGAAGAAAAATGGTCCAATCCAGGTACCATTGTTCGGGTTCAAAGGTGGGCCCGTCTCTTACCAAACGGCCAGATAGCGCGTTCAACCTGGAAAGCATGCCGAATACCCTTGAACAAAGTGCGTATGGCACGCAATGTCAAGGTGCTTTCCTTGATAATGTTTCATGGATGGGATCTCATCTTTCTAGATATCGTATTCAGGAAAATACCAGATTGCTGAGGTACAATTCTACTTCCGGGCCCAGTTTGATGTTGCAGAACACGCACCTGCACTTGTGGACTGGTATTCAGAACCATGCCCAAATTTGCTAGAGCATTCATACAGCACCCTCTGGTCATGTGGATACAAACCTGGAAAGCATCTGGCTGTCATTCCCGTCCTGTCAATTCTCTTCGTGGTTGCGATGATTCTACACGACATCGGGGAAGAAGCGCCAAGGTACTTTTTGGTTGAAAAAGCAGGCCTGGATATGATATCTTTGGCCGGTTATCAGGAGGCGGATGATCCTCTGGTCATGTGGATACATACCTGGAAAGCATCTGGCTGTCATTCCCGTCCTGTCAATTCTCTCCGTGGTTGCGATGATTCTACACGACATCGGGGAAGAAGCACTGAGGTACTTTTTGGTTGAAAAAAACAGGCCTGGATATGATATCTTTAGCTGGTTATCAGGAAGCAGATGATGCACAGATGGATGAAAATAAGAAATCATAGATGCTGGATTTCTCATCGGCCGCCAATTTAAAACAATTGCTCAAACCAATGTCTTCCACATTAATGGCTATAATAGAGCATCAATTCATGGCAGGGAAAGCTGCTGGAGAACTTTCAGCACTACTATGGGTCCCCGAGATCCGGGAAGTAAGTGAATATCAGGTATTTTCCTGCTGTTCAAAGTTGTCTTAGTACTAACATCTAAATCTGGACAGTGTGATTTAACAGTTTCTGTCGACAACATGTTTGACGTCTTCTCACTCACTGCATTCAAGGGCCTCCTAGACTTAGTGAGTCAAGATGTGTGTAGGTCTGTACAGCTAAGTGTAGGTGGATACAAAGGCCCTGTGTAGGGAGACTATACTGACCTAGACACAAATTTGGCAAGATGTGTGTAGTCCCTGACTAGGTGTGTGTAAGCCACCTAGGCAGACTCTGCATAGATAAATGAAGCTCTGTATAGCTGAGCGTGGGTACCTACACTCACCTTCACTGAGTTAAGCTGGAGCTCCTTCAGCAAATTTCTATCCCAGCAGCAATCTCTCAACTATCCTGCATCAACTTGAGCTATTGTGAAGGTGTGGTACCTGTAGGCGACCCTGATATTCGAAGTTGGTTGGGTTATAATATGTACTTGCAATGGCCAATAAATTTCATCTTTCCAAGTGAAATATGGTGGGTTCTGAGCTTCCCAGATCCACTAGATGCTTTCAAACCAATTGAATGAGCCAAGATGTAAAGCAAGTTGCAAAAGAAATCAAAGATCAAGCCTAAATCAAACACCGTCATCACAATCAGCATTGACCGGTAACAGTTGAACTTGCCTTTTTTCCCACTGACAAATCGGAGGTGAGGAGGCAATACATGTAGACAGATGATTGACATGCTTTCTTACCAAAAATATGCTTTTCAGGCTTGGTTGTTGCTTACCCGTGCTACAGCCATCGCGGCCCGTCAGGCAGAGAACCCGTGCCGTGACTGTGCCGTCGAGGACTCCAGAAAATCCTCAACGGAATGGGTATGGCACCCGTAGCATGACCATCATCAAACTGTGGCCACAGGCACGAGCGGTGTGGAAGGGTGACTTGCCCCGCTCGTCGCCTTCCTGTTTTGGATTGATTTGCGCTGTCAACCCAATATGGAAACACCGCCGTTCTTTTTGTTTTACCTCCCCATCACGCATTTTTATCATCGTTCATGCTCGTACTAACCATCCTTCCTCTTGATAGTGTTCAGCTGCTTGCCTCTTCAAGATTCTCATATTCCCTGCCTCGAAGTCGGAACTGGACCGACGGCGATCAAGTACAACGTAACCGTCCAACGCCTCGAGGACGGACTCGGATACGGATTTGGGCGTCGGTCAATTTATTCCGTGCTTCTTTTATTTCGGTCTTGTTCCTCTTTGGTACTTACTCCGTAGACATCCGGGAGCGGACTCCACTCACGACGCCGTTGCACCCTCGGATCGCGCTGGGGATCGACGAGGAGTCGGCCTGGTCAACCGTACTCCGCGCTGATGGCGGGCAGCGTAGTCTCCCTATCTCGCAGTTGCGCGTCTCCCGGGGTCAGCGAGCTGAAGGGGGGTGGACAAGCTATCGGATTTACAATGGCCATTTTAGATACTTCGCTGTTTCATGTATTTTAGTTGTTGATATCCGGGCTCTGGCGCGCGAGAGAACACGGGCGGCCATCCCACGCTGTTTTTACTTAAACCCTGCGGCCTATTACCGGGGGAATCGATCTTTTACCCACTGGAATCACGCCACGACGGAAAGGGATCTGAGTTAGAGAGAGATTTTATTCGGACGCTCGAGCTAAGTCTGATATAAATTCTACGAGTTATTTCTACATGCCTTCAGATTATTTTCTCATTCGGACGACGCCGTGAGACCGCTACGCCTCCAGCTGATAGCTACACGACCTTGGTTTCTTCTCGGTCTACCAACAGACCACAAAACCCTTCTTCAGCGGCAGCCCTATGTTTAGATATCAATTCAACTGAGCTCCATTTAAGTCTGCTAGGTGAACATTTGTAACAAACCTCGACATCTTACAGGAGCCGCCTGTATTAGGATAAAATTATGTCTGCCTAAGTGGTTAATCAGACCTAAAGTCACCTATACACACCTTGACTGACCTATGCACACATGCACTGACCTATGCAGACCTACATAGACCTACACAGAGACAGTGTAGGCTTCTACACAGAGGTGGTCTGCATAGCTCTGCCTAGGGACCTAGACTGACCCTCACTCTAGGAGGGCCTTGAATGGAGTGACTCATTGATCCCTCCAAAATCATCACCAAGATCTAAATCCACTTGCTAGTGCACATAGACAATGATGTGATCGAGTTTGGCCCTTTAGTTGGCATTGTGATCGAAATTTGTGAGTCTTTTAATGCTATTTTCCTCCTGCTCAATTCTCTCCAGTCATCTCGCTCTGAGCTGGGACATCACTCTTCAGCTGGGTGATTAGGAGGGTTAAAGCACCAGCTTACAGGTGGATGGTGCTTTTGTTCTGCAGCTGAAGAATGACGAAGAGCTGAACCTAGTACTCGTCATTCTATGTTGGAGCATCCAGTACTGCAACGACTTCTTGGGTGGAGTGAGAAGAAACTGTTGAAACATGGTGCATGTAATCACTGATCTTTTGAATTTACCAATTATATTACAACTTTGAAGGTGAATCAAAATTGGAGCTGCTCAAGCAAGGCCAAAAGAGCAGAGCAATATATTTGCTGAAGTCTATGACTGCTGCAAATGCCATCAACTACAGCCTGTCTCCCTCAGACTCTACCTGGAATTGATGCTCATCAGTGGTCAGGGAATCTTTGGACAAGTGTCTCCCTGGATCGTGGATTTTCGCTCAGTCAGTGACTGATAATGTAAGAAACTTGCATCTGCATGAGACGGAGCTTTATCAAAACCCCACAATATTGGAGCGCATCTCAGAAATTCTAAAAAATAATGCTGCCACAGCTGTGGTTGTATTGGATGTGTTCCAAGTCCTGGCTGCCCCCTGACAACATTTATGACATGCCAGTCTCAGTTCAATGAGATGGGGAGACAGTGTTTACTATTATTCCAGCCAAGGTATCTGACACGCTTTTTGAACTGAAACATACAGTTGATATTTTCCTATAGAAGTCAAATTGAAGGTGAAAATTCCGCATGTTTGCCATACAGCCAAGTGGAGGCCACGGGCATGCAAATAAGAGTGCATAAACACGTTGAACCCGATCAAATCAAAAACTTCATTGTTCATGAGCACTTGTATCGCTTCATTATCAACTCCCACACCTTCCATATTGCTACCCTCCTCCGCACAACCCTCCCATGCCATTTCTGGCTCCAATTCTCCGATTTGATCAATGGAGGGAGAAACGCGACGATTTTGCAGCCACACTGCATCATGCAGTCTGCATGCAAATCAGGCATCAAATGCTGCCAAACACAATGCCGGCAAGGCAAGCATTAGAAAAAAAGGCTGAGTGCAAGAGGAAGGCGCCTGTCCAACCTAACAATGACAATGAAGAAGAAGGTTTGGGCCCAAGAAATAATTGGCACAGAAAAGGGCCTGCTCAGGAATCAATCACTGAGCCATTGCCGGCTAGTTGCTGGTCGGATGAAGAGAACAATCACTAGAATGGAGTGGGCGAAAGCGTCAGATGATGAGGTTGAAGACAGTGAGGAGTTGAGCTCAGAAAATGGCGACATGTATATCTCTTCCGATGAGTATTCCGATTAATTATATCTTTATTTGTACACATGGTTCCCAGGTTACAAAATGCAGTGGACATGGCATGGGGCCCACCTGGCGGCTGGCTAATCTCTGCCTGAAATATGGCTGAATATTCAATCTGGAAACTGGCCAGCCCCTAGCTGTGCCTAGAAATCGCGCGCTGGTGGGCCATGTGATCACGCCAGGTGGAAGCAAAATGCTGACACTTTGGTGGTGTAGACACATCATCCGGCCTAGTCATATGGATTGTGAGCTTCATACCCATTATTCTGAAGATTTGAATAACATTACCACACTTTAAGACTTCTAGCATTACTGAGCATCTTGTGGCGGGAAGGTGCTCATAACAAGTTGAGGTTTCCAAGAGGCTCTCAATATTCTCTATCGCTGTGAATGTTGATTCAAGTCTGTATCTGAGTCATTACATTGTACCTGAATTTACTTCAACATTACCCTGATACCTGCTGTGGGGAAGTTGGCATAACTTGACAAGGAGTCATATTTAGTACTGAAAAAAGGGCTGAACCTTATCAAAAGAGTTGAACATAGCTTCAGCACAGCAGCCGCTTGAGCCGTTTGCAGAGTTGATGGCACTTACTGAAAATAGTTTAAAGAAAGCAATCTAAATACTCCATGTTGTCTTGCTTGTTTCTTGATCATTTCCCTGCCAAATTATTTGTAAGTAGGTACATTCAAAAGCAGCGAAGCAGGGCCTTTGGAGGTCAGAAAACTTGGCATGTTCACAATCCACCGAAACTTTAACCAACTGTCACTCACTCAATTCTTGAGTGATATATCGATCATTGGGAACTCATTTGGAAGGTAGAGGTAAGACAAAGCTCTAGGGTGTATTACATAGTGCTTATACATGAATACCACCCACAAGCAATGACCTTCCAGCAGGCATACTCAGTTTCTTTCTTGCGGGTGTAGATCAGGTGTGTTTCATTTTGTCTTACCATGCCTGTGTTTTCCATCATTCCCACTTTTGGAACCATCTGGAATCAAGTGGATCATTTCAGAATTGACAGAGAAAAATGTTCTAATGTGTCCCATTGAAACCAGACCACCCGATTCTTAGATTTCTAAATTTGGTAATCATTTCGGCGCGGATATTATTAGGAAGCATTACTTTGCCGCTTTCAAACACACCTACTTACAAGGAATTTGGTGAGGAAATGATTGAGAAACAAGCAACACAATCCGGAATATTTAAAAATTGTTTTCTTTAAACTATTTTCAGAAAGTGCCATTTCACTCTGCAAACAGCTGTAATAGTAGCTCAATAGAATAAGACTTGAAATTCATGATATCTGTGCACTATTATATGAGATTAGTGGTGAGTAACTTGTGAATGGCAAATACTCTCATTTGGTAACTGCAAATAAGTCGCATTCACGAACATTGATTAGTAAGCAATGAATATTCGCCACTTATATTCATTTGAATGTCAATATGGGTTTTCAACTTCTGGAAAATATTCTTATTCACAAATATATATTTGTGGTACTCTCTGGAGATGACGTTCTTTGAGTACAACTAAGTAACTTGTTCACAAAGTCTAAGACAACACCATTTTGTTCTTGCCTGCAGCAGCTCTCTTCAGCCTCTCATTTGAGGAAGGCGTGACATTGTTTGCCACATCTCTCAACTCAAAGGAAGATGGCGTCTGACTACTGCATGGAATGGTTGAAGAAACTTCAATGTTCACCAAAGAGGTTAAGAATTTGGTGGGAGCAGGTGCAATTGTCAACCTAGCAGATGTAAATACTGTATTTGGAAGTGAGAAGGTTAATGAATACTTGCCTGATGGACATTGAGGTACCAGCAGTGCCAGAAGGTCTGTATCTGTGATGTGCAAAACAGTAGCCAGTCCATGTCTCACCTCACACACTTGGGATTTTGGGTTGCCAAGGATTGAGATCAATGTCACTGCATCAAGGAGGATTACAGAATGAGGTGCTGCATGTGCTTTGCAGAGTGCAAACACAACGGAGCCATCCATCAGCAAAACAGTATTTCTCTGGTGACCATGGCATTGTCTGGCTGCGTCTGATTAGTCTGGCTTCTATGGCAGCCAGACCAGCCAAACTGCCATGAACTGTCAGAATTTTCCACCCAGCCGGTTTTGCGATCCAGGAAGATTTTGCAGACAGTTTGGACTGGATCTAGCTCTTGAAATCAGATAATTCCATGCTGACTAGTACAAGTGCTCACCACGGCAATGGAGACACAGCATTTGCAGTAAAAAATTGTTAAGTACCACATCAGTCTTGGCATCAGCTGCAGAAGGTCTGTACGTACCACGTGTCTCGTGTCAATGGTTGATTGTGATGGGCATTTGTTTTCCTCCCATGGAGTCCCACCATCATCACCCTCAACCTCCCCTTCCTCGACGCTCCTCCCTCCCACTTCTCGCTTCTCTCATGCATAAAACTGTATTAGGTTTGCTTAAACAATGGGCATTCCAATGCAAAACAGGGTTTGAAATTTGTTCTGTTTAAACAGAGACTGGGCAGTGTTGTTGTGGTCAAAAATAGGTTTGAACATAGTTTAATCAAAACATTGATCAAGTTCAACACAAACCAGTCTCTGTTTAAACCAGTTTAAGCTCTGGAAAAGCTGGAAATTGTGAAGTGCGAGAATCGAACTCAGAACCTCCAGGTGTTGAGGAGGAGAGTCTCGAGCATTAACCACTTCTCCATGAAAGACATGGCAAAGTAATCATTTTGATGATCAAAAGCAGTACAGAAACTGGAACTAACTTAGTCATTTCAGAACTTGAGATAATATAGACTCTGACCCAACATAATCTTTAGCTACAATTGGTAAACATTGCATGGCACATAATGTGCAAAAAAGTCTTCAAATGTTTACATGTCAAACCTATGTGCAACCTGACTAATTGAGCATGAAATTCAAATGGTGTATCTAGACTTTCAGACTTTTTTTAGACAACATACCTAATTCCAATCTTCGGGTCAGTGTAAGTTGAACAAGGAGCCTCACATCTGTTGCAGGTGGGCACTCCAGCACAAGCCCGAGAGATAGCTAAGCTGTTTACCAAAAGTTAACTGATATGGAGTTAGTGGAAATATGCCGGAATATACAGGAAGAAATAGGATTCTAGTATAATACAGTACCCACAGTAGAGCTCCTCATGAGTTTGTGATCAATGGCCTAAGAGCTTGGAGTGATGCCTCATTTGGTTCACAAGATAAAACAAACTACATCCTCTTGACTCAATTGTAGCTTTTGATTCTTCCTGAATAGTATTACAAAAGAAATTGACTTCATACGATATTAGTGCAGGTGGAAGATGTACAAGTAACATTGTGTGGCTTGCAAAATGTATGAATGATTGGTCAAAGAAGATATATGTTGCTGCTGGCTTTGAGCTCTGGGTAGCTCAAGTTGGGTCCAGTTGCCGTTGTTGTTTTGACCATCAAAATGATCATTTTATTATGTCTTCTGTGGAGAAGTGGCTAATGCTCGAGACTCTTCTCCTCAACACCTGGAGGTTCTGAGTTCGATTCTCGCACTTAGTAATTTCCAGCTTTTCCAGAGCTTAAACTGGTTTAAACAGAGACTGGTTTGTGTTGAACTTGATCAATGTTTTGATTAAACTATGTTCAAACCTATTTTTGACCACAACAACACTGCCCAGTCTCTGTTTAAACAGAACAAATTTCAAACCCTGTTTTGCATTGGAATGCCCATTGCTTAAGCAAACCTAATATAGTTACTGCTCATGCCTGCACCTATGCCCAGGGGAAAAATCTCCCTCAGGATGCTCTCCAGACTGTACCATACTTCACAAGGCCAGTGGTGCTGCTACAACCTTCTGGCTTTTTGTTCCTCTTGTGTGTAAACCTCTTCAAGCTTCAAAACTCAAGCCTCAGCCTTCAATATCTCAAGCTTCAAGCCTTCAATCCTTAAAATTCAGGTTCTCAAGTCATCAAGTATCAAATCTCTCAAGGTTTCAAGTATGTATACAATCCCTGCACTTAAGATTTGCTTTCGCATCTGTTGTCACCACAAGATCTCTACTCTAAGTCATTATGTTGATATTATATTCTGTCTTTCCTGACTGTGCTTGGATCTCGAGGACCTTTGGCAGGTTACCATTACTTCGTGCTGACATTGTAGGTTGGTTTAGGTTCCATGTGCATCAGTTTTCGTGTTTCTACTATTGTTTATTGATAATTTATTGAAGTTGTTGGTTGGTGTGCGGTGCACGGTGTGGCTATCAAGGGCAGGTAAGCAGTACAATGCGGCCACTTTGAAAGTGGTCTCAGCAGATAGCGTGGTGGGTTGTATACACAGGAGGACAGCCCTTCATGTAGCAACTTACCACTGTGAATACAGCACGTTTTCTATGTTTATGAATCAATGCAATCTGGATTGTTACCATGAACTGTTACCAGAAGTGAGGTTTTGGGGGCCTTCTGGCACCATAACTGATTATGGCATCAGGCATGTCATTATGCTGCCAGATGCAATTCTGGCGGCATGGTGTGCTTGGTTGGTCCGGTGCCAGATCAGCTAGACATGTTCTGTTTTGCTGATGTCCAGCGAGCTAGGTGTGTTTTTACTGGCAGAGAGACTGACTTCTGCCACAATTCGAGTCTTATTGGTGCACCAGACGTTGGCTGCATAGTGAATGTGGCAGGTAGTGTACAAAGAGTTTGATTTGGTGTTGGGGATGCGATGAGCATTCTTCAATTGTAGAAATCCAGAAATATTGAGCATAGTCATGTTGCCAAGCAAGCTCTGGGGAGGAAGAAATATTCAGGCCGAGACCCAAGATATGAATCCAGTAGTGGACAGAATTGAAAGCTGGCTGTAAATTACAGAAGGCTCGGCAGCCTCCAGTCCGGCAAAATACTACATTGACTCAACGGCAAGGATGCATAAAGCACTACCAGGATGGAGAAGAACGATGAAGGTGATGAATTCTGAATACAGACAGAGCACTTAAACGCAGAAGAACCCTATCTGAAAGACGGCCCCGGTCAGACAGAAGCTAACCCTGGAGGCCATCCAAATTGGAAGGTCCACAAAGAAGAGCCGATTGTAATGAGTTTGCCATGAATTGTGTACTGAAGTGGCCGGGCAGTTGTGGAGATACCAAGGCTGTTTGACAATCAGTGAAAGCTTCTGATGTTGATGTAGCAGGGCAATGTCTTGGGCATCAATTGAGTCTTTTGCGAGCTTGATGTGGCAGAAAGAGAAATGGAGCAAGATCAAATGGAGATGCAACCAAACACTCCCCAATGAATTTGGATAGTGAATTAATAGAATGGTTGATAAGGCAAATATCGGTCTACTTATATAAAATTTTCACAAGGGCCATCAACTCTGCAAACAGCTGTAAGTACTGCAAACAACAATAAAAAGAAGCTTTCCAGCTGTGTTCAAGTAGGAAGATCTATTTGTATCTGCATTGACAAGAAACAATAATATGTTTTGTTGATTTCATGACAGTGCTTAATCTTCATGGCTTTTCCTTGTATTTTCACCCGTGATATCTTTATGATTTCTTCTGACCAGAAATAGTGCAGTCAAAAGTGAGATGTTCAAATTGTCTGAGCTCCCGTGCCCAATGCAAGCTGGTTGACACTTCAATCAAGCGAGAATTGGGCCCAGTTAGTGTCAACATGCATTGAATATCCCTGTTTCTCTGCTCCTCAAACTGACTCACATTTTGACAAAACAGATCCCAAAAGAGAAGACTCTCGGAACAAATTCCGGGTTGGCCTGATGAGCTCATGTTCCAATTCAACTTTGATGTCTGAGCCTTTTGAAATTCTTTTGTTCTTTTCCTTTCATCCTCAAAATATTGGTTCTCCCGCAAAGTAGCGGGACTTGAGAAGCTGAGCACCTTCTGCACCCATGGAATGGTTCCTCCTTGAAGGCAGGAAAATATGCATCAACAGCATCTGATTATAGAATTCCAGCAAATTTGGCAGTGGGTTTATGAGAATAAAAGTAAGCTCGAAACTGCAGTGATGTGAAGTGGGATAAGAAACACGATAAAATTATAGCCCAGCGTGGTCCCATTTCTTGAATATACCAGGTTGTAGCCTACAAATCATTTCAGTCCAAAGCTCACCACATTGTCTGGGTGCAGCTCTTTCAAGGTCTGTAGATTTGACCATGAATGAGAACTTGACCTGGAGTCCTGACAAGGCCTGAAAATTGTTCAAATGAAGTGATTTGAGTTCAACCAGCTAGTGTGCTCTGCCGCGGAGCGCGCTCCGCGACATCAGTGATGTTATAAATGGAATGTGCCGGAATCACACTCCGCACAATTGTTGGACCATCCGTCCAATCAAACCTAAACGTCCAATCCAGTCCAGTGCCCGTTTTGTCCCCGAGTTACCCGGACCCCCACATTGACCACGTAACCAGCGACCGGACAGCTACAATATCCCTCTTTCCGAGTCATTGCTTATCGCACGTATCGGCGTCATTAGCACTGAGGAAGAAGTGAGTTCTTGGCTGGTAGACAGCAATGCGGGTCGGTCATCGGGAATACGGAGGGTACGGGTGAATGAGAAAGTGAACAAATGGTCTTGAATACGACGTGAAGGCGTGGAATGGAAATCTAGTGAGAAATGTCGAATATGCCGTGCGGGCGTGGGGAGTAGCTCCAAATGACTCGTTGGGGTCGATAATCTAGGGCTCAGGTGGAATGTCTTCACTGGCGACGTACTCCCGTTAGAGTACTCAAGTCACTGGTCGCGGCGTATGTGGTGGTTCGGAGGAGAAAAGGTGATTCCGTAACAAATGTACGTACAAAACAAATATGCGCTCCGAGAACCAGTGTACCGTAGAGTAAGTACGTTGATATAATATATATGGGAGGCGACCTGCAGTCCATCCTACCCTTCCACAGCACCGAACGGATGGATGCGTTTCGGATTGACTTACCTAGACTGGGCATCAGTCTAGCAGGTCATCACAGTCGGTGCGTGAATTACAGGACGTAGCGGATACAGACTAATTGATACAACAAACAGAACGAAGAGCGTAAATCAATACCGCGGTGTCAATATGAATCAAGTCCAATATTGAGAGAAAAAAGTCTCACAAATGGAGGACATTCGGATTTCGAGTGCCATATCTCGCTACCGAATACATTAATTGAGTAGGGGCCGCGTCATCCCCATGTCAAGGTTATGTGCAGGCCGGGCCCGGTGCCCAAGGCTCTTGATGCGCAAGTGATACCCTCGCCGTGACTCTGTTGGGTAGACACACTGGCGGTGCCGCCGAACGCACTGACTGGAGGCAGTGCGTCAGTAAGTCCGCCAACGTCGCAGGGTAAGTAAGTAGTACTCACTCGCACGTTCGATCTTTGGACTCTTCTGTCGGCCGCCCGCAGGCGATCTTGCGCTCGCGACAGGAGAGGCAAGCGAAGGCTTGCCGCTTCGAGCGTCCATCCTTGCGTGCCTCGGTGAATTTAAGGGCGGGCGACCCGGACAGGTGCGTCGTATGCGCGTTCTTGCTTCCTATATGTTTGAACATGGGGACATCAATTAAGGGTGCGAGCTCGTGGCCGGGCGGGGGGAGAGTAATAGAAAGGCGATCGACTTGGACCTTCTTGGTCTCGACTTTCTTCGCTATATTTATCATCGGACCCTGATCTGTTAGGTGGGCGCAGGAAATGCCACTGTGAGACACAGGTGAGCCAGAATCCATATCGAAAAGAATAGAGGCCAACGACTCACGTCCTCTACACGGCGCCGCTTCGCTGCCTGGAAATCCAGGCCGAGGATTTCAGAACTATCTATGCAGTCCGCGGAAGGTGAGACAGAGTGGGACTCCACACTAGGGAGCGGACAGCGCTCAGATAGATCGAGGTACTGGTCCCTAAGCGCAGAGACGTCGAACGAGTCGTCTTCATAGTCGCCGCTCCCGGTTGCCTCAGTGAACGGTGAGTAGCATTGTGGTAAACCATACGGCTGGTTTTTTGCAAGCCAGTCAGTATTGGGTCTTCCCAAGATCAGTGTGGCGCACCTCGAGCTCCGTGGGGAGGGGCTGGTAGGACTGGCTGGGCAGAAAGAACAGCGAGGCATTATGGTGGCTCCAGCTCGTTGCAAAGTGGAAGGGTGGGGTGTGCTGGGTGGGAGGGCGGAGGGAGGGATCGTCTACAGCGCGGTGGGGATCATTTAAATAGGGACCATCAGATAAATGCAATCGGGCCAGGAGAAAATGCCGCGACTGCCGCGGCATTGCCGCGGCACTGCCGCGCCAATCCCAATCGATGACTAAATGTTGAATTTGGTATTCCCGTGTGTCGAACCATACTACAGTTGAATTGCTCATAATGCATAAGGCCAGTGGACCCCCAAACCCTATGCATTATGAGCAATATGCATTGTGAGATTCATCCCACGGTGTGACATGCGTGACATCTGTCACAGTTTCATTCATTTGTGTTGGACTCTCAGGATGTAGGCTCCTGGAGCTAGAATAATACGCTCTGGGAGCCAAGAACAGCTGAAATTGGCCACCCAATTGCTTTTTGGAATGAATGCATTGACTGTACCAGAGGCAAGTCAGCATTATGTAATTGATCTATATAGGAAATTATGGTTGAATAGAGGTTGATTCGGTCAAATTCTCACATGTAAACTATCAATTTGGTTGGTTTCAGCCTGAAATGTCAATCAGATCATAGTTTCAGCCCAGAAATGCACAAAAACTCAGAGAAAATGCTGAAACACTGTGCTCAAAATGCATAAACCTTCCCAAAACCTTATGCAATATGCATTATGAGAAAAATGCATAAAATGCCAGCCTACCAAGTTGGTAGATGCCCAAACCCTATGCATTATGAGCATTATGCATTACGACCTAATGCATTATGAGCAATTCAACTGTACTACAGTGTGCAAATGCTCACCTGGGACTGCATTCCACTCATCGGAGGCCTCACTGCCCAAATGATCATATTTTACAGGTGATTTGCATACTAAGTCCCCTCAACAGGGACTGTTGCTGGGCCCCCCTCATTTCTGTTAAGCCTAACGAGTATTCCTGCATTGAACGAATATTTTTAAAGGCTTAAATTCATTGTCCCGGTTTGAGCATTGCCGCGGCAATGCCCCGTGGCCGCGCGGCAGTGACGCGTCAATACCGCGGCAGTGCGCGTCAATACCGCGGCAGTGCGCGTCAGTACCGCGGCAGCACCGCAGCAACGCCGCGTCAGTGCGCGCCACCACCGCGTCATTGTCGCGGCACTGTAAGATGTTTTCGGATGCCTAGTTATTCATGAGGTCAAAGTTCCAGTGAGGAAACTTTGTTTTCGAGGGGTAAACTGCACCATGACCAAGAGTGGATAGTATTTGAGTAAGTACAATTCAACTTCAATTAGGAAAAGTGCAAGAAGTCCTGCTTTTACGAGAAAGGAGTTTCTTCTCCGAGTCTTCATGGGCTGAACAATCATTGTTCAGCCCATGAATACTTATTTCGAAATCTCAAAATTCAAACCGAGGCTTTACTTCGAATGCAATTCATGTATTGTATTCACCATATCGCGTCAATCCCGCCACGAATATCATCCTGGTTGGCCATTTGGTGATGAATTCTGCCCACTGGGGTAACACTACATTCATTTTCAAATCATCCTGAGGACAAAGAGAGAGAATCCCCCAGATTTGACACAAGCATAATATGTTGAACAATGCCCGGCAGTGCCGCGCAGCTTTATGTGCTGCGTTTGTTCTAACTGCAAAGGCATACTCACACTCCTCTTAACAAATTCCCAGCCAAGGAATGGCTTACGCCATTTCCCCTCCAATTTCCACAAAGAATTGTGTTTCTACTGAATTGAACCACAGTGGGGCTTCTCGGGCCTGACAGTGGAGCCGCACGAGAGTATTTCTTAATGAAAATTTTACCTCTGCCTTTATTTCAAAGTGGGTTGCACCACGATGCTGCATTAATACATATGTCCGCGACCTCCCTCGTACCTTGGTAGTCCTTCCTTTCTTTCTCCAAACCACTACAGTGCCGCAGCAACGCCTTTCAACCGTCTGTGTCTAAGCATTGTAAACGAACGCTAGAATTTTGTCCTTGACTTTTTCTTCTGGCCTAATGAAATAAAATTGGTCGGTGTTTTGTCTTCCGGGCATGTTGGGCATGGGCGCTGGTTCACATTGGCGAAGTTTTGGTTTCCAAGATCTGACAAAATCTTTATTTTTTTCAATCCTTGATGCCTGAGAGTGGAATAAGCGTAATTTAGGAACCACCGGATCAATCAGCTTTCAATGCAAGTGGATGCTGCAAGTGCGGAGCTGGAAGAAAGTTTTGTTGAATGGTCACTCCTGGCTGGGATAAAACAACCGAGTTTTTCGTTTAAGACAGGTGCTAGTGGTCCGACTGAGTCAGGATTAAATGCCGCGGCAGCTGCGCAGCACGTAGACGTCACGGCACCTCGGAGCACCCTCATCTCACCTTTCCTATTGAGTTGATGCATTTCATGAAGCTGCGGAATTCGACTTCACAGTGTTGAAATGCTCTCGTGGGTTTGATTTCCGTAAACTTTAAATTGATTTTCTTGAACAGAATTGACTTCCGGGCATTTCAGTGATGCTCGGATGGATGCAATCTCGATACAATTACTGCAGATATGCATGCGGATGGGCCTCATTTCCATCGAATAATCTTCACCACCATGTCAAATGGCTCAAATTTATAATTCGTTTCATTACTCGCATGTTGTTTTGCAGACAAGATACGGTCTTAGGAGTACCATTTAACAGTTGAACTCCAGATAACGCAGCAGGCCCTCCGGGTGTAAATGTACAGTGCCTTGGCAACTGTACAAGAGGGCCGCCGCAGATTTCAATGCACAGTCTGGCTGACACGCCAAAGTTTACTGGAGGAGCAGGTGTGGCGATTGCCGGGAAAGGTGTTTTATACCGGAACAAAGAGGAAAACATCAAGGAGTCGCAAATCGGTAGTGACAACCCCATTCAAGAACACTCCAGTTGAAACGCCCCCATTCAATTGAAGAATCAAACCACGTACCAGGCATCTCGGTTTCCCCGCAGGATTTGTGGAATTAAAACCTGATTTCATTTGCTCTGACCGTTCTGTAACGTGCCATTCTCTGTCCCTCGCACATGAGCATTTCCATTCCGACATCGCAGCTTGAGTCATGTCCCTGGAGTTGGCCACAAAGCGCCTCCGTGTTATGATCTCTGAAGGGTTTCTATGTTAGTGGATTACTCCGCGCAATTGGGCCAACATTCAAAAGATATGCAAGGGTGTATGTCGCGAGAGAAGATGGCAGAACACTGTTATTTCGTGCCGTGGTTTCATCCTGATATGGTTAGCGGCATTTGGTTTCATGCATTTCAACATTGCAGAGTGACGCCAACCACAATGGTACCTGCAAGCGTGAAAGGAACAAGGATGTGATGGATGTGATTCACGGCATCCTTTGCCGCCGCAGTGAACCTCAACCAACATTGGACCTGCTTCCTAGGCTCTAACCTTTAGAGCTGATTAATTGTTCTATTCTGCATTAAATTTCATTGAATCCAGATCAAAAGACTGGCATTCACCGCCCCAATAAGAATGACTTGCAGCAGCATTGTTGCAGATCCTGTCCCAAATCAGGAATTCCAATTTCAGTACCTTGAGCGAGTATTATAACGTCAATTATGGGCCCGAAATGTTTTTTGTTCATAAACGAATGCATTTTGATGAAACATACTCATTTTTGGCCCTCAAACACACGAATAACCTAAGTTTAGTCGAAGTTCAGTATATGATTGGGATACCTTAAAGCGCAATTATCGAGACGTGTTTAAACAGAGTTTCGAGGTCGAAACAATGCATTTAGATTCACAAAGCTCTAGGCAGGTTAATTTGAGGGGCTCAAAGGTGTGTGGAAGGAAATAAGGACGGCGCGGCACTTACTCCTCACACCGCGGCAGTAGCACAGCCACCACCGCGCCAGTGCCGCGTCAATGCGCGTCAGTGCGCGTCAGTGCCGCGGCAGTCGCGGCACTTTCACCCAGCCTAATGCAATCTGGTCCCGTTTGCGGCGGCCGACGCCAATCTGTGATGCGGCGCGGGAGACCAACGATCAAGGAAAGGAACCTCTGTGGGGCCGACTTGTGGCGAGTTCATTGCTGCGGTGCTGACTGTTAACAGTGCAAGGGAATCGAGAAGTGGAACAGGATTCCAGAACAAAACAAGAACAAAATTTGGCTCTTATAAACCGCCTCAGAATCCACGATGGTCACAGAAACATGGACCCACCTATATACACCAACAATCATTGTTGCGGCAACGTCCGGGTGACGGTCTTGTTCCTATCTCGGTAACCCGGCTGTTCGTGTAGGGAATCTCCGTGATAGACATCGCAGTTTAAAAATGTGGTGTTCTGGTGACAGTTCTGCACTACATTTTCAATCTCTGCCGTCAATCCCGGGCCGCAGGTCCGAACTATCGTCAAGAGGGGTGACAAGACAGCTCTTGTTCTTAAGGGGGCTGGAATCGCCATGAAACAAGCGTCGTTACGCATTGCCGCCTCATGGATATCTCATTTTGTACGTTGATGGAGGAGAAACTAGTGTTTTTCCGTGAGTTGTTTGTGGAGTTATCCAAGGCTCAAGAATTCTAAACTCTGCGGCTGCTCGGCATCGATTAAATTCCGATATTTGGCTGCGAGTCTTGTGCCATCTACAGTATTCTCCGTCTCCAGGGATACCTCCGGCTATTATGTATGTGCCTCGTTTTCGTACCTCATACAGTCTACAACTGCCGGGATCCGCAGTGGTCGGGAATTCAAAAAGCATTGAACGTCCAGTGTTGTGAGTATTTGGAGTTAGATTGAACATCAGGGTTGGTGTGTACAGCCCAACCCACACATGTGCGCCAGCGCTTGTCGAGATATCGAAGCCATCAGAAAAGGGGCAGCTGTGGGTCGCCATTGGACAGCTGTTATTCTGATGGTAGCCGGCACCATGAAGTTGAACCCACAGAGAACTCGCTGCAATATGTTAATCGCGCTCAATCGCGCGATGATGGGCACTTCCAGACCGAAGGTCATCTTAGCATCAAGTGCGTCGCCGGTGTCCTAGTCGTCTCAGTCGGCGCTGATATTGTAAATCGGGCTGTACATTCGAGGTTGGGAACCGTCTTCCTCCTCTTTGCATGCAGGTCGAAGAGTAATTACAGTCTGAGTCACCAGCCGAGTGGTCGGGACCGTCGGGTGTACCCCTCGGAGCTTTCATCCGCATTCTGCCCATCGCTTCGCTTCTATCCGCGGTCTCTACACGTTTGCATTCGGATTGCGGCCCGATCCCTAGATGTGTGGGTCCTCCGAGCCGGGAACTCCTAACCTTGCCGTCGAAACCATTTACAAATATGCCACGGTCGAAGCTCTTATTGCCGTGCCGGTGTTGAGCACCGTACCGCTCTGTGCCCGTAAGCCGGCCGATCCGAATCAAGATCCGATGGCTGTGTAAGTTCAACTTCATTTCCGACACTCAACACATGCGCGCCGGTCCGGACAACCTCGGCCAACGACCTCTCTTGCCCGAGCAATATGATTTACAGCCGCCGGACCCTGCTAAGGCCCATTTCCGGTCCCACAAACACCGTAGTTTTTCATTTCTCCTGTTCATTTCATTTCTGGTCTCACATGTATCTTCTTCATTGCTCTCTAATCATCCTCGCACTCGCCGTAGTTTCCGAGACTAATACATATGGACTTATTATCTAATGCTACAGCATTGTAGGTATAAAATCGGGGTAGTTTAGCGCAATAAAAACAGCTTTCTACTTCCCAAAAAGCAGAGTAAACTGCTCAATTCGCTTCCCTGCGTCTTCTACCATCCTCCGTCGTGTCCCTCGTCGTCTACCTCGCGTCTCTCGTCGTCTAGAACCTCATTCTCGTGCAGCCCTCGCCGTTTGCTGCCCTCGTCGCTCACCTCGTCCCTTACCTTGCTGCGTGTCCCTTCTGAATTTATTAGGAACACCTCGCACTTACCTTTCGTCCTGCTGCCCTCAGAGCGGGCCCTCCACACACAGCTCACAGTATTTTGGTTTTATATCGCTCCCGCTCTCAGCCGCGCCGCAGGCACATCACCGGCGAATCCCCGAGTTTATTGCACTCGCAGCACCCAACTCACCTTTTCTGGTGTGGGATAATTGTCCCATCTTTGCAGTCTCGCAGGTCATTGTAGCTGGATCTTGATATTGGGGTTACATTGGTCCGAGGAGTGCTCGATTCGATGGTGATGTTCTGGCTTTGACCTCAGGCCAAAAAGCCATGGCTTTCTGGCTTTGCTTTGGCCTTGGCCGGTTCCAACCTGCATTGGCTTTGGCCTGGCCTGGGATTTTAGCCGGCCAAAGCCAAAAGTCCTTATTAATCCCTGCCAAAACGCCATGGCTTCTTGGCTTCCAGGCTAAAGCCAACCTTTTGGGTTGGCTTGGCGTTGGTCCCGGCTTGGATTTTTGGATGCCGAAGCCATCAATCCATGCCAAAACCAGAGCCAGAATATCACTGTGCTCGAAGCGCCAATCGGTCAAGGATGTGCATCGTGCATCAGCCAGAACATCGGTTATCTCACACCGTAGCGGCAACGAGAAGATCATGTGGGATGGAGGTCTGGCAGTGCGTTCAGTTCGACGGGAGATCTATGCACCGAGCATCGTGTCGTAATCCCCGCCCAGGCGCACTGTTAGTCTTGTTGGCTAATTTATATCTGAGGCTCGACTTTGGAGAGATTTCCACAAACTGAGCCCTGTAAAATAGAAAAATAGTCCAGTGCATCGTTGGCAGAAGAAAAAAACTGAGTTCAATTCAGCGTTTAAAACTTTTCACCGAAATTTGGTCAAAAGATGAAGGCCCGGCGTTATGAAGTTGACGATGAACGTGCCTTAATCTTGTTCTGGAAAATGCCGATCATAGGCTGTCAGTGCTAAGCACTTGCGTACTTTCCGCCTTGTATGTAAGCCCCAAATCAGGCAATTTGATGGAGGCAGTGTTGAGCTGCTGAACCTACCAACCACGGAACAGAAATGCAAAAGTAATGGCAAAGTCAGTCTTAACTCGCAAGGCTTACAGTATTCAGATGACAATGGAAGAAAAACTGATTATATTGACATATGTAGAAGTCTTTACATCCTCTTTGCTTCGTGTGACAAAAGAGGACCGACTATTCGAGGGCCTCCCCTCCCTCGCTGCGCTCGAGGGGTCCCCCAAGCCGGGCCTCTCAGGTTGGCACACTGAAACCTCGTTCGTGCGTTTCCGTCTGTCCCTCCCCCCCCCCCCCCACACCCTAACCTATCCCTAACTCTAACCGGCGAAGCGGGAGGACACGGCAGATACCCGGGAGTCATGGTGCGCTGCGCTTGCCCTAACTCCCTCGAGAGCGGGACGCAGGTATCGCCAACGCATTCTTGATCCGAGGAGCAATGGGCGAGACAGTATTGAGGACGGAGGATGACGGCGACCAGGGAGGATCGTGGGGGAAGGAAAGAGAAATTGTGGCTGACAGGATGCTGTGCATCGTTGATAGGTGCGGAGTTTGAATGATGCCGTGGCTGAGGCGGGGTGCTCGCGAAGTGTCATCGCAATGACACGAGCTCGATCAGTTTCCTTTTCGGAAGGTGCTCAACTCCCAGAATATCGCTGAGATTGTGGTATAGATCGGACCGTACCCTCGAGGCGCACCGGATGGTGCTATTCTCATCCCGATTGACCCAAAATTGAATGTTTTTGAAACCATTCTTTCCTCCAAAGGTTGTCAGCCACTGCGCAGACAGTTTGTTCTCGTTTCTTGCATATCGTAGCCCTCATACCTCATCACGTGCTTTAAATAGATTTGCTCACTGTGCTCGCAATAAACCGGTTTGTAATTCCCGCTACGGTTGGGTAGCGGTTGCTATAGGGCACCCGATTTCTAGGTTTTGGCAGTAAACTGCAATTTTTGTCAGTGGTTTTTGCATCAGAATCCTTTCTTCAGGGCCAATGTTGACCGAGTAAAGTCATATGCATCTCGTAAAGCGGCGCATTGTGGCAGGTCAAATGGCTCTTCAACAGGACAGGTTGACTGGTATTTTTGAAATGACGGGTCGACTGGCACCTCGCATGGGGAATCGACATGGCAACTCTCTTGTTCTCACACCCCCCACCATGCACCCCCACCATGCACCCCCACCATGTTCCTCGCTACGACCTTCTGCAACAAGCTGCTCTCCACTTCTGTCAATCCCGTCTCTGAAAACTTTTGTGTGACTCTTGACCGGCAATGGAATTCCCGCATCTCATTCTGTTACTTTTGGTGTTCTCACCCTACCATCTGACGGCACTGTGTGCTCTATGCATGTCAAGCTCTTGGTCTGCTCAGAGACTCCCTGTGACCTTATTCCTTGGCTATTTCTTTGCTGTGAAACTCTTTCCCATGCAAGCTTTTCTCTGATGTCTTTTTAGAAAAAGCTTATGGTATTTTTCTTGCTCAAGTCAGTCATCTATACTCATCTGGATATGCTCTCAGAACCTTCCCCCCCCGCATATCAGACATACCTACCGGAGACATTAACTGCGCGACCCAAACTAGCTGCAAGTCATTGTTTTAAATCCGCACCTTGTGAATGCTCAGTTTATTCTGTAGTTCTATGTTGTTATGGACAATCTTACAAGTGCTTGACTTGCATGCAATCTCATATTAATTAACCAGTCTTTAAGATTTTGCTCATTCAGCAGTGTCCATCAATTTGCATGTGTTTTTTGCTTCTTTATAAGGCTTAACTGCTGCTGCTCTTCTCCTGCTGTCTGCTTGCGCAATCTGCCAATTCCTAAGAATTTCGGAGCCTAAACCCGTATATCCTTTGTGCTGTGTCAGCTACAGTCTCATGATGAGTTCCAGACGCCTTTCTGGTCCGTGTGTATGGGCGATATATTGTACAAAAACTACTCAGTTTTTCACATCTTTTTCCACCTGTTTTTCTGCAAGCAGCTACAACTTTGCCACCATGCCTGCAACTTTGGGTATCTGCTTACAACTTCAATTTTTGCTTGCAAAACCTGAAGTTCCGGATTTTCAAGTGCTTCCTACATCCTGGAGGGCAGTCCAACCCTTTTTACATGCAAGTTCAGGATAAATAAATGCCTAAATATGGATTCTGGTGATCTCATGATTCCCATCAGTCTGGCCATCAGGATATCATTGTGGCAATGCTTTTTGAGCTCAGTACTGTTCCATGGTGCATAAAAGGGATGTTAGATGGTCTAAAGACATCCATACCATTCTTGAGAGTGTTAAATTGTTACACAACTACTATAAGCTTATTGACAAATCCCTAGATGTAGTAATTGTTGAAGTATTGCATACAATGCCCTGAACTCCTGAGTGGGTCTTAGAATATGGTAGTATCGCCTTTGAAATCCTCAATATGCTTTGCAAGTCAACAAGAGTTGATTTATTGAATGAACTGTTGCAAAAGCAGATTAGATTTTCTGCCATCAGTCTGGGAATGAAATATTACTGTTAGGGATCAAAATATAGATCCGTGACTGCCATCTAACTTTAAAGTGTCCAACTTGAAGTTAAAAAAAGGTAGTTGAATGGAATATGTTGCAATGACAATAGTTGTAACAATTTGTAGTTCCAAGCATCAAAGTTGCATGCAAGTTACAAGTTGCAGAAATGCAGCAGGAAGCTGTAGGGAGTTGCATGCAGGCAACAAAAGTTGTGAGAATTCTTCAATTTTGACTGAAGTTGTAGTGAAAAAATGGGGATTTGGGCATAAGTTGCATGAAACCACTTTTTTGCACAATATTATGGGCGATATATTGTGCAAAAACTACTCACTTTTTTTACATCTTTTTCCACCTGTTTTTACACCCACAACTTTGGGTATCTGCTTACAACTTCGATTTTCACTTGCAAAACATAAGATGTCACATTTTGAAGTATTTTCTACATCCTGGAGGGCAGTCCAACCCTTTTTACATGCAAGTTCAGGGATAAAGAAATGCCTAAGTATGGATTTTGGTGATCTCATGATTCCCATCAGTCTGGCCGTCATGATATCATTGCAGCAATGCTCTTTGAGCTCACCAGTGTCCTATGGTGCATAAGAGGAATGTCAAATATTCTGAAGACATCCATGCCATTCTTTAGAGAGTTGAATTGTTAGAAAACTGCTATAAGCTTGTTGAAAAATCCCCTGATGTGGTGGTTGTTGAAGTATTCCATAAAATGCCCCAGACTCATGGGTGGGTCTTAGAATACGGTGATATCACCTTTGAAATGTTCAATATGCTATGCAAGTCAACAAGAGTCGGTTTATTGAACAAACTGTTGCACAAACCAACTAAATTTTTCTGGCATCAATTTGGGAATGAAATATCACTGTTAGGGATCAAAATATCTAGATTCGTGACTGCTGGCCGACTTTAAAGTATTCAACTTGAAGTTAACAAAAGATAGCTGAGTGGAATATGTTGCAAGTACAATAGCTGTAACAATTTGTAGCTGCAAGCATCAAAGTTGATTTTGACTGAAGTTGTAGTGAAAAATTAGTGATTTGGGCACAAGTTGCATGAAACCACTTTTTGCACAATATATGTGCCATAGCCATACACATATATTGTGCAAAAAGTATATTCCTGCAACTAGGTACATTTTTTCAAATTTCATGTGCAACTCTGGAGCTTTCCCTGCAACAAAGCTGCATGACAGGGAAACACAGCACATCTTTTGTTGCATGCATGGCAAAGACCATGCAATTTTTGTTGCACGCAGGCAAGGGGCCATGCATCCTTCGTTGCATGCATGGCAAAGATCATGCAACTTTTGGTGCATGCAGACATGGGGCCATGCATTATTTGTTGCAGGTAGATAAATGGCCTACATGTGAAGCAAATTACCTGAAACTTTCAATAGCTGTCAGTACAACAACTTTAAAGGTGCTCACAACTTTTGGGTTATACCAGCAACTTGCCTGCCTGTATCTTACTCGTTCTCTGCGAAGTTGCAACCACGGGAAAGGTCACGAGGAGCGTGACTACGGTTGGCAATAAGTCCGCGCCTTGATTTTGCACAAGTGTGAGTTATGATCTTTGTTTTTTCTCAATTCTGCCATGTTCAATGTGAGAACACGTGACCACCGTATCATTGGGGAGGTCCCTCACACCATTTCCAGTGCTGCCAAGAGCTTGACCAAGACCAAGGAGGTTGTCGCACTCCTCAAGTCGCGCAACATGTACACTGACGTCGTCAAGGTCTCGAAATTGGGCAAGCCATGTGTGGGGAAGGGGAAGATGTGAAACCCAGGCATTGCCATTGCCGTGGGCCATTTATTCTTTATAATGAGGATATTGGCATCATTAAGGTGTTCCGCAACTTGCCAGGTGTGAAAATCATTAAGATGACACTGTTGAGCATTGACTAATTTTGGGCACAGGGACAGCTAAAACTCGCGGTATCGGGGTGACACCTTCCTGGTTGCTTTTCACTTCTATTATGCTCACCCGTAACTGCAGTCAACATTCCCATCCAAGATATAGTGTTCTGTACTGTCCACAAATACTGGTAATGTCAGACACGGCTAAGTGTCCTCATGTAAACCAATTCCTTCCCTCTTTGCTCTCTATCTCTTCTCTCTTTTCCTTTCCTACATTGGATCACTGACCTGGCTTTGAATTTTTTCCCACAAACAAAGTCAAGCAGAAACATGAAGCCCAAGTATCCCAGTGCGGCCTGGGAGACATCTTCTTTACTCCTTAAAATAACTTGGTGTTGTGCATGGTGGACGAGGACAATGGAGTGATGAGCCAGAGTTTACAAGGTGTTCTTTTGTGTTTCATGATATACTTCTGCTGTGAAATTCCCACATGCCAGCTCATCTTTTAGTACAGAGCACTTAGTCTGACACCATCGAGGACTTTCTGTATCTATTAACCTGTGTCTGTGGCCTATACCTCAACCTACTGATTTAGAAGCAAATTTATTCCATATTTGAACAGCGTTTGTCAAGAAAGATCCTACACTGTCAAAGTTGACGGCAATATCCGAGCTTTAGTATGATGGTCAGGTGTAATTTGCAAGTACTTTGTCAAGTTGCAAGCACTTTGTCTAGTTGCAAGCACTTTGTTCAGTTGCAAGCCTTTTGTTACTTGTAGGCACATTGTTACTTGCAAGCACTTGGTTTAGTTCCAAGCGCTTTTTCAGTTGCAGGAAATGCGGGTTCTGAAGTTGCAGACATGTCCTGAAGTTGCAACCAGATCGAATTTCATTTAAGTTGCAAAGATTCTGGGTTGTAAGCACCTTTGTTGCCAGATGTGCACTATGCTTTCAAGTTGCAGGTAACTAAGGATAAAAGCTGCAGGTTCGAAAAGTTGAGATGTCCTACTAAAATTTGTAACGAAAATGAAGCTGAAAGGAGGCAAAAAAAGATGTAAAAACTCGAGTAGTTTTTGCACAATATATCGCCCATATATGTGCCATAATATTGTGTAAAAAGTATTTCCATGCAACTTGTGTTCAAAACCCCATATTTTCACTACAACTTCCGTGAAAGTTGAAGAATTCCAACAACTTTTGTTGCCTGCATGTGAGTACCTACAACTTCCTGCTCCATTCCTGCAACTTGCACAATGCATGCAACTTCAGTGCCTACAACTACATATTGTCAAAACTTTTGTACTTGCTACATTTTCCATGCCATCATCTTTTTCCAACTTCAACTTGAATACTTTGAAGTCTACTGGCAGTCGCGGATCTAAAAGTTCTGATCCTAACATTGATATTCTGTTGCTGAAGTGATGACAAAAAGACTTGACCTCTTTGCATAACAGTCCATTCAGTAAATCAACTCTGGGTGAGCTGCATGGATTATTGTGGATTCCAAGTGTGATGTTATTCAACTCTGAGATATGCTCTAGAGTCTGAGGCATTGCATGCAAAAACTTAAAACAACCAACATACCAGGTGATTTCAACAAGGCAGTAGTCTTTTCCAAAAGGATTTAACCTCCTCTGAAATGGCATGGAGGTCTGTAGACTATTTAACCTCCTGCTATGGGCCATATGACTCCAGTATACCCAAAGAACTGCACTGCAAGAATGCTGCAATGGTGGGAGTGATGGGAATCATAGGATCAATTAAGTTTGATTTCGGCAGTTTATTTATGCCCAGTTTGGCAGACAGAAGGTGGTGGGCTGGCCTCTAGGATGTAAGCAGACAAATACCTGAAGTTGCACGCAAAAAATTGAAGTTGCAAGCACAAACCAAAGTTGCAGGCATGGTTGTAAAATTGCAAGCATGGCTGCAAAGTCCCAGTTGCGTGCAGGAACAAAAGATATAAAAAATTGAGTAGTTTTTGCACAATATATCGCCCATAAGTTTTACACAACATATCGCCCATAAATGGAATGCGGTCACAGGTCACAGGGGGGTACGAATTGATCAAATGCTACAGTATTGTATGTCACACAGTACAGCTCATCCTTTTTGAATACTGTATTCTTGGTGTGCTTTTTTACCCTGCTGCAATTTGTATCATTGCAAACTTGTAGAAAATCCTCTGACTGTGCTTCGCTTCTCTTGGCTAGTGGATGGAGCCGAGCCGGTATTTGCCTTGGCTGCGGCTTCTGACGGCTTCCGCCCTGGCTTTCTCTGAATCTGCAGCTTCCCCAATTCTCCTTTCATCCCCATTCGCTATGATCATTCGGAAACTCGCATTGACTGTCTATTTGTTCCCTTGGCAATTAACCACTCAACTAAATTCTCAATAAGATAAAATTTACAAGCCTGAATGCCATCATCCTACCATGAAAAACATGCGACGTACAAGCAGGTCCTTCATCTATAAGAGAACAGGTTTTATCGTACTTTATTACAGCTGAGAACAGAAAATGATCTGAAATGGACTGGTCGTAAGGAGCCTTTGAACCAATCGAACTCCCGATACATACCTCCAGGTTGACATCATCCTGTTGGCAGGCGACTTGAACTTTTGTATCCTCTGGTCTGTGAAATGCGGTGGAGCAGTTTGCTAGTAAACCTTGATATGATAGGCTATTATTCATGGGAGTCATTCAAAAACACACGTAAGATGTCTAACATTCGGTCCCGTTGCCGTCGCAGCCATTGAAGTACCTAAGCCCATACTAAGTCAGAGCACTCTCAGACTGAACACACTGACCGGAATCCAACCGGGACGGTGAAATTATGGCTGTGGAGAAACACTTCAATCATTATTCATTAATGGCAGCAGCAAGAACTTACGGAGGAATCAGTGAAATGTCAGTGCTGGATCCAGATCCGGGTCTTCCTGGGACAGGATTTGTCAAGGTCGTCTCAATGAGAGCGCATCCTTCTCCATTAAATCCGCATTGTTGTCCACCTTATTCATGGACTCAATTACTGTTATTCATCGGTATGACCCTGAATAACATACTTGTGGTCTGAAGGTAAGCTATGGCAGATGAAAGCGGACCATTGATTGTGAAATTAGCTGCATTCGTGTTTACAACTACTCTTTCAGGATATTTGGAGTTTCAAACCTCCAGAAGAAAGGACCTGCCCTCCCCGGATCAACATGGGAGACTGATTTCATGTCCTCAGGACGAGCTCTTAGTCGGAGGGGAAAGCTCACAGTCCCACATCCACACCTGTAATTGTTGTCAGGAAACGGAGGGAGCGAATTAGCCATGAGACCAAGCTTGTTATTGAGATAAACGGTATGAGTTTCCGCCCGAACCCGAAGTCCTGTCAGGAGCGCGGCTCCTAGAAATGCATTCATGATAAGTATGTAATGACTATAACCGTTGCTGCTTTTATGGTTCCATCGGCGGCCGGCCCTGAGTAAGAGCTGCGTGCACCCGATGATTTCCAGACCCTGCTCATCTTGGAACCCCGGACTTCCATGTAGCTCGCCAGAGAAATTCTTTTGAGTGGCTCGCAACATTAAATGTCGATTTGCGTCACAACGGCTCGACAGAATGACTTAATTCTTGATTTCTATATAAATGCCCTTGACTAGATCTTTCTTAAATCCGTCTTTCTCAGGGCTTGATTTGACCGGAAATGTGCACCAGTAATACTGATTTTTCGATCGATACCAGCGGTGCTCATGCACGGGCTGGCGCTGGAAGTCCCGACAGTGCCCGATTAGTGTTTCCCTGGCTTCGCATGGCCCGGAAACCATGGCTTTAGCTTGTCTTGGCGGGATTTAGCCTTGGGAACCCTGGGCCAGGCCCAAAGCCAGGAGAAGCCAGGGCCACCCCAAAGCCAGCGATTTCAGCCATGGCTTCGGCAGGAAGATATGCCGCGGCTTTCAAGATGTCTTAGAGCCAATGCGAACTAGATTCACGGGTTTATTCATGGTTGACTCATTCAAAACACCTACAGAAACGAGTTACCAGCTACAGTTGCGGTGGAGTCCAATGAATTGCCTTTTTAGGAAAGTAGGATTAATTTGACGATGCAGCGTCCGTCGCGAACTGTCTGGCCAGCGGAAAGGATGTGGATATGTTGAATGAAGATGAATTGACAATTCAAGACAATTTTTCTGGACCAAACCAAGTTATTTCCCATTGTCAAGCAAAGATGACAAGATAATGCTTGTCAGAAATTAATGATGTACTCCTGGGATAGTACTGGCTTTGCAATATCTGAGGAAATTCTAGAGCGATGATGATGATGATGTATTCATTTTCTATTCTGCATGTGGCCTGGCTGGGCTATAGTAGAAGTACAACAAGGTATCCAAGAGGTGGTTTTCTACAGTTTTTAAGTATCTAGATTCCATAATAAAGAATAAGGAAAAAAGCGCGGGCGACGGAGAAGGCGCTCGAGGACGACCAAGACAACATATTATGTGTTGCAGACTCGCAGGCTGCCCTGCGCGGGATTTTACTCACTACCCCCCGCTCAGGACAGTACCGCGCAATACGCTACGACGCCCTCGTTCGCCAAGCGCTCCCCTTCTCGCCCTCATCTCGCCATACTTAATCTCTGGACTCCAGCCCATATCGGGACGGCCGGAAACGAACTGGCCGATGCCGCAGCCAAGGAGGCGACAACTCTCCTACCCCACCCATCCACCTTTGTGTCCCTCACAACTACCCGGCGCCTCGTCCACCTCCAGGTTCTCAGCGAGTGGGAGGCCGCCTGGAAGCGCTCGAAGACTGGCCGTGCACTTCGACAGATTGACAAATCCCCTCCTTCGCTCAACCCCATCCCACTCTATTCCTCCCTCACCGTCGCCCGCAAAACATCTTCTATAATCTCACAGCTTCGAACCGGCCCCTCCCACCTCCACGCTTCCCGCTTTAAGTCGGGTTTCATCGCCTCCTCGGCCTGCGACGCCTGCGGCGCGGCTTACGAGACGCGAGCACATTTCCTGCTCGAGTGCCCATCCTGGGAGCCGCTCCGCAGACCCCTTCACTCGGTGGCAAAAGACGCTGGCCTTTTCGGACCCCTACACGTCTCACCCCTCCTATGCGAGCCCAAACTCCTCAGGGCAATAGCGGGCTTCGTCGAAGCAACAGGTCGTTTCTCGTGAGCGCTCCACCGGTCTCTTTTTCTCTTCCTCTCTCTATATATTTATTTTACTTTACACCTCCCTAATCCTTATAAACCACCACTAAAATCCCCCCGCACGTACGTTATCCACCACTTCCGCATCTTCCCGGCTCCACGCGACACCATTCCCGCCACGACTTTACCATACCGTACAGAATAGTTTTCTTTTTTCTCTCTCTCTCATTCCATGGAACGAAAAACTGTAGCTATAAAACCCGGACAACTCGTACATATAGAATCATTACTTAGGACTGCTACCATATCCTTTGAGCCGCATGTAACTACAACTTGAAATAATCAAATCAAATCAAATTAATAAGGTTTCAGCGGTGTTGTAAGGTCGATGTTCAGTATCCCACATTGGTTTGAGTGGTGCACATGGGTCTATGAGGTTGTGTTTTGCGAGAGGATTAAGAATATTGGGAGAGAGAAGGAAAGGTAAAGGGAAAATTAAGAGTGTGATGATGTACTCTGCTCCGAGTCAATCAAAACAATGAGTGGCTTCTATAAATTTCGCGAACGGTTTCAGCAGCTTGGGGGTGCGATAGTAGGGGGGAGAGGTGCAGAGGACTGTAGAGGCCAATTGCCCTCGCCGTCGCGTGGAGGGGTTGGCGGAATGGCTCCCAAATTGGGCATTCGAGGATAAAATGTGCATGAGTCTCCGTTGATGCCCCGCAGGCATCGCAGGCTGGCGAGTCAGTGAAGTCGGCCTTGAAGCGGTACTTGTTGACTTGTGGAGGGGGCAGGGACCGGTGCGAAGTTGGGCGATCACGGAGGAGGTTCTGAGGGTGAGTGTGTCGGATGAACAGAGCAGGATGGGTCTGTCTGAGGGTGGTGTCTGGTCAATGTTCCGCAGGAGGGCGCCGGTTTTCGATAGTTTCCAGCGCATAGCCCAGGCTTCCAGGATTTCGAGGTGGATTTTGCGAACAGTGGTGAGCAAGACGAAGGAGGTGTCTGCCAAGGCTAAGGCCTTAACAAATTAAGGGCTTCACATGAAGTTAAGCTAAGGCCTTAACATCAGTCAGGTTGAAATTAAGCCCTTACTTAAGCCTTAATGTAGTCCAACCATAGACAGAGGATCTTTCAGCTCAAGGCAAAATTAGTGTCTCCTGGCAGACAATATGCACCAAAAGTTCAAAACACAAAATTCTGGTCCTATAGAGTTGTTATTGCTTGGTAGGACTTTCATGTTGGGATCATTCCCCATTTGTATTTGTTGGCATAGCTTTCTAATAAGTTGTAGAGGCAAGCATATGTGAGTTTCTTGCTGTGTGTCGAGCAACAACTCAGGCAATGAATTTGAAGGTTAGACTTGATATCCTTCCCCACATTTGACATAATGTCCCTAGTTTTTGATGTTCTTCTTCACGATATTAACCCTTAATCTACCCTTAAGTTCATGCCCTTAATTAACCCTTAGCTTCCATTAAGACCTTAACTTCAGCTGAGACCCTTAATAAGGTCTTAACTTACAACACTGGTGTCTGCTTGGCCTCCTTTTTCCGCCTCGTCCGCGAGCTCGTTTCCGATCGTTCCGATATGTGCTGGTGTCCAGAAGTTGAGTATGGCGAGCTCAGCGCGCAAGCGTTGGGTGTCCCGGACTAGTCTGTCATATTGGATGGCACGGAACTGGCCCGACCGTGGCGTCGTAAGGAGAATGGCGCGAAGAGCCGCCTGCGAGTTGCCCACAACCATGATATGAGTGCGGCCATCCCGGAGTGCCTTTGCCGTCACTTGATACAGTCCCTCCATTTCGCCCTCGCAAACCTGCCCCTCGCCCAGCGGCACGATAATCCTTTCCTTCTCGACCCTGTCTTCCACCCGAACCGCCGCTCCACCAGCCCTCCCGTCAAGAGCGACCCAGCTGCATGCCACACAGCATGACGACGCCGCTTGTCATTCGTCGCGAGGTCGAGAGCCCGGAGGGTGTCTTCCTTCGCAGAAATGGTGGTGGTGACAGTGAAGAGCGGAGAAATAGAACATAGGTGAAAACATACCGGAAAAGCGGCGGAATTTTTCATTTTAGCAGATGTCTGCTTGGGCAGGGTGTTTTGAGGTTGCAGACCTCAGAGTTAAGGCAGTAGAAGGGAGCCGAATGATGTTTAGGGCCTCAAGGCGAAGTAGGTTGCGAAGGATGGGCACACAAGCTGAAACGGGAGTGAGGTTCGTGTCGGATGAGAACAATGGGACGATCACGTGATCCCGTGACATGCCTCGTTGTTCGTGCTCGTTGCGGCCTGTAGGCAACAACGGGAGTCAGGAGACGTGTTTTAACGTGTTTCATGAGTCGGTTGTCAAGGTAGCGAGGCAGTGAGGCAGGAAAATGCAGTGAGGACACACCATGAGGCATTTAGTTGCCAAAGGACCATAGCAACCTGTGGTTTTGGCCCGGCGTTCCTATGGCACCACTGGATTTTGTAGAGGAATTACAGGAAAAGTTCCTGTAACCTAGGGGATGGAGAAAATTGGCCAGTATCTAGGATAAATTGGGTTGTTTGGTTAGGACAAACATTAGGGGTATATAAAGGACAGCAAAATGTACCGTAGATAGAGAAGAACACCCCGCACGAATCGATTGGTTTTGTTTGGTTGGACTCTTGGTTGTGACTTTGGAACGAACGGTTGAACGGTTAAGTTGGTTGGATAAGGAACGGTTTGGATTGGGTTTTTGGATCGGGTTGCGATTGGGTTAGAAGTGCAATTTTGGGACTAGGATGACAAGATTCAACTACTCGACACTATCGGACGTTTTATTGGATTCGCTTAGGCCATATACTTTGGTCTCGAACCCCCGAACACACACACACACTACTTCCGTTTTCATCCAAATTCAACTGGCCGGTCCGGTTGGGTTTCACCCCTAAACTCGAAGTCAGCGTTTCAACAGGGAGCATGTCGCTCCACAGCGCGGTATAGACAGGGAGGATGGGCTCCATGCCGGGTCGAATTCCATCTCCGGTACCTCGCGTTTGCCGACGACCCTCTGCATCCCACACAATCGTATCCGTTGTCCCCATACCGGGACCGTCGTTGGCCATCTAACTCCGGGCATGCACTCAACGAGGTGGAGGATGGAGTAAAACCTGGGGTTCTTGGGCGGGGATGCGATTGCATTGCAGAGTAGGGAGTGGATGACGTGGGTCTTGGGGAGCGTAAGGTAGTAGACAACGGTGTTAAGGGCGTCTCACTCGATTCGTAGTTGGGCTGGGAGCAGTGCGGCCTCCTTCTCGAGCGCTGCTAGGGACCCTGTCCGGTATCCACCCGTGATGCACTTCGCCACCGATTTATTGAGCTTGTCTAATGGTTGAAACGCAGAGGAGGAGAGTGGAAAGAAGGAAGATATACCATAGTCCGTGCAGGGTAGTACAACCACACGTACAAGGTCACGAATCAGGATGGGGCGCATTCACCAGGAGGCAAGCATCACGGCAATCCAGGCATTGAGTGCCCTAGCTAGGCTCGTTACCAGCCTGCCTACAAGTTGCAACAATTTGGCAAGCATGTTGCCGTAGGCAGGCTGGTACAACTCGGGACAAAAAAAAAGGCCTGGGCGCAGAATTCAATCACTTTTCTTTTCCCTCATTCTGAGCTCATTTTATATCTGTTGGAAAAACTCCAAAGGGAAAGACAACTTCAATTCCTCTCTTCCCAAATTCTGTTTCTTTATAATTTTGATTAAGCTTGTTACCAGTGAGTTCTGGAGGTTCAAATTTAGTAGGGAATTGATCGCAGTGTGATGCCGATGATTGGTACCACTCAAAATTTCGAACTACAAATTGTTGGAGGAAGAGGAACAACATGAGTCTGTTCCTCGATCATGGCCCCCACTTGTACTAGTCTCTGAAAAATAAAATTCTCCATCTGTTTTGCAATGCAACTAGTTTGGAGGATCTCTCTACTTTCATTTGTGCTACATGTGCTGAATCCGTGCCTCTTTGTTCCCACTACTCTGTGACTGCTGGTGATCCAAACATTGATTTGAACATCTTCAAGCATTCAGATCTGACAACTCTCTGCTGCTCGATCAATACAAGCAATTACATCCCAAGTCTGAGCCTCCCCTCACCCCATTTGATGAAGGGCGCTTTCAGAACATCCTCATACATCAAGATGGTATCTCTTTTCCAATCAGTAGCAGTCTGCCATCTCTCTCTGTGATAATCATGTCACAGAAAGTTGCCTGTGTTGGCGCTCTGGCAAGCAAAATTATGAAGGACCATACTGGACAAAAGCCTCTGTTTATGCATGAACATTTTTGTTTGCATGACATCTTGTAAGATCTTGTAAGATTTTGCAATAGTTTCAAAGAAGTGCCAGAGCCCGCAAGTTCTTGAAGGATTAGCAAATTTGGAGACACAAAATGCTCAAGAACTCGCAATATCTTACCTCTTTGAAGATCTTTCGACTTCTTTCAAGAACCCTTCAAGTGCTTGAGGTCCCCTCTTTTTGTTCAAGATCTTGAGATATCTTTGAATATCACAAGCACTTGGGCGTTTTTTTAAAACACTCATTCTCCCGAGATCTCTCAAGAACTTGAACCGAGTTTCCATCTTTGGAGTTTGTCCTAGTTTTCTTGTTCAATTTACGATATAGTATTGGTAAATGGTTAATTTTAAATGTAAGTAGATTATAGTTAAGTTAATCAGGGATGGCACCAAATTGAGGTAGGTGATTAAGGGGTGCTCAATTCTTAGCCCACCTGCCCATTCTGTAAAAAAACAAACTTTGCTCTGCCAGCTGAGCCTGTGTCCTGCTCAAGTTCTAACAAAACTTTAGCTTAGCATATATTTAGCATTCAATTCTGAGTCACTCGACGTTGACTCGAGTCGAGTCAAGTGAATCGGAATTTCTTAGTGTATTTTTGAGGTTCCTGGCAACATAGAAAGGGTCAATTGAGGTTGGCTTCATGTCGGAGGGGTATGGTGGTACCATATTCATCTTTCTTGCGAGGTATAGAGGCTCCATTTGACAAACTCCGAGAGATGGGATTTTTTTGACTTACCAATGGACTGGCACAAGGCTGACAACACCTTTTGGAATATCTCGAAATTATATCGCCTGAGACAGAATTTTGACCTGGTCTATTTTTTAACGTTTTCCACATTCTAGGCATCAATGGAGGTCTATTCCCGAGTGCCTACGACCTATTTTGGATCCCTACCGACCCGAACGACTCCAATTCGACTCCAAGTTGAGGAAGTCGACTTGCTTAGACTCCAAGGTCGGACCAAGTCACACCAATGACTTGAAGTGACTCGACTCAAGTCAATGACTTCAAGTCAATTTGAGGGGCTGGAGTCACGAGTCACAGCAACACTAATTCCTGCAAGGTATATACATCAGGAAGATGCTCCTTTGGCAATTAGGCCAGATTGCCCCAAATTTTGGGGTAATCTGGCCAGATTACCCCTCTTACCATCATTAGCTTTCTAGTGATGTTGAAAATAAATTAGGAGTAATCGAAGCTAAATTAGCCAGCCTTTCCAACACTTGCCTGGAGTGTGCCACGCCATTAGCTGCTGAAATTCTCCTCAATTGGGGCAGGGATTGCAATGCGAAAACATAACAATCACATTCATAGTAGCTACTGTACATAGAAAGATATTCTACAAAGCTCTACACGATATCCTTATATATTTATCCTACACTGTGGCCTACAGGAAAGGATCAGTAAAGGATTACTGGACAAAAGAACATAAAACATATATAGACATGCCATTGGGACTGGTGTAATATGCAAGACAAAGGTGCGAAAGATAGTCAGTACACACCTTATACATTGACGCCGGTCCACCAATCATGAAACAAAGTAACATCGATCAGCATAAACAGAATCTGAGCGTCAACGGCGGTCAGTAAAGGATAATGATCCGGCAGGGGAAAACTTACCGGCACAAAGGGGAATTGCGAGGCGATCCTTGCAATTGAATGAGTGCGGGTGGCGACCTAGAAAATGAGTGAGCTCATGGATATGGAACAGGAAGGGGACGTACACTCGGTGCAAGTGTCAATTCAGCTCCATTAACTGGATCATCAGTCAACGAGCAAAGATGGTGGGAAGGAAAGGAAGTACACACCTTGTAACGTGACCATTGTGAAGGGCGTGTGTTGAGGTGGGCTGGTATTATCTCGCAACAAGGTCACGCGAAGGCAGTGCGTTCGCCATGTCTATCGGCACGCGTGATGGTTATTGAACTCCGAGGCCTTAGCAGAAATTCAGTACGAGAAAGGTGCAATTGAAGAGCGCGACGTACCTGTTTTCCGCTCTAGAGTTTGTCCGTGTCCGTATTCTTGTGTTGACACACAGCCATGCAGGAGGGAGAACCCATTGTGAACGCAAGCGTGCTGCAAAATGGAAAGAGGTTGAGCTGCAATACGCACAGTGCGAGACTCAGTGAACTGTCGGCCCAACGGCAGGGAGGTGGCAGATCGAGATTGGGCCTACAAATGCACCGATAAAATAAATGTGCCGCCACTGGAGGGCACGGATGAGCGGATTGTGGTGACGCTGGAATGGGGACATACCAGTGAGCACCCGTGCTGGCATTCGTCGTCCTTGTCCTTCAAGGCATGTACCTACCAGTCAGACGGCACATCGTGAAGAACAGATCAAACACCATATTACCTTACTTGAGGTGGCACCGAGTTTGTTAGAGGCGGGCAAAGTGGGCAGGGATCTGACATGTGTGTAGGTAACTATCGGTCTTGGGTAATCAAAAGACACAAGCTTTACGACCCGTGCCTTTGGCACGGCTGACTCGCTCCGCTCGCAGCCGTCCCTTTGGCCGGGTGACAGCTTGTTGGGGCTCTACCCCAAACCCCGGGGTGATGCTCTGCTGTCACTCTGCATCTCAGTAGAAAGGTTATTTATTTCAATATAAACAAAAATTATACATAAATCGTGGGCCATGCCAAAGGAACACAAAGAGCAAATATCTATAACTACGTATTAAAACACATGTGTAGTCTACCTGTAATCTACATCAGTTGAGTCTCCCAATAATCAAAAAAGACATACCATCTTCAAAGTAGGGCTGCCCACCATTCCCATATTTACTGGTGCAACAGTTCCATGAATGGTTTGCTGTCCTGTGCAATTGCATCTTTGGCTGACGAAATATGTAGGATGGGTACAGGATGGCAAAATAGCTGTCCATCCCATTGAGGCATGACTGTTGATGGCTTGGGGAGAAAGCGTGCGTTTGGCTCAATAGATTTGAGGCAATTAGGGGGTGCGTGGCTGTTAATGCCAGTGCAGATGAATGTTTTGTTTATAATCATTGAGCCAGGCAGTCTGCACCATTTATTCTTAGTGGCACCAATTTATGTAACCTGAGTAGTCCAAGTTCAATCACTGTTTTTCAGGCCAGTTAACCAAGGCAATGGGAACATCTCAGAGGACTTACTGAAAATTACTCAGAATTTCATTTTCTATTGCCCCATTCCAGATATGCAGGGGGACATCCAGCCAATCATTGGTAGATGATCGTCATTTTGCCATCTCATACTGTCTGAAGGTCTCAGAAACAAAAAGACAGCTGCTTTTATGGTAGCCCACCTGTTGATGGGACGATGGGCAGCCCTACTTCAAAACAGCACCTCAGGGTATACACTATTTTTTGTGATCATACTGGCATCATTCTTAAAAAGTGCTTTGATCTGTTGACTTGAAGTGTATTGCGAGAGTGCTACATAGAGCCTGCCGAGCCCAATTTTTTGTGGCTGACTGCTTGCCGGTGCTCACCAATTGTTTGCATGGGTGGCGTTTGAGTCAGCTGTTGTTCATTGCAGGTCTTGGCAGTCCCCCGAGCGCTCGGCAAAGTATGGGATGTATGCCGGAGGTATCTGAAATCACCCGGCTTCACGCCGACATGCCAAAAACTGGCTTTTTGTGTATCCTAGAATTTGTCTTGTACATGGCGGAGTGGTAAGTAAGGCATTTTTTATGAATATTGTCCATCACTCACTTAAACTTTATTGATCGGGTAGTCACCAAACCACCCATAAATTATGCCTGTAAACAGCTATACGCGCGGGTCCCGTCCCGTCTGAGGGCTCCGAAAACCTCCTTATGCACGGGTCAAGTCATCCTGTAAGCTGAATACAGGCGTAATTTTACGCCCATGGGTGTATTACACACGGTTTGATGCCCTAAATAGTTGCTCCTGCCATTGAAAAGTTCAGGTAGATCCTGAGGTGGCTTCCATACACAATCTTCCCCTTCAGGCAGTATGTTGCAAAGCCATTTTTATTTACTCTGGATTTTAAAAGTTTTTCTGCCTCCCAATGAAGATTACCACAGTGTAGATAGACCATATCTATCAACCTAAGGCTGATATACTAATATCTGCTTCTACTACAGGACAGAAATATATTGCTAGATTTTCAGCTGCTGTTGGTCAGGATTATTGGGCTGTCCTATCTGTGCTGTGCTTCCCTGCTAAAAAAATTATATCTTGAAAGGCCTATACCACATGGAAAAATGGAAAAGAAAAGAGCAGAAATTACTGGAAGCTTCACCACAGATAAGGCCAGAAACAGGAGATAGGGGCCAAACAGCAAGAATATAATAAATGCTGCTGATACATAGCCAATTAGAGGAGAGGATAGAATAGAAATTCCAGGAAGCTTCATGGAAGGCTAGTTATCTGATCTCAAGCCCCAAGGACAACATTTGTTGTTCAGGGATTTGATGTGTGGGATGGAATTCGGAAGCGCCCGCATACGGCGAATTCCGAGTCGTGGGATCGGCGTACGCAAGCGCCCGGATGTAGGGACCCGGCGGCAACATCCTGGCACTTGCGCACGCCGATTTGCGAGTCGTGGGACCCGGCGACAACATCCGAGCGCTTGCGCACGCCGATCTCCGAGCCGTGGGACTCGGCGGCAACATCTCAACAGCCGGCTGCAACATGTCGACAACATCACGTGAATTCTCAGGTGACTTTGTGTCAATCAAAAATCCGGCGTCCCTTCATGTATAGGATAACAGACCAAGAATGTGGGCGTGAACACTTTGGTATAGTTTTCAAGAACTGAGGAGGCACACAAGAGTGCTGGAAAGTCGATGGCAGTGAGCGATGAAGTGGGAAGAAGAGAGAGTTGTTGATGCATGTTGTGTGTCCTTCCAAATCCAGACATCAACCACTTTTCCGATGGCACGTGTGTGGTCCGTGCAGGGGCTGGCACATTAGGGCCGGTGCCTCGGCAACGGACTTTCAACCATGTTTAATTTCTTCTTTGACTATTGCCCTTCTGGCATGTGCCAAACCATTGCACTCTTCCTGTTTCCTGTTCCCACCTATGATCTGATGTGATTTTCCTCTTTTCCCACCTCATAAAAAGGCCATGACCATGTTGCGACGAGGCAATATTTTTAGCCATCTTCCCCCAAATTACCCTAATTTGACAGGCAGGAACCAAATTTCCCCTAAATTAGGAAGGGAGGTTTTTCCTGATGTATATAGATGTTGCTTATAAAGAGAGTATACCATTGACCGCGTCTGGCTGACTGGCACGTCCGGAACTTAGCTTGATCTTGGTCCGTGCGATCTAGTAGTCGCAATGCCATCCGAACAGACCGAGATTACGGGCGGCGCCGCACCCATCCGCCTAAACTGCTACCAAAGCCACGAAGTTGATTCTGCAGAAAAAAATCAACAAAACCAAGATTTCTGATGAACTCGGTGTACTTTTTTGTATTAGAGAGGAGGGAATTCTGATCGCCCGTGCTGGTTTTATACTGACTGCATGCATGGGCACTCTTCGATATCTCTGTCCTACATCAACAGAAGGTTTTCGTGTGAGTTCTTCAACAACAAATGACAGCTCGGCGGATGATGCCCCGAAGCAAGAAAGGCCACGTATAAAACGGGGTTCTCCACCTCACGCTCTCCGAACCCACACGACCGAACCATGAGCAGCCAATTCACGCAGGATGCCAACGACCAGAAGAAGTGGATTGCACCCACTCACACAACCCGCGGACCTGCAGGGTGCCCTCAAGTCGAAGAAGCTTCTGTTCGGCGTCTCACTCACGTACCCTAGCCGGCATGTAGCCAAGTCCCTGGCAATGACTGGGGCGGACTGGTGCTGGCTTGTATGTTGCACCTCTCCAATTCTTGCCCGAATCAGTACTTACTGACAGACGTGATGGTGACAGGACGCAGAACACATCGCCTGGACGCAGAAGCTGCTCGTGGAATGCATCCAGGTCATCATCCACGAAAGTGGAGGAAAGATGATTCCTATTGTTCGCGTCCCGAGTAGTGCTGCGTATGACTATATGGTGAAATTCAACTCCCAAGTATGTGATTGGAAGCTGGATGGAGCTTGGATGCTGGTGCTGCTGGGATCATTGTCCCTCACATGGAATCCGCGGAAGAGATGAAGAAGGTGATAGGAACCTGTCGGTTCCCGTGCAACTCGTGCTTAAGAAGCCTCTTCCCACCAAAATGCATTTGACAGATCGACCGGACACCGATCATACCCACCTTTCACATTTGTAAGACATCGCTGGAAATCGAAGTAAACAGAATGCTTACCAAAATTTTAGATACCCGGCGTCAACAGCCACACGCCCGAAGGTGAAACACTCTTTTCTCTGGCCAACAAACATGTCGCTATCATTCCACAAATCGAGTCTGCCGTTGGAATCAAACACCTCGCAGAGATTGTCGCCTCCGAAGAGGTCAGCGCCTTCATGATTGGCCGTAGGTCTTCGTCCCTTGCTTCGTGAAATACATGATGGGATGACGATCAACACCAGCCGGTGACCTGCGCCTGGACCTGGGCCTTCCGCAGAATCTCGACGGTGACGAGCCCATGTTCATCGCAGCAATGGAGACAGCCAGTAAAGTCGCTAAAGAGCGCGGCATCCCTATCGCTGGCTTTGCTGTCGGCCCCGAGATGACAAAGCGGCGCATCGACCAAGGGTTTAGGCTCCTTCTCGGCACGATGGCTCTGTACGCGATTGTATTTGGCGTCATGAGCGATATTGGGACAGGGAAGGCGGTGGCAGATGCGTACTTGCAGAGCAAAGCGAATGGAACGGTGTAGGCGGAGAGCTCAGCCAAGTACAAGAAGGTAGATAACTGGACATCCGACATTTCTTGAAGAGTCGTTGTATAAGTAACAGTATCGAACCAAGAGCAGTAGAAGAAAGATTGAGGACGGCCAGGGGTTGATATCAGGCTCTGTCTTGGACGTGCCACACTGGATGCCCACTATCTTTAGCAGTGGGTCCAGATGCGCCCTAATTTCTTAGAAGACCCACCAAATTTTGAATCTTCGCTTTCTAACAGAACCAAACGTCAATGGACGAGGTCAGGTGTTCAAACCTGACTTGATTCTTTCCTCTTAAGGATCTACAGCCAAAAGGTTTGACATCATTATGCCATTTCCAACCTCCAAGAGGCGTCAAAACCTTTCTTTCCCATCTCGCCGTCTCCTCATATTCGCCAATTTCCTAGTTCATGTCCTGCTCTATCTGAGTCGCTGAGCTCATACATTCTCTGTGGCTTTGTCCGACCTTCCTGTGGTAGCTAGCTCTGAAATATTCGTCGCCAGAATTGCCCGCAATCGTCGAAACAGTCTGTAGCTACTTTTCACTTACAATACATAATAGTAGACTTCATGGCCCTTTTCACAACTGTGCCAGAGTGTTCTGTGGAAAAAAATATGGCCGTACAATTGCAACCGATCAAGCCCACTGTTGTGTAGTACATCGCTCCACAAGTAGACCTATGGAACCACACTCACACTCAGGTATGGTGTTGAACATATCTTCTGTGCAACCAAATATGGCTGTACAATTGCAACCTATCAAGCCCACTCTTGTATAGTACATCGCTCCACAAGTGGACCTATGGAACCACACTCACACCCAGGTATGGTGTTGAACATATCTTCATCTTTGCAACTTACCGAAATCAATTCAGTTGAACAGTCATCCAGTGACTTTAGTCCACAATGACCTAGAGTCCAGGGCCCCTACATATGATTAATCCCTAGAACTTAGGGTCCCCCAAAATCCACCCATTTCCAGCCCAAGCCTAGACTCTAGGGCAGAAATAATATTTTTATGAGCAGGGAATAATATTATTTTCCCTAGTGTTTAGGATATAGTCCATCATGTATTTGGAGCACAAATGAATGTGAATTTCGAGAAAAGTACTGCCCACAACTCCTTGGAGCAGTTAGATAGAATATTATTTGCCCCGGATGCTAGGGGTTGCCTATTCATCTGTATGTAAAATGATATAATACTTCCTGGGTGCCTGCATTTGGCTGACCAGTGAAAGAATATTTTAGAACCCAGAAGCTTGGGCTCAGCTGCACAGAGGATAATATAGTCTGCCCTATGTGACTGGGCTTGGCCAATTGATGGCTCATATTATTCTGCATAGCCACTTGGGCTAGGCTGATCCAGAAAGATAATATTCTGTGGCCTAGACACCTTGGCTCAGCTACACAATGCAGGAATATCATTAGCCTTAGATAGGTGGGCTTGGCCAAACAGCCTTCAGGAACTAAAATATTATTTCACCTAGCTGCTTGCACGCAGCCCATCAGCAACAAAAATATTGTACAGCCTAGAAAAGCTGGTTTTGGCCATGCAGTGGAAGAATATTAACCCTACATTGCTGGGCTTCACCAAGCAGCTTTCAGCAGCTATAATATTATTTAGCCTACCCATCCGGCTTCAGCTGATCCATTTAAATAATACAACACAGTCTAAGTTTCTTGACTCAGCTGCCGGGTGTTAGGATTATGTTCTTGACCCCATACACTCAATCCAATTGAGGAGATGTTCTCCAAAAACAAGGTTTCCATTCAGCAGAACTCGGACAACTTCTGTGGCATCTATAGGTGCAGTGGCAATCTTTGATATGAAGGTAGCATGGACAGCATCAAGAAAGTACAAGCAATGTCATTACAAGACCAAAGAAACACTCTGCCTCTTCACATCAATACAGCCCATTGTTGTATGGCATCACAAAGCTCCGTGATCTCCCTCAGAAGGAGCTCTGTTGCTGCAGCGTCCTCCAACTGCATGAAATTGAATGAAGAGGCTATTCTGTAGCTGTTGGAGGTGAGTTTGGTGGTGATGGAATCATTGAGGTCATATTGAACACATAATTAAGTCACTGTGATCAGTGCACCGACTCTAGCAGTAGATGGAAGTAATATCAACTGCATGTGGACTGGTTGGATAGGAGGAGGAGGAGCCACAACAGCAGAAGTGGTGGATTTGGAAGGACAAATCATGTCAAGGACTGCATTGGGGATGGTGAAAGCACTGTTGATCATAGGAGCAGTAGACTGAGTTTCTTAAGGACCAGCTCCCAGTGACTTCAAAATCCAAACAGGACTTATTGATTGGGTGGAGCAGGATCTGCTCAGAATCAAACAGAATCGGATCACAGAACAGAATTATTTTACACTGCATCACACTCACTTCTTTCTTGTTCCCTCCTTGTTTTCTCTTCCCTTGCTTTGACAGAAAAGCCAAAGAAAGACAAGACAAAGGTAAAACCTAAATTGGACTATATAAGGCTTTTTGTTGTCCAAAAACTGAATACAAGAGTTGAAACTGGTTCTGTTTACAGCTCAAAGGTGTATTAGAGGATTGTCTGTTCACCATGATGTTCAGTGATATGGGCTTAAGGCTCGTCACAAGTCACTGCGGGTTGACCCATGGAAATACTCGTGAGAAACCCAGCTCACGGGTTTGGGTACCCCTGGCCATGGATCAGTCACAAATCTGGGTAGCAATTTTTGAAAAAAGGTAATACTCATAAGTTTAAAAGTGCTTTGAAACTTGTACTTTCAGCTGAAAAGTAGCAAAGATAAAAAATACCCATGGGTTGATCCTGGGAAACCCGTGACCCGTGAGTCAAGTACTTGTGAATGCTGGTCTGCCACAGATTTGAGTAGGGCTCTTGATGACACAGGTGCCTGCGGCCATGGATCCAGGTCACCCATAACTTGTGACAAGTCTTATATGGGCTGGGATGACCATATCCAGGAAATTGTTGCCATGCATTGTGGTTCACTCTTTTTACTTCTGCTGCAACAGTCATGACACGAGTTTTAGGCCCACAGCCAGCAATATGCAAAATGCTCCCAAAAATCATGCCCTTTCTACAATGAACTCGACAATTTGTATAAAGGGCTAAAAGAACAAAGCCATAGGAGATCATGTCACAACTTTTGGGAAGAGATCTGCATCAAAGAAGTGCACAAAAAGCTCACAGGATAGCACCGAGAAGGAGAATCCAGATCTGCAGACTGCAAGCCAGACAACCCACAGAACAGAATCTGGTGACTGTGAGCCCATTACTGTGTTCAATATGAGCCTCCAGAATGATGGAGAAGGTTCTGCAGAACCTTATGACGAAGAGCTTTCACAGGTGCGTCACCCATTTGACCCCATTATCATTTTCTTCTGCTAGTCTCCTCCAAAGCCATCCCCACCCACCAGGAGGCACAGGCGTGCTGACAATGCAAGGCTGCTGCAGGATCACAGATCGCTCATTTGGTCAATAACCTCATTGCATCAATGCATAAATGGATGTGATGACCAAAGACATGTCACACATTAATGATGTCGTTGAAATCCTCAAGGATGATACTTTGCTTCTGTCTCACCCAAATGGAAGGCTCTTTCACCATGTACTGAAGGCATTGGCTGGCAATGGGCTCTGGGTTTTATTGCTGAAGTCCACTATATATGCCATAAGGGGGCAATTATTAGCATCTTAGAAGATGTAGGGATCATTGTTCCTAATGATTTCTAAGTGTTTACCCTCTGATACACCTCGTTTCTTGGCACACATTCCTATAGACTGTCTTGCTAATATCTTGCTCAAATTTCCCATCACATCTGCATCACCACTGTATTGTTTGTCGCATTGCATTCTATACCATTTGTATCTCTTCAGTAGCATTGCATTCCCGCATCAGATCAGACTACTTTTCCTTTTGCACTGTATTCCCAGCTTGTTCATTGTACTCAAGCCATGAAATAGATATTATTATTGCAAATCCAGGTGATCTAAAATATATTCATTCCACATTGCCTGTGCAATGCGATCCAATCACGCATCTGCTTGCATCTTCTCTGCAGCATCTACAGCAAAAATCTCTGCCTCATCAGTATTGTTTCCCACTCCAGCTAAGAAAGGGTACCCCTCAATGTCATACTTGGTGACCTTGTCAAGGTTGTTGATTGGCTCATGGATGCATAGAAAATCATGAAGCACTGCTGCCATGCCGAAAATCAGACCTTGCATTTCAGGTTGAGAGATTAGCATGCAAAATCACCACTTTGAAACACCAAAAATCTGCTCAATAATGTTTCAAACTTAGGCATGCCAGAGGTTGAAAAGCTCCTGGGGTGTCTGAGGTCTTGGCTACATAATCAGTATGACATATGTACATGGATGTAAGCCCAAATCAGGTGCACACTTGATTTTCCTGTCTCCACTCCTTCAGGTGATAACAGACTCCACAGTAGGGTGCAAGGAATGTATTGCAATTTGGAAATCCTGTGTCTGCAAGGTCACAATATACAGTCCACAATTGCCTAGAGTCTAGGGCCCCTATATATGATTAATCCCTAGAACCTAGGGTCCCCCAAAATCCGGCTATCTCCTGGCCAAAGCCTACACTCTATGGCCAAAATAATATTTTCAATAATATTATTTGCCCCAATGTTTAGGATCTAGCCTGTCATGTAAGGAATGGGAATTTTTAGCAAAATACTGCCCACAGTCCCTCAGAGCGCCTAGATGGAATATTATTTGCTCTGGATGCTAGGGGTTGGCTGTTCATCTGTATCCAATCTAATATTATATTTCCCAGGTGCCTGCATCTATCTGGCTAGTGAGTGGAAGAATATTTTGGAATGTAGCAGCTTGGACTTGGCTGCATGGAGGCCAATATTATCTGCCCTGCATAACTGGGCTTGGCCAATCAGTGGCTCAGCAGTCACAATATTACTCTGTCTAGCCATGCAGGCTTGGCTGATCCAGAGAGATAATATTCTACAGCCAAAACTTATGGGCTTTGCTGCACAATACAGAAATATTCTTGGCTCTAGATACATAGCCTTGGCTGAATAACCATTTAGGAACTAAAATATTATTTTGCTTAGTCACTTGGGTGCAGGCTATCAGCAACAAAAATATTGTATGGTACAGAACGCTGGTTTTGGCCACACAGTGGAAGAATATCATTCACCTTACATCCCTGGGCTCCACTGAACCAGCTTTCAGCAGCTATAATATTATTTGTTGTACCCACTTGTCTTCAGCCAATCCACTAGAGTAATATTCTACACCCTAAATTCATGAGCAGAGCCATCTGATACCAGATATGATTAGCCCCAGATACATCAGTCTAGCTGATCAGTGTCTGAGCAGCTATAATATTATTTTTTCTCAGCCATCTGGCTTTGGCCAATCCATTGAAACACAGTACAGGAATATTATTTGCCCTGCTGATGGAATTGAAGCTGTCCCACACCATGTTGCAGACAATACTGGCTATAATGCAGGAGTGGGTGTTGCATTAGATATTCCTCATCAACTTTCTGGGGTAGAACTGGAAAGTCTTGGAAAGACTGATATGTTAAACACCTACACAAGATTTTGGGATGGGCATTTGTTAACCAATCTTTCTAGAATGCATCCAGGTAGTCCTGGGCGGTATAGTGGACGAGGCAAATAGCAATAATTAGGCCTGCACAAACGGATAAAATGTGTTCCCATGTTCAAGATATTGCTGGAATCAACAGCATTCCTGGATCAATGTTCAATGTCCAAAGTCTCTTGAATTTCTTTTTGCATGTATAACCAAATTTCTGTCCTCACTGCGATGTGGTGATGTGCTTGGTTTGATTTCAAACCAAGAAGCCAAAAGCATGGATTTCTAAAATCAAGCCAAGCCAAGGTCTTGATTTGGAGCTGGTTTTGGTTTGAAGCTGGTGAAACCAAAAACCATGGTTTAAACCTTGATTTTGAGCTCCTATTGCACTCCAGTGGTAAGTACGGGTGGTCAGCAAATTTGGACCAAACTAGTCATTTGATATTGTGTTCAGATGGGTGCCTTGCATTGCTGCAGTGTAAACAAATGCGTGGAATAGTCATAGAGCTGCAATCATTTCAGAAAACAAGATGCCATGATACCAACTACAGTCACATCCGCATTCGGATATTTACTGCCCAAAATTGTACTGAACAGATGTTGAAACCATATTCAGATTTTCCCCCAAAGCTAGGGCTGGAGCTGGCAGAATTACTTGCAACTTTTCCATTTCTGTGATTCCGAGATATCGTACATTCAAGCTGAATCAGGCAAGAACTGGGGGCATTGAAACCATGGTTTACCAAAACCGGCTGGAACCAAAACTATGGTTTGCAAACCAAACCAAACCATGAACATCACTGCTCTGATCATCGATGTGCTGCATGGCTTCATAATGCATGTTTTTCAAGTCCTTTCTGAACAGCCTTGAAAGTATTCTTGGTAGAGAGAATCCCTATACAGTTATATATAATGTTCATGAGCTGGTTCAAAAAGGACAAGACGTGCCTTCGCTTCGCTCCGGCACCCTGTGTTCAATATTTGCAGGTAGGTATAATTGGATTCAAGACGTAGATTGTTGATATTATTATGTAGAGCATTCCTCGAATTGCTTCGAGATACCAAGTTTCATGAGTAAAGGTCAAGGCTCTTGTTGACAATGATTAGGCTCTTAGTCGCTTATGGACCTGCCAGTGGCACTGCAAAACATAACAATTTCTCATTTCTTTATATTAGTACTGTGGTCATCGAGACTCGCAACTCTTGAGAATTGAGCCTGGGTTGCACATCACTCCAAGGCAACAACTATGATTGTTAGGAGCGAAGTATGTTAAAAATGGTGGAGCCATGTGAGTGAATTAAGCGCAAATGACCGTTTAAGTTAGACTTGACGTCATGAGGCCGGACGCCATATCGATGAGCAGCAAGGCTTGCAGATGGAGATATTCGCTGTCATTGGGATATTACTGGTTATCTCGAAGAGTGCACAACAAAAAGGATCGCAGATACTTCGCGAAACATTTCAGGCTAAACCTCCTCGCTCAAACCGCTGCGTTTAAGAAAACGGCAGCAACTGCCCGAGTCAATGATCGCGGTGTGGTTCAAGTGGAATATTACGCACCTATGTAGAAAAATCGGTGAGCGGTCCATGGGATGGGCAATCTGATAAACACATGAGTAATGGGCAGATTTTACCGTCGAAAGGAAAACATGGGACCAACAAAGTCGAAAATCCCTGGAATGGTATTTGAGCTGTGTAAGTAGTGTATACGAGAGTGCATCGACTCACTCCGTTCATTGTATGTGCTGGAAAGGGTAGGATGATGTTGGACGTCCACAGCGTGCAGTCAAGACCGACGGCGTGTGACGCCGATACATGACGCCAAGGTCCGCTGTATCAATGGAACAGTAACTGAACAGTTTTTCAGTCTCTTTATATAGCTCACGGATCAACGTACCCGAATGAGCAGTATGCTTGAGGAATTGATTGCGAGTCGCCTCTCGCCCGGCCGGGCCTACTGCGAGTCAAAGCGGATCGGCACTGACCTTCCATGGAACTGGCGTGGAGAACAGCAAACTCAGACACTCTAGAGCAATGCCTAAAAAGATTCGGTGTTGCAGCCAGATATTCGGAGTCAAGTCCGTACCAATTTGTAACCGATTTCTACGGAATGTACTATCCCAAATGACTTCCAGGTGTGAGCAGTCTAAGATGATAAGTTAGCATCGGATTTCAACAGATAATTAGGAGTTGAAACGTGGCGTCGCAAACCAAACCACCCGGTTCAGATTGAAGCGTTCGAGTGATGCGAAAGTGCCCCAAGTAGGAAGATTGAAGTTGAGACTCATGTTTTGCGGTAATTGTCCGGGTATGGCGGCGGGCGTGGTGACCTTGAGGGGAGATACCTTGAAGATGGAAGACCCAGCGTTGAATAGCTTAAGAGATGAGGCATTGAATCATGAACGCAACGTGCTGAACCTTGAACCCTGGTCTTAAACCATTCCGAAGCTTTGATCTCACTTGAGCATGGACCAGGAAAAGCCGAGTCGTTGAGCTTAACATCAAGCTTCGAGGCCGAATCAATGCGGGGAAAGATGATGGGTGTGGGGGAGCAAAAGGCGCGGGGTGAGGGTTCTGCCTTTTGAGCGGGTGTTAAACGGCTGATCGGCGACCTTGTACCAGCGTCTTGGACTGAATTTAAAGTTTCTTCCTCGGGCCGAAAATAAAAGAAGAAATTGGGTGTACAAATGAGAGACCCATGGGAAAAAAGAAGAAACGAAACACGTACGATGTGATTCAGGACATCTGCTTAATATGCGAGTAATAATAACAATTTGGGAAGACACGTCATACCACAGCCTAAAATTATCAAAGCCTCGAGGCCGCTTTCCTCGGTTGCGAAGTTGAACTTGAAATTCAATTGGGAATCAGAAAGCCGGCAGGAAAAAAATATAATGAAAGCAACGCACGATGCAGTTCGGCATGCACGTCAGACAGAGCTCGTTACTGGTTCTGCTAGGGGGGACGGAAGGGCGGAATAAAAAATAAATGATGAATCTGATACCAATCTAAGAAGTTCGGGAATTCGCGAGCGCCCAGTGGCGTGCGAAGAACAAACATGTACATCGTGATACGAGGCATCTGCTTAATATACGAGGTATCTTGGACAATCAAAGGGATTTTGAGATGTGCTAATTTCCAACTTAGACAGGTTGCACAGTAGCCACATGGGTGGCTCATGTGGCTGCCATTTTTCTTCTGTGCAACCAAACTAGCCCAGGTCTGTTGCAAGCATGAATGAGGGACACTCAAGTGTCAAAACGAACTAACTAACATTGAAGAAAATGTTAGCGCTGTACTGAAATAGCCAATTTTTGAGCCACCTGGTGGCTCTAGTGGCTGTTGCGCAATCTGCCTATTTGCTACTAGTATTGGAGATATCGTCTTCAGTTGCGCAAATTTCCAGAAGCTGAGCCTCTTTGAAGAAAGGTTCCAGAGTAATATGAGGACGGGAGTTTACCAGGAGATTTATCCTGGGAACAAACATAACCAGGTGCATGAGTGCGACATTATGTTGTTCTGCTGAATATTTATTAATGGCATCAGCAATGAAGTAAACTTATGAATCTTGGACATTCACAAAAATAGGCCACGACTGTAGAAGTCAGAGGATAACATCAATGGACTTGCCTTGCACCAACTCGGAATCTGCAGTGAGCTCACTGCAGGTATTCAGGAGGAGCCAAGCATTACATTTACTGTCTATTGAATGCTTGGTGTAGACTCATAACCAGTCTGCTGTAGAAATATTGCTCAGGTCAAACAGGGAAAGGGAAGAATAAATATATTTTGTATACAAGATATAGAGGCCCTTTGTACCCTAAGAACAATGGGAGCAGGACAATGCATATAGAAAAATGCATCCAAGGAACAATAGGATATCATAGTGTTTCAGACCAGCTAAACGTTTCAACTTCAACCTGAGGCTGTGTATGGCTGTGCACTCATCACTAAACATGTCTGCGCCAGTGCGGTGTAGATGTGGCAGCTTGCCATTCCAACATCTGCCTGTGAAGAAGCAACAATGTGGCAGACACGTTGCCCCAAGCAGACTAGTAGTTCTTGTATGCTGTACAAGGGCTGCACACATAGTTTGAACATTTTCCTTCTCTGCTGTTCTGAGCTCAATTCTGATTATTTTTGAGAATTCCAACAGGAGAGGCCATCTAAATCCAATTTGTCTTGAAATCTGTCTCTTCAGAACTTCCAGACAGTGTGCCACAGAGCTCTGGTAGAATGGCAAATTTTAGTGGGAGTTGATGGCTCTGTGCAGTCATCGTGATGCTGATGATCAGTGCCACTAAATATTTCAAACTTCACGTGCATAGCATTAACAGTTCCCAAGAAGTACCAGTCTGCCTGCAGCAACATGCTTGCCACATTGTTGCCGTCTCGCAGGCAGACTGGTGGCAACTCTATGCTTGATGCTTTTGGTACGTTGTCAGCACATGGCTGCATGATGTGGATCCTGCTTTATCATTTCAAGATGCACTGAGGCGACAGAGATGGTTACAGTCGTGAGGCTGGTGGTGCGCTGGCCCATGCCGGCAGCTATAATTTTTAGAATAAGAATGCAAAAGCCTGTTGTCTCTGCAGACCTGGTGCTATCATTGGAATGTGGGCTTATCGTTAACTTCGAGAACAAGCAGACCAAGACAGGAAAGCCCAATATCAAATTTCTGGAAGATGATACTTTCGGTCACCGCCAAAAAGATGCATAATCATGATTCCAAAGACTTGCACATTTCAGCAACGAGGAGAGGGTTGAAGATCAGGGTGCAGCTGAAAGGCAGGCGTGGACATGCTGAAAAACCAAATAAATAGTGCTTAATAAATGGAATGTGCCACTGCCAGGCAAATTTGCAGCACAAATTGCTGATGAGGCATGAAATTGAATATGCCTCAAATAACTAATTTTTGCGACATTTCAGTTGAACACAACTGATAAAACCAATAGGGCTACATAGAGTACTAGTCTACTCCCAGGACTGAGTACTAGGCTGCTTAATGTGTTTCAAACACCGGTTTCATCATCACTTTTAACACACTGGTCATAGAATACTCTTGCAAGCTGTACACTCTGTGCAGTGAGTTTGAGGATTTCTGTGGAGGCTGGGCCATTATCAGACACATGGGACATTTGAAGAATGTTAGAAATGGCTACAGGACTCAGGGATATACTATAGGTGATCTTATGAGGTCATTTTGATGGTATCCACCTAATTAGGAATCTAGTGGCTGAACCTAGTGATTTCCGGGTAGTTCTGGAGCATGTTCACACCTAGAGCAGACATGGAAGATGCCAGACAAGGCCTAGAACCATATGTAAGAGGTCTAGAAAGACTTGGGCACACTTGGCAAGGTCTAGATGGCTGCAGAATACAGGCTGTGTGTGGAAACAATTCAAAAGGCTGTGCATTTCCCTTGGGGAAAATGGACTTTTCCTCGGAAATTGCATTGGAGGGTTACCAGGAGCAATACATATGACTCATGGGCGCTTTTTTCACGGCCTAATACAGAGTTTTTAACCCCAGAAAAGCGTATTTATCCTCACAACCTTTATACCCTTTTAGCACAAGTAAAGTATTTAAACTTGCATGTAAAGTAGATAGCACCAGTGAGCTCCTCGCCCCTGTTGGCATATATTGGACCTCTCAGACATTGGCTATCGTCTGAAGTCTTGTTTTAGCTATACTGATTGAACAAGGCATTGCCTTTTGTATTCAATTCAGCTGAGACTCTAAAGTGCAGCCTTGTGCCATTGGTTATACTAGGTCACATCAAAAGTTTCCGCCGATCATAATTCTCACATCCCTACATCATTTTCTTTAAAAATTACCTTCCAAATGGTACACCAGCATCTTTATGATCCAATTGTTACTCTGCTACAAAAAAACTGGGTTATTGGTACTGCATAGGCTGGGAATATGCTGCCTAAACCGCTGCCATGGTTGACATGCTACTTCAACATCCAAACACTATACAAAATCCTGATTTTTCTCCCATTGAACAGCTTTGGCATGTACTCAAAAGTTGTTTCTCACAAGCACTACACCACCCTAAAACATGTAAGGGGCTCATCAACCCCATAGCCGAGGTTTGGGAGTCAATTTTAGTGGAGGAAGTTGACAAATATATTGATTGGATGCCAAGAGTTGTGCATGCTGTGATTGATGCAGTGGGTGGACATCCTGGATTCTAATTGCACACATGGAAGGCCCATATGTATAGTACTTCAACAATCATGTGTTGTTTTATTCCGTGAAGATTTGTCCCTTCATGGTAAATGTTTTTTTCGGAGCGGCGGAAACTTTTGATGGGACCGAGTAAGTCCAACAGTGGGTTCTTGAAAGTGTTGGTATTGGCAAGGGAATAAACAGTTCTTATTGAGATTGAAGGACAATATGCCCGTCCTACTTCCCCGAACACATACACATGGGATTTGAGTTATTAGTGGTTGAGTTGAGAGGATATTGGAGCTTAGACTTTGTCTAGCTCTTTTACATTCAACTCCACTACTGCACTTAGGTACATCATTTCATCACAGTGGTCTGAGGAGGGAAAAGAGGCTGCTGAAGTGCGGAGATCGGGAGCATGGGTGAAAGCAGAAATCCAACTACCAACAACACACACAACCAATCCAAGGCACATGAGTTCAGGGCTCCACACAAAGTATATGTGTGCTGCAATCCAGCAGAACGACGTCGAAGTAGTCCAGTGTGGCATGTCCACAAATAAAAGGTGTGTTTTATGAAACAGTCCCGGCTGCGCGACCAGCGCACCGCCAAGCATGATGAATGCAATTAAAATATCCTTCCAGCTGTTCTCCTTCCTTCCTTGCCATCCTATGAGTTTCTTCACCAACACAATCACCAACCAAATCCATAACCAAAATAAGAGGACGGTCACTGGCATTGCCAGTAACAACCAGGACGATCCTGCGCTGGGTCTTTCCTTGTTCAGGGGACGCTCCATAAATCGCGCAGGGTGCTGGGGTCGGGTCTTAAAGACACTTCGACACGTCCAAACCAAAAACAAAACCAAAAGTCAAACAAAGAGCAGAGGAAGGTAGGGTGTATTATATTCCCTTTTCCCTAGTACATTTTGAGCTCTTTTTATACCTGAACTATTTGTACTCTCCAAATAAATACCTACAACTCCAAATTGTGCAACCGTAGCTCCATGCACAGCCAAAAACCGGTGTGTCGCCTCATGAATTGGACTGCCGCCCAATTTCCATGGGATTCCTAGTGTTCCACCAATCATACTCCTTGTTTTCCGGCCGTTGCCGTAGCACTGGTTGCCTCGAGACAGTTGGCTGTGCCCCAGTTCCCATCGATATGCACTGCAACGCGGCCTCCATCGCGTTTTGAACATGTTTTTGGTACAGACAATGTGTGATGGCACGAGCACGTGACCGTTACTCATTGTTCTCTGCACTGCCTTGAGAAATTACAAGATTTCGGGGTTTTAGGTGTGTTTTCCGGTGCCAAATATTTCCCCGCTCATCACTGCTTCAGGTCTGATCGATCCCTTTTGCCGCCTTAAAGACCGCCCGCCTTTGTTTCAATAATGTTTACGATGAGGCATAATGCTTCAGTTCACTGGTGGCGCCGGTCTAGTATATATGTTTCGCCATCGGGGAACATGCAAAAATGGCAATTCAATGGATACTAAGCGGGTACAAGAAGGGTATAGAATCGACATAAACAGATTAGCTCTACACAGGGAAGCAGCTTCATAGCGCCGCTGATTAGCTCGGCGGGACCCCAGTCAGTAGTACGGTGGACTTCGTAGCCCAGTGTCGGCGGTGGTGTAATTCTTTCGGATATTCGCATATTATCTGACGGCGCACACATTGACTGAATAGATCAGATATTAGACAGAGGGCCCAAAAATCAATGGCCCAACGCACTTGCACCTCGGGTCTAGATTGTCGTCTGGCGGGCGTGTGCAGCATATTTTGTGCTCGCGACAGAACAGGCAGGCGGCGAGTGACCGTTTCTTTCGTGTAGGAGGTATCTCTTTCTTGAAAAGCTGCGGCCAGTGACGCAGTTCTTCGCGGGTCGGAAACTTCTTTACCAGGGAACCGAATAGTTGTGGGGAGGACCGAGAGGCCATCTGCGGCAGTCCAGCTCGGTCCTTTTGTGGGATAGAAGGCAAGTAATGACCAGATCCTGGTGGGATGTACTCTATCTCCAGGGAGCGTGTATATGGACCGAGGTGATCGGGTGATTTTAGCAGCTGACCGGATGAGCTCAACCAATGTCAACTTGACTGGTCTCATGACTCTCACCTCATGATGAAGGTAATCCAAGGAAGATGCTTCGACATGAAAAAGCTCGTGCGGACGGGAAGTAGATGAAGTACCCGACCAGTCGGGGGTCGATGCCCATGTCTCACTCGGTGGGTGAGAGTAGGCAAGCATGCTGTCACTGGGGCAGTGATAAGATGGATCGAAATATTCGTTCGACATTCCGGAACCTTCCGAGTAGTTGACCATAGACATGCTGGACGACCGACTAAATTTGTCGCCCACTTCCCACGGTGCCGGAAGAAAGGGTGTCTGTGGGGGAGTATCAACAAATAGGCGACATGGATGCCAGTGTAGAGCGTGGTCCTTGTCATGCTCGATCCATTGGGAGGGGAGGATGAGAGCTTGAGCGCCAGTTGGGATGCCTGCTGATACAGAGAACACGTTCTTTTTGAACTCGGGGCCTGCACTCCCGTGGAGTCACCATTCTGAAACACTGAGCTGGATGCAGGATGCAGGTGAAGGTTAAGCCAGCCCACATTGAACGCGCGTATTTAGCTCGAGTTACAGTGTGTGTCTGTGGGCGAAAACTCATCATCACGAGCATATGACCTCCATTCTCCGGTGTTTGAAAATGTCCCGAAACAGATCAAGGCCGAACGCACGGTGATATCTGGCCTCTCGCCACGTCCGCCGGTACCCCATGGGGTTATGCCGCGGAAATCACGAATATTATAGTATGAAATTACTAGTCCGAGGAATAAAAATGGAAAGGCCGTGCCTCAGCCTGGCCGGATCCTGCTCGCATACGCGAGGTCGAAAGCTAAGAGATGGGCGGCCAAAAAATCTGAGATGTAACCTCCCTTCGGCTTTTGCTTGGAGTAGTACACTGTACAGTCCGGCCCCACTTTCACTTTCTTGAGCTCGACGTCCACCTCTAGCTCCATCAGTTCTGTGGGGTTAATTAAATGGAAAAAGTAACCCCCCCCCTCATAATTATATGTCAGGAACAGCTCTATGCTTTCATTTTCTTAGAAATCCGGCGTCAAAGACTGCTTTTCAAAAGATTGTTCTTGTATCCATTTTCAGCGAATTCGGTCTGCATACACAAATACATCATTGGATTCTTTTCTTTTGACAGATTTTGAAGTGCGGAAAACTGTCCATACTCCCTCGGAGCGACAACCAGGGTTGGTGGGTCTGGGTTTGAGATGTAGCCCAGTGAAATCAGGACTCGGCAGGTGTCGCGAAGCATTGACTGACTGCGCGGGGATCGACAGGTATCGCATACAGTACTTGTTAAACAAATGTAAGAAAGCTAGTCCGACAATGTCAGTGAAATGGTTTGACCTCAGACTTGGAACAAAGATTTTCACATATAACATTTCTGAAAGCTTCGAAGTTGTCAAACTGTCGCTTCAGGGGTTAGTGATGCCTGCACTGTAAATGCATCCGTGCAGGGCAAGCCAAAGAAGTCTCGTACTGATTGCTCTCTACAAGGCTGTATCTACGCTTCCATGGATTCAACACAGCTTTCTCTGGTTGGAACCATCCTGTACACTATTTAGGGCTTATATCCGATAATAAACAAATTTCGACCCCGATAAAGTGTCGGAACTCTTGACTGCTCAATAAAAGTGTTGGAGGTCAGATTCAGCCAATAAAAATGTCGCAGAAAGTGACCTTTTTTCGACAAATTCACTAGTGATTTCAACCTGATAAAAGCGTCGGAAACGGGCAATTTGACAAAAGAAGTGTCGCAAAGCCGAAGATATCGAAAAACAGTGCCAGAAGATTAAATGTGTATTTTTACCACCATAGTTTGGCAGATAAAAATCTCAGGCGAATTACCCTACTTGACATTTCAACAACTTTTTTTGATTCAAAAAATTTCCCCACACAACTTTTTCAGTTTGAAAAACTTCCCACAACTTTCGGGCACTATTTTTTTATCTTTTTCTTTTTCTTTTTGCTTGAATGGAAGCCTGAGCTGTAAAATCACGGATTCCTATACCCCGCACGCCCTACTGTATTGGCACTGACACAGGAAGCAGAATACGCTGCGCCGCTCAATTGATCAAGCACTAAACGCGAAATGTCAATCAGCTGTCAAATGTCAACTGATCTGACAAGCGAAGAAGACGTCGATCGCCTTGGCCTCAATCTGACTGTACTCAGGAGTCCGAGGCACAACCAAGGGAGGATATGCATCAGTAGCTGGCTGACAGATGCTCCGCTAGGGATGCATGTCCTCCCGAGTTCAGTCGGATCGACGTCAAGGCGGTCGGCGTCTTCTTTTGCTTGTCAGATCAGTTGACATCTGACAGCTGATTGATATTTCATGTTTAGCACTTGAGCGGCGCAGCGTATTCTGCTTCCTGTGTCAGTGCCAATACAGTAGGGCGTGCGGGGTATAGGAATCCGGGATTTTAAAGCTCAGGCTTCCATTTAAGCAAAAGAAAAAGAAAAAAAAATTGTGCCCAAAAGTTGTGGGGAAATTTTCAAACCGAAAGAGTTGTGGAGAAAATTTTTGAATCAAAAAAAGTCGTTGAAATGTAAAATAGGGCAATAAAAATAGGGGAAAATAAGGAGGAATCCCCACATTATATTGAGCTTCAAAAGTGTGAAAAGTTGAGGGGAAAGTCACTGAACTCCCCATGAAATGGGGGGAAAACACCAAAATATATGGGAAGTATTAAAAGTGCATTTAGAACGGCATATGATTCGGGCGGGTCCAAGGATACAGCGCCAGCGAAAAAATGATGAGCAGGCAGATTCTGGGATCGCCAATGACTCGAGCGATCCGCAAAATGTCTTATATTTTGAAATTATCTCCATAGCCCGCTCTCGTTCGCGGAATCAAAACCTGATAGGGAAAGTGGACGCAGCTGGGGGACAAGAACGTCTAGCTTCCCGGTAAATGGATTGATTCACTCAACACTTGCAAGTGCGCTGTCTATCAATACACGACTAATGAATCAACATATGCCCTGGGCAAATACATAGTAACCTGTGATATGTCATGCGCGCCACCAGTCTGAGTTACGGCCGAGGTGTTATCTGGTCATCTCATGAACTCACCGTCACGGACACCGAACGCTGTGAGTGAAAGTAGTGCGGGAATTTCGGAGAGTCTTTGAAGGACACCGAGCCCCATCTATGCGGATACGTGAAGTGGTGTTGATAGACTGCGCGACACAGATGGATCTCGGACGAGAAATGGAGGATACAGCCGAACCATGTCAGCCGGGCCTTGCGCTTGAGGCGCCAGAATTCCGAGTGGAGGTGCACAGCGCTCGCATTTCAAATCGATAACGTTGGTGAAGGGGCATGCAGCGCCCAGAAAAGGTGGCGGCCGGCGCGGTATGAGGAATCGAGGGTCGCGTTCATCATGATGGCGACGAAGTGCCTGAGAAGAGGCTCTTGTGGCATGCGTAGTTTTGCGTGCAGCAGGCCAGCCACCGGACCCAGATCACCTGCAACAGGGATGGCAGTGGATTTCAACGTCGTTGATCATGGAGGACAAGAGAGAGCTCTTGATGTGACACATGAGCTTGACGTCATCACGCCTTTCTTCCTTCCGAATTCCTTCGACTCCCGATACTCTCATTTCTTTTTTTTGAGTCCCACTGCGCCCCGGCAACTTAGAAAAACACGGCAGTGGAGCTTCCATCAACCGAGGCACAAGGTTTGATTATTGTCTGGAGTATTAGACTCTGAGAGACTACCGCGGTAGCGGAACTGGTTGGGTTTTCAGCAAAATGAGCTGGGCCTATACCTCTTAATTTTTCGTATCTTAGGCAGATACTTGCTTTTATCTTAAGCAGACGGTTTGAATCGGATTGCACATGTTTAATTTCGTCTCAAGTTAGTATGATTTTCGCTGCCTGCCTTGGGTCAGACCTTATCACTGACAAGGGAACGCCGCTTACCATCAGAGGGCCCGAATACACTCAGGTGTGCAAATGCAGGTGTATTCCGTTCACGCCTTATCAACGTCCTGTAGAGAGAAGTCCAGCCTAGACATCCAGACATCAGTCTTTTGACATTTTGATTGCGGTGTTTCATGTGTTTTTCGCATTTTCGTGTTGTTCACCCAAACTAATTTTTATTTTGCAGGGTATGTAGTCAAGCCTGGTGGTTGATGTTGTGTATAGTGGTTGGGATAGTTGTAAACAGTCGGAGGGAGGTCCAAGCACGACGAGTGCATTTGCCGTTCTGGTGACATTAGCTGAAGTTGTTCCGGTGTTGTGAAAAATCGCGTGAAAATTGTGATGTTGTCGGTTGACGTGTTTCAGGTGTTTTTTTGGCGTTGTTTGATAACATCAATAGCGCGCTTTGCGGCAGAGCCCGCTGACGATTTGAAATTCAGATCGCACCAGGCGACATTAATCCATTCCCCAGATATCAATTCAGTTGGAGATTTAGTTGAATAATTTCACTTCACCCAAGCCATCCTACAGGTCTGTTTCTGGCTGCCAGATAGGTCCTGGTTTGCACAAACTCACGAAGGTTCAACAATATTTGAATTCTACAATGGATCTGCAGTTTTGTTTCCAATGCATGTCGGGTGACTTGGATTTTTGGTCTCATGGACTTGTGCCACGACTCAAGTGTTGGAAAATTTGAGTGACTATGTGAGAGCAAAAATCGATGAATCAACATTGAAGGGAACAAACACAGTTTGAGAAGCTCCGACACCAAAGACTTGGGAAACAACAACAAGGGAAACATCATGAGAGACTGAACCGTTGCTGTACGGAGCTGAACCGGGATATGAGCATATCAAAATTGGGTTTTTTTCGTGGCCCTGGTCTCTTCAGGAACTGTTGTAGAGAATGTGAGTAGGTTTGAGAAGCAGAAAATATCCAGATAGAATTTGCATGTCAAAATCGACTGGGCCCAATTCTCGCTCGGTCGACACGTCGACCAGCTCGCATTGGGCACGGGAACCTGGGCCATTGTCTACTTCAGAATTCCCTGCCTAACATGAGAGAAATTATGGAGGGTTCATTGGTTCAGCTTGAGCACCTGTGGGCAGAAATGAAATGGAGAGGACCAAGTGGAATCTCATTGTTTTATGTGCAATTGGGTACAGTACATGAAATAAATCTTCTTAGCATGCACGGCCCGTCGGCAAGGAAGGGTGACATCGGTTGACAACAGCCGATCAACTCCAGACCTGTGCCGACACAGGTTGACTGATGTCGGCATGCACGGGTGACCCTGATTGGCCCTTGTCAACCGATGCCGGCACACGCTTTCAAACGGTACGCAACGCAGTGATGGCTAGAAAACTCACTGATTTATTGTGTACAATATAGAAACCAAATTGTGTTGAGATTATTTCAATAATTGAATAGTAATGAATATATGTCCCTCAAATTTCCTGAGAGAAGAACATGAGGAAATGAGCCCGTCCGCAAAAAATATAACATCAAAAGCGCAAGTGAAAAGAAAGGACACCTGCGAGAATCGAACGGGTGACCTCAAAATGCGAATTTGGCAGAGAATCCTATGTCATTGGGGCGCCTGAGGACCCACTAACAAGTTAGTGGGAATGTTGTACAACACCCCAACAAAAATGTCAAAAGTCCGATGGACGAAACAGAACAAACGGGACCGGCGTAGCAGGCACGGCTCACAGCCCCTCCTGTGTCATCGCTCTGGAAAACCGGGTAAGCTGCAAAATAGGCCGCTCCGCTGTCTAAGTATAAATAAGATCAATTTAGAAGTGTCAAAATCCTCGCCACAAAATCCTTACCACAACTTACAGAAGTTATGCCAACAACATCTGACGTCATCCAAAACGGGAAAATATCTCGATCAGGACTTTGATCCAACCAGCCTCAATAAGCCTGTGCTGGCTGGTGTGTTGTACTTCCATAATGTGGCTGTGCCACCTGCCTGTAGCAAGCCAAAACTTCTCACCCTTTTCAATACCCATATAAAAAGAAAAGGGACCAACTCCAGAAATACCATGAGGCAATACAAAAGGTGGAGCCGAGCAGCGAAGGTATAATAGATGGCATCACCGGCGAGCGTGTTACATCGGTCAAATCAAACAATCTAGTTGATTTCGGTACAATTCGTAATCAGTATTTCTGTGGAATGCATTGACCAATGATCTCTTTCAGAAAAACCAAGGCAACCTGTGGTCACGGGGATTTTGAAATGCACTTCGCCTTCTGAGCAGCATCAGTGGCGTATACAGGCAAACGCGTCACAACGAGCATATAAATGCATTAGCTGCCATGTCGAAGTGAAGGAGCGAAAATCTAAAAGCACTGGGGTTTGGTTCGCCCATTCATGCGTATATAAACCTATTTCCACAAATGCGGTGAGATAAGCGAAAGTGCTGAATCCAAGAGAGCAGGGGCTGGCCTTTGATCTTTGTAACTTGTTTACGTTCCAGGAATTTTGAACTGTCCACGGACATATAGCATCATTGATCCAATCTACACCTTGTCACGATCATACGTAACTGAAATTCGAATACATCTTTAAGGCTATCGGCGGTCACCGATATTGGGTTAGGAGCCGGGTCGATAAGGCGCGTAACTTCCTTCCAGAATTCTCCCATTGAAGGTGCATCCATGACTTTGTTGCGATTTAAATCACGCAGTTCATGGAGTCGTAGACGGCCTCTATGGCTTGCGGGAAAGGCAGGGCGCTGCGAGGGTTTGATTGCAACAGTGTTCGAACCCGAATTGTCAGGTATGTCGGCCGTAACTTTCTCGATTTCGAGTGGTTGCATCGTGGAGGGTTGCATTTGAGGCAAGATCGATGTTTCCTGGGCCGGCTGGGCGAGGCAAGTTCAGCGCGGTTTCCGCAAGGCCTTTCGCAACAATGAAGTGAGCATGGATCTCGTCCTTCTTGATGTGCACTAGGTGGAGGGGCGCAGATCGCGCTTTAATTCCTTGGATAATGGACTTCATTACATCACCATTCACGCACGGAATGCATGGTAGTTAATTGACCGAATGGCGTATTCTGACCGTGTAGAGACGCGCAGAGTTTTCGTTTTGGGGGCAGCCTCGAGCGCAAGTAGAAGAGCAACCAATTCGGCGCGTGCATTGGTTGGATTGCCCCATACGCGTGCGGAACGATTGAGCGCTGAGTCTGGGCCGAAGTAAGCCGAAGACCCGGCACTAGCTGTGTGTTTGCCAGCGTTCGTGGATACTCCGCTGATGGCGACGAAAACAGGATTCGTGTTGAAGTAGACAGGACCAAAAAGATTGAGACTTTTATTGGATTTGTCTTTACCGGTATCGAGTGTTTGAATGAGCAATTTATCTAGCTCAGTCTCATCCGGTAGAACCACGTCCTCCCGTTTTCGTTTCTGTATGTGCTTGCCTGCTGCCATATTTAGAAGACTCGAGTCAATCTCCAGTTCGACAGTTAGAGCAGCGTGGTCAAAAGACAGTTCTCGAGGAAGCACATTGAAGGCCCTGATTTTCGAGTAAAAGAGACTTTGAGCAAATAACATAGTCATTGAAGGTTTTGCGTTGGCCCTGGAAGGATGTAAATGCACCGCTGTTAGGGCCAAAGCGTTCAACACCATTAACAATCATGAGATCGTAGTCTGCGCATAATTTGAGCAAGAAACGTCCGCGAGAGGAGATGTCTTTGTCGTCCATTGGTATACGTGGTGGGTCGTGTACAGCGGCCGTCCGGGACTTGGTTCGCCCGTTGAGATCGCCCATGATTAGTATTTGAAAATCACCAGCATATGCAATCGCCACAGATGAGTTCAATGCCAGACAAGGATCGCATTCGAGATCCCCTGCCCAATTCGATGTTTCGGGAAGGAGGTAGACGTTGAAAGCACAGATGTCTCCAAATTGCTGCACCATGAAATCCGGGCCGCAGATATCTTCTCGTAGTTTGGATGGAATACGAGCAGTGTTCGAAATCGTTGCGACGCCGCCCCAAGATTGGCTAAAATTTGATTTGGGTCGCCGGGTGCGCGATATGATCGAGTATCCATCTGGGAGTCGGATACAGTCATGTTGTTGCGGACGCAGGTGAGTCTCTTGGAAGAAGTTGAAATCATAATCTAAAAGATCCCGTTGGGCATTCGGGCAGCTCATACGAGGAACAAAAGAACCTTTTATATTCCAGCTTCGTAATTTTACTACATGGGGTGTAGTAGAGGACTGGGCAATAGAAGAGGTAGGGGTATCAAACGCCGGAGGCATTAGGTTAGGTAAGAATAAAGTGGGAGAGGGGTTGTTATTGAAAGGGGTATGAGACGAAGATGTCGAGGGAGAAAGTTCAGGAGTAATTTGTACATGTAAAGGGAATACGTGTGTGTGAGGTTGAGAAGGAATGTTAGGGATTGTAACCCGGCCTCGCCGCAAGTAATATCATTATTACTTAAAAGCTGTGCTATCTGACGGGGTCAAGCCGAGGCGGCTTGATCCCCTATAAATGGGCGATGTAGAAACAAATAATAACAACTCTTAACTTACACCTGTATCTTCACGTCGCTCTACGCTTCAATCAACACGATTTACGAAGGCTCGCGCTAGCGTGAACTATAAGTGTACCAAGAGTCTTACACTTTTTTGAGCCCCGCAACGTGCTGGGAACAAACCATCGCTCACAAGCGATAACCATCGACGTGCTGTATAACAGACAGCACTTTCTCTGAGCTATGGCCCGGACCAAGAATAGAAAGAAAGGCCAGACGCTCCGGCACCTGATAAATCAGGCAGCCCAAAAGGCCGCTAAGACCAGCGCGCAGGAGGCGCCAGATGGCCCATCGCAGATAGCGGGGAGACCGCCCGATCAGGAGAGCGGGGCGGAGACCTCACGGTCTAAAAGAGCAAAGAAGCGATCGGCGGCGATCGAGCAAACTGAGAGAATCTCCGTCAATCAGGACAATCCCGCTAGTGGCGATGCACCATCGTCGTTGACGTCGCTTACAGCGTCGGTTAATGAGAAGGGCAGTAACCAACAGGTACAAGCTGGGGTCAAGACGACTGCGAAAGAAGGATCAACGAGAGGGTCGAAGAATAGCGAGGGTCGGAGTAAGGGCGATGGTAAAAAGAATGGTGAGTCACTTCATAGTCCTGGTTCCAGGCGCGACACCGTCGCGCGCAGTCATGCAAGCACACGCTGCTCGGAGACGAGCAATGCACATGAGAGCACGGATGAGGGGCTACGCGAGATAGCCCGAGCACAGCGCCGTGCGGAAAAAAGTCGTCGCAATCGTGCCGACTCAATCGAGTCGGCTGAGCTGAGGCTTGCAGCCGCACGCAGCATGAAAGAGCTGCGTACGGCAGAGGACAGTGATGAAGAACGTCGTCCTAATAATTGGGAGGACGATGGCGTACTTAAGGCCGCGCGGGAGGCGCTGTCTCGTGAGCGGGCGGCCCACGAGACGTCGTTGGAATTCCAGAGGCGTCATGCTGCCTACTTGAGAACGGAAAAAGAGCTCCGCGAAGTACGGGTCGGTGAAGACCGACAGTATGCTGAGGAGGTAAATGCCAAATGGATCCAGGAGGAAGAGGATCATGAGACTGCTCGTAAAATGGAGAAGCGCGAACAGAAACAGCTCGCAAAGCGACTCGCTAAATTAGCTGAGAAACATGGCAGTGATAGTAACGAGAGTATCTCGCAGAGCACCGCGTCGCGCACTGCGAGGCGCAAACACTATAGCAGTGATGGAAGTAACGTACTGAACCACTGTCCATTTAATCCCAACGAGGAAGTGAAAGACCTCCATAACATTCGGCATTGCAGTAGCGATCGAAGCAGCCACAAAGGAAGTAATCCGCCGCGAAGAGCAACAGTACACACAGAGACGGACTCGGGGTCTGAAGAAGAATGGGAAACGGTATCGCGTAGAAAGCGAATCCACGAGTTCAAAGATAGGGTGATATTGCAAAAATATCGAATGGCGGATTCGAATGTGAATCACAGCGGTGAATCAAGAATCCGAGACCAAGGGGTTAGCTGGGACCAGTATGGGAAACCATATGAATCGGCACCCCCGCCCAGTCGCGGTAGTTCCGTAGGGACTTTAGGTGGACACAAACCAGAGAATTGGAAACAGAGCTCAAAGAGCTCAGTATCCATTAACCATAACAATCAACAGCAAGGAAAATCGCCATTTTTGGAAGCGAAGTCAGAGCGAAACATACGACAGTACTCGGACTCGAGGAAGCCCAGTAGTTCCACTGCAAAGCAGTTTTCAAAGCCTGATTCAAGAAAATAAGCCACGAGTTGTGGACAAGATCGATAGGTCGGCGATGAAGGACGCGAGTAAACCCAAGGGGTCTCCGTCAAACCCGTCAAGCTCAAGCGAATCGTCGACGAGCATCGACAGTTCGACAGAGTCAGTTACGGACATCTCAACTACGGAAAGTAGTGCGGAGGAGTCAATAAGTGACTCGGATACAGAGAGGTCATCCACCGAGGAGTCTGGGGACGAGGATAGCGACAGTGCATGGGAACAGGACCCAGCCGCTATGATTGAGAAAATCACTGAGAACATGCAACGCACTAATAGTGGAATACGGCCAAAGTTGGGCCGTGAATCGGTTACTTCGAGTGACAGGCTGCACAATACTAAATTGGGAAAAATGTCTGCTGCGACTGGGGGAGTACCACCCAGTTCTTCGGATTCGTCGTCGTCAGAAGAAAATGAGCGAGACAAGGCAAAGGGTCCATCCAGAACGCCCCGGAAGTATCCGGGAGAATCGGACCGAAAACATAAAAAACGTCGTGCACGCAACACTCGGCGTAAGCATCACAAAAAGGGCAAAGATAAACATAAGCTGCACCTATATGAAGCTGGCGATCCGCACTTAGCAGGGGTCCCGCTGAAGCAAATGAAACGGTGGAAGCGATCGCTTCAGGAACCATTTATTCAATATCATAAAGCAATGCTGGGAAAGGAGCAACCTCCGTCGGACTTATTTGAAGTCAATCGTAATATTAGGTTGCCAAATCCTGATAAATATTCAGGAAGCAAGGATATCAAAGTCTTCGAACAGCATGTGCAAACCATGTGTCAATTTATGCAAATGAATGGATTGGGAGGAAAAAAGCATGATGAAAGACGAAAAACTCTGCATAGTTTCTATCTTACGGGGCCAGCAAAAGAGTGGGATGATACCACCGTGAATGGCATTCAACGTCCGAAGAAAAAATGGACGCACCTAGAAATGATTCTTGGGCTATTTGACCGATTTATTGATAATGCCTGCGTGCAGCAAGCCACTGAACAATTTTGGAATACCAAATTTTCCCCGGAAATGGGAGTGACTGGGTTTTATAATGAACTTATGACGTGTGCGAACCGAATGGTTCACAGACCTGATGCGTACACATTCAAAAATAATTTCATGGGTAAATTACCTGCAGCAATGGTAGACTTTATGGTCAGTCGAAATGTGTCTGCAGAATATTGCACTATAACTCAGATGCTGGAATCTGCGCTCAATTATGAGTGGCAGGATAGTGTAAAAAGCCGGTATCGTGCCGGACGAATGCGCGAAAAAGAGCGCACAGCGGCAATGGGTGCAGCGAATAAATTGGGCACACCTGCAAAAACAAAAGAAGGTACGGTAAGAGAATCTGCTAAAATGATGCAGAGTGAGGAAGTAAAAAAGAAACCGTTTAAACCGTACCTTAAAGGCAAAACATCAAGACCTGGAGGTCATGATGGGGGAGAGAAGGTCAAGAAAACGATAGCCTGTTATAATTGTGGAGGTAATCATTATAGGGACAAGTGTCCCCAGAAGCAAGGCGCTGAGTTATATGCTCAGTATGAGACGGACGGAACGTCTGGATCAGATACAAGTGGATGTGGGGGAGCGGAGGAGAAGAAGCCGTCCCCACCCTCGGAACACATGAGGGAAGCGCATGAGGATGATTCCTCGGAAGGAGAGTATACGTTGCAGGAATATAGTGATTATTCCCTAAGTGACAACGATGAGCGTTGTGCACAAATGGACGACAGGGATAGTGTAATACCAGAGCTGTTCACCGACGATTCAGAGGATGAGTCAGATACGGAAGGGGAAACTCGCCGTAAACAAGACCGGAAACGAGAATCACAGGCACGACGACACGCCAGCTATCATGCCGGATTGTTTCGTGTGTGTGACGACTGGTCGACTGACGAATTTATCGGTGAAAAGGACCTGGAGAAAATCGCAAAAGAAATGTCAGAGCATATTATCTGGCAGGGGAATACGCAGGAAGTAGAAGAGTTCCTGTTTGCAACAGGAGAAAGGAGCTCGCTGTCAAAGCGAGTGGAGTCTCCGCGCAAACGAACTGTGTTCCTGAAGAAATCCAATACGGTGCAGAAGCGGCCTCATCGAACAAAAGCAGATAATTTTTGTTTAACAGGATATGTTGATATCAATGGACATAAGGCGTTTGCCCTGTTCGACTCAGGATGTACCACGGATACCTGTAGCCCAGATTTCGCTCGAGTTGCGAGACTTAAGGTATTCCCACTTGGATCTGCAATTACACTGCAGTTGGGAACTGCAGGAAGCAGGTCAAAAATAAATTATGGTATCAATGCGCAGATGAAATACGGTACCATTGATTCGGAGGAATACATGGATATTGTAAATCTGGACCGGTTTGATATAATCATCGGCACGAAATTCATGCGCAAGCATGGAATTGCGTTAGATTTCGAACAGAACATCATTAAAATCAAGGGGAAACCCGCCCCAACCTTAACTGCTATGGACGAAGCAGCAGAAGTGGAGCGGCGTAATGCCGCCCGCCACTTAGAAAAACAGGAATGACTCGCAGGGGCAGGCAACCAGCCTGCGTCTATGGGTTCAACCAAGGTTGAGCCCCCAAGTACAATCCGGTCGACACGTTTGGGGTCAGTCACGGTCGAAGATTGTGACGATGATGAGAGTGGGGATACTATAAATATAAAAGACAATAGCGGGAGATTTCCCGTGGTGTTGGAAGAATTGGGCGAAATTACAGCCCAAGATGGACAGAGATTGGGAGAGATCCTACAAGAATTCTCGAGAGTGAGATTTCCCACTATCCATACCGGAAAAGGACAAGCGCAGTCAGCCACGACTACAGAAAATAATAAGTCCACTAATGCAGTAGGGTCAGACTCAATCGAGTCAAATATACCGCTGGTATTAACAGACGAAATGAAACAACGAGTTACAGAGGTGTTTCAAGCTGCGGTAGAGCAGCAGCTCGACGAAATAAAACAAGGCAAGACGGAATACACAGAGGAAGACATTCCCCGATTACGGGAACGCTGGATTGAACTAAGCGCTGATATTATGTCGGGGGTACCAGAAAAGATGCCCCCGCTACGGGCAGTAAATCATCGAATCCCATTGATTGATGAAAAGAAAATATACAATTACCATCTGCCGCGATGTCCAGATGCGATGAAGGAACAATTGATTGACAAGATCAACAAGTACGTGCGTGCAGGGTGGTGGAAAGCCGTACAAACGGATCAGGCCGCACCCATGCTTTGTATACCTAAAAAGACCGGGCTATTGAGAACGGCCATTGACTGTCGTAAGCGGAATGAAAATACACTCAAAGATGTTACACCGTTCCCTGACCAAGACCAAATCCGGCTGGATTGTGCGCGCGCCAAATATCGATCAAAAATTGATATGTCGGATGCGTATGAACAGATCCGAGTTATCGGAGAGGATGTTTGGAAGACAGCTTTTGCGACTGTCTATGGCACATTCGTCAGCCATACTATGCAAATCGGTGATTGTAACGCACCCGCTACATTTCAGAGGATTATGACAATGGTCTTCCAGGAATTTATTGGGCGGTTTGTCCACGTATATCTAGACGATATATTCATTTATTCCAATTCAATTGAGGAGCATGAAATTCACCTCGGCAAAGTTTTTGATACTTTGAGAAAAAATTCATTTTACCTGAAGAAGGAAAAGTGCGATTTGTACTCCAAACGAATGGATTGTTTGGGACACATAATTGATGACCTGGGGCTGCATGCTGATGCTGATAAAATGCAGCGCATTAGAGAATGGCGAGAGCCTCGAAATTATCATGATATCCAACGATTTTTAGGATTAGTGCAATATTTAGCACAATTCCTACCAGATATTACTGCGTACACCGGCCCGCTGGCCGCCATGACACGCAATGGTGCTTTGTTCGCATGGCGCCCTATTCATCAATCATGTTTCGAAAATATTAAAAACATTTGTTGCCGAACGGCAATATTGCGTCCGATTGACGCAAAAAGCGAGGAACCCATTTGGGTCATCTGCGACGCATCCGTGTCGGGGGTGGGTGCTATGTATGGACAAGGGCCAACGTGGCAGACCTGCCGGCCCGCCGGATTCATGTCTAAAAAATTCACATCAGCACAACATAATTACCGAGTGTTCGAACAAGAAACACTCGCTATTCTGGAAGCACTACTAAAGTGGGAGGATAAGTTAGTGGGCTATCGCATTCATGTGGTCACTGACCACAAAGCGCTTGAATTCTTCAAGACTCAACGACGGATGAATCACCGTCAAACTCGGTGGATGGAGTATCTATTGCGGTTTGATTTTGATATTCGATATATCAAAGGAGAATTAAATAAAAGTGCCGACTGTTTGTCGCGGTACTACGAAAATGATGATTGGGATGAACAACATGACACACAACATTATGAGAATGCTGACGTACGGTTGGATCCAGAAATGGATGATTTACCGCCAAATCGCAAAGAAGAAATTATGGAGCAAATGGCTCTTGCAACAGAAAGGCAGGTAGCTGCTGAGGTAGAAGAGCAATTGAATGCACTCAGGCGTAGTGCACGTCTGCAACATGCAGTGGAGCCACGAACTGTAGAAGCTCAAGCATTAGATATTGCCACGGAGGGTGACACTCAGCTTGAGCGGGAGAGTGATGATCCCACGGTGTTTAAATCACGACCACGAAATGATATCGCGGAAGGGGAGCCTAAATTAGACGAACGAATTGAGAAGACAATTCGGGAAGGATACATGCAGGATAAATTCTTTGCAAAAGTAATGGCTGACCCACCGGCATTCTCAATGTTCACACATCGGGATGGGTTGATTTATACCAAAAACCGCGGCGGCGAAGACGTGCTCTGCATTCCAGAGGTTAGAATGGGGGAGCAAGCATTACGCGGCTCATTTATTGAGCAAGCTCATGCCAGTCTCGGGCATTTCGGGCCACAGCGAACTGGGGATTACTTACGACGCTGGTATTGGTGGCCAGGGGTATCCAAAGAGGTCCGTCAGTTTTGCGACGGATGTCAAAAATGTTTAGAAAATAAGGACAGTAACTTGCCGCCCGCTGGCAAACTACACTCACTACCGATTCCCACGAAACCATGGGAGTCAATATCGATGGACTTTTTAGGACCATTTCCCAAGTCGAATGGGTATGATTATGTATGGGTGGTGCTGTGCCGATTGTCAAGTGAGGTGCACATTATACCTGTGAATACCACAACAAAAGCCACAGAACTGGCACGCATTTATGTGCGTGAGATTGTTAGAATACACGGATTACCGCGTAGTATTGTTGTCGGATCGAATGTTAGGTGCAAAATTACTCATGTCTACGGCGTTTCATCCGCAAACCGATGGGGCTACCGAAAGAGTAAACCGGTCAATTGGCCAAATTCTGAGGATGGTTGTCAGTCCCGACCAAAAAGACTGGGAAGAGAAACTACCTATGGTGGAATTTGCGATAAATTCCAGCATAAACGTGTCGACAGGGTTCGCTCCATTTGAGGTTACCCGGGGGTATATGCCCTCGATGATTAAAGAAATTGCGGTGGGTTCTAGATTCACGCGAGGGGTAAAAATATTCGCGGAAAAAGCGCTACAAAATTTAGCTGAGGCACATGATGCTATTATAGCGTCGAGAGTATTCTCGACAATACAAGCCAATAAACATAGAAGAGAGGATCCACAAATTGAGGCAGGGACGCTCGTGTACCTGTCCACAAAAAATTTAGCGCTTCCCAAAGGCAGAGCTAAGAAGCTGTTACCAAAATTTGTGGGACCGTATCGTGTACAGCGTGCATTTCCACAATGCTCGGACTACGAGCTCGAATTACCGGAAGTATTGGCATCAAGGCGGGTGCATAATCGATTTCATGTTAGTCTGCTGCGACCATTTATTGCAAGCTGCGATAATTTGTTTCCAAATAGGGAGAAGCCTGCGCCGTATGACTTTGGCGCGCCTGCCGAAGACGAATGGCTTGTCGATTCCATCCTGGCACACCGCTGGGTAGATAATAAAGTGGAATTCCACGTACAGTGGAATCTCGGGGATACAACCTGGGAATCGTTTGATGCTGTGAAATTATTGGAGGCATTAGATGAATACTATGCACTGCATGGGGTAAAGCGCTGGCAGCAGTTGTCGAAAAGAGCGGTCTCATAAGGAGTGAGTCAGCCAGTCGGAGTCCGCGGAATCAGAGGGACGTCCGCTGGTGGCAATGCCCGGGGATCAAGCGAATCAGAAACGAGGTCGGTATAGACCGACACTAAAACATAATAATTGTCAGTGGAAGCAGGAACGGCGGCGCAGCCACCGACGCGAATTATATATAAAGAAGGAGAAGGGGAAATTTTCCCCACCTTTGGTCAATACGACCGCCATGTCGCCCCATCGAACAACGGACGGGAGTCTGTCCGCGAACGAAGATAACAATTCGAAGGAGGAAGTGATGGATTGGACAAATGAAGACGATGATGAGGCAAGTGTTCCCTTCGAGGCACTGGATGGAGATGCCATTGCAGCCGAATTTATAAAGGACTTCGGGTCCAAGTCGCCTGAAGCGGTCCCTGAGACCGCCCCGCAAGATGATGAGGGTGCTATGGACACCACAGAAGAGAACGGACCGCTCCAGGTTCAAGATCATGGTGCAACCGTGATCGGGGGAGGGAGTGGAATGCAGGCGCTCCGCGAGGAGAATGCGCGACTTCAAGCCGAAGTCATAGAGTACAAAGCCGAGGTGAAAGCAGCGGCAAAGGTTGAGCGCTGAGCAGCGGCTCAGTACGGAACTGCGCCAGGTACGCGACGAGAACTCGTCGCTCGCAGTAAAATGTTCCAAGGTACAGGTCGACCTTGACTGGTATAAAGTGCGTGTCAATGCGCTGCGCGAAAAGGTCGAGAGGCGGGAACGGGAACTGGAGAGGGCGCGCGATGATATTGCGGGCATGGAGAATGAATTGCAGGCGAGCGGTGATCGTACGCGAAAGCGGACGAGAAACAGCGATGGCGGCTACTCGCTGTCGTCGATTGCATCCACACCAATGACGAACAATATTAAAGCGTTACCTTTACCGGAACCTGGTGAATTGCGCAGTCAACCAGATGGTTCGGAGGAGCTAAAAGTGAACACAGGGGAGGATATTGCGATGGAGCCAAGCGACGCAAATGCGTTGCGAATTGTCATCCCGAAACCACCCGCAACGACTAGATCGTTGGACGTACGCAAGTCGGCGCCCCCGCGCGCTAGGGTCGACGCCAGGGGATACCCGGATTTGTCACCACGACCAGGGCTGGTAACTCCAGCAATACTCGCGTGTATGCAACAACCGCCGCGCCCAGTAGAACACGCGGTTGACGCGAGAGGATATCCTATCGACGAAGACGCGTGGTGGACTACGTTCCATCTACAAACCAGATACCCAATCTGGGTATACGCATTACGCCACTTCATCATGTGGACCTATGGACGAGCGGTAGATCCAGAACACCGCACGGTTGTTCAGCAACTCGCAGTAGACAACTACTACTGCTGCGATTGGTTCGCCAATGCACTCACGGAAATCGCCAAGAATTTTCAAGATAATTTACGCGCACGGAAGCACTGGCCCACGGTCAAGAAGAGCGACATAGGGTATGATCCCGTCCAGTGCGCCCAATTAATTCAGTACCGCGAGTCGCCGACACGCGGATGCAAGTTTATCGACGACGCGTATACACTGAATATGCGCCATGTTCGAGGATATAACCTTATGACGGCGGTCGGCCCACCGCGAATCAAAGGTGCTCCGGCGAACGAACGACTCGCATGCGCTGAATTCGAGAAAATATATTTGCAGGTCACTGCGACGCCCGGATTTTACACGGGGAGACTCACTGACCTTCACATAACGGTCGAACCTCTGATAAATATCGAGCCGTGGTCACTCGATGCCCTTGGCGACGTTACCGCAGATGATGTGGTGAAACGTCTCGCAAAATGTGGAGTCAGCAGTCACATGGTGGACGATGCATACGCGTTCGCTATTAGCTGGGCGCAAGACGAAACAGCCCCACTGCCATATGGATGGACGGCCGAGGAGGTCGGTGCCATCGCTAATCTAGGGAGCGGATACCCCGCCCCGCCGTCGCTATTCCCGGAATCTATGGACGCATGCCCACGTTCGCCCACTCTGCCGTGGATCAATGAATACGAAAATATCTGTGTTTTCGAAATGTCAGGCTGGGCGGCGCCCGAGCTTGCAGGCATGCGGCGGGAACCAAACTCATCGATTGCTCGGGCAATTCACAACAACAAAGCGCGACCGACGCGCGACACCGGACTTATTGCGAAGCATAATCCATATCTTAAAGCGATACGACCGCCTAAAATCAAGGCACGGTCAACGGCGACGCTCAATCTGCATGCATTACCCGCAGTTGCTCTCGCGACGCAACCATCGAATAACGCACCGGCGCCCGTTCCTATTCATATGGCGGCGGCTCCACCAACAAATATACCGATCACGCCGCGACCAGTGGGCCTCGGTGCGTCCATTCATGCGCCGAGTAATCGACGTTACGACTATCCAGCAACGACTGCTGCCGGTCCCGCTCCGGTCAATCCGGGGATTAATCCGCAACTCACAGTGCGCAATGCATTGTCGTCCGCTCCATCCTCTACGGTAATGGAGGTGCACGCAGACGTCGAATCGAGTGGGTCTACCATTGTAGTTCCCATGGATCATGCTGATGAAGAAGCGCAGCGTCATCTTGAAGAAGCTGCCAAACATTTTCCGCAAATACAAACATTGTTATCCAATGTTCAGCTGGAGATCTAACCACTACGAATGTTCTTGAATAGTAGAATGTCTGCGCCTCGTGCTTGCCGAGGTAGTTCTACACATCACCAATATATATTTCTTGATATACTGCTGAACTCAGCCGGGAACCGATTCGCTTCTTGATATCAGAACCATATTATCATTAATTTTGATTGTAGACTGAACTCAGTCTAGAGCGGGAGAGTGTTAGGGATTGTAACCCGGCCTCGCCGCAAGTAATATCATTATTACTTAAAAGCTGTGCTATCTGACGGGGTCAAGCCGAGGCGGCTTGATCCCCTATAAATGGGCGATGTAGAAACAAATAATAACAACTCTTAACTTACACCTGTATCTTCACGTCGCTCTACGCTTCAATCAACACGATTTACGAAGGCTCGCGCTAGCGTGAACTATAAGTGTACCAAGAGTCCTACAAGGAATAACATGAGCTGCCCGAGTTAGTTTGGGGACGTGGCGAGAGAAACAATGAGAGAATCATATGGGGGAGAGCGCGCCGAATTGAATACATTTACGAACCAGGTAGCCTGGGCTTCGGACGCAAACTCGCAATAAATCCACGGGGCGTTCTTGTCTTTGGCACCGCTATTATGAACACGTTGTCCCACAGATACATGGGGAGAACAGCGCGAATGATAAGGAGGGCCTGGGCCGTGATGTCCGGCGGAGTGACGTGGATTCATTGACTATGCCGACGGTGCGTGAACGTGAACCGTCGAGGTGAATGGAGCAAAGATTGGCATGACGCGGCTGGTGGCGGTGACTCATAACCCGCGGACCTCGGCTCCGACAGCCGGAACCTTTTGTCCCGATGCATTGCTCATTGCGCTGTGTGTACTTGGCATCCAGTCGTTGCGTCTGCCTTCCGTCAGATCCCGTACATCTACGTAACATGATGTTTCTCCAATTCGTCCGCCGCAAACGCGGATCCCCCCGCGTGTGCTCGCAGCTCGGGACCTTCTCCAGGAACCTCACACGTTTATCATCTGCGCCGCACCTTGCCCTGGCCTATTCGTAGGGATATCATCTACGGGTGATGATCTGCCGGCGCGACTGCCTTGCTGCTGCCCTCCACGGGCGCCCGTCGTGCCCCTCGATCCTGCCCCCGATACACGGCATACACGCCTTTTCCTCCACCTACCCCCCGCGCGCGGTCGCCCTCTGCCGACCGTCGGTCCTGCACCTGCATATCTCCTCATCCCCTGCGCTGCGCGCGCATATTCATCGTCTCCCTATTCACGCGTTACTCGTTGCGGATGATTCACTGAAGCAGAAGCTTGAGGCTATGGCGCCCCTATTCATCTTGTGCTTGATCTGCCCCATCTATCTCGTACGGTATTGCTCCCACCTCGGGCCACCTGAACGAATCGTCGATGTCATAGCTCGTTTTCCTTACAAGTTGCTGCAACCTCCTCCCCTTGCCTGGTGTCAACTGAGCGCACCTCCATGGCCCGCTGAGACTCATCTACCGTCAGTGTACTCCGCGACCTCCGTCGGACATCTTGGCCGCCTGAAGGATTCGGCCAGTGTCGCTGAACCTGTGTAACACGTATCCGACTACATAGCTACTACCGGATGGATCCTTCTGTCGCCTCGACCGCGATTGTCTTTGCTGCTTGCCACTGGTGTCGTTTCACGCATTCACGTAATTCTGGTGCCGTCTTGGTGCCTCACTCTAGGCTTGTGTTACGGCGCGCGAATGTAACGGAAACTTGAAGCTGCGCCGCGCAATTCATTCAAGCGCTCCCTAAATCCATCTTGTCCTTGTACTCGCCCTGTGCGATCCCTCTGCAACTGGTCCCGGCCGTTTCATGTCCTTCACGCCCGCTCTCAGAGAAGTGCAACTAGCCGCGCTTCCTTCGCTCGCACCCGCTCAACTGCCTACCATCAAATCACGGCCAGCGTGTCCGTTTCACCCACCAAGCTAGCAGGAGCGCCGAAACATGTTTGTTATTTTCGAATTATATTGCAAATTTCTTGATCCGAGTCAACCAATTCCACCAAAACTTTCAAAAGGTAGTCAACTCTCAAGTGAAGTTGGTCCTCCTTTTTCGCTCCATTGCGATGGGGGTACATCGTCCTTCCTTGGTGTATCTCGGTGCGTCCCTCTCCTCAAATCGATAGCCTGCCAATCCAGCAATCAATCGTCCCATATCACTGATTCACTCGGCGGTATCTGGATAGTCCCTCCAACCTTCACGACCCACCCAACAGGCAATGTCAGTAGAAGATTTTCGGGCGTAATTCCAGTGTCCAGCTTTCCCGGTTTCTCTTGATGGCAAGATCTGAAGTGCCAGTGAATGCAAGGAGGACGATTGTACCGGTGATACAGTTCATGCTCCAGTGCGCTGCTGTTTCGATTTCAGGACCCAAGCTCGACTCGGAACCAGCTCAGAATCCAAGCCCGAATCGCTGATATTTGATTTTTGCTGATTTCCTTTCACCTGCGGCGGGCCGCAAATCGAATGAATTCCTCGTCTGTTCTCCTTCAATCCAAGGCGGCAAGTTGGTTCGATTATCAGTCGTTGCCATGCATACGTCCTGGCACCCCCGAGCCCATGCGCCTCACCTGAGAGATACAGAATTTATCTCCAGGTATGTTTACTATCCTCGTGGTTCTCTTCCTCCGGGTCACGCCGAGCGACGGCCATTCTCCTCGCATTAAGCAGCTGGATTATGGATGTGCACTCGATCAGCATCGGACTGATATGCTTCCGTATGCACTAGGCTCCTACGGAGCCCACGGTACCCATTTCTCCTCCTTGTTCTTGTTAAGGAAGTCGTACTGACGCCTCCGCCTCCGTCTCTCTCGCTACCTTTCCCCTTCCTCTGCCCGAGAACGATCCAGCCCTGCGTATTCGATTCTTGGATTTCAGATCCTGATGATGCGGAAGGAATGGAGGACCTCATAACTCGAACTCGAACTCAGGTCCGCTTAAAGCAATCCACCTGAATTCAGTTCAACTTGACGCGATCGAACTTAAATCAATATCAATATCAAACTCTCCTTCACTCGACTCAAATCCACCAAACAAGTCTCGCCCGACCCGGCTCGTTCGTGCATCTAGGTTACTTGCGCTCCGAGTCCGAGTCTAATCCGAGTCGTTTGCGAATGCTTCCCTCATCCCATCGGAGTACTAATTCGAGTCTAATGTGGGGGTATAGTTATCTATGTAGGTGCGAAGCGAATGACGACCTGCCTACGGGCTTCGTGGATCGTTTCGGGAACGAATTCGAACGAAATATTCGCGAACAAGCCCTCCCAAAATCTATAAACCGATCTGTCCTCACTCATCATGAATAAATCTCACCTCCGCGGCTGCTTCTGCCTTCCTGCTCCTGCCTTCCTCCTTCTCATTCTCTCGCCACCTCCCTCTTTCGCTATGTCTCTTTGGCCGACGATTCAGTCCTCGTCTTGGGATCTTGGATGACTCTTAGGTTATTTTTGGATCCATACTGGGTACAGTGCGTTCAATTGTCCTGTTCTCTAGTGGACTTGTCGGTTTTTCTTCTTCGGCCTGCTCTCGCTCCGTCTGTTGTTACTCCGCCTCAGCCCCCTTCAAATCTAGTCTGTAGTCGACCATTGGTTAACCGGCGCCGTCATTGCTTTCCGGCTTTCCTGGCCTCCCTCACTCAGAATCACCGCTCATAGTACCTCGGTATCACTGGCGCGGCCCCCACCCGTTTCACTTAGCCTGAGTCTCCGGGTCTGGCTGTAGCCATGGAAAATGGGCACTAAAGCGACGACACTAGCCATGCATGGCTACAGTCGTTGGCTTTAGTCTATTCTCGGTCCCTTTTTGGATATGAAGCGATGCCAGGGGTTGGACCCCCCCTCCCGTCTCGGCTGGTATGTATTCCCATCTGGAAGAAAGACAAAGCTTTATAGCCGATGTTTGTCTGTATCTTTTTCGTTTATACAAACTTATTTTCGGCTATTTGGATTTGACTCGGCCCCGGACCTTTCCGAAAGGCCAGGCGCCTATCTCTGCCGCTGCTTTATGCGACTCTGGCTATGCATGATGAGCACGATTATCTGCATTTGGACCAACGATCAAATTTTTTGCTCGTTGCCATCAATTGCGATCAAACCTCTCCGCCATCGTCGGCAACGACGACGGCAAGATATGCTTTTAAAATTAGCGAAAGAAGTAAGGTACATAGAGCATCTATCTATGGGACGGCCTGTAAAATATATAGCGGACACGATTTAAATCAAGAGCAAACCGGCCCTTTAATCAGATCACGGCACCGCTCCCGTCCGCCCTAATCGCTCACCGTGGATGGCCGCAGCGCAATGGTAGCCCACACTCCCCGCGCGCCACCCACGGCTCATCACACCGCTTTTTAGCCCCCACGCTGCCGGCTTCCAGCTGGCTGCGGCAGCTCGCGGACACCCTCCCATCCACTTCACTTTTCGCTTTTTTAGCCCCCCACGCTGCCGGCTTCCTGCTGGCTATGGCAGCTCGCAGATATAACAACCGAGGTATGAGGTTAATGTTATAGCATCTGTTTATAAGAGGCTAGCTTGCGGACACCCTCCCATCCACTTCACTTCTCGCTTGTGTGCTGTCACAGCCTCGACGCCACTGTTCCCCATCCCACTTCTCCTAGCTTGCACCGGCCGTCATTTTTACATGCTGCCTGTCTGCCTACTGCACACCTGGCTCCGCTTACCCGCGCTGCCTGCACACCCCATGTTTGTTAGGAAAATCGACCTGATTATAGCACCAAACTATCGAAATTTGCGATCGGCGCTTAATGGGTGCCTAATGTGGCTCTAACATAGAAAAACGTGTCGCTGGCCACCACCCTGGCTCGCATTTGGGTTCTAATTTCTCACCGGATGTCTAGGAGTCTAACTGATTCAAAAAATATACATGATTAGAAGAATTAAATGAGTGGAATGAAAATTTGATCGCGAACTGATTTTCTTCGCTCCGTTTACCCACTTTTGATGCTCCGCCTGACCTCAAAAATTGTGAGCTGTATTTACAGCACATTTCATGCACATTTGGTTTTTTGAGTCTGAAATTTTAAAATCAAAATTTATAGTCCTACGTTCTGCAGGCGATCTTTTTTGGGTAGCTTTATTAAGGTCGTCTCCCCACACTGTAATATTTTGAGGAATTTAGAGAGAGTATGACAAGAGGTAGAATTAAAGTTCGCGAGAATTTTGATCATAAACTGTTATCATCAGTTGAATCCATTCGGAACTTTGGATACTTGCCGCTTGATTGTCATGCACTTTTGCACCTCTCTGAGCACACGACGCGGGCAAAATTGACCTTCAGGACTATTCAGATGTAGTTTTTGCACTGTACAGATGTTACGAGTTTAGATGGATTCTAACACAGGGTATAAAGTACACAAGTCAATTTCCGTCGCACTCCAATCGCGAACTGATCATTTCTATCGATATCGCGAACCGATCTTTTTTGACCTCTCGACCTCTCCGAGCACTATTTTCCTGGGAAGGGTGTTACTTCAGATGCACCCATAATACGAATACATTCAACCATGAGCAAAGGAGACAGGTGTTCCATGTCGCACTTCAAGTCAGTTCACGACTTGAATGGATTAAAACCAGTGTGCACTTGACTGATATGATGCCGCAAGCCCTTCTGCTGCTGATGCTCACACGACTGAAATGGAAAACTGATATTATTCTCAGCACATACATTCACGAGAAAATGCTATCTACAGCCCGATGTGCACATACCGTCGATGCAAGAGCTGCAGGCAGTAAGCAGCTATGGCATGAAGCAAGATAGAAGTACATGCTGCAAGGACAATTGTGAGCGCCAGGGATGGAGACACATTGTTAAATTCACGGATGTAACACTGAGATGCTTTCAATGAAGTTTCATGGTGGCTGTTGACGAGGATTAATGGGACGGGATGCGATGAATATTGTGACAGGTGCAAATAATTCGACCCTTTGAGGGTGGCGGTGGAGCGCCATCATTCGAAACGGCCAGGGGGGCCAACAGCAAGCCAACAGACAACAGTGGGCGCAATTTGGGCGGAGCACGCGGGGGTACCGGTGGGGGCCGGAAAGGTGAGCTGATTATGTCCCTCGGCTACTCTCTTGCGGCTATCGATCCCCATGGAGCCCGCCCCGTGCGGGCCGCACCTACCCGCTAACCGCTACCACCCACCCCCCGCCTCACCGAAAACCGTTGCATGGTATTTGTCCTGGGCTGTGCGTAGCTGTAAGGCCCTAGATGACTCAAGCTAAGCCAGTATGCAACAGGAACAGTCTGCGTTGAGGGCCCGAGGGGTGCAGGCACCAGCGGCAGCAGCAAGGGGCACGGGTGCCGTAGTGGCGGGTAGCGGTATCGGAATGATTAGAGGCTGGTGGGATCGATGGATCAAGGCGCGGCGCGGCGGCAGGAAGGCGACTGATGCGCGTTGGTATCCCCATTCCATCGCAACGGTATTGTCTTATGCGCCATCAATAATATATATTATTGAAAAAAACATCCTAGAGTATTACGTGCATCAAACACCCACCATCAACAGCCCGCCCCACGGACCAAGCGCCAAGATGGCTGGTAGTATACCCGAGCACAGCGGAGGAGTGCTAGCCAGGCGCATGGCTAGAGCCGTGGTTATATACTACAATTCGCATGGCTACGGCCATGTGTTTGAGTCTCGGATGTAGTGTTACGGCTCCGGCCCTCAGGGACGTCGGACCATCACAACAATTGTCAAGAAGCTGATCCCTCAGTGGAAAAATGGCCTGTATCCTCCCCAGCAAAATCTGGTCGTGAGCATCCTGGATAGACAGGATTTCCCTTGCTGTATGGCCCCTAGTGACGGGAATTCTGCGCCATTCTGGGTTCAGATTCTCATATTCTGCGAAATGGCATAGAATTTCCACCTGTATCCGGATCTCCCGACCCATGCGCTCCGACAAGGAATCATTCTGATTCATAATTACACCACAAAGGCCTTGCTGCCAATATCATACGATTCATTCTTACTTGATCTAATTCCAAGCTTCTTCAGGTCCTGGAATTGAACAAAACTCGACATTATGGCGCTCGCATACTGCCACGAGACCATGGCGGTCTGAATGTACATTTAATCCCGCCCCATATGAATCGGTGATTTCGGAGTTCCTGCCCCAAAGATAAGTGTTTTACTTCTGATACTTACAACGTTTCGAGACTGTTCAGACGACACAGAAGACATCCGGCTCGATCCTGGCTTCATTATAGCTCGGTCGAGTTCTGTATTTGTTGAAAATGCCTCGGGCACTGATGTGTTATAACTCTTCTGTGGCAGACAGCAGATGCTCATTCTGGGCTATATATGCTCGTAACTATCTGCACTCGCAGTCGCGTGCTCCGAGTCAGTCAGCTTAGAGGTTTCATGAAGCCCCACATTACAGCTCTTTGCGGAACTTAGGGCACGGATCGACTTTTTTCAAAAAATGATGATTTCAGCATAACACTCATAACTCCCTCAAATCTTGGTCTTTTCTCCTGATTCCAACACCATTGTGCTTGTATGGGATGCACGCACCTGCATGCACCCCTGGATATATGATTATTATATAATCTGCACCAAATATGGAAATTAGGATCATTTTGTGTATATCATCTCCTGTACATGCCCTAAGTAACTATAGGACTGGATATCTCGCAACAACCATAGTATGATTTGATTTGATTTGAATGTCTAAGTTATGCTGTACCTGGCCAGAAGAGCTATGTAGCAGTACTGCCATTTGGCGTGGGTACGTTGTGGTAGGGTAAAAGTCCTGGTGCATAGGTCCAGTAAATGGGTCGGTAGTCCATGTAGGGGTTGAAGGAATGATAGGAGTAATATATGGACTTCGGTCCCAGGTCATAGAGTACGAAAGTGGTGGAAAATCAAAGTAAGAATGTGCAAAAATGGCGTGACAAAAGCGTGAGGTTGTTTGATGCGGATTTGGAGTTATGGGTGGCTAGACTGCCCACTGGCGACTTTTTGAGAGGAAGGGGTGAGGCGGGATGATACCGTCTCTGGGCGAGAGCCCTGCACTGGCCGCGCACGTCGTGGTTGGTGGTCAAAATGTGATTATTTTCAATGTTTACGGTACAAACAATCCTGTACAGTAACCATATGAAGTTTGATTAAACAATCTCTGTCTTGACACAGAATCAGACTTAATCATTGCCTGATTAATCACCTCAGTGGTTGGGCCTGGGGGTGAATGGTGGGGTGTTCAAATAATCTGTTTAAACAGATCCTGGTTTTATCTCAGCAGTGTTCAATTCTGAACCAAAAACACTGGTTGACTGAACCTGTTCAAACTGTTCAATCACTGTTCACCCAGCTTTGGCCACATTCCAAGTTGGAAATGTGGCAGCTGTGAGGATCGAACCTCTGACCTCCAGAGATGGAGGAAGTGGTGAGGTGCCATGCCATAACCACTTGCCTAAAGTGGCTGATATGTGTATGGTGCACATTGTATACACCAGGGCAATAAAAAGTCCCTTATATCAAGCTCAATTATTTTTACAAGTCCGACTTCATTTGATGGCAACATGATGGTCAGCCAGTGTTAATCACTGTTCAATTCATTTACTTATCCTTGTACAAAAGTCTTTGACTTTCTTTTTGTTGAGATTACTGTTACAGAAGTATGCGCACCTCAATCATTATGTGGAAACTGATGCTCATAATCATCTCTAGCCCCACTATTCCATCAGCCCTTGCTGTTGCACTGCACTTTCACCAATACTTGGACATCTCAGATGTGGGAAATTTGTATTATCATTACTTACCCTACTGTATTAATGTTGCCACAACTTGTGACTTGAGGCTGTGAAGTCGACTCTGGACTGCCGACTTGAACCAAGTCAAGTTGAGTCACTTGGACGACTCCAGGCAACCTTCAAGTCAGTTGCAAGTCAACTTGGACCGACCTGAGTGACTTGAGTCAGGATAATTTTATAAAATGTTTCTTTTTGCCTGCAGGTGCAATTAGAACAGTTTAGAATTTATAGAATTTTTTTGTACTGCTACTTCACGACCATAACAATGTGTGAGGCTGTCACATTCCAGTCACACAGTTGCGAGTGGAGCCAGTTCTGAGCCTTAATTAAATCTGAAAAAATACAGAAAAAATACCTTCATGTCAGTCAAGACATTGTGAAGTAATCCTGTCAATAAAATCACCTCAGAGATATTCTGTGATTGCATGTAAGCGATGTTTTGACACTTCCTGCAAAGGAAGTTTCAAATTCATTCATCCAGTCTCCCACAATATTTCTATGTAATCTGGTAGGCATTTGAACAAATTGGAAAAACATCCTCGACTTGGAGTCACTCCAAGTGACTTTGGCCTGGCGAAATCAAGTCGAGTCAATTCAAACTCAAAGTCAAGTCGACTTCCAGAGTTGTGACTTGACTTTTTGAGTCACACCAACACTATACTGTATCACCTTCATTCACTCATATTGCCTCCTTCCCTAGTCTAACTAATATTTACCTTTGTCCTTATTCTCCTCACTTACTATCAGCAACAATACCCTCTAGAATTGCCTATCATTTTTTATTAACAAAAAACTCACAAATTATGATCTTCTCCACAACACGTATCTGAATGCACAAATGTCATTGCACCAGCCCCTGCTGTTGTGCCACATTATTCACCTGATGGGTTGATTAATTCTGTTTCCTCCAATTCCATGGCAAATGGTGAACACACCACTGTTGCACCACACTATTCACCTGACAGGTCGGTCATTTCTATATCTTTGGCTTCCACAGCTCATAGTAAAGATTGTGATTGAACCATTGTCTACACATTGCTATGTATTCAGATGACACCTCCATGGTCACTTTTGGCTCCTCCAACTCCTTGGGTTCACTTGGGGGTCTTCAGTACCCTCTCAAGAGTGATGTTGTCTATGATATCATCTGTCCTGTTCACCTTGTAGTATTTGCCAATGTAAGTGATATTGCTGTGGCTATTGACTTGGACATTTTGTTAACTGTGTCCTCAGAATTGGGATCTGCCCAGCTGAATCACAGTTTACCCACATGAGGCAGATGGACCAGATGCCTTACCCTCACTCACAGTGCATAACTACCACAATGCACTCCTTGCTACTGGACTCAACACCAATATTATTGGGCAGGTCTACCTCGAGTACACCAATACTTGGACATCTCAAATGTGGGAAATTGGTATTCCTGTTACTTGCCCCAACCATGTTATCTTCATTCACTTGTACAAGGCTATTCCTGGTGACATTGATGGCTTCTTTAACACTTTATTCTGATCCATTACCTTACATTTCTTCATATTGACTCAGCATCTTAATACTCAGCTCAAGCTTTCCTCTCTTACCTTTACATTTGCTTTCTCGACTGGACTGCTCCACGAGTTTGCCTTCCTTCTCATATCCCAACCAGTAATTTCTTCATATCAACTCAGCATCTTAATACTCAGCCTGAGCTTTCCCCTCTTACCTTTACTTGCTTTCTTGACTAGACCACCACTCCATGAGTTTGCCTTCCCATAGCCCAATCAATATTGATCTTTGTTCTTATTCTCTTCGCACACCTCCACAATAATTTGCTAGTCAAGACTGCCCCCACTGTACTCCCTTAGTATTCCAACAGCCTGTCAGCATCCACAAGTAAAAAATTTCACTGTGGAAGAGGCACTGCAACCTAAGCAAACTGACTATGCAGGAGGGTTTCCATCTACCCTAGCCACCTCCCAACCGCTTGAAAAGTTGCCCAAGAGTGAATTTATTCTCTCATATTCCAACTTAATACACACTGTTTACGCAGTTTTGACATGTACAGGAACACCTGCAAAATATTCACCATGGATCGGGCTTGTCAACCTAAGCAAAACTGAGTATGCAGAGAGCTTTCTACATGTCCTAGCCAGCTTCCCACCGCTTGAAAAGTTGCCCATGAGTAGATTTGTTCTCTCATGTTCCAGCTGAACATGCTGTTTATGCATGTTTGATGTGTATGACCTATTGCAGAATGGGCATGTCAACCTAAACAAAACCAATTATGCAGGGGGCTTTCTATCTATCCTTGTCACCTTCCCAATGCTTGAAAAGTTGCCCATGAGTAGATTTGTTTTCTCATGTTCCAGCTGAACACATGCTGTTTATACATGTTTGATGCATATGGAAAGGCCTTCAAAAAAAGTTATTGCAGAATGGGCATGTCAACATAAGCAAAACCAATTAAGCAGGGGGCTTTCTATCTATCCTAGCCACCTTTACAATGCTTGAAAAGTTGCCCATGAGTAGATTTGTTCTCTCACATTCTGGCTGAACACATGCTGTCTGACTCTCATGTTGCCATCTGACATCCATCCCAGAGGCATGGGCACTATACAACTACCTCCAATGCCCAGAGCTCAAGTCACACCCATGTGTTGGGGAAAATACCTGTTCCCAAACAATTGACATTGACATTGTCTGTACCAGTACTCGTCATCACAAAAAGTAACCAGACATTGGCTTGCACAGCCATATCACCTAGATATTATGTACTGTTGTATACAGATTATGAATATACTGGTAATTTGACATAGGTTTTGACATTCAATCTCAAGCTAGGGGGTCCTGCACTTAGCACAGAATTAAATTAAGAAAATAGTCAAGAAATATGAATATTTTCCCTTTTACAACTGTTCAGACCATGCTTTTTAGAAATTTTGGGCATCTAAAATAGTGTTCCATATCCCAGAACACACACACAAGATCTTGGAAAATAGAGAGCTTGTGCAGAGCCGCCAGTAGCCACCAGGTGGCTACTGGTGGCTAAATTGGCATGCACAATTCGGTGGCTCCACTTTGGTGGCTCCATTGGCAGCGTGTGAGTGATAGCATATGTTTACTGGTAATAACAGATCAAATCTCATGACTATCTACAAATGCTCATGGACAGTCAAACAGTGGCAGAAGGCTATAATGTGGACTCAAACCATGCTCAAGGGCTCCTAAGGTCCAGACCGAACCTGTCTTGCATCTGAATTTGGACCATAAGATGGGCTTTCTCCCAAGCAGTAGATAAAAAAATGTGAAATATATTTCTGTGACCTATATGTATTGGTTTCATGTCACAGATCCTGTTACCTACCATGTTTTTGTAGCCACCGGTTTGCGCATGCCTATGAAGCCACCTGGTGGCTACCGGTGGCTGATGCGCAAGCTCTCTAATACAGCCTATCCTACAGTGCTGCAGAAAAGAATTAATCCATAGAGAAATTACCCCCTTGATGGAAAGCAATTGGTTTATTTCAGATTTTAACACATATCAGGAAGTGTGATGTAGACATCTTTTACTTACTTTACACGGCCGAGTGCCTTGACTTTCCATATGTAGATATTACATAATATCATCATCTCTTGCTTCATACTACCATGTTGTGAAGTGCGAGACCCCAAGGCTTGGTGCCCCAAAGGCACAAGGTGAACACCCAGGACCCGCTGGATGGCTGAGCACCCGTATAACTGCTCCACCAGTCTCGGTGCCTCGAGACCCCAGACCTGGGTGACATGTCCCCTTGACACAGGGTTACAGGCTGATGCGCCCACAATGGCGGCGCACCTCTTGAGTCCTTACCGCATAGTGAGCACCCCTGGTGGCTGCTCCTAGGCGAAGGTCCTGCTTCAGTCACTGTGAAGCCGTGCGAACCATGTCACATCACAGGAAGAATGGCCAGTTTTTTGTGGCATATAGAATCAAGGGATACTGTATTGAAGTTTCAGACCACAAAGTTCTCCAGAGCAACCCCATTCTTTGAGGAGAATACACTGTCCAGTCACTTTTTGTGTTGATGATTAGTACCAGGACCCACTGTGAATAAAGAGTCAGATCTGTCAACACACCCACACCAGATGCTGAAGCAAAGAAGTGCACCCAACTTTGTGTAGTCACTTTTTTGTGCACATGCAAACTACTGATGTCTTACCATTGTTACACCAGAATGGTCAACTGCTTGATGACTTTTCAGAGCATTTTGACAAACTTGGGGAGCTTCTTCTGGAGTGGGAGGCAGACACTGATACTGAACTAGCTTGCACCTAAGAACCATGTAGGGTGGTTTATATTAGCTGGATTCACAATTTGAAAATACTAAATCTTGCACCCAGACCAAGCCAAAATTTTTTCTTTGTTCCAGGATGGTCAGTACTCCAGCGAAATTATATTCATTGCAGAAGGGGCTTGTCTACCTAAGGAAATCAAACCATGTAGGGTGCTTTATACTGGTTGCATTCATGATTTGAAAATGCTAAATCCTGCCCCCAGACAAAAAAACTTTTTTTCCATGTTCCAGGATGGTTAGTACTCCAGCAGAATTCTATTTATTGCAGAAGGGGCTTGTCTACGTAAGGAAAACCAACCATGTAGGGTGCTTTATATTAGCTGAATTCATGATTTCAAAAAGCTAAATCCTGCCCCCCAGACACAAACCAATTTTTTTTCTGTGTTCTGGGCCAGTCAGTACTCCAGTGGAATTATATTCACTGTGGAGGGGGCTTGTCTACCTAGGGAAAACCAACCATGTAGGGTGGTTTATATTAGCTGGATGCATGGTCTAAAAATGCCAAACCTTGCCCTGGACCAAACCCATTTGCAATCAAGGTTTGATTACAAACTGCAGCTTGTTTATTGTTTGGCCTTTTCCCATGCCTGTGATCTTGGAAAAAAATTCAGAAAGGGGATGGCAGATCTTAGTAGGCCAAAACCTTCCTCTTGGTAAGTGAAAACCTTCTCCACACTCAGATTTTATTCATTTAACCATCCAGCAGAGTTGTAGCCTGAAACTATTACAATTGACAAACTATTGTTATTCAATGTACTTGTGGGTAGAGCCGATGTTTCATGGCAAACACTTGTACTTTAAGTATCTTTCCCTTCAACCTCCAAGCATTGCTAACCAGAAGTCTGTTCCAGGTTTTGGGCAAACCTGGACCAGACATAACTGAATGGGTATGGTCAGAGTAGAAGATTCTGAGCAATTCTCATGTCGATTCTGGAATTCTTTTTTATCAGAATCGTGTGAGAATTGCTCAGAATGGTCCTCTACTCTGACCACCAACTTTCTGCAACAACTTTGGGAGTGATTCTTCTCTATGAAACTACTGTACTATTTCGATCAAATCGACAGGGGGGGTGACGCGTGACAGCTTTTACCTATTCGACATTTTGGCAGCAGCCAAATTTTTTGTGTGACACCTCCAAAATTTCGACATTTTCCCGTGAAATTTCGTCTTTTTGGCACTTTTTGGGCAATTTTGGGGCCTGCATGACAGCTTGGAAGTTTGACAGAGGCCCGAGTGATGCGTGACCGTGACCAAAGTAGGACCCCTGGGAATCAGTTTGGGGGTTTGATACAAGAATCTGGACAAATTTTTGAACAATTTGACCCATGTTTGAGCAGAATCCGGACAAATTTGGGCCTCGAGGCTACCGACTTTGATGTGCCAGTCCGGACAGGGTTGCCAAACTTTGAGAAAGTTACATACCAAGTCTGGACAAGGCTTGTGTGGGACACGAGATCCGCCTATTGTATGCTCTTTGGTTTGTGACTCAGAGTGGACTTACTGGAATTATCCTGGAATTGTTCACATCACATGCAACTAGTCAAAGCATAGAGCAGTGGGCAGTCGCAAAAGCATTCAAGTAATAATAATAGTATGTTCATACTATATAAAACACCTTCATACACAATACTTTGGATGAATACATTGTTGACAACGTCCTTCATTGAACCAACACACAATGGGTCAAGTCCTAATGGATTGGCTACAACCGCACCTTTTAAATCAAGGAGGAAGACAATGTAGATTTATAGCAATTTGATTTTCTGCAATTTCTTTTGGATTTTTTGAGGTTTGAGCCCAAATCCGGACAAGATTTGGCCAAAAGTCGAGGGTGTGATACAAGATCCAGACAAGAAATCAACAGTCATTGCGTGGGAGAGTCCGGACAAGAGGTTGGGGAGGGCCAATTATGGTATCAAACCCCCAAACCGATTCTCAGGGGTCCTACCAAAGTTCATGATTGACAGGGGGGTGCATGACACGTGACTGTTGATTTGATCGAAATAGTACAGTACTTCACACTTGGGTATTGATATATTTTGTGTGGTGACTATGCTTGGGTTGCCTCTTCTTCTGCAACAACACACACACTGGGGGTGGCAGTGGTGTGCAGATGCACACTGAAGTACTACCACATTTGTGACCACAAAGGCTGACAGGTGCTCTGTTACACGAGGCAGCCTGTGCCCACTGAGCTGATTGAATTGACCTGCCACTGACTGTTCTCAACAGGACATTGACATGTACTCAGCGTCAAATGACTGAATCAGTCAGCCACCTCAAGCAACAGCTTCAGCAGCTGATGTGCCAGGAGCACCAGCCACAAGATTTATTGTGGTCAAGGTTCTCAATTATGAGAATTGTAAGCACCTCGAGAATTGTTGTACAGCACCTCTGGAGGTGCTTTTACAATGATTTGATGATTCTGAGATGATTCTGAATTATGATAATTCTCCCATGATAAATAAATTGCGGAATCGAGTCCAAAATTGTCTTTAGAATAGCCTATTTAAATTCTATTCTGACCATACCTGATGTGGAGTTCAGGTTCAAGTTCAGAGAATTCTCAAACCCGCAACTGAGTTCAGGTACCTGAAAGCAAGCTGAGGCCAAATAAGATCTGGCATTTTTTTTTAAAACTGTCTTGGCAGTTTACTTGGATCTCTGTGGTTGGGAATGCTCTTGTACTCATCTTCAGCATATCTTCTTGCTATAAAGTGCTCTGAGTGTCTCACATATCACTCAACATCAGTGCCCAAACACTGATAACTCATTGCACACATTGGAATTCACTGAAGACCAGGATGTCTGATGACTGAAAAATTGGTGTAAACCAGATTTGCCATTTGGCCAGGTGGTAGGAACATGGACAAAAACAATAGCTTTGCTTTCCATCTGTAGCCACCAAATACAGTGTAATAAATCTCTCTCTTTACCTCCAGAAGCCTTCTAGAAAAATGGAGTATGTCACATTTTTTTCGTGAGGAAAGAACTTGGTTTGGATACCAAACAGAGAAAGTAGAGAAAGAACAGGTGCTGGGAAGGTGAAAGATTCAAGTTGGACAAGAAGTGCATGAAAAAATAAAAATCAGGAGGCTCATGAATGAATGTTGTTTACCAGCCTTACCCATAAGTAATGTGCAGAAATTTAGTTCAACAATTAGTAGTTGTTGTGTTTCTTCATAGCATCATGTATTGGTTGTTTGGTGTAGTGGTTGTAGTCCCTTGCCTCCCAATTATTTGGGTTGGTGAAGGTCTTTGGTTCAAATCCCGCACTCGGCACTTTTAAAGCTTAGACCTGTTTAAAATTGATTTTTGATTTGTTTGAGTAGCTGCTTAACATAATTTGATTAAACAGAACCATGTATGAGGCTCCACACAAGCCTTTTGTCTGTGCCTGCATGAGTGATTAGTTGAGCAACAATTAAACATGATTTTGTGTTGGGACAGCCTTTGATTAATGAAACATCATATAGATTCTTTCCTGTAACTAATAATAAAAATAGAAATATCATAAAGCCAAAACCAACGTGTGGATGGATTTCCACACATCGGCCATCTGACCCTACCACAACATGAGGTGGGTAGCTAAACGTGGGGGCAAGAGGGACTATTTTATTGCGATAATGAAGAGATGAAGAGAGAAAATGAAATGTAATTGTGAAAGAGTGAATGGGAAGAGACTATGGATGGGTTGGGGAGAGACAACAGTGTTTTGCTAAGGTATACGGTGGGGGCGGATGAGTCTTGGTAAAGGAAAGGGAGAAGGAAGGTAAGGGAAGATGTGAGTATAAGGAAGGAGGACAGCAGAAGTCTTGTCAAGGGCGACTTGGAGTTCCCGTTGGCGAGCGGCAAGGGACAATGCAAGCTCTTTACGCTTCGGGCACGAGTGAGAGTCAGCACGGTGTTTGCCCTGGCAGTTGACACATGCAACAGGACCACTGCATGGCGAAGAATGTGATGCACATGCAGGTTGTGCACAGATAGGACAGCATGGCTGCTTCACATTACAGTGAGCTTTGGTGTGGCCATACTTGTAACACTTCCAGCACTGCATGACATGGAGGTGGGGGAAGCTGCAAGAAACATGGGGCTGAAGGAGCAGAGGAGGATATGGCCACGAGGAAGAGCAAGGTCGACCTTAGCCTTGGACTCCAAGAGGAAGTAGAGTGACCCTGCAACCTTTGGCTTCCGCCTGCTCACGACCAGCACAGTGATCTGCAGTTGCGATGGAGGCGGGTTAACCCACGTTGGCAGACCAATGACCTTCCCGAGGTCCGGATTCTTCAACTCGAACTCTTTCTTCAAATCCTTCATATCACCAACATCACTGAAGAATGGATAGTGATGGGGACAATCCGAGCACCAGGGAAAATTCCAGGGGACCAGCGCGACCACTCTTTGGTAAAAGTGTCAATATCAGCCTTGGAGGCAGGAATGATGAATATACTGGACGCATTGACAGCGCGTAGGATTTTTGGAATATGAGGCTGAAAGGATGGGAGGGACATTGCCATTGAATCGAATCAGCAAGTGCTCCTCAGCAGGAGAGCAAAGGAGAGGCAGTTTAGCTTTAGGAGGCCTAGGCCTAGGGGTAGCGCGAGATGGAAGAGCGGCGACTGCAGACGTAAACGCTGCTGCATATGATGCATGAGGCTTCTTGACATTCTCGAACTCCTTGGCGAGTGAGGCGATGGCTTTATGCTGGGCCGCTGACTGCTCTGAGAGGTGCTTCAGGGCCGGAGAGACTGACTGGAGGAGAAGGAAACTGAAGGAGGTTGTCATCTCAGACTCACGCACGATGGTAAGGTGATTGACAAGTCGCTCCTGTATTGCCCTCAGCACCTTCCTTAACTCCACACTGATTGTCTTGTTCCCTTCAGTCCACTGCAGGACATCCCCAAAGACACTTGCAAGATCGTCGAAGGTAGCAGCATCGTCGATACGCTTAGTCAAGGCCTTGATGAAGTCCTTGACATGAACAGCTTCTGCAAGCTGGTCCTTCACAAGCTGTGAACACACGGTCGCCGTGCCAGAGACCTGGGGAGAGGTCGAGGGAGCCATAGATGGAGCAGCGGGGCTCACAGGAGTAGTGGCAGCAAGGGAATCGGACAATGAGTCGGATGATGGAGTCGATCATGAAGCCACCATTGATGATGTGGCAGCCACAGTTGGTGTGCTAGAGGTGACAGAGGGTATTGATGTGCACGTGGTCGGGCAGTCCGAGTCGGTGCTAATGGTGTCTAAGAATGACTGTTTCTTGGATTTTGGCAGTGGCATGATAGTAGGCATGGTATGATATATAGTGCAGGGATCCCCGCTTTGCATTCATGTGCTGTAATTATGCCATACCATTGACCTACATATACTGGGTCATATCCAGGACCATATGGGGCTCTGATATTGAAAGTCAAAACATGCCTGCAGCTGGATATATATATTGTTAGACATATGTGAGGACATCATGATGCCTATACTGTTTGTGTTTCTACAGGAGGTGATATACGTGCAAATTGGTGACTTACCATATTTGGTACATATTATATAATCATCCTATATTCATGGGTGCATGCAGGTGCAGGTATCCCATAAAAGTACAATGGTGTTGGAAATAGGAGAAAAGACCAAGATTTGAGGGAGTTATGAGTGTTATGCTGAAATCATCATTTTTTGAAAAAAAATTGATCCGCACCCTAAGTTTTGCAAAGAGCTGTAAAGACATCTCTTTTTCTGGTTTATGACTACACTATGCCTTTGATTCTCACGTCTCAAGATTCTTCCAGGAAAAAATGTGTGATGATGGTTAACAAAGTTACTTGGAAAAACTGCTTGGCCTTTACAAAACTAACTTTATTTTACTTGGGGCAGACAAGTAAAGTAAAGTTCACAAAAGTTACTTGTAAGTCACTTAAGTAACTTGGATTGATGCCATCTGATGGCCCAAGTTACTTTGTCTGATCACATTAATTTAACTTGGCAGGCCAAGTTACTTCCAAGTAACTTTGAGTAACTTGAAGTAGCTTCAAGTAACAGTAAGTAAATGTGTAAGTAGATGTAAATAAGTGAACTGAAATGAGTCTAGGTCTTTTTCTTCACCCATATCTGAGCCATTTGGCTTTCACAACTAGTGCTTCAGCTTTCCGCACCCTATTGGTAATTATTGTATGTCCCAGGCTGTGCCCAGATGCAATTTATATTCAAACTCAACTTTCTTTCACAGAAAATGAGAGTTTGGCCATCCCGGCTCTATTAAATCAGTCTGTTTATCATTCAGGCTTAGAACTAAAACCAAGCTTCAAGACATCACCGCACATTCATGGACTCCAGTGTGCCTGTAGTTGAATCTTTGTTTGTGTTATTGGATCATTTCCTTCCTGCAAGCAGGACTAGATCTTCTAGACTTAGCAGTTCAATTTCCAACATAATGCTTCAAAATTGTCGAGGACACTGTCAAAGTTATTCACACTTGGAACACAGTAATACTTCTTTGGCTTGACCCTGAGTCCCTGACCAGTGTATAGCTCTAGATAGCATCAAATAGGTTTGATAGTAGTGACACGCCTACTGACCGTCTGAGCACGAGCAAAACCTAAGAAGGTAAGCAGCACAAAGAGGGCAGAGGAGATAAAATGCGAGTGGGACAAACAAGCTGGTACTGTGGCTGGTAACCGAGCGACCACAGAGTACTAAAGGGGAAGAGCAGGCGGGAGACGAGGGAAATGCAGTGTATCGGACGGTGTTGAACCGTGGGAATCTTGGCACGGAATGAGCCGAAATGGCTGTATACGGGTTCAGCGCGCAAGAGTGCGTGACAGTAGCGAGGGAACCTCATTTCCACAAGAGACTCTTAAAAACCTACGAAATTTAGGGGCCCAGCATTGTCAAACCATCAGCCTGTTGCCAGCCACTGTTTCGATGGCCGTCGCAGAACAAAACTGTCCCGTTGCCGTCCCCTAAAACTTGTTTCTGAATCCCTTGACAGAACAGGTCCGCTACCCGTCAGACGGATCCCATCGAACCAGTGCAATGGACGTGGCAAAGATTAACAGCGATGAAAGCACTCACACTGACTTTAGTAGAGTGAGAATAATGATTATTGATGTGTAGAGTATGCTTGAGTTGTTGGGAAGCATCTACTGTGGTCATTACGTTGTCTTATTTAACAAGCTAGTCTAAGTTAGTTTCATAACGCGTGGGAAAAGTAAAGTAAAGTAAAGTAAAGTTAGCCCCGCCAAGTCAAAGGGGTGATCAAAGTTAAAGTTAGCAGTCACAAGTTACTTTATTCACTCTCATTGGGCTATTATCTTGGATGTTGGTTAAATGGATAGAAACCCGATAGTAAAGCCGAAGCGGATGGAGAAAGGATGTGCAGATAATAATTTTAGAGAGGGATTAGAATCTGTGAGTAGATCTCCCCAGACGGGTCAATTGAGTGAAGGAGCGGGATTAGATCTTCCGGTGCGATAAGACCGCTCTGAGCGCAATGAGCCGGGCTCCCGCATCCCGAACATTCGTGCCTAGAGGTTTGGCTGAGTTCGCAGGCTTCTGCCAGTTGAGTCAAATGGCGTGGGTTCAGGGTGTTGACGAGCGTGCATTCGCCATTGCGCCTCCTCCGTACCGGCGTTAAGCCATTCCGGAGCGTCGCTGAGCGGCAGTCCCGGGCGCGTTGTAGTGGTGACGGCCAAGGGGCAGAAGCGGATAGCTAGACTGTCGCCCAGATTTGTGCCATGCTAAACAAATGGCCCTTGTAATGGCGGGGTTGCCCGCGTGGGTTCCATTGATCCGATACAATGAACGGACCGGTAGACGACCCGGATCAATATACCAGGATTGATATAAAACTAAGAGATTTCGTTTTATTTGAGTGTTGGCAGGATCAACTTTGTTGGATATTTCCATTTCTACTTTCTTCCATTTACACCTAGACTTTTAACCATATGGCCCACGTGAGTCACCCAATCGGTATCCCGTACTCCCTCTGACCAAGATTTCATCGTAGTGGACATCTTTTGTGACGGCAATTCAGGAAGCCTGCACCGTTGCATTATCGGACGTGAATGATGACCTGAATCCGGCTGTGGCCAAAATTATGTATCTCTCTTCGTGGCCTAGTGCCCTCCTCGCCACGCATGAGGGCCTCTGCGTTCATTCACCGGACCCTCTACTTGAGGCATTGCTGTTTAAAAATTATGCCTGGGAAAAGAAATGTGTCATTCACAGCGATACTCAGAGAGGTCCTACCAACGGATACTACAACTTTAATCTAGAGACTGAAGAAGCCAAGAACTTGACTTTGAGAGACTTCATGGAGTATGTATGTTTTGTGTGCGTACCAGATCCACAATCTCGACACTCGAGATTTTACCTCGAACTAGAATGCAGGAATTAGAGGAAGAACCCGACGGTCTTCAATACCCACAATGGAAGAATCACCCCCCTCCTGTGAGCCATCCAGTCATCACATTTGCGAAGATAGTGATTTTTCCGGTAGTCGGTTTGCTGGGGTTGATCTGCATGTCGGGAAGGACGTCGAACTCACAATGAAGTGGGCCGAAGTACAGTGCCATGACTGCAGAAACTGGACCAGTAAACCCCAAATCTTGCACCATTCACTTTCTGTGACTCACTATAATGGTTGCAGGAAGACTTTATTGGGACCCACCACTGGAAGAGTAGTTGGTGTAGTGCATAGTGGTTCTATACATGCACTAGACTGTACTTTTGGCCTCAAATCGAGAGGGGGGCGTGACACATGATTTCCTCAACCTACTCTGAGTACCGGCACATCCATATGCCGGATTCGAATACCGTAAACCTTCATTCCACTCGACTCCCCTCATGGAAGGTATTACCTTAAGCCCCAAGTAGACATCAATTATTCCCAGTATCGCATTTGCTAGGAATTAACCGTCGAGACTCACTGTCTCATAAATTCATGTGATGATCAAATCGGTTTGTTGCCTTTTTCGCTTAAGTTCGCCGATCTTCGTGACTTTGATGAGAACCTGTGAATGTTCGTCACATTGGCATGTTTTTGGGAAAGTTCGTGAGTTGTTTGTTACCCGGAAACTGCTCAGCGCATCACTAACTGATGGGTATCAGCAGTGTGCCGAGCACGGCCGGTTAGTTTCGGGTTAAGTGGTTAGGTGGTTAGAGGTTTGGGTTAGGTGGTTAGGGTGGTTAGAGGTTAGAAGTTAGGGGTTAGTGGTTAGTGGTTAGCGGTTAGGGGTTATGGTTAGCAGTAAGTGTTAAGGAAAGGTACCTATATGAAGAAAACCCACCCGGCCTTGTGCTGAAAGAACACCGATGGCCGATGCTTCCGGGTTTTTGAACGTGCCGAATTAAAATGACGAACTTTCACAGAGAATCATCGGAAGTAACGAAGTTTCACCAAATGCGATCGAAGCGACGAGGTTTCGTGAAAATAAGCGAAATAAGCGAAGTAACGAAGTGACAAAGATGGCTACTACCCTATTGGCCACCAGGTAGTCGGCCACCCCCTAGGTAGTCGGCCACCTGCGAATATTTCATGAAAGAGTTAAAATTTGTGAACACTTGGTATCAAGGGACTAAGTATGACCTTTGAGGACCTCCCATACCGGATTTCAAGGCAAGTGATGTTTCGGCCGAAAGTTACGCGAACTTTGATCGGTCTCCACACCGTGTGAGCCAACATTTCTTAATTCGGCCACGCTACTCATGCCCGCCACTGCTTGTTTTCCACCAATTCTCCACCGTTTCACGACTTTCTGGGCTCCTTATGCAGCCAGGATGCAGCATAGTTACATTCGGCACAGTGTTGCGCATTACACTGCAGAAGACAGCAAGGAAGACTCGGCCTGCATTCTGATCAGCTGCAGTGAAACACCTCTGTATCCAACACACCATTAAAGCTATGGGTGTGGTGCCTGACATAGGCCTTCTTAGTAGCTTATTCCATGTTTTCAAGCATTAATCAATATTTATTTATTTTGCTTCCCAAATACCATTAGCCATTACCTTAAAACACGCCAATTTGGTGTTGCGGAACTTCAAGGTTTTTTGAACGGGTTCCTGGCTTCTAGGGATGAAACTATCGGGTCAATCATATACCTATACGCCCTAATAGTCATCCTGCACCGTATAATGTGCCTATACATCCACTTCCTCTGGCTGTGCTCTTGGTTTACTGACATGTGCCATGGGCAGCAGTCTTCTGCATTCCGAAACATGCCTGTATACCCTTCTTTTAGATAATATGGACATAGAAACTACCCACACCTCTACATATTGACTTGAATTGTAGATCTGGATACATTTTGGACCCAGTATTGGCATTAGCGGCATATGCGGCGAGGTGGCCAAGTATCTTTTTTGTTGCCTTTTTGGGCATGGAGGTGGCCAAGTACCTTGTGTGTTACCTTCTTGGGCATACGAGCAAAAAATAATTCATGGCACCACTATAGCAACCCCTAAAATCCGCCAAATAATTTCCAATCATTCATGAGATATATACCTTCGATTCAAGACCCAAGCCATTGCAAGGTTCGCTCAAAGTACCCCAGAAGTAACAATAATCACCAAGGCGGCCGAGTACCTGGTCCCTGATAGTAACCATAAAATTGTTTATATAAACCTGGTTTTAGATGCATATTGTTTAAACACACTTTTGAAGGATTTATACACTGCGAAGGAAGAGTGTGTTTCAATGAGTGCTGGACCAGAAACAGAACTCGGGCTATGGTGACATGGCTGATTTGCCCACGAGGTCGATCTATGTACCCCTGCCTACAGAGATAGGCAGACCCATGCCGACGAGCCTATGGAATGCAGTGACTCGATTGCTACATGACTGTGATCCCCGGACATGGGTCTCAGCCGTACGCTGCGCACTAGGTCCGAGTCAATCGGTTGGAGAGTGAAAAAAGTAACTTGTGAGAACTAACTTTAACTTTGATCGCCCCTTTGACTTGGCAGGGCTAACTTTACGGTACTTTATGGTACTTTTCCCACACTTGGCGAAACTAACTTGTTGACAGCTAACTTACATAGTTCTGATAAGACGATGCAAGGACCCCAGTAGATGCATCCCAACACCTCAATAGTACTCTAAACATCAGTAATTATCATTCTCACTCTGCCAGGGTGTCTGCAAGTGCTTTCACCGTTGCTTACCCAAAACTCAACAATATTGTTTGTTGGTGGCGGAGGTATCAATTGTGTGGATCTGGAACGGAAAAAAACAAATAATTATGGTCCTTCAACAATGAGGACTGTACAAAAAGACCTCCAGAAGCACCTTCACTGGCCTACTACAGTCAATTATCATCCTTGTCTCGATGTTGCCATGGCTGGAAGTAAGCCATACTAATGGACATAATTCGCAACTCGTGGAATTAGGTATAGGTTTCTGAGCGCTGTAGGCATGAAGTTTATCAAATGAACAGAACATTCACACTAAACAGAATGGTAGCTTGTACACGGCCTGAGATGTGGAATGCACGGACAATCAACCATGAATTACCTCGGGGTGGGAAAGCGGATAAGTACAATTAAAAAACAAGCATGTCTCTTGTTTTCATTTGGCTGCCCACATTATTTATACAAAGTACATCCGGGCTTGGCCTAAGATGTGCAATCTTTACCTGTAGGGTGCTGCAGGGCGCAAAAAGCCGAAGCACTAGTTGCGGAAAACCGAATGATTCAGATACGGGTGAGGGGGAACAAGGCCTAGACTTGTTTCAGTTGACTTATTCACACCTACTTCACTTTACTTACCATTACTTGAACTTACTTAAAGTTACTTACCACTAACTTGCCCGCCTAAGTTCGATCAGCCAAAGTAACGTTCGCCATCAGATGGCATCAGTTACCGCCAAGTTCGCCCGTTCACTTACAAGTTACTTTTGAACCGATGAGTAATGGACATAATGTATGAAAACATGACTAAAATCTTCATTTGGAGCACTATCCAGGGTATATTACACCACGGGGAGTCGAGGGCTCTACTCAGTAACATACTTATTACTGTGTGCAACCGCAAGGTTCGCACGGCCGTCACCCCACCTGTAGCAGGCTGCGGGGGGAGCTAAAACAGGGATAATGGCTACAAATATTATGGAGGAGTACCGCCGGCCTTTCCTGTATGCCGTTAGAGCTTGCTTTTCCCCAGATATCATGATGACGATTATTCAGGCGCTGCAGGTCTGAGGTCAGGGGTATTTCCGAGGACGTTGAAGGGGTGGGAGGTCTGGGATATGTTCCGGACGGAAGAAAAATTTCCACACGGTGCTAAAATCACCAGAGCCATGCAGAAAGTTGTCGGCTTGTGGTGGAAAGAAAAAAAAAACTTGAGTGATCAGCGTGGTCACAGGACACGAAGCAAGTGATCCAGGGGCATTCATATTGTTGCCATTGGCCCATTCGCTCATTCAACTCAAAGGGCAAAGCCTTCACATAGGGGTTGATTTTGCATATTACCTAGCCACATGGACTCTTGGCAAGTTAAATCGTTGTGGGAGGAGTGATGGGAATGTTGTTCACATGGTTAGCGGTAAATCTTGCACGCAGAGACACAGATATCACGCCGGGAGTTGTTAACTTACTCTAACATCCAGTTACTTTTTCTAGCTTGAAGTTACTTGAGTTAACTTGTAAGTTACTTTTGCTAATGTTACGTTACTTGCCTGCCAAACGTAAAGTAACGTTACTTTTGGCAGGCCAAGTTAGTTTCGCCAAGTAACTTTAGTAACCATCAATCGGTTGTGAGTGCAGCCATGCTTACAGTGAATTAGTGCATTGTGACGGTTATAAACAGGCCACAAGGCCAGTGGATGGAGCGGTATGATGGAGTTTGAATGGATATTGGGCTACGAGGTCTCAGTGGGTGGGGGGGGATATATTATACTCGCATGGTCCACAGGCTGAACAGCGAGTTTACAGAAGTCAAACATGTAGTACTGTACGGGTGGTTATCCCTACAGAGTTCTACAAGATGCTAACTGAGCACAACCTCATTCCAAGGGGTTGAACATACAAGACGCAGGCAATTCGGGGACTGGTCGGCACCTTGAATGGCAGGACCTCTGGTTAGAATCCTTAGGAACTGACCACCAGTTGAGGCAGAGCTAGTGTGCAGAAGGTGTTCTCTCCTCCCAGGTGAAATCCCCAGTGTCCATCAGTCTACCGAATGTTGTTGTATGGATTTCTCTTTAAAAAGGCATGCATGCCACATGCATCCAAAGACACAGTCTCAAGCCGCACGGATTTTTGCGGAGACTTGTCCGAGACGTGCCAGGTGCCAGCGTGCAGAAACCGAATGGCAGAATTCGTCCTTACAACTGGAGGCGCAGAAAAGGAATAGAGAAGCCGTCTGCGGTCGATATTTAGTCACAGGCAATCGAACCACGGGATGCCACATAGAGAGGATCCACGCCCCCAGAAGTTGAGGCCAGGCATCCCACACCACGCCCGAGTTGGAGGCTTTGCAATGAGGCTGAACTTCTGCGCTTGAAGAACCGAGAATCTCAAGGAATTAGAGGGGACGCAAAAAATCGATTTATTTATTTCCCGCAACTTGGACCTCGGTGATATTAGGCCCATTGTTGGTTCGAACCAACTCCCAAGAAAAATTACAAGGGAAACCATGCCTAAGGTGCCGGTGTCAAATCCGCCACAGTCGGTATCTGAAATCGATGTAGCTTAAATTTAGGGTTGGGCACGGGTTCGGGTCAACCCGACGGGTTTCCGGGTCGGGTCACCCGGGTACGGGCCACGGGTCATTGGGCTTGCAGACCCGGAGGAACCCGCTACCCGACCCGCGGTCTGGCGGGTCATTGCAGGTATGGAAAATTCGCTTTTTTAGCACCATTTTGGGCTTAAGTTCGGCAGTATCCAGTGTGGGAGATCGCATGGAAAAGTTGAATCGTCAATTCAACTCTTCCTGAACAGAAACCGGATGTTATGTGACTGGTTTCAAGGATGGTGAGTACTCATCTTGCATCTTAAAGACAAATTAATTGTACTCACCACTCAATTCCCTTGCAGAGAGGGTGGAATGACACTTTTCAGGGCAGGTGGAGGCCAAAACACACTTCTAGGTATGCCCGAGATGCCCAGTGCAAAGACCCGTGGTCAACCCGCACATTTGCGGGTCGGGTTTGGACCCGTACCCGCCGGGGTGCGGGTTTCTCAGGGTCCGGGTCCGGGTTGGGCGATTTCTACCCGGACCCGTACCCGTGCCCATCCCTACTTAAATTCCAACATGGTACACTATTTGGTTGGCATGAGGCCCGATGAGTCTTACCTACCTTCGTCGCTTTGTTCCTTTGCTTAGGAATGCGAAAATTCATCACTTTGATCGGAAACGGCAAAAGATCGACAGATACAAGAATTTGGGAAGGTTCATCACCTCCACCGAATTCTCACGAATGCTTATCACTTGCAGCACAAAGTTGCTCTGTTACCGCACCGTCCAATATCGGTAAGAAGTTGGTCCGTCCTCAGCCAGTAATTCATTTGACCAATGCATCAATTATGGATCTCAATTTCAGTGTTATTTGCTCGGATCGTGTCCACGCAAAATCACTCACTGGCAATGCAGCAACCAAATGGGCAGGCTGATTCGGAGATTAGAATCTTGAATAGCATGGTCACCTCTTTATCTCGCTTTCCTTTAGCATTCTTGAACTCAGCTAGACTACAACTGAGGATTGTTTGTTGAAAGTGCAGCTGAATAGAGGAGGGCTTGTACACACAATTCAATAATTAGCTATGGAGAAACTACAGGTTTTTATACCTCCTCAGTGACCATAGGAGTAAACAAGAACAAGTAAAAAAATGAATAGTATGGAGGATAAAATGAACAGTGTTCTCGGGGCATGGCTGAATGACAGATGGAATGAATTCAACAATCCGGAAGACCAGTGTCCAGTGCACCATGGTCGGGCTGACTCAATGTTTGTACTTCCAACACTCCCCCTCAAACTCGAGTCATGCTAAGTTTGTGAACTTGTTCTTCATGCTGGGCACATGCCAACAACTTGGTGAAAATATCAGCAAGGTTCCTCTTTGAGGTGCAGTGGTGAACAGATACCTTGTTAGAGGTAACAGCATCATGAATGAAATGATGTTGAATATCAATATGTTTTGAGCAGGTGTGATAGCTGGCATTAAACCTGAAGTCAATTGCGCCACAATTGTCAACAAAGATAGGAGTCGGTGTAGAAGGTGGGAGGTCAAGCTCAGTGAATAGAGAGTGGAGCCAGAGCTTTTTGTGTGTGGCATGTGAGAGTGCAATATATTTGGCTTCCATCATTGACAATGCGATGGTGGCCTGCTTTTTCGATGACCATGTGACAGCTCCCCCTGCTAGTCTGGTGACATATCCAGAAATGGATTTTCTGTCATCCATTGAGTTCCCCTAATCGGCGTCTGTATAGAGGCAAGGCTCAGAAAAGTCGGCATGCATGAAGATAGTAGATTCGGGATGTCCCGAGTATGTGATATTGAGATTGGCTGTGCCACATAGATAGTGATAGACATGCTTTGCAGCAGTGAGATGGGCTGGGCCAGGGTTAGAGCTGAACTGGGACAGTGTTTGGATGGCATAGGCAATATCGGGCCATGTTGTGATGGCAGCGTACATGAGGCCACCAACCATAGACTGATAGATAAGTTTGAAATCAGGATGGTACTCTGTCTTGGGAAGTTTTCTCAGGTTGACGTTTGGATCCAATGGAGTTGAAACGGGGTTAGCAGCGTCCATGCCATGCTGTGCGAGGATTTTTTGGATGTAATGGGATTGGTTGATGGTGATGGTGCTACGATCATGGTCACAGTGGATTTCCATGCCCAGTAGCTGCTTCACATGACCGAGATGTGTGATCTGGAATGACAATTCAAATTTGTCTTCTGTCCGTGTGATGAGTTCAGCTGTTGTTGCGTAAATAGACATGTCATCAACATGCACTGCAACTACTGTGATGTCAGTGCCATTGCATCGAACATAAACACAGCGATCAACAAGAAGACACTGGAACCCAACAAGAAGATGCTGGAAACCAAAATTTTTAAAGTGGGCATCAAGAGTCTCATTCCAAATGCGACCAGATTGTTTGAGCCCATCAAAAGTCTTGTGAAGGGGCAAAACACAGGAAGTGCCATCAGAAAAACCCTCCGGCTGCTTCATATAGATCTCTTCTTTGAGTTCACCATTAAGGTATGCTCCCTTGACATCCACAGTGTGCATCTCGAGGCTATAGCATGCTGGGAGTGCGAGAAGGATGTTATTCATTTCACTACAAACCACTGGAGATGAAACCTGGTCCAGGTGATAGTCCGTCCCAGGGATCTCGGTGTTGCCCAAAATGACGCGGTGTGCCCCAAAATGACGAGGTGTGCTTTGTGGTGTGCAAGGTTGCCTCTTTTGTCCTTCTTATTATGATAAACCCATTTATTTCCCAGTAGTTTGCATCCCTCTCGAAGCTGGGTGAGTGAGAACATGCCAAGCTCTTCAAGCTGGTTAAGTTCATCAATCATTGCCTGGTGCCAATCATGGGCATGCGGATGCTGTGTGGCTTGGCAGTAAGTGCTTGGTTCAATGTCCACAGCCATATTGGTCATGTTATTGGGTACATGATGGTGCCATACATCTGGACAGCTCAGGGATTGATTGGCGGGATTAAGGAGTTCATGGAAATAAGAGTTGGCATTGTAAATTTTCAGTCCCTTGGTGGCTGAACTGGGTTCCCGCTGCTCATGGGGCAGCATCTGTAAGATTTTGCATACCTTGGGCTGTGGCGCAGGCTTGGCAGGTGGCTCTGCAGGTGCTGAGGCATTTTCAGCCACATCATTGGCTGGTGCAGTTTGATTCTGCAGAGATAGAGGTGCAAGTATCAGCAGCGTTTTCATACTCGATTCTGGCTCACCATCTGACTTCCTCTCCCCCTCGAGCTTAATCGACATGTTTGGGATGGCTGGCCATGTGACATAGTCACCAGTAGACATCTGAAAGATGATGTTGTACAATGTGAGGACTTTACATGTCTGTGGCACGTGATAGTGCCAAGCACGCAACTCTTCCAAAATGACAAAAAAAAACAGTATGGCTTTGATTTCAGTGTGAATTTGGATTTGACCTGCCCCTGAGTTGATACCCAACATTCTGTACCAAACTCTTATAAATTTGAAACATCCAGTTTGACACCCCAAAAGGCTTTGTGAGGCGTGATGTGATCTTTAAGCGAGAAAGTGGGTGATCAGTTAATGATATAAGTGGCATACATGACCGCTTTGAGCCAGAGAAACTTTGGGGAGGCTGTGGGCATTGAGCATGACATGTGTGCACTCCATAATCATGTGGTTAAGCCGTTCAGCTACACCATTTTGCTGTGGTGCATAAGGTGCTATGACCTCAATCTGGATACCCTTGGCACAACAACATGCATTCAATGCATATTTGCCACTGCCATCAAAATGGAAAACCTTGCATCATTTACCAGTCTGTGTTTTGACAAAGGCAATGTAATCTTCAATTTCCTGGTCTGCATTGGATTTTTTGCTTCATCATTGTCTTTTAGCACTATCTGTGAATGAGATAAAATAGTGCTTGTCACATATGCCCTTTGTCTGTGCTGATCCCCATACATTGGTGAATGTCATGTCACTGATTTCATGATATTCATGGGAGGCTTGTTTGGGAAATGGTTCAACATGTTGTTTCACTGCAATACAACTCATGCGCTGCTTCAGCATCTCAGAGTGGTGTAATTTTTATGCCTGTGACCATGTTCTTTTTGGCGAGCTGTTTAATGGCTGCAGGGCTGTGATGCCCAAAGATCCAGTGTCATGGATCAATGGTGCGTTTGGGTGTTGCAGCAAATGCAAGGGAGCTGGATTTAGAGTCCGACTGGCTAGCCGTGACAGGCCTGACATTGCCGAGTACATAGACATTGCCAATGTTTTGGCAGTGCACTAATTTGGCCCCCCCTTTGGTTGTGATTACTATATCAAGGGAGTTTGGGGGAAATTCAACCTGGAGGCCAGCGCGATGAAGTTTTCCCAGGGAAATGAGATTGTGTGGGGATGAGAGAAGATAAAGGACACAATGGAGAGTGATCATGGTAATTTTGGAATTGATGGTGAACCGAAGTTTTGCTGATCCATAGGCTTCAGCTGGTTTAGAACCTGTGCTGATAATTTTGTGATCATCTAGTGGAGTGTATGAGGCGAAGATAGCCTTGTTATTGGTGATGTCGGTACTTGCTGCGCTATCCAATAACCATGAAGCCTTTGTTAATCCATGGCGCTCTGTGGCCACGAAAATAATGTCTTCCTCATGCTTTTCCTCGGCTACATGAGCCTTGGAGATCTATCACAATTACCATGACCACACAACTTTTTGTTGCGCTGATAGCGGTCATAGTTCTGCTGCTTTTGGTGCTCCCCATAAGTTTTTCCACTCTGCTTGTCATGGGAGTCGGCAACTCAATGGCTGGGACGTCCGCAACAGAAGCATGCACCTTTGTGGTGATTGCTGCTGGAGCTTTTGCTGTGGGCTGGTAGAGCAGTATTGTCGGAATCGAGCTTGGCACCTGGATGATTCCCCTTTTGGAGGATGCAGGCAATAATGTCGTCTGATATTTTAATACTCGCTGATGAGGCATGAAATTGAATATGCCTGAAATAACCAATTTTTGCGACCTTTCAGTTGGAAACAACTGATAAAACCAGTCAATAGGGCTACATAGAGTACTAGTCTACTCCCAGGACTGAGTACTAGGCTGCTTAATGGGTTTCCAACACCGGTTTCATCATCACTTTTACCACACTGGTCATAGAATACTCCTGCAAGCTGTACACTGTGTGCTGTGAGTTTGAGGATTTCTGTGAACTCTAGGCCATCATCAAACACATGGGATGTTGGAAGGATTTTAGGAATGGCTACAGAACTCAGGGATATACTATAGGTGACCTTATGAGATCATTTTGATGGTATCTACCTACTTAGGAATCTAGTGGTTGAACCTAGTGATTTCCGGGTAGTTCCAGAGCATGTTCACACCTAGAGCAGACATGGAAGCTGCTGGACAATGTCTAGAACCATATGTAAGAGGTCTAGAAAGACTTGGGCACACTTGGCAAGGTCTAGATGGCTATTGATGCAGGCTGTGTGTGGAAACAATTCAATAGGCTGTACATTTCCCTTGGGGAAAATGTACTTTTCCTCGGAAATTGGATTGGAGGGTTACTAGGATCGATACATATGACTCATGGGCACTGTTTTCACAGCCTAATACAGAGGTTTAACCCCAGAAAGGTGTATTTATTCTCACAACCTTTATACCCTTTTAGCACAAGTAAAGTATTTAAACTGGCATGTAAAGTAGATAGTGCCAGTGAACCCCACTCCACTGTTGGCATTTCTAAGACCTCTCAGGCATGGCTATAGCCTGATGTCTTGTTTTTGAGCTTAACTGATTGATAAGACTCTGTCTTTTTTGGTTATAAAAGATCAGTATAAGTCTCTTGTGGTGGCCTTGTGCCAAATCTTAAGTCCAACCAGTGTTCTAGTGGGTAGTATCTAGGTTAATAAATATATTGGCATTGTTCATTGCACTATATTGTGTGAATTGGCAAGGTTTTAAAGAACTCATTGAGATTGAAGGACAATACGCCTGCAATATGCCTGTCCTATCTCCCTGAACACACACAAGGCATTGAAGTTAGTGGTTGATTTGAGATATATTAGAGTGTAGACTTTGTCTAACTCTTTTGTATTCAATTTCACTGCTGCACTTTGGTGCATCGTTTCATTGCCAAGTCAATGCTACTGACCCAAGGGTTCCACAAGTCTGGCAAGGACATGAGAATGGTAATGGCAAATTCCACCTCACTGATCATGGTGCCATATTCTTCCAGTGTGCCCTTGACAACGGTGAGCTTCTGAATATGCTCTTCGACATTTTCTCCCTCTTCACAAGCCATGCAGAAGATCTGCTGGCAGAGTTGAATGATGTTAATTGCTCCCTTAGGTTGATAAACACTCTGGAGCTTATTCCATGCCTCAACACTGGTGGTGGCCTGTTGGATGTAGGCCATATGTCCCTCTGCAACACACAGGCAAATGACAGTGAGTGCCTTACACTGCTTTCTCTCCCATTGCTTCAACGCTGCTATAGCGGCTGTGTTGGTTTGATTGGGAATGATAGGTTTCTCGCAGCATGATCCGGTTATAAACTCATCACAGTTGAGTTCTGTGAGAATATCCATGATTTTGTTAGCCCATGTCAGGTAACCTTGGGTGTCCTTGAGCAGTTTAATGCGGTATGCATTTAAGCTGTCCACCATCTTTCCATGAGTTTGGCATGATTACTGGTGGGAGTGAGAAGCCAAGGGAAAGTGTATTGAATGGAGTGAATCATGGGTGGGTGGGGCCCATAACCTGTTGAAAGTGCAGCTGAATAGAGGAGAAGTTGTACACACAATTCGATAATTAGCTACAAAGAAACTACAGGTTTTTATACCTCCTCAGTGACCATAGGAGTAAACAAGAACAAGTAGAAAATGAATAGTACGGAGGATAAAATGAATGGTGTCCTCGGGGCATGGCTGAACGATGGACAAAATGAATTCAACAATCCAGAGACCGGTGTCTGGTGCACCGTAGCCAGGCCGACTCGATGTTTGTACTTCCAACATTGTTTCGATTTCAAGGTGGGGAAATGCAGGTGCTTTTTCAACTAATGCTCCCTGCAGAGCTTCCAGATGACTGCTTGTCCAGGTGCTTCACATTCAAGCAAAAGGTGTTCCATCGTATCATCCGCTTGGAAATGTGTGCATATAGCCCAGACTCATGACCAGCTTGCTTGCAAGCAGCAACAATGTGGTGAGCATGTGGTCGCAGATAGGCTGGTACTTCTCAGGCTAAGTGAATGGTATGAGCACAGAGTTAAAAAAACTCCTTTTCCCTTGTTCTGGGCTCAATTCAAGTCATATATGGAAATTCCAAAGGGAACATCTAATCTAATTTGGCTTGTCTCAAAATCTGTCTCCTCAGAATTTCTATTAAGTGCATCAGGGGGGAGGGGGGGCATACTAGAGGGTTGAATTTGAGTGAAGATTGATGGCATAGCACAGTCACCTGATACCAACGATCGGTGCTCGTCAAAATTTCAAACTCCGTGCTCAGTCCTTTGGCAGAGCCCAAGTACCAGTCTGCATGCATCAAAGTGCTTGCCACATTTTTTTGCCATTTGCAGGCAGCCAGGTGACGAGTCTACATTTAGCCCCTTGTTCGTATCCGGGAATATTCCTCCACTGAGTCCTGCACTTGCATGTCTGGTGGAGGCATTTCCACAGGAAATCTCGAATGATATCAGTTATATCTTTGTCTCGAATTGAGATCCAAATATCTGCATCAGAAGGGGCCGTTCCATTAAGGTCCTCCACCGCAAATCGCATCATGTCCATGGTTTTAATGCGTTCTGGTCGAGTTTTTGATTTCCGGATAGCCTTATACAGAGATGCCTGTGTCTAGGAGGACAGTTGGATTCCCTGGATTTTGAACTGGTCTGGGATATTTGTTGCAACACGTGCGGATTTCGGACTTGGCTCAGCGTCGGCCGATGCTTGTAATTCACTTTTCACACTTTTGCGAAGTTATCGGCGCACTAGATTTTATCGATGCAACTCCCTGATCCATACCGAATCCTGACTGCTCCAAGCTGGACCGGCCCGGGAACACGAAATAACTGAAGCGCCTCATTCAACACGGTGTTGTGCGGGCCGCAGCTCGGCATTGCACGGTTGTTGCGTGGCATCACATTTTTTTACGGACACGGTACAGTAAAGAAAATTGTGATATTTTTCATGATGAGGGTACCTCGAGCTCTCATCGACGCCAGCATCTCCTGTGCTGGGTTCCAACGTGTGGTCAAAGACTCATTGCCAAGATTTGTCTGACTCTGCCTGTGGCCAGTGGCAATGTCACGTTGGACGAAGTTCCACATCTCAAAAGTATATTCGGATTCAGAACATCATACTTTCTATATCTATTATGTTGCTCAATAACAATATTCTAAGTTACAAGATGGACCTCCGCTTCGCTCCGGTAAACAGAGGTGAAAGGTGAAAATAATAAATAACATATGAGGAGTACAATGTTGTGATAGATACTTGATGATGGGAAGCAAAAAATTACCTTATCCGATCAGCATCGTTGCAAAAAAAGATTAAAAGGGATACGTATCACACATGTAACGGTTGCGGTCCACATGTTGAACCTTCAAGACGGCGGGAAATTGTGGAATCAGTGAAGCTAGAAGAGGCCGGGACAAATCTAGACAGCAGGAAGTTGAGAACCGAGTAACTCAGTGGAAAGCATCTAGAAAACGAACCATTTCCGAGAACTGAGGGATCGTTGGAATAATATTGGCGGTCAAAATGGGCACCACCATCTTGAAAATCTCCCGTGACTCAATGTGTCGGCTGGTAATAGGTTTAAACATAGTGCGACACCAATGGAGGAGCGAGCCCGAGAGCACTGCATCAGAACATACTGTAACACTGAAAATGAAAGAATTCAACTGTGTCCGCCACGTGGATGGACTGAATGAAGTCCGAGGATGATCGCGTGCACATTGAGGACTGTTGTGTGAGTATCATCTTGCAAAATGTAGAAATTATATGGCCTTGAACACAGGATGAGTGAATGGCAAGGAAAACAATTCAGATTTTGCAGCGGGACTACGTGATACAGATATTGTTGAATCCCAGAGCAGAAGAGCAAAATGCTTGCAGTAAAATACCAGTGGGCAATTGAAGCAAGGCAGAAAATTGCGGGCCAGGGTACGACAAATCACAGGGAGTGGAAAAGGGGGTAAATGGAAGGGATGAGGTGACTGGTCCTTTTATCTGTGCCTCGGGGATGCGGCCGCAGTGAGAAAGCTCGAGCGGCACGGCGAGAGAATAACCGCGGACCGGTGAGAAGTCCGCTGGGGGTTTGCTGGATGGAGTTGCGTATGGTCACCTGAGCACAATCATGCTCGAATGTCATGGGTACCCAAATGGAACAGGAAAACAGGCTCTACAGAACGAGAAGAGAGGGAAAGAAAAGGAGATACAGCTGGCAATTGCGCCGCCAAACGGTCGAGTCATTGAAGAACGGTTAATAATAATTCTACAGTCGGCTGCACTACGTGGGCCACCGGCATCATGAAGAAAAAAATCAAATGAAGCTGCGCCGTAGGCGGCAGCAACTGCGTCCCTTCAGGAAGAGGCTGCGCACAGGGCAGCTGTTCTGCCACAAATGAAAGACAGTGGTGAAGAAGCACAGAAACCTGAGGTCTGAAGGGGTTAATGGAAGAGGAGGAGCAGAGGAAAACCAGACGGAGAATGGACATATGGAGCTATTGCACAGCCGAATGAGCAAAATCTTAAAGAACGGTTAATTAATCTAGCCAACATTAATCGCGGGGGACACCCTATTTTTTCTATGCAAACCCGGCTCGAATTTTGAAGGACCGCCTTCTGATGCTTCCGACCGAGGAGCTCGTGGACAACATTATTTTGCAAAATTTGATAGACTGTTATAGACAGGGATATGTAGTAGCTGCGCCAATTTCATACCTCATCATAGCTTGCCATAGCCCGGTATAGCGTCAAGGACATCCTCATAGACCCCCATAGACCCCCATAACTCCCTATAACTGACCTTTGGTCCATGGGGTCATTTCAGATTTTCCTGATGTGTACGAGAGATTCCCGAAGGAAACGAGAATGGAGGGAATAAATTGCATCCGACAGAGGGAGAGTCCAGGCTCAAAGGGATAATGCCCCACTGGATGGGTGCAGTGTGAACGGCGTCTCTCCTGGGCCGGCAGAGGAAATGTTATGTGGCGGTGAGTACGGCACCTGGGCGAATCGATGACGGGAACGCGTTTCGTGCGCGCAGTTTCAGTTCACGCCGGCGATGGGACACCCTGACAAAGTCAGCAGTATCGTGGAAAGAAGAGGGATCGGCGCATAACCCGCAGCAAAAAGGGGATACATGGATCAGGAATATGATGAATGACGACATGCAGAGATAGGCAAAGTGACGAGTTGCAAGGGTAGAACGGGGAAGCGAAGATGGGAAATATACGAATGAAGTGAAAATAGGAAGCATGGGGATGGGATGTCGGGCAAGGCAGGGAGAGTGTACGCTGTGACGCTAAGCAGCCTTCCGCATCAAATTCAAGACGGCTTTGCAAAGGAAACTTAGGATTCGAGCCGCGAAGCAGTGAGCACCGTCGACGATGAATGGTTCCGATCCTCGATCGGATGCAGCGCGAAGGGAGGGAAGCGAGGCATTGGGATCGATGCGGCTGATTAAGAGCAATCGAGGAAACGGGGGCGGAACGCGGAGGGTTGAGAATAAATACGTAAACAACGCAAAGATTCAGCATGCACACCGCAAGATATATTTCCGTAGAGTGCCGCGCACTTTCTAACGATCCAACTCGTTCGCTGCGCAACTAAAGATGAGGCTCGGTAATTAGTTTGGGGGGGCAAGCAAAAAGAAATAGGATGAGATGAGAGCTAGAACGGTAACAATGAGATGGATACGGGCCAAATGTATCGTGGACTCTGGCACCGGCCTCATTCGAGTCGGGGTGCACGGGGAGGCGCACACGTCGACAGAGCAAAAACCGCGCAGCGAGGGTAGAGTCAATCGTTATTGAAACGCACAAATCAAACTTCGCCCCTGGGCTGGCTCTGCATTCTGATACTTTCCCTCGAAAATCCTTCGTCCGGAAGCACTGGCAGGGACCTGGCGGAATCGATGAGCAATACCAGGCGAGAAGCGAGCGTGGATATCTAGAGTAGAGAAATGAATCAGTACGAGGGTATGTACTAGGGGAAAGAAACGGAGAGGAGGGTGGACAACAAAGAGTTTGGAAGGAGCGAAAGATCCCGGTGATTGCGCCGCTATGCCCGCGCCAGGAGCGTCGAGTGGACCGGGACTGCGGTGAGGAGACAAATCGGTGGACAGCAACGGTGAAAGCAATATATGGGAATTAACCCGCAGAGTGTGCTAGGGGCGGGAGCAGCGTACGGTGAGGTGGCTACAGACAATACGGTACAGTGCGACGTCATTAATATTGGCATGTAGCAAGCGAGAGCGCGGAGTACGGAGGAAATCAGCGATGCAGCGGCGACCAGTGGATCATGGATGCACTGGCATGTGCGGAGACGTGCCTAGGGGCATATGTGCTAAAGCTCTCCAAGTGGGGTGTCAGAAGTGGCAAGTGGCAGTGCCGATCAAATGACGTCTCGGACTCCCACACCACGCGCCCGCGCCCTCTCCCCAATCTCTGCCATCCCTCGGTCCCTTCAGCGCTTCAGCCCCAGTGAATATCCCTGTCGAGAATGTCTTTGACGCGTTCGCAGGAGTAGGAATTCACGTCGGAGTCGAATGGCCCGTGCGCGGCATCGATAGCGGCGCCGACCTCTGTCCGAGTCTGAAATCCTCCTTGCCTTCTGCCTCCATCATCTCCGCTTCGCTATACCTTCGCCCTCTCAAAGCTCCTCTACCTAGCCCACTATCGCAACTTGACAAGCGTTGCCAGCGCCGTATCTTCATCCTTTGACGCGTCTCTTTCGTGCCTGACGGGTTCCTTTATACGCCGGACGCGCAGATTGGTTTTTTGCTTCCCACAGGCGCTCCAAGCATCGCCATATATGTCCAGAATCGCTTCAGAGTGTACTTGGAGTCACCGCGGGTACACAGATCTTTGGTATCCATATCACGATGACAGACGGATTCTAACCGATCTCGCGCGATTTCAGTTCTTCATGGCTAACCACTCATGTACCTCCCCATGTATGTCAGCTCGACCATCTATCCGATTGTTGTAGATCTAAACGCCGTGTACCAAAAGAGGTATGCTTCTGCGTCATCATAGTTCTCGCTCGACTGCATTCACAGAGATAGGTCTATACTGCCCCCGAAGCGATGCAGAGGCCAATCCCCCTTGCCACACCCACGCCGTGCTTCTCCCACTCTACGGCGCGGTCGGTATGTGATTATTTTACCGTCTGCTTCGTTTGAACAGCATGCGCTCTCGCTTCTACCCGCATCCGCGCCACTGTCAACACCTCCCTGTCATGTGCCTAGCCTTCAACCCTTTTCGATGGTGCGTCTCGCTGGTTTATCTAGCCCGCATTATATACTCACTGAATGTCCGCGTTTCATGTCCTCCTTGCCGTATCCTTCCACATGCGCGGCGAGATCATTACTTGAATACTCGGTGGCCAATCCGCAGGATCCTAGACATTTTCAACTGTGACGCACCGCACCCCCGGACACACCGTGGTCCGCCTCTGGGTTCCTATCCCTGGTCTTATGGCATTGAAAAGAGTGCGTCGTCATTTTGGACCGGGAGACACTACTCCCTGTGCATGTTCTTCTCCAGCAGTAATCCCTCCCAACTTCCATCGTTCGCGGTCAGGCCCAATTAGCGATCCCTTCAATATAGTTGTCTTGAACTTGCTTCTACAGACATCCGTGTACACGATGATCGCGTCGAGTACTTTGACAGGTGAATGTCTGAGCAACCTAGGAGGGTTGACGGCGGACGAGGCGGTTGTCGGCGGACGCAATGTGAAGTCCTTCGGTAGTTCACTTGTGCAGTTACTCGAATTTGAATATTATATGTTTTTTAAATACAAAGTCAAAGCCGGGAAAAGCTATTAGGAAACAAAGCATATGCGGGCATCGTGCGACAGTCTGGAGCATGAGATTGACAAAAGTGGGCAGATCCTGCCAGAACAAAACCGAAATTGTCCTGGTACCAAATTTCTGCCTGGATATGCCGAGACGTGCCGCATTTTGGATGGGCAGATCTGGGCAGTTTGGGGCAGAGGACAGCATAAGGGTTATTGACTGGGCTTGATGAACCGAACCCAGGTTAGGTACCTAAAGTTGCCCGAACTTGATATCAGGTTCGAGGTTAGAATGTTTTGCGAAAGAACGGAACCGAAGAACTGTGACAAAAACTACGGAATGTTTTGTTCACTGCCATCGGACCGGCGCGTATCGCCGGGCACCGCGGTCACCCGAGGAATGTGTCGGATGCGTCCGGCGGGCGCTATGAGGCCCTGAGGACTTCCCATTCCCAGTGAAATTGCACTGGAGTGCAATGGAACGCGGCCCGAGCGCTAAGGCATTTTTGTATATCCTTTTCCCACCGGCTTTGATCTTAATCGCCGACTTTGGATGTCGACCCCGTTTCAATAGGCGTTGTGGGTACACTAACTAGCGCTTACCTCGAACCCGCGGTACACATCTATTTCTATTTGTAACTCGCCGCCATTTCCGGGGAAATGATACTCTTGGGAACGCGCCTGCATATCTGCCTCGCCTACCTGTATGATCGCATCAGATCCTACCAATCGACTCTGGGACTGCCGACAAATTATTTGCAAGTGGCTGATGTCTCACTTTACAAAGGGCTCGCTGTGGTCAAGACCTGTCTGTCTCGTCCCGACGGAGTTTTATTTCCTCTTGTCTCCTCTGAAGCGCCTCTGGCAAAAGGATTGCCTTATAAACCCAGGGCACGATTTTCGTCTATGTTCAGGCAGTCGACAATGCCATTCTACGTGCACTGGAATCCCGCTGTTCCCCCTCCTCCTTCCTCTCCTGTGGAGTCCCGCATCCACGGCGTTGTGGCCCCGGCTGAGCAGCTGGATACGAAGGTGCAACTATGGGCCCGGCTGAGGAACGGGCAATTGTCCAACATGCCTGTCGGCTTCCCATTCCGACACGTCATGAGTGGCAGAGCAATCCCACAAATATCCTTTGACCCTTATGAATTTCGAGAAGAGCTAGACTTCAAATCTCGATGCAGCGGTCATCTCGCTGCGCAAGTTGCGTTTACGCCTGCAGCCTCGGGCTCCCGACACTCAAAAAAGAAGTACCTATCCTGGTGTGCGACGCTCCCGAAGCTGGATTTACGGCCGTATACGCGTGGACCGCCGCGTGAGTCCGCTCCGCCTTTGTTCTCTGTCTTCCATTCTGAAACGACATGACTTGCAGCGAAAGTCCCCGTGGCGCATGTGCGTGTCGACACCGAGGTCATGAACACGATGTATGGCGCATACATCGAACGGGATCCGCGGATAATCCTTCGTGCTCTCTCCATTTCTCTTGAGCTTGGGCTGCTTGTCACAATCACCCTTGATGACTGCGGGCACTGCTCAGGCCAATATTCGAGCGTGGTCTACATTGGAACGGCGAACAACGGGCGGAGAAGCCTGCTACTCAACGCCGGGTCGTTCAGGGACCGCTCGATGTGCGATATTCTTCCGTCTTGATTTTTCGATCGTGAATGTTCGTTCAGGTCTCAGAATTCGGCTACTACTGCACACGCACTAAAATGACGACTGCGAAGACCTTCACGCCCCCGAAAAGTTGATTTATGCATATTTTATCGTTCTAAAACGCATCTAGAATCACGTCATCGTGCATTCGTGTACTTGTAGTCAGGAAGCCACGGCTAAGCTGGGGGTGTAGTTGTAATCTGTATAAGAAACATCTATACCATGCTATTGAATGATAACTTGTTTTCTCGTACGCAATTTTGGAGGATATACGACCCTGGGACAACGGGTTTCCCAGGCGATCAACTTGCGAGTACCCGTAGCATACATTGGTTGACTTTCCATAAGCCTAGAAAAATTCCCAGGGCATATTTTCAGTCATTTGGCCGAGATGCCGTGACAGCTGTCAGGACCCCATCGGGCTCAGATCTCACTTAGAATATTTTCGACCCTTGTTCAGAGCTTAATCAATTGTTATTCTGATGGGGGGGTCACTACCCCCTCTTCAGATTATTTGCCTGTTGGATAAACAGAGTCGTGCGTTCTCGTTCGTTCGCATTGCTTCTTTGGGTTGCGTGTCACTGACGTCACGGTCGTCACCTTCCTTCTGTGTGTCGTCTACCACGTCCGCCAACTACTCTTGTCTGTACTCACGACCACGCTTGTTAGCACACAGCAACGATGGGTATCAAACCTTCCCTCAAAATTCCCTCAATTCCTCCCCGTTTCAACCTGAAATCCGCCCCAAAACCGCCGGCGTCCCCGATACCACTCCATATTGGAAATGAATCCAATTAAAACCCTTCGCAGTTCCTGGCACAAGTTGTTCATCCATTTTGTCATCCTGGATGTCCTCGGGGTGCGCGTCAATATCCATCGTCGAATGGGGAACGCATCGTTGATGGAAGAAACAGAAGGGACGCGTTGTTGGGAGGTGTTTACCACTCAAACAGATATTTATATTTAAGTAAAAAAGACATTTATCCTTGCGCCGGCTTGTGGGAAGCAGGAAGGAATAGAATTTTGGAATAGATCGATGTGCCAGCAGCTCTGGCACCGCTCAGATAGGCTCAGATATCCCGCCGGAATTTTCTAGGCTTATGGAAAGTCCACCATTAGACGCCATATATGTTGATTGATTGATTGATTATTTCAAGTTGTAGCTACATGCGGCCCAAAGGCTATGGTAGCAGTTCTATGTAATGGTTCTATGTGTACGAATTATCCGGGGTTTTATAGCTACGGTTTTTTCCATGGAATAAGAAAGAGAGAAATGAGAGAGATATTCTATACGGTATGGTAAAGTCGTGGCGAAAATGTTAACGTGTGGGGCCGAGATGTTGTGGAAGTGGTGGAAAAGGTACGCGCGAGAGGTTTAATGGTGGTTTATAAGCATTAGAGAGGTGTAAAGTAGGGGTGTATGAGAGGAAGAGAGAGAAAGGGAGACGGGAGGGCGAGGTGCTCACTACGTGAACCGGCCGGTTGCTTCAACAGAACTCGCCATTGCCCTGAGAATTTTGGGCTCGCATAGGAGGGGCGAGACGTGCAGGGGGGCCGAAAATACCCGCTTCTTTTGCCGCCGAGTGAAGGGGTTTGCAGAGCGACTCCTAGGCAGGGCATTCGAGCAGGAAATGCGCTCGCGTCTCGTACGCCGCACCGCAGGCCTCGCAAGCTGGAGAGGCGATGAAACCCGACTTGAAGCGAGAGGCATTAAGGTGGGAGGGACCGGTGCGGAGCTGCGAAATGATAGAGGATGTTCTGCGGGCAATGGTGAGGGATGAATAAAGCGGGATAGGGCTGAGTGAGGGAGGGGATTTGTCAATCTGACGAAGTGCGCCGCCGGTCTTTGAGCGCTTCCAGGCGGTTTCCCACTCGCTGAGAACCTGGAGATGAGGGCCGGGTAGTCGTGAGGGACATGAAGGTGGATGGGTGAGGTGGGAGGGTTGTCGCCTCCTTGGCTGCAGCGTCGGCCAACTCGTTCCCGGCCGTCCCGATATGGGCTGGAGTCCAGAGGTTCAGTATGGCGAGGTGAGGGCGAGATGGGAGCGCTTGGCGAACGAGGGCATCGTAGCGTATGGCTCGGTATTGTCCGCCATATATGTAGTATGGACAACTGCGCCGGAATGTATCTTTCTATTTATCTAGTATTGTGCCCATACTACGGTGAGAGGACCTGCGCATAATTGTCGGTAAAAATATGAGGAAACGGGCTCAACGGTTGCAGCAGATGTGATTAAATTTTGCCACGAAATTGTACATCATTAAAATTAAATTTCCCTACATTTTCGTCTGGCTTAAGAAATTTAATTTTCTCTCTTTGCATAGTATGACAGCAGCTGTGACTTGTAAAAACAAAATCTTCTGAGGAGTCTAAGATTTAATCTAGAATTTGTTCAGGACCACGTGAGTCAAAGAAGATCAATTTTACACACAAGATTTGATTTAAAATAGGATTAATTATACGAAGGATTATTGCAATTTTCAATAATAATGTCTGATCGCACTTTTCAAAAAAAAAAGTTTTGAGTTGGTCCGCAATCCGATTCGCGTGATGTCACAGTGCACAGCCATTGATCGCTTCTCTTTCGCTTCACCATCAACGCATTTCTCTTCCATGGTCAACAAACGCATTGAGAATTCTGCCAAGGTCATTTCCCTTTGACTCCTGCGCCGCGGTCGCAACAGCCGCAAGGAGATTGCAAAGATATGCGTAGGGCTGTTCGCCGTGCCCGTGACGGGCACGGCCGTCGTTTCGACGGGACCTGAACGGGAACGGTCCGTCACACGACGGCCGTCATTTCGCCTGTTTAAACTCACAAGTAAGTTCATAATATGTGCCCTAAATTGTGTATTGGGCTCACCTTTGCACAGAACACGCCTCACAAAAGGCATACACCGCATATTTAACTGTTTATGGCATGTTTTCAGGACCCGTCGACCCGTCGACGGCCGTTTTCGACGGGAACGGCCGTCAAAAATGCAGCGAAAGAGCCCACGGAACGGGACGGCATGCCCGTCGCCGGACCCCGTAGAACCGGCGCGACGGGCACGGCGTGCAGCCCTAGATATGCGGCTTCTCTATGAAAACTCTCCGTCAAACTGTCATTCGCTATCAAACAACCCGGCAGTGTTGCGAAGGCGGCCGCTCTTGGTCGTGGTCATCCATGTCTGCTCCACCAAAAAGATTCATTCTACCTCCTAAAGCTAGCCCAACATTCACCATGCACCTTTCTTGATGAATATCAACACTTCCTCCATTGCTATCGACATCTTCCCGTGCACATCTCTACTGTCCATCGAACCTTTGAGAGAGCCGGTCTCAAGGTCAAAAGAGTTCAGAAAATGGCTTCAGAACGCGACCCTATCCAGGAGGCACATTTTACAGACCGTATCTCACAATATCCCGCCCACTACCTTGTCACGGTCGATGAAACATCTAAAGATGATCGGACTTACACTCGGTCGTGGGGGAGGTCTCCGAAAGGGCAACATGTTGAGGTCTATCAGCCTTTTGTGCAGAAAAGGCGCTTCACGGGCATAGCAGCGCTAGCTCTTGATGTCGGCATCATAGCCTCTTGGGTGATTGAAGGCTTGTCGGATCGGGACATCTTTGTTGATTTCCTCGAGAACGAGCTTGTAAGTTCTTATCAATCCAACAATTGTATCCTTTCTCATCATGCTAGTTGCCTGTCATGAATCCCTACCCAGGTCCTCATAGCGTGATTTTGCTAGACAATGCAAGGATACATCATTCCGAGGAGATTCGTGATCTAGTTGCATCGTATGGTAAAATCTCACATTGATTTGGAAATGATTTATGTGTGCTCATCTATGCCTGAAGGATGCCGCATTGAATATCTACCACCCTACTCCCCTCCCTATAATCCAATTGAGCAAGCTTTTTCCGTAATCAAATCATACTTGCGTTGTATTGGTATTGGAGCTTACCCTACATCGGCGGCCTACTACGAACTTTATCAAGCATTCCGAATCATTACCCCTGAGATGACCTGGGGGTTGTTTTGTCATTCTGGGCTGCTGTTGCATACATGTAAATTTGTAACGACTAGAATTGTACTTCAATCAGAGCCAAGTTTCCCTCGCTTCCACTCTGCCTCTGCAAAACGCACTGAAGCCCACTGTCCAATTGACATATGATGATCTAAGATGGCATTTTCCACGTATTTGAGCACATGTGGACCTTCCAGCTCCAGCGGCAACAATCGCTCCAAGACATTATCGGATAGCTTGAAAGCGTGGCAAAATTCGGAGATTGTCATTCTGGCAGGTTTGGGTAGATGGTGCTGTGGAAGTGATGGACTCTTTGTTGGCGGCGGCAGCAAACAGTGGGGAAAAATAGCCGCAAGGCCGGCAAAGTCATTATTGATCACAACTGATGAATTTGGTTTTGACGAGGCAGCTCGGCGGCGTGAAGCAAGTAGGGCAATGTCATCTACATCGTCGGTTCGGTTTTCTGCGGGCCAGAATTCCTTTTTCTTCTTCAGGAGGTGTATCAACATCTACACCGGGTGTCTTAGCAAGCTATCATTAAGACAAGACATCAATCATTTGACGCCATGATGAACACGTAGGATAGAGTATACCATTGCAGATGCCCAAATTTTGAAGAGAAACGGAGTCAGGTTTACATGTTTTGCAACAGTGTTGCCAAGAAAACAATAGCGAAAAGAGCATGTTTTATCAGAGCATCGATGCTTTTTCTGAAGTTGTTCAATGGTCTCGGCCATTTCCTCCTCCTCGGCGGTCATCTGTGTGTGCATTGGGCTTCAGTAAACGTGAATTTTACCAAGGCAATGCAACTTGCGCTTCCTGCTACCAGACTTCTCGGGCTCAGCCGCATCTCCGTTGGTGTTCCCGCCGCCTAAATTGTCATTCGTTGTCTAGAATCATTGATATCAATCTTTGAATCAAGTCGGACCTGATGGTCTTACCGACGACACCTCGAGTTCCAACTCCTTGACGTCCAGTCCAACCCTCTCTTTGCCTTTGAGACTCACTTGGTTCACCATCTCTTTATAATTGTCCACAGAAGCTAACTTCATGTTATTGAAGTCTGTGCGAGCAAGGGTCCAAGTCATCTTGAAGCGCGTCGTTCGAAGATGATTGCCGACGATCTTGTAGGAGTAGTACCCATCTTGTTCACTTCGTTACTTTGCTTAAGAATGAGAAAGTTCGTCACTTTGATGAAAAACTGTGAAAGTTCGTCATTTCGACAGATATTTGGGAAAGCTCATCACCTCGGTTAAATTTTTGGGAAGGCTCGTCACTTCGACAAAATTTTTGGGAAAGTTCGTCACTTCCGGGTGCACGCATGGGAAGTGCATTGTTTGATCAGAATTACGGAATGACACAAACAGAATTCTGTTCTTTGTTACCACACCGACACCCTGCCGCCAGTGCTTCGCAGTTGCGTGCCCGCCCGCTATGAACTATACCGCATTTTCGGATAATGCATGGTGTTCTGGAAGTTTTGTTTGCTAGGTCACGGCGAGCCCTTCCAGCGCCGTTGCAGGTACGTACAAGATTCCTCGTGTTGGTGTATCACTGACGGAACGTTCCAGAATGAAGGGAGAGCCCGGGGAGCTGAAGAAGGGGAAGATGGCGGGAGAGTAGAAGGAATGGGCGATGGCGGGCAGGAAGACGGCGTAAAGGCGACGGGTGTGGCTACGCAAACGCAATGGTGAGGGTGCAGAGGGGCGAGGAGGAGCGAGGACCGACGATACGCAAGCACGAGGGGCAGGCAGGTAGATGCGGGGCGTGCTGGGCCAACATGTACCATTAGATATGTTTTATGTACATCCCAATGCGAGCCAATACAGCCCGATACTGCATGATACTACAAAATAAAGGGACTGAAAAAAGTCTTATTTTTTCTTTTCCTCGGTTGACATCACCAGGGATCGCGCAGTGTGCTCTGGTATCGTTTTCTGCGTTTGAGGCTAATTCGAGGTTCCTCGAGGTCAGACGAGGCCAAGCCGATACCCGGCGATCCCAGGCCCGCCCGTGTTTTCACTGGGGCTGATCCCTCGCTTGTGCGAGGAAATGTCCGAGGGAGCATGAGGTGCTTGACATTCTTTTTAACCCAGACAACTCGGATATTGTCTCTGAAGAAAAAGAGCCCGTATCATGTGCGATGTCCAAAGCAAAATAAACAGTAAGTGACCAATTTAACCCTTCGGTTCTTGCTAATACATAAAGGCTTTTATACTGTGCCGAGCGGTGATGAAGCTGGCAGCCTAGAAAACAGAATTTCGATTGTTCATCATGGTGTAATACAGTGTACACCACGCCCGTGACTGGCCGTGCACGCTCCACGTGGGTGGATGCGGTCATGTGGTGATCATCGGTAACGAACTTTCACGGCATATAGACGAAGTGACGAAGTTCTACCACATCCAGCTGAAGTGACGAACTTTTACAGGAAGTGATCAAACTCACTCACTTTCGCAATGCTAAGCGAAGCTAACCGAAGTTAAGCGAAGTAACGAAGTGACGAAGATGGCGCGGACTCATCTTGTAGCGCATGGATTTATTGTTGGGGCCGGCGCTTCCGACAGCAGTTATAATAGCATCAAGTGCTTCAGTGAAATCTGCCTTTTCGTGCACATAAATGGATTTCTTGATTTTATCGGCTTTAGCGTTACTTCGGCGCTTCTCATTTGGCTTCAATGGAGGAGGCTGGGGTTGGAAATTGACTACATAGTTGATACCCTGTCCCTGGTTATAATCCGAGTCTACAGAGCATTGTTTCTTTCTCCATGCATGAGTTGATAGGTCGCACTTACCCTGTCTCTCTTCCAGGTCTTCTCCATCATTATGAAACCGCTCTTGACTCCGCCGATACTCCTCATAGCCTTCCTCATCGAAGTCATAGTCATCATTGAACATTGTAGAGGGAGGAAGAAGACGAAGATGAAGACAAAGTCAAGAGAGACGCGTCGATGGTGAAAGAGAAGCGTTTAATGGCTGTGCACTGTGATGTCACGCGAATCGGATCGCGGACCAACTCAAAACTGTTTTTTTGAAAAGTGCGATTGGACATTATTAGGGGGTGCTCAATTCTTAATTTGAACTTGTTCAGTTCGTTTTTTAATAAAATAAATTGTCAATCAGTTGATCTCGGCACCGTTATCCAAATTAGGTCATCTCCTTGATCCCGCAAGGCAGAAACAGAATCGGACTCATCTACTGACAGTTACTTGGGATACACTGCAGAAGGGCTGCTTTCTACCTTCGGGGATTACCTAGATGTTGAAGAAATGATTTTATCTAACGATCAGGAGATAACACCTCTGATCTCCTGGAGATCTCTGCACTCATGTGGCTCAAAATTATAGAGTAGATGGATGGGAATGGGACCAAATGGCCTTATGAAAACATTCCCAAGTTGATTGACCTTTTCTCAGTCTGTTTGTGAGCACCCAACTGGGAATTTCGAGGCATGTACACAAGATCACGCCACTATCGATCGAACGTTCGGATCCTCGGGGATTCTCGGACATCAAACTGATTGACAATTTATTTTATTAAAAGATGAACTGAACGGGTTCAAATTAAGAATTGAGCACCCCTATTATTGAAAATTGCAATAATTATACAATGATTAATTTCACTGGGAAAAGCGGCAAAAGAAGTATGAACAAGGGTGTTTAAACACAGGACTGTACAATAATCAAGGCAAGGAAGATAAATTAAAGGAAGCTTTAACCACTACACCAAGCAAGACATGCTAAACTGGTGTCGCATTTCCCACATATCAATCATCCTGCGTAAGACAAATGGAAAAATCTATGTTCAAGTCCATTTCATGCTGTGGGGGCTGAAATAGGCTCACGAATACAATTCAGCCACTCTAGATTAAATTTTTAACGAAGATTAAATCTTCAAAGATAAAATCATCCTTGCCTTTCCTGAATATTGTTTATTTAAATAGTCCTGGATCTAATCCCCGCTCAGATTCACCACCTCTAGATTAGATGTTTTGGAAGATTAAATCACCTTTGTCTTATGTGAGGGTTTATTTTCATTCTTTCCTTGGCATTACCCAGCCTGTGATATATATGGTCTTACTGGTCTAGTGGTAAGGCTCGTTTCTCGTATTCTGCATTCCATAAGTGTTGTTCTAGTACCGTCAAGTTCAACCCTGCTCAAGCGACCTTTTTTCGTTTCCAGTCCAATCAGATTTAATCTCTAAGCGACAATTCAAATTTCATGCACTACCAAATGTGCAATTTAATCTCTAGCTATTGTAGCACAATGTACAAAAATTAAATTTCTTAAGCCATACAAAAATGTGGGGAAATTTAATTTTCATGATGTACAATTTCGTGGCAAAAATTTAATCCTATCTACTGATCTCACTGAACAGGCAGAAAAGTGGATAGGGAATTCACTAACCACACCACTCGTCGTCAACTCGGCGTATAATTTTGGGTTGCTAAGTCTAGGACCGTACAAAAATCCCGCTGAGCGCATGATTCAAGAACCTCTTGAATTTCAAGACTGCAGATCGCCGAAACTGCGCGACACGACTTGCGTGCGGGTCGGGGACCTACTGGTTATTGGTCCATCCTCCGAAGAGGTATGTTCTCTCCGAATCGGGATCGCAGACTAGCTGCAGTTGGCAGTGATATGTCGAGAACTTGCTTCCATTTCGCCGCAGTCCTCCGGAGGGGACGGCCCGAGGCTGTCATGCGGTATAAGGTGTAAGCGAGATTGGAATAATGAAAGCGTTTTCCCTGCTCGAATGTTTAATACATGCAACGGGAATGTCAGAACCCTCGGTCTAATGCAGTCCGATACCCCGGAAATCTGCTACACTAGAAGAAAATTAGGGGTACTTTACTAAAGTGGATTTTTCCCGATGTCCTCGGAGACACCTCAACTCTACATATCCGTATGCTCAGACGCCCGACGAGGCGCCGGGCAGCTCCGACTCGGCGATCCGCGTGCCAAAATAGCGGAAAGATGCGTGCCTTTTCCGGGCTCACCAAACTCGCAACACTTTTCCGCGGCCCTAAGCACGTATAGTCAACCTGCTTCGTCGCGCGCACGCTCCCCAGCCAAAAGGGATGGTCATCAACTGGAAGGACTTGCACAGAGTTCACTTTAGTGTCTCGACCTCTGAGACTACATACATGGGATCGTCACTGAAAATAGCAGATCGGTGAAAATGAGGCGATCCAAGACGTGGACGGTATGGGATGCCAAGGAGGGAAACCGCTTGTTGGATGGCGGGCGTTCAGGGAACTGAGTTCGAGTGCAGGGAATGGACCACAGAATGGGAGGATAGGGCTTCGTGGGAGTAGAACGAGTGATTGAGACATGAGACATGAGGCGGTTGACGGTGCGAGAAGATGTGTAATTTACATGGTGCGCGGGGTTTTAGCTATGGTTTCGATTCCGATAAAGAATTGGTGTGTTGAAGCGCGAATTATGATCGCGAAGGACGTATTACAGGTTCACCTGTGAGACAGAAGCATCTGCCTGAACCCAGAACCAGCATTAGACTCAAAGAACCCGAGCTGGTCTGGGGAATATAGACCACGAATATCACCTCAAGATGATCCTTTGGCAAAGCTGCTATTCCGCAAGTTCAAGTCAGAGATACGGGTCTTCTTCCACCACAACACATCGACCCCGCCCGGCTCAGGAGACGTTTGTCATCACAGCAAGCGGCGGAATGAATGCAGAATTGGACCACAGGAGAAGTCTGCAGACTGCAGCCCATGGTGGTCGATTTGAAGGAGTCAGCGTCTGCCGGATCTCAAGCTGTCAATCAATCCCATCAATCGACGTTAATCAACCTCTTCCATCGACGGGCTCTTGGATGTCCCACCGTCATTTACCCGCCAGTCTCCACCTCTCTCGCATCAGCTTCAGGGCTTGACACAAACAGCCCTGGGTATCTGTCCATCCACCTCCTGGGAATGTGCCTCCATCAGGAGAAATCCCCTGGGAACATACTCATTTGTAGCCGTACATCAGCAAAACAGAGTCTCTCTGGTGGGTATGGCACTCAAGAGGTGAGCGATCTCTGGATCAGCCAATACTTCCCACGACCCCCCAGAAAAAGGAAATTGCATCAATCCATCATTTTCAACAGACTCTCAGATTTTCTTACACACCATGTATCTACAACTATTCTACTTCACAGTTATCAAGTCTTTCGCTATGAGCACTGAATTCAGTGTTGAATGAGTGCTCGGCGAAGGCCGATTATGATCAGCTTACCTAATGGTATTGGACGATCCAGAGATCACTCACCTCTTGATGGCACTATCTGGCTGCGTCTGATGTGTATGGCGCGTATGTCAGCCACACCAGCCAGACTGCCATAAACCACCAGAATTTTTTGGCTCGGCCAGAACTGACCCAGAAATGAAGTTAGGTCTTGGAATGAACTAGTTACCTTCGATTGCTTGCTGCGATAACGACTAGGACGAAGAAACGCACTCAAAAGTTCAAAAGTTTGGCGAAAGCAAGTCGAAAGTGCTAAGTCCGCAATAGTCTTGGCATCAGCTGCAGATTGCCCGATCGCATCACGTCTTTCGGGTCGATGGTTGAACGTTGATTTTGCACTTCTCTTCCTCCCACCACCATCTTCCTCGACTCGCTGCGGCTCTTTCCCCCTCCTCTTTCCGGCTTCTCTTCCATCCCCTACACTCAGAAGAAGGATTCATTTCAAGCTGCATGCTATACCTTCACCAGCGCTGTCACGCCCTTTTGTCTCTTTTCTCATGAATCACATCCTCAAGACTCAAAGTTGCGCATTCAAGTCCAAGTCAGCCTTCAAGGTCCTCAAGCTCACTTTCAAGAGTATCAAGACTCAAAGCTTCAAGTCTATAGATCTCTAAGTCGCGTATTAAAAGTCAAGGCTTTCAAGATGCGCACAATCCTCTAGTCTCAAGAGCTCTTGGCAATCTCCACTGCAAGTTGCCGGCTCCAGGTCATTACGTCCTTCCTTTCTACCTCCCTTGACTGTGTTTGGATCTGCATTGGCTCTCGACCAGCTTTAGGATGTTTTGGGTCGTGTCGGGGTTAAGGTGCATTGGTTTTTGGTTTTGATCAATTTTCTATAGATCATTATTCATGTCGGCCGGTAATTCGCGGTGTGCCAATGAGGGCGCGGGGGCACGACGTTCCTGTTCAGGACGAGTGGCGGCACCAACTACAGAGCTACGAAGAACCTCAGCACGTGGATATTAGAGACCTTGCGGTGAGCCACCGGTAGCCACCCGGTGGCTCCCGAGGCATGCGGTGCCGGTGGCGCCTCAAATGACGCGCGCTCCACCCAAAATGAGCCACCGGACGCCACCGGGTCAGCCACCGGATGACGTCGCTCTGCAAAATGGGGGTAGAGCCACTTGCGACCGCATGCCTCGGGAGCCACCGGGTGGCTACCGGTGGCTCACCGCAAGGTCTCTATTGGATGGATGTTGGATTGTATTGTCGCTACGAAGGCCCACGGGCGGATACTGTATCTTGTTCAATGAATAGAATGTATTTCTGTGCAGTATTACCGGATTGATACTGTGATGGTGGCCAGAATAGAAGTTCTGAACACCTTCTAGCGCCATAACTGATTATAGCGTCAGGCGTGTCATTATGCTGCCAGATCGAACTCTGGCAGTATGGTGCATCTGGTCGGTCTGGTGCCAGATCAGCCAGACATGTTATGTTTTGCTGATGTAGTAGACAGTAACAATGATTTTAGGGGGAGTGGGACTTGTGCAGTACTAGTCCCACTCCCGTGCTGGCCGAGAGCGATTAGTGTTTCCCTGGCCCTGGCTCTAGCCAAGAAGCCAGGCCGGCCAAACCACGGCTCCGTCAAGCCAGGCCAGGCCATCCCGCTGGCTTGCCGTGGCCCTGGCTTCTGGCTTGGACTTTCCCAAGCTCAGCCAGGCCAGTCAACCTTTAAACCATGGTCTCCAAGTTCCCACATAAACCCGCCAATGCAGGCAATTTTCAGGGCGGATCCGAGCCTCAGGGCGAGATTTAAACGTATATCATCCTCACTCACCAATTCCAGACGAATCTTACTTCTCGGCGGCGCTTGCACGGCCTTGCCTATTTGGGACGAAGGATGCAATGTTGCCGCAACTTCGAAAGCCGACTTAAAATTTGACTCGATTTGACTTGAGTCGATAGGTCCAAGTCGACTCCAGAGCAAATTTTGTACAGCAAGGTATTTTGGGTGTTCTAGCTTCATTTACAGCGGTTTTGCGAAAAATCATGGAAACGTGACAGATGACAGCCGGGTGTCACGCGCTCGGGTCACGGTCCATCAAAATTCAAGAAATTGCTTTTTTGTTCTGTAAACAACTCAGCACACCTTTGGGGGAATTCGGAGCAGCAGGTCGACTTGGAAGTCAACCCAAGTCACAGCACCGACTTGGCTCGACTCGACTTAAGTCAGCTGCAACTTTAACTTCGATTGACTTGGAGTCGAATTTTTCACGGCAACATTAGACGGATGTCGGACAGGCATGTTCGAAAAGTTTGATTATGGCTGGTAATCCATCTCTTTTCTGCTTGTATAAGGTGGGATTGATGCATGGATATCCATATACCACTCACAACCACTAGGAAACAGAAGTAAAACACTATGAAAATTTGCGCCCAAGCCATGGCTCGAGGCAACTGCCTTTGGCCGGCTTTGGCTCTGGCCTAGAATTTTCCAAGCCAGAGTCAGACAAAGCTAAGCCAAAGCCATGGCTTCCCGGCCAAGCCAAGCCAGGGGAACACTAAGAGTGATTCGGCCAGATTAGTGTGACCAAGTGCACACCCTGGTGCGACTGATCGCAAATGAGCCAGTAGTGGGACTGATCCGTGATTCATACATGTTTTGCCCGACTGTCTGCCGTCTGTCAAGCATTTGTTGTCATAATCGTAATTGATCTATCGGCCCATTCCATTGTCACATGGGCGCCATACTCAGTTACTCCAAATAAGTGACCGGTCATCCATCTGGCCCCACCTGATGTATTGCAAGCAGGTTCTGGAACATGCATGTCTACCATTCTTCTTGGAGATGCAGGAGAGGGTGCCCAATCTCTTTTTTCAGCAAGACAGTGCATCTGCTCATTGCACCAAGGCCATGTCCAAATGGTTGATGGTTCACAACATTCCAACTTTCCCCCATCCCTCATCCTCTCCAGATGTCCGCTCCATTGAGCTGGTCTGATTAGTGCTCAAGAAGCAATCTGTTCCCACCCCATCCAGCCTACAAATTATGTTGAGGTTTAAGATGCAATTCCATCAGCAGGCACTGACATTTTGATTGATAGAATGCTGAGAATTGTTGACACTATTATCGTGTCCAACAGTGGACAGACAAAGTACTAATAATGTAATACACGTCCATTTCTTAATCTCCTTTAAACAGTCAAAGCCACCAGAACTATATGACTGGTCACTTATTTGGAGTAACTGTACAAGAAATGAAAAGCGGCGAGGTTTAGGTTGATAAAGCAAAATGAACTGTATCTTGAGAGGCAATAAATAGTCCAACTTCAAGGCGATGCAGTGCCGGAAGATCTAGAAAGGGCATGAGTCGAGGGGATGGGGTGAGTGAGACTCGGTGTTGTAATTAGCAGAAGTTGCCGAGTTTGACAGGGCATTCATTTGACAGGGTGTTCGTTGATCTAGTGGGCGCTTAAACTGAACGCCGAGTTCAGGTTCAAGGTTCGGGACCTGCTTGAACTGAACGCGGCGTTCACTTTCGGCGTTCAGGCGGTGAAGGTCGCGTTCGAATGCCGAACCTGAAAATTGAACAACTGGTTCATTTTTTGACAATTTTCCGCAATTTCTGACCGGGATTTGGCCCGGACGTGTCAGAAGGAAGTGCTAACTACCTTCGAGAGCATCCCTGGGATCTCATTGAAAAATCATAGCACAGATTTCGAGCTTGGGAAAGTGGGTTTCCGGTATAATTTATTTTGCCATCGTAATCTGCACCATGATCAATGAGTTGTATCAAACGCTATAGATAGACTGCCTTCAATATGGGTTGAGATGACGGCCGGCCATGTGGTGTCCGAGACGGCGACACGTTCAGAAGAATATTGTTTGAGTATTGCATACTTACGTAGGACGTGCGAGACCCGGGGGTAGTGGGACTTCGACGGATAGAATTTTCTGAACGGAAGAGACCTGTTTTTTTATGGCAGTGAATTCACGAAACAGAGAGGGTCCCTCGCTTTCTGGGACTATACATAATGCCCACGAATCGGCAATTGTATCCGTATGACACATGCTATTTTGCAAACCATTCCTTTACAAATTCCACATGGCCAGAATCATGACTGCTAATACATCTTCCACATTCCCCGCCGCCTCTGTGGCCACTGGTTCGGGCAGGGCTCCGAAGAGCTCCTCCAGGCTCCCAATCTTCCATTTCACTGCATCCTTGCCTGGCTGTGATTTTTCATCCGTTGCGACCCCTTCATTACCCTTGGTCAATGGATGTTTAGACACGAAATGGATGTTTACATAACAGCAATTTTACCTTGTCTGCCCAGCGTGCACGTACATTCTTCTCGAGGTCTATCACAAAATACTGCCATCGGAGTTCGGCTGGCCATTCCGTTGTGAAAATCCCTTGAGATGTGGGATCACTGTATCCAACCAAATGGACTTTCCTCTGTGAAGATCCAAAGATGATCACGGGCGCGTTGTGGCGTAGGCGCCGACACTGGGCTACAGGCCCGCCGATCTTCATGGTATGATCATTCATCCAGAATACCCCCCAAAGCGCCTGCCAGTGCTCCTCGGACTCGTAGTGTCGTTGAAACCCGCAGGTAACTTTATAGTATCCCCTTTCAGAACCATTGGCGGATTTATAATCCAGAGCCAAGTCGGGCTCGACGGTGACTAGTCCCTCGATTCGGTCGCTGAGATGGGATGGGTGGATGGTTATGAGGAGCCCAGTGTGCTTCCAATCCATTTCCAAAACGCGTTTGACGAATTGCTGGTGCCTATGGAGCGCCTCGGGCACCTGCTCCATTGTTATATCGATTCAAGCGAAACGGGGACCTCTCCAATGAATTCGACGCTGCCATTTATACCATTTCCTGTCTTCCACGTCCGTGATGGCCATCTATTCAATGGCACTGCCATAATTGAGGTATGTGTAAAAACTGACCGGGCACTATGAATCATTAGGCTTCCTCGCTGATACCGCAGTCCTGGATCAATATCGACAGTGAACAAAAGAACCAGACAGTCTGGAACTCCCCCATGGTAAATATTCCCATGTTATTCGGGCCACTGCTATATTAAATCAACTCCATTACCTCAGTGCGCTGGGGAATCCCAGGGAGACTAATTCCGCCCCTAGAAGAGAAGTCTCAGACTTGACATCTATGTCTACACAAGTCTCGAACGTCGTTGGTCTCGACAGACAAACCGGACCGAAGCTCCGGAGCCCCACTTAACGGCAAATGCTCCACCGCTCCACCGAAACGTCAAGATGTCGAGATTCTCGCAGTCGCTCCTCTCCGGTGTTATGAGTTCTATTTATAAAATACTGAGATGTTGTAAACTTAACATGCTCATGTGTCCAATAATGAATCCAACAAAAAACGACGACTCATACAGTATAGTAGGGTTCCTTGGATAGTGAGACATCCTTGAGCATTCTTTTTTTAAAAACTCTCCAGCATCCTCCAAGCTCGAAATTCTTATCTCCCACACATTGTGCACTCCAAAACCATCTACCAAATAAATTTCAGGCCCGGGAGATGTGTTCTGAATGAATTATTCCCTGGCCGGAACGGCACCCGTCAATGGCATCCATCACACCTGTAAAGACGGGAACGGTGGGCAACCCTAGACATAGCGGTGCGTCGTTTTCATCCTCACATTTAATATCGTACCTCTACTCATCCATGCGTCTATTTCCGAACAATTTACCGCAGTTGAATATTCATGAAGTTCTCTCCTCGGATATCCTGCATCATGTCATCAAGGGAGCGTTCTAGGATCACCCGTTCTCAACTTCTCCGGCCTCCGCCGCCTCCCCGACGCGTTTTCAGCTAGTGAATGCATTCTGTGAATTAAATAGGCGTTGTGGGTCCACCAACTATCTCAGTATCCATTTCAATCTATCACTCACCACCATTTCCTGGCAAACGAAACTCTGGTGAAATGGAATACGACCCGAGTGCGCCAAGGCATATCCGTTTCTCACCGGCTTTGATCCTAATCAACAATATCGGCCTGAATACTGTTCATTCAATACTATCGGTCACTGGGTACTCGGCCACCTTAGTGATTATCATCATTTCTAGAGTGCTATGAGCGAGCCTCACAGCGGGGTGGCCCTGAATTGACTATAAATGGTGGATTTTGGAAGTTTTTATTGTGCTACCGTGAAATTTCTCTCGCCCATATGCCCAAAAAGGCAACAGACAGGGTACTCGGCCACCTCACCGCATAAGCAGCTGAGGCTCAAACGAACCGCAAAATCTATTTAGATCTGGGAATCAGGTTCATATGCGGGATTTTGGCTAAATTTCATGTACCTTTGATCAATGGTAAGGGTATGCAGAAGGGTCTGGAAAGGCGGGAGACAGGCCTAAAGGGCATATGCCTGCAAACCAGGGGCATGGCCAGAGAAAGAGAACATGTAGACCCAGGATACGTCACAGGGAGGTTATTAGAATATATAGGTATATTATTGTCTAAATATGTTCATCTCTGGCAACTAGTAACCCTTCCAAAAATTCTTAAACTTCCATGGCACCAAAATGGCGTGTTTTAAGGTAATGGTCAATGGTGTGCCGGGATTCAAATGGTTAAGATGTTGATTACCCCTTCAAAGCATTGCATAAGTGAATAAGAAAGCGCATGCGAGGCGCCAGATGCATATCTCTATCAGTGTGCTGTATATGGAGATGTTTCAATGCAGCTTGTCAAAATGCCAGTCAAGTTTTCCCTTGCGGTCGTGTGTAGTGTCATCCTTGTTTCTTCAGTTATTCTGTATCAGCAGCCAATACCCCTGATCAGGGCAGCATAACAAGCCCACGAAGTCGTGAAACACTGGATAATTGGTGGCAAACAAGCGGCGGTGAGTATGGGTGCTGCGTTAAGAGATGATGGCTCACAAGGTGTGAATCCCGATCAAAGTTCGCGTAACTTTTGGCTGAAACATTGATTTGCTTTAGAATCTTGTATGGGAGGTCCTCAAAGGTCGTACTTGATCCATTGAGGTCAAGTGTTAACAATTTTCAACTCCTCAATGATATATTCACAGGTGACCGACTACCTATGGGTGGCCGACTCCCCAGTGGCCGATAGTAGGCATTGTAGGTCTACTAACCGACTCACTGCCATTTCTGGTTAAATGAAACTCGACTGAAAGTAATTCAGATTTTCTCGTATCTGGTCCTCAGGAAATTTGAACTTGTGCCCGGGACTTTAGTGGCTGTGTTGATGACAGTGCCACCCCAACCAATCCGCGGTACCAGTTCAGACCCTTTCACGATAGTCCCAAGTTTGGCTTCTGTTAACACGCCTTTGCTTTATGTGTCGCACTTTGCGACTGTCGCGAGTTTGATCCGTACCAGTGGCATTTTTTTGTCGGCGTCACGCAGTGACCTTGCGGCCAGCGCAAGCACCACGCAGTCGGCCCAAGGGGCAAGCGCACGGCCCTGATCTGGTCTAGGGTGAATAAGAGGTGCGCGGTCGATAAATCCATGAAATCAACCTCTTTTCGGACTTGGCTCCGAGCCCGGTCCGATCCATTTTGGGCTTGGACAGCGATCTTGTCCAACTTCTGTTTTCTCGCTGCAAAATAAGTCTATGTGTAAGATATAACTGGGAGACCCCGATTTTTATACTCTCCGAAGAGATATATGAAGTTTTTATAATATTTTGTCGTCAGTATTACAATAATTGTATCGGACCGGACGTGCGATCTTGACTGATCGCAAAAACCTATCCCGATATTCGCTGAGCGAGGGAAGGCTGAAATGGCTGCGGGGTTCGGTCCGCACGGGGTCGGTCCGACAACCACCTCGCTTAGAGGGGGGGGCGGGAGGGGGGTACAGCCACTACTCAGATTTCGGACGTTGATTTCAAGGGGTTTCGGCTGAATACACTACTCTAGTCGTCCAGGCGGGCGCCCGTAAGAATACCCTCAAATTCACTTGTAACGGTGAACATAGAAGTAAAATGGATACCGAATAAGGTCTGCGATTTTTGAGCGACGGCTGCGGAACACGGCAAAATAGTAGTCATCGGCATGCGGAAGCCCCGCACAGTAACTGCGGGACCAAAAAAAATTGGGTCCGGCGTTAATCTGGATCGGTCCGCTTTCCGGAGCCGGAAACAAAGGAACACACATGTATCCGGGTCTGAATGTGCTTTAGACTGATGACGTACCCGACGCATCCTTGGAGACTAGGTTTACAACCGATCCCGACAACCTCGGGTCGGATTTCCGGACAGTGCACAAACCCGGACCTATCCGGGTCAGGATATTGTCTTGTTCCCGCAGTTAGTGAGGTTCTGCCATCATTCTGCCGAGGGTACCCACCATGCTATGGTTCAAATTCAGCACGAGGTAAAAAAATGAGCTAGGATACCAGAAAAAATATGTAAAAATACGCCGTGCCAACGGCGGAAAGCCTCGCGCCAATGATACCTCGCAAAATGAACATCTTAGGTGACATGCTCTCCACAACTGGTGCTCATCATAAGCAGGCTAGTAACGAGCCTGGGTCCACCAACACAACACCCCCTTGATGTCCGCTCTTCGGCTCTCGTACCCGAGACTCCTGAACCCTGTGTTAACCTTGCGGGCCGGTTTCGCTGAGTCCTCTGTGTTTTTGTTTCTCTGCTTTCTATTAATTTATAATGCTCTCATCGCCTGCCGAGTCAATACCTTCATCATAACCTTGCCCACCTTCCCTCACCTCGATATACCCTCCATCTCACAGGATCCCTCCACGCAATCTTCTTTCGATTTCTTGTGCTCTCGTAAAATGTCCTACCGCTTACATTCTCCACAGTTTTACCTACACCCCTTACTTAGGATTGTGCCGCCCGGACGCTTTAGCTAGGTATGGCTACAATAGAAGTCAAGTATAAGCTCAACTGCCTAACAATAAACGGACCATTCTGCTCAAACCAGATCAAAACACAAATGGAATCGACCAGGGGCCGGCCGTTGACGGCGTCAAGACGGTGATGGTGGCACCCCTAGGCCCATGTCGGACTCCCTTCATCCAGCACAATCTCTCAACTGCCAAATGGGACCACGGAGCGATCGGGTTGTGGGCGTGTGGACGAGCTGGATGAAAATGCCTCAGCTGATCTGATCCGCTGGAATGCAGTGACGCAGAGAAACGGTCCCTCTATTTTCATTATAAGGGTGCCCCTCTACCCCTGTAGTGGCTTCACAGCTATGGGCGACTCCTCGCGCGCAACCCTCGATGCCATGGCCACGGAGCTGGTCGAACTTCCTCTCCCGTTCATTCACGACCAGATTAAGGAGAACGTCGAGGAAGTGTTATTGGGTCTCCGCACACTGCCCACACTGCTCACACTGCCCAGCACGATCGACTGCCACTCTGTGCCTCCCATGTACACCCGTCCGTCCTCGCCGTCGTCCGCGATTCCTAAGCCCCGCAAGCCCGCGATTGTGGGCACTACTATGCGCAACCATAGCGTCGGATCGTTGCCGCAATCCCCCAGACAGCCGAGCCACCACGCGCGACAGAGGCTTGATGCGCCCGTACTCCTACCGAAGCAGGACTCACTCATGCTGCATGATAGCAGTTCTGAGTTGACTCGGAGCCCCAGTAGGAGCAGGGTCATCCCTGCACGGTGGCCTGGTACCAAGTCGCATCGGACTGGGTTGCTAGTTCCGAGCAGCGACTCGAGGGAGCGCAGTCATGGCTCGCTCACGCAGATGACGTGGGATGGGCACTCGCCGGCGGGATCGTCGCCGCCTGACCGCGCAACGCCGCTCCTCTCCGACCGGCCTCGGCAGCAGCGGGTGCACTTCCGGAGCGACGTCGAGCGGAGCAGCCGGCGGCGACCGCGGCCGAGCTCGCACCACGAAGTGGGGGCGAAACCGTCGCGCTCGCGGTTTGAGAGCAGGATGAACCTGAGCGCCGCGTCGACCAACACCAGCGCGAGCGATCTGCTGACTTTGATCATACGAGAAAATGGAAAGCCCCCGACCCACTTCGTAAGTCCGCAGGGTTTTCTTATAATGTGACTGCATACTCAGAGTCCTTGCTTCTTGTAGCAACTCGGGAACTGTATCGGGCGCGGGCAGTTTGGGTTCGTGTACCGGGCCCTAAATCTGAATACGGGCCAGATGGTAGCTGTCAAGCGGATACGGTCGGAAGGCTTGAAGGAGGATGAGATTACGACCCTCATGCGGGAGGTTAATCTAGTGAAGAGCCTTTCGCACCCGAGTATCGTTAAATACGAGGGCATGGCCCGAGACCAAGATACCCTGAGCATTGTCCTAGAGTGCGCCCCTATTCGCCTCATATGTGTGATCCTCATCTAACTCCAAATCCCAGGTATGCGGAGAACGGCTCGCTAGGGCAGACCTTGAAGGTTTTTGGGAAGCTAAATGTGCAACTGGTCGCCAGCTACGTCGTCAAAATTCTCGAGGGGCTGCACTATCTCCATTCGATCGACGTCGTCCATTGTGATCTCAAGGCCGCCAACATTCTGACAACCAAGAACGGAAATGTCAAGCTTTCCGATTTTGGTGTCTCCCTCAATCTCCGAGCAATGGAGGGAGAAATGAAGAACGTCGCGGGCACGCCGAACTGGATGGCGCCAGAGGTCATCGAGCTCAAGGGTGCCTCGACTAAGTCGGATATTTGGTCTTTGGCGTGCACAGTCGTCGAGCTTCTGACTGGACGACCCCCGTATGCCGAGATTACGAATAGTATGTCGGGTACGCATTACACCCTTTTTCGGCGGCGTGTTGGGTGCTAACACGGTGTCTCAGTTATGTTCCATATCGTCGAGGATGATATGCCTCCTTTGCCGGAAAATTGCTCACCCTTACTGGAAGATTTCTTCCGCCAGTGCTTCGACAAAGATCCGATGAGGCGACCCAGTGCCGATTTACTGTGTGAGCACCCGTGGCTTAAAAACAACTGGGGTGCACATAAGGTATACATGCTGCGCAAAATATATTCAACAGCGAGTCTGACCGCTCTCTCTTGCAGGCGTTATGTCCACAAGATAGCATTCCTTTCCTGCGCCGGGTTACCGCCGACTTGCAAAAGTCGGAAGCAAGCCGCTTCCTTGCGCAGATTGAAATTCCCGACTCCCTGCCGGAGGGCGAGGAGTCCATCAGTGGCTCCCCACCCGCCCGGCACATCTCCTTCTCTCGTCCTATGGTCCAAGATATGTCCCCCCGCGAACATTTGTTCGTCAAAACGACTTTCAGCAAACGTACGTTTTCAGGTCCATTTCTTGAGTATGTGTGACTTCACTGCTATCCTTCTGTAGCTATGGTGTGCCGTGTCTGCCTCCTGAACGTCAAGAAGAGTGCCGTACTCTGTGAGCAGTGCAGTTTAATCGCCCACTCCAAATGCGCTGTCAACGCGCCGCACACTTGTGACTTCCGTGCACAGCTTTTGCCATATTCTCAGTTCGCCGAGAAGGGTAATCCTTTGAATGCTTATTTCAATCCGTTGGACGCCCTCAGCGGACCTGGACATGGCAGTCCTCATCGCATGAACACCGCTTCGGAAGTCCCATATGTCGTCCACACACCTCGGAAGAGTCTTGATAGCACGGCCCCACCTTCACCGCATACGCATGAATTATCTCCTCCGGCCTTTAAGTTTATGGCCGCCTTCAAACGGTCTCGGTCTAATTTATCCCCGGAGCCCGATTTCTCGTCCTCGATGGCCTCTGTCTCGCAGGTTACGTCAAAGTATACTCCTCAGAGGAAGCTCCGGAAGGATCCCAAAGACCGTCCCCAGTCTGTGATGCGCATCAGCCCAACTCCCAATACGCTCTGTATGCGGAGCGGCGAGACCGTTGCGAGCCGAGCCAGTCCCAAGTCCTTGGACGAGACTCGGATGGGCTGGGTGAAAGTGTCACGACTGTCGCGCCACTGACGCGCACTGGCTGGGGACCGGCACCGCCTTAATCGGAGCGACATGTTTGCCTTTGTTATTCTCTTTCACGATTCACTCGCGCATGCTCCCTCGTGCACTCGCTTCCTCACGCACTGGATGGACTTGTTTTGGTGGGAGAAAACTTAGTCTCTCGTAGACAGATGCCACAACAAAAATGTTCGTACCTCACATGTTGGAGAGAAAACTCTCTCAAAGTCCAAAAGTACCTGGCCCTCTAAAACTATGCACAAGAATTCTAACTTTTGCCGCGCTTTTCCATAGTCTGGGACATTCAAACTTGTGTTTATGACCGCGCTTGTTTTGGAACCTCCAATGGAAATGCAGAGTAAAGTTTTCGACTGCAGAAACTGCTATTTTATGTATGGTTTTGTGAATACAGACGTTGGGATTCGGTTGAAAACACTGTCCCAAAGGGTGCTTTCAAAAGATTCAATCATTCTGAGATGATATCACAGCTCCAAGTACACAGACCCATTAAAAAATTAAATCAGTGAATAACCCTTCAGCAGTTTTTTTTTTGGTAAAGTGAGGGTGAGTAACCCGGCCAGGGCGGCAAATTTGGTAGACGAGTCAAGCTGTCGCAAAGAGGCACAGTACAAGTACTTCACCTCGTTTTGCCTCGTTTCCGACCTGTTAACATGATTGAAAGCATGCTTTCGACATAAACAGCCTTCTTTAAGATACTAGGGGCCATATTTGAATAAGATAAACAACTTTTTCCTTTCACGGCCCGTGGTTGCTGATTTTACTGGAACTGTATAAAGATCCTAAGGCTTTTCCAATTCAAGATAAACTGACTTGTTTTCACACGGAAAGTCGTAGCTAAATAATGAGGGAACAGGGCCTTTAGGCTGGATTTTTAGCCTTGGTCCCTGATATTAACCGTTCTTTAAGATTTTGCTCATTTGGCAGTGCTAATCAATTTGTACCTATTGGTTCATTTCCCCATTTAGCTTGACTGGTCTTGGCTCTGGTTGCTGTTCCACTTGCACCAATCTTTAACATGCTCCTCCATTTATCTCCGTCTCCTTTGGGGTTTGCTCTGGGTTCGTCCTAGGGTGCTTATCCTTTCCCAATTGGGGGACCGAACGGATTCCGGGGTTTTCTCCATTGAAGCTTCTCAGCTGACCACTTTCTTGCAATCCGCAGAGGCACGCAGTTCCCCCGCAGCGAATTTCTCACTGTGCCGTGGTTAATTTCCCACTGCATCTCCACATTTTCACACTGCGGCCGCATCACCGAGGCATAGATAAATAAGCGACTACTTTCTCGCCCACAACCACTCTCTATCCCCTCTTTTAGTCTCTCCTTACGCCTCATCTTCAATTCTTCAAGATGGCCCGATCCTGCACTCTTCAGACTTTCAATGCTCATCCACTGCTGGCGTGCTCTTTCCTGACTCAATCTCAGTTCTTCTATGCCTGATTCTCTCCGGGATCTGTTTACTCAAAATTCTCCCAGGCGTAGTGCCTTCTCCCTCCGTGCAACCTCTGCTCGCTTGGTGCTTCAGCTGTATCAGTGGAAGACTGGGCAACATTTTTCTATCTGCTACGCTTCAATTGACGCCAACGGGAAGTTATTTACTCTTTTTTTTCGTGGCTCCTTTGAGTTATTCTTCTTCTCTTGGCCCGAATTTATTTCTCCTCGACCTTTCCTCTACTGGGCAACTCTTCGTTGTCATATTTGCGCTCCTCCTGCCTTGGATTCATCTTCACCAAACATCTGCGAAGTCACGCTGGCATGCATTCTGTTTAGCCACATCGTCCTCACGTAAGTTCAAGTTGCTCAGACCAAGTTCGTTCTACTAGACCGAACAATCCTCAGGCTGGGATGCTTTCCTTACAGGGTTAAAGTTGTTCTGTAGTGTGTAATCTAAACAGATTCAAACCGATTGTCCTTTTCCCCCACCTGCCGGGAGCGAAGCGGCGGCCTATCTTGTATTACTTAACATTCCCAAGAAAGCCCTCATATCTGATGTACAGGACAAAAACAGTGAATCCGCTCTGATAGCACCATTCTAATACCAATTTCATTATGAGTTTCTCTTTGGTTTACAGCTAATAACAGTACCAAAGGCGCGAGCAGATTTTCTTCCATTTTGGGATGTTTTCAGATAATTCCCGGTATCTCAATGAGTTCTTCACTTATTCACATGAAACCTAGCTAGAAATCTCAGGCTAATTCATGCGGAATTAGTGGTAGAGAGAAAGTTGTGAAAACATTTCATATTGAGTAACATAGACTAATGGCCACATTTTGCAGGTCAATCCAGTCTACGAGCATTCAACCACATTCAACTAATGCAGAAGTTTATCTGGCAATGCTTCAATGCACTATGATGGACTTGATATGGCCAGAATGTCCAGTAGCTCAGTCTATGGTCTTCAGAACAGATCACAACCACGGGTAATCCTCCATGATCTGGAAATGTCGCCATATTCAAGTCCACCACTGAACTCATCAAACTCTGAGCCTATGATGTTCTTCAGAATGTGTAGAGGCTCCCTTGGACTAAAATCTATACCATTGTGACATGTCTAGCTGTCTACAAACTCGATTGACCCGCAAAATGCGGCCATCAGCCTATAGGGGTGATCAATTCTTGAGTCGTCCGTCCCGTCCCGTAAATAATTAATTAATATTTGATGGGAACAAATAACGTTTCAAACTCCACTAAGTGGGCCGCTCTTTCTCGCCCGAATGCCTCGTCCCACCAAGACCCAAATTCAATCGGACTAGTGTTGGGCACGGGCACGGGCAAACCCGCCGGGTTTCCGGGTCGGGTCGGACGGCTCCGGGTCGCGAGTTGGGAGGATGTTCAACCTGTGCTGACCCGGACCCTACCCGCGGTATACAAGGGTTCTTGTGGGTCAGCTTTTCGACAGATTGAGGTGCGGAAAACATGGGATATGAGCTCTCAATAATGCTTTCTCTGCCTCTTTTTTGTTAGTACTTTGCTACATTCAATAAATAGCACCATCAATAAAAGATTGATACCAGTTTCTTCAGCTCTAATATTATTTCAGGCCTGGAAACCTGGTCTCTAGGTATGAAATACACATTTCTCGGAGACTAACTCGTCAACCTTCAGTCCAGTTCCTTCCTAGGTGATGATGCAAGGAATACAGACAGTAAACCCATGAGGGTTACAGACCAAGAGTAAACCCATATGTACCCGTATGAATTCGGGTACGGGTTCAGACCCTTATCCGAAAGGGTACGGGTTTTCCGGGTAGGGGTCCGGGTTGCAACTTTTCAACCCGGACCCGGACCCGTGCCCAACACTAAATCGGACCTTCTACTATATGTTGCCGAATCCGTCATGGCTGCTTCTCTGCTGTTGGAAGAGGACTCGGATGATGCCGATCTCCTAGGGATAGACGAAGAGGAAGCAGAATTTCTGAGCGATGATATCTCAGAAGTGCTTGGACTTACAGCCTTGAATTCGGCGGAGATAGCACAATACATGTCTGGCGATGGCTCGCGCGGAACCTACGACCAGATTCCCAAGTCCAAGGACTTCTTCAGTATTTGTCTCCGAGCCCCTGACTGTGAATTCCGCCACATGTTTCGGTAAGTGGTTTTTCCTTTTCATGTCCTTCAAGTTCAGAATTTCCCCAGAATTGGAAGGGCATTATTTGACTACCTTGTCGGCGAGCTTACTCTGAATCCAATATTTCACTCCACTGGGCGACGCCCTCAACGTCACGTTAAATACTAGCTCGGCTGCTTCCTCATACATTATGGATGCATCGGATCGGACACCATCGGGACCGCACAGAAGCTCTCCATCGGCTTTGGCACAGTATTTCTGTACTGCCACCGGGTCACCCGTGCAATACGTGAATTGCGCCCCCGATTTGTCGGATGGCCAACACCGGACCGTAAAGCAGTGATAAAACAGAATATTAAGGACATCTCTGGCTTCTCAAGATGTTTGGGGGGCCGGAGATGGGTCTTTAATTCGTTTTTGTGAGGTTCCGATGGAAGACGGCCATCTCTATCAATCTCGCAAGAAGTTCGCGGGGGTGGGTAGCAACCATTGTTAATCTGACTGCCGTTGACACAACACAAAAGACAAATATACAGGCGACTTGCGATCCCGACAAACGGTTCACGTCATACGAGATCGGGTGGCCAGGCGCCGTAACAGATGTAAAAATCTGGAAGAATTCTGATATATGGCAGCGACGACACGCGTACTTCCAAGCCGGCGAATACATACTAGTGGAAAAAGGCATGGAAGCAAGTTTTTCTGTGGAATTAGGCTGATTTTATCACACAGGGTACCCGTCTTCACCTTACACTGTTCGACCGTTCGACGAGCCAGAAATTGCTGCCGCTGCCCCCGGCGGCAAAGGAGTGTATGCGTGCTTTCAATCGTCGCCTTTCAGCTGTGCGGATTGTAATTGAGCATGCCTTTGGGCTTCTCAAGGGCCGTTTCCAATCCCTACGTGGAATGGGAGCTCACAAGACTATTCAAGACATATACAGAGTCATCGAGGCCCTCATAATTCTGCACAACATCGCAATTGAATTTAAAGATAAGCCTGATGACCAGTGGCGTATTTACGAAGATCCAGATGACCAGTGAAGAAGTAATATGCGGTCCGCTGGTCGCCAGCAATAATGGGTCGGTCGTCCAGATATGGGGTGGAAGGGTGCAGCAGAAAATAAGGAAATGGTCCCAGAAATCTCTTCGAGGCGTGAACAGGAAATCGGGTGTAAAATGGGGAAGTTGGCGTGAAGGCGTGGGCTAAGGCTCGGGCTCGGAAAGGCTTGTTGGAGGGAGAAATGTGGGCAAGAGATAGAAAGTGTTCACTGGCAGTGTGCTCACGTTGGAGCACTCAGTTCACTGACCACATCAATCGTGGTGGTTTGGGATCAAAAGGGAGGTCTTCTGGCATCTCTACGTACGAAACAAATATACGGCCTGATGGCCGATGTACTGTACGCTAAGCGGCAAGATAGGGAAAAGAAGGAAGTCGACGAGCGGGTCATTCCGCCCTTCCACACCAGGATGACAGCAATGATGGGGATACCGATGGACCCGTCGAGGATGTCCAAGGGTCTGCTGTTCCCGAACATGAAACTACTGATTGGTTGAAGGATCAGGGACGTCTAAAAAGGTTACAAATTCTGAACCGGTTGTTCTAGTATGATAGTAACCGAAATATACACAACTATACCGTAGAAATAACAGAGCATATACAATATATACGAGTCAAGTAAGAATATAAGTACGGGCAGTTTCGGTGATACGTTAGGTAATTTTTTTGAAGGTAAGTCATGTGAAAAGGTTAAGGAGAAAGTGATTCGCGGCTTTGCGTACCTCGGCATCGGCCCCGTCCATCTCCAAGATCGTATGCGCCATCTGCACCTTGGCCTGCTGGGTATCAACCTCAACCCTCTTCTTCTCCAAATCGAGCTTCTCCTTGTCCAACCCGAGCTTCTCCTCCATCCCTTTCGCCTTCTTCTCCTCTGAGACCATCTTCATCCTCACTAATTCCCCCATATTGCCCATCGAGGTACTGGCTTGGGTACGGAATTTGGACGCGAGGGTAAACCTGGGTTCGGAGACGACGGCGGCCGGATTTTTGGCAGGGGCAGGTGTCTTCGAAGGTGGCGGCATTGTGAGATCGTCTGCGAGGAGGGTAGGATCGATGTTGTCACTGGTGCGACCGTTCAAATCCTCCTCGATGTCAGAAAGGGCAGAGGCGGAGTTGCGAACCACGGCTCGGGAAACCTTCGCGTTCATTCCGTAGCTGACAGACAGATGTGAGAGGGTTTTATTGTAACATTGAAAGACGTTACCGTTGATTAGCGAGATCGTGCCATCCATTTGTTTCCCACATCTCAATGACCGATGGTTTGAGAGTTCCAACAGGCAAACCTGCCTTGCACGCACCATTGAGTCGCTTGGAGATAGCATCTGACTCATCCGAATCAGGATCCCCCCCGCCGTTTCCCGTGAAGGACTCGAAAGCACGAATGTACTCGAAGACGGTGAAGGAGCGCTGCCAAAGGCTACCTACCGACTTGGGGGTATGTTTGTTGTTGAAAAGGTCGCGTGCAGCCTGACCAGACAGATTAACTGCGCACAAGAAGGCAGGAAGTATAGGCACGCACCGCGTTATACACGCGCCCCGGGCTCTTCTTATGCTGTTCAAATCGGTGGTTGGCCTTTCCGTCCTCATCATCGCCAAGGAACCACTTGAAAAATTTCGTCTTCTCCGCATCACTCCACTGCTTGCGACTGCCGTCATCCGAGTCACTCTCGTCATCTGAGACAACGCTTGCAGACTCGGAGGACACGCTGACGCGCTTGTTCTCTTTCTCAGGGTCGACCTTCGCGTGGCTTTTAGTTCTAGTCTTGATCTTGGTTACTTTAGACGCCGTCTTGACTGCCACATAGTGTTGCTGGAGTTCGGTTCTGAACCCCAGCCGAACCTGAACCGAACCCGAACCGAACCCGAACCGAACCCGAATTGGGGCGAGGTTCGGGCATTCTCAGTTTTCACTGAACCGGTTCAAACAGGTTCGAACCTCGACAGTCTCGCCCTCAAAAAACCTCTAAGAACTTCATCTCTGGATAAGTTTCATCTATATTCAGTGATAAGAATAGACCTACAGAGGAACAGCTGGCATGGGTATTGTGTAATGATCATACAATCACTTGAATGCTCGTTGAAGTTGCGAGTTCTAATTGGAAAAAGATGGTGGAAATTTCCTAATGAGGACAGAAAGCGAGATTATGGGGCAGACTTGAGAGGAAACCATGGGATTTGCTCCCAGAACAGGCGGAAAGGTCATTTCCCCCACCATTCCGACCCCGCCAACACGGCTGGGGGAGGCTAAAGAATTTTGATGGTTCGTTCAGGTTCCATTCGTGGCAGTTGTTGATGTGATCACACTGCACCCCCTACTCGTATATAAAGCCGTTGTAGTATTTATGGACCTTTGGCAAATCTATACTTACAACAGTCATCTTGGTGTCGCTTTGCTCATTAATCCTCGTGTGGCGGATCTCGCTTCCTCGCGCATCCGTCACAGTTTCCCTTGGTTTTAAGAAAACAAACACAAGACTAAAGTTGTGGAACAGTGAAAGCACGAGAGTGAGAGAGTTGGACCATGTCCTAAGCAAAATTATGAGCTCCTTGGATGGCGATCATCAGCTCAGCTGCCGAAGTGGGAAGGAAAGCCGAAATATCTTGGCGGCGAGAGATCAAGAGATCACTACTGACGCAAAAACTGCTGACAAAAATGTGTTGCACAGCCAAAATCGAAAAATCATGCTCTAACTTACGTTACCGGGAATTGCCTTGATTAGCCTCCACTTAGTGAAAGTATAATAACAGACTCAACACGACTGAGGTACGAGATCAGTACCGTGTTAGAGGCTGGCTGCGAGAGACTACTCTTCGGCTCCATGTTTAGGTTAATTTGCGCCGCAGGGCTCTGTTGAGACTAGTCTCAGGTCGAGTCATCGAGCCAAGGCAAGCAATGGGTCCGTCGGTATCCTTTCTAGCTGTTAATGCTGAACAGGAATGGTGCTGGCAAAACAGGTGGCTCGAAAAATTTGGGTGGTACAGTAAGCTGTTGGTAGCGCTGGAGAACACCGCGGGAAGTTTATGCGCAGGCTCAAGTGATTGCGGGAGCGAAAAGCAACGTTCGGCTTCAGCGCCTGTAGCTCTCTCTATTGCAAGCCATCTGATAAAAAATCCAATGAAAAGTTTGCCACCCAATGTGCTGTGAATTCAACTTTCTGGAAAAAAGATTAACCGTTAAACTCACACGTCGTTTAGGGTTACGTCCGGGTATCGGGTCCATTCGCGGGCTTGGACGCGAGGGCCTGCCGTGTCCGGTTCTGGGTTGAGATGTTCAGACCCGCCGCAATACCGTGCAACCGCACGGAGGCTGGACTTCCGCATGCAGCGTGTTGATGTCACCCTCCACTGATCATATTTCCCTCTTCCATGCCTGGTTTGGGTTCGGACCCGCGGTTTTTTCGAGTAACCGCGGATAGATCAGCGGCCCGCAGATGACCCGTACGGGTTTGAAACCCGCGGGGCGGCCGGGTATGGCATTGTGGGTCCGCGTCCAGGTCCGGGTTGCCCTTCTGGTACCCGCGGGTGGACCCGTGCGGAACCCTATGCGTTGCTCTGCAAGTTATTAAGTCTAATCGAACCTTTGTTACTAGGGATCGCAACGGCTGTTGTTCTATCAAAATAACAGTGTCGTGTGCCCTCGAGACCCCTTGAATATTAAAAATGTTGCTCCTGCGACGTACATGGACTTAGAAGGGACAACAGAAAGCTGTGAAACGGTTCCATTAGATATTTCTGGTGATAGCCGAAGGCAGTGCTTGCCTTGGAGAGTCCATCTCCGTTACCTTTACGCACACCAACAGCGCCCCTAAGCCCCTGCAAACAGCTGTGGAGGAGTGCCTCATCTATAAAGGCGCTCGGCCTCACCTCTGGACAGTTCTTTCTGTCATGCCCTCCTTCGACGCCGACAATTTTCCCGCTACCATAACCACAGACCTTACTGCAGATCATGGTTACAATGCCCTTCCCCCGCACGCTAGGTCTCCCGTCCAGAATCTCTCTCCGACTCCTGGTCTTCTTTTACCCTACACAGCAGTCGGTTTCCGGGGATCCCCTAGACGTGCCTTGCTCGAACGATGGAGAATCTATTATCACAGTACCCCCCTCACCCACGCAGTCCAGTCACTCGTCCATCAAATTTCAGACGACGAGCGTGGCTTTGCGGGGATAACAGACCAGAGTTGTGCACCCTGTCAACTCTGCTTTCACCCCTAGATGGAAATAGGAACACTCATCAGGGGAGAGGCAGTAATGGTACGTTTGCCCCGACGATCAGCAACGCAACAGAGGCAGACACTTCCTCGCGACCAGACGAGGGGCTGCGACACATGGGCTCACTTTCCATGTCGCTTTCAATACGCGACACTGCCGAAAATACCGTTGAGGCCATCTCTGCGAGACGTAAGCAGGGTTCTGGACAGCAGGAACACTGGCACGCAGAGCTGGGCACCGATGCGGACCCCACACCATTCCGTTTCCGGGCAAATGACCTCGCCATGATGCTGGACTCTAAGAATTTGGACACACTCGTGGATATAGGCGGTACCACCGGCCTTTTGGACGGCCTTGGGACCACCATGGACGTGGGTCTCGGCGGTGCGTCGTGTGCATGGAATACGACGAAGCTTTCCAGCTGCGGTGATGGCAGTCCTGTAGGGGGAGTCGGTGTATCACACCGTTATGTTCCAGAAAAGGGTGAAGTAACCGTTCCGGCCATAACGCTTACGGACCCGGAAGGGGAAAAAACCACAACCTGGAACTCCGCAGGAGCGCTTGCCGCGTCTCTTGATGTGCGGAGACACATTTACGGCGAAAACGTGCTTCCACGTCGGGTGACCAAATCTTTGCTTTCGCTTATGTACACTGCTCTGAAGGATAAAGTATTGGTACGGCAGCTTTTATCTTTTTGGTTTTAAAAGCAAAAATACGAATATTTTGTCCAGGTTTTGTTGTCGGTAGCTGCTGTTGTTTCGCTCGCTTTGGGATTTTTTCAAGACTTTGGGACAACCAGACTGGCCGACGACCCGCCTGTCGATTGGGTCGAGGGTGTTGCTATTATAGTCGCGATCCTCATTGTGGCAAGCGTGCTCCGCCCTTTTAATTTTGCTTCATCACTGATGTTCTACAGGTGATCGTTGGATCCGTCAATGACTGGCAGAAGGAGCGGCAGTTCCAAACTCTGAATGACAAAAAAGAGGAACGCGGCGTCAAGGTCATGCGGGGCGGTGCAGAGACCGTTATTGACATCAAGGTCATTTGCACTTCTAAGTGCCACAACTATATATTCTGATCGCCGAACATTCTACAGCAAGTCCTTGTGGGGGACATTGCTCTTCTGGAACCGGGCGAGATCGTTCCCTGCGACGGAGTTTTTCTCAACGGCCATAACGTGAAATGTGATGAGTCTGGGGCGACCGGAGAATCAGACGTGATCAAAAAGGTTCCATACGACGAATGCATTGCGCTCCGAGGATCGGCGGACGGTGTGTCCCACACCGACTGTTTTGTGGTCAGCGGCAGCAAAGTCCTAGAGGGTGTCGGCAAGTATGTTGTCATCGCCGTGGGCAGTAAAAGTTCTAATGGTAGGATTATGATGGGTGTGTCGTCTCCTATTCTTGTTAATTCCAGGCTACTAACTGTCAGGTAGCACTTCGCGGGGACGCTGGTAATACACCGCTTCAAATCAAGTTGAATGACCTGGCGGAATTAATTGCAAAACTTGGAACCGCCGCCGGCCTTCTACTTTTCACGGCCCTGCTCATCCGGTTCCTCGTGCAACTTGGGACAAAGGAGCCGGTTAGAACGGCCAGCCAGAAAGGTCTTGCGTTCGTCAACATTCTCATTATTTCGGTCACCTTGATTGTCGTCGCTGTACCTGAAGGTATGTACAATATCAACTTCTTGTCTGGCTTCATCGTTGATGCCCTTGGGAAGGTTTGCCGTTGGCTGTAACCCTCGCTCTGGCGTTTGCCACAAAACGAATGACGTACGAGAAGCTACTGGTCCGCATACTAGGGTCTTGCGAGACGATGGCGAACGCGTCGGTCGTGTGCACGGACAAGACCGGAACACTAACCCAGAACGTCATGACTGTCGTCGCTGGCTCTGTCGGGATCCACGCCAAATTTGTCCGCCATCTCGAGGCCAACACAAGTTGCACCGATGCAGATGAGCGGGACGTCCGGAAACACGTGAACGACTTCTCTCTCGACCTGTCGCAGCTGAACACGGTGTTGAGCCCGCAGCTCCGGGAGCTGTTCAACGAGGCGATCGCGGTCAACTCGACCGCGTTCCAGGATAAGAGCCCAGAGACGGGCGAGCTTACATTCGTTGGCAGCAAGACAGAGACGGCGCTCCTCCAGTTCGCGCAGGAGCTCCAGTGGTCGGACTTTCGAACCACCCGCGACGCGGCTATCGTCATCTAGATGATTCCTTTCTCGAGCGAGCGGAAAGCCATGGGCGTCGTTATTAAGACGCCGAATGGAAAACTTCGCCTTTACCTGAAGGGCGCGAGCGAGATACTGTCGAAGAAATGCATTCAACACGTCGTTGTGCACAAGGAAGACGCCGATTCAGGTCGTCCGACGGAGGAGATTGAGACGGCGGCGATTGACGAACTCGCGAACGACAATATTACACGCACAACCATCTTTTATGCGGAACCAAATGCTTCGCACCATAGCTCTGTGTTACAGAGATCTTGACTCGTGGCCCCCAAAGGACGCAGTCTGCGACGAACAAAATGAGGTAAAGTACATTCTATATCTTGCAAACAGAATATTCATTTCCGTAGGTTTCATACGACGACTTAGCCCGGGACCTGACTCTGATTGGCATTGTTGGCATTGAGGACCCTCTTCGTCCCGGTGTTTCAGAGGCGGTGAAAAAGTGCCAGATGGCTGGTGTGACCGTCAAGATGTGCACCGGGGACAATGTCTTGACCGCCCGCTCTATCGCGACGCAGTGTGGCATCTTCTCGCCCGGTGGTGTCATTATGGAAGGCCCCGTGTTCCGCGACTTGAGCCTGGAGGAGAAGATTGAGATTGCGCCCCGCTTGCAAGTGCTTGCCCGTTCGTCACCCAGAGACAAGGCAATTCTCGTGGAGACGCTGAAGCAAATTGGGGAAATTGTCGGAGTCACTGGTGATGGCACAAATGACGGCCCAGCACTCAAAACCGCCAATGTTGGTTTTTCCATGGGCATCGCGGGCACCGAGGTGGCGAAAGAGGCGTCGGATATCATCCTTATGGACGATAATTTCGCTTCTATCGTGAAGGCAATCATGTGGGGTCGGTGTGTGAACGACGCAGTGCGCAAGTTCCTGCAGTTCCAGGTTTCGACCAACGTGACGGCTGTCGTGATTACGTTTGTGTCTGCTGTCGCTTCGGTCCAGGAATCTTCGGTGTTGTCTGCGGTCCAGCTATTATGGATTAACATCATCATGGACACTTTCGCGGCTCTTGCCCTCGCGACGGACCCAGCCAGCGATTCGCTGCTGAACCGCAAGCCGGACAAGAAGACTGCGCCGCTGTTTTCAACGGAAATGTACAAGCAGATCCTCTTCCAGTCTACATACCAGATCATCATCACGCTCGTGTTCCACTTCGCTGGTCTCGACATCCTAGGCTATGGACAGTCGCTGGATGCGAAGACGGCCAAGAAGAACGACCTCAAAGTCCAGACCCTCGTCTTTAACGCTTTCGTCTTCGCCCAGATCTTCAACTCGGTCAATTGCAGGCGTCTAGACCGAAAGCTGAACATCTTCGAAGGGATCCTCAAGAACTGGTACTTCATGGCCATTACGCTCATTGGCACGTCTTATCTTCCTCGACCCCGCAGCTGACTCACTGACATTTTTCCACCAGAAATCGGCGGCCAGATCTTGATTGTTTCTATAGGTGGGGCTGCATTTCAGGTCACTCGCATTGGGGGTCGGGAATGGGGCATTTCACTTGCGTTGGGCGTTGTCTCTATCCCCCTGGGTACTTTCGTTCGGCTGTTGCCTAGCGATCCCTTTGAGCGGGTGTTTAAGAGGCTCGGGCTTCTGGGCCGTCTAGACGTGCTGCCGACAACGAGTCCGAATCCGGACACTGTGGGGTGGAATGCCATCACTCGGGTGCGCGACAATCTTGGTGCTTTTTCTAATGTTAGAGGAGGACGTGTACGATCTTCGTCGTTCGTTATCAAGAGCCGGACAGCCAAACTCAGTCAAGAGAAAGAACGTCCAGTGTAAGCTCTCTTCCCTTTACCCACGTCTGTAGCTGACCATCGTTTTACTCTTAGCTCTCTCCTGGCGATGGCACCTACTCTAATGATGGGTACGATTGGTGCTAGCCACGCATGGACTCAGCCCGGTTCCCTTTCTGATCCCACCCATTCTGATCCTTCCCGATCGTCTGCCGCACTATGGAAAGGTGAACTGCAATTACATCCTGGGACAGATCCACGGGATCCATTATACCAGCGATTTGCAGGAGCTAATCAGCAGAGCAATGTATGAATTCGGGCGGTGGTATATTTTTAGCGCTTGGCTGGTGCTCCATCTTCCCTCTTTCTTGTACCTTGATAGCTTAGTTGCAGTTGCTATCAGCACACCTCTTTTCACTTTACGATACTTACGATCTCTGCTACTTGAATACCATGGATTTCAATCTATGAACATGCACATTTACAGTTACCATATAAAGTTTGATTAATCAGTCTGCGTCTCAACGGATAATCCGCTGCCAAGCTTGATGAGATAGAGGTTATCGGGCATTTCTGGCTCGACAAGCTGGACGAGTGCGATCAATTGCATGAGGTTGGGGTATATTGGGAGGTTTGAGATCAAGTTCCAGTGGCGAACGGGGGGAGGGCAAGGGACGAAATGCGTCGATCAAGCTGAATCCGCGACATGAACAATTTGCTGTAAGTTTTGTCCGCGAGCGAATCAACTGAACATAGGCCCGCGTACAGTGATGGATGCAAGTTCTCAAAATGTGGTTGGCTCCAGAGCATGGAATGGGAGTTGGACCACGAAGAAAAAATCAACGAGCGGGAGTGGATCAGGATCGTGAATTGATGGTCTGGGGTTGTTCACTTTGCGAGTGCTCGATCTTTACGCGCTTGCTGTCCAACTCTCGTGCATGTCAAATCAATTAATTCTCTTTATTGCGACCGTTGGACCAAGCTTCCAAATAGTAACAGCGATCAGAGGAAATTACTCACGTTCAATTCTTCATTGCATCAGTTTATTTCCGTTGTGGTCCCCAGAGCCTGTATGCAGTTTGTTTCCTATCTTGCCAGTTGCTGGAGCAAAGTGAGCGATTGTCTTGTCAGGTCTATCCTTAGTAGGTTGAATGCAAGGAGGCGAACTTAGAGGGCCGCCGAGCGACATTCATTGATACCATAGGGCTGAATACAGCAGGGGCGGAATTCACAACTAATACATCTGCAATGCTTCCTAAAAATCGCGGCGTCTCTGCCGGTCTATCGGAGTCCACGGTCTCAGTGCGGCGTCGCGCATATGGGCATACCCCTTGCCCGTGTCCGGTCAAGAAAGGAAATTAGGGATCGTGAAAGGAAGAGACGCAAGTAAAAAGATTGAGACACGACAGTATCAGCGGCATAGAAGCGCCACGGAACTCGTGAAACACACGTCAAATGACAAGACAGGAAGGAAGGAGAAGGAGAAAATGGACCCGCACTGTATATTTGGGAGCGTCGGGTGTAGGGCCTCCTTCACGGTGCAGATGAGCACAGTTTCATATGCCGAAGCTAGAAGCGAAAGCGTGAGGGATAGCGGGAAGAACACGAGCGAAGCAGAGCAATCAAAGAGCCATGGCGGGCAAAGGATGGGGCTCGGTTCTTAAATGAAACGAGACTGACCTGAGCTCCGAGTTCGGCACGCACACGACCGAGAAGGATTCTGGGAGCATCCACTGGAAGCGGGTGTAGGCGTGTGTGTAGCTGCGGAAGGTCGGATCAAAGTATATAAAACAATCAATGGGGCGACAAGAAAACCAATGGAATTAGGATAGCTCTCAAACCGGCATAGGCGACACTCATAAACAAGGCCCGGATACTCCGAGACACGCCCATGAGTAAAGAAAATACTCGCAATGCAATGCTTACAAAATCGGCTCCGTCCACCCACGAGATATGGGAGCATCCGGACACGAGGCAGCGTCGCGCGAAGGGAGTCCGGGGATAACGGGTGGTCGCGGGGACGAATGAGAGCGAGCGCCTCGTGCCTCTGGCGACCGTCTCCCGCCCCACGTGCGTTGGTAAGAGAAAATTCGTGGGCGCTCAGCGGGCGCCGACCGTCTCCGCGGCATCGACGAGGGGGTGCAAGACGAGGCCCGATACGAGCTCGGTGCGGGCTGAAGCATTGGCGCTTCCGGAGCCACCAGTCCGCAGTGGACGCAGAGTGAATCGCGGTCGCTGCCTGTGAAGGCTATGCTGCAGCGTGAATCGCTAGTCGTGCGATGCAGCTCTGTCCGCGCCGGACGTCCTTCCCCAGACATGTCCGCACACGCATGGATAGGCCCACAGGTCCAGTTCGAAGTGCCGCATGCGCTCGGACGTTTCTGCCCACCCGACGCACACCCGCACACGGATGGAATATGCCATCCGGGCTTGAAACCACCCGCGCAAGGCCCTCCCTGCGCGCGCGGCCCACGATCCCCATGCATCCACATCCGCCCACCCGCGCGCGCCTGACATGCCGAAGGATCGGGAAACATCGGGATGCAGCGGAGAAAAAAATAAGATAACATGCCTCCAACGGACCGAGACGGGAAATGACGACGAGGGAGAGCAAGAGAAGAAGTGAGGACTAACACGCCTTTCCCAACGTAATCAACCCGCGCGTCTCCGTGAAAGCTGAGCATCTCGTCCATGGCGCACGTGCCGCTCGTCGCGTGCTGGTTCGGGATGAGCAGCATCGATGATGTCCCGCGATCCGTGTGTCTGTGAGGGCATATTAGCGGCGGCGATGGCGGCGGAGAGGGGGAGGAGCGGGAGGGAAGGTAGAGGGTAGCGTACGCGATGCCGACTGAGAAGCGGGTGACGAAAGAAAGTACAAGGAGTATCACTCACCATTCTCAACCCGCACGTCGGGATGCCCAGGAACAGCGGGAGCGTCATTTCCGGAAGGATGTGCCCATGCCCGTGTGCAACGAGTCTTCATGCACGCGATGGAGCGAGTCGGCCAGGTCGGCGCATGTGCGTTGAGGTCCTCCACGCCGGGTTGATTCATCACGGACACAGCTAGTGCGGCAGGGCGTACGTGGCAGCCGCACGCGCGATGCCTGAGGCCTGAGGTCGGATCTGGGACAAGCGTCGCGCCGGTATCATCCCTGCGTGCGCTGGTGCGTGGACATCTGCGGAGCGAGGGCGGGATACGAAGCGGAGGAGGTGTCTGGAGCCTGAGGAGGGTGCAAGAGAGGTGGAAGAAGGGGTAGGTACCGTCGGGCGCGGGGCCTGATGATGAGCTGGCAGGTCATAGCGTTGGGGCAGGCATTCTGGAAGCAGTGTTGCGTTGAGGGGGGAGCGCTTGAGCGAGAACGACGAGACAGATATTCAAGGCTGCCACGGATCGTGCGTACGCGTCGCAGGGGACGACGAGGTCGTTAGAGCGGTTACCGGTCTAGAAGGTCGTGGGCTCTGACGTCATACACACGAGTCACCGCCAAGCATCGCCACGATCAGCCGCCATCCTCCTCAGCGTCCTCGGCCTCAACAGTTATTCACCATGGTCAGGGGGGGCGCATTCGCTCGTCCTTCCTTGGTGTATCTCGGCGAGTCCCTCTCTTCAAGTCGATACCCCGCTCTATTCAGTAATCACCGTCCCATATCATTTTCTTTGGTATATGGGCTCCAACCTTCGCGACCCACCCAACAGGCGAAGTCAGTAGCAGATTTTCCTCTTCCAAGATCCGCAATGCCAGTAGATTCGTGATGCAGTTCCTGCTTGCTCTGGTGTGCCGCTGTTGCGAATTCAGGACCGAAGCTCAACTCGGAACTGGCCTAGAATTCAAGGCCGAATCGCTAAAATTCTGTTTTTGCCTGATTTCTTTTTCGCCTGCAGCGGGCTGCGAATCGAGTGGATTCCTCGTCGGTTCTCCTTCAATTCAAGGCGGAAAGTCGATTCGATTCTCTATCATTGCCATGTATACGACACCACTCGGTTCCTGGCACCCTCGGGTCGACACGCCTCACCTGCCCGATACAGAATTTCTTTGCAAGTATGTTTACTATTCTCCTGGTTCTCTTTCTCCAGGTCTCGCTGAGTAGGCTTGAGATTCCCTCGGTGTCTCTGCCGAGTGATGGAGATTCACTCCGCATCAAGCAGCCGGAATACGGATATGCGCTCGATCAGCATCGCAGCATCGGACTGATACCTTTCCGTATACTCTAGCCCACCCACCAGGAGCCCCGGTACCCATTTATCCCTCCTTGGTCCTTTTGGCGAAGTCTCAATGCCATCTCTGCCTCCGTCTCTTTCCTCCCTTTGCCCGACGCCGCTTCAGCCCTGAGTATTCGATTCGTGGTGATGCGGAAGCAATGGAGGACCTCATAACTCGAACTCGAACTCGGGTCCGCTCAACGCAATCCACTTGAGTTCAGTTCGACCTGACGCAATGTAACTCAAAATCAACCTCAAACTCGCTTTCCCTAGACACAGATCCACGAAACAACCCCCGCCTGCCGCGGCGTTAGTTCACTCGTTCGTTCGTGAGTGCATTCGCGTGACTTGCGCGCCCAGTCAGAGTCTAGGTTGATTGTGGTTTCTCTTTCCTCCGTGTCTGCCCATATATTTGACGAACCAAGACCATTCTCTCCGTATACTTGACGGGGAAGCTGCGCCGCCTTCCACGCCTCCTTCCTCTCTCACCGCCTTCCTCCCTCTGACCGAGCATGATCCAGCCCACGTTTGGAAACATGTATTGATTCCCATTAAAAATTATCCCGGAAAGAAGGAGGACCTAACACGGACTTGGACTCAAAGCGCAATTTAGCTCAAGCTTGACTCAAATTAACCTCGCATTCAAACTCTTTCAAATCTCAGATCCACAACGCAAAAACAAACCCCGCCCAGCGTTCGGTCGTTTGTGGGTGCTTCCCTCATTCCGTCCGAGTACTAGTCCGAGTCTAATCCGAGGTGATGCTCAACTATGCAGGTGTAAAGCGAAGAACGACCCACCTACGCGTTGCGTGAATCGGTTCGGGAACCAATTTCGAACCTAACTCTCATTCTCTCGCCACCTCTTTCGCTTTGTCCCTCTGGCCGAGGACGAGCCAGTTCTCATCTTGGGATCCTGGATGACCCTTGGATTATTTTTGCATACATCTCTGGATACATACTGCGATTTCCGAAGCCAAGGACGAGGAAGGAAGGGAGCACCTACCAACTAGAACTCGGCTCAACCCGATAAATTCACGACACAAACCCCGCATGCAATTCCAATAATTTGAGCTGATATCCATGTTGATAGGTACTGTACTTGTAAGCGCGAGGTAGAAATCTACCGTAGATTTGGTGCCGGAACGGAAGTACGATACGGGACTCCTCACGTACATGACCTGACAGCTTCCTCCCCGTAGAGAGACGACCGACTGCCAACTCCGGACATCGACGGGGGGCAGTACCATGTCCAATCTCCACGGTCGGCAAACAAAACAAACTCCTCCCTCTCTCTCATTCTCTGGCCGAGAATTATATTCCGACAATCAATCGGTTTCCAAGATCTCTGTGAGCGCCTGCCCCTCAGCCGTGCTGTTCTTTGGTGGGCCTCTCGTCCCCCTTCCTCGGCTCCCAAAGTGAAAAGCGAAGAAGAAAACACCGCGCCGGCTTACGGCTACGGATGAGGCATTTGAATTCATCTTCCAATTCAGTTTCCTCGCTTCAAAATTCAGATTGAACGGCTGGGGTACAGCAGGTGGCGGGTCAGTCTCATGCACGCACATCTTACGCAGAGAACCATCCTGGTTTACGAGGCCCTGCAGACGAGACTGTAGGGGCCGCTGAAATAGTTCAAGGCTGTACCGGTGGATTTTTCGGAGCCTGCGTTTGTCGCATGGTGGACATAAGTACGTGCCCCAAGTACGCAGCAGTGAAGGAAGCTGGCCTCTTCGGTCCCCTGCATGTCTCGCCCCTCCTTTGCGAACCCAAACTGCTTAGGGCGACGGCGGTTTTTATCGAAGCGACCGGCCGTTTCGCGTGAGCAACACCCCCTCCTTCGTCCCCCCTTTCCTCTCCCTCTCTCTCCCTCCTTCTTTTCCATACACTCTTACATTATACTCTACTAATACTTACAAAAATACCGTTATAAACCCCGGCACGTACTTCATCTACCACTCCTTCGCCTCATTGGCCCCGCACTTGCACCAATTCAGCCACGATTTTACCAATCCGTATAGATTATTTCCCTTCACTTTTATTGGACACTGACTGAGAATTGTAGCTATAAAACCCGGCATTCTTACCTATAGACCCAGTACCTAAAACAGCTACCATAGCCCTCAGGCCGCATGTAGTAACAACTTAAACTAATCAAAAAAAATCAATCAATCAAGTATCATCGAGCCTCGGGACGGAATACGCACCTCGGAAATCAAGCGCCAACGCTCATGAGGATTGTCTCACAAAATTGACGTCGATCCGTTGGTCTGAAGCGAAAGTTTCCCCCAAAACACATATCGTGGATGCCAGGAGTTGGCCTTGAGGGAGGTACTGTAAATCATAGCACATATATAACAACGTTTCCAGATGTTTGGCCTATGTAGATATCTGAGAATCTCATCTCATTTCACCCGTTGCAAAATTAGCATGTTCGTCTAGAGCCTTTAAACAGCGCTTTGGCGCCCCGAATATTTCGAACACTTCCCTTAAACGCTGGCTCAAACTTTTGCATGTTAAGCGTCAGCTGTCTTATTTTGTCTGTTTCTCAGTAGGCTTTAAGAGACGAGTTGAGTGTCTATCTTAATCTAGAAAGGGTGAGTTCAGCAAATTGGGATGCAATAATTCAGGATTTAAATCAGGCTCCGCTGGACGTCTGAACCTCTCGAATAAAAGTGCTCAGCAGTGAAACAACCCAGCGTGCTCTTTTGTCATTTTAAACTATGTATGCCGGAGGTTCTGCGAATATTTCCCAGACACTTTGGGCAGTATATTCCATCTTTGATCATCGCTGAACCCTTCAACCACTTCGGAAACTTTTGAGAAATGTTGTAGACAACGTCGCCCCAACATTAATGTTGTGGCTTGTGGGATCCGATGTGTTTTATTTTGGTCCACTCCAGACAAAATAATCTGATGATCGCACCCAAATCTGACAAAATTCTGAGCTCTGGGGCTCCATGGCCACATCAACTCAAGGTCAATTTTGTTCCAAATTCAATATTGATTCGAGGCTAATAGCGCTAATATCCCATTGGCTCGTTTTCGGGAAATCGACATGGTGGTATACCACTGCGCACCGACATGCACGCAAACCACTCGTAAGACAATTTTGTTCGATCTGGAGACCGTGCTTAACGAATGATATGTGTGCTTAGCGGGCGGTGCACGGGGCGCTCGACGGCGCCTCTAACAGTGGCGACGACGTGCACACGAGGCCAATGCTCGTGTCCACGCCAGCGAAGCGGGGCGGCGTTGGCTGCCTCACCATCGCGTGGTCCGTATCGGGTTCGGAGGTCGCGAGCGGCGACGACGGCTCCGTCGGCACAAGCGGCGGCGAGAGCGAATGCGGCCCCTCGCCATCAAGCCACTGCAGCGAGCCGTTCGGCGTGACGAGCGGCGTGACGATGAGCTCCGTGTCCTGCGAGCTTCCTGAGGAGTGCGCGTGCTGGGAGTATCGCTGTGATTGTACATACCCCTGCGACTCGCTGTCGCGGAACATGTCCCTGCGAAGGTCCGCCTCCGCGGTCTCGTCGAGGCTCAGCAGCGCGCCTTCCCGGCGCAATCCAGTGTAGTGGCCATTGGACGCGTCCTGCGCCAGATCCATTCCCACGCGCATCACATTCCGCTTCTGCACCGGCTGTCGGTTGTCATCACCCACAGGCCCGTCCGCCTCCTTTACCCCGTCACGCCGTTTGCGCTTCAGCCCGCGCGGGCCGTGTCCGTCACGTCGCTGGGGAGCAACATCTGCGCCGGGCTGCACCTGGCGGTAGACGCTGACGAAGGCCGGGATCGGAGGGAGGATGCTCTCGTACGCAAAGTCACGAACGTGGATTGGTGGTCCTAGGCATTTAGTAACTGCATTTTGGATGAGGTCACTCTTCGATATGCCAACGTGTTGTCCAAGATAGGGCGTGAATTCCTCACACCTAACCAATTGTAACATCTACTTGGGAAATGCTTGATCAATGACATTGTATCATTGCTGGGCATCAGACCTTTATTAATACCGCATGTTCTGGTGGGTTCCCGATCATCGACACGATGTGATTGACCTTGTCTTCGTTGGTGGTTTCTGCCACCATCTTCTTTAAGGTTTTGACCGGGAAAGATGTCAGCAACTACAGAAAAGAAAGAAAGGTATGAGTGAAAGGCGCGGAGACCTCCATGGGAACATCGACACACCTCGCTAACACTGTTACTCGTATCCATGTTGGACCTGTCATTTGGGAGCGGTCCCAGGCATTTTTCAACTGCGTTTTGAATGAGATCAGTCTTCAATTTGCCGCGGTTTAGTCCACAGTATGGTGTGAAGTCATTAGATGTAGCCAATAGTAACATCTACTTGGAAATGCATGATTAATCACACTTTATAATTGCTACAGGACAGACCTTTCCCAATACCGCTCGTTGCGGTGGATTCCCGAGTGCTGACATAATATGGTTAACCTTGTGTCCCTTGGTGGATCCTGCCACCATCTTCTCTAATGTTTTGACCGGGAACAATGTGAGCAACTAAAGAAAAAAAGAAAGGTACGAGTGAGAGGCGCAGAAACCTGCATGAGGAGCGTCAACGCACCTCGAGAACACTGCTATTCGTATCCATGTTGGACCTGCCAATTGCGCGACACCCAGCGCATTGAGTGTGTTTTATGAAACCCGGCACTTCACGCCTGCACACGCGCCCCGGACCGGAGTCGACCCAAAACCCCGGGTCGGCATCAGCAACTTGACCAGTTCCTGTCGGATTATTACTTTTCAGTCTTTTTGGCCCTTTTGTCTTTTTGCGTCACTTTTTCCTGTCGCTTTTTGAGGGGAAAGTGTTGCTGGACTCCTCTGAGTCTTCTGGACTCACTTGAGTATGATCTTTTCTGGGTAGGGCAAAATGTTTATCAATAGTGTTGTGCGACAGGAAATCTATTCTTTGTGAGTTCCTCCAGTTTTTAGGGTGTCCGAGTTTCCCAGGGACTCGTCACCAAATCGTCCGAATCACCGAGATTTCTCGCACTCAGTCTGGTTCCAACTTAAGAACCCACAAACCCACAGGAATGACCTGCGCAACAACAGAGTGAGTGCACATACCTGGGGGATGAAATGTATCAGGAAACAATTCAAAGAAACTGGGCGGGTGACTTGATGGAGACAGCGCGAAATTCGTCCAAGTGCCAAACGCCACGTTGTGTGATGTTTCTCATCACGCATTGCACAAGCCTCCAACACAATCCCTTTGCTGCATTTTTTTCCCTAGTATATTAATTATGACGTGGGATTAGGCCTTTGCAAGGCGGGTGGCTAAACCTTCGGGAGACTGCACAAAGACTCTCCAATAACTGAGTAACAGCTTTCCAAATTTCACACATAGGTGTTGATTCTAAGTGGATTTTCAGGAAACAGATTTTTGGTCACATCAACCAGCTCTCACTTTGCCACATTGCAGTAGAAGTCCGGAGTAAAACAATGGCTGCTGGTGGCCATTAACTGACGGTGATTGGAGATGAGTTATGTCGTGATTCAATGGTACTTTCAATTGACTCACCAATTGCCAGAGGCATTCACTGGTCTAGTCTCTTATAAACAGATGCTACAACAAATATGCATTCGTACCTCGTGTGTTATAGTCTGTTGGAAGGTCGATCGTGCGATCGTTCCCCGCCCTTATTATTTAATCATAAAGTTTTCCGGAGTCGACAAGCCTTCTGCGACATGTTTTCCGCGAATTTGAGGCTTTAATATCCTTTATTACTTGGAAAGGAACAAATTGTCAAGCTAAATTGTGGTCCCAGAGCTGAAGAACAACAATGCCAAATGTTGATGGTCAGCAGGTGGCAAGGCCGAGATAATGATTTGAATGAAAAGAGCAGTGGGGTCGCCAATTCAAGCAGGCTGATCTACAGTGATCACCCCTTGGCTCCACTGGAATATGAATAAGGCATTGATTTCCGGTGGAAACTGTTGAACTGACGGTGCCAGGTAGCACAATCAGCTGTTTTCCAGATCTGTGTGGAAGTCCAATTGGAGTACTGTTGCAATCAGTTTCAGGATGGCAGCTGAGACAGGAGTGGCATGTTCAAACTCAGCTCACATTGTTACTGCTCTCGAAAATGAACCTCTGACATTCAGTAAATTTGTGGAATGAGTACTACCAAGGGAGAGAGAGATGGTAACCACAGCTAGCTCCCATATTCAACTCTATGAAAGTCTTGCATGATATACTCCACACTGATCTTGTGGCAAGGAGACAGCAGTCCAATGGAGATGAAGTGATCTTTCAAAAATGCTACAGTGTACTTGTGGCTGTTCTTTGGCTATTCTTTTGGATTGTTCAACTTTTTTCCTCGTCTCAAATCAGTGATATACTGCTTAAGCCTTCGGTGTAACCAACCAACACCGTTGCCATCTTCAGGTTCAACATTCCGGCCAATCAGAATGTGCACTGGTAGCTCAGGATCTAGCTTATTCCCCAGCCATTCATTGTGAACGTCTGCACAGTCCGGCTGGGATAAACCATTTGGAAAGGATGCCTGGAGATGAGACTGCAAACTGACTACACTATTCCGAAATCAAATTCAGGGAAAACTCGACTGTTACCCACTGCGGAACTTGAATGGAATGGGGCACAGCAATGGACTTGGATTTCAGCTGCTGGTTTGGTTGGCAGTGTATTTTGACAGCTTGAACAAAAGGAGTTCCTGTCTGAGCAGCTTGAACAGTTCTGCTGGAGATGCCAGGTGGGTGAGGCCAGGCCGTCAACCAGACTGCATGCAGAACAGCAACGTGGTCAAGAACAAGTTATGATGATGTCTACCTATGGCCAAACAACTATATCTACACCACGGCTACGCCCGGATGCACTAGTGCACTGCAACAAGCGATGATATTCCTCAACATTGAACAAAAAGATGGTGTTGTTCAACCTGTGAGTTCAAAGGTTTTACAGGAGATCCTGAAAATAATGAGAATCACGTTAATTTTTTCCCCGCGTTCCCGAAAAGGAAATTTGGCTTCGCGCTCTTCTTTACGTCCACCATGGTCAACTGCCGCATAAGCTCGGACATCAAGGAGCATGCACTTGAGCTCTAGCAAGCCGGCTGGTCTCGCAAGGACATCTGCTACGCCTTCCACGTCTCACCTTCCAGCCTTTACCGTTGGCGCGACATCTTCGATGAATTTGGCACTGTCACCAAACCCCCATCGCATCTTCGTGGCTGTGAGCGTCTTATTAGCCTTGCTGTTCTCGATGCAGCCAAGGAGATATTCTTCCATGATCCTTCGGTTATGTTAGATGAGCTTCAATGGCATCTGGGAATCTATCACGACATTTCCATATCGAAATCGGCACTACAAGCGACACTGGTCCACGCTGGCCTCACGCGCAAGATGATGCAAAAGATTGCAAAGGAGCGAAATGAGGTGGGCAGGGATGACTACAAGGCCTGCATTCGTGACCCAGATACATTCTCAGGGACTGGGGTGGAGTTTGTGACAGTGGATGAATCTAGCAAGGATGAACGCGTGCTCGCACAACACTATGGGCGATCTCCGGTTGGACAGCCTGCCATCTACTCTCATCAATTTGTTCGCGACAATCGCTATACTCTCACCGCGGCGATGAGCACTCGGGGATACATTGCGACAAGGATCATCGAGGGCTCTATGGATACATTGAATTTTTTTGACTTCATTGTCGAAGACATTGTGCGTTCATTGTGACAATTCCAAATTGTATCTGCTAACTGGATGAAGGTCCCTAAAATGTGCCCATACCCCCGTGCAAAGTGTTCTTGTTCTCGACAATTGTCGCATCCACCACACGGACTTGCTGCAGGAGGTGCTGAATGAGAATGGTATGTCCTGCGGCCTTGGGCGTATGAAGACTGATATTTTTTCAGGTATAATGACACTCTTCCTGCCGCCGTTGATGCGCAGCCGCCCGCGCTGAGCCCGGAAACGCACAAAACACCGATCACCTGTCAATGTCAGCTGCCACTCGACTCCGATCACGTCACGGAACCCTTCTCTGTCTTTTTCTCCGTTGTCTCCGTCCACCCTGCATCTGCAAAAACACTGCATTACCGAATTTACTAGTCCTCGCAACACCGCGGTATTGTTTTCCTTCAATAATTTCCACTTTTGTGTCTTTTTCCGCTACCCTAGAGCGACTGTCTAATTTGTCGCAACCTCTTGTTTATCTCATGTTCCTGTTGCTCCTGTCAACCTGTCTGTTGCATCGTCCTACCCTTGAACTTCCTACTAAGTTTTAATTCCTTACCTTTTATTCCGCTCACCCTGACCTTTTCCTTGTATAAATACTTTAGATTTACTTCTAATAAATTCACTACTTTTTACTGCCCATTTCCGCGCATCTCTAAGTCATTGAATTCGCTCTCGCACTCGCCTCCGCCCACGTTCTCGCCTCCGCCCTCGCTTACCTCGTCGTTCTTCACTCCTACATTCTTCTTGAACCCTTTCACCGCTCTTCGGCCCTTTTGGTTGAGTCACGGCACCAGGCGTGAATTGAACCACTTGCCTTATTTTATTTTCTATCTGTCCACTGTGCACTGATACCCTTTTGGTGTTAGCTCGTGCATAGTCGGCTGATAGGCACGTCATTTTGGAGCCCACCGCGAGGGGTTTCAATCATAGCTTCTGGAGCCTCTCGAACCCAGCGGCCGAATTCCAATAACACAGCCCGCCGTAATCTTCGGCTTGAATTTATTGCCGCATTCCAGAACCCTGCCAACTTACTCGACACCGACCCATACCCCTCATCATCCACCGAGGACTTTTTCGACATCGTTCCCGCCCATCTCGCGCACCATAACAACCTCTCTCCGCACTCGCCTTTTTCTCCGGATTTATCTTCGCTTTTCAACACTCCTCCCACTCCTGTTGACTCTCCCTCGCCCCAGCTAATCCCCTCGATGGCTACGCCGACCCCGATGCCTGCTCGCGGTGACCGCAATGCACCACAATTCGACTCGAGCAAGCCGCACGAGCTGCGTCGTTACTTCACGGACCTCGAATTTTTTGCTGGATCGTGCTGCAGTCACAGATAGCACTGACAGAAAGAAGCACGCGACTCGTTTTCTCTCTGTCGAGGACCAGGAGACCTGGGAAGCATTACCCAGTTTCCAAGAAGCTAGGAATTCCTACGCCGAGTTCAAGGCTGACGTTTTAAAATTATATGCAGGAAACGACGAGGAACGTCGCTTCGAGCTCAGCGATATGGATGCGCTCATTGGCCATTACTCTCGCGTCGGCATTCTGTCTCTCGAGGATCTCACCACATTCTATCGAAAATTCCTCCGCATTACAACTTACCTTATCTCGAAGAAGCGCCTCTCTGAAGTTGAGCAAAGTCGCTCCTTCCTCCGTGCGATGCAGCCTGCATCTTTCTCAGTTGATGTAAAACTCAGACTGCAGATTAAAAAGCCGGATGTTCGGCCGGCTGACCCGTATGCCTTGGCCGATATTTATGAGGCCGCAGAGTTCGTTTTATCTGGCTCTGGCAGCTCTCTTTTTGGCGCTGCCGCCCTCCACTCCAATTTCGGCTCCTGCACCCGCGACTGTAGAGGTCAAGCCCGACCCTGGTATTGCCGCATTGGTTGGCACTATGGCGGAACTTGTGAAAGTTCTCGCTGCGCAGAAGGTTTCTGGTGAATCTAGCAGCAGCAGCACCACTCCGAGACGTCCCCGTCCCGACGGCTGCGGGTATTGCAGCGAAACAACGCATTACATCGGCGAATGCGAGCACGTGCTCGAAGATATTCGCGCCGGCAAGTGCAGGCGTAACACCGAGGGACGCGTAGTCCTTCCGACCGGCGCATTCGTCCCGCGTACCATAAACGGCAAGGACCTCCGAGCCCGCATTGAAAAATGGCACGAACAAAATCCCGGCCAACTTTCCGCTGCGCAGTTAATGGTGGAGATTGCCGCTGAGCACCCGTCTTCCACTTCTCCTACATCGCGAACTGCCGGTGTTTACACCCTCACGGAAGAGCATCGTTTGCAGATGCTTCATCACGAAATTAACGCGCTTCAAACGCGAGCACAAGCCAGGCGAGCGCTCGCACATAAAAATAGTGACGAGGGACCGGACCGCGCCATTCCTCCCCCCGGCTCCTATGCCTCCCGCACCTCCTGCTACCGCGCCAGTCATTCAGCCGGCCGCCAATGGACCTCAGCACCCATTTGCTAAAGCCAACGACGCCGCTTACGCCCCTCCAAAAGATCGAAATCTGGGTCTTCCTGCTGCTGGTCCAGCTAAACCAGCGCCCGCGTATCGCTCCACAGCGCCAATTTATAACGAAAAAGACGCCGCTGAAGTCTTCAATGCTGTTTTTGGACGCGCCCTGCTCGTTAACAACGCGACAGGTGCTTTCCATATCCCCCGACGTGCGCTCACACATGCGCGAAGTCACCACGTCCCGCCGTGCACCAGCCAAGGACACAAAAAATCCCGGAGTGCCCGCAGCGCAATTACTGCATAACATCGACCCGGCGTTGCCACTTTCAGACGGTTCAGCCCCAGAGTTTGAGTACGAATCGCTGGAGGAGCAACGTACCGAGGATGCACATCACACTGCATTGATTGACTCCCTGCCTACCGCCTACACCAAGTCTGTACGATTTGACTTACCAGAAGGCGGTGTGGTCGTGCCTGACCCCTATGAAGTTTACTACAACACGGGCAGCATTCCAGAGGACCTCATTGTCTCTATGGAATCTTCTGCGATACGCTCAATCCTCCCCATCATTGATAATCAACAACAAGTCGAATCTATTGTAGACGGCGGCTCGCAAATAATTGCGATGTCTGAAGCGGTTTGCCACGAGCTTGCCTTGTCATACGACCCACGTATCATCCTCCGTATGCAATCTGCAAACGGTGCTATTACTCCATCGCTTGGCCTTGCCCGCAACGTTCCCTTCCGTGTGGGGGACATCACGCTTTATCTCCAGGTGCATGTCATTCGCAACCCTGCCTACGATGTTCTTTTAGGTCGACCTTTCGATGTTTTAACCCAAAGCATCGTGCGGAACTTCGCAAATGAAGACCAGACAATTACAATCTGTGACCCCAATAGCGGAAAATTGGCTACTGTGCCTACCGTCCCACGTGGTCCTCCTCGCCATCGTCCTCAGGGTTTTCAAAACTCGAGGATTTGATCGGAGATCAAGGAGAGATTGCGCTCGTTATTATTCCTGACCCCAACTCACTCGGCAATTTTATTATTGAATCGTCTTTGGCACTCGCATCGGACACACCCGCTTATATTCAGCATGCCTATCTCTCGGCATGCACCAATCTTGGCCAGGATGCCAGCACCGTACAGTTTGCGCATACTGTTGCACAACCGGCCTTCTCATCTAGCCATAATTCAACTCGCACCCCTGGATTTATTCCCATATTTTCATCATCACTTATTAATCCGAATCCTCTATCCAGTTCTCACACCCCAACTTCTCAGTCACCTTCTCAGTTTTCCTCCACCTATCCTCTTCCCCCTCTCGCCCAGGTTTTCGCAAAGAAAAAGTATAAGCCTGTTGCACAGAAAATCCGGCCAGTTCTCGGCTCTTTGCCGGAGCAATTTCGGATAGAGCGCCGTATTCTTGGCGATCCCCTGGCAGACATGCCGGTACTCGACCCCAATCCACCCCCTTTCGTTCCCACCGGCCGTTACACCACCGAACGCCGCGATATTATAGATGCCGCACATTCGGGAGATTTTCTCTGGCCAGCTGAACGGCAGCTCATGCATCATTTTATGTGCCTTCAGAACGAGGCATTTGCCTGGCAAGATTCGGAACGTGGAAGTTTCCGCACAGATTTCTTTCCGCCTGTTGATATCCCAGTTATGCCGCACACGCCGTGGGTACAACGAAATATTCCCATACCCCCCGGCATCTACGATCAAGTCTGCAAACTCATACGCACCAAGATAGACGCCGGTGTGTACGAGCCTTCGAATTCATCGTACCGCTCCCGTTGGTTTTGCGTCGTCAAGAAAGACGGCACCAGCTTGCGTATTGTTCACGCACTTGAGCCGTTAAATGCGGTTACGATCCAACACTCTGGTGTTACGCCGTTCACTGATCAAATTGCGGAGCAATTTGCAGGACGCGCATGTGGTGCCATGCTTGACTTATACGTTGGCTATGATGAGCGCCTTTTGTCCCCCTCCTCTCGAGATTATACTACCTTCCAGTCGCCTTTTGGTGCCCTCCGTTTGGTCACACTTCCCATGGGATGGACCAACTCGGTCCCAATCTTTCACGATGATGTTACCTTTATCCTCCAGCCCGAGATCCCCGACTTTACAATCCCATACATCGATGACGTCCCTTGCCGCGGTCCTGCCTCTCGCTACCAGCATGAAGACGGCTCGTATGGGACCATCCCCGAGAACCCCGGCATACGCAGGTTCGTTTGGGAGCACTTCAGTAATCTTAACCGTATAGTGCAGCGCATGAGATACTGCGGCGGCACGTTCTCAGGCTTCAAAAGTATTTTATGCGCCGAAAATATTACCGTGGTCGGACACCTTTGCACCCCTGCGGGTCGCGTACCAGACGAGAAGCGAGTTGCGAAGATCTTGAACTGGGGACCATGCAAGGACCTATCCGAAGTTCGTGCATTTCTCGGCACAATCGGCGTTGTCCGTATCTTCATCCGTAATTTTGCACATCGTGCACATGCGCTCACCCTGCTTACGCGGAAAGATATGCCGTTTTTATTCGGCCCGGCGCAGATAGCAGCACAGGAAGATTTAAAGCAGGCGCTCGTACACTCACCTGCCCTTCGCCCCATTGACTATACCTCTGATGCCCCCGCAATCCTCGGTGTCGACACTTCATACCTTGCCGTAGGGCACTCCCTCTCCCAATGCGACCCGAATAACCTCTCTCGTCGATATTACGCGCGCTTCGGGTCCATTACCCTCAATGCCCGTGAGGCGCGTTTTTCGCAGCCGAAGCTCGAGTTGTACGGCCTTTTCCGTGCGCTGCGCGCATGGAAAATGTATCTCATTGGCGTGCGCAACCTAGTGGTTGAAGTCGATGCGCGTTACATCAAAGGGATGCTTGCGCACCCCGATCTGCAGCCCAGTGCTAGTATAAATCGATGGATACTCGCAATACTCACCTTCCATTTCACCCTCGTCCATGTTCCCGGCGTTCTTCATGGCCCCGATGGCCTCTCGCGTCGACCTCCGCAACCTGGCGACGATCCAGACCCTGAAGATGACTTTGAGGACTGGATTGACCAACTGCACGGGTTTATACATTTTATCAACGACTCACCATATGTCCCTCGCCCTCAGCATACCATCTCTATTCTCGCCGCCGAGATTGCGCCCGATGGGCAAGAACCGCCGCCTTCCCTATCTTACGACAACATCCCACGCTCCGACAACGCTCGACTAGCTGACTTACGCGTGGATTTGGTCCGCATTTGGCACGGCAACTTGCAGCGCCCGCGCGACATGTCTGACAAGGATTATAAATCCTTTGTGCGCTACTGCATGGAGTTTTTCGTCACCAACGAGCAGCTGTGGCGAAAGGACAGCCAGTCTCGACACAGGCTTGTTGCACCTACTTACCGGCGTATTTTCATCCTATCCTCCGCTCACGACGACGTCGGACATAAAGGATTTTATGCGACGCGCGCCCTGCTTTCCGAGCGCTTCTGGTGGCCGCACCTCGACGAGGATATTAAGTGGTGGGTTAAAACCTGCTACATCTGTCAATCACGCCAAACCCAAAAGATTCTCATACCTCCTACTGTCGCGATGCCTGCCCCAATATTTGCAAAGGTGTACATGGACACCATGCACATGCCTCCTAGCGGTGGTTTTAAATTCATCGTCCACGGTCGTTGTTCCATCACACATTACCCCGAATTCCGCCAACTGCGTCGAGAGACTGCGAAGGCGATAGGCGACTGGATTTTTGAGGATTTGCTCTGTCGCTGGGGCACTCTGCTCGAAATCGTCACCGATAACGGGCCGCCATTTCTCAAAGCACTTGCTTACCTCGAGGCGAAGTACCATATCACTCACATCAGGATTTCCGGTTACAACTCCCGCGCTAATGGAATAGTCGAGCGCCCGCATTTCGACGTTCGCGAGAGCATTGCCAAGGCCGTAGATAGCGACGAGGGAAGATGGCACACTGCCACATTTTCGGTCTTCTGGGCCGATCGAGTTACAGTTCGAAGAAGAATGGGATGCTCACCATTCTTCGCCGTCACCGGTGCTCACCCACTCCTTCCCCTCGATATCTCTGAGGCTACCTATCTTTTACCGCCACCTGACGACGTCCTTTCAACCACGGATCTCATCGCTCGACGTGCTATATCGCTACAGAAACGCCGTGAGCAGTTAGTTCAGCTTCATTCCAATGTATTCGAAGCCCGCTTGCGTGCCGCCGCCCGTTTCGAGATAGAGAACGACACCACTATACGGGATTACGACTTTAAGCGTGGGGACCTAGTTCTCATGCGTAATTCAGCCATCGACAAATCTATCGGCCGAAAAATGCGCAAGCGTTACCTTGGGCCCCTCATTGTCATCGCACGCAATCGAGGCGGAGCCTATATCCTCTGCGAGCTCGACGGTTCGGTATTTCATCGTCCAATCGCAGCTTTTCGCGTCATACCTTATTTTGCCCGCACCTCCATTACCCTGCCTCCCCTCGACGATTTTCTTGACATCGACACGGAACGCTTACGCGAACTTGAGCAATCTACGCTCGCGGACCCCGAGGAGCTTGATTTTGACCTGTCCGAACTTCCTCCCCCATCGGTAGAGCCAGACGACGAGGTCTAACCACCTGGGCGACCCATATTTCAGTCGGGAGGATTTATACGACACTTACCTCCACCTCAAGTCGCAGAGACGTTCCTTCGTTGATTGCGCGGTTCTTGCGAGCCAGGGCTATGATGATTTACTGAGCCCATCGTTTCGATTCGTCCTTCTGCTTCCTTCTTCCGGCTAGTGACCGAGGACGGTCACATTTTCAGTCGGGAGGAGATGATGCGCAGCCGCCCGCGCTGAGCCCGGAAACGCACAAAACACCGATCACCTGTCAATGTCAGCTGCCACTCGACTCCGATCACGTCACGGAACCCTTCTCTGTCTTTTTCTCCGTTGTCTCCGTCCACCCTGCATCTGCAAAAACACTGCATTACCGAATTTACTAGTCCTCGCAACACCGCGGTATTGTTTTCCTTCAATAATTTCCACTTTTGTGTCTTTTTCCGCTACCCTAGAGCGACTGTCTAATTTGTCGCAACCTCTTGTTTATCTCATGTTCCTGTTGCTCCTGTCAACCTGTCTGTTGCATCGTCCTACCCTTGAACTTCCTACTAAGTTTTAATTCCTTACCTTTTATTCCGCTCACCCTGACCTTTTCCTTGTATAAATACTTTAGATTTACTTCTAATAAATTCACTACTTTTTACTGCCCATTTCCGCGCATCTCTAAGTCATTGAATTCGCTCTCGCACTCGCCTCCGCCCACGTTCTCGCCTCCGCCCTCGCTTACCTCGTCGTTCTTCACTCCTACATTCTTCTTGAACCCTTTCACCGCTCTTCGGCCCTTTTGGTTGAGTCACGGCACCAGGCGTGAATTGAACCACTTGCCTTATTTTATTTTCTATCTGTCCACTGTGCACTGATACCCTTTTGGTGTTAGCTCGTGCATAGTCGGCTGATAGGCACGTCACCGTATTCGCCTGACCTCAATCCCATAGAGGAATCCTTCTCTACCTGTAAGAGATTCTGGTCTCGTTGTCTGCCTGCCCTGACAAGTCATGCAAGGGAAAGCCTACCTAAGCCGCGACAGGGAAATGATCCACGAAGCCGAGGATCCCATTGGCGCGTTGCTGGAGTCTACATCCTGTATCACGCCAGAAATGGCAGATGGATGGTTCAGACATGCGGGATATATTTGGTGACTTTGTACAGAGACAGTGTGATTGTGATACGATGATTATAAGAATACATGCATTGTAAGAAAACAGAAAACACAGTGGTTACAGCGACAAGTTATGACATGACAATGCGATGGTAACAATGAAAAGTGATACATATCAATCATATCCACCTGCTGCAAGATCTACCTTGAAGCGAAGATTCGCGCTGTGGATACGCTTCCAGCTAAACAGTGTGAAGCCCACCTTCTTCAACTCCTCATCCAAAGTAGACTCCGTCGGATCACCCGGGGGAAATCCCACCTCCTTCAAGAGACCGCAATCGCCTTCGTCGATGCCATAAATTTCGCAAAAGCGGTCAGTCGTGACGGTATGACGTTTCACAGAAGATGGACGAGCTGAGCGGGGTTTCGTGGGAGGGATGGAAGGAGGTACGGATGGTGGAGTAGTGGGAAGACCGGCACCGAGTCCAGGAAGCAAGGCCGTAAGCCCCACGCCGCCAGGCTGTGATAGAAGCGATGCAAAGAAAAGATCTATGAGAGAAAGCGAAGAACCGGTGACGGCAGGGACAGCAGGGACAGCAGAGGTGACAGGAGCGGCAGGGGTACCAGGCGTGAGTGTCTGGGCAGCAAGTGTAGGAACTGTTTTGATACGCTGATTTGCATCAAAGAATCTGTAGAGTGGGGGTTTAGTCTCGTCAGTCTGGCCTTGAGCCTGCTACCTTGATCAATACCCATCCAAACACGAGGGAAATGACAGACCATTGCGGACGCCCAGACTCTGAGGCACGTAGAATTGAGGTCATAATAAAATCCAGTCTTCAGATCGCAGTAGACGCGTCGGTCAGGAAAATTCGGGTATTTGCCAATCGGATACTTTTCTTCAAGCTTTGCACGCTCGTCTTTGGTAGCGTTGTTGAACGAGATTTATGGGGCACAATGAGATTGGAGGGAAATAATGAGTATATGTGTACTGAACCTTTTGGGCTAGAATTGAGTCGCTCGGAAACGTCGGTTCAAGCTCGGAATAGTCGAATGCGGGCTCGGGATCACCGTTGGTCTCCCATGGCTGGCCGCAGAATGCATGATCAGCCAGGAGGCGAAGATAGAAAATACTGAATACGTATTTTTTCCTCTTCCATCGGTTTTGCAGGCGCCGGCATGTACAATAGAACTTGTCGAGACCCATCTGCCTTATCCTTCATCTCATCTAGCATTGCCTTATACCCATCATCCTTCCCAAGCAGCAACTTTTCCGCATTCTTAGGCTTCTTCAGCTTCCAAACAACTTTTGATTCGTTGATGTGTTCCTTGCGACAGGGGAGTGCGGTAGCAATGGCGGAGAGGAGCGAGGAATACTAGTAAGACTGGGAAATGGGTAATGAAAATGGGCCCTTTTGGATTGCGTCGTCATCGGCGGCGGCCTTCGAGCTGCTGCCGCGTTTCTTAGCTGTAACGACAGGAGGGAGCTTCGGGATAATGATGTAGTAGGTTATGCTGGGCGGATGCTCATCGATGTTGGAGTCCTCTAACTTCTTCTTTTTGCTCTTGGCAATCATCCAATTGACATTGTTATCTTCATAGTGTGGGCCGTCTACAGCAAGAATTTCATCGTCCGAATCAATAGCTTTCAGTCTGGGGTAGAGAATGAGAGGATACCAAGATGAGGAACCGAAAAAGACGCGACAGTGGACGTAAAGAAGAGCGCGAAGCCAAATTTCCTTTTCGGGAACACGGGAAAAAAATTAACGTGATTCTCATTATTTTCAGGATCTCCTGTAAAAAATGAAGCTCCTGTTTGAGTTTGGATGCTTCCATGGCAAGTGGTGATAGCCTCAACATCCTTCAAATAGTCAGCCCACAAGTTTCTTCCGAAATGGTTGGGAACAGAATCGTTGGCCTGAACTCTCTCAACCATTGATTTTAAGTCCACAAGCTACATATATACTCCGACTATATATTTCACTTGTTGAACCATTATCGACTCCTACTCAAGTCCGAAGTTATTCTTTTCTCCGACCTTCCGAGTCATAGAATGAGGCAGGCTCCTACCCACCCTCATTTCTTAATACCTACCTCCCGAAAAAAATGTCAGAATTAGCCCAGACGACTCCCGCAAGTGCTTGAATCCCACCTGCTAATTTTATGGGGAGCCACGAGAACGAAAGTAAAGTTCGCAGAAATTTGGCCAAGCAGGTGGCTATGTTGTTTACGGCTGTTAAATGCCAGCTACTGTGGAGGGGTTGGAGCATTGAAAGTTCGGAAGCAATAACATCGGCTAACAATGATTTGTGTTTTCGCATGACTTGGGATTGGGCCTCTTTGAGGCGGGTGCTGAACCTTTAGGTTCAATTTGAAGAGTAAATTCTACGATCCAAAACAATTGGTGGATAGGCACCAAAGGTGCTTAGATAAAGTCGCTTTAGATAACTGCGGCCAAAAAAGAAAAGTGTGATTCTATACATTCTGAAAGCAAAATATTCATAAAACTTGGGGGTTAGAAAATTTCCCCACAAAAAAACTTAAATTAACCGATTCATTTCTACTTTTGATCTGTGCATTGCTTTCATCCAGACCAACCTCACCAGGTCCTTGATGTGCAGGTACATGATTGCCATGGCATTGTCAGGACAGAGCGTGCTGGCACTCTCAGCCTCAGGAAGGTAGCCAGGGAGGACATGGAGGAGGAAACAAAGTCGAAGCAAAGACTCTTCATGTGCGCTGTAGGGCATCAAACCTTCTGTAATATGCCCATGGGCATATAAATTAGGTCATATTTTTGTTACGCCCCGCCAAAGCCGTACATTAGCACCAGCAAAGAAAAGAAAGTTGAAACGGAACGGGACCCGCACGTACCGTCCGTTACGGCGTATTTTACAGTGATGGTAAGTCGTGACTAAACTAAGCTGAAAACACCTCCTCTTTCCTGAATGGAGGTTGGAGAAGCTGTGAGGGACTTTCAATGTTTACACATCCGAAATCTAGCAAGAGACGCAAAAACAGGCCTAATTTGGTCCGATGGGCAGTGTGAATTTGGTTCACACGACGGGCCGCCGGCGACATCATTGTTGAAAACGCGTCGGCAAGGGGTTTTCCAGTCGCGGGTGCGCGGAACTGCTGTCTCTGAACATAAAGGTGATCCGGCATTGTCCCGGCACCTTCGGCAAGTTAATTTCACTGCGGACTTGGCTACCCGTATTTTACACGTAAACGGCCGGTTACGGGGACCCGTTTAGAGCTGAACCCGTACTGTCAGGTAAGAACTAAACTCACTGGCAGTTCGGGGACGTAGCCGTTTTTATGGGCCGTATTTCCGTGAAAATACGGGACGGTTTGATACCCTACTGCACTGGCAAGATTAGGATACGGTGATTGGCTGAACCAGAGGTTTAGCTACCCTGGAGAACTTGGATTTCGGCCACTTTTGCTACAAGTACAAACAAAGAATTCGTCATCTGAAATTAGTCATCGTTGAAAATCAGAGCAGTAGAGAAGTGCTCAGGACATTTCTTGAGTCCAAGCAGTAAAAGCTCTTCTGATCTCCCTCCCTCTCATTTTCCTGGATTTTTTTGGTCTAGTGTGCAATTTGTTAGCCCACAAAATCTTGCTCAGTTGATTTGTCACTTTTGTTTAGTGTTCAAGCAGCGTATCAATCGCCATGTCTACGAGATCAATTCATCTCCATTGGACTGCCGTCTCCTTGCCGTCTCAAGATCAGCACGGAGTTCATCCTGTGAGATTTTCATAGACTTGAGTATGGGGGCTAGCTGTGGTTCACCTCTCTCAGTTTACATCTCTTGGCATTACTCATTCTACCAATTTAGCGTAAGTAAGAGGGTCATTTTTCAGAGCAGTAACAATTCAAGCTGAATTTGAACATGCCGCCCCCCGGTCTCGGCTGCCATCTTGGAACCAAGGACAACAATACTCCAGTACTGAAGGTTAAGTCTTCTGGGGCATAGATTCTACCGCAGAATCTCGCTCCACCACAATGTGGTGCAGTGAGAGCGAGTTGACACGGCAGCATTGACTGAGCGAGCCCTGGGCTGACACCGGAAAATCTGTTGCCTGAAAATTTACTTAGAATATCAGATGATGTGATTGACCACCATTTAACTGCATAAATAGGTCAAGACCCATATATAGAAAGCTGTTGCTTTGTTATTGAAGGGGTCTTGTGCAGCCTCCCGAAGGTTCAGCCACCCGCCTCACAGAGGCCTAATCCCACGTCATTGATCCCGGGAATGAATATTCTCCACGCCCAGATACTGGCCCGAACACAAAGCAGAAATGACTAACAACCAAAATTGAACTCAGAGCATATCTTTGGTTCCTGGCGATGAAATAGGTCACGCAAGAGGATTCAGGCAGTTAAGAAGTTGAAAAACATACCCTTGCATTTTGATTTATTTCTAGTCTTGTCCCATTTTCTTTCGATTTTATTTTGCCATGACCAATGCTGAGTGACTAATTTTATTTGTACATGTGGCAAAAGAGAACTAAGCCCAAGTTCCCCTGGGTAGCCAAACCTAAAGGTTCAGCAATGACTACAACACATAATTTACTTCAGCATACATCTACTCTGTCTTCCTCAACCCCGTAACATGCGGGTAGGTAGGAGCCGGATAATGAGGAGCCTTCTTAAAGAACTACGTAGAATGGTGTTATGCTGCTGAACAAAGTTGAATTGATGATTACCCTACGTGCGTGACTGACCATGAACTATCCTCACGGTCATGTGGTTATTGTCACTGTGGTCTGAGTGACGAGCTTTCACGGTATGCAGAGGAAATGACGAAGTTCACCTAAATCCAGTTGAACTCCCAATTTTTCACAGGATGCAATCAGACTCACGAACTTCCGTAATGCTATGCGAAGCAACCAAGTGATGAAGATGGCGTCGATTTCAAAATAGATCTGATTCCAAGAGCGATTTTCGACGGATTTTTCGAATTTACAACAGCTTCAGCAACAAAGTGGAGGCAATTACAGCCACCACAACCCCTGTGTTCCAAATTTTGGACAGATTAACTTGTATTTATGCTCTTTCGCAATCTTTGTGTGCAAAATGATCACTAGAACACTATCCCCTTCCTGCGTGTGATCATCACACCCTGCACAGACAAGTTAAAATGAGAACCCACACCACTCGGACTGCCTACGAGATAAATAAGTCCACAATTTCCGAGGCTGAACGGAAGAGATAGGAGTTCCCATCCACCACCGTGTGGGCCGGAGGAAAGGGAATGCCAAAAATCGAGTTGAACCACGGGGGTAGAAATTCTAAACATAAGTCCAACGGGGCAATTAAAATTGCAACACAATCAGCGGGAGCATCTATCACGGCGAAAAAGCAGAGAGCTGACCCTGAAGATGATGGCTCGTGCCAGTGTCGAGCAGGCGTATCCTGCAGGCAACCTTTTGTTGACCTTTGTATGAAGAGTGAGCGTGGTCCAATTTAAACAATAGGCATCCCAACATAAAACAGGGTTTATAATTTGTTCTGTTCCACGGTGTTTAAACATTCTCTGAAATAGTGTTTTAACCTGGAGAGAAATGAGAAATAACACAATGTGGGGGTTTGAATTGGTTGAACATGCTTACCAAGTTGTGAGTAGCTTTCTCAACGTGTTAACTCCATATCTGTGATTCCTGAAGTAAAAAACTATTAAGTTCTTCATATGTTGGCAAGCACTAGCATTTCCGTCGTTCAAGCCAACTTCACAGTCTCCCAAAGTGGGGATTAGCTTTAATGCTCGCTTCGCTCGCATTTCTACTTAAATGCACGTGACGAGGGGTAGGGCTAAGATATGCACGTAAACAAGAGCAAATGATTGCACAGTGGCTGACACCCGCTTAGTTTCCGCCTCTACTGTCAAACTCAAAAAGGGAATTCTGATCGGGGCAGCCGTCGGCTAACTTTCCGCGGAACATCTCGGCAGCATGGCCCAGAGGTGTCGGCTTACCCAGCTTAAGGCGTTGCGGCTCGAGGGGTGAATTCTTTCCCACTCAACAATAGCTCAAACAGTAGATTGAAATGAACAGAAATCATGCTGAGAATCAAGGGTGGACTCAATTTCAGTTTTCTCTGACTCTCGCAGTAAACGGCACCATATAGTGCAAAGAACAAAACAAGATATTTTATTGAGACTAGGTGCGAGAAGGACCGGGATTATTAGTATGATGATAGGGATGAGCCATGTAGTACGGATAGGGATTATATGAACTGGGCTGAGGTACTGGAAGATTAGATAGGCCGGGCTCTGATGGATAAATATAAGGCATTGGCGAATGGTACGAAAATGGATATGCAGCAGGATAGAACGCCAATGGTGCAGGGTCGTGATGGATGTAGATCCGGGAATCAAAGGACTGCCGACAGCTGAAGGAGTTGCGACAGTTGACGACGGAGTTGTGACAGGCATGGAAGGAACTTCAAGACAGGGATTTTGCATCAGAACGGATGTTGATGAGGTTGAAGCACTAGATGAGCCAGAAGCAACGGGAGCGGGAGCGTCAAAGCAATGCCGGAATGCGGGTCCAAATTTCTTGTGACGAGGGTTGTAGCACTGTATCTCATCATTAGAGGCTGAATTGGACATGGTGAGGTCTGTTTCACGCACCTTCAGATAAGTTTGATCCTTTCGCGCACCACTCTGGGTCGCTGCGGGGTATAGACGGCATCCACAACCAGGAATAGGGCAGTGGAATGTTTTGTCATTCAGGTGGGGCTCGCGTAGGCCATGAGCTCCGTAGTAGTTTTGAGGCATGGCGGATGGTGGTGAGAGACACGACGAGCGAGGTGATGCAGCAGCACAAACAAACAACGACTTGTGGAGGTGCCGCCATTGACAGCAAGGCGGCAGAGAAATCGTGCCGCGACCAGAATTCCCTTTTTGAGTTTGACAGCGGAGGCGGAAACTCAGGAGTGGTGGCTGACAGTCCATGAGGGAAAGAATGCCTTCAAAACCATCCAATTCTGGATACATCGTGATGAAAAGTAGACCAAACAACGCGCCTTCATGGCGTCATTCTGCACATACTAAAATCTCATGAAGCAGGGGGAAAAAAATCGCGCCTAAAAAAGGAAATGTGTAAGCATGATTACGCTGTCCTCTTCGCGAGCACCCCGCGCTTCAGCGGATTCCTAGTGGAAAGGTCCCCACTCCTCTGGATAGAGGTCCGGTCAATCTATCGTCAAAAATAACCCGACGAGGGGAAACACCGAGTTCCCGGACTATGCAAATTATATCGGTGACAGCCAGATGTGCTCCATCGGAAAATATTCCATTCCACAACCTCCAGGATGATCCACAATTTCGCCAAAGCCAGAAAAAGATAGATGAGATAAGCGGCATAACGGTCCAAACAACAAGGGTAAGGAATACCGAGAGCTCTGTGACGGAAAGATGAACTGACATTAGGAGGCGGCTTGACTGGAAAAATTAAAAGCGGTAACCGCTGAAAATCAAACTTCCAAAGATATGCTAACCCGCCAGCACCTGGGATAAAATCCAATGTGGGGAAGGTTTATCTTTTCGAGTCGAGTTAATGCCCGGCAGATGGCTTGCACCTACCGCAGCAATCAAGCCAAATTCTTGAAGTTCTCCAACACCGCGTTGGGCATTCAGTTGCACAACGTCGTGACTCGCAGTATGATGAAGGTCAGAGTGGGAACGGGTTCGCGATGAGCGAAGACCGAGAGATTGTCTAGGCGGAAATGGGAAGGGGAAAAGGATGGGAAGATCACGAGAGGAATGAATAAACAGAGGTGAGCAGGGGTAGACGACGTGTGCGGCGCTGTAATTGATTGACGTTGTAGCAGAAACCCCCAGATCATTTGTAGGATACAGAGATGTGCCGAAGAATTTGTTGTGCTCCGGAGTTTGGCCGAAAATGCTATAGAGAAAGGTTCACCCAGAGCCTCATTTGTACATTGTTCCCAGGGCTCGTTTACTATATGAGCCGCTGTTGAAGTCAAAAGCTAAACCGATGGCGCCGTCGAATCGTTTACGCAAGACCTAGCCGATACCGACCTGAGAGAAGAGGGCCGACACCGGTGGCTATCGTACCGTTCTCGCATCGACGAATGCTGCAAACATCTCGTTGAAACACTTCGTGAAGGCATGGCTTACCCTGGCGCTCATACTTATATTCTTCCATTTGGATCGAGACTAATCCAATCCGGAGCAAGTCGTTGGGCGAGTGCATGCTGCGCATGGATTTGTCCCAGAACTCAGGACTATGAGTGTGGTCGAGAATTTTTTTTACGGACCTGAACTGTGTTTTGGAGGAGAGTCTAATCTCAGGTGATATGCAAGTAGATATGGAACTTGCAAGCTCCGCGAAGCCAAAGGTTGATTCTGGTTTCCTTCGTGTCTACCCATATATTTGACGAATCAAGACCATTCTCTCCGTATATTTGACGAGGAAGCCGCGCCGCCTTCCACGCCTCCTTCCTCTCACTGCCTTCCCCCTCCCTCTGACCGAGCACGATCCAGCCCGCGTTTGGATACATATCTTGATTCCCATTTAAATTATCCGGAAGGAAGGAGAGACTTAACTGGGACTTGGACTCAGAGCGCAATTCAGCTCAAGGTTGACTCAAACAAACCTCGCATTCAAACTCACTTCAAATCTCGGATCCACAATACAAAACAAACCTCGCCCAGCGTTCGGTTGTTTGTGAGTGCTTCCCCCATTCTGTCCGAGTCCCAGTCCGAGTCTAATCTGAGGTGATATTCAGCTATGTAGGTGTAAAGTGAAGAACAACCTACCTACGCGTTGCGCGGATCGGTTCGGGAACCAATTTCGAACCTAACTCTCATTTTCTCATCACCTCTTTCCCTCTGGCCGAGGACGAACCAGTTCTCATCTTGGGATCTTGGATGACCCTTGAACTGATATCCATGCGGCTAGGTCCTTGTAGGCGCGAAGTGGAAGGCTACTGTAGATTCGGTACGGGAACGGACGCACGGAAGAACAGAATACGCAACTCTTCACGTCCATGATCCGACAGCTGATCTCCCAGGAGAGGGACGACAGACTCCCACCTTTGGACGCCGACGCAGGGAAGTACCATGCGTTCAATCTCCTCAGTCGGCAAACGGAATAAATCCCTCTCGTCAGTTTATCTGGCCAAGAATTATATTCGGACAATCAATTGGTTTTCAAGATCTCTGTGACCACCTGCCCCCAATCTTCCTGTTCTCTGTTGGGCTTGTCGGTTTTCCTTTATCGGCTCCCACAGTGACAAGCAAAAAAGAAAAGAAAAGATCGCGCCCGCTGATGGCTGCGGATGAGTCATTTGGATTCACCTTCCAATTCAGTTTCCTTCTGGGTTCAATCCTGCGGATTCACTATTATTCAGAGCCCGGAAGTCCGTGTGCGGTCTATATATCCTCCCATCCTTGCCGCGGTCCTCGCTTCAAGTTACGTTGAATGCCTCGGCACACCAGATAGCGGGCCAGTCTCATACGCGCACGTCTTACGCCGAGAACCATCCTGGTTCACGAGGCCCTGCACACGAGACTGTAGGGATCGCTGAAATAGTTCAAGGCTGTACCGGTGGATTTTTCGGAGCCTGCCCGTGTCGCATGGTGGACATAAGTACGTGCCCCAAGTATTATCGAGTCTTAGGACGGAATACGCACCTAAAACATTGAGCATCAACGCTCGTGAGGGTTGTCTTACAATATTGACGTCGATCGGTTGGTCTGAAGCGGCTCATAGTCAACAGTGCGCGGCGTCAGGCCCGAAGGTTTCGGCTGAAACACGTAAATCATAGCTGCCATAACTTTGTGCCTTCGATCCCGATTGCTCTCAGCACCCGTATTCAAGCATATGCACGTCTTTTGTATAGCCTCGAATATTTTCAGGATTTTTGGTCATGATTTGCAAGAGCCTTCGGTTGATGGAACTAGAAGTGGAATAGGTTTTAGCAGGTGTTTTGGCGTGTGGGAAAATATGGTAAAAATCTTCCTCTTCATTTCTTTTGTGTGCTGTACAACTTCAACTGGGCTGAAATTTTGCCCAGACATAGCTATAGTCTGTAAACCTATTCTTGGATTTTTGTGGAGGGAACGGACTCGAAATGCCAGCGGGATCAGGAAAAATTCCACTTCAGGGTGCGTGAACACTTCCGGGGCTGAAATAGTAGTCTATTCCACCTTCATATGTGGAGTGTTTATGCTGCCCACAAGGCGTTGTGGCCCAATGGATGGCATCGTTATTGATTTCGACTTCTGTCTTTATATCATCATGAGGTTCCTGGTTCGAATCCAGGCAAAGCCATACTTGAATTTGATAGTTCCTTTTTTATACTTTCATATATATATTTATACATATATTGTTCATCCAAATCAATTTTCAAAATGCCAGTGTACTCGCGGCTGTTCTTCGGATCGTTCGACTTTTTTCCTCGTCACATAGCGCTTGAGCCTTCGATGTAACCAACACCATCGCGATCTTCATGTTCAACGTTCAGGCCAATGAGAACGCAGCGCAATGAGTCGAGAGATATGTTGCTTCCGTAGATTGCTGTCAGAATATGCACTTGTAGCTCCGGATCTGGCTTCTTCCCCAACCATTCATTGTGAATATCTGTGCAGTCCGGCTAGGATAAACCATTTGGAAGGGATGCCTGGACATGAGATTGCAAACTGACTACACTGTCCCAATAACAAGCAGGGCAATTTGAGTATGTAGAGTCGACCGTTGCGCTCTGCGGAACTTGAATGCAATGGAGTGCAGAAATGGACTTGGAGTTCGGTTGGCAGTGTATTTCGACGGCTTCAATAAAAGGAGTTGCTCTCTGAGCAGCTTGGACAGTTCTGCGGCAAACGATGATATTCCTCAGCATTGAAAAACAGGATGTTGTTGTTCAACCTATTGGTTCGAGTGTTTTAAAAAGCGAAGCTCCTGTTTGAGTTTGAGCGCTTCCACGACAAGTGGTGATAGCCTCGACATCGTTCAAATAGTCAACCTGCGAGTTTCTTCCGAATGGTTGAGAAAAGAATCGTTGGCCTGAACTCTCTCAACCATTGATTTCAGGTTCACAAGCTACATATATACTCCTGACTATGCATTTCACTAGTTGAACCACTATCATCAACTCCTACTCAAGTCTGAAATTATTCTTGTCTGCGACCTTCCGAGTCATAGAATAAGGAGCCTACTTAAAGCACTAGAACGGTGTTATGTTGCTAAACGAAGTTGAATAGATGATTACCCTACGTGTGCGACTGACCACGAACTATCCTCACGCTCATGTGGTCATTGTCACTGTAGTCTACGTGACAAGCTTTCACGGCATGCAGAGGAAGTGACGAAGTTCACCTAAATCCAGTTGAACCCCCAAACTTTCACGGGATGCGATCAGACTCACGAACTTCCGCAATGCTATGCAAAAAAACCAAGTGACGAAGATGGCGCGGACTCCAAAATAGATCCGATTGCAAGAGCGATTTTGACGAATTTTTCGGATTTCCAACAGCTTCAGCAACAAAGTGAAGGGAATTACAGCCGTCACAACCCCTGTTTTCCTATTTTTTTGACAGATTAACTTGTAGATCTGCTCTTTCGCAATCTTCGCGTGCAAAATGATCGCTGGAACGCTATCCTCTTCCCGCGCGTGATCATCACACCCCGCACAGACGAGTTAAAATGAGAACCCACAGCACTTGAAGCTGCCTACAAGGTATTTAAGTCCACAATTTGCGAGGCTGAACGAGAGAGATAGAAGTTCCCATCCACCACCGTGCGGGCCGGAGGAAAGGGAGTCCTAAAATCGAGTTGAACCACGGGGGGAAGAAATTTCAAACATATCTCCGACGGGGCAATTTAAATTGCAACACAATCAGCGGGAGCATCTATCACGACAAAAAAGGAGAGAGCTAATCCTGAAGATGATGGCTCGTGCCCATGTCGAGCAGGCGTATTCTGCAGGGAACATGTTGTTGACCTTTGTATGAAGTGTGAGCGTGGTCCAATTCAAACAATTGGCATCCCAATATAAAACGGGCTTTGAAATTTGTTCTGTTCAATAGCGTTTAACCTGGAGCGAAATGAGAAATAACACAATGCGGGGGTTTGACTTGGACTGAGCATGCTTACCGAAAATACCATAACGAAGCGCTGCAGCACCAAGACGAGTGGTGATTGGCTTTCTCAACGTGTTAATTCCATATCTGCGGTTCTCGAAGTAAACAACCTCTAAACCCTTCATATATTGGCAAGCATTAGCATTTCAGTCATTCAAACCAACTTCACAGTCTCCCAAAGTGAGGATTAACGATACAAACTGTAATGCCCCTTCCGTTCCTTTCTTTTACCTTACCTCTCTCCTCTCTCTTTTCTCTCTTACTTTGCATCTGATACGAAACGCTCTTGTTATGATATTATCTCGGCCTACAACAACCTTGAAATACTCTCGGCACCTCTCCACCCACACTGTCCTTGCCCCTCTTCTTACCTACCCTACGATGCCAGCCATTTACTACATAGTCTCCTGTAAAGTGCGACATGGGCCCTAAAGGGCCTGCAGCACTATAATTAATCAATGAATGAATGAATGAACTATAATTTAGTGGAAAGGTTCCTAATTCCTCGGGAGGGAAATTCGGTCAAACGATCTTCGATGGTAGCCGAACGAGCGGAAATACTAAGTACAGGGGCTGTGAAATTTATATCAGTGACAGCCAGATGTGTCCCATCGGAAAATATTCCATTTCACAACCTCCAGGATGATCCATAATGCCGCCGGGCAGGCTCCTACCCACTGCACATTACGGGGTTGGGGAGATAGAGTAGGCGTAGTTACAAGTGAAATCCGTGCCCTAGTGCTCGTAGTCATACAAAATGTCAAATCACTGTTAGCTGAGATAATAGCTTCAAGCCGAACTTTCAAGGCCCCAACCCTCCGCGGCGGCTGGCGTTTAATAACCATAAACAACATAGCCACCCGCTTGGCTGAGTTTTCTACGAACCTTGCTTTTGTTCTCATGCCTCACCGTAAAATTGGCAGGCGGGGTCCAAGCACCCGCTGGATTTGTCTGGGCTAATCTTGACATTTTTTGCTAGAGGTTGGTGTTAAGAAACAATATTTTTGTAGAATGTGACTATGTTGTTTACGGTTGTTAAACGCCAGCCGCCGTGGAGGGGTTGGGGTCTTGGAAGTCAATATTTTACGAATTTCTTCCGTGACTAATTGTATATGAGTAAAACATGTGTTTGGCCTTATTGTGAAAGTGCAATCAATCTATCCGCTCCTGGGTAGCCAAACCTAAAGGTTCAGCAGAAATGCGGCCAGTATTTGGTAATACCCAGTTGACCAATATTCGGTCAATATCCGGCCATGATGTATTGGCCAGATTCCGGACTGAAGCTCCGGTGCGATATCGTGGCCAGAAAACGGCGACTCCGAGAAAATAGTCCAAAAATATGCCATTACAGTAATATGCAGTCCATTTTTTCAGCCTCAGCAAATTACTGAACCTGGCGTTCGGTCCAGTCCGGTCCGGGTCCGGGCCGATCTCCGAACCGATCCCTCAGTGCTGCGAGGCTCGCAGCACTAGCCCCCGTATCCGTACTGTTTGAGCCCGAAAGAGGTATTCCACGGTAAGCGTACGGCGTTTCTGTACCCGTAATGTGTACGGCCGTAACGGTACGGGGCCCAGCGTCATCTAAGTTCATCGCACTAAGTACTTTGCACTAACAAGTGCACTACTGCATTGGGACGCGTCATGGTCAGCTGACCATCTGGTCCGTGCGCGCACAGCCTCGCATTCAAAGTCCGCTGCTTCGTGGCAAACCTTCGTCCCTTCGTTCTCCGCCCATGCAAGTCCCGTCTGTGACTCTTCCAAACACCGACTCATTTCTTGTCCCTAGAAGCGATCCATTACAAGGCCCACCATGCCGTTTGACACTGACACCGCTTGGCCGGCCCGTCTAATAACTATATTCGAGGTGTCGCGCGCGACTCTCGGGACGTTGGAGCATCGCTATTACGGACCATACGACAAGCTATTAAACTATTGTTTCGACGGTTTCGACTACTTTGTTGCTCCCCAGGCGCCACCTCGAGACGATACGACAGAAACTGTCGATTTTGTTGTTTACCTCGTCGTCATGGACCAACGTCGGCAGCCCGTTTTTTCTCATCGAGGTCAAGGACGACTCTCACCTCACTGCTCCATCCAAACGCGCCGCAGCCGATCAGCAAATGCGTGCTCGCTATGATGACCTTCTTTATAATTGCCCCCTCCCCCTCCTCTACGGTTTGAGCGTCATAGGTACCAATATGCGCGTCTATATCGGCGACGCCGCAACCATGACTCTCAATCCTCCGCGGGTCGAGACCTCCCCGAATCGCGTCCTTGATCGGAAGTACCTCGAGGACGCATGGAATGTAGACATCTTGTCGGCGGAGGGGTTTGTCAAGATGAAAGAGATAGTCAACTTCATCAAAACGACGCCACCGGTCAACGTCAACAATCCTTGTATGCACCTGCAGTTTACCTTGACCACACGCCCGCTGATTGCCCCCAGGATAAATTCATTGTTTACAGCTTGCCACAGTCGCCAGCGGTCGCCAGGATGGGGTGTCGTGATCGGGCCCGGGGCCTTTGTGGTCGCGTTAATCATCAGTGTCGTAGTCTAGTTCATGCATTCCTAACCACGACCTCGACGTATCTCCCGCACCGGCGCAAATTGAGGCTTAAGTGCATTACCACCGCCTCAATGAGGCTCTGTTCTGCTGTAATCTTCATATACATCGTTGAGAACATGCGCTGGGACCTTGTCCAGGACTCTTGCAAGTTGCCTGCGTCAATCGCTTCTGTCGCGGGCAGCGCGGGCAGCGCGGGTGGTGTAGGCGCATGGGTGAGAGTTGTGGATCTCACGCCGCTCCTCAATTCGGAAAGTGGCAAGGGGAGGAAGGAACGGAGGACGCGCATCACCACGCGACGGACTGCGACGGCATGCGTCTCTTCGTCATGCGGCGGAACGGCCTTGGCGCGAGCATCTGGGTTCTCCGGCTCTCTCCTCTCAGCCACCCTCACTCGCACCCTCCATCCGCGTTGGACGAGCTCTCCTCGCGCGGATGCACGTCTACAGACTTCGACTCCGGTCAAATTACGTGCACTGAGAAGTGTTTGAATAGGCTCACTATCATCGCACAAGTTCTATCTGGTCGGCGGCCAAAACTATTCTTTATCCATCCCGCTCTCATTGTCTCGGTCTCTAGCTGTCGCTGTGGGGCGGAGGTAAATATTACTGCAGATCCCCGACTCGCTCGAGGAGAGGGTGGTCACTTCTCCCCGCAGAAATAACAAGTAGCACTCAGATTCTGTCTCTTGCGGTGAGTTCCTCGGCAGTTCATGCACTCCATTCTACGGTACCTAGCTTGTCTTACGCGCCGTAGAAACTGGCTAGCTCATCTACTCGGAGGAGCCAATCTGCAAACCTCCTTGCCTCGGAAAATAAGCCCGATCTATACATGAACACTCCTATCAACATCGCTGTGAGACCCTCTATCCTCCTGTCGGTACTAAATCCAAATCCGTCGTGGAGCCACCGCAGTGTTGATGTTGAACGATTTTAAGTGTCCCAAAATGACGATAGCCTCCACACCAGGGGTCCGCATGAGTAAAAAATAACGGCGCAAATCGTAAGAAATATGCGGGTGAGGATAATTCATTACTGCACCCTTTCACTCATCTTTTGATTCTGTCCAGTTCTTCAGTTTCACGCCCAGGTGCGCATGGTCCTGTTGCCATCGAGTTCAGTTGATCCCTGGAACGAGCACAGGACCCACTGCTGTGGAGGGGTTGGATGGCCGAGGTGTGGAAACGCCGTATCGGGACGGCCAGCGAACATTTCACAGATATAGAAATTTCTGACTTTTTATTATATGTACATAGGCCTCCTGTCGGCCGTATGATTCATTTCCCTTTCTATGATACATTCTCCTGTATTTTTAAACTACTGACTACCTATTTATTTTTAGATTCACCGCAAGATTCGCCTTATTCGTACCGGGCGCTTAGCCGGCGCCTATCGGACCTTGAGTCCGATCTAGGGTGTTTCGTGCTCGACAAGTGCAGCGCAAGCACGGCTGGTCACTTGAATATAGAAGGCAAGCCCCGTCTACAGGCCACCATTTTCAATTATTCACTCGACATCTCTGAGCTGTATGCTCGGACGTCTTGACCTTTAGATGGATTCGAGGCGATAAATGTATTTTTGATCATGTATAAAATTACTTACCGCTTCCTTGACAGGAGTTCAGGCGACTGAGCATTACCAAAGCTCAGGGTCCGTAGGTCTAGCATGTGAAGATGTCGTTGCGGGGTGACTTCGGAACTGTGGCGGCAGTTCCCGTGCTCTGATTGCTTCACAAGACCAAGCCATTGCACAATTCTGCATGCCCTGGGTGGAGGGGACGGTTCATTCGTCGGTTCTCCTGGCCTTTTCCTTGAAATTGGCGTAGAGTACAATTTTTATTTACATAGTGCAGCCCTAGCGGACTTAGAGAACGGTCGCGCTAGGTGATTATGTACATTGTTTGTACCATCAACAAATCACCTTCTTGCTTGCTTCATACCGCCACCGTGGCACTCGCATCGGCTTCAAGTCGCGTCAAATCTCATGTCTCTTCGTCTTCTCTCGTTATTTCCGGTCTCCCTTGTCTCTGTGACACCATCCACGGTGCCCTCAGCTGGATTTGTTCTAGCTGTCTGGTGTCATTCACATCGTGCTTCGCGCAGACGTAACGCTCGTGCTTTGCGCAGGGTGTCTTGCTTCTTTTAGGTCTCCTCTAGAAACCTCCAACCAACTCTAACTCGGGCTCCAGTGATCACGTTCAGGCCCCTTGGACATTTACTGTCAGAGAATTATATTCCTGGACACTACGCCAATCGGTCCATTCTTGATTCCTCATTCAATGTCTCGAACATGGATCATAACCAGGCATTTGGATATTACTGTCTTTTATCCACTACCTTTACCACAGCCAACATTAGCCTTTTCGCTTTGAGTGGAGGCCACGTCTTATTTTACCTCCATAAACTGCCTGAAATAGCTCTCATAATGAACAGAGCTCTATTCAGAATCGACGCGAGTTTCATGTCGGGGTGCATTCCATGGAAATTCGGGAATCAACCAAATCTCAGAATGCACGCGCGACGGCATATAACAACGTTCCCAGATGTTTGGCCTGTGTAGATATCTGGGAATCTCATCTCATTTCACCCTCTGCAAAATTAGCGTGTCTGTCTGAAGCCTTTTGAACTCCGCTTTTGGCTCGGATTATCCCGAACCATCACCATCAAAACATGGCCTCGCCGGCGGGCGACGATGACGGCCTCACCCAACAGCACTCATCGCCGCGGCCATTCCCCAGACACTCGGACTCGGAGCGCAAGTAACGTAGATGCACTAACGAGCCGGGGCGGGCGAGAGTTGTTTGGTGGATTTGAGTCGAGTGAAGGAGAGTTTGATATTGATATTGATTTAAGTTCGATCGCGTCAAGTTGAACTGAGTTCAGGTGGATTGCTTTAAGCGGAGCTGAGTTCGAGTTCGAGTTATGAGGTGCTCCATTCCTTCCGCATCATCGGGATCTGAAATCCAAGAATCGAATACGCAGGGCTGGATCGTTCTCGGGCAGAGGGAGGGGAAAGTTAGCGAGAGAGACGGAGGCGGAGGCGTCAGTATGACTTCCTTAACAAGAACAAGGAGGAGAAATGGGTACCGTGGGCTCCTCGTAGGAGCCTAGTACAAACGGAAGCATATCAGTCCGATGCTGATCGAGTGCAAATCCATAATCCAGCTGCTTGATGCGAGGAGAATGGCCGTCGCTCGGAGACACCCGGAGCAAGGGAACCACGAGAATACTGAACATACATTGAGAGAAATTCTGCATCTGTCAGGTGAGGCGCATCGGCTCGGAGGTGCCAGGACGTGTGCATGGCAACGACTGAGAATCGAACCAACTTGCCGCCTTGCATTGAAGGAGAACAGACGAGGAATCCACTCGATTTGCGGCCCGCCGCAGGTGAAAAGAAATCAGGAAAAATTAAATATCAGCGATTCGGGCTTGGATTCTGAGCTGGTTCCGAGTCGAGCTTGGGTCCTGAAATCAAAACAGCAGCGCACCAGAGCATGAACTGTATCATCGGTACAATCGCCCTCCTTGCATTCACCGGGACTTCAGATCTTGCCATCAAGGGAAATCAGGAAAGAATGACACTGGAATTGTGCCCGAAAATCTTCTACTGACCTCGCCTGTTGGGTGGGTCGCAAAGGTTGGAGGGACTATCCAGATACCGAAGAGTGAATCAGTGATATGGGACGACTGATTGCTGGATTGGCAGGCTATCGATTTGAGGAGAGGGGCGCACCGGGATACATCAAGGAAGGACGAGCAAATGCATCCCTATGGCCATGGAGCGTGAAAGGAGAAGTAACTTCCCTTGAGAGTTGACTACCTTTTGAGAGTTTTGGTGGAACTGGTTGACTCGGATCAAGAAATTTGCAATATACCAAATCCACATGAGAGTATAGGTTTCGGCGCTCCTCCTAGCTTGGTGGGTGAAACGGACACACTGGGAAGGTGGCAAGGCCGTGATTTTATGGTAGGCAGTTGAGCGGGTGCGAGCGAAGGAAGCGCGGCTAGTTGCACTTTCTTCTCTGAGAGCGGGCGTGAAGGACATGAAACAGCCGGGACTAGTTGCAGAGGGATCGCACAGGGCGAGTACAAGGACAAGATGGATTTAGGGAGCGCTTGAATGAATTGCGCGGCGCAGCTTCAAGTTTCCGTTACACTCGCGCGCCGTAACACAGGCCTAGAGTGAGGCACCAAGACGGCACCAGAATTACGTGAGAGCGTGAAACGAGTGGCAGGCAGGAAAGGCAATCGCGGTCGAGGCGACAGAAGGATCCATCCGGTAGTAGCCAAGTAGTCGGATACGTGTTACACAGGTTCAGCGACACTGGCCGAATCCTTCAGGCGGCCAAGATGTCCGACGGAGGTCACGGAGTACACTGACGGTAGATGAGTCTCAGCGAGCCATGGAGGTGCGCTCAGTTGACACTAGGCAAGGGGAGGAGGTTGCAGCAACTTGTAAGGAAAACGAGATGACATCGACGATTCATTCAGGTAGCCCGAGGTGGGAGCAATATCGTACGAGATAGATGGGGCAGATCAAGCACAAGATGTATAGCGGCGCCATAGCCTCAAGCTTCTGCTTCAGTGAATCATCCGGCAACGAGTAACGCGTGAATAGGAAGACGATGAATATGCGCGCGCAGCGCAGGGATGAGGAGATATGCAGGTGCAGGGCCGACGGTCGGCAGAGGGCGACCGCGCGCGGGCGTAGGGCGGAGGAAAAGGCGTATATGCCGTGTATCGGGGACAGGATCGAGGGGCACGAGGGGCGCCCGTGGAGGGCCGCGGTAAGGCAGTCGCGCAGGCAGATCATCACCCGTAGATGATATCCCCAGGGATAGGCCAGGGCAAGGTGGGGCGCAGATGATAAACGTGTGAAGTTCCTGGAGAAGGGTCCCGAGCTGCGAGCACACGGCGCGAGGGGATCCGCGTTTGCGGCGGACGAAGTGGAGAAACATCATGCTACGTAGATGTACGGGATCGGACGGAAGGCAGACGCAACGACTGGATGCCAAGTACACACAGCGCAATGAACAATGCATCGGGACAAGGTTTCGGCTGTCGGAGGCTCGGAGCCGAGGTCCGCGGGTTATGAGTCACAGCCACCAGCTGCGTCATGATCTTTGCTCCCAAGGGGGTCCAACGATAAGAATAGCCGACATCACGTAGGGGGGGGAGGGAGGGGGGAGGGTCCTGAAAAAAAAACTTTTGTAGGTCAAAAGTCTTTGTGCTGAAAATGAGTTGGGATTTGATTTTTAAGATGCCCGGGTGGCTAGAAACAAAACATGCACTACTTGAGCACCTCCTGGAAGATATTTTCGGCATTGTTTCGGCATTTCTGCTTTGCGGGGCTTGGCACTAGGGGCGCTCAATTCTTGGCTCATCCAGCTCGTCCCATGAATAAATAATAATTAACTGATCGAATCAATCAAAATTTAAAACTCCGCCCGGCCTTGTACGTGGCGCGTCTTTTTCACCACAAATGACCTGTACGACGAAGACATAAATCCAATTGGACTTTGAATGCATGAAAAGGCTAGCATTCCTCAACCTCTTGCTCTAGTTACAAAACGAGAGAGACTATTTGATGAGAAATAAAAAACGTGTCAAACTGGTGCAATTGAGCTGTTGTAGCTTGTCAATTGATTGTCAGAATAACATTGAATGCACTGCGCACTGTAAGAACACAGCAATTCGGTCGAAGGCCACCTGATGTTGCAAGAGAACAAGTAGCAAGAGACGCACTGGGCGGAGTTTTAAATTTTGATTGATTCGATCAATTAATTATTATTTGTTCATGGGACGAGCTGGACGAGCCAAGAATTGAGCGCCCCTACTGGCAGCCATTTGACAGCCATCAACATTTTAATCACCGCTTTCTTCCCTTACACTATGGCCTAGTATTCATCGTCTGAGGGCAGACCTGTCAACCTGGTGGTGAAAGATGTTGAAAGCCACATTGCGGGGGTCACTGGCAATATAACCTTACCCAAGAAAAACGACTTTACTTAGCTGAAATAGTAAATGATTTGTAGTATCGTCGGGGGTGTTTTGTGAGCGAGCAGTTCACAAAGATGTGGAAGTGCCTGTCCTGCTTGCATTCTAAGCCTTAGAAAGTGATTTTACATATCATTGAAACCAAACTCTGCTTTTCTTAGTCCTCGACTATTGATGGAAGCCAAAAAAATTGAGCAGAATTGAGAATGTTTTGTCGTGTGCCCGGACCGGATGAACCGGCCCGCGCCAGGGGTGGGAACCTCCTTCCCGATATGGAAGGAGGGAGGGGGGGGAGGGGTCGACCTGGCCTCAGAAAAAAAGTTTTGTGGGTGATATCTTTTTTTCTTATCGTTGGACCCCCTTGTTTGCTCCATCTTCCTCAGGTTCACGCACCGTCGGCATAGTCATCGTTGTCGCCGTGCCGCCCCCATCCCTGCTCCAGAAATCTCGCCGCGCACCCATCTTCAAGATCTCCCCACATAGCATGTGCGGCCGTCGCCCCTTTCGAACGCGCCTACATCCCGTGCGTCCATGCGAAACGACGTGCCCTCCCACATCACTCTGCCCATTGCTCGCGGTGTCCCCGCATTGCCCGTGTCTACTTCCGAAACGGACGTCGGAACCCTCAACCTATCCTGATACGTGCGCAACACCACCTTCCCTCGTCGTTGTTAATGCGATTCGAGTCTCCGCGATCCTTCGGTCCCTCGGCGCTTGTGCGCATACAATCTATCCGCGTCCTGCGTCCACCATACGAGGCCGTTGTCTCAGACGATTCTTCCTGTGTCTGCGGTGTGCTGCTCCAGTTGCCCACAAATAAGCACCTCCCATCAGCACAGCGGAGGTGGAGGTGAAGTTCACTACCCGCGTCCCTCCCCCGCTCTCACGATCCTCGAAACGCACCCTCTGCTTCCCACCCTCTGCTCCTCCACTCCAATTCCGATTCCACTGTGAGCTGTGCTGCATCCATCCCGTCCCAGCGTGTTGTGCGTCCACATCCGCTCTTCATCATCAACGCTCACTCCTTAACTTACAGGTGGCCCCGCAAATTCGCGTCCATGTGGGTGCATGAACCTCCAGTCTTTCATTCCTTTGTGCGCTGCTCCGAATCTCATTGACTCAGATTGGATGAAGATTCGTGCTGTTTATTACTTGCGTGCAGGAGCGAGACTTTGGCACAGGAAGCCGTTCATGGGCTGAAATTACTCCCTCTCGCTCCGCTCACCGCCTGAATCAACCATTGATCGTAGTATCCTCCCTCTGATCTGGAACGCATATCACATATCGCGTATTGTCTCAACGTCCAGGAGCCTTCCAGAATGAACTCGTGAGGAGAATACTAAGCGCTCCTCATTGGTCAACATGCTATGTCTGTAGTGCGTTCAACGCCGCGATACTTGGCTAATATGTTCCATTGATTGATGACCACAGATCAAATCGAAAGAAAGGGAAATAAGGATGCGGGGCGACGTCAATGTCAGTTTGAGTTCATGTATCCCAATTCTATGTTCAATCTGCGGGTAGTCTATTTTACTTACTCCCCCTTTCAACATCCATTTCCGTTTCAATGTAGCGAATAACCGCCTAGAGTTGGGCTTGTTTCCCATGCGACTCCGAGTGTGGATCTTCCTGCTACGAGCTCTGACTCATCCACACGCAACCACTGCTCCCTGGATTTTCTTCGTGCCTGCTCTCTCGCTCTGGGACTCCGGGACTCGAGATCTTTCCGATGGACCCTGGTATCCAACGCAGATCTAGAGCATTTTTTTCTTCTCTTGCTAATTTGGTCTATCTTTGCCTTGATCCTATCCTACGTGTCCTTTTTGTTCTTCGTCTGGATCATATGGTGGTTCGCACCTAACTCGCCTCTGACCTCGATCCAACTCAGTATTTCTCCACTTTCACAAGTCACGCATCCTCGTCGGTTACGTGTTTATCTGGATCTGGATCTCGGGCTGAGCACTCCCCCGTATGTATTGCCGGTCAATGTACCTTACGTTTTCTGCTCTCAATATAAATCTTGCTCTGGAATCAAATACGGTACAGTATAGTAGGGTTCCTTGGATAGTGAGACATCCTTGGGTATTCTTTTTTTTTAAACTCCCCAGCATCCTCCGAGCTCAAAATTCTTACCTCTCGCACATTGTGCACTCTAACCCCATCTACCAAATAAATTTCAGGCCTGGAGATGTGTTTGCACTTAAAGGGGAGGACATTTGGCATAACTCACTACCCACTCACACTTTCCTTCTAACTGATTGTGCATTAATCCGGCCACCATTGGTCTCAACTATTTTCCTTATGAAAATTTACCCTTTTGGCTATGAACTTCCTTGGGAAAGTTGGGCAATTCGACCGAGATTGATGTGTCTGGCTGCGAAAGGCGTGACACCTCCGTTAGCACGTGATATATTTACCGACCCATCATCATTCATCATTCTTCTTTCTTTCTGGGAACCAATTCCTTCCTGGCCGGCTCTGTGTCTCGCACTAAACTGGAACCCGACTGTGTTTAAGGGTCACGAGAATAACCGCCAAAAAGCAACCGAAAGGAGCCGATGGATCCGAATGATGCGTGATGTCACGCTATCCAAGGAACCCGACGTGTGACTGTTCGGCTGCAAGGGTAATTCTTTTAATCTGGCTACATTTTACCCGCTCAATTCGTGAAATTCTGCAGCCTCACTCACTATATGTTCTAGTATCTACAAACTTAAATTCACATTTTATCTCCCTGCATTACAGATTCAGTAGTGGAAACATCAAAGTGGGTATCCAAGGAACCTTACTATACTGTATGGTGGCCGGCTTTCTGACCTCACTAAGGCGTGTGACGCGGACAGAAGGATATCGTATCTGTTTACCCGCTGAACTTATATTCAAGTTATCCACTGGGCTCATTTTCGATCTATCTCCTGGGCTCGTTCTCTGCTTATAAATTACCCACTCGCTGGGTGGGATATGCATATAAACGCGTCGGAAAACCCTCTCCTCGGAGCACACTTTTGCGAGTCTCATCTGCAGACATCCTGGCAATGGCAGGATAAGACTCAGGATAAATATTATGCTCGGCTAGGTCCCCTTTCGGAACGTGCCAAGTTGTAGTGTAAAGTACATCGGCCTGAAATGCACTATCACTATGCCACAACTCACCCACTGTCGGCTCGCCACTTTTAAGGCTGTAGATCTCCAGCACGTAAGATGCAGCAGTCCGACCCGAAATTACTGACCTTCCTGTGTGATGTGAAGCAACCAAATACCTTACCTACCACAAATCTCATCCGAGAATTACTTGCACAGAGGTCTCAAGAATCCACCGCATGGCGGACCATTGGCTCGGCAGGACAGTTGGATATAACCCAATGGGAACCCGGTCCGAGTCCTCTCCTCCCAGGCAAAACCCCCCGCTGTCCACCACCAACGGAGGATCTTGACTTGTGCACGAAAACCCCCTGGACCAGACAAGCTCTGCGGCAGGCCGGGCAAATGATTGCCCACCCTTTGGAAGGACCAGGGTCTGCCGATGCTCAGACATTCACTGAAGTCCTGCTGCAACTCTACTAAAAACCCTCCAGCCAAACCAGGACTGTCTCGGCGAAAACTGCAAAAACCTGATGTGTGAATTTAGCAACTTAGCAAACCGTGGGGCGGTTGAGCATGAGTCTTCGCAACACTACTGTGGCAGATAAAGTTGTAATGCACAAAAAGTCCTGCACACGTGCACTTGTGTTCAACACAAAGGCTGTGCGCAGCTGGTTCAGCCTCTCCAACTTCTCACAGAAGAACACTGCATGCTCTACTGTTTCCACGCTTGCACACCCAAATGGACCAAATCTACACTTCCGAAAACTCCGCGGGACAATTTCCTTGTGATACCGTTTCTTGTACCTCAACCATTTGACTGCCAATGGATGCTGACTGGTCAACATTCGTGTTAGAGCCTTACGATGCGCTGCATTCACCACGAGTACCAGGTAGTGCCAAAGAACAAGTGATAGGTCTGGGTGGATCCTTCTCCAGAGGTTCGAGGCGCCCGTGAAGGTAAAGACATCCAGGTCACACTGCAGATCTTGCATTGCTGCCCTATAAACAGCTTTATTACCCAGCGTATAGCTCAGAATCTCAGGTATACACGATTCGGTTAATATCCGGTTACTTTCCATCATACATAAGAATTGGTAAGCAGTCTAGATTGGCGGATAAAGGTGCCTAATTGGGGATCGTATTGAAGTAAAAGAACCGTTGAAGAACATAGGGATGGTTTCTGTAGTCCAGTAAGACGCCCCAACCGTAGATCGGCCACGGCTCAAGGTTTTAATATTGTCTGTGGTAACTTGGGGCTTGAAGCATCTTCATGCGACTTGCTTTCAATCCCGACAGGTTTTGCACAGTTTTGAGTAGACCTGGCTTTGATTGCGTCCAGACTCAACCAGAAGATGAACTTGTCACTTGATAAGTGGGAGTCAATTGATCGGCTGGTAGCAAATTATGCGGGCTTGATCTTGAAGTGACTCAGCACATTGAAAGGGCAAATAGCGACTAGAGGACAGCAGGATGAAGATGAAGCATTTTAAATGGGTCTTGAGCACACGAAAGGAAGTACTGTGGGTACACTCGATCCAACGGCACAGAGCTAGCCGGAGCTAAATGGCAATTGAGCTTGCAAATTGAGAGAGGTCGGAGGCAGGGCGAGTGTTTGAGAAAGAACATCCGAATTCAGGTCAATCAGATGGGCAAACGGGTGCATCGTGATACGAGGCATCTGCTCAATAGCACACGATGGCGTCGTAAATAATGCCGCGGATGCAATCCCGTTGCCACTTGGCTATGCAATAAATTGGAAAAAGGCGCAGAAGTAAGTATCAGGGATGTCACGGGGAATTAGGGGAATGTGGGGTACACATAAGTATTAATGGAAAGCGTGTGGAATGTTTCTTCTCGCCTCTTGGACCCTTCAAGATTATTTCGACCTCATCCCGAGCGGCACAATTTGGCCACCTTGATAGCGATCCACCCGTCTTGGTTAAGGACTTAGAACTTCTTCATTGCATTCAATACCATTTACCCACTATCCTCCAACATCGAGTTGACTTTTAACTGCCTGACTTTCCGTTCACGACGGGCTAATGCTCTAAATCACCGAATTTCAGTTGCGTATGATCGTGACAAGGTTTAGATTGGATCAATGATGCTATATGTCCGTGGACAGTTCAAAATTCCTGGAACATAAACAAGTTACAAAAATCAAAGGCCAGCCCCTGCTCTCTTCGATTCAGCACTTTCGCTTATCTCACCGCGTTTGTGGAAATAGGTTTATATATGCATGAATGGGCGAACCAAACCCCAGTGCTTTTAGATTTTTGCTCCTTCACTTCGACATGGCAGCTAATGCATTTATATGCTCGTTGTGACGTGTTTGCCTGTATACACCACTGATGCTGCTCAGAAGGCGAAGTGCAAAGAGATCATTGGTCAAGGCATTCCACAGCAATACTGATTACGAATTGTACCGAAATCAACTAGATTGTTTGATTTGACCGATGTAACACGCTCGCCGGTGATGCCATCTATTATACCTTCGCTGTCGGCTCCACCTTTTGTATTGCCTCATGGTATTTCTGGAGTTGGTCCCTTTTCTTTGTTATATGGGTATTGAAAAGGGTGAGAAGTTTTGGCTTGCTACAGGCAGGTGGCACAGCCACATTATGGCAGTACAACACACCAGCCAGCACAGGCTTATTGAGGCTGGTTGGATCAAAGTCCTGATCGAGATATTTTCCGTTTTGGATGACGTCAGATGTTGTTGGCATAACTTCTGTAAGTTGTGGTAAGGATTTTGTGGCGAGGATTTTGACACTTCTAAATTGATCTTATTTATACTTAGACAGCGGAGCGGCCTATTTTGCAGCTTACCCGGTTTCCCAGAGCGATGACACAGGAGGGGCTGCGAGCCGTGCCTGCTACGCCGGTCCCGTTTGTTCTGTTTCGTCCATCAGACTTTTGACATTTGCCCACTAACTTTAGGTAGTGGGTCCTCAGGTGCGATAGTGAAACACAGCGCCCCGCCAAATTTTCACTTTTAGGTAATCCCAAGGTCACCCGTTCGATTCTCCCAAATGCATTCTCTGTTTTTCTTTTCCTTTGCCTTTTTTGGGTGCTGAGTCAGCTGACTGATTTGATCATGTACTCTGGCAAGCAGCTCGGTTGGCTGAAATTTGATTGAAGGTGGATAACAATGGTTTCAGGAACAGTTTTCGTGCAGCCAGAAACAAAAATTTTGACTCTAATACTTTTGTTTTTGGGAACGGTTTCAGGGATCCCAAAACAATAAGTGTCGGCAAACGTTTGGGAATGTCGGAACGGTTGCCGAAACGGATAGTTCCGGGAGCGCTGAAACAGAGCTGCAGCTCGGCTACTGCTAAGCGGCGGCTAACAAGAACTTCGGCTACAGCCGAGCCACGGTTCAAAATTTGTGGCGAAACATACTTCATATAACAGGAATGCTGACAGTCTTGCATATCCGTCTGGCATGGAAATTATACAGAAGCTGTAGTCCAAATATTTATCCAAGCTCTGGCACAGAATTTTCGGATTTCGGCTCGGCTGCAGCCGCAGCTGAGCCGGCGCTTAACAGCAGCCGGACTGCAGCTCGGTTTCAGTGCTCCCGCAACTCTCCGTTACGGCAACCGTTCCGGCATTCCCAAAACGGTTGCCGAAACTTATTGTTTTGGGATCCCTGAAACCGTTCCCAAAAACAAAAGTATCGGGAACGGTTTCTGGAGAGCCAAACCTTTTGTTTTTGCCTGCCCAAAACCATTCCTGAAACCGTTGGTTTCAGGAACAGTTTTCGTGCAGCAAATACCGTTCCCAAAACAAACTGTTTCGGGAATGGTTTAGGGACCGCCTATTCCATTTCTGATATCAAGAACGTAATCCGAGCTCCCGAAATAGCGGATTTTCTCGAGTGAATGGGAAGTCCGGCAGTTAAACGCCGGTGGAAGAGCTTGGGAAGAGTGGCACTCAAAACTCGAAGGCGGCACGCACGCCGGATTTGCGGCACTTCATCTGCCATCAAAGGCTTAAGTACCACCCATGATACAAAGAGTGGCACTTCGATATCTCGCGTAGCAGAATATATTCAGAAAAAAAGAATTCCGTGCATGCATCTGAATGAAAAATATGTCGCCTGCATTAAAATTGAAGGTGATTTGCTATCAATGACTAGGTAGTGGACCCTTGCAAATATATCACGAGGGCATTTGCCATGATGGATGTTTGGCATGTAGGGATCGAATGCGACCTTGAAAGACGTCTCACACGAAATTTCAGGCCCAAGTGATGCTTTGATCGATAGTTACACGACATTTGATCAGCATTTGCGGCATGTGAGCCATCATCTCTTAACCTCGCGTTTCGGCCGAGGCTTGCATTTGCTCTTTCTACACCAATTCTGCACCATTTCGCGAATCCCCAGGTTCTTTATGGGGCCCTGATGCGGTGCATGAACCTCAGACCTATATAGCAAAGCTCAACATGGTTGGGGCGTCCAGGAGACCGAAGAATACTTGCTTGTTATTCTGACTGGCTCCAGTGAACAAGACTCATATCTCAAGATCCATTCCACCAATGGGGCTACCAAATTGCATGGGCCATTTTGGCATGTATTCCTTGTCTTTAACCATTGCTCGACTTTTTTTAACCATTTAATTTGCCTTTCACCATGGACCACTACCTGAAACCACCCAATTTCAGCGACACAGAAGTCCAACTTTTTTGGATGAGTTGCTGGGCATTTGGAAAGGATATATGCAGTTGAATGTGTCCATCTACATCTTATTGTTCTACTTGTAGGTTATTTCGGGCTTATACATCTTCTATCTCTGACTAGGTCGTCGGTTTAGTGACATCTGCCATTCCGGGCAATTGCCTCCCTTCCGAGACATATTTTTATACCCTTTCCGTATTCAATATGCACATGGTGACTATCCACAATCCTAAATAGAGATGAAATCCTCAAATCAGGATATATTTTACCACCAATTGGGGCCTCAGCGACTCGTCCAGCGGGGTGTCCCACTACCTAGTTTTTTACTCCTTTAGGCATCTCGAGGGGAAAAAATTCAAGACACGCCAAGAATGTCATGTAAATTCAGCTAATCATGTTCAGATAACTTTTGATAGATGTTACTTCAGTATGGGAGCCACAAGGCATCATAAGTCCCAAGGAAATCCTGGCCAGAGTTATAAACTCTAAGGTGGCCCACTACCCAGTTGCCGATATTAAAGGACATATGAACCTCTTTCTCTGCGTGTTGCTTTGCAAGCGGTCGATTTTCACCCTGTCAAAAATCCGCATTCACTACCTCAGTGATATGACTGTAATGAGAGAAAAAAAGGTATGCAGTTGCATACTTCTTACGTCGTGGGCATAATACGGATGGTTTCATGCCCTAGTGACTGAGCTGGCCTGCCACTCATGCTCATGACAAGCATCACCGTGATTTCGACGTGTTTGTGATGGCACGGTCCATCTCAACATGGCCTGTTGACTGGTCATAACTTTTCTTAATGGGACAGGACAGGTCACCGCACGGCTGTAAAGGGTGCACAGGCTATGCTTGTAAATCTATCAATATTCTTGACATAAAACACACCTACCTGTGCTCATAAAATGTGCAGGAATAGAAGTTGGAGTGAGTCAAACATTGATATCTGGGGGGCCTTTCTCATAATTTTGAGTGTCAGCAGGCAGATATTCCTTGTGAGATATAACCAAAGCATGGTTCAAAGTACTATGAAAATTGGCATTTGACTCAAGAATGATTTTCTGCAACCAGTTAGTGGGCTCTGCCGCAGAGCGCGCTACAAGTGTTATTTGTTGGGGTGTTGTACAACATTCCCACTAACTTGTTAGTGGGTCCTCAGGCGCCCCAATGGCATAGGATTCTCTGCCAAATTCGCATTTTGAGTCACCCGTTCGATTCCCGCAGGTGCCCTTTCTTTTCAGTTGCGCTTTTGATGTTATATTTTTTGCGCACGGGCTCATTTCCTCATGTTCTTCTCTCAGGAAATTTGAGGGACATATATTCATTGCTATTCAGTTATTGAAATAATCTCAACACAATTTGGTTTCTATATTGTACACAATAAATCAGTGAGTTTTCTAGCCATCACTGCGTTGCGTACCGTTTGAAAGCGTGTGCCGGCATCGGTTGACAAGGGCCAATCAGGGTCACCCGTGCATGCCGACATCAGTCAACCTGTGTCGGCACAGGTCTGGAGTTGATCGGCTGTTGTCAACCGATGTCACCCTTCCTTGCCGACGGGCCGTGCATGCTAAGAAGATTTATTTCATGTACCCAATTGCACATAAAACAATGAGATTCCACTTGGTCCTCTCCATTTCATTTCTGCCCACAGGTGCTCAAGCTGAACCAATGAACCCTCCATAATTTCTCTCATGTTAGGCAGGAATTCTGAAGTAGACAATGGCCCGGGTTCCCGTGCCCAATGCGAGCTGGTCGACGTATCGACCGAGCGAGAATTGGGCCCAGCGTCGTTTGACATGCAAATTCTATCTGGATATTTTCTGCTTCTCAAACCTACTCACATTCTCTACAACAGTTCCTGAAGAGACCAGGGCCACGCAAAAAAACCCAATTTTGATATGCTCATATCCCGGTTCAGCTCCGTACAGCAACGGTTCAGTCTCTCATGATGTTTCCCTTGTTGTTGTTTCCCAAGTCTTTGATGTCGGAGCTTCTCAAACTGTGTTTGTTCCTTTCAATGTTGATTCATCGGTTTTTGCTCTCACATAGTCACTCAAAATTTCCAACACTTGAGTCGTGGCACAAGTCCATGAGACCAAAAATCCAAGTCACCCGACATACATTGGAAACAAAACTGCAGATCCATTGTAGAATTCAAACATTGTTGAACCTTCGTGAGTTTGTGCAAACTAGGACCTATCTGGCAGCCAGAAACAGACCTGTAGGATGGCTTGGGTGAAGTGAAATTATTCAACTAAATGCCCACTAACTTTAGGTAGTGGGTCCTATGGTGTGATCGGCTATTTTTTTGGCTGTAAATGCAAAATTTGGTTTTGTTTGGGCATATGCGAAGGTCGTAGGATCGATTCTCTCAGGTCGCCTTTTATAAAACTCTTTTTAAAGTGTTGTGAAGCTCTCGTAATCTGTTTGTTTTGGTTTTCCTGTAGCTTCTCGAATTTTCACTTCTTCCTTTACCACCACCTCTTTGCTCTCCACAACCATGTCTATCTTGGTCAACTCTGTGCATACGTCGCGTGTGGAGATCTCTGCGACACACTCGCGAACTGTGCTGTCTAGTGGCTTCATATCATCCCTCACGGCCGCTCGCCCTACTGGCTCCTCCTTTGCTCTAACCATCAACGGCGGTCCTCACGGCTCTTTCACTGCTGTTTTATCTTGCGTTATTAGCGATTCTATGCCTCTCGATGTCTGTCTTGGCTCTGATTGGACCTCTCGCGTCCGGGAGTGGTGGACTCAATTGGGCGTGACGGGCGACTTTAATGCAGAGGATTATCTTCATGCTGTAGATGATGCACGAGGTGGGTATTTTTTTTGGCACGTCATTCTTTCTCTTGACGGTATCCTTCCCTGCAGTAAATGCTTCTCGAGCACCCATTTTACCGATGCCTGGTCCTTTGGTAAACCCTTACCTTGCCTGTGAGTCTGTCAACCTCCATCTATTTCTCTTGCGGTCTCATAACTTCTGAGCAGCTATGCGAACGCTGGCCCCGGCTATCAGGTCAAATGGCATACCCTGTTCGTCCCAAATAAATGGTGGTGGTGCGCACGCGTACCCCCCCAAATCATGCGTACGCGTATGATGTCCGTACGTCCGCGTATGGATCTTCGTATCATGCGTACGCGTATGATGACCCTGCGTACGCGCATGGGTCTGCGAGTTCCTCTGGGTCAAATATAGCTCGTAATAATAATTCAATTCCATCCCTGTCTTGACCCAATGTAGTTGGAAGTTCATCTATTCCTTCCGTTGTTCCTATTGCCGGTCCTTCCACGTCGCGTGTTCCGACTGCAGGCCCTGTGTCTCCTTTTCTGGCAGCAACAAATCTCAACCAATATTTTCTCTCGACTGACCCCCTTTGTAATATTTTGTCTGGAGATGTATATGCCGTCTATTCGCATCTGGAGAACCACAATATACCTTCCACCAGTCTCAGTCCCTCACAGGCGCGCCAGGCTCTTATTTATCATGTACTTTCTGGTATGTGTGCCACTAGACTTCCCGATGGATCAGCTGCAATGCAGCGAGTCGGCTGTAAATCTGCTGCGTCTTCTTTTTCATCCCCTCAGCACATGAGCCATGCTGCTTATAGCATAATTTTGTCTGCTCATTTATCTGACCTGCACACATCCGTCATATCTCGTACGTTAAACATTCCAAATGGATCTGATTTGACTGCTGTTCTGGCTGAGAGGCGTGCTGCCCTGGTCCAAAGTCATGGCGTTTCTAATCCGTTGCATTCGGTATTTGATGGTTTTGAACGTCTTCAGAGACCTGCCCTTGTATCTCTAGCTGCATTGCACGGTCTTGACATCGGTAATTGTGGCCTGGGTACCGCGCGCGAAACTCTCACCACCCATATAGGAGGCGGTAGTTGTGGTCTACATAAGTCTGGATTTCGGCACTTGGGCTGTGCCTCCCTTCTCACGCTTTCCAGTGCTGGTAATGCGGATCTTCATGTTTCATCCATGGATTTGGATGCTGCTTTCAGTGTGAATTTTGACCTCGCTAAGATCAATGTCCTTGCTGGACTTCTGCCAAAGCTCAATAAGCGTTCCTTACGACGTATACTTGAGATGCATCGGGTGGACTTTTCGTCTTCTGATAGTGTGTCCAGTCTGCGTCGACATTTGAAGGGCTATCTGCGGTGGCTGCGAAGGGGCAAAAAATTACAAGATGAAGCGTCTTCAAAGGTTTTGAACCAGCAACGTAAAAAGGATGAACATGAAACAGAGCTTGCCTCCTTACATGCTAACTGGCCAAGTATGGTGTCTTCTGCAAGGAAGCGCATTCTTGTAGACGCTTTCAACGTCGCCATTTCCAAGGACGTGCTCTCGATGTTTGTATGTGCAAGTTGTTCAGGCAGACATTTTGTGAAAAATAAGCGTACTATGGGCTTGGATGACTTTGACCTGAAGCTTTTACGACGTCCGGACCATCAGATGATTCTGAGGATATTGCTCCCCCATTCATACAATGAGCCGCACGAAGATGCTATGGATATTGACGCTAGTCCTCCTCCAGGAGCCATGGATGTCGACTTAGCTTGTGCTGAACTTCCTGCTAACGGACGTGAATCAGATCCCAATGGGTCACAAGCTTGGCTTGATCCTGAATGCATCCCTCCCCCCATGCCTTGCGAGGGTAATAGTGTTTTTGAAGGCGCTCTGATCGACGAGGAAGGTGTTGAATCCGGCGAAGCAGGGGAACCTGTGTTGGCAATGTGCAAAAATTGTCATTCTTTCTTGAAGCATGGTAAGGTCCCCCGACTGGCACTTTCGAACCGTAACTTTATTGGTCCTGTACCTAAAGAGCTGAGCGATCTCACGATGATTGAAGAGGCTATGATAGCCCGCTGTCGTGCAAAGTGTTGGATTTTGCAGCTAAAAGAAGACGATGATCATTCAACACCAATAACCCAACGTGGTGTTCGTGGGCATGTAATTGTTTATCCGCAGAAACCGTCTGCTATTGCAAAGGTTTTGCCTCCTTCAATAGAGGAAGTTATCACGCCAATCTGTGTGATTTTTGTCGGCTCCAGTCCACCTACAACTGAATGGCTTCAGAAAAAGGCCAAGCCCATGACAGTGCGGAAAGAAAAGGTTTTAAATGCCCTTGCCTGGTTGAAAGCTCATAATCCATTGTACAAGGATGTGCAACTCAACTCTCATGTTTTTGACGGCCAGCCCGATGAAGCTATTTTACCTTTTCACATTCAGCATGTCATCCCTTCTAGCGGTATAGCATCTTCCACTTCTTCATATGTTCCGGATTCTGTCCATCCCGCGTCAGATGATTCACCAGCGCCTGATATTCCTGAATTGGCTAGCATTTTGAACCCGCCTTCCAGTGGGCCAATTCCTTTTGAATCCGTGGTTGTTGCCAATGTTGAAGGGATTACATCGCACAACGAGTTGCGAAAGGCTGCTGTCGATCACATGAAGCTGCCTGGAAAGAATTATGTTGGTATACCACACGATCGCCATCCCGTCAACGAGTTCAAAAATCCCGCGTTGTTTCCCATGATTTATCCGACGCTCTTCCCGTATGGAATTGGGGGCTGTGAGGACAACAAGCGGAGAACTCCATTGAGTATGAAAACGCACATAAAAAATTTGTTCAACCTTTCCGACCGCCGATTCCAAACTCATTATTCGTTCTTGTTCACAGCCTTCAATATGCTTCAGAGACGTGAGGTATTGTTACGCACTAGTCTGAAGGTTAAACGTTCCAACTTTGATCATGTGGCAGCACAGTTCGCCACCGTCTCACCTCATGCTGTGCATGTTGTTTCTGAACGTGTGGCCAATGGGGACATGAAGACTGCTAACAACGCTGAGGAGCGTCAGGTGTTGAAGCTCATGAAGGAGGTAAATCTGGTTAATGCTCATGTACCAGCTTCGTCTCAATCCAAGCTGGTTATGCGAAACCAAATCCGAGGTCTCATGGTTGAGAAGGGTCTTCCTAGCTTTTTTCTCACCATCAATCCTGCCGACGTTTACAACCCCTTGGTTAAATTTCTTGCCGGTGATGAGATAGACCTTGACAAAATGACCACCGAAAGCGTACCCAAGTATTATGACCAGGCGTGTCTAGTGGCCAAAAATCCCGCTGTTGCAGCTCAGTTTTTCAATATCTACATGAAAGCTTTTATATCCACAATCCTTGGATACGATACGAAACAAGAAGATGTTGAAAGCTCAGGGCCGAGGGACTCTTCATTGTCATATGCTTGTATGGTTGGAAGGCGGTCTAAATCCCAACCAGATTAAGGCCAAGGCGTTGGAAAATGGTGGGAATGCTGAATTTCAGAAAAGGTTGATTGATTTTCTTGACGACACAATTTCGAACTCGATTCCCTCTGATCCTGATCCAAACTTTGACACCGAGTTGGGAAAGTTTGACCCGTGTTCGACACGAGGGCCAACAGTATCAGATATGTCGCAGCATCCATCGTTGGCCAGAGAAAAGGATTTGCACAAGCTGGTAAAGCGATGTCAATATCATAAACATCACCAGACCTGCTACAAATATTGGCGTGGGGCTCCTGAGCCTATGGAATGTCGTTTCGACCTGGACGAAAACAATGTCGTTCCTGTCACCATGATTGACCCCAAGACAGGTGAACTAACCCTCAGGTGTTTGGACGGTCTGGTCAACAACTTCAATGAAACGATGTTGGAGGTGCTTCGCAATAATATGGACATTAAGTTCATAGGTTCAGGTGATACAGCGAAAGCCATAATCTATTATATCACGGACTACATTACAAAACTCAGTTGCAGACCCACGTGGCATATGCCGCGTTGGAACTAGCGGTTGGGAGTTTAGGAGAGTATGATCTGGAAGTAGATGAGCGCACCATGCGGGCCAAACGGCTGCTTCAGAAGTGTGCCAATTCCATGATAGCGAAACAGGAGTTGTCTGCCCAGCAGGTTGTGTCCTATCTAATGGACTTCGAGGACCACTTCACCAGTCACAAGTTCAGTAATTTATATTGGACCGGGTTCGAGAAATTCATCAATGAGGAGGATCCCAGCCCCGAGTGTTATCGAAAGCCCGTACCTACAAACGACGAGAGTTCTGCCGAGACTTCTAATGAGACTGCTCAAGACGATAATCTGGTTGCAGAGTTGAGTGTAGAATCAGAAGAAAGTGACGATGCCCCAAACCTTCGAACTGATAGCCATGAAACCGTGGGGGATTCTGAAGAGAACGAAATTACTCTTGTAGTCGGCCCTTCTGGAAGGTTTAAACCTTCGGCCAACCAAATCTCCGATTACCAGAACCGCGGGGCCCTGCTTGAAAATGTATCTGTTTGGGATTTCGTCGCTCGGGTTGACAAAGTGGCCAAGAAGAAGAAAACGAGGAAGGGCAACGAAGATCCTGATGTTGACAGCGATGCACAAGTAGATGTTGACCAAGCTGTGGACGCTCTAGAGGAATCCTGGGACGAGTTTGACGGTGATATCCTTCATTATGCCGGCAGGATACGGCCTAAGGTTGATCTGCAGGTACCACATATAGAATCTTCTACACATCACCTACGAGTATGCGCCCCTGAATTGAGGAAAGTTCCTGTACCGATTGGACCAGCTATGCCCCGTCGAGATATGGATGACCTCAAGTCTAAGCATGCACGTTTGATGTTAATTCTCTTCAAACCGTGGCGCCATGCCTCAGATCTGCGTGTCAAGGGTCAAACTTGGTTGGAGGCTTATTCCGAGTTTCAGATGCGATGCTCCAAGTTTGTCACCGAGGCCATAGACAACATCCAGATCCTTCATGAATGTAAAGACAGCCGTGATGCTCACTTTTCTGGAAGACAGAACCGGAAAAGAGCTGGATTAAATCGTGACATGATACGTAGGGCGTCTGCAGCCAAAGACGCTATTCATGCTGAGGAAGATGAGGGTCTCGTGTTAGATCACATTGAGCGTATTGCACAAAGTAGGTCAAATTATCTTGCTACTGCAGCTTCTCAGATAGCTGATAGTATCCTCGCTGTGGAATCGAGCAGAATGTTTAATGTCGGCGACATATCGGCCCTAAATGAGGTGGTACAGAATGATTCGACGGGCTCACATGTACTGGTTGCAGAGGCTCACCCCGTCGCAGAGCACAATTGGGCTAAATCATACCAGGCAAGGAAGGACCGCTTCAAAAAGGCTGCATTTTCAATTTTGTGTAACCATGTATCTGAAGTGCAGTCAACGTCTTCTGAATCCGCTGCTGTAACCAATGGATCTGCCTTCCGCTTACCTCACAGTGATGGAACTAATTACCAGGAAGTGACAGGTGTCCATTCTGGGAACCAGCTGTCTTCAGCGCCTTCTGCTCTTGTGCCAGCTACTATTGATGAGATAATTGCAGAGTATACATTGAATAAGGAACAGAGCCGAGCCTTCAAGATCATTGCAGAACACAGTTTGGAAAGGCGTGACTCACCTCTCCGGATGTTTTTAGGAGGTGCTGGTGGTACTGGTAAATCCAGGGTGATCAATGGGCTCACGGATTTTTTCACTCGGAGAGGACAAGACCGAAGATTCCGATTGTCGTCCTTCACTGGGGTAGCTGCTCGGAACATCACTGGAATGACGTTGCACGCAGCACTTAACCTTGGCCATGTATCTAGCGGGATGAGCAGCAAGGCACGCAGGGATCTAATGGCCATGTGGGAAGGCGTGGATTACTTGTTCATAGACGAAGTATCAATGATAGGTTGTGTTCTACTATGCGATATCAGTGAGGCACTTAGTATTGCAAAGGGTAATACCGACGCGTTTGGTGGTATCAATGTGATATTGCTCTCAGTTGCCTCCCATTGGTCAAAAGAAATTGTATTCTCACATGATGAAACCAGGTATGTCGGCCAGCACTCGCCCAGCACAGAAAGTCGTGTTCAGAAAACTGCTTTGGTTGTTCTTCAGCACGGTGGTTCTACTGACAGAAAACAAACATCAGAGTGGTCCAGAGAATGCCGTATTCCTCGCCTTATTAGGACGTCTCAGGGAGGGACGTTGCACCAATGCAGACTATGCGCTGTTGAATACCAGGGTACTGTCTAACATGGAAGTGGATTGGACGGCTGAGCAATGGCGTACCGCACCTATAATCGTGTCTGACAATGCTACGAAAGATGCTTTCAATGTGCGTGCCGCTCGCGCCTTTGCCAGTAGGACCGGAAGACCACTCCATTGGTATCATTCGTCTGATACGCTTGGCAGAAAAAAGCCTGTCACAAACCCAGACTTAATTGAAAAACTGCATAGCATGGATTCTGGTGCCACGAACTCCAGGCTGGGATGAATCCCATTGGTTATTGGGATGCCGGTGATGATATTGCAGAATTTTGATGTACCAGGAGGCGTCGTAAATGGCTGCTCTGGGATCCTGAAAAGCGTTAGATATCATCTCGATGAAGAGGGTAATAGACACGCTATTTCATGTATCGTTGAGGCCCCGGACACGTCACCTGGCATTGTAGATGGTCTGCCTGATCACCATGTCGTTGCTCTGGAGGATACTATCAGCATCAGCATCTATGATCGTTACTCGAAGCAGAGTGTTATGGTTCAGAGGACACAATTGCCTCTGTTACCTGCTTTTGCAATCACGGCACACAAAGCTCAGGGCAAAACGCTTCCCCATACTGTGGTGAATTTATGTGACTGTTCCGGAACTGAATCGCCGTATGTGATGCTTTCAAGGGTGACATCATTAAATGGACTGCTGATCTTGAAGAGCTTTCCTAAGTCCAAAATTACCTGTCACCAGTCAGAAGAGGTGTGTCTCGAAGCCAGATGCCATCAGTATCTCGCGTTGTAGACCATCATTGAGACGGGAGATCTAGAAGAGATTATCCAAGCAAAAGCTGACATTGCAGTGTTCCGAGTCACTAGTGCATCTACCAGGCGATTTGAAGACGAAAATCACGTCAAGGAGGATCCGTATGTCCGGTTGGCAAGGAAGGAGGAGGAGATCGCTTTGCTGACACGTGCAGCACAGCCTTCTGCTTCTGTCATGCCTGTTGTCCTCCTGAAGCATGTCCCTCGAAAGAGGGCAGATGGTCTGCCTGAGGCCTCAGGTCAGCCTCTCATTTTGCACCTGTTCATCTAATTTTTTTGCCGACAGACACGTCTGCATCCGTTGTGCCTTTTGTCCTCCCAAAACGTATACCTCGAAAGAGGGCGGATGGTCGACCTGAAGCATCAGGTCAGCCTCTCGTTATTCCTGCCTTGTTCATCTAACTTTTGGCCTATAGACAACACATCTGCATCCCTGCCGCCGATCCAACAGGCCACTGCAACAACTATCCTCGCTGTGTCTGAGTCGCTATCGGGATCCGCTGCTTTGGCTTCAGGTTTTCCGACCGTTACTGCCGTTACTGCGCAGGACCTTGATGTCGTTTTCGAACCTCAAACTCCGCTTAAGCGAAGAGGAAATCTCGATTCGTTGTCCCCATCTCCATCGAAACGTCCAAGATTATCCCCATGTAACTGATCTTACCTTCACCTCTGCATGTAGATCTTTCTGATCCATAGCACAGCCTGAACGGTTTTGCCATATTCATCTTTCGTTATCCCTGTTTCTTTCTTGCCTCTGTTTCTTGCCCATGGGCTCGGTATCGTCTTTCCGCACAATGCTGGACTGTCTGGCAGCATCTGGTTTTGTTCTCCTGGCTAATTCGTCCTATCACTCGCATTTTGTGCCCTGCCCAATATCGGATGGGACCAATGTCTACGTCAAGCCCTCTTCTGTCGAACGATTTCACCCAGTTGTCTTTGGTGAAGTCAAGGAGGTCACATCTCGATCCCACGACCTACCAGCACATATTCTTGTGCGTCTTTTTTCCTGACATTCGTGAGTGTGAATTGTATTTGCTGATATGTCACCAGCATGGCAGCCGTTCTACAGCCCACCCGATAACACACTACTTTCTATCCACCACTATAAGCTTGGGACTGCCCGCTCATGCCTCCCACCTTGTGGATACTTTCTTCTGGAATCAATTAGCTGAGCTTAGCTATGTAACCAGACGAGAGGCTGCCGACAATGACTGTCTTCTTCCCACCCTGCTGGATGTCGACTACGAAGAGAGCTATGTGGATTAGAGTATATGATGCGTGTGCTCTCCCTCTTCCCTTGCTAGATGGTTGAGTATTTCCTTTCAGCCAATACGCCAGCTTATTTCCTGGTCCATAGGACCAGCAGGAGAGATGACTGATCGACTCTTCCTGAGAGTGGGCATGAATTGCACGGTAATCCATCTGCAGCTCGGCCTTGAAGTTCAACTGAATATATGCAGGCGTTGCGAAATCTACCTTCTCTACTATCGCTTATCAAGGCTCCATTGTTGGGCGAGCTGCCTGGTGCGCCCCAAATGCTCATGGCCGACTTCCATGACATGATTTCCGCCATCAATGCACCGCCTTACACAACACCTGACACCTCTTCCGCTCTTCCTGGTCAGATCACCATGTCTGCACCCAATGAGGTCTCGTCTGAAGCCAATTCTGACGACTCTGACCCTAATTTCGACGACTCTGGCTCTAATTCGGGCCACTCCCGACGATATCGACTCAGTTTCTTGGGAAGCTATCCGTATTGGGGATTTTGTGATAGCTCAATGCGAGTTGGTACGCGCCGATTATGAATACGACGGTGGCTTTATCAGAGTAAGCGTTCCTCCTTTCTGTGTCGACACTAGCTGACATTTTTGACAAAGGTTTATATTCTTAACGCTCTGGCTTTGAATATTATTGTCTAGTTCTTAATCATTTGTTTGTCTACTTCTCTGTCGTACTACTTTAGATATGTTCTCAAAATTTCTCTTTGAATATCTTGTTTAAAGACCCTTTCTCGGTGGCCTTACAGCATCGGCATGTTCGGCATCAGCATGTTCGGCATTTGGTCGATGATTTCGTGAATCGAATCTTCGGTTTTCTCTTGCACATGAAATTATGGAATTGTGGCTGGTTCGGAGAAAAGAGTGGGTATGGGAGTTTTTCGGGCATCTTGCGGGATGATAGCACATGTATATGTGTTCCCTGAATACTCTAGTGCATCAGCCGAACTTTCTTGCTTCTTGAACCGACCGATCCGACTGATCCAGCTGATCGGAAAATCAAGGTCCGCGTTTCAAGTTCCCGCATGTTCCGCAGGCAAACTAATGGGGGGTTCTAATTTTTTGTTTGACTTGGAGGTTGTCATGGAGATCCCGTTGCAAGCATATGGTATGAATATTTTATAATGGTTTTGCTTCTTGAGTGAGGAGCTGTTAAAATTTCTTTGTCTTTCGAACTTCTCTGATCGACCTGATCGGGAGCTTTTTGGCATGCACGTGCTATCTCACATGCCGTCATCAATAGTTTTGTCGTTTGGACCAGTCGTCGCTCCCTTTCTTTACTCGGACAGGCGCTCATTTCACTGTGCCTCTGAAACCTACTATGTGGGACGGGACAAAGGGGGTAAATGCCTGTCATGGTCTCGGTGAATTAACTAGTCTCTTTCCTTATGTTTTGCTCTTTCAGTTGTTCCTATTGGCTCTCACGAGCCGAAGAGATGCACATGCATATCGTGGGGCATACATAGACATCTGGGCTTGGCAGGCGCTATTCAGCCATTTTTTTCCCTTCCCCTTTCGAAAAGAGAAAGCTCCGAGGGACAGAAGAGATAGATCTGCGTGAGGTAAGGATTTGCGTTCGCTACTGGTGGTATTAACTCTAGTGGTCTTTGTCGGCGGATCTACTCGGATTCGTGGGAATGGTGTTTTTCGTTCATCTTTTTTTTTTTTGTTTTTCTGTTCCTTTATCCCATTGATCTTCGATCTAGTTTAATGGTACCGCTCGGATTCTGTGATATACTGTGTCATCGCCTTCAACTCCCCCTTTGTCGTCTCCCTCTGCCAGGAATCTACCCTTCTCTACCCTCGCAATGTCTACCCAACCCGAGTCTGACGATCCAGAGCAGTGCTTTGTGGAACACCTCGAGTCTGGGCTCTATGCCTCCGTCCACGACCAAATCAGCAAAATGAATAACGCTCTAGGCAACATCGAATACATTGGTACAAGGAGGCGCGATCCTGATATCTTTCGCGTTGTCGACTGGTCCAAGAATACTACCACTCAGAACCCTAGGAAGGACCTCATTACGATAGTGACCGAAAGGAAATATGGCGTGAGCTCCCTTTCAATCAGTTTTGGGCAGACGTCTTCAACTCCTACAGGTTCCTGCTGCAGCTGGTGCTCCTCGCATCGCTGCCTCAGAGACCCCACAAAAGGTTGAAAGAGTCAAGAGGAAGTTCGCTAATGCGGATGACGCGGATTCCGACTCCGAGTTGGCTGATGCCAGCAGTTCTGCCAAACCTGCTGCTCCCTCAGCTCGAGCGATTGCAGAGCTGGAAATTCCCTCAGGCAAGTGGCTGGTATGAAATTCAGCGTCCTTCATGCTCAATTTGCTCCAACAGAGGACCAAATCAAGCTTGGAGCATTTTACGACCCTCGTCTTCTCGAGGACTTTGGCGGCCCCCCCTACTTTAGGTTGGTCAACGGTATGCTTAAACAGCTCGACATACGTGATGCGCAAAACAAATTGATCGCTCCCTGGAACAATTATACCGCTCTTCGTCCTGGCTCATTAATCCTGGCAATCGTCTCCATCCACATGTACACCTTCAAATCGGAAGGGAATGATCGCGACCGGGATCGAAAGGTATGGATCGCACCATTAAACCATTGACACTGATATGCTGATATGTTTCGTGTCGAACAGTTCTTCCAGCTAAATGCTCACTCGATTCGTGTTCTTGACGAGTCCGACTTCCGGGTGGAAAAGCGTCTCCCCCCCGTCCCCCGTACAATGGAAGATGGACTGGCGGCTGGTACTTCTACCCCTTCCACTCCTAAATCTGGCAGTGGCGTCAATATCAACAAGTATTGCTATCACTCTTCGTACAAATTCCGTTTCTTACACCTCGCACTCTCTAGCTTCACCTTTACCCTCGCAAGGTTCAAAATTTTCCAAAATTTCCCGAACCGGTTCGAATTTGTTGAACCTGAAGAAGTCTCGGCCTCCCAAATTGAACGAAAAAAAGCTATATTGTGAGCATATTCTCTTCAGGGAGGCTTCTCTATCCCTCAGACTCTCCTTGGGCATATTCTGTATAATTTTCTATCCTCCAAACTGCTAGAAAACGAGCGCGGAAGAATTATGTCGAGACTCGTGATCGCATCAACTGTTGATCAGCTGACATGATTCCACGAATTGAGCATCCATCAGGAAAATGTTTTGGAGCTGGCAGAGCTGGCACCAGCTCTACCAGCAGCGCCAACAGGCGCCAGCTCGCCAGAATCTGATCTGGCGACATAAAAAGATAGCCGATGCCAGCATCAATTCTGGCGCCAGAACGACACCAGAATGTTACGATCTGGCAACAGCGCAGCTTCGGAGCTTCTCTATTGCAGGCTTCAGACAATCGGTAATGAGAAGAAAATGCATTAACAGTAATAGTACAACAGTACACTACTAGATATACTCCCGTTGACTCGTTCCATCATTTGTTTGTGCCGGACGATTGACAGCGCACGAAGTGGTAAACTGGGCGACCACTGGGAGAGGCGCCGATCAGGGTTGACAGTGGGCACAAGTGAAAGGAACCAAGATGAACGAGACTGACCTGTAAATTAACACTAATCAACACCAATCAGTTCGTACCCCACATGCTTCAACAGTGAGTCGCACTTGAATGGAACAGCTGGAACGAGGGAATTAGCAAAAGACATAGAATAATTGTAGCCACGCACCACGATGAGCATATACCCCGACCGGGATGCAAGAAAGGGAAGTCGGTGTCTCAAATCTATATAAAGGGCCACATGCGGCGACGAGTGCAAAACAATGCACGTAAGGGGCCTGAGAGCGAAACCAGCCAGAGAGCAGGAGAGCTTGCCGTGACTTCCAGATGGCTTCCAGATGACTTGCGGATGGCTTGCAGATGGCTTGCGGATGGCTTGCGAATGACTTGCGGATGACTTGCGAATCAGCGCAGAGGGACAAGACGCTCGGGGACACAGAGAGATATAAGAGGATGATTTGCAGCCATTAGGGCATCTTGAGGTCATTTGCGATTACTTGCGGCACCAAAGGAGACAACGGGATGAAGAACGACGGGCACACAGTGGGGCGAGGGTTGTCGAGAGTGGAGGAAGAAGGCAAGAGACGTGGCAACGGTTGGCGATCAATCACGCCACATGTCAACAACACGTGCCGGCAGGTCGGAGCTTGAATGACTTCAAAAGTTTCGCAACTAGGCAACCTTTAACTCTCACCAAATGCTGAGAATCTTTGCCTCTCGCGTAAGGTATAAGTTTCCATGTTCAAATCTCGACCCTCGACGACTTTTGAGAGCCATATGAAGTATATCAGAAAAAGTGAATTCTGGCAAACATTCTGGCGCAGCTGGCGTGATGGCGCCAGTGATGCCAGGAGCGCCAGGAGCGCCAGACCACGCCAGCTCGCACCAGCTGAAAAACATTTTCCTGATGTCGTCAAGAAGTCTGGTCGAGTCTTTCCACTGGACACTGTGGTGATATCGATGCTGAGATTGTTCTGGAACAAATTTGAGTGGCTGCCCAGCATGGGAAGGAAAACTGAGTTCGAACCGGGTCCAAACCTGAACTGGACCTGAACCTGGGTCCAGTTCAAGGTTCAGCATATTGCCTGAACCAAACCTGAGGTCCAGTTCGAGGTCCGGAAAATTTAGGTGCTGAACTGGACCGAACAGGACCGCAGCAACACTACGTTAGGGGATTGCCGCCCTTAAGGCCAACTGCCGCCCCCCGGTAAGTTATTTTAGGGCTACCCAGGTACCTAGTGGGGCTTTTGGACCTTGTAATGCATACTAGTTTCATGTTTTGTTACTGTGAAATACTTCACAATGGCTTAGCAACATTGACACTCTGCAATGGTACAGGTAAAAATATGAGTGCCGCCCTTTGCCGCCCCCACTGCCGCCCTTGGCGGCAGTGGCGGCACTTGGCGGCACTTTCACCTTGCCCAAATTAGTGTGTTGATTTTTATTTTCTTCCTTCACTCCAGCTAACGACTCTTTCCAGTTGATACCGGCACTCCTGGGTGTTTTAAATTCACGAGTTTATTTGGATCTGACACCAAGTCGGATGAGCCTGCTTCGAAGAAACGCAGGACCGGAGATGGTCGTGGTCTCGAGGAATCGATTGATAAAGGTGAGGGCACTTCCAATGGCCTGCACGCAGCTGGTAAACACTAATATGCTGACGTGAAACCCCAATGTATTCCTGTTCTGAAATGATATGTATAATTATAACTAGAATATTCGAATGTCCGACTTAGTGGCTTTTAGAGTGACTTCGTGATTCTCCGTGGCGTAGCACGGGAACACTGCCAGTTTTTGCAGAAAGGCAAGGAGATTGAAAAGAAGCATTTGGCGCCTCAACCACGTATCATTAAAGACGAAGATGAAAAATCGCTCACTTATTGTGCTGTCGTCTCTCGTGCATTTCGGAGCAGCAGTCAGCATCGAATGTTCTCAGAAATCCATATCTATGCTTCCACCTTGGAATCGCATCGTCATATGGTCAAACTGCTCCGCCGTACTCTCTCAACCTTCCCACACTTCGCGAACTTCGTCCGGATCCTCCAGTGACAAAGCTCGACGAGTATTACCACTATTTCATTCGTTCTCCGGAGCAGATGCCCCCATTCCCCTCCGTACACTCCAAGCTTACTCGCATAAGCCATCTAACCTTTGATACCTCGCGTCAGCACGGTCTATCCGCCGAACTGGATGATTCTATGAAAGCACTAACATCTACAGCTGCGCGAGCTGGAGCTTTCTCCGCTGACAAGTTTGAATTACGGGCGCGATGCTCCCAGCATGATCGATGGGATGCTCCAGACCGCAAGCAATGTTGTATTCAGTATTCCGGCAAGCGTCAAGAACATTTTTTTGGACGTTTGGGGCCATCAGCCGAGTTGCGTCCACGATTTCTTCCGCCTGGTGGCGCCTGCCATTACACTGATGTCGGTGCACCGGGACATGACGATCTGTCTCGAGGAGGCTCTGTTCAACGGACGTTCGGGAATCACTGCCTGAGCTTGATCGCAGAGGAATGCCCAAGTTTGAGTGGAGGAAATATTGACCTTTGGTCGGCCTCTCATGTATCTTGTTCCCTAGACAATGTCCTATCACACGCTTAGGGCTGGCTCGACTCAGTTGGAGAACAGAATATTGCTCCAGACAATTTCTTACGCAACGAGCTGTACTGGACCTACGGCAAGCTCATCATCGTCCCCGCAAACCTCAATCTTCCTCCTGACTCGGTGGACGAACAGCGATGGCCATCAACACCCCCCTTTCATGGAGCCGATGAAACACTGCCTCGAGATATCGAATCCCGTGTTGCAGAGCCGAATAGTCGTAGTCGGACACGATCCGGACAACAACATCCTGCAAGGCCGGGCGGTCCCCGAGGTGCTCAAACGACGCAAATCCCATGAAATGGGACAGGTCATCCGGGTTGCAGATATTCAGGTTGAGAACGAGATGTTCGACGCTGTGCGGCGCCGTTTCCAGGGTGCGCATCGCATCGTTGAGCGGATTGTGCTGCCCTTGGCCGGCGACCTCCTCTATTTCTTCCCAGTTCAGCCTGACCGAGATTTCCAGCGTCCGAAGGCCCTGCATCTTCTGAAGATCGAGATTTTCAGGGTGGGCTATGTAGCAAACATTCATGTTAATTTGGCGGAAGCATCAGGAAAATCTGTTAAAACACCCACAGAAAATGCTCCCGAAGAAAAGGTGATAGGTCTCAACGTAGACAGCGCCGTCTAGAAGCTGCTGGACGACATTGATCGTGTTTTCTTTAATCATGGTATGCAGATGTCGGAGGCATGTGGGGTCAACGACGCGAATCGCCCATTGAAAAAGCGCGGGAGCATAACTATCGAGGTGCAGGGAGACGAGACGCAGTTTATGCAACTCGCTCTTCGGATCATTGCGGTAGGACATATGGCCGGCGAACACGTCCAAGAAAGATGCAGATTGGAGACTGGCGGGAAGGCATCGAAGGAAAGACAAAAGCCTCGCATTCGTCTGCAAGCAAGCATCTTTAAGTTCGATGGATGCGAGAGAAGATCGGGCGATCAGGGTATAAATTGCTTGTTCACAGTTCGAGTGGAAGTAATTCCAGTTGTAGATCCGGACGTTCAAGCTCTTTAGATTGGTGAGCACAGGCAGGATTGCGGGGAGAATGTCCGACTGCATCCACACGCATGGCTTATAGAAGCCAGGCTGAATAAGGTGCAATGTGCGAACATACAGCGCTAGGTGAGGAGACCCTGAGAGTACGTCTGTAAGACGTTGCAAAGCGGGAATGTTGTCACGTCCCGGAGGCAGAATCGTGAGGTCGGAGAAAATCATTTTTTGGCTCGTCGGCCGAAACGAGCGAGCCACGAGTGCGCATGACTTGAGGGTTTCTTTATCTGCCAAGATGATCTTGCCAAGGATGAGATCGATCAGTTCCTGTGGACACATCGCACAAAACACCCCGGAGAGGTTATGGTGTGCCATACGGGTGCAGCTGCTGGATTCTGGGTCAGCCGGGCAGCCTGGGCTTGGAGTGTCCCCTGAAGAGACAGACGCACTGCGAAGAACAGATGATGAGGCCAAATGTAGCACCCCCAGCGAACCTCTACGACGACACGAGCGGTGGTGATGGTGTGAGTCAAGCCTCGTTACTGCTCGTTGTTGTTTTGTCACGCTGGCTCCGATGATCCGATCGGCGCCGACGAGTCACCGGAATAGAAATTTTGGCTGTTTACGGATCCTACGGAGGGGTATCCTAACCATTCGGGAAAGCGTAGGGCTCTTCACCGCAGCCGTAGGCCTACGGTTACGTACGGTACGGTACGGATATTTCACGTACCGTAAGCCCTCTGGATAGTCCGTATTTTCACGTACCGTATACGGTGTTACGGCCGTAATACGCCGGAGGGTTAAGCGAGATTTCCCACGTCAATCATTACCATAATAGGTAACCTAAGCCACGAATCAGCACGGGACACTAACTTTCTGGGTGCCATGGGCAGCCCTGACCCTCAAGATGGCTTTGCTGATGGCAAGGCAATACTTCCTGCAGTCAGCCGAGGTGATTTCTGTCATGTCACAGCCGGGAACTGAACAAAATTGACAGCTGTCGCCTTGAGCCGTGCCGTACCGTATTACGGACGGAATTTCACGAAATCACCGTACCGTAGCCGTATCCGTACCGTATACGGTACTACGGTGAAAAGCCCTGGGAAAGCGACGCATGTGCTAGCAGGACTGTAACTATTTACTTTTCTGCGTTCTTGGAGATCTCGTTCTTTTCACTCAAAGACTATTTACCTGAGTCGCATGGGACACTCGGAAATGGTGCACAATATCTATCTACTGGTACCAGCGGATTTTTGTGAGAATCAAGTAGTACATTGACCTCTCAAATTTGGCCGAACCCTGAATATTCTTTTCGGTTATGTAATGGGTACCGTTCACTCTTCTGTTCTGCTCTTCACCCCACTGGAGAGCCACCTAGGTGGGCACCAGATTATTTCCGTATAATGCCGAGCAATCATGATTTCTCTTCATCCATTCGTGTCTCTACTTGCTCACTATGGGGCTACTTTGGCCGCTCATATGGCTTCTCAAGTACTCTTCAACATGGCCGGGGACGCCCTCCGAAGACAAAACGAAATATATCAAGTCTCGAAAACCAGAAACCTGCATCATCTGCTTGCGAGCCAACTCTGGAACCGGTTCAGTGTCAATACAGTCCCGACTAGCCTAGTGAGCTTGCTAGTAATGACACCGTACACGGAGTTTGAATTTTAGGTCAACTTGGCCTATTACGATGTACTGAAGTCAGATGCAAAGCAGAAGTCGAGGAGGACGTTTTACCTACCTGCTTGCCCCTTCTTTCTAGCCTCAGAACGGCCACTGGTGGCCATAACAAACAAAAACGCACATGATAGCTGGTTCAATTGATAGCCCGAGCTGTCGGGAACGAGATATGTGGGGGATTGAACAGAATAAAATATCTTTTGTCGGGCAAACAATGGCTCTACATCAGCAAAAACTGAAACCTCTGTAGCCAGGTGGGGAAATCCATAGCCGTATGTAGCCTCCGGTGCCGAGAGAGCGGCCATGTAGTCACATGTACCGTATTATTACATTCAATTCGATACGGGGTGTGATGCGTGACACGGTCCGAGTAATTCGATATTTCGATAGTGACGGAATTTTTTGCGTGACATGATCAAAAGATTTGATATTTGAACCGATTTTTTTTTGCCTTTTCTACCATTTTCGTGTAATTTCGAGCACTGCGTGATGGTTTGGGGATTCAACAGAGTTCACCGTGACCCGTGACACCGACCAAATTTCGATACCGATAGGGGGTGCGTGACACGTGACTTCCGAATTGAATGTAATGATACGGTAGCTCTCTGTAGTCAATAGGACAGTCCACAGAGTCAACACGGCATCCATAGCTAGTGTGGATACAACATTGCCTACAAGGGTCACATAGGCTATATATTGGAACATTGTTCTAAGTGCCCATTTCAGAAATCGTTACTGGTAACATGATCACATGATCCAACAACATCACGTCTGCAAGTTATCAAGCCTGACACTTTGAGTCATTCCTACTGAATGAAAAAATTCAGATCGGCTTGCGTTGATTCCACATTACAAATGCTTATGTAATAAGGAGTCGTCCATTTCAAAATACAAGCTTTATGGCCCGTGCCTTTGGCACGGCCACTCGCCCGGGATGATTGGAGTCGTCTGAGTGAACAGGCGAACCACGCGGCCTCGCTGCGCTCGACCGGCGGTTCGCCAGGGGGGGTGACGTCATAATGTTCTGGGCTGGGTGGGAACTGCTTACTAATTATTAGTCAGCTTCCCACGCGAGCTCTTTTAATATAGAGACAAGCTTTATGCCCCGTGCCTTCGGCACGGCCACTCCGCTCCGCTCGTAGCCGGCCTCCGGCAGGGGCAACAGCTTGTTGGGGCTCTGCCCCAAACCCCGGGCTTGATTCTGCATCTCAGTAGTATATTTCAAAGATCAAATTGTATATATAGTTACAGACTTACAGCAGCTCTGCCACCTCATACAGTTTCAGTTAATCAATTAAAACTTCATTAAATACAATATTGGGAGTTTTAAAATCTACAGATCCGTCCTTCACTAATACTTTAATCCAATGCTTTGAAGTACATCTGGACAATGCAACATAAAGCTGCCCATGGGTGAATACAGAATCACAAAGCTCCAAACCAACATATCGAACAGACTGCCCCTGTGATTTATTGATAGTCATAGCAAAGCATAGCCGAACAGGAAACTGATGTCGGCAAAGATGGAATGGAATTTCATCTTTAGACTCCAATGTAATGCGTGGAATAAATGCTGTTTCTCCTGCATGATCACCTCCCAAAATACGAACTTGGAGAACTCGGCGCCCAATATGAGTCAGGATGGCACGTGTTCCATTGCAAAGACCATTCTTCTGATCCAAATTTCGAAGTAACATGAGAGGAACACCCTTCTTGAGTCGAAGCTTTGACAGTGGAAAACCGCTAAGGTTGATCGTATTGAGGAACTCAACAGGGTATTCCATGTCACCATCAACTCCAGCTTCATGCTGTCTTGTATCAGCACTGTGAAAGACTGTTTCTTGGCCAGAAAACTTGGTTAGAACTCTATCATTAATAGAGTCCACAGCATCATTCCGGGGAGATAAAATGGTGCGTTGAGTGAAAAAGGTGTCATTGTTGACATTGGGATCAATAGTGCCAACATTGCCATAGATTGAATTAATGAGATCCTCAGTGCTGGTGCCACACTTCATAGACTCAGGGAGATGGACAAATCCAGATGGATCTGAGTTTCTGCCATGACTAACATCCAATAACCATTTGGCAAACTCTGCTTCATCACCTTCAAGGCGCATATTGATCTGGAGCTTAAGCACCTGAATGTGTTCCCATAGGTATGAACGCAGGATACACTGAGCTACAATTTGCTGACGACTTCCCTTCACAACAACAGGAAGAATTTGCTGAAAGTCACCACCAAAGACAACAGTGCAACCTCCAAATGGGCGTTGATCCCCTCGGATGTCTTGGAAAGACTTGTCAACAGCTTCAGCACAACGTCTATCTTGCATTGGAAGCTCATCCCAAATAATGAGATCAACTTTGCGAATGAGTTCTGCCAGCCGACTTTGCTTTTTGATTTTGCAGTCATCTCCATCATTCAGATTGAGTGGAATCTTGAATGTAGAGTGTGAGGTACGACCACCTATCAAGATTAAAGCTGCAATGCCAGAAGAAGCCACACAAAGAACAATCTTTCCCTTTGCACGTAGAGCATAGCAGAGAGCATTGTATGTGAATGATTTTCCTGTGCCACCTGGACCATGCAGGAAGTACAGCTATATTCATAGAATTCATTGATTGCCCAATAAAGAAAAAAAAGGAACAACACACCTTGGGATTCTTATCCATCACAGAATGGTATACAGCATCAAATGCAGACCGTTGCTCTATATTGAGTTGAACTATCCGTTGATTAGCCAGCCGCTGTTGTTCATCCTTGTCATAGCTAAGCTGCTCAGCAATTAGATAATTGCCCTCTATTGAGTTCCAGCGATCAAAGTCATATGGATAGTCAGAGTTGGGAAGCTTTTGAAAGCCAAATAGTATGAGGCTGCGATTTGGTAGTAGCTCTTTGTCAATGAGATACAGTCCATAGTCATAAACATCATTCTCTGTTGGATTTTGAATGTTGAAAGTTGTTCGAAGTTTGTGTTTTAGATCATCACATATATGCTCCCGGAACTTTGTCCATAACTGCACACAGTCATTTGGATTACAGTCCCGGATAATGATGATGTAGAGCTGCCGAAGCTGAAAGCCTGTCTTGATTGCTACAGCCTCTTGTAGACTCTGCTCCCATTCGCGGTCATCTTGAAGTAATCCACGTGCTCGACATGCATCCTTGAAGGAAGGGTAGACAGTACCATCAAAAGTGCACAAATCCTCAAAACTTATAGCTCCACGTACAACTGTCAACAGGAGGCGTAGATAGAACTTTGGGCCAGCTGTAGGGGGAACATAGTACATTCGCCCAACAGCCTTCCCTCTTCGTCGCGCCTTCCAGGCTTTCTGTCGTGCATCCCATGTGAACTTTTGTGGAAACTCTTGGTAGAGACAATTTCGGGCAATTGTAAGAGCATTATCTGGATCCTCTACAGCTTGCTCTGCCTCTTTTTTATTGGCTTTGAAGAAGGCAGTTAGAGTTGTTTCAGTATTAGCTGCACGCCTAACAACTTCTACTGCATCTTTTTCTGGATCAAATCTCACACTTTGTTCTCCAGGTAGATGAACAGTAAGTTGAACAATATTGGGCTTTTCCTAAAGAAAGTAGGTCATTTAGCAAATGCAAAGACAGTAAATGATAACTGCATACATCATGCATGCGATAGTGAAGAAGTCGCCAGGTTGCTTCAGATGCAGAGACATAGCGGGAATCCAGGTAGAGCCGGATCTCATCTTGAGTTTCACCAAATCCCATTGAGGTGCGATCATGGCCTTTGTATATATATTTGTGAATATATTTGAATGCTTTGACTGAAATACAGCATTCTAAGTTGACATGGCACTGCAATATAAGCAAAAGGAAAGGGGGAGTATGGGACAATCCAATGGTTGTCAATGACAGATCCAGAAGATGTAGTATGCACACGACCATTATCACGACGACGATAGGTAGGATATCCATCTTCACTCATGATAGTATTCTCTTGAAATGTCTTGGGATAATGCTTTGAGCACTTCCCATTCACCATGCATGGTGCATTAGGATTGGCTGTACCACAGGGCCCATGGACCATGAACTTGGTTACTAATTCATAAAGAAGTGGATGTGTCTCTTTATCAGGAATTTCAGCAGAAATGATGAGGTCAACCAAATGAGGATCATTAATACGGGCAGAAGGAGCCAGGAAGATAAGGTTATGTCCATGTGGAAATCCACGCTTTTGGAACTCAATAGTGTACACATGTCCAAGATATTCTCCAAATGCACCTTTCCTGATTTTCTCAATTACAATCTTGAGCTTTTCATGAAAGACACGGACAATGAGATCAGGGCGATCATTGGCATGCTGGCCAGGCAATAGTTCATTCTTTATCTCATCCCAATTTGGATTTGCAGTAATTGTGAGGAAAAGATCAGGCTTGGAAAAAAAGCGTGCTAAGGCTAAGGAATCCTGATAGAGCTGAAACATATTTCGTGAACCTCCAATGTATGATGAAGGCAGAATAGAGCGATATCCAATATCATTCAGTGCATCTCCATTGGTAACACTATCAATCAATCCAGACAGTATGTCTGTTCGAAGTTTATCTTGATTGAAATTGTACCATCGCAGCCGTGCTTGATCTGTTTGGGCCCATCCATCACAGATATATTGCTGTAGTAAGCCACGTGCTTTGAATAGATGGTTGGATTCTGTTTCTGTTTTTCTTTGATGGATACGATAAGCATAGTATTGCATTTGTGTGACATATTTCTGTTTTTTAGAAGCGACTGGCTCATCATCATCTTGGTCTTCAGGATCATCATCACCAGATTCATCCTCTGAATCTCCATGTTCTTCACCATGGAAAGGGATCTTCAACTGCCATCCTATTTCACCATAGGGAAAGAGAAGAACATAGTAAAGTGGTTGATAAAAAGGGCTGAAATCTTTGATCCTCTTCAATGGGCCAGTACGAAGCTGAACTATAATGTCTCTCCCTGCATCTGGATTCAAGTTATCATCCACTACCACAGCAATATCACTGCCAGTTGGAAGATTCCAACGTCGCCTATCATGCTGATCTGTTATCTGAAGGCGGCAAACCAAAGAACGGCCTGTATTTGCTTCTTGTGCTTGTAAACGCTCACATGCCATTTTATATGTCTGCACATGAATATTGTGCTCCCGCAACATAGTGTCCAATGTGAGTAATATATGATGACGCAATTCATTAGAATTGTTACGATTTCGTGTTTCAACTGCTTGAATTGGATCCAAAAAGTAAATCTGAGCATATTTTGCAGTCCCAGATTCCCCAGGTAGTAATTGTCCCAATGCATGGGTCAACTCTCCATGGATACGATAAACAGGAGGACCATGTCCTTGAGCCACAGTCTGATCAACCTTAACACCTAATGAAACCATAGCAAAGGCAGCATTGTATTGACGGATGTGATTCAAGAAATGCTTGCTATCATCAGTTTCTCCTTGGTATAAGACCTTCAAGTCATCTGGAGGAGCCTGTAAAAAAGGCAGAATAACCTTTCCATTATAACAGCAGTGACCAAATGTAGGATTGGTTGGAGATGAGTTAGCATGCCGCTCTTGCAACCAATGCAGTGCATGACAACACTGACATTCATGAGACATACGGCCCAGATTAATTTTTTGAAAGTATTCAGAACCCTCAATAACAGGGCATAAACCTATTGGCAGATGTCTAGCAGGAGGATTGGGAGGAGCATGGTGTTGGCCACGTGCATGTGTAGGTACCAAAGGTGGTAAATTTGCTAGATGTTGATGAAGTTCTACTGGCAAACGTGTATAATTCTGCAGTGGAATCATCAACTTATAATTTTCCCAGTGAGAAAGGGCCAACATACAGAAGGACCTGCTTGAGGAGCTGCATCTTGATTTTGCAGAGGTCTAGCAGGAACTTGAGGAGGCTGTTGTGGGCGAACAGGTAAAGGATTGGGAGGAACATGGTGTCGGCCACGTGCACGTGTAGGTACCAAAGGTGGTAAATTTGCTAGATGTTGACGAAGTTCTACTGGCAAATGTGTATAATTCTGCAGTGGAATCATCAACTTATAATTTCCCAGTGAGAAAGGGCCAACATACAGAAGGACCTGCTTGAGGAGCTACATCTTGATTTTGCAGAGGTCTAGCAGGAACTTGAGGAGGCTGCTGTGGGTGAACAGGTAGAGGATTGACAGGAACATGGTGTTGGCCATGTATAGGTACCAAAGGTGAATGTTGATGAAGGTTGGCTGGCAAATCATGTGTATAATTCTGCCATGGAATCAACTTATAATTTTTCCAGTGAGAAAGGGAAAACATACAGAAGGGCCTGCTTGAGCTGCACCTTGATTTTGCATGAGCATATTTGCCATATTTGGAGTGAGCCGCAGTGTCCGTCCTTCAAATACAACATCACATAGATCTGTATCATGATGAGAGGGACCACTGAAAGGATCTAGAGCTATTTGATGCTGAGGTGCATGTACACTGGCTAGAACACGGGCTTGAACACGACGCTGCTCAGGGCTACCTATGACACGCTGATCACGCTCAGCATTGCGCTGGTGACCATGACTTGGTGTATCAGGGGGAACAGACATGAAGACCTGAGCAGAATCAATGAGTAGTTCTGAATAATAAATCTTAATAAATAGTCTACACAAAGTCCCAAAAGCCAATATATTGAAGGAGAGTGCAGATCCTGTCAATTCAAAAGGAGTTATCAATTGATTGGATCACAAAGGTTGCAACAGAGTTAAGTTACGTGCTAGAGCAACAAAAACTTCAGCTTTGAGAGAGATTTAATGAGGGAACAGAGGCTGGGAGGATGGTGGCAGGAGAAAGAGAACAGTATATAAAGACATGAATCTATATATCTAACATGAGGCTGCCTCGCTGGTGCGGCGTGCAGCGTGCAGCATGTTGCGTGCGGCCCGGGCATCAGCGGTGGGAACATTTTACGTGATGACGTCATAAGGTTCTGTGAGATTCTGGGCTCGCCTCGGCAGGTGGGAACTGCTTACTTAATTGCTTACTTAATCGCTGGCGAGCTCTTTTTAATATATAGATTGAGGTGAGGATTTTGAGTGCTCAAGAAAAGTCAGTCCGAAATCAATGTTCTACCGAATTTTGTCATAAACCCTAACCCTTTTTGCATTGATTCTAATCATTCTACTACACTTTGAACTAGTGTACTTATGCCGTAATGGGGAAGGGCCTAGAACGGCCCATTTTCTTTTGTAACAGATTCCCCTCTGCATTGGTTTGAATCAGCCTGTGTCTACTTTTTCAATCTCACAATTCTACAATGCTCATTCCATGCCAAACTAATTGAAACTCTATCAAAGTTGGTGAATTCTACCCAGATATTTTTCCAGATCAATCAAATGATACAGAGTACATTCATCACCTCTACTTAAGGAGTCATAAGTGACCATCTTTCCACAGATCATGATGTGAGAGAGACCAGTATTAATGATACAGTTCCAATGCACCAGTCCCTCACTCAATCTGGATATAACAGTTCCGGGATGGGGAGTTCACGGTTGACATCCTCTCCTCGCAAAATATGGATAAATTGGGTATTGATAATAAAAACCTATGGCGCAGTCAGTTGGAATATGGCCTTGAGAACCTGTCCACCAACCTTAGCACTGCCTTGGTTCCATGAGATCAGTCCCAGAATTATTGCTGTTGTTGCAATGGGAAGTGCACAGTTACCATCGGCAATGGTTCCGATAATCTGGCCCCTGATGCTGCAGTCAGGGCCAACATGCACCAAAATGTCTTTGTTTACACTCCACATGTTTACCATCTGGATTTTGTCAGTTGATGTTGCTTTGTGTGACTGAAATTACTCACCATCCCCGCTGTCCTCTTGCTCACTTCCTGTTCTATCTCGCCCACCTGCTTCCTCTGTTCTGTAAAATAACCTTTTTTTCCAGTTTGAGCATCTGACTTTATCACCAGCCTGTTCTCGATCGCATCAAAAAGTTCGATCTCCAACGCGTTGTCATGGATCGGTGGTTCCAACATCTTGATGCCGTAAAAGGAGCAGATTCTTTCCCCACTGGCAATCCACTCGTAAAGACAGCCATAACAAAAGGCATGCATACAAAATGTGCTATGGTTTCTTCAGCCTCTGACTCTGTCGCTCACTGTACAGGTATGTACAAGGCGCAGCATCATCAATCAGTTGATCTTGATCCTGAGGCTTCTGGTTACCCGGAAACCGGAGCTCATTTACTCACGTTGTTACTCTAGCAACCAAATTGCAAAATCCATAGAGAGGCTGTACTAGTAGTGACTGATTGTGCTCTGTACTATGTAATTTCATCATACACACCGGCATCAACTGTCTGACTCCTACAGTTCAAAATGTTGGCTATCATATCACTGAAGACACCCAAATTATACACCTTAATGTTTAGGCAAAATAGTGGGCTTCAACTTGTCTGGATTACAGACCAGGTAAGACATGTATAGGAGGGCCAAAGAATGTAACACAGAGTGCAAAAGGCATTGTAGATGTAGATTAAATTACTTGAGACATCCACCAGGGCTTGGAACATTCTCCTATGAAGTTTTTGGTCCAGGTAATCCAGAATGATATATAGTTGCGTGATACAAGCTGTGGACTGTAGTGTTGCGACGAAGGCCAGGAATATGGGGTTCTAAAAGCAGGTTAAAATATCCACAAACAATAATGAAAGATATTTATGCCATGAACAAAGCTTCTGCATATGTCACGATAAATCGGCGGCACAGAGAATAGAATCTAGATTCTCTATGCTCAAATTGCGGCAAGCATTAGTTCGACATTTTCACGTCATATGCTTGGAGATGTTTGGCAAGGTCCCCTGTTCTCTTTCCAGCGTGGCTGTCCACCTAGGCTTAACAGCCTTTGATGGGATCATTACCTTCATTCAGTAAGTTTGTTTCCTATTACAGACGGGTGTTCACACGGTCCTATGATCTTGCAATCCGAGAGATACCTTTTTCTGCTGCTGAGGATTCTTTATAAATTGAGCAGACACTGATCCCCACCAACCATGTGAAGTGTTTGTTTGAAATGGCTGTATTCATTTTCACTGGATTATGGACTGCGATTTCCACTCTCATGATGTTTCACCCGCTCACATTTTGAGCATCATAGCTTCTCATTCTGATGGTTACATAGTGGAAATTCGGTTAGTCCAGCTAAAAAATAAAATAAAAAATAAAAAAGGTAGAGGAAAACAAACTTTTAATCCATCTCTTGGTCACCTGCAGAGTTGTCGGCAGAAACAAGTCACACCCCATTAAGAGCCAAACAAAAAAGCACTTGAACACTTGTGTCAGAGGTGAAACACTCAAAAGTGTCGCAGGAATAATATACACCTGAGTGAACATGTAGCAAATGTCGGGACAGAGTGGTATCAGCTGCATTGATGGCTGATATTAGAGGCAAAATCTGTTCAAAATCTGCAATAAATTCCACACGTTGGTTGCAACAGCCCAAGTTGATTCTTAATTTTGAAACAGAAGACTGACACAGACTACAGACATTTTGCTAACCGCTGCATGGCTGAAGCAAGAGCACTCACCAGATACCAAGGCCAACATTGACTTTCGCAACATCTTGAATGAACTATCCGAAGATGCACTGTTCTGCGTGGGGTTGCATGCATCGTGGCACTGGGAGATGATACAAACTTACTTCTAGCAACGGAGATTGCTCGCAACAAGTGAGCTCAATCTACTGATTCTTCAGGTGTAGTCACTCATCATTTGGAGAAGCTTCCCCCTTTGAAACTCATACCTGCATCTCCATCCATACCCTGCATCGAGAAGATGAATATGTTGCATGTGCAGGACTGTAATGGGGCTCATGGTATGTGTGGGACAGTATTCTTCCCTTGGAATGGGGTACCAGTGGAACTTGAGTCCGAAATTGTTAACTGCATGGACTTAAGAGATTTAACAGTCTTGTTTTCTACACGCAAGGACATGCACCTCCCGCTTTCCATTGCGGTCGATGTGCAATTCAATAGCATACTGACCAGTTTCGACTTGGATTGGTTGGGCATTCAATGCATGTTGTCTCGTATGGAAAGTCAGATTTCTGGCTTCTATCTCCTTTCTTGATTGTCGGTCAAACGACGCCCCTGCAACAGCCGTGAGTGCACCACCCTGGAGCTCTATGTTATGGCGATGGCAGCCCGAGGAGTTGAAAGGCATTTTGTTGTAGCCATAGGTTGGTGGAAGGTCAAGTCACCTTCATCCAGATGTTTTAAGACTGTTTTCTAGAACTCCTGTGGGGTTCACATCTATCTGGAATGGTCAAACATTGCATCACTCTGAATCATGATAAGCTGCCAGGATATGCAATTTTATTTAACATATGCGGGACGCATTCTGTCGTGGAGGTAATCTATTGTCAGCAACTTTTGTGCCTGTTTGTCTCGATGTTGGGGAGCAACATAACGGTCCCTCACACCGATTTAAAGTTCACTGATAAATCCATTACAAACCAGCAGTACTTGCCATTGGCCACAAAAAAAGACCGTACGGTGGCGCATGCACTTGCGTTGCTAGCAAAGAATATTACCTTGCTTGACAAGGTCTCTCCACCCCCATAAGGGCACCACTTTTGGACTCACCCGATGATCCTGAATGCCCTGAGATCAAAATTTACATCTCTTTTACTCTCCAACGCAGTGTCGCTGGCGCCAGTACTCGGCACACTGTCTCAGCATTCTCCACACAGCACAGTTACAGGGCATCTGTCTTTTCGTCAAGCAAGGCCTCTTCCGACAGAGTCGGATACCAAATTCCAAGTCCAAATGGGAGATAACTGCTGTGATGGGTCGCTAGAATGTTGTCTGTAATCCGAACATGTGGGTAGCCTCTTCAGCAATAGGCTCTCTGCATTGAAGGCAGCAAAAGCAACAGCATAAACATGAGTTTTTGCCGGGCGGAGCAGCGGCCCTCTACCCCAAGTGTGTTACCGTGAATTCAGAAGATATTCCCACTCGCTTCGCTCACGGCGACCTCACGGTGCTCGGTCACTACCTGGAAAATAAACAAATTAAATTAATCTCTTTGCATTGATATAAAAATGTGAATACCTTTTCCTTCACTGCCGGTAGCAAAGGCATATCTTGTACAAATTCCCAATTTAGGTACCACTGATATTCGATGCATGCATTGAAATACGGAATTTAGCATGTAGTCGCAACAAAATTGGCCAGAAATGAATGACAATATTCAGACGGAGCTGTTTCTACCATTCCTTTGGGTTTTTTTCTGATGAGGTTGTCACAGTTTCAACTATATGTGAACCTTGCCAAGGTCAAGCCAGATACAAGACAATACTGCACAAGGTTTTTAACAAACCAAAAAGTGCTTTATATCTTGAGCTTTTATTATTAGGGTTGTTCACACCTGGCCTTTTTCGTGCCCTTTTTCCGCCCTTTTTCCGCTCTTTTTGCCAATCTCTTCGTTTTTTGCCCAATTTTTTTTCCCTTTTTCAATTAGAAGTACAAAAAGGGTAGAACAACAAAAAAAAAGGAGTCCTACATGCAATTCTGGGGAAAATGAGAAAAAAAGGGGTGTGAAAAAGGCCAGGTGTGAAGAACCTAGCTCGAGCACCCTTTTTTCCACCCTTTTTCCACCCTTTTTTGCTCCTTTTTCCCACTTCATGCAGCCTAGATCCTCTTACTGTTCTTCAAAGGTCTAATACTGACTTAATTTCTCAACATGGACTGGGATGAATTTTTCTGGATGTTATAGCTCACTATCTACCAAACATGAAAAAGAGCAAAAAGAGAGCAAAAGGGGCGCAAAAAAGGGCGCAAAAAGGGTGCAAAAAGGGCAGGTGTGAACAACCCTATTATTGATTGCTACTGGTACTGTAGGTTTAAACGTCAGAGGTTGCTTCAATGGGATTTCATATTTGGCACGAGCCGAATTCCAAAAATACAATGCTTCATGTCTGGTTCAAACTTGGAACCTTTCCACTCAAAGTTTGGTCTTGTTAGAAGCAAAGATCAAAATTCGGCTGGGAGTCTGGAAAATTAGGGCGCCCTAGGAGCCACTAAGTCTAAGTACTAAAGAGAGTGGGCATTAACTTTATTTTTCCTTTTCAGGATTTGCACCCGAAATGTCCGACATTATTGGTTTCCACTCCAAGCGTTGTCAGATGCGTACGACCACCGGACGTACCGTGCACTGGTATTATGCGAGCAATACAATGGCCAGAAATAAGGCAATTGAAGATGAGACCCTAACAGAGCCTCCTCTAGCTATTCAAACGCCCTTTATGATTTCGCAAAATTTCGATGATCCAGTAGCCATACTGGTCAACGGCTGGTAGAGAGCGTGAGATATAGAAATTGGATTGAATAGGTTAGGTTGTCTTCGTGTGTATTAGAGATTTATAATATTAGATGATTGGAGGGAATGTGCGAGGGGAAGGGAGCATAAGAGAGGGGAAACAAGCATGTGTAGTATCTAATTATCTGCCTTTGCATCGGCTTTCTTATCTGCACAAAGGTGTTAGGGATGTTGAAATAGTAAGTGAAGATGAAATAGTAGGATGTGAATAAAGTAACAAAGAGACGAGCGATCTTTGAGTAATGTGCACCAGTATCGATGACAGAAACAAGCCAATCCACTCAGGCACAAGCCACTTTACAAGCAAAAAAGATAAATGCCGATATTCCTGGTACAATACTGTAAGATAGAAATCCATTCAACCACTTGAAGTAGGAGATGTGTTTGGCTACTCTTTGAATTAACTGACCGTCTTCTAGCCAAAGGATTGCGGAAGATATCTCAAGTGGATCGCATTTTCAGCAGTGAACGAGGGTAGGCACAGGACCCAGCGGCATATGGTTTGCATCGGCTGAACCTAGTTCGCGAGAAGATCTGTTAGGCAGAGGCACCCGTTCGATTTGAGGTCGATCTCTTGCTGCTATTCCTAGGAGTTTTTTGTTTCTTTTTATTCAATTGATTAAGCTGCTTCTGAGATCAAGTATCTACAACTTTGCTTGAGAGTTGGGTATGTCCGTCTGCGGCGGAATATAACAATTTACAACCTAGCTCCTTCCAAAGTCGTCTCAGTGAGTTTCTGACGCTCGCTTCATGCGAGAATCCAGGTGTTGTAAACGACCAGAGCCAGGCGCGGCAACACACTGTGTGCGTTGTATTGGCCTGAATCTCTTTATAGTCTCGCTGTATACTGTATACAAGCCATATTAACCGTTCTTTAAGATCTTGCTTGTTCGGCGGTGGAATTACCCCATTTATCTCTCTCTCTCCTTTGGGCTTTCCTCTGGGTTCGTCCTGAAAGGCCCTTTTCCTTTCCCATTTGTGGACCATAGGGATTCCGTGGGTTCAATTAAGGTTCCTCGGCTTACCACCCTTCTTTGTAGTTAACGATTTCCTCGCTCGGCTGTGGTACTTCCCCATGTATCCCTTCTCCCTTTCTGGAGTCCGCGCCATCTTCGTCACTTCGTTACTTCGCTTAACTTCGCTTAGGTTCGCTTAGCGTCGCAAAAGTGCATGAGTTTGATCACTTTTCACGAAAGTTCATGACTTCAGCTGGATGTAGTGGAACTTCGTCACTTCCTCTGTACACCGTGAAAACTCGTTACTTCGGCTACTGACGACCACCATATGACCGTGTCCATCCACGTGGAGAGTGCACGGTCAGTTGCGGGCGTGGTGCACACTGTACTTATTCAATTCGGGATCGGCGCACACGGGCAATCGAAATTTTGTCTTTCTAGGCTGCTTCACCACTCAGCTCAGCCATTGGTCACTTACCATTTATTTTGCTTTGGACATCGCACACGAGATGGGCTCTTTCTCCTCAGAGACAATGTCTGAGTTGTCTGAGTTAGAAAGAATGTCAAACACCTCATGCTTACTCTCAACTTGAGTTCTGACTCTAGGAACAAGGATTGGGGCCTAATAGCGAGCTTGACGCTTGTTGGAGAAGGTTTGGGTGGAGAATTCAATCTTGTGCGGGGATCTTTCCAAGACTCGCGAATTTTACAGAGCTGTACCGTGTTTCAATCCACTCGACTCAAACCGAGACTTTGTTATTTACTCGGAATCTACAGTATGTAAAGATATGTATTGGAAGATAATAGCAAGATGGTAAAGTAAGCATCTATTTAACTTGGATGTCGTCTGGTAGAATGGCAGTCAGCAGTTCAAGGTATTCCTCTCAAAACTCGTTCCAGTGCTTCTGAGCGTATTCTATCACACTCAGATTGATGCCATCCCTCTCGACTGCCCACCTTTTCAGAGGCCCAAGCTTCCGGTGCTTAGGAGGTGCATCCGACTGCAACAACGTGGAACATTTTCGAACAGCTCTCGTTGCATGCTCGGAAGTGGCGAGAGTTGACGCTGCGAAATTTCAGCTCATGGTATGTCTTCAGTAAATATCTGAGTAGTAGTCGCACCTGGTATTGTTTCGTCCGGGACAGTTCTATTGTCAACAGATGTTGATGCATTCACGGGACCTAAGTTACGAGTTCAAATTAAATTTTTGCGCACTAACAAAACAAACCTTGAGCGGTAGAGCCGCTGCGACGAGAACTCTTGGTAACGGCATGATCATCTGTACAGGTGTAAGCAATATATTCGTGATCAGCATATGGTCCGTCCAATTGTTCAGATTGCATCTGCAACCATGCGCTGCCCGAAAAGGCGGTGTAGTCCACAACGGGCGGGCATGCGACTGCGGAGCGCCGGCAGCAGGGGTTGGTGGTAAGTAACAAAGAACAGGGTTCTGTTCGTGTCGTTCCGTAGTTCCGGTGATCAAACAATGCACTTCCCACATGCGCACCACGAAGTGACGAGCTTTCCCAAAAAAATAGGCGAGGTGACGAGCTTTCTCGGATATTCGTTGAAATGACCAACTTTCACAGTTTCTCATAAAAGTCATGAACTTTCTCATTCCTAAGCGAAGTAACGAAGTGATGAAGATGGGTACTACTCCCCTTTCTGCTTCCTCAGCTCCTACTCTTGCCGTAACCCCTTATATCCTCAATTTTCTACACTATCGACAACAGCCTTTCATTTGGGGGTGAATACCTGACCTATGCGCAGTCTTTTCTTGACAGGACGCAGTTGCTGCTGCCTACGGCGTAGCTTGATTCGATTCTTATCAACCCGGTGGGTCATATAGTCCTGCCGATCGTGGGCATATAAAAAGAGTGCTTACTTTTGCTCAAACTTTTGTATGGATGTCCTCAATTGCGTGCTGAATCTTGAGATCTTGATACCGGAGCGAAGCGGCGGTAAATCTTGTACCAGTTAGAATTATTGTTCCCCAGCCTGATGAAGGCGTTGAGTTGAAAATTTCGAAAACCTGAGGGTCAGTCGAGGAAACATCTGTGAAAGTCTCAATGACATCAGGTGTGCATCTGCATGGAGTGCGTCGGAACTGCCCAGAAATCAAGCAGAAGACCACGTTCAAATCGGCATGGGTCATGAGCTTGTTCTTTTCGTCTTCCTGTTTGTCATTTTGTTGATTTTCAGAGCAAATATGCAGGACTAGAATCTTTCTTGAAGCCAGCGGATTTTCTTTCTCTTTGGGCTCCCGTGAAGGGTCGACGACAGAGCTGCTTACGATTCTCCAGCTGTGAAAAACACGCACATAATTCGCACATTCAATTCTCCTTGGGGAAGACACAACAGCGGGAACAGACCCGAGAGCACACGGTGTGCATCTGTATGGTTTATGTCGATGTGATACTGTGGATGCCCACTAACTTGTTAGTGGGTCCTCAGGCGCCCTAATGGTATAGGGTTCTCTGCCAAATTCGCATTTTGAGGTCACCCGTTCGATTCTCGCAGGTGCCTTTTTTTTCACTCGTGCTTTTGATGTTATATTTTTGCGCACAGGCTCATTTCCTCACGTTTCTTTCCGTGGAAATTTGAGGGCCATGTATTCTTTGCTATTTAATTATTAGATGAGTCTCGGCACAGTTTGGCTTCCACATTGTGCACAATAAATCAGCGAGTGATGTGCTGAAATCTTGTTAAAGAAATTCGAAATATTCTGATTTCAACAGCAGCTTTCTAGCCATGCTAAAAGATTTATTTGCGGCTCAATCGCACACAAAAAAATTTCATTTCGTTTCATTTTTATCTCATTTCTGCCCCGGTGCTCAAGCTGAACCGTTGAACCCTTCAGAATTTTTTCAAATGTTATTAGGCAGGAATTATGAGGTAGGTTACGGCCCCGAGTCCCCGTGCCCAATGTGAGCTGGTCGACGTGTCGACCGAGCGAGAATTGGGCCTAGTCAATGTTGATGAGCAAATTCTATCTGGACCAGGAGAGAAGTATGCACATAAATTGAACAGCCCTGGTTTTCTGAAACCTACTCACATTCTCTACAACAGTTCCTGGCAGAGCCTAGGGCCACAGAAAAAATTCTGAGTAATTTTGACAGTGTGCTCATATCCTAATTGAGTCTCATAATGTTTCCCTTGTTGATATTCCCGAGTCTTTGGTGTTGTAACTTTCCCAAACTGTTTTTGTTTTTTAACATTGATTCATTGGTTTTCGCTCTCACAGTTACCCAAATGTTCCAACACTCGGCCGCCTGGAAATGGATTAGTGGCGGCTGGAGTGATCTGAATTAAAAACTGTTAGTGGGCTCTGCCGCGGAGCGCGCTACTGATGTTATTAAGCAGAAGTCCTCCGTTCAACTCGGGGTTGGGTCATTTCCCATGCGCCTTTAGCATTTTTTCTTAGCATTTTCTTTCGCACCAGCTTGACTTTATGACGGCCCGCGTTTGACTCAGAATCGGAACATCCGCAATTTTCACTCTGGCTTTTTTCTTTTTCATACAGTGTTAGTGCTATGAAGAGTTTCAGTGCTGCCGGGAATCCAACTGAAAGACGTCCCAAAACCCAACATGATGGAGGCCGCTGGCGTGAACGGCGAGAACATGGAATTTACCAGAGGGATAGAGACCTGATAGCACGCGGTGTGCATCTGCAAAAGTTGGAGCATACAACCTCCGGGGCAGAAGAGCCTCGTTAGATTCGAGGCCGGGTAATAGCTCTGCTGGGCATCGAACTTTTTTATTTACTTTTTGCAGCTTTCAAGGCTCACTGCACAGTCCAAACCTTATCAGAGGTGGCCCGGTTGAATGACACAAAACATGCCTTTGCTTTGCTCCCGCGGAAGTGTAGACCGTGGCGTGTTTGAAGGCAGCCAACCGTCATTTAAAAATACGACAGGCTAAACTATTTGGATATATTGCAAACCTATGGTCGGCGAAAGCATTGTTCCAAGGAAAAAATTATTCATTTACTCGAGGTATCCACATACAATGATCGTGCAATAAATTATGTTTGACTGTCATGCCCAAAAAGTCATTTTCATCGGCCGCAATTGCGTTCCTGTATGGCGGGCGGTGAAAATTAGTGAGTGGGTTCAGAGTAAATGGAAAAGAAGTACGTACTCTTCCCGGAAATGCAGTGACAGCTGGCTGGACAGCATCGGAAACTCTATCTCTGGCAAAGCATACCAGACAGCAGACGAAGGCCTCAAGGAGTACAACCCTCAACCCGCCGGTACGTTAGCACTGAGGTGAGCAGATATTCAACTAACTTTTGCTCACTTGCCTCATGGGACCTTGGAGACTGCAATCAAGGTAAATTGCGGGATAAGAGTAGACAGCCGAGCGACGTTGATGAAACGCGTCGAATTTATGAGGCTATTGGAGATAGGTTAGCATCAATGCATGGGAAGGCGCCTGCAGACGAAGTAAAACTGGAATGGAAGTGGTGGAGTCCATGAACACGCCAAGGACATGCTCGAATCTGGATGGAAAGTTGAATAAAAGTCATCAGCAGCGCGGACACCTGGAGGACCAAAACTTGATACAAATATGTCGGTAACAAACACGATCAAGATGAAGAGCTTACCAGCGCCACGGCCAACCTGGGATAAAGCCTTTGGATTAGATATAAAATTGAACCTGAAAGTGAGACCGACTGATGGTGGGAGGTGGCTTATAGACGTCGGCCAAATGAGAGTGCGAAAGAATTTCTCTATCTTCTGCTTGCCCCGCGCGTTGATCATGCCGTTCTTGTACAAGATATTCTTGCATAGGCGCTTGATCAGTGCTTGTACAGATTATACTTCGCACAACGAATATTTATACTTACCTCCAAAAACACAGTGCATAAGATCAAACAAGCCGGTGACGCCGGGAAGCCAGTTTACCAGATTATCCATCGGAGAGTAACGAACACCGCGTCGACGGCTTATTTCCTCAGCTACCTCGGCAGATGCATCTCGAGATCGGAATGCATATTTCAGGTAACGCCACGGATCTCTTGCATTCAAATCTAACACAAATTAGCTTGCACTTATAATCGTGTGCAGACGCACTGGTCGATTTGAAGGACTCTGGATCTACCAGAGCATAAAATGGGGTATCACAGTGATCACACATGAAATATTTTGAGGTGTAGGTCAGCAAACCACTCGTCTTACGGCTCGCAGGAAGGTCGGATACATCACTGCCAATTTGGACATGGAAGAGCTCTTGTTTATCTTTGCCGTGAACATCGAAAAGAGCGCCTGGATAAAGAGTCGGGGTCTGCACGGTGTGTAGGTAGTTTCTTGAAGTGTTCCACAACAATGTCCATGATGTTGTTGTATTGCTCTTGCATAGGCTCACTCAGTCCAGGAAATATGACCAAGAGACTAGTTTCTTCCCTCAAAAATCGTATCCCACGGGGGTTATTGCATACGGTGGCGTACAATGCGCCCGTCGAATGACACGGGCCCTTGACGGCTTGAAACCTGGTAAAAAATAACGACTGTGTCCGAAATAAAAAGGAGACAAGTGCACTCACCAATCTAAATTGATTTGTATAACCAAACCATTTGGCATCGCGACGAATTGCTGCTTAAGATTATCCACATCGACATCACGTATCTCCCACAGACTGTTTCGACGTCGCTCAAGACCAGCCTGTATGGCTCTCCAGCCCCAGCCATCCGTAATGTCGGTCATTGGCTTGTCGAGATCGTCGAAAGCAGCATATCCTGTCAGCTTTGACGGCTCTCGCTGCCCTGGCGCATCATCTGGTCCCCGCCATTCCTGCCACTGCGCAACCTTTCCCGGCTGCATGCACATGCGCGCGATCGCCTTCTCCGGAGGGACAAAGGGGAGAGTCAGAATGGGGGTCCTCTTTTTCAGTGCCGCCCGAAAGGCGTTTCACCGTGTAAAGTGTCCCAGAGCAATCTGGCTGATCACAATGCGGCGTCTTCAGCTTGCTCAATTCTTGCGGGTAATGCGGCTTCCAGCAAGCATTGCAGAGGAACAGGTATATGATAATTTCGTCTGTCAATACGCCGAGGCGTTTCTCGACGGTAGGAAGGGTGCGAGCAAAATTGGAAAGACCGGGAAAGTCTGCGCCAGATGCTGCGGCAGACCGCAAAAGGGTGTACGATCCTTCCAGCATATTTGAAACGGCATCCCGAGTCATACCCTTGAACGTGGATCCAACAAAAGCTCGAATATACGCATGTCGAATGGTGGGATGGTCATCGAAGGCCAATGGAATGGAATCTTCCTCTTCCACTGTATTTTCGGCATCAAAGATGGATGCTCGCGTTCGAAAGAGGGGGTCTGACGCGATATCATCGACGTAGAACTCGTCGTTTGGTGCGCCATCTGTCGAAGCTGCCTCATCATCTGAAGAATCATTGGCGGCTCCGTCATTCACGGCAAGAGCACCAAAAAAACTATCATCATCCGAGTCTGAAAAACAGACAGGACTCTGAGAGCGTGATCCCGATGAGTCCTCGGCGTCACTGGCCGGCCACTGAAAGTCAGCAAAGGATGCCCTCGCGTCTTCAGAATGAGCCTGGAATTCAAAGTAATCATCGTGATCGCTCTCGGGGCAAGGAGATGATGGAGTGGGGGAGTCCTTGAGACTGGGATTGTTATGTCGAAGAATGGGGTCCTGAACCAAAGCGAGAACGACTCGGTACAGAGTTTGACAAGGATACATTCCGTAGCCCGCGTTTGGCATCCAGTGCGAGGTGATCTTGCTCCATCCGAGTAGTCTCCATTTGGTCCCCGTAAGATACCGACACTGCAGGTACACCAAGTCAGGTTGGTGCTGGAGGGCATTCGGGGTGGCGGACGTCTGGTGCTCAAACTTGGTGGCCGTCGCTGGCAGCAGCAGAAACGTTGTAATTGTGTGCATCGCTTACGTACCCAACTGAATAAACAATTTGGACTCGGAGTTTGAGGATGGCAGCAGAGTCTGAAGGAAGCAATATTACCTCAAAGCTTTGATTTGCCTGTACAGTATATTCCAAAGCTGGGCGGAGACAAGTCGTCGGAGAGTCATCAAGATTAGGAAATTCGGAGAATTCAAAGCGTCAAAGGAACATCTGGATTTTTCCGAATATATTCATCAAGATGACTGTTCGTTGCCTTGCACCCAAGCCCCCACATCGATAAGCGACCGACGAATGTCTACAGCCATTGTGATCCAGCCGACACGCAAGATGATATAGAAAGAAGTGCCGGAAAGACGAGTTTTTGAGGCAGAAACTATATCAGCAGGTAGCAGAACTGAAATGTATTACGTGCATTTAAAGGGTAACTTGCATGGTTGTGGTGTCAAGTGCCAGGCGCTGGTGGGAGTAGGAGAGAAAGAGACATCGACGAAACATTCCATCAAGTGACGGTTGCGACGGGCCAGCGACCGCGGTACGGAGTTGTACGATCCGTGAGTAGGAGAAGCGCGACGAATTTATACAAGTCCGAGGGCTAATATTTTGCCAATATGCGGCCAAAACATGTTGTTTAATTGAAATAATCTACGTCCAATATGTTGGCCAATATTCCGCCGATATCTCGTCAAAACACCCTGTATTCGCCAAATACTGATCGCCAAAAAATTGGGCCCAAACTGTGGTGCTTCGGAGCGTCCGTATTACGTCCCGAAGGCTTCTATAAGCTTTGAGGGCCTTCAGAACACTTTTTCGTACCTTCTGGACGCGTCCGACGCGTCTCAATTCAACACATTGTTGCGTACATGGGACGGAGGCTCAAAAGTTCAAATTTATTGAAAATCCAAAATTTATATGTAGGAAAGTGTGCCTCAGATGCCTCATTTGAACGTGCCTAGTCCCGAGGGAAACAGACAAGAATTGACAAAGTTATGAGGAAAATACTGGGAGGCAAAATTTCGATGTTAAAACAAAAATTTTGATCGGCGCCCTAAATAGCTACAACGCACCTAGTGTTCACATGCCTCACTAGTTGCCTCCGTGGGACGGCACCATGATTGATTTCAACTTCTATCCCTATATCATCATGAAGTTCCAGGTTCGAATCCAGGCAAAGCCATACTTGAATTTTGGTAGTCCATTTTTATATTTTCATATATATATCTATCTGTACATATTTTGCTGGTCCAAATCAATTTAAAAATGCCACAGTGTACCCTTGAGCAATCTTCGTACTCGCGGCTGTTCTTTGGATCGTTCGACCTTTTCCTCCTCACAACTCAGTGATATACCGCTTAAGCCTTCGGTGCAACCAACCAACACCATCGCCATCTTCACGTTCAACATTCCGGCCAATGAGAACGCGGCGTAATGAGTCGAGAGATATGTTGCTTCCGCAGATTGCTGTCAGAATATGCACTTGTAACTCAGGATCTAGCTTGATCCCCAGTCATTCATTGTGAACATCTGCACAGTCCGGCTGGGATAAACCATTTGGAAGGGATGCCTGGACATGGGACTACAAACTGATTACACTGTTCCGATAACAAATGCAGGGCAATTCGAGTATGTAGAGTCGACCGTTGCCCCCTGCGGAACTTGAATGCAGTGGAGCGCAGCAATGGACTTGGATCTCCACTTCCAGTTCGGTTGGCAGTATATTTCGACGGCTTGAACAATAGGAGTTCCTGTCTGAGCAGCTTGAACAGTTCTGCGACAAGCGATGATATTCCCCGGCAGTGAACAAAAAGATGGTGTTGTTCAACCTATCAGTTCGAACGTTTGAAAAAGCGAAGCTCTGATTTCAAGTTCACACGCTAGATATATACTCCTGACTATGCATTTCATTACTTGAACCACTCTCGACCGAACTTATTCTTGTCTCCGACCTTCCGAGTCATAGAATGAGGAGCCTACTTGAAGAACTGGAACGGTGTTATGTTGCTAAACGAAGTTGAATTGATGCTTACCCTACACGCGCGACTGACCGTGAACTATCCTCGCGGTCATGTGCTTATTGTCACTGCGGTCTAAGTGACGAGCTTACACGGTGTGCAGAGGAAGTGACGAAGGTCACCTGAATCCAGTTGAACTCACAAACTTTCATGGAATGTGATCAGACTCACGAACTTCCGCAATGCTATGCGAAGCAACTAAAAGTGACGAAGATGACGTGGACTCCAAAATAGATCCGATTGCAAGAGCGATTTTTGACGGATTTTTCGAATTTGCAACAGCCTCAGCAACAAAATGGAGGGAATTACAACCATCACAACTCCTGCGTTCCAAATTTTGGACAGATTAACTTGTATATCTGCTATTTCGCAATCTTCGCGTGCAAAATGAACGCTGGAACGCTATCCTCTTCCTGCGCGTGATCATCACACCCCGCACAGACGAGTTAAAATGAGAACCCACAGCATTCGAAGCTGCCTACGAGATATATAAGTCTACAATTTTCGAGGCTGAACGAAAGAGATAGGAGTTCCCATCCACAACCGCGTGGGCCGGAGGAAAGGGAATGCCAAAATCGAGTTGGACCACGGGGGGAAGAAATTTTCAACATATCTCCAACGGGCAATTGAAATTGCAACACAATCAGCGGGAGCATCTATCACGACAAAAAAAGAGAGAGCTAACCCTGAAAATGATGGCTCGTGCTCGTGTCGAGCAGGCGTATCCTGCAGGGAATATGTATGAAGTGTGAGTGTGGTCCAATTTAAACAATTGGCATCCCAATATAAAACGGGCTTTGAAATTTGTTCTGTTCAACAGTGTTTAAACATTCTCTGAAATAGTGATCAACCTGGAGCGAAATGAGAAATAACACAATGCAGGGGTTTGGATTGGACCGAGCATGCTTACCCTAAATATCATAACGAAACGCTGCAGCATCAACACTTGTGGTGATTGGCTTTCTCAACGTCTTAACTCCATATCTGAGTAAAAACTTCCAAGTCCTTCATATGTTGGCAAGCTCTAGCATTTCAGTCGTTCAACCCAACTTCAAAGTCTCCCAAAGTGGGGATTAGCTTTAGTTTAGTGAAAAGGTTCCCGATTCCTCACTGTCAATCGATCTTCAAAAGTAGCCAACGAGCGGAAACACCGAGTACATGGACTATGCAAATTATATCGGCGACAGCCAGATGTACTCCATTCGGAAATATCTCATTCCACAACCTCCAGGATCATCAAGAATTTCGCCGGGAAGCCTTCAGCGGGTTTGGTCCGAAGCCAGAGAAGAAAGGTGAGATGAAGCGGCACAACGGTCCAGACAATAAGAGAAAGAAATACCGAGAGTTATGTGACGGAAAGATGAACTGACACTAAGAGGCGGCTTGGTTGGACAATCAACAAGTGGTAACCGCTTAGAATCAAACTTACGATGATTTGTTAACCAGCGAGCACCTGGGATAAAATCCAATGTAGGGAGGGTTTTTCTTTCCAAGCCGGGTGAAAGCGCGGCAGATGGCTACACCTACCGCAGCAATCGAGCCAAATTCTTGAACGTCTCCAACAGCGTGCTCGGCGTTCAGTTGCATAACGTCGTGACTCGCAGCAATATGATGAAGGACAGAGTCGGAGCGGGTTCGCGATGGGCGATGACCTAGATATTCTCCAGGTGAAACTGGGCGGGGGGAAAAGGATTGGAAGATCACGACAGGAATGAAGATACAGAGGTGAGCAGGGCTAGATGACGTTTGGCGCTGTAACTGACTTGGTTGTAGGTTAAGGGGATGAACAGCAAGGTGGACGCACAAGAGCAACGACATGAGGGAAATTACGAACATGTGAACGCTAAGGAACGAATTCATGCATACCGCTCGCAGGGTGCGGTCTCGGTCCCTCGTTCACGCCGATATTGATTCGGGGCAGAGGTCACAGCACCACACCATTGACGATGCAACAACATGCGGTGTGGCTTACAACATGCGATCGGAAGCTAGAAGAAAGAACCGTACATGAATATCAATTAGGGTTCAGTGGGTATGGAGGGCGGAGTGGTTTAATCCGTGCGGAGGAGGAAAATATGATATTGGAAAGGGAACAAAGAAAACAGAGGGGACGCAGCGCAAGAAGTTTCATCGGCTCAAAACCCAGCACCTCCTGACAACGCCAGAGGTTGGTGTATGGGGGCAGGGGCGGGAGCGGCAAACAAGAGGGAGGATTCCGACATTTGGTTTAAGGGAGCGGTGGGAGAGTCAGGAATAATGTCTACCGAGTCAATGTCGACGGTGAGGGACGTTGTGACAGAAACTCCTAGATCATTTGTAGGATCCCGAGATGTGCTGATGTAGTTATCTTGCTGTGGGGTCTGGCCGAAAATAGGCGCCCTTGAAGTCAAAAGCTAAACCGATGACGCCGTCGAATGGTTTACGCAAGACCCAGCCGATACTGACTCGAGGGAAGAGGGCTGACACCGGTTGCTATCGCACCGTTGTCGCATCGACAAATGCTGCAAACATCTCTTTGAAACACTTCGTGAAGGCATGACTTACCCTGGCACTCATATTTATATGGTACCATTTGGATCGAGACAAATCCAATCCAAGGTGAGTCGTGAGGCGAGGGCATGTCGCAGATGGATGTATATCAAAAGTCAGAACTACGGTTGTGGTCAAGAATTTTTGCATGGATCTGAACTATATTTTGGAGGAGGTTAGCATAGTATGCAATAAAACGATTTCAAAACATACGTTGGTGATGTTTTGATGCTGGTCGTGTACTAGTGAATGTCATTCTGAGACAAAGAATGGGGATTCGGAGGCGGTACACCTACTCGGATATTCTACACCTTTTCAAGAGCGGTGCAGATGTCGATCGGTGTGAACATAGTTGCGCTCGAATTATCCTCAGGGAATAGATGAGGAGGGCATTACGCGTGTCATGCACTCGAGTACTGCGACACAACGCGATGAGGACTACTAGTTTGGACATGAACCGCGTTACGAGTACGGTTCAGTGCTGTCTAGTGGGTATTGTGATAGTCGTAAGGTCGGACGGCTGTAAAAGACGTTGTTTCCGGCAATGTCCGCATTCTCGGACTTGCAGCAAGAGGTCAGACGCGCGGCCCAGTTATCGATTTGGGGAACAGAGATTGCGAATTCTTGGCTAAAACATAAACAGGACCTATCGATCCGAATAGGATGGAAGGGGAAAAAGGTTAAAACTCAAGCGGAGGAATGGGAGAAGGAAACGATGGAGGTAGGGTTGAGATAGGGAGCGAAAGCCGGCGGCGGGATTTGGCGAAGGAATGTGCCGCGTCACACGTCACATGAAGGAGTAAGCGGACTGAAGCGAACGGTGGAACAGAGGGACGAAGGATAAAGAACGAAGGGAGGACCGAGCCTGGAGTCCCACGAGAACAAAGAGAAGCGGATCCAAAAAGCCGCCGCTTGGAGTAATATGCCCGGAACTGGAAAGTTCATTGGCGGCCACCACTGGCCGCCGGTGTACCTTGGCGGCCGCTGGTGGCCGTCGGTGGACATCAAGAGACATTGATGCCCACGGGATACCAAGCTGAGATATTGTTTTGCGGCAGTCTCCATCGGTTGGTGTTGGCGTCCTCCACCATATTCCATTGGATGCCATTGGACTTCGATGGTGGGCCAAAACAAAATTCATTGATATCCGATTAAAGGCATTATTTGGTTGATCCCGGTGCATAGTGCCAGTGCGACTTTTAAGCCCTTTTTTCTGTGGTATATGCTCATGGGCACAGTGGAAAACACATCAAACATACTGTGCAGTTGAATGATGCGGGGAGATGAATTGAATATGTCTCAAATTTCTTCAAAAACACCTTTTGCAAAAGAAGAACCGGAATAAATGAGTTAATCGCACATGGGAAAACTTGCTTTGCCAGATAATAACTCGCAGGTGCTCTAAGTGAGTCCTGTTAAGCGGATGAGATTGCAAGAGGAGACCTGGAGGAATGAAACTCAATCGAGGAGGGCTATTTCATTGCCTTTTTCAAACAAGTTGTCATAGAAAGCTATACTCGGCCTGTATAGATACTGATTGAAATTAAGATTCTTGATTCTAATATCGAACATTTCGATTGGCCGATTAATAGTGGCCTGCAATGCCACAAGTTCCGCTGGAATTTCCAGGAAACTGGTACTTTCTGGTGGAAAATACATTACAACTCAGCGGATTCCAGTGGGGGTTCAGTGGAGTCCAGGGTCATTTGCGCTGCCACTGAAATCCAACGAATTCCGGTGGAATCCAGTGAATGTTGTGCTGGCGGCCATTGTTTGCCGACGCCGAACAACGCCGATCAGTGCCGTTTCCACCGCCACGTGTATTACTGCCGCTTGAGAGACGTCCGGATCAAACCCGCGGCTCAGCGCTATCACATCTCCCATCACTAATCCACGACATCCTCAGGCTCGCGCTTCGTCGTCTGCCGTCCTCTCCCTATAGCTAGGGGACTCTCCGACCCAATACCGCCAATCCATCCTCTCAACCTGCGCGGTCCTTCCTTGATTCTGCTCCCGTTGGACGACCGCATGACTCCTCGTCTGGCCTTTGCCCGCCCGCGAGGGACGCTCCTCCACAGTGCAAGCCATCTCCGAGCGGTGGTACGCCCCTTCCCGGATCCCTATCTTTTCACTCGTTTTGTACCCTCCTACTCCACGGCGTCTCCGCCCCTCTCACACGAAATCAACTGCGTGCCCCGCACGCGGTGACGATCACGGCAACTGTGTATGCGAGTGGAGCTTGACCGAGTGAACCGCCAGCCGCTGTCGTGCACTAGTGAAGGGGATCATAGGAGAGATGAAGCATTGATTCTCGGCGCGGGGGTGTGATGAGGTGAGTCTGTCCCTTCATTGTGTTCTTCGGCTACCTTTTTTTATTCCTTCATTCTTTTTCGCCGTACGTGGGGTGAAGGGAGGAATATTCGGCGCGATTGGGCCATCCCGCAGATCGGTCTCCTCCTTTGGAGGACGATCCTGCAGGATCTGCTTGATCTGCGCATCTCCCCGTTTTTATGCTGGTGCGAGTAGGATGGATGGGGCCACAGACGTTGAGCGTGGATTCACCTCCTACGACGCGGTGCAACTCGATACCTTCCGTTCCCATGTGTATGCCTCCTCTCGCCATCCCGCATTTCAATACATCCTCTGAGCTTGTCCTGCTACCACTGCAGCTCTCTTCTCGGGTCGAAGCAGGTGTCGCTCGCTCACCGTCGCGCAGTTCGAGAAAGATCACGTCGTCCCTCTCCCTGACGGACCGCGGCTCGTAACAACGCGCGTCCGTATCCTACCACCGACGCCTGCGTCTCCATCGCGCGCTTTGTCGTCGTCGCATTCGGGTGTATCCTCTCTCATTTTATATCAACATCCCCGTTGCCGACTCGTGAGTGCGTAGGCTGGCGCGTTTGTCTTTCCGTCCTCATCCCGGATTCGCTTGCCCTGCATTTCCGTGCCCAACTGGGCTTCTACAGGTACTCTTCCACAGTCCGGGGGACGGATGGAGCGCGGTGCGTGGCGCTTTCATTGATTTATCGCTGTCCATCCCACTCCTTCTCGTGCCCGGGATGTTCTGCGTTTTACTCGCACGCGCTTTGCCGCTCAATCTCTTTTCTTTCTTGTGCATGGCGACTAACGACTTTTTCCGCGAGGTGTTTTTGTTTCTCCTTGTCTTCGCTCTACTCTCCCCGTAGGCGCTCGCGCTTCCGGATTCCTCTCAAAATCTTCCATTTTTCGAGAACGCTATGATGGCGTCACCTACTCTTATCCTTCCCACAAAGCAAGTCCTTTCTCGACGGCGCCGCACACAATCCAACTCGGAATCTCGGGTTCCGTGGGCTTTTGGGAGGTGCGGATCCCCCTGCACGTGGATTGTGTCGAGTGGATCGCATATGTGTATCTCCGGGCCGTTATCGAGTCTCACTCAAGATTCGACTTTGCCGATATACGCCCATGCTGTCGCTCGCCTTGTCATTTTCGCACACCGACGCAAGCTGTGGGAACCGGCACGCGAAGCGCGAATCTCGCCATTTTTCCACACCTCTCCTACAACGACTCCGCCTCACCCTGCGCTTGCAAGATAGTACGACGACCGAATTGCGGTGTTCGGGGACCAGTGTAGCAGCGGATGCGAGCATCTGCTCTTCCAACGCTAGGCCTGCGTATGTCTGGAGTTGGCACTGCGTCGACCCCACCTCTCGCATGCGGGCGCGCTGGGTGCCGGTGATTTATTTCGACCAGGGTGCGGGGCCGGCACGTAGATCCCTGGCACAACCGAGCTTCGCCTCTGACAGTGAATTTTTCCCCGTCTACCTCGCATGGGCATGGCTGAGCTTCTATTTCTTTTCAGACATCGAGCAAGGAGTCGTGGCTGCACTCGACCTTAGCGGGCGATCAGCGCGCGAGTGCAGTATGCGTATATTCGGCTTGTCGCACATTCTTTGCAGTGCGCTCACGGGATTCCAAGGACCGCGTATCTCCGACTTGGTGAACCTGTGAATCGGGAATAACTTGGAGGTCCAATTGCACGCTGTATCGTCTCTCACTAATTCCTTGGGAACACTAGACCATAGCGAGTGTATAAAACCCATCGTCACCTCGAATCCGATAGACGCTTCGCTTGTGCTCAGATTGCTCGCTAGAAAGATTCAGTTATCGCCTTAGCACTGATGGTGACCCGTCTATTCACAATGTTTTCGCTTGGCACACTGTGTATGTTCATCCAAGCCCACGTAATAGAAATGCACGATTTCGGGGACGACGGGAACCACTGCACACCAGGTTGCTTAGGTCCGAGATCTTAAATATATCGATGCGACGCTGATACCTATCTCGGCACGCCTACTCGAGTACACCCTCTCCGGCACGGACGTCTCCGCACTATCCTTTAACTTTGCGGGCCTCTGCATCATTCACATGGAGCGCGTCTTCTGTCACTGAGATTACTACCGCGAGGCATGGTCGGGAGAACGCGCCGCCCAATCCCGTTCTCTCCTGCAGCACCCGCGCGAGCGCTGCCTGGGCGATTCTCCTGCAGTGATGACGGCGAGCGCCAATGCTCCTGGGGTGCAAGAGGTCAGATGTAGGCGAGGTGCGGATGAGGCATGAGCATCTGGGAGGAGGCGAAGGCGAAGAGCGTGGCGGAGAAGAAGGGCAGTCGCTGTGTCGCTCTCCGGCTTTCGCGATCAGAAGGGGACGAATGGGGGAAGAGTGGGATGAGGGATGCCACGCGACTCGCATATGTTCAAGGTGGGCGGCCGGTATGAATATGCCAGGCCGCGCTCATGCGTGCTCGTGTCCTCCGCGAACCCCGCTTTCAGCGACAAATTGGGGGAAGAGTGAGACGGCGGATTCCGCGCGACCCGCGCGCGTTTAAGGTGCGCGGCCGATATGGCTATGCCACGCCGCGCTCACACATGGTCGTGTCATCCGCGAGCCCTGGTTTTGGCGTGACGCATTTAATGCGGACCGTCCTCCCGTCCTCACTCCCACCTGCCTTGGCTGAGAACGTTTTTTGGGAATACTATTTTGATTTCCGTTCTTTTTGTCGAGCCTGTCGAGACTCTCGCCCGCGTTGAGATACTATGCGACGCAGACCTTATGGCACACCTTCCATGCCTTGCTCTCCGCAGCGCGGCGTGTGCTCGTGCTAAGCCCATTTGTTCATTTTGGGCCATTTCCCCCGCATTTTTCGACTTTTTCTCGTCAAGGAAAGAAAGCGATTTCGGGACGCTGGAGGTTCGGCTTGTCTCCCTGATTCGTGTCTGTCTGTTGCGATCGGCGTCGGACGACTTGTTCTGATAGTGCTCTGAGACCTTCCGAGACCCTCGTTTCTTGGAGTGCACATCCTATTTAATCAAGAATTACAGTTCCACTGCCCGGTCACTGACGCCGGCTTCTTCTACCGCGGCGGCACAGTTCCCTGTCCTGGACGAAGTCATTTCGCAAGTCGAGCCGCCTCTTGTATGGCGCCGTCATGCAAACTTACGTCCGCTTTTTTTTAGGAAGATAATTCGACCTGGGAGGTGCCCACTGACGCATTTAAAGCATAACTTACCTATGCGCCGGAGTTTTCCGGGTCCAAACAGAGTGTTATGCTTTTCTGCTAATCAGTCGGCGTTCTACTAGGAAGCGCTGATTATGTCGACGAAAACCTTGTTTGTAAGGTTGCATTGTCCCAAGTTTGTGCAGAGAGAGAATTTTAACTTGAGGCCTCTTGGTCGTTCTCATCCTGAATCGAATTGACAAGCGATGCTTTTGGGGTACTTTCTGCGGAACAGAAAAGGTCTCGGGCTTGAGATCTTCATAGCACTCTGGAGACAACGGAAAAATAACGCCATGGATTGCATATTTTCAAGGGAGCTCTGTCGCGAGCGAGCTTGTTCTTCTGTTATCCAAATTTTTCTAGCTTTGCCTTTGACCATTTTGATCTGGCTGCAATTGTTCATGTTTCTTCTTGCCTTCTCACGCAAACAACAGGATCTGCGCCCTTCGGTGACTCGGACTGAACCCGTTGACGGTTTCCCCCGCCAAATTTTTGATCGCCTTGGAGCTTTTGCCGGATCATACTCTTCGTAGGGATCTCTGGTGCCCACTGCTACATTGCACACATTGGAGGCTTGTCGCGATCCCCGCGGCCGTGCGTTAGATACGTTTCAAAAACTAGATCGATCTCACTCATGGTGATCGTTAGGAGATTGATCATTGGCGTCGAACACGCAAACATCGTCAAGGAACGATGAGAGACAGGTTGGGGCCGCTGAAAAGACTTCTCCTGGGGATGGCTAGCTGTTCTTTCATCATAGCATCATATTTTCTCCCCGCCCCCGTTCTGGCCGGAATTGCGATACAGATTCCGCCATGCTGGGTTGGGCCGCCCCCAAATTGCAGAAATACACTACAGAATGGGAATATGGTAAGATTGTCCGCCATAGTTCTGGTGAAACACGGCCTTGGCCTTATTTTGAACAAGACTGAAAATGGAGACCTTGACTTGACTTGACTTGAAGTTCTATTGTGATAGACCAATCGCGGGCGACCGGCGGCAGTGTGGGACACGAAAAAACAGAGGCCCTTCGACGATCACTCCGACATCTTTACAGGTCGAATTGATGTCGAATGCTGGTGAATCACCAATAGCTCAGCAAGTTACTGTCGTCAGACAGTGGTGTACAGAACATTCAAGTTGCGAGCATTTCTGGTGGCCTCCGCGTGTCAATAGATTCTCAGAAAGATTGACTAAAAAGGAATCTCCTGGGAGAAACACCCCAGTGTCTATATGCCGTGTCTGGATGGCAGTAACTATGTGAACTAGGGATGGGAATACATGAGCGCGACGTGTATAAAGCGATTTGTGGGTGGGTAACAAGAAAAATATTGACTGATATATACTTTGGTAAGACAGTGAGATAAAAATCCAAGGATCGCATACCTGACGAGGCACTGAGATAAGCCAAAGAGGCGTATCTCCGCTCAAGCCAGGTATATGTGATGTGTCGGGATCCGGTAACCCGAAGCAGGATCGCTTCAAGCACCCATCAGAAAATCCTGGGATAAGTCCGAGGAGATGAGAGTGCTCACTGCTGCGACGCAGCGACTCTCACTTGGGACCCAAGGGGTGGAGAGGAGCGTACTCTTTTACAACCATAGAGGGTCTACAACCTCAGAGGCAAGAGCGTGAGGGGGAGTTGTGAAAGGAAATTAGAATAATCTTGCTTACTCGACGATTACCCGTGAGGAAACTCCCTTCAAACTCGACCTTGCAATCATCTCCAGGTCCGATTACAGGCTCATGGAGTATGTCTGGTGTCAAGTTTAACCCAATTGGGTTAAACGAGACTTAAACGCGGGCCGCGATGCCGGATCTTCTGTGGTGCTGTGATGCGCTTGATTAATTCTGCTAAGCTTGATTAATCACGATTGCCGCTGTTGGCAAACTTATGTACATAAACTTTAAAGAGCATTTAATACTTGTCACACTCATTGTGAGCTCAATTCTTCACTGATTTGCTTGAAACTAGGTGAGTTTGAAAGCGTTTTAAAGGTGCTTTCTTACCAATATGGTCTCGGGCCCTAGTTCCATGTTTTATTTTCTGATATTTTCCGTCCAAAGTAAGAAACTCTGTTAGGTTGACTGTGAAGTGCTACTTGCCTGAAGTCCAAAGTAAGAACTGAGGACTCAGGTTAATGCTAGCCTACTTATATAGCTACAGGAACAATAAGACTACCTAGAACAATAAGAACAATAGAGACAATAGAACAATAAGATGTGTATCAACACAATAAGAACAATAGAGACAATAAGATCGATGTCAAGATAATAAGACCAGTATCAGTACAATAATAGTCCAATGTAAAAGTAGATCATGATAAGATCAAAACTGGATCAGATGCGATCTGATAAGATCAAAGATGATCCCAGATGCAAGAATGGCACAGTCCAAAGACAGAGTCCAACACTCCGCCATGACAAGACCAGTCTTGCCTAGCTCCCCTGTAATCCTATCAGAGAATGCAACTTGTCTACAGCAGGACAAGGTAGCACCTTTGTCAGGATGTCTGCAAGCTGCTCTTGAGTTGGTACATAGACCACACCAATAGAACCCCTAGCAACTTCATCTTGAAGCCAGTAATGAGCAAGGTCAAGGTGTTTCATGCAACCATGATGCTCAGGGTTTTTGGTGACTTGAGTTGCAGATTGATTGTACATGAGAAGTGGGGAAGCCTTAGACAATCCATAGCCTAATTCCAAGAGTAGGTTGCAAATCCACTTGATCTCTTTTCCAGCTTCCACAGCGGCAATATATTCAGCCTCAGTGGTGGAAAGGGAGACAGCAGACTGCAACTTGCTCTTCCAGCTCACTGGACCACCATTCATCATCACCAGATAACCACCTGTGCTTTTCCCAGTGTCTAGACAGCCACCGTGATCAGCATCAGAGTAAGTGATAAATAGATCAGATGAAGGCAAAGATTTGCAGAAGGAAATGCAGTAATCAAGCATGCCCTTGATGTAACAGGACAAATGCTTGACTGCTTTCCAGTGTGCTTCACCAGGATTGGAATTGAACCGTGCAAGCAAACCAATTGCGTGGGAGATATCCAGATGCGTTTGGGTAGCCAGATAGATCAGAGAACCAACAGCAGACATATAGATGCCACCATACTTCTTGGCCTCTTCTTCTGTCTTAGCACCCATCTCCTTGGTCAGAACAAGACCAGGGAGCATCAGAGTGGATACAGGTTGGCAATCACTCATGTTGAACTGCTCAAGCATGTTTACAGCATATTGATGCTGCAATAGATGGATGTCTCCAGTTGTGGAGTCATGCTCAATCTTGATACCCAACAGCCACTCTGTGGGACCAAGATCCTTGACTTTGAATGAAGAGCCAAGTTTATCAGAAATCTAAGAGCGCGAGAGCATGATACCCTCAGGCGTCATAAGTGACAAGACTAAATTAATAGTACCTAAGAGTGTGAGAGCACGATACTATGGACATGTAAGTAATAAAGTAAAAGAAACAAGCCAATACACGTACCCCTCAGTCGTCATAAGTGACAAGACTGAGGAACATTAGGCATGATATGGCGCAATTATATAGAGGCAAGTCTGGGACTGGAGGCCGGTGGTCGTTTCCACCCTTCACTTTCTGACACCCCCACTCGACCCTGGCTGTAGTCCCATGGCCTGGCAGAATTTTGAATGCTTCTCATGGGGAAGGGCCTTGGTGAAAATGTCTGCAACCATTTCGTCTGTGGGATACCACAGAACAATGGCCTCTCCAGTAGCAACAAGGCCGTCACGAACGTAGTGGTATTTTTGTTGAATGTGTTTTGTGTGTGCATGGAATTGAGGATCCTTCGTGAGGATAATGGCCATGCGATTGTTGCACATGAGCTCCGTGGCCTCTTTTTGAGGTTGTCCAATTTCCTCAAAAAAGGAATGCAACCAGGCTAGGTGCTGTCCAGCATTGGCAAGACCAATGTACTCGCTCTCCGTTGATGATAGTGCAACCATTGATTGGTGACGACTGGACCAGGAGATTGCCCCATGGTTGGAGATAAAGACATACCTCGAGGTAGACTGGGATGTATTGGAATCTCCACCCCAGTCAGCGTCAGTGTATCTGTGGAAGTTCATATCCATGTTGATGGCTGACCCGTCGTATATAAGAGCCCAATCACGCGTGCCTTTTAGGTATTGTATGACATGTTTCAGGAGCTCCCAATGGCTACACTTGGGATTTGCGCTGTATCGGCCGACTACACCCGTAACGTAGGCAAGATCAGGTCTAGTCCTGAGCATTGCCCACATTAGCATGCCGACAACACTTTGTTAGGACAAAACTGGTCCTCCAGCATGAAGAGCCATGTGGGTAAGAGTAGTGTTGTCCTGTGGGTAGTCTGCGCTGACTGCAGCATTGGTGGCCATGGGGGTGGAAACTGCATTGCAGTCACTCATCCCACAACAGTTGAGAACAGAGTTGATATAGTGGCGCTGGGACAGCGCGATTGTTTGCTGTTTGCGATCATGTTGAATGTCTAGGCCAAGGATGAGGCTTGCGTGGCCGAGGTCACGCATTTTATAGGCGTGGCGCAGCTTGTCCTTTATGCTGTCTATAAAGTCCCGAGTGGTGCCCACTAGCAGCAGATCATCCACATAGACAACTAGAAAGCACAGTTTTTTGCCTTCCTTATAGACGTAGAGGCAGATCTTGGAGGAGAGACGAGTGAATCCAAGCTCTCGAAGTTTTTTGTAGAGCGTATGGTTCCACGTACGTCCTGCCTGTTTGAGGCCATAGAGAGACTGCTTGAGCCACCAGCAATGTCCAGGTGCAATGCCAACACATTCAGGAGGCATCATATACAGCTCCTTCTCAAGTTCACCATTGAGGTATGCCGTTGAAACGTTGAGCTGGTTGAGTTCGAGGTCGTACTTAGTGGCAAGGGCACAGATGATGCGAATGGACTCCAGGTTTGCTATGGGTGCAAAGACCTCCTGATAGTCAACACCAGCACATTGTGTGAATCCACACGCCACGATGCGAACCTTGTACCACTCGATTTCCCCTGTGGCATTGAATTTGATTTTTAAGACTGGTTTGGACGTGATAGGAGTAACACCGTCGGGTATTGGAACAACCTCGTACACATTGTTAGCAGTGAGACTGCTGAGCTCCTCATTAAGACCGGCGATCCACTTATCGCTATCAGGCCCAAGCATGGCTTCCTGCCATGAATTGGGGTTCCATGGATCAACTTGGTCTCCAACAATGCCAGCAAAAAACTTGAGGTCATGAGGGTCTAGAACAACATATGTGCCTTCCTTGTCATCAACAATTTCAAGATGTTGAGGAACAGGGATATCAGCGGGCTGTTTCTGTTCTGTGCGATGGCGTGCGTGCTCAGCGTCAGCATCTGATTTGGTTTGATACTGAGGTTTCTGTGCTGCCTCTTCATATGCGGCATTTGGATGCCGTGCAGGTGCTGGCACGAGTGGAGCGACAAAGTGCAGGAGTAGGGGAAAGGGAACAAGATCGAGACCGAGACTGGGATGAGGATTGTGAATGTGCGATTCTCATGCTTCCAACACGGTGAAGTGGAGGGCCAGATGGTTGGATGACTGCTGGCGGAACTGCCACCACTGGACTAGCTGGACTCGATGACTCGGACTCCCCCACTGAACTGGGCATGTCCTCAACAATAACCTGAGGAACATCATCGTCGTAATATGGCAAGGAGGTTGGACATATGCTCTGTGCAAGTCGCTCCAACTCTGCGGTAGACTGCACAGGTTCTGCATGAATTTCCGATGGCACGTGAGCGTTATCGTCAAACACAACATGGTGTGAGGTGATGATTCTGCCTGTTGCAACATTGAGTAAGTCATACACCTTGCTGCCCTTGTGGTATCCAATGAAGACACAGCACGTTGCTTTATCAGCAAACTTGCCCTTTCTATGTTGTTTGTTGACAAGTGGATATGCAGGGCATCTGAAAGGGTGCATGTGCTGTAGGTCAACTGGACGATCGTACAGGCCTTCGTAGGGAGTTTGACCTTTCTGGGCCGATGCAAGTGAGCGCATGATGGTGTACGCTGCATGTAGCATGGCACGAGTCCAGTATCTGTGCGGGAGATGTGACGCAGCGAGATTGGTAGTAGCTTGGGTGGTGAGGGTTTGGTTCATGCGCTCGGCAACACCATTCTGTTCTGGTGTATATGGCGCAGTCGTTTCATGAATGATTCCTTGACGCTGAAATTCATCCTCCATCTGCTTGGAGGTGAATTCGCCTCTGCCATCCGTGCGATGGAAATGAGTCCATCCAGCACAGAACTCCCAGTGTGCGATCTGGGTGTGGAAATGGGCTTCCACTCTCCTCGGAGTGGTAGGCTACACCGTTAATGGCCGAAAGCCAATGGGCTACTATTAGAGCTACAACTCAACTATGCTTCCTATGGGAGCAGACTTTGGTTGGAACTCCTTACCGTTGGGCTCTGGGAGGTTGTGGCAAGCAATGTCTCAGTGTGCCGGAGGTAACCAAGAGGAACTACTATATCAAATGGCTAGCTGCGGTACAAGCAGCGTCCCAGAAACTCACAGAATAAGACAAGCAGGTCTTACCGTACAGAGGCTTCTTCCTGTGGGGCAACCAAATCTGATTGACAGAAAGTGCCAGATTGCTTTACGGCAGCATCAGAGGTGATTGTGCTGCACAGTCCCTTGAGTTGGTCCTGCCGCACGAAAGAACAGACCAGATAAACTACTCATTGAAGGAGATAGTTCGTGCCGTATGACACAGATTTAGAAGAACAAGCAACTTAGCTGTCCTGCAGGAACGACACGGCACAGCACAAAAGTGCTACAGAAATCGTCCTGCTGCAGAACACATGGGGCTACCAGAGAGATATGTGGGGCCTCCCACGTGCGAATCTCAATACAGATCAACGGAATTGCTGTGCAGCAGGCAAAGAAGTACCTACTGCAGAAGCCCCCTGAGGTTGTACTGCATGAGCTTATACTGCAGGAGTCCCTACTGCATGAGTAAGGACTGGAGGTCTGGTGTCATACTGCAGGAGCATCTGGAGTATGCACTGTACAGACCAAGCTCAGTGCACCTGCCGTGCGATCAAAAGAAGACCCTAGAAACCTGATGGTAGTCAAAGGTGTCCTGCCGCAGGCTTGGCAACCAGCACGCCATTCTGGCGTAATCCCAAAAAGCATACGGTACAGCTCTGGGAGGAGGACATTATACCCATGGTGGCAAATATCTCCGATCTCATTGGCCGTCCACCTTCCGGTAGGGTACTCATTGCATGATTCAGCAAATTCTGTTATCTCCTTTTGTGTTTTGTAAATGTATATAAGCTGTAGATTAGTGTATGGTACGGGAGTCAATCCAACCCCCCACCTTCGGGTGCGGTGGGAGGTGGTACTCCCCAATGTATCTACCCGCAGAACAGGGAAAATATAGTGGATTGTTAGAGAAGTGAACTGAAGAGACATTGAAGTTGAATGGAAGTGCAGGACGTATCTGAGAAAGAATAAGAGCGTTGAGCCACCTCGCCGCATAGAGTAAGTGCTGAGCCTGCTAAAGCTGAAGCCATCTATTCCGCCATTGGAGCTCCTTGTTCAAGTGTTCTAAGCGGAGACCAAAGCGTCCGTCAGACCGGAGACCCAAGATGTCCAAACTGCAGCAGGACCAGTGCGTCCGGCAAGAGCGAGAGACCATAGAGTCCGATAGAATAGAACAGGAAGTTTGAAGTCCCTCATGCGAGCCTGCCCACTGAGCCGCCGCTATGCCTTAGCACGGATAGTTGTCTTGCCGCAAGGTGTCCTTTCCCTTTGTTCTCTGAAGTCACTTCCTCATCCCGCACTACTTGTCCCTGTTCTGTTGCGGCTTAGAAGTCTCAAACATACAGTGTGCCTGCTGCAGAAGCAAAAACACCCTTTTTGTTGTCGTACCACACACTACTGTTTTGAGTACCACCCAAATTGAACTCAAGCGTGCTCGCGTTGTACAAACCAGTGACCCCAGTCTCCTACTGTAAGAGACCCTTGATCTAAGCCTGCTGTATGAATCAGTCTGCTGCCTGCTGGACCCTTTGAATTGAACAACATCTTGAAGGGTGATACGTACCCTACTCCCCCGAACACACACACGAGAGTATTTGGTATTGGAGTTGTGATTTGATTTTGGGTTTTGGGATTGGTTGGCATTAGTGATTAGTTCGCTATGCTCACTAGCTTGAGACCTCATTGCATTTCACGGCTGCACCCATGTGCACCGTTTCAACGGGTCCGCCAACATCTGACGACACAATGTCGAGGGGACCCCGAGTTTCGGTTGTGCTGCGTTGGAAAGACTGTTTCTTCATCTTTCCCAAAATGCAGGGCTCACAGAATTTAGGTACACCGGTGAGTGAGGTGACACCAGTAAGCCGTCCATGCCTAAACATGTCCTGTATGCTTTGGAAATTGGTGTGGCCGAGCTTACGATGGACAGAGTTTATGTCCATTGCAAAATGCGCTTTTGCATCCATGCTGAGAGGTTGACAGGAAATGTGGTATAGACCACGTTGGCGGGAGGCCTCCAGTACCATTTCTCGAGTACGGTCATCACGTACAACACATTTGTCCCCAACAAAATGTGACGACAGCTGTTTAGACGCAAGCTGGGGAGCAGATACAAGTGTCATGGTAAAATCTGGGACCAACAGAGCATCATGGATGGCAAGGTCAACGGGTCCTTGAGTGGTTCTGCAGGATAAACACATGGTGCCCGTTGCAGTAGCATCACATGTGGAATTATCCCCCAGCTGTACACAGCAGGGAGGATTAAGAGGGCGAAGGGAGTTGGTTTCAAAGAAGCTTGTGTCATGAGTCATAGTGTATGAAGCACCAGAGTCAATGAGAACAGAGTTGCGAGTGGAGGTGGTATCACACACAACATAGGCAGAAATCTGTTTGTAAATTCCGGAAGATACCATCACTACATGAGCAGACTCAGTGCTATCTGACTCGCTGTCTTGGGCGGAATTTGCCTGTTCCCTATTGGTGACTTTGGCATCCTTTCCTTTTTTTGCCTTCTTCCCCTTTCCCTGCTGCTCCGCTGTGTTGAGGACTTTGCAGTCCTCTGTGTTGTGAGTTGTCAATTTATGGTAGTGGCAGTAAAGTGCTGACTTCGAGCTACCGGCAGCTTGTGCGGTGTTTGCTCGTGAGCCTAGTTTCAGGGATGGAGCCGATGATTGAAGCACAGAGGTTGTCGAATGGTCCACCATCATCACGAGGGAGAGTGCCAAGGAGATACAATGGTTGTAGCTCTGCACTGAGGCTGAACTTCAACTTGTCAAGAGTGTCAAACAAGCTGGCAACACGATTGATATGTTTCTCCATCGTGGAGAAGGGCACATTCTTTGCTCCCCTGGGGAGGGAAAGCCTGACCTGGTGAAGGGAGTTGAGAGCAGCGAAGGCTAGCTCTGTCTTGTTTGTTGTGGAAAAATCAACCTTCAACACATCCCACAGTGCTTTTGACGTTTTATACGCATCATACTTGGTGATGAGGCGTGTCGAGAGTCGACAGCGTATGAGACCCAAAGCACAGCTGTCACACTTGTCGAATGTGTCACACAGTGGTACCATTAAGGTTGTGACACTTGCAGAACCGACAGGGGTTGCAGGGGGGTGCACCAGCTGATATGACTGTCCACAGCCCCTCCTTGCGGAGTTCTGACTCGGTCTTGACCGCCCACGAGAGATATTCACGAGCGGCGCGTAGATTTTTGTCATTGGCCATGAGGAAGAGGGATAGGACAAGACCTGCAAGGAATGTCTGAGTCTCAAAGGGAGTTCTTCTAGATCGTTCTGAGTTAGAAGGCCTTGGGGCCCATAACCTATCAGAAATCTAAGAGCGTGAGAGCGCAATACCCTCAGTCACCGTCAGTGACAAGACTAAATTAATAGTACCTAAGAGTGCAAGAGCGCAATACTATGGACATGTAAGTAATAAAGTAAAAGAAACAAGCCAATACATGTACCCCTCAGTCATTGTAAGTGACAAGACTGAGGAACATTAGGCACGATACGGCGCAATTATATAGAGACAAGTCCAGGACTGGAGGCCGGTGGTTGTTTCCACCCTTCACTTTCTGACAAAGTTGAGCAATGACCCTGTCAATGTCAGCATCCTCTTTAGCAGAGATCATATCGCCATCAACATAAATTGGAAGGAGGATGCACACATTGCCATCAGAGAAGATATAGCAGGAGCGATCAGACTGGAGACAATGAAAACCCATAGAAATGAGCTTTGCACTGAGCTTTTTGTTCCACTGGCAGCCAGCCTGCTTGAGCCCATAGATGGACCAGTGTAGTTTAAGAAGTTGGCCATGCTCTCCCTGTGGAAACCCCTTGGGCTGAGTCATATAGACATTCTCCTCAAGATCTCCATTGAGATAAGCAGAGGAGAAGTCAATAGAACAAAGCTTGAGGTCATGCTGAGCAGCCAGAGCAAGAATGATGTGGAGTGTCGCAGCTTTGAATGTGGGGGAAAAGATCTCATTGTAGTCGATGCCATGGCACTGTTTACGACCATCAGCAATGAGACAAGCTGTATAGCGCTCAATAGACCCATCAGACTTGTGCTTTATGACAAATACCCACTGTGAGTGAATAGGCTTCACAGCAGGAGGTGCATCAACAACATCCCAAGTGCAGTTCTCGAGAAGAGAGTTAATCTCGGATACTGCTGCTTCTTCCCAAAGATGAGCATCTGCTCGTCATAGTGCCTCATGATAAGTGCGGGGATTGCCAGATTGCGCAGCAGCATGAGCTACCTGCACATAGGCATAATTTGCTGCCTGGAGATGAGGATTGGTTGGATCACCTTCATGAGCAATAATGAGTGCACTGCCAGGCTGCAGAAGCAACTCATCATCACTATTCCCAGGCTCTGGGGATGCAGGGGGCCTGCTGAAGTGGAATTGCAACAGACTCCTGCCAATCCTTAGGAGGTTGTTGTTGTGTGGTTTGGCCATGGAATCGGCAATGTGCAGCAATACCAATAGGTGAAGGAGGAGGAGACTGCTCAAATGGCAGTTTCTCAGGACGCAAATCAGGTGAATGAGGGTGAATAGATGTTGATGAATGTGAAGGGGAGAGAGCTGGATTTGAGGGATTGGGAGTTGGAGCAGGGGGTGCATGATGAGCACCAGAATTGTCCTCATCATCTCCCCTGTCATCATGCACCACTGGTGGAGTAACAGGAGGAAGATCAACAAAGGGAGATGTCAGAGTTCCAGGACATTGCCTCATTGATATGGGCTTGTTCCCAGGAAAGTAGCACTCATCAAAGACAGCACACTCCGATGTGACTATCCTTTTAGTCACAGGGTTGTAGAACAACCACCCCTTGTATTCAGTGGGATATCCCATGAATATGCATTTCTGGAAATGGCACCCAGAAGTATCCTGTTTGTCTTTTTGCACATGCACATAGGCAAGGCAACCCCACACACGAAGGTGTGACACATCTGGCTTCTGCTTGAACCAAAGCTCCTGGGGACTAGTATTCTCTGGAATATGAGCTGAAGGATGCATATTAGCAACATGAATGTAGGCAGACACTGCAAGCACTTTGAAAGATGCAGGCAGGTTTGCTTCATGAAGCATGGCCATTACATGTTCATCAACAGTGCAATTAGCACATTCTGCTGTCCCATTCTGTTGTGGTCTATTCCTTGTCGAATGATGGTGCACAATGCCCTCAGAGATGAGATAGTTCTCAAACTCTTTAGACATGTACTCTCCACCTTCATCATCTTGAAGTGCCTTGATTTTGCATTCACAATGATTCTCAGCATAAGTTTTGAATATTTTGAATGCATTAAATGTACCACTCTTGCGTTTCATGTGCAAAGCCATTTTAAACACTGTGTGATCATCAACAAAGAGAACACAATATCTCCACCCCTCTTGGGTGTAGACTTTGTATTCCTTCAGATCAGAGTGTATCAGATCAAGAGGTGCTTCAGCACGATGTCCAGTAGAAGGAAAAGGAGCCGCATTCAGCTTGCCAGCAAGACATGGCTCACAGATTGGATCTGATTTCCAATTTGAAGCAAGCTTCACACCAGTTACCAGCTTCTTGCTCAAGATCTTTTGAGTATCAGAATGATGACCAAGTCGATGATGCAACAGGTCTAGATCAAGAGGTAAAGTTCCAACTGCAGATAAAGCTGAATCAGAAGTGGGAGCACATTCTCTCACAGATGCCTGGTTCCTCTCATCAATGTCTGCTTCAAATAACAGGTCTCCATCTCGACTGAAAGAGATTGTATTTTCTTTCATGAGAATAGAATAGCCATGAATGTGAGACAAATATGTAGTAGAGATGAGATTATGAGATTAAAGTGGAACATATAGGACATTTGTAAGGATAATGTGCTGGCTACAATGTCCGTGTATCAGTGGCTTAAGCAAAGCATCTCCTATCAACTCTGAATAAACTACAACTCCATTTGTGACTTGGATTGGAACCCTGTGCGGTTTGGCATTCAACAGATGCTCACAACGAGGTGTCATGTGCGAAGTGGTGCCTGAGTCTGAATTCCATCTTTCATCAGCAAGAGATGCAGCAGAAGTGAGAAAAACACTTGCATTAGAGGCAACTTGGGACGATGCTGCTGCACCCTTGTTGTTGGGCCTTTTGACCCCAATCATGTCCAAGAACTTAAAGCACATGCACAGAGTGTGGCCAGGCTTGCTGCATCCAGCGCACACAACAGGCATCTGGGCAGGGGGTGCAGCTGCAAGAGCAACAGCAGGTGACGAGGGTGGAGGAGACAGTGGAGCTGCAGCCATTGCAAGACCAGATAATGGGCTAATCAGGCTGGTGTCTCCTTCCTGATGGGCAGTCCAAAATGCCTGATAATTGGCATAGGCAACCTCAATGTCTGAGACTTTGAGATCACCAGAGGACTGCTCAAATGGTGCTTTGAGAACCGAAAACTGTCCCTCATCAGGAAGGGCCATGAGAAAAACCACAACTTGTAGTTCCTCATCTGCCTTTTTGAGATCAAAGTCCGTAGGATGAGACCCAGTAAGGAGGCACATAGCAGCAGAGACATGACCTGTGAGAGACAGAAGAGTCTCATCCTCCCTGAGACAAATGGAGGTGAGAGTTCTGTAAGCATTGAAGCGAGCTCCAGCCTTCCTTGGAGCAAAAAGCTCAATCAAGGCATCCCACATAGCCTTAGGATCGTCCTCCTGCTGCTTGACATCTGGGCCAAGCATGGACCATAAAATGCCAGAACACTTGTCCCTGCTTGCTGCACCCTCTGGAGATGATGATGCAGCTATGCAGTGGCCAAACACCTCTTTGCAATGCAATTTGGCTTTAGCATCACTCTGCCAAGCAGAGAACACTGTGTCCTTGGTAAGGACTGGGAGGACAGAGTCTGCAGAGACAGACATAAAAAAGGGGAATGCACAGAGAGATGGGATGATAAGCTAGAACCAAATGCCAGAAACAACAAATGGTGCCCTCAAGAGCGTGGAAGAAGATGTAGGTAAGATAGGTAGGTAGGTAATGTTAAAGCTAATGCTACTGGACACCCAGTTGTAAGGCACTTGGGGGCTCTATCCCCAGAATCAACAGATTGACTACCATTTGTTTTAACTGGTGGATTAAAGACTACCTCTCAATGAGGATTCGTCCCAACAGTTGGTGGTGCCCCTAAATACAAAGCTTACACACGCTATAAGGGCAAGAAGACAGTGGAAAATGTGCAGAAGGATAAGGATCTCAAGATAAGACTCAGGAGATGTTCAGAGGGCGGGGCCCATAACCTGTTGAACAGGCAAGCATAAGGTCTGAAGTCCAAAGTAAGAAACTCTGTTAGGTTGACTGTGAAGTGCTACTTGCCTGAAGTCCAAAGTAAGAAACTGAGGACTCAGGTTAATGCTAGCCTACTTATATAGCTACAGGAACAATAAGACTACCTAGAACAATAAGAACAATAGAGACAATAAGATCGATGTCAAGATAATAAGATCAGTATCAGTACAATAATAGTCCAATGTAAAAGTAGATCATGATAAGATCAGAACTGGATCAGATGTGATCTGATAAGATCAAAGATGATCCCAGATGCAAGAATGGCACAGTCCAAAGACAGAGTCCAACAGGTGGTGCCCGCTGGGGGCTGGTCGACCAAAGAAGACTCTCAAAAGAACATTTACACAGCTACAGAATCCTGACTTGGACAGCCAGTTGGCACCCATTCCCAGTGACTCTGGGAATACAATGCATACCTCCTCTGAGCATGCAACTGGCTGCTCTAATGTTATCCATTGCACTGCAAAGAAACTAGCTAGCACAGTTACAGGTTTTTTTAGTTCACAAGCTTCACAGCAACCAAGCTCTATTGGACCTGCTGCTAATTATTTCATATTTTTTCTAGGTACCACTATTTGCCAACCAGCTTTTTTTAGTCCCATCCCATCATACAGAGCTGGAAAACACAAATTCAATTGTACAACTCAATAAAGACCTGTCTGCTATAATCTGGTGTATACATTTCTTTTCATGTCTATTATTTCAGGATGATGAGCTTCTTGACCCACACAATGGTGAAAATGATGCAGCTGCAGCTGAGAAATTTGTTATTGAGGCTCTTTGCCATGTACAAGACATCATTTGCCAACATGAAGTTGAAGGAACCCTCCCCTCTTGTGTTCTTGATGATGCATATCATGTCATGGATCGTCTACTCCACCTTCTCTCCAAGAAGCATTCAGCATTTAAGGAATTTGCTCATAAGTTTAGCGAGACTTGTTTATTTGGGATAAGGATGATGAAGCCAATGTGCGATGGGTTTTAGAAGCCAAAAACATCCAATGGGAGTATGCCATCCGAGCAATGAAGGCTGCACTGAATCGCCGAATTTGCTGATATATTCCACCACCTGAAAGACTTGCAGCAGATCTTGTGATACTATTTAATAGCTTCCAAAACATTCAAGATTCTGTTGACCAAGCAAATGGTCATGGCCGCTTCTTCTCAAAAGAGGCTCGGAAGACTGCTGATACTCTTCTGGAGACAGTTCAGCTTGGCTATATCTCTGATCACCCTGGAATATTTCTTTATTACATTAGAGGGAAGGATCATGATGGATTAACACTATTCTGAAAAATTGCAGGCACCAACTCAGTGGAAGGTTCAGTCCACATGCTGATTCGACGCATCTTTGGTTCACTTCATGCTTCTCCAGAACTCACAGAAGCTATTGTGGGGAATTGGATGCTCAGACGCAACCGTCAGGTAAAAATCTATCTACTTACCTGTTTGTCAATGTTACTTACCAGTCTCGCTTTGAAGATTGGACATTATAATTGCACTGGGAAAAAATGGTTAAGCCATTATGACATATGGCTATTGAATGAGCTTGTTGAGAAGGCTCTGCTCCTTGGCATAGAGCCATCCATCCCAACTCCTAGACTGCTTGCTACCCGCATAGCAACATCAGAGTTCTTTGGTATTATACCTATTGGATCCAGCATTGCAAAAGAGGCCGAAATGCCTCTACTCCCATCCCTCAGTCTTCATACTGTCCCACGTCACAATGACTTACCATCACAGACCCTTACTCAGCTCTCAACAAAGCTGTGTAACATTTACTGCTATATTCAGCTCTGCCAATGAACTCCGGTCCCTGTCATTCCTGTGCACAATTTTGCAGAGTATAAATTCTTCAAGAGCAATGTTGATGCCTTCCGCATTAATATGCCAGCAGGTAGAGCAGAGCAGCCTCCTGAGCAGGTTTGGAAAGCAAAAATTTGCAGTCTTCTGGAATCAGGCTGTAATGTCACAGTCACCACAAATTCTTGAAGCTCACCTCCGGCTTTACTTCAAACTTCCTGAACAGTTACTTCGTCACCACAAGAAGACACTGCAATGGAAATCATCCCATGCATGAATTGCTAAGCCAATACAAGAAATCCTTGGTGATGTTAACCGGCTGGCCATTGTACTGCCAGCCATACCTCTTGAACCTGAACATGTTGATTTTCTGAATGACAGTATGTTGATCTCCTCTTTCATTAATTTGGTCCTAATTCTGTTTCAGATACTGTTGGTGTTGACTTGGAATCTTTTAATCCTATGGCCATTCGCTGGCTTGTTGCTGAAGAACTTAGATCAGATGCATATGTCAACCACTCACCCTCATCAGATTTTGATCCCCAGTCTCAAAATTCTCTGTCAACAACACCATTGCCCACACTAGATGTTTCCCCTTCTGTCGGGTTGATTCCTGCTTCTGAACAAACTATATTCCGATTCCAGGGGGGTCCAACCCTTCATTAACTGTTGAGCACACTTCCAAGAAACCACAGCTTGACAGCTCAGAAGGTTCAGGTAAGGAAAGAAGGGGGCGTCAATGCACCCAATGCATATCTGCTAGTTGTCCAAAGGCAACAGAATGCAAAGGGAAAGGTGGACGTAATTGTTGCAGTTGTACATCAAATGCACATGAAATTGGTGATAAACGTTTCTATGGCCAATTTTATACTTCATGAACAGTACTTTTGACTCTCTAGTTTCTCGAAACATGTGAAACAGATAATTGATGAATATATTTGCACACCCTTGAATGACATCAGAGTCCAGAGCAGCAGAAACAATGGTGCAGAACTTGATGAGCACAAAGACACATCTCCCTAGTGCATGCATCTCCCACTCAATCTGGACTCATTTGCTTTGTAAGAGTGCTCTATGCTGTGTTTTAATGCTCAGGAAATTTCAAGGCATGTAAAAAAGAGGGTATGTAATCAAAAAGGTATGGAAAGTGTGATTCCAGGGATGATGCAGGTTTGTAGGCCACATTCCAAGGTCTCATCTCACAGTGTGACCTATAAAACTATACAGTGCATCTTTATAAGCCTTGAATATTCTTGGGACAAGATACTGGCCCTTCCTGACTGCGCGTGTATTTTTCATGGGGTCAAAAGTTTTGTACATTGTTCCTGGCTGATCCACAGCTTTCGCCTTTGTTCCAAGGTTTCTTGGTGGTTTTCCCCAAAATAAATTATTCAGTGCAGTATTATATATCTATGCAACTACTTCATCGAACTCACAGAGGTCCATAAGCACCCGCAATCCCTACAGCAAGAGGATGGGTGAAATCAGCTAATTTAAAATATCGATCAGTAAACACTTAATAAAAATATATTGAAGGGATATAACACTGCAGTCACACATTGCGAATCGATTACATCTGGTTTCGAGGCAAACGAACGAGAATTGAGGAAGAAAGAGGGAAAGGAAAAAAAGCTATCAAAATGCGACCCAAAATGGAAAGCATGGCACAAATGCCGCGGAGGCCGGACTTCTCCGATGATCGGTTTCAGTCGGATCTCTATATCTTGAATTTGATTCGCTGGCCCTTTAACTCGATTCGGGTTTATTCCCGAGAGGAATAAACTTGAATCGCCGTGCCGGCGCTTCAATCAATCAACTTGATTTCTTATCTTCTTTTCTTTTTCTGCTAACTGGAGCCGGCGGACCGCGAAAAAAACCTTGGATTCAGGTGCAGGTAAGTCTAATAAAGTCCCTCTCTTTTCCCTCTTTTTTTCCTCTTTTCTCAACTTGAAAAACTTGAATTCATTGCCGTAACAACAGACATAAACCATAAGCCCGATTACAGTGACTTCTAGGTTCTTTCCAGAAGAGTGTGATATGTCGTAATCGACTTAATCCCCGAGCTCCGGAAAGATCAGAATTTCAGAATTTCCAAGGGCCTTCAGATGCCGGTAAGCCGCCTCTGTAGACAATAAATGGCGGACAACCACTTCATCAAGCCCTCAAAGCAAGCTCGCCGCACCGCGACCACTGTCCTTGCCGGCGATTTCGACGCGCGGCCGCCCAACGACGTGTTGCCGAGTCTCTTGAACGGCGTGGGTTCGCAGACGCCGATGCTGCAGTCGGACGAAGATGAGGCAGAACAAGCAGAAGACACAGGAATATCCGCTGCGGAATAGAGTAGACGCGGTGTCAGTCGCGAATGGGTTTTCAACATCGATGCTGCAGCCCTCGATCCACATTGCCACCATGCAGCGATCGGCCTCGATGACACCATCGCCAGTTAGCCCCCCCGTTCCTCCTTCCCCGGCGTTGACGCCGGGCCCATCCAACTTATCCAGCATGTCACGCATAACCTCCAAGCGGCCATTTTCGTGGAGGAGACCGCGTGCCTCTGCGAGGAAAGGATGGAAGGGATGGGTGGAAGGTTCTTCGCCGCCTTCGGGGAATTGATTAACCTAGATATGGTCTATGTCCTTTCAGAGAGACGGACACGCAACGGCAAAGAAATTTGAAGCCATTGGGGTCGGCAAAGACGGATGCATCTGAATGTACGTGGCGCTCATCTGCCTCACAGACTTCCGGTTTCTAATCTCCTTTCAGCACCAATCTTTCATAGGGAGCTGCAAGTCATCGTTTGCCAGAGTTGCATGACCGACTCGATGATTTTCAATCGTCTCCTTTGTATGCTTGTTTTCAGCTGCCGTAGCTTTCCGCACAATCTCTTCTTTGTTTTCTTTTTGCTTTTCATTTTATTATCTGCTCCGTCCACCCAAGACTCGCACCCGCTACCACATTGCCGTTATTCTGTCCGTGCTTCATTTCAAAGAGTAGTCATTTCGTACGACTTGTGCATCGCAATCAATAAATAGATGCATATTTTACGCGTTGAGGACTCGAGGCCCTCGAAGAGTATCGAAGGAGCGGTAGAAATCTAAGCGGGTGAAACTGAAGGGAAGCAGAGGGACTCCAGCTTTCCTTAAGGACAGAAGAGCTTGGCCGATCACTGACCGCCAAGTCCTAGACCGACGACAGCACGAATAAACAGTTCCTCTCTCCACTACCCTCAACGCCCGCCGCGAGACGGATTATGGATATGGACGGCAATTTCCCGCCCCGGTACCGCCCAATCTATTTCAATCCTCAAGATTCGTGACGGGACGAGGCCGCTGCCCGTAAGCGGCATCCGTCATAGCCGCAAGCTTGACGACGACGATGTACATCGCTAGCAGCTTGAAAAAGGACAGGGAGGGAGGCAGAGAGCGAGGTTACAAAGCAAGCGCGAAACTCACCGGTACGCTAGTGGCCTTCGCGTCTTCGCGACCCGCACCCATATCCGGTGAGTGATCTATCCCGATGTTTCCTTTTTACAGATCCTCGTGGATTTAACCTCTGTTAAATGCGGATTCCATCAACGCTGCTTGAACGTCGGCTAGAGGAGAAGAGGCGGAAGGTGCATATCAATTGGTTTAATACTTGTTCAACTGGCTGTAACGATTCGACGGAACGGATAGTTTCTTACAGTCACGGACCTTCGGGGCATCAGCGCGGTCGTGGGACGTATCGAGGCGCAAGGAAAGTGGGTTATTACTGACAGAACCCGCGGCCTCATAACAACGTTGATTTTTCCTCAAGTTTTAACGGGGTACTATTTGTTCAATCGCGGAATTTGTGTTCTGCTACTGCAGATCGGAATAAGGCTAGATACCATTTGATAGAAATCTCACGCCACGACTGTATTCGACGAAGACATTTCTTGTCCGGCGTCACGGCAAAATAGACCATAGTGGGAAGATCTTGTTGAGAATCATGTTGTTATGTGGGTTAAGTTGAAATGATTTAATTTAGATAATAAGGTTTTTATTTTTTTATTAGTATTAAAGGTGAGAAATTTTATGTTTCTTATATCTGCCTTGCTCTCAAATAATCCACAAGTGGGTCTTGGAAGAAAAAACCCCAACTCAAACACCGCAGTCCCAGAGTTCCACTCACATATACAGACTCACTTGTGGATAGATAGGACTGATAGCTTACCAAGGATTTTAGCGTTGAGTATTGAATAAGGGATGTAAATTATCTGTTTATTAATTTTATTTGCATCCCCTGTATGAACGCATCTACAACTTTCTACAGGTTATTGGTCCCCATACTTGAACCTTAAACAAAATACTACACTTCAAACTCCTATTCAATCCAATCTTACATCCATGTCTACGAGCACATTTTCCTCAATCGCCAAACTCGGTGAATACCTTGCCAAACTTCCCACGTGCAAGGCCGACGGCACAAATTGGGTTTTCTTTTGCAACCGGTTCCTGTTTGCTCTCGACGCTGCGGGACTCGATGGTCACTTTGATATGACCGTAGCTGGGATGGCTGAAGCGCCGGTTGAACCTAAGATCACTGGTGCAGCGATGCCGTGGCACCCATGCTGGTTGGAGTAAAGGCAAGCAATGAGTATCTGGTACGCTGTCACAATCAAGAACCTCTTGTCCAGTGATAACAAGGATCGTGGATTGGGGAGTGAGGTATTAGTTCTCAAAAAAGGATTGAATAAAAGCGTAAAGACTACAAGCGAATATCTACTCATATTTATACTTACAAGATGTGCTGTCGCTTCGCTCCAGCTCACCCGCAGAACTTGCCTGATAGTTCAGGTAACGAAAATTTCATCCAAAAAATTTGGCACATGTGTGCGACGCACATAAGATACTAGTGGAACAATAGTAAGAAAGATCGTAAGAAAAGATTAAAAAAATAATCTATTGTTGCCATATGAGGTTGCTCTCCCTAGCATTGAACGCCACGGGGAATCAAACAAATCGACCTGTAAGAAGTTTTCCGATAAATAAATCGGAAGACGACAGGTGAGAAGCAATTACTTACTGCTGATCATTCAAGAATAATTGGAGCTGGGCAATCAAGAGGAGTCAAAGAAGCATTAGTGAAAGTAGGTAATTGAGGACGACTTGAGTTGAATGTTTTAATCTTGTATTTGATCCATCTGGCAAGTTGCACCAGCCAGAAATGGCAGAAGGATCGGAGATAGGGGTGTGTGAATTCGAGTCATTAATTGCTGCCAGCCGGAGTCAATAAAAAAAGAGAGAAAGCCACAAATCTTGACATAAATGAAAGCTGGAAAGGTGATTGGAAGCAACTTTAAACTTGGTGGAGGTTCAGGACAAAAATCAAAAGCAATCATGGCAGTGACACAGTTAGCACGAGATTCAGCATTGAGAACACAGTGGCAGGTGCAGACATGGATTTGAGGATGGGCGAGCAGATCCCAGGGTTGAGACAGTGGTCTTGAATCAAGCAGAGGACTATCCTGAATGAGACAGGTTCCAAAGATTAGACCAAAAATGAAAGAAATTTTCAAGGGAAAAGACAGTGAATGCGTTTTATTCACGCCATTTTTATATGTGAAAAATCGTCCGCCAGGGTATACGTAGCCCTCCGGCCTCGTGAATAGAATCATGATCGACACCTGCGATCAACTGCGTCCTGTCAAGAAAATGCTGGGCGCAGAGCAGCCGTTTGATCGCAAATGAAAAGGCAGTGTTTGAAGAGCGGAGAAAGTTGAGGACAGAAGGGGTTAGTCGAGGAGGAAGAGCAGAGGGAAAACAAAAGGAGATGGTTACACAGGGATATAGCACAGCCGAACGAGCAAAATCTTAAAGAACGGTTAATCATGAGTGGCTATGTAGTCTATACTAAATATATAAGAACAAAATGTAACAACATGTATAGTGATCGAAGCATGTCAATCTTAAGAAGAACTGTCAACTATAGCAAAAGAGCATGTAACATATCTGTTTATTGTTCTGTATCCATGTGTCCATGAGGTTTTTCTTCATTTTATCAGCAAACTCCTGTGCTGCCTTGTTTCTCGACTCGACAGCGTTCTCAATCCCTTTCCAGGGGTGATAGCCGGTGTTTAAATAAAATGGCAAAGTTCCTGTTGCCAAGCTCTGTTTATTGTTGTGTGCAAACTCAGCAAGGGCGAGTCATTCTGCCTAGTCTGTCTGGTGATAATTTACATAAACCGCGCTCAGTTTGCCTGTTGGTTATTGGGTGATGCGCTGTGCTTAGGTTCATTTCTATGCCCAGGAGCTTATTAAGCTCATGCATGAACCCAGATACATATCTTGTGTCCCTGTCCGAGATGATTTTGCAGGGGACTCCATGATATCTAATCACTTGGTCATGTGTCAAGCATGCAACCCCTTCTGCGGTAAGCTCCATCGAGGTAGGTTCCATGTGTAATTGCTTGGTGAAGGTGTCAACCCTCACCTGGATAGTGTTATGCCCATTGCTAGCAGGCAAAGGACCAATAAGATCCATAGATATAATCTGCCAGGGACCTTCTGCAATCTTGTGCAGGTTCAATTTGCCCTGAGTGTTCTGGTGAACACATGTTCTCCCCACACGCTTCACACTCTTTTACATATGTTGCTACTTGATTGCCTAGTTGCAGCCACCAATAATTATGTTCAACAATTTCCTGTGTGCAGTTCTCTCTGGGATGTCTGAGCAGTGGATTGTCATGGTGTAACCCAATAATCTTATCTCGAAGTTCTTCCTCCTGAGGGACATAAATAAGATTGTTGTAATAGATAATTCCATCCTTCTTTTCTCATCCAGGGAGTTTTTTCTCAAGAGCGATCTTGACACTCTTGTTGACCTTTTTCTCTGTGAGAATTTGATCCATGATCTCCTTCTCGGGTCCTTCAAGCATGATGTCCTGTGCTCAGAAATATTCAGGGTTGAGAAAGACGACGTTCTTGTTGCTGCCTTTACCCTGATTGTGATCCACCCTGCAGGATAATAAATTGGCGACTTTATTAAGTGTCCCTGTGCAATGCAATAGCGTAAATCATATTCGGCCAGCTCAATAATCCAGCAAGCTTGGCAGTGATTAAGTTTTTGAGGTTTTCTAAAATATTGGAGATTCTGGTGATCTGTCAGAATCTCAAAGGTCTGTTGTGCTCTCAGGAGCATTGGTTTCCACTCATCTAAGGTGAGCATTATTGTGAGCATCTCTTTGTCGTAGATCTTGTAATTCCACTCTGTCTTGTTTAAGGCGTGAGACTGAAACACAACAGACCGCCACTCGCCATTCTGCTCTTGGCTGAGCACTGCACCTGTGGCCCCATCGGAAGCATCTGCTTTTAGACAGAACTTGCCGTCATCTGTTGGTAACACTAGCACTACGTCTTCCATGATTCAGCATTTTAATTCCATAAATGTCTTCTTTTGTTCGTCTCTCCAAGAGAACCTTGCCTTGCCAGTTAATTTAGTGAGCAGCCTGGTGATGCTGCTGTATCCACGAACAAATTGCCAATAAGAATTAACAAAGCCTAAGAATGATTGGACCTGCTTCACATTCTTTGGCTTGGGCCACTCTGATATTCCCGCAATTTTCACTGGGTCCATCTTCATTGAGTTGAGAGAGATGATGATGCCCAGATACTCTATCTCAGTTTTTTCAAAGTCGCATTTTTTCGCGTTTTAGATATAACTTATTCTTCTCGAGTGTATCCAACACTTGTTTGACAACCGTCCGGTGTTCCTCCAAGGTTTCTGTAAATATTAAAATATTGTCTAAGTAAACAATGACCCATCATTTGTTGATGAGATCCCTAAGGATGTCCTTCATCATTGTCTGGAATGTGGCTGGGGAATTCGTAAGGCCAAAAAACATCACCAAAGGCTCATACAAGCCCCCGTTCATTCAGAATGCAGCCTTCCATTCATTGCCTTCTTTGATCTGGACATTATTATAGCCCCAGTGAATGTCCAGCTTTGTGAAATAAGTCACTCTGTGAAGCTTGTTGACTAATTCTGATATCAAAGGCAGTGGATACTGGTTCTTGATTGTCATTTCATTTAATTTATGATAATCCTGTACTGGTCTAAGAGATCTGTCTTTCTTCTTGACAAAGAAGAATGCCAAGGCCATCGGTGATTTCAAAGGTCTGATCTGTCCACTCTTCAAATGTAGTTCCTTGTGTGGTCCAATACCCATAAACAATCCAACAAAGTGGGTAATCTTTCCTTTTGTATTCTCAGTCCCATCAGCGTTTTGGGCAAGAATCGGAATATCCAATTCCTTCAAGCCAAAGCCTTGGGCTTTGGCATGGTCTCGATCTATGCACATGGTAGTGCATCTGGTGTCCAGCAATCCTTTGACCAATTGGGTCTTGCCTGTGTCTAACGTCTCAAGCATTACATTCACCCACATCTCGTCACGTGTTCAATGAAACTGGAAAGCCTGTAATTCTTGGGTCAACCATTTCTCCGAAATTCCCATTGCATGCTGTGCAAGCCACCGGGCCACTTCCTTCTGAGTCCAAACAGGACTCTGGTTCAGACCCAATGATTATGTTGATCACTGCGTCTTCCCCTTCTTTAGGCACTTCCTCCTCATATGGTAAGGATTGAGCCTTCGGGAACTTGTCCCCCTTTTTCTCTGCACTATTATTTATACTGGTTTGGGTTTCAGTGGCCTTTGATAAAATATGAATGGGAACTGGATTCGGATCACAAGCGCAAGATGCTCTTGAAGCCGATTAGCCCTAGACGATACAATGGCGAGCCGGACGCCAACTTGATTCACCGTTTCGCGAGAGAAGCGTCAACGTACGTGGAAATGGGCCACGTACCGAAGGCGAAACAAGTTTACTTTGTTTCGTACTTCCTAGATGATAAAGCACTAGACTTTTACAATCAAGTCGTTGTATCTGATGAAGAGGATTGGGACTTACGAAGATTCTTCGTTGAACTATTTGAGTTCTGCTTCCCAGTTAATTTCCGAAACGAGCAGCGGGAGCGCCTGGAAAGTTGCTTCCAAGACAACAAGTCGGTGGCTGGTCAGGATGCCGAGTGGTCGCAAATCTTCAATACGATTGGCATGACTGACAATCAAGAGAAAGTTGTTCAACTATTCAATAGCTTCAACTCCGACATCCAAACGGAAATTTACCGTAAGCATTTGGATCCCGAAGTATCAACCTAGGAACAGGTCGTGAAAGGGGCAGAGCAAGCTGAAATCGTGGTCAAGCTGATGAAAAGGAACTGCCAGGCGATGTCTGAGACTGAGTATCAGTCGCAGGATGATGAAGATTCGGATGGAGAAGAATACGATGAAGATGAGTATGATGAAGAGGAATATAACAAGGATGACCATAATGACGAAGATGAAGAAGGAGAAGCCGACGAACCGGCAGATAACGATAGCGATGATGCCGACGAGTCCTCTGCACGAGGAAATGGAGGGCGCATTGAAACACCGCAGACGCAAAGTCAATCCATGCGGGCAGCAGCGGTTGAAGTTGAGATCCCCGATGACCAGCCTTGGCATGGAAGACACGAAGAATACATGCGTAGAGGCCTATGCTTCAACTGCGGTGGACGTGGCCATCGGGCGCGAGACTGCCCATCACCAAGATCAGCACGATTCAAGGATGAAGTTGAATTTGGAACGCACGCGATGTATTTCTCGCAGGATTCGACCCTGCGCGACGCGCTGTGTGAAAGTACTGAGATGAGTACTCTGCATGTTGGAAGCATGCGCTTTGATATCCCTCTCGAAGTCGAGGAGGGCGAGGAGGAGCCCATAGAATTTTTTGAAGACTTTCCCATGAATCCGCACAATGAGACTTTGATGAACACGAAAGATATCGACTTCGAGACTGACCTCGATTCTGATTTGGCTTCGCCGGAAGCGATTGGAGAGTCTGAAAAGGACTTGCTAGCTTGTGATGACTTCAAGGAAACACCTGACAAAGATCTGCATGCAAAAAAGCCAAACTTGCATGCCATTCCGAACTTGCGAAAAGGTTCTCTGGCAAGTGTGGGTGGAAGAAAGGAGCAAGTCTCAAATGACAGCGCTGATCACTTTGATCCGTCGATGTCGCCTCATGACGAACCCGAAGTTGCTCCCGCGGAACCAAATTGCTCTTCTGGTTTACGCCGTAAAGCTAAATATAAAGGCCGCAAACGGCCTGCGAAGGCTGTCAATGCAATTCGTGAATTTGAACCAAGCAAGTGGACCCCTCAGTTGCCAGTAATCTCATTCAAGGTCAACTCCGATGATTTATCGGATTCGATACCGATTTGATCCAAAAAAGATGCAGGATTGAACAACGAACATGAGGTGTGGCTCGCCGCGCATCGGCGACCTGGAGGGCGGATGTAACGAGTATAATTTTATCTTATCTTGACATCCCTTATTTTTCCTGATCCCGACTCGACGCACTCGTCGTCCCCAAGACACCACTCTAATTTACATTTCATTCCCCTTTCCTTCACTTACTAACCCCTGATTCTCCGTAGTATATAAACTTGTGATTTCCGTAGTTAGTCCTCTGGTCAATTCTACTATCACGCCACTCACCTCTGCAGGATTTTGACCACCCCGCGAACTCTGAACTGAACTTCTGTGTGCCGGAACTAGTCGCCGTCTGCTTGCCGGCTGCTCTCCGTCACAGGAGGGTCCTGAATTCTCTCCGCTCTCGCCTCCTAGACTCGAAACCAGCCTGTAGATGAGAGACAAGTCTCGATCTACAGGCTGGTCGATCGGAGTTTGAATTGCTAATGCGCGCGGCTTTCCTAAAAAGGTTATTAGATAAGCCGATGCTGTTGGCGCCTCAGAGGGTCAAAATTGTCAAATGAAGAACCTGAGAGGGTATAGGAGCATAATGTAACACCACTGTGAGTTTAAATGGGTTCATAATGCCAATTTTCAAGCAAGAAGGAATATCTTTGCATTCTATCGGCGTTATTCGGGTGACGTCAGTCCGCCAAAAGCTTGCTTATCTAATAGCCTTTTTTGGTAGTTCCGCGCGTTAAGCGATTTCAAACTCCGATCGACCGGTCTGTCTATCGACAGCTTGCTCCATAGACAGACTGGCTCCGGTCTACTCGCCTCCTCTGCTGCCGCTTTTCTACAGACACAAAAAATCAGTGAACGCGATTTCTGACTGAAGTCTCCTCTGCTTACCCAACTTCAACCAGTCTGTCTCGAGCCTCATACAATTGTTCCTGTGTCTGAATACCACTCATCATCGAGCGCACTTCGGTCAGAAGGGTATTGTAAACAGTGCGCTGCGGGATGGTGCGAGTAGGAGAAGGTGGTGTGCCGTTCTGAGTATCGCTTTGGACAGTAGAAACCGGATTTGCAATTGATGCAGCCGGCAGTGACAATGCAGAAAACCGAATTTTGTGGTTGGAGTGTCTATTCAGAGTAACTGCTGGAGTCTCAAGGATATCCAAAGCAGAATCTTGATACCATCTGTTTCAAAGAGCGTCAGATTGGTTGATTTCAGACATTCCTTGTACACACCTGGCATGAATTAATGAAACATGGAACGGTAATCCAGGAATCTTGGTCCATCCGACAAAATAATGCCGAAAAACAACGCCAAGGTTGGAGGGCATGCAACAGTCACACATGTAGCGGCCATCTGGAAACAGGGCGATAATGTGGGTGGCTTTATTGAGCTCGTGAGTGATTCTGAGAAGATGGCAAGGTACAAGCCCCCTCTCCCGAATGAGGTGCAGCAGGAATCTTGTGCCAATATATGCATTGTCATTTGCGAAGTCATTCCTGGGCTGCTAGCGACCGCAGGAATTGATATGACATGGAATGTAGAGCAAGGTAATTTGACTTACCTGTTCCTCGCCATTTTGCCAGATGTAACCTGGTTCGGCATCGTTCAGTGCGATTGCATATTCAGACTAAAAATCTCGAATCAGCATCAACCTGCAAGATGGTATAACTCGGCGCACCCAATTTCTGATTCCATCCGGTAGCTGGAGAGCGTCGGCATCATAGAACATGGACAGTTTGATATGATACAAAGCCAAGAGTAAGAACGTCGCCGTTGCGAATGCACTCGCGTAATTCCACGAGATTTGGGCTGTAAGGTCTGTGTGGGAGAGCGTAGAGCTTGCGGCAGGTGTTGATAAAAAAAGGTCGGAAGAAAAAGGAAGGTCAGCACGGGACCGAGGTATTTTGCGGCTCGCCGGAAGTACGTGAGCTCAGCACGAGCATTAAGAACACCCTCTATCACCCACCGCTCGTCAAGGAGGCAACCGAGCATATAAAGAGGTGTCGCCTGAGCAATACAAAAAGCCAGCAAGTGGTTCCGAGAATTTGCAGAGCTTAAACTCTTCGATAACACCAGGAAGGAGGGAGGAAGACACTACATGATCCAGAATACGGGAGACTGCCTGGAGATTATACGCGTGATTGTTGATGTTCACGATGAGGCGGATCTGAAGACCAAATCTACGGTTCATTTCACCTAGATCCGATTCAGCACCAAACGCACTTTGGAAAGGTGATATCTCTGAGTTTTCCCTCTGATTCGAATGCAAATGGATCGCGCATTCTCGTTAAATGCATCCTCCGCAGCTTGGGTGATGGGGAGTAGGTCCTCCAAGCATGGGACTGCGTCCGCAGCGGTCACAATTATGTCTGTGGCTGCCGTGGGCACAGTGTCGCTCCAACACTAGTTTTGGATACTGTCCTTCGGCAGGATGGCCGGCAGGCAGTTGTTTTGAATGATTCGATGTGTGTCGGTGATGGTCAGAGCCGCGAAATATTCTGCAGAGTACTGAGTCTCTGGGCTGGGAGTAGAATAGGCTGCAAACGACGTTGTGGACGGAGAGAAGAGGCAAAAGTGCAGGTGAAATTCAAAAAAAATTCTTTGCGGTGATCAGCGCCCCATCAACCGCCCTTGATGCGCCATATGCAAGGCCAAATACGAATTGCCATACAGAGGAAAATGACCAAATGACCATAAGTCAGCACGATAATGGTGAGGCATTCTCAAAGTGATAGGCCAAGGAAATTACCTTAAAAAATGGCCAGGATGGTCATCGCCTTCTTTCACTCGGCAATTCCGAAGCGGGTGGATAAGACACGGGAGTCCGGTCCAGGCCCGAAGGGTTGCCAAATAACCGATCGCTCTTTGTCAACCCCATGATTCTGTCAAGGGGGGTTGACAAATAGATTTATCCCACTTACCCCACTGTATTTGAAAATAAAATATTTATTTATCCTGGAAGTTCCAACGAATTTGGGGACCCGCGGGTAACCCGTACGGGTTTTAGACCCGACCCGCACACGGGTACGGTTTTTGCGGGTACGGGTACAGGTAGGCCCGAAGGTACACGCGGGTGTACCCGTGTCCATCCTTAACAATCACACTATACTTACAAAACCCATCGGCCATTCTTCGGTCCACTTACTGTAATGTACACACTATTCTGGTGTCTGACACTTTACCGAAACAGTTTGACTATGTCTACTTGAAAGTTGCCAATATATGCCAACAGCTCCTCATCCGGCAGCGCAGAGTGATCCAGGACCTGGGTGAGCTGCGTGCGGAGCTGAAAGTCGTCGGTTCTGTGGTCAGCGGACCCATGAGCGATGGTTTGCAACATACCCGTAACAATGCTTTGCGTCGTATCGCAATCTTACTGCTTTCGCTGTCCATTTCATGGCGGGCGCGCAAGGTTGCTAAATCTTTGGCGACCCGTTTGCCTTCCGCCAAAATGTCCTGAGGCAGGTCGGCGAGACGCGCAAGCTCCAAGCCTGTAATCTTTTTGTAAACCGCTCGTGTGCATATCACAGGGCGTACCATAGTGGCTCGACTCCTGGGGCGCGCCGTCGACTATCCTGTAACTTATTAGTGCACTATTCGTAAAGCGAATAAGGTCGGTGATTCACTTGTACTGGAATGTGAGCCCAAAATTTGCCCCCCCAATCGACGTCCGCTGGCAATAATTCAATCGTCACTACTATGCGCTTAACACAGATCACACCTGAACCGACAAATGCAAGCTGAGCCAATATGAATATTAACCGTTCTATTAAGATTTACTGCCCAATTCGTTGGGGGGTGTTTGGTTCTATCCACTTGGAGCATGCTCCATTTCGCTTTCTCTGCCCTGCCGCTCGAAATTTTATAGCTTCGTTAACACTGTCTCTCACCATCAACTTCCTAATGCTGTACTACTGCTGTGTTGCCGTTCACGCGCGGCCTGTCCGACGGAATTTCTGGCTATAAAATGAACTGCGCCGCTCATTTCCCACCGGCTCGAGATGACGACGGTATGCGGCAGATTGTTACCACAAAAATCTTAAACTGCGGACAAGGAAATCAATTCTCCATTGGGATATTTCTGATTAGCAGGCTCATCACGCGGTTCAACGCCTTTCAGCTGCTGCGGGAAAAATCCCAAATTAGGCACCTCATGCGCAGTTCACCATAGCACGCCACATAGGCTCATGGCTTTGCTTCCTGCTATAAAGGCGATGGTGTGTGTTGCCCCTCATTCCAAGCTCCCTACCGATTTCTCCTTATCTTTCTTACTCAGTGTAAATTCTAACCAAGGTTGGAGCAAGCAAACTGATCAACTCAAGTTGAATCTACTAGCTACCATCAACATGCTACTGGGTTCTCTGATTATCTGTATCTCCAATTGCAACATTCTGCTCTACTACCCTGCGTTCAGCTCGGATGGACAGCAATTGCGACCGTATTCCTTTTCCAATGCAAGCAAGGTCAACTAATGGCATCATGGCCTCAATTCGTGACTCTTTCGGCTGGTTGAATGCTCCCTTAGACGATTTCTTCTGGCTGTGTGGAGGTCTGTGACCGCTGCAGTTAGTGAAAACTCATACTTGCCTTCCCTGGCCATTTCGGACATTCCTGCTGGTTTTCTGGATTTTTTTCTGTTTTGATCCCAAACTTCCAATGTATTGTTTATTTTTGATCTCATTTGTGCCGCCGAAGCGAAGCGTAGGCGTATCTTGTGTATCAGTGACTATACAAACTCGAACCATAAATGCGCACTTGATAACTGACGGTTGACGAGAAAGCGTCGTCGTGAGCTCGTCAAAATGCCTTTGTTGAATTCAGGCATTCATGCACAAAAACACAGGAGGTTCGACCCACGTAGCGAAGAAAACGAAACACTTTCGAAAAATAATAATAAATCAGAACTTAAATTCCCGAAACCTGATTGAACGAACCTTCAGTGCGATCAAACCTTCGGCGATCGCATGAGATATTCCAGCGCCCTCTCGCGGAGAAGTACCCCGGCCGAGCTCGTCGATTAGTACCAAAGACTGAGAAGATGCCAACCCTACACGAGATCGGTTAGTCCTCGCCAGGAATGGAGGTTCGAGGACATTGCCTAGGATCATCGCGGACGTCGCCATCTCACTCGCAAACGTGCTCAAGTTCTTCTCCATATCATCGTCGTTCGAGAGCCGTGTTAGCAACGCATCGTGAATACTAATAAAAAATGTCAGAAGATGCGCTCCGGGGAAGGAAGAGTGACCTGCCGAAAACTCGCATATTCTACCGGTACAAAGCAGCCGCACATGGCAATGACAGTCAAGAGTCCGATTTGACGAAGGTAAGTGCTTTTCCCTACGAAATCGTAGAATTTGAGACGTAAGGAGTTGAACTCGGGAACGCTTTACCAGACATGCTTGGATTTGGCATCAGCAAGACAGTTGGAACACCGGATAAGCACTCACTTTGGACCTTGGACAATTTGGAAAGAAGAAGAATCGTCGCAATAAACGTCACTCGGGACCAGAGTTCCAACCGATTCAATCGTTTCCAGGATGGGATGTCGCCCAGATTTGATCGCCAGCGTGCCCGTGAACTCCGGACGAACTTGAGATATACCTCAGTTAGCGCACCTGGACCAGCCAAAATAGGCACACCATAATTGTGCACTACATGACCAGTGTCAGTGTAAAGGTCGAAACTTGAATGAGCAAACGTACTAAGTGAAGTATGCGCAAAAGACAATAGCATATCCAGGAGAGCAACCTGGTGGTATTTGACAACAACAGCACGTGTTTCTAAACAAACACTTACAGCTTCAGAAGCCTTATAGAGTGTCCCCACATCCGCCAAAACTCGAGCCACGAGGTCCTGTATTATTCTATTTCCAGGTGAATATACCGTAGAAACCGAATGCACGATACATACTTTTCGCTCAAGATCAGCGTCTCGTTCAAAGCATCCTCCATCCTCGCGTTCATTTTTTTCTGCCCGAACGATGAGGTCAGTCAACTGGATGGATATGCAGCACATACCAAGTCTATGCTGGTGAACACCCATTTACCCCTCTTGAGCTTCGCGCTAATGAAACCTGGCGGCAGCTCGCCCTCCAACTGGTTCTGCCGCAGTGTAAAGACGAATCCTGTTTCTTGATATACTAGTGAAAGCGGAAGGCCATGCGCGTCCGACAGTGTGCGATTCATCTCAAATATGTCGCCGATGTTCCCCTTGTAAGTTTCACGGGCTACGTCGAGAAGCGGGTGGCAGTTGGCCTGCAGGAAAAATTTGAATTCGAACGAGAGTCAATATACTGTATATGGTGTTCCGGACCTTTATTGCGTACACTCGCGCGTTGACCGCGGCGATCCCTCCCTAAAGAAAATTAATTTTGGGTACGCTGCATCATACAAATGTACCAACCTTTGCCCGCGCTCCGTCCTCATTCAAATGTTCGCATACGAAGCGTTCAATCTTGGCAAGTCTCTCGTCCGACAACATCTGATCATTTCTGAGCATACATAAATGTATTGGGGTGCCACAGACCTTATAAATGACTTTCAAGAGCTGAGACTGGCTCCCTTCAAGGACATTCTGCAACACGGGTAAAGTTCGTACGACATTTCGGAGGTCAAGCATCTGGGAAACACGCGCTGCCGCAAATTTGGCGGCGTCGGTCGGCTCTATGTCGGATGTAACAAACTGAACGGAAAGATTGGCCTTGAAGCCTAAATAATCTTTTGGCACGTACGCAAGCGATGAGTCTGTCGAAATCCATCTTGTTAAGGGCTTTGAGTCCCGCGCGCACTTCGATGAAGCGTGTTTCGGAATTAACGAGCTCTAGGGAAATATGAGAAGACAATACGGGTCAAGGTGAGATTACAGTGCTTGCCTTCTACGACATCAAGACGAGCGTTGATCATGTTTTCAGGTAGGAAATGCCGAGTTTAGATCCGGTTAAGTCGGATAGGGAAGCCACCTTACCCGTGATTGGAGACAAGATATTGACACGAAGAAGGCGTGCTGCCATTGCAGTGTAGGTATGATTGAGGGTTCTGGAGAACTCTCAGTATTATCCTCAAAATTCTGGGCAGTACAAACCCAAACAGCCAGTGCGCTGATCTCTTGTAGGACATGTTGCCGACCAGCTCCAGATTACGGGCGGAATACGGGTCGATCATCATCGTGCCCTCGACCGGGACATACCGAATACGCAGAGACCTCGAAGCAAATCGTGTATTAAGCTTGGTCTCGGCGTGTTTGAATAGCGCACATACGGCAGAGAGCGCGTAATATCTAGCATCGAGTAAGAAAGTAGTGTGGGAAGGTGGATACATGCGCACTTGTTGGTCACCGTAAGCAAGGTTCCCGCTCTTTCGTCGTCCTCCACGCACAACTGAGAGACGAATTGCAAACCTGCTTCCATTGAGCATGCAAACTTGAGAATGTAATTAATGTGACATACCCCCAGTTTTGTCCCAATATTTCTTACCAATGGACTAGACCGGTACTCCGGGGAACTCTTCATATATATATTCGACGAGCATGGATGGCGATGAAGTATCCAAAGTGGAAAGAAACGTATCGGGAACAAGGACCAGCGCGGGAGGATGCAAATGCATTTGATGGAGAGTCTTGACATACGTTTGGCAGTCCGAAAGCTGTAAGGGCATTTGAGAGACATGGAAACACCAGAAAGGAAACCGAGACTCACCTGCACAAGCATAACTCTTCCGGTATCTCTGTCAAGTGCGGCCATTCCAACTTCACGTGCGACCCCCTTACCCTCCAGGAGCGCGATGACATAGGTGCAATCCTGCTGAGCGGATGCAGCAGTGGTCGGTCTGGTCGTTCCAGGACGCGTTTGAGCGCCGGTCGAAAGCCGCGATTGGCCGGTACCAGTTGTCGGGCGAAAGGTGTCTGGTCGTGACTGGGCCGTCGTGCGACGCGACGTGAGTGGCCTGGAAGAGGGCCGCAATGTCCCTCGGAGGTACGGGCGGTTTGAAGACGGTCGGCTTTGCATGAATGAGCGTCAATCTTAAACGTCAAGGTAAGAGGCGCTGTATCACGTGCCACTCACGTGTTCCAGGTCATGGTTGCGGGATCAACGAAAGTCTTTAGGCTCGTGACCATCCGCTTCTTCACGTGGCTGCGCTAATCACGTTGCGAAGCGGCTGGGATCTTTGGTTGGCATTTTCAGTGATGCCGCAAAATGAGGTTTTGGACTTCGTATTTTCAACCCTCCGCACCTTCAAAAAATGTGTGTAAAAAGTTGTATGAAGAAAGATGGATATTTTTGAATTCTGAATCAGATAAGACCAAATTGCTTTTCATTTGACCTAAAAACAAGTGCCGCTCATCTGAATCCAAATTGAAAATGATTCAACTTTCCCTATATAACTTGAGGCCCTCGAGCTGTTGTTCTGAAGTTACAGGAAAGCAGATGAGAGGTGAAAAGAACAAGGCCCAAAATCTGGCTCGATACTCGTGTTAGTGGCCGATACTGATTCTGAATACTAAGCGGAGTTTGAATCTTCATCATCCGGAAATGATGTGCACGAGTTCGAATCTCACCGTTAGCGAAAAACTTTTTCTCCCTTTTTGCTGTCCTGCTTGCTTCAAATGAGAGGGAAAATGAACTGGTGCACCAAAAACCCAAGCTTTCATCCAGAGATTCAATGCCAGCTCTCAGAGAATTAAAATGAGTCACTTCTGAGTTCAAAATATGTAGTTGTGCGCAAATGACATGTTTTCTCCTTTGTTTTGTCCCTACATCCTGTCGAGGACAGCTTAAATGAAACCCAAAGAAGAATTTGGATAGAATCACCCACAAAATGAACAATTGGGGAATTGTTTGAAGTGCAGAGCACTGATCTCGCCCAGATTTTGAGGTAGGTTGTCATAGATCAATGGGAAACAAGCATATAACTGTTGATTAAAGACCGGAAAGCTTCTCAGATGGATGCCCACTTATGAGGGATAACTGTAGGTACTTTAGTTCAATTGTTTTGCGCACATATGGCTTTAAACCGGCGAAGTTTTGGAGCTCTTCCCGATTTGGGTGAAATTAAAGGTCCGCTCAGTATCTGAAACTCCGCTCAGTATCGAAGGTTTCTCATTTGCCACGCGCAGCGCCGAGAAAAAATTAGAAATATTCAGGGGAGATATCACTGCATGCCAGGCCATCCAACCTTTTTTTCGGAGTTTCCAGACCCATCTGTAGTATCTTTCGCGCTTTATTTCAGTATCGAGATCAGGGACAGTGTTGTTCGGCAGAGAGCTCCGATTCGCGGAAGCTTCCGAAATGCCTTGATATAGATACCCGAGATCCCCGAATCATTGTGTAATATTTTAGTATCTTTTTTCTTTATTTTAGTAATTTCCCCCACCAACACCAGTATCGAGCCCAAAATCTCATTTGGCGCCATCAGCCAAAATGACGACCAGATGTTCCAGTCATTACCCAGCACTGATCTTTCTTGCCCTTGTGATCAGTGCGTGGGAAACGACTGGTCGCGAGTCTAGAAAGTCTTTACCGTAGGTACATTCTGCCGGATGCACTCTGCATTCCCTCAAGCCCGGCACATTTTCCGGGGAATGTGCCGTCCTTGCCAGCGCAGGCGGTACATAATCCGGCAGCTAGCGGCTACGGTACTATTTTAGCCCCTGATGTGTCCACGCACCCCGAAGTGGAATTTTTGGGAATTCCTGCCGCAATTCTGAAATAGAATCCTTAGAAAAAATGGTATGTGGTGGCTATGGGCAATAGTAATCTCCTCGCAGAAGTTCAGATTTATTGCGCGAGGATTGAGGGCTCCAGAAAATTAGGATGCTAAAACGAGCCGTTTTTTCATCAAAACCGATTCCACTTCCCCAATATCTCATTATCTAGACCATTATTTCTCTCAGAAAAAAAAAATCCAGCATTTTGGATGTATTCTGAATCGTTTTTGAGACTCATCTCGAGCGGAAAGGAAAAGATGCATGTAGCATAAAACATTCTGCGAGGCGTGACGATCCCGGCCCAAATTTCAAACTCCGCTCGGCAAGTGCTTCTTCGTTCGCGTCCTTGCGTCCTGCCAGCTCGTCGTTCTTTCCTCTGCTTTTTCTTCACGTCTAATCCAGTCTATAATCTATTCTAAGGCCCTCTCATCCTCTCAACTCACAATTGCCCAAACCCCCGCTGGACTTTAATTGCACTTAATTCTCTATTTCTTCGACGCGTCGGCTGACGACGGGACGTGTCGACGTGTCAAATCATCTTCATGGGAGTTCCTTGACCTCGTCAGCAGTATAGGAAAGAAGGTTACGTGTCATTGGTGAAGGAGGAGGTCATCCAAAAGGCGGTTGCAGCGGTCAAGAATGGGACGTATGAGAACGCCGCAGTGGCGGCGCGTGCTTTCAGCATCGAAGACCAGTACAAGACCGTTTGGCGCCGGTTGAATGGCAGGACCAAGTCTCGTCGTGCCGCACACATGACGTCCCAGCTGCTGAACGAATCCCAGGAGAAGACCCTCGTCTCCTGGATCAAGTTCCTCGGCATTGCGGGCATTCCCCTATCCAAACGCACCATAGCGCCAAAGGTCACAGCCCTCTGCGGTCGTAAACCTTCCCGCCGTTGTCATCCTGACTGCACACTCGGAAGACCCACCAAGCTCGACTCGAAACGCGCGTGCGCTTTCAATTTTAGCACTGTACAGAAACATTTCGCATTTCTTCAGGACACTCTCGATGACGGCGGGAACCCGATCCCTGCATCTAATATCTACAACTTCGATGAGATCGGTATTCAGATTGGAGGAGGAAGGAAAGGCTCCGGCGAACAATTCTTTTATGACCACAATGACCGCTCGAAGTACAAGATCAGCTCCGACGACCTTGAACTAGTCACTATCTTCGAGACCATCTGCATTGACGGCACTGCCAACGTTCCCCCTTGTTTTGTCTTCCAGGGCGTAAACATGTGCCCAGAATGGTTTGTAGAAGCTCATTCCGAAGACCCGAAGTGGAATGGTGATATCCTGTACGCCATTTTTTACCCTTTGTCGGCATCTCTCATTCCTTTCTTTGTAGAATTGCGACTACGGAAAGCGGATGGACAAACGAGAAAGTATGCGTAACTTGGTTCATGAAAAGCTTCATTCCTTCTGTCAAAGCTCATGGAGACGATTCTGCTCCTTACGTTCTGGTTTATGACTCGCACAACTCACACGTCGCTGTGGAAATGATTGACCTTGCACTCGAAAACAACATAATTCTTTTCTGTCTCCCACCCCACACGACCCATTGTCTACAGCCTTGCGACGTCGGCGGATTCGGTCCTCTCAAAAAGCACTGGATAAAGGCTTGCGAGGCTATCTTGGCGGACACTGGCCTCCCGATGAACGTAAAGGATGTTGTACGAGAATATCTAGCTGCGCGGCGAGCGGCGTTCAAGGCCGAGACCATAGTGCAAGCGTGGGCGAAGTCAGGAATTGACCAAGATCCGACGACCGGAGGAGCGAAATGCAATCCTGCCCGTTTCACAGCAGCAGATTTCGCCCCCAGCAGCTCAACCTCGACGCAACTGCAATTGCCTGATGGCTATCCAGCGCACCCCACATCCCCATCTTCCTCTTCTGAGTCGTCTTCATCAGAGTCCGGCTCAGACGATAATTCCACGTCGAGTGATGAAGAAGGCGACGACTGGCAGGATGTTACGTCCGTCCACCCTCCACGTCACTGCGCTACTCTTCCTTCATCGTCTGCTGTTACACCAAACGCCGCCGCACCAACTTCATCCTCCACTACTCCTCCCCTCCCCCCACTTCCCGCGTTCACGAACATATACGACGACTCGGATTCAGAATCCGATGACGACCCTCCATCTGATTTGCCCACACCCGAGAAGATCGCACACTATCGAGCCTGGAATCGGAGGCTCAAAGAGCAGCGCACATTCGCTCGGCAACAGAGAGACAAAGCCGCAAGTCACACCATCCTCGCAGGCGAGCACATCAAGACCCTCAAGGGCTAGCTCAATGCCAAGAAGAGCACGGCTCGAGGCAGCTCTGGGCGAATCGTCCACACGCAGTCGCGTATCTTAACAACAGCTGGAGGTCGCGCTGCAGCCGCTGCGCAGAAGGACGCATGCGACGAACGGGATGCAGCGACGGTCAAGCGACAGGCCAAGAAAGACGACGCCGCTGCAGCTAGCCGGGCCTGTCGTGCCGAGCTAACTGCTGCGTGCATGACTTTCACAGGTACCTTCAAGCAGCAAAAGCTCGGTGAGCTGCGGGACCTGGCGTGGGCGCTCGGGCTCGACGAGAAAGATGCCAAGATTGACCTCTTGGAACGGATCCAAGGTCTCTTTGACCATCCTGTGAATGCGGCGCTCCGAAAGGACAATCGTTACGTCGCGCTCTTTGGAAAGCGCAAACGTGGCGATGAAACCTCAGATGATGAGCCCGTAGCCGGCCCATCGACAAGCAGCTCGCAGCGCAGTCCACCGCGCCGTCGATTGGATGAGATCAGCAATTTCGTGGTGTCTCCTCGCCGTCTACGAACACTTCCCGCAGCGAGCACTCAAGCTGCAGTGCACACACCTTACTACCCGTTCCTGCCTCGGCCTCTTCACTTTCACCCACACCTTCCATACCCGCCTCCCATTCCGCCGTATATGCAGCCCATGGCACCGTCGTTCTTTTACTAGCACGCTCCCACATCGTCATGGCAATGAATTGTTATGCACCTCACGCATTGTCCCGCACTGTTCTGTCTCACATCACAATGTCTGTAGCACTCGAGTAGCTTTGCCAAGTGTATTTCTTGAAATCAATTTGTAGCTTTACCAGGAGTTCACGACGAATTGAAGAGAGTCGAAGAGATCGATTGAAGCAAAATGGTGCCGCTTGTTCGGCAGACCGGCGAAGCTCGGCCGACGGTGTGACAAGCCGTGACGTCGATTCCACTTCAGGGCTCAAACGCGTCTTTTCGACCATCAAAACCGGCATCGCCGTCGTGATGGCTCAAAGTCTTCAAGTATTCTAAAAATTGTAAGGACTATGTATCACGAGTCAAATAATTGTTCTAGAGAAAAATTCAGATGAAAAGGCTAGTTTGCGAGAGGCACGGTTTGCCATCAAAACCGTGGACACTAGGGGGGCTAAAATAGTACGTCTAGTGATGTTCAGGGCTCGGCCCAGGCCCGCAGGCCGAGGCAAGCCGGGCCGGGCTTGAGGAATGCCTGGCAAGCCCGGGCCTAGATATATATATTTAATTAGTTCACGGGGGGTTGTACATATTGAAGTTGGTAGATGAAAGAATAAGAATTCAATGTAGAAATGCGAATTATTACAAGGCTTTTATACTACGAAAGAATTTTTCTGAGTCAGTATCTGAGTAAGTAAATGAGTAGGTAAATGAACGGTAAGAAAATATGCCGGTTCGGGCATCAGTAAGTAAGTACGGCCGTTGCCAAGGTGTACTGCAAATAAGGCAGACAGCTCGAATGTTTGTCAATCACAACACTCCCCCTCAAACTCGAGTCATGCCAAGTTTGTGGACTTGTTCTTCATGCTGGGGCCGAGGTAACAGCTTTGTGAAGATGTTGGCCAAATTTAGTGCAGAGGCGCAGTGGTGAACTGATACCTCGTTAGAGGTAACGACATCACGAATGAAATGATGCCGTATATCAATGTGCTTTGATCGTGCATGGTAGCCGGCATTGAACGTAAAGTCGATTGCACCTCGGTTGTCAACGAAGATAGGAGTCGGTGAGGAAAGGGGAAGGTTGAGCTCGGTAAAAAGTGAGCGAAGCCAGAGATTTTCACGGGCTGCATGGGAAAGAGCAATTTACTCGGCTTCCATGGTTGATAAGGCCACGGTGGCTTGTTTTTTGGAAAACCAGGTAACGGCTCCCCCTGAAAGCATGGATATGTAACCAGAAATTGATTTTCGGTCATCAAGGGAATTCCCCCAGTCAGCGTCGGTGTATACTCTCAGCTGGGAAAAGTCGGCATGCATGGTGAAAAGATCAGTGGCTGTAGGTAGTTGGCTCCAAATCAATGGTAGCAAAATTTGCGATGTATTCATTTGGGACACGGTGTCGCCAAGCATCTGGTTTGCTTGGGGACTGATTGGCAGGATTGCGGAGTTCCTGCCAGTATGCATTGTCATTACCCTGTGCAGCTGTTCTGGGCTCTCGAGGCTCACGTGGAGGCATCTTTAAGATATTGCGTGACTTTGGCTGAGGGGTAGCGGCAGGTGTGGGAGTGGATGTTGGCATTTCCATATTGGGCTGTGCCGATTCATCTGGGGTGTCTGCCGCAAGTTCGGGATGGATTTCTGGGTTCTGAGGAGTCGAATTAGGCTCGCTCTGCTTCTCTCTCTCCCCCTCGAGCCAATTCGGGCCAATTCAGATCGGTAGGAACAGCTGGCTGAGTTTCATAGTCGCCAGTTGATTTTTGGAACACAATATTCCGGGACTTGAGGACTTTGCGAGTCTTAGGTGCGTGATAACGCCATGCTCGGGAATCCTCGGAGATACCAACAAACCGGTATGGCTTTGATTTTGGCGATATTTTGGACTCCTTCTGTCCTTGATTCAGCACCCAGCAGGGAATTCCAAATTCCTGCATGCTGGAAACATCAGGTTTGATGCCCCAGAAGGCCTCGTACGGCGTGATATTGGATTTAAGGGATGTCGAGGGGGAACGGTTAATGATGTAAACCGCGTAAGTGACGGCTTCTGGCCAACAGAAGTGAGGTAAGTTGTGTGCGGCAATCATGGTGCATGCACGCTCAAGGATAGTGCGGTTGAGCCGCTCGGCTACACCATTTTGTTGCGGTGAGTATGGCGCAGTTTCTTCGACTTTGATCCCATTGGCAGCCAGCTTCTTCCGAAGAGAATCTGACAGTTATTCCCCCCCATTGTTGAAGCAAAAAGCTTTGCAACATTTTCCACATTATGTGAGGATGAACTCAATGTAATTCTCGATGTGCTGCTCGGCTTCTGATTTATTCTTCATCAGAGCGATTTTCTTGTGCTTCTTTGCCCCATCCAAGAAGGTGATCATGTATCACTCATTGCGAATGCCTTTGGTGCGTGCAGGACCCCACACATCAGTGTAGGTCATTTCCCCAATCTCCGTGTATTCCTGCTCTGCCACTTTGGGGAATGGTTCAACATGCTGCTTAGCTTCGATGCAGGTGGTACACTGCCCCATTTGGGATGATGAGGGTGCAATTTTCATGCCTGTAACCATGCCCTTGGATGCTAATTCTTTGACAGAAGTTGGGCTAAGATGCCCAAAAATGCGGTGCCAGTCTTCAAGACTGCGCTCGGATATGGCGGCAAATGCTAGAGTGGGTTCGGCTGGATTGGGGTGGTTTGGCGTGATGGGAGTGACGTTCCCGATCGCATAGACATTGCCAATATTTCGGCAATGGGCCAATTTTATTCCTCCTCTGGAGATGATCTCGACATCAAGGGAGTTTGAAGGGAAATTAATCCTATGACCTGCTCGATGGAGTTTTCCGAGAGAAATGAGGTTATATGGGGAAGAGGGGAGATAAAGGACACACTGAAGTGTGACGGCGTTCATTTTCCCATTGACCTGGAATTGTATTTTAATGGTTCCCTGTCCCTCGGCTGGTTTGGAACCAATTCCAACAATTTTGTGGTCCTCCAGCGGTGTATAGGAGTAGAAAAATGATCTGTTATTCGTGATATGGACGCTGGCAGCGCTGTCAAGAAGCCAGGAGTTCTTGGTGAGTGCGCAAGGCTCACTGGCCATAAACACAATGTCAGTGTTAGCCTGTTCCTCGGCCACATGTGCCTTTGATGATCCGCCCGGATTGCGCTTCTTGTGGCGCATATACCGGTCATAATTGTCCTTTTCTTGATCTGTATAGACCTTTCCATTCTGCTTGTCGCGGCACTCGTGAGAACAATGGCCGGGCCGACCGCAATGGAAACAAGCATCTCGGCGTTGCTGATTGCCGCTGCTTTTGTTGGAAAATTTGCCTTTACTTCCAAATGCCGGTAAGGCGGTATCATCGGCATCTGGTTTGGCACGGGCACGTCCTGCTTGTTGGAGGATGCGGGAAATTACGTCTTCTGAGTCTTTGACACTGTTTAAATCAATGCCATCAGCCCAGTTGTCCCAAGAATCTGGTAGGGAGGTAAGGATGATGGTGGCGAATTCGGCTTCCTCAATTGTGGTGCCAAAGCCTTCAAGTGTGCTGCAGATCTGTGTGAGAGAGCGTATGTGCTCCTCAATGCCCTCTCCCTCAGCACAGGCTGTGCGGAAGAGTTGTCGACGAAGACGGATGATGGTGATAGTCCCTTTGGGCTAATAGACACGCTCCAATTTATCCCATGCGTCGGCTGCTGTTTTTGCCTTTTGAATGTAGGCCATGGGGCCATCCCCAACACGGAGCCGGATAGCAGAGAGTGCTTTCTGTTGCTTCTTCTTCCAATCTTCCAATGCAGCAATCTCAGTGGCATTAGCCTCATCTGCGACTTTGGGCTCATTTTACGTTTGCCCATGATGTAGTCGTCGAGGTCCTGATCCGTCAAGATGTCAATCATCTTGGTAGCCCATGCGGAATATCCTTGGGCATTCTCGAGCTGTTTGATGCAGTATGCAGAGTTTTCCGACATCATAGGTGAGTTTCGTGGGAGTGGGATTTAAGGTGGAAGTGTGCAGAGGCAGGTAGAGTCGATGTTCAGTTCAAGGGCTTGGGGCCCATAACCTACTGAAGTTGGTAGATGAAAGAATAAGAATTCAATGTAGAAATGCGAATTATTACAAGGCTTTTATACTACGAAAGAATTTTTCTGAGTCAGTATCTGAGTAAGTAAATGAGTAAGTAAATGAACGGTAAGAAAATATGCCGGTTTGGGCATCGGTAAGTAAGTACGGCCGTTGCCGAGGTGTACTGCAAATAAGGCAGACAGCTCGAATGTTTGTCAATCACAACAGTACACCGCAAACAAATTAAACTAAACCGTCTAAACCTTCTCATTTCCGGGCTAAATAGGACCATCAAAGAAGTTGTCCATTACTTGCGTGTTCAATTTCACAAATGCGGGCTGACTACCGATCAGCCGAGCCACGGCCATCACGTTTCTGTCATAGGATTCGGACAAGGTGATGGCTGGGGAAGGAATTGGCGCGAGCAACCGACTAGCTGGAACATTTTAATAGACGACCATCCAGACAATTAAGAATTGCTTCCTACCATGCCTTCTACAGACACATAACATACATGTACAATCTAGCATAGTGTTTTTTTTTTATGAAAAAGCCCGGGCTTGGGTCCGGGCTCAGGGCTTCAGGTCTTGCACCCAGGGCTCGGGCTCGGGCCTGGTGAATCTGAACCCCGAGCCCGCCCAAGCCGAGCCCGGGCTTTCTATGCGGCACCAACGCAGTATTCAATGTCACTTTGAAGATAAGTACATATTGTTCTGGTACGTGCCACAGTCAGATGAAAATCCGCGCTTCAGAGAAATACCGATTCAAGTCATGGCCGAGATGCCCGAGTCCCAGGTCAACTCAAGCAAGCACAATTTATGAAATTGACAGGGGTTGAAGACTGAACTTGCTGACCTCCTTGACAATCTCCCAAGGCTTGGGTTTTACTGTCTTCTGCCCTTGCCAACAGTTCCACTGGTTCAAATACTGTGTACAAAACCTCCTTATTTTTTCGGCAGAGTACTGAAGCGCTGTGCCGCGGCTTCTGGGCGCAGCGACATAGATTTAGGATTGACCATTTATTAAGTGAGATAGCACAGATGCACAAATTCAAACGGTCAGGCCCTAGATAGGCCGTGAAATCAAAAGCACGAACTAAGTTTCATGGAGTGACAGTCCTGCGGCACTACTGCGCGCTCTGGGGGGTTCGGGTAATTGCGTATCCAGGATCGAGTGGGACTTGATCCGAATCAATGGTCTCAGCATGCAGGGATTACGCAAAATGCAGCAGATTTCGCAGCTCAACCGACCACCCGGCTTGTTGAATCATGGACACCTCCCTAAAATTGGGAGAATAACAGCAAATCCGTCATGGAATTCAATCTGTATGGCTCCTTGTAATTTAATGGGCACCTGATGGACACCCCAGTCCACGCCAACGCGAGCGGTCAGCTATCCCCGAGATGTCCGAGGCTCAACTTTGAGAAATTCATGGCCATTGAAAGAAAGATAATCGTCGTGTCGCATCTAAAGTGAGGAAACAATCAAGTCGAAGCGATTCAAACATATTTACATTGCAGTGGGCCCAAGCTGATGCAGGTCTAGGACCGCTGGGGGCGATTCTTTCCTGCCAAAATGACAGGAGGAAAGAAGGCGTCACAATTCGACCCGTCGGAATCATTCGCTTTTGAATGACAGTTTTTGTTGCGCTGAATCGCATGGCCGATCGCACCGTCGGTCGCGATCAGAGTCTCACATGAGAGCTGCGAAGATCGAGCGAACATGGTCAGTTCCTCGCAGCTCATAGCCCAGACAGCCTCAACTGCTCTGAGGCTCAATCCTAACTCGGAGTTATTAAAATGTAATCCAGGGCTCTTAGTTGTTGTGAAAACAACAGGACTTTTAGGCACATGTGGCTCAACATTGTTGTAGCCGATGTGCTGATCTCCAGCTGATGATGCACCATCCCTGGAAACCCTGACAGCCCCAGACGAGTTGTCAGTCGAGACCTGCGCAATTTGAGGAGCGACCTCGCCCTCCATTGCAGGAGGAGCTTCATTTGCAGCAGCGATGGTCTCGTCGGCCAGAGCCTGGTAAAGACGAGCGAGGACAACGAAGTCCTCTCTGCCCATCTTTTGTGTCGCACCGGCGGTATTAGTCGACGTAGGAATAACAGCAACCTTGGTAGCAGAATTTGTATTGCTACATACTGAAACAAAGCGCTCGTTGTCGCGCTCACTCGGGCGCTAAGCCCGAATTACGCGCTTACCGGATCAGCGGGTAGCTGTCAACAAATACCTTGTCAATGAATACCTTGTCAATGATCGGCATCTTCCGTTACGTTCGACATCGGTCTCAACCACTCCGTACCTGCCGACCCGTGGTCTATCCAGATATCTTGCCTTCATATTTTAGTGTGACACATACTCCCCTTAATATGTACGTCATTGAACGCTTTATTTCCCCTTTTCTCAGCCTCAATCTCGCCGTAATGTTTGATTTTGGCTAATATTCATATCTCTACCATGGTTCTTCGGGTTTGTGGCTACTGCGCCCTTGGTTCCTTGTTCCTGTTACTGTGATTATACTGTACCTTACTCCATTCACTTCCCTCTCAACCTGTATAAATATCTTAATTTCTTTCAATACAACTCAGCTTTTGACTGCCCACATTGTTCACCGCTTAAGTTCACTCCCTTCGCTCTCGCTCTCACATTCGCCTACCTCTCGTCGTCTCGCTGTTGTCCTCACCATCGCCTTCGTCCTCATGCTAAGTCCCCACCTTCGGCTTCGCATCTCTCGGCCATCTGGCCTCGTGTCATGGCACCAGGCTTATGCGCAAAACTCGCATTGTAATATTCCTGCTATCCTACTTTGTGCAGTTTATACTTTATTGTTAGCTCACGCTTAGTCGGTCGGTAGGCACGTCATCGCGAAGCACGCGCATAGTCTTTCGGGCTACAGGAGTCCAGCTCCAATCTCCCAGCTTCTCGTCAGAATCCGGGGCTACGCCGTCGTGGAGCACCGGGGGCTCAGAGAGCATAAGGTCAACAGCTGAGGTGCCGACACTTACGCCCCGCGATGGGGACGAGCTCACTTTTCACCGCGGTGCTGCGCAGCGCGGGTACTAAGTGAGGTTCCACACGAGATCTAACATTGGGAAGGGCCGCGCGAGAGGAGTATTCAGTTGACACGTAGTTAGACATCTAGATTTTTGGTGAAGGGGGACATCGACAGCAAGCAATCAGAACCAGTTGATCAGACTAGAAAGGACCAGCCTCAAGCAACGACAAAGTATCGAGCAGTGAAAAATATGTGACGGTGAGCAAGTTGTTAGTTCCCGCACATAGGTTTGTCAGGTGGTCAATCCAATGGATGAGTGGCGTGATGATAGTATTGACCAAGGAATCTATCATACGGCTAACTACTTATATACTATACTACGGATCGGTGGCTATACAGATATATGTGAAATATGTGAGTCAAAGGAGTGGAACAGGACGGAACTGATCGTGAAGAGCATGATGGAAGGAAAAGAATAATAAATAGTGGTCCAGAGGACGGACGGTCAAAACACAGTATGTATAATTGGCGGGAAGTAACTTATCCAATTGTGCTTAGAATGATATGCTAAGTATATTCAGTTGGCTCACCTCCGTAAGCACCGAGACTTGGGACGTGGAATATATGCGATGCTAACCGGCATTTTCAGCAATCACATTTACACAAAATCTCCTCCATCACGTATTACCCGTCGTGGGTGTCATTCACGGCCGCTGTTCGTTGAGAATGGAGTGCACCTTCATTGTCACACCCAGCAGGCACCCAGTTACTGTATGGCTGCTGCATAGTTCCAAAGATGGAAAGGTACGAGTCACTCACCATATTGGATGCTATTGGTTTTGGGACTTCCTCTGAACAACAGGCAAGCAGTGCCTATGAAAATTTGCATTAAAAAACCTGTCTTCCGGCCGGCCGTGGAATAACGAACCGATCCGGGAATCTCGGGGAAGGTTCGACTTCACACCATGAATATTGGCCAATTTTCGAGTGCTGCAATGCAGCGGCCGGATGAGCGAGAATATGGAAACAAAAAAGTGGTTAGTAGTGGGAAGAAGCACCAATTTATTACTGTTGAGATCTCAAACTTGACGGTGGACCCAGTCCAAAGTCGCCGATAATCTCGAGCATAGTTGATCCTCCATTCCATTTTACTCTCCACCCAATAATCACTCCTCGACTTACTGACCTCCTCATATACCCTCCTCGAACACTCGTTCCTCCGTACTTCAATTATACCCTCGCACGCACTCGATCGCTTATTTTGTGCCCTACATACAGCAAATTAACCATTGGTTCACTCCAGTGAATTTGCCGGTATTTATTGTGCGAAGTTTTGAAGAAAAGTTTTGCGGAAGATTACAAAAGTTGCGGGCGACTCTTTATCTTGCGGGCGACGCATTTGTATCTTGCGGGCGGCATCTATATATATCTTGCAGGATGCCACAATTTCCCTGCAAGTTACGAGTAATTATGTTTACATAATTCTCGTTCTTAATCAATCGAAGGGCAGAAAAAAGTGCTCGGTTTTTACTTGTCTCCGCTCATTCGTGTAATGCTTTTATGCCGTAATTTCATTAGAAACCTTGACGACATTAGATTTTTTTTGTGATACCCTTCGGCTTTCGAAAGTGGCCGGTGCCCCATTTCAAATTTGGGTTGCAAATTGATCGAAAAAGTAATCAGTGATTGGCTTGGCTTGTAAACATGGTTATTATTCCACTTAATCAAGGACCGATCACATAAAATGGCATCAAATCAAGTATCATGATCATGCGTGCATCTCTCTTCATTTTCTCCTATGCCCACTGTAAGAATGAAGTGTAGCGGTGCCCCCTGCACCCGAAATTTGTGCCAAGAGAACGTTTAGATCCCGTGCCATGCTGTCCGAGCTGTCGCATTCAAAAAAGCTATTTTGAGTAACTCCATCAACTTTCGAGTCAATGCCAAGACAAGGGTAAGATCCGGACAAATAGGAGAGCAGCCGATGGATCGTCGTTGGATCGTTGCTTTCCTTCACAATATCGCTTTGTGTCAACGGTGTCTCTTGCTCTGCAGGCATCTGCTCAACGGCTCCTTGAACAGCTGTCTCTGTCTTCCTCGCTTCCCTTCCTCGTCGCTCTAGGCACAGTGAAGCTATCACTGTGATTGCTCTCTCACTGTGGTTCTCCGTTGCTCTATTTTCGATCTTGGCCCTTGCGATCCGGATCTGGTACTTGGTTTGGACTGGAAATCTGGTATACAGGATTTCCTGCTCTTCATGGGTCACGCTCTGCCTCTGGTGTTTGATCCATTCGAGTTGTATTCCGGTACATACGAAGTTTATTTTTTTTCCCTTCCTTGCTTCTTTCATGTTCGCTAATGCATTCCTAGTCCCCACAGGGCTATTTCTGTCCTCGGGCAGTCCTATTGTTGAATCTGAAAAACTTTCATTGCGTCCGTTGTCCTGTACCCTGAGCCTATGCCTGTCCGATTCCTTGGTTCCAAACGTTCCTTCGTCATTGTCATTGTCATCATCTCTTCATGGCCATGTACCCCGAACTAATGTTGAAAGACCTGTTGAAGATGGATGAGATGTACTATCAACGCTTTTGTTGTCCTCGGATGAGACTCGTAATATTTTTGTATGCGACAATAATATACAGTTTCCAAGTTGATCACTGTGCTTGATACACCTTTGAAACAAAGTAAGTTCATCTAATGCCTTGCACTTGTTTGTATGACTTGATATGCTGGACTGGCAGTGTTTGAGCCCCCAAAGACTAAATCTCTTTTAAAAACCATGTGGTAACAAATGTAGATCCCAATATTCAATTTCCGAGTCAGTCACCGTGTTTGATGCACCTTCCAAATAAAGTGACTTGATTTAATGCTTTGCGGTTGTTCGAATGACTGGATATGCTGGATTCAGAGTATTTCGAGCCCCAAGAAAATAATTCCCTTTTTAAAAACCGTGTGGTAACAAATGCAGATCCTGATATACAGTTTCCAAGTTGGTCACTGTGCCTGATGCACCTTCCAAATAAAGTAATTCCATCCAATGCCTTGCGGTTGTTCTTATGACTTGATATGCTGGATTGGGAGTGTTTCGAGCCCCAGAAGACTAAATCTCTTTTTAAAAACTGTGTGGTAACACCTGTAGATCCCAATATTGAGTTTCCCAGTCAGTCACCGTGTTTGACGCACCTTCTGAATAAAGTGACTTGATTTAATACTTTGCGGTTGTTCATATGACTAGATATGCTGTATTTAGAGTATTTCGAGCCCCAAAAAACCAATCCCCTTTTAAAAACTGTGTGGTAACAAATGCAGATCCTGATATACAGTTTCCAATTTGGTCACTGTGCCTGATGCTCCTTTCAAATAAAGTCTTCATTAAATGCTTTGCGGTGGTTTGCATGACTGGATATGCTGTATCAAGAGTGTTTCGAGCTCTGAGAGAATAAACCCATTTTAAAAAGCGTGTTGTAACAAATATAGATCCCGATATTTAGTTTCCAAGTTGGTCACTATGCTCGTTGCACCTTCCAATTAAAGTAACTTGGTTTGATACTTTGTGGTTGTTCATATGACTGGGTATGCTGTATTCAGAGTACTTTGAGCTCCACAAAACTAAAGCCATTTTAAAAGGCGTGTGGTAACAAATATAGATCCGAATATTCACTTTCCGAGTCAGTCACTGTGCCTGATGCATCCACCAAATAAAGTAACTACATGTATTGCTTTGTGGTTGTTTTTATGTCTTGATATGCTGTATTCAGAGTGTTTCAAGCCCCACAAAACTAAATCCCTCCAAAAAGGTGTGTGGTAACAAATGTCATTCTTGATATCCTGTTTCCAAGTCAGTCATTGTTCTTGATGCACCTTCCAAATAAATTCACTTGGTCTCTAAAACTCAGAAATCCTGGGGACCAGGAGAATCCAACCATCCCCTTTTGTTTTGTCCCTGAAACTTGAAATCTGAACCATTGTTTTCCCCTCAGGGAAATTCATGCACTTGGGCACACTGAAAAATTACCATTACATAATTATGAGTCCCTGCCGCGCCCTGCGACGGCTTTACCCCCCAAGTTAAGCGACGTGATAATCCTTCTTGCGGGGAAGACACCAAATTGCTTATCTTTGTTGCGGTAAGTCCGAAATCACCACTTTATCTTGCAGCCGATTAAATGTGCACTTTGACCGCCATACATTAGGTATATATTTTTGCAAATGAATGGTGATACAACATAACAACATATTGTCTTCTTGCGCGTTAGGGCCGTTCTTGATTTTCTTGAGGTGGCGACAGTTGGCGTGGGAGAGACGGAGCCATGAAAGCTTCACGGGAGTACAGCGGCGTACTAGAGAAGGGCGGGCAGAAGTAGTTTAGGCGAGGCAAGAAGACGGGTTGGCGGGCTCGAGCGGCGGCCAGAAGCAATGATGGTGGTGGGAGGAGGGAAGGAGCGATCTTGACATGCGGCTGACAACAAACGATTGACAGGACGGAGTTTGAATTAGGCCGTCCAGCCGAGTCGAGGTGCCATCATCGCTGCTCAGGTTGGTGCTGCCAAATCCACCGAGGCCGAAAGATTGAAGGAGGAAGCCATTTATTTCTGCGACCTTATTTCCGATGCTGAATTTTGGAACGGCCTTACCTCTGTCATTGAGGACATCGAGCCTATTTGTTATGGGATAAACATCAACCAGAAGGACTCTACTCGCGCAGATCAAGTCCTTCTGACGTTGGCAGGGCTCTATCTGCATTACATCGATCATCCTGAGCCCGAAATTTCCGGTAGCTTGGTGGCGCGGCTTGAGAAGCGTTGGAAAGATTGTGATCAACCTCTTTTCCTTGTCGCATTAATCCTCAATCCCTTCGAGGGCCTTTCCTGCTTTGGGCCTGAAGCCAAATTCGATCATTTCAAGGCGTCCTCACTTGTCACTGAGGTGCATAACAGTTTTTAATTTCTGACAACGATCTTACTATTCACAGGTCTATTGACGTGTCATGAATCATCTGGACAACAATGATTCACTGGAGCAACCAAAAGCGAAAGAGCGGAGTGTATCTAACTTGACACTCGAGTACCTCTCTGCCACCGGTGCGTTTCAGGACTGGGAAGCTGCATGCGAGGACTTTGAGGAGGACTTTGTTCGTCTTTCCTTTGCATTGATTTTCTACGTATTTAACTTGGTTTAGGGAAAGGATCCAATTCGCGTGTGGACTGCTCTTCAAAGAAGCACAGGAGAGCTCGCTACATTTGCGCTCACAGTTCTCAAAGTCGTGGTAAATCAGGCAGGCTGCGAGAGAGTTTTCTCTGATGTTGGTCACACCAAATCAGCACGTCGCAGTCGATTAGGTTTGGTGAAGCTCGAGAAGATGACAAAGGCATGTTTCGATGCATTATATTGATCAGTTTACTCATTGATTTCTCAGATTAATGCTGGCATCAAGGCAGACCATCTGGCAGAAGGCTTCATGCCGGCACATCGCGAAAAGCGCAAGAACCACAAATCCGTCGAGAAGTTATTGGCTGTTCCTCGCTACCGAGATCTTCTCGAAGACCAGGATGACGAGGACGAAGGCGAGCGTGGACGCGCCCTTGTGTCATCAGCAGCTGGCTGGCGGACCGAGTTGGCAAAATGGATTGCAGAGACAAGAGGGGAGACTGGATGCTTCCTACTCGGGTATTACCGAAAATTTAGTCATGTCCCCATTTGGATTCTGAGTAGTGTCTGCCGGTGACGGAGGGCCTCTGTGGGTGGCAATTGAGTTCCCTGGACACCCTGCATGTCTCTGATTATCCTCTATTGTTGTCTGGCCTTTGTTTACATGTTTTGTTGTTTTTTCTTGTTGTTAAATCACTTGATTCACAGACCTGGAAAGAATTAGCTCGAGTATGGTGTTTCGGTGCAGAAAGTGACTCAAAAATGGTTTACAACTCGCGCTAAATCATCCTCAGATTGGCAGAATTGAGCCATGGTCAGAATTGAGATAATTGATCAAGTGGTCCGTTGAGTTGCGGTGTTTTTCCATTGCTTGTTCAATTTCATATTGTTCTTAAATGTTAAATAAGTCCTGCTGGGGAGGTGTCTGAGAAGCACTGTTTTTTAGCCCTCAATCTCAAACACCGAGTACTTTATCTCGTCAAACAGTTCAAGTTGCGATTCAATCCTCACAGGTGAGCCTGAAAGGTCCTAAAAGCGGATGTACGCTCAAGAAATACAATATAAATATTATTCTGAATGTTGCCACTGGTCCCCGATGACTCGATAGCATTGAAAATGCCGCCGCCGACGACTGCCGGACTCGTTTGATGGCGCATCATGGTGACTAATGACCCCGGTCCGAGTGTTGGCCAAGAGCCGAGTAAGAAGCATGGAGTCTACTCTCCAGAGACAAGAGCGGCGGAACTTGAAGAGACCGAGGAGCCGGATGACAACTCGGACACTCCTCACACGGCTTCCACCTCTCATCTCCCTCCTCCCAAGACCCGAAAACAGTGTTGGCAATTAAGGGTTATGGACCCGCCCAAAGACGTCCTTCATTCTTCTCACATGCAGACGGGGCGGGCGCAGGAGATTTATCTCGATTGGGGGCAGCACCGGCACGTACGCATCTGGCGCAGTCGAGTTTGAGTTTTCTCCTGGTCTACCTCCCATCGGCATAGCTGAGCTTCGATTTCTTTATGTATACATCCAGTTGTTGAGCTTGTCACTAATCTCACGGACTTCCCAGAACTGCGAATCCCTGACTTGGTGAATCTGTGAATCGGAAATAACTTGGAGGCTCAATTGCAAGCTATATTGTCTCGTCACTAATTCTTGGGGAATCCTGCCATAGTATGTGTGTAAAGCCGATCATCGCCTCGAATCCGACAGATGCCTCCCCTGCATGCAGATTTCTTGACAAAAAGACTCGATTATCGCCTTAAAAGTGAAGGTGAGCCTAGGGGGAACACCTTTTTCCCCGTCCATTCACATTCTTTTGGCTTTGTACACCGCGTATGTCCATCCACGCCCACTTGGTGAAAATCCACGATTTCGGGGACGAAATCACTGCAAACAAGGCTGCTACGTCTGAGATCTCAAATATATCGACACGAAGGTGATGTGTATCCCCACACGCCTACACCATCCCCGGCACGGACGTCTCCGCACTATCATTTAACTTTGCAGGCCTCTGCATCACTCGTGTGGAGAACGTCTTCTGCCGCTGAAACTCCCACCGCGAGGCATGGTATGCGAGCGGGGGGAGGAACATGTAGGTGTCGGAGGAAGAGGGCTGGGAGGAGGAGGAGGGAAGGAGACAGCAAGACGAGAGAACGTGCCGCCCAATTCTGTTCTCTCCAGCACCCGTGCGAGCGCTGCCTCGGTGTTTCTCGTGCACTGATGCCGGTGGAGAAGTGGTTGAGAAACAAGCGAGACAATCTGCTGTATTTAAAATGCTTTCTTTAAACTATTTTAGAAAGTGCCATTAGCTCTGCAAACAGCTGTGAAAAACAAAAAAGCTGCAAAAAAGAAAGTTGTCGAGTTGCTGATGTCGAGGTTGACTTAAGTGAGATATAGATGCCCTCTCAAAGTTAAATAGTGCTTGAGTACCATAGCTGATCTAAGAACTGCTGCCGAAACATCCAAGTTGTAAAGTCACTTATTCCTCAAGGCGAATACAAGGCAAGTCGATGGGGTGCGCATACTCAGGAGTTATTGATTCAGAATTGCTGGATGGTTTCCAAAGTTACTTGGACAAACTAACATAGCCTTACAAAACTTACTTTACTTTACTTGTGGTAGACAAGTAAAGTAAAGTAAGCAAAAGTAACTTGCAAGTAACTTCAAGTTAGACAATGTACCAGCATGCTAGAGTAAGTTAATGACTCTAGGGGTTGTAACAAGTGTTGATTTATGCCCTTACGACCATAGCTTGACGAATTTCGCGGAATTTGATGCCATCTGATGACATAAGTTACTTTGTCTGATTGCATTGATCTAACTTGGCAGGGCAAGTTACTTCCAAGTAACTTGCAGTAACTTGGGGGAACTTATAGTCACTTTGTCTTTGCTAAGTCAATGGTCCCTCAAAACAACCTGTTAGCCAAGACCTGAGGAACAAATCTCCATATACCAAAAAGACATCTTTGGTTGAACTATTGAGCCAATACTTAATCGGGCTTATCTTCCTGGGGACCCACCACTCGCATTCTAATGGTTACAATGCCACCTTCAAGGCCACTATTTCATGCTCCTCAATTTTCTTGGATACTCTCCACTTTGTGTTCTCTAATCACTGAAACTCATCTGCTGCTTTTCCGAGCACTATATGATCAATAATGACATACTTTGGCCATATTGAACCTGTTTTTAGGTACTTAAGCCATAGACTTGAATGCACTAATAATTTCCAACACAGTTCCTCCCTGTGAAAACTCGCTTTTCTGGCACTGTTCTGGTGACACTAACACTGAGGAGGAAGGGGAGCTAGAAAATAGTGGGAGAGAAGCCAGTAAATAAAGGGAAGACCAAAAATCCAAGCATGCTGGCAAGTAAAACAAGGTACGGGGGGAGTAGGCTACAAGTGGGGCGAGTTGTAAAGGCAGTGGGAACCTTAAGGTTGTGTATGGTACGGTACTGAGTAGAGTCAACTCCCCGTGATGTATAATATCCTGGATAGTGCTCCAAATAAAACTTGTGGTTGTTTTCATGCATTATGTTCATTACTCACCGGTTTGAACGTAACTCGGAAGCGAACGGGTGAACTTGGCAGCTAAGTTAGCAGTAAGTAACTTCAAGTCAAAGTAAATAAATGTGGAAGTAGATGTAACTAAGTAAATTGAAAGAAGTCTAGGGATGGTTTCTTCACCTGTATCTGAATCTTTCCACTTGCTGCACCCTCTAGCACCTGATGGGTAGTTATTTCAGATACCAGGCTGTATGCTGGAAGCCTTCGTCCTTGCTATTGTAGTTCAATGTACTGAGAGTGAGACCAACAGCTACATGCATTGGATCATATTGCCATCTATCAAAGGGTCCCGCAGATGTGATATTTACCTTTCAGTGCTTCTTATAGGACTTCCTCCTGGGAACACAGTGTTCAACGATTTTGAACAGATTGTTCCCAACAGATTCAATGACTGTTTCATCTACAAACACCAAGTGAGGGTACAGAACCTATAAATAGAGAGTTTGCGGGAGCCACTGGGAGCCACCCGGTGGCTGATCGGGCATGCGGTAGCTGGTGGCTGTGGCTGGCTGGTGGCTGGCACATTGATTTCATATGTGATGTTGGAAGAGACCTCTGCTCTCTGGTTCCTGTTTATAGCAGGTAAAATCATCCTAGTGTCCAGACTGGGCTTTACTGCCAAAAATCAAGCCATTTTTTCGATGAATTGAAGGAAAATTTAGCTGTGCTGCCTTCTTCATGCAGGTATGATACAAATTGGTATCTAATATAGTGGTAAAGGACCATAAATGGACTTGCATGCCATCCCACAATGTGCGAGATTCAGCCACTGGAGGAGCCACAGCCACCGGCTACCGCATGCCTGATCAGCCACCGGGTGGCTCCCAGTGGCTCCCGCAAACTCTCTAATATCTTGATTTTACACAACTTGGCACATCCAACTAATTTTTCACAGCCCTAAATTGGGCCCAGATGCCGAAATTCTGTTCTGGCTTACGTGCCAACCCTTCATCTGATCCTTCTCCCGATTTCCTAGTATTCAAAATTGGTCTAACAGGCTCAATACAAAGGATATAATTGAAGTTCAGGTAAACAACAATGAAAGCATTTGCAGAAACTTCGGCAGAGTGGGAATGATAATTACTGATATGTGGAGTATTTGGTATGTAGAGTATGCTTGAGAAGTTGGGAAGCATTTACTCAAGTCCTTGCATTGTCTTATTAGAACCGTAGTAAGTTAGCTGTCAACAAGTTAGTTTTGTCAAGTGTGGGAAAAGTAAAGTAAAGTTAGCCCTGCCAAGCCAAAGGGGCGATCAAAGTTAAAGTTAGCTTGCACAAGTTACTTTTTTCACTCTCGAATTGCTGCCTGACTTAAATAACATGTATCGGCATACGTCAGGGATTATCTAGTCTCTTTATAAACAGACACTATAACACTAACCTTGTACCTTGGTTGTTATTGAGATTATCCCAGTAAAGAGAGTCCCTTGTTCTTTGATGTTGACAGCCATCATGCACGAAGCGGAGCGAGAGTAGGTTAGCATCACAAGGGGTTATAATGGAATGAGATTCTGCCATAGGCTGTGAGTTATCTCTTCGGCGCCAATGGCGTCGATGGACTCGAGCACCAACGTTTCAGCAGACGTCAGAAGGCTGCAGCCGATGCGGTTGTCGAACTCGGCCCAGCGGGGACCAGAGACAGGGGCGGGGTTGGTTGTCGATGCAATGCGAGATGAGCGAGGCTGTTCGGCTGCGTCCCACTCCCATTGATGTAAGGAGTGTTGCCAGGATTCGGCTAGGTTTGGTTCAGACCAAAATTGTCCGACCCACGAACCTCAAGATGGGTTCTGTTCGAAACTTATAGCAAACCCAGGGCTGAACCCAGAGTTTAGATTCAGATGGGCCCGGTCCAGGTTCGGGTAGGGTTTAAACCTGAACGATGCTGTAATCCCTGAAAAATTCTAAACAACTAATCAACATTAATGTAGGGTCTGGTCCATCCCGCTCGCTCACAGGGAGATTGAAATATTAATATGAGAGTGTCCTTCCTCAATTTCGACGCTCTTCCGGCAGAATACCACACACCTATATGGCTATCCTGCAATCAATCAGAAATCAAGGATCGGCAGAATCGTTGAAATCCAGTGGATCCATTTTTTATGCCAATCGTTTTTATGTGTGATGAGTTAGCGGGTTACACCCCGAGGGGTAAGGGGCTCAAGTCCACCTACCTTCCATAGTTTTTGGGCTCAAGCAGCAAGCCTGAAAGTTTTTTTTTTTTTTTTGGCAATCAATCCCCATCGGATTTCAATGGTTTTGCGGCATATAGAATTCCAGTGGAAGCCGGGATAGCCCTGTAGATATGCCGGAGGGAGAATTCACTTTTGGGGGTATGTACCGAAATTCTTTGCATCATCTCAGAACCAATTATACCTAACATGTGCGTTGTGATTACATAAAACCCGTGTCCAACCCTAGTTTTATCTTTACCTGATTGCATGGTAGCAGAAATGAGGTAATCATACCAGCTTATGTTGATTTATCTCTCACTCTTAGTGTCACACTCACGTCTGAATATGTACGATTACAAGATATTCCTCCACTTTTCGGCGGTGCAGCAAAAAAAAAGAATTGAATTGAGCTCACGAAAATGAAATCCAAGAGGGTGAAGAACCGGTCCGGCAGAATAGGGAACACTAGACAGAAAAATCAGAATCAGGAAAGTAAAGCCATAAGCTGTCATTCGAATAATGCTTAATGAGGCAAACAGCAGGATATGCAAAATTTAACCACCTGCGTATCACAGCCAACCGGAAATGCAGCAACCCCGCAGCAGCCACCAGTGGCAGAAAGCTTTTGTAGCCAGTAAATTGGAGATTTTTCACGTTGTGCTTCATCCAATACCAGAGGGTCGTGGATGCGAAAAACTTGAAAAATAATAGATGTCTGCAGCGGGTTTCGAACCACGGCTTACATGATTTTACATAATAGCGCGGCTACACAATCCGACCCCTGCGGTAAGTCACAGACTCTACATAGAGAGGTACAAGTGTTCATATAGAATGCCTGTCTAGGAGAGACTAGGGCAGAGAGATCAAAGTTGGGAGGGCTTGAAGGGGATAAGACCAAATACTTCTAAACAAATTGGACAGTTAATCTCAATAGAACGGTTAGTCATCGTTGAGATTCACAACCGAGTCGTCACAGTTTTAATGTTGTAGGGGACCCGACAGTACCCGGCTTTGGTACCCATTTAACCTAGTCTCTGTTACAGATACTCTAATAAATTTGATGACGAACAAGTAAGTATCAATATTAGACATTCAACCCCGTATTTCCTGTCTTTGTATATTAGTAGTTACGACCCTATATTGCACCTCAGTCATCTACACCTATCGTGTGTCGACTAAGGTAAGTTCTCCATGTTCTCTTCACATACACGGCTTACTTACTTATCTATACTTTAGCTCTTACAATCTTGTTCTTACTTTATTTAAGTGTCTTTTGGGGGAAAGAATCCACCGAGAATCCCTTCGAATATTTTCAGGTTCGCACCTGTACAAGCTGCCAACGCACCGTATTTCAGCTGCGATGTCCTCAGCATCGACAAGTCGCGGGAGCTTGTTCAAGCTGGAATCTGCCAAATTCTCCGACATGCTCTTGTTGTGCTGGCACGAACCACAAATCCAAAGCGGGTCATGATTCACTTCTCGTCGACGTCGGGTGCACACACTGGGCGGTCGCATATCAGACTGACTGCTTGGATCGTGATCTTGAGCATGCATTCCTGGGCAGAGCCTAGTGCCGAAAGCCACGCGGGTATCGGATCCGTTCACGGGCTCGAGCCCGAGGGTCTGCAGGGTTCGGATCCGGGTCCAGGTTGAAATTTCGAAACCCACCCCATTACCGTGGACCCGTACGGGTGAACCTGTGGGAGCTCGGCGGCCTCGGCCGACACTCGGTCGAAGCCTTTCCCGACGTTTTGCGACCGGATAACAGAGTTCCGCGCCATACCGAAGCTAGATTTCTACATGCCGCAGATGCGAAGTGTTGATTTGATGCGCCACGGATCATACCGGTATTTCCTCTTCCTTGCCTGGTTTGGGTATGGACTCGCGGTGCGGGGTGCAACATACGAGGCACGAGCCTCACATTGTAGAGTCTGTCTACGAGAGACTAAGCGCAGGTAGATCAGCGGCCTGCGGGTGACCCGTACGAGTTCGAACCCGCAGGTCAGTCGGGTCCGGTATCAGTGAGTCCGGGTCCGGGTTGTCCTTCTGGCCGCCGCGGGTGGGTCCGTGTGGAACCCTGGATGGACCATCACGGCCCACAAAGCCCGGCTTCCACGGGGATATATAAACGGTGTGCATGGGACGCTCAGAGCCGAGCTTTATAGCTGGCTTCTCCCCCCAAAACGAATACATTCTGTCTCTCGACCTCCCTCTCCAGTGTGACTCGGAATGAAGGACACAAGAGCCATCCTCTTTGCGATGGGTAGCCAGTGTAAGCTGGTGCGATTTTCCTCAGTAACGTGCCCAACTCAGAACGTCTCAGATTACAATGCCGTCAAACTATGCTGCAGCAATTGCCAAGTTACAAGATCAGTCTGTCCATTAAAGGCATGCCAGTGCAATTCTAGATTCTATTGCGTGCGTTATTCCGCGATCGTTATGCCTTTGGCTTACATCCCGCAGTCTACCACTTGTCAAAAGACAGACTGGGATCTGCACAAAGTGTACTGTAAACCGTACACCGAGCACGACCCAAGTTGGTCAAAATGGTACCCGACGCGTCGAGTCTTTTGGCAGGCCATCATGAGCCGCGAGTTCATTCCAACCCGGGTTCTCATGTGCGAACTAATAGTCATTTACAGATGTTGCAGTAGGTCAAGCCTTGTTGTGTGTGGCGACAATGAGCGGAGATAAGGTCCAGATTGCTGGCGCGGGCATCGGGTTCATAGACCTCCGCCAGATACTTCCAAGCATATGGCTCGATCAGGTCAGAAGATTTCGACAGCCGGTGCTTCTACCACTGACTTCACCTCTAAACAGATCCAAGGTTACATAAGGGGTAAGAGAATGTTTTGAACCTTCCTTTTGTTCTTTTCTTGAAGGGATTGTACTAGACGATTCCGTAAGCCTTGCGGTCGTCATCGGATTGGCCTCAGTCCGAATTTTACCGTTCCGAATTGCCACAGAGCCCGTGAAGAACTACTCATTGACATCCTTTCTGAACCACGTCAACTCCGGTACACAGGTTACAGTGGTTCGAAACTTTCGGGCGGAGAGAGATGGAACCGTTTGGGAACCACATGTGTCCCATGTCGGTCCATTGTAGCCAAACACACCCGATACGGCACAGCCGGATTAAGACGCGGCAAGATTGCGCCGCAGTACCTCGGGTTACATTTGAAGGCACTGAACAACTCTTTTGTTGAAGCTCAAGAGTTGAGAAGGCGTTGTCGTATAACCAGTCGAAATAGAAGCTATCCAGCTTTCTAGGCCTGGTCACGTGGACTCGATCATTGGCGCGAGCCCGGCAAGCTTGCAAGGTGCGGTAGAGCTGATGTATGAGTGGGAAGATCAACGGCCGGCGAATTATGATAGGTTTCAGACCTTCGATAAAAGCACACAGGTCTCTTATTATCGGCAACGATGAGTAGGACCCACACTCTCGGGGTCGGAAGTGGGGAAGACGGTCCCCTATTCTCGCTGGAGCATATTTGGGTCGCACCTACCGAGGCGCTGCTCCCCAAGGCAAAATCCACGGATGAATATCGAGTACAAAGAGCCAGGAATACCACTTCACAATCCAGCCCAGCACCTTTGAAACGATTAAGGAGCGCATCTCACTGAGGGTGCCAACGCTCATGAAATTCACAAAGGAAATCGTGAGCTTTCTGGATGGAATCCAACAACATCGCAAATATTAATTTCAGCTAGTTTTTGTAACACTCCAGCTACCTCCTTGATTTGATTTTGTCGTGAATTCCATTGAATCAAACTATGATTAGCATCGTTCCAAACAGTTCAATCTCAATCTACACAAAGATTATTTGATAATTGTGTATGAATATAGCATACATTTGTACTGTATAGCTACGCCTGCAAGGCTTGGGCGCTGTCTCATCCTCCGGCGATGCCCCCATCGTTCCCTTTGGGGTCCGTTGGATCCGCCATCTTCATCCACGTTCATGCTGTCCGTTATCGTCGTCGAAGTTCATCGGATGGTCAGCAGCTAGTTTATACTAGTGAAATTAGACGGAAGGTATGGATGTTTAAGACGCACGTGGATCACAGTCCGCGTCATGTCATCGACGCTCAGCATTCCTTGAAGCTGACCTTTGACGCCTTTCACAGATGAGGAATAAACTCGTCAACGGCAGTGGAGGTGCTCGTGTGGAGCAGGAGCCCAAAGGCGCATGTTTGATGTCGGACGAGCGTGAACTTTTGCTACTAACTCTCATTTCCACTACTAGCCGGAGTGAAGCTCCGGCATATCCTGTATTGATATACTAATTCAATATGTTCACCTGGAAAGGAAATTTAAAAGTCTCAAATGAAAGCTTCTTGCTCTCCAAATTGTCGGATCGGGAGGGCGAAAACTTTTGGATTGGTTTAAGGAGATAAAGATCAAGACCAGTGCGGCAGCTACGTCGGAACGGATATCATTGTTTGCGCCCCAATCCCACTGTTGACCCATTTGCTATCGATCCCACTGTTTCTGGACCCCGAGTCCCACTAATCTGCACGAGTCCCCCTGATCAAGGCGCCCAATGGGACTGGGTGAGTCCCACTCCCACGAAACTTATTACTCCCGCTTCAAACTTCAAAGGGGCGTTTAGGACGAAGTCATCCAAGAAGCTTCAGACATACGATCCATCGGCAGTGCGTGTGGACACGTGCCGATTTGTGTAGATCCGATGCCTCAAAAGGACCCTTGACACTGTTGGGTCCTATAAGCGACGCATGAATTTGAGGACACGTCAAACAAGTTGAAACAACAGTTGCCTCAAAAGGACCCTTGACACCGTTGGGTCCTATAAGTGACGCGTGAATTTGAGGACACGTCAAACAAGTTGAAACAACAGCCGAAGTGAGCTGGAAATATGTACCTTGAGAGGAACAGGGACCGTGAAGATGTGATTCACATCGAGGGTTCCATCGTGCACGTCGTAAAGGATTTCAGCTTTGAAGGGCGAATAAAGGGCCTCGCTGCTAGTCGTACCAATTGGTGTGGTGATCCGGATGGACTGTTATTCGCCCGCAAAAATACTTTTCCCAAGGGCTTTGATCCTGATCACCGGTACAGAAATTTGTCGCATGTCGTGCCCTGCATTCTGTTGATTCAATAGGTGTTGTGGGTCCACCAGACACTTACCGCAGTATGCATTTCAATTTGTGACTCACCGCCAGTTCCGGTCAAATGAAACTCTGGTAAAATGGAACGCAGCCTGAACGCGCCAAGGCATATATGTATATCCTTTTCTCACCGGGTTTGATCCTAATAGCCGACATCGCCCTGAGTGGTGTTGATTGAATGGGTGTTGTGGGTCCCTCGCCGAGTCGCCGCCGATTCCGTTCAAATCAAACTCTACTGAAATCATTATAGAATTTGTTGCATGTCGTGCCCAGCATTCCGTTGACCCATTAGGGCGTTGTGTGTCCATCAACAACCCACCACAGTATCTGCTCTACTATTCCTCCGCTGTGCAACACGCCTCCTGCTGACGTCCGCTCTTTGCTCTCGCACTCGAAACTTCTGAAGCCTTTGATCCAGTTTGTTAGCCTCATGGGCCGCTTCGGCGGGGTCCTCTGTGTTTTTCTCTCTGGATTTTTATTTATAAAGCAACCCGTAAACCCGCGGGTTCGGGTTCAGGTTTCCGGGTTCGGGTCCGGGTCGACTGCTTTATACCCGAACCCGTACCCTCAATGAGAGCCCGGAGCGATCGGGTTGTGGGCGTGTGGACAAGCTGGACACAGAATCATCTTTTCTGTGGCAACTCATCCGATCTCTTGTTCGATCTATTGAAAAGATGCAGTGTACAAAGAAAGGGGTCCCTGTCTCGAACTCCGTTATAAGGGTACCTTTCTGCGTTAAGGCCCCCGTAGTGTTTGAATAGCTATGGACGATCCCTCGCGCGCAACCCTCGATGCCATGGCCCCGGACCTGGCCGAAGTTCCTCTTCCGTTCATTCGCGACCATATTACCGAGAATGCCACGGATATGTTGTTGGGTCTACGCACGCTACTACCCACGCTCCCCAGCACAATCGACCGCCGCTCTGTGCCGCTCTCGTTCACCGTGCCCGTGCCCCCCAACCCGCAATCCCCCGGCTTGGAACCCAATTACCCAACACATGTCCTGGCAGTCTCCTTACCGACCTCGACAGCGGAAGAGCCCCTCACCCTGATCGCAATCCATGGAATCGTCCTTGCCGCCCACTGCGCCGCATCGACTCTCCGTGCTCCGCCCGTGGCCGCCGGTAGCAATCTGGAAACGCTGGTTCTCCCGGTCTGGCCGGTCGTCCTCCCCTCCATCGACGCGTTCCTAACCCTCCGCACGTTCATGTACACGCACCACGTCGAAACCCTCCTCGGTGAGCTCCTCCCGCTCATCGGCGAGCTTCTCCCGCTCCCCGTGAGCCTGACGGGCGAGAATGTGCACGCTACGCTAGCTTCCGAGGTCGAAATAGAGCTGCTCGTCACTCATCTCGTCCGCGAAAATCCTGGCATCCAACACCTCGAGCAGTGGGGGACCCGCATTGAGGAATTCGACGATACGGTGCGCTGGCTCCAAATGGACGACTCCGAGCTCAGGGCTACGATAGCCTTGGCTTGGGAGCTGGTCCGTCGCGTTGAACTTCGCATATGTGGCCTAGCACCGGACACAGCTTGAGTCCGTATTATCATGCGTTGCATACAGTTCTGTATCATTCTGCATCGGCTCTGTATCGCTCCGTCCCTTATATATCGTCTGAGTCCCGTATCACTGACTTTTCGGGGATCCTTGGGTCTGCCTACAGGCGTGACCAAGGGTAAATTGTCGGAAAGTCCTAATTTTAAAAGGCCTTGGAGGGCCTTGAAAGGTCGTAAGAGAATTTGGACTTGTAATAATATTAAGTGTAAGATTACCGGAACTTCACAATACAGTGGACTGCCTCGCGGGTGCATCAGTCCGTCGCTATTTCACCACGCTTACAGCAGACTGGGGAGCGATTGGAGGTAATTACCAGGCCACATGAAATCGAGAAGTGCAGGATCGCAGATATCACAGCACGATCCAGTCGGGGCTGGAGATGTGGCCAAGCAGGATGCACGCTGCATGATGTATTTCCGATATTTTAACTGACCTGGGGTTTGTTTTTATAGATACCGGTCAAGACGAATCTCCGTGCTCAAGACTTTAGTAAATATCATTTTAAACACGATTAAAGGCCAGATCTGTTGGGTGACCCAGAAATGATGAGATCATCAAACATTCATGGCAAGACCCGAGCGAGGCCATTATAAGGGAGGGGGCGCCTAGTACCAGTCCGTGTGTGGACTGCAGGAGGCAGGGTGATCATTTTGACACCAATGATTTGAAACCAAGAAACCAGCAAACCAAAACCAAACCAAACCAACGCCATAGTTAGATGCTGATTCTGGTTTTGGTTTGGAGCCTGTGAAACCAAAAACCGATGGTTTGAACCATGGTTTGCAGCTCATAAAATTTCCCGGACCCGCTTGGACTAAACCAGATTTTCAGTTCATTCTTCTCCCACCGCAGATATATTTAACTACTCAACTTTCATATGCCGAAGCACTTTGGTAGTTTGCTCGAGTTGAGCCGTGGCATTAATTGATGCAGCTGATGTCGGCTGATCGGATTGCGGCTCCGGACCTCAGCCAACCATGAACATGACCTGCGAATGGGAAGCAACCAGGATGCAGAGTTGCGAGATGAAGATTCCAGTCGCATCTAGTCAAAAATCCTTTACAATGTGGGCCTGGATCTCTTCATGGCAGAGAGGTGGGCAAACCATGGTTTAAACCAAAACCAGGCCAAACCAAACCGTGGCCCATGGTGTTGGTTTTGGTTTTGGTTTTGGTTTGAGGATTCTGGACCAAAACCAGCAGAAGTTAAACCAAAATCATGGTTTGGAGACCAAACCAAACCAGAACATCACTACAGGCGTGTCTTGGTGCCACCCTTGGGTTTAGCAATGAGGCACCTCATGGACTTTATCCGGAACAGATGCTCAGCCTTGGGACGTCAATATACAAAAGATATGAGTTCCACCGATATATACTGTACATGTGGTAGAGCATCTCCGCTTAGATCAATCTCATGCTAGCGTCACTCTGTTCACCAACGGTTCACCGCGTCATCGCATATTATCCGTTTCAGCCGGCCACGGAACTCATGAGCATAAGTCCCGCAATTTCTGGGCTATGAAGAGTCTTGCGCGGTGATATATTGACCTCGTTCTATCTCCAATCCGGCGACATCCGAGTCGCAGCGCGCAGGTCCTTCTATAGAAGTATGACCAGATGGACAGAGGACAAGATGTTGCGCGGACTCACGAAGCCTGTTCACAGCATTTCTCGAGGCGCTCTCTTCGGAAGAGGAGGGATTTTCTCGGGATTGATCATTTGACCCAGACCATTCCATTCCGCCGCTGTCGTCATCGACAAGTTCATCCCATGCCACACCTACGTTTTCCCAGTTTCTTCCTTGACCATCGGAATGGCCTATCTTGACAAGACCGGCTTCAATTGGGGGAGCTGGATCCGTCCAGAGGGATGTCCAAATAATGGATCCAAAAAACAAATGTGATTTTAAAGCATTCGCATCATTGTCCCAGCCTGGAGGACCTGCACCCAGACGTTGCAGGGGGTCACGCACCTTAAAAGACCAAACGTTGAGCCCTGACGAGAAATATGGCAACTTTGACTCACCAGTAACCTTTGCACCAAGTCTTTGGCCTGTTCATCAAAACCATTGGGAAATTCGTACTCAACTTTCTTGACCTTCTGCCATGTGAGGTAGTCCGAACGGTCATTGAAAGCAAGACGTCCCGCAATCATTTGGTACACAACACAGCCAAAAGCCCAGTAATCAGAGCTAAACCAGAAATCCGTCACAGTAGCTCTGCGTGGCGATAGAATGCCTACGATTTTGTTGTCTCGATCAGTTCCAACAATTCCGGAGCCTGATACTTCGCAGTACCGACGAACGTCGTGGCACGTTCAGCTGTTGCTGATCAATACAATAGTCTGGCGCCAGAACACCCATGCTCACCGCCGTTCTCCAGGACCTTTCCGGTTCCAAAGTCGGTGATCTTTAGCCGGAAAGCCTCATCTAAAAGAAGATTTTCGGGTTTCAGGTCTCTGTACGTGGGGTCAGCTTTTGATACGCAAGTGAGTACGACGAATCTCACCGATGGATTACATCCCTGGAATGCATATATTCCATGGCATCTGCAATTTGTGCGGCATAATACTGCACGCATCTTGTGGACAGAGATCCCAGCCGAGATACCAAGGATTGTATGTCCCCGTTTGCTGCGAGATCGATTACGAAGTCTGGAAGATAATATGTTAGATACGGGCAAGGGAACATCTAATCGGCACATACAAAGGTTCGATTCATCGTGGAACGTGCAGTGTAACGAGACAATACCGGGATGACCGCGCAGCCGTAGAAGAGCCCGGCGCTCAGCAGCAGCTGTTTCCACTTTCTGTGCTCGAATGAAGTGGCTTTTATTTATGATCTTGATTGCATACTGCTTCCCATCGATGGAAGAAGTTGCAAGCTTAACCTACGCGAAAGGTCAAGACGGATAAACCGTGGATAACATCAACTGGTGTATGCACCGTGGAATATGACCCTTCTCCAAGGGTCTTGCCGAATTGAAAGTCCTCTCGCGAACACACACGCGGGTGATCGATGTGGTCGCGCGAGCCAGAGAGAGGAGCAGAAAAGGTGCGCATAAGGCGTGGTGGCGGAGGGGTCGATTCCGAGTCTGAGTCGCTGTCCGAAAAAACAGACGCATTTCTGATAAGAGCAACTAAAGTTGGTGCTGGAGTGTGTTCGATATGTTCGGTTTTAAGCATTTGAGGATGAGTAGTGCACTGAGAGTGACTCGGGGAACTGATAAGTCGTGCTTTAAGTGCCGGTTGGCCCGCGAAGGCAGTGCAGCGAGTCATGACTTGTGATGATAGGGTGTGTGACACTGTCCTCCCGCTCTGCGCCTGTCCGGGGGTCTGGGATCAGTGAGTGTCTCTTCTTCTTCCCTCCCATTTACCGCTCGTTTGGTATCATACACCCGCGCCTCGTCCTCGTGCTGCTCCCGCTGCCTGCCCATCCTTCGCCTGTCACCCCTCTCTTCCCTCCTTTCGTGCCGCAAGTCCTGACCGCGTTCCCCTCCGGGCCTCACGATCGCCGTGCCGCGACGCTGCGGACGACGGTGCACTTGTCCGCCGGGGTTATGCCGAGGAAAGGAGGGTGTGCCATACACTTGACCTCGTCGTTTACAAGCGCTGGAAGGAGTGATGAGGGCGGCGCGCGGGCAGCGGTGAGTCTTATCTGCTTTCCTCTCGTCCTGCTCCGTTGTTGCTCGCGGTCCTATCGAGGCTGAACTATTGCCTCGCAGGCTCTCTCGTGCGCGTGCTTGCCGGAATGGACAGAGGGCGTGCTTGCCTTGCCATGATACTCGCCGACGTCGGGCGCGGTGATCCTCGATCTTGTGCTCTGGTATTCAGAGACCGGGATCCCGGCTGGTGAGGACAGCGTACCGGTGCGTGTTCTTCATTTGTCTGTTCCCTTTCCATTCGCTCAATGAAATGCCTCCATCATAGTTATCCTGACCTTCGCTCCCTCTTTCCTTGGTGTCCCTGGCCCACCGTTCCTCGCCCTCATTCTTCTCCGGTAATTACTGACCTGTTTTTTGCAGGGGCGACGTCTCCCCTACTGTTAGAGCGACCGACTGAGTAAAAGATATGATCTCAGTCTGGAATAGAGGCTGAGGTGCGTCTCCCTTGCCTTCGACTTCTACCTTTACTTCCCCCTTGTCTTCGTTGCTAGGGCTGGTCACAGCACGCCCGTGTGCGTTTGGGAGCGCTATTTTGCATTGCTTACTATCAGCTAGCGTGACGCTGCCTTCGCGTTTCACCAGAAACGCGGGATACACGTCCCGCCTGCGCTTTCCTGGTGAATGTCGACGCCACGCCAATGTGTGACCGGGCCTATGCTTCTCTGATACCTCGAGCTATTGATGATTCATGTTCTGTCATGTCCTCTCTTGTTAAATATCATCGGTTTTCTCCTCCACTGTCCCGCATTTGCCCACCGTTTGTTTTCTCACCGGGAATGAAGTTGCCAGCCGTCTACGATCCAAAACGCGAGCCTCATTCCGCGGATCGTGAGCGCACTTCCTCAGTCCAGCCATAGTATATTGATCCACGAATCCTTCCTGCGTTCAACCCATCAACTTCGCGATGTCCCCAACCACGTTGCTCCCTTTCGTCCACAACCCTGGTACCGTTTTATCATTCAATGCCATTCGCATCTTTTGTGAAACTTCCATTAAGCTCTTTTTGTAGGTGCGAAGTACAGTATCGTGTATGATGTCGCGTGGAGACTTTGGACTATGGCTCTCTGCCCTCTGTCAGGTAGAACGCTTTTCCATTCAAATGTTCCCGCTCTCTGACCTCTTTTGAACAAGCACTACAGGTCGGTCTTATTCCACCTAGAATCCACTCTTTCGGTGGTTACATATTCGCCCTGCGCCTCCGTGTTCCTACAAAGCATATTCATGGCTCTTGTCGGTTCACAGATTCTTTCGCTCACACAATCCCGGGGTACGGTGCTGATACCAATCATGTGGCCATGGCGAATATGATATCGTTCCGTACGACAAGGTATGCATATCCCGTTATTCCCACTTCCGAGGTTGCGGGGCAAACGTGCTGCATCTTTAGAGCTTGGTCAACGTGCGAATAATAGCCTTCAGAGTACCGTGAATTTCGAATTCTCTATTTTTTTACTGATTGTTTCTCACTTAGCCTTGCCGACAACTCCGCCACACCGTGTAGACATGGTCTACTGACCGCCAGGCCCTTGTTCCCTCTTACCCGAGAGTTAACTTTTTGGCTTGCAAAACTGGCTTGCGCCCGCGCAGAATGGCTTGTTTCGGGAGTGGGCGTGGATTTTGGTGGCATCACACGCCCACGCCCGGCATTTCGGCTTGCAAGCCATTTTGTCGGCTTGGCAAGCCATTCTGCCAGCCTGCCATCAGTAAAGTGGCTTGCGCTCACTGTACATTGTCTAGAACCCTAGCATCAGATCTTATGTGGCAGATACACTCCCTAGATATCCCCCCACAGGTACCCGGGATATCATTTGTCGCATAATTTTGATATTGGGGGAATCCTCGTCATCGCCGTGAAAGATGATGAGGGCAGCTCACGCCCGACATGCAAGCCAGCAGGCTTGTGGGACAGAATTGATAGACGAGGCCTCCTAAAATTCATCTGTATTGAAAATAATGGAAGAAGTGTCCACCATGCAAAGATATTCACGAAAACAGTGTTCAACTTACCCGACTTTTGAACCACACATGTGTTTAAGTCCCTCAACTGAAATTTGAACAGATTCCTTCATGAAACGGCTTTCAATACTCTAACAGAGTTGAAACAACCCCTCTGGACAGTAATTCTAGGTCGTGGCTCTCGGTCGTTGACGTTGGTGATACCAGGGTCTTGACTGCAACTAACCGAATGAGCACAACTACGAGAATCTTTGATGTAAACTGACTCAGTGAAGGTATTTGAATGTTTTGGAGGATTCTGAGGCCCAGGATGTGCCCGGGCATCGTTCTTTTTCATCAGCAACAAAGTGGCTTGCGCAAGCCATTCTGTCTGATGCCATCAAAATGGGCGTGGGCACGGCTTGCGACGAAAACTCAAGCAGTTCATGTTATAATGAGGTCAATATCACTGTAGGCACATATAATTCACTTGATTCTAGCATGTTTCAGCAATATATTAATGGATCGACGCCAGGTTGAGCGAAGTTGAACATGCTGATTCGCATCACAAGCCATTTTGTCTGATGCCATCAAACGGGCGGGGGCGTGGTTCACTAAAATGAAGTACGTGTTACACACACCTTTTCCTCTCTCTGAGGTAGCCCAATGTATTTGGTAAGTATTTCTTTCATTGGCTTGCAAAATTTTCCCATATTTTTGTTCACTAATGTCATAATTCCCCATCGCTCACTGGCAGGCCACTAGTAGCCGACTTCTTCATTTGCTCGACAATATGGCTGAATTCTCGGCGGCCTTTCAGTCTGCATGAGGGTAATAAATCAGCCCCCGCACGAAACCACAGTTGAAAGACAGGATGTGGCTAGCGTCATCGGATGCAGTTGGATAAGTTTTGTATGTATCTCCCTAAAATATTCCATTCGCTCTCCGGTATCCGGCGCAGTTTAATGTTTCACCAGGCAAAATGAATTTCAGATATTGATCCAGAGTTGGGCGAGGCAGTTCGGTTGAGGTCCGGTGCACCAAGTATAGTAAACGGTTTTATAGTGATGTGATCAATGACGGCGACGGAGTTGATCACGGACACAGAATCCGGGAGAGGCGAATCGTGAAGAGCGAAATGGCTTGGTCGGGAACTGCTGCGGCATTTCAAAAACAGCGAGCCTGAGATCGCTGGTTCAAAAGTCGCCGGCGCGATCAATGACATTGACGGCGGCGAGGTGGATCCGGTGTTGTAGAGAGTCTAGAGACAGCAATAAAGAAGTGGGACGCTCGCAGTGCATTGACATTAAGAAATGAACGAAATAATTACAGTGGGAAGGTATAGTGTAGCCGAGCACAAGCCACGCCACGCCGCAAGCCACGCCCGCCCGCCCAAGCCCAGCCAATTTAAACTCCGCTAAGCGGTGCAAGCCACTTTGGCACGCCACTCGGCTAACTCTGCCTCTTACCCTCCTTTCGCCTCGCGTCTTTCCTGGATAGCGCGCCGTTCCACCGGGGAAACTCTTGGAATGATTCGTAACTGAACCATTTCAGACACATTGTGCGCCTCTCCCTGCTTGTTTGGCTTTTGACGACATATAGGAATCTCGTTCACACTATCGCAACACGATGTCCTTATTTAAACTTCATTGTTCTTATTGTCCGACTCCTGCGTAACATGGAGGGCCCCGATGCCAAATTTATCTAGCGATCTGGGTTAGTTCAACTCAACACTCACCCCCCTCTTTGATAGTCTTCTTATTAGTGGGAACCACACGGTCGTGGATGCTTCATCCTTGGAAGCAAGTCGATCGAGATATGTGGCGCCGAAGACTTTCTTACGTCCCCGGCCAAGTATGTCCGCTCTCGTCAGCAAATCGTCAGTTTCATACAGTCCAATATCTGACGCACTCTTCTCAGGCTCTCAAAACTCCGTGGCCGCCTTCTCGGTGCGACGGAGCGGCTCGGCAACTCCGAGTTCGAAGAAGAGTTTGACCGTTCCGTTGACATTGTGGTGCACTTGGCGGACTTCTACCTCACTTGATTCCCGCATATCTACCGGTGGCCGTCAGTGCAGGTGGACCTTCGGAACTTGCCAGCCAAATATATGACGAACTTGGGGATCTGTCATATGCTCTGCTGCGCTGCCTTCAGGACCTGCGCCTCAAGCACGATCTGAGCCAATGGGATCCACGCGGTGGTTGTCGTGAGCTAGTCCTATGCTGGACAACAAGGGTGCTCCCCTTCAAGTATGCTCCCATTTGCTTGACAAACCTCGTCTCGTTCATGGCTTTATAGATTGCGGCTGAGGAAGACTTTGCACGTCTCGATTTGGAGCTCGTTGTCGAGGCGTTGGACAAGGGGAACAGAACGCGAGCGAAGTCGATTTCTTGTTTATGGACGTGTTGGGGGGATGCTTCGGATCCGCGAAACATGTCGAAGGATCTGGTGCAGGGGTGCAGCGCGCGAGATACGCAACCACTTCAAGAGCGGTAGTACTAACTCGAATGTGCATACCACTCGTTATATTCAGTCATTCGGCTGCTGATTTTCTCTTCCCAGACAAGCGGTACTTCCACCGGACCTACGTAGTCGGGCCAAGAAATCCCAGCATTGGAATTTGCGGCAGGCTTGTCGTGGAGGCCCGGATGTTTTTCAACCCACAATGCTCGTGCAAAAAAAGGCAAAAGTGAAGAGACCCGACAGCGAGAGTTGTTCTTTAGGCATTGGACTCTGATTTCTCTGCACAGTCAGAGTTTCTGTCACCTGAGTTGCAACAGCGCCATTATGCTCTCGGCGCGTTAGATGTTCCGGCAATGCGGAGTATTTTCTGAATGACTTGATATGAACACGGAAAGTGCACTGCCTGGACTTAACTGGTCGTTTCATCCATATTGGAGTCGTTTGCGACAAGAATTCGAAAATTCGTCTCAAGATGGTTAAGGCAGCACCAATGAAAAGTGCCGCTGCGTTGGTGCTCCTGCAGAGTGCTGAGAGCGATTTGCAAGGAGTTGTTGATACAGAAGACACCAATACAAGTAGTTAAGATGTTGTCTCGAAGGATGCAGATACATGCCTTCCTGCTTCTCCGGAAAATGCCATTTGGAGGTCGAAAATGGTAGATAGTCGACCTTGGACGTTGAGTTCTGGTGTGGAAAATTGTCAAACCTCGTGCACAAAGATGTATTTTAGTTGTAATGATGGTGAATAGGAATTTGGGTACTGCCTGCGGGGGAGAGTATGCCCTGCCTACCGCTGAACTACCGCAGTGGCACTGCAGCGGCAAAATCCCTTTGCCCGATTTGACGCCGCACTTTGTGACACCACTTCGTGGTTTACATGAAAATAGCATTGTACTTCAAGACCAAGCGGCTACCAAAGGAATTAAATTCATGGCTGAAACAGACCAGCACTCCGCTCTCAAAGTTCCAGCAATCTACGAGTAGCGCATGCAGCTGCGGGCTTCAGTTAAACCGTGGGAAACAAACTTGATGGCTTGCTTGGACTTCTCAAATAACTTCCTCTGGCCTCGGACCCGGCGCTCAGGAACCAAACTCATGTGAATTCGAGTCCATGAGGGTCATTTGTCTTTCGGGAGCCCCGAAGATGTTGCATCAGCGCATCACCTTGCCACCAGGTGGTTGTTTTTCCGAGATCTTCACTCACCGGCCATACCATTGGTTGGTTGGAGTTTCATGAAGGTTTTGACGGTTTTGTATGTGAAATTCCACCGTCCCATGACTCGAAGAATTCCCACTTCCCCTTGTTTCCATCCCAATTGGCTGTGCATTCCATGTGGACCATTACTTTTCTCGGGCTAATTTTATCTGTAACACTCCGATATTTCACTCGTTAAAACCTATTTAAGCCGTAGTTCTAGTCTCCGAACCTTGTACTATTATTTCCTGCTTCCTAGCAAATATATTCAGTGCCACTATCTCGTCCTCTGCCTTTGATCTCGAAGAATAAGCTCGAAGATCACATCTTTCTGCCAAATCATCCTCCGGTCCTACCAAGACCAAAACCTTGCCCCAGGAAGTATTCTCGCCTCGTTTGAACGCTAACTTGCTATTTCCTAGGATACCTGCACGCACAGACATTTTACCTGTCTGCCTACTCCTTTGCTCCTGTTCCGCCACTTTTGCACTTCACACCTGACTTCCTGAAACACTCGGAAGTCAGTCAGTTCGAGTAGCAAGCCGAGCTCATTTGAACAAAGCCACCCTCACCGGGATATCGTGACTAAAAGACGAGTCTCATCGATATTTCGGAGTAGTTTATCTACGTCGTCACATCTGGAGCCCACCGCGAGGGGGCATAAATTCAACGATCAGCTCTGCCTTGCTACACTTCGGCTGAACGACTTGCCTTGTCATTGAATGACAACGCCTCCATCGTCTCCCTCTCGTACCTCAGTTTCATCGACGCCTACTTCACCATCCATTCCGTTATAACTGTCTCGAACCCCGTTCAGCAAACAATCATGTCAAACGCCGCACCTCCTCAGCCACGAGCGCGCAGTCAGATTGACATGCCTCCGCTCAAGACACGAGGCGCCCCCAAGAAGTTTACCAGGACGTTGCCCGCTTCTTGACTCACCTCGAGAAATTATTTGTGGGAAACAACGTCCACAGCCATGTCGAACGCGCAGAGTCTTTGGCTGAATATTGCTCCCGTGAGGTGGTTCATATCCTCGAAGGAATGAAACACTATGCCAAACCCGATTGGCCGCTTCTCGTCACCGACATGCTTGCCATGTTCGATTCTGACAAAGACAACCAACGCCATCGATTCACGGACTTGATTAAACTCACCCAGAAATGGCGCAAATACTCCATTAAATCCATGACCGACTGGCGAAAATATTATCGCGCATATACCAAAGTGTCTGGATGGCTCGAGACTCAGGGCCTTATAACCGAAGCAGAAACAGAGCGTTACCTCTGGCAAGGATTATGCTCTTCCCTCCGAGAAATCGTGGAGGAACGCTTGCTAGCCAAGGATCCGACCCGAGACATGTCTAAACCCTTCCCTAAGGATGAGGTTATCAAGGTCATCGAGGCGAAATTCAAGCGTGGACGGTTTGACGCCGAACTTGATTCAGACAACGAATCAAGTTCAGATGACGATTCGTCTGAAGACAGCTCCTCGGACTCTGAAGCTGACACGGAGTCGGACGGGGACCTGTCACCACCCAAAAAGAAGACCAAGAAGTCGTCGAAATCCAAGGCCAAGAAACGTACCAAGCAAGCCAAAGGATCTCCCGCACCCGCACACTCGCCCCCTTCCAAATCTGCCTTAAGGCCTTCCCCGGCATCCGACGAGGTTGGCGATCTAATCAAACGAATGAGCCGAATGAGCATTGAGGATCCAGATTATAACTACCTGTACTATCAGGCCACGAAACTCGATCCTCATGCTGCAAAGTGTCTTCGCGCGCCCCTATTGGCAGTTAATGCGCCCCCACTTCCTCCAAATAACTTCAGGAATAACCAATATGTACCTCCTGCCGACCAAAACACCAACACGAACCGTCCTCCTACACGCCCCGAGGATAGAAAGTGTTACGGATGTGGTATTCTTGGCCACGGCGTATGGGACTGTGGTAAAATCCAGGAAGTAATTGCCAGAGGAGAGCTCAAGCGCGGCGACAGAGGCACTCTCGAATGGCCAGATGGTAGATTGCTGCGTCGTTTCAGCCAGCAAAACGAGACCCTTTACGACGCATACATTCGACAGCGCCAACCACCCGCAGCGGCAGCTGTGGTTCAGTCTAATTTTGCGTGAGCTTCCGAAGCACCTGTTCAACTTTGCAATACGCTTGAAACCATCCCGGAGGAACCTATCATCCCAGTATTTATTCAGGCAACCACCTCTGACTCGGAATTGGACAAGATCTTCGTTGTTACGAGATCATCTGACAAGGCACCCAAACGGCCTGCTCCATACCCAAAGCAACGCCCCCAGACTCGTGCCAATACCAGGGAAACCGGCGCACCTTTGCAACCTCCTTTGGATCGCGAGATTCGGGCTAAAAGAGAACCAGTTGATACTCGAATTCCGACTCATCAGCCTGTTGATGCTATGGATCATCGGGTTGATTTTTCCAACGACGAAGTAATTATGGAAGATGCAGAGCCAGTCCTCAAGGCTGGAAATCAGCAGCCCCAGCCCAAGGCTGGAAAGCGATCCGGACCGAGGCAGTCTGCTGTTTCAGCCTTTGTGGACCCCAACCAGATTCTCAACGCCATTCTTAACACCCCGGTCACACTTCCAGCAGGACAAATTCTGGGAGTCTCTACAACGGTTTCAAATGCTCTTGGAGATGCCTTACGCCTCCGCAATCAACCGCGAAATTCAAATCCGGTGAATGCCTTTGCAAATGCAAACCCCGAGATACCCGAGCAGGCGAATTTCAACCAAGACACGCTGGCCATCACTGCTGCATCGTTCATTACTCGAGATCGCCAGAAGCTTATTCGGATCAAAGTTACTATCGACGGCAAAACGGTCCTTGCGATAGTTGACACGGGTTCAATGCTGAATCTTGTCTCTCGAGCTGCCTGGCGCTCATTCCTTCCTCATATCTCCATGGATATCACTCGACATGTCAATATGGGCGACGCAAACGGTGGACTCAAAGAGGTTCGCGGTTATTTGAATGAGGTTCAACTCAATACTGGCGGAGCAAGCACCACTGCCAGTTTCTGGGTTGGCGACACTCTTCCATTTGATATGTTGCTTGGCCGACCGTGGCAGAAAGGCAATTTTGTGTCGATTGAAGAACGCCCGGATGGTACTTATCTCGTATTCCGTGATGCCGACACTGGAAACAATCGGTTTCAACTACTTGTGGAAGAAGAGGAAGATCCTTATCTCCAGAACAATTTCATCCCCATGCCCGGCTTTTTCATGACGCAAATTTTCGAGTCGCAGCCCGCCCTTCCGACCCACATTTCCAATTCCGTTGCGGCCCAACAACTCACAGATGATATTTTCGGCAGCAGTGATGAAGAGGACGACTCAGTTCCTGTGGATAAATCCAAGGAATTTCCTCGAGGCGAAATCTGTGTCACCTGCAAAATATTAATGCATCACGGGCTATTTCGATCCATTCTAGACTGGGATTCTCAGATGGACTGGTTCAGCCAATTTCAGCCAAGAAGCTAACCAAATCCTCTCATCTGATTGTATGCCAAACATCCTTCTGAATCCTCGTCGCAACGGAGTAACAGTTCATGCATTCTATACTGGATTTGCCAATCTTCAGGAACACGAAACATACCAGCAAAAATCCAATTCACTTGGTAACCCGATCCCTGTTCCTGGCCATCACCTTCTGGCATCGAACCCCTGTGCATTCTTTCGACTCTATGGAAATCAGGATTTGATCAGCCTGGACCATCGGCGTCATCTGCAAGGATTCCTTACACTGCACCCTTAACTTATCTGGGCGGCAGAGAAGTACCGACTCACTCCAGACGCATTCCTTGTTCGGGTGGGCCGACTTCTAGAGGAACATATTCGCGATACTAGCGCTGTTCCTGCACGCACAGACATTTTACCTGTCTACCTACTCCTTTGCTCCTATTCCGCCACTTTTGCACTTCACACCTGACTTCCTGAAACACTCGGAAGTCAATCAGTTCGAGTAGCAAGCCGAGCTCATTTGAACAAAGCCACCCTCACCAGGATATCGTGACTAAAAGACCAGTCTCATCGATATTTCGGAGTAGTTTATCTATGTCGTCACAACTTGTGGATCTCTGGTGGAACCACAGTATAGATAATTCCATCATCAAAGACCTTGTAGCCCAAATTGGCCTTACACTTTTGCTCGACCGGAATGGAACGGGCATTTATGCTTGCTTTGATAATTCAGATGCATTGTCAACCATTGAGAATTGTTGGGACTTTTACGGTTTCCTGTCCACAGATTATGAGTCTGGCGGCACGGTATGTATATAATGTATTTAGCTTTCTTCATATACTCGATACCGAGGGATACAGAGGGCAGTATACACATATATTATACGAGATTCGAAGCGAAGCGCAGCGAGAAAACACGTCAGTCGTCATCGTCAGCCAGATCCCCCTCCCTCCGACCCTGCCCCTGGAGGAATTTCAAACTGATACCTTCGCTCAAATGCCCCGCCTACCGCGCGCAAGCCACGTTCCCAAGCCTCTACTATTATGCCATTCTCTTTGCCTTCACGCTCACCATTCTTGCCTTTCCGCTTCCCTGAGCGTGTGTCGGAGGAATTGCTGCTACTCGGGCCAGCACTGCTGCGCGGTGGAGGAAGCGGCGCAAGGACGCGCTGATACGTTCCCTCCTGCTTCAAATGATTCCGACACGCTCCACGCGCCCAGCGGACGCTCACTTGCGCCAGTCGCGATGCGGGCGATTTAAAATTTGATGTAAGAACTTGACTCGAATCTGCCGCAGCAGCACCGGCCCCGGAACTGCGCAGCAAGAGCGCGCTAAACAGGCGGAGCGCAGAGCGCCGCATGCTCTCGTCCGCATATCGATGCCCTTTTGTCAAAGTAAAGGTACGCAGCCGCGGCAGGAGGCGCAGCGCCAGCGCGAGCTCTGTGAGGGGTTTCTAGAAGAGAGGAGGGGGGTCAAATCAGTCTTTTATATCAGGCAATGCAGATAGAACTCTGGAAGGAAAAACGAAGGAACATGGGAGGTATGTAGTAATCAACGAAAAGGCTAAGGATAGATTGATAGGATAGGGGACACGAACCTTCCCAAACGCTGTCGTACACATAAAATGAACGTCTTCGAGACCCGGCGCTGCGCCCCACAGCTCACGGAAGAACACCTCGTGCCCCGTGCTGGGGTCGGGCACATGGATCCACAGCTCCAGATTGGTCAGCATGGGCAGCGCGCGCAGGGCGGTGCACAGCGCCGGCGCGCGCGCGGGGTACATCGGCTCATACATCAAATCCAAACTCGTCAGTGAGCTGCTGCGGCCAGCGCCACCGCTAAGCTGCTGCACGATGCCTGAAAACACGTCCAGCGTAGGCGGGAGCCTGAGGTTCATCTTATCGTCGGCGTCGGGAGACATCCAGCGCTTGAAGTTCCATACGAGGCGGAGGTAGCTTAGGCTTGGGTGTGCGGCGAGGAAGGTCGCGAAGGGCGCAGCGGGGGGCGCAGCGAGTGTGAAGTCGCTGTTGTACCCGAAAGCACCGAGGGTGAGCGAGGAAAGCTCGGGCCAGCGGCCTTCAGTTACGCGGTCTATGTTGAAAAGCCGGTGGGACGCAGAGAAGGAGCAGAGGGTGAGATCCGTGAGATTCAGACAGCGATTGAGGATCATGTCCCAGAGTTGCGGAGGGAGGTCTTCGTGTGATGGGAAGATGTCTAGGCCATGGGGTTAGACAATCACATTAATGCCAGATTACAGTCAGGATACCTGTGTCTCCGAGACTATGTCTCACCGAAAGGGAGAAACTGGCGAGATCGCTGAATTTGAAGAGCTGCGTGTATTAGGTACTGAGTGGCATCAGAGCGCACTGCCTCACCTCACTCTCGGGATCCAGCGGCTGAAACCCAACGTTTGAGAAGAGTTCTTTCAGCTCCGGGCATCTGTACCCAGCATCAGCTAGTGCCGTGACTCTTGGCCGCGAGGCCAATGACGCACGAATTCCGCAGCGTTAGCCAAAGCTCATCGCGCGGCATCTCCAGCCCGTCCCAGTCAAAAGTCCGCAAATGCGTCAGCGTCTTCGCAATCACGGAGATCTTTTTCGCGACCCAGTCCTCGTCCAGTCGCACGTCCCGCGTCGGCCATGCGAGATAGTAATTCGGTCGTACCGTGAGTTTTTGAATGTGGGCGCACAGCTCTGGTCTTCCTGCCAGCATCATGAGCCCAGACTTACACGACCGGCTCGAGCGTAGGTGGACCGTCTTGTATAGCTCTGCAGTGAGCAGCATCCGTACATGCTTTGACTGTTAAAAGCGACAAAGACCGTCTTGCTTTGAGTCCATCCCCACCTCACAAGACGGATCACCCACTGTAAGGCTGACATTGAGGATGTCACTTGGACTCAGCTCCTCCGTTATTTCACGTAGGACGTCCGCTGGGAGGGATATGCCTACTCCTGAAGCGGCATTGGAGGAGATAGGGTTCACGGCCAAGGCAGGCTGGCGAGTAAAAAAAGGAAGCTGGAGCAGAGTTTTCAGTCCTCGATGACGGTTTTCGCAGGTCGCCGTGGAGGAGAGCTCGACGACAGACATTCCTGGAGGGGAAACGAGGGTAGGAGGGCACCGACAGAACCGGGTTTACTTAGGCGGCCTATATCAAAACACGAGCACGGCTCGTGGCGGTGACATGTGTTAGCGTGACCGTCATCAAACCGTTTACAGTTTGGCGGCGTCTGCTTCAATCCGGTCATTCCAGCTATTAAAAGGTGTCTCGATCGGCTTTCTTCAGTCCGCCGGGAGATTTTCGATTTAGGAAGAATACCCTCTTGATTTTCTAACCCCGAATCTTGCAACCTAATAACGGGAGGGCAGACAGAAACGCGTTAATATCTCAATGTCATCTCACAACTTGACTGCAACCATCGACACATACCTGATATCGCTTCTCTCATCTCAGGCATGTAGCTCGGAATATTTGATGCCTTTTTTCAGTGATCATCCGTTGAAATGAATAATTGACTGTAGAAACATCTCCAGTGGTACAGCGGTGCTCAGCGTTAAGTTGGCTCGAGGACTGTGCAAATAGATTTTCTGGTCCGTCCTTTGAAGATGTGCCTTGCTTTGAATGCTGTATGTGCCGTACGGAGGTGTTATAACCCGATTGCGGAAATCATTGGCAAGAGTATTCCGCGACCTGAGAAACATGATCAAAAATTCACATCAGAACTGTTTGTTCCTCTCAGCAAAGTGAGCTGTAAAGGATCAGAAGAGACGGATCGCCCATTGGCGCGGAGAAGTCACATAAAGGTCAAATCGGGCCAGAAGCAGGCCAGCGGGAGTACACGATGCCTTTATCACGTTTGACAGATCGGAATTAATATTAGCATGTCGGTGCCCAGCTTTTAATGTTTACAGTAATAAAACAAAAAAAAGTGAATCGAAGAGAGATTCAAGTACCTAGAAGCGATTGTATACCGAAATCAGCGAGTAAAACTGAGAAATGATGTTACACCGGACCAGGTCTACACTGTTCCAGTCCACAGTCACACCTGGCCTAGGACTGAGCTCCAGCTCAACGTTCGCCATGATTGCGTAAACGTTGCGTGTGGAGGGCAACAGTTCAGTGGCTGATCATTTTGGCTACAAGCTGTTGCGGCTTTTGCTATTCATCAAAAAATAGCCACATAAATTGAAAGAGATAGATAGATTAGTTCCTAAGGGAGATCGCAGTAGTCAGGCTTGCTATCATGTTTAGGGAACCCAACAGCAGTGACATAACAAGACGACAAACCTTGAAGGCTCACCCAGTGGCGGCTGTCGCTCAGCTTAACAGCTTTAGGGGCACGAGGCCTTTTCGGCACCATGGCGGAGTGATATGCCGGCAAACTAGATAAACTTCCACTCGCGTCGGGAGCAGTTCGGCGCTAGAACAGAGACTCGAAAAATCTGGACGGCGAGATGAACAAGATGATCCAGGCGCATAGCATCAGCAAAATGACAAAATCCTTGTGGGACTTTCCGACTTTTTGCACTTGTGCAAAAAAATAAAAGTACAAAAATGATGTCTAGAAGCCAATGGGGTGGGTCCCAAAAAAATTTTTTGGGCCTTTGGACCTAGCTTTTGTGCTTGTCGGCTTGTCGGCTTTTCGGGCTTGTAGAAGCTTGTACAAGCGCCGGCAAGTAAACTGTTAAAAGGCCGATGTAACTCACACCTACCCCAAAAAATCCGTTCCTATTGGGGCCTAAAGTTCCCTAGTGACCCGGAGACGACTAACAGAACGCAGTCCAGTATCTTGCTGTAGACGCCGCTGTAGCCAGATCCCCAAGTATTTTGAGACAGATAAAGACCCATGTTGGCGCCCCCAACGAAGTGTTTTTGTTGGGGAGCCCGCGCAGCGAGGGAGGAATGGAATGAGATCCCCACAGTGGTTGTAGGAGACTTTAATGAGTCAGGACGGCCACATCGCCGTATGCAAGATTTACTTCTGCAGTCTCAACTAAATAAAGCCAACTCGGTTCCCAGACTAGCATGGAAACGTGCTACAAGACATACCTGCGCTTCGCTTCGGCACAATGGGCCAAAAAAATGAAAAATCGATCAATGCATTGCAATTTAGGAATTCTTGACTTCCATTGAGGGTTTTACACCAAGTTCCCTACTTACGAGCTACTCGAAACGGAGTGTAAAATTCACATGGTGGTACGCTCTGTAATGTGTGAAACAAGCAGGGCTTCAGAGACCACTAGAAGGCGCCTGTTGGGATGCGTCATTCGGGGATCAGATTCTACGTCAGGCTGAGGACCACCTGAACAAACTCACCCTTTCTACGGTGATCCAATGGGTCACCTATCTTGCCCATCCACGCCTGCGAATACAGGAAAGCTCCGAGAAGACAAAAGTGAAAATGAAAGTCCGATATGCGGTGCCTAAGGCAAGAAGAAACTTAGAAAGAGGACAGAAAGAATTACCGCAGGCATACAGGGCACACCACAAGCAGGGGGGAGTGCACACTGACAAAGTCACAAATCAATGAGGGAGAGATTATTTGAGGAAGCGCAGCCACCACAAATGGATGGCAAGCGGGTTCCATGCCGCACGGCACACGAGAATTGGAAGCGTCACAGAGCCACAAAAGAAAAGAACAAAACAAAAGCTGGGACTCGGAGATGAGCCGCATGTATATACATTGATTCAGGATGTGACTGAGGCGGAAAGACAAGACGCATATGTATGCACTGTCCACAATTCAGCAAGAGAGAGAACAGATAGACGGACGGATTCCGATAATGCGAGAATTTAAGAGATGGCATGCATCCCGTAATCGGAGAAGAGCATCGCCGAAGGGAGATAGCGAGACGATGATCAAAGGAAATGATGAGGGAAGACTGGACGAAGAGGGAGTGTGATATGATTAGCGAGAAATTGTAGTGGGACGAGGGAAGGATGCATGGATCCTGAGAGATAGATGGGCATTGAAAGTCCCAGAGATGGAAGAGAGAGAAGAGAGCGCAGAGTCATAAATTATTATCAAGAAAGAATTAACGAAAGCGGGCGGGGCCATGTAAGAATTCAGAAAGAAAGGCAGCGGGCAGGGCCACGTACCCTAAATCCGCGACATACGCTACGAGGCCCTGCGGTGGATATGTAACCCAACGCCACGAAGAACGGACACCTGAGGAGCTCAACACAGCGGATGGATACATAGATTAGCAGATAGCGTAAGATGCCATACCTGGCACACGTCTCTCGTGCGCCAGCGCGCGCAGAAGGGGCCGCCTCCACTGCATCGAACAGCGAATATCTAATCAATGTGCCGCCACGCCGTGCTCGTCCGATATGCGCCACACCATACTCGGGCCTGTACATCCCCGTTCCCGACCGAGACACTGACCAGAAACAAACGGGAGCCGCAAAAAGAGAGAGACAGGAGTGGACACACGCGATGTAGCTGGGAGCGCTGTATTGATCACGGACGCACGGGAGCACGCGGGCTGACTGATAGAGATAAGTAGCCGTAATGGGGCGAGGGTGAAACATTGCAGTGGGAGGGAGTGCACGAAAAGTGCGCGAGGCCGCCGATGCACAGGAGAGTCGCACGCCAAAAAGACAGGGTGCGGGTGGCAATGACGCCAACTACAAGACGGGAACGGATGAACCGGCACCGGAAGGCAATATTAATGTGTTGATTGAGAGTGTCGACATAGAACAGGTTGGCGTGTTCAGCAGGCTCGAGCTGGAAGTCGGGAGTTCCAGGAGATGGCCGAGAGGAGAGATGGCCATGGTGCGCACGGCGTGCATACATCGAGGCGAAGAGGGAGACGACGATGTACGACGGGACGAAGCCGTTCATGCGGCGCGGCGAAGAGTGAGGGGATGGAGGAGCCGAAGGAGGGCGATGAACAAAGCGAAGAAACAGAATAAAACGGGAAGTAGACGCACGCATGCTGCAGCTCCTCCCTAGGCCTCCCTCAGGCGATGCCCGATCGTATCGAGATCTTATATTCGATCTCTGCTTAGCGCCAAGACAGGCAGACGTACGGGCGGGCGTCATGCTGCGGACTTGTGGTTGGGAGCATAGCCAGCCGTCGATTGAATGAGTCACAATGCGTGCGTCATCGACACCAATGCGGCAAACGCCGTCACGCCGCGTTCTTCGGTCCGCTTCCTTTCTTTCATCGTACTTATGCGTGCTGTTCGGAATGGCTGAACGACTTTCGTTCGGGCTCCTAGGCAGGACGGACCTGTCGTAGCTTTCGACGTCCCAGTCCGCGCTGTCGTCGCCTGGAGTTCGCTGCCCCGAGCGGCCGGGGCCGAGTCCCCTTGGCAAGTACTTCCGTTTTCGTTTTCTTCCCGAGAGATGACAGCCTTCCTCGCTACAACACACACTATACAGCATCGCATACAATGCATTCCGCGTCTCTGCCCGTCCCTTGTTCCGTCCCCGATCAGCCTCCCGCTCCGTGTCGCGCAGATTCATCGGTATTTTGGTCCCCGCGCTCGAGCTCCCTATCCCGCATGGCGAGTCGGTAGAGTGCCCTCCCTCCCTCCCTCGTCCCTTCCTCTCCCTCTCTCCCTTTCCTAGTGCCAAGTAATCCCCCTAAACCGCCGGTTGTGCTGATGAGAGATGTTTGCAGGCCAAACGCAAGGCCTTCCTCCAATTCCACCGCACAAGCGAGGAGCCACTACGGGACGGCGAGATCAGGATCCTCAACGGCGTACTGTAGCTGAATACGAAGCATGTGGAGGAGATTATGACGCGGATGAAGGTAAGCTCTGTGTCTTTTTGCATTGATTTCTAACGATGCCTCCTAACGTTTTGGAACCTCCCTGCATTTTCAACTTCATTCAACTTCAATTCGTAAGTTCCATTCATTGAATTCGATTTCACGAGTACTGATCCTTCGATGTATGTATTAGAAGGAAACGAGTCGCGCACTGACACTTTGCACAGGACGTTGCGACGCTATCGATGAGCTGGCGGAGACGATGTACGCCGTTTCCTTCCCTTCCCCAGTTGCTCCTTCCCTTAGCCCTCCCTCTTCTTTCTCGCCTTCCCCTTGTGCGGTTCAATCACTTTACTAATTTTCCTGTCGCTTTTGCGTGTTCTTTTGATTTCGCTTTTGTCCGTCGATTCCCTTTTGCTGAATCGTATCGCGCCCCAGCCTCCAACGCGGTTACTCCCGCTCCCCCTGCACAAGCGAAACCACTTCGACTCCTTCTTGGGCCTGCGGCTGAATAAGGAGGCGCAGGATTACTTGTTGCAGTTGCAGGGCGCTTGTTTTATGTCGTCGCGCTGTGGACCCGACTCTACTCCACTTCTCCTTGCAATTGCCCATGCAAAACACTTAGTGGCTGGTTGAAAATTTCCGTGCCACACGCCGAGCAAGCCTGGTGAGGCAATTGGTTTGATGAAGCTCGAGGTACGTTGCGATTGATCGCTTTTCGTCTCATTTCTCCTCTATCCGAACCTCTCTCATTCCAAACTTAATTGCTCTTTCCAAACTCGATGCTAACATCCCTTTCCAGTACTCAACGCGAGAATCCTCGTTTTTTCCGCCTCGTCATCCTTCTTTGATGCTAACTTCCTCATCCTAAACCTAACGCCGACATCCTTTTTCTTCAACGCTGACTTCCGTGATCTCTCCGAGGAGACCATCGACGAGACAGACGACGTGGCGAAGCAGCAGGCGAAGAAGAACACGGCGGCGGCTGTTATGCGGGAGCGCGTGGCTCATCCTTTACCTCGATTCATTTTGCATTTTGGTTTTTTTTGTTCGTGTTGATAATCTAAGCACCCCCTGCTTCGCCAGGACCGTCGAACATCGGCGCGGTGTTTCCCGCTCCTACAACCGCACACCACTCATATTGCGCTCCCGTCTCAAAGGCAACTGCGCACTGCTCTAGAGCTACTTCGCCGTAGTGATGTTTGGAAAGCCAGAGCACCACGCTCGTTGATGGCCGGCGCTTACTTGATCGGGCAGGATCAGACTCAGGATAACATTTTAGCTCAGCTAGGTCCCCTTTCGGAACGTGCCGAGTTGTAGCGTCCACCGGCCTAGAAATATACTACCACTATACCGCAACACACTTAGGGCGGAAGTGGTTGACCTGCGACGCGAGCTAAGTAACGAGCGAAGCCACTCCACTAAGATAGTAGTCCGAGTTCGAAGGTTGGTGCTCGACTCGTCGGAGCGAAGCTTTTTGTTGGTATGGACAGCATTTCCCTTGTCCTTGCGGGCTTGATGCTGCTGGTTCGCTCGCTCGGCGCGAAGGCGAGTCTCCTCCACCGAGGGGAGCTCGCATTTAGTCTTCCTCGCGCGCACGTTTGCCAATCCGACGCTCTTGCTGGTGCTGATGAGCCTTGGCGTGGTGATGTGCAGCGGCAGCGACAAGGGAGTCGTAAAAGCTGGTCTCAACCAACTTCATTCCAGGTGGCGCGAGCTTGTCGCTGAGCTCGTGGTCGCGCACTCTTCAAGAGGTAGGAGTTGCAATCCGACCGCCGTCTGGCGGATAGCAGATGCGTTTCTCCCCGTAATCACAAAACGCCCACGCAAAGCCGGAATCAACGTGGTCGCTCATGAGGCAAGCGAAGCTATCGGATCCGGACGGACCCGTGCCAGAGGAAGGATTATCGCTGTACAACTGAATGTTGTGCTCGACGTAGACAGGAACCGTGACCTGGGTTCTGGTGACGATAACAAAGTGGTCGCGCTGAGTTTCGACTGCAAAAGTGCGAATCGTTCCACTTCTGCCAGCGCTGAGCAATTTGGCGAGGGCTAAGAATTTCAGAGCAGACACCTCTGTCACTCATCCGGCGAATCGACGGCCATTCCCGTCACAGACGCAGTCATTATCACGGATGCGACAGCTTTGGTGGGCTATCGAACCCCAATCGTGTACTTGTAAGAGGAAGACAAAAGTGACACTCAAGCTCTTCAGCATCGAACTCTACGTTCACAGCGGCGGGGCTGGCGGAACAACATATCAATTTCGTGTGAGAAATATGAACCTAAGAATTGCGGTATAAAGGCCCGTTATCAGAGCGGGTAACTGGCTCTGACATAGGCGTGACGGTCTGGTATCCGCCAACTCGCGCGACAGTCAACAGCCCACATGCCGGCTATCGTAAGTATGACGAAGGCAGTCACGCCATTCACCACGAGGAGTGCAACGAGAATCGGTTGTGTCGCTCCCATCTTTTTGTCCCCAATGTTGTGATTGGCAATGGAGGAATTTCCGGAAGGAGTATCGTCTTCAATCGCCACAGCGGCGATTCCGGACCTAAGTACCCCAAACACTCAGCACTGCACAGATTAAGTTGATTGTGTTCACTCACGAAATCCCCGGATCCGGCGTCAAAGGCGGGCAGTTGCTCGGCCCTCTTATAAAGTTTGCATCCTGCTTACAACCTCAGCGAACAATTCACTATGTTATCAATGACCACGGAATACCGACCACATAGAGACACGGATCCACTTCGTTGGTATACGTGCACGTGATAACACCCTGTTCATCCCCAGTGTCCGCAGCCAGTTTCTCGCCGCTGTTGTTCGTGAATGGACACCCAGGGCCTGGATCGGGGAGTGGCGTGGGTCCCAGGGTGGATGGGCATTTGTCGGGCGGGCCACCGAGAAGATTATGTTCCTGTGAACATTATCCCAGGCCAGTAAGATGCATGACTGGATCATTGAAGGAAGGTGAAAACTGACCGGAGGGGGGTACGAACACGTATCATTCGTGTCCTTGAAAAATATCGGGTCCCCGGGATACGTACACGTGATAATCCCCGCTATACCACCTTTAGCCTGCAGCTTGCCGTTGACTTTGTTCGTGGGCGGGCAAGGCGGGTCTGGAGGAAGCGGGATCGGTGACTGCTGAGGCCGAATGAGAAGGTGACAACTGCTTGGGCCGTTGACGAATTCGCCATCCTATATGTGTGGTTTATCAGGATAGATGAACAATAATTCTAGGAGGGGAGGACTGACGCTCGCATAGGTACAAGGGTCCGCTTCGCCATTATATGTGCACACGGTGAAGCCGTCAGAGTCCTCGTCAGTTAACATCTCTCCGCCATTGTTGTTGGTGAAGGGACAAACAGGGCTTTCGTCGCGAGGCTGGAGCGAAGACGACAGGTTCCCGAGAGGAACAACCGGCACGATCCAGAGGGGCGATGCGCCGGTTTCGCGAGTAGCGAAGGGGCATAGGAGGAGAAAAACCAGGACACGTAGCATGCTTCGAGAGTAGGGAGAGTGTAAAGGCAAAGCTCGACAACTCCATGACTGTTATTTGAGATGACGGAAAGCGGCCATCACACAAGCATGAAACGAAGAAAAATTCACACAGGAATTGTGCCACAGATCAGAATGGATAGATAACGCCAGATGGGGTGAAATGTTCGCACCGATTGTGGGTCCAGTTGCAGAAGATTCGCGGCGTGTGTTGACGTTGAACACGAGCGGTAGTTAAAGAGATTACCGAAGCAATCTTTGCATTCTTCCGCCGGATCTTTGAGAAGGCCGGGAGTCCGGGACCACTCGAATTCCGTGTCCGTTCGCAGAAGATTCGCAGCGCGTGTTGCTGTCGAACACGAGCGGCAGTCAAAGACATTCCCGAGGGAATCTTTGGAGTTAATGTTGAACACGAGCGGCGGTCAAAGAGATTCCCGAAGCAATCTTTGGATTCTTCCGCCGGATCTTTGAGAAGGCCGGGTCCACCCGAATTCCGTGTTCGGGGTCGCAGAAAATTCGCGGCGTGTGTTGATGTCGAACACGAGCGGCAGGCAAAGAGATTCCCGAGGGAATCTTTGGATTCTTCCCCGGAGCTTTGAGAAGGCCAGGACCACCCAAATTCCGTGTTCAGTCGCAGAAGATCTGCGGCGTGTGTTGATGTCGAACACGAGCGGCAGTCAAGGAGATTCCCGAGGGAATGTCTGGATTCTTCCCCCCAGTCTTTGAGAAGGCCAAGACCACCTGAATTCCATCAGGCGAAAAGAGATTGTGTGGCTTTCATTCAAGCCAGCAGGAAAGATAGAAGTTCGGCGGTGAGTGGTTGTTGAAACCGGGATAGATTCAAAACGTGAAGTTGGTGGATTTTTCACAGTGACTCGGATAATTCGAAATCCCACAAGAACGGCTTTGAGTGCCTCTGGCCGCCGTTAGAGGAGCCGGACACTATGGGAGATCATCGATCAGGAGTGATGTTCTCGGTCGCCTTTTCTAAGGTAAGCGGGATGGGCACGGTTCGATTTCCGATTGAGTTTGATCTTGCCGGTGACGATAGAGCGCTGTGGCACATCTACAGAAGGTTCAAACTGCCTGTCTCGTCAGTTGCTTGGCCTTGGACCATACTCCATGCACGCGCCAATGTTTACCGAACTCGGGTTGGTCCCGATACGCTACTGCCGGCTCGTTTTACGGTACGTTGGTTATCTGGTCAACCTTCCTGGTAATCACTATATTCATGCCGCTCTGGAGGACTTCTACCAGCTTTATTTGACCGGACACCAGGGCTTTGCCTTTTACACTCTCCCTACTCTCGAAGCATGCTACGTGTCCTGGTTTTTCTCCTCCTATGCCCCTTCGCTACTCGCGAAACCGGCACTTCGCCCCTCTGGATCGTGCCGGTTGTTCCTCTCGGGAACCTGTCGTCTTCGCTCCAGCCTCGCGACGAAAGCCCTGTTTGTCCCTTCACCAACAACAATGGCGGAGAGATGTTAACTGACGAGGACTCTGACGGCTTCACCGTGTGCACGTATAATGGCGAAGCGGACCCTTGTACCTATGCGAGCGTCAGTCCTCCCCTCCTAGAATTATTGTTCATCTATCCTGATAAACGATACATATAGGATGGCGAATTCGTCAACGGCCCAAGCAGTTGTCACCTTCTCATTCGGCCTCAGCAGTCACCGATCCCGCTTCCTCCAGACCCGCATTGCCCGCCCACGAACAAAGTCAACGGTAAGCTGCAGGCTAAAGGTGGTATAGCGGGGACTATCACGTGTACGTATCCCGGGGACCCGATATTTTTCCAGGACACGAATGATACGTGTATATACCCCCCTCCGGTCAGTTTTCACCTTCCTTCAATGATCCAGTCATGCATCTTACTAGCGTGGGATAATGTTCACAGGAACATAATCTTCTCGGTGGCCCGCCCGACAAATGCCCATCGATGTGACTGAGGCGGAAAGACAAGACGCATATGTTTGCACTGTCCACAATTCAGAGAGAGAGGAACAGATAGACGGAGCGATTCCGTTAATGCGAGAATGGAAGAGATAGCATGCATCCCGTAGTTGGAGAAGAGCATTGACGAAGGGATATAGCGAGACAATGATCGAAGGAAACGACGAGGGAAGAATCGACGAAGAGGGAGTCTGATATGATTAGCGAGGAATTGTAGTGGGACGAGCGAAAGATGCATGGATCCTGAGAGATCGATGGGCATTGACAGTCCGAGAGATGGATTAGAGAGAAGAGAGAGCGCAGGAAGTCCTAAATTACGACCAAGAAAGGCGGGCGGGGCCATGCAAGAATTCAGAAAGAAAGACCGCGGGCAGGGGCCACGTACACACGCTACAAGGCCCACGATAGATATACAACCCTACGCAGCGAAGAACTGGCACCTCGAGGAGCTTAACACAGCAGATGGATACACAGATGGCGTAAGATGCGATACCTGACATACGTCCCTCATGCGCCAACGCGCGCGGACGGAGCCGCCTCCACTGCATCGAACAGCGAATATTTGATAGACGCCGCGCTCGTCCGGTATGCGCCGCACCATGCCCGGACTGTGAACATCTTTATTCCCGACCGGGAGACTGATCAGGGACAAACGGAACGCGCAAAGAGGGAGGGACAGGAGCGGACACATGTGATGTAGCTGGTGGGAGGGCATGAAAACTGCGGGACGTTGCCTATGCGTAGGAGAGTCGCACGCAAAAAAAAAAACAGGCATGGGCGGGTGTAAAAATGACGGCAACGACGCCCACTACGGGACGGGAACAGATGAACCGGCACTGCACGGCGATGTGTTGACCGAGAGACTCAGCATAGAACTGGGTGGCGTGTTCAGCAGGCTCGAGCTGGAAGTCGGGAGGTCCAGGGGATGGCCGAGAGGAGAGATAGCAAGAGGATTCTTGCGCTGGTGGAGAGTGGAAGCTCAGATTATGCATCTCATGCATCGAGGCGAAGAGGGAGAAGACGATGTACGAGGGGACGAAGCCGCTCATGCGGCGCGACGAAGAGTGAGGAGACGGAGGAACCCTCAAATGTGGAAAGGAAGGAAGGAGGGCGATGAGCAGGACGAGGAAACAGAAAAGAATAGGAAGTAGACGCACGGACGCTGCTGCAGCGTCCCCGATCGTGTCGAGATCTTATCCCCGATCTCTAGCGCCGAGACGAGCAGACGTACGGGCGGGCATCATGCTGCGGGGTTGTGGTTGCCAGCATAGCCAGCCGTCTTGCGAAGTGGTCGAAAAGAAAGGATTAAATGAGTCACGGTGTGTGCGTCATCGACACCGTGTAATTATAACGTGCCGACGGTGCCGTCACCTCGCGTTCTGTCCGCTTCCTTTCTTTCATCGCGTGCACCTTGCTGTTTGGAATGGCTGGAAGACTTTCAGACGGCTCTCCAACTCCGAAGGTTCCTGGACAGGACGGATCTATCGTGGCTTTCGAAGTCCCAGTCCGCGTTGCCGTCGGCTGGAGTCCGCTGCCTCGAGTCCCCGCTGGCAAGTGCTTGCGTTTTCATTTTCTTCCAGAGAAATGACAGCGTTCCTTGCTCCATCACACACACTATACAGCAGCGCACACAATGAATTCCGCGTCTCTGCTCAGCGCTAGCGCTCAGCGCTCATCCCTTGCCCCGTCTCCAATCAGCCTCCCGCTCCGTGTCGCGCAGATTCATCGGTATTTTCGCGGCCGCGCTCGAGCTCCCTATCCTGCACGGCGAGTCGGTAGAGTACCTGCGCCGAAGGCCTCCCTCCCTCCTTCCCTCGTATCTTCCTCTCCGTCTCCCCGTCTCCTAGTGTCAAATAATCTCCTAAACCGCCGGTTGCGTTGATGAGAGATGTTTACAAGCCGAACGCGAGGCCTTCCTCCAATTCCACCGTACAAGGGCGTACTCTAGCTGCATACGAACCATGTGGAGGAGATTATGACGCGGATGAAGGTAAGCTCTGGCTCTCCTTTTTGATTTTACTTCTATTTAAGAGTAACGATGCCTCCTAATATTTTGGAACCTCTCTGCACTATCAATTTCATTCAACTTCAATTCGTATGTTTCCTTTATTGAATTTCATCTCGTGAGTACTGATTCTTCGATATATTTATTCGGAGGAAACGAATCGCGTACTGATGCTTTGTGCGGGCCATTGTGATGCTATCGATAAACTGGTGGAGACGACGTGCGGTGTCTCCTTGCCCTTCCCTTTTCCTCTTTCCAAGTCACTCCTTCGCTCTTCCCTCGCTCTTCTTTCGCGCCTTCCCCTTCTTTTACTGATTTTCCTTTCGCTTTTGCGTTTTCTTTTACTTTTTGCTTTCGATTCCGTCCGCTGATTCCCTTTTGCTGACTCGTGTCGCCCCCCCAGCCTTCTAAGTGGTTAATCCCGCTCCCCCCTGCACGAGCCAAACCACCCCGACTCCCTCGTAAGGCTGCGGTCGATTGAGATTCAGAAGGAAAGGAGCCGCAGGATTATTTGTGAGTTGCAGTTGCAGGGCGCCTGATTTATGTCATTGCCCTGTGGACTTGACCCCACTCCGCTTCTCCTTGCAATTGCACATGCAAAACATTCAGTGACTGATCGATATTTTCCTTTCCTCTAGCGCTCGAGGGTTCTTTGCGTTTGGTCACTTTTCGTCTCATTTCTCAGGCTTCTATCCGAACCTCCCTCATTCCAAACTTGCTAGATCTGCTTTCCACGCTCGATGCTGATATCCCCTTTCCATTACTCGACACTAAAATCCTCGTTCTTCCCGCCCCGTGATCCCTCCTCGATGCTAACTTCCTCATCCCCAAACCAACGCCGACATCCTTGTTTCTCAACGCTGACTTCCGTGATCTCTCCGAGGGAATCACCGACGTGACAGACAACATGGCGAAGCAGCAGGCAAAGAAGAACACGACGGCGGCTGTTATGCGGGAGCGCATGGCTCATCCTTTGCTTCGTTTCTTTCTCCATTTTGGTTTTTTGTTCGTGCTGATAATCTAAGCACCCCCTGCTTCGCCAAGGTCGTCGAACATCAGCGCGGTGTTTCCCGCTCCCGCAAACGAACACCCCTCATATCGCGTTCCCGTCCCAAAGGCAACTGCGAGCGCACACTGCTCTAGAGCTGTTCGTCGTAGTGATGTATGGAAAGCCAGTACCACGCTCGTTTGATGGCCGGCGTTTACTTGATCGGGCAGGATCAGACTCAGGATAACATTTTAGCTCAGCTAGGGCCCCTTTCGGAACGTGCCGAGTTGTAGCGTCCACCAGCCTAGAAATATACTACCACTACACCGCAACACACTTAGAGCGGAAGTGGTTGACCTGCGACGCGAGCTGAGTAACGAGCGAAGCCACTCCACTAAGATGGGAGTCCGAGTTCGAACGTCCAGCTAGCGCGTTGTTGGCGGTGCTCGGCTCGTCGGAGCGGAGCTTTTTGTTGGCGTTGACAACATTTCCCTTGCCTTGGTGCTGCTTGTTCGCTCGCTCGGCGCGAAGGCGAGTCTCCTCCACTAAGGGGAGCTCGCATTATTCTTCCTCGCGTGCACGTTTGCCAATCTGACGCTCTTACTGGTGCTGATGAGCCTTGGCGTGGTGATGTGCAGCGGCAGCGACAGGGGGAGTCGTAAAAGCTGGTCTCAACCAACTTCATTCCAGGTGGCACGAGGTTGTAGCTGAGCTCGTGGTCGCGCACTCTCCAAGAGCTGCAATCTGACCCCCGTCTGGGGGATAGTGGATGCTGTTCTCCCCGCACTCCCAAAACGCCCACGCAAAGCCGGAATCAACTTGGTTGCTCATGAGGCAAGTGAAGCTATCGGATCCGAACGGACCCGTGCCAGAGGGAGGATTATCGCTGTACAACTGAATGTTGTGCTCGACGTAGACAGGAACCGTGACCTGGGTTCTGGTGACGATAACAAAGTGGTCGCGCCGAGTTTCGACTGCAAAAGTGCGAATCGTTCCACTTCTGCCAGCGCTGAGCAAATTGGCGAGGGCTAAGAATTTCAGAGCAGACACCTCCGTCACTCATCCGTCGAATCGACGGCCATTCCCGTCACAGACACAGTCATTAATGCGACTGCTTAGGTGGGCTTTCGAATCCCAATCGTGTACTTGTAAGAGGAAGGCAAAAGTGACACTCAAGCTCTTCGGCATCGAACTCCACGTGCACAGCGGCCGGGGCTGGCGGAACAACATATCAATTTCGTCTGAGAAATATGAAGCTAAGAATTGCGGTATAAAGGCCCGTTATCAGAGCGGGTAACTGGCTCTGACATAGGCGTGACGGTCTGGTATCCGCCAACTCGCGCGACAGTCAACAGCCCACATGCCGGCTATCGTAAGTATGACGAAGGCAGTCACGCCATTCACCACGAGGAGTGCAATGAGAATCGGTTGTGTCGCTCCCATCTTTTTGTCCCCAATGTTGTCATTGACAATGGAGGAATTTCTGGAAGGAGTATCATCTTGAATCGCCACAGCGGCGATTCCAGCCCTAAGTACGCCAAACATTCAACACTGCAAAGATTAAGTCGATTGTGTTCACTCACGAAATCCCCGGATCCGGCGTCAAAGGCGGGCAGTTGCTCGGCCCTCTTATCAACTTCGCATCCTGCTTACAACCTCAGCGAACAATTCACTATGTTATCAATGACCGCGGAATACCGACCACATAGAGACACGGATCCACTTCGTTGGTATACGTGCACGTGATAACACCCTGTTCATCCCCAGTGTCCGCAGCCAGTTTCTCGCCGCTGTTGTTCGTGAATGGACACCCAGGGCCTGGATCGGGGAGCGGCGTGGGTCCCAGGGTGGATGGGCATTTGTCGGGCGGGCCACCGAGAAGATTATGTTCCTGTGAACATTATCCCAGGCTAGTAAGATGCATGACTGGATCATTGAAGGAAGGTGAAAACTGACCGGAGGGGGGTACGAACACGTATCATTCGTGTCCTTGAAAAATATCGGGTCCCCGGGATATGTACACGTGATAATCCCCGCTATACCACCTTTAGCCTGCAGCTTACCGTTGACTTTGTTCGTGGGCGGGCAATGCGGGTCTGGAGGAAGCGGGATCGGTGACTGCTGAGGCCGAATGAGAAGGTGACAACTGCTTGGGCCGTTGACGAATTCGCCATCCTATATGTGTGGTTTATCAGGATAGATGAACAATAATTCTATGAGGGGAGGACTGACGCTCGCATAGGTACAAGGGTCCGCTTCGCCATTATACGTGCACACGGTGAAGCCGTTAGAGTCCTCGTCAGTTAACATCTCTCCGCCATTGTTGTTGGTGAAGGGACAAACAGGGCTTTCGTCGCGAGGCTGGAGCGAAGACGACAGGTTCCCGAGAGGAACAACCGGCACGATCCAGAGGGGCGAAGTGCCGGTTTCGCGAGTAGCGAAGGGGCATAGGAGGAGAAAAACCAGGACACGTAGCATGCTTCGAGAGTAGGGAGAGTGTAAAGGCAAAGCTCGACAACTCCATGACTGTTATTTGAGATGACGGAAAGCGGCCATCACACAAGCATGAAACGAAGAAAAATTCACACAGGAATTGTGCCACAGATCAGAATGGATAGATAACGCCAGATGGGGTGAAATGTTCGCACCGATTGTGGGTCCAGTCGCAGAAGATTCGCGGCGTGTGTTGACGTCGAACACGGGCGGTATTTAAAGAGATTCCCGAAGCAATCCCTGCACTCTTCCGCCGGATCTTTGAGAAGGCCGGGACCACCCGAATTCCGTGTTCGGTCGCAAAAGATTCGCGGCGTGTTTTGCTGTCGAACATGAGCGGTAGTTAAAGAGATTCCCGAAGCAATCTGTGGATTCTTCCGCCGGATCTTTGAGAATGCCGGGACCACCCGAATTCCGTGTTCAGTCGCAGAACATTCGCGGCGTGTGTTGCTGTCGCCCACGAGCGGCAGTCAAAGAGATTCTCGAGGGAATCTTTGGATTCTTCCGCTGGTCGCAGAAGGTTCGCGGCGTGTGTTGTTGTCGAACACGAGCGGCAGTTAGAGAGATTCCCGAAGCAATCTTTGGATTGTTCCCCCGGATCTTTGGGAAGGCCAGGACCACCCAAATTCCGTGTTCACGTTCAGTCGCCGAAGATCCGCGGCATGCATTGATGTCAAACACGAGCGGCAGTCAAAGAGATTCCCGAAGATGTATCTGGATTCTTCCGCCGATTCCCCAAAATCAACTATCCTAACCTATTCTATCCTAGCTCCTTAAAAGGCTGAAATACGGGTGAAGAGTATTGAATAGTTACGCCGTCGGACCGCTATTGAGTCACCGAAGGGGCAGCTCTCGCTGAGGGAATGATTAACGGTCAAAATGGCACATGCGGGGTAGGTTTTAGGATTGCATGTTTCCGACGTTAGCTTATGGCGAGATAGAAATTTATCACCCTCTTCGAAATCAAACACAGCTCCCGGATCTAATTGGTGTCGTCGTTGAGCATAAGAGCTCAGGTTTAGCAGAAGCAACCTCAGCGAGGCTCAGGAGTTAATTGGATGACGGAGTGAGATGTCGAAGTGGCATACAATCGAGTAACTAAATGTGGGTATATGGAAAATATGGGTGGGAGAGCAAGATTACGGAGGCCAACTGGCGAGACATACTGAGAAGGTACGTGGACGTAAGTAAAGGAAATGCGTACCTGTCGAGACAAAGTGAGGCTGAAGAGCCGATTCTGTTTCGCCAGGATATATATCCGAGTGAGTGAGGCACAAAAGGCATGCTTGGGCCGTTGGCCTGTAGAGATATTGACATGCTTGCGGCCACCAGTAAGATAATACCGCTTCTAACCCAGGGGGTGGGTTCGATTCCCCACGTCCAACTGTTCGGTACTTGGCCAATATTTTCCTTTTTACTGATCTGCTCTGCCTTAATCTCGTTCCGCAAGTATTAATGCATCAAGGACTGGATGATACTCCCGTTTCCTTCACGATGCTGCTATACTGATGCCATTATAAAGACAATGAGACCCGGGTGTGCCGCACACTACGTCCGATATGTTTTTAGAGAGTCTGTTGATTAACGGACATAGCGATAGCGGACAATATTAATGGAATTTGAACGATGGGAGATCCCCGAGTCGAGATACGTCAAAACAGATGAGACACAAGATGTATACATGCGCGTGTTACACCTGCCTTTCCGTCCAGAACTTCGGGGATTTGCTTGAAGAGGTCGAGATGATTCAAGACTTGATGGCCAGTCCGTCATGCATGATCCGACTCGCAAACGGCGCGCCGTCCGGAAAAGACTGGCAATGGCATGTTGTTCAGACTTTGGAGGGCTGGGCGAGGGGACGAGAGTTGGGGAAAGCATCAAATGTAACTTCCGCCCAAGATTGCGGACTTCGAGACCCTGCTGGTCTGGACTCCTTCAAGATTCGCATCAATGTCGCCCTGAGGCCCTTGCCGCTTGTGTGTCAGTCATGTGCGGTCAATGTATGGTTGAGAACGCTGCCACGTGGGTTGAAGTCACCCAACACTAAAAGTAATCAGGAAGGACATTCTGCTGGGTGGATGATGAGGATGGTGGGTAGGACTAAGAAGAAATGTTCGTGACCTCGCAAAGTCCGTCATTCCGGGGCTATCAGTTCGTCGAGGCTTTCTCCTATCAGCTAGATTCGTAACCAGTCTGCCTACGATGAGCAACAAATGTGGCAAGCACATTGCTGTAGGCAGACTGGTACAACTCAGGACAAACAAAAGGGCTGAGCCCGGAGTTTGAAATTTTCCTTCTCTATTAGCCTGAGCTCAATTTTTATTATATCACACAACTCCAAAGATCAAATTGACTTCAGCTAAACTTATCTGGAAATCTGTCTCCTCAGAGTTTTGCAAAGCATCCTGGGGTGCACAAACCAGAACCTCAAATTTGACCGAGAATTGATGGGACTGCGCAGCCACAATAATGCCGATGATCGGCATCCACTAAAGATTTCAAACTCCGGGCTCAGCCCTTTTGTTTGTCCCGAGTTGTACCAGCCTGCCTACAGCAAAGTGCTCACCACAATTTTCGCCACTCGTAGGCAGGCTGGTGATGAGCCTACCTATCGGGAGGATCGACTTTAATCGGTCTCCCGACCGATTTGCCGGTTGCCACGTCCATGTCCTCCAGTGTCATGTTCACGCTGAAACGCCTTCCTCGACTCATGCAAGACTGGCACACGCCGTGCACCTACAGATGAATAGACGTAATTGCTAAACCTTTAGTTTTGGCTACTTACGCATGTGGAGAAGATCGATTCTGTGCAATTTTGCTTCAAGTACAAACAAGATTTAGTCATGAAACAATGGTCATCATTGCAAAAAGCCATGAAAGTTTGTCGGGAAAGGAGGAAAATATTAGGAATATACATTTACTAGGACTTGTATACTGTGGGGAGAGCTTTCAATCAGCCTGATTTATAACTCAATCAGAATGCAAATTTCTCAGTCATGCTGACTGTGTTCAACTTGACTGACTTTCGGCCCACTCACGTTGATTGAGTGCAATTCAGTTGGCCAAAATTCAGTCATCCTCAGTGATTTTCTTTGGAAATTCATATACCCATGCAGCTGGTTCCCTGACCTCTATTGAGGCCCCAGATGTTCAATAATTGCCGACTTTGGCCATATTGAAATTTTGAATTGAATGCCGTGTCAATCAATTTTTTGGCACTTGCTTCCATTTTGCACTCATTGCGTGCACCTAGACACGACGAGAACTGCTGGATCTCTGCCTCTAGACCAGCAAAGCAAATATTGCTGCAATGTGCTGATTACTAGCATCGTACCTCTGCCCGACGTCGCACTCAAGTCATTGTGAGTGTTGGACTGATACGTACCACACCTTTAAGATCTCAAAACACCACTGCAATATTTCTGATTTGGAATATCACCATTGCAAGCCAACTTGCGGCTTTCTGCGTACTGCGGCAAGAGCATTACCAACAAGCCTGACCTCGAGAAGGAACCAAAAGCAGGCGCCTCGCCCGAGCTGCCGGCAAGACAAGCACCAGCGACGCAGATGATAGCGTATTTTCCCTCTTAATCTCAAGCGCACTAAGCCATTCCGCATCGAATCGCGATGAAGACGCAGCCTCGGACGATGATTTGCAGCATGACGAGAACCTCCATCGAGAAAGTGAGTTCTCAATAAGTATCTGCACATTCACGTCTAGATAAAATACGCCCACCAGGCATGTCAATTGATAACAATGTCTACGGACCGCCACTGACAAAGCGGTTCTCTGGCGAGTCAAACTTCGGTGGGTTAGCGCCCTGACAGGCCCAGACAAATGAACAGATTGGAAGAAACAAAGGAAAGCTGACGCCAATATTCCCTCTGCTAGCAAACTTCCCAAACCCACCACCATCACTGAGTCACTGAGCCTACCCCACCCTTTACTCTGGTCCCAGCTTCCTCTCAGTGCCCAACTGTCACATGGGACCAGGAAATACATACTGAACTGAACAATCAAAGTCTTTCTCTATATTCTAAGTGTCGTGACTTTTCTCACGAGGTTGGTACCATTGGTGAGCCGGCATGCACATCCTCCCTTCAAAGGAAAAGGAAAATGATTGAGCTCCATACCCAGGCCTTTTGTTTGTCCTGAGTTGTACCAGCCTGCCTATGGCAATGTGCTCGCCACATTGATGCAACTTGTAGGCAGCACCTCAGGCTACCCCAACCTGACCCCCATAGGGCCAAATTTCTGAGGGTAGTTAATTGGCCCTATAGGGGGTGTTTCTAAGTGGGTATCCCATACTGCATGGGACATCCCATGCTTTCTACTGTTTTGCCTTGGGACATCCCAAAATTATTGCATGGGACATCCCACTGGCCCATTTGGCAGGTAGGACCCCTGGCACCAGCCAGGGAGAAAAAATGTTTTTTTGGGCCCATTTCTGCACCATTTTGCATGATTTATAGTGATTCATGAAGCTGTTAACCAGGGCTCTCATGCCATGGCACAACAGGTACATTTGGGTTTTATCTTTTTTTTCCCCAAGCAGACCACAATATGAGTACACCAGCCTGTGCTCACATAGGCTATAGTGAAATACGGATACACCAGCCCACGCTTGAATACTGGAATACAGGTATGCTGGCCCACACTTGAATAGTGAAATACATATATGCCAGCCTGTGCTCAAATACTGAAATACGGGTTCACAGGCCCTGGGCTCAAAGAGTGAAATACAGGTACACTGGCCCACACTTGAATAGTGAAATACAGATATGCTGGCCTGCACTCAAACAGCAAAATACAGGTATGCCGGCCTGCACTCAAATAGCAAAATACAGATATGCCAGCCTGCACTTGAATACTGAAATATGGGTTCACAGGCCTATGCTCAAATACTGAGTATGGGTTTGCCAGCCCACATAATTAATTCACCTGCTCACACTTCAGTATTGTATTGATATATCCACAATTTCTGATATGGACTAGACAGGATGTCCCAGGTATTTTCTATCCCGAGTGGGACATCCCTCCCATTTTCTGTTAAGAATGGGGCATCCTATGTATTTTATATCAACAATGGGACGTCCCACCCATTTTTATATCAACAATGGGACATCCCATTGATTTTCTATCAAGAATGGGATGTCCCATTGATTTTCTATCAACAATGGGATGTCCCACATATTTTCTGTCAAGAGTGGGACATCCCACCTATTTTTCTATCAACAATGGGACATCCCATTGATTTTCTATCAAGCATGGGACATCCCACGTATTTTTCTATCCACAATGGGACCTCCCATTGATTTTCTATCCAGAATGGGATGTCCCACATATTTTCTGTCAAGAGTGGGACATCCCCACATATTTTCCTATCAAGAGTGGGATGTCCCATGTATCTTCTATCAACAATGGGATGTCCCTACTTCAGTCATCCCTTTTCCCAGACCCATAGGGCCTCACTATTTCTAGTCCATTATGTCTTTTTTTTTGGCTAGACCTGCCAGGCACAATTTGATTTGGCCAGAACAGTTAGGTGTGCCTGAAGAGCCCGCCAATACTCAAAAGCTCAAAAACCCCCCAAAAAAAAGAAAACAGCTGCCACAGGGTTTGAACTCAAAACCAGGGAAGTATAGATTTATCATCAACCCAAGACATTGAGAGAGATACCACTACACCAATGCACCAGATATCCCAGTTCATATTTTTTGAAGCCTACATGCTGGCAGTGCATCACCCCTCACTTTTATCTATTTTGCACACCTGTTGCTGTCAAATTCACCATCATTTATTGCCAGCTGTGGGAATTTATTTTGCGTTTTGCGCAACAACCAGGGGCTCTTTCACAGAACTGTCAACACAGTCAGATAGCCCTCGCCAAGCTCTATAACTTTGATTTTGACCATATTTTTAGACATGAACCACCAACTTCCTTTTTGGGCCACAACGCCTTTTTCCCAAAAAGGAAATTCCAGTGTTTTTGCCTTCCCTTGATCAGAATTCAAACATTTTGGATGGTCTAACTCATTGGACAGGATGGAATTTGCCATAGAATATGATGTGAGCTGTAGCCAGAAGCACTACACTTCTGTGAGAGCCCCAAAATGGGCAGAGTGACTGATTTACCTCTCAACACGAATATTTTGGGAAGGTAGCTGATGAATGGAATCCCACCAACTCATTGGACAGGATGGAATTTGCCATAGAATATGATGTGAGCTGTAGCCAGAAGCACTACACTTCTGTGAGAGCCCCAAAATGGGCAGAGGAGTAGGTTCACCTCTGCAATGTTATATCTTCGTGATATAGTAGTACAGGTGTCGGAAAGACATCCCTGCTTATACATGAATAGTATAAATGCATGTTCATCACACTAAGATAGACTCCCAAGAAAAACAGGAGCATGTTTTGAGCCTAGTTTATCATGCCATCATTACTCCATTGCCAAGTCATGCATCGATATAGGATGTCAAAAACCCTATCATAGAACAACCACCATGTCCAAATGGATGTCCAATGGGTTTTGGCCCACAGAGCCACACCATACACAAAGATTAGATGTGTTAATGTGTTGCTATGCATTTTCAGCCCCTCTGCTCTGCCTACAAGGTTCAGAATGGAGGGAAATAGTTTGACAAACATTCTACAGGCCTTCCCAACAACTGGATCCCACAATGTTGCCAATATATGGGCTTGAAGCTTCAGAATGTCACATGACATTTTTCACTTATTTGGTGAATAGGACATCATTCAGAGCAGCTACTGCAAAATAAACACTCAAAGTGAGAGGAGACATAATGAAAGATCAATATTCAACTGTATCCTAAGAAATTTAGCCAAGTTTCAAGTAAATGATATTTCCGAGTGCATGAGTTAAACAGCAATATAAAGTGCACTTATTGAATATGCATGAAAACACCATCTGGCCAAATCTTCACCAAAATCCTTCAAATAAAGTGTAATATCCATCTTTCATCCTGTCTGTTCACTCTTCTGCAGTTTATATTGCCCTATTAGCTCTTCATGGACCTTAATTCACAAAATAAGCGAAAAATGTCAACTGAGATTATGGATCTTCAAGGCCATATATTGGGATGATTCTTGGTTGTGTATGTTTGGATATCTTCTAAGATTTGTTTTGAGTCCATATCCCACGTTATTCAATCGTGGCACATGTACAATTGAGTGAATAGTCATTTTGACCATGTTCACCTTCAATGAGGACCTAGCAATGGGCAATCGAGCCAATGACCTCACTCACATGTTTTTAGAAGTTATATGAGCACTAATATCAGACATGCAAGAACTGAGCTAACCAGAAGCCATCACAATGAAGCCATCATGGTGTTTCTGAATATGGTTAGAACATGCACTCTTGTTTACTCAAGACTTGTTTTACTATATCAGGGGCATTTAAATAACATGGGGATATGGTGGAGAGTGGTGGGATTCCATTCATCAGCTACCTTCCCAAAATATTCGTGTTGAGAGGTAAATCAGTCACTCTGCCCATTTTGGGGCTCTCACAGAAGTGTAGTGCTTCTGGCTACAGCTCACATCATATTCTATGGCAAATTCCATCCTGTCCAATGAGTTAGACCATCCAAAATGTTTGAATTCTGATCAAGGGAAGGCAAAAACACTGGAATTTCCTTTTTGGGAAAAAGGCGTTGTGGCCCAAAAAGGAAGTTGGTGGTTCATGTCTAAAAATATGGTCAAAATCAAAGTTATAGAGCTTGGCGAGGGCTATCTGACTGTGTTGACAGTTCTGTGAAAGAGCCCCTGGTTGTTGTGCAAAACGCAAAATAAATTCCCACAGCTGGCAATAAATGATGGTGAATTTGACAGCAACAGGCGTGCAAAATAGATAAAAGTGAGGGGTGATGCACTGCCAGCATGTAGGCTTCAAAAAATATGAACTGGGATATCTGGTGCATTGGTGTAGTGGTATCTCTCTCAATGTCTTGGGTTGATGATAAATCTATACTTCCCTGGTTTTGAGTTCAAACCCTGTGGCAGCTGTTTTCTTTTTTTTGGGGGGTTTTTGAGCTTTTGAGTATTGGCGGGCTCTTCAGGCACACCTAACTGTTCTGGCCAAATCAAATTGTGCCTGGCAGGTCTAGCCAAAAAAAAAAGACATAATGGACTAGAAATAGTGAGGCCCTATGGGTCTGGGAAAAGGGATGACTGAAGTAGGGACATCCCATTGTTGATAGAAGATACATGGGACATCCCACTCTTGATAGGAAAATATGTGGGATGTCCCACTCTTGACAGAAAATATGTGGGACATCCCATTCTGGATAGAAAATCAATGGGAGGTCCCATTGTGGATAGAAAAATACATGGGATGTCCCATGCTTGATAGAAAATCAATGGGATGTCCCATTGTGGATGGAAAAATAGGTGGGATGTCCCACTCTTGACAGAAAATATGTGGGACGTCCCATTGTTGATAGAAAATCAATGGGACATCCCATTGTTGATATAAAATACATGGGATGCCCCATTCTTAACAGAAAATGGGAGGGACATCCCACTCAGGATAGAAAATACCTGGGACATCCTGTCTAGTCCATATCAGAAATCATATCAAAACAATACTGAAGTGTGAGCAGGTAAACTATGTATTTCATGTAATTACTGAGGAGAAGAACCAGAAAAATGAAATGTGGGCTGTCTGGAGAAAAAGGGAGCTGTGGGGATAGCATTGGTGTATGGAAGAGCACATGTTGCAATTGGAGTTGCCTAGTGTGGGCCAGCAAACCCATATTCAGTATCTGAGTGTGAGGCTGCAAACCCTTATTTCAGTATTCAAGTGCAGGCTGGCATATCTGTATTTTTCTATTCAAGTATGGGCCAGCATACTTGTATTTCGCTATTCAAGTGTGGGCCAGTGTACCTGTATTTCACCATTTGAGGAGCGAGCATGGGCCTGCAAACCCATATTTCAGTATTTGAGCACAGGCTGGCATATCTGTATTTTAATATTTGAGTGCGGGCCAGTGTACCCGTATTGCAGTATTCAAGCATGGGCTGGCATATCTGTATTTTCCTATTTGAGCGTGGGCCAGTGTACTAGTATTGCGGTTTGCTCAGGAAAAAAAAAAAACCCCCCTCCAAATGTACCCGTTGCACTATGGCATGAGAGCCCAGGTTAACAGCTTCATGAATCACTATAAATCATGCAAAATGGTGCAGAAATGGGCCCAAAAAAACATTTTTTCTCCCTGGCTGGTGCCAGGGGTCCTACTTGCCAAATGGGCCAGTGGGATGTCCCATGCAACCACTTTGGGATGTCCCAAGGCAAAAAAATAGAAAGCATGGGATGTCCCATGCGGTATGGGATACCCACTTAGAAACACCCCCTATAGGGCCAATTAACTACCCTCAAAAATTTGGCCCTATGGGGGTCAGGTTGGGGTAGCCTGAGGTGTAGGCAGGCTGGTAACACTGGTTGAGTATTTCAAGTTTTTGGTAAAAAAATTGGTGAAAATTATTTTGAATTTCCCAAAAGTTTTTCACTGAAAAAAGTACCTGAAAAATTCAAGACTTTTTCAGCATTTTGGATTTTATTTCACATTTTTCAACTCAAAGTCAAAAAGTACTGAAAAAGGTTTTGAGATATTCAGATACTTTTTGGTGAAGATTTTTGGGGAAATTCAAAATAATTTTCACCAATTTTTTCACTGAAAATTTGAAATCTTCAACCAGTGCAATGAGCCTATGATAGAATGTTTGTATCCTTCATGTGAAGCCTAAGCAGCTTATGTGCCACAATTGTTGTTTTCATAAAGAATGAGAGGCAGCAGCGAGAGGTGGGGGCTCCCATGTGAAGAAGCGCAGGGAGCGAGAAGGACCAAAGTCTGCCGGTGGCAGCCGGCATCAGCAGACCAGAAAGGTAGACTTCAACTTACCAAAATTGAACAAGATTTTGATGCGAAACTTCAATGTTGGACTTGATCTTACCGCAAGACTATGACATACACACTTGATTTGCCTCCGAAACCACAGCCTAGCAGCTTAAAGTAGGAATAAATATCGAAAATAACGGTCATAGCACTGCATTACCACACTTTAACAGCCTGTCATGCTGTGGCGCAGTGAGTAAGTTGAACACATTTCGGGTAATTTCAACAGCTTTTGGAATGACGGCCAAGGCTAAGAATTCCTCATCTACAGAAGAACACTGCATTACCACACTTCAGCAGCCTGTCATGCTGCGGCGCAGTGAGTAAGTTGAATGCATTTCGGGTATGCGAAGAAGAAAAGTGGTACGTTTTCAACGACGAGAACAGAGAACGCAAAATTGGAGGAAGGTCTGAAAGGGGTGGATTCAAAATTTCAAACACGTACAAATCCATTGGACGGAGAATTTTGAGAGAACAAATAAAATAATTTAAATCTGCTCTTCGACAGAGGCCGGACCGTCTACGGGTTCATCAGTGCCAAGTTAAAGGTGTTCCATTCCCACTTTATTTAACGCCCACGGCTGTGCGGCACTGCCTCATGGCACACAGCACCGGCCACTATTTCAGCAGTAGTCTACGCATCGCAGATTCAGCAGTTTGTTCTCTACTTTCACCCATTCTCCCGAGTCAACTAGTCATGGAATCTGACAGCGGTCTGTATAGCTTCCTCCTCTTTCCGAAGCGCAAGGGCTATCCTCTGTTCCACCCACAACCGTCCGATGATCTTCCTGAAGAAACTAAGGAAGAAGGAGTCCGAATTGGAGATGTTGGTGTTGTGACTGCACGAGGATCTTTCGACCCCATTTTCAATATCCTTCATGAAGCCGGAGACCGAGTCATTAATCGATTCGGTGTTCCAGGCCACTTTGTGAAACTTGACCTAGGGGATCATGCCATTGAACGGTATGAATTCCTTCATGCCCCAGGATCGGACATATCCAATACCACCATCAATAAAAAGCGTGTCGATGTCGAAGCCAGTATTGATGGCAATGTGTATGCTCCGCTCCATATCTTTGGTCCTCACCTATCTCATTGTTATTTGTTCAGCTTTTTACCTGTTGGCGCAGGAGCAGAGGTCGAGGTGTCAACTTATTCCAAACGGACCGCTGTCCTTGTTACCAGATGGAGCCTCGACCTGGGATTTGAGAAATCTGCAATCATTCAAAGATTACGCCGAGAAACATACGCAAAACTGGTACAAGTTTGTTAACGGGACACTTGGGCGGAGAATTGTGAACGGGGATTTATATCTTGTCACTGGAGTCACCAAGTCTTCATCTTGGAGTGTTGCTGTTGCGGAGCAGGGCTCTGGGGACAGCCGGATCTCGTTGAAGCTGAAGGCCTCCACTGTTGCGTCTGCGGGAGTCAGAAGGCGTGGAAAAACAATCAGACAGTTTTTCTTCGTGGCTTCAGAACCTATTTTAGATTTCCACGTCCAGCAAAGTTACCCAAAGCCTTGTCAATCCAAGATTCAGAGTGGTCGGATATCAGATGGAAAGGGCAGGTAGCACCATACTCAAATTCTCTGTCTGCCCACAGCGGAACTTCACGTACCTCCTTCAGTGTTCAGACTGATGGCGGGAGTCGTTCGTTGTCAGAGAGTGTCGATTTGGAGGAAGATGTTGATTCACTTGATCTTGCCGTCACCGTACGTCCACAATTCATTCATTTGCGTGTTGCTTATATCCCTTCAGGGCTACCATCCATCTCATGTCATTTATGAATATCTCCTCGAATGTGTGGGTGCTTATCTTTCTCATTTAGTTAACCCGTGAATAAGTGATAACTATGTAGGCTCCTGAAGCTACTGTGGCGATCACACACGACAACGAATGGGTTTCGGTATTGACTGAGGTGGAATCAGGCTGTTCACAGCTAACTTAAAACTGACACATTTTTTCAAAGGAAGATCATGGAATGCCAACCCGCAATGAACTCATCAGGCGGATTTCCAGCAAATTTGATATTGCTACCACTGAGTCCGGTATTCTTTTCTCACAGTTATTCCCAATTGTACACTAACAATCCACTAGGGGCTGTCTTTCTCCGGGAGAATAACTCCACGGAAAGTCTCCCGGACCTTCAGAGTCCAAGCGAACAAGAGAACACTGTCAATGATCATTTGACGGATTTGAACCACATACCCAGTAGTGTGGACAGCAACCCCCCGGGACAGGACCATCACTCAGAGAATTCAGCATCCCTCCAGGAAGATGATAATGATTCGCAGAGGAGTCAGAAATCTAACACAGACTCCCAGTCGGCCATCCTCATTGCAACGCATCATCCCCACTCACGGCCCTCACTTCTATCTCTAGTATCCTCTCAAGTCAACATGCCTTGTGCTGCTCTCAAATCATACACATCCACATATCATAGCGCATCCTCGCTGCCAGTTGAAGTCTGGGATGCCCTCATATCCAATCCCCAGAACTCCAATTGCATCCTCCCAATCGCTCTGAAATCTCTCGCTCAAGAGCGAAATCATGAAACGGCACTCGGTCGCGACCAATGCTGGATCGTCGTCCACTCCCTCGATGTCATTGACTTCGTTCTTTCTGTAACCAATGGCGACATAGGGACATACCCCGTGTTTATTTTCACAACGCACCCCCACCCATCGCCTTACCTCCGACTTTCTCCTTCCCCGTCTCGTCTGCCTCGCCGAGGCCTTGCGCACCGCAGTCCCTGTAAAGCGTGTATATTCCATCTTTGCACCAGACGCCATCACTACAATGTTTGTTGAGATATGGTGCTTGTTGACGGGTGTCCAGGGATACAAGGATCCTTACTACCACGCGACGCTCTCATACTGCACGAAAAGGTCGTTCCGCAACCGCCAGATGATCACCCTCCCTGGGCTCGTTTATGAGCTTCGCCCCGCTGTCGACAGCGACCTGGAGGCGGTGGCGTCCCTCTGCTACCAGTTTGCCGCCGACTTAGAGCCCTTTGTCCTTTCTCACGAAGCAGCTATCAAAGAGGCGGCCATTCTCATCCGAAACAACCAAATCTGGGTGCACAGCATTCGCCTTGCAGACGACGTGCACGACTCGGACATCGCCTCTATCGTCGCATTCACCCGTAACACCGAGAACGTTGCTACTATTAGCAAAGTGTTCACCAATCCCACCTGGCGTAGACGCGGCTGCGCTGAGCGTCTGGTATACCGTGTTTGCAAGCACCTCCTCGCAATGAAACAGAGTGTTGCACTCTACCTTCCACACAACGATCCCGGCACGACGCATATCTGCAAACGCGTAGGGTTTTTAGGGCTTGCTGACGGGGATGCGCCTGTAGAAGGTGTTGACTCATGGCTTGAAATCGGACTCGACCGCTCGAAGGTCGAGCTCGGCCACTGGTAAATAATCCACTTTAACCTTTTGGATAGCCTAGTAGGACTGGTTGGATTTTTTGTTTTGGCTCGGAACGACGCTATCCTCGCCCTCAAAAAATCGGCATACATTAATTATCTTGCATTAGTATCAAATCCCTCCATCTCTCGAAATGTAGTTCAAATTTATTGTAGCACTTAGCATCCCTGAACATAAAATCTCTTGTTGAACTTACTTCCAGTATGAGTCAGTGACTGTAACTGAGTGTGCCCTGTTCTTTGCATCACAAACCATGCGGCTACCGGTTTTCGACATCCTCCATCGAGGCGTCGTGTATTCTCTCTTGGGTATATTGGGGTTGCTATATTTGTGGTGTTCAGCGTTGTCAAACGAGTTGATCACTTAGTTATATTTACGTATTACATCCCCCCTGGAGTAGGTTAGGCTATCTCGGGCCGAAATTGTGCCCAAGTAATTAGTTCTCGTCGGGATCAGGTTCGGAGACTTCCTGCGACCCTGTAGCACCCCCAAGGTGTTGTAAAGGACCCGACAGTACCCGGCTTTGGTACCCATTTCACCCCTCCATCTTTGTATATTAGTAGTTATGACCCTATATTGCATCTCAGTCGTCTACACCTTAGCCTATCGTGTCCCGACTGAGGTGAGTTCCCGATGTTCTCTTCACATACAAGGCTTACTTACTTATCTATACTTTAGCTCTTACAATCTTGTTCTTACTTTAGGTATGGTACCTACCTACTGAATACAGTCGTCTACACCTATTGTGTCTGTCCCGACCGAGCTCCACCTATAAAGCCCAGATAACCTCAGTAATTAGTGTGGGGATGACATGTGTGTTCCCCGCAGTAGTTATTGAGAAATCGGGTATTTTGGTGCTCACTGCAATAATTTTGCCAATAACTTTCAGATATCTTTCCGTATCTTCAATACGTAGGACATAAAGGCATAGCTTGTAGGCTACACTGGATAACTTTTCAACAAGTATAGTCTTTGGGCATGTATCACTCCATGGTACCAGCCCAAAAAGGAAATTTCTTCTATGAGGACAGAAAATGCAAGGAAAAATCGCAAAAATACATAAAAAGAATTCCTACTCTTTTTGAGAATGCCAAATCCAATGAAATGTATCACGCTGTCATACCATCCCAAAAAAAGAAATATCGCGTCCTATATGCCAAAAAAGGTAATTTCTTGTATGAGGACAGAAAATACAACGAAAAATCGCAAAAAAAAAAGAAAAGAAATCGGTCTATCCACACAGTAGTTACTATGCTTTCAATGGTCCAAAATGAGAATTGTATATAAATTAGTTGTTAACACAAACTCTAGGAGGTCCTCCTTTCCTACCCTTGACAGTGTTTATTTCATCTGATTGGCTATGCCAGTAGGCATCATACTGACTTGCTTGGCACTACAGAGAATGTTCCCACACCTTTGCTAAAGCATAAAAAATAGTAATTTCAGCATATAAACAATGGCTTGAAATTGATGAGCTCGGCCATTGCCATGAATTTGATGCCTGTCTGTATTGGGTGAGAACTGATGGTCCCAGCTGTTGCCTTAAAATTGATGGATGTCCATATTTGGGGTGCTACTGCTACCTTACAATAGATGACATGGGATTAGGCCTCTACGAGGCAGGAGCTGAACCTTTAGGTAGAATGATATGATACAATTAACCGTTCTTTAAGATTTTGCTCATTCGGCTGTGCAATAGCTCCATATGTTCATTCTCCTTCTGGGTTTCCTCTGCTCTTCCTCTTCTATGAGGATATAGCAGATGCGAGTGCGCGCTTCCATTAACTCCTTCTGACCTCAGTTTTCTGTGCTTCTTCACCACTGTCTGTTCATTTGCGGCAGAACAGCTGCCCTGTCCGCAGCCTCTTCCTGAAGGGACGCAGTTGCTGCCGCCTACGGCGCAGCTCCATTTGAATTTTTTAATGATGCCGAGCGGCCACGTAGTCCGGCCGACTGTGGAATTATTATTAACTGTTCTTCAACGACTCGATCTTTTGGTGGCGCAATTGCTAGCTGTATCCCCTTTGTCTTTCCCTCTCTTCCCGTCCTGCAGAGTCTGCTTTCCTGTCCCATATGGAATCCTATAGCATTCGAGCAGAATTGCTCAGGTGACCATACACAACTCCATCCAGTCAACCCGCAGCGGATTTCTCACCATGCCGCGGTTATTCTCTCACCGTGCCGCTCGAGCTTTCTCACTGCGGCCGAATCACCACGGCGTAGATAAAAGGACCAGTAACCTCACCCTTTCCATTCTCCCCCTTTTCCGCTCCCGTGTGATTTGTCGCGGCCTTGCCCGCAAACTTCTGGCTTGCTTCAACTGTCCACTGACACCTTACTGCCACAACTCTGCACTTCTTCTCTCGGATTCAACAATCTCTGCATCACATAGTCCCGCTGTTTTTCTTGCCATCCGCTCGTCCCGTGTTCGTGGCCATAGAATTTCTACATTTTGCAAGGTTATACTCTCACAGCAGTCCTCAATGTGCACGCAATCATCCGTGGGCTTCATTCAGTCAGTCCGCTCGGTAGGCGCAGTTGAATTCCCTTATTTTCGGTGTCATCGTACATTTTGATGAAGTGCTCCCAGGCTCGCTCCTCCGTTGGCGTCGCACCACGTTTAACCCCATTACCAGCCGTCACGTTGAGCCGCGGCAGATTTTCAAGATGGTGGCGCCCATTTTAACCGCCGATATTATTCCGACGCTCCCCAAGTTCTCGGAAATGGTTCATTTTCTGGCTACCTTCCAATGAGTTGTCCACTCGGATCCCAATTTCCTGCTTTCTAGATTTGTCCCCGCTCCTTTTTGCTTCACTAATTCGTCCTGCCATACAAGACGATTTCCCACCTGTCTTAAAGGTTCGCCATGTGGACTGCAAGCTTATACGAATGTCATCAGCCCACGCTGAGTTTCTTCCAATCCCGCCGCCTTGCGACCTGTCTTGCTGGCTTTCATTTTGTCAAGATCTGTGGTTTTCTCGAGGTCCCGTTATTCACTCTCGCTGGCAACAGATTATGAATCAAATTCATCCCTTCATATCTTGAATCCTTCTGCTGTTTCTGGCTGGTGCTTCTTTTCAAACGAATCAAATGCAAGATCAAAACCCTCAGCTGAAGTCGTCCTCCAATCCCTGATTTTTCTGTTGCTTCCTTTGCCTCCTTTTGAAAGCCCAGCTCCGATTATTCTTGGTTGCCTAGCAGTGAGTAACTGCTCCTCTCCTGCTGTATTCCCTTTTGTATCTCTGAAAACCTGCTGTGAGTTGATTCATTTTATTCCCCATGTTGTTTGTCGTTGGGGAGAGCAGCTTCGGTTATCCACATTGTCTATTTTGTAATTGTATTGTATGTCGACAATGGATTCTTTTTTTATGTGTTCTTGCAATGCTTCTTACTGCCGGGAGCGAAGCGGCGGCTCATCTTGTAGGTGTTTAAAAAAATCAACTTTGTGGCATTTCCCTCAGGCAGCTTCGCTTGCCCAGTAAATATCTGGCACAGTGTTTCTTGTAATGGTTAACTGAGAAGACTATTATTTTACCATCAGTGCATTGGAGAATCCCGGGCCAGCAAGAACACATTCTGGCCCAGATTTGATCATATCTCTTATCTCAGACACCCTGGTGTATCTCTTTGAACCATTTTCTTCGTAAATGATGCCAGCTGTCTATTCATATTGCTGAAGGCTATTTGCATCTGCTCTTCTGCTGAATGGAACAGAAATGAAGGTTACCAATCAAGGACAATAGGAATTGAGCAGTGTCTTCCAGGAACGGCAACTCAAAAGTTTTAACACTCTGCATTCTCTTATCTTCTAATTCTGTCTGATCTTTTGATCCAAGTAGATCTAAAACTACACAAAGAGCTGCAGTGGGTAGGTTCTTGGCTGACAGGAATATAGGGAATTTTTTAGAATTTGTATTGGGTCAAATCTGGCAGTTAAGAGGCGGAATGCTTCAAGTTGAACAATAATTGTCGAGATGACCGAGCAATATCAGTATTGATCTCCTGCAATATTCTACTGGACACCTTCAAGACCTCGTTGCACAAGTTCCTATATTTTCTGAAAAATAATAATAATAAGATGTGGCAGTCTCAATTTGAATCCAACTGCCTCGAGAGAAAGGCAGGTTATATGTAGTAGTATCCCAGGGGGCATTGACAGTGAATAACAGCTTGGAAAAGCTTTCTGGCTCTGAAAAAATGTTTTGTAAAAAATATTGTCTCCGAGATAAACCGGCCCATTTGAAAGCGGAAATGACTGTTCACCAAAAAACATAACTTGTTGCATAAATATTTGCATTTGCAGTTCAAGGCCAAGTAGTGGGACATTTATGTGCACTTGAATGTGGTAAAATAGCTGGGAGGTTGAGATTTATATGTCCTCAATAGACTGAATTTTGGTCAATTTTCTATTCATTTTGCTGATGAAGTTTTGTTTGTACTTGCAGCAAAATAGGCCGAAATCCAAGTTCTCCAGGGTAGCCAAACGTAAAGGTTCAGCAATGAGTGCCTGTATTTGGATTGTAATTGATGCCTGGGTGGTATAAATGCCAATATTTATTCAAAAAGTGCCGGCTCTCAGAAAGTATTTTGCATTTTGCAGGCTAACAAGGCCTCCAATTGAAAAATGCTTCTAGACAACTCTTGTAGTCTTTGATGAGCTCTACAACATGGGGAAGAATTTTCTTTTTTGGGACACTAACGCTTTCTTCCCAAAAAGGAAATTTTCATCATTGGCCCTTTTCTGGCGCATGTTTCAACCGTTTTGGATGATCTAACCTCATATGAATGATGTTCTATGCTCCTTGAAGTCCACTAGGACGCAGCAAAGCTTATTAGTGTAATAACAGAGTGAAAATAGCGAAACATTGATTAATTGTGTCCTGGCCATGATATCTTTAGGATATACTGATAGAAACAGCTCCTAGCAATATTAGGTCTTTCCCTTAGGCTGCCAGGACACTCTCCAGGGAATATCTTATATTCTGATGATGAAAAACATCACATTTTGGCCATATCAGAAGATCGCATTTTGGCCCTATGCTACACTCCTCCATCATGTGAGATGTCTCAGAACACACCATTTGGATGTTTATCATGTATATATATTGGAACAGTGGGCTATACACAGTCAGAATAGGGGATATCTCATGATGGAGGGTGATCTTGTTTTAAATTCTTGTTCACCATATTCAGCATGCCACAAGGTCATGGGCAATGTTCTGAATGTTTCTACTGACTTTCCTCAGCAATGTGAACAATTCTGGGTCAAAAGGCAGGCCAGTATATCATGAGAAAGTTCAGAAGTCTGAAATGACACTTTTTACTTGTTTCATGAATAGGGCACTATGGAGATCAGATAGAGCAAAATAAACATCAGAAAGGGACTCAGGCAGTTTGAATACCTCAGATTGAGTGTTTTCTCAAGTGTTTTGGTGAAGGTTTGGCTGGATGGTGTTCTGAGGATATTGGTTGGAGAGCAACTTTTGGACAATATGCTGGGCATGGTTGAAAGCACTATCTGGCCAAACCTAGGCCAAAACACTTGAAAAAACACTCAATCTGAGGTATTCAAACTGCTTGAGTCCCTTTCTGATGTTTATTTTGCTCTATCGAAGTGAAGCCCAGGCGAGACGAGATGTCAAGCAGTGCCCTGTGTTGGGCGTACGTGCGCATATTCACTCTCACGGGCGCAAGTGCATCACCCGTTGTACAATGGATCCCAACATGCTCACAGCATGGGGGGTGAGCCCTCCAGCATACCGCTTGTAAGGGCAAGATGGGCCGGTGGATATACTACCCATGTCCTCGAACTGCGTGCCGTGCGCAAAATGTACTGCAGACTGGGTAGGTCCGTTGGCGAATATATGGTGGCTACCTTGAGCGGCGAGGGACACCGCTGTGCGTTCACGGTGTTTATCCCTCGATGATGGAACGCGTCCTCGGGCTCGTCATTTCCACGTGGCGGTAGAGCCTGCTCCAGCTCCGGCTGTAGTTCGCCGAGCAGAGTAGATCCTCTTGACTCGGAACGGGACAACGGGGTGAGTTCAGGGCGCACGGGCGATCCGCGAGCACTGTACTCAGCCATACTACTGGTTAGCTTTTCAAGTTGGGCCTCAGTCCAGCCGAACGCACGGAGCGCACGCAAGCTTTCCTCGAGGCACTCATTTGTGCGGTGCTCTTGGCTAATCACACGGTGATGTAAATCTTTCAGTCGGACCTCAGTCTCCTCCCTGACAAAGGGTGGGTAATTGTTTGCCCGGCCTGCCACAGAGCTTGTCTGGGGGTTTTCGTGCGCAAGGCAAGACCCTCCATCGGTGGTGGACAGCGGGGAGTTTTGCCTGGGAGGAGAGGACTCGAACCGGGTTCCCATTGGGTTAATATCCGACTGTCCTGCCAAGCCAATGGCCTGCCATGCGATGGATGCTTAAGACCTCTGTGCAAGTAATTCTCGGATGGGATTTGTGGTAGGTAAGGTATTTGGTTGCTTCACATCACACAGGAAGGTCAGTAATGTCGGGTCGGACTGCTGCATCTTACGTGCCGGAGATCTACAGTCTTAAAAGTGGCGAGCTCGTCGACGGTGCGTGAGTTGTGGCGTAGTGATAGTACATTTCAGGCCGATGTACCTTACACTACAACTCGGCACGTTCCGAAAGGGGACCTAGCTGAGCATAATATTTATCCTGAGTCTTATCCTCTTCTATGGCACACAGGTTATCATCGAGCGCAGTGCGCTACTCCGCGACTGACGCAGTGGTGGTGAGAAGGGTATTACGACCCGTGGAAAGCATGCCACGAATAGTTGAATACTGGAGCTTCTGCTCCGGGCTCAGAGCCACCCCTAGTCCGTGTAAGAGCGAATCCAGCGTGGATTCGCCAAGCGCAATGGGAGTGACAGAGTCCGCGGATGCTGTAAACTGCATGTCGGAGGTGGACGACAGCGTAGTGCGTGAAGGGCCCTAGGGCGCAGACGACGGAGTGGTCCGGCGAGCGTTGGGGTGCTGATACACCTCCGACGTCGCTTCCGGTGCTGTGTAGTACGGGGTATGCAACGGGATGGACGGGTCATCTACGATGTCGAATCGCAGACCCATCTCTGGGTTGACAATGTAGTGGACGCCGTCGGCATCCATACGTACATGTACTTTCATCCCGGTTGGAGCGTCTCGAGGGGTCGTGTGCTCGCCACTGGAAGCCGAGCTAGACTCGCTGCCAGCAGGATTTCCGGTGGTACTGTAGCTGAAGTGCGGGCTGAGATGAACTGAGTCGTGCCGCCTGTAGTAGTATTGGGGCCAGTCAGGGGGGCAGTGAGAGTGGCCAGCTGCGGAGGTGCGTCGCGGTCGGCGTGAGGAGACTGCGACATTTTCCGTAGATTTGTTTGTAGTAGTGATTTCTCTGAAAAATAGAATTGCTCTGTCAAGCAGAGCTTCAGGACTAGGGCTGCCGCCCGTGCCGTAACGGGCACGGCCGTGAAATCCACGGCACGGTCCGTGCTCTACACGGCCGTTAGAGCAATATCTAGCCCTCCAACGGGACGGCACGGTTCACGGCACGGCCGTAACGGGTGCACGGCTATTGTTCAGATATTTTCATGAGATGTTCTTGACTTACAGCACTTTTCATTTGTATGCGGAAAATCAAAATTTTGTTTGAGCTGTTGGGCATTGTTTGTACGGGACCCCGGAACCGATTGTTTGAACGATACCCACTCGAACCATCTCTCGCGACCTCAAGGCCAGAGTGCCTGCCCTGTTCTTCAACCAGGACAAATCTGCACTCTCCTGGCAGTCAAAAAGACTTTCGTCTATACATGCCTCGACAACCACACTAAATACGGTGTTGCTCACAATCCACACGGCCGTCGATCTGGCCACCCACGGCACCTCACAGCAGTGGATATAAAATACATCCAGGCTTTTCTGGAGAAGACTCACACCATGTACCTCGACGAGCTTCAAGAAAAGATGCTGACTCAACGCGGCGTTGACGTCTCAATTGCCACACTGCTTCGAACGCTTCGCCGACTTCATTTCTCACGTAAATGTGTGTCCCCCCGCGCTTTGCAGCGCAATGACACGCTTCGGTCGGCATACTGGATCCGGATCGCAGATCTTGTTCCCGACCCGAACATGCTAATGTTCATAGATGAGGCCGCAAAAAATGATCACACAACCACACGGCAAAAAGGGTGGTCACTCATGGGGATGCGCTGCATTCAGCGCCGTGCATTTGTCCGTGGGAAGCGCTTCTCCATCCTGCCAGTGCTCACATTGGATGGCATCATTGCCCACGACGTGATTGAAGGCTCCGTGAACACGCAACGGTTCATTGGTTTTCTCGAGGAACATGTCGTGCGTACTTCGCCTGGGTCTGGCGCTTATGCTAACTAACCCCAAACAGATTCCACTTATCAATCCATACCCGGGCCCTCAAAGTGTTCTGGTTCTTGATAATTGTAGTATTCACCACGCTGAGGAGATACAGGTTCTTGTCGAAGATCAAGCACGTTAGTACTATTTTATTTTGCTTTTCATCTCCGGTCTCAATTCTTTGTCAAGTATGCAAACTTGTATTTCTCCCGCCGTACTCCCCCGACTTCAACCCCATCAAACAAGCATTTTCCTCCATCAAGGCCTTCCTTCGCCGTCACTGGAAAGAGACATGCCTGACTCTGATTGATCGCGCATGTCGCAATATTACTCCAGAGAAGGCATGGGGCTACTTCCAAGCCTCGGGTTATGTTGTATAGCTTCGACAGGACAGTATGAGCTCAGGACGTTTGGATGACAGCTTCTTTACTTACTCACACGATGTCCTCTTTTGAACCACTCGTTTTTTTGGCAGTCCTTCCCCGTGTGATGATGATATTGAGTGGTATCAAATACAACTGAGGTATGTGAGCTTGAACTTATGAATTCTGCACGGCGTTCTTCGTGATTTGGCTATTTCTGAATACGAAATTATTCTTCCAATCAACACAGTCAAGATCGACAAACACGTAGAAGAGGATGATCAAGAAATTGTGCATTGAGTTGGCAGCGCTGTAGAAAGGTCTCTGGCAGGATCTCAATCCCTTGTTGCTTCAGAAAGCCTTCGAGAGTTTTGTAAGACATTGCGGGAGTTGTGATGGAGTTTTTTTGATGCTGTAGTCACATCACTCTCTTTGTTCTTTGTTCTTGTTCAATATCCCATCTACAATGACGGACCAAAACAAGACCCCCGAGCCTGGCAACTCTGACGAACAGAGTCAAGATTACGGCGCATGTATTATTTCACATAATTGTCCCAGGCAAAATCACCGCAGCCGGAGCCAAAAGCATGGCTAAACCAAAGGAAAAGAAGGAGACAAAAACCAAGGAGTTTTATCACGCCTTTGAGAGTTCAAAGGAAAATTACATTGGACTACTCACAACTATTCTTGCCAAGCACGGCGAGAATAAATACAACATTACCGAGAAGCTGACCTACGGTATCAATGTCCAACTGCCCACCGTAAAGTACAGTCTCTGTTCACACACACTATTGAGTTTCTGACCGTGTCCGAAGAAAAGCAGATGCTGTCGACATCGATACTGTCAAGGAATACAAAGATTTCGTGACCGGCATCACGGGAGAATTACCGACCAAGATGAGTATCCATGTTGACATGGCGGACATTGAGACGTGTTGGAGCAAGGCTAGTACAAGGCTTGGTTTGCTGCAAACGAACTGACAGACATTGATATCAGCAGCGCGGCAACCACGGAAGTGATGATGATGAAGAACCCGAACTTTACGACGCAAACAGGCTTTCTGATCTTGAAAGGGAACTCGTCCAGTTCCGTGGAAAGCTCGAGAAAAGATATCAGAATGACCATAATGCTAGATACACGTACATCGATCCCAAGACTGGAAACTCGTACCCGTTGACACCGCAAATGATGAAAGAATGGTGTCGCACTATGGTATGCAATATTGTGATGAGTTTCTGTCTTGTTTTGACTAAAGACCATCAGTACAATGGAGAGGCGACACTCAACGAGGCACCCAATTTTATTACGAACTTTGATCCTGCAAACAGACAGGTCGCGCTTCATCCAACCCGCATTGCTGCGGGTGCAAATAGGCCAGCTGGCGTCGGCCCTCCACAGGGATTGAGCGACATCGGACACCTCGCAACCATATTGATGGCTGTCATGGGACACGGCGGGCAGAGCGGTGTTGCTAATGTCGTCACTAGTCAGGCGGCTCCAAAAACACCTACACGAAACCTGGAAGAAGGAAACCATCAGCTCGCCTGTCCTCCATACCCCATCCAAACTACCCAGATTCCTTGAGCACGCTTCGAAGAACTTGGGGATAGCGTCTGCTCCTGTTTTCAAATCCCCGATGCGCCGGAATGGTTTTGGTCCAGATATATTGCATCTTGTGGAAGATCGGGACTTGACGGACATTGGAATGAAGAAGGGAGATGTCATTCGACTCAAGGCTGGCCCACAGTCGTGGTGGAATGGACCAGATGCAAAGAAGAAACGCTCGCGTGCTGATATGGAAGCCACCTCGGCATCCGGGTCGGGTTCTGATGGATTCCCCAATTTTTCACGCGATCCGGTGACTCCTCCATCCAGTAAGGTGTTGTTCAAGCGCCGCTATGATGACGGTGGCGCAACGAGATTCTACAGGCCATGAATCAAACCTGGGTCGGGTGCGAAGAATGTCTTCTACCGGTGCCCCCCTCCGTGAGAAGTTTATCCCAATCCCTCTTGGATACCAATCCACTGTTGAGGAAGAGTATATTTCAGGTGATGATGCACAGGCAGAGGCAATGGATCTGTATAACCCACCCCTTACAGAGGCTCAGCGGAGGGACGTTACAGCAGACACTTTGGCGGGCCTCAATAGGGCATAGTTCTTGACGCCGGCTCCGATTTCTTGACATAGATGGCGAATAACAGCAGTAACTACAGAATGCATGTATATAATTGACTAACTACTAGTACGATCTTTGTATATGGCTCATTGAGCGCTGAGTGTCGGTTTCGTTGCCGCAGTGGTTCCGGGGTCCCATACAAACAATGCCCAACAGCTCAAACAAAATTTTGATTTTCTGCATACAAATGAAAAGTGCTGTAAATGCTACCGGAAGCCTCAGAAAGATGTACAATGAGGATAATCTTATATCACAGCTTGATATTTAATTATAGTGAAGCTTTCATTGGCTGAACCAGAGGTTTAGCTACCCTGGAGAACTTGGATTTCGGCCACTTTTGCTACAAGTACAAATAAAAAATTTGTCATCTGAAATTGGTCATCGTTGAAAATCAGAGCAGTAGAGAAGCACCAAGGAGATTTCTTGAGTCCAAATGGTAAAAGCCCTTCTGATCCCCATCCCTCTTATTTTCCTGGATTTTTTGGTGGGGCGTACGATTTATTATCCCTCAAAATCTTGCTCGGTTGATGTGTCATTTTCGTTTAGTGTCCAAGCAGCGTATCAGTTGCCATGTCCACGAAATCACTTCATCTCCATTGCACTGCCGTCTCCTTGCCGCAAGATCTGCCGCGGACAAGACGGCAACCAATTAATGTGATTTTGGCAATCATACGGAGTTTTAACACTGTCTTTTTGCTTTTCCTTCTTGTCCAAGTCACGTCGACACACTGCTGTATTAACCTATATATCCAAATGGCCTCAAAAACCCATATTCTGAAGGCCTACCTTGTCATCGCCAGGGCCAAAGAACAGAAAAACGCGTCAAAAAAGGCTAAAGTGACAAAGCACGACAGGAGCGAGAAGGAAAACGAGAAAGCCGGCATGATACATGGGGGACAGTACTAGAAATGCCTGTTCAAGGGCATCTGGAGCTTGTTGGCAGACACTGAGTGGGCATTGAGGGATAATGGAGTCCAAAGTGATGCTCAATACTATTCTGCCTTCAAGACGCGTTATCAATCCTGCCGATGCGTTGATAACGTGTCAAATAATTGTCGGGATTCCTCATCTGCAGTCCTGCAATGCATCCACATGCCTGAGCCATTGATGCCGCTTGACTGCCACTGATTTCCCACAGCTAAGCCGAGATCAACGTCTGGAAAGCTGTTGCTGAGTTATTGGAGGGTCTTTGTGCAGCCTCCCGAAGGTTCAGCCACCTGCCTCGCAGAGGCCTAATCCCATGTCATCACGATACCGAGACTCACAAGACAGTCGAATCGTGGTAAATGACCTAATAATGATGACAAGAGCTTCCTCAATTCCTCAGCATGCCTGGAGACAAGAAAACACGCTAGGAATCAGCCACTGCTCCAAAGCTTGTGGTTCAAACTGAGATCAAACTCCGCCATCAGCACCGGTAATTGCCGGCACGAACCACAACTTGTTGTTCTTAACGGCAGCAAGTAGTCAAACATGGAGGGCGCACACGTCAAACAAGTTACCAAATATCTGAACCACGTCGATGGCAAAATTAGGCATTATTGTGGCCCACAATACCAACCCGTTACATGTCCGTGACGGCCGTATTTCAACGGGCCGTAGGGTTGGAAAGCCGTGCCGTGATCAAGGTGGAAAATGGCTGACGGAATGGGCACAGCACCCGTGCCACAGGTGCCATCGAACCGTGCCCACGGCAATGGGCGGCAGCCCTATTCAGGACTTAAAAAAGTGTTATGAGGTGTAGGTGTTGTTGTTGAGTAACTTAAACAAGCACCAAAGCTAAGTCAATCCCAGTTCTATTTGTGGTAGAAACGGAGGTCATCAAAGTAGGTGGATGTCAGTTAGAGATCCACGCTATGCGAAACCTCCTTTTATAACTAAAACAAACAAGTATGTAATAAGTCCATATGAATTAAAGAAGTCGGTAAGGCTGCTCCGCCAATGAGCAGCTTTTAGTATACAATGTAATGTGACCCCTATGAAGGACCATACTGGACAAAAGCCTCTGTTTGTGCATGAATATGTTTGTTTGCGTAACATCTTGCAAGACCTCGCAAGATTTTGCAAGATTCTGCGAGATTTTGTAAGGATGCTGATCCAACCTTACCACATCCAGACAGACACACCGATATCCACACCTCATTATTACCGCTACCTTGCCCACTCTACTACTGCACTACCGCTCCTATGATGCCGCCCGTACATTATCACTTCCTCATTTCACTCAGGACTTGAGACCTCCCCATAGTGATTTATCATACCTCAGGCTCCTCCCTATCTTATTGCCCTTGGGATGCCCTTCATGACTCTCCTGTCATTGGACCTCACCACTGGACCTCTGGTCACCACCACACCTCTGATCTTATAGTCTATCACCGAGACTTCAGTTGTGTGACCTTACCCTTCCTCTGCTGCCGCTTCTCCTATGGTCATCCTCCATCCAAAATTCCACTATGATCATCCCTCCCTTCCAATCCTCTGCATCACTGGCATGATCAACTTCCCATCTCCCTATACGATGATGGCAACATCGGCATAGTCCCTGTCTCTGGCCTAGCAAACCATTGACCTCTTCCTCTACTGCCTCCCTGTACTGATGATGGCAACATTGGTTCAGCCCTGTCCTTGGATTAGCATCCCAAGAACATTCCTCTTACCGCCTTCTGTTCGAAGCCCAAATACCTCAATCTCCTCCGCCATCCCCATTGGAGTCAGATCACTGCTGTTCTCCTCACTGTCCCCTGTGGATTCCTGACACACTGTTGTTCCAGGCTTGGCCTCTTGGAGTTATATTGATCTTCCAGAATCATCCTCCTTGCTACGTGTCGTCTGATTCCTCCCTCTGTGCTGTCAGCCATGTACACATCTCACTGCCTATACATCTGCTCTCCGCCTTTGCATGCCCGTGTCCTTCATATCACCTCTGCATTACCCCTGGTGTATGTTGTTCCATGCTGCACCACCACTGGACCTTACTCTCCCAGGTATCGTCACCACTACTGGACTCTACCCCTTCATTGCGGTACTGTCATCCTTACTGGACCCTACCTTTCTTGGTATTGTCACCCTCAGGTTGTCCTCTGTCCTCCCATGATATGACTTCCACCCCTTGACTTCATCTGATCTATGTTGTCACCCTGTGGTCCACACAGCTCTTTGTTCATCCTGCTACTGCCTCCTCTGCTTGGATGACTGATTCCATCCACTCTAGGGGGGTCTGTTCCTGCTCTCTCGCTCGGCATTCCACCTTGGCTTGAGCAGACAGATGCCTGAACTGGAAAAAATTCAATTTTTTCAAAGTCGGGAAGGGTGTAAGGCTGCTGCTCCAACCTTACTACATTCCTCTGCACCGTCCAACCTCTCCTTTCCAGGATTGGTTCAGTCCTTGCTGTCTGCATTGCATCACCACTGTTCCGTGCTATTGCACTGCACTACTGCTGTTCATGCCGTCTTCGTTGTATTGCTCCTGCCGATCCCCTTCAGCCTTGGTTTAGCACATCAATGCCTCAGTCCTCATTGCTCCTTGCAATCCTGCATTGTATCTTCACCACTGCCATTGACTGAACGTCATTGGCCTCAATCTTATTGTCTTTTGACTGATCCTCATTTGACCTTCAGATTTCCTTATCATTGACTCACCCATATCCCTCCTCAATGATCACCTATACCAATCTTTGACATCCTACCTTTACATTACTGTTGTTGAGTCCTTATCTTACATTCTGATTTATATCCCATGTCATGTTCTGATTTATATCTTATGTTACATTCTATTCCTGTTATGTATCTGTCATCACATTGATTGTGACTCCGTACTATACTGATAGCATCTTCTCTTCTTGGTCTTGACCACCATGTACCTTTCCTAGTGGCTGCTCTTGAATGACCACACTATTGTTCTATCATTCTTGGCTCCTCTTAGTTCTGTCTGGCCAACCTCTCTAGTGTTGACTGCCTCCACAATATGGCAGCCTTCCAGATTTTCAAAGAAGTTCAAGATCTCACAAGATCTTGAAAGAGTGGCAACTTTGGAGGCACAAAATGCTCAAGACTTCGCAATATCTTACCTCTTTGAAGATATTTCTACTTCCTTCAAGAACCTTTTAAGCACTTGAGGCCCCCTCCTTTTGGTCAGGATCTTGCAATATTTTTGAATATCACAAGCACTTGGGCCTTTTTCAAAAACACTCATTCTCTGGGGATCTCTCAAGAACTTGAACTGAGTTTCCATCTCTGGAGTTTGTCCCAGTTTTTTGATTCAATTTAGGATACAGTATCCGGTTAGAGGTTAATTTTGAATGTGAGTAGAATGTAATCATTGTAATAAGGGATGGCACCAAATTGAGGTAAGTGATTATCCTTCCACAGCATTTCTGTGCCACAATTTGAGCTTTATTGATCTGAATATACTATATAGCTTCGATAATTCCATCCAAACACTGGTTGAGCATTTCAAGTTTTTTGGTGAAAATATTGGTGAAAAATTTTTTGCATTTTGGAATGATTTTTCACCAGGAAAGTAGACGAAATCAAACTTTTTCAGCACTTTTTAGACTAGCAATTGCCCTGACAGTTGCTCCCCTATAAGGTGGTACAGTATGAAAGGGTCAGTTTGTATGTGATGTCTCACCCTAAAAGGCTGTATGAATTGAACAAAATACCACCACAGTAATGGCCATCAGGAAAACCTCCTTTGGGCATTTGCCTCCAATTCAGGGAAATTTCCTTCTTTTCCAAAAGGGGGGAATTGGAGCAAATTGGAGAAAATATCCCTAAGTTTCTGTGGTTAGGGAAATATTCTGATTTGTGTTACTTCCTAATGTCCCAGTTTCAGTTGAAAATAGATTTGGAGAGTATTTGACATCTCCAAAGTGGTTTTCCCGGCTGATTATGAACAAAGCTCAAGGACCCCCAGCAAAATTTTGAGGACTTGTTGAGTCTGTTCTTACCCATACCAAGACATGCAGTCTTTCATGCAATACACATGGTTTGAAGTCATGTGTTGCCTTGGTGTATGAATTGGAGTTCTTGCAAAAAAGTTGAGTATCATATTTACAGCCCAATAAGCATGTACATAAATTCACAACCACACCTCTACCAAGTCCAAGGCAATCAGAGACAGCAACCTGTCGAGTCATGGCTGGTTACCTGACACTGCAGCCATTCACCTAATCCGCTTAGTTGGGTGTCTGAAAGTTCTTATTAATTATGTTTAATACTATATTGTTCCTAAATTTTTCAAGGCTAGCAACAATATGTATCTTCCCAAAATTGCCACTTGTGTGATATTTGACTGGTTTTCAACCTGCACATATTTCCTGAATTGGAACTTGGGTTATTATTCTTATGAAATGATAGGTGGTGTGAAAGTGACCTGATCACAAAACCTGTGTGTTTTTTGAAAATTGTTGGTTGGTGCTGTTTTTGTTGAAAATTGAGTGTACTAGGAAATCCTGTAAGCTGTGTAATAATTAATTCTATGCACAATCACTAGAGTAGTGTAAAAGATAATAATATTACACTATTACAGCCATACAGGCGGACAACAGGAAATCTTGGGCCGAGGATAGTAAACTCATCATTCTCTCGATTAACCTGTGAGCGGGAAGAGATACCGGCAGTAGGACTCTAGTCGCAGATGGAAGCATTAAGCGGCCTGTTCGACTTCTAGAATGACGACAGCATGCTCAGCACACCGCAAAAATCCTCGAATGAAATCGGAGATCTGTGTAGTGGGGCGGACCTGTTCTCTGCCATCTGTCTCCGCGTGATGCACAGGTTCACTTGGTGTTGGAAGTCACTACACAGTACGAGCATTGACATAGGCAAATTAACATCTTGGGCAACACGCAGTAGGCTTCATAGTTTCTGTTGGTTTGTCCCTCTCTCCTTTTTCTCTCTCTTTGACAGAGACGGTGTTTCTAGACTGAGGACTCTGATGATTTCGGGAACTGCAGTGAACGAGACGCGCGTTGGAATCTTGAGTCAGAATAAGGGACTCATTGTATCACACTTGAGTTAGTCGATGAGAATCAAGAATTCCCAAGCCTCTAGCGCAGGACAGGACGGAATGAATGAACGGGTTGAGGGAGACAAGGAGTCAACTACCATTGATCCGATGTCGGCAATCCGCGACCGAATACCTTTCTCCCAGCAACAACTCTGATTCTCATCGGCACCGCGGTCACAACCGCGCGCCTCAGCTTCACCCAAGGCTCTATTCTCCGGATATGCTACTCACTGATCAAGTTTCCAAACTCCGTCCACATCGTCATTCGATGCTCTCATGCAACGCAGCACGTCGCGCACGGCCTCGACATTGGCTCGCTTTCTCTGCTACGCTTGCCTCGCCCGTGTCGATACTAACTCGTACGCCCTCCAAGGTCGATGCCGACTAGAACCCCCTCAGCTCTTTCAAGCCTCGCCCCTCCCCCTCTCTGGTCGACATCTGCCCTCGATGCCCTCGTTCCCCATGGCGCTTCACACCCGACACGTGCTCCCCCTTCACACACCTTTGCGTGCCACTTAAAATTGGTACGTGGTGCTTGGTGCGAATGTTTTTAGGTCGACCGTACATAATATTGTCTGCAAATTCGAACGGTCTTAAAGAAAAGAAATTTGGATTACTGAAGGAAGTATATAGCGGAAGAATATACATGAATTAAGATGATAACAGATTCGGATATACACTGCACTGGAAGGTATACACGAGTAGTTTGTAAATGCGGGGTTTCCGCAGAGTCGTCGACTAGTAGTTGAAACTCAAATGAGATGGATAGGGCACGTCAGGAGCGACAGTGTGAGATCCGCAATGATCCAACAACTAATGCCGTGTCGGGAATCATCAGTATTGAGACTACGATTGCGGAGAAAGAAGGCAAACACACCTCCACCAGGTGCTGTAAGCCGCTCCGGTCGAGCATCTGCTACCTACCACCATACTCTTGTTCCATGACATAAAATCGTGAAGGTGCTGAAGTGCCATCTGGCGGGGCTTGTTCGAGCGTTGCTTGAGGACTACATTGACCAGGAATCAGATTATTATAGGGAGCAGGAGAGGAGAGAGAAACGGAAACGGAGAAAGAGGAGCTTACTATGCTGAATGGCGTACCAGCCCCCGCGGGTCTCCGTGACGGCAACGAACACTTCTGCGCCGTGCCCCAACAGTTCCGCCACAATCCGGTCCTTGTTGTTCTTCTCAAGATTATTGAACGCGAACTAGGGGCGATGGGTTACTCTATCAAGCAGATGGAAAGGGGGCTAAATGTTAACCTGAACAATAAGAGACCCCCTCAAGTTGCACGCAAGTGTGGCCCATTTATGCTCGAAGAATTCGAAGAAGAGATGGTTAAGGTAGAGCCGGGCCGGTGCTGGCAGGGTCCGCGAAGCTTGCATGACCTATCAGAACGACATGAGACATGGAGAAGACAACCAAGAATGAAGGAAAAGGCGGTGCGAACATGAGGAGATCTGTTCGAAGGAGGGAAGAGGGAGGAAGGGCTATGAGAGGCAGTATCACCTTGATCCAGACATGAGAAGCGTGCGCGTCGATCAGCGTCTGCCAGGGATTATGTGCGAGCAGCTCCAACACTATTAGCAGGGGGACCTTCTCCTCTTTCCAGTCAAGCGCCGTTTGGAGGACGTAGCACCCGTAGCGGTTGGTGGCGAGGTCGAAGACGCGGCCTCTGAATGGCCTGATGAGTGCGATCCGCTCCTCTGAGTCCGTGGAAGTTTCGAGAAGACGCTGAAACGGCCAGTTGCCGAGCCTGACACGAGGGATAGGCACAACGGGCAGAGTAGGAAGAGGAAAAGCGGCGACGGACCGATGTGTCATCATCTGCATGCCACGCGCGCAGATCACATCGACTATTTGGCGGCGCTCCAAGGGACCGACGACCTGGGAAGTGAAGGGTGTAGTCAGCATGTACACACACGAGGAAAAGAGAACGAAAGGGACAAGGAGCGAGCGATAGACATCAAGGGGAGAACCAAACAACCCACTCTGATTCTGTTCTGGAGGACGGCATTAGCGTGCGAGTCATCGGTTTCGATAATCCTCGCTACGAGCGCCGCGTATGGCCAAACCCCGGAGAAGCAGGATGACTTGTATTTGATGGGCTGCAGAGGCTTGTCAGCAACATGAAGGAATAATAGGAACAGAGGTGAATCGCAGCACGTTAAGCGGGCGGAGAATGAGGAAAAGCCAAGGAGCAAAAGCTGGCAGAGAAGTGGGATGGGGGAGGTGGGGAGAAAATAACGGAAGACCGCACCTTATTCACAATCACGCTCCCCGCCCAGTGCTGCTCTTGGTCTTGCTGGTTTTGAGGATCGTACGCGTAGGCACGCTGTTTGTAGAAGCGCGGACCATTAGCAGCTGGGGAGTGCTGCTCATCCGGCGAGCGAGAGTCGTGAGTGGGCGAATGGGAACCTTCTGCCGATAAGACAGGCTGGGCATGGTGTTGTATGCGGCCAAGGCCGTACCCGGAGCGGAGCGGAGTGAGCGGCGCAGAGTCGAGTGAGGAATCGGTCGAGTTTAGGTACGACTTGGTCATAACTGAGACGGACGAGGACGCGTCAACCCGGGTCTTGGAGGGGACCAGGAGGGGCACCGGCCTACTCTTTGCATCATTACGGACACTAGGGACGTGCTATAAAGCCACATGAGCCAGAAGACTTTGATACAGGAAAAGGACTTGCGCCAGGACTCTCAGTCAGCTGGCGAGAGAATGTCGCAGAGGCACCGGCATGCCGTAGTTGTTCGATTCTGAGAGCCCACTCATCGGTGCTGGTTTTGGGCTGTAAGTTGGACCAGATTGACGAGCGATCATGGATGTACATTTTGGAGGTGTGCGGAAAGAGGGGGCGCATTGCATCCGTTCGATTTGCAGCTGGCCCTGGATCAGATTTAGCCTTAAGGATATCAATAGATCGAGAAGCGTGTTCAATGCGGGTGATCAATCTCTGGGGTTGTCCCGTAGCTACGTAGAAGATAAATAATTCTTCGTATCAATCAAAAACTTTACAGGTCCATGGCCTTGGAACGTTAAGCGCTGCTTAATCTGGGCCCAATTCTCCACTCATAATGGGAAACCTGGTTTCCGCAATGCAGGCAAGCACACAGCCTCTGCTGCATCCTTGACATAACTGTTTGTGCACTCGAAGCCGATGCTGCAAGCTCGAGACGGCGAAAAAACAATGGGGAAAAAGCCCGAAGTAGACTTCCAACATATCCAAATGAAGTGAGCCTAAATCTTAAGTATACGAATAATCACTGTTGAAGTAAGGGATATCACACTAAAGGTTCAATTTCGGGTTCTGCGTTCGAACGCATCCGCTTTCTCCCAAACACTGAACCAAATTGCTGTTCAGGTTCAGCATTTTCCTGAACCTGAACGCCAAACGCGCGTCTGGTTCAGGTTCGGATCGATTTCCGAACCGAACCTTCCCACCACTAAGCCAGACACTTGCTGATGTCGCGCTGTTCCGACCTGATTGAAGCCCATGAACGGAATATATAAATATATTCCAGGGTCCACGGGGTTCGGGTTACATTCCCACCCTCCAGGGGTTCTGTCGTACGTTCGAACCTCCCGATCTGTCGAACTCGTGCTATGATACCGGGTTACATTCCCACGGGGCTCGGGTTACACTCCCACCCTCCAGTGGTTCCGTCGTACGTTCGAACCTCCTGATCTGTCGAACTCGTGCGATGATGCCGCCGCCGGGTTACATTCCCACGGGGTTCGGGTTACATTCCCACCCTCCAGTGGTTCTGTCGTAAGCATGTTCGAACCTCCCGATCTGTCGAACCCGCGCTGTGATACCGGGTTACATTTCCACGGGGTACATCCGCACGGTGTAGATTGTGCGATTAGACGGTGGACGGCGCACACAGATGTGCTTTGCGCGGTCAGAAAAGATCAAGTCTTTCAAACCTCAGGTTCTTATCGTAATATAACGTGAGTTTCCAGAAGGTGATCTGCGCCAATCTGACAGCTCTAACTTAATCTGCAGATTTGCCGGTGGCTATGGATATAACATGGGGCCTCAGGATCAGTCAGTCTTGCCCCTCCCCCTCTCTCCCCTCACCACCGGGTCCACGTTTTCCTTATGCCTGACCAACTCGATTCGACATATGGGGCGTCGTTCATAGCCTGGCTTCTCGCAACGCTGCTACACGGGATTGGTGTGGAAGTGCGACTTGCCCTGCTCGTCGCCTTCCCATCCCGTCCTGTTCCGAGCTGTCAACCGAATTAGGAAACGCCGAAGCGCTTCTCTTCGTTTTACCTCCCCGTTGCGCTGTTTTTATTGATTCAACCGTTACCCTCATCTTTTCTTTCTCTCTCTTGCCTAGATTTCTATATTCCTCAAGACTCCACTTCTTCACACTTCCACGCCTGGGCTGATTCGACGGCGATCAATGGTCACGTAATTACCTCAGGCCTCGAGGTCGGGTTTGGTGCTAGATTGGGAATCCCGGCAAATTCTTGTTACGTCTTTCTGTTCGGCTTTCCCTCCCTTTTCGTACATTTCACAGTAGCAATCCTTACGCGAAGATCAGCGCCAATGCGACTGCTCACTCGGATTGCACTGGGGATCGACGTGAGACGGATTGGGCACCCGTACTCAACGCTGAGCGGCGCAGCGTGTCTCCCTATTCGTAGTTGCGCGTCTCCCGGTGTGCAGTTTGCCGAGGAGTTGGTTTAGCCGAAGGATTTACAACGGCCATTTTACATACGTTACATAAATGTTTTAATTTCGCTTGCGGGCTCTGGTGCCGCGAGAGAACGCGGGCAGCCATCCCCGTCATGTACCTTCCTTCTCTACCTCTTACCACCACCTCAATCCAGAATTTTACTCAGATTTATTGCCACAACCTCAAGAGTTTTCCGAGACTTCAAGCTGAGTATTCATTCATTCTGTCGTACTAATTCCCCGACCTCTAGAGCTCCTATCTTGATCGCGCGAGCGGGGTTTTAGCTGCACGTCTCGGCACTTTTCCGGCACGACCTTGATCACACCGGAGTTTGGGCCAAATAAATCACGACCACTATTTGACCAATACTTGATGTATTGGCCAAATATTGGTTGAATATTGGGCCCCAGTATTGGCCGACCGATATTTGGCCAGTACATCCAGTATTGGCCAAATATTGACCGCATAATACACGACTTTGGACTTAAAGATTTTCGAGGGCGGCGCGGGTGTTACGTCCTTCGAGTGGCATCCCGCCACGACGTGGTTGCTCTTCTGAGCCCACTTTTCACCCAATCGCTTAGAAACTTTACGCACTTATTCATGTCCTATTCCTGTCTCTGCACCCCGCGTTTTGGCCCGAAATCGGCCCAGTAGCACCTCCCATGAACAATTTCAATCCAGACGCAGAACACCGCTCAAACACGCCTCGACGGCACTAATATGTGTCTGAGACATCCAGTAAGCTGACGCACCTCCTTGCCTCCAGGAACAACTTCCCGCACAATGTTCAACTGGGTCAGGCCCGACGGGATGCAGCTGCGGTGCGACATAACGCCAATGGACGCGTATGCGGCGCAAGCGAGAGTTGGGACGTGGTGTGGGCAGTGGCGAGGCAAAAGGTGCGTGACCCTTTCTGTGTGCGGCGCCGTCTTATTGTCATCTTGGTTCTTTGTTTCAGTCCCCATGGTCGCATGCATGCACAAGTCGCAGCTGTCGGCCTTGTGCACAACCGCCTTGCCGCCTGCGACTCCCGCTCCCAAGCGCCGCCGCCGCCCTGCAGAACCCCTACGGCCACATGTCCATCGACTTGATGTGCTCGGACCTCTCCGTCGGCACCACCGCCGGTGGGCACTCCCCGGCCAACATCGTGCTCACCCAGAAACACCGCCTCCTCCAATTGCGCCTCTGTCCACTGCGCGAGGTCGGCGACGACCTCCGCTGCCGCCTCCGCACCGCTGACTCCGAGTTCACCTTCGCCAACGGCCCCAACGGGCGCGCTGAGCGGCGTCCTCGATGAGTACTCGCCCACGCACAAGTCCTTGCGCGAGTTTGGCCGAGATTGTGCGTCATCCACCTCTCGCGTGCACTGAAAGCTCTCCTTACGTTTTCGCGCAGCTTCCTCTCCGACACGGCCCGCATCACAAACAGGATGTACATCCCATCCGACAACAATCGGGCACAATTACCGCTCAAGAGCTCGGTGCGTTGTTGAATGTATGATTGGGCGGGATGGTGCTGATGTGGCGTCGACGCAGAGCGCGCTTTGATCAATGGCGATTGGACCCCGTTCGACCTTGACAAGGTCAAGCTCCCCACGACTATCTTTGATACGGATCGCAGTGGGATGATTGGGTTCAACGAGGTGTGTATCAGTCCCACCCCGCTGTCTCCTATCTCATTGACACCCTCTTCAGTTCACCAGCCTCTGGAAATACATCAAAGACTTGCAAAACATCTTCTATTTGACTGCAACCGCTCCCACCGTGAGTCTCCGTATGCCCAGAGAGCCACAGGATACTGATAGGTCTTGCGCAGCTTCCCGGTCCTGTTCGCTAAACCCGTCACCTCGCTCACCGGTCCCGGCGCAACGGTGATCATCCCCAAAGCCTCGCAGCCAGTGAAGCTGGTCATCGTCATCGGCAAGCCCGTGAAGGATGTCTCCGAGGTCGACGCGCTCGACTACGTCCTCCGGTGCACCGCCGCGAATGATGTGTCATTCTGCAAGCACCAGATGGCCGTCTCGCAGTGGATGTTTTCTAAGGCATTTGGTGGGTGCTTTAGATTCCCTGACGTTCCTGTTGGAGCAGTGACTCAAACAACTCGCAGATAACACGAGCCCGCTCGGCCCGTGCCTTGTCTCTGGCGCCGCCATTCCCGATCCGCACAAGATCCCGCTCAAATGCCTCTAAACGGCAATGTAGTCCAGGACGGAAATATATATGTCGTGCGTACCGTTTCGTGCAGACTAAGGCTTGCTTTGTAGACAGCATATACATGTGGTAGATAGTCAATCGATTCTGTTTTTTTGTCAAATTCATACGGTGTGGGCAAGGAAATATATATATTAATATGAATATTAAATGGTGGCAGCCCTGGGCAAAAAAGAGTCGGCCAATATCTGGCCAATATTCGGTCCAATATCCGGCCAATATTTGGCCAATACAACGTCTAATGGCGGAATATCGGCCGACCACTATTTGACCCTTATTTGGCCAATACTCATCTAATACAGCGTGTATTGGCCAAATAGTGGTCGCAATTTATTTGGCCCAATCTCCGGTGTGACACGACCTCGGTCTACCAGCAGACCCATTTTCCCTTCTTCATCGGTCTTGTCCAGGTCTGGCCGTTTTTCTTCCGTCGTCCGGCGGATAAGCCCCATGTCAAATGGACTGTGAGAAAATAACCCAGTGTCTCGTTCTGTAACTAAAATTTTATAGGTCCTGCTCGTTCTGTGTGACCTATCGTTCCTTCGGGCTACTCCACACTAAAATATGATGTCCATAGAGCGCTGGAAACGCTGCAAGCTCTCTTTTTCTTCCGGTCGTCGTACTCTCGTTTCATAGAGCGTTTCGGCCAGATTCAAATCGATCTGATCTGGTAAGCAAGCATTGTCCTCGACCTTTGACATGGCCTGGGTCTGAAGAGATAAATATTTCCAGGGCCGATTCGGTATGGCTCATTGCATTTCACTGTTGTGTACACTAAAGTAATGCCTTGCCCATTTAGTTGCAAATCCTCGCTGGCGTGAGTCGTCTACTGTATGATGAGGTCATCATTTATTGAGTTTACAGTATTTGACCAAGTTTACTGTCCAAGTGTAATGTATTCAACCTGAGCCACCACGCACGCTGATTTGTTCTAGACACTTTTTGACTCGCTTACATGCCTGTAAGTGAATATCTGTCCCCGTCACGCCCAATGCTCAACCTCACATCTTGTAAGTTAGAATCTTCTTGACTGAACCAACTTTTTTGATTATTCAGATACCGACTTCGATCGTATACGAGACTCAGTGAAACGACGGTACGGAGTCCATTCCGTCCTCAAATGATTTGACAACTCCGCATTAGCCTATTACCATCGTCCAATCCGCCGCGTCTTTTGCCTGCGCCCATACTGATTACCACTTTGTCTCTTCTCACATTCGTTGGCAGTTCTTTGCCTTTCCAAACACGTACTGGTTCTTTCTCGGACTTGCCCCGTCCAGTAAATGTCAGTACTTCATTAGCTATAGCCGCATGCTTCAAGTTGACATCTCGCTAGTGTACATGATTACTTTACTCCCGTCGTATGATTTCAATTCCTTCTCTTGTCAACGCCTCACCATTCGCACAGGCTTAACGAGTTTCCGCTCGGGATCACGTCCGTCAGCGAAATCGGAGTGACGAGCCCGTTTGGTCCATGGGCAGACACGGACAAAAAAACTGAAGGCGTTGGTGCGTGCGCGGAGTCCGACACCTGATTGTCGGCAAGAGAGCTACCCTCTGTTTCCAAATCCTGCTTTTCTATAGCAGACCGAAATCTGCTGAATTCGATACCCTCCACACTCCTTAGTCTAGTCAGTTATGTAAAGGCACATTCATTATCAATGCCAGCTTGAGCAGTCGAACCATTGAGCTGAAGCAGGAAGACAGCCGAAGCCTGAAGGATTTTAAGGCCTCGGATGTCACCATACAAGTTTACTAAGTCACGCGTACGTCGGATCCCATGTTACTGGGCCCTGTATACACCGTAAAATCGAAGAAGAGAACAACAAGTACGTCATACCAGCCTAGACCGCTAAGGTAGCTCACAGCGACGGCGTCTCCGTCCGGCCACCCGAGAGCATAGCACGGTTCTCACGTCTGGGTATGTACGATGTGCACTCATCGACGCTGTATCCGCCGTATCGAACCCCCCGCTCCCCACGCTCTCGGCGGGCGGAAGATACGTCAGGGTCGCCACTCACCTTGCTCGCCGTCGCAGTATACGTCGGTAGCAGCATCGTCCCTACATCACGTTTGAGAGCATCGTAGATCCACTGACCACTGACCCCAGCGCTGTCTGGATGGCCATCAGAGTGATCGTCCCCTCCTCGCCCGCAGGCAGGCCAGGGCCGTCCGTCTGCCATGCTCTGAACGCCCGATGAAGACCGACTGGCACACCCGGATCGTGACCCACAGGTCGGCCGGCGTCCACCAGCTCTAAAGCCTGAGATTGTGGGGCCACAGCGGCAAACGCACGACGCCGTCCTGTGCCGGAGCGCATCTGCATATCGCCCTTGCTCAGCAAGTGGTCCCGAGAACTCGGAGGAGGGTATAAATTCCACCCTGGAGATGGTAATCACGCGTCGCGCCCATCGACGCGAGCATAAGCGGCGTCACACCTCCCTTGGGAAAATCACCGCTAATTTTCTTGCCGTCTGAAAAATTTTGGGGAAATAGTCCAAAGAGGTCTAAGGCTGAGAATTCATGGTTTCCTGGGAGGTGCGTGGGCTTGGGTGAGGCTCCGGCCGGCCTTTTAATTTTCATGTGCGGAGATCCGTACAATACTATCGCCAACTGCTTAGTCGGCCACCCCCCAATTAGTCAGCCACTTGAACGATACAGGTCGGGGGGATTGAAATACCTGGAAGTTGGATGTTGGGCGATGGAGTAGGACCTATAAGGCTGGTCCAGACCGAATTTTGAAAGAAAGCGATATACTGATCAAAAGTTATGGCATTTTGATCACCATTCCGTGGAGAACATACGTGAATCCGGAAGTATATGTAAGTATAAGAGGAATTTCCCTGGCGCGAACCACAGGGTCGAATGCAAGTCACATTTTTTTCAGCCCCTCGACGGCTCACGGCATTGAGAGCCTCAGTCAACTGGCTGGAATATTCAGGAATGTGTCCCCATTTACAGCAGTTTGCAAAAGTAATGGCACTGCCCCTATTTTCAGAAGGTAGGTAGGTAGGTAGAATTACACGGCACGGTCCCGCTTAGGAACGCCGGGGCCCAGAAAGCATCTGAGTGTACAGGCACTTTGTACACTACGGTCCCTGGACTTCTCCATTCCCCCATAGCCGAGCTCACGGTCGCAATCTCCCGACTCGCCGCGGTAGAGCTAAAGGAAAAATAGAGAAGCAATCAGTGAAAAAAGAGAACCTCGAAACAAGCCCGTGACACAGGAACAGCCTAAATCTCACCAGGTTAGCATACACATATCCGTGAGGCAAGGATTAAACCATGATGAATTGCAGGTGTGACAGATTAATTGAACCAGGAAAGAGAGCACATTTGAACTATGCAGTTAAATCTTGCATGTAATGTGTCTTCAATAGTTCAAAGTCCAGCTTTCTGACCCTACAAGGTTTATCCGACCTCGATACGAACTGATGTGCAGTGCGTAACCCACATAGACTCGAGTCGTCCGTGAGGTAAGGAGAGCTTGTCATTTGAGTCAATTGACCCCTGCACCGATTCTTTTGACAACATGTCCACCGGTTATGCTTGAATGCAGTTTGGTTCATTACATTAAGCACGGGGAACTTGAAGCGGAATGGGAGTATTGTCACAACCCCAAGTAGTCCTTGAGCCAATACTTTCACTTATTGTCTCGAGTTCATTGGAACTGTCACGAGAGGTGAGTGTAAAGTTTTCAATGAAGGCGAAGACATGATTTGGGACGGCAGGGTATCGAAGTCGAGGAGGAATTATCACCATTTTTTGGGTGCGGGTTAATCATGGATTCAGGGAAGAGATTCATGAGGTGGCGCTGTGACAGATGGAAGGAAGATGGAATCTGCGTTAGTCGGCAAGCATTCCATATGATTTCTGTTCCCATTTGCGATGTTCCATGAGTGCCAGTGTCTGTGATCTCAATTACTGTCCATAATAGCAAGCCGCTGTGCGCCGCATTTAAAGTGAACTGTTCAGAAGTTCATATTGTTGTGAGAGGTATTCCCGGCATATTCTCAGGTCTTTGAAGGTTCTTGTATGGGCATGATCGAGCATGGCATTTCGGAATGAGGCGAGCCGCGTTACCGTAAAGTCGTGGAGAGCGCGCCGCTTTTCCCAGCGTGATGAAGCCCATGGAACAATAATAAAGATAGACCGAGCATTTCAATCCAGTCAGATTGCTGTGTCGGTAGCGACCATCTTCCTATCCATTACTCCCTCTCCTTCGACGTCTCGCTCTCCAAGTCCATTAAATTCAATGCGGCCAAGATGGATCTGGACTCTTTCCTGGGTGTACTGCGGGACAGACTTGAGCTTCGCCCTGTGCCGATCATTAACTCTATTGAAGAGCTCAACGATGCAGTCGACTTCCTGGATGAGGTGCTACTGGTGGCCCTGGAAACGTCTACACCGCGTCATCGCCCCTCCACCAAGGCTAAGCGCTGGTGGAAGCCGCTCCTTACCAAACTCCGCATTGCGATGCGTAACTCGAGACGCAGGTTCCAACGCACCCGGATCGAGAGGGCTCGTACTGAATGGCTTGATGCCCGCCGTGCCTTCTACCGAGCTATTTCTCAGGCAAAATTCGAAGTATGGTTGACGTTCCTAAAGGAGCTAGAGCGCATCGACGTGTACAAGGCCCTCAAACGACTGAAGGAGCGACGGTCGGCAGTATTCCCCTCCATTGCAGACCCCAACTCTGGTGGCATCGCTCTCACTCACATGGATCGCGGTCGCGTCCTTGGCCGAGCCTGGTTTGGAGAGAAGGCCGCTGAACTACCTATGGTACCTCCAACCGACGCTTCCAACACGTCCCCAGATGTGACTCCGGAGACGCGCGTAGACCAATCTGGCAGCGGCGACCGGGGAATGCGAGGGGGGGTCCGCTCGGAGGCTCTGCCTCTTGGCGGACTTCCGCCCTCGGCGGACAGGCAAGACCCTATGCCTGCCTCCATTGACACATCTGAAGCACCGCTTGACGAAACAGACGCACCCACCCTCGCCGAAACCATCGTGATTGACGCTGAACGCCCCCTTGTCCCGCCTTCCGACTTGGAGATAGATCAGGTCATCAGGACGTCCTCCCCGTGGAAAGCGCCGGACAGGTACGGTATTCAAATGGGACATGTCCAGCGTGGATATCCGGTCCTCGCCCCCTGGATTCGGGCCATCTATCGTGCCTCGCTCGCCCTCGGCGTCAAGCCCACCCCATTCAAGGCGAACGTGGCGACCCCCGTCCACAAAGCGGGTAAGAAGGACAAAACTTCGCCTAAGGCCTGGCGCCCTGTGGAGAACTATGAACACATTCTGGCTAAACCCCTGGAACGCCTAGTTGCGAACCGCCTTTCCTTCGATGCAGAGTCCCTCGGGTTCCTCGAGACACTGCGTTCAAGGACCACCTAAACATAGCCTCAGCTCAGGTACCTGTGCAGAGCTAGGCAGACTGCATCTGCGTAGGTACCTACACACAGCCTGTGTAGTTTTGTATAGCTCTGTATAGGTCTGTGTAGGTGTGTGTATGTCTGTCAAGGTGAGTATAGGTCTGCATAGCCCCCTAAACAGACCCTGTACAGTCATCTCAAAATTGGCAGTCCTAACTTGAATTTGAGAATATTGACCTGAGTGTAGGTTAGTGAAGCTGACTGTAGGTACCTAAACTGATCTACACAGGATCTGCGTAGGTGACCTAGACTCATCTGAACAGGGACTACACACAGCTTGACAAATTTGTGTCCAGCTCGGTGTAGTAGTCCTACACAGGGCCTTTTTAGCCGCCTGCACACACCTCTGCAGACCTGTCACAGACCTACGACCACCTTGGCTGACTGTGCTTAGGTGGTCCTTGAACGCAGTGAGACTGCGCAGCACGGCGGGCGCCCCGGCCACAGCACCCTTCAAGCTGTTGACGGATATATCCACTGCTTTAAAGAGCAACTTGACAAGGGCAACACGGTTTCCACCCTTTTCTACGATCTCAAGGGCGCTTTCAATCGGATCTCTCATAGGGTTGTGGTGCGGGAGATGGCTGCGCTCGGCTTCCCCCGTCTGCTCATCCGTTGGGTTGCTTCATTTTTACATCACCACCTGGTTACTGTCGTTATTGACGGTGTTCGTACTGTCACATTTAGGTGCGCGTTCGAAGGTGCTCCCCAAGGGTCGGCTCTATCTGTTATTCTCTTCCTGATTTATATCAACCGCCTCCTCCGTCGCCTCAAGGCTATTGGTGTCTTCATCAGCTGGTCTTATGGGTTTGTCGACGATACCAACATCAGCACGGCAAGCAAGTCCCCCTCTCAGAACATAACCGTATTGAACAGGGCGGCGGCTATCGCGGCGGACTGGGCGCGGGCAGATGGTGCGACCTTCGAGCACCCAAAATCCGAGCTTCTACACCACGCTGCAGGGCGCGCGGACCTCTCCACTTACGCTGTCACATTCGATGGTATCACCGTTCACCCGTCGGAGGCAGTGAAGTGGATTGGAGTGTGGCTCGACTCTAAACTCTCGGGTGATCTGCACATCAAATCTCGGGCAGCATCAGCAGCCAGAGCTCTCAATGCTGCACTGGCGCTCACACATGCCGTTTGGGGTCTAAAACCAATCATGATTCGAGATATTGCTAATACGGTTGTCCTCCCCAGAGCGGATTACGGCGTCAACTCCTTCTTCCCGCTCTCAATGACCGCGCTTAAGCCCCTAGATCGTGTCAACAAGTCCATCGCGCGGTGCATTACGGGTGGCTACCGGACAGCATCCCTTGCAGCTCTCGAGAAGGGAGGCAGCTATCCTCTCGGCCCCGCTTCGACTCGAGCGCACCCTACTACACCGTCTTGCAGGCTACCTAACTCTCCCACCTACGCATGCGATTGTCCCGCTCGTCCGTGACGCCATACGATTTGCCCCAAAACACGCTCACCGTGCTTCGGCCCTACACTTCATCGAGCGACTTCCCGCAGTCCGATGGCCGCAAGCGGTTCCTCCTCGTGGCGCGCGCATTCGTAATGGAAAAGAAGCCCTCCCCAACGATGTTACGACGGGTACGCGCGCAGGCCCGGAGGGTAGCGGCGTCCGTGGAAAGCGAGGGGGGGCAGTCACTGAGCTTCATGCTCTGGGTCTGTCTCCGCCTCCTGGAGGCAGGCAAGTACCAGTGACTGCTCCTCCTGTAACATCTGATGCAGTGCTCGCAATTCAGACCACACCGGACCTCCCCGCTCCTGAATCCGACCTCACCTTAGGTCTCGAACCCATCATCCCGGTCTACTCACCACCATGGGCTGCCCCTCTTCCTGTCAATACGGTTATCCCTACGAGAACAAGCGCGCTAGCTGTCTTGAAGGGAGTTCCTTGCCGACCCATGCTTCGATGGTGCAACGTGGTTCACGGACGGTTCGCTTCTCAATGGCAGGGCTGGTGGTGCAGCAGTCTTGGTCGCAAACGGACGAGTAACGCAGCGGATTCTTCTACCGCTCGGGGACGGCCAGGTGGCAGAGGGTGAGATCGAGGGGATACTGCGGGCTACGGAGCAGGCTCCCGCATGCGGCGCGGATCAAATTCTTGTGGTCTCGGATTCCCAGGCAGGTCTCAAAGCCGTACTTCTGACATCGCCGCGTTCGGGCCAATTCCGTGCCATTCTCTATGACCGCCTCATCCGTGCCGCCATGCGTCAATGCCCTTCACTCCGTATTACCAACCTTTGGACCCCAGCCCACATTGGCACGGCCGGCAATGAGTTCGCAGACGACGCCGCCAAGGCAGCCACCCTGCTCCCTCCTCCACCCTCCATCCCCGTATCCCTCACCACAGTCAAACGGGCTGTCTCTATCCAAATCCTTGAGCAATGGGAGTGGTTGTGGAGTGTGGCGACTACAGGTAGAGGCCTTCGTGATGTTGATAACTCCGCACCCTCGTTGATCCTACGGTCCACGTACCTGTCATCGGTGGCACGCGCCGACATCTCCATCCTTGCCCAACTCCGCACCGATTTCTCCGCCCTAAATGCCCACAGGTTCCGTTGTCGGCTGGCCCCATCCCCCGCCTGCGAAGCTTGCGGTGCACCCTGGGAAACCCGGGCTCATTTCTTACTTCACTGCCCCACATGGGAGCACCTGCGCCCCCCGCTCCAGCTCGCATCGTTTAAGGCTGGCGTTCTTGGCACCATTGACGTTCGCACGCTGCTCAATCACCCGAAGCTTCTTAAACCGGTCATCTCGTTCATCGCCCAAACGCGTAGATTCTGTAGCTGAGTTTCTTCCTCTCTCATTCTCTCCCTTTTTATCGTGATTCCTACCTTACCTACATGTAATATAATCTTTCCCCTCCATAACAATACCAAACCGCAATCATCATATACCATCACTCGCATCCCTTATACCCATAGCGTCGCTCGAAAAACCATCTTTCACTACTCGTACCTTACTTATTTTTATATCTCTCTCCTCATTGAAATTAGCTTCCTCTGTTATAACCTGATAGTTTAGCCTAGTACACCCGTAAATACTTAATTGTAGATACGTACTACCGCATAGCCACTTGGCCAGGTACGGTAACAAATAGAATTCCAGTTCCAGTTCCAGTTCCAGTTCCAGCTTGAGTTGCAGCGTGGTAGCTCAAGATCAAGTGCATTTCGTGAAACAACATATGTGTATTGATGGATAGAAATGCACTGACACCACATTATGCATGGAACGCCAGTTGGAGGATGCTCAGAATATATGAAATATGTTGCGGAATCTAGGTGTTCCAATTTGTGACGAAAGAGCAAATCAAAAGCTGCTGGATTGCCAAGCTTGTTTCTCGCTCAATTCTCCCCCATTTCACTTGGTCCTAGATGAGTTCGAAGGCGGTTAAGCAGGGCTTTCTGTGAAGAATACAATAAGTAATATGTCCTCAGTCGCACCCAATGAGTGGTAAAAGACTCGTATTAAATACCTGTGAAGAATACAATAAGTAATATATCTGTGATATGTGTAAGTAAGCGTGTGAGTGATAAAGTAAGTAAAGGAAGCGTACCCTCAGTCGCACCCAATGAGTGGTAAAAGACTGAGGGACGTTCCTGTGAATCGTAGCTATTTATTAGGTTGCAATAGTGATCGAGGCAGGAGATGATGAGCAACATATGAAATAAAGTGAAACGCTTCCCATTTGAGCAGCACAACGCCAAATAACCGAATAGGAAAACCTACGAACTCAACACTCCCCCTGGCGTTGAGCTCTCTTCCTTCTCCAGTCGAGACCTAGCTGTGCGACGATGCGCTCGTGCGCCGTTCGAGGTAAGGCTTTCGTTGGGATGTCGGCGATGTTCTCCTTCCCGGGTACAGACGACACGGCGATCTCCCCCTCCTTGACACGCTCGCGAATGTAGTGCCAGCGGATGTCGAGATGTTTCGACAGGCCGTGCTCCTTCGTCGTCTCGGTAAGACTAATGGAGCCGAGATTGTCGCCGCGGAGTTGGAAAGGGAGCTCCTGCGGGAGGAATACCTCGGAAAGCCAGTTCTTCATCCACATGGCTTGTTGCGCACCGCGGGCCAGTGAGATGTATTCGGCCTCCGTAGATGATAGAGCGACGATGGGCTGACGTTTGGAAGACCAGCAGACAGGTGCATCGCCCATGAAGAACATATAACCCGACGTCGAGCGGCGCGTATCCACGCAGCCAGCCCAATCGGAATCCACATACCCCACGGGCTTCAGGCCAATCCCCCCCGCGTCCATTGAAGCGCACGGCGTGTAACGAATACCATAGTCGAGTGTGCCTTTGATGTAACGTAACACGCCGACGAGAAGCTCCCAGTGTTCGGGGGTCGGGTTGTTTTGGACGTGACCGAGGCAGCAGGAATACGAAATGTCGGGACGAGTGCCGCTGCTCCCCCAGACCAGCGTGCCCAGAATGGGACGAAAAGGTTTGTCGCGCATGAACGCCGCGTCTTCTGAGGATAACGGTGAAGTCGCCGCGCGGATCTGATAGCCGGGAGGGAATGGCGTTGACAGCGGGACCAAATCGGCGAATCCAAAATAGTCCAAGACTTTCTGGAAGTCCTGCGTTTGGTTGATCGAAATTGATCCATCGCTTAACTTCTCGACGGTCAACCCAAGCAACAACGCAACGTCTACTTCCTTCAAGTCCCATTTCGCCGCGAATTCTTCCACGACACGCCGGCTTTCCTCCTCGGATGAAGAGGCCGCGAGAACATCGTCCGTGTGAGTGGAAGTGATGGTGTATTTGTCTCCGTTTTGACGCGTCCGAATGCAGGGGTCGGCGAAGCTCTCCTTGTATCTAAGGTCAGTGTAACCAGACGCAAGAAGCTTGTACCAAATATGACCGGCTTGTACCAGGCCGTAGAGGGGACGCAGAAGCTTGCAAACTTTGGTTTCCTCCCTCAGCTTCGCAAATCCCCGAGGCTGTCGCATGTAGACCGGCCGGTCCATGACACCGTTTAGGTACGCACCTGAAAAATCCCACTGTCGTACGTGGAGCCGCTTCACCGCCGCTAGTGCGAACACCATCCGGACAGACTCCATCCTCGCCACCTTCGCCCACTTTACCTCGAAGTCCTTGCCCTCGATCATCTCGTCGCCACGCGCCACATATCTCGCCTTGTTTTTGAACTTCCCTTCGCCATCCACTTTTATGTCATACACCCACATGCCGTCTATGGCGTGCTCTCCATCTGGCAAATCCACCAGCTCCCACACGCCGCGGTCCTCTAACTTTTTGAGCTCGGCTTTCATTGCTGGCACCCATCTCTCTGGTTTGAGCATCGCCTGTCTGAACGAGCGAGGGATCATTCCCTTAATTGCGCTGGCGAACACCCATGGAGACGGCAGGAAAACATCGTCGAAGCCCTCCCATCCAACGTCGACGGCGTTCGCACTGGGCCGAGGCTCGTCGTGAGTCCAGTCTTCACCTGCCCGTTGCGCTTCTTCTTCTCGGCGAGCTGACATTTCGCTTTCCAGGATAGCGCGAGTGGGTCGCTTAAAGCGTTCGGAACGGCGAGGAGCGGATGCTGGTGGATCATTTGGAGGCTGGGATATATTCGCGACATTCTTCCCATCGGTAGAGAGAGGAGTCGGTGCTGGTGGATCGTTCGGAGGCTGGGATGCCTCCGTGACGTCCTTCCTATCGGCATGGCGCAGGACTGGTGTTTTAGGGTCGTCCTTCTCCACAGGTGTGTCAGGCCCGTCGGGATCGAATAATTCCGAGTCCTGAAGCTGAACGTCTTCAGGTTCGACGGGATGAGTACGGTGCGGTGCTCCCTCTTCAAATATAACGTCACGCACTTCGTATACACCCCTGCGGCTCGGATCGTAGATTCTGTAGCCCCGACGATCCATGTAGCCTACCATCCGCCCTTTCCAGCCTTGGTTTCCCAGCTTCCCCTGCGTAACGTCGAGGTCCTTCATGTAGCAAGTGCTCCCCCAGGCACGTAGGTGCGATATGTTCGGTTTGACGAGGTTGCCATGCTCGTCCTTCCGTTGATACCATGCAACCCATGGGATAACGCCGGGGTGTCGGGAAGATGGGATAAAGGAGCGTACGTAGCACTGGGCGGCCGCCGACTCTGCCCAAAAGCGGCGGTCCAACCTCGCATCGATGAGCTGAGTGCGCGTCCCTTCAATCATCGTACGGTTCCCTCGTTCTGCATGCCCGTTTGCCGCTGATGAAGCTTTAGGAATTTTCTCCATCTCGATCCCTCGTTCGGTGCAGAAATTCTCGAAAAGGTGATTATCGAATTCCCTGCCCTTGTCGAACCTCACGACCTTCAGCTGCTTCCCCGTCTGGACTTCCGCTTTGGCGAGCCACGCCTTGAACGCCGACAATATTGTCTCCGCCCTTTTATCCTTCAAGAAAAGCGGGAATTTCATCGATGTCCCCCCGTCGGAAACCAGGAACATATAGACCGCGCCCGACCAGCTTGGCGTTCGAGCTTTCCCCCACAAATCGAGGTGCACGCGCGCGAGCGGTTCCGTCTCGTGTATGACGTGATCGTCAAATGGCATTCTGTCGTGTTTACCGAATATGCAGTCCTCGCATAGGCCGTGCAGGTCCCGACCTACGATATCCAGGCCTTCTACCAGCGCCCCGTCCGCCATGCGCTCTATTGCGTGGACGTCGCTGTGTCCGAGGCGCCGATGCAAAGTTTCAAGGTCGACAGGTTGCTTGCGATGCCGGCCTGCAATAGCCGCAAGTATATCGCCCCCGCCATCTATACCGTCTACGACATCAACCCTATACATGCTGCGGTCGCGTTTGCTTCCCGCCAGCCTCCCGTCCACGATTTTGCTTCCGTTTGGGTTAACAAATGTCATGCGGCCATTGCCGACATTGCCGAGAAACCCGTTTTGGTCAAGCCGTGGAACGGAGATCAGGTTCATTGCGAACCCCGGTATGTGCAATGCATGCAAGACGATCCTCTGCGGTGGACCGCCGTTGACGTGCACGAGGAAAACTGCTTTCCCTATCCCCACTGCACGGAACCCCCCACCGTCGCGCATGGCAGTATTCCCGATAAGATTGATGGGCTGGTATGTTATGAATCTTGCACGATTAACGACGTAGTTGTCTGATGCCCCACTATCCAGGTAGGTTAAAATGCGCGACGCATCGTGTGTGACGCCGGCCATGCATGCAGCAGGATAGACTAATGTTACATCAGGTATAGTACGACTAACCCGTTCGTTCAGAAGGCCGTAAGCTGACCCATGTTTCCCAATGAACGCGTTATCGACTGACACCAAAGAACAATAGACCGGCGACGCACCCTCGTCTTCAAACAGGTCGTACTTGTCCATGGGGAGAATGAACGCGGCGGTCGGCGCCTCGGAGGTGTTATTCGGCGGCGCCGCGGTCGGGGCCTTCGCGCCGCAGGTGCAGTTAGTATGCGTCTCGGCTGCGGCAGCTTTGGGTTTCCTCGCTGCCCGAGCTGCGTCGAGGAGGTGCTGACAGGGTTCGAGGCCGCGCGGGGCCTTCCACCATCCAAGGGCCTGTCCTTCCTTTCCGCCTCCTCGCACCCAGCAGTTATCGGTAGCGTGGTTGCGCTTGCAAACCCCGCAGACGTTCGTGACACTGGCAGCCAAGGCGTTTGAGGTGCCGTTGTTGTCTGCCTTATCGAGCTCCGGTTTGCAAACGAGCGTCCAATAGTGCATGAGCGAGGCGGTGACCTCGTGGGCGACGGTGAAATTCTGAAGAACGAGGGGTGGAATTGGTAAACTCGGGATGGCAGAGGGAGCCAACGACGATGGCGATTAATTCCTCGTGGGTGCAGCTTCCGCCGACACGCGGGACTTCTGCGCGACCCTTCGTCAGCAGGTCCAGGTGCGCAGGGATATCCCGGCCGTGGGCGAGTTTAATCGACTGCAAGTTGTCCAACGCCTGCTGATTCAGCGCTTGGGAGGTGCGGGCGAACTTCAGATAGAGCTTCGTCCACATCTCATAGCTCGTCTCAGTGGCTGAGAGTCCGTGCGCCTGCGGATCGACCACATTCTGATAGATGATCGCGCCCGCGTTCCCGTCGCGTAAGTCCCACTCCTCGGTCGAGAGGAGTACCGAGTTGGGTGCTGTAGGGTGACCCAGGAACGGAGCCGCGGCCGTGCGCAGGATGATACCAGTCGGGTAACCGTCCAGCCCTTTTCCGCGAAGAAGACTAATACTGTAACACTATCTGACCAGGAAGGCCAGTTCTTTTCGGAAAGTTGTTTCTCGATGGGGAGGGTGGGGACGGAGGTGGTGGACGACGACATAGGGGGCAATAGGGGTTTTAGGCAAAAGTGAGTCTTGAGTCTCGACACTGGGTCTACATTCGCGGCTGATTGAAGGACGAGGGCAACGATTGCAATTCTGACTGCGAATCTGTGAAGAATACAATAAGTAATATGTCCTCAGTCGCACCCAATGAGTGGTAAAAGACTCGTATTACATAAATACCTGTGAAGAATACAATAAGTAATATGTCTGTGATATGTGTAAGTAAGCGTGTGAGTGATAAAGTAAGTAAAGGAAGCGTACCCTCAGTCGCACCCAATGAGTGGTAAAAGACTGAGAGACGTTCCTGTGAATCGTAGCTATTTATTAGGTTGCAACAGTGATTGAGGCAGGAGATGATGAGCAACATATGAAATAAAGTGAAACGCTTCCCATTTGAGCAGCACAACGCCAAATACCCGAATAGGAAAACCTACGAACTCAACACTTTCAACCCATACCCACAATCAGGGGTAATTATAATTAATTTCAGTTTCCAAAATTCTCATTCGGTATTTTTGGCTGGAGCTTGAAACGTGTTCAATTCAATCAATTCTCCAGTGATTTACATGGTCCTGGATTCACTTTGAAGGTATGATGAAGGCAAAGGCGTGTGGTATCTAACTTTTTGGTTTTGTGTGCAAATCATCCCTCGACAACCTGTTTTCATCAGCTCGGAGTAATTTCATTTTTTCACATACATATGGGTTGTGCCACGCATTTCAATTGGACTCGAGGCACACCACGAATTCCCGCGTCCGGAGGAAACTAGTCCTGGCTTCAGCGCGATCCTCATTAAGCCTGTCACCGCCCCGCTGCAAATCCGTACCCAAGGTCAACGCGGCGCTGGCGGCTCTTGGTCTCCCCAAAATCTCTTGTGCTTCTCGCTTCAAAGACAGTGGCCTATTTCTTGTGCCGGAGCCTAAGGAGGCTACCGCTAAGCTCACTGGTTCCTGGTCAACTTGGGGCCCGAGTGTCTTCCCTGGCGCCTGCATCATACTTCCAGCTGTTTACTCTCATATCCAGCTGGATGGAATACTACATGCGGCTGCACCGGAGGTGGACAACATCGCAGCTGAACTCACTCTGCGCTACCCTGAGCTTGGTCCGGTAGTGGGACGGCCGGTTTAGGTTAACGCTCCTCCAAGTGATGCACAGCGTGCTGCTGCTAGCATGGTGGGGCAGAAACCACGCGTTGCAGGGTCTATCCTCGTGAGGCTCTCCTCACGCGAGAAGGTGGATGTTGCATTATTGTATTGACGGTTGCGTCTGGTGGGCTCGGCGGTGAGGGTCGCTTGTGGGTGTAGAAATCTGGGATTATGTACAAGCTTACGCACTCATGGACATCACGGTCCGACTCACGGAGATCAATGTGGATCCCTTACATATAGCTTACGCATCACTGTAGCACGCTCTTTTATCTGTTTGCCTACGTACCCCCACTGTCCGTACCTACTAGGCCAAATGTTCTTTCTGGTTGTTGCTACCTGGTAGCCCCGCGCCAGGGTAAAAGTCCAACAGTGGTTGCCCTCACCTGTGAGTTACCCAGTGCTGGGGCTGCTTCAAGTTTGGGCATATCAAGGCGTACGTACGGTTAAAGAGACGAAGTGTGGCGGGTGCAGGGAGAAGGACCATGGTCACGGTGTAGTGTGTCCCTCCAAACCGAAATGCTTAAACTGCGGTGGGGATCACAGGGCTGATGTTTCTCCTGCCCGACCAGGAAACGTATTGCCGAATTTCTCCGACTTCGTGCAGTTGAGCTCACCACTCACCTCAATGCTACCTCCTCCATCCCGCTCTCCAACTCGGCACCATGGCTGCCCGAATCCCTATAAATGCTCTATCTAGTGCAGATTAACTCCTGGAAGTCGCGCAACTCGCTGGAGGTCCTCACCAGCGATGAGCTCGATATTATATGTGTCCAGGCACCCCATCAAAACGAAGCCCTCAACACTCTTATCTATCCCGACGCTTTTGACCACCACAGAGTGTCAACCTATGTCAAACTGTCTGTGATCCCAGCAGGCAACATATGTCCTCATCCTGACTTATCCAAATCGGGTGAAATTCTTGTTGTCGAGCTAACGCTTGGCAGAACCAAAGTTACGCTGATTAATCTCTATAATGACTGCGTCACTAGGGCCGGTGTCCAGTTATTCCATTATGCTCTTCAGCACCTCGACCCTCTTTCCAAGACACTCCTCACTGTCGACTCCAACTTGCACCACCCCCATTGGGACATCAATAGTCTCTGTTACAGATACTCTGATAAATTTGATGACGAACAAGTAAGTATCAATATTAGAGTCTGTTAGCAAACAGGGGCCGATTGTCGAGACATCAACTGATTGTTAGTCTCCGTGTTGCAGGACAGGCCTAGAAGTATTAAATCTGGAAAAATTCCAATGTATAGAAGGTCTGAAAAGGTTAGAGACTCTCACCCAGCGCTAAGCAGTTTTTTCAGCCCTCACGACGATATGCAATCAACTTGCAAAGGCAAAATATCTTGTCATTTTAAGAGGCCACTGCATATTGGGACATTGGCCAAAGGAATTGCTTGACTGTTGTGGAACAAAATCATTGTCCATTGGATTAGTATACTCTTAAATATTCTCAAATTTATGTGGGTTCTTTTCGCCATCGTAAGAAGGAATGGATGGCCGGAAGCACAGCCACTTGATTGTGTAATCAGTCGGTGTCTCAACAATTGGATCATGATTGCTACAAGACTAGGACCTCAATACGAAGACACCAATGTGCGAGGACGATTACGAGCTACATTACCTTCTGCTGGAGTTTGGGCTCCTCCTGGTAACCCCCCAGACGTTCCAACCCATACTTCTGGCAATGTGATCGATCTTGGTTTCTGTTTGCCGTCGCTTTTCATGGCTGTCGATGCTTTAGTCGACCCTGATCTCTGTGTGGGCAGCAACCACCTCCCTATTCACTACACGCTGAAACGATGCACCAAAGTGCAGTAGTGAAATCAAACACAAAAGAGTTAGACGAAGTCTATACTCCAATAAATCTCAAATCAACCACTAACAACTCCAATGCCGTGTGTATGTGTTTGGGGAGGTAGGACAGTCATATCGTCCTTCAATCTCAATAAGACACCTTATACCCTTGCCAGGTTCACACTATATGTGCAATTTAAAACCAATTTTATTGATTAATCCTAGTTACTACCACAAAACTGCCCACTGTTGGACTTAGGCAAATTGGCACAAGGCCGAGCTGAGTTTAACCAAGTTAATCACCCAAAAGGACTAAGTCCTATAAAAAACTGGTATAGCTCAAGGAAGACTTCAGACGAATAGCCAATGTCTGAGAGGTCTAATATATGCCAAGAGGGGAGTGGGATTCACTGGCCCTATCCACTTTACATGCCAGTTTAAATACTTTACTTGTGCTAAAAGGGTATAAAGTTTGTGAGAATAAATACACTTTGCTGGGGTTAAAACTCCATGTTAGGCCACTCCTGAGTTTCCGCCTCCACTGTCAAACTCAAAATGGAAATTCTGATTGCGGCACGATTCTCTGCCGTCTTGCTGCTGAAGACGGCACTTCCACAAGCCGTTGTTTGTTGTGCTGCTGCATTGCTTTGCTCACCGCCTCTCTCTCTTCCCCACCGCGCATCTGCCATGCCTCAAAACTACTACAAAGCTCATGGCCTACGTGAGCCCCACCTGAATGACAAAACATTCCACTGCCCTATCCCTGGTTGCAGACGCTGTCTATACCCTGCAGTGACCCAGAGCGGCGCGAGAAAGGATCAAACCTATCTGAAGGTGCGTGAAACAGGCCTCGCCATGTCCAATTCAGCCTCTAATGATGAGATACAGTGCTACAACCCTCGTCACAAGAAATTTGGACCCGCATTCTGGCATTATTTCGACGCTCCCGCTCCCGTTGCTTCTGGCTTGTCTGGTGCTTCGACCTCATCAATGCCTCTTTCTCCCACCCTGCCAATGCTTCCTTCCACGTCTGGAAATCGTATCAGCAAGTGTTCTTGGCTTCAAGGCTGCCAGTCTACTCATGTCAATCGCCTGTGTTCCAATGACATGTGCAACAAGCACTGTCGACTTGCATCTGGACGGTGCCCTCTCCATGAACAGTCGACCACCCCCGTGCCAAATGAACAGTCCAACGCCGTTCGCGAAGGATCATTCCTTGAGGCTATCATCGGTGCCGTCCAGGAATATCCATCTGCTCATTCATCTGCATCCCGCCATAACATGACCAAGCGGAGCGAAATGGCACCCGCTCTCGCTGCGGCCTTTGCACGTATTCCATCGCCATCACCATCTCCTCCACGCCCCCGTATTATGTCCTCGTCCGCCTCTGGCATCTCGTTTGCAGTCGACACCACCGCGCTCTCTCAGAGATCTGCTGTCCTCATCCAGTGGACGGAGAACCTCAAGGCCCCTCTCGTGACGGGAATCCAGAGTCCTCCGAACTGGCCGCTGTGGACCTACAACACAGACGCTCCCTACGAATGTTACTCTTTCCAATTCGAAACTTGGATGACCGTCAATCCCTCATACGTCCATAATCTAGCCCCCGGAGAAGCCCTCCTCATTCGACATCTCGGGGTCACTGGCAAGGACGAGAAGGTGCATATTCAGCGGGCACGCACTCACATGTTCCCACCCGAGTCACCCATCATCGTCAATGAGACGCGCAAGAGCAAGAGACGTGCCGAACAGGTCATCGAGCTCTCTGACGATGACGACGTTGTCATCAAACAAGAGAAGATGTCTCCCCGTTACCGGCCACATAAACGTTTGCGTGCTACTAGACCTACTACCACACCTACTCCCCCCTCGTCGCCGTTGTTCCCAGCCTCCATTCCCCTTCCTCCTTCTATCTCGAGTTGCGGTCGCGCAGAATCGTGGAAATTCTAGCTGCACGTATTCTGTTTAGACATTCTGTATATTTGTACTGCTTCGATATATACTTCTTCGATATGTATCTTTCCTAGACGAGTACTGTTCCAATAGAAGCAAATACAAGTTTTTTTTTTCGCTGAAATCAAGGCAGATTCCTTTAAGTCACAGTGTGACACGACCACTGCTTTGCGCTCGCCACTGCCTATGCTCGTGTTCCGTCGCGTTTTCTACGCGTCATTCGTCCTCGCCAAGTTCCAAATACCCCAGGATGAATCAATATTCTCACCGCTTTCGTCTGGACTCTCCAGCTTGGCCAAACACTAGACAGGACCTGACCAGCGCTTGTCTCCATTCACCAACTTTCCATCAGTCGGAATTCCGTGTTCACAATGACCCAACCCCTCCAAAGCATGCACCAGGATCATTCCAATATGACCTTGCCTCTGGGAAGTACCAAACACAATGGGAAGACTGGCACGACTTCCAAACATGGCTTGATGACGAGCAAGAACGCCACGGCATCGAATTCCGTCTTGTCAATCCCTACAAACGTTCAGAACTCTACACAAGGCAACTGCGCTATGTCTGCTCTCGTGCTGGAACTGGCGGCGAGAAGGATTAAATGAAACTTCATCCTGATTGGAATCGAAAACGAGGGCCAAAACGGACAGATTGCGAATGTACATTGCTTGTCAAACAGTACCCGGAGGTCTCTACTGTCCTCAGTAACTACTCCAACACCCACAATCACGACCTTGGAAACGCAAATATCCCTTTTACGCAAATTCCCAAAAACGCCCGTGAACACATCGCTGCCCTACTGCGAATGAAGGTGGCGCCTGACCACATTGTGAGTCGGCAACTTCATCTTTCACTAACCAATCTAACAATTTTACTCTAGCTCAAAATGCTGCACCGTGGAGTCTATGATCAAGATAACTTGTTTGAGTCCGATCTCAAAGCCGATTCGGTGGCAGCTCGAACTGAATTTATCGAACTCCGGGATATTCGTCGGATCGAAAAAGAAATCGAGGCCGAAGCAGTGCGACTACATCCTGATGATGGACAGTCAACTCTGCAATGGGTGGAGCGTCTAAAGGCAAAAGGCTATCTGCTTGGCTTCAAATCCAAGACCGACCCCGCTCCTGTTGGCTCTGGTCTCGCGCCGGATCTTTTCCTCCTGATGATCCAGATGGACTGGCAACGTAGCATGTTTGCAAAATATGGGGAAAAGCTTGTTTGTATCGATGCAACACACAACGTCACCATGTATGAGCATTTGAATCTTACGACGCTTGTTGTACGAGATCATTGGGGACATGGTAAATTCTTACTAGCGTTTTGTTGGCGTGTTCTTTACTGATTATCCTTCAGGTATTCCTACCGCATGGATGCTGGCATCGAATGGAACCCAGGCGACAATTACCTACTTCCTCAAGGTCCATCGCCAACGCTCTCCTGAAATAATTCCACGTCGAATCATGTCCGACTTTGACTGGGCCCAAGTCCATTCTTGCACCGATGCGTATCTTGCGATCATCCTTTTGTGTTGGTGGCACGTTCTACATGCCTGGCAGCAGCACTTTTCTATTCCTGCATATCCGGATCTCTGGGAGCTCTTGAAGAAGTGGATACGCATCACCGATTCCGCGGAATTTGAAGCCGCGTGGGTTAAGATCCAATCAATGGCTCCGGAAGACTTCGTTCAATATCTGCGTCGCTATTGGATGCCAGAACATGTTGTCAAGATGTGGTCGGCGGTATTCCGAACGTCTCGAAGCATATTTGAGGACTGTGACACAAATATGCTCATCGAAGCGTAAGTAATCTGTCCCTCGCTCCATGTACTTGAGCTGATTCTGTTGCATGCATCTAGCTGGCACAGCGTATTGAAAGGGAAATTTCTGCATGGCAAACGGAATCGGCGTCTCGATCACCTGATCAGCACACTTTTAAACGATGTTCTTCCCTACTATGCTCTCAAACAGCGCCGCCAAGATCTCGGTTTCGAAGGCCCTGATTTGGAAGTCAAGAAACGCAAGAACATTATGAAGCAGAGTCTGGTGTACGTTGTGGCAGCGCTAGCGGCGCTTCCATCCGAGCTGTCCGTCAGTAGTTTACAGCATCATCCCTTGTCTTCCGCTACCATCTCTATGCTATTACTTGGCTTCTGGTTCCTCTGAGCCCGACAGGCTCTCCATTTGGTGATTGGAGTGTGATTTGCTCTTCTCCACTGGCCTTGGACCGACCATCTTGACTTCTTCTCGATGAGACACCGTCTTCACTGACGAGATACCGTGCTTACGGCACGAGACAAAAATTTCACGGCGACTTAAAACTCGCGGGACCATCGCCGGGCGCCAAACGCGATGTACAACGACTATTATAACTATGGCTACAACTCCTACGACCCCCCAACACAGTACTATGAGCCCGAACCGGTCTACTACGAGCCGGAGCCCGTGTACTATGACACCGACCCTGTCTGCGAGAACGAGGTGTATTACGACGACCACGATTTCGACAACGCCGCGGAGGCCGATGTTTATGAGGACATCGGCGAGGGATTCAGTGCTGACGTCCCCTCATACAACGAGGAGATTATGGAAGAGTTTTGCGAGGATCCGGAAGTACTGGGGGATTTTGGGGAAAAGGAGCAATGGGACAGTACCAGGTACGAGCTCAACGGTTATCTGGAGGACGTCGACAACGAGGAGCCTCCCCACACCCCGGAAATCATTGGTACACCATACAGCATTGACCTTGCTCACGCCACGGAGGCAGAGATCGATGCAGCCTCTTGGGCAGCTGTTTACACGCAGGGCCCGCCGCCAGGCGAGTCCTCGAACACGTGGTACGATGCTATGGATGCGTGGCACCTGCGGATTGCCACAGGCTGCAACCAGGAGCCAGTCGTATCAGGAGACGATGATGTCGACGTGCTAGAGGCAGCGGCGCCACCTGCGTATGTTCCCTGGATGGCGGAGCAGCTTGCAGAAATGCAAGGCGCTCTTGACCGCGGGGAAATACCGGAGGATGAGCGCGAGCTTTGGGAGCAAGATCTTGCCGAGTTGTGGGCGGATGAGCTCGAGGACCAGCGCCTGCAGGCACTTGGCTACGTCTGGGATGAGGGACGGGGCGACTATTGGCACCCAGTTCATGGGTGGGGCGCTGACGATGAGGGGAGCGATCCTGTTGATGCATCCCCGCTGCCGTCTCAGTTTACAGATGTGTTCGAGTCTGCCGAAGATGTCGACATGCCCCCACATTTACCCCATGCCACCCTCGACCTCTATGAGCCTATTCACCTCGTCATCTCTCCCACTTACACTGTCCCGCCGCGCTCAACACATCGCAAACACTCCCCACGCCGTTATGCCATTCCTCGTGCGATATACGTACCACGCGAACGGCCGCACCCCTCGAAGCACCCAACCAATCGGCAGAATGGTTACAGGAGCGCATCAGCACGACCAACAGCAAGGAATAGACGCCCTACTGGACGGCGCACGCGCTCCTGCCCTGACCTGCGGCCGGAGCCACCTCCACACCTCGCAACGGCACTGGCACCAGCAATGGACCATAAAAAGCGTCCGGATACCCCCACGATGACAGGGACACGGACAGCAGTAGCAAACGACGTGGCCAACAATGCGCCAGCCCCGGAGGAACCCATTCAACCTGACATTGCCTCCTCGATCACTCCCAATACTCCTTCACCTGCTAAATCTAATGCCTGGTTACCAACCATCGCAGCCGTGCATACCACAGCACTTCCAGTCCCTCCCGACAAACCCCGGACTCGCCCTTCCACTACCCTTGCTGCCGAACGTCGTCGCAACGCCCAGCGCCCACTTGCCAAAAAAGGCAAGAGTTGAGATGCACGCGAGGTCGCGCGACGTCGTTTGGAGGGGGGCGGGGTGGCCCTCTTTGGCTTCTCTAAAGGTTTCTATGAAGATTCATTCTTTCTCTTGCCTCCTACTAGATCATCCTTTGACTCATACCCTATATTTCGATTTTACTCTACATTCTCTCTCTCCCATGGCTCGCAATTATGCTTCATGCTCTTATTAGATTTAGATCTTCGTTTGCTACATTTTTCCACCTATGCCCCCATGGTCTCTTTCCTGATAGATCTACCTTACCTTCTTTTAGTCCTCTTCAATTTTCCTACCTTTTTTTTACCTACTGTTTCGCCAGTTTTTCAAGTCGTAGGACGTCCGAGGCCGGTCGTCACTTGGAGGGGGGTGCCTGTGGCAGCGCTAGCGGCGCTTCCATCCGAGCTGTCCGTCAGTAGTTTACAGCATCATCCCTTGTCTTCCGCTACCATCTCTATGCTATTACTTGGCTTCTGGTTCCTCTGAGCCCGACAGGCTCTCCAACGTCAAGTCCGACATCACACAGGTTGGTGACTGTGGCACCAAATTTCTCGTCCCGTCCAAGTCAGACCCCTCTCGAGTCTACGAAGTCGACATTGACACATACACCTGCACATGCCTGGACTATCCTCTTATATGCTTTTGCAAGCACATTAGTGCTGTTCAGACTTTCTTTGACGAACCGGAGGGTCCTCGAGATGCTGCGGGAGCAAGCCCAAAGGTCCCTAGCCTCCCCTCCCTACCTCAACCTCAGCACCAACCCGAGCCCAATATTCCTCAAGACTTTTCTGGACCGGAGCGCAATGAGCTGACCGTCACCGCCGAGAAACTAGAACTTCTTGCTGCCCAGCTCCGGAGGCGACACAAAAACAACAACAATGCTGAAATGCCCGAGCTTGCGGACCTCAAACGAGCGCTTGATTCAATGCTGCTAGTTACAGACGTCGGCTCCGTCCTCCCCACCCCACAACACTTTGCTCCTGTTGTCAAGGAAACCTGTCGAGCGACGATGATGCCTGCAGTGAAGACCCAACGTAAGCCTGCAGGTGACGCAGCATATGGAGCTGGCATCAGTAGTGGAAGCAAGGCAAAGAAGGACAGCAAGAAGTATGTCCTCCAATTGCTCCTCATGTTTATCCTCACCTAAAATCGGTTTCAGACCAAGGACAAAGGCGAAAAATCCCCGTCTTGAAGTTCCTTCCACGCCTGTCACAACTCCATCGTCGACTGTCGCAACTCCTTCGGTTGTCGCAACTCCTTCAGCTGTCAGCAGTCCTTCGGTTCCCAGATCCACACCCATCACAACCCCTGCACCCCTGGCGTTCTATCCTGCTGCATATCCATTTTCGTATCATTCGCCAATGCCTTATGTTTATTCATCAGAGCCCGGTCTATCTAATCTTCCAGTACCTCAGCCCAGCTCATATAATCCCTTTCCCTACTACATGCCTCATCCCTATCAGTATACTAATAATCCCGGTCCTTCTCGCACCTAGTCTCAATGAAATATCTTGTTTTGTTCTTTGCGCTATATGGTGCTGTTTGCTGCGAGAGTCAGAGAAAAATGAAATTCAGTCCGCCCTTGATTCAGGCTCCTGTACGATGTCTGTTCATCTCAATCAACAGTTTGAGCTATTGCTGAGTGGGGGAGAATTCATCCCCCGAGCCACAACGCCTTAAGCTGCTGAGGATGCCGACAATTCTGGGCCATGCTGCCGAGATGTTGGCCGACGGCTGCCCCAATCACTGATCAGCAGAATTTCCATTTTGAGTTTGACAGCAGAGGCGGAAACTAAGAGGGTATGTTAGGCCATGAAAAGAGCGCCCATGAGTCATATGTATCGGTCTTAGTAACCCTCCGATGCAATTTCCAAGGAAAAGTCCATTTTGCCCCAAGGGAAATGTACAGCCTTTTGAATTGTTTCCAGGCACAGCCTGTATCCATTGCCATCTAGACCTTGCCAAGTGCGCCCAAGTCTTTCTAGACCTCTTACATATGGTTCTAGGCATTGTCTGGCAGCTTCCATGTCTGCTCTAGGTGTGAACATGCTCTGGAACTACCCGGAAATCACTAGGTTCAACCACTAGATTCCTAATTAGGTAGATACCATCAAAATGACCTCGTAAGGTCACCTATAGTATATCCCTGAGTTCTGTAGCCATTTCTAAAGTCCTTCCAACATCCCATGTGTTTGATAATGGCCTGGCGACCACAGAAACCCTCAAACTCACTGCACACAGTGTACAGCTTGCAGGAGTATTCTATGACCAGTGTGGTGAAAGTGATGATGAAACCGGTGTTTGAAACGCATTAAACAGCCTAGTACTCAGTCCTGGGAGTAGACTAGTACTCTATGTAGCCCTATTGACTGGTTTTATCAGTTGTTTCCAACTGAAAGGTTGCAAAATTTGGTTATTTCAGGCATATTCATTTTCATGCCTCATCAACGCTCCCGTTTGAGGTATCTATCTCCAGGTTGATTAAATTCAACGCTGAGAAGATGGACCTCAATACCTTTCTTGATGAGCTGCACCTTAGGCTTGGCTTGCGCCCAATCCCAGTCATGTCGACTGTCGAGGAGCTGGATGATGCGGTTGGCTTCCTCAATGAGGTAATACTGGGAGGAAAGCTTCGTTGGCCCGGAACATTCTCGGCCATTGATTTCAAGTTCAAATTGATGCGCTACAAATTTACTCCCTACTGTTTCGACAAGGTATCTCACTCCGATTGAACCACTATCTCGCCCTACACAAGTCTGAACCTATCCATGCCCCCAACCTTCTGAGTCATAGAATTGAAGGGGCCTTCTTCAAGTACTGGAACGACGTTATGCTGCCAACCAAAGTTGAACTTGAATCGAACATAGTGTGCACTGCGCCTGCGACTGACCGTGCGCTCTCAACGTGCATGGCTGCGATCATGTGATTATCGTCAGTGCGGCTTAAGTTACGAGCGTTCACGGTGCATAGCCGAAGTGACAAAGTTCTACTAAATCCAGCTGAAGGTCACAAACTTCCATGGAATGCAATCAAAAACACGAACTTCCACAACCCTAAGCGAACTTAGCGAAGTAACAAAGTGACGAAGATGGCGCGGACTCGTTATCGCCCTCCGCAAGTGCGCTGCTTTGGTGTCTGGCACTGTCCGCCTCTCCACCTCCGCAAAAATGTGGAAGAGGCCGCCCTCGGGGCTCGAACCAAAAAGGCCCCAGACCTGCTGTCCACCCAAGGCGGACACGAACCCTACGCATACCAGGAAAAAGAAGGACCACATCTGGAAAACACCCAGTGGCTATATAGGCCATCATAGGCTTCAGTAGAACTATAGAGTTATAGAAACCCCCCCATTCTACTTCTGTGAAATATGGTGGGGGATGGGAATGTTGAGACCGCTAATGGCGGCTCGGCTCCAGACACAGACACGGAATCAGACACAGATGGACGCATAAGACAAGACGGACGACGGCATGTATTGATTTGATCAGTGCCATAGCACGCAGAGACAAACATAGTTCTAACAACTTCAGGCTCCATAGATTAGGCTCTCTACCGTAGAGCCCATAGAGTGATAGAGCAGTAGAGCCATAGTGCTCCATAGCTCTCCACAGAGCCGGTGTTAGTTCACGTGTCCTCATGCCGCGCAAATCCTCCCGCTGATATTCCTTGCCGTCCCTTGCTTTTGCTGCAGATATTCAGGCCAGGTATGCAGGGAAGCATATTTTATATATTTATTCTACCTGAAAACACTAATCTATATAGTACAACCGTCAACAAAGCAACTTGAAGTAGACAAGAACTTCGCAGAGGGGGTCGATCTTGAGGTGCCAAGTTTTTTGACATTCGAGATGATTGATGTTGATTGCAGTTGAAAGTCAAGGCGACTTGCTGACTTGCCAAGTTGCTGCAGTGAGGGCTGATGATGGCTTGAGCCTTGAAGCTCGAGAAGGCTTCAGGAGAGAATATTCTGTGTTGAGACAGATAAGAGAACTTTGAGCTTGAAGTTGTTGAAGGAACGAAGCAACTGTTGCGCGAGGGATCGCCATAGAGACCTTGACTCCGAGCAAAGAGAGAACTGGGAGGACTTGTGTGAAGGAACTTTTGAAGACAAAGAAAATTGAGTGGTAGAGACGGCGCATTGAGGGAGATCATGGAAGTGGGGAGAAAGGACAGCGGGCGACAATTTGAAGTCCACCATTTATGTCAGTTGTGTGGCGACGGTGACATCGCTTCCGGGTGCATCACATATGGAAGCCGAGGTCTATTGTCAACAAGGTAGATGAGGAAAGTCTACAGTAGAAGCCGAGCTCTATGAAGACCTTCGAAGTCCAGGGAGCTCTATGCGACGATCTCGGCTCTATCAAAGTCTACCGAGACACCGCTGATCTATCACGTCGTGCCGTTTCTATCAAAGAAAACGCGTTTCCAGATGCAGGAGAACATCTGGAAAACACCCAGTGGCTACGTAGGCCATAGTAGGCTTCAGTAGAGCTGTAGACCCATAGCAACCCCCCATTCTACTTGAGGCTCGGTAGATCGGCTTCTCTACCATAGAGTCCGTAGAGCCATAGAGCGGTAGAGCCATAGCGCTCCATAGCCCTCGGTAGAGTCGGGGTCCATGACATCTAGTATGCCGGCCATTTTTGATTGCCAAGCACGCTCGCGCTTCCCATTTTGGTTCCCATAAAATAATCGAAAAATAATATATATTGGCCATTCGAATATCTACGCAGTGGAGCCGGAGGCCAGAGCAAATATTGCATCCAATTAGAACATATCCCCCTCAGCCTCCTCCAGAGGGTCCTCGTCCAGCTTGCACGAAGCGGTCCTACAGTGGAAAAATAGCGTCGTTCAAAGTTACCATTTTTGCCTCATTTTTGTCTCATTTTTGGTCTCATTTTTGTTTTCATTTTCTAAGAGGAAGACAAAAATGAAGCTCAAAAATGGGCATTTTCATGAAAAATGAAGCTGAGACCCCATTTTGCATGAAAAATGGTCATTTTCGTTCTCATTTTTGCGTTTTGGCTGAGGTTTGGAATAGGAAAATGGTCATTTTTGCCTTGATTTTTGCTTTTTGCCGGGCTAGGGCATTCAAAGTTGCTCATTTTCGGTTCATTTTTGACTTCATTTCTGTTCTCCTTTTCGGCTGTTTTTGGTAATTTTGGCTGTGAAGTGGCAAAAATGAGAGCAAAAATGAGCTCAAAAATGAAACTGAAAATGGTCAACTTTGAACGACACTGATGTTTTGGACACGCTGGGGATAATAGTAGTAGAAACTTATGTAGCGACGCGTAGCATCCGTTCGAGCCCGTCGACGGTCGTGTTGGAAGGTGCTCCGTGCTCCCTGACCTGTTTTTCCGAGTGGTCCATCCATTTCTGGAGGCTGTTAAGGGTACTTTTGTAGGACTTGGCGTAAGCTTTCTGCGAGAAGTCCTTGTTTTCCCAACGCCCGGTGGACCACTCCTCGATGCCGCACAAAACCTGTAGGATAAATTAAGCAGGCTGTGAACAGGGGCTGGCATGGACCCACTTACCGCCACGATGATTAGCACCAATGTGACAAGCTCACTTCTTGTCATGCCGTCGAAAAAGTGGGCACAGTCATTCTCCTGGGTGCCGAACCAGTAGGTGTTGTAAACTTTCTGGAATATTGGGTGGAGGAACATTGTCTCCGGGCTGATGTTGTCGGGATCCTGTACAGTGTCAGTGCTGATCGAAACAACGCTGGAAAACTCACGGTGTAGACAGAGGTCTTGGGAGTACCGACAAGCTTTTGCACGCGTGCCCTGTTCCCCTCCAGCGTGGCAGCAATGAGCACTGGGGTCGGACTTGGAAGGTCCCCAGCCACATGGCCAGGTACGGTAACAATAGAAATTCAGTTCAGTTCAGTTCAGTTCAATGTCGACCAGCTGGAACAACCCAGGCACAAATTTCTGCATGACACCCTTGAGCGCCGATCGAAACTGAGGGCAACGTGACCTGATCTAGAAAGGTGCTTGAAACAGGTCGGATAAAACAAGAAAGGTGCGCACCAGCGTGAGGTCCTGAGGAGTGGGCAGTACATCCTCGAGACCCAAATCAAAGGCGGATGCGGTATACGTCTTGAGAACGAGCTCGGTGAACTCATCCGTCTGAGCCCGCACAGCGCGCCCACGACCCGCGCTCACTGGGAACGGTTTACGATGGGTGAGCTCAATTTTGAGTTTGTCAAAAGCTAAATTGCAGATGTCTTGATGGTCAGCGGCAAGCGAGGCTATACTCCGTGACTTGTTCTTCTTCGCGGGTTTCACAAGGTCCTGTTATATGAATCAACAGGTGCGGGTTGGTCACGAACCTCTTCTTCCTCCGAGTCTGGAGTCTCCACATTGTCGTAGACCTCAGCGATGGCGCGCCGCTTCCGTTTCTGCTGATATGTAGGTTGGATGGTGCGTATCGTGACCTTACTCAAGGTGAGTAATAATTGATACAATGAGCACAGCTTACCTCAAGAGCGCTCACAGGCTGGGGGCCGTCATCGTCTTGAGGAGGGTTCTCTTGAGGTTGGTGCCAGGGATCGTCATCATGATATGTATCGTCATCACCCGCCGGCCCTACCCCGGCTCGAGGTCAGAGACGACTGACTAAAGATAACAAAGAGCTTACCTGAATAATTGTCGCTGAAGGCATCGAGATTGGGAGGTAGAATATTCTGATGCCCTGGAGCCATTTTTTCTGTGAGTGTAGACGAGAACGAGAACGCAATGGTACCTTCATTTTTATCCGAGTAGGCGGTACCTGCTGTGGAGTCGTAACCTGCTATCATGATCAGTGAATAGGAATGCAAAAGGTAACGAGAACATACCAGCGGCGGCCATTGGGCTCGGGTTCACTGACCCGTATCAGGTAAAGATCGGAAAAAATTGAATGGACAACGCACGAGAATTTAGGAGAGTTGTTAGAATTCCGGGATTACGAGCCGTACGAAGCTCGTTCACGTCATCGGCGTCTGCGGACCGAATTACGTACCGCCTATTCGGCTCCAGCACACAAAGGCCGCCATCTTGTACCCGTTGTTTCTCGCTCAGTTCTCAGTGGAATCGGCTCAGAGTAGGTGCATTCGAACGGCATTCAATGCCTCTTCAAGCTGTGCTAATTGTTCTTGCCACCTCAAACAGTCTCCTTCTTGCTCACCCTGGCGACTATTTTTGCTCACTCTTGCTCATTCTGGTCACGATTCTGCATACCTGCTCCAGGTGTGCTGCAAAGCCTATAGTCTGTGTATTGGAACTGAATTAGCTACCCCACAGCTGCGTTTCAATTACAATGTTGAGATGTGCAGCTTTGCACACCATCTCCACTTCCATTGCAACCCTTACTGCTCAGGATGAACTGGGGTTGGAGGATGAATTATTTCTGGACCCCGACGCGAATATGGATGTTGATCCTACTCTTGTTGATGGTGAACAGGGTGAGGAGGACATATAGGATGAGGACAAGGACAAGGACAAGGACAAGGACAAGAATGAAGAGGAAGAGGAACCAGAGAACAATGACAACCATGAGGATGAAGGGGACGAGGAGGAGGAGGATGAGGTTGTTGTGTTGCCTCAGAAATGCAAATGTGGTGCAGTGCAAAGAAGGCAGCCGGTGCATGATAAACTCCACATCTTTTCATCCCCTTGCCTCCAATCCCTTATATCTTGGCTGACCATCTCTTTCCCCCAGATAAACCACCACCACCATGCAAATTGAATACAAAATCACCGTTTACAATGTACAACAAATGAAGAAGGCCAAAATGTCACGTGACCCACCCATCATGCAGATCGTCAACCTGTACAGTAACAAACCATGGAGCCGGCTCAAGAACCATATCCTGATAAAAATCAATGGTGTACTCAAACCTGCTGATCTCAATTTTTTTTTGACTATACCATCACCTTCGCTGTCCCACGCCAAGTTAGTGATCCAATGTATCTCATCGATGTTGAGCACTATGACTACCTTGTAAAGAAAGCCCTCTTGATCCAGAAAAATCCTCTCGCAAAGATTGTTGTCAAGCTGAAAGAGGTTTGAAGTTTTGGAAGTTATTTTCAGCAGTGCTTATCATTATTGTAGAATTCTGCTGTGACCAATAAAGAAAACGACACAGAGATGGCTGCCACCAGACCCAAAAAGGGAGGTAAGAAGACTACAGTACGTGCTTCTGTCTTCAGCTTCAAATTGTGCATTTTACAATCTGATAGGTTTGGAATGCCCAATATTCTACCTGCAAATCTTGCACTCAACCAGAGAATTGGAGAGCTGTGTGAGAGATGAAAATGTTCAGTGCCCAGACCTTTCCATCAAAGAGTTTTGTTCTCTCTACAACCTCAATACCGACATCTGCAACCAATTCAAGGAACACAAATTTGTGGAGGTGGATGAACTAAAGGAGATGGGTTTTTTGTGAGGTGAAATAGCAGAACTCAAAGTCAAGAGGCTGCAGATCACTAAATCACACACAGTAACCAACAGCTGTAATAAGCCACATTTTCAATTGCCCTCCATCAGCAGAAATGGTCAGCCAACCAAAAATTGTGGCGCAAAAGACCATTCGAGTGTTGGTTATGGTGATAATTCATCAAGCATTAGAGTTCTACCAGAAGAGGTGCTACCACGGTGAGAACGGGAGCGGCACTATGGTGTAGTTGAGCAAGTGGCAATTTGATGGGACTTCCACATTTGGAGGGAGGGAGGTCTTGCACATGCTTTGATGTGTGTGTACGATATTGTGATCTGAAGCCTCTTGCTCAAAGTCGCGATTGGAGTGTGGTTGCAGTTGCCTGTTGCACCTTAATTTTTTCTTATCAGTCTATTGCACTCAAGGACACTGTAATGCATGTAATTCAAATGGTTTTAATTCAAGTACATCAGAAGTAACCAATGTGAATAAAATACCCGATTGCATCTGACTCTGTAACAGCCTTCATTGCCTCAAGCATATCTCATTGTATCATCCTCTTCAGTTCCCTCTTCTGCTGTTTATTAGTATGAATAAATTCAATTATATACCCCGAAGACTGCGCTAAGAAGTTCCCACCATATGCTTGCCTCTACGACTTAGTAGAAAGCTGTGCCAACAAACACAAATGAGGAATGATCCTCTATAGGACCAGAATTTTATGTTTTGAACTTTTGGTGCATATTGTCTGCCACGAGACACTACTCTAATTTTGCCTTGAGCTGAAAGATCATCTGTCTATGGTTGGACTATGTTAAGGCTTAATTAAGGGCTTAATCTCAACCTGACTGATGTTAAGGCCTTAGCCTTAACTTACAACACTGCTGAGAGTGGTATTTTGTTGTCTTTCGGACTCTGTGTTGACTTTACTGTATCCTTGCTGCAAATTATCTACAACAGGAAACCCTTCTGGAAATGCCAGTTTCGCCTGAAATTTTCATGTAGTTGTCATGGATAAAACTGGACTGAACAAGTCTGTTTAAAACTCTTGTTGACCTGCTTCGGAGTCTACACGATCGGATATTAAGTACGCGCTGTTCTACGTGATGTTGCTTAGGATATCTTCAAGGAAGACTGCAATACTTACAAACCAAGCTTGAAATTCGCGGCCCTCCCGGTATGGAGTTTCGATCAGTCGCTGACAGAAATATTCACGCTCGATAGGAACTCGATAGATTCACCTCCCGGCTACGACGGGTCACGGTCATTAGGGTCCGTCGGAGCTCGAGACTAGATTCGGTGACCGCTGGCTCGGTTACTTGCAGCGACGGCATTTAAATGATTTCAAGTCCTTTTCCCTTCAGCATTGCTCTCATAGAATGGCGATGGGCCCCAACAATAGCAACGGGACACATACTGTGCCTTCCACGAGCCTACGGAATGGCGTGCTAAATGGTCTTGTCACAAACAAAACCCATGCGACTGCGAAACTGTCAACGGCCGGGACACTTCTAACACAATTTTTGGCAGCACACAATGAGTTGGAGGTTTACAGGTACGGTTGCGCTGATCCAGGACCCAATATGTGTCTAATCATTATGGCTTTAGAAACGGCGAACCCATCATTGTAGACGGGCAGACGCTGAGTATCGCAGCCGTCACAGCCGCCTCTCGTGAGCTTGGCGTAAATGTAGCTCTGTCCACCGACAAAGCGATCCAGGTTGGTCTCTTTATTCCTTTTGAATTGTCGTTTACGGTATTTTCCTTCGTGGAAGGAACGGGTCCGAAAGAGTCGCGACGTTATCAACCAAAAGGTCGAAAGAGGCGTAAGCGTTTACGGAATATCCACGGGGTTTGGAGGCAGCGGTATGCTATCTCCACCAATTACATTTCACAGATTCCGATCGAGCCCTATCCTATTTCTAGCAGACAGCCGAACAGAAAAGCCTCTCCATCTGGGGATGGCCCTCCTCCAGCATCAGGTTTCCGGTGAGTTTCATCATGTTCGCAGTCCATGTGTGCGTTTGTCTCACTATGTTCAGGGATCTTGCCGTCCGCACAAGAACCGCAGAGTATTTTACCCCTTCTCGACCCCGGCAGTGCCACCACCATGCCCGAGGCGTGGGTCCGGGGAGCAATGCTTATTCGCATGAATTCCCTCATCCGCGGGCACTCGGGAGTCAGATTCCAGCTCATAGAGAAGATACACGAGGTTCTGCGTGCAAACGTGATTCCCGTCGTTCCTTTGCGCGGTTCAATTTCGGCGTCAGGCGGTATGCCCCTTTGTTTCTTGCGGTGAAGCGCTTCATCCATAAACAGACTTGTCTCCCCTTTCATACGTCGCGGGTCTCCTCAGTATGTCCGTTGGCTCGATCTTCCCGTCACCTTCACTGAGCCAACTACAGTCGGCAATCCGTCGATCCGGGCATTTGATGGCCCACCTGCATTTGGCTCTAGGAAAATGGTTTCTTCACGTGCAGCGTTGTCTGCGCACAAAATAGAGCCCATATCGTTGGCCTCCAAGGAGCATCTAGGCAATCCACACTCTCCCTGTTTACTTTCAAACTTATATGCCTTTCAGGTATTTTAAACGGCACCGCATTTTCAACCTCTGTGGCAGCGCTGGCGTTGAATGATGCCGTCCACCTGACCCTCTTGGCCCAGGTCTGCACCGCTTTAGGTACCGAAGCACTTCTCGGCACTCGAGGATCGTTTGATCCGTTCATCCATTCAGTCGCACGTCCTCATCCTGGCCAGGTGAGGGAATGAACCATCCAACGGGAAGAATAACTCGGGTACAATTTCCACAGGTGGAGTGCGCTCGAAACATTTGGAACATGTTGGATGGCAGCAAACTCGCACAGACCCATGAGAAAGAGGTATCTATTTATATTGACAAGTATTTGCTACGCCAGGACAGGTATCCGCTACGCACATCGCCTCAATTTCTCGGACCGCAAATAGAGGATATTTTATCCGCCTTGTCAGCTGTTACGCAAGAGTGCAATTCAAGTGCGCTTGAAAAATTTCCCCTCACCATGCTAATGCGGCCTCATTCCATGAATTAGCCACAGATAATTCGCTGGTCGACGGCGACACAGGAGAAATACATCACGGTCGGTCTCATTCATTTGTGGTACGGTGGAAGAGAGGACTGATTCTTTCGCAGGGGGTAATTTCCAGGTGCGCTACCTGTGCTGACGCAAGATTGAATTTGAACGCTTACATCAATTGCAGGCTATGGCGGTGACAAACGCGATGGAAAAGACGCGCCTTGCTCTGCACCACATCGGAAAGCTCCTATTCGCCCAAATGGCCGAGCTCCTCAACCCCGCGCAAAACAGGGGTCTCCCGCCATCGCTCGCACTGACGAATATATCACTGAACTACTTCGCCAAGGCTGTCGACATTGCAGCGGCCGCGTACGTCTCCGAGCTCGGGTATCTCGCGAATCCTGTGTCCACGCACATCCAGTCGGCGGAACTCCACAACCAGGCGGTCAAGTATGTCAATTTCCCCGCAACATAACATATTGCCCGAACTGACATTTTGTTTGGTAGCTCCTTGGCATTGATATCTGCACGGGCGACGATCCAGTCCTTGGATGTACTGACGATGCTGACCGCCTCTTGTCTGTATATCCTTTGCCAGGGTAAATTCTGCAACTGCTGTTCTTCGGTTGCATGGCTCAGCTGATTATCTTCCTGTCTGTAGCTGTTGATATTAGAGCGCTACAGGACGAGTTCGGAACGCGCCTGTGCGAAATTGTGCGCGAGGAGCTGCACGAATCTTTTGGGAAAGCCTATGCCGACAACACCACCCTCCTACCCGACATCTGTGCCATCTTTCGTGGCTCGATAGAACGCACAAGCAACATGGACGCGGCCGACCAAATGGACGAGGTCGCTGCATCTTCCTCTACAGTTCTGCTCAAATTCTTCACTACTGAGTACGCCGGGTCATCAGCGACGGCGCTCTCCGCCATCCCGGCATTCCAACTCCGCGTGGCTGAGCGCGGAACAACGCTCCTCCAGTTATTGCGCAGTGCCTTCCTCGCGGGCGAGCGGGGCGCATCACCCGCGAGCACGTATCTGGGGAAAACCAAGGCCGTGTACGAGTTTGTGCGACTCATGCTGGGCATCAAGCTCCATGGGGTCGAGAACCAGTCCGGGTTTGCCAATGGCCTCGGTGTGGACGACATTACGATTGGCCAAAATATCTCGTTCATCCACGAGGCATCTCATATTTCCTCGGATTTCTTTTTTTAGTGCTCATGGGTTTTCTTGCTGCAGGCCATCCGCGACGGTAAGACTCAGGGGTGTCATAGTACGTATGTTGGGTTAGGTATCGGCGCATAGATCGCATTATTCTACAAAGGCTGGTGTACACCGATTCAGGAAGTGCTCGCGGCATGGGGGGAAGGCAAGTGCGCAATCGATCAGAATTCGGCGAGGCTTTGTGTGGGGAGTACGACGTCGAGCTGGTGGGCCCTTGAAATCGAGAGATATTGATGGCTACTGCCCGAACGCATCGTGCGAGCTAGTGACAAGACAGAAAAGACAAGAGTGCTGAAGGAATACATCGTAGCAAAGACAAGGCCAGGAGGACATGGCAAGATTTAACACGGCGTCAGCCACAAATCAAGCTTGTCATCGGATGTTACGCGAGTCAAACAAAGCGTCGAGACATAAAACATTTACCTTCAATCTCAACGAACGTGGGGAAGCATTTGAGCTGCGTTAACATAAACCTTCGCTTGCGATGGTCACTTGCCTTCCTGAGGTCGCAAAAAACAAACAGGGCCCCGCTGGATAAAACCTGTATATTAGGGCGTTTCACGACGCCTTTTTTGAGCTTTTTTTGAAGTTTTTTTGAAGTCTTTTTTTGAGAGTTTTTTGAATGAAAAAAAGGTGAAAAAAACATCGAAAAAGGGTCCGTCGTGAAACCCCCTGCCCAGGAGCGTTTTTTTTTTGAGTAAGTACGTGACCTGAACTACTGCCATTTCGGGCTTTAATGAGGCGGCTGTGCTGCAGCCCCTTTCCGCATACTTTCATGCCGCGCATCTCTGTGCGGCAGAAACTCCTCCAGAATGCGTTCCGCTATGCTCGGAAGCTTCAATTCTGGCGCACTAAGCGTCGGAATAGGGAAGAGGAAGTGGAGGAACTTGTGAATGGCCTTGGAATTGGGGACGACAACTATCTAGGAGAGCCACCACGGAACAACGACGGGAACCAGTCAGACAGCGACACTTCATCTATCCTCTCTGTCTCGTCTGTCTCTTCCATCTCCTCTGGGAATTCGAGCGATATGGGCTCCGAAGCATCCTTTTTCAATTCAGACATGGATTGGGAGGCCGAGGCTGATGTGATGTATCAAGAACGCTATCGCGCAATTCGGGAGCACATCCAGTACTTGGAGACGACCCGAGTAATAAATCCCAACAAGGTCCCGAAGCTGTCGCAGCTGTATCTCGTCCTCCATACGTACAAGACCAGCGATCCCAAACGCTTTCGTCGAAACCTCCGTGTTACCCCAGCAACATTTGATGGACTTGTGGCTAAAATAAAGGACGACCCTATATTTCTCAGCGAAGGTAGTGCCAGCCAGCGTCCCGTGGATGAACAGCTTGCAATTGCACTGTTTCGTTTTGGGCATTTTGGTAATGCTGCGTCGGTGGAGTCAATTGCACAATGGGCTGGTGTATCAGCTGGGCTAGTGGTCAATGCAACGCACCGGGTGATGGTGGCCTTCTTGGCCTTGCACGATTCTGTCATCCGCTGGCCCAGTGCTGAGATGAAGGAGGAGGCAAAGGAATGGGTGGAAGCTGCATCGTGTGCAGCATGGCGCGATGGGTGGCTGCTGGTGGATGGTACACTTATTCCACTGGCAGAGAAACCAGGTTTTCACGGTGAAGCTTATTTTGACCGCAAATCCAATTACTCCCTCAACGTCCAGGTGAGTGTGAATAAGCTTCACTGCAGGGACTAACCTGATAAAGTGTATAGCTCATTACACTCCCCAATCTGCGAATTATTGACTATGTGATTGGCCATACCGGAAGCACACATGATTCAACAGCCTTTGCAGAGTCCCGAACACGCAAAGAACACGACACACTTCTTGGTCCAAACGAGTGGATCTGGGCAGATTCAGCCTATCCTGTTGAGGCTTGGTGTGTTACGCCATTCAAAAAACCCTTGAACACCATTGCCGAAAACAGAACTTTCAATTACTGGGTCTCGCATGTCTGTCTATTCACTCCATTCAATGATAGAATCTAATGTTCTCGCCAGGTGCGCATTCGGTCCGAGCATGCAGTTGGATATCTGAAGGGCCGCTTCCAGTCCCTCCGTGGTCTTCGCCAACAAATCAAAAATGAAACAGACCATCTCCGTGCTTTGGAGTGGATTCGTACTTGCCTTGTCATTCACAACTGTGTCATGGACATTGAAGGCGACTCCGGTGCTGACGATGATTGGGTTGAGGAGTTGATCGCCCTGGGAGCCGAACCGGAGTCAGATGAATCAGACAATGCAGGTGTTGGTGTGGGACAACCACGGGTTAGAGAGTCAGTTGGCCAGCGGAAGCGACAAAAGGTCAAGGAGGCATTGTTTGCTAGTGAACTATTTAATTGAAACAAAGTAATAACGAAACTACTCATTCTTTGCCAAATGAATACTGGTACGACGCCAAATCAAAGTCCATGTCAGTGTTTTCCGCTGAAGTGTTGACCGAACCGGACCGTCCCGGAGAACCAAGATGCCAGTCAAAATTCCCACCACGGTTTGGCTTGTGCGGTTCCGCAGCCGAAGAACGGTGGCCCATGATGCTGCCCATGAACTCATACATTCGCCGGTCACGCTCCTGCTCCGCCTGAAGTCTCTTGCGGTCGTACTCGAGCTTGGCCCGCTTTGTTTTCTCCTTCTCAACCTGTACCTCGGCACGTTTGACTTCCAGCTCCAACCACTGCTTCTGACGCTTTGCCGACTCGGCCATCTCTTCACGGTGAAGAGAATCAAGCTCGGCGACGTCAAAACTGCGCTTGTGACCAGAGGGTTTGCCCGCTGGCTTGCTCCGGCTCTTGTCCAGTTTCGTCGGCTGGACAGCACGCTTCTGTGAAGTATATTCATGTTAAAAAATTATTATCCTGCCTCGAATGAGCTTACTTTGACTGGCTTAGCATCTGAGTCACTTGACTCGTCGTCTACGTCGTCTTCATGGACTGAAGAAGCTAAGTTCGGGCTAGACGATCGCCCTGAGCCGAGCACCTTGATGTCCGAGTCGTCGTCATCTGCATCATTCACGTCCCCGAGGTCAGAGCTGGGCGTCTTGCGGGCCTGAAAAAGGTTCTCCGCATGGGCAGAGTGGTCCACACCACCGCTGCCGTTGCTTATGCCCTTTGGGTTATAGTTCGGAAGCTCGCGCCAGAAGCTGTCAAGCTCATCCCAATGTGGGAACTTGGTCCTGATCTTGGCTGTCATCCGTGAAGTCAGACCGAATAGAAATGAATCCAAATAAGTTATGGACGCACCAATCAAGTTGGCCTGAACGTCTTCTGGCTCGAGACCACCACCAGTTGCGTACAGTGTCTGAACATGGTCACGGTATTCGGACTTCAGCCTACAGGACCGACATAAGCAGCCATGCTTTCAAATATATTGAAAAAGAGCACGCACTTGGAGAACTGCTGCTGAAGCGACTTGGCAAAGTGGCTAGGTTTGGCCTCGTACTCATCCTTCCACTCCTGGCTGACCTCCGCATGCCTGAAGATGTAATCTGCGATGGTGCCGAACGAGATGATCTTTTTATTCTTGGCGACTTTCTTATCACGTCCCTCGGCATTTGCATCCTCTGTGGAGTCACTGAACAGTCCCGTGCGGAAACTGACATTGTTCGTGAGGTACTCGACAGCAAGAGAAAGCCACTTGGGGTTGTCAGCCCGGCGTTTCACAACGGCTTTTTTGATCTTTTTTTGAGTCTTTTTTTCGAGTCTTTTTTTGAGATCTTAAAAAAAAAGTTGTGAAAAAAAACTTCATTTTTTGCGGGTCTTGCAAAAAAGGGCACCATGCCTTTTTTGCATGTCGAGATCTTTTTCGATCCCTTTTTTTCAAACTTTTTTTTCGAGGTGCCCGATGACAAAGCACGGTCCGTCTCGCCGATTGAGACACATCAGGAGTCAAGACACTACCCCTTTCTCGAAACCCTCGACGACGATGCCTTCCAACCAGAACAAGAAAGCTCCTGCCAAACGCGGTGGGAATCCGAAGCTCCCAAAGGGAACTAAATCAGGAAAAAAGGCCGCGGAGGCCCCGGCTGTCACGGATACCAAAGCAGATACCGCTGCTGCCGTCAAGAAGGAGCGCGCCCGGAGCATCCCGTGGGCTGACAACCCCAAGTGGCTTTCTCTTGCTGTCGAGTACCTCACGAACAATGTCAGTTTCCGCACGGGACTGTTCAGTGACTCCACAGAGGATGCAAATGCCGAGGGACGTGATAAGAAAGTCGCCAAGAATAAAAAGATCATCTCGTTCGGCACCATCGCAGATTACATCTTCAGGCATGCGGAGGTCAGCCAGGAGTGGAAGGATGAGTACGAGGCCAAACCTAGCCACTTTGCCAAGTCGCTTCAGCAGCAGTTCTCCAAGTGCGTGCTCTTTTTCAATATATTTGAAAGCATGGCTGCTTATGTCGGTCCTGTAGGCTGAAGTCCGAATACCGTGACCATGTTCAGACACTGTACGCAACTGGTGGTGGTCTCGAGCCAGAAGACGTTCAGGCCAACTTGATTGGTGCGTCCATAACTTATTTGGATTCATTTCTATTCGGTCTGACTTCACGGATGACAGCCAAGATCAGGACCAAGTTCCCACATTGGGATGAGCTTGACAGCTTCTGGCGCGAGCTTCCGAACTATAACCCAAAGGGCATAAGCAACGGCAGCGGTGGTGTGGACCACTCTGCCCATGCGGAGAACCTTTTTCAGGCCCGCAAGACGCCCAGCTCTGACCTCGGGGACGTGAATGATGCAGATGACGACGACTCGGACATCAAGGTGCTCGGCTCAGGGCGATCGTCTAGCCCGAACTTAGCTTCTTCAGTCCATGAAGACGACGTGAGACGACGAGTCAAGTGACTCAGATGCTAAGCCAGTCAAAGTAAGCTCATTCGAGGCAGGATAATAATTTTTTAACATGAATATACTTCACAGAAGCGTGCTGTCCAGCCGACGAAACTGGACAAGAGCCGGAGCAAGCCAGCGGGCAAACCCTCTGGTCACAAGCGCAGTTTTGACGTCGCCGAGCTTGATTCTCTTCACCGTGAAGAGATGGCCGAGTCGGCAAAGCGTCAGAAGCAGTGGTTGGAGCTGGAAGTCAAACGTGCCGAGGTACAGGTTGAGAAGGAGAAAACAAAGCGGGCCAAGCTCGAGTACGACCGCAAGAGACTTCAGGCGGAGCAGGAGCGTGACCGGCGAATGTATGAGTTCATGGGCAGCATCATGGGCCACCGTTCTTCGGCTGCGGAACCGCACAAGCCAAACCGTGGTGGGAATTTTGACTGGCATCTTGGTTCTCCGGGACGGTCCGGTTCGGTCAACACTTCAGCGGAAAACACTGACATGGACTTTGATTTGGCGTCGTACCAGTATTCATTTGGCAAAGAATGAGTAGTTTCGTTATTACTTTGTTTCAATTAAATAGTTCACTAGCAAACAATGCCTCCTTGACCTTTTGTCGCTTCCGCTGGCCAACTGACTCTCTAACCCGTGGTTGTCCCACACCAACACCTGCATTGTCTGATTCATCTGACTCCGGTTCGGCTCCCAGGGCGATCAACTCCTCAACCCAATCATCGTCAGCACCGGAGTCGCCTTCAATGTCCATGACACAGTTGTGAATGACAAGGCAAGTACGAATCCACTCCAAAGCACGGAGATGGTCTGTTTCATTTTTGATTTGTTGGCGAAGACCACGGAGGGACTGGAAGCGGCCCTTCAGATATCCAACTGCATGCTCGGACCGAATGCGCACCTGGCGAGAACATTAGATTCTATCATTGAATGGAGTGAATAGACAGACATGCGAGACCCAGTAATTGAAAGTTCTGTTTTCGGCAATGGTGTTCAAGGGTTTTTTGAATGGCGTAACACACCAAGCCTCAACAGGATAGGCTGAATCTGCCCAGATCCACTCGTTTGGACCAAGAAGTGTGTCGTGTTCTTTGCGTGTTCGGGACTCTGCAAAGGCTGTTGAATCATGTGTGCTTCCGGTATGGCCAATCACATAGTCAATAATTCGCAGATTGGGGGAGTGTAATGAGCTATACACTTTATCAGGTTAGTCCCTGCAGTGAAGCTTATTCACACTCACCTGGACGTTGAGGGAGTAATTGGATTTGCGGTCAAAATAAGCTTCACCGTGAAAACCTGGTTTCTCTGCCAGTGGAATAAGTGTACCATCCACCAGCAGCCACCCATCGCGCCATGCTGCACACGATGCAGCTTCCACCCATTCCTTTGCCTCCTCCTTCATCTCAGCACTGGGCCAGCGGATGACAGAATCGTGCAAGGCCAAGAAGGCCACCATCACCCGGTGCGTTGCATTGACCACTAGCCCAGCTGATACACCAGCCCATTGTGCAATTGACTCCACCGACGCAGCATTACCAAAATGCCCAAAACGAAACAGTGCAATTGCAAGCTGTTCATCCACGGGACGCTGGCTGGCACTACCTTCGCTGAGAAATATAGGGTCGTCCTTTATTTTAGCCACAAGTCCATCAAATGTTGCTGGGGTAACACGGAGGTTTCGACGAAAGCGTTTGGGATCGCTGGTCTTGTACGTATGGAGGACGAGATACAGCTGCGACAGCTTCGGGACCTTGTTGGGATTTATTACTCGGGTCGTCTCCAAGTACTGGATGTGCTCCCGAATTGCGCGATAGCGTTCTTGATACATCACATCAGCCTCGGCCTCCCAATCCATGTCTGAATTGAAAAAGGATGCTTCGGAGCCCATATCGCTCGAATTCCCAGAGGAGATGGAAGAGACAGACGAGACAGAGAGGATAGATGAAGTGTCGCTGTCTGACTGGTTCCCGTCGTTGTTCCGTGGTGGCTCTCCTAGATAGTTGTCGTCCCCAATTCCAAGGCCATTCACAAGTTCCTCCACTTCCTCTTCCCTATTCCGACGCTTAGTGCGCCAGAATTGAAGCTTCCGAGCATAGCGGAACGCATTCTGGAGGAGTTTCTGCCGCACAGAGATGCGCGGCATGAAAGTATGCGGAAAGGGGCTGCAGCACAGCCGCCTCATTAAAGCCCGAAATGGCAGTAGTTCAGGTCACGTACTTACTCAAAAAAAAAACGCTCCTGGGCAGGGGGTTTCACGACGGACCCTTTTTCGATGTTTTTTTCACCTTTTTTTCATTCAAAAAACTCTCAAAAAAGACTTCAAAAAAACTTCAAAAAAAGCTCAAAAAAGGCGTCGTGAAACGCCCTATTGTTGAAGAGGTTCCAAAACTTGAAGGACAAGGGTAGATTAATATATACATGGATAAAGAGAGTAGACTACCACCTCGTTCTGCGTCAGGTTTAGGTGGCAGGTAGAAGTCGTCTCCGCATCTAATTAGGTTTTTTAGGGAGAAGACACCCCCAGAACAACATCAGTCACCACGTTGGCCTGGTAGAAAGATTGGGCGTGCTGGACGTAAGTGTATCTCCTGCTTGCGGCCGGCAGGTCCCGGAAGTTCAATCGTCACGGGACCGGCTGGTTTCACGAGCCTAGGAACGGGTGGCTGATGTGGATGGGCACAGTAAATAAGCGTGTTTGTTTGTTCAAACACACGGCATACTCGGCGGTAAGTCCGGTCAAGCGGACCCCGCTTTCTTTCTTTCTATACAGTATATTCTCACCGCTTCGTTCTGCACTTCACCCACGAACGAAGCGTACATACTTATTCTGCTTATTGGCTACTGACTGCCTCTCACTTGTGCACGGGGAGCCATTGACGGCGTTTGCGAATACATCCCACAGCCCGATCTACCCCATCTTCCCTGGGATACCTTTGAAAGTAATGCCTCTCTTAGGTCTCAAAGTCATCGAGGTAACCTGAATTCCTCAGTAACACTAAAGTTCCTGATATCCCTCCAGTTTGGCGGTCTCGGGCCAGGTCCTTTCGTTGGCTTAATTTTTGGCCGACATGGTGCCTCAGTCGTCCGGATTGGCCGTCCAGTAGCTCCTTCATCCGACATCTTATGTCGCGGCAAGAAATCTGCCGCCATAAATCCCAAAATTCCAGGTGGGAAAGTTGCGCTGTCCAAATTGGTTGCCTCCGCCGATATTTTGATCGACCCGTTCCGCCCCGGTGTCATGGAGCGGCTGGGGCTCGGGCCAGAGGTGTTCTTGGGGGGATTGTGATTCACCAGGCTTGAATCAGAAGCTAATTTATGCCAGAATGGTCAGGTGAGTGTCCCGGACGCCTTCGCTCGCGTTGGTTGGAAATGGCCTAAACTGAGGGAATACCTAACGAGGAAGCTCCGACTGCGTCGGCGGAGACCTTGGTTGCAATAAAAACTCGCAGAAAATTGTGACTGTCGGGAGGCATGATTTGCAACGGTCGTGATGAAGTTATGGAAAGGCGCAGAATTCGAACCCTACATATCCGTCGAAAATCCAAGAAATCGCCCGTTAATTCCTTTGATAGGAGACCTGAAATTCCGATGCTACGTATATTAAGCAATGCGATTATTCTGACTGCGTTGTAAGTTCTGTAGAGATCTTGAACCTGTTGTTAATTCTAAGATTGAATCGAAATCTTCGCGCCTGATTATGGACATGAGGATTCAACATCTCAGTTTTGAGTTTTCTGTTAGCATGGATTGATTCCCGACGTTCCGTGGTTAATTAGAAGGTGAGTTGAGCACTGTTTGGTTGTCGAGCTGGGAAGAAGGTCGCGGTTACGCAAAAAATACCTATCAAGGTTGCACTAGTAGTCTCGGGAAAAGTAGGATCATCGGGTTACACCCGAAGTGCATGCTTAGCTAATTATGACGGTGGAGAGACCTTGACAAGCAAGGTAATCAGAGGTTGGCGACACGTGAGCGGGATTACTGCTCTGGCGTTTTTCACGGTCAGTTTATTCAACACAGTATATACCAGCATTCTAACGTGCATCTCTGTCAGAAGCTGATGCCTCCGCACCTCCTGTCCTGAGAACAGAAGAGGCCACTGCACTGGATTCCTCCATTTCTTCGTTCCCAGTGCCCCATCCGAGAATTACCACTTTGCGATCTGAAAAGCCCAGAGCCGTCGGTCTCGATAGCCTTTCCTTGCGCCCTGGGCAGCATACACTAGAGATTTTGTCTAAGCTTGGTCTGTGCGCCACTCAGCTCGAGGAAATGGAAGGCGAAGGTGCGATCGGATTCGCGAAGGCACGTGATAGTAAATTGTAGTTGAACAACTGCATCGTGATGCGTGTATTTTTGTGCACGAAAATCATAATTTCTCAGCGCATTATACGCGAGCCACACGTGAAAGTCGCCTGTTGGCGCGAAGTTTAGAGAGGGAGGATATAGAAAATGCGACACAGTGTGGAAGGGTAATAGTCCCGGTGCATAGGCTCTTGAAAATGGTCGGTGATCCGGGTAGAGGTCAAACGAAAGATAGGGAATGAATGTAGAATACTGCCCCGAGCCGTAGAGCGCAAAAATGAGTGAAAAAAAGAGTACGAAAGTGACGAAAGTGGCGTGAGAAGAGTACGAGTGTCGTGGAGTGCGAATTTGGGGTGTTGGTGGCTAAACAGCCCACTGGCGACGATACGGGAATAGGGGGCGAGGTCCCTCGGTGGTACCTCTGGGTGAGAGCCCTGCACTGGCCGCAGTGGTGGTGGTACGATCATAAGATTGCACGATGATCCCTGTTTACGGTACAAATAAATGCTGTAAACTAAAATGGGGATAATGTAAAATGCGTATCAAAGTGAGTATAAAATTAATTTCTACATGCGGGCCCTCCAGCCCTACCACAACAGCGACCCATCCGTCAAAGATCAGTCGATACGACACATTCATAGATTGTTCCGCCAGGTCATGTGCGGGCGGCGTTCCGCTTCTAGTTTACATGATCACTGTTTTAGGCAAGGCGGCACTTGTAGCAAAACAAAGTGCTTTTTGTAAGTCTACCTACCTACCCACCTACCGCTGGTCAGGTCATATTGCCGGCGGCGTTCCGCTTCTCGTTAAATCACAGATCCCGATCGATGATATATGAGCTCAGGCCCGCAAATGTTTTAGGAAAGGCGGCATTTATATTACAGCTGTTTGCAAAGGTAATGACACTTGTCAAATTTTCTATAAATAAACACAACTTTAATGCACCGGATTGCCGAGCTCATTCGAGTCCGCGCCATCTTCGTCACTTCGTTACTTCGCTTATTTCGCTTAGGAACGAGAAAGTTCGTGAGTTTGATGGAAAAACGTGAAAGCTCGTCATTTCGACAAATAACTGGGAAAGCTCGTCACCTCGACTAAATTCTGATGAAAGCTCGTCACTTACACGCATGCGTGGCCGGCGATGGTGTGGCGGCTGTGCACCTTACCTTTCGTTCCTACCGCTACCACCATCGCGTCCTGCCCAATTCTCCCAGCCGACGCTCAACAGCGCGACAATGCAGACACGATTTCGGGCCCCGACGTCGGCGATTAAATGACTCATGACTACGTGAGAAATTTGTGTCGCAATCTACATAAGCACTTGCGCCTTCTGACGCGCCAGCCAACAGATGACCGCGCCCCTTGTATTATTGTCATTCCCCGCAAATCATCGGTCGGCGGCTCTTTGGTGCGTCAAGACGTGTATTAATGCATGAGCAGTCAGCCGGGACCAACGAAATGCGGCGCACTCAGTGAAATTAGAACAGCAGCACTTCGTACGCAATCAGCGGCTCATGTGCCGCCCTTGGAATATCGAGCGGCACTTCCGTGGGCGCTTTCTGGGCGCTAAAGAGGTGGACTCCGCTACTCAGATTTACTCACAAAACACAGATGTATTCAAGTAAACTAGTATTAATACAAGTGTAATATCATAGAGCAGAATGAACTTTTCAGCATAAGTGCCACGACAATGATGGACGTGACCCCGTATACAACTTTGAACTTGGGAATTTCAATGGATGTGCAGTATGTTAGGAATGAGGCAATTCAAGTGCGTGACAGATATTGAAAATTGAGAGCTCACTCTTCAGGCACGCAAGGGTCACGAAACTTTAAATATATTGATCTAGACAATTCAGAGCTAGGTAAAAGTAGTAATAAATAAGCACAGTAGGCGCTCACCTCATTCTTCGTGCACACAAGTGATACGAAGCCTGAAGGTGAGCGCCTCGGAGATACAAAGTATATGAGCAGCATATCGGCCTGAAGCGAAGTAAAAAATCATACGCAAATGTCCATAGACGAGTGCACATATGTACAGTGTCAGAGAGGTAAGTAGTAAAATATTATACATACAAACACATAGGAGCAGATCATGCAGCGGGAGGCGCGACATGGTCTTGCGCTGCCAACGGAGTATTGAACGCAATGGTGCTGGAAGGTTTGCAATTGCGAGCCATGAAAATGCTAAAGTTTGTTCTGTCGTTTAAGAAGCTACATAGCAAACAGTGTCAGCCCGCTCTTGGGGTACGATGTTAAGTTGTGCACGGCGATCATAGCAGGATTGGAGACGTCGACTCTCGCAACGAAGGGAAAGGAAATAGATAAAACTGTGAAATGACTCACATAAAATTATTGAAACTGATCTCCATGCATACTCCTGCTGGCAAGAGATGAAATGCAATAAGAAGGAAATTCAACAGGACTCAGTAGTGCCAAAAATTCGATAAGAAAAAGGTCCCGCATCGCAATACAGGTCCGCCAAGCCATTAACCAGCTCAAGGTCGGTTCTCAAGTACCGTGTCGGCATTATTACGTCCCCCGAGACGGAGCACGATGTAGAACCGTGTTCTTACTGAAGGCTGGCAGCTGTGATTCAGTCCATCAACGATGCATCAATACACGTCTTGATGCACCAAAGAGCCGCCGACCGATGATTTGCGGGGAATGACGGTAATACAAAGGGGCGCGGTCATCTGTTGGCTGGCGCGTCAGAAGGCGCAAGTGCTTATGTAGATTGCGACACAAATTTCTCACGTAGTCATGAGTCATTTAATCGCCGACGTTGGGGCCCGAAATCGTGTCTGCATTGTCGCGCTGTTGAGCGTCGGCTGGGAGAATTGGGCAGGACGCGATGGTGGTAGCGGTAGGAACGAAAGGTAAGGTGCACAGCCGCCACACCATCGCCGGCCATGCATGCGTGCGGAAGTGACGAGCTTTCATCAGAATTTAGTCGAGGTGACGAGCTTTCCCATTTATTTGTCAAAATGACGAGCTTTCACGTTTTTCTATCAAACTCACGAACTTTCTCGTTCCTAAGCGAAATAAGCGAAGTAACGAAGTGACGAAGGTGGGTACGACTCAGCTCATTCCTCACTCAAATCTCAACCGTTTTTCTTGTTTTTGGGCGCGTTCAAAAGCGGTTAATCTGCGCTTTCGAACCATGCCCTACATGCAGGGTCATTGGAAAAAACTCAGATCTCTCAATTTTGCATCATATGTTTCCAACCATAGCTTCAGTCTGGATTTATTCAGTCAATTCTCGACCAATTTCAATGGTTTTTCACTCATTTGAAAGGCAACATTGAGATAAAGGCCTCAGACAAGTTACATTTTGATTATATGGTAAAATTAGTCCTCAGTACTGGAATGTTAATACTATACGGTAATTCCATTATTTACGGGGCACATCAGCCATGATTGCCAGGATTATAGCTTCCAGAATCAGCCGGAGTCAAAGAAATCGGCCAAGAATTGACTGAGAATCAATTGTTGGCACATGTGGTTTGAAACAAGTGGTGTGAATTTTGAAATGTCGAATTTTTGAGACTTACCCAGTTTGTTGGGTATGTTTCAAAAGCGCTGCTTAACCGCTTTCGAACGTGCCCAAAGGCAAGGAAAACAGTTGAGATTTGAGTGAGAAATGAGTTCGACAATCCGGCGCATTAAAGTTGTGTTTATTTATAGAAAATTTGATGAGTGTCATTACTTTTGCAAACAGCTGTAAAACACAGTGCTCTCCCAATAGGTGGTCATGCCATTTCTTAGGGCTGCTGCCCATGCCATAACGGGCACGGCCAATCCACAGCATGGTCCGTGCTCTACACGGCCGTTAGAGCAATATCTAACCCTCCAATGGGACGGCACGGTTCACGGCACGGCCGTAACGGGTGTACGGCTATTGTTCAGATGTTTTCATGAGACGTTCTTGATTTAAATGCTACCGAAAGCCTCGGAAAGATGTATGAGGATAGTCTTATATCACAGCTTGATATTTAATTATAGTGAAGCATTCATCACGTTACAGTCGAACCGTGGCAAATGACCTAATAATGATGACAAGAGCTTCCTCAATTCCTCAGCATGCCTGGAAACAAGAAAACATGCTAGGAATCAGCCACTGCTACAAAGCTTGTGGTTCAAACTGAGATGAAACTCCGCCATCAGCACCGGTAATTGCTGGCACGAGCCACAACTTGTTGTTCTTATCGGCAGCAAGTAGTCAAACATGGAGGGCGCACACGTCAAACAAGTTACCAAATATCTGAACTACGTCGACGGCAAAATCAGGCCTTATTGTGGCCCACAATACCGACCCGTTACACGGCCGTGACGGCCGTATTCAACGGGCCGTAGGGTTGGAAAGCCGTGCCGTAGCCGTGCCGTGATCAAGGCGGAAAAATGGCTGACGGAACGGGCACGGCACCCGTGCCACGGGTGCCGTCAAACCATGCCCACGGCCACGGGCGGCAGCCCTACCGTGTCTAGTCGATTCCGCTTATCTTACTAGCCTAGGTTCCTAGCGATTACTAACATCATTGACACTCGTTAAGGCTCCAACTGTTTTTATTTAGTTTAGGTTTTAAACCATTGGGGGAATTCATGGTAGGCAATATTTTCCCGTTTGTGAATAAAAATATTTGAGTGATGGGATGAATAAAAGTCTTCGTTTGTAGAATAAATGCATGATCACCCCATTTTGTGTTCCATTATATATTTTTATTGAGTATTTGCTTCAACACACAAAACACGCACCATTCAATAAAGCCGATGCCCTCGGGGCTTCGCCTTTGGCTTACCCTTGACAGGTTTCAGCTCCTTGGCAGACTTCAGCTCCTTTGTGTTGGCGTCAGTGAAGGTGTTGACCTTGGCATCACCCTCTATGTCGGTCTTTACAGACTTAGCCTTCTTTTGGAACCTTTGGGCCTGTCTCGGAATGTTTCTAGGCAGGGTGGCTGTGGCTTTCTTCATGTTAGTCAACTGAGCCTCGAGCTGCACAATTGTCTCGGCACTGGGAGCCTTGGTCTTCCTCACCATGGGTGGCAATGATCAGTCACAGGTGTTAGAATAAGCCGTGCCAGGCCGAGAACACAAGCGAGGTTGGAGCAAAGTCAGAGCAACAAAGAAGGTACATTTATCCTCATAATGTACATGATGATAGTACGGAGGCAAACGGTCGGCTAAACGACACGTAAACAAACAGAATATCAAGGCGGTGATAAGGTGTGAAATTGAACACACCTGAATTATTTGATTTTGCAACCTTTCAGTTGGAAGTAACTGATAAAACTAGTCAATAAGGTTAAGAGGGTACTGGTCTACTCCCAGGACTGAGTACTAGGCCGTTGGATGCATTTAAACACCAGTTTTATTACCATTTTCATATGCCGTTCCAAATGCACTTTTAATATTCCCCCCACATTTTACACCATGTTCCAGGAATTTATAGACGTCTCCAGGATCCAATCCAGTGTGAACATGCTCCGGAACATCCTCGAGATCACGATATCCAACCACTAGATTCCTTATTTGGTAGATACCATCAAAGTGACTCCAGAGAACTGTAGATGATTTATCACTTAGTTCTGTAGCTGCCTTTTTCTTCTCACATACTTTATACCCTTTTAGCACAAGTAGATGTATTTAAACTGGCATGTAAATTATGTATGAACAGTGAATCCCACTCCCACTTGTTGGCACCAGCTATTGAGTGTAGTGACCTGGAATTGCCTTGAGGTTGAACCAGTTCAGTTCGACTTGGAATCCACTTGTGTTTGAGCCAGTCCTGGTAGGACTTGGAATCACCTTGTGTTGAGCCAGTCCTTCTGCAACTTGGAATCGCCTTGTGCTTGAGCCGGTCCTCCTCTTCCTACCTTCTATAACAAGTCCAACAGTGGTTCTAGTGGTTAGTAACTTGGATAAACCTATTGGATGTACTTTGGATATATCAATAAAATTGGTTTTTGCTGTTCTTATGCACTATAAGTGTTGTGAATTGGATAAGGTTATCTGAGGGATCCTGTTCAAATTGAGATTGAGGGTCGATACACCTGACCCATTGCCCAGAACACACACAACAAAGCACTAGAGTTGTTGGTGGTTGAGGTTGGATATATTGGAGTGTAGACTTCATCTAACTCTTTTGTATTTGATTTCACTGCTACACTTGCGTGCAGCATTTCAGCAGTACGTAATGCAGTCCATGAACGCCAAGGAACCGCACGGCTCGCAACCCACAAATCCTAACAACAGGTGGCTTATCCAAGCACATGAATATATTTCACAAACGACCGTTAGACAAGTCGTGAATTGCCTGTATGTTCAAATGCAACTGCGGACCGATTACCGATTGTGGGATAAGGCTGTCGCATATTTGCACGGCAGTACTTGCAATTATGTTTCCAGGTAGCTAATTGAGAAAGATCCGATGAATAAAATTGGACATGCGAGACAGTGGGTGTCAGAAAGATAATGGATGTCATGGGAGTGGAAGTTGGGAGAGGAGATCCTGCCAAAAGGCTCCAAGCTAGTCAGAAATGACGGCTGCCCACTGATTGACAATTTCAAATCACTGTCTTTGTGGTCAGTAGACTGAATTCCAAAGGGATAGGGCCACTGCTGGCCTGGTACATTTTTTCTTCTAATTCAATAAAGTACAGAGCCAAAACCCGGATCCGAAAAAAAAAAGTTGACCCCCTATTGGACGGCCGTGAGAGGTAATTTTAAAGGTCCAAATGTGCTAGGGTACATTATATAGCCTGTAGTTTACCCTCAAATATTTTCATAATTTTTGATACAGCAGCTTTATGACACGGCGCCTTTATTTATTTGGCCGAATTCCGAGTTTGACCTAGATCCGAAAAATGCCGATGGTGCGAGATCAGGGTGACGTCTAGCGCCATGCACACCTATCACACACATATATGCCTCCCCTCACGCAATCCCCGGGGCCGACCGCATGGGACACATCGCCAGCAGGAGAAATGGGCAGAGAAACAGCTTGAAATTCTTCAGACTCAGATGCAGAGAATGAGGATGTCACGATGAGCCGATCATTGCCGACTCCGACGCAGTCTGACAATGCTCAGAAATGTTGAGAGAGTACTCCAGGTCATAATACTCGCTCTACAAAACGTCGTGGATACGAATAACCATGTTTTTGATTTGAAGTGGTTGACTTTTAACCGCAACTGATAGAAAATTGCCATTTTTGGCAATTGTTCGATTTTTTGTGTGCTAAAACCAGTGGGATGGACCCGGTTTTTTTGTACCAGACTATCTCTACTTCTCGCAGGTATTTTACAAAAAAAACCCCAGCTGGGCAGCCCGACGGATGCTGCTCAAAATCGATTTTTTTCGGATCCGGGTCTTTTTCGGATCCGGGTTTTGGCTCTGTACTGGTCAACATTCCCATATAAAACCCCCACAACAAGTTGAGTGAGTGGTGTTGCCTGGCCGGAAGAGAGAAGGAGTGAACCATTTGAAATGTGATTGGTTTGTGTCCAAAAAGGGGCCAGAAATTCGGATGCAATGATCGATGGTCGCGCAGTCCCGCCAGTGAAATTCTCTTGGGCCACAATGATAGTAAAGTAGCAAGACAGCATAATCCTGGTTTGTTTGAGTTGATTGTTTGACCTACAGAAAAATTATGGCCACTAGGACTTACACACAATTCTTTGCGACAGAAACACTAAGCAATGGCTTACCAAATAAGAGAATGACAAAGAAAAATACAAACTTGACGCCATTCCATGTGACTAGAACATATAGGAGCTTGAAATCCACGTCAGAATAGTCAGCAGACAATGACAACATGCTACCGATTAATAAGGTGGACTTGGAAAGTGTGTCTTTATTGCACCGAAAATTCGAGATACTATGACAGCATTGATGATGTCTGAATGCTGAAACTGCAACAGCTTCAGGAGTGGAAGGTCCAAGACGCTGGCCAAAATGCTTTTGCCTATTGCGCAAGTTTCCAGATCCCCCAAAACATTTATGCCCAAAGTTCAAACCTAACACTGCAGTAGTTACAATGAACACTTTCTACTAATCACTATGGAGCTACCCCAGGTATTATTTCAACAAGGCGTAGGTTAAAAATGCACTTCAACCTATCACCGGGCACTTTTAGGTTGAATTTTTCAACCTATATTTTAGGTTGGAAGCTAACCTAGCCAATTCAACCTATATGATGGTGAAACTCATCTGTACTCCTCGCCGGTGCCATTCAACCTAGCACGACTTCAACCTAAACTAGGATGAAAAAATAAACAAACTGTCTGGTAGTTCAAAATTCACTAGAGGACATTCTAAATACTTCCCGACTTCATTTCTGCAGTGATGGAGGTTGATTCAAACCTTAGAAGTCTGGTGCGAGCTTGAGGATGGACGGAAAATCTGCCAAGTCCATTCAAACTCCGACCGATCACATGTGCGAATGGCGTGATTGATGGATTTGGTTGATCAACAACGTCGCCTCTCTCTCTCTTTCTCCCACTTCCCCCTCCCACTCGTTCTTCCCTAGCTTCTCTCTGTGTCTCAATACCACTGGAAACCTTTGGCTAGTGACTATTTTTGGAGCAAGATCTGGTTCTGCCGCTGGTTTAACTCGGATGGTCTCTGGTGTCCTGTGGCTCTTCGCTGTGGGCTTGCATCTTGGTGCTATATCTGTGCGCAATTTCCACCTGTACAGGCTCTTTCTTGGTCATTCCTCTCTCCCTCCTCATTCAGGTGAGCCCAGTTCCCACCCAGGATGCATGTAATCAAGCACTTTCTAGGTGTTGCCTCGATCACTGCCGTTGAGTCATCATGTACTCGCAAGCGCTGCAGGTGAAGCCCCCATTAATTATTTGTACTCTACTAATAATGTTACCCTTATAACCGGATAAATGTACAAATTTTCGCTTAATAACATTTGGTGGGTGTGCTTTTCGTCCAGATGTATCTTTCTCACTCGGATTTTGGGAAGTAATAAACCTACTGTATAGAAGTATGGCTTTTGCGGTGGGCGTGGAGTTCGAGGTATCATACGTGATGTATTATTTAGCATAATATATTTCAATTTTCTCCTTGAAATCGCCCCTTGCCTGGTTGAGAAACACCGAGATTTAGGTTGATACTGGCTGCAGCGGAATCACCCTGTGGTAGGTTGAAAAACTACAGATATCTCTCCAGAGCACGATAGGTTAAATTCGGCCATTTTAGGTTTCGAAACAACCTATCCAATCAACCTATTTTGAGTTAGCAATTCAACCTACGCCGGTGAAAATCAACCTATGGCCTGGTGATATTCCTCCAAGCTCTGGTTGAATTTTAGGTTGATTTTCACCCTGGCCTGCACCCCCAGAGAATGGTGATGCACTCACTGGTGGAATGGTGCCAGAGAGGACAGGTAAATGCTGTTCATAGTTATCTTGACTCTGTAGATGGAATAATCATTTAGTGAAAAATATATATAGGTCCTGGAACAGTCTAAATAATGGTGTACTGCAAAAAATGCTGGACAAAAAATCTGTGATGGGCCAGTCCAGACAGCGGAAAAAGACACGAGCTTCTGGGATCGAAACCACATGAGGGGGAATCAATTGCTAAAGAAGCACAGCCATGAATTGTAATGCTTCACAAAAATCTAATGCTTCTCACAATTTCTCTAATGGCCTGGATGGCATAAAAGCATTACATTCATTAGAAAGACAAGTAAATTGCAAGCCTTCAAATTCCTTGCTGTGAATGATCAAGAATGAGAATTATGTAAACATAATTACTTGTAATGCTTTCTTTTTTAGTTTTTAGCTTGAAACTATCATGGGTGCTGTTGTATAACCAAGAACCTGAAGAAAACAGGAATATTTGGTCCAAAAATATCGACAACATGAGGGGAAAAGAACAGGTTCAACCATATTCAGACAGGCTCAGCAAATTCGCAAATCCCTCGAATCCCGAACCTGACCTCGGTTCGGTCCGGTTTTTCTGGAGTTTCCGAACCCGAATTTTGGTTTGGTTCGTGTTTGGTTCAAGTTCGGAATAGGTTCACAATCAGACAGCAGCAACACTACGCAGTGGGCACATCGCCCTCTGTTGCGAGCACGCGTCAGCCGCTAAGAGGACCACCTTGAGACCACCCCCGGCCTGTCATGGTGACCAGCTTGGATGAGCTCGTGACGGACCTCGAGTTAGAGGAGTGCTATACAATCAAGGAACAATACACAAGTGAAAGCATACAATCTGCTGTGTATTAGCTCTTAACTACATCATTTCCTGAATCATCATCACACGGTGAATTTTAAACACGGTGAGTTCTTTTGAATAGCCCACCTTGATACTCGTGACTCAAACTCAGCTCAATTCAATTTGTTTCGTTCCTGTCTGTTGTACCTTGAATTAAATTGGTGTCGTTTGCTGTTCTTTCTCTTTAGTACTGACATTGCTACCATTGCACACCATCCTTGTACCATGTACACCCCTTATACCGTAGTTCAGCCAGATTTTCCCATGTTCTCCGACTAGACTTTGCTGCAATCCTTACTCCGGCGTCGTCTGGGGGTGCAAGCTTATTCTTCTTGAAACATTTCAACCCGTACATTCATAAGTCTAGGGAATTTATGCCCTCGCAGCGCATAAACAACTGTAGAGCCGCAATATGTCAAGTAAGGGCAGAAAATTGTCGTTTGTGTGTGCAGTGAGGTTTGAATCAAGGTGCGCCAACTCAGATCAGTCAAATCAAATTGTTGACCACACAACCTCTTATGTGCCTATAACATCAGGAACAAGCTTTGCAGCAGAGCCCACTGACATTTTGTGACTCAGATCACTCAGATCACTTCAGTTGACACCAATTTAGTCTCTCCTAGACAGATATCCTATATCGACTCTCATACCTCACTATATAACACTCATACAAATCAATAGTTACAGAGATATCAAGTGAGTAGGCTTGTGACCAGCCTGCCTACAAGTGGCAAAAATTGTGGCAAGCACTTTGCCATAGGCAGGCTGGTACAACTCAGGATAAACAAAAGGGCTGAGCCTGGAATTTGAAATCTTCGGCAGGTGCCAATCATCGACATCATTGTGGCTGCGCAGTCCCATCACTTCTCAATCCAATTTGAGGTTCTGGTTTGTGCATCCTGGGATGCTTTGCAAAAAATCTGAGGAGACAGATTTCAAAATAAGTGTGGCTGGAGTCAATCCAATCTTTGGAGTTGTGTGATACAATAAAAATGGAGCTCAGGCTAACAGAGAACAAGAATTTCAAACTCCAGGCTCAGCCCTGTTGTTTGGCCCGAGTTTTACCAGTCTGCCTACAGCAACATGCTCGCCACATTTGTTGCTCAACATAGGCAGACTGGTTACGAGTCTATCAAGTGAGTTGGATTCCTGGAACTCAAATGGATAAATTCACTTCACCCAATCTACAGGTCAGTTTCTGGCTGGCAGGTAGGTTCTGATTCACACAAGCTGAGGAAGGTTCAGCAACATCTGAACTGTACAGTGGACCTGCAATATGGTTTTAAATGCATGCCGGGTGTTCCAGATTTTTAGTCTCATGCACACCACAACTCAGGTGTTTGGAAGATTTGAGTACATCTGAGATAAAACACCCATGAATTGACGCAGAAAGGAATAAAAAACAATCCGAAAAAGCTCGAGCACCAAAGACTTCGGAATATCTAAGTGGTATGTCATAAGAGAGTGAATCGGAAATGAGCACATCAGAATTACTCGGAATTTTTTCGGTGACCCTGGTCTCTTTTGGGAACTGTTAGAGAGGATGTAAGTGGTTTTAGATGCAGAAAGCCAGGGCTGTTCAATAAATATGCACACTTCTCTCCCTGTCCAGATTGAACTTGCACAACAACATTGACTAGGCCCAATTCTCGCTCGTTAGACACCTCGACCAGTTCGCATTGGGCATGGGGACTCTGGGCCTTTGTCTGCTTCAGAATTCTTGCCTAGTAGTATTGGAAGAAGTTGTAAAGGGATCAACTGTTCAGGTTGAGCACCTGTGGGCAGAAATGAAATTGAGATGACCGAGTGGAAAATTATTGTTTCATGTACAATTGGGTACATAAATAAATCTTCCTAGAATGGCTAGATAGCTGTCAAAATCGGAATGTTTGATAAATTTCTCTAGGATTTTAGTACATCACTCACTAATTTATTGTGCACGATCTAGAAGTCACATTGTGCTGTCATGTTCAACATTTGAATAGCAAAGATTGAATACCGTTCAAAATTTCAGGGGGAGGAAGGCGCGTGAAGGATGTCCGCAATGATGGTTTTCTATTACACAGATGTGGGCGGTAAAGATAGTGGTAAGTGCGTTGTGGTTATATGCCTGATAAGCAAGTGACACAAGGAATTTCCGGCGGCCAATAATTAACTTCCGTCACAACTATACCTCACACCCCAACTTCGTCGGCCACCGTTGCTCGAACCACTTCTTCAGCACCTCGTTGGTAGCCTTTTCGGCCCATGCATCGATGTCGTCGTTGATACATAGCAGCGCGACGTCCTTCAGCCGATCCGCACCTTTCAGCAGGCGATCCGTCTGCGTCGCGCTCTTCATGCCCATGAATATCGTGGGCGAGTCGCCGAGAACGTACGCATAGCGCATGAGGAGACGCACGGCAAAGGAGCGGGGATTTGAAGGAAGGGGCGGAGCCTGCTGTGGGAGCACAAGGGGGAGGATGATGGGGTCTTCCGGGGAAGGGGGGATGGATTGCTTCGAGGGTGCAGGAAGGAATACGTCGAGACCGCTCTCGGACATGTGGATGAGTGCGGCGATGGCTAATGGAATTTGAGACGGTCGAAATTAGCTTAGCCATGTTGAAAGGCGTACTGTTGTCACCGCATGTAATGTTGCCCTTCAAGAGACGGCGGAACATATCCCACGCATTCTCGACATCCTCGCCGATGCACTCCCGTTTGAGGTCAGTCGGCTGTACGAGGGAACGGAAGTTCGCGCTGTATCCGTCCATCGACACTGCATTCAACCCGGTCAAAACCAGCTCAGGAAACGAAATCATTTCAAATACACTTACCCCATGAATATGTCGTATCCCCCCTGCCGCTCCTTATCCACCGCTTGAGGAGGCTGAAGCCCCGCCATGTACATATTCACCTCCACATCGCTCTGCGTCCTCCTATCTGCCTTGCCCCCCTTCAGAATATTAATTTCCTCCTTGCGCCCGCCCGTCTCCTCCCACATCATCCGCTTCTGCTGGCGGTCCAACATCCCACCATACTGTGCACCCCACTTGCCGACGATCCAAGACCACAGCAGCGCCTCGCGGTGCCGCTCGATAACATAGTGGGTGGAGATGAAGACTGTATTGACCTCGTACTCCTTCGGCTCCTTGTGCGAGCCTCGGAAGCGCGACAAGGGTGTCGCGGCGAAATACTCCCCGAATGCGAGGGAGACCTCGTGCATGAGCGGCAGAGAGAGGGCGCGCGCGTTGTGTTGCATGTATGGACGCTTTCGGGTGCCGAAGCGTTCGTCTGATTTGAAGTCGGTCATGATGTCGAGGTGTTGAACATTGATGGTAAGACTTACTCAGGAGATGCGCACTCCAGCCGAGAGACCGCCACTCACCACCTCCGTCGGCGCGGCCGGATGGGTCCCCGCCTACCAGTAACCCCGGATCGACGCGGAACACTTGCCCGTATAACGTGGTGTGGAACGCCGACGGCGGGAGAGGGAGCAGCATAAATTGATCGTCGTTCAACGCGACGCTACATTCGTCTGTAAGTGTGCGTGTGGGGAGAAGTAGGAAGGCTCACATATTATCCGAAACCATTTCAGGATCGAGGTGCGGGAGTTGCGACTCCACAGCGTGGCTGAGCAAGACTGTAATTAGTACTCTTCAGGTGGAGCAAAGGAATGACTGCAAAGAATAACGGACCTATTAAAACTTGGGAGGATCTTCCCGAACCAGTCGGTCGCATCCGCTGCCTTCAGGTTGGCGCCAGGCCTCCCCGTCAGGCGGAAAAGTTGACTATCTGAAATCAGGACTCTTCAGTTCTGGCGGGCAGGAAATGGAACACAGAATATACCGTGCAGTAAACGAATTGGCGGAGCCGTGTCTGGGCATCCATAAAACGCGCATTCGATATCGAGCCACTGCGGGACTAACCCTAGGCGGCGCGTCTGATTGGGTGGCGCGAGGGTGCTATTATTATTCGTGGCAGTGGTGGGAGCGGACTCAGGAACATCGGCGGTGATGTGCCAGGTGCCGTTCGGCCAGCCTGCTGTTGCGTTTCGCGCGGCGCGGAGAGAGTAGCGGAGCTCGTCGTGCTCCCGGAATCGTGCCTCTTTGGCGGTGTATTTCGTGGCATTCAGCAGGGCTTGCCGTGCTTTCCGGTGTAGGGGATCTCTAGATGAAGAACGTCGCCATACAGTTCAGATTGAGTAATTAGGGATATACAAAGGAGAGCGAGAGAGACGCACGAGCCATTAACCCAGACGTATACAAGGTCGATGTGCGATTCCTGCACCATATTGTGGCGGCAGGGATCTTGCCATAGCCCGGTCGACACCCATTTATCGAGACACGTGTCGGAAACGGCGCTGTGCGCCCTGATGGGCCGTACCCTTCGGTCTACCAGCGCGTGTTCTGGCGGTGGGGAGACGAAGGAGTTGTACACCGTGGCGTCTACCAACTTAGGTACAGGCTCTTCTAGGTCATGCACCGGGTCTGGGTCCAGATTTGGGATGAGGATATTTGGCAGGATGGTGGATCCCCAGGGCCGTTCAACCAGGATGAGAATCGCGACAGAAGTGATGGAGAGGCCGACGATTAGGAGGATCGCGGTACACCGAATGGGGTTGCAAGGCAGCTCGTGCCACGTTGAGCACTTCCACCATAGCGGTTGATAGAGGTACGATGAGCAGCTGGCAATGCTGAAGGGGCGGCCAAGAATCTTCATTATTGTTGGGGCAAGTAAGATAAGAGCCTGGTCCGGGGATTGGGTCGTATGCTCAGCAAAGTTGTGGGCGATCCACGGGATGACGAAAAAATGGGAGAATGGTCGGGGACACAAAATGTCACACAACACACGATAAGGCATAAAAGGATCAGTGGAAGGCTGCGCAGCCGACGGTAAGGACAAAATAAAGACGGAGCTGATCAGTGACCGCCGGTCTACAAATATCCTTTCTTGAACCTTAAGTTTCGGGAAACTATCCGACTGGGCCCGGAAGCTGAACCGAAAAGTGCCCTTCCTACCTCATTCTGTCATTCTGAGAACTCTAACCGCATCCCCTTCGTGCTTTGCGCCATAATTGAGGATCTGTCTAAATTTTAAGTGCAAAGCGGATGAAGGGGCGGATCCAAAAATGGATTGATGCAGAGATGGAAACAAACCTGTATCTTAACCGTTAAGTATTACTCCATTGCCTTTTCGCCCTCTGCAAACCAGTGGTAAGCCGGGCCAATGGAAAGCCATATGGCGAGATTGTAATGCACTACAGGGGTGGGCAACGGCTGCGGCCTGACCGTCATCGACAATGCTATTATTATCCCACTGCTACTGCAGTAATCCGACCAGTTATTCACTGGGTGTCATCCGTCACCAACAGTGTTCACTGGTAAGGTGTTCATTCTCCGGCTATCAGCAAAAATTATCATATACAGAAGTCCGGCGAATGTTGGACCGGATATTCTCACGTTTTTTCTTCTATTTGGGGCCAAAAATTTGCAAGGTCACCGTCACTGGCACCGAAAGTGTTCAGTTCACAGATTTCCGTCACCCGTCACCCGAACACTCAGTCGGATTACTACAGTATCTTTAGATGCGCAAAACTATTTTGTGCGCAGCTGACAGCTCAATCGGACAATTTTGGCGTTAGAATCTTCGACATGGAGTATGTCTCTTTCACCGAGTCCCAAGGCCTCCTCTCCTCTATGGAACACCACCGTAGCTGGCCGTGTGCCTCGTTTCTGTGCTTTCTCATCCGAGGGCTCGTCATTCGTTTGGCAATGGCGGCTTTGATGCGAAATTGCGCTCCGCAGGCCATCCAGGTATCAACGGCCCAGAATATCGGGATGCTGATAGACGGAAGCGACGTGACGAGAATTTCCTTTTCTGACAGCATGGACGTAGTGCTGTATGTGCTGCGCTGATGGCTCCCTTCACTGCCACCGAAGCCAAGCGTCCAAGACCGCCAAGAATTCGACTGTCTTTGTTGCAAAGAACGCCGGCCCTAGTTCAAAAATTTCTTCCCGTCCACCTTCTCCACCAGCACTATAGCTTTCCCCATATTCCGCGCGCTTCGCGTCGCTAATGGTACCTCGTTTGTTATAGTCTGTCACTAACCTTGATTGAATGATTGGTGGCCTCATTATTACAAATCACAGAGCTTTTTCAATGTTCCCAAAGCTTCAGCGACGCGTATTTCACTCTTCTGACCCAACATTTACATTCAAGAACATGAAGCGAGTAAATTGTCCCACCATTGGTTGGACGGAAGGTCGAAGAAGCGCAATGCCGAACCTTGATGGTCCGGCATACGGAAAAGGCCGAGATACCAATTTGAAGGGAAGTGGACCAGTGTAGTGATTCTGAAGAGACAGTTCATTTGGAAATTGGATTTTGAGAGACTCTTTCTCTCAAAGTTTGTGGCTAGAGCCGCCGGAAAAGTGAGTGGTTGAGGAAAGTATTTCAAACTCCGATGATTATATAATAACAATGCCACACATATATGATCGCACGGTCAACTACAGACTATTCCGGGCCGTCGCTGCCGGCGAGTCGATTACCATGGTGAATTTCATTTGTCCCGCAGTCCGATGTCTTGACATCTTTGGAAATCTGTGCAGAGGAAACCCATCTCACTGTAGTCTCAGTGCCAGCACGGCAGGGTACATACACACCAGTAGCGGCGCAAGCGCCGGTCTCCTACTCTGTTTTTGTTTTTGTTTGCTCAATTTTTTTTTGCAATGAAAAATGAATAAAAATACCAGTCTTTTATACCATTACTTTCCGCGCTGACCTAAGCCGCAAAGAACGTGCCCACAAGAAGTACCGTGTCGCCTCCACGCTCGAGGAGTGGAAGGCGGCACGGCGAGAACAGAGGCGAAAAAGGAGAAGTAGCGCTCATTCATCCGGGAGCTCGAGCGCATCAGCGTCTACGACGTCCTGGATCGCGCTCGATACCGGCCCCGCTCCATCTTCCCGTCGCTCGTGGACCCGGCGACCGGAATAGCGGCGGTGGACCATGACTCGCGTCAGCGGCTTCTGGGGAGGGCGTGGTTTGGAGGCGCGGTGGAGGAGCTCGTGGGAGACGCTAGCAGAGGTTGGGCGGAGGAGCGGGAGAGTGGGACGAGCCTCGGAAACGGCACCCCCGACATAACAAGAACGAACAACAACAACAAAACAACAACAAAAAATAGCCAAGAAATATCGAAAACATAGTACAGTATAGTAGGGTTCCTTGGATAGTGAGACATCCTTGGGTATTCTTTTTTTAAAAACTCCCCAGCATCCTCCAAGCTCAACATTCTTACCTCCTGCACATTATGCACTCTAATCCCATCTACTAAATAAATTTCTGGCCCGGAGATGTGTTAGCACTTAATGGGGAGGACATTTGGTATAACTCACTACCCGATCAAGCCATCGATCACTTTCCTTCTAACCGATTGTGCGTTGATCCGGCCACCATTGGCCTCAACTATTTTCTTTATGAAAATTCACCGTCTTGACTACAAACTTCCCGGGGAAAGTCGGGCAATTTGACCGAGATTGATGTGTCTGGCTGCAAAAAGCGTGACACCTCCGTTAACACGTGATATATTTACTGACCTGTCATCATTCATCATTCTTCTTCTTCCTTCCTATGAACCACTTCCTTCCTGGCCGGCTCCGTGTCTCGTACTAAACCGGGATCGGACCGTGTTTCAAGGGTCGCGAGAATAGCCATCAAAAGGCAACCAAAAGGAGCCGATGGATCCGAATGATGTGTAACGTCACGCTATCCAAGGAACCCGACATGTGACTGATTGGCTGTCAAAGGTAACTTTTTTATCTGGCTACATTTCAACCACTAAATTCTTGAAATTCTTGCAGCCTCGCTCACTATATGTTCTAGTATCTACAAACTTAAATTCAGATTTTATCTGCCTGAGTTACAGACTCAGCAGTGGAAACATCAAAGTGGGTGTGCAAGGAACCATACTATACTGTAGGTAGAAGACAAAATAACACAATAAAACCAAAACACAAACAGAACAACAAAAACCGGGACAAAAGGGGGAACGCCAGTATAGATAGAACGAAGGAATGGGTAACGGGATTCGAGGGAGGAGAGAGGCAGGGAAGACGACGAACGGCGAAGAAGAAGAAAGGGAAAAGGCAAGGTCAGAGGCGAGGGAGAGGTTAATCGAGGGCCTGGAGATTGTGGGCGAGCGGCCGGCGCGAGAGGTGACAGATGGAGAAGTGGACGCAGCAGTATGGGCGTGGGAGGACTGGAAAGCGCCTGACACCCATAGACTCCAAATAGGTTTTGTTCGCCGAGCTTGGCCTGTCATCGCACCCTGGGTCCGCCACATCTTCAAGGCCTCTCTCCGGCTGGGACTATACCCCGATCGCCTCAAGGCCTCTAACGCTATTCCGACCTTTAAACATGCAAAAAAGGACAAGACCAGCCCCAAGTCCTATCGCCCGGTCGAACAGCATGCGGAGGCACTAGCAAAGCCCCTGGAACGACTCATGGCGGATCGGCTGGTCTACGAGGCCGAATCACTGGGACTGCTCCGGGAGGAACAGTTCGACGGCCTCCAGGGACGGAGCACCCAACAAGCAGCGGACGTTTTCATCCACAAGGTCCAAGCACAGATGGACGAGGGGAAGATTTTCTCTACCTTGTTCTTCGATCTCAAAGGCGCCTTCAACGGGATTAGCCACCGGGTCGTCATCGAGGAGCTGGCAGCCCTCGGCTTCTCACGCTCCACGATCGCGTGGGTACTATCGTTTCCCCGATGGGCACCGGGTCACCGTGGTCATTGACGGGAAACGTACAGTAACGTCCCGTTGCATGGGTAAGAGCACCCCACAAGAATCTGCCCTCTCGGTAATCATCTTCCTGCTATGCATTAATCGGCTGTTCCGTCGACTCGCTGCGCTGTGTACCACTCTGGTCCAAGTATCGTGGGGAGAAGGCTTTGTGGACGACTTAATCTTTGCCACACCTAGCCGCTCGATACTCGAGAAGGTGAGGACCCTCCAGCTTGTGGGAGAGGAGGCGAAGAGGTGGGAAAGAGCCGACGAGGCACGCTTCGAAGATGACAAGACGGACCTCCTACATGCCTGAACGAGCCGGGCGGACTACTCCGACTTCAGCGTGCGCTTCGGGGACTACACCATACGGTCGTCGGAGCGGGTGAAGTGGGTAGGGATTATCTTGGACAGGAAGCTCATGGGTCGCGAGTACATCGCCGCACGCGCCGCATCAGCCGCCAGAGCGCTGAACGCCTCAATCTCGGTGATGCACTCGTCGTGGGGGATGAGACCTACCCTCATACGAGACCTGGTGCGCTCCACCGTCCTACCGTGCGCTGACTACGGCGTGTCTTCGTTCCTCCCCTTTTCCCCTGCCACATTCAAACCGCTAGACAAAATCGACAAGTCGGTGGCTAGGTGTATCACGGGAAGCTTCTGCACGGTGTCTTTGGCTGCCCTCGAAAAAGAAGCGGCAATCCTCCCTGCACAACTCCGGATCGAGTGGGAAACGCTTCACACCATCGCCTACTGTAGTAATCCGACCAAGTGTTGAGGTGACGGGTGACGGCCGCCTGTGAACTGAACACTTTTGATACCAGTGACAGTGACCTTCTAATCTTTTGGCCCCAAATAAGACAAAAAATGCGAAAATTTCTGGTCCGGCATTCGCCGGACTTCCACATATAGTAAATTTCGCTGATTGCCGAAGACTGAACACCTTACCCAGTGAACACTGTCGGTGATGGGTGACACCCAGTGAACACTTGGTCAGATTACTACAGTATTACCTAACACTCCCCACAACCCATACCATCCACCAGCTAGACCGGTGATTGTTCTGTCTACTAGAAACAAGTTTTCAGTAGACAGACCAGTTGATCTGGGTTTGAATTCACTTAACGCCCGAGCGATCACGCTTCTGGCACGTGTTTGGCTGTTCTGCGCTTGATTTGACAGCGATCATATGGTGACAAGGTCATCAAATCTCTTTCTTTTGCTCTTCTCTCGCTCTTCCGCAGCACGTGTCAAAAGCGTGATGTCTGGGGCCTCCTCTGAATTCAAACCCAGATCGACCGGTCTGTCTACCAATAGAATTCTCGTAGACAGATCGGTTACAGGTCTATCCACTGGCTGCTCCACGACACCATCCTCAAGCCACCGAAGAATAGTAGGCTGGTCTCAATCCTCCATTTTGTCAAGCGAGTCCCTGAAGTGAAGTGGCCGGCCTTTGCCCCTGATTGTGGCCAATGCTTCTGCCCACGCAACGTCAAGCACATTGTTGGAGAACACGAGCGCTCAGACGCGGAATTTGATACCTCCCTCGGGATGGAGCCGATTCTCCTGGTCTACGCCGCTCCATGGCACGACCCTCTTCCAGTCACCACAGTGATTCCTTCAAAGGGGAATGCGCAATATGTGCAGACCCTTGCCCTGAGTGACAAACAATGTCACCACAGTACATGGTACACCGATGGCTCACTGCTTGATGGTAGTGCGGGCGTGGCAGCGGTGTGGGTGGAAGACGGAGTAGAGCAAGAGAGGGTGGTTGTGTGTTTAGAGGACGGGCAAGTCAGCGAAGGGGAGATGGAGGGGCTGTGGAGAGCAGTATGACAAGCACAGGGGGGAAGGACACTCTCACATTCTCTGCATTGCAGACTTGCAAGCGGTGCTGCAAGGAATCCTTTCCACTACACCGTGTTTGGGACAGTTCAGGGCGATCCAGTATGACAAGCTTGTCTGGGGGGCGATGGTAATTTTCCTGCACGTTACTATTCTCAACCTCTGGACCCCTGCACATGTCAGTACCCTGGGCAACAAACTCGCTGATGAGGTGGCCAAGGAAGCCACAATGAGGGACCCTGACCTGAACCTCTTCATCTTGCTCACCACAGTCAGAAGGCTGATCGACCTCCAAATCCTCAATGCCTGGGAGTCGTGCTGGAAGCAGTGAAACGTTGCACCAAAGTGCAGCAGTGAAATCAAATACAAAAGAGTTAGACAAAGTCTACACTCCAATATATCTCAAATCAACCACTAACAACTCCAATGCTTTGTGTGTGTGTTTGGGGAGGTAGGACAGTCATATTGTCCTTCAATCTCAATGAGTTCTTTAAACCTTTTCCAATTCACACGGTATAGTGCAGTGAAGAATGCCAATATATTTATTAACCTAGATACTACCCACTAGAATGCTTTGTCGGACTTTTAAAACTATGGCACAAGGCCCCGACACAAGAAACTTATACTGATCTTTTACACCCAAAAGACAAAGTCTTATTGACCAGTTAAGCTCAAAACAAAGACGTCAGACTATAGCCTTGCCTGAGAGGTCCAATATAATGCCAACAGTGGAGTGTGGTTCACTGACTATCTACTTTACATGCAGGTATTTATATTGTACAACACAGCCTTGATAAATGGAACTATTGTAAAGATCCACCCCAAACTCCAGGGTTTCCATAACAGATCACTGCCCGAGGCCACCTACATCAAGCCTGTAATTCATCCTGTTTGGTCTCAAAAAAGCTCTGAGTGGTTTTGAGCTAAAACCGAGACAATTCCCGAGGACTAACAGAGCAGGTTGAATGATCTCCTGTGTCAATGTCAATTTCCATGACATTTCTGACCTTCCAGGACACAGACAATGGTGCCCAGACCCATTCTAGCTGTTCTAGATGATGCCTAGAGGTCCCCAACGGTGTTTAGCTGTCTCCGACCTCAGAAAGCACCCACAAATGTCAAGAGAATTCCCACAGTTACCAATAAGGTACCCTAGTTCCCCTATTGAATGTATCCTCTTCCAAATATTCCTGAGAGCGAAGCAGGAGTTAACCTCTTGGTCTATAGCTGTATAGATGTTCCTTCAAATGTCCCATGTGTTTATTTGATGGCCTATGCGTCTATGTCATGCTCAAACTTATTGCACAAATTGTACAACTTGCAGGAGTATTCCCATGGCCAGTGTCACGAATATTATGTTTGAATCTGGTGTTTCAACACGTCCAACAGCCTAGCACTCAGTCCTGGGATAGACTAGCACCCTACTATATCCTTATTGACCAGTTTTATCAGTTTATTCAACTGAAAGGTGGCAAAATTCGATTATTTCAGGCATGTTCAAATCCATGCCTTATCAGCGGTTAAAGACTGGAGGCCCTCTGTGCTACATCGATGACTCCCCCCTCCTGTAATCCCCATCACCTGACTCCCTCTCTCAGAAAGTCTCGTCAATCATCTCCCAACTTCGGACTGGACCCTCCCACTTCAACAAGTTCCACCACAAAGCGGGATTCATGCCATCACCCAAGTGTGCAGCCTGTGGTGTGGCCCCTGAGTTGCAAGCCCACTACATGCTCGAGTGCCCTGCCTGGGAACCCCAACACCAACCTCTCCATGCCATGGCAAAGAAGGTAGGCGTCTTTGACTCCTCCAACCCCCCTCCCCCCCCCCTCCCCCTACTCTAACCCGAAGCTCCTCAAAACCTTTGGAAAATTCATGGAAGCGACGGGCCGCTTCAAAGAGTAACACTGTGTGCTCCCTCTCTCACTTTCCTCCCTTTCCCTTTACAGAAGATATGGTATCTTACATTACTTTGCATAATTAATCCCTTATATATCTCATCTCACCTCTCTGACTGTTGCACAGCCCACCTCTTCCATGATACCTTACTCGCAACTGCATGTTTTGCATTCCTCTCTCTTACTTACAAAACCGTCTCACTTTAACACACCTATAGCCACTCGTATAATCACCTTACTATGTACTGCTATCCTAGCCCTACAAGGCCACATACAGCAAGATAAATGAGACATCATCATCATCATCACTTTGGGACAAAACAACTGGGTGGAGAGACCAGGTATATCTCAAGTATATAGTATATATACAGTACGGGTTTTGGCTATCTTGGAAACCCAGATGTTCTGGCGATCTGTGCCACGCAAGTTCGGGTAAAAAGGATGGGTGCAGGAGTCACTGGAACATCTGAGGCATTTTGTATAGGCACACCACCCATGGTGTCATGTCATGCTTTCGCAATTTACACTGGGAACAACTTAAAATTTGTTCAATCCACTCAAAATTGTACATTGAGGCAAACAGGCAGCTGAGGCTAATTGAGATTCAGCCACACAAAGTTGCCCTGAAACATGCGTCTTTTGTGCAGCCCACAGCAGGGTAAAAACTGGTCAAAAAAAAAATCAGGGACAAGTAGGAGACTCATCTATGAATGGCCCTTAGCTTGTATCAATAATCTTAAAGCCAACATCAGAGGAGAAGGGTTGGAGAAGGGTCAGTAAATGAGGTGTGACACCATAGGCGGTAAATATGGCCAAGTGCCCCAGATGTCACAGGTAGCACTCCCACCCATCAAATTTAACCGGACTCGTGTGACAGGGGATCAAACGGCCCACAGGTCCGGTCGGGTTGCCACCAAGAACATCTGGGCGACCGAGACAGAGATTTTGGAGCCATCCCAGAGAAAGGTGGGAATATTCAGATAACTCAACAATGGTGTGGAGGTCTTGTTCAATTCATGAGATCTCAGCATCATGTGGCTCCTTCGCACCAATCAAAGTGTAGAGAATAATTGCGCATCATCTACGAGGTCATGTGGAAACTGCAGTGGTTTTGGTGGGCAGTTTCAAAGAACTCGGACACAGACCCTCTCTGTTGCACAGAGTAGGGGATACTTACCTCACCCATCAGGCTATTTAAACTCTCTGCTGCCATGAAGTAATAGTGCAGGGAAGGGCCGGTTCAGGAACCAGTTAGAACCTGAACTGGACCAAACTGAACCTTGAGTTCAAGTTCGAGGTTCAGCGCTTGAACCGCATGTAGTATTTAGGTTTAGTGTTCAGGCCATGAAATTCGGTGTTCACCTTCCCACCACTACGAAGTATGCATACACCAGTCTCTTGAATTTTCCCGTGAGATACTCAAGGTAATCCACCTGATTTGTTTTGAATCACACTTGGTGAACTTCAGAATGACCATGGAGCAACCACACTAAAAAGGCACACAGTTTGACATCATCCTGATGTTGAAATAACTTGCGCCAAAAGCGGTTAATCGGTCTCGGGTATTTTTATCCTAGGGGACATGGATGCTGTGAAGCTGAGGATTTGAACTCATACAATACCAGTCTCCCGTGATTACATTTTGCAATGGATCCTGAGATGTGAAAAAACATCTCTTCCAAAGGGTACAAAGGGCGCCACAGGACCACTTATCTGATGCAAAGAAGATGGACTAACAGAAGGGTCTGATTTGTTGATATACACAGACATAGAATATGACTTTTGACATGGCAAACATTGATTCACATGTGTGTACGGCAGTCCATATCAAGCTCGGATGCACGTATGGATCAGGAGAGGAAGTAGATGCATACACTGCAGGAACCTATGTGTTGTAGGCTCGTTACCAGCCTGCCTACAATGAGCAACTATTGTGGCGAGCATGATGTGATAGGCAGGCTGGTACAACTTGTGACAAACAGAAGGCCTGGGCGCAAAGTTCGATCACTTTCCTTTTCCCTTGTTGTGAGCTCATTTTATATCTGTTGAAAAAACTCTAAAGGGAAGGATGCCTTTACAGCTATTCCAGAAAATAATGAGACCCCCCTTTTTTTTTTCTGGTCGCTTCCCAAAATAGACGTGGCAGCACCATGCCAAAAAGAGATGATTGGCTAGCCCTAACCCTGTGATCGGGCTCATCAGAGACTTTTTGGCAAGGCCTTTGAAGTAAGGGGCCCACCCCAAATTGGAAGAATCCTTTTGGGAACAATCAAAGAAAAAACTTGCCAGTCTCATTATTTTCAGGAACAGCTGTAATTCCTCTCTTCTCAAATTCTGTCTCTTCAGAATTTTGATTAAGCTTGTTACCGGTGAGTTCTGGAGCCTCAAATCACTCCTGATTTTCCACCTCAGCTGCCAAACTCGATTTAGAAATCTGATCACAGCACAAGCAGCGAAAATTAAAAGTCTGCCATTCCAATCAATCAGTATGGCTGGCAGCTACACAACTTTCCTCTCACCACCAATGTTCCCACTATGCCACTTGGGACACACCACTCAGACCCCCACTTACTGACCAAGAATGACTCAGATGACCGACTGACCTCAATGCTTGCTTGTGGTCTTATTTTACTACAAACATCAAGTCACCACATGCGCACCACCTTTTATTGACACTTGACCCCCGCTGCAACCGCAAGCCCGCCATTTACTCCTTGTGCTCAATAATCCTGCATGTTATGTCGACCCCCCTTCTAACGTCTGATACAAGGTGTGCCTGCTGTTCTCCCTTGTCTTTCCTCCCTTCTCCCTCTTTCTTTTCCCTCGTGTCCAGCCTTTGCAATCGACATTGTTGAACTCCCCTGCATGCCCCCAGAGCCTTTAACTCCTCCCTTCGACCTCCATCATTCTTCTGTGTCTGACGTGTCCATTTGCTCACAACTTAATGAAATCTTTTGTAACTGGTGGTGGTTGTTACGTAGCCGACGAATAGAATATATTGTTTTCCACAGCAATATTTCTACTCACACTATGCAGTTCTCAGAATCCTGCTGCCTCAAATTCAAAGCTCATACGGGTGGACTTAGCAGTTGTTGCAGAAGGTGGTGCTGCCGACTTGTGCTGTGGAAGATGCCAAAACATCGCTGCAATCAAAATTTCCGAATTGCATTTGACAGGTGAGGCGGAAAGTAAGCAAGCGCCTCAAATTTAGTAGGGAATTGATCGCAGTGTGATGCCGATGATCGGCACCACTCAAATTTTCAAACTCCGGGCTCAGCCCTTTGGTGTATCCCGAATTGTACCAGCCTGCCTACAGCAAAGTGCTTGCCACATATTTTCGCCATTTGTAGGCAGGCTGGTCACGAGCCTACATGTGGTGTACAATCTGTAACCTGCGGGCTGATGCAGCTGTGATGGAGGCAGCTGCAGCATGCAGAGCTAGGATAACTCAGTGAAAGATCCAAGCATATTAAGAACAGTTGACACACATGTGAAGGACATACTGCCATATCTGGGCACACATGGGGTGGCAAACGAGGCCACAGCAGACAACACAGTAGATGGCGATGTCACAGGATATGAAAAGGTTGGGGATGAGGCAGACTGAGCCACTATAATCGATGTCAGACCAGAACTGAGGATCAGATGATTCACATAACACACCCGAAGTGCCTGCTGCCACGGTTGCCCTGTCTCGCAGACATTCCTGTGTGAATCACAGTTCGGGTAATAATTTATGGTAAAAAATTTCACACTAAACAAGGAGTCAAAGCATGCCAACTTCACTGAAACCCTGATATGTGGCGCCAAGACTCAATCCATCTTGCAAGCCTTATCAGTCTTTTTCAAATTTCTGTGCAACAGCAAGGAGCCAACTGACCCAAAACTCAGCCCTAGAGGTATGTCGTTTTGTGCGAACTGACACAACTTACACTGGTGGAGCGCTGCTTCAGATCTATTGCAAAATGCATCTGCAAAATCAGCATATATAATATTGATTAAGGATACCATCCCCTTCTGATAAAAGGAAATAGATGCCAGAAGGCTGGCTTAAATGCCTGAGATGTGGTTAAATTTTCTGAGTTGCATGAGAATTCACGTAGTCTGTAGTTTCCCACGCCACTGTTGTATGGAGGGTCACGTTGTTCCATTATCTTCGGAGTTGGGATTTTGCCCCACCTTTCAACACTTCTAGCAGTATGCTTTGTCTAATCCTTGGAGGAACAATCATTCAGAATGTCATTATAGTATTGTCTGTGTCCTCAGGCAATTTTGATTCTTCATTCTGGAACTGGAATCACAGGTCACCTTGCTAAGCAGCCGGCTCATCCAAATTTGGCACAATGATTCCATGAATTTATCAATGAGACATGGCCAGAAAAAACATTGAGGTCAGGTACTGTACTATTTTGATCAAATCAACAGTCACGCATCACGCAGGCCCCTGTCAATCACGAACTTTGGTCAAGGTCACGCATCACTCGGGTCTCTGTCGAACCTCCCTGCTGTCACGCAGGCCCCAAAATTGCCCAAAAAGCGCCAAAAAAGACAAAATTTCACGGGAAAATGTCGAAATTTTGGAGGTGTCACATGAAAATTCAGTTGTTGCTGAAATGTCGAATAGGTAAAAGCCGTCACACATCACCCCCCCCTGTCGATTTGATCGAAATAGTACAGTAACTGAACATCGAAATTCTGATAAATTTGTGTAAAACACGTTGTGCAGTGCAATTGAAGACCCGATCACAAGGTCCACCTTTGATCCTGCATCTAGATCTGTTTATAAGAGACTAGACATGGATGCCAGTTTGAATTGTTATGGTACAATGAGATCCAGATATGAACTCACAGTTTGGGAGGCAGATAATCATGATCAATTACATTCTAATGCTCTGTTCTGCTAATACTACATACATTTCCCTTCCGTTGAAAGGACCACCTTACTTACAATCCAAGGCCACAGAGAGGGCATCTTTGTGACAGGCAGAGTACTCGTGATGAAGTACTGTAGCATTTGATTCAATTCGTATGTCACGGGTCACAGGCCCAAAAATTTACGAACTTTTCGTACTGGTCACAGGTCACCGAGGGCATATACGAATCCTCCAAACAGGTCACAAATTTGCCAGAAAGTGGCTCAAAATTTGAATTTCGCCTCTGCGCTGCCTGCTTGCCAAGCGGCGCCGTGGCGTTCGCACAAGGTGCCAATTTTCACAGAGGCACGTTGGGAAGACAAGCCATTGCAGCAAAGATGAGAAAATTCCAATAATTAGGTGAGCAAATCATGCTAGTGCCCGTTTTGGAATCCCAAGTGAAATCTAATTATTTGAAACCATACTACAACTACCTGGTCATTGCTGGGAAGGCAAATATGAATATCTGAGGCCTCCTGCCAACTTTCGGCCGATTTATGAAAAAAAAAATTAGGTGTCATGCTCGACCCGATCCAAGTACGAAAAGTGAATTTCGTACGGTGCGGTCACAGGTCACAGAGGGGTACAAATTGAATCAAATGCTACAGTAGCTCATGTGTTGCACCATGTCTGCCTGAATACACAGAATTGTTGCTCTCCAACATGCATTGTCATAATTGCAGCCAATGATCAAGATGATAGAATAGCTGTTCCTCCATCTGGTACTATTCGGCAATGCACTACCTTAACCTCATTGTCAGAGGAGTTGCCTGGAGTTCCAGCCATGATGGAAGGACGGGCACTGGGAACCAGCTTGTGTAGAAAGATCTGTGAGTGTGGCTCTTACTCATTAGAATGTATCGCTCATGACCTGGATGTGCTATCTTTTTTCACATTGTAGTGTTTCTCTCACTCCACCAAGTACAGAAAGGGACCTGGCTTTGTGGTTGTCGTAGTGCCAAAAGAACATCAACAAGTTTGGCGGATTAAACCCCCTGGTGGAAAATCTTTCAGTAAGGTTGTCTAGGCCAGCTTCTTGAGATGGGTATGATGGTATCGCGGCACATAGGAGAACATGTCAGGAACATATATCTATGGTATTTCCTGACTGCACTCAAATGTGCGGCAACACCATCATACCCACCTCAAGTACCTGGGCCAAACAATTTCACTAAATGAATCACCATCAGGAGTTCAATTCGCCGAACTTATCAATGCTCCTTTGTCTCTGTGGCCACAGTAAAGCAAGGCCTCCTTCTGTGTTCACTGGAATGAGAACCACACTATAATACAGAAAAAACAGTACATGACATGGATACACTGGAAATTACAGACACGTCAAGCAAGCCTAATCAGTTGCACCAACAGCTGAGCACGCATGGTGGGCATTTGTAGGCATTCAGGTGTGTTTTCAGTGCACTTGGTCTGGATAAAGCCTGTGAGTGGTAAAATATCACAGTGTCTGCAAGATCCTTGCCACGGAAACTCATTGGAGCATATCTTGATCAATGTTAGAATGATCCTGGTTCAGTTATAGCTGATGAATTGGCTCGTGATTTAGATTTACCATTCTCTCAGTACTCTTCTTGCGACGCCACTCCTGGTGCTTAATATAAGAAGGTGGGATCTCGATGTAAATGAGGGGCGACACACTTAGTTCGGAGGAAGGATCTGGGCTTGAGAGTCTCGAATCGCTGTTTGAGTATCCAAAGCGAAAGCAGAAAGCGAAAGGAAAATCAGTAAAACAAATAAACCGCACAAGGGGAAGGTGAGAAAGAAGAGGGATTAGGGTTAGGAGCAACTGGGAAGGGGCAAAACGGATGGGCAAGGAGATGGCGTATATCGTCTCCACCAGCTTATAGATAGTGTCACAACGTTCTGGACAAAGCGTTAAGCATGTGACTTCTTTCCTTCGAATATATATATCGAAGGATCAGTACTTGCGAAATCGAATTCATTAAATAGCACGTACGATTTGAAGTTGATTGAAGTTGAAAGTGCGGAGAGGGTTCAAAACGTAGGGAGGCAAAGTAGAACTAAAATCAAAAGGAGAGACAGCGCTTACCTCCCTCCGCGTCGTAATCTCCTCCACATGCTTCGTATTTAGCTTCAGCACGTTGAGGATCCTGATCTCGTCATTCCACAGTGGCTCCTCGCCTGTGCGGTAGAGATACTTGCATTCAGCCTGCAAACATCTTTCATCAGTACAACCAGTGTTTTAGGGGATTATTTAACACTAGGGAGAGGGGAAAATGGAGAGAAAGGCACGAGGGACGGAGGCCTCCAGCGCGGGCCCTATACCGACTCACCATGCATGCGCTCACAAAGGAAGGCATAGCCTGCGAGGTACCCGATAATGGATTGCCTGCGGCGCGGGCATCGTTACAGCTCGCCAGAACCTCGGAGGTCATACCTTCCGCCTTGCCGGCGGCGCGCGAGGCAGTGCAAAAAACCAGTGCCACGCCAAAAACTCAGTTTACCGAGCCTGGCGCACAAGGGGCGCTCATACGCATGTCTTGGATGAAGGATGAACACAGAGGCTCAGAGGGGCAGACGCCTACACACACCTTCTATACTGATGCACGCGCAGTACCACATCCACCAACCTCGCGATCGGATGCACGGCGGCAGCGAAAAGATGCATGACGCATGCGAACGAGCGTAGGTGACGCCGATGGAGAGGTCATGGCGGACAGAGACTCGGAGGGCATGGGGAATGATTCTGGTTCAAAGAAGATTAGTGATGTAGAAAGCGCGAGTGCCGAGGCCGTTGTAGAATCAAGGTAGATAGAAGAGATGGAAAGAGAGGCGAGGCTGAAGGTCGATGACTGACGCGGACGGAGAAGCCTGACGGAGAGCCGAGACGGAGAGCCGTCATCGATCCGGTGATCAACACAGCCACGTCGCGTCTTCTAGCCCTACCGCATTGCTACCGCATACTTAGACACGAGCTGCGCCCCTTGGTCGACTTGGAGTCCTTGCGCCGTCACCCGCTTGCAGCATCATCCCCTTCAAGTTCCACTTCAGCTTCCCTGACTGCTCAGCCTTCCCGTCGCTCCTTCCGCCATCACCATCTCCTAATGAATTTCAGGGTCGGGCCGGGCCTGTAAGCCCGGGCTTGGGCCGGGCTTAAGGCGTGATTGATCCTATCCACCTACCAAATTTAACGAAGCCCGGGCTTGACGGGCCGGCTTGGGCCGAAGTTTAAGCCCAAACCCTGGGCCCGCTCAGGCCCTGTATTGGGCCGGGCCGGGCCTGGAAGGCCTAGGGCTTGAAGCCCGGCCCAACAATTCACTACCATCTCCTCGGTGTTCACCGCGTTCCCCCCGGCTTCCCACAGGTAAGAGGGGCCGACTCGACGCGGTGTCTATCCGACTACACGCCGCGCCTACGATTGGCGCCGTCCTTCGTGTCCGTTTGTCCCTACCAGCGCGCCGCGAACCTCGGATCTCGGGAGGCCTCATCGTGACAGATGGATGGTAAATTCTTCTGCAGCGACCTCGCGCTGCTTTTCTTCTCGTCCACTGCCCAGCCCAGGCTGCCTGCCTCCAACTTCGCACACGACATCTCTCGCGACCACCAGCATCCGTCGCTTCCCAAGTGAAGCCTGCATGCCACCACGATCCACCACGCTGCTCGCCTAGCCCCGCCGCATGGCTGTTATGCCCCTCGCTCACCCCAGATGGCGTGAGTTGCTGCGGCGCCGATGGCAGCGCGCCTGGCATGCTACGCGATTGTGGTGCTATCCAAGTGGGCCGCTACAGCGATACTCACCCCGGACTACGACCACCCACGCTACACCACGCCTGCGCGCACACCAGACACCTTCTTCCGTGCAATATCCCCGTTGCTCCAAGCCTCCGCCTGCCACGCACCACCAACGCGACGCGCGCCCCCAGCGACCTGCGCCACAGCGGCGGCAGCGATCTTCCATTGCACACGCCCTCTTCGTCTCCTCCCTACGCCCCCCGGGCGCAGTCCCCCTCTCGTCATCTGACGGCCGTGCCTGGGTGTATACCCAGCATGACGTACACCACCACCGTCGTGCGGAGCCACCGATGACTGGCCATTCCCAATTGCACGCGCCACCACCGTCCCTTCCCTTCTTCCAATTTCGACAATTCAAGAGAAAAAATTGCCGAGCATTTCGCAGGCACGACCGATCGGCCGACGTTGGCCCTCTCTTCTTTTTGAGAAGGGCTCTCGCAATCCTATCCTCGATCGCATTCTCTCCACTGTCGCAAGAGTGGTCACAAAGTCCCCGTGCGTATCGGTCGGGCCATCCCCACGACCGGCACGGGTATGGCCGATAGTTCCTTGGACAGAATAAATCAGTCAGTAATTTGCTCAAAATATGCATATGAGAGCAAAATGGAAGGAGAGAAATAGATCATCAGAATCCTCCCTGGGGTTAGCTACTCCCCTCAGATCCGTGATTCAGTTGGAAATCACCGTTCAAATAGAGGTAAGGAATATGACTTGCCTGAACGGTTGAATCTCTTGCTGAGCTCAATCGGTCCCTACACCGGATAAAATAAAGCACTAAGAGATTCCTGCGTCCGAATTTTTTACGTTAAAGAATGAATTCATTAAATGTATTGGGGCAACAACTCACCGGCCAAGAAACTACTATGCCGCCATTCAGTAAGCCTGATATCTCGCCCTCAGTGACGCCGTTGAAGGAGGAATAAGTCAGACGTGAAGACGCCATCTTTGTACAATGGGCTCTGTTACAAAAGTGTTAGTTAATGAATATATAAACAACTGAGGAGTAAATATCGCTGGCCCACCCGATAGCGGGAGTAGCCCGCCACTATCTTCTAATCTGCTTGAAATAAATCGCTCAGCTCTAATAAACGCGTTAGTGGGAAGAATGAATCTAGAAATGAATATATCTGAGAGCCACCGATTGTGTAGCTTTGGTGTCCCACGGGTTTGGCGATTCAATTAAACCCCAGAACGATCAGAATGGACTCGGAGCACAACTGGAAGGTTGCCGCCCCTCAATCTAATAACCATCCCCCCCAGAACCCAAATTAGACAGCTAAAGCTGTCATCCACCGAGAAGCGGATACATGGATTCGACACAGCTGGCCATGCTGTGCTCAATCCAATAATCCAGAGTTCGGATCGGGTACCACTAGAACCGGATACATGAACTGCGCGCCCGCTGGCGAGGTTGTGCATGATCCCATAATCCGGGTCCCAGCTATGGCACAAGTGTCGATGCATTACTGGGCCACTTATATAGAAAACCGGAACCCCAAACCTCCGAGGCCCGAAAGACCAAATAAAGACCTGGGCCGTGCGCCACACATCTCTTCGGATCTCGCTCGGACGCATTATTGCCCTTTCTACCGGGCGATCAATGAAAACCAGACCTGAAGCTGCATTCCTTACCCTTCAAGTTTGGATTGATTTCAATTCCAGCGCAATCCCGGAGTCACCTTCTGCCCCGTTTCGGCAGGAAATAGCCGTTATTGATCCGGTGATCTTTCCTGCTACTGTTAGGTAAGGGTTTCTATAGGGTGCCCGATTTTTTAGGTTTTGGCAGTAAACTGTGATTTTTGTCAGCAGTTTTTGCATCAGCATCCATGCTCCAGGGCCAACGGTGACTGAGTAAATTCATATACGTCTCGTAAAGCGGCGCATTGTGGCAGTAGACTCGTGACCAGTCTGCCTGTGAATGGCAACAAAAGTGGCAAGCACGTTGCTGCAGGCAGACTGGTACTTCTCGGATGCTGTCAAAGGGCTGAGCACGGAGTTTGAATTTTTGGTGGGTGCTGATCGCTGGCATTTGGTGGCTGTGCTATGCCATCAATCTTCGCTCAAATTCGACCCTCTAGTATGCCCCCCACAATGCACTTGGTACAGATTCTGAAGAGACAGAATTTGAGAAAAGAGAAAATAAATGAGATATTCTCTTTGAAATATCTAAATTTGACTTGAATTGAGTCAAGAACAAAGGAAAAGAAAAATTTCAAACTCTGTGCTCAGACCTTTCACTTAGCCCAAGGAGTACCAGCCTGCCTGTGGCAACGTGCTCACCACTTTCGTTGCCATTCGCAGGCAGACTGGTTACAAGCCTATTGTGGCAGGTCAAATGGCACTTTGACGGGACAGGTTGACTGGTATTTTTGAAATGACGGGTCGACTGGCACCTCGCATGGGGAATCAACGTGGCAACTCTCTTGTTCTCGCACCCCCACCATGCTCCTCACTACAACCTTCTGCAACAAGCCGCTCTCCACCTCTGTTGATCCCCTCTCTGAGGAATTTCGTGTGACTCTTGACCAGCAATGGAATTCCTGCTTCTCATTCTGTTACTTTGGATGTTCTCGCCCTACCATCTGATGGCACTGTATGCTCTATGCATGTCAAGCTCTTGGTCTGCTCAGAGGCTCCCTGCAACCTTATTCCTTGGCTATTTCTTTGCTGTGAAACTCTTTCCCATGCAAGCTTTTCTCTGATGTTTTTTAGAAAAAGCTTGCAGTATTTTTCTCGCTCAAGTCAGTCACTATCCTCATCCGGATATGCTTTCAGAACCTTCCCCCCTCACATATCCGACATACCTACCAGAGACATTAACTGCGCGACCCAAACTAGCTGTAAGTCATTGTTTTAAATCTGCACCTTGTGGATGCTCAGTTTCAGTTCCATGCTGTCACTGTATGTGTATGACTCCCTGCTGTACCGCTGCCTATCTATGTCAACTCCACTACTCTCTGCTGTACCTATGCCTCATATGACGTTTGCTGATGAACAAACATATGCACCCTATCATATCTCTAAATGTTATTCATGATATATTTGTTGGTCATCATGTAACACATTCTCAGATATCTGTGTTTCAAGCAGAGTTGCAGACAATCTGAAAAGTACTTAACTTGCATGCAATCTCATATTAATTAACCATTCTGTAAGATTTTGCTCGTTTGGTGGTGCCCATCAATTTGCATGTGTTTTTTTGCTTTCTTTATAAGGCTTAACTGCTGTAGCCTGTTTGCTCTTCTCCTGCCATCGGCTTGTGCAATCCACCAATTCCTAAGGATCTTGCATCCTAAACCTGTATATCCTTTGTGCTGTGTCAGCTACAGTCTCATGATGAGTTCCGGATGTCTTTCTGGTCTGTGCGTGGTGGATGCTTTCCCCTTTTCTCTGTGACCCCCTACTATGCAATGGCCTCATGATCTGTTGGGGACCGCTTTCAATTTTCTCTGTCTCTGCAGTGCCCAAAATTGTCTTTCTCGTGTCTCAAGCAAGCTCCATATCGCCTCTTACTCTCCTTTCATCCTGCGGGCTTTACCTTCCGGCTGCATTTGCGTGCACAAGCTATTCTTATCGGTGCTCAGCTGACAGACGCGGCAAATTTCCCACTGTGCCGCAAGGCTGTTCAATTTCTCTCACTGCGGCCGCATCGCCATGAGGTCGATAAAAGACCATTTCCTGTTCGTCTCACAGTTTCTATTCACCCCCCATTTTGCATTTCATATCTGATTCATTCGCCCGTCCCCCATCTTCACTGCTGGATGTTTTCCTCTAATTTTCTCTCCGGAGCTTGATTTTCATGCAAAGCACAATCCCTTAAATTGTATGCGCAAGATCCCGCTTTATCTGGCTAAATGCTGCTGGCTCTTACCCGCCCTCAGCTCCGATGTATCGAGGCCGCAGACTGTCGAAATTGCACAACATTGTTTTGCCTTCAAATCCTCAATGATGATTCAGTCCTGTGGCACTGCAAATTATTCCAATTTAACCACAGTCACAGGGACTGCCTGGTTTGGATTCTGGTGTTCTTGGCCCGATGGTTTCTTTCCCTATGCTCCAAACGTCGAGTCAATGTTACCCAGTTTTTATATAGCTCTGTCTGGGGCCTCATTTTTCTCGGACTGCTTAATGTGGTCATTCTAGCTATCATTACATTTGAAAATCTTCTGCGGTTTGTCTTCCCCCTGTTTCAATTCGTCTCTGTCTCCCTCAACTACAGGCTTTTGAGTCTCGTACTGAAGGTTGTCAGCGCTCAAATTGGTCACGTTCTAATGGCGTTTTGCCGACTTCTCTCACATTCCAATTTCATGTTGTCTGTTCCTGCTGTTTTTTTTTGCCTTGCTGGGAATTATTGGTTTGCCAGACCAAATTCTCTGAAATATTTCGTAATTACATTTCCTTGACAGATTGATCACAAGCACTCTCCAGGCTCAAGTTACTCTCTGTTCCTGTTGTCACCTTGCAGCATTGTACTTCCTCAATGCAATATATATTTTTCACTTTCATCTTTGCTTGCCAGAACAAAGTGGAAGCCAGTCTTGTGTCAGTATGAATTTGGTTCAGTGTTACCCTGTGCTCATCCACCACATTGCGACTGGAGCTTGTGTTGACCACAAAGTTATATTCCCCATTAAATGGCACACCCCCAAACCCCCTGCTGGAGCTGCCGCCACAGCTACAGCTGCTGCCGATGGAGGCGCTAGCACCCAGCCTGCTCGCATCAAGCCAAAACAAGAGGCCAGCACAAATCTACCAATCTACTCATTTATCAACCTCCCTTTAGATGAAATTCAAATATAATCTTCCTTTCCATGCCTCACCGATTGTTGATATTATCCAAGAGACATTCTTTGCCAAGCGCAATTCCTTGGGTCGGAAATACAAAAGGCTCTTCACAGCCCCTGAAGAGCATCCAAATGAACTGGAATTATCCAACGCGATGGCAGCCCTGGTCGCGACCTACGTACGGTTTTAATTTTGTTATCAAATCTTCTTTATCATTCAATACTCCCCAGGTTTGCGGTACCTTGCATAACTGCGGGTGGCTTCCAGGACTTTGATTTCACGCAGGCGCATCTCGAAACTACCTATACAAATCTTCTCAAAACCCTCACGGGGATGCGCGAAGACAAGAATCCCGAGCTGATGCACAAGGTGATGCACGACCTGTACATGAAGACAAGGCAAGTCATTTATCAGGTTGCCATTGTCTCAACTCATCCTCCGTCCTTTGCAGCAAATCTGCTGCCGCAATCGAACGTGCCGCGATGGGCTCTGCCTGCAATGCTATCTGCTTGGATCTGGTTGACGACAATGACGAGTAATGATTGTGCAGATCACTAGCACAGCTGTTTAATAATAATCTTACTGCATATATGTTTTATACACTACATTCTTCTAATTGAAGTATTTCCTGCGCTATTCGATGACGATTGGGTTCTAAATATGATTAAGAATTGGCGAAAGAGTGACAAAAGAGCTTCAAAGCGTGCCATAATTTACCTGAAATTTCAGCAAAATTATGGAATTTCCATCAGAGGTACATAACTTAATTAAGGTAGCTTGGGGTAACAGATGTAATGAGGATATCTGATAACTTCGCGAGATTTCGTGAAGTTTCCTCAAAGTTTGACCAAATTAACTATGGGGGGTTTTCCTGAGCTGGGTATCATTAGCACTTGTCAATTACTTGTCAACTAGTCTCGAGGAACTTCACAAGTTGAAGTACAGGCAGAATGTTCCGAACATGACTTTTGTAACTCAGGATGGTGTGTTTGTGGTGTGTGCTGAATGTTAGGTGTGATGAGGACTTGGATGAGGTCCTGAATATTGTCACGCATCGATACATTGTCGACTTCAACTGAGTACCGAGTCTTCTGACTTGTTTCGGACTGAAGTTACAAATGCTTCATTTCAGAATATTGAGATGAGGATTGTGAGTGCTCGAGAAAATCAGTCCGAAATCAATGTTCTACCAAATTTTGTGGCAACGATCTATTCTAATGATTCTAATGGTTCCATTAGACTTTGAACTAATGAGTTTTTGCCAAGTCTATGTCGTTGGATGTGAACACTTCATCATTCGGGAATCACTTATCAAGGCCTGTGAAGGCAACACTGGCTTTAGGCAATCAGAGCCAGATCCCTGCTTCATGGATTACATTGATGGCTGAATGTTAGAATGACCGTCTCAAAGTCACCCAGGAAGTTAGACTGTTCTTCAATAGTTTCTATTATTAACCTTCAATCCGTCACGTGTAACTACATAACAGCCCCGGCCCGATCCATTCCGATCCCATCCCGAAACCACCCGCACCTCACAGTGCGCACCCGAGAAACCCATATGCTAACAAACCTTCATGGCTATTTTGAGCAAGAAAATTGGGGATCTGGTTGTACAGTTTGTTCACCCATTCTGTGCACGAGATTTCCTCATCGCCAGGCCATCCACAAGGGAAACGAGTTTTTGTGGCACTTCAGCATTTTACTTGGAGCTCCATTGCAATCACTCTCAGGAAAACTGATAGTGAGCCGACATTAGTGAGTAAGTTTAACTTTGAAGAGGAATTCCTCTGAGCTCCGAGTTGCTAGGTCACCCAACACGCGTACCCATTAAAACTGGACGCAAAAAAACAAAACCTGTCACACATAGCTACAATGGCTCAACATTGGATTTGTCTGCACCAGCCCCTATGGATTGGGCTATTATCTGAGACTGGGTACCTGGCAACCTTAGCAGTTTGAGGAATTTTGATGGCGAAAGCATCGAATTACCAAGGGCTTTAGGACCTCGTAATGAAGGCTAGGATCTTAAGAATGAGATGTATCAACACACAATACATTTGGTAACAATTTCGTGGCTCAGCGAATGTTTTGCCAGGGCAAGTCCCAAAGCGGCAAAAACTAGGTATATGGCCAGGGATGCATGCACCAACTAATACGAGAGCAAAGTGTTTGAAACATGATGGAATATAAGCAGTGGGTATGAAATGCTGTCTTGCATAGGTAATGGGCATGGTGAAACTGGCCAAAGGATCTGGATCGCATACACCTTCTGATGCAGATTTCGATATTTTGACAATATTTCACCAATATTTGAGGTTATTGCAACATCCACTAGATCAGATTTTGACGGGATGGGTATCAAGGGGTAGGCAGGTGTCATGCAGTCAGAATGAGCCGCAGAAGTTGTGAAACAATGAAGCGGTTGTCGAGAAAAAGGTGGCTGACCAATAAGAAAACCGTGTTCAGGACTACCCGCCATTCAGAGATTTGGCACAGCATCACGTCAATCTGATCAAATGGGCTCAAATATGGTTTTTGGGGTCGTATGTATCTACTTTCCACTATACAACTTGAATTTTTCCAAAAAATCAATCTAACAGTGCTATAGGACCCAAGTAGCAGGATAGCTAGTCTGGCCGGATAGGCAGTCACAGATAATACATACAAGTCTCACGCCAATGACCAGAGAGCGGGAATATTGGAGAAATGCACAAAATCCGACATGTCATCTTCCAAACTCTGCTGATTGTGAGCAAAGCGAGCAAATCTACCCTAACATGTGATGAGAGGCAGAGGGATAGAGTTTGCAGCAAACATGAACAAAGGTGTTTGTAGGTGACTGACAGACCTTGGGGGAAAGAATGCCTTCAAAATCATCCAATTCTTGGTATATCGTGATGAAAAGTAGGCCAAACGACATGCCTTCACAGCATTGTCCTGCACATACCGAAATCTCAGGGTGCAGAGAACAAAAAAAATCCTGCCCAAAAAGTAAATGCATAAGCATGATTACGCTGTCTTCTTCGCGAGCACCCCACGCCTCAGCAGATCCCTAGTACTCCTCTTCCTTTCTTCCCATCTCTTTCCTTCCTCCCCCATACTCATTCTCCCAACATCAGGCAAGTTCATGAGTCAGGTGCTTTATTGCGAGCGAAGCGAGCACTTCTACCTTAACACGCGACGAGGGGGAGGGCTAGGATATGCATGTAAACAAGAACAAATGATGGTGCAGTGGCTGACAGTGTTTGGGGGAAAGAATGCTCTCAAAAATGTTCAATTCTGGGTATACTGCAATGAAAAGTGGACCAAGTGATGCACCTTCATGGTGTCATTCTACTCATACCAAAATCTCATGGAGCGGGGGAGAAAAAAAACGCGCCTAAAAAAAGGAAATGTGTAATCATGATTACAATATGCTTCGCAAGCACCCCAGGCTTTCCGCGGATTCCTGGTTGCGAGTGCAGCGAGAGGCAGAGTGATGGAGTTTGCAACAAACACAAACAAAGTGTCATCGTGGTGGCTAACAGCCCTTTAGAAGATGCCCTCACAAAACATTCAATTCTGGGTATACCGGGATGAATAGTGAATCAAAGGATGCGCCTTCATGGTGTTGTTCTGGTCATACCAAAATCTTATGGAGCGGGGGGAGAATGAAATTGCGCCCAAAAAAGAAAATGCATAATCATGACTATAATGTGCTTTGCGAGCACCCCGCGCTTTCAGTGGATTCCCAGTACACTCAACAATATCTCGAAAATCAGCCCTGTGGCGCTGGATCCATTTCTTACTGAAGGAGAACACCTCCTCAATTGGGTTGAGGTCGGGAGAGTATGGCAGCTTATATACGAGCTTGATTCCCCTGAAACATTGTTAGAATTGATAATAGATTGAATATCAAGTGCACTGAGCATAGCATATTGCCTCTACCTCTTCAACGTGAAGAATGCTGCAGTTATCAATTACAAGAATGCTTCGGGGAGCTGGGTACAGATTCATCTGCTGAACAAGACCTTGAAGCCAGAGGCAGAACTCTTCACCATCATAGCCACCCTCTTTGACGTGGCTGTAAATCATGCCGTCGCATGTGAGGGCGGGGAGTAGAGAATCTCTAGGAAGAGTCTCGGAATGAAAAGCAGAGATATCGCGAGAGATGTCTCATTGTGGTCTGCACACAAATTTACAGCTCTTTTGTGCACAAAGACCTTCCAGTGACCAGTTGTTCATACAATAAGTTGTGAGAATATTTACGGCAGCTTCGTCCTGAAAAATGAGATACTCAGGTGGGTAGTGACCTATTTCATGCTTGTATGCACGTCATCTGGGTTTAGAACGCTCAGCAGCAGTACGAGAGAGCTAAAATGGAACAAAGAGGCATCAGATGAAGGCTAAGCTGGGTGATACAAAATAGACAACCTTTTTCGAAGTATATCCAAGCCGTTTTAGGGTGCAGAACAATGTTGCAAGGGAGACTTGAATGTCGTGAACAAGGAGTAGTTGAAGCTGGATGTTGTCAAGATACATGTCAGGTGAGTGCTCGAGTAAAGTGACCAAGAACTAAGGAAGATGACAGTCAGCAAGGCATGATTAGAGAGTTTGCGGCGAGCCACCAGGAGCCACTCTGCTGGCATGTGGTGCAGAGTGGCTACCAGGCCGCCAGTGGCTCCATCATGCATGTTCTTGGTGTGTTCTGTACACTATTCTCACATCCCCCTCATGCAGTGCGCTCTCTTAGAGTCTTGGAGTCAGCATCATGGGTTTTGAGCTCCTCAGAAGGGCCTGGAGGGTCTGTACTCACCTCTTTTGCTTGCCTAGAGCACATCTGCATTGGCATGGTTGTTAGATAGGTGAAGGTGAGGAAAAACAAGAGATCTGATGTCATATTTTTAGCCACCAGTAGAGCCACCAAATGCAGTAGCCACTCTGCACCACATGCCGTGAGAGCCACCGGGTGGCTCTCGGTGACTTCTGGTGGCTCATTGCAAACTCTCTATTATTGCACAAAAAAAGGATGTGCATGGGTATAGTCTTCATGCATCAGCCTGGCTCTCTCAAATCCTTTTTGACGTCTACAGGCTATGCTGATCTCATTCCACGTTTGTATAACACACTGCACGACATAGAGGGGCATGTTTAGGTTGATCGCAATCACTGTTGTTTTCTTCTTTGGAATTTGAGATTGGTAGATGACATGACCCTTCAATTCGGGACTGTAGGACTGTCTCAGAGGTACAGGACGAGGTTCACGAGGCATCTGGAGGTGTTTGGAGGCGATTGAGAGCAGAGGACAACGAGGACAAAAAAAAGATGTTGCCCACTTGACCAAACAAATACTGATCCGCCTTTGGAGCGTCTGTATTACGTCCCGAAGGCTTAGGAGAGCTTCTATAAGTTTTGAGGACTTCCAGAACACTGTTTCGTACTTTCTGAACGCGTCCGAAGTGTCTCAATTCAACACATTGTTGCATACACGGTACGGAGGCTCAAAAGTTCGAATTTATTGGAAATCTAAACTTTATATATATGAGTGTGCGCCTCGAATGCCCCATTTTAACGTGCCTGGTACCGAGGGAAATGGATGAAATTGACAAAGTTACAAGGAAAATATTGGGAGGCAAATGTGGTTGTGATGGAAAGGTACCCAGATCCACTGGAATTTGGCCAGAGCAAGGGGCACCCGCCAGAAGATGCCGAGACACAGCTTTGGGAGGGAGGATGGGTCTGACCAACCTTATTTCACTTTTTGGACTTGGCTCAGACTACGTTAAAAACGTGTTAAGAAGCATTGGAAAAAGATCGATTTTTTAGGGGATAATTGAGTAGTGTCAGTGAACTCTAAAAAATCCATATGTCGTCGAAATTGGTCTCAGATGCGAATTATTACCACAGATTGAGCGGAAAAACTGCGAGACTCCCATCGGAATTCTCTGTTTTCGAAGATTTTCCTAGGAGAACAACCCGATTTGGTTGTGGCTGTGCTCGGCTAGGATGGAGGGTGGGGTCAGACAGTGTTAATCCACTTTTTCGACCCTGTGTTGGAAATTTTAGGCTCGATACTGGTATTGGTGGGCGAAAATAATAAAATAAAGAAAAAAGAAACTAAAATATTGCACGTGAAAAGGGGGAATTTGGTTGAGATCGGAAGAGTTTCCCGTATATCCCCAAGTCCGGTAATCATCTCTTGCTGGTGCACAGCCACAACAGTCAGGTGCCGTTTTCGATACTGAAGGTCGTGCCAAAATACTCAACTCAGCACCCAAAAAATATATTTGAAGTATGGTGTCTGTATTAAAATACCATTAAATTACACACAAATATTTGTGGAATCATCCGGGCCCTACAAACTCAGTAATAAATACAGGTCAGTATTTTTTGATACTGAGCGGAGTTCCAATCTGCATCAGGCTTTGCCATGCTCGATCAGCTCACACACCGCCTCGCTGTCTTTGCTGAGGCAAATTGCTCTCTCACCAACCTTCACGCTTTCTCGAGTTTCAACTTTCGACACACTAGTTTCTTCAACACGCTGGTTTCACGCCCCCCGTACACTTGCCCATCTCAGCCAATGCCTTTACATAGAAGGATTGGCGCAATTCTTACCCCGCTGATAAGGTGTGAAATTGAACACACCTGAATTATTTGATTTTGCAACCTTTCAGTTGGAAGTAACTGATAAAACTAGTCAATAAGGTTAAGAGGGTACCGGTCTACTCCCAGGACTGAGTACTAGGCCGTTGGATGCATTTAAACACCAGTTTTATTACCATTTTCATTACACTGGTCATAACACTGCTCTGGCAATCTGTACAGTTTGTGCAGTGAGTTTGAGTAATTTATGGATGCTAGGCCATTACCAACTATTGGGGACATTAGAAGGATATTATAGGCAGCTACAGAACTAAGGGATAAATCATCTACAGTTCTCTGGAGTCACTTTGATGGTATCTACCAAATAAGGAATCTAGTGGTTGGATATTGTGATCTCGAGGATGTTCCGGAGCATGTTCACACTAGATTGGATCCTGGAGACGCCTAGAAATGCCTGGAACATGGTGTAATAGGTCTGGACAGGCCTGGCACTGTCAGAATGACTATGGATACAAGTTGTGCCTGGAAACAATTAAAAAGGCTGTGCATTTCCCTTGGGGAAAATGGCCTTTTCCTCGGACATTACATCGGAGGGTTCCTAGGACCGATACATATGACTCATGGGCGCTGTTTTCACAGCCTAACACGGAGTTTTAACCCCAGAAAAGCGGTTTTCTTCTCACATACTTTATACCCTTTTAGCACAAGTAGATGTATTTAAACTGGCATGTAAATTATGTATGGACAGTGAATCCCACTCCCACTTGTTGGCGCCAACTATTGAGTGTAGTGACCTGGAATCGCCTTGAGCTTGAGCCAGTTCAGTTCGACTTGGAATCCACTTGAGTTTGAGCCAGTCCTGGTAGGACTTGGAATCACCTTGTGTTGAGCCAGTCCTTCTGCAACTTGGAATCACCTTGTGCTTGAGCCGGTCCTCCTCTTCCTACCTTCTATAAAAAGTCCAACAGTGGTTCTAGTGAATTGGATAAGGTTATCTGAGGATCCTGTTCAAATTGAGATTGAGGGTCGATACGCCTGACCCATTGCCCCAAACACACACAACAAAGCACTAGAGTTGTTGGTGGTTGAGGTTGGATATATTGGAGTGTAGACTTTGTCTAACTCTTTTGTATTTGATTTCACTGCTACACTTGCGTGCAGCGTTTCATCTGGAGCCCACCGCGAGGGGCTACAGTCTCAATAAGAAAGGAAAAACTCAGACCTACCATTGCAACCCTGTGTTGAACGCACTCCCTGTTGAGCCTCTGCTCCAGGAAAACTTGGAATTCACTATACAAAATCTTTGCCCCCTTTCAACACCTTTTATTGCATTGGTAGTTTGAATCCATTGTTGCACCGGCCTCGCTGTCTCCCAGATCTACACCCCCACCCCCCTCACACTTTGTTTTTGCCTCCATCTCAATTCTTTTCATTTCGCATTCTGCTTCCCTTCACCCTCTTTTAAAATATGTCCTTTTCTTCATCTTGGATACCTGCAGAATGGGAGGCTAATGCTCCTCATTTTGATTCACAAAAGCCAGAGTTGCTTCTGCAGTTTTTGGACTACATGAAGGATTTAATGGCAAAGGCACTTGTGCCACTGGATAAACTAAAGGATACATTGGTTCGCTATGCAGATTACAATGCAAAGCAAGAGTGGATGAACCTACCTTCTTTCAAGGATGGGAGCTATGACAATTTTGTCAAGGATATATTGGCTTGCTACCCATCACTTTCAGGTATTGAAAATGGTTCTTTAGCATTGTGGAACAAATTATTGGCACAGTTTGCACCTGGAAGTATTGCCATGGACAATCAGGATAAGCTGTTGGATCTTATTCGAACATTGCAAGTCCAGGTTAAACACTTGGTCCCTGAAAAAATGTCCCACAATGAGGCTATAGCTGCATTTCTTGGGAAACTGGATGCAGATTTCGTCAATGGTATCTGGAATCACTTGGACATGGAAGAAGTTATTCAGAATACTCTGCCTATTGACTTGTCAGAGGTTTCTGTTGCGTCAGATCATGTTGAAAAGCAGAAAGGGAAAGAAATAGAGCGCTACTCATTTGATTTAGTAGTCTCTGTTGCAAGGGAAATTGCTCAAGACATTGTAGACAAGAATGACTATAATTTGATGCATTATATTTCGGATAAAGGAAAGGTCAATGAGCATAACATTGACTCAGAAATGGATGCGATTCAATTGTACTTGGATAAGAAGTACCAAGCAACCATGGCTGAGTTAGAGGAGTTGAAAATGCTCATGTTGGAACAGTTTGAACTGCACCAGCGTCAAATGGAACAGCTCATGATGATGGTTATGAAGCAGTACAGTATTCCAATGCAGCACAAAATTCATGGAAGCATTATCACTGAAAATACTGGTTTGGTTAAGGATGCATATAATGTTGGCACAGATATGGCTGAGTCATTGTTCCCAAATGGTCTAGACTATGACCCAAGGGACGATGAAATCTTGACTCTAAGAGTATCTGAAGCAAAGTTGAAGCAGCAGCTGGCTTTGTTAAGTCAACCAGGTGCAATGGTTCAACCCATTCCAGGACAGTCAAATGAGGTTGTTCAACCAGCCTCTGTGGTTAATGCATCTCAGATAAATGAGTTGATGCACTTCAACATGCTGGTTTCACACCCCCCGTACACTTGCCCATCTCAGCCAATGCCTTTACATAGAAGGATTGGCGCGATTCTTACCCCGCTTGTACCAGCGGGCCACTTCAGTCAACCGTTTTCCCAGACCCATATGGTCTAACTGTTTGCAGTACATAATGGGTCCTATGGGGGGTAAATTTGGCAGGAGTTCCCACATAGAGTGGGAAGGACCATGGTAGGTGTGGGAAGTGTATGGTCTTCCCATATCAAAAATCTGGGCTTCCCATATTACCAATTTTGGCTTCCCACTTCTGATGTGGTCCTTCCTAGGGTGTCCCATCACAGGTGCCAAACAATCCCTGATATTGCATGCATTTCTGCACGTATTGGGCTGCAAGTAGGTGATTCTTAAAGCCCTCACCTAGCTTAACGTGTGGAGGGTGTCACATACAATAAAATCAACATTTATGTAGGCCCATCAAATACCTTGCCCCTGTTAATCTGGACCAACACTAATAGTATAGAGGATATATGGGCTTTCCTGCAGACTTTCAAAGATTATAAGTGGTCTGAAATAGCCTCCAGGGGCATGGATGAGGTCAAAGCTTGGGCACATTGGGGACATATGTATGGGCTTGTAGTGTAGGGGATATGCACTATGCCATCCAGGCATAAACTGTAGTTACATGCCACAAGACAATGAGCCTATCACATAACTTCAGTACTGTAATATATACTGAGCAGGGATTCAATGTGGACATGTTATCTATGGTTATGTTGTGTTTCCAGGCTTGGATTACCAGCTGTTCCTGCTAGCATAGTCTGTACATAGGTTCTGTGGAGTGGAACATTGGTCAACAATAATTTGTGGGACAGACCACAGCCCACATGGGACATCCCAATTTTAACTGGGAGCGCCAATAATTGGGAGCACCAAGAGACAATCCTTCCTGCCCAATAGGTTAGACCATCCAAAATGTTTGAATTGTGATAAAAGGAAGGAGAAAACAGTGAAATTTCCTTTTTGGGACAAAAGCGTAGTGGCCAGAAAAGGAAGTTGGTGGTTCGTGTCTAAAAATATGGTCAGAATCAAAGTTGTAGAGCTTGCCGAGGGTTCTCTGACTGTGTTGACGGTTTTGGGAAAGAGTCCCTGGTTGTTGTGCAAAATACAAAATAAATTCCCACAGCCGGCAATAAATGATGGTTGATTTGTGTGCACAGTATTGGTATAGACTGTGGGTGTTAAAAGTCCACTGCATATTACCTCTGTAGTGTAGTGGTATCATCTGCACTTTTGGTGGGTTGATGACAAATCCATAGGCTCCTGCTCCTTGGTTCAAGCCCTGATGCCGGTGCTTTTTTTGTTTTCTATTTTTGAGCTATTGAGTATCAGCTGATTGATCAGGTATATCCTACTGTTCTGGCCTAATAAAATTGCAGCTAATGGGCTTAGCCAAAAGACATGATACACTGTATTCTAGCACAAGGCAAATACTATCCCTCCCAAATATATTGATTCTGCCCCATGGCCTAGGATTGTGCTAAGAATCAAGCAGATTTTTGGGGGCCTGAGACTTAGGGATTAACCATATATAGTGCACCCAGTAGTTAGGCTGTTATAGTTGGTATATTGATGAGTTGATGTAGAGTATTTCCTTTTTGGGCAGAAAGCGTTAGTGTCCCAAAAAAAGGAAATGACAGGGAAGGACCATATCTGCCAATTTCCTTTTTGGCCAAATTGGTAATATGGGAAGACCATACACTTCGCACACCTACCTTGGTCCTTCCCACTCTATGTGGGAACTCCTGCCAAATTTACCCCCATAGGACCCATTATGTACTGCAAACAGTTAGACCCTATGGGTCTGGGAAAAGGGTTGACTGAAGTGAGCGGGCCATCCTACTACAATGAGTCCGACTCGACTTGGATGGTGAAAGGCACCAGCTCTTGTTCTCTGATGTTGCTCAACAAGCCCAACTTATGTGTTCCCCCAAGTTCAGTGTGGTGAGTGAGTTTTGTTTCCCAATTGTATTCATTCTAATAGAGTCCACTGGCACTGTCACGCTAGCAGATGGCTTTTCCTCGTCACCAAGTGGCCAGCAGTAACCGAGCCCCATTCCCTCGATGCTGAGTCTCAGCTACTCCCCGTCGTCGATGGAATCTTCGTTAGGCAACCAGACCATCCAATTCATGGACGACAACATGTTCCCGCTCTCAAACGACGTTGTTGTTGTCGTATCCATTCCGGGGTTTCACGACAGCTGAATTGAGTCGCTTTTCTATGGTGTTAGATGGAGCGAATGCGGAATTGGCAAAAACAATTCACGGGTGCGTGCTAACAAAGCTTTCCTTCGACTCTCAGCTCAACAATGACTATGCCTTCTAGTATACATTCTCTCTGTGCTCATTCCAACCGAGGGCCAACTCAATACGCCTTACAACAAGTTCTTTCAGGCTATCTCAGAGCATGGCCGTGCATTTGGATGTAATACCGCTGAGCAGCCGTGCAGGTCTCGCAGATGTGAGTCCACATCGTGCACTGCATGCACTGCTGCGAAGTGGTGCTCGCTATCGCTCCAGCACAGCCCCTATTATCTCATCCCACGAGTGACGACACCTTGAACGCTGCAAGAATTTTTGGATGCGGACAGCCCCCCGCGCCCCATCGCCGTCGCACTCGTGTTGTGCACTTCGGCAAATTGAGTTACACGAATGACACGGAACTAACTCAGGATTCACGCCAGCAGTGACGTCGTTAAGTGCATGCTCACCGCGCTTGTACAGCAGCAGATTAAGAAAGCCGAGCGCAGGCCGACCCACGGCCAGGCGGGTGTCATTCAGCAGAGCCCCGCAAATGTCAGTGTCGACGCAGATGTTCTCCCGATCAAGATGCGCTGGCCCTGCACAGCTACCAGGTGCTCTTTTTTCTTGTGACAGCGGAGACATCCGGGATGCCCTGGTTTTTTAAAAAAAGAATTGCATAGAGTAAATAGTTTTGAGAATATTGAGCTTGCTTCCTCTCTTTCCTTCCTCACTATCTAACGAAGATGTATCATCAGATCCAGCCACCAACTACGATAGTGGGCTCTGCCGCGCCTGCGCAGGCCTACTGCCAGTGTGTATATGCCTCGCTTCACTCCTGTCACTCAACAGTGGTTATCAGTCAGTTATTGACGGCAGTTTTTCCATCATTCAACAAACAGTTTTCGGACAGCAGAGAAAGGAGCATCTTATGGGGTGATCTTCAACAATATGCTCTCATTTTCAGCCGGCAGTCGTGTATTGGGGCTGGATTTGAAACAACATTTGTTTTGTCGATCAATAAATTTTGGGAATCAAAACGTAAGGCACCTCGGTCGCCCAAGCCTCCCATTCTTGGCCAAACTTCTCCCTCAATGCTCTATCTTCCTTCGGAATACGGAAGAGCAGTCCACCAATGACAAGAGACATCCCAATTGCACCAGATCCTGCCAAAATCTTGCCTACTGTGGTCCCTGAGGTGAGGCATTCTCGAAACCAAGTGCCGCTACTGCCATAATAAATCATGAAGCCAATATACGCGAGGACTGCACCGGTATAACTGGGATGGCGCATATAGTTATATGGTCCATCTTTTACTAACTGGTGATCTCTTCTGATCACAGCCTCGAAAGTGAAGTGCCTCCCGAGAGTGGTGTAGCACTGCAGCCGGAGAATTCCTCCGATAACAACAAGGAGAGACCCTGTGGCTAGGGAATGCGTCATCGCCGCTGAGTTTAGGTCAACGTCAAACGAGAGGACATTCATGATTGTCCCCGAGTAGGTCCATGCAGGTCCGTGCTGTGCCACAATAGTCGCTATCTCCGCCATTGCAACTAGCCAATAGGCCAGCTGTTTACCATGTTCCAACTTCGCATCAGCATGTAGAATTGATTAGCGAGAGGGACAGAACCTTCTGTGCCTTCCGAACATGCTGACAGGTCAGAATGAGCTCAATAACACTGGTTGAAATTTGTTTCTCGGTGTTGGAAGCGGGGGTGTTCGGCGACGTGGAGGATATATGCAATGCAATGGTTGTTGCAAAGATGCATAGTATCTTCATGAACATTGCGAGATGACCTCAACATTGTGCCTAGCTACTTGTCGTATTTATCACATCAACCGGCATGGTTCAGCCGCGCCATGGACGGTTGTAGGAATGGGATGACTGTATAATGTACGGCATCCGGAACCTCCGAAATCACAATCGTGCACGGTAGCCTGGCCAAAGGGTGACGACAGATCGCTCTCGAAATGGATTCAAACCCAAAATGCGGGGCGGAGACTCAACCCTTGGGAAATTCAAGTCGATGGGATCGATCGATAGGAAATAGGGGTTAACCTGCTGGTGCTGCCATGATGTGATATTGAGGCACCTTGACCTCGATGTATCTTGAGGCACCTCGAAAATCGGGGCTATAAAAGGAAATCTAGGTTTACACGGCTCTTTTCCTGAGCAGTAGACATACAAATAATTTATGGTCTACAAGATGCACCACCACTTTGCTCAGGCAAATGGAAGTAAAAGGAAGCGAATTGATTGCATCTATAAGATACAACGTTGCAGGAATCACAATAAATAGGGAATTACCTGAGCTGAAAAGTGCTCAATTAACCTTGATTCAACTTGTATGAGGGAATTCAGCTGCGAAAAGAAAAGCGTTAAGAGCAAGGATCCAAACCTCGTGTTCCTTGTTTTATGGGCCAAGGTTGGGTCTAGAATGATAGTACAACGCTGGGAAGCAAGAAACGGCCGAAATAAACATGAGGCAGATGACACAGGCTGTGAGGGGGAAAATCGGTGAAGGCAATCAGAACACGAGCTTTTGCCAAGCACTAACAGTCTGCAGGTTGGTCTGCAGGTTGTTCCCAAATAGTACATCGAGCTGGTGAGGATGTTCAACATGCTTGGTGAGGTTAACCAAAAGCAAAATGCCGCCAAGGGAAGATCGAGGCACACATGGCAATGTCCCTCCATTTCACTTCGTCGTATCATGCACGCTCTATTCACCGACATTCCAACACGCGAGGAGACCGGCGGGACAAGGCTCTGTGTGACTACCACCCAGTGCGAGAGTACGCCCGCGCGTGTCCTCATGAACCAACGGCGAGGGCCGCCAGTGTGGCCACTGTGGATGGTGCGGCCGCTGACGGCCGTCGACACCTCATAATTAGATCTGATGTCACGTCCTTGCGTTCCAGAAACTACTATCAATATCCCTCCTCTCCAAATCTTTTTTGATGATACTGATTTTCGAGCCTTTAGGCTTGGATTGCTCTCTTGGGCGCGTTCCTGACGCGATAAATTTGCTATTGTTTCAAGAGAATCAGAGTACACGAATTCTGAGAAGTCCGGATAATACTTGGACGCCCTACCAAATTACACAATTGAGGTAGATGTTCTTGCGGACCTAAAGTGAGGAACAAAATTAGATGCGTACCTGCGAATCCCTTCCGACGTCGTGACCATCTCAACTCTTCACGCCAAAGTCGACGATAGAGAGGGTGCGTGTAGCGGCTGCGTTCGCGAGGCTAGTCGAGGCACACCGTTTACGCGTTCCCGGTGAACCATGCGAAGTGAAGTGGAATAGCTGAGGCAAGGACGGGCAAGCTGGCAACACGGGCTAGGCTGGAGCTAACAGCCGTCACGACCGTCATGGTGAAAGAAAACAAGCGACGTGGCTATGTTGATCTTCCGATCTACCCGCCTCTTGGAGTCCTCCCCGGCGGGTGTCTGTCGTTGAGGCCTTTGAGGAATCGGCGGGGACTAGGAAGAAGCGGGGAACAAGCGGGGGCGCCCACGTGAGATTGTGATGCAGATGACAACCGGCGCTCGGCCTGGTGGCGCAGTCACACCGTCACTCATGACCGCTTCTCTTTCACCTGTCCAAGCTGGCCGGCCTCGACCTCTCCCCTGTCCAAACGCCCGCGCTCCTACCCTTTACGTTACGTTCTTCTTCTTCCCATCCCCGCCCCCTTTTGCCACTCCGCCCCATCCTCGGGCCCTGCAGACGCTGCGCTTTACATTGAAGGCTGAATGATTCCGTCTGTACGCTGTTGTCTGCAGAGCAAAGGCGGATCATAGATCGTTTGGGAACAATCGGTGTAACGTGTACTGAAAGCATCGTGTTAGTCAGAACTCGGTCTCCGTCGAATTCTGGTGCTTATCGGTGGACTTTGGGGCCATCGTCGTTCGATTTGAGTGGACTGTCCTTGGGATCAACGGGAGTTTCGGGAGCTCTCAGCCTACAACGCTCGTGGAAACCCTGTCGTTGGATGTGCGTTGGTTGGTTCTTTGATTTTGGTTTGGGATAGGAAGACGAGTTGTGGTGGAGAAAAGTAGTGATGATTGTTGGTTTTGTTTTGGAGCACCCGAAGAGAGGTTTCAAAGGACAGAGTGCTGGATTGCACGTGACCACATACGGTAGTTCGGCCCTGAACACGCACCCAGCGACAGAGTGCTGTGGATATTTAGGGTGATTGGTTCATTTTTAGGGATGGGCACGGGTCCGTGGGACCAGGTTGGAAGAGTTGAACTTTTGTTAGAATTTCTTGGGATCATCAAAAGAGTTGTGCTGAGAGTGCATGCAGTACCTCAAGCCGGGAAACCTGGGCTTTAGATGAGCTGCTGGTGGAGCCACGGGTGAGTAAAAACACTTTGCGCTGTAGGAACCTGGTTTCCTTTTATGGGTTCTTACCTACCACCACACTTGTGATGCGGTTTTGAGGGTCAAGTTGAAGATTTTCTCTCTAGACAGCCTTTAATGACCTTAAAGAAACTCATATCACTGTCATGCGGGTCGTTTAGTGCTTGAATTCCACTCTGTTTTCAGCAACAGCCGGACCCGCCGGGTCTACGGGTCAGGTTCGGGTCGTTGCGGGTTGCATCGTGTCACAACCCGCGACCTGTACCCGGCCAACCCGACCCGGAAACCCGGCAGGTTGACCCGAACCCGTGACCAACACTATTCATTTTTCGAGTCTGCGCATTCTAGGTCTTTTACGGGTGACAGAAGCTCACAACATGAATGAATTTTGCACCAGTGACAGTGATATTCAAAATTTTGCGCCCAATTAGACTGTAGAAACGAAGATGTTTGCCCAGAGATTCATCGGTGCTCTCATTTACAGTGAGCTCCCGATGAGTTCTATGATAGTCTATAAAATTCAATGTGGAATCTAATTTTATTGGCACAGCAGATGCCGCAGATGCCCAGTGATCTTCGGGCCATTCTCATATTCCCAATCAGGATGTTCGCCTCATTCCTCCGTCTTGCTGTGGCAGCAAGGAGCTGTAATTCAATTCATATCATATAATTTGACCCCACGGCTGACAACCGGAATAATTGAAGCCAATCCCACTATGTAGTGAGTGTTTCACGGGATCACACCACATTTGGCACACTGACCTCCAGGCACAAGATATATTGTTCTAGATATTCATAAGACATCCTGATCCTCCCCATGCGACGTGTGGGGTACCTCCTGTTGGAAATACAAGCTTGAAAAATGGTAACTATCTATTATTTCACCGTCACTATATCTACATGTGTTCAATATCAATTTCCGTCTGACTCACTCGTTACTATTGTTACTTATTTGATATTCCTTACTTATAAAAGCTATGATGATGATGATGATGTATTCATTTTCTATTCTACATGTGGCCTGGCTGGGCTATGGTAGAAGTACGACGAGGTATCTAAGAGGTAGAGTACTTGTGTTAGTTACCTTACTGGGTTGCCTCGCAATTATCTTTTGCTTGCAACCATTCTCCTGAGCTAAATTCTACACCTCCCACAAGACAAGAGCCCAGATCCTCTTGCAATTCCCGGACTGGGAGTCCCTTTAGCCAACCGCTTCGGGCAGCGGCGAAAGTGGCTGGCTACTTTGATTGACATCCACAGAAGTCAATGAGCCGTAACCCATGCCTTTTTTCTGCTCTAATAAGCCTGAACCTGACAGCAATCTCGCCGTCCCTGCACCGGTTCTCGTCCTCATCTTCTTGGGCGCGTTCCACGCTTGTTGCGAACTTTTGTACTTGCCGTCAGTGCGCGGTCAAACACGCGGTATGTGGAGCTGCGGTCGTCTGCAGATCTGAATCCTGCGTAGGCGCGCCCGAGTTCAATTACTCAAGATGACTCTTAGATGAGCAGGCTGGGTATGCGCTACGCCCGTGTTTATTGCTTACATTCCTACACGTCGTGGCTCCTGCAATATCAATATTCATCTGTGTCTATGTTATCTTGGACCATTGGACCCGAGTTTTCTCCCTCACGACACTGGTTAGTGCTGGCCAAGAATATGATATGAAAATTTTGAATACCATTTCAAAGTGGGAAGCGCAACCATTTAGCTTGTTTCATCGATATCTTATCCACATCTTGCCCAAATCACTAGGTCTGAATTCTATTCTGGATCGAATTGATATAGGGTCCATGCCACAACGTAACTCTCAGAGCAAAGTTGAGCAGTTGTTGAGAAGCAAATCTTGCCGGCGCACCTTGATATGCCCAAATACTAGCGTAGCGCAACACCTCACACGCCAAGAGCGAGAGTCGAGACTTGGGCCAAAGGAATTTGTCGTCTGGACATTGTACCATGAGATGAGCTCTGCAAGAAGGAGTATTCCACCTAGTCTCTTATAAACAGACGCTATAACATTTAAACTCATACCTCATTTGTTATAGTCTGTTGCAAAGATCGTGGTGGTGATCGCTGGCCGCGTTATTAAAAATCATCGGAGTTTGAAAAACTTCCCACGTTCATTGCAAGCAAAGCTGACGCGTCTTCTCGCGTTCCTGCCACCTCTCGCGGCCGCATCCACCTCAATCGACGCGTTTTGTCACTCCAAACCTCGACTGGTATCTGTAAATGGACGTGAGTCCGACCCAACAACCCCTGAAGCATGCTCGGATTCTCGGAAGTGCAGGAAAAAGCTGCCGCCGCTGGGTATTTCATCCCTTGAATCCATTCGCACGCCATGGCGCTGCTTCCTCCTCCAACATTCCAATTGCCCCATCTCCCTCCTCTGCATCCACTCAATTCTCATTGCGAGCCCAAAAGATCTCCAAATTGCGCAAAATGGATGACGTCTTGCGCACCTACGGCTTCAACAGTCTCAGAGAGCTTCTTGCTGTTTTCTTCCATCCTCATCGCCATAGGCAGGCCGTAGCGCGTCTCTACGAGGGAGAGGCATGACCACCATGATTGATATAATCTCCTCCATTTTCAATCGCAACAACAGCAGCGCAAAGAAACATCCTGATTGGCATGCTGCGGGGTTTTTCTCATACAAGCCGCTGAAAGAAATTCGGTATTCCCGCCCGTGCTTGGCGGCCTGGGCAACGCGGGTTGTCGGCGATCGCATGTACCAACAAGTCGGTAAGCTGACACACAAAAATCACTCAGATCCCTGAAGCCGTCGTCATCTGCGAGCAACAACCAACAGCCGTTCGAGAAACGCCGACGTTGTGGATTGGGAGGACATAAAGGTCTCAATTGAGGAGCTCGCCGATCTCCGCCAGAAAGAGGAACCGTTTACCTTTTTTTTTCGGGTCCACATATCTGTTTGATTCGATTTACCTTCAAGATTCTCGTTGGCTTGATTCAATTGCCTGCATCTAGGCGACCTGAATCAAGTGTTTCTAAGCCTTTCCATCCAATCGCCTCGAGTTCTTATTTCGTAATCTATCATATCCAGTTCTTTCCTTCCCCTCCCTCCAACCGACGCGTCACCAATCTGTCCACTTCAAATTCCATTTAGATTTGATTCACCTTGACCTCTGGTGAGGGTCTCTGCACATGCAACGCTTTCGATTTTTCCTTATCAGACTCCCTCGGAGAGATGATGCAAACACTCAATAAGTCCTATATTCGGAATTAATCTCACTATATTCATTGTTAAACTACCGACAGGTCATTTACTACTCGTATACGACTTGACGCCTCGGGCTGTAGAATATCGATCGCGCTCGCTCATCGTTCGCATCCATCTCGGGCACTGCAAACGTGATTGGCAGTCCGCTCGCATCGAGTGGGCACGTATGTTGCTCATTCTGACGCCGAAGCTCGACCTTCCGCTCGTCTCCATGTTCTTGTGCTCGGGCAGCTCGTGTTCATCTGTAGCACTGCGGACGTGCGGTGCCATGTGCGAGGCTCACATCTGATCGGCGTATCGTGCAGGTACGTGTGTTCCTCGAGCGACTCGGTGCAGCGGCAGGCTTTACCGGCTCGAACGCAAGGTTGCTCACCCCCATTGAGCAGTTAACTGGGAGCGGAGTTTGATGGTGATTGCGCGCCAAAAGGGCAAGTTAACGAGTGAACAGAGAAACGGAGAAGGGTAATATACGTACCTTGTTATCCGTCACCCGTCCGCTACTTTGCATGACCACATCTGCCCTGGAGTTCCAGGCTTTGAGTGTCTCGACCAGGGCAGCAGCTCCGTGTGATTGGAATCCATTTGGGTTATGTGCATTCCGCACGACATCCGCGTGCTTGTGCGCCTGCGCGTGCGGCTGGGCGCCGCTCTCATCGTACTTGAAATGGAACGGAAAAGAGGTGAGTACCTGAGTGGGACCGACTGTTCCTTCTTGTGTTCTCAGTCTTCGCCATAGCTGGACCTGCCCGACAGACGGCTAGGCAGTGCAATGTGAGAAAGAGGGAAACTGTGAGCGGAGACTGGACTGAGAATAGATTGTGCTGATGTGGGTAGTAGAGGCAGTTTTTCCATTGGGGCAGAAGCTTTTTGACGATTGTAGCTATTGTGTGTCGTCCCTGAGTGTCGCGCTGGCGATACCGAGGCGCAATGGGCGGCGATTGGAGGTGAGGGAAGCCAGGAGAAACGAGGACACGATGGGAGAGTAAGAGAAAGGCCGTGGGAACGAAATTGATAGTCCGAAGATTTGTAATAATGGGGCCACCTATACAATGTTGGGGACCGGCACCGCCATTGATCGATCCGGCATATTTGGCCCTATTTGTTCTCTATCTCATTTTAGTTTTGCATGTTCCTTGCTGTAGCGGGCAACTCACTTGTCCTACTGACTTATCTCGGCTGGGTGAAATGTTAAAAAATATTGTAGGTATATGGCTCCGAGGTGAAATAGATCAAAATGTGAGGCCATCCCTTCCACTCTGGAACCCAACTCACCAAAGCAGGGTTTTCTCGTGTTTTGGGGCGTAAAATTATAATGAAGACGTCCAGAACTGTTAGAATCTTCATCTCGCTGCATTCTATCTCCACTCCTCAAAATTTACACCAGTTCTACGTCCGAAACCTCCCCTACAAGTGGTATTTTCGATAAATTGAAACACTTTTGGGGCGGAGAAATGATTTTGAGTCCGTAAATCTGTTTTTCAGTGTCATTTGAATATATCCTAGGATTTCTACCAGAATACATAGCGAAATGACCCTATACTGACCGGAACTCGGTCGAAAATTCGAGGCGTCACGGACGCGTGACATTTGTCACAGTTCCAGTGCTTTCCGTCCTTCAGGCTGGTTTCAAGCCCGCTTCGCTTATTTCAATACCTTTTGCAGAGCAAAAATGTTTCAATAGCATTTTTTGGCCTTCACAGATTAAAGAATCAATATATTGGAAGTGGATAACATCAGTAGATGTGATTTCGTACAATTCCGTCAAAAAGGTTATACCTCACTCAACTCTTTGTGATTATTTTCATTTTTGCAGTAAAATGTGTTGAGAAATAGCCCTGCTACAAAGCGACATAGCGTTTTTCTTTATCTTCCAAAGGGTCCTTCGATCTTTCACTCAATTCTGTCCTCTTCCTTTTGTTTGACGAAAAAATCAAGTTAAGGCTATGTGGATATATTCTAATGCTTATTTCAATATGACTTTACCTTTCGTAGAAGAGGCCAATGTGAACAGGTAAGAAGCCTTAGGGTTTACCAAACCGGAACTGACCTCCCCAGCCAATTAAATACGACCAAAGCTGCCACTCCGATCAAGGGCGATGCTCGTTCCCATATACATGATGGCACGGTTAACAACAGACTAAGTCTTTTGGGGGTCCGCAAGAACATCTACCTCAATTGGGTGATTTGGTAGGGTGCCCAAGTACTATCCAGACCTCTCAGAATTCGTGTACCTTCATTCTCTTGAACCAATAGCAAATTTATCGCGTCAGGAACACGCACAAGAGAGCAATTCAAGCCCAAAGGCTCAAAAAACAGTAGGGGCAGTCAGACTAGGCGCTTAAGATGTGCTTAACGTACGTACTTGAGAAGTGCTTCAAGAATTTATTTGTCGTGGGAAAAGCATCTAAATCTTGAAGCGCATTCGAAGCGTTGAAGCGCCTCTGGAGGCGCTTCAACCCGCTTCAGAAGTGCTTCAAAATAAATAAAATACTCGTGACGATATCTTTAGTAGCTGACTAATAAATTTGAGACATCGATCCACTCTTTTTTTTGTGTCCCTCAATCATGGCGGCCCCAGGCAAGACAGTGAGGGCCGCTACTGTCTCAGAGTGAGCACGCAACGCTGCTGCTATCGCCACTGCCGAGAGCAAAGCCACTTCCATCAAAAAGAAACGAGGCCGCCATTCGAAGAAAAAACCGGAGCCTGAGTCAGAGCCCGAGCCCGAGCTGGAGCTTGAGCCTGAAAACTCTCAGGAGGGATCGGACGAAGTGGGAGAGATCGAGTACGTACTTCACGACCGAGTTTTGGTCAGTGCTGACCAAAAATCTGAAGCTGGAAGGATGAAGAGGGCGTCAAGTTTACATGGAAGCTGTTTAGCACCATTGAGGAGAAAGACCTCATCCGCGCTAGCCTTTTCCCACCTGTCGGTGCCCTCAAACTCTCTGGTGGGAGGCCCAAGAGCGACTACCAGTATGAATTGGCGCAGGTGCTGTTTTCGAAACACCCAAAGTATCAGGAGGTGTTTGCGAAAGCGAAGACAGCCAAGGAAAAGAAGGTTTGGTACACAACGATCAAGAATAGGCTTGACTAGTGAGTATTCCGCTTGTAAGTTGAGAAAGAATGGTCTGAATCGTCGAAAACACCAGCTTGGTCCGAAGAACAAAGATATACATTGAGGAAATGGGCCAGACGGGTGCAGGGATCGAGACAGAGGACGACATACAGCCCGGAACATCGCTCACAACCAAGTGGGGTGAGTCGTTGTCTAGCCCTTCTCAGCTGAAGAACTAATGCCCTCGATTTTAAGACCAAATCAAGACGGACTTCCCGTGGTTCTTTCATGTCCGTTCCTTGATTGGGGAGCGCCCGAACCTCATGCCAACCGGCCTTGGGAATAACGATTCCGAGGTCGAGCTGTCACTTCTTCTTGCGAGCGACCGCGATGGGGATGATACCTCCAGCCTTGTTCGTGACGACACTCCCGCCTCTCCACGCTCACCTTCTGCCGAACTATCCGAGCCCATCGACGTTGATGACAGCGATTCGGACATCCCTCTTGCGCCAACCCTTGCATCCGCTCAGCGCAAGCGCAAGAAATCCGAGTCTGCCGATGCCGAAATCACAGACGTCAAACCGGAGATGAAGAAAACAAAGCCCGCACCTGGTGTCTCGCAGCCAGCTCCTAAAAAGACGACAGCCAGGCCAGCCACCACCAAAGACAAGTTCGCAGCAATTGCAGTTGCGGAGGAGGAGACGGCACAGCAGGAGCTCAAGGTCAAGCGAGCAAAGCTGTCGGCGCGGAAGGAGATCGAGCTGGAGAAAGTTCGGGCGCAGGGAAAGGTGAAGGTCGAGAAAGAGAGAGCGAAGCGTGACATTGCAGAGTTGAAGCTTAAGCAAGAGCACGAGTATCGGATGGCGCGGATGCGTCTGGAGGCCGGCATGGGTCAATGTCGTGCTGGTCCAGGCACTTACGCAAGCGGTTCTCAAGCCCGCTTTGATTCCGTTCCCTTTTTCTCGGACTCGGACTTTGGCGCCGCGGACTCTCAGGCCTTCGACTTTGACTCGTCAGCTAGCACTTCCTTCGATATGTCCATTGAATTTCCCTACGGTAGTAGCGATGCTTAGCAACACCCTGTACTCTTCCGTATGAAATTTGTGAAGTTTGGTGTGTCCGTTTGTGTGTGCGAGTGCGAAAAGAAAAATTACCAAATAAGGAAATTGACTCTCAGTGGATGTAAAGGGCCGCCAGAGTCCACAAAAGCCCACATTGTTGCGTAATACAGGAAATTCTATCTAAGGATATTTTTCTGGTGCACACCAGATATTACGCATTACCCTTGCAACCCAGCATGGCTGGCTGCTTTCCGTTGCCGCCGCCGTTCCTTCGCACGGAGCAACTTCTCCTTCAACATTTCCCGGAGTCGTTTTCCCTCTGTCAATCTATCTCCGCCTTCTCGACGTCCCACAGTAATACCGGCGTCTGAAGAGTCAGTATCGCTTGAAAGCCCTTCAGCAATAAATGGATCGGGATTGTCAGAGTCAGGATCATCCCCGCCTCTTTCCTGCTGCTCACAACGCATAGCAAAAGCATGAATGCCAATGCATGCAGCAACCCAGTACGTCGCAATTTTGTGTCCCTCCCGATTGCGGATGGTTACCCGCAGGTGCTTCAAAGAGTGGAAGCGACCTTTGAGGAACCCGATGGGATGCTCTGATCGGATACGTAGCATTGAAACGTGGTTGTTGAATACCTCGTTGTCGGGGAGGTCTCGGGCCGGCTTCTTGTATGGTGCAGTCACCCAGCCTGCAATCTGGGCATGCGCACAGTCAAACAATCACGACATATAGGTTGAGATATAAATTAGATTACAGGATACGCCGAGTCCGCCCAAATCCACTCTCCCTCCTCGAAGACGGTTTCGTGTTCTTGAGTGACTTTAGTACCATTCCATGCGACCGAATCGTGTGATAGATGTGCAGTCAGATGTCGGTTATGTACAATGACAGCGCACTTGAATGTTCAGGGAATAGTTACACTTCCGGTCAAAGTAGCTTGGCCCGTACCAGGTCGGCCGTTCGTCGAGAGGAACCAAGGTACCGTCCGTCCACAAAGCACTAGCCATTCCTCCAAGATTTGCAAGAGTGGCTGTGGACCCACTGCTTTGCTCTTTCTTTCTCCTCGGGGGTAGGCAAGCGGACGGCCTCTTTCATAAAAGAAGGCCGTAAAACCGCTGTCATGACTTGCCGCGTGCACAAGTTAATGTTGTCACGACTCGGAAAGTCGAGTCGAATGAAGTCTGAGTCGCAAAAGTCTTTGATGCGACTCGACTCGACTCGACTTTATGCTGACTCAGACTTGCAAGTGGCTCGAAGTCGACTTGAGTCGACTAAGTTGAGTTTTTTTTTTCAAATTCAAATTTTTGTCGCTACAGTACTCCGAAGTGCAATTCCGAGGGGGACCGGGTCACCCTCGGAGGGTCGTAAACAGTATTGAGTGCCATACATTCCAAATTCGTATAAATCCAACATTTCGTACTAGTTGCCCTCAGGCATATCAAAATATGAGAGGTCCCGCAGCTCTGAGTCATCAAAAATCTCCCTCAGAACCTTCCTTTCACTGTCTTCGTCCGCTTCTCCAGCCAGTTGACGCAACCAATCTTCATCACCATCCAAATCCGGAACTGACTGAAATTCCGCCATGAAATTAAGTCGGGTCTTTTTGAAGTTGAACTTGAGCATTTGAAACGCCTCCATCAAAGCTGGACTCAGGCGATTGCGTCGCTTAGTGTCGGTTTCAGCGGAGGACGAGAATACACGCTCGGATGGGACTGATGTCGCTTGCACTGCCGCGTAGTCCAGGAATAGCTGATAGATCCGGCTCCACGATGCAGCCCCAGTTGTCTTAAGAATGCAATGAGAGTGGTCATTAAGAGACTAGATGTGCACTCACTGTCCAGTAACTAACCATCTCAGTTGACATGGGCGAGGGGATCTTACTGTCAATGTAATGTGTCATCTCAGCTTCGGCTGACCACTCGGTACTATTTGAATGATCTGCATCGGCAGAGAAATCCAAGGTTCATGTGGTGTCACGAAACTGTTTCAGCCTGCTCAAAAGTAGGGTCGATGTTGCAACAGCAGGACATGTCTGGGATGAGCTGCGAGAGCCAGATTGAGAGCGTGATGCGCCATCAGGGGGGCTCGAAGAGCCGGAACCGGACACTTGTGGACCCGGGTTTGTCGTTTGGATTTGATAGGACTGCAGCTGAACGTATTCATTTCAGGATGTGGAAAAAGTGCAGAGAATCATCAAGACACAGACCTTTTGAAGAATGATATCCTTTGCAAATTTCTGCTCAGCTGCAGTCCAATTCTTTTGGATCCATTCAAAGCAGATGCACGGGTTGATGACTAGTGAGAGGTGAATGAAAGGATGAGGAGAAAAGGAACAAAATAGCTCGTACACATTGCAATGATATAAGTGTGGTTCTTTCTCAGCTTCTGATAATACTTCTGCGCAATCTGGAGACCAGCATCAATGAAATGGGAGATGTTTTGAGTACGCAAGACAGGATCTGCTTTCATGGACCTCCAAGCCTGCATGAAAAGTTCAAAGACGGGAATAATTGAGGCAAGCACGGGTGTGTTGTCAGTTGCCAAGCGACTCTGTACATTGTGCGGTTGCTGTTGCAACTAACTGAGTAACCATACACACACTGAAATCTCATCATACCTGCAGAATCAACTCCATCAATTCCAACAGGTCCCAATGTTCCGACGTGAGTTGATTTCGCATAGCTCATGCATCCCGATTGACAGAAAAAAAAATCCTGCACAGGCTGAGGGAATTTAAATATGTAAGAGGTCACATGGGTAAGGTGCAAAAAAAATCAGCTCACCTGACGCAGATAACGTAGACGACGAAGCATGTAAAAAACTGAATCCCATCGTGTCTTGACATCCGGCAAAACCATGAGAGGTTTGAGTGGAACAACAACTTGCTCAGCCCCACCATCACGTTCCACTATCTCTGTCCACAGCTGTTGATCATTCCCCTCCTTGATAGTATTCAAGAGCTGGTCACGATGCTGACCAGATTTTCAAATAAAGCCCACCATCCTCCATGCTCGATAAATCGGCCCAGTCTTCCGTGTGCGACAAGTTCTGCGGGGAGCTAAGAGTGCAGCATCCTCGTCCTCTGGGGGCTCAGCAGACTCGAGTTGTTGCCGTCGTCGAGAACCAGACATTATGACCTGGAAGGGAGTGTACTGCTGAGTTGCTTTGCGAGTTCAGCCATATCTTAAATATGGCGTCGAGAAAATGGGTCTCTGTATTTCCATCTGTCATAATTTCAGCAATTAATCAGTCCAACTTTGGCTCACTTCGCACACTAGAAACTTGCGAGAGTACAGAGTCCAAGTTAGGGAGTCTTGGCTCACAATATCAGCTCAAAGTGCCTGAATCATCCTTCTCACGACATGTAATTGAGGGTTTGCTGAAGAGCCGAAGTTCAAAAATTGTGATATGAAAGCAAAATAAAATGTTGAATCTGTCCTACATCAAGTTATATGAGATGATGCAGGTGAAATTTGTGAACTCGACATATTTTTAAGAAAAGATGAGCATCGAAAGCCATTTATGAAAGTGAAATGAAAGATTGATTTAAATCTGCCAAGTTGCGACGTTGACGGCCTTCAAAAGGAGTCCACGCCATCTTCGTCACTTTATTACTTCGCTTAACTTCGCTTAACTTTGCTTAGCGTCGAGAAAGTTTGTGAGTTTGATCGCTTCCCGTGAAAGTTCGTGATTTCAGCTGGATGTAGTGAAACTTCGTGACTTCCTGTAGACACCGTGAAAGCCCGTTATTTCAGCTACCAACGGTCGCCGCATGGCCGTGTCCGCTACGGAACATTGTGCTGCAGCTCATAGGTACTGACTTGAGAGAATAACTAAGCATGTTACCGCCAAGACAGTACCGGGTAATACCGGGTCGAAGGAAACATTATAATTGGCTGATTTATTATAAATATACAGGCCTAATTATTTTATTTATTAGCATATGGAGAGGCTGAACTCGAACATTTGCGGCACCTTCAAGCACACTTTGTGGGAGGGCAACATACCCCGGCAACTCCCGAGACTGGGCAATACTCTCTCAAGAAGAGGTATCTCGCACTGTATGATGACTGTAGAAATTTAATTTGAAAATCCAGATCAAGTTGACATGGTAAACACCTATAATGTAAAGAATTTACAACTAGTCTTAGTAGATAACGATGTCAACACGAAAGAGAAGTGATAATCAAAATTGTGTATGGATATTCAGTTAACAAGAGTGAGAGATATGAACTGCTAAATTATAGATAGTTTTTTCTAGATCTATTTTGCATGCCGTAGAGCTTTACGACGCCGAGTGGTGTAAATCACCTTGACAAGATCAACTTTGCCAGACGGCACACAACCCCTGTGTTGGTTGAGTCCCCAGTGCTCTCATGAGCGGGGCCTAGACATCTATGTATTAGCGAACTGAAGGGGTTCATCAGTCACTTACCAGTACTTTGCTGTTGGCGTTGCACACGATGCGGGCTCTTCTCCTCAGAGTCTATGTCAGAGTTGTCTGGGTCAGAAAGAATCATCAGCACTCACACCCGCCGCCCCCGTAAATTTGGTACGATCACGCTACCTCGCTGACAGACAGGTTCCCCTGGACCTCCCCCTTCATGTCAGCCTCCTCCTCCACGCCGGTGACTTTGCTCGTGTTGCCACCCGCTGGTTTGCACCCGGTGTGCATTGCGACTTGAATACCGATGAGACGACCGTGAAGCACCGGCAGCAGGGTGTGGATGGTGGTAGGTAACAAAGAACGGGATTCCGTTTGCGTTGTTCCGTAATTCCGGTGATCAAACATTACACTTACCACCGCGCGCGCTCGGAAGTGACGAGCTTTCACCAAAATTTCATTGAAGTGACGAGCTTTCTTAGATATCTGTCGAAATGACGAACTTTCACGGTTTTTCATCAAACTCACAAACTTTCCCATTCCTAAGCGAAGTAACGAAGTGACGAAGGTGGGTACTACTCTTCGAAAGCCATATATGAGAGTGAAATGAAAGATTGATTTAAATCTGCCAAGTTGCGATGTTGACGGCCTTCAAAAACCATATAAGAAAGAGAAATGAAAACTCTGAATCTGCCAAGTTGTGATGTTGATGGCCTTTGTTATTTTGGAGATGAGCCTTGAGCAAAGTGCGCCATGCATAACAGAATTACTTTATTCAGTGATCTTTGTTGTGGTGCGTGTGTCTGCAAGTTGACATGAAGCCGGGCCCACAATTCTGTTGGGCTGTTAAATGAATGAGAAGCAAATTGAGGGATTAGTTCATAGCCTTAAAATGAGCACTTTGGCCTACTAAGATAGCGTGCCATGCATAACAGGATTATTTTATTCAATGATCTTTGTTGTAGATCAAGCTATATGCAATGGCACCTATAAACTCAGTAAACCAACACAGCTGCTTGCAATATCAGCCCGAGATGACCGAATCATTGTTCTGGCAGATGCAACGAACTTGATACAGATATTGTTTCCTAGGAGATGAGGTTCGAAAACCAGATATGAAACAGAAATGAAAGGTCAATCCGTTGGATTTACATTATATGAAATGAAATCAGCAAATTGGAACGCAGTGTAAGACGATGTGCCCACAAACAGCTATTGAACAATTCCGGATTATCAGATGGCAATCTTACATCCTCGCGATATTTAGGGAGTGGGAGATACCCAGAAAACCAGCAACATGTCTTCCAACCCTCACCCCAACCTGGTGCACCTAACGGTAGATGCTTGGGCTCATGGCCATAGTAATCTCTCGATGGTTTGTGGCATTGATTGTCCAAGTTTTATTTTTCCATGATTTATTATTTCTTCCAGATGGGCTTTCAAGCTTTCAGAGCAGACAAATCGTTCTCAAACACCCATTGGCTATCGGGAATCATCTGCGCTGCCCATTGGCATAGCCTCCGGATCCAGGGGCAGGTTCACTTATTAAAGTTTACTTCAAACTTACCAGTTGTACCTCCTACACTCGGAGTGGGCAAATGCAAAGCACACAGTCAACAGCACTGTCTATGCGAAGTTGTGACTCATTGTTACCACCTTCTTATGTATTCTGTAGTTTTGTTCCATGTTGTATTTGCCCCTATTGATTTGCCAGAACACCATTTTAATCAGAGGGATGGATCCGGCAATGGGCGAGCATCTCTATGATAAGTAATGTCAACCTACCTACTCAGGGTGACTGGGTATGTCTTATGATCCAAAATTTCATACATCACCCCCGACTCAAGTCACTTGAGTCGACTTGAAGTCGACTTCAAGCAGCTCCGAGTCGGGTCAAGTCGGGATGCTCGACTCGACTTGACTCGACTTAAAAATCGACTTCGGAGTCGACTTCAACGACTTGAGTCTCAAGTCACGGCAACATTATGCACAAGTGAACCGTTCCCTTCCCAAGTCCAGCCCTATTTGCGACCGACTGGATACTGGCGCTGTTCCCGTCGTGGCCGAAGCGATACAGGGCAACAGCAAGCTGATGCTCCACCGAAAGCTGAGGTTGATTGGAGTTGTTGGAGAATATAGGGTCGTTCTCAAGACGAGCGACAAGTTTGTCGAAAGTCTGTGGACTGACGCGAAGGGCCTCACGGAAATGGTCATCGCGTCCGGCCTTGAGAGCCGTTAGGACATGGTGGAGATAGGAAGGGCCGCGGGGCAGTGTGTTTCGCGGCTTCTCGTATCGGTTTGCGTACATCGCGTCAATTTCTTCGATGATGAATTGGCGCAAACGCGCTGGACGGTGCGCAGCGCTGTCGCTTTCGTCATCAGAGCTTTCTTCATCATCTCCAGCAGCCCCCGAAAGCGAGCCCGACCAGCCCGACCAGCTGTCCCATTCCGAATCCGTGGAGGAAGACCCATAATCCACAGATCGAAGGTCGGGCATGGAGTCATCATCAGATTCTGAGGTAAAACCGGTGATAACAATCGAGGACTGGTCGCCGAGGATATCACTGGCGAACCGCCAGTCTGCACCAAGAATATCTGCCCAGTCATCACCGGAGCTCTGGTCTGAGTCTGACTCGGAGCTGTCGCCTGAAGACAAGGATGAAAAATCATCGAGAGAAACACTGCGTGGGTTTTCTTCGCGGTATTGATGTCGAAGACGGGCTGCCGCTCGCCGGCGTAGCAAGTTGCGTCGTTGCCGGCCCTTGTTGTGGCGCACATAGGCCTTTAGGAGGGCCTTTTCTCTGGCGGGGCGTCGATTCCCTGATGGCATTCGCAGAGAATTGATGTCATGAACAGCCACTGCTGATATTTAAAGTACGCAAAAATCGCGTTTGAAGCACATTTGAAGCACATTTCAAAAAGGGACGGTCAGAGGAAATCAGTGCTTATCACACGCTTTTGATGCAAAATTAATTCCATAAATACATCTGAAGCACATCTGAAGCACAGGGCGAAGTACATCTAAAGCGCCTAGTCTGACTGCCCCTAGTATCATCAAAAAAGATTTGCAGAGGAGGGATATTGATAGTAGTTTCTAAAACACAAGGACGTGACATCAGATCTACTTATGAGTTGTTTCTAATGCTGTCGACGGCCGTCAGCAGCCGCACCATCCACAGTGGCCGCACTGGCGGCCTTCGCCGTTGGTTCATGAGGACACGCACGGGCGTACTCTCGCACTGGGTAGTAGTCACACAGACCCCTGTCCCCCCGGTCTCCTTGCGTGTTGGAATGTTGATGACTTGAGCGTGCATGATACGACCAAGTGCGAGTTGAGGATTCAGCGCAACTGATAGAGTTGGATGCTCTTCGACCAACGCTCTGAAATGGAGGAACATTGCGATGTGTGCCTCGCTCTTCCCTTGGCGGCATTTTGCTTTTAGTTAACCTCACCAGGGATGTTGAACATCTTCACTGGCTCGATGTACTGTTTGGGAACAATCTGCAGACCAACCTGCAGACAGTTAGTGCTTGGAAAAGCCTCGTGTTCTGGTTGCTTTCACCGATTTTCCCCCTCACAGTCTATGTCATCTTCCTCATGATTATTTCGGCCGTTTCTTGCTTCCCAGCATTGTACTATCATTCGGGACCCAACTTTGGCCTGGGACACAAGAAACATGAGGTTTTCATCCTTACTCTTAACACTTCCCTTTACACAGATGGATTCCCTTATACAAGTTGAATAAGGTTAATTGAGCACTTTTCAGGCTCAGCTAATTCCCTATTTATTGTGATTCCTGCAATGTTATATCTTATACAGAGTCGAAACCCGGATCCGAAAAAAAGAATGTTTGCTCGTGTTTTTCAACGGCCATGTCAAGTCTTGTACTTACTGTTACCTTGTAGTCCATGTACAAATATTTTCAGAATTTTCTGATTCATGGTCATGGAGCATGAGCTCATCTCTTTTGTCACCCATTTTGGTGCAGGACCCTGATCCGAAAAATGGGGTCATGTACACATGTTGATTGCACCCTCAAGATAATCTGTGGCTGCAAGGAGTTAGAGGGACCACTGAAGCCCTCCTGTGTACCATCTCAGAGCAGGAGAATGCAGCAGACATGCACAATAATCATTCTATCCTCAGGACTTCTGGCACAGCCACAAAATCTAAATCTCCGTTTTTCGCATATCTTCAATTTTCTACGCTAGCTAACAATTAGCATGGGCTTTTAAATAGCTAGGATTGTTTATAATCCCTATAAGGCCTCCATCAAAAAGACCTCAAAAGTGGCCTATAATTCCGTATTTTTCGGATCTGGGTTTCAACTCTGTAGATCCTACCAATTTTCTTGCTTTTACTTCCATCTGCCTGAGCGAAGCGGTGGTGCATCTTGCAGACCATAATTTATTTGTATATCCACTGCCCAGGAAAAGAGCCGTGTAAACCCAGATTTCATCTTATAGCCCCGACCTTCGAGGTGCCTCAAGATACATCGAGGTCAAGGTGCCTCAACCTCACATCGTGGCAGCACCAGTAAGTTAACCCCTATTTCCGATCGATCGATCCCCTCGACTTGAATTTGCCAAGGGGTTTAGTCGCCGCCCGGCATTTTGGGTTTCAATCCGTTTTGAGACCGGTCTGTCATCACCCTTTGGCCGAGCTACCATGGAAGATTGTGATTTAGGAGGTTCCGGATGCCGTACGGTTCTGGATGCCGTGCATTATGTAGTCATCCCATTCCTACACCGTCAATGGCGCGGCTGAAACATGCCGGTTAACGTGATAAACAGGAGAAGTAGCTAGGCACAATGCTGAAGTCATCCCGCAATGTTCATGAAGATACTATGCATCTTTGCAACAACCATTGCATTGCATATATCCTCCACGTCGCTGAACACCCCCGCTTCCAACTCTGAGAAACAAATTTCAACCAGTGTAATTGAGCTCATTCTGACCTGTCAGCATGTTCGGAAGGCACAGAAGGTTCTGTCCCTCTCGCTAATCAATTCTACATGCTGATGCGAAGTTGGAACATGGTAAACAGCTGGCCTATTGGCTAGTTGCAATGGCGGAGATAGCCGCTATTGTGGCACAGCACGGACCTGCATGGACCTACTCGGGGACAATCATGAATGTCCTCTCGTTTGACGTTGACCTAAACTCGGTGGCGATGACGCATTCCCTGGCCACAGGGTCTCTCCTTGTTGTTATCGGAGGAATTCTCCGGCTGCAGTGCTACACCGCTCTTGGGAGGCACTTCACTTTCGCGGCTGTGATCAGAAGAGATCACCAGTTGGTGAAAGATGGACCATATAACTATATGCGCCATCCCAGTTATACCGGTGCAGTCCTCGCGTATATTGGCTTCATGATTTATTATGGCAGTAGCGGCACTTGGTTTCGAGAATGCCTCATCTCAGGGACCACAGTAGGCCAGATTTTGGCAGGATCTGGTGCAATTGGGATGTCGCTTGTCATTTGTGGACTGCTCTTCCGTATTCCGAAGGAAGATAGACCATTGAGGAAGAAGTTTGGCAAAGAATGGGAGACTTGGGCGGCCCAGGTACCTTATGTTTTGATTCCTAAAATTTATTGATCGACAAAACAAATGTTGTTTCAAATCCAGCCCCAATACACGACTGCCGGCTGAAAATGAGAGGATATTGTTGAAGGTCACCCCATAAGATGTGCTCCTTTCTCTGCTGTCCGAAAACTGTTTGATGAAGAATGAAAAAACTGCCGTCAATAACTGACTGATAACTTGGGATTGTGCGCTCACTTCTTCGGGGATTGTTAGGTGTTATCTCGTCCAAGGTGATCCCGTTCCATTCCTCTGCGATTTGCCCGAATCCACACGGCTTTGCCGACCATTTTCCACATTTTTCCATTCTAGGCAGCTGTGTCATCACTCTCCCAAGGGGCACTCATCCTTGAAATTTCCGACACAGGGTCGAAAAAGTGGATTCATACCATCTGACCCCATCCTCCCATCTAGCCGAGCACAGCCACTACCAAATCGGGTTGTTCTCCCAGGAAAATGTTCGAAAACGGAGAATTCCGGTGAGAGTTTCGCAGTTTTTCCGCTCAATCTGTGGTAATAATTCGCATCTAAGATCAATTTCGATGACATACGGATTTTTTGGAGTTCACCGACACTACTCAAGTACCCCATAAAAAAATCGATTTTTTTTCCAACACTTCTAAACATGTTTTTACAGCTGTTTGCAAAGTTAATGGCACTAGGGATTCTCAGGTCTTTGTTGGCTTTGTTTGACCTTGTACACAGTCACAAATCAAATGTCAAATGTTCGATGCGTCCCGTGGATCAAAACCTGTTAATTGGTACCAAATTGATACCTGGTATGATTTTCACGATTCAACGCCGCAGCACATGTTCTTTCAGTCGTGGCCAAGTGTGACGGAGGAGAGTCGGCTAGTAGTTGGCTAACAGTCCCAGCACACGAGTAGGTTCACGAGAGCTGGGTAGTCGTCCCAGCAGAAGGTAAGTGGTGTAGGTTATAGATTGACTAAGGACCTAACTACGGACATTGACAGTTTATATACGATGGAATAATAGGAGTATAAGGTGAAATGCAGAAAGTGATGAGAAAGAGGTATACGACGCGAGGTGTCAGTAGTAACGAGTGTAGTAGTAAAGTGAAATAGAGAAAGAATAAGGAAGGAGTGTGTGTGTGATAAGATAAAGATAGGCACGGAGCGCACCGTTACATCCGCCCTCCAGGCCGACAAATATGGCGGACTTGTTCACGATCCCGAACCCTGTGCGTTGTCGACCTGCATGATTTCCCCTTCCTCCGGGCCCGACTTCCTCTGCTTTTTAGCAGCGGCGACGTCCTCGACGTTCTTCGCCAACATCCGCCGCTTCTTCGTGAAGCTCTCCATCGACACGACGAGCTTCCCGGCCTCTGCCTCCTTTTTCTCCTTCTCATCCACCCGCGCCCTCGTCCATTTGACGTTACGCTTCGTCTCCTGCCGCTTGAGGCGCTCGTAGTCCTCGAATTCCATTCGGGACACGGCGACCTCATCGTTGCGCAGGAAGCAGCCAGAATCCAGCTCGTGGTCGAGAAAGAAGGCGTCAGCATCGGCAGGGACGAGACAGTTGTCCCAAACGATAGTGCTGGACTCGTCATCGAGGTGAGCCCAGCCGAACCCAGAATTGTCGTGCTCATTCATGAGCTGCGCAAAATTCGAGTAGTATGCGGGGGCAAGCCCAGGAAGGTCGTCGTCGGCGCATAGAGCCACATGATACTCCAGGAATTGGCGGACGGAGGTAGCATGGACAAGTTCAGTGGGGAGCCCGGGGATGTCGAAGCGGAATGTGTCAATATTAATCTGCTTCAGGGCACGGTGGAGTTCGTTGTAGTCATGCATGCGGTCGGAGAGGGTGTCGAGGGATTCTGTGAGTGCACCAAGACGGAAGGGATAGCGGGGAGAGGGTTGTTTGGGCATGGTGGTAGTGGGCGCGAGAGTTAGGAACTCCTCGAGCGGCTCTCCATATTTATAAGCCCAAAAATGAGACATGATGGAATGTACCATCAGCTCCTCTCCTTCTACAGGGGGTTTCCCCGAGCCATGGGGCAGCTCCTTAATGTCGGAGACGCCTACAGCCTCAAGGTACTCCACGAGCGCCTGTAAGCGCTTCGCCTGCTCGTAAGGTATTGAGCTCTCGTCGCCAGATATCCAAAGGACTTCAAAAAGGGCCTTTGACCGACGGCCGTAGTGGTTGACGATGCGGTCAACCGCCCATTCATTCATTTGGTCATCCAGGGATATGCCCAGCTGACACTCGAGACGCCCAGGGAATCTACGATCGTCGTTAGGGACATGGATCAGCAGCAAAGAGGAGTGGAAAACATCATGTACTCCCCACTGCTTCATGTTCGCAGGTAAATCAATCTGGAATGAACCGTTCCTGAAGTCCTGAGTGATAGTATACGGCCCAATGAATTTTGGGATTAACTTGCGGGCAAGACCTTTCTCAAAGGTGAGGTTCTTGGAGGAGAGGTAAACGAGATCTCCTTCCTCGAATGGTGCAGGTTGACGTTTCCGATTGGCGTTGCGAGTCTGCTTGACTCGAGCGGCGATCATACTGTCGTGAGCCGCCATGATTTCAAGTCGGCGTTGTAAAGCGAAATTAGCAACGCCAGGATACTCCTGTGTACGGTCGGAGTTCCATAAGAGAGAGCGAGGCATACGGCTTGTGTTCAGGAAGAACGGGGAGTAGCCTGTTGACTCTGAACGTGCCGAGTTCAGAGCAAATTCGATTGCAGGCAATTTGCTCACCCAGTCCTTCTGCTTCGGCCCGATGCATTGCCTCAGCATCTGGGTAACCGTGCGGTTCGCACGCTTGGTGCTTCTGTGGTCTCCGGATGGTATGCACTAGACATCTTGAGCTTCATGCCAATGAGCTCATGAAGTCGTTTCCAGAACACACTGGTGAAGAGCGAGTCACGGTCACTAACAATAGACTTAGGGAGGCCGTGCAGTTTGTAGATGTGCTCAAACATAAGTTCTACCATCTGATGCACGGTGTAATTAATATGAGCGGGGATTAAATGGACCATGCCTGTCAAGTCAATAATGACAGCAAGTGAGTTAAAGATTCCATCCCGATTCTTGAACTCGGGCAGAGGACCGAAAAAATCCACCCCAACCGAATCCCAAGGCTCAGACAGCAGGTTAAGCGAATGCAGTAGCCCATAAGGTTTCTGATTGCTCAGCTTGCTTCGTTTGCAGGTGGAGCAGGACTCACAGAAACTACGGGTATCTTCCACAATTTCCTTCCACCAGAAGTGGTCCTGCAAATAGTCGAGAGTTTTCTTCAGTCCCAGATGAGCCAAGATAGAGTGTGCCTCCGAGATAATAATCTCACGGAGGTTACGATTCTGGTACATTAATTTCGGGATGCAGAGAACTCGGTGATCAGAGTCCTTGAGGTAGATGAGTCCATCTTCAACTTCAAAGTTGCGGAACGCTTTTGGAGTTTCTAGGATTTTCTCGAAGAAGGGGTCTTCGCCGTAATGACTGGAGAGGAGATTAACGAGATCAAGACCCTGCCAGCCAGAATTCACAACATTGAGGAGTGAGTCTTCCAGGTGTTCAAAGTCATTACCGAATTCAGTTGTAGGTCCAGAGGTATCAGGATCCACGGTAGGCGAGTCACTTGAGTGATTTGGTTCTGCGGAAGAAGAAGGATCGTCGTGATGTGACGGATCAGAGTTGTTGACAGGTGACAGGGACACCTGTCCATTTCTTCCTCTACTACCTCGAGTCCGAGTCTCATTGGCGTTATACGCTGATGATGCATGGGGATCGCTAACGACGTGGTCGGCTGGCGATGCAGACTCCTCAATGTGTTGCATCGGGGAGTTCTTTGGTTTAGGATTTCCACTGACGACGGAGTTTGTCGGCAGCGTACTGGGATTCCCGCTTGCGACGGAGTTTGTTGGTGGTGTACTTGGCTTTTTGGTGCGCGGCGTCGAAAAGTTGGGCTTTTTGGTACCCTCGCCCTCCTTTGGGGACATACGGGGTTCGGACTCAAACTTCACACGCTTGGCAACGTTCGGAGTAGCTCGAGTCATCGAGCGTTTCACCCTATCGCTTGATAGAGCCATTGCCTCTAGACCAGCAAAAACCGGCATTGTAATTGAATCAATATCCAATTCATTATTGTTGATAATTGCTGAACCTTTAGGTTTGGCTACCCTGGAGAACTTGGGTTTCGCTCTCTTTTGCTACATGTACAAACAAAATTAGTCACTCAACATTGGTCATGGCGAAATAAAATTGAAAGAAAATGGCAAAAGACCCAGAAATAAATCAAAATGTAAGGGTATGTTTTTCAACTTCTTACCTACCTGAATCCTCTTGTGTGACCTGTTTCATCGCCTGGAACCAGAGATATGCTCTGAGTTCAATTTGGGTGTTAGTCATTTCTGCTTTGTGTTCGGGCCAGTATCCGGGCGCGGAGAATATTAATCCCCGGGATCAATCACCATATCACGATCTTGCCCAAAAGTAGAGATGAATCAGTTAATTTATAGTTTTTTTTGTGAGGAAATTTTCTAACCCTCATGTTTTACGGATATTTTGCTTTCAGAATGTGTAGAATCACACTTTTCTTTTTTGGCCGCAGTTATCTAAAGTGACTTTATCTAAGTGTCTTTGGTGCCTATCCACCAACTGTTTTGGATCATGGAATTTACTCTTCAAATTGAACCTAAAGGTTCAGCACCCGCCTCGAAGAGGCCCAATCGCAAGTCATATCATGATAGGTGTATTCTGATCACGCAAACAGTCCCAGGGGCCTCGTTCAAATAGATACGAGACAAAGCATCCGCCAGGACATTCTCTGTCCCTGGTATGTATTTTATCTCGAAATCAAAACCAGAGAATTTCTCAATCCAGTGTGCCGGACGTCCCGACAGGTTCTTTTGGTTGAGGAGGTGAATTAACCCCTTGTGGTCTGTCACCCAAATGAACTTACAGCCTTGAAGGATGTCGCGATGGCGTAGCATAGCCTCCACCCCAGCCAACATCTTGATTTCATGGACAGGGTAATTTTGCTGAGCTGAGTTTAGCTTTTCTGAGAAAAAGGCAGTGACCTTGGCATTCTTCCAGTCCTCTCCCTGGCAGACAACGCCGGAGACTCCGGAACTGGAGCCGTCCGTGACCAACCAAATCTGGGGAGCATCCGGCTTGTAGTCCAGCGGCATCCAGCGGTGGTCTCTGGCTTGCTCTACCAAGCGTTTGACATCCTCGAACACACGTTAATGAGTGAATCCCCATCGATATGGGACCGAGTCACTCGTTAATTCATGAAGTATCCCCATAGGAATATGAACATCCGGAACATCCCCACCAAGGTAGGTGACTGAACCGAGGAAGCCGCGAAGTAACTCACGGTTTGTCAGTGTTTTCCAGTTTAGCATCATATCAACTTTGTGAGGGTCCATCTGAATACCTTTGTCATCAACAACGCGACCCAGGACGCTCAGTTCCGACTTGAGAAGCTGCATTTAGCTAGCGCTTAAATAAAGCTTCTCACGCTCCAGTATGTCAATGATTTTCTTCACATGTCCGACGTGTTCCTCAAGAGTGTTTGAGTAGATGATGATATCATCAAGATACACGTCCATGAACCGGCCAATATATTCGCCGAAGAGATAATTCATTAACGACTGGTAAGTCGCTGGTGCATTACAGTCTCCTTGCTGCAAGACTAAGCTAACCATGTTACCGTGTACTAATGGCCGTTCGCAGGATGTTCGGGTATAACGTGGATCTGCTCGTACGCGTCCTGCCCGTCTATCAGCGAGCGAAATTTACAACGCGAGACGTGCCGTAATATTCCCTCCATGTCCGGCAACGGAGAAGTTATCTTCTTCATGTTGGCATTACGTGCGCGCAGATCCACGACCACGCGCAGGCCAGGTGGATTAGTTTTCACCTTCGGGATCAACAGCATTGGAGCAGTGTTACCCGAGTTGGTGACTTGCCAGCGGCCAGCTTTAAGGTACGTTCTCCTTTTCAGATCCCATTGCTCTCTCAAGGCCTCAGGGCAACACGAAGGTCTCCACGGATAAATTTTATTCTCGTCAATAAGCGGGAGAGTATGATTGATGGCTCTCAACGGCGGTAAGCCCGTCTCAGCCGCCGTCTTGCATATGAGTTTAGCATACTCTAGGATTTCATCCTGCCCTGCTTGGAGAATATCTTCACCTAGTCCAACTGCTCCAGCAAACACTCGAGCAGTAGCAACGCCTTCGAGAGGTAATGAGTCTGCGCTTCCAACGCAAACTCGAGAAGGATTAAGACCAATGCTTACCTTGTGTTGAAACAGCCACGCGGTCCCCAAGATCATGTCGTATCCACTCAGGTTAGCAACAAGAAAATTTCGGTCGTCCGCAATATCTTGATAGCTGAATTTTATATTCACAGAGTGGTTAATCTTGGAATGCGAGCCTTGCACGGCCAACTGCAACGTGATTGGATCTTTTAATTCCTTGCGTTTGAGGCGCAACTGATCCGCCAGCGAAGTAGATACCAAATCTCCCAGGGATCCTGAATCTACCAAGGCACGAACTGGCTCGCCATTCACACGAACAACTATGACTAGCGACCATGCGACTATACAGTCTGCAACACGCGGCATTGAAGTGGTTCGTGCAATTCCTTTCACACTATCCGCGGGGATTTGAACTCCCCCGCAGTGTAGGAAGAACTCGCCCTCCACCTCAGGTTCCGGTTCATTAAATAAGGTGCCAAGGTAATTGGGACAGCGGGCATGATCCCAGCCGTTCTTTGCATTATTTTCACGGAGTAGGCACTTCAGCTGAAGCTTGAGAACCCAACTTGCCAGGTCCAGGCGGGCGTTCAATAATTCCCCTTCTGAAATGACCTCATGCAGATCGCTCGCCCCGAGCGGGATAATTACTATAGATGTATCCGGCCCTTCCAAGTCGTCCGGTTTACGGAGCACCCTCTCGATGCTCATGTTCTCAAACCCAGGTGCGTCACGACTCACATTGCGGAAATATTGCTGAACGGCATCAGCCAGGATTTCCTCAATGGGAAAATGGTGAATGGGCAAAGCCTTGAGATACTCAATCTGCAGCGCCGTAGCTCGCAACTGAGCATGCCATTCAACCAGATAGAAGCAAGGTACACGAAGATATTCGAGAGGTAAAGTCATTACCTCGTCGAAGTACGAGTCCTCTATGGTATAGATCTCCTCACTCGCCCGTAGGACACGAAACCGAGTAATGTCCCGTTGTTCGTCCGACCAGGGGACTTGCTCATCACCTGGGTAGGGCTGGAAAAATTCCAGCAATGCTGCCACAGTGTTCCCAAGCACGTCTCCCAGACGGTGAGACCTCAGCGGGTGTCCCGCCCAGTTCACATCATAGCGAACCTTCTCTGAGGCATGCGCCCACAGCTTCAGGCGGTCCTCAAAGGTCTCGCCCTCCTCTCCCGCGGACGTCCGCAAGACTTCTTCACGAGGTCGACCCGAGTTTGGACGCCCTCCACAACCATGACCCCGGCCACGGTAGCCTCCACACGAAGGCTTGCCTGAAGTCTGCAAGCGAGTTTTGCCTGATTTCGGCTGCGGTTGGGACGCACGTTTGGAAGATCCGCCACCGGGCTCCCGATTGGCAAATTTCAATAATACCTCAGCTTGTTCAGCAGCCTTAACTACTTCGTCCCAGGTATTCACCTCAGGATCGATGTTTTTGCGGTATATTTCTGTCTGAACACCAAAGGTAAAGCTATTAAATAACTTCACGATCTTCTCTTGGGTATCTTCTAACCCAATAGTATTCCAGATGTGCGACCATTCCAGATGTGCGACCATTCAGCAAGATGTGCGACCATTCAGCAACGTGTGTGGCAACAGTTTTTGACCCTTGGAAGCAGCGATTCAACTGCTTATGCTGCGCATTTCGGAAGTCAACAGGGAAGCAGAATTCAAACAATTCAATGAAGAAACGCTTCAAGTCCCAGTTTGTCTCATTTTTTCAGACCACTTGATTATAAAAATCAAGTGCCTTTCCATCAAGATAGTATGAGACGTAGTACACCTGCTGTTCTCTAGGTACACGTCCCATTTTGACATAGGTTGTTGCCTCCCGAGCAAAGCGCTGGATTGCATTCGCATCAGGCTCGCCATCGTATCGCGTAGGAGGAATGGGTTTCAACAGCATCTTCCTTTTGCACTTGTGACCGCGCTTGCGCTTAGACGACAAGCGTGGGCTCGACGCGCCTCGTTGCTCGGATCCAGAGTCGCTACGGCCCGAGTGGTGAGAACTTTCGTCCGAATCCGAACTGGAGTCGTCTGACGGATCGTCAGGCGAGGAGGGAGAAGCGCCTCGAAGGGCCTTCTCAAAGAAATTCTCTGCGGCAATTCTTCCCGGGGTCACACCCCGCGGAACAGCGGCTTCACGCGCCCGAGGCACGGAAGCGTCTACATTGGGAGGTAAGTTGACCTTGGCCTTGGGCAACTTTGCCTCCGCTCCCTGCCTCAGTTGTAACTCAATTACATTTGAAGTAACCAGAGCCACAATTTCCTCAGTGGAAAGTCCGGACTTGGTTTCGCGTGCGTTTTCCGCATCACGACTGACGGCAGGTAATGGTACTTCAGTAGTCTGAAGTTCGGGAATCATAAACTTAACTTTCGCAGCTGGTTTAGCAGGCGGCTCAGCCACGACAGGTTCGTCAACCTTTGTTGCGGGCTGGAACGCCTCTTTCTGACCTTTAGCCTTCTTGGCTTTAGGGCTCTTCGAGCGCTTATGGGGAGCTTTCACCTTTGGCGAAGAGATTCTGACTGGCGAAAAATCCACAAGAAAATTGGTAGGCATTGACTGCTCCTCTGCTTTAATTGTAAGTTCCCCTCATTGTCGGCAGACCGACTCTTCTGAGCTGCTTCAGGAGATATTTCACGCATGCGCAAAGCGGCACGATACTGGGCGGTTATTGCCTCGTGACGACGAACTAGAGAATCGAGCTCATCCTTGCTCATTTCGTTAGTCGCACGGGCAACGGTAGACTCAGACTCCGCATCAGAAGCGCTCGAATCAGAAGCGGAATTAAAGGTATATTCACTTCTATTAGAACCAGTGCGACGCTCACGATGCGTACGTGAAGTCTTGCGCATGACGGGAGTCCAGCCCCCGTCAACAACCACCGAGGACGCCGGCGCAATGCCGGGGCCGTCCGCATTCTCCTTGCTCGGCGTGAGCAAGGGCAACTCTGAAGAGTAATCACCAGCACTTGAGGAACTGGGGTTTCCCACTGAAGCAAGGAACGGTCTCGCCGCCATGGACACGGCGACAGATGCGCCCACCAAGGCGGATGCAGGTCTCGCCGACGCCGAGGCGTCGACGGAGGGGTTCTCAGTACCCCCCGGTCCCAACGGACCCGAATGAATAGGAGACGGCGGGACTGAATAGGGAGGGGGAGCGTGGTGGATGCCGGCGCGAGTGGCGGCACGGGTATGGGTTATGTCGGTGTTCTTCTTGTTGTCCATAGCAAGATTCTTAGTACTTGTTGGTGTCGGCATCAGGCGGTAGGCTCGGGTGATCAGACCAGGGGTAACCAGCAAAGCAGCGACGAAAGCGAGCACTTAAAAAGATGTGACGGAGGAGAGTCGGCTAGTAGTCAGCTAACAGTTCCGGCACACAAGTAGGTTCACGAGAGCTGGGTAGTCGTCCCAGCAGAAGGTAAGTGGCGTAGGTTATAGATTGACTAAGGATCTAACTACGGACATTGACAGTTTATATACGATGGAATAATAGGAGTATAAGGTGAAATGCAGAAAGTGATGGGAAAGAGGTATACAACGCGAGGCGTCGGTAGTAATGAGTGTAGTAGTAAAGTGAAATAGAGAAAGAATAAGGAAGGAGTGTGTGTGTGATAAGATAAAGATAGGTGCGGAGCGCACTGTTACACCAAGTATGATTGCATTTCAGTATAAACACAGTGGACCTACCCCTAGATACACCTGTGAAATTTCCCCGGCTCACATTGCCAAGGGGCATCATTGCTAGTGTCCATTGTACTGCTACTGTGGATTAGGGAGGAATTCAATGCTAGGAATCCGCTGAAAGCACGGTGATAAGCAGTGAATGAACCACCACCTGAAATTGCACTATTTTTCGCTTTTCATGTGTAGTTTATTCATAGTATACCATCTATTACGAGGCAGTACTAAGTACCCAAAGTAGCTGGCCTGTGGCCAGCATCACAAGAGTAATGAGATGATGTTCCTGGTGACTCCAGGGGTGTCTCTAGCAGGTACTCACTCCAAAACATGTAGGAGACTGTGTAGCCCACCTAAACATAGGGAATATCACACTGGTTCCAAATGTTCTGGAACCATGGAATGGTTTCTACCATTCTGTAGCATCGGAACCATGGATACCAAAGTATTGAGTGATTCGGTTGTTGGTTATTTGGCTTGTCGTCTCAGGTGACTTTAGAGCACTGACAAAGAGTTTCTGGGAGCGATACGGAATCTTCCCCCGACTAGTAAGCCCAAAGCTTGCGCCTAAGGGAAGGTTCTTGTCGATCTTCAGAGCTCTTGCAAGCCTAGTTTGTAAGGGTTGTGAATATCATTTGGGTTGTTGGCATATAAAGTCATATCCATACACTGGAACGCACAAACCGTCTGAGCGTGGCTCTTGAATCGTATTGAATCGTCTGGCCTTGGGTCTTGAATCGTATTGAATCGTCTTGCTTCGTGGTCTTTGACCTTGCTTCGTATTGAATCGCTGGCCTTGGGTCTTGAATCGTCTGTATCGTTGTCTGGAAACTCTCGGAACCTTTGGAACTATCGCGGATCTTCAGGATACGCACAACTCGTTCTTCAGAACAACTGGAATCTGGGTAAACCTTTGGTTTCCTGTCTTCCAAACCTCTTTCTGGCCTTGTTATATTGTGCCTTTGGGTGTTCGAACTAGATATCCTTTGGATCTCTTTGTTTCGCACATAACAAACACAATATATCGCCCTGCAACTTCTTGCATATAAACTTTCTCCCTTTCAACCTTTACAAGGCTCTGAACTAGGGACTGACACTTGTTGGGTACCATTGGAACATACAGAACATCACACTCGCTGCTTCTGATTGTTGGTTTGGGATAGATTTATTCTGTTCCTAAGCTATATATTGGTTGTAGTGTTTGGTTTTTGTTGTATCACGCGTTTCCATCCCAGGTTCCGAGCTCACTTATCAGCGGGCTGCTCGCAAAGCACATTATAATCATGATTACGCATTTCTTTTTTTGGGCACAATTTCTTTCTCCCCCGCTCCATAAGACTTTGGTATGATCAGAACGACGCCATGAAGGTGCATCCTTTGATTCACTATTCATCCCAGTGTACCCAGAATTTAATGTTTTTTGAGGGCAATTTCTAAAGGGCTGTCAGCCACTGGTGGCACCGTGAGGACACTCTGCTCGTGTTTGCCGCAAACTTCATCCCTCTGCCTCTCGCTGCACACGCAATAAACCACCTGACTCATGAACTTGCATGATGTTGGGAGAATGAGTATGTGGGAGGAAGGAAAGAGATGGGAAGAAAGGAAGAGGAGTATCAGCAGAGTTTGGAAAATGACACATCAGATTTTGTGCATTTTTCCAATATTCCTGCTCTCTGGTCATTGGCGCCAGCCTTGTATGTAGCCCAACCCATAGGGGCTGGTGCAGACAAATCCAATGTCGAGCCATTGTAACCATGTGTGACAGGTTTTTTTTTTTTGTGTGTCCAGTTTTACAGCAGATTTCCTATTGATGCGGAAAGTCAAAATTTTGTTTGAGCTTGGGCCCTGTTTGTACGGGACCCCGGAACACCAATTGTTGACAGATGCCCACTCGAACCATCTCTCGCGACCTCAAGGCGCGAGTCCCTGTTCTCTTCTTTGAGCAGGACAAATCTGTGTCCCAAATCTGCACTCTCCTGGGCGTCAAGAAGACTTTTGTGTATACATGTCTTGACAATTACACGAAGTACGGCGTCGCACACAATCCACGCCGGCCTCGCTCTGGCCGCCCTCGGAGTCTTACAGCCGTTGACATCAAATATATTGAGGCTCTCCTTGACCAAACACACACCATGTACCTCGACGAGCTCCAGGAGAAGTTGTTGACCCAAAGAGGCGTTGATGTCTCGACTACAACACTCCTTCGGACCCTGCGCCGCCTCCACTTCTCACGTAAGTCCGTGTCAGTACAGGCTTTAGAGCGCAACGATACACTCCGGTCTGCGTACTGGATTCGGATTGCTGATCTCGTCCCCGACCCGAACATGCTTATGTTCATAGACGAGGCTGCAAAAGATGATCGCACGAGTGGGCGTAAGAAGGGGTGGTCACTCCTGGGGACACGCTGCATTCAGCGGCGTGCCTTTGTTCGTGGGAAGCGCTTCTCCATCCTCCCCGTGCTCACGTTGGATGGCATCATTGCCCACGACGTGATCGAAGGCTCAGTGAACACAGAACAGTTTCTCAATTTTCTTGAGGAACATGTCGTGCGTAATCCCTCTTCTCTGGCACTTGTAACTGACTGTGCACAGATTCCACTTACTAACCCCCTACCCTGGCCCACGAAGCGTTCTCGTCCTCGACAACTGTAGTATTCACCATGCCGAGGAGATCCGGGTTCTTGTTGAAGACCAAGCACGTCAGTATTTGATTTGCCTTTCGACATCCCAGTCTCAACTCTTCTCTTAGTATGCAAGCTTGTATTTCTCCCGCCTTACTCTCCGGATTACAACCCCATCGAACAAGCCTTTTCCTCCATCAAGGCTTTCCTCCGCCGCCACTGGAAAGATACGTGCCTCAGTCTGATTGACCGCGCATGCCACAATATTACTCCAGAGAAGGCGTGGGGCTATTTTCGATCGTCTGGTTACCTAGTATAGCTTCAGTAGGATGGAATGAACTCCGAACAACATATGATGGCTTCTTTACTTACTAATACGATGTCCTCTTGCAAACCATTCGGATTTTTGGCGCTTCCCAGCAGTGTGATATTGAGTGGTTTCAAACACAACTGAGCTGAGCCTGTGAGAGCTTGAATTCATGAATTCAGCACGTAGGTCTCCGTTGTTTCTATGTCTCTGGTACGAAATCATTATTTTGCCATCGTAACACCCAAATTGACAAACCCCAAGACGAGACCACTTGAGAATCTCCGTGTTGAGTTCGCAATATTGAAGAAGTTTCTCGGGTAGGATTTCAATCCCTTGGTGCTTCAAAAATATTTCCAAGTTCTTGGGAGACATTGCGAAAGTTGTGATGGTATTTTCGGTGTCCTGATTCAACAAATGCAAATCAGAATTTTATTTGTTTTCCTCTCAACCATCTCATCCAGATGGCTGAGCCGAACACAAACCCCGAGACCAGTACTACCGAGCACAAAGCCAAAATTACAGCACACCTACTTTATCACACCATTATCCCAGGCAAAACCGCCGCAACTGGAGCCAAAAGCAAGGCCAAGCCGAAGGAGAAGAAGGAGACGAAAACCAAGGAGTTTTATCACACGTTTGAAAATACAATGGAAAATTACATTCTGTTACTCACAACTATCCTCGTCAAGCATGGCGAGGAAAGATACAACGTGACCGAGAAGAAGACCTACGGAATCAAGGTCCAATTGCCCGGTGTCAAGTACAGTTCCCATTCACATACCGTCCAGATTGCTGACCAGGTTTGAAGGAAAGGGGACGCCATTGACATTGATACCTTGGAGGAATACCAAGATCTTGTTGCCGACATTCTTGAAAAATTGCCGCTAAAGATGAATGTCTACATCGACATGGCAGACATCGAGAAGTGCTGGAGCAAGGCTAGTGAAGCCTTGATTTTTCTGCAAAATGACCTGACAGACAGCATGATTTCAACAGCGCGGCAACCATGGAAGTGACGACGACGAAGATCCTGACCTTTACGATGCAAACGGGCTCTCTGATCTTGAAAGGGAACTTGTCCGGCTTCGTGGAAAGCTTGAGAAGAAATATCAGAACGATCATAACGCTGGATACACTTACATTGATCCCAAGACTGGAATCTCGTACCCGTTGACACCACAAATGATGAAAGAATGGTGCCGCGCTATGGTATGTGACACTAACAATTATTTTCTTCCTATTATTGACGAAAGATGGTCATCAGTACGATGGAGAGGCAACACTCAACGAACCACCGTATTTTATTATGAGCTCAGACAGGTGGCACTTCATCCGACCCGAATTGCGGCAGGTGCAAATAGGACTGTGGCCGGCATTGGCCCCCAACAAGGAATGAGCGACATCGGGCACCTTGCGACTATCTTGACGGCTGTCATGGGTCACGGAGGGTACGGCGGGAACGGTGGGATCACTAATCCTGTCACTGCTCAGCCCACGTTAGCACTGCCGAAAACACCGCCGAAAACATCTGCGCGAAAGATGGAAGAGGAAACGAACAGTTCTCCCGTCCTCCCTACCCCATCCAAATTACCCCGATTCCTTGAGCACGCTTCGAAAAACTTGGGGATCGCTTCTGCTCCTGCTTTCGAATCCCCGATGCGCCGGAATGGTTTTGGTCCAGATATATTGCATCTTTTGGAAGATCGGGACTTGACGGACATTGGGATGAACAAGGGAGATGTTATTCGACTCAAGGCTGGCGCACAGCCATGGTGGAACGGACCGGAGGCGAGGAAGAAGCGTTCGCGTGCTGATATGGAAGCCACATCGGGGTCCGATTCCGGTGGATTCCCCAATTTTCCCCACAATCCGGCAACTCCCCCGTCATTTGAGCGCCGTTACGAGGATGGTGGCGCTATGAGATTCTACGGGCCACGAATCAAACCTGGGTCGGGTGCGAAGGGCATCTATTACCAATGCCCTCTCCGTGGTAAATTTGTCCCAATCCCGGCCGGTTACCAATCTACTATCGAGGAGGAGTATATATCTGGCGATGAGGAGGCGGAGGCAGACGCAATGGACCTCTATAACCCACCGGTTACTGATGATGAGCGAAGGATCGATGCCGCAGAGGGTTTGGCGAACCTCTATAGGGTGTAATTCCAGGCGTGTGCACACAATTTCTTGACATTTTTAACATAGATCATCAGTAATAGCAGCTACACGTATAGAATTCCATGTATATAATGACTACAATCTCGAAATTCAGCTTGTTGAGCATAGAGTATCGATTTTGCTGGGTGGGCGGTTCTGGGGTCCCGTACAAACAGGGCCCAACAGCTCAAACGAAATTTTGATTTTCCGCATCAATAGGAAATCTGCTGTAATGGGTACACGTGTTGGGGAGTCTATACCACCCTCGTCACTTCGTCACTTCGGCTAATTTTGCGAAAGTTAGTCACCCCATGTAAATTAACCATATTTCACATATCTCGTCACTTGAGACTGCCAGCAGTGAATTTTCGTCTGTTCAAATTCCCTGCTCGAAAAGTTCGTCAGTTCAACATTTTTGTCCACACGGAGTACGTGGCCGTTGCCGTCACCAGCCGTCTTTGTCCTCTGACCACCATGTTCCCTCCACCAACCACGACGTTCCCTAGACTTACTGCTACACTGTTGAAGATCAACATCATGGTTGCGAAGCGGCCCTGTAGGTCACCAATTCCATTGACACACACCTTTGAATCATTGTTTTTTTTCGACCTTTGTCTCCTCACCTTCACTCTGACATGTAACCGCATTTGGTTAACATCAGGACTTGTACTTGGCCTGTATCTCTTCCTGTGGACCACCAGTCCACCTCGCAGACAAGCAAGCAGTGATGATATGCAGATCACAGTTCGCAGTCCTTGGCAGGAGACAAAGACTGGAAAAACTCCAGCCATCTCCTATGCCAGTCCTGAACAATAATCAAGACAAGAGAGAGACATGGATATTATTCTGAATGTCCACTTGCACTTAAAAACCGCTTTCTGCTGAAACCAGAATTATGCCTCTACAAGTTCGGACATCTCACTGGGAGAATTCAAATGAGGGGTCATGGGACTTTCGGAACTCCTGACCATGCCTCAAAGAATACACAAGTTCCCCAGCCATGATTGAACTGCGCAAACCATTTACGGAGATATTGCTATGTACCGCCAAATTTGACACAGTTGGGATGGTGGTCCTTAGTACAATGTACACGTGGTATCCTTGAAATCTTATTATTTTTATTGCACGGTGTAATACCTACCTACCTACTGACCTTATTCTGAAGGAATAACAATCCGGTGCTGCTGCTAGGGATCCCCACCGTAGCCGAACAATACGGTTTACGGTTACGGTTATACGGCTGGGCCGTACCATACCATAAGGCCTTATGGGGCCCATCATACTGTTACAGGCGGTCGTAAGAAGAACCGTATGAGACCGTATGTCTACGGCCGTATTATATTGCCTGTAATTCCACCCGTGATTTTATTCCCCACCAAAAATCGTCGCGGGTGTGCACATGTTGATTCTCAATGTCAAGACGCAAACTAAATGAAAGCCGCCCCATTCAGTCATGCAAGCACTAGATGAACGAGCCAAATAGTCCTCTGCAGAGAGGTTAAACTGTGGAAACATTCTTGAGCTATTGAGATGGCTGATGTCAAATGGTTCAAACCACTCTTGTAGATTGCCGCAGTTATTGAAGTTAATCAAACTCAAGCATCACCTTTGTCTGAAGACTCGGAGGAAAAGCCTTGAAGACGCCCTCCTTGTAGCACAGAATGCATAGATATCTACAGTAATGTACTCAAATTTTATACGGCCGTAAGACCGTAAATTACCGTAAATGTATGCCGTACCGTACCATAAGACCCTCGCATCCCTGCCTTGCGGTTACGGTTATGTACGTGCCGGTAGCCTATCGTAAACGCCCGTAAAGTGTACGACCATAACCTTATACGGTTACGGTTGGGATCCCTAGCTGCTGCCTGAGATGCCTGAGAGAGCACATGCCTGAAGAGAATCAAAGGAGGCTATGGAAAGAATGCAGCCATCTAATTATGACACAAGTAAACTAAGTAGGGCCACTGCCCTGTAAGGTTGGTGCACCAGCCCTCATTCAACCAGAAAGATGGCTGCTCTGAAAAGAGGTGTCCCATATCAGACCAGCTGGTTTTCCGGGCAGTTCCTGGAGTGTAACAAATGCAGGACTACTACTACTATATGTGCACACCTTGTCAAAGGCATTAAATTTGTATTTTCGAGATGGCACTGAGGTTAAGGCTGGGTTGAGGAGAGCGACACAATCGGACAATAGTCTAAGCAGAATTCATTGCGTTCAAGGAGCTCCTAAACTCAGTTTGTGAAGGTGTGTGTAGGTCTGGCAAGGTAAGCGTAGGTGGCTGCGCAGGCTCTGTGTAGCTGAGTCTAGGTCTGTTCAGGTGTGTCCAGGTCTCCCTGTGTAGCCGCCTAAACTCACCTTGTCAGACCTACACACACCTTTGAAAACTGAGTGTAGGTCTGTGTAGGTCTCTGTTTAGGACCTCCTTGAACGTAGTGATTATGACTGCAATCATCGGCCTACCTGCCGAAGTCATCGAGCCGAACATTTTTAGTGGAGAGATCAACAGATCACTGCTGACGCAAAAACCACTGACGAAAATGTGATGCACGGCCAAAATCGAAAAATCATACTCCCTATAAGACCCAGTAACTTACGTTACCGGGATAATCTGCTCTGTCGCTGCTGAATATGCGTTCCTCAGAGCCCACGGACCCATCTGTGACCGCTGCCTTTGTGGAGCATGACAAATCAGGTATAAAGATTGCTTTCCAGTCTGGCTCCGTGCTCACAAGTCCAGCATCCGTCGGTGCCACTGGGCCTGCAATGGTCTCCGAGTCCCAGACAGAAGAACCAGCTCATCCGCCTCGGAAACGGCTCAAGCTTGGCGTGCTCAAAGGTGGGGCATCCAACGTGATGGAGCGGCAATGAGTGCGGCCAACTACACTCAAAATTACTGGGATGAATTCGCTGACTTGGGACGAATAGATCATACTGAGGTATTTCGTTCAAATCGACAGGGGGTGTGACGCGTGACCCGAAATTCCAATTCGACATTTCAACAGCAGCCGAATTTTCGCGTGACACCCCCCAAAATTTCGAAATTCTCACGAAAAATTTCGTCTTTTTGCAGTTTTTAAGCAGTTTTGAGGTCTTCGTGACGGCTTGGAGGTTCGACAGAGGCCTTCGTGATGCGTGACAGCGACCAAAACTCGTGCTCGACAGAGGGGTGCGTGACGCGTGACTGTCGATTTGAACGAAATACCTCAGTAGTTGAAATTCTTGATCTTTTTAGACTTATTGCATGCCTAGCTATTTTATTCAGTCACATATACTCTTGTAGATTCTCTGTAACTAGCCTATCCGTTACCACCTACTCGCAATGATACTACCTCGACAGAATCCTGCACCAAATACAAAATGAGCATGGACCGGTGTTATTCCGTGGCCACTTTAGTTTTTGCGTCCGTTCGGTACAGTCACAGTGTGACAGAAATGTTGAACTGACGGAGATTTGCAGCGAGGAATTGAACTAACAAAGACTCACTGTCGGGATGTCCAAGTGACGAAAATTCACGGCCGGGAGTCTCAAGTAACAAAGAATACCTCAAATGTGCCAAATTTACATGGGGTGACTACCTTTCTTAAAATTAGTCGAAGTGACGAAGTGACGAAGGTGGCACGGACTCCGTGTTGGGCGACCTAGCAACTCGGAGCTCAGAGGAATTCCTCTTGAAGTTAAACTTAGTTACTAATGTCGGCTCACTATCAGTTTTCCTGAGAGTGATTGCAATGGAGCTCCAAGTAAAATGCTCAAGTGCCACAAAAAACTCGGTTCCCTTGCGGATGGCCTGGCGATGGGGAAATCTCGTCACTCGTGCGGAGAATGGGTGAACAAACTGTACGACCAGATCCCCAAATTTCTTGCTCAAGATAGCCATGAAGGTTTGTTAGTGTATGGGTTTCTCGGGTGCACGCTGTGAGGTGCGGGTGGTTTCGGGATGGGATCGGAATGGATCGGGCCGGGGCTGTTATGTATTTACACGTGACGGATTCCCGCTACCGTTAGGTAAGGATTTCTATAGGGTGCCCGATTTTCAGGTTTTGGCAGTAAACTGCGATTTTTGTCAGCAGTTTTTGCGTCAGCATCCATTCTCCAGGGCCAACGGCGATCAGAAAAGTCATATCGTCTCGTGAACTGGAAGAAATGTGGCAGGTCGACTGGCATTTTGACAGGACAGGTTGAATGGTATTTTACGTGGCAGTATCACTGGTATTTTACATGACACTTTGACTTGACAGGTTGTCGCCGTCGCAAATCAGCGTGGCAACTCTCTTTCTCTTGCACCTCCACCATGCCCCTCACCACAACATTCTGCAGCAAGCCTCTCTCCACCTCTGTCGATCCCCTCTCTGAACAATCTTGCGTGACTGTTGACTGGATCTTGGCTAATGGAATCCCGGCATCTCAATCTCATACTTCCGGTGTTCTCAGCTTACCGTCTGGTGACAGTATATGTTCTATGCATGTCAAGCTCTTGGTCTGCTCGGAGCCCCCCTACGACGTTGTTTTTGGCCGAGATTGAGTATTCTTTTGCCGTGAAACTGTTCCACAATACAAGCTTTACTCTGACTTCTGGAGTCATCTGCCCGGGAAAATCTTCCAGTATTTTTCTCACTTAATTCTGTTATGTATACTCTTCGTGACATGCTATCAGAACCTTCCCCTGACCTATTCGAGATACCCACAAGAGATATCAATCGTGCGGCCCAAACCAGCTGTAAGTCATCGCTTTTGATCTGCACCTTCCATTTACTCAGTTTATTCTGTAGTTCCACGTCATCACTGTATGTGTGATGACTCCCTGCTGTGCCGCTGTCCATCTGTGTCTACCCCACTGCTGTCTGCTCTACCTATGCCTAATATGACATCTGCCGATGAACCTATGCCCCCTATCATTTCTGTGAATATTATTTGCGATATATTTTTTGGTCATCATGTTATACATTCTCGCATATCTGTCTTTCACACATGCTCAAACTATTACCGAGGCAGGTGCTGAGTTCCAATCCTCCGCCTCAACGGCTGATTTTTTCAGCTCTTTTGAGAGCCATAAGAAGTCGGTTCTGTTGTCCATTGCTGCTTTATATTGCATTAAGCTTCCTGAAAGAGTTAAAGTCGACTCCCTGCACACTCTCATCACACAGCACATATTATCTGGGCACTGCAAACAATTTTCGAAGTCACACCCTCAAATTCCTCTGCCAGATGATACATCTTTACCATACTGTGCCGATGTTTGTAATGAGTAGCAATTCAATTTCCTCGACACTGATTTTCAGTTACATGTCCTGTCCACCATTCATGCAAGTAATGCTTTTCCCAACTCCCTGCGCTGGATATTGTCTATTCTAAATGTGAATCATGATGAGGAATAAAGTATTGGACAACTGCGTAGACGACTCAAGAACCACATTACTGTTTTACGACAAGGGAAGAAAGCTCAAAAATCACGGGAACAAGAACATGCTAACCAGAAAAAAAGCCGAGAAAAAACACCGTGAAGAACTTGACTACATCCAAAGAATGTGGTCGCAGCTTATGCCTCAATCATTGTCTCCTTCTCCGAGTCCCCCCAAAAGATCAAGGTGCAATGGCAACAACCATCAAAACCTTTGTCCTTTTAGGATGCTCGCTGCACTCTATGCCCTTTCATTTCTATACATTATTATATGTACCTGACCCACATGTTGACGAATTTGTCCATTGATCCACTGAATCAAGTAGCATAGTATCGAGTTTAATGTGATCTAATTTCTCTTTTTTCTTGTAAGGAGGCGGAGACTCGGCGTGTTCGTATGAATAGAGATATTCATTTATTCTTTGTAAAAACCTTTAGTTTAATAGTCTGACTAGGGAGATCAGTGGCTGAAAATTGTCTGACTGGTAGCGGGCCATGCCACTTGTCGGCCCTACCAGCTTTATTGAAGGTTAATTGCTGAACCTTTAGGTTTGGCTACCCAGGGGAACCTGGGCTTAGTTCTCTTTTGCTACATGTACAAACAAAATTAGTCACTCAACATTGGTCATGGCGAAATAAAATCGAAAGAAAATGGGACAAGACCTAGGCTCGTGGACCAGCCGGCCCGGTGAAATATTGATGCCATCGCAAACTCTGACAACACCGGGACCGGCTGGGCTCTCTTGTCGCGTGTTTTGGTGATGGGCGTTTCGCCCGCCAAATGAGAGGTCGGGACTTCGTAGAAAAGCTTCAAAAATGTCTAGAAAACTGTCCCAAAGTCCCATAATGAAAGATGGGTTATTTTTGATTCTCTATCGAATGAGCTAAAGTTGCTTTTCGAGCTAAAATACAGTTATTTCGGGCTGCTGAATAGACTATGACATGCAGACATGATATATATGTGTTCTTGAGCTCAAAATACACGTGTCCGTTCCAGTATTGAAGAGGATTACCTTGAATTTTCGGGACTGTCCAAATCCGGCTCGCGATGTGGCTGTGTCGTGCCAGCTGATGGAAGTGCTTGCTGCGGCACTGGAGGGACAGGTGTCCCGTGAAGGTTTGGTTGTTCACTGGGAGGCGAAATGAGGTGGAGGTATGGGTTTGAGCGAAGATTTTGGGGAAATGGAGAGGTACTAGGCATCGGGGAGAACATGAGGGAAGGAGAATAGGGGTAGCCAGAATTGGCGGAAGGGAATGGTGGATGGGCTGGGTAAGAGCTCGGATGCGACGGTCCATATAAATGGAATGCAGGAGCTGTAGGTAAATGTCCTGGAGGGGCAAATGGAGATGGTGACGAAGGAGGGGGATAATAGGAATATGGGGGGAGGGGTTGATGGCAAGAGCGGTGTCCGGTGGAAAGCAGCGCCTCGGTACGTAGGTCTGGGGGCTGGATGGGGGGTTTGCAAGGTAGTTTCAGTACGTAAACGCTGTGCTTGGGATGCAGAATCATCCAGCGATGTATTGTGCACAGGATGACTTCGTTTGCGAGTCTGAGGCTTGGCTCGCGGTAAATGAGAAGTTTGCGACGCAGATTCCGAACGCAAGCGTTGAGCAGGAGGTGCAGTATCGTCAAGTGGTGTCCCATGCAGGGGATGTGTTCGCTTGGAAGTGGTACCGGTATCCTGCGAGGCCTCTCCAATGGGAGCTGGCGCAGAGGGTATGGCACGGGGACTCGAGGCAGTTGGGTGTTGCGGGCCTGTGGATGTGGTTTTTTTGCGAGTAGGCGGTGGTGGTAGTGGAGGAATATCGAGACCGTGCATATATACATAGAGGCGATTGCCGAGCTCGTCCCAGCGCGACCAACTCGACTTGAACAATTGCTCTAAAGTCTTGATGTCCTCGACGGGCCCAATCGATGCAAGGAGCTTGCATGTGGCGTCATCGAGAATGGCATGAGGAGCGAAAATAGCGTGAGGGTAGTCCATTTTTTTGATCTCTCGCCGCCAGGTAAACAGAGCCAGTCGTACTGTATCGGACGGTGGCCCTTTGCGAATGCCTTTCTGCCTCACAGCTCTCACTGGCTTGCTGGGGCGAACTCCATCAAACAGTTTTGGGTTGCAGATGTCACAGCACACCTCCTTCGACACAGCTACAGACACAGTTAGCGGCTTCGTTGATGAAAATTCATAAGATCTTACCTGGTGGATTATTGCCAAATACATTCGCGAGGATAATGCGGCGCCAGACCATAGACTGAATCAACGCGTAAAGACCTTCGGCCGGTGCGTCTTGAGGGATATCTGCATCTGCGAACTCGTCGGGAACCGGAGCACTGGCCTACGATCCTCGAAACCAACCCCGCCTCTGCCCGTGACGTTCTGCATAGTCCTTTCCTTGCTTCCCACCACGCTTTCCATGTCCCCCGCGCCCACCAGTTTCACGACCCCGCCCACGGCCTCGGGCCCGAGTCGGCACAGTTGAAACGGGATTATCGACGCTACCAGATGTAATGGGCGAGGTTTCGAATGCCGACTTTTCCACTATCATAACGGCCATACCGCTGATCCCAACCCCGCGAGCCGCGCACCCTGCACGCTGCACCCACGACGAGAGGTTCTGCGGTGCCTTCCACTGCACCACCAGCTCAATGTCAGAGATATCGCATCCCTGTGCAGCAATTTAATGAGTAAATAAATTTCCGCAGGATCTGTGGAACTCACCATTCCCACTGCATCAGTGCAAACCAGGATGCGTATTATCCCGGCCTTGAAAAGCGCCATGACATCCTCGCGATACTGACGCGACATCCCCGCATTATATGGCCGGACCAATCCTCGACTGCGATACTCTTCGGGGACTCGCGCATTGAGGTGATCGATGGTTTTGCCGCCATCCTTGATGTCGTCCGTATATAAAAATGTTTTCTTGATCTCCCCAGGCTTGTTCGTCCCTGCCGGGATGAGGAAGTCGAGATCCCGATAGGAATTGGCGGCGTGCTCCATGGAGCGAATTACTTGCGAGACATTGGGGCGATCATTTCCAATGCTGCAAAAAATGTAGTCCTTTGGATCGAACTGTAGTTTGACGACCAAGTCTTGATGAACACGAGGAGTCAGGGTTGTTGTAACAGCGATAATTGGGGTCGTTCGAGGCAGAAAAGCGCGAATAATCCCGATGGACGCGTATTTCTTGCGAAATGATGCGCCCCAGTGGGAGACACAATGTGCCTCATCAATAAAAACAGAAAGGCACCGTGACCCGAAGGCAGGCTTGCGGAGTACACCATCGATGAATCGACGAGACAGGAGCATCTCAGGTGATAGCATCACAATTTGCCATTCACCCGCAACAACTTGCTGCCACAAAGAATTAGCGTCCAGACAACTTCGCTAATAATTTTACTAATGTCCATAATCTCCCTTGTACAACCGCCGTTTGAGCTATTAATTGCTGTTGCCTTCAATCCAAACTCGTTTCGGAAAGTAGAAACCTTGCAATAATGTGAGTTTTAAGGTCTCGAGAAGATCAGAACCGTACCTGCTCGTCATGAAGAGATAGGAGTGGGGATACCATGAGTGTCACTTTCCCCTGGCTTGACGGAAGTAGGTGCGGGCCAGCGGCAATCCCAGTCTTACCCGCACCAGTGGCAGCGTGAAGTAGAACATTTTCCCCCTGTTTTTGAGCACCCATGCATTGTAGCTGGAAAGGCTTCCCGCCGTCAGTCCACTTGGTGTAGTGAGTCCGTATCAGCCCTGGAAGCAACTCAAGCTCTTTGTTGATAGCTTCGAGCTGGTCTAGAGTGATTTTTGCAGAAATTCTGGGTGCGCGAGGGGCGCTAGGGGCCTTTCCTTGCTTGCCGGGTGGTGGGGCCATGACGACGAGGAGAAAGGAGACAAAACGAATTTGAAATATTCCTAATCAGTAGAGTTAGCGCCACAATTTTTTTTATTCCGACCTTCACCATGGCCCACGCACGCACTTCCAACCGCTTTGCTCTCCTCTCTTCTGATCTAGAAGAGGAGGATGAGAACTCTGTACCTGTGGACGACACGCTTCCTCCTTCAGACCCACTGGAACCTGGGTCAGACAGCGACGAGTCAGAATCGGGCTTTAAAACTCCTATCCAGCCTTTGCCCTCGCTATTGTCTCTGCTGGATCAAGAAAATTCCTCCCCGATTCAATCGAGTCCTTACCGACTAGCCCAACGGCGACGCATTCGACCTGCTCACCGTAGTTCCTCGTTGCCGCCAGAGGATTCACCGCGTGCAGTTCCTGGTCCTGATGTCAGCTCTCCGCACAAGACCAGCGACGACATTATGTTAACACCACGTACCGAGAAGCGGTATCTGAACGCGCAGGCACAAGCCAAGCGGAAGCAGACTCTGTTGGCAAAGGTGAATCTCAAGTGTGTAGAATTGAATCACCGACTGAAAGTTTTTTTAGGCAGAAAAGGCCAAGGTCGAGTGGGCAGCCGAATTGTCTCGGCAGCAGGAAGCAGCGCAGGAGAAGATACGTGTGCGCAATGAGATGTTCAAGAAATTCCTCGCCGAGATGGAGAAGCAGGATGTCTCACTTGCCGACTTTCTGGATCATGTCTTTGACCCCAAAACAAAATTGGATGCTGACTGGCGTTGGCAAGGTTCTTCTTTCTTCGATTTCAAGAATATATCGGATGCTGAAATGACTTGTAAAGGTTTCTTCCGTCACCAGAACATTGTCGAACGCATTTTTGGGCACTGGACATCCTCGAACTATAACCAATCCACTCGCACGTTCATTCAAAAATGGGCTACTGCTCAGGTCACGAAAAGCATTTATTCAGAGGCGCGGGCCATTACACTGTCCGGACTCCTCAGCAAATCTAAAAAGATCGTCAATGAGCGGTTTTTTCTCGATTTCAGTCTGGCGGGTCTGACGCAGGCCGTCCGGCAAAAGGCTCCGACTGCGTTCGCAATTTTCGACGCTTTTTCCACCACTGCATGTCAGAAAGCGCAGACGACAATGGCTTTCCTGCAAAAGAAAGAGCTGGTGGGTGCTTACCTCGCTTTAAATTCATATCTCATTGTGGACGTAGATGAAGGGCTGTGCCGCGCTCACATTGCTTCGCGGCGCAACTGAGGCAAGTCAGAATAACAGCTATGCTCAAGCCGTCATGAGTACATACCTTGCAGCTACGGGCGGCCAGCGCCAGCACTACAGTGTTCTCTCGCTGTACGGATTCTCGATGGGATACTCAAGCACCATCTCGAAGACGTTTGCACCGAAGGTGAAGGCTGTCGAGGACGTAAGTGTGATCGTGGGATACTTGATTTAATTTCGGCTCACTTCTGCTAAACAGCCAGGCCCAGACGTGAACGCGACTGCTTTCGACAGCGACAATAAATCTTCTGCCTCAAAAAACGAAGATGAGGCTTCCGGCGCGTCCCAGGCCAACAAAAAGCGCAGGAAAAAGAAGAAGAAAGGTAGCAAGCGCAAACGTGTTCGTGGGCCTGGTATTTTCAGCATCTTGCGCGATGCTTGCATGGCCACGAATCATGCTCTTGCAGCCTCGCGCAAAATTTGTCTGGTATACGATAATTTAAATCTTATGAATCATATTGCAGAACAAGTCCTGGGGCGTAAGAGTGAGCGAGAATTTACTGCATATACAATCGGAGTGCTTACAACTATCAGGCGCACAAGAAAACGGAACTTGCGCGACGCTCATACCGCTATGGAAGGCCAAACTCGAACACCTACTTACATCTGAGCTCGACAAATCTATCCTTGCTGCCCGCCCACTCACCGTCGACGATATCGCCCTCAATGCTGCGGAAACCCAAGTGTTCATCGAGAACATGGTCCACACAATCCTACGCATCATTGTTCGACACGGTGGCGAAGGCTTCGCAAAATGGAAGAAGGAGCTGGACGAGTCGCAACCTGTCAGCGCCGACACCATTGATGTCCATCAAACCCCGGTCCACCCTCTTCCCACCATGGAAATCGACCAGAGCACGATGAGAGGCAACGTCGAGGTCATTGAAGAAATCATGAGGGTGCTCGGCTTTCGCACCGATGATCTAGACTACGTGAAGTATATCCAGATCATCGCCGGCGACCAATTGACCATCGCGCGCCAGCGCTCCATCTTCAATGTACGTCTCGGCCACGAGAGCGGTCCCCATGCATGGAGACACATCGTCCTAATGCCTGGCCTCTTCCACGCCAAAATTGCGGACTGCCACGGCCTCCTCGAGACGCATTTCGGCAAGCCCACCGTACGCAGCCCTGGAAGTCTTGGGTTTCACAATACTGTTCTCGACAGGCTGCCGATTACACTCACCTCCTTTCCCCATTCCGCACCTGCCGAGATCTCATCATGGTCTCACTGTACGCCCGCATCCTGCACTGTCTGCTGCTGGTTTCCGGCAAGGACTCGCTTGAGGCTTGTGCCGAATCCATCGACTCCTATGCGACACTTGTCAGTTACGCCCACAAGATCTACGCCACGTACGCTGATGTGGATCGCGTCCAAGAATTACGGGAACGCCGGCTTCCAGAGGAGCGCAAGCGGGAAGCAGAATCCAAAGCAGCCAAGAAGACGGGGCAAGCCGAGGCTTCCACATCGAGCCCACCTCACATCCGCAAGGGCGATATGGTTCTCGAGAACGGCATTCTATTTCTCTGCGACGCGTTACTGACCCGCGAGTTCTCCGATGCAATCAAGGCGGGAGACTCCGGACGTGTTCTCGTTATTCTTCGGATGTGGGCTTTTTGCTACCGAGGGAACGGGCGCACGAAGTATGCGCACGAGATGCTCCACTTGCTTCACGATCTCATCTGTGTATGGACCAAGGAGCTTCGGTGCGCTACCTATTTTTTTTTTACGGTTCTTACTCACATGCCCACACTAGATACATTGTCCTCCAAAACTGGCTTGCTAATCCTCAGGGCAAGCCATACTCGTTCGTCGAGATTGATCTTGTCCAAGAGCATCTCAATTTCTGGATCAAGGTTAGAGGCGGCATCTTCAAATCCTCCTGGGGGTCTTGCTGATGGTTTATGCAGAAAATCTACAAGGCAGACGGTGCAGGCCATTCGTGGGACTGGTTAGCGCTCATATCCCCCTGCGTCGATATTTTGCGACAGCTCGCGACCAAGATTAATATCGACCTTGGCGCGCGTCAAGGCTCCAAGCACGCCTCCCCAGACCTGGCTGAGGATATCACGGCGCTGATGGACAGCCTCGGTGAACACGAGGTATACATTGAGAAGGAGGGCCGGGTTCTCGACGATGACAAGAAGCCCGTACCCGATGTCCTGGCTGTCGGTATGGCGGCTTTGACTCACGGGAGCTCGATTACCCCTCTGGCCGAATTTAACCAGCAGTTCGAGATCTTACGCCAGCGCCGCCAGCTCACACCCGTTTCCGACCTACTCAGCCTTATCAAAACCTCTGGAGAACCTGCGCCGCCAGCCCCTGACAACGTCCCCGTTGCTCCGATGGCTACTGCAGACCATGATCCCTCCGAGACTGAGCAGGCTGAGCCCGACAGCGACCACGACAGCGAGGACGAACGGGAGGAGCCGGAAGAGGATTTCTTTGCGGAGTCGCCGACGTTGACACGTTTTGATGAAGCCGATGTCGAGTTTGACATGGACGATGTTCCTGAGTGGGATTTGGATGAGGAGGATGATTCGGACTCAGATTCGGACTACGAGGACGAGTAGATAGGCATAATTTGTGGTAGCGCTCTCAAATATTTGATTTTTCACTTAAAAAACAAGTTGGTCTCAATCGATAGAGAATCAAAAGTTATTCAAGTTTGAATATGGAACTTTTTACACTTTTTTTGACCTTTTGGACGTTATTCGACCAAATCCCGACCTCTCAAATGGCGGGGAGATGCGCCATCTGCCAAACAGGCGACGTGCCGGCCCAGTTGGTTCACGAGCTGACCGTCTGACTGTTCCCATTAATGTTGCCGCGACTTCGTGCTCGAAGTCGCGAAGTCGACTTTTGTAAGTCGATTTAAGCCGAGTTGAGTCGCTTATATGACTCGGCTCGACTTCGAAGTCATTCATGTTGACTTGAAGCGACTTGAAGTGACTTCGAGTCGGGTATTCAACTCACAATTTTGAAATGGTTGTGTGGACATGGTAGGATGGTTTCTCCCAATGATGGGTGCCTTGAAAAGGGCTAGCACTGTGCTTGCAAGTGGTATTGATGAACCAGCGAGGCAAGCAATCACTGGGGTTGTCGAAGGTCGCTAAATTCACGTACTTGGATAGTGAATTCAACAGTTCATCATCTATGTGCGTGAAAATGACTTCACGTAGCTCCAGAATTCTGAATTCATCTACCATTCACGTAAATTTGTAGAGGTCACTTATTATACGTGAAATTCAGCATCTTTTTCAGTGAATGAAACACCGAAAAATCATATTTAGTTTACATAAGAAGTACTATACACTGACAAGAAAACTACGCCTCCTCGGTGTCCCCTGCTCCCCTTGCATCGGGACGTTTGCATAGTGCCCAGCACCGAGGGCCCGTTTGGTGATCCGGAACGCGAGCTGTTGTCGGTGTCGATGACTTCAACAGGCTTTGAACTTCTCGTTGTGGAAGAGACATATTTGAGGCAGGGGCAGAAAACCATGAGGTTTAGTGGTTGTGGTTGAGATTCATCTGTAGGGTGCCGACTTTGAAGTTGGTATCTTTTGATGGTGACCATCAGCAAAATTTGCGCAAGGCTGTAATTTGATTCCAGCGATCACCAGCTCATGTCCGCTTGATGGCAGCTGGCAAGCGCTTGTAGCGGCTCATCTACGATAGCGACTTTGGTCCGCGCATACGAGTGCGGGCGAAAGTTACCAGATCCGGACGAACTTCTTGGTCGGCACCAGCCCATACCGTGCCTGTGAGCTGTGATCCGTGTAGACATATTCCCTGGCTTAGCATCAGTATTGTTGCTCATATTGATAAATATATTTGGGCTGGCTGGCTGGCTCGCTTGCCGCCCAAAAAATAGGATATAAAATGATATATTTTGAAGGTATAATTTAAAATACAGAATACGACTATCCCTCGAGCTTGGCATGCTGGACTTGCTTGCGGAGTTTGGCCATCGAGTTAACGGCCATCAAGTTAACAACGGTGCGGGAGGTGGAAGCCGATGAGGCATGGTTGGGGAAGATTTGCCTAGAATATGGCAGGTTAGACAGAAGAAATGGAAAGTGGACCAAAACGCACTGGTTCCACCACGACAACAGGTTATCCGCGTGCTCACTTTGCGGTGTTCCTTCCCGTGGACCTTCAAAGTAGTTGACAATGAAACTGTACATTTGGGGATAGGAGAAGCCGTAGACCTCATCGGTCCACCTGTCGACATTGGTGAGTACAGCGTGCAGCTGAGAAAGGATCAGAAGATGGCATGAAAGACAGCGAGACTCATACAAGCACACAAACGTACGCAAGCGAGTGCGGGGTCACCTTCGCATTCATATGAAAATCTCGCAAGGGGGGCTTGCAAACGGGTCGGTGGGCGGAGGTCTTGTGTTTCTTGGTGGCGCTGTTCTCGTCCTCCATGGCCTTGGCCGAGGCAGGACCAGTGAAGGCAATTTTTTATGTCTGGGGCACTCGTCGGCGAAGTGTTTTGAGACATGGGAAGAACACACCTTGACCAGGCCAAAAGCCAGCACACACAGTATGGAGCTTTAAAGAAGCATCAAAAAGTCGACTTGAGTCGACTTGAGCGACTTGACTTGACTTGAACCAGAAAAGTCGAGTCGAAGTCGAGTCAAAGTGCGACTTGGCACGACTTTCCAAGTCGAAACTCGACTTTTCAAGTCACGGCAACATTAGTCCCATCTGACACTGTCAGATGGGACTGAGGTGATGCTCTGTAGTGTGTACTGGACACCTTTCGGTCTCGGGATCAGACGACGAGACAATCCGGCTGTTATATCGCTCTGCGGGCTGGTGGTGGCGCGGGATATAGAGCCTAAGCGATTGGATCCAGGTGCCTCAGGGTTGAGCTGATCTTCTGAGATATCGCTCAACGGGCTGGTAGTGGTGCGGGAGATAGAGCCTAAGCGATTGGACCTAGGTGCTGAGGTTGCCCAGCTAGGGATCGAGGAAACGGATCTCTGTCACTTGGACTTGACGCTGGAAGGGGTGATGCTCGAATGCGACAGTAGAGGGGTCGCCACAGGAGCGACAAGTGGTGTTGCGGACAGGAGCATGATGACTGGCGGAGAGGGGGGGTGGGCTTTGCAAAGAACGACTCGGTTGGGATGCTAGTCATGTTCACACAGAGGGAACAGAGATGGGGGATTGACACCGACTCGCCCATAAATAAATGTGAAGAGAGGCCACATAAAGTTTTGTACTGTGTCAGAACTTCAGAGAAAACTGCTGGCTGCCTCGATGTGCCTTAAAAACAAAAATGTACGCCGTTGCTCTTGTTCGACAAGTGCTTCAGCGGACAATTGCTAAGCTGCTCGGCACCATTCCTGTCGTTACTGAATAGGTAGGCAACACTCTATTGTTTAATCAGAACGTTGATCCGGAAGTAGAAGAAAGGCGCCTCAAAAGAAGGGCATGGTTAGAATGCACCGACAAACGTACAAAGCAGCCCATTGTTCTGAGTGGTGCGTGCGACGCACTATGGCTTCTCGCAACCTCTCTGATAGCCTCGTGACCACGCGTCACATCGGGTCTGAAGACAAGAAAACAAAGGGCGGACAGCGTACGACGCCACATTTCGGTTCTTTGTCACTGCCAGTTGATGAACAACTGGTAGAAAATCATTCTGAGGATCTGGAGATGGTCCGAGAGCTGCACCTCAATGAACGGGGCTGCAGTCAAAATGGTACTGCACCCTGATGAACAGGGCTGCAGTCAAGAGCAGAATGTCCCATCTGTAAACAACATCAAACTGAGGCACGCAAGCGGAGATCCCCGGTTTCTGACGCGCACATGTGACTGTGTCTCGAATTCTGAAAATGCGTCTTTATTGTTCCCAGGTGGTGCCTTTGGAAGTCGGTCTGACGCATCGCCGCTCTCATCGCATTTTCATTTGAATAGCGATATTCAACGTGAAATTCACAAGGTATAAGGGTATCTCACACACTCGCGGATTCTTTCATACATCTCGCCCTCCCACATCTCACTCTTACCCACATTGCGTTCTCCCACGGCTTACTCTATAATTTTGACCTTGCTCTTTCATTGTTCATCATTGAAGAGTCTTTTGCAACATGCCGATCCCCTGCAAAAAAATCTAAAACCGACAAATTCTCCCTTTGTGTGGTCCTCTCTGGCCACCACGGGGCAGTTGAATGTCTGGCAGTCTCTGAAGACGAGAAATTATTGGCGAGTGGTGGTATGTCCTCAAACACTACACCGACTCGGCATTGTGATGATAGCTGCTGCAGGTGCCGATGGAACGCGAGTCTGGGATATCCAAAATTCGACAGAGCTGCTACGGCCCAGTGCTGCAGGCAGCCGTGGAGCAACATCGCGCCTCCTTTGGGTCTGTCGAAGAAAAGTCGAGTCGAAGTCGAGTCAAAGTGCGACTTGGCACGACTTTCCAAGTCGAAACTCGACTTTTCAAGTCACGGCAACATTAGTTCCCATCATTTGTTTGCTCTGATGTTGTAGCTATTTGTTCTCTTCCCTAATCCGTCTCAGTCTGTCAGCGAAGTGAACCGACGGCTTGCGAGTCTAGACAAGACCTAGAAATAAATCAAAATGCAAGGGTATGTTTTTTAACTTCTTACCTGCCTGAATCTTCTTGCGCGACCTCTTTCATCGCCAGGAACCAAAGATACTGTAGTATTTCCCTCAATTCGTGCCGCCTGTGACCCGTGACACCAAAAACCGAACTTCAATATTCGTGGATCGGCCTTCAGGGGCGTGACACAAGAAAATTTCGTGTTTTCATGGGAAGTAATCAAATTCATTTCCAAGACACACACAGACTACATTCTTCACACAAAATATGTCCAGTTGAGCGGTCCTGATGTATTTCTGGTGCCGCCAAGACAAGCCGGATAAAAAAATGGTGCGACATCAATGGGATGCCGTAACTCATTTTGCGCCCGTCGTCCTCGCCATGATTCACTGCTTCCAGGCTTCCTCAAGGTCCCAGAAGGGACAGCAAAGCTTTCTCTCCCCCCTGCTGACATGCCTGTGTTGAAACTCATCAAGTTCAATCTTCCGCCACTGCACAAAGCCACAGAATGGAGCGTGTGCGAGATGCAAGGACGCTCTGGAGTACTGCAGTGGAGAGGATATACAAGATAATCGCAGACACCACGACGAGCCAGCAGAATCCAACGCCGAGGCATCGCGGGGGAGAATTTCTGAATTTTTCGCCTTTTTCTGGGGTTTTTTGTGACTTCTTTTGCAAGTTCGTGGTCGGTCTTGATGACCTGTGACACCCCCGAAAATATTCGTGGATCTGGGGGCCTGTGACGCGTGACCCACGAATTGAGCGAAATGCTACAGTATGCTCTGAGTTCAGTTTTGGGTGTTAGTCATTTCTGCTTTGTGTTCAGGCCAGTATCCAGGCGCGGAGAATATTAATTCCCGGGATCAATCACCACATCCTGATCTTGCCCGTGCAGTAGGGCATCAAACTGTCCGGTATTTTTACGGAAATACGGCCTGTAAAAACGGTTACATCCCCGAACCGTTGGTGAGTTTAGTTCTTACCTGAACATCACGGTGACAGTACGGGTTCAGCCCTAAACAGGTCCCTGTAACCGGCCATTTATGCATAAAATACAGGTAGCCAAGTCTGCAGCGAAATTCACTGGCTGAAGGCACCGGGACAATGCCGGATCACCTTTATGTCCGGAGACAACGGTTCCGCGCATCTGTGACTGGAAAACCCCTTGCCGACGCGTTTTCAACAATGATGTCGCTGGCGGCCCGTCATGTGAACCAAATTCGCACCACCCATCGGACCAAATTAAGGCTGTTTTTGCGTCTCTTGCTAGATTTTGGCCGTGTAAACATTGAAAGTCCCTCACGGCTTCTCCAACCTCCATTCAGGAAAGAGGAAGTGTATTTCACCTCAGTTTGGTCACGACTTACCATCACTGTAAAATACACCGTAACAGACGGGGGGTGCGGGTCCCGTCCCGTTTTGGTCTGGATGAAAGCAACACACAGATTAAAAGTAGAGATGAATCGGTTAATTTATAGTTTTTTTGTGAGGAAATTTTCTAACCCCCAAGTTTTACGAATATTTTGCGTTCAGAATGTGTAGAATCACACTTTTCTCTTTTTGGCCGCAGTTATCTAAAGCGACTTTATCTAAGCGCCTTTGGTGCCTATCCACCAATTGTTTTGTATCATAGGATTTACTCTTCAAATTGAACCTAAAGGTTCAGCACCTGCCTCGAAGAGGCCCAATCCCAAGTCATAATAGAAACTATTGAAGAACAGTCTTACCCATCCGGTGGCCCACATCTTAAAATGAGTATTCGTTAATGGAAGATGCTCCTTATCCTCTCCTGAAACCCAACAATAGTCGCTCCCATCGTTTGTGTTACAGGTGTATCTTGCTCGAAGCTGACCAATTTTGTTATTTATGTCGGCATTGGCTGGCAAAATGTCATTTTCGGATGGAACCTCTGATTGTAAATGACTTGAGGCACCCTTAACCAACTGACAACTCACTTTCAACCTCCTAGTCTTCTTTTTGGCAGGGGCTTCCTCCTCAGATTCAACCTTCTTACTGGAATCATCCTGTTTGCATGTGAGTTGTGTATTGACTGGGAGGAAAACGAAGGTATGTACTTACTTTGACAAAGGCGACAACAATATTGACCCTTGGGTCCTTGCATTTTACAGCGTTGCAAATCATGGTGTCGAAGTCACTGGTATCGTACAGCTCAACAAAATCAAAGACATGGCGGGGCACTTGAATTTTGATTTGGACTTCATCGTCATCGAGGGGAATGGCGGGCTTTGCGAAACGAGAAACCTTAGTGAGCAAGACACATTCAAACTTTTGATAAGGATTATTGCTTTGTATTGCCATTATTACCGAACCGATCGCAGTGCGCTTTTTCACGAGTTTCGCGAATTCTTTAGACGAGAACAGGGAGATGTTGACCGTGATTTTGACAGGTTCGGACACGGCTTTGTTGTCCTCTGTCAGTTCCATGCTCAAATGAAGGGCAGACTGAAGAAACCGAACCAGTTTTAGCTTTTTTCTGACGTTTAGCGGGTCTTTCCTCCTCACTCACAGAATCCCCGCTATCTTCCTCGTTTCCGCCTTCCAATGCCTTCTTTTCAGCGAAGTCATTGTCGGTTTCTTCGCCATCTTTCGATTTATTGCCGTCATTCGATCCATTGCCGTCATTCGATCTGTCACCGTCATTCCCGTTGCCAAATTCAGGCTCGGAAGTTGTGGACTTTGCAGGGGAAGATTTGCGGGGAGGACGACATCAAGGCTTAGATGGAGATGGGGTAACATCTATAATGATTGTATCGGTTGACTCGGACAGCCACATGCTGGTCTTTTTCGTTTTGGAGGGGCTTGAAGATATAGACTCTGCGGCATTCAGAGTGTGTGCACTAGGTTTAGGGATCCTCGTGGACATGCGACGTTCCGCCATCACAGGGGATAAAAGCAAAGGGCAAAAAATGCGATGGACGTGGAAACGAGCAAGACCACGAGCGCGTTTACATTTCTTTTGTGGCCTAGACCCACGCCTAGACAGCTGTCTACATTAGATGCCTGACAAGCGCCTGTACCCTCAAAAAGCTCGAGAAAGGTTCAGAGGAACGAAAATGACACTGGAACTTGGTGGTGTCAAAATTATGTTTTTCTTCTTTCTTTATTTTTTTTAGCTGACTGTCATCAATTTCACAAACAGCTGTAAATTAGAACCTCCTATAAGTTGTCGGATATCAGAGGATTACTGTGCCGAAGCGGATTTGGAGCTCAAACATAGGTGCAGCTGTGATTTCGACTGCATGGTTGTGATTTAACCTCAGATTTTGATGTTCAGGTGTGTGGGTGAATTAGGTGAATTGGGCACCTTACCCCTGTTCCCAAACACTCAACAATTCATTCGAGAGGCCCTAGAATTCAACATGGTTTGGGGGTTCGCGTTTTGTAAGTGGTTTCGCTGGTAGCTGTCGCAGGCTGGCTGGCTAGGACGATAGATGAGGTGTGAACACCAGCCAACAAGATTGACAGAAACATGGACATGACCAAGAACAGCCTGGTGTCTAAAATAGAGAGGTTGTGCCAAAGCGGCATGCCACTTTTGGTGCTTGTGCAAAGCGGCACGGCGGAATTTTTTCTGAGGTAAATGCCATTACCTGGGTTGCAGATCTTGTTGATAGTGGTATTTCATGCCCGAGTTTGTGTATTTCATGAACTATAGGTAGAGTAAGCATGAGAAATCCATTTGACAGGATCATTTTTTCCGACATTGTGTGGGACCGTGAGACTTGAGAGACTGATGACGTTGAATGACAGCCGTTTTGATCCCAGCACAGCCACATCAACGTCACTGTTCCTCCCGTGCAACTCAAGAATACATGAATTATGCGTTGCCGCTTAGTTTTTGGTGCCCTGACATGTCCTTTCCAGGTACCGCTTTGCACAATCCTTAAAAAGCGGCATGAGTGGCATGCCGCTCATGCCACTTTGGCACAACCTCTCTAATATATTATATACTTGTGCAGCTCTGCTCTGCAAAATGTGATAAGGTCTGCTTTATTTAAGGCAAATAATCTCCAACATGTGAGCAAGCTACATCCTGAGTTTCGGAAGAAAGAAAGAACACAGACTTTAGTCTTGAGTAATATTTTGCTTCGCTGATTGGCCTGGCCTAGGGTGTTGAAATATATTACACCTTTGCGTCTTCACGGTGCCGCAGAATGCAGAAGCGATGAGGTCTATGAGATCCATTTTATTTGAGGCAGCTGATCTTCACCATGTGAACAATATACATCCCAGTTTTCAGAAGAAACAAACACGGAGTTTACTCTCGAGCAATATCAGTATTCTGCTTCATCAATCGGCCTGCCTCCGGCCTGGGTGTGTTAAAAAAAGATATTCCAATGCAATGAAGCCCATTTTATTCAAGGTAGTTAACATTGGCAATACCTAATTCGAGGTTTGAAAGTTAAGATGCCATATACCTATGCCGTTCCAAATGCACTTTTATTATTCCCCACCTTTTTTTAGCATTAGGGGAGTTCACGGTAGGGATTATTTTATTGTTTGGGAATAAAAATAATCGTCTGATGGGACGAATATTTTTCCAAAATAAAAATATTCCCCAAACGCGATTTAATCTCGTTTGTGGAATATTTATATTTCGTGAATATTTCTGAGTGCTTGTGTAAGCCATTCGTGACCACTTCCTATTGCCGCCCATGGGAAGGAAGCCCAAAGCTCCCGAGGGCGAGAGTATCGACCAACTCGAGGCTCGCTTGGCAGAACTGAAGAAGGCCGCCGCCTCTCAGCCTGAAAAATGATCTCGGGGACGACCCAAGGGTTCGAAAAATAAACCTAAGACTTCCAAGCTCGATGCAGAAGGCGACGAGCAGATCGACACCTCCAATGACACGAGCATCAAGCAGCCGAAGACCTCCAAGCAGCCGAAATCTGCCAATGTCAAGGCAGAGGCGAAGCCACGAGGACGCCACGCTTCCAAAGCAAAGGGAATCCCCGAAGTTCCGTATGTACCTCGCTTCCTATCCTTGCTTTCCCTCCTCACAACACCTAACTGGAAACACGAGCACGAGCTGACGGATAGCCTTCTCACCGCTATCGAGCTGAATGGTCCCCGTCGCCAAGCCTTTGGCTTTACCAAGGGCGATCTTGACACCACTGGCAAAACCATGTCACAAACTCAAGATGCGCATTGCGAGCGTCTTGCCCTCAAGATTCTCATTAACGATTCTTCTGGCCGCTGGGAAGACGTTGATCCTAAGGACCTGGTCGCTACTGTGCGCAGCCGCATCACCACGTATATTTTGTCGCATCGGTACCGCCACTTCAGGCTGATGCTTTGCAGGCTCAAAAACGACTACCAGAAGCACAAGAGGTCGCTGGGTGAGACTAGATTCGGGCTCGTGGTGGAGGACAGGGAGGATGAGCTGTATGGTGACCCGCAAAATGTTTGGGGTGCGTCTTTTGTCTCTCCCCTTTTGCATCCATTCTCATCGGCCACAGAGAAAATCCAGGAGGACTTCCCGTGGTTCAGGCGCATGCACCCCCTCTTAGACGGGAGCCCCGTTCACGACACCGATGCCTGTACCAACAGCAATGACTCACTGGACACAAAACTCTTTGCGCGTGCCCTGGTGCGTGTCTGTTGCTTGTTTACCCTGGCCTTCTTGCTGAGCCTTGCCTGATGACCTCCCTCCAGGACGCTGAGATCGCTCAGGACGATGCAAGCTCTGTCATCGTTGTTGATGACGATGCTGATGTCAGCTCCACCGTTGACGTCGACTGGACTCTTTCCGATGACGACTCGGTGATAGCGCCAAAGGCCAGGACAGCCGTGGTGAAGACCGAGAAGATGGCTACCGCTGCAAAGCCCGCCGTTGGTGCAAAGCCATCCTCCAAGCCGACTGTTGGCGCCGCTCCTAAACGCAAACGCGAAACGATGCTCGAAACACTCAAGGACATCGTAGGGCAGGACCACAAGAGCAAGGTTGAGCTGCTCGAGATGTCGCACAAAGCTAAGCGCCAGAGGACCGAGATGGAACTCAGGCACAAGGCTGCAGAGGCGGAGAAAGTCCGTGCGCACGAGCTGCAGACCCTCAAGCTGCAAATCCAGCTAGCACAGATCAACAGCGAGGCGCGAATGACACCTATGCACGCTGTGGGCTCATCTGAACGCCGTGGGCGCTTTGGCTTGCGTGACGCGTCTCCATTTGGGGCTGGCCAGTCATCTGGCCGCAATACCCCGTACAGTATGCCGGACTCCTCCAGCTTTGGCAGCGGCGAGAGCTCGTCATCTTCCCACAGCTCCAGCGATGACATCGGCCTGCCGTTTGGTGTGTATGACCCCGTCGACACCACCTTTCCTCCCCTTCCTAGAACGTATCAGCCTACCTACGATCCCCACAATGACGCTACCTATAAACTACCTTCCTCTTCATCTACTACCTAACCTACCTATTGCAATGCCTCAGTGCCTCGCTTCACGTTCCCTCGTTGATCTTCATATCCTATTTCGGTCTAATTAGATATCATCGTCATCTATTTTATAGTACATACATCGACTACCGCACAGTACATACATATACTTCATACCACTCTCGCTACTTTCAAATTTCCATACCACTCTCGCTACTCTCATCCTCTGCGTCCCTTTGTTCGTAGAAATCAAATAGCGCTTTCTTGATTTTCTCCCGTTTGATTTGCGCCTCAAGCAACTCGATATCATGAGCATCTGCCCTCATGACGCTGTCCATGTCTACATTGTCCTCGTCTGCGGCGTCGTTCTCTTGCCGATCCTCTGCCATGATACGCCTCCCCTCCTGAAAAAATGTGTCAAGTTCAAATGCAGTTGCCAGGTGCTCGTGTTCAATGCAAAAGTTGTGGACAACCATGCACGCAATAATCCACACAGTGGCAAATAGCTGGTGGTCCTTGTTGTCAATGCGCAAAGGGAGGCCTTTTAAGGATGGGAAGCGGCCCTTAAGATAGCCAACAGCATGTTCTGAACGAATCCGGATTCCCGAGACAGCATAATTGAATTCTGGGTTGCGGCCCTCATCCTTTTCTGGTCTGTGAATGAAATTGAGAAGACAGATGGAATGCACAAGAAAACTGAATTAAATTACTTCTTATATGGAGCTACAAGGTATTTCTGAATTGGGTATGCTGAATCCGCCCAACACCCTTCATCATTCGGAAGCAGTGTCGCGTGTTCTCGTGGAATGCGTGTCTTTTTCCAAGCAGATGCGTCATGCTGACTGCCGGGTAGCCCAACACCATAGTCAACAATTCGTAGGTCCGGTGTATTAATTATCTTGAAATAAGGTCAGCACGCAGACAACAAAAACACTGAGGAAGGGCACACATGAACATTTAAAGAGTAGTTTGACTTTTGATCGAACCAGCTATTACCAGCCTTGGCGGGGCGTGCATACAATGGCACCAGAGTCCCATCCACCATGACCCAGCCATCCCTCCACTGAGGGCATGATCGATCCTGTGCTTCAACCCATGCTTTCGCGGCCTCCTTTGCCTCAGACCCGTCATCTGGCCACCGGATCGCAGAGCGGCGGAATCGATCTCGGCACAATGCCACGATGACACGCTTGGTGGACTTGAGAACCGTGCCATAGCTAACCCCAAACAGGTGGGCCGTCAAGCGCACACTCGCACCATTACCGTAATGCCCGAGCCGGTAGAGAGTGATGGCGAGCTGGTGGTGAACAGGCAGCTGCTCAGCAGTATCGGAATTGTTGGTAAAGACGGGGTCGTCTATGATGCCTTCGAGCAGTTTGTCGAAAGCAGCCGGTGTGATGCACAAGTAGTCTCGAAATATTTCGGGATGATTGATCTTCCATGAACCCATGAGCAGGGATACAATCTCGGTTGTCTTGTCAATGTCCTGCTGTTCGTTAAGGTACCGCTCAGAGTGGAGATCAGCAAGTGCTTTAGTAAGGCGTGTGCTGAGGGATGCACCATGAATGATTGCATTGTCAGAGTCTGTGTCGGAGTCTGATCCTGAGCCGTCATCAAAAAGATCTTTGTTATCGTCGGTGACCGTCTCCAAGAGTCGGAGAGCAGTGATAAGTTCAAGTGCGACGTCAGTAGTCCACTGGCGGTCGGTTTGGCGAGGCATCGTGGAGGGAGATAACAGAGAGGAAGATGCACCAGCTGATCTAGGCGCTATCAGATGACTAGATGGCGTGATAAGGCGTTATCGAAATAGTAGTAGCGTGTTTGGTGCGTGGAGATAATAAAAATATTCAGTGGTTCATAAAGGGGGTGATCACGGATTTATTCCCAAAACAAAGAATTTATTTGTCCCATCAGACGATTATTTTTATTCCCAAACGAGAAAATAGTCCCTACCGTGAACTCCCCTATTTTCACCAACTTTTATTGTAAATTTTGCAACTTTCCCCACAACTTTGCTCACTTTTGAAGCTCAAAATAAGGAGGGGTTCTCTCATGTTTTTCCCCTACTTTTATTACCGGACTTACAATTTCACCAACTTTTGTTTCCAACTTCACCAACTTTCTCAGTTCGAAAATTTCCCCACAACTTTTGGGCACAAAAATTTTTTATTGCTCCAATCGACACCTAAAGCCATCTGAATACTAGATCTTGATCCCCCACAGGCCTTACCATGCTAGTTTTACCCCAGGAGTGGAAATACGGTGAGCACAAACTTCAAACACGATCACGTGTCACCCAGGCCGGCTAGCGTTGATACCTGTCTGACATTCGGATCCTGAATTACAACCCTCCCTTCAGTTGGGACCTATTGAGTGCAACTGATATGGAAGCTGATGGCAGTTTGAATTAGAAGAGGTTTCCAGATTTAAGGATACAAAAACATGTTCAACAGAAGTGATATGTGGTACATGCCCTTACAAATTAGATCCATAAGCAGAGGATGAAGAGATAGTGGGCTTTGCTGCGAAGCGCGCTACCACGAGTTATTCAGATAAGCGCCGTATACCGCCCAAAATGGAAATGAGATTTGTTTGTTCAAGCATCATCAAGACGCGTCGTGCCCCTTTCTGGACTTTTTGCGACCCTGAGCGTGCCTTATCCCACCGTTGAATATGTCCAACGCGTGCTGTGTGCGATGGCTTCGATGGAAGAAATTTACCAGTTTCTCAGCAGGGTGCCCGGGCTGAAAGAGGCCGTTGGAATGGATAAGGCAATGGCCTTCGTCAGGCTCGCATCTCGCTTCAAGGATGAAATAATTCTGACCCAAAGGTCGACCTACGATCCCTCCAAGGCTCCCTCAGAGCTCCCTGAGCATGTCCTATCTTTCCTCGGTGGTGCAACCATAATCTGGCACCATTGGATGCTCTCAGTGGGGTGATAGTGGTCATTGTAAGTGATCTATGAGAGCTAAAAGATATTTGGTCAGTATAAAAGACTTTTGGGCCTAGGAGGGGACTCACAGAGAGAGATATCGCTCGTACTGTTGTGGTCGGGACAGAGATTGGACGTATTTGGTATGCGAACAAACAAAGCCAATGGCTTATGTGAGGTGTCCACGAAAATATCCACCAAGTTCACGGAGTCCACCAAGTCCACCGGGTCCACGGGAAAATACGGTAGACTTATATACGTATGTTCTCCCTCAAGGACTACCGAAATTGGCAAGTCTCATCTCATGCGTAACCATTCAGCCACTTTATCACCGATGAGTTTGTCAGATACTGTCAACTATGGCGCGCCTTTCTGGCCACCCGCCATCAGGACTCCCTTGTTAATATTTACTCTTCCTCAGACTCGAAGCCTAGCCCAGTGTCGGACCCTTCTTGTTGTGAGGACGCATTCGACGGGGAAGCACCATCATCCACCGATGTATGCTTATGCTCATCTCCCACATTGGCATTTTCAGCTTCACCGGGCAGGACGCGTGGCTGCGTTCTCGTCGCAAGCCTCGGTTTAGTCGGTGGAGGTCCCCATCCGAATCGCTTGCCCTGTTCTTTCATCTGTGTTCGTGTCGTTTCCCATTTTTTCCGGGCAATAAGATACTCCGAGTACACTCGATCCTTCTGCACCTTCTTCGACGTTTGTGGGGCCACGGGCTTTTCGAGCTGCGGTGTTCCATTGCTCTCGAAGTCCTCCACGTCCACTGCAAAGTCCGTGTCTTGGGAAAGGACACCTCCCTTGTCGGGTTTCTGCAAAAATCTTGCTTGAGTTGTCTACAAGGACGGAAATCTTGGACACAAACTGGCTCATTCGCTGCCCAGGCGTTGAGCGCCGGTTTTTTTACCTGCATCCTGATGCCCTGCACAACGATTAGACATGCGTGATGACACTCAGAGATATTCGACCGTTTGTCCCCTCGACGCAATGACTTTTGAGGACGCTTTCACAGCTTCTTGAACTCTAATTTCTTCAGATTCCCCATCCGAGTCATCGGATATATTCACTACGATGCCCTGCGTTCCATATCAGTTCATTGATCCAGAAGATACAAATTGACCCACGGTCTTTTGTTTTGGGCGTGGAGTCATGAATCCCTGCTTCTCCTTCACCTCCCATGGCTCCACCTGAGTGGCAATGTATCAGAAATTGGCAAATGAAACTTGAGAGTTGCACCTCCTCCATTTTCGATTGTGCTTTGACAATCTTTGGCCTTTTTTCATTGCTCTCAACTTTCTCGTGATCATTCCTGTCCTCGAATGTTTTATGTGGGTAACGTTCCATTTGCTCCACATTTGTCCAAGCCCTTTGGATGTTGCAGAGGACCCTCTGATGGAATCCATCAATCACTGCAAAGTTGAGCGAACGCAGCGGACACCGACTTCAAGATCGGAAATTCTTTGCCCATGACTCGTCTCCATGATATCGAGCCTTTGCAATATTACAGCCTGAAATTCCTTTGATGTTTGGAGACGCTTGCTGCACTGATATTCGACGATCTTTTGGATTCAATGCGTGGAAAGAAGCGTCCTCACCATGATCAGCAGAGAAGCGAGAACAATTGTTGAACCAGCCAACGTGGATTCTGAGACTATGCGCGATTGATATAGGCTGAGTGCGGGACTGCGGATAGATCTGGCCCGCCTACGGTGCCGAAAACTCGCCGTGGACCCGGAGAATGCACGTTGCACAGATGATTGTCAAATTAAGCGGCTTCGGCGGTTACGGGCCGTCAGAAACACGACCGTTTTTCCGAGATTCGAATTCCGGATAACGACAAAAGGGAATAGCGCGGAGATGGAATACGACTGGGACGCGTTCTGTGAAGGCAATCTAGAATCAATGTGGGCTGCCGTACTTTCGATTCTGGAGAAAAACCAGCAGCAAGCGGAGGCGGGGACTGAAAAGTAGCACAAAACAATGAGCGGGAATGAGGGAGGAGATTAGAAATGGTGCTACGAGGATGGATATTGATACAACTAAACGGTGGATGGAAGAGAAAAGAGGAGAATATGTGACAGCAAGAAAGCAACGCAACAGTATTACAGCGAATAAGCGAATAGACGCACTTGTAACTAAACCGTGTCGTGCCAGCGGTGCCTGCGGACCGATATGTGGTGCAGCCTCAAGGAGGTGAAGGAGAAGACAGGGCAGCCATAAAGAACGGAAATACGCCGGAAGGTGAGAAAAGGATCGATGGAAGAAAACGGGGGAGCAATAAATGCGCAGACAATATGTAGGAGGATAGGACAAAGAGCGACTGAAGAAGGCGGGGCACACGCGGCTGGAACGTGGGATCCGACCTGCGTCCCAGCAGTGGCACGTCTGAAACGCGCCGGCTGATTGCGGGGTTCTGTGCCCGAAGGAACTGACCGCAAGCTCAGCAGGATCGTAGAGAAACGAGTTACTGGTGCAGAAACTCGGTACGGGCATTTGGAACTGAGGCGCGCGCCCAAGACGGAGGATAGAGAGTAAAACGAAGAGGGATCCTGAAAAGAATGGCAGGCGCGACGCACGACATACGGGAATGTAAGCAAGGCGGTGGCGAAGGAAGAATAAAGTGAGGAAAAAAATTAGATGCGTACCTGCGAATCCCTTCCGATGTTGTGACCATCTCAACTCTTCACGCCAAAGTCGAGGATAGAGAGGGTGCGTGTAGCGGCTGCGCTCGCGAGGCTAGTCGAGGCACACAGTTTACGCATTCCCGGTGAACCATGCGAAGTGAAGTGGAATAGCTGAGGCAAGGACGGGCAAGCTGGCAACACGGGCTAGGCTGGAGCTAACAGCCGTCACGACCGTCGTGGTGAAAGAAAACAAGCGACGTGACTGTGTTGATATTCCTATCTACCCGCCTCTTGCTGGAGTCCTCCCCGGCGGGTGTCTGTCGTTGAGGCCTTTGAGGAATCGGCGTGGACTAGGAACAAGTGGGGGGCGCCGACGTGAGATTGGCCTGGTGGCGTACTGTACTATTTCGACTGAGTGTTCATAGGGTGTCATGCATCACCTACAGTGTTCATTTTTCCAAGTGTTCATTTCTCGGCAATCATGGGAAAATTACCATAAATGGCATTCCAGTATTTGCCGGACCCTAAATTTTGACAGTTTTCAACTTGTCCGAGCACCAAAATCTCAATGTCACTGTCACCAGAACCTAAAGTGTTCTCAGAGGCTAGACTCGTGACCAGTCTGCCTGCGAATGGCGACAAAAGTGGCGAGCACGTTGCCACAGGCAGACTAGTACTTCTCGGATGCTGTCAAAGGGCTGAGCACAGAGTTTGAATTTTTGGCGGGTGCCGATCACTGGCATTTGGTGGCTGTGCTATGCCATCAATCTTCGCTCAAATTCGACCCTCTAGTATGCCCCTGCGACGCACTTGGTACAGATTCTGAGGAGACAGAATTTGAGAAAAGACAAAATGAATAAAGTGTTCTCTTTGAAATTTCTAAATTTGACTTGAATTGAGTTCCGAATGAAGGAAAAGAAATTTTTTCAAACTCCGTGCTCAGACCTTTCGCTTAGCCCAAGAAGTACCAGCCTGCCTGCGGCAACGTGCTTGCCACATTTGTTGCTGCTCGCAGGCAGGCTGGTTATGAGCCTACTCAGAGGCCTGTGTCACGCATCACCTGAACACTTGGTCGAAATAGTACAGTAGTCACGCCGTCACTCATGACCGCTTCTCTTTCACCTGCCCAAGCTGGCCGACCTCGACCTAGTCTTGTAGCAATCACGACCCGATTATCGAGACACCGACTGATTATGCAATCAGGTGGCTGTGCTTCCGGCCACCCATTCCTTCCTACCACGACAGAAAGACCCTGTATAAATCTGAGAATATTTAGGAGTATACTAATCAATTGGAAAATGAGTTTGTTCTGCAAAAGTCAAGCAATTCCTTTGGCTGATGTCCCAATAAGCAATGGCCTCTTAAAATGACAAGATATTTTGCCTTCGCAAATTGATTGCATATCGTCGTGAGGGCTGAAAAAACTGCTTAGCACTGGGTGAGAGTCTCTAACCTTTTCAGACCTTCTATACACTGGAATTTTTCCAGATTTAATGCTTCCAGGCCTATCCCGCAACATGGAGACCAACAATCAGTTGATGTCTCGACAATTGGCCCCTGTTTGCTAACAGACTCTAATATTGATACTTACTTGTTCATCATCAAATTTATTAGAGTATCTGTAACAGAGACTAACCTCAACTGCTCCTCTGTCCAGATGCCCACACTCCTATCCTTTCCGTCACGTTCTTCGTCTTCCCATCCCCGCCCACTTTTGCCACTCCGCCCCGTCCTCGGGCCCTGCAGACGCTGCGCTGTACATACACCTCTCCCGCCGATCTGCTGCCTGGTGCCTAACCGACTCCGACCAGAAGGCTGAAAAACCTCTGGTACGCCTCTCTCGGGTGCATAGCATGCGCTAAGCTTTTCATGTTGCCCAAGGAGCGTAGTTCTGTTAATGCCGGTGCGTCCCAGGCATATCCGTCTCTCCGCCCAGATTCTATATCCTCATCTACGCCCCAGCTCCGATCCATGCGACCTACTACATCTTCAAAGTTCCATGCCGTTGCTAGCGCCACCCAATCTCTCTCTGGCTTCCTCCCCACATAGTGCCTTCATCCTGCACTGGCGCCCCTCATCTCGTGCACCAAAGCCGCTCATTTCGCTTGCTCACGTCCCACCCAGTCCTCCCGCCCATTCCCGCTTCCCTCCCCGATACCTATTGCACGGTGCCCCGCTCCCAGCAAACACCTTCCTACGGTGCCTTTCATCTGACGCCGCCGCCCGCCGTCCCATCACTCTCGCATTCCGCGCATCCCAAATTTCCTCTAGCCGCATCCCTCTCGCACAGCTCCGCGATTCTCCGACGGAATCTTCCCCCCGAGGTTCAGCTGATCCTTGTCTTGCTCCTCATTTCCACCAGTCAACGACGTCTCGCAGGATTTGACTCGAAACCTTCTCGGCTCGCTGACTCCCACGTTCCTCCATGACACCTTGGCGACACCACTATGGATTTACGCCCCCCGCTCCAATGTTTGGCATGGTCGCGGTCGTCGTTCCCTCCCGATCGCCGGCCTGGTACAGCGCGCGCGTGGTTCTACCCTTGTCCGCCGTGGATCGTGCCATAATCATCTCCTCACTTGATCTCCGAGGCATTTCAGGGTCATTTTCGCCTCGCGCTCGCGTCGTTCTATCTCACTGGCCTCTATTCAAGAATAGTGGTGTAATTCATCGGCAATTGAATCGTCATGCTTGTTGGACCCAAGGTAAGTTGTTCTCTATGGACCATCCAATCTCCTAAACATCCCCGGCGAATTCCCGGGCGAATTTGTCTTGCACGCGCTCAGCTGTTTCTCACCACGACGGCTGACGCCGAGTGCCACAGATTAGTCTAAGCTCCTCCCTGCGGTATGATTCATTCTTCTGAATATCTCGAGGGAAACCGTGGAATGTGTCTGTGTCGTGCGCTCGCAATCTGTATCCCATTACTGTAACCATCAAGATGGGGACATCGTGCTCGACACGGACCTAAGGTAGCTTTTTATCGGCAAAGATCCTCACCGCGTACCCGCCGACTAGCGCCGCGTGGTCAACTCGTGTCCACCAGCGTGTACAATACAGCCGCGCCTGCCGCCCTTTGGTTCTTCGATGCGGGCGTCTGTCATACTCCTCGCAGCGTTGGTTCGCTCCGGAAATTCTATTCTCCGGGTGTCAGGTGCGTCGGTTAATCCCAGACACGTCAACTAATAAATTCCGTCCCTTGTCACCCCAGACGAATACGCTGGTCCGTGACGCCGTTCTCCCTGTCTGTGCTCCCCTCGCCCTTCCTGTGAGCTCCTTCCATGGATTTCCGGGCATCGGTCTCACTCGCGATTGCCCCATTTTGACGTCAATCTGCGCCGTAGAGTCACTCTCTTGATGTCCACTGTCGAAATCCAGAATTTGAATGCAGCACCGCTATATCTTTCGACTTCGCCGGCTGCAGGTCTTCTATCCTCTTCCCTGTAGCTATGGCGCAAAGTACCCGAATCCGACAATAACCTCAACGTGCAATCATTATTGATTTCACACCCACCAGAGACGTCTGCTCCCCATGGTTGGCTACATGTCGCTCTTCCAACATCGGTGCGTATACTCCTACTTGAGTTATGAATGGAACTCGGTCCCAATGAATTAGCCCTTCTCTCCTATCGTAGATTCGGTATTTATCGACGATGTGCCTTGCACAACTGGATAATTTTCTAGATTGTCAATGCATTTCCCATCGTTTCGCCATTGACCAACCTGTATGTGCGGATTTTGTTCCCCCAGAAATAGTGCATTCCGTCTCTGTGCGTCGCCTCTACTTGAAGTTGAAATTTGCACCATGGTACTAACGTGCTATCAATATACTCTGAATATCTCCGCCCGAGCGACAGGGCGTTTCTGTGTGCAACACTTCACGAGTACATGCGAGCGCATTCTAATGGCCTTGGTCGAATTTACCCGCACGACGCCTGAGGAAGCCCCATGTGTTTTCTTCGACTAAGTACACGAAGCTCGACGTGCTCCGCGATGTCACCGTCATCTCTGCCAGCAAATTGACGGCTTTGCAAACTATCCGTCCCAGGCAAGAGTTGAGCGATAGCAAAGTTCCTGACACAGACCTGCCAAAGTTGAGAATGGGGGGGAGGGGGATACGTCATCGATTTCCACTGTTTCGGAGAGCATCGGACCGAGGCAAGACTTTGCGACGTCACCGTGTCTTCGTGCCGAAGCGTGCCGATTGAAATCACAAAATGAATTTAAAATGTAGCGTGTTCGTTGCTATAAGAAATAAAATATTTTGGGTATCTAGAGATATGTATTAAATATGAAAATTGGGGGTCTTGCAAATTTTCAGCGCTATCGGGCCAATTTTGAAGCTGCAGTGAAGAGTTCAAGAATGAGACCATCGAAAGTCGGTCGGAGACGTCGGACTTCCCGATTTGGGGGGTCGTCAAGGAGGTCTGTGTTTGATCGTGAAAGATCGCTCACCTCTTGGTCCCACTCCTGACTTTCCGCCGCAACGTGGCAACCTAAATGTGGAAATTTGATGGCGGCGAAATTCGGCATACTTGATGGCCACTGCTTGCGAAACCCTTTTCCCCTCGACAAGCATACCCTTTCCTCACTCTTTATCGCTTTACTGGTGCAGTGGTTCTACCTCCAGTATTTATGTAAGAATTTACATTTTTGTTGGCGGTTCGATTCTGTGTGAGAACATTTTTTGGCTTTTTTCCTCAGCGAATATTCATTTAGTTTACAACAACGCCTGTACCCCGTGTTAAGCATTTGGTATCTTTCCAGCCTCACTTGACTGGTTACATGCCTATTGCTGAGAGTTGGAGGTTTGGCGGTTGTAAGGTATCCTGGTAAAGAGGCACCCGCCCTTATTTGGGACTTTTTGGCCCAGATTTATTCAACTGCTCCACTGGTGCACATACAAATAGTTTAAACCTATTTGAAAACTTACAAACAAGCCCCATTGGACAGAAAAACTGTGTTGGGACTTAGAACTTGGAAAATGACATGCCGAAAGTGACGGCCATCAAAGTCTGCCGAAATCCGCCGCCATCAAATTTCCCGATCCGGATGTCACGTTGCGGCGGAAAGTACGCAAGTTCTTGGTCCCAGGTCAAAGCGAGTGGTGGCCGTATGCAACCACACATGATGTAAGTGGTGCAACTTAGAGAGAGCCAGTGGTGGATCATTTCTGCGGTCAAAACCGCCGACGTGATGGTAGGCGTGCGTAGTATCACACGCGAGATCCCACTGGCTAGTGTTGCCGCAGCTCGGCTCGGCTTCGGCTAAGCCGCAAAGCCGAGCCGAAAATTAGCCGATTCAAGCTGACCTCAGGATCCTTCAGAAACGCTTGAGAACTATTTGAACCTACGGCTCGTTTCAGCTCAACATCGGCTTTGCTGGCTTTGGCTCGGCTCTGGCTTGAGCCACGGCTCAGACCGATTTAGATAAAACCCTTTTTTCCATGTTCAGATGTGTGTAGATGTCATTACACTTTCATCCAGCATTGCACACCATTTCACTCCAGTTATTTACACCTGTGAGATGAGAATTCCGTAAGTCTTCTCACAGCTGTCAGAAGCTGTCAAACCACGTGCTCATTGTTGGCAGCGATGCACAGGATGCGATGACCATGACAACGTCTCAAGTGTGATCAGTTTAGATAGTTGAAATTCAAAACAGTCTTCCTCAGCATGAATAAGGCTTCTGTGACCCCAGAAGGTACTCATTCCAAAACTGAGGCTAAGCCGCGGCTCGAGCTGCGAGCTGAGCCGGAGCCAGCCGGCCCTGAGCCGAGCCGAGTTATTTTAGACGGCTCATGTCGTAAGCCGAGCCGAGCCAGTCGTAGCCGAGCCGCGGCAACACTACCACTGGCTGGTAGGGCTGAGGAAGGGCTGAGGATCCGAGAAATACAGGAACTCGAGGTCCTTTAAATACACTAGGTCGCAAACAGCCTTGTCCTGACATTCCAGTCATTGTATCCCTACAGTTTATGCATGTGCCGTACGGCTCCTGTTCGTCCAAAATCACACTATCCGAAGACCTAAGTAGTCTCGCGTCTGAAGAGATATGGGCCGAGAAATGAATCCGAATCATAATCTCAAATGTCGCAAAGCAGAGCTAGAAATAAAGTGGAGTAAGGTTGAAGAGAATTATCAACAGTTGTCTCGAAGTGAAAGAGAATTATATAGTGCACCTCAATATGTCGCGTGGATACCCACTGCAGACACGTCAGCTGAAATCTACGACAAGAAAAGAGTTCCCGACCCCAAATGAGCCCATGACCAAGCCCCGACTCGAAAGCGTAAGTTCTCGTATTATAATATAATGCAGAAAACGAGGAAGGTGGACACACTGGCCACCGGGTTAGTCTCTCCTAGACAGACATCCTATATGAACACTCGTACCTTGTACCATCAGGTCTGTCTATGGGCGTGTGATCTTCCTGGATAGAACTAGGTGGGACCTGTAACTATATGAGCAAAGCTTCGAAATCAGGGATAGTGTCGCCGCGGTTAGGTTCAGAACCGCTTCTGAGCCTGAACCGAACCTGAACCGAACCCCAAGTGAGGTTCGAGGTTCGGGCATTGGTAATTTTTGGTGAACCTGTACCATCCCCTATTCAACACTCGACGCTAAAATCCTCGTTCTTCTAGCTTCATTCCCCCTCCTCGATGCTAATATTCGAATTCGATTTCCAAACCCAACGCCGACATCCGTGTTCTCACCGGCAAACCGCGCTCTTCTTGTGGTGTACATAACGCCATAAACATTGTGATTTCTTCCAATCCACATCCACGAGTTCCCCGGGAGTCTGGTTTCGGGCTAACCGATTGACGTCCCATATAGTATCCGTGCCTCGAGCTCAACTTTTATATAATGAATAGCACCACTACAAAATCCTGGTATCTCCGCAACAGTCAACACAGAGGACAGCCTTTAGATAATAACGCACAGTTCCGAGAATTAAGATGTAATCTCGGGGCGCCTGCCCACACTGATGCCCATGGATCTTATTTGCACCTACACCCACTGGTAAAATCGTTTTACTGCTTGGCCTCGACCGAGGAGCTTATTTGCAGCATCCTATCGTGAATTCGATTTTGTCTGGGTCAACAATTCGGCCGTGAATCGAACTGTGAAGTGTGTAGAGCCGCTCCGCTGTGCCGCTGGTATCATAATGCTTCTGTTTTTCCCTCCTGCATCTGGTATTCCTTCCTTGAAATATTTTCGTCCCACAAATCAATTGGTTTCTCCGTGCGACTCGAGGCAAACCACGGGGTCTTACTTATCAGGGCAGACTCGCCGCACCCAAGCCATGAGTCCCACCTAGCCACCGTGATTCCGTATCTCTGATTGGCGCTCTGGGACTGCAGCGTTTGAGTCAGGATTTTCTCTCTCAAGACCCATTGCCGGATTAATTGAGAGAAAGGCGAATATCAGGCACGTCAAAGTTCTCGCTTGTGGTAGTAAAAGGTAGGAACCTTGCTGTCTGGGTTGGATTGCCTCCACTTGGTGCACGTAACAACAGATTTCTGGACAAGATCTTCCCACTCTGCCTGATTGAGCTGTTAAGCCCGGAAAGAAGTGTATTCGTCAAACAGGACTTCGTCGTGGAGGGAAATGTCGAGGTTATCGAATGATATCTTGTCGACATCGCCTCCCGATTTGCGGCCGCAGAACACAAATGCTCTAATTGAACAAACACATCGTCAAAAATTGAAGAACAATCAAAGAAGGTGGACTATACACGAACTTGACATTGCCAGAAAGAAAATTTCATGGATTAATTATCATCTACACTTTCGTCATCTCCGCTGCCGGCATAAACAATGGCGTATGGGTATAAGATACTATCCTTTCCGTCGCATCCTTGACGCCCCTTGTTTATAAACCAGCCTACAAATTAGGCTTGAACCAGCCGCACGCTCGACCGCAATTTTGATCGAAGCGTCTGGAACATAATCACCGGACGCAGCAACCGTCGGCCATCCTAGCCGGCGGTTGTTTTGACTTATAAAGATTTCGATTCACTGAAAATTCAATCTTTCTCAAAATGAAATTCTGAAGAGACAGATATTTTATATAGGGTTCCAAATGAATATTCCATTGATTTACGTCACTAGGAGGAGATTCCCCATCACTGCTGAGGCATGAAACTTTGCCAATTTGAAGACCTAGCGGGAAAGAAAATGTCAGCAAAAATTGACATGGACAGGTGGAGAGGGATCGTACTTGTGCAACCACCATTAATTCACGGACTCAGTGCATGCAGCTGAGCATCTGAGACTTCAGCCCTTGAGTGCTCACGACAATATACGTCTGCGCGCATCCCTGGCGGACCTGTCGTGCTCAAATGTTGAAGATTGGTATTATGTGAATGGAGAACTGTGTACCTCAAGGGGCGCGACTGTAGACGCTGATACAGCTAGCACAGTAGCAAGGAGAGCAGAGAAAACCTTGGAGAACATCTTTAGAAAAGTCTCCGGTGAGAAGTGAGGCTTGGGAACTCCAAGCCACCCGATCAAGGTACCGCAGATAGCCGGCGAAGAAGAAAAAAAAAAAGGACCAGTGTGCGTGCAGGGAACTCGAAAAATCAGCTAAAGGGTTTATGTACTGTTTAGTTAGGTGCATTCAATGAACGGTATTCACATTGATACCACGGCCTTCTTGACATTGAGATGTTTTGCGGAGTTTACTGGTCGGGAAAAAGCCTGGGAAGCAAACTTGTTCAAAAGAAGGAATTGCGTCGCTGAAAAGAATGAGGTCAAAGAGGTCCGAGTTCGAAGAATGCGAAAGGAATACTGGTCTAATTCGAATTTGGCCGCCGGAGACAGCTGAGACAATGTACGAGGCAAAATTTCCCGCGACATTCGGCGAGCGCTCATCATCGGTGATAGGTTTCAACATGGACGCCGGACTCCTCGACAGCACTTGCGAATGGTCTCGCAGAGCGCGAGAATAATCTAGACCCGCATCCCGGCAACCAACGAAAGTGGTCCAAGAAAGCTTAGATTCGCAGGCGGCGGACAAGGACAGGGAACGAATATAGTTCCATCGCTGTCCTGGCGGTCCAATACCAGATCGTATATTTCGAACGTTTTGCCAAGAAAATGACTGTAAACATCTTTTTTTGTGGGATTGGTGCATTTGTAAGTCTGCCCGAGTCCGAATATCCCCACTCTGTTGAAAATAAGTAGTTAACCAGCTGCCCAGTGCCAGTAGAATATCGATGCTCATTGCTGGTTTCAAGAAGGCTGGATTTTGGATTTTTTTATCGTTCAGCAGAGCCTTCGTGTGCGGCCAGAGCTCGGCCGGTCCTTGTCGGCGGATATAAATTCCCCGGGTTGATTTGAAATCATTGCATGCCAAGAAGGCTCCAGACCGTGCGGCAAAAGAAACGCAGTAAGAGTTCCGCTTTTCTGTCTCACGTCCCGTTTCTTCAGCGACAAGCAAAGAAATCTTGATACTTCATAAAGGTGTTATCTTGAGTACCGCAGTGATTCATGCCAAAGAGCCGTCCCCAATTCAGAATTTTTCAATCTAGAAAGGACAGTTGAGTCTTGAACCAACACTGGCAACGGCCTTGAGACCAACAACTTACCATTTGCTTCATAATATTCTAGACCTTGAAATCCTCAACCGGCCTGAATGCTTTGCATCAAGCGTGGCAGCACTGGAGTATCTGTCAAAAATACTGGACAGATACAAGTATGTGGTGGCTCAGTACGGCGCTTCAAATGAACTTGATATCGGAGGTGTTGAGTGGCAAGCGGTCCGGAGGCATCAAGCATGGAGCCTGACCCGTCGATGCGAGGAGAAATGAGAAGAACATTCCGTAAGGAATGCCCGCGTTTTTGAAGTACGTCTTAACTCAGTGCCTAATGCGATGGTCCAACGAAGTCAATTCCACTCTTGAAAGCTGAATTAAAGTCGAAGAGCATGTATAGTCCGCGTTCTGGGAATAAAGAGCCCGAAAGCTCGGAGGGCCCCGCAAGATAGGACTGTACCACTGTTGCGAATTGAAGTACATCTCACACAGATTGTGCATGATAATCTCACCTGCGGTGGAAAACATGCGGATAGCCCATGAAGATAAAGATTCTTAAAGGAGACCAGAACCGTGCGGAGTATTGCAGCTGTCGGTTGTCGGCAAGAGGTAGGAATTAAAAAATAGACAACAAAACCAGCAGTGAAGGAAGAGCGCCCAAACTAGAGATAAACAAAATCTGGCGCCCGTGCGAGGTCAAGCTAGTACACGCGAAGGCTAGAACTGGTCGAGTCTGACCCTGCGCAGGCACGTCGCCAAACTTTATAGGACTCACACAAAGCGCCACCCGATAGTTCCAACATCTCCAGCGAAAGCGACATGGACGTTTGAAGCAAGTAAAAAACGTATTTGCGTATGTTGTCCTGGTGTCCAAATCAGGTCTTCCACTTGCCTAATCAGGAATGTCTTGAGAGAAATCGAAAAGCGTCTGGGAGCCAACGGAAGAGATAAAAGAGGTAGAAGCAAGGGGCAGTCACAAGAGATAGAGCAGAATATATATGGTATGGCTGTAAACGTGAGAGGAGGTGGCTACAGAGACCAAACGGTCAAGACGTATGTACGAGTCAGACTGACCATCTCTCCACGCATTCATTCACCCTGACCGGAGCAGGAACAGGGATGAAAGCAGCGTCCGTTCTCGCCGACCCATAGCCGTCCTGTTCCTCTCGCTCGCCATACATGTACCCATGAGGAGGAAGGATGTATGCCACAGGACGTACGCGCGAGCTCTGCCATCCCATCTCTCCCGTTGCATCAGGATATCCCAGAGCCTGAGAAGCAGATGAGCACGCGCGAGAACGAAAGTAAGCGCGAGAGAACGCACGGCGCGGGAACACAAGCCGCAAGAATCGTGAGTGGGAATGGCATTTGGTCCGCCGCGGCATGGCTGCGCGCGGGATAACATATCCCCGTGTGCCCCTCCTTTCCCTCCGGTCTCATCCTTTCTCTCCGTCTCATTCGATACCCCCAAAGGATCCACGCCGCCCTGTGTGAGCACGTTGTGTGCGTCCGCGTCCATGCGTGCAGGCGACTGGCTCAGGCGCCCCGATAGGGAAGACACTACGCGACGCTCAGCGGCGCGCTGCTGGCGAGGTGCGCTCACTCCAGCTGCAATGGCAGTCTCCGCCTCCGAGGCGGCCTTGCGACTGCTGTATCGTCGAGATGTACCGTGGAAGAGGGGCGAGGGAAAGGGATTAAGCGGACAGTATCAGAGCCCTGTGTAGCGGAGAGGGTATGCTGTGCAGACCAGTCTCAGCTCACGAGAGGGAATCCAGCAACAGAACTAGAACAAGCTCTGTTGGGGGAAAGGAAAGCCTAGACTATGTAGATAAGCTCGGCCTTATATACGTAGAGAGTGTGTGATGTGATGAGTGGCAAGGAACGGAAATCCCTACATACGCTGTGGAAGCTCGACTTGTTACACTCGTCGCCTTCCCATTTTAGGCCGATCAGCGCTGTCAACCGAGTTAGGAAACGCCGTGATGCTTCTTTTTGTTCTATTGCTTCCATACACTATTCCGTTTGATTCTATGCTTACTCTCCTCTTCTCTCCATCAGCTAGGTCCAGAACTCTGTACATCCCAAGACACTGCTTTCCATTGCATTCGTGCTCGAACAAAGTCGACGGCGATCAATTCTCTCGTAAATGGTCCAGGCCTCGAGGACGGCGTTATACCTAGTGATCTGCTTGGTTTGGTTTGGTTTGCAAACCATGGTTTTGGTTTGGTTTCAGCTGGTTTTGGTTCCAAAATCCTCAAACCAAAACCAAAACCATGGAAGCAGGTTTGGTTTGGTTTGGTTTTGGTTTAAACCATGGTTTCGCACGCACCATTCATGACCATTTGTTCACAACGTCATATTACAAATATTACAATGCTGGTGTGCGCAAGGGACATCCACCCAAGAAATCTGTTACACCGAATGAAAAAAAGCGATTTCAGGCTTGCCAGCCCAATTAGCGGAGTACAGCCACACCCAAATATGGTGATTTTCCCAGGGAAACTACGGCAATTTTCTTTTTGGCCCAATTCTACCTCGATCTGGGGTATATCAGGGCTTGATTTACACCATTCTAGCAAGATTGTTGTTGACCAATGTCTCGGCATTCTCCGGCGGGTACCTTTGAGCATTCATTTCAAAACCATGGTTGCAAACCATGGTTTTGGTTTCACCCGCTTCAAACCAAAACCAAAACCAGCCCAAAACCAACAACATGGTCTGGTTTGGTTTCAACAAACCATGGTTTTGGTTTTGCTGGTTTCTTGGTTTGAAACCAAACCAAGCAGATCACTAGTTATACCCGAATTTGGACAACGGCGAACTCGACTTACGCTATTCTCGGATTTCACACTCATTTTGTACAGTACTCCGTAGCAATCCGGACGCAACACTCACACTTGAAGCTTGCTGTGCTCTCGGACCGTGCCTGGGATCGATTCGAGGCGGCTTGGTCACCCGTACTCGGCGCTGTTGCGGGGCAGTGCTTCTCCCTATCCGTCTTTGCACGACTCCCGGGGTGCAGTGAGTGTAAGGTGTGGGTTAGCCGAAGGATTTACCATGATCACTTTATCTACTGATGTTTCATGTATTTTTGCTGTTGATTTCCGGGCTCTGGTGCCGCGAGAGCACGCGGGCAGCCATCCCCTCGTGTACTCGCTCTCTCTCCCTCTTACCACCACCACCTCAATCCACACATTTCTGAGCAACTCCGTGCAAATCCACTTTCGTTTGACCACCCTGAGCTAAGTTTTACATTATATTTTCTCTACTTTTCGATTCACGGCTATCTTGACCACTTATCAGCCATCACACCCTTTTATGCTACACAACTCGGCGACATCACCAGCACGACCTGGACACACCTCGATCCCCGTGAGGATCAACCTTCTCTTTGTCAACGCCCTCCCATGGTATCCACGAGACCATGAACAAAACAAAAAATACGCAGAAGATAGGTAGAAACACGGAGAAAAGGAAGGAAAGAAAAGAAACATACCACCTGCCCTCCTACGCGCGCTATTCTCCACCATCAGAAGTCGGCACGTCTGCTATGACCCTTGCGGGATGTTCCTCAATACCTAGAGGGAAAATCAACCTGGAAGTAGACGAGGTCAGTTCCAGGAGACTCAAGAGCCATAGATGTCCGGAGAAATGTATTGCGCGTTCCAAGGGTGTCCCATAATTGGAATAAAAACCAGCGGACATGCAATTGTCAGAAGAGTCGCGAAACTTGAATTTGCCGGTCAAGGTTGGGAGAAAGGGTCGAAATGCTGTAGCTATCATCCACGGAACAATTCAGGTTCATCATATAGACGACCAGGTGAGAGAGAGAATGCCATGAGATGAGAGCAGGAAAAGAGCGCGACGCGTTCGTTTGGTCATTGATCCACGTCGTATGTACGGTCCGGTCTCCCGACCATGACACAAGCTCCTTGCTCACGCCCTCCATCTCGCGTCCTGGCTCTACAAGCTCGGGGTTCGGCTCAACATTCTGGGTGTCATCTGCCGTGGCCGAGAGGTGCGTGCCTGCGCCATGGTCCAACTGCAATGCCGTTGAGTCCATCTCTTCAAGGTGCAAGCCTACCGTGTCAGCAGTTTCAACTACGCTTGTACAGTCGCGATACCGTGCCGAGACGTCAGAGTCGATGTCCAATAGCTGCCAGTGGAATACATATGCGCAGTTGTCAGTGTCTCTATCGCATATTCTGAATCTCGAGCCCACTTTGTCAATCGCAAACCGTGTCTCGTCGAATTCCGGTGCCGAATAATTGTCGAACGGTGATACCATTTCTTGCAACTCCGTACGGATCCTGTCAATGAGCATGGTATCCACCTTCTTCTTGTGCTCTGCAGAAGGCTCCAACGCTTCAAGAGTGACTGAAAAAACACCAAGCTTCTGAGCCTCCTTCAAGTTGCGGAGACGCTCGATCTCGGCAAAGGACACGGCATTCGAGCTAACGTTGTGATTCTTGGGTGGCTTCAAACGATTGTGCAGTGGGAAATCTTTACAGATGTGCTCAGTCCTGCCACAATCGAAGCATCTGCCTTCGGCGCGGTACTGTGCCATTTCAGCCTTGGTGAGTTTCCGTTCACCATTTCTATTCGTTTTCTTGGACTGCGAGGAAGGAGTGGCTACTGTGCTTGAGCTCTCACCCTCCAGACGCTGTTCTGTTGCGCTGGAGGTCGGCGTCTTCGAAACGGTGTTATCATTGCTATGATTGTGCGGACGCAGGTCAGCTAGGTCCTTCTCCACCTCGGCCATGTGCAACGCGGTCTCATAGTTTGCAGCCGACGTCTCTAACTTATCTAAGGTCGATGTTTTACGGTCATAGCCATTCTCCGCCCAGTGGAATCTAACACGGGAGTCGGCACCTTGCCAGAAACGAATTATGAACTGGCGCTCGGTGAAATCGTCGCCAATGCTGTCGCGTAAATCGGTCAATTCCACGCGATAGTCACGAATCGGGTGTCCGCGCTGCCGGAACCTCTCGAATTTTTCGCGCTGGATCGAGCGGAAGTTGGGCGGGAAACAGTAATTAAACAAAGCTTTGAGCCGCTTATTCAATTTCCATTTACTCGGGTCTTTAGCAACTTCTCGCATGTACCAGCTCGAGGCGCGACCTTCCAGGTATTTTTTTATCCAAGAGACAGCTCGCTTGTCGCTGATGTACCCGTAACGAATGCAGTCCTTGACCTCGAGTGTCCACTTCTGAAAAGCCCGGAAGTCGGGCTTGCCGTCATACATGAATGGTGGATCCGGTATGGGATTCAACAATTCCAGCTTGCGCAGCTGCATCCGTTTGCGTTGTGCCTTTTTACTGCGCCGCCGCCGCACCCGTTTGAGATCACTAGGAACAGCCGTATCACTCGAAGACTCGGCGGACTCGGAGTCCGAGCTCGATGAACTATCACTCGAGCTGTCCGATGAAGAATCAGAACTTGAATCGTCGCTGGAACTCGAGTCATCACTCGGAGGTGAGCCCCTCTTGCGAGATTTCTTATTCTTGCCAGACCTCGAGGTGCGTGTTCGCTCCGCATTATACGTGGAATCATCCGAGTCACTCTCAAGAATTGTGAATAGGTAGCTCTTCTCGGGGACTTGATCCAGAGCAGACTTGCGAGCCAAAGGCAGTGCCGGATTCGATGAGCCCTCACGCTTACTTCGAGACAAATGCTCAGCCTTGCTTGGTTTCTCAGCGCCAGTGTGTGCCTTCCCAGCTTTCTGGCTCTAATACCTAGTCTTAGTGCCTTTCTTAGCCTTCAGTCTCGACCTGGCGGCCAGCTTATCAGCACGACGTTGTTCATCCAGAGCACGTTGCCACATCCTAGCAAGTCGGGCGGCGGCCTTAATCTGACGAAGCCGAGCTTCATCATCCGCATGGCAAAACCATATAATGTCATCTGATATTCCTTTTCTGTCCACGCCATTGCGGGTCTGTCCCCGCCATTGCCCTCTTGTCCCGGCTTTACGAAAACGATCCCTGCCCGCCCCCTAAGCCTATATAAGATACTAGGGATGTCCCGGAACCTCCCTGGACCCCTAGAAAATTAGAATCTTCACTCCACCCGCTGCACCTTTTTCAGTGTAATTGATGCTTGCCTTGATCCGCACGTCTAAAGGCGGATGTTCATCAAAGAGTCCCGGATCTCTCCGAGCACTCTTCTACAGCACTCAAATTCATTCAAGTCCACCCTGGTGTAAGGATTGGGGCCCGGCACTGGTGCCGAAGTTTACTTTGCCCCAGATCCGCAGAGGATGGCGCAGTGTCAGCGGCAGCGGCGTAGTCACTTGCCGCAGCGGTAGTCTATCCCGTAGTGTTCTGTAGTAGCCGTAGTTTCTTCCGTATTGATTCCACAGTCCATAGTTACATCTTTGTATAGTATAACTAGCCAGTATTTTAGCGGTAGCTAGGCAGTCTCATCGACGACAGTGTTTTAGCGGTTCAACTTCTCAAGTCTAAGTAAAACACCCTCGACTTGATTCAACGTGTGCTACGACTTTCCATACAGGAACTCCGCAGCCTCACATTTTTTTTGAGGCTATTTATTTCTTTTTTTTGTGTTGACTCTTCAGTTGGACTGATCATCCGAGTAAAATAGCGCAGGCGCATCGGTCGTACTATTTGAGACCAGGTACCTGGCCACCTAAGCATTAGTGCCTCATCCATGATCGTTGCAGACAGTCATTCCAGTCCCAACTACATCAGAACAAAGGCATGGTCCCTAGGAAGGACTGAAGACCCTAAGTTCCGAAATATCCTAAAATTTGAGATCGCAGTGAATTTATTTTGCGCGGCAGTATAACATGGCCAAATAACAGGGTAGTTGGTCACCCCATTAAATAATGACCTGAGCTTCTAAATGGCCGCAACTTGCACTCAAAGTCGTAAAGGGAGATTTTATTGACTGTGTCACACAGTTTTGGTGTATATATGAAGCATACGAAGGGTCAGAAAATGTGGTTCCGATCGATGTGACAGCCAAAAATCGGGGTTGTTAAATGAACAAGCGTCCTACAAGTGAAAGAAACGCCTAGATGGACCAAATTAATATCTAGTTTGCTTAATGGGAAGTATCGGGACCTATCTGAGCACCCAAATCCATTCCGAAATGCTAGTAGCTCCTCCAAAAAATCCCACTATTAACAAGACCGAAAATGGGTGGTTCGAGAAATTGGCCTGCGGAGCTATCAGAGGTGAATGAATAAAATCTCGAAATATCTTTCAGATTGAAGATTTGGATAATAAAAAGTACTCTGTAAGATTTCAGACTGATAGCATAGCGGTACCGTGTACCGCGACAGTGGCCAGCATGGCTGACCCAAAAAAGCAGTTGTGCTTCCCTGAGTGTGTAAAGGAGAATAGGAGAAGCCATTTCCATCCAGTAGGATCTCAGACAGAGGCCCAGCATCGGGGGATCAGAATGAGCCCCAAAAGTCGTGAATCGACGAAGAAACGGCGGAGAAATAAGTAGCCACGGCAAGTGAGGCGAGCGGTCCGACGGCAAGGAATTGATGTCCCCACGCCTCGGATTCCGATCCGTGATGCCGTAACTTTCGATCAACCCATCACTTTCGGCTAAAACAAGACGTGCCTTCGCTTCGCTCCGGCGAGTGCGGAAGGCATGCTCACACCGAGCTCGAACATGCAAGGTCAACAGAAATTAATGGATTGATTTCTTGACAATAAAAGCCATTTGGGAGAATATCCTCAGAGGCGAGAGACATAAGAATAGATCCTTGCAGATATCAAAACTCGCATCACAGGTAAGAACTGCTGTTCAGATTCAATGAAGGGAGAGGAAGGACTTTAAACTCGCCGAGCTCGATAGTTCTTGTCACGTCACAAACGTGCAGTGAGCGGCCAGAGGATGACTTTCCGGACAATGCAGCGATCGATTAAGTGAATTATACTTACAGATTGTTGTTGTGACTCTACTCTAATTACCGGAAAACCTATTCCAATTGTTGATAAACCATAGCGCGAAAACTGACATCGCACGATGCCAGGATCGGAATTCAGGGGTCCGCATCCTTGCAATAGGGAGTGGATTCAACCGCAGAGAGTTGGAACTAAGAGAGAACTCACTGAGAATTCCAGGCGCAGGTGCAGGATGTCGGGCAACAGTAATGTCACGAACACTGGAATGTTATCGACTGTCTGTGCCGTTACGATTGAATGCGGGAATCCATTTCCGTGTGTGAAAACGCAACAGAGGGATGACTGCGACAGACCCAAGTGTTCGGGAACTGATATATAAACCAATTACGGTGAGGGGAAAAAATGAAAAGTAATGCGAGAAAACATGCATCATACCGGAAGGCGGCTCGATTGGAGGACATCAATGCTGTTAGTTCCCTCGCATTGAGCGCGAGCACAGATGCGATTATTTGAAAACTTACTCTCACAGGGAGGTTCCAAAAATGAAACGAAATGAAAAGCGCAGCAGGGGTGTAGGCACGGGTGCAGGTATCATATGGTACGTGGACACATCGAGACTGTAAATAATAGGTTAGTATTCATGTAGCAGAGTAATGAATGTGAGGCGAAGCACAAACGATGCATCTCGTTCCTCGGCAGAAGTCGAAAACGTCATGCGAAACATTCGCGGTAATTGGACGCCTCGAAGACCTACTCAAATGGCAATGCGAGGGAGTAGGGAGTTGAAGGCTTAGACACGGCAGGACTGAAACTTTTATAGAAAATGTCAGTAACATGACATATACCATGCGAAAATGCAATCCAAGATACATCAGAAGCGTCTTGGAGATGCCTTTGGAGGCGATGTGGTGTTTGTTGGACTGTGGGGAGTTGAATTGGACGTCGAGACGATATCAACGTAGCACACCGTGCAGGGCTAGGGGGGCAGTACTGGAAGAAAATACGATTTTGATAAAGAACTCACCTGAGCGTAGCATCTCTCTCGTCGAGCAAGTAAAAAAAAGGTTAATGCAGCGGATGTGGGTCGCTCGCACGAGCCAAAGATCATAAGGTGCTGGGTCAAAGGAAAAGTGAACGCTGAATCAAAAAAGGTCAGGACGAGTAAAAACATACCGGAAACACGTAGGGTTCCTCGCAGGAGCATGAAAAATCAGATACAAAGTTCCGTGCAGCCGAGTGCACCACAAAGGTGCAGGTAAATAGTCGTATGTCGTCGAGATGTGAGCGGGAAAATAGTGACATGGGTTGTGCTTGCATCGATAAGAAACTTAAATTGAGTTTAACGGAAGTGGAAACATCAGATACATGGAGGGTACGGGGCGGAACCATTCACACCTTGAGATAAAAATATGCTGGACTCGTAGGCATCTGAACAGCTTAATGACATGGATGTAAGCCTAGACCATCACAACTCGAGCAGACTCACATGGAGCGCCAGAATGCGGGAGTCAACGTGGAAATATTGCTGAGGAGACGGTCCATGTGAAGCAGTGCATGATGAAAACCTACCTCATCCAGAGAGGAAAGGCACAATGCGTTTTGACGGCTTGTAGACACGTCGCAGCTTGCTGCAGTGCAATAACATCAATGTTGAGTGAAGTATTAGACGAGGCACCGAAGGACAGGAACCGGCGGCAAAGATTGGAACGTTGAACATTGCGGGTTGAAGGCTGGAATAAACATTGAGTCTCGAGTCTAGACTAAAGCCCATATTAAGACCTTGATATCAGTTGACGTTGAGTTGAACGCGACGCTTTGAGGTATTGAGGACTGTGGAGCTTCTTGATGGAGGCCTGGTGGAGCGGGGGAGTTGGTAGAGTGCAATATCTGTTCATAAGTAGAAAACCAGAATATAGAGCAATTGATGGCCAGTAGTAAGGAACTAGTGGGTGGAACAGAAGAGGCGATGTGCGGGACAGCCTGCCTTTTGAATGGACCTTGAGTGGCTGATCGGGGAGGTTGAAGCCACTAAGCGCCCCGGCGTCAGAACTAGTTTGTGATATAGAAGTCAGCTGGGACCACGAACGGGGTATTTTCGGCGTTACAAACATAGATACTCTGATTCGAGGTATCTACTTAATATATGAGTTATTCAATTGGAAATGAGAAAGCCAGCAGGGAAAAAATACCATGAAAGCAACCTACCATGTAGTTCGGCATGCACTTCAGACAGAGCCCGTTACTCGGTCTGCTAGGACGACAGAAAGGCGGAATAAAAAATCAAAGATGAATCTGATAGCGATCTGAGAAGTTCGGGAATTCGCGAGCGCCCAGTGGCGTGCGATGAACAAACATGTACATCGTGATACGAGGCATCTGCTTAATATACGAGGTATTTGGTCTGAACCCAATCTGAACCTTCATTGGAGGTCGTATATCATAATTATCAAGACCTGGCCTTCTAGCTCTCAAGTGGCCAACTAGGTGGGGTGGCCAAGTACCTGGTCCCAAATAGTATTCCCCATGCAACGTACAGTACTGTAGTAATCCGACCAAGTGTTCACTGGGTGTCGCCCGTCACCAACAGTGTTCACTCGGTAAGGTGTTCATTGTTCGGCAATCAGCAAAATTTACCATATATGGAAGTCCGGCAGATGCCGGACCGAAAATTTTCGTGTTTTATGGCCTGTTTGAGGTCAAAAAAATGCAAAGTCACCGTCACTGGTACCAAAAGTGTTCAGTTCACGGCTGGCCATCACCCGTCACCTGAACACTTGGTCGGATTACTACAGTCCTGTAAATATGCGCTCGAAGACATATGCTTCAGTCGCACTTGGCATTCGGACTTCCCCGTACCATCACTCGGGAGAAGCAGCCAATGGTGCAGCCCCGCTCAAACCTCTGAGCGGCGGCACTGCAGTGGAGGGTGAATTTCACTTCGAAGGATGCCGGCTGCAGTTTCTGGCGCTGAAGTTGGGGCGTCAGATGATCGGACTTCCCAGCAGAGTGCTGTACAGGAGGCGGCCGATATTAATACCACGCTCAAGATTAAGCATTGTGCAATCATAGTCGAGGGCGGGCTCGAAGAGAGCTCGACGACTGTATCCCAGGGCGCAAAGGATAGCGCTGATACGCTGGGCGAGATAGCGACGGCAACCGTGACGACTCGGAGACAAGCGCTTCAAGGTCGGCGCGGGAGTGACGGCGGTCAGGATCTGCCTCTGGATAAAGACGGTATATCGCAGCGGTGAACTCTGCGAAGGACGCTGCGGGATCGGCGAACTCGGGGACGCATTCCCAAAACTCCTGTTCGTCGAGCTCGAGAAAACGGGTCGCGTGATACTTCTTCTCGGAGTCGGTGGTAACGTGCGAGCGAAGGAACAAAAATTCGAGGTCGGAGAAATATTTGGGGAGGGTATGCGGCGCATGGGGATCAAATACGGGGGCGATATGATCGCGGCGAGCCTGCATAGGCAGCGGCGGAGGCGACGGGACCGAAACGGGGACGGGGGAATGTGGCGTTAAACACGGCTGGCATGGCAGTTCGGAAGACGACTGCGGAGATGATGGCGGAACGTGAGATCGGAGCATGGTGATGGAGCGAATGGCGGAACGATGTCAAAGGGTAGAATCGATGTGGGAGAAGGCAGCGAGCCTGGATCAGTGGTTGAGACCCCTTGCAGTGGGCTCCAAAATGATACGCTCTAAGTGAACGTGGGTGTGCGAGTGGGTCGACCAGGTCCAGGTCTCACAGGAGGGTGAGGTGGAATATAAAATATATGGGAGGTTGTGAGGGGCGCTGTGGACGACGAGGGACGCAGGAGACGAGATAAACAGGCAACGATGAGGGCCTGTGACAATAGGGAGCTATGACATGCAAACTGAGGGTGGAACGGTACAGTGTATTGTTCTGTGTAAAAGAAATACATGCAGTATATATAATAAAATGATGTAAGTAATATAAACACATCCAGTAAATGAATGTACCGGAAGGAAAGTAAAATGAACTCGGGCATCCAGGCAGTCAGTCAGTCAAGTCGATAGAAATGAACATGTACAGCCTTATTGATTGACAACCGGAAGTTAGATTCCGTGGTCAGGGCTTCATGATGCTCATCAGCGCACCGGGTGAGTGGACCTCCCAGTCACAGGAGGCGGCCGATAATTACGTTCTGCTTGACGTTGAGCATTAAGGCGTAGAGGCCGAGGGCAAACTGAACCCGACGGCTACAGTGCCAGACGCGAGCGGCGTCGTGGAAGCATCAAACGCCAAACAAACACCTCCTGTTTTTTTGCCTTCATCATCTTTCGCGTTCCGTCGGCGCTGCGATTGATGCACTCAGTATGGCCTTTCTGGATCCAGAGCCAACAGAAATAGCTATCCCTTCGCGCCCATTTTTGGTTCCTGTCAACTTTCAGTCTTACAGCTAGTCGGCGCACTCTGACTCTCGGCCTCGACTTCAATGATGAAGGCCGGTCCCATGACTTACTACTTCACGCTTCAAATTTCACGACCACAGTCGGCGAAAAACAACTGCTTGTCTTCTTGCTCTCGTTGTACATCAGCTTTTTTTTAGCCTGTACTCATCCGACCATCATAAAAACTGTCTCCGTGAGCGTTAATCGACTTTCCAGTAAATTGGGTTCATCTTACCTCCTCCTAAATTTCCAATGCTCTTTCCGTGTCTCCTCGTTGGATAATGGCCACCTACACCTCCAAAAATTCAACAGCGTCTCGAATATCTCCCTGGATGATGTTTCATTCCCTTAGTTTCGTTGCTGCAAACCTTTAAACTGGCCGAACTCAAAAACACTGTAACAAGACCTTTTTCTTCACTATCTCATCACACGCTGGCGACTTTGATGTCTTCAAAGCATCTAGGTATCTCTCCTGCTACTCATCGCATGGATGCTCTTGAAACGATCTCCTCTTTTGCTTTCCTCCTCGATGGTAGCTACATTTAAGGGCCGAAAATTTGACCAAGATCTCACGGGCGGCAGCCGCCGATCTGTTCGCCTGCCCCAAATCATTTCATTAATGCTAGCATCATCGTCCCACCGTGCTGCAGCTCCCTCAAAGCGAAACTGCACCCACGGATTGTCTCTCTGGATTTCTCACTCACTTCAGATTCGCCTTCATGCCGCTAATGAATCATCCTCTAATCGCATCATTTAAATTCACCGATTTTGTTGCACTGTCTCTTGTCGCTTTATTACGACGTTCATGATTCGAATCCACTGACTGACCCAGAGCCACTCGTTCAAATTGGCCAAGCCTCAAAAAAGGCTTCGATTGACTCTGCTGGGTCGCTGTTCCTTCTGCCTGCATCTAACGTCTCGACTTGAACCGCATCAGATCACTTGCGTTTGGCGTACATTATAGCCCTTGATTTCGTCAAACAATCGTCTCTTTTTTGTGGTTACTCGAGACAAACTGCCGCACGTCAAAGCTTAAGTGAGAGCCATAGTGATCCGTTACACGCGGCATGACTTCGGCACGCTCTGGGAGGTGAGCAGTAGAGATGGAACAAAATTTAAAGCGGAGCTTAAAAAGCTTCACCGGTAACGTGCTCAAGTGATCCGGCATACCCTAAATGGGAATCCGTCGTGTTTTACCACAACGTGTCGTGGATTCAAAAATGTGCCGTGCATTTGTAGAAACTGCCGCATCTTAACAGACGATGCTGCATCTTGCAAGAAATATGTGGGGACTTTGTTTTGTGTATCCTGTGGATCTACAATTGTTTCAAGGGTCTGGAGAGAATACGCCTTCCCTTCGTGAGAGCTCAAAGATGCTTCCCTATGAGCAGGGAAATCGTATCGAATGCTGGGAAATTCCATCAGAAACGCGTTCACATCCTCACATAAAACAATCTATACCATGTTCCATTTTCGTAAAAACGTGAAGACGGTTGATCGATGAAATGTGTCGTACCCATTTATCGGGATGAAACATGCGTTGGAGTATCCGGAGTTCTTCTATGCTCCTGTCCTTTAGGTATGTTTCAATCGAAACCTCCGTCAGCTTCTCTCCCTGGTAGACAGGCCAAGGGATGGAGGCCAGATTAATATGCACGCTCTTGAGATATCTTGACAGCGCAAGGTACTCTGTGAGATTCTCGGCAAAATATGGGTTCCAGTACAACACGGATGTGTGCAGCAAGGCTGGTAATCTTCTCAGTGACGAATTTTAGGAAACATGCTATTACTCCTACCGTTGGGACAAGTTGCTGCAATCTCTTCGAGGGTTCGCAGTGGCTTCCAAACATGGAGATTGAGTTCCACAGGCTCCAGGGTAAACGTATCTCTCAAGAATGCCTCACGGAGTCTTCGATATCTCTCCACGGGATTTCCGTCTTTCAAATCACCTTTCCACGAGAATTGGTATGACTGCCAGCCTTGATATTCCACAAAAAGCCTGTTATTCGTGGGTTGGCGTATTTTTCTCCAACATCTTCTGCTGGATTTGGATCTTCTCGCAGATGTCGGCTCTGTTGCTAAACTGGGTTTAAATCTTTTCGCGGATGGCGGCTCTGTTGCTAATGTAAGATATCATTGCCATTACTGCACCGATACTCACCGGCTGGATCGTCGACCCCCTCGCCGAATTTTCCGTTGCCATAGAGTTTCCTTTTGTACCGGACAATTGGAACCTCCACGTCCACATCCATTGCAATCGGAACATCACCGTCCACATCCATTGCAATCAGATCCCTGTCAACGATGTATTCATCGGCTGATGTCTGTACCCCAACTTCACAGTATGTCTTGATATTGCTTTCGTCAACGCATTCATTGACTGGCATCTGCACTCCAACATCACGGTACGTCCTGAGCTCCCCGATTTCGGTGTTCAATTTGATCGGGGGACTTTCCTGGAGAGGCTCCGGAGGGCTATCCGGCTGTTCGCTCTCACGCATTCTAATCGCCCCTGCCTCTTGAAATGAGCGCCAACAATCAACGTGCCATCTCTTGTTCCCATCAATCATCCAACAGATGCATGGGACGCTAATGATCGGTTTACCGCATCCTATTCAGAGATTAGAATCTCTTTACTCAAACTCAGAAATTATCCAACCTCCATAGCATTTCATCCCGCGCTTTCTCCCAGGCGGGAGCTCGCGTTCTTCGTGAACCTCTATTTTCGATGATTGCCAGCATTCCAGATGCCATCTTCTCTTTCTTCCCTCGAGCGTGCAGCAGATGCAAGGCACACTGAGAATCGGTTGATCACACTCTGGCGATAGAGTAAAGTTAATTGACCAATGCTTCTACACGTGGATGCAAAAACTAACTCCCAAAGCATTTCAGTGGCACCCTCACAGTGAGAGGTAGCTCATATTCTTCTTCAACTTTTGGTGTCAGGTCCTTTCAAAGAGTCAGTAGCCTCACCTCGGATGTGGCTGGTTTCTACCTTGGGCACCATGCAATTGAGGGGGTCCACCAGGGATGTCACTTGACTATTTGTCCATTGCTCGTATTAAAGCCCTTCGGAGTCTTGCGCTCCGATGGCCAGTGACCCGCGATATGCACCCGTAGTACATATAGTTCGATGGAGAAATAGCGTTGTATACTATTATTTATGTTGACTTTTGTCTTGCAGTTTATGCTCAAAAAGCTGATTAAAACTCTGTAGTAACCTACCAGTATTTATACAACAGTATACTAGAATTATCTACGTATTTCTACTTGAATCTCCGGTATTCTATATTAGTAATATTCGAGGGATCGGGAGAGACCAACGGGGCTCGGAGCGATGGATGGGAGCGGCCGGAAACCCTTGATATGACTCCGCCAGGACATCCGAATCTATGATACCTTAATTATCACCCCATAGTTTAATTGCAGTCCCTAGTCTTGACCTATCTTGTACTTACATGCGCACTTTTCATGAACCTGATGTCTGCCACTGCCCTGGAATGGTCCCTGATACCGTTTACTTACAGTCCAGTACTAAGTCTTTAGCTCTTACTCTTGCCCTCGTCTTCACCCTCCTACTAGCTTCGTCTCGCTTTCGCCCCCGTTCATCCCCCACGCCTACGTCTATCGTCTCTCGCCTGCTCTTCCCCTTTTGTACTCCGTGGTCGCCCGGTTGCCAGCCACGGTACTGTCCTTATATAGGTGCACAGGGTAATCAGTACAACTGATTATCTATATACCTTTTGGTGTAGTGGTCTAGGACATGCCTTGGAATTTCTTACTGAATGGCACTGAACACAGCTTCAACTGCCACTCCACCCTCTGCTATGAGTCACTTTAAGCAGGAGAGTGTTCAGATAAATGAGCGAAGCAGTAGAAGGAATATTATGGGTACCTTTTGGAAGTAACGGGCTATTGCCATCGCGCCTTGGTAGCGCTGCTGCATGTGGCGCGGACCGCCTATGTACGATGAGGGAAGAATGAAGCACTTCCCGAGTTCGTCGAGGTCAATGTTGTCATCGTGACTGGAGATGGCATCCTCGAGACCGTTGTATAAGGAGGCCGAATCTTCCTTTGATTACGGCGGAAGTAGGCAAGGCGATTTTGATCAGCAGATGCAACCGCGTCCACCATGTACTGTTGCAACAGGCGGTCGCCTCGAAGGATAGTAGAAAATTCACCATCGCAATATCGAGTCTGAGACAGCCGTCCTGGGCGGGCCTTCTCGGGATCGTTGAGGTAGAGATCGGGATGCCATCTATGCTCTCCACGCGGGAAAAGCAGAACGTAATAGAGTGGCGTGTACGCAGGATGAATATCAGAAATACGCTGCATTGGTGCGTCGTCAGGCTGGCGATTGCGAAGGATTATATCGCGATTGTCATTGGCAGACCCATCTCCAGGAAGAATGACCGCTACTTCGTCTGCAGTAGGTAAATTATAGCGGCGGTGGTCCTGGCCCGGCATCACCCGAAGCCGTACCTCTGCTTCCTCGACGTCTCCGAGATCCTCGAGAATCTGATAGGCCCGTTTGTAAATCGGAGCATATGGATGATGCACAGTCAATAATGCCTGCAAGCTTTGCATAGTGTCCTCGCGAAGGTTGCTGTTGCGATTCATGCGTTGCTGAAGAGCAACGCTGCATACATGTAGAACTGTGCGTATGAAGGAGCGAAACCATCTGGGGCTGTAAGAGCGCCGGAAAGGTGACGAAGGTTGCCCAAGATCCTGAAGACCCATGCATTCGGTCCATGCTTTGACGCGTTCGTCAGCCCAATGAAGAGCGCTACACTATAGGCACGCCACATTCATGGGCCCAAGGTCATGTCGGCCTCTGGGTCCCGGTATTCGTGACGCGCAGCCATTAGGTTTCGGTTTCCGCGGCGATCTAAATACATTCGAAAAGAAGCTGAGGGCACGAAGATAAGGCTCCAACCATTTAGTTTTCGTGTATGGGCCTGGGAAAATTAAACGGAAACGGTATCTAAACCGTTTAAAACTGTTTAAAACTGTTTTAAATGGTATTTTTTTAAGGGCATTCAAAATCAATGTACATATTGGGCCACCAGCTACTTAATTTCGTCAATATCCCTCTTGTCCGTTGTGGGTCACTGCATCAAATAATTTTGGTTGAGAAAGAGTGCACACCTGCAACATGTACTTTGAATGAACTTGGGAACGGGCATACAGTGACAGGAACCTCAGGTGAGTTGAACAGTTTAATTTGATAGCAATTGAAACCAGAGGCAATAGGCGTAAGCGATGGCATACTGACATGATGAAAATTTGGGTTGCTGCTAAAGACTTAGCGCAAGCCGTGCGGCGCATCAATCCCGACTCTCCAGCCATCAATCACAAGAATAATTCCCATCCTCGGATTGACTCCTTCTAATAACTGAGTGATGCATTGCCAGTGCACACATATTTGCTAATTGGGAGACTGAGGGGGCTTCAGGGACCCAGCAGTTATCAAGTTTTTCTCAGATTCCTGCCAGTAAAACCCCTGGGAGTGATTCAGATCTTCCAATCGTTTAAACCATTTATAAACAGTTTGTAAACTGTTTGACCTCCAGGGCAAATTAAATGGAAACGAAAATGGTTAAAACTGTGTATAAACGTTTATACACGGAAATGGTTGGAGCCTTACACGAAGATGAGTTCAACACACCATTGCAGCCTCGATTATTTACTGTCCCCCTCTGGTCCAAAGGAGCAAGTGAATTCTCACCTATCTTCAAGGTTTGGATGACGGAAAACACACACTTAAGGACTTACGCTGCAGCTGATCCTGCATATTAGCATTGTGCTGTGTCGCAGGAGGTGTTGGAAGGCCATTTTGCAGCGCCTGCGAATGAGATTAGATTATCAGACTATAAAGCCTCAAAAGCGAACGCCGACGCACACGAAGGATACGGGACTCGGCTAGACCAGTGCCATTGGGTCGTTCAGATGAAGCTGTCCCAGAATTGAGCAGAAGCTCATTCGGACACAAAAACCCAAGAAAGATACGCACAGGGATCAACATCCATACGATTATCTGCTTCGTCACGTTCCCTTTGTCGCCGATTTCGTTGGGCGAGCTGTCTTGCAGTGGGCGGGCCCTCAGAAACAGGTCGTGGCGTCCGTTTACGTTTACGCATACGTGACGGTTCTTGCTGGCGTTCTTCGCGTGCCCGCCGATGACGCTCCGTTTGAGCCAAAGATCGCGCATTTGGGCGTCTTACAGGGGTCGGACTTATCGCTCGAGGTGACAGTGGCGTGTTCTCATCGGGAAAAGCACCCGAAGTCGATGGTATCCGGCGGCGGTGAGGACTCCCGTTTTGAGATACATGAATATCACGCAAGATCTGGCGCTGGCGGCTCTGCTGTCGCTGAGGCGAAGTTGGTGGAACTTCCATTTTCTTCCTATGGCGCAAAAACAGGTGAGAGTGTTCCACCGCACATAGAACAGTGGGACGCACGATGCAAAAGATTACTTGTGGTGAGGGCCAGATTTTGAGTTCACACGGCTTACTGAGAATGTAGAAGGAGTGAAAAAATATATATTCAATTGCTACATAGTACGTTGGTATAGTCAGTGCAGAGAACGATGGAGCGCGGTGGTGGGCGTGGAGCGAATGGGAACTTAAAGAAGAAGGAATGTGGCTGTGAATGCCGTGCACGGAGTTCGGCTGCGAGCTCTGGAAAGCCAGGTGGCTTTTCAACATCTCGACATCTAGGTGGGACTTCCAACATCTCGGTGGACCCGAAGCCACAGTAAGTCATTGGAGTCGTTTGCCCTGAGACAAAGTGTGACAGCCAATCAAGTTGTGTGGTCAAAGTCAAACCACGTTAGTTTCTTATATAGATATATAAATAGACTGAATAGTCCCATAGACTTCCTGTCTATGCTAGACTGCAATAGACATGTGGTTTCTATGGTAGACCGCAACAGACCATAGACCGACAGAGGACAAATAAGTGATAGACACATGGCCGCAGTGGATCGGCTAGGATAGCAAAAAGGGGTAGTAGGGCGTGCAGCGGTGCATGGACAGGGTGGCGGAGACGGTGCTGGCGAGCATCACCGGCCCACAGTGGGCGACAATGGCCTGGTGTGCAAGCCGGGGCGTCGCATGCCGCCGGAATAGGGGCAATCGAGCTCGTCATGACAGACAACGGACTCAAATATCTGGGCAACATCCAACACGGCATCCAGGAGGTGAATTAAGGCTGCGCAAAGCCAGGCAATATGTCAACGGCGATGGCAATTACGACAGCAGCAGGGATAAGTGTAATGGGGCAGCGAGATCAGGAATGAAATGAAAAAATGAAAAAAGCGGGCAATCTAGCTTGTCAGGTCTGACGGACTCGAGGATTCGGGCGCCGTGGAGCAGCGTAGGAGGTGTATCAATCTGTCCAAAGGACCCAGGGCCCTCCAACTTTCAAAAAACGGATGTAGGGTCGAAAAGTTTTTTTCGACCCTCAGTGGACCCCCCCTCCCCCCCTCTCCTTCTATATTGGGAAGGAGTTTCGCACCCCTGACCCCGGGCCGTACCTCCGAGATGATGCGAATGATGCTCGGAACACGAGGCGTGCGCGGCTTTCGCATAAACAGGTCCATAATTTCTGGTTAATTCTCTTTGGACGCCCGGGGCATGCTGGTTTATGAGTTACTAAATTGGCTGGACCAGCTGTCCCGACGTGCACAATTGCGAGGCAATTGGGACATGGGAGCTTGGCGGATGGGTCGTACTGGACACCTCTGCGCTGAAATAAGTATTACTTGATAAGTACCATAAGCAATGAGTGCATACAACATAGCTGTCCCTCATATTCTTGCCACTTTTTGCCATTGCGAGTGACAAGGATGCAATACTGAAGAATTTTTGACGGCTGTACTGTCATGTACCCTAAATCGGTGGCAGGTTGTCCAAAAACACTCTACAACTCATTTAACACCGATAAAATACAGTTTCAAAGGATCCTGAAGCTCCTTCATAACTTGCACAAAAAGTTTTTTTTCAGCCCTCCCTGGACCCCCCCCCATCCCCCAGTACGAAATTTTAATGTTTGAGGGCCCTTGCAAAGGACGGCAACAAAGGGGCGGTGATGATGGCAACCAGCAACGCACGTTTGGTGGTGATCGAAACGGGAAGGCGCGGGCAAAACCGATGTGAGTAAAGTGGAGATGGAGGTAAGAAAAAAATGAATGCTTTGGATTATAACTAAATTAGGGCCATTTACATAAAAACACGTGGCCCCCAGTGTCGGCCCGAGCCTTCACAAACCTAGGGATATGTTTGTCATACGCGATTGCTAAGTACTCGTAATTACCACATGATCAACATGCGCACCTGTTTTTTTGCTCGTCGTTTCGGCGCCGCTCCGACCGTTAGTACCCTCGGCGGACCGTCCGACCTTGACGTTACACGACGCGACACACATGTCGCACACGGCTCCGAGATCAGCTGCCCGCAATCGGGGTACTCCACCTGACAGGCCATGCTCGAGCACCTCCGCGCCCGTACCAGCGCCCACAGAAAACCACGCAGGACGCGGGAACCCGGCGAGGAGGTGCGGCAATGCGAGACTAAGACGCAGTGCAAAGCTCGTGCTGAACGACGAGCCCGCAGGCAGGGAGCCCAGACGATGCTGGCGCGAGCGGCGAGCGGAACGAGGACTTCGTTCTTCTCGAGGTGAAGGTCATGGAGTGCGGGATAGAAGAGGTGGTGGCGATGGGCAGCGTAGATTTCGAGGCGGAGGGATGAAAAGCGGGTATCGAGGACGGCGCCGCCAAGGATGCCGAAGCCGCCAATCGTGACGGGGCCAGAGACGCGGACATGGATAAGAAGGCCACTGTACGAGGAAGGCCACTGCACGCGCGGGGTATCCTTCCCCTCAATAACGATATCGATTCCGTTGCCCGGCAGGCAAAGGCATATGGTCCGCGAGCCCCCTGTACACACTCCGCGGGCGGGAACATGACCCCCTCTATCGTGCGTATAACGCCCATCGTGCGTCCGCGTCCCTCCGAGTCTCCCCTTCCCGTTCCTCCTTCTCTTCCTTATCCACCAACGCCAATCTGTCCTTCCGGCCCTGCTCACTCGCGCGTGTCGACCTGCGGTCCTCCTCCTTCCCCTGGTGCGCAGACTCCGTCGGTACGTGCGAGGAAAAGGAAAGCGGAACATGCGCAGTAGGGGCGGGGTGTAGCGGCAGATGTCGACGCACACGCACAATCCGCGCTTGCGCTGCCGCACGTGTGCAGGAGTTAGCGAGTTGCACGATAAGGTGCTTCTGCGTGGGCGTGGGCGGCATGAGGAGTCTGTGAAAAACGAATTAAGTCAATGTGGATAAGAAAAAGATAGGCAAGTGGAAAAGAGCGGAAGGGAGGCGCGTCCGAAGACGAATGAGGTAGTAAGAAAAAGAGAACAAAGTAACAATATCAAGAATCGGTCGTACAGGAGGGACTCAAGACTATCTAAAGTCGGTCAGAGTTCAGGGATGGTCTGCAAAGGAATGCAAGGGGGAAATCGAAGGGAATATGGCTACTGTATACAAGGTGATAGTGGGATGTGAAGTGAAATCACGGAAACGCAGAACATGTGAATAGTCCAGTATCAGAAGGTGACGAAGAGAAGAAAGTGGAGAGTGATATGGCAAAAAGACAAAGTAAAATAGGTATATAAACGACGACCCCAAGAGCCGCAAGACAAATCAACGAAGAGGACGAAAGGAGGAACGGAATCTCAGACGAAAAGCGGAACGAACAAAGGAGTCACCAACGCGGTGCACCGCATTCGCATCGTCCCATTCCCGTTCCACAACAACCTCCTCTCCTTGGCACAATGGAAAGATCCCAAAGTGCGTCTCTGCTTCTCCCCTGCCCATTCCGGGTGGCGGCGCGGGATGATATCGTTGTCGATGCGAACGTACTGCGTACGCTTGTCCTCCAGTTCGTCGACCTGCCCGCTGAGCGATTCCCAGCGTGTGTGGGACTGAGGCGCGTCAGGGCTTGGACCTGCGGGAGTCATCGATACGGCTGTGGAAGAGGACTTTTGTTGTCGTGGAGGTAATGGTAGCTGAGTACAGGATAGAGCCAAGTGCGGAGGCAGGAAGGGTACATCCCGACGCTACGGGGGGAGGCATGGAAAGCACTGGCGCAGCCAATGACGAAGGTGTCAATCGCAACAGCGCCAGAGACGCGGGCAGGGATGAAAAGAAGACCCCTGCACGCGGGGCGCGTCCTCCGCTTCAATGTCAACATCGACGTCCATCTCTTCGGCGCCCTGCTGCCTAGGAAAGGCATAACGCCCGTGGGGCTCTGATACATGCTCGATGGACGGGAACACCACGCGCTCCTGCTCCGCCGTGTCCCTCTCCCGTCCCGCCTCGACTTCTTCCCTATCCACCGACGTGGACTTCTCCTTCCCGCGTTTCTCGCTCCACGGCATCGTCCTGCGTTCCTTCCCTTTCCAGGGGTTCGCAGGCATTGGTGCGTGCGATGACAAAGGAAGGGGGCCATGTGCGAGGGCGGCGGGAGTAGCGGCGCGTGCAAGCCCACTGCGCCGCCGTACCGCCGAGCAGGTGCAGAATATAAGGGAGCTGCGCGTAGTAGAAAGAAAAGAGAGAAGGGAATGCGGAGAAGAATATGAATGGGATAGTCCAAGGTTTAAGAAGATGAGGGGAATGTATCAGAAGGCAAGGAATGTGAAGAGGAAGGGGCATGTATATACACCAATAGAACGAAAAGAATGAAAGGAGTGAGATATCGAGTCCTAGATGAGATGAGAAATTGCAAACTCGCAGACTCGGGACGAAAGGATGATCGGAGGATACGAGCCAATGTGGGGAATGTAAAGTAGGTATCCAAGAAAGAGATGCTAGGTCAATGCAAATAACCAAATAACTAACGGAAAGGACGGGCGGTAACGCAAAGCACGGGCAGTAGTAGCAACGAAGAAGAGGGAGAAAAGAAAAGCGAAGACATACACCCCTCCCATCTAACAAACCTCGCTGCCCCGATGCGTGGTGCTCGCTTCGTGTCATTGCCATCTCCTCCCTTTGGCGCAGCACCCCGCATCGCATGAAATGCGGGCACGCCAGGGCTTCGCCCTCTCCGTCGGCGTCCTCACTACGCATCGCCGTCCTTTCCCTCTCGCCGTCCGTCTCCGAGTCGTCCCTCTCGCACACGACATCCGTTACCCCTCACCCCCGGCTGCATATATGCGCTGATCGGAGGATTCAGCTCACCGAGTGTCCCCTCTCCCCCCGCCAGGCGCATTCAACGCGACAGTCAATGTTTTCGCTGTGAGGTGGACCGCCGCGCTCGGGGAGATAGTACCTGGCGAGGAGCGCATGCAGCGTCGCGCTGGGCATAGATCGGGGGAAGCACGGAATAAGGTGCGGAGGTGCAGGCAGAGGAGAAGGCGGGTGCACGGATGCGTGCGGGTGCAGCCACGTCGGATGTGGGAGCGGTGGCCTTCTAGAGAGTAATGGGAGAAATACGGTGGAGTAGGCTCGAGAAAAGACACCGCCTGGCGGATTTTTCGGCCGGTGCGGCATAAGGAACGATGTTGTCATCGATGGGAACATATTGAGCGCTCGTCCTCGAGCTCGTCGACCTGCGCGCCGCTTGGGAGGGGACGTGCATCTCCCCAGACCACTACCGTCTGTTCCCTTCAAGCCACCCGACAGTAGATACAAGGCAGTGATGCACGGCGTCGCTCAGATCGGCACCGCACACCCTGCCAGCAGCCCCATTTTCGTCTTCTGTACGAGTAATTGAGTCCCAACGAGAAGGACAACATGAAGGAGGCAGAAGGGACGTACTCGGGGATGGGAGAGCTTCGCAGGCTGAGCTACAATCGCACAAGAGCCGCACGCGCATTCTATCGAGGGGTTACTTAGTAGGGACGAGAGAGAAAATGAGAGGAATCTCGAGTCACCTCTTTTCGGTATATGCGCGAGGTGAATCGCGTCCTGTCGTCGTCGAAGAACCTCTCAGAGCGCAGCGACCAATTTGCCCTCATCTCATGCGTAGCGCAAGAGCGCGCGCGAATGAGGGTCGGTTCTTGGAAACAGAGGCGTGGTTTAGGAATTCACCCGTGTGCTAACGGGAAGTCCTCAGAATGGGTGAGCACCGGTGTAAATCGCGGGGCGTAAAGAGTTTTGGGCCGGGAAGGGAGTCTAGAGGATGAGGGCGATAGCGCCAGTGCACGCAGCAGTGGCAGAGGTGGCAGACTGCGGTATGGGTGAGGCGACCGGTGCACTGGAAGACGTCAATGCGTGTGTGGTGGCCTTGGTATCGAGTAGGCCTAAATACCGGCTAGATCGTGTGAGATACGAGTTGGAGGGATGGGAGCCAAGCGCACCTTGCAAGTACGGCGAAGTACATGGTGGACGCTGGGTAAGAACGAGCGGGTTGTCTTGACTGTCATGCGTTTGGCTGGACGCAAGATGAAGCAGCCGACGGTGCATGCACATGCTGGAGCTGCGCGAGCGCTAGAACCCACAGAGCAAGCAGGTCGGCGAGAATGACTCGGCGTCTATTGTGTCAAGAGGACGGCCCGGCAACTGCGAACATCATATGAGGAAGCGCTGGTCGAATGTGCAAGGACGAGACGTACGGATGTGAACGGCAACTCGATCGAGACGAGCTAGCGCATGCCCTGGTATCCATTCCAGGTCCATGAACCGAGACAATCCTTCACTTGGGCTATGAGACGCCGCTCATTTCGGAGGGCAGAAATGAAAGTTACTAACTGCTACTGGGGATCCGCACTATTTCGCATACGAGGGGTCGCCAGCATCTTGAATGTGGAGAAAGTATAGTTTGCGCTGAGGTGGTCGGCAGAGAGGAAAGCCAAATAAGGAAAGAGCATAAACGCAGCCAGACAGTGAGACACCGCATACCTCTTTCTCGCAAGCATCCTGAAACTACTGTACTAAGCAGTTGCGAGAAACGCTGGGTCATCGAGCAGCGCCAGTAGGCCGTCAGACAATCCCAGCAGCTCCGTACAAGGTGCGCGGTAGTCTTGCGGGCCGTTCAGACCCTGTTCAGGCCGTGACGCAGATTCCATGTCCCATACTTCTCCGGGTTAGAGCTCTCCTCAATTTATTTACCCATACTCTCGATTGAACGGTACATAGGCAGTGCGTCGTACCACTACCATAACGGGCAGATGATCGTCGATGTCATGTTCGAAGATCTCCCGAAGCAACTCCAGGCACTCTGCCAGAGCGGTCCCGTCAAGGTTGTGGGCAAGACCGATACTGGGTATCTCTTGCAGTGCACCCTTTGCCCTGAACCCCGAAATCAAATCACTTTATGTGGTGCACGTGTCAGCAATTGGGAAATACACACGTAAGTTCTGTCCGTTCCTCACCGGCCACTTCCACGAATTTTCCAGGGGACGAACAAAACACAAGCTAGCGATGAGCTCTACAGGCTCTGACCCCTCGTCTCACGGTTCGTCCGCCAGCGCGTCCATTTTCAGTGGGGAAGCTATGGCTCCCCAAGTTATCGTAAGCAGTACATATCCTTTCCACTCTTCTGTCCATATTGACATGAATGAAAGGTCCAGGAGCTGAATAATCTGGAAAAGGACCCGTCAGATGAGGAAATTGCTGCACCTTCAAACTCGCAGGAGGCATCAGAATCGGCAAGCAGGTGGATCTCGACGGAAGGTTCGTTCGAGCTTGTTAATCTGGTTTTCTTCCTCCGCTTTGCGCATTTTCTAAGACCGTGGACTGCGGGATTTCGCCAAAAAATCTTTGGGGAGATGCGCGTTTCGCGGGGTCGCGGACATGAAGTTTCTTTACTCAACCCGTTTTCAGACGATGGTGGTATTGAAGCCGGACCGGGTGCCGTTGAGTCCACGTGGGATGCAGGCTCATTGGCGGGATTACCGGCCCCGCTGCCGATGGGATTCTATACAAAGACGGCCGTCGGACAAAAGGGCTCGCCGTCATTCATACAATCGATAATCCCTGGTGAGCCCTGTGTTTTCCACGAGACGAACTTCTCAAGTATAGACAGACGAGTTTGCGGATGATGCACGGCCTTATGCAGGCGTGCCCTATGCAGGCGTGCCCTATGCGGGCGTTACCGTGTCAGATGGCCAGCTCAGCACCGCTTCAAGTTTGGAGACCGGGTATAGTGTACCCACGACTGCCGGAGAGGTAGGGTATAGAATCTCCTGACTTTCAGACCTGATGATTCTTCCCCTTCCTCCCCACCACAATGACAGTGGTCTGTCACCGCCCTCCAAACGGCAACGGAACCCAGCAATACGGGGCAAACCGGTGAGTGATAGCCTAAATAGCAGTAGATGTTGAGTAAATTCGATGATTTCAGATGCCGACGTCACTGACTCAAGTCTCACCGCTCCATTGCAGACGCCTAGTTCGTTTCATACAAGTTTTTGTCTCGCAGGGGTCGGTCTCTGGTGAGCAACGAATACTTGTACGGAACGTGTTACGCACCTTCGTTTCACAGATACAATCTCCAGCTTGGCGGATGGTACGTGAGCTCAGTCTATCATTCTGCGCGCTCCGTTAAAGTTCAAAACCCACTCATTTGTTCCAGGTTCAGTTCTCAATGAGTCCATCTCGTCCTCGTCGCCGTATATCTATACGGTGGATGGTGCGTAACCGCATCTATTGATGAACGAGAACTGATCCCCAACTTCATAGACGCAAACCGCGTCGATAACAATAGCGTGCAAGCGGCGAGTCAGCCTCAGCTCAGTGCGACACTATCAGGGTCTACAATTCATCGTACGTACTTTTTCATTCTTTCAGATGCCGATGTTTTCCTACATACCACCCCGATACAAATCAAGACCCAGAATTTCACGGTGGTCAGTTTGATGCTCTTGACAGTGCGCTTTTTGTCCTATCTATCTGGTTTGACATACCTGTTAAACCGCAGACCATTCAATGGAGCGCGACTCTTCCGAGGTCATAACATGTTTGATTGCTCTTTTTATCTTCCTGACAGCGTACGGGCAGCCGGACCTATGCAGTTCTTCTCGCGCCTCGGAAAGTACTTGTGAGCACGTTTTGCCTCGGTCATGTACGCAATTGACGCCACTGTAGTTGAACCAAGTTATACGAATCAAACCAGCATCTCAGAGATGGTCGACATTCACGACAGGACCGCTTTCACCCGTATGTATCAGGCAGGCCCAAATTGATTGATTTAACATCTTTTGAGGCTATAAAACTCCGCTCATAACACGCTGGGATGAATGCCACCACCACTTTAGACATTGGCTGAATAACAACCCGACGTTCACTTCAGCTATTCGCCAGTACTCTGGATCTGAAGAAACCTTCTATTTTGCATCTGTACGCCATGGCGATGCGCATCGTTGCGACAACATTGTCTTGCGCAGCCCAGCGTCCTTCCAAGCGGTAGCCGTAGAATTCTTCAACCAAACCAACGACCCTCTGTTAAGCCGAGCCGTGTGGGGGCATGGTAGACTCACCCGGGACGAATCGATGCCATTCTTTTACAGTGCTTTTGAAGTCACAAAGTGAGCCACTTATAATGAAGACGTCGTGATCATGTTTCAAATTCTTTTAGGTCGTCGCATAACGGGGTCAATTTTGACGTGATAACGGCACCAGATGCCAATAGTTGGCTGCCCGAACATCATCAGGTTAAACTAACTCTGGAATATAATCTTTCAAACCCGAATGTCAACTTCCGAGATCTTATCGACATCTTGAGTCCGGTAGGTTGTATGTTCCAAGCTATTCGATATTGATCATATTCTCTGTAGTTTATGGACAGATCGTATCAAAATCTTTTGGTAGATTATGTTTATGCAGTCGGTTACATTGTCGAGCGCGGTAGCAATTTGCTGATTTCATCTGATTAGGTCCTAGCGGCTCTTTATAAACTATCCCCCAATGAGAGAAAAATTTACCTGGAGCATCAACGAACATATCTCAACGGCTGGATCCGCCTAGACTGGTCATGTCTCGAGGAAGGTAAGACTCGGGCAAATTTACATTCAACGAGTAATCATTACATTCCAGCGAACATCCACACGTACCCCGAAACAACGCTGCCTATCTATGAGGTTTACCAGGAAGCATTAAAACTTATATTCAACTTACTCAAAGCCATGGCCAAATCGGTGGACAGTTGCGAGCTGTATCCTACCCAGGAACAAATATCAGCGGCGCGGAGATTGGGCTCATATATGTCATTTTCATCCATAGCAACAGCTAGGGTCACCGTCCTTTATGGTCCGCATGTTCAGGTGGTAAGCGCCATGCCTTTCTATTCAATATGAACCTTAGCCGAGATGAGTAAAGGCTTTTATGAATCAAATAAAGCCCCACCGCGAATTGCTCAAGAAGGCGGCCTATCCGGACCTGATCCCAAACTATATGAGAACTGAATATAGGATATACGCCCGTAAAGCCCATCTGGCCCACCTGTATAACGTTGGCGAGTTTCCTGGCAAGTATCGTCAATTCGGACATTTCTCTGTACATACTCAACTTGTTCATTCCTAGAATTACCTTCCGGAGACGTTCGGATTTTTTTCCTTCTGATTTCTCTCGAGTGCGAGGGTTAGTCATTGGACAAGAATCCATCGAAAAAATCTGAAACAGCGGAAGCAGTGGTATTATATTTTTGCGCCGTATCAAAAACGCTCAGGGCCAGAAAAATAGCGAGAACCGGCTTGTACAAATGCATTACAGCCAGTTGGAGAATTTCATGAATCTATCACTTCGCCTCCGGTCTGGAGCACGAACGGTTTAGGTATTGCTTTTTGCTCGTAGCCTACTTATTCGTCACCTGGCAGTCTAGTCCCAGCCAGATTTTGAGCGCTCTCATCTCTGTATATTTTCCTTTCAGGCGCCGGCCTTGTATTTTTCTCTTCTTCCGAAGGCGCCCCATTATATTGGCAGACTCAGAGGCCATGATATGGGAGATTCACGGCATTCCTGTAGCAGGCGCACCCGGATTCGTTTCTCTTTTGACGACCCCACATGCTATTATTCGCTGATGATGGGTCTCAGACGTTTCTTGGTCTTTTGTGGCCACAGGTTGGAGACGAAGATCCAGACCAGTTGACAGTTGTTATGGTGGAAGGTTAGTTCCTTGGAATGCAGCTGGTTCTGTCTTGCTTGACTGTTTCTTATAACCCAGGACTTATCACATCATTTCCCAGTTGCTGCGAGAATGGCTAAGGACTTTGTGGTCATCCCAGGAACCAGTTTTCTGCGAAGCGCCGGTTGTAGAAGTGACATGACTTGTGCCATAAAGCACAGGGATCAATGAAGGCGGAGACTGTCATGAAGGCGATGTCAACGAAGATGTGGATAAAGGCCGGGGATCTATATTATTAGTTGTTTCTCTGCTGCTACTAAGTTGGAGTTTAATTACGCTGTTCAAACACTTTTTAAACAGTTTTCTATCGTTTCTGTTTACTGTAGTATTATGACCAAAAGTTCACAGGTGGCTGTCACCTGTCACCTGAACACTTGGTCGGATTACTACAGTAATCTGGCGCACCGCCGGGCCCACTGCGTGGTGCTACCGCTCGCCGCGGGGGCCCACTGCGTGGGGCCTGAGAACTGATTTTTGTAAGTTGGTTTTTTCACTACGACACTTAATTCCAGCTATGAGAAAAGTTATTTATAACATTTATGGGCCACAATTCTGGATATATCACGGCCCATTTCTCGCGACAATTGGTGGTATATCACTTCCCCAGATATTGTTGATACAAGGTGCACCCTATTTCATGTCTCGTAAGAAGCGGTTCGGAGTATGCTTTTGTTCCCTCTCATATGAATGATCTGCTAACCATTTTCGCTTTCGAGACAAGCATTCACACCGGAAAAGGAAAAAATTCCCCCTAGTTTTCTTTGTAGGTTAATCTTGAATAATAAACCCTACGTTGAAACGGTATCTTAATTTTTAAAAACGGTCCCGTTTGAATCTGTAGATTAGATTTAAAAATTCAATCATGAGTTTAACTGGGTGCAAGTTTAAAGACTCGCTCACAATTTCAGCTTACCTGAATGCGTGAAGCAAACTCAAAGATTCAATGTCAGTTTCAACGAATGCGAAACTTATAGATTAAACCTGGGTGAATCGTTGAATTAAACTAATAGATTAAACAACAGATTCGACGTCATTGAAACAATAAGATTAGACTACCGATTGATTCGGCACCGAAAGTGTAAATGAAACTCAAAGATTAAACCTACCCCGAAACTGTAATGCCGGCGGGCTGCAGCTAGACTGCAGTAGGTCTGCAGACAAACTGCAGCCGGACTGCAGTCGGAAAATAAAATACAAGGTAGCTTCGACAGTCGGAGAAGTTTATTGAACAAAGCAACATACAATCAAAATACAAGCGGATGGGGTAAGAATTAGGACAACACTACTCTATTTACAAAGAAAAATATCGTAGGTAGAGATAATTACGAGTTAACGATAACTCGGTAGAGGGATCAAGAAAACATGCGCATCCAGACATGCAAGAGCTCAACGTCGTCGGAATCGTGATCTCATTTTGGGATACTGCTTGGAGTATTCAGCACATTGTCTCCGAGGACGCAGAATTTCACTTGATAAACCTATGTAAGTAAGCCAGCGAGAAAAGATACGCAACCCAAAAAACTTACTGCCGCGCATCAGGTTCCCCGGTGTCCGCCAGGCACTCATTCACAATAGTCTGGATCTCCTCAAGGCCTTCCACCCCCATATAATGATATTCTCGGTGGCGATAGCCGCACGGGCAGGATTCATCGAAACGCACGATCACGTAGCCTTGCTCAATCATCCACAGGTGAATAATACTCTGAAAAATGCCAGCATCCTGCGGAAATCAAGGCCGGGTAACTTCGAATGCCATCAGCTACATCTGTGTTTGCCCGACCTCGCAGTCGTAGCAATCGAGTTGTCGGCAAGACAAACACCTCGTCTCGCCGAACTTACCGGTGATCTCCTTGCAGAGGCAGTGGCATGGGCGAGAAGATTCTCGAAGGCGCAAAGAGAAAATATCCGAAGGGAATGAGTATATTCAAGTCCAACACGGGCTTACAAAAAGCAATAAAAACGACGGAATTGTTGAGGGACGTGGTAGACAGTTGACATAGTGGAATTGCAATGTTTGTCAGTTTTCACTTTATTGGAACAAAATTCGTATATTATTCACATTGGTCTGGAAGAGATCAGTTTGCACTTGCAGAAGCAGACAGTAAGTTCTTACCTTCTATCACCTTCTATCATACCGCACTTCTCCTAATCCTAGTCGCGCATGGTTTTTAGATGAATCCGTACTGAGAAAACGAAACATACCCTGGACAGGTTCAAGTTAACTGCGCGATCGTCCGAGAATTCGAACCGTGCACGATGTGCCAAGATTGCTGAAGGATCCACCTTGTCCAGAGGTCTGTCAACCATTTTTGAAGAATAAGTACGAGCCGGAAAATGAAGGAAGGGTTTGAATGGGTCGAATGTGGAGGGGGGGTGGAGAGCTTGTCGTCGAATAAAGAAGGTAGCTTTGTTGCCAACAACATCAATTTTTTGGATGCTCCCAGCAATAGGATTGGTGGAAAATTTTGGATAAAAGAAGACGAGACTATTTCCCAAATGAGTGGAGGCTCGGGAATAGTTCCTTCCTTTATAGGTGAAATGGGCGTGCTCACGATCTTTGCTAGGTTTTGGCGCCTCTTCGTCTCGGAAATTTCGATGAGTGAAGGCGAGATCAAACAGCCACTTGAATTCCAGGATGATTTGCGGGCAGTCTGATCTGCCTAGCCATCGACGCAGGTTAGTGCCGCGCATCCATGATTTTAACATGGTAGCCTCCATTTCCCCTATAAATGTATCTCAGTCTTCGAGAATTGAAACACAGTTGATGGTCTTACCGCCAATATGATCGTTCGTGTTAATTTTTGCAACATTCCGATGAGTCTTTCGAAAGGGAAACTCCACTAGCTCAAGACGGGACCAAAGAGTAGCAGAAAGTCATAAATGTGAAATGCCGCATGAACATTGGGGCGCCGGTCGTCAAACTTAGTATGAGGATAGTCTGTAGTTAAGCGAGCGATCGTGCAACGTCGCCGGCTTATTACAAATCATCGGAGTTTGAAATCTTCTGGTACCTACCCAGCACTTCAAGTAAGTCTATCTACAAACTTTGAGAGAGAAAGTATTGAAATCCATATCCCAACCCAACTGCGTCCTTAGAATTTCTTCTTTTCCCCCCATTCCTGCCGAATAAACCTCACTGATTATGTCAGGATTTGTCATCGAATGAACCGTTGAGTCTCGACCTCATGGTTCTTCAACCCTTCCACTTCGAGTTGGCGGAAGAAAATTTTCATTTTAGGCTCGTAAATACTAATGTGACTTCAGAATTGTGAAAAACACCTCCTGGAGTGCATCTCAAGCTCTGAAAGAAATTTGTGATTTGTAATAAGCCGGCCAGCGATCGCACAATCGAGGTTATCAACAGACTACAACATGCGAGGTACGAGCATCATTGTTGTAGCGTCTGTCTACGAGAGACTAGTATGAGGATGGAGTTTGTACAGTTCTTCCACCCATTGCTTCATAAAGTTACGATAAGCAGTGGCACGGACATGGCTTGTTGAGCACAGACAAACGAGCGTCACAGCCTGAAAAAGCGCCATGCTGTGCATTAATAGGTTTCGGAAGTGAGACACGTGTGTGCTGGGAGACTTATCGCCCCACATAAGCACAAGGGCGATGGGGATGTAGATGGTTGCAAGCAGGCGCCATTTGTCCGCCTTGATTGTACCTGCATTGCTCTTGCCATAATTTTTGGGGACGGAGTAGATCCAGGAGGGGGTGACCGTTTTTGCAATCACTTCTTGAATGAACCTCAGGCCTTCGAGAGTGACCGTTTTGGGCCGAAATGTGAAGGACGAGGAAACAAGAGGTTGAGTCAACCGCTAGAAACAAATGAGTATCATACAGTATGAAGGAAGGTCGAGACGCACCCATTTGTATAGCATTTCTACTAGATCTGCCTTTGTGCTTTTATCCGTGACCGCCAAGTCTAATGAGAAGCATACGAATTGAAGGGCGGGTTTATTTTTTCTCATTAGATGTCATATCCACTCTTCTTTCATGGTTATTTCTGCTCCCTCACTGCTTAATGGGGTGCAGATGAAACTACGGATGGACGTGACTTGCTTGTGGTCTTTTTCGCTGTGAATATGGAATGATGAGGGGACGTCTTCAGCATTATAGGGGCGCCATTCATAGTCAAAGGCCGGAGCGACTTTAGGCATCTTTGAGGCGGCGGTTTCATCTATTTCAAGGACACGACGACAGTGATAATGTACCGTCCCTTCAAGAACACAGTGCATTGCGTCGATGACCAGCATCTGACTTGGGTTCCAATACGGCAACCTCCACATCTCTGACCAGCGGACGCCGTACTTTTTGAAGATCTCTTCCCTCTCCTTTACTGTATTAGCGTCTCGCCATGCTTCCGCCGCTCTGTGTAGCTCGTCGACGCTTCTGTGTTTCCAATCAGAGTGGTCGAAATCGGTGCGATACATAGTTGAGATCCCATAACAAGAACAGACCATGCAAAAAAAGTGAGAGTTATGACTGGCGGCACCCGCTATCTTACGAGCTGCGGGCAGATCGTTGATGGACAGAATAAAGGCGAGGTCCACATTACGGCCGTGCTTGGGTGAGGTTCAGTGGACGACAGATGTATTCCACGCTCCCAAGCAATCAAGGCTTCGTTGATGATTATTCGCAAATAACCATTTATCTGCTCCACTGACGGTTCCCTTGGACCACTGAGGAGGCAGACGTAGGTGTATTCCGGCTTATTTCGAAGGGAAAGCGGTAAACCAACGTTAATCGCTGAGATGAGTCCAACAGAATCGTAATTGCCGCGTTTTCTAGTGCCATTGGGATTAAAGAAGTCTAGGAAGATCCCATACGCCTTACCATCCCCGCAATCAATAAAGAGCTGGCCTGGAATGGGTCCTTCAAAGTCCTTCAGAAAGGACGCCTCGAAGACGTTGGTGGTGTGCAGAGCAGACGGTGAGGGTTGATGAAGGACAGCAAAGGCATCATCACAGGCCTGGTCGCAGAGCCGCTCAATTTCTGGATCAGATAGAACCTGCGCGAGGTGGTCCATGAATGATGGGCAGAGGAAAGGCTTGATGGGACACAGTCGACCATCTCGCATTATGAGCAGTTCTGTACCACAAGTCTTCCTCCTGGACTTAATATCCACCACACTATTAACACAGGTTTTAGGGTACATCAATACTGCAGCCTTTGGATTTTGCGGTGCATGGGTGTGGTGACAATCCGGACAAACAGCATACTGGAGCGTTTTCCCGTCGATGTTAAACCTATTCAAGGCGACATGAAGGGACGATGGGAGCTGTTCGAGAATATCTATCTGTTGGGCGTCGTACATCTCCATTCCATCTGAATTTTTCTTTGCATGCAATGACATGACCATCTTGATCAGAAGGGTCACGGTTTGCAGCACGAAGTTTGTGGGATCTGTACTCAGCCCGATGATGACATGGCAGACGATCCCCAGTAGAATCATCACTTGAGCTATCATGTCGAGATTTTTTATTGGGCTCTGCACGACGTACGCTACAAAATATCAGAGTCAGAAAGGAAGCAGCCGCAGAAGTTGGCGCTAACTTACAAGTGTCATACTGAAAGGGAGTTGTTTCCTCTGGTAAAACCGCCCCCAGATACGTTATTTTGAGGTCCAATGCTCGTAGTCTGCCTATCACATCCTCCTTTTCTTCGCCATCAGTAACATGTTTGAGGGATTCCTCCGCCGAGGAAGCGATTCCGGAAGCAGTAGTCACTTTGGATCGCATCTGAGCAACGTGCTCAAGATCATTCAGGCTGAACGAGGGTTCGATGTCCAGACTGGTCCTCACATCCTCCACCTGCTGCTTTACCTCCACTAGCACCCTTAGCGAACGCTCCTGACACTTGTCTACCTTTTTCGGGTTGTCTAGGACGGCATTGACGCTGCGGGTTGCCTCTGCGACAGAAACCAGGGTGAACGATGTTGGCTGATGCAGGGCACGGTCCTTTTGAAATGAAGCATGCGAAGCGAATAACTTCAATCTACGACCTCATTGCGCCGTCGTGGCTCTCCGTTGTGCTGCTCAAATGGGAAGCGTTTCACTTTATTTCATATGTTGCTCATCATCTCCTGCCTCGATCACTATTGCAACCTAATAAATAGCTACGATTCACAGGAACGTCCCTCAGTCTGTTACCACTCATTGGGTGCGACTGAGGGTACGCTTCCTTTACTTACTTTATCACTCACACGCTTACTTACACATATCACAGATATATTACTTATTGTATTCTTCACAGAAAGCCTTGCTTAACCGCTTTCGAACTCATCTAGGACCAAGTGAAATGGGGGAGAATTGAGCGAGAAACAAGCTTGGCAATCCAGCAGCTTTTGATTTGCTCTTTCGTCACAAATTGGAACACCTAGATTCCGCAACATATTTCATATATTCTGAGCATCCTCCAACAGGCGTTCCATGCATAATGTGGTGTCAGTGCATTTCTATCCATCAATACACATATGTTGTTTCACGAAATGCACTTGATCTTGAGCTACCATGCTGCAACTCAAGCAATCTGACTGGATTGAAATGCTCAGTCTATCTTTATTATTGTTCCATGGGCTTCATCACGCTGGGAAAAGCGGCGCGCTCTCCACGACTTTACGGTAACGCAGCTCGCCTCATTCCAAAATGCCATGCTCGATCATGCCCATACAAGAACCTTCAAAGACCTGAGAATATGCCGGGAATACCTCTCACAACAATATGAACTTCTGAACAGTTCACTTTAAATGCGCGGGCACAGCGGCTTGCTATTATGGACAGTAATTGAGATCACAGACACTGGCACTCATGGAACATCGCAAATGGGAACAGAAATCATATGGAATGCTTGCCGACTAACGCAGATTCCATCTTCCTTCCATCTGTCACAGCGCCACCTCATGAATCTCTTCCCTGAATCCATGATTAACCCGCACCCAAAAAACGGTGATAATTCCTCTTCGACTTTGATACCCTGCCGTCCCAAATCATGTCTTCGCCTTCATTGAAAACTTTACACTCACCTCTCGTGACAGTTCCAATGAACTCGAGACAATAAGTGAAAGTATTGGCTCAAAGACTACTTGGGATTGTGACAATACTCCCATTCCGCTTCAAGTTCCCCGTGCTTAATGTAATGAACCAAACTGCATTCAAGCATAACCGGTGGACATGTTGTCAAAAGAATCGGTGCAGGGGTCAATTGACTCAAATGACAAGCTCTCCTTACCTCACGGACGACTTGAGTCTATGTGGGTTACGCACTGCACATCAGTCCGTATCGAGGTCGGATAAATCTTGTAGGTTCAGAAAGCTGGACTTTGAACTATTGAAGACACATTACATGCAAGATTTAACTGCATAGTTCAAATGTGCTCTCTTTCCTGGTTCAATTAATCTGTCACACCTGCAATTCATCATGGTTTAATCCTTGCCTCACGGATATGTGTATGCTAACCTGGTGAGATTTAGGCTGTTCCTGTGTCACGGGCTTGTTTCGAGGTTCTCTTTTTTCACTGATTGCTTCTCTATTTTTCCTTTAGCTCTACCGCGGCGAGCCGGGAGATTGCGGCCGTGAGCTCGGCTATGGGGGAATGGAGAAGTCCAGGGACCGTAGTGTACAAAGTGCCTGTACACTCAGATGCTTTCTGGGCCCCGGCGTTCCTAAGCGGAACCGTGCCGTGTAATTCTACCTACCTACCTACCTTCTGAAAATAGGGCAGTGCCATTACTTTTGCAAACTGCTGTAAATGGGGACATATTCCTGAATATTCCAGCCAGTCGACTGAGGCTCTCAACGCCGTGAGCCATCGAGGGGCTGAAAAAAATGTGACTTGCGTTCGACCCTGTGGTTCGCGCCAGGGAAATTCCTCTTATACTTACATATACTTCCGGATTCACGTATGTTCTCCACGGAATGGTGATCAAAATGCCATAACTTTTGATCAGTATATCGCTTTCTTTCAAAATTCGGTCTGGACCAGCCTTATAGGTCCTACTCCATCGCCCAACATCCAACTTCCAGGTATTTCAATCCCCCGACCTGTATCGTTCAAGTGGCTGACTAATTGGGGGTGGCCGACTAAGCAGTTGACGATAGTATTGTACGGATCTCCGCACATGAAAATTAAAAGGCCGGCCAGAGCCTCACCCAAGCCCACGCACCTCCCAGGAAACCATGAATTCTCAGCCTTAGACCTCTTTGGACTATTTCCCCAAAATTTTTCAGACGGCAAGAAAATTAGCGGTGATTTTCCAAGGGAGGTGTGACGCCGCTTATGCTCGCGTTGATGGGCGCGACGCGTGATTACCACCTCCAGGGTGGAATGTATACCCTCCTCCGAGTTCTCGGGACCACTTGCTGAGCAAGGGCGATATGCAGATGCGCTCCGGCACAGGACGGCGTCGTGCGTTTGCCGCTGTGGCCCCACAATCTCAGGCTTTAGAGCTGGTGGACGCCGGCCGACCTGTGGGTCACGATCCGGGTGTGCCAGTCGGGCTTCATCGGGCGTTCAGAGCATGGCAGACGGACGGCCCTGGCCTGCCTGCGGGCGAGGAGGGGACGATCACTCTGATGGCCATCCAGACAGCGCTGGGGTCAGTGGTCAGTGGATCTACGATGCTCTCAAACGTGATGTAGGGACGATGCTGCTACCGACGTATACTGCGACGGCGAGCAAGGTGAGTGGCGACCCTGACGTATCTTCCGCCCGCCGAGAGCGTGGGGAGCGGTGTTGCATGGTTGAGTGCCCGGCCCGTAGGTTCGATTTTGGGTTGGTAGTCCGTGTAATAGTCGAAAGAATGATAGGAATAAAATGTGGGAACCGCTCCCGGGGCGTATAGTGCGAAAAGGGGGAGAAAAGAGAGTAAGAATGTCAAGAAATGCCGTGGGAAGAGTGCGAGGTCGTGGGAAGCGAATTTGGAGGTGTTGGTGGCTAGACAGCCCACTGGCGGCTTTACCGGAGTAAGGGGTCGAGGAACCTCGGTGGTACCTCTAGGCGGGAGCCTTGCACTGGCCGCGATCGTGGTGGTTTGTGGCGAGAAGAAGATGATGTGGCATTATTTACGTTACAAACAATGTGGTAACGGTAGGTAAAAATAACTGTGCTGTAATTGCTGAACCTTTAGGTTTGGCTACCCTGGAGAACTTGGATTTCGGCCACTCTTGCTACATGTACAAACAAATCTCGTCAGGCGACATTGGTCATCGCAAAATAAAATCGAAATAAAATCAGGTGAGACATAGAAACAGATGAGAATTCAAGGATATGGTCTTTATACTCTTTCCGGCTTGGATTCTCGTATACGAGCGGGTTTCATCCTTTGGAACCGCAGATATTCTCCGAGTTCAGTTTTCTGTCGTTGGTCATTTTTGCTTTGTGCTCGGGGAAGCATCCGTTGCCGAGTGCAGATTAGTCATTCCTACTTCATGTTCGCGGCGACAGTGCCGGCCGTTGCCTGGCCGCTAATTCCCGACATCAATCAATCGGCACCCAACCCCCTCCATGTTAATTCTGCACTCTGCACTTTTACAGAACTCCCGAACCTCTGAACTTCCCGTCGGATGGTAGCGTCATCTCTTTCCGGTGACTGCTTTGAGCTTCTGATCTGGTGCTTGTACTGTTCAATTTTGTTCAGTCCTAGTGCATCTATGTATTAGGTGCGTGTCACGCTTGAATTTTGATCTTAGACAGCCTCATTTTTGACTGCAGGCACCACGAAATTAATCACTGTCCATCGATGCATTGTAGTCCTTTCTCGCAGTATTCTGGACTAAATAATTCAGTTCCACCTACATCATCCTTATGCTCAGGCCGTAGATCCTTTTTGTCTCATCCTTACAGTCAAGACCTCGGACAGTATCTATCTCTTCACACCCCATATGCAACAATGCCTGTCGTTCTGCTGATAAACCTTTACCCCCCCACTTGCTTCATTCGGTGACAACCCGGTTGTCTCTCTGCTGTGAACACAAAAATTGTATTGTATGTTTCCTCGACAACTAGCAAGTTCATCTGACAATGTTGAGAAAGATGTGTGTTCGTCATGTACAAGTGTCTGCAAGACAGTAAGGTGAATCCCGGAATAGTCCTGAAGCTTTATGCATGCAATTTGAATTTCATTCCCATCAGTGCGTAAAATGGATCGCTATGCTCACTGGCCCCCTGTTGGGCCCGTTTGGGTCTCTTCAAATTGAGAAATGATTTCCAACTGAACCTAAAGGTTCAGCACCCGCCTCAGAGAGGCCCAATCCCAAGTCATGTCGAAACCAGCGCGTGAAAAGAGTTCCACGGACCGGCCGTCCGACCCTGCAACAGCGGGGGGTTCGATACGGCGGATACAGCGTCGATGAGTGCACATCGTACATACCCAGACGTGAGAACCGTGCTATGCTCTCGGGTGGCCGGACGGAGACGCCGTCGCTGTGAGCTACCTTAGCGGTCTAGGCTGGTATGACGTACTTGTTGTTCTCTTCTTCGATTTTACGGTGTATACAGGGCCCAGTAACATGGGATCCGACGTACGCGTGACTTAGTAAACTTGTATGGTGACATCCGAGGCCTTAAAATCCTTCAGGCTTCGGCTGTCTTCCTGCTTCAGCTCAATGGTTCGACTGCTCAAGCTGGCATTGATAATGAATGTGCCTTTACATAACTGACTAGACTAAGGAGTGTGGAGGGTATCGAATTCAGCAGATTTCGGTCTGCTATAGAAAAGCAGGACTTGGAAACAGAGGGTAGCTCTCTTGCCGACATTCAGGTGTCGGACTCCGTGCACGCACCAACGCCTTCAGTTTTTTTGTCCGTGTCTGCCCATGGACCAAACGGGCTCGTCATTCCGATTTCGCTGACGGACGTGATCCCGAGCGGAAACTCGTTAAGCCTGTGCGAATGGTGAGGCGTTGACAAGAGAAGGAATTGAAATCATACGACGGGAGTAAAGTAATCATGTACACTAGCGAGATGTCAACTTGAAGCATGCGGCTATAGCTAATGAAGTACTGACATTTACTGGACGGGGCAAGTCCGAGAAAGAACCGGTACGTGTTTGGAAAGGCAAAGAACTGCCAACGAATGTGAGAAGAGACAAAGTGGTAATCAGTCTGGGCGCAGGCAAAAGACGCGGCGGATTGGACGATGGTAATAGGCTAATGCGGAGTTGTCAAATCATTTGAGGACGGAATGGACTCCGTACCGTCGTTTCACTGAGTCTCGTATACCCTCGAAGTCGGTATCTGAATAATCAAAAAAGTTGGTTCAGTCAAGAAGATTCTAACTTACGATACGACCGTTTGGGCGATGCCAGCAGCTGCCAAAAGCATCAATCCTGGCGAGGACTACATCAAGCGAAACAACAACGTACAAATTTGCACCAGAGCCAGGGTAAGCTGTCCCATAAAGAAAAACTGAGCTCAAGCGAAGGCTGAGGGTTTTGGGGGGGAGACAAGATAACATACAATTATGTAGACTCCAATAACAAAAAGAGTGGATTTCCTCGGCCGATTAGCAACTGATGTGAGGTTGAGCATTGGGCGTGACGGGGACAGATATTCACTTACAGGCATGTAAGCGAGTCAAAAAGTGTCTAGAACAAATCAGCGTGCGTGGTGGCTCAGGTTGAATACATTACACTTGGACAGTAAACTTGGTCAAATACTGTAAACTCAATAAATGATGACCTCATCATACAGTAGACGACTCACGCCAACGAGGATTTGCAACTAAATGGGCAAGGCATTACTTTAGTGTACACAACAGTGAAATGCAATGAGCCATACCGAATCGGCCCTGGAAATATTTATCTCTTCAGACCCAGGCCATGTCAAAGGTCGAGGACAATGCTTGCTTACCAGATCAGATCGATTTGAATCTGGCCGAAACGCTCTATGAAACGAGAGTACGACGACCGGAAGAAAAAGAGAGCTTGCAGCGTTTCCAGCGCTCTATGGACATCATATTTTAGTGTGGAGTAGCCCGAAGGAACGATAGGTCACACAGAACGAGCAGGACCTATAAAATTTTAGTTACAGAACGAGACACTGGGTTATTTTCTCACAGTCCATTTGACATGGGGCTTATCCGCCGGACGACGGAAGAAAAACGGCCAGACCTGGACAAGACCGATGAAGAAGGGAAAATGGGTCTGCTGGTAGACCGAGGTCCTGTCAAGGTCGTGCCGGAAAAGTGCCGAGACGTGCAGCTAAAACCCCGCTTGCGCGATCAAGATAGGAGCTCTAGAGGTCGGGGAATTAGTACGACAGAATGAATGAATACTCAGCTTAAAGTCTCGGAAAACTCTTGAGGTTGTGGCAATAAATCTGAGTAAAATTCTGGATTGAGGTGGTGGTAAGAGGTAGAGAAGGAAGGTACATGACGTGGATGGCTGCCCGCGTTCTCTCGCGGCACCAGAGCCCGCAAGCGAAATTAAAACATTTATGTAACGTATGTAAAATGGCCGTTGTAAATCCTTCGGCTAAACCAACTCCTCGGCAAACTGCACACCGGGAGACGCGCAACTACGAATAGGGAGACACGCTGCGCCGCTCAGCGTTGAGTACGGTTGCCCAATCCGTCTCACGTCGATCCCCAGCGCAATCCGAGTGAGCAGTCGCATTGGCGCTGATCTTCGCGTAAGGATTGCTACTGTGAAATGTACGAAAAGGGAGGGAAAGCCGAACAGAAAGACGTAACAAGAATTTGCCGGGAGTCCCAATCGAGCACCAAACCCGACCTCGAGGCCTGAGGTAATTACGTGACCATTGATCGCCGTCGAATCAGCCCAGGCGTGGAAGTGTGAAGAAGTGGAGTCTTGAGGGATATAGAAATCTAGGCAAGAGAGAGAAAGAAAAGATGAGGGTAACGGTTGAATCAATAAAAACAGCGCAACGGGGAGGTAAACCGAAGAGAAGCGCTTCGGCGTTTCCTAATTCGGTTGACAGCTCGGAACAGGACGGGATGGGAAGGCGACGAGCAGGGCAAGTCGCACTTCCACACCGATCCCGTGTAGCAGCGTTGCGAGAAACCAGGCTATGAACGACGCCCCATATGTCGAATCGAGTTGGTCAGGCATAAGGAAAACGTGGACCCGGTGGTGAGGGGAGAGAGGGGGGAGGGGCAAGACTGACTGATCCTGAGGCCCCATGTTATATCCATAGCCACCGGCAAATCTGCAGATTAAGTTAGAGCTGTCAGATTGGCGCAGATCACCTTCTGGAAACTCACGTTATATTACGATAAGAACCTGAGGTTTGAAAGACTTGATCTTTTCTGACCGCGCAAAGCACATCTGTGTGCGACGTCCACCGTCTAATCGCACAATCTACACCGTGCGGATGTACCCCGTGGAAATGTAACCCGGTATCACAGCGCGGGTTCGACAGATCGGGAGGTTCGAACGTACTTACGACAGAACCACTGGAGGGTGGGAATGTAACCCGAACCCCGTGGGAATGTAACCCAGCGGCGGCATCATCGCACGAGTTCGACAGATCAGGAGGTTCGAACGTACGACGGAACCACTGGAGGGTGGGAGTGTAACCCGAGCCCCGTGGGAATGTAACCCGGTATCATAGCACGAGTTCGACAGATCGGGAGGTTCGAACGTACGACAGAACCCCTGGAGGGTGGGAATGTAACCCGAACCCCGTGGACCCTGGAATATATTTATATATTCCGTTCATGGGCTTCAATCAGGTCGGAACAGCGCGACATCAGCAAGTGTCTGGCTTAGTGGTGGGAAGGTTCGGTTCGGAAATCGATCCGAACCTGAACCGAACCTGAACCAGACGCGCGTTTGGCGTTCAGGTTCAGGAAAATGCTGAACCTGAACAGCAATTTGGTTCAGTGTTTGGGAGAAAGCGGATGCGTTCGAACGCAGAACCCGAAATTGAACCTTTAGTGTGATATCCCTTACTTCAACAGTGATTATTCGTATACTTAAGATTTAGGCTCACTTCATTTGGATATGTTGGAAGTCTACTTCGGGCTTTTTCCCCATTGTTTTTTCGCCGTCTCGAGCTTGCAACATCGGCTTCGAGTGCACAAACATTTATGTCAAGGATGCAGCAGAGGCTGTGTGCTTGCCTGCATTGCGGAAACCAGGTTTCCCATTATGAGTGGAGAATTGGGCCCAGATTAAGCAGCGCTTAACGTTCCAAGGCCATGGACCTGTAAAGTTTTTGATTGATACGAAGAATTATTTATCTTCTACGTAGCTACGGGACAACCCCAGAGATTGATCACCCGCATTGAACACGCTTCTCGATCTATTGATATCCTTAAGGCTAAATCTGATCCAGGGCCAGCTGCAAATCGAACGGATGCAATGCGCCCCCTCTTTCCGCACACCTCCAAAATGTACATCCATGATCGCTCGTCAATCTGGTCCAACTTACAGCCCAAAACCAGCACCGATGAGTGGGCTCTCAGAATCGAACAACTACGGCATGCCGGTGCCTCTGCGACATTCTCTCGCCAGCTGACTGAGAGTCCTGGCGCAAGTTCTTTTCCTGTATCAAAGTCTTCTGGCTCATGTGGCTTTATAGCACGTCCCTAGTGTCCGTAATGATGCAAAGAGTAGGCCGGTGCCCCTCCTGGTCCCCTCCAAGACCCGGGTTGACGCGTCCTCGTCCGTCTCAGTTATGACCAAGTCGTACCTAAACTCGACCGATTCCTCACTCGACTCTGCGCCGCTCACTCCGCTCCGCTCCGGGTACGGCCTTGGCCGCATACAACACCATGCCCAGCCTGTCTTGTCGGCAGAAGGTTCCCATTCGCCCACTCACGACTCTCGCTCGCCGGATGAGCAGCACTCCCCAGCTGCTAATGGTCCGCGCTTCTACAAACAGCGTGCCTACGCGTACGATCCTCAAAACCAGCAAGACCAAGAGCAGCACTGGGCGGGGAGCGTGATTGTGAATATGGTGCGGTCTTCCGTTATTTTCTCCCCACCTCCCCCATCCCACTTCTCTGCCAGCTTTTGCTCCTTGGCTTTTCCTCATTCTCCGCCCGCTTAACGTGCTGCGATTCACCTCTGTTCCTATTATTCCTTCATGTTGCTGACAAGCCTCTGCAGCCCATCAAATACAAGTCATCCTGCTTCTCCGGGGTTTGGCCATACGCGGCGCTCGTAGCGAGGATTATCGAAACCGGTGACTCGCACGCTAATGCCGTCCTCCAGAACAGAATCAGAGTGGGTTGTTTGGTTCTCCCTTGATGTCCATCGCTCGCTCCTTATCCCTTTCGTTCTCTTTTCCTCGTGTGTGTACATGCTGACTACACCCTTCACTTCCCAGGTCGTGGGTCCCGTGGAGCGCCGCCAAATAGTCGATGTGATCTGCGCGCGTGGCATGCAGATGATGACACATCGGTCCGTCGCCGCATTCCCTCTTCCTACTCTGCCCGTTGTGCCTATCCCTCGTGTCAGGCTCGGCAACTGGCCGTTTCAGCGTCTTCTCGAAACTTCCACGGACTCAGAGGAGCGGATCGCACTCATCAGGCCATTCAGAGGCCGCGTCTTCGACCTCGCCACCAACCGCTACGGGTGCTACGTCCTCCAAACGGCGCTTGACTGGAAAGAGGAGAAGGTCCCCCTGCTAATAGTGTTGGAGCTGCTCGCACATAATCCCTGGCAGACGCTGGTCGACGCGCACGCTTCTCATGTCTGGATCAAGGTGATACTGCCTCTCATAGCCCTTCCTCCCTCTTCCCTCCTTCGAACAGATCTCCTCATGTTCGCACCGCCTTTTCCTTCATTCTTGGTTGTCGTCTCCATGTCTCATGTCGTTCTGATAGGTCATGCAAGCTTCGCGGACCCTGCCAGCACCGGCCCGGCTCTACCTTAACCATCTCTTCTTCGAATTCTTCGAGCATAAATGGGCCACACTTGCGTGCAACTTGAGGGGGTCTCTTATTGTTCAAGTTAACATTTAGCGCCTTTTCCATCTGCTTGATAGAGTAACCCATCGCCCCTAGTTCGCGTTCAATAATCTTGAGAAGAACAACAAGGACCGGATTGTGGCGGAACTGTTGGGGCACGGCGCAGAAGTGTTCGTTGCCGTCACGGAGACCCGCGGGGGGCTGGTACGCCATTCAGCATAGTACGCTCCTCTTTCTCCGTTTCTGTTTCTCTCTCCTCTCCTGCTCCCTATAATAATCTGATTCCTGGTCAATGTAGTCCTCAAGCAACGCTCGAACAAGCCCCGCCAGATGGCACTTCAGCACCTTCACGATTTTATGTCATGGAACAAGAGGATGGTGGTAGGTAGCAGATGCTCGACCGGAGCGGCTTACAGCACCTGGTGGAGGTGTGTTTGCCTTCTTTCTCCGCAATCGTAGTCTCAATACTGATGATTCCCGACACGGCATTAGTTGTTGGATCATTGCGGATCTCACACTGTCGCTCCTGACGTGCCCTATCCATCTCATTTGATTTTCAACTACTAGTCGACGACTCTGCGGAAACCCCGCATTTACAAACTACTCGTGTATACCTTCCAGTGCAGTGTATATCCGACTCTGTTATCATCTTAATTCATGTATATTCTTCCGCTATATACTTCCTTCAGTAATCCAAATTTCTTTTCTTTAAGACCGTTCGAATTTGTAGACAATATTACGGTCGACCTAAAAACATTCGCACCAAGCACCACGTACCAATTTTAAGTGGCACGCAAAGGTGTGTGAAGGGGGAGCACGTGTCGGGTGTGAAGCGCCATGGGGAACGAGGGCATAGAGGGCAGATGTCGACCAGAGAGGGGGAGGGGCGAGGCTTGAAAGAGCTGAGGGGGTTCTAGTCGGCATCGACCTTGGAGGGCGTACGAGTTAGTATCGACACGGGCGAGGCAAGCGTAGCAGAGAAAACGAGCCAATGTCGAGGCCGTGCGCGACGTGCTGCGTTGCATGAGAGCATCGAATGACGATGTGGACGGAGTTTGGAAACTTGATCAGTGAGTAGCATATCCGGAGAATAGAGCCTTGGGTGAAGCTGAGGCGCGCGGTTGTGACCGCGGTGTCGATGAGAATCAGAGTTGTTGCTGGGAGAAAGGTATTCGGCCGCGGATTGCCGACATCGGATCAATGGTAGTTGACTCCTTGTCTCCCTCAACCCGTTCATTCATTCCGTCCTGTCCTGCGCTAGAGGCTTCGGAATTCTTGATTCTCATCGACTAACTCAAGTGTGATACAATGAGTCCCTTATTCTGACTCAAGATTCCAACGCGCGTCTCGTTCACTGCAGTTCCCGAAATCATCAGAGTCCTCAGTCTAGAAACACCGTCTCTGTCAGAGAGAGAGAAAAAAGGAGAGAGGGACAAACCAATAGAAACTATGAAGCCTACTGCGTGTTGCCCAAGATGTTAATTTGCCTATGTCAATGCTCGTACTGTGTAGTGACTTCCAACACCAAGTGAACCTGTGCATCACGCGGAGACAGATGGCAGAGAACAGGTCCGCCCCACTACACAGATCTCCGATTTCATTCGAGGATTTTTGCGGTGTGCTGAGCATGCTGTCGTCATTCTAGAAGTCGAACAGGCCGCTTAATGCTTCCATCTGCGACTAGAGTCCTATTGCCGGTATCTCTTCCCGCTCACAGGTTAATCGAGAGAATGATGAGTTTACTATCCACGGCCCAAGATTTCCTGTTGTCCACCTGTATGGCTGTAATAGTGTAACATTATTATCTTTTACACTACTCTAGTGATTGTGCATAGAATTAATTATTACACAGCTTACAGGATTTCCTAGTACACTCAATTTTCAACAAAAACAGCACCAACCAACAATTTTCAAAAAACACACAGGTTTTGTGATCAGGTCACTTTCACACCACCTATCTTTTCATAAGAATAATAACCCAAGTTCCAATTCAGGAAATATGTGCAGGTTGAAAACCAGTCAAATATCACACAAGTGGCAATTTTGGGAAGATACATATTGTTGCTAGCCTTGAAAAATTTAGGAACAATATAGTATTAAACATAATTAATAAGAACTTTCAGACACCCAACTAAGCGGATTAGGTGAATGGCTGCAGTGTCAGGTAACCAGCCATGACTCGACAGGTTGCTGTCTCTGATTGCCTTGGACTTGGTAGAGGTGTGGTTGTGAATTTATGTACATGCTTATTGGGCTGTAAATGTGATACTCAACTTTTTTGCAAGAACTCCAATTCATACACCAAGGCAACACATGACTTCAAACCATGTGTATTGCATGAAAGACTGCATGTCTTGGTATGGGTAAGAACAGACTCAACAAGTCCTCAATTTTGCTGGGGGTCCTTGAGCTTTGTTCATAATCAGCCGGGAAAACCACTTTGGAGATGTCAAATACTCTCCAAATCTATTTTCAACTGAAACTGGGACATTAGGAAGTAACACAAATCAGAATATTTCCCTAACCACAGAAACTTGGGGATATTTTCTCCAATTTGCTCCAATTCCCCCCTTTTGGAAAAGAAGGAAATTTCCCTGAATTGGAGGCAAATGCCCAAAGGAGGTTTTTCCTGATGGCCATTACTGTGGTGCTATTTTGTTCAATTCATACAGCCTTTTAGGGTGAGACATCACATACAAACTGACCCTTTCATACTGTATCACCTTATAGGGGAGCAACTGTCAGGGCAATTGCTAGTCTAAAAAGTGCTGAAAAAGTTTGATTTCATCTACTTTTCTGGTGAAAAATCATTCCAAAATGCAAAACATTTTTCACCAATATTTTCACCAAAAAACTTGAAATGCTCAACCAGTGTTTGGATGGAATTATCGAAGCTATATAGTATATTCAGATCAATAAAGCTCAAATTGTGGCACAGAAATGCTGTGGAAGGATAATCACTTACCTCAATTTGGTGCCATCCCTTATTACAATAATTACATTCTACTCACATTCAAAATTAACCTCTAACCGGATACTGTATCCTAAATTGAATCAAAAAACTGGGACAAACTCCAGAGATGGAAGCTCAGTTCAAGTTCTTGAGAGATCCCCAGAGACTGAGTGTTTTTGAAAAAGGCCCAAGTGCTTGTGATATTCAAAAATATTGCAAGATCCTGACCAAAAGGAGGGGGCCTCAAGTGCTTAAAAGGTTCTTGAAGGAAGTAGAAATATCTTCAAAGAGGTAAGATATTGCGAAGTCTTGAGCATTTTGTGCCTCCAAAGTTGCCACTCTTTCAAGATCTTGTGAGATCTTGAACTTCTTTGAAAATCTGGAAGGCTGCCGTATTATGGAGGCAGTCAACACTAGAGAGGTTGGCCAGACAGAACTAAGAGGAGCCAAGAATGATAGAACAATAGTGTGGTCATTCAAGAGCAGCCACTAGGGAAGGTACATGGTGGTCAAGACCAAGAAGAGAAGATGCTATCAGTATAGTACGGAGTCACAATCAATGTGATGACAGATACATAACAGGAATAGAATGTAACATAAGATATAAATCAGAACATGACATGGGATATAAATCAGAATGTAAGATAAGGACTCAACAACAGTAATGTAAAGGTAGGATGTCAAAGATTGGTATAGGTGATCATTGAGGAGGGATATGGGCGAGTCAATGATAAGGAAATCTGAAGGTCAAATGAGGATCAGTCAAAAGACAATAAAATTGAGGCCAATGACGTTCAGTCAATGGCAGTGGTGAAGATACAATGCAGGATTGCAAGGAGCAATGAGGACTGAGGCATTGATGTGCTAAACCAAGGCTGAAGGGGATCGGCAGGAGCAATACAATGAAGACGGCATGAACAGCATTAGTGCAGTGCAATAGCACGGAACAGTGGTGATGCAATGCAGACAGCAAGGACTGAACCAATCCTGGAAAGGAGAGGTTGGACGGTGCAGAGGAATGTAGTAAGGTTGGAGCAGCAGCCTTACACCCTTCCCGACTTTGAAAAAATTGAATTTTTTCCAGTTCAGGCATCTGTCTGCTCAAGCCAAGGTGGAATGCCAAGCGAGAGAGCAGGAACAGACCCCCCTAGAGTGGATGGAATCAGTCATCCAAGCAGAGGAGGCAGTAGCAGGATGAACAAAGAGCTGTGTGGACCACAGGGTGACAACATAGATCAGATGAAGTCAAGGGGTGGAAGTCATATCATGGGAGGACAGAGGACAACCTAAGGGTAACAATACCAAGAAAAGTAGGGTCCAGTAAGGATGACAGTACCACAATGAAGGGGTAGAGTCCAGTAGTGGTGACGATACCTGGGAGAGTAAGGTCCAGTGGTGGTGCAGCATGGAACAACATACACCAGGGGTAATGCAGAGGTGATATGAAGGACACGTGCATGCAAAGGTGGAGAGCAGATGTACAGGCAGTGAGATGTGTACATGGCTGACAGCACAGAGGGAGGAATCAGACAACACATAGCAAGGAGGATGATTCTGGAAGATCAATATAACTCCAAGAGGCCAAGCCTGGAACAACAGTGTGTCAGGAATCCACAGGGGACAGTGAGGAGAACAGCAGTGATCTGACTCCAATGGGGATGGCGGAGGAGGTTGAGGTATTTGGGCTTCAAACAGAAGGCAGTAAAGAGGAATGTTCTTGGGATGCTAATCCAAGGACAGGGCTGAACCAATGTTGCCATCATCAGTACAGGGAGGCAGTAGAGGAAGAGGTCAATGGTTTGCTAGGCCAGAGACAGGGACTATGCCGACGTTGCCATCATCGTATAGGGAGATGGGAAGTTGAGCATGCCAGTGATGCAGAGGATTGGAAGGGAGGGATGATCATAGTGGAATATTGGATAGAGGATGACCATAGGAGAAGCGGCAGCAGAGGAAGGGTAAGGTCACACAACTGAAGTCTCGGTGATAGACTATAAGATCAGAGGTGTGGTGGTGACCAGAGGTCCAGTGGTGAGGTCCAAGGACAGGAGAGTCATGAAGGGCATCCCAAGGGCAATAAGATAGAGAGGAGCCTGAGGTACGATAAATCACTATGGGGAGGTCTCAAGTCCTGAGTGAAATGAGGAAGTGATAATGTACGGGCGGCATTATAGGAGCGGTAGTGCAGTAGTAGAGTGGGCAAGGTAGCGGTAATGAGGTGTGGATATTGGTGTGTCTGTCTGGATGTGGTAAGGTTGGATCAGCATCCTTACAAAATCTCGCAGAATCTTGCAAAATCTTGCGAGGTCTTGCAAGATGTCACGCAAACAAACATATTCATGCACAAACAGAGGCTTTTGTCCAGTATCGTCCTTCATAGGGGTCACATTACATTCTATACTAAAAGCTGCTCATTGGCGGAGCAGCCTTACCGACTTCTTTAATTCATATGGACTTATTACATACTTGTTTGTTTTAGTTATAAAAGGAGGTTTCGCGTAGCGTGGATCTCTAACTGACATCCACCTACTTTGATGACCTCTGTTTCTACCACAAATAGAACTGGGATTGACTTAGCTTTGGTGCTTGTTTAAGTTACTCAACACTTTTTTAAGTCCTGAATAGGGCTGCCGCCCATTGCCGTGGGCACGGTTCGATGGCACCTGTGGCACGGGTGCTGTGCCCATTCCGTCAGCCATTTTCCACCTTGATCATGGCACGGCCTTTCCAACCGTACGGCCCGTTGAAATACGGCCGTCACGCACATGTAACGGGTTGGTATTGTGGGCCACAATAATGCCTAATTTTGCCGTCAACGTGGTTCAGATATTTGGTAACTTGTTTCACGTGTGCGCCCTCCATGTTTGACTACTTGCTGCCGTTAAGAACAACAAGTTGTGGTTCGTGCCGGCAATTACCGGCGCTGATGGCGGAGTTTGATCTCAGTTTGAACCACAAGCTTTGGAGCAGTGGCTGATTCCTAGCATGTTTTCTTGTCTCCAGGCATGCTGAGGAATTGAGGAAGCTCTTGTCATCATTATTAGGTCATTTACCACGATTCGACTGTCTTGTGAGTCTTGGTATCGTGATGAAAGCTTCACTATAATTAAATATCAAGCTGTGATATAAGACTATCCTCATTGTACATCTTTCTGAGGCTTCCGGTAGCATTTACAGCACTTTTCATTTGTATGCAGAAAATCAAAATTTTGTTTGAGCTGTTGGGCATTGTTTGTATGGGACCCCGGAATCACTGCGGCAACGAAACTGACACTCAGCACTCAATGAGCCATATACAAAGATCGTACTAGTAATTAATCAATTATATACATGCATTCTGTAGTTACTGCTGTTATTCGCCATCTATGTCAAGAGATCGGAGCACGGCGTCAAGAACTATGCCCTATTGAGGCCCGCCAAAGTGTCTACTGCAACGTCCCTCCGCTGAGCCTCTGTAAGGGTGGGTTATACAGATCCATTGCCTCTGCCTGTGCATCTTCATCACCTGAAATATACTCTTCCTCAACAGTGGATTGGTATCCAAGAGGGATTGGGATAAACTTCTCATGGAGGGGGCACCGGTAGAAGACATTCTTCGCACCCGACCCAGGTTTGATTCGTGGCCTGTAGAATCTCGTTGCGCCACCATCATCATAGCGGCGCTTGAACAACACCTTCTTGGATGGAGGAGTCACCGGATCGCGTGAAAAATTGGGGGAATCCATCAGAACCCGACCCGGATGCCAAGGTGGCTTCCATATCAGCACGCGAGCGTTTCTTCTTTGCATCTGGTCCATTCCACCACAACTGTGGGCCAGCCTTGAGTCGAATGACATCTCCCTTCTTCATTCCAATGTCCATCAAGTCCCGATCTTCCACAAGATGCAATATATCTGGACCAAAACCATTCCGGTGCATCGGGGATTCGAAAACAGGAGCAGACGCTATCCCCAAGTTCTTCGAAGCGTGCTCAAGGAATCTGGGTAGTTTGGATGGGGTATGGAGGACAGGCGAGCTGATGGTTTCCTCTTCCAGGTTTCGTGTAGGTGTTTTTGGAGCCGCCTAACTAGCGACGACATTAGCAACACCGCTCTGCCCGCCGTGTCCCATGACAGCCATCAATATGGTTGCGAGGTGCCCGATGTCGCTCAATCCCTGTGGAGGGCCGACGCCAGCTGGCCTATTTGCACCTGCAGCAATGCGGGTTGGATGAAGCGCGACCTGTCTGTTTGCAGGATCAAAGTTCGTAATAAAATTGGGTGCCTCGTTGAGTGTCGCCTCTCCATTGTACTGATGGTCTTTAGTCAAAACAAGACGGAAACTCATCACAATATTGCATACCATAGCGCGACACCATTCTTTCATCATTTGCGGTGTCAACGGGTACGAGTTTCCAGTCTTGGGATCGATGTACGTGTATCCAGCATTATGGTCATTCTGATATCTTTTCTCGAGCTTTCCACGGAACTGGACGAGTTCCCTTTCAAGATCAGAAAGCCCGTTTGCGTCGTAAAGTTCGGGATCTTCATCATCATCACTTCCGTGGTTGCCGCGCTGCTGATATCAATGTCTGTCAGTTCGTTTGCAGCAAACCAAGCCTTGTACTAGCCTTGCTCCAACACGTCTCAATGTCCGCCATGTCAACATGGATACTCATCTTGATCGGTAATTCTCCCGTGATGCCGGTCACGAAATCTTCGTATTCCTTGACGGTATCGATGTCGACAGCATCTGCTTTTCTTTGGACACGGTCAGAAACTCAATAGTGTGTGTGAACAGAGACTGTACTTTACGGTGGGCAGTTGGACCTTGATACACTGTAGGTCAGCTTCTCAGTAATGTTGTATTTATTCTCGCCGTGCTTGGCAAGAATAGTTGTGAGTAGTCCAATGTAATTTTCCTTTGAACTCTCAAAGGCGTGATAAAACTCCTTGGTTTTTGTCTCCTTCTTTTCCTTTGGTTTAGCCATGCTTTTGGCTCCGGCTGCGGTGATTTTGCCTGGGACAATTATGTGAAATAATACATGCGCCGTAATCTTGACTCTGTTCGTCAGAGTTTCCAGGCTCGGGGGTCTTGTTTTGGTCTGTCATTGTAGATGGGATATTGGACGAGAACAAAGAACAAAGAGAGTGATGTGACTACAGCGTCAAAAAAACTCCATCACAACTCCCGCAATGTCTTACAAAACTCTCGAAGGCTTTCTGAAGCAACAAGGGATTGAGATCCTGCCAGAGACCTTTCTACAGCGCTGCCAACTCAATGCACAACTTCTTGATCATCCTCTTCTACGTGTTTGTCGATCTTGACTGTGTTGATTGGAAGAATAATTTCGTATTCAGAAATAGCCAAATCACGAAGAACGCCGTGCAGAATTCATAAGTTCAAGCTCACATACCTCAGTTGTATTTGATACCACTCAATATCATCATCACACGGGGAAGGACTACCAAAAAAACGAGTGGTTCAAAAGAGGACATCGTGTGAGTAAGTAAAGAACCTGTCATCCAAACGTCCTGAGCTCATACTGTCCTGTCGAAGCTATACAACATAACCCGAGGCTTGGAAGTAGCCCCATGCCTTCTCTGGAGTAATATTGCGACACACGTGATCAATCAGAGTCAGGCATGTCTCTTTCCAGTGACGGCGGAGGAAGGCCTTGATGGAGGAAAATGCTTGTTTGATGGGGTTGAAGTCGGGGGGAGTACGGCGGGAGAAATACAAGTTTGCATACTTGACAAAGAATTGAGACCGGAGATGAAAAGCAAAATAAAATAGTACTAACGTGCTTGATCTTCGACAAGAACCCGTATCTCCTCAGCGTGGTGAATACTACAATTATCAAGAACCAGAACACTTTGAGGACCCGGGTATGGATTGATAAGTGGAATCTGTTTGGGGTTAGTTAGCATAAGCGCCAGACCCAGGCGAAGTACGCACGACATGTTCCTCGAGAAAACCAATGAACCGTTGCGTGTTCACGGAGCCTTCAATCACGTCGTGGGCAATGATGCCATCCAATGTGAGCACTGACAGGATGGAGAAGCGCTTCCCACGGACAAATGCACGGCGCTGAATGCAGCGCATCCCCATGAGTGACCACCCTTTTTGCCGTGTGGTTGTGTGATCATTTTTTGCGGCCTCATCTATGAACATTAGCATGTTCGGGTCGGGAACAAGATCTGCGATCCGGATCCAGTATGCCGACCGAAGCGTGTCATTGCGCTGCAAGGCGCGGGGGGACACACATTTACGTGAGAAATGAAGTCGGCGAAGCGTTCGAAGCAGTGTGGCAATTGAGACGTCAACGCCGCGTTGAGTCAGCATCTTTTCTTGAAGCTCGTCGAGGTACATGGTGTGAGTCTTCTCCAGAAAAGCCTGGATGTATTTTATATCCACTGCTGTGAGGTGCCATGGGTGGCCAGATCGACGGCCGTGTGGATTGTGAGCAACACCGTATTTAGTGTGGTTGTCGAGGCATGTAAGATAGGCCGCATCCATACTCATCCAAAGGGCACCGCCACTGATCGATAAGTCCCTGCCCGATAAAAAATTGAATAACAACTCAACGAGGAGGAAATTAGAAAATCTGTCCCGAGAGATCATTCTAATTTGTTCCAGAAGTACACTATCAAATTTCTATGTGAATTGGAGAAGAATTGAAGGAGGAGATAGTTTTTTGGTGACTCTGATGCTAGAAAACACACAGATCGGGCCACCAAAAATGCATCTTGTCCTTCAGTTTTGCTCAGATGGATCCAAAAATTTGGGGTAACCATCCTAAGATAGTTTCAAAGGATCTGTCAGGACAGAATTTTGAATTTCGACTCCGTCGAGTTGTTATAAGATTTTAAGTCTCGCACACACTTATCCATCAGTGGCGGTGCCCTTTGGATGAGTATGGATGCGGCCTATCTCATAGACGAAAGTCTTTTTGACTGCCAGGAGAGTGCAGATTTCGGAGACGGATTTGTCCTGGTCGAAGAACAGGGCAGGCACTCTGGCCTTGAGGTCGCGAGAGATGGTTCGAGTGGGTATCGTTCAAACAATCGGTTCCGGGGTCCCGTACAAACAATGCCCAACAGCTCAAACAAAATTTTGATCTTCTGCATACAAATGAAAAGTGCTGTAAATCAAGAACATCTCATGAAGATATCTGAACAAAAGCCGTGCACCCGTTACGGCCGTGCCGTGAACCGTGCCGTCCCGTTGGAGGGCTAGATATTGCTCTAACGGCCGTGTAGAGCACGGACCGTGCCGTGGATTTCACGGCCGTGCCCGTTACGGCACGGGCGGCAGCCCTAGTCCTGAAGCTCTGCTTGACAGAGCAATTCTATTTTTCAGAGAAATCACTACTACAAACAAATCTACGGAAAATGTCGCAGTCTCCTCACGCCGACCGCGACGCACCTCCGCAGCTGGCCACTCTCACTGCCCCCCTGACTGGCCCCAATACTACTACAGGCGGCACGACTCAGTTCATCTCAGCCCGCACTTCAGCTACAGTACCACCGGAAATCCTGCTGGCAGCGAGTCTAGCTCGGCTTCCAGTGGCGAGCACACGACCCCTCGAGACGCTCCAACCGGGATGAAAGTACATGTACGTATGGATGCTGACGGTGTCCACTACGTTGTCAACCCAGAGATGAGTCTGCGATTCGACATCGTAGATGACCCGTCCATCCCGTTGCATACACCGTACTACACAGCACCGGAAGCGACGTCGGAGGTGTATCAGCACCCCAACGCTCGCCGGACCACTCCGTCGTCTGCGCCCTAGGGCCCTTCACGCACTACGCTGTCGTCCACCTCCGACATGCAGTTTACAGCATCCGCGGACTCTGTCACTCCCATTGCGCTTGGCGAATCCACGCTGGATTCGCTCTTACACGGACTAGGGGTGGCTCTGAGCCCGGAGCAGAAGCTCCAGTATTCAACTATTCGTGGCATGCTTTCCACGGGTCGTAATACCCTTCTCACCACCACTGCGCCAGTCGCGGAGTAGCGCACTGCGCTCGATGATAACCTGTGTGCCATAGAAGAGGATAAGACTCAGGATAAATATTATGCTCAGCTAGGTCCCCTTTCGGAACGTGCCGAGTTGTAGTGTAAGGTACATCGGCCTGAAATGTACTATCACTACGCCACAACTCACGCACCGTCGACGAGCTCGCCACTTTTAAGGCTGTAGATCTCCGGCACGTAAGATGCAGCAGTCCGACCCGACATTACTGACCTTCCTGTGTGATGTGAAGCAACCAATGTTAGGGGCGGTGTTAGGGGCTCTGACCCCGTGATCGCGTATATTACATAATCGTTTGTCGTAGTTACCTCCTGGGAGTGCCAGCGTGGATCACGTCTTTCCATCCTACGCTGAACTTCCAGAAGCTATTAATTATAGTCTTTGGATTGGTTCATTTGGAGGATTGACTTAATATTCACCCATCCGACTTATACTTTTTTGAACCCCTTCGCTTTTCGAAAAGAAAAGCATTCTATTCTTGATATCTCGTATCTACGACAAGAAGAACCAAAAAGTCTACCTGCATGTCTGGCGCGGCTAGCCCCAACCCTGCAGGAGACACCCCGACAGTGGGAACGTCTCAATTCGCGTCTGCGAACTCCCAGACTGTCGCCGAGGGCCAGGACGCTGCTAACCCAGAGTCTCCGGCCCCCACCGCCAACCGCCGCCTCAAGCTTAAAAGTGACGAGAAAGGCGCCATCTATCTCCTGGACCCCGTCACTGGCACTCGCTATGACGTGTCGGACGACGAGACCATTTTACCGGGAACTCCTCCTGAACGTACCAGGAGGAACGGAGGAAGAAATCAAGCCCCACTATCAGATGGCGAAGGACAACACTCGGGATCTCCATCCTCCCCCTCAGACGTAACCTCCAGTACCGGTGGGGACGTCAATATAACTTCGGAAGCGCTGCTGGCCCTGCTGGTCACTGACTTGAGCAGTGCACCCCTCACGGACGCTCAGTCCCACCGTTTCCATACCCTTCGTGGCATCCTGACGCTGGGGCGCGATTCGTTAATGACCACATCAGGAAAAACCTCCTTCGGAAAATTGCCTCCAATTTGGGCAAATTTCCTTCTTGCTTTCCAACGTGGGCCAATTCGAGGCAATTAGGGCAAATATCCCCCAAATTTCCTTAGTTGGCGGCCTACCCGCATTTACCTTGCTTGCCCAGGTGCCTGTTTAAATTGAAAAGTTTTCTTTGACAGCCCATTCAGTGTGTAATGTACGAAAAAACAGTTTTGCTATGGTTGCTTCGCCTAGACGCTATTTCTCACTTTCCGAGCTCGTTTTGTGTGCTTGAGCCAGGTATGATATTTTGTTGATTGGCCATTTCGGAAATTCAACTACATCTGAAGTGTCTGCTACATTTCTTTTTCACTCCAAAAGTTATGACTGGCTAATTAGTACAAGGTGGTATAGATGTGGCGGTCAGAAAAGCAATTAACAAAAAAAACAGGGCATTCCTCCAGAACATTATCAGAAGTCCAATGTGGAGGTGCGACCGGTCCGAATTTGGGCAGTAAATGAACACTGCGCCGGATGTTGGCAAGTGGTATGATGCTGGCTGTGCGCTCCCCATCTTTGACTGAGCGTCTCACCTTATACATGAGGTGATGGGGTTCAGGTTGCAGCGTGAACGGAGAAAACCATTCAACGTAAGCAAGGTGCTTGGGAGGAGAGACGCCCGGTGCAAGGAGACCCTGGATGTGATGGGGTTTGAGAGAAAATACAACACGGACTTGAGCCACACGATAGCCTAGTGGAACATCAGCATTGGACGACAATATTTTGATAGTCCGGCTCACCCGTGACACCAATCAACCCGCCAGACCCATCATTCACCAAGGCCGTGTCAAACCGTCCAGGAAGCTGCTTCCCCGAGCGACCAGATTTCGGTGGCTGGACATGGATTGAATCGACGACAGAGTCTTCGGGGCCGCCCACAGTGTACGGATCCTCTGTGATGAATTTGATCCGGTGGTACACTGGAACGCGATTAAAATGGAAGGAAATGGATGCGGCTTGAGCCTCGATCTGTGCGCGAGTGAGAGTCGGACTGTTTAATTGAACGATGAAACGGGAGAGTGCATCACGGAATAGGCGAGCACCATAGTCGGAAATAAGGATATTGAATCGAACCGCTTTACGAGTCGGATGCTTCGTCATTTTGACGCGGCGTTCGTAGACAATGCCCGGGGGCAACGGGTCAATGGTAGGAAGAGCAGGTGAGCCGTCGAGTCGCCATTGGATGTACTTCTCGTGCCGGAGTATTTTTTCCTTGCGTTCGAGCCAGAGAGTCATCTGGGGAAATTCGTCCTTGAAATTGGTCGCACGGTATGCGTCCTTGGCGAGATCGATGTGAAGACGCTCCGTGTATTCAGTATTATAGTTGTCAGTGGTACCGAAGAGCTTGATGTACATCGGGTAGTGTGTACAGTTGTGGAGCTTTGGGAGGTTGAAGTCGGAACGAACGCCAAGATCAACAAAGATGCTCTTGTTCTCGTGGAAGCGCCGTAACCCGTCTCCTAGATGTGAAAGCGTCTCAGACGTGTGCATGGGATACTGTGCGAGATGAAGGAAATCCAGGGTGCCGCGCACCGCTGCCACGAGGCGAGCAGAAGAAAGGTTGTTGGGCAGTTGAATATCGATAATGATGCCGAGGATGAAGCGCGAAATCTGATCGTGCTCCTTCCCGGTTACACGATTCAAGTCCGATATTCCGTTCATGAAGAGGCGAATATTATGGTTTGGAGGAAGCCGACGACAGCGAGCATCAATTTCTGCTTCACCGCAGGCAGCCTTCAGCCACGAAATGAGGTGTTTCACAATTCCTTGGTAGAGTTGATGAAGGATATCAGGGCTGATAGAGCGAAAGATGTTGGTATATGGGAGATCCTCCCAGAACGGGCGATAAATTGGCTTGATTCCGGCCGCTGCGCATGCTTTCCCATATGCTGCCGGCCCATCATCCAAGGTATCCAGCGCCGCGAGAACGCCTTCGAGATCACGCAAGGGATACTTCGTCTCTTCCCCGAGCTCATCCCGAGGTACCTCGCACGTGGGGCACTCGCCGGTCTTGATGGCAGTAACAAGGCACTGCTCAGGATAATCCCCAACGAAGGTCGCGTATATTGGATGGCCGCGACGGGTCACTCCGTCCCCGCTCGTGACGGGCATGCCGCTAACGCCAGGTGTTTTGAGTGGTGCGAGAATGAACGACATGCAGGCGTGGAAAACATTCGCAAGGATGCGGCGCCGTGCTGCTTTGTTCTTTATGTTCTTCATCTTAGATGTGGGCAAGTAGCCGAGAAGAACATATGCGCGGCGAGATGGTTTACGTCGAATCTCCTTCGGAATATTGCCGAGGGTCATGTAAACTGGATATGCGGTTTTATTCCCAAATACCGTGAGCTGGGTCTTATCGGAAGAAATGATGATTGGAATAATTGTCGCTCCGGGATAGTCTTTCTCGACTGCATCCTTTAGAAAGTTTAGCGGCGAATTTATTTGTTATACAGGCCGTGCTCACCTGCGTACTCCACCACCACTTGCCCGTATGCATATTGTGATACATGCGGATCGTTTGGTCCTTGTCAATGTAATGTCGCTCGGGCGCAACAAATAAATACGGCGCAAAGTCTGAATCACCCCACAGAGCGCGGACACATTGTAGGATATCCCGCGAATAAAGATGGAAGACTTCGCCGTTAACGACGACCTCAGAACGCACAAACTTGGGTCGCCCCGGAAGTTTCTGGTCGATAATGTGATTGAGCTGCACGGAGTTGCCGTATGAAAGATCAAGTGACTCGCGAACCTGAAACAACACTTCAGCACATCTACTTGGATAAGAGCCTTTCCTGACATACCCCTTCAATATTTAACAGGTCACTGAAAGCAGTCGAGCCCGCGCCACGAAGCTTGGCCCACTTCGCAACTTCCCAATCCATTTTGGAGGTAAAGGGAGCGTATGGATTGGATGTGCTGGAGCTTTCGAGCGTAGACTCATAGGCTTTCTCAGACATCTGACTGCGAGTAGTAGAGATTGGTTTCCCAGCTAGACGGCCGGGGTACTTGACAACGATCGGTTTATGATGGAACCGATCCTCAGCGGCCTTCCTAATCTCGCGGGTTGGCGCCGAATTGGCGTTCTCTGGGTCGGGAGCAGCCATTGAGACGTCCTCCGGTGCGGCGGGGCGTCGGGCCTCGTATCCCGCTGCAAGATCTGCCCTCTCCTCGGCGTCAAGGTCCTCATCCTCGGACTCATCCAAATCACTCAGAGGTACATCCCCATCTCCCTCATCATCGGACTCGACATATCCGAATTCATTGGGACCATAATCGCCAAAGAAATCGCCCGTGAACTGTCCGCTGGGCAGGCCGTTATCGGCAGGCGTTCCGAACTCTTCAGGCGGTTCCTGACCAGGCAATCCTCGAGCATTTTCGCGTTCAGAAATCGCAACACACGGAGGGTTCGTAGTACGTCTCAGGTGGAGAGTGTAACCTTTGCCCTTGAATTCAGCGCCGCAGCCATCGCAGGTGGTGGATGCCATGGAAAAGAAACAAAGTGAAGATGTGGGTTTGGACGGTCAGACAGGTGATTTCTTGCAGTGCAGAGCGCAATACAGAAATAAGGAGCGAGTAAAATTGCTGACCAGGGCGGGCCGCCGGCTGATGCAGGCGGACAAGGAACAGAACAATTTTGGCAGGTAATCGTCTGCAAGACCAGTAATAAAGATAAAAATTGGGATATAGAGCGTGATACAGAGATAAGGATCGAGTAAAATTGCTGACAGGGCGGGCGACACCCGGGTATCGCGGATACGGAAGACCGCGAATTTTGTGGGGAGCTTGGCGGTAAGACCAGTAAAATTTTGCAGACAGAGCGAGATAGACTCTTCAGGATAGAGTAAAATTGCTGACCAGGGCGGGCCGCACGCATGCGAAAGAACACGCAATCGCAGCAACGGAACACCGAAGATTGCGAGCGCGACCGATAGGGCGCATCTCAAACAAACATATGATAGAGCGCGTCTGAAACAAACATATGTCAGCCCATGTCTTTCCTTCCCACCACCTCCCATCTCGCTCACTTTCATTTTCTCCTCTCACCTGAGACGATAGTCGCCGCACAAACGTCGCACCACTTTCATTTATATCTTCATGTCCACCCAAAGTAAACTCACTCCGGCAGAGAAACGCAGGGCCACAATTGCCGCCAAAGCCCAAAAAGAGTTGGAGGAAAACATCGCCTTCCAGAATCGTATGTCCCACCTATTAACCTTCAAGACTTTTTCTGAGTTTGTTTGCCCTCTACAGAGACCGCTGGGGACCGCAAAGCTAAGAAAGACGCCCAAAAGAACGCCAGTAAGTCCTACAGTAATTCTAGGGAGACTACCGATTTATATTATCATACACTGGCAGTTTGGAAAGTCGACCAGTCCGGCACACGCAAAAGGACATCGTCGACAGCGAGTCAAGTCTCTGGACCAGCCAAGAAAGCCAGAGAGATGGAGCCGGGTAAGCAACTTCAGTCCAGTAGATGTCTCTTGATAAGGCTGTATTTCTCAGCTGGAAGCGATAACGAAGCTGAAGAGGACACGTCGAAGCCAAAGAGCAAGGCGAGAAGTGAGTAACGATCTGTGGCACGCTTCCTCTTTTAGACTTTGTTTACCGCCAAATAGAACACCGTGCTCCGCCGATCGACATCAACACCGACGAGTCTGAGCCAGAGGCATCTGTCAAACCCGGTACGGTGTTTTTTTATACATCCTCAACCAGCTGAGAACCTGACGTGACTATGCTGCAGGCCGTCGCATTGATTTCACCAATCTTCCCGCCAAAACCAAATCCGCGATCAATCCGAGCGTCGCCCGTTCCAAGGCAGCTAAGCATAGTGAGCCATTTCTAGGGACGCCTCCGAGTCCACGCCCAATTGCCACATTCTGACTCCGCCAGGCACATCCACTGCCCGTAAGACCGCTTCCAAAGTGACTGCAACCAAGCCCCCAAACTTGTTGCCGAATCTGCGTCCGAGGAAGAGTCTACGGCATCATCCGAGGATTCTGAGGAGGATGCAGAGGATAGCGACTGCAGCTCGGACAACGGGGACCTCGTGGATGTCAAGGACTTTATTGCAGAGGTATGTTTTTCCTCGCTCAGTGTTTCACCTCATGCTCACACCTCCAGGTGCCTCAGGTTGTTTCGACTCGTTCTAAGGCTACGACCAAGCCTTCCGAGGACATCAATCCTGTACGCCTCAATTATCTTAACTGTATTATAATTCTTGTGACATCTATCATTCCAGTCCGACGTCACTAAGAAGGTTAGTCCTCAAGCTCTATTCGATTCAGACTCGGAGGAGGTGAGTGGTTGGTTCCTACGTTCTTAGGCATCATACACTGACCCATTCCTTCTCCAGTACGAGGTCGTTGTTTCTATCCCAAAGAAGAAGTCGGCCGGCAAATTGAAGCCACGGACTGTCCCGAAAGCCGACTCCGACTCCGACGACTCCATGCCCGATGCTCCACTCCGCCGCGCGATCACCAGTGACGTCGAGATGCGCAACAGCGCTGTCTCCATGGTCGAACACCGCAGCCGTCGCTCTTCCACGGCTTCAAGTCGTGCTTCGCTGTCGGATGCACCAAGGGCCCCCGCAGGGATAGCAATATCGAGTTCGCCGAGGCCATGGCTGACGCCCTCGTTTCCATCCCGATGGCGCGTCACAGCCGTCGCTCTTCAATGGGCTCTGTCTACTCGTCCGGTCGTGATTTATCGGTTCCAGCAAGCGAGATGGAGAGTGACGATGGGCTCGACAAGGACATTGAGCCGAAAGCAGAGACTCCGCTTCCCAGGAAGAAGGTGCGGGACCTGTATTATCTTCAAGTACTGTTTGAAACATCATCTGTCTAGAAAACGAAGGTATCTGCTGCTCGCCAGCAGCAGGCTGACTCGGAGGTATGTAACCTTGAAATCTCTGGTCACTGCTCACCCTCCTTTACAGAAACCCGAAATCAAGTCCGCAGCTGTTTTGGGTGACGACAAGGGCAAGGGCAAGGCTCCTGTTGATACCGCCAGTCGTCCCGAATCCAGCTGGGACATCTCGGCGCAACTCGTTCTTCCAGCGCCAAACAAGGACATCGGACTTACGGCTCAGCACCCCGAACTGCAGGGTGTTCTTCGCGACGCGATGGTGCTCATCAAGATTTTCATGCTTTTCTTCGAGGCCTATCCACTCATGGCCACTCGAGCCGGGTTTGGTAGGCCGTACTTGATTGAGGCGGCTGAGGCTCGCCAGCCGGGAGCCTTCTACATTCTTCAACGGCTGCTAACCGACCCCTCTTTCGGCGCTATTCTCGCCCCCATCGTGCGCTCCATTTCAACTCGCTATTTTATCGCTGATCCACTCTCGTAGCCCATCGATCGCATGAATATTCTTCGGGGTAACTTCAAGCGCTGTGCCGTCAATTGCGTCCTCGCCTTCTTTGGGCTGGCCGATTTACAGCCTGATCAGGTAAAGGCACGGGTTGAAGAGTTACTGAAAGATCATAGATATATCTTCCCCTCGACCGCAGTAAGTGACTGCGTTATACATTTCCTCAACTAATTCATTTGAATGATAGGGGCGACTTCAGTTGGACCAACCATTCCGCCACGGCTCCATCCGATTCGTCATCAAAGAGGAGGTCTTCTCGAACTCTTCCTTCGTTACTCAGAACATCGATCGCTTTCCTGCCCGGCACGAGAAGAAGCCCATGGAGCGGGAGCTTCCGGATCCGATGGTGGCCCTCGGCGCAACTGCGGTCAGCATCATATCACTTCATCAGGTGCACCATTGCTAACACTGTGGCCAATCACTGGCAGGTTTATGCATCTCTGCTCGAGTATCGGACAACAGGACGGCGCCAAAACATCCCCTTCACTGAAGACGCCTACGAGGACATTTACCGCAACCACATGGCGACCCTCTCGGACATCCGCAAGAACGCCAAGAGATCGTTGCACCAGCTGCTGCACGAGCTTTTTGTCGAAGTCACGTAGGTTTTCAGCATTATATTGCATTCATTTCCTTGATCATGTCATGCAGTGAGGGTGACAGGGTGGCTCACACTGCTAGTGGTAGCTCGTCCACCTTGATCCAGCTTGTTGACCTCCCTGATTCCGATTGATTTTCTTGCTCGCTCACTGCCACCTGCACATTTATTTATTATTACCTGCTCCGAGTACTCTCTATACCCGTTTGAGATGTATGCGTACTGTAGATGTCTTTCAATTAAAGTCCTCCGTGAGGCATTTGTGGTTTTTGACGCGGATTTATGAGAAACCAAAACCTACCTGACCGGAAATGCACGGGAAATATGCCGCAAACCAAGGGTAATTCAAGGTAATTTAGGTCCAAGTTTGCGGCAACTAGACGGGGACGTTACTAGGAAGGTAATCGAGGTAAGCGAGGTTATTTGCCTGAATTGGACCCAAATTGGAGGCAAACCCGGGAAATTGCCAAAGGAGGCTTTTCCTGATGCACAACAGGTCTGGTCGCTGGACAGCGCGACCAGATCCGCACCATGTCCGACTCGCTCAGGGAGTTTCGTGATGAGGTGGCTAATCGGTTCGACGAGTTTAGCGACGCGATGATCTCGGCGACCCATAGCCTCGAGAACACGCTCGAGAACAACGTACGGATCCTCAGGGCCACCGGCGCTACCGAGGCGCAATTGACCAAGTTGGCCTCGGTGGTTAGGGCAGGACGATCAGATCCAATAATGGCGGTGAATCTACCTCCGCTCGCGGCCAACCTGCTCCCGGACCCGGTGGATTTGGGAGACGTTCGCCCCGACATCGATCGCGTAATACCGCCAAAGCGCGATACCGAGTCGTACGAGGAATTCCAGCGCAGGGGTAATGCTGCGCTGGCTCGACGCGCTCGAGCCGCGGCGGCGTTCGACCCGAACGCCGCCCAGCCTGCGAACCCCCAACCAGCCTCGATACTTAAAGCAACGAGGTTTGCAAGCGTGGGTAGCGCCTCCCGGGCTGGGGCCCCTTCGGGTCCCGCGCGAAACGCGCTCGTCATCGAACCGGTTGGGCTCAACCAGACGACGACAGGGTACCACACGCCTCGTCCGGCGGGAGCCACAACTATAACGGCGTTCGAGGCGTTTGCGCTTGAAAAGAGCGCTCAAATCGAGCGCATCATTGAGCGGCAGTTGGGCGAAGCGATGGAAGCTCCGCCCAGAGCACCGAAATTGAAGGATCCGCCGATGTACAAGGGAGAAGATAATGACGAGTATTTCATGTCCTGGTTGACGAAGATGTGCACATGGATGCAAGGGTACTCCCTGGGCGGCCCTAGGTACGACGCGAATCGCATTGTGTACCTTAAGACCGCCCTGGATTCTCACGCGCTGGAGTGGTTTGACAATGAAGTTGAACCCACCGACCGCGAGAGCGATATAGACCATGAATTCGCTCCGATTATATGCGCTCTCCATAAGCGATTTGTAACATCGGCTACCGCGACTCGAGCCACCAAGGAATACGAGGCCGTGCGATACGATGCAGCTCGTGGCATCGAGTTCTTGGCTAGTGAACTGCTGAGGACAGCCAACAAGATGAGAGAGCCGCCCTCGGACTTCTCTATCCGCCAAAGATTTATGCGGCTGATACCTGCCGCCGTCCATGACAAGCTGATTGAGCGTGGATTATTCCCGGAATACGCGGACCTGACCACACTTAAGAGTCACGCCCGCGTCTGGATTGAGGCGTTGGAACACATGAGAGGGCGGGCGACATCGACAGATGTTGCCCGCGCTGGCGCAGCACCTCGCACGTTGGTGGCAAAAGCAGTGGCACGGCCGTTGACACGTGCTGCGAATAGGCCCCAGATCGGGAATAGGGCGGCTCAGGCACCAGCCCGGGCCGCACAGACTATCAATAGCCGTGCCGCCACCAAGGCCACCTCGACTCCCATGTATTCTTCGCCCGCGGGCCCTTCCACATCGGATGGGCCCCCCATCAAGGTCAACAAGACTTGCTATGCTTGTGGGATATACGGGCATACGTCTGCTGACCCCGTCTGCCCTCGGTTCAACGAATCAGCATCCGCACGCCCTAAGGCGGTGAAACTGGCCCCCAGGCCCGCCGCCCAACTCCACGCACAGCGGGTGCTGGCGAGTTACTCGGTGGACGGCGAGGAGGTCGGAGTCAATGAAGCTGATACAAGGGATCCCGACCACATCTCCCATCTCGAGGAAGATGATGGTTTGTGGGGCGGTGATCAGTACTCGGCGAACGAGCTGATCGATGATTACCCGGCGGACGACGAGGGCGAGCCCGAACAATTGTCGGATTGCCCCGCTGGCGACCCGAATGTCGCCCCTGACCTAGCCGAGTTAATTGAAAGCGCAGAGTCCACGGAAGTGCGCGTCGGTGCGATGCGACAGTACTTCTCGCTCCGTGTCGAACCACCCCCTGAAGGGGAATACCATAACCTCGTCTACAGGGAATAATCTCAATACGGGCCCACCGACTCGACGAGCCCCGGCCCGCACCCTACTACTCGACTCAGATGTATTGATTGTAGGCGTGGCGGGCGATGGTTATATTCCATGGTCCGCCGAAGAGGACGCTCGGATTGCAGCAGATAGAATGGCCGGCTGGGATATGGGGGCCACGTCCCATGAAGGTCTGCTGACGGCGTTCGATGCTCACTATGGTAGTGGGCCGTACACTGGTCCCGCCCTAGAAGAGATGGCCGCCGTTGAGGCTGTAGGGGCTGAGGAACATGCCCGGGCTCTATGGGACAGCCTCATGCGGATGCAGCCGCTAATGATTGTGGGATTTTCGTCTGAATTCCTGCGGACGACGGCTATAGATGTGGAGGGAGAGCTCGCTACATTCATGAGAATGTTCACCGACCTCCAGCAGACGCTAATTGATTTGGCTGGGCTGCAATCCCGTCGGTTGCTGGCCCGCACTCACCTCCATACGCTACGGGAACGACCCACGGGGTCATCCTCCCGTGCCCCGCGGATATTGCACCTGGCAACGATGGCCAATCGTCGATTGCTGAATGATATGCGGATGAGTATCCACATACTCGAGCAGCGGCTGACCCGTATAGCAACCACGCGGACAGCGCTTGAAGAGGAGCTAACGCGACGACTTGTCGAGCGTGAGTCGTGGGCCCTTAACCAATCTGTGGGGCCGAGCCCATCCCGGGGCTCTAGCCCACCGAGCTACCCAGGGTCCCCGCACGAGTCTGACGAGTATTACTCGCCGGACGAGCAACCATACCTATCGCGGGTGCCAGGGCTCGCATCGAACCTGGTACCCGGGCCGACCGTAACGAGTATGGCCGACCCTATTGCGGATAGTCCTACTGAAGGTTCAGACCTCACCTCTAGCGCGACGTCTTCGATTGGAGATAGTGGCGAGGGTGGATGGGCAACCGCCGGTGGTTTGTCTACGGCTGAGGGTGAATTGAATGATTCCACGGTCGATTTACCCAATGATGCGAATCAATCTGCCCCCAACGAAGAGATTGTGCTTCGATCTATCGAAGTAATCACATCTCGTGAGGCAGAACGATTAACCACCGTGCGCCTGCCCAACGGCGAGCTTCGAACGGATCGGTCCCCTCTACCCCCCATATCATCGGCGTCACCCACAATTTCAAGATGAGCACCAGGAGGCAATGCGAGTCGCCATTAGCGACCGCGCCCAGGAGCTCGACGTCCCTCAGGCCGAGGTGGAACGTTGGGTAGAGTGGGAATCACGCCATGAACTGAACACTAATGGCGACATTATCCGTACTACCGACGGCTTTCCCGACCAATACCCTAACAACCTATTCTCGGGGCTGGTGTATCACGAGGGACTCGCTTCCTCTGGCCCCGAGAATGATGATGAAACCGCTTGGCCAGGGTTTCGGGCACAAATATTAGCCCAGCGCATTGAGCACATCGCTACGGTGCGCCGGCCCCGGACCCTACCACCCCAGCGGGACCATATACCCATCGGACTCATGGACCAGCCTACCCGCTCCAACCATACCATCGCATGTTTGTCCGCGCTCGTGAAGATCGGGTCCACTAGTGCCTACGTACTATTCGACTCGGGGAGCAATACCGATTCCATGACTCCGGAGTACGCCAACGCCATCAATGGCGTTCGCATACCCCTCACCGAACAAGTGACCTTGCAATTAGGTTGTGTGGGCAGTCGTTCGAAGATTAGCTTCGGTACCCGTGTCCCAGTGGACTTCGGCGGGGTAAAGGGCCACGTATACTTCGATCAGGTAAACCTCGACCGATACGACGTGGTGATCGGCACCCCGTTCATGAACAGACATGGCGTAGTGCTCGATTTCGGCCAGCGGGAAATACGATTTCCCCGCGGTCACGTCATTAAAGCACTATCCACTCTGGAGGAGGCATCGCTGGTGGACGTTCGCAAGTCGACCCCAAAAGGGAAGAACAAGGCAGTATGACTCGCTCCTGACCAGGAGGGCGGTGTCCGAAAGCACCGCCCCGGCGTTATGGTCGAGACCGTGGAGGATGAGGACTCATATCGAGTTCATCTACCTTCGCTACCCTGTGACGCCCCTTTTGTACTTATAGCAGAACATGAATACATGGACGGGCTTCACAGTCCTCCTATAACTGACAACCATTCACTCCGGCGCGCCCATGTTCGGGAGGAAGAAGATTCTGAATTATCGGATGCTCTCCCCTCACTCCCATGGTGGCACCCCTGTATCTTGATACCTGAGGAAGAATGCGAGGGCATCGACTTAGGCTCGTCGGAGGCCGACCATCGCTATGGTCGCTCCGAAGGTGGCCATAATGACGCCGTCGACGCCGACCTGAGCGAAAGAGATGATGGATACACCACCACCATTACCTTCGGCCTGTTCGACTGGCCCCGTGATGGGTTCGTCGAAAATATCAAGCACCCCCTAGCGACACAAATGCCAGGCTTGTTTGATACAGACCGGGTTTCGTTGTCATCAAGGACGAGCCAAGTATCATCTATGGGCGATGATGACCCACACGGACTGTGTGAGGAGGCGTTGGAGGAGGCGGTGCGCATCCTGACCCTTCGCAGCGCACGGGTGCTAGAACGGGCAACCGCTAGTCGGTCGCCCGAGGACGATTCCCCGGCACGGATACACGAGCTGAGGGCCCGGTGGCTTGACGCTTGCGCTGACCTGATGGGCCCCATACCTTTGGAGCTCCCTCCTCTAAGGGAGATTAACCACGAGATTCACCTGATAGATGAGAAGGCTCAGTATAATTTTCATCTCCCACGGTGCCCAGAGGCACTTCGCCCTGAATTGAGGGCGAAGATCCAGCGGTACACCGAAGCGGGATGGTGGGAAATGACCCCCCGTTCCGCAGGCTGCCCCACTATTGTGTATTCCCAAGAAGGACAACAAGCTACGAACGGTAGTAGATGCTCGACAGAGGAACGACAATACCATCAAGGACGTAACGCCGTTCCCTGACCAGGACGCCATCCGTATGGATGTGGCGCGAGCAAAGCACCGGTCGAAGATAGATATGTCCGATGCGTACGAACAAGTCCGAGTATTGGACCGGGACGTATGGAAGACGGCTTTCGCTACGCCTTTCGGTACGGCTGTGTCCAGGGTCATGCAACAGGGTGACTGTAATGCACCCGCCACATTCCAGCGATTAATGACCTGGATATTTCGGGACGTCATCGGGGAATTCATCCACGTGTATCTGGATGACATATTTATATTCTCGGACTCAGTGGAAGACCATGAACAACACCTGGACTTGGTGTTCTCGCGGCTTAGGGAACAAAAGTTATTCCTGAGTCGCAAGAAGTGTGACCTATACTCTAAAGATATGGATTGCCTTGGCCATCGGGTCGACGATCGTGGCCTCCACGTCGACACGGATAAAACGGCCAAGGTACTTGATTGGCGGGCACCTCGCTCGCTTAATGAGGTCCAGCGGCTACTTGGCCTTATTCAATATCTTGCACACTTCCTGCCTGATGTGTCCCACTATACCTCGCCCCCTCGAGTCAATATGCCGGGGCGGGCAGCCATTCGCCTGGCGCCCCTTCCACCAACTATGTCTCGAGAGGATCAAGGCTATAGTTCGCAAAACCCCGATACTCCGCCCGATAGATCCGAAGAACCCCGATCCTATATGGATTGTGTGCGACGCTTCGGTAGTTGGAGTGGGGGCTCTGTACGGCCAGGGACCAGACTGGAAAACATGTCGGCCTGCGGGCTTTTTATCCAAGAAGTTCACCGCCGCACAACGGTCATACAAGACCTACGAGCAGGAGGCGTTGGCCATTATCGAGTGCCTCCTTAAATGGGAGGACAAATTAATCGGGCGCAAGATTATGATTGCGTCCGACCACAAGGCCCTCATGGCCGTTAAGACCGCCGCCAGGAGCGGGCTCAATGGCCGCCTAATTCGATGGGACGAGTATTTATCACGATTCGACTTCGAGGTGATACACGTGGAAGGCGTTCAAAACAAGGTCGCGGACTGCCTTTCGCGGTATTACGAGAATGACACCGAAGGTGACCACTACGAGGATTATGAGTTCGTGACTGCAGATGCGCGTCTCGATCCTAACCTCGAATTTATGACCAAGCTTAGAGAGGCTGAGCTCCAGAAAACGGACATTGCACTGCTCGCACGCCGTGTGATGGAACCGATAGAAGCTAGAGTCCTCGAAGCTGAGGAATTAGAAAAGCATGCAGAGAGGATGAAGGATTCGGGCTTCGACACCTCCGCCATTTCGGTGGAGGAGGCTCTGAGGACCCCTAAACCTAAACTTCCCCACCTCGAGGGCGACCGATCGTTTGTGGCCGCGGTGAAATCGGGATACCGTCACGACTCGGTGCTATCCAAAGTCGCAGCAAACCCCGAGGCATACGCGCAGTTCTCCGTATCGGACGGGCTGATTTACGCCCGAAACACCGCGGGCCTCTGGTGTTTGGCTATTCCCCGTGATGTACAGCTGCACCACAAGCGCAAACTCACCGAAATAATTATCGACCAAGCACATAAAACGTTGGGGCACCTGGGGGAGACCCGCACTGCCGAATACGTTCGTCGCTGGTACTGGTGGCCTAAAATGGGCGTCGAGATAGCATCGTTTTGTACTGGTTGTGGCGCCTGCCGGATGTCAAAAGGAGAAAGCCAGTCCCCCGTTGGGCTACTTCACTCCCTTCCCATCCCTCGCCATCCATGGGACTCGATTGGAATGGACTTTGTTGGTCCATTCCCTAGTTGCCTGGGATACAACTATATGCTGGTCGTGATTTGCCGTCTCACCAGCATGGTCGCCCTTATCCCGATGAGGGTCACTGACACTTCATCTGACGTGGCTTGGCTATTCGTGAGAGACATTGTGCGCTTGCATGGTGTCCCCTCATCAATAGTGTCTGACCGCGACGTCAAATTTACCTCCAAATTTTGGAGGGAACTCCATCGCCCTCACAGGCACTAAGCTACTCATGTCGACTTCGTTTCATCCCCAGACGGACGGGTCCTCTGAACGAGCGATCCGAAACGTCACTCAAATTCTCAGATCTACCGTTGATCCCACCCAACGTGATTGGGTGTACCTACTGCCGATGATTGAGTTTGCTATAAACTCAAGCATTAGTGCTTCCACGGGATTCGCCCCGTTCGAGCTGAACTATGGGTACGTGCCCCGAATGGGCGGTATAGAACCTGAGCCAACGGAGTACCCGGGAGTGAGGGACTTCGTCAATCGAGCTCTGGCCAATATCACCCTCGCGCACGATAACATCATCGAGGCGCGAGTTCGCGCTACCTATCACGCCAACAAGGGACGGCGAATGGAGATCCCGTACTCTGAGGGCGATTTGGTATACCTGTCCACCAAGAACCTAAACTTACCGAAAGGGCGCGCGCGTAAACTTGCACCCAAGTTCGTGGGCCCATTCAAGGTGGTGAAGGCAGTTTCTAGGACCTCCAACTATACGCTGGAGCTCCCGAGCGAGCTGGTGAATCGAAAGATTCACCCGACGTTTCACAGCTCGCTGCTACGACCTCACGAGCCGAACGATGAAAGCATATTTCCCAGCAGAGAGGTCCAACGATTTTACGATTTTGGTATGCCCGACGACCAGGAATGGTATGTCGACGAAATCGTGAAACACCGGTGGACGGGCCGTAAAATCGAATTTTGGGTAAAATGGACGGCGGGCGACTATACGTGGGAGTCGCCCGCGGCCCTGGATGAATTAAAAGCACTGGATGACTACTTTGAGGCCCATGGGGTGTCCCGATGGCAAGACCTACCCAGACCTGGGCGCACGTGACATTATTTGGTGTTGATCGCCCAGCCAAACTTACTTTTCTTTTCATCCGCTACTCTCATGTCCGCGCCTGACCCCAACCTCTACGTGCGGTCGCGCAAGAACGTGTTTTACTGGCGCCCCGCCACTGGCGCCCGATGGATGGGGCCCCGCGACAATCGCGTCTGGGTCCCGTCCCTTGACTGGCCCGATGGCGTGCCGGCGCCCCCTGACGAGATGTTGAATGAAATGGACCTCGAGGGCGCCCCACCTGTGGCGGCGCCCCAGGTCCCCCGCCAGAACCCCCAATTTGGATCCTCGCGTATATTACATAATCGTTTGTCGTAGTTACCTCCTGGGAGTGCCAGCGTGGATCACGTCTTTCCATCCTACGCTGAACTTCCAGAAGCTATTAATTATAGTCTTTGGATTGGTTCATTTGGAGGATTGACTTAATATTCACCCATCCGACTTATAACCAAATACCTTACCTACCACAAATCCCATCCGAGAATTACTTGCACAGAGGTCTTAAGCATCCATCGCATGGCGGGCCATTGGCTTGGCAGGACAGTCGGATATTAACCCAATGGGAACCCGGTTCGAGTCCTCTCCTCCCAGGCAAAACTCCCCACTGTCCACCACCGATGGAGGGTCTTGACTTGCGCACAAAAACCCCCAGACAAGCTCTGTGGCAGGCCGGGCAAATAATTACCCACCCTTTGTCAGGGAGGAGACTGAGGTCCGACTGAAAGATTTACATCACCGTGTGATTAGCCAAGAGCACCACACAGATGAGTGCCTCGAGGAAAGCTTGCGTGCGCTCCGTGCGTTCGGCTGGACTGAGGCCCAACTTGAAAAGCTAACCCGTAGTATGGCTGAGTACAGTGCTCGCGGATCGCCCGTGCGCCCTGAACTCACCCCGTTGTCCCGTTCCGAGTCAAGAGGATCTACTCTGCTCGGCGAACTACAGCCGGAGCTGGAGCAGGCTCTACCGCCACGTGGAAATGACGAGCCCGAGGGACGCGTTCCATCATCGAGGGATAAACACCGTGAACGCACAGCGGTGTCCCTTGCCGCTCAAGGTAGCCACCATATATTCGCCAACGGACCTACCCAGTCTGCAGTACATTGTGCGCACGGCACGCAGTTCGAGGACATGGGTAGTATATCCACTGGCCCATCTTGCCCTTACAAGCGGTATGCTGGAGGGCTTGCCCCCCATGCTGTGAGCATGTTGGGACCCATTGTACAACGGGTGATGCACTTGCGCCCGTGAGAGTGAATATGCGCATGTACGCCCAACACAGGGCACTGCTTGACATCTCGTCTCGCCTGGGCTTCACTTCAATAGAGCAAAATAAACATCAGAAAAGGACTCAAGCAGTTTGAATACCTCAGATTGAGTGTTTTTTCAAGTGTTTTGGCCTAGGTTTGGCCAGATAGTGCTTTCAACCATGCCCAGCATATTGTCCAAAAGTTGCTCTCCAACCAATATCCTCAGAACACCATCCAGCCAAACCTTCACCAAAACACTTGAGAAAACACTCAATCTGAGGTATTCAAACTGCCTGAGTCCCTTTCTGATGTTTATTTTGCTCTATCTGATCTCCATAGTGCCCTATTCATGAAACAAGTAAAAAGTGTCATTTCAGACTTCTGAACTTTCTCATGATATACTGGCCTGCCTTTTGACCCAGAATTGTTCACATTGCTGAGGAAAGTCAGTAGAAACATTCAGAACATTGCCCATGACCTTGTGGCATGCTGAATATGGTGAACAAGAATTTAAAACAAGATCACCCTCCATCATGAGATATCCCCTATTCTGACTGTGTATAGCCCACTGTTCCAATATATATACATGATAAACATCCAAATGGTGTGTTCTGAGACATCTCACATGATGGAGGAGTGTAGCATAGGGCCAAAATGCGATTTTCTGATATGGCCAAAATGCGATGTTTTTCATCATCAGAATATAAGATATTCCCTGGAGAGTGCCCTGGCAGCCTAAGGGAAAGACCTAATATTGCTAGGAGCTGTTTCTATCAGTATATCCTAGAGATATCATGGCCAGGACACAATTAATCAATGTTTCGCTATTTTCACTCTGTTATTACACTGTAATAAGCTTTGCTGCATCCTAGTGGACTTCAAGGAGCATAGAACATCATTCATATGAGGTTAGATCATCCAAAACGGTTGAAAAATGCGCCAGAAAAGGGCCAATGATGAAAATTTCCTTTTTGGGAAGAAAGCGTTAGTGTCCCAAAAAGGAAATTCTTCCCCATGTTGTAGAGCTCATCAAAGACTACAAGAGTTGGCTAGAAGCATTTTTCAATTGGAGGCCTTGTTAGCCTGCAAAATGCAAAATACTTTCTGAGAGCCGGCCGACGCTTAGAATATAGAGAAAGACTTTGATTGTTCAGTTCAGTATGTATTTCCTGGTCCCACGTGACAGTTGGGCACTGAGAGGAAGCTGGGACCAGAGTAAAGGGTGGGGTAGGCTCAGTGACTCAGTGATGGTGTTGGGTTTGGGAAGTTTGCTAGCAGAGGGAATATTGGCGTCAGCTTTCCTTTGTTTCTTCCAATCTGTTCATTTGTCTGGGCCTGTCAGGGCCCTAACCCACCGAAGTTTGACTCGCCAGAGAACTGCTTTGTCAGTGGCGGTCCGTAGACATTGTTATCAATTGACATGCCTGGTGGGCGTATTTTATCTAGACGTGAATGTGCAGATACTTATTGAGAACTCACTTTCTTGATGGAGGTTCTCGTCATGCTGCAAATCATCGTCTGAGGCTGCGTCTTCATCGCGATTCGATGCGGAATGGCTTAGTGCGCTTGAGATTAAGAGGGAAAATACGCTATCATCTGCGTCGCTGTTGCCTGCATCCAATATCGTGGTGCTTGTCTTGCCAGCAGCTCGGGCAAGGCGCCTGCTTTTGGTTCCTTCTCAAGGTCAGGCTTGTTGGTAATGCTCTTGCCGCAGTACGCAGAAAGCCGCAAGTTGGCTTGCAATGGTGATATTCCAAATCAGAAATATTGCAGTGGTGTTTTGAGATCTCAAAGGTGTGGTACGTATCAGTCCAACACTCACAATGACTTGAGTGCCACGTCGGGCAGAGGTACGATGCTAGTAATCAGCACATTGCAGCAATATTTGCTTTGCTGGTCTAGAGGCAGAGATCCAGCAGTTCTCGTCGTGTCTAGGTGCACGCAATGAGTGCAAAATGGAAGCAAGTGCCAAAAAATTGATTGACACGGCATTCAATTCAAAATTTCAAATACGGCCAAAGTCGGCAATTATTGAACATCTGGGGCCTCAATAGAGGTCAGGGAACCAGCTGCATGGGTATATGAATTTCCAAAGAAAATCACTTAGGATGACTGAATTTTGGCCAACTGAATTGCACTCAATCAACGTGAGTGGGCCGAAAGTCAGTCAAGTTGAACACAGTCAGCACGACTGAGAATTTGCATTCTGATTGAGTTATAAATCAGGCTGATTGAAAGCTCTCCCCACAGTATGCAAGTCCTAGTAAATGTATATTCTTAATTTTTTCCTCCTTTCCCGACAAACTTTCATGGCTTTTTGCAGTGATGACCATTGTTTCATGACTAAATCTTGTTTGTACTTGAAGCAAAATTGCACAGAATCGATCTTCTCCACATGCGTAAGTAGCCAAAACTAAAGGTTTAGCAATTACGTCTATTCATCTGTAGGTGCACGGCGTGTGCCAGTCTTGCATGAGTCGAGGAAGGTGTTTGAGCGTGAACATGACACTGGAGGACATGGACGTGGCAACCGGCAAATTGGTCGGGAGACCGATTAAAGTCGATCCTCCCGATAGGTAGGCTCATCACCAGCCTGCCTACGAGTGGCGAAAATTGTGGTGAGCACTTTGCTGTAGGCAGGCTGGTACAACTCGGGACAAACAAAAGGGCTGAGCCCGGAGTTTGAAATCTTTAGCGGATGTGGATCATCGGCATTATTGTGGCTGCGCAGTCCCATCAATTCTCGGTCAAATTTGAGGTTCTGGTTTGTGCATCCTAGGATGCTTTGCAAAACTCTGAGGAGACAGATTTCCAGATAAGTTTAGCTGAAGTCAATTTGATCTTTGGAGTTGTGTGATATAATAAAAATTGAGCTCAGGCTAATAGAGAAGGAAAATTTCAAACTCCGGGCTCAGCCCTTTTGTTTGTCCCGAGTTGTACCAGTCTGCCTACGGCAACGTGCTTGCCACATTTGTTGCTCATCGTAGGCGGACTGGTTACGAGTCTAGCTGATAGGAGAAAGCCTCGACGAACTGATAGCCCCGGAATGACGGACTTTGCGAGGTCACGAACATTTCTTCTTAGTCCTACCCACCATCCCCATCATCCACCCAGCAGAATGTCCTTCCTGATTACTTTTAGTGTTGGGTGACTTCAACCCACGTGGCAGCGTTCTCAACCATACATTGACCGCACATGACTGACACACAAGCGGCAAGGGCCTCAGGGCGACATTGATGCGAATCTTGAAGGAGTCCAGACCAGCAGGGTCTCGAAGTCCGCAATCTTGGGCGGAAGTTACATTTGATGCTTTCCCCAACTCTCGTCCCCTCGCCCAGCCCTCCAAAGTCTGAACAACATGCCATTGCCAGTCTTTTCCGGACGGCGCGCCGTTTGCGAGTCGGATCATGCATGACGGACTGGCCATCAAGTCTTGAATCATCTCGACCTCTTCAAGCAAATCCCCGAAGTTCTGGACGGAAAGGCAGGTGTAACACGCGCATGTATACATCTTGTGTCTCATCTGTTTTGACGTATCTTGACTCGGGGATCTCCCATCGTTCAAATTCCATTGTCCGCTATCGCTATGCCCGTTAATCAACAGACTCTCTAAAAACATATCGGACGTAGTGTGCGGCACACTCGGGTCTCATTGTCTTTATAATGGCATCAGTATAGCAGCATCGTGAAGGAAACGGGAGTATCATCCAGTCCTTGATGCATTAATACTTGCGGAACGAGATTAAGGCAGAGCAGATCAGTAAAAAAGGAAAATATTGGCCAAGTACCGAACAGTTGGACGTGGGGAATCGAACCCACCCCCTGGGTTAGAAGTGGCATTATCTTACTGGTGGCCGCACGCATGTCAATATCTCTACAGGCCAACGGCCCAAGCATGCCTTTTGTGCCTCACCCACTCGGATATATATCCTGGCGAAACAGAATCGGCTCTTCAGCCTCACTTTGTCTCGACAGGTACGCATTTCCTTTACTTACGTCCACGTACCTTCTCAGTATGTCTCGCCAGTTGGCCTCCGTAATCTTGCTCTCCCACCCATATTTTCCATATACCCACATTTAGTTACTCGATTGTATGCCACTTCGACATCTCACTCCGTCATCCAATTAACTCCTGAGCCTCGCTGAGGCTGCTTCTGCTAAACCTGAGCTCTTATGTTCAACGACGACACATCTTGCTCTCCCACCCATATTTTCCATATACCCACATTTAGTTACTCGATTGTATGCCACTTCGACATCTCACTCCGTCATCCAATTAACTCCTGAGCCTCGCTGAGGCTGCTTCTGCTAAACCTGAGCTCTTATGTTCAACGACGACACCAATTAGATCCGGGAGCTGTGTTTGATTTCGAAGAGGGTGATAAATTTCTATCTCGCCATAAGCCAACGTCGGAAACATGCAACCCTAAAACCTACCCCGCATGTGCCATTTTGACCGTTAATCATTCCCTCAGCGAGAGCTGCCCCTTCGGCGACTCAATAGCGGTCCGACGGCGTAACTATTCAATACTCTTCACCCATATTTCAGCCTTTTAAGAAGCTAGGATAGAATAGGTTAGGATAGTTGATTTTGGGGAATCGGCGGAAGAATCCAGATACATCTTCGGGAATCTCTTTGACTGCCGCTCGTGTTTGACATCAACGCATGCCGCGGATCTTCGGCGACTGAACGCGAACACGGAATTTGGGTGGTCCTGGCCTTCCCAAAGATCCGGGGGAACAATCCAAAGATTGCTTCGGGAATCTCTCTAACTGCCGCTCGTGTTCGACAACAACACACGCCGCGAACCTTCTGCGACCAGCGGAAGAATCCAAAGATTCCCTCGAGAATCTCTTTGACTGCCGCTCGTGGGCGACAGCAACACACGCCGCGAATGTTCTGCGACTGAACACGGAATTCGGGTGGTCCCGGCATTCTCAAAGATCCGGCGGAAGAATCCACAGATTGCTTCGGGAATCTCTTTAACTACCGCTCATGTTCGACAGCAAAACACGCCGCGAATCTTTTGCGACCGAACACGGAATTCGGGTGGTCCCGGCCTTCTCAAAGATCCGGCGGAAGAGTGCAGGGATTGCTTCGGGAATCTCTTTAAATACCGCCCGTGTTCGACGTCAACACACGCCGCGAATCTTCTGCGACTGGACCCACAATCGGTGCGAACATTTCACCCCATCTGGCGTTATCTATCCATTCTGATCTGTGGCACAATTCCTGTGTGAATTTTTCTTCGTTTCATGCTTGTGTGATGGCCGCTTTCCGTCATCTCAAATAACAGTCATGGAGTTGTCGAGCTTTGCCTTTACACTCTCCCTACTCTCGAAGCATGCTACGTGTCCTGGTTTTTCTCCTCCTATGCCCCTTCGCTACTCGCGAAACCGGCGCTTCGCCCCTCTGGATCGTGCCGGTTGTTCCTCTCGGGAACCTGTCGTCTTCGCTCCAGCCTCGCGACGAAAGCCCTGTTTGTCCCTTCACGAACAACAATGGCGGAGAGATGTTAACTGACGAGGACTCTGACGGCTTCACCGTGTGCACGTATAATGGCGAAGCGGACCCTTGTACCTATGCGAGCGTCAGTCCTCCCCTCATAGAATTATTGTTCATCTATCCTGATAAACGATACATATAGGATGGCGAATTCGTCAACGGCCCAAGCAGTTGTCACCTTCTCATTCGGCCTCAGCAGTCACCGATCCCGCTTCCTCCAGACCCGCATTGCCCGCCCACGAACAAAGTCAACGGTAAGCTGCAGGCTAAAGGTGGTATAGCGGGGACTATCACGTGTACGTATCCCGGGGACCCGATATTTTTCCAGGACACGAATGATACGTGTATATACCCCCCTCCGGTCAGTTTTCACCTTCCTTCAATGATCCAGTCATGCATCTTACTAGCGTGGGATAATGTTCACAGGAACATAATCTTCTCGGTGGCCCGCCCGACAAATGCCCATCCACCCTGGGACCCACGCCGCTCCCCGATCCAGGCCCCGGATGTCCAATCACGAACAACAGCGGCGAAAAACTGGCTGCGGATACTGGGGATGAACAGGGTGTTATTACGTGCACGTATACCAACGAAGTGGATACGTGTCTCTATGTGGTCCGTATTCCGCGGTCATTGATAACATAGTGAATTGTTCGCTGAGGTTTTAAGCGGATGCGAAGTTGATCAGAGGGCCCAGCAACTGCCCGCCTTTGACGCCGGATCCGGGGATTTCGTGAGTGAACACAATCAACTTAATCTCTGCAGTGTCGAGTGTTTGGCGTACTTAGGTCCGGAATCGCCGCTGTGGCGATTGAAGACGATACTCCTTCCGCAAACTCCTCCATTGCCAATCACAACATTGGGGACAAAAAGATGGGAGCGACACGACCGATTCTCGTTGCACTCCTTGTGGTGAATAGCGTGACCGTCATCGTCATGCTTACGATAGTCGGCATGTGGGTTGTTGACTGTCGCGCGGCAGGCCGTTGGCGGATACAAGACCATCGCGTCTATGTCAGAGCCAGTCACCCGCTCTGATAAAGGGTCATTATACCGCAATCCTTAGGTTCAAATTTCTCAGATGAAATCGATATGTTGTTCCTCCTGTCCCGGCCGCTGTGCACGTGGAATTCGATGCTAAAGAGCTTGAGTGTAACTTTTGTCTTTCTCTTGCAAGTACACGAAAGCCCACCAAAGCAGTCGCATCCGTGATATTGACTGCGACGGTGACGGGAACGGCCGTCGATTTGACGGATGAGTGAGGGAGGTGTCTGCTCTAAAATTCTTAGTCCTCGCCAAAATGCTCAGCGCCGGCAGAATGGACCGACTCCCATCATACTATCGACCGCCAGACTGCATGCACTTTTGCAGGCGAAACTCAGCGCTACCACTTTGTTATCGTCACCAGCACCCAGGTTCGCGTCTACGTCGAGCACAACATTCGGTTGTACAGCGACAATCCTCCCTCTGGCACGGGTCCGTTCGGGTACGATAACTTCGCTTGACTCATGAACGACCACAATGATTCCGGCTGTGCGTGGGCGTTTTGTGATTACGGGGAGAACAGCATCCGCTATCCGCCAGACGGGGGTCAGATTGCAGCTCCTAACTCTTGGAGAGTGCGCGACCACGAGCTCAGCGACAGCCTCGTGCCACCTGGAATGAAGTTGGTGGAGACCGGCTTTTACGACTCCCTTGTCGCTGCCGCTGCATATCACCACGCCAAGGCTCATCAGCACCAGCAAGAGCGTCAGATTGGCAAACGTGCGCGCGAGGAAGAATAATGCGAGCTCCCCTTAGTGGAGGAGACTCGCCTTCGCGCCGAGCGAGCGAACCAGCAGCACCAAGCCCGCAAGGGCAAGGGAAATGCTCTCCATACCAACAAAAAGCTCCGCTCCGACGAGTCGAGCACCGCCAACAACGCGCTAGCTGGACGTTCGAACTCGGACCCCTATCTTAGTGGAGTGGCTTCGCTCGTTACTCAGCTCGCGTTGCAGCTCAACCACATCCGCCCTAAGTGTGTTGCGGTGTAGTGGTAGTATATTTCTAGGCTGGTGGACGCTACAACTCGGCACGTTCCGAAAGGGGCCCTAGCTGAGCTAAAATGTTATCCTGAGTCTGATCCTGCCCGATCAAGTAAACGCCGGCCATCAAACGAGCGTGGTACTGGCTTTCCAAACATCACTACGGCGAAGCAGCTCTAGAGCAGTGTGCGCTCGCAGTTGCCTTTGAGACGGGAACGCGATATGAGGGGTGTGCGTTTGCGGGAGCGGGAAGCACCGCGCCGATGTTCGACGGTCCTGGCGAAGCAGGGGGGTGCTTAGATTATCAACATGAATAAAAAACAAAATGGAGAAAGAATCGAGGCAAGGGATGAACCACGCGCTTCCGCATAACAGCCGCCGTCGTGTTCTTCTTCGCCTGCTACTTCACCAAGTTGTCTGTCTCGTCGGCGATTTCCTCGGAGAGATCACGGAAGTTAGCATTGAAGAAAAAGGATGCCAGCGTTAGGTTTAGGATAAGGAAGTCAGCATCGAAGAAGGATGACGAGGCGGAAAAAACGAGGATTCTCGCGTTGAGTACTGGAAAGGGATGTTAGCATCAAGTCTGGAAAGAGCAATTAAGTTTGGAATAAGGGAGGTTCGGATAGAGGAGAAATGAGACGAAAAGCGATCAATCGCAACGTATCTCGAGCTTCATCAAACCAATTGCTTTACCAGGCTTGCTCGGCGTGTGGCACGGAAATTTTCAACCAGTCACTAAGTGTTTTGCATGGACAATTGCAAGGAGAAGTGGAGTAGGGTCGGGTCCACAGCGCGACGACATAAAACAAGCGCGCCGCAACTGCAACACAAGTAATCCTGCGCCTCCTCGAAGGAGTCGGAGTGGTTTGGCTTGTGCAGGGGAAGCGGGAGTAACCGCGTTGGAGGCTGGGGCGCGATACGATTCAGCAAAAGGGAATCGGCGGACAAAAGCGAAATCAAAAGAACACGCAAAAGCGACAGGAAAATTGGTAAAGTGATTGAACCGCACAAGGGGAAGACGAGAAAGAAGAGGGAGGGCTGAGGGAAGGAGCAACTGGGAAAGGGAAGGAAACGGCGTACATCGTCTCCGCCAGCTCATCGATAGCGTCGCAAAGTCCTGTGCAAAGTGTCAGTGCGCGACTCGTTTCCTTCTAATACATACATCGAAGGATCAGTACTCGTGAAATCGAATTCAATGAATGGAACTTACGAATTGAAGTTGAATGAAGTTGAAAATGGAGAGAGGTTCCAAAACGTTAGGAGGCATCGTTAGAAATCAATGCAAAAAGACACAGAGCTTACCTTCATCCGCGTCATAATCTCCTCCACATGCTTCGTATTCAGCTACAGTACGCCGTTGAGGATCCTGATGTCGCCGTCCCGCAGTGGCTCCTCGCTTGTGCGGTGGAATTGGAGGAAGGCCTTGCGTTTGGCCTGCAAACATCTCTCATCAGCACAACCGGCGGTTTAGGGGATTACTTGGCACTAGGAAAGGGAGAGAGGGAGAGGAAGGGACGAGGGAGGGAGGGAGGACACTCTACCGACTCGCCATGGAGCTCGAGCGCGGGGACCAAAATACCGATGAATCTGCGCGACACGGAGCGGGAGGCTGATCGGGGACGGAACAAGGGACGGGCAGGGACGCGGAATGCATTGTAATTTGTATGTGCTGCTGTTGTGTTGTAGCGAGGAAGGCTGTCATCTCTCGGGAAGAAAACGAAAACGGAAGTACTTGCCAAGGGGACTCGGCCCCGGCCGCTCGGGGCAGCGAACTCCAGGCGACGACAGCGCGGACTGGGACCTCGAAAGCTACGATAGGTCCGTCCTGCCTAGGAGCTCGAACGAAAGTCGTTCAGCCATTCCGAACAGCACGCATAAGTACGATGAAAGAAAGGAAGCGGACCGAAGAACGCGACGTGACGGCGTTTGCCGCATTGGTGTCGATGACGCACGCATTGTGACTCATTCACTCCTTTCCTGTCTCCTCTTTGCAAGACGGCTGGCTATGCTCTCAACCACAAGTCCGCAACATAACGCCCGCCCGTACGTCTGCCTGTCTCGGCGCTAAGTAGAGATCGGGGATAAGATCTCGATAGTACGATCGGGCATCGCCTGAGGGAGGGAGGAGCTGCAGCAGCGTGCGTGTCTGTTTCTTCGTTTTGTTCATCGCCCTCCTTCGGCTCCTCCATCCCCTCACTCTTCGCCGCGCCGCATGAGCGGCTTCGTCCCGTCGTACATCGTCTTCTCCCCCTTCGCCTCGATGTATGCACGCCGTGCGCACCATGGTAAGCTCTCCTCTCGACCATCTCCTGGACCTGCTGAACACGCTAACCTGTTCTATGTTGACTCTCTCAATCAACACATTAATATTGTCTTCCGGTGCCGGTTCATCCGTTCCCGTCTTGTAGTTGGCGTCATTGCCACCCGCACCCTGTCTTTTTGGCGTGCGACTCTCCTATGCATCGTCGGCCTCGCGCAGTTTTCGCGCACTCCCTCCGACTGCAATGTTTCACCCTCGCCCCATTACGGCTAAGTATCTCTATCAGTCAGCCCGCGTGCTCCCCTGCGTCCGTGATCAATACAGCGCTCCCAGCTACATCGCGTGTGTCCACTCCTATCTCTCTCCTTTTGCGGCTCCCGTTTGTTTCTGGTCAGTCTCTCGGTCGGGAACGGGGATGTACAGGCCCGAGTATGGTGTGGCGCATATCGGACGAGCACGGCATGGCGGCACATTGATTAGATATTCGCTGTTCAATGCAGTGGAGGCGGCCCCTTCTGCGCGCGCTGGCGCACGAGAGACGTGTTCCAGGTATGGCATCTTACGCTATCTGCTAATCTATGTATCCATCCGCTATGTTGAGCTTAGCTCCTCAGGTGTCCGTTCTTCGTGGCGTTGGGTTACATATCCACCGCAGGGCCTCGTAGCGTATATCGCGGATTTAGGGTACGTGGCCCTGCCCGCTGCCTTTCTTTCTGAATTCTTACATGGCCCCGCCCGCTTTCGTTAATTCTTTCTTGATAATAATTTATGACTCTGCGCTCTCTTCTCTCTCTTCCATTTCCGGGACTTTCAATGCCCATCTATCTCTCAGGATCCATGCATCCTTCCCTCGTCCCACTACAATTTCTCGCTATTCATATCACACTCCCTATTCGTCCAGTCTTCCCTCATCGTTTCCTTCGATCATCGTCTCGCTATCTCCCTTCGGCGATGCTCTTCTCCGATTACGGGATGCATGCCATCTCTTAGATTCTCGCATTATCGGAATCCGTCCGTCTATCTGTTCTCTCTCTTGCTGAATTGTGGACAGTACATACATACGCGTCTTGTCTTTCCGCCTCAGTCGCATCCTGAATCAATGTATATACATGCGGCTCATCTCCGAGTCCCAGCTTTTTTTTTTGTTCTTTTCTTTTGTGGCTCTGTGACGCTTCCAATTCTCGTGTGCCGTGCGGCATGGTACCCGCTTGCCATCCATTTGTGGTGGCTGCGCTTCCTCAAATAATCTCTCCCTCATTGATTTGTGACCTTGTCAGTGTGAACTCCCCCCCTGCTTGTGGTGTGCCCTGTATGCCTGCGGTAATTCTTTCTGTCTTCTTTCTAAGTTTCTTCTTGCCTTAGGCACCGCATATCGGACTTTCATTTTCACTTTTGTCTTCTCGGAGCTTTCCTGTATTCGCAGGCGTGGATGGGCAAGATAGGTGACCCATTGGATCACCGTAGAAAGGGTGAGTTTGTTCGGGTGGTCCTCAGCCTGACGTAGAATCTGATCTCGGAATGACGCATCCCAACAGGCGCCTTCTAGTGGTCTCCGAAGCCCTGCTTGTTTCACACATTACAGAGCGTACCACCATGTGAATTTTACACTCCGTTTCGAGTAGCCCGTAAGTAGGGAACTTGGTGTGACACCCTCAATGGAAGTCAATAATTCCTAAATTGCAATGTATTGATCGATTTTTCATTTTTTGGCCCATCGTGCCCAAGCGAAGCGCAGGCATGTCTTGTAGCACGTTTCCATGCTAGTCTGGGAACTGAGTTGGCTTTATTTAGTTGAGACTGCAGAAGTAAATCTTGCATACGGTGAGGTGGCCGTCCTGACTCATTAAAGTCTCCTGTAACAGCTGTGGGGACCTCATTCCATTCCTCCCTCGCTGCGCGGGTTCGTTGGGGGCGCCAATATGGGTCTGTATCTGTCTCAAAATACTTGGGATCTGGCTACAGTGGCGTCTACAGCAAGATACTGCACTGCGTTCTGTTCGTCGTCTCCGGGTCACTAGGGAACTTTTGGCCCCAATAGGAACGGATTTCTTGGGGTAGGTGTGAGTTACTAATGCGTCTGGATCATCTTGTTCAAGATTAATCTCGCCGTCCAGATTTTTCGAGTCTCTGTTCTAGCGCCGAACTGCTCCCGACGCGAGTGGAAGTTTATCTAGTTTGCCGGCATATCATTCCGCCATGGTGCCGAAAAGGCCTCGTGCCCCTAAAGCTGTTAAGCTGAGCGACAGCCGCCACTGGGTGAGCCTTCAAGGTTTGTCGTCTTGTTATGTCACTGCTGTTGAGTTCCCTAATTTTTTGTTTTATTACTGTAAACATTAAAAGCTGGGCACCGACATGCTAATATTAATTCCGAACTGTCAAACGTGATGAAGGCATCGTGTACTCCCGCTGGCCTGCTTCTGGCCCGATTTGACCTTTATGTGGCTTCTCCGCGCCAATGGGCGATCCGTCTCTTCTGATCCTTTACAGCTCACTTTGCTGAGAGGAACAAACAGTTCTGATGTGAATTTTTGATCATGTTTCTCAGGTCGCGGAATACTCTTGCCAATGATTTCCGCAATCGGGTTATAACACCTCCGTACGGCACATACAGCATTCAAAGCAAGACACATCTTCAAAGGACGGACCAGAAAATCTATTTGCACAGTCCTCGAGCCAACTTAACGCTGAGCCGCTGTACCACTGGAGATGTTTCTACAGTCAATTATTCATTTCAACGGATGATCACTGAAAAAAAGCATCAAATATTCCGAGCTAAATGCCTGAGATGAGGGAAGCGATATCAGGTATGTGTCGATGGTTGCAGTCAAGTTGTGAGATGACATTGAGATATTAACGCGTTTCTGTCTGCCCTCCCGTTATTAGGTTGCAAGATTCGGGGTTAGAAAATCAAGAGGGAATTCTTCCTAATTCCAAAATCTCCCGGCGGACTGAAGAAAGCCGATCGAGACACCCTTTTAATAGCTGGAATGAACGGATTGAAGCAGACGCCGCCAAACTGTAAACGGTTTGATGACGGTCACGCTAACACATGTCACCGCCACGAGCCGTGCTCGTGTTTTGATATAGGCCGCCTAAGTAAACCCGGTTCTGTCGGTGCCCTCCTACCCTCGTTTCCCCTCCAGGAATGTCTGTCGTCGAGCTCTCCTCCACGGCGACCTGCGAAAACCGTCATCGAGGACTGAAAACTCTGCTCCAGCTTCCTTTTTTTACTCGCCAGCCTGCCTTGGTCGTGAACCCTATCTCCTCCAATGCCGCTTCAGGAGTAGGCATATCCCTCCCAGCGGACGTCCTACGTGAAATAACGGAGGAGCTGAGTCCAAGTGACATCCTCAATGTCAGCCTTACAGTGGGTGATCCGTCTTGTGAGGTGGGGATGGACTCAAAGCAAGACGGTCTTTGTCGCTTTTAACAGTCAAAGCATGCACGGATGCTGCTCACTGCAGAGCTATACAAGACGGTCCACCTACGCTCGAGCCGGTCGTGTAAGTCTGGGCTCATGATGCTGGCAGGAAGACCAGAGCTGTGCGCCCACATTCAAAAACTCACGGTACGACCGAATTACTATCTCGCATGGCCGACGCGGGACGTGCGACTGGACGAGGACTGGGTCGCGAAAAAGATCTCCGTGATTGCGAAGACGCTGACGCATTTGCGGACTTTTGACTGGGACGGGCTGGAGATGCCGCGCGATGAGCTTTGGCTAACGCTGCGGAACTCGTGCGTCATTCGCCTCGCGGCTAAGAGTCATGGCACTAGCTGATGCTGGGCACAGATGCCCGGAGATGAAAGAACTCTTCTCAAACGTTGGGTTTCAGCCGCTGGATCCCGAGAGTGAGGTGAGGCAGTGCGCTCTGATGCCACTCAGTACCTAATACACGCAGCTCTTCAAATTCAGCGATCTCGCCAGTTTCTCCCTTTCGGTGAGACATAGTCTCGGAGACACAGGTATCCTGACTGTAATCTGGCATTTATGTGATTGTCTAACCCCATGGCCTAGACATCTTCCCATCACACGAAGACCTCCCTCCGCAACTCTGGGACATGATCCTCAATCGCTGTCCGAATCTCACGGATCTCACCCTCTGCTCCTTCTCTGCGTCCCACCGGCTTTTCAACATAGACCGCGTAACTGAAGGCCGCTGGCCCGAGCTTTCCTCGCTCACCCTCGGTGCTTTCGGGTACAACAGCGACTTCACACTCGCTGCGCCCCCCCGCTGCGCCCTTCGCGACCTTCCTCGCCGCACACCCCAGCCTAAGCTACCTCCGCCTCGTATGGAACTTCAAGCGCTGGATGTCTCCCGACGCCGACGATAAGATGAACCTCAGGCTCCCGCCTACGCTGGACGTGTTTTCGGGCATCGTGCAGCAGCTTAGCGGCGGCGCCGGCTGCAGCAGCTCACTGACGAGTTTGGATTTGATGTATGAGCCGATGTACCCCGCGCGCGCGCCGGCGCTGTGCACCGCCCTGCGCGCGCTGCCCATGCTGACGAATCTGGAGCTGTGGATCCATGTGCCCGACCCCAGCACGGGGCACGAGGTGTTCTTCCGTGAGCTGTGGGGCGCGGCGCCGGGTCTCGAAGACGTTCATTTTATGTGTACGACAGCGTTTGGGAAGGTTCGTGTCCCCTATCCTATCAATGTATCCTTAGCCTTTTCGTTGATTACTACCCCCCCATGTTCCTTCGTTTTTCCCTTCCAGAGTTCTATCTGCATTGCCTGATATAAAAGACTGATTTGACCCCCCTCCTCTCTTTTAGAAACCCCTCACAGGGCTCGCACTGGCGCTGCGCCTCCTGCCGCGGCTGCGTACCTTTACTTTGACAAAAGGGCATCGATATGCGGACGAGAGCATGCGGCGCTCTGCGCTCCGCCTGTTTAGCGCGCTCTTGCTGCGCAGTTCCGGGGCCGGTGCTGCTGCGGCAGATTCGAGTCAAGTTCTCACATCAAATTTTAAATCGCCCGCATCGCGACTAGCGCAAGTGAGCGTCCGCTGGGCGCGTGGAGCGTGTCGGAATCATTTGAAGCAGGAGGGAACGTATCAGCGCGTCCTTGCGCCGCTTCCTCCACCGCCCAACAGGGCTGGCCCCAGTAGTAGCAATTCCTCCGACACACGCTCAGGGAAGCGGAAAGGCAAGAATGGTGAGCGTGAAGGCAAAGAGAATGGCATAATAGTAGAAGCTTGGGAACGTGGCTTGCGCGCGGTAGGCGGGGCATTTGAGCGAAGGTATCAGTTTGAAATTCCTCCAGGGCAGGGTCGGAGGGAGGGGGGATCTGACTGACGATGACGACTGACGTGTTTTCTCGCTGCGCTTCGCTTCGAGTCTCGTATAATATATGTGTATACTGCCCTCTGTATCCCTCGGTATCGAGTATATGAAGAAAGCTGAATACATTATAACATACCGTGCCGCCAGACTCATAATCTGTGGGCAGGAAACCGTAAAAGTCCCAACAATTCTCAATGGTTGACAATGCATCTGAATTATCAAAGCAAGCATAAATGCCCGTTCCATTCCGGTCGAGCAAAATTGTAAGGCCAATTTGGGCTACAAGGTCTTTGATGATGGAATTATCTATACTGTGGTTCCACCAGAGATCCACAAGTTGTGACGACGTAGATGAACTACTCCGAAATATCGATGAGACTGGTCTTTTAGTCACGATATCCTGGTGAGGGTGGCTTTGTTCAAATGAGCTCGGCTTGCTACTCGAACTGATTGACTTCCGAGTGTTTCAGGAAGTCAGGTGTGAAGTGCAAAAGTGGCGGAACAGGAGCAAAGGAGTAGGTAGACAGGTAAAATGTCTGTGCGTGCAGGAACAGCGCTAGTATCGCGAAAATGTTCCTCTAGAAGTCGGCCCACCCGAACAAGGAATGCGTCTGGAGTGAGTCGGTACTTCTCTGCCGCCCAGATAAGTTCAGGGTGCAGTGTAAGGAATCCTTGCAGATGACGCCGATGGTCCAGGCTGATCAAATCCTGATTTCCATAGAGTCGAAAAAATGCACAGGGGTTCGATGCCAGAAGGTGATGGCCAGGAACAGGGATCGGGTTGCCAAGTGAATTGGATCTTCGCTGGTATGTTTCGTGTTCCTGAAGATTGGCAAATCCAGTATAGAATGCATGAACTGTTACTCCGTTGCGACGAGGATTCAGAAGGACGTTTGGCATACAATCAGATGAGAGGATTTGGTTAGCTTCTTGGCTGAACCAGTCCATCTGAGAATCCCAGTCTAGAATGAATCGAAATAGCCCGTGATGCATTAATATTTTGCAGGTGACACAGATTTCGCCTCGAGGAAATTCCTTGAATTTATCCACAGGAACTGAGTCGTCCTCTTCATCACTGCTGCCGAAAATATCATCTGTGAGTTGTTGGGCCGCAACGGAATTGGAAATGTGGGTCCGAAGGGCGGGCTGCGACTCGACAATTTGCGTCATGAAAGAGCCGGGCATGGGGATGAAATTGTTCTGGAGATAAGGATCTTCCTCTTCTTCCACAAGTAGTTGAAACCGATTGTTTCCAGTGTCGGCATCACGGAATACGAGATAAGTACCATCCGGGCGTTCTTCAATCGACACAAAATTGCCTTTCTGCCACGGTCGGCCAAGCAACATATCAAATGGAAGAGTGTCGCCAACCCAGAAACTGGCAGTGATGCTTGCTCCGCCAGTATTGAGTTGAACCTCATTCAAATAACCGCGAACCTCTTTGACTCCACCGTTTGCGTCGCCCATATTGACATGTCGAGTGATATCCATGGAGATATGAGGAAGGAATGAGCGCCAGGCAGCTCGAGAGACAAGATTCAGCATTGAACCCGTGTCAACTATGCAAGGACCGTTTTGCCGTCGATAGTAACTTTGATCCGAATAAGCTTCTGGCGATCTCGAGTAATGAACGATGCAGCAGTGATGGCCAGCGTGTCTTGGTTGAAATTCGCCTGCTCGGGTATCTCGGGGTTTGCATTTGCAAAGGCATTCACCGGATTTGAATTTCGCGGTTGATTGCGGAGGCGTAAGGCATCTCCAAGAGCATTTGAAACCGTTGTAGAGACTCCCAGAATTTGTCCTGCTGGAAGTGTGACCGGGGTGTTAAGAATGGTGTTGAGAATCTGGTTGGGGTCCACAAAGGCTGAAACAGCAGACTGCCTCGGTCCGGATCGCTTTCCAGCCTTGGGCTGGGGCTGCTGATTTCCAGCCTTGAGGACTGGCTCTGCATCTTCCATAATTACTTCGTCGTTGGAAAAATCGACCCGATGATCCATAGCATCAACAGGCTGATGAGTCGGAATCACTGTGTTTTAGACAAGTCTGGTTAGACCCTGTGGAGGTGTGCCAGGACGTCTAGTGAGATATCGACACAGCATCAGACAATGCCGGCTTGGAACGGGGTCGCCGAGGTCTGTCGGGGTCTGTCCAGGTCTGCCAATGTGATCTGATGGCCTCTGTCCAGGTCAGCAGATCAAACCTGGCAGACCTTGACAGGCTCGGCGGAGGTGGTACAGGCAGATGCTTAGCCCAGCTCATGTAGACGGTATCGACTGATCTCGACAGCCTGCTGCCAGATTTGTCCAAAACGCAGTGAATTCGAGTATCAACTGGTTCTCTTTTAGCCCGAGTCTCGCGATCCAAAGGAGGTTGCAAAGGTGCGCCGGTTTCCCTGGTATTGGCACGAGTCTGGGGGCGTTGCTTTGGGTATGGAGCAGGCCGTTCGGGTGCCTTGTCAGATGATCTCGTAACGCGAAGATCTTGTCCAATTCCGAGTCAGAGGTGGTTACCTGAATAAATACTGGGATGATAGGTTCCTCCGGGATGGTTTCAAGCGTATTGCAAAGTTGAACAGGTACTTCGGAAGCGCACGCAAAATTAGACTGAACCACAGCTGCCGCTGCGGGTGGTTGGCGCTGTCGAATGTATGCGTCGTAAAGGGTCTCGTTTTGCTGGCTGAAACGACGCAGCAATCTACCATCTGGCCATTCGAGAGTGCCTCTGTCGCCGCGCTTGAGCTCTCCTCTGGCAATTACTTCCTGGATTTTACCACAGTCCCATACGCCGTGGCCAAGAATACCACATCCGTAACACTTTCTATCCTCGGGGCGTGTAGGAGGACGGTTCGTGTTGGTTTTTTGGTTATTCCTGAAGTTATTTGGAGGAAGTGGGGGGCGCATTAACTGCCAATAGGGGCGCGCGAAGACACTCTGCAGCATGAGGATCGAGTTTCGTGGCCTGATAGTACAGGTAGTTATAATCCGGATCCTCAATGCTCATTCGGCTCATTCGTTTGATTAGATCGCCAACCTCGTCGGATGCCGGGGAAGGCCTTAAGGCAGATTTGGAAGGGGGCGAGTGTGCGGGTGCGGGAGATCCTTTGGCTTGCTTGGTACGTTTCTTGGCCTTGGATTTCGACGACTTCTTGGTCTTCTTTTTGGGTGGTGACAGGTCCCCGTCCGAGTCCGTGTCAGCTTCAGAGTCCGAGGAGCTGTCTTCAGACGAATCGTCATCTGAACTTGATTCGTTGTCTGAATCAAGTTCGGCGTCAAACCGTCCGCGCTTGAATTTCGCCTCGATGACCTTGATAACCTCATCCTTAGGGAAGGGTTTAGACATGTCTCGGGTCGGGAGCCGTAACACTAAGAATTACACTGTTGCACACGGATGTAGCCAGGGGAAATTGGACCATAAATCCACGATTCCAGCCGTCTGTCGGCAATCTATCGGTTAGGACAAGGTTAGGACAACTTCGCTTGGCGGCCTTGGCCTGGCACTTTTGGAGGTTGATGGTTAGGTGGATCTTTTTATTGATGCCGCCCACTTGTTCTAACATTTAGCGAACACCCGAGCCGCGGCGGGATGCCCGCCATCGCTATCCGGTTCTGCGCGCTTGCCGGCTTGCCGGTTTCCCGCGCTCATTTATTTGGATATGTTATCTTCCCATCAATACCGATCCGCCTCCCGCCCACACCGCTTGTTGGCCGGCTACCTGCACCTGCGTCTCTTTTACACACCCTGCCCTCTGCTCCCCCGGTAATACCGTAATAGTATACACCATTTCTTGTCCCGCTTACGCCGTGCTAATCGCATTTTCCGCCGCTCCCCGCACGTTACTGCGCGCATTTTGCGTTCTACACCGTACCGCCCATCCCGCTCGCATTGCCCTCCCACACTCTACGCACCTCCATATGCATTACTGCGGCTGTGGGCTTCTGTTGTACGCACATACTTTGCCCCTTTTACTTTTGTGCACCCTAAATGCGTTGTATTTCTTGAAGTCAAGTCCTTTTGATTCGTATTTTGGCCTACAGAAGACATCAGTAGCCAATATATTGTAGAATGAGGTCAATATTGTGTCATCTGGTCGGTTATTGCTCATCGGCAGCCAGTGTAATTGCAAATTCTTGTCGCGAACTGACTCCCGGGCCTGCGGGCCGGTCAGCGCTTCACGGGCGCTTAAAACGCATATCGAGCAATAGCGCAAGGACGAGGGCTAGGGAAAATCCAGAAATAGCCCACAGAGCTTCATTAGGAAGTATCTTCATGAATTAAAATTAATTACACCCAAAACTCAAGTCATTGAGAGTATGTGGGCATTGGCAAAACTTGGGTGACATGTTTATTACGATTTACAACATCCAACTACCCAACCTTTCGAGCGTTTTTGGTCAACGATCATCCTGTAAGGATGAATACCCCGGCTCTTTCGATCATGTCAGGTTCATATGACCTTATCATTCACTCCAGGCCCCACTAGTATAATATCTGAGCCTTCCATGCCCCGAAAATCATCAAAAGAGGTGTTTTTGAATGAAAAATAAACCTTTTCTGATCGTCTCCAAATTTGAATGGGTGTGTGTGCATAGTTATTCTGTCTATGAATCTGAGTTTACAGACCATAAATGCGATCCATCGCAACGAAATACGCCAGGTTATCAGACCCCAAAGAAGCCTGAATCATCATACAGGACTTGGCTCCACTTCCCATTCAATTTTTTTAGAGTTCTCGTAAATATAATACACTCTTATTCAAAGAATATTGAATGAAATATGGCTACGATAGCAAGGAAATGATTATTTCTGCGCAAGGTAGCAATTGAGTGAAATCTCGAACAGAAAAAATGGTCAAGTTCCAATTTCTATTTGTAAAAATACTTTTGTATACAAGGCTTGCTATCCTGAAGATTCCTGCAGATTTCACTCTCCATGTGTCCGCGATTCGCAAAATTGTCGAGTCTATAGGGGTGTCATTCCAAATTGGGTACGTCGATCACGTCAATCAGTGGCTGTACCGTTCATCCATCTCATAGTACAGTACGCAGGAGGCTCTTCAAGCCTCGTCCTCACAGAATAGCAAGCCGGTTGCACTGCAATATTCAAGCTCAACCCTTTCCTGTCTCATCCCTACGGCATAGTACATAAGTCGTGAGCTCAGGGTGCAACCAAGCCGAAATGGATGCAGCACAAGATTGAATGAAAAGGGTGTTTAAGGTCTCTATTTAACTGTATTTCGCTTCCTTATCAAGTAAAATGGCTGGAATCGTGGATTTACGGTCCATTTTTCCTGGCTAGTGCCGTGACATGAGACAAATGGTTAGTGACACTGGTGGGGTCGGATCCTTGGCTAGCAAGCGTTCCTCAACGATTTCTCGGAGGGAAGAGCATAATCCTTGCCAGAGGTAACGCTCTGCTTCTGCTTCGGTTATAAGGCCCTGATTCTCGAGCCATCCAGACACTTTGGTATATGCGCGATGATATTTACGCCAGTCGGTCATGGATTTATTGCGCCATTTCTGGGTGAGTTTAATCAAGTCCGTGAATCGATGGCGTTGGTTGTCTTTGTCAGAATCGAACATGGCAAGCATGTCGGTGACGAGAAGCGGCCAATCGGGTTTGGCATAGTGTTTCATTCCTTCGAGGATATGAACCACCTCACGGCAGCAATATTCAGCCAAAGACTCTGCGCGTTCGACATGGCTGTGGACGTTGTTTTCCACAAATAATTTCTCGAGGTGAGTCAAGAAGCGGGCAACGTACTGGTAAACTTCTTGGGGGCGCCTCGTGTCTTGAGCGGAGGCATGTCATTCTGACTGCGCGCTCATGGCTGAGGAGGTGCGGCGTTTGACATGATTGTTTGCTGAACGGGGTTCGAGACAGTTAACGGAATGGATGGTGAAGTAGGCGTCGATGAAACTGAGGTACGAGAGGGAGACGATGGAGGCGTTGTCATTCAATGACAAGGCAAGTCGTTCAGCCGAAGTGTAGCAAGGCAGAGCTGATGGTTGAATTTACGAGTATGCCCCCTCGCGGTGGGCTCCAGATGTGACGACGTAGATGAACTACTCCGAAATATCGATGAGACTGGTCTTTTAGTCACGATATCCCGGTGACGGTGGCTTTGTTCAAATGAGCTCGGCTTGCTACTCGAACTGATTGACTTCCGAGTGTTTCAGGAAGTCAGGTGTGAAGTGCAAAAGTGGCGGAACAGGAGCAAAGGAGTAGGTAGACAGGTAAAATGTCTGTGCGTGCAGGTAACCTAGGAAATAGCAAGTTAGCGTTCAAACGAGGCGAGAATACTTCCTGGGGCAAGGTTTTGGTCTTGGTAGGACCGGAGGATGATTTGGCAGAAAGATGTGATCTTCGAGCTTATTCTTCGAGATCAAAGGCAGAGGACGAGATAGTGGCACTGAATATATTTGCTAGGAAGCGGGGAATAATAGTACAAGGTTCAGAGACTAGAACTACGGCTTAAATAGGTTTTAACGAGTGAAATATCGGAGTGTTACAGATAAAATTAGCCCGAGAAAAGTAATGGTCCACATGGAATGCACAGCCAATTGGGATGGAAACAAGGGGAAGTGGGAATTCGTCGAGTCATGGGACGGTGGAATTTCACATACAAAACCGTCAAAACCTTCATGAAACTCCAACCAACCAATGGTATGGCCGGTGAGTGAAGATCTCGGAAAAACAACCACCTGGTGGCAAGGTGATGTGCTGATGCAACATCTCCGGGGCTCCCGAAAGACAAATGACCCTCATGGACTCGAATTCACATGAGTTTGGTTCCTGAGCGCCAGGTCCGAGGCCAGAGGAAGTTATTTGAGAAGTCCTATCAAGCCATCAAGTTTGTTTCCCACGGTTTAACTGAAGCCCGCAGCTGCATGCGCTACTCGTAGATTACTGGAACTTTGAGAGCGGAGTGCTGGTCTGTTTCAGCCATGAATTTAATTCCTTTGGTAGCCGCTTGGTCTTGAAGTACAATGTTATTTTCATGTAAACCACAAAGTGGTGTCACAAAGTGCGGCGTCAAATCGGGCAAAGGGATTTTTGCCGCTGCAGTGCCACTGCGGTAGTTCAGCGGTAGGCAGGGAATACTCTCCCCCCGCAGGCAGTACCCAAATTCTTATTCACCAGCATTACAACTAAAATACATCTTTGTGCACGAGGTTTGACAATTTTCCACACCAGAACTGAACGTCCAAGGTCGACTATCTACCATTTTCGACCTCCAAATGGCATTTTCCGGAGAAGCAGGAAGGCATGTATCTGCATCCTTCGAGACAACATCTTAACTACTTATATTGGTGTCTTCTGTATCAACAACTCCTTGCAAATCGCTCTCAGCACTCTGCAGGAGCACCAACGCAGCGGCACTTTTCATTGGTGCTGCCTTAACCATCTTGAGACGAATTTTCGAATTCTTGTTGCAAACGACTCCAATATGGATGAAACGACCAGTTAAGTCCAGGCAGTGCACTTTCTGTGTTCATATCAAGTCATTCAGAAAATACTCCGCATTGCCGGAACATCTAACGCGCCGAGAGCATAATGGCGCTGTTGCAACTCAGGTGACCGAAACTCTGACTGTGCAGAGAAATCAGAGTCCAATGCCTAAAGAACAACTCTCGCTGTCGGGTCTCTTCACTTTTGCCTTTTTTTGCACGAGCATTGTGGGTTGAAAAACATCCGGGCCTCCACGACAAGCCTGCCGCAAATTCCAATGCTGGGATTTCTTGGCCCGACCACGTAGGTCCGGTGGAAGTACCGCTTGTCTGGGAAGAGAAAATCAGCAGCCGAATGACTGAATATAACGAGTGGTATGCATATTCGAGTTAGTACTACCGCTCTTGAAGTGGTTGCGTATCTCGCGCGCTGCACCCCTGCACCATTCATTGACAGTACCAAGCACAGATGGGTAATCAGGGCGGTCGGCGTCAACATTGTCAAGAACACGCACGTCGATCGGGGAAGATACACGTCGCATGCCAAACTCCCCGCCCATCACGACCCGATCCTTCGACATGTTTCGCGGATCCGAAGCATCCCCCCAACACGTCCATAAACAAGAAATCGACTTCGCTCACGTTCCGTTCCCCTTGTCCAACGCCTCGACAACGAGCTCCAAATCGAGACGTGCAAAGTCTTCCTCAGCCGCAATCCATAAAGCCATGAACGAGACGAGGTTTGTCAAGCAAATGGGAGCATACTTGAAGGGGAGCACCCTTGTTGTCCAGCATAGGGCTAGCTCACGACAACCCCCGCGTGGATCCCATTGGCTCCGATCGTGCTTTCGGCGCAGGTCCTGAAGGCAGCGCAGCAGAGCATATGACAGATCCCCAAGTTCGTCATATATTTGGCTGGCAAGTTCCGAAGGTCCACCTGCACTGACGGCCACCGGTAGATATGCGGAATCAAGTGAGGTAGAAGTCCGCCAAGTGCACCACAATGTTAACGGAACGGTCAAACTCTTCTTCGAATTCGGAGTTGCCGAGCCGCTCCGTCGCACCGAGAAGGCGGCCACGGAGTTTTGAGAGCCTGAGAAGAGTGCGTCAGATATTGGACTGTATGAAACTGACGATTTGCTGACGAGAGCGGACATACTTGGCCGGGGACGTAAGAAAGTCTTCGAGGATTGCGCCACATATCTCGATCGACTTGCTTCCAAGGATGAAACATCCACGACCGTGTGGTTCCCACTAAAAAGAAGACTATCAAAGGAGGGGGGGTGAGTGTTGAGTTGAACTAACCCAGATCGCTAGATAAATTTGGCATCGGGGCCCTCCATGTTACGCAGGAGTCGGACAATAAGAACAATGAAGTTTAAATAAGGACATCGTGCTGCGATAGTGTGAACGAGATTCCTATATGTCGTCAAAAGCCAAACAAGCAGGGAGAGGCGCACAATGTGTCTGAAATGGTTCAGTTACGAATCATTCCAAGAGTTTCCCCGGTGGAACGGCGAGCTACCCAGGAAAGACGCGAGGCGGAAGGAGGGTAAGAGGGAACAAGGGCCTGGCGGTCAGTAGACCATGTCTACACGGTGTGGCGGAGTTGTCGGCAAGGCTAAGTGAGAAACAATCAGTAAAAAAATAGAGAATTCGAAATTCACGGTACTCTGAAGGCTATTATTCGCACGTTGACCAAGCTCTAAAGATGCAGCACGTTTACCCCGCAACCTCGGAAGTGGGAATCACGGGATATGCATACCTTGTCGTACGGAACGATATCATATTCGCCATGGCCACATGATTGGTATCTGCATCGTACCCCGGGATTGTGTGAGCGAAAGAATCTGTGAACCGACAAGAGCCATGAATATGCTTTGTAGGAACACGGAGGTGCAGGGCGAATATGTAACCACCGAAAGAGCGGATTCTAGGTGGAATAAGACCGATCTGTAGTGCTTGTTCAAAAGAGGTCAGAGCGAGAACATTTGAAATGGAAAAGCGTTCTACCTGATAGAGGGCAGAGAGCCATAGTCCCAAGTCTCCACGCGAGGTCATACACGATACTGTACTTCGAACCTACAAAAAGAGAATAATGGAAGTTTCACAAAAGATGCGAATGGCATTGAATGATAAAACGGTACCAGGGTTGTGGACGAAAGGGAGCAACGTGGTTGGGGACGTCGCGAAGTTGATGGGTTGAACGCAGGAAGGATTCGTGGATCAATATACATCAATATACTATGGCAGGACTGAGGGGAGCGCGCTCACGATCTGCGGAATGAAGCTCGCGTTTTGGATCGTAGACGGCTGGCAACTTCATTCAGGGTGAGAAAAAAACGGCGGGCAGATGCGGGACAGTGGAGAAGACGCATGATATTTAACAAGAGAGGACATGATAGAACGTGAATTATCAATAGCTCGAGGTATCAGAGAAACATAGACCCGGCCACACTGGTGTGGCGTCGATATTCACCAGGAAAGTGCAGGCGGGACGTGTATCCAGCGTTTCTGGTGAAACACGAAGGCAGCGTCACGCTAGCCGATGGTAAGCAACGTACCGCAATGCAAAATAGCGCCCCCAAACGCACACGGGCGTGTTGTGACCAGCCCTAGCAATGACGACAAGGGGGAAGTAAAGGTAGAAGTCGAAGGAAGCGACACTCACCTCAGCCTCTGTTCCAGCCTGAGATCGTATCTTTTACTCAGTCGGTCGCTCTAACTGTAAGGGAGACGTCGCCTCTGCAAACAACAGGTCAGTAATTACCGGAGATGAATGAGGGCGAGGAACGGCGGGCTAGGGACACCAAGGAAAGAGGAAGCGAAGGTCGGAATTACTATGATGGAGGCATTTCATTGAGCGAATGGAAAGGGAACGGACAAATGAAGAACAAGCACCGGTACGCCGTCCTCACCAGCCGGGATCCCGGTCTCTGAATACCAGAGCACAAGGTCGAGGATCACCGCGCCCGACGTCGGCGAATATCATGGCAAGGCAAGCACGCCCTCTGTCCATTCCGGCAAGCACGCGCACGAGAGAGCCTGCGAGGCAATAGTTCACCCTCGATAGGACCGCGAGCAACAACGGAGCAGGACGAGAGGAAAGCGGATAAGACTCACCGCTGCCTGTGCGCCGCCCTCATCACTCCTTCCAGCGCTTGTAAACGACGAGGTCAAGTGTGTGGCACACCCTCCTTTCCTCGGCATATCCTCGGTGGACAAGTGCACCGTCGTCCGCAGCGTCGCGGCGCGATCGTGAGGCCCGGGGGGGAACGCGGTCAGGACTTGCGGCACGAAAGGAGGGAAAGGAGGGGGAAACGGCAGGCGAAGGATGGGCAGGCAGCGGGAGCAGCACGAGGACGGGGCGCGGGTGTATGATACCAAACGAGCGGTACTGTAAATGGGAGGGAAGAAGAAGAGACACTCACTGATCCCAGACCCCCGGACAGGCGCAGAGCGGGAGGACAGTGTCACACACCCTATCATCACAAGTCATGACTCGCTGCACTGCCTTCGCGGGCCAACCGGCACTTAAAGCACGACTTATCAGTTCCCCGAGTCACTCTCAGTGCACGCACTACTCATCCTCAAATGCTTAAAACCGAACATATCGAACACACTCCAGCACCAACTTTAGTTACTCTTATCAGAAATGCGTCTGTTTTTTCGGACAGCGACTCAGACTCGGAATCGACCCCTCCGCCACCACGCCTTATGCGCACCTTTTCTGCTCCTCTCTCTGGCTCGCGCGACCACATCGATCACCCGCGTGTGTGTTCGCGAGAGGACTTTCAATTCGGCAAGACCCTTGGGGAAGGGTCATATTCCACGGTGCATACACTAGTTGAGGTTATCTACGGTTTATCCGTCTTGACCTTTCGCGTAGGTTAAGCTTGCAACTTCTTCCATCGATGGGAAGCAGTATGCAATCAAGATCATAAATAAAAGCCACTTGATTCGAGCACAGAAAGTGGAAACAGCTGCTGCTGAGCGCCGGGCTCTTCTACGGCTGCGCGGTCATCCCGGTATTGTCTCGTTACACTGCACGTTCCACGATGAATCGAACCTTTGTATGTGCCGATTAGATGTTCCCTTGCCCGTATCTAACACATTATCTTCCAGACTTCGTAATCGATCTCGCAGCAAACGGGGACATACAATCCTTGGTATCTCGGCTGGGATCTCTGTCCACAAGATGCGTGCAGTATTATGCCGCACAAATTGCAGATGCCATGGAATATATGCATTCCAGGGATGTAATCCATCGGTGAGATTCGTCGTACTCACTTGCGTATCAAAAGCTGACCCCACGTACAGAGACCTGAAACCCGAAAATCTTCTTTTAGATGAGGCTTTCCGGCTAAAGATCACCGACTTTGGAACCGGAAAGGTCCTGGAGAACGGCGGTGAGCATGGGTGTTCTGGCGCCAGACTATCGTATTGATCAGCAACAGCTGAACGTGCCACGACGTTCGTCGGTACTGCGAAGTATCAGGCTCCGGAATTGTTGGAACTGATCGAGACAACAAAATCGTAGGCATTCTATCGCCACGCAGAGCTACTGTGACGGATTTCTGGTTTAGCTCTGATTACTGGGCTTTTGGCTGTGTTGTGTACCAAATGATTGCGGGACGTCTTGCTTTCAATGACCGTTCGGACTACCTCACATGGCAGAAGGTCAAGAAAGTTGAGTACGAATTTCCCAATGGTTTTGATGAACAGGCCAAAGACTTGGTGCAAAGGTTACTGGTGAGTCATAGTTGCCATATTTCTCGTCAGGGCTCAACGTTTGGTCTTTTAAGGTGCGTGACCCCCTGCAACGTCTGGGTGCAGGTCCTCCAGGCTGGGACAATGATGCGAATGCTTTAAAATCACATTTGTTTTTTGGATCCATTATTTGGACATCCCTCTGGACGGATCCAGCTCCCCCAATCGAAGCCGGTCTTGTCAAGATAGGCCATTCCGATGGTCAAGGAAGAAACTGGGAAAACGTAGGTGTGGCATGGGATGAACTTGTCGATGACGACAGCGGCGGAATGGAATGGTCTGGGTCAAATGATCAATCCCGAGAAAATCCCTCCTCTTCCGAAGAGAGCGCCTCGGGAAATGCTGTGAACAGGCTTCGTGAGTCAGCGCAACATCTTGTCCTCTGTCCATCTGGTCATACTTCTATAGAAGGACCTGCGCGCTGCGACTCGGATGTCGCCGGATTGGAGATAGAACGAGGTCAATATATCACCGCGCAAGACTCTTCATAGCCCAGAAATTGCGGGACTTGTGCTCATGAGTTCCGTGGCCGGCTGAAACGGATAATATGCGATGACGCGGTGAACCGTTGGTGAACAGAGTGACGCTAGCATGAGATTGATCTAAGCGGAGATGCTCTACCACATGTACAGTATATATCGGTGGAACTCATATCTTTTGTATATTGACGTCCCAAGGCTGAGCATCTGTTCCGGATAAAGTCCATGAGGCGCCTCATTGCTAAACCCAAGGGTGGCACCAAGACACGCCTGTAGTGATGTTCTGGTTTGGTTTGGTCTCCAAACCATGGTTTTGGTTTAACTTCTGCTGGTTTTGGTCCAGAATCCTCAAACCAAAACCAAAACCAAAACCAACACCATGGGCCACGGTTTGGTTTGGCCTGGTTTTGGTTTAAACCATGGTTTGCCCACCTCTCTGCCATGAAGAGATCCAGGCCCACATTGTAAAGGATTTTTGACTAGATGCGACTGGAATCTTCATCTCGCAACTCTGCATCCTGGTTGCTTCCCATTCGCAGGTCATGTTCATGGTTGGCTGAGGTCCGGAGCCGCAATCCGATCAGCCGACATCAGCTGCATCAATTAATGCCACGGCTCAACTCGAGCAAACTACCAAAGTGCTTCGGCATATGAAAGTTGAGTAGTTAAATATATCTGCGGTGGGAGAAGAATGAACTGAAAATCTGGTTTAGTCCAAGCGGGTCCGGGGAATTTTATGAGCTGCAAACCATGGTTCAAACCATCGGTTTTTGGTTTCACAGGCTCCAAACCAAAACCAGAATCAGCATCTAACTATGGCGTTGGTTTGGTTTGGTTTTGGTTTGCTGGTTTCTTGGTTTCAAATCATTGGTGTCAAATGATCACCCTGCCTCCTGCAGTCCACACACGGACTGGTACTAGGCGCCCCCTCCCTTATAATGGCCTCGCTCGGGTCTTGCCGTGAATGTTTGATGATCTCATCATCTCTGGGTCACCCAACAGATCTGGCCTTTAATCGTGTTTAAAATGGTATTTACTAAAGTCTTGAGCACGGAGACTCGTCTTGACCGGTATCTATAAAAAACAAACCCCAGGTCAGTTAAAATATCGGAAATACATCATGCAGCGTGCATCCTGCTTGGCCACATCTCCAGCCCCGACTGGATCGTGCTGTGATATCTGCGATCCTGCACTTCTCGATTTCATGCGGCCTGGTAATTACCTCCAATCGCTCCCCAGTCTGCTGTAAAGCGTGGTGAAATAGCGACGGACTGATGCACCCGCGAGGCAGTCCACTGTATTGTGAAGTTCCGGTAATCTTACACTTAATATTATTACAAGTCCAAATTCTCTTACGACCTTTCAAGGCCCTCCAAGGCCTTGTATTAGAAATTAGGACTTTCCGACAATTTACCCTTGGTCACGCCTGTAGGCAGACCTAAGGATCCCCGAAAGTCAGTGATACGGGACTCAGACGATATATAAGGGACGGAGCGATACAGAGCCGATGCAGAATGATACAGAACTGTATGCAACGCATGATAATACGGACTCAAGCTGTGTCCGGTGCTAGGCCACATATGCGAAGTTCAACGCGACGGACCAGCTCCCAAGCCAAGGCTATCGTAGCCCTGAGCTCGGAGTCGTCCATTTGGAGCCAGCGCACCGTATCGTCGAATTCCTCAATGCGGGTCCCCCACTGCTCGAGGTGTTGGATGCCAGGATTTTCGCGGACGAGATGAGTGACGAGCAGCTCTATTTCGACCTCGGAAGCTAGCGTAGCGTGCACATTCTCGCCCGTCAGGCTCACGGGGAGCGGGAGAAGCTCGCCGATGAGCGGGAGGAGCTCACCGAGGAGGGTCTCGACGTGGTGCGTGTACATGAACGTGCGGAGGGTTAGGAACGCGTCGATGGAGGGGAGGACGACCGGCCAGACCGGGAGAACCAGCGTTTCCAGATTGCTGCCGGCGGCCACGGGCGGGGCACGGAGAGTCGATGCGGCGCAGTGGGCGGCAAGGACGATTCCATGGATTGCGATCAGGGTGAGGGGCTCTTCCGCTGTCGAGGTCGGTAAGGAGACTGCCAGGACATGTGTTGGGTAATTGGGTTCCAAGCCGGGGGATTGTGGGTTGGGGGGCACGGGCACGGTGAACGTGAGCGGCACAGAGCGGCGGTCGATTGTGCTGGGGAGCGTGGGTAGTAGCGTGCGTAGACCCAACAACATATCCGTGGCATTCTCGGTAATATGGTCGCGAATGAACGGAAGAGGAACTTCGGCCAGGTCCGGGGCCATGGCATCGAGGGTTGCGCGCGAGGGATCGTCCATAGCTATTCAAACACTACGGGGGCCTTTACGCAGAAAGGTACCCTTATAACGGAATTCGAGACAGGGACCCCTTTCTTTGTACACTGCATCTTTTCAATAGATCGAACAAGAGATCGGATGAGTTGCCACAGAAAAGATGATTCTGTGTCCAGCTTGTCCACACGCCCACAACCCGATCGCTCCGGGCTCTCATTGAGGGTACGGGTTCGGGTATAAAGCAGTCGACCCGGACCCGAACCCCGAAACCTGAACCCGAACCCGCGGGTTTACGGGTTGCTTTATAAATAAAAATCCAGAGAGAAAAACACAGAGGACCCCGCCGAAGCGGCCCATGAGGCTAACAAACTGGATCAAAGGCTTCAGAAGTTTCGAATGCGAGAGCAAAGAGCGGACGTCAGCAGGAGGCGTGTTGCACAGCGGAGGAATAGTAGAGCAGATACTGTGGTGAGTTGTTGATGGACACACAACGCCCTAATGGGTCAACGGAATGCTGGGCACGACATGCAACAAATTCTATAATGATTTCAGTAGAGTTTGATTTGAACGGAATCGGCGGCGACTCGGCGAGGGACCCACAACACCCATTCAATCAACACCACTCAGGGCGACGTCGGCTATTAGGATCAAACCCGGTGAGAAAAGGATATACATATATGCCTTGGCGCGTTCAGGCTGCGTTCCATTTCACCAGAGTTTCATTTGACCGGAACTGGCGGTGAGTCACAAATTGAAATGCATACTGCGGTAGATGTCTGGTGGACCCACAACACCTATTGAATCAACAGAATGCAGGGCACGACATGCGACAAATTTCTGTACCGGTGATCAGGATCAAAGCCATTGGGAAAAGTATTTTTGCGGGCGAATAACAGTCCATCCGGATCACCACACCAATTGGTACGACTAGCAGCGAGGCCCTTTATTCGCCCTTCAAAGCTGAAATCCTTTACGACGTGCACGATGGAACCCTCGATGTGAATCAAATCTTCACGGTCTCTGTTCTTCTCAAGGTACATATTTCCAGCTCACTCTGGCTGTTGTTTCAACTTGTTTGACGTGTCCTCAAATTCACGCGTCGCTTATAGGACGCAACGGTGTCAAGGGTCCTTTTGAGGCAAGTCAAATAGCCGCAGGCTAAGTGCGTGGAGAATATTTACCATATCACGCGCACTTTACCGGGTTCCACTGCAGACGCCGCTGTGCTGATTCTTTTTTTTTTTTTCGTTGAACTGCCGTGTTCTTAGTACGTACAGGCCATTTGCTTATACTCCCCTGACACTCAACTTGTTGAATGCGGTGACGAGACAGGCATCGACTCCCGGAAGCGTGCTTGCTGACCCCAAGTCCGCATCGGATCTATACAAATCGGCATGTGTCCACACACACTGCCGATGGATCGTATGTCTGAAGCTTCTTGGATGATTTCGTCCTAAACGCCCCTTTGAAGTTTGAAGCGGGAGTAATAAGTTTTGTGGGAGTGGGACTCACCCAGTCCCATTGGGCGCCTTGATCAGGGAGACTCGTGCAGATTAGTGGGACTCGGGGTCCAGAAACAGTGGGATCGATAGCAAATGGGTCAACAGTGGGATTGGGGCGCAAACAATGATATCCGTTCCGACGTAGGTGCCGCACTGGTCTTGATCTTTATCTCCTTAAACCAATCCAAAAGTTTTCGCCTTCCCGGTCCGACAATTTGGAGAGCAAGAAGCTTTCATTTGAGACTTTTAAATTTCCTTTCCAAGTGAACATATTGAATTAGTATACCAATACAAGATATGCCGGAGCTTCATTCCGGCTAGTAGTGGAAATGAGAGTTAGTAGCAAAAGTTCAAGCTCGTCCGACATCAAACATGCGCCTTTGGGCTCCTGCTCCACACGAGCACCTCCACTGCCGTTGACGAGTTTATTCCTCATCTGTGAAAGGCGTCAAAGGTCAGCTTCAAGGAATGCTGAGCGTCGATGACATGACGCGGACTGTGATCCACGTGCGTCCTCAACATCCATACCTTCCGTCTAATTTCACTAGTATAAACTAGCTGCTGACCATCCGATGAACTTCGACGACGATAACGGACAGCATGAACGGGAATAAAGATGGCGGATCCAACGGACCCCAAGGGAACGATGGGGGCATCGCCGGAGGATGAGACAGCGCCCAAGCCTTGCAGGCGTAGCTATACAGTACAAATGTATGCTATATTCATAACAATTATCAAATACTTTTTGTGTAGATTGAATGAGATTGAACCGTTTGGAACGATGCTAATCATAGTTTGATTCAATGAAATTCACGACAAAATCAAATCAAGGAGGTAGCTGGAGTGTTACAAAAACTAGCTGAAATTAATATTTGCGATGTTGTTGGATTCCATCCAGAAAGCTCATGATTTCCTTTGTGAATTTCATGAGCGTTGGCACCCTCAGTGAGATGCGCTCCTTAATTGTTTCAAAGGTGCTGGGCTGGATTGTGAAGTGGTATCCCTGACTCTTTGTACTCGATATTCATCCGTGGATTTTGCCTTGGGGAGCAGCGCCTCGGTAGGTGCGACCCAAATATGCTCCAGCGAGAGTAGGGGACCGTCTTCCCCACTTCCGACCCCGAGAGTGTGGGCCCTGCTCATCGTTGCCGATAATAAGAGACCTGTGTGCTTTTATCGAAGGTCTGAAACCTATCATAATTCGCCGGCCGTTGATCTTCCCACTCATACATCAGCTCTACTGCACCTTGCAAGCTTGCCGGGCTCGCGCCAATGATCGAGTCCACGTGAACAGGCCTAGAAAGCTGGATAGCTTCTATTTCGACTGGTTATACGACAATGCCTTCTCAACTCTTGAGCTTCAACAAAAGAGTTGTTCAGTGCCTTCAAATGTAACCCGAGGTACTGCGGCGCAATCTTGCCGCGTCTTAATCCGGCTGTGCTGTATCGGGTGTGTTTGGCTACAATGGACCGACATGGGACACATATGGTTCCCAAACGGTTCCATCTCTCTCCGCCCGAAAGTTTCGAACCACTGTAACCTGTGTACCGGAGTTGACGTGGTTCAGAAAGGATGCCAATGAGTAGTCCTTCACGGGCTCTGTGGCAATTCGGAACGGTAAAATTCGGACTGAGGCCAATCCGATGACGACCGCAAGGCTCACGGAATCGTCTAGTACAATCCCTTCAAGAAAAGAACAAAAGGAAGGTTCCAAACATTCTCTTACCCCTTATATAACCTTGGATCTGTTTAGAGGTGAAGTCAGTGGTAGAAGCACCGGCTGTCGAAATCTTCTGACCTGATCGAGCCATATGCTTGGAAGTATCTGGCGGAGGTCTATGAACCCGATGCCCGCGCCAGCAATCTGGACCTTATCTCCGCTCATTGTCGCCACACACAACAAGGCTTGACCTACTGCAACATCTGTAAATGGCTATTAGTTCGCACATGAGAACCCAGGTTGGAATGAACTCGCGGCTCATGATGGCCTGCCAAAAGACTCGACGCGTCGGGTACCATTTTGACCAACTTGGGTCGTGCTCGGTGTACGGTTTACAGTACACTTTGTGCAGATCCCAGTCTGTCTTTTGACAAGTGGTAGACTGCGGGATGTAAGCCAAAGGCATAACGATCGGAATAACGCACGCAATAGAATCTAGAATTGCACTGGCATGCCTTTAATGGACAGACTGATCTTGTAACTTGGCAATTGCTGCAGCATAGTTTGACGGCATTATAATCTGAGACGTTCTGAGTTGGGCACGTTACTGAGGAAAGTCGCACCAGCTTACATTGGCTAGCCATCGCAAAGAGGGTGGCTCTTGTGTCCTTCATTCCGAGTCACACTAGAGAGGGAGGTCGAGAGACAGAATGTATTCGTTTTGGGGGGAGAAGCCAGCTATAAAGCTCGGCTCTGAGTGTCCCATGCACACCGTTTATATATCCCCGTGGAAGCTGGGCTTTGTGGGCCGTGATGGTCCATTTAGGGTTCCACACGGACCCACCCGCGGCGGCCAGAAGGACAACCCGGACCCGGACTCACTGATACCGGACCCGACTGACCTGCGGGTTCAAACTCGTACGGGTCACCCGCAGGCCGCAGATCTACCTGCGCTTAGTCTCTCGTAGACAGACTCTACAACGTGAGGCTCGTGCCTCGTATGTTGCACCCCCGCACTTCCTCGAAAAACCGCGAGTCCATACCCAAACCAGGCAAGGAAGAGGGAAATACCGGTATGATCCGTGGCGCATCAAATCAACATTTAGCATCTGCGGCATGTAGAAATCTAGCTTCGGTATGGCGCGGCACTCTGTTATCCGGTGGCAAAACGTCGGGAAAGGCTTCGACCGAGTGTCGGCCGAGGCCGCCGAGCCCCCACAGGTTCACCCGTACGGGTCCACGGTAATGAGAGTGAATAAAGTAACTTAGGAGTGCTAACTTTAACTTTGATCGCCCCTTCAGCTTGGCGGGGCTAACTTTACTTTACTTTACTTGACTTTTCCCACGCTTGATGAAACTAACTTGTTGACAGCTTAACTTATACGGTTCTGATAGGACAATATAAGAACCCTAATAGAGGCTTCCTAACACATCAGGCATACTATATACATCATTAATTATCATTCCCACTGTCACCTGCCTCCTGTAATTGGGGAAAATCCTCGCGCCGCCGTCAAAAATTCACAGACCTCTTCACATTGGAAATCTTGATTCAGGTGTTCTTCAAGGGTGCATCATGGCCTGCTTTCAAAGCGCTGAGCGAGTTCTAACCAAGATCATTCATACCTGAATCCTTGAGGTTTTTGATGACAGTTCTCCATGCCAGAATATTGCAGGAACATATTGATTCATCAACAAGCATAACTCACGCTTCATGAATGGCTCAACTTTCAAAGGGAAATCCACTGGCTCAGATTGATTCCAAAACAGGTAACTTATCAAGTTAGAGAAACATATCGAGTCTATGCTCTCGACCGCTCTCAGCGGCCACTTGCGGAATTCTCTGTTTATGCCAATAACATTAACGTCCTCTCTCTGCCCATCTACAAACTCTGTGTAATGTTTAATAAATGCTCATCCTGAGGCACTCATTCTCCACGTTAATTTACTTCTTTGTACTCCCTGTAGTTACCATGGCGGCTTGAGAGACTGTGGCCGTGAGCCTGACTATGGGGATATGGAGAAGTCCAGGGACCATAGTGTACAGTACACTCTGTCACTTCCCGGGCCCCTGCGTTCCTAAGCGGAACCGTGCCGTGTCATTCCACTTACCTACCTACCTAACTGCCTCTGCATTAGGCAAGTAACGAGTCTGTCATGTTGTATACCAGATCCACGGCATCCATTGATAGATAGCTATGCACCAATTCAATGCGTGCAGTTGTTGATCTCCCTCTTAGTACATCAAACCATGGCAACGAGGATGAATGCTTCCAGGGCACAGCCTGGTATTTGAAATAACTACCTATAGAATTCTACAGGGTGCGAAAAGCCGGAAGATTCAGATACAAGTGAAGAAACACTCCCTAGACTTGTTTCAATTTACTTATTTACATCCAATTACACATTTATTTACTATTACTTGAAGTTCCTTGAAGTTACTTCAATTAACTTCAAGTTACTTGGAAATAACTTGGCCCACCAAGTTAGATCAATGCGATCAGACAAAGTAACTTATGCCATCAGATGGCATCAAATACCACCAAGTTCGTCAAGTTATAGTCGCAAGAACGTGAATTGACACCTGTTACGACTCCTAGAGTTGTTAAATTACTCTAGCATGCTGGTACTTATCCTAACTTGAAGTTACTTGAAGTTACTTACAAGTTACTTTTGCTAACTTTACTTTACTTGTCTGCCACAAGTAAAGTAAAGTTAGTTTTGTAAGGCTAAGTTAGTTTGTCTAAGTAACTTTGTTAACCATCCACGGTAATGGGGTAGGTTTTGAAATTTCAACCTGGACCCGGATCCGAACCCTGCAAACCCTCGGGTTCGAGCCCGTGAACGGATCCGATACCCGCGTGGCTTTTGGCACTAGGCTCTGCCCAGGAATGCATGCTCAAGATCACGATCCAAGCAGTCAGTCTGATATACCGCCCAGTGTGTGCACCCGACGTCGACGAGAAGTGAATCATGACCCGCTTTGGATTTGTGGTTCGTGCCAGCACAACAAGAGCATGTCGGAGAATTTGGCAGATTCTAGCTTGAACAAGCTCTGCGACTTGTCGATGCTGAGGACATCGCAGCTGAAATACGGTGCGTTGGCAGCTTGTACAGGTGCGAACCTGAAAATATTCGAAGGGATTCTCGGTGGATTCTTTCCCCCAAAAAGACACTTAAATAAAGTAAGAACAAGATTGTAAGAGCTAAACTATAGATAAGTAAGTAAGCCGTGTATGTGAAGAGAACATTGGGAACTTACTTTAGTCGGGACACGATAGGTGTAGACGACTGAGGTGCAATATAGGGTCGTAACTACTAATATACAAAGACAGGAAATACAGGGTTAAATGGGTACCGAAGCCGGGTACCGTCGGGTCCCCTACAACATTAAAACTGTGACGACTCGGTTGTGAATCTCAACGATGATTAACCGTTCTATTGAGATTAACTGTCCAATTTGTTTGGAAGTATTTGGTCTTATCCCCTTCAAGCCCTCCCAACTTCGATCTCTCTGCCCTAGTCTCTCCTAGACAGGCATTCTATATGAACACTTGTACCTCGCTATGTAGAGTCTATGACTTACCGCGGGGGTCAGAGTGTGTAGCCGCGCTATTATGTAAAATCATGTAAGCCGTGGTTCGAAACCCGCAGCAGACATCTATTATTTTTCAAGTTTTTCGCATCCACGACCCTCTGGTATTGGATGAAGCACAATGTGAAAAATCTCCAATTTACTGGCTAAAAAAGCTTTCTGCCACTGGTAGCTGCTGCGGGGTTGCTGCATTTCCGGTTGACTGTGATACGCAGGTGGTTAAATTTTGCATATCCTGCTGTTTGCCTCATTAAGCATTATTTGAATGACAGCTTATGTCTTTACTTTCCTGATTCTGATTTTTCTGTCCAGTGTTCCCTATTCTGCCGGACCGGTTCTTCACCCTCTTGGATTTCATTTTCGTGAGCTCAATTCAATTTTTTTTTTTTTTTTGCTGCGCCACCGAAACGTGGAGGAATATCTTGTAATCATACATATTCAGACGTGAGTGTGACACTAAGAGTGAGAGATAAATCGACATAAGCTGGTACGATTACCTCATTTCTGCTACCATGCAATCAGGTAAAGATAAAACTAGGTTGGACACGGGTTTTATGTAACCACAACGCACATGTTAGGTATGACTTGGATTAGGCCTCTCTGAGGCGGTAGCTGAACCTTTAGGACTATATCATCAGCTTTACTTGTCATTTTCTTCGAGCCAATAGACGCCAGGGGCACTTACTAAGGATAAAATCATGATAATCGCAATCACCCAACCTCAAAAGGGAAGGCACGCGCGCTACCACGCTCTATTATGTTCTCCTCTGCATTCAACTCGTTCCCCTCCCGTCTGATTCGAAAAATGATTTCACAGTGTTACTACAAGGTACATTGTCCACTTTGGGCTACATATTTGTTAATAGCGACGAGGCTGGATGTAGGAGAGGAAAGAATGGGTAGGGTATGAGAGGACAGGACGGCTAGGACGGGCAGGGTAGGACGGGCGGATGATAGGGTGAGTATGCTCAGTGCACGGTGCTCGCACTGATGTGGAATCGGACGGCAGCCAAATGATGTCTGCAAGCATGAGGCAGAAAGTAGAGGGCTGGCAACGGCGTGAAGCAGTGTGGGCGGCATGAAAGAACGGGAAGCTGTGATGGGATTTGATTTGATGAGTGCCGTATCAGCGAGTATCGTCGAGTCGCAGTTTGGGAACACTACTAACATAACGGTCAGTAGGTCAATGTGTAAATTAGCGTCAATACCATGCCTGCTAATCGGTCATCATGGCCATGTTGAAATCAAACTCTTCAAGCTCGACGTCTTCCTGAGTCAGGAGCCTGATCTGTCCCTCTGGGACCAAGCTGTAGAACCACGACAGCCTCTCGCGTGAGTAGGCCTTTGTAATTTCGGCTTTGAGCTCGGTGCGTTTCAGTTCATTTCGCAGCTCCTCGGATATGTGATTCCGAATGTGGTGCAGTTGGAAAGGGCGAAGGATACATAAGCCATTGAGTGACCGTACCCGAGAGAGCATGACATATGCACTTTGGATTGTCGGGCAACTGGCGAAGTCGATGCAGCAGACGTCCATTGAGCGACCTTGGGCGTTATGTGAAGTGAACGCGAATGCAGGGATGAGAGGGAGCTGGGAACGGGTCGCGCTGTAGGCTTTGTCGGAGTTGGGGAGGGGGAAGTGAATCGTTTTGGTGATTGGTTTGAGTGTGACTCGATGTGGATGAGGTGCGTCAGCTTGGCTGTTCTTGTACGCCTTGAAGTCGACCTCCGCGGAAATAGCGTAACGGCGACCCTCCGTCTCCTCATATACAATGGAGACCAGCGTTCCGGGACTGCCGTTGGATATACCCAACTCTGTTGCAATGTTTTCGGTACAAAATACCGGCATTCCGGGTAGATAAGGCACCTGAGGAAACTTGGTAAGCGATACAATGATGTTCCTGCCATATGAGACCTTTACCTTCCCACCCAGGTCGTTTGCCTCTTTGACCGGGGCAGCCCAAGCTGCCTCTGCTGCCAAACCTGTGAGCTGGTGGCGTTTCCGCCCCCCGCCCTCTGGTGTCCTTTGCATAGTAAATATGGCATCCTTGACCTGTCGCAGTTGCGAAGGTCTCCGCCATTTTCTCATTATGACGATCTCGTGCAGCATTCGTGTAGACTATGAGGGGGCACGCCGTGTCGGGTTCGCTGATCCATCTCTGGATATCGGTCAGACTTTTGGTTGCTGAACTGCATTCTGCACTTGACAAAACATACTTGTCTAGAAGTTCTTTGTCTTCAGCTGTGCATACCCCTTTCCGCAACCTTTTTAGTACGCTAATCAATAGTGGGTCGTCCTTTTGGCGCATGATCTCTTCTAACACGACGACATGTTCGACTTGGTGCCAAATCTGAATGCCTTTCACGTCTTGTCGAATACCTTCATGTAAGTCATTCAGATTATTGTTAGCGTGGCATTGGACCAACTCGTGACTGAAAAGGGAGCTACCCTGGGGCGGAGGTAGCTGGCATGGATCACCGCAAGTTGCCCAATTTAAACCGCCAAATAATTCATCGCTAATTCCCTTCCCTAATGACAGATACTCTGAGACTCGAGCCAAGTCTTTCGCACCCAGGAAATAAACCTCGTCCAGTATCAATGTTTCTAGCGGTGAGATACGTTCCTCTGGAGCAGTTCTTAGACTTGGAGTCGACTTCATCTTTGCAGGCAAGACCCGTAAGCTTGCCTCTGCGTGAATTGTACAGCCACCAATGTCGCTTGCTACAACACCGGTGGGTGCAGTCAACCGTAAGCGCTCCGGATGACCAGTGATATCGTAAAATTCTTTCCAAGCTTTGAAGATAACTGATTTACCAGTCCCTCCGGGTCCCGTACAGAGCAAAGTCATCGGTAATTCTTTCTGTCCCCCTTCCAATTTTGTCCGCCAACAGAAGAAAAGCTCGTGTTTGTTCATCGTTCAAGGTATGTTTGATGACCAGAGCAAAGCACAATTGTTGATATGGGTCCAAAGATGCCCAGGACTTGACTGAACGGGAAGCATTGCACAATCTTTCGTGCCGTATACGTGCCCGTTCTGCTTCGTCTTTCAATGTTGTGCAGAGAGCGTGTGGAATCCTTTGTAACGGTTGACGAAGGTGAGTGACATGCTCTGCACTGTTTTCTGCCGCCTTTAGTCGAGAGTTCACTTTTCGGCTTGCCAAACGGGCTTGCGCCCGCGCCAACGGGCTTGTTCGGGCTTGGGCTTGGATTTGAGTGTAAATCAAAGCCCAAGCCCGGCAGATCGGCTTGCAAGCCCGTTTGTCGGCTTGGCAAGCCCGTTTGCTCGCTTAGCCGAGAAACGGGCTTGCGCGTATTACTCGTCACCAATGCACTATTAAATTGGTTTGAGTGACCCCACTGTGTCTATTAAGTGTCTCCTCCCCGGGCTTGGGCTTTTTTCCACGGTTTTGATTGCTGATGCGATGTTTTGCCATCGCCGCCAAGGACGACCCGAGCCAACATTGTCGATTCAGAGTAAAAGTACGGGCTTGTCACGCGTAATGGATTCCCTGAGGAATGATACACAGCCTTTGGAGATTATTTTCGCCAAAACAGCTGTTTACGGCCTGCGAGCGCCGATTTTCGGGGTACCTAAGAGCTAAAACTGGAAGCAAGTGGGTAAAACAGTATTTTTATCCACTCCGAACCTTATTTTATATCAAATCTTCGAATGGACCAGGGTGACTGCTTCAGTTTTGTCGAAGGATGTGAATTGGCATGCAAACCGTTGAACATGGAACATTTAATCCCACATCTGTACGACGATTAAAAAGAACTGTGAAGAAAAAATGAAAAATAAGCACATAAAACACTTAAATACACCCAATGAAAGATATCTTGACATTCTCGACGCGCAAGCCCAACGGTGTGCTGCTAGTTGAACACAAGCCCGTTTGTCTGATGGCATCAGACAAACGGGCTTGGGCTTGATCTTGGCTGCAAAGATGTTCCTACCGAATGCGAGCGTCATGAACACAATACTACCACCCAGAATAGGTCCTTTAGTCAATTAGAAGCAGCCTGACAGACATCTCCAGTGCAGAGATGTGAAAATCTCGTTGATATTGACCCACAAGTCGAACGCAAGCCCGTTTGGCTGATACCATCTGATGGCATCAGACAAACGGGCTTGTGATGGGCTTGTCGATAATTTGGACATTTTGAAGAGGAATTGTAGTGTTATTCAAGTAGATCAAGGTCCCTGACCTTAGTATTGTCTTTTGGTACCAGGCTTTCGAGAAAGTGACGATTTTGGAAGACAAAGTAGTGCTTTCGGACGTGGTGTACTGAGCCGTATCAGCTCTGCGCCTATTCTTCTGAATTTCTTCAGGTCATAGGACTGTTGGACTGAGGTTTTGAACTGCTCAAACGACGGCGAACAGATCTTTTACATCGGAAGTAAAATATAAGCATTCACTCCGCCTTATGTTGAAAGGCAACAAACGGGCTTGGGCTTGTCACTTAATGCAGCTCGCGCCTTGCGAGTTCTGACAGACGGGCTCGGGCTTTAGTTTGGGACTAGATGTCAGACTTGGGCTTGGACATCTTCAGAAAAATATTTTGGCTTCAAGCAAATCAGCTTGCCATGACCTTACCAATTTCAACACAGAGATTACTGTAATTACTTGAGACAACAATCTCGACACAATGTTGCCTTCAATTGCGCCCCAGGCACCATCTCTTGGTGCGATGGGTCGTTCTATCTTCTCCAACGAGACTGATTTCGTTGAGGCGAAACAGGGATTTAGTAGTCAACGAGGAGTCGTTCAACTCACGGCGCGCAAGATCAGGTCCAAATGCCGAGATGAAAACAGCCGGACTGAAATTCCAGAGACAGCGAGATTGATCAAGAAATACTGTTGAAACGCGGGAAGGGTAGACGGAAGAAGCAAAGAAAGAGTGTAGGTAAAATTGCAACACAACAGTACGGGGCGGTGACAACTGGCAGTCGGCTCCGTTACGGGAAAACATGAAAATTGTTGGTTCACAGTTTGAGGCATTAGCTTCAGTCGTAAGAATACAAAGCAGTTCGACTGACCTGGGCGTGTTGTTGGAGTTCACGCATTTCAAGTCTTTATGTCGACGTTTTTTGTTGACCTGAATGTCCGGTGAAAGGTTTGATAGACATTGGTGGCAGTGGGAATTAGAAGGGGAGGCAAAGGGGGGCGGATATAAATGATTTAAGTATAGTGTTAAAGGTTAGTGTAAGCGAGGTCAAGTCAAGCCAAGCCCAAGCCCAAGCCATCCAAGCCCGCACAACGAAATTCAAACTCCGCTAAGCGGGGCAAGCCCGTTTTGCAAGCCCATCGGATAAGTCTGGCCTTTAGTCTACGTTTGATGAGTAAATCTTTCTCCTTCAATAGATTTTTGCCCGCAATATTTGCACTGAGTAGATCTTCCTCGTTTCCGAGTCTCTTTTTTCCCTCAAAATCGGCATGCAACTCATCACCGTCAGTACGAGGTTTCACACAATAAAACCCACTGTTATTTGCCGCACTCACAATATTATCTGCATCCCGAGTAGCCCTGGTATTTTTGGCAAGGATCGCGACAGCACCATCCAATTCTTCGGGATCAACAACCGCTTGCATCGCGTTCTCCCACGCAGGGTCAAAGAGCTCGTCACTTTCTTCATCAACATCCATGCCAGAATTCTTTGCTCTTCTCATTAGTTCAGCAAGTCTTTTACCACGCTTTGCTGCAAAATCAAACTTTGCATCACGGGTTTGGTATAGAAGCTTCATATTTAGAGTTACCCTCACATGCTCTGGCGACATTGAACTTTGCAACTCGTGAAGTGCATCGGCCCAAGCGGTATCTGGAGATTTCAATGGTGACAATTTGATAGTTGACCAGGGTCGAAATAATGCAAGGATAACCACTGCATATTTGAATTGATCCCCCTCTGAATCACCTCGAGGAACGCGATAACCCATGAGCACAGGGATGACCGGCTTTTCCAATTTTTTCAAGCAGTGGGTAGCGTGTTGCGGATGTCCGGGTTTGAAATTCAGATACGTGTTTTCGGTGAGTTTTGGACTTTGGTTTTTTCTCCTTCACGTAGTTCCTGAAAATATCCGAGAGGCACATGCTCTCAAGCTCGGCTGGCCGGTAGAACATATCAGCAAACAGCTTTGAGTATTTCTTCTCACTTGGACCTGTTTCACCGCTTTCGAGATAGGGATCCGCGTCAAGCGTTGCGGGAGAGAGAACAATCAATGTGTCATCTTCGTCCTCTGGAATAGTCAACTGATTCGCCGCGTCATTTTCCTCTTCATCAGGATCATTTTCTCCGCGTTTGCTTGGTGTTTCGACAAAAACATCTCGGGCGATATCTCTTAACAGCGAAGACCACCAGTACTCTTGGTATGAGTCAGATGTATATTGATTCTTTCGACCCAGTAATTGACTGGCCGTCTGCTGGCCAGTGAGTTCACGTTTGCCGACGAGTTTATTTGTTGCCTTAACCATCATCAACCGACTCATTTCAGACTTATCTATTGCTCCGTCAATATCTTTGGGAGGACTGTTCTGCAACGCTTTGATGGAAGCACAAAGGGCAGAAAAAACCATGGAGGTATCTACTTGTAACTTGGTAGTATAATTGCACATATATTCAACCATGGCCATCGCGACGGGACCGGAGGCGGTTTGTTTCAAGTCCGTGTTGCATCCTAGGCAGAGTGTCAACGTCGGATTATGCCCGTTTAAATGTCCGTTTTCACACCTAATTACAAGATCTCCGTCTTCGTCAAAATGAGTTTCAGATACAAGTGGTCGAGGCAGTTCAAATCTACAGTCATTATCCGGGTCGATTAGAGAGTGAATGCGGCGTGGAATATGTTTGAAGCAGGTCGCATTATGCTCATGAACCAAACCTGTATTCTCACACAAATCTCGATGAAGTTGACCTCTTCTATGTTCATAACCTTCCGAATTGGGATCCACAGGACGGCTTAAAACCAGAAGTTGTTTAGCACACCCCTCAGCAGGAGTATACGGGACGGTGTTCCTCGGAAAACTCTGGCAAATTATGTCGTCATACAGTACCAGGCTGCAAGTTTCTGCTTGAATTCAGGATCTGAATTCATTCTTTCCTTCATATCCAAAGGAGAAGCAGGGGGCTCCCTCAATCCAAATTAGAACATGAAGATGCAGTGAACCTCGTACCTGCGCTTCAACAACAGCATACCACCCTTTCACTTTACCGAAAATTCCAATTTTCGATGCTCGGTTTGCTCCCAGGATTATGTCGAAGAACGTGGTTATCATCAGATGAAAAAATTGAGCTCCAGCCACTGGATTATCGGTCACAATCTTTGCTCAAGTACTGGATTCTTTGTTCGAAGGACCGACTGAGTCGAAAATCTGATCGAGATCGATTTCTCTTCCTGCGAGAAGCTGCGCAATAGGGTTGTGAGAGTCAGCTGGATTTACAGTTGCGAAGAAATGAGTTAAACCGTCGCATATTATTTTACTGTGAAGCTGCTGTTTCACGCTGTTCACGTCACCAACAGAACCAGGGATATGGTCAGACACGTAACTCAGGTACTTCATCAGCTTCGCAGCAGATTTCTCCCTTCACTTTCTGGCTTTGCGAATGAATTTTTCTCAAGCTTGGATTGGTAACTGTCCATGGATTTCGAGTCAATCTTCTCAAGCAGCTCCTTCACAAGTGGAAACCACGACCTATTGGTAGCGAGACGACATTTAAAGGAAGACTGGCGCCGCTGTATGATATTATTCATGAGAAAAATGAATGATTTGTGGACCTGAAACCGACGATCCGCAATATTCAGGAAATGTTGCACATGCGTCAGAGTATCGACCTCACGGAATCCAAAATGCGGCGAAATTCTGACAATATTGTTATCTATCATTCCAACACCGTAAGGGAAAAGTGTGGGCCACAGCCATCCAAACACGCGAGGATTTTTCGAAGTTGACAACGGCACATTTCCCGAGGGAAACTTGACAAATCCAGCTTCATTTTTCTTCAACAATCGAAGAGCCGCTAGCTTTCTCTGTCTGTAAGTTGTGTCAATATTGTCTGCGTCCACAAGTGTTGTAGAAGTAAGTTCAAATGAGCCGGACCCTTCAAATAGTTCGGCATTCGCCTGATCAGAGTAAGATGTGTACGATGACCCCTGGTTGTTTGCTGAATTGGTCCGTAAAAAATCCTGTGTAGCAATTGGACAATCAAATTCCGGGTATTCCTCCAGATTTTCAATCACTGCGCCCTTACTAAGATCATTGTACAGCGGGTTATGTTCAATCAACCAGAACAAGGCCCTTCTAACCTTGTCGCGGCGCACAAGTAATGGCGACTTCCTGAGCATATCAGGGGTAACTTCTGCATCGGGTGAACCAACAAGAATAACACAGATCTCATCTCTGAGTTGGGATAGAGGGGCAGGCATGGCATCGAGAAATGAGGTTGAATCCTGAGGTAAAACGCAAACATTGCCACGAGCCGCAAACTGCCCGGAGGGTCCGAGGGAAAGTTTGTACATGCATTTTGTTGCTCGAGCTCGTGCAATGCATTGCTCTTCCAGAAATGTCAAGTCCAAAAGCTCTTGCGGAATTTTGCCAATCCAAAGACCATTTGCGTAACTGCGCAAAGGAATTGAACAAAACTTATTTTTAGTTACAGCTAAATTGCAAAGATGGCACAGCACATAGGATGTTTCTATGAGAGATGCGGGGTTGAATGTTTTCAGTTGAGGTTGGCGACACACATCACGGAGGTGGGTGACTGCACTATCAAGAAGTGAAATATCAAGATCTGTGACAAATATCATTTTCAGATCTGCAGCGAGCTCGAATTTACCGCAGAAAGAACATTCATATCGCCTAAGCGCACTATTCCTTGTGGCTTCGCAAAATTCACTCACAATCTGATCCTTCTCACACTGAGGTAGCAGGACAGGGAATGCAGTATTTTCCATAGATATCTCAATACGTGGCCGCTTATTCGGGGCGTAGGCCAACAGATTGACGGCCTTTCTTTTCTTGGACTTGGCCTGAATACCAAGAACCAATAGGCACTGCTGTAGCTCACTAGGGGCGAGAAATATCCGTGGATTTAATCCTGCTGTCATGGCTTCAGACTTGAGAATAAGACACGCATTTGTACACCGATGGGCAATAAAATCTGCACGAAGCACACTGACATTCTTCGTGCCAGCAAGTATATTCTGATGAAAGGGGGCCATCTTTCGCAAAACCGAAAGCGCGACTCGGTGATCTACAACAAGGGAATGCAGGACAGAACTTTTCTCCTGCACATCGAGACTAACAAAAGGATCTTCACCAGAACTCGTTGACAAAGGTTCATTGGTACTCAAAGATTCATGGAAATCATTTGTAGGAATAACAGTGTTCACATTTAGAGCACCTCGCGTGCGGGGGTGTTTGGATGCCCTGCATACAGGGAGTCCGGGCCGCGAGCGTACAGGCAGCCACATCATTAGTCCCTCGCGTACGAGGTACCAATGATGGGAGGGTCAATGCTACTAGAGAAGAAACAAGTTATTGGTGATATTGGTAAAAGAAGAAAGAAGACTCACGTGCAGACGGCTCAGAATCTAAGCCAAGCGCGGGAGAGTCTAAAAGAGCAAGAGGCCCAGAAGCGAGGTGCACAACAAGTCCAGGAGCAGAGTTTCGTGCAAAACAGAACCAGTCCATGCCAAGGACAAGATCAGAGAGTGGGGAAGCATCCACCGGAAGGTTGTCCATGGACATACAAATGTTGCCAGTATCAGAGGGCAGTGTCAGACGGCCAGACGCTCGAGAGTTTGCAGTCCGAAGCCCCGAGTTCATCACCCAGTCCAGAGAAATAGAAGAACTCGTAGCGTTGCCGTCAAAAATGGCAGAGATGGGCATATCACAGAATGTAGCTGCGGAGGACATGGAGGGCAGAAGGGAGAACACGGAGGGCGGAAGCTTGGGCGGAAGCGACGTTTTCGTCGTACAATGATGGCTTGATCTCGGTCCTTGAAATACTCCGTGATGTTGACAGATTGCGGGCCTGCGCATAATCAAGATTGACAAATTAAGACTACGAGCAGAAATGACCAATGGTATAAATTTGAGATTTTAAGGTGCCACTGATAGTCATAACGACTCAGGGAGCAATGGGAAAATCTATGTATCAATTCCCGGTAAATACCCCGACCAATATTTTCTTTTTGGTCAATATTTAACGAATTTCTTCCATGACTAATTGTATATGAGTAAAACATGTGTTTGGCCTTGTTGTGAAAGTGCAATCAATCCATCCGCTCCTGGGTAGCCAAACCTAAAGGTTCGGCAATAACACTTGTAGTGCGCTTTGCGGCAGAGCCCACTAACCAGCACATTATCCTAAAATTGTATTTTCCACCAACTTGTAATCGAAAATTTCAATTGCACCCAATTCTCGCTCGGTCGACACGTCGACCAGCTCGCATTGGGCTTGGGAACCCCGACTGTGTCAGGGTTCATTGCATGAGTAGAGACACTTGATACCATGCTAGAATAGACTCAAGAAAATTTACCAGAGACACAACACAGATATGCAAGGGCATTGCAGATTCAAGACAAACATGGACTTATAAAAAAAAATTGAATCAGTGTTGAGAAATGATTATGGTTTCTTGCAGTGAAGTTGCATGAAACTGACTCCTCTCTGGTGAAAGACCTCCTTTCACATCATTGAGGAGGTAGACTGCAATGAAATTGGCATCCCAGAGCTCATTTTTGAAATGGGCGACCTGCGAGAATCGAACTTGTGACCTCTGATATGCCCTAATAAGACCAAACAATGTAATTTACAGCCAAAAAAATAGCCGATCGCACCATAGGACCCACTACCTGAAGTTAGTGGGCATAATTGGTTCTGAGATGATGCAAAGAATTTCGGTACATACCCCCAAAAGTGAGAATTCTCCCTCCGGCATATCTACAGGGCTATCCCGGCTTCCACTGGAATTCTATATGCCGCAAAACCATTGAAATCCGATGGGGATTGATTGCCGAAAAAAAAAAAAAAAAAGCTTTCAGGCTTGCTGCTTGAGCCCCCAAAACTATGGAAGGTAGGTGGACTTGAGCCCCTTACCCCTCGGGGTGTAACCCGCTAACTCATCACACATAAAAACGATTGGCATAAAAAATGGATCCGCTGGATTTCAACGATTCTGCCGATCCTAGATTTCCGATTGATTGCAGGATAGCCATATAGGTGTGTGGTATTCTGCCGGAAGAGCGTCGAAATTGAGGAAGGACACTCTCATATTAATATCTCAATCTCCCTGTGAGCGAGCAGGACGGACCAGACCCTACATTAATTTTGTTTAGTTGTTTAGAATTTTTCAGGGATTACAGCATCATTCAGGTTTAAACCCTACCCGAACCTGAACCGGGCCCATCTGAATCTAACCTCTGGGTTCAGCCCTGGGTTTGCTATAAGTTTCGAACAGAACCCATCTTGAGGTTCGTGGGTCGGACAATTTTGGTCAGAACCAAACCTAGCCGAACCCTGGCAACACTCCTTACATCAATGGGAGTGGGACACAGCCGAACAGCCCCGCTAATCCCGTATTGCATCGACAACCAACCCCGCCCTTGTCTCTGGTCCCCGCTTGGCTGAGTTCGACAACCGCATCGGCTGCAGCCTTCTGACGTCCGCTGAAACGCTGGTGCTCGAGTCCATTGACGCCATTGGCGCCAAAGAGATAACTCACAGCCTATGGCAGAATCTCATTCCATTATAACCCCCTGTGATGCTAACCTACTCTCGCTCCGCTTCGTGCACGATGGCTGTCAACATCAAAGAACAAGGGACTCTCTTTACTGGGATAATCTCGATAAAAACCGAGGTACAAGGTTAGTGTTATAGTGTCTGTTTATAAGAGACTAGATAATCCCTGACGTATGCTGATACATGTTATTCAAGACAAGCAGCAAGTCGAGAGTGAAAAAAGTAACTTGTGCAAGCTAACTTTAACTTTGATCGCCCCTTTGGCTTGGCGGGGCTAACTTTACTTTACTTTTCCCACGCTTGATAAAACTAACTTGTTGACAGCTAACTTACTACAGTTCTGATAAGACAATGCAAGGACTTGAGTAAATGCTTCCCAACTTCTCAAGCATACTCTACAAATCAAATACTCCACATATCAGTAATTATCATTCCCACTCTGCCGAAGTTTCTGTAAATGCTTTCATTGTTGTTTACCTGAACTTCAATTATATCCTTTGTATCGAGCCTGTTAGACCAATTTTGAATCCTAGGAAATCGGGAGAAGGATCAGATGAAGGGTTGGCACATAAGCCAGAACAGAATTTCGGCATCTGGCCCAATTTAGGGCTGTGAAAAATTAGTTGGATGTGCCAAGTTGTGTAAAATCAAGATATTTACAGGTTCTGTGCCCTGACTTGGTTTTTGTAGATGAAACAGTCATTGAATCTGTTGGGAAAAAGCTGTTCAAAATCGTTGAACACTGTGTTCCCAGGAGGAAGTCCTTTAAGAAGCACGGAAAGGTAAATATCAGATCTGCGGCACCCTTTGATAGATGGCAATGTGATCCAATGCATGTAGTTGTTGGTCTCACTCTCAGTACATTGAACTATGATAGCAAGGACGAAGGCTTCCAGCGTACAGCCTGGTATCTGAAATAACTACCCATCAGGTGCTAGAGGGTGCAGCAAGTGGAAAGATTCAGATACAGGTGAAGAAACCATCCCTAGACTTCTTTCAATTTACTTGGTTACATCTACTTCCACATTTATTTACTTTGACTTGAAGTTACTTACCGCTGACTTAGCTGCCAAGTTCACCCATCCGCTTCCGAGTTACGTTCAAACTGGTGAGTAATGAACATAATGCATGAAAACAACCACAAGTTTCATTTGGAGCACTATCCAGGACATTATACATCACGGGGAGTTGACCCTACTCAGTACTGTACCATTGACGAAGTAAAAGGTGGTCCTGGGGTGGACTGAGGACGTGTCAAGGTCGTGCCGAATGTGTGTAGAGCCGTGCAGTGAAATGAAGGTGTTGATGAGGGAATAATGGCTGTAGGTGTAGAGCACTCAGTAAGGTAAATATAAATAAAAACTTAGCTCAAAGGGATCAAACGAGGGTGGATTCGCGCGAGGATACTCAGAAACGAGGTGTATACGTGGTGGTGGTACGAGACAGAGAGAGAAGATGCTGTGATGTACAAATAGCCGATATTAAAATGCTGTAATTACGAGAGTCCGTGGAGAAAAGCCGCTGCTAAAGTCGTCCCAACCCCAGCAGTCCGGGAACTACGCAAAGACGTAATAGGGAGAGCACGTCCCCCCAAGACGTTGACAAGTGGGTGCCCAATCCACAGTCGGCTCGATCCCCGGCGTAGTCCGGAGAAGCCCGAAGTGGTTCGAACCGTCGCATTGGCTGTATGTAGTGCAAAGGAAATAATGTCTGTGTGTATATGTGATGAGTGAGTGCAGGAATGTAGAGCACAGTCCAAAACACAACAATAAAAATATTCCTATGGCAAATGAATAATCAGAGATGAGTTGATGAATAAATCGGTTTGAATCTGAAAGGTGGCGGTTTGCAGTTACACAGCTGTGGAAATAATCTGGAAGGAAAAGTGCGAATATAATATGAGTACAGTTAAAATGAGTGTGGAGGAGCAAATGGAAGAACGAAGCAATAATTGAGTAGAATGAGCCGAAATATTTAGATGGAGGTTGGAACGGGCTCGGGAATTGAACGCGACGAGCAAGGTGAGTCGTGCTTCCACACCATACACAACCATAAGGTTCCCACTGCCTTTACAACTTGCCCCACTTGTAGCCTACTCCCCCCATACCTTGTTTTACTTGCCAGCATGCTTGGATTTTTGGTCTTCTTCCCTTTACTTACTGGCTTCTCTCCCACTATTTTCTGGCTCCCCTTCCTCCTCAGTGTTAGTGTCAGCAGAACAGTGGCAGAAAAGCGAGTTTTCACAGGGAGGAACTGTGGTGGAAATTCTTAGTGCATTCAAGTTTATGGCTTAAGTACCTAAAAATAGGTTCAATATGGCCAAAGTATGTCATTATTGATCATGTAGTGCTCGGAAAAGCAGCAGATGAGTTTCAGTGATTAGAGAACACAAAGTGGAGAGTATCCAAGAAAATTGAGGAGCATGAAATAGTGGCCTTGAAGGTGGCATTGTAACCGTTGGAATGCGAGTGGTGGGTCCCCAAGAAGATAAGCCCGCTTAAGTATTGGCTCAATAGTTCAACCAAAGATGTCTTTTTGGTATATGGACATTTCTTCCTCAGGTCTTGGCTAACAGGTTGTTTTGAGGGACCATTGACTTAGCAAAGACAAAGTGACTATAAGTTTCCCCAAGTTACTGCAAGTTACTTGGAAGTAACTTGCCCCGCCAAGTTAGATCAATGCAATCAGACAAAGTAACTTATGCCATCAGATGGCATCAAATTCCGCGAAGTTCGTCAAGCTATGGTCGTAAGGGCATGAATCAACACTTGTTACGACCCCTAGAGTCATTAACTTACTCTAGCATGCTGGTACATTGTCTAACTTGAAGTTACTTGCAAGTTACTTTTGCTTACTTTACTTTACTTGTCTGCCACAAGTAAAGTAAAGTAAATTTTGTAAGGCTAAGTTAGTTTGTCCAAGTAACTTTGGAAACCATCATGAATAACAACGGTGTATGTGATTTTGTCATTCTCTAGGTCATTCCGAGGGACACAATAACCTTGAAGTACGGGAGAGTGGAAAAAGTAACTTGTTGACAGGTAACTTGTACGGTTCAGAAGGCAAGGCAGCAGGATCGCATTATAGGGTGTCTAGTGCATCAATTCGGCTCTGATCACTTACTAGTTAAAGTACGGCCTCACTCATTCAAGTTAATTAATGTATCTTCCTGCAATGTTCTGAATCCGGTTCAGATCTTGAGCATGATCCTTGGGATCATCGTTGCTTAGGCCCCATTCAGGTGCTCTGTGTACATACGCAGATCCCGCCAAAATCGAAGCATATGCCTTACCAAGCATATGCTTCCATAACGCATGCAGATGGGGTGTTCGGGTGCCACAACTATGCCATCTGCATGCCGTCTGACAGCTGTCACGCCTGCTCTCCACCAGCTTACTGACCTGTGCATGCCCTCAAAACGCAAGAACACTGCGCCAGACCCCACGGCCACTCAGCCCGACCCTGCGGCCGCTCAGCCACCAACGGCAGGGAAGGGACGCGTCCGTTGGTCCTCTGCTGACGACACAATAATTGTTGCAACGTTGATGGCTGCCAAGGCAAACGGCCTTCAAGCCGACAGCGGCTGGAAGCCCGTGGACTGGCAGCAGTGCGCCGATGCTCTGAAGAGTAGCCCAGGCCCCCAGAAGACATCGAAGAAGTGCCAGGACCACTGGGGATGAAGTGTGAGTCTTCTGCCTATCTCTTTCGCCGGGACTGATTGTTGGCAGCTGAAAAAGGACTTCAAGGATGTTCAAGGCCTACGGGACCTGTCGAGATTCGGTTGGGATGATGGTCTCAGGATGGTTACAGCAACCGATGCTGTATGGGACAATCCTTTGAAGGTAAGTAAGACAGAATTTCAGCCCGAGCAGTCTTTGATAATTTTGTAGCGTCACACCGAACACGAGCGCTGGAGGACATTGTCGTTTCCACTCTATGATGATATCCTTCATCTTGTGGATGAGATCATTGCTACTGGGGCCGGTGCATTCCATGCGGACTCCACGGCTGCATCCGACCCCAGCACTCTACTCGAAGCACCTGCTACGCCACCGGGCAACGACAAGGATGTGGAAATTGTGATGGTGCGTTGCCGTCGATTTTTTCTTGGCTTTCACTTATCATTCATAGATACCTGTAGTTGATCCTGACGATGACCTCGCCCCGTCGTCTCCCATTTGTCCTCGCATGCGCAAGCGTGCCGCCTCGTCTTCTCCATCAGCCACCACATCAACCGCCACGAAAAAACCACGCCAGCGCAATGCAGCAGCGGTAAATGAGGTGGCTGCTGCGATGCGCTCAGTCACAGCTGCCCTCGCTTTCGACGGTAGCCCCCATGGCCGTATGCGACAAGCCGCTGTTCACCGCCTACAGGAGGACGGTGATTTTAGCTCGGATGAAGAGTCCAGCGTCATGCTGCTCTTCTCACGCGACAAGGATGCATCAATCTCAAGTACCTTTCTCGCTGCAGAGCCAAAGTCTCGCCGGACTGCATTCCTACGCAAGGTACTCGCTGCCAATGAGAAGGACATTTAGTTATTATTTGTCATAACTACTCATCTAATTCTATGTGTTGGGAACCTGTCCTCGCTCTTGCAACACGACCAAATAGTCCTCTACGTGCTGATGCTCGTGCCCTCTCCGCTGCTGTAATAGAGATCCCAAGCTCGTCGGGGCTGATTTCTCAGGGTTCCTAGTTGAAGAAACCTTCCAGACTTCCTGAGCCCTCGCGCTGCATGGAACTCTGAGAAGTTGCCTCGCTCAATGATCCCAAATCCAATGCATTGTCGTCTGAATCATGCACCCGCAGAAAATTGTGCAAAGCAGCAATGGTGGGTACAAGCTTGGCCTGGGTCTCGACAGGGTACTCTGGTGCACAGCTGAAAACAGCCCAGCGACGCTTCACAATGCCAAAGATACGCTCGACAATATTTCGCGCTTCTGCATGGCGTAGGTTGAACAGTTCTTCACGGTTTTTGGGTCTGAGAAAAAATTGTTTTAGCATGAATAACACGAGTACAATGACAAGAGGAAAGATACCGTTGCTGGGCAGTGCCCCACTCCTTCAAATGATAACGAACGCCACGGTACGGGGTAAGGAGGGTGTCACACAGTGGGAAGTCGGCATCAGCAAGATAATATCTACCCTTGTCGACGACGAAATCATGGTCCTGCGCATACTCGTAAACCACGGAGTCCGCTGCACTGCCCTCCCACCCACTTAGGATATACACAAATAGCATTGCAAAGTTGCAAGCCACGAGGACATTTTGGCCAACAAACCCCTTTCGGTTACGATATTGTGCAATGACTTCAGCCAGCACCCAGGCGTGAAAATGAGAACCGTCTATGGCGCCACAACAATTGCGAAAATATGGGTAGAGTTTGGGGTCTTTTTTTATCTTAGAATGCATGTTTTGACATCCCAAATTGTTCTCGAAAGCGAGTCGGTGTCCAACAAGGAGCTTGTCAAGCCAACTCTGGCCTGTGAGAAGTGAGGTATGTTTTGGAATAGGATCAGGATAATTGAGGGTGAGTGAGACTGAGTACGCAGCGAAAGTGCAGAGCAGAGCAGCAATTACACGCAGTCTGCACCGTTGCTCGTCTTCCTGACGCTTTTTCTCACGCTGTCGCGCCTCAAAAGCCTTGCGAGCGATACGCCGTGATAGACCAGCATTATTGCCAGCCATTTGAGGGAGAGGGAGTCAGGAAACACGTCAAGAAACACGAAAAAAAGAGCTGATTTAACATAATTATGTCTGTCATGTGTGTATGTAACATATGTAACAGATGTGACTCTATGCGTTTTCTGTGGGAATCTGCGTTCGGGTATGGTCCGATCTGCGTTCGGCTATTGTCCGATCTGCGTCCGAAGCATATGCGTACGTACGCAGGGCACCCGAACGGGGCCTTAAGATCAGGCCAAACCCTCGGACTCCTCTGTCAGTTAATGATGCCGGCGGCTCACACTCAACGAAAGATCGTGCGAGTACAACCTGTACCAGTCACCAATACATGTTCAACTGCAGGAAAGCCAGGGATTGTGCCTCCTTTTAGCTCTTGGTCGTGTCGACAGTGTCCAATTCAGCGGCGCCAGTTTTTAGAACTGGAGACCAATGAAAACCCACCCAGTACAGTGCCATGCTGGAGAAGCCATTCGATTGGCCAGGAAAATAAAAAATGCACACTCTTCCTCGTCCTGGGTTGACGAAGCCTCTCACAACAGCAGAATGATCTTCTCCTGATGCTTCTCCTGTTACATCGCCCCTACTAGACTGAACCAGACGCCGTTCTCAGATCGTACCGAAGAAATCCGGACACCCGGGGTCGGCATGAATTCATGGACATGGGCGAGAGTTGCGAGATGATCCATGTGCTAAGCAGCTAGATGTACGATGCTGTATGGAATCGAAGCTTCTGCGGTTAAAGAATGTCTTTCATGTAGAGGCCCATTCGAAGACGAACGAATGAACCTAACGAGATAGAAGGGGGCATTGGTGAAGTTACTTACATCATCGAATAAACACAGTGGTCAGATGAATTCGATCTATACCGTGCCTCTCGAACCGACGGTGATTTCTGGATGGGGGATGACTCGCTGCTGTTGTAACTTTCTTGGAAATACTTGTCTGTCTTGGGAACACTTTCCTTGAGAGTACCGACTCAACGAATACGAAGAGGGGTTAAAACTTGGAGGATTCGGTTTAGAGAATGATTCATGTAAGTACTCATACAGCCGTTTTGGAAAGTATAGAGGGGTTTCGTAAATTATTGATGCTCGATTTTGGTTTACCTCTATTTGCTGTCGCGTCCTCGGCTCCAACTCGGCTCCACACCTTCGAACCTTTGCCAAATTATGTTGGTCTTTTTTTGGGCAACTCTGACTGGACTTTACAGGGCCACAAATATATATATTCTGACAAGACTGAGGCCCAACTGATCCTTTGGGTTGAATGGCCTGATTTGCAGCTTAAAGGGAGCCACGACGGTGTACAGCACTGTGGAGCCACTCTTAGCCGACGACACTCTCGCAAACAGACGTAAGCAAAAATCGAGCATCAACGATTTATGAAACCCTTCTATACTTTCCAAAATGGCTGTATCGAGCCGGAGTACTGACAGGAGCTCGGAGGAAGGTTAGGCTATGGGTTTGGGGTGCGCGCAGATTGAAAGATAAGACTGAGTTTGGATGTGGATTATTGGATTAGGCATGGCGTATCTGTGGTGGAATTCTCCATGCTGACAGCCTTGAGCAACGGCAGAGTACGTGGCTATAGGCTAGGGAGAGATGTCTAGAAACCTGAAGAGAGGTTTTAATATGTCTCAAAATCCTTGAACTGTAAGAATACTCAGTTCACTCAACAGAACTTGTAGTAGTTGCAATCTGGGGCATTCCAAAGGTGAGTCAGTGCCAAACACATTTGAGAAATACCATGATATCGATCAGTAGCACTCGATTAAAAGATTCCAAGTCATGATCGAGCATTTCTACACCCCAGAAACCCGATTTGGCACGAGGGAACACCAATTTTAATGTTTAGTCATAATGTGGGATATGTGCGACAGTGCCATGGCATTTCCTCTTGGCCCTGGCTGGAAATTGGAAATGGGCATAGGTTCTGAGCCCAGAAGGCTTGAAATTACTTAGTTCCATCTACTTACATATTTACTTACTGTTACTTGAAGTTACTTGAAGTTACTTACTGCTAACTTTCCGCCCAAGTTAGATCAGACAAAGTAACTTGTGCCATCAGATGGCATCAATCCAAGTTACTTAAGTTACTTACAAGTAACTTTTGCAAACTTTACTTTACTTGTCTGCCACAAGTAAAGTAAAGTTAGTTTTGTAAGGTCAAGTTAGTTTGTCCAAGTAACTTTGTTAACCATCGAAGTACAGGGATGACACAGGTGAATTCCAGCTTCTTCAGGCAGTGAGTGGTGAACTGAGGATGGCCAGGTTGGAAACTAAGGTAAACATTGCGTTGCGTCTTCGACCTGGGTTTCTTCTCCTTGGAATAATCTCTGAAAATATCCCAGGTGCACATACCATCAAGCTCACGTGGTTGATAAAACATGTCATCAAAAAGCTTTGAATATTTCTTGTCCTCTCCACCCATGTCACACGAAACGGGATCCATACCAAGCATGTCCGGTGAAGGCACGATCATTGTATCATCTTCATCATCGGGAATAGTCATGCATTGAGCACTCGTCGAATCAGGGTGTTCATTTGTGTCGTCTTCGTCTTCCCCCGACGTCTGATGCAAGACAGCGTGGGTTTAATTCATCCGTGAGGACGTCTCGAGCAATGTCTCTCAAGAGAGACGACCACCAGTATTCCTTATATTCATCCGACGTATAGTTATTTTTCTGTCCCAATCACTGCCTTGCCGTCTGTTAACCAGTGAGCTCTCGTTTACTTAATACCGACCAATTTATTCGTTGCTTTCACCATCATCAACCGACTCATTTCAGACCTGTCGATCTCGCCATCAGCATTCTTCGGAGGGTCGTTTTGCAAAGCTTGGATTGAGGCGCAGAGGGAAGAGAACACGGTAGAAGTATCCAATTGCAGCTTGACTGTATATTTCAACATGTACTCAATCATAGCCATTGCAACAGGGCCTGAGGCCGTTTGTTCCAGATCAGTGTTACATCCAAGGCATAACGTAGCGGTTGGATTGAGGCCATTGAGACATCCATTTTCACATCTGATCACCAAATCACCGTCTTCGTCAAAATGGGTTTCGGAAACAAGTGGGCGAAGGAGCTCAAACCGAAAATCAGTATCAGGATCCACAAGAGAATGTATGCGCCGCGGAATATGCTTGAAACATGTGGCATTATGCTCATGAACTAAACCGGTGTTTTCGCACAAATCCCGGTGCTGTTGGTCTCTTTTCTGTTCGTAGTTTGAGGACTTGGGATCTAACGGGCGGCTCAAGACGGGGAGTTGCTTCTGTGTCCCTTCAGCAACAACGTAAGGAGCCGTATCCTTAGGAAAACTCTGGCATATTAAATCATCGTACCATTTCGCGAGTTTTGCTTGAAATCAGGATCTGAATTCATCCTTTCTTTCATATCCAATGGGGAATCCGGCGCTCCATCGATCCATTTAATGATACGCTCCAAGTGAACGTGGGTGTGCGAGTGGGTCGACCAGGTCCAGGTCTCGCGGAGAGGTAAGGGTGAATATAAAATATATGGGAGGTTGTGGGGGGCGCTGTGGGCGACGAGGGACACGGGAGACGAGTTCCACAGGCAACGACGAGGGCCTGGGACGATAGGGAGCTATGACATGCGAACTGAGGGCGAAAGGGTGGTCTGTTTTGTTCTTCTCTGTAAAAGAATACATGCAGTATATATAATAAAATGATATAAGTAATATAAACACATCCGGTAAATGAATGTACTGGAAGTAAAGTAAAGTGAACTTGGGCATCCGGGCAGTCAGTCAGTCAAGTCAATAGAAATGAACATATACCACCTTATTGATTGACAACCGGAAGTTAGATTCCATGGTCAGAGCTTCGTGATGCTCATCAATAAGGATATGAAGGTGAAGTGAACCTCTTACTTGCGCTTCAACAACAGCATACCAACCTTTCATCTTCCCAAGGATCCCAATTTTTGAGCTCTCTTTACCCCGAGTATATTATGTCCAAGAGTTTGGTTATCATGAGGTGGAAGAACTGCGGATTTTCGGCAACTACCCTAGCGCGAATACTTCCCTCTCTCTGTATGCTGTCCAATGCATAAAAAATTGCATCAAGGTCAACGTCACGTCCCGCAAGAACTTGGGCTATGGGATTGTGAGAATCAGCTGGATTCACAGTCCCAAAAAATGCGGTAAGCCATCACAAATAATTTGTTTTTGACTTGCTGTTTCATAGCGTTCACATCACCGACAGAACCAGGAATATGATCAGAAACATAATTGAAATATTTCATCAGCTTGACTGCTGCCTTCTCGCCCTCGGTTTCTGGCTTCGCGAACGGATTCTGTTCAAGCTTGGCCTGGTAGCTGTCTACACAAGCAGTGTCAACCTTCTGCATCAGCTCGTGTATAACAGGAAACTACGACCGCTTTGTAGCAAGACAGGACTGGAAGGAAGATTGTCGGCGCTGTATGATATTGTTCATGACAAAGATGAAAGATTTGTGAACTTGAAATCGACGGTCAGCAATATTCAAGAAATGTTGGACATGTGTTACAGTGTCGACTTCACGGAATCCAAAGTCCGGGGAGATCCTAACAATATTGTTGTCCACCATTCCGACACCGTACGGAAAAGTGTTGGCCAGAGCCATCCAAATACCCGCGGATTCTTTGATGTTGACAACGGCATATTTCCTGACGGAAACTTCACAAATCCTGCTTCATGTTTCTTCAAACTACGCAGTGCTGCAAGTTTTCTCTGCCTATATGTTGTCTCCACATTAGAGCCGTTGCGGCAGCCACCGGGAGCCACCCGGTGGCCAATCGGGCATGCGGTAGCTGGTGGCTGTGGCAAATGTGGTGGCTAATGTATGACATCGCATAACTCCACCTTTGTTTTTTTACTATGTTCTCTGCACTATGCCTGTTGCATCAGACTTTTGACATTTTGCTTGTGAGCTTGTACAAGCCCGAAAAAGGTCACAAGGTCCACCAAAATCTCGGCAAGCTCACAAGGCCGCAAGGCTATGTCCGAAAATCACAAGCTCAAAATAGCTCATTTAGAAATGACTCGTTTTTACACCGCTACAACAATGTTTGACCAATATTATGAATTTTGTGGCATGTACTAGCAAAAGTAGATGGGTGGATGCTCATATACGCTAATTCTGTATCTCAGAGGGGGGACATTTTTCTGACTTTTGGGCTTGCGAGCTTGTCGCTTAGCCTCGCTTAGTGTTGCCAAGCCTACAAGTTAAAAAAAGACGCAAGGAAAATGTCAAAAGGCTGATGTGCAACGCATGCGAGAACGGCAAAACAAGAAGGTGCTGCTTCAATAGAGCCAGCTGATGCTGAACAACTCGATAGTGATCATGATTCTGACTACAACAAGAACAAAGGCGACTTAGAATGGCTCTTTCCATGGTGGACAGATGTAAGAAGGTACACACAGTAAGAGATGGTAGCCACTTGATCAGCCACAGCCACCGGCTACCGCATGCCCAATCAGCCACCGGGTGGCTCCCAGTGGCTGCCGCAACGGCTCTATTGTCCACATCCATAAGTGTCGTTGCGGTAAGCTCGAACGTATCAGACCCTTCAAATAACTCCGTGTTAGCCTGATCAGAATATGAAGTGTACGATGACCCCTGGTTATTGGCGGAGTTTGTACGAAGGAAATCTCGAGTCGCAAGACGACAGTCATACGCTGGATACCTTGTCAAGATCTGCATACAAGGGTTGTGTTCGATCAACCAGAATAGCGCCTTTCTGGCCTTCTCACGGCGTACCAGCAGGGGTGACTTCCGTAGCATATCATGGATTACCTCGGTGTCAGGTGAACCAACCAGAATAACACAAATTTCGTCTCGAATTTGGGATAGGGGAGCCGGCATGGCATTGAGAAATGACGTTGAATCTTCAGGTAAAATATAAACGTTGCCACGAGCCGCAAACTGTCCAGAGGGTCCGAGAGAAAGTTTATACATAAATTTGGTTGCCCGAGCCCGCGCAATTCATTGCTCCTCCAAGGAGGTTAAGTCAAGAAGCCCATCTGGAACTGTGCCAATCCAAAGACCATTAGCATAGCTGCGTAAAGGGATTGAAACAAAACAGTTTTTAGACACGGCCGAGTTGCAAAGATGACAAAGTACATACAATGAATTATTTATGAAAGAAGAGGAATTGAACAGTTCAATACGTGATTGACGACAAACATTATGGAGAAGTGAAATATCAAGCTCATTCTTCGATCTCATCTTGACATCTGTCGCCGGCTCAAATTTCCCGCAGAACGAACATTCATAGTGTATTATTGAAGCATTGTTGGTACTTTCACAAAATTCATGAACAATTTGACCCTTTTCGTCCTGGCTAACCATGATTGGGAAGGCACTACCAGGCGCAGATGTCTCAAAGGACAAACGAGAACGCTTCGGAGAACTTTCAGGCAGACAAACACTTTTCCTTTTCCGAGCCTTGGACCGAAGACCAAGAATCAATGAACACTCTTGAAGTTCAGTGAGTGAAAGGGGAATTTCAGGATGGAAACCGGCTGACTGAGCTTCAGATTTAAGAACAAGACACGCAGTTGTACACTCATGCATAACAAAATCTGCCCTTAGAGCATCAGCAGTTTTCCGTTTTTGACTTGACATCTATGCACGCATACCGTGGTGATACGGAGCCATCTTCCTTAACACAGGGATAGGAACCCGCTTCTCAATGGCAAGAAAACATGCAACCGCATTCTTTTCAGACTCAGTCAAACGGACGAATAAATCATTCAATGGGGGAGGAAATAGATTCATCATTCAAAGTAATATGATCTAAGTCCGGAACGCGACCCCGCGTACGGGGCGTGACATCTCGCGTACGAGATGCTTGGACCCCTCGCGTACGAGAGGTCCTGAGGGGGGCCGCAATCGCGCAAGCAGCTACTACATCGACGCCCCACGTACGGGGTGTCGATGAGGACGCAAGAGGGAAGGCCGAGGGGTTTGCACTGATCTCTCCTCGAAAGATTGGCGTAACGGATGAGGAGCCTCGGAGGAAATTAGTACTAGATAAAGACAATCTAAAGGTCGAGTCGCACCCATTGATGGAACAGTTTCAGAATTTGCGCCGAATCACGAGGGTAGGGGTTTTCGAACGTCAAGTGAGCCAGAACTCAAGTGAACAATGATTTGAGGGGCAGCAGCGCGCACGAATTGAAACCAGCCATGTCAAGTACAAGATCATGAGACAGCGAAGCAGCTATCGGAATATCCATGGTCATTGAGATGACGCCGTCTTCGCAGGGAAGGTTTACAAGACCAGAAGCCCGAGAGTTAGATGTGCGCAGCGCAGCATTCAAGATCCAAGCCAGACGAAGTCGCGGCATCCCCGTTGAATGCGGTGGATACGGCCACGTTAGAAAGGTAGCACTAGCGGACATGGTGGTTCGAAGCAAAGCAAATTTTCTCTTTGCACGCCAAGTACCGAATGACGATGGAAACCGGCGAATCACGGATCTGTCAAATCCTGTCACCCATCTGCCAATTCGGCTAACTCGGCGCGATGTTCCGAGTCGTTCAAGAGCAGAAATCGACAATATGAGTTGGATTAGGCCTCTCCGAGGCGGTAGCTGAGCCTTTGGGAATTCACAGCATTATCTTTATCATTTTTACTCAGCCAAGTAACAGACACCAGAGGTGCAACCACAAAACGATACTGATGGCGGTGTCCGATACCAGAATACCAGCGGAGGAAGAATTCCGGTGATGTCGGCCGCCAACCCGCGGCCCTTAAGTCTCGCGCTTGAACACCTCTTTAACAGCTCTGCAACCCAGTACTTAGACTCAACAGAAAGGTTCGAATACAAATATAACATGCCATGAAGTATCAGTAGCATACTTACTGGGTGATAGTCACTGAGACAACACTTCAACAGAATAGCCCACTGCATCTGGGCCCAACATCCGGTGGTTCAAGGCCTCATATCAAAAAAACTGAGGTAAGAACTACTTTAAAATGTAATACCGTGCTATAGTTATGTAGTCAGCAGAGATTAAATGTACAGGAAGATTCAATCCACCAGTTCACGAATTTGCTCAGATATACCGTGTCAGCTTATACCAGGTCTTTCGACATTTGGGGCACTGCAAAACAGTTTTCGGCATTCAATGAGACATTACGTTTGAATAAACTTGATCTTCTGCAAAATCTGGACCTGAGGTTGAAGAAACACGGCAGATGTCGAGAAAACCAAGGGAAATCATTGGCTACCGGCAGGCAGAAAATTGTGGATTTTGACCACTTTGAAGAGTAACTTGACCTTCAGATACACCTTTTCAAACGAAACAGATTTGAGGTCACTGGCTTGTGCAGGAGTGCAAATGGAGTGGTATCGGGAAACTGCGACTATTTTATTGATTTTACTGAATCCTCTGGACCGATACTGATTCTGAGTGGCTAGAAAATTTTAAAATAAATCATTGCATAAACTCCAAATCTTGAAGGGAAACGGATGCCCAGTTGAAGTGGGAGAAAGGGATATGGTGGTATCAGAATAGCAGGCTGACAGTCGGCAATTTTATTGCGCCTTATTTTCTTTATTTTTTCATTTTCCCCCCCATTGCACCATAGAGTGAGGGAGAAAGTCGTGTAGTGGCATGAAGTCTTTGTTGCTAAGTTGACATAACGCGACGGCGTAAGTATCAGGATAAAAAGGTGAGTACGGTTAAATCGACGCATGTAAAAACAATGGCAAGACCCGAGCTTCGGGCATAGTTCAGAGGTACAGTGATGGTAGTCAGAGCGGAAAAATCAATCAGGTGCGACTTGGCACCCGACCGTGAGGCTTAACAGAGTGGCTGTACACGTAACCTTAATTTCTTCTCACGCCCATCTATCTTGCGCGGCCCGCAGAAATCCGCTTTCGGGCTGCTATTTATTGTCGTATAGAGCGGTCTCCTTCATTTCGACAGAGGGCAATACCAAATTCTTTTTTGAGAAGCCTGTGTCAGAATATTCCAAAGCTAACATCAACCTCTCTCCGTCAACTCAGCCCTCTGATAGTGAGTCTTGTAAGTGATCCCACCACTGGTTTGTACTATGAAACTCATATTTCGATAGGCCCGTGTTTTTTTTTAGGACAGCATGGCTGAAATTGATGGCTTGAAACTCAGTCAACTCAACCGTTGTTATGTCAATCACTTATTCAAATTCACAACTCTGCTTTTACCACCATGAACCTTTCAAAACTGTGGCTCTCTAGCCTGCTATTATTCTGGATGCTATGGTTCAGCTGCAGCTCATCTACTGTACTATTTCAACCAGACCTTGTGACCAGTGAGTGACCACCATCATTCATTTCCCATCAATTCATTCTGGGTTGGGACCTGTGACCCTCATTTCCACTGTTCATTTGTTTGATCATTTATTTGGTTGAATGTTCACTTCAGATCGTGCTACTCAGCAGTGCAGCGATGTTGCAACTTTCTGTGGCGGCTTCGAGACAACTGCGTCCATTGGTGGCCAGGGAGGGTAGCGAGCTGTGGAACTCATCAACGGGGACTCCCTCTTCCTCAAAGATAATGAAGATCCATGCAACGACCCATTTTCTTATGTAGATTAATACAGTAATGTTCCACTTGATGTTGTGATCAACCACGTCATATCGGGAGGTGTTGCGCTGCTCCTGGAGGGATGCATACTTGGTGCAGATGGAGATCTGGCCCGAAACAGTGTGGTCGAGGACGCCGAGCTGGATATTGTGGTCGAGAATCTACTGCTTGCCCAGCACTGCCCAAAGAAAACTGCAAAAGCACCCAAATTCAACCTCCATAGCGGTGATGACATGTGGGAGGAGCACTAGTTTCATTTTTTTCGTATAAACTGTTCATACCGTGCCTGTTTTTCATGGTTTCAGTTCGAATTTATCTTCAAAATGCCGAGAAACAGCACTAGAACACGCTACGACGAGAAAAAAAATTGATCTTTGGCTTCTTAAAAAGTCCAAATTGCCTCATCCTTCAGCCTCTCTGGTGACTTGTGACCTTTATTTTCATCCTTCATTTCAACCGGCCTTGTGACCTGTGACTGAAGGTCCGGTCGAAATAGTACAGTATTCACATCGCGGACCACACACTCCAAGTGGGATTCGCTAAGGGGACCTCCCTTTCAGGATGCTGTCCCACGATAGCCCTTGGGCCGAAGCGAAGTCTGGCTGGGTGCAGCCCAATTGATAATGGTAAGGAGTACAGAGAACGCTCTGCACCATTGGTCTTACTCATATGCTCTTTGGATCAACCTTCAGTGGCTTTTGTTTGTGGTTTATTGTTACGATCTCACTTGCTGTCAAAATATCGACTGAGATGGTTGATCCATATTTTTCAAAGATATCTCACTAGCCGGCATGACTGGTTTGCAGGTGCACGCCGGCTGATGTCCCGCATTCGGCGTGGGCATGGAAATCGATGCCGCTTATACAGATTGTACTGTGACGTCCTGTTCTGCTTTAGTGTAGTGGTTATCAAGGCCCCACATGCTCCTCACACTTCTCTCGCCGCATTGCTCAACCCTATTCATGAAATCTAAGCAACCACATTAAAGCGCGTAGTCGGCGTGAGCGCGTGAAAGCAGAAATCCATCTGCCAACCACACACACAACCAAACCAATATGCGTGGTGAGGTCCGGGCTCCACACAAAGTATATGTGTGGTACTGTAGGATGGTTTGGGTTTAAACCGTATCGTCTCCAACGATAGCCATGGTTTAAACCACAGTTTAAACCATCTTGGTTCAACCACCCCTTTCAAAGCCATAAAGAGAGGAGGGTTTAAGCCATGGTTGTTTAAGCCATGATGGTTTAAACCATTGTGGTTCAAACCATGGCAATTTAAACCGGTTCAAACCACGGTGGTTTAAACCAGTTTAAACCCTTGGTTTGAACTATGGTGGTTTAAACCACAATGGTTCAAACCAGCTTAAACCGGTTTGAACCATCAGGTTTAAACCAGTTTGAACCAAAACTGTTCGGACTTTTTTTTGGTGACAAGAAAGCACTAGCACCCACCTGGGAAATTTCCATATAAGGGATAGTACTTTCCAAATAAGGAAATTCATCAAAAAATGAAAGTTGTAGCCCTTATCAAGCTCTACAAGATTGACCAGTTGACTATGGTGATTAGATCACTCGTTGGGCTGAAAAAAGCAAAATACTTTTGAAAACACGTCTCTTTTTGATAATGATTTGGCCATATTTTGTGAACCATTGGACCAATTAACATGATTCTGGTACTGTTTTAAAGTACTTGAAAGCGTCTTTCAAATAAGCATCAGTGAATTCCATGTGGCTTCCATATTTAGTTTAGCACCAACTTGGTCAATTCAATACTTTGCTTTTGAATCAGCTATACCCAGATGCAAAAAATTTAAAGCTTGTCCATTTGTCCCGATGGCATACCAGACTCTGTCCCTCAAAAGTTGGTGTATACAACATTACCATCCTGAAGCACCCTAATGTCATAGAGTCTCTGCCAAATTTTGAATCTTTGCTTTGTAACAAGGCCAAACTTCAAGTGCGAAGGTCAAAGGTTCAAACCCTGCGAAAAACTTAGTTATTTTTTCCTCTTCAAGCTGAAGTCCGGTATCATGGTGAGGCTCCAAGTGACATCAAAAATTGTCAGCTCATTGCTTTCTTTCTCTCTCACAATCTCAATGTCTTCCCCCCCAGTATCTCTCTTATGTCTTGGTCTACCGTTGTACCAGACTTTGTAGTGTACCAGCAAATTAAATGGTGTTTTTCACTGGATCACCGTGTAAATATTCTAAGTTGTGAGTCATATAGTGTGTACAATCAAATGGATTTTCATGCCTTGCCAGCGCAAGGTCTGGGTGTCAAACAAAGTCATCAGTCCTTGTTTTACCATATTTTGAGCAAGAACTGTGTGATGGTGTGAACCTGAATGGAGACAAATATTTTTTATTTTTCTTGTCTTCTGGGCTGCTTCAGCTGAAGTTCTGCATTTAGTTTGCCCACTGACATGAGTTTTACTGCTTACAGTGTCATCTTATCTTCAACATCATCTGATTATGACATGAATCAGTATTGACTGCACTGTAAATTTGTCCAAAGCAATGTTGGTTGCACTTGGTAATTCACGGTATGATCCCATAATTCCTTCTGTTGAAATATGCCACTGGGGGCAAAGACTGAGGCACCTGAAAATCAAGTGCCTTAAATGCACTTGGCTCACAGGTGGTAATGTAGCCAACAAAGAACAGACAAAGTCTCTTTGACAGATAAAGCAAAGACAAATGGCAGGCAAAGACCCTTGTGGTGCCGGGAAAGCTTACCTGCCCTTTGTATATCCTTTGTGTACCCTTTGTCATTCAAAGAGACATTGTCCATTGACCTTAAACCTCTTCAACACCTGCGAGCCAAGTGCATTTAAGGCACTTGACTATCCGGTGCCTCAATCTTTGCCGCCAGTGTGCACATGTTCACCAGCAATCCATGGTCTGCTGCATATGGGAAGTGCAGTGGTTGTGAAGGGTCTGCCAAAGGGGTGCAATGCAGTGCTGCCATCACATACATGCCAGGCTCTGGCACAGTGCAACAGAGGATTGATGGGGTCTGTATCAGCAACTCAGAGAACCGGGAATTTGTGTCAACAGCGGACAGGGGACCAGAGGAGGGTCACTTGTGACTAGAAGATAGTGGTGGAGGAAAGGACAGGATGAGTGACCTGTCATGCTCTGAGCCCGGTTCCATTTGCAGTCAAGGAGCAAACATGACACCCAAATCTTCTTATTGGGTGCATGGGACTGGGGCAAAAAGTCAAAAGCTCACAATCACAGAATTTTTGCATCAGGGTCTTTTCTGCATCTGGGATTCAACTCTGTATTTGTTGAATATACACCAGTTTGGAAGGTCCTGTTCAAGTGCTTAAAACAGCACACATACTCAGTGGTTCCTCACATATTGACCAACTTGGTACTAAACTAAATATAGAAGCCATGTGGAATTCACTGGTGAATATGCTCATTTGAAAGCCGCTTTCAAGTACTTTACAGCCAATTGCAGTACCGAAGGCACAAAAGAAAAACTTCGGTTTTGGGATAGTTTCAAAGAATTCCCGATATCTCAGTCAGTTCTTCACTGATTCATATGAAAACTAGATAGATCTCCTCTGCTAATTCACGCGCAATAAATTTGCGAAAATACTATGTATTATGTAATTTCTGGTTTGGGGCTGTTTTTGCACTGAAAGCTGTTTAGCATGCCGAGAACATGTCCCAATGACCTAATATTTTAGTAGGGACAATGATTATAGCGAAGGAAACATGTGATAGAGCCAGAAATATATAAAACTCCTAGACAAATGTAATATTTACATTATCTCTCAATGCCAAAACTGGCAAATGTATTCAAGAGAGCTAGAGGGACTGTACATGGTTCATCCATGTTTCGGACTCTACCACATGTTTCCTTAGCTATAGGTGCTGTTCATACTAAAATATTAGGCTGCTGGGACATGTTCTCTGCACACTAGACAGCTTTTAGTGCGAAAACAGGCAAAAACCAGAAATTACATAATACATTAATGTTGCCACGACTCGAAAAGTCGAGTCGTAACTTTGAAAGTCAACTTGAACGCAGATTTAACTCGACTCAACTTGACTTTATATGTCCAAGTCGACTCCAGAGCATATTTTGTACAACAAGGTATTTTTGGGGTTCTAGCTTCATTTGCGGCGGTTTTGCGAAAAATCACAAAAACGTGACAGATGTCATCCGGGTGTCACCCACTCAGGTCACGCTCCATCAAAATTCAAGAAATTGATTTTTTTGTGCTGTAAATGACTCAGGACACCTTTTGGGAATTGGGAACATCAAGTCGACTTGAGGTCACTCGAGTCGACTTGGAAGTCAACCCGAGTTGCAGCATTGACTCTGTAACAGTGATACTTTTCATTACCACTCCCCCATTCGTTTAGATCCTTCATTCCTTATTCCTTACGCCAACGTCTCGGCCTCTACACTCATTATTTCCTTTTCTGTTCACTCTGTCACTCACAGACGCCCACGCTCGTTTACCTCCATCTCATCTCTACATCTTGACTATCACTCCATCAGTACCCAAATAGTCATATACTTGATCTTCGTATATATAGCTTTAGTTAGCGTAGAATTGCCTCGGTGAATCTACACATTACGCCAGTTACCTGTGGACCGACCACCTAAGAACCTCGTGTGCTGGACTAGCTTTCTGATCTCCGTCACAGACTCGGCTTGACTCGACTTAAGTCGGCTGCGACTTCGACTTCAAATGACTTGGAGTCGGAAGTTGCGGCAACATTATAATACAAAACATTTTCGCAAATTTCTCCATCACTAATTGTGCATGAATTAGCAGAGTAGATTTATCTAGTTTTTATGTGAATTGGTGAAGAACTGACTGAGATATTGGGAATTTGAAACTATTCCAAAACTGAAGTTTTTCGTTCACACCTTCAGTACTGCAATTGGCTGTAAAACAGTACCAGAATCATGTTAATTGGTCCAATGGTTCACAAAATATGGCCAAATCATTATCAAAAAGAGCCGTGTTTTCAAAAGTATTTTGCCTTTTTCAGCCCAACAAGTGATCTAATCACCATAGTCAACTGGTCAATCTTGTAGAGCTTGATAAGGGCAACAACTTTCATTTTTTGATGAATTTCCTTATTTGGAAAGTACTATCCCTTATATGGAAATTTCCCAGGTGGGTGCTAGTGCTTTCTTGTCACCAAAAAAAAGTCCGAACAGTTTTGGTTCAAACTGGTTTAAACCACCATAGTTCAAACCAAGGGTTTAAACTGGTTTAAACCACCGTGGTTTGAACTCTGCGGAACGCGGTGAACACCGAGGAGATAGTGATGGCGGAAAGAGCGACCGGGAGGGTGGGCAGTCGGTGTTGCAGGGTCGGACGGCCGGGATGTAGAGCTCATTCCTCATCCTGTTTTTACATTCTACATTCTTACGCCCCTAATTAGCTTTACCTGACTTGTTTGTAGCATAAACAATGCCACATCACCCTTTTCTCGCACAAACCACCATCATCGCGACCAGTGCAAGGCCACGCGCCTAGAGGTAGCATCTCGGCACCTCGACAACTCCTCTCGGAACGTCGCCAGTGGGCAGTATAGCCACCCGCCGGCGTACCCTAGAAATCACGCATTACGACCTCGCCTTCTTTGCACGACATTTTCACGCTATCTTACTCTATTTTTGCTCCGTTTTTGCACTCTACGCCTCGGGACCTGATACCAAATTTATTCCCCATCGTTCATTCTATCATTACACGGACTACCGACCCAAATCCGAGTCTACGGGCCAGGCTCATTACCCTGCAACATCGGGGAAGCTGAGATGGAAGGGGGTGATGCTGCAAGCGGGCGACGGCGCAGGGACTCCGAGTCGAACAAGAGCCTGAGGTGCAGCTGGCGTCTACGGTGGGCTAGAAGACACGACGTGGCTGTGTCACATGCGGCTACTTCCTGACGAAACGGGGCAGAAGGTGGCTCCGGGACTGCGCTGGAATTGAGATCAATCCAAACTTGAAGAGTAATGAATGCAGCTTCGGGTCCGACTCACACCGGTTTTCATTAAGCGCCCGGTAGAAGGGCAAAAATGCGTCTAGGGTTGGGCACGGGTTCGGGTCAACCCGCCGGGTTTGCGGGTCGGGTTGGTCGGGTACGTCGCAGGTTATGGCCAAATCTAACCCGCGGAAACCCGAACCCGACCCGTAGACCCGACGGGTCTAGCTGCCGATCCAAATGACCACTCAGAGTGCGGATTTCCAGCCCTAAATAACCCACCTAGCACCAATACACTTCTGTTGTGCCAGCAAGCATTTTATTCAAAGTGATCTCAAGCTGTACTTACTGAAAAAGAAAAATCACCTTGCACCAATGCGGAAGAAAGAACCCATAAAAGGAAACCTGCCAAGGGCAGGCATACTAGTGATCAATTCCACAACACTATTAACAGTAATTGCTTTGGCTGACCTTGAGCACACTTCCAGCCTCAAACAACCCCCATAGCACGGTTATATTTGTTTTCTGCTAGTGACTATTTAAAACAAACCATGATGGTCAGGAAGGAAGGCAGCTCGCTGTTTGGCTCTTTTAAACACATGCTATAATAACAAGCTCGTATCTCAGCTGCTAGATCTCGTATGGTGTCTCGAAAAGAGCTCACCTGAGACCATTTTCAACTGACCACGGGGACCCGCGGGTCCACGGGTAGGGTTGAGACCCGTACCCTACCGGGTTCGGGTTTCAACGGGTACGGGTCCGGGTCAGTGCGTTCAGACCCGTACCCGTACCCGTGCCCATCCCTAAATGCGTCTGAGCGAGATCCGAAGAGATGTGTGGCGCGCGACCCAGGTCTTTATTTGGTCTTTCGGGCCTCGGAGGTTTGGGGTCCCGGTTTTCTATATAAATGGCCCAGTAATGCATCGACACTTGTGCCATAGCTGGGACCCGGATTATTGGATCACGCGCAACCTCGCCAGCGGGCGCGCAGTTCATGTATCCGGTTCTAGTGGTACCCGATCCGAACTCTGGATTATTAGATTGAGCACAGCCTGACCAGCTGTGTCGAATCCATGTATCCGCTTCTCGGTGGATGACAGCTCCGGCTGTCTAATTTGGGTTCTGGGGGAGATGGTTATTATATTGAGGGGGCGGCAACCTTCCAGTTGTGCTCCGAGTCCATTCTGATGGTTCTGGGGTTTAATCGAATCGCCAAAACCGTGGGACACCAAAACTACACAATTGGTGGCTCTCAGATATATTTATTTCTAGATTCATTCTTCCCACTAACGCGTTTATTAGAGCTGAGCGATTTATTTCAAGCAGATTAGAACATAGTGGCGCGCTACTCCCGCTATCGGGTGGGCCAGCGATATTTACTCCTCGGTTGTTTATACATTCATTAACTAACGCTTTTGTTACAGAGCTCATTCATTGTACGAAGATGGTGTCTCGCACGTCTGACTTATTCTACTTCAACGGCGTCACTGAGGGCGAGATATCAGGCTTACTGAATGGCGGCGTGGTAGTTTCCTGGCCGGTGAGTTGTTGCCCCAATACGTTTAATGAATTCATTCTTTAACGTAAAACATTCGGACGCAGGAATCTCTTAGTGCTTTATTCTATCCGGTAGTAGCAACAAGCAGCAACACCGAATCTGGGACGCGAAGGATCAAGGCTAGAGACAAAGCAAGTCATACTCCCCTACCAAACCACCAAGTCCCCAGCCATTGGTGTTGCGACCTGATGGGCGTAGCTAACCCCGGTGAAGGTCCCGACCGGTGTTTCTCTCACTCCTCTGTTCGCAACAAATGAGTGACTGATTTATATTCACAGGGACCGATTGAGCTCAGCGAGAGATTCAACCGTTCAGGCAAGTCATATTCCTTTCCTCCATTTGAACGGCGGTTTCCAACTAAATCACGGATCTGAGGGGAGTAGCTAACCCCAGGGAGGATTCTGATGATCTATTTCTCTCCTTCCATTTTGCTCTCATGTACATATTTTGAGCAAATTACTGACTGATTTATTCTGTTCAAGGAACTATCGGCCATCCCCGTGCCGGTCGCAGGGATGGCCCGACCGGTACGCACGGGGATTTTGTGACCACTCCTGCGACAGTGGAGAGAATGCGATCGAGGATACGATTGCGGGAGCCCTTCTCAAAAAGAGAGAGGGCCAACCTCGGCCGATCTGTCGTGCCTGCAAAATTCTCGGCCAATGTTTTCTCTTGAATGGTCGAAATTGGAAAGAGAAGGGAAGGGACGGCGGCGCGTGCAATTGGAAATGGCCAGTCATCGGTGGCTCCGCACGACGGTGGTGGTGTACGTCGTGCTGGGGATACACCCGGGCACGGCCGTCAGATGATAAGAGAGGGACTGCGTGGACGATGGGCGCCAGCCTGAGGCGTGGGGAGGAGACAAAGAGGGCGTACGCAATGGAAGATCGCCGCCGCCGTTGTGGCGCAGGTCGCTGGGGGCGCGCGACGTGCTGGTGGTGCGTGGCAGGTGGAGGCTTGGAGCAGCGGGGGGTATTGTACGGAAGTTACTTGTGGCACGGGAGAAGGTGAAGGCTGGGTCGTGCGGGATAGGGAACAAGCACTGCGGGTGCTGCGCATGCGGGAGGTCATGCGCACGGTGGCGGTGAGCGGGGGATGGATAGGCGTCAAGGAAAGAGGGTTGAGGTGTGAGAGGAGACGGAGACAATGTGGGCGACGAGGGAAGCTGATGTCGACGCTGTGCATGGGGTTGACTGTGTGTCTGGTGTACGCGCAGGCGTGGCGTAACATGGGTGGTCGTAGTCCGGGGTGGGGAACGCTGTAGCAGGTAGGTGCGCCCACTTGAACATCACCGCAGTCGCGTAGCACGCCAGGCGCACTGCCATCGGCGTCGCAGCAACTCGCGCAGCTGGTATGCCATCTGGGGTGAGCGAGGAGCATAACAGCCGTGCGACGGGGCTAGGCGAGCAGCATGGTGGACCGTGGTGGCATGCAGGCTTCACTTGGGCAGTGACGGATGCTGGTGGTCGTGTGCGAGTTGGAGGGAGGCAAGTCTGGGGTGGGCGGTGGGCGAGAAGAGAAGCAGCGCGAGGTCGCTGCAGAAGAACTTACCATCCACCTGTCACGATGAGGCCTCCCGAGGTTCGTGGCGCGCTGGTAGGGACAGAACGGACGCGAAGGACGGCGCCGATCGTAGGCGCGGCATGAAGTCGGATAGACACCGCATCGAGTCGGCCCCTCTTACCTGTGGGAACGCGGTGAACACCGAGGAGATAGTAGTGAATTGTTTGGCCGGGCTTCAAGCCCTAGGCCTTCCAGGCCCGGCCGGCCCAATACAGGGCTTGGGCTTGACGAAGTTGAAGCCCAAGCCGGCCCGTCAAGCCCGGGCTTCGTTAAATTTGGCAAGTGGACAGGATCAATCACGCCTTAAGCCCGGCCCAAGCCCAGGCTTACAGGCCCGGCCTGGCCCTGAGATTCACTAGGAGATGGTGATGGCGGTAGGTAGGTAGGTAGGTAGTATTACACGGCGCGGTCCCGCTTAGGAACGCCAGGGCCCAGGAATTATCTAAGTATACAGGCACTATTGTATACTATGGTCCCTGGACTTCTCTGTCACCCCGTAGCCGAGCTCACGGTCGCAATCTTCCGATTCGCCGTGGTAGAGCTAAAGGATAAACAAAGAAGCAGTTAGTGGGAAATGAGGACCTCGAAACAAGCTCAAGACAGGAACCACTTGGGTCTTTGCGGGGAAAACACAAAATGTAGAACTTCAGCGGCAAACAATGAAACGAGAGCAGGAAAGAGGTTCAAGCCTCTTGAAGCATCTGAGTGTTCATCATTGTTCAGTATTGCCCTATTTCTTGAAGTGATCTATCTTCGTGGCAGTCCTTCAACGACTCAGGTCATCCTGATGTAAAGAGAGCTGGTCATTCAAGTTGATTGACTCCTGAACCCATTCCCTCCTGCGCACATCCACTGATTTGCTCTAGTTCATTCTGGACATCCTGAGGTGAGGTAGCATCCACTAGATCAAGCACAGTGCACCGGTCAAATGGGAGTCTTGCCACATTAGATCATTGGCCCAGGGATTCTACTCATTGCACCTAGTTCTCATGCACTTTTTAAGAGCCGCGTGAGTTTAGTCATTTTGAACGGGGCCAAGGAAATAAATGAGGTGGTCAAGATGGGATGGAGGCATTGAACTCGAAGAGGAATTATCCCACTTTCCGTTGGTGGCGGGGCAATCATGGGCGGAAAAAGCAACGGGGAGGCTGAGCAGTCGGGGAAGCTGAAGTGGAACTTGAAGGGGATAATGCTGTAAGCGGGTGACGGCGCAGGAACTCCGAGTCGACCAAGAGGCGCAGCTCGCGTCTACACGGTAGGGCTAGAAGAAGACGCGACGTGGCTGTGTTGTTCACCGGATCGACGACGGCTCTCCGTCTCCGCTCTCCTCCAGGCTTCTCCGTCCGCGTCAGTCCTCGACCTTCGGCAATCCGTGCTCGCCTCTCTTTCCATCTCTTCTATCTACCTTTATTCTACAACGGCCTCGGGACTCACGCTTTTACATCACTAACCTTTTTTGAGCCGGAATCATTCCCCATGCCCTCCAAGTCTCCGTCTGCCACGACCTCTCCATCGGCGTCTTCTACGCCCGTTCGCATGCGTCATGCATCTTTTCGCGGCCGCCATGCGGCCGATCGCGAGGTTGTTGGATGTGGTACTGCGCACGCATCAGTATAGAAGGTGTGTGTAGGCGTTGCCCCTCCAAGTCTGTGTTCATCCTTCACCCAAGACATGCATATGAGCGCCTCTTTGCGTTGTGCGCACCGAGGCCCAGTAAACTGGGTTGTGCGCGCGCTGAGTTGTTGGCGTGGCGCTGGTTTTTTTTCGCGCTCACGCGCCGCCAGCAAGGCAGAAGGCATGGCCTACGAGGTTCCGGCGAGCTGTAACGATGCCCACGCTGTAGGCAATCTATTATTGGGCGCCGCAGGCTATGCCTTCCTTTGTGAGAGCATGCATGGCAGGTCGGTACAGGGCCCGCGCCAGAGGCCTCCGTCCCTCGTACCTTTCTCTCCACTTCTAGTGCTAAATAATCCCCTAAAACGCTAGTTGTGCTGATGAAAGATGTTTGCAGGCCGAACGCAAGTGCCTCTGCCGCACAGGCGAGGAGCCACTGCGGAATGACAAGATCAGGATCCTCAACGGCGTGCTGAAGCTAAATACGAAGCATGTGGAGGAGATTATGACGCTGATAAGGTGGGAAATTGAACACACCTGGATTATTTGATTTTGCAACCTTTCAGTTGAAAGTAACTGATAAAACTAGTCAATAAGGTTAAGAGGGTACTGGTCTACTCCCAGGACTGAGTACTAGGCCGTTGAAAGCATTTAAACACCAGTTTTATTACCATTTTCATTACACTGGTCATAACACTGCTCTGGCAATCTGTACAGTTTGTGCAGTGAGTTTGAGGAATTTATGGATGCTCGGCCATTACCAACTATTTGGGACATTAGAAGGATATTACAGGCAGCTACAGAACTAAGGGATAAATCATCTACGGTTCTCTGGAGTCACTTTGATGGTATCTACCAAATAAGGAATCTAGTGGTTGGATATCGTGATCTCTAGGATATTCTGGAGCATGTTCACACTAGATTGGATCCTGGAGACGCCTAGAAATGCCTGGAACATGGTATAATAGGTCTGGACAGGCCTGGCACTGTCAGAATGACTATGGATACAAGTTGTGCCTGGAAACAATTAAAAAGGCTGTGCATTTCCCTTGGGGAAAATGGCCTTTTCCTCGGAAATTACATCGGAGGGTTCCTAGGACCGATACATATGACTCATGGGCGCTGTTTTCACGGCCTAACACGGAGTTTTAACCCCAGAAAAGCGGTTTTCTTTTCACATACTTTATACCCTTTTAGCACAAGTAGATGTATTTAAACTGGCATGTAAATTATGTACAGACAGTGAATCCCACTCCCACTTGTTGGCACCAGCTATTGAGTGTAGTGTCCTGGAATTGCCTTGAGCTTGAGCCAGTTCAGTTTGACTTGGAATCCACTTGTGTTTGAGCCAGTCCTGGTAGGACTTGGAATCACCTTGTGTTGAGCCAGTCTTCCTGCAACTTGGAATCACCTTGTGCTTGAGCCGGTCCTCCTCTTCCTACCTTCTATAAAAAGTCCAACAGTGGTTCTAGTGGTTAGTAACTTGGATAAACCTATTGGATGTACTTTGGATATATCAATAAAATTGATTTTTGCTGTTCTTATGCACTATAAGTGTTGTGAATTGGATAAGGTTATCTGAGGAATCCTGTTCAAATTGAGATTGAGGGTCGATACGCCTGACCCATTGCCCCGAACACACACAACAAAGCACTAGAGTTGTTGGTGGTTGAGGTTGGATATATTGGAGTGTAGACTTCGTCTAACTCTTTTGTATTTGATTTCACTGCTACACTTGTGTGCAGCGTTTCAACGTGGAGGGAGGTAAGCGCTGTCTCTCCTTTTGATTTTGGTTCTATTTTGCCTCCTTACGTTTTGAACCCTCTCTGCACTTTCAACTTCAATCAACTTCAAATTGTACGTGCTATTTAATGAATTCGATTTCGCAAGTACTGATCCTTCGATATATATATTCGAAGGAAACAAGTCACGTGCTGACGCTTTGTCCAGAACGTTGTGACGCTATCTATAAGCTGGTGGAGACAATGTACGCCGTCTTCTTGCCCATCCCTTTTGCCCATTCCCAGTTGCTCCTTAGCTCTTCCTTCCCTCCTCTTTCTCGCCTTCCCCTTGTGTGGTTTATTTGTTTTACTGATTTTCCTTTCACTTTCTGCTTTCGCTTAGGATACCCAAACAGCGATTCGAGACTCTCAAGCCCAGATCCTTCCTCCGAACTAGATGTGTCGCCTCTCATTTACATTGAGATCCTACCTTCTCAGGTTAAGCACCAGGAGTGGCATTGCAATAAGAAAATGGTAAATTTAAATCACGAGCCAATCCATCAACTATAACTGAGCCAAGATCATTTCAGCATTGATCAAGATATGCTCCAAAGAGTTTCCTTGGCAAAGATCTTGCAGACACTGATATTTTACCACTCACAGGCTGTATCCAGACCAAGTTCACTGGAAACACACCTGAATGTCCACAACAATGCCATCGTGCGTGCTCAGCTGTTGGCGCAACTGATTAGGCTTGCTTGACATGTCTGTAATTTGCAGTGTATCCATGTCATGTGCTATTTTTTCTGTGTTATAGTGTGGTTCCCATTCCAGTGGATATAGAATACTTTACTGTGGCCACAGAGGCAACGGAGCATTGATAAGTTCAGCGAATTGAACTTCTGGTGGTAATTCATTTGGTGAAATCGTTTGGCCCAGGTACTGGAGGTGGGTACGATGGTGTCGCTGCACGTTTGAGCACAGTCGGGAAATGCCATAGATATTGTTCCTGACATGTTCTCAAATGTGCAGCGATGCCATCATACCCACCTCAAGAGACTGCGCTAGACAACCTTGCTGAATGACTTTCCACCAGGGGTTTAGTCTACCAAACTTGCTGATGCTCCTTTGGCACTGTGACCACCACAAAGCCGGGCCCCCTTCAGTATTCAGTGGAATGAGAGCAACACTACAATTTGAAAACAGATAGCACATCCAGGGCCATCAGCAACACAAGCTGATGAACAAGCGCCACACTCACGGATGTTTCTACACAAGCTGTTTCCCATTGCCCTTCCTTCCATAAATCATGTCAGTGCCATGATTGGAACTCCAGGCGACTCCTCTCACAGTGAGGTTAAGGTAGTGATTTGCTGCATAGTACCAGATGGAGGAACAGCCATGATATTATCTTGATCGTTTGCTGCAATTCTGTGTATTCAGGCAGACATGGTGCAACACATAAGCTACTTCATCACGAGTACTCCGCCTGTCACAAACATGCCCTCTCTGTGGCCTTGCATTGTAAGTAAGGTGGTACTTTTCAACGGAAGGGAAATGTATGTAGTATTAGCAGAACAGAGCATTAGAATGGAATTGATCATGAGTATCTGACTTCCCAAACTGTGAGCTCGTATCTGGATCTCATTGTACTATAATAATTCAAATTGGCGTCCATTCCTAGTGTCTTATAAACAGACAACACCATTTTTAACCCATACCTCGTTATGTTGTGATTAAAGGTTGACCTTGTGATATAATCTGGAACCTTTCGGGTCTTGAATTGCACTGCAAAACATGTTTTACACAAATATATCAGAATTTCGATGTTCAGTTACCTGACCTCAATGTTTTTCCAGCCATGTCTCATTGAGAAATTCACAGAATCACTATGCCAAATTTGGATGAGCCAGCTGCTTAGCAAGGTGACTTGTGATTCCAGTTCCAAAATGAAGAAATCAAAATTGTCTGAGGACACAGACAATACTATAATGACATTCTGAACGGTTTTTCCTCCAAGGATTAGACAAAGGATGCTGCTAGAAGTGTCAAAAGGTGGGGAAAAAATCCAACTCCGAAGATTATGGAACAACGTGATCCTCCATATATTAGGGGCGTAGGAAACTACAGACTACGTGAATTCCCGAGCAATTCGAAAATTGAACCACATCTCGGGCATTTAAGCCAGCCTTCCGGGATCTTGGCCGACGTGCAGGGCGCCCCAACTGAGGTTTGCTCCATGTTTTCAAGTGGGGGACGATTCATCCATTCCAATTACAGCAGTTGACAGTACCGAAGGCACAGATCAGAGTTTTACTGTTTTGGGACATTTCCAAAGAATCCCCCATAACTCAACCAGTTCTCAATGGATTGACATGAAGCCTAGCTAGTTTTATGAGGCTAATTCATACAAAATTAGTGATAGAGAAAAAGTTATAAAAATATTTCATCTTGGATGATTGGTGATTTTGGACCATTTTCTGGTTGAATCGGCCTACAGGGATGGGGGCATGTTCAAATGGTCTGGCTTTTCGAGCCAGCAGACTTGAATAGATTTATAAGGATCTCATAGAGCCAGATTTTTAAAAAAAATGTAACCTAGGGTGCCTGTAGTCACTTCGGGCCACAGGGTATTTATAATGTTTGATCAATTGGATAACTGGAAGCCACCAAGTGCCATAATTAAAATTCTGGCTCTATGACATCTTTCCGAATCCATCAGAGTCCACTGTCTCAAAAAAATTAGACCGTTTGAATGTGCCCTGATCCCTGTAGGCTTTATTCAACTAGAAAATGGTCCAAAATCACAGATCATCCAATATGAAATATTTTTATAACTTTTTCTCTATCACTAATTTTGTATGAATTAGCCTCATAAAACTAGCTAGATTTCATGTCAATCCATTGAGAACTGGTTGAGTTATGGGGGATTCTTTGGAAATGTCCCAAAACAATAAAATTCTGATCTGCACCTTCGATACTGTCAACTGCTGTAAAAACTGAGATACATCAATCCCAATTGACAAATTACAACAGGCATTACTTGACAGTTCTTTTGGTCAGCTCATATTGGTGAATCAATTTTGGTTCATAACTTGCCATGGCACCTATTTCCTTTGATCAGAAGGGATGGTAGCCTCAAGCAATATTGTATATGCTGATTTCGCAGATGTACCTTGCAATACATCTGAAGCAGTGCTGCGCTGGTGTGCCCTAATAGTTGTGTCAGCTCGCACAAAATAGCATACCTCTAGGGCTGAGTTTTGGGTCAGTTGGCTCCCTGCTATTGCACAGAAATTTGAATAAGACTGATAAGGCTTGCAAAACAGATTGAGTCTTGGCGCCACATATCGGGGTTTCAGCGAACTTGGCATGCTTTGACTCCTTGTTGAGTGTGAAATTTTGTACCATGAATTATTACCCGAGCTGTGATCCACACAGGAATGTCTGCGAGACAGGGCAACCGTGGCAGCAGGCACTCCAGGTGTGTTGTCATATGAATCATCTGATCCTCAGTCCTGATCTGACATCGGTTATAGTGGCTCAGTCTGCCTCATTCCCAACCTTTTCATATCTGGTGACCTGGCTGCATCACCATCTACTGCGTCGTCTGCTGCGGCCTCCTTTGCCACCCCATGTGTGCCCAGACATGGCAGTATGTCCTTCACATGTGTCAACTGTTCTCAATATGCTTGGATCTTTCACTGAGTTATCCTAGCTCTGCATGCTGCAGCTGCCTCCATCGGAGCTGCATCAGCCTGGAGGTTACAGATTGTATACCACACGGGTTCCTGTGGTGTACGCATCTGCTTCCTCCCCCTGATGCGTATCTCCCGTACGCACATGTGAATCAATGTTTGTCATGTCAAAAGTCGAATTCTATGTCTGTGTATATTAACCAATCAGAGCCTTCTGCTGCTATCTTCTTTGCATCAGATAAGTGGTCCTGTGTCGCTCTTTGTACCCTCTGGAATAGATGTTTTTTCACATCTCAGGATCCATTGCAAAATGTAATCACGGGAGACTGGTATTGTATGAATTCACATCCTCAGCTTCACGGCATCCATGTCTCCTAGGATAACAATACCCGAGACCGATTAACCGCTTTTGGCGCAAGTTATTTCAACATCATGATGATGTCGAACTGTGTGCCTTTTTAGCGTGGTTGCTCCATGGGCATTCTGAAGCTCGCCGAGATTCAGAACAAATCAGGTGGATTACCTTGAGTATCTGACGAGAAAGTTCAAGAGACTGGTGTCCGCATACTTCATAGTGCTGGGAAGGTTCGGTTTGGTTCAGGTTCAGAGCCCTTTGCTCGGAACACCGAATCTCATTGCCCGAACACTGAACCTGAATGCCGCGTCTGGTTCAAGCGAGCACTGAACCTTGAACCTGAACTCAAGGTTCGGTTCGGTCCAGTTCAGTTTCAAACTGGTTCCTGAACCTGACCTTCCCCGCACTATTACTTCATGGCAGCAGAGAGTTTAAACAGCCTGATGGGTGAAGTAAGTTTCCCCTACTCTGTGCAGCAAAGAAGGGTTCTGTGTCTGAGTTCTTTGAAACCGCATACCAAAATCACTGCAGTTTCCGCATGACCTCATAGATGAGGCACAATTATTCTCTGCACTCTGATTGGTGCGAAGGAACCACATGATGCTGAGATCTCAAGAGCTCCACACCATTGTTGAGTTGTCTGAATATTCCCACCTTTCTCTGTGATGGCTCCAAAACCTCTGTCTCGGTCACCCAGACGTTCTTGGTAGCATCCCGACCGGACCTGTGGGCCATTTGATCTCTGTCACGCGAGTCTGGTTGTGCTACCTGTGATATCTGGGGCACTTGGCCATATTTACTGCCCATGGTGTCACACCTCATTTACTGACCCTTCTCCAACCCTTCTCCTCTGATGTTGGCTTTAAGATTACTGATACAAGCCAAGGGCCATTCACAGATGAGTCTCCTACTTGTCCCTGATTTTTTTTTGACCTGTTTTTACCCTGCTGTGGGCTGCACAAAAGACGTATGTTTCAGGGCAACTTTGTGTGGCTGAATCTCAATTAGCCTCAGCTGCCTGTTCGCATCAATGTACAATTTTGAGTGGATTGAACAAATTTTAAGTCGTTCCCAGCGTAAATTGCGAGAGCATGACATGACACCATGGGCGGTGCGCCTATACAAAATGCCTCAGATGTTCCGGTGACTCCTGCGCCCATCCTTTTTACCTGAACTCACGTGGCGCGGATCACCAGAACATCTGGGTTACCGAGACAGACAAAACCTGTACTATATATATACTTGACATATACCTGGTCTCTCCACCCACTTGTTTTGTCTCAAAGCAAAGGTATAAAAGGCTAGTATTTTTATTTATTTTTCATTTCAAAAAAAAATTGACTGAACAAAAACAAAAACAGAGTAGGAGACCGGCGCTTGCGCCGCTACTGATGTGTATGTACCCTGCCGTACTGGCACTGAGACTACAATGAGATGGGTTTCCTCTGCACAGGTTTCCAAAGATGTCGAGACGCCGAACTGCAGGACAAATGAAATTCACCGTGGTAGTCGACTCGCCGGCAGGGACGGCCCGGAAGGGATCCGAACAGCGTACAGCTGACATCAGCGACGCGAAGCGCGCGGAATACAAGGAAAGCTATAGCGCTGGCGGAGAAGGTGGACGGGAAGAAATGTTTGAAGTGGGGCCGGCGTTCTTTGCAACAAAGACATTTGAATTCTTGGCGGTCTTAGACGCTTGGCTTCGGTGGCAGTGAAGGGAGCCATCAGCGCAGCACATACAACACTACGTCCATGCTGCCGGAAAAGGAAATTGTCGTCACGTCGCTTCCGTCTATCAGCATCCCGATATTCTGGGCCGTTGATACCTGGATGGCCTGCCTCTCTCCGAGACTCCGCGACGAGAGAACAGTCGCTCTCTGGTCTCTCTCACCCTACTCTCAACTGGATATTAGCTTCGGGAATACCGGCTCCTCAATCAATCGTCTCTGGGGTTCTTACCTTTCTGTCCCACAATGCACATCAAGCTCTCTATTGCACGTAGTCTCGCTCCTGATTTGGTTCTGGGCCGTAAGTGGCTATTCTTCTGTCGGAAAACTCTGCTACACGCTTTGTTTGATCTTTCCCTGGTTAGCGTTCACCCGGATGGCTGCCATCAAGTGTTCTTTTACAAGCTCTGCAGTCTATTCTATGTTTTGAGTTTTTCTGCAGTTGTTTCATCTTGCTCTGCAAGACTTCTTTGGCCATAGATCAAAATGGTCTGCTGGCGAACGATGATGCAGTTGACATCCCACTCCTACAACAGTGTAAGTTCAATTTCTGTCTCTCGGCTCACCTAATTCTTATATTTAACAAGTTCTGTGCCGGAGTTGTCACTGTGCTGAGCCGCTGGTTTACTGCTGTCCATCTACGTTTGCTTTTGTGCATTTGCTATACCTGTGTTCACAATAAAATCTTTGAATTTTTTCCACGATCCATTGCTCAGAAATCATGGTACATGCTTCCGCATCTCTGTTTTCCATGCAGACCTGCCAACAATACAGCACTCACTTGATTTACATGCTATCTCACATGAGGGTTTGAGTTTAGTTCACTGCAGATGTCTTCTCATCCATCATGCCATGATTGGGGTGTTTACTGTCCATGGAATGGACGCTTCTATATCTCCACAACCAGATCACTCCGCCTGCCATGCACTTCGCTAAAATTTCAAGTCGGATGCAGAGATGTCGAAAGCTGTTTGAGGCATCATTCTCAATGCCAACGACGAGCAAAACTCAACCGAAAGCCTATCCCATGTAGCTTCTGCTCTAAATATCAGATGTATGGAGGGTCGGGTTGTTACATAATCTTCGGAGTTAGAAATTTGCCTTACCTTTTTAACACCTCCAGTGGCCTCCATTAACCAAAGCTTAGAGGCAAAATCGTTCCAAATGCCCATCTGAGTGGTCAGATTATCTTATCTGACCTTTTTTGCAGCTAAAATGGTACGTCGGCACTGTAAGCAGCCGGCCCGTCAAAATTCAGGATCGTGAGTGGTTGCCTTTCTCGCCGAGACCTGGCTGGAAGAGTCAATCAAGTCAGGTTAATGAATGTCAGCATGCTTCTAAATTCGCGGAAAACACGCCGTGAAATACAATTTGAGACTTGAGAAATTTGGGATTATATAACAAGGGTGACCTCCGATCTTAATTGATCGGGAGCTGACAGACTACAACATAACAAGGTACGAGTTAAATTGTTGTAGTATCTGTTTATAAGAGACTAGATATGATCTCACAAAAGAACCAACTCCTTTCCACAAAGCCAGATGAATCTATCCCATTCCAATTATTATCAGTGATGTAGATTTTCATGCCTCGAATGAATCACGAACTGCAGCACTTTGTCATGTGCAAAAAAAAGAAGGCAGTTCAAATTCTCCATGACCACCAGCCTGAGAATGAATTCAAGAAGGATAGCCTGTTATTTCCTCTCATTTATTTTTCACTCTTTCCTTATGGCATCGGCGGCCCAAATGACTTGAAACGACATCTACGTGGCTTGCCGAAACACCATGTCAGACATCTCTTGAAATTATCTGATCCAAGATTCCAAGAACATCCTACCTTTCCTTCACAGCCTTTGATATTTCATAGCAGGTTAAAATGGTGTTACACCAGTTTAAAAGTAAAAAAAAGTGCCAAATTCGACACTGTTGCTTCCCAGTTTATGCCTCAAGTCTAATCCCTTGTAACATCCCCTCATCGACGCCGCCGATGCCGCATTCAAATAGTTTTGTATCCAAATCCAAAATGTTGCCGGGTCCTGCCAGATGATCAAGGCGCAATGCAGAAAATCATTGTTAGTTCTTCCTCGACATTGGCGCTCCTGTCGCCAAAAGTTCCTACATTTTTAGATAGTTCCTTATCCAAGACCAATTCATATTACTCTCTCGCGTTCTCTTAAAAAATTATGTACTTTACCATCTACTTAATTTAAACACGCTTCCTTGATACATGTCATATCCCGAATTTCTTTAATTCAGGTAGCGGGCCTTGCCGCTGGTCGGCCTTACCAGCTTTATTTGGATCCGCCCCTTCATCCGCTTTGCGCTTAAAACTTAGACAGATCCTCAATTCATTTTCGTTAGCGTTTTTCACGTAAACGGCTTCTATCACCAGCCAAACGAAAAGTATTTGTCATCTGAAGCCTGTAAGCACAAATGCCAAGTGGCGAGGCTCTCTCAAGTTGCTACCCCCACCGTTCCTTCTCCCCGCTGGCTGCCAAGACTTACCGGACGTCTCGCTCGATGTCAAGCTGTTTGATGACTCGTCCTCATGGCTTCGTGAATACATTCATTCGAGATTCAAGAATCAAGAGTCCGTCGAGACACTGCAAGCGATTTCAGACCTTATAGCTGTAAGGCTGAAGATTCTGCAAGACTTCGAGACCCAAGACAGACAACACGATACTGAAAGCCACTTAAAACCTCAATACTCTACACGCCAGATGATCATAAACGTACCATCTTTGCCAGTAAACGCAAGCGCACAGATCAAGATGTTCACGAATGCGACGTTATGCGCGAACAATATACAAGGTGAAACAGGAGCAACATAACGGGCGGATATAGGTATGCCCCAACCTTGAGAGATCAAGCCCAAGAAGTGGCTCTTTGCACACCACGCGCTCTTCAGGTCGCTGCTTCCGAACAATCCGAATGTGTTCTTCAGTCACTGGGTCGAAGAGCAGCGGAACCTGAGCTGATAGTCGGTGGAAGATGAAGGTGTATCAGCTCATGTGCCTCTCTGTCCCTGCCTTGCATGCTGACGAACTGTACACAACCACCTCGAGGGCCTCATGCACAGGTGCCGGTCCTGCCATGGACGACATTAACCTCATCACCTACGAGACTCCCTCCACGTGTGACGCAAGACTTGAGCTGGTTCAAGATGCGCCACAACTGGTTGCACGTCATCCTCAACGAGGGGCACTGCATCAAGAACACTGACACCAAAGTCGCTGTGAGCACCATCATTGCCAGGACTCCGATCCAGAACCTGACGGGGTGTACAGGTCATTACACTGATGGATGTGTTCGACCTCGGCGCAGCAGCGTACACTCTAAAGGTCCTCAACGCCGTGTGCACCCTCCTCGGCGCTATTCAGCTCGGCGCACAAGACCACGTTCAGTCTGGAGCTACTGCGTCGGGTGCCGCCGAAGGATCGGTGTACATCTCATTTACGGAGACAGCACTTAAGACCCTGCAAGCTGCTTAGACCTGTTGTAAACATCAACCTCAAAGACGACCTTGAGGCCATTGTTTTTGCCTTTCATCTCGTGCACTGGGCATCCACACAATACGTTTCGGTCCGGCTTCATCATCTCTTGTTTATGAGGTAGAAAGGGCACTTTTAGGTTCAACTTCCGGGCCCAGTCGGATAATTTTCCGAAACTCAAGGTTCAAGAAAGGATATTTTCAGACCGGCGGTCACTGATCAGCTCCGTCTTTATTTTGTCCTTACCGTCGGCTGCGCAGCCTTCCACCGATCCTTTTATGTCTTATCGTGTGTCGTGTGGCATTTTGTGTCCCCGACCATTCTCCCATTTCTTCGTCATCCCGTGGATCGCCCACAGCTTTGCCACAGGCTGAGCACACGACTCAATCCCAGGACAAGGCTCTTATCTTACTGGCCCCAACAATAATGAAGATTCTTGGCCGCCCCTCCAGCATTGCCAGCCGCTTATGGTACCTCTATCAACCGCTATGGTGGAAGCGCTCAACGTGGCACGAGCTGCCTTGCAACCCCATCCGGTGTACCGCGATCCTCCTAATCGTCGGCCTCGCCATCACTTCTGTTGGGATTCTCATCCTGGTCGAACGGCCCTGGGGATCCAGCGTCCTGCCAAATATCCTCATCCCAAATCCGGACCCAGACCCGGTGCATGATCTAGAAGAGCCTGTACCTAAGTTGGTAGACGCCACGGTGTACAACTCCTTCGTCTCCCCATCGCCAGAACACGCGCTGGTAGACCAAAGGGTACGGCCCATCAGGGCGCACAACGCCGTCTCCGACACGTGTCGAGATAAATGGGTGTCGACCAGTCTCTGGCAAGATCCCTGCTGCCACAATATGGTGCAGGAATCGCACATCGACCTTGTATACGTCTGGGTTAATGGCTCGTGCGTCTCTCTCGCTCTCCTTTGTATATCCCTGATTACTCAATTTGAATTGTATGGCGACGTTCTTCATCTAGAGACCCCCTACACCGGAAAGCACGGCAAGCCCTGCTGAATGCCACGAAACACACCGCCAAGGAGGCACGGTTCCGGGAGCACGACGAGCTCCGCTACTCTCTCCGCGCCGCGCGAAACGCAACAGCAGGCTGGCCGAACGGCACCTGGCACATCATCACCGCCGATGTTCCTGAGCCCGCTCCCACCACTGCCACGAATAATAATAGCACCCTCGCGCCACCCGATCAGACGCGCCGCCTAGGGTTGGTCCCGCAGTGGCTCGATATCGAATGCGCGTTTTATGGATGCCCAGAAACGGCTCCGCCAATTCGTTTACTGCACAGTATATTCTGGGTTCCATTTCCTGCCCGCCAGAACTGAAGAGTCCTGATTTCAGATAGTCAACTTTTTCGCCTGACGGGAAGGCCTGGCGCCACCCTGAAGGCAGCGGATGCAATCTACTGGTTTGGGAAGATCCTCCCGAGTTTTAATAGGTCCGTTATTCTTTGCAGTCATTCCTTCGCTCCACCTGAAGAATACCAATTATAATCTTGCTCAGCCACGCTGTGGAGTCGCAACTTCCGCACCTCGATCCTGAAATGGTTTCCGGATAATATGTGAGCCTTCCTACTTCTCTCCACAAGCACACTTACAGACGAATGTAGCGTCGCGTTGAACGACGATCAATTTATGCTGCTCCCTCTCCCGCCGTCGGCGTTCCACACCACGTTATACGGGCAAGTGTTCCGCGTCGATCCGGGGTTACTGGTAGGCGGGGACTCATTCGGCCGCGCCGACGGAGGTGGTGAGTGGCGGTCTCTGGGCTGGAGTGCGCACCTCCTGAGTAAGTCCTACCATCAATGTTCAACACTTCGACATCATGACCGACTTCAAATCAGACGAACGCTTCCGCACCCCAAAGCGTCCATACATCCAACACAACGCGCGCGCCCTCTCTCTGCCGCTCATGCACGAGGTCTCCCTCGCATTCGGGGGAGTATTTCGCCGCAACACCCTTGTCGCGCTTCCGAGGCTCGCACAAGGAGCCGAAGGAGTACGAGGTCAACGCAATCTTAATCTCCACCCACTATGTTATCGAGCGGCACCGCGAGGCGCTGCTGTGGTCTTGGGTCGTTGGCAAGTGGGGTGCACAGTATGGTGGGGTGTTGGACCGCCAGCAGAAGCGGATGATGTGGGAGGAGGCGGGCGGGCGCAAGGAGGAGGTTAATATCCTGAAGGGGGGCAAGGCAGATAGGAGGACGGAGAGCGATGTGGAGGTGAATATGCTCATGGCAGGGCTTCAGTCTCCGCGGGCGGTGGATAAGGGGCGGCAGGGGGATACGACATATTCATGGGGTAAGTGTGTTCGAAATGATTTCGTTTCCTGAGCTTGTTTTTGACCGGGTTGAATGCAGTGTTGATGGACGGATACAGCGCGAAATTCCATTCCCTCGTACAGCTGACTGACCTCAAGCGGGAGTGCATCGACGAGGATGCCGAGAACGCGTGGGATATGTTCCGCCGTCTCTTGAAGGGCAACATTGCATGCGGTGACAACAGTACGCATTTCAACATGGCTAAGCTAATTTCAACCGTCTCAAATTCCATTAGCCATCGCCGCACTCATCCACATGTTCAAGAGCGGTCTCCACGCATTCCTTCCTGCACCCTCGAAACAATCCATCTCCCCTTCCCCGGAAGACCCCATCATCCTCCCCCTTGTGCTCCCACAGCAGGCTCCGCCCCTTCCTTCAAATCCCCGCTCTTTTGCCGTGCGTCTCCTCGTGCGCTATGCGTACGTTCTCGGCGACTCGCCCACGATATTCATGGGCATGAAGAGCGCGACGCAGACGGATCGCCTGCTGAAAGGCGCGGATCGGCGGAAGGACGTCGCGCTGCTGTGTATCAACGACGACATCGATGCATGGGCCGAAAAGGCTACCAACGAGGTGCTGAAGAAGTGGTTCGAGCAAAAGTGGCCGACGAAGTTGGGGTGTGAGGTATAGTTATGGCGGAAGTTAATTATTGGCCGCCGGAAATTCCTTGGGCCGGGGCTTGTACTATCAGGCACATAACCACAACGCACATACCACTATCTTTACCGCCCGCATCCGTGTAACAGCAAAACCATCATTGTAGACATCCTTCCCGCACCTTCCTCCCCCTGAAATTTTGAAAGACATTCAATTTTTGCTATTCAAACGTTGAACATGTCAGCACAATGTGGCTTCTGGATCGTGCACAATAAATTAGTGAGTGATGTACTAAAACTCTAGAGAAATTTATCAAACATTCAGATTTTGACAGCAGCTATCTAATCATTCTAGGAAGATTTATTTATGTACCCAATTGTACACGAAACAAATAATTTTCCACTTGGTCATCTCCATTTCATTTCTGCCCACAGGTGCTCAACCTGAACAGTTGAACCCTTCATAACTTCTTCCAATACTAATAGGCAAGAATTCTGAAGCAGACAAAGGCCCAGAGTCCCCATGCCCAATGCAAAGTGGTCGACATGTTGACCGAGCGAGAATTGGGCCTAGTCAATGTTGTTGTGCAAGTTCTATCTCGACAGGGAGAGAAGTGTGCATATACATCGAACAGCCCTGGTGTTCTGCATCTAAAACCACTTACATCCTCTCTAACAGTTCCCAAAAGAGACCAGGGTCACCGAAATAATTCCGAGTAATTTTGATGTGCTCATTTCCGATTCAGTCTCTTATGACATACCACTTGGATGTTCCGAAGTCTTTGGTGCTCGAGCTTTTTCGGATTGTTTTTTATTCCTTTCTGCATCAATTCATGGGTTTTTTATCTCAGAGGCACTCAAATCTTCCAAACACCTGAGTTGTGGTGTGCATGAGACCAAAAATTTGGAACACCCGGCATGCATTCAAAACCATATTGCAGGTCCACTGTACAGTTCAGATGTTACTGAACCTTCCTGAGCTTGTGTGAATCAGAACCTACCTGCCAGCCAGAAACTGACCTGTTGATTGGGTGAAGTTGTTGGAGTTTGAGCAATCCGGCATCAGGCCGAGGCTGTGAGGCACAGCAAGTAAGTATGAGATCTTTGGAGACATCAGTAGAATATTAGGGAACACAAGAGAATATGGAGGAACATTCTGGTTACATTGGAATTTTAGTATATAAGTAGCACGGTTTTCTATGTAGTCTTCAAGTGTTTGCAGAGCTCAGTCAAACACTAATATTATTTGGTTTCTCACATCTCAAACTTTGTCTGATTCCTTAAGAAATTACAACAGAAGTAAATTTATCCATTTGAGTTTCCAGGAATCCAACTCACTTGATAGACTCGTAACTAGTCTGCCTATGATGAGTAACAAATGTGGCAAGCATGTTGCTGTAGGCAGACTGGTACAACTCGGGCCAAACAACAGGGCTGAGCCCAGAGTTTGAAATTCTCCTTCTCTGTTAGCCTGAGCTCAATTTTTATTGTATCACACAACTCCAAAGATTGAATTGATTCCAGCCACACTTATCTTGAAATCTGTCTCCTCAGATTTTTGCAATGCATCCCAGGATGTGCAAACCAGAACCTCAAATTTGACTGAGAAGTGATGGGACTGTGTAGCTACAATGATGCCGATGATCGGCACCCGCCGAAGATTTCAAACTCTGGGCTCAGCCCTTTGTTTGTCCTGACTTGTACCAGCATGCCTATGGCAAAGTGCTCGCCACAATTTTTGCCACTTGTAGGCAGGCTGGTCACAAGCCTACTCACTTGTTATCTCTGTAAGTATTGATTTGCATGGGTGTTATATAGGCAGGTATGAGTGTTGATATAGAATGTCTGTCTAGGAGAGAATAAATTGGTGTCACCTGAAGTGATCTGAGTGATCTGAGTCACAAACTGTTAGTGGGCTCTGCTGCAAAGCATGTTACTGATGTTATAGGCACATAAGAGGTTGTGTGGTCAACAATTTGATCTGACTGATCTGAGTTGGCGCACCTTGGTTCGAACCTCACTGCACACACAAACAACAATTTTCTGCCCTCACTTGACATGTTGCGGCTCTACAGTTGTTTATGCGCTGTGAGGCATAAATTCCCTGGGCTTGTGAATGTATGGGTTGAAATCATTCAAGAAGAATAAGCTTGCACCCCCAGACGACACTGCAGCAAAGTCTAGTCTGAGAACATGGGAAAATCTGGCTGAACTACGGTATAAGGGTGTACATGGTACAAGGATGGTATACAGTGGCAGCAATTTCAGTAGTAAAGAGAAAGAACAGCAAACGACACCAATTTAGTAAGTTAATTCAAGGTACAACAGACAGGAACGAAACAAATCGAATTGAACTAAGTTTGAGTCACGACATATCAAGGTGGGCGATTCAAAAGAACTCACCGTGTTTAAAGATCACCGTGTCATGATGATTCAGGAAATGATGTAGTTAAGAGCTAATACCCAGCAGATTGTATGCTTTCACTTGTGTATTGTTCCTTGATTTCATAGCACTCCTCTCACTCGAGGTCCATCACGGGCTCGTTCAAGCTGGTCACCATGACAAGCCGGGGGTGGTCCCAAGGTGGTCCTCTTAGCGGCCGACGCGTGCTCGCGACAGAGGGCGATGTGCCCGATGTGTAGTGTTGCCGCTGTCCGGTTGTGAACCGATTCTGAACCTGAACCGAACACGGACCGAACCAAAATTCGGGTTCGGAACTCCAGAAAAATCGGACCGAACCTCAGGTCAGGTTCAGGATTCGAGGGATTTGGGAATTTGCTGAACCTGTCCGAACATGGTCGAACCCGTTCTTTTCCCCTCATGTTGTCGATATTTTTGGACCAAATACTCCTTGTTTCTTCAGGTTCTTGGTTATACAACAGCACCCATGACCCTGTTCAAGCTAAACACCAAAAAAGAAAGCATTACAAGTAATTATGTTTGCATAATTCTCGTTCTTGATTATTTGCAGCGAGGAATCCAAAGGCTCGCATTTTACTCGTCTTTCTAAAAAAATGTAATGCTTTTATGCCATCCAGGCCATTAGAAAAATTGTGAGAAGCATTAGATTTTGTGAAGCATTACAATTCATGGCTGTGCTTTTTGGCAATTGATTCCCCCTCGCATGCAGCCGTGGCCCTATCCCTTTGGAATTCGATCTACTGACCACAATGACACTGATTTGAAATTGTCGATCAATGGGCCACCATCGTTTCTGACTAACTTGGAGCTTTTTGGCAGGATCTCCTCTCCCAGCTTCTGCTCCCATGACATCCACCGTCTTTCTGACACCCACTGTCTCACATGTCAAATTTTATTCATCGGATCTTTCTCAATTAATTAGTTACGGCAAGAAAACTTGTCAAAAAACTTGTCCCAAGCCGTTTGGGCTCATTCCTTGACCAACTCACTTCAAATAAAATCCTGCCACGAGGTCCTAGTGTTTTCAAAACCTTTCACATAGTTTTCCCAATATCTCACCTCTGTCATTGACCCTGAATAAAATAAATAACGGCTTTCTGAAAAATCGACTTTACAGAATCATCATGTATGCAGAAAAGGTTTATACAGCATGAAAGCACTTGGAAAGGCGAGCATATTGGTATTTTAGTTCATGTGTATTGATGGGGATTTGAGCTCACACCAGAACCTGCAAGTTGGCCATTTTGAGCAATTTCTCCCTTGATGTCATATAACTTTGCTGCGACTGTCGAAGACCCGAACAACGTCAAGATTTTTGATCGTATTGCCGACCTCGTCTGGACTGAACAGCATGTAGGCGCTGCCCACCGGTGCCCTGCCGACCTTTCGCTTGATGTCTCTGGTTATATCAGGACCCAAAAAGCGCTACTTTCTCACTTGCTCACGCCGACGTTCTCTTTACACGCGAAGATCTTGTAGAATTTGCCAAAACGAACTTTCGAAGCTGGAAGACGAAGTGGAGAGGCAAAAATGATCCCGAGGTCGCCCAAAGACAGGCGAAAGCGGCGCAGAAGGATCGTCAGGACCTACGCAAGAAGGAGGTAAGTACCGGTGGCCATTTAAATTCCGACTGGCCATTGATTGCGAGATTTTTAGCTCAAAGCGAATCGAATCAAGGCCGTCCCCGAGTATAAGAAGAAATTCAAACGCGACCCAATTTGCGTCCTCGAAACTGACTGGATGTCGGACGAGATCTCGGCCCCCCCGACACTGACGACGAGGATAAGAAAACCGACCATCAGCGCCGTTTAGTCAAGGCAGCTCATCTAGGTCCCCTGCAGCAGGATGACGACGTTTGGGAAGTGGTTCGCCCCGGCTTTCAATCGCTCGAAGTATATATACCTTTCCATCACTGAAAAGTCTAATGTTTCCTGGATAGATGAGCCAAACTAAGGACGACCTCGACAAAATTGTAAAAGAGCAGAGGGAGAGCAGACCTAAACGCGTGCGCGGCCGTGTAACTCGCATCAATTTTGGAAACTCACGATCGGTTGTCCGGTGGTACGATTTACCCTTTCATGCTGTCTCAGCACTGGTATGACGAACATATCGAGGGGAACGAAGAGCTGGAGAATGAGATAGAAATGTATACAAAGGATCCGAAGGGCTTCGGCGACTCTTAATGTTGGTGCATGGGACTGTCGCTATCATGGATTGACTTTTGCTATCATGGATTGGGATTTTCTGTAGTATCAATGTTCTTTCGCTTTTTCAGTTCTGCAATCTGTACTGTTCATTGTTTCGAATATCACTGCGCATTCTGTTCTATGACCCAAAATGACTAAAAGTCCAGGAAATACAAGTAGGGCAATTCAAACTACGACTGCATCCTGCAAAAATAGTCAGACTGTTATGTCTAACTGGATTAAATCAGTAAGTACTCGAGTCAGGCCTGCAGTAAACCAAATTTTACGAGCAGGTCCATCTGATGACTCGCCTCCCTCATCATCATCCGAGTCCGAATCATCGTGTAGAATTTGCTTTTTGTGATTGACTGTCAGACGACATGCCTGCGAGAGGATGGCGGAGACGGGCACAATTCGAGGCGGGCCGGGATCGCCACGCCGTAGAAACTGGCCGTACTCCCATGAAAATATTTCTAGTTCTGGGCTGTGAATGTTATAAGCACTAGGCGAATGGAAAGTTTAGTCAAACCAGACGTACTACGGTGCCCAAGGAGCCATGTCAAAGTCGGTGAGCCGCCGCATCCATCGGATATCGAGGAGATACTGAGGTCGTTCGACACCGCGCTGGCGATGGGTAATTATATTATAAATCTGCCCCACATATCTTGTCCCGTCAGCGTCAAGCTGGACAATGGAACTTGATGCTTCGGTGAGCGAGGTGGAACTGGTGATTCGCCGGCCGTCAAGGACAATGTGAGGGTGAACTTGGGCCGACGCATGGAGGAAATAGTGATTCTGGCTAGTACCGATGTTGGCTGCGCGAGAAACGATTGAAATGTCGGGATAAGTCGTGTTGTAGTACTCAAGAAGATTTTCCTGCAATGTGGTCGGAAGCTCTTTTGAGACGGCTAACCCGAGTGAAAACCTGATGCCAACTAAAAGCCAAATGAGCCGTCGATTTCACGAAACAATTGACACGTACGATCTGCTGAGAGCTCCTCGACCTCGCGTGCTAGTGAAGTCACAGTGCCATGTTCATCACCGTCTGTCGCAAGTATCATCTTTGCGTTCTCGGCAACACATTGTTCCTCGGGCGTCAATCCCTCCCTCCCCTCTTTCTTCGCAAGCCTTTCAAGCTGTTGAGAATTAGCAACCGAAATGAGCATCAAAAGAAGGACATACAACTTCGCGCAAATTCGCGTCACGGTGAAACTCACGAAAGAACGTAACTTCGAGCTCTCCATCACCGTGATTGTTGGTGTCGTAGCTTTGAGAAGTTTATTCAGTCTCTCAAACAAGAAAGTCCAGAAGCCGTAGACAGGTCCAAAGTCCCGAATGATCTGGAAGATATGTGTGATATAATGAAAATTCGGTTTCACAAGGGTGGGGTGATTCTATGGGTAAGAATTTCAATTCAAAAATAAATCGGAGGCCAAATCAACAACGGACCTTCAAAAAACCGGCAAGATATTCTTCAAGCAACTGCTGTGCGCATGGCAAGGACTTGATGTCGATTGTCCCTGCTAGTAAAATCTTACAGCAAGCCGCAAACTTCAAGAATAGGTCAGGGTCATTTTCAAACATCCGAATAGGTTTCAGAGGCGCAGTTTCGCCTTTACGATCAGCAGCAGTCGCGTTGCCATTCTTTACCCGTTTCTTCCGCGCCTTCTCATTTTTCTCCCACAATTTTTGCGACTTTTCGTAATCCGCAACAGCAATGGGTTACCATTCGGCCCAGATATGTGGGAGCTTTAATCAGATCAGCACTATTTAATACAGACGGCATTACGGGTGCGTAACTTACGATCAGAGGACAAAAGACGAGTAACATGCCCTTCCATTCATCAGATGTTAGGTTACCGCCCGATGCGTAGCCGACTTGGCTCGGAAGCCTCGCAACCCACGAAGGCATCTCCATCTGAGAGTCACAATATTATTAACATATTAAATGGACAACACTGAACTCGCCGATTTTAAATATTCATGTATCTGGTCTATCTCCCGCGGAGTTTTTTCAGTGCGCTTGCGCAGAGCCGCGGGATCTCTGATCCATGCATCAAGCCATTGCGTTTTTACGATTCCTGTTCTACATTAGCTCAACGTGAATTCTACGATTTTTATATTCACGTATTGATGATGATTTATTCCGAGCGTATTCAGAAACGAGTAGACGAGAAGGATCTTGGGCTTACAGAAGCGTTTTGGATTCAGGCATTGGGTAATCAAGCTTAGAACCATTTGTCTATTCACCTGAACTGCTGAATAGGATTCTTCGCAATCTGTGTTTACTTAATTTTTTTGTTGTCTATTTGACCATTTGTACAGAACTTTGCTTTGCAAGGACAGTCATTATATTTCTGCCAAAATCAAGGTGTTGTAAATCTCTACCTTGGTGCCGGGGTATTTCATTGATTCAGTGGTGATAAGTAGCTGTAATCTACAGTGGGTTCCAATGAATCCCACTGGTGTTCATTGGTTTACGGTGGCTTCCACCAGTTGTGAAGGCAGACACATTCCATCGAACTGTGGTGAGAACCGGCGTGAGACAGTGGAGACCATTGGTATTCAGTGGGTTTCAAGTCGGAGGTTCCATTGGTATCCACTGGATTTCAGTGAGTGAAAGCTCCATGCGTACGGCCATTGAAGTCCACTGGTTCCCGGTGTGCCGGCAGTGGAGTACGGCGATCACCAATGCCGACCAATGCCGATCAGCCGTTTGACAGCTCCGCGTGTATTACTGATACAAAGAATGTCAAGAACAAGGGCAAGGGCGTGAGAAAAGGGAAACGAAAGCCGCAGACTCTGACAACGATGACAACAACTCGAACGGTGACGTCTCAAACGAGGATGAGCTCGGGCTCGATGTCAGCGATAAAAACCCCCCACATTCCCGCCCCTCCTGCAAACACAAACGCGAATGCAGGAGGCTCTTCTAATCATACCTCTGCAAACACAGACAGCGCTGCAGGAAAGGTACATCCCTTTCTAACTCTGGCTGGACATTTTGAATCTGTCTAATTATCCTTCTCTTCAAGCCAATCAAATTTGTGAATCCGCTGTAAGTTTGTGTCTTCGATTCTTCCCTTCATTTTGTTACTGACATGCATACAGTGATGCAGAGTTTGGGCCTGCCTCTAGTCCCATAGTACGAAGCGAAGCCACCGGTTTGTGGATTCTTTTCAGGCCAATGGCTCGCTAATAAGGATGGACACGGGTACACCCGCGGGTACCTTCGGACCTATCCGGACCCGGACCCGCAAAAACCGTACCCGTGTACGGGTCGGGTCTAAAATCCGTACGGGTTACCCGCAGGTCCCCAAATTCGTTGGAACTTCCAAGATTAATGATATTTTATTGTCAAATTGTCAAATACAGTGCGGTAAATGTAGACTACTCGTTGATCTCATACATTCGGATTTTTTCTCTGCTGCGCGCTCTTGATGGAGGTTGAACTGGGTGCAAACCTTCGTCTCAACGGTTGAAGTTTCTGCCTTGCTGACCTTGTTGATGCGGAAATGCTCCAGCTTGGAGCTGGGGTGAAGCGCTATATGCAGCATAAGATTGGAATTGAATTTGAAGCAACTAGTATCGCATACCAACGGCCAAATACTGAATGTCCGAAAACCCGCGGGTACACGGGTCGGGTACACGGGTTGAGCACGGGTCTGAAATCGCGACCCATACCCGTACCCGCCCACACCCGCGGGTACAAACCCGCGGGTGTACCCGCGACCCGTGTCCATCCTTACTCGCTAATCCCGTCTGCGACAGCTGCGATGTCGACGAAGACTGCGAAACAAGCTAAAAAAAGACTCGGCACATCAAGCACGCCCGCGTGAGTGTCTCGTATTTATTCAAGCCAGAATTCCATGCTATTAGCCTGTGTCACCACATTGCCTGACCTTGCCTCAGCTATTCCAATTCAATTCGCATGGATTGCCGGGAAACGACGACTCCGCGTAAACTGGGCGCCTCGACTCTCCTCGCGAAGGCGGCCGTTACACGCACCCTCTCCATCCTAGACTTTGGCGTGAAGAGTTGAGATGATCACGACGTTGGAAGGGATTCGCATGTACGCGTCAAGTTTTGCTCTACACTTCATGCTTCCTCCGTCCGCCCTGCTTTTCGGATTCCCGTATGTCGTTCTTCCGTTGGGCACGCGCTCCCCGTTCCAAATGCCCGTACCGAGTTGCTGCACCAGTAACTTCGTTTCTCTACAATGTTGCTGAGCTTGCGCTCAGTCCCCTCGGGCACCCTGCATCAGCTGGCGCGTTCAGATAATGGGCGCAGATCGGATCCCATGTTCCAGCCGCGTGTGCCCCGCCTTCTTCAGTCGCTCTTTTTCCTTTCCTCCTACATATCGTCTGCGCATCTGTTGCTCAAGTTTTCTTCCATCAATCCTTCTTTCACCTTCCGGCGTATTTCCTTCCTCTATGGCTGCCCTGTCCTCTCCATTACCTCCTTGAGGCTGCGCCAAACATTGGTCCGCAGGCACCGCTGGCAGGACACGGTTTAGACACAAGTGTGTCTATTCGCTTATTCGCTGTAACACTGTTGGGTTCTGTCCCATATTCTCCTCTTTTCTCTTCCGCCCTTTAGTTATATCAATATCCATCCTCGCTCGTTCACAGCTTGTATACTTTCACAGTTCGTACTCGGCACCTCATCTCACCTATCCGATTCTCAGACCACAACCCAAACACGACATGGACTCCACGTTCCAGTTGCTCTTCAGAATTGAAAGTACAGCATCCCTCATTGATTCTAAATTGCCTGGACAGAACGCGTCCCAGTCGTGTTCCATCACTGCGCCTTCCCCTTTCGTCGTTCTCTGCCTCACCCTCTTGGGCGCGTTTCATGCTTGTTGTGAACTTTTGTACTTGCCGTTAAGGCATAGCACGAGTTAACTCGTGGGTGACCCGCACCCGTGGCTACAGGTACCCGTGACCATTTCCTTCATACTCGGATCCGTACGAGTTTCTTCCCACGGGTGATCCGGATCCGCGGGTCAAGATACCCGCAGGTATTCCACGGATCAACCCGTATGAGCCCATAGGTAATTTGCCCTTTTAAACATATAAAATGAAACATATGAGCCAAGTTGTTATACCCGTATGGGTATGTCAAGACAAAAAATTGACACCCGGATCCGTGTCTACCCGTGGCTGCAGGTACCCGAACCCGCGAGTCGGGTTTCCCACGGGTATTTCCACGGGTCAACCTGTGGTGACTCACGAGTGACCCGCACTCGTGACAAGCCTTACTTGCCGTTTGTCTGCGCGGTCAAACACACGGTATGTGGAACTATGAATCTTGTCTTCAATAGGGGAAGTCAAAGTTAAATTCCACAGTCGATTCTGAACGTGATTCAGAGGTCGATTCATCTGTGGATTCTTGTTTTTGAATCACCTGTGAATCGACCTAACTTTGACCGCACCCGATTCGACTTTGGGCCAGTCGCTTTGATGGGAATCGATTCGAAGTCGATTCCCGCGTGCTTAAATCACGAATCGATTCGAATCCGATTCTGATGTTGTTGCTACTCCGGAGTAGCAACGGCGATTCAGGTCGATTCTAGGTTTTGATCGATTCTGAGTCGATTCGGACCTTCAGAAACGACTTCAGAATCGACCTCTGAATCGACTTCTGAATCACCTTCAAAATGTAACTTTGACTTCCCCTAATACAGGCCCCTGCACCAATAACCATATTTACAAGCACCCAAAGTTTTGGAAAATTAGGGATGGATATGGTTATGGGTTTGGGTATGAAACAGTTGACCCAGACCCAGACTCAGAAACCTAAACCCAAACCTGTGGGTTTACAGGGTGCTCATAGGTCATTGGCCAACCTGTGCCAACTGTGATGCAAACCTCAGCATCTTATTGCATGGGATTTTAGGTAAGAATGTGGATGTTTTACATGAGTTCAGACTTAATATGGTGTCCCATACACAGTTTTTCACCCAAAGAAAAGCTGCTTTATTCATGTTTTACAGCTACTTTGTACTGTGAGCCTGTATTGTCATGGGTACCTGCAGGGTTTGGGTCTGGAAAGCTACTGCCCTGCAACCCGTACCTGCCCAACCAATGGGTTTGCCTGAACCTGTGTCCTTCACTGGAAAACACACCATTTTTAGCTGAAAATTCTGAGCTTGTTGAATCAAGACATAGGTTTGCAAGTTTGTGATCTTGATGGCTTTTGGGGCCTGTTTTGGGCTTGTTTGACCTTGTTCAAGCTCACAAATCAAATGTCAGAAGTCTGATGTATTGGCGACTCTAGGGCATCAATCATGCTGCCTTTTGGAATTTCAATCAACCATAAATCAAAATTACAGTACATCCTTCTGAATTTCAATACTCAAAGCCAATGCTCTTAATATGAGCACAAATCCTATCTTGCTGAGCAGTGATCCACTGGCTCTCAAGCATCACACTAAAAACTTGGTTGTTTTTGCAATGCCAGCCCTGGAGAGGGCTAACACTTTTTTCTTCCTGGCTGATCTCAATCTGAGTCAAACAGATCCTGTTTTATCAAAGTTGTGAGGCAACAGCAGTAGTTCTATCAACCCCTTAAAAATCTCTCCACATAAATAATCTGATTCTAAGATTTTGTATATAAATGTGTACTTGCGTTCGCCAAAAGTCTTGGCATGTGACCATTTGATCCGGGCTGGCATCAAAAAAAAAAAAAATTGTCCTCTACCACAACACATTCCACGCTCGACCTCAAAATTTTGTGTGCCCACCCTTTGCTTCCAGGACAGCCTCCACATGCTCCCTCATCTTCCCAGTATGCATTGTTATCTCCTCAAATGGCATTCTCTCCCATTCCTGCTGAATTACAGTTTTGAGACTTTCAGTGGTGGTCAGGTGTGGATGATGGTCACGAACACGCTTTTTCAGCTCCTTCCAGACAGATTCGATGGGGCTGAGGTCAGGAGAGCTCGCAGGATACGTAAAGAGGGTGATTTTGTTGGAGGAAAACCAGAGGTATTTTACCTTGGCTGTGTGTGATGCAGCACCGTCTTGCTGAAAGCACATACCTTGCTGTTTTTTCTTTAGCTCCTTCCTGGTGTCCTCCAAGACACCCTCCAGGACCTGCTCACGATATCTGTCTGCTTTCATACCCCCACCCTTGCTGCCAGGGTACTCCAAGACGACAAGTGGCCCTTTCCATCTGTTTGTGACACACCCCCACACCATTGCCCAGAGAGTGAGGCACACCTCATTGTACACTTCATCTGCAGTGCGTGTCACGTACACCCGGCCCATCCTAGTGCTCTCCCAATAGATGGTCAGGCCGTGTCTGGTCGATTCCGCTTATGTATCTTACTAGCCTATATTCCTAACGTTTACTAACATCATTGACACTCGTTAAGGCTCCAATTGTTTTTATTTAGTTTAGGTTTTAGGCAGACCCTTAGCCGAGATTGCCTAAATCAAGTCTCTCGAGATTGGTCGAGGTACAATCGGTACACCTCCCTCAACCCGTACCAAGTGGTGTTCACTTAATCTCAGTCTAGGCTGGCCAGGCTATATCCACAAAGCTCGACTCGGTCTCACCAGATTTGTCCAAAACGCAGTGAGTACTGTTTTCTAATATAAGTGCCGCCTTTCCTAAAACATTTGCGCGCCTGAACTCGTATATCATCGATCGGGATCTGTGATTTAACGAGAAGCGGAACACCGCCGGCAATATGACCTGACCAGCGGTAGGTAGGTAGGTAGAATTACAGAACGCACTGTGTTTTGCTACAAGTGCAGCCTTTCCTAAAACATTTGCGGGCCTGAGCTGATAAATAATCGATCGGGATCTGTGATTCATGGAAACGAGAAGCGGAACGCCGTCGGCAACATGACCTGACCAGCGCTAGGTGGGTAGGTAGGTAGACTTACAAAAAGCACTTTGTTTTGCTACAAGTGCCACCTTGCCTAAAACATTTGCGGGCCCAAGTCATCGATCGGGATCTGTGATCCATGTAAACTAGAAGCGGAACGCCGCCGGCAACATGACCTGGCGGAACAAGGGTAGAGCGTCAAACGTCCGCGTAAACTTACGGGTTTACGGGGGCGAAATTACAGTTACGGCCCCGTCCCGTCTGCTCCCGTCTGAGGCTTGGACCGAACTCCAAACAGGACGGGTTACGAGTATTAAATGAGATCGCGGGATTCAGCCGTCGATGGCGGTGGCAGCCAGGGAAAAGCGGGATGGCCATAGTGTTACCGTACCGGAAGCAGAGGACAGGTGAGATGTGTTGGACCTTAGGACTCAGATAAACAGTAATGTGTCCAGTTCTATGATTGGGTCGTATCTACTGATCTTTGGCGGGTGGGTCGCTGTGTCGCATTTCCTATATCCTCTCTCTCTAAAGCTCGCGCCAAGAGGTGACTTTCACGTGTGGCTCGCGTATAATGCGCTGAGAAATTATGATTTTCGTGCACAAAAATACACGCATCACGATGCAGTTGTTCAACTACAATTTACTATCACGCGCCTTCGCAAATCCGATCGCACCTTCGCCTTCCATTTCTTCGAGCTGAGTGGCGCACAGACCAAGCTTAGACAAAATCTCAGTGTATGCTGCCCAGGGCGCAAGGAAAGGCTATCGAGACCGACGACTCTGGGATTTTCAGATCGCAAAGCGATGATTCTCGGATGGGGCACTGGGAATGGAGAATGGAGGAATCCAGCGCAGCGGCTTCTTCTGTCGTCAGGACTGGAAGTGCGCAGGCATCAGTTTTTGACAGAGATGCACGTTAGAATACTGGTATATACTGTGTTGAATAAACTGACCGTAAAAGACGCCAGCCCAGTAATCCCGCTCGCGTGTCGCGAACGCCCTGGTTAGGTATTCCCTCAGTTTAGGCCATTCGCCGCGGTCCGAGTGGACATCGAGTGTTGGTGTCCAGCCGTCGAAATTGAACCCCGCAGGAACTGCCTTCACGAATCCCTCAAGAAATACTTCGAAGACTCCGGCTCGAGACATCCGACCGACATCCATAGACCGTCTTTGCAGACGTATATATTGTAGAATGGCGCGCCGCCGTCGAGAAGTCGGGATCCGCGCGTGCCGCTCGTGTTCGGAGTCATCCGAGTCGTCAGCAGGCACCTGGCGCTCGCTGCCCGCGAAAGTAGGCCCAACAGAGGGAATGAGGAGAGATATCGCGTGTCTGAAACCTTAGAAGGCTGAATTCTTTTTGGGACGTGCGAACAGCAAATATACGAACCATATCGGCATCAACGACCTGACCACTGCCACTCTTTCCGCATTCAATCAGAGCGAGGAGGATTCCGAGTGTGCAGGCAAGGCCGCCTCCCGCAAAATCGCCGAGGAGCTTCATCGGAAAGCTGGGCTTATCCAGGGAACCAGGGAGTATCTGTCAGGACTTGAGTTTGTCTCGGGTCCTGGATGTGCAAGCTACCGACCGATAGAACCCCGCTCAAAGCAAGAGGTGATCGGACAGAAAATGGATGATATCATGCTCAGAAATCCAAAGGAGGGGGGGGGAGGGGGTCCACGCCAGCGGTTGATCGGTCCGAAGGCTTACGGACCGTTCTCCGCACTCAGATAATGCTGGAGAGAGCTGGCGAGAAAAGATTTTTGGGTAGAGGAGTGATGACGTAGTTTATCTCGGACCAAAGTCGGCGACAAAGAACAGGAGATCAATTCACTTGAGGAACCTTTTGAAGCGAAATGAAGGTGAAGGTGAGTCCATAGTCTTATTAAGAGGGCATATTTATGGGGGGGGTCCACCTTTTCCACTTAGCGATCCATCAAGAACTGAGGGAGCTATACTGAAATCGAGCGAACCGCCTTCAAATAATCGAAAATGGGTCGGACCGGCATCCTGTGGCACTGCAAAGCGGTACATGATATCGCGGCTCTTTCGGCCGACCACCTCTTGGCTCAAAGCAAGAAAATTTATATCGTGTCTTAAACTCATCAACAAGCCCGCTTGGATAAATAAAGAGAAATCGCACCCGCCATATCCTTGTACGGACCTTATTGCTGGTAATTCAAGCACCAATATAGTTCATCGAGTAAATACCTGTCCTCGGGAAACTGTACAGCACATTTGAGTCACCAAACACGAGCGAAGGCGTCGGGGGACACTCACCTGACCATTCTGGCATAAATTAGCTTCTGATTCAAGCCTGGTGAAGTATCATCCCCCAAGACACCTCTGGCCCGAGCCCCAGCCGCTCCATGACACCGGGGCGGAACGGGTCGATCAAAATATCGGCGGAGGCAACCAATTTGGTCAGCGCAGCTTTCCCGCTTAGAATTTTAGGATTCATGGCGGCAGAATTCTTGCCGCGACATAAGATGTCGGATGGAGGAGCTACTGGACGGTCAATCAGGACGACTGGGGCACCATGTCGACCAAAATTAAGCCAACGAAAGGACCTGGCCCGAGACCGCCAAACTGGAGGGATATCAGGAACTTCTTTAGTGTTACTGGGGGGGGGATATGATATAATTCGGGTTACCTCGACGACTTTGAGATCTGAGAGAGGCATTCCCTTTCAAAGGTGTCTGAAGGAAGATGGAGTCGATCGGGCTGTGGGATGTATTCGCAAACGCCATCAATGGCTTCCCGTGCACAAGTGAGAGGCAATCAGTGGCCAATAAACAAATAAGTATGTACGCTTCGTTCTTGAGCGAAGGGCAGAACGAAGCGGTGAGAATATATAATCTACATAAATGTCCATGGGAAAAGACTGTCCGTCGGTGGGAAGAAAGAAAGCGGGGTCCGCTTGATCGGACTTACCGCCGAGCACGCCATGTGTTTGAACAAACAAACACACTTGTTTACTAGGCTCGTTACCAGCCTGCCTACGAATTGCAACAATGTGGCGAGCATGTTGCCATAGGCAGGCTGGTACTATCAATTGCCCACCTTTGCAACACGGTTTTGATGGCACCTTGTTGGGCATGGTGCGGGTGTTCTCCTGCGAGAATGGGCTTCAGCATTTTCACAGTACACCATTAGCATGTTGAAATTTTGAATCCCAAGTGGCTTAATTTTTGAGATAGAATTGAAGTCGTAGTAAAGCTCCGATTCATGTCCCCACCTTTGTAAAAATATTTGCCTGCCAATTTGGCGGGCAATCAAACCCATCAAAAAACCCACTCGCGATTTTCTACTGGGCTTATATGGAGCTCTTGGCTTCTATAAGGTATCTGGCAAGCTCCATAGATCCAATTTACACCTCAAAAATTTATCACAGTGGAAATGGTGCAAAATTGAAGTTACCAGATCAAAATTTTGCAAAGGTAGGGACTTCTGCAAAGAGGGGGCAATGATAGTACAACTCAGGACAAACAAGAGGCTTGGGTGCAGAGTTCGATCATTTTCCTTTTCCTTTGTTCTGAGCTCATTTTACATCTTTTAGAAAAACTCCAAAGTGAAGGATAATTCCAATTCTCCTCTTCTCAAATTCTGAAGAGACAGAATTTTGATTACAGCTAATTGCAGTACTGAAGGCGCGGATCGAAAAATTGCCGTTTTGGGCATTTTTTGATTCTCGCAACCGATTTGCCCATATCTCGATAGGTTCTGCACGGATTCAGCTGAAACGTAGCTAGATAATTCGTACTAATTCATATGCAATTAATGATAGAGAGAAATCCTTCAAAATATTATATTCTGTGCTGATTTACACTTGAGGCCATTAGAGCGATGAATCCCAACTAGCAAGCCCAGATGTTGTCTGAAGGAGCTGATTTTTTGCTAGGGTGGACTTTGATACTTGTAGAGAATTGTGATAGAGCCATATTTGCAAATATATGTCTTATTTTCTGTCCTGGCTGGCTTGAAGGCTTTTTGCATTGCCAATACAACAATTCGCCCTAGCTGACATATATTTGCAAATATGTCTCTATCACAATTCTCTACAAGTATCAAAGTCCACCCTAGCAAAAAATCAGCTCCTTCAGACAACATCTGGGCTTGTTAGTTGGGATTCATCGCTCTAATGGCCTCAAGTGTAAATCAGCACAGAATATAATATTTTGAAGGATTTCTCTCTATCATATTAGGGGACTTCACGGTAGGGCCTATTTTCTTGTTTGTGAATAAATATATTCAGGTGATGGGGTGAATAAAGATTTCGTTTGTGGAATAAATGCATGATCACCCCGTTTGTGTCATTCTGAATATATTTTTATTCTTTTCAGCAAGGAGGCATGTGCCCCCACCATTGCCCTTCCCTCGCCTCCCTTCTGCCATCCCGCTCCTGCTGGTCCCACCCGAGGATACTCCCCAGCCCGACCCTCTCGTTGTTGAGCAGCTGGCAGCCCGGGTGCGCAGCCTCCTTGGTGGCGAGGGCCACGATGAGCACAGGCGGCGTGATGCGCATGGTCACGGAGGAGAGGAGCGGCGCAGCGGTGGCGAGGCGCGCAAGGATCACAGGGAAGGCCGCCTCGGGTGCGGCAGGGGCGGGAGCGGGCTGCGGGGCGAGCTTGAGGAAGGAGTTGACGCCGGTGGCGATGGCGCCGAGGGAGGAGAAGCGCCGGATGTGGTTGCCGCCGTCCTCCGAGAGGCGCCCCGGCAGCGGCACGGGCGGGGAGCTGTCGCGCGAGGATACGGAGGAGGAGGTGATGTCTAGGGAGCCGCTGCGTGTGCTGGGGCAGCTCGTAGAGATGGTGCGTTTCACATGAATAAATTCACAAACAATTGTTTTATTCCACAAACGAGATTAAATCTCGTTTGTGGAATATTTTTTGTTTGGGAAAATAATTGTCCCATCACTCGAATATTTTTATTCACAAACCGGAAAATATTGCCTACCGTGAAGTCCCCTATTAATTGCATATGAATTAGTACAAATTATCTAGCTACAGTTCAGCCGGATCCGTGCAGAACTCATCGAGATATGGCAAATCGGTTGCGAGAATCAAAAAATGCCCAAAATGGCAATTTTTCGATCCGCGCCTTTGGTACTGCAATTAGCTGTAAGTTTGTTGCGGGTGAGTTCTGGGGCCTCGAATTTAGTAGAGAATTGATCGCAGCGTGATGCCGATGATCGGCACCACTCAAAATTTCGAACTCCGGGTCCAGTCCTTTGGAGGGTCCTGAGTTGTACCAGCCTGCCTACGGCAAAGTGCTCGCCACATTTTTTTTGCCATTCGTAGGCAGGCTGGTCACGAGCCTACTTGTTTACTGCGCCCATCCACATCGACCACCCGCTCCTAGGCTCGTGAAACCAGCCGGTCCCGTGACGATTGAACTTCCGGGACCTGCCGGCCGCAAGCAGGAGATATACCTACGTCCAGCACGCTCAATTTCTCTACCAGGCCGACGTGGTGACTGATGTTGCTCTGGGGGGTGTCTTCTCCCTAAAAAATGTGATTAGATGCGGAGACGACTTCTACCCGCCACCTACCCCTGACGCAGAACGAGGTGCTAGTCCACTACTCTCTTTATGCATGTATATTTTAATCTACCCTTGTTCTTCAAGTTTTGGAACTTCTTCAACAATATGCAGGTTTTATCCAGCAGGTCTCTGTTTGTTTTTTGCGACCTCAAGAAGGCAAGTGACCATTGCAAGCGAAAGTTTATGTTAATGCAACTCAAATGCATCCCCACGTTCGTTGGGATTGAAGGTAAATTTTTCATGTCTCGGCGCTTCGTTTAACTCGCTAACATCATGAATTCAAGGACTTCTGATGACAAGCTTGATTTGTGGCTGACGCCGTGTTAATTCTTGCCATGTCCTCCTGGTCTTGTGTTTGCTACGATGTAGTCCTTCCGCACTCTTATCTTTTCTGTCTTGTCACTAGGTCGCACGATGCATTCGGGCAGTAGCCATCAATATCTCTCGATTTCAAGAGTCCACCAGCTCGACGTCGTACTCCCCACACAAAGTCTCGCCGAATTCTGATCGATTGCGCACTTGCCTTCCCCCATGCCGCGAGTACTTCCTGAATCGTCGTACACCAGCCTTTGTAGAATAATGCGATCTATGCGCCGATACCTAACCCAACATACGTAAAATAACACCCTGCATCTTACCGTCGCGGATGGCCTGCAACAAGAAAACCCATGAGCACTGAAAAAAGAAATCCGAGGAAATATGAGATGCCTCGTAGATGACCGAGATGTTCTGGCCAATCGTAATGTCGTCCACACCGAGGCCATTGGCAAACCCGGACTGGTTCTCGACCCCATGGAGCTTGATGCCCAGCATGAGTCGCACAAACTTGTACACGGCCTTGGTTTTCCCCAGATATGCGCTCGCGGGTGATGCGCCCCGCTCGCCCGCGAGGAAGGCACTGCGCAATAACTGGAGGACCGTTGTTCCGCGCTCAGCTACGCGGAGTTGGAATGCCGGGATGGCGGAGAGCGCCGTCACTGATGTCCCGGCGTACTCAGTGGTGAAGAATTTGAGCAGAACTGTAGAGGAAGATGCAGCGACCTCGTGCATTTGGTCGGCCGCGTCCATGTTGCTTGTGCGTTCTATTGAGGCGCGAATGATGGCACAGATGTCGGGGAGGAGGGTGGTGTTGTCAGCATAGGCTTTCCCGAAGGATTCGTGCAGCTCCTCGTGCACAATTTCGCACAGGCGCGTTCCGAACTCGTCCTGTAGCGCTCTAATATCAACAGCTATAGACAGGAAGATAATCAGCTGAGCCATGCAACTGAAGAACAGAAGTTGCAGAATTCACCTTGGCAGAGGATATACAGACAAGAGGCGGTCAGCATCGTCAGTATGTCCAGGGACTGGATCGTCGCCCGTGCAGATATTAATGCCAAGGAGCTACCAAACAAAATGTCAATTCTGACCATATGTTATGTCGCGGGGAAATCCACATACTTGACCGCCTGGTTGTGGAGCTCCGCTGACTGGATGTGCGTGGACAAAGGATTCGCGAGATACCCGAGCTCGGAGACGTACGCGGCCGCTGCAATGTCGACTAGTCTCTGTTACAGATACTCTAATAATTTTGATGACGAACAAGTAAGTATCAATATTAGAAATGTCGACAGCCTTGCCTAAGTAGTTCAGTGATGGATTCGTCAGCGCGAGCGATGGCGGGAGACCCCTGTTTTGCGCGGGGTTAAGGAGCTCGGCCATTTGGGCGAATAGGAGCTTTCCCATGTGGTGCAGAGCAAGGCGTGTCTTTTCCATCGCGTTCGTCACCGCCATAGCCTGCAATTGTTGTAAGCGTTCAAATTCAATCTTGCGTCAGCACAGGTAGTGCACCTGGAAATTACCCCCTGCGAGAGGATCAGTCCTCTTTTCCACCGTACCACAAATGAATGAGACCGACCGTGATGTATTTCTCCTGTGTCGCCGTCGACCAGCGGATTATCTGTGGCTAATTCATGGAATGAGGCTGCATTAGCATGGTGAGAGAAATTTTTCAAGCGCACTTGAATTGCACTCTTGCGTAACAGCTGACAAGGCGGATAAAATATCCTCTATTTGCGGTCCGAGAAATTGAGGCGATGTGCGTAGCGGATACCTGTCCTGGCGTAGCAAATACTTGTCAACATAGATAGATACCTCTTTCTCATGGGTCTGTGCGAGTTTGCTGCCATCTAACATGTTCCAAATGTTTCGAGCGCATTCCACCTATGGAAATTGTACCCGAGTTATTCTTCCCGTTGGATGATTCATTCCCTCACCTTGCCAGGATGAGGACGTGCGACTAAATGGATGAACGGATCAAACGATCCTCGAGTGCCGAGAAGTGCTTCGGTGCCTAAGGCGGTGCAGACTTGGGCCAAGAGGGTCAGGTGGACGGCATCATTCAACGCCAGCGCTGCCACAGAGGTTGAAAACGCGGTGCCGTTTAGAATACCTGAAAGGCGTATAAATTTGAAAGTAAGCAGGGAGAGTGTGGATTGCCTAGATGCTCCTTGGAGGCCAACGCTATCGGCTCTATTTTGTGCGCAGACAACGCTGCACATGAAGAAACCATTTTCCTAGAGCCAAATGCAGGTGGACCAACAAATGCCCGGATTGACGGGTTGCCGACTGTAGTTGGCTCAGCGAAGGTGACGGGAAGATCGAGCCAACGGACGTACTGAGGAGACCCGCCACGTATGAAAGGGGTGACAAGTCTATTTACGGATGAAGCGCTTCACCACAAGAAACAAAGGGGCATACCGCCTGACGCCGAAATTGAACCGCGCAAAGGAACGACGGGGATCACGTTTGCACGCAGAACCTCGTGTATCTTCTCTATGAGCTGGAATCTGACTCCCGAGTGCCCGCGGATGAGGGAATTCATGCGAATAAGCATTGCTCCCCGGACCCACGCCTCGGGCATGGTAGTGGCACTGCCGGGGTCAAGAAGGGGTAAAATATCCTGCGGTTCTTGCGCGGACGGCAAGATCCCTAGACATAGTGAGACAAAAGCACACATGGACTGCGAACATGATGAAACTCACCGGAAACCTGATGCTGGAGGAGGGCCAGCCCCAGATGAATAGGCTTGTCTGTTCGGTTGTCTGCTAGAAATAGGATCGGGCTCGATCAGAATCTGTGAAATGTAATTGGTGGAGATAGCATACCGCTGCCTCCAAACCCCGTGGATATTCCGTAAACGCTTACCCCTCTTTCGACCTTTTGGTTGATAACGTCACGACTCTTTTTGGACCCGTTCCTTCCATGAAGGAAAATACCGTGAACAACAATTCAAACGAAATAAAGAGACAAACCTGGATCGCTTTGTCGGTGGACAGAGCTACATTTACGCCAAGATCACGAGAGGCGGCTGTGACGGCTGTACGCCGCGGAGATATTTAGGTACGCTTGATGGCACGTTAGTACCAGGATGCAAAATTTCAACTTCGAGAAAGATGCTGTGGCACTGCAGTCAAATGCTCGATTCCGACGGTTTACACTAAGAGCGAGTCGACGGTGCAGATTGATGTAGAAATGGGGCGATCGCGAGTGAAACCGATGCCCGGGGAGCCATGGAAGGAGGTCACGGGAAAGGCGAGGGGAGCACAGATGGAGAGAACGGCATGACGGACCAGCCTGTTCGTGTGTGGTGCAAAGGGACATGCGGAGGGAGGTTTATTAGTTGATGTGTCTGGGATAAACCGACGCACTTGACATCCGATGAATGACATTTCCGGAGCGAACCAGCGCTGCGAGGAGTATGATAGACGCTCACGTCGAACAATCAAGGACGGCGGCAGGTGCGGCTGAATTGTACATGCTGGTGGACACGAATTGACCACGCAGTGTTAGTGAGCGGGTAGGCGGCGAGGATCTTGACCGAGAAGGAGCTATCTTTCCTGCGTGACGAGCGCGCTAATCTTGATGTTATAGTAATGGGACACAGATTGAGAGCGCACGAGGCAAACATATTCCAGGGATTCCTGGAGATATTCAGGGGAATGAATAACACCGCATGGAAGAGCTTAGGGAAATCTGTAACAATCGGCGTCAGCCTTCGTGGTGGGAAGCAGCTGAGTGCGCTCAGAACAAATTCGCTGGGAAATACCCCGGGAATGTCCAGGAGATTGGATTGCCCATAGAGAACAACTTTGGGTCCAGGGTGAGGATGATGATCCAATTGCTGACGGATCATACCACTACTCTTAAATATAGGCCACTGACACAGAACAACGCCCGCGCGAGGCGAAAATGAACTGGGAATTCCCTGGAGATCAAGTAAGGAGATATTCGCTGTGGTTGAAAACCACGAACAACTTACCTCGTCGTCAGGTGGGCATCGAGCATCTTCGATTCAAACCCTGCAGAGACATCGTTGACCGGTGGAAATGAGGAACAAGACGATCGTCGGAGACGAGGATCAGCTGGGTCTTGGGGGACAATTCCGCCGGAGAATGGGGGAGCCGTGTGAGGGGGATGCGGGCAGAGGAAATCTGGGGTGCTTAGAGTGCGAGAATGGCGGGATGGCGGGCGGCAGCAAGGCACCGTAGGAAAGAGTTTTCCGGGAGCGGGTCGCCGTGCGATATGTTTCGGGCGGAGAGCACAAAAGGGCAGGAGGGCTGGGTGGGACGTGAGCGCTTAAGCAAGTGGGAGGCGCCGGTGTGAGAATATCGCGGAGGATGAAAGCACCATGTAGGGAGGAAGCGGGAGAGAGATTGGGGGCTTGAGCTAGGCAGCGGAATGGCACGACGTCAGTCCGAGTTAGGCACGGGCCCGGGTAACCCTAGGCGCTATGGGTGGTGAGGGTAGGAGAGTAGCGGTGGCGAGCGTCAAAGACGTGAGATTGTGTCACCGTGATGACACCTGGCACTTGGTGGCGCAGTCACACCGCGCCTCATGTTTCTCTTTCACTCCGCGACTATCGCTCTCCACGGAGTCCGAGTCCACGCTGCCGATCTCGACCTCGTCGAGTGCGTCCTCTCCAGTCCTCAGCGCTCAGCATCTACGCTGCCCTCACCTCCCCACTCCGCTCACCTCGTCCCGTTCGCATCCTCCCGCCTCATCCTCCCATCCTCGCGCACCGCCTTCCTCCTTCGTCATCTCCCGCTCCCTTCCTGCGCTTTCACTTGCGCACACCCCCCAAAGATGTGCAGCTTCGAGATGCATTTGTCCCGAAGCAACCCCCGCGCGCGATACCTGCGCCATGGAGGAGAAAGAGGAGGCAGGGATGGGCTGCGTTTATAGATGGGGATAGGTGGGGTGGATGAGTCTCTGTGTTTGACCATGTCTTTGGAGCAGGCGGACGGGGAGCAATAGAAGGGGACAGTGGTATCCAACCCCCTAACGAGGGATCGGAGGTCGTCGATGGTCCTATCTCTCGCTCGCAGGCGCGCCGGGCCCAGCGTGAATGAAGTAGATGTACCAGCATCGCATTCGGGGGATATATCTTGCGAGCTGTCCCTCCCCTCCAGGGTTGCCGGCGCTTTGCGAAGCGGAGACGGGGATCGACGATGCGGAAGCACGGTGGCGGCTCTCGTTTGTGCTGGGACCGGCACCGCATTCATGCCTGCGTCTCTGCAATAGGCGCCTTTGGGGCCACGTCCCACCGCTCCCTCTCCCCAGTCTGTGCTCCCCCCGCCGTCGCCACCCATCCGTGAGGGACTTCCCCTCTTTGCTGTGCACTGCCTTTCCTCTGGCGCGCCTCAATCCTCGAATGCTGCTGATCATCCACGAACATTTTCCACGTCCCTCCCGTACTTCTCTTGTCCGCTTGCTGTATCGTCTTGTACTTATGCCGAAGTTAACGATACTAACGCGTCCCCAGATCCCATCCCCAGCGTGCATATGACGTTGGTCGACCTGCATTGGCACACAAGCAGCTCCCCGAGGTGGTTGCAGTGGTTTTATACAATGTGCGCACCAGGATCAGAGCTGGCCGGTATTCTATTTTGCCCACGTTTTCATTCTACTGCATGCCCTTTCGCTCCTTCCTCCCTATCCTTCTCTCATGCCCTGTCGCTCCTGTTCCCGTTTCCGCACATTCACGCACCATCTCCGTTCCTGCTGTCTCTGCGCATTCCCCTTCCGCGTCGTCTGATTATCCTCCCTCCGCGCCCTCCCTTTTCCACCCATGTTCCCCTTGCCACTCCCTCTTGGCCCCACTGCCTCTTCCTGACTCCTTGCTCCTCACTCCCTGCTCCCTCGCTCCCTTCCCCTTCCGCCCTTGGTCTGCTAACCCCACCCAGGCTCGCCCAAAGATGCGGCGCGTCGCGAGACATTGCCCATCTCGCAGCAGCACACCGCGAGGAGGAGGGCGGAGGTAGGCTGGGCTTCATAGGAACGTAATGAGTTTATCCGCCGTTTGGAAGCGGGACCTGCTGTGGGGAGAAGGAAGGGACTACAACGCGTGGCGCGCGGGATATACGCGGTCGAGTTGTCGCTCGGGGCGCATTGCAGGACGCGGATTGGGATAGGTAGGTAGATGTAAGAAATACTCAAGCATCAATACTAGTACAGGAGGACGTACACCGGCAATCTATCAACTGTTAACCTCTAGCGGAAGCCGACCAATTCACAATCTCGAGTTATCTAAACTCGAGCATCGGTTCGCGCATGTGCATGACCCTTGTCTGTGTCCGGAGGAAGACGAAGATATTCGAGAGCGCGTATCATGAAGAACAACGAAAGACGGATATATGGATGGATACAGACGTACGACATATTCGGGGGCGTCAGGATGCGGGTGGAACTTGCTGCGAAGGACCGTTCGGTCATCTCTGCGTGAGCATGGCACCGATATGGAAGCTCTACATGAATCGGTTGAGAAATTCCGCCAGTTATCTTGCCGCGACATTCAACAACGATCTCGACCTCCTCTTCATTTTTGTGAGCGCAGCGCATCTTCATCTCTCGGCTAGTGATATAAACCTCGTAAGCTGGTCTCTTCTCGGGAATTCCTACTACGTTCCTCATAGAGCTCTACAAGGGACTTCAAGAGGACCTGCGAATGATTACGAATGAACTTCTAGTAAACCTTCTGGACAGCGGCAGAACGCTAATGCGATACTCACGCTCCACCCCCTCTGGAGCCAGCGCAGCCATGCGCCGGGTGAACAGGTTGGGGTTTTCAAGCTTGATGTTCAGTCTCACTAGTGAGCTTGGCGTGAGTCTCGCAAAGGGCTGGGTCACAATTCTCGTCCGCCGTGTCCGGCTCCAGCTGGGGCGATGCTCAATCGCATTCTAGGCGCTACCGCGGGCTCACGAAATTGCATCTCCAGCTCATCGTCCAATGCCTCCCAATTCTCATCAACATTGCGTTCTTCCTCCTTAGTATCGGTCTTGTCATTCTGCTCCTCGGCAATGACCGCGCTATCGGGGCATCCATTTGTTTTGGCGGTCCTCGTCGCTGTCTTGTACCTTGTGAGCAGTTTCCACCCTTCATCGTGAACTCATCAAGAAAAGTAGAAAAGTAAGTACCATTCCTCTTCCGATTTCACCGCCAGGCTAATCACAATCCTAGCTTCGGACATCTACCCATTGGCGTCGCGTTGACTCGCGACTTTCATCAACAATTCGCCAAACTAAGTGGAGCGTACACGACTGTGATCCTGCTGCTGCCCACATACTACCACGCTCATCCGTATCGTATCTGTTTTTCCTCATCCTATTTTAGAAGATTTACCATGTCTCAAGAAGGCGCCAATTAACCGAACTCCTCACAGACATCTTCGAAACGGCCTCCCGAAGCATCATTCATTTCTTAGAAAACGGTACAATCAAATCATGTTGGATACTCTTGCGCTGATAGAATTTAACGTAGACGGCTTCTAAAATACAGCCTAGAATCGCGAGATCTATGCGCACGGTGCGGCGTCTTGCTCCCGCACCAGTAGGCCATGTTCTTGGCCCCCATAGTTGCCCTTGCGAGACCCAGTAAGTTCACCCCAGTATCTCATCAGCCATACTGATTTTCCCCTCGTTTTATCCAGAGGTCACCCGGGCTCGGCTCTTGAAACCCACATTTTGCATTGTCGATTACCTTTTGGCTATGTTCACCATGGTAGTCACCTCTGCGTACCTCCGCAGATCTTTTGCAGACCTACGATCACCTTCGCTGACTCCGCTTAGGTGGTCCTTGAACGTAGTGACTAGGACGAGCAGAAGTTCCTGTGGCTAAGCTCATATCACGCCACCACGATACTGGGATTGGATATGCAATATTTTACCGGAGAGACTGGGGTTCGACTCGCCCAGGGACGTGAGTCTATGCCATTCCAAATGCACTTTTAATGTTCCCCACATATTTTGATGTTTTCCCCTCCTTTTATCATGAATTCAGTGACTTTCCCCACAACTTTTCACACTTTTGAAGCTCAAAATAATGTGGGGATTCCTGTTTGTTTTCCCCTACTTTTATTGCCCAACTTTTACATTTCAACAACTTTTGCTTTGAACTTCACCAACTTTTTTGGGTTCGAAAAATTTCCCCACAACCTTTTCGGTTCGCAAATTTCCCCACCAACTTTGGGCACAATTTTTTTTTATTGCTCAAATCAGCACCTAAAGCTAATCAAATACTAGATCTTGATCCTCCACAGGCCTAACCATGCTAGTTTCATCCCAGGAGTGGAAATATGGTAAGCATCAAACATCAAACACGATCACGTGTCACCCGGGCCGGCAAGCATGATGCCTGCGAAGTCCAGTTCTAGGCATGCTACTTGCAACTTGAGTGACAAATATATAACATCAGTAGTGCGCTCCACGGCAGAGCCCACTAACGGTTTGCAACTCAGATCACTCCTGGCAATTTCCGGGCAAATCAATAGTTGCAGAGATATCAAGTGAGTTGGAAACTTAGTTGAATAAATTCGCTTCACCCAAGCCATTCTGCAGGTCAGTTTCTGGCTGCCAGGTAGCTTCTGATGCACACAAACCCAGGATGGTTCAACAATATCTGAATTCCACAATGGACCTGGAGTTTGGTTTTAAATGCATTTCGGGTGATTGGGATTTTTGGTCTCATGCACCTACACCACGACTCAGGTGTTGGTAAGTTTGAGTGATTCTGAGAGCGAGAACCAATAAATCGACATTGAAAGAAAAAAACAACAATTTGAGAAAGGTCGGACATCAAAGACTCGGGAACATCAAGGGGAACGTCATAAGAGACTGAATCAGAATATGAACGCATCAAAATTACTTGGAACTTTTCCGTGGCAATAGTCTCTTTCAAGACCTGTTGTATAGCATGTGAGTAGGTTTGAGAAGCAGAAAACCAGGGCTGGTCAATTTATATGTATACTTCTCTTCTATCCAGAAAGAACTTGTGCATCAACATTGACTAGGCCCAATTCTCGCTCGGTCGACACGTCGACCAGCTCGCATTGGGCGCGGGGACTCGGGGTCTTTGCCTACTTCAGAATTCTTGCCTAGTAACATTGGAAGAAATTATGAAGGATTCAACAGTTCAGCTTGAGCACCTGTGGGCAAAAATGAAATGGAAAAGACCAAGTAGAATATTGTTGTTTCATGTACAATTATATTGGGTATACAAATAAATCTTAGCATCACTAGAAAGCTGCTGTGGAAATCAGAATGTTTGATAAATTTCTTTTAAGATGAAGATTTTAGTACATCACTCGCTGATTTATTGCGCACGTGTTCAACAATTGAATAGCAAAGAAGGCATGTCTCTCAAATTATCAGGGAGAGCAATGTGAGGAAATGAGCCCATCGCCAAAAATCTCACATCCAAAAGTGGAAGTGAAAAGAAAAAGGCACCTGCGAGAATCGAATGGGTGACCTCAAAATGTGAATTTGGCAGAGAACCCCAAGAGGTGGGCGGCCGATAAATCCGTGAAATCGACCTCTTTTCGGAGTTAGCTCCGAGTCCGGTCCAATCAATTTTGGGCTTTGATGGACATCTTGTCCAACTTTCGCTTTGCCGCTGCAAAACAAATCCATGTGTAAAGTATAACTGAGAGACCCCACCATTTTACCATTCCCCGAAGAGAACTAAGTAGTTTCTATAATATTCTGGGGCCGGAGAGGGTCAGTAATGGAATAATTGCATCAGACCGGACATGCGATCTTGGCTGATGGCAAGTTGATGTCCCGATATTCACCGATCGAAGGAAAGCTGAAATGGCTGCGGGGTTCGGTCCGCAGGGGGTCGGTCCGAGAACCGCCACGCTTAGAGGGGGGGGGAGGGGGATACAGCCACCATTTAAATTTCAGAGGTTGATTTCAAGAGGTTTCAGCCCGCCCACCTCTTGGAGAACCCTATACCATTAGGGCACCTGAGGACCCACTAACAAGTTAGTGGGCATTGAGAAATGAAGCCAAACTCGAGAGGATACAGCTCATATTCCTGGTGCGAGGCAGATCCAGAGCTCGGGTAACCGGAGTGGGCGGGAACTGGACTAGCAGGCATCACGCTTGCCTCCCCGGGTGACATGTGATTGTGTTTGATGCTTGATGCTCACCATATTTCTACTCCCGGGGTGAAACTAGCATGGTTAGGCCTGTGGAAGATCAAGATCTAGTATTTGAATAGCTTTAGTCGTCGATTTGAGCAATATAAAAATTGTGCCCAAAAGTTGTGGGGAAATTTGTGAACCAAAAAAGTTGTGGGGAAAATTTTCAAACCAAAAAAGTTAGTGAAGTTCCAAACAAAAGTTGTTGAAATGTAAAGTTGGGTAATAAAAGTAGGAGAAAACAAAGAGGAATCCCCACCTTATTTTGAGCTTCAAAAGTGTGAATAGCTGTGGGGAAAGTCACTGAATTCATGATAAAACATCAAAATATGTGGGGAACATTAAAAGTGCATTTGGAACAGCAGATGAGTCCACTGTCTAGTGTCTTTGATGTTTGTTTCATCTGCGTATCCTAAAGTCTCGTGTTTGCCTTAACTGACTGAGTAAATTGCAGGTCCGCTTGCACTAGTACAAGTACTTGCAGATCTCCATGGATTTCTTCACTAAATAGAGCTTGCGTCAAAGATTCAAGTGGAGAGACGGGCTTGACCACAAAAACTTCTTGTCGATAACAGTGCAGATCCAAATATCGTCGACGAGTGCTTTGGGACCACATTGACAGCAGCATCTAGTGGTGGCAAGATCAGGTTCAGGATATGGCTGAAACGAACCTGAGGTTCAAGTTCGGGGTTCTTGGGGGAGGAAATCTCGCTGAACGCATTCGAATACCCAAACACTCTTTAAGCCATAAACCTACTGTATTATTTCAATCAAATCGCAACGGTTGCAGCAGATGTGATTAAATTTTGCCACGAAATTGTACATCATCAAAATTAAATTTCCCTACATTTTTGTATGGCTTAAAAAATTTAATCTTCTCTCTTTGCATAGTATGACAGCAGCTGTGCCTTGTGAAAAAAAAAAATCTTCTGAGGAGGCTAAGATTTAATCCAGAATTTTGTTCAGGACCATGTGAGTCAAAGACGATCAATTTTACACACTAGATTTAATTTAAAATAGGATTAATTATACGAAGATTAATTTTCACTGGTAAAAGCGGCAAAAGATACCAACGAGGGTGTTTGAACACAGGACTGTATGATGATTGGGGCAAGGCAGATGAATGAGGGGAAGCTTTAACCACTACCAGCAAGCCATGCTAAACTGGTGTCGCATTTCCCACATATCAATCATCCTGCATAAGATAAACAGAAAAATCTATGTTCAAGTCTTTCATGCTATGGGGGCTGAAATAGGCTCACAAATGCAAAATTCAGGGACTTTAGATTAAATCTTTAACAAAGATTAAATCTTCAAAGATAAAATCATCCCTGCCTTTCTTGAATCTTGTTTATTTAAATGTCCTGGATCTAATCCCTGCTCAGATTCACCACCTCTAGATTAATTTTTTTTGGAAGATTAAATCACCTTTGCCTTATGTGAGTGTTTATTTTCATTCTTTCCTTGGCATTACCCAGTGACACAGTCTGTGACATGCATGGTCTTAATGTTTTAGTTGTACAACTCATTTCTCATATTCCAGATTCCATAATTGTTATTCTAGTACCTTCAGTTTAACCCTGCTTGAGTGCACTTTATTTTCATTTTCAGTCTAATCAAATTTAAGAGACCAGCTCATGCGGCTCAATTCACTGATTCGCGCTGGCGGCGCGTGCAGAGGAGAGCGATTGTATGAGGTTTCAGCAAAGTTTTCAGAGTGACAGCAACGTTGTATTTCTCGTCAGACGCCACCAAATACTCGATCCTCGAGTGTTTCACGTTGTAAAGCGGAAACAATTAATTTCTTCCTGAATCGCTCATACATGAACTTAAATTGATTCAGCGCCAATTCAGAGGTTGAAGGAAAGATATCAATCCTTGAAAATTGAGGGCCATGGCTGGGCCTTTGGCCTTTTGTATATGCCTATTCCATGCTTGAATCCTACTAAGTACTTAACAAGTCACCGTTAATAGATATCTGGTAGGCGAATCGTCCGGCTCCGTTACAGCGCGACATCGCGTCAAAGCGTCCTGCCACCTCGACCTCTGTGGCTCTACATCCACAGCAAAGCCAGTTGCAACCTGTTCAACCATGCCTGAGGCACAAGTCGTTAACGCTTTCGCTCACCGGATTCACTACACCCTGGGTAATAGGCATAAGAGTGCTGGGGTTTGGCCCACATGTACGTAACGACGCACTGTACGTTCGGCGCGGATGTCTCTAGAGTGCAGACGGAAGTTTCAAATGCGTCGCGTCTACGTTCCGCAGAGTTATTGGGGCGGAGGGTCAGTTTACGCCCGAGAAAGGTATTCAGACCCGCCAGTTTCCAATGCCGTTTATAACACTGACTGCAGACCGCAGCCATTTATACATTTCGTATGCTTGCCATGGTTCCTGCTATTTACTTGGTTCATTTCAAGCTAACCGATTTTAGCGTGGGTCACGCGCACGCTGATTGTGTGCAAAATTAAAGGACTAGAGCAGATTATCCGTACGTCGGCAAAACTATATGTGTATGCACCTCTATGTACCACTTGCCCAGCTCTCACCGTTGTTTTGCCCCATCTTGGGGAACACGGCTGGCCATTCTGTAACGTCGACGAATTCCCCGGTGCAGAAGCAGACCCACTATAGTTCAAATTACATCAAGGATTTGTACCAGCGGGCAGACCCCGAATATGCGTCCCGGTCCGTCCCCGCCCGGCCCGTAAATTTAACGGTGTGTGGAATTCACTGCACTCCAGGTTCACTGTCCCGCTGCTCTGGGACAAGAAGTTCAGCACCGTTGTGAACAACGAGTCCTCCGAGATCATCCGCATGTTTACAGCTGTTTGCAAAATTGATGACAGTCGTCTAAAAATAGAAGAAAGAAAACATCTTGAACGCACCTGATTGTTTTGCTCACTTGTCAGTAGGAATCATGTCGTTGAAGACGGAATTACAGCTGTTTGCAAAATTGATGACAGTCGTCTAAAAATAGAAGAAAGAAAACATCTTGAATGCACCTGATTGTTTTGCTCACTTGTTGGTAGGAATCATGTCATTGAAGATGGAATTATGTAATTCCGTCTTCAACGACATGATTCCTACCGACAAGGCTGCATTGGACCTTTATCCTGAACCGCTTCGCGCAGAGATTGATGTGCTGAATGACTGGGTGTACTCGGATATTACAGGAGTTCCCGAAAATAATGTCAAACACGTTTTTTTTTGGCGCAGTTCCCAAAAAGGAAATTTGCCCTCGGTCTCTTTCCCACGTCCATCATGGTCAATCGCCGGATTAGCTCGGACCTCAAAGAGCGCGCTCTGTTCCTTTGGGAGGCTGGATAGTCCCCCGAGGACATTCGTTACGCTTTCAACGTATCATCACGCAGTCTATACCGCTGGCGTGCGATCTTCGAGGAGTTCGGCACTGTCACGAAGCCTTCGTCGCCTCTCCGTGGCCACGACCGTATCATCAGCTTGGGAGTACTGGACGCAGCCAAGGAGATATTCTTTCACGACCCATCTGTTATGTTGGACGAGCTACAATGGCATCTTGCCATCCATCATGATGTGGCTATTTCTATCTCTGCACTACAGGCGACATTGGTCCGTGCCGGGCTCACGTGTAAAATGATGCAAAAGATCGCAAAGGAGAGAAATGAAGCTGGAAGAGATGACTACAAGGCCTGTGTTCGTGATCCCGACACCTTTTCTGGGACAGGGCTGAAGTTCGTCACGGTTGATGAGTCGAGCAAGGACAAGCGAGCGCTGGCACGACACTACGGACGATCTCTGATTGGACAGCCCGCAGTTTACTCGCATCAGTTCGTACGCGATGATCGCTACACTCTCACTGCTGCCATGAGTGTTCGGGGATATATTGCGATGCGTATCGTGGAAGGATCAATGGATGCGTTCGAGTTTTTTGATTTCATTGTTGAAGACGTGGTGCGTAAACTGTGCTCTCTTGATGTTTCACTCACTCACTCTCACTCTACAAAGATTCCCGAGATGAACCCGTATCCAGACGTGCAAAGTGTCCTCGTCCTAGACAATTGCAGGATCCATCATACAGATCTACTGCAAGAAGTCCTGAACGAGAACGGTTCGCAGCTATGATATCTCCGTGCACACTCTCTCACAGGTTTTCAGGAATAATGATCCTCTATTTACCACCATATTCCCCCGACCTCAACCCGATAGAGGAATCCTTCTTGACATGTACGTTACAGCCCTCTCTAGCGGTGCATGTCCACTGATAAACCACAACAGGGAAAGCCTACCTGCGCCGCCATGGAGAAGTTATACATGAAGCTGACGATCCCATTGCTGCGCTGCTAGAGTCGACGTTGTGCATTACGCCTGAGATGGCTGAGGGGTGGTTCCGACACGCAGGGTACATTTGGTGAGGTTCAATACATACAAATGGAATTCATGATTCGATATCTGTAAAATACTGACAGTCTGAATGTAATAATGATGACAACGGGATAATATGATACGATGCGATATGATGCGACAATACAATGCAACGATTTGAGGAGAACAAGTAAAAAAACAGCATATAGCAAAGTGGATCAATCGTATTTACCTGCTGCAAGGTCGGCTTTGAAGTGAACATTGGCGTTGTGGACACGTTTCCAGCTAAAGAATGTAAATCCAATCTTCTTCAACTCTTCATCCAGCGTAGCCTCCGTCTGATCCCCTGGACGAAACCCTACCTCTGCCAACAGTGCAGCATCCCCATCCTCCAAGTTATGATTTTCAGTGAATTGGGCAAGCGAGACAGCGTGGCGTTTCACGGGGGAAGAAGGTGCTGTGCGTGAGTGCGAAGCAGAATTTGCTGGTGGTATAGGTGCTGGAGCAGCAGATGGAGCAAGATTCAGGCCAGGGATCAAGGCTGCAAGCCCGCCGCTGCCGGGCTGCGATAGAATTGATGCGAATAATAGGTCTGTGAGGGAAACCGAAGAACTAGCGACGCCAGGAGCAGTAGGGATGACAGGCGCGGGTGCCTGAGCAGCAATAGCCGGTACAGTCTTGATGCGCTGATTCGCGTCGAAAATTTTGGATACTGGCGGTGTATTCTCGTCCGTTTTGCCTTGAGCCTGTTGGTCCATTCAAAACATATCTGAATACGGAGGAATCAACAAACCATCGCCGATGCCCACACACCCGACCGCGTAGAATTGAGTTCGTAGTAGAAGCCGGTTTTCGGGTCATGGTAGATGCGGAGATCAGGGAACTGTGGATAATTGCCGACTGGATACTTCTGCTCGAGCTTAGCGCGCTCGTCTTTAGTAGCCTTATCGAATGATTGCTGTCGGACCCAATTAGTTTTGACGCAAATGATTGAGTAAATGTGTACTGAACCTTTTGCGCTAGGATTGAATCGCTTGGAAGGGTCGGCTCAAGCTCGGAATAGTCGAATGCGGGCTCTGGGTCGCCGTCCGTCTCCCACGGCTGGCCGCAGAACAGATACTCAGCCAGAACGTCATGATATACTGTAGATGACAATCAACGCACCGTTCGATCATCCATGGGTTTTGCAGGCGCCGGCATGTACAACAACACCTGATGAGACCCCTCAGCTTTATCCTTCATTTCATCTAGCATCGCTTTGTATCCCGCCGCCTTCGAAAGTGGTAGCTTCTCTGTGTTCTTGGGTTTTTTCGGCTTCCACACGATTTTGGATTCGTTGATGTGCTCCTTGTGGCAAGGAAGCTTGGTAGCAATGGCAGAGAGGAGTGCAGAGTAGGGCTCAGACACGGGCAATGAAACGGTCCTTTCTGAATGGTGTCGTCGTCGCCGGCGGCCTTCGAGCCACTTCCGCGCTTCTTAGTGGTGACGGCAGGCAGTTTGGGAATAAAGATATAGTAGGTGATGCTTGGAGGGGGTTCGTCGATATCAGAGTCGTCGGACTTCTTCTTTTTGCCCTTCGGTTTTGCTTTCGAACTGCTCACAGACTCAGAGCTCGCTTTGCGTTTAGCGCCACGTTTTTCCTTTGCATCCCGGGCTTTGGCCTGCTTTTCCATGAGAGCAGGTGTCTTTACGAGAAACTTCCGTGCAGCTGCAGATAGAGGTCAGTAATGTCCCAAACGAGTCAAACGTGACGACACCTTCTGGGTTCTCTGCTGCCACAGCTAAAATCATACCATCGACGTCGTTGTCGGCGTGCGTGAGCCGCCCATCGATCGCAATAATGTCTTCGTCAGAGCTGTTACCATCCGTGTTGGTGTAGAAGAACGAGGGACACGGGAGGACCAGAGAAAGACGCGACTGAAGAAGCGAAGAAGAGCTGATGGCAAATTTCCTTTTTGGGAACCGCGCCAAAAAAAAAACATGTTTGACATTATTTTCGGGAACTCCTGTAATAGTCCGTTGACCTGGGGGGTGGTTTATCTTGCCTACATATGACCTTCAGACGGCGTTTATTGTGCGGGTTTTGCGACGCAGCAGGCGGCATATGAGAAGGCCGTTATCAAACTGTTCGAAGGAATCGACAACTCGAAGGTCGAGCAGATTTTGACCGGTAAGGACTACCTCGTTGGTTGTGCATACCACCATACACGGATTTACTATCATTTTAGCACAAGAGGCTGGTGGATATCTTAAACACCACATGTGTCTTCCCTTAGTGGAATGTAAGTTTCAGTGCCCCTGCAACTCACCCAAGCTGTCAATTGGCATCAAGGTGAATCCTCAAAGGAAGAGGTGCAAATAGCGTTGCAGTTTTTTTTGGTGGTCTGCCAGCACCCCTCTCTGAAACTGAAGGTGTCAAAAAGCGGCCATATGCTGTAACACTGTATTGTTACAAAGAACTGAGCAGACAAGCATACGTGTACCACGCAAAGCGGGTCTTTGCTAGTGAAGCATTTCCTTTTCTAGGCACTACGCCGGCCACCCAAAAAAGGAGATTTTCTGATGATCCGAGGGTGAATCTGCTTCAGGCCCAGTATTTCCTTTAATTCTAATCCCGTTGTTCCAAAACTTTCCATCGTTCACATTGGATCACCCAGACACTTTCCAGCTCACTGAATCTGTATTTTAGCTCCATGTGGTACCTTGTCCATTTGTTTTCCGTGCGACTAAATCCATCTGTATGTATAGTTTTGTTGTCTCTCAAGTATCACAATTATGTCATCCCAGGATTACTTTTTTGCTTGCATAGTAATACATTGTTGTCCTGTCCACACTGACTTTCTGTCCAGCCCATATCACCTTTCTATCCAATCTTTATGGATCTCCACCACCGCTTCACAAAATCATTTGCCTCAAGTGAGCAATATTATTCTGTTTTGAGTGTTGTCCAGGAAAAATGGAGAAATTCCCATTTCTACCCTCCCTGTGCGGTATTCTGCCTCCGAATCACTCCTGCTCTTGTGGTCACTTGATCTGATTTGCACGTATTTTGTTTCAAGGCTTGCCCTCGCTCGTCATGGAAACCATTATTCTTCCGGTATTTACTCTCTTTTTTACATCCCATGTTATCTACTGACAGACAGTTTGATCATTGTTTCCTCAGCATACCGATTTTACATCCCTGGCACCAGAGATTCTCATCATTGTCTGGAGGGACCTTCCACGAAAGACGAAGTCTCACCTGCTCTCTGTGTCCAGATACTGGCACGAGCAGGCCAAGGCAAACTCTTATCTCTGGACAGACCTTGTCTTCGGACCTAAAGCAGAGTCTAACTATCGCAAAAATGACTTAGTGGTGGCGTCACACTGGCTCAAATGGTGCAGTACTTTACCACTGTCTATCACTATTTCGAGAGACCCGGCCACATTCGAACACTTGACACACCCAGACCTTCTCCCTCTCTCGGACATTTTTTCGATGCTTGCTCCAGAAACATCATTCAAAGCATTTGCATCAGTAGGCCAAGCGCAAATGCACAGCTCTTCCAGCCCTCCCTGACGTCTTATTCCTGCGACCGTCTTCAGTCGATCTACATCATGTTGGAAAAACATTGGTTCACCACCATTCATGAGGACCATGCGTCCCCCTCCCTCTTTCCCCACCTACCATATTCTACCCACCCAATTGGCCGCATTGACGCTATCTGCATCAATATAGCGAGAAATACCTCCCTGTGTCATAAAGTGCGTGTTTTCAGTGGACAGATATGCCATCTAGCCTTGAGCCAGAGATCTGACGCCCCGTGAGTCAGGCTTCAGAACGAATGATTCACTGCAGGCATTTGTAACATAACCATGTCTCTTGATAACCCAAAACTCTAAATGGCGGGAAGGAAGCATGTGTAGACCTGGCCCCGGTTAACGGACCGATCACCACTTACTTACACTAGTTGTATGTTGTCTTTTGCTGTCTTGTCGTCGTAACTCGCGGTCACCGCCGCTTGTCTGGAATTCATAGCGTGGTCTTGTTGAACCTCGGTGTGATTCTGTTTCAGTGTTGACTGTCTGGCCGACAGCCTTCCAGAATGCAAAGTTTTGGGCACAGCTGACCCTCTGGCAAGGAGGTGTGGGTCAGCAGAATATGCTGGGCGTTATTTTTCCTGGGACCTGCTTGAAGACTGGATGGTACTGCTCACTTAGACTCGTCACCAGTCTGCCTGCGATGAGCAACACATGTGGCAAGCACATTACCGCAGGCAGACTGGTACTTCTCAGGCTGTGCCAAAGGGCTGAGCACAGAGTTTGAATTTTTGGCGGGAGCCAATCGCCGGCATCACTGTGGCTATGCATCCCATCAATTCTCAGTCAAATTTGACCGCTCAGTATACGCTCGCCTCGCACTTTTGAAAAATTTTGAAGAGACAGAATTAGAGAGAAGTCAATACAAATTGCACTCATCTTTGGAATTTGTCGAAATAATTTGATTTGAGCTCAGGATGAGGGAAAAAGAAAAATTTCAAACTCCGCGCTCAGCCCTTGCACAGCATACGAGAAGTACCAGCCTACTGTTCACTTGGATCAAGTCATTTGGTCAAGCGGCTGTTGAGATCCATAGAGATTGGACAGAAACGCAATACGGGATGGACCCAAATTAAACGTGGACTGGGCATTAATGCGATACACTGTGGGCAGGATATTAATTTAGTTGTGGCATAATTTCTAACTATGCAGGACAGAAATGTAGTACAAGGTGGGCAAAATAATGGTTGGACGAGTCAAGAATTTAGGAACCTTAGTAATACAGTCCTTGAAAGGCGTATCTAGTACGGTACATGCATATTGCAAGCGGTGTAGGACTAGTCCATACCATAGAACAACTAGGGAAAATATGAACAAGCCGCACATAGTTGATCTCCAGGGCCAGGTCGCGGTCGATTAGGGCGGAGGCGGCACAGTAATTGCAGCAGCTTCTAAGAGACCCCACATTGCAATGTTCATCCGGATTGGCCCTAGATTACTCAGACCTATCGTGAACTGGGTTGGATCAGTAGCGCATAAAATTTGAGAAGATCGGACTTGCCTCTTGATTGAAGATAGTGAGGGCCTGTGTGATCACCACGGCATTTTCGGGCGTCAGGTGGGAGTATTTCAGATATTCCGCTAAGGCCTGAATGTTTGACAATGCCTCCATGTACAACGAGATCGCGTCTTGTAGCGCATACAAGCTCTGAACGAGGTACTCTTCCTTCACACTATTGCTGGTATGTTATCCTTCAGGAGGCCTGAAGTCCATCTCGTAAGTGCTATCTCAGTAGGCAGTTAGCATTAACTCACCCGCAATGAACGTGCTGAGCGAGAGGACATCGGACACGCCGCTGGTCACGGCGACAGATGTCGGGAAATACATGCCGTAGATACCAATGATGCTGCGCGTGATTGAGGTAATGGCCCGAATCAGACTGCTGGCACTCATTTCGAACTTCAACAGACGCAGTTCCGGTGTGAGGATTTTCATCATCCATCGAAGTTAAGAAAGTGGGCGGTGGCAGTCTGCAGGAAATGACGCACTCCCTTAACCCGGTCAGATTGCCTTTTCAACAATCTAATGATCGTCTCCGAGGCTGCGGCCACGATCTGTGCGGATTCTACGACATCGAAGTCTGTAGATACCACTTCGTTGGAGCAGTATGCCACTATGCGGTTGATTTCGTCGTAAGGAACTGTCTCGGCAGCCTGGGTGACTGCCACGATTACATCAAGGCCCTGGACGATCTCTTTACGAACCCTACAGCAGGCGACGTCAAGCGGGGTTATCCATCTTAGCCTCAATACTGCTCACCTGTTGCTGCTGGAATTGGAATACCACTCCATTAGCTCCTTAACCATACCACACAACTGTCCCCCGAGGTCGTTGTCAGAGGTATCTGTCTTCGCGTTCTGTCTTCTCGTTTGGGGGCGATAGAGGCTGATCTCGGCCCTCTGTTGGACGGCCCTGCGCGGGTGAACCGGTGGAAGGAACGGCGGCCGAAAGGACTGAAATTACACGGCTGAGAATATAAATACGAGAAACTTATTTAAGCCCTACCTTGCGTTTGAATTCCACCGCCTCCTAGATATGTGATCAAAGTTAGTGCCCTACATGACATAGATTTTTTTTTTTTCCTTTTGGCGGAACATACAATCCGTTCCGCCGCGCTCTCTGTGCAATGCGAAGAATAGAGGGGTAGAATGGTGGGTCTCATTGCGACGGTATGTCGGGGGATGCGCCTAGCTGAGTCTTTTATGCGCCCTCACGAAAGGCTATAAAGTTTAACTTCGTGACTATTACAGCCAATTCATACATCCAACTGCGTAGGGAGTCTGGGCGTTAACTGTATGCCTGTCCCACTAAGTTTGTCCCCCATATCTGAGTCCAGTATTATCGGTGGGTGGCGGATCCTCGGGCTGGGACGCTAAATCAAAATACAGCTCTGGTGTAACAAACACTCGTAACTAGCCAGATTGGTTACAGCCTTTGTTCATCCGTTCGACTAAATTTCACACGCTAATCTACAGTGATGTCCAAGGATCCCGGACCGAAACCAACCGCAGTGAAAGTGGCATTCGAGGATGCCGTGCGTGCACCTCGTTAATATTATGAAATGTGAGCAGAAACTGAGTTGATGAATGTTGCGGATCGAGAAAAGCAACATCGAGACTCATTTGACGGGGAGCGCATGCTAACAGGAAAGAATACGCGTTGATGTGGCTAGCAAATTTTTGAATGTCCAATGGCAAGACAAATTCCCCACGTAGCGCGGCCCGTCTCTCGGCTCGGCTGCCGCTCGATGACGATCGGACGGCATGTCGGGGGGAATAGACACGATATTGCTGTGGGATACAGTCAAAAGGAATCTGCCTACTCATTACAGCGTGTCCGTGCTATGCGAGTAGTGCTAAAGGACCTTAGAGGTAAATAACAGCGCCCTTCCCTGCAACGCGTACCACTCTATATTTAAGAGCTTATATGTCAGTGAATATAAGAACTGATTGCAGAGAGGTTGCATTCGTGGATACCACGCGTAGCCCTGATTAATATTATGAACGGTGTTTCCGATCAATGAAATGTGCGTGGGACCATCGAATGTCCAACCCAGCCGACAGCCTGTGTATACTTTCCGTCTTGCATCCATGAGGAAGAACACGTGTCGGTGCATGCGTTGACATCCCCAACCAAATCATTGAGTGTCTAGCGCCAAGTAATTGCGGAGAAAGTGGCAGTCGTGGATGCCAGGTGCACCCCACATTAATATCAGGAAGCCTGTGTCCGATGAATGAAATGTGAACACAAAGCGGGTTGGGCTTTAATGTTGGGTATCGAAAAGCACAACAGCAGAACTCAGCTGACAACCAAAGCATGGTTTCAGTCTTGCATCCACGAAGAAGGATATACGTGTATGCGTTGAGGGTTCCGTTCCGAAAGTGGCATTCGTGCATGCCGCGCCCACCCTTCATTAAAACCCCCTTTGGCCTCCTCACTCCGACATGCGCGTGACCTTCCCATCACGTGTGTCAGCGCGCCCGCGCGTGTGTGTCAGAGTTGGTGGTGAAGGTTCGAACTTCCACCAACACTCATTGCTGAGTGGTCATTGTTCCTAAAAATTTAAAAACTCTTCTCGAGAACACATCAAACCCAATATATATATATATATTCGATTTTCCTAGCCATTTGTCAGAGTAAATTCAGCAATTTCAATATCTGGTATATCTGTAGACTGCCTCTGACACGTTTCATTTAGTTGACGACATGATGCATCATCTCACACGGGAGATTCGCCCGGTGGAATAAGGCAAATTTCTTTTCTGCATGTATTTTCAATTATTTTACCATTATCTTGATTTCAAAGGTTGTGGAGTATGGGGTAAGGCCCGCTAGTTGACCGCTAGACCGTGTCCACAGAGCTCATGTCGACCGAAAGGTGATAGATGGTTATTGTTTGAAAGAGAAAAAAAAAATAGCACAGTGCAAGGTTCGAACCCTGATTTTGATGAAGAGATTATAAATGCGGCCAAAGCACATCGTATACAAGTACCAGGACAACACGCTAGATGCAAGGCGGAAGACGTCAGTTGACTAGAGCGCGTGGGGACGCCTCCAGAGTCACACGTGGGTCGATTGGATTAGATATTCCTTTTAAGGCAATGTCAGAGTGGGAAGGCGTGGGCCAGCTCCTTCATTAATATAATGAAGGGTGCTTCCAATCAATGAGATATGAACAGAGAGTGGAACCATAGATTAATTTTGTAGATCGGAAGCTCAACCGGGGGCCGCAATCGACGGCGAACGCATGCTTTCCGTCTTGCATCCACGAGGAAGGATACCCGTCGACGGCCAACAAATTTAGTGAGGATGCCGGGCAAAGGGAGGTGCAGGATATGGAACTTCTCTCGATTCAAAGCCGAGTCGTGCCAGGGACAGCCGTGTGAGTGTGCCGAGCGACCGTCCAGCAAAGCAGGATGCCGTAGCCTGCCTATCATAGCCACAGGCTGTGCCTGCGCAGCGTATGTTGAGCTTTCGTCCAAAACAAATTTGAAATACTGAGAATATGATTGAGACGAATTTCTGGGGCTACATTGCTTGCATGCTTAGGGTCTCCAACGATGGCAGCACCTTTTAATCCCTTTTTGTCCGGCTCAGAAGATGGATTTGAGAAGCCGATCCTGGCCAGCCCCACTGATGATTTTGTTTTGGTCCACTTTTGCCTGTGTGTGGTGAGCCGCTCGGGATAAATGAGCCATGAATTTCCTGTCAAATTCCCATCACCAATTTCTACCCATGATTTTCCCTGAAATACTTTTGTAGAAGTGCCGCACGGTTATCACCGCCGGCCGGATGAGGCTGGATGCCGCAATTAATAGGTTGTATAATATCTTTCCACGCGTTTGATGAGGTTCTTGTACGCATTGAAAAAGACTTAGTAGTCAACGATGACTTGTCCGAAAGTTAGCCCGCAACTGCTCGAATTTCCGCATCTGGGGCCGAATAGCGGCAGGACTTATCCGAAAGGAGCTAGATTCGATCGATGGAACTCATCCAAGTTATACAACTCGCCGTTCTCGCCTTGGCGAGACTCGTATCTATAAGAAACCCTCTCCTCGCCCCCCGAACTCGTGCCTCCAATGCAGGGCGAAGTGGTGAGCTACCCGCTCAGTTCTTCCGCCACTTCAACCCGAATTTCTAACGCAGTGCAGAACGCGAGTGACCTGGGGCAGGCGGGACACATGCTGATTGACAACATGCATTTCATTGCCCTGGCACTGGGCATCCTCTTCGAGGCCGTCGACAGCACTGGCCCTGACGACGATGCGGCGATTATGACTTTGATCCGGGGAGTCGCGGTGGAGCTTGAGTCCTTGGCTGCCGGTGCCCGGCTCATTGTGCATGCGGTTCAGAATCTGCAGCTGAAGAGTCGTCCGCCGTACAATGTCCAGGACTTAGCAGAGGACACACTTTCTGAAATCGACAGGGTTCTGGGTGCCGCTCAGAGGTCGTGCGACACTGTACATTCCATCGCTGGGGGAGGCGCATTACCGTCGGTGGTCTATTCGACGAGCAACCCGATCCCGGCCCTTTGTGACTACATCGGCTGGAGCCCGCCCCGTGTTTGCCTTTGGCGCGAACTTAGGCGATTCCCTGATGTGCTGAATGCAATGGATGGGGTTCTCTCCGCCGCGCAAAAGCTCCGCCGCCTCGTTAAGGAGGCCCTCGATGCACCCGAGCGTTTCCTTGAGAAACGAGCACTTGCAACCGATTTTTCTCGTCAATACACCCTTTCAATCGGCAGAGCAGGCATCGAGATGGAGGTAAAGGCGGAAAACTTGCATGCTGGACCGTGCGGCCCTGTTCATCTTTCCGCAGTTTCACTCCCAGCTGATCTTGTTCGAAGGTGGCCATATCAATTGCGACGCGAATGGAGAGACAGCTGATGGAGTAAGCTCATTCGCAAATGGTTGAATCAACGGCACTTCTGGCGCGTATCCGTTGCGCTGACTTGAATATATGTTAAACAAGGGCGAGGTAACTTCCCTTTTGCGCCTGCAAGGTGTCTCAAACACTGGTGGCCGTGCTGCTAAATCTTCCGCTCCATATAAGCTCAACCGGTCTCGACGTACAGGCCAAGCAGGTGACGTGGGGTACCTCGGAACATGGTATGTATATGATACATCTAGCTATATATGCTGTGGGGAGAGGGTTCAATCACCCTGACTGGCAGTATTCAGTCAACACGACTGTGCCGACTGCACCTGCTCGAGTGAGCGATCCAATCAACCTAACTGATATCGCCCAGTCAGGCTGATTGAAGTTTGGCAGAAATCCCAATCAGCCTGAGTAGACATCACAGTCAGTTTGAGTGAGTCCAGTCAATTAGGTCGATTGAACCCGTTCAGTCATGATGAGCATATTCAATCAGGTTGATTGGGTCCAAATAAATATATTACAAGTACATAAATACAGGTGTCCTCGTAGCCTATGCTACCCCACTGTGTGTGGGGGGGGGGGGTATATTATACTCGCGTGGTCCACAACATGAACAACGAGTTTACCAAAGACAAACAGGTAGGTATGTATGGGTGATTATCCATGCATTACATCTACCGGATGTCATTGGAGCACGCACCATTCCAGGGGGTCGATCATTACAAGACGCTGGCAATCTGGGGACAGGCCGGCCGTTTGAATGGCAGCACTTCTGGTTAGAACCCGTAGGACCTGACCACTAGGTGAATAGCTCAGAGCTAGTGTGCGAGAGAAGTCCCTAGCGTCCACCAGTCCAGCAGATGATGTCATAAGTCTTTCCCTTTGCAGTGTGCATGCGCACCAATCCTGTTCTTTCGAAGCAGGTCCCATGAGCTTTAGGGATAATTGTCTATCCAAAAACAAATCCAGAGGACAACCGGGCGCGAGTCTTGCAATTTAAAACCCAGCTGGGGAACGAAAAGAAAAGTCGAGTGGATGCGGCAAGTAGAAGTTTCCAAAATATCATATTGATACAATGTACTACTTGAATTTTCGCCGGCGCTATTATCTAACGCGAAGGATATGACCGCCTGGGTGCACCGCCACCTCCATTACGACGTGCGTCCGAGTTTGATTGCAGCCTCCTCATTGACCCACTCGCCGTCGCGTTTGCGTTTGCATTGTGGTTTGGCGGATCGTCGCGAGCTACGGCCATCGTGACATTCTTGTAGCCGACCACGGTTTGCTTATCCCACGTGCGAATGAGTGTATGCGCCTCTTCAGACGGGAGACCGCGAACGTGCAGGTATTCGCCGCTGCAATGCATGTCGTATTGGTCGAGAGAAGGATGGTGGGGAAGAGCAGTGCGGAGGTGAAGCTCAAGGAGCTCGCGCGACGGTAGAGACAATGCCAAAGAGATCGGGCCCATTACGATCTCAACCAACTCGGAACGCGCTTCAGCCGAGGAGCGGGAGCGTTTCAAGTCTCGTGCGGTGTTTAACTGGTGAGCGGGAGCGTGAATAAGGACGGCAGGGCAAGGGTGAGACCTGGCGAGAAGGAGACCGAGTTCGGAAGTGGGATGGCTCAGAGGAGCGGGGAGCGAGAGGTGCATGAGCTGCGGAGAGCTCGAGACGGGCAATAGTTGCCTGCAGCTTGCGAATATCGTCTTGTAGCCCAGCTACAGTAGCGTCGTGCATGCCATTGATTTTTTATCTGATCCGTTCTGTCAGATTCAATGCATAGCGCTAGAATACCACGGTCCTGTGTGATCGTCGTGAACTGCTTCTTCATCGCGTCGCTGAGCTGTGCAAGAGTGAAAGGAGCCTCGACCCGGCTCTCCAAGTCCTTCAAGGCACATTCATGCGCGTGGGACATGTCCAGTGCATCGTCGGCTTTGTGTTCCACATCCTCAAGATGGGCGATCGTCGGAGTCGAAGCCGTCCACAGACGAGGGGCGCAAGGACGCGGGAGAGGCTGGAGATGCGGGTTCCGTGGAAGCACCTGAGACAATGGGAGGCGGTGCATCCTCCTGACCAGACGCTTTGGTCCGGCTATTGCGAACCGCGTCGCGGAGCTGGGTCTCGGTCGCGAGATTATCGACGTGGCACGACAGCTTGTCAACCCGGGTGTCAACCACACCAACAATGTCTGCCAGCAGAGCGAGGTTGTGTTCTGTACGAATGGTCATATTCGCCGCCGTTTCCTTCTTCGGTTTCTCGAGGATGGGGGGGAGAGGTGAGCTTGTAGTGTTCAAAGGTATCGACAACACGGGTAGGAACGAGACTTGTAGGGCTATAAAAAATTACTGCTGGTGACGTAGAGGTGCGCGCCACAGAGCGAGTCCCGGAGGATGGGCCGAGCGACTTTTTAAGGTCATCGCTCAAGGGACTAGCCCCTGTGGCCGGCACAGCCGGCAGGATATCTGATGCGGCGGAGTTGGTAGTGGTTACTCGCTTACTTTCCGCCTCAACTTTCAAACTCAATTCGGAAATTCTGATGGCGGCAAAATTTCGGCAACTTTTGCGGCACGACTCGGCCGCACTGCTCTTTGCAATTTGAAATTACTAAGTCCACTGCCGCCATGCAAGTCGCATAAATTGAAGACAGAGAGACCCTTGGAGCGCAATAATACTGCAACGATATATTTGTTATCTACGTAACAATGCGTGATACCATTTACAGCCCTTTACTTAGCCGAGGAGCTCCAGGTATGGCATATATAAGCAGTTTATCGGCAGTTGTGTAGCACAGCCATTGACAGTTGATCCGTCTTCTTCCTGTCTTCCACTATGGACGTTTCCTCCTCCGAGGAGAGACCTGTCAACCTTGTAGTAGCGTGGAAGAAAAGAAGCGACGATGCCGAGAAGTCCCTAAGTGGTGCTACTGCAAGTGCACCTTTGCCCAATGAACCGGCCGCAGCTCCACTGGTCAGCAGCTTGCGTTTTTCCCCTTCTTTTTTGCCTTTCGAATCGCACGCTGATGAGGTTTGCTTGGCAAATTTCCTTGTCATTCTGGCACCAGCTTGAAAACATGCCGCCCGAGCACTAAGTAGTCTGTTGTTAACCGCGCGATAATGTACGCTAGCCACGTTATTACAAATCTTCGGACTTTCAATTAGTTTCCCACGGCCTTTCTCTTTACTCTCCCGTCGCATCTTCGCTTCCACTGGCTTCCCTCACCTCTAGTCACGGCTCATGGCGCCTCGGTATCGCTGGTGCCACCCTCAAGGACGACAGACAATGAATGGCTTGAAGGCCATTGCTGGCGCATGGCAAAACTCGTCGGGCCTCTGGCCTCTGTGAACAAATTCGCCCGGGACCTCTCCAGTCAACTAGTTTTATTTCTTTGCAGTTGTCTTGTTCAAGCATTTGAATTGAATGTCCTTGGGTTCCAACTCCAATGGTTTGCGACTATCCTGTTTTGTTCGCCATTCATTCTGCAGAAATTGTAATCTTTAGAGTGCGGCACCTACCCAAGATCTCATTTAGCGCTGCCGCCCGTGCCGTCACAGGTACAGCCGTCGATTCAATGGGTGGCCAACAGGCACAGCCTGTGGCTCGACGGCCCGTTGATGAGTTTTCCTGATCTCCAATAGGACGGGATGGTAGACGGCACGGCCGTCACGGGTGTACAGGTTGAGAACATGCTTGTAATTTCGATTTCCTTCCCAATTCTGAATATCAGCTTCTTGCACAACCTCTCTATGTGTTGAGGGATCTTGTGGACTTTGGATGGTAAGCCATGATTTTACTGCTGTTCTGTTGATCACTGTTCAACACAGCCCTGGTTTCAGGTAGCCACCATTGCTAATGCTATACTCCTTCATGGCTCGGTTAGTTGGAGTCGAAGCTGCGCTGATTAACACCAATTAGATTAACACCCTGGTATTGATGTGTCTGCAATGCATGACCGACGAAACATGCCCTCAATCCGGTTTGAACATGGCTTTGTTAATCAACTATCCTGCTCACCTTCTGCCTGTTCTATAGCACTTTGGGTGGTAAGCCATGATTGTATCACTACTCTGTTAATTGCTGTTCAACTGAGTACTCCGTTTCAGGTATGCCACCATTGCAAGTGCTATACTCTTTCACAATTCAGTTGGTTTAAGCTCATGCTGTGCTAATTAACACTGATTAGATTAACAGCCCTGTGTCAATGTGTTTGAAATGCATGACCAATGAGACATGCCTCCAACCAGGTTTGAACACTGCTCTGTTAATCAACTGTGTTTTTTATCTTCTACCAGTTCTATATGCAGTCCTTTGAATGTTGAAAGCATTTGTTGTTCATTTACCCTGATTTTGCTGTTGGTCATGGCTGAGAGTATTTGTACTATTCACTTGACACCTTAATACTAACATTCAAAACGATTACAGCCGTTTGCAAAAGTAATGACACTCTTCTAAAAATAGCTAAAAGAAAGCAGTTTAAACAGACCGGATTTCCGTGCTCTGTTCTCACTCATTTCTGGACGGATTTTCCTGAATATAGATGCGTTCAAAAGCGGCGAAGCGGGGCTTCCAGAACGTACCCTACTCGCTGGGTAGATTACATAATTTGTATGTACCAAAATTCTGGCTGCCTGGTTTGAACCAGATGCGGCAACGGCCATATCTTCGCCATCTGCGAACCGATTTGCATAAATTCAGATGATTCTGAGAGCTAGAATAAAGGCAATCATTGGTGTGCATGCGTGAAATGAAACAAGCATGATTCCCACCCGCAAGAATGGAGCTACAGATCTGTACTGAATATCCATTCTGGTAGGTTGCCTTGAGGTTAAACCAAGGGCTATCATATCCTAGAGCTTTGACTCGATCCTAGCTTTGGGCGTCGCTTAGAATCATGCAAATCTGTCCACAGATGGCAAAGATATGGCCGTTGCCGCATCTGGTTCAAACCAGGCAGCCAGAATTTTGGTACATACAAATTATGCAATCTACCCAGCGAGTAGGGTACGTTCTGGAAGCCCCGCTTCGCCGCTTTTGAACGCGTCTATATTCAGGAAAATCCGTCCAGAAATGAGTGAGAGCAGAGCACGGAAATCCGGTCTGTTTAAGCTGCTTTCTTTTAACTATTTTTAGAAGAGTGTCATTACTTTTTGCAAATGGCTGTAAACAAGCAATGATCAGGAATGATTTTCTGTTGAGACAGCAATTGATTAATGACACTTCCTATGGCTACTGCTTGATGCCAGGATTCAAAACTCATTGGGATTAAGTAATGTAAAGATGTTCGTGGAATAAAACTCAACAAGGCAGATGAAATATGTGCCAGATGTGGTCTCCACACGATGAAACCACTTTTTCAGACTCTTCACACCCTCAAGAAGGGCGTTCTTGATTTCCGGGAACTTGGGTTAAATTAACATTAAAGATGTTGCACACAGCCGCATGTGGCGCCAGCTTTTGTGCATTGTGCAAAGCCGCATGATAAACAGAGGGATTTAGGAGTGTATCTATATTCACTTTGATAAAATACTGGTAAATTAGGTGCTATACAGTATATTGAACCACTTACCAACCATAATGTGCATCATTTTGACGTCATTATTTGGCTTCTCCACAGCCACTGTGCGGCTATGGCCGTGATGCTGCCAAAAAAGAGGCCATTTCCCACACTTGCTCCACCCGTCTGATGCCAGATCAATACTGACAGCTTCCAATGCACTCTACGGCATCTAGGCAAGGTTCAAATACATCATTGATAGGGAAACAAAAAGCCGCACGGTGCCGCATGCGGCTTTGCACAATGCACAAAAGCTGCATGCGGCCCATGCGGCTTTTTTGCAACATCTCTATTGTCTCCCAGTGCTTGATAAGGAACTCAAAGGTGGGGATGATGCGCCAAACGGTCAGCGTATGTTCACTCGAGAAGGATTGGGTAACATCGGCGGGTTCCTACACAATCAATAGTCAACTACAGCCGTGCATGTGATAACATCAGAGAATATTGTACGTGAAGAGCTTCGTGAATCACTTCAATCTTCGTCCACTCTTGTTTGGTTAGTGTGTAATTGTGAGATTGTTTGTCGCGAAAGTCAAGGAACCGAGAGGTTGAGCGAAGTAAGCACAAGATGGCTGTTGTAAGTACTAGATTCGCCAAAGAATGGTAAAATATGACAATGGCTTATATACGAGTAAGGGGTGGCAGTTTAATCATATCAATAACATTTGTAGCGCGCTTTGCAGCAGAGCCCACTAACTGCCTCAGAGCACATTATCCAATATGGCACTTTGCAAGGATCTTCCCTGTGGGCTGAAAAAATAAACAATACACCCTTATGTTCCCAGCATAGTTTCAAATATTGTTGCACACCATGTACTTGCCCAAATTTCCAGGTGGTAGATGGTCAAGATCAAAAATGGACATAACAGGTAATCAAGAAAAATAATGGCGCCCAATTCTTGCTCGGGCGACACATCAACCAGCTTGCATTGGGCTTGGGAACCCCAACTGTGTCAGGGTTCACTGCATGAACAGAGACACTGATGTCATGGTGTAATAAGTAGAGAACAAAAAATAAAAATAAAAATAGGTAGAGATGCAAAAGACATCACGGGTTCAAGTCAGGGCATCAAGTTGAAGAAAGTCAAAAATTGAGTCAGGTTGAGACAGCATAATAATGGCATACATCAAATTGCATGCAACCGGGTTTTCTGCATCAAAGAACTTTTTTTCACATTATAGAAGTAGACCGCAGTGCAAACAGACTGCTGGTACAGTATATGGATTTTACACTTGCAATGAGAACATCCAACCTTAGTACACGATAGGCTCGTGACCAGCCTGCCCACAAATGGCAAAAAAAATGTGGCGAGCACTTTGCCGTAGGCAGGCTGGTACAACTCGGGACCCGCCAAAGGGCTGGGCCTGGAGTTCGAAATTTTGAGTGGTGCCAATCATCGGCATCACGCTGCGATCAATTCTCTACTAAATTTGAGGCCCCAGAACTCACCTACAACAGACTCAATCAAAATTCTGAAGAGATAGAATTTGACAAGAGGGGAATTGGAGTTATCCCTCCCTTGAAATTTTCTCCAACAGATGTAAAATGAGCTCAGAACAAAGGAAAAGGAAAGTGATCGAACTCCGTGCCCAGGCCTTTTGTTTGTCCCGAGTTGTACCAGCCTGCCTACGGCAACGTGCTCGCCACATTGTTGCAACTCGTAGGCAGGCTGGTAACAAGCCTAAGTACAGGAGGTACCTCCAGGACTGCAACTCATTTGGTAAAATGAAATTGCATGGTCAGCAGGCCAAATGACAGAAAGAACAACAAATGGGCACACCAGAGCTTTTAATGGCAATTAAAAAAAAGAGCAACATGCGAGAATCGAACCTATGACCTCCGCATATGCCCAAACAAGACCAAATTTTGCATTTACAGCCAAAAAAATAAGCGATCACACCATAGGACCCACTACCTAAAGTTAGCAGGTATACTAGTCACAAATGGAAACTGAGTTGAATGAATGTTGAGACACCAGGCACTCATGAAGGTGAGCTAGAAATAAAAGGAACGTGGCAAGTGACTGATAATAATAGAGAGGGAAAATATATATGAGAGGGAACACAGTAGACTGCCACAACCATTACACAAAGAGATCAATGGCCTTGCATAGAACTTCAGGTATGACAAAAAAATCGAAACAATGTAACACACCTTTCGCAGAATCAACCAATGATCCAAGCACTTGTACAGAGACACCCATCGAGTTTGAACCTTTGAACCCAGAGCAGATGTTCGATAACAGGAACACCAGCTTGGGTGCAGCATTTTTTGAAGAATGCGCGCTTGAGGCGACATTCGGATCGACAAAACATCAGTGCCGAAGATTTTACAGCAACCAGAGCATACCTGTTTGATGAGAGCGAGAATTTTACCGACATTATCCCCGGCCGTCCATTTCCGGTTCTTCCTCCTCTTCACCAAACGATGCCAAAACCTTCGCAACATCGTCGCCATCAAGTTCCCCACTGGCGCATGCCGCATTGAGGAGCGAATCTTCTGGTTCAGCGATTTTGCGCTGTCGGAACAACCGTCTCCACAAAGTGCTTTGAAGCAATGTGAACGGCATGCTCGATGCACCTGAAAGCTATCAGCGTAGAATTATCAACAAAAAAGGGGAGAACATGCATCATATCGTGTTCCTTGGCCGTCCAACCCACATCGCGCTCGTCCAAGCCCCGTTCAATGGCCTTGACGGTGGAGCGGTTGACGGATACAACATCAGACGTGATTCAACCCACCTTCCCACGGAGTTCGTACTTGTCGAGCGTACTCAGGACTGCCGCTCCGATATTCTCACTAGTATGCCGACCCTCTATCTTCACGAATCCGAGCTCATCAGTAACAATTTCCCAGTCGTTCGGGCAGTCGGGAGGCGAGTGAATATAATGATTATTGATGTTTAGGTATGGGTCCCCAGCGTCGAGGTCCACGCATCGTGCGACACATAATGTAAGCCCAAAGTTTTCTAAAAATAATATATTTATTATGTAAGCAATAAGACGGGTTCTATCGAATCCATTACACAAAGTTTTTTGGAAGTCCTTCACAAGCTGCAGAATGTATTTATGAATCTCTGCGAGTGGGGATATCACTCTCCATGATAGAAGGGCGGCACAAAAGCCGTCTGAAGCTCAGCCGCTCGACAATGGAATGGCCCTCACAACACTTCGTGAGTACATGGTCTGTTGCAAATGAAAAGGTGCCCATACCTTATCCTGAGTAACGATCATTTCTATGAGAAAGTCATGCAGACCCTCGCAAGTAAAGATGGGCGGCCTCGGCTTCGCTACAATGACTCCATCCAATATTCCTTGAATTCTGGTACATATCAGCAAATCGCTCAAAGAAGACGAGAAAACTATGTACTCCTTGCCAGTTGAGGAATCGGCATCGCGAATAATGCGGGGGTGCATCTCGATGTTGAGTTTTTCACAGCGCACCTGGTACACTTCAAAATGATCCTCGTGGCTACAAGCGGAATCTGAGTAGAATATAGAAGAAATAAAGGAGAATAAATTACCGTGCGACATGACTACAAAGCATCGAGACGCTTCCAGTCAAGAAGCATACATCAGGCTCGAGCCTCTTGCGCCTGGTAAGCTATCAGTAAGAGAAATTCTCAACGTGGAGCGCAAAAAACTGACGTGCAGACGAGACAGATGGCACTAGCCTTTCGAACAACTGCCCCGGTATGAGGATTCCTTTCGCACTCGACGCACTTGAAGAGAGTTCGAACATCGGCAGTGGAGCCGGTGTGAGAAGTCTTGGCAGTGGTCTATAAAATCGGTCAGAAAGACTCAAAATGAAGATGTCTTTGAAGATACATGTAGAATAATTGCTTGGATCAAACAGGGAAAGGGAAGAGTAAATATATATATTGTATACAAGATACAGAGCCCTTTTATACCCTAAGAACAATGGGAATAGGACAATGTACATAGAACAATGCACCCAAGAAACAATAGGATATTGTAGCGTTTCAGACCAGCTGAACGTTTCAACTTCAACCTAAGGCTGTGCATGGCTGTGCACTCGTCACTGAACACGTCTGCGCCAGCGCAGCGTAAACGTGGCGGCTTGCCATTCCAACAATACATGTGCATGCTCCGCATCGCCAATAGCCCTGACTTCTCGTATTCGTTGATATCCATTGTGCTTGCCGACTCGGTATTTTCGCCCTCGATATCGGCATCGGCCGCTGGCTCGCATCCATATCCAACGGATTCTGCGTCCGATTCGCCGCCAGAGGACTCCCACGGATTGACTTGGGCTTTCTTGACAGGCTGGCGAGCTGCTGGAGAGGCTTTGCGCTAGTCGGAGTGTGCCCCCGCTTCGGCATTGTTGGGATCGGAAGCGCGAACAGAACGTTTCGAAGTGCGAGATGAACGGCAATGTCAAGAGGACGAACACCTTTGGTAAAAGTAGGGCAGAGTGGAGCGGCCGAAGCTGAAGCACCAGAGGAAGACGGACCCGAGAGTGGATGCTCATCATCGGCAGCATCGTTGTACCACTCGGAGGCGTCACGGAGCGAGCTGTCTGAATTCTGAGCGCAGCCAAGGGCAACTTCTTCTATCGTATAGTGTGGAGAGGTGGGATGATGAAAAGTCGAACTCAAGCCGCGCTTTTATAAGAGTGGATGGACTGAGAGAATACCGAATAAAACCAGTAAACAAATGGCGAGGAATACCTTGTGTCGGTGCACCGTGCCTGCGGCCCCAAATGGCGGGAATTCTTCGCCGAGTAGCAACCTAATGGGGTACACCATGCACTGAGTCGCTCCGCAGGCATGGAAACCAGGAGAAACGGCATCCATGGCCTTGGCAAAAGGCTGAGTAAGTTCTGAATGAGTGCTGGATAACATGCAAAATGGGGTATATACGAGAAACGAAAACGAAAATGATATATATATGACAGCCGGGTGAGCCGAAAGATGGCCGCGGTAATGGTGGCGGCTACATAAGCGGTCACATTCGGGAGCCGAGTACTAGTGCGCGCATCATGACAGGATGATGGCGCTGATCCAGTAGAGCAACTGGTGTCCGTGGGGCGGTCACTGTCCAATTTGATCTTGATTTTGCGGCCTGCTGTAAATTTGTGAACATTGGAGGCATTGTACTATCTGCGTGGCTCTTGAACTTCTATGTCCTCTTCTTTCTTGGCACAGTATGTTTCCAACCTCGCACACGGGTTTTGAATTCGATCTCCATGTGAGAGTTCACAGAACGAATTACGTGCATGGCTTGTTGGGATATGAGCACTCGGGCACATCACCGAGGCTGTGACTCACCGTGAGTCAGAGGGAGTCAGTAGGAATATTGGAGAACACGCAGGAATATCATGGAACACTCACGAATATTATGGAACATTTACTTATGACTCGGATTGACTCACAGAATTAGTATATATATTGTAGTTACAGTGAGGGTTTCCTCACGAGCTTGTACCACCCCGGCTTTACCGCCATCGTGTAAATCTTACTTTTATTGAACCGAATTATCGCGTGAACGTAAGGATCAAACTCCTTAAAGCAGAAACTCCAACATGGCTGAATGTAACTTCTTCAAATACTTCCAGTCAATGTTTGGGCTGTCTGAGCGATGTGTAACCTAGGAATTAGGCATTAATACTCATCACAAGTTCGGTCGAGCGAACAGATGCAAACTTTTAGATCCTTTATGTTCATCTCTTGAGCCTCATCCACTGGCATGTGTTCTGCTCTCCGGCCAATATTATTAATGACCCAGTAATTGTCACGTATGAAATCACTAGAGCAAATGAGGTACAGCACATTAATGGAGCTGGAAGACTCGCCGGATTTCCGGCGGTGGCCATTCACAATGCAATCACTGCAGCAATTCAAGCATTTCAGTTGCGTACTTGACCTTTAGCACGCTCGATTTCAACGTCCTTATTTGCCAGTGGAAGCAGCACCAGACGCGGCAAGTAGCCCGAAATGCCTGAGTCAAAGATAGCCAACCCGACGAAGACGAGTCATCCACAGCGCCGGCTGAGTTTACAAAATCATTCGGAAGTATCACGAACTCCTGAAGGACGAACAGTCTAAGGCCGCCAGAACTGCGGTGGAGCGTCAAGCGCGCTGGAGTACGGATCCCAAATCAGGGGCGGGTAATTCTACAAATGCTGCTGCCACCGCCGCCGCCGTTGCTACCAAGGTGAGCCAATTTCTTTCGGACATGGATCCTATGTTGCTGACATCATAAGATGTACAAAACTTTTCAGAGAGGCTAAGCTTGCGCCGCCACCCTTGGCTGTGGTAGCGAACGCTTCGTTAACCAATTTCAAGCTCCTTGCCATCAATGACTTCGGGATCATCTGGACAGAGGCCGGTCTACGGGTTGGTCGAGGTCAGTATCTGATTTGTCGGTTTGCTGTATATTCTCATATCCTATCAGTCGATGCACTCTATTGCAAGGGCGGCGGGAAGAATGGCAAGGACGACGCTGTCACCGAGCACTACAACATCAGTGCTTTATCCTACATCAACGTCCAGGTCTTCGAACTTGCATATACGCGTACCTTCCATGCTTACCATAAGGCCACCTCTCTCTTTCACACTTACCAATTCCGTCAACTCCCGCCTTTCACATTCCTCTGCCGTCTTTCGGGCACGCTTACCACAAATCCTTCGGGAATCGAGCTCACTTCTGAGGATGTCAACTTATTTCAAGAACTTAATTCTGCCATCGGGTGCTTTGACGCCGCTGTCAAGCTATCTCGGTCGCGCAAAAAAGCCAAGGAGCTCGATGCTAAGGAAGACACATCCGTGGACACGACCGTGGAGTTTTAAAGGCACAGGATGGTTGTAGATTTTGAGTCAGGGTAGCGTAGCGCCTGCTGCGGAAAGTTTTATGGACTTTTCGCGGTATTCCTGACAGATTTGACCCATTTTGAGGTCTGAAGCGAAAATCCTGAAATTTTGAGCAAATTTTTGGCCTGTTTTATATGTCCTGACATTTCCCGAAAAAATTTCGGAGGCCTGTATGAATCCTGACATTTTTCTACATCCGTCCTGACATTTTGGGTCTAAAAAAATCAGGTCTTTTCACCTATTATCACCGATCCTGGTAACGGCTGGGCTACCGAGACAGGCTTGACAGACATACTTGACACTCGATGAATGCAGTGAGAAGAGCGGGGCGACAGGCGTCGGGACACTGCCTCACTGATTGCCGTAGTGTGACCTCTTGGTATGATGACCAAAGATGGCCGGATTAGCCGTTGATGGCCAGCCCGGCCCGACCGTTTTCGTTTTCGATTCTCGTTAGTACCGTGCAAAATGCAACAAAGCGCATGGGGCGCGGGCAAAGGCGGCCTTGGCGTGGTGAACAAATAAACATTTTTAGCAGGATGTGAAGCAGTTAAAAATAATCATCAGATGGATTGCAGCTCAGAGCCAATTAGAAAACTGTTATTTGCTGAACTGGGGTCGAAGATAAGTCCAAGAGCATACTGTACAGCGCATGGGCGGCCTTGGCGTCGAGAGCAAGACCTTTTTTAGCACACTTTGCAGCGGTTGGGCAATGATTCGGGGTTTCTAGAAGCCTGGACCGAGATCAAGCGTCGCCACATGACACATAAAAGACCCAGATGCAAGCAGAAAAAACCTACTGTAATATTACGATCAAATCGACAGGGGGTGTGACGCGTGACCCGATTTACCTATTCAGCATTTCGACATTCACATGGAAAATTTTGACTTTTTTGCAGTTTTCAGGCGGTTTTGAGGCCAGTGTGACGGCTTGGAGGTTCGACAAACGCCTCCGTGACACGTGACATCGACTAAATTTCGACATCGACAGAGGGGTCTGTGACCTGTGACTGTCAATTTGATTGTAATTAACCGTTCTATTAAGATTCACTGCCCAATTCGTTGGGGAGTGTTTGGCTCTATCCCCTTGGAGCCTACTCCATTTTGCACTCTCTGCTCAGCTGCTCGAAACTGCACAGCTTCATATTCATTCACTGTCTCTCCCATCAACTTCAAAGCTTCCTGATGCTGTACTAGTGCTGTGTTGCCGTTCATGTGCAGCCTGGCTGACGGAATTTCAGCTCTAAAATGAACTGCGCAGTTCCCTTTCAACCGGCTTGAGATGATGACTAGACTCGTCACCAGTCTGCCTGCAAATGGCAAAAAAAATGTGGTGAGCACTTTGCCACAGGTAGACTGGTACTTCTCGGGCTCTGCCAAAGAGCTGAGCACGGAGTTTGATATTCTGGGGGGCGCCGATTGCTGGTATCAGGTGGCTGTGCTATCCCATCAATCTTCACTCAAATTCAACCCTCTAGTATGTGCTCCCCACGCACTTAGTAGAAATTCTGAAGAGATGGATTTTGAGAAACGTCAAATTACATTAGATGTTTCCTTTGAAGTTCCCGTAATCAACTTGAATTGAGCTCAGAATGAGGGAAAAGGAAATTTGTCAAACTCTGTGCTCAGGTCATTCGCTTAGCCCAAGAAGTACCAGCCTGCCTGCAGCAACGTGCTCGCCACATTGTTGCTGCTCGCAGGCAGGCTGGTCACGAGCCTAGATGACGACGGCATGCGGCAGATTTGTCCGGTGCAACTGTTATCCTCCCCTGCATACAGTGCTGAATGACCATCCTCGGATATATCAAGATATTGCAAGCTTCAAGTTGACTCTCGCCTGTCATTCAGGAGCTGTCCTACCACACACGCCCTCCGCAACATCAGCCGAGTACCAAGCCCCTCAAGGTTCAAGGACCGAGGACTCGAGACTACAGAATGCTCAGTTGCAACTCCAAGCGCAATCGACGCAAGATCGAGCAAAGACTTCTGGAGCTTCATAAAGATGACCAGCAGCCCTGCTGCGAGACTGCAAGACTACCGAGATTCCTGGCGCTCACCTCGTTAGACAACTCCATTCTGATGCCCCCGTGGGCCATCATCCCTGTCGTTGGTTGAGGTTTGTTTCGCTCCGTTTGTTTCTTCTGATTTTTGAGCTGTCTCCACAACCGCTGTGGAGAGGTCGGACGGCCGGGATGTGGAAATCCTTCCACATCCTCATTTTGATTCTACTTTACTACGCTCCTATTTTACATTACAGCATTTGTTTGTACCATAAAGAGTGCCAAATCATCATCTTTTGACCACGAACTACCATCTACGCGACCAGTGCAGGGCAAGCGCCCAGAGGCAGCGTCAGAGCTCCTCGCCCCCTACTCCCGTAAAGTCGCCAGTGGGCCATCTAGCCACCCGTAACCCCCGAATCACACTTTACGACATCATCTTCGACACACGGCATTTTCGCACATTCGTCCTCTATTTTTCTTCCGTTTTCACACTCTACTGCCTGGGACCCATTCATAAATTTATTCCCTATCATTCGTTCTAGCCTTACACGGGCTACCAACCCGTTCCGAGAACCTACAGGCCGGGCGTTCTACCCCTCCGCACCGCACTGACCTCCTGCCTGCAGTTCTGGTGTATCGGCATGCAAGATAAACTCCTCTCCATTGTTGATATGCTAACTAGGAACCAGCAAAGAAGAGGTGCAAGGTGCATTTCTGTCTTCGTTGCCTTTCATGCAATGTACCTGATTTGTCCTTCAGGTCAGATTTGCTCACGTCGACTCACCCTCTGTGTGCGCTCTTGGGTCACTCCTCCCATGACTGTACGCGGAGTTCTCCTGCCGGCGCACGCCTTAGGATATCGAGTGAGTTCTCCTTTCAACATTCATTTGTCCATTTCCATAGCAGTCGGCTTCACCAGCGTTCCTGGGATGCTTCAGTGATATCCATAATCAGCAGTTTTCACTAAACGAAGTACTCATGGCCTGTGTCTTCCTGGTTCCAGCACGATCTCCCCCGGCTTTTACATTCCAACTGTTCGTGTCATTAGGAGGTCGTTGACCATGAACAGGCCTGTACAATTTGGCAAAGGTTCCATTTCGGTCTGTGTAGCTATATCGTAAAATATATACCCCAACTCTGGCAATGAGTTCTCGGTGTCGTCTTATGTAGAGCTCTCTTGAATTTATATTTGTGGGGACTATCGAAAATTTGTCAGCGGGCAAGCATACGCCAGAGCGAAGCGAAGGCAAGTCTTGTAGTACAGGAACAAGATGCGAAGTTACCTAATGTCAATCAAGTCATTTTTGCGTCCCGACGGATGTTTCCGATGAGTGATGTCAGCGGTTTTGGAATCAAAATTTCCATTGGGGTTCGCGGTTCAGACGCGGTTCAAACGCGTTCAGCAAATTTCGCAGCTGGTGAACCTAGAACCGAGCCTCGCATTCAGGCTCAGCAATTTCCCGAACCTTGAACCCGAACCTCGCGTTCGGTTCAGTCCGGTTCGGGTTCGGACCGATTTCCAGACCGAATTGTTCCCAGGCTGGTGGTCCCGTTATGCAGTTACATTATGCTCGTTAGACCAGCTGGTAGTCCCAGTGCAGCACCCCGGCAGTTTCCGCACCGACGTCGTAGCTGTGAGGTCATTGCATGTGATGTCTTCCCGTCTCGGCGATGCGGCATGTTGCATGGTCGTGGTCATCATGATGGGTAAACTATGACGTACGTGCCAACTACAGGATTACGCTGTATGCGTCCACATCAGCAGGCTCCTACCCACCGCACGTTCCGGGATTGGGGAGACACAGTAGGTGGAACTCAAAAGTGAAATCTATGTGTATATTAATATGAAATGTCAAATCACTGTTAGCCGACACAATAGCTTCCGAACTTCCAAGGCCCCAACCCCAAGCCATGGAGGGTTGGGGCCTTGGAAGTTCGGAAGCAATAGTGTTGGCCAACAGTGATTTGACATTTTGTATGACTACGAATGCTACGGTACAAATTTCACTTCAAGAACTACACCTACACTGTCTCAACTCTGTCTCTCCAACAGCACTTGGTTTGCCGGCCGGTCCAACTTCGGCCTTACCGATGAAACGACGTCGGCAATGTGTTTTCCCCATTACACATGTTCGGCAAACGAGCTCAAACCGATTTGCGAAGGTAAAAACCCATCGGTATCCACTTGGCATAGTTATTACTCAATATAGCATTGATATGAACAAAAGGTAGAGCATAGATTTCTGCTGGATGCAGATGTGTTTCCTCTCGCTGAGTTTACTGTAAGTCAGCTTTCTACAGCTAAATTTATATCATGGAAGGGAAGATACTTGTCCTAAGGACATGAAAGTGTGCCTTTCCAGTTGAACATTGGCTTTCTGAGCTGAAAAGGAGAGAAAAGGAAAGGAATTGATAGAATTTCCTTTTTTTTGGGTTGGGAACTTTATTTTTGCCGTGACTGAACCCATGCTGCGGGACTTCCTCTCTCCATCACAGTAAACTGCATCGAGTCCGGTCTTTTTTTATCGCAGAGGCTCATGTCACTGATCAAGTCCAAGTCCACCCAATGGGTCGACTTTCGCTCCGAATCTCGGAGCACGACTTTGAAGAGTTAAACATTAGTACTGTCTCCGGCCCATTTTCTGTCCTACAAAGCCTCGCAATCGACGACTGCGATAGCGTCTCTACTTTAACCTCTGGAACAAGGGCCTATACCTCTGGGCTCCGAATCTACGGACGCTCCGCCTCTGATGTGGCCTTTGTGAAACCTTTCTTGCCGACTCCAATGGAATATCCACTTCCTTGACCACCCTCGAATTTTGGCCCCACTTTGAGGAAATGGGTGTTGATTGCGTCCGAATCTTCACTCGTTTCCCTCAACTCCGCCATCTCCAGATTCCTACTCTTTACGCCGCTGATGAAGCCCCTCTCCCTCCCACCATCTCTACCCCGCCGCTACAAACTTTGATACTAAGAGATCGCGCGGAATTTCTGAACTCAGTGAAAATCTCCACCCTTCAGCATCTCGATGTCACCATTTTCGACTCCGACGTTACCGCATACATCACATATTTCCTGTCTCGGTCTGCGTGCGTCTTGACACACCTGATCTTGGATGTTTACGACAGCTATACTGTACCGACTCATCATTGCTGGACTGCCTCGGTTCCGTCCCGGTGGTGGTTCACCTTGAACTCTCATCCAGACTAGACCGATCTCGCTTATTCCACCCCGCAGACATCTTTCCACAACTCCAACATCTGCATCTCACGAGCAGTACCGCGGGCCAGCCGTATCCCGCGTTCCTGGCCCTGCTTCATACGCGTCGCAGCCTTCGCCGTGCGGAGCTCGATCTACTCCTGTACAGAGACTCAGGGCCGAACACGCCTCCCAGCGACGATGTCCTCATCGCGTTCGCAGCTCTTGCCGCAGATGGAATGCGGATCAAACTTCATGCCGTGAATTATAAAAGGCCGGACGATTTTGACAACGATGCGGAAGGTTAGTTGGTCCTGCTCGGCTTCCTGTGTGCTCGTGCATTAATCATTTTGAGCCCTGATCCTCCAGATTACAATATCTCCGATATCCTGCACCCTTTGCCATACGCCTTTGGACCGTATGATCCGCATTTGTGACGACGCTGTTGTTCGCTTGAGGAGCGTGCAATTCAATACGTAACTCCTTCATTTGATAGCAATGGATCGTGGTAAAAGCGGATTTTCTTCTACACACCTGCGACCCGCTGACACGCACATGGACCTACGATGCTTCTCTTGTATATTTTACGTTTTCTTGGACCTGAAACTTGAACGTGAATTTGACGATCTCGTTTGGATTCATGGAAACTGACCTCATTCTGATTGGGAGGCTTTCCTCAGTCCGCGCTGCTGTTTGCTACTTTCGAGCTCAGTATCTGATAAATAGTTCCGTTGTGACCTGCTTTCGTCAACGGCACGCACCGCAGCCCCCCCAGTCATTAACAATCTTGAAACTTATTTTAAAATACTCCAGTAGAGCGAAAATCTTGAAATCCGTTTCGGCGACGTCAAGCCGATAATGATGTTTTGATGGCAAGTGACGGGAATCACATAGACAGTGGGACTCGCTTAAATTTGGCAAGCTCCACTCCCCCTTCTCCACAAGTCAAATGGTCGACCTTCGAACTAGATTCCCCCGTGGAGCATAGATCATTGAGCCTCGAATGACGTGACGACGTCCGTTCATCCTTTTTAATGGCTCGATTTTGGCCTCGACCGTTGTATGAAATTTTCATTCCCATAGTAATTATCGAAGGCGCAGTACCCACTATGCCCGACGTCACCCCCAGCGCGCGACCTTGACGCCGACGGTATGCCAGCGTGGCCCCTTTGGCCGTTTTCCCTATAGATGACCCGCCGCTAGCGTTTACATTGCAGTGCATGCATCGCGCCCCAACCCAGCCCGCTTTACGCGTGGGCGAACACACCAATACGAGCTCCGCCCCCCCCTCCATCTACACGGGTTATCCCACGCTCGACACGTTCCCCGCACAGTCGTACCTGGCGACCTTCTCCTCGCAGCAATATCCCTGGCCGCCGCTGCCGCCGCCCGCGATGTACCCTCAGGATATGCCCGCGGTCGGCCCATACTCATCCCCGCACTTCTTCCCCCGGACACCGATGGCCCGCACCCCCGCCCCCGCAACACCACTACGGTGTCTATGGAGCGCAGTACCCCTCTGTATACCAACCCGCACAGTATTCGCACCCCGCACACCTCTTCCACGCCCCGTGCGAGCCGCCGTCGGTGTCGCCGATCACATCCACGTCGGTTGGCGCGCCAGTGTTGCCCGCAGGCTCCAGCCGTGGAGAGCTCCGCACGTGCGGCGGCGGCGTGCACGGCAAGGTCAGAGAGCATGGCTCCAACAAGGATCGCCACAAAGGCAAAGACATTGACCGCGCCCAGCCCCTCGAGCGCCAGCCCTACCACCCCACTCCTCCCGTCTCCCGCTCAGACTGGGTGATGTGGGTGGGGAACGTGCCCCGCGACGCAGGGCACGACGAATTGTGGCGCTTTTTCACGGAGGGCCCGGAGTTCCGTTGCGCACGACCATGGCATCCTTTCCATTTTTCCTCATCGCCCGCTCCGCGTGCGCGTTCATCAACTACTCGTCGCCTGCAGCCCTCTCGGCCGCCATTGCGCAGTTCGACGGCGTTCCGCTTAGGCCGGGGTATGCGGGGTGAGTTGCTGATCAACTCAGTCGCTCACAATTCCATGCTAATTTTGTTTCCTGACTCCTTTTTTTAGTCGCGCACTTGAATGCCGGGAACGGCACGGTGATGACCACTTGCGTGCGGGCGTGGGTGGGCAACGCGGCGTCGGTATGCACGAGTGCTGGATGAGGGACAGGAGGCGCGAGTGGCTGGACGCCGAATCTGGCGCCCACTCCAAATCGGACACGGACACGGAAATGGACAAGAACGCGTCGACATTGGAGGCCTCGGGCTCGCCCAGCCCGGGTGGCGAGCTCGGCTCGGCGTCAACGAGCTCGAGTATGCTGGCACGACATTTTCCGCAGCGGTTCTTCATTTTGAAGAGTTTGACGAGGGTGAGCTTTTTGTCTTCGTTTTCCTCTCCTATTGTTCCTCCCTGAGTCCCCTTCCTTACCCTCACTCACCCACTGTCTCCTCGCAGGAAGACCTTGATCTCTCCGTGCGGACCGGCGTCTGGGCGACACAACGCCACAACGAGAGCGTGCTCGATCGCGCCTTCCGCACCGCCGCAGATGTTGTACTCATCTTTAGCGTGAACAAGAGCGGCGAGTTTTACGGGTGGGCGAGGTGCGTTTACTTCGTTTTTTCCGTTTTCTCTTCTCTCCTCCTCCCCCGCACGCAGCCCATACTTACTAGTGTTTTCCCCATCCACAGGATGGAAGGTCCAGTAGGGCAAGGAGAAGCCGCTCCCTGGGCTCCGCGGGGTGATCAAGCTGACCCCGCACTGACCGCGGAAACGCACACGCACACGCACAGGCCGCCGCCCACCGGTCCCGCCCGTGCGGTGCAGAGCGCGCCGGCGTTAGTCGCCATGCGGAGTAGTGCACGGTTGTCGGTGCTGCGGGTCCCGAAGCCGAAGCGCAGTCTCGACCCTATGATGTTGCGTGAGCTCGAACACCCGCTCGCTGCTTCGCCTGGAACGGAGAAGGAGGTGAGAGCATCCGCAGATACACGAAACCGGGAGGGGGGCGGGCAGCAGGAGGGAACGGGCGAGGGCTGGGGTCAAAGCTTCGCGGTGCGCTGGATGTGCACGGAGTCGCTACCGTTCACGCGCACGAAGAGCGTGCGGAATCCGTGGAACCACGACCGGCAGGTGAAGATCGCGCGCGATGGGACGGAGATCGAGCCGGCGGTGGGGCATGCGCTGATTGAGCAGTGGAGTGGGAGTGGGGCGGACGGGATGTTGCAGGGCCTGAAGCTTGGCTGAGTGGTGCGTGGCTGGGCTGAACACTGACGTGCGAAAGCAACACGATTGGCCGGTCGGTTTGTTTGATCGAAACGTTGCTCTCAGAAACGGCTTAATCCTGGACAATTTATGGATCAAATGGAGAGTATGTAGCATCTGTGTATCGGTAACATCAAAGTCTTCCCGTCGTGCATATTACTGTAATGTAATCTGTTGGTTATCACAGTTACGTGGCCTCCGAATATGTTCGCTGATTTTCACGTTGATTCCCAGTACGTTTTTTTGCACTCTCCAACGCGCTTTGACAGCAGCTCGGATGAGATTAGATATGCCTTATAAGGAAATGTCAGTGTGGGGGAGGGGTGCGCAGCTTATTCCACCACCACCACTACATCCTACCGAACCCACCCGACACGTGGAAAGCGCATTAAAATGGCCACCGATGCCGGTGCAGCATCAAAGCACACACTCGCAGACCGAGAATACATCGGCTGCTTATCACCCCTCAAGTTGATGGAGTTTCGGAACTACGTACGTGAATACCGGGGCGTGCAAAGGCTTCTTCTGACGTAGGTGCAATCAGATTTTCTCATCCACCTACATTACCCGCAATGCAGCAACATTCCTGGACTATGAGAGGGTTAATATCAGCGACCTCCGGATATAATTTCATCTGAGATGATAGCATCAGCAACTAGGCAATCGTCAGAGCCGCCAATGGCCAAATTTCAACTCCCCGCGCCATCCGGCTCAACCCTTGATTTGTTCAACGGCATGGATTTCGACTTCAATTGGCTGGCGCATGATCCCGCAGGTGGGAATGCTGTTTGGGGCTTTTCGCCATACCGACTGGAGGCTGTTGTATGGAGTCATCCTGAAGCTGCAGCGCTTCCTATGCTTTGCGCACCTACGCGTTTACGGATGTGCTCAGGCCAAAATACTATGTTACATTGGTACGCCTCGATCGATTAGTTGCAAGTAGTCTTCACTCACGTACTTCCTCGCAGATGCAGGCCTAGTCGCGCCACGCTTGATCAGTGTCTCAACTACCAGCACGATTAGCCCACATTCGCGTTACCCGCCCACGTCCATGCGAACGACTGACGCTATCTTTCGTTCGACAGGAGATGCAGATTTGTAGCCCGTCGTTCTGTTTTGCAAGCACGCCGCTCATGTCGTCCCGGCTTCCAGCTTATATAGGCCCGGATCCTGTCCATGCTCATTAGGGGCGCGGAGTGCGACGCCCACTTGCCTTCACACCGGCGGAATGCAAGAAGCTTGCCATGTGTGAGTCTTCCTCTTTCGTTTTATTCACGTCACACGGCGTGCTGACTGGGACTGCAGATTTAGTGTTCTGAGCCCAATGCGCACCCCTTTTCTATGAGCGCTTCGGATTGAGCCGTAACCCTAAACATGAGACTATGACACACGGATGTAGCCAGGTAAATTGGACCGTAAATCCACGACCCCAGCCGTCTGCTGGTTAGGACAACTCCGCGGGGCCTGGCACTTGATGTTGATGGTAGCAAATACGTGGATTTCGTTGTTGATGCGACCCATTGATTATTTCAATATTTAGCGAATACCCGAGCTGCGGCGGGATGCCGCCATCGCTGGCGCACTTGCCGGCTTGCCAGTTTCTCGCGCTCCATTGTTTGCACATGTCATCGTCCCATCATTGCCGATCCGCGTCCCGCCCACACCGCTCAGCTACCTGCGCACGCCCCCCATTTGCACGCCCTGGCCCCTACTCCTGTTGCAACAGCACAATGGTACACGCCACTTCCCGTCCCGTCCCGTCCACGCCGCGCTACCTGCCTTTTCTGCCGCTCCCCCGCATGTCACAGGGTGCATTTCTGCGTACGCTGTGCCGCCCACCGTGCTCGCGTTGCCCTTGCACACCCGCACCTCCACATATATTAATGCGTCTGTGCTTCTCTGTTATACACATACTTTTGCCCCCTTTTACCTTTGTGCACCCAAATGTATTATTATTGTATATCTTAAAATCAATTCCTTTGGATTCGTATTTTGACCTACAGACTCAAGATATAGTGTAGAAGAAGGTTGATACTGTGCCATTGTGTCAGTTACCGTTTGTCGGGAGTTGGCATACCTGCGAATTCTTGTCGCGAACTGACGTTCGGACTTGCGGGCCGGTCGGCGCTTCACGGGTGCTTAAAATGCAATCGAGTAATAGCACAAGGGCTAGGGCCAAGAAAAATCCAGGATTATTTCAGAGAGCTTCCATAGGATATATCTTCATGAATTAAAAACAATCTCGCCGGAAACTCAGGTCATTAACAATATATAGACATTGGTCAAACTTGTGTGACATGCTCATTACGGTTTACAACATTCAACTACCCCACTTTTCGAGCATATTCAGTCAATGATCATCTTAGAAGATTGAATACCCGAGCTCTTTCGATCATATAAGGTCCATATGACCTTATTATGACCTTATTGTTCACTCTAGGCACTACTAGTATGATATCTGAGCCTTCCATGCCCCGAAAACCATCAAAAGAGGTGTTCCTGAGTGAAACATAAACCTTTTCTGATCATCCCAAAATTCATATGGGTGTGTAGGCATGATTATGGTGTCTATAAATCTGAATTTACAAGCCATAAATGCGTCCCATTCCAACGAAATAAGCCTGGTTATCAGACCCCAGAGAGGCCTGAATCATCGTACAGGACTTTGCTCGACCCCCAATTCATTTTTTTAGTGTTCCTGTGAAGAAAATACACTCTTACTCGAAGAAGACGCAATGAAATATGGCTGCACCGGAAAGATAATCATTATTTCTGCTAAAGGTAGTAATTGAGCAAAATCTCAACCAGAAAAAATGGTCAAGCTTCAATTTTTTTCCTAAATGTACTTTTTCAAATAAGAATTGCTACCTGAAAGATTCCTGCAGAGCTATCCCACCTATGTGTCCGCAATTCGCAAAATTGTCGAGGGTTCAGGGGGATCAATCCCAATTGGGTACGTGGATCACGTCAATCAGTGGCTGTACCGCTCATTCTCACCACCACCATCTCACCCGCATGAAGCTCTTCAAGCAGTCCTCAGGTGCATTATGCCTCTGTTTGACGGTATTTTGCTTCCTTACGCTGTAAAATGTACCGTACATTTGTACTGTGTATCCTACAATATTTTTTACGATTTTTGAAGCAAATTCAGGCATCGTGGTTTGCATCGTCGCCAACGACGTCGAGGATCTGATCGTTATTGATGGCGGCGTCAAGATGCTTGGATCACTAACCATTGCATCCATCAAATGGATCCATGGCAGCACCCGAGCCGACCCATCAACCAGAGAGGGGTGAGGCGAGGATATGGGCCGCCTGCTCCCCAAAAGGGGAAGAGGAGAAGGTCATTGGCAACGGCACTAGCCGTGAATGGCTGGAGTCGTGGATTTACGGTCCAATTTCCCTGGCTAGTGCCGTGACATGAGATAAATGATTAGTGACACGGGTGTCGGATTGAGCAACCCAAGCTGTGATCTACCCTCGCTCTGGCAATTTGTACATCGTGCGTCGTGCCCGCCATAGCTCCCCTTCTCTATCAGCGTCGTACTGACAGCCCACTGTAAGAATATGGGGTCCAAACGAATGGGGGGGGGAGCAAGAAAGTGTACATTTATTCGTGCTCTCTTGAGCCTTTATGTAACCTGGAGGACAATGTACCTAAATAAATACAAATACATGATGAAAATAATGGTATCCAAGAAGTAGAGTTTCAGGCCAGCTGAAACTACCCAACAGGCTGTGCGTTGCTATGCACAGCGTGTCCATGTATGTGGACATACGTGTCGGCTTGTTTCTCCAACACCCACATACCCAGGTCTCTCTTGTCGTCGATCGCCTGTTCGTGTTCTTGACGCGAATGGGATCGGACGCTCGCAGCGCGAGGACATCGTGCGCATTCCCACGCATGCATGAAATGCATCGCCCCCATCGCCGCTCATGAGTCTTAGGTGGCTGAATCCATATATGCCGTTTTGCAAAGTACGTCTTCCAACTTTATCGTTTGCATCCCAAGAGCTCGACAAACGATAAGTTCCAGAGACCCCAGTCTCAGGCCGTCCGCCTCGACTGGGACTCCCATTATGCTGCGGTGGCTATGACCAGCTCCTGACGGATTTCGTGACGGCCAGACAGAATCCGCGCGCTCACGGCTAAGACGCTCGCGGTCGAGACGTCACGGAGTGACCCTCCTCGTGCTCGCCCAGGCACGGATGGGCGGCCACTCTGCATCCCGTCAACCTCACCCTCCGAAATGATCACCAACCTCGCACTTCCTGGTGGCGGTAGATTTTTTGCATCATCATTAGTTACTGAATCCTCATGATTTCCAGTTGGAGTGGGGCAGAGATTGTAATTGAAAGAACAGAGCAATCATATTCAAGGAGGCTACGACATAGAAGAAAGGTATCCCCTCAGCATAGTATAGAATACGGACAAATTGAAGTAAAAAGAGCACGGTAGGCATTGCGCATATTACGACCTGCTTGAGGGGTAAGTTGAAGAATCGCGCAGGAAATTGAGAACATATCTACCATGCGACAACTATTCAGTTTCCGAATCGCCTCCACCAGCATCTGAGGCATCTTCTTCCGACTCTGACTCCTCTCCATTAGAGTCATCGACGGACTCGGTCGACAAACGGTAGAATGAGACCTCCGGGATAGATGGCAAGGCTCGGCGATACGCGGCCCTGGTCGCCGTCCTTTTGCCCGTGATATACAGCCGTTGTAGCGCACATCTTGATTTTGAAATGAATGATATAAGCGTGTCGATGAAATCCGCTTTCAGGAATTCGTCTGGGATTTGGAGGGTATGGAGGGTAGGGAGGATGAAGGTGGTCAGAAATTCGGGGTTCGAGGCGTAGCCATCTTCCTCTTCTGTGTCGTCGACCATCAAAAGGAACGATTGGAGGGATTGAATCTCAATATCGAGGCCAGGGCCATAGTAAGGTCCGCCTCGGAAGAGGGTTAGCTCGCAATGCACGAGGTGCACAGTGTGCCGCAAAATCGGCGTGAATTCCCAGAAGTAACCACGAAGCTTCAAGGACGTCAACTGCGTCCAAGGTAGAATGATAGGGAACACGCTATAACATGTGACACTGGCGGAGCGCAACAGAGGCGCGCTGCCTAAGGTAACCATGTCGCGATCAGCCGAAAATAAGACTTCCAGCTGGCAAAGAAGTGGCATCGGGTCGTAAAGGAAAGGGGGAGTGTCGCCTGAGATCCATTCAGCGTGAAGGTGTTCCCACCGGGCACGATGTAAAGTGAGGGTTTCCAGACATTGAGGGATGTCGGCAATGTCTGAGTTGATACAGATAGAGAGAGGATAGGAGCCGGAAATGGCCATCCAGAGACGCAGGAGGTTGTTCTTCTGTTCGTCACGATATGACTTGTCAGACTCGCTGTCTCCGTTGTCTGCGTAGCCCCAGAATGAGGACTTTGTGAAATGCAGGTATATTGCTCTCCAGAGCGCGGGAGTGGCGAGAGCGATTTCCCTCCATTCGCTACATATGTGCGTCAGGAGAGTCGGAGAGCAGAGTCCCGTGGACGGTGGACATTGGGGATATAATGGAAGAAACTGGCTGAAAATTTTGGAGGTGATTTCGATGGGCAGGGTCAAAACGGGGTATGTGTAGGAGTCCAGCCGTTTCTGCACAAGGTCTTTCTCGATTCGTAACACGAGGATGGAACGCTCGACTTCGAGTATCTGGGCATCTATCTCGGCAATGCGTGCGCGGTCTGCTGCCCGCCGAAGCATTGCAGCCTCAGTCGCGTTGATGGCATCCGAAAAAGGCTGTAGAGCGTATCGTGAGGCTGCCGTCCAGATATACAACTGATGAGGCCTCACCATCCAGTTTCAGATGTTCTTATTCAGTGGTGGGCGGGGCGTGTTGAGGAAAGATGGTCAGGAAAGCGCGACTTGGAGGGTGGACTATGGTACGTCATGGTGTCGTCACGGTGACGTTACTACCTACCGAACTTGCCCACATCATACTCAAGAGGTGGGCGGCCGAAAAGTCCGAGATATCAACCTCTTTTCGGACTTAACCCGGAGCTCGATCCGAGCGTGTTTTCGATGCGACCAATGGTCTCACTCGGCTTTGGTTTCTCCCTTTAACACGTCGTCTCCATGTAAAACAAAGTAGACAAACTACCCCATTTTCATACCTTCCGAAACGACCCATGTAATTAGTTTATGTAATATTTGGTTCAGTAATCATCGTCTTATTCGTTATTTCAGTCGGACCGGACATGCGGTGTTTGGTCGAACCAAATAACGCGTCTCGCTTCGTCGCCTCAGCCTTTGCATTTCTTCGACGCGCCAGGACGCCTCCACGCGCTTCAGTCGCACCTTCTGCTCTCAACCGCCCCTTCTGCTATCATTATTAGTCTCTCCTAGCCAGACGCTTCAACAAAATCAACCTCGTACCTCGGTTTGTTGAAGTCTGTTGTTAAGCGCGGGGGTCCGATCAGGGTAAAAGCTTGTTATGTAATCTTGGTGGCGGTGCTCTCGTGTCGTTTTCACTGTATGGCACCTCTTTCTATGGTTTCTTGGACTGAGACTCGATTTTAAAGCATGTTGGAGTTGATCTGCCTCTTCAGATTTTTTTGATTGGTGCTTGAATCAGTGCAGGAGCTTATCTTTCAATGTGATGAATGATCAAAGTGCCAAAAACCCATCAATTTGCCTCATCAATAGCTTTGTCCCATGATATTGAAAAAATTTGGAAATATTTGGGCACACAGAAGGCATCTCTATTTCTCTGCTGAAGATGTGTCCACGGTTCAAGGACTGGGGCAAGGGCCTCAAAACATGATTACATAATAAGCTTTTACCCTGATCGGACCCCCACACTTAACAACGGACTATATCATTATATGCATTTCCATGGCTTTCCAACGCTTTCAATTCCCTGCAGGCTTTTTTGACATACCGGCTGCCAATCCGACCTCTGTCGCCTCATCTTCGACGCCAGTACGCAATGGAAACGATGGGGAGCCCATTGCGACTTCATTCCATACTACTCCTTCGACATTGAATCCCTCACAGGCTGCCGAACACCCCTCGACCTTCTCTTACACCACTCTATATTCCTTCCTCATTCATCTCCAACATAGCCAGTCCGCGAACTTTCGGAACCCCCGACAGCAGGTATCAGTCTTCTTTCACTCCAGCCTCAATGTCCCAGTTCTCATTCCCTCAAAATGCTCCGACATCGCCCCTGGCCGAGCGCCGTAATAATACTCCCACATATCCTCCGGATCTCCCAGACCTTGAAGACCTTTCTGACGATGAAGATAGCGATGATAAAGAAGAGGTGGATGACGAAATTGCCCATGCAAGTGGTACGGCTCGTCTTTTGGCGTTGTATAAAGCTGGGCACATTGCGACAGAGGTCGGCCCCAATAAATACTGGACACTTCAGTGTAATCGCTGCGACATCTGGATTGGTACCTCTATCCTCGAGCGCATAGCTCTCTCCTCTCCTACCCACTTCCACGCTCTCGATTCCCATCAATCTAGTAAAAAGTGCACCTACAGCCCAAACTACGTACGTGGAGCCACCGCGCCGCCTGGAACAGCCCCCGACGATAGTATGGATGTTGATGATGATGATTTTGATTTCCAGTAAGCTCTTCCTCATACCTCAGAGATATAGGACTCAAATTCCGTTAGGTAGGGCCGATCTTCCTCTTGCCCGCCCGCGGATGTACCCCATAGTGCCGAGTCTCATTCTTGTCCCGGTGTAGTCGTAACATGGAACATCGAGGCAGGTCCGCCGCCTCAACCTTCCCGTGGCACCAAGTCTTGCATAACGGCACGACTGAAGCATTAACCATCAACATCAGCCCTTGCCATTGTCTTACTTGGTGAAGTGGTTAACGCTTGCTGATTTATTTTCCTAGAAATCCAGAGGTCCATCCAGAGTTCAAGTCCCTGCACCAGCATTTTCTGGCTTTTCCAGTGTTTAAACTTGTTTAAACATGAACCAGGCTGTTCAACGGAAACATTGTTTTGATTAAACCATGTTTAACCTTGTTTTTGATTGGAACCACGCCGCATGGTACCTGTTTAAACAGAACAAATTTTAAACCCTGTTTTACATTGAGATGCTCATTGTTTAAGCAAACCTAATATAGTTTTATTGATGCGTACCTCTGAAGACATGACTGGGGATATTGGTAGATACCTCGCGAATATGCAGTCTGTGAAGTACGCCCATGTTGGTCTAGTGGGGCTGAAATTTAGGTATCTTTGAATTAGCTTTAGGCCAATTGCCTTGTTGCGGTCTTGAAGGCAAACCATATTTTTTCTGCCCGCATTTATTGGTTCAGAAAGTATATTCCCATTCAAGGGGGTCCGTTTATTCTCTCCCCACAAGAAGGATCTTGTTATCTTATCTAACCGTTCCTCTACAGCTTTCGGCATGCCTAAAGAAAATAATAGAAATGACTGTGGCAGGGATGTCACAATACTTAACTTCAGTCAACCTCATGATCGATGAGGTCGCATTGGAGGAGCGCGCCGTGCACTTTCGGCACACCAATAGCGTAGGCGGTCTGTGCTGGCGCCATTCGCGCCTAGGCGACTTGGTTCTCCAGTCGTCTCTGATTAAGAAGATCAAAGCCGGACATCTACATTTTGCCAAGGAGATGACTGTCGTTGCAGCATCGTTATTCGGAGAGAGTGGCACGTATCCCATCTTAGCACTCCCCACCTGTAAACTCGACTGGTATTGTTCTCAACAATGGCCGTGTTATCAACCCGACCATGCTGGCTCGCTACCTGATTCAACTCCTGAATCAAAACACCAAGTCTGTACACACTCTGCTTTTTCCACACGATCCACAGCATGTTCCATGTGTGGTTGAGCTTCTCTTGAGCGTCATCATGGTTGGTGAACGTGATTACGGGTCCATGGATGCCGACATTTGTGCTGATGTCGATTCCCTCCGACTCCTTGCCTCCGTCATCAAATCAATATTGAAACCGTTCACAAACACGACTATAAGTCTTACAGACCAAATTACCTCTCTCGCGACCTTCTCCCACCTGTCATTCACCCTCTTTCGCTGCTCTCACTTGCAGTACATGTCAAATCAGCTCTATGGTGACAGTCAAACAATGGTTAAAAATGCACTGGTCTGCCTTGCGAAACAGCAAGCACTCAACCCCACCCAACCCTTTACCTATTCCAGTCAGCGACGATCCTTTGGAGCGTCTCTTCGGCAAACTCCGCATGCTCGGTGGGCACAACAGTGCGATGAATTATGCTCAAGCGATCGATAGGCTTGGTCATGCCTGCGACCTCCAGGGCGCCTTTCTCTGCAACCCCAACCTTGAGCAAGGTGAGCGTCGGCTCAGTATGTCGTGCTCCGAACGCATAGACCATCTGACGATGAAGTCCTGGACGAATGATCTCACCGCAGGTTCCTGCCATATGGCAGGTGCATGGGCTACAGGTCGCGAAGTTGCTGTGGGTATTTTGAAGAAGTCCTCTGTTCTGCTCGAGCATTACAGTTACAAAACACTCTTTTTGGACCCTGATGTCGACATGCTGCGTCCTTTCCGTGGCGAAAAATATCCCGGTGTCGAATCCGACGATGACCGATCGATGATTATCACTGTGACTACCACCACAACCACTACCACCGCTCCACCGTCGCCCGAACCGGAGCCCACGGATTCGGAAGACGAGGATGAAGGCGACGGCATGTCCTTTGAAGAGAGCATTCCCGCTGACGTTGCACCCGAGCTCGAGCCTCCTGCAGGACCCGGCATCACCCCAGAAGACTATCTTCATGTCAATGGGAAGTGGTTCCACAAACAGCGCATTTGCCGTCTAATTATCAGCAAGGATTTCGAGCCGAAATCAACTGTTCGGCTTCTCAGAGTTCCCGGCTATAGGAATGTCAACATCAAACCCCGCGACGACACCAATATCGACCCCGCCGTACTCCTGAGACCCAATTGATTCATCGTTGGTGACCCCATCCTTACTCTCCTCCGTACCGGAACACAAGTATCGCTTGCTGTGCTTCGCACCACCGCAACTCACTAGGACGGCGTTTCGCTCGAGTATCCTTGCTCCCACGATCCAAAATCCCGCTGTCAAGGTCAAGATTACAGGACAAATATACGCCCTGACATTGGCTCGTAAGACGGCGGCATCAGATGTCATCGGACCATCCATGACAAGCCCATTCATTCGTACTGACGACTGGCTCGAATCCGAGGAGGAGTCGGAATGGGCCTGGATTTGGAACGGCAAGTATTCCAAGGTCGATTCGGCGATACGAGGGACCTCTAGTGGCGATGCGGCAGACAAGGTCGTCACAGATAAAGTCGTCTTGGTTTCAGTACCCGGGATACTCACGGAGCTTGTCAATCCCACCACAATCGACGCCAGTATTCGGTTCGGAGCGGAAGTCGCTCGTCAGATTAATTCGCTCGGAACGTCTTGGGAAATTGATGATAAACAAATCGGCCTTGTTTGCGAACTGCTATGGGGGCGCGCGGTTGAGAATAAGATTACCCCGGCCGCCATTACCGCCACAAAAAAAAACGGACCCCTTTCCGTACGTCTTCGACAATGGTAAGTAAAATACTTATACTTTCAAGAGTGATTTTCTGACGGCTTTACTCAAAGGAAATCCCGCACTCCTTTCTCGAACTCCAACACAGCCATTGATGCACGATGGTTCACAACATTCCAACTTTCCCCCATCCCTCATCCTCTCCAGATGTCCGCTCCATTGAGCTGGTCTGATTAGTGCTCAAGAAGCAATCTGTTCCCACCCCATCCAGCCTACAAATTATGTTGAGGTTTAAGATGCAATTCCATCAGCAGGCACTGACATTTTGATTGATAGAATGCTGAGAATTGTTGACACTATTATCGTGTCCAACAGTGGACAGACAAAGTACTAATAATGTAATACACGTCCATTTCTTAATCTCCTTTAAACAGTCAAAGCCACCAGAACTATATGACTGGTCACTTATTTGGAGTAACTGTACAAGAAATGAAAAGCGGCGAGGATTAGGTTGATAAAGCAAAATGAACTGTATCTTGAGAGGCAATAAATAGTCCAACTTCAAGGCGATGCAGTGCCGGAAGATCTAGAAAGGGCATGAGTCGAGGGGATGGGGTGAGTGAGACTCGGTGTTGTAATTAGCAGAAGTTGCCGAGTTCGACAGGGCATTCATTTGACAGGGTGTTCGTTGATCTAGTGGACGCTTAAACTGAACGCCGAGTTCAGGTTCAAGGTTCGGGACCTGCTTGAACTGAACGCGGCGTTCACTTTCGGCGTTCAGGCGGTGAAGGTCGCGTTCGAAAGCCGAACCTGAAAATTGAACAACTGGTTCATTTTTGACAATTTTCCGCAATTTCTGACCGGGATTTGGCCCGGACGTGTCAGAAGGAAGTGCTAAATACCTTCGAGATGAAACGTTGACGGTGTGTTGATTCGTGTAAAACTTTAATCCAAAAGCCTTACTAAAACCAAAGTCTTTGTTTGTGTGTTGTTCGAGGGTTCGTGCCGAAGTATACGGCAAATGCGAATTCAGATAGAATAAAGGGTGAGAGTGTTTGTGTGTGTGAAGTCAAAATTCGAAATCCAACCAAAATCCCAATTTAACCAACAAATATCCCGTAAGTCTTTCCCGTTCCGTTAATTTCCGTAGTATCCGTTCGCAAGTCACGAGAGAGAGTTCCAAAGAGTTCCCGAGATCACAGGTAAGCACCTGGGCGTAGTATTCTGTTCCTTTCTACTACAAACCGCTACTCTTTTTATACCTTAACTATTTGTCCTTTCTAAATAATACCAAACCGTTCCAACTTATAGGTCCACTGCCTCCGTCCCTATGTTACCAGTGTGGTTCCCTAGCCAACTTTTCCTTGCGGTGTTTGTTTCCTAGTAATCCTTCAGGTGAAACCTGTTTGATCCCTTCTGACTGCGCCTGGAACAATGCATCCTCATTGTTCCTTCCGGAAACCTTTGCTACCGTTGTGAAGGACGTGTCGACACGTAGATGCGTAGTCTTGACACGTATCCGTCGTGTCGTTGACGCGTTTCAGTCCTGTCGGAAGTTTCATCACGTGATCGTTGACCATTGTTCTCCTCGACAATGATTTCTTTCATTGTCCTCTCTTTGTCCTCCCATTTGGCCCACTGTTCGTCGGTGCGTCATTCTCCCTTCGGTATTATGCTATTATTATCCTCCTCCTGTGAACTAACGCCTGGTGGACCCTAAATCCCGATGTCGTCACCGCAAGTTCACTTAATGTTCAAAATTCGCAAAATTTTGATGATTTCATTGGTAAGCGAAGCACCCGTGCTTCATCTCCCTTTTTCATAGATCCTGACTGTCCCCAGTCAGTTCTGCAACACTCTGTTTCCCAATCCGGAAATTCCGGAAGTCTCCGTCGACATGAGAATCTTTCTTGCGGTCCGTTCTTCCAAAACCGGTCACTTCTTGATGCCCGCTCATCAGTTTTCCCATCTTTTTACTCCTTGTCTTCTACCTCCACCTAGGTGTCTTACGCCTAGGTCGAGCTTCCACCTCCGCCTTGTTTTACGTCTAGGTTGACGGTGTCACCACTCCTCTTTTGATGGACCACTCTGTCTTTCTTTGACGGCCCCGTGCTTGCCTTCTTCAAGGTTCCTTGCTCTGTGGCCCGCTCGACTCTCCATGCCGCCGGACAAGACGCCGCCCTCAGTCTTACCCTTTCCTGGGTCTGGACGTAATATGTCTTGAACATTGGTCTTCAACGCGTCCGCGGCTTTCACCCCTTTGCATTCCGGGTGTTTATCATCGTCATCGGTATGTTTACCCTACAAGGTCTTAGCTCACTGTTAACCCTTCGACATAGATCCCTATGTCTTGCGCCATTGTTTCGCGCCATGTACGTAATTTCCGCGCACATTATCTGTTCGTCCTCATTCTTTGTGCTGGCAGACATTGTTTCTCCTTCGTATAAAACGGCGCCGCCGCCACCAATAATTCCTCTAACACCACTCAATCCCCGTTTTAATCTTTAACCTTTTCGTGTATATTTGGCCATGCCTTCGTCCAACAACTCTCAGTCTGTCTCTTCTCTGTTCAGCTCTCCTCGCGCTCCTCCGCTTCCTCCTCGTCCGACCGCTGGTTCCTCGCGTGGTTCGGACTCTCCCGAGGGTTTCGTCTTGCCTCAGATTCCACCGCCTCACTGCCCCTTCCGGATTACGCGGGATACTCACGGTCACCGGCAACTACCGCATGTCTCCGATTCGCCGCTCCCCGTTAACCACGACCGCGTCGAAAAGTTGGTTACCCATCGGGCTAGCGTATGTATTTCTTTTTCTTTGTCCCGGGCCATCCTAACCCCCTTTTTAACTCTAGATGGTGGCCAAATGCGAGAATTGTGCGGAGCAGGCCATCGATTGTTCCTTTACCGAGGCCGGAATCCCCTGTCCTCCGTGCGCTCTACTGGGCGTCCCCCGACTGTCGTTTCGCCGATCCCGAGTTCCTTATGGAGAACCTGGCCCATTCTCGAGACCTTTACTTGTACGACGAACGTACTATCCTGTACGCCGCGGTGCGCGATAATCATCTTGCTCCATCGCAATTCGGTTCGTCCCTTCTTTTTCCTTTGTAACTCCTCCTGATTATTTTACAGAACGCGAATACGAACGGGCGACTTCGTGGTTTTACTCCGGCGCACAAGGCGCTATCGTCCATTTCTTGGTAAGAAACTTTATTCCTTTTCCCGTGTTTATACTAATGCCGATGTTTTAGTTAAACACCCGGGCAACGCGCGATCTAGCCCTTCGTGGCTATCAAGCTCTTGCCGCCTCTTCTACCGACGCCAGCTTTCTGTCGCGTTTCCTCGCGCTTGGAACGGACGCACGTATTCATCCGTCCGTGCTCCACGTTGTTGCGGACCGTTTACGGGACCTTTATCTCTCTTTCCTTTCTTAGCTACGTAGTCCTTGCTATTGCTATCCTAGCGCATTTTTCTTGCTTACTTCGATTTCCTGATGTACTTTCTTGAATATACACCCAACGGGGTTTCTTGGTGTCAACATCGTGTGAATTAAGTCGTTTCGAGGGCAACCACCTCCCGTAGTGGTTTCAACGACTCGTGTTTTTGAAACAATATTCTGCTTGTTTCAGGCGCGACTTGGCTCGTGGTCCCATTGTCCGCGCGTGTCCAGGTACGTGTCCATTATCCCTCCCTTTTTCATAGCTAATATCTGTCCCAGATATCTTATGTATTGAGCTCCCAGCACGGTATAAAAGGCGAGTTGTTTTGCGAGTTATCCAACATCACAACTCCTCTTCTCACCGCTGGTTCGGTTGTCGCTTTAGCTATTATGTCGTCCTTTCAATCTCCTCGCCTTTCGAAGGCCGATGAAGACGCCGTCCGTAAACTCCACAAGACCGTGCGCGCCACGCGCTTCGATGATCCTGTTGATCAGGATTCTTTTCTTGTTGCCTCTGCCGAGTCTGTGGTGCGTATCCCCTTTTCTCGTGTTTTCCTCTCGGGTTCACGGTACCCTAGCTACAATTCCGTCCCCAAATCGCCTCCTTCGCATCAATTCCTGATGTGGGCGAATGCGTCTTTGCCATTCGCGCCCAATTGCAGTCCAACAACGCCCGCCTTAGTACTCCTTCCATTGGAGTTCTTGCCGACATACAGGATTTCGCCGGCGAAATCGCTCGTACTCGCCAACTGTTCCGTGATCGCCGACGTGCGCAGACCGACCGAGTGCGTGCGGCTGAAGGTGTAGCGGCTCGCGCTGAGCGGCGCGCAGCTCTCGAGCAAACTTCACAACTCCATCAACGGGTTCGTTTAATAATTGTTCTGCCTTAGCTCCCTAACGGGTTTAATAGATTGCTTCTCCCGATGAGGACGCCGTATCCATCCCATCCAGTGACGAGGAATCCGACGTCGCCGTGGCGTCCAAATCTATCAAGGTTCGGTTTCTCCCTTTTGGTCCCAGTTCCCAGGGTTTAACTTCTATCCAGAAACCTCATGTTCCGGCGGCCAGCGGACAGGCCAACGCCGCCGTTCCTTCTTCGGTTCAGGGTAAGTCTAGGCCGTCTTCCCTAGTTGCCTCTCCTTTTTACATCGCTCAGTGCGCTTTATAGTTCCCATTTCCCCGTTATCCGAGCTCGAGGGTTTAATGGTCAGCCTCAGCGTGAACGGTCCAACTGTACCAGTGAGTTCCCCTGTTTTATTTTGCTGTTACTACTGTTAACCTGGCGCTTAGATGGCCTCTCCATTGTCACCAACTCTGTCTCTTCCGGACCTCGTGCCAATCGCACCCCGTCTTTTACGCGCAAACGGCCGCGATCGGATGATGAGGAAGATGGTCGCTCCCCATCTGAACGGCACGTTCCGTGCTAATCCCATTGATTTTTCCAGTTGGCCGTTTGCACTCTGCATAAAGATATTTATGTTCGGATCCCAAACCAATCCGCAGGCCAGCGCTTGTTCAAGGCATATCGACACGATTTGCGATCCCGAGTCCAGTACGCACTCGACAGGCCCTTGACTATTGATGTATGGGAACGTTACTCGCAGTGGTACGGAGTCGCGTGCCACATAGATTTGTTTCGGGTTCTCACCGTCCCCTAATCCTTCCAGATATTGGAGGTACGGGTCCTGCGCGATTACTGATCCCGCTGGGATTCCCCCCATGCTCACTGTAGTAACAAATACTCCTTGTACTTCCGGCAAGTCATTAACTTCTACTGCATTAACCAGCAACTGACTATCCAGTTCAGCTGCGGCCGCTACCTCCTGTTGTTCAACTTCCAATATGTTGGTTGGGAGAGCCTGCTCCCGATCCTTCAATGGTTGCCGTATCCTGGTGAGTCGTAATTTCTCTCCTTCTCTCAAGTCTTTACTCATCCCGAATAAATCTCCCAGCTTGACCGTCACCTCGGTATTATTAATGCGTTCCAGCATTTCATCCGCAAGCCCCTCCCGTTGAATTGGGGCTTTTAGCTCATACGATTTTCTAGTGTCGTCAAGATACCGTTGCTCCGTCTTACTCTCTGAAGCTGGCAGAGTTCGGGCCCCAGCTTCAACTGGTTTGACGAATCGATACGGTAATTCCTGCCGTCCTTCTTTTGTTCTTTCGGACTTATTCCCCTCCAGAGGCTTGGATACATTAGATTTTGCCCGAGCCTCTATCCTTGGGGCTCTTAAAAATCCTGCTCCGGCGGTTCAGTGAAGGCCACATTCCGTGCCTTACTCCTGGTTTGAACATACTGTTCTTGCGCCGAGTTTCCCATTCGCATCATATTGAAAACAGTACGTCCGAGTTCCTCCATGTTTATTGGCGGTACTGGTGCCGCTTGATTTGAGAACGGCTGCGTCTGTGAATTCACCTGCATCATCGGCGTTGGCGCCGCCCGATTCATTGGCTGACCACTGCCGGCCACTTGGTTCAATTTTACTCGCAGGGTGCGTACTTCATCGCGTAGAGTGTCAAACTCCTCCTCTGACGCTCCCCCATAAAATGACTCCGTATAGATATGCTGTCCAGCAACACCCTTCTTCTGCCAGTACTCTTCAACTCGGGCCGCGGCCGATCCCCTACCTCTGGGAATGTAGTTGCCATCTGCCAGCCTCTGCTGTCCATCCTCCACAGCAATCCAGCCCTTTTGGATGTGAGCCGCTTTAACAGTACATTCTTTCGAGTAATGATCTTGCCCATCGCAGTAATAACATCCATTACGCTGCGTCGTGCCTCCTCCACCTTGACCGTATCCGCGGCCAAATTGGCGATCCGTCCCATGGAAGTTCGGCGCTGCACCTCGCGTTATTGAGTCCCGGGGTTCGTTCTCTTCTCGTGTAGGTGCAGAATTCTTTATATTCACCAACGCCTTCATCAATTCGTCATGCGCCGCCTTGGATTGTTTCTGTACAACATCCATAGCATCCCGCAGACTTGATAATTCGCCTCCGAGCTCCTCGATTCGCGCGTCTCTGCGCTCGACTTTAACCGCTGGGAACCGGTCTGACCTCCTTGGTTCAGGTGCGTCCTCATCGCCCCAGGTTGCCTCAGTTCCTCCTGTACTCGCCAAGCGCTCCGCCATCTTGATTAACTCGTCCAACAGAATAGGATCTTCTTTCCTATGGTCCACTGCATTCTGCCCCGCAGCTGGCGGATTAACCCCGGCTTGCCGTAAATCCTCCTTGATGAGATTCCGCGTATTAATTGCCATCCGTAAGGACTCGGCAAAACCTCTCTCGAGTGCATCAAGGTAGCGTCGACACGCTTCTTTATTCAAGATTATCGCGGGCGCCTTGCTAAGCTTGGTCACCAGGGCTCGGAATTTCATCCCAAATCGTGTTAATCTACCCTCCTCGGTGCGTCGAATATTCCTGTTCTCTGCACATAATTTTTCAAACTCCTCCAGAGTACCGTCCTTGTCCTCCTGTACCTCAGGGTAGACCTTCAACACCGCTTTCTTAAAATTTGCGTACGACTTTCCAGCCGCATACTCCGGTAACTCCCTCCATATTTCCCGCTTCTTCGCCGGCAAGTAACTGGTGAGCAACTTCTTCTTTTCGTCATCGTCTGTGATCTGCGCCAGCGTGATGATGTCGTCGACCTGCTCCATGAAATCCAGCAGATCTTCTTTGTCTTCCGTGGTAAACTTGGGGACATTTGCCTCCCAAGGCCGCGGCACCTTAAAGCTAGCCACGCCATTTCCTGCTGGCGTCGCCGCTGCATTTGCATTCGCCATTGCTGCGTCTTCCGGTGTTACTGGCCTAAGTGTGAAAGAAAAATCGAAATCAAACTCGTCCGAGCTCGGTGGAAATTCTTCGTCCAGCAAGGATTGTTCCACAAAAGGTAAGTCGCCCAATGAACTATTGCTGTTGGCGTCGCCTGCGATGCCAAACTCCTGTTCCTCCGTCCTTCTCCTTGCTTTGTACGCCGCTGACCGCGCACGTACTAGCTCCCTGACCTCGTTTCTAGCTTGCTCAGTAGGTGTCCACCTACGAACTCCTCCTTCAATATTGATTTGTTAACTGTGACCAGCACAGTAAGTTTGTTGATTTATCTGAATGAACCCCCTCGCGGTGGGCTCCAGATGAAACGTTGACGGTGTGTTGATTCGTGTAAAACTTTAATCCAAAAGCCTTACTAAAACCAAAGTCTTTGTTTGTGTGTTGTTCGAGGGTTCGTGCCGAAGTATACGGCAAATGCGAATTCAGATAGAATAAAGGGTGAGAGTGTTTGTGTGTGTGAAGTCAAAATTCGAAATCCAACCAAAATCCCAATTTAACCAACAAATATCCCGTAAGTCTTTCCCGTTCCGTTAATTTCCGTAGTATCCGTTCGCAAGTCACGAGAGAGAGTTCCAAAGAGTTCCCGAGATCACAGGTAAGCACCTGGGCGTAGTATTCTGTTCCTTTCTACTACAAACCGCTACTCTTTTTATACCTTAACTATTTGTCCTTTCTAAATAATACCAAACCGTTCCAACTTATAGGTCCACTGCCTCCGTCCCTATGTTACCAGTGTGGTTCCCTAGCCAACTTTTCCTTGCGGTGTTTGTTTCCTAGTAATCCTTCAGGTGAAACCTGTTTGATCCCTTCTGACTGCGCCTGGAACAATGCATCCTCATTGTTCCTTCCGGAAACCTTTGCTACCGTTGTGAAGGACGTGTCGACACGTAGATGCGTAGTCTTGACACGTATCCGTCGTGTCGTTGACGCGTTTCAGTCCTGTCGGAAGTTTCATCACGTGATCGTTGACCATTGTTCTCCTCGACAATGATTTCTTTCATTGTCCTCTCTTTGTCCTCCCATTTGGCCCACTGTTCGTCGGTGCGTCATTCTCCCTTCGGTATTATGCTATTATTATCCTCCTCCTGTGAACTAACGCCTGGTGGACCCTAAATCCCGATGTCGTCACCGCAAGTTCACTTAATGTTCAAAATTCGCAAAATTTTGATGATTTCATTGGTAAGCGAAGCACCCGTGCTTCAGAGAGCATCCCTGGGAACTCATTGAAAAATCATAGCACAGATTTCGAGCTTGGGAAAGTGGGTTTCCGGTATAATTTATTTTGCCATCGTAATCTGCACCATGATCAATGAGTTGTATCAAACGCTATAGATAGACTGCCTTCAATATGGGTTGAGATGACGGCCGGCCATGTGGTGTCCGAGACGGCGACACGTTCAGAAGAATATTGTTTGAGTATTGCATACTTACGTAGGACGTGCGAGACCCGGGGGTAGTGGGACTTCGACGGATAGAATTTTCTGAACGGAAGAGACCTGTTTTTTGATGGCAGTGAATTCACGAAACAGAGAGGGTCCCTCGCTTTCTGGGACTATACATAATGCCCACGAATCGGCAATTGTATCCGTATGACATGCTATTTTGCAAACCATTCCTTTACAAATTCCACATGGCCAGAATCATGACTGCTAATACATCTTCCAGATTCCCCGCCGCCTCTGTGGCCACTGGTTCGGGCAGGGCTCCGAAGAGCTCCTCCAGGCTCCCAATCTTCCATTTCACTGCATCCTTGCCTGGCTGTGATTTTTCATCCGTTGCGACCCCTTCATTACCCTTGGTCAATGGATGTTTAGACACGAAATGGATGTTTACATAACAGCAATTTTACCTTGTCTGCCCAGCGTGCACGTACATTCTTCTCGAGGTCTATCACAAAATACTGCCATCGGAGTTCGGCTGGCCATTCCGTTGTGAAAATCCCTTGAGATGTGGGATCACTGTATCCAACCAAATGGACTTTCCTCTGTGAAGATCCAAAGATGATCACGGGCGCGTTGTGGCGTAGGCGCCGACACTGGGCTACAGGCCCGCCGATCTTCATGGTATGATCATTCATCCAGAATACCCCCCAAAGCGCCTGCCAGTGCTCCTCGGACTCGTAGTGTCGTTGAAATCCGCAGGTAACTTTATAGTATCCCCTTTCAGAACCATTGGCGGATTTATAATCCAGAGCCAAGTCGGGCTCGACGGTGACTAGTCCCTCGATTCGGTCGCTGAGATCGGATGGGTGGATGGTTATGAGGAGCCCAGTGTGCTTCCAATCCATTTCCAAAACGTGTTTGACGAATTGCTGGTGCCTATGGAGCGCCTCGGGCACCTGCTCCATTGTTATATCGATTCAAGCGAAACGGGGACCTCTCCAATGAATTCGACGCTGCCATTTATACCATTTCCTGTCTTCCACGTCCGTGATGGCCATCTATTCAATGGCACTGCCATAATTGAGGTATGTGTAAAAACTGACCGGGCACTATGAATCATTAGGCTTCCTCGCTGATACCGCAGTCCTGGATCAATATCGCCAGTGAACAAAAGAACCAGACAGTCTGGAACTCCCCCATGGTAAATATTCCCATGTTATTCGGGCCACTGCTATATTAAGTCAACTCCATTACCTCAGTGCGCTGGGGGAATCCCAGGGAGACTAATTCCGCCCCTAGAAGAGAAGTCTCAGACTTGACATCTATGTCTACACAAGTCTCGAACGTCGTTGGTCTCGACAGACAAACCGGACCGAAGCTCCGGAGCCCCACTTAACGGCAAATGCTCCACCGCTCCACCGAAACGTCAAGATGTCGAGATTCTCGCAGTCGCTCCTCTCCGGTGTTATGAGTTCTATTTATAAAAAACTGAGATGTTGTAAACTTAACATGCTCATGTGTCCAATCAATAATGAATCCAACAAAAAACGATGACTCATACAGTATAGTAGGGTTCCTTGGATAGTGAGACATCCTTGAGCATTCTTTTTTTTTAAAACTCTCCAGCATCCTCCAAGCTCGAAATTCTTATCTCCCACACATTGTGCACTTCAACACCATCTACCAAATAAATTTCAGGCCCGGGAGATGTGTTCTGAATGAATTATTCCCTGGCCGGAACGGCACCCGTCAATGGCATCCATCACACCTGTAAAGACGGGAACGGTGGGCAACCCTAGACATAGCGGTGCGTCGTTTTCATCCTCACATTTAATATCGTACCTCTACTCATCCATGCGTCTATTTCCGAACAATTTACCGCAGTTGAATATTCATGAAGTTCTCTCCTCGGATATCCTGCATCATGTCATCAAGGGAGCGTTCTAGGATCACCCGTTCTCAACTTCTCCGGCCTCCGCCGCCTCCCCGACGCGTTTTCAGCTAGTGAATGCATTCTGTGAATTAAATAGGCGTTGTGGGTCCACCAACTATCTCAGTATCCATTTCAATCTATCACTCACCACCATTTCCGGGCAAATGAAACTCTGGTGAAATGGAATACGACCCGAGTGCGCCAAGGCATATCCGTTTCTCACCAGCTTTGATCCTAATCAACAATATCGGCCTGAATGCTGTTCATTCAATACTATCGGCCACTGGGTACTCGGCCACCTTAGTGATTATCATCATTTCTAGAGTGCTATGAGCGAGCCTCACAGCGGGGTGGCCCTGAATTGACTATAAATGGTTTGAAATATTTTGGCGGATTTTGGAAGTTTTTATTATGCTACCGTGAAATTTCTCTCGCCCATATGCCCAAAAAGGCAACAGACAGGGTACTCGGTCACCTCACCGCATAAGCAGCTGAGGCTCAAACGAACCGCAAAATCTATTTAGATCTGGGAATCAGGTTCATATGCGGGATTTTGGCTAAATTTCATGTACCTTTGATCAATGGTAAGGATATGCAGAAGGGTCTGGAAAGGCGGGAGACAGGCCTAAAGGGCATATGCCTGCAAACCAGGGGCATGGCCAGAGAAAGAGAACATGTAGACCCAGGATACGTCACAGGGAGGTTATTAGAATATATAGGTATATTATTGTCTAAATATGTTCATCTCTGGCAACTAGTAACCCTTCCAAAAATTCTTAAACTTCCATGGCACCAAAATGGCGTGTTTTAAGGTAATGGTCAATGGTGTGCCGGGATTCAAATGGTTAAGATGTTGATTACCCCTTGAAAGCATTGCATAAGTGAATAAGAAAGTGCATGCGAGGCGCCAGATGCATATCTCCATCGGTGTGCTGTATATGGAGATGTTTCAATGCAGCTTGTCAAAATGCCAGTCAAGTTTTCCTTGCGGTCGTGTGTAGTGTCATCCTTGTTTCTTCAGTTATTCTGTATCAGCAGCCAATACCCCTGATCAGGGCAGCATAACAAGCCCACGAAGTCGTGAAACACTGGAGAATTGGTGGCAAACAAGCGGCGGTGAGTATGGGTGCTGCGTTAAGAGATGATGGCTCACAAGGTGTGGATCCCGATCAAAGTTCGCGTAACTTTTGGCTGGAACATTGATTTGCTTTAGAATCTTGTATGGGAGGTCCTCAAAGGTCGTACGTGATCCATTGAGGTCAAGTGTTAACAATTTTCAACTCCTCAATGATATATTCACAGGTGACCGGCTACCTATGGGTGGCCGACTCCCCAGTGGCCGATAGTAGGCATTGTAGGTCTACTAACCGATTCACTGCTAGTCTCTTATAAACAGACGCTTATAACAAATAAACTCGTACCTCGTTTGTTATAGTCTGTTGTAAAGATCATGGCAGCGATCGCTAGCCGCGTTATTACAAATCATCGGAGTTTGAAAACCTTCCCACGTTCATTCCAAGCAACGCTGACGCGTCTTCTCGCGTTCGTACCATCTCTTGTGACTGCATCCAGCTCAATTTACGCGCATTATCGCGCCGAACTTTGACTAGTGCCATATATGGACGCGAATCCACCCCAACAACCCGTTAAACGTGCTCGGAAGTGGATAAAACAGCCGGCACCGCTCGAAATTCCATCTCTTGAATCGATTCGTGCGTGCGGCACTTTTTCCTCCTCGAATAGTCCAATTGTACTGTCTCCCTCCTCAGCATCCACACAAGCCTCGTTACGAGCCCCAAAGCGCTCCAAATGGCGCAAAATGGACGATGTCTTGCGCACCTACGGCTTCGATAGTCTTGGAGAGTTTTTCCCCATATAAACCCCTCAAAGAAATTCGTTATACCCGCTCCTGCTTGGCTGCCTGGGCAACGCGAGTCGTCGGCGATCACATCTACCAACGAGTCGGTAAGCTGGCGCACAAATAAATCGGACCGTTGTCCCTCTCTCATCCGATTCCAACTCAGCGTCCCCTGTGCCAGAGCGGGACTCCTACTCTCCAGCTCCTTCTTCACGCCCCTCCCCAACCACGTCAAACCGCAGCAGCCCGTCGTCCACTCGCTCGTTCCGTAGTTCTGCTTCTGCAGCATCTCGTGCTATTGCCGACTGTGTTGAGTAGTAGGACACTGTTGACCACAGTGACGAGCTGCTTTTCAATGGTTCGGATCTAACGGTCATTGTGGACCCCGAGACAGGCTGCTTGCTGGACGATTGGTATGAGCCGGCGGAGTTCGAAGCACTGGTGGAGAAGTGTGTGGGCCAGAGTTAGTGAATGAGGAATCAGAGAGTGATGAGCCCGAACAGAAAGTGAGGGTGAAGACCCAGAGGACAATTAATTAAAATGTATTACAGCAAGTGCGAATCGGGAGTAAGAAGTACATCGAGAATCAAACAAATGACGGAGGTGGGAAAGAAGGAAGGCTTTGGACGGTGTTGGTGAGCGCCTAGTTTACGTTCTGCCCGGCGGACCGTTTTCCCGAACTCTTTCAGCAGATTCCGCGTGCTCGCGCTCCTTCTTTAACCTCAGCGCCTTGTCCAATGTAGCAATGGGATCGGCGGCTGGTGGATGGACGAAGAGAGGGAGCTCCACGCCCGGAGAAAAGGCTGGAGCAGAGAAAACGAGGGAGGTATTGTTGCGGGTGGCGCATAACGAGCAAGGAAGACGTCTCCCCGCAGCGATGCAGTCGAGAGTGGAGGTGTCGAGCGGTGGGTTCTCGTAAATCCCGTTGATTACGGCGTTATAACACACCTTCTCCGTCAGAACCAGGGTTTTCGCGTGCTCGAGTGGTTTCACCGTCTCGCTGCGTTTTCGTGGCGCCGAATCTGGATTGGAAGAAGCTGCAATAGTAAATTTACGTTGTGCATGAGAAAATAAAATATGCACACACCCGCAAGCTGTTTCTGACACTCAGGGTCCTCATCAACCAACCGCAAAATCTCCTTGTCGGCGCTGGATCGCAGAGAATGGTACATTTTGAGGTGTCGAAGTCGATGCGGGCCCTGGGGAAGCGATTTTCAAAGATAGCGAAAGACACGGAGAACGTCGTCAATGGTACGGCAATGAATAACAGCTTTACGACGGGAGTTGAGGTAATCGAAGAGCTGAGGAAATATCCTTCCTCCGACACCGTTCTGCAAAGGCTCCATGATGAACTGGGTGTTGTGGCGTTGACTCGAGCTGCGGAACAGAAAAAAATCGTTGCCAAACAAGCCGAGACTCCTGCAGACGGATTTGGTCGCAGAACCAGGCTGAAGGGTCGCAGAGAGGGCGAAGATAGAAGTGGAAGATGGGAGACGGCCACGGAAGAAGGGGCCGACGTATCTGAATAACGGTCTAAAGTTGGCGCCCCATTGGTTGATTAAACGCACCTCGTCGACACAGCCGTAGAGAATATTCGCGCGGTAGAGTTCGTATGCCGCAATTTCTCGCCACGCTTTGTCACGTAGATGCTCGGGGTCAACGCAGACGACGTTCCAGGTCTTACGTTCGCGGATTTCGTTCACGAGATTGCGCCTAGTCTTGCGCGCCTCAGTTATGCTCTCATGGCAGTACGCGAAAGCGGGAATGTCGAATTTATTCGATTCCAAGACCTAAATATGTTCGATATTAAATAAAAGACATTAAGAAGAATCGTACAATATTGGCTGCAAGTCCCTTTGTCGGCATAACTACGATTCCTTGCGGTAAGGCACGAGTCGGAAGGTCCGGATATAGCCGCGGGTTACGAGCCATTTCGCGTAATATAAGAATTGGAACAGAGAAAATCGCTGACTTGCCGCCACCGGTAACCATACAATATAGGATGCTCTCCGTCGAGGACGCGCGTAACGAGCTCGTGCTGCTCTGGATATAGGCCGTTTTTCCATTGTGGTAGAAGCTTCTTGACAATCGTAGCTATCGTCTGTCGTCCCTGAGGGTTCGCCAGCGATACCGAGGCGCCATAGGCGGCGACTAGAAGATAGGGAAGCCAGTGGACGCGAAGACGCGACGGGAGAGCAAAGAGAAAGGCCGTGGGAAACTAATTGAAAGTCCGATGATTTGTAATAACGCGGCTAGCGTACATGATCGCGCGGTTAACTACAGACTAACTCACTGCCATTTCTGGTTAAATGAAACTCGACTGAAAGTATTTCAGATTTTCTCGTATCTGGTCTTCTGGAAATTTGAACTTGTGCCCGGGACTTTAGTGGCTGTGTTGATGACAGTGCCACCCCAACCAATCCGTGGTACCAGTTCAGACCCTTTCACGATAGTCCCAAGTTTGGCTTCTGTTAACACGCCTTTGCTTTATGTGTCGCATTTTGCGACTGTCGCGAGTTTGATCCGCACCAGTGGCATTTTTTTGTCGGCGTCACGCAGTGACCTTGCGGCCGGCGCAAGCACCACGCAGTCGGCCCAAGGGGCAAGCGCACGGCCCTGATCTGGTCTAGGGTGAATAAGAGGTGCGCGGTCGATAAATCCATGAAATCAACCTCTTTTCGGACTTGGCTCCGAGCCCGGTCCGATCCATTTTGGGCTTGGACAGCGATCTTGTCCAACTTCTGTTTTCTCGCTGCAAAATAAGTCTATGTGTAAGATATAACTGGGAGACCCTCGATTTTTATACTCTCCGAAGATATATATGAAGTTTTTATAATATTTTGTCGTCAGTATTACAATAATTGTATCGGACCGGACGTGCGATCTTGACTGATCGCAAAAACCTATCCCGATATTCGCTGAGCGAGGGAAGGCTGAAATGGCTGCGGGGTTCGGTCCGCACGGGGTCGGTCCGACAACCACCTCGCTTAGAGGGGGGGCGGGAGGGGGGTACAGCCACTACTCAGATTTCGGACGTTAATTTCAAGGGGTTTCGGCTGAATACACTACTCTAGTCGTCCAGGCGGGCGCCCGTAAGAATACCCTCAAATTCACTTGTAACGGTGAACATAGAAGTAAAATTGATACCGAATAAGGTCTGCGATTTTTGAGCGACGGCTGCGGAACACGGCAAAATAGTAGTCATCGGCATGCGGAAGCCCCGCACAGTAACTGCGGGACCAAAAAAAATTGGGTCCGGCGTTAATCTGGATCGGTCCGTTTTCCGGAGCCGGAAAAAAAGGAACACACATGTATCCGGGTCTGAATGTGCTTTTAGACTGATAACATACCCGACGCATCCTTGGAGACTAGGTTTACAACCGATCCCGACAACCTCGGGTCGGATTTCCGGACAGTGCACAAACCCGGACCTATCCGGGTCAGGATATTTTCTTGTTCCCGCAGTGAGTGAGGTTCTGTCATCATTCTGCCGAGGGTACCCACCATGCTATGGTTCAAATTCAGCACGAGGTAAAAAATGAGCTAGGATACCAGAAAAAATATGTAAAAATACGCCGTGCCAACGGCGGGAAAGCCTCGCGCCAATGATACCTCGCAAAATGAACATCTTAGGTGACATGCTCTCCACAACTGGTGCTCATCATAAGCAGGCTAGTAACGAGCCTGGGTCCACCAACACAACACCCCTTGATGTCCGCTCTTCGGCTCTCGTACCCGAGACTCCTGAACCCTGTGTTAACCTTGCGGGCCGGTTTCGCTGAGTCCTCTGTGTTTTTGTTTCTCTGCTTTCTATTAATTTATAATGCTCGCATCGCCTGCCGAGTCAATACCTTCATCACAACCTTGCTCACCTTCCCTCACCTCGATATACCCTCCATCTCACAGGATCCCTCCACGCAATCTTCTTTCGATTTCTTGTGCTCTCGTAAAATGTCCTACCGCTTACATTCTCCACAGTTTTACCTACACCCCTTACTTAGGATTATGCCGCCCGGACGCTTTAGCTAGATATGGCTACAATAGAAGTCAAGTTTAAGCTCAACTGCCTAACAATAAACGGACCATTCTGCTCAAACCAGATCAAAACACAAATGGAATCGACCAGGGGCCGGCCGTTGACGGCGTCAAGACGGTGATGGTGGCACCCCTAGGCCCATGTCGGACTCCCTTCATCCAGCACAATCTCTCAACTGCCAAATGGGACCACGGAGCGATCGGGTTGTGGGCGTGTGGACGAGCTGGATGAAAATGCCTCAGCTGATCTGATCCGCTGGAATGCAGCGACGCAGAGAAACGGTCCCTCTATTTTCATTATAAGGGTGCCCCTCTACCCCTGTAGCGGCTTCACAGCTATGGGCGACTCCTCGCGCGCAACCCTCGATGCCATGGCCACGGAGCTGGTCGAACTTCCTCTCCCGTTCATTCACGACCAGATTAAGGAGAACGTCGAGGAAGTGTTATTGGGTCTCCGCACACTGCCCACACTGCCCACACTGCCCAGCACGATCGACTGCCACTCTGTGCCTCCCATGTACACCCGTCCGTCCTCGCCGTCGTCCGCGATTCCTAGGCCCCGCAAGCCCGCGATTGTGGGCACTACTATGCGCAACCATAGCGTCGAGTCGTTGCCGCAATCCCCCAGACAGCCGAGCCACCACGCGCGACAGAGGCTTGATGCGCCCGTACTCCTACCGAAGCAGGACTCACTCATGCGGCATGATAGCAGTTCTGAGTTGACTCGGAGCCCCAGTAGGAGCAGGGTCATCCCTGCACGGTGGCCTGGTACCAAGCCGCATCGGACTGGGTTGCTAGTTCCGAGCAGCGACTCGAGGGAGCGCAGTCATGGCTCGCTCACGCAGATGACGTGGGATGGGCACTGGCCGGCGGGATCGTCGCCGCCTGACCGCGCAACGCCGCTCCTCTCCGACCGGCCTCGGCAGCAGCGGGTGCACTTCCGGAGCGACGTCGAGCGGAGCAGCCGGCGGCGACCGCGGCCGAGCTCGCACCACGAAGTGGGGGGCGAAACCGTCGCGCTCGCGGTTTGAGAGCAGGATGAACCTGAGCGCCACGTCGACCAACACCAGCGCGAGCGATCTGCTGACTTTGATCATACGAGAAAATGGGAAGCCCCCGACCCACTTCGTAAGTCCGCAGGGTTTTCTTATAATGTGACTGCATACTCAGAGTCCTTGCTTCTTGTAGCAACTCGGGAACTGTATCGGGCGCGGGCAGTTTGGGTTCGTGTACCGGGCCCTAAATCTGAATACGGGCCAGATGGTAGCTGTCAAGCGGATACGGTCGGAAGGCTTGAAGGAGGATGAGATTACGACCCTCATGCGGGAGGTTAATCTAGTGAAGAGCCTTTCGCACCCGAGTATCGTTAAATACGAGGGCATGGCCCGAGACCAAGATACCCTGAGCATTGTCCTAGAGTGCGCCCCTATTCGCCTCATATGTGTGATCCTCATCTAACTCCAAATCCCAGGTATGCGGAGAACGGCTCGCTAGGGCAGACCTTGAAGGTTTTTGGGAAGCTAAATGTGCAACTGGTCGCCAGCTACGTCGTCAAAATTCTCGAGGGGTTGCACTATCTCCATTCGATCGACGTCGTCCATTGTGATCTCAAGGCCGCCAACATTCTGACAACCAAGAACGGAAATGTCAAGCTTTCCGATTTTGGTGTCTCCCTCAATCTCCGAGCAATGGAGGGAGAAATGAAGAACGTCGCGGGCACGCCGAACTGGATGGCACCAGAGGTCATCGAGCTCAAGGGTGCCTCGACTAAGTCGGATATTTGGTCTTTGGCGTGCACAGTCGTCGAGCTTCTGACTGGACGGCCCCCGTATGCCGAGATTACGAATAGTATGTCGGGTACGCATTACACCCTTTTTTCGGCGGCGTGTTGGGTGCTAACACGGTGTCTCAGTTATGTTCCATATCGTCGAGGATGATATGCCTCCTTTGCCGGAAAATTGCTCACCCTTACTGGAAGATTTCTTCCGCCAGTGCTTCGACAAAGATCCGATGAGGCGACCCAGTGCCGATTTACTGTGTGAGCACCCGTGGCTTAAAAACAACTGGGGTGCACATAAGGTATACATGCTGCTCAAAATATATTTAACAGCGAGTCTGACCGCTCTCTCTTGCAGGCGTTATGTCCACAAGATAGCATTCCTTTCCTGCGCCGGGTTACCGCCGACTTGCAAAAGTCGGAAGCAAGCCGCTTCCTTGCGCAGATTGAAATTCCCAACTCCCTGCCGGAGGGCGAGGAGCCCATCAGTGGCTCCCCACCCGCCCGGCACATCTCCTTCTCTCGTCCTATGGTCCAAGATATGTCCCTCCGCGAACATTTGTTCGTCAAAACGACTTTCAGCAAACGTACGTTTTCAGGTCCATTTCTTGAGTATGTGTGACTTCACTGCTATCCTTCTGTAGCTATGGTGTGCCGTGTCTGCCTCCTGAACGTCAAGAAGAGTGCCGTACTCTGTGAGCAGTGCAGTTTAATCGCCCACTCCAAATGCGCTGTCAACGCGCCGCACACTTGTGACTTCCGTGCACAGCTTTTGCCATATTCTCAGTTCGCCGAGAAGGGTAATCCTTTGAATGCTTATTTCAATCCGTTGGACGCCCTCAGCGGACCTGGACATGGCAGTCCTCATCGCATGAACACCGCTTCGGAAGTCCCATATGTCGCCCACACACCTCGGAAGAGTCTTGATAGCACGGCCCCACCTTCACCGCATACGCATCAATTATCTCCTCCGGCCCCTCCTCCGGCCTTCAAGTTTATGGCCGCCTTCAAACGGTCTCGGTCTAATTTATCTCCGGAGCCCGATTTCTCGTCCTCGATGGCCTCTGTCTCGCAGGTTACGTCAAAGTATGCTCCTCAGAGGAAGCTCCGGAAGGATCCCAAAGACCGTCCCCAGTCTGTGATGCGCATCAGCCCAACTCCCAATACGCTCTGTATGCGGAGCGGCGAGACCGTTGCGAGCCGAGCCAGTCCCAAGTCCTTGGACGAGACTCGGATGGGCTGGGTGAAAGTGTCACGACTGTCGCGCCACTGACGCGCACTGGCTGGGGACCGGCACCGCCTTAATCGGAGCGACATGTTTGCCTTTGTTATTCTCTTTCACGATTCACTCGCGCATGCTCCCTCGTGCACTCGCTTCCTCACGCACTGGATGGACTTGTTTTGGTGGGAGAAAACTTAGTTTCTCGTAGACAGATGCCACAACAAAAATGTTCGTACCTCACATGTCGGAGAGAAAACTCTCTCAAAGTCCAAAAGTATCTGGCCCTCTAAAACTATGCACAAGAATTCTAACTTTTGCCGCGCTTTTCCATAGTCTGGGACATTCAAACTTGTGTATAAATTATGACCGCGCTTGTTTTGGAACCTCCAATGGAAATGCAGAATACAGACGTTGGGATTCGGTTGAAAACACTGTCCCAAAGGGTGCTTTCAAAAGATTCAATCATTCTGAGATGATATCACAGCTCCAAGTACACAGACCCATTAAAAAATTAAAATGAGTGAATAACCCTTCAGCAGTTTTTTTTTTGGTAAAGTGAGGGTGAGTAACCCGGCCAGGGCGGCAAATTTGGTAGATGAGTCAAGCTGTCGCAAGGAGGCACAGTACAAGTACTTCACCTCGTTTTGTCTCGTTTCCGACCTGTTACAGTGCGCGGCATCACATCACGCCTCCGGATTTGGCAGTAAACAACTGACAACATTAAAATGGTTTCTACATTTTTGCGTCCATAGCTGTTGAGTAGAAAACACATTCAATAAGCTCTAGTATACCCAAAGCACCCATGGTGTGGTCCTGAAATCAAATAAAGAACTTTTTTTTTTTTGAGCTGCCGAAAAAGTGAAACAGCCCCTATTGATGCCATCAATTTCCTTTTTGGGTAGGGTTACCGCCAGCCGAGGTCGCTTGAGGGACAGTTCAAGAAGCTTGTCATTGTATTGACTGAGAGCTTCAAGATCGAGAATAGAACTGGCGGCTTTTTTGTTACTAGCCAGAATTTCTTTCTTACAGAGTGCCTTTCGGTGCTGTTTGATAAGAAGGCGCAACTTAGTATGCCGCCCTTTAGCCTCAGCTTCATTGACTGTTCCGCGGGCAACTAGCCTGGGAGCAGCTGGGTGCCCAGACAGATCAGTAGCAGCAGTCGGGGGTGTTTCGAGAGCGACGGACGCAGCGGCCGCAATGTCAGGAATCTTTGAAGCCATATCAATTCTGGGTCATCTGAATAATAGACAACATACTGGAATATCGGCATTACTTCCGGTGTTGTCAAATGGAAGCAGCATGATATCGGAAGCAGCCTGTTTATTTCGAGGTTGGAGCAGAGCTCAAAAGAACAGAGCAGATGACTTACATCGTCGTGCATATTCTCTACAGCATTGGAGGCTGTGCTATCTACCATCGCGATGTCTGCCTGAGGTGTAGACTCAAGTACCTGCCGCCATAATCAGTGACCCTAAGACATTAGTTTCAATTTCTCAGGCATACCTCTATATCTGAATCTGGTTCCTCTGACTCCTTGCAGTCTGCAAGTGCAGCTTTGCGGGGATTGACTATGCGCTAAATTTATTGTCAATTTGGCGCCTAGCTGTTGAGAGAACAAACCTTGAAAATCGATGCTATGCTTGACTGCATATTTGCAGCACTTGCCTTCTGAGTTTTTCCATTCCTGTCACGCCATTCTGTTGTCCGAGATTTACTAGCTTTGCCGAGTTTGCGATGCGGAATCAAATCTGTGTCGAAATTCTGCTTGCGCTTGCGAGGGCCAGCCTGCAGAATATTAAAAATAACACAACAAGGCAGAAATATTGATTGGGACCTGAGCATCTGCAGAAGGCCCGGCCTCGGTGTCCGACTCTGGATCTTCCCGCGGCGTGTAGTCGGGATCTGTTGCGAGGGAGGGATCCGCGGGAGGGATGACCGTGATGGTCTCTTTACGTTTGGCTGCTTCGCGCTGAGCTGCCGCGGCCTGCTTCGCAGTTTTTTTTGGCATCTTCTGTGAAGAATCTTGAAAGAATCACTGATCTGTCCAATGACACGTATGTTGTGGTGAGAAGTTTGATTTTGATCGGCCGGAGGCCCAAAGGGGTACACTCAATTTGGGGATTTCTGGCCAAAAAAAGTGAAACACCGTGGGAAAAAATGAGATCTTGTGTAAAACGCATTCTTTTGGGCAGTTTTGTGGCTGGAAAAATCGGAAATAAATTACAAAAATTTTCTCGGTACACTTTGACAGGTGTTAGAGAGGTGGTGCTGCGCACTGTAACATGATTGAAAGCATGCTTTCGACATAAACAGCCTTCTTTAAGATACTAGGGGCCATATTTGAATAAGATAAACAACTTTTTCCTTTCACGGCCCGTGGTTGCTGATTTTACTGGAACTGTATAAAGATCCTAAGGCTTTTCCAATTCAAGATAAACTGAATTGTTTTCACACGGAAAGTCGTAGCTAAATAATGAGGAACAGGGCCTTTAGGCTGGATTTTTAGCCTTGGTCCCTGATATATTACTTAACATTCCCAAGAAAGCCCTCATATCTGATGTACAGGACAAAAACAGTGAATCCACTCTGATAGCACCATTCTAATACCAATTTCATTATGACTTTCTCTTTGGTTTACAGCTAATAACAGTACCAAAGGCGCGAGCAGATTTTCTTCCATTTTGGGATGTTTTCAGATAATTCCCGGTATCTCAATGAGTTCTTCACTTATTCACATGAAACCTAGCTAGAAATCTCAGGCTAATTCATGCGGAATTAGTGATAGAGAGAAAGTTGTGAAAATATTTCATATTGAGTAACATAGACTAATGGCCACATTTTGCGGGTCAATCCAGTCTACGAGCATTCAACCACATTCAACTAATGCAGAAGTTTATCTGGCAATGCTTCAATGCACTATGATGGACTTGATATGGCCAGAATGTCCAATAGCTCAGTCTATGGTCTTCAGAACAGATCACAACCACGGGTAATCCTCCGTGATCTGGAAATGTCGCCATATTCAAGTCCACCACTGAACTCATCAAACTCTGAGCCTATGACGTTCTTCAGATTGTGTCGAGGCTCCCTTGGACTAAAATCTATACCATTGTGACATGTCTAGCTGTCTACAAACTCGATTGACCCGCAAAATGCGGCCATCAGCCTATAGGGGTGATCAATTCTTGAGTCGTCTGTCCCGTCCCGTAAATAATTAATTAATATTTGATGGGAACAAATAACATTTCAAACTCCACTAAGTGGGCCGCTCTTTCTCGCCCGAATGCCTCATCCTACCAAGACCCAAATTCAATCGGAGTCCCGGACCTTCTACTACAGTATATGTTGCCGAATCCGTCATGGCTGCTTCTCTGCTGTTGGAAGAGGACTCGGATGATGCCGATCTCCTAGGGATAGACGAAGAGGAAGCAGAATTTCTGAGCGATGATATCTCAGAAGTGCTTGGGCTTACGGCCTTGAATTCGGCGGAGATAGCACAACACATGTCTGGCGATGGCTCGCGCGGAACCTACGACCAGATTCCCAAGTCCAAGGACTTCTTCAGTATTTGTCTCCGAGCCCCTGACTGTGAATTCCGCCACATGTTTCGGTAAGTGGTTTTTCTTTTTCATGTCCTTCAAGTTCAGAATTTCCCCAGAATTGGAAGGGCATTATTTGACTACCTTGTCGGCGAACTTACTCTGAATCCAATATTTCACTCCACTGGGCGACGCCCTCGACGTCACGTTAAATACCAGCTCGGCTGCTTCCTCATACATTATGGATGCATCGGATCGGACACCATCGGTACCGCACAGAAGCTCTCCATCGGCTTTGGCACAGTATTTCTGTACTGCCGCCGGGTCACCCGTGCAATACGTGAATTGCGCCCCCGATTTGTCGGATGGCCAACACCGGACCGTAAAGCAGTGATAAAACAGAATATTAAGGACATCTCTGGCTTCTCAAGATGTTTGGGGGCCAGAGATGGGTCTTTAATTCGTTTTTGTGAGGTTCCGATGGAAGACGGCCATCTCTATCAATCTCGCAAGAAGTTCGCGGGGGTGGGTAGCAACCATTGTTAATCTGACTGCCGTTGACACAACACAAAAGACAAACATACAGGCGACTTGCGATCCCGACAAACGGTTCACGTCATACGAGATCGGGTGGCCAGGCGCCGTAACAGATGTAAAAATCTGGAAGAATTCTGATATATGGCAGCGACGACACGCGTACTTCCAAGCCGGCGAATACATACTAGTGGAAAAAGGCATGGAAGCAAGTTTTTCTGTGGAATTAGGCTGATTTTATCACACAGGGTACCCGTCTTCACCTTACACTGTTCGACCGTTCGACGAGCCAGAAATTGCTGCCGCTGCCCCCGGCGACAAGGAGTGTATGCGTGCTTTCAATCGTCGCCTTTCAGCTGTGCGGACTGTAATTGAGCATGCCTTTGGGCTTCACAAGGGCCGTTTCCAATCCCTACGTGGAATGGGAGCTCACAAGACTATTCAAGACATAAACAGAGTCATCGAGGCCCTCATAATTCTGCACAACATCGCAATTGAATTTAAAGATAAGCCTGATGACCAGTGGCGTATTGACGAAGATCCAGATGACCAGTGAAGAAGTAATATGCGGTCCACTAATGGGTCGGTCGTCCAGATATGGGGTGGAAGGGTGCAGCAGAAAATAAGGAAATGGTCCCAGAAATCTCTTCGAGGCGTGAACGGGAAATCGGGTGTAAAATGGGGAAGTTGGCGTGAAGGCGTGGGGTAAGGCTCGGGCTCGGAAAGGCTTGTTGGAGGGAGAAATGTGGGCAAGAGATAGAAAGTGTTCACTGGCAGTGTGCTCACGTTGGAGCACTCAGTTCACTGACCACATCAATCGTGGTGGTTTGGGATCAAAAGGGAGGTCTTCTGGCATTTCTACGTACGAAACAAATATACGGCCTGATGGCCGATGTACCGTACGCTAAGTGGCAAGATAGGGAAAAGAAGGAAGTCGACGAGCAGGTCATTCCGCCCTTCCACACCAGGATGACAGCAATGATGGGGATACCGATGGACCCGTCGAGGATGTCCAAGGGTCTGCTGCAGTTCCCGAACATGAAACTACTGATTGGTTGAAGGATCAGGGACGTCTAAAAAGGTTACAAATTCTGAATAGGTTGTTCTAGTATGATAGTAACCGAAATATACACAACTATACCGTAGAAATAACAGAGCATATACAATATATACGAGTCAAGTAAGAATATAAGTACGGGCAGTTTCGGTGATACGTCAGGTAATTTTTTTGAGGGTAAGTCATGTGAAAAGGTTAAGGAGAAAGTGATTCGCGGCTTTGCGTACCTCGGCATCGGCCCCGTCCATCTCCAAGATCGTACGCGCCATCTGCACCTTGGCCTGCTGGGTATCAACCTCAACCCTCTTCTTCTCCAAATCGAGCTTCTCCTTGTCCAACCCGAGCTTCTCCTCCATCCCTTTCGCCTTCTTCTCCTCTGAGACCATCTTCATCCTCACTAATTCCCCCATATTGCCCATTGAGGTACTGGCTTGGGTACGGAATTTGGACGCGAGGGTAAACCTGGGTTCGGAGACGACGGCGGCCGGATTTTTGGCAGGGGCAGGTGTCTTCGAAGGTGGCGGCATTGTGAGATCGTCTGCGAGGAGGGTAGGATCGATGTTGTCACTGGTGCAACCGTTCAAATCCTCCTCGATGTCAGAAAGGGCAGAGGCGGAGTTGCGAACCACGGCTCGGGAAACCTTCGCGTTCATTCCGTAGCTGACAGACAGATGTGAGAGGGTTTTATTGTAACATTGAAAGACGTTACCGTTGATTAGCGAGATCGTGCCATCCATTTGTTTCCCACATCTCAATGACCGATGGTTTGAGAGTTCCAACAGGCAAACCTGCCTTGCACGCACCATTGAGTCGCTTGGAGATAGCATCTGACTCATCCGAATCAGGATCCCCCCCGCCGTTTCCCGTGAAGGACTCGAAAGCACGGATGTACTCGAAGACGGTGAAGGAGCGCTGCCAAAGGCTACCTACCGACTTGGGTGTATGCTTGTTGTTGAAAAGGTCGCGTGCAGCCTGACCAGACAGATTAACTGCGCACAAGAAGGCAGGAAGTATAGGCACGCACCGCGTTATACACGCGCCCCGGGTTCTTCTTGTGCTGTTCAAATCGGTGGTTGGCCTTTCCGTCCTCATCATCACCAAGGAACCACTTGAAAATTTTCGTCTTCTCCGCATCACTCCACTGCTTGCGACTGCCGTCATCCGAGTCACTCTCGTCATCTGAGACAACGCTTGCAGACTCGGAGGACACGCTGACGCGCTTGTTCTCTTTCTCAGGGTCGACCTTCGTGTGGCTTTTAGTTCTAGTCTTGATCTTGGTTACTTTAGACGCCGTCTTGACTGCCGCATAGTGTTGCTGGAGTTCGGTTCTGAACCCCAGCCAAACCTGAACCGAACCCGAACCCGAACCCGAACCGAACCGAACCCGAATTGGGGTTCGAGGTTCGGGCATTCTCAGTTTTCACTGAATCGGTTCAAACAGGTTCGAACCTCGACAGTCTCGCCCTCAAAAAACCTCTAAGAACTTCATCTCTGGATAAGTTTCATCTATATTCAGTGATAAGAATAGACCTACAGAGGAACAGCTGGCATGGGTATTGTGCAATGATCATACAATCACTTGAATGCTCGTTGAAGTTGCGAGTTCTAATTGGAAAAAGATGGTGGAAATTTCCTAATGAGGACAGAAAGCGAGATTATGGGGCAGACTTGAGAGGAAACCATGGGTTTTGCTCACAGAACAGGCGGAAAGGTCATTTCCCCACCATTCTGACCCCGCCAACACGGCTGGGGGAGGCTAAAGAATTTTGATGGTTCGTTCAGGTTTGAACCTGAACTGAACCTGAACTGCACCAAACCCCAGGTCCAAGAACCAAACCAAACCAAACCCCGGCAACACTACTGCCGCACCTTTTTTTGGCACGTCGCAAACTACACCGTTCTTGCGCAGGCATCCTGGACCGCGTTTCTTAGGCAGAGAGGGGGTGGTGCAATCAGACGACAATGGTGATGATGTAGAGTTGTCGGGGGCTGCGTACACTAGCCCAGCGTACCCTGGTGCTCCGGGAGGCAGAGGCAGGTGTGAGGCTCCTTGATAGAATCCTTCTAGAGGTATATATAAATATGGCAGAAAGTTGAAGTGCTGAATCAGATGATTTAGTATGTAGGAGGGGTTTTTAAAACCACTGGCACGCACCGCATGGGATAAAGGCTGTATATTCATCTTTCTGAGATGCATCATGTCGCATTACATCGCAGTCAAAAGGGGTAAAATTCGCTGTTGACGCATGTCAATCAGTGTCAGAAGACACTTGGACACGTTGGCCTCACCGCTGATACGCCGGAGGTATTGAGCTGAAGAAGAGTAGTGGTGGAGAGAGGAAGAGACGAGTGGCGATCGCTTGGCGGGGTTTGAAATATTATTTGTTCCCATCAAATATTTTTTATTTATTTACGGGATGGGACAGATGAGTCAAGAATTGAGCACCCCTTATGTTACCCAATATGGAATATTTTCACAACTTTCTCTCTATCACTAATTCCGCATGAATTAGCCCGAGATTTCTAGCTAGGTTTCATGTGAATCGGTAAAGAACTCATTGATTTGAGATACCGGGAATTATTCGAAAACATCCCAAAACGGAAAAAAATCTGCTCGTGCCTTCGGTACTGTTATTAGCTGTAAGAGGCTAAAGAAACGAGATGAAAAGCCTTAGGATTTGCAAAACTGGAACCGGGCACCTGTCACAAAACAGGGACAGAGGTGCTGGTCTGATAAGGGCGGTGCCGGTCCCCTCTGGTTCTCAGTTCAGAATTGGTGCAGTTAGGGCGAGATGTAGGCCAGCAACCATTTTGGGTCAAAATATTCCAGATTTCTCTGTCCACTATCAAAACACATAGAAAAGTGTGAATGAGCATAATATATGCAGGTATATGCTAAGGAAAGTCAGAATTGTAGGCAAAGAATTAAATAGGGGCGGCGGCTCAACCAGGTGAGGTCGGCCCGGCGCTAGGGGTGGGAACTACCTTCCCTTATGGTAGGTGAGGGGTGTGGGTCGGCTCATGGCTGATAAAATCTTTTTGACCCAATATCTGTTTTACAAATTCCGATTCCCCTGTGGATCCTTCCCTAGTTAGTAGAAGCGTCAGAAAAGCTTTGATGTACTGGCCCAAGTTGAAGTAGGATTCAGATTGAGTGCGGGCCAATGTAAAGTGGATGGCGGTTTTATTCTCCTGAGATCAACTCGCCCAGAACCTTGCAGTCCTTGCATTCAAGCTTCAAGTACTCCTCCTCAAAGAGTCACTCACGCACTTGCACACCCCGTACAATTGCTCACCGGCTGCTGCCACTTGGCCCTGGCTCATTGCTGCTTTTGCGTGATGTGGGCTGGGAGTGTGTGGCATACAACCACAACTGATCAGTTTTCCAGCCAGATTGTAGGAAATTAAGGGGGGCCTACCCGGGCTCAACACTCAACTCCCGTGTTTGAATAAATGTTTGGCACCCCACTTTTTTTCTTTCTCTTCTTCATGGTTCACTGAAATTTTTCATGTCTTGAATCTTATGGTGCAACCCCCACTTGTTAACATGCCCACCCAGTTGTAGGCTTGTACCTTCTCCATATAATGCATGATGCTCAATCACCATTCCACTACCTGAACACCTGCCTGAACTTGTCTTCAATCACACTCAGAAGGGACCCGACTCAGATGTGGTGGATGATGCATAGCTGCCAATTATGGGACGTGCAGTAGAAATAGTGACACTTTCATGGCTTCCCGGAATTCAACTCCCTACATCCAATGAGTACCGCTTGTTCTTTCGCAGTTTCATTTGGTGGAACGTCAGTGGATCAAACCCCTGTGACAGATGCGCCAGGAAGCGAGATCTGCCACACGAGAGGTTGAGCAAAGCGACACCAAGATGACTGTTGCAGGTATAGATTTTCCAAAGGTCCGTAAATACTACTACAACGGCTTTATATACGAGTAGGGGGTGCAGTGTGATCGCATCATCAACTGCCACAAATGGAAACTGAGTTGCAATGAGTGTTCGGACGCGATGTTCGCTTAAAGGTGAGCTAGAAATAAAAGGGACATGGTGAGTGACTGAAAATAATAGAAAGGAAAAATATATATGAGAGGGAATGGAGTGGACTGCCATAACCGTTACAACCCCACACTTGGCAGAAAAAATGCTGAGCTCGATATGACCTCAGCAGGAGGGCAGATGTAATGGCCGAGTCACCCATTAGATGGTCACGCTGTCCACTGTAATTGGTGACTGGGCCATTACATCTGCCCTCCTGCTGAGGTCATATGGAGCTCAGCATTTTTTCTGCCAAGTGTGGGGTTGTAATGGTTATGGCAGTCCACTCCATTCCCTCTCATATATATTTTTCCTTTCTATTATTTTCAGTCACTCACCATGTCCCTTTTATTTCTAGCTCACCTTTACGCGAACGTCGCGTCCGCGCACTCATTGAACTCAGTTTCCATTCGTGGCAGTCGTTGATGTGATCACACTGCACCCCCTACTCGTATATAACGCCGTTGTAGTATTTATGGACCTTTGGCAAATCTATACTTACAACAGTCATCTTGGTGTCGCTTTGCTCATTAATCCTCGTTTGGCGGATCTCGCTTCCTCGCGCATCCGTCACAGTTTCCCTTGGTTTTAAGAAAACAAACACAAGACTAAAGTTGTGGAACAGTGAAAGCACGAGAGTGAGAGAGTTGGACCATGTCCTACACCGCCAAAGTGCCCAGATGTCGCGACCACCTGATCGGGTCAGGCAGTACGCGGCTGGCGCCACAGCTGGCACCGGCTGTCAATTGGCTGGCGCCCAGCTGTGAGGCTCACCTCGTACCCAGCCCGCGCACAGCTGACTACCACCGAAGTAGACCGATGCGGGCTACACTTCCGAACCAGCTGGACATTATATTATAGAAAAAATTTAATCTGAATATTCATCGTCCCCAGAATCCTCGAACAGTTCATTGTCATCGGTTTCAGAGTCTTCTTCAGCCGGTTCCAGGATCGCTGCAATTGCCCTGGCACTCGGCTTGATCACCCTCTTTGGCCGCCCCACAACCAGCCCCGCAATCACTGGCACAGCTGCGCGCGCCTTTTTCGCCTTTTTTGGTGCTCCCTTCTGGCGCGTCCTTGGTTTTTTGGACGCTGCAGGGGTCTCGTCGTCAGTTTCACCCTCCATGACCGTTCGCTTCCTCTTTGCACGCCGGCTCTCCCATTTAGCACGGAGTTCCCCCGCCAATTCATCGTGTTTGCTCTTCCGATCCTCGAATACCGGTATTGGGGCCAGAAGATCTCGAGGGAGCGTTGCGCGGAGAAGGTGAGCATTGTGGAAAGCATGAGAATTGATAATGAAGCGGTCGATGGGGTTGTGTTCAATATATTTCTCGGTGTTGTCGGACGCAACCCGTTCTTGCATCCGGATGCGTTCACCGGTCGCTGCACATTTGGCGGTGTGACAGGAGTGCTGAACATTGAACTTGAACATGAGATACTTGCCAGTGATATTAGAAATCGAAGGGAATTTGCGGATAAAGAATTATCAATTCACCTTCGCGGGAATAATCACAAATGTTGTTTCTGAGTCGCGTCGCACCAAGACAGGCATTCCAAAAGTCTCGTCGCGGGTCGACAGAACTTGGAACAGCTCCAGAATGACAATGGCATTGGCTTCGCCATTGACCAGAATGTCCGAGATTCGGCCCGTTTTAATCTCGCCCTAAACTCAACGTGAGCTATACACTTTCGCAACTTGATAACACAACTCACCTCGGCCATATCGGACTTGGCAAAAACCCAAGAGCTGACCAGACATTCATCGAGCGACTCACTAACAACAGAGCGACATTTTTTCCACAGAGATTCCGCGCTGTAGTGCCCATAGTTCAAAGCACGAGCAGCGGCAGTAGTCTTGAGAGCATACTGAACGTGGTCTTTCTCGCCGCGTTTCAGTGAAGCTAACTTGACAGCAGCTGAAGTGTCGGACTTTTTAGCAGACACGCTGAAATAATATGTGAGTCATACCATGTGTTAATGGTTTTCCCTCGCTCCAACCAAGGAGTTTCTGGAGCACTGGATGGGCTTCCAAAAAGTGTCGGACACCAGGACCGGCTCGTCTCCACTTCGCGCCATCTTCGCAGCTCCACCATCCCCCCGTCAGACGATGTTTGAACCCTTCTTGGGCTCCAAGTTGAGCTGCTATATCCCGGCTTGGGGGCAAGGTGGTTCGAAAGGATAGAACAATACCGGAATATGGCGTTGAATGACTCGTAGATTTCCGTCGCGACGCCAACGAGTGGCCCAAATCTAACGGCGTCTTCGTCAATGTGCGTGAGCAAGTGGTACTTTATTTTGGTGATGATTTTGGATGGATCGATTGTTGCAAAAATATCCAGCACGTTGGCGACAGCAATCTTGAGGTCACTCTAAGTTGACCCAAAACAGTCAAAAAAAAAGCTCGAGTTGAGAGGTAGACTGCGCGCACCCGATACTGGGTAATGTTGCGAATTTCGGGGAACCAAAGAAGGGCGGCAAGTTCTCCTGCTGCCTTCCATGCCATAAACTTGTGCTCGGAAACTATGTCGTATACATGGAAGACATTTGTTTGTGCAATTGGTTTCAGCTGCCGTCAAATGAGAGAGCCCGCATACTGCATGATGTAGTTTGCACGGATAGCATGAATGGACAGTCCGTCGGTTTCTGTGGCTTGGAGCCGGGCGGAATATTTTCCTTTCTGCTCGGCGGTCCACGAAGTGTGTGAAATATGCCAAATGTACTTGACAATACCGAGAAGTATGGTGTGCAAGATTTCAACTGGTGTGTCTTTGGTTGGATCGAAGCCTGTCGACATCGCATTAATTAAGTGACAGTTGAAAAGAGAAGAACTTACCTTTCATAGTTAAAAATCCGCTGTAAAGTTTGTCCTTGCTTGCAAGAGTCCACTCAACAAGTTCAGCTTGGATGTCGTCATCAGTGCGAGTTGGATCAGTTGGATCCCCGTGTTTAAGTTCTTTAAAGCGTGCAATCAAGTCATCAATCCAATGCTGTGTGTACGCATCCTTCACTCCTGTACGCGTTTGCGAATCCTTGACATGGGACGCCACCCCGGAGCATGCCAATTTTACCTGATTTTGAAGCTCCTGGATGATACGTTCCTTCGTGCGAGGTATTCCCGCCTGTAATTGATTAGCAAGGGAATATAAAGAGAGACGTGACATTGAATACCTCAAATAAAGCGTGATAGCCTTCATCTGACGCCTTCTGTTTCTGTGTTCCACCAACTTCGCATTTGCGGCAGAAGTGATTACCTTTCCCACCGATATGTCCAGTCACTTCACTTTGCATCGGATTATCTGAAGGACCGCCATTGATGTGAATACAGAAGCGAGTGGCCTTCCCCAACTCGTCCTCGACTCGGACAGGGTCGGTATGGGTCGATCTTAATGCTATTCAGCAGCGAGAAAAAGCCAGGGAATAAACATCACTCACTCGGCAGCCATTTTAAACTCTCTGAACTGCTCCGAGACGCTGGCATGCGGAGATGTGGATACGAAATGAACATGGAATTCCTGTTGGAGCAGTTTTCGGGGAAGGTTTCGATGTGTGAAGTATGCATTCCAGTGTTTGTTCCACGACTTGGTCCGATTCCCAGATACATCGTCGCCAAAATAATCAACGAAACTGGTGTACAGGGGATCGCCTCCGGCAATTTCTCTTTTAGGGTTTGGCATGCGACTCGGATGCCCAGCTTCCAGTGTAGATTCTATACGCAGCACTAAATAAATAATAAAATTGGGGACAAATGACGTCTCTCTTACCTGACCAGTTCGGAATTGCCCCTCCCTGTTTAAGGTCAAGGTAGTTTTCGGCAAAGTCATCGGTGCATATGAGTGATGTCTCGGTGTCGACTATAGTGGCCTCATTCTGACAGAGAAAAAATTATTAACAACACTCCAGATTACTAAAACTCGGACGGACCTTGTCGTTGAAAGTAATCGAAAATGCATCACAGTAGACCTTGCCTCGGAACTTTACCCAACGGATAGGAATAATGAACTCTCCGTTCTTCAAGCGAGAGACTTCGTTCACATAATAGTGACAGATCCCAGCATCGAACATGGGACTCAGAACGTCCAGGTTCATGTCTTTCCGCCACTTCTGAGCGTGCCAGATCTCACGAACTATACCATCCTCGGGAATCTCTGGATAAACATGTATGAGCTTCCGGGTTGTTGGATTTGACCAGTCCTAATGCATAGGTCAATGAAACTTCACCGCAAAAAACTCCGACGAAGCTTGACTGACCTGCGCAAGAATGGCCCGCGGATCATTCATGAAAAAGACGTTGCCAAGTGGAGAAATGCAAGGAATGGAGGGGATTCCGATATCAGAGCGAATTTTCTTCTGCACTCGACGCAAACTGTCAAAAGAGGGTACGTTTTTGCACCCAGCTTCTTTCAAAATCCACAGAAAAACCCGCATCAAAGAACTTGAGATGCGCAATCTCGGAAGATTATCCAGAGTGTCAAGTAAAAACATCTACTGACCTCTATTGAGTCAAATTTATGAATATGAGCCCATTCTTACCATTTTTGAAGGATACGGGAACCATTCCGAGTTCGAAGAGCTCTGTTCCGGCTGTTGACCATCAAGGCTGTTGGGTTCAGGCTCTTCCATGCCTGGTTAGATTCAAGTCAGAAGATGTTTAAACAAGATTCATTCAGATTTTGGAGCCCAGGCCACCAGCGCCGCAAAGGCAAGACGCAAGTGCCATGGGCGTCAAAGGCGGATTGACGCCCATGGCTGTGCATGGCTGTGATTTCCAAATTGGGCCGAAACCAAACCATCTCGCTTCAAAGTCGACACTCACCTGCAATGCGTAAAATGTCTGCAAGGAAGTCCTCCTCCTCATCCTGTTCGAGTATCTGGCCTGCGACATCCTCATCTCCGAGTCCGAGCTCCCTGGCTGCCTTATCTGGATTCCACAAGCCGAAAATGCTGGCCTCCTCGCGCAATCTTTTGAGTCGCACATGGCTGTCTTCGACATCGTCTCCAGCATCGAAGTTGGCTCCATTTGCTGCATAGTCCTCCCACATTTCCCTTTCAGCAAGGCTTGGCCCACCAGAAGAAGATCCACTTGCGACCGGACCGCGCACATTTGATGCTGCCGCAAATGTCAAGTTGCGCAAATCTCTTGCCGCCGACTCAGCAAGTCTCTCCCTCTCTAACTCTTCGGCCCTTTGTTTTGCGTCCTTTAGGAGCTCCAATGCCTTCTTGTGGTCCTCAGAAGACACTTCATGCTTCTTGGCACTTTGCGGGTTTATCCAGACACGGAGCTCTTCGGGAACACCCGCAGAACATACTTTGCACTGAACTTTGGTCCTCTCGTTGTTGTATTTGAAGACTGATGCTAATGAGTGCTCTATTCTGCCTGGGTACCTCAAGATTCACCTTCCTCTGAGAGGGCTGCTCCAGATCCCTTGGGCGGCATCAGGGGAAAGAGGGAAAATCACAAGCTCTGTAGCGCCGTGATGTGCCTGGTCAAGTTCCTCAAATTATTTGAAAATTGGGGCCCCGGGATCTAGCTCGTGCTGATGAATCGGTGATACTGGCGCCGGCGACGCGCGGCCTCTTCTTTAAAGCTCATTCAAGGCGTCCAAATTTTATCGCCTCATCCCCCATGTCTTCTTCGCGTGCCAGTACTCCTCCCCGCGACGACGACGACGATCCCCTCAGCGATGTCTTCGGCGCCATGGCACAAAGCTCCCCCATCGCCCCTCCCCGTGCCGACAAAAGGCCACACAGCTCCCTCGACAACGGCGAGGAGAACAATGACAACAACGACGGCAGTACTTCCCCCACCCCTCTTACTGTCAATGGAAATATTTCGGCTGCAGCTACCCGGTACACCGAACGCAAGCGCCTCAAGCCTGACCAGAAGGTCGAAGTCGACACCTTCCTTTATGTAAGTCTTCTCTTCCGGATATTGATTTATTACTGATATGTTTTTGCTGCAGGATTCTGCCTCCGTCCGGGAGGTGAAGCTTCTGGTTAACTTGATGGTCGTCCAGAACCAAATCGAGAAAATTATCACTGCGACCGCTCCTTGGCAGCCATCGCCTGACCTCCTCGTAGGTTTTTGTTACCATAATTATTTTCTGTACTCATCCTCCGCAGAAAAACATCCAGAACTATGCGGCCGCGGTCCTTCTTTCAAGCAAAATTCGCACGTACAAGGGTGCCGGTCCGACGAATATTATTATTGTGAGTATGGGTTCTTTCTCCCGGCCCCAAACTAACGTTGGTGCAGGAAATTCTGAAGCAGCATCGCTTCGACCTTCCGGCGGGTATTGAGCACAACCCGGCCGATTTCAGCAAGGTCATTGGGGCCGCCCAGGAGGCGTTAACCCAGAAACGCTCCAAGTTCAAGAAACTGGTGAGTTCGGATCGTTTTTGATACTCTACCAACTCCAATGAATGATATTCGGCATAGATCATCCACAGCCTCAAGCCCCACAACCACAAAAGCGTAGAAAATGCTGCCAAGGCCGACCAGCTCAACATTTTCCAGCTCACGACATTGTTTGTTGATGGGACCCGCTGTTCCGTCAATGTTCCTGTTTGTGCTCGCGTTGCACTAATGGTCGGTCGAAATTCTCCCTGTCGACCGCTGTTACTCACTTCTTCTTAGCGTAAAGTTTACCTCAAGGAGCCTGGTCAGAAGTTCTGGGACATTGTCGACGAGAATTTGGTCAAGATTCGAAAGCGCGCCGGCGGGGACAGCAAGCAAATCATTCGGTTAGTCGCTCCTGTCATTTCATCGATGTTGTCTCATTCGTCTTTCCTCAGTGCTTTCCGTCATATCCTCAACGCTGATCAAAACTCCCATGGCGTCAAGGACTACGCCCTCGATGATGAAACCGTCGACGGATTTCAACAGGAGGTGGATGATGTGATTGATGCTAACCTGGCAGATGCAGCGTCGACCGCCTAGTATTTTTGTTGCTTGTTTCTCTGCTGAATATATGGAATATATGTGTCGTCGTCTTATTTGGATTCCTGAGTACCATGTGCAACGCAAATGTGAATCACAAATGTACATTGATAGCGGCCAGACCAAGAAGTGGCTGTTAGCCAGCCATAGGAGACAGCTGACCTCCAGCCAACCTGGGGCCAGGATGGGACCATTCAAGACGTAGGCTGGTGGCCAGCGTCAAGTTGGGTGACGACCAGCTGTGTCGATCATGCGGTCCGCATGTACCGGGCACCTGATATCAACATGTCGGCCCGACGGCGGTGTAAGCAAAATTATGAGCTCCTTGGATGGCGATCATCAGCTCAGCTGCCGAAGTGGGAAGGAAAGCCGAAATATCTTGGCGGCGAGAGATCAAGAGATCACTACTGACGCAAAAACTGCTGACAAAAATGTGTTGCACAGCCAAAATCGAAAAATCATGCTCTAACTTACGTTACCGGGAATTGCCTTGATTAGCCTCCACTTAGTGAAAGTATAATAACAGACTCAACACGACTGAGGTACGAGATCAGTACCGTGTTTAGAGGCTGGCTGCGAGAGACTACTCTTCGGCTCCATGTTTAGGTTAATTTGCGCCGCAGGGCTCTGTTGAGACTAGTCTCAGGTCGAGTCATCGAGCCAAGGCAAGCAATGGGTCCGTCGGTATCCTTTCTAGCTGTTAATGCTGAACAGGAATGGTGCTGGCAAAACAGGTGGCTCGAAAAATTTGGGTGGTACAGTAAGCTGTTGGTAGCGCTGGAGAACACCGCGGGAAGTTTATGCGCAGGCTCAAGTGATTGCGGGAGCGAAAAGCAACGTTCGGCTTCAGCGCCTGTAGTTCTCTCTATTGCAAGCCATCTGATAAAAAATCCAATGAAAAGTTTGCCACACAATGTGCTGTGAATTCGACTTTCTGGAAAAAAGATTAACCGTTAAACTCACACGTCGTTTAGGGTTACGTCCGGGTATCGGGTCCATTCGCGGGCTTGGACGCGAGGGCCTGCCGTGTCCGGTTCTGGGTTGAGATGTTCAGACCCGCCGCAATACCGTGCAACCGCACGGAGACTACTATTTCGGACCAGGTACTTGGCCACCCTACCTAGTTGGCCACTTGAAAGCTAGGAGGCCCGGGCTTGATAATTATGACTGGGCATGATAGACGAACAGAGTACGACCTCCAACGAAGGTTCATACTACACTTTAGCCGAAAGTGATGGGTTGATCGAAAGCTACGGCATAGCGGATCGGAATCCGAGGCGTGGTAACATCAATTTCTTACCATCAGACCGCCCGCCTCACTTGCCGGGGCCATTTCTCCACCATTTCTTCGTCAATCGACGACTTTTGGGGCTCATTCTGATCCCCTGACACTGGGCATCTGTCTGTGATGCTACTGGACGGAACTGGCCCTCACTACTCTTCTTTACGCACTCAGGGAAGCATGACTGCTTTTTTTGGGTCAGCCATGCTGGCCACCGTCGCGGTACATGATACCGCGATGATATCGGTCTGGAATTTTACAGAGTATTTTTTACTATCCAATCCTTCATTCTGAGAGGTCTTTCGAGATTTTATCCATTCACCTCTGATAGCTCTGCAGGCCATTATCTTAAACCACTCAATGTTGGTCTCACTAATAGTCAGATTTTTTGGAGGAGGTATCGGCATCTTGGGATAGATTTGGGTGCTCAGATACATCCCAATACTTCCCATTAAGCAATCTGGATCTTAATTCGGCCCATCTCGGTGTTTCCTCTACTTGTAGGACGCTCGTTCATTTCACGGCCCTGATTTTGGGCTTTCGCATCAGTCGGAACCAGATTTTCTGACCTTTTGTATGCATCATATATACACCACAACTGTGTGAAATAGTCAATACATTCTCCCTCTATGATTTAGAGTGAATTTTGTGGCCATTTGAGAGCTCAGGCTATTATTTACCAGGGTGGCTAACTACCCTGTTATTTGGCTATGTTATACTGCCGCACAAAAGAAATTCACTGCCAACTCAAATGTTGGGATATTTGGGAACTTAGGGTCTTGAATCATTCCTAGGAAGCATGCCTTCATTTTGATATAGTTGGGACTGGAATGACTGTCTGCAACAATGACGGATGAGGCACCAATGCTTAGGTGGCCAGGTACCTGGTCTCAAATAGTAGACTTCCGCATGCAGCGCACATGAAGTGTTGATGTCACCCTCCACTGATCATATTTCCCTCTTCCATGCCTGGTTTGGGTTCGGACCCGCGGTTTTTTCGAGTAACCGCGGATAGATCAGCGGCCCGCAGATGACCCGTACGGGTTTGAAACCCGCGGGGGCGGCCGGGTATGGTATTGTGGGTCCGCGTCCAGGTCCGGGTTGCCCTTCTGGTACCCGCGGGTGGACCCGTGCGGAACCCTATGCGTTGCTCTGCAAGTTATTAAGTCTAATCGAACCTTTATTACTAGGGATCGCAACGGCTGTTGTTCTATCAAAATAACAGTGTCGTGTGCCCTCGAGACCCCTTGAATATTAAAAATGTTGCTCCTGCGACGTACATGGACTTAGAAGGGACAACAGAAAGCTGTGAAACGGTTCCATTAGATATTTCTGGTGATAGCCGAAGGCAGTGCTTGCCTTGGAGAGTCCATCTCCGTTACCTTTACGCACACCAACAGCGCCCCTAAGCCCCCTGCAAACAGCTGTGGAGGAGTGCTTCATCTATAAAGGCGCTCGGCCTCACCTCTGGACAGTACTAGTTCTTTCTGTCATGCCCTCCATCGACGCCGACAATTTTCCCGCTACCATAACCACAGACCTTACTGCAGATCATGGTTACAATGCCCTTCCCCCGCACGTTAGGTCTCCCGTCCAGAATCTCTCTCCGACTCCTGGTCTTCTTTTACCCTACAGCCCAGCAGTCGGTTTCCGGGGATCCCTAGACGTGCCTTGCTCGAACGATGGAGAATCTATTATCACAGTACCCCCCCTCACCCACGCAGTCCAGTCACTCGTCCATCAAATTTCAGACGACGAGCGTGGCTTTGCGGGATAACAGACCAGAGTTGTGCACCCTGTCAACTCTGCTTTCACCCCTAGATGGAAATAGGAACACTCATCAGGGGAGAGGCAGTAATGGTACGTTTGCCCCGACGATCAGCAACGCAACAGAGGCAGACACTTCCTCGCGACCAGACGAGGGGCTGCGACACGTGGGCTCACTTTCCATGTCGCTTTCAATACGCGACACTGCCGAAAATACCGTTGAGGCCATCTCTGCGAGACGTAAGCAGGGTTCTGGACAGCAGGAACACTGGCACGCAGAGCTGGGCACCGATGCGGACCCCACACCATTCCGTTTCCGGGCAAATGACCTCGCCATGATGCTGGACTCTAAGAATTTGGACACACTCGTGGATATAGGCGGTACCACCGGCCTTTTGGACGGCCTTGGGACCACCATGGACGTGGGTCTCGGCGGTGCGTCGTGTGCATGGAATACGACGAAGCTTTCCAGCTGCGGTGATGGCAGTCCTGTAGGGGGAGTCGGTGTATCACACCGTTATGTTCCAGAAAAGGGTGAAGTAACCGTTCCGGCCATAACGCTTACGGACCCGGAAGGGGAAAAAACCACAACCTGGAACTCCGCAGGAGCGCTTGCCGCGTCTCTCGATGTGCGGAGACACATTTACGGCGAAAACGTGCTTCCACGTCGGGTGACCAAATCTTTGCTTTCGCTTATGTACACTGCTCTGAAGGATAAAGTATTGGTACGGCAGCTTTTATCTTTTTGGTTTTAAAAGCAAAAATACGAATATTTTGTCCAGGTTTTGTTGTCGGTAGCTGCTGTTGTTTCGCTCGCTTTGGGATTTTTTTCAAGACTTTGGGACAACCAGACTGGCCGACGACCCGCCTGTCGATTGGGTCGAGGGTGTTGCTATTATGGTCGCGATCCTCATTGTGGCAAGCGTGCTCCGCCCTTTTAATTTTGCTTCATCACTGATGTTCTACAGGTGATCGTTGGGTCCGTCAATGACTGGCAGAAGGAGCGGCAGTTCCAAACTCTGAATGACAAAAAAAGAGGAACGCGGCGTCAAGGTCATGCGGGGCGGTGCAGAGACCGTTATTGATATCAAGGTCATTTGCACTTTTAAGTGCCACAACTATATATTCTGATCGCCGAACATTCTACAGCAAGTCCTTGTGGGGGACATTGCTCTTCTGGAACCGGGCGAGATCGTTCCCTGCGACGGAGTTTTTCTCAACGGCCATAACGTGAAATGTGATGAGTCTGGGGCGACCGGAGAATCAGACGTGATCAAAAAGGTTCCATACGACGAATGCATTGCGCTCCGAGGATCGGCGGACGGTGTGTCCCACACCGACTGTTTTGTGGTTAGCGGCAGCAAAGTCCTAGAGGGTGTCGGCAAGTATGTTGTCATCGCCGTGGGCAGTAAAAGTTCTAATGGTAGGATTATGATGGGTGTGTCGTCTCCTATTCTTGTTAATTTCAGGCTACTAACTGTCAGGTAGCACTTCGCGGGGACGCTGGTAATACACCGCTTCAGATCAAGTTGAATGACCTGGCGGAATTAATTGCAAAACTTGGAACCGCCGCCGGCCTTCTACTTTTCACGGCCCTGCTCATCCGGTTCCTCGTGCAACTTGGGACAAAGGAGCCGGTTAGAACGGCCAGCCAGAAAGGTCTTGCGTTCGTCAACATTCTCATTATTTCGGTCACCTTGATTGTCGTCGCTGTACCTGAAGGTATGTACAATATCAACTTCTTGTCTGGCTTCATCGTTGATGCCCTTGGGAAGGTTTGCCGTTGGCTGTAACCCTCGCTCTGGCGTTTGCCACAAAACGAATGACGTACGAGAAGCTACTGGTCCGCATACTAGGGTCTTGCGAGACGATGGCGAACGCGTCGGTCGTGTGCACGGACAAGACCGGAACACTAACCCAGAACGTCATGACTGTCGTCGCTGGCTCTGTCGGGATCCACGCCAAATTTGTCCGCCATCTCGAGGCCAACACAAGTTGCACCGATGCAGATGAGCGGGACGTCCGGAAACACGTGAACGACTTCTCTCTCGACCTGTCGCAGCTGAACACGGTGTTGAGCCCGCAGCTCCGGGAGCTGTTCAACGAGGCGATCGCGGTCAACTCGACCGCGTTCCAGGATAAGAGCCCAGAGACGGGCGAGCTTACATTCGTTGGCAGCAAGACAGAGACGGCGCTCCTCCAGTTCGCGCAGGAGCTCCAGTGGTCGGACTTTAGAACCACCCGCGACGCGGCTATCGTCATCCAGATGATTCCTTTCTCGAGCGAGCGGAAAGCCATGGGCGTCGTTATTAAGACGCCGAATGGAAAACTTCGCCTTTACCTGAAGGGCGCGAGCGAGATACTGTCGAAGAAATGCATTCAACACGTCGTTATGTACAAGGAAGACGCCGATTCAGGTCGTCCGACGGAGGAGATTGAGACGGCGGCGATTGACGAACTCGCGAACGACAATATTACACGCACAACCATCTTTTATGCGAACCAAATGCTTCGCACCATAGCTCTGTGTTACAGGGATCTTGACTCGTGGCCCCCAAGGGACGCAGTCTGCGACGAAAAAAATGAGGTAAAGTACATTCTATATCTTGCAAACAGAATATTCATTTCCGTAGGTTTCATACGACGACTTAGCCCAGGACCTGACTCTGATTGGCATTGTTGGCATTGAGGACCCTCTTCGTCCCGGTGTTTCAGAGGCGGTGAAAAAGTGCCAGATGGCTGGTGTGACCGTCAAGATGTGCACCGGGGACAATGTCTTGACCGCCCGCTCTATCGCGACGCAGTGTGGTATCTTCTCGCCCGGTGGTGTCATTATGGAAGGCCCCGTGTTCCGCGACTTGAGCCTGGAGGAGAAGATTGAGATTGCGCCCCGCTTGCAAGTGCTTGCCCGTTCGTCACCCAGAGACAAGGCAATTCTCGTGGAGACCCTGAAGCACATTGGGGAAATTGTCGGAGTCACTGGTGATGGCACAAATGACGGCCCAGCACTCAAAACCGCCAATGTTGGTTTTTCCATGGGCATCGCGGGCACCGAGGTGGCGAAAGAGGCGTCGGATATCATCCTTATGGACGATAATTTCGCTTCTATCGTGAAGGCAATCATGTGGGGTCGGTGTGTGAACGACGCAGTGCGCAAGTTCCTGCAGTTCCAGGTTTCGACCAACGTGACGGCTGTCGTGATTACGTTTGTGTCTGCTGTCGCTTCGGTCCAGGAATCTTCGGTGTTGTCTGCGGTCCAGCTATTATGGATTAACATCATCATGGACACTTTCGCGGCTCTTGCCCTCGCGACGGACCCAGCCAGCGATTCGCTGCTGAACCGCAAGCCGGAGAAGAAGACTGCGCCGCTGTTTTCAACGGAAATGTACAAGCAGATCCTCTTCCAGTCTACATACCAGATCATCATCACGCTCGTGTTCCACTTCGCTGGTCTCGACATCCTAGGCTATGGACAGTCGCTGGATGCGAAGACGGCCAAGGAGAACGACCTCAAAGTCCAGACCCTCGTCTTTAACGCTTTCGTCTTCGCCCAGATCTTCAACTCGGTCAATTGCAGGCGTCTAGACCGAAAGCTGAACATCTTCGAAGGGATCCTCAAGAACTGGTACTTCATGGCCATTACGCTCATTGGCACGTCTTATCTTCCTCGACCCCGCAGCTGACTCACTGACATTTTTCCACCAGAAATCGGCGGCCAGATCTTGATTGTTTCTATAGGTGGGGCTGCATTTCAGGTCACCCGCATTGGCGGTCGGGAATGGGGCATTTCACTTGCGTTGGGCGTTGTCTCTATCCCCCTGGGTGCTTTCGTTCGGCTGTTGCCTAGCGATCCCTTTGAGCGGGTGTTTAAGAGGCTCGGGCTTCTGGGCCGTCCAGACGTGCTGCCGACAACGAGTCCGAATCCGGACACTGTGGGGTGGAATGCCATCACTCGGGTGCGCGACAATCTTGGTGCTTTTTCTAATGTTAGAGGAGGACGTGTACGATCTTCGTCGTTCGTTATCAAGAGCCGGACAGCCAGACTCAGTCAAGAGAAAGAACGTCCAGTGTAAGCTCTCTTCCCGTTACCCACGTCTGTAGCTGACCATCGTTTTACTCTTAGCTCTCTCCTGGCGATGGCACCTACTCTAATGATGGGTACGATTGGTGCTAGCCACGCATGGACTCAGCCCGGTTCCCTTTCTGATCCCACCCATTCTGATCCTTCCCGATCGTCTGCCGCACTATGGAAAGGTGAACTGCAATTACATCCTGGGACAGATCCACGGGATCCATTATACCAGCGATTTGCAGGAGCTAATCAGCAGAGCAATGTATGAATTCGGGCGGTGGTATAATGTTAGCGCTTGGCTGGTGCTCCATCTTCCCTCTTTCTTGTACCTTGATAGCTTAGTTGAAGTTGCTATCAGCACACCTCTTTTCACTTTACGATACTTACGATCTCTGCTACTTGAATACCATGGATTTCAATCTATGAACATGCACATTTACAGTTACCATATAAAGTTTGATTAATCAGTCTGCGTCTCAACGGATAATCCGCTGCCAAGCTTGATGAGATAGAGGTTATCGGGCATTTCTGGCTCGACAAGCTGGACGAGTGCGATCAATTGCATGAGGTTGGGGTATATTGGGAGGTTTGAGATCAAGTTCCAGTGGCGAAGCGGGGAGGGCAAGGGACGAAATGCGTCGATCAAGCTGAATCCGCGACATGAACAATTTGCTGTAAGTTTTGTCCGCGAGCGAATCAACTGAACATAGGCCCGCGTACAGTGATGGATGCAAGTTCTCAAAATGTGGTTGGCTCCAGAGCATGGAATGGGAGTTGGACCACGAAGAAAAAATCAACGAGCGGGAGTGGATCAGGATCGTGAATTGATGGTCTGGGGTTGTTCACTTTGCGAGTGCTCGATCTTTACGCGCTTGCTGTCCAACTCTCGTGCATGTCAAATCAATTAATTCTCTTTATTGCGACCGTTGGACCAAGCTTCCAAATAGTAACAGCGATCAGAGGAAATTACTCACGTTCAATTCTTCGTTGCATCAGTTTATTTCCGTTGTGGTCCCCAGAGCCTGTATGCAGTTTGTTTCCTATCTTGCCAGTTGCTGGAGCAAAGTGAGCGATTGTCTTGTCAGGTCTATCCTTAGTAGGTTGAATGCAAGGGGGGCGAACTTAGAGTGCCGCCGAACGATATTCATTGATACCATAGGGCTGAATACAACAGGGGCGGAATTCACAACTAATACATCTGCAATGCTTCTTAAAAATCGCGGCGTCTCTGCCGGTCTATCGGAGTCCACAGTCTCAGTGCGGCGTCGTGCATATGGGCATACCCCTTGCCCGTGTCCGGTCAAGAAAGGAAAATAGGGATCGTAAGAGGAAGAGACGCAAGTAAAGAGATTGAGACACGGCAACATCAGCGACATAGAAGCGCCACGGAATTCGTGAAGCACACGTCAAACGTCAAGAGAGGAAGGAAGGAGAAGGAGAAAATGGACCCGCACTGTATGTATGGGAGCGTCGGGTGTAGGGCCTCCTTCACGGTGCAGATGAGCACAGTTTCATATGCCGAAGCTAGAAGCAGAAGCGTGAGGGATAGCGTGAAGAACTCGAGCGAAGCAGAGCAATCAAAGAGCCGTGGCGCAGAAGGACGGGCAAAGGATGGGGCTCGGTTCTTAAATGAAACGAGACTGACCTGAGCTCCGAGTTCGGCACGCACACGACCGAGAAGGATTCTGGGAGCATCCACTGGAAGCGGGTGTAGGTGTGTGTGTAGCTGCGGAAGGTCGGATCAAAGTATATAAAACAATCAATGGCGCGACAAGAAAACCAATGGAATTAGGATAGCTCTTAAACCGGCATAGGCGACATTCATAAACAAGGCCCGGATACTCCGAGACACGCCCATGAGTAAGGAAAATGCTCGCAATGCAATGCTTACAAAATCGGCTCCGTCCACCCACGAGATATGGGAGCATCCGGACACACGAGACAGCGTCGCGCGAAGGGAGTCCAGGGATAACGGGTGGTCGCGGGGACGGATGAGAGAGCGCCTCGTTTCCCTAGCAACTGTCTCCCGCCCCGCGGGCGTTGGTAAGAGAAAATTCGTGCCACGTGGGCGCTCAGCGGGCGCCGACCGTCGACGAGGGGGTGCAAGACGAGGCCCGATACAAGCTCGGTGCGGGCTGAAGTATTGGCGCTTCCGGAGCCACGAGCCCGCAGTGGACGCAGAGTGAATCGCGGCCGCCGCCTGTGAAGGCTATGCTGCAGCGTGAATCGCTAGTCATGCGATGCAGCTCTGTCCGCGCCGGACGTCCTTCCGCAAACATGTCCGCACACGCACGGACAGGCCCACAGTTCCAGTTCGAAGTGCCGCATGCGCTCGGACGTTTCTGCCCACTCGACGCACGCCTGCACACGCATAGAATATGCCATCCGGGCTTGAAACCACCCGCGCAAGGCCCTCCCCGCGCGCGCGGCCCACGATCCCCATGCATCCAGATCCGCCCACCCGCCGCGCGCCTGACATGCCGAAGGATCAGGAAACGTCGGGATGCGGCGGAGAAAAGAAAAAAGATAACAGGCCTCCAACGGACCGAGACGGGAAATGACGACGAGGGAGAGCAAGAGAAGAAGTGAGGACTAACACGCCTTTCCCAACGTAATCAACCCGCGCGTCTCCGTGAAAGCTGAGCATCTCGTCCATGACACACGTGTCGCTTGTCGCGTGCTGGTTCGGGATAAGCAGCGTCGATGATGTTGCACGATTTGGTGTCCGCGAGGGCATATTAGCGGCGGCGATGGCGACGGAGCGGAAGGGAGGAGCGGGAGGGAAGGCGGTGGAGGGGAGGGTACGCGATGCCGAGTGAGAAGCGGATGACGAAAGAAAGTACAAGGAGTAGCACTCACCATCCCCAACAATAGCCCGCACGTCGTGATGCCCAGGAACCGCGAGAGCGTCGTCTCCGGAAGGATGTGCCCATGCCCGTGTGCAACGAGTCTTCATGCCCGCGATGGAGCGAGTCGGCCAGGTCGGCGCATGTGCCTTGAGGTCCTCCACGCCGGGTCGATTCATCACGGACACAGCTAGTGCGGCAGGGCGTACGTGGCAGCCGCATGCGCGATGCCTGAGGCCTGAGGTCAGATCTGGGACAAGCGTCGCGCCGGTATCATCCCTGCGTGCGCTGGTGCGTGGACATCTGCGGAGCGAGGGCGGGATACAAAGCGGAGGAGGTGTCTGGAGCCTGAGGAGGGTGCAAGAGAGGTGGAAGAAAGGGTAGGTACCGTCGGGCGCAGGGCCTGATGATGAGCTGGCAGGTCATAGCGTTGGGGCGGGCGTTCTGGAAGGCAGTGTTGCGTTGAGGGGCGAGCGCTTGAGCGAGAACGACGAGACAGATATTCAAGGCTGCCACGAATCGTGCGTACGCGTCGCAGGGGACGACGAAGGTTACCGGTCTAGAAGGTCGTGGGCTCTGACGTCATACACACGAGTCACCGCCAAGCATCGCCACGATCAGCCGCCATCCTCCGCAGCGTCCTCGGCCTCAACAGTTGTTCACCATGGTCAGGGGGGGCGCATTCGCTCGTCCTTCCTTGGTGTATCTCGGTAAGTTCCTCTCTTCAAATCGATACCCCGCTCTATTCAGTAATCACCGTCCCATATTATTTTCCTTGGTATATGGGCTCCAACCTTCGCGACCCACCCAACAGGCGAAGTCAGTAGCAGATTTTCCTCTTCCAAGATCCGCAATGCCAGTAGATTCGTGATGCAGTTCCTGCTTGCTCTGGTGTGCCGCTGTTGCGAATTCAGGACCGAAGCTCAACTCGCAACTGACTTAGAATTCAAGGCCGAATCGCTAAAATTCTGTTTTTGCCTGATTTCTTTTCGCCTGCAGCGGGCTGCGAATCGAGTGGATTCCTCGTCGGTTCTCCTTCAATTCAAGGCGGGAAGTCGATTCGATTCTCTATCATTGCCATGTATACGACACCACTCGGTTCCTGGCACCCTCGGGTCGACACGCCTCACCTGCCCGATACAGAATTTCTTTGCAAGTATGTTTACTATTCTCCTGGTTCTCTTTCTCCAGGTCTCGCTGAGTAGGCTTGAGATTCCCTCGGTGTCTCTGCCGAGTGATGGAGATTCACTCCGCATCAAGCAGCCGGAATACGGATATGCGCTCGATCAGCATCGCAGTATCGGACTGATACCTTTCCGTATACTCTAGCCCACCCACCAGGAGCCCCGGTACCCATTTATCCCTCCTTGGTCCTTTTGGCGAAGTCTCAATGCCATCTCTGCCTCCGTCTCTTTCCTCCCTTTGCCCGACGCCGATTCAGCCCTGAGTATTCGATTCGTGGATGTCAGATCCCGATGATGCGGAAGCACTGGAGGACCTCATAACTCGAACTCGAACTCGGGTCCGCTCAACGCAATCCGCTTGAGTTCAGTTCGACTTGACGCAATGTAACTCAAACTCAAACTCGCTTTCCCTAGACTCAGATCCACGAAACAACCCCCGCCTGCCGCGGCGTTAGTTCACTCGTTCGTTCGTGAGTGCATTCGCGTGACTTGCGCGCCCAGTCAGAGTCTAGGTTGATTGTGGTTTCTCTTTCCTCCGTGTCTGCCCATATATTTGACGAACCAAGACCATTCTCTCCGTATACTTGACGGGGAAGTTGCGCCGCCTTCCACGCCTCCTTCCTCTCTCACCGCCTTCCTCCCTCTGAGCGAGCATGATCCAGCCCGCGTTTGGAAACATGTATTGATTCCCATTAAAAATTATCCCGGAAAGAAGGAGGACCTAACACGGACTTGGACTCAAAGCGCAATTTAGCTCAAGCTTGACTCAAATAAACCTCGCATTCAAACTCTTTCAAATCTCGCAAAAATAAACCCCGCCCAGCGTTCGGTCGTTTGTGGGTGCTTCCCTCATTCCGTCCGAGTACTAGTCCGAGTGTAATCTGAGGTGATGTTCAAGTATGCAGGTGGAAAGCAAAGAACGACCCACCTACGCGTTGCGTGAATCGGTTCGGGAACCAATTTCGAACCTAACTCTCATTCTCTCGCCATGTCTTTCGCTTGGTCCCTCTGGCCGAGGACGAGCCAGTTCTCATCTTGGGATCCTGGATGACCCTTGGATTATTTTTGCATACATCTCTGGATACATACTGCGATTTCCGAAGCCAAGGACGAGGAAGGAAGGGAGCACCTACCAACTAGAACTCGGCTCAACCCGATAAATTCACGACACAAACCCCGCATGCAATTCCAATAATTTGAGCTGATATCCATGTTGATAGGTACTGTACTTGTAAGCGCGAGGTAGAAATCCACCGTAGATTTGGTGCCGGAACGGAAGTACGATACGGGACTCCTCACGTACATGACCTGACAGCTTCCTCCCCGTAGAGAGACGACCGACTACCAACTCCGGACATCGACGGGGGGCAGTACCATGTCCAATCTCCACGGTCGGCAAACAAAACAAACTCCTCCCTCTCTCTCATTCTCTGGCCGAGAATTATATTCCGACAATCAATCGGTTTCCAAGATCTATGTGAGCGCCTGCCCCTCAGCCGTGCTGTTCTTTGGTGGGCCTCTCGTCCCCCTTCCTCGGCTCCCAAAGTCAAAAGCGAAGAAGAAAAAGAAAACACCGCGCCGGCTTACGGCTACGGATGAGCATTTAAATTCATCTTCCAATTCAGTTTCCTCGCTTCAAAATTCAGATTGAACGGCTGGGGTACAGCAGGTGGCGGGTCAGTCTCGTGCGCGCACATCTTACGCAGAGAACCATCCTGGTTTACGAGGCCCTACACACGAGACTATAGGGGTCGCTGAAATGGTTCATGGCTGTACCGGTGGATTTTTCGGAGCCTGCGTTTGTCGCATGGTGGACATAAGTACGTGCCCCAAGTACGCAGCGGTGAAGGAAGCTGGCCTCTTCGGTCCCCTGCATGTCTCACCCCTCCTTTGCGAACCCAAACTACTTCGGGCGACGGCGGGTTTCATCGAAGCGACCGGCCGTTTCGGGTGAGCAACACCCCCTCCTTCGTCCCCCTTTTCCTCTCCCTCTCTCTCCCTCCTTCTTTTCCATACACTCTTACATTATACTCTACTAATACTTACAAAAATACCGTTATAAACTCCGGCACGTACTTCATCCACCACTCCTTCGCCTCATTGGCCCCGCACTTGCACCAATTCAGCCACGATTTTACCAATCCGTATAGATTATTTCCCTTCACTGTTATTTGACACTGACTGAGAATTGTAGCTATAAAACCCGGCATTCTTACCTATAGACCCAGTACCTAGAACAGCTACCATAGCCCTCGGGCCGCATGTAGTAACAACTTGAACTAATCAAAAAAAATCAATCAATCAAGTATCATCGTATCATCGAGCCTCGGGACGGAATACGCACCTCGGAAATCAAGCGCCAACGCTCATGAGGATTGTCTCACAAAATTGACGTCGATCCGTCGGTCTGAAGCGAAAGTTTCCCCCCAAAACACATATCGTGGATGCCAGGAGTTGGCCTTGAGGGAGGTACTGTAAATCATAGCACATATATAACAACGTTTCCAGATGTTTGGCCTATGTAGATATCTGAGAATCTCATCTCATTTCACCCGTTGCAAAATTAGCATGTTCGTCTAGAGCCTTTAAACAGCGCTTTGGCGCCCCGAATATTTCGAACACTTCCCTTAAACGCTGGCTCAAACTTTTTGCATGTTAAGCGTCAGCTGTCTTATTTTGTCTGTTTCTCAGTGGGCTTTAAGAGACGAGTTGAGTGTCTATCTTAATCTAGAAAGGGTGAGTTCAGCAAATTGGGATGCAATAATTCAGGATTTAAATCAGGCTCCGCTGGACGTCTGAACCTCTCGAATAAAAGTGCTCAGCAGTGAAACAACCCAGCGTGCTCTTTTGTCATTTTAAACTATGTATGCCGGAGGTTCTGCGAATATTTCCCAGACACTTTGGGCAGTATATTCCATCTTTGATCATCGCTGAACCCTTCAACCACTTCGGAAACTTTTGAGAAATGTTGTAGACAACGTCGCCCCAACATTAATGTTGTGGCTTGTGGGATCCGATGTGTTTTATTTTGGTCCACTCCAGACAAAATAATCTGATGATCGCACCCAAATCTGACAAAATTCTGAGCTCTGGGGCTCCATGGCCACATCAACTCAAGGTCAATTTTGTTCCAAATTCAATATTGATTCGAGGCTAATAGCGCTAATATCCCATTGGCTCATTTTCGGGAAATCGACATGGTGGTATACCACTGCGCACCGACATGCACGCAAACTACTCGCAAGACAATTTTGTTCGATCTGGAGACCGTGCTTAACGAATGATATGTGTGCTTAGCGGGCGGTGCACGGGGCGCTCGACGGCGCCTCTAACAGTGGCGACGACGCGCACACGAGGTCAATGCTCGTGTCCGTGCCAGCGAGGTGGGGCGGCGTTGGCTGCCTCACCATCGCGTGGTCCGTATCGGGTTCGGAGGTCGCGAGCGGCGACGACGGCTCCGTCGGCACAAGCGGCGGCGAGAGCGAATGCGGCCCCTCGCCGTCAAGCCACTGCAGCGAGCCGTTCGGCGTGACGAGCGGCGTGACGATGAGCTCCGTGTCCTGCGAGCTTCCTGCGGAGCGCGCGTGCTGGGAGTATCGCTGTGATTGTACATACCCCTGCGACTCGCTGTCGCGGAACATGTCCCTGCGAAGGTCCGCCTCCGCGGTCTCGTCAAGGCTCAGCAGCGCGCCTTCCCGGCGCAATCCAGTGTAGTGGCCATTGGACGCGTCCTGCGCCAGATCCATTCCCACGCGCATCACATTCCGCTTCTGCACCGGCTGTCGGTTGTCATCACCCACAGGCCCGTCCGCCTCCTTTACCCCGTCACGCCGTTTGCGCTTCAGCCCGCGCGGGCCGTGTCCGTCACGTCGCTGGGGAGCAACATCTGCGCCGGGCTGCACCTGGCGGTAGACGCTGACGAAGGCCGGGATCGGAGGGAGGATGCTCTCGTACGCAAAGTCACGAACGTGGATTGGTGGTCCTAGGCATTTAGTAACTGCATTTTGGATGAGGTCACTCTTCGATATGCCAACGTGTTGTCCAAGATAGGGCGTGAATTCCTCACACCTAACCAATTGTAACATCTACTTGGGAAATGCTTGATCAATGACATTGTATCATTGCTGGGCATCAGACCTTTATTAATACCGCTTGTTCTGGTGGGTTCCCGATCATCGACATGATGTGATTGACCTTGTCTTCGTTGGTGGTTTCTGCCACCATCTTCTTTAAGGTTTTGACCGGGAAAGATGTCAGCAACTACAGAAAAGAAAGAAAGGTATGAGTGAAAGGCGCGGAGACCTCCATGGGAACATCGACACACCTCGCTAACACTGTTACTCGTATCCATGTTGGACCTGCCATTTGGGAGCGGTCCCAGGCATTTTTCAACTGCGTTTTGAATGAGATCAGTCTTCAATTTGCCGCGGTTTAGTCCACAATATGGTGTGAAGTCATTAGATGTAGCCAATAGTAACATCTACTTGGGAATGCATGATTAATCACACTTTATAATTGCTACAGGACAGACCTTTCCCAATACCGCTCGTTGCGGTGGATTCCCGAGTGCTGACATAATATGGTTAACCTTGTGTCCCTTGGTGGATCCTGCCACCATCTTCTCTAATGTTTTGACCGGGAACAATGTGAGCAACTAAAGAAAAAAAGAAAGGTACGAGTGAGAGGCGCAGAGACCTGCATGAGGAGCGTCAACGCACCTCGAGAACACTGCTATTCGTATCCATGTTGGACCTGCCAATTGCGCGACACCCAGCGCATTGAGTGTGTTTTATGAAACCCGGCACTTCACGCCTGCACACGCGCCCCGGACCGGAGTCGACCCAAAACCCCGGGTCGGCATCAGCAACTTGACCAGTTCCTGTCGGATTATTACTTTTCAGTCTTTTTGGCCCTTTTGTCTTTTTGCGTCACTTTTTCCTGTCGCTTTTTGAGGGGAAAGTGTTGCTGGACTCCTCTGAGTCTTCTGGACTCACTTGAGTATGATCTTTTCTGGGTAGGGCAAAATGTCTATCAATAGTGTTGTGCGACAGGAAATCTATTCTTTGTGAGTTCCTACAGTTTTTAGGGTGTCCGAGTTTCCCAGGGACTCGTCACCAAATCGTCCGAATCACCGAGATTTCTCGCACTCAGTCTGGTTCCAACTTAAGAACCCACAAACCCACAGGAATGACCTGCGCAACAACAGAGTGAGTGCACATACCTGGGGGATGAAATGTATCGGAAAACAATTCAAAGAAACTGGGCGGGTGACTTGATGGAGACAGCGCGAAATTCGTCCAAGTGCCAAACGCCACGTTGTGTGATGTTTCTCATCACGCATTGCACAAGCCTCCAACACAATCCCTTTGCTGCATTTTTTTTCCCTAGTATATTAATTATGACGTGGGATTAGGCCTCTGCAAGGCGGGTGGCAAGCCTTCGGGAGACTGCACAAAGACTCTCCAATAACTGAGTAACAGCTTTCCAAATTTCACACATAGGTGTTGATTCTAAGTGGATTTTCAGGAAACAGATTTTTGGTCACATCAACCAGCTCTCACTTTGCCACATTGCAGTAGAAGTCCGGAGTAAAACAATGGCTGCTGGTGGCCATTAACTGACGGTGATTGGAGATGAGTTATGTCATGATTCAATGGTACTTTCAATTGACTCACCAATTGCCAGAGGCATTCACTGGTCTAGTCTCTTATAAACAGATGCTACAACAAATATGCATTCGTACCTCGTGTGTTGTAGTCTGTCGGAAGGTCAATCGTGCGATCGTTCCCCGCCCTTATTATTTAATCATAAAGTTTTCCGGAGTCGACAAGCCTTCTGCGACATGTTTTCCGCGAATTTGAGGCTTTAATATCCTTTATTACTTGGAAAGGAACAAATTGTCAAGCTAAATTGTGGTCCCAGAGCTGAAGAACAACAATGCCAAATGTTGATGGTCAGCAGGTGGCAAGGCCGAGATAATGATTTGAATGAAAAGAGCAGTGGGGTCGCCAATTCAAGCAGGCTGATCTACAGTGATCACCCCTTGGCTCCACTGGAATATGAATAAGGTATTGATTTCCGGTGGAAACTGTTGAACTGACGGTGCCAGGTAGCACAATCAGCTGTTTTCCAGATCTGTGTGGAAGTCCAATTGGAGTACTGTTGCAATCAGTTTCAGGATGGCAGCTGAGACAGGAGTGGCATGTTCAAACTCAGCTCACATTGTTACTGCTCTCGAAAATGAACCTCTGACATTCAGTAAATTTGTGGAATGAGTACTACCAAGAGATGGTAACCACAGCTAGCTCCCATATTCAACTCTATGAAAGTCTTGCATGATACACTCCACACTGATCTTGTGGCAAGGAGACAGCAGTCCAATGGAGATGAAGTGATCTTTCAAAAATGCTACAGTGTACTTGTGGCTGTTCTTTGGCTATTCTTTGGATTGTTCAACTTTCTTCCTCGTCTCAAATCAGTGATATACTGCTTAAGCCTTCGGTGTAACCAACCAACACCATTGCCATCTTCAGGTTCAACATTCCGGCCAATCAAAATGTGCACTGGTAGCTCAGGATCTAGCTTATTCCCCAGCCATTCATTGTGAACGTCTGCACAGTCCGGCTGGGATAAACCATTTGGAAAGGATGCCTGGAGATGAGACTGCAAACTGACTACACTATTCCGAAATCAAATTCAGGGAAAACTCGACTGTTACCCACTGCGGAACTTGAATGGAATGGGGCACAGCAATGGACTTGGATTTCAGCTGCTGGTTTGGTTGGCAGTGTATTTTGACAGCTTGAACAAAAGGAGTTCCTGTCTGAGCAGCTTGAACAGTTCTGCTGGAGATGCCAGGTGGGTGAAGCCAGGCCGTCAACCAGACTGCATGCAGAACAGCAACGTGGTCAAGAACAAGTTATGATGATGTCTACCTATGGCCAAACAACTATATCTACACCAAGGCTACGCCCGGATGCACTAGTGCACTGCAACAAGCGATGATATTCCTCAGCATTGAACAAAAAGATGGTGTTGTTCAACCTGTGAGTTCAAAGGTTTTACAGGAGATCCTGAAAATAATGAGAATCACGTTAATTTTTTCCCCGCGTTCCCGAAAAGGAAATTTGGCTTCGCGCTCTTCTTTACGTCCACCATGGTCAACTGCCGCATAAGCTCGGACATCAAGGAGCATGCACTTGAGCTCTAGCAAGCCGGCTGGTCTCGCAAGGACATCTGCTACGCCTTCCACGTCTCACCTTCCAGCCTTTACCGTTGGCGCGACATCTTCGATGAATTTGGCACTGTCACCAAACCCCCATCGCATCTTCGTGGCTGTGAGCGTCTTATTAGCCTTGCTGTTCTCGATGCAGCCAAGGAGATATTCTTCCATGATCCTTCGGTTATGTTAGATGAGCTTCAATGGCATCTGGGAATCTATCAGGACATTTCCATATCGAAATCGGCACTACAAGGATCATCGAGGGCTCTATGGATACATTGAATTTTTTGACTTCATTGTCGAAGACATTGTGCGTTCATTGTGACAATTCCAAATTGTATCTGCTAACTGGATGAAGGTCCCTAAAATGTGCCCATACCCCCGTGCAAAGTGTTCTTGTTCTCGACAATTGTCGCATCCACCACACGGACTTGCTGCAGGAGGTGCTGAATGAGAATGGTATGTCCTGCGGCCTTGGGCGTATGAAGACTGATATTTTTTCAGGTATAATGACACTCTTCCTGCCGCCGTATTCGCCTGACCTCAATCCCATAGAGGAATCCTTCTCTACCTGTAAGAGATTCTGGTCTCGTTGTCTGCCTGCCCTGACAAGTCATGCAAGGGAAAGCCTAAGCCGCCACAGGGAAATGATCCACGAAGCCGAGGATCCCATTGGCGCGTTGCTGGAGTCTACATCCTGTATCACGCCAGAAATGGCAGAGGGGTGGTTCAGACATGCGGGATATATTTGGTGACTTTGTACAGAGACAGTGTGAATGTGATACGATGATTATAAGAATACATGCATTGTAAGAAAACAGAAAACACAGTGGTTACAGCGACAAGTTATGACATGACAATGCGATGGTAACAATGAATAGTGATACATATCAATCATATCCACCTGCTGCAAGATCTACCTTGAAGCGAAGATTCGCGCTGTGGATACGCTTCCAGCTAAACAGTGTGAAGCCCACCTTCTTCAACTCCTCATCCAAAGTAGACTCCGTCGGATCACCCGGGGGAAATCCCACCTCCTTCAAGAGACCGCAATCGCCTTCGTCGATGCCATAAATTTCGCAAAAGCGGTCAGTCGTGACGGTATGACGTTTCACAGAAGATGGACGAGCTGAGCGGGGTTTCGTGGGAGGGATGGAAGGAGGTACGGATGGTGGAGTAGTGGGAAGCCCGGCACCGAGTCCAGGAAGCAAGGCCGTAAGCCCCACGCCGCCAGGCTGTGATAGAAGCGATGCAAAGAAAAGATCTATGAGAGAAAGCGAAGAACCGGTGACGGCAGGGACAGCAGGGACAGCAGAGGTGACAGGAGCGGCAGGGGTACCAGGCGTGAGTGTCTGGGCAGCAAGTGTAGGAACTGTTTTGATACGCTGATTTGCATCAAAGAATCTGTAGAGTGGGGGTTTAGTCTCGTCAGTCTGGCCTTGAGCCTGCTACCTTGATCAATACCCATCCAAACACGAGGGAAATGACAGACCATTGCGGACGCCCAGACTCCGAGGCACGTAGAATTGAGGTCATAATACAATCCAGTCTTCAGATCGCAGTAGACGCGTCGGTCAGGAAAATTCGGGTATTTGCCAATCGGATACTTTTCTTCAAGCTTTGCACGCTCGTCTTTGGTAGCGTTGTTGAACGAGATTTATGGGGCACAATGAGATTGGAGGGAAATAATGAGTATATGTGTACTGAACCTTTTGGGCTAGAATTGAATCGCTCGGAAACGTCGGTTCAAGCTCGGAATAGTCGAATGCGGGCTCGGGATCACCGTTGGTCTCCCATGGCTGGCCGCAGAATGCATGATCAGCCAGGAGGCGAAGATAGAAAATACTGACCACGTATTTTTTCCTCTTCCATCGGTTTTGCAGGCGCCGGCATGTACAATAGAACTTGTCGAGACCCATCTGCCTTATCCTTCATCTCATCTAGCATTGCCTTATACCCATCATCCTTCCCAAGCAGCAACTTTTCCGCATTCTTAGGCTTCTTCAGCTTCCAAACAACTTTTGATTCGTTGATGTGTTCCTTGCGACAGGGGAGTGCGGTAGCAATGGCGGAGAGGAGCGAGGAATACTAGTAAGACTGGGAAATGGGTAATGAAAATGGGCCCTTTTGGATTGCGTCGTCATCGGCGGCGGCCTTCGAGCTGCTGCCGCGTTTCTTAGCTGTAACGACAGGAGGGAGCTTCAGGATAATGATGTAGTAGGTTATGCTGGGCGGAGGCTCATCGATGTTGGAGTCCTCTAACTTCTTCTTTTTGCTCTTGGCAATCATCCAATTGACATTGTTATCTTCATAGTGTGGGCCGTCTACAGCAAGAATTTCATCGTCCGAATCAATAGCTTTCAGTCTGGGGTAGAGAATGAGAGGATACCAAGATGAGGAACCGAAAAAGACGCGACAGTGGACGTAAAGAAGAGCGCGAAGCCAAATTTCCTTTTCGGGAACACGGGAAAAAAATTAACGTGATTCTCATTATTTTCAGGATCTCCTGTAAAAAATGAAGCTCCTGTTTGAGTTTGGATGCTTCCATGGCAAGTGGTGATAGCCTCAACATCCTTCAAATAGTCAGCCCACAAGTTTCTTCCGAAATGGTTGAGAACAGAATCGTTGGCCTGAACTCTCTCAACCATTGATTTTAAGTCCACAAGCTACATATATACTCCGACTATATATTTCACTTGTTGAACCATTATCGACTCCTACTCAAGTCCGAATTTATTCTTTTCTCCGACCTTCCGAGTCATAGAATGAGGCAGGCTCCTACCCACCCTCATTTATTAATACCTACCTCCCGAAAAAAATGTCAGAATTAGCCCAGACGACTCCCGCAAATGCTTGAATCCCACCTGCTAATTTTATGGGGAGCCACGAGAACGAAAGTAAAGTTCGCAGAAATTTGACCAAGCGGGTGGCTATGTTGTTTACGGCTGTTAAATGCCAGCCACTGTGGAGGGGTTGGAGCATTGAAAGTTCGGAAGCAATAACATCGGCTAACAATGATTTGTGTTTTCGCATGACTTGGGATTGGGCCTCTTTGAGGCGGGTGCTGAACCTTTATGTTCAATTTGAAGAGTAAATTCTACGATCCAAAACAATTGGTGGATAGGCACCAAAGGTGCTTAGATAAAGTCGCTTTTAGATAACTGCGGCCAAAAAAGAAAAGTGTGATTCTATACATTCTGAAAGCAAAATATTCATAAAACTTGGGGGTTAGAAAATTTCCCCACAAAAAAACTTAAATTAACCGATTCATTTCTACTTTTGATCTGTGCATTGCTTTCATCCAGACCAACCTCACCAGGTCCTTGATGTGCAGGTACATGATTGCCATGGCATTGTCAGGACAGAGCGTGCTGGCACTCTCAGCCTCAGGAAGGTAGCCAGGCAGGACATGGAGGAGGAAACAAAGTCGAAGCAAAGACTCTTCATGTGCGCTGTAGGGCATCAAACCTTCCGTAATACGCCCATGGGCATATAAATTAGGTCATATTTTTGTCACGCCCCGCCAAAGCCGTAAATTAGCACCAGCAAAGAAAAGAAAGTTGAAACGGAACGGGACCCGCACGTACCGTCCGTTACGGCGTATTTTACAGTGATGGTAAGTCGTGACTAAACTGAGCTGAAAACACCTCCTCTTTCCTGAATGGAGGTTGGAGAAGCTGTGAGGGACTTTCAATGTTTACACATCCGAAATCTAGCAAGAGACGCAAAAACAGGCCTAATTTGGTCCGATGGGCAGTGTGAATTTGGTTCACACGACGGGCCGCCGGCGACATCATTGTTGAAAACGCGTCGGCAAGGGGTTTTCCAGTCGCGGATGTGCGGAACTGTTGTCTCTGAACATAAAGGTGATCCGGCATTGTCCCGGCACCTTCGGCAAGTTAATTTCACTGTGGACTTGGCTACCCGTATTTTACACGTAAACGGCCGGTTACGGGGACCCGTTTAGAGCTGAACCCGTACTGTCAGGTAAGAACTAAACTCACTGGCAGTTCGGGGACGTAGCCGTTTTTTATGGGCCGTATTTCCGTGAAAATACGGGACGGTTTGATACCCTACTGCACTGGCAAGATTAGGATACGGTGATTGATCCCGGGAATGAATATTCTCCACGCCCAGATACTGGCCCGAACACAAAGCAGAAATGACTAACAACCAAAATTGAACTCAGAGCATATCTTTGGTTCCTGGCGATGAAATAGGTCACGCAAGAGGATTCAGGCAGTTAAGAAGTTGAAAAACATACCCTTGCATTTTGATTTATTTCTAGTCTTGTCCCATTTTCTTTCGATTTTATTTTGCCATGACCAATGCTGAGTGACTAATTTTATTTGTACATGTAGCAAAAGAGAACTAAGCCCAAGTTCCCCTGGGTAGCCAAACCTAAAGGTTCAGCAATGACTACAACACATAATTTACTTCAGCATACATCTACTCTGTCTTCCTCAACCCCGTAACATGCGGGTAGGTAGGAGCCGGATAATGAGGAGCCTTCTTAAAGAACTACGTAGAATGGTGTTATGCTGCTAAACAAAGTTGAATTGATGATTACCCTACGTGCGTGACTGACCATGAACTATCCTCACGGTCATGTGGTTATTGTCACTGTGGTCTGAGTGACGAGCTTTCACGGTATGCAGAGGAAATGACGAAGTTCACCTAAATCCAGTTGAACTCCCAATTTTTCACAGGATGCAATCAGACTCACGAACTTCCGTAATACTATGCGAAGCAACCAAGTGATGAAGATGGCGTCGATTTCAAAATAGATCTGATTCCAAGAGCGATTTTCGACGGATTTTTCGAATTTACAACAGCTTCAGCAACAAAGTGGAGGCAATTACAGCCACCACAACCCCTGTGTTCCAAATTTTGGACAGATTAACTTGTATTTATGCTCTTTCGCAATCTTTGTGTGCAAAATGATCACTAGAACACGATCCCCTTCCTGCGTGTGATCATCACACCCTGCACAGACAAGTTAAAATGAGAACCCACACCACTCGGACTGCCTACGAGATAAATAAGTCCACAATTTCCGAGGCTGAACGGAAGAGATAGGAGTTCCCATCCACCACCGTGTGGGCCGGAGGAAAGGGAATGCCAAAAATCGAGTTGAACCACGGGGGTAGAAATTCTAAACATAAGTCCAACGGGGCAATTAAAATTGCAACACAATCAGCGGGAGCATCTATCACGACGAAAAAGCAGAGAGCTGACCCTGAAGATGATGGCTCGTGCCAGTGTCGAGCAGGCGTATCCTGCAGGCAACCTTTTGTTGACCTTTGTATGAAGAGTGAGCGTGGTCCAATTTAAACAATAGGCATCCCAACATAAAACAGGGTTTATAATTTGTTCTGTTCCACGGTGTTTAAACATTCTCTGAAATAGTGTTTTAACCTGGAGAGAAATGAGAAATAACACAATGTGGGGGTTTGAATTGGTTGAGCATGCTTACCAAGTTGTGAGTAGCTTTCTCAACGTGTTAACTCCATATCTGTGATTCCTGAAGTAAAAAACTATTAAGTTCTTCATATGTTGGCAAGCACTAGCATTTCCGTCGTTCAAGCCAACTTCACAGTCTCCCAAAGTGGGGATTAGCTTTAATTGCTCGCTTCGCTCGCATTTCTACTTAAATGCACGTGACGAGGGGTAGGGCTAAGATATGCACGTAAACAAGAGCAAATGATTGCACAGTGGCTGACACCCGCTTAGTTTCTGCCTCTACTGTCAAACTCAAAAAGGGAATTCTGATCGGGGCAGCCGTCAGCTAACTTTCCGCGGAACATCTCGGCAGCACGGCCCAGAGGTGTCGGCTTACCCAGCTTAAGGCGTTGCGGCTCAAGGGGTGAATTCTTTCCCACTCAACAATAGCTCAAACAGTAGATTGAAATGAACAGAAATCATGCTGAGAATCAAGGGTGGACTCAATTTCAGTTTTCTCTGACTCTCGCAGTAAACGGCACCGTATAGTGCAAAGAACAAAACAAGATATTTTATTGAGACTAGGTGCGAGAAGGACCGGGATTATTAGTATGATGATAGGGATGAGCCATGTAGTACGGATAGGGATTATATGAGCTGGGCTGAGGTACTGGAAGATTAGATAGGCCGGGCTCTGATGGATAAATATAAGGCATTGGCGAATGGTATGAAGATGGATATGCAGCAGGATAGAACGCCAATGGTGCAGGGTCGTGATGGATGTAGATCCGGGAATCAAAGGACTGCCGACAGCTGAAGGAGTTGTGACAGTTGACGACGGAGTTGTGACAGGCATGGAAGGAACTTCAAGACAGGGATTTTGCATCAGAACGGATGTTGATGAGGTTGAAGCACTAGATGAGCCAGAAGCAACGGGAGCGGGGAGCGTCAAAGCAATGCCGGAATGCGGGTCCAAATTTCTTGTGACGAGGGTTGTAGCACTGTATCTCATCATTAGAGGCTGAATTGGACATGGCGAGGTCTGTTTCACGCACCTTCAGATAAGTTGGATCCTTTCGCGCACCACTCTGGGTCGCTGCGGGGTATAGACGGCATCCACAACCAGGAATAGGGCAGTGGAATGTTTTGTCATTCAGGCGGGGCTCGCGTAGGCCATGAGCTCCGTAGTAGTTTTGAGGCATGGCGGATGGTGGTGAGAGACACGACGAGCGAGGCGATGCAGCAGCACAAACAAACAACGACTTGTGGAGGTGCCGCCATTGACAGCAAGGCGGCAGAGAAATCGTGCCGCGACCAGAATTCCCTTTTTGAGTTTGACAGCGGAGGCGGAAACTCAGGAGTGGTGGCTGACAGTCCATGAGGGAAAGAATGCCTTCAAAACCTTCCAATTCTGGATACATCGTGATGAAAAGTAGACCAAACAACGCGCCTTCATGGCGTCATTCTGCACATACTAAAATCTCATGAAGCAGGGGGAAAAATATCGCGCCTAAAAAAGGAAATGTGTAAGCATGATTACGCTGTCCTCTTCGCGAGCACCCCGCGCTTCAGCGGATTCCTAGTGGAAAGGTCCCCACTCCTCTGGATAGAGGTCCGGTCAATCTATCGTCAAAAATAACCCGACGAGGGGAAACACCGAGTTCCCGGACTATGCAAATTATATCGGTGACAGCCAGATGTGCTCCATCGGAAAATATTCCATTCCACAACCTCCAGGATGATCCACAATTTCGCCAAAGCCAGAAAATGATAGATGAGATAAGCGGCATAACGGTCCAGACAACAAGGGTAAGGAATACCGAGAGCTCTGTGACGGAAAGATGAACTGACATTAGGAGGCGGCTTGACTGGAAAAATTAAAAGCGGTAACCGCTGAAAATCAAACTTCCAAAGATATGCTAACCCGCCAGCACCTGGGATAAAATCCAATGTGGGGAAGGTTTATCTTTTCGAGTCGAGTTAACGCCCGGCAGATGGCTTGCACCTACCGCAGCAATCAAGCCAAATTCTTGAAGTTCTCCAACACCGCGTTGGGCATTCAGTTGCACAACGTCGTGACTCGCAGTATGATGAAGGTCAGAGTGGGAACGGGTTCGCGATGAGCGAAGACCGAGAGATTGTCTAGGCGGAAATGGGAAGGGGAAAAGGATGGGAAGATCACGAGAGGAATGAATAAACAGAGGTGAGCAGGGGTAGACGACGTGTGCGGCGCTGTAATTGATTGACGTTGTAGCAGAAACCCCCAGATCATTTGTAGGATACAGAGATGTGCCGAAGAATTTGTTGTGCTCCGGAGTTTGGCCGAAAATGCTATAGAGAAAGGTTCACCCAGAGCCTCATTTGTACATTGTTCCCAGGGCTCGTTTACTATATGAGCCGCTGTTGAAGTCAAAAGCTAAACCGATGGCGCCGTCGAATCGTTTACGCAAGACCTAGCCGATACCGACCTGAGAGAAGAGGGCCGACACCGGTGGCTATCGTACCGTTCTCGCATCGACGAATGCTGCAAACATCTCGTTGAAACACTTCGTGAAGGCATGGCTTACCCTGGCGCTCATACTTATATTCTTCCATTTGGATCGAGACTAATCCAATCCGGAGCAAGTCGTTGGGCGAGGGCATGCTGCGCATGGATTTGTCCCAGAACTCAGGACTATGAGTGTGGTCGAGAATTTTTTTTACGGACCTGAACTGTGTTTTGGAGGAGAGTCTAATCTCAGGTGATATGCAAGTAGATATGGAACTTGCAAGCTCCGCGAGGCCAAAGGTTGATTCTGGTTTCCTTCGTGTCTACCCATATATTTGACGAATCAAGACCATTCTCTCCGTATATTTGACGAGGAAGCCGCGCCGCCTTCCACGCCTCCTTCCTCTCACTGCCTTCCCCCTCCCTCTGACCGAGCACGATCCAGCCCGCGTTTGGATACATATCTTGATTCCCATTTAAATTATCCGGAAGGAAGGAGAGACTTAACTGGGACTTGGACTCAGAGCGCAATTCAGCTCAAGCTTGACTCAAACAAACCTCGTATTCAAACTCACTTCAAATCTCGGATCCACAATACAAAACAAACCTCGCCCAGCGTTCGGTTGTTTGTGAGTGCTTCCCTCATTCTGTCCGAGTCCCAGTCCGAGTCTAATCTGAGGTGATATTCAGCTATGTAGGTGTAAAGTGAAGAACAACCTACCTACGCGTTGCGCGGATCGGTTCGGGAACCAATTTCGAACCTAACTCTCATTTTCTCATCACCTCTCTCCCTCTGGCCGAGGACGAACCAGTTCTCATCTTGGGATCTTGGATGACCCTTGAACTGATATCCATGCGGCTAGGTCCTTGTAGGCGCAAAGTGGAAGGCTACTGTAGATTCGGTACGGGAACGGACGCACGGAAGAACAGAATACGCAACTCTTCACGTCCATGATCCGACAGCTGATCTTCCAGGAGAGGGACGACAGACTCCCAACTTTGGACGCCGACGCAGGGAAGTACCATGCGTTCAATCTCCTCAGTCGGCAAACGGAATAAATCCCTCTCGTCAGTTTATCTGGCCAAGAATTATATTCGGACAATCAATTGGTTTTCAAGATCTCTGTGACCACCTGCCCCCAATCTTCCTGTTCTCTGTTGGGCTTGTCGGTTTTCCTTTATCGGCTCCCACAGTGACAAGCAAAAAAGAAAAGAAAAGATCGCGCCCGCTGATGGCTGCGGATGAGTCATTTGAATTCACCTTCCAATTCAGTTTCCTTCTGGGTTCAATCCTGCGGATTCACTATTATTCAGAGCCCGGAAGTCCGTGTGCGGTCTATATATCCTCCCATCCTTGCCGCGGTCCTCGCTTCAAGTTACGTTGAATGCCTCGGCACACCAGATAGCGGGCCAGTCTCATGCGCGCACGTCTTACGCCGAGAACCATCCTGGTTCACGAGGCCCTGCACACGAGACTGTAGGGATCGCTGAAATAGTTAAAGGCTGTACCGGTGGATTTTTCGGAGCCTGCCCGTGTCGCATGGTGGACATAAGTACGTGCCCCAAGTATTATCGAGCCTTAGGACGGAATACGCACCTAAAACATTGAGCATCAACGCTCGTGAGGGTTGTCTTACAATATTGACGTCGATCGGTTGGTCTGAAGCGGCTCATAGTCAACAGTGCGCGGCGTCAGGCCCGAAGGTTTCGGCTGAAACACGTAAATCATAGCTGCCATAACTTTGTGCCTTCGATCCCGATTGCTCTCAGCACCCGTATTCAAGCATATGCACGTCTTTTGTATAGCCTCGAATATTTTCAGGATTTTTGGTCATGAATTGCAAGAGCCTTCGGTTGAAGGAACTAGAAGTGGAATAGGTTTTAGCAGGTGTTTTGGCGTGTGGGAAAATATGGTAAAAATCTTCCTCTTCATTTCTTTTTGTGTGCTGTACAACTTCAACTGGGCTGAAATTTTGCCCAGACATAGCTATAGTCTGTAAACCTATTCTTGGATTTTTGTGGAGGGAAGGGACTCGAAATGCCAGCGGGATCAGGAAAAATTCCACTTCAGGGTGCGTGAACACTTCCGGGGTTGAAATAGTAGTCTATTAGTCTATTCCACCTTCATATGTGGAGTGTTTATGCTGCCCACAAGGCGTTGTGGCCCAATGGATGGCATCGTTATTGATTTCGACTTCTGTCTTTATATCATCATGAGGTTCCTGGTTCGAATCCAGGCAAAGCCATACTTGAATTTGATAGTCCCTTTTTTTATACTTTCATATATATATTTATACATATATTGTTCATCCAAATCAATTTTCAAAATGCCAGTGTACTCGCGGCTGTTCTTCGGATCGTTCGACTTTTTTCCTCGTCACATACCGCTTGAGCCTTCGATGTAACCAACACCATCGCGATCTTCATGTTCAACGTTCAGGCCAATGAGAACGCAGCGCAATGAGTCGAGAGATATGTTGCTTCCGTAGATTGCTGTCAGAATATGCACTTGTAACTCCGGATCTGGCTTCTTCCCCAACCATTCATTGTGAATATCTGTGCAGTCCGGCTAGGATAAACCATTTGGAAGGGATGCCTGGACATGAGATTGCAAACTGACTACACTGTCCCAATAACAAGCAGGGCAATTTGAGTATGTAGAGTCGACCGTTGCGCTCTGCGGAACTTGGAATGCAATGGAGTGCAGAAATGGACTTGGAGTTCGGTTGGCAGTGTATTTCGACGGCTTCAATAAAATGAGTTGCTCTCTGAGCAGCTTGGACAGTTCTGCGGCAAACGATGATATTCCTCAGCATTGAAAAACAGGATGTTGTTGTTCAACCTATTGGTTCGAGTGTTTTAAAAAGCGAAGCTCCTGTTTGAGTTTGAGCGCTTCCACGACAAGTGGTGATAGCCTCGACATCGTTCAAATAGTCAACCTGCGAGTTTCTTCCGAATGGTTGAGAAAAGAATCGTTGGCCTGAACTCTCTCAACCATTGATTTCAGGTTCACAAGCTACATATATACTCCTGACTATGCATTTCACTAGTTGAACCACTATCATCAACTCCTACTCAAGTCTGAAATTATTCTTGTCTGCGACCTTCCGAGTCATAGAATAAGGAGCCTACTTAAAGCACTAGAACGGTGTTATGTTGCTAAACGAAGTTGAATAGATGATTACCCTACGTGTGCGACTGACCACGAACTATCCTCACGCTCATGTGGTCATTGTCACTGTAGTCTACGTGACAAGCTTTCACGGCATGCAGAGGAAGTGACGAAGTTCACCTAAATCCAGTTGAACCCCCAAACTTTCACGGGATGCAATCAGACTCACGAACTTCCGCAATGCTATGCAAAAAAACCAAGTGACGAAGATGGCGCAGACTCCAAAATAGATCCGATTGCAAGAGCGATTTTGACGAATTTTTCGGATTTCCAACAGCTTCAGCAACAAAGTGAAGGGAATTACAACCGTCACAACCCCTGTTTTCCAATTTTTTTGACAGATTAACTTGTAGATCTGCTCTTTCGCAATCTTCGCGTGCAAAATGATCGCTGGAACGCTATCCTCTTCCCGCGCGTGATCATCACACCCCGCACAGACGAGTTAAAATTAGAACCCACAGCACTTGAAGCTGCCTACAAGGTATTTAAGTCCACAATTTGCGAGGCTGAACGAGAGAGATAGAAGTTCCCATCCACCACCGTGCGGGCCGGAGGAAAGGGAGTCCTAAAATCGAGTTGAACCACGGGGGGAAGAAATTTCAAACATATCTCCGACGGGGCAATTTAAATTGCAACACAATCAGCGGGAGCATCTATCACGACAAAAAGGAGAGAGCTAATCCTGAAGATGATGGCTCGTGCCCATGTCGAGCAGGCGTATTCTGCAGGGAACATGTTGTTGACCTTTGTATGAAGTGTGAGCGTGGTCCAATTCAAACAATTGGCATCCCAATATAAAACGGGCTTTGAAATTTGTTCTGTTCAATAGCGTTTAACCTGGAGCGAAATGAGAAATAACACAATGCGGGGGTTTGACTTGGACTGAGCATGCTTACCGAAAATACCATAACGAAGCGCTGCAGCACCAAGACGAGTGGTGATTGGCTTTCTCAACGTGTTAATTCCATATCTGCGGTTCTCGAAGTAAACAACCTCTAAACCCTTCATATATTGGCAAGCATTAGCATTTCAGTCATTCAAACCAACTTCACAGTCTCCCAAAGTGAGGATTAACGATACAAACTGTAATGCCCCTTCCGTTCCTTTCTTTTACCTTACCTCTCTCCTCTCTCTTTTCTCTCTTACTTTGCATCTGATACGAAACGCTCTTGTTATGATATTATCTCGGCCTACAACAACCTTGAAATACTCTCGGCACCTCTCCACCCACACCGTCCTTGCCCCTCTTCTTACCTACCCTACGATGCCAGCCATTTACTACATAGTCTCCTGTAAAGTGCGACATCGGCCCTAAAGGGCCTGCAGCACTATAATTAATCAATGAATGAATGAATGAACTATAATTTAGTGGAAAGGTTCCTAATTCCTCGAGAGGGAAATTCGGTCAAACGATCTTCGAAGGTAGCCGAACGAGCGGAAATACTAAGTACAGGGGCTGTGAAATTTATATCAGTGACAGCCAGATGTGTCCCATCGGAAAATATTCCATTTCACAACCTCCAGGATGATCCATAATGCCGCCGGGCAGGCTCCTACCCACTGCACATTACGGGGTTGGGGAGATAGAGTAGGCGTAGTTACAAGTGAAATCCGTGCCCTAGTGCTCGTAGTCATACAAAATGTCAAATCACTGTTAGCTGAGATAATAGCTTCAAGCCGAACTTTCAAGGCCCCAACCCTCCGCGGCGGCTGGCGTTTAATAACCATAAACAACATAGCCACCCGCTTGGCTGAGTTTTCTGCGAACCTTGCTTTTGTTCTCATGCCTCACCGTAAAATTGGCAGGCGGGGTCCAAGCACCCGCTGGATTTGTCTGGGCTAATCTTGACATTTTTTGCTAGAGGTTGGTGTTAAGAAACAATATTTTTGTAAAATGTGACTATGTTGTTTACGGTTGTTAAACGCCAGCCGCCGTGGAGGGGTTGGGGTCTTGGAAGTCAATATTTTACGAATTTCTTCCGTGACTAATTGTATATGAGTAAAACATGTGTTTGGCCTTATTGTGAAAGTGCAATCAATCTATCCGCTCCTGGGTAGCCAAACCTAAAGGTTCAGCAGAAATGCGGCCAGTATTTGGTAATACCCAGTTGACCAATATTCGGTCAATATCCGGCCATGATGTATTGGCCAGATTCCGGACTGAAGCTCCGGTGCGATATCGTGGCCAGAAAACGGCGACTCCGAGAAAATAGTCCAAAAATATGCCATTACAGTAATATGCAGTCCATTTTTTCAGCCTCAGCAAATTACTGAACCTGGCGTTCGGTCCAGTCCGGTCCGGGTCCGGGCCGATCTCCGAACCGATCCCTCAGTGCTGCGAGGCTCGCAGCACTAGCCCCCGTATCCGTACTGTTTGAGCCCGAGAGAGGTATTCCACGGTAAGCGTACGGCGTTTCTGTACCCGTAATGTGTACGGCCGTAACGGTACGGGGCCCAGCGCCATCTAAGTTCATCGCACTAAGTACTTTGCACTAACAAGTGCACTACTGCATTGGGACGCGTCATGGTCAGCTGACCATCTGGTCCGTGCGCGCACAGCCTCGCATTCAAAGTCCGCTGCTTCGTGGCAAACCTTCGTCCCTTCGTTCTCCGCCCATGCAAGTCCCGTCTGTGACTCTTCCAAACACCGACTCATTTCTTGTCCCTAGAAGCGATCCATTACAAGGCCCACCATGCCGTTTGACACTGACACCGCTTGGCCGGCCCGTCTAATAACTATATTCGAGGTGTCGCGCGCGACTCTCGGGACGTTGGAGCATCGCTATTACGGACCATACGACAAGCTATTAAACTATTGTTTCGACGGTTTCGACTACTTTGTTGCTCCCCAGGCGCCACCTCGAGACGATACGACAGAAACTGTCGATTTTGTTGTTTACCTCGTCGTCATGGACCAACGTCGGCAGCCCGTTTTTCTCATCGAGGTCAAGGACGACTCTCACCTCACTGCTCCATCCAAACGCGCCGCAGCCGATCAGCAAATGCGTGCTCGCTATGATGACCTTCTTTATAATTGCCCCCTCCCCCTCCTCTACGGTTTGAGCGTCATAGGTACCAATATGCGCGTGTATATCGGCGACGCCGCAACCATGACTCTCAATCCTCCGCGGGTCGAGACCTCCCCCGAATCGCGTCCTTGATCGGAAGTACCTCGAGGACGCATGGAATGTAGACATCTTGTCGGCGGAGGGGTTTGTCAAGATGAAAGAGATAGTCAGCTTCATCAAAACGACGCCACCGGTCAACGTCAACAATCCTTGTATGCACCTGCAGTTTACCTTGACCACACGCCCGCTGATTGCCCCCAGGATAAATTCATTGTTTACAGCTTGCCACAGTCGCCAGCGGTCGCCAGGATGGGGTGTCGTGATCGGGCCCGGGGCCTTTGTGGTCGCGTTAATCATCAGTGTCGTAGTCTAGTTCATGCATTCCTAACCACGACCTCGACGTATCTCCCGCACCGGCGCAAATTGAGGCTTAAGTGCATTACCACCGCCTCAATGAGGCTCTGTTCTGCTGTAATCTTCATATACATCGCTGAGAACATGCGCTGGGACCTTGTCCAGGACTCTTGCAAGTTGCCTGCGTCAATCGCTTCTGTCGCGGGCAGCGCGGGTGGTGTAGGCGCATGGGTGAGAGTTGTGGATCTCACGCCGCTCCTCAAGTCGGAAAGTGGCAAGGGGAGGAAGGAACGGAGGACGCGCATCACCACGCGACGGACTGCGACGGCATGCGTCTCTTCGTCATGCGGCGGAACGGCCTTGGCGCGAGCATCTGGGTTCTCCGGCTCTCTCCTCTCAGCCACCCTCACTCGCACCCTCCATCCGCGTTGGACGAGCTCTCCTCGCGCGGATGCACGTCTACAGACTTCGACTCCGGTCAAATTACGTGCACTGAGAAGTGTTTGAATAGGCTCACTATCATCGCACAAGTTCTATCTGGTCGGCGGCCAAAACTATTCTTTATCCATCCCGCTCTCATTGTCTCGGTCTCTAGCTGTCGCTGTGGGGCGGAGGTAAATATTACTGCAGATCCCCGACTCGCTCGAGGAGAGGGTGGTCACTTCTCCCCGCAGAAATAACAAGTGGCACTCAGATTCTGTCTCTTGCGGTGAGTTCCTCGGCAGTTCATGCACTCCATTCTGCGGTACCTAGCTTGTCTTACGCGCCGTAGAAACTGGCTCGCTCATCTACTCGGAGGAGCCAATCTGCAAACCTCCTTGCCTCGGAAAATAAGCCCGATCTATACATGAACACTCCTATCAACATCGCTGTGAGACCCTCTATCCTCCTGTCGGTACCAAATCCAAATCCGTCGTGGAGCCACCGCAGTGTTGATGTTGAACGATTTTAAGTGTCCCAAAATGACGATAGCCTCCACACCAGGGGTCCGCATGAGTAAAAAATAACGGCGCAAATCGTAAGAAATATGCGGGTGAGGATAATTCATTACTGCACCCTTTCACTCATCTTTTGATTCTGTCCAGTTCTTCAGTTTCACGCCCAGGTGCACATGGTCCTGTTGCCATCGAGTTCAGTTGATCCCTGGAACGAGCACAGGACCCACTGCTGTGGAGGGGTTGGATGGCCGAGGTGTGGAAACGCCGTATCGGGACGGCCAGCGAACATTTCACAGATATAGAAATTTCTGACTTTTTATTATATGTACATAGGCCTCCTGTCGGCCGTATGATTCATTTCCCTTTCTATGATACATTCTCCTGTATTTTTAAACTACTGACTACCTATTTATTTTTAGATTCACCGCAAGATTCGCCTTATTCGTACCGGGCGCTTAGCCGGCGCCTATCGGACCTTGAGTCCGATCTAGGGTGTTTCGTGCTCGACAAGTGCAGCGCAAGCACGGCTGGTCACTTGAATATAGAAGGCAAGCCCCGTCTACAGGCCACCATTTTCAATTATCCACTCGACATCTCTGAGCTGTATGCTCGGACGTCTTGACCTTTAGATGGATTCGGGGCGATAAATGTATTTTTGATCATGTATAAAATTACTTACCGCTTCCTTGACAGGAGTTCAGGCGACTGAGCATTACCAAAGCTCAGGGTCCGTAGGTCTAGCATGTGAGGATGTCGTTGCGGGGTGACTTCGGAACTGTGGCGGCAGTTCCCGTGCTCTGATTGCTTCACAAGACCAAGCCATTGCACAATTCTGCATGCCCTGGGTGGAGGGACGGTTCATTCGTCGGTTCTCCTGGCCTTTTCCTTGAAATTGGCGTAGAGTACAATTTTTATTTACATAGTGCAGCCCTAGCGGACTTAGAGAACGGTCGCGCTAGGTGATTATGTACATTGTTTGTACCATCAACAAATCACCTTCTTGCTTGCCACCGTGGCACTCGCATCGGCTTCAAGTCGCGTCAAATCTCATGTCTCTTCGTCTTCTCTCGTTATTTCCGGTCTCCCTTGTCTCTGTGACACCATCCACGGTGCCCTCAGCTGGATTTGTTCTAGCTGTCTGGTGTCATTCACATCGTGCTTCGCGCAGACGTAACGCTCGTGCTTTGCGCAGTGTGTCTTGCTTCTTTTAGGTCTCCTCTAGAAACCTCCAACCAACTCTAACTCGGGCTCCAGTGATCACGTTCAGGCCCCTTGGACATTTACTGTCAGAGAATTATATTCCTGGACACTACGCCAATCGGTCCATTCTTGATTCCTCATTCAATGTCTCGAACATGGATCATAACCAGGCATTTGGATATTACTGTCTTTTATCCACTACCTATACCACAGCCAACATTAGCCTTTTCGCTTTGAGTGGAGGCCACGTCTTATTTTACCTCCATAAACTGCCTGAAATAGCTCTCATAATGAACAGAGCTCTATTCAGAATCGACGCGAGTTTCATGTCGGGGTGCATTCCATGGAAATTCGGGAATCAACCAAATCTCAGAATGCACGCGCGACGGCATATGTTGTATGTAACAACGTTCCCAGATGTTTGGCCTGTGTAGATATTTGGGAATCTCATCTCATTTCACCCTCTGCAAAATTAGCGTGTCTGTCTGAAGCCTTTTGAACTCCGCTTTTGGCTCGGATTATCCCGAACCATCACCATCAAAACATGGCCTCGCCGGCGGGCGACGATGACGGCCTCACCCAACAGCACTCATCGCCGCGGCCATTCCCCAGACACTCGGACTCGGAGCGCAAGTAACGTAGATGCACTAACGAGCCGGGGCGGGCGAGAGTTGTTTGGTGGATTTGAGTCGAGTGAAGGAGAGTTTGATATTGATATTGATTTAAGTTCGATCGCGTCAAGTTCAGGTGGATTGCTTTAAGCGGAGCTGAGTTCGAGTTCGAGTTATGAGGTGCTCCATTCCTTCCGCATCATCGGGATCTGAAATCCAAGAATCGAATACGCAGGGCTGGATCGTTCTCGGGCAGAGGGAGGGGAAAGTTAGCGAGAGAGACGGAGGCGGAGGCGTCAGTATGACTTCCTTAACAAGAACAAGGAGGAGAAATGGGTACCGTGAGCTCCTCGTAGGAGCCTAATACAAACGGAAGCATATCAGTCCGATGCTGATCGAGTGCAAATCCATAATCCAGCTGCTTGATGCGAGGAGAATGGCCGTCGCTCGGAGACACCCGGAGCAAGGGAACCACGAGAATACTGAACATACATCGAGAGAAATTCTGCATCTGTCAGGTGAGGCGCATCGGCTCGGAGGTGCCAGGACGTGTGCATGGCAACGACTGAGAATCGAACCAACTTGCCGCCTTGCATTGAAGGAGAACAGACGAGGAATCCACTCGATTTGCGGCCCGCCGCAGGTGAAAAGAAATCAGGAAAAATTAAATATCAGCGATTCGGGCTTGGATTCTGAGCTGGTTCCGAGTCGAGCTTGGGTCCTGAAATCAAAACAGCAGCGCACCAGAGCATGAACTGTATCATCGGTACAATCGCCCTCCTTGCATTCACCGGGACTTCAGATCTTGCCATCAAGGGAAATCAGGAAAGAATGACACTGGAATTGTGCCCGAAAATCTTCTACTGACCTCGCCTGTTGGGTGGGTCGCAAAGGTTGGAGGGACTATCCAGATACCGAAGAGTGAGTCAGTGATATGGGACGACTGATTGCTGGATTGGCAGGCTATCGATTTGAGGAGAGGAGCGCACCGGGATACATCAAGGAAGGACGAGCAAATGCATCCCTATGGCCATGGAGCGTGAAAGGAGGAGTAACTTCCCTTGAGAGTTGACTACCTTTTGAGAGTTTTGGTGGAACTGGTTGACTCGGATCAAGAAATTTGCAATATACCAAATCCACATGAGAGTATAGGTTTCGGCGCTCCTCCTAGCTTGGTGGGTGAAACGGACACGCTGGGAAGGTGGCAAGGCCGTGATTTTATGGTAGGCAGTTGAGCGGGTGCGAGCGAAGGAAGCGCGGCTAGTTGCACTTTCTTCTCTGAGAGCGGGCGTGAAGGACATGAAACAGCCGGGACTAGTTGCAGAGGGATCGCACAGGGCGAGTACAAGGACAAGATGGATTTAGGGAGCGCTTGAATGAATTGCGCGGCGCAGCTTCAAGTTTCCGTTACACTCGCGCGCCGTAACACAGGCCTGGAGTGAGGCACCAAGACGGCACCAGAATTACGTGAGAGCGTGAAACGAGTGGCAGGCAGGAAAGGCAATCGCGGTCGAGGCGACAGAAGGATCCATCCGGTAGTAGCCAAGTAGTCGGATACGTGTTACACAGGTTCAGCGACACTGGCCGAATCCTTCAGGCGGCCAAGATGTCCGACGGAGGTCACGGAGTACACTGAAGGTAGATGAGTCTCAGCGAGCCATGGAGGTGCGCTCAGTTGACACTAGGCAAGGGGAGGAGGTTGCAGCAACTTGTAAGGAAAACGAGCTATGACATCGACGATTCATTCAGGTGGCCTGAGGTGGGAGCAATATCGTACGAGATAGATGGGGCAGATCAAGCACAAGATGTATAGCGGCGCCATAGCCTCAAGCTTCTGCTTCAGTGAATCATCCGGCAACGAGTAACGCGTGAATAGGAAGACGATGAATATGCGCGCGCAGCGCAGGGATGAGGAGATATGCAGGTGCAGGGCCGACGATCGGCAGAGGGCGACCGCGCGCGGGCGTAGGGCGGAGGAAAAGGCGTATATGCCGTGTATCGGGGACAGGATCGAGGGGCACGAGGGGCGCCCGTGGAGGGCCGCGGTAAGGCAGTCGCGCAGGCAGATCATCACCCGTAGATGATATCCCCAGGGATAGGCCAGGGCAAGGTGGGGCGCAGATGATAAACGTGTGAAGTTCCTGGAGAAGGGTCCCGAGCTGCGAGCACACGGCGCGAGGGGATCCGCGTTTGCGGCGGACGAAGTGGAGAAACATCATGCTACGTAGATGTACGGGATCGGACGGAAGGCAGACGCAACGACTGGATGCCAAGTACACACAGCGCAATGAACAATGCATCGGGACAAGGTTTCGGCTGTCGGAGGCTCGGAGCCGAGGTCCGCGGGTTATGAGTCACAGCCACCAGCTGCGTCATGATCTTTGCTCCCAAGTTTGCTCCATCTTCCTCAGGTTCACGCACCGTCGGCATAGTCATCGTTGTCGCCGCGCCGCCCCCCATCCCTGCTCCAGAAATCTCGCCGCGCACCCATCTTCAAGATCTCCCCACATAGCATGTGCGGCCGTCGCCCCTTTCGAACGCGCCTACATCCCGTGCGTCCATGCGAAACGACGCGCCCTCCCACGTCACTCCGCCCATTGCTCGCGGTGTCCCCGCATTGCCCGTGTCTACTTCCGAAACGGACGTCGGAACCCTCAACCTATCCTGATACGTGCGCAACACCACCTTCCCTCGTCGTCGTTAATGCGATCCTTCGGTCCCTCGGCGCTTGTGCGCATACAATCTATCCGCGTCCTGCGTCCACCATACGAGGCAGTTGTCTCAGACGATTCTTCCTGTGTCTGCGGCGTGCTGCTCCAGTTGCCCACAAATAAGCACCTCCCATCAGCACAGCGGAGGTGGAGGTGAAGTTCACTACCCGCATCCCTCCCCCGCTCTCACGATCCTCGAAACGCACCCTCTGCTTCCCACCCTCTGCTCCTCCACTCCAATTCCGATTCCACTGTGAGCTGTGCTGCATCCATCCCGTCCCGGCGTGTCGTGCGTCCACATCCGCTCTTCATCATCAACGCTCACTCCTTAACTTACAGGTGGCCCCGCAAATTCGCGTCCATGTGGGTGCATGAACCTCCAGTCTTTCATTCCTTTGCGCGCTGCTCCGAATCTCATTGACTCAGATTGGATGAAGATTCGTGCTGTTTATTACTTGCGTGCAGGAGCGAGACTTTGGCACAGGAAGCCGTTCATGGGCTGAAATTACTCCCTCTCGCTCCGCTCACCGCCTGAATCAACCATTGATCGTAGTATCCTCCCTCTGATCTGGAACGCATATCGCGTATCGCGTATTGTCTCGACGTCCAGGAGCCTTCCAGAATGAACTCGCGAGGAGAATACTAAGCGCTCCTCATTGGTCAACATGCTATGTCTGTAGTGCGTTCAACGCCGCGATACTTGGCTAATATGTTCCATTGATTGATGACCACAGATCAAATCGAAAGAAAGGGAAATAAGGATGCGGGGCGACGTCAATGTCAGTTTGAGTTCATGTATCCCAATTCTATGTTCAATCTGCGGGTACTCTATTTTACTTACTCCCCCTTTCAACATCCATTTCCGTTTCAATGTAGCGAATAACCGTCTAGAGTTGGGCTTGTTTCCCATGCGACTCCGAGTGTGGATCTTCCTGCTACGAGCTCTGACTCATCCACACGCAACCACTGCTCCCTGGATTTTCTTCGCGCCTGCTCTCTCGCTCTGGGACTCCGGGACTCAAGATCTTTCCAATGGACCCTGGTATCTGACGCAGATCTAGAGCATTTTTTTTCTTCTCTCGCTAATTTGGTCTATCTTTGCCTTGATCCTATCCTACGTGTCCTTTTTGTTCTTCGTCTGGATCATATGGTGGTTCGCACCTAACTCGCCTCTGACCTCGATCCAACTCAGTATTTCTCCACTTTCACAAGTCACGCATCCTCGTCGGTTACGTGTTTATCTGGATCTGGATCTCGGGCTGAGCACTCCCCCGTATGTATTGCCGGTCAATGTACCTTACGTTTTCTGCTCTCAATATAAATCTTGCTCTGGAATCAAATACGGTACAGTATAGTAGGGTTCCTTGGATAGTGAGACATCCTTGGGTATTCTTTTTTTTTAAACTCCCCAGCATCCTCCGAGCTCAAAATTCTTACCTCTCGCACATTGTGCACTCTAACCCCATCTACCAAATAAATTTCAGGCCTGGAGATGTGTTTGCACTTAAAGGGGAGGACATTTGGCATAACTCACTACCCAATCACACTTTCCTTCTAACTGATTGTGCATTAATCCGGCCACCATTGGTCTCAACTATTTTCCTTATGAAAATTTATCCTTTTGGCTATGAACTTCCTTGGGAAAGTCGGGCAATTCGACCGAGATTGATGTGTCTGGCTGCGAAAGGCGTGACACCTCCGTTAGCACGTGATATATTTACCGACCCATCATCATTCATCATTCTTCTTTCTTTCTGGGAACCAATTCCTTCCTGGCCGGCTCTGTGTCTCGTACTAAACCGGAACCCGACTGTGTTTAAGGGTCACGAGAATAACCGCCAAAAAGCAACCGATAGGAGCCGATGGATCCGAATGATGTGTGATGTCACGCTATCCAAGGAACCCGACGTGTGACTGTTCGGCTGCAAGGGTGATTTTTTTAATCTGGCTACATTTTACCCGCTCAATTCGTGAAATTCTGCAGCCTCACTCACTATATGTTCTAGTATCTACAAACTTAAATTCACATTTTATCTCCCTGCATTACAGATTCAGTAGTGGAAACATCAAAGTGGGTATCCAAGGAACCTTACTATACTGTATGGTGGCCGGCTTTCTGACCTCACTAAGGCGTGTGACGCGGACAGAAGGATATCGTATCTGTTTACCCGCTGAACTTATATTCAAGTTATCCACTGGGCTCATTTTCGATCTATCTCCTGGGCTTGTTCTCTGCTTATAATTTACCCACTCGCTGGGTGAGATATGCATATAAATGCGTCGGAAAACCCTCTCCTCGGAGCACACTTTTTGCGAGTCTCATCTGCAGACATCCTGGCAATGGCAGGATAAGACTCAGGATAAATATTATGCTCGGCTAGGTCCCCTTTCGGAACATGCCAAGTTGTAGTGTAAAGTACATCGGCCTGAAATGCACTATCACTATGCCACAACTCACCCACTGTCGGCTCGCCACTTTTAAGGCTGTAGATCTCCAGCACGTAAGATGCAGCAGTCCGACCCGAAATTACTGACCTTCCTGTGTGATGTGAAGCAACCAAATACCTTACCTACCACAAATCTCATCCGAGAATTACTTGCACAGAGGTCTCAAGAATCCACCGCATGGCGGACCCTTGGCTCGGCAGGACAGTTGGATATAACCCAATGGGAACCCGGTCCGAGTCCTCTCCTCCCAGGCAAGACTCCCCGCTGTCCACCACCAACGGAGGATCTTGACTTGTGCATGAAAACCCCCTGGACCAGACAAGCTCTGCGGCAGGCCAGGCAAATGATTGCCCACCCTTTGGAAGGACCAGGGTCTGCCGATGCTCAGACATTCACTAAAGTCCTGCCGCAACTCTACTAAAAACCCTCCAGCCAAACCAGGACTGTCTCGGCGAAAACTGCAAAAACCTGATGTGTGAATTTAGCAACTTAGAAAACCGTGGGGCGGTTGAGCATGAGTCTTCGCAACACTACTGTGGCAGATAAAGTTGTAATGCACAAAAAGTCCTGCACACGTGCACTTGTGTTCAACACAAAGGCTGTGCGCAGCTGGTTCAGCCTCTCCAACTTCTCACAGAAGAACACTGCATGCTCTACTGTTTCCACGCTTGCACACCCAAATGGACCAAATCTACACTGCCGAAAACTCCGCGGGACAATTTCCTTGTGATACCGTTTCTTGTACCTCAACCATTTGACTGCCAATGGATGCTGACTGGTCAACATTCGTGTTAGAGCCTTACGATGCGCTGCATTCACCACGAGTACCAGGTAGTGCCAAAGAACAAGTGATAGGTCTGGGTGGATCCTTCTCCAGAGGTTCGAGGCGCCCGTGAAGGTAAAGACATCCAGGTCACACTGCAGATCTTGCATTGCTGCCCTATAAACAGCTTTACACCGCCATCGGGCCGACATGTGTCCATCAGGTGTGTGCGACATGCCGAACGCATGAACGAAACAGCTGGCCGCCAGCCAGCCTAACGACAATGGCCCGGGTTCCCGTGCCCAATGCGAGCTGGTCGACGTGTCGACCGAGCGAGAATTGGGCCCAGTCGATTTTGACATGCAAATTCTATCTGGATATTTTCTGCTTCTCAAACCTACTCACATGCTCTACAACAGTTCCTGAAGAGACCAGGGCCACGCAAAAAAACCCAATTTTGATATGCTCATATCCCGGTTCAGCTCCGTACAGCAACGGTTCAGTCTCTCATGATGTTTCCCTTGTTGTTGTTTCCCAAGTCTTTGATGTCGGAGCTTCTCAAACTGTGTTTGTTCCTTTCAATGTTGATTCATCGGTTTTTGCTCTCACATAGTCACTCAAAATTTCCAACACTTGAGTCGTGGCACAAGTCCATGAGACCAAAAATCCAAGTCACCCGACATACATTGGAAACAAAACTGCAGATCCATTGTAGAATTCAAACATTGTTGAACCTTCGTGAGTTTGTGCAAACTAGGACCTATCTGGCAGCCAGAAACAGACCTGTAGGATGGCTTGGGTGAAGTGAAATTATTCAACTAAATGCCCACTAACTTTAGGTAGTGGGTCCTATGGTGTGATCGGCTATTTTTTTGGCTGTAAATGCAAAATTTGGTTTTGTTTGGGCATATGCGAAGGTCATAGGATCGATTCTCTCAGGTCGCCTTTTATAAAACTCTTTTTAAAGTGTTGTGAAGCTCTCGTAATCTGTTTGTTTTGGTTTTCCTGTAGCTTCTCGAATTTTCACTTCTTCCTTTACCATCACCTCTTCGCTCTCCACAACCATGTCTATCTTGGTCAACTCTGTGCGTACGTCGCGTGTGGAGATCTCTGCGACACACTCACGAACTGTGCTGTCTAGTGGCTTCATATCATCCCTCACGGCCGCTCGCCCTACTGGCTCCTCCTTTGCTCTAACCATCAACGGCGGTCCTCACGGCTCTTTCACTGCTGTTTTATCTTGCGTTATTAGCGATTCTATGCCTCTCGATGTCTGTCTTGGCTCTGATTGGACCTCTCGCGTCCGGGAGTGGTGGACTCAATTGGGCGTGACGGGCGACTTTAATGCAGAGGATTATCTTCATGCTGTAGATGATGCACGAGGTGGGTATTTTTTTGGCACGTCATTCTTTCTCTTGACGGTATCTTTCCCTGCAGTAAATGCTTCTCGAGCACCCATTTTACCGATGCCTGGTCCTTTGGTAAACCCTTACCTTGCCTGTGAGTCTGTCAACCTTCATCTATTTCTCTTGCGGTCTCATAACTTCTGAGCAGCTATGCGAACGCTGGCCCCGGCTATCGGGTCAAATGGCATACCCTGTTCGTCCCAAATAAATGGTGGTGGTGCACACGCGTACCCCCCAAATCATGCGTACGCGTATGATGTCCGTACGTCCGCGTATGGACCTTCGTATCATGCGTACGCGTATGATGACCCTGCGTACGCGCATGGGTCTGCGAGTTCCTCTGGGTCAAATATAGCTCGTAATAATAATTCAATTCCATCCCTGTCTCGACCCAATGTAGTTGGAAGTTCATCTATCCCTTCCGTTGTTCCTATTGCCGGTCCTTCCACGTCGCGTGTTCCGACTGCAGGCCCTGTGTCTCCTTTTCTGGCAGCAACAAATCTCGACCAATATTGTCTCTCGACTGACCCCCTTTGTAATATTTTGTCTGGAGATGTATATGCCGTCTATTCGCATCTCGAGAACCACAATATACCTTCTACCAGTCTCAGTCCCTCACAGGCGCGCCAGGCTCTTATTTATCATGTACTTTCTGGTATGTGTGCCACTAGACTTCCCGATGGATCAGCTGCAATGCAGCGAGTCGGCTGTAAATCTGCTGCGTCTTCTTTTTCATCCCCTCAGCACATGAGCCATGCTGCTTATAGCATAATTTTGTCTGCTCATTTATCTGACCTGCACACATCCGTCATATCTCGTACGTTAAACATTCCAAATGGATCTGATTTGACTGCTGTTCTGGCTGAGAGGCGTGCTGCCCTGGTCCAAAGTCATGGCGTTTCTAATCCGTTACATTCGGTATTTGATGGTTTTGAACGTCTTCAGAGACCTGCCCTTGTATCTCTAGCTGCATTGCACGGTCTTGACATCGGTAATTGTGGCCTGGGTACCGCGCGCGAAACTCTCACCACCCATATAGGAGGCGGTAGTTGTGGTCTACATAAGTCTGGATTTCGGCACTTGGGCTGTGCCTCCCTTCTCACGCTTTCCAGTGCTGGTAATGCGGATCTTCATGTTTCATCCATGGATTTGGATGCTGCTTTCAGTGTGAATTTTGACCTCACTAAGATCAATGTCCTTGCTGGACTTCTGCCAAAGCTCAATAAGCGTTTCCTTACGACGTATACTTGAGATGCATCGGGTGGACTTTTCGTCTTCTGATAGTGTGTCCAGTCTGCGTCGACATTTGAAGGGCTATCTGCAGTGGCTGCGAAGGGGCAAAAAATTACAAGATGAAGCGTCTTCAAAGGTTTTGAACCAGCAACGTAAAAAGGATGAACGTGAAACAGAGCTTGCCTCCTTACATGCTAACTGGCCAAGTATGGTGTCTTCTGCAAGGAAGCACATTCTCGTAGACGCTTTCAACGTCGCCATTTCCAAGGACGTGCTCTCGATGTTTGTATGTGCAAGTTGTTCAGGCAGACATTTTGTGAAAAATAAGCGTACTATGGGCTTGGATGACTTTGACCTGAAGCTTTTACGACGTCCGGACCATCCTTCCTTATTTGAAGATGATTCTGAGGATATTGCTCCCCATTCATACAATGAGCCGCACGAAGATGCTATGGATATTGACGCTAGTCCTCCTCCAGGAGCCATGGATGTCGACTTAGATTGTGCTGAACTTCCTGCTAACGGACGTGAATCAGATCCCAATGGGTCACAAGCTTGGCTTGATCCTGAATGCATCCCTCCCCCCATGCCTTGCGAGGGTAATAGTGTTTTTGAAGGCGCTCTGATCGACGAGGAAGGTGTTGAATCTGGCGAAGCAGGGGAACCTGTGTTGGCAATGTGCAAAAATTGTCATTCTTTCTTGAAGCATGGTAAGGTCCCCCGACTGGCACTTTCGAACCGTAACTTTATTGGTCCTGTACCTAAAGAGCTGAGCGATCTCACGATGATTGAAGAGGCTATGATAGCCCGCTGTCGTGCAAAGTGTTGGATTTTGCAGCTAAAAGAAGACGATGATCATTCAACGCCAATAACCCAACATGGTGTTCGTGGGCATGTAATCGTTTATCTGCAGAAACCGTCTGCTATTACAAAGGTTTTGCCTCCTTCAATAGAGGAAGTTATCACGCCAATCTGTGTGATTTTTGTCGGCTCCAGTCCACCTACAACTGAATGCCCTTGCCTGGTTGAAAGCTCATAATCCATTGTACAAGGATGTGGAACTCAACTCTCATGTTTTTGACGGCCAGCCCGATGAAGCTATTTTACCTTTTCACATTCAGCATGTCATTCCTTCTAGCGGTATAGCATCTTCCACTTCTTCATATGTTCCGGATTCTGTCCATCCCGCGTCAGATGATTCACCAGCGCCTGATATTCCTGAATTGGCTAGCATTTTGAACCCGCCTTCCAGTGGGCCAATTCCTTTTGAATCCGTGGTTGTTGCCAATGTTGAAGGGATTACATCGCACAACGAGTTGCGAAAGGCTGCTGTCGATCACATGAAGCTGCCTGGAAAGAATTATGTTGGTATACCACACGATCGCCATCCCGTCAACAAGTTCAAAAATCCCGCGTTGTTTCCCATGATTTATCCGACGCTCTTCCCGTATGGAATTGGGGGCTGTGAGGACAACAAGCGGAGAACTCCATTGAGTATGAAAACGCACATAAAAAAATTTGTTCAACCTTTCCGACCGCCGATTCCAAACTCATTATTCGTTCTTGTTCACAGCCTTCAATATGCTTCAGAGACGTGAGGTATTGTTACGCACTAGTCTGAAGGTTAAACGTTCCAACTTTGATCATGTGGCAGCACAGTTCGCCACCGTCTCACCTCATGCTGTGCATGTTGTTTCTGAATGTGTGGCCAATGGGGACATAAGACTGCTAACAACGCTGAGGAGCGTCAGGTGTTGAAGCTCATGAAGGAGGTAAATCTGGTTAATGCTCATGTACCAGCTTCGTCTCAATCCAAGCTGGTTATGCGAAACCAAATCCGAGGTCTCATGGTTGAGAAGGGTCTTCCTAGCTTTTTTCTCACCATCAATCCTGCCGATGTTTACAACCCCTTGGTTAAATTTCTTGCCGGTGATGAGATAGACCTTGACAAAATGACCACCGAAAGCGTAACCAAGTATTATGACCAGGCGTGTCTAGTGGCCAAAAATCCCACTGTTGCAGCTCAGTTTTTCAATATCTACATGAAAGCTTTTTGTCACAATCAAGAACCTCTCGTCCAACGATAACAAAGATCGCGGATTGGGGAGTGAGGTATTAGTTCTCGAAAAATGAGTGAATAAAAGCGTAAAGACTACAAGCGAATAACTACTCGTATTTATACTGTTTATGAGTGGCTGTGTAGTCTATAGATATATACGTAGTAACAAAAGGAAACAACGTGTATAGCGATCGAAGCAAAGAAGAACTGTCAGCTATTATTAAAAAGACGTGTAACGTACATGTTTATTGTTAAGTGTGTACGTGCGTCCTATTATCCTCGAGGTAACCTTGCCTCCGATCATATGGATCGCGTGTCCAGGAAATAAATATATGTTCGACGATCGAATTCCTTCTCGGTATTCTCCGTTGTCTTATCTCGTCACGTGCTTAGATAAGATGGAGCGATTAGGCTCAAATCGTGACACTTTTATATCCACAATCCTTGGATACGATACGAAACAAGAAGATGTTGAAGGGGGTATCCTGGGTGTTGTTAAGGCATATTACGGTTGTGTAGAAGCTCAGGGCCAAGGAACTCTTCATTGTCATATGCTTGTATGGTTGGAAGGCGGTCTAAATCCCAACCAGATTAAGGCCAAGGCGTTGGAAAACTGTGGGAATGCTGAATTTCAGAAAAGGTTGATTGATTTTCTTGACGACACAATTTCGAACTCGATTCCCTCTGATCCTGATCCAAACTTTGACACCGAGTTGGGAAAGTTTGACCCGTGTTCGACACGAGGGCCAACAGTATCAGATATGTCGCAGCATCCATCGTTAGCCAGAGAAAAGGATTTGCACAAGCTGGTAAAGCGATGTCAATATCATAAACATCACCAGACCTGCTACAAATATTGGCGTGGGGCTCCTGAGCCTATGGAATGTCGTTTCGACCTGGACGAAAACAATGTCGTTCCTGTCACCATGATTGACCCCGAGACAAGTGAACTAACCCTCAGGTGTTTGGACGGTCTGGTCAACAACTTCAATGAAACGATGTTGGAGGTGCTTCGCAATAATATGGACATTAAGTTCATAGGTTCAGGTGATACAGCGAAAGCCATAATCTATTATATCACGGACTACATTACAAAACTCAGTTGCAGACCCACGTGGCATATGCCGCGTTGGAACTAGCGGTTGGGAGTTTAGGAGAGTATGATCCGGAAGTAGATGAGCGCACCATGCGGGCCAAACGGCTGCTTCAGAAGTGTGCCAATTCCATGATAGCAAAACAGGAGTTGTCTGCCCAGCAGGTTGTGTCCTATCTAATGGACTTCGAGGACCACTTCACCAGTCACAAGTTCAGTAATTTATATTGGACCGGGTTCGAGAAATTCATCAATGAGGAGGATCCCAGCCCCGAGTGTTATCGAAAGCCCGTACCTACAAACGACGAGAGTTCTGCCGAGACTTCTAATGAGACTGCTCAAGACGATAATCTGGTTGCAGAGTTGAGTGTAGAATCAGAAGAAAGTGACGATGCCCCAAACCTTCGAACTGATAGCCATGAAACCGTGGGGGATTCTGAAGAGAACGAAATTACTCTTGTAGTCGGTCCTTCTGGAAGGTTTAAACCTTCGGCCAACCAAATCTCCGATTACCAGAACCGCGGGGCCCTGCTTGAAAATGTATCTGTTTGGGATTTCGTCGCTCGGGTTGACAAAGTGGCCAAGAAGAAGAAAACGAGGAAGGGCAACGAAGATCCTGATGTTGACAGCGATGCACAAGTAGATGTTGACCAAGCTGTGGACGCTCTAGAGGAATCCTGGGACGAGTTTGACGGTGATATCCTTCATTATGCCGGCAGGATACGGCCTAAGGTTGATCTGCAGGTACCACATATAGAATCTTCTACACATCAGCTACGAGTATGCGCCCCTGAATTGAGGAAAGTTCCTGTACCGATTGGACCAGCTATGCCCCGTCGAGATATGGATGACCTCAAGTCTAAGCATGCACGTTTGATGTTAATTCTCTTCAAACCGTGGCGCCATGCCTCAGATCTGCGTGTCAAGGGTCAAACTTGGTTGGAGGCTTATTCCGAGTTTCAGATGCGATGCTCCAAGTTTGTCACCGAGGCCATAGACAACATCCAGATCCTTCATGAATGTAAAGACAGCCGTGATGCTCACTTTTCTGGAAGACAGAACCGGAAAAGAGCTGGATTAAATCGTGACATGATACGTAGGGCGTCTGCAGCCGAGGACGCTATTCATGCTGAGGAAGATGAGGGTCTCGTGTTAGATCACATTGAGCGTATTGCACAAAGTAGGTCAAATTATCTTGCTACTGCAGCTTCTCAGATAGCTGATAGTATCCTCGCTGCGGAATCGAGCAGAATGTTTGATGTCGGCGACATATTGGCCCTAAATGAGGTGGTACAGAATGATTCGACGGGCTCACATGTACTGGTTGCAGAGGCTCACCCCGTCGCAGAGCACAATTGGGCTAAATCATACCAGGCAAGGAAGGACCGCTTCAAAAAGGCTGCATTTTCAATTTTGTGTAACCATGTATCTGAAGTGCAGTCAACGTCTTCTGAATCCGCTGCTGTAACCAATGGATCTGCCTTCCGCTTACCTCACAGTGATGGAACTAATTACCAGGAAGTGACAGGTGTCCATTCTGAGAACCAGCTGTCTTCAGCGCCTTCTGCTCTTGTGCCAGCTACTATTGATGAGATAATTGCAGAGTATACACTGAATAAGGAACAGAGCCGAGCCTTCAAGATCATTGCAGAACACAGTTTGGAAAGGCGTGACTCATCTCTCCGGATGTTTTTAGGAGGTGCTGGTGGTACTGGTAAATCCAGGGTGATCAATGGGCTCACGGATTTTTTCACTCGGAGAGGACAAGACCGAAGATTCCAATTGTCGTCCTTCACTGGGGTAGCTGCTCGGAACATCACTGGAATGACGTTGCACGCAGCACTTAACCTTGGCCATGTATCTAGCGGGATGAGCAGCAAGGCACGCAGGGATCTAATGGCCATGTGGGAAGGCGTGGATTACTTGTTCATAGACAAAGTATCAATGATAGGTTGTGTTCTACTATGCGATATCAGTGAGGCACTTAGTATTGCAAAGGGTAATACTGACGCGTTCGGTGGTATCAATGTGATATTGGCCGGTGACTTCTCTCAGTTGCCTCCCGTTGGTCAAAAGAAATTGTATTCTCACATGATGAAACCAGGTATGTCGGCCAGCACTCGCCCAGCACAGAAAGTCGTGTTCAGAAAACTGCTTTGGTTGTCCTTCAGCACGGTGGTTCTACTGACAGAAAACAAACGTCAGAGTGGTCCAGAGAATGCCGTATTCCTCGCCTTATTAGGACGTCTCAGGGAGGGACGTTGCACCAATGCAGACTATGCGCTGTTGAATACCAGGGTACTGTCTAACATGGAAGTGGATTGGACGGCTGAGCAATGGCGTACCGCACCTATAATCGTGTCTGACAATGCTACAAAAGATGCTTTCAATGTGCGTGCCGCTCGCGCCTTTGCCAGTAGGACCGGAAGACCACTCCATTGGTATCATTCGTCTGATACGCTTGGCAGAAAAAAGCCTGTCACAAACCCAGACTTAATTGAAAAACTGCATAGCATGGATTCTGGTGCCACGAACTCCAGGCTGGGACGAATCCCATTGGTTATTGGGATGCCGGTGATGATATCACAGAATTTTGACGTACCAGGAGGCGTCGTAAATGGCTGCTCTGGGATCCTGAAAAGCGTTAGATATCGTCTCGATGAAGAGGGCAATAGACACGCTATTTCATGTATCGTTGAGGCCCCGGACACGTCGCCTGGCATTGTAGATGGTCTGCCTGATCACCATGTCGTTGCTCTGGAGGATACTATCAGCATCAGCATCTATGATCGTTACTCGAAGCAGAGTGTTATGGTTCAGAGGACACAATTGCCTCTGTTACCTGCTTTTGCAATCACGGCACACAAAGCTCAGGGCAAAACACTTCCCCATACTGTGGTGAATTTATGTGACTGTTCCGGAACTGAATCGCCGTATGTGATGCTTTCAAGGGTGACATCATTAAATGGACTGCTGATCTTGAAGAGCTTTCCTAAGTCCAAAATTACCTGTCACCAGTCAGAAGAGGTGCGTCTCGAAGCCAGACGCCATCAGTATCTCGCGTTGCAGACCATCATTGAGACGGGAGATCTAGAAGAGATTATCCAAGCAAAAGCTGACATTGCAGTGTTCCGAGTCACTAGTGCATCTACCAGGCGATTTGAAGACGAAAATCACGTCAAGGAGGATCCGTATGTCCGGTTGGCAAGGAAGGAGGAGGAGATCGCTTTGCTGACACGTGCAGCACAGCCTTCTGCTTCTGTCATGCCTGTTGTCCTCCTGAAGCGTGTCCCTCGAAAGAGGGCAGATGGTCTGCCTGAGGCCTCAGGTCAGCCTCTCATTTTGCACCTGTTCATCTAATTTTTTTGCCGACAGACACGTCTGCATCCGTTGTGCCTCTTGTCCTCCCAAAATGTATACCTCGAAAGAGGGCGGATGGTCGACCTGAAGCGTCAGGTCAGCCTCTCGTTATTCCTGCCTTGTTCATCTAACTTTTGGCCGATAGACAACACATCTGCATCCCTGCCGCCGATCCAACAGGCCACTGCAACAACTATCCTCGCTGTGTCTGAGTCGCTATCGGGATCCGCTGCTTCGGCTTCAGGTTTTCCGACCGTTACTGCCGTTACTGCGCAGGACCTTGATGTTGTTTTCGAACCTCAAACTCCGCTTAAGCGAAGAGGAAATCTCGATTCGTTGTCCCCATCTCCATCGAAACGTCCAAGATTATCCCCATGTAACTGATCTTACCTTCACCTCTGCATGTAGATCTTTCTGATCCATAGCACAGCCTGAACGGTTTTGCCATATTCATCTTTCGTTATCCCTGTTTCTTTCTTGCCTCTGTTTCTTGCCCATGGGCTCGGTATCGTCTTTCCGCACAATGCTGGACTGTCTGGCAGCATCTGGTTTTGTTCTCCTGGCTGACTCGTCCTATCACTCGCATTTTGTGCCCTGCCCAATATCGGATGGGACCAATGTCTACGTCAAGCCCTCTTCTGTCGAACGATTTCACCCAGTTGTCTTTGGTGAAGTCAAGGAGGTCACATCTCGATCCCACGACCTACCAGCACATATTCTTGTGCGTCTTTTTTCCTGACATTCGCGAGTGTGAATTGTATTTGCTGATATGTCACCAGCATGGCAGCCGTTCTACAGCCCACCCGATAACACACTACTTTCTATCCACCACTATAAGCTTGGGACTGCTCGCTCATGCCTCCCACCTTGTGGATACTTTCTTCTGGAATCAATTAGCTGAGCTTAGCTATGTAACCAGACGAGAGGCTGCCGACAATGACTGTCTTCTTCCCACCCTGCTGGATGTCGACTACGAAGAGAGCTATGTGGATTATATGGTGCGTGTGCTCTCCCTCTTCCCTTGCTAGATGGTTGAGTATTTCCTTTCAGCCAATACGCCAGCTTATTTCCTGGTCCATAGGACCAACAGGAGAGATGACTGATCGACTCTTCCTGAGAGTGGGCATGAATTGCACGGTAATCCATCTGCAGCTCGGCCTTGAAGTTCAACTGAATATATGCAGGTGTTGCGAAATCTACCTTCTCTACTATCGCTTATCAAGGCTCCATTGTTGGGCGAGCTGCCTGGTGCGCCCCAAATGCTCATGGCCGACTTCCATGACATGATTTCCGCCATCAATGCACCGCCTTACACAACACCTGACACCTCTTCCGCTCTTCCTGGTCAGATCACCATGTCTGCACCCAATGAGGTCTCGTCTGAAGCCAATTCTGACGACTCTGACCCTAATTTCGACGACTCTGGCTCTAATTCGGGCCACTCCGACAATATCGACTCAGTTTCTTGGGAAGCTATCCGTATTGGGGATTTTGTGATAGCTCAATGCGAGTTGGTACGCGCCGATTATGAATACGACGGTGGCTTTATCAGAGTAAGCGTTCCTCCTTTCTGTGTCGACACTAGCTGACATTTTCGACAAAGGTTTATATTCTTAACGCTCTGGCTTTGAATATTATTGTCTAGTTCTTAATGATTTGTTTGTCTACTTCTCTGTCGTACTACTTTAGATATGTTCTCAAAATTTCTCTTTGAATATCTTGTTTAAAGACCCTTTCTCGGTGGCCTTACAGCATCGGCATGTTCGGCATTTGATCGATGATTTCGTGAATCGAATCTTCGGTTTTCTCTTGCACATGAAATTATGGAATTGTGGCTGGTTCGGAGAAAAGAGTGGGTATGGGAGTTTTTCGGGCATCTTGCGGGATGATAGCACATGTATATGTGTTCCCTGAATACTCTAGTGCATCAGCCGAACTTTCTTGCTTCTTGAACCGACCGATCCGACTGATCCAGCTGATCGGAAAATCAAGGTCCGCGTTTCAAGTTCCCGCATGTTCCGCAGGCAAACTAATGGGGGGTTCTAATTTTTTGTTTGACTTGGAGGTTGTCATGGAGATCCCGTTGCAAGCATATGGTATGAATATTTTATAATGGTTTTGCTTCCTGAGTAAGGAGCTGTTAAAATTTCTTTGTCTTTCGAACTTCTCTGATCGACCTGATCAGGAGCTTTTTGGCATGCACGTGCTATCTCACATGCCGTCATCAATAGTTTTGTCGTTTGGACCAGTCGTCGCTCCCTTTACTCGGACAGGCGCTCATTTCACTGTGCCTCTGAAACCTACTATGTGGGACGGGACAAAGGGGGTAAATGCCTGTCATGGTCTCGGTGAATTAACTAGTCTCTTTCCTTATGTTTTGTTCTTTCAGTTGTTCCTATTGGCTCTCACGAGCCGAAGAGATGCACATGCATATCGTGGGGCATACATAGACATCTGGGCTTGGCAGGCGCTATTCAGCCATTTTTTTTCCCTTCCCCTTTTGAAAAGAGAAAGCTCCGAGGGACAGAAGAGATAGATCTGCGTGAGGTAAGGATTTGCGTTCGCTACTGGTGGTATTAACTCTAGTGGTCTTTGTCGGCGGATCTACTCGGATTCGTGGGAATGGTGTTTTTCGTTCATCTTTTTTTTTTTTTGTTTTTCTGTTCCTTTACCCCATTGATCTTCGATCTAGTTTAATGGTACCGCTCGGATTCTGTGATATACTGTGTCATCGCCTTCAACTCCCCCTTTGTCGTCTCCCTCTGCCAGGAATCTACCCTTCTCTACCCTCGCAATGTCCACCTAAGGAAGGACACGGGTTCGGGTAAACCCGTCGGGTTCCCGGGTCGGGTCGGGCGGGTACGGGTCGCGGGTTGATAGGTTTCAAGACCTGAAACCCGCGGGTTGCCCCCGGGTACCAGGCACACGATGCAAATTCACTATAGAAACATGAATAATGTGAGTTTTGTTGGTGGAAAACTGGGCATGAAGTCTGAATTCACCTGTAACATTGATATTCTCACTCTAAAATCCTGTACACACACATACCTAGCATCGGATCTTGGTTGGCAGGAGATGCCGATGTCCGGCACTCGCTAGCCGAGACCCGTGATCGACCCGTAAACCCGCAGGTTCGGGTTCGGGTTTTCCGGGTACGGGTCCGGGTTGAGTGCTTCGTACCCCAACCCGTACCCGTGTCCATCCCTATGTCCACCCAACCCGAGTCTGACGATCCAGAGCAGTGCTTTGTGGAACACCTTGAGTCTGGGCTCTATGCCTCCGTCCACGACCAAATCAGCAAAATGAATAACGCTCTAGGCAACATCGAATACATTGGTACAAGGAGGCGCGATCCTGATATCTTTCGTGTTGTCGACTGGTCCAAGAATATTGTCTTCAAGGACGGTCCGGGCAAGGAAGTGTCCGAATATCGAGCTGCTATTATTGGTAAGTTCATCGTCATATTGTATCAATGACATTTACGAGGATTATTCAGGGGAAATTGCGCACCCAAGTCTAGGAACGGCTATCAGCGCCAAAGGCAATCATTACGACGGTAAAGACGGCGAGCCGGTGCGCAGCTTCTCTCCTCTTAATCCGTTGGCTTTGAGCGATATGTTTTGCTTTCAGTTCAAGCCCATCGATGACAAATCCAAAGTCAAAGATGTCATTGTGCTGCAAGCTCCAACAATGTGCCCTCTGGATCTGCAGTGTTTCTGGGATAATCAGTCCGCCATCCTTCAGGATATCGAGAACACCAAGAGTGCCACCGATAGGGCTGCTCGCTGGGTGATACTGTGTCCCGTTTTACATTGCTCATCGTTCTGACGCCATCTACAGAATCCGTCGTTCCGTTCCTGCCTTCGATCGACTACCACTCAGAACCCTAGGAAGGACCTCATTACGATAGTGACCGAAAGGAAATATGGCGTGAGCTCCTTTTCAATCAGTTTTGGGCAGACATCTTCAACTCCTACAGGTTCCTGCTGCAGCTGGTGCTCCTCGCATCGCTGCCCCAGAGACCCCACAAAAGGTTGAAAGAGTCAAGAGGAAGTTCGCTAATGCGGATGACGCGGATTCCGACTCCGAGTTGGCTGATGCCAGCAGTTCTGCCAAACCTGCTGCTCCCTCAGCTCGAGCGATTGCAGAGCTGGAAATTCCCTCAGGCAAGTGGGTGGTATGAAATTCAGCGTCCTTCATGCTCAATTTGCTCCAACAGAGGACCAAATCAAGCTTGGAGCATTTTACGACCCTCGTCTTCTCGAGGACTTTGGCGGCCCCCCCTACTTTAGGTTGGTCAACGGTATGCTTAAACAGCTCGACATACGTGATGCGCAAAACAAATTGATCGCTCCCTGGAACAATTATACCGCTCTTCGTCCTGGCTCATTAATCCTGGCAATCGTCTCCATCCACATGTACACCTTCAAATCGGAAGGGAATGATCGCGACCGGGATCGAAAGGTATGGATCACACCATTAAACCATTGACGCTGATATGCTGATATGTTTCGTGTCGAACAGTTCTTCCAGCTAAATGCTCACTCGATTCGTGTTCTTGACGAGTCCGACTTCCCGGTGGAAAAGCGTCTTCCCCCTGTCCCCCCGTACAATGGAAGATGGACTGGCGGCTGGTACTTCTACCCCTTCCACTCCTAAATCTGGCAGTGGCGTCAATATCAACAAGTATTGCTATCACTCTTCGTACAAATTCTGTTTCTTACACCTCGCACTCTCTAGCTTCACCTTTACCCTCGCAAGGTTCAAAAATTTCCAAAATTTCCCGAACCGGTTCGAATTTGTTGAACCTGAAGAAGTCTCGGCCTCCCAAATTGAACGAAAAAAAGCTATATTGTGAGCATATTCTCTTCAGGGAGGCTTCTCTATCCCTCAGACTCTCCTTGGGCATATTCTGTATAATTTTCTATCCTCCAAACAGCTAGAAAACGAGCGCGGAAGAATTATGTCGAGACTCGTGATCGCATCAACTGTTGATCAGCCTGACATGATTCCACGAATTGAGCATCGTCAAGAAGTCTGGTCGAGTCTTTCCACTGGACACTGTGGTGATATCGATGCTGAGATTGTTCTGGAACAAATTTGAGTGGCTGCCCAGCATGGGAAGGAAAACTGAGTTCGAACCGGGTCCAAACCTGAACTGGACCTGAACCTGGGTCCAGTTCAAGGTTCAGCATATTGCCTGAACCAAACCTGAGGTCCAGTTCGAGGTCCGGAAAATTAAGGTGCTGAACTGGACCGAACAGGACCGCAGCAACACTACGTAAGGGGATTGCCGCCCTTAAGGCCAACTGCCGCCCCCCGGTAAGTTATTTTAGGACTACCCAGGTACCTAGTGGGGCTTTTGGACCTTGTAATGCATACTAGTTTCATGTTTTGTTACTGTGAAATACTTCACAATGGCTTAGTAACATTGACACTCTGCAATGGTACAGGTAAAAATATGAGTGCCGCCCTTGGCGGCAGTGGCGGCACTTGGCGGCACTTTCACCTTGCCCAAATTAGTGTGTTGATTTTTATTTTCTTCCTTCACTCCAGCTAACGACTCTTTCCAGTTGATACCGGCACTCCTGGGTGTTTTAAATTCACGAGTTTATTTGGATCTGACACCAAGTCGGATGAGCCTGCTTCGAAGAAACGCAGGACCGGAGATGGTCGTGGTCTCGAGGAATCGATTGATAAAGGTGAGGGCACTTCCAATGGCCTGCACGCAGCTGGTAAACACTAATATGCTGACGTGAAACCCTAATGTATTCCTGTTCTGAAATGATATGTATAATTATAACTAGAATATTCGAATGTCCGACTTAGTGGCTTTTAGAGTGACTTCGTGATTCTCCGTGGCGTAGCACGGGAACACTGCCAGTTTTTGCAGAAAGGCAAGGAGATTGAAAAGAAGCATTTGGCGCCTCAACCACGTATCATTAAAGACGAAGATGAAAAATCGCTCACCTATTGTGCTGTCGTCTCTCGTGCATTTCGGAGCAGCAGTCAGCATCGAATGTTCTCAGAAATCCATATCTATGCTTCCACCTTGGAATCGCATCGTCATATGGTCAAACTGCTCCGCCGTACTCTCTCAACCTTCCCACACTTCGCGAACTTCGTCCGGATCCTCCAGTGACAAAGCTCGACGAGTATTACCACTATTTCATCCGTTCTCCGGAGCAGATGCCCCCATTCCCCTCCGTACACTCCAAGCTTACTCGCATAAGCCATCTAACCTTTGATACCTCGCGTCAGCACGGTCTATCCGCCGAACTGGATGATTCTATGAAAGCACTAACATCCACAGCTGCGCGAGCTGGAGCTTTCTCCGCTGACAAGTTTGAATTACGGGCGCGATGCTCCCAGCATGATCGATGGGATGCTCCAGACCGCAAGCAATGTTGTATTCAGTATTCCGGCAAGCGTCAAGAACATTTTTTTGGACGTTTGGGGCCATCAGCCGAGTTGCGTCCACGATTTCTTCCGCCTGGTGGCGCCTGCCATTACACTGATGTCGGTGCACCGGGACATGACGATCTGTCTCGAGGAGGCTCTGTTCAACGGACGTTCGGGAATCGCTGCCTGAGCTTGATCGCAGAGGAATGCCCAAGTTTGAGTGGAGGAAATATTGACCTTTGGTCGGCCTCTCATGTATCTTGTTCCCTAGACAATGTCCTATCACACGCTTAGGGCTGGCTCGACTCAGTTGGAGAACGGAATATTGCTCCAGACAATTTCTTACGCAACGAGCTGTACTGGACCTACGGCAAGCTCATCATCGTCCCCGCAAACCTCAATCTTCCTCCTGACTCGGTGGACGAACAGCGATGGCCATCAACACCCCCCTTTCATGGAGCCGATGAAACACTGCCTCGAGATATCGAATCCCGTGTTGCAGAGCCGAATAGTCGTAGTCGGACACGATCCGGACAACAACATCCTGCAAGGCCGGGCGGTCCCCGAGGTGCTCAAACGACGCAAATCCCATGAAATGGGACAGGTCATCCGGGTTGCAGATATTCAGGTTGAGAACGAGATGTTCGACGCTGTGCGGCGCCGTTTCCAGGGTGCGCATCGCATCGTTGAGCGGATTGTGCTGCCCTTGGCCGGCGACCTCCTCGATTTCTTCCCAGTTCAGCCTAACCGAGATTTCCAGCGTCCGAAGGCCCTGCATCTTCTGAAGATCGAGATTTTCAGGGTGGGCTATGTAGCAAACATTCATGTTAATTTGGCGGAAGCATCAGGAAAATCTGTTAAAACACCCACAGAAAATGCTCCCGAAGAAAAGGTGATAGGTCTCAACGTAGACAGCGCCGTCTAGAAGCTGCTGGACGACATTGATCGTGTTTTCTTTAATCATGGTATGCAGATGTCGGAGGCATGTGGGGTCAACGACGCGAATCGCCCATTGAAAAAGCGCGGGAGCATAACTATCGAGGTGCAGGGAGACGAGACGCAGTTTATGCAACTCGCTCTTCGGATCATTGCGGTAGGACATATGGCCGGCGAACACGTCCAAGAAAGATGCAGATTGGAGACTGGCGGGAAGGCATCGAAGGAAAGACAAAAGCCTCGCATTCGTCTGCAAGCAAGCATCTTTAAGTTCGATGGATGCGAGAGAAGATCGGGCGATCAGGGTATAAATTGCTTGTTCACAGTTCGAGTGGAAGTAATTCCAGTTGTAGATCCGGACGTTCAAGCTCTTTAGATTGGTGAGCACAGGCAGGATTGCGGGGAGAATGTCCGACTGCATCCACACGCATGGCTTATAGAAGCCAGGCTGAATAAGGTGCAATGTGCGAACATACAGCGCTAGGTGAGAAGACCCTGAGAGTACGTCTGTAAGACGTTGCAAAGCGGGAATGTTGTCACGTCCCGGAGGCAGAATCGTGAGGTCGGAGAAAATCATTTTTTGGCTCGTCGGCCGAAACGAGCGAGCCACGAGTGCGCATGACTTGAGGGTTTCTTTGTCTGCCAAGATGATCTTGCCAAGGATGAGATCGATCAGTTCCTGTGGACACATCGCACAAAACACCCCGGAGAGGTTATGGTGTGCCATACGGGTGCAGCTGCTGGATTCTGGGTCAGCCGGGCAGCCTGGGCTTGGAGTGTCCCCTGAAGAGACAGACGCACTGCGAAGAACAGATGATGAGGCCAAATGTAGCACCCCCAGCGAACCTCTACGACGACACGAGCGGTGGTGATGGTGTGAGTCAAGCCTCGTTACTGCTCGTTGTTGTTTTGTCACGCTGGCTCCGATGATCCGATCGGTGCCGACGAGTCACCGGAATAGAAATTTTGGCTGTTTACGGATCCTACGGAGGGGTATCCTAACCATTCGGGAAAGCGTAGGGCTCTTCACCGCAGCCGTAGGCCTACGGTTACGTACGGTACGGTACGGATATTTCACGTACCGTAAGCCCTCTGGATAGTCCGTATTTTCACGTACCGTATACGGTGTTACGGCCGTAATACGCCGTAGGGTTAAGCGAGATTTCCCACGTCAATCATTACCATAATAGGTAACCTAAGCCACGAATCGGCACGGGACACTAACTTTCTGGGTGCCATGGGCAGCCCTGACCCTCAAGATGGCTTTGCTGATGGCAAGGCAATACTTCCTGCAGTCAGCCGAGGTGATTTCTGTCATGTCACAGCCGGGAACTGAACAAAATTGACAGCTGTCGCCTTGAGCCGTGCCGTACCGTATTACGGACGGAATTTCACAAAATCACCGTACCGTAGCCGTATCCGTACCGTATACGGTACTACGGTGAAAAGCCCTGGGAAAGCGACGCATGTGCTAGCAGGAATGTAACTATTTACTTTTCTGCGTTCTTGGAGATCTCGTTCTTTTCACTCAAAGACTATTTACCTGAGTCGCATGGGACACTCGGAAATGGTGCACAATATCTATCTACTGGCACCAGCGGATTTTGTGAGAATCAAGTAGTACATTGACCTCTCAAATTTGGCCGAACCCCTGAATATTCTTTTCGGTTATGTAATAGGTACCGTTCACTCTTCTGTTCTGCTCTTCACCCCACTGGAGAGCCACCTAGGTGGGCACCAGATTATTTCCGTATAATGCCGAGCAATCATGATTTCTCTTCACCCATTCGTGTCTCTACTTGCTCACTATGGGGCTACTTTGGCCGCTCATATGGCTTCTCAAGTACTCTTCAACATGGCCGGGGACGCCCTCCGAAGACAAAACGAAATATATCAAGTCTCGAAAACCAGAAACCTGCCTCATCTGCTTGCGAGCCAACTCTGGAACCGGTTCAGTGTCAATACAGTCCCGACTAGCCTAGTGAGCTTGCTAGTAATGACACCGTACACGGAGTTTGAATTTTAGGTCAACTTGGCCTATTACGATGTACTGAAGTCAGATGCAAAGCAGAAGTCGAGGAGGACGTTTTACCTACCTGCTTGCCCCTTCTTTCTAGCCTCAGAACGGCCACTGGTGGCCATAACAAACAAAAACGCACATGATAGCTGGTTCAATTGATAGCCCGAGCTGTCGGGAACGAGATATGTGGGGGATTGAACAGAATAAAATATCTTTCGTCGGGCAAACAATGGCTCTACATCAGCAAAAACTGAAACCTCTGTAGCCAGGTGGGGGAAATCCATAGCCGTATGTAGCCTCCGGTGCCGACAGAGCGGCCATGTAGTCACATGTACCGTATTATTACATTCAATTCGATACGGGGTGTGATGCGTGACACGGTCCGAGTAATTCGATATTTCGATAGTGACGGAATTTTTGCGTGACATGATCAAAGGATTCGATATTTGAACCGATTTTTTTTTGCCTTTTCTACCATTTTCGTGTAATTTCGAGCACTGCGTGATGGTTTGGGGATTCAACAGAGTTCACCGTGACCCGTGACACCGACCAAATTTCGATACCGATAGGGGGTGCGTGACACGTGACTTCCGAATTGAATGTAATGATACGGTAGCTCTCTGTAGTCAATAGGACAGTCCACAGAGTCAACACGGCATCCATAGCTAGTGTGGATACAACATTGCCTACAAGGGTCACATAGGCTATATATTGGAACATTGTTCTAAGTGCCCATTTCAAAAATCGTTACTGGTAACACGATCACATGATCCAACAACATCACGTCTGCAAGTTATCAAGCCTGACACTTTGAGTCATTCCTACTGAATGAAAAAATTCAGATCGGCTTGCGTTGATTCCACATTACAAATGCTTATGTAATAAGGAGTCGTCCATTCCAAAATACAAGCTTTATGGCCCGTGCCTTTGGCACGGCCACTCGCCCGGGATGATTGGAGTCGTCTGAGTGAACAGGCGAACCACGCGGCCTCACTGCGCTCGGCCGGCGGTTCGCCAGAGGGGGTGACGTCATAATGTTCTGGGCTGGGTGGGAACTGCTTACTAATTATTAGTCAGCTTCCCACGCGAGCTCTTTTAATATAGAGATTGAGGTGAGGATTTTGAGTGCTCAAGAAAAGTCAGTCCGAAATCAATGTTCTACCGAATTTTGTCATAAACCCTAACCCTTTTTGCATTGATTCTAATCATTCTACTACACTTTGAACTAGTGTACTTATGCCGTAATGGGGAAGGGCCTAGAACGGCCCATTTTCTTTTGTAACAGATTCCCCTCTGCATTGGTTCGAATCAGCCTGTGTCTACTTTTTCAATCTCACAATTCTACAATGCTCATTCCATGCCAAACTAATTGAAACTCTATCAAAGTTGGTGAATTCTACCCAGATATTTTTCCAGATCAATCAAATGATACAGAGTACATTCACCACCTCTACTTAAGGAGTCATAAGTGACCATCTTTCCACAGATCATGATGTGAGAGAGACCAGTATTAATGATACAGTTCCAATGCACCAGTCCCTCACTCAATCTGGATATAACAGTTCCGGGATGGGGAGTTCACGGTTGACATCCTCTCCTCGCAAAATATGGATAAATTGGGTATTGATAATAAAAACCTATGGCGCAGTCAGTTGGAATATGGCCTTGAGAACCTGTCCACCAACCTGAGCACTGCCTTGGTTCCATGAGATCAGTCCCAGAATTATTGCTGTTGTTGCAATGGGAAGTGCACAGTTACCATTGGCAATGGTTCCGATAATCTGGCCCCTGGTGCTGCAGTCAGGGCCAACATGCACCAAAATGTCTTTGTTTACACTCCACATGTTTACCATCTGGATTTTGTTGGTTGATGTTGCTTTGTGTGACTGAAATTACTCACCATCCCTGCTGTCCTCTTGCTCACTTCCTGTTCTATCTCGCCCACCTGCTTCCTCTGTTCTGTAAAATAACCTTTTTTTCCAGTTTGAGCATCTGACTTTATCACCAGCCTGTTCTCGATCGCATCAAAAAGTTCGATCTCCAACGCGTTGTCATGGATCGGTGGTTCCAACATCTTGATGCCGTAAAAGGAGCAGATTCTTTCCCCACTGCCAATCCACTCGTAAAGACAGCCATAACAAAAGGCATGCATACAAAATGTGCTATGGTTTCTTCAGCCTCTGACTCTGTCGCTCACTGTACAGGTATGTACAAGGTGCAGCATCATCAATCAGTTGATCTTGATCCTGAGGCTTCTGGTTACCCGGAAACCGGAGCTCATTTACTCACGTTGTTACTCTAGCAACCAAATTGCAAAATCCATAGAGAGGCTGTACTAGTAGTGACTGATTGTGCTCTGTACTATGTAATTTCATCATACACACCGGCATCAACTGTCTGACTCCTACAGTTCAAAATGTTGGCCATCATATCACTGAAGACACCCAAATTATACACCTTAATGTTTAGGCAAAATAGTGGGCTTCAACTTGTCTGGATTACAGACCAGGTAAGACATGTATAGGAGGGCCAAAGAATGTAACACAGAGTGCAAAAGGCATTGTAGATGTAGATTAAATTACTTGAGACATCCACCAGGGCTTGGAACATTCTCCTATGAAGTTTTTGGTCCAGGTAATCCAGAATGATATATAGTTGCGTGATACAAGCTGTGGACTGTAGTGTTGCGATGAAGGCCAGGAATATGGGGTTCTAAAAGCAGGTTAAAATATCCACAAACAATAATGAAAGATATTTATGCCATGAACAAAGCTTCTGCATATGTCACGATAAATCGGCGGCACAGAGAATAGAATCTAGATTCTCTATGCTCAAATTGCGGCAAGCATTAGTTCGACATTTTCACGTCATATGCTTGGAGATGTTTGGCAAGGTCCCCTGTTCTCTTTCCAGCGTGGCTGTCCACCTAGGCTTAACAGCCTTTGATGGGATCATTACCTTCATTCAGTAAGTTTGTTTCCTATTACCGACGGGTGTTCACACGGTCCTATGATCTTGCAATCCGAGAGATACCTTTTTCTGCTGCTGAGGATTCTTTATAAATTGAGCAGACACTGATCCCCACCAACCATGTGAAGTGTTTGTTTGAAATGGCTGTATTCATTTTCACTGGATTATGGACTGCGATTTCCACTCTCATGATGTTTCACCCGCTCACATTTTGAGCATCATAGCTTCTCATTCTGATGGTTACATAGTGGAAATTCGGTTAGTCCAGCTCAAAAAATAAAATAAAAAATAAAAAAGGTAGAGGAAAACAAACTTTTAATCCATCTCTTGGTCACCTGCAGAGTTGTCAGCAGAAACAAGTCACACCCCGTTAAGAGCCAAACAAAAAAGCACTTGAACACTTGTGTCAGAGGTGAAACACTCAAAAGTGTCGCAGGAATAATATACGCCTGAGTGAACATGTAGCAAATGTCGGGACAGAGTGGTATCAGCTGCATTGATGGCTGATATTAGAGGCAAAATCTGTTCAAAATCTGCAATAAATTCCACACGTTGGTTGCAACAGCCCAAGTTGATTCTTAATTTGAAACAGAAGACTGACACAGACTACAGACATTTTGCTAACTGCTGCATGGCTGAAGCAAGAGCACTCACCAGATACCAAGGCCAACATTGACTTTCGCACCATCTTGAATGAACTATCCGAAGATGCACTGTTCTGCGTGGGGTTGCATGCATCGTGGCACTGGGAGATGATACAAACTTACTTCTAGCAACGGAGATTGCTCGCAACAAGTGAGCTCAATCTACTGATTCTTCAGGTGTGGTCACTCATCATTTGGAGAAGCTTCCCCCTTTGAAACTCATACCTGCATCTCCATCCATACCCTGCATCGAGAAGATGAATATGTTGCATGTGCAGGACTGTAATGGGGCTCATGGTATGTGTGGGACAGTATTCTTCCCTTGGAATGGGGTACCAGTGGAACTTGAGTCCGAAATTGTTAACTGCATGGACTTAAGAGATTTAACAGTCTTGTTTTCTACATGGAAGGACATGCACCTCCCGCTTTCCATTGCGGTCGATGTGCAATTCAATAGCATACTGACCAGTTTCGACTTGGATTGGTTGGGCATTCAATGCATGTTGTCTCGTATGGAAAGTCAGATTTCTGGCTTCTATCTCCTTTCTTGATTGTCGGTCAAACGACGCCCCTGCAACAGCCGTGAGTGCACCACCCTGGAGCTCTATGTTATGGCGATGGCAGCCCGAGGAGTTGAAAGGCATTTTGTTGTAGCCATAGGTTGGTGGAAGGTCAGGTCACCTTCATCCAGACGTTTTAAGGCTGTTTTCTAGAACTCCTGTGGGGTTCACATCTATCTGGAATGGTCAAACATTGCATCACTCTGAATCATGATAAGCTGCCAGGATATGCAATTTTATTTAACATATGCGGGACGCATTCTGTCATGGAGGTAATCTATTGTCAGCAACTTTTGTGCCTGTTTGTCTCGATGTTGGGGAGCAACATAACGGTCCCTCACACCGATTTAAAGTTCACTGATAAATCCATTACAAACCAGCAGTACTTGCCATTGGCCACAAAAAAAGACCGTACGGTGGCGCATGCACTTGCGTTGCTAGCAAAGAATATTACCTTGCTTGACAAGGTCTCTCCACCCCCATAAGGGCACCACTTTTGGACTCACCCGATGATCCTGAATGCCCCGAGATCAAAATTTACATCTCTTTTACTCTCCAACGCAGTGTCGCTGGCGCCAGTACTCGGCACACTGTCTCAGCATTCTCCACACAGCACAGTTACAGGGCATCTGTCTTTTCGTCAAGCAAGGCCTCTTCCGACAGAGTCGGATACCAAATTCCAAGTCCAAATGGGAGATAACTGCTGTGACGGGTCGCTAAAATGTTGTCTGTAATCCGAACATGTGGGTAGCCTCTTCAGCAATAGGCTCTCTGCATTGAAGGCAGCAAAAGCAACAGCATAAACATGAGTTTTTGCCGGGTGGAGCAGCGGCCCTCTACCCCAAGTGTGTTACCGTGAATTCAGAAGATATTCCCACTCGCTTCGCTCACGGCGACCTCACGGTGCTCGGTCACTACCTGGAAAATAAACAAATTAAATTAATCTCTTTGCATTGATATAAAAATGTGAATACCTTTTCCTTCACTGCCGGTAGCAAAGGCATATCTTGTACAAATTCCCAATTTAGGTACCACTGATATTTGATGCATGCATTGAAATACGGAATTTAGCATGTAGTCGCAACAAAATTGGCCAGAAATGAATGACAATATTCAGACGGAGCTGTTTCTACCATTCCTTTGGGTTTTTTTCTGATGAGGTTGTCACAGTTTCAACTATATGTGAACCTTGCCAAGGTCAAGCCAGATACAAGACAATACTGCACAAGGTTTTTAATAAACCAAAAAGTGCTTTATATCTTGAGCTTTTATTATTAGGGTTGTTCACACCTGGCCTTTTTCGTGCCCTTTTTCCGCCCTTTTTCCGCTCTTTTTGCCAATCTCTTCGTTTTTTGCCCAATTTTTTTTCCCTTTTTCAATTAGAAGTACAAAAAGGGTAGAACAACAAAAAAAACGGAGTCCTACATGCAATTCTGGGGAAAATGAGAAAAAAAGGGGTGTGAAAAAGGCCAGGTGTGAAGAACCTAGCTCGAGCACCCTTTTTTCCACCCTTTTTCCACCCTTTTTTGCTCCTTTTTCCCACTTCATGCAGCCTAGATCCTCTTACTGTTCTTCAAAGGTCTAATACTGACTTAATTGCTCAAAATAGACTGGGATGAATTTTTCTGGATGTTATAGCTCACTATCTACCAAACATGAAAAAGAGCAAAAAGGGAGCAAAAGGGGCGCAAAAAAGGGCGCAAAAAAGGGTGCAAAAAGGGCAGGTGTGAACAACCCTATTATTGATTGCTACTGGTACTGTAGGTTTAAACGTCAGAGGTTGCTTCAATGGGATTTCATATTTGGCACAAGCCGAATTCCAAAAATACAATGCTTCGTGTCTGGTTCAAACTTGGAACCTTTCCACTCAAAGTTTGGTCTTGTTAGAAGCAAAGATCAAAATTCGGCTGGGAGTCTGGAAAATTAGGGCGCCCTAGGAGCCACTAAGTCTAAGTACTAAAGAGAGTGGGCATTAACTTTATTTTTCCTTTTCAGGATTTGCACCCGAAATGTCCGACATTATTGGTTTCCACTCCAAGCGTTGTCAGATGCGTACGACCACCGGACTTACCATGCACTGGTATTATGCAAGCAATACAATGGCCAGAAATAAGGCAATTGAAGATGAGACCCTAACAGAGCCTCCTCTAGCTATTCAAACGCCCTTTATGATTTCGCAAAATTTCGATGATCCAGTAGCCATACTGGTCAACGGCTGGTAGAGAGCGTGAGATATAGAAATTGGATTGAATAGGTTAGGTTGTCTTCGTGTGTATTAGAGATTTATAATATTAGATGATTGGAGGGAATGTGCGAGGGGAAGGGAGCATAAGAGAGGGGAAACAAGCATGTGTAATATCTAATTATCTGCCTTTGCATCGGCTTTCTTATCTGCACAAAGGTGTTAGGGATGTTGAAATAGTAAGTGAAGATGAAATAGTAGGATGTGAATAAAGTAACAAAGAGACGAGCGATCTTTGAGTAATGTGCACCAGTATCGATGACAGAAACAAGCCAATCCACTCAGGCACAAGCCACTTTACAAGCAAAAAAAGATAAATGCCGATATTCCTGGTACAATACTGTAAGATAGAAATCCATTCAACCACTTGAAGTAGGAGATGTGTTTGGCTACTCTTTGAATTGACTGACCGTCTTCTAGCCAAAGGATTGCGGAAGATATCTCAAGTGGATCGCATTTTCAGCAGTGAACGAGGGTAGGCACAGGACCCAGCGGCATATGGTTTGCATCGGCTGAACCTAGTTCGCGAGAAGATCTGTTAGGCAGAGGCACCTGTTCGATTTGAGGTCGATCTCTTGCTGCTATTCCTAGGAGTTTTTTGTTTCTTTTTATTCAATTGATTAAGCTGCTTCTGAGATCAAGTATCTACAACTTTGCTTGAGAGTTGGGTATGTCCGTCTGGCGGAATATAACAATTTACAACCTAGCTCCTTCCAAAGTCGTCTCAGTGAGTTTCTAACGCTCGCTTCATGCGAGAATCCAGGTGTTGTAAACGACCAGAGCCAGGCGCGGCAACACACTGTGTGCGTTGTATTGGCCTGAATCTCTTTATAGTCTCGCTGTATACTGTATACAAGCCATATTAACCGTTCTTTAAGATCTTGCTCGTTCGGCGGTGGAATTACCCCATTTATCTCTCTCTCTCTCCTTTGGGCTTTCCTCTGGGTTCGTCCTGAAAGGCCCTTCTCCTTTCCCATTTGTGGACCATAGGGATTCCGTGGGTTCAATTAAGGTTCCTCGGCTTACCACCCTTCTTTGTAGTTAACGATTTCCTCGCTCGGCTGTGGTACTTCCCCATGTATCCCTTCTCCCTTTCTGGAGTCCGCGCCATCTTCGTCACTTCGTTACTTCGCTTAACTTCGCTTAGGTTCGCTTAGCGTCGCAAGAGTGCATGAGTTTGATCACTTTTCGCGAAAGTCCATGACTTCAGCTGGATGTAGTGGAACTTCGTCACTTCCTCTGTACACCGTGAAAACTCGTTACTTCGGCTACTGACGACCACCATATGACCGTGTCCATCCACGTGGAGAGTGCACGGTCAGTTGCGGGCGTGGTGCACACTGTACTTATTCAATTCGGGATCGGCGCACACGGGCAATCGAAATTTTGTCTTTCTAGGCTGCTTCACCACTCAGCTCAGCCATTGGTCACTTACCATTTATTTTGCTTTGGACATCGCACACGAGATGGGCTCTTTCTCCTCAGAGACAATGTCTGAGTTGTCTGAGTTAGAAAGAATGTCAAACACCTCATGCTTACTCTCAACTTGAGTTCTGACTCTAGGAACAAGGATTGGGGCCTAATAGCGAGCTTGACGCTTGTTGGAGAAGGTTTGGGTGGAGAATTCAATCTTGTGCGGGGATCTTTCCAAGACTCGCGAATTTTACAGAGCTGTACCGTGTTTCAATCCACTCGACTCAAACCGAGACTTTGTTATTTACTCGGAATCTACAGTATGTAAAGATATGTATTGGAAGATAATAGCAAGATGGTAAAGTAAGCATCTATTTAACTTGGATGTCGTCTGGTAGAATGGCAGTCAGCAGTTCAAGGTATTCCTCTCAAAACTCGTTCCAGTGCTTCTGAGCGTATTCTATCACACTCAGATTGATGCCATCCCTCTCGACTGCCCACCTTTTCAGAGGCCCAAGCTTCCGGTGCTTAGGAGGTGCATCCGACTGCAACAACGTGGAACATTTTCGAACAGCTCTCGTTGCATGCTCGGAAGTGGCGAGAGTTGACGCTGCGAAATTTCAGCTCATGGTATGTCTTCAGTAAATATCTTAGTAGTAGTCGCACCTGGTATTGTTTCGTCCGGGACAGTTCTATTGTCAACAGATGTTGATGCATTCACGGGACCTAAGTTACGAGTTCAAATTAAATTTTTGCGCACTAACAAAACAAACCTTGAGCGGTAGAGCCGCTGCGACGAGAACTCTTGGTAACGGCGTGATCATCTGTACAGGTGTAAGCAATATATTCGTGATCAGCATATGGTCCGTCCAATTGTTCAGATTGCATCTGCAACCATGCGCTGCCCGAAAAGGCGGTGTAGTCCACAACGGGCGGGCATGCGACTGCGGAGCGCCGGCAGCAGGGGTTGGTGGTAAGTAACAAAGAACAGGGTTCTGTTCGTGTCGTTCCGTAGTTCCGGTGATCAAACAATGCACTTCCCACATGCGCACCACGAAGTGACGAGCTTTCCCAAAAAAATAGGCGAGGTGACGAGCTTTCTCGGATATTCGTTGAAATGACCAACTTTCACAGTTTCCCATAAAAGTCACGAACTTTCTCATTCCTAAGCGAAGTAACGAAGTGATGAAGATGGGTACTACTCCCCTTTCTGCTTCCTCAGCTCCTACTCTTGCCGTAACCCCTTATATCCTCAATTTTCTACACTATCGACAACAGCCTTTCATTTGGGGGTGAATACCTGACCTATGCGCAGTCTTTTCTTGACAGGACGCAGTTGCTGCTGCCTACGGCGTAGCTTGATTCGATTCTTATCAACCCGGTGGGTCACATAGTCCTGCCGATCGTGGGCATATAAAAAGAGTGCTTACTTTTGCTCAAACTTTTGTATGGATGTCCTCAATTGCGTGCTGAATCTTGAGATCTTGATACCGGAGCGAAGCGGCGGTAAATCTTGTACCAGTTAGAATTATTGTTCCCCAGCCTGATGAAGGCGTTGAGTTGAAAATTTCGAAAACCTGAGGGTCAGTCGAGGAAACATCTGTGAAAGTCTCAATGACATCAGGTGTGCATCTGCATGGAGTGCGTCGGAACTGCCCAGAAATCAAGCAGAAGACCACGTTCGAATCGGCATGGGTCATGAGCTTGTTCTTTTCGTCTTCCTGTTTGTCATTTTGTTGATTTTCAGAGCAAATATGCAGGACTAGAATCTTTCTTGAAGCCAGCGGATTTTCTTTCTCTTTGGGCTCCCGTGAAGGGTCGACGACAGAGCTGCTTACGATTCTCCAGCTGTGAAAAACACGCACATAATTCGCACATTCAATTCTCCTTGGGGAAGACACAACAGCGGGAACAGACCCGAGAGCACACGGTGTGCATCTGTATAGTTTATGTCGATGTGATACTGTGGATTAAGCAGAAGTCCTCCGTTCAACTCGGGGTTGGGTCATTTCCCATGCGCCTTTAGCATTTTTTCTTAGTATTTTTTTTTCGCACCAGCTTGACTTTATGACGGCCCGCGTTTGACTCAGAATCTGAACATCCGCAATTTTCACTCTGGCTTTTTTCTTTTTCATACAGTGTTAGTGCTATGAAGAGTTTCAGTGCTGCCGGTAATCCAACTGAAAGACGTCCCAAAACCCAACATGATGGAGGCCGCTGGCGTGGACGGTGAGAACATGGAATTTACCAGAGGGATAGAGACCTGATAGCACGCGGTGTGCATCTGCAAAAGTTGGAGCATACAACCTCCGGGGCAGAAGAGCCTCGTTAGATTCGAGGCCGGGTAATAGCTCTGCTGGGCATCGAACTTTTTTATTTACTTTTTGCAGCTTTCAAGGCTCACTGCACAGTCCAAACCTTATCAGAGGTGGCCCGGTTGAATGACACAAAACATGCCTTTGCTTTGCTCCCGCGGAAGTGTAGACCGTGGCGTGTTTGAAGGCAGCCAACCGTCATTTAAAAATACGACAGGCTAAACTATTTGGATATATTGCAAACCTATGGTCGGCGAAAGCATTGTTCCAAGGAAAAAATTATTCATTTACTCGAGGTATCCACATACAATGATCGTGCAATAAATTATGTTTGACTGTCATGCCCAAAAAAGTCATTTTCATCGGCCGCAATTGCGTTCCTGTATGGCGGGCGGTGAAAATTAGTGAGTGGGTTCAGAGTAAATGGAAAAGAAGTACGTACTCTTCCCGGAAATGCAGTGACAGCTGGCTGGACAGCATCGGAAACTCTATCTCTGGCAAAGCATACCAGACAGCAGACGAAGGCCTCAAGGAGTACAACCCTCAACCCGCCGATACGTTAGCACTGAGGTGAGCAGATATTCAACTAACTTTTGCTCACTTGCCTCATGGGACCTTGGAGACTGCAATCAAGGTAAATTGCGGGATAAGAGTAGACAGCCGAGCGACGTTGATGAAACGCGTCGAATTTATGAGGCTATTGGAGATAGGTTAGCATCAATGCATGGGAAGGCGCCTGCAGACGAAGTAAAACTGGAATGGAAGTGGTGGAGTCCATGAACACGCCAAGGACATGCTCGAATCTGGATGGAAAGTTGAATAAAAGTCATCAGCAGCGCGGACACCTGGAGGACCAAAACTTGATACAAATATGTCGGTAACAAACACGATCAAGATGAAGAGCTTACCAGCGCCACGGCCAACCTGGGATAAAGCCTTTGGATTAGATATAAAATTGAACCTGAAAGTGAGACCGACTGATGGTGGGAGGTGGCTTATAGACGTCGGCCAAATGAGAGTGCGAAAGAATTTCTCTATCTTCTGCGTGCCCTGCGCGTTGATCATGCCGTTCTTGTACAAGATATTCTTGCATAGGCGCTTGATCAGTGCTTGTACAGATTATACTTCGCACAACGAATATTTATACTTACCTCCAAAAACACAGTGCATTCTCCGGAGGGACAAAGGGGAGAGTCAGAACGGGGGTCCTCTTTTTCAGTGCCGCCCGAAAGGCGTTTCACCGTGTAAAGTGTCCCAGAGCATTCTGGCTGATCACAATGCGGCGTCTTCAGCTTGCTCAATTCTTGCAGGTAATGCGGCTTCCAGCAGGCATCGCAGAGGAACAGGTATATGATAATTTCGTCTGTCAATACGCCGAGGCGTTTCTCGACGGTAGGAAGGGTGCGAGAAAAATTGGAAAGACCGGGAAAGTCTGTGCCAGATGCTGCGGGAGAGCGCAAAAGGGTGTACGTTCCTTCCAGCATATTTGAAACAGCATCCCGAGTCATACCCTTGAACGTGGATCCAACAAAAGCTCGAATATACGCATGCCGAATGGCGGGATGGTCATCGAAGGCCAATGGAATGGAATCTTCCTCCTCCACTGTGTTTTCGGCATTAAAGATGGATGCTTGCGTTCGAAAGAGGGGGTCCAACGCGATATCATCGACATAGAATTCGTCGTTTGGTGCGCCATCTGTCGAAGCTGCCTCATCATCTGAAGAATCATTGGCGGCTCCGTCATTCACGGTAAGAGCACCAAAAAAACCATCATCATCCGAGTCTGGAAAAAAGACAGGACTCTGAGTGCGTAATCCCGATGAGTCCTCGGTGTCACTGGCCGGCCACTGAAAGTCAGCAAAGGATGCCCTCGCGTCTTCAGAATGAGCCTGGAATTCAAAGTAATCATCGTGATCGCTCTCGGGGCAAGGAGATGATGGAGTGGGGGAGTCCTCGAGCAACTGAGACTGGGATTGGTATGTCGAAGAATGGGGTCCTGAACCAAAGCGAGAACGACTCGGTACAGAGTCTGACAAGGATGCATTCCGTAGCCCGCGTTTGGCATCCAGTGCGAGGTGATCTTGCTCCGTTCAAGTAGTCTGAGCCGCTCCATTTGGTCCCCGTAGGATACAGACACTGCAGGTACACCAAGTCAGGTTGGTGCTGGAGGGCATTCGGGGTGGCGGACGTCTGGTGCTCAAGCTTGGTGGCCGTCGCTGGCAGCAGCAGAAACGTTGTAATTGTGCGCATCGTTTACGTACCCAGATGAATAAACAATCTGGAGTTCGAGGATGGCGGCAGAGTCTGAAGCAAGCAATATTACCTCAAAGCTTTGATTTTCCCGTACAGTATATTCCAAAGCTGGGCAGAGACAAGTCATCGGAGAGCCATTGAGATTAGGAAATTCGGAGAATTCAAAGCGTCAAAGGAACATCTGGATTTTTCCAAATATACTCATCAAGATGCCTTTTCGTTGCCTTGCACCCAAGCCCCCACGTCGATAAGAGACAGAAGAATGTCTACAGCCATTGTGACCCAGCCGACACGCAAGATGGTATAGAAAGAAGCGCCCGAAAGACGAGTTTTTGAGGCAGAAACTATATCAGCAGGTAGTAGAACTGAAATGTATAATGTGCATTTAAAGGGTAACTTGCATGGTCGTGGTGTCAAGTGGGCGCTGGTGGGAGTAGGAGAGAAAGAGATGTCGACGAAACATTCCATCAAGTGACGGTTGCGACGGGCCCGGCGGCCGCGGTACGGAGTTGTACGGTCCGTGAGTGGGAGAAGCGCGACGAATTTATACAAGTCCGAGAGCCAATATTTTGCCAATATGTAGCCAAAACATGTTGTTCAATCGAAATATTCCCTGTCCAATATGTTGGCCAATATTCCGCCAATATCTCGTCAAAACACCCTGTATTTGCCAAATACTGATCGCCAAAAATTGGGCCCAAACTGTGGTGCTTCGGAGCGTCCGTATTAAGTCCCGAAGGCTTCTATAAGCTTTGAGGGCCTTCAGAACACTTTTTCGTACCTTCTGGACGCGTCCGACGCGTCTCAATTCAACACATTGTTGCGTACATGGGACGGAGGCTCAAAAGTTCAAATTTATTGAAAATCCAAAATTTATATGTAGGAAAGTGTGCCTCGGATGCCTCATTTGAACGTGCCTAGTCCCGAGGGAAACAGACAAGAATTGACAAAGTTATGAGGAAAATACTGGGAGGCAAAATTTCGATGTTAAAACAAAAATTTTGATCGGCGCCCTAAATAGCTACAACGCACCTAGTGTTCACATGCCTCACTAGTTGCCTCCGTGGGACGGCACCATGATTGATTTCAACTTCTATCCCTATATCATCATGAAGTTCCAGGTTCGAATCCAGGCAAAGCCATACTTGAATTTTGGTAGTCCATTTTTATATTTTCATATATATATCTATCTGTACATATTTTGCTGGTCCAAATCAATTTAAAAATGCCACAGTGTACCCTTGAGCAATCTTCGTACTTGCGGCTGTTCTTTGGATCGTTCGACCTTTTCCTCCTCACAACTCAGTGATATACCGCTTAAGCCTTCGGTGCAACCAACCAACACCATCGCCATCTTCACGTTCAACATTCCGGCCAATGAGAACGCGGCGTAATGAGTCGAGAGATATGTTGCTTCCGCAGATTGCTGTCAGAATATGCACTTGTAACTCAGGATCTAGCTTGATCCTCAGTCATTCATTGTGAACATCTGCACAGTCCGGCTGGGATAAACCATTTGGAAGGGATGCCTGGACATGGGACTACAAACTGATTACACTGTTCCGATAACAAATGCAGGGCAATTCGAGTATGTAGAGTCGACCGTTGCCCCCTGCGGAACTTGAATGCAGTGGAGCGCAGCAATGGACTTGGATCTCCACTTCCAGTTCGGTTGGCAGTATATTTCGACGGCTTGAACAATAGGAGTTCCTGTCTGAGCAGCTTGAACAGTTCTGCGACAAGCGATGATATTCCCCGGCAGTGAACAAAAAGATGGTGTTGTTCAACCTATCAGTTCGAACGTTTGAAAAAGCGAAGCTCTGATTTCAAGTTCACACGCTAGATATATACTCCTGACTATGCATTTCATTACTTGAACCACTCTCGACCGAACTTATTCTTGTCTCCGACCTTCCGAGTCATAGAATGAGGAGCCTACTTGAAGAACTGGAACGGTGTTATGTTGCTAAACGAAGTTGAATTGATGCTTACCCTACACGCGCGACTGACCGTGAACTATCCTCGCGGTCATGTGCTTATTGTCACTGCGGTCTAAGTGACGAGCTTACACGGTGTGCAGAGGAAGTGACGAAGGTCACCTGAATCCAGTTGAACTCACAAACTTTCATGGAATGCGATCAGACTCACGAACTTCCGCAATGCTATGCGAAGCAACTAAAAGTGACGAAGATGACGTGGACTCCAAAATAGATCCGATTGCAAGAGCGATTTTTGACGGATTTTTCGAATTTGCAACAGCCTCAGCAACAAAATGGAGGGAATTACAACCATCACAACTCCTGCGTTCCAAATTTTGGACAGATTAACTTGTATATCTGCTATTTCGCAATCTTCGCGTGCAAAATGAACGCTGGAACGCTATCCTCTTCCTGCGCGTGATCATCACACCCCGCACAGACGAGTTAAAATGAGAACCCACAGCATTCGAAGCTGCCTACGAGATATATAAGTCTACAATTTCCGAGGCTGAACGAAAGAGATAGGAGTTCCCATCCACAACCGCGGAGGCCGGAGGAAAGGGAATGCCAAAATCGAGTTGGACCACGGGGGGAAGAAATTTATAACATATCTCCAACGGGCAATTGAAATTGCAACACAATCAGCGGGAGCATCTATCACGACAAAAAAAGAGAGAGCTAACCCTGAAAATGATGGCTCGTGCTCGTGTCGAGCAGGCGTATCCTGCAGGGAATATGTTGTTGACCTTTGTATGAAGTGTGAGCGTGGTCCAATTTAAACAATTGGCATCCCAATATAAAACGGGCTTTGAAATTTGTTCTGTTCAACAGTGTTTAAACATTCTCTGAAATAGTGTTCAACCTGGAGCGAAATGAGAAATAACACAATGCAGGGGTTTGGATTGGACTGAGCATGCTTACCCTAAATATCATAACGAAACGCTGCAGCATCAACACTTGTGGTGATTGGCTTTCTCAACGTCTTAACTCCATATCTGAGTAAAAACTTCCAAGTCCTTCATATGTTGGCAAGCCCTAGCATTTCAGTCGTTCAAGCCAACCTCACAGTCTCCAAAAGTGGGGATTAGCTTTAATTCAGTTGAAAGGTTTCCAATTCCTCACAGTCAATCGATCTTCAAAAGTAGACCAACGAGCGGAAACACCGAGTACATGGACTATGTAAATTATATCGGTGACAGCCACATGTACCCCATCTCGAAATATCCCATTCCATAACCTCCAGAATGATCCAGAATTTCACCGGGAAGCCTTCAGCGGGTTTGGTCCGCAGCCAGAGAAGATGAGATGAAGCGGCACAACGGTCCAAACAATAAGGGTGAGAAATACCGAGAGCTCTGTGACGGAAAGATGAACTGACACTAAGAGGCGGCTTAGTTGGAAATCAATGAGTGGTAACCGCTTAAAATCAAACTTACGATGATTTGCTGACCCGCGAGCACCTGGGATAAAATCCAATGGAGTGAAGGTTTTTCTTTCCAAGCCGGGTGAAGGCGCGGCAGATGGCTACACCTATCGCAGCAATAGAGCCAAATTCTTGAACTTCTCCAACAGCGTGCTGGGCATTCAGTTGCATAATGTCGTGACTCGCAGCAATATGATGAAGGACAGTCGGAACGGGTTCGCGATGGGCGATGACCTAGAGATTCTCCAGATGAAACTGGGCGGGGGAAAAGGATTGGAAGATCAAGACAGGAATGAAGATACAGAGGTGAGCAGGGCTAGATGACGTATGGCGCTGTAACTGACTTGATTGTAGGTTAAGGGGATGAACAGTAAGGTGGACGCACAAGAGCAACGACATGAGGGAAATTACGAACATGTGAACGCTAAGGAACGAATTCATGCATACCGCTCGCAGGGTGCGGTCTCGGTCCCTCGTTCAAGCCGATATTGATTCGGGGCAGAGGTCACAGCACCACACCATTGACGATGCAACAACATGCGGTGTGGCTTACAACATGCGATCGGAAGCTAGAAGAAAGAACCGTACATGAATATCAATCAGGGTTCAGTGGGTATGGAGGGCGGAGTGGTTTAATCCGTGCGGAGGAGAATATGATATTGGAAAGGGAACAAAGAAAACAGAGGGGACGCACCGCAAGAAGTTTCATCGGCTCAAAACCCAGCACCTCCTGACAACGCCAGAGGTTGGTGTATGGGGGCAGGGGCGGGACCGGCAAACAAGAGGGAGGATTCCGACATTTAGTTTAAGGGAGCGGTGGGAGAGTCAGGAATAATGTCTACCGAGTCAATGTCGACGGTGAGGGACGTTGTGGCAGAAACTCCTAGATCATTTGTAGGATCCCGAGATGTGCTGATGTAGTTATCTTGCTGTGGAGTCTGGCCAAAAATAGGCGCCCTTGAAGTCAAAAGCTAAACCGATGACACCGTCGAATGGTTTACGCAAGACCCAGCCGATACTGACTCGAGGGAAGAGGGCTGACACCGGTTGCTATCACACCGTTGTCGCATCGACAAATGCTGCAAACATCTCTTTGAAACACTTCGTGAAGGCATGACTTACCCTGGCACTCATATTTATATGGTACCATTTGGATCGAGACAAATCCAATCCAAGGTGAGTCGTGAGGCGAGGGCATGTCGCAGATGGATGTATATCAAAAGTCAGAACTACGGTTGTGGTCAAGAATTTTTGCATGGATCTGAACTATATTTTGGAGGAGGTTAGCATAATATGCAATAAAACGATTTCAAAACATACGTTGATGATGTTTTGATGCTGGTCGCGTACTAGTGAATGTCATTCTGAGACAAAGAATGGGGATTCGGAGGCGGTACACCTACTCGGATATTCTACACCTTTTCAAGAGCGGTGCAGATGTCGATCGGTGTGAACATAGTCGCACTCGAATTATCCTCAGGGAATAGATGGGGAGGGCATTACGCGTGTCATGCACTCGAGTACTGCGACACAACGCGATGAGGACAACTAGTTTGGACATGAACCGCGTTACGAGTACGGTTCAGTGCTGTCTAGTGGGTATTGTGGTAGTCGTAAGGTTGGACGGCTGTAAAAGACGTTGTTTCCGGCAATGTCCGCATTCTCGGACTTGCAGTAAGAGGTCAGACGCGCGGCCCAGTTATCGATTTGGGGAACAGAGATTGCGAATTCTTGGCTAAAACATAAACAGGACCTGACGATCCGTATAGGATGGAAGGGGAAAAAGGTCAAAACTCAAGCCGACGAAGGGAGGGAGGAATGGGAGAAGGAAACGATGGAGGTAAGTAGGGTTGAGGTAGGGAGCGAAAGGCGGCGGCGGGATTTAGCGAAGGAATGTGCCGCAGTAAGCGGACTGAAGCGAACGGTGGAACAGAGAGACGAAGGATGAAGAACGAAGGGAGTGACCGAGCCTGGAGTCCCACGAGAACAAAGAGAAGCGGATCCAAAAGCCGCCGCTTGAGAGACGTCCGGATCAAACCCGCGGCTCAGCGCTATCACATCTCCCATCACTAATCCACGACATCCTCAGGAGGCTCGCGCGAGTCGTCTGCCGTCCTCTCCCTAGGGGACTCTCCGACCCAATGCCGCCAATCCATCCTCTCAACCTGCGCGGTCCTTCCTTGATTCTGCTCCCGTTGGACGACCGCATGACTCCTCGTCTGGCCTTTGCCCGCCCGCGAGGGACGCTCCTCCGCAGCGCAAGCCATCTCCGAGCGGTGATACGCCCCTTCCCGGATCCCTATCCTTTCCCTCGTTTTGTACCCTCCTACTCTACGGCGTCTCCGCCCTCTCACGAAATCAACTGCGTGCCCCGCACGCGGTGACGATCACGGCGACTGTGTATGCGAGTGGAGCTTGACCGAGCGAACCGCCAGCCGCTGTCGTGCACTAGTGAAGGGGATCATAGGAGAGATAAAGCATTGAGTCTCGGCGCGGGGTGGGATGAGGTGAGTCTGTCCCTTCATTGTGTTCTTCGGCTACTTTTTTTTTTATTCCTTCATTCTTTTTCGCCGTACGTGGGGTGAAGGGAGGAATATTCGGCGCGATTGGGCCATCCCGCAGATCGGTCTCCTCCTTTGGAGGACGATCCTGCAGGTGAGAGTCGCGACGTCGCAATTACGGCGCTGCGAGGACAAGACTTGTCTCAGGCGCGTCTGACGTGTTTCGCGCTGGGCTTGACACTTGTCTTTTGTTTCCTATCTGCATCGCTAACATCCCCTCATTTCTTCTAGTTCCACCATGAGCGGCCCTTCCCTCGCCACGCACGCCGCCTCCTCATCCTCACCTACGCCGCCGGCATTCTAACATAGGCCACGAGCGTGCTGGGCGGAGTGGAGGTGCTTGATCTGCGCATCTCCCCGTTTTTATGCTGGTGCGAGTAGGATGGATGGGGCCACAGACGTTGAGCGTGGACTCACCTCCCACGACGCGGTGAAACTCGATACCTTCCGTTCCCATGTGTATGCCTCCTCTCGCCATCCCGCATATCAATACATCCGCTGAGCCTGTCCTGCTACCACTGCAGCTCTCTTCTCGGGTCGAGGCAGTTGTCGCTCGCTCACTGTCGCGCAGTTCGAGAAAGATCACGTCTTCCCTCTCCCTGACGGACCGCAGCTCGTAACAACGCGCGTCCGTATCCTACCACCGACGCCTGCGTCTCCATCGCGCGCTTTGTCGTCGTCGCATTCGGGTGCATCCTCTCTCATTTTATATCAACATCCCCGTTGCCGACTCGTGAGTGCGTAGGCTGGCGCGTTTGTCTTTCCGTCCTCATCCCGGATTCGCTTGCCCTGCATTTCCGTGCCCAACTGGGCTTCTACAGGTACTCTTCCACAGTCCGGGGGACGGATGGAGCGCGGTGCGTGGCGCTTTCATTGATTTATCGCTGTCCATCCCACTCCTTCTCGTGCCCGGGATGTTCTGCGTTTTACTCGCACGCGCTTTGCCGCTCAATCTCTTTTCTTTCTTGTGCATGGCGACTAACGACTTTTTCCACGAGGTGTTTTTGTTTCTCCTTGTCTTCGCTCTACTCTCCCCGTAGGCGCTCGCGCTTCCGGATTCCTCTCAAAATCTTCCATTTTTCGAGAACGCTATGATGGCGTCACCTACTCTTATCCTTCCCACAAAGCAAGTCCTTTCTCGACGGCGCCGCACACAATCCTACTCGGAATCTCGGGTTCCGTGGGCTTTTTGGGAGGTGCGGATCCCCCTGCACGTTAAGGCTCCAATTGTTTCCGTTTAGTTTTTGTTTTAAACCATTAAAACCGTTTATATTTCCGTTTAGTTTACCGGGGGTCGTAAACAGTAGACAGATGAAAACTAAACTGTAAACAATTTCTATTTTTGGTGTAAAATCCGGATACGGTCTGACTGCAGATCCTACCAGGTCAATGCCGTCAATCACGAGCTTTACTCCTTGTCATCCGCCAACATTTTCCATCTAGCTCTAGTTCCGGCCGCCAAGCCCGTTTCTCGGTCCCCAGTGAGGCATATTGAGGGCGATGTCAACAGCAATATATCCATACTCCATTTTATCGCTTTTCCGCGCGATATTATCGCAATACAGAATTAATTTCGCTTTTTTGAGCCCCAATAGGCATCGGCGGACTGTTTAAATTTTTTTTTTCCATGTTCTCTGTCCGGCCATAAAAACTAGGGTCTGTTTTACTTTCTAATACCGCCCGTTCATATCTCCTCAGGGGACTTCGTAAATTTTCCAAGTCATTTTTTTCAATGTTCTCTGTCTGGCTACCAGAACGGCGATCGGTTATTCTTTCTGATCTTACCTGATCATGCCAGCTCATACAGTATATCGCAATCATGACCGGGAACAACTACTATAAATTCGAGACTCTGCTGGTACGCATTCAACGTGTTTCCCGGCTACTATGTCGCATTCCAACGCCTCCGTACCAGCCAAAACGCGACCACGCCGAAATGGATTGCCTTCTGCCCGCATCACCGACGGCAATAATGCTCAACCACCTACTCCTGACCAGCGGCGAGCGTTGGAATGTAACTGATTTGAAGTGTATCTCAATGTGTTCTCCCAAGCTGATATGATGATTCAGCCATGAAAGTCCTCGCCCTCATTAAGAAGATACAAGCTCTTGCTCCACTTCTGCCAGATTCTGTTGCAGAAGCCTCGGAGGACGACAACGAGCTCCACCGTGTCCTCACCGAAACATCGGGCATTGAAGATTCACCCTGGGGCACTCTCAACCGCCAACTGGACAAATTATTCGGCACGGATTCCCGCGAGAATGGCCGTCTCAAGTATATTCGCCGTGGTGAGCACGGCATGTCATTTGTTGCGGATCATCTCGCTGGCCTCGACTGGAAATCGGGCAAGTATCCTCTGAACTTGTGGAGATCAAGCTCCAGCGCATCATGGACGAGCTGCAGTATCTTTGGTGAGTACCGACAGTCTATTTGATTTTATTCCAGTCTAACTGACCTCAGTAATACGAATGCGGAGGTTGAAACAGCCTTGAAACCAAAGCAACCCCCGAAGAAGCGCCTAGAACCAGTGGTCGAGAAGGCTGCAGATAGTATGTGAGGCCTTCCGGCTATCTTGTCGAACTCATCTTGCCCGCAGATAACTCCACCGCCGCTGCAAAGTCCGGCACGAAGGGCGCGCCTACAGCAGACAGCGACGACGACGACCCCGACTATGCGCTGCCCAAGCGTGGGCATCCTCACCTGTCTGAGGAGGAGGAGGACGATTTTATGGATGTTGACCAACTCGCAACTCCAGCCGTGGGTGTTGTTGTTGTCGTTTTTTTTTTGTGTCTTCTCATCATCTTAAGAATCCTCGCAAGCGCAAGGTATTAGTTACAGAGTGCAACGGCGCCACGGTGTGTCCTATTTTTTTACTCTCTGCCCGCATCAATCCCCACACACTCACAGAAACATGGCGCTGTACCCACACAAGCCAAGACCGCTGCGCATCCGCCTCCAGAAGTCATCGAGATTGATGACGAGGATGCTCCCACCCGGAAGCGTGGCAAGTGCGGCCCTAAGAGCGACACTAGGCTACACTTCCATGAGCCTGCTGCCATAATTGGCGACAATGGGGAGAAGCGTTGGGAGTTTCGATGCAAGCATTGCAAGAGGTATGTCCGCATTTATCGTCTGAAGCGGCCTTACATGAGTATATAGCTCGCACACCTTTGCCCGCACTCTCTCGCGTGATGCCAGCCTTGACGATGAGCCCAACCAGCCGAGGCTTGGGAACCTTGCGACACATCTCAAGAAGCATGGAGACGTTCCCATTCCGGACGATACTCAACCGGGTCTCACGCGCGGCATCTCCGCCTCATCTGCAAAAATTATGGAGGAGTTTCTGCGTGAGGGGAAGCTGAATCCTGCGGTGCGTCGCACCCAGGGCGGATTTTTGAAGGTTTTTGCAGCGTGGCTGTTGGAGGACGACCTCCCGTTTACCACTGGGGAGACGGATGGGATTCGTCGTCTTTTTGAATACATGCAGGTGAATTACATCTTGCCCAGCGATACCACCGTGAAAAATACTCTCGTACGCATCTTCACCGATATGTACAATAATCTCAAAGCGGATTTGAAGGTATCCATGCCTATCTCAGCATGGAAAGGTCTAACACCCATGTAGATGGTAAAATCGAAGATTGCAGCGTCCACTGATACCTGGACGACACGGTCGATGCAGTACACCTTCGCTGGGACAATCCTCAGCTGGATTGACGAGCAGTGGGAGCTTGTTGAGCGTGTTGTTGACTTTCGCCCCATCGAGGACAAGGAGCACGAAGGTCAATACGCTGCCTACGGCCTTGCGAAGTGTCTCTCGGACTTGGAGGCACTTGAGAAGATAAGTTTGTCATCCTGCCATTGCATTCCCTTGTGCTTACCTTCTCTCCACACTTTATCCCTCACGCTCGACAACGTATCCGCAAATGATGTTCTTGTTCGCACGTTGTCGCGTCTCCTCATGGAGAAGTTTGACATCCAATTCGCTCCCGACAACTCCCAGATTCGTTGTATCGCTCATGTGGTCAATCTTGTTGTCCAGAAGCTTCTCGCCGCTTTCAATGAGGCCGCCGACCCGGACAATGACGACTACTATATCCCCAATAAAGATGAGCCATTCCACTACAACGTTGACGATGATCCAGTCCAATTAGCATTGGAGAATGAGCCCATCCCGGTCGACGATGATGCCGTGGATGAAGCGCGGGTAGACGACGCTGACGCAGCGCTCCTCGGTGAGCTTGCCGAGGAGTTTGCTGATCTCACTCCTCTTAACAAGGTCAGTCATACTATCCTATTCCACTAGCTGTCCTGACTGCCGCATTTTAGCTCCGGCTCATCACCACCAAAATTTGCTCGTCACCGCAGAGGCGGCATGCATTCCGGCTCATTGCTGAGGACAAGTATGGCAACACAATGCATGCCCCCAACAGAAGGCTCGCATCATTGTTGCCCGTTCGGGATGTCAAGCACAGGTGGAACTACACGGAGGCAATGATCGCCCGTGCAAGACTCCTGCGTGTGGTATGTTGTCACTTTTTTCTATGATGGGTCTGATGCTGCTCAGGCTCTCGACCGCTGGGTGCTTGATCATGCCGAGCTGCAGGCGCTATTCCTTCTGGAGAAGGAGTGGGGGACATTAGAAAAACTCGGTGATATCCTGAGCCTCGCCTCTGACAGTGAATTTTTCCCCGTCTACCTCGCTTGGGCATGGCTGAGCTTCTATTTCTTTTAGACATCGAGCAAGGAGTCGTGGCTGCACTCGACCTTAGCGGGCGATCAGCGCGCGAGTGCAGTATGCGTATATTCGGCTTGTCGCACATTCTTTGCAGTGCGCTCATGGGATTCCAAGGACCGCGTATCTCCGACTTTGTGACCCTGTGAATCGGGAATAACTTGGAGGTTCAATTGCACGCTGTATCGTCTCTCACTAATTCCTTGGGAACACTAGACCATAGCGAGTGCATAAAACCTATCGTCACCTCGAATCCGATAGACGCTTCGCTTGTGCTCAGATTGCTCGCTAGAAAGATTCGGTTATCGCCTTAGCACTGATGGTGACCCGTCTATTCAAAATGTTTTCGCTTGGCACACTGTGTATGTTCATCCACGCCCACGTAGTAGAAATGCACGATTTCGGGGACGATGGGAACCACTGCACACCAGGTTGCTTAGGTCCGAGATCTTAAATATATCGATGCGACGCTGATACCTATCTCGGCACGCCTACTCGAGTACACCCTCTCCGGCACGGACGTCTCCGCACTATCCTTTAACTTTGCGGGCCTCTGCATCATTCACATGGAGCGCGTCTTCTGTCACTGAGATTACTACCGCGAGGCATGGTCGGGAGAACGCGCCGCCCAATCCCGTTCTCTCCTGCAGCACCCGCGCGAGCGCTGCCTGGGCGATTCTCGTGCAGTGATGACGGCGAGCGCCAATGCTCCTGGGGTGCAAGAGGTCAGATGTAGGCGAGGTGCGGATGAGGCATGAGCATCTGGGAGGAGGCGAAGGCGAAGAGCGTGGCGGAGAAGAAGGGCAGTCGCTGTGTCGCTCTCCGGCTTTCGCGATCAGAAGGGGACGAATGGGGAAAGAGTGGGATGAGGGATGCCGCGCGACTCGCATATGTTCAAGGTGGGCGGCCGGTATGAATATGCCACGTCGCGCTCATGCATGCTCGTGTTTTCCGCGAACCCCGCTTTCAGCGACAAATTGGGGGAAGAGTGAGACGGCGGATTCCGCGCGACCCGCACGCGTTTAAGGTGCGCGGCCGATATGGCTATGCCACATAGCGCTCATACATGGTCGTGTCATCCGCGAGCCCTGGTTTTGGCGTGACGCATTTAATGCGGACCGTCCTCCCGTCCTCACTCCCACCTGCCTTGGCTGAGAACGTTTTTTGGGAATACTATTTTGATTTCCGTTCTTTTTGTCGAGCCTGTCGAGACTCTCGCCCGCGTTGAGATACTATGCGACGCAGAACTTATGGCACCTTCCATGCCTTGCTCTCCGCAGCGCGGCGTGTGCTCGTGCTAAGCCCATTTGTTCATTTTGGGCCATTTCCCCCTCATTTTTCGACTTTTTCTCGTCAAGGAAAGAAAGCGATTTCGGGACGCTGGAGGTTCGGCTTGTCTCCCTGATTCGTGTCTGTCTGTTGCGATCGGCGTCGGACGACTTGTTCTGATAGTGCTCTGAGACCTTCCGAGACCCTCGTTTCTTGGAGTGCACATCCTATCTAATCAAGAATTACAGTTCCACTGACCGGTCACTGACGCCGGCTTCTCCTACCGCGGCGGCACAGTTCCCTGTCCTGGACGAAGTCATTTCGCAAGTCGAGCCGCCTCTTGTATGGCGCCGTCATGCAAACTTACGTCCGCTTTTTTTTAAGAAGATAATTCGACCTGGGAGGTGCCCACTGACGCATTTAAAGCATAACTTACCTATGCGCCGGAGTTTTCCGGGTCCAAACAGAGTGTTATGCTTTTCTGCTAATCAGTCGGCGTTCTACTAGGAAGCGCTGATTATGTCGACGAAAACCTTGTTTGTAAGGTTGCATTGTCCCAAGTTTGTGCAGAGAGAGAATTTTAACTTGAGGCCTCTTGGTCGTTCTCATCCTGAACCGAATTGACAAGCGATGCTTTTGGGGTACTTTCTGCGGAACAGAAAAGGTCTCGGGCTTGAGACCTTCATAGCACTCTGGAGACAACGGAAAAATAACGCCATGGATTGCATATTTTCAAGGGAGCTCTGTCGCGAGCGAACTTGTTCTTCTGTGATCCAAATTTTTCTAGCTTTGCCTTTGACCATTTTGATCTGGCTGCAATTGTTCATGTTTCTTCTTGCCTTCTCACGCAAACAACAGGATCTGCGCCCTTCGGTGACTCGGACTGAACCCGTTGACGGTTTCCCCGCCAAATTTTTGATCGCCTTGGAGCTTTTGCCGGATCATACTCTTCGTAGGGATCTCTGGTGCTCACTGCTACATTGCACACACTGGAGGCTTGTTGCGATCCCCGCGGCCGTGCGTTGGATACGTTTCAAATTCTACCCGCCCCCGTTCTGGCCGGAATTGCGATACAGATTCCGCCATGCTGGGTTGGGCCGCCCCCAAATTGCGGAAATACACTACAGAATGGGAGTATGGTAAGATTGTCCGCCATAGTTCTGGTGAAACACGGCCTTGGCCTTATTTTGAACAAGACTGAAAATGGAGACCTTGACTTGACTTGACTTGAAGTTCTATTGTGATAGACCGATCGCGGGCGACCGGCGGCAGTGTGGGACACGAAAAAACAGAGGCCCTTTCTTCGACGATCACTTCGACATCTTTACAGGTCGAATTGATGTCAAATGCTGGTGAATCACCAATAGCTCAGCAAGTTACTGTCATCAGACAGTGGTGTATCGAACATTCAAGTTGCGAGCATTTCTGGCCCTCACGTGTCAATAGATTCTCAGAAAGATTGACTAAAAAAGAATCTCCTGGGAGAAACGCCCCAGTGTCTATATGCCGTGTCTGGATGGCAGTAACTATGTGAACTAGGGATGGGAATACATGAGCGCGACGTGTATAAAGCGATCTGTGGGTGGGTAACAAGAAAAATATTGACTGATCTATACTTCGGTAAGACAGTGAGATAAAAATCCAAGGATCGCATACCTGGCGAGGCAATGAGATGAGCCAAAGAGGTGTATCTCCGCTCAAGCCAGGTATATGTGATGAGTCGGGATCCGGTGACCCGAAGCAGGATCGCTTCAAGCACCCATCAGAAAATCCCGGGATAAGTCCGAGGAAATGGGAGTGCTCACTGCTGCGACACAGCGACTCTCACTTGGGACCCAAGGGGTGGAGAGGAGCATACTCTTTTTACAACCATGGGATCTCTTTCCAGGGGTGATAGCTGGTGTTTAAATAAAATGGCAAAGTTCCTGTTGCCAAGCTCTGTTTGTTGTTGTGTGCAAACTCAGCAAGGGTGAGCCATTCTGCCCAGTCTGTCTGGTGATAATTTACATAAACCCAGAGATATTCCTCAATCTCCTGATTGTGCTCAGTTTGCCTGTTGGTTTTTGGGTGATGCGCTGTGCTTGGGTTCATTTCTATGCCCAGGAGCTTATTAAGCTCATGCATGAACCTGGATACATATCTTGTGTCCCTGTCTGAGATGATTTTGCAGAGGACTCCGTGATATCTAATCACTTGGTCACATGTCAAGCATGCAACCCCTTCTGCAGTAAGCTCCATCAAGGTAGGTTCCACATGTAATTGCTTGGTGAAGGTGTCAACCCACACCTGGATAGCATTATGCCCATTGCTAACAGGCAAAGGACCAATAAGATCCATAGATATAATCTGCCAGGGACCTTCTGCAATCTTGTGCAGGTTCAATTTACCCTGAGTGTTCTGGTGAACATGTGTTCTCCCACACGCTTCACACTGTTTTACATATGTTGCTACTAGATTGCCTAGTTGCAGCCACCAATAATTATGTTCAACGATTTCCTGTGTGCAGTTCTCTCTGGGATGTTTGAGCAGTGGATTGTCATGGTGTAACCCAATAATCTTATCTTGGAGTTCTTCCTCCTGAGGGACATAAATAAGATTATTGTAATAGATAATTCCATCCTTCTTTTCCCATCCAGGGAGTTTTTTCTCAAGAGCGATCTTGATGCTCTTGTTGACCTTTTTCTCTGCAAGAATTTGATCCATGATCTCCTTCTCGGGTCCTTCAAGCATGATGTCCTGCGCTTGGAAATATTCAGGCTTGAGAAGGACAACATTCTTGTTGCTGCCTTTACCCTGATTGTGATCCACCCTGCAGGATAATAAATTGGCAACTTTATTAAGTGTCCCTGCACAATGCAATAGCATAAATCATATTCAGCCAGCTCAATAATCCAGCAAGCTTGGCAGTGATCAAGTTTTTGAGGTTTTCTAAAATATTGGAGATTCTGGTGATCCGTCAGAATCTCAAAGGTCTGTCATGCTCCCAGGAGCATTGACCTCCACTCATCTAAGGTGAGCATTATTGTGAGCATCTCTTTGTTGTAGATCCTGTAATTCCACTCTGTCACATTTAAGGCGCGAGACCGAAACACAACAAGCCACCACTCACCGTTCTGCTCTTGGCTGAGCACTGCACCTATGGCCCCATTGGAAGCGTCTGCTTCTAGACAGAACTTGCTGTCATCCATTGGTAACACTAGCACTACGTCTTCCATGATTCAGCATTTTAATTCCATAAATGTCTTCTTTTGTTTGTCTCCCCAGGAGAACCCTGCCTTGCCAGTTAATTTAGTGAGCGGCCTGGCGATGTTGCTGTATCCACAAACAAATTGCCGATAAAAATTAACAAAGCCTAAGAATGATTGGACCTGCTTCACGTTCTTTGGCTCGGGCCACTCTGATATTCCCACAAATTTCACCGGGTCCATCTTCATTGAGTTGAGAGAGATGATGACACCCAGATACTCTATCTCAGTTTTTTCAAAGTCGCATTTTTTCGCATTTGAGATATATAACTTATTCTTCTCAAGTGTATCCAACACTTGTTTGACAACTGTCTGGTGTTGGTCCAAGGTTTCTGTAAATATTAAAATACCGTCTAAGTAAACAATGACCCATCCTTCATTGATGAGAGATCCCTAAGGATGTCCTTCATCATTGTCTGGAATGTGGCCGGGGAATGCGTAAGGCCAAAAAACATCACCAAAGGCTCCTACAAACCCCAGTTCATTCAGAATGCAGCCTTCCATTCATCGCCTTCTTTGATCTGGACATTATTATAGCCCCAGTGAATATCCAGCTTTGTGAAATAAGTCATTCTGCAAAGCTTGTTGACTAATTCTGATATCAAAGGCAGTGGATACTGGTTTTTGATTGTCATTTCATTTAATTTATGATAATCCTGTACTGGTCTAAGAGATCCATCTTTCTTCTTGACAAAGAAGAATGCCAAGACCATCGGTGATTTCAATGGTCTGATCTGTCCACTCTTCAAATTCTCCTCCAGGAAGTCATTGAGCTTTTCCTGCTCGACTAGCAATAACAGATATCTTCTACAATCCACGGCTTTTGCGTCCAGTTTCAATTCGGTCCCGTGATCCCACAGTTGCTTCTCTGAAAGGGGAGTCAAAAGACTCCTTTGCAAATACTTTGACATAATCCCCATATTGTTCTGGGATCTTGTCTGTCGTCATTTGCTCATGCTCTGCATCTGCTTTTTGTGCCATCTGCTGCACCTGGGTTTCCTTCACATGCCACTTGATTGTGTATAAGAAATCAACCAATAAACTTTCTCTGTCCTTGATCATATCTTCTTTGAGGATCCCCTTCCAAACTCCGTGCCAGTCATGTTGTACTCAGGTGGACATTGGCTAAATAATATCTTCTGAAACTTCCAGTCCACCTTGGGGTTGTGTTTAAAAACCAGTCGTATCTGATAAATATGCGGGCTTTTCTGAGTCCCGTGATAAGGAAATGCTGTCATTCCTTGTATGGTCCAATACCCATAAACAATCCAACGAAGTGGGTAATCTTTCCTTTTGTATTCTCAGTCCCATCAGCGTTTTGGGCAAGAATCGGAATATCCAATTCCTTCAAGCCAAAGCCTTGGGCTTTGGCATGGTAGTGATTCCGGTGTCTAGCAATCCTTTGACCAATCGGGTCTTGCCCATGTCTAACGTCTCAAGCATTACATTCACCCACATCTCGTCATGTGTTCGATGAAACTGGAAAGCCCATAATTCTTGGGTCAACCATTTCTCTGAGATTCCCATTGCATGCTGTGCAAGCCACCAGGAGTGAGGTCGATGTGGTCTTTTGCTAACAGAAAAATCCGGGGTCTCCTATGACACACCCCACGATTGCGAGATAACCCTCTCTGAAGATTAGGCTAGTGCTCCTGCAACTGCTGTAAGGCTTGGGATGGTCTCAATATTTCCTGTGACCTAGCGTCTGTCTATTTGATTGAAACACGAACAATTGGCGCTGAAATTGTTTTACTTCAGTGTGGAAGAAGGAGAGAGTCGGCAGGTGGGGAATAAGGGTAGTGGGTCTTCAGGTATGAGAAGGAGAGAAGAATGAGGACATGCAAGAAGTGCATGAAGTGGATAGAGGTGGGGAGGGAGTACAGAGAGGAGTGTTGGAATAGGGCAGTACAGAACAGTATGATGGGTACGCTTTATTATGTCACAATCAAGAACTTCTCATCCAATGATAACAAGGATCACGGATTGGGGAGTGAGGTATTAGTTCTCAAAAAATGATTGAATAAAAGCGTAAAGACTACAAGCAAATATCTACTCATAGTTATACTGTGTATAGGTAGCTATATAGTCTATAGTAAGTATATAATAACAAAAGGTAACAACATATATAGTGGCTGAAGCATGTCAATTGTAAGAAGAACTGTCATCTATATTAAAAGAGCATGTAATGTATCTGTTCATTGCTCCGTATCTGATTATCCATGAGGTTTTGGTCTTGTCAATCATTGGAAATAGGTGCTAGTCTTAATGCTCATGAAGGATGAGACATTGGAGTCCTTCAAGGACATTAATGCAGGATGGCAAACAGAGCATGGATTTAGAATCAAAATTCTTCATTTGGACAACGGCGGTGAATACAAGAGTTGTGAATTCGACAAGTACCTTGCTAAGAGAGGTATTTGACGCTGCCTAACTGTCCACGACACTCCCGAGCACAATGGAGTCGCCGAGAGACTCAATTGCACACTTCTTGAGAAGGTGCACATGATGTTGCATGCTGCCAGATTACCGTTGAATCTGTGGGGGGAAGCATTGAAACATGCAGTATAGTTGAAGAATGGGACATCGACTAAGGCATTTGGAGGGCGGACGCCTTACGAGGTGTTCCACAAGCGCAAACCGGACTTGCGCAACATCCATGAGTGGGGATGCGAAGTCATGACACACATCGCAGACGTGCCGAAACTGAATGGATGGGCTTGCGAGGGCAGATGGGTTGGTTTTGACCTTGAAACCATCGGCGGCCACTGGATTTATTACCCAGATAATCGGTCTATACACGTTGCACACAGCGTGGAGTTCCTGGAGGTAAAGCGGAGCGGTGGAATCCATAGAGTGCTGAATGAGGATGCAGAAATTGATTTGATTTGATTTGATTATTTCAAGCTGTAGCTACATGCAGCCCAAAAGCTATGGTAGCAGTCCTAAGTAATGGTTCTATATGACGAATTGTCCGGGATTTATAGCTACAATTTTTCCTTCCATGGCATGAGGGAGAGAGAGAAGAAAGAAAAATATTCTATACAGTATGGTAAAGTCGTGGCGGAAATGGTGTCGTGTGGAGCCGGGAAGATGCGGAAGCGGTGGATAAGGTACGTGTGGGAAATTTTAGTGGTGGTTTATAAGTATTAGGGAGGTGTAAAGTAAAATAAATATGTGAGAGGGAGAGGGAGAGGAAGAGGAAAAGAGACCAGCGGAATGCTTATGAGAGACAACCTGTTGCTTCAACAAAGCCCGCTGTTGCTCTGAGGAGTTTGGGTTCGCATAGGAGGGGTGAGACGTGTAGGGGACCGAAAAGGCCAGCGTCTTTTGCCACCAAGTGAAGGGGTCTGCAGAGCTGCTCCCAGGGTGGGCACTCGAGGAGGAAATGAGCTCGCATCTCGTACGCCGCGCCGTAGGCGTCGCAGGCTGGGGAGGCGTTGAAACCCGACTTAAAGCGGGAAGCGTTAAGGTGGGATGGGCCGGTTCGGAGCTGCGAGATTATAGAGGATGTTTTATGAGCGACGGTGAGGGAGGAATAGAGTGGGATGGGGTTGAGCAAAGGAGGGGACTTATCGATCTGTCGGAGTGCATGGCCAGTCTTCGAGTGCTTCCAGGCAGCCTCCCACTCGCTGAGAACCTGGGGGGTGGATGAGGCGCCGGGTAGCAGTGAGGGACACAAAGGTGGATGGGTTGGGTAGGAGAGTTGTCGCCTCCTTGGCTGCGGCATCTGCCAGTTCCTTTCCGGCCGTCCCGATATGAGCTGGAGTCCAAGATTCAGTATGGCGAGATGAGTGCGAGAAGGGAGCGCTTGGTGAACGAGGGCGTCGTAGCGTATTACGCGGTACTGTTCTGAGCGGGGGAGTAGTGAGTAAAATCCCGCGCAGGGCAGCCTGCGAGTCTGTAACACATCCCTTCCACAGTGAGTCGAGGGTCCGGGGGGCGGTGGCATCAGTAAAACTACACTTATGTCTTTGGCATCTTTCTCCTGTGAAAGACATCTTTAGGTGTCTTTGTCTTTGGAGGAACATCTTTCAGATCACATCTTGGAGCAAGTTTGTCTTTGAAGTGTGATCTTTCGTCTTTGACGAGAGTCCTGGTAGTTCAGATATTCGCATCTGTGAATTGGAGTTGTCATCATGGATCAAATAAAGCTATACCTTAGATGAAATTATAAAATGCCCCTTGGCTCCAGACAATGTCACACATCCTCGAAGATTGCAGAAGGCTTAAAGCAGGAAAAAAATCTAGTATCTATTCTGCATCAAGTATTACCTTTTAAAACGCAGCTCCCCGAGATATACTTCAATAATGAAGAGAGGTGGATTATTGGGACGTTTTTTTTGGCCGTGCACTGAGTATTTGGAGCGCGAATTGAGTGCAGATGGAAAATTGACCAAGTCTTTCAAACTCCGCTCCATCATGATGCAGGTTTTGACAGATGACAACGGATGGCGTGATCCATCAAATGGTTCGTTGCTCTCTTGCCTTCTCCCTCCATCTTCTCTCGCCTCACCGCCTCACTTGTTGCGATTCGTAACCTCTGCCAGCATATTCCACCTAATTCCTTTCTCTATGCCCCATCTTGCCGATCTCAAGCTATTCTCAAGCTCTCAAGACTCGTACCCACAACCTTACAATTTCACACTCAAGTCGTGTGAGCTCTTCAAGCTTCAAGACATCAAGTTGGCTGTCTTTCTGTCTCGTCTCTCTAGATCAAGATTGCTCAATACACAGTGGCGTCAATACTCTGGCAAGTCAAGTTGTCACTTGTGCCGTGCGAGTCTGGATCGAAGCTACGGATTGGCGCACGTGGGAAGGGTCACAGTGGGCTAGATGCGGTGGTGTTGTAGCGCGTGGAATCATTGTGCTCCCCTTTAATGATCTGTGCATGTCCAGTGGCCCTTCAACCCATACTGACCTTGTTTTTCCCTTCTTGCATTGCCGACTCGACTCAACAGCTTGGATATATCATGTCAACGTGCAGATTAACAAAAGGTCCATTCCTTCATACAAGTCTTTAATGTTGCTGATTTCAATTCTGAGGTGTTGGTACAATGCGCAGTCGTCAATTCGGGGGTTTCCCCGCACCTAGGCTGAACATTTTGCCGCGCCACTCTCCGAGCTTCCCAGCAGGCGTTACTCCTCGGCTCATTCAAACGGTACGAGAATGGAGGGTTACCGCTGCGACGGGTCATTAATTAACTTGTATGCATCGTAGATAGCTGAATATATCTTTTATTACACATCCTTACCCTGCTTTCGCGAGCTTTGAGTTGAGCTTTAATATCTTTGAGGTCATCCTTGGAAAGACGTTGGGCGTCTTATTTGTCTTGTCCAAGACAAAATGTCTTGCCCAAGAATTCGGGCCCAACCTAGCGAAAGACGTGCGTCTTTGGAGAAAAAGTGTCTTTGGCATCTTTGACGTCTTGGCAAAGACACCAAAGATGCAAAGACGAGTGTGTTGTTTTACTGATGGGCGATGGCTTCATGAAGGAGGGACCGCATGTGATGAGTGCTGGGAAGGGAGAGGTACTGGGCTACCGCCAAGAGCACGTCCCGCTCGACCCGCAGCTGCACGGGCAGGATCGCCGCCTCCTTCTCCAGCGCCGCGAGGGATGACGTGCGGAAACTACCCGTGATGCCGCGCGCTACTGATCTGTTGAGACGGTCGAGCGGTTTGAATGCGGCAGCCGGGAGGGGAAGGAAACAGGCTACACCGTAGTCAGCGCGGGGGAGTATCACCGAGCGTACCAAGTCCCGGATAAGTTGAGGGCGGAGGCCCCAAGATGAATGGAAAAGCGCCTACGCCGCGAGTTCAGCAGCTTTCCATGCGGCACCAACGCAGTATTCAATGTCACTTTGAAGATAAGTATTGCTCTGGTACGTGCCACAGTCAGATGAAAATCCGCGCTTCAGAGAAATACCGATTCAAGTCACGGCCGAGATGCCCGAGTCCCAGGTCAACTCAAGCAAGCACAATTTATGAAATTGACAGGGGTTGGAGACTGAACTTGCTGAGCTCCTTGACAATCTCTCAAGGCTTGGGTTTTACTGTCTTCTGCCCTTGCCAACAGTTCCACTGGTTCAAATACTGTGTACAAAACCTCCTTACTTTTTTGGCAGAGTACTTGAAGCGCTGTGCCGCGGCTTCTGGGCGCAGCGACATAGATTAGGATTGACCATTCAGCCGAGGAAATTTGGATTTGCATCATGCAACACGCAAATACGCCAGGTGAAGCCCATACGATGAGATTGTCTTCATTAGCTCTGAAGGTAGCTCATGGTGTTGAGGTATACCAGGATTGAATGAGGTGTTACTGATATTAAGTGAGATAGCACAGATGCACAAATTCAAACGGTCAGGCCCTAGATAGGCCGTGAAATCAAAAGCACGAACTAAGTTTCATGGAGTGACAGTCCTTCGGCACTACTGCGCGCTCTGGGGGGTTCGGGTAATTGCGTATCCAGGATCGAGTGGGACTTGATCCGAATCAATGGTCTCAGCATGCAGGGATTACGCAAAATGCAGCAGACTTCGCAGCTCAACTGACCACCCGGCTTGTTGAATCATGGACACCTCCCTAAAATTGGGAGAATAACAGCAAATCCGTCACGGAATTCAATCTGTATGGCTCCTTGTAATTTAATGGGCACCTAATGGACACCCCAGTCCACGCCAACGCGAGCGGTCAGCTAACCCCGAGATGTCCGAGGCTCAACTTTGAGAAATTCACGGCCATTGAAAGAAAGATAATCGTCGTGTCGCATCTAAAGTGAGGAAAAAATCAAGTCGAAGCAATTCAAACATATTTACATTGCAGTGGGCCCAAGCTGATGCAGGTCTAGGACCGCTGGGGGCGACTGTTGCCTGCCAAAATGACAGGAGGAAAGAAGGCGTCACAATTCGACCCGTCGGAATCATTCGCTTTTGAATGACAGTTTTTGTTGCGCTGAATCGCATGGCCGATCGCACCATCGGTCGCGATCAGAGTCTCACATGAGAGCTGCGAAGATCGAGCGAACATGGTCAGTTCCTCGCAGCTCATAGCCCAGACAGCCTCAACTGCTCTGAGGCTCAATCCTAACTCGGAGTTATTAGAATGTAATCCAGGGCTTTTAGTTGTTGTGAAAACAACAGGACTTTCAGGCACATGTGGCTCAACATTGTTGCAGCCGATGTGCTGATCTCCAGCTGATGATGCATCATCCCTGGAAACGCTGACAGCCCCAGACGAGTTGTCAGTTGAGACCTGCGCAATGTGAGGAGCGACTTCGCCCTTCATTGCAGGAGGAGCTTCATTTGCAGCAGCGATGGTCTCGTCGGCCAGAGCCTGGTAAAGACGAGCGAGGACAACGAAGTCCTCTCTGCCCATCTTTTGTGTCGCACCGGCGGTATTAGTCGACGTAAGAATAACAGCAACCTTGGCAGCAGAATTTGTATTACTACATACTGAAACAGAGCGCTCGTTGTCGCGCTCACTCGGGCGCTAAGCCCGAATTACGCGCTTACCGGATCAGCGGGTAGCTGTCAACGAATACCTTGTCAATGATCGGCATCTTCCGTTACGTTCGACATCGGTCTCAACCACTCCGTACCTGCCGACCCGTGGTCTGTCCAGACATCTGGCCTTCATATTTTAGTGTGACACATACTCCCCTTAATATGTACGTTATTGAACGCTTTATTTCCCCTTTTCTCAGCCTCAATCTCGCCGTAATGTTTGATTTTGGCTAATATTCATATCTCTACTATTGTTCTTCGGGTTTGTGGCTACTGCGCCCTTGGTTCCTTGTTCCTGTTACTGTGATTATACTGTACCTTACTCCATTCACTTCCCTCTCAACCTGTATAAATATCTTAATTTCTTTCAATACAACTCAGCTTTTGACTGCCCACATTGTTCACCGCTTAAGTTCACTCCTTCGCTCTCGCTCTCACAATCGCCTAGCTCTCGTTCTTTCGCTGTTGTCCTCACCATCGCCTTCGTCCTCATGCTAAGCCCCCACCTTCGGCTTCGCATCCCTCGGCCATCTGGGCTCGTGTCATGGCACCAGGCTTATGCGCAAGACTCGCATTGTATTATTCCTGCTATCCTAGTTTGTGCAGCTCATACTTTATTGTTAGCTCACGGTTAATCGGTCGGTAGGCACGTCATCGCGAAGCACGCGCACAGTCTTTCGGGCTACAGGAGTCCAGCTCCAATCTCCCAGCTTCTCGTCAGAACCCGGGGCTACGCCGTCGTGGGGCACCGGGGGCTCAGAGAGCACAAGGTCAACAGCTGAGGTGCCGACACTATAACCACGCCCCGCGATGGGGACGAGCGCACTTTTCACCGCGGTGCTGCGCAGCGCGGGTACTAAGTGAGGTTCCGCACAAGATCCAACATTGGGAACGGCCGCGCGAGAGGAGTATTCAGTTGACACGTATTTAGACATTATTGGAGACATCGACAGCAAGCAATCAGAACCAGTTGATCAGACTAGAAAGGACCAGCCTCAAGTAATGACAAAGTATCGAGCAGTGAAAAATATGTGACGGTGAGCAAGTTGCTAGTTCCCGCACATAGGTTTGTCAGGTGGTCAATCCAATGGATGACTGGCGTGATGATAGTATTGACCAAGGAATCTATCATACGGCTAACTACTTATATACTATACTACGGATCGGTGGCTATACAGATAAATGTGAAATATGTGAGTCGAAGGAGTGGAACAGGACGGAACTGATCGGAAGAGCATGATGGAAGGAAAAGAATAATAAATAGTGGTCCAGAGGACGGACGGTCAAAACACAGTATGTGTCCATTACATAAAAGGTCCTAGATGCGGGTTCGTTTGGGAAAATAAAAATAAATGTTATTCTGAGTCCTGTCACTGGTCTCCAATGACTTACTAGCATTGAGAACGCCGCCGCGGACAACTGCCGGACCCGTTTGATGGCGCATCACGGTGATTAATGACCTCGGTCACTAGCGTACTAACGTACTTTCCGCCAAAATGTAGGATCCCAAATCGGGGAATTTGATGGGGGCAGGGCAGGGCCGGGCGCTCGGCCAAAGCGGCAAAAGAAAAACTCGCCGAAGATGCCGAGAGTTGTGTCAGCACCCCCACTTTTCATTGCGTAAGGCCACCGTCGCAGTACGGTGATGAATTCACTATACTGTAGGTAACATCGTGGATTTGCTTATAATGAACTCAATGTGCTCTCAAAAGGAACGGTGAGTTTGAAAGAGCTCGCGGCTCGAGCGGCGTGTCGGGTATGTCAGGCCTTACTTCGCACACGAGAGTCACCAGGTCGAAAGTCACCCAAGATAGAAAGGCACAAGACAGTCCATTAGGTATATATTTTTGCAAATGAATGGTGATACAACATAACAACATATTGTCTTCTTGCGTGTTAGGGCCGTTCTTGATTTTCTTGAGGCGGCGACAGTTGGCGTGGGAGAGACGGAGCCATGAAAGCTTCACGGGAGTACAGCGGCGTACTAGAGAAGGGCGGGCAGAAGTAGTTTTGGCGAGGCAAGAAGACGGGTTGGCGGGCTCGAGTGGCGGCCAGAAGCAATGATGGTGGTGGGAGGAGGGAAGGAGCGGTCTTGACATGCGGCTGACAACAAACGATTGACAGGACGGAGTTTGAATTAGGCCGTCCAGCCGAAAGCACTGCCTTACATTGCCTCCCTCAAATTCCCCGATTTGGGATCCCACGCTTTGGCAGAAAGTCAGGAGTGCACTAGCGTACACTCCGCCGCAATGTGGTGTCCAGATCGTGAAATTTGATCACGGCAAGTTATTCGGTGATCTTTCAGGCATACTTCGGCAGCCAAGGTGAAAACACTAAAGTCGAGCGGTTCCTCAAGCCTCAGTTCTTGATTTCTTGCAGCGGCTATGAATTCAAGGCTACATGTTGCGCACAATGGTGGTAAAGGAAATTTGATTTATTCATGATTATTAACGCGACCATACAAATGGAGTGCATGCGCGACACAAACAGCGCTCCCGGACGATCCAGGCAGGCCGGCGTGTTTGATGACAGCGGGAGCACGGCGAGGGCGGCGTGTCAGGTACATGGGACTCGGCGGCGGGCAAAAGTTGTTGGCGCTGTTGAATGCGAGGTAGTCCCACAAGTCGAGCACGCCAGAGGAAAGGATGGTGTATGGGGCTGACAGTGAGCAATGAGTTGATTGACGTCGCGGAGTTTGAATGTGAGCCGCTTGTGCCGCAATCAAATTCCCTTATATAGGCTGCCAGGTTGCGGTGGAAAGTCAGAAGTGACCTCGGTTCGAGCTCTGGAAGCATCGATGGACTCGACGAACCCTGTCATATGCTCCAACTGCACAAGCCGGTCCGGGCCGGAGGCCCGCATTGGCCATTACTTAGTATGCCCACTATCTTGATAGTGGGTCCTAAAGCGCCCTAATGTCATAGAGTCTCTGCCAAATTTTGAATCTTTGCTTTCTAACAAGACCAAACTTCAAATGCGAAGGTCAGACGTTCGAACCTCAATCAAAGTTTACTTTATTTTTCCTCTTCAGGATCCACCCGACTAAGTCCGATATCATGATGCGGTTTCCAAGCTCTAAGCGACATCAAAATATCGCCTTTTTTCTCCCTCGCGTCTCGCTGTCTTCCTTCCCATTATCCTTCTTATGTCTCGGTCTATCTTGGTCACAAGTGTTCACACTTCACTGGTTGCACTATCTAGTTCTTCTGTGGCGGCTGTCTCGGCGCCTTTTCTCTAGAGAATTGTTCCTAGCCGCTGCAACGACTCGTTACAGCGGCTCGGATCTACTCGCGCTGACTATAAACGGTGGACCATACGGCTCGTTCACCACTGTGCTAGAGTGTTCTGTTCAACAAAACCTGGCTGTAGATGTCTCCCGAGAACTAAACCGGAATACTAGTGTTCCGAAATGGCTCATCGAGACGTAATACATATGGCCTCTTCTATGCTGTAAAGCCTCTTGTGCGTCAAGCAGTATTTTTTGAAGTTTCAGTGTTTCCATTTACTGATAAGTTTCTGTCCCGCGCACAGTCCCCATCCCACGTCAGCACCTGCTACCATTCAGCGACTGCCGAAATCTGTCAACTGTATGCAATTCTCATTGATATATAGCTGTACTTTAACTGACCTTACTGTAGCATCGTCACCCATCTCTGGGCTGTCATCTGGGAGTGCTTCTTCCCAGACAATGTTTTTCATCTTCCCGGGTGCCACAGTCTAAGTTTTGCATTCAGTTTGACCTGAGTTGCACTTGCCCCACCGAAACGGGTGCCTCGGAAGTCACTTGTTGACACCGCAACCACTGGCCAAGGTACCAGTTGTAGGATACAGTCCTTCAGGTTGAAACTTACCTATTTAATGTAGCGGTCTTTCCAGCCGCAGGTCCATCTTGATTCTTCGGTCCAATCTCCACACACAATCGCATCGCCGCCTTTCAATTCTGCCACGCCCATAACGCGCACGAAGCGTAAGGCCGTTCCAAAGGCACCCGCGAGGCCGAAACGGCAGAGACGACCATAGACTAAAAAGGTTAGCGCCTAGATTACAAGCATACTATTTGTACTTCCTCGGGTTGAAAGCAGCATTATTTCTCCATCCATTCATTTGTGTCATCTGAGTCACTCCACTGCGCAACTTCCCGGGCACCAGCCTGGATCAGCGATTCACAGTATGTTGGTTCACTTCTTAGTATACGACAGACATTTCTCGTCTTAAATTCTGTGCAGGTACACTGGTTACCATGAATTGTCGCTGGCGACAATAATCCGCAAAATGGGAAGACACTGCTGTAAGACTCTGGTGTTCCTCAAAGTATTCCAAATTGACCTTGAATTATAGCCGAATCTTCTTTGTACCTTTCATTCAACTGTATTTACTGTTCCATCTCTGCTTTGCAGCTTCGTATAATATGTACTAGAGATGCCATAACTTATGGGGGATGGTAATTAAAAAATGAATCCTAGATGTAAAGTGCATCCAGTGGCGGTAAAACACTCTCGATACCGTTTTTAATACTCTCCGGACGAAAATAGGAAACCCTATAAAATATCAGTGGGTCAAGAACTCCAATTGGGAACAGATGAAACTGATACTTTGAGCTCCTGTTAGACTCCGAGATAGTGGGCTTTGCCGCGAAGCGCGCTACCTCGGGTTATCACTCGAGTACTCAGTTCACGTACAGTATGATCAAGAGGTAGGCGGGCCGAAACCCGCGGATATCAACCTCTCAAGCCCAAGACCCCACCACCACCTTTTAAGCGAGCGGTTGATCGGACCGATGTCCGCAGCCAATTTACAGCAAGCATCAACAAGCATCGCCTACCAGTAGCTCTCCCTTCCGTCCTTATCCTCTAAATATCATTCAATACACGGAGAACAAGCCCTAGAAATACAGCAATACAAGCATAGAATTTCGATGGGTAAAAAATTACAGTATCAAATACAGTCACGGCAAAAATAAACTTCCCAACCCAAAAAGGAAATTCCATCAATTCCCTTCCTTTTCCCTACCTTTCCATTCAGATGGCACAAATGGCACTGTGAAAACACACTATGGAACTCCTAATAGTTATCACCTAATATAGCATTGATATGAACAAAAGGCAGCACATAGATTTCTGCTGGATGCAGATGTGTTTTCTTTCACTGAGTTTAATGTAATTAACCTTCCTACAGGTAAATGTATATTATGGAAGGGAAGATACTTGTACTAAGAACATGAACATGTGCTTTTCCAGCTGAATATTGGCTTTCTGAGTTGAAAAGGAAAGGAATTGATAGAATTTCCTTTTTGGGTTGGGAACTTTATTTTTGCCGTGACTGTACAATGTCATTGGCCAGAACCGCTCGCAACAGCTGCTCCCAAATTCGCCTTTCGCCTTTTCCTCGCCCCACTTCCTACAACCGGCGGTACTTTGCGAATGGTTTGGCAGCGCTTGACTCCAAGCTGGAGTGCCGTCTCCTCGACACCCTCGTCCGGTCCTGCAACTCGAGAGAATGGCACAGGGATCTTGCTCGGAGGGATCCCGAGCGCACGTTCTTCTGATGCCTCCAAAGCCATGCTCGTCCATACTGCATGCGGGAGACGTTGCTGAGCGTCCGGGTTACGGGGAGAGGTGTATTCAAGGTGCACCGTCGCCAGATGCTCTTCCATATTATACCGCCAAAACGCCGGCTGCGCAGCGTTTGGTTTTCCAGCAGGTAGAGTGCTTGGGCAGAGACCACAGACAACAGGAACATTGCGGCACGGTGTCGTTTTGGAACCTTGGTCAGCAAAACTATACTTGAATGGCATTGCGAACCGGCAATTGGTGTCCGTCGTGATGCCCGTTCGCTTGACTTTCACGGTGATTGCACATGCCGCATGGCCAGATTCACCGCAGAAGCCGCGCGGAAGCGTATCGCCGACCTGCGAGTATGAGAATATTTCAGGACGAATGGAAAATTGATGTTCAAAAAGGTCTACCCGGCTTTTTGAGGTTCTCCTCAACACCACGGGGTTTGCAGAGGATATGAGTGCCCATATGTGCGCGCTGATTGTCTACCTTTTGTCCGCACAGTTCACAAATACGATTGGTGCAATGAGCAGATGCACTGTCTTGCTGAAAAAAGAGATTGGGCACCCTCTCCTGCATCTCCAAGAAGAATGGTAGACATGCATGTTCCAGAACCTGCTTGCAATACATCAGGTGGGGCCAGATGGATGACCGGTCACTTATTTGGAGTAACTGAGTATGGCGCCCATGTGACAATGGAATGGGCCGATAGATCAATTACGATTATGACAACAAATGCTTGACAGACGGCAGACAGTCGGGCAAAACATGTATGAATCACGGATCAGTCCCACTACTGGCCCATTTGCGATCAGTCGCACCAGGGTGTGCACTTGGTCACACTAATCTGGCCGAATCACTCTTAGTGTTCCCCTGGCTTGGCTTGGCCGGGAAGCCATGGCTTTGGCTTAGCTTTGTCTGACTCTGGCTTGGAAAATTCTAGGCCAGAGCCAAAGCCGGCCAAAGGCAGTTGCCTCGAGCCATGGCTTGGGCGCAAATTTTCATAGTGTTTTACTTCTGTTTCCTAGTGGTTGTGAGTGGTATATGGATATCCATGCATCAATCCCACCTTATACAAGCAGAAAAGAGATGGATTACCAGCCATAATCAAACTTTTCGAACATGCCTGTCCGACATCCGTCTAATGTTGCCGTGAAAAATTCGACTCCAAGTCAATCGAAGTTAAAGTTGCAGCTGACTTAAGTCGAGTCGAGCCAAGTCGGTGCTGTGACTCGGGTTGACTTCCAAGTCGACCTGCTGCTCCGAATTCCCCAAAGGTGTGCTGAGTTGTTTACAGAACAAAAAAAGCAATTTCTTGAATTTTGATGGACCGTGACCCGAGCGCGTGACACCCGGCTGTCATCTGTCACGTTTCCATGATTTTTCGCAAAACCGCTGTAAATGAAGCTAGAACACCCAAAATACCTTGCTGTACAAAATTTGCTCTGGAGTCGACTTGGACCTATCGACTCAAGTCAAATCGAGTCAAATTTTAAGTCGGCTTTCGAAGTTGCGGCAACATTGCATCCTTCGTCCCAAATAGGCAAGGCCGTGCAAGCGCCGCCGAGAAGTAAGATTCGTCTGGAATTGGTGAGTGAGGATGATATACGTTTAAATCTCGCCCTGAGGCTCGGATCCGCCCTGAAAATTGCCTGCATTGGCGGGTTTATGTGGGAACTTGGAGACCATGGTTTAAAGGTTGACTGGCCTGGCTGAGCTTGGGAAAGTCCAAGCCAGAAGCCAGGGCCACGGCAAGCCAGCGGGATGGCCTGGCCTGGCTTGACGGAGCCGTGGTTTGGCCGGCCTGGCTTCTTGGCTAGAGCCAGGGCCAGGGAAACACTAATCGCTCTCGGCCAGCACGGGAGTGGGACTACTAGTACTGCACAAGTCCCACTCCCCCTAAAATCATTGTTACTGTCTACTACATCAGCAAAACAAAACATGTCTGGCTGATCTGGCACCAGACCGACCAGATGCACCATACCGCCAGAGTTCGATCTGGCAGCATAATGACACGCCTGACGCTATAATCAGTTATGGCGCTAGAAGGTGTTCAGAACTTCTATTCTGGCCACCATCACAGTATCAATCCGGTAATACTGCACAGAAATACATTCTATTCATTGAACAAGATACAGTATCCGCCCGTGGGCCTTCGTAGTGACAATACAATCCAACATCCATCCAATATCCACGTGCTGAGGTTCTTCGTAGCTCTGTAGTTGGTGCCGCCACTCGTCCTGAACAGGAACGTCGTGCCCCCGCGCCCTCATTGGCACACCGCGAATTACTGGCCGACATGAATAATGATCTATAGAAAATTGATCAAAACCAAAAACCAATGCACCTTAACCCCGACACGACCCAAAACATCCTAAAGCTGGTCGAGAGCCAATGCAGATCCAAACACAGTCAAGGGAGGTAGAAAGGAAGGACGTAATGACCTGGAGCCGGCAACTTGCAGTGGAGATTGCCAAGAGCTCTTGAGACTAGAAGATTGTGCGCATCTTGAAAGCCTTGACTTTTAATACGCGACTTGAGGACGAGAGATCTATAGACTTGAAGCTTTGAGTCTTGATACTCTTGAAAGTGAGCTTGAGGACCTTGAAGACTGACTTGGACTTGAATGCGCAACTTTGAGTCTTGAGGATGTGATTCATGAGAAAAGAGACAAAAGGGCGTGACAGCGCTGGTGAAGGTATAGCATGCAGCTTGAAATGAATCCTTCTTCTGAGTGTAGGGGATGGAAGAGAAGCCGGAAAGAGGAGGAGGAAAGAGCCGCAGCGAGTCGAGGAAGATGGTGGTGGGAGGAAGAGAAGCGCAAAATCAACCATCGATCCAAAAGACGTGATGCGATCGGGCAATCTGCAGCTGATGCCAAGACTATTGCGGACTTAGCACTTTCGACTTGCTTTCGCCAAACTTTTGAACAACTTTTGAGTGCGTTTCTTCGTCCTAGTCGTTATCGCAGCAAGCAATCGAAGGTAACTAGTTCATTCCAAGACCTAACTCCATTTCTGGGTCAGTTCTGGCCGAGCCAAAATTCTGGTGGTTTATGGCAGTCTGGCTGGTCTGGCTGACATACGCACCATACACATCAGACGCAGCCAGATAGTGCCATCAAGAGGTGAGTGATCTCTGGATCGTCCAATACCATTAGGTAAGCTGATCATAATCGGCCTTCACCGAGCACTCATTCAACACTGAATTCAGTGCTCATAGCGAAAGACTTGATAACTGTGAAGTAGAATAGTTGTAGATACATGGTGCGTAAGAAAATCTGAGAGTCTGTTGAAAATGATGGATTGATGAAATCTCCTTTTTCTGGGGGGTCGTGGGAAGTATTGGCTGATCCAGAGATCGCTCACCTCTTGAGTGCCATACCCACCAGAGAGACTCTGTTTTGCTGATGTAGGGCTACAAATGAGTATATTCCCAGGGGATTTCTCCTGATGGAGGCACATTCCCAGGAGGTGGATGGACAGATACCCAGGGCTGTTTGTGTCAAGCCCTGAAGCTGATGCGAGGGAGGTGGAGACTGGCGGGTAAATGACGGTGGGACATCCAAGAGCCCGTCGATGGAAGAGGTTGATTAACGTCGATTGATGGGATTGATTGACAGCTTGAGATCCGGCAGACGCTGACTCCTTCAAATCGACCACCATGGGCTGCAGTCTGCAGACTTCTCCTGTGGTCCAATTCTGCATTCATTCCGCCGCTTGCTGTGATGACAAACGTCTCCTGAGCCGGGCGGGGTCGATGTGTTGTGGTGGAAGAGGACCCGTATCTCTGACTTGAACTTGCGGAATAGCAGCTTTGCCAAGGGATCATCTTGAGGTGATATTCGTGGTCTATATCCCCCAGACCAGCTCGGGTTCTTTGAGTCTAATGCTGGTTCTGGGTTCAGGCAGATGCTTCTGTCTCACAGGTGAGCCTGTAATATGTCCTTCGCGATCATAATTCGCGCTTCAACACAGCAATTCTTTATCGGAATCGAAACCATAGCTAAAACCCCGCGCACCATGTACTAGGTCACATCAAAAGTTTCCGCCGATCATAATTCTCACATCCCTACATCATTTTCTTTAAAAATTACCTTCCAAATGGTACACCAGCATCTTTATGATCCAATTGTTACTCTGCTACAAAAAAACTGGGTTATTGGTACTGCATAGGCTGGGAATATGCTGCCTAAACCACTGCCATGGTTGACATGCTACTTCAACATCCAAACACTATACAAAATCCTGATTTTTCTCCCATTGAACAGCTTTGGCATGTACTCAAAAGTTGTTTCTCACAAGCACTACACCACCCTAAAACATGTAAGGGGCTCATCAACCCCATAGCCGAGGTTTGGGAGTCAATTTTAGTGGAGGAAGTTGACAAATATATTGATTGGATGCCAAGAGTTGTGCATACTGTGATTGATGCAGAGGGTGGACATCCTGGATTCTAATTGCACACATGGAAGGCCCATATGTATAGTACTTCAACAATCATGTGTTGTTTTATTCCGTGAAGATTTGTCCCTTCATGGTAAATGTTTTTTCGGAGCGGCGGAAACTTTTGATGGGACCGAGTAAATTACATATCTTCTCGCACCGTCAACCGCCTCATGTCTCATGTCTCAATCACTCGTTCTACTCCCACGAAGCCCTATCCTCCCATTCTGTGGTCGATTCCCTGCACTCGAACTTAGTTCCTTGAACGCCCGCTATCTAACAAGCGGTTTCCCTCCTTGGCATCCCATACCGTCCACGTCTTGGATCGCCTCATTTTCACCGATCTGCTATTTTCAGTGACGATCCCATGTATGTAGTCTCAGAGGTCGAGACACTAAAGTGAACTCTGTGCAAGTCCTTCCAGTTGATGACCATCCCTTTTGGCTGGGGAGCGTGCGCGCGCCGAAGCAGGTTGACTATACGTGCTTAGGGCCGCGGAAAAGTGTTGCGAGTTTGGTGAGCCCGGAAAAGGCACGCATCTTTCCGCTATTTTGGCACGCGGATCGCCGAGTCGGAGCTGTCCGGCGCCTCGTCGGGCGTCTGAGCATACGGATATGTAGAGTTGAGGTGTCTCCGAGGACATCGGGAAAAATCCACTTTAGTAAAGTACCCCTAATTTTCTTCTAGTGTAGCAGATTTCCGGGGTATCGGACTGCATTAGACCGAGGGTTCTGACATTCCCGTTGCATGTATTAAACATTCGAGCAGGGAAAACGCTTTCATTATTCCAATCTCGCTTACAAAATTATACGCCGAGTCGACGACGAGTGGTGTGGTTAGTGAATTCCCTATCCACTTTTCTGCCTGTTCAGTGAGATCAGTAGATAGGATTAAATTTTGCCACGAAATTGTACATCATGAAAATTAAATTTCCCCACATTTTTGTATGGCTTAAGAAATTTAATTTTTTGTACATTGTGCTACAATAGTGGCTTTCTTAGAGATTAAATTGCACATTTGGTAGTGCATGAAATTTGAATTGTCGCTTAGAGATTAAATCTGATTGGACTGGAAACGAAAAAAGGTCGCTTGAGCAGGGTTGAACTCGACGGTACTAGAACAACACTTATGGAATGCAGAATACGAGAAACGAGCCTTACCACTAGACCAGTAAGACCTTATATATCACAGGCTGGGTAATGCCAAGGAAAAGAATGAAAATAAACACTCACATAAGGCAAAGGTGATTTAATCTTCCAAAACATCTAATCTAGAGGTGGTGAATCTGAGCGGGGATTAGATCCAGGACCGTTTAAATAAGCAATATTCAGGAAAGGCAAGGACGATTTTATCTTTGAAGATTTAATCTTCGTTAAAAATTTGATCTAGAGTGGCTGAATTTTGTATTCGTGAGCCTATTTCAGCCCCCACAGCATGAAATGGACTTGAACATAGATTTTTCTATTTGTCTTACGCAGGATGATTGATATGTGGGAAATGCGACACCAGTTTAGCATGTCTTGCTTGGTGTAGTGGTTAAAGCTTCCTTTAATTTATCTTCCTTGCCTTGATTATTGTACAGTCCTGTGTTTACAGCCGTTTGCAGAGTTAATGGCACTTTCTAAAAATAGTTTAAAGAAAGCAATTTAAATACGGCAGATTGTCTCGCTTGTTTCTCGATCATTTCCTTACCGAATTCCTTATAAGTAGGCACGTTCGAAAGTGGTGAAGCGGGGCTTTCGAACCATATCCTACTCGCCGGGGTAATTGCCCAATTTAGAAGTCGGAAAACTTGGCATGTTTATGATCTACCGAAAATTCAACCGACTGTCACTCACTCAATTCTCGAGCGATATAGCTCGCTGGGGACTCATTTGGAAGGTAAAGGTAAGGCAAAACTCTAGGATGTATAAAATAATGCTTTTACATGAAACCCACCTGCCAGGAATGACCGTTCAGTAACTGTGATTAGTTTCTTTCTTGCGGGTGCGGATCAGGTGTGTTTCATTTTTTCTTACCATGCCTGTGATTGCCTTGATTCCCACTCTCGGAAACATCTGGAATCAATCGGATCGATTCAAAATTGACGGAGAAAAATGTTCTAATGTGTCCAGTTGAAACCAGAGCCCCCCCGATTGTCAGACTTCCAAATTGGGCAATTAACCCGGCGAGTAGGATATGGTTCGAAAGCCCCGCTTCATCACTTTCGAACGCGCCTACTTATAAGGAATTCGGTAGGGAAATGATCGAGAAACAAGCGAGACAATCTGTCGTATTTAAATAGCTTTCTTTAAACTATTTTTAGAAAGTGCCATTAACTCTGCAAACGGCTGTAAACACCCTTGTTCATACTTCTTTTGCCGCTTTTCCCAGTGAAATTAATCATTGTATAATTATTGCAATTTTCAATAATTATGTCCAATCGCACTTTTCAAAAAAAAAGTTTTGAGTTGGTCCGCGATCCGATTCGCGTGACGTCACAGTGCACAGCCATTAAACGCTTCTCTTTCACCATCGACGCGTCTCTCTTGACTTTATCTTCATCTTCGTCTTCTTCCTCCCTCTACAATGTTCAATGATGACTATGACTTCGATGAGGAAGGCTATGAGAAGTATCGGCGGAGTCAAGAGCGGTTTCATAATGATGGAGAAGACCTGGAAGAGAGACAGGGTAAGTGCGACCTATCAACTCATGCATGGAGAAAGAAACAATGCTTTGTAGACTCGGATTATAACCAGGGACAGGGTATCAACTACGTAGTCAATTTCCAACCCCAGCCTCCTCCATTGAAGCCAAATGAGAAGCGCCGAAGTAACGCTAAAGCCGATAAAATCAAGAAATCCATTTATGTGCACGAAAAGGCAGATTTCACTGAAGCACTTGATGCTATTATAACTGCTGTCGGACGCGCCGGCCCCAACGATAAATCAATGCGCTACAAGATCGTCGGCAATCATCTTCGAACGACACGCTTCAAGATGACTTGGACCCTTGCTCGCACAGACTTCAATAACATGAAGTTAGCTTCTGTGGACAATTATAAAGAGATGGTGAACCAAGTGAGTCTCAAAGGCAAGGAGAGGGTTGGACTGGACGTCAAGGAGTTGGAACTCGAGGTGTCGTCGGTAAGACCATCAGGTCCGACTTGATTCAAAGATTGATATCAATGATTCTAGACAACGAATGACAATTTAGGCGGCGGGAACACCAACGGAGATGGGGCTGAGCCCGAGAAGTCTGGTAGCAGGAAGCGCAAGTTGCGTTGCCTTGGTAAAATTCACGTTTACTGAAGCCCAATGCACACACAGATGACCGCCGAGGAGGAGGAAATGGCCGAGACCATTGAACAACTTCAGAAAAAGCATCGATGCTCTGATAAAACATGCTCTTTTTGCTATTGTTTTCTTGGCAACACTGTTGCAAAACATGTAAACCTGACTCCGTTTCTCTTCAAAATTTGGGCATCTGCAATGGTATACTCTATCCTACGTGTTCATCATGGCGTCAAATGATTGATGTCTTGTCATAATGATAGCTCGCTAAGACACCCGGTGTAGATGTTGATACGCCTCCTGAAGAAGAAAAAGAATTCTGGCCCGCAGAAAACCGAACTGACGATGTAGATGACATTGCCCTACTTGCTTCACGCTGCCGAGCTGCCTCGTCAAAACCAAATTCATCAGTTGTGATCAATAATGACTTTGCCGGCCTTGCGGCTATTTTTTCCCCACTGTTTGCTGCCGCTGCCAACAAAGAGTCCATCACTTCCACAGCACCATCTACCCAAACCTGCCAGAATGACGATCTCCGAATTTTGCCACGCTTTCAAGCTATCCGATAATATCTTGGAGCGACTGTTGCCGCTGGAGCTGGAGGGTCCGCATGTGCTCAAATACGTGGAAAATGCCATTCTAGATCATCATATGTCAATTGGACAGCGGGCTTCAGTGCGTTTTGCAGAGGCAGAGTGGAAGCGAGGGAAACTTGGCTCTGATTGAAGTACAATTCTAGTCGTTACAAATTTACATGTATGCTACAGCAGCCCAGAATGACGAAACAACCCCCAGGTCATCTCAGGGGTAATGATTCGAAATGCTTGATAAAGTTCGTAGTAGGCCGCCGATGTAGGGTAAGCTCCAATACCAATACAACGCAAGTACGATTTGATTACGGAAAAAGCTTGCTCAATTGGATTATAGTGAGGGGAGTAGGGTGGTAGATATTCAATGCGGCATCCTTCAGGCATAGATGAGCACACATAAATCATTTCCAAATCAATGTGAGATTTTACCATACAATGCAACTAGATCACGAATCTCCTCGGAATGATGTATCCTTGCATTGTCTAGCAAAATCACGCTATGAGGACCTGGGTAGGGATTCATGACAGGCAACTAGCATGATGAGAAAGGATACAATTGTTGGATTGATAAGAACTTACAAGCTCGTTCTCGAGGAAATCAACGAAGGTGTCCCGATCCGACGAGCCTTCAATCACCCGAGAGGCTATGATGCCGACATCAAGAGCTAGCGCTGCTATGCCCGTGAAGCGCCTTTTCCGCACAAAAGGCTGATAGACCTCAACACGTTGCCCTTTCGGAGACCTCCCCCACAACCGAGCGTAAGTCTGATCATCTTTAGATGTTTCATCGACCGCGACAAGGTAGTGGGCGGGATATTGTGAGATACAGTCTGTAAAATGTGCCTCCTGGATAGGGTCGCGTTCTGAAGCCATTTTCTGAACTCTTTTGACCTTGAGACCGGATCTCTCAAAGGTTCGATGGACAGTAGAGATGTGCACGGGAAGATGTCGATAGCGATGGAGGAAGTGTTGATATTCATCAAGAAAGGTGCATGGTGAATGTCGGGCTAGCTTTAGGAGGTAGAATGAATCTTTTGTGTGGAGCAGACATGGATGACCACGACCAAGAGCGGCTAGGGCTTCGACCCGTCCCCGTCACTGACGGAGACGGGTCCCGTCTGACGGGGACGGCACCCGTCCGGCAAGCGATAAATTATCTCTTCCTGACGGACGGGTACGGGACGGGTCAACCCGTCAACGGGAGCACCCGTCCCGGCCGTCGACGGGTTGACGGGTTCCAACACAGACATATGTCATGTGTCAGTGCTCTTGTCTCGCCACACGGCGGCGTGTGATGCTTACAGGGCAGACGGTGTGGTGCTTGCAGGGCAGATAGTGTGGACCTTGCAGGGAAGTGAGTAATCCTTGCAGGGAAGACGGACATTAACTAGGCGGCAAACTCGTATATTTTCTCTTCTTCCTTTTAGATATATCAAGGTACGCGTAGTTTTCTGTGATATTTAAGCCGTGCAAGCCGTCGCAGTTTCAGTTAGATGCCCCAAAATATCGTTAGCTATGATCATCGTCCCTCGGGCAAGCTCCTGCCAGGTTCGTGGTATTCTTTGATAACTCACACATGACTGAGCGAGCCATGGCCAGCTCGGGGCACCTTGTTTCTCTCTCGACCGGAAGCTATTGGCGCACATGCCCAGAAATCAATTATCCTCAATTTCCTACTATTCATGCTGCCCTTTGTCGCCCTCGGTCTTGGCATATTTACCCTCGGTGATCGTCTCGGAATATATACTCACGAATTCCCATTCGACCTCTGGTACACTTTGATATATTTCGCATTTTGTGAAGGATTGTCACTCCTTTCTATTGGTAAGTGCAGCCAAATTGTCGGAACATTCATCTGGTTTCATATTTATTGTTTAGGCTGGGTGTTGTTCCCTCAGATTTTTCGCTTCCATCAATTCGTACCATTGATTTTGGGTGTTCGGCGACATCGGTCGCATTTTTCCTTTATGTCTCAACGTCGGCGCAATCAAGTCTTGAGAAAATCGAAACCTATTTTCACCATATTTGTGATGGGTTTCCGCTCTCGATCACTGCCTATTCGTGAGTTATGCATTGTCCACTTGCATCTATAAATTGAGTTGAAATATTGTAAGCTGTCACTGGTGATACAACTGTCGCAGGAATCTCTCAGTATCTTGACTCTTCCCTGGGCCTCGATTTGACACATTATTACTTCACGTACCTGGGTCGTCGCATGGATTGGGGTGACAGAATGGAGTCCCTTGGCATTGGAGCTTTATCTCATCTGCAATTAAGGCTCCGAGTTTTGGGTGGCGCAAAACCAGGTCTTTTTTACTGCTCGTCTTTCCCGAATCAAAGATATTGACCCCATCCAAGGTTCGGCTCCTCAGGCATCAACGTCTCAGGCATCAACATCTCGGGCATCGACATCGCGACCGGAGCGCAGTGCAAATCGTACGCGGATGACTGATGCAATTGCCGATGACCTTGCAGTACCAAGTTCTCCCAAAAAGCGTAGGCGTAGGTTGAAGCCAAAACCGAAACCACAAAATTCCGACCCAGAAGATTCCGACTTTTCCAGCAGTGACAGCAGCGGTGAGAGTGACAGTGGTATTGAAGAGATAATTCCAAATGAGGAGGCGAGTTTTGCTTCCAGAGATATATAAATCAACTGACTCTTCTCAGCTGGCATCGACACTCCCTACCAAAACAGTACCCGAGAAGTCGAAACGGAAGGTGGCAGAGCGTCCACAGAAGAAGAAACGCAAAACAAAGCACAAAACTGATGATAATGATGCTGTGCCAGTGAGTTTCTTCTCTGCATAGATGTCCGATTCCGTTCTTCAATTATTTCTAGGCCTCGGAACCGGATGATAATCCTGATGCCACCGTGCCAGAGGCACACTCATCTGGTTCAGTGCGTAAACCCAAGGCTAAGTCGGGCATGGGAGCAGGAGTGAGTTTACATGAACCTGACAAACTTGATTTGACTGTTCAATAGAAACGTTCCAACCCAATTTATCTCTTCTATGAAAGCGTGACCTGCGACGCAAAAGGAACACTCACGAAGGGCTCAAACTACTGGAAATCTTATTTCGGGAGTCGGGAGATCATTGAGATCACGCAAGGCGCAAACTGCAACACCCGCAGTAAGTCGTTCTGTTTTGTGCCAGCGTCGGTAGGTCAGATGCACTGACCTTCTTAGAACTCCAGAAGCATCTCAAAGCGACATCTCTCCCACACTATCAGCTGTTCCAGGTCCTTCTTGCACGGTCAAGCCCGCCGACCGACCGTGAACGGGCGCTGGCATGTGGCGCCACTGAATTAACTGATGATATTGTGGCAGAGTATGTCGAGATAGGCAAGAGACTTGACCAAAACATCAAGGCGATGTTCGAGAAGCAGGTTGCGGAAGCCCAAGTAGGTCTTCGCTTATCGTATGCACATTAGATTCATTCCTTTCAGGTTCCATGGAACCAGGAACATTTCGAAACCCTAGTGGCAAAGTGGGTCGCAGCCTGCGATCAACCATTTGTCGCGGTCATGCGAGATGAGTTCATTGAGATGCTTCAATATGTTCATCACCACTCTCCAAAGCCGCTTCAAATTCCCAGTCACGAATCTGTGAAGGAACGGATCATGAAGATGAGCGAAGAAATGGTAAAGGAGCTGAAAGCAATTTTCAAGGTATAATTTGGACGCCAGAATGCTTCAACTGACTCACAAATAACCAGGAAAATAAATCTAACTTTGTTTTATCATTGGATGCATGGACGTCAAGTAATGGCTACGCTTTTCTGGCCATTGTCATTCACTACATTGGAAATGACGGGAAATTAGGTTCGTCTGTATCTCGCCTTGCCTCTAGTTTGTATAAACCACGTTTTATTCTGTAGAGGAATGCTTGATTGACTTTCGGGAGCTGGTCGGTCAGCATTCCGGTGAAAATATGGCCGCGGCTGTTTGGGCGACAGTTGAGAAATTTGGACTGATCGGACGGGTATGCTGATTTATTTTGTCTTTTGGCTGAGCGGTGATGAGTTCTCTAGATCACCGCTATTGTCATGGATAATGCGACGAATAATGATACCATGGTGGAAGCGTTTGCGAGACGTTGCAGGAAGGAAGGTATCAATTTTTCAATTGCTGACGGCCGCATGCGATGCATGCCACATACCATTCATTTGTCGGCACTCAAAGTATAAGTTCCCAGTGATTTTCCAGCCCGCTATCTGACCATAATTCATTAGCTTCTTGAGGCCATTGGCGCACTCACAAAGGACGAGAAAAAGGCAGCGAAATCCAAGTCCGCAACCTCGGCTCATCAAGACTCAGCTACCGAATCTCTCTCCCGTGAAGCCGATGAAGAGGCAGGTCAAACTGAGGATTCTGAGGACATTGAGGTAGCGAGTCCAGAAAGTCTGGTTGGTACCGCCGTTTACAAGGTAAGTGGCTTATGAACACCTCAAAAACTATATCTGACAACCACTCTCTCTTTGCAAGCTCCGGAAAATTATTCGACATGTCCGATCCAGTCCTCAACGCCGGAGGCGATGGAATGAAGCAGTGATAACCGCTTCTCCAACTAGTACATTCTCATGTTGATTTTGGACGTCAAAACACGATGGTCTTCTACTCATCAAATGCTTCGTGCGCCTCTCTTGTTTTTGTTTCAATGAAGCTATTCAACTGATGAGAAATGCACAGGTCGCGCTTTGGACTTCCGGAAACCTATACTCAACTACATTTCGGACTATGAAGATTTGACCGAGCATTCTCTCTCACCAACTGAGTGGGCTGCACTGACACAGGTCACAAAATGGCTGAAGTCATATCGCTATGCGACTACCAAGATGTCAACGACAAAGCAGCCGATGCTGTCCACAACTCATGCCATTTTCCGTTGGCTCCAAGATGAGCTGAAGACCGCGATTGCAGAATAGAGACGTTGCGCATAGCCGCATGCGGCTTTTGTGCATTGTGCAAAGCCGCATGATAAACCGAGGGATTTATGAGTGTATCTATATTCATTTTGATAAAATACTGGTAAATTAGGTGCTATACAGTATATTGAACCACTTACCAACCATAATGTGCATCATTTTGACGTCATTATTTGGCTTCTCCACAGCCGCTGTGCGGCTATGACCGTGATGCTGCCAAAAAAAGGCCATTTCCCACACTTGCTCCACCCACCTGATGCCGGATCAATACTGACAGCTTCCAAAGCACTCTACGGCATCTAGGCAAGGTTCAAATACATCATTGATAGGGAAACAAAAAGCCGCACGGTGCCGCATGCGGCTTTTTGCACAATGCACAAAAGCCGCATGCGGCCCATGCGGCTTTTGCGCAACGTCTCTAATTACCGGCCACTGCCGACCCCACGCTTCTCGAGGGACTCGTTGCCGCTCATCGCAAGTTGAGCGACTATTTCACCATGTTTGATGAGTCGCGATATTACTCTTGGGCTACACGTTTGTTTCTTCCCTTGCGTGTGCACATTTTTATTGACCTATTTTAGTCCTCGATCCACGGCTTTCATACACCGGGCTGCGCGAGGATTATGTCAACGATCCTGAGCTCCTCGCAGGTCTGGAAAAGTCGAAAGCGGCTTTGGAGATGCATTTCAAGGTTCACTACGCTAATTCGCAGCAGCCGTCTGCATTGGAAGCACAAGCAGAGCACTCGCCTGCAGGATCACCAGTGAAGTTTAATGTTTTTAGACGCTACGGGGCCCCAGCGACGCCGACCGCCATCTCCCAAAATGAACTTGAGGACTATTTCAGACTCACCAGCATTCCTGAGCCGTTTGAAGATACAGACCCGCTGCAGTGGTGGTATACCCGATGCCACAAATTTCCAAACTTGTATTTGTTTGCTCGGGACATCTTATGCATCCCAGGTAATTTCAGGTGCTCAGTGGTCTGCAACACAGGGCACTAATATCTACCCCTAGGCTCTGCTGTCGCAGTCGAGAGAGTTTTTTCTGGTGGACGGGACACAATTGGCCTTCGCCGCGCAAGTCTGAAGGCCGAGACAATTGAAATGCTTATGTTTGTGAAAGCACGGTTGCGATTGGCTAGGGAGGAAGCCAAGACGAGGGGAGAAGTTCCTGCGGAAGGCACTTGAAGAATCACTGTAGCTTGCCTAATAGTTTCATCGTGTTTGCAATTGATGTAGTGCGGGAAACTTGAACCCCAGCGAATGTCGTTTCGTGCAGCAAAATTTACCCGTCAGACGGCCGTAACGGGTATGACGGCCGGGACCCGTCCGTCAGGCGCTCCCGACCGAACAGCTGACGGACGGGTGGCCTCGTCCGTTGCACAAAGACGGCCGTTTTTGTGACGGCCGTCCCGTCAGACGGACGGGTCGAAGCCCTAAGAGCGGCCGCCTTCGCAACACTGCCGGTTGTTTGATAGCGAATGACAGTTCGACGGAGAGTTTTCATAGAGAAGCCGCATATCTTTGCAATGTCCTTGCGGCTGTTGCGACCGCGGCGCAGGAGTCAAAGGGAAATGACCTTGGCAGAATTCTCATTGTCAATGCGTTTGTTGACCATGGAAGAGAAACGCGTCGATGGTGAAGCGAAAGAGAAGCGATCAATGGCTGTGCACTGTGACATCACGCGAATCGGATTGTGGACCAACTCAAAACTTTTTTTTTTTGAAAAGTGCGATCAGACATTATTATTGAAAATTGCAATAATCCTTCGTATAATTAATCCTATTTTAAATCAAATCTTGTGTGTAAAATTGATCTTCTTTGACTCACGTGGTCCTGAACAAATTCTAGATTAAATCTTAGACTCCTCAGAAGATTTTTTTTTACAAGCTACAGCTGCTGTCATACTAGTGATGTTCAGGGCCCGGCTCGGCCTGAAAGCCCGGGCTCGGGCTCGGCTTGAGCGGGCTCAGGCTTCAGATTCTCCAGGCCCGAGCCCGAGCCCAGTGTGCGGGGCCTGAAGCCCTGAGCCCGGGCCCAAGCCCGGGCTTTCTCATAGCCAAAAAATTATTATTATGCCAGCAATGTGGAGCGATAGAGGATCAGCGGGACCGTGCCTTGCGTGAATACTTCAAGGAGGACATCAACAAGGGCATGGTATCGCTTGAACGAGGGGGAGAAGGTTAATTAGCAGTGCACAAACCCAACGTTCAGTTATAGGATCAAAAGAAATAAGATGCTGTAGCGAGACAGAATAAGAAAAAATTAGACAGACCGAGGACACAGCTGGGTGGGGACAGCGAAAATCCCAAGAGCAAAAAAAAAAAAAAAAAAAAAAACAAGTCAGGTGGTGGTTGCCGGGAGAAATGTGATTGCGGAAGCTCGGCTGATCGGTAGTCGGTTTGCAGTTCTGAACTTAAACATGCAAGCGATCCCCAACTTATGCAACGGTCCTGTTCAGGAAATTTAGTCCAGAAATGAAAAGGTTCAAACAATTCAGTTCAATCTGTATACGGTTCATGGCCCTCATAAACTATATAGATTTATATATCCAGGCCCGGGCTTGCCGGGCCTGGCGGGCCTGGCATTCCTCAAGCCCGAGCCCTGGGCCCGCCAAAGCCTTGTGTCGGGCTCGGCCCGGCTTGCACAAGCCCGGGCTCGGCTCGGCTCGGCTTGCGGGCCTGGGCCGAGCCCTGAACATCACTATGTTATACTATGCAAAGAGAGAAAATTAAATTTCTTAAGCCAGATGAAAATGTAGGGAAATTTAATTTTGATGATGTACAATTTCGTGGCAAAATTTAATTACATCTGCTGCAACCGTTGAGCCCGTTTCCTCATATTTTTACCGACAATTATGCGCAGGTCCTCTCACCGTAGTATGGGCACAATACTAGATAAATAGAAAGATACATTCCGGCGCAGTTGTCCATACTACATATATGGCGGACAATACCGCGCCATACGCTACGATGCCCTCGTTCGCCAAGCGCTCCCATCTCGCCCCCACCTCGCCATACTGAACCTCTGGACTCCAGCCCATATCGGGACGGGCGGGGAACGAGTTGGCCGACGCTGCAGCCAAGGAGGCGACAACCCTCCCACCTCACCCATCCACCTTCGTGTCCCTCACGACTACCCGGCGCCTCATACATCTCCAGGTTCTCAGCGAGTGGGAAACCGCCTGGAAGCGCTCAAAGACCGGCGGCGCACTTCGTCAGATTGACAAATCCCCTCCCTCACTCAGCCCTATCCCGCTTTATTCATCCCTCACCATTGCCCGCAGAACATCCTCTATCATTTCGCAGCTCCGCACCGGTCCCTCCCACCTTAATGCTTCTCGCTTCAAGTCGGGTTTCATCGCCTCTCCAGCTTGCGAGGCCTGCGGTGCGGCGTACGAGACGCGAGCGCATTTCCTGCTCGAATGCCTGCGCAAACCCCTTCACTCAGCGGCAAAAGAAGCGGGTATTTTCGGCCCCCTGCACGTCTCGCCCCTCCTATGCGAGCCCAAACTTCTCAGGGCAATGGCGAGTTCTGTCGAAGCAACCGGCCGGTTCACGTAGTGAGCACCTCGCCCTCCCGTCTCCCTTTCTCTCTCTCTTCCTCTCATGCACCCATACTTTACACCTCTCTAATGCTTATAAACCACCATTAAAATCTCTCGCGCGTACCTTTTCCACCACTTCCACAACATCTCGGCCCCACACGTTAACATTTTCGCCACGACTTTACCATACCGTATAGAATATCTCTCTCATTTCTCTCTTTCTTATTCCATGGAAAAAAACCGTAGCTATAAAACCCCGGATAATTCGTACACATAGAACAATTACATAGGACTGCTACCATAGCCTTTGGGCCGCATGTAGCTACAACTTGAAATAATCAATCAATCAATCAACATATATGGCGTCTAGGGTGGACTTTCCATAAGCCTAGAAAATTCCGGCGGGATATCTGAGCCTATCTGAGCGATGCCAGAGCTGCTGGCACATTGATCTATTCCAAAATTCTATTCCTTCCTGCTTCCCACAAGCCGGCGCAAGGATAAATGTCTTTTTTACTTAAATATAAATATCTGTTTGAGTGGTAAACACCTCCCAACAACGCGTCCCTTCTGTTTCTTCCATCAACGACGCGTTCCCCATTCGACGATGGATATTGACACGCACCCCGAGGACATCCAGGATGACAAAATGGATGAACAACTTGTGCCAGGATCTGCGAAGGGTTTTAATTGGATTCATTTCCAATATGGAGTGGTATCGGGGACGCTGGCGGTTTTGGGGCGGATTTCAGGTTGAAATGGGGAGGAATTGAGGGAATTTTGAGGGAAGGTTTGATACCCATCGTTGCTGTGTGCTAACAAGCGTGGTCATGAGTACAGACAAGAGTAGTTGGCGGACGTGGTAGACGACACACAGAAGGAGGGTGACGACCGTGACGTCAGTGACACGCAACCCAAAGAAGCAATGTGAACGAACGAGAACGCACGAATCTGTTTATCCAACAGGCAAATAATCTGAAGAGGGGTAGCGACCCCCCCCTTCAGAATAACAATTGATTAAGCTCTGAACAAGGGTCAAAAATATTCTAAGTGAGATCTGAGCCCGATGGGGTCCTGACAGCTGTCACGGCATCTCGGCCAAATGACTGAAAATATGCCCCGGGAATTTTTCTAGGCTTATGGAAAGTCAACCAATGTATGCTACGGGTACTCGCAAGTTGATCACCTGAGAAACCCGTTGTCCCAGGGTCGTATATCCTCCAAAATTGCGTACGAGAAAACAAGTTTGTTAGAATAAGCCGTGTCGGGCCGAGAAGACAAGCGAGGGCGGAGCGAAGTCAGAGCAACAAAGAAGGGGCGTTTGTCCTCGTAATGTACATGGTGGTGGTACAGAGGCAAACGGTCGGCTAAACGACACGTAAACGAACGGAATATCAAGGCAGTACGTAATGCGGTCCGTGAACGCCGATGACGTTAACGAGCTTCGTACGGCTCGTAATGCCGGAATTCCAACAAAGTTATCATTCAATAGCATGGTATAGATGTTTCTTATACAGATTACAACTGCACCCCCAGCTTAGCCGTGGCTTCCTGACTACAAGTACACGAATGCACGATGGCGTGATTCTAGATGCGTTTTAGAACGATAAAATATGCATAAATCAACTTTTCGGGGGCGTGAAGGTCTTCGCAGTCGTCATTTTAGTGCGTGTGCAGTAGTAGCCGAATTCTGAGACCTGAACGAACATTCACGATCGAAAAATCAAGACGGAAGAATATCGCACATCGAGCGGTCCCTGAACGACCCGGCGTTGAGTAGCAGGCTTCTCCGCCCGTTGTTCGCCGTTCCAATGTAGACCACGCTCGAATATTGGCCTGAGCAGTGCCCGCAGTCATCAAGGGTGATTGTGACAAGCAGCCCAAGCTCAAGAGAAATGGAGAGAGCACGAAGGATTATCCGCGGATCCCGTTCGATGTATGTGCCATACATTGTGTTCATGACCTCGGTGTCGACACGCACATGCGCCACGGGGACTTTCGCTGCAAGTCATGTCGTTTCAGAATGGAAGACAGAGAACAAAGGTGGAGCGGACTCACGCGGCGGTCCACGCGTATACGGCCGTAAATCCAGCTTCGGGAGCGTCGCACGCCAGGATAGGTACTTCTTTTTTGAGTGTCGGGAGCCCGAGGCTGCAGGCGTAAACGCAACTTGCGCAGCGAGATGACCGCTGCATCGAGATTTGAAGTCTAGCTCTTCTCGAAATTCATAAGGGTCAAAGGATATTTGTGGGATTCCTCTGCCACTCATGACGTGTCGGAATGGGAAGCCGACAGGCATGTTGGACAATTGCCCGTTCCTCAGCCGGGCCCATAGTTGCACCTTCGTATCCAGCTGCTCAGCCGGGGCCACAACGCCGTAGATGCGGGACTCCACAGGAGAGGAAGGAGGAGGGGGAACAGCGGGATTCCAGTGCACGTAGAATGGCATTGTCGACTGCCTGAACATAGACGAAAATTGTGCCCTGGGTTTATAAGGCAATCCTTTTGCCAGAGGCGCTTCAGAGGAGACAAGAGGAAATAAAACTCCGTCGGGACGAGACAGACAGGTCTTGACCACAGCGAGCCCTTTGTAAATTGAGACATCAGCCACTTGCAAATAATTTGTCGGCAGCCAGCCGCTTGCTCGAAAGTCTTGTATGTGAGACAACCTGGAGTCCAGAGTCGATTGGTAGGATCTGATGCGATCATACAGGTAGGCGAGGCAGATATGCAGGCGCGTTCCCAAGAGTATCATTTCTCCGGAAATGGCGGCGAGTTACAAATGGAAATAGATGTGTACCGCGGGTTCGAGGTAAGCGCTAGTTAGTGTACCCACAACGCCTATTGAAACGGGGTCGACATCCAAAGTCGGCGATTAAGATCAAAGCCGGTGGGAAAAGGATATACAAAAATGCCTTAGCGCTCGGGCCGCGTTCCATTGCACTCCAGTGCAATTTCACTGGAAATGGGAAGTCCTCAGGGCCTCATAGCGCCCGCCGGACGCATCCGACACATTCCTCGGGTGACCGCGGTGCCCGGCGTATACGCGCTGGTCCGATGGCAGTGAACAAAACATTCCGGAGTAGTTTTTGTCACAGTTCTTCGGTTCCGTTCTTTCGCAAAAAATTCTAACCTCGAACCTGATATCAAGTTCGGGCAACTTTAGGTACCTAACCTGGGTTCGGTTCATCAAGCCCAGTCAATAGCCCTTATGCTGTCCTCTGCCCCAAACTGTCCAGATCTGCCCATCCAAAATGCGGCACGTCTCGGCATATCCAGGCATATTCAGGCAGAATTTCGGTTTTGATCTGGCAGGATCTGCCCACTTTTGTCAATCTTATGCTCCAGACTGTCGCACGATGCCCGCATATGCTTTGTTTCCTAATAGCTTTTCCCGGCTTTGACTTTGTATTTAAAAAACATATAATATTCAAATTCGAGTAACTGCACAAGTGAGCTACCGAAGGACTTCACATTGCGTCCGCCGACAACCGCTTCGTCCGCCGTCAACCCTCCTAGGTTGCTCAGACATCCACCTGTCAAAGTACTCGACGCGATCATCGTGTACACGGATGTCTGTAGAAGCAAGTTCAAGACAACTATATTGAATGGATCGCTAATTGGGTCTGACCGCGAACGATGGAACTTGGGGGGGGATTGCTGCTGGAGAAGAACATGCACAGGAAGTAGTGTCTCCCGGTCCAAAATGACGACGCACTCTTTTCAATGCCATAAGACCAGGGATAGGAACCCAGAGGCGGACCACGGTGCGTCCGGGGGTGCGGTGCGTCACAGTTGAAAATGTCTAGGATCCTGCGGCTTGGCCACCGAGTATTCAAGTAATGATCTCGCGGCGCATGTGGAAGGATACGGCAAGGAGGACATGAAACGCGGACATTCAGTGAGTAAATAATGCGGGCTAGATAAACCAGCGAGACGCACCATCGAAAAGGGTTGAAGGCTAGGCACATGACAGGGAGGTGTTGACAGTGGCGCGGATGCGGGTAGAAGCGAGAGCGCATGCTGTTCAAACGAAGCAGACGGTAAAATAATCACATACCGACCGCGCCGTAGAGTGGGAGAAGCACGGCGTGGGTGTGGCAAGGGGATTGGCCTCTGCATCGCTTCGGGGGCAGTATAGACCTATCTCTGTGAATGCAGTCGAGCGAGAACTATGATGACGCAGAAGCATACCTCTTTTGGTACACGGCGTTTAGATCTACAACAATCGGATAGATGGTCGAGCTGACATACATAGGGAGGTACATGAGTGGTTAGCCATGAAGAACTGAAATCGCGCGAGATCGGTTAGAATCCGTCTGTCATCGTGATATGGATACCAAAGATCTCTGTGTACCCGCGGTGACTCCAAGTACACTCTGAAGCGATTCTGGACATATATGGCGATGCTTGGAGCGCCTGTGGGAAGCAAAAACCAATCTGCGCGTCCGGCGTATAAAGGAACCCGTCAGGCACGAAAGAGACGCGTCAAAGGATGAAGATACGGCGCTGGCGACGCTTGTCAAGTTGCGATAGTGGGCTAGGTAGAGGAGCTTTGAGAGGGCGAAGGTATAGCGAAGCGGAGATGATGGAGGCAGAAGGCAAGGAGGATTTCAGACTCGGACAGCGGTCGGCGCCGCTATCGATGCCGCGCACGGGCCATTCGACTCCGACGTGAATTCCTACTCCTGCGAACGCGTCAAAGACATTCTCGACAGGGATATTCACTGGGGCTGAAGCGCTGAAGGGACCGAGGGATGGCAGGGATTGGGGAGAGGGCGCGGGCGCGTGGTGTGGGAGTCCGAGACGTCATTTGATCGGCACTGCCACTTGCCACTTCTGACACACCATCATCACTTGGAGAGCTTTAGCACATACTGTCATTGCCCCACCTTTGCAAAAGCCCCTACCTTTGCAAAATTTTGATCTGGCAACTTCAATTTTGCACCATTTCCACTGCGATAAATTTCTGAGATCTAAATTGGATCTAAGGAGCTTGCCAGATACTTTATAGAAGCCAAGAGCTCCATATGAGCCCAGCAGAAAATCGCGAGTGAGTTTTTTTGATGAGTTTGATTGCCCGCCAAATTGGCAGGCAAATATTTTTGCAAAGGTGGGGACATGAATCGGAGCTTTACTACGACCTCAATTCTATCTCAAAAATTAAGCCACTTGGGATTCAACATTTTAACATGCTAATGGTGTACTGTGAAAATGCCGAAGCCCATTCTTGCAAGAGACCGCCTCCACCATGCCCAACAAGGCGCCATCAAAACCGTTTTGCAAAGAGGGGGCAATGATAGTATGCCCCTAGGCACGTCTCCGCACATGCATCCATGATCCACTGGTCGCCGCTGCATCGCTGATTTCCTCCGTACTCCGCGCTCTCGCTTGCTACATGCCAATATTAATGACGTCGCACTGTACCGTATTGTCTGTAGCCACCTCACCGTACGCTGCTCCCGCCCCTAGCACACTCTGCGGGTTAATTCCCATATATTGCTTTCACCGTTGCTGTCCACCAATTTGTCTCCTCACCGCAGTCCCGGTCCACTCGACGCTCCTGGCGCGGGCATAGCGGCGCAATCACCGGGATCTTTCGCTCCTTCCAAACTCTTTGTTGTCCACCCTCCTCTCCGTTTCTTTCCCCTAGTACATACCCTCGTACTGATTCATTTCTCTACTCTAGATATCCACGCTCGCTTCTCGCCTGGTATTGCTCATCGATTCCGCCAGGTCCCTGCCAGTGCTTCCGGACGAAGGATTTTCGAGGGAAAGTATCAGAATGCAGAGCCAGCCCAGGGGCGAAGTTTGATTTGTGCGTTTCAATAACGATTGACTCTACCCTCGCTGCGCGGTTTTTGCTCTGTCGACGTGTGCGCCTCCCCGTGCACCCCGACTCGAATGAGGCCGGTGCCAGAGTCCACGATACATTTGGCCCGTATCCATCTCATTGTTACCGTTCTAGCTCTCATCTCATCCTATTTCTTTTTGCTTGCCCCCCCAAACTAATTACCGAGCCTCATCTTTAGTTGCGCAGCGAACGAGTTGGATCGTTAGAAAGTGCGCGGCACTCTACGGAAATATATCTTGCGGTGTGCATGCTGAATCTTTGCGTTGTTTACGTATTTATTCTCAACCCTCCGCGTTCCGCCCCCGTTTCCTCGATTGCTCTTAATCAGCCGCATCGATCCCAATGCCTCGCTTCCCTCCCTTCGCGCTGCATCCGATCGAGGATCGGAACCATTCCTCGTCGACGGTGCTCACTGCTTCGCGGCTCGAATCCTAAGTTTCCCGCTTTGCAAAGCCGTCTTGAATTTGATGCGGAAGGCTGCTTAGCGTCACAGCGTACACTCTCCCTGCCTTGCCCGACATCCCATCCCCATGCTTCCTATTTTCACTTCATTCCCACTAACTTGTTAGTGGGTCCTCAGGCGCCCTAATGGTATAGGGTTCTCTGCCAAATTCGCATTTTGAGGTCACCCGTTCGATTCTCGCAGGTGCCTTTTCTTTTCCCCTGCACATTTGATGTTATATTTTTTGCGGACGGGCTCATTTCCTCGTATTTCTCTCTCGGGAAATTTGAGGGGCATGTATTCATTTCTCTTCAATTATTCAATTAATCTCAGAGCAATTTGGTTTCTATATTGTGCACAATAAATCAGCGAGTTTTTTAGCCATCACTACATTCCGTGGCGTTGTCGGCACCGTTTGAAAGCGTGTGCCGACATCGGTTAACAACGGCCGATCAGGGTCAGCCGTCGCTGCCGACATCAGTCAACCTGTGTCGGCACTGGAGTTGGTTGGCCGTTGTCAACTGATGTTAACCTGACGGGGCCGTTCAACGCAGTGCATGCTGAGAAGATTTATTCATGTACCCAATCCCAATTGCACATAAAACAATGATATTCCACTTGGTCCTCTCCATTTCATTTTTGCCCATAGGTGCTCAAGCTGAACCATTGAACCCTCCATAATTTCTCTCGATGTTACTAGGCAGAAATTGCAAAGTAGGCAAAGGGCCCGGGTTCCTGTGCCCAATGCGAGCTGGTCGACGTGTCGACCGAGCAAGAATTGGGCCCAGTCAATTTTGACGTGCAAATTCTATCCCAAACCTACTCACATTCTCGACAATAGTTCCCGAAGAGATCCGAGCCACGGAAAAAATTTCAATTTTGATATGCTCATATCCCGGTTCAGCTCGGTTCAGTCTCTCTGAATCATGATGCTTCCCTTGTTGATGCCCCCCGAGTCTTTGGTGTCGGAGCTTGTCAAACTGTGTTTGTGCCTTTCAGTGCTGATTCATCAGTTTTTGCTCTCACATGGTCACTTAAAATTTCCAACACTTGAGCCAAAAATCCAAGTCACCCAACCCACATTGAAAACAAAACTGCAGGTCTATTGTAAAATTCAGATATTGTTGAAGCTCCCTGATTCATGTAAAACAGGACCTACCTGGCAGCCAGGAACTGACCTTTAGGATGGCGTGGGTGAAATGAAGCTATTCAACTAAGTTTCCAACTGACTTGATGTCTTAGAAATGGATTACTTGATGTCACCTGAAGCGATCTGAATTTCAAACTGTTAGTGGGCTCTGCCGCAAAGCGCGCTATCAATGTTATTCGTATATTTCCCATCTTCGCTTCCCCGTTCTACCCTTGCAACTCGTCACTTTGCCTATCTCTGCATGTCGTCATTCATCATATTCCTGATCCATGTATCCCCTTTTTTGCTGCGGGTTATGCGCCGATCCCCCTTCTTTCCACGATACTGCTGACTTTGTCAGGGTGTCCCATCGCCGGCGTGAACTGAAACTGCGCGCACGAAACGCGTTCCCGTCATCGATTCGCCCAGGTGCCGTACTCACCGCCATATAACATTTCCTCTGCCGGCCCAGGAGTGACGCCGTTCACACTGCACCCATCCAGTGGGGCATTATCCCTTTGAGCCTGGACTCTCCCTCTGTCGGATGCAATTTATTCCCTCCATTCTCGTTTCCTTCGGGAATCTCTCGTACACCCATCAGGAAAATCTGAAATGACCCCATAGACCAAAGGTCAGTTATAGGGAGTTATAGGGGTCTATGGGGGTCTATGAGGATGTCCTCAATGCTATACCGGCTATGGCAAGCTATGATGAGGTATGAAATTGGCACAGCTACTACATATCCCTGTCTATAACAGTCTATCAAATTTTGCAAAATAATGTTGTCCGCGAGCTCCTCGGTCGGAAGCATCAGAAGGCGGTCCTTCAAAATTCGAGCCGGGTTTGCATAGAAAAAATAGGATGTTCCCCGCGATTACTGTTGGCTAGATAACTTAGAATATTGTTATCGAGCAACATAATAGATATAGAAAGTATGATGTTCTGAATCCGAATATACTTTTGAGATGAGGAACTTCGTCCAACGTGACATTGCCACTGGCCAGAGGCAGAGTCAGACAAATCTTGGCAATGAGTCTTTGACCACACGTTGGAACCCAGCACAGGAGATCCTGGCGTCGATGAGAGCTCAAGGTACCCTCATCATGAAAAATATCACAATTTTCTTTACTGTACCGTGTCCGTAAAAAAATGTGATGCCGCGCAACAACCGCACAATGCCGAGCTGTGGCCCGCACAACACCGTGTTGAATGAGGCGCTTCAGTTATTTCGTGTTCCCGGGCCGGTCCAGCTTGGAGCAGTCAGGATTCGGGATGGATCAGGGAGTTGCATCGATAAAATCTAGTGTGCCGATAACTTCGCAAAAGTGTGAAAAGTGAATTACAGGCATCGGCCGACGCTGAGCCGGGTCCGAAATCCGCACGTGTTGCAACAAATATCCCAGACCAGTTCAAAATCCAGGGAATCCAACTGTCCTCCTAGACACAGGCATCTCTGTATAAGGCTATCCGGAAATCAAAAACTCGACCAGAACGCATTAAAACCATGGACATGATGCGATTCGCGGTGGAGGACCTTAATGGAACGGCCCCTTCTGATGCAGATATTTGGATCTCAATTTGAGACAAAGATATAACTGATATCATTCGAGATTTCCTGTGGAAATGCCTCCACCAGACATGCAAGTGCAGGACTCAGTGGAGGAATATTCCCTGATAAGAACAATGGGCTACATGTAGACTTGTCATCAGGCTGCCTGCAAATGGCAAAAAAAATGTGGCGAGCACTTTGACGCATGCAGACTGGTACTTCTTGGGCTCTGCCAAAGGACTGAGCACGGAGTTTGAAATTTTGACGAGCGCCGATCGCTGGTATCAGGTGGCTGTGCTATGCCATCAATCTTCACTCAAATTCAACCCTCTAGTATGCCCCCCCTCCCCCCTGATGCACTTAATAGAAATTCTGAGGAGACAGATTTTGAGACAAGCCAAATTAGATTAGATGTTCCCTTTGGAATTTCCATATTTGACTTGAATTGAGCCCAGAACAAGGGAAATGGTGTTTTTTTAACTCTGTGCTGATACCATTCACTTAGCCTGAGAAGTACCAGCCTATCTGTGGCCACATGCTCACCACATTGTTGCTGCTTGCAAGCAAGCTGGTCATGAGTCTGGGCTATATGCACACATTTCCAAGCGGATGATACGATGGAACACCTTTTGCTTGAATGTGAAGCACCTGGACAAGCAGTCATCTGGAAGCTCTGCAGGGAGCGTTAGTTGAAAAAGCACCTGTATTTCCCCACCTTGAAATCGAAACAATGTTGGAAGTACAAATATCAAGTCAGCCTGGCTACGGTGCACCGGACACCAATCTCTGGATTGTTGAATTCATTCTGTCCATTGTTCAGCCATGCCCCGAGGACACCATTCATTTTATCCTCCGTACTATTCATTTTCTACTTGTTCTTGTTTACTCCTATGGTCACTGAGGAGGTATAAAAACCTGTAGTTTCTTTGTAGCTAATTATTGAATTGTGTGTACAACTTCTCCTCTATTCAGCTGTATTTTCAACAGGTTATGGGCCCCACCCACCTGTGATTCACTCCATTCAACACACTTTCTCTTGCCTTCTCACTCCCACTAGTAATCATGCCAAACTCATGGAAAGATGGCAGACAGCTCAAATGCATACCACATTAAACTGCTCAAGGGCACCCAAGGTTACCCGACATGGGCTAACAAAATCATGGATTTTCTCACAGAACTCGACTACAACGAGTTTATAACCAGATCGCACTGCAAGAAACCCATTGTTCCCAATCAAACCAACACAGCCACTATAGCAGCGTTGAAGCAATGGGAGAGAAAGCAGTGTAAGGTACTCACTGTCATTTGCCTGCGTGTTGCAGAGGGACCTATGGCCTACATCCAACAGGCCACCACCAGTGTTGAGGCATGGAATAAGCTCCAGAGTGTTTATCAACCCAAGGGAGCAATTAACATTATTCAACTCTGCTGGCAGATCTTCTGCATGGCTTGTGAAGAGGGAGAACATGTCGAAGAGCATATTTGGAAGCTCACTGATGTCAAGGGCACACTGGAAGAATATGGCACCATGATCAGTGAGGTGGAATTCACCATTACCATTCTCATGTCCTTGCCAGACTTGTGGGATCTTGGGTCAGTGGCATTGACTTGGTGATAAAACAATGTACCAAAGTGCAGCAGTGAAATCAAATACAAAAGAGTTAGACAAAGTCTACACTCTAATATATCTCAAATCAACCACTAACAACTCCAATGCCTTGTGTGTGTGTTCAGGGAGATAGGACAGGTGTATCGTCCTTCAATCTCAATGAGTTCTTTAAAACCTTGCCAATTCACACAATATAGTGCAATGAACAATGCCAATATATTTATTAACCTAGATACTACCCACTAGAACACTGGTTGGACTTAAGATTTGGCACAAGGCCACCACAAGAGACTTATACTGATCTTTTATAACCAAAAAAGACAGAGTCTTATCGATCAGTTAAGCTCAAAAACAAGACATAAGGCTACAGCCATGCCTGAGAGGTCTTAGAAATGCCAACAGTGGAGTGGGGTTCACTGGCACTACTTTACATGCCAGTTTAAATACTTTACTTATGCTAAAAGGGTATAAAGGTTGTGAGAATAAATACACTTTTCTGGGGTTAAACCTCTGTATTAGGCCATGAAAACAGTGCACATGAGTCATATGTATCGGTCCTAGTAACCCTCCAATACAATTTCCGAGGAAAAGTACATTTTTCCCAAGGGAAATGTACAGCCTATTGAATTGTTTCCATGCATAGCCTGCATCCATAGCCATCTAGACCTTGCCAAGTGTGCCCAAGTCTTTCTAGACCTCTTACATATGGTTCTAGACATTGTCCAGCAGCTTCCATGTCTGCTCTAGGTGTGAACATGCTCCGGAACTACCCGGAGATCACTAGGTTCAACCACTAGATTCCTAATTAGGTAGATACCATCAAAATGACCTCGTAAGGTCACCTATAGTATATCCCTGAATTCTGTAGCCATTCCTAAAGTCCTTCCAACATCCCATGTGTTTGATAATGGCTTAGTGTCCACAGAAATCCTCAAACTCACTGCACACAGTGTACTGCTTACAGGAGTATTCTATGACCAGTGTGGTAAAAGTGATGATGAAACCGGTGTTGGAAACCCATTAAGCAGCCTAGTACTCAGTCCTGGGAGTAGACTAGTACTCTATGTAGCCCTATTGACTGGTTTTATCAGTTGTTTCCAACTGAAAGGTCGCAAAAATTGGTTATTTCAGGCATATTCAATTTCATGCCTCATCAGCGAGTATTAAAATATCAGATGACATTATTGCCCGCATCCTCCAAAAGGGAAATCATCCAGGTGCCAAGCCCGATTCCAATGATACTGATCTACCAGCCCACAGCAAAAGCTCCAGCAGCACTCACCACAAAGGTGCATGCTTCCATTGCGGACATCCCAGCCATTGAGTCGCCGACTCCCATGACAAGAAGAGTGGGAAAACTTATGGGGAGCACCAAAAGCAGCAGAACTATGACCACTATCAGCGCAACAAAAAGTCGTGTGGTTGTGGTAATTGTGATAGATCATTCAAGGCTCATGTAGCCGAGGAAAAGCATGAGGAAGACATTATTTTTGTGGCCTCAGAGCACCATGGATTAATAAAGGCTTTGTGGTTATTGGATAGCACGGCAAGTACCGACATCACCAATAACAAGGCTATCTTTGCCTCATACACTCCACTAGATGATCACAAAATTATCGGCATAGGTTCTAAACCAGCTGAAGCCTACTGATCAGCAAAACTTCGGTTCACCATTGATTCCAAAATTACCACAATCACTCTCCATTGTGTCCTTTATCTTCCCTCATCCCCACACAATCTCATCTCCCTAGGAAAGCTCCATCGTGCTGGCCTCCAGGTTGAATTTCCCCCCAAACTCCCTTGATGTAGTAATCATGACCAAAGGGGGGGCCAAATTAGTGCACTGCTGAAACATTGGCAATGTCTATGCACTCGGCAATGTCAGGCCTGTCATGGCTAGCCAGTCAGATTCTAAATCCAGCTCCCTTGCATTTGCTGCAACACCTGAATGCACCATTGATGCATGACACCGGATCTTTGGGCATCACAGCCCTGCAGCTGTTAAACAGCTCACTGAAAAGAACATGGTCACAGGCATGAAAATTGCACCAGACTCTGAGATGCTGGAGCAGTGCATGAGTTGTGTTGCAGCGAAACAACACGTTGAATCATTTCCCAAACAAGCCTCCCATAAATATCATGAAATCGGTGATATGACATTCACCAATGTATGGGGATCAGCATGGACAAAGGGCATATGTAGCAAGCACTATTTTATCTCATTTACAGATAGTGCTAAAAGACAATGATAAAGTAAAAATCCAATGTGGACCAGGAAATTGAAGATTACATTGCCTTTATCAAAACACAGACTGGCAAATGATGCAAGGTCTTCCATTTTAATGGCAGTGGCAAATATGCATTGAATACACATTATTGTGCCAAGGGTATCCAGATTGAGGTCATAGCACCTTATGCACCACAGCAAAATGGTGTAGCTGAACGGCTTAACCGCATAATTACAGAGCGCACACATGCTATGCTCAATGCCCACAGCCTCCCCAAGTTTCTCTGGCTCAAAGCGGCCATGTATGCCACTTATATCATTAACCAATTGCCCACTTTCTCGCTTAAAGATCACATCACGCCTCACAAAGCATTTTGGAGTGTCAAACCAGACATTTCAAATGTATAAGAGTTTGGTACAGAATGTTGGGTATCAACTCAGGGGCAGATCAAATCCAAATTCACACTGAAATCAAAGCCATACCATTTTGTTGTCATTTCGGAAGAGTCGCGTGCTTGGCGCTATCACGTGCCATGGACGTGTAAAGTCCTCACATCACACAACATCATCTTTCAGATGTCTACTGGTGACTATGTCACACAGCCAGCCATCCCAAACATATTGATTAAGCTTGAGGGGGAGAGGAATTCAGGTGGTGAGCCAGAATTGAGTATGAAAACGCTGCTGACAATACTTGCACCTCTATCTCTGCAGAATCAAACTGCACCAGCCAATGATGTGGCTGAAAATGCCTCAGCACCTGCAGAGCCACCTGCCAAACCTGTGCCACAGCCCAAGGTATGCAAAATCTTACAGATGCCGGCCCACGAGCAGCAGGAACCCAGTTCAGCCACCAAAGGACCGAAAATTTACAATGCTGACTCTTATTTCCATGAACTCCTTAATCCCGCCAATCAATCCCCAAGCTGTCCAGATGTATGGCACCATTGTGTATCCAATAACATGACTAATATGGCTGTGGACATTGAACCAAGCACACAGCATCTTGGCACCAGGCAATGATTGGTGAACTTAACCAGCTCGAAGAGCTTGGCATGTTCTCACTCACCCAGCTTCCAGAGGGATGCAAACTACTGGGAAATAAATGGGTTTATCATAATAAGATGGATGAAAGAGGCAACCTTGCACACTGCAAAGCACATCTCGTCATTTTGGGCAACACCGAGATCCCCAGGACAGACTATCACCTGGACCAGGTTTCATCTCCAGTGGTTTGTAGTGAAATGAACCACATCCTTCTTGCACTCCCAGCACGCTATAGCCTCAAGATGCACACTGTGGATGTCAAGGGAGCATAACTTAATGGTGAACTCAAAGAAGAGATCTATATGAAGCAGCTGGAGGGTTTTTCTGAAGGCACTTCCTGTGTTTTGCCCTTTCACAAGACTTTCAATGGGCTCAAACAATCTGGTCACATTTGGAATGAGACCCTTGATGCCCACTTTGAAAAATTTGGGTTCCAGTGTCTTCTTGTTGATCGCTGTGTTTATGTTTGATGCAATGGCACTGACATCACAGTAGTTGCAGTGCATGTTGATGACATGTCTATTTACGCAACAACAGCTGAACTCATCACATGGACAGAAGACAAACTTAAATCGTCATTCCAGATCATGCATCTCGGTCATGTGAAGCAGCTACTGGGCATGGAAATCCACTGTGACCATGATCGTAGCACCATCACCATCAACCAATCCCATTACATCCAAAAAATACTCGCACAACATGGCATGGATGCTGCTAAGCCCGTTTCAACTCTGTTGGATCTAAACGTCAAACTGGGAAAACTTCCCAGACAGAGTGCCATCCTGATTTCAAACTTGTCTATCAGTCTATGGTTGGTGGCCTCATGTACGCCGCCATCACAACATGGCCTGATATTGCCTATGCCATCCAAACACTGTCCCAGTTCAGCTCTAATACTGGCCCAGCCCATCTCACTGCTGCAAAGCACGTCTATCACTATCTATGTGGCACAGCCAATCTCAATATTACATACTCAGGACATCCCGAATCTACTATCTTCATGCATGCCAACTTTTTCTGAGCCTCGCCTCTATACAGATGCTGATTAGGGAAACTCAACGGATGACAGAAAATCCATTTCTGGATATGTCACCACACTAGCAGGGGGAGCTGTCACATGGTCATCGAAAAAGCAGCCCACCATCGCATTGTCAATGATGGAAGCCGAATATATTGCACTCTCACATGCCACATGCAAAAAGCTCTGGCTCCACTCTCTATTCACTGAGCTTGACCTCCCACCTTCTACACTGACTCCTATCTTTGTTGACAATTGTGGTGCAATTGACTTCAGGTTTAATGCCAGTTATCACACCCACTCAAAACATATTGACATTCAACATCATTTCATTCACGATGCTGTTACCTCTAATGAAGGATCTGTTCACCACTGCACCTCAGAGGGGAACCTTGCTGATATTTTCACCAAGTTGTTGGCACATGCCCGGCATGAAGAACAAGTTCACAAACTTGGCATGACTCGAGTTTGAGGGGGAGTGTTGGAAGTACAAACATTAAGTCAGCCCAGCTATGGTGCACTGGACACTGGTCTTCCGGATTGTTGAATTCATTCCATCTGTCATTCAGCCATGCCCCGAGAACACTGTTCATTTTATCCTCCATACTATTCATTTTTCTACTTGTTCTTGTTTACTCCTATGGTCACTGAGGAGGTATAAAAACCTGTAGTTTCTTCATAGCTAATTATTGAATTGTGTGTACAACCCCTCCTCTATTCAGCTGCACTTTCAACGAACAATCCTCGGTTGTAGTCTAGCTGAGTTCAAGAATGCTAAAGGAAAGCGAGATAAAGAGGTGAACATGCTATTCAAGATTCTAATCTCCGAATCAGCCTGCCCATTTGGTCGCTGCATTGCTGGTGAGTGATTTCGCGTGGACACGATCCGAGCAAATAACACTCTGAAATTGAGATCCATAATCGATGCATTGGCCAAATGAATTACTGGCTGAGAACGGACCAACTTCTTACCGATATTGGATGGTGCGGTAACAGAGCAACTTCGTGCTGCAAGTGACAGCATTCGTGAGAATTCGGTGGAGGTGATGAACTTTCCCAAATTCTTGTATCTGTCGATCTTTTGCCGTTTCCGATCAAAGTGATGAATTTTCGCATTCCTAAGCAAAGGAACAAAGCGATGAAGGTAGGTAAGACTCATCGAGCCTCATGCCAACCAAATAGTGTACCATGTTGGAATTTAAGCTACATCGATTTCAGACACTGACTGTGGCGGATCTGACACCAGCACCTTAGGCATGGTTTCCCTTGTAATTTTTCCTGGGAGTTGGTTCGAACCGACAATGGGCCTAATATCACCGAGGTCCAAGTTGCGGGAAATAAATAAATCAATTTTTGCGTCCCCTCTAATTCCTTGAGATTCTCGGTTCTTGAAGTGCAGAAGTTCAGCCTCATCGCAAAGCCTCCAACTCGGGCGTGGTGCGGGATGCCTGGCCTCAAGTTCTGGGGGCGTGGATCCTCTCTACGTGGCATCCTGTGGTTCAATTGCCTGTGACTAAATATCGACTGCAGACGGCTTCTCTATTCCTTTTCTGCGCCTCCAGTTGTAAGGACGAATTCTGCCATTCAGTTTCTGCATGCTGGCACCTGGCACGTCTCGGACAAGTCTCCGCAAAAATCCGTGCGGCTTGAGACTGTGTCTTTGGATGCATGCCTTTTTAAAGAGAAATCCATATGACAACATTTGGTAGACTGGTGGACACTGGGGATTTCACCTGGGAGGAGAGAACTCTTTCTGCACACTAGCTCTGCCTCAACTGGTGGTCAGTTCCTATGGATTCTAACTAATGTTGCCGCGACTTGAAAAGTCGAGTTTCGACTTGGCAAGTCACGACAAGTCGGATTTTGACTTGACTTTGACTTGACTTTTTCAGTCCAAGTCAAGTCAAGTCATTCAAGTCGACTCAAGTCGACTTTTGGTACTTATTTAAAGCTTTATACATCGCGGTCAAGAGTACCGTAAGATGCAACGGTCTTACAAAAGTCGTGAACGGGGATCACAGAAGAATACTTAAGACCGAAATCTTACGATTTTTCATGACATCGCTTAACTTTGACGTGTCCCTTTTGGGCAGCATATTCAAAAGGCGGTGCTGCACCTGCACGCACAAATGCTGACCAAACAACAAAGGATAGGGATAGAAAGAGAATATACGTGAATATATGTGAGCAGCTCTCGGGCTTCGCACATCATGCAAAGCCCGAGACGCCTATGTGAAGATGAGGCAGTGAAACCTGATCTCCGCACAATGCCGTGGCTAGCCGGGCTAGCCGAACTTCGCCAAAGGCATAGCCTGATTTAGCCGTGGCATCGGCTAATAAGCGGCTGAATGCAGTGATTATGTCCACATAGCTATTCTAGAATTTTCATATCCAAACCCGACTCAAAGTCACTTCAAGTCGCGTCAAGTCGACATGAATGACTTGAAAGTCAAGCTGAGTCACGCAAGTGACTCGACTCGACTCAACTTAAATCGACTTGGAAAAGTCGACTTCGCGACTTCGGGCACCAAGTTGCGGCAACATTAATTCTAACCAGAGGTCCTGCCATTCAAGGTGCCAACCAGTCCCCAAATTGCCTGCGTCTTGTATGTTCGACCCCTTGGAATGAGGTTGTGCTCAGTTGGCATCTTGTAGAACTCTGTAGGGATAACCACCCGTACAGTACTACATGTTTGACTTCCGTAAACTCGCTGTTCAGTCTGTGGACCATGTGAGTATAATATATCCCCCCACCCCCCACCCACTGAGACCTCGTAGCCCAATATCCATTCAAACTCCATCGTACCGCTCCATCCACTGGCCTTGTGGCCTGTTTATAACCATCACAATGCACTAATTCACTGCAAGCATGGCTGCACTCACAATCAATTGACTCGGACCTAGTGCGTGGTGTACAGCTGAGACCCGTGTCCGGGGATCACAATCACGTAGCAATCGAGTCACTGCATTCCATAGGCTCGTCGGCATGGGTCTGCCTATCCCTGTAAGCAGGGGTACATAGATCGACCTCATGGGCAAATCAGCCATGTCACCATAGCCTGAGTTCTGTTTCTGGTCCAACACTAATTGAAACACACTCTTCCTTCGCAGTGTATAAATCCTTAAAGTGTGTTTACAGCAGTTTGCAAAAGTAATGACACCCTTCTAAAAATAGTTAGAAGAAAGCAATTTAAACAGCCCGGATTTCCTTGCTCATTTCTCACTCATTTCTCAACGGGTTTTCTCGAATATAGATGTGTTCGAAAGCGGCGAAGCGGGGCTTTCAGATGGTACCCTACTCGATTGGTAGATTACATAATTTGTATGTACCAAAATTCCGGCTGCCTGGTTTGAACCAGATGCAGCAAGGAGCATATCTTCACCATCTGTGGATGGATTTGTGTGAGTATTGGTGGTTCCCAAAGCTAGGATCGAGGCAAAGCTCTAGAATATGATACATTTTGGTTTGACTGCAAGGCAACCTACCCGGAATGGATATTCGATCCAGATCCACAACTCCATTCTTACAGGTGGGAGTCATGCCTGTTTCATTTTGATCATGCACACCCATGATTGTCTTCATTCTAGCTTTCAGAATCCTCTGAATTTAGGCAAATCGGTTGACAGATGGTGAAGGTATGCTCGTTGCTGCATCTGGTTCAAACCAGGCAGCTGGAATTTTGGTACATACAAAATTATGTAATCTACCAACCGAGCAGGGTACCATCTGAAAGCCCCGCTTCGCCGCTTTCGAACGCATCTATATTCGAGAACATCCGTTGAGAAATGAGTGAGAAATGAGCAAGGAAATCCGGGCTGTTTAAATTGCTTTCTTCTAACTATTTTTAGAAGAGTGTCATTACTTTCGCAAACTGCTGTAAACAATACACATCTAAAACCATGTTTATATAAATAATTTTATGGTTACTATCAGGGACCAGGTACTCGGCCGCCTTGGTGATTATCGTTACTTCTGGGATACTTTGAGCGAACCTTGCAACGGCTTGGGTCTTGAATCGAAGGCATATATCTTATGAATGATTGGAAATTATTTGGCGGATTTTAGGGGTTGCTATAGTGGTGCCGTGAAATTTTTTTTTGCTCGTATGCCCAAAAAGGCAACACACAAGGTACTTGGCCACCTCCATGCCCAAAAAGGCAACAAACAAGATACTTGGCCACCTCACCGCATATGCCGCTAATGCCAATACTGGGCCCAAAATGCATCCAGATCTACAATTCAGGTCAATATGTAGAAGTGTGGGTAGTTTCTATGTCCATATTATCTAAAAGAAGGGTATACAGGCATGTTTCAGAATGCAGAAGACTGCTGCCCATGGCACATGTCAGCAAACCAAGAGCACAGCCAGAGGAAGTGGATGTGTAGGCACATTATATGGTGCAGGATGACTATTAGGGTGTATAGGTATATGACTGACCAAAGTTTCATCCCTAGAAGCCAGGAACCCATTCAAAAAACCTTGAAGTTCCACAACACCAAATTGGCGTGTTTTAAGGTAATGGCTAATGGTATTCGGGAAGCAAAATAAATAAAATATTGATTAATGCTTGAAAGCATGGAATAAGCTACTAAGAAGGCCTATGTCAGGCGCCACACCCATAGCTTCAATGGTGCATTGGATACAGAGGTGTTTCACTGCAGCTGATCAGAATGCAGGCCGAGTCTTCCTTGCTGTTTTGTGCAGTGTAATGCTCAGTCTTTGAGCAACACTGTGCTGAATGTAACTATGCTGCATCCCGGCTGCATAAGGAGCCCAGAAAGTCGTGAAACGGCGGAGAATTGGTGGAAAACAAGCAGTGGCGGGTGTGAGTAGTGCAGCCGAATTAAGAAATGTTGGCTCACACGGTGTGGAGACCGATCAAAGTTCGCGTAACTTTCGGCTGAAACATCACTTTGCCTTGAAATCCGGTATGGGAGGTCCTCAAAGGTCATACTTAGTCCCTTGATACCAAGTGTTCACAAATTTTAACTCTTGCATGAAATATTCGCAGGTGGCCGACTACCTGGTGGCCGATAGGATAGTAGCCATCTTTGTCACTTCGTTACTTCGCTTATTTCGCTTATTTTCACGAAACCTCGTCACTTTGATCGCATTTGGTGAAACTTCGTTACTTCCAATGATTCTCTGTGAAAGTTCGTCATTTTAATTCGGTACGTTCAAAAACCTGGAAGCATCGGCCATCGGTGTTCTTTCAGCACAAGGCCGGGTGGGTTTTTTTCATATAGGTACCTTTCCTTAACGCTTACTGCTAACCATAACCCCTAACCGCTAACCACTAACCCCTAACTTCTAACCTCTAACCACCCTAACCACCTAACCCAAACCTCTAACCACCTAACCACTTAACCCGAAACTAACCGGCCATGCTCAGCACACTGCTGATACCTATCATTTAGTGATGCGCTGAGCAGGTTCCGGGTAAAAACAACTCACGAACTTTCCCAAAAACATGCCAATGTGACGAACATTCACAGGTTCTCATCAAAGTCACGAAGATCGGCGAACTTAAGCAAAGTAACGAAGTGACGAAAATGGCGTGGACTCTGGCCGATAGTAATAGTTTGCCTCGGAGCAGCACTGCCTGGTGGTAGCTGGTGTGAGAACATAGGGAATTTAAGAATCGACCACCGTTTGAACTGTATTTGTTCAATTGTTCAAAATGTGACCAATTCCCGTTTAAACCATGTTAAACTTTTGTTCAACACTGTTTCATCAGGGAAAATTCAGGAATTAGGGAGTCTTGAAGGAGTGGATTTTGAGACCGCCAGTTTTGCCTCCAATCTCGGAAAAATAATGAAAATTTACCACTTGACCATGCAATTGACGAACATTGCCCCAGTAGCACAGCCTTATTCACATCTCAATCAGAGAAGTCACCATCCTTGTCCCAGAAAAATGAATCATAGAGGCCTTGAAAGGAATACTCCGATACCGGGTGGCCATTCTGACCTACCAGCAAGTTAAAGCCTCAATGACATGAAACTATACTGACATGGTGTTAAAAAAAGGCAACAAACCGATTCGATCATCATATGAATTTATGAGACAGTGAGTCTCGACAGTTAATTTCTAGCAAATGCGATACTGGGAATAATTGATGTCTACTTGGGGCTTAAGGTAATACCTTCCATGAGGGGAGTCGAGTGGAATGAAGGTTTACGGTATCCGAATCCGGCACACTCATGCCGGTACTCAGAGTAGGTTGAGGAAATCATATGTCACGCCCCCTCTCGATTTGAGGCCAAAAGTACAGTCTAGTGCATGTATAGAACCACTATGCACTACACCAACTACTCTTCCAGTGGTGGGTCCCAATAAAGTCTTCCTGCAACCATTATAGTGAGTCACAGAAAGTGAATGGTGCAAGATTCGGGGTTTACTGGTCCAGTCTCTGCAGTCATGGCACTGTACTTCGGCCCACTTCATTGTGAGTTCGACGTCCTTCCCGACATGCAGATCAACGCCAGCAAACCGACTACCGGAAAAATCACTTTCTTCGCAAATGTGATGACTGGATGGCTCACAGGAGGGGGTGATACTTCCATTGTGGGTACTGAAGACCGTCGGGTTCTTCCTCTAATTCCTGCATTCTAGTTCGCGGTAAAATCTCGAGTGTCGAAATTGTTGATCTGGTACGCACACAAAACATACATACTCCATGAAGTCTCTCAAAGTCAAGTTCTTGGCTTCTTCAGTCTCTAGATTAAAATTGTAGTATCCGTTGGTGGGACCTCTCTGAGTATCGCTGTGAATGACACATTTCTTTTCCCAGGCATAATTTTTAAACAGCAATGCTTCAAGTAGAGGGTCCGGTGAATGAACGCAGAGGCCCTCATGCGTGGCGAGGAGGGCACTAGGCCACGAAGAGAGATACATAATTTTGGCCACAGCCGGATTCAGGACATCGTTCACGTCCGATAATGCAACGGTGCAGGCTTCCTGAATTGCCGTCACAAAAGATGTCCACTACGATGAAATCTTGGTCAGAGGGAGTACGGGATACCGATTGGGTGACTCACGTGGGCCATATGGTTAAAAGTCTAGGTGTAAATGGAAGGAAGTAGAAATGGAAATATCCAACAAAGTTGATCCTGCCAACGCTCAAATAAAACGAAATCTCTTAGTTTTATATCAATCCTGGTATATTGATCCGGGTCGTCTACCGGTCCATTCATTGTATCGGATCAATGGAACCCATGCGGGCAACCCCGCCATTACAAGGGCCATTTGTTTAGCATAGCACAAATCTGGGCGACGGTCTAGCTATCCGCTTCTGCCCCTTGGCCGTCACCATTACAACGCGCCCGGGACTGCCGCTCAGCGACGCTCCGGAATGGCTTAACGCCGGTACGGAGGAGGCGCAATGGCGAATGCACGCTCGTCAACGCCCTGAACCCACGCCATTTGACTCAACTGGCAGAAGCCTGCGAACTCAGCCAAACCTCTCGGCACGAATGTTCGGGATGCGGGAGCCCGGCTCATTGCGCTCAGAGCGGTCTTATCGCACCGGAAGATCTAATCCCGCTCCTTCACTCAATTGACCCGTCTGGGGAGATCTACTCACAGATTCTAATCCCTCTCCAAAATTATTATCTGCACATCCTTTCTCCATCCGCTTCGGCTTTACTATGGGGTTTCCATCCACTTAACCAACATCCAAGATAATAGCCCAATGAGAGTGAATAAAGTAACTTGTGACTGCTAACTTTAACTTTCATTACCCCTTTGGCTTGGCAGGGCTAACTTTACTTTACTTGACTTTACTTTTCCCACACGTTATGAAACTAACTTAGACTAGCTTGTTATCTAATAAGACAACGTAATGACCCCAGTAGATGCTTCCCAACAACTCAAGCATACTCTACACATCAATAATCATTATTCTCACTCTACTAAAGTCAGCGTGAGTGCCTTCATCGCTGTTAATCTTGCCACGTCCGTTGCACTGGTTCGACGGGATCCGTCTGACGGGTAGCTGACCTGTTCTGTCAAGGAATTCAGAAACAAGTTTTACGGGACGGCAATTGGACAGTTTTGTTGTGCGACGGCCATCGAAACAGTGGCTGTCAACAGGCTGATGGTTTGACAATGCTGGGCCCCTAAAGTTCGTAGGTTTTTAAGAGTCTCTTGTGGAAATGAAGTTCCCTCACTACTATCAAACCTATTTGATGCTATCTAGAGCTATACACTGGTCAGGGACTCAGGGTCAAGCCAAAAAAGTATTACCGTGTTCCAAGTGTGAATAACTTTGACAGTGTCCTTGACAATTTTGAAGAATTATGTTGGAATTTGAACTGCTAAGTCTAGAAGATCTAGTCCTGCTTGGAGGAAGGAAATGATTCAATAACACAAACAAAGATTCAGCTACAGGCACACTGGACTCCATGAATGTGCGGTGATGTCTTGAAGCTTGGTTTTAGTTGTTCTAAGCCCGAATGATAAACAGACTGATATAATAGAGCCGGGATGGCCAAACTCGCATTTTCTGTGAAAGAAAGTTGAGTTTGAATATAAATTGCATCTGGGCACAGCCTGGGACATACAATAATTACCAATAGGGTGCGGAAAGCTGAAGCACTAGTTGTGAGAGCCAAATGGCTCAGATATGGGTGAAGAAAAAGACCTAGACTCATTTCAATTCACTTATTTACATCTACTTACACATTTACTTACTGTTACTTGAAGCTACTTCAAGTTACTTAAAGTTACTTGGAAGTAACTTGGCCTGCCAAGTTAGATTGCAGATTAATGTGATCAGACAAAGTAACTTGGGCCATCAGATGGCATCAATCCAAGTTACTTAAGTGGCTTACAAGTAACTTTTGTGAACTTTACTTTACTTGTCTGCCCTAAGTAAAATAAAGTTAGTTTTGTAAAGGCCAAGTCAGTTTCTCCAAGTAACTTTGTTAACCATTGTCATGCACTTTTTCCCGGAAGAATCTTGAGACGTGAGAATCAAAGGCATAGTGTAGTTGTAAACCAGAAAAAGAGATGTCTTTACAGCTCTTTGTGAAACTTAGGGTGCAGATCAATTTTTTTTTTTCAAAAAATGATGACTTCAGCATAACACTCATAACTCCCTCAAATCTTGGTCTTTTCTCCTAATTCCAACACCATTGTACTTTTATGAGATACCTGCACCTGCATGCACCCATGAATATAGGATGATTATATAATATGTACCAAATATGGTAAGTCACCAATTTGCACGTATATCACCTCCTATAGAAACACAAACAGTATAGGCATCATGATATCCTTGCATATGTCTAACAATATATACATCCAGCTGCAGGCATGTTTTGACTTTCAATATCAGAGCCCCATATGGTCCTGGAATGACCCAGTATATGTAGGTCAATGGTATGGCATAATTACAGCACATGAATGCAAAGCGGGGATCCGGGGATCCCTGCACTATATATCATACCATGCCTACTATCATGCCACTGCCAAAATCCAAGAAACAGTCATTCTTAGATGCCATTGGCACCGACTCGGACTGCCCGACCATGCATGCATCAATACCCTCTGTCACCTCTAGCACACCGACTGTGGCTGCCACGTCATCAACGGTGGCTTCGTCATCGACTCCATCATCCGACTCATTGTCCGATTCCCTTGCCGCTGCCACTCCTGTGAGCCCCGCTGCTCCATCTATGGCTCCCTCGACCTCTCCCCCGGGTCTCTGGCACGGCGACCACGCGTTCACAGCTTGTGAAGGATCAGCTCGCAGAAGCTTTTCATGTCAAGGACTTCATCAAGACCTCGACTAAGTGTATCGACGATGCTGCTACCTTCGACGATCTTGCGAGTGTCTTTGGGGATGTCCTGCAGTGGACTGAAGGGAACAAGACGATCAGCGTGGAGTTCAGGAAGGTGCTGAGGGCGATACAGGAGCGACTTGTCAATCACCTTACCATCGTGCGTGAGTCCGAGATGACGACCTCCTCCAGTCGGTCTATCTGGCCCTGAAGCACCTCTTGGAGCAGTCGGCAGCCCAGCATAAAGCCATCGCCTTGCTCACCAAGGAGCTCAAGAACGTCAAGAAGCCTCATGTGTCGTATGCAGCAGCGTTTACGTCTGCAGTCACCACTCTTCCGTCTCGCGCCACCCCTAGGCATAGGCCTCCTAAAGCTAAACCGCCTCCTCTTCACTCTCCTGCCGAGGAGCACTTGCTGATTCGATTCAATGGCAATGTCCCTCCCATCCTTTCAGCCTCGTATTCCGAAATCCTACATGCTGCCAATGCGCACCTTCAGTCCCTCTCGTTACCTGGTCTGCGGTACGCCCAGAAGCAGAATTCTTCCAGTATATTCATCATTCCTGCCTCCAAGGCTGATATCGACACTTTGAACAAAGAGTGAGGACGGGCACCGCCCTTGATCGGAGCGGCGGCTTTGTACTTGTTTGGTCCCTACTTTTTCCTCGCTTTCCATGTTCCTCTGTGATCTGCCTTCCAAACACATACTGTGGACTCGCTTTGGTGGGGGAAAATGCTCAAAATGTTCACATCTGTATGGCCCCAAAACAAAATCTGCCTTAAGAGCGATAATACATCTTTATTCGCTATGTCCTCCCAGTCACCATCATCTTGTGCAGAATAGCCATATTCCTCAACCACCATGCTATCCGAAGTTGTTTCCGACGCATCAACAAGCGCAGATTGATTCGAGACAGATCTGAAATACTGTATCATTTTGACCAAATGTTCACAGGGTGTCACCTGTCACCATAAATGTTCACTGGACTGTTCATTTCTCGGCAATCACGAGAAAATTACTATAAATGGAAATCCGGGATTTTCCGGACTCAAAAATTTTGCATTTTTTACCCATTTCGAGCCCCAAAATCACAAAGTCACCATCACTGAGGTCAGATTTGTTCAGTTCACAACCCCCTGTCACCTGCCACCTGAATATTTGGTCAAAATGATACAGTATATGAGCGCGACCTGCCAATCAAATCCCGTGTTCAATTACCGCCATTCTAGCTCGTGTTCTCGAGCCTCCAAGACGAGCTGCCTGCACACAGCAACAGTAGACATGTCTTTCCATTTTCGTCTTCAACAATACGTTGTCCTTGAGCTTGTCCCAATAAATGTGTAGCTGTTCCTTTAGCTGATTCGACGGCCTCTTTTTTTCCGTGTAGCTGTCTTCAGCCGGCGAGAAACCGCTGTCTCTGCCTTCTCCTGCTGGAGGTTGAGCCATGCTCACCTGAACATTGCCCGCTGGCCACTGGCGCCGTCTTTGCGAATCTCGCGCATGACGAACTTCAGAATGGCATCATCGCAGAATTTCCGTATGAAGGCCTGTGTGTCGTTACGCTCCCATCGGATCTGGTTCGAGAAAGACTGGGCAGTGCTGTTGGGATGATGTTTCATATGCTGCCAGTATGACCCCAGCATTCCCTCGTTCCTGTCATTTGTTGCAGGGATCAGTAGCAGTAGGGAACGTTGCAGTGGAGTAAGCCTGTCGAAGGTGCCGCCAACGTGGAATTCCGGCGTGAACTGAATCCAGCCAGTCTCGCAGCCTGAAAACATAGTAGATATCACGAGGAATAGATGGGGTAGGCGTGGGCGAAGTTGATCGACCATTGCAAAGAGGAAGTTATTCATGAATGGTCGGCCATTAATTGTCAGCAATTCCAGGGATGTTGTGGGATCAAGGATTATATGAGGATTAGATGCGAGATGGGAACAGAATACTGGGAGTTTACGATGTAGGTCCGTTAGGTCGAGGAGATTGACAGGTGCTTCCTTGGGTCCACGAACCATTGTCATATAAGGCCAGGACACCGAGACGCCGTAGAGAGCTAAGGCAACAAGTTCAGTCCTGGTAGCAGCGCAAGTCAATCCTTTGAGAACGTTTTGCTCCACGTAGTTCTTCTTCTACCCCGACTTGGTCTTTGCATCGATAATTTGTTCCACAAGCTCCTGGATGATACCGTGAAAACAAACAACCTCAGCGGCGGCATATGTGTAACACCCATACCGGGTATTGGATACATCCGGAAACTTGGTCGGCTCCTCAAGGCCGTACAGCTCTCGCTTGCGCTCCTGGACGAAGATGGCGGCCTTATCCTGTTAGCCACGTTCTCCATCTTTATGGCGTAGCAGTGAACCAATTAGTTGCAGCAGCTTGATCGCGCCACAGCTGCTCGAATCGATGGCATGCTGTACTGCAGCGCTGTCCGGATCATTGGCACCGAGATCTATGGTTGCGGCGTTGGATTTATTTGCAAGGAGGACCGGAGGGGGTATGTCGTGCTTGTCGTAGATGTTTTGGACAGCGTGATAACCGTACTTCACAACGTTGAGATCCTTATGGCAACAGCAGCCGCCAAATATGTGCGTGCATTTATTCTGCTGAGCCTCGGGAGTCGGGACTGAGTGACTGAAACTGGTCTTCGCCCAGCCTTCGCTCGAGAACTAGATTCCTGATCTTTGAGTGCTCTGTAGAAGACCTATTCAAAAAGCATCACAAGACGGTCAAAACCCGTGGATTCGTCCTGTTTCAACGTCGGCGTCCTCCAGTGCGGCCCGTCCCAAATCCTGGATTACGATATCCTTCTTGTGTGCTGCAGAGAGTCCAAACCCTTTCTTCCCGTCGGCGGCATGATCTTTATTCTCACCCATCTTCTTGCGGTGATAGTCGTCAGTGTCCATCGTTCGGTTATTTTGTGTTGCTAGTGGGGTGCGTGAATACGTGTCGGCAATACGACCGGCTGCCTTCAGTGTGCCTTCAAACTGCCGCTGAGCCGTGTGGTCAAGTGCCGGGGCAACCTCGATGAAACGGGTTTGTGAAGTCCACGTAGATCGATCCGAGTCGTCAACATCCAGGTCGTAAGATGGCATGAGTAAGGTAATATGTCGAGACTCCACAGTAAGTCCTCGGTGGGTTGTACCGTCCGAGCTTTCGATAAACCCTATTTATCATGAATACAGTGATACGGACAAAAATTGAGGACCACGTACCTGGAGCATCCATAATCTCCCGTCTAAGTTGCAACTCTCCGTATTTCCCACCTTCGTTAACGGCCCGAGCAACAGTCCGCCGACTCATGAACTTCTGACCCCGCACTTGAATGCCAAAGGTACGAGCACAACTCTTCACAGCAAATCCAACCTTCCCAGCTGAGCATCCAGCGTAAATGAGGTTGCATGCAAGCTCTCGTGCATCTGCAGTGTATTAGCCATGTTCTTTGGGATTCCATGTGCGCAGTCGTTTATAATCCATCCGAACCAGCTTCAATGATGCATTTGCTCGTTTCACCTGCTTCTGTGAGGCATAGAGACGATTCCGGATCGCGTTTATCGACAATTGTTTGTCTCGAAGGTCGACTTTCAGTGAGGCAATGGTATGGTCTCGGGAATCAATGTTGAGTGTCGCCAAAGCAAGGTCCTTTTGGAGGCGAGTAATCTGCACGGACTGATCGTCGACGGCATCCTTTAGGGACGAGAATTTGGCGTCCACGTTCTCCTGCTTAGCTATCCTGTCCCCCTCAAGCCTCCTTATCCATTTCTGCTTCTTCGTGATCTCTGCCGAGAGCTCCTGTTCCGCCTTCTGCTTCCTCGTTGTAAGTGATTTATTCGTCGCAGTAAGAAGCTGGTTTCGAGATAGAAGGGCCTTGTTCTCGTGGGAAACGTCTCCGTGACTGTGGCGCAAGTCCCGCAGGTCATATTCCAGGCTCAAGATGATGGATTGAAGTTGCCCTATTGTGGTGTCTTTTTCGATGAGTTGTGCCCTTAAAGTGTGTCTGCCAGCTGAAGAAGGTTGGGGCAACGTATGTAGAGGCTCTGGAGGGTTATTCTCCTCGTCGCTACCGTCCAATGGATCGTCATTCTCGTTTTGATGAGTCAGAGCCGTGGTCAATTTGGACCGCTTAGGGTGCCTCGGCATGGCAAGGGTTGGTGAGCAGCGCGATTCCTACGAGACATGAAGGTTCTGAAAGGCCCGAAACAGCAAGAAAAGCAATGTAAAAGCGTGCGGAGAGCGGGACGCGTTGCAAGAATTGGTGTGTCACTATGTCACACAGTGTGACTATACGCGCTGAACGCGTCGGCGCAAAAAGCCTAAGGCTTTTTTTAAACATCTGGAATCCTTTGACTCTTGCTGGGAAAGTTGCTCAGAATTAGTTGTGAATCAAGATGACCGTCACGGATTTTGCGCAATACTTACAGTTTTTGAATAATTGCCTCAGTTCCAAATTAATTGACTATGATTTCGCATACCTAGTGGTAATAAAAAAATCCACTGCAGTCATCTTACTTTTTGACATATTTTAGAGGAAACTGTCTATTCAGAATTTAACCAAAGAGCCACAGTAAGAAGCCTTAGAATTTTGAAAACTGGAACCGACCGCTTCTATGGGCCAAACAGGACCAAAGCCGCCGCTCCGATCAAGGGCGGTGCCCGTCCTCACAAAGAGTGGTCGCGCTGGTCCCCTGGAATTTTCCCGGATTGTCCCCATCGCTATCCATTCTCATCTTCGAGTTGATGGGATTTTGCTCAGTGATGAAGGATTTGAAGAAAGAGTTCGAGTTGAAGAATCCGGACCTCGGGAAGGTCATTGGTCTGCCGACGTGGGTTAACCCGCCTCCGTCGCAACTGCAGATCGCTGCGCTGGTCACGAGCGGGCGGAAGCCGAAGGTTGCAGGGTCACTCTACTTCCTCTTGGAGTCCAAGGCTTAGGGCTGCACGCTGTGCCCGTCGCGCCGGTTCTACGGGTCCCGTACGACGGGTAGCCGACCCGTTCCGTCAGGGGTTCTGGAAGTTTTTTGACGGGACGGTAACGGGACGGCCTTTCAAGATGACGGCCGTCGAAATCACGGCCGTTGACGGTGGTCGACGGGCGACGGGTTTTTTTGCACAGTAAATCCACGAATCTCCTATATTTCGAGCATTTCTCATGGGTAATAAACTTGTATTACCTTATAAAGTGATTTGTACTAATATTCATCACTCACGACGGCATTCCTACTACTCAATTGAACCCAAGGGTTGATTACATATCTTTCCCTGTATCTGTCGGAATGTAGTTCTTCCTTCAACAAGAGAATAGAGAAGCACCTCACCAGCTTAAAGAAGTCCCATCTATCTCACAGTTAAGTGCAGGACTGCTTGCTAATGCCTTTGAAGGTGTGTTTCAGCGCGAGTGGCCCACGAATCTTCAACTTACTAAAAGGTACTTATGCCGAGAGGCTAAAGTACCCCGCATTTTCCAATGAAAATGGCCAGGCTTGTGTATTTTCTCTGAATAAAACGGTAAGATGCTTCTTGAGGCTCCATTGGATGGCTGTATAGGCTGATTTCTCTTGCAATTGAACCGGCAACTGCCGTTCACCGTCGACGGCCGTCCCGTCACCCGTCCCGTGCCGTAAGCATTTTGTTAACTCACACGACGGACCGTTGGGTGACGGGCCGTGCCCGTTGTACACCCGTCGAAACCACGGCCGTGCCCGTGACGGACACGGTGTGCAGCCCTACCAAGGCTAAGGTCGACCTTGCTCTCTCTCGTGGCCATATCCTCCTCTGCTCCTTCAGCCCCATGTTTCTTGCGGCTTCCCCCACCTCTGTGTCATGCAGTCCTGGAAGTGTTACAAGTGTGGCCACACCAAAGCTCGCTGTAATGTGAAGCAGCCATGCTGTCTATCTGTGTGCAACCTGCATGTGCATTGCATTCTTCGCCATGCAGTGGTCCTGTTGCATGTGTCAACTGCCAGGGCAAACACCATGCTGACTCTCACTCGTGCCCAAAGCGTAAAGAGCTTGCATTGTCCCTTGCCGCTCGCCAACGGGAACTCCAAGTTGCCTTGACAAGACTTCTGCTGTCCCCCTTCCTTATACTCACACCCTCCCTTAACTTCCTTCTCCCTTTCCTTTACCAAGACTCATCCACCCCCACCGTAAACCTTAGCAAAACACTGTCGTCTTTCCCCAACCCATCCATAGTCCCTTCCCATTCACTCTTTCGCAATTACGTTTCATTTTCTCTCTTCATCTCTTCATTGTCGCGATAAAATGGTCCCTCTCACCCCCACGTTTAGCTACCCACCTCACGTATCCATGCCACATGGTGGTACTGCTACATAGCCCTTCTGGCCAGGTATAGTGTAACTTAGAAATTCAAATCAAATCAAATCATACTATGGTTATTGCGAGATATCCAGTCCTATAGTTACCTAGGGCATGTACAGGAGGTGATATACACAAAATGATCCTAATTTCCATATTTGGTGCAGATTATATAATCATATATCCAGGGGTGCATGCAGGTGCAGGCATCCCATACAAGTACAATGGTGTTGAAATCAGGAGAAAAGACCAAGACTTGAGGGAGTTATGAGTGTTATGCTGAAATCATCATTTTTGGAAAAAAATTGATCCACACCCTAAGTTCCGCAAAGAGCTGTAATGTGGGGCTTCATGAAACCTCTAAGCTGACTGACTCGGAGCACGCGACAGCGAGTGCAGATAGTTACGAGCATATATGGCCCAGAATGTACATCTGCTGTCTGCCACAGAAGAGTTATAACACATCGGTGCCCGAGGCATTTTCAACAAATACAGAAGTCGACCGAGCTATAATGAAGCCAGGATCGAACTGGATGTCTTCTGTGTCGTCCGAAAAGTCTCGCAAGGTTGTTAGTATCAGAAGTAAAACACTTATCCTTGGGGCGGGAACTCCGAAATCACCAATTTATATGGGGCGGGATTAAATGTACATTCGGACCGCCATAGTCTCGTGGCAGTATGCGAGCGCCATAATGTCAAGTTTTTTTCAATTCTAGGACCTGAATAAGCTTGGAATTAAATCAAGAGGTAAGAGAGAATCGTACGATGTTGGCAGCAAGGCCTTCGTAGGTGTAATTATGATTCCTTGTCGGAGGGCACGGATCGGGAGATCCGAATACAGGTGGGAATTCTATGCCATTTCGCGGAATATGAGAATCTGAACCCAGAATGGCGCAGAATTCCCGTCACCAGAGGCCATACAGCAAGGGAAATCCTGTCTATCCAGGATGCGTGTGACCAGATTTTGCTGGGGAGGATACAGGCCATTTTTCCACTGAGGAATCAGCTTCTTGACAATTGTTGTGATGGTCCGATGTATCTGGGGGCCGCGCCAGTGATACCGAGGTGCTATGAGCGGTGATTCTGAGTGAGGGAGGCCAGGAAAGCCGGAAAGCAATGGCGGCGCCGGTAAACCAATGGTCGACTACAGACTAGATTTGAAGGGGCCTGAGGCGGAGTAACAACGGACGGAGTGAGAGCAGGCCGAAGAAGAAAAACCGACAAGTCCACTAGAGAACCGGAGAATTGAACCCACTGTACCCAGTATGGATCCAAAAATAACCTAAGAGTCATCCAAGATCCCAAGACGAGGACTGAATTGTCGTCGGCTAAAGGGACATAGCGAAAGAGGGAGGTGGCAAGAGAATGAGAAGGAGGAAGGCAGGAGAGGAAGGCAGACGGCGTTAGGTCGGGAAAAGAGGGCCATGATTTGACTAAGATATCGCCCGTAAAGGTCGCCGCCTCCAGTTCCATACGTGAGAAAGGTCTCGGTGAATCCAATTGAGTACACAGACTCCAACGTAGCTCGCATGAGCTCGCTGAAGCAGCCGCGGAGGTGAGATTTATTCATGATGAGTGAGGACAGATCGGTTTATAGATTTTGGGAGGGCTTGTCCGCGAATATTTCGTTCGAATTCGTTCCCGAAACGATCCACGAAGCCCGTAGGCAGGTCGTCATTCGCTTCGCACCTACATAGATAACTATACCCCCACATTAGACTCGAATTAGTACTCCGATGGGATGAGGGAAGCATTCGCAAACGACTCGGATTAGACTCGGACTCGGAGCGCAAGTAACCTAGATGCACGAACGAGCCGGGTCGGGCGAGACTTGTTTGGTGGATTTGAGTCGAGTGAAGGAGAGTTTGATATTGATATTGATTTAAGTTCGATCGCGTCAAGTTGAACTGAATTCAGGTGGATTGCTTTAAGCGGACCTGAGTTCGAGTTCGAGTTATGAGGTCCTCCATTCCTTCCGCATCATCAGGATCTGAAATCCAAGAATCAAATACGCAGGGCTGGATCGTTCTCGGGCAGAGGAAGGGGAAAGGTAGCGAGAGAGACGGAGGCGGAGGCGTCAGGACGACTTCCTTAACAAGAACAAGGAGGAGAAATGGGTACCGTGGGCTCCGTAGGAGCCTAGTGCATACGGAAGCATATCAGTCCGATGCTGATCGAGTGCACATCCATAATCCAGCTGCTTAATGCGAGGAGAATGGCCGTCGCTCGGCGTGATCCGGAGGAAGAGAACCACGAGGATAGTAAACATACCTGGAGAGAAATTCTGTATCTCTCAGGTGAGGCGCATGGGCTCGGGGGTGCCAGGACGTATGCATGGCAACGACTGATAATCGAACCAACTTGCCGCCTTGCATTGAAGGAGAACAGACGAGGAATTCATTCGATTTGCGGCCCGCCGCAGGTGAAAGGAAATCAGCAAAAATCAAATATCAGCGATTCGGGCTTGGATTCTGAGCTGGTTCCGAGTCGAGCTTGGGTCCTGAAATCGAAACAGCAGCGCACTGGAGCATGAACTGTATCACCGGTACAATCGTCCTCCTTGCATTCACTGGCACTTCAGATCTTGCCATCAAGAGAAACCGGGAAAGCTGGACACTGGAATTACGCCCGAAAATCTTCTACTGACATTGCCTGTTGGGTGGGTCGTGAAGGTTGGAGGGACTATCCAGATACCGCCGAGTGAATCAGTGATATGGGACGATTGATTGCTGGATTGGCAGGCTATCGATTTGAGGAGAGGGACGCATCGAGATACACCAAGGAAGGACGATGTACCCCCATCGCAATGGAGCGAAAAAGGAGGACCAACTTCACTTGAGAGTTGACTACCTTTTGAAAGTTTTGGTGGAATTGGTTGACTCGGATTAAGAAATTTGCAATATAATTCGAAAATAACAAACATGTTTCGGCGCTCCTGCTAGCTTGGTGGGTGAAACGGACACGCTGGCCGTGATTTGATGGTAGGCAGTTGAGCTGGTGCGAGCGAAGGAAGCGCGGCTAGTTGCACTTCTCTGAGAGCGGGCGTGAAGGACATGAAACGGCCGGGACTAGTTGCAGAGGGATCGCACAGGGCGAGTACAAGGACAAGATGGATTTAGGGAGCGCTTGAATGAATTGCGCGGCGCAGCTTCAAGTTTCCGTTACATTCGCGCGCCGTAACACAAGCCTAGAGTGAGGCACCAAGACGGCACCAGAATTACGTGAATGCGTGAAACGACACCAGTGGCAAGCAGCAAAGACAATCGCGGTCGAGGCGACAGAAGGATCCATCCGGTAGTAGCTATGTAGTCGGATACGTGTTACACAGGTTCAGCGACACTGGCCGAATCCTTCAGGCGGCCAAGATGTCCGACGGAGGTCGCGGAGTACACTGACGGTAGATGAGTCTCAGCGGGCCATGGAGGTGCGCTCAGTTGACACTAGGCAAGGGGAGGAGGTTGCAGCAACTTGTAGGGAAAACGAGCTATGACATCGACAATTCATCCAGGTGGCCCGAGGTGGGAGCAATACCGTACGAGATAGATGGGGCAGATCAAGCACAAGATGAATAGCGGCGCCATAGCCTCAAGCTTCTGCTTCAGTGAATCATCCGCAACGAGTAACGCGTGAATAGGAAGACGATGAATATGCGTGCGCAGCGCAGGGATGAGGAAATATGAAGGTGCAGGGCCGACGGTCGGCAGAGGGCGACCGCGCGCGGGCGTAGGTGGCGGAGGAAAAGGCGTGTATGCCGTGTATCGGGGGCAGGATCGAGGGGCACGACGGGCGCCCGTGGAGGGCAGCAGCAAGGCAGTCGCGCCGGCAGATCATCACCCGTAGATGATATCCCCACGGATAGGCCAGGGCAAGGTGGGGCGCAGATGATAAACGTGTGAGGTTTCTGGAGAAGGGTCCGAGCTGCGAGCACACGCGACGGGATCCGCGTTTGCGGCGGACGAAGTGGAGAAACATCATGTTACGTGGATGTGATGCCGAGTACACACAGCGCAATGAACAATGCATCGGGACAAAAGGTTTCGGCTGTCGGAGCCGAGGTCCGCGGGTTATGAGTCACCGCCACCAGCCGCGTCATGCCAATCTTTGCTCCATTCACCTCGACGGTTCACGTTCACGCACCGTCGGCATAGTCAATGAATCCACGTCACTCCGCCGGACATCACGGCCCAGGCCCTCCTTATCATTCGCGCTGTTCTCCCGATGTATGTGTGGGACAACGTGTTCATCCGCGCCCACCGGTTCGAGGCTGAGAATAGCGGTGCCAAGACAAGAACGCCCCGTGGATTTATTGCGAGTTTGCGTCCGAAGCCCAGGCTACCTGGTTCGTAAATGTATTCAATTCGGCGCGCTCTCCCCCATATGATTCTCTCATTGTTTCTCTCGCCACGTCCCCAAACTAACTCGGGCAGCTCATGTTATTCCTTCTCAACCTCACACACACGTATTCCCTTTACATGTACAAATTACTCCTGAACTTTCTCCCTCGACATCTTCGTCTCATACCCCTTTCAATAACAACCCCTCTCCCACTTTATTCTTACCTAACCTAATGCCTCCGGCGTTTGATACCCCTACCTCTTGTATTGCCCAGTCCTCTACTACACCCCATGTAGTAAAATTACGAAGCTGGAATATAAAAGGTTCTTTTGTTCCTCGTATGAGCTGCCCGAATGCCCAACGGGATCTTTTAGATTATGATTTCAACTTCTTCCAAGAGACTCACCTGCGTCCGCAACAACATGACTGTATCCGACTCCCAGATGGATACTCGATCATATCGCGCACCCGGCGACCCAAATCAAATTTCAGCCAATCTTGGGGCGGCGTCGCAACGATTTCGAACACTGCTCGTATTCCATCCAAACTACGAGAAGATATCTGCGGCCCGGATTTCATGGTGCAGCAATTTGGAGACATCTGTGCTTTCAACGTCTACCTCCTTCCCGAAACATCGAATTGGGCAGGGGATCTCGAATGCGATCCTTGTCTGGCATTGAACTCATCTGTGGCGATTGCATATGCTGGTCATTTTCAAATACTAATCATGGGCGATCTCAACGGGCGAACCAAGTCCCGGACGGCCGCTGTACACGACCCACCACGTGTACCAATGGACGACAAAGACATCTCCTCTCGCGGACGTTTCTTGCTCAAATTATGCGCAGACTACGATCTCATGATTGTTAATGGTGTTGAACGCTTTGGCCCTAACAGCGGTGCATTTACATCCTTCCAGGGCCAACGCAAAACCTTCATTGACTATGTTATTTGCTCAAAGTCTCTTTACTCGAAAATCAGGGCCTTCAATGTGCTTCCTCGAGAACTGTCTTTTGACCACGCTGCTCTAACTGTCGAACTGGAGATTGACTCGAGTCTTCTAAATATGGCAGCAGGCAAGCACATAAAGAAACGAAAACGGGAGGACGTGGTTCTACCGGATGAGACTGAGCTAGATAAATTGCTCATTCAAACACTCGATACCGGTAAAGACAAATCCAATAAAAGTCTCAATCTTTTTGGTCATGTCTACTTCAACACGAATCCTGTTTTCGTCGCCATCAGCGGAGTATCCACGAACGCTGGCAAACACACAGCTAGTGCCGGGTCTTCGGCTTACTTCGGCCCAGACTCAGCGCTCAATCGTTCCGCACGCGTATGGGGCAATCCAACCAATGCACGCGCCGAATTGGTTGCTCTTCTACTTGCGCTCGAGGCTGCCCCCCAAAACGAAAACTCTGCGCGTCTCTACACGGTCAGAATACGCCATTCGGTCAATTAACTACCATGCATTCCGTGCGTGAATGGTGATGTAATGAAGTCCATTATCCAAGGAATTAAAGCACGATCTGCGCCCCTCCACCTAGTGCACATCAAGAAGGACGAGATCCATGCTCACTTCATTGTTGCGAAAGGCCTTGCGGAAACCGCGCTGAACTTGCCTCGCCCAGCCGGCCCAGGAAACATCGATCTTGCCTCAAATGCAACCCTCCACGATGCAACCACTCGAAATCGAGAAAGTTACGGCCGACATACCTGACAATTCGGGTTCGAACACTGTTGCAATCAAACCCTCGCAGCGCCCTGCCTTTCCCGCAAGCCATAGAGGCCGTCTACGACTCCATGAACTGCGTGATTTAAATCGCAACAAAGTCATGGATGCACCTTCAATGGGAGAATTCTGGAAGGAAGTTACGCGCCTTATCGACCCGGCTCCCAACCCAATATCGGTGACCGCCGATAGCCTTAAAGATGTATTCGAGAGACGGCTCAATCCACCCATCATCCTTCCTGCTTCGTTTAACGAACCACTGCACAAAATAAACCGCTTGCTTGCTGCCGCAATTCCCGAAACTACCACAGATTCAACCCGAGAAAAATTCTTCTCAAGGGAATGGACTGCAGAGGACATGGAATGGCTCAAGGACCATATTTGTAAAGGTCTCGGGAGTGCATCCGGAGAGGACGCCATCCATTACGCTGAAATTATGGAAATTCCCAACGATGATCTTCTATTCCTTTGCAATGAATGCACTCGGACCATGGACGGTCCCAGTATTTGGTTTAAATCAGCTATAATTGGTTTCCTGAAGAAAGGAAAGGACGGCGCCGACCCAGAAAGCTACAGAATTATTGCTCTGGAAAGCTGCCTACTGAAGGTCCTGACTCTGCTGATTCACAAACGCATCACGGACTGGGCTAATGCATATGGCCACATACCTGCCTATCAAAACGGCTTCAGGGAGGGATATCGCACCAACAACAATCCCTTTATCCTCCGCTGTATAAAGGAATGGGCTCGTGCCAATAAACTCACAGTTTATGTTGCCGCAGTAGATGCAACCAATGCTTTCCCCTCTACGGATCATCCAACGCTGTGGTTGAAACTCGTTCAGATGGGCATGGGAGGCGCACTGTTCGACTGGCTGCGCATGCTATACCGGAAAATGGAATACTATGTCCGCCACGGGGATCGTAATTCAGCTGAATTCAAAGCGTTTATTGGCTTACTTACCGGCGGTCCTGCGTCCCCGGTCCTATGGAACCTCTTCATGGCCGATCTTATCATGCTCGAGGACATAGACGACCCCATTCTTTCCGGTATTCGAATCGCAATCCTGGCTCAGGCAGACGACATCCTTCTGATCTCGCTCTCTGCCCGAGGATTACAGCGCAGATTGAACACACTCAACACCTGGTGCTCACGGAACTTCATTGTGGTTAATATGATCAAAACCATCGTTATGATCTTTGATTCCGCACCTTCCGACGTTGTGTTCAAATTAGGGGAAACTACACTGGCCGTCAAAAATCGCGAAAAGTATGTCGGTATGCATTTTCGAACAGACACCAGAAATATGTTCGAAGATCACTACAAGGAGAAAGCAAGCACGGCGCGGTACTGCGCGCACAGGATCATGGGAATTGAAGACTTTACTGGTCGCTTAACACCCAAAGAGCTCAAAATTTTGTACATGGCCCGAGTTGATTCTCACCTCATTCACGGATGCGAAATCTGCCCTGACAGCGAAGATATTCATGTCAAGGAGCTATGTGCTATTCAGGTTGACTTCATAAGGCAAATGTTGAATGTACACTCCCATTCCTTGCTCGCCCCGCTCTTCACTGAAACTGGAATCATGCCGCTCCGTATACGTCGATTTCTTCTCTTGCTGGGCTATCTGCAGTATCTCCTGTCACTCCCTTCCTCCCACCTTGCACGAGCTTGTTTAAAAAACTCAATTGAACTCGCTAGCAAGAATAAAAGATCGTGGGTTGGGGATGTACTTACTGCTGCAACAAAGCTTCCTTTTGATGCTCCTCCCCTAGACTTTGTGAATGCAACCGAGAAATCCGTTGAACTATATCGCAAAGATATTGAGGCGTGCGCTCTTGGATGGCTACAGCATGAGGTCGACTCGTCAGTCAAACTCTACCTATTACACGGTCGCCGCGAACCCCAAAAGGACAAGCCACCCGCTCAAAAAACTTTATATCTACGGCATTATCTGTTCATGGTCAAGAATCAAGACTATCGTGAAGCTCTCACCTCTGTCTTGCTCTCGACCCATCAACTTGCCCTAGAAAAGTTGCAGTATACTGACCATGCACACCAACCAGTACCCAGACATCAACGCCTCTGCCGTTTCTGTATAACTCAGGTTGAAAGTCCTGAACATGCGCTGCTTGAATGCCAGGCAAATGCTGACATTCTCAAATTGCGCAAGGACTTTCTAGAAAAACTCGTGTCAGTTGTACCGAAAATGCAGAGAATGATAGTAGAACTCGACTTGGTCGCCCTGTTGAAAGCCATTATATATGAGCGCTCAACGATTGTTCTACTGGGGGAAATTTGTGCACCGTGTCCTTGAAGTCTTCTATGCGACACCTGTGTATCGTGGACAAGTTAACTGATAGGCTAATTTCAGGTTCAACTATTTTTATGCTTCGATTTGGAGTCTAAACTGTACCGTGGGGCATGGGGAAACCTGTGGGATCTGCGAGCTTGGTTTAGGTTACAAGAAGGAGTCCAGGGGCGATGGTGTAATTACGCTTGCTTGTACACCGGGAAAATCCCTGGAACCGGCGTTCGTGAATCGGACCGGCCATGTAATGATACCTACCTACCTACCTACCGCCCATTGCTCGCGGTGTCTCCACATTGCCCGTGTCTACCTCCGACACGGACGTCGGAACCTCAACCCATCCTGACACGCGCGCCACACCACCTTCCCTCGTCGTCGTTAATGCGATTCGAGTCTCCGCGTTCTTTCGGTCCCTTTGCGCGCATACAATCTATCCACGTCCTGCGTCCACCATACGAGGCCGTTGTCTCGGACGACTCTTCCTGTGTCTGCGGCGCGCTGCTCCAGTTGCCCACAAATAAGCACCTCCCATCAGCACAGCGGAGGTGGAGGTGGAGGTGAAGTTCACTACCCGCGTCCCTCCCCCGCTCTCACGATCCTCGAAACGCACCCTCTGCTTCCCACCCTCTGCTCCTCCACTCCAATTCCGATTCCACTGTGAGCTGTGCTGCATCCATCCCGTCCTGGCGTGTCGTGCGTCCACATCCGCTCTTCATCATCAATGCTCACTCCTTAACTTACAGGTGGCCCCGCAAATTCGCGTCCATATGGGTGCATGAACCTCCAGTCTGTCACTCCTTTGCGCGCTGCTCCGAATCTCATTGACTCAGATTGGATGAAGATTTGTGCTGTCTATTCCTTGCGTACAGGAGCAAAATTTTGTCACAAGACGCCGTTCACGGACTCAAATTCCTCCCTCTCCCTCCGCCCACCGCCTGAATCAACCATTTATCGTAGATCCTCCCTGTGATCTGGAACGCATATCGCGTATCGCGTATTGTCTCGATGTCCAGGAGCCTTCCAGAATGATCTCGCGAGGAGAATACTAAGCGCTCCTCATTGGTCAACATGCTATGTCTATAGTGAGTTCAACGCCGCGATACTTGGCTAATATGTTCCATTGATTGATGACCACAGATCAAATCAAAAGAAAGGGAAATAAGGATGCGAGGCGACGTCAATGTCAGTTTGAGTTCATGTATCCCAATTCTATGTTCAATCCGCGGGTACTCTATTTTACTTACTCCCCCTTTCAACATCAATTTCCGTTTCAATGTAGCGAATAACCGGCTAGAGTTGGGCTTGTTTCCCACGCGACTCCGAGTGTGGATCTTTCAGCTACGAGCTCTGACTCATCCACACGCAACCACTGCTCCCTAGATTTTCTTTGCGCTTGCCCTCTCGCTCTGGGACTCCGAGACTCGAGATCTTTCCGATGGGACACTGGTATCCGACCCAGATCTAGAGCATTTTTTTCTTCTCTCGCTAATTTGGTCTATCTTTGCCTTGATCCTATCCTACGTGTCCTTTTTGTTCATCGTCTGGATCATATGGTGGTTCGCACCTATCTCTCCTCTGACCTCAATCCAACTCGGTATTTCTCCATTTTCACAAGCCACGCATCCTCGTTGGTTACGTGCTTATCTGGATCTGGATCTCGGGCTGAGCACTCCCGCGTATGTATTGCTGGGCAATGCACCTTACGTTTTCTGCTCTCAATATTAATCTTGCTCTGGACTTAGATACGGTATGGTGTCCGGCTGTCTGGCCTCAGTAAGGCGTGTGACGCGGACAGAAGGATATCGTTACACCGCCGATTAAGTAATACTCTGTTTACCCGCTGGACTCAATCCAGTTATCCACTGGGCTCATTTTCGATCTATCTCCTGGGCTCGTTCTCTGCTTATAATTTACCCACTCGCTGGGTGGGATATGCATATAAACGCGTCGGAAAACCCTCTCTTCGGAGCACACTTTTGCGAGTCTCATCTGCAGACATCCTGGCAATGGCAGGATAAGACTCAGGATAAATATTATGCTCGGCTAGGTCCCCTTTCGGAACGTGCCAAGTTGTAGTGTAAAGTACATCGGCCTGAAATGCACTATCACTATGCCACAACTCACCCACTGTCGGCTAGCCACTTTTAAGGCTGTAGATCTCCGGCACGTAAGATGCAGCAGTCCGACCCGACATTACTGACCTTCCTGTGTGATGTGAAGCAACCAAATACCTTACCTACCACAAATCTCATCCGAGAATTACTTGCACAGAGGTCTCAAGAATCCACCGCATGGCGGGCCCTTGGCTCAGCAGGACAGTTGGATATAACCCAATGGGAACCCGGTCCGAGTCCTCCCCTCCCAGGCAAAACTCCCCGCTGTCCACCACCAACGGAGGATCTTGACTTGTGCACGAAAACCCCCTGGACCAGACAAGCTCTGCGGCAGGCCGGGCAAATGATTGCCCACCCTTTGGAAGGACCAGGGTCTGCCGATGCTCAGACATTCACTGAAGTCCTGCCAAACCGTGGGGCGGTTGAGCATGAGTCTTCGCAGCACTACTGTAGCAGATAAAGTTGTAATGCACAAAAAGTCCTGCACACGTGCACTTGTGTTCAACACAAAGGCTGTGCGCAGCTGATTCAGCCTCTCCAATTTCTCACAGAAGAACACTGCATGCTCTACTGTTTCCACGCTTGCACACCCAAATGGACCAAATCTACACCGCCGAAAACTCTGCGGGACAATTTCCTTGTGATACCGTTTCTTGTACCTCAACCATTCGACTGCCAATGGATGCTGACTGGTCAACATTCGTGTTAGAGCCTTACGATGCGCTGCATTCACCACGAGTACCAGGTAGTGCCAAAGAACAAGTGATAGGTCTGGGTGGATACTTCTCCAGAGGCTCGAGGCGCCCGTGAAGAAGGTAAAGATGGGTTAAGTTATCCAGGTCACACTGCAGATCTTGCATTGCTGCCCTATAAACAGCTTTACCCAGCGTATAGCTCAGAATCTCAGGTATACACGATTCGGTTAATATCCGGTTACTTTCCATCATACATAATAATTGGTAAGCAGTCTAGATTGGCGGATAAAGGTGCCTAATTGGGGATCGTATTGAAGTAAAAGAACCATTGAAGAACATAGGGATGGTTTCTGTAGTCCAGTAAGACGCCCCAACCGTAGATCGGCCACGGCTCGAGGTTTTAATATTGTCTGTGGTAACTTGGGGCTTGAAGCATCTTCATGCGACTTGCTTTCAACCCCGACAGGTTTTGCACAGTTTTGAGTAGACCTGGCTTTGATTGCGTCCAGACTCAACCAGAAGATGAACTTGTCACTTGATAAGTGGGAGTCAATTGATCGGCTGGTAGCAAATTATGCGGGCTTGATCTTGAAGTGGCTCGGCACATTGAAAGGGCAAATAGCGACTAGAGGACAGCAGGATGAAGATGAAGCATTTTAAATGGGTCTTGAGCACACGAAAGGAAGTACTGTGGGTACACTCGATCCAACGGCACAGAGCTAGCCGGAGCTAAATGGCAATTGAGCTTGCAAATTGAGAGAGGTCGGAGGCAGGGCGGGTGTTTGAGAAAGAACATCAGAATTCAGGTCAATCAGATGGGCAAACAGGTGTATCGTGATACGAGGCATCTGCTCAATAGCACACAATGGCGTCGTAAATAATGCCGCGGATGCAATCCCGTTGCCACTTGGCTATGCAATAAATTGGAAAAAGGCGCAGAAGTAAGTATCAGGGATGTCACGGGGAATTAGGGGAATGTGGGGTACACATTGGAAAGCGTGTGGAATGTTTCTTCTCGCCTCTTGGACCCTGCAAGATTATTTCGACCTCATCCCGAGCGGCACAATTTGGCCACCTTGATAGCGATCCACCCGTCTTGGTTAAGGACTTGGAACTTCTTCATTGCATTCAATACCATTTACCCACTATCCTCCAACATTGAGTTGACTTTTAACTGCCTGACTTTCCGTTCACGACGGGTTACTGCTCTAAATCACCGAATTTCAGTTACGTATGATCGTGACAAGGTGTAGATTGGATCAATGATGCTATATGTCCGTGGACAGTTCAAAATTCCTGGAACGTAAACAAGTTACAAAGATCAAAGGCCAGCCCCTGCTCTCTTGGATTCAGCACTTTCGCTTATCTCACCGCATTTGTGGAAATAGGTTTATATACGCATGAATGGGCGAACCAAACCCCAGTGCTTTTAGATTTTCGCTCCTTCACTTCGACATGGCAGCTAATGCATTTATATGCTCGTTGTGACGCGTTTGCCTGTATACGCCACTGATGCTGCTCAGAAGGCGAAGTGCATTTCGAAATCCCCGTGACCACAGGTTGCCTTGGTTTTTCTGAAAGAGATCATTGGTCAATGCATTCCACAGAAATACTGATTACGAATTGTACCGAAATCAACTAGATTGTTTGATTTGACCGATGTAACACGCTCGCCGGTGATGCCATCTATTATACCTTCGCTGCTCGGCTCCACCTTTTGTATTGCCTCATGGTATTTCTGGAGTTGGTCCCTTTTCTTTTTTATATGGGTATTGAAAAGGGTGAGAAGTTTTGGCTTGCTACAGGCAGGTGGCACAGCCACATTATGGAAGTACAACACACCAGCCAGCACAGGCTTATTGAGGCTGGTTGGATCAAAGTCCTGATCGAGATATTTTCCGTTTTGGATGACGTCAGATGTTGTTGGCATAACTTCTGTAAGTTGTGGTAAGGATTTTGTGGCGAGGATTTTGACACTTCTAAATTGATCTTATTTATACTTAGACAGCGGAGCGGCCTATTTTGCAGCTTACCCGGTTTTCCAGAGCGATGACACAGGAGGGGCTGCGAGCCGTGCCTGCTACGCCGGTCCCGTTTGTTCTGTTTCGTCCATCGGACTTTTGACATTTTTGTTGGGGTGTTGTACAACATTCCCACTAACTTGTTAGTGGGTCCTCAGGCGCCCCAATGGCATAGGATTCTCTGCCAAATTCGCATTTTGAGGTCACCCGTTCGATTCTCGCAGGTGTCCTTTCTTTTCACTTGCGCTTTTGATGTTATATTTTTTGCGGACGGGCTCATTTCCTCATGTTCTTCTCTCAGGAAATTTGAGGGACATATATTCATTGCTATTCAATTATTGAAATAATCTCAACACAATTTGGTTTCTATATTGTACACAATAAATCAGTGAGTTTTCTAGCCATCACTGCATTGCGTACCGTTTGAAAGCGTGTGCCGGCATCGGTTGACAAGGGCCAATCAGGGTCACCCGTGCATGCCGACATCAGTCAACCTGTGTCGGCACAGGTCTGGAGTTGATCGGCTGTTGTCAACCGATGTCACCCTTCCTTGCCGACGGGCCGTGCATGCTAAGAAGATTTATTTCATGTACTGTACCCAATTGCACATAAAACAATGAGATTCCACTTGGTCCTCTCCATTTCATTTCTGCCCACAGGTGCTCAAGCTGAACCAATGAACCCTCCATAATTTCTCTCATGTTAGGCAGGAATTCTGAAGTAGACAATGGCCCAGGTTCCCGTGCCCAATGCGAGCTGGTCGACGTGTCGACCGAGCGAGAATTGGGCCCAGTCGATTTTGACATGCAAATTCTATCTGGATATTTTCTGCTTCTCAAACCTACTCACATTCTCTACAACAGTTCCTGAAGAGACCAGGGCCAAAAAAAACCCAATTTTGATATGCTCATATCCCGGTTCAGCTCCGTACAGCAACGGTTCAGTCTCTCATGATGTTTCCCTTGTTGTTGTTTCCCAAGTCTTTGGTGTCGGAGCTTCTCAAACTGTGTTTGTTCCCTTCAATGTTGATTCATCGGTTTTTGCTCTCACATAGTCACTCAAATTTTCCAACACTTGAGTTGTGGCACAAGTCCATGAGACCAAAAATCCAAGTCACCCGACATGCATTGGAAACAAAACTGCAGATCCATTGTAGAATTCAAATATTGTTGAACCTTCGTGAGTTTGTGCAAACCAGGACCTATCTGGCAGCCAGAAACAGACCTGTAGGATGGCTTGGGTGAAGTGAAATTATTCAACTAAATCTCCAACTGAATTGATATCTGGGGAATGGATTAATGTCGCCTGGTGCGATCTGAATTTCAAACCGTCAGCGGGCTCTGCCGCAAAGCGCGCTATTGATGTTATCAAACAACGCCAAAAAACACCTGAAACACGTCAACCGACAACATCACAATTTTCACGCGATTTTTCACAACACCGGAACAACTTCAGCTAATGTCACCAGAACGGCAAATGCACTCGTCGTGCTTGGACCTCCCTCCGACTGTTTACAACTATCCCAACCACTATACACAACATCAACCACCAGGCTTGACTACATACCCTGCAAAATAAAAATTAGTTTGGGTGAACAACACGAAAATGCGAAAAAAAACACATGAAACACCGCAATCAAAATGTCAAAAGGATGTCTGGATGTCTAGGCTGGACTTCTCTCTACAGGACGTTGATAAGGCGTGAACGGAATACGCCTGCATTTGCACACCTGAGTGTATTCGGGCCCTCTGATGGTAAGCGGCGTTCCCTTGTCAGTGATAAGGTCTGACCCAAGGCAGGCAGCGAAAATCATACTAACTTGAGACGAAATTAAACATGTGCAATCCGATTCAAACCGTCTGCTTAAGATAAAAGCAAGTATCTGCCTAAGATACGAAAAATTAAGAGGTATAGGCCCAGCTCATTTTGCTGCAAACCCAACCAGTTCCGCTACCGCGGCAGTCTCTCAGAGTCTAATACTCCAGACAATAATCAAACCTTGTGCCTCGGTTGATGGAAGCTCCACTGCCGTGTTTTTCTATGTTGCCGGGGCGCAGCGGGACTCAAAAAAAGAAATGAGAGTATCGGGAGTCGAAGGAATTCGGAAGGAAGAAAGGCGTGATGACGTCAAGCTCATGTGTCACATCAAGAGCTCTCTCTTGTCCTCCATGATCAACGACGTCGAAATCCACTAGTACTGCCATCCCTGTTGCAGGTGATCTGGGTCCGGTGGCTGGCCTGCTGCACGCAAAACTACGCATGCCACAAGAGCCTCTTCTCAGGCACTTCGTCGCCATCATGATGAACGCGACCCTCGATTCCTCATACCGCGCCGGCCGCCACCTTTTCTGGGCGCTGCATGCCCCTTCACCAACGTTATCGATTTGAAATGCGAGCGCTGTGCATCTCCACTCGGAATTCTGGGGCCTCAAGCGCAAGGCCCGGCTGACATGGTTCGGCTGTATCCTCCATTTCTCGTCCGAGATCCATCTGTGTCGCGCAGTCCATCAACACCACTTCACGTATCCGCATAGATGGGGCTCGGTGTCCTTCAAAGACTCTCCGAAATTCCCGCACTACTTTCACTCACAGCGTTCGGTGTCCGTGACGGTGAGTTCATGAGATGACCAGATAACACCTCGGCCGTAACTCAGACTGGTGGCGCGCATGACATATCACAGGTTACTATGTATTTGCCCATGGCATATGTTGATTCATTAGTCGTGTATTGACAGACAGCGCACTTGCAAGTGTTGAGTGAATCAATCCATTTACCGGGAAGCTAGACGTTCTTGTCCCCCAGCTGCGTCCACTTTCCCTATCCGGTTTTGATTCCGCGAACGAGAGCGGGCTATGGAGATAATCTCAAAATATAAGACATTTTGCGGATCGCTCGAGTCATTGGCGATCCCAGAATCTGCCTGCTCATCATTTTTTCGCTGGCGCTGTATCCTTGGACCCGCCCGAATCATATGCCGTTCTAAATGCACTTTTAATACTTCCCATATATTTTTATGCCGTTCCAAATGCACTTTTATTATTCCTCACCTTTTTTCGCATTTTCACCAACTTTTAGTGTAAATTTCACAACTTTCCCCACAACTTTGCTCACTTTTGAAGCTCGAAATAAGGTGGGGATCTCTCCTGTTTTTCCCCTACTTTTATTATTGGACTTACAATTTCACCAAACTTTGTTTCAAACTTCACCAACTCACTTCAGTCAACCCTTTTCCCAGACCCATAGGGTCTAATTGTTTGCAGTACATAATGGGTCCTACGGGGGGTAGATTTGGCTGGAGTTCCCACATATAGAGGGAAGGACCACAGTGGCTGTGGGAACTGTGTGGGATGCCCAGGTGTGTATATCTGGGCTTCCCACATCGCCAATTTAGGCTTCCCACATTTGATGTGAGATGTCCCAGGGGGTCACGTCACAGGGGCCAAACAAATTGCGATACTGCATGCATTTCTGCATGTACTGGGCTGCAAATAGGTGAATCTGAAAGCCCTTGCATGCCTTAGCCTGTGGGAGGTGCCATGTCCAATAATAACAACATTATGCTGGCCCTATTAAATGCCCTCTCCCTGCTTGTATGGGCTGGTGCTCGTAGCATGGGGCATGTACAGGCTTGCCTTTAAACTGTTCAGGCTGTATGAGGTCTGTCATAGCTTGCAAGGCATGGATGGGCTTGCAGGTTGGGGCACAGAGGGTATATATGTGACTTTGGCTTGCAGCCTGGGGAGTGGATGGGGTATGGGCTATGCTATCCAGACTCATACCTTGCAAGACAAGGGGCATACCATACCTCATACAGGCTCATTTATACCTTGGGTATTGATATGCAATATAGGCTGGCATATAGCCCATGTAAAGAGGGTCAGTATGTTCTCTGCTATCCATCCAGACTTGTACCTTGGGGTATGGGGTGTATAGTCTGCCTTCCAGGCTCATACCTTGGGTACCATCCTATGCTATGAGTCCATGCCAATATCTTGCTGTACAAGGTATGTTGTACCTTGTCCAGGTTCCCACCTTGGGTATTGATGTGCAGTAGTATAGACTAGCACATGGCTTTATTCTAACAATCATGCCTGGTATATTTTGAGTTCATTCCAGTGTCAAAAGAAATGCATAATAAATCTGCAGCTCAGCTGAAATGTGACAAAACTCAACAACTGCTTTAGTTGAAAACATAGGCTTACATAGTTCAACAGACTTGCGTATTCACTGAACATGTATGGCTATACATGATACCAGAGAATAGCACAAATACAGATAATGTCTCAAGGGATGGACTGCAGCCCATCTGGAACATCTCAATCAAAACTGGGAGTTCCCATGCATAAAGGGTCCATCCCATCACAGCAAGGGCATTCCCATTGCAAACAATTGCTCATGGGAAGTCCCATTTCTGTCTGGGAATTCCCAGCTTCGGGCTCACTTGGGACATCCCACATGCACTATGGGAATGACCACACCTACTATATAAGGTAAACACACATGGTCATGTGGGCATTCCCAGTTGCAACTGGGAATGACCACACCTACCATATAGGTAGGCATGCGAGAGCAGTGTGGGCACTCCCAGGTGCAAGTGGGAGTGGCCAAAACTGCCATTTATGGTAGTACCATGGTCCTTCCCACTTGAACAACTGGGAACGACCACACCTGCCATTTATAGTAGTACCATGGTCCTTCCCACTTGAACAACTGGGAATGACCACACCTGCCATTTATGGCAGTACCATGGTCCTTCCCACTTGAACAACTGGGAACGACCACACCTGCCATTTATGGTAGTACCATGGTCCTTCCCACTTGAACAACTGGGAACGACCACACCTGCCATTTATGGTAGTACCATGGTCCTTCCCACTTGAACAACTGGGAACGACCACACCTGCCATTTATGGTAGTACCATGGTCCTTCCCACTTGAACAACTGGGAACGACCACACCTGCCATTTATAGCAGTACCATGGTCCTTCCCATTTACATAACTGGGAAGGACCATAGCACTTGTCCATAGTCAGTCGTCGTAGGCAAAGGTTTAACTACATGTATGGAGCTTAGTCTACATCTGACTATGGATGCTATGAACAAGAGAGTGGATAGACGAGTGCATATTGCAAACCCTGACCCCCTGTACAGAGCTGGGTCTATGTCTGACTACAGACACTATGGATTAGAGAGTGGATAGATGAGTGCATATTGCAGACCCTGACCACGTGTACAGAGCTTGGTCTACGTCTGACTACAGACGCTATGGATAGACGAGTGCATATTGCAAACCCTGACCACGCATACAGAGCTTGGTCTACATCTGACTACAGACACTATGGATAGACAAGTGCATGTTGCAGACCCTGACCACATGTACAGAGCTTGATCTATGTCTGATCTGACTACGGATGCTATGGATAGACGAGTGCATATTAGCCTGTTTGCAATGCAGCCATTGGAGCCACCATGTGGCTAATTTGCGTTGCGATAGTTGATGGCTGATGGCTCGGTAAAGTTTCTTTGTCTTTATATCTGAGCTACCCGGAATGAAGATTGAGCTATTAAAAACAACTCTTGCATCCAATATGCTTCTCGCTGATCTTCCAGAGGCCTTAGACCGGCAATGTATTTCTCAAGAAGGCCGGTTCCAGCCATGTACTTAGATCTTACCTGCACATGGCTTCAATGTGAGGCGGCATGGGTCTTGGAATGTGTCTTTATTGTGTAGACAGAATATTTCAAAATATAATGCAGTGTGTAGTGAGTGAAAGACAAAATGTTATCGTTGTGGAGCCATCAACTTTCGCAACGCAAATCAGCCATGTGGTGGCTCCAATGGCTGCATCGCAAACACTCTATTGTAGACCCTGACCACACATACAGAGCTTGGTCTATGTCTGACTACAGATGAGAGAGTGGATAGACGAGTGCATATTGCAGACCCTGACCACACGTACAGAGCTTGGTCTACATTTGACTACGGACGAGAGAGTGGATAGACAAGTGCATATTGCAGACCCTGACCACACGTACAGAGCTTGGTCTACATCTGACTACAAATGAGAGAGTGGATAAATGGACCATGCATACAGAGCTTGGTCCCCGTCTGACTACGGACACTATGAACGAGAGAGTGGATAGATGAGTGCATATTGCAGACCCTGACTATGTGTATTGCAGCAAAAGCAATTGAGTTGGGTGTTATGAGGTTCTGGAGGTGATTAGAGAATCTGTGTAGGATCAGATAGCATTGAACAATGTTGGGGTGAAAATAGTGTATTTGGAAGACAGAACCGAGAAAGAAGTGGCCATTGACAGCAGGAGGATTAGTTGGTTCAGGTAGAGTACTAGGCTTGTATGTTGAGGCACAATGCTCATGTCAGCAGTATAAGGTTTCAACAATACTAGCAGTTGGCCCGTGCTACGCTACAGCCACGGAAAAGAATTATAGTCTGACTTCCTAAACCTCCCCAATATCTGATGGCTGAGCATGCCGCTCGTCGTGAACCTTCAGTTGACTTCTTGCGGCCAATAATAATTCCGATTCCATTGGAGATCCTGGTCTTCTCGGTGGGGTAGCCTTCCAAACCGAGTGATTGTTTTTCTGCCTACAGTTTCGTGTTCAACGGATTGAAGGCTTCGATGCTGATCTCGTGTTTGTGGAATGCTGGCAAGAGATATTGCCCATTAACCCAGTAAGCCACAATGTCTAGCTCGTAAGGACATTGAATTCAAAACTTCTCTTCATCTTTCTCTGCCCCATGTTGATAACCCTTTCCAATTTTTAGATTCATCTGTTCTCTTCCCATCAGGCATCTCAAACATGTTCTTAAACCTATTTAAGAGACATTGGTTCAATTTGCCAGCTCTCGCTCAGTCGCCCCATGGCTGGTTCTATCATTCTGCAATTTGCCTGTCTCCCCTTCCCTGTTCCGTGACAGCCGAGGCGCAAAACCAACATCTTGACATCGCTGTAGAATGGGCTCATCTCATTGCTGTATTATCTTGGGAGCAACATGATGTGAGGACTCGTGGACTTGATCCCCACCTTCAGCAAGTATAGCAAGAAAACCAGGAGAACAAAGTTCAATGAACAGCTCGACATCGCTATGGAGCTGGAGGAAAGAATTCGACATTGCGGTGGAGCCAGATTCAACATCTCGGCAAACTGTGGAGCAGATTCCCACAGGCGCCACTTTTGTCTCGACAACCACGTCTTCTCTTACATAGGATGCGCCAGTGCCGAACAATCAGCAAGCCGCTGGGATCAGCACGTTGAGTTTTTTTGTTGAACAGTCCCGTCTCCAGCAGTGAGAAGTGAATGATTCTCAACATCTCAACAATGTTATAAATAGAAACCCTGCAGTCGAGTGGAGCCGTTGTTCAGAAATCAACATCTTGACGGTTTTCCGTTCAACCGTGGGGCATTCGGATTGCCGACAGCCAATACCGTCATATGGCCGTTTGTGTTGTCTTGTCTCACACCCATAGGAAGTCTTCATTTCTTATATAGATTCTCAGATCAATGGTCTGGATTTGTGCACACTGCTTGAGTTTCAGATTCCATAGTCTACAATGTTTGGTCCTTCCCCGTCTCCCGCTTCCTTGCAGCGACATTCGAAGGTGAGAAAACAACATCTCGACATTGTTGTGGAGTTAGATGCCGCTCGGACCTACTCACAGACGAACCCGGTGTGCTGCTCCGCTCGCTCCACTTTGACGTTTCTCTAAGACACTCACGTCTTTTCTTATATAGATAACAACTATTGGAAATGACTGGGAGCTGAATGAGAGCCAAAATCAGAAAGAAAAAAAAGAAGGAAAAAAAAGAAAAAAGATATGAGCCTTATGTTTCGATGTGTTCTAGTGCAGATTGGGATATACAAATTGAATTCAGCCCTTACAATATAATTACCTACAACATGTTTAATCTCAGCACTGTAAATAGTTGTGTCATTTATTCACGTATTGCCGGCTGGAGTGGCAAACTTGTTGAGGGCCTTTAGATAGAGTGTAGATAATATGTTAGCTATCCGCTGCCCATGTTGTTTGTTGTGCTAAGTGGTCTAACGCGTTTGCTACTTGACCATTACATCATGAGCTGGTCGTGTGTTCGAATCTTGTTTTGGCCCAGCACATTTTATTATTATTACTTTATTTTTGCCTTTCGATCCGCTCCTTAGCAGGCCGTTCAAACTATTTGAAAGCATAGAGCATAAAACATAGTGCATAAAACATAGTGCATAAAACATAATGTAGCCTAAAACATGCCTGAGCATAAAACATAAGTGGGACACTAATGAATCACAAAAGAGAATTGTAGGTGCGCGTAAGAGAAAACTGTGGAATTAATCAACTAACCCCAGTAGTTCCTTTGCCCTCAAGGCCCTCGCTCGATCTTCCTGTGATGCGAGAACTGGTTCCATGTCATCCGGGATCTGCCTCCATTTTTCCTCAACAGTGTCGTAGTAGAAAGTATAGCGGTCCCGAAGCCTAGCACGCGACGCTGGCTGGAATCTCGTAGCATAGAAGATGACGGAGCGCTGATCACCAACCCTAAGCCGCACCGCGATGAGCGGAGGCTCCCGCGACGCGTCACCACCGCCAGGTGCGTCCGGGCTACGTTTGCGCTTGCGGTCGCCCGCGTGGGTCTGTCCCACCCGCTGAGCATCCTGATTATCGTCGTCCCGCCGGCGGCGTTTCGTCGGTCGCTCAAAGGGGGTATCTGCCGCGGGGGAGAGCTCAAGACGTCGGGCGAGCGCAGACTCCCGCCCAGTCGTACTGTTGTGATGAAGTCGCGAAGAGCTCGGCCCCGCGATGGCGTTTGGCTGTGCGGGCGGACTAGGGGGAGCAGGAGGGGGGAGACGTGACCGAGGCCGCTCTGGACCTGCGTGACGCTTCGGCTGTGCGGGCGGACTGAGGGGAGCAGGAGGGGGGAGACGTGACCGAGGCCGCTCTGGACCTGCGTGACGCTTCGGCTGTGCGGGCGGACTAGGGGGAGCAGGAGGGGGGAAGACGTGTCCGAGGTGCCGGTGCGAGAATTGGGGATCCAGCGTCGACGGGACGTGGGGGACGTGACTGAGGGGGCGGTGGGGTACCTTCAGCTCTCCTCTTGTCTGCCCGCCGCTGGGCCCGCCGGCCCGCCGCCTCTGCAACAGCGGCGCCATACACAGGGCTGTGTCGGACCATCTTGAGAGCACGCCCGTCCGTGCTCACGACGAGCGGTACTTCCTCCTGGTCCTCCAATTGTTGATCTCGCTCCGCTATTAAACGATGTCAGTGAATTAAAGACACCTAAAGCACGAAATAACTCACCAGGTTCCCAGGGGACGATGCGGATGACGGGCTCCCCATCGGGATCTTTGTCGGTGCCCTTCTTCACGGCGCGTTCCAGCGCAGGCATGAAGGAGTCGTACTCCTTAACGTTTGGAGCCTTCGTATTAAACTGCTCTGCACCGATGACTTGACCGATGTTCTCGAGGGCCAGAGGATAGTCGATTATGCGGAACTTGCCACGGAATGCCAGGTCGAGAAATTTATCGTTCCAAACCATGGTGGCGGTCTTGACTTGCTCCGTGGTTAATAAACCCTTCTTGAAACACATTTCGGCTGTTCTGGTCGTCAGCAGGCTGGGACTCGCAAGAAAGGATCGAGATACATACTGAGACGGTCCCCCATAATCGTCCCAAATCTATTACGGTAAACGTCGCGTTTTCCTTTCTTCGTGTTCTGGTTTGAGGTCTTGGATGGGCGAGGAACATACAAGCGTGAGGCATCTTCCCCGCGCTCTTCCATTTGGATCACCCTGAAGAACAGCAAACGATCAGCGTAAATCCAGGCGAAATAGAGTCCAGCCTACCGAATCTTCGTCTCCAAATCCCCCATGAAGCCGGTGATGCTCGAACCGTCTGCAAGGCGAACTTGCTCCATCTCGTGCGACCCCCGCAAACGCGAATGAGTCTCCGCCGCGGGGGTCGATGGCGACGGCAAAGATATGCATCCCCCACGTGTTGGAGAGTTGTTTCGCCTGGGGAAATGTTAGTCAGAACGCTTTCGAAACCAATGCATATAGAAATGCACCATTTGGATCAGAGGCTCAGCGGCCTTCTTCGCCTGGACCTTGTATTGTCCTTTGGTGCGCAGGTTCTCAACGTGGTTGGCGTTCAGCTCCTTCCACCAGTTGTGCAACCAGGGGAGGCGTTCCAAAACGAGCGAGGTTTTGCCCATTTCGGCTTTGGAAAGGCCGGGCAGAAGCGCCTCGAACGCCCTGCGGGCGTCAGTATTGTACTGTGCTGCGGATACTGTAAAGTTCTTAGAACTCAAGCGGCAGATTGAGATGGAAATGAGCTTACCACCGGGTGGCTTCGGGTGGTGCACGGCATGGTGCGACAAGTACATATTCCACGCCGATGTATTACGCAGCTCATGGGGGGTGGTAGCGCGGCGAAGCGTTGCGGGATCCTTGTTGCACGACGCGGCTAGAGCCACGACTTTGGCGTCATATTCCTGGTCCAACGTGTAGAGCTGTTCGAGAATTTGCCGGGGAACGCGACCGGGAGTGTAACCGCGCTCCATGAGGTCCTCCTCCATGACATCCTCGGGATTGAAGTGGGCAGTCTCAGGTTCAGGGGCGGGCGCCGCCGTCGTTGCTCTCCCCTTTCCCTTCTCCTTGGTTGCCGTCGTCGCCGTCCCCTTTGCCTCTGCCTTCCGCCTGCTCGACTTCCTTCCTGCTTCATCCTCGCGGAAGCCGTTGGTGGCGGCTTCTGCCAGATAGTCCTGCATGTCCTCGTCGTCGTCCGCAGTTGAGGCTGCAGCAGGCGAGTACCTGCGCGCTACCCGAGCCGCCTCGAGTCTTCGCTTCGCCTCCTGGGTGCGCCCATACTCGTCCGTGCTATCATCGGAGCTGAGATCCCGGGAGGGCGAGGGCAAGCGTTCAGGTGGTGGGCGATTGCGACCACCGTTCCGCGTGCGAGGGGGAGAGCGACGGGGGGAGACTGGGGTAGGGGCAATTGCCGGACGGGAGACTGGCGGTCTAGTGTGGGCGGGAGGAAGAGGAGGGGGAGGGCCTCGGGCTGATGGTATAGAAAGGTTATGCGGACCATGTGCATGAGGTGCAGCGGGGGCGTCGCCAGCTTGCGTGGGCGGCTGTGGTGTCAAGGCATTGCCGGTGCGACGTGCGCGCGAACGGCCGCGGGATGCGGGCGAACGGCCACGGGAAGCAGCTCGGGACGGAGATGGCTCGTTGGTGTTACGACGGGAGGGCGTGCGCGAACGGCCACGGGAGATGACCCCGGGAGAAACTGGGCCGACAGTGATGGAGCGGGAATTGCCACGTCGCAAAGGTTTTGGAGAGGAAGCCGGCGAGAGACTTCGGCTGGGCCTGGGGTTCAGCGACCGCCGGGTGCGCCTCGGAGGGGGCGAGTCGTAGTCGGCAAGCGGCTCTTCTATATCGTCGGGGTCGCGGTACCCGACTGTGGTCAAGTCGGCGAACTGGTATGTGTCTTCCTCACCCCCCTCGTCCCCCCATGTGGGCGTCCTCGACATCAGTGCGTTCATTGTCGTCGAGGCGTCCCTGTAGTCCCTGCGTGGCAACGGTAAAACCGTCCAGGTTGTCGGAATTGAGTTGGGGCTCAGACCCGACTGATTTCCACAGGTTGTCGGATGAGACTGATGCTCTCCTCCTGGGCACGCGTCGCCGGTGGGCGAGACTGAACATATCGTCATTCACGTCACCTGTGGCTGGCCGCGGGACTGTCTTCGAGCGAGGTGATCGCCGGCGGGGTAATGGTCGAGTGGGTTTTAGTGAGAACGCAGGGGCAGCGTGCTGAGAGGCCAGGGGTGAATTGGCAGGCGAGGCCAGAGGCGGAGACGAGGGCAGAGGCGGAGACGAGGGCAGAGGCGGAGACGAGGGCGGTAGGGGTGACTCAGCAGCAGGGGACCGCGGCCGACTCTCATCTCCTGTACCCGCGCCGCTGGCGATGGTCTAGAATAAAATGAGATACATAAGACTTTAAGCAAGGCAGAAACGCACTTCTCCGTCATCCTCTGACTCTTCGTCGTCGGGAACTGCCTTCAGTTCTTTCTCAGGAGCAGCGTCGATGACCTATAATAAAAAATCAGATACATGAGGCGCAAAGTAATGCAGAAACGCACTTTCTCATTATCCTCTGGCTCGTTGTCGCTAGGACTCTCATATCCGGCACCCGCGCCGCTGGCGATGGTCTAGGATAAAATGAGATACATGAGACGTTAAGCAAGGCGGAAACGCACTTCTCCGTCATCCTCTGACCCGTCGTCGTCGGGAGCTGCCTTCAGTTCCTTCTCATGAGCAGTGTCGATGACCTGTAATAAAAAAAATCAAATACATGAGACGCAAAGTAATGCAGAAACACACTTTTCCATTATCCTCTGGCTCGTCGTCGCTAGGAACAGCCGCCAGTACCTCGTCAGGAGCGACTTCCGCCGCGTTTGGGGGTTCAGCGGCTTTCTGTGAATGCACAGTGTGTCAGTAAAATATCCAAGACAATGGAAAACGCGAACCTTCTTCGCCTTTTTCTTGCGAGACGTATTAGCTCGCGGTCCGAGGCGTGTCGGCGGTCGCGGGGCTTTCGTGCGTCCCGCCAAGCGAGTATTGGCAGCGGGCGCCGCAGCCGCAGGGCGCGTCGACGACCGTGTAATGGGCATAGCAAATTGAGTTTTCAAAAAAGGATTGCGGGGGAAAATCCTGAAGAAATCTCAATAATTTTACGGGCAGCATTAACGAATTTTTTTTTTACCATCTGGTCGATTCCATCTTCGGTGACTCGTGCGACTCGCGCTTTGAGCCGTAGGTGAGGGCTCATTTATTCTCTCATTCATTCCCTCATACATTCACTAACTACATACTGTTGCCGTCGGGCGGGGCGACGCGACTTGCTCTTGACCATGGTGGTCGGGAGCAAGTGCCCAAAAATTGCCGAGGCCGTGATGCACCACATGTGATGTGTCCATTTTCTGTTTTGGGTCATCGGCCGTTCTTTTCGGCCGATGACCCAAAGCGGAAAATGGACACGTCATGTGTGGCGAGACAGGTGACGTGACATTTTTCCAATCTCTCTACCGTACCACCACCAAGTCCGTAGGAACACTGTAAAGTAGTTATAAAACACGAGCGGCTTGGCTTTACGAGTGCGAATGTAATTCAGCAACCTAAACTACGCGTCTAAAAAGTGAAACTTACATATTCTTTGTAGACCATATTGCAAAATGTCCGATGTCGAAAGACGCAGTGACGAGGAGCCAATGCCCGAGGAGCCGACAAGTGACGTCAATGACGATGAGCCGATGCTCAGTCGCGTCCCCCCGCCTGTCAACGAGGAGCTGGCGCGTCGCGTACCCGAGGAGCCGATGCCAAGTGGTGTCAATGACAACCAGCCGATGCCAAGTCGCGTCCTCCCGCCTCCCCCGCCTCCGACGCCCGGACGTGTCCTCTTGCCTGACAGCGAGGCGCTGGCGCTCCGCGCGCGCACCCCGCTCTTCCTCCCCGACTCTCGCGGACCGACGCCGTTTGACATTTCTGAATTGGGCTTCAATGACTCTCGCCGGCCGACCCCGATGCCCAGTCGCGTCCCCCCGCCTGACAGCGAGGAGCTGGCGCGCCGCGCGCGCGACTTTCGCGGGCCGACGCCGTTTGACTTGACTGGCTTGGACTTGGCTGGTTCTCGTGGGCCAACCCCGATTCCGAGTCGCGTCCCTCCCGACATAGACGCATCACGGAAACGTGCTCGGTCAAATTCAGTCAAGCTCCCTCCGAGTAAACGACGAAAGCCGCGTTCCGTTGCTCGTTTTTTCGATTTGGCGGCTGAGGAGGATGAAGACAGTGGCGATGACAGCGAGCCCCGACGCGTCCGACGCGCCAACGAAGACGCCGACGGCGGGGAGGGTGAGGACGACGATGAGGAAACTCCCTCTGATCGAGGTATTTTTGTCCAATCTGCAAGCCAGCGTTCATGACTCATCTCCTAGCAGAATTTATTGATGATGAGCCTATTCATCAGGGCTCACATTTCACCATCCCCGATGAAACCGACGCCGACGCTTTGGAAGCACTCGCAGCCAGTTTCAAGGCAGCGTCTGCATCATCTCCGTCTGCTGTCTCGCCCTCCTCAGCCTCTCCGTTCTCCACTTCCACATCCTCACACGACCTGGTGCATAATTTGTTCGCGCCAGCGCCTTCAGATGAGCGAGCGACAGTTCAGCGTGGCGAATGGATTCGTCTCAAAAAAAAGCCTTACGAGGGAAAATTAGCATGGGTCGCCTCGAGCCAGCGATTCATCGTCGCAAATTCAGACAGAGTTGGCGATGCGGATCCGTGCAGTCGCGTAACATACAACGCTCCCCTCCATGCAACTGCATACCCTCGAGTCCTGCCAAACCCCGACGAACTCCTGCCTTTTAAACAGAGTAAGGAGTTATATTTCAAACAGGCGACCTTCATTGGCACTACGTCAGCACTGGTGGAAGGTGTCCGTGTCGTCGTAGTCGCAGGAGAGCACAAAGGCAGTGTCGGATACATCGTCATGATTCGGGAGATTGCCGACGAGAGATATCGTGTGCGATGGGCGAAGATTCAGGAGGAGTACAACGGTACTGATACCGTTCGCGGGGACTCTCGAGGGATTTTTGTTCAGATCTCGCACCTCCGGCGACACGCGCTCGATCCCCCAACCCAATTTCGCATTTTGGACCGTGTTCAAGTCGTCACGGGCATCGAACACCGCGGAGCCATTGGTCGCATAATCCAGATTGACGACCAGTGGCTGAGTGTTCAATGCATGGAGGAATCCGGCCAGCAGAACATCATCGAAGTTGAACACCGTCGTGTTGCGCGACATTTTATGGAGGGGGATTTCGTCTGCCTAACGGGGGCATTCAAAGATCGTCGCGGATTGGTGGTTAAGGTCTGCACGGGCGGCGCTCTTGAACTGTACAGTGTAAGGCCTTGTTTCATTGCAGAACAAGATATGAAACTAATTCAAACTAGGGCCAACGAGACTCCAACGGGTCGGATATTGAAGAAGACCCTCTGGTGAGTGGTGTATTTTTTTTCGAAACTCTGACTAGCTCGCTGAGAGACTTGATTGCGTACAGTGGAGAGTTCCATCACGCGATGTGAACTTCGATCTGCACCCAGATTCTTCAATATCGTCCTGGTCAGCTTTGATGCCACAACCCGAGATCATCGACATCCAAACCTTCTCTGCCCAAACGGCGTCAACGTCGGCTCATACGGCGCAACCACAATTTATCGATCTGACTGGGGTATTGGGTTCTGCAGTACGAGAAGGCAAACATGTTGGCTTCGATCCCACCGATGCGCTGCGATCGGCACTAGGGCACGATCTCGAAAAGAGGTGGCGTGAAGGGAAAAATATCGACTCTGATTTCACTAATGCACTGCAATCGGCGGTCGAGGAAGATCTCAAAAAACAGCGGCAATTACGCGAAGGGAGACCCGTCGGGCGCCGTTATGAAGGAATGGAAGTTTTGGTTGCATGGCAGGGTCCGTTCAAGGGAACGCGAGGTGTAGTCACCGGCGACTTTGACAGCCCAGCTCGAGCGGCACGCATACAAAAGCGCAAATGTAAATACCAGGTCGAGGACGACAATGGAATCATGGTCACCGTTCAGAAGGAGGGCTCCAACATGAGGTTCTCGCTTGATATAAAGACGTTGGTACATCTTCAGTGCGTGTTTATCTCTTTCTCATTTTTTCTTCATTTGTGACAACCTTTGAAGTACCCGGATGCCGCTCTCGAAAACAAGGGCTCTTCCTCGGTGGATGCTTACTCCACAGCTTACAGCGCGCGCTGGTACACCGCTCCCGCCGTCCCGCTCGCCAACGCCGCCACCACAAGCTTCTTCGTCGTCAGTATCGAATAGCCAACTTCTCGACGGTAATCTAATTTGACCATACCCACTCTGTTTACATTCTAACCGTGCATTTTCAGGCGAACTCGATGGCCGATGGCTCTGCCTTCCCGGCCTCCTCAACAAGCGCGTGGATGTCATATTGAAGGACATTGTGCGCAGTGAAAACCGTTACTTCAGACCCGGGAAGCGGATTCTCGGCTGTGAAGGTCGATCCGGCTATCTTGCTCTCGGTCAGCCGTTCCCCAAAGAGGATCTCGACAAGAAGATGATTCGTGTGTGGGCCGTTGGACCGAACGGCACCAATCACCCGGTTCGTGGCCCTTGCATCAGGCCAATGAGACACATGGCGGACGGAACCCCAATTAACCAAGTCGTAACTCGTGTTGTGATAATTGGGCCCGACACCGTAGGAGATGTCAGCAAATTGGGGTGCTATGGCGAAGCCCGACCCCACAATGCCCAGGTCTCGGCCGTCAAGTTTGCGAATTCGGGATTGGGGTATTTCCATTTGAGTAGTCTTTGCCGTTCGCTGAATGCGTCAGTACCGAACGATGGTGGTGTTCTGGGCACCACAGTTTTTACTTAGCATATTATCGCAACTTCGTAGCTTTCCTGACGCAAGAAAAAAAATAGTTCAAATGTATAATAGAGTATCAAACAGAAGTATATAATAAAGCATTAACTGTAAATGAATTTACTTGTACAATCCAATGCTTTGGAAGTAACCATTAAAATCTTGGGGACAGCCGCCAATAAGCGCTCAATAGACGCCAGTCGTTCACCCGATACAGAAAATGACCACATCAACTGATCGAGTGATGTGACCACGTAACCTCTTCGCCTCTTGCTCCCGACCGTCATGTAGCTATACATAGAGTAAACGTATAGTAAATAATTTAGAGCTATTCCGCTGGATCGTGAGCTGAAGAATAGAGTAAGTAGGACCAGTGAAAAGTAATCAAAGTGGACGGCGCGTCCATATTCGAGTGAGCATTGTCAGTGCAATTGTGAGTTATTCCCGTGTAAGCCAGGCGTACATTGACCATGTCCATAGAGAACGTTGACCTCGAACCAAGTTATACCAAAGTGAGCGGCGCATCCATCTCCAAGTGACGCCGTTACCACAGCCAGTTAGTTCAATTGCCTTGTTATCCTGGCGTCCACTGATCCAGTCTCGACACAGAATGCGTATGACCAAGGAACAGCGCCGGGCGGCGGCCCAGCCTCTCTCCTACGAGCACAACTCGGAGACGATTCCAGATGTGCGCAGCAAACTCCCTGACCATCTCTCGCGCCGAGGCGAGATCCTGTTCCCCAACGGTCGGATGCTCGTCCAACAACCCCTCCCTCCTCGTGTCGGTCACGTTGGATTCGACAGCTACATAACCGCCGATATCGACCCTGACACCCCCGCGGGCAACCGAGATCGCCTACCGGACGGCGGTATCATCTTCGACATCGAGCGTACGCCTCCAATCTCGCCATCTAAACACCGCAAGAAACGCGCTGCGCAATGGCGTCGCTGGGACCAGGAGATAATCCCACTCCTCATCCCACATTATTCCTGGGTGATTTGGGAAACTAAATGTTTGCGGGAGCTGGAGAAGTTGGGCCCGCCAGTTCAGGATTGCGACTGCATTCCTCGGATTCAGAGGGTCACTATCATGCGGTTTTCCTGTACGTTTCAATGCTCAGAAGGGCGGATATGTACTGACGCTTGGCAGCCGTCGAAGATATGGACGTCCCTGTCTTGAGTACCATGGGGTATCAGCTGAATCATCAGGTATTCGCATCTTTTTTATTTTTTTTTTCTGCTGTAGACTAAACCTACTGTAGAACACACTCCGCCGACGTTTCGGTAACGCCTTGACATGGTACGGCCACCTGCGGAACCGGTCCAAAGCCCATTACCGCGCGGCGCTGGAGAAGATGCGCTCTGTCCCTCCCGCGCCGGTGGTGGCACGGGATGAGTCGCTGGATTCCAGTCCGCATCGTCGCGCATCTCCTGCACGACCATCAACGCCAGTGACGCCGCCACCCCACCGCTCGCTCAGCCGAAGTCTCAGTCCCACACGCCACGTTTGGGGTCAGCCGCGGGAGCCCACGCCAGGAGGCCTGCCACCGACGACACCATCCCGCTCTGAACGTGAGCCGCCTGAACCTCCGCGCGTCCGCAAACGCGGGCGTTCTCCACGCCCCGACCGCCCGGATCCGCCTTTCCCCGACCCGCCGCCACGCACCCGCCCTAGCGAATACCTTCGCAGTCGGTGCCCTTTGTGTTTCGGCAATTCGTATCGTGACCCATCGCAGCTGTGAGTATCAATTTCCATGTTTTTGAGGGCACTAGTCTAATCTCCGTCTTAGAGTGGATCTGATCGTTTGCTTGGACGCCTGCTTCACCCAGAAGCGTAGAACCTCGGCCAGCGATCCTCCGAGACGTCATCCTCGCTCCCACTTCGTACCTGAGGCTGACGCCAAGGCCACCGATGCGTATGTCAACGAAACGCGGGGGACTTTTGGTCCAGCGGAGCCTCGGTCAAAGAAAAGCAGGACAAAGACAACGTCGGCTGCGGAGGAGACAGAGGACGGGTACGACCACCCCGACCTTCTTCTCCCTCGCTCGGTTCTCGACGCATGCGAGGCGTCCTTCAAGGCCGCCGACGAAAAACGAGCGAAAGCCAGCACCGACTTCTTCGAAGACACGGGGCTTATGGCCCTTCTCTGCCGCCACGATCGAGTCCTCTGGCTCGTCAATATGCAGACGCGCGGAGAGCAGCAGTACTACGTGATTGTCCTGCTGGAGACCCTCTTCCAGCATCTCCCGCGGGACATCACGGTCGGGATCCTCTACGACATCGCCTGCACGCTGGAGCGTAGCTGCAGGAAATGGGGATTTCTATCGCGCTTCATGCACCGCATTCAATTCGCAGTTTCGGTTTTTCACGCTTTCGGTCACGACTGGCCCTGCCAACTACTGTACCATCCCAGGAAGCGAACGGCATTCGGGCTTTCAGATGGCGAAGGCTGCGAGCGATTCTGGCACGCGATCAGCCACTTAATCGCTGTCCTACGCATCTCTGGGGTAAGCACTCGTATTATCCGCCAGTCTTGATTACTAAGAAATTTCCTTTTTCAGAAATGGCAGCGACTTTACGTCCTAGACGCTCAGATAGAGCATGCGGACGAGCTCAGCCTCCAGCGACTGGGGGATTGGCTTCGCCGACGCTCTCTGCACAGCCGGAAAAAGCGTCAGGAGGCGGAGAGCACATTAGCGGAATGCCGGGTGCGAATTTCGGTACTTCGCGAGCAATGGCAGTTACAGGTTGTCGCGCAGACCAAACCCCTTCCCCGTAGGTTCCTACTTCGGTCCATGAAGCTCTGTGTCTATCTAAGATTTTTTTTCAGGTCGCTCAAAAAACAAAGGCCAACAGGCTATCAACGCGATCTTACTACTAAGGTCTGCGGTGAAAAAGCAGACAGAGCACGTCAATCGTTTGCGTGCCAAGTTCCTGGGCGCGGCAGAGGACGCTGACGAAGAAGCGGATTACTATCAAGTCGAATTCGACAAGGCGGACGCCGCCCGAGCTAAGGCCGAGAAGACCTTACGAGAGAAGGAGCGTGCGTTGGGAGTCGGGGAGCGTCGGGCATTGGGCAAGATGTCCCACCTCCAATACTATAATGCTCGGATGAACGCCCGCACCACGAAGCGGCGGCTGCGCGATCGGCTGCGCCAACGCAAATTTGAATTAGATCTCGTGGAGCGGTCGTTTCGACGACTGGTGAATGGTATGTACCTCTGGCTTCCTTCTCATTCACGGTATTTCACACTCTTGCAGAGCAGAAGCTTTACTCCCATACGGAGGCAGCCGTCAAACGGCGCGAGAAGGGAATTCAAAATCTCGCTTTAGAATATAACAAGCAATGTGCTAAGGTAGCCCAGCTCATTCGCGATAAAAATGCCCCGCGAGGCGCGCTTGCACCACGGCCCATTCCAGATGGTCAACTATGGAAGCTGGACGTCGACGATGAAATTTGGGAAGATGTTAGCCTCGACGACGACGAAACCGAGCAGCAGACCACCCCACCACTGTGGTTGTGTGACGATGGCGTGCGTGCGGGGATCAAGGCCCTGCTCCAACTTGATCGCTCCAATGAAGAAGACGTTCGTCTAAAAAAGGAGCGGGCTGCACTCCAAGTCTGGTTCGCTGAAGAGTGGGCGCTGGTGAATCGCGCTCTCAACGAGGCCGGTATGCTATATATCATTGGTCTTGTTGAATTGCCTACTTACGACCAGTTGTAGATACCGCACCGGACCGATACCAATATGAGCTCATGCGCGATGACCTTGTGAGACTCTGCGCAACTTGGCAAAAATCGCTGCCGGACTGCGGCTTAGATATATCAACACTACCTCCGTGGGGTCCAAATGCCACCCAGCTGGCTCGAGCAAGGCTTGATACACGCCGTGCCGCCCGTGGAGAAGACAGACATTACAATGCCGACCAAGCAGAATTTTCTGACGAGGAGGAAGAATATGAGAGCGGGGGCGAGAACGAGGTCTTTAGCATGCTCGACACACTTGCTACAGCTGACGCCTATCGAGAGGAGGATGTGGAGAGCGCGGACGAGCAGTATGAGGACGGCTGAGGGATTTAATTTTGCCTGACCTTGTATCACTACACACTTCCTTGTATCCTACACATTTAGCACATAAAGGGAAATAAAACTGTATGTCGTGTTTGACGAAGTAATATTAGACACGGAACGGATACACGAAATGGAATATCGGGTTATATTCATCCGCCAAGTAATATAAAAATTAAAACTAAAACGTCAAGGCGTGAATCGAACACACACCAAGTTCAATGATGTAGAACGGATATACCACAGTTAAATACCAATCCACTACACCAACCATAATGAAGGAGGGAAGGCTAATACTCTATATATGCTCTAGGTAAAAGCACTCAATGAATGTGGCTGACCCACAAGATGTGAATGGAAATGACCACAACTATTCAAAGTGGTGAGATCAATATGTAATGGGCAAATTTGGATTATAGGGGTTGAGTTTGGTTTATGTATCATGTAGCAATCTATGCTAGAACACACCAGAACTTAGGGCTTGTATTTTTTTTTTCCAGTTCCCACTTGATTCCAGGATTGAAACACAACAATAGTGGGCCGTGATTCTGATAGTTGTTATATTGTTGAATTTGCACTCAATATCTGCATATGTCCGCTCTCAGAATCACAACACAGAGATAATGGGCCATGATTATTATATCAATGAAACCAAACTCAAAATCCACAAGTCTCTGTGTTCTCAGAATTGCTACCCAGCAATAATGGGCTGTGATTCCAATAGTTGTTATATCAATGCATCTGCATTCAAAATCCACAGGTGTCTGTGCTCTCAGAATCACAACACAACAAATGTTGTATTGTTCAAACAAAACTCAAAATTTGATGTTCTCAGAATTGCAATATAATAGGGGCAGTCAGAGTGGACAATTCACCGGTGATTATACTCAACAATTCTGCAACAATTCTGCAATGATTTTGGATGGATTAATTTGCAAGAGAATTGCCGTGAATTGTAATTTGCCCAGAATTGTCAAATTGCCTCTGGAGGATTCAAAAATTATTCTGAACGATTTTGGACAACTCCCAATTTGTTAATTCCATAATCGTCCCTGAATCGTTGATGTTCCTTCTTCCAAATACACTATTTTCACCCCAACATTGTTCAATGCTATCTGATCCCACGCAGATTTTCTAATCACCTCCAGAACCTCATAACACCCTACTGAATTGCTTTTGCCACAATACATATAGTCAGGGTCTGCAATATGCACTCGTCTATCCACTCTCTCGTCTGTAGTCAGATGGAGACCAAGCTCTGTATGGGTGGTCCATCTATCCACTCTCTCGTCCGTAGTCAGACGTGGACCAAGCTCTGTATGGGTGGTCAGGGTCTGCAATATGCACTTGTCTATCCATAGCATCCGTAGTCAGACATAGACCAAGCTCTGTACATGTGGTCAGGGTTTGCAATATGCACTCGTCTATCCACTCTCTTGTCCATAGTGTCTGTAGTCAGCTGTAGACCAAGCTCTGTAAACGTGGCCAGGGTCTGCAATATGCACTCGTCTATCCATAGCATCCATAGTCAGACATAGACCAAGCTCTGTACATGTGGTCAGGGTTTGCAATATGCACTCGTCTATCCACTCTCTTGTCCATAGTGTCTGTAGTCAGCTGTAGACCAAGCTCTGTAAACGTGGCCAGGGTCTGCAATATGCACTCGTCTATCCATAACATCCGTAGTCAGACGTAGACCAAGCTCTGTACGTGTGGTCAGGGTTTGCAATATGCACTCGTCTATCCACTCTCTTGTCCATAGTGTCTGTAGTCAGATGTAGACCAAGCTCTGTACTAATGTTGCCGCGACTTCTGACTCCGAGCCATTCGAAGTCGAAGTCGCAGCCGACTTAAGTTGAGTCGAGCCAAGTTGGTACTACGACTCGGGTTGACTTCCAAGTCGACTCGAGTGACTTCAAGTCGACTTGATGCTCCAAGTTCCCCAAAGGTGTCCTGACTCGTTTACAGCACAAAAAAGCAATTTCTTGAATTTTGATGGGCCGTGACATGAGCGCGTGACACCCGGGTGACATCTGTCACGTTTTCGTGATTTTTCGCGAAACCGCCGCAAATGAAGCTGGAACCCCAAAATACCTTGCTGTACAAAATGTGCTCTGGAGTCAACTTGAGTTGACTTGAGTTGACTTCGACCTATTGAGTTGAGTCAAGTCAAGTCAAATCCGTGTTCAAGTCGACTTTTGAAGTCGCGCCTCGACTTTTCGAGTCGCGGTAACATTACTCTGTACGCATGGTCAGGGTCTGCAATATGCACTCATCTATCCATAGTGTCCGTAGTCAGACGTACTATCTCTGACTAGGATCCTGGCCAGACTAGGAAGCTGGCCACTTGTCAATTATGAGCCTAAATATTTGCTTATATGTCATATTTGTCCCTGGGGGGTGGAATACAATCTATGTCGCCCATCCATACCAATTTTCAGGCGAAAGTGATGCCTTGATGGTAAGCAGTGGCGCAGTTGATGTTGGCTCAAAGGGTGAGAACATCAATCTCTTAACCCCGAGCAGCCATTTTGCTTCTTTCTCCACTGATTCTGGGTCAATTTATGACTTTTGAGGCTCTTTCTTCTCCATTGATGTCAGGCTTCTCTCCAGGTATGCAAGAGGCTCTATACCCTCCCTTCCTTAGTGTTAACGATAACCATACAAACTTGAAGATCACGCTGTGACAAGGCTTATATCAAACAAGTGTCAGATGCTGCGGGTCCAGTACTTGGCATGGTCCATCTTGATAGGTAAAGGATCAGCTTTGAACATAGCTCACATTTATTTTTCCCTGATACCTCTCTCAAGGCGAGGAGTACAGAAAATCACCCTATTTTCTGTGGTTCGGAAGTTCAAATGTCGGGTTCTTTACAGAATGATTGAGGGAAGATACTGCTGGTCTAGGTACATTAATAAACCTCTCATGATCTCCCCTGCAACTTATTTCGGCCACCCTCGTCCCCTCACTAGCCCGGGAGCCCAAATCTGATGCCAGGAGGGATCCCGCGGCTCTCCTTATCTATCAGGATCATTTAGTACTCTCATTTTTATTAGTCATATGTAGTCATAAAGGGTCTAGAATGAAGCATTTGCATCCATTGAACATTGTTATATGCCACAAGGCCACTTTTCTGCCTGGGAACAATTGATTTTCAGTGGTGGCCAGCTTCCGTGTCAATTGCCTTTTCTGGAAGCCCGACAGAAATAAATTCACCGGGGAGTCAAAACATCACCAAAATTGGCTCAAATGTGCTCCAATTGTGCACAGGATGTATGCCCTTCATTTAGAGGTCTCAGACTATTGGAAAACCCCCCCACAGAATGGCTGCCAGGCCAAAAACTCTAAGGTGGCCAGGTTCCTGGCACGTTATAGTAGACCATGCTCTGTATGCATGGTCAGGGTCTGCAATATGCACTCGTCTATCCACTCTCTTGTCCGTAGTCAGACATAAACCAAGCTCTGTACGTGTGGTCAGGGTTTGCAATATGCACTCGTCTATCCACTCTCTTGTCCATAGTGTCTGTAGTCAGATGTAGACCAAGTTCTGTAAACGTGGTCAGGGTCTGCAATATGCACTCGTCTATCTATAGCGTCCATAGTCAGACATAGACCAAGATCTGCACATGTGGTCAGGGTCTGCAATATGCACTCATCTATCCATAGTGTCTGTAGTCAGATGTAGACCAAGCTCTGTACGTGTGGTCAGGGTTTGCAATATGCAGTTGTCTATCCACTCTCTTGTTCATAGTGTCTGTAGTCAGATGTAGACCAAGCTCTGTACACGTGGTCAGGGTCTGCAATATGCACTCGTCTATCCATAGTGTCCGTAGTCAGATGTAGACCATGCTCTGTATGCATGGTCAGGGTCTGCAATATGCACTCGTCTATCCACTCTCTTGTCCATAGTCAGACATAGACCAAGCTCTGTACGTGTGGTCAGGGTCTGCAATATACACTCGTCTATCCACTATCTCATCTGTAGTCAGACGTAGACCAAGCTCTGTACGTGTGGTCAGGGTCTACAATATGCACTCGTCTATCCACTCTCTTGTCCATAGTGTCCGTAGTCAGATGTAGACCAAGCTCTGCACACATGGTCAGGGTCTGCAATATGCACTCGTCTATCCATAGTGTCCGTAGTCAGACATAGACCATGCTCTGTATGCGTGGTCAGGGTCTGCAATATGCACTCGTCTACCCATTCTCTTGTCCATAGTTAGACATAGACCAAGCTCTGTGCATGTGGTCAGGATCTACAATATGCACTCGTCTATCCACTCTCTTGTCCATAGTGTCTGTAGTCAGATGTAGACCAAGCTCTGCACACATGGTCAGGGTCTGCGATATGCACTCATCTATCCATAGTGTCTGTAGTCAGACATAGACCAAGCTCTGTACGTGTGGTCTGGGTCTACAATATGCACTCGTCTATCCACTCTATCATCTGTAGTCAGATGTAGATCAAGCTCTGTACGCGTGGTCAGGGTCTACAATATGCACTCGTCTATCCACTCTCTTGTCCATAGCGTCCGTAGTCAGATGTAGACCAAGCTCTGCACGCATGGTCAGGATCTGCAATATGTACTCGTCTATCCATAGCATCCGTAGTCAGACATAGACCAAGCTCTGTATGCGTGGTCAGGGTCTGCAATATGCACTCGTCTATCCACTCTCTTGTTCATAGCGTCCTTAGTCAGATGTAGACCAAGCTCCATACATGTAGTCAAACCTTTGCCTATGACGACTGACTATGGTTGAGTACTATGGTCCTTCCCAGTTAATAAGCTCCATACATGTAGTTAACCTTTGCCTACGACGACTGACTATGGACAAGTACTATGGTCCTTCCCATTTATATAACTGGGAAGGACCATGGTACTACCATAAATGGCAGGTGTGGTCATTCCCAGTTATGCAAATGGGAAGGACCATGGTACTGCTATAAATGGCAGGTGTGGTCGTTCCCAGTTGTTCAAGTGGGAAGGACCATGGTATTACCATAAATGGCAGGTGTGATCATCCCCAGTTATGCAAATGGGAAGGACCATGCTGCTATAAATGGCAGGTGTGGTCGTTCCCAGTTGTTCAAGTGGGAAGGACCATGGTACTACCATAAATGGCAGATGTGGTCGTTCCCAGTTGTTCAAGTGGGAAGGACCATGGTACTGCCATAAATGGCAGGTGTGGTCATTCCCAGTTGTTCAAGTGGGAAGGACCATGGTACTACTATAAATGGCAGGTGTGGTCGTTCCCAGTTGTTCAAGTGGGAAGGACCATGGTACTACCATAAATGGCAGTTTTGGCCACTCCCACTTGCACCTGGGAGTGCCCACACTGCTCTCGCATGCCTACCTATATGGTAGGTGTGGTCATTCCCAGTTGCAACTGGGAATGCCCACATGACCATGTGTGTTTACCTTATATAGTAGGTGTGGTCATTCCCATAGTGCATGTGGGATGTCCCAAGTGAGCCCGAAGCTGGGAATTCCCAGACAGAAATGGGACTTCCCATGAGCAATTGTTTGCAATGGGAATGCCCTTGCTGTGATGGGATGGACCCTTTATGCATGGGAACTCCCAGTTTTGATTGAGATGTTCCAGATGGGCTGCAGTCCATCCCTTGAGACATTATCTGTATTTGTGCTATTCTCTGGTATCATGTATAGCCATACATGTTCAGTGAATACGCAAGTCTGTTGAACCATGTAAGCCTATGTTTTCAACTAAAGCAGTTGTTGAGTTTTGTCACATTTAAGCTGAGCTGCAGATTTATTATGCATTTCTTTTGACACAGGAATGAACTCAAAATATACCAGGGATGATTGTTAGAATAAAGCCATGTGCTAGTCTATACTACTGCACATCAATACCCAAGGTGGGAACCTGGACAAGGTACAACATACCTTGTACAGCAAGATATTGGCATGGACTCATAGTATACCCCAGACCAAGCCCCCATTTGTACCGCAGGATGGTACCCAAGGTATGAGCCTGGATGAGGCAGACTATACACCCCATACCCCAAGGTACAAGTCTGGATGGATAGCAGAGAACATACTGACCCTCTTTACATGGGCTATATGCCAGCCTATATTGCATATCAATACCCAAGGTATAAATAAGCCTGTATGAGGTATGGTATGCCCCTTGTCTTGCAAGGTATGAGCCTGGATAGTATAGCCCATACCCCATCCACTCCCCAGGCTGCAAGCCAAAGTCACATATATACCCTCTGTGCCCCAACCTGCAAGCCCATCCATGCCTTGCAAGCTATGACAGACCTCATACAGCCTGAACAGTTTAAAGGCAAGCCTGTACATGCCCCATGCTATGAGCACCAGCCTATACAAGCAGGGAGAGGATATTTAATAGGTGCAGCACAAATGTTAATATTATTGGACATGACACCCCCCACAGGCTAAGGCATGCAAGGGCTTTCAGATTCACCTATTTGCAGCCCAGTACATGCAGAAATGCATGCAGTATCACGATTTGTTTGGCCCCTGTGACGTGACCCCCTGGGACATCCCACATCAAATGTGGGAAGCCTAAATTGGTGATGTGGGAAGCCCAGATATACACACCTGGGCATCCCACACAGTTCCCACAGCCACTGTGGTCCTTCCCTCCATATGTGGGAACTCCAGCCAAATCTACCCCCCATAGGACCCATTATGTACTGCAAACAATTAGACCCTATGGGTCTGGGAAAAAGGGTTGACTGAAGTGACCAACTTTTGCAGTTCAAAAATTTCCCCACAACTTTTGGGGACAAAAAATTTTTATTGCTCTAATCAGTGCCTAAAGCCATCCAAATACTAGATCTTGATTCCCCGTGGGCCTCATCATGCTAGTTTCACCCCAGAAGTGGAAATACGGAGAGCACAAACTTCAAACACGATCACGTGTCACCAGGGCTGGCAAGCGCGATCATTTTGCCCATCAAATGAATGTGCCATTAGGCATTGCTATTTCTCCCCGTTGACAACTGGTGGTTTGACAACCGTCGTCTCAGAAAACCGTCCTGTCGAACTTTTTCTGAACCCCTCAATGGAACGGCTCGGCTACCCGTCAGAGGGAACACGTTGAACTGTTGGAATGAGTACTTCGCAGTCATGTACTCACGGTAACCACTGGGCCCGGACTCTCCCGATGCACACACTAGCCATCACACCCGTTCCCTCCAGACACTGCCTTTCGCATATAATCCATGGTAATCTACCAATATATTTCACTCGGTTGCCCTCAGAGCAACATTTACTCTACCTGGGCAAGCAAGACAGCCCCGATCACGTCCTGCACATTCCTGTGACCCCCGTATTTCCAATACGAACCTGTGCAATGGGTAGAAATGGCACATTCGTTTGACGGGCAAAGTGATCACGCTTGCGCTGGTGACACGTGATCATGTTTGAAGTTTGTGCTCACCGTATTTCCACTTCTGGGGTGAAACTAGCATGGTTAGGCCCGCGGGGAATCAAGATCTAGTATTTGGATGGCTTTAGGCACTGATTAGAGCAATAATTCTTTTTGACCCCAAAAGTTGTGGGGAAATTTTTGAACCACAAAAGTTGGTGAAGTTTGAAACAAAAGTTGGTGAAATTGTAAGTCCAGTAATAAAAGTAGGGGAAAAACAGGAGAGATCCCCACCTTATTTCGAGCTTCAAAAGTGAGCAAAGTTGTGGGGAAAGTTGTGAAATTTACACTAAAAGTTGGTGAAAATGCGAAAAAAGGTGGGGAATAATAAAAGTGCATTTGGAACGGCATATATTTTGGTGTTTTCCCCCCATTTCATGGGGAGTTCAGTGACTTTCCCCTCAACTTTTCACACTTTTGAAGCTCAATATAATGTGGGGATTCCTCCTTATTTTCCCCTATTTTTATTGCGCTATTTTACATTTCAACGACTTTTTTTGATTCAAAAATTCTCCACAACTCTTTCGGTTTGAAAATTTTCCCACAACTTTTGGGCACAATTTTTTTTCTTTTCCCTTTGCTTAAATGGAAGCCTGAGCTTTAAAATCCCGGATTCCTATACCCCGCACGCCCTACTGTATTGGCACTGACACAGGAAGCAGAATACGCTGCGCCGCTCAAGCACTAAACGCGAAATGTCAATCAGCTGTCAAATGTCAACTGATCTGACAAGCGAAGAATACGTCGATCGCCTTGGCCTCAATCTGACTGGACTCAGGAGTCCGAGGCACAACCAAGGGAGGATATGCATCAGTAGCTGGCTGACAGATGCTCCGCTAGGGATGCATGGCCTCCCGAGTTCAGTCGGATCGACGTCAAGGCGGTCGGCGTCTTCTTTTGCTTGTCAGATCAGTTGACATCTGACAGCTGATTGATATTTCATGTTTAGCACTTGAGCGGCGCAGCGTATTCTGCTTCCTGTGTCAGTGCCAATACAGTAGGGCGTGCGGGGTATAGGAATCCGTGATTTTACAGCTCAGGCTTCCATTCAAGCAAAAAGAAAAAGAAAAAGATAAAAAAATAGTGCCCGAAAGTTGTGGGAAGTTTTTCAAACTGAAAAAGTTGTGTGGGGAAATTTTTTGAATCAAAAAAGTTGTTGAAATGTCAAGTAGGGTAATTCGCCTGAGATTTTTATCTGCCAAACTATGGTGGTAAAAATACACATTTAATCTTCTGGCACTGTTTTTCGATATCTTCGGCTTTGCGACACTTCTTTTGTCAAATTGCCCATTTCCGACGCTTTTATCAGGTTGAAATCACTAGTGAATTTGTCGAAAAAAGGTCACTTTCTGCGACATTTTTATTGGCTGAATCTGACCTCCAACACTTTTATTGAGCAGTCAAGAGTTCCGACACTTTATCGGGGTCGAAATTTGTTTATTATCGGATATAAGCCCTAAATAGTGTACAGGATGGTTCCAACCAGAGAAAGCTGTGTTGAATCCATGGAAGCGTAGATACAGCCTTGTAGAGAGCAATCAGTACGAGACTTCTTTGGCTTGCCCTGCACGGATGCATTTACAGTGCAGGCATCACTAACCCCTGAAGCGACAGTTTGACAACTTCGAAGCTTTCAGAAATGTTATATGTGAAAATCTTTGTTCCAAGTCTGAGGTCAAACCATTTCACTGACATTGTCGGACTAGCTTTCTTACATTTGTTTAACAAGTACTGTATGCGATACCTGTCGATCCCCGCGCAGTCAGTCAATGCTTCGCGACACCTGCCGAGTCCTGATTTCACTGGGCTACATCTCAAACCCAGACCCACCAACCCTGGTTGTCGCTCCGAGGGAGTATGGACAGTTTTCCGCACTTCAAAATCTGTCAAAAGAAAAGAAACCAATGATGTATTTGTGTATGCAGACCGAATTCGCTGAAAATGGATACGAGAACAATCTTTTGAAAAGCAGTCTTTGACGCCGGATTTCTAAGAAAATGAAAGCATAGAGCTGTTCCTGACATATAATTATGAGGGGGGGGTTACTTTTTCCATTTAATTAACCCCACAGAACTGATGGAGCTAGAGGTGGACGTCGAGCTCAAGAAAGTGAAAGTGGGGCCGGACTGTACAGTGTACTACTCCAAGCAAAAGCCGAAGGGAGGTTACATCTCAGATTTTTTGGCCGCCCATCTCTTAGCTTTCGACCTCGCGTATGCGAGCAGGATCCGGCCAGGCTGAGGCACGGCCTTTCCATTTTTATTCCTCGGACTAGTAATTTCATACTATAATATTCGTGATTTCCGCGGCATAACCCCATGGGGTACCGGCGGACGTGGCGAGAGGCCAGATATCACCGTGCGTTCGGCCTTGATCTGTTTCGGGACATTTTCAAACACCGGAGAATGGAGGTCATATGCTCGTGATGATGAGTTTTCGCCCACAGACACACACTGTAACTCGAGCTAAATACGCGCGTTCAATGTGGGCTGGCTTAACCTTCACCTGCATCCTGCATCCAGCTCAGTGTTTCAGAATGGTGACTCCACGGAGTGCAGGCCCCGAGTTCAAAAAAGAACGTGTTCTCTGTATCAGCAGGCATCCCAACTGGCGCTCAAGCTCTCATCCTCCCCTCCCAATGGATCGAGCATGACAAGGACCACGCTCTACACTGGCATCCATGTCGCCTATTTGTTGATACTCCCCCCACAGACACCCTTTCTTCCGGCACCGTGGGAAGTGGGCGACAAATTTAGTCGGTCGTCCAGCATGTCTATGGTCAACTACTCGGAAGGTTCCGGAATGTCGAACGAATATTTCGATCCATCTTATCACTGCCCCAGTGACAGCATGCTTGCCTACTCTCACCCACCGAGTGAGACATGGGCATCGACCCCCGACTGGTCGGGTACTTCATCTACTTCCCGTCCCCACGAGCTTTTTCATGTCGAAGCATCTTCCTTGGATTACCTTTATCATGAGGTGAGAGTCATGAGACCAGTCAAGTTGACATTGGTTGAGCTCATCCGGTCAGCTGCTAAAATCACCCGATCACCTCGGTCCATATACACGCTCCCTGGAGATAGAGTACATCCCACCAGGATCTGGTCATTACTTGCCTTCTATCCCACAAAAGGACCGAGCTGGACTGCCGCAGGTGGCCTCTCGGTCCTCCCCACAACTATTCGGTTCCCCGGTAAAGAGGTTTCCGACCCGCGAAGAACTGCGTCACTGGCCACAGCTTTTCAAGAAAGAGATACCTCCTACACAAAAGAAACGGTCACTCGCCGCCTGCCTGTTCTGTCGCGAGCACAAAATATGCTGCACACGCCCGCCAGACGACAATCTAGACCCGAGGTGCAAGTGCGTTGGGCCATTGATTTTTGGGCCCTCTGTCTAATATCTGATCTATTCAGTCAATGTGTGCGCCGTCAGATAATATGCGAATATCCGAAAGAATTACACCACCGCCGACACTGGGCTACGAAGTCCACCGTACTACTGACTGGGGTCCCGCCGAGCTAATCAGCGGCGCTATGAAGCTGCTTCCCTGTGTAGAGCTAATCTGTTTATGTCGATTCTATACCCTTCTTGTACCCGCTTAGTATCCATTGAATTGCCATTTTTGCATGTTCCCCGATGGCTAAACATATATACTAGACCGGCGCCACCAGTGAACTGAAGCATTATGCCTCATCGTAAACATTATTGAAACAAAGGCGGGCGGTCTTTAAGGCAGCAAAAGGGATCGATCAGAACTGAAGCAGCCTCTTTTCCCTCCTCAGACCACTGCGATGAAACGATGCACCTAAGTGCAGCAGTGGAGTCGAATGCAAAAGAGCTAGACAAGGTCTAAGCTCCAATATCCTCTCAACTCAACCACTAATAACTCAAATCCCATGTGTATGTGTTCGGGGAAGTAGGACAGGCATATTGTCCTTCAATCTCAATAAGAACTGTTTATTCCCTTGCCAATACCAACACTTTCAAGAACCCACTGTTGGACTTATAACCAATGGCACAAGGCCGCACTTTAGAGTCTCAGCTGAATTGAATACAAAAGGGAATGCCTTGTTCAATCAGTATAGCTAAAACAAGACTTCAGACGATAGCCAATGTCTGAGAGGTCCAATATATGCCAACAGGGGTGAGGAGCTCACTGGTGCTATCTACTTTACATGTGAGTTTAAATACTTTACTTGTGCTAAAAGGGTATAAAGGTTGTGAGGATAAATACGCTTTTCTGGGGTTAAAAACTCTGTATTAGGCCGTGAAAAAAGCGCCCATGAGTCATATGTATTGCTCCTGGTAACCCTCCAATGCAATTTCCGAGGAAAAGTCCATTTTCCCCAAGGGAAATGCACAGCCTTTTGAATTGTTTCCACACACAGCCTGTATTCTGCCGCCATCTAGACGTTGCCAAGTGTGCCCAAGTCTTTCTAGACCTCTTACATATGGTTCTAGGCCTTGTCTGGCATCTTCCATGTCTGCTCTAGGTGTGAACATGCTCCAGAACCACCCGGAAATCACTAGGTTCAGCCACTAGATTCCTAATTAGGTAGATACCATCAAAATGACCTCGTAAGGTCACCTATAGTATATCCCTGAGTCCTGTAGCCATTTCTAACATTCTTCAAATGTCCCATGTGTCTGATAATGGCCCAGCCTCCACAGAAATCCTCAAACTCACTGCACAGAGTGTACAGCTTGCAAGAGTATTCTATGACCAGTGTGTTAAAAGTGATGATGAAACCGGTGTTTGAAACACATTAAGCAGCCTAGTACTCAGTCCTGGGAGTAGACTAGTACTCTATGTAGCCCTATTGGTTTTATCAGTTGTGTTCAACTGAAACATCGCAAAAATTAGTTATTTGAGGCATATTCAATTTCATGCCTCATCAGCAATTTGTGCTGCAAATTTGCCTGGCAGTGGCACATTCCATTTATTAAGCACTATTTATTTGGTTTTTCAGCATGTCCACGCCTGCCTTTCAGCTGCACCCTGATCTTCAACCCTCTCCTCGTTGCTGAAATGTGCAAGTCTTTGTAATCATGATTATGCATCCTTTTGGCGGTGACTGAAAGTATCATCTTCCAGAAATTTGATATCGGGCTTTCCTGTCTTGGTCTGCTTGTTCTCGAAGTTAACGATAAGCCCACATTCCAATGATAGCACCAGGTCTGCAGAGACAACAGGCTTTTGCATTCTTATTCTAAAAATTATAGCTGCCGGCATGGGCCAGCGCACCACCAGCCTCACGGTTGTAACCATCTCCATTGCCTCAGTGCATCTTGAAATGATAAAGCAGGATCCACATCATGCAGCCATGTGCTGACAACGTACCAAAAGCATCAAGCATAGAGTTGCCACCAGTCTGCCTGCGAGACGGCAACAATGTGGCAAGCATGTTGCTGCAGGCAGACTGGTACTTCTTGGGAACTGTTAATGCTATGCATGTGAAGTTTGAAATATTTAGTGGCACTGATCATCAGCATCACGATGACTGCACAGAGCCATCAACTCCCACTAAAATTTGCCATTCTACCAGAGCTCTGTGGCACACTGTCTGGAAGTTCTGAAGAGACAGATTTCAAGACAAATTGGATTTAGATGGCCTCTCCTGTTGGAATTCTCAAAAATAATCAGAATTGAGCTCAGAACAGCAGAGAAGGAAAATGTTCAAACTATGTGTGCAGCCCTTGTACAGCATACAAGAACTACTAGTCTGCTTGGGGCAACGTGTCTGCCACATTGTTGCTTCTTCACAGGCAGATGTTGGAATGGCAAGCTGCCACATCTACACCGCACTGGCGCAGACATGTTTAGTGATGAGTGCACAGCCATACACAGCCTCAGGTTGAAGTTGAAATGTTTAGCTGGTCTGAAACACTATGATATCCTATTGTTCCTTGGATGCATTTTTCTATATGCATTGTCCTGCTCCCATTGTTCTTAGGGTACAAAGGGCCTCTATATCTTGTATACAAAATATATTTATTCTTCCCTTTCCCTGTTTGACCTGAGCAATATTTCTACAGCAGACTGGTTATGAGTCTACACCAAGCATTCAATAGACAGTAAATGTAATGCTTGGCTCCTCCTGAATACCTGCAGTGAGCTCACTGCAGATTCCGAGTTGGTGCAAGGCAATTCCATTGATGTTATCCTCTGACTTCTACAGTCGTGGCCTATTTTTGTGAATGTCCAAGATTCATAAGTTTACTTCATTGCTGATGCCATTAATAAATATTCAGCAGAACAACATAATGTCGCACTCATGCACCTGGTTATGTTTGTTCCCAGGATAAATCTCCTGGTAAACTCCCGTCCTCATATTACTCTGGAACCTTTCTTCAAAGAGGCTCAGCTTCTGGAAATTTGCGCAACTGAAGACGATATCTCCAATACTAGTAGCAAATAGGCAGATTGCGCAACAGCCACTAGAGCCACCAGGTGGCTCAAAAATTGGCTATTTCAGTACAGCGCTAACATTTTCTTCAATGTTAGTTAGTTCGTTTTGACACTTGAGTGTCCCTCATTCATGCTTGCAACAGACCTGGGCTAGTTTGGTTGCACAGAAGAAAAATGGCAGCCACATGAGCCACCCATGTGGCTACTGTGCAACCTGTCTAAGTTGGAAATTAGCACATCTCAAAATCCCTTTGATTGTCCAAGATACCTCGTATATTAAGCAGATGCCTCATATCACGATGTACATGTTTGTTCTTCGCACGCCACTGGGCGCTCGCGAATTCCCGAACTTCTTAGATTGGTATCAGATTCATCATTTATTTTTTATTCCGCCCTTCCGTCCCCCTAGCAGAACCAGTAACGAGCTCTGTCTGACGTGCATGCCGAACTGCATCGTGCGTTGCTTTCATTATATTTTTTTTCCTGCCGGCTTTCTGATTCCCAATTGAATTTCAAGTTCAACTTCGCAACCGAGGAAAGCGGCCTCGAGGCTTTGATAATTTTAGGCTGTGGTATGACGTGTCTTCCCAAATTGTTATTATTACTCGTATATTAAGCAGATGTCCTGAATCACATCGTACATGTTTCGTTTCTTCTTTTTTCCCATGGGTCTCTCATTTGTACACCAAATTTCTTCTTTTATTTTCGGCCCGAGGAAGAAACTTTAAATTCAGTCCAAGACGCTGGTACAAGGTCGCCGATCAGCCGTTTAACACCCGCTCAAAAGGCAGAACCCTCACCCCGCGCCTTTTGCTCCCCCACACCCATCATCTTTCCCCGCATTGATTCGGCCTCGAAGCTTGATGTTAAGCTCAACGACTCGGCTTTTCCTGGTCCATGCTCAAGTGAGATCAAAGCTTCGGAATGGTTTAAGACCAGGGTTCAAGGTTCAGCACGTTGCGTTCATGATTCAATGCCTCATCTCTTAAGCTATTCAACGCTGGGTCTTCCATCTTCAAGGTATCTCCCCTCAAGGTCACCACGCCCGCCGCCATACCCGGACAATTACCGCAAAACATGAGTATCAAGCACACCGTCTATTTCGTTTCACGTTCAAGCGATCAGTTGCTTGCCGGCGTTCTCGGGCTTCGGCACAAGTTATCTTGCTCGCTGAAACTCTCAACTTCGATCTTCCTACTTGGGCACTTTTCGCATCACTCGAACGCTTCAATCTGAACCGGGTGGTTTGGTTTGCGACGCCACGTTTCAACTCCTAATTATCTGTTGAAATCCGATGCTAACTTATCATCTTAGACTGCTCACACCTGGAAGTCATTTGGGATAGTACATTCCGTAGAAATCGGTTACAAATTGGTACGGACTTGACTCCGAATATCTGGCTGCAACACCGAATCTTTTTAGGCATTGCTCTAGAGTGTCTGAGTTTGCTGTTCTCCACGCCAGTTCCATGGAAGGTCAGTGCCGATCCGCTTTGACTCGCAGTAGGCCCGGCCGGGCGAGAGGCGACTCGCAATCAATTCCTCAAGCATACTGCTCATTCGGGTACGTTGATCCGTGAGCTATATAAAGAGACTGAAAAACTGTTCAGTTACTGTTCCATTGATACAGCGGACCTTGGCGTCATGTATCGGCGTCACACGCCGTCGGTCTTGACTGCACGCTGTGGACGTCCAACATCATCCTACCCTTTCCAGCACATACAATGAACGGAGTGAGTCGATGCACTCTCGTATACACTACTTACACAGCTCAAATACCATTCCAGGGATTTTCGACTTTGTTGGTCCCATGTTTTCCTTTCGACGGTAAAATCTGCCCATTACTCATGTGTTTATCAGATTGCCCATCCCATGGACCGCTCACCGATTTTTCTACATAGGTGCGTAATATTCCACTTGAACCACACCGCGATCATTGACTCGGGCAGTTGCTGCCGTTTTCTTAAACGCAGCGGTTTGAGCGAGGAGGTTTAGCCTGAAATGTTTCGCGAAGTATCTGCGATCCTTTTTGTTGTGCACTCTTCGAGATAACCAGTAATATCCCAATGACAGCGAATATCTCCATCTGCAAGCCTTGCTGCTCATCGATATGGCGTCCGGCCTCATGAAGTCAAGTCTAACTTAAACAGTCATTTGCGCTTGATTCACTCACATGGCTCCACCGTTTTTAACATACTTCGCTCCTAACAATCATAGTTGTTGCCTTGGAGTGATGTGCAACCCAGGCTCAATTCTCAAGAGTTGCGAGTCTCGATGACCACAGTACTAATATAAAGAAATGAGAAATTGTTATGTTTTGCAGTGCCACTGGCAGGTCCATAAGCGACTAAGAGCCTAATCATTGTCAACAAGAGCCGTGACCTTCACTCATGAAACTTGGTATCTCGAAGCAATTCGAGGAATGCTCTGCATAATAATATCAACAATCTACGTCTTGAATCCAATTATACCTACCTGCAAATATTGAACACAAGGTGCCGGAGCGAAGCGAAGGCACGTCTTGTCCTTTTTGAACCAGCTCATGAACATTATATATAACTGTATAGGGATTCTCTCTACCAAGAATACTTTCAAGGCTGTTCAGAAAGGACTTGAAAAACATGCATTATGAAGCCATGCAGCACATCGATGATCAGAGCAGTGATGTTCATGGTTTGGTTTGGTTTGCAAACCATAGTTTTGGTTCCAGCCAGTTTTGGTAAACCATGGTTTTCAATGCCCCCAGTTCTTGCCTGATTCAGCTTGAATGTACGATATCTCGGAATCACAGAAATGGAAAAGTTGCAAGTAATCCTGCCAGCTCCAGCCCTAGCTTTGGGGGAAAATCTGAATATGGTTTCAACATCTGTTCAGTACAATTTTGGGCAGTAAATATCCGAATGCGGATGTGACTGTAGTTGGTATCATGGCATCTTGTTTTCTGAAATGATTGCAGCTCTATGACTATTCCACGCATTTGTTTACACTGCAGCAATGCAAGGCACCCATCTGAACACAATATCAAATGACTAGTTTGGTCCAAATTTGCTGACCACCCGTACTTACCACTGGAGTGCAATAGGAGCTCAAAATCAAGGTTTAAACCATGGTTTTTGGTTTCACCAGCTTCAAACCAAAACCAGCTCCAAATCAAGACCTTGGCTTGGCTTGATTTTAGAAATCCATGCTTTTGGCTTCTTGGTTTGAAATCAAACCAAGCACATCACCACATCGCAGTGAAGACAGAAATTTGGTTATACATGCAAAAAGAAATTCAAGAGACTTTGGACATTGAACATTGATCCAGGAATGCTGTTGATTCCAGCAATATCTTGAACATGGGAACACATTTTATCCGTTTGTGCAGGCCTAATTATTGCTATTTGCCTCGTCCACTATACCGCCCAGGACTACCTGGATGCATTCTAGAAAGATTGGTTAACAAATGCCCATCCCAAAATCTTGTCTAGGTGTTTAACATATCAGTCTTTCCAAGACTTTCCAGTTCTACCCCAGAAAGTTGACGAGGAATATCTAATGCAACACCCACTCCTGCATTATAGCCAGTATTGTCTGCAACATGGTGTGGGACAGCTTCAATTCCATCAGCAGGGCAAATAATATTCCTGTACTGTGTTTCAATGGATTGGCCAAAGCCAGATGGCTGAGAAAAATAATATTATAGCTGCTCAGACACTGATCAGCTAGACTGATGTATCTGGGGCTAATCATATCTGGTATCAGATGGCTCTGCTCATGAATTTAGGGTGTAGAATATTACTCTAGTGGATTGGCTGAAGACAAGTGGGTACAACAAATAATATTATAGCTGCTGAAAGCTGGTTCAGTGGAGCCCAGGGATGTAAGGTGAATGATATTCTTCCACTGTGTGGCCAAAACCAGCGTTCTGTACCATACAATATTTTTGTTGCTGATAGCCTGCACCCAAGTGACTAAGCAAAATAATATTTTAGTTCCTAAATGGTTATTCAGCCAAGGCTATGTATCTAGAGCCAAGAATATTTCTGTATTGTGCAGCAAAGCCTATAAGTTTTGGCTGTAGAATATTATCTCTCTGGATCAGCCAAGCCTGCATGGCTAGACAGAGTAATATTGTGACTGCTGAGCCACTGATTGGCCAAGCCCAGTTACGCAGGGCAGATAATATTGGCCTCCATGCAGCCAAGTCCAAGCTGCTACATTCCAAAATATTCTTCCACTCACTAGCCAGATAGATGCAGGCACCTGGGAAATATAATATTAGATTGGATACAGATGAACAGCCAACCCCTAGCATCCAGAGCAAATAATATTCCATCTAGGCGCTCTGAGGGACTGTGGGCAGTATTTTGCTAAAAATTCCCATTCCTTACATGACAGGCTAGATCCTAAACATTGGGGCAAATAATATTATTGAAAATATTATTTTGGCCATAGAGTGTAGGCTTTGGCCAGGAGATAGCTGGATTTTGGGGGACCCTAGGTTCTAGGGATTAATCATATGTAGGGGCCCTAGACTCTAGGCAATTGTGGACTGTATATTGTGACCTTGCAGACACAGGATTTCCAAATTGCAATACATTCCTTGCACCCTACTGTGGAGTCTGTTATCACCTGAAGGAGTGGAGACAGGAAAATCAAGTGTGCACCTGATTTGGGCTTACATCCATGTACATATGTCATACTGATTATGTAGCCAAGACCTCAGACACCCCAGGAGCTTTTCAACCTCTGGCATGCCTAAGTTTGAGACATTATTGAGCAGATTTTTGGTGTTTCAAAGTGGTGATTTTGCATGCTAATCTCTCAACCTGAAATGCAAGGTCTGATTTTGGCATGGCAGCAGTGCTTCATGATTTTCTATGCATCCATGAGCCAATCAACAACCTTGACAAGGTCACCAAGTATGACATTGAGGGGTACCCTTTCTTAGCTGGAGTGGGAAACAATACTGATGAGGCAGAGATTTTTGCTGTAGATGCTGCAGAGAAGATGCAAGCAGATGCGTGATTGGATCGCATTGCACAGGCAATGTGGAATGAATACATTTTAGATCACCTGGATTTGCAATAATAATATCTATTTCATGGCTTGAGTACAATGAACAAGCTGGGAATACAGTGCAAAAGAAAAGTACAGTCTGATCTGGTGCGGGAATGCAATGCTACTGAAGAGATACAAATGGTATAGAATGCAATGCGACAAACAATACAGTGGTGATGCAGATGTGATGGGAAATTTGAGCAAGATATTAGCAAGACAGTCTATAGGAATGTGTGCCAAGAAACGAGGTGTATCAGAGGGTAAACACTTAGAAATCATTAGGAACAATGATCCCTACATCTTCTAAGATGCTAATAATTGCCCCCTTATGGCATATATAGTGGACTTCAGCAATAAAACCCAGAGCCCATTGCCAGCCAATGCCTTCAGTACATGGTGAAAGAGCCTTCCATTGGGGTGAGGCAGAAGCAAAGTATCATCCTTGAGGATTTCAACAACATCATTAATGCGTGACATGTCTTTGGTCATCACATCCATTTATGCATTGATGCAATGAGGTTATTGACCAAATGAGCGATCTGTGATCCTGCAGCAGCCTTGCATTGTCAGCACGCCTGTGCCTCCTGGTGGGTGGGGATGGCTTTGGAGGAGACTAGCAGAAGAAAATGATAATGGGGTCAAATGGGTGACGCACCTGTGAAAGCTCTTCGTCATAAGGTTCTGCAGAACCTTCTCCATCATTCTGGAGGCTCATATTGAACACAGTAATAGGCTCACAGTCACCAGATTCTGTTCTGTGGGTTGTCTGGCTTGCAGTCTGCAGATCTGGATTCTCCTTCTCGGTGCTATCCTGTGAGCTTTTTGTGCACTTCTTTGATGCAGATCTCTTCCCAAAAGTTGTGACATGATCTCCTATGGCTTTGTTCTTTAGCCCTTTATACAAATTGTCGAGTTCATTGTAGAAAGGGCATGATTTTTGGGAGCATTTTGCATATTGCTGGCTGTGGGCCTGAAACTCGTGTCATGACTGTTGCAGCAGAAGTAAAAAGAGTGAACCACAATGCATGGCAACAATTTCCTGGATATGGTCATCCCAGCCCATATAAGGCTTGTCACAAGTTATGGGTGACCTGGATCCATGGCCGCAGGCACCTGTGTCATCAAGAGCCCTACTCAAATCTGTGGCAGACCAGCATTCACAAGTACTTGACTCACGGGTCACGGGTTTCCCAGGATCAACCCATGGGTATTTTTTTATCTTTGCTACTTTTCAGCTGAAAGTACAAGTTTCAAAGCACTTTTAAACTTATGAGTATTACCTTTTTTCAAAAATTGCTACCCAGATTTGTGACTGATCCGTGGCCAGGGGTACCCAAACCCGTGAGCTGGGTTTCTCACGAGTATTTCCATGGGTCAACCCGCAGTGACTTGTGACGAGCCTTAAGCCCATATCACTGAACATCATGGTGAACAGACAATCCTCTAATACACCTTTGAGCTGTAAACAGAACCAGTTTCAACTCTTGTATTCAGTTTTTGGACAACAAAAAGCCTTATATAGTCCAATTTAGGTTTTACCTTTGTCTTGTCTTTCTTTGGCTTTTCTGTCAAAGCAAGGGAAGAGAAAACAAGGAGGGAACAAGAAAGAAGTGAGTGTGATGCAGTGTAAAATAATTCTGTTCTGTGATCCGATTCTGTTTGATTCTGAGCAGATCCTGCTCCACCCAATCAATAAGTCCTGTTTGGATTTGAAGTCACTGGGAGCTGGTCCTTAAGAAACTCAGTCTACTGCTCCTATGATCAACAGTGCTTTCACCATTCCCAATGCAGTCCTTGACATGATTTGTCCTTCCAAATCCACCACTTCTGCTGTTGTGGCTCCTCCTCCTCCTATCCAACCAGTCCACATGCAGTTGATATTACTTCCATCTACTGCTAGAGTCGGTGCACTGATCACAGTGACTTAATTATGTGTTCAATATGACCTCAATGACTCCATCGCCACCAAACTCGCTTCCAACGGCTACCGAAAAGCGTCTTCTTTCAATTTCATGCAGTTGAAGGATCTCTGCGGCCATGCAGTTCCTTCCGGGGGAGATCGCGGAGCTTTGTGATGCCATACAACAATGGGCTGTATCGATGTGAAGAGGCAGAGTGTTTCTTTGGTCTTGTAATGACATTGCTTGTACTTTCTTGATGCTGTCCATGCTACCTTCATATCAAAGATTGCCACTGCACCTATAGATGCCACAGAAGTTGTCCGAGTTCTGCTGAATGGAAACCTTGTTTTTGGAGAACATCTCCTCAATTGGATTGAGTGTATGGGGTCAAGAACATAATCCTAACACCCGGCAGCTGAGTCAAGAAACTTAGACTGTGTTGTATTATTTAAATGGATCAGCTGAAGCCGGATGGGTAGGCTAAATAATATTATAGCTGCTGAAAGCTGCTTGGTGAAGCCCAGCAATGTAGGGTTAATATTCTTCCACTGCATGGCCAAAACCAGCTTTTCTAGGCTGTACAATATTTTTGTTGCTGATGGGCTGCGTGCAAGCAGCTAGGTGAAATAATATTTTAGTTCCTGAAGGCTGTTTGGCCAAGCCCACCTATCTAAGGCTAATAATATTCCTGCATTGTGTAGCTGAGCCAAGGTGTCTAGGCCACAGAATATTATCTTTCTGGATCAGCCTAGCCCAAGTGGCTAGGCAGAATAATATGAGCCATCAATTGGCCAAGCCCAGTCACATAGGGCAGACTATATTATCCTCTGTGCAGCTGAGCCCAAGCTTCTGGGTTCTAAAATATTCTTTCACTGGTCAGCCAAATGCAGGCACCCAGGAAGTATTATATCATTTTACATACAGATGAATAGGCAACCCCTAGCATCCGGGGCAAATAATATTCTATCTAACTGCTCCAAGGAGTTGTGGGCAGTACTTTTCTCGAAATTCACATTCATTTGTGCTCCAAATACATGATGGACTATATCCTAAACACTAGGGAAAATAATATTATTCCCTGCTCATAAAAATATTATTTCTGCCCTACAGTCTAGGCTTGGCTGGAAATAGGTGGATTTTGGGGGACCCTAAGTTCTAGGGATTAATCATATGTAGGGGCCCTGGACTCTAGGTCATTGTGGACTAAAGTCACTGGATGACTGTTCAACTGAATTGATTTCGGTAAGTTGCAAAGATGAAGATATGTTCAACACCATACCTGGGTGTGAGTGTGGTTCCATAGGTCCACTTGTGGAGCGATGTACTATACAACAGTGGGCTTGATAGGTTGCAATTGTACAGCCATATTTGGTTGCACAGAAGATATGTTCAACACCATACCTGAGTGTGAGTGTGGTTCCATAGGTCTACTTGTGGAGCGATGTACTACACACCAGTGGGCTTGATCGGTTGCAATTGTAGGGCCATATTTGTTTCCACAGAACACTCTGGCACAGTTGTGAAAAGGGCCATGGAGTCTACTATTATGTATTGTAAGTGAAAAGTAGCTACAGACTGTTTCGACGATTGCGGGCAATTCTGGCGACGAATAGATCAGAGCTAGCTACCACAGGAAGGTCGGACAAAGCCACAGAGAATGTATGAGCTCAGCGACTCAGATAGAGCAGGACATGAACTAGGAAATTGGCGAATATGAGGAGACGGCGAGATGGGAAAGAAAGGTTTTGACGCCTCTTGGAGGTTGGAAATGGCATAATGATATCAAACCTTTTGGCTGTAGATCCTTAAGAGGAAAGAATCAAGTCAGGTTTGAACACCTGACCTCGTCCATTGACGTTTGGTTCTGTTAGAAAGCGAAGATTCAAAATTTGGTGGGTCTTCTAAGAAATTAGGGCGCATCTGAACCCACTGCTAAAGATAGTGGGCATCCAGTGTGGCACGTCCAAGACAGAGCCTGATATCAACCCCTGGCCGTCCTCAATCTTTCTTCTACTGCTCTTGGTTCGATACTGTTACTTATACAACGACTCTTCAAGAAATGTCGGATGTCCAGTTATCTACCTTCTTGTACTTGGCTGAGCTCTCCGCCTACACCGTTCCATTCGCTTTGCTCTGCAAGTGCGCCTCTGCCACCGCCTTCCCTGTCCCAATATCGCTCATGACGCCAAATACAATCGCGTACAGAGCCATCGTGCCGAGAAGGAGCCTAAACCCTTGGTCGATGCGCCGCTTTGTCATCTCGGGGCCGACAGCAAAGCCAGCGATAGGGATGCCGCGCTCTTTAGCGACTTTACTGGCTGTCTCCATTGCTGCGATGAACATGGGCTCGTCACCGTCGAGATTCTGCGGAAGGCCCAGGTCCAGGCGCAGGTCACCGGCTGGTGTTGATCGTCATCCCATCATGTATTTCACGAAGCAAGGGACGAAGACCTACGGCCAATCATGAAGGCGCTGACCTCTTCGGAGGCGACAATCTCTGCGAGGTGTTTGATTCCAACGGCAGACTCGATTTGTGGAATGATAGCGACATGTTTGTTGGCCAGAGAAAAGAGTGTTTCACCTTCGGGCGTGTGGCTGTTGACGCCGGGTATCTAAAATTTTGGTAAGCATTCTGTTTACTTCGATTTCCAGCGATGTCTTACAAATGTGAAAGGTGGGTATGATCGGTGTCCGGTCGATCTGTCAAATGCATTTTGGTGGGAAGAGGCTTCTTAAGCACGAGTTGCACGGGAACCGACAGCTTCCTATCACCTTCTTCATCTCTTCCGCGGATTCCATGTGAGGGACAATGATCCCAGCAGCACCAGCATCCAAGCTCCATGTCTTTGTGGCCGATAAACCAGCTTCCAATCACATACTTGGGAGTTGAATTTCACCATATAGTCATACGCAGCACTACTCGGGACGCGAACAATAGGAATCATCTTTCCTCCACTTTCGTGGATGATGACCTGGATGCATTCCACGAGCAGCTTCTGCGTCCAGGCGATGTGTTCTGCGTCCTGTCACCATCACGTCTGTCAGTAAGTACTGATTCGGGCAAGAATTGGAGAGGTGCAACATACAAGCCAGCACCAGTCCGCCCCAGTCATTGCCAGGGACTTGGCTACATGCCGGCTAGGGTACGTGAGTGAGACGCCGAACAGAAGCTTCTTCGACTTGAGGGCACCCTGCAGGTCCGCGGGTTGTGTGAGTGGGTGCAATCCACTTCTTCTGGTCGTTGGCATCCTGCGTGAATTGGCTGCTCATGGTTCGGTCGTGTGGGTTCGGAGAGCGTGAGGTGGAGAACCCCGTTTTATACGTGGCCTTTCTTGCTTCGGGGCATCATCCGCCGAGCTGTCATTTGTTGTTGAAGAACTCACACGAAAACCTTCTGTTGATGTAGGATAGAGATATCGAAGAGTGCCTATGCATGTAGTCAGTATAAAACCAGCACGGGCAATCAGAATTCCCTCCTCTCTAATACAAAAAGTACACCGAGTTCATCAGAAATCTTGGTTTTGTTGATTTTTTTCCACAGAATCAACTTCGTGGCTTTGGTAGCAGTTTAGGCGGATGGGTGCGGCGCCGCCCGTAATCTCGGTCTGTTCGGATGGCATTGCGACTACTAGATCGCACGGACCAAGATCAAGCTAAGTTCCGGACGTGCCAGTCAGCCAGACGCGGTCAATGGTATACTCTCTTTATAAGCAACATCTATATACATCAGGAAAAACCTCCCTTCCTAATTTAGGGGAAATTTGGTTCCTGCCTGTCAAATTAGGGTAATTTGGGGGAAGATGGCTAAAAGTATTGCCTCGTCGCAACATGGTCATGGCCTTTTTATGAGGTGGGAAAAGAGGAAAATCACATCAGATCATAGGTGGGAACAGGAAACAGGAAGAGTGCAATGGTTTGGCACATGCCAGAAGGGCAATAGTCAAAGAAGAAATTAAACATGGTTGAAAGTCCGTTGCCGAGGCACCGGCCCTAATGTGCCAGCCCCTGCACGGACCACACACATGCCATCGGAAAAGTGGTTGATGTCTGGATTTGGAAGGACACACAACATGCATCAACAACTCTATCTTCTTCCCACTTCATCGCTCACTGCCATCGACTTTCCAGCACTCTTGTGTGCCTCCTCAGTTCTTGAAAACTATACCAAAGTGTTCACGCCCACATTCTTGGTCTGTTATCCTATACATGAAGGGACGCCGGATTTTTGATTGACACAAAGTCACCTGAGAATTCACGTGATGTTGTTGACATGTTGCAGCCGGCTGTTGAGATGTTGCCGCCGAGTCCCACGGCTCGGAGATCGGCGTGCGCAAGCGCTCGGATGTTGTTGCCGGGTCCCACGACTCGCAAATCGGGGTGCGCAAGTGCCAGGATGTTGTCGCCGGGTCCCTACATCCAGGTGCTTGCGTACGCCGATCCCACAACTCGGAATTCGCCGTATGCGGGCGCTTCCGAATTCCATCCCACACATCAAATCCCTGAACAACAAATGTTGTCCTTGAGGCTTGAGATCAGATAACTAGCCTTCCATGAAGCTTCCTGGAATTTCTATTCTATCCTCTCCTCTAATTGGCTATGTATCAGCAGCATTTATTATATTCTTGCTGTTTGGCCCCTATCTCCTGTTTCTGGCCTTATCTGTGGTGAAGCTTCCAGTAATTTCTGCTCTTTTCTTTTCCATTTTTCCATGTGGTATAGGCCTTTCAAGATATAATTTTTTTAGCAGGGAAACACAGCACAGATAGGACAGCCCAATAATCCTGACCAACAGCAGCTGAAAATCTAGCAATATATTTCTGTCCTGTAGTAGAAGCAGATATTAGTATATCAGCCTTAGGTTGATAGATATGGTCTATCTACACTGTGGTAATCTTCATTGGGAGGCAGAAAAACTTTTAAAATCCAGAGTAAATAAAAATGGCTTTGCAACATACTGCCTGAAGGGGAAGATTGTGTATGGAAGCCACCTCAGGATCTACCTGAGCTTTTCAATGGCAGGAGCAACTGTTTAGGGCATCAAACCGTGTGTAATACGCCCATGGGCGTAAAAATTACGCCTGTATTCAGCTTACAGGATGACCTGACCCGTGCATAAGGAGGGTTTCGGAGCCCTCAGACGGGATGGGACCCGTGCGTATAGCTGTCTACGGGCATAATTTATGGGTGGTTTGGTGACTGCCCAATCAATAAAGTTTAAGTGAGTGATGGACAATATTCATAAAAAAATGCCTTACTTACCACTCCACCATGTACAAGACAAATTCTAGGATGCACAAAAGCCAGTTTTTGGCATGTCGGCGTGAAGCCGGGTGATTTCAGATACCTCCGGCATACATCCCATACTTTGCCGAGCGCTTGGGGGACTGCCAAGACCTGCAATGAACAACAGCTGACTCAAACGCCACCCATGCAAACAATTGGTGAGCACCGGCAAGCAGTCAGCCACAAAAAATTGGCTCGGCAGGCTCTGATTCAACGACACCTGTAATTACGCATAAACAGACGGTTACAGGGGACCGTATTACGCCCCAACCCGTACCGTAACCCGTCCCGTCTGTAGCTTGCCCAAAAGCACAGACAGGACGAGGCCGTAACCGTAATTATGCCCCCGTAAACCCATAAGTTTACGGGGATGGTTTGATGCCCTACAACTATTCAGATGATTTCAAGAAAAATATTCCAGCCTACATAAGAACTATATTGGCAAAAAAGGCCTTTATACTGTGCATCTCCCTCTGATGAACAGATTGCTTTTGAAATGAAGTACCAAAAATTCCTAATTCATCTTGCTTTCTTATGACCATAAATAAAACACAGGGTGAGTTGGTTGAATATGTTGGTCTTGACCTCCAGACAGACATCTCTGCCTATGGACAGCTCTATGTAGCACTCTCACAATACACTTCAAGTCAACAGATCAAAGCACTTTTTAAGAATGATGCCAGTATGATCACAAAAAATAGTGTATACCCTGAGGTGCTGTTTTGAAGTAGGGCTGCCCATCATCCCATCAACAGGTGGGCTACCATAAAAGCAGCTGTCTTTTTGTTTCTGAGACCTTCAGACAGTATGAGATGGCAAAATGACGACCATCTACCAATGATTGGCTGGATGTCCCCTTGCATATCTGGAATGGGGCAATAGAAAATGAAATTCTGAGTAATTTTCAGTAAGTCCTCTGAGATGTTCCCATTGCCTTGGTTAACTGGCCTGAAAAACAGTGATTGAACTTGGACTACTCAGGTTACATAAATTGGTGCCACTAAGAATAAATGGTGCAGACTGCCTGGCTCAATGATTATAAACAAAACATTCATCTGCACTGGCATTAACAGCCACGCACCCCCTAATTGCCTCAAATCTATTGAGCCAAACGCACGCTTTCTCCCCAAGCCATCAACAGTCATGCCTCAATGGGATGGACAGCTATTTTGCCATCCTGTACCCATCCTACATATTTCGTCAGCCAAAGATGCAATTGCACAGGACAGCAAACCATTCATGGAACTGTTGCACCAGTAAATATGGGAATGGTGGGCAGCCCTACTTTGAAGATGGTATGTCTTTTTTGATTATTGGGAGACTCAACTGATGTAGATTACAGGTAGACTACACATGTGTTTTAATACGTAGTTATAGATATTTGCTCTTTGTGTTCCTTTGGCATGGCCCACGATTTATGTATAATTTTTGTTTATATTGAAATAAATAACCTTTCTACTGAGATGCAGAGTGACAGCAGAGCATCACCCCGGGGTTTGGGGTAGAGCCCCAACCTTGTGTCTTTTGATTACCCAAGACCGATAGTTACCTACACACATGTCAGATCCCTGCCCACTTTGCCCACCTCTAACAAACTCGGTGCCACCTCAAGTAAGGTAATATGGTGTTTGATCTGTTCTTCACGATGTGCCGTCTGACTGGTAGGTACATGCCTTGAAGGACAAGGACAACGAATGCCAGCACGGGTGCTCACTGGTATGTCCCCATTCCAGCGTCACCACAATCCGCTCATCCGTGCCCTCCAGTGGCGGCACATTTATTTTATCGGTGCATTTGTAGGCCCAATCTCGATCTGCCACCTCCCTGCCGTTGGGCCGACAGTTCACTGGGTCTCGCACTGTGCGTCTTGCAGCTCAACCTCTTTCCATTTTGCAGCACGCTTGCGTTCACAATGGGTTCTCCCTCCTGCATGGCTGCGTGTCAACACAAGAATACGGACACAGACAAACTCTAGAGCGGAAAACAGGTACGTCGCGCTCTTCAATTGCACCTTTCTCGTACTGAATTTCTGCTAAGGCCTCGGAGTTCAATAACCATCACGACATGGCGAACGCACTGCCTTCGCGTGACCTTGTTGCGAGGTAATGCCAGCCCACCTCAACACACGCCCTTCACAATGGTCACGTTACAAGGTGTGTACTTCCTTTCCTTCCCACCATCTTTGCTCGTTGACTGATGATCCAGTTAATGGAGCTGAATTGACACTTGCACCGAGTGTACGTCCCCTTCCTGTTCCATATCCATGAGCTCACTCATTTTCTAGGTCGCCACCCGCACTCATTCAATTGCAAGGATCGCCTCGCAATTCCCCTTTGTGCCGGTAAGTTTTCCCTGCCGGATCATTATCCTTTACTGACCGCCGTTGACGCTCAGATTCTGTTTATGCTGATCGATGTTACTTTGTTTCATGATTGGTGGACCGGCGTCAATGTATAAGGTGTGTGCTGACTATCTTTCGTCCCTTTGTCTTGCATATTACACCAGTCCCAATGGCATGTCTATATATGTTCTTTTGTCCAGTAATCCTTTACTGATCCTTTCCTGTAGGCCACAGTGTAGGATAAATATATAAGGATATCGTGTAGAGCTTTGTAGAATATCTTTCTATGTACAGTAGCTACTATGAATGTGATTGTTATGTTTTCGCATTGCAATCCCTGCCCCAATTGAAGAGAATTTCAGCAGCTAATGGCGTGGCACACTCCAGGCAAGTGTTGGAAAGGCTGGCTAATTTAGCTTCGATTACTCCTAATTTATTTTCAACGTCACTAGAAAGCTAATGATGGTAAGAGGGGTAATCTGGCCGGATTACCCCAAAATTTGGGGCAATCTGGCCTAATTGCCAAAGGAGCATCTTCCTGATGTATATACCTTGCAGGAATTAGTGTTGCTGTGACTCGTGACTCCAGCCCCTCAAATTGACTTGAAGTCATTGACTTGAGTCGAGTCACTTCAAGTCATTGGTGTGACTTGGTCCGACCTTGGAGTCTAAGCAAGTCGACTTCCTCAACTTGGAGTCGACTTGGAGTCGTTCGGGTCGGTAGGGATCCAAAATAGGTCGTAGGCACTCGGGAATAGACCTCCATTGATGCCTAGAATGTGGAAAACGTTAAAAAATAGACCAGGTCAAAATTCTGTCTCAGGCGATATAATTTCAAGATATTCCAAAAGGTGTTGTCAGCCTTGTGCCAGTCCATTGGTAAGTCAAAAAAATCCCATCTCTCGGAGTTTCTCAAATGGAGCCTCTATACCTCGCAAGAAAGATGAATATGGTACCACCATACCCCTCCGACATGAAGCCAACCTCAATTGACCCTTTCTATGTTGCCAGGAACCTCAAAAATACACTAAGAAATTCCGATTCAATTGACTCGACTCGAGTCAACGTCGAGTGACTCAGAATTGAATGCTAAATATATGCTAAGCTAAAGTTTTGTTAGAACTTGAGCAGGACACAGGCTCAGCTGGCAGAGCAAAGTTTGTTTTTTTACAGAATGGGCAGGTGGGCTAAGAATTGAGCACCCCTTAATCACCTACCTCAATTTGGTGCCATCCCTGATTAACTTAACTATAATCTACTTACATTTAAAATTAACCATTTACCAATACTATATCGTAAATTGAACAAGAAAACTAGGACAAACTCCAAAGATGGAAACTCGGTTCAAGTTCTTGAGAGATCTCGGGAGAATGAGTGTTTTAAAAAAACGCCCAAGTGCTTGTGATATTCAAAAATATCTCAAGATCTTGAACAAAAAAGAGGGGACCTCAAGCACTTGAAGGGTTCTTGAAAGAAGTCGAAAGATCTTCAAAGAGGTAAGATATTGCGAGTTCTTGAGCATTTTGTGTCTCCAAATTTGCTAATCCTTCAAGAACTTGCGGGCTCTGGCACTTCTTTGAAACTATTGCAAAATCTTACAAGATCTTACAAGATGTCATGCAAACAAAAATTTTCATGCATAAACAGAGGCTTTTGTCCAGTATGGTCCTTCATAATTTTGCTTGCCAGAGCGCCAACACAGGCAACTTTCTGTGACATGATTATCACAGAGAGAGATGGCAGACTGCTACTGATTGGAAAAGAGATACCATCTTGATGTATGAGGATGTTCTGAAAGCGCCCTTCATCAAATGGGGTGAGGGGAGGCTCAGACTTGGGATGTAATTGCTTGTATTGATCGAGCAGCAGAGAGTTGTCAGATCTGAATGCTTGAAGATGTTCAAATCAATGTTTGGATCACCAGCAGTCACAGAGTAGTGGAACAAAGAGGCACGGATTCAGCACATGTAGCACAAATGAAAGTAGAGAGATCCTCCAACCTAGTTGCATTGCAAAACAGATGGAGAATTTTATTTTTCAGAGACTAGTACAAGTGGGGGCCATGATCGAGGAACAGACTCATGTTGTTCCTCTTCCTCCAACAATTTGTAGTTCGAAATTTTGAGTGGTACCAATCACCGGCATCACACTGCGATCAATTCCCTACTAAATTTGAATCTCCAGAACTCACTGGTAACAAGCTTAATCAAAATTATAAAGAAACAGAATTTGAGAAGAGAGGAATTGAAGTTGTCTTTCCCTTTGGAGTTTTTCCAACAGATATAAAATGAGCTCAGAATGAGGGAAAAGAAAAGTGATTGAACTCTGCGCCCAGGCCTTTTTTTTGTCCCGAGTTGTACCAGCCTGCCTACGGCAACATGCTTGCCAAATTGTTGCAACTTGTAGGCAGGCTGGTAACGAGCCTAGCTAGGGCACTCAATGCCTGGATTGCCGTGATGCTTGCCTCCTGGTGAATGCGCCCCATCCTGATTCGTGACCTTGTACGTGTGGTTGTACTACCCTGCGCGGACTACGGTATATCTTCCTTCTTTCCACTCTCCTCTGCGTTTCAACCATTAGACAAGCTCAATAAATCGGTGGCGAAGTGCATCACGGGTGGATACCGGACAGGGTCCCTAGCAGCGCTCGAGAAGGGAGGCCCCACTGCTCCCAGCCCAACTACGAATCGAGTGAGACGCCCTTAACACCGTTGTCTACTACCTTACGCTCCCCAAGACCCACGTCATCCACTCCCTACTCTGCAATGCAATCGCATCCCCGCCCAAGAACCCCAGGTTTTACTCCATCCTCCACCTCGTTGAGTGCATGCCCGAAGTTAGATGGCCAACGACGGTCCCGGTATGGGGACAACGGATACGATTGTGTGGGATGCAGAGGGTCGTCGGCAAACGCGAGGTACCGGAGATGGAATTCGACCCGGCATGGAGCCCATCCTCCCTGTCTATACCGCGCCGTGGAGCGACATGCTCCCTGTCACCACCACCATTTCTGCGAAGGAAGACACCCTCCGGGCTCTCGACCTCGCGACGAATGACGAGCGGCGTCGTCATGCTGTGTGGCATGCAGCTGGGTCGCTCTTGACGGGAGGGCTGGTGGAGCGGCGGTTCGGGTGGAAGACAGGGTCGAGAAGGAAAGGATTATCGTGCCGCTGGGCGAGGGGCAGGTTTGCGAGGGCGAAATGGAGGGACTGTATCAGGTGACGGCAAAGGCACTCCGGGATGGCCGCACTCATATCATGGTTGTGGGCAACTCGCAGGCGGCTCTTCGCGCCATTCTCCTTACGACGCCACGGTCGGGCTAGTTCCGTGCCATCCAATATGACAGACTAGTCCGGGACGCCCAACGCTTGCGCGCTGAACTCGCCATACTCAACTTCTGGACACCAGCACATATCGGAACGATCGAAAACGAGCTCGCGGACGAGGCGGAAAAAGGAGGCCAAGCAGACACCTCCTTCGTCTTGCTCACCACTGTTCGCAAAATCCACCTTGAAATCCTGGAAGCCTGGGCTATGCGCTGGAAACTATCGAAAACCGGCGCCCTCCTGCGGAACATTGACCAGACACCACCCTCAGACAGACCCATCCTGCTCTGTTCATCCGACACACTCACCCTCAGAACCTCCTCCGTGATCGCCCAACTTCGCACCGGTCCCTGCCCCCTCCACAAGTCAACAAGTACCGCTTCAAGGCCGACTTCACTGACTCACCAGCCTGCGATGCCTGCGGGGCATCAACGGAGACTCACGCACATTTTATCCTCGAATGCCCAATTTGGGAGCCATTCCGCCAACCCCTCCACGCGACGGCGAGGGTAATTGGCCTCTACAGTCCTCTGCACCTCTCCCCCTACTATCGCACCCCAAGCTGCTGAAACCGTTCGCGAAATTTATAGAAGCCACTCATTGTTTTGATTGACTCGGAGCAGAGTACGTCATCACACTCTTAATTTTCCCCTTTACCTTTCCTTCTCTCTCCCAATATTCTTAATCCTCTCGCAAAACACAACCTCATAGACCCATGTGCACCACTCAAACCAATGTGGGATACTGAACATCGACCTTACAACACCGCTGAAACCTTATTAATTTGATTTGATTTGATTATTTCAAGTTGTAGTTACATGCGGCTCAAAGGCTATGGTAGCAGTCCTAAGTAATGATTCTATATGTACGAGTTGTCCGGGTTTTATAGCTACAGTTTTTCGTTCCATGGAATGAGAGAGAGAGAAAAAAGAAAACTATTCTGTACGGTATGGTAAAGTCGTGGCGGGAATGGTGTCGCGTGGAGCCGGGAAGATGCGGAAGTGGTGGATAACGTACGTGCGGGGGGATTTTAGTGGTGGTTTATAAGGATTAGGGAGGTGTAAAGTAAAATAAATATATAGAGAGAGGAAGAGAAAAAGAGACCGGTGGAGCGCTCACGAGAAACGACCTGTTGCTTCGACGAAGCCCGCTATTGCCCTGAGGAGTTTGGGCTCGCATAGGAGGGGTGAGACGTGTAGGGGTCCGAAAAGGCCAGCGTCTTTTGCCGCCCAGTGAAGGGGTCTGCGGAGCGGCTCCCAGGATGGGCACTCGAGCAGGAAATGTGCTCGCGTCTCGTAAGCCGCGCCGCAGGCGTCGCAGGCCGAGGAGGCGATGAAACCCGACTTAAAGCGGGAAGCGTTGAGGTGGGAGGGGCCGGTTCGAAGCTGCGAGATTATAGAGGATGTTTTGCGGGCGACGGTGAGGGAGGAATAGAGTGGGATGGGGTTGAGCGAAGGAGGGGATTTGTCAATCTGTCGAAGTGCACGGCCAGTCTTCGAGCGCTTCCAGGCGGCCTCCCACTCGCTGAGAACCTGGAGGTGGACGAGGCGCCGGGTAGTTGTGAGGGACACAAAGGTGGATGGGTGGGGTAGGAGAGTTGTCGCCTCCTTGGCTGCGGCATCGGCCAGTTCGTTTCCGGCCGTCCCGATATGGGCTGGAGTCCAGAGATTAAGTATGGCGAGATGAGGGCGAGAAGGGAGCGCTTGGCGAACGAGGGCGTCGTAGCGTATTGCGCGGTACTGTCCTGAGCGGGGGGTAGTGAGTAAAATCCCGCGCAGGGCAGCCTGCGAGTCTGCAACACATAATATGTTGTCTTGGTCGTCCTCGAGCGCCTTCTCCGTCGCCCGCGCTTTTTTCCTTATTCTTTATTATGGAATCTAGATACTTAAAAACTGTAGAAAACCACCTCTTGGATACCTTGTTGTACTTCTACTATAGCCCAGCCAGGCCACATGCAGAATAGAAAATGAATACATCATCATCATCATCGCTCTAGAATTTCCTCAGATATTGCACAGCCAGTACTATCCCAGGAGTACATCATTAATTTCTGACAAGCATTATCTTGTCATCTTTGCTTGACAATGGGAAATAACTTGGTTTGGTCCAGAAAAATTGTCCTGAATTGTCAATTCATCTTCATTCAACATATCCACATCCTTTCCGCTGGCCAGACAGTTCGCGACGGACGCTGCATCGTCAAATTAATCCTACTTTCCTAAAAAGGCAATTCATTGGACTCCACCGCAACTGTAGCTGGTAACTCGTTTCTGTAGGTGTTTTGAATGAGTCAACCATGAATAAACCCGTGAATCTAGTTCGCATTGGCTCTAAGACATCTTGAAAGCCGCGGCATATCTTCCTGCCGAAGCCATAGCTGAAATCGCTGGCTTTGGGGTGGCCCTGGCTTCTCCTGGCTTTGGGCCTGGCCCAGGGTTCCCAAGGCTAAATCCCGCCAAGACAAGCTAAAGCCATGGTTTCCGGGCCATGCGAAGCCAGGGAAACACTAATCGGGCACTGTCGGGACTTCCAGCGCCAGCCCGTGCATGAGCACCGCTGGTATCGATCGAAAAATTAGTATTACTGGTGCACATTTCCGGTCAAATCAAGCCCTGAGAAAGACGGATTTAAGAAAGATCTAGTCAAGGGCATTTATATAGAAATCAAGAATTAAGTCATTCTGTCGAGCCGTTGTGACGCAAATCGACATTTAATGTTGCGAGCCACTCAAAAGAATTTCTCTGGCGAGCTACATGGAAATCCGGGGTTCCAAGATTAGCAGGGTCTGGAAATCATCGGGTGCACGCAGCTCTTGCTCAGGGCCGGCCGCCGATGGAACCATAAAAGCAGCAACGGTTATAGTCATTACATACTTATCATGAATGCATTTCTAGGAGCCGCGCTCCTGACAGGACTTCGGGTTCGGGCGGAGACTCATACCGTTTATCTCAATAACAAGCTTGGTCTCATGGCTAATCCGCTCCCTCCGTTTCCTGAAAACAATTACAGGTGTGGATGTGGGACTGTGAGCTTTCCCCTCCGACTAAGAGCTCGTCCTGAGGACATGAAATCAGTCTCCCATGTTGATCCGGGGAGGGCAGGTCCTTTCCTCTGGAGGTTTGAAACTCCAAATATCCTGAAAGAGTAGTTGTAAACACGAATGCAGCTAATTTCACAATCAATGGTCCGCTTTCATCTGCCATAGCTTACCTTCAGACCACAAGTATGTTATTCAGGGTCATACCGATGAATAACAGTAATTGAGTCCATGAATAAGGTGGACAACAATGCGGATTTAATGGAGAAGGATGCGCTCTCATTGAGACGACCTTGACAAATCCTGTCCCAGGAAGACCCGGATCTGGTTCCAGCACTGACATTTCACTGATTCCTCCGTAAGTTCTTGCTGCTGCCATTAATGAATAATGATTGAAGTGTTTCTCCACAGCCATAATTTCACCGTCCCGGTTGGATTCCGGTCAGTGTGTTCAGTCTGAGAGTGCTCTGACTTAGTATGGGCTTAGGTACTTCAATGGCTGCGACGGCAACGGGACCGAATGTTAGACATCTTACGTGTGTTTTTGAATGACTCCCATGAATAATAGCCTATCATATCAAGGTTTACTAGCAAACTGCTCCACCGCATTTCACAGACCAGAGGATACAAAAGTTCAAGTCGCCTGCCAACAGGATGATGTCAACCTGGAGGTATGTATCGGGAGTTCGATTGGTTCAAAGGCTCCTTACGACCAGTCCATTTCAGATCATTTTCTGTTCTCAGCTGTAATAAAGTACGATAAAACCTGTTCTCTTATAGATGAAGGACCTGCTTGTACGTCGCATGTTTTTCATGGTAGGATGATGGCATTCAGGCTTGTAAATTTTATCTTATTGAGAATTTAGTTGAGTGGTTAATTGCCAAGGGAACAAATAGACAGTCAATGCGAGTTTCCGAATGATCATAGCGAATGGGGATGAAAGGAGAATTGGGGAAGCTGCAGATTCAGAGAAAGCCAGGGCGGAAGCCGTCAGAAGCCGCAGCCAAGGCAAATACCGGCTCGGCTCCATCCACTAGCCAAGCGAAGCGAAGCACAGTCAGAGGATTTTCTACAAGTTTGCAATGATACAAATTGCAGCAGGGTAAAAAAGCACACCAAGAATACAGTATTCAAAAACGATGAGCTGTACTGTGTGACATACAATACTGTAGCATTTGATTCAATTCGTACCCCCCCTGTGACCTGTGACCGCATTCCATTTATGGGCGATATGTTGTGTAAAACTTATGGGCGATATATTGTGCAAAAACTACTCAATTTTTTTATATCTTTTGTTCCTGCACGCAACTGGGACTTTGCAGCCATGCTTGCAATTTTACAATCATGCCTGCAACTTTGGTTTGTGCTTGCAACTTCAATTTTTTGCGTGCAACTACAGGTATTTGCCTGCTTACATCCTAGAGGCCAGCCCACCACCTTCTGTCTGCCAAACTGGGCATAAATAAACTGCCGAAATCAAACTTAATTGATCCTATGATTCCCATCACTCCCACCATTGCAGCATTCTTGCAGTGCAGTTCTTTGGGTATACTGGAGTCATATGGCCCATAGCAGGAGGTGAAATAGTCTACAGACCTCCATGCCATTTCAGAGGAGGTTAAATCCTTTTGGAAAAGACTACTGCCTTGTTGAAATCACCTGGTATGTTGGTTGTTTTAAGTTTTTGCATGCAATGCCTCAGACTCTAGAACATATCTCAGAGTTGAATAACATCACACTTGGAATCCACAATAATCCATGCAGCTCACCCAGAGTTGATTTACTGAATGGACTGTTATGCAAAGAGGTCAAGTCTTTTTGTCATCACTTCAGCAACAGAATATCAATGTTAGGATCAGAACTTTTAGATCTGCGACTGCCAGTAGACTTCAAAGTATTCAAGTTGAAGTTGGAAAAAGATGATGGCATGGAAAATGTAGCAAGTACAAAAGTTTTGACAATATGTAGTTGTAGGCACTGAAGTTGCATGCATTGTGCAAGTTGCAGGAATGGAGCAGGAAGTTGTAGGTACTCACATGCAGGCAACAAAAGTTGTTGGAATTCTTCAACTTTCACGGAAGTTGTAGTGAAAATATGGGGTTTTGAACACAAGTTGCATGGAAATACTTTTTACACAATATTATGGCACATATATGGGCGATATATTGTGCAAAAACTACTCGAGTTTTTACATCTTTTTTTGCCTCCTTTCAGCTTCATTTTCGTTACAAATTTTAGTAGGACATCTCAACTTTTCGAACCTGCAGCTTTTATCCTTAGTTACCTGCAACTTGAAAGCATAGTGCGCATCTGGCAACAAAGGTGCTTACAACCCAGAATCTTTGCAACTTAAACGAAATTCGATCTGGTTGCAACTTCAGGACATGTCTGCAACTTCAGAACCCGCATTTCCTGCAACTGAAAAAGCGCTTGGAACTAAACCAAGTGCTTGCAAGTAACAATGTGCCTACAAGTAACAAAAGGCTTGCAACTGAACAAAGTGCTTGCAACTAGACAAAGTGCTTGCAACTTGACAAAGTACTTGCAAATTACACCTGACCATCATACTAAAGCTCGGATATTGCCGTCAACTTTGACAGTGTAGGATCTTTCTTGACAAACGCTGTTCAAATATGGAATAAATTTGCTTCTAAATCAGTAGGTTGAGGTATAGGCCACAGACACAGGTTAATAAATACAGAAAAGTCCTCGATGGTGTCAGACTAAGTGCTCTGTACTAAAAGATGAGCTGGCATGTGGGAATTTCACAGCAGAAGTATATCATGAAACACAAAAGAACACCTTGTAAACTCTGGCTCATTGCTCCATTGTCCTCGTCCACCGTGCACAACACCAAGTTATTTTAAGGAGTAAAGAAGATGTCTCCCAGGCCGCACTGGGATACTTGGGCTTCATGTTTCTGCTTGACTTTGTTTGTGGGAAAAAATTCAAAGCCAGTCAGTGATCCAATGTAGGAAAGGAAAAGAGAGAAGAGATAGAGAGCAAAGAGGGAAGGAATTGGTTTACATGAGGACACTTAGCCGTGTCGGACATTACCAGTATTTGTGGACAGTACAGAACACTATATCTTGGATGGGAATGTTAACTGCAGTTACGGGTGAGCATAGTAGAAGTGAAAAGCAACCAGGAAGGTGTCACCCCGATACCGCGAGTTTTAGCTGTCCCTGTGCCCAAAATTAGTCAACACTCAACAGTGTTATCTTAATGATTTTCACACCTGGCAAGTTGCGGAACACCTTAATGATGCCAATATCCTCATTATAAAGAATAAATGGCCCACGGCAATGGCAATGCCTGGTTTCACATCTTCCCCTTCCCCACACATGGCTTGCCCAATTTTGAGACCTTGACGACGTCAGTGTACATGTTGCGCGACTTGAGGAGTGCGACAACCTCCTTGGTCTTGGTCAAGCTCTTGGCAGCACTGGAAATGGTGTGAGAGACCTCCCCAATGATATGGTGGTCACGTGTTCTCACATTGAACATGGCAGAATTGAGAAAAAACAAAGATCATAACTCACACTTGTGCAAAATCAAGGCGCGGACTTATTGCCAACCGTAGTCACACTCCTCGTGACCTTTCCTGTGGTTGCAACTTTGCAGAGAACGAGTAAGATACAGGCAGGCAAGTTGCTGGTATAACCCAAAAGTTGTGAGCACCTTTAAAGTTGTTGTACTGACAGCTATTGAAAGTTTCAGGTAATTTGCTTCACATGTAGGCCATTTATCTACCTGCAACAAATAATGCATGGCCCCATGTCTGCATGCACCAAAAGTTGCATGATCTTTGCCATGCATGCAACGAAGGATGCATGGCCCCTTGCCTGCGTGCAACAAAAATTGCATGGTCTTTGCCATGCATGCAACAAAAAGATGTGCTGTGTTTCCCTGTCATGCAGCTTTGTTGCAGGGAAAGCTCCAGAGTTGCACATGAAATTTGAAAAAATGTACCTAGTTGCAGGAATATACTTTTTGCACAATATATGTGTATGGCTATAGCACATATATTGTGCAAAAAGTGGTTTCATGCAACTTGTGCCCAAATCACTATTTTTTCACTACAACTTCAGTCAAAATTGAAAAATTCTAACAACTTTTGTTGCTTGCATGCAGATCCCTGCAACTTCCTACTGCATTCCTGCAACTTGTAACTTGCATGCAACTTTGATGCTTGCAGCTACAAATTGTTACAGCTATTGTACTTGCAACATATTCCACTCAGCTATCTTTTGTTAACTTCAAGTTGAATACTTTAAAGTCGGCCAGCAGTCACGAATCTAGATATTTTGATCCCTAACAGTGATATTTCATTCCCAAATTGATGCCAGAAAAATTTAGTTGGTTTGTGCAACAGTTTGTTCAATAAACCGACTCTTGTTGACTTGCATAGCATATTGAACATTTCAAAGGTGATATCACCGTATTCTAAGACCCACCCATGAGTCTGGGGCATTTTATGGAATACTTCAACAACCACCACATCAGGGGATTTTTCAACAAGCTTATAGCAGTTTTCTAACAATTCAACTCTCTAAAGAATGGCATGGATGTCTTCAGACTATTTGAGATTCCTCTTATGCACCATAGGACACTGGTGAGCTTAAAGAGCATTGCTGCAATGATATCATGACGGCCAGACTGATGGGAATCATGAGATCACCAAAATCCATACTTAGGCATTTCTTTATCCCTGAACTTGCATGTAAAAAGGGTTGGACTGCCCTCCAGGATGTAGAAAATACTTCAAAATGTGACATCTTATGTTTTGCAAGTGAAAATCGAAGTTGTAAGCAGATACCCAAAGTTGTGGGTGTAAAAACAGGTGGAAAAAGATGTAAAAAAGTGAGTAGTTTTTGCACAATATATCGCCCATAATATTGTGCAAAAAAGTGGTTTCATGCAACTTATGCCCAAATCCCCATTTTTTCACTACAACTTAAGTCAAAATTGAAGAATTCTCACAGCTTTTGTTGCCTGCATGCAACTCCCTACAGCTTCCTGCTGCATTTCTGCAACTTGTAACTTGCATGCAACTTTGATGCTTGGAACTACAAATTGTTACAACTATTGTCATTGCAACATATTCCATTCAACTACCTTTTTTCAACTTCAAGTTGGACACTTTAAAGTTAGATGGCAGTCACGGATCTAGATATTTTGATCCCTAACAGTAATATTTCATTCCCAGACTGATGGCAGAAAATCTAATCTGCTTTTGCAACAGTTCATTCAATAAATCAACTCTTGTTGACTTGCAAAGCATATTGAGGATTTCAAAGGCGATACTACCATATTCTAAGACCCACTCAGGAGTTCAGGGCATTGTATGCAATACTTCAACAATTACCACATCTAGGGATTTGTCAATAAGCTTATAGTAGTTGTGTAACAATTTAACACTCTCAAGAATGGTATGGATGTCTTTAGACCATCTAACATCCCTTTTATGCACCATGGAACAGTACTGAGCTCAAAAAGCATTGCCACAATGATATCCTGATGGCCAAACTGATGGGAATCATGAGATCACCAGAATCCATATTTAGGCATTTATTTATCCTGAACTTGCATGTAAAAAGGGTTGGACTGCCCTCCAGGATGTAGGAAGCACTTGAAAATCCGGAACTTCAGGTTTTGCAAGCAAAAATCGAAGTTGTAAGCAGATACCCAAAGTTGCAGGCATGGTGGCAAAGTTGTAGTTGCTTGCAGGAAAACAGGTGGAAAAAGATGTGAAAAACTGAGTAGTTTTTGTACAATATATCGCCCATACACATGGACCAGAAAGGCGTTTGGAACTCATCATGAGACTGTAGCTGACACAGCACAAAGGATATACGGGTTTAGGCTCCGAAATTCTTAGGAATTGGCAGATTGCGCAAGCAGACAGCAGGAGAAGAGCAGCAGCAGTTAAGCCTTATAAAGAAGCAAAAAACACATGCAAATTGATGGACACTGCTGAATGAGCAAAATCTTAAAGACTGGTTAATTAATATGAGATTGCATGCAAGTCAAGCACTTGTAAGATTGTCAATAACAACATAGAACTACAGAATAAACTGAGCATTCACAAGGTGCGGACTTAAAACAATGACTTGCAGCTAGTTTGGGTCGCGCAGTTAATGTCTCCGGTAGGTATGTCTGATATGTGGGGGGGGAAGGTTCTGAGAGCATATCCAGATGAGTATAGATGACTGACTTGAGCAAGAAAAATACCATAAGCTTTTTCTAAAAAGACATCAGAGAAAAGCTTGCATGGGAAAGAGTTTCACAGCAAAGAAATAGCCAAGGAATAAGGTCACAGGGAGTCTCTGAGCGGACCAAGAGCTTGACATGCATAGAGCACACAGTGCCGTCAGATGCCAGGGTGAGAACACCAAAAGTAACAGAATGAGACGCGGGAATTCCATTGCCGGTCAAGAGTCACACAAAAGTTTTCAGAGACGGGATCGACAGAAGTGGAGAGCGGCTTGTTGCAGAAGGTCGTAGCGAGGAGCATGGTGGGGGTGCATGGTGGGGGGTGCATGGTGGGGGTGTGAGAACAAGAGAGTTGCCATGTCGATTCCCCATGCGAGGTGCCAGTCGACCCGTCATTTCAAAAATACCAGTCAACCTGTCCTGTTGAAGAGCCATTTGACCTGCCATAATGCGCCGCTTTACGAGATGCATATGACTTTACTCGGTCAACATTGGCCCTGGAGAAAGGATTCTGATGCAAAAACCACTGACAAAAATTGCAGTTTACTGCCAAAACCTAGAAATCGGGTGCCCTATAGCAACCGCTACCCAACCGTAGCGGGAATTACAAACCGGTTTATTGCGAGCACAGTGAGCAAATCTATTTAAAGCACGTGATGAGGTATGAGGGCTACGATATGCAAGAAACGAGAACAAACTGTCTGCGCAGTGGCTGACAACCTTTGGAGGAAAGAATGGTTTCAAAAACATTCAATTTTGAGTCAATCGGGATGAGAATAGCACCATCCGGTGCGCCTCGAGGGTACGGTCCGATCTATACCACAATCTCAGCGATATTCTGGGAGTTGAGCACCTTCCGAAAAGGAAACTGATCGAGCTCGTGTCATTGCGATGACACTTCGCGAGCACCCCGCCTCAGCCACGGCATCATTCAAACTCCGCACCTATCAACGATGCACAGCATCCTGTCAGCCACAATTTCTCTTTCCTTCCCCCACGATCCTCCCTGGTCGCCGTCATCCTCCGTCCTCAATACTGTCTCGCCCATTGCTCCTCGGATCAAGAATGCGTTGGCGATACCTGCGTCCCGCTCTCGAGGGAGTTAGGGCAAGCGCAGCGCACCATGACTCCCGGGTATCTGCCGTGTCCTCCCGCTTCGCCGGTTAGAGTTAGGGATAGGTTAGGGTGTGGGGGGGAGGGGGAGGGACAGACGGAAACGCACGAACGAGGTTTCAGTGTGCCAACCTGAGAGGCCCGGCTTGGGGGACCCCTCGAGCGCAGCGAGGGAGGGGGAGGCCCTCGAATAGTCGGTCCTCTTTTGTCACACGAAGCAAAGAGGATGTAAAGACTTCTACATATGTCAATATAATCAGTTTTTCTTCCATTGTCATCTGAATACTGTAAGCCTTGCGAGTTAAGACTGACTTTGCCATTACTTTTGCATTTCTGTTCCGTGGTTGGTAGGTTCAGCAGCTCAACACTGCCTCCATCAAATTGCCTGATTTGTGGCTTACATATGAGGCGGAAAGTACGCAAGTGCTTAGCACTGACAGCCTATGATCGGCATTTTCCAGAACAAGATTAAGGCACGTTCATCGTCAACTTCATAACGCCGGGCCTTCATCTTTTGACCAAATTTCGGTGAAAAGTTTTAAACGCTGAATTGAACTCAGTTTTTTTTCTTCTGCCAACGATGCACTGGACTATTTTTCTATTTTACAGGGCTCAGTTTGTGGAAATCTCTCCAAAGTCGAGCCTCAGATATAAATTAGCCAACAAGACTAACAGTGCGCCTGGGCGGGGATTACGACACGATGCTCGGTGCATAGATCTCCCGTCGAACTGAACGCACTGCCAGACCTCCATCCCACATGATCTTCTCGTTGCCGCTACGGTGTGCGATAACCGATGTTCTGGCTGATGCACGATGCACATCCTTGGCCGATTGGCGCTTCGAGCACAGTGATATTCTGGCTCTGGTTTTGGCATGGATTGATGGCTTCGGCATCCAAAAATCCAAGCCGGGACCAACGCCAAGCCAACCCAAAAGGTTGGCTTTAGCCTGGAAGCCAAGAAGCCATGGCGTTTTGGCAGGGATTAATAAGGACTTTTGGCTTTGGCCGGCTAAAATCCCAGGCCAGGCCAAAGCCAATGCAGGTTGGAACCGGCCAAGGCCAAAGCAAAGCCAGAAAGCCATGGCTTTTTGGCCTGAGGTCAAAGCCAGAACATCACCATCGAATCGAGCACTCCTCGGACCAATGTAACCCCAATATCAAGATCCAGCTACAATGACCTGCGAGACTGCAAAGATGGGCAATTATCCCACACCAGAAAAGGTGAGTTGGGTGCTGCGAGTGCAATAAACTCGGGGATTCGCCGGCACGGCAATAAGAGCTTCGACCGTGGCATATTTGTAAATGGTTTCGACGGCAAGGTTAGGAGTTCCCAGCTCGGAGGACCCACATGTCTAGGGATCGGGCCGCAATCCGAATGCAAACGTGTAGAGACCGCGGATAGAAGCGAAGCGATGGGCAGAATGCGGATGAAAGCTCCGAGGGGTACACCCGACGGTCCCGACCACTCAGCTGGTGACTCAGACTGTAATTACTCTTCGACCTGCATGCAAAGAGGAGGAAGACGGTTCCCAACCTCGAATGTACAGCCCGATTTACAATATCAGCGCCGACTGAGACGACTAGGACACCGGCGACGCACTTGATGCTAAGATGACCTTCGGTCTGGAAGTGCCCATCATCGCGCGATTGAGCGCGATTAACATATTGCAGCGAGTTCTCTGTGGGTTCAACTTCATGGTGCCGGCTACCATCAGAATAACAGCTGTCCAATGGCGACCCACAGCTGCCCCTTTTCTGGTGGCTTCGATATCTCGACAAGCGCTGGCGCACATGTGTGGGTTGGGCTGTACACACCAACACTGATGTTCAATCTAACTCCAAATACTCACAACACTGGACGTTCAATGCTTTTTGAATTCCCGACCACTGCGGATCCCGGCAGTTGTAGACTGTATGAGGTACGAAAACGAGGCACATACATAATAGCCGGAGGTAATCCCTGGAGACGGAGAATACTGTAGATGGCACAAGACTCGCAGCCAAATATCGGAATTTAATCGATGCCGAGCAGCCGCAGAGTTTAGAATTCTTGAGCCTTGGATAACTCCACAAACAACTCACGGAAAAACACTAGTTTCTCCTCCATCAACGTACAAAATGAGATATCCATGAGGCGGCAATGCGTAACGACGCTTGTTTCATGGCGATTCCAGCCCCCTTAAGAACAAGAGCTGTCTTGTCACCCCTCTTGACGATAGTTTGGACCTGCGGCCCGGGATTGACGGCAGAGATTGAAAATGTAGTGCAGAACTGTCACCAGAACACCACATTTTTAAACTGCGATGTCTATCACGGAGATTCCCTACACGAACAGCCGGGTTACCGAGATAGGAATAAGACCGTCACCCGGACGTTGCCGCAACAATGATTGTTGGTGTATATAGGTGGGTCCATGTTTCTGTGACCATCGTGGATTCTGAGGCGGTTTATAAGAGCCAAATTTTGTTCTTGTTTTGTTCTGGAATCCTGTTCCACTTCTCGATTCCCTTGCACTGTTAACAGTCAGCACCGCAGCAATGAACTCGCCACAAGTCGGCCCCACAGAGGTTCCTTTCCTTGATCGTTGGTCTCCCGCGCCGCATCACAGATTGGCGTCGGCCGCCGCAAACGGGACCAGATTGCATTTATCTGATGGTCCCTATTTAAATGATCCCCACCGCGCTGTAGACGATCCCTCCCTCCGCCCTCCCACCCAGCACACCCCACCCTTCCACTTTGCAACGAGCTGGAGCCACCATAATGCCTCGCTGTTCTTTCTGCCCAGCCAGTCCTACCAGCCCCTCCCCACGGAGCTCGAGGTGCGCCACACTGATCTTGGGAAGACCCAATACTGACTGGCTTGCAAAAAACCAGCCGTATGGTTTACCACAATGCTACTCAACGTTCACTGAGGCAACCGGGAGCGGCGACTATGAAGACGACTCGTTCGATGTCTCTGCGCTTAGGGACCAGTACCTCGATCTATCTGAGCGCTGTCCGCTCCCTAGTGTGGAGTCCCACTCTGTCTCACCTTCCGCGGACTGCATAGATAGTTCTGAAATCCTCGGCCTGGATTTCCAGGCAGCGAAGCGGCGCCGTGTAGAGGACGTGAGTCGTTGGCCTCTATTCTTTTCGATATGGATTCTGGCTCACCTGTGTCTCACAGTGGCATTTCCTGCGCCCACCTAACAGATCAGGGTCCGATGATAAATATAGCGAAGAAAGTGGAGACCAAGAAGGTCCAAGTCGATCGCCTTTCTATTACTCTCCCCCGCCCGGCCACGAGCTCGCACCCTTAATTGATGTCCCCATGTTCAAACATATAGGAAGCAAGAACGCGCATACGACGCACCTGTCCGGGTCGCCCGCCCTTAAATTCACCGAGGCACGCAAGGATGGACGCTCGAAGCGGCAAGCCTTCGCTTGCCTCTCCTGTCGCGAGCGCAAGATCGCCTGCGGGCGGCCGACAGAAGAGTCCAAAGATCGAACGTGCGAGTGAGTACTACTTACTTACCCTGCGACGTTGGCGGACTTACTGACGCACTGCCTCCAGTCAGTGCGTTCGGCGGCACCGCCAGTGTGTCTACCCAACAGAGTCACGGCGAGGGTATCACTTGCGCATCAAGAGCCTTGGGCACCGGGCCCGGCCTGCACATAACCTTGACATGGGGATGACGCGGCCCCTACTCAATTAATGTATTCGGTAGCGAGATATGGCACTCGAAATCCGAATGTCCTCCATTTGTGAGACTTTTTTCTCTCAATATTGGACTTGATTCATATTGACACCGCGGTATTGATTTACGCTCTTCGTTCTGTTTGTTGTATCAATTAGTCTGTATCCGCTGAAACGATGCACCAAAGTGCAGCAGTGAAATCGAATACAAATGAGTTAGACAAAGTCTATACTCCAATATATCTCAAATCAACCACTAACAACTCCAATGCCGTGTGTATGTGTTCGGGGAAATAGGACAGTCGTATTGTCCTTCAATCTCAATAAGACACCTTATACCCTTGCCAGGTTCACACTATATGTGCAATTGTAACCAATTTTATTGATTAATCCTAGTTACTACCACAAACTACCCACTGTTGGACTTAGGCAAATTGGCACAAGGCTGAGCTGAGTTTAACCAAGTTAATCACCCAAAAGGACTAAGTCCTATAAAACTGGTATAGCTCAAAGAAGACTTCAGACGAATAGCCAATGTCTGAGAGGTCTAATATATGCCAACAGGGGAGTGGGATTCACTGGCGCTATCTACTTTACATGCCAGTTTAAATACTTTACTTGTGCTAAAAGGGTATAAAGTTTGTGAGAATAAATACACTTTTCTGGGGTTAAAACTCCGTGTTAGGCCGTGAAAAGAGCGCCCATGAGTCATATGTATCGGTCTTAGTAACCCTCCGATGCAATTTCCGAGGAAAAGTCCATTTCCCCAAGGGAAATGTACAGCCTTTGAATTGTTTCCAGGCACACCCTGTATCCATTGCCATCTAGACCTTGCCAAGTGCGCCCAAGTCTTTCTAGACCTCTTACATGTGGTTCTAGGCATTGTCCGGCTGCTTCCATGTCCGCTCTAGGTGTGAACATGCTCCGGAACTGCCCGGAAATCACTAGGTTCAACCACTAGATTCCTAATTAGGTAGATACCATCAAAATGACCTCGTAAGGTCACCGATAGTATATCCCTGAGTTCTGTAGCCATTTCTAAAGTCCTTCCAACATCCCATGTGTTTGATAATGGCCTAGCGTCCACAGAAATCCTCAAACTTACTGCACACAGTGTACAGCTTGCAGGAGTATTCTATGACCAGTGTGGTAAAAGTGATGATGAAACCGGTGTTTGAAACGCGTTAAACAGCCTAGTACTCAGTCCTGGGAGTAGACTAGTACTCTATGTAGCCCTATTGACTGGTTTTATCAGTTGTTTCCAACTGAAAGGTCGCAAAAATTGGTTATTTCAGGCATATTCAATTTCATGCCTCATCACCGCTACGTCCTGTAATTCACGCACCGACTGTGATGACCTGCTAGACTGATGCCCAGTCTAGGTAAGTCAATCCGAAACGCATCCATCCGTTCGGGCGCTGTGGAAGGGTAGGATGGACTGCAGGTCGCCTCCCATATATATTATATCAACGTACTTACTCTACGGTACACTGGTTCTCGGAGCGCATATTTGTTTTGTACGTACATTTGTTACGGAATCACCTTTTCTCCTCCGAACCACCACATACGCCGCGACCAGTGACTTGAGTACTCTAACGGGAGTACGTTGCCAGTGAAGACATTCCACCTGAGCCCTAGATTATCGACCCCAACGAGTCATTTGGAGCTACTCCCCACGCCTGCACGGCATATTCGACATTTCTCACTAGATTTCCATTCCACGCCTTCACGCCGTATTCAAGACCATTTGTTCACTTTCTCATTCACCCGTACCCTCCGTATTCCCGATGACCGACCCGCATTGCTGTCTACCAGCCAAGAACTCACTTCTTCCTCAGTGCTAATGACGCCGATACATGCGATAAGCAATGACTCGGAAAGAGGGATATTGTAGCTGTCCAGTCGCTGGTTACGTGGTCAATGTGGGGGTCCGGGTAACTCGGGGACAAAACGGGCACTGGACTGGATTGGACGTTTAGGTTTGATTGGACGGATGGTCCAACAATTGTGCGGAGTGTGATTCCGGCACATTCCATTTATAACATCACTGATGTCGCGGAGTGCGCTCCGCGGCAGAGCACACTAGCTGGTTGAACTCAAATCACTTCATTTGAACAATTTTCAGGCCTTGTCAGGACTCCAGGTCAAGTTCTCATTCATGGTCAAATCTACAGACCTTGAAAGAGCTGCACCCAGACAATGTGGTGAGCTTTGGACTGAAATGATTTGTAGGCTACAACCTGGTATATTCAAGAAATGGGACCACGCTGGGCTATAATTTTGTCGTGTTTCTTATCCCACTTCACATCACTGCAGTTTCGAGCTTACTTTTATTCTCATAAACCCACTGCCAAATTTGCTGGAATTCTATAATCAGATGCTGTTGATGCATATTTTCCTGCCTCCAAGGAGGAACCATTCCATGGGTGCAGAAGGTGCTCAGCTTCTCAAGTCCCGCTACTTTGCGGGAGAACCAATATTTTGAGGATGAAAGGAAAAGAACAAAAGAATTTCAAAAGGCTCAGACATCAAAGTTGAATTGGAACATGAGCTCATCAGGCCAACCCGGAATTTGTTCCGAGAGTCTTCTCTTTTGGGATCTGTTTTGTCAAAATGTGAGTCAGTTTGAGGAGCAGAGAAACAGGGATATTCAATGCATGTTGACACTAACTGGGCCCAATTCTCGCTTGATTGAAGTGTCAACCAGCTTGCATTGGGCACGGGAGCTCAGACAATTTGAACATCTCACTTTTGACTGCACTATTTCTGGTCAGAAGAAATCATAAAGATATCACGGGTGAAAATACAAGGAAAAGCCATGAAGATTAAGCACTGTCATGAAATCAACAAAACATATTATTGTTTCTTGTCAATGCAGATACAAATAGATCTTCCTACTTGAACACAGCTGGAAAGCTTCTTTTTATTGTTGTTTGCAGTACTTACAGCTGTTTGCAGAGTTGATGGCCCTTGTGAAAATTTTATATAAGTAGACCGATATTTGCCTTATCAACCATTCTATTAATTCACTATCCAAATTCATTGGGGAGTGTTTAGTTGCATCTCCATTTGATCTTGCTCCATTTCTCTTTCTGCCACATCAAGCTCGCAAAAGACTCAATTGATGCCCAAGACATTGCCCTGCTACATCAACATCAGAAGCTTTCACTGATTGTCAAACAGCCTTGGTATCTCCACAACTGCCCGGCCACTTCAGTACACAATTCATGGCAAACTCATTACAATCGGCTCTTCTTTGTGGACCTTCCAATTTGGATGGCCTCCAGGGTTAGCTTCTGTCTGACCGGGGCCGTCTTTCAGATAGGGTTCTTCTGCGTTTAAGTGCTCTGTCTGTATTCAGAATTCATCACCTTCATCGTTCTTCTCCATCCTGGTAGTGCTTTATGCATCCTTGCCGTTGAGTCAATGTAGTATTTTGCCGGACTGGAGACTGCCGAGCCTTCTCTAATTTACAGCCAGCTTTTGATTCTGTCCACTACTGGATTCATATCTTGGGTCTCGGCCTGAATATTTCTTCCTCCCCAGAGCTTGCTTGGCAACATGACTATGCTCAATATTTCTGGATTTCTACAATTGAAGAATGCTCATCGCATCCCCAACACCAAATCAAACTCTTTGTACACTACCTGCCACATTCACTATGCAGCCAACGTCTGGTGCACCAATAAGACTCGAATTGTGGCAGAAGTCAGTCTGTCTGCCAGTAAAAACACACCTAGCTCGCTGGACATCAGCAAAACAGAACATGTCTAGCTGATCTGGCACCGGACCAACCAAGCACACCATGCCGCCAGAATTGCATCTGGCAGCATAATGACATGCCTGATGCCATAATCAGTTATGGTGCCAGAAGGCCCCCAAAACCTCACTTCTGGTAACAGTTCAGGGTAACAATCCAGATTGCATTGATTCATAAACATAGAAAACGTGCTGTATTCACAGTGGTAAGTTGCTACATGAAGGGCTGTCCTCCTGTGTATACGACCCACCACGCTATCTGCTGAGACCACTTTCAAAGTGGCCGCATTGTACTGCTTACCTGCCCTTGATAGCCACACCGTGCACCGCACACCAACCAACAACTTCAATAAATTATCAATAAACAATAGTAGAAACACGAAAACTGATGCACATGGAACCTAAACCAACCTACAATGTCAGCACGAAGTAATGGTAACCTGCCAAAGGTCCTCGAGATCCAAGCACAGTCAGGAGAGACAGAATATAATATCAACATAATGACTTAGAGTAGAGATCTTGTGGTGACAACAGATGCGAAAGCAAATCTTAGGTGCAGGGATTGTATACATACTTGAAACCTTGAGAGATTTGATACTTGATGACTTGAGAACCTGAATTTTAAGGATTGAAGGCTTGAAGAGGTTTACACACAAGAGGAACAAAAAGCCAGAAGGTTGTAGCAGCACCACTGGCCTTGTGAAGTATGGTACAGTCTGGAGAGCATCCTGAGGGAGATTTTTCCCCTGGGCATAGGTGCAGGCATGAGAGAAGCGAGAAGTGGGAGGGAGGAGTGTCGAGGAAGGGGAGGTTGAGGGTGATGATGGTGGGACTCCATGGGAGGAAAACAAATGCCCATCACAATCAACCATTGACACAAGACACGTGGTACGTACAGACCTTCTGCAGCTGATGCCAAGACTGATGTGGTACTTAACAATTTTTTACTGCAAATGCTGTGTCTCCATTGCCGTGGTGAGCACTTGTACTAGTCAGCATGGAATTATCTGATTTCAAGAGCTAGATCCAGTCCAAACTGTCTGCAAAATCTTCCTGGATCGCAAAACCGGCTGGGTGGAAAATTCTGACAGTTCATGGCAGTTTGGCTGGTCTGGCTGCCATAGAAGCCAGACTAATCAGACGCAGCCAGACAATGCCATGGTCGCCAGAGAAATACTGTTTTGCTGATGGATGGCTCCGTTGTGTTTGCACTCTGCAAAGCACATGCAGCACCTCATTCTGTAATCCTCCTTGATGCAGTGACATTGATCTCAATCCTTGGCAACCCAAAATCCCAAGTGTGTGAGGTGAGACATGGACTGGCTACTGTTTTGCACATCACAGATACAGACCTTCTGGCACTGCTGGTACCTCAATGTCCATCAGGCAAGTATTCATTAACCTTCTCACTTCCAAATACATGTTTACATCTGCTAGGTTGACAATTGCACCTGCTCCCACCAAATTCTTAACCTCTTTGGTGAACATTGAAGTTTCTTCAACCATTCCATGCAGTAGTCAGACGCCATCTTCCTTTGAGTTGAGAGATGTGGCAAACGATGTCACGCCTTCCTCAAATGAGAGGCTGAAGAGAGCTGCTGCAGGCAAGAACAAAATGGTGTTGTCTTAGACTTTGTGAACAAGTTACTTAGTTGTACTCAAAGAACGTCATCTCCAGAGAGTACCACAAATATATATTTGTGAATAAGAATATTTTCCAGAAGTTGAAAACCCATATTGACATTCAAATGAATATAAGTGGCGAATATTCATTGCTTACTAATCAATGTTCGTGAATGCGACTTGTTTGCAGTTACCAAATGAGAGTATTTGCCATTCACAAGTTACTCACCACTAATCTCATATAATAGTGCACAGATATCATGAATTTCAAGTCTTATTCTACTGAGCTACTATTACAGCTGTTTGCAGAGTGAAATGGCACTTTCTGAAAATAGTTTAAAGAAAACAATTTTTAAATATTCCGGATTGTGTTGCTTGTTTCTCAATCATTTCCTCACCAAATTCCTTGTAAGTAGGTGTGTTTGAAAGCGGCAAAGTAATGCTTCCTAATAATATCCTCGCCGAAATGATTACCAAATTTAGAAATCTAAGAATCGGGTGGTCTGGTTTCAATGGGACACATTAGAACATTTTTCTCTGTCAATTCTGAAATGATCCACTTGATTCCAGATGGTTCCAAAAGTGGGAATGATGGAAAACACAGGCATGGTAAGACAAAATGAAACACACCTGATCTACACCCGCAAGAAAGAAACTGATTATGCCTGCTGGAAGGTCATTGCTTGTGGGTGGTATTCATGTATAAGCACTATGTAATACACCCTAGAGCTTTGCCTTACCTCTACCTTCCAAATGAGTTCCCAATGATCGATATATCACTCAAGAATTGAGTGAGTGACAGTTGGTTGAAGTTTCGGTGGATTGTGAACATGCCAAGTTTTCTGACCTCCAAAGGCCCTGCTTCGCTGCTTTTGAATGTACCTACTTACAAATAATTTGGCAGGGAAATGATCAAGAAACAAGCAAGACAACATGGAGTATTTAGATTGCTTTCTTTAAACTATTTTCAGTAAGTGCCATCAACTCTGCAAACGGCTCAAGCGGCTGCTGTGCTGAAGCTATGTTCAACTCTTTTGATAAGGTTCAGCCCTTTTTTCGGTACTAAATATGACTCCTTGTCAAGTTATGCCAACTTCCCCACAGCAGGTATCAGGGTAATGTTGAAGTAAATTCAGGTACAATGTAATGACTCAGATACAGACTTGAATCAACATTCACAGCGATAGAGAATATTGAGAGCCTCTTGGAAACCTCAACTTGTTATGAGCACCTTCCCGCCACAAGATGCTCAGTAATGCTAGAAGTCTTAAAGTGTGGTAATGTTATTCAAATCTTCAGAATAATGGGTATGAAGCTCACAATCCATATGACTAGGCCGGATGATGTGTCTACACCGCCAAAGTGTCAGCATTTTGCTTCCACCTGGCGTGATCACATGGCCCACCAGCGCGATTTCTAGGCACAGCTAGGGGCTGGCCAGTTTCCAGATTGAATATTCAGCCATATTTCAGGCAGAGATTAGCCAGCCGCCAGGTGGGCCCCATGCCATGTCCACTGCATTTTGTAACCTGGGAACCATGTGTAAAAATAAAGATATAATTAATCGGAATACTCATCGGAAGAGATATACATGTCGCCATTTTCTGAGCTCAACTCCTCACTGTCTTCAACCTCATCATCTGACGCTTTTGCCCACTCCATTCTAGTGATTGTTCTCTTCATCCGACCAGCAACTAGCCGGCAATGGCTCAGTGATTGATTCCCTGAGCAGGCCCTTTTCTGTGCCAATTATTTCTTGGGCCCAAACCTTCTTCTTCATCGTCATTGTTAGGTTGGACAGGCGCCTTCCTCTTGCACTCAGCCTTTTTTTCTAATGCTTGCCTTGTCAGCATTGTGTTTGGCAGCATTTGATGCCTGATTTGCATGCAGACTGCATGATGCAGTGTGGCTGCAAACTCGTCGCGTTTCTCCCTCCATTGATCAAATCGGAGAATTGGAGCCAGAAGTGGCATGGGAGGGTTGTGCGGGAGGAGGGTAGCAATATGGAAGGTGTGGGAGTTGATAATGAAGCGATACAAGTGCTCATGAACAATGAAGTTTTCGATTTGATCAGGTTCAACGTGTTTATGCACTCTTATTTGCATGCCCGTGGCCTCCACTTGGCTGTATGGCAAACATGCGGAATTTTCACCTTCAATTTGACTTCTATAGGCAAATATCAACTGTATGTTTCAGTTCAAAAAGCGTGTCAGATACCTTGGCTGGAATAATAGTAAACACTGTCTCCCCATCTCATTGAACTGAGACTGGCATGTCATAAATGTTGTCAGGGGCAGCCAGGACTTGGAACACATCCAATACAACCACAGCTGTGGCAGCATTATTTTTTAGAATTTCTGAGATGCGCTCCAATATTGTGGGGTTTTGATAAAGCTCCGTCTCATGCAGATGCAAGTTTCTTACATTATCAGTCGCTGACTGAGCGAAAATCCACGATCCAGGGAGACACTTGTCCAAAGATTCCCTGACCACTGATGAGCATCAATTCCAGGTAGAGTCTGAGGGAGACAGGCTGTAGTTGATGGCATTTGCAGCAGTCATAGACTTCAGCAAATATATTGCTCTGCTCTTTTGGCCTTGCTTGAGCAACTCCAATTTTGATTCACCTTCAAAGTTGTAATATAATTGGTAAATTCAAAAGATCAGTGATTACATGCATCATGTTTCAACAGTTTCTTCTCACTCCACCCAAGAAGTCGTTGCAGTACTGGATGCTCCAACATAGAATGACGAGTACTAGGTTCAGCTCTTCATCATTCTTCAGCTGCAGAACAAAAGCACCATCCACCTGTAAGCTGGTGCTTTAACCCTCCTAATCACCCAGCTGAAGAGTGATGTCCCAGCTCAGAGCGAGATGACTGGAGAGAATTGAGCAGGAGGAAAATAGCATTAAAAGACTCACAAATTTCGATCACAATGCCAACTAAAAGGGCCAAACTCGATCACATCATTGTCTATGTGCACTAGCAAGTGGATTTAGATCTTGGTGATGATTTTGGAGGGATCAATGAGTCACTCCATTCAAGGCCCTCCTAGACTGAGGGTCAGTCTAGGTCCCTGGGCAGAGCTATGCAGACCACCTCTGTGTAGAAGCCTACACTGTCTCTGTGTAGGTCTATGTAGGTCTGCATAGGTCAGTGCATGTGTGCATAGGTCAGTCAAGGTGTGTATAGGTGACTTTAGGTCTGATTAACCACTTAGGCAGACATAATTTTATCCTAATACAGGCGGCTCCTGTAAGATGTCGAGGTTTGTTACAAATGTTCACCTAGCAGACTTAAATGGAGCTCAGTTGAATTGATATCTAAACATAGGGCTGCCGCTGAAGAAGGGTTTTGTGGTCTGTTGGTAGACCGAGAAGAAGCCAAGGTCGTGTAGCTATCAGCTGGAGGCGTAGCGGTCTCACGGCGTCGTCCGAATGAGAAAATAATCTGAAGGCATGTAGAAATAACTCGTAGAATTTATATCAGACTTAGCTCGAGCGTCCGAATAAAATCTCTCTCTAACTCAGATCCCTTTCCGTCGTGGCGTGATTCCAGTGGGTAAAAGATCGATTCCCCCGGTAATAGGCCGCAGGGTTTAAGTAAAAACAGCGTGGGATGGCCGCCCGTGTTCTCTCGCGCGCCAGAGCCCGGATATCAACAACTAAAATACATGAAACAGTGAAGTATCTAAAATGGCCATTGTAAATCCGATAGCTTGTCCACCCCCTTCAGCTCGCTGACCCCGGGAGACGCGCAACTGCGAGATAGGGAGACTACGCTGCCCGCCATCAGCGCGGAGTACGGTTGACCAGGCCGACTCCTCGTCGATCCCCAGCGCGATCCGAGGGTGCAACGGCGTCGTGAGTGGAGTCCGCTCCCGGATGTCTACGGAGTAAGTACCAAAGAGGAACAAGACCGAAATAAAAGAAGCACGGAATAAATTGACCGACGCCCAAGTCCGTATCCGAGTCCGTCCTCGAGGCGTTGGACGGTTACGTTGTACTTGATCGCCGTCGGTCCAGTTCCGACTTCGAGGCAGGGAATATGAGAATCTTGAAGAGGCAAGCAGCTGAACACTATCAAGAGGAAGGATGGTTAGTACGAGCATGAACGATGATAAAAATGCGTGATGGGGAGGTAAAACAAAAAAGAAGAACGGCGGTGTTTCCATATTGGGTTGACAGCGCAAGTCAATCCAAAACAGGAAGGCGACGAGCGGGGCAAGTCACCCTTCCACACCGCTCGTGCCTGTGGCCACAGTTTGATGATGGTCATGCTACGGGTGCCATACCCATTCCGTTGAGGATTTTCTGGAGTCCTCGACGGCACAGTCACGGCACGGGTTCTCTGCCTGACGGGCCGCGATGGCTGTAGCACGGGTAAGCAACAACCAAGCCTGAAAACCATAGTTTTGGTAAGAAAGCATGTCAATCATCTGTCTACATGTATTGCCTCCTCACCTCCGATTTGTCAGTGGGAAAAAAGGCAAGTTCAACTGTTACCGGTCAATGCTGATTGTGATGACGGTGTTTGATTTAGGCTTGATCTTTGATTTCTTTTGCAACTTGCTTTACATCTTGGCTCATTCACTTGGTTTGAAAGCATCTAGTGGATCTGGGAAGCTCAGAACCCACCATATTTCACTTGGAAAGATGAAATTTATTGGCCATTGCAAGTACATATTATAACCCAACCAACTTTGAATATCAGGGTCGCCTACAGGTACCACACCTTCACAATAGCTCAAGTTGATGCAGGATAGTTGAGAGATTGCTGCTGGGATAGAAATTTGCTGAAGGAGCTCCAGCTTAACTCAGTGAAGGTGAGTGTAGGCACCCACGCTCAGCTATACAGAGCTTCATTTATCTATGCAGAGTCTGCCTAGGTGGCTTACACACACCTAGTCAGGGACTACACACATCTTGCCAAATTTGTGTCTAGGTCAGTATAGTCTCCCTACACAGGGCCTTTGTATCCACCTACACTTAGCTGTACAGACCTACACACATCTTGACTCACTAAGTCTAGGGAGGCCCTTGAATGCAGTGAGTGAGAAGACGTCAAACATGTTGTCGACAGAAACTGTTAAATCACACTGTCCAGATTTAGATGTTAGTACTAAGACAACTTTGAACAGCAGGAAAATACCTGATATTCACTTACTTCCCGGATCTCGGGGACCCATAGTAGTGCTGAAAGTTCTCCAGCAGCTTTCCCTGCCATGAATTGATGCTCTATTACAGCCATTAATGTGGAAGACATTGGTTTGAGCAATTGTTTTAAATTGGCGGCTGATGAGAGATCCAGCATCTATGATTTCTTATTGTCATCCATCTGTGCATCATCTGCCTCCTGATAACCGGCTAAAGATATCATATCCAGGCCTGTTTTTTCAACCAAAAAGTACCTCAGTGCTTCTTCCCCGATGTCGTGTAGAATTATCGCAACCATGGAGAGAATTGACAGGACGGGAATGACAGCCAGATGCTTTCCAGGTATGTATCCACATGACCAGAGGATCATCCGCCTCCTGATAACCGGCCAAAGATATCATATCCAGGCCTGCTTTTTCAACCAAAAAGTACCTCGGCGCTTCTTCCCCGATGTCGTGTAGAATCATCGCAACCACGGAGAGAATTGACAGGACAGGAATGACAGCCAGATGCTTTCCAGGTTTGTATCCACATGACCAGAGGGTGCTGTATGAATGCTCTAGCAAATTTGGGCATGGTTCTGAATACCAGTCCACAAGTGCAGGTGCGTGTTCTGCAACATCAAACTGGGCCCGGAAGTAGAATTGTACCTCAGCAATCTGGTATTTTCTTGAATACGATATCTAGAAAGATGAGATCCCATCCACGAAACATTATCAAGGAAAGCACCTTGACATTGCGTGCCATACGCACTTTGTTCAAGGGTATTCGGCATGCTTTCCAGGTTGAACGCGCTATCTGGCCGTTTGGTAAGAGACGGGCCCACCTTTGAACCCGAACAATGGTACCTGGATTGGACCATTTTTCTTCTCCAGAAAACCGCATACAGTTTGAGCTACTTCTCCCTCCAGCTTGTGTCCATGCTCATCCTTGGCTCAGAGGATGGAGCCATCGCCAAGATCCATTGAACCGCGTGGAAGACGCTTTTCAGGTTACGGGGCAAGAGTGAGAATACGGTGAACACAACACAATCACGTTGATAGGGCGTGCACCAAAGCATGCATAAAAACACCTAGTTTTTATTCAAATTTGAACTATCATTAATGGGAACAAGTGAGGTTAGGAAATAGAACTTACACTCTCCTCAGAGTGGTAAGTTACACTGTTGATGGCCGAAAGCCAATAGGCTACCATAAAGACTGGTTAACTTAACAAGGTTGCCTGAATGACACCGAGTTCTGTTTTATTAGATCTACACTATTGGGCTCCAGGAACTAGTGGTAAACTACTTCCTTGAGTGCTGGAGGTGACCATGAGGAACAACTATATCTTTGGTTGACTGCAGCTCATGCAGAGACTCAGAAATACCTGAAATAGATCAGATGTTCAACTAGCGGGGAGTCCTTTGGACTTCTCAGTTAAGTTGAATGCTTGACATACCTTGTCTGACAAGCACAAGGTTGGAGTCCCGAGGTACAAATAACTCATTACTGAACCGGAGGTTGACTCCCCAGTAGTCAATCAGACTGTGATTGTTCAGTGTTCCAGATCGTCACTATGTCTCGGACTTATGGCTACTTCCTCAACTCAACAGACCTGGATAGAAAGATAGCTTTCCACTATGCAAAGGCTAGAGAGGATTTGACCTGACTGGTGGCGAGTCCCCTAGACTTGATTATTGGCCAGTACAAGTCAGTTGCCAATCTTATAGACATCCTTGTGATATTGGCTTAGGTGTTGCCAAGCATCAGTCAGCCATGTGGACTGATGGGGATAGGTTCGGCTTAAGGACCGACTTCCCATTACTCCGAAACCCAAACAAGATTTATTGTAGACTTGCTGCTGGTCCTCTAAGACTGGGATATGGGCTCAAGTCAGTCTTATAGAAGCACTAAGAACATTAGAGTTCCTGGGGGCAATAGAAATATCTTAATGAAGCGGCTGGATGGACTAACTTCCGAGTTGCGGTTAGTCGGATCATCAAGTGGATCATTAGAAAGCAGTTGCGGCCAGTACTCCCCGAAGTAACCTGGCAACTAGCACACCATTCTGGTGCAATACCTTGGCAGCATGCAGTTCATCTCCAACAGGAGGCTACTATACCCACGTTCACAATTTTTCTTGAACGCTATTGGCCATTGACCTGTCAGAGGAGGACTCGCGGTTTGTTCCTATAGTTCCTTTTATCTCCTTAAGTGTTTTCTTAAATTGTATAAAAGCTATGTAGATTTGTATGTATAGGCAGTCAACTATCTGCCCACTAGACAGGGAATATAGTGGATTCTTGAGATTAGAACCGAGGGATTAGAAATCTTGAACAGAAATAACAGAAGTCTTGAGTTGTCGACATTGAAATCTAGTCATCAGTGCAAGAGCTGAGAGCCCGCTAAGCCTGAGCCATCTGAACACTACATTTCCTTGTCAGCTTCTGAACCAGAGACCTTAGAGTCCGACCTTGAGAGTGGAGACTGCAGAGTCTGGCTTAAGTTGGATAAGTCATACACCTTGAAAGCCTGTTTTTCCAGCTGCTGCTATCCTTTAGCACGGATTTAGACTAGCTGCTGGTGCTCTTCAACTTCAATTCCAACGTTGCTATCTCTTCCCGCTACTCCCTGTCCTGTGTGGTTAGAAGTTGTACTACCCAAGCAATTGCACTCTGAACCAGACATCTTGCAATCTGTGATACTTAGACATTGTGTATAACAATCTTGAAGGGTGATATGTACCCTACTTCCCCGAACTCACGCACACACACTGCGTATTGGTTTGGAGTTGTGATATTAGATTTTGGATTTGGGTTGAGTTAGTGACTTGTTCACTGCTGTCGAGCTCCGCACACAGCTGTGCCCGGATCTAGTTCGATCGCCGGAATGCCCGAGTTAATGCCCGAATTCATGTCCGAGTTCATTTACACTTCTATTGTAGTTTTTACTATTTAATCTGTACCTTTCTACATATTCAATAGATTTGGATTTCACCTTCATCTCCCTCGTCGTCCGCTGCCAGCCCCCTGTCGTTGCTGAGCTCCAGGACCGTTGGACCACCTCGCACACTTACGTTCTTCTCGAGCGTGTCATTTTGGAGCCCACCGCGAGGGGTCTTCAACAATTTCTCTGGACTGCAGCCCTCGTCCTCGTTTCCGCGTCGTTCTCGCCCCCGGTCCCTCGTCTCAACTCGTCTTGTTCCCGCCTTGGCCCCCGTACCTCATTCTCACATTCCCCTACATCCTCGCATCGCCGTCATCCCCTCGTTCCCACGTCATGTCGCTCTCGGGCTTTGCAGCGCCGTCATTCCCGTCCCCGTTGCCATCTGCATATAGCACCAATGCTACAATCTCACTTCTCATTGAGCTTATCACGCAGCTCATTCGTGCGCTCACACTTTACATCCAATCATCATCTGTCACCCCCACCTCACTTCCCTTGTCACCGTTGCGGAAATCATCCACGCCGTACCGCCCGTTCGTGTGTGTCTATTGCAGCGACAGCAAGGATTTAATTAAAGCTTGTCCTCTCGTTACCTCTGACATCCGGGCCGGTCTCTGTCAATGTAATCCTCGCGGCAGAGTCGTCCTGCCGTCCAGATTGTACGTTCCGCACAGTGTTCCTGGTCCGAACCTACGTAACCGCATCGTTACGTGCCTCCGGCAGAACCCTAATGCCGCACTTTCACCCCTTTTCACGCCTTCAGCCGCAGCGCCTTGTCCCGCAGTTCCCCCGTCTCCATCATCATCTAACAGCACCGTCCTTCGTGTTGTACCCGCCACTCCAGCTCTCTCTCATTCACTTCGCACACCCACATCGAGCACAGTTGATCCCGACAAAGCTCGTATCGCGGAAATTGAGCGTGAGATTGTCACGCTCCGTGCCCGCTGCCCTGCTGTCAGTTCAACTCCGAGCTCCGAACCACTGCAGCCCACATTGTCCTCGACTTCATCCACACTTCCTGCTGCATCTAGCGGACTCCCCACTTTATTTTCCTTGCCGTCTTCATCGTTTTCTTCCACTCTTGCTCCCAGTGCTGCATTCCACGTGGGGAACCATAATTTCGACTCGCACAGTTCAACTTTTATTCCCACGCCATTTTCCCAGCCTTCATCTCCCGTACCGCCGTCTTTAGCACCGCCGCTCCCCGCTTCTCATGCCCCAGCATCCGATCTTGATGCCCCGCAGCTCAGCCTTTCATATGACGAACTTGCCACCCTTCCCCCACATGCCTGTGCCGAAATTCTCGCCACTGTCGTGCGAAGTGCCGGCACTCGGTTACGTTCACATTGATTCATTTCCTTACCTTCTCCAACATTTTCTTGGCCAGTTCATTTATTTCAGCCTTCACTTCCTTGTATCCAGGCCCCACTCTTGCTGCCTTCACCCATCCAGTCAATAGTTCAGTTGGGAGGAGCCCCCGCTTTGACGTACCATTCCCTATTTTTTCAGTTCCCTTTTTACACCTTGCCACCTTCTACTCCAGTTCCCTATGCTCTCATGTCGTCCCTCTCATCGCATCCCTGTTCTTATCATCGCCGCTACTCCTAGTGACCGAGGACGGTCACATTTTCAGTTGGGAGGAGATGTCGAGCTCCGCACACGGCTGTGCCCGGATCTAGTTCGATCGCCGGAATGCCCGAGTTAATGCCCGAATTCATGTCCGAGTTCATTTACACTTCTATTGTAGTTTTTACTATTTAATCTGTACCTTTCTACACATTCAATAGATTTGGATTTCACCTTCATCTCCCTCGTCGTCCGCTGCCAGCCCCCGTCGTTGCTGAGCTCCAGGACCGTTGGACCACCTCGCACACTTGTGTTCATCACGAGCGTGTCACTGTGCTCTCAAGTTTGATATCTTTTGATTTCACGGCTGCACCCAAGTGCACTGTTTCAACGTGTTGCCCAGGATGGCAAGCACGATCACTTTACCTGTGAAACCAATGCGCTGTCGGGTGCAGAGCCACGCGGTTCCTATTAGGACCAATTTGACTGTGCTTGCTAGCCTTTTCTGATGTGTATTTGACCATAAGTGTGCACCCTTCCCTCCTTGTGCCTTATTAGATGACTAAATTAAGGAGGGCTCGGACATGGTGTGCTCAATGTGTACAGTGACCTTTGTGCTGCCAGAGCAGGATATCATTTTTTAACACAAATGGGGTGATGTGCCTTGAGGTGACTTCTTCTGATGTTTCACGTAGAGGAAGAGCATTGGATCTGCGACCACGATACTCAACAAGCTGTACACATCATGAGAGTTGATTGAATTGAGGGTGCAGAGTTACACTGTTATGTGTGCAGGGGTGACCTCGGGCTGGACCAGGCCAGCGACAGTGGCGGTGTTCTTACTTTTTGCTGTCCAGCCCAGCTGAGCAGCAGTCCCAGTCTCAACTGAAACCACCTGGCTCTTGCCTACCATGAAAGCAGAAACTGCGCCTAACAGCGCATTGGTTTCACAGGTAAAGTGATCGCGCTTGCCAGCCTGGGCAACACGTGATCGTGTTGTGTTCACCGTATTCTCACTCTTGCCCTGTAAGTAGCATGGCCGGGCCCGTGAGGGGTGAATATCTGGTACTTTTATGGCTTTAGACATCGATTGGAGCAATAAAAAATTTGAGCCAAAAAGTTGTGGGGGAAATTTTCGAACCAAAAAAGTTCGTGAAGTTTGAAACAAAAGTTGGTGAAATGCAACTTGGGCAATAAAATTAGGGGAAAACCAAGAGGAATCCCCACCTCATTTTGAGTTTCAAAAGTGTCAAAAGTTGTGGGAAAAGTTGACGAATTCCCGATAAAATTTGGGCAAAACACCAAAATAGGTGGGGAATAATGAAAGTGCATTTGGAACAGCATAAAAGTGGATCCTTTCGGGGGATCCCTTCAAAGTAGAGTGTTTCGAATTCTGGGATATGTTCAATCGCGAGCTGGTGACATTGCCGTAACATTTCGACGGGAATGCAATATTGACCAAAACACTGAAAGACTGCGGCACCTTTGCAGAAATGTCGGTAGTGTTCGTATGGAAGGATTTTGTAAAAGAGGGCAGGTCCGAGGCTGACAACATACAGAAGATACTCCCAGGCCTTGCAGCCGCTCGACATCTTCTCGGCAGGGTTGTGCGGCGGTCTGTCAAAAGAGCCTAGAAGATATGGTGTCGCGTCACCTACCTCTTTACCATGCGCCTTCCACACATCCCCGACAAGAACAGCAAAGTCCCAAGAATCTTTGGAATCTGGTTTCTCACCCTGGATTGTCCCACGGAAAAGAGAAAGAACAAGGTCAGTCCAGTTCATCCTGAGATGCATGATATCTGCAGGAAGACAGCCATGGATTCCGAGGCGGTGCTCGCGTGGCAGGGCGTTGAACAGACTCGGTTTACAAATTCCAATCATCTTCCTGCACTCTTTGTAATCATCTTCATCAACAGAGCTGAGGAGATATTGGAGATCATCGTGATACTCGGTCTCGGAGGGTTGTGGAAGCGATTCGGGATCAACGTCAGGATGGCTGTGGAGAGCGTAGCCAGTGGTAGGGCTTCCACCCGTTGCCGCTACGGCAACGGCCGTCGAATCGACGGTTATTCAACGGGCACGGGCCGTCTCGAGACGGCCCGTCGAGAGGTTGAAAAAATTCGTGACAGGACGGAACGGTCAACGCCACGGCCGTTGACGGCACCACGGGTATTAACGGGCGACATAACGTTGAGTTTCGGCTTGGAGATTGAATTAATAATGCGGCAGACTCCTGTACAATCATTGGGTAAGTACATCGTTGCCTCATTGCAAGTTGAACACAGACGGCACCTTGCGTGCCAAACCATGTTGCAAAATTCGAGGACAATGAAATTGAGACTTTAGATAACCTAGAGCTACTCAGCTATCCTTGAAATGCAGAATTCGACGCCAGACAATGTTCAAAAACTCTTGAAAGATGTAATCTCTTATAAACAGACACTATAACAATTAAACTCGTGCCTCGTTTGTTATATGAAAGACATGAGTTTCGGACAGTTCCGGAAGGGGAAATGCCGTTTCGGCATTGCCCGCGTTGAGATGCCTTCACCAGAAATCACCACGGTGGCTCACAAAGGCGCAAGCGAGACTAAATGGGCATGAGTTGCTTCAAAATACTTATATATCCCAGTTTGGGCACTGAAATGTAGCTGAAGCATGCCAGGTTTGAGGGCACCCGTCGAACGGCCGTGACGGCCGTTTTTCTACGGCAAAAAACGGCTCACAGGTTCAAAGTGGTCGACGGAACGGGCACGGCACCCGTTTGACGGGTGCCGTCAAGCCGTCTTGACGGTCACGGGCAGAAGCCCTACATCTGGAAAACACCCAGTGGCTACTGTACTATTTTGACCAAATGTTCACTGGGTGTCACCTGTCAGCTAAGGTGTTCATTTCTTGGCAATCATGGAGAAATTCCCATATATAGCAGTCCGGCAGATGCCGGACTAAATTTTTTGCGTTTTTTCGCCTATTTAGGCCACGAAATTGAAGTGTCACCGTCACCTAGGCCAAAAATGTTCAGTTCACGACCCTCTGTCACCCGTCACCTGAACATTTGGTCGAAATACTACAGTATATAGGCCTTAGTAGGCTTTAGTAGAGCTATAGAGCCATAGCAACCCCCCCATTCTACACGAGGCTCCATAGATTGGGTTCTCTACTGTAGAGCCCGTAGAGTCGTAGAGTGGTAGAGCTATAGTGCTCCATAGCTCTCCATAGAGCCGGCATTATTTCACGTGTCTTGATGCCGGGCAAATCTTCCCGCAAATCTCGCTGATATTCCTCGGCTTCCCTCGCTATTGCTGCACAAATTTGGGCCAGAAATGGAGAGAGATACAAATATATTCATTCTCAAAAAACAAAGAATCCATGAAAGTAAGTAAAACTATCCAGATAGCAACTTGAAGCAGATAAAACTTAAAAACTCACTCGCTAAACTTGCTTGATGTTCGCGGATGATTGACGTTGATTGCGACAGTTGCCAAGTTGCTGCCATTGCTGAGCGAGCCGACGAAGTCGAGTCCAGGCTTGAGTCTTTAGAAGGATTTGGCCTTAAAAGTTCAGGCACAGGAAGATGGCGACAAGTTCACGGTCTTGAATATGAGCGACAAAGCCCTAGAACTTGGAGCTTGAAAAAGTTTTTTGTTGTGGCTTCTCTGGTTTGAAACAGACACCTGCTGCATGAGAGATTGCTACAAAGGCCTTGACTGCGGGCAAGGAGAGGACTGGCAAGGGAACCTTTGAGGAGAAATTTGAAGAGTGGAGGCAGCGCGTCAAAGACACTCGGAGTCCGGAGGGGAGATGATGGCAGACAAGTAGGTGAAGGATTTGATGTGAAGTCCGCCATTTATGACTTCTTATCACATTCTGTCTCTCCAGAATTTTGAGTAAGCTTGTTGTATGTGAGTTTAGTAGGGACTTGATCGCAGCGTGATGCCGATGATTGGTACCACTCAAAACTTCAAACTCCAGGCTCAGCCCATTGATAGGTCCCGAGTTGTACCAGCCTGCCCATGGCAAAGTGCTCCCCACATTTCTTTTGCCATTTGTAGGCAGGATCATGAGCCTAGTCTTTGTGTACAAAGTACATGGGTAGTGCTCCTAATAAAGCCCCTGAGGTTAATGCTAAGGCTCTGGTATAGGGTTTGGGTGGAAAAGGCCGGGCAGCATCGAGCAATGTCTCACGCTCCTTTACGAGATAGATACCCTTTCACGTAGTCGATTCGTGTCCACTGTCCGTAAATCTGTACCCAAAATCGACGATGCGCAGGTTGGGAAGATTTACGATCTGTGGAATAGATAAATCAGGATAGTAGTATGCAACGAATAGATAAAAACCGTTGCACCATCCCTTGCATGAGCGGTTCTCAATCCACCGCTTTGCCTTCTCATTCTCGGATGCAATCGGCATGCGACCAGCTTTAGCCGTGAACTCGAAACAACAAACTGCGGTCATTACGCGGCGTGTTACGAGGGTGACGGCGCCTTTGCCCACGCTGTGGTAGGGTAAAAGTCCCGGTGCCTAGGTTCTGTAAATGGGTCGGTAGTCCGTGTAGAGGTCGAGTGAATGCAAGGAATAATTTGTGGGAACCGCTCCCGGGCCGTAGAGTGCGAGAACGAGTGAAAAATAGAATACGAAAGTGACGAAAGTGGCGTGAGAAGAGTATGAGTGTCGTGGAGTGCGAATTCGGGTTGTTGGTGGCTAGACAGCCCACTGGCGACGATACGAGAGTAGGGGGCGAGGTCCCTCGGTGGTTCCTCTGGGCGAGAGCCCTGCACTGGTTGCAATGGTGGTGGTACGATGGTAAAATTGCACGAGAGGTACGTATTTACAACGTAAACTATCAGGTAATGATTGATCGGGGTTTTACTACAGTAGAATCGGACGGAGGCCATGGAAGGAATTCCATGTCCCGGCCATCCGACCCTACCACAACGCCTGCCCAATTGGCGACCTTCTGAGGACTGCCAATGGCGGCATTTCCAGAATGGCCTAGACAAAATGAGGTGATTGCGGACTGATCTTCGACCCACATCTGAGCCTTTTTTAGAGTCGTTGCTGAAGATGGGATCGTTTCCGACCCCTTGAACGAGCTTGTCAAAAGTGAACAGTGACAAGCGTAGTTCCTGCCAGAAATGATCTGCCCGGTTGTCCTTCATCGTCCCGAGGCCATGACGCAAAAATGCAGGGCCACAGGGAAAGGCGTCGCGAGAATCGTATCGGTGAGCGTCCATGTTTTCTAAATTGGGGCATGCTAATCTCGTGGGATTGTTGGTGGGAAAAATTGCGAAATCTTCGATATCGTTCAGGCCATCGTCCCATCCTTCTTCGTCATCTGCATCATCACCTGCCTCCGAGGCGGAACTCTCGCTGACAGAACGCTCGTCCTCGTCCTCGTCATCCGATTCTGGATATCCTGGTGGATGCAGCTCTGGCATTTCTTCATCACTGCCTAATTCTAAGAGGAGATCTGTCGAAGAATCTGAAGAGTCCAAAGAGCTCGAAAATCCGCGCCAGTCTGAGCCCAAGAGATCAGACCAGTCCTCATCGCTACTGTCTGACTGGCTTGAGACTTCAAAGCTAATGGAAGAGTTGGTGTCGACGTCAGAGGCAAATGTGACATCCATAGATACAGTCCCCAATTCGGTAACCAACGGTTTTGGCGCCATCAGTCTTCGTGGAGCCAGCGCGTTCGAATGTACGCCTCAATTCATTTTTACGACGCAACGCTTGCTTGATATTGGTGGTTAGGGCTCCGAACCGTGCATTTACGGACACGGCCGTCGAATAAACGGCCGTCTTATGGCAGCGGACGAGCCTACCCGTCCGTATGCGGTATCTTCGGTGGCGCTATATGGACAGATTCCGTTGAGTGACTGGGACACGGCCGCTTCGACGGGTTTGGGGATATCATAATGGTGATTGCGCATCCAACCGCGAGATTGGAGCGCGGATATTTCAAGGTCACTTCTGGAAGTTTTGTCTTAGCATTTTCTCCCACTGCATAACTTACCTACACAGTAGCCATATAAAGTTTGATCAATCAATCGGCGTCTCAATAGATATTCCGGTTTGATGGCGGATTTGTTCAAACAGTACTTTAAACCGCAGAGAACCAAAAAGGCGATCTTTGTAGGGTTCAAACTTACACATGGGCTCGAATCCAGCCTGTCTATGAGGGCAAGCCTGTCGATAGACAGGCTGGTCGATCTGGGTTTTAATTAGCGGATCAAAATTATTACCAAAAAAGGCTATTGGCCAAGTCACTCGTTTCTTAAGGAAACTTCGGAATTCCTTCGCTAGGTATCATCGCCTCATGCCCTAGAATGTATATAGCTTTATTTGAGGGCGAATGGTTAAGTTTTTGAGCGCTCTAGGCGAGAATCAGTAGCCTTTGTTGTTCTTTGTATCTGACATCACCCTGCTCGGAACCCGGTCTGGAATAGCCTTTTTTGGTAAAATTTTTGCAGTGGTGATTCAAACTCAGATCGACTGGTCTGTCTATCGACAGGCTTGCCTTCATAGACAGACAGTCACTGGTCTCACTTACACAAATAGATGAGCAGGAAGCAACATAACTGAGCAAAGTTGCAGACTGCGGAAGTCAAGAAGTTCATACTCTAACCACGCTGTGATTCCTTCTTTTTTGTTGAAAAACTGCGAAGTCCGAAAACCTTCAAGTAAGATCCTTGATGCACGGGTCGGAGGCGGTTCGCTGCTTCGTTAGCGTTAGCTCGGAGAATTTACGAGCAGGCACCTGAGTCGGGCGGGTCCCAGGATCCAGCGCCAGCGAAAAAATGATTAGCAGACAGATTCTGGGACCACCAATGACTCGGGCGATTCGCAAAATGTCTTATATTTTGAAACTATCTCCACAGCCCGCTCTCGTTCGCGGAATCAAAACCGGACAGAAAAAATGGACGCAGCTGGGAACAAGAATGTCTAGCTTCCCGGTAAATGGATTGACTCGCCCTACACTTGCAAGTGCGCTGTCTGTAAATCCACGGAACAAGGGATATTCAACTCGTCTCTTCCCCGTTTTCAAACGTTGCCCAAGGGTCCTTCACTAATCAACAAGCAAATCCATAGTAACCTGGATATGTCATATGCGCGCGCACCAGCCAGAGTCACCGCCGAGGTGCTATCTGGGAATCTCACGAACTCACCGTCAGGGACACCGAGCGTGGTGAGGGGAAAGTTTTGCGGGAATTTCGGGGAGTTTTTGAAGTACACGGAGCCCCATTCATGCGGATACATGAAGTGGTATTCATAAAGTGCGCGGCACAGATGGAACACGGACGAATGGAAGATACAGCCGGGCCTTGAGTTTGAGGCGCCAGAGTTCCGAGTGGAGGTACATGGCGCTCGCATTGCAACTTGGTAACGTTGATGAAGGGCCATGCAATGCCCAGGAGAGGCGGGGGCACCGCGCGGCACGAGGAATCGAGGGTGGGGTTCATCATGATGGCGACGAAGTGCCTAAGAAGAGGCTCTTGTGGCATGCGTAGGTTTGCAGCAAGCCGGCGGCCTGACCCAGATTACTTGCAACGTGAATGGCAGTAGATTTCGACGTCATTGAACATAGCGGACGAGAGAGCTCTTGATGTGACACATGAGCTTGACGTCATCATGCCTGTCTTCCGTCCGAATTCCTTCGATTCCCGGGCCAGATGCTTTTGTGCGATGCTTTTGTGCGAATCCAATGTGCCTCCCCGTCGCCCGTGCTCGCCGCTTCATCCGTGTCGCGCACCCCCGTCTGGCCCGCCGCCCGACCGCCCCACCTGCACTCCTCGCCCTCGGCTCTTGCATCCCAGGCGTCCGTCGTCCATCGTCCGCCCTGGGTCCTCATACCGTCCCATCAGTGGAGCGCGCTAGTTCAATGTCTGAATCTAGCTCGGTTCCGCATTTCGTCCTGTATGCGGGATAGAGGAGACCCGACGGACGTCGATCTCTCTAGCCAACGTCATAGGTATTGCAGAGCGCGCCTTTCTCCATTCTCCACCGCCTGATTTGGTTTGGGAGCGCGCTGTCGGCTGGAAACACCTTGATTGTTTCCGGGGCTCCCTCCCCGCCGTTCTCCATCGCCACGCCGGTCTTGGGTTCCGCCCCCTGCTCCATCTCATCCGAGTTCTTCGTGCGGTGCACGGCACTCCCCACTCGGCCGATTAACTCTCGGCGCGTTATTTTGGCGTCTTTAGGCTGCAATTTTCGTGATACTGGGTATTCGCGCTTGCGTTTGCTTTTCGCCATTTAGGTCCGGCTCAGGCTCAGGCTAGGTCTCAAACTCTAATTATCCGGGGACGGGAACGAGACTACTTATTATGGCGTCTGATCTTCCTCAGCTTTTGGCTAGATTGTGTTATCTTGGTGTTCTCTTCTCTCCGCTCTCCGCTAGATGCACTTCACTTCCCTCCGCTGTCCGATGACTATACGCGCGCCGCCGTGTCTAGCACTTCTTTTCCTCTACTCTTTTGGCCTTTCCCTCCCAACACAACCGCAGGGCTGAAGGCTAAATGCACTGACCTTTTCCCTCTCCCACAGCTCTTCCATTTTCCATTTCCCTGCCTCTCGCGTCCCGCGCTTCCTTCCCTGTTCTCGAACACTGACCAAGTATCGATGATGCTATTACAGCTCGGTCCTCCTCCATCGCCGGCAGGACGTCTCAGTACAGAGCGTCTCAGTTAAACCTCGCTGTCGCCGCCGTCTTCTCCAGTGTCTCACTGTACATATGGCTACCTCATCAAAGTATCTAACTCATCACCCCCATCGATCTCATTGCCCAAACAAGTTGGGTGGGTTCCTGCTGCGGCTGCGTAACCCGGTACGTCCCGTCGTTGGCGGCGATTCGGATTCGACTCACACGCGTCGTTAGCGATTCGCCTCACTCGATACATACCAGATCTCGACAGTTCACATGTGATGTGAGCTGACCTGTCCTCAAATCCTGCCCGCTTCGAGTCATCCTTCCTTCGCTTGCCAATCTCGTTTAATCTGCCATATGCACAGGCGTCCCTCTTGAATGTATCAGCTGTGTGATGTTGTTACTATCACTATCACATTCAATGACAAAACATTGATAACATTCACTCTCCCCAAATACTTGTTTCACCTCACATAATCGGCAAAGTTACTCGACACACATATCTGCCTACGATGATGCTGCGACATTGGCCTCCATACACTTAACCAATTACAGCCGCGGTACGCAGCACTGGGTTTGTTCACCTTCACAAGACTGGCCGCCGCTTCGCTCTCGCAAGTGAAGGAGGGGACGAAAAAAATTGACTTTCTACACAACTTTACCACATTCAATCACTAGAGTACACAGCTGAAGGGAGTAACGAGAAATTGGAGAACGGTACGGAAATCTTCTGAGCCGAATGCTCACCATCAGTCCCTTCAGATGAACTCTGTAGTGAGACACAGAAAAGTGGCCGGGGCTCCCGCAGAACTGTCGAAGATTTTGCGCCGTAATTGCCAGTATCTTGACATGGACGCAGTAGAAGCCCAATGCAGGTGCACAAAGGCAAAATGAAACGTAGCACGAATATGCTGTCGCGGATTGCAGGCGAGAACATGTCAAGAGGCGTGCTGGGGCACCCTAATAATCCTTGATACGAATGCAATGAATGTTATGGGCAGTGGAAAGCGCCAACAGATCGAGCAAAGACCGGGAATATTGGCATATAGCCTTAGGTCAGAAGGAGAAATATGTCCATGTTGACGCCCAGAATGAGGGGTATTGCCAGCGCCAACCTTCCAGAAGCCCTTGCACGAACAAACAACAAGCCGCGGCGGAATAAACAGATGGAGCAAGCTGAATGCATTGACAACCATGCCAGCGTTGGGAGGTCCGACAAATTCAGTGCGATAAAGTGTGGACAGTGTTAGAGTTCATATTTATTGTTCTACATGCCCAGCACCTATGCGTAGTCATCCTCAATGATCGCATCCTTTCCTTTGTTCTCTCGCTGGTTCATTCTGAGCTACGTGAGATCTATATTAATATTTATCGCCTACACGCTTACAGTCTTATTTACTATATTACTAGATGCTGTACTGATCTACGTCGTACAGATAAATATCAATCAACTGGTTCATTCTGAACTACGCGAGAGCGGCTGTACTGATCGTCATTCTACGGATTCCTACTTTAGTCTTTCACAGACAGGGAGCTCTGACACTGCTTTTTTATGGATGTTTTGGTGATACGGCCGCAGTGAGAATTTTGCGTAGGAATGCCCGCGGCAGTGAGAAAGCCCTGCGAGAAGCTGCGGTCATCTGCGGATGGTTAGCTGAGGGAGATCGACCGGTCGCACAGGGATGGGGATGGTACACCAAATGGTGCGAGAAAACATGATGTGCAGGAGAAGGAAGAGGGACAACAAATGTAGATATTGCTGCATGGAGCAATTGCACTGCCAAACGAGCAAAATCTTGAAGGAAGGTTAATTATGATAATTAGATTTCCAGGCTCGAACATCTTGGCTATCAACGTCGGCACATTGGTAAATTGATAAACACTTGTGGGTTTGCCCCACTTGCTGGTGTGAAAAAAGAAAACCACTGAAATGATGCCTAGAAGCTAATTGGTAAGGTCTCAAATAAATAAATAAGTTGGGTCTTGGACATAGCTTGTCGTCTTGTCGACTTTTTGGACTTGTACAAGCTTTTACAAGCACCGGCAAGTCAACTGCCGAAAGGCGAAGGCATGGTGACTACAATGTTAGCGGACGCCAATGTCGGTCAATGGAGACCTTGCGTTGCCACACGGCAGTGTTGAAGGATCTGGATGTACCTGCAGGGAAGACGGAATTGAACCAACGGTCAACTAGTATATTTTCTCTTTTTCCTTTCAGTTACTGTAAGGTAGTCGTATTATCCATTTAGTTACATGCAGGAAATTTTGTACTCAGTATATATTCTCAACACTCGAGTCGCCTCTCCTCATAATTCCGCTTACCTCTATGCGCGTGAAGACTGAGGTGAGCGAGTTACACCTTCCCTTGAAGAATTTATGGGGATTTTTACGATATTTGAGGCGTTAAAGAACCAGATTTTCGCTTGAGACTATCCATCCGAACCAAGGTTCTATGGTCTACCAGCCAGAATAGCGTAATGCACAGAACAAGATGAATTTGCAAGATCGATGCCTGCCAGTGGCGCCCAGTCGGGCTCGGTCCAGGTGATCTTCGGCGGGATCCAGAACTGGAGCGAATGCGGGCATCTTGGGCATGGACAAATCCAGTGTGAGAGATGTAGGAATATTTGTATCCACCATTCAGACTTCGATCATCACCGATGATGGATGGAAGGGGAACCCTCTGTCACAGCCGATCTTGGAGGTAGACGCAGACTGGCTGGATCAGAACACCAAACCACGAGGCATTTTTCTGCCAGAAGGATGTGTCTGCATGAGAACCATATAGGATCACAACAACGAGGCAAAATAATTTGATTTCAATTCCATGTGCACCAAAGGAGCAAGCAAGTCAGTACAATAATCGCGATAAGTTTAATCGTGATCAGATATCCACTAGACTTCACACCGGTAACGCGATGAGGTGGCTCAGTTGAGAGCCCGAGCAATGATGAACCTCGACTAATTTCCATCCCGACTCAAGGAAGATGTCATAGAACGCCTCCAAAGTGCGTTCAACGCCTCCCAGCATAACGTGCATCTTGAGGAACACTTCAGGACAGCAAACAACACGTAGCGTCTCACTCACAGTCATGTCGTAGAGATAAAGATCTGCAGTCGCCGCTCCCCAGTTTGGTAGCAAGGGCGGTTCTGCGGTTGGACGAGCCGCACCGGGGATATTCTCGGTTCTGGATCCGGCACCTTCTTCTAAGGATGCGAATGGTTGGATTTTCTCAATGACGATGAGTTTAGTGGTTGGGAGCGCAGCATCTCGAAGATGACAGAGAATGTTGTGAACGGTCTTATCGGGCCAGTCGTGGAGGATATACCGCAGCATGAACACGGCTGCATCCTTGACCGGTTGAGGCGTGAAGAAATCGTGCACTGTTGAAGCGCCTCAGTAATCGTGGGCAATTCATAGCCACAATTCGACTGACCCTGGAACTGTGCCATTTGCGATTCCAAGTGTTCAGGGAAGTGCTCTTTCCAATACTGAGTTTTCTGTTAGTAAGCAAGGTAAATGCAAGAGTAACTCATTACCCTTTTGGAAATCTCGAGGGCTGGTCCTAAATCTTGATTGATTATGCGCAGGCTCGGGAACTTCTTTGCAATTGTCAGCGACGAGTGACCGATTCCTCCGCCCACATCGACGATTAGACCGTTGTCAGTTATAAGGCTCCAATCGAACCCTGCCCACAGACAATTCAAAATCAAGCGTGAGAATGGGACAATAATCAATGGGCACCTTTGAATATCGTGTCAGGAGGTTCAGTCGCTCCGGTCCCTTGCATCGCAACTGCAAAGCGAGAAACTTGACTGCGATTCTTGGGATCCTGCATCCACAAGAACATTGGTTCGTCGACTCTATAAGCGAGATTGAAGGGCAGTTTGTCGCTGGGTTTCAACATTGAATCCGCCAGAAAGACACTGCTCTTGCCACACAGTTCGGCACTGAAAATTATAAACATAGATCGAGTGTGGTGTTGTACAACAAAGTCGTACGTGTGTTCAACAAGCGCTGCAATACCGTTGGATCCAGTCAGTCTATCTTCGCGGCTGAAGAGATGGTTAATATATAAACGATATCCAATCGCGCTGGGACGCACTTCGCAAATATCACACTGGACGGTTTCCCCTTGTCCAAAGTGGACGACACGCGATTATTAGCGAAGACTCCAGGAGACACTTCTCGGAAAATGTGATGTGTTGCGAGCAGGCGCAGTATTCTCTCTTGGTACGATGTCAAATGCGAGGCAAACTGAAATGCAGAACAGGCGTACCCACTAAGCCTGGATTGGACTGGCTGGGTGCTGCTATATCCTTTGTGCTGGCGCCCTAGGTTTTGATGAGCACGAAAGCAAAGTGCACGATAGAATAAACCTTAGGTCCGGCCTCCCGCAAAATTTCGACCACATTGAGTTCGGATGCGGCGTTAAGGCAGGAAGAGATGTGCATCTGGACCCGTTGAGCGCAGAATATGCAATACGAGTTTCAACCCTCACCGCATTTGACGTATTCACGGCGAGTCGCATAGGGTCGCACACCGTCGCACTAATTTGCGCGGTAACCGCCATGATATTGTTTACTGCCGCAGTGATTGCCTTGTCCTGACGCAAAGCCTCGGCCTCATTTTTGGGATCGAACGGCTCGTCCAGAGACGGGAAATTTAGGCCAGCTTTTTGGTACACCGAATCCACCGAGTCTAAAGCATCTGTTAAAATAGCAGCAAGACGTCGGAGAGTTGTGATAGAGCCCATAGCGCGAAGGCAAGATGAAGGAATGTTGGAGATTTAATATCCGGATCGGGTATGAAAGCAATGGCCGAGCCCGATGCCGATGTTCAGCAGTGCGTATTAATTATTACTTGCCCGATTCAGTTTCTTACCGTAATTAGTATATATAGTAGAAAATATATCGGCGATGGGCATGCATTTGCAAGGCAAAGCCCAATAGCCTTGTTCATACGCAAACTCTCTTGTGTCCTACCGCCCAAAATCTCAGCAAGGAGGTCCCTTGAGAGATAGTTTTATTTCCCCACAATCATGACAGAAGCTGACGCGAATGATCAGAAATCCGCTGTTTCGCACCATCTGTGCCGGTATCTGGCTAGCTGGGGCCGCATGTACCGCTATTCCGGACATCTAAATTCATGAGATGCATTGCCGTGGTTTCCATCGCGTCCTATCTTCCCTCAATCAAAAAAAAAAACGAAAACATAGAAGATGATGGTTTATTTACAGTAAAGACCACTCAACTGGGGGTAATAGACTTAACAGGTTCATGCGATAATCTCCGATGCCCGTAATGACTCTGGATGCGTGCTCGCTGATTTTTGCTCCGTTCCACTCCGTGGCATGGAGGTTCTTGTTTGTGTCAATGCATCAACACACAGGTAGCGAGCGCCGTGTGAGAGAAATGCTGGATCTAAGCCATCAATTCATTCCATGGTCGGTGATTAGTTTTCCGACAATTCTACTGGGTATAAAATGGGGGAAAATGACGAAAAAGAAACAGAAAAGGGAAACTTGACTCCCGCAGAATCTGAGAAATATAAATGGGGCGGGAATATTGAATCAATTGAAGTTCAAGGTCAGTATCTACGGATTATATGTGCATTTCTTCCCGTTATCAACGCTCCCACGATCTGCGAACCGTCCACTAGCTACACACTGGACAGGCATTGCTCACGAGGATGTAGATTACGTAAGGAAGGATACCTTCGTTATGAGATGTACTCCAGTCGTAGCGGCAGCCTGCCGTGCAGCAATTCAATGACGGACGCTGTCACCACCAGAGAGGGCGTGTACACGGATGCCGGCCAGCCACTTTCCTCCCTCGATGAGCCTATGACCAACCGGAGGCGTTGAAGCGGGGATCCCAGGGAGTCCGATGCCGCAAAGAATATCATGGCGCGTCTCGAATGACTGCGCTTGTCTGCGATCCTGGGACGATGGTGATAAACAGGGCGGTAACGGCGAGTGCGGATTCATGATTAACCGCGACATCAGGGTCGTTGCCCCAGCTGAAGCGTGTACGCCGTTCTTTGAAAGAGAAAACAAAAACAAAAACAAAAACTGATCCATACTTAGTGCGGAAAACTCGCAGCATTTCTCGATCAATGGAGGCCTGGATTGACCACGAGATCGACACCTCTTCGCGAACCAAAGACCTGCTAACTGACCGTCTGGAAATGGATTCCAAAACGGACAAATTAGTGAAGAAATCGCTGGCGTTCCGACACTACCTCAGGATCATGTCTACAAATCATCGGCGCGCCCTTACAAAAATGATTTTATCCAGCCATTCCTTGGCGGTTGAGCGTCGCTGATGGGCAGAACGAGGGAAATCTGGTCCCCCGGGAATGGCGCTTTTGCCGGTTCTGCAGGTGCGAGGTTGAAGATCCTCCCCATGTGATGTTTGTGTGCGACCACCCTGAGCTAATGCAGCTACGAGAGGTGTTTCTTGCCAAGCTGTACCACGATGTTCCTGACATCAGAGGCAAGTGCTCAACACCTTGGGCATTTTTCCGCGAGCTCCTACCTGGCCGGGAAATTACACCTCTATTGGCAAAGCTGGCCTCCGATGTTCTGAAGATCTATGACAGGACACCTATGCTTATTGTGTGCGCCCCGACTGAGGCTATTCATTAATTCTTCAAATTGTGACAGCTTTCTTGAACTGGTGGACAACGGGGATTTCTTACCTGGGAGAGGGGAACCTCTCCCGCACATCATCTCTGAGCTATTTATCTGGTCAGGTCTCACAGAATTCTAACCGAGTGTCCCGCCATTCAAACGGCCGGCCAGTTCACAGAGAGCCAGCGTCTTGTATGATCTAACCCCTGGAATGGTTGTGTGTTCGGTTGACTTTCTGTAGTTACATGTAGAGATAGCCACCTCTACAGTACTACTTATTTGTCTTCCGTAAACTCGTAGTTCAGGCACTTGGACCACGCGAGTATAATATATCCCCCCCCCGCTACTGCAGCCGGACACTTTTCAATTCCTCCAGCGCCCATAAAACAGCTACAGTCACAGACGGTTCGCCATTGGCATGAAAGGCACAGCAGCATCTGATCCACCAGATTTAGTTCTCCAAGGTAAACCGAAACTACTGCGGTTTAGTTTCCGTTGGACAGACAGACATTCATAATTTATAAAAAGGGTGCGCGAGTAACTCTCATTTGCGCTCAGCATCCGTATCCTGCCCGGATACTGGCATCGCTAACAGGCAGTGGGGATGGATAAAAAGCCATGTATCACCCTTGACCACGACATTAGTGTACGAGTTGCCTCACGTAGCCCAGGAATATCGGATACTGCGAGCAGTGGATATCTGAAAGCACAATATTCGGCGTAAGATCGGTCCCCTGACCCGGTGTATTGGAGTGGTCCAAGTCGGGGGCTTTGGGGCTTCAGAGGCCGACGATATCGATCTACATTCAACTTCCGATGCCAGGGATGACCCCGGCATGGTCATGCTCCCAGATATGTATTGGCCCGCCATTTTGGGGGTAAAATGAGTGGACACGAGTGCGCCCCTGGGTGACAACAGAAGTTGCATGATGCATTGGAGGAGGTCTCTGGTGCAGGGCTCAGTGTTATCCGTAGGGATCGTCACCGTCCGTCCCGGCCGACGGACGGTGCCAAAGATGGCCGTCCAGTGGACCGTCCGTCGACGGTAGGGTAGCGGAGCCTCTCATGACGCTTGACGGGACGGGACGGTAGACGGGACGGCCGTCCGACGGCGGACGGTCGGGCGGAACTCAGTAAAACATGTATACAAAGGAACTATCAAAGTTTAATTGTAAGTAAGTCTGAAACAAGTACGAGGAATGGAAAGGAAGTAAAAAAAACAGTAGAATCGTAAGTGAAGCCAGTTCCGCAACTTCCTCTTGGCCAGTGAGCCACGCCGGGATGAAATTTACCGGGACAGAAAGATTACAGATACTTGACCAGTACCTGACTTGACGGCGTGAGTTTAAGAGAGCATCTGCTTCTTCAGTAGTTGACATCTTCACCGTGGCTCCTTTGAATAGAACAAGCCATTCCAACTTGGAGACGAGCTTAATGGCATCCCAGTCCTCGTCAGACATGACAGTCGTAGTGCGAAGGTTGGCAACGTACACGTCCACAACGACTTGATATCCTAGCGCTCATCCTGCGTGTATTAATTTGAGAAGTTTTAATTTCAGAATTCTGACTTACGAAACATCATGTACATTGATGACCAGCGCGTTTTGACGTCCAAAATGAGGACAGAGCGAGAAACAAATGGATTTGCAACAAATTCTGCAACAATTTCCACCATTTGCACCGAGTTTTCCCTGCGGATTCACTAACCCTGAGCCACCAGCGGATTAATTACGACCAGAAATTATGACCAGAATCATCCGTCCGCCCTTCCGTCTTCGGGTAGACGGGACGGCCGTCCTCACTGCCGTCCGACGACGGTACGGCACGCTGGGGAGACCAGTAGCCCATGGACGGGACGGGACGGTTATCCGTCCGTCCGTCCGTCCGTCCAACCGTCCTGGACGGGTACGGTGACGATCCCTAGTTATCAGGGGAGTTATCACCGCCGGCGTTTCACTCTGTATGATGCTCGCAGATCGATATCAAACCGATGTGCATGGAGTGTCAGGGTCCATGTTGAGCCGAGAAGTTGACCATCGAGCATCATTGCGATGAGCGCATTTTTCGTGGATGACGGAGGACGAGTGGGTAGTGTGCCCCTGTGCAGCAACCGCAGCGTTCTAGTTCGAACTGTAACATTCCCAATGTTAAAATTGGAATGTGAACGGTTCGAACAGTTTTGGTTTGAACCATGGTCATATATCTCAGTCTGATCAATGGAAATGGTTTGAACCAAAAAACCGTTTGAACCAAAAAAAAAAACCATTTGAACCAAAAAAAACCGTTTGAACCAAAAAAAAACTGTTTGAACCAAAAAAAACTGTTCAAACCAAAAAAAAAACGTTTGAACCAAAAAAAAAGTTGAAAGTCAAAAAACCGTTTGAATCAAAAAAAAACCCCATTTGAACCAAAAAAAAAAAAGTTGAAGTTCAAGAAAACCATTCAAAAAAGTTACAGCTATTGGCAGTACCAAAGGTGTGGATCGAAAATTTCTGTTTTGGGATGTTTTCAAAGAATTGTCCATAACTCAACCAGTTCTGCTCCGATTTGGATGAAACCTAGGTAGATCTGTCAGGCTAATCCATCTGCAATTAGTGATAGAAAGAGATTTACGAAAATATCCTGTATTAGGTAATCTGTGCTTTTGGACCATTTTCGAGCCAAATGCTATCTAGCATACCCAGGACATGTCTCAGTGACCTAATATTTTGGGAGGGACAACATATATGCATTGGAAAACATGTGATAGAGCCAGAACTATAATATATCCTGATATACTTGCGCTTGCCAAAAGTATTGGCATATGGTGGTTCTCATTGTTCTGGGTAGCAAATGACTCCAAACAACTTGTGGACTGAAAATATGAGGGAATAGAAGATATTCCTGTGTGTTAATGAACTATCATATGAGGTAATTCTAGAGATATAAGTCATTTTTGGCCAGAATCTGAAATTGACTTTTTGCACAGGCATTGTGGGAAAAAAAGACCCACATAGGCAAAAAGTACTTGTTGAGTAGTGCAGAATAGCATTTTGAAACATATCAATAGCTCATGATTTTGGCTCACAATTGTGGCTGGAAAATGGTGATTTTTGCCATTTTTTGCCAATTTTGATGAAAATGGCCATTTTGTACTCATGACTGTGAGTGCAAATCATGAGATATTGATATGGTTCAAAATGCTATTCTGCACTACTCAACAAGTACTTTTTTGCCTATGCAGGTCATTTTTTCCCATGATGCCTGTGCAAAAAGTCGATTTCAAATTCTGGCCAAAAATGGCTTATATCTCTAGAGTTACCTTATATGGTAATTCGTTAACATGCATGAATATCTTCTATTCCCTCATATTTTCAGTCCACAAGTTGCTTGGAGTCATTTGCTACCTAGAACAATGAGAACCACCATACACCAATACTTTTGGCAAGTGCAAGTAAATGCAATTCTTACAATCTTTCTGAATGCTAAACCTGCTAAATGTATCCAATGGAGCTACAGGGACTGTAACTGAATTATGCATAATTCTGGCTCTATCACATGATTTCCTATGTATATATGTTGTCCCCACCAAATATTAGGTCACTGAGACATGTCCTGGGTATGCTAGATAGCATTTGGCTCGAAAATGGTCCAAAAGCACAGATTACCTAATACAGGATATTTTCGTAAATCTCTTTCCATCACTAATTGCAGATGAATTAGCCTGACAGATCTACCTAGGTTTCATCCAAATCACAGCAGAACTTGTTGAGTTATGGACAATTCTTTGAAAACATCCCAAAACAGAAATTTTCAATCCACGCCTTTGGTACTGCCAATAGCTGTAACTTTTTTGAATGGTTTTCCTGAACTTCATTTTTTTTTTTTTTTGTTCAAACAGGTTTTCTGACCTTCAACTTTTTTTTTTTTTTTTTTGGTTCAAATGGGTTTTTTTTTTTTTTGTTTGAACACTTTTTTTTTTGGTTTGAATGGGTTTTTTTTGTTTGAACACTTTTTTTGGTTCAAATGGTTTTTTTTTTTGGTTTGAACGGTTTTTTCTTGGTTCAAACAGTTTTTTTTTTTTTTGGTTTGAACGGTTTTTTCTTGGTTTGAACAGTTTTTTTTTGGTTTGAACAGTTTTTTTGGTTTGAAAGGTTTTTTTTGGTTCAAACCATTTCCATTGATCAGACTGAGATATGTGACCATGGTTTGAACCAAAACCATTCAAACCGTTCACATCCAATGTTAACATTTGGAATGTTACGGTTCTTACGGTTCGAACCAGAACGCTGCTACGGTAGCCCTGTGGATGGTGATTTGCACCCGCAGATGAAATCTGGGGATGGAGAACGGAAAGGGCAAGGAGGGCATTGACGTGTGAGCGTGGAAGGAAGGAACTAGTGTGTGCAAGTGGGCTCAGACAATGCTCAAATGTTGGGCCCATCCATGACAGCAACGAGTGCCAGGAGACAACGAGGGACGAGCGAATCAGGGCACAACAATTGTGTGGAAAGAGGACTAAGGATACAGAATATATACTAAGTAAGAACTTGGATTGAAATGGTTAACAGGGGACATTTGGATGCGAGACCGCGCAACACTATTATTATTATTATTATCAAATCCATTAAAGTGCTTGCAGGCCCATTGGGGCATATGTAGCACATTTACTGAGTACAGCATAAGTCTCGGCTGGAGTGGGGGGAGGGTAGGTGGAGGAAAAGGCCGTATGAAGGACAAGATCGATGAGGTGCCAAGAGGGAGAGTTTTAATGCGTAGCGAACAAGATGGTCATGGTGAGGATATGGGAGTCTACTTCTAAGCGAGTTTATCGAAAGAAAAGGTAAGGGTAAGTAGGTAAAGTAGAATACGAGATTTCAAGTCAGAGTGCGTAGCGGGGGAGCCGGGTCGTGTCACGCACAAAGGTGAGGACGGGAGCTGGGTCGTTTTTGATGGAGAGGGGGTGGCATAGGGAGATTCAGGCGGTGCCGATGCGGGTGATGAGGCAGAGATGGTGGGCTCGGAGGGTAGGGCAGGTGAGGAAATGAGGGACCGACTCTGGTGTGGAGGAGGTGCAGTGTTCACAGAGTGGGGAGGGAGTGAGGTGGAAGCAGTACAAGTACGCATTCAGTCCAATGTGGCCTGTGCACAGCTGAGTGATGATGCTGCAGCCCAAATGGCTGAGGTTCTTGTACATTCCTGTTACCGCCTGGGATGGGTTGGGCAAATCGAAGGTTGCAATGCGGGTGAATCTGGGGGATGCTTGCCACTCGTGGAGCCAGCGGGCAGCAAAAGCCTTGTTGTCCAATGCAATGGTGGCAGCCCTGCTGGTGGGGAGCGATGTTTCGAAGAGCGCGATGCGTGATGCAAGCGGCATCAAATTGCCTAGTGCGATGTCCTTCGTGTGGCCATCAACCAGCCTCTCATTTCCCTCTATGCTGATGTGAGCGGACACCCAGTGGATCCGAATCTTGAGGGTGTGGTGTTTCCAGATTAGGCGTCCGAGGAGGGCGTGGAAGGTTACCAGAAGGTATTGACCGGGCTGGGCTTTGGGGGAAGCGATGGCATGGATGGCGGGTTGGCAGTCCATGAACAGTTCGATGTCAGTGAGTCGTGAGGTGCCTGTGATGATATCCAGGGCAAGGATCGCGCCACATACCTCCGCCTCAAACACGGTGTGCTTGTCTTCGTCGCCCAAATCCCCCCTCCTCACGGCCTCCACTGCTCCACCCTTGACCGCAACCGCTGCCACTCCTACCCCACTCACAAAGCCCGATCCATCCGTGTAGATGCATGCTCCGCCTCTCGCCGCGATGCATTCCATCCGGTCCCTCGCCTCGTCCTGTGTCTGTGCAATGGAGGTGATAAGTGCACCATCTGGGATAGCCACAATCCTGCGCTGAGGGTCGACCGTTTCGTAGTTGTGACACAAGGCTGGGAAGGCGGCAACAATATGATGTATGGGCGAGCGGTGGAATTGGGGGACACAACGGCAGCGGAGGAACGTGCGGCGGACCGGGTTAGACGCAGGGAGGGTAGCGAGGCAGGTTTCGGCGTTGAAAACGGAGCGGTTGAGACAGATGTGGATGGGGAGGTTGGCATGGGAGACCGCACAACACACGATAATGGTCGCAATGTTCAGATATCCAAAGCAAAGAAACATCAAGGATCCCAAAAGGGCATCAATTAAAGCTGGTGTCAACACGGTGAAACAATGCACCAAAGTGCAGCAGTGAAATCAAATACAAAAGAGTTAGACAAAGTCTATACTCCAATATATCTCAAATCAACCACTAACAACTCCAATGCCGTGTGTATGTGTTCGGGGAAGTAGGACAGTCGTATCGTCCTTCAATCTCAATAAGACACCTTATACCCTTGCCAGGTTCACACTATATGTGCTATTTAAAACCAATTTTATTGATTAATCCTGGTTACTACCACAAACTGCCCACTGTTGGACTTAGGCAAATTGGCACAAGGCCGAGCTGAGTTTAACCAAGTTAATCACCCAAAAGGACTAAGTCCTATAAAACTGGTATAGCTCAAGGAGGACTTCAGAAAAATATCCAATGTCTGAGAGGTCTAATATATGCCCACAGGGGAGTGGGATTCACTGGTGCTATCTACTTTACATGCCAGTTTACAGCAGTTTGCAAAAATAATGACACTCGTCAAATTTTCTATAAATAAACACAACTTTAATGCACCGAATTGCCGAGCTCGTTCCTCATTGAAATCCTAACCGTTTTCCTTGTTTTTGAGCGCGTTAGAAAGCGGTTAACCAGCGCTTTCGAACCATACCCTATATGCTGGGTAATTTGAAAAAATCAGATCTCTCAATTTCGCATCATATGTTTTCAACCCTAACTTCAGTCCGTCTTTATTCGGTCAATTCTGGTCCAATTCCAATTCTCTTGAACTCATTTGAAAGACAATATTGAGACAAAGGCCCCCGACATATTACCTTTTGGTTATATGGTGAAATTGGTCCTCAGTACTGGAATTTTGATACTATACAATAATTCCATTATTTACTGGGCACATCAGGTGTGCCATACATTTTCAATAAATAGCCATGATTGCCAGGAGGATGACTTCCAGAATCAGCCGGAATCAAGGAAATCGGCCAAGAATTGACTGAGAATCAATCATTGGCGTGTGTGGTTCGAAACAGGTGGTGTGAATTTTGAAATGTCTAATTTTTTAGACTTACCCAGCTTGTAGGGTATTGATCGAAAGTACTGCTTAATCGCTTTCAAACGCGCTCCATAACAAGGAAAATGGTTGAGATTTGAGTGAGAAATGAGCTCGCCAATCCAGCGCATTAAAGTTGTGTTTATTTATAGAAAATTTGACGAGTGTCATTACTTTTGCAAACTGCTGTAAATACTTTACTTGTGCTAAAAGGGAATAAGGTTTGTGAGAATAAATACACTTTTCTGGGGTTAAAACTCCGTGTTAGGCCGTGAAAAGAGTGCCCATGAGTCATATGTATTGGTCTTAGTAACCCTCCGATGCAATTTCCGAGGAAATGTCCATTTTCCCCAAGGGAAATGTACAGCCTTTTGAATTGTTTCCAGGCACAGCCTGTATCCATTGCCATCTAGACCTTGCCAAGTGCGCCCAAGTCTTTCTAGACCTCTTACATATGGTTCTAGGCATTGTCCGGCAGCTTCCATGTCCACTCTAGGTGTGAACATTCTCCGGAACTACCCGGAAATCACTAGGTTCAACCACTAGATTCCTAATTAGGTAGATACCATCAAAATGACCTCGTAAGGTCACCTATAGTATATCCCTGAGTTCTGTAGCCATTTCTAAAGTCCTTCCAACATCCCATGTGTTTTATAATGGCCTAGCGTCCACAGAAATCCTCAAACTCACTGCACACAATGTACAGCTTGCACAAGTATTCTATGACCAGTGTGGTAAAAGTGATGATAAAACCGGTGTTTGAAACGCATTAAGCAGCCTAGTACTCAGTCCTGGGAGTAGACTAGTACTCTATGTAGCCCTATTGACTGGTTTTATCAGTTGTTTCCAACTGAAAGGTCGCAAAAATTGGTTATTTCAGGCATATTCAATTTCATGCCTCATCAACGGAACAGTAGTGACTGCGCGTTTTAGCCGCGCGTGAACAAAGAGATCCCGGGCATGCGAGAGTGTAGCAACCGGTCGGTAACACAGAAGCCCACGGATTGAAACGAAAGCCAAATGCGGCGCAAAAATCGAGTCCCAACAGATTTCAGGATTTCTGCTTTCATCCCACACGGATGCGACAGACGAATACGACGAATACTGATGATCCGAGCCGAACTTGCAGACAACCGTCGATTTAACAAGGCATCCATCAGCTGGCTTACAGCATGGGAGAGGCACGAGGAAGGTACATGGGTTCCAGCCTCGCGGGTGGAAATACCCGTGACCGCTGTGGAAGGGTAAATGTCCTGGTGTGTAGGTTCTGTAAAAGGGTCGGTAGTCCGTCCAGTGATAGCGTGAATGCGAGGGATAAAATGTGGGAAAAGATCCCGGGGCGTAGAGTGAGAAATCGAAGTGAAAGTAGAGAACGAGGGTGAGAAAATGCCGTGAAATGAAGGTGAGGTCGTAAATCGTGATTCCGGGGGTACGGGTGGCTAGATAGCCCACTGGCGACTTGAGTGGTGTAAGGGACGAGGAGCTCCGATGCTGCCTCTTGGCGCTTGGCCCTGCACTGGCCGCGAATGTGGTGGTACGAGTGTAAGATTCTACGATGTTCACTATTTATGGTACAAATAATGAACGGACCGAAGATAAAAATGAAGCACGGGTAAAGCCGAAAGCAGCGTGTGGATGGATTTCCACACGCCGGCCATCCGACCCTGCCACACCGCGCGCAGAGTCAATAGTGGGAACGACGCAAAGATATCAAGTATGTATGTACGGCGACTTAGCGTGGACCTGCACGGTGGATAGAGAAGTCATCGGCGGAAGAATCCAACGAGACGAGATTGAGAGAGGGATGGAAAGGAATTGAGCCTGAACGCCGATGGAAGGCCTCAGTAACGCGTACTAGTAGCGAAATCGGACCAAAACCAAGTCCCTGCATCGACGCGGAGAGGTTGTCCAGTCGACGTGATTGACAAGGAGCAACTTAAATCAAGGGTAGATGACCGAGCGCATCAAATTACGAGAGAATCCCGACGGGCAAAGAGCTCGGATTGAACGTCGGTGGAGGTGGTCAAAGCAAGATCCAAGTTGGCGCTGCTGCTGCGGCGAGAATTTTGGAAAGCATCGTAGCGAAAATAGCGAGGTGTTGTGACGAATCAACGATAGTTTTGCCAGAGGTTTGCCCGCAGAAAGTCTTCCGCAGCCAGAACAGGACATGATGCGCCAGTGATTAATCCGTTGTGTAAAGGAAGATTGAATAATAGGGTTGAGAAAGCGAGGGAGGAGAGTAGCGAGCTGACCCGGCAGCTGGGCGGACGCTTGAAAGGAGGGTGAGATGTTTCAAGATTCGTGGAACGGTGACCGAGGAACAAAGACAACATCAGTCTTTTGAGTCAAAAGACTCACCGCCATCGGACCAAGAACGGCCGGAAAAGCGAGGAATCTGGCCAGAATATGGATGAAAAATTATGGGCTCGAATAGCGAGTCGGACATGTTCGGACATGTTTCGGAAGTTCTGAACTTGCCCGAACCCTTAACCTGACCTGGGCTCTAGTTCAATTCAGGTGCCCTCGCCGAACCAAAGTTGAGATTTGATTCGGGTTTGGTTCAGGTTGGGAATCCGTTCTGAACCCGACACCGGCAACACCAAATTCACCAGTCCGACATGGAAGTCAGATGGGGTGATTTGGATCCAAGTGATCCCTATCTTACGTTGGATGCTCTTTGCTCTATCAAGCAACCCTGACGAAACAAATGCCCGAGCCATCAGGAGGACAATTACACTTGTGGTGATAAGTAAAAGAAGGGGTACATAAGTGCGAAGCTCTGCCAGGCTGAGCCATACTCCTACGTAACCTCAAAGTGGAAAGTTTTGAACTGGACAACTATCTATAACATAAGTACTTGTGATTATTGGCTCCCGTTACTTTCCAGCCACTCTCTGCATTCTTCACACTCAATCTCCACAGATTTTCCCCGTGTTGCGCGTTTCCATTTACCAATTACCCGAATGGTATTTTTCCGTGTATTGATTTTCATGTCTACTCCATCAAATACTCTACAAATCAACATTCTCAGTGAATAGCCAGATGAAGATAGGAAGGATCCGCTGACTTACACGTCTTCGATAAGTTCCCATCTTTTTTCAGTTCCCAATTGGTCATTCATCCTGCTCAATTTAATCTCGTAACTCAAGTGACCTGCAGAGGGCGACCTACGCGTCAAATAAACAGTCCATGAAGTCATTCACTGTAAGTGCCTTGGCTTCTTTTGAGGTGAAGGTGTACACGAAGTCAATCATATTTTTCGTTGCTTCAGAGTACTCCCCAGGTATAATTTCCAACTTTAGTTGACCATCGTAGGCTTTAAAAAACTTCTTGGCACCAAATTCAGTCTCCAGGTGTCGTCCACAGATGTTATTCTTTCCGAAATAGAACGTGGGGCTGTTCGAGGTATATTGAATGGTTTCCACGTTATCGCATATCTGGAAGTTATCCTGAACAAAGAAGTCGTTGAACATATCTCTCATGGTGACTGGATGATATAAGGTTAACAGTGTCCATTACAGAAGAAAAACGCACGAAGTAAAGTGTGGGGGTCCATGTTGAGTCAAGTCTAGGCTGCAGGCCCTTTATGTATTCTGCCCAGCAGAGGTGTACCGGATGATTACATTTGGTGAATACTTATACCTCAGGCCGGCAAGTCGGCCTCACTTTATGGCAGATCCTAGCCAATGAGATCCGCCAAGAGCAGCATCCCCATCAAGCACAGCCTTGTGAAGGTTCCTCTCATACTTGCCGACTAATCTGCAGTGCGCAGTTCGGCAATAATTGTGCACAGTGGATGGTATGGCAAAAAGGAATCATCTCTGAGCAAACTACTCCAGGAATAATTACCGTAGTCAGACTGCCAAGATGATCATCCACGGCAGGCGGTCGTAGGTCAGAGCCAGCCTGATTTTGCATACATTTTATGAAATTATCAACGACGAATCCGTTCAACGAGGCGGGAGGGCATACTATTTCGAACCAGGTACTTGGCCACCCTACCTAGTTGGCCACTTGGGAGCTAGAAGGCTGGGGCTTAATAATTATGACTGGGCATGATATAAGAATGGAGTACGACCTCTAACGAAGGTTCATACCAAATTTTAGCCGAAAGTGATGGGTTCATCGAAAGCTACGGCGTCGCAGATCGGAATCCGAGGCGAGGAAACATGACATGGGGTTGGGCCTCTCTGAGGTGGGAGCTGAACCTTTATGTATTGATGTTGTTATATTAATTCTTGAGGATCAAGTTTCCACTAATATTATCATAGATAAGTTGCAACTTGGGCTTTATAGAGCCCAAAGGTGCCTAGATTTTCACTTGAGCAGCACCCCTCTCAAGAAGAAAAGCGTAATTCTGTTTGTGCTCGCTGAATAAATCCATAAAATATGGGGTCCTGACTTTCTGGTACTTCAGCCACTATAGATCCTCAACAACCTGTCTTGAGAGAAGAAGTCTTTTTTCCTGCTTTAAGAATCAATAATCAAGTGGACAACAATATAGAAGTCATCATGCACCTTTGGACAATGTTGGAAGAGAAAGGTGATGGAGATCAAGGGGACAGTACTCAAGTGCATAACAATTACGGAAGTAGAGTCCCAGACAACTGGATCCAGAAAAGAGCCATCATTAGTCTCTTATAAACAGACGCTACAACAATTTAACTCGTACCTTGTTATGTTGTAAGCCATCATGGGAACATGTTATGTATCTGTGCCAAGCACAAGATATGATGCACAGAAGGTCAGATTCAGATGCCTGGAAGTTGCAGGTATCGAGCCCAAAACTTTTACCAAATCAATAACAAGAGAAGCAGAACTCACACCACAGCAAGACCATCCAAATCTTGGCCTAGGTGAAAATAGTGCCTTCAGTATTATCAACAGAAACCTTAGCGCTGTTTGCCGTGCCCCTGACAGGCAGGGCCATCGAATCGACGGGTGAGTGACGGGCACACGGCCCGTTGCCCAATGGTCCGTCGGACGGAAATTTTCTTGATGGAACGGGACAGGCGACGGGATGGCTATCACAGGTATGAAGCCATTCTGAAATTTCCGGAGGCAGTTATTATCTAGTATATGGTTCATTGGGGTGCCATAACCTGATCATTTTTCTAGACTTTTTGAAGCTCGTGAAACTCAGTGAGTGAGTTTTGTCACAAATTGAACAACGGGATCAAACCCGACCATCACAAGCCGGTAATTGCCGGTAACTGCCGAAGATGTCATTCCTGCAAGCAAAGGAAGTGCAACGAGGAGTAAACGAAAATTTCGGGAGTTTAGTGCATAGAGAGTAAGTAGTCTTGAAGATCTTAAGACATTTTGTGACCCGGAATGTACTTTGCGGTGCCGTAAGAATACAAGCCGTGGGAAACCTCCCGTATCAGCTCTCCCAGAATCTGACTGTGATGAATCTATGGATCTTAGTTTTAGACGAGAAGAGCTGGTGACTGACATTTTGAACAATAAGTAGAGAATCTCCTATTTTTGCTCTTGCAGTTTCCCTTGACCAGTTTGGTCTGACTTCATTGGTTTGATGCTCACGGATAGTAGCCCGAACATTAAGCCAAAATGACTAATGGCTAAAATTGAACTTCGAGAATATCTCTCTGGTCTACAAATGAAATGGGTTGGTACACAGGCATCTAAACAATCACAAGGCTAACTAAATATGTTTGCATTTTATTGATTGATATTTGTCTTCCTCTGCTTTCCTTGGAATTTCTTTCCTCCATGACCAATGCTGCATGACTAAATGTTGTTTGTACATGTAGCAAAATAGAACAAAATCCATCTTCTCCTGGGTAGCCAAACCTAAAGGTTCAGCAATCAATTTCTTACCATCAGACCGCTCGCCTCACTTGTCGGGACCATTCTCCACCATTTCTTCATCAATCCACGACTTTTTGGGGCTCGTTCTGATCCCCGATGCTGGCCCTCTGTCTGTGAAGCTACTGGATGGAAATGGCCCCCACTACTCTTCTTTATGCACTCAAGGAAGCACAACTACTCTTTAGGCAGCTGTACTGGCCACTGTTGCGGAACATGATACCACCATGCTATTGGTCTAGAACTTTACAGAGTTCTTTTCACTATCCAATCCTTCATTCTGAGAGGTATTTCGAGATTTTATCCATTTAACTCTGATATTTCGGTCTTGCTGATAGTCAGATCTTTTGGAGGAGCTATCAGCATCTTGGAATAGATTGGGGTGCTCAGGTATGTCCCAATACTTCCCATTAAGCAACATGGATCTTAATTTGGCCCATCTTTGTGTTTCTTCTACTTTTAGGATGCTTGTTCATTTCATGACCCTGATTTTGGGCTTTTGCATCAGTCGGAACCAGATTTTCTGACCTTCATATGTCTCATCCATACACCACAACTGTTTGAGAGAGTCAATACAATCTCCCTCTATGATTTAGAGTGCAATTTGTGGCCATTTGAGAGCTCAGGCCATTCTTCAGTGGGGTGGCCAAAGAGAAATTGAATACAAAAGAGTTAGACAAAGTGACAAAGTCTACACTCCAATATATCTCAAATCAACCACTAACAACTCCAATGTCTTGTGTGTGTGTTTGGGGAGGTAGGACAGTCATATCATCCTTCAATCTCAATGAGTTCCCTAAATCCTTTGCCAATTCACACGATATAGTGCAGTGAACAATACTAATATATTTATTAATCTAGGTACTACCCGCTAGAACACTTTGTTGGACTTTAAAACTATGGCACAAGGCCCTGACACAAGAGACTTATACTGATATTTTATCTATAGTGGTGCAAGCACCGGTCCCCTACTCTGTTTTGTTTTGCCTTGTTCTAGTTCTTTGTAAGTAAAAATCAATTAAATTCTAAGGTTTATTTAGGACAAAACTCAGATGAGTGAGTGGAGAGACCAGGGGAAATCAGATACTTGAGTGGTTTGAGCTAACTTACAGTGCCAGGAAAGCGACAATGGTGGGTGCACAATATTAACAATGGCGCATGCCAATTCTTTGGACTAGCATCATGGTGAAACTACGCTAGACATAGGAGGAACATGTAAGAATTTGGAGCCATCACAAGGAAAGCGTGAATATTTGAACAACTCATCAATTGTGTGGAGCTTTCGCTCTATTCATGAAATCTCGGCATCACATGGGTATTCTCCGTGAATATTTGAACAACTGAACAATTGTGCGGAGCTTTTGTTCAATTCATGAGATCTCAGCCGTGAATATGTGAACAACTGAATAGCTGTGTGGAGCTTTTGTTCAATTAGTGATATCTCAACATCACATGGTTTTGGTGCACCAATCAGAGCACAGATAACACCTTGCATCATTTACAAACGAATTAATGACGTACAATGACGTGCAAACTGCAGTAGATTTTGCAGGCGGTTTCAAAGAACTCGGACACAGAACCCTTCTCTGTTGCACAGAGTAGGGGACACCCAAAAGATAAAGTCTTATTGACCAGTTAAGCTCAAAACAAAGACTTCAGGCTATAGCCTTGCCTGAGAGGTCTAATATAATACCAACAGCAGAGTAGGATTTACTGACCTATCTACTTTACATGCAGGTATTTATATTGTACAACACAGCCTTGATAAATGGAACTATTGTAAAGATCCACCCCAAACTCTGGAGTTTTCATAGCAGATCACTGCCTGAGGCTGCCTACATCAACACCTGTCATTCATCCTGTTTGGTCTCAAGAAAGCTCCAAGTGATTTTGACCTAAACCGAGATAATCCCTGAGGACCAACAGAGCAGGTTGAATGATCCCCTGTGTCAATGTCAATTTCCATGGCATTTCTGACCTTCCAGGACACAGAAAATGGCGCCCAGGCCCATTCTAGCTGTCCTAGATGATGCCTAGAGGTCCCTGACAGTGTTGAGCTGTCTTTGACCTCAGAAAAGCAGCCACAAATGCCGAGAGAATTCCCACAGCTACCAATAAGGTAACCTAGTTCCCCTATTGAATGTATCCTCTTCCAAATATTCCTGAGAGTGAAGGAGTTAACCTCTTGGCCTATAGCTGTATAGATATTCCTTAAACTGTCCCCTGTGTTTATTCGATGGACTATGCGTCTATGTTATGCTCAAACTTGTTGCACAAATTGTACAACTTGCAGGACTATTCCCATAGCCAGTGCGATGAATATTATGTTTGAGTCCCAACAGCCTAGCACTTAGTCCTGGGATAGACTAGCACTCTACTATATCATTATTGACAGGTTTTATCAGTTTATTCAACTGAAAGGTCGCAGGCACGTTCAAATCCATGCCTTATCAACACTCTAAGAGGAAACTCTGAAGTTAGTTGTAGAGGCAACACATGAATGAAACCACACAGAGAGAGCGACAAAGCGAAGCATCATGGGCGGAGATGATGGGGGTTGGGAAGAAAGAAGAACACAAAAGACACTGGTCTTTTTTGAACGGAAATTAAGAGGCTGATTGGGGAGGTCAAAAATAACCCAGCGGCGGGTTCAGTTCTCTATATCGAAGTTGACTTTGGATACATCCATTGGTGGGAAAACCCTGAAATAAAACGAAGAAGGTTTGTACACTGGGCGCTTGACCATAGGTTGGGTGACTGCTGAGGAGTGGAGCAGCAGGGCATTAATGAGCCGGGTTTCTTCAAAGCTAAATTGTGATTGGTTTTGTAATGGAGATTTTTCAGAGGCCAAAAGAAATTGATTTGGTGGGGCTGGAGCCAATGCACTGGAACATGGTTGAGAAAAAGTGTCAAATTGAGGTGATGGCAAACATGTACATACAAAATCGCATACAAAATCACCACATCTACTTACAGCTGTTTGCATAATTGATGACAGTTGACCTGAAAAATAAACAAAAGCAAACTTTTGATCTGACGGCTTGCCAGGCTCATATCTCAGTCAGTTCCAAACCGATTTACGCAATCTTGGCCACCTTCGAAAGGTAACAAGCAGCGCTGTTGATCTGTGGTGCTTGGCCGGTTTGATTCAAGAATTTCGCTGAATGGAATTTCTGCCTATCTCATTTCTGCTGTATCTTGTTATTATCATTTCTCATTCATTTCATGGCCGATTCGGTTGGTTATGGGTGCATTTGAAAGCTGAGACTGAGACAATCAGGACCCATGAACAAAATTTTGTTGCATCAACTGCGAACTACTGTCAGAGGCAGTGGGCTGCTTCATATGTAGATTTACCCATAGCAATGATATTTTTATGTCAAACTATTTGCTTTACCCTTGGAGTCATATGCCTGGGCACTGTCTTTCAAATGGATATGAAATTGAGGAAATTGGTTCGGATTTGAGTGAGCACAGGCCGAGACATGTTGGAATCCAATTCACTTGACCAGATTTTGAAGATCCGGGAAAAAAGATAAATTACAAGTTGAGAATACCACCAATTGACAGCACCACTTGTTCCCTCCCGAACGCGCCTAAAATTGTGTAAATCGGTTTGGAATTGACTGAGATATGAGCTCGGCAAGCTGTCGGATCAAAAGTTTGCTTTTGTTTATTTTTCAGGTTAACTGTCATCAATTATGCAAACAGTTGTAAGATATGAAGTAATAATTGATTTCCAGATCACAGAAGACAATGAATCGAAAATTGGGTCCAGACATCCTCCTGTCCTTGAACAACAACTTTGGGGTTGGCCAAAGTGTGACCAACCATTAGTGTGCACTGACTACCTAATGTCACTTTTCAATGTAACAGGCAGGTGGAGCTGTGATTTTGGGACTATCCAAAAACATATCACCAATTTGAGCAAGGTTTGAAAGGAAGGTGGTTGAAAAGGAAGCGGCAATGAGCAACGAATGGGGTATCTTTGGATCACAGCAAACATGAACAATGTGATACGAGGCATCTGCTTAATATATGAGGTATGACATGGCCGGGCCCCTGAAATCAACATTTTACATGGTGGAGTATGACAGGAAACATGGTCATAAAGTGTGGAGGTCAACAAGGGCGTGTTGGGGAGTGCAAGATATAAAATGGAGGCAGAGGAGAGGGAGATGAGGGGAAGAGACAAGATGTGCGCTGATCAACCAACGTGTGATCTTACAACGCAGTTGCACATGTACCAGCGGACCTGCATTGAGAACCTCCACCACTTCTCTTTTCATGCTCAATTTTAGTCTGATCTGTCTCAAATAAATCATATTGTGCTACTGCTCTGTCTGTTATTCAATGTATGGACTGAACACATGTCTAGTCATGTTTTTTATTGAGAGTTGAAAACAGCTGGTGTGAAAACATGTTCAACATATGGCGGAAAGCTGAAAAAGCACCTGTATAGGACAGCTGGTGATCACATAGCTGCGGACATGTTTTGCTACATGTGTCTGCGAGATGACAGTGTCAGCTGCTCATAACATGATGGCACTTTGGTGTGTACTGTACTATTATAATCAAATTGACAGTCACGCATCATGGACCCCTCTGTCAATGTCAGAATTTGGTTGATGTCATGCATCACAGAACCATTTGTTGAACCTCCATCATGAATGCCTCCCCCCCCAGTGGCAAAAAAAGTCAAATTTTCATAGGACTGTTGAAATTTTAACAGGTGACATGCAAAATTTCGGCCACTGTCGAGATGTTGAATAGGTAAATTGGGTCACGTGTCAGTAGGGACCGGTGCTTGCACCACTATAGATAAAATATCAGTATAAGTCTCTTGTGTCAGGGCCTTGTGCCATAGTTTTAAAGTCCAACAAAGTGTTCTAGCGGGTAGTACCTAGATTAATAAATATATTGGCAAAGTTCACTGCACCATGTCGTGTGAATTGGCAAAGGATTTAGAGAACTCATTGAGATTGAAGGATGATACGACTGTCCTACCTCCCTGAACACACACACAAGGCATTGGAGTTGTTAGTGGTTGATTTGAGATATATTGGAGTGTAGACTTTGTCTAACTCTTTTGTATTCAATTTCACTGCTGCACTTTGGTGCAATGTTTCAGTGTAACAAGAGTTCATGAGTTAGCCATGCTTGCAAACAACTCTGAGGTGCGTCAGACTTTCCCACAAGATCACATACTCATAGAGAGGTATGTTGGTCTCCAGCACCCTTCTCTTCCAACACATTGAGCTTGGGTATCACACTCCTTTCCTCTCCCTGTTTATTACAAATTTTCCTGTCTCATAGTTTTCATCAGATTCAGTTTATTTCACTGCTATATCTCCTTGCCTTACCGGAGCACTACTATTTACGACCAGCCCCAGCCTTCATCTTCTCCAGGGGCAGGTTTACCCAAACTAAGTCAGAATGAGAGCATACATCTTGCGAAGATTTTGAGTACACATGCACCAAAATATTCGAGGATTTGAGTGCTCAGTGAATTTATTTTGACTGGCAGTCCAACATGGCCAAATAACAGGGTAGTTGGCCACCCTGCCAAATTACGTGTTGCGCTCTCAAGTGGCGGCAGCCTGCACTTGTCATGATAGATAAAGGTTATATTGACTATTTGAAATGGTTCTGGTGCAGATATGAGGTATAGAAATGGTCGGAATGCCTGCATCTGACCAAGGGAAGACTCTCAAAACTGGGGCTGTGAGATGAACGAGGGTCTGCAACTCGGAAAAAAGCCGAGACGGGTCAAATTAAGATCCAGGCTACTTAATGGGGGGTATAGAGACATACCTAAATGCCTAACTCCATTTCAAGATGCTGGTAACTCCTTCAAAAAATCCGACTATTACCGAGACTAAAATTAGATGATTTGAGATAATGGCCCGCAGAGCGCTCAGAAATGAATAGATAAAATCTCAAAGTACCTCTCAGAACGAAGCATTGTATAGTCAAAAGTCCTGTGTCTGATTTCAGACCAATAGCATGGGTGCATCATATACCGTGACGGTGGCCAGCATGGCTGACCTAAAAACGCAGTCGTGCATTCCAGAGTGCTTTACGAATGGTATTCCAGCCCATTCCCATCGGGTGGCATCGGGGGGAGAGGCCCAGCTTCGTGGGATTAGAAAGAGCCCCAAAGGTCCTAGATCGGTGAAGAAATGGTTGAGAAATGGCGATGGCAAGTGAGGCGAGTGTTCCGACATCAAGGAATTGATGTCCCCAGGCTTCAGATCCCGATCCGCGATGCCGTAGCTTTCGATAAACCAATCATTTTCGGCTAAAATTTGGTCTGAACATTCGTTGGAGGTCGCACTTTGTTTGTACATTATGCCCAGTCATAATGATCTATCCCTGACTCTCAAGCTCTCAAGTGGCCAACTAGGTAGGGTGGCCAAGTACCTGGTCCGAAATAGTATTGTCTCTTCCTATTACCCTGTGTTTAAATTTTTTTCGTTCTTGATGGTGAGCTATCAGTTCAAGCGGTTCAAAATTGTTCTCATCCTCCAAATCATTTCCAACACGGTGATATTTGGGTGCGTTACTGCACTGAGATATTTCTGCTTTTATACAGTCTTTGGTATTAGGTGACAATCAAGAACCGATAGATCGACGAAGCCTACCATCCTGTCCGCTGTGAGTTCTCCCATTGCGAGGATATAAACACTGACTGGTTCAATCAGTACAGTGCATGTTTGTCTGGCTGACTGTTTTCCTTCAATCTAGCATGGGTTTCTGCCGGCTTCCCCCGTGTGCGGATGTCAACTGCTCCAATCAGCTACGTGCCCTTGGCACGTTACATGACATGTTATACCATCCTACATGGACATTAACATATTCTTTGGATCTCCGAGTCGCTTCGTCCACGCAGCCGTAGCACGGCATGCCTATCCATATACCGCAATTTTTGTTGAATTTCTAGACAGTCTCATGAGGTGGGTGTCACATCAACTCCCTCAGTGCTCACGCTCAAGGCCAGCAGTTAAGCGGTCCGATGGCAGTGGTACGTCCGAAGTTCAGTCCATTCCCAACATATGTTCCCCTCGCCTCCGTTTTTCTATGGATGTGTCCTTATCTCTTTCTATCGATCCTTCTGCATTCACTCGCAAATCCGATTTTAGAATCAAAAGGGGGGAGGCGCGCTTTGTGCTGGGACTTGATTTTGTTACAGATGTTCATATGTTGATCCCCAATGAATATATTAAATTTGCAAAAGTTTCCCCGTACAATATCAACCAACGATAAGAGACCTGCTTCGATCATCATGATTCAATTTTTGGGTTGATGGGCTTTCAACTGCGGCAGCCTGTTTCTACGCCGGAGCGAAGCGAAGACATGTCTTGTAGTCTTGAGCAAACTCAACTAGAGTAACATTGAGATTCAAGTTAAAGGAGCCACAGATCCAGTTCAAAATCTTCAAATGCTCCAATAAGTCAGCCTTCCGAAGCTGCATGCGCAGGAGGCTCGAGACGCAACCCGGGCGTTCTATGATCGGTCAAGGCGGAGTTGTGGTTGGGTATTGCCCGACGCTTGTTGAATCTTGCAATGGGGTTAAGCATACAATCACAGCCGTTAAGCATCGAATTAAGTATTGGAATATGTTGCCAAGGAGTCCCCGGTCTTGATGCTCGTCAAATCTTGTTGAGCGCTTGATTCATGAGGACGGCCGTTCGGGACCGGATGAGAACGGCTGCTCAATTGTGTGAGGTCTTGATGAGTGCTGTGACCTTACTAGTTCTTTGGTAGGGTTTAATTCGATGAAGGACGGCCGTTGAGCACCAGTGGATGGTGGGATGATGGTTGGAGTAGGGGAAGCGAAGCAGCGTTAGACAGGCCAGCCTTTTGAGCGGACCTTGAGCGCTCGAATGGAGCGACACAGCGGCACGAAAAAGGGAAAGTTGAAGTTAGTTCGTGATGTCCAAAATTAACTGTGGGAAGGAAAGCCTTGAGGCAACCGAAACAACGGATTTGGGGCCAGTGGCCAAGCAGCTGGGAAGAAAATCTGGGAGGACACAAACATGTCCAATCTCACTCAAGGCATCTGCTTAATACACGAGGTATATTTGTTTTATTTGTGTAAAATGGAAGCTGTACCTTTCCTCGTAAAAAACGAGCAAAAACACAAAAAAACAGCGAATTTCGGTTGGCCATCGGGCGGAATTTTGATGGAATTCTGGTTTGCATGATCAGCTGTCAGATTCTACAATTTTTAATCTATTTCTGTAGTGGGCTGTAAAGTCCCTGCGGGTCCAGAGGTTTTTTCGATTTCATGTACATACCATTAGTCTCCCTTGGGGTGTTCAAAGTGTCCAATATGCCATCAAAATCTGCACAAAAGGGAAAAAGTTTGGATTTGTGGATTTTCACACTATACAGGCTACATCGTCCTTAGTATCTGGGCTGAATACCTCTAGGACTCGACAAATACAGTAGATTTTGAATATTACCTGAAAAATTGGGAGTAACCCTGTTTTTTGGGCTGTTTTCCCTGGAAATCCGGTTACTTTCCATCACAACGAGTACTATATTGACTGTGCCACACCTATGCCGGAGCGCAGCGAAGGCACATTTTGTTAGTACCTGTACAGCCTTCAGGGGTCTTCCTCTTTTCATTTTATTACCTACTTCTTGTATATATAGATATACCTTACCACCCACTTCAGTAAATCCCTGAACTGCCCGGTTACCCAGGAACTTTGCTAACTGCCCATGAACTCTCATGTCCTACCATATTCGGACGTCTCGGCCCGGCTTCCGAGGTGACAAGTCAGTGATGCAACGCGTCACGTCGTGCGTCTCCCATCCCTCGTCACTCTCGACACGATACCCCTTCCTCAGTTCTTGAAGCTGAAGATGACATCCATGGAAGAGGTTCATAACTTCCTGAGTCATATTCCCGGGCTCGCCGAGTCAGTCACTATGGACAAAACGATGTCTTTCGTACGGCTCGCCTCGCAACTTAAAGATGAAATTATTCTGGCCCAGACCACAGACTACGACCCCGCCGCTGCCCTCATCGAAATATCCGAACATGTTAGATCTTTTCTTTGTTGTGCTACCAATATGCCCGAAGAGTTTGTCTCCGGCTGCTGGAATGCTTTTAGCGACACAATCTGGAGCTACGACAACGGTGGTAGCACTGGACAGGATGCACAGTGTCGTGCACGCTAGCGCGCTACGACCGAATCGAGCATCCGCTGGATCACGCCAAACGAATACACTGTCAAAATTCGGCAAACTCCGTTAATTCTAACACGGAGTTTTGTTCACTCCATTATCTCAGCTCATACCCTGTCCGCATCCACAGGCACTCGTATCACCCTGCACCACATATTAGCATTCAATATACGCTTATTATACGGTTCAGTGCGCTGTTTTCAACCTCATTTTCACGGTTTTATTGTTTCTCATATTGTTTTTTTTGTTCACCATCTATTAACCTGATCTTGTAATTTACGGATGTGGACGCGGATTGTGGTCCACACAGGATACAATGGTTGGGATGAACACGGACAGTCATTGGGAAGTTCAAAACCTGTGAGTTTACTTGCCCTTCTGATGATATCACGGAAGTTGTTTCGGCATTGTCAAAATTTCAGCAAAAATTGTTGGCGTTGCCAGTTGGGGTTTTAATGAGGCTGGGGTGTTTCGAGGAGAGAAACTTGCCTAAGGCATTGAAATTTTGATTTTCCGAAGTAAAGGGAGGTTCAGCTGCAAGGCATTATGGTGGGACAGCAAGGCAATGGAGATCAAACATGAGGATAGGAAAATGGCAAAGAGATAATGCTCACCTAAGAAAATGGAGTTGCACTGGATAGTGCGTATAATGGAACAATGGAAGGCTATTGTTGCGACCACGTGACTTTGATGGGGACAATCAAAGCGCGTCTCAGACGCGTCGCAACCACCATTTCAAATATTCTAATGTGTTTTAACATTCTGAAACGATGCTGAAACATGAATGGCACCAGGGGTGTGGATACGCACCAAAAGATATTCACTTGAACAATGAAAATCATTGTTCACAAGTACGGTTGCTAGGAAACGACTGGGGTTTCCTCAAGAACTGCTCAGGTTTGAGCAGGATCCCTCACTAATATGGGCAAGGGACTGGGTTACAGAGAATTGGGACTTGAAGTTTGCAGGAGTGGATAGAGTATTTGTTTAGATAGGACAAACAGTAAAGGTATAAAAGGAGGTGAATCTTGTAGGTAGAAGAATAATACTTGCCTGGGTAAAACCTGTATCTCTTTTGTATTTACTGGAACTCCATGTGAATGGTTATTTGGAACTTACGGGAACTTACTGGAACACTTACGGGAACTTACGGGAACTTATGGAACAAGACTTTTGGTTGGAAGGATTTGATTTGGTTAGATTTTGATTTAGACCTATTGTATTTGGTTTCAAACTTACCTAAATTCGCAATCGCCATATACTTTGGCGAGAACCTCCGAACTTGCGTGCTATCCTGTGCCGTTGAGATTTTTTGAATTGGAATTTACACTTACCAACACGCACTAAGTGTTTCAGCGTTTCGGGGCGTTTTCACCCGTTTTTTTTTCGTGTTTTTTGGCATTGCACCTCGCCGCAACAAATCTCTCAAAAGTCTGATTCACAAGAAAAATATTGACCAATCTATACTGTAGTAGAACAGTGAGATAGAAATCCAGAAACAATCCAAGGATCACATGCCTGGCGAGGCAGTGAGATAAGCCAAAGAGGCGTATCCCTGTGCAAACTAGGTATATTTGATGCTTCGGGATCCGGTGACCTGAAGCGGCTTTAGGAAAATCCCAAGACAAGTGCAGGGAAATGGGAGTGATTACTGCTGCGACTCTCACTTGAGACCCAGGGGGTGGAGAGGAGTGTACTCTTTTACAACCTTACATGTTAGAATTCAGGGAGTGACTGGGTCAACTCCGACGTAGCCGAGATGCCGATAGGTCATGCGGCATCAAGGTGGATTAAATTAGACGCTGTGTCTTGTCCATTACCACCACACCTGTATCCTACTCACTGGTCCATAGCTACCATAATCTTCGGATTTAACATTAGAGGTAAGAGCGTGAGGGGAGTTGTAAAAGGAAATTGGACTAATCTTGCTTACTCGACGATTAGCCATGTATAAACACCCTTTAAACTCGATAAAGCAAGGATGGCTACAAGACCGGGAGGCTGATATCGTGATTCAGCGAGATCAGATCATAACGCTTACCGAGAAGAATGCAGGCCTACGAAGGGAAAATACCGCCTTGGCAGATTACGCACAAGAGATGGCTACTGAGATGGTGATTCATTCTTTCGAACCGTTTGTCTAATCTGACACCTCACACTAGCAAAAGATACAAGATAGAATCAGAAAGCCGGACGTAGACCTGACACAAAGCCTCCCAGTGGATGGAGGCAGCCCAACAGCTTTGGCCAATTGCGCGCAAGAGATAGCTATAGAGACGGTGATTCAGTATATCGACCGGTTTGTTCAGTCTGACACCACGCCAGCGAGATCAAGTAACGAAAGACGGTACGCGTCGAAGTGTCGACTAAGGAATTGATTGAGTGATTGGTTCCAGCGCAGTGGAATGCGCAAATCAGCGGGAGGCCCCGCCGACGGTTCTGGATGTGAAGTTGGCGTATGTTCAGTGGTTCGATGCCGTAGGTGATGTTGCCATAGAGAATGTCAGGCTGTTCTGCAAAGAATGGGAGACGGTTTGTGGCCGGTTCCGAATGTCCTGCATGCATCACCCAGAAAGCCTGAAGCCAATAGTCGTCATGGTGGAGCGCTTCGGGAAGAAAGATCGAAGCTGTACTGTGAATGTTCGATCAGCAGACAGGAAGACTTTAGCACGCTGGCCTTCGGGCAATTAGTATTATAATATTCGTAGGGCCGGTTATAGAAAGCGAATACGTAACATCTCAGGAAACAGATTAGATTTTTGGGTTCCCATACCCCATACTCGTATCTCACCCGCGGGCAAATAGCGAGGCACCGCCTTAAGAGGGAGGGTCGGCCCCACCCAATCTTACCATCTGATGCGGGGTCAATTTCGACTCAGATGCAATACTAGTAGGGTTCCGTGCGACGGGTATCCGACCCGTTCTGCCGAGGGTTTCAAAAAGAGTCTCAACGGAACGGCAACAGCACGGAGTGGCGAGCCGACGGCCGTTCACCGTTGTTGACGGACGACGGGTCTGGTGGTAAAAACCACTGGATTCTTCGCGTATACTTGGCGAAATTGGCGTCAAAATGGTCTCCCTGCTTCCTGAAGTTGAACACCGGCTGGTAGGCGTCACCTCTCTCATAATGGCCTCGATTGGGCGTTGCCGCGAGGGGTCGACGATCAATTTAAGATCAATTACCCTTTGTGGGTCGTCTTACAGCTCTGGTCTTCAACTCAATTTAATCTGTTCTTCGAACGAGGCGACCCATCAAATACACACAGAGAGTCGATCGTGGTCCTTTGGTCCCTGGCCTTCTTTTCTGGATGAAGAAACATAGCTTTCAGTTACATTTGACGGTAGAATTACGACTTCCCGAAAGGCTTTTGATTCGACTTCAACTTCTGGGAAAACTAGAGCATGTTTTCTAGTCTACTTTCCCCTCTGGACTACCTTCGCAAGTCCGAGCCCGTTCCATCGGCCGTGGCGGCCGTCCCGTTCTGTCAAGAAACTTTTCAATCATTCGACGGACCGTCGGGTGACGGTCCGTGCCCGTCACTCATCCGTCGAATCGACGGCCGTACCAGTCACGGGCACGGCGAACAGCCCTAAATACTGGTGATTATGAAGGCATTGTTCATGGATCCGGATGCAGGTCCTATCCCAGCTGCTGAGCCTGGGGTGCCGCCACGAAGACGTGTCTCAATTGAGAGTCCGCGTCAAATTCGTCACTTCGTTACTTCGGTAAAATTCAGGTAAGTTCGTCGGTTTGATGGAGTTCGTCAGTTTAATGGCATTCGATGAATGTTTGTGAGTTCGGCGAAATTCCAACCGAAGCTCGTCACTTCTCGCTAGCCCATTGAAATTTCGTCACTTGATATACGTTGAACCTCCTCGTATGGTTGTATCGCGAACTATCAGTGGGGGAGTTGTATAAAAATATAAGTTTTCAAGGAGAAGATAACGGTCCCGGATAATAGATATGGAATTGCATGCTGAAATACATGTAATGTAGGTGCGAAAATGTAGGAGGTCAGTGAATGTGCTAGGTAGGTATAGTTACACGGCACGGTCCGACTCACGACCACTGGTCCGAGGAACTAAGTATTCTGGCATACAGAGTAGAAGACGGCCCCCTGACGCCCGTCGTTTCGAAGTCGCCAGTGATTCAAGCCCGAGACTGATGCCCGAGACATTTACACGTCTAGTTCCAGCCCTATGCGCCTCGCGCCACGTTTGCCTGGTGCCGCGCATCACGCAAGCCACGGAAAAGCGGTCTAACCATGCTGAATAAAAACCCACCTGCCCTATTACTGCATGGTTCCGGGTGAAGGAGACGTCGATACTGCTGTTGTCATGATATAAGTTTTGTGTATGCAGTACAGATATAGCCACCATGGCGATGAACGCTGTGGAGGGGTCGGACGGCCGGGATGTGGAAATCCTTCCACATTCCGTTTCTAATTCTACTTTGGTACGCCGATAAATTACATTACAGCATTTATTTGTAGAGTAAATAGGATCAATCATCACCTTTCTTTCACGAACTACCATCTACGCGACCAGTGCAGGGCAAGCGCCCAGAGGCAGCGTCGGAGCTCCTCGCCTCGCCCCGTAACGTCGCCAGTGGGCTACATAGCCACCCGAATCCCTTGAACCACGTTTTACGACGCCACCTTCGACAAACGGCATTTTCCCACCTTCGTACTCTGTTTTTATTCCGTTTTCACACTCTACGGCCCGAGACTTATTTCCCTATTTAATCCCTCGCATTCCTTCGACCCCTACACGGACTACCGACCCCATCCGAGAACCTACGGCTCGGGACTTTGACCCTTCCACAACGCTCTATCTTGGACGTCGGTGCGCACTGTCGGCAAATCCAGCAAATTCTTTGCACAGGCGCAATGGTCGTGCTGATGGTGGAAAGGAAAGGGCAACCGTACCACGTGATGTTCAACAGTGGATGAACCGTGAGGTCACGAACTTTCACTGGAATTTATTCACCTCTCGAGCTTTCACAGAAAATCATGGGAAGTAACGAGCTTTCCCTAAATGCGATCAAAGTGATGAGGTTTCGTAAAAATAAGCGAAGTAACGAAGTGACGAAGATGGCTATTACCCCTCAATTGAAGAGGTTGATGACGAGGAACCAGAAGAGGAGGATGCTCCGGGTGCAACTAAGTGGTTTGAGGACTACCCTAGATCACCGGGATCTGTCCTGGAGCCCGAGCGCAATCAAATCGAGACTATCTTTTGAGGCGATACGAAACAAGCAAGCTGCAGAGGGGCAGCCGCCATGGGCTCCATTTGCGAGCAAGGACGACTGGAATCTTGCACGGTGGCTGAGCAAGACAGAGATCAGTGGTGGGGACATAAATGAATTTCCAAGCTACGGTGCGTACTGTGGCTCCTTTCTCACACGTCGTGCCGTTAGACTCACGGCGTCTTCAAGATCAAAGGGGGAGCAAAGCCCTCATACCAGAATACTCGCGCATTCTTACAGGTGATATACGGTCTGCCCAGTGGTCCAGAGAGGACCTGCAAAAATTTTTGAAATTGTCGGAGATGAGACAGATGCGAGAGGAAATGCGAAGAAGTTAGTGTTGCCGGGGTTCGTTAGGTTCGGTTCGGACCAAAATTTTCCGAACCCCGAACGTTAGAATGGGTTCGGTTCGGCACTTTTGGCGAACTTAGAACCGAACCCAGGGGTTCGGTTCACAAGGGCTCGGTTCAGGTTCGGGAGGGGTTCGAACCTGAACGAACCTGTAGAATTTTGAAAAAGTTTTGACGGTTCCTACGACTTTTAAACTTAGAATAGAACAAGGCATAGATTCTGGTCCGAAAGGAGCCAAGACAAATAATTCTATGCATCCCCTGTTGGAGAAACAAGCCGACACGTAGGTCCACGTACATGGACACGCTGTGCATAGCAACACACAGCCCATTGGGTAGTTTCAGCTGGCCTGAAACTCTACTTCTTGGATACCATTATTCTTCATCATGTATTTGTATTTATTTAGGTACATTGTCCTCGAGGGTATATAAAGGCTCGAGAGAGCACGAATAAATTATACTTTCTTGCTCCCCCCCCACTTGTTTGGACCCCATATTCTTACATCCCCGTTATCATCAGACTCGAGGGCATCAAAGTGCGATATCATCCGCTCAGTGGCCTCCTCCGCAGCGCCAATATGATCGTTTCTGTACGCACTTTTCAGGCTTTGAAGGGCTTCAAAGGTTGCGGGAGCGAGGCGGTTACGGCGCTTCGTGGCGGTCAAAGATCCGCTTGAAAAGGCCCGCTCGGATGCAGTGGCAGAGCCTTGGATTGCGAGGTAGTCTCTGGCCATGCGAGCAAGAGTAGGATAGTGTCCTACATGATGCTGACGACCAAGGAATTAGAAGTGAAACCTTCTCTGCTTGGAAGAAGACTTACTCCCCACCAGGCCACCACATTGTCCACTTCCTCCAATGGAGTGTTGAGATATGCTTTGAGCTCTTGCCGGGGATCGTTGACAGATGCGTCTTGCTGCTTCCGTGCCAGAATCATTGCTTTCATCCAGCTGTGCCCGTACTGGACAGGAACAGTAACGGCTGTACAGTCTCAGTTTCATTTGACATCGCGGAAGTGAGAAAAAATAAATACCTGGAGTAACAACAACTTCGGGCTGAGCGACGGGGTCTGGCGCGACATAGTATGCATCAAACTATGATGGAATGAGGTGCTAGTCAGTTAGAATAAATTTCGTCCTCACCTTAGCTTCTAGCAGTATGAGACCATTTTTATATGCATCCGAGTCCTATGCGGATGCAACATAGGCTGTCTTGAAGTTCGGGTCGAGAGCTAGGTTGCAGGTGAGTTAGAAATAATACCACAAGTGTGTACGATACACAGACCAAGACAAATGAAAGAAATATCGGTGTCATTGGTCTTGGCGTACCATTTCTCAATGTTATCCAGACCAGCCTCGATTGAACCACGCATCTCCGCAAATTTTTTGGTGGCGGCCATGTTCTCCCATGTTTTCTGCAAGGCTTCGAGGAGCGGTAATGTCCTCCACACGGTGGGGCTTCCGACATTGGAAAACAATTGCTGAATGTTTGCGGGCTCCTAAGCAATGTGACACATGTTGCATTGAGCTAATTACGGTATAACATATGGTTACGCAAACCGTACCTGAAGAACTTCATGCATTTTCTCAATCTTCTGCCAATCGGTGCGTGAGAACCTAAAGTCGCTGTAGAACTTCTTGGCGAGTTTTGGAACTTCGGGGCTCCCATCTGTCAAAAGAAAGAAGCGATTGACGGCCTGGATTAAAGTCAGAACATTTGGTGCGGTAATGTAAGTTGAATAACTGACCGGCCGTAATTTCAACAGCCTTTCGAAGAATGTGAAGATGGATGCCCATCGAGTGCGAACCCAACCCAATGGTTGAAGGGTGGGAACGCCAGTATCGACACACATTCTCTTGAAAAAGGCCTGAGCCTGAGGGGACATCCGGATCTGCCACACAGAAAATTATTACAAAGGTAAGCCGGAAACAAACATGGTACGTACTTGCTTGACGAGCGTGAGTGCCTTTCCGACAGCATCTGCAGGTGCAACATCATCTACCTCATCGTCAGAATCCCCTCCTTCACCATCACCATCTCCGTTCAATAATGCCTCGAACTTTTCATCATCCATCTCCGGGTTGGCCTTCTTGAGTTCCTGTCTGACCTTTTTCGCTTTTGCGAGGACAGCTTAGGCCGACAAGGGTGATACATCCGAGATAAAATGCCCAGCACCAAGGTGAACCGCATTCTCCATGCATCTACACCAAGAAAAATTGTCAGCTGGGAAGCATTGAGATGGAATAAAGTACAGTGTTCCCTCACACGACGTTCATCTGCATCCCAGTGCAACTTGAGGGGACCAATCTCGTGCCAAATGCTTTCAATGCACTGTCGTTGTTGGTTGCGTTGTCGGCAGTGCACCAGCCGATCTCAAAAAAAATAATTTTAATTGTGATTCCACTGTAAGTGATAATTGAAAATAACCTTTTCGCGAAGATCATACCAGTCAACTATACGTACAAGGATTTTGAATAGATTTTGACCAGAATGATTCCCCTCGATTGGGGTAAATGAAAGTTGGTCGCATTTGAGGCTCCACTTGCTGGGCTTGTCGGCAGGAGAGTCGATGTAGTGACCAGTAGCACTAAGGTAAGGATCGCCTGTGACCGAGGTCCAGGTATCGAAGGTGAAAGAAACCTGCCCAGGGATATTTTAGCAAACTATGAGTGAGTTCTCGAGTGATCCTTTGAAGCCAGGGCACTTCACCTTAATTTTCTCTCGGAGGCGTGCTTCAACCTTCTTTGTGCGTTCGAGCACTTCCGACGTCATTTTGGTACGATGAAGAAGATCTTTCTCTTGCAAGCTCGGACGCATATAGTGCATCAGTCGCCGGAATGGTCCCTTGTCAACAAGCCTGAACGCCTGAAAAGGAGGCTTCGGCTTCGGATCTAAGGGAAACTCAAGAAACCAAATCACGCACATTGTCCTCCGACACGACCAACTCGACCAAGTGGTCCAGCATTCCATCCGTCGTAAAAGGCGGAATTTTCATCGCAAAGCCATTTAAGGTCGTCTGTTCCATGGCATCCCCCTTTATACCCCTTAATCCACGACAGTCTAAGCATCCGAAGAAAATAAAAGCAACAGTTGAACGTACTTCAAGATGTCATCAGGTGTCGCCCACAGGTGAATTGCAACTTGATTTTTCTCGCAGAGGCGCTTATAGACTTTGTTTAAAATTGTCAGTATTGAGTATTTGCTTTATAAAGAACTCGAACCTTTTAATGTGCATCCGCCGTGTCGTGACATTCCCGAGAAGGAAGCACTTTTTGGAATTGACTCCCGCATTCCTGGGCAAAATTATGAGTGTCACAGAGTTAAGGATCGGAGGATAACCCACTTGCACAGACTCCTCCTCGTCCCCGTCGTCCTCCGAGTCACTGGCGTCCCTGAGACTGGGGATCTCGTCTCCGTCGTCGTCGAGCTCGGATGGAGAGGAAGAGCGAGCGGCATGGGAGGTATGAGCACGAGCAAAGGAGCGAGGCTGGTCGAGATCCCACGGGGCCTTACGCTTCAAGGCAGATTCTGCATTGTTAGGATCAGAAACACGGGCAGAGGGACGGGAGATCCGACTGGAAGAACGCCGCTGAAAGAATTCTGTGATATTGGTGGCCTTCGTCGAGGAGGTTTTGACGGGTGGCAAAGGATGGTCATCATCAGGATCATTGTAGAAGATAATCTCAGAAGCAGGGAGCAGTTGTCCATCTGGGCCGACTGCACACTGGACGCCAACAGACATTGGAGCAGATGGGTGAGAGTCGATTTATGGCGGCGGGCCTTGTGCACTGTGTGTAGATGGAGGAATCATATATTTCTTGACGGCGGCTAGTTACATATATTTATTTGTTGACGGTGGGGACCTTACAGTACCTTCAGGGAAGGCGGAAATTAACTACTCTTAGTTATCCATTCATTAAGAATCAGGCGGTTAAACATGAGGTTCGAACAGGTTCGGCAAAATCCAGAATCCTCGGACCCCGAATCTCACTTGGGGTTCGGTTCGAATATTTTGAGCCCTTCGAACCTGGATTCAGGTGCGGTTCGGGTTCGGGAGGGGTTCTGAACCGCACCCCGGCAACACTAAAAGAAGCAGGAAGTCAAATTTTGGAAGCGTGATCCCATCGAGTGCATCAGGAAGCTCATGGGCAACGCCGCGTTTTGGGACAAGATGCGCTATGCGCTACAGAAGGTGTATGGAGACGTGGACGGGGGATTGGTAGTGGAATCTCCAGGTAGCGGAATCTGCATTTTGGTCAAGAACACGTCCGATATCTATATGAGAATCGAACACCTTTGACTCCGGACATTTTGATTGGCTATCGCACCTTTTGTCTCTAGTCAACTCGCTCCGAGAGCTCCGAATGATGTCACCCGCTCCAAAGTTCTACCTAAATGTTCAAATTTCCATCGAAATGTTGAGTTTCTATTTATAAATTGGTGAGATGTTGAATACCTGACTCTCGGAACGTAATATTACTGTAAAACTCCGTGAACATGACGGTAAGTATTTGGCCAACGGACATTAGATGTACAGACCGAATATTCTTGTGGGCACTGGGAAACATATTCAGGTATCAGGGCATTGGGCCACAATACTAATGAGATGAAGCCCCTCGTTGAATGCCTTTGCATGGAGAAACCAGATAACCGTGACCTGGGCTGGATATGTGGGCACTGGGTCACACTACTTGTGAGATGAAGCCAGATAACCGGTATTGTGGGCCGGAGATAAAGGCACCTGAGATTTTGACGAAGGAAAATAACAGGAGGAAAATGGATAAACCGTGGAACCAATATGTATATACATTCACGTTCAAGCGGGACAAAGGCAAATTTTATCTCGCTTGGGTGCAGCATCAAGGCCAAGTTTCAAGTCGGAAGGTAGATGAAGGATTTGCTCACAAAGATTAAGCCTATAAATTTCCTTACCATCCGAGTAGTTCAGTTTGTCCACTAGACTGCGAGGAGTCAACTGGAGGTTGATGATGAGCGGTGTCTCCAGTATCATGCTACCTACTTACATCCTTTCACTGTCTGAATGTATCTACCATAGCGAAGCACAGGTTACTGCTAGTTCTCCATAAAGGAACTTTTACCCCCGGGTGTTACAGTCTGCCCCGTCATTCTGCCGTCGGATAAAACGTGACTGGCAACCTTCAGTGGCGATAAACAGGCCTGGCCGGTCCATCTATCAGTGAGAAATCTGTCGAAGGAAACACGAAGCAAACTTTCAGAGTGAGCCACAGTTTTGCTAGGTTACATTCCCGTCTGCAAACTGAACTGCTTCTAGAAGCAGAACCTGTCTGCTGCGGGCTAACAGCTCTTCCACCGCTGCATGCGCATCATGCTAGAGCCCCTCATTAACGCCGGGAAGGAGGGTGTGAATATTCTGTGTGCAGACGGGAACATGCGCGGAGTTTTGGACTTCATTTACTATGCCCATTTTGAAACACACACTGACGACTCTCTGGCCAAGCTCCATGACACCTGGAAGCTCTTCCACGGAGAGTTAACTTTTTGGCTTGCAAATATGGCTTGCGCCCGCGCCGATTGGCTTGTTTCGGGCGTGGGCGTGGATTTGGGTGGCGTCACCCGCCCGGCATTTCGGCTTGCAATCCAAATTGTTGGCTTGGCAAGCCATTCTGCCAGTGTGCCATCAACAAAGTGGCTTGCACTCACTACTCATTACCTAGGACCCCAAGATTAGTTCTGCCATGGTAGATACACTCCCTTACATTCCCTGCAGGTATGTAGGACATCATCTTTTCCACACTTTCAATATTTGAGAAGTTCTCGTCATCGTCGGCAGAGACGATGAGCGCAACTCTTGCCCAACATGCAAGCCAGTGGGCTTGTAAGGCTTCACTGATAGACTGGACTTCCTAGAGTCCTCCTGTATTGAAATTACTTAAGAAATTCTCACTATGCGAAGATATTCATGACAGATTGGTTCAATTTGCCGGACTTTTCAATCACACATGTGTTCAAGTCCACCAAACTGAAATCCAAGCATATCTCTTCATAAAAAGCCTTTCTATCTAAACTCTACCAGAGAGGAAATAATTTGTCTAGACACCCATTCTATGTTGTAGCTCTTCATGGTTGCCGTTGTTATTACCACGGTCTTGACTGCAACCAACCGAATGAGCATAACTACTCAAATTTTTGATGTAAACTCCTTCGGTGATGATATTCGAGTACTTTGGAGGATTAACAGTGCCTAGGATTGCCCAGACATTGTCCATTTTCATCAGCGACAAAGTGGCTTGCGCAAGCCATTCTGCCTGATGCCATCAAAACGGGCGTGGGCAGGCTTGCAAAGAAAAGCTCAGTAATTCAGACGATAATCGGCTCAATTCTGTAGTAGATGATTGCAATAGACTTGATCCTTCTATGTTCCAACAATATAATATTGAATTGACGCCGGGTTGAGCGAAGTTGAACACGCTAATTGCCATCACAAGCCACTTTGTCTGATGCCATCAGATGGGCGTGAGCGGAGCTTAAAAATAGTTGAAGGGGAGAGGGCATGGAGAAGGTGTACAATCGTGAATTCGTACAATTTTAGACTCAAGAAATACGATTCTTGACGGCTTATAGTCATGGGCATGAGTCAGGCATTGGCTGGAGCAGAATGGCTTGCCAACTTGAGGAAGAAGCATTCTGCTCAAGCCAAATGCGCTGCCATGGCAGGTCAAAATTATTCTCTGTGCATAGTGGAAGACCAATTTATTTATTTTAATCATGTTCAGGGATGAATTAGTGACTACAGCTGTAGGCATTATTTTAAATTCACTCACCCCTTGCATCACCCTGGACCCGCCTGTTCGGAAGTTCGAATCAAAACGTCCCGCAGTGGCTTGTGTCAGGCTTGTGTGGCAGTGGGCTTGGGTGTGACTTGAGCCAACAGGCTTGTCTATGAAAAATGGCTTGAGTGCAACTTAGAGTTAGGCGTGGTTTGTGAACCAAATGGCTTATGATGGATACACCGCACGTACTTGCTGTCTTAGGTCAAATCCGAGTCTGCCAAACATTTATCTCATTCACATGGGAATTGCTGGCTTGAGTCAGGCGGGGCGTGGCGGTGAGCATAAGGAAAAGGGGCTTGTCTTCGGGCAAAATGGCTCAGTGTGTTTCAGGGTGTAGGCTGTGTCCAAAATCGGCATGCGTATAATTATTGGCTTGCAACGAATAGCGTCCCTCCTTTATCTGCTGTCGGTGACTTTCAAAATGTCAACATCGGAGAAACCGTCTTATTGCGAGAACGGCTACTTCTACTACGATAACGTTCGCTGCTGCCATGATGCGCCAGACTTTTCGAGGACAAGAAGCCCTTTTTTTCCGAAACGAATTGTACTGTAAGTTGAAGGTGGACAAGTCAAAATTGAAACAGTTTGACGGCGTCGGCACACCTAATCAGCTCCAGGTTTGTTTGTGCAGGGCAGTGTAGACCGAGTTCACTCATCTGGAATGATTAGCGTCAGGGCGAGGCTCAGTTCCGACTGATTCAGTCGGACAGATATCAGTCGATGAGGGGATGTGGTTGAAATTGCGAAGACATTGTTTTGGTGGGAAAAACAGGTAGTGCAAGGCACAGTAGTGGTCTTGAGCTAATGGTGGGGAATAGAGTTCATATGGAGGCCACAAACAAAAGATATTGTTGAATTACTTACAGTGCGGGGGCGTAGTGTAAGTGAGCACAAGTCACGCCACGCCACAAGCCACGCCGTCCACGCCTGCCAAGCCAAATTTAAACTTCGCTAAGCGGCGCAAGCTACTCTGGCAAGCCACTCGGGTAACTCTGCAAAGGAGACGACGAAATGGACGAAGAAAAAGCGGAAAAATGTACCAGAACTCACAAGAGAAAGGCCCGACCGACCATACGGCGTACTCATGTGGGAATCATAATCAAAGCATTACGCAGTTTGAAACGATACACTCCTTACTTATCCAGAGGGAACATACAGGTAATGTCGATAATCAGGCATGAAGATGTCCAAAAAAGATATTCCACTCGACTCAGCGCCCTCATTCGTATTGTAGATTCAGTTTGCAGGGTAGATTAGAATGCTTGTACTGGCCTGAATTATTATGACTGTATTCATGTAGTGTGGGAATGGGGGCATCGAGAATGGTTTCTGTCCCATTAATCCAGGAAGTGTTGGGGGAAGTGTTTGCGCAAAAGCAGAAATACAGTGTACATTAAAAGAATTGAGCTCACAGGACACTGGGAGCCAAGATGTAGTTATATTCAACCAGAAAGACGAGGAAAGTTGCTTGCTGGAGGCAGTCAACGGCTCACAAGCTCGATGATTACAATGTCATGTTTGCAGCTGACATGTTTGTGGCCTGGGAGCCAGAGATGGATGTAGGAGGATGCTGATGAAGGAGAAAGGCATGGAAGCATGGTGGAGAAAATATAATCGAATTACTTACAGTGAAATGGTTTGGTGTTAAGCGAGCACAAGTCAAGCCACGCCGCAAGCCACACCCACCAGGCCCGCCCAGCCAAATTTAAACTCCACTAAGCGGCACAAGCCATTTAGCCAAGCCAATCGGACAAGTCTGCTCTTCCACGCCAACAAAGACATCTTCATTGACAAAGAAATTCGCACTCACTTCAATATTCCCAAATTCATTCCATGCAGCACTACGTCAACATGATTCGTGCTCTGGGAACTGCAGATGGGTACAATACTGAATTGTCAGAGCCCTTGCTGTGCCAAGCTCGGCTACATCTAGCAAGAAGGAATACATCCAGCAGATGGCCACCTGGCTTATGCATCGCGAAGCAATTGATTGTTTTGCCTCATATCGTCGTTGGGCAATTCTGGGCAACCTTGTCAAGCTCAATGATGGCAGATGACCTGGAGGTGGCCATCACTGGATGCAGCCTGCAATGCATTGCTGTATCTACCCTGGGCATTCACGTTGGCGCCGAGAGCATCACTGATTCCTCTGCAGTAGCTATGCCGCTATGTACCATTGCCAAGAAGGCGCCATTTCTGCGGGTTTCTGTGGAATCTGTGGAGCACGATTACGGCACCGGGGACTTCATATACCACCTTGAAGATTTTCTGTGTGCCGAGGCTATTCTTCCTCACCGCTTCAGCGATATCTTTTCCACCTCTTCTGTCTACAAACAGGTTGTCATCAAAGTGCCGGCCGTGGTCCAGGCTTCTACCAGTATCACCAACGATCCAATTTGTGCTGTCCATGCTACCCCATCAAGCGGCCTCAAACGAGCAACTCCAGCCCACTTCGACACAGTTTTTTCTCGGAAAGCAAAACCCGCCACTACCCCAAAGCAACTCAGCTTGGATGGCAAGCTCTTGTTCAATTTCACAGCTTATTAGAGAGGTTGCGCCAAAGCCGCATGAGCCGCATGCGGCTTTTGGCCATTGTGCAAAGCTGCGTGGAAAATTTGACTTCCTGCTGAGGTGAGTTCACTGTTTTGAGTCTGGAGCTACCTGAGATGAAGGAGAGTTATTCGGGCATGAGGGAGCCTCCCCGGCACTGCACCTGCTGCATGACAGACTTGGGAGTGCAGGACTGAATTGGTGGAGCTTGATGATGTGCCGAAAATGCGGCCTCCCACGCCTGCAACTTCAATGCGTATTATTTTCTAAAATCCGGTGTGAGTTTAGAGGGACAAGGGATGGTAATGTGCAAAAAACAATGGATAAAAACAATTGAAAAGGTGAGGAAACCATGTGGCTTTACGCAATGGCTAAAAGCCGCCTGCGGCTCATGCAGGCTCTTGTGCAACCTCTCTATTCTCACTAATATATGTCTTCTTCAGGGCTTTGTGCCGGCCATGGGCATGCCATTTTTTGCGCTTCCAATAGAGTATGGCAGATTTGTGGTCCCAGTTGTATAAAACAAGTGGTACAAACCGCTCCCACAGCTTGATGCTGATCTTGGCATGTATAAGATTTTCCTGCATTCATAGGTGTGCCTCGATTGTGCTGGTCACTCAAATATCTCGTAGTTGTCATCTCATTCCCTGTTTTCTGCAGAAATTTGATCACACTGTACACTAACTGGGCAAAATGTTTGTCTCAAGGTATTTTCAATACTGCAGGCCAATTTCTGGATGATACAGAGACTTTAAGACATGACCTCAGCAGACTGGAATGTTAGAAATAGGTTCAGGAGTCCTTGGAAATATCTTCAGAACTTACTCACATCAGAGTGCTTTGATATACCATCAATTGTGTTCCAACAGCAAAAACCCCATTTTTTGCAACTTGATCTGTGATTTTTCTCAGGACAATCTAAATCACCCAAGTCATAGTCTGAGATGTGAGGAGTAACTTTGCAAACAAGTTGAACCATAGAAAATATACAGACAATCAGCTGCTACAGAGCTTGCAAAATCGTCAAAAACAGTCATTTTTGAGGTTTTACTGCCATTTTGGCCATTTTAGGCCATTTTTCAAGCTCTGTAAAGTTCAATTGCCTGTAAATTTTTGCATAGTTCCTTTTGCATAATGGATCCTCACATCCTGGACTACAACTTAGCCAATTCAGATTGCTCTGAAAGAAACCACAGATCAAGGTGTAAAAACTGGGTTTTTGCTGTTGAAACCAAATGAAAGCATATCAAAGTAGTATGATGCGATCAAATTCTGAAAGTACTAGCAGTTAGCCCGTGCTTCGCTACGGCCGTGATAGATGTCTCAGAATAAATGTGTCAAGTATCTATTTGCTAAACACGCCGCTCGTCGTGAACCTTTGGTTCACTCCTCGCGGCCTCATGTCCAGCAACAGCTCCCTTCGCAGTTTCCCTCATTCAAATTTTTTGACAGCAGTGAAGTATTCAACATGTCAACACTGTGAAAATCAGCAATTTAACAGTTCGGTAGAGGAATTCAACATCTTGACAGTTTTCCGTTTGCCAGTGGAGCACTTACCGGCAGTGTGGAGTTCGGATGTCCGGTCCGGTTTGTCTGCTGGGACAAACCTCGTTCGATTCTTATATAGATTTGTGTGGCCTCCTGAACCCATTTCCAACATTTTATTCTGTGTAAGTCAAGTCTCAAAGCATCATTGTCTTCCCGAAATTGTAGATTTTGTGCTATTTAGAGGGACCCAGTAGAGCTACATAGCCAGACACAAATTAGCAGCTCCAAGAAGCACCAGCCTGTCCATGGCCACTGGCTCACCCAATTGTTGTGGCTCTGAGGCAGGCTAGTCACAAGCTTGGTCAGAAGCATGGGTCACAGACAGGCGTCGATGATGTGAGGCCCATATCTTCTTCAATGGAGATTCCGGATATTCCTGCCAAGACAGACAGAACAATAAAGGGACACATGAGAGCTTTTAAGGACATTTATTATAAACAGGGCGACATGCAAGGATTGAACCTATGACCTTTGTATATCCCCAAACAGGACCAAATTTTGCATTTACAGCCAAAAAAAACTAGATCGCACCATTGGACCAACTACCTGAAGTTAGTGGTCATAGACTTCTTTTGGCTGGAGAAAATGTTTCTATGTGTCATGGCTCTGTGCCTCCGAAATTAATGGCTTCAAATGTGACTCAATTCATTCAGGTTGAAAGCCTCACTCACAGCACCTCATATCTGCAAAGCTTAGAGACTATGTGATGACACTTGAGACATCTAGAACGTTTGGAGAGACTATTCTCTTCCCATTATCTGCACTTCTGTCAGAGCTTCTGCTTCTCCAGTGTTGCACATTTCTCTCCCAAAGGGTATTTCTCAGTCTCTTATAAACAGGCACTATGATATATTAGAGAAGTTGTGCAAAAGCCACATGTAGCTTTTTTGTGCATAAAGTCTTGGAATGCAACTTTTGACCCTTTTGTACCAGTGGCCTACAACACACTATTTAACTATTTTGGTGATACACAAGAGCTAAGAGGGCAACTCTGCAGGCAGCTTTGTGCAGCCACATGCAGCTTTGCACAACCTCTCTATCTAACTCACAGCTCAGTTTGTCATAGTCCGTCACTAACCTCAATCAAAGGATTGCTGGCTGCTCTGTTACAAATCACAAATTCTTCAGGATTGAAAAGGGCACAGTGACACCATTTTTGCTCTTTCAGGGCTGCATCAAAGTTCAGTAATATGATTTGAGTAAGGTGTCCCTCCAAAAATTTGGGTAGAAGGTTGCAGGAGCGCAGTGCCAGAATTTGATGGCCCAGCAGGCAGAGACAGTCAATGTCTAGTTTGAAGCAAAATTTGCGCCTACTGAGACCCCCCAACACCGGATTTCTTAGGCAAATTTGCACTGGCCAGTATTCAGCCAATATATGTATGGTGTATTGGCCAAATATTGGCTGAATATTAGACCAAATATTGGTCAACAATCATTCAGTCTACCTATTGTGGACGAACTTGGCTAGGACGGTCCCCTGCCATCACTCATGGAAGCTATACATCAAACCCGCTGTCCAGGTTGTACGAGGTTCCTCTTATCCTTCGTGGACGGCCCATCAGCAAAACAGAATTTCTCTGGCGGGCATGGTGTTGTCTGGCTGTGCCTGATGAGTCTGGCTTGTATGGCAGCCAGATCACCCAGACCATCATATGCTGTCAGAATTTTCTACCCTGCCAGTTTCTCAACCCGGGGCTATTTTGCGGACGATTCAGATTAGAAGTAGGTATAAAAGTCAAATGGTTAAGTGCCGGCTAGTTCAAATGCTCACCACAGCGATGCAGATGTGTAGCGTCTGTGGTAAAAACTCACAAGTCCCACATCAGTCTTGGCATCAAGGTCTGTGCGCACTACGTGTTTCATGTTGATGGTTGATTTTGATGGGCACTTGTCTTCCTCCCACCATCACCATCATCGATGTCCCCTTCCTCAACGCTCCTCCCTGCTCCTCCCTGCTGCTTCTCTTGAGCCCGGGCCTCTGCCCAGAGGAAAAACTACCTCCAGGATGCTCCTGTACAGGCTATACCGTACTTCAAAAGCCAGTGGCGCTGCTACACCCTTCTGGGTCTTTGTTCCTCTCGTGCCTGAACCTCTTCAAGCTCAAAACCTCAAGCCTCAGGCTTCAATATCTCAAGCTTCAAGCCTTCAAGCCCTCAAATCTCAGGTCCTCAAGTCGTCAAGTATCAAATCTCTCAAGGTTTCAAGCATGTATGCAATCCCTGCACTCAAGATTCGCTATTCACATCTTTCGTCACCGCAAGATGTCTACTCCCCCAAGTCATGATGTAGATATTCTTTTCTGCCTCTTCTGGCCGTGCCTGGATCTCGAGCGCCTTCCGCAGGTTACCGTTACCTTCATGTGGGCATTATAGGTCAGGTCAGGTTCCAGGTGTGTCGGTATTCTTGTTCCTACTACTCGTTTATTGATCATTTATTAAAGGCATTGATTGGCGTCGTGGTGCGCGGCATCACTGTCAAGGACGGGTAGGCGGTACGATGTGGTTCCGTCGGAAGTAAGTAACCTTCAGCAGATAGCATGGACAGTCGTACGGGCATGGGAAGACAGACCTTCATGTTGTACCTAGTTTTCACTGTGTTTTCTATATTTATGAATCATTATAATCCGGATGGTTACCGTGACCGTGGTCAGAATGAAACTTCTGGGGACCTTCTTGCGCCATAATCAATTATGGCGTTAGGCGTGTCATTATGCCGCCAGATGCAATTCTGGCGGCATGGCACGTTTGGTTGGTCTGATGCCAGATCAGCCAGACGCATTACGGCACCGAGCTTGATAAACTCTTCATTGAGACTCTAGCGGCTGGAAAAGATCAGGCCAAAAAACTTCGCAAGCTTTACGGCCCGGTCATTCTTGTAACGGCACCGCTAAAGTGACTATTCATAGTGTTTGTCTCAACGCTGGAAAGATTTCTGCCTCGGCTGGGTCCGCAGCGTACTGGGGATCAAATGCACGTCTCAATATATCTGCAAGGGTGTGGGGAACTCAGAACAGTCCGAGAGCTGAACTACTGGCTGCTTTCCTTGCAATCAAGCATGCACCGGTCTTCAGATCCCTAGAAATCTCAACTCGATCGGCGTATGTTATTCGCTCAATAACTTACTACGCAGCTGCAAATGATGCCTGTGGATGGAGATGTGCAAATGGTGATATCCTGAAGCGCATTCTCGCATTGATAAAATCCCGAACAGCCCCATTACATTTCCGTGCCATCAAACGCGAAGCAATTGCAACAGACGGACATCTCACCCAAGCAACAGAAATGGCCCGTGGAGCATGTAAATTCTCGCATTCCTTTGCTCCAACAGAGGAACCACAAGCTAATATACTGAGAGGAACTACACCACTGGATATTGCAAAGGTTACCGCAGACATCCCAAATAATACTGGCTCCTCGGATGAACCTCCAAAGAAACCAGAGCGCACGCAATTCCCTCTCCCACATAGGGGCCGCGACAGGCTAGCTGCGATGCGGGACTCAAATCGCAAAAAGATCATGGAGGCTCCGAGTAGAGCGATCTTCTGGAAGGAGATCAAAAGGCTCGCGGACCCAAAACCTGCTCCAATCTCGGTCACCGCAGATGAACTCAAGGATGTCTTTGAGAAGCGATTAAACCCGCCGACGGTACTGCCTTCTCAGTTCGACGCAGCACACTATGAAATCAACAAGGTCCTAGCTTCGCTGCTACCTGAGAAGACCGAAGACAACTCACAAGAAGGTTTCTTCACTCAAAAGTGGACAGAGGACGATATGGGCAAGCTCAAAGACCATATTCGCAAACATTCCCTGGACAGCACTCCTGGCGAGGATAATGCATCGTATGTGGACCCCCTGGAAATTCCAAATGAAGACCTTGCATACCTAGCAAACCACCCATAGCTGTAGGTTTTAGCCTAATGTATGTACCTAGCCAAGTAAACTCACTAACTCAAATTACGACTGTAGCCATTCCAATGGCTAGGTCCATGTGACTTACCCTAAATTATCCGGTTGTCGGATGCACAGTTTTGCCTATATTGGGACATCTGCCGCCGTTTAACTGCCGGAGTACTACCAAATTTAGAATAACATGAATTACACACCTAAAAACAAGCCGAAGCCCCACGCAGTGGGCCTCCGCAGCGAGCGGTAAGCTCCGTGCAGCGGGCCCAGCAGCGAGCGCAAAGGGGGGTCCGCGGGGGTCTCCCCCGCGCTACATCCTTCGAAAAAGGCAGAAAAAAGGATGAAAACCCATATTTAGAGACAAAGCAGTGCTTAAAATATGGCATATGTGCCGTCAGGCAAGAGGGGGGTCTGGGGGGAACACTGTTCCCCCCCAGCGCAGAATAGATTGAGTTGTATCAGTAAATTGATGGCTGATTGATGGGACTGCCGAGGGCAAACATGTAATCACCGGAGAGGCCGGTACCACGCTCTAGGCTAGCCGACACTTGGCTACAGTCATAACTTTTGTTAATAGGTTTATATGGCTACAGCCATTGGATTTATTCTAAATCTTATAGCTATGGCTCTGCAAACCAATGTGTCGAAAAGAACGACGCCCCAACAATCTGGTTCATGGCAGCTCTCATTGGAGTACTAAAACGGATGAAACCACACAATAACCCCGACAGTTATAGGCTGATAGCATTGGAGAGTTGTTTCTTGAAAGCGTTGACGATGCTCATCCACTGGAGGTGACGTGCCTATCAGCCGAGTATGCGCGAGCTAACACCAAAAGGGTATCAGTGCACAGTGGACGGATAGAAAATAAAATAAGGCAAGTGGTTCAATTCACGCCTGGTGCCGTGACTCAACCAAAAGGGCCGAAGAGCGGTGAAAGGGTTCGAGAAGAATGTAGGAGTGAAGAACGACGAGGTAAGCGGAGGGCGGAGGCGAGAACGTGGGCGGAGGCGAGTGCGAGAGCGAATTCAATGACTTAGAGATACACCGAAGTGGGCAGTCAAAAGTAGTGTATTTATTAGAAGTAAATCTAAAGTATTTATACAAGGGAAAGTCAGGGTGAGTGGAGTAAAAGGAAAATAAATTATAACTTAGAAGGAAATTCAAGGGTAGGACAAGGCAACAGACAGGTCGACAAGAGCAACAGGAACATGAGATAAACAAGATATTGCAACAAATTAGACAGTCGCTCTAGGGTAGCGGAAAAAGACACAGAAATGGAATATATTGAAAGAAACAATGCCGCGGTGTTGGGCGGCCAAGTAAGTTCGGTGATGCGGCGTTTTTGCCGACGCAGGGTAGACGGAGACAACGGAGCAACAGAGAAAACAGTTCCGTGACGTGATCAGAGTAGGATGACAGTTGACGTTGACAGGTGATCGGTGTTTTGCGCGCTTCCAGGCTCAGCGCGGGTGTCTGCGCATCAGAGGATTGCCGACTGGGCAGAAGCTCGTGGCTTGATCCCTCCATGGCAAAATGGTTTTAGACCGGGATATCGCACAAATAACAACCCTTTCATCCTCCGGTGTGCCAAGGAATGGGCCAGAGCTCACGGTTACACGCTCTACGTGGCTGCTGTCGATGCATCAAACGCTTTTCCCTCGACGGATCAACCAACTTTATGGTTGAAACTATTCCGACTGGGTATGGGTGGTGCAATCTTCGATTGGCTGCGAATGCTGTACAAACGAATGGCTTATTATGCGAAACATGGTGACATGCAGTCCGCCGCTTTCAAAGCCTTCATTGGACTACTCACTGGAGACCTAGCATCACCGATTCTATGGAACCTTTTTCTGGCAGATCTGGTGATGATGCCTGACAAGGATGACGTATTCCTTGCCGCAGTCCGCATCTCCCTACTTGCCCAGGCAGACGACCTACTTCTTCTCTCCATATCCGCCCGTGGACTTCAAGCCAAGCTAGTTACACTCGAGATCCGGTGTGCACGGAACTTTATCCTAATCAACTTGATCAAAACCATCGTGTTGATTTTTTGGAGAAACTGCACAACCTCTCCCTGTTTTCACACTCGGAACTACCACTCTCGAGATCAAAATGGAAGAAACATACGTCGGGGTTACCTTCAGAACGGACACGCGAAACATACTTGCAGCCCACTACAAAGCAAAGGCACAGACGGCGCGGTACTGCGGACACCGAATTATGGCGATTGAAGACATGACTGGTCGGTTAACACCAAAGGAACTCAAAGAGCTCTACATGGCTAGAGTGGACTGCCACCTGATATACGGGTGCGAAATCTCCCCCGACAGTGAGGACGTCCACGTTAAACAGCTCAGCAAAGTTCAAATCCGGTTTCTCCGACAGATGCTGAATCTCCACTCTCGTTCCGCCATTGCACCACTCTTCACGGAAACTGGGATAATTCCTCTTCGAGTTCGACGCCTCCTCATTGTCTTGGACCACCTAATCTATTTCCTTGGAATCAATAAAAAAAAATTATGCTCGCGCTGCTCTGGATAGTTCACTAGAACTATGCACGTTGGGAAAAACTCCTTGGGCTAAGGACCTAATTACGGCTGCTTCACGACTACCATTTCGCTGCCCCGTTCTTGTTCTGACAGACGCTACCACTATAAAGGACGTCCAGACTTATAGCAAAATGGTGGACATGCTCATGAAGGGATGGTTACAGGAATCAATCGACTCGAGTGACAAGCTCTATTTGCTTCATGGACGACTTGAACCACGCAAGGATAATCCACCCGCTCAGATCACTTCGAAAATGCAGCACTACCTAACAATGGTGAAGACTCGGATACATCGGGAGGCCTTGACTTCTCTGCTGCTGTCTACTCACCGGTTAGCCGTCGAAATTCTACGGTATGTGGATCACGCACATCAACCTGTGCCAAGGTCGGAACGATTTTGTAGGTTCTGCAAAATTGAAGTTGAGACCCCGGAACACGCGTTAATTACCTGCAACTCATCTGAAGCAGTAATTCAGTTACGCCGTCTATTTCTGGTTCAATTCTTCCAAAATGCACCACACCTCCAAAGTCTCATGGCGGAACTCTCAAACACGGAGTTTCTGAAAGCTGTGATTTATTCCCGACCGAATATCGGACTGGTGGCAAAATATAGTTTTGCTGTGCTGGAATTATTCTACGCGGTCTCGGTTTTCCGTGCATGAGTTTGTTTTGAGGTTCTCTTTTTCCACTAATTACTTCTCTGTTTTTCCTTTAGTTCTACCGCGGCGTGTCGAAAGATAGCGACCGTGAGCTCGGCTACGGGGTTATAGAGGAGTCCAGGGACCGTAGTGTAGTGCCTGTACACTCAGATATTTCCTGGGCCCCGGCGTTCCTAAGCGGGACCGTGCCGTGTAATTTACCTACCTACCTACCTACCTACCTGTTTTGCTGATGGGCATTCGACAACACACGGGGTCTCGCATTGATGACAACGCAAGTGACAACGTCGTTCTCGCCACATTCGTCCACTTGACCCTCCGGTCCCACGAGCTGCAATCCAGCAAATCTACTCTCGTCATTCGCGCCGCGAATCCTATCTGGATGGCACGCAGCCCGTTCGCGCGATCCAGCTCGACATCACTCCGTCCTAGAGGCTATCAGCTCAGCCTTTCTGCCGATCCGCGTTACGGCGCTTTCCCACTTGTACGATCGGCCTCAGCCTTATATCTCGTTTTCTCCAGCTGCGTGGTGCACGCAGGTTCACTTGACCTGCTCCAGGCCCGCGTGGTCCATATACAGTACTACCTACAGTACATCCTTTGCCCCCCGAGGTTCCCGCCTTAATCACCACACCATTGCACCATTCCATCCTTCCCAACGTACATACTTACGATACACGTGCGTCCGCATCGAACCCCCGCTTCCACCAGCCGGCATACTGTCCAAGGTACTGGTTCAGTCTTCCCCGTCCGACCGACACTGCACCTCCGATTGAATGGACGCGACTACCTAATTCGGATGTCCACCCATTAGCATCCCGCTGAATGAACGAAGACGATGGCGCTTCAACGATAACGGAGGATACGCGAGGACGGAAATGGACAGAAGCTCGGCAGCCACTCATCATATAAGAGCACGTCTACGCCTTTTCTCGTGCGGGAACTTAACTGACACTTACAGTTCTCGGCTGGAGAACCAAGTGCGCGCGTACGTCTGTTGCGCTCCTGCGTCGGGTGCGAGCTATATCGTGGGGACTCACAACGCCGTGTCGATGCCACCGTGACGCCGCTGGACAAAAAAGAAAAGGCGGCGGCCGACGAGGAGAGACTCTCTTGGTCTCGCCCATACACATTCGTACGCCCCCACTGGCTTTGCTCGAATCGCGGCTAATTCGCGCGCGCGGCATCCCCTGCGAGCGTAGCATCCCTGTGAGCGTCCAGGGCCCCTGCATCAGCGTCGGTGCCGATGCGCGTGATTGCTCGGGACCGGACAAGATCGGGGTGAGGAGAGTGGAGCGCAGACGGGAGCACGATGTGGTGGGGTGTTTAGAGCGCGGCTCAGATAGTGAAGGGGGATGCTCGCTCGGATAATATTATAAAGACGTATGTCTCCCTGCCTCCCCTTACTGTGCGTGGGCTGACGAGCCGACAGACTCTACGCACTGCGTGTTCGATATTCCCCCTCGGCACTCGAAGAGCCCCAGCCAGTACTGTTACCGCCGGTGGATGTGCCATGAAGCACCGCGAGCGAAGGGAGTTTGTTTGCCATCGCCGCCACCAGGCCGTCCGGGATCCATCGTGCCTTGCGCTCCTCGCAAGCGCCCAAGACGTTCGACTTCCAAATCCTTCGCGCAGGCCTCCGCACCCACTCCTACCCTTCAGCCCTCCAAGAAAGAAAACATATTCAAGTCCGCCACCACTGCCACCCTCGTCCCCATCTCGTCGCCAGCTCGTCCTGCGGTCTGTATCTGTGGCACCGTCCACAGTCGTGCGGAGTCATGCGGCGTGTGGAAGTGCATGTCTGTACTGGCGCCGGAGTGGGTGATTGATTGTGGTGTTAAGGAAGAATGGGAGGCGGGAGAAGATCGGAGGGAGGGAGGGAGGGAGGGAGGAAGGGATCGTAGGAAGAAGGGGTGAGGAGAGGGGTGAGCAAGATGTGCAGCCGCAGGAAGAGCGCACGAGGGGTGACAAGTCGGCGAAGGCGCGACGGGATGCAGCAGAATCCGTCGAGGACGAACGCGGGGACCGACGACGGACAGGAAGGAAAGAGGGAATGAATGAGGTAGGTGGGTATAAAGGATGCTGGGAGAGTGCAGATGGCGACGGTCATGTTCTATCGAGGAGGACGGTGCGGCGAGCTAGTAAGAACAGGTCGATAACGTAGAAGATAGGCGAGGGAAGAGGATGCGCAACATGTACAGAAGGAGGTCAGGGTCACGAGAAGTATTCGAGTAGCATGAGATTAAGGTCGTGTGGAGGATATATACTAAGCGCGATTCGAGATATGATGAGCACAGCGCCAGGTATGGAGGGGAAGGATTCGTGTCCGATCAACATGATGGAGAGGTGGTCGAATAGGATAGGATGAAGGTAGAATGGTAAAAGTGAAAAGATTAGAGATATAGCACGACGAGCCGAGCCACAGCCAGAACAGAGTACCAAGCGCAGAAGGCGGAGGAAGAAGCCGTAGCTTTGATTATCGGCAAGCATTTGCAGTTCGTCGTTGGTCGGGACGAATGCCAGCAAGGATGATGAAGTCCTATCGTTTCGGCTAAAGGAAATGCGGCCAGTGTCGAAGACAAGGCGTGGATTCGTAAAATTGCGATACGAAAGGAGGTCTAGAAGAGGGGGAGAGATCCAAAGAGAAAAGACACAAATCAATCAGCAAGCGGCCCAGGTCATTCGAGATAGAAGAAAAAAAAAGGGGGATGAAGGATCGAGGTCAGCTCGCAGCCGACGATGAAAGATGAAGCGAAGGGAGGCGAATGTAGAGAGGAATCAGCACGCACCGTACTCTCTCCCGCACCGCTGCTGCTCCCCACTCGTACTGCGTGTGTAGGAGCCTCGGGCTCGGCGCGGGGGTGCTATAGGCGCTTGCACTTGCGTTGCTGCTTGTCTAGGGCGCAGACGAGGACGAAACGCGGGGAAGGAGTCGTAGCTGGCAGACGACGTGCTGGTTGGGGATGTCGAATAATTCGCCGACGAGCGCGTGTAATTTGATGGACTCGCATTAGTTTGCGACACATAACTCGCTTGCCTCCCTCCTGCACTCCCGCTTCCACCCCGCCTCCACCAGTACCGATCCCCCGCCGCTGCACCCGTATTGATATGCACGCGCGCACGTGGGAAGACAATTAAACGCTTTGCCGCTGCTATTCGAATTGCGCGCGCGAAATTCGGCGGCACATTCGCTTGTCCGCCTCCATTGCCTCCTCCACCTCGCAGTTGAAAAAGAGAAGAACGGCACGGGAACCTGCGGCGGCGGCTGCGTACTTGTCTGCTTCGGAGCTCGACCCGTATCCACCCGCGCCAGAGCGCGATCGCGACCCAACGGTAGACGCGGCACCAGACGCGTTACTCGCATACACCGCAGGCGGGTCGACCACTTGTACCCTCCGCCACGTCCCTCACAGCAGCTTTTCTCCACTGCGCGCCGGTGTGGGGTGCCTGGGAGGCTTCGCGACCGGGGGGCAGTTGCCGTCGTTCTTGTTGTTGGGAACTAAGGGTACGTAGGCGTTAGCTCCAAAGAAAAACATGTGAGTCAAGAATCAAGAGGGGAGTAACGGGTATGGGGGATACGGCATAGCGGGCATAGGACGACAGGTGGAATGAAAGCTGGGTGCGTCATGTATGAAAGGGATCGACGAAAGGGAAGGTGCAGCTATCGAAGAGAGGGAGAAGACTGGTAGGGAACGAATGAATTAGAGAGTCGACTCACGCAGCCATAGCGTCCTCCTTTGCGGCACCACTTCGTGTATACCGCGCGTACCGCTCCACAACCGCCGCCTTCAGCCGGCCCAGATACTGTAGGATATCTTGTCCGTCCTGCAAACGCACGCATATCAGTATCAGGATGCCTCCAGATCCGGACTCATAGCACAGGGATTGTGTGATATAAAAGAGCAGGTGGGTGAGAGGCAGGGACGCAAGCAACACTTACCGCGAATTCGGCTATTGCGCCGCGTTCAGGCCGCCACTATATTCCCGATGCGCGGGAATCGCCCCGACAATTAGCATGGCCGTGCGCGGACCATAATCGATGAACTCGTGCTCCATGTCCGGTCCCACTTTCGCTGGGTTCGCAGCGCCATTGATTTGCCCGCCGGTCATTGTGCTCCCGCCGGGTGCAGCGCCAGTTGCGCAAGCCGTGTAACCACCTGCTTTGCGATGCACCTCCGCTCGGAGATTGGTAGTGCTTGAGATCGCGCCCGGCTTCACTTTGGGTGTCTGCGGCGGCAGCGAGGTCGGAGATCGTCGCAGGGCAGGTGGCGGTATTCAGCGTAATCGTTCCTAGGGCAAGAGGGAGCTGGTCGACGTCAAGACAGCAAGGCTGAGAGGATTGCAGTTGGATGCGGTGTCTGTATACGTAGCAGCTCGGGAATGAATCCTAGATCGCTAGAATGGTGGGGAATTGGATTTCTTCCAAATGAAACGAAGTGCGCCACTTAGTCGTCCAGTACGCGAGCCAGTCAGTGGTCCGCTCTCGTAGGATTTCAGATGGTTGGAGATAGCTGATTGCAGCCTTGAGACACAAAGCAGGATGCGTTGCGGCACGTGTCGCGACTGCGATATTGGTGTGGGCGTGCCTTGTCTAACCGCTCACGTTTGCGAGTCAGCGAGCTCGTGTGTACGTGTGCTGGTGCCAGGCAGCCTGTAGGACGAGGGTTAGCAAAACTTCATGGATTTGAGGAGGAAAAGAAAGTGAGGATGACCAGGCGCACGCGCGCGCGAGAAAAGAGAAAAAAGAAGGGGCAAAAAAAAGAGTGAAGAGGAAAAAGCAGTGAAACATACGTACCCTGTATCTCCATGCCTGTACGCGCCGCCGTCCATCAGCCCAGCCAGCAGACGTCAATATCGTGATCGACACAGGCGATGTGCTGCCGCTCTCGATGCGTTCCCGGTCCCGTACGTTGCGCACTCTTGCCGCCCATTAACTTGACCACCAAACGCGGACTAACAGCACCGAATCTCTCAATCACAGGTCGCGTCTCACTGCGCATGCCGTGGCGGCGTCGCCCCCGGGCTGCCGTCTCCGACGGCTAGGCGTAGAACGGCACGCGGTGGTGGGGGCGGGGGAGGGAGTTGGAGTCCAAGTGGGACGGGGAAGGCAAGTGCGCATGCTTGGGGGCAAAGGCGGAGGTAGAAAGCGGGGGGCACATTTGGAGCGCCGCATCGAAGAAATTCCCCATTGCAGTCCTGCCGCTGGGGGTGTACGCCACTGCGGTGCTCTGTGTTCGTACTCCGGCTACGGCCAAAGTATCGGCGTGTACCCCTACGGCAGGCTAGCCACTGAGGACGTCGAGTCTGAGCACGCGTGGTACGCTGCGATTTTATTGATGAAACGGATATTGGACCTGGTAGTTGCGCTACTTGGGGTGAGCGTCGACGACTTGGAGGACTAGCAGACGACGGCGAAGGAGGACGGGTGACCCTGGGAGCGTCATCGATCTGGTCGGGGGACAAAAAGAGTTCTACCGAGAGCACGAGGGCAGTGGTGCTTGGCGTGCGCAAAGACGCAAAGGCGGAGACTCGAAAAAGAGGAGGGATGGAAGTTTTATCTGTCACCTGTGGAAGACCGTATGAATCAGTAAGACCGAGTCTGAGATTCAGAAAAGAAGGAAGAATAGAGCCGAGCCTGACGCACCCGCAGAGAATTGCTGCTATGCTCAGAGTCAGAACTGGTCCAACTGGTCCATCTGTTTCGGTCGAGCGCTGACCACACGTCACTGACGCCGTTATAGCCCGATAGCCCCGAGGGCCGAAATGCCTCTTTTCCTCTCACCACCACTGTGTCTCCCTCGTCCCTTGCCCTTCTTCACCCCATCTGCTTTCCTCTTTACTTATATCACTGGCCTCTACACATACTCTTCGGCCTCCACGTCTACGCGTCTTGCCTTAAGCTCGATCTCTAGTTAGAGACACTACGAAAAAGACGGCACGCGACGATACGTGTCCTTCTCACCGCCTCTAGATCCATCTAACCCTCGTGCTAGGCCTTGGAATTCAGCTCGCAGCCATCCTGCTCGTTCCCGGTCTGTGGTTACGTGGCTCGCGACGCGTTCCCGTAAGTGCCTCGATTTTTGAAGCAGTCTCCATCGATTGATCTTTTCCTCATCCTACCTCGTCCGACTGCGCCAGAGCCTCCCACCATCTTTGAATGGTCGCCTGCAATAGCCTGCAAGTGTCTCTGTCGTTGCCTTCTTTTTAGCTTCCATCTCGCAGGTGCTGCTCGCCTTCGCCTAGCATCCCACGCTCGCCGGTCCATCATGGCTTATCTTCCCTGTCACTTCATATGTGGGTGAGATTTATACCTTCCCCCCATTTGTCCCGCGCTAAAAACACAGTCACGGCGTATACACCCCTACTTAGGTGCCACGTTTTTCTCCACATCACCCACCACAGTGCGAGTCGGAACGCCGGTATGTGCATTTCTGTGTTCTCGACACGCCTCGCTGATTTGTATCTTGTCAGATGTCTCTTGTCCCGACCTTCTTAGCGTGCCGGCTCTCGACTTCTACTGTCTGAGTACGATTTTTATGTTATATAGCGATCAAACTTGAATCAATTCACTAAAGACTGTGTATATGGCGCGGTACAATATATTATACAGGGAAGCTAAAATATTTATTTCCGCTGAACGAAAAGTTGCTGAGGTATAGGGGTTGGACTTTAGTGCGATGGTCATGGATGCATGGATATTAGGCTGTTGCGGTTGCCGTGCAGTCAGTCGACGGATATGCGGACTCTGTCGTCGTCCCGGGAAGAGTTTCCTCTTCGTCCTTGGGGATCACAATTAACGGAGCTTGACCTATCCCGACTTCGAGGACACTCACTCTGGATCCCGCAAACACGACTGGTGAATTTACTACCGAGCGTCCCGTGCTCAACTGACTCAGCTCCATGCCGTCCTCTCCGTTTGGCGAAGCCATGTCGCGATTATGCTGGCGCATGTTGAGACTACATTGATGATGAGTATGGGAGAGGCATGAACACAAAAATGCTCACGTCGCAAGCATGCAGTTCATGTACACTGCGAGGATAAGCAAGCGAAGTTGATGATATACAAAATGTAGACCTTACATTGGCTATTGGGGGCGAGCGACAAAAAGAACCAATACGTATCAGGATATACAAGGAACTAGTTGTCGAAGGCTCGGCGCTTTTATTGAACATCTGGATGGGATGAAGACGTACCAGAATCATAGTGACGGCCGATGAAGCGGCTGTGAGCATGCCGCGAATCACAGCGTTCATCATCACCGAGTTCATCTTCTTTTTTGTCTCATCCCTAATGCAGAGATTAGACAAAGACATATCAGTGCAAGTAACAAGGCGTACCTCTCCATCCTATCTTTATTCAGGGCCAGAAACATGCAAGGTAACAGCATTATGACAACATCGCAAGCAAGCGAGGCGGCAGTTTGCAAAGTCGTGGTGGCCTGAAGTCCGAGATTTCGTTCAAGGCGTCATGGGATAGTTTTAGCTATACCTTGGTTTGTCCAAGCTTCGAGAAGGACCGGAGTTGATACCTATTCAAGCCGGTGACGATCGCGATAGAGTAAGTTCGGAGGAACATACGACAAAATTGTTTGCGCAATTCCGGCCGCTATTAACTCAGAGGTCAATAAAGTATCGGAGTATTGATTGAAGACGTACAAATTTGCACGAAAGCCAGAAGGATCTGCAGAGGGGTCGGTAACCGAAAGATCGCACAAAGTTGAGAACATACGACAAGATATGTTCCAACCAAGAATATCCGGCGCATTCTGTCAGCCTTGCTTGTCACTGGGAGTATTTATTGCAATGGCTTCCGCGGGTTGAATCTGTTATACTCACAAATGTGGATGCGCCACGCAGAGTACCTAGCAGGATTAGTTCAGTTTCGAATTGAGCTGTCGTTATAATAATCGACATACATTTGAACGGCGAAGGCAGTAAGGTACTGAAGAGGTAAATAAAAGAGGGAGAGATGAGGAGGAAGCGGCAACTCACGTCGGCAAGCAGTTGAAGCTATGAACCTTTCAGGATGTGGTATTGCGGTTGTGCTACGTATGCACTCACCGAGTCAGACCTGAAGACCTCGAGTTTAACGTAGGGAATATAGTAACGGACCGAGATATACGCACCAGATCAAATCCCCTGGTGGCTCTCCAAATCTTTGGACGAAGCGGTAGTAGGTCGAGCTGAAAAAGAAGGATATCTGGACGGTTTCAAGGAATCTTGGACAGAATGTCAGAAAACGAGCCGAAATGGGGACTATATGCCTACGTGACGATGACGACCTATTCTCTCGTAAGTGTGGCTCGAAAGAGAGGAAAATAGATAAATGACCTACCGGACCCTTGACGGACCAACTATCCGTTGTCGGCCGCCGTTGAACATAGAGAATGGATTGGGCAATCCCTATTCCATATAGGCTGGAGTCGTTTAATATTGTAATGCAGAGAAATAGCAGAGGAACCGACATAGTCTCCAGGAGTAGAGAAATGAGCCAGGGACCATAGGTCGATGCTAACGATGGGAGTGACATGGGGGATGCAGAGGAAGTCCTGCCGTTGAGATCCGCTATATAAGCTGCCAAAACGATAGAACTTTAGCGAGAGATTTCCTTACGTATAGCCGTCATGAGCGACAACAGAGTGGAAATATCCATTCTTCGATGGAGGAACACGGAAAGCTTCACTGCTTCTAATGGTGCCGTCAAATTCCTTATTGAGCTCGAATTTCGTCTAATCTTGCCGATTTTGATCGCAGAATTACTATCATTCAACACTAGGTCGATTCAAGACCAGCGGTGTGTTGCAAGCATGGTTTCTGTCGGGTTTTCCTCAACTTCTCCCACAGAAAACAAAGAGTCGATAGGAAATCCGCTTTGACAAAGCCTCTGTGGATGGTTCCCAGGCACGTATCAATCCTCGGGGCCTGTCAAGAAATAAACTTTGGCCAACGGTAGGCGACACCCTTCTCGGTGACCATGTGTTTCGAATAGCAACGAATGGCTGCCATCTTCAGCCCTGTCTTTCGCCGCGTGCAAGTACTGAATTGCCTCCGAATCACGCCCAGCTACAGAACAACCCCCGAGCACGCGCCTGTGGAGCAGTGTAGGATGGGGAACTTGTAAGGCCGAGGCCGTGTTTCAGTTTAATCCACCATACCCTTTTTTTTGAGCTCCATCCATAATTATTGCAGTACATTATTTTGCCAAGTGCAAACATTGAAACAAGCCTTGTGCCAAACGACACGTAATGTCAAATCATGAGAAAAAAAATACCGTCAGTCCGACATAATACAGGGAACTACGACTCGAGGAAGTGCGACCCGAAGATGATCAGTCCTCGTCCCTCCTTGAAGCCTAGCACCCCCTCCGCCTCGTCCTTTGTGCACGCGTCGGTCATCGCGATTCGCGTGCCACCTGTTTTCGAGATGAGGAGCGTCTCAACGCCGTGGCATGTTTGTGCGTTTTCGGGGGGCTACGAGGGGTTGGAAGGGTCGATTAGTGTGTGGGAGTGAGGGACGGTGATGAGAAAGTAGCGGAGGAGGGGGACGGAGGAGAGAAGTGAAAGAGGGGTGGCTACACAGGAGGGGTGTCGTTGATGAGGAAGGAGGAACTCACCACGGACATGCGTGTCTCGCTACACGGCGACGCTATCTTCCCCTGACGACATAGCCGTCGAACTTTGCGTGCTGAGGAGACGATCTGGCCAACGTACGTATCGCTGTTTGCAAGGACGGAGGTATCAAGACCGTGACGGTCCTCACTCACACTATATCACCCCGCACACCGTTCTCGTCCTGCATATCACGCCCCCTACTTCCACACATATGCGGGTACATTTCCTGCGTTGGAGCGCTCGCGCACATCCCGCTCCTAGCCGCCTTTAGGTGGCAGGCAACGCAGCTGGATGATCGTGTCTGCGCAGAAACCCTCACCCGCCCCCTCCCCCGCATCCACGAGCGCACCATGCAGCCGCAAGTACTCCCCTGACAACCAGACCACGCGCATGCTGTGTGTCGAGCTCCTCTGGCGGCTGCGCGCGCAATAAGGTACTCGAGTACACCACGCAACGGATCAGCTCCGTCTCGACGCGCGCACGGCCCGGGAGGAGGGGGACAGAAAAAGGACCACGAGCGTGCGGTTACGCCACTCCCCGTGGCGCACAACCTCTTATGATGCGGGGTCCGCGCGTAGAGACACGGTCGAGAAGGCCAACTCCTGGATTAGGCCTCGAGAGTGCCCTTCTCAAATTCCCCCGGGGTTCCGCCTTCCCGTCGTCGTTACTGAAGCCACCATCTGGCGCTAGTGCTACGTGAGCGCAGGATCCCCTGGTACGTGCGCTTCTTCCGCTCCTTTGTCTCTCTGCCGGCCCTTTCTCTAGATTGAGTATCTCCTCTCCCTGGTTCGCGCCCTCTATAACATCGGCGGCAAACAGGCCGCGCACGCCGGCGGTGCTATGACTTGGAGGCTTGTGCAGACGAAGTTCGTGCCCGTCCGAAAAGCCGGTACGTAGGCGAGGGGTGGCGAGTATAATCATGAAACCTGTAGTGTGGACGATTTGCGACGCGCGATTGCCGTCAGCGGCGTCAGCGGATGTGGAGGAAAGCCACAAGCTAGTGTTGCTGCTGTTGTGGCGTGGGCGTCGTGGATAATGTGCGATGGCGCAAACGGAGAGGGTTCGGGAAGGCTCGGTTCAGGTGAAGAAGCCCTCATTTGCGCTGTACCTGCAAACCGACAAAAGCCTGAGAAACAGAAACCTAAGGTCGGTGTCGTTCATCGCTCAATAACAGGAAGACGTACCGCCGAAAGCGAGCGCGCAGTCGCTCTTCTCGCACTGCCGTTCTGTCCGGAGCTTGTGCCGCTCAAGTTTGCGAGTCGGCTCAACAGCTTTGGTGTGAAGCTGTAGAACAAGTGTGTCCCGGCACCATAACACCTGCAAAACGAGCGTTAACAAAAGTTTATGGATTTAAAGTAAGTGATGACGACGCGTACGCGCGCAGGTAAGCAGGAGAGGATGAAAAGCAAATTCTCACCGTGTCCCTGCACCTATCAAACCCCGGGTCGCCCGACCAAACCCTATCACCTCTGTCACCCACCGCCCCGCCAGCCCGGACACTGACATTAGGATGAACACAGGTGAGCCACCGCGGGTCTCGTTGCACTCGTGGTCCCGCACTCCAACTCCGTTCATCTCTTCACGCCCATTGACACCACCTTTCTGCGGGCTATTGATCCCATCAGCACCCGCACCCGCGAACCCAATGGCCGACCACGCCAGGCCTCACCGCGCACACACTCGGCGCCGTCGATCTCCGGCTGCCGTGCTGCAGGGTCCACTCTGCCCGCTGTTCCCGCTATGCATACCGCGCTCCGACTCCGCGCGCTGCCACGCATGGAACGGCATTATGGTGGTGTTGGCCAAATGCGAGGGCGAATAGTCGTGAATGGGGGTGGGGGGTGGAAGTATACTGTAGAAAGCAACTCCGGCATCGGCAACGACGCCTGAGTGAGCGGCGCGCCGGGAAAGCTCAGTTCCCGCTGCGGTCGGTGCTGATGTGCTCAACAGAATCAGCGTGTATCTACTCAGAAGCTTTGGCGCAGTGCCGCTGAGAGGTGGAATCAGAGTGCGCGCGATACGCCGCGACTTTACTGGCACGCAAGGCTTGCTCCCGAGGCCGCGGCCCATGTACGTGGACTTGCGCGCCGCCAGTCCGGGAATCAGCATCAACAGCGCTCGGAACACAAGCTTTTTGCAGACGACGTGACGGGGGAACAGGCGACACGCAGGTCGCTCGCGGAGTGCGTCCACGTGTGGCACGATGCGGGGTGCAGGCTGCCAGTCCCTTCCGCAGATTCCGTTGCCTTAAACGGCATTGCGACCACACATATGTGTGGAAACGTTGGCAGCGACGGCGGCGGTGCGTATCATTGGTCTGGTGAAGACTCGCCGTGTGCTGAAGGAGTGCGAGGTGGAACGTGAACGTCGACAAGGGCGAAGGTGAAGAGAGAGGGATGTAAGGTCGAAGATGGATCTAAAAGGAAGCAGAGTCGGGTTAGTACGAAGGAGTTCTGGAAAGGGTACGGAGGAGAAGAGGGAAAAAGAAACTGTTGATGGTATAAGAAGAGAGAAACAGAGGCATAAACGCGCTGAGAAGGTCGCGAAACACGCAGCAGACGAAAAAGTGATCAAAATGGACGGCCGTACCAGCAGTCACAAACGATCGTGAAATGTGGTGCATGCCAGAAAATCTCACTGTATAATCGTGGGGCGTAAAATGCAGAGAAGAGTGGAGGGAGCGGAGGGTGTAGGAGGGCAAGCCCTCGCGCGAGCAGACCGAGAGCCCGCAGAATAGCGCCCCAGCTAAGAAGCACAAGGAATATTGAGAAGAGATAGGGATAGAGGATGCATGTATCCGCGAGGGAAGTGTGGGGGCGTTTGTGGGACGCAAGATGTAGCGTCTGGCCCGAGGAAGCCGAACCCTCCGAACGCGAGGGAAGACGGACTGGCTGACGCAAAAAGAAGTGGCGTAAAGTGACGCCGCCGACAGTGCACGCGAGCTCGTACAAAGGGAACCCCTTGTGTTGTGCCTTCGGATCGAGAGCCCCAGAAATGATGAGGAGACCGCGACACGAAGACACCACATGAAAATCGATTAAAATTGCCGCGAATATGCGGCGGGTCCTGACGCTTCAGGGCGGCGATACGGGGTTCGTTTGACTCCTGATGAAGGGAACCTTCGGTTCTGGTGCATAAGGTGCATGGACAGCGGCCAGCGGCGACCAGTTGCCGCGTGGCGCGAAATCGCAATAAAATTCACAAGAATTCAATGAAGCTCGGAAGGGATTGGGGCAAATCCACCGAGGGACCCGCGAACGCGCTTCGGGACGAGGGAGGAATGAAATAGAAGGCGCAAAGATGCTCACCTACTCCCATTTACGCCCATCATCCAAAATTGGTCTCAGATCCGTTGGACGCAAGATTTTCGATCTCCACGCACGACTGGAGCCCGGGGGGAGACTAGAGGGACTCGCGCGCGGGAAAGTTGTCCACAGAACCCGCGAGACCGACACCGGCCAGATCACTCGCTTGGCCGACTCAAGCATTGCCTCAGGGGGCTCTAGAAGGGGAGGGCCGGGGCCGGTGTAGACAGCTGAAAGAGAGTTTGAGCATAGTTTTGGGGTCCAAGAAGCCGGCATGCGATTGGCATACATCGACTTGAGACTACCGTACTATTTGATTCAACAAGTCGACATGCGGCGTGACGCGTCACCCGTTCAACCAATTCGACAGTTCGACAGAGACCCTTATTCAGCGTGACGAACACCGAAGAATTCGATAACCTAAAGAGAAGATGCAGTTTGATTACGAATGAGACCGAGCACAGTCCCTTAATTTTTGATTTTGTGTTACATTATCCTCAGGATTTCTTCATGCCTTGTTCTGGCGTTGATTTTATTCTGGGAAAACTAGCCTGAACGACCCTTTTAGTGCTGGGAGCTGGAGAATGTATTACTGCGGAGGTTCCAGCAGGAACAAACAGTTACTGTACCGAGACACCATTTGGACCCAGGAAATGAGGATTCTCAACTTGACTTTCTTTCACCCGGTATACGTGCGCGCCAATGTTCTTTTGCCCATGTCGCCTTGCTTTCTGTGCCCCGCTCGCGACTACTGACTTCTGTTCTCTCTTTCTAGGTCTCCTCTGACTTCACGTAACTCACCTCTTTGTCTTTCGCTTCAAGTGTGACCCTCCTCTATCTACATGGACGTGCAGAGTAAGTTCACAACTTCATCTTTCGCTTAAAGTCTGACTTCACTTTAAACTTAGCCTGAATATATAGACACCCTGAGTCAGTTAAACTTCTTGCTCATCTTTTCAGCCTTCCGGTTTGCTCCTTTCAGCTTTCTGACGCGTAATCCTGCTCGTATGTTCTCTCATCTTCATTGTGGATGCTCCAGTTTGCGCTAAGGTCGTTCGCACTGGCAAGGCTCCAACCGTCTCCATTTGTAAACGCTTATACACAGTTTTGACCGATTCCATTTCCCTTTAGTTTGCCCTGGGAGCAAACGATCTACAAACGGTTTGCACACGGTTCAAACGGTTGAAAATGTCCAATCCGTCACAGTGGATTTTCTCGGGTGAATATGAGGAAGCCTTGCCCCCAGAAATGTTTCTTGGGCAATCTATGGTCCCCCCAGTTCACTCACCTGCTACTACGAGATTGATGCGCCGCTTGGGCTCTTCATCCTCACCTTTAGTCTTCAGCAACCTGAACCCAGAAATCATCATCATCTAAGCGGCCATCTTTCCAGCATCCTCGTTTTTCATGGTAATGTTTATTATGTAACATGCATTGCTACTTTACAAGTTGTATCGATCCCGGCACCATTGAAGTTGAACCGTTCGATCTCAAATTGCGTGAACTGTTCTTACGTAAAAGTGTGCCCTATTTTTGGACCAAAATTCGTTCATGCAGTCAACCGCAATGACAGGAAGCAACACAAAGCTGCGTAAAGGTCTGGTCACCCAATATGTGCGCGAGTTTGGATACCCTAGAAAAAATCCCGACGTGCCGTTTATAAACGGTTTTAAACTGTTTAGATACCGTTTCCATTCAATTTATTCGCCTCCGTAAACAAAACTCAATGGTTGGATCCTTAGAACTTCGCAGCCACTATGTATTCACCATCAAGAAGAACGTTTCAACAGCAACATCATTAAAGGAAAAGGTTAGATTACAAGTATTGGTTTTAAGCGGGCGGACTCAGACTTACGGCAACCATTACACCGATACCTGCTGCATCGCCGCCTAGCTTGATCGTGGGGTATTGCCACCTTCTCTCTCTTCTCTGTAGGACGACCGCTCTTGCTCGCAGTCGCTAACCTGCCCGTTCCCGCAAACGCTGATGGAGCGCGTCAACCGATCCGGCTTGGCGACGCGTCCTCCCTTCCCGTCTCTTCTCGCTTCGCCGTGGTGCCGCCAAAGTATGTCCTGGTCAATTACACTATTCTTCCGTCTTAGGTCTAACCCGTTCTATCCTCAGCCTTTTTTCCTGGGGGTGTGCTGGAACTGAGTCGTCTTGCCTCTGGGTCCAGGGACTCCGGAGCGAGGGACGCGGCTTGTGCTCAGAGTCATAGTTGATTCCAAGTAGGGACGCTCCGGCGCTGGCACTCCTGTAGCACTCGCTGGGCGTGCAATTCGGGACGTCGCGCCCCTAACCTCTCCCGCGTCGTCTCCCAGCAGCCGAATTCCTCCCCCTCCCTTCGCCGTCCTGCATCTTGCCCTTCTTCTTTTCCCTTATCACCTCCTGTCACCCACATGACGCTGCCACCTGTCCTCGCCACAGCCATCGCCCTGACGCTGACCCCTCTCGTCCCGCCTCGCACGGACATTGTCCGCCGCTGCGGCGGCGGCGCGCAACTACGGCATCTGCGTGAGCCTCGATTTATACACGGCACCGGGGTCGCAGGGTGGTGGATGGTCCCTTTTGAAGCTCTCCTTCCTCTACTCGACCGTTTGGCAGGGCTCCGCGGCGCTATGGAGGACCTCACGCTCGCCGTTTATGCACCAGCGGTTCAAGCACCTGCACGAGGATTGGGCGCTGTCGCTCGGGATTGCCGGCTCGCGTATGGGGGGCTTCCCGTCCCTGCTTGGAAACGACATTAGCTGCTCTTGTGGGGACCCTCCCCAGGCTCGAGATCCTTCTCCCCTGGTCCATGATTATCGCTTGCCTCCCCCTCATCTCATTCCCTGCACTACCATCTCTGCATCCATCCTAACACTCGCAGGCATAACTACTCTAGCAAGCTCCGCGAGATCAACTTCCTTGACGGCACCATGAACTACGCCAGTGCGCAGCGCATGCCCGACTACATGCGCGTCATTGTCGCATCCATTGGTCAGCTCCAGTTCAAACGCGATTATAGAAAGACAACGCTGACGCACCGTCTACAGTCTACCTACCGGATCGGCCGCGACCAGCTCACATCTTTGTATGTCGGCCCTTCCTCCGTTCAGTTCGCAGCATTCCTGACGCGCCTCCGCGCAGATACCTCTAGGCGCACAACATGAACCACGGCCTCACGTGGTACGGCACGGGCAACAGGTCCTTCATCGAATCCATCGACTTCCATCCACGACGGCTGAGGGCATCGCTTCCTTGACGGACGGGTTTCCTTCCCGTCTAGCACCGCTTCATCCTCAACACGCACCAGTACTTGGAGTTTGACCAGCAGCCGAAGGAATCGCCCGTCGCAATGAGCATAGATCCGGTGCAGGCGGGCGGGAGCAGGGGTGCAGCTCCTGGCGGCCGTCGCTGAATATCAGGCACGTTTGGGTGTTCCCCAGGTTTTTCGCCCAACACGGAAAGAGGATAGCCTACTTTGTGCACTGAAATTTCTTTACGCAGCCGCATCGCTTTCGGGATGACAGTCGCGAGTAGGCTCCCAATGGCCAACAGAGGATCATTTATCCCTGAACGCTAACGACACCCCCAGGGCGAGCGTGACGCAGTTTGCGCTCGCGTCGATGGACGCGACCTGTGATTGGTTTTTCTGGACGTGGAAGGTATGCCCCGGTACTCCGCGTCCCCTAGACCTCTTACTGATCAAGGGCAATATGCAGATCGGTCCCCATAGGACGACGTCCTGGGTTCGCCGCTGTGGCCCTACTATCTCGCTCTAGAACATTTGGATACCACCAGGCTGGTGCACCTCGATGGGCGTGTGTCTATTGGTCTTCGAGGGGATGTTCAGCGCGTGGCAGGCAGACGGCGCTGAAGCGGGCGAGGGGAAGATCGCGCTGACGGCCATCCAGAGCTGCGGCCAGTGGACACGCGACGCTCTCGAGCGTGGGTGTAGGGGCGACGCTGCTACCAACGTACGCGACGAAGGCGAGCATCGGGGGCCTGCCGTATGTGACGCCCGCCACGAGCGGGAGGGCGAGCACAACGAGGCCGACGGTGAGCGTGGGCAGATACGGCGTCGATGGGTGCACATACCCCGATGCGTGGAGGGCGATTGACTGTGAGCTGCCTCTGCGTTCTAGACTGGTGTTTGCTATTCTCTTTTTCGATTAGACGATACCTACATGGGATCTTGTCTAGTAAACATGTAGTCTCTCATAGAAAAGTGCTACGATATGTATGCTCGTACCTCCCATGTTATGGTAAAAATGTACCGTGAAGACCGAGACCTTAAAATCCCTCAGCTTTGGTTGTCTGTCTTGCTTCAGCTCAACGGTTCAATTATTCAAGCTAGCATTGATAACGAATGTGGTTTGACTATCTAGACTAAGGAGTGTGGAGGATATCGAATCCAGCAATCTTTGGGTACGCCACAAATGAAAACAGGGGGACTTCCATAGGGGAGAAAATGAGCTCAAGCGAGGACAGAGGGAGAGAAGGGGGAGACAAGAAACATACAATAGGGTATACGCCAAAAAGAGAAAGGCTGGATCTCCTCAGCCGATTGGCTACTGGTGTGAAGTTGAGCATTGGGCGTGTCGGGGACAGGCATTCACTTACAGGCATGTATGCGACTCGCAAAATATCTGGAACAAATGAGCGTACGTGGTGGCTCAGGTGGAGTACATTACAGTTGGACAGTAAAGGTGGACAGATACTATAAACTCAATGAATGACGACCCTACCATACGGCGGACGGCTCACAGCAGCGAGGAGTTGCAACTACATGGGCATGGCATTATTTGCGTGTACAGAACAATAGAATGCAATGAGCCATACCGAATCGGCCCTGGAAATATCGCTCTCTTCAGACCCAGGCCACGTCGAAGGTCGAGGACGATGCTTGCTTACCAGATCAGCTCGGTTTGATCTGGCTGAAATGCTCCACGAAACGGAAGTATGACGACCGGAAGAAAGAAACAACTTGCACTGTTTCCAAGGCCCTATGGACGGAATATTTTAGGCGGGAGTAGCCCGAGGGAACGAAAGGTCACACAGGACGACCAGGACCTATCAAATGTCCAGTTTTGGAAAGACACACAGGGTTCTTTGCTCACCGTCCACTTGTCAGAAGGCTTATCCGCCGGACGAGAAAAGGTAGATATATGTCTGCAGAATACCCATTCCGTAGAGAAGACTCCTGAGAAATAAAGCGATCAACCATGCCCCGTACGTTGAATCGAGTTGGCCTGACATAAGAGAAGCGTGGACCCGGTGGTGAAGAGAAATCGCGATGAAGAGCAAGGCTGAGCGATCCTGAGGCTCCGTGTTATATACATACCCACAACCCACAGGTCTACAGATTAGGTTCCAGCTGTCCGATTGGCGCAGATTAACTTCTGGAAACTCACATCATATTACGATCAAAGGTGTGAAAGATTTAGAAGGCTTGATCCTTTCTTATCGCGCAAAACAGTACCTTGCTGCGGTGCGCGCCGTCCACCACCTAATCGCACAATCTACACCGCTCAAGACTAGCTCTCTACACCGATAGCCGAAGTCGAAGGAAGCTGGGATGGAAGTTCGTCTTTGGCTGATTTGGATGTTGTTTTCCGGTGGGGGTTTAACAGGTTCAACGCCACTTGCATACAGTCCTGAAAATCACTTAAGAACTTTGTCGACCTGGCGGCAGCACTATCAAAGATCTATGTCGCTGTGCCGGTTGGAGATTGATTCTTCGTGGAAGAATTGCTACTCTTGAAAGATGATATTATGGAGTTTCGGCATGGAAGTCAACCTAACTCCTTCAAAAGTGCTCCGTAATATCATCTTTGTCTGATTCGAGGAATCCAGGCGAGTCTCTGCCACAGTCCGTTCTCCGTTTGTGTCTCACATTCATAAGGCCTTCCGAGCATCCCTGGTACCTATGAGCCTGGTCTCTCAGCCGCTCTGAACGGTGACAGAGTACTCAATGATCCAGAAGGCAGTACGCGCGCAGGGTTGAATTTTTTTGGAGTCTGCATATTCGATGCAGTCAGCAGTTCGAACGCCCTCTGGCTCCGCCGTATGCACACCATTATTTTTCAGACCTTATTTCGGATTCAAATTGGGAGCATACGGCAAGCCGCCGGACTAACAAACCTGATCATCAGTCCATCAATATGGAAGGAGGAAGCACGATTAGAAGCCCGCAACATCGATATCAGTAAACAGAAAAGGTTCTTGTTCTGAATGGAAGAAGTTGAATGTCGTCACATTTGACAGCTCGGCTCTCCGATATATATCGGCGCACGCAGCCTATGCATTTCCGCTTCTCCACTTGCATCTCACACTCACAGATGTCGCTGCCAACAGCCGAGTCTCTGGATGATTGCCTTGTACTGTATGTGTGTTGACAATTCCGCGGCACTGAATCCTGCATAACCGTCATGGGGTTCCTCGAAACAACCCAATTCATTTTATTTTAGGTCAACTTATTTTTGCCACACAAGTTTCGGGTAATGCATGAAGATTGCTTAGTATGGTGTGCATCTTTCTATCTTCCATTTCTATGATGGATCTGTTAATACACGTCTGACTCACTGCGTCCGCTCCATTCAACAAGTCCTCATCCCCAGCTAGCTGCAACTACTAGCGAACAAGGAATATATAAATGCGAGGTAGCCGGGGGACGGCGAAGGACACGAGGACGACGAGGGACGAGATCAATAAGGTGATCATAGTGACGACGAGGGACTAACGGAGCGGCGGCATACGGGACTGAAGCGAAATCGGGGGGAATAAATCGAGTATAACTGTAAGAAAGGTACAGAATAAATAGTCAGTAACTAAAATAGGAGCACACTAGTCTTAAGGCACAAATGCACAGGTCTAAGGTACATGAGCTCAGGCACTTGGGCAGTGGGACAATTAGACAATAGGGCGGTGGGAATGCTGATGAGGTGAAAGGTGGAATTTAATTAATGTCCTCGGCACGATCATTCCGTGGACAGCGTGCGGGCGTGCTCGTCACTGGACACATGCACGAGCGAGACGGCTGCGGGAAGCTAGAATGATAAAAAGGCCTGGCAACGAGATGTGAGCAGCGGTGCGTATCTGAAGATCAATGGTCACAACCGAAGGTTCTGCTGCGACAGGTTGTGAAACCGCCTGCATATCATCTTTGGAACTGGAACTGGAACTGGAATTCTATTTGTTACCGTACCTGGCCAAGTGGCTATGCGGTAGTACGTATCTACAATTAAGTATTTACGGGTGTACTAGGCTAAACTATCAGGTTATAACAGAGGAAGCTAATTTCAATGAGGAGAGAGATATAAAAATAAGTAAGGTACGAGTAGTGAAAGATGGTTTTTCGAGCGACGCTACGGTATAAGGGATGCGAGTGATGGTATATGATGATTGCGGTTTGGTATTGTTATGGAGGGGAAAGATTATATTACATGTAGGTAAGGTAGGAATCACGATAAAAAGGGAGAGAATGAGAGAGGAAGAAACTCAGCTACAGAATCTACGCGTTTGGGCGATGAACGAGATGACCGGTTTAAGAAGCTTCGGGTGATTGAGCAGCGTGCGAACGTCAATGGTGCCAAGAACGCCAGCCTTAAACGATGCGAGCTGGAGCGGGGGGCGCAGGTGCTCCCATGTGGGGCAGTGAAGTAAGAAATGAGCCCGGGTTTCCCAGGGTGCACCGCAAGCTTCGCAGGCGGGGGATGGGGCCAGCCGACAACGGAACCTGTGGGCATTTAGGGCGGAGAAATCGGTGCGGAGTTGGGCAAGGATGGAGATGTCGGCGCGTGCCACCGATGACAGGTACGGGGACCGTAGGATCAACGAGGGTGCGGAGTTATCAACATCACGAAGGCCTCTACCTGTAGTCGCCACACTCCACAACCACTCCCATTGCTCAAGGATTTGGATAGAGACAGCCCGTTTGACTGTGGTGAGGGATACAGGGATGGAGGGTGGAGGAGGGAGCAGGGTGGCTGCCTTGGCGGCGTCGTCTGCGAACTCATTGCCGGCCGTGCCAATGTGGGCTGGGGTCCAAAGGTTGGTAATACGGAGTGAAGGGCATTGACGCATGGCGGCGCGGATGAGGCGGTCATAGAGAATGGCACGGAATTGGCCCGAACGCGGCGATGTCAGAAGTACGGCTTTGAGACCTGCCTGGGAATCCGAGACCACAAGAATTTGATCCGCGCCGCGTGCGAGAGCCTGCTCCGTTGCCCGCAGTATCCCCTCGATCTCACCCTCTGCCACCTGGCCGTCCCCGAGCGGTAGAAGAATCCGCTGCGTTACTCGTCCGTTTGCGACCAAGACTGCTGCACCGCCAGCCCTGCCATTGAGAAGCGAACCGTCCGTGAACCACGTTGCACCATCGAAGCATGGGTCGGCAAGGAACTCCTTCAAGACAGCTAGCGCGCTTGTTCTCGTAGGGATAACCGTATTGACAGGAAGACATCTTTGCTGCTCAGATTTCAGGTGAGGGTAGCAGAGCGAGCGCGGCACAATATTATGGAAAAATCACTGACGGAAAATTGTGGGCGATTGATGCTTAGAAGCTACGTGAAGAAAACATGCTCACTTTCAATGCATCTGCGGACAGCGATGGCTGCACTGTGAATCTGCGAACACTCGTGCGCAACTTCACCCTCCGCACTCCTTCTACGAGTCAATGTTCCCGTTTGAATTTCATCTGAAGATTTGCGTTGGCTGGTGCTGTTGTCGAGCTCTGCCCACGGCTGCGCCCGGATCTAGTTCAATTGCCGGAATGCCCGACTTAATGTACCTCAACCTGTCCGGTGTCTAATGTACCTTATACCTGTGCACTGCTATTTTAGTTACTCACTATTTATTCTGTGCCTTTCTTACTGTTATACACGATTTTATTCCCCCAATCTCGCCTCAGCTTCGTATGCCGCCGCTCCGTTAGTCCCTCATCGTCGTTATGATCACCTTCTTGATCCTATCCCCCCGTCGTCCTCATGTCCCTCGCCGTCCCCGCCGCCTCGCTCGCAAACACCTCGACTTACCGCATTCCTGCCTTCCCATCTGTTCCCTTGCCGCAGCCGAGCTTCTGGCAGGAGCTGGCCACCTCGCATATTTATATTCCATTGATCCTCCTTGCCTCCGTGCTTGGACGGTACATTGGTTCGTCACTGTTAAAGGGAGAATGAAAATCTTGCGCCTCGCGCCGCTCCCCGAGGGCTATATAACACTTCGATAGAGTGCCCATGGACATATGGGAACATGCACGGGCGCGCGAGAACATCTGAACTGGCGAAAGTTGGCAAACTTGACTCGAGCAATAAAAGACAAGTAAAACTGGCGGCATGATGTATCTGGTATCACCGAGAGGGTGGTTAGAAGACAGTGGTGATAGTCGGACTTGAACAGGCGCACGGCAGGAAAATTGGGCCGAGGAAAGCAAATGTACCGTTCGCTCGACCAACCTATGAGCGGGAAGGGATACTAGGAATAGAACTCTAGTCGCAGATGGAATCACGAGAGGAGCATTAAGCGGTCTGTTCGGCTTCCAGAATTACTACGGCCTGCTCGGAACACAGCGAAGAAACCTTGAATAAAATTATGAATCTGTGTGGTGAGGCGGACCTGTTCTCTACTGTCTATCGCCCTGTGATTCATAGGCTCGCTTGGTAGGAGCAACGATCCGGGTGTGGGCGAAAGCGAAAGGAAATTCGAGGAAGATTGACCAGCAGTTTGGGTTCTACACAGTTTCAGCATGCGAAGACACCCTGAGAGAATTTGCCGAACAGAAAGAAAACATGTTGGGCGACACGTATCTCCAACGAATTCGGAAGTGGAGAAACTCTCAAGTGAGGAAGGCGTGAAGAATAAGGAATGCATGTTAGATTGAGAGTTTATGTTCAGAAGCAGAGGGTCCCAACCCCGGTTAAGCCCACGCGGCACGGATCAAAAAACACGCCGGTAGGACTCAAAGAAACCCTTCACATACTTTGTTTTGTTAGAGACGCTTGCTATATCTGCAGGTAGAGAGGTATATTCTTGCGGATTCTAGAGATATCTCGTCTGGAAGGCTTTAGATGATGAACTAGGGTTCGGTTCACGATCCAGTGATTCGTCGAACTTGAGGCGTGCATCCTTTCCGAGATTAACCAGCCTTCAGGGACAGATAGAGTGTGGATGAAGGAGAAAGACTTCGCGAAGAAGTAATGAAGCTAGGTGGCGGGAGACTGGAATCGGGTCGGTGAGTGGACGTAGCTTGTCAGAGGTGCGATCGCGACGAGATTCTGGACCAGAACGGGATTCAGAACAATTCTCGCTGTTTTGAATCGAGTGGCTTATCACATAACGAAGTCCGAGCGCTGAGCCTTGATGTATGTGGCATCGAAGAGATTTTGGAGTGCGTCTACATACGCGGTAGCTAGTGTTGGCCAAAGTCATACGTCTTTTCTGTTTCTGTGTCTTTCTCTTCTCCTTTGACAGAGACGAGTCCTTCGAAACTGAAGGCTTTGTCGGGAACGAAATGACTCGGACAGGTGTGTCAGACATGAATAAGGGACTCGCGTATCGCACTTGAGACTTCATCAGTAAACCCTGGGTCTCCTACATAGTACTACGTAGAGGCTGTATACCCTGTAGTGGCTGTAGAGCCTGTAGTTAGGGTCCCCCTTTACGTAGAGCCCTGTAGTTTTTGCCGGCTACGTAGTTCGTCTGTAGTTTTTGCCGGCTTAAGTAGTGTCTGTAGTGGCCTGTAGTTTTGCTGTAGTTTTTTGTAGTTTTCTGTAGTTTACCCATAGCGCGACCAAAAAAAAAAGAAAATTCTTCGCTTTCAAATTTCTCTCACATACACCAGCACAATGAAGCACAAATACTTTCAATTAATTATAAACTACAGACACATTCCGGGCTGTCATCTCTACCTCGACGTGTTCCGGGGTCTCCATCTACGCATGCCACAACACTAGCCACTACAGAGGACTTCAGGGAGCGCCGACGAGTGGAGAAAGGCAAGCGCACGTACCATGCATGCTGTCTAGAGACGTGCTGTTGCCTGTGTGGCAAAAGTCTGCTCCTGAGGAGCATTAGTTCGAGTGTCTGGCTGGTAAGCGGCCGTTTACATCGTCCACACGACAGGCCAAAGCCCAAGGACATTCGTGATACTGGGCAGCGTCACACTGCGCGCCGTAATCACGGACGGGTCGTACCTGCGAATCGCTAAGGGGTGAAATAAGGGTAGGCGCTGAGAAGACATACCAAGGTTTTTAAAAGAGAGGTGACGGGTAGCCGAGGCTGTAAAACATTACTCCATGCCGCAGTGGAAGACGAAGAAGACGACTCACAAAAGCGCAAGGATGCAGAGATTAGCAAGGCCAGGCAGCCGACGCAGCCAGCAAAGACATTGCATGATCGCGGCGCAGGTCATGCAGCACATCGCCCGGCACCGTGTGTGAAATATCCGACCCCCACACTGCCGGGTCTGCTGCGACGATGGAACCGGTGATCATCAGCTGAGGGAATTGGGCGGAGACATACCATATCCAATATCGACTGTAGCGACAAAGTCGTGCCATGCACGCTCAGCAGCCGGTATCGGCCTCCTCGTTGCTTTTGCGCAAACCGTACATGACGGTGATCACGTATACCACCCAGCGACAGGCAGATCCCGATGGAACGTGCAGAATGTCTGCCATGCCGTCAAAATAGGACACGGGGCCACGACCGTTACAGCACGCACCGCCGTACCGTCCACTGTGCCGAAGTTGGGAGACCCCCAGTGTTGTTGCAGCATGAGCGTGAAACAAGGTGAGCAGGGCGTCAGATTCAGGGTATGCATAGGCGAGGTTCCCGTCAGTGAGCTTGCGGTTATCCGTAGTCTTAAGCGTGGGTCGGGGATCCGTGCCGATGTGGGTTAGTGTAGCATGGCTCGAATGATGATGCTGCGAGGTTGGGCAGGGAAAAGAGGAAAGAATCTGGAAGGGCAGGAATCGATTAGCATAGATATAAGAGATGAAGTTAAAGGAGGATGAAAAGAAGGGATTTATGGCAGACGCGGCATAGCAGATGTGAAAGAAAGGAGGGAGGCAGCATAGAACGTGATGAACAAAGAGAGGAATGGGAAATACAAAACACACCTGATGACCTGAAAGACCAAGCGGTATCCTCCAAAACAAGCCCCGCCTTTCGCGCGTGGAAGGGGGAACGTATCCCGAGGTTAGGTGCCGAGCACAGATCTGCAAGGGAGAAGACAGGTCAGAACATCGTCTTCAAGGCGACCAACAAAGAAAGAGAGATTCTTACTGCAGCAGAGAGATGACTTGGGACGATGGCAATGAGATGGTGGTAGAGAAAAAGAACCTTAAGATTGACGAACCATCGCCAAATATTTGGACACTTGGTTGACACGTGTGCTGGCCCAAACTGAATGCCGCACCACAACCAGCTACACTTGGCAGCAATATCCTGCATCCGTCCATTTCGGCGTCCTTCCCTTTGAAAACTCACGGACATCCTTCGACGTGTCTAGTCGCAGTCTCATGCACCTGCATGGACCGTTACTTCTCCATGCACAGTGTAAATACGACTCAGGTAAATGTCAGTGATTACGGCGGTGAAGGAGACCTACTGGTGGAGAGCGCACGTGCACAGGGGCTCCAGATGACCAAGAGATTATGGAGCACGGACCTCCACCCCTCGACCTTATCCCTCTCTTCCACCTCCACTACTGCGCCTATAGCCTACGGTCTCAGCCTCTCCATGCAAAACCTCACATTCGGCTCCAGGTACAACATTTCAGCGCCGTTGACAAGCAGTCTGGGCAGCGGCAAGGATGCTGGGGGCATGTTCCGGAGTCTGACGGATTTGACATTGATAAGGTGTGAAATTGAACACACCTGAATTATTTGATTTTGCAACCTTTCAGTTGGAAGTAACTGATAAAACTAGTCAATAAGGTTATAAGAGGGTACTGGTCTACTCCCAGGACTGAGTACTAGGCTGTTGGATGCATTTAAACACCAGTTTTATTACCATTTTCATTACACTGGTCATAACACTGCTCTGGCAATCTGCACAGTTTGTGCAGTGAGTCTGAGTATTTTATGGATGCTAGGCCATTACCAATCATTGGGACATTAGAAGGATATTATAGGCAGCTACAGAACCAAGGGATAAATCATCTACGGCTCTCTGAAGTCATTTTTGATGGTATCTACCAAATAAGGAATCTAGTGGTTGGAGTTAGTGATCTCTGGGCTGCGCCGGAGCATGTTCACACTAGGTTGGATCAAGGAGATGTCTAGAAACACCTGGAACATGGTGTAATAGGTCTGGACAGGCCTGGCATTGTCAGAATAACTATGGATACAAGTTGTGCCTGGAAACAATTAAAAAGGCTGTGCATTTCCCTTGGGGAAAATGGCCTTTTCCTCGGAAATTACATCGGAGGGTTCCTAGGACCGATACATATGACTCATGGGCGCTGTTTTCACGGCCTAACACGGAGTTTTAACCCCAGAAAAGCGGTTTTCTTCTCACATACTTTATACCCTTTTAGCACAAGTAGATGTATTTAAACTGGCATGTAAATTGTGTATGGACAGTGAATCCCACTCCCACTTGTTGGCACCAGCTATTGAGTGTAGTGACCTGGGATCGCCTTGAGCTTGAGCCAGTTCAGTTCGACTTGGAATCCACTTGTGTTTGAGCCAGTCCTGGTAGGACTTGGAATCACCTTGTGTTGAGCCAGTCTTCCTGCAACTTGGAATCGCCTTGTGCTTGAGCCGGTCCTCCTCTTCCTACCTCCTATAAAAGTCCAACAGTGGTTCTAGTGGTTAGTAACTTGGATAAACCTATTGGATGTACTTTGGATATATCAATAAAATTGGTTTTTGCTGTTCTTATGCACTATAAGTGTTGTGAATTGGATAAGGTTATCTGAGGGATCCTGTTCAAATTGAGACTGAGGGTTGATATGCCTAACCCATTGCCCCGAACACACACAACAAAGCACTAGAGTTGTTGGTGGTTGAGATTGGATATATTGGAGTGTAGACTTTGTCTAACTCTTTTGTATTTGATTTCACTGCTACACTTGTGTGCAGCGTTTCAACGTGGGGCGAGTTTGAGAGTCTCAGGTCTGGGAGTGGCGGTGGGGGGCGGTAGGGCGCAGGAGGGTGGGATTGAGGGCAGGCTGAGGTTTGATTTGACCAGAATGCGAGAGCAGTGAGTGGCTTTTGCTCTGAGTATGCGCAGATACTAACGTGAATGGAGAAACGCCTCGGAAAACGCGAGACCCTCTCCTGGAATGACTTTTCCACCATGGTGAGTAACAACAGGCGCATGCTGCACGCAAAGCAGGACTCGGTCTTCAGCATCGCTTCCGTCTTGCCTTGTCCCATGGCTGCGTCACAAACCTGGGGTGTGTCTCGTTGCTATTTACTTATGACCACACTGACCATTTGATGCAATAATTGTTGGACTCTGTCTTTGGACTGTGCCATGCTTGCATCTGGGATCATCTTTGATCTTATCAGATCGCATCTAATCCAGTTCTGATCTTATCATGATCTACTTTTACATTGGACTATTATTGTACTGATACTGGTCTTATTATCTTGACATCAATCTTATTGTCTCTATTGTTCTTATTGTGTTGATACACATCTTATTGTTCTATTGTCTCTATTGTTCTTATTGTTCTAGGTAGTCTTATTGTTCCTGTAGCTATATAAGTAGGCTAGCATTAACCTGAGTCCTCAGTTTCTTACTTTGGACTTCAGGCAAGTAGCACTTCACAGTCAACCTAACAGAGTTTCTTACTTTGGACTTCAGACCTCTGTGCTTGCCTGTTCAACAATAATGCAACAGACCCCTTTGAATACAGAATTGTTATGCTGAGCCTGCGTGAGTGTCCGTCTCCAAGATCCCACGACACTGCGAGGGCATATGTAGAATCAACCCTCTCCCTGGCGTGCCGTTGCCGAAGAGCGGCTAGGGAGTGTTCTCGGGATGTCACTTGCACCTAAGACAAAGAGTGTGCTTGGGATGGGAGGAACAATGGGTAGCTCAGAGGAAACCGTATTGCGCATATGTACCCAAGCAATGTGTGCACCACAATTACTCTGCGTACTTACTGGTTTGATGAAATGAATAAATTTTCTTGAAAGAAAGGAAAAAGAAACATGTTGATAGTTCATTCGAGAGCTGCGCTAGGACAATGGGAGTCAAAGTGTTGTCGCAATGCGTCAGTTTTTAGCGCGTCAGGTCACATGACACGTGCTTGTTACTGAGGATATTATCGTACAATCATGGGTAGAGCAACTACCCAGAACTATGTGAAAATTCAAAAACTACTGAAAACTACGTGGAAGGGCAAAAACTACAGACCACTACATAAAGCGCCAAAAACTACAGGGCACTACAGGCGCTACGTAAAAAGCCAAAAACTACAGAGCACTACGTAGCACTACGTAAAGGGCCCAGAACTACAGGGCTACAGCCACTACGGCAAAAATCAGGGTTTGCTGATGTTGGGTTGGCCGACGAGAGCAACCAAACAGGTGGGCGATAGGCCGGTACGTTGGTAGATCTGCCGAATTTTGAACTCCGAAGCCGCTAGGGCAGAACAGACCGGAAAGAAAGAAGCGAGATGAGCAACAGTCGAGGGAGAGAAAAGCATTGATCCGACATCGGCAATCCGCGGCGATTGCCTTTCTCTCGGACTATGACCTCATTATACTTAATGGTGTTCAACGATTTGGGCCAAATAGCGGCACGTTCACTTCGTTCCAGGGAGAGCGAAAGACGGTAATTGACTACGTGATTTGTTCCAACTCCCTTTACCCCAAAATCACTGCCTTCAACGTTCTTCCGTGGGAACCGACCTTCGACCACGCTGCTCTCACTATCCAGCTGGAGGTTGATCCGAGCCTTCTTAATCCGACGGTTCGAATGCACCCAAAGAAGGTGAAACGGAAAGATGTTGTATTGCCAGACGAGACTGAATTAGACAAATTGCTCATTCAAACCCTCGATTCTGGAAAAGACAAACCCAAGAAAGCCCTCAATCTTTTTGGTTCAGTCTACTTTGATACAAACCCTATTTTCGTTGCCATTTGTGGTGTATCAAAGAACGCAGGCAAGCACACAGCCTCTGCTGGGTCTTCGGCATACTTCGGACCGGACTCACGGCTCAATCGTTGGGTTCGCATATGGGGCAATCCTACCAACGCGCGCGCTGACCTAGTTGCTCTCCTGCTTGCACTTGAGGTCGCCCCCAGAACGAAAAGTCTCCGAGTCTCTACTAGGTCAGAATATGCTATTCGCTCAATTAATTACCATGCATTTCGCAATGCCGCCTGCGGATGGACCTGCGCAAACGGTGATATCATGGAATCCATTATTAAAGTAATCAAATCACGGTCGGCGCCCCTCCACCTAGTTCATATCAAGAAGAACGAGATCCACACTCATTTCTCCGCTGCTAAACGCCTCGCGGAAACTGCGCTGAACTTACCTCGTCCAGCCGGTCCAGGAAACATCGATCTCCCTCAAATGCAACCCTTCACGATGCAACCGCTTCAAGTTGAAAAAGTTACGGCCGACATACCTGATGATTCGGGTCTGAGCGCTGCAGTAATCAAACCCTCGCAACGTCCTACCTTTCCCGCAGGCCATAGAGGCCGCCTGCGCCTGCATGAAATCCGAGAATTAAATCGCAAAAAGCTCATGGAAGCTCCGTCAGCCAGCGAATTCTGGAGGGAAGTTAAACGACTTATCGACCCAGCTCCAAACCCGATCTCAGTGACGGCGGATAGACTAAAGGAAGTATTTGAGAGAAGACTTAACCCTCCTACAATCCTTCCTACCTCTTTTGACGAACCGCTGCACAAGATCAACCGACTACTCGCTGCGGCAATTCCGGACACGACCACAGGCTCAACGCCAGAAAAATTCTTCTCAGCGGAATGGACAGCGGTGGACATGGAATGGCTCAAGGACCACATTCGCAAGGGACTTGGAAGTGCCTCAGGCGAAGACGCTATCCTTTACACGGAGATTATAGACATCCCTAATGAGGACCTTCTTTTCCTTTGCAATGCATGCACGCGAAATCAAGACGGACCCACAGTGTGGTTCAAATCAGTCATCATTGGGTTCCTGAAGAAAGGGAAGGACGGCACTGATCCAGAAAGCTATAGAATCATTGCTCTGGAAAGCTGCCTTCTAAAAGTTTTGACTTTGTTGATTCACAAACGCATCACGGACTGGGCTACCGCGTACAGGCGCATCCCGGATTATCAAAACGGTTTTAGGGAGGGATATCGCACCAGCAATAATCCCTTCATCCTCCGCTGCATAAAGGAATGGGCCCGCGCAAACAAACTTACCGTTTATGTTGCGGCAGTGGATGCTACAAACGCTTTCCCGTCTACAGATCATCCTACATTGTGGTTGAAACTTACGCAAATGGGTATGGGAGGCGCGCTGTTTGACTGGTTGCGCATGCTGTACCAGAAAATGGAGTAATACGTCCGCCACGGGGACCATAACTCAGCCGAATTTAAAGCGCTGATTAGCTTACTCACAGGTGATCCTGCATCTCCAGTCCTATGGAACCTCTTCATGGCTGACCTCATCATGCTTGAGGACACGGACGACCCCATTCTATCTGGTATTCGCATTGCAATTCTGGCTCAAGCAGACGATATCCTCCTGATTTCGCTCTCAGCCCGAGGATTGCAGCACAGACTCAACACGCTCAACACATGGTGCTCGCGGAACTTTATTCTAGTCAATATGATTAAAACCATCATTATGATCTTTGGTCCCGCACCTTCTAACCTTGGGAGAAACCACGCTGACCATCAAAACTCGCGAGAAGTATGTTGGCATGCACTTTCGAACGGACACGAGGAACATGTTCGACGATCACTACAAGGAAAAAGCAAGCACAGCGAGGTATTGCGCACACAGGATTATGGGAATTGAAGACTCAACTGGTCGCTTGACACCCAAAGAGCTCAAGACCTTGTACATGGCCAGAGTCGATTGTCATCTCATCCATGGTTGTGAAATCTGCCCAGACAGTGAAGATGTTCACGTCAAGGAGCTTTGCACCATCCAGGTTGACTTTCTACGGCAAATGTTAAATGTACATTCCCACTCCTCGCTTGCCCCGCTCTTCACTGAAACTGGGATTATGCCACTCCGTATCCGTCAATTCATCCTCCTGCTGGTTTCTCTGCAATATCTCCTCTCGCTCCCAATCTCCCACCTTGTGCGAGCCTGCTTAAATAGCTCCATTGAACTGGCTGCCAAGAATAAAAGATCATGGGCTGGAGATGTACTCACTGCAGCGAGCAAACTGCCATTCGCTTGTCCCTCTCTAGACTTTGCGAGTGCAACAGAGAAATCTGTTGAATCATATCGTAAGGAGGTTGAAGCACGCGCACATAGATGGCTCCAGCATGAAATCGACTCGTCAGTCAAACTTTACCTACTACACGGTCGTCGTGAACCACAGAAGGACAAGCCGCCAGTTCAAAAAACTTTATATCTAAGGCATTATCTATTCATGATCAAGACACAAGATCATCGTGAAGCGTTGACCTCGATCATGTTATCGACTCACCAATTGGCCTTGGAAAAATTGCGGTATACAGACCACGCACTTCAGCCCGTCCCCAGACATGAACGTCTCTGCCGGTTTTGTAAAGCCAGAGTTGAAAGTCCAGAGCATGCATTGCTTGAATGTCAAGAAAATCCCGATGTTCTCCACCTACGCGATGTCTTCCTCGAAAAGCTGGTCCAAACCGTACCCAAAATGCAGAGAAAGATTATTGACCTTGATAGTATTGAACTTCTCAAGGCAATAATCTACGAGCATTCAACAATTCTCTTGTTAGGGAAATTTGTGCATGAGGTCCTTGAGATCTTCTACACGACACCAGTGTATCGTAGATAAGTTTTATTGATAGGCCTATTCCAGATACATTATTTATGCTCCATTCTGCTGCCGAAACTCTACCGTAGGGCATGGGGGGAACCTGTGGGGTCTGCGAGCTTGGTTTAGGTGACAGGAGGGAGTCCAGGGGCGATGGTGTAATTATGCTTGCTTGTACACCGGGAAAATCCCTGGAACCGGCGTTCGTTATTCGGACCGGCCGTGTAATGATACCTACCTACCTACCTACCTACCTACCTACTTCTTGGCAGCCATCCGGGTGACCACGACCGCGCGCCTAAGTAAGCTTTACCCACCGCTCCTTTCTCTGGGATGCATTAATATTGGGACCTAGGTCAGGGCAAGCCCGGCAAGGACGACGACTTCGCATCCACCTTCCCTCGTACGCACGCGCCACTTCCCCTCTTCCGGCCCATCACAGATCGCCTTGTTGCCGTCCCGTGTAGATGCGGACGCATCAGGTTTGCATCGTGCTTGCGTCGACGCTCGTTTGTATCCACCTTTCAAGCTCAACGCCGATTCGAATCCCCTGCTCTCGTTCCCCATCGAGTCCCATCTCTCCCTCATAGTAGACAGCGACTCGTCCCTTGGCTCTGTGCTCCTCCCCGTTCTAGCGCTCGTAGAAAATGCTTCACACCCGACGCGTGCTCCCTCTTTCACTAACAGCTCAACGCTCAAAGTTCATATTGTTCGAAGGCCCGAAGGCCCGATTAGTACCCGCTCTGCGCTCTTTCGACGGTCCTCGATCTCTAATTCATGACAGCTGTGTATCTCTGGGTCCCATCCATTGATCCAAATCCAACCCACCAGCCGCACCCGCCGTGCGTCGCGGAGCGCTCTCCACTCTTCAAATCTACATCCACATCCATACCCGTACCTATCCCGTCCCGCACCCGCCCCGCACCCGCACCCGTCCCCGTCCCACGCCGCAAGACATGAAGCATGGCGAATAAGCTCTAGTAAACCCTCGAGCGCTTGAGCGTCAAGCCTACTCTACTCGACGACGAGCTTGGATCCCATCGAGCGCGCTGCGCCGCGCACCATAGCTACGTACGAGCATCGTGCCATGCCGCCCTGGCCCACTCCGCGCCAGGCGCCCGTGCTTTCGAGGTCCGGAGGGGGAGAGAGCGGACGCCACGTGCTTTATCAGTGTGGACACTCGAGGGGCGGGATGCTGTACTGTCCATACCAACCCCTGCCCTGCCGCTGCGGCTCTTCCTGTATTGGAACCTACCTGGTGGAGACAAGGGGACGTTTACGACCTAGATCCCCGCGTCGGTTACTAAGCACGCTGGTGCGATATGAGGGTGGAGTGTGCGCCCGTACCGCGCTTATCTTGTTTGCGAATGATGGATTTTTGAAGTGGGGTGGAGGGGAGGTCGACAATGGAGACTTTGCTTCTGCTTTCGCGGGGTGGGCGGCGCTCACACAGAGAAGCTGTTATGAGAAGAGGGATGGACGGGGACGGTGAAAGACCGGTACTTTTCTATGACGTACCTTTTTTTTGTGCTGCTGGATCTAGAGTACTGCACTCTCCATGTCTCTCTACACGCCTCGTCACTACTGGAGCTTGCCTCAATGCGAATTTTGATGTTCTCCCTGCTGGAAACCTCGGTGCTCATCCTGGTAATCGCCCGAACCGGACTCCGTCCTGTACATGTGTATCATTTGCCACATCATTTGTTATGTTCTTCCGCGTTCGCATCTGACTTTCTGATCGCTTCAAGCCTGATTTCTGTTCCTCTAAAATTTATCACGGTGCTTGGACACCGTTTGTCACTCTGGACCTGCATGTACTTGATTGTCAAATTTCTCATATCGGAGAAGGACGCGACTGCACCTTGGCCCGTACCACGTAACTAAGATTGGTTCAAGGGTATGCTTCTCCACACCAGTAATACTGCTTCGCTGCCCTCGATTAAAATGCCTTGGTTGTCCGATAACTGCCGATGCCAGCGGGCCCGGCGTTTTGAGAGAAGGTTTGAGCTGGCCGCAGATATCATACCGTTGCATAAAGGTGAATCAAACCTTTGGGCCGGGGTTCGAAATTTCTGAACTCAGATTAGCCTGCCGATGACGATAAACCAGGAATCCATACTCTCAACCAATGAACATATTCCACGCCTACGTCTGACCCATGTTGGCGACAAAGCAGAAATTTTGGTTTGTGGATCGCACAAGTAGTAGAAACTCGGGCGAAGGCTAGGCTGAAACTATATATTTAAGCGCGCCGTCTAGTTCCCTGGACCCAACTTTGGTTCAATCCCTCATTTTGACTGGTCAAGACTTATGGTCCGCCAAAACAATTCTTTGACCCTGAGAAAGGGTCATCATGATGCTGCGAAACGGCCTCGAAGATGCGATGGGCCAGATGTATGCGGTACTGAGAACTGTCCACATAAAAAATGAAGCATGGTGCACAAAAGCACTGTCTGGTATCTTATGGACAGAATGCAGGTCGCGTAGAATTTGAAGATTCGCCGCTGCTTCACTACGGCAAACGGAGACAAAAAGAAAATATGGATAAATACGGCGGAGGCAGATTCTCTGTTCTATAAAGATTTACTGCCCAATTCGTTGGGGAGCGTTGGTTTTATCTCCTTCGAGCTCATCCCATTGTGCAATCTCTGCTCCACTTCCACCACCAACTAAGCAATAACATTTTGCCGCCTGCTTGAAGTTTTTCAACATTTCTTCATGCCCTTAAGTCAGTGCGTGCAGCCCATAATTGCCTAAGTACTAGGCCCCCTACATATGATTAATCCCTAAAGTCTAGGGGCCCCCAAAATCCGCCGGAATCTCGGCCAAAGCCTAGACTCCAGGGCAGAAATAGAGAGGTTGCGCAAAGCCACCCAGAGCCACCCAGGTGGCTTGAAGGCATGTGCAAGCCGGTGGCTTCAGCTTCCGGGTGGCTTTCCGGGTGGCTCATTAATGGTGTATTTGATGTCATTTCAGCTGTTGGGCCTCTTCACCAAACCTGAATTATGTTTACCAAGAAGAACCGGGTCCTTGAGCATCCCTCATTCACCAGATATTCCCCCTTTTTTTCACTCAATTATCCAACATTCCAGAAATCTTCATTCGATTTAGCCAAAATAGCTTGTAGTTTCACTGTAAAACAAAATCTAGCCTCATGTAATATATTTGCACATGGTAGTGAGCACACGGATCTTCTGGGACACAGAGAGGGACAACATGAAAGCCACCTGGCAGCCACCCAGAAGCTGAAGCCACCGGCTTGCACATGCCTCAAAGCCACCCGGGTGGCTCTGGGTGGCTTTTGCGCAACCTCTCTAATAATATTTTTATAATATTATTTGGCCTAGTGTTCAGGATTGAGCCCTTCATGCAGTGTAAGCACAAAACATGATTGGTGGCTCAGCAGCCATAATATTACTCTGCCTAGCCACCTGGGCTGGGCTGATTGAGGGAAATAATATTCTACAGCCTGGAAAGCTGGTTTCAGCCACACAGTGGAGAAATATTATTTGCCCTAGATGCATGGGTTTGGCTGAACAACCTTGCAGGAAGAAAAATATTATTTTGCCTGGCCACTTGGGTGTGGCCCATCAGCAACAACAATATTGTACAGCCTGGAAAGCTGGTTTCAGCTGCACAGTGGAAGAACATTATTGGCCCTAGATTCATGGGTTTGGCCAAACAACCTTGCAGGAAGAAAAATATTATTTTGCCTAGCCACTCGGGTGTGGCTACTTAGCAACAACAATATTGTACAGCCTGGAAAGCTGGTTTCAGCTGCACAGTGGAAGAATATTATTTGCCCTAGATGCATGGGTTCAGCCGAACAACCTTGCAGGAAGTAAAATATTATTTTGCCTAGCCACTTGGGTGTGGCCCATTAGTAACAACAATATTGTACAGCCTGGAAAGCTGGTTTCAGCTGCACAGTGGAAAAATATTATTTGCCCTACATGCATGGGCTCAGCTGAACCAGCTTTCAACGGCCATAATATTATTTGGCCTAGCCACTTGGCTTCAGCCGATCCACTGGAATAATATTCTACAGCCTAGATGCTTGGGTTTGGCTGCATGCTGAAAAAAATATTATTTGCCTCAAAGTCTAAGGCCTGGCCTGTCAGCCAAAATATTATTTTGCCAAAACTGCTGGGTTTTGCTGATCGCCCCCTGATATACAACAACCTGAAAAAAAAAAAAAAAATTTCATGCAGGATTGAACTCAAGAACACCAGATGAACATGACATCAGCATCAGAAGATACGAAAATTCTTTGTTCCTGTTGGAACAGATGATATGTATCGTCACAATGGCACGTATCCTTCATTATTGGTCATCTTATAATTTGAAAAATGCCTTGCACTGATTGATCAAGCTCATGAGCAACTTGGGCATCATGGAATTCAAGCAAACTTTGAAACAATGCGACAACATTTTTATTGGCCACAGCTAAGAAATGATATTCAACACCATATCCAATCCTGCCTTCCCTGCCAATTGAGAACAAACAAACAAGTCGAAATTCCATTCAAGTCGCTCACACCAGTTTCCCTTTTCAACAGTGTACATTGATATCATGTACATGTCTCAAGGTCATGGGTATTGCTACATTGTGGCTGCTAGGGATGACTTGTCTGGAGTTTGCAAAGTCAAGGCACTAAAGAAAGCGACAGCACAAAACCTTTCAACATTTTTCTGGGAACAGATCTACTGCCAATATGGTGCTCCTTTTCACATCACAACAGATAATGGACCAGAACTCATGGGTGCATTTACGACTCTGATTCAAGAATTGGTATTAATGTTGCTATGACTTGGTGCTTGAAGTCGTGAAGTTGACTTTTGTAAGTCATTCATGTAGACTTGAAGCGACTTGAAGTGACTTCGAGTCAGGTATTCAACTCAATATTTTGGAATAGCTGTGTGGACATGATAAGATTATTTCTCCCAATGATGGGTGCCTTGAAAGGGTGAACACCATGCTTGCGGGTTGTATTGATGGATTAGCGAGGCAAGCAATGCCCTCCCAGGCATGCTTACGCTGCCATTGATGGTAAAATGGGTGATAACGCGCACAATAAAATTTACCACATTCCCAAAGCCCCTCGGCAAACCTTGCCGAGCTGTGACCCCATGTGTCGAGCTCTGCCGAGGCACCTAGAGGTCTGCCGTCATCTCTTAGGTACAGATCTGCCGAGTTGTGACTAGGTGTGACTTTGTCGCCTCGAATTCCGCTGCCTCCAGGCCTTGACACACCTTGTCAGACCTTTTCTGACTCTTCCTATATCACTGCCCATCCGGTCCTATTGCGAACACGGCTTTGTTGGGGCATAATTTAATCATAAGATAGGCCGCATCCATGGGCATCAAGCTCACACAGCCACTGATGTCAGGAAAGAAAACTCTGTATCAATTGAACCAGGACGAATTAAGCTATTCTGTTCCGTAAATCTATTCGGATCGTATCAAGGCATATGCAGTGCAAGTCTGGGACAATTTGAGTAAGAATTGAAGGACTAGATAGCTTTTCGGTGTCCCAATCAGTGTTTTTCTGGCATTTTGCCACATCAGAATGACCAAAAAGCTATCTAGTCCCTCAATGCAGGATGTATTGCTCTGAAATTTAAACGGCACATTCCTTGATACACTTAGAAGTGATTCACGGAACAGAATATTTTATTTCGATGTAGTTCAATTTCTACAGAGTTTTCTTCGTCACCATCAGTGGCTGTGTGAGCTTGATGAGTATGGATGCGGCCTATCTTAGTACATCAAATTTTGTGACGACACTTAATTGCCGTAAATGACTTGCGAAATCAAAGCTTGATTCTCTACATTCTCATGGAGCCGGCGCCCGTTTCGGCGCTGCCTCTGCTTCCTACAAGTTTCCTACACTCATGATTTCTCATGGATACACGACATGCCAGGTCCACATGAACGACACCATGGTCAACAGGGTTTGGAACACAAGCTTGTATGACAAGGGTGCTCCAACCGCGCTTAGACTCCACTTAGCGCTAAGCAAACCGTGACAGCTACTATGGTTTCCAGGGCTCGGATCCCAGGACCACACTTGTGCCTCACTGTGACTGGGCCTCACCAATGAACATTTTCAATGCTACACCAAAAAACGAGGTCTGCGCGGCATACATAGTATACGGCTTTAAATGAGTACCAAAAGTCGACTTGAGTCGACTTGAATGACTTGACTCGAATTGAACTAGAAAAGTCGAGTCGAAGTCGAGTCAATGTGCGACTTGTCGTGACTTTCCAAGTCAAAACTCACTCCTGACTTTCCGCCTCACCTGTCAAACCCGATTCGGGAATTTGATCGCGGCAGGATTTCAGCCGCACAAACACGGCAACTCCCAAGCCGTTGTTTGTTTGCACAGGCCAGTGCGCATCTCTTTCTCTTCCACCACCACCAACGATAAATGGAGCCTGACTACGAACGCCATGGCCTACGCACACCAACGCCCCGAGTGTATTGCAGGAGAAGAACAAGGGCGAGACCCTCCAACATTTAGTGTGGGCGACCTGCAGCGTGGATACTTCCAGTCTGGACCCAGCGGAGGAAGAGAAGGAGAAAGGGAAAGGCGATTTGGAGAAGGTCAAGCGCAATGCTCAAGAGGGTCAGTATCCAATATACTGCTTCATCCTCCACGAGCTTACTATTCTCCTCAGCCATACACCACCTCCACCTCCGCACCCTTAGCCTCGTCCTAACGCACACCGAGATGCGCAAGCTAATCACAAACGCTGGGACCGTCGGACATGACCTCGTCAAAAGCTCCGCCAAGGCTGCCGAGGCCGTCGCCCCCAAGCCTGAACAGTTGGCGCGTGCGGACAACCCGGCGCCGCATGATCACTTTGTAGAGACAGGTACATGTCTGTGTAGCATGCACGGGTGGAGCGAGCTCATCAATTTTCCAGAGCCTCTCACCGACGTAACCCTGGCTCACTGACGAGTTCTTCCCCGAGGAACGCAGGGAGCACTGGATTTGGAGTGGAAAGAAGGTTTGCAATGTCGCCTGCCCCGCAATATCATCGCTTACTCGTCGCTCAGGTGATCCTTGAGTGCCAAAAGCACAAGGACTATAAAGAGTCTGTTCGTTGGCTCTTGACGCCGTAGACGCATGGGCGAGGCACGCGCGCGATGTTGGGAAAGGTGCGAAAGAGGGGGAGGGAGTCCTTCCTGCTGGGAAGCTCACCCAGGATCCTTCTTTACGTTCTGCGCTGGATCTCCTCCATTGCGGACGCAGCCGACGACGAGTCACTCAAGAAGTGGTGGATCAGCATAGACGGCCATATACCCAAGGTCTGTTGCGTGTCTTCCGAGAGCCGTGAGCACGCTGACTGATTTTGGATAAGGTCTGTCTCCTCTCGTCCAGCATACGATCGCCTTCCCGACCACAATCCTTCATACAGGTCGGCTATATCCCCATCCCGCGCGTCGAGTACACCGACGACAACGTCGACTTGGTCATGGAGAACCTGACGCTGTCGGGCCGCCACCTTTTCCCCAACATGCGCGACTCGGGAATAGCGAACGTGGTGCTCGGCGGCTAAGGACTTACCGTACTGTGTGGGTTTCCGCTGTAGATATGTTGCTATATTCATGTAGACCACACTGCAATGTGCCTCTGTACCAGAAGTACTGAATAAATGAAGTTCCTTGGCTGAAATCGAGAGTAGCGTTACAGTGTGACAAAATTCCTTTTTTCCTTTTTTGTCCATCCATCTTCGCGCGTTCGACGCGTTCTTTTCGCGTTTTTCTTCCTCGCTTAGGCCCAAACACCGCAAGATGAAGGCTTTTACTTCTCGCTTCCGCCTAGGTACTCCATCGGCGCATTCTCAGGTCAATAACGAGCAGGACAACGACTTCAGTGCTTCACGGGCTTCAAACATCATTGAATTTCGCGTTCACGATGATCTCTCCCCCCAAAAGCATCCAGTGGGCTCTTTTGATCATGATCTTGCCTCGGGAAAATACAAGAAGCAATGGAACTGCTGGCGCGACTTTGAAACATGGCTAGCAGCTGAGCAAGAAAGTCATGCACTTGAATTCCGCCTTGTGAACACCTACACCGGCTCATCTCTCTACACCCGGCAACTTCGTTATGTTTGCTCTCGTGCAGGAACCGGCGGTCAAAAGGAGTATAATAAGCTGCATCCGGACTGGAATCGCAAACGCGGCCCCAAACGGACGGACCGCAAATGTACCTTAATCGTCAAACAGTATCCAGACACTTCCATGGTCTTGGGCAACTATTCGGATATTCACAACCATGATCTCGGCAACGCCAATCTTCCTTTCACCCAAATTCCAAAAGCTACTCGAGAGTATATTGCTGGTCTGCTGCGATTGAAGGTTGCGCCTGAGCATATTGTGAGTCAACCCATGTATCTCTATCTGTACCTCTGATTCTATGGGTCTTCTTTCAGCTCAAGATGCTTCATCGGGGAGTCTATGACCATGACGAGCTTTTCACGCAAGACCTCGATGAAAATTACGTTGCATCGCGCATGGAATTCATAGAACTCCGTGATATTCGACGTATCGAGAAGGAAATCAAAGCTGAGGCTATTCGACTCCATCCTGACGACGGACAGTCAACAACACTCTGGGTACAGCGACTACGCGACAAGGGACATCTGCTGGCATTCAAATCCAAGACCGATCCTGTCCCTCCCAGATCAAATCTTGCGCACAACCTCTTTCTGCTCGTCATCCAGACCAACTGGCAACGTCAAATTTTCGCCAAGTATGGCGACAAGCTTGTGTGCATTGACGCAACCCACAATGTTACCATGTACGAGAACCTGAACCTTACGACCCTGGTTGTATGAGATAAATGGGGGCATGGTGTTCCTGATTCATGGATGCTCGCTTCCAATGGAACTAAGGAGACAATAACATATTTCCTCAAAGCCAATCAACTTCAATCCCCGGCGACCATCCCTCGGCGAATCATATCGGATTTTGATTGGGCCCAGATTCACTCTTGCATCAACGTCTACAATACCATTATCCTTTTGCGCTGGTGGCACGTCCTCCACACATGGCAGCAGCATTTCTCAATTCCAACTTATCCGGAACTATGGGCGCTCCTCAAGAACTGGATCCGCATAACCAATCAAGTGGAATTTGACGCGACGTGGATCAAAATCAAATCTATGGCACCTCCAGGATTTATTGAATACTGACACGAATACGGCACATCCAAGAGCGCGAGCTGAATAAATCAAGCAAGCAACTCCCAGGGCAACCGTAAGACGAAATAAATGCGAGTTGGTCAAACCATCCTCAGAGCTCAGCTGGTGGGAAAAGGTAGGAAATGGGGAATATGAGGTGTTGACAGTGGAACGGTGAGCAGAGACGGTTGCGATGAAGAAATAGAATAAGCCAAGAGTGTGGACGACGAGGGACAAGGCGAGAGTGAGCATCGAGATGGCGACGAAGGACTAAGGTGGCATACAAGATCTGGGGCAAAAGCAGTCGAATAGCCTGCTAAAGAAGCAGAATACATGGACTATATATGGTAAAGAAAGTAATATAAAATAAAAGGAGAATACTCAAATAATTCCATTCTCGGAACATTCTGACAGCTATGTAATGTACGGAATTTGTCACCAGGTACAGAACTCGGAAGCAGAAGGGCTCTGGACATGAGAGAAAACAGGAACACAACGGTGAACTTGCAGCAGGGAAAGGGTCGCGAGGAATGAAGATAGCGGCGGAAGAACTGGTGATGCTCGTGTTTGGAATGGGGCGATCGGACCGATTCCGTGATCAGCGCGGGATGCTGCTCATCAGCGGACATGCCCCAATGTATTTAGCCTTCCTTCTCCACCTTCTCTTGCTCAGCCTTCCGCTGGCAATATCCCTGAAGGATTCTCTGGCCCCAAGCCTCATGCCTTGATCGTCATCGCCGAGAAACTGGAGCGACTGGCTTCTCGGCTCCGCCGGCCCCGGAAGAAGGACGAAACTACCCCGGCCCTGGCCATTCTTGAAGACGCTCTGGATGAGATGTTGCTAGCTACCGAAACCAGCAGTGTCCTACCGGCTGCACAGCATCTTGCACCTGCCATCAACGCTCGTTCGGTTATGATGCCCGGGATTAAGACCAAGTGTACTCGGGCAGGAGATAATGCATACGGGGCTGGTGCCAGTAGCGGAAGCAAGGCCAAAAAGGAGACTAAGAAGTATTTCGCCTGTCAACGTGTACTTGATTAAAATCTGACTTTCATACGTTTAGATCAAAAACGATGTCGATTCACCCTGCACCCTCTATCCCATCCACCAATCTACCTGCCCCGATTCCAGCTCCAGCGGCACCGCCGATTGTGGCTCCTACACCTCCCCAGCCTTTCCCGTCACCTGCATACCCATTCACGTACTATCACCCTGTATCGTACATTTATCCAATGGCGCCTCAAGCCAGTCCATCCAACATGTACTACCTGCCTCCGATGTATTATACTAATAATCCAGCTCCTTCTCGCACCTAGTCGTCATGAAAAATACTATTGTTTTGTACAACATAGCGAATACCAATGCCGAATTTCATTATTCACTTGCAAATAGGCCGGAGTACTAATAAAGTTGTTATTGTTGCAGAATAACTGGCAAGAAACAACCCCGGAATGCTTCACAATTTTATTTCACGGCCCCCCATGTTTTTTTGGAATTATTCTGGCGGAGGTGTTAACCGGCAACGGGGCTGTGCTGTGTGCTGCCGAAAGGTGCCGCAAAAAATTGGCCGAGTTTTGCCGCGATCAAATTTCCGAATCGGGTTTGACACCTGAGGCGGAAAGTAAGCAAGTGTCAAAACTCAACTTTTCAAGTCACAGCAACATTACTTGGTATTCCCATGGTCCAGATTTCTCCATACAACCATCATGCAAATGGAGTGGTGGAACAAGGGCACCTCAATTTAAGAGAAGCCTTTGTCAAAAGTTGTGGTGACAAAATTTCAGATTGGCCATTGAAGCTTGCAGCAGCCAGCTTTTCAGATCGAGTGACAGTGAGCTGGGGCACTGGGTTCTCACCTTATCAACTCTTGCATGCAACAGATCCAGTACTTCCTTTGATCTCACTGAAGCCACCTTCTTGGTTGATGGGTATAGATCTGGGATGAGCACAGTTGAACTCTTGGCTTTAGACATCTGCCAGATTGAGTGGCATGAAATTGATATTCAGAGGGCTGCTGAGACTCTCCAGAAAGCAAGATTCCAATCTAAACAACAATTTGAGAGGCATTTCAAATGCAAACTTTTGAATATTCAGCACAAGCCTGGAGCTCTAGTGATTGTATTAAACAGTGGGGTGGAGTACAAACTTGACCGTAAACATCAAGATAAATACCTTGGTCCCTATGAAGTAATTCAATGCACATGGAATGGAGCATACCTTCTGAAGGAACCTGATGGAACAATTCACCAAATGCCATATGCTGCTCAGCGATTATTGCCATTTATTACCAGGAACCACTGGTTCATGCAGAAACATGATGAAGACAATGAGAGCTCTGAGGACGAAGACAAAGATGAGCAATCAGGCACATCTGACACCACCAGCACCGATTCCAGTGAGACTGAATGAAGAAATATGGATCTCTGCCATAGGTGATTTATTCAATACACAAGACAAGCAATACGAGAAACCTGCAAGCCAAGCAGCACATTGAAACGCTGCAGAATAAACCACTACAATACTGTGGCTCTTTTCACTACTGTTAAACCTGTTTTCTGACTGACAAAGCAGCACTGGGGACAAGTTACTACTCACTGCGTGACCTGATAATAGTCAAGTCCTGCACCAATAGAAGGGAGGACTACTCACTGGCAATGGCAAAGGATGCTTTTTGGCCAGATTAAGGAGAATGCGATGTATAGTCTCCAATTCATTTTCACCTGCTACAGATGTCACTTTCATGATAGCACTCCAGCTCTTTTCTGCCTGAAGCTTTTGCAGCCCAGTACACAACAACAGGCTATCTGCAGAGACAGTGGTGACAGAAAAATATAGTCCAGCTGCAGCAACAAGGGGCACTTGTGATTGGTGAGGGCCATAGATTGAGCTCGTAAACATGTATTTGGCCTGCTCCATGACCTGTACTTTTGCAAGGCAAACCTTTGCCTTGAGCACCTTGTCCAACATCTCGCTGCCCAAATTCCTGGATGGCGCCTGTTTCAACTCCAGAAGCATGGGCACCATCACCTTGTATATGTGGGAAGAGCTATACATGCCATCCAGAGGGGAGGGGGATGAGATGACAGGGTGTTCAGTTACAAGGAACAGAGTGGCCAGGTCCATGAGACACATGTGTGCATTGGGCACATGGAGTGTAAAGGCATTGGAAATGTTAGAGGTATTGGCCCCAAGGTTATCACCATCATCATCATCTTCATCATCACTGATTTTCACAACCCCATTGTTTGCTTCCTCTGCTGCAAGCTCATCTATCATAGCTTGAGAGAGCCATACACAGAATTGTGGCTGGATCAGAATTTGAGAGAGGTCTCCCCTCAAATCCAGAAGTTTTTCAAGCCAGATCGAGTATTGATCATACTCAAGATTCCTCAGATTCCGGGTATGAGAGTGAGCGAGAGATACACCAAGGATGAGTTGGATGGTAGCAAGAGTAGCCACCACTTGGGATGCATGGACCGCAGCTGAATGACGGGGAGCCATCGACTTCCTTATGCTATGTGCTGGGTGCATGCTGCACAAAGTATTATTCATCAGATATTCTCGAATATTTCATGAGTATGAAACGTGATATTGATGGAGGAGTACATAAGTGGTAACACTAATGAATTCCTCAAGCTTCTTCAAAAATAGGATATTATTTCAAGAAAAGACAAAATGTAATCAGAGACTTACAGGCTTCAAAATACCACTTCAGCTTGCTGGTCACATTCAGCTGTTCCTTCAGCTTCAGAATCTTCTCATCCTTAGGATGATGTCCGGGCAAGCCCTTGAAGGGGTTGATGAGTCTGTGGTGCATTTGAGTGTGTAAGGATGAAATGTAATCAACCAAAAAAACTCCTATTGACCGAAGAACAGGTATGAATGCGAGGACTTCAACTTCGCTCAGCACCCTTGTGGAAGGTAGGTGGTGTGTGGGAGAAGGGGAAGGAACAGGGAATGTGAAGGTGAAGGTGGCAAGAAAGGTTGCAATGAATGGTCACTGCACTTAATGCGAGATGGTGGTAACAGGGGACTGAGAATGTAGACAATGAAGGACACAGAACGTGGGCAACAGAGGACACAGAACATAGGCAACGGAGGACACAGAAGGGACTGAGGACGTGGGCAACGAGGGACACAGAACAAATATAAGCGGGGCAAGATTTCTTATCTTTGCACTATGGTACAGAGGGGTTTATATAGTAAAGTAGAGTGAGGCTATTACAGGACACACATACACATCCAAACAACAAGATGGTCTATGCACGATAAACGGCAGTGCAAGCTCCACAAAATAAGGTGAAGTGACTCACTGAACTTGAAACTAATCCAAAATGGGAAACTCCAAAGTGTCAAAGGTTGCTGTGCAAGGCTGCGGGAATGCGCCACAGTTGACATGCTGTGTTGAGGCTGTGTGTATCAGATTGGGGTGTTTCCGGGCTCAGCGAGGGTCGAGGCACATCAGGGTCATTGCTAGAAATGGTAAGCAGAATCTTGACATTGCCATCCACAATAATTCCTTCCAACTTGTACTGGTTGGAAAGGCCAGCATCCTCCATGAAGAATCAGACAGCAGTGTCAAAATTGGGATCAGTTTCAACTCCATCCACAATGCTGCAACATTCAGCTTTGCATGCATAGTCAGTGATCAACTCTTTGTTTGCAATGTAGCCACACACGTGGTATAGTGGACTGGCTGCAAAACAACTTTAGCATTGGTAGGAGGACATTATGAGAAACGCACATGGTGGTTAATGCGAAAGAAGAAATGGAGCTACGTGATTGAATGTTGAATTATCTGATGGCTACACTGCCACTGATTGGAAAAACAGACTCAGCTGCGGATTAATCAACGATAACCTGACAGCCATAATTCTACATTTAAATCCAGCTAAGCAGAAATTCCAGCAGGACCAAATGAGGACCATATATCTCTCTAGTAAAGTGGGGCTCAAGGTGTTTCATCAAATATGCAGGATGCAAATGATAACATACCACCAGCGGCCACTTGCCTAAATGCGGAAAACAATATCAACATCTCCAAACAATCAAAATACCGCCATATAAGCAGATCTTTTCTTTGCCCACTCATTTGCTCTCCTTTTTTTATCCTTGCCCTTAAATTCCTAGCCTCCACTCTTCCTCAATGTCTAAACCCTCCCTCCTTACTTCTACAAACACTCCCAGCATTGCTGCACCCTTCCTCCATTTCAATGACGCCCCGGGCTTGCCGTCCACAACTGTGGCTCCCCTGAAGCTTTTCCATAAAGCAAACCAGATTGAATATGAGGTTGTTGTTGATGAGCATCGCCCCATGCTGACCACGGAACCCGAGCCTCCGGTGGCTATACCCTATTAATTTCAACTTACAGACAGCTCGCATTTCATTTACATGATCCGGTACTGGTTGATTCTTACTTCATATCAACTTTATTGTTCTTATTGTTGTACCTACCTATAAAATGTACATAGCATACTCGAATAAAAAGGACAGTTTTTCTACCCCTTGTCGCGCACACTTGCACGCTGAACCCGTATACAGCCATTTCAGCTCATTCCATGCCAAGATTCCCACGGTTCAACACCGTCCGATACACCGCGTTTCACTTGTGCCGCTCCCATTCTAGGCGTCAACCGCCTTGTTTACAGTTACTTCCCCTTTATTACTCATTCTTACCTGATTCAATCCTTCCGTACCTTAATCACTACCCCTGCCTTCATTACAGTCCCTAGTATTGACCTATCTTGTACTTACATGCGCATTTTCATGGACCTGATGTCCGCCACTGCCCTGGAACGGTACCTGGTACCATTTACTTTCATCCTTACTCCTTCTGTACTCTCTGTATTTATTCTCGAGCTATTTACAATAAAATCACTTGGTTTTCCCCACAGTCCAGTACTAAGTCTTTAGCTCTTACTCTCGCCCTCGCCTTCGCTCTCGCACTCACTTCGTCTCGCTCTCGCTCCCCCGTTCATTGCCCACGCCTACGTCTCTTGTCCCTCGTCTCTCGCCCGCTCTTCCCCTTTAGTACTCCGTGGTCGCTCGGTTACCAGCCACGGTACCAGCTTGTTTGTCCCTCTCGCATTTTATCTCCTCCGCCGTCTTTGTGCTGCTTACCTTCTTAGGTTTTGCTCGCGCTCAGACGGTCGGTAGGCGTTTCATTTTGGAGCCCACTGCGAGGGGCTTTCAAACATAGCTTCTGGTTCCTCTCGTGACCAACGGTCTGACTCAGCAGCGACCGCACGCCGTAACCTTCGCCTTGAATTCATCGCCGCTTTCCAGAACCCCTCGAACCTACTTGATTCCAATCCATACTCTCCACCCTCTTCAGACACAAACACCCTTTTTGACTCCATCCCTGCCAGCCTTGCGCATCACAATAACCTTTCACCTCATTCACCAAGCTCACCGACTTTAGCTTGGCTTTACAGCGATCCTCCGACCCCCATATCATCACCATCACACCAGAACTCTGCTCCGATGCCTGCAGCCCCTGCACCGACCCCTATGCTCGCCCGTGGCGATCGCAACGCGCCACAGTTCGACTCCACTAAGCCCCACGAACTCCGCCGTTACTTCACGGACCTGGAGTTTCTGCTGGGTCGCGCTGCTGTCACTGACAATGCCGAAATGAAGAAACGTGCGACACGGTTCCTTTCTGTCGAGGATCAGGAAATTTGGGAGGGTTTGCCCAGTTTTAAAGATGCCCAAAAATCGTTTTCTGATTTTAAAGCTGCCGTATTGAAGCTTTATTCAGGAAACGACGAGGACCACCGTTTTGGACTCAATGACCTTGATGCCCTCGTGGGGCAATACTCCAGAGTCGGTATCCTCTCGCTGGATGATTTGAAAACATTCTATCGCCAATTCCTCCGCAATGCCACCTACCTCATTGGGAAGAAACGTCTCTCGGAAGGAGAGCAGAGCCGTTCCTTCCTCTGTGCGATGCAGCCGTCTACTTTGGCGGCTGATATCCGCCTTCATCTCAAAGTTAACCATCCAAAGGCGCATCCGGCTGACCCACTTCCTGTTGCCGACCTTTACGAGGCAGCTGAGTACGCACTCGCTGGCTTTGGGAGTTCTCTTGCACTCGATGTCCACACCGCGCCTTCAATTTCTTCCACTTCCTCCGCCCCTGTTTCTACCCCAACAACCATCGAAGTAAAGCCCAACCCTGGCATAGCTGCATTGGTCGGCACGATGGCTAAATTAATCGAGGTTCTTGCGATGCAGAAGCCTTCAGAGACGTCTAAAGAGAACAGCCAGAAGAAGATGGGCCCCGATGGTTGTGGGTACTGCAGTGATCTCTCGCACTTTATTAATCAGTGCCCACATGTATTGGCCGACATCCAAGCCGGCAAATGCAGGCGTGATACGGACGGCCGTGTTGTTCTACCCACCGGCGCATTCGTTCCAGGCACCATCACCGGCAAAGATCTCCGCTCGCGCATCGAGAAATGGCTCAGATGGTAGCAGCCCAGTTGCTGGTTGAAGTTGCAGTCAATCATTCCCCCTTACCCTCTTCATCCCCATCCACCGGCATTTACACCCTCACTGAAGAGCAGCCCCTCCAGGTGCTGCAGCACGAGATAAATGCGCTTCAGACCCGGGCACAGGCTAGGAAAGCCCTCGAGAAAAGGAGCAATGACAGTGCCGATCGCACCATCCCTCCTCCTCCTCCTCACCATCCTACACCTCCTGCAGCCGCTGCACCTGCCACACTAGTCGTACCCACCAAACCAACCGCCCAGCCTGTTAGCCAGGGTTCTCTGCACCCGTTTGCGAATGCCCGCGATGCGGCTTACGCTCCACCCAAGCAGCAGAATTTAGGCGCTCCTGCTACCAGTCAATCGAAGCCCGCACCTGCATACTGTTCTACAGCACCCATTTACAATGAGAAAGACGCTGCAGATATCGTTAATGCCGTCCTCGATGCGCCGTGCCAGTTGACAACACGCCAAGTCCTCTCTATATCTCCCGATGTCCGCTCTCACGTGCGTGAAGCTACCACCTCCCGCCGTGCGCCTGCAAAAGACAGCAATAATCCTGGCGCACCGGCAGCGCAGCTTCTACACGATGTTGACTTCCCCCTCCCATTTTCTCACGGTTCAGATCCTGCATACGAGACACTCGATGAGCAGTGGGATAAAGACGCCCTTTACTCGGCATTCATTGACTCGCTCCCCGCAACCTACATCAGCTCTGAAAAGGCCAACTTCAAGTTACCAGACGGCGGCGTAGTCGTTCCTAATCCATATGCGGTCTATTACGAATCTGAAGCCGTTCCCAACTATCTCATTGGGGAGCTTGCTCCCCGATTCTATCAAGGAATTGTCAAGGGATCCAATTTGCGGATGATGGGATCAATGAGCGAGGGAATTTTGTACGTGTTTGGTTCGGAGGCTGTGCCCCACTTTCCCATGAGCCAAAATTGATTGAGAAAAGACAGCATGCGCACCGAGCGCTGAGCGGTTTGAACTCAGTACGCTTCTGCGACCATTTCTCGATAATTTTTTGTAGATGTTTGGCCTGTGGCTGTGATTTGACCTGTAAATTGGGCAAGAAATTAAAGAATTGCAGCCTCGGTGGTTTGAACTTGCAACCCATTCACCGTTAATGAAGTCCAGATGTGATGTGAAATCCAGATCTAAATCCAGATATGAAATCCAGATATGAATCCAGTTATGAAATCCAGTTATAAATTCAGAAATAAAATCAGATATGAAATAATCTTGGTTACCCCATAATAAAGGACCATTGACCACTCCTTCCAGGTTCCTTCTCCTTCTTTCCACTTCTCAAATGTGTGTTCACAGTCATTATACCTTTCTTCAGCTGATTTCTTCAGAAATAACTTTTTAGGAACAGGCTTCTGTTCATCTAATGGATACTTGGCAACAATTCTGGGACTCTTGGGCTATCTGGCTTGCTTCTGAGACTGTTTCTAGGACTCTTGAGGGTCACAGATCACAGGTCTTTGTTTGTTGTAGATCAAATTTACCCTCAGAATTGTCCTTCAGGTAGCTATTTTCACATAGAAATTTTGTAGTGATAGGAACTTAATGTATCCAGGATGGCCGGTGCTCCCAACCTAAATCCCCTTGCTTATGGTGCAAAGAGAGCCCGAGAAAGAGCAGCTCATCTCAAGGCCGAGACCGCTGCTTCTTCTCTGTATTTGCCTACTGTCGATCAGATGTTGTGTCGTAAATAGCCTGAACCCTTTCCAAAAACACCTGGAGGTGGTTGTATGTCAATTTTGTTCTACACAATACTGATGCTGCAACTAACAATTTTTTAGCCCATCTGACTCCACCGTTAAATGATCACAATCCGGGATCAGACGTTTGAATCAACCTTCCTGCTGTCGTATTTGTCCAGTGTGATGGATATTCAGGTACTTTGATTTTTTTTTACCACTAGTTAGATGAGAGCTGCCGTTCTAAAGGTCCTGACACACCAAGTTGGGATGGGATTGATCCCTCGTGGGTTCCAATTGTCCCAGCAACTACAAGATGGGATGATAGAACAGGAAAGTCACTGTCAAGAACATAGTTACCACTGACCTTGGCTTAGGCCATCACAATTCACAAGAGCCAAGGAATTCGAATCACTCTGGAGAAAGCTACAATTGACATTGGCAGCAAGGATTTTTCATCAGGCCTTTCTTTTGTAGCAATATCTTGGGTCAAAAAACTTAGTGGTGTAGCTTTCCGAAAATCCTTTGGATGGGCCCATCTACAAAAACCAGTTACAGAGTCAATGAAGATGCTAGAGATGGATACTACCCATATGGCAGAACATGGATTTCAATTAGATACTTATGGTATAGATCTTAGTGAATATGTATTTGTAGGTTACAGCAATTGGCAGTACCGAAGGCGTGGATTAAAAATTTGCTGTTTTGCGATGTTTTCGAAGAATTCCCGATATCTCAGCGAGTTCTTCACCGATTCACATGAAACCTAGATAGAGATACTCAGCTAATTCATGCCGAATTAGTGATAGAAAGATAGTTGCAAAAATGATGTATATTCAGTGACATTGGTTCAATGGGCCATTTTGTGGATGAATGCAGTTTACAGGCATCTAGACATATCCAAATGATCTTAAATTTTGTCAGGTAAAGGTCTGATACATTCTGCAAGTTGTCATAGAGTCTGATTTGCAAAGATCTCAGCAGTGGATTCAAATTTCACAATATTCCTGATTGCAGTTTATTGCTCATTGTCCTGATGTGTTTACAAGCATGATAGATTGAACTTCTGAGGATTATGACTCTATGACAAGTTTCAGGATCTATTAAAGCTTTACCCGACAAAAATCCACATTTTTTGGATGTGTCTAGATGCCTGCAAATTGCATCCATCCACAAAATGGGGCATTAAACCAATGTCACTAAATATACATCACTTTTAGTACTTTCCTTATATCACTAATTTGGCATGAATTAGCTGAGTATTTCTATCTAGGTTTCATGCGAATCGGTGCAGAACCCGTTGAGATATCGGGAATTCTTCGAAAACATCGCAAAACAGCAAATTTTAATCCGCGCCTTCGGTACTGCCAATTGCTGTAATTAGAAGACTCAGAATACACCGTAAAGCCCAATACTTGGAATAAGCACCGAGCTCCCCTTAAGTATCTGGGCACCGGAATACAAAACATATTTGTTTCTATGGAGTCCTCCGCGATTCGCTCAATCCTCCCCATCATTGATAACCAGCAGCAGGTCGAGTGTATCGTGGATGGTGGCTCACAAATAATTCCAATGTCCGAGGCCATCTGCCATGACCTAGCGCTCTCCTATGACCCCCCGCATCATTCTTCGCATGCAATCCGCTAACGGGGTTATTACCCCACCGCTTGGTCTCGCCCGTAATGTCCCATTCCGTGTCGGCGACATCACGCTTTACCTCCAGGTTCACATCATACGCAACCCAGCATACGATGTCCTTTTAGGACAACCTTTCGACGTCTTAACCCAGAGTATAGTCCGCAATTTTGCCAACGAAGGCCAGACGATTACCATCTGCGATCCCAACACTGGGAAATTAGCCACCATTCCTACCATCCCGCGTGGCTCAGCTCGTAATCGTTCCCAGGGTTTTCAACTCTCGAGGAATTGATCACAGATCAAGGAGAGGTAGCCCTTGTCATTGCACAAGATCCCAGCAACACCAATTCATTTATCATCGAATCCTCTGCCAACCTTGCCCCTGATTGTTCCATCTCCCAACTCCAACATATTTATTTATCAGCTTGTACAAATCTTGGTTCCGACTCCAACACTGTGCTATTTGCACTCTGAGTCGGCCAACCGGCGTCCCGACGGCCCACGAATCAACTCGCGGCGATAGTTTTATTCCTATTATTATATTCTCCTCAACATTGCTTAATGCGTCTCCTGCTTTACTTTCCAGCTCCCCAGGCTCCCCTTCATTCCTGAATTCTTCCAGCCACTTTCTCCCGCCGCTCGCAGAGGTATATGCCAAGAAAAGGTACAAGCCAGTCGCTCAAAAAATCCGGCCTATCCTCGGCACTCTCCCCCGAACAATTCCGCATAGAACGCCATATTTACGGCGACCCATTGGCAGAAATGCCGAAGCTTAATCCAAATCCCCCTCCATTCATCCCCATGGGCCGTTATACCCCAGAACGGCGCGATATTATTGATGCTGCCCACACCAGTGGCTTCCTTTGGCCAGAAGAACGACGTCTTATGCACCACTTTATGTGTTTGCAAAATGAAGCGTTCACATGGCAGGATTCAGAGCGTGGCAGCTTTCGCACCGATTTCTTTCCTCCAGTTGATATCCCCGTCATGCCTCACACGCCCTGGGTTCAACGCAATATTCCCATTCCGCCTGGTATTTATGACCAGGTTTGCAAGCTTATACGTGCCAAGATCGATGCCGGTGTGTACGAACCTTCTAATTCCTCGTATCGTTCCTGCTGGTTTTGCGTCGTCAAAAAGGACGGCACTAGTTTGCGCATTGTGCATGCGCTCGAGCCTCTTAACACTGTCACCATTCAACATTCCGGTGTCACCCCCGTTCACGGATCAGATTGCAGAACATTTCGCAGGGCGTGCATGCGGCGCCATGCTCGATCTGTACGTCGGGTACGATGAGCGCCTCCTTGCTCCCTCTTCCCATGCAATTTCTTGTGTGGTTGAATGTGAAGACACCGAGGAAGGATTGGTACCAGGGCTCCCAAATCACCTTGTTGCTTTGGAAGACACGATATCAATCAAACTAGAGCATCCCTACACTCATAAGTCGTGCACCGTTCATCGTACCCAGCTGCCGATCCAACCGGGATTTGTAATGACAGCATACAAGGCTCAGGGCAAGACACTCAAAACTGCCACAATTAATCTTGTAGATTGCCATGGTACAGAGTCTGCCTATGTGATGGTTTCAAGAGTCAAGTCCTTGGAGGGCCTTGCGATTATAGCACTACTCTCAAAGGAAAAGATTACCTGCAGAACTTCAGAGGATTTGCGGAATAAGACGGCTCGACTTGAAATGCTCGCACTTCAAACAATTCTTGGATGTGGCACAGAAGAGGAGCTTGCCAAGGCACGAGAGTCAATCCAGGCGCGTTTTTCTGCTGAGGTAGACGAAGGCAAGGACGCAATTTCTGAGGATGAGAATGTGGTACCTGAGGATCCCTGGACACGGCTGAAGCAAAAGCAACAGGAAAACTTGCGGTTGAATTAACCCAGGGCTGTGAAGAGAATGAGAGTTGACCTGGATGCTCCATTGACGCGTTCCCGTGCTATGCCTTATGCCGCTGCTACGATGATTCCGAGAAGGCAGAGGTTCGATTTGGATGCACCACGTTCGAGTACTATGTCTTCTGTTTCCGCGGTGGCGGGTCCTTCGAACTTGAGGACTCTTGGAATGGGTTTTCATTCCGCGGCATCCGCCCCGATGCTCGAGGAAGCAGACTGGGGTATGTTGGCCCGGTCTGTGCCCCGCTGCAAGCGAAGACGGCTTGATGAGCCGTTGGCCAGCATGAGCACTGTTGCTCCCCTGGATCGATTGTCGGACTTACTCTGCATAATTTAGATTGCGGCTATTCCAAATCGCACAACCGAACTTCCCAGCGTTGCCCTGGCTAGCAGCTCGCCAGGAGAGCAGATGGACCTGCGGGATTTTATGGATAGCGCGTCGCAGCAGAGAGTGAACCGTCGCAAGAGGAAGCAATTAGATGAACCATTCACCAGTGGTTGCTCAGGTACACTTTGTATTAAATTACTTTTTGCGATCTAATTCTTGGGATGGGTGCAGCCAGCTCAAACCGAGAGCGAAAGTGCGCATTTTCAATTCCTGGTCCGTTGCGAGTGTTCTAATCAAGATGGAGTCACGCTAGCCCAGTTCCAAGGCGAGTGGTACGAAGGTGGGAAGTGCTCAAAGGTTATCAGTGCCGGTATTGAAGGTTGACGTTGCAATTCCGTAGCAATTATATGCTTCGGGCAGGTGTTTTTCACTCTTGAACCTAGAACTAGACAGATAATACGAGTTTAGTCCAACTTTAGGATAGATTTTCAGGGCACTTACTGCGCGGTTTCCACACAAGGTTTTAACATCCAGAGGATGCATTTAGACGTTAAAAGACCTGGACAGGTTGAACTAGGATCCGACAATGTGTGTGGAGGGAAATAGAGGCTGCGCGGCACTTACCCCTCACGCCGCGGCAATGACAGTCACCGCCGCGTCAGTGTCGCGTCAAACCGCGTCAGGTGCGCGGTAGTGCCGCGGCAGTCGCGGCACTTTTACCCAGCCCTACCTAGCGTCGACACGAAGAAGATCTCCCTGTCGATTTGACGAACTATGAAACGGGCTTCTTGGTGAGAGGGCCATCCAAAATTCAAACGAGGCTCAGCTTGCATATGTACTTCCCAAGTTATACCGAGACCCTGGCGGATGGAGCTGACACCTAGCTTCAGAACAGAGAGAACCCTGAACGCCTGCAGCCTCAGGAAGTTGTGGGCGATATAATAAGGTACTGTCATGTTGCACGAGTTTACGGACACATAACCATCAGCTCAGTCGATTTTGGGTCGTTGCTCGCTGCGTCTGTACGCTGGCATTCACGACATCACTGGTCGGTGGAGGCTCGTCATGCCGTGATCCACGCACCGTATTCAAGTTTCCTTCGGGGTCACGGTGAACAGGTGTCGCAGAGTGCCTAGGCCAAAGCCCATGCAGAGATCCTCAGTGTGAGCGAACCAGATTTCCTCCAAGACAGGACCACGCAATCAAAATTAATCCGCAACTTACCTCAAAGGGGGGAGATAGGGTATCAAACTCACAATTGTGAGATTTTTCGATTCAGTCCAGCTAGAATACAGCACCGTTGGTGCCAAATCATCGAATTTCGGACATGCTATATTTTTCTATAATCTAAATGAGCGGTCAGTCAGCTTTGACTCGAAGATATAACAATAGACGACTGACAGGACCTCCGCGGCGCGAGTATGGTGGGATTGGAGCCACCGCATGGGAAACTCGAAGGCGCTCCTCCCATTAGGGGCCTCGCGTCGTCAGCCGACACTTTCGCCGGAATAGGTTTCTGCGCGTACGAAGCACGGTCAACGACGTACTCCATAATCTCCCCTATTAGCACACACACCTCCGTCTCCATCGTCTCCTGCATCTCGCGCACATGCTTACATTTGTTCCGGTGCTTCTCCCAAAGCCCAGGGTAATAACGACTTCGACGGTCGAGTTTGATCGTACGGCCGCATCCTCGACAAACGACCTGCAGTGGCTTCACCTGTAGCGTCCACTCGTCTGCCTCCAATGCCTCGCGCCTTTCGGCCTCTGAGCGAGCGGTCTTCTTCCCTGTGAACGATCCAGACGACGACGGAAGGCCCTGCAAGCTGCCCATGGATGACGGCGAGGTGCAGCTCGTGCCACCCTCGCTTAGACCTATGTAGCTATGGTCGATCGTGCTCCCATATGATGATGGCAGGCTCGGGCCTCCCTGCGATGGGTTGAAGGAAGCGTACTCGTCCCAGATATTCCTTCCCTCCATTTGCCCGCTAACTTGCCCCCGAATCCTGCTGCGAGCGTCGCCAGAACATGTCTGTCGCCCTGTGCGTACATTCAGCCCCCTCTTCATGTCATCAAACTCGAAGCGTGGCGTACTCAGGACGTTGCCCACGGCAGAGCGGCGAGTGCTCGTGCACCAGTCGCTGTATGTTTTCCAGGGGGTTGGGGCCGTCGTATTCCAATATATGCCCGCATCCCCGTCGTCCGCATTTATTCCTGAAGGCTAATGCTGCGATTCCGTGTTTCGGTGTAGTGCTTGCGCTAGCTATCGCCGCATGCATGTTGACGAGTTGCTGTGATCCCTGATGTGCTTGCCTACCCGGACTCGAAATAGCGGGCGTGGAGGAGAGGAGGATTACTGAAGAGGGTGCACACGTGATTCAGTGGTCGTCAACAAAAACGTCTTGTCTCCGATTCGGACGCGGATTGATCGATGGTGAATTTTGATTCCTTTGTGATGCACCTCTGTCTCATCGTTTTTCTCTTTTCAGGCGTCCACGCGACAACTTTATTCTTACATTTCTTTTGTTTCTCTTGTACATGCAGTTTTCCTTCCAGTCTTTGACCTCCAACGGGCACCGGAGATGGCACTACCTTATCAAGGGGCTCAAACCCACCATGCGGCCCCAATTTATAGGGTGACCTCCCATGAGCGGTCGACACCAAACCCACCCCGGGTTAAAGCAAGACGGTATTTCCATCGGGGTAGAGGGGGGCGTGCGTTATTCTCAATTACACCCAGTTCTATTTAGTCCTGCCAGTTCGAATTCCTCATTCCAGCAATCCTGCATCACGCCTTCCATGGCCCCGAGGGTCCCTCTAGGTAGGTAGGTAAGTAGGTAGTATTACACGGCAAATCTGAGAAGCCGAATATACTATCATTTGATAATTCTCTCGCTAACCGGACTTGTCATCCCGGTTCCCGCGTACTCCAAGCGTACGCGGAACCCAATTCTGATTATCGAATGTCATGATGGCAAAGGTGAAATCTGATCGATGGATGTATCAGGATCTAACCATCTCGATGCGAACGTGTGATATTCACGTAGGTCCAGGCCCTTTGGTTGGACAAACTTACCCAAATTTATTGTGCGGAGCAGGAACAAAAGTTTTTTGCGGACGACACAAAGTAGGGCGGGCGACTTGTCTGTACACAGAGCGGGAGTTGCCGACGCGACTTGATGTCGCGCGGAAATCAATGATTTCCCCGCAAAACATGGCAGGAGCTGATCAATGTTATCTTTTTAGCGCCGCAGAAGGCGTTAAAACACTTTATCTTTTTGCGCCGATCACCGACAAATCTTGCGCGGGAATGAATGTATACTTAGACCGCCATACAATGGAAAGAGATTCAATCATGAGTAAGGAGCCATTTGGCGTAGCCAAGAACCGTTATCTTAAAAATGTTCTGTCGCGTTTGTTTCTGGACTTTTTAGTACCTCGAGGGACGGTATCGGTTCAATTCTGGATTCAACTCGGATATATTGGCCGACACTGTGGTGCAGTAAATTACCACCAAATTGATTATTATGGCCGCCCGAACGGTACATCCGAGTCCAAATCAAAGCCTAGTGCGAGAAGTTTTACTGTAAAAATAAGTCGGACACTGGAGAACTATGGGAGAGAAGCGGGAGTTCAAAGTTGGTTTTGTGAACAAACTCCAGTAGAGAAGCGAGACGGGCTGAGGTATAGTACGAGCAGCGCTTGGATTTACCTGCAGAAGTCTGTGTTCGGCCAAAGCTATCCGCAACATTCAACCGAAATTCTATTGCAATGGGTGGATGGCGATCAGGGCCCGAAGCTTGCTCAGGTCGTTTGAGCGTCGTCGGCAAGAAGCGCCGTGGATCCCGAGCATTGCTGGGCACGCCGGCATCAATCAAATCATACAATGTATGAATACGGGTTGATGTAAACTCACCTCTTCCACCAATACGCGCTGGTTCACCACCAGTACGTGCTTTATTAGCGAGACGTCCAACGGGTTACCGACTCTCTTGTGTTTTCAGCGATAGTCGTCAAGAGGTTTAAGTCAGCACTGAACTTGAGCTGGAACAGTGTGCACAACAGGAGAGGAGTGACCCGACTCGCCGTCTCTCCCCTCCCACAGAGCTGTGGGCAAGGGAGCATACCATTGGTTGGGCTCCACGTTCCCGAATCTCCACCTCAACATGGTCATCTTGTTACATCGAGTCCCTTCACATTAGTGTAAGAGCCCAAATCGATCATCGACTTATCGTGCAGAACGAGGACCGGTCCTCGAGGTCAGTGTGATCTCCATGCGGCTGTTGCTCAAAGGAGAAGAAGCAGGGCAGAATAGATGATGCAGAGCAAATGGATAGTGAGTGAGTTTTGAGAAGTAGGATCACGCAGGCGGCCTTCCTAGGAGGAGGAGGAGGAGGAGGTTTGCCTGTGCTGTCCCAAATTGAAACAACAGGTAGCCGTACTACGTAAATGTTGCGCCTACATCTACGCTACGGATGCCCAGATCTCGCCACCGTTGTGAACAGCCCTGTACTACCCCCTACGAACTCCTGGCCCTTATAATGGGCAGCATACTCAACAGAAACCCGGTTGTAATCAGCCGGGAGTCGCGCAAGGGTCCCCCCTCACGCCACATAACCCGTTGATATGCGAAGTACGCGGAAAGTCAGAACAGACGTCTCGCAGCTTTGAAATAAGAGCACGAAAATGAAAAATGGAACTGGATTTTATAGGCATTTGAAATTCAGGGCCGAGATTAGCCTCTTCCTTGCCAATAACCCCGTTGACCGGCGCCGATGTTTTGAACATCTTGATTTCACCTCGAGGATAGGATATGAAAGCTGGCATACTTGCACCCACACTAACCAGTGGTGTAGGATGCAGATATGACACAGGAAGGTGGCGTAAACGCGGAGAGAAAAGGATCAACGTGCCTGATTTAAACCCTTCACCTCATGATGATTCCCGTCGTGCAATACTGCTCTCTATTTCATTCAAGCTGCTTCGGCATGCAGCATGATAATGGGAGGCGATATAACCCGGAGAATCCAAAGGAGGTGGGATACCATGGCCAGTTCCAAGAGAATAAATAAAGTAAGCATGAGTAAACCGAATGTCATGCCCGAAGCACTAAGAGATCGGAGCAGCGGATTGGAGGGCAGTAAAGAGGAACACATCTCGGCGCGACAAATGGTATAGTCCATGAGTAGCATATAGAGGCAGGGAGCGGGGTCGGGGTAGGGGGCAGCCAAGCGCGTGCAAATGTGTGAACGCGCATCGACGGAAAGCAGAGGTCAGCGCAGAGCGGAGAGATGGCATCAGTGCAGCAGGCTGCCCCGGATTAAAGTGGCGGGCGGGGTCGGTGACGAGCGGTATAGGCGACGACAACGAGGGCCACGCGGCCCTGGTGCACGGTGATGAGGGGATAGACGATCCCTCTTATTCCGACATCACCGGACTTACTCGGGTATTACCCAAATTCAACTCATCTTTCCTTTGGCAATCTTGGGAGGCGACATAGATGTTATTTGAGCTGGATTGGCACCTTGCATGCCTCCAATTTGTCACCAAAACTGTGGGGATTTTTTTCACCTCTTTTCTTAATTTTTCTCACTGCTAAATTAGTCACTGCACGGAGCTACCAGAAATTAGCTCATTCGCAAGAGAACGGGTGGTTTAGATGCATTAAACCACTCAAAAACTACGCCAGCCCTGCTGAAACATTTCCAAAACCAATCCATGTCAGTTTACAAAGTACTGAAATATATTGCCAAATTCCTGCGGAGTTAGAGTGTTTGTCCGGTGTGGTTCATCTTTAGAATATCCTCGTAGGTCAAAAACACCCACATAAGCAAATTATGACCTCAAGGAAATTTTGGCTTCACACTGAACAAATCGGGGAACTGTTGTCCGGTTCAACCTCAGCTACGACAGAAATTTGGTTTAAATACTGGCAGGTAATGCTAAAGAGGTTTTTGAACTGATTTTTGTTGTCTGTAGAACAAGTAAGCTGTATTTAGAACCCTGCCAGCGGTCTCCGAGAACCGAATAACTTGTACAACGTCGCCGCCGATGAGCGCCGAACATATCTGATTGGGCATCATGATGACCAGCCGTGGCGGGCCGAGCGTCCGATCAAGTCGGAATAAGAGGGATCGTCAGTGTTCTCCACGGTGATTGCCATCCATTAACAATAACATCACCATGGTAATCGGTGACACACGCGGATGACGTGCTCAGTTTCAAAGCGATCAAGTATCCGTTCTACTGAGACAAGATTTTGCATTTGGCAGTAACACTGGCGGAAGGCAATGTTGGGGCTGCCTGTGGCTCCGGCGGAGCCCAAACTAAACGGAAACGGAATTAAACACTTTAACAACCGTGTAAACAGTTTTTACATGGTATTTGTTGTGCAATAAATAACAGAACGACAGCCACGACCACAGTACCAAAGATATCCAGCCTTAATCCACATCTTTGTGAGCATCACTTTCATAATCGTCTCCGCTTTCATGGATCCCTGAGCCTCGTGGCATAGATGTCGCGACCGAGAAGAGTCTCTCGACGGAGGCACTAGTTCCGGGAATGACCAAAAAGTCTCGTGCCATCCGCGCGACAACCTCGAAACACCCCAAAAATTCCCACACAAGGAAGGGTGAACTATCTGAATTAAAGTGTGGATGTGAGACGCACCTTCCACCGTAACAGAGGCTTGTCGGGATCCCCGCAGCCGTTCGTTTGGTACGCCACAAAGAAGAGATCGAGCTCACTCGGAGTGCTGGTTGGAGGAGCCTTATCATTGGCGTCGAACATGCAAACATCGTCGAGGAACGACGCAGAAGAGCCGGGTTGCGGCTGCAGAGGAGACTTCTCCCGGAGACGGCTAGCTGCTCTATTGTCATCGTATACCTCGTATATTGAGCAGATGCCTCGTATCACACTGCAACTGTTTGTACCCAGATTCTCTTTCCCACACACACACTCTCGATGGTAATGCAATCGCCATTAGGGTTATTCACCACCACTCTTTTTTGTGCCCTTTTTCGCGCTGCATGACACTTCCTTGGCCAGTTATTCAATGGACAAGCGTTGAGTGCTGGAAAAATTATCATATATCGCGAAGATGGTGTCACGCTTGTCCCCCTATCCCATGCTAACACGGGCTTGGGTCCGGCGTGCCATCCGTGGCCCATGGAATCGGCAGGAAAATCTTCTAGGTGGTTATGCATATGAGTTAGTATTGAGGAAGAATAATACCACAATGGCAACCTTAGATCCATTCCGCGCCCCATTGAAAAGGATAAAGGTCGTAAGCAAGAAGTTGTATGGACGGGCTCGGGCAAAATGGCTTGTATTGAACTGGGTAGCCGGTATTGGCGCAAAATTGAGTGTAATTTTTGGAGTCTATACCACCTTCGTCACTTCGTCACTTCGGCTAAATTTGAGCAAGTTCGTCACCTCAAATAAATTTAGCAAATTTGGGGATTGTTCGTCACTTGGCATCCCCAGTTTTGAACGTTCGTCAGTTCACATCCTCCGCTGTGAAGGGTCGTCAGTTCAACAATTTTGTCATACAAAACACGTGGCCGATCCATGCTACTACCGTCACCCACCTGGTTTGTCCTCCGATCACCACGTTCCCTCGACTAACGCCCACAGTCCCTTGACTAACCGCTAGACCACGTCCGCGACGCTGATGTTCCCCAACGGTATCTGGTTGAGAATTAGGCGCTCGAGACTCCAGTCAAACTCTTCTGGGCACAGTGTGCGCGTTTCACGGCCTCGGAACCGAACGAAGTCTTACGATTTGGAACAACCTAAAGGTCTGTTCCCAAAATCATCTGCTTGCGTGTCACTAAATATCTTTCCACAGGGCCTACCGCTCCATTCGAAACCGCGACTTTAGTCGAGGACGACACATCAGGTATGAATTTTGGTTTTCAGTCTGTCTCTACGCCCCCAGGTCCAGAAATCGTTGCTGCTGCTGGGTAATCAATGTTAATTCAGTCCCAGAGTCACGAACTGCTCAAAAACCATCGGTGCTCGTGTGAGTTGTGTCACTGATGATAATATACAACGTAATCTCGAGGTTTTTGCAGCAGAATAAACCGCTCGACGAGGTTGCGGGCAGCGAGCACGACGAAATGAGACTGGGCGAGGGACACAAGGTGAGAGAGCGAGAGGAAGGCAAAATCAAACCAGGTTGAACAGATGGGAAAGCTTCGTTGTTTTCGGTTTTTATATAAGTTAGTGTAAAGGAAATAATGAACAAAATACTACAGAAAGATTAATGCGATAATACATAAAACATAGTGACCGGATGAGCATATGGCTGAAATATCAAAACCAGTGACCGAGATGGCCGAAATAACACCGGGGGCAAGAGCCGAGGCGCTCAGATCTCAAGTGCCTTAAATGCACTTGTTCTGCAGCTGGCCATGCACCTGGATCTGTGATTGACAAAGGTGTAAATCAGCTTTGTAGCACCTTTGTTTTCAGCTTTGATTTGCCCCCAAAAATGAAGGTGCCAAAGAAATGATTGGCACCTTTGTCAATCACAAATGCAGGTTTACAACCAGGTGCAGAACAAGTGCATTCAAGGCACTTGAGATCCAAGTGCCTCGGCTCTTGCCCCCGGTGTAAGTTAACATTGTTTGTGGATGAATAATAAGACCGGAAAGTGGAAGAATGAGGAAAGGTATGGGGTCAATCGTGCCGTGTAGCATAATAGACCCATCTGATTCCTGTATCTTCAATTTTCACCTAGTCTCTTGACAAACACTTCAATATCGTGATCAACTCGTTCCTCGTTCAATATGAAGTCTGTTGGTTACCGCGTAAATTACCCGGTAGCCTGCGTTATTATGTAAGTTTCCCTTTTCGGAATTCACGTGGGCATGCCTTCGACGTGACTTGGACGCGTCGTGGGCACCCTGCCAGGTGGAGAAACAATTCCACTGCTCAAACTGAACCACATAACATTCGAAGACTTGATAATTTTTTTCGGGGCCGTTTGGAGCAGGGGAAGTCCTCCTACAAGTATCTTCACCAGATTTGAGGCCTTTACATCCGGAAACAACATACCTGACACAGAAATAGAGACTATTTTTTTCAAGGGTCTATTCAAACCGCTTAGAAGTCAGCCCGCCCGGTCCGCCGATGAAATAGAGCGAAGAACGCGTCGAGACGCGTCGAGTGTATGTCCACGTGAATTCCGAAAAGGGAAACTTTCATAATAACGCAGGCTGCCTACTAACCGGGAGTGGTAATCAAGAGACTAATTTTCACCGGCTTATGATTACTTTTGACGCATGCGTCACTAGGTCTTCTTGCACGCAAACGCCTTCCACCGACATTGGCCTTTGCAGTTTAAATACATCTCATCACACAACCTGAAGCCATGTTGGAGCCATCCAGACGGACGCTGAACAGCCGTGCTTCACTATGTCACGGTGTGACGGAAATGTTGAGCTGACGAAGATTCGCAGCAAGGAAGTGAACTGACGAAGATTCAGAGCCAGGACTCCCAAGTGGCGAAGATTCAACGTCGGGAGCCTCAAGTGACGAAGAATACCTCAAATATGCTAAATTTACGCAGAGCGACGAGTTTTCTCAAAATTAGCCGAACTGACGAAGTGACGAAGGTGGCGCGGACTCTAATTTTTGCTCAGGAATTCCGCATCGATGGAATGTTTCCGTTGTCTACAGGCGGCGGCGTGAGGAGCGGTAAATAATACTATTTCTACAGTAGAAATGTGCAATGTAGCCGAGCTCAAGCCCCAAGCCCAAGCCCAAGCCCAAGCCCAAGCCCAAGCCCAAGCCCGGTGCCAGCCCAGGTCGTTCAAGCCCGCTCAAGCCCGCCCACCAAATTTAAACTTCGCTAAGGGGGACAAGCCGTTTAGGCAAGCCGGTCGGACAAGCCTGCATAAAGACGTATGTCTCCCCCCCTCCCTTGCCGTGCATGAGCTGACGAGCCCATAGACTCTACGCAATGCGTGCTCGATCTTCCACCTCGGCACTCGAAGCGCTCCAGCCAGTACTGTTACCGCCGGTGGATGTGCCAAGAAGCACCGCGAGGAAGGGAGTTTGCATCCAATCCCCGCCACCCGGCCGTCCGGGATCCATCGCGCTTTGCGCTCCTCGCAATTGCCCAAGACATTCGTCTTCCACGTCCTTTGCGCAAGCCTCCGCACTCACTCCTATCCTTCCGCCCGCTGAGAAAGAAACATATTCACGTCCACCACCACCGCCACCCGTCCCCAAGCCCGCGGCCAGCTCGTCCTGGGGTCTATGTCCGTGGCTGCGTCCGCAGTCGTGCGGCGTGCAGCAAGAGAGCACGAGGGTTAACAAGTCGACGGAGGCGCGACGGGATGGAGCAGGGTCGACGTCGAGGACGAACGCGGGGACCGTCCACGGAAGGGAATGAAAAGGGAATGGAGGAGGTAGGTGCGTATAAAAGGATGACGGGAGAGTGCAGATGGTAACGGTCATGTGTATTGTATCAAGGAGGACGGTGCGGAGAGATAGTAGGAACAGGTCGATAACTCAGAAGATAGGCGAGGGAAGAGGATGTGCAACATGTACAGAAGGAGGTCGAGGGTCACGAGAAGTATTCGAGTAGCGTGAGATTAAGGTCGTGTGGAGGATATATACTAAGTGTGATTCGAGATATGATGGGCACAGCGCCAGGTATGGAGGAGGGGAAGGATTCGTGTACGATCAACATGATGGAGAGGTGGTCGAATAGGATAGGATGAAGGTGAAATCGTAAAAGTGAAAAGATTAGATATAGCATGACGAGCCGAGCCACAACTAGAGCAGAGGACTGGGTGCAGAAGGCGGAGGATGAAGCCGGGAGTACCAATAGCCCAAAGGCACGGAATCGTAGCGTTGATCGTAGTGTTGATTGTCGGCGTCCTATCGTTTTTGCAAAAGGAAATGCAGTCAGTGTCGAAGGCAAGGCGTGGATTCGTAAAATTGCGATACGAAAAGAGGTCCAGAAGAGGGGGAGAAATCCAAAAAGAAAGGACACAAATCGATCAGCAAGCGGCCCAGGTCATTTGAGATACAAGAAAAAAAACAGGGGGAGGAAGAATCGAGGTCAGCTCGAGGTGGTCGAGATCGAGGAAAGGAGGCGAAGGCAAAGAGAGGAATTAGCACGCACCGTACTCTCTCCCGTACAGCTCTACTCTCCCACTCGTACTGCGCATGTAGAAGCCTCAGGCTCGGCGCGGGGGTGTTGTAGGTGCTTGCGCTTGCATTGCTGATTGTCTATGGCGCAGACAAGGACGAAGACGCGTGGAAGGAGTCGTAGATGGCAGACGATGTAGGTAGGTGCGTACCAAAGGATGACGGGAGAGCGCAGATGGCGACGGTCATGTTATTGCATCAAGAAGGATGGTGCGGCGAGCTAGTAAGAACAGGTCGACAACGTGAAAGATAGGCGAGGAAAGAGGATGCGCAACATGTACAGAAGGAGGTCAGGGTCACGAGAAGTATTCGAGTAGCATGAGATTAAGGTCGTGTGGAGGATATATACTAAGTGCGATTCGAGTTATGATGGGCACAGCGCCAGGTATGGAGGAGGGGAAGGATTCGTGTACGATCAACATGATGGAGAGGTGGTCGAATAGGATAGGATGAAGGTAGAATCGTAAAAGTGAAAAGATTAGAGATATAGCACGACGAGCCGAGCCACAGCCAGAACAGTGTACCGAGCGCAGAAGGCGAAGGACGAAGCCGTAGCTTTGATTATCGGAAGCATTTGCGGTTCGTCGTTGGTCGGGACGAATGCCAGCAAGGATGATGAAGTCCTATCGTTTCGCAAAAGGAAATGCGGCCAGTGTCGAAGGCAAGGCGTGGATTCGTAAAATTGCGATACGAAAAGAGGTCCAGAAGAGGGGGAGAAATCCGAAGAGAAAAAACGCAAATCAGTCAGCAAGCGGCCCAGGTCATTGGAGGTAGAAGAAAAAAAAAAGGGGAGGAAGGATCGAGGTCAGCTCGCAGCCGATGAGGAAAGATGAAGCGAAGGGAGGCGAATGTAGCGAGGAATCAGCACGCACCGTACTCTCTCCCGCACCGCTGCTGCCCCTCACTCGTACTGCGTGTGTAGGAGCCTCGGGCTCGGCGCGGGGGTGCTGTAGGCGCTTGCGCTTGCGTTGCTGCTTGTCTAAGGCGCAGACGAGGACGAAGACGCGGGGAAGGAGTCGTAGCTGGCAGACGACGCGATCGTAGGGGATGTCGAGTAATTTGAGGGACTCGCATTAGTTTGCGACGCATAACTCGCTTGCCTCCCTCCTGCACTCCCGCTTCCACCCCGCCTTCACCAGTACCGATCCCCCGCGGCCGCACCCGTATTGACATGCGCGCGTGCACGTGGGAAGACAATTAAACGCTTTGCCGCTGCTATTCGAATTGCGCGCACGAAATGCGGCGGCACATTCGCTTGTCCGCCTCCAATGCCTCCTCTACCTCGCAGTCGAAAAGGAGGAGAACGGCACGGGGCCCTCGCTGCCCGTGCGGCGGCGGCTGCGTACTCGTCTGCTTCGGAGCTCAATCCGTATCCACCCGCGCCAGAGCACGATCGCAACCCAACGGAAGACGCGGCACCAGACGCGTTACTCGCATACACCGTAGGCGGGTCGACCACGGGTACCCCCCGCCAGGTCCCTCACAGCAGCTTTTCTCCACTGCGCGCCGGTGTGGGGTGCCTGGGGGGCTTCGCGACCGGGGGGCAGTTGCCGTCGTTCTTGTTGTTGGGAACTAAGGGTACGTAGGCGTTAGCTCCAAAGAAAAACATGTGAGTCAAGAATCAAGAGGGGAATAACGGGTATGGGGGATACGGCATAGCGGGCATAGGACGACAGGTGGAATGAAAGCTGGGTGCGTCATGTATGAAAGGGATCGACGAAAGGGAAGGTGCAGCCATCGAAGAGAAAGAGAGGACTGGTAGGGAACGAATGAATTAGAGAGTCGACTCACGCAGCCATAGCGTCCTCCTTTGCGGCACCACTTCGTGTATACCGCGCGTACCGCTCCACAAGCGCCGCCTTCAGCCGGCCCAGATACTGTAGGATATCTTGTCCGTCCTGCAAACGCACGCATATCAGTATCAGGATGCCTCGAGATCCGGACTCATAGCACAGGGATTGTGTGATATAAAAGAGCAGGTGGGTGAGAGGCAGGGACGCAAGCAACACTTACCGCGAATTCGGCTATTGCTCCGCGTTCAGGCCGCCACTATATTCCCGATGCGCGGGAATCGCCCCGACAATTAACATGGCCGTGCGCGGACCATAATCGATGAACTCGTGCTCCATGTCCGGTCCCACTTTCGCTGGGTTCGCAGCGCCGTTGATTTGCCCGCCGGTCATTGTGCTGCCACCGGGTGCAGCGCCAGTCGCGCAAGCCGTGTACACCACCTCCTTTGCGATGCGCCTCCGCTCGGAGTAGGTAGTGTTTGAGATCGCGCCCGGTTTCGCTTTGTGTATCTGCGGCGGCAGCGAGGTCGGAGATCGTCGCGGGGCCGGTGGCGGCATCCTCGTAGTTCTTCAGCGTGTTCGCTTGTGGCTCGCTGATCATTTCCAGGGCAAGAGGGAGCTGGTCAAGAAAGCAATGCTGAGAGGATTGCAGTTGGATGCGGTGTTTGTATACTTAGCAGCTCGGGAATGGTAGAGTAAGAATTGGATTTCTTCCAAATGGAAAGAACTGCGCCACTTGGTCGTCCAGTACGCGAGCCAGTTAGTGGTCCGCTCTCGTGGGATTTCAGACAGTTGGATAGGTAGCCGATTGCAGATGATGGCTGCGTCAGCCTTGAGACGCAAACAGGATGCGTTGCGGCACGTGTCGCGACTGCGATATTGGTGTCTAACCGCTCACGTTTGCGAGTCGGCGAGCTCGTGTGTACGTGTGCTGGTGCCAAGCCGCCTGTAGGACGAGTGTTAGCAAGACTTCATGGATTTGAGGAGGAAAAGGAGGCGAGGATGACGAGGCGCACGCGCGCGCGAGAAAGAGAAAAAAGAAAGAGAGAAAAAAGAGTGAGGAGGAAAATTCAATGAAACGTACGGACCCTGGCTCTGCATGCCCGTATGCGCCGCCATGATCCATCCATCAGCCCACCCAGCAGACGTCCATATCGTGATCGACAGACGACGCGCTGCCGCTCCCAATGCGTTCCCGGTCCCGTACGTCCTGCGCACTCTTGCCGCCCATTAATCTAACCACCAAAACGCGGACTAACCGCACCAAAACCTCCCAGTCACAGGCCATGACGTGGCGGCGTCGCCCGCGGGCTGCTGTCCCCGCCCGCTCTTCTCTCCCCGCGCGCTGCGCTCCAAGTCTGCACGGCCAGGCGTAGAACGGTACCCGGTGGTGACGGGGAGGGAGTTGGAGTCCAAGGGGGAGGAGCAAGGCAAGTGCGCGTGATTGAGGATAAAGGTTGAGGTAGAAAGAATTTGGAGCACCGCGTCGAGGAAGCTCCTCATTGCACTCCTGCCGCTGGGGGTGCACGCCGCTGCGGTGCTCTGTGTTCGTACTCCGGCTGCGGCCAAAATGTCGGCGTGTATCCCTGCGGCAGGCTAGCCACTGAGGGGCGTCGAGTCCAAGCACGTGTGATAAGCGGCGATTTTATTGGCGAAATGGACGTTGGACCTGGTAGTTGCGCTACTTAGGGTGAGCGTCGACGACTTGGAGGACTTGCAGACGACGGCGAAGGAGGACGGGTGATCTCGGGAGTGTCATCGGTCAGGTCGGGGGACAAACAGAGTTACACCGGGAGCGCGAGGGCAGCGGTGCGTATTGAAAATCTGGAGAGGACTGGGCTTCCGCGAAGACGCGGAAGTAGAGACTCGGAAAAGAGGAGGGATGGAAGGTGTATCTATCGCCTGTGGAAGACAATGAATCAGTAAGACCGAGTCTGAGATTCAGAAAAGGAGGAAGAATAAAGGCGGGCCTGACGCACCCGCAGAGAATTGCTGCTATGGTCAAACTGGTCAATCTGTTTCGGTCCACTGGCAGTCGCTGAGTACTGAGTCACTAATGCACTGATGCCGTTATTGTGACGGAGAGCAAGCGGCTAGTTCCGGCACACGGGTTGTTGTTGGGTGGTCGGTCCAACGGGGTGACTGGCGTAATGATAATATTGACCAAAGGTATCTATCGTACGGCTAACTACTTATATACTACGGATCGGTGGCTATACAATACATGTGAAAAGGTGAGTCAAAGAGCGGGGCCGCGGAAGCGGAACAAGATCGTAAGGAACATGAGGTAAGGAGCGTGAGGTAAAGTAAAGGAAGAAATGATAAATAATACTCCGGGGACGGACGGGGTTAAACACACAAGGTGTGGCCGTTACATACGCCCTCCAGGTCGACGCTTGAGGTGACCTCATTGAGTCATATGGTTCAGGAGATGTGAAGGAAAAGCAAGTTGAACAGCAAGCAAGAACCACGACTGATCAACAGCCTAAATTTCCAACCAAGTAGATTGAAGGATGGTCGGGACGCAGGTATAGATCAGATCCCAGTGCAGCAAGTACTGGAGGCAAAAGCCTGAGAGGCGTTGAGGCGATTGAAATATTGGGGATCCTCGCAATGGCGGGGTGCAGATATTCAGAGCCCATGACTATCGAGCAATAGAGCAACAAGATCAAGACTTTAGCCAAGAAGACCAAAGCCAATCGAGGAGCTGAGAGCTGGCGGCGATTGGTCGAAGACTGATGGAAATTATCAGCCTCCAACACGTCGAGAGTATTGTCAATTCTCGAAAGGAACAAAGTCCCACTCGGCCTGCGTCTATTCAAGGACAGACGGTTCGAAGACGGCACCATCCCATGCGAGGATTGGAGAATAAACGCTCGGCTGGCAAATTCTGCAAAGCCGTAAGACTCTCGAAAATCCCAGTAAGGCAAGATGTAGACGTTGTTCAAAACACGGCCGTCTTGTGCACGGGATAATGCGGAACATTGCGCCAAATCTGGTAATAGAGTTACGTCTGCCAAGTTTGCAGGCGCAATGTCGTGTGGAATCTCGAGACCATTGTGGAGCAAGGAATTCAATGATATCAAAGCCATCTGAACAGATTGGGCATGAACCCTTACATCCACTGGCTGGACGACGTGCTTTGCCGATTGAGTCACAGGAATTGAATTGGCCTGATCTGGAATACAAGATCTGGGAATGAAGTACGCGGAATACGGCCTCAAACCGAACACCAAGCGTGTAACACGGCCTTTGAAGGCTCTCAAAAGCGATAATGGACATCCCAGAAGCCAGACGGGAAGATCAACGATGAGTTTTGTCAGGATTCGCTCGTAACTGGAAAAGGCCGAAATCATGGCCAGACGAATGGAAGTACCATAGGCTCTGTCTGAGGAATCCAAGAGAGACGAAGCCTGCAGAGGCTGATGTACGCGCCCAGAGGAGCGACATGTTTGTGGGACAAAGAGAACCTTCAGAATAATCAACCTCTGATATGCAACTCGATGGACATCATTCGATGCTTGTGCTCGGGAAGCGAAACTGAGAAAGATGTTGGCATCCTTGTGCAGCCCTAGGCAACAGTGCGCGAGCTTCGGCAGAGTTGGTACATCAAAGGTTGAACAGCAAAGGCATTGGGTCATAGACACGCAGGAGGAATGAACCAGCTCGGCGTGCACTGGCTGGTACTCCGAATTCCCCGTTGAAAGTTCAACAAAGGGCCAATTGGTGCCACGTAGGCTGAACTGTCTTGTATCACGGCCAGGTTTCGTTTCAGGCAGTCCACACGCGGGCCAAAAAGAGCCTTGGTAGCGGAAGGGCTTGACTTCGAGTGAGTAGAACAATGATTGCTGAGCGGAACCAAATTCAGATTCCGTGATCGACGATCGCAACGAAGATCCCGTTGATCGGGCTGTTGCTTCAGCTTCGCCTGGACTCGAGTGGTGGTTCGTCTCGCTGTTGCGAGTAAGCTTCGGTAAATGTCGACGATGGGTTCTGTCCCGGATTTCGGTGGGATGAGTATGATGCCTTTTGGGCAGCGCAGAAGGTATGTGGGGAGAACTGATGCATGGCGAACGCATAAGGTTTGAATTTTTATGGGTACTCCCGCCCTCCTTTGGGCTTACACGGATTTTAAGCCCAAAATTGTCGTCGTGAGGGACCGTTATATCTCCCTCATACTGCAGTAGAGCACCCGGCACCTCGCCGACGTGCATCGTCATTTCCGAACCATGTGAGCGTTCCAAAATTCCAGGCCTGGGGAATCTCGCCCTGATACTCGGCATAATCATGCCTGCAAAGCACTGTTGGCGCTGATCAGGATAATGATATCGAAAGGAGAGGGAGAGATCGACATCTTGGATGTCGGAGCAGGTAGGCAAATGCTGTTCCGGAGAAGAGATGTTCAAGCTCTCCAGGTACGTTACGCCCTCCGCCTGGAAACCACATCTCTGTCTCGGATCCAAATCCGAGTTCAAATGGCTCATTGAACCGTATGTTAAGAAACATATATTTGTCCCATGGGCAACGGGCGCACTCCGAAGGTGATCCTTCCCGGTAAATAAACACCCCGTTGACAAGCTTGGGGACTGCGGAGCTATCTGGAACTCTGCTCCTGAAGAGTACTCTGGCAAGTAACGAAGCGGTTCAATTCTTGGTGCAGTGAACGTCATCATGATTGTGAAAATAGCATTTGTATCATGCCACGGAATGCCGAGTTCTTTCATCCCTGCAGACTCAGCGCTTTTGCGCTGTCCGGACGCGAAGATCACAAGAAATTCGTCCAGTTCGTGTGCGCTCCACAAAATAGAGCGAGAGTCGAGCGTCCCGACGAGCGATCTCTCAGTTGCTGCGTCTGAGCCTCTGTCGAAAAGGCTCCTGCCACCATCTTTGAGGTGGCTGGCAAAGTCATAGCACAGAACGTGGCCTTGGTGGAAACGAGACGGACTTTCACTCCAAAATAATCGAAAGCGACCCGACTGGAATGGTTCCATCGATGCAATCACATTTCGCAATTCTTGACAGTGAACCAGATTTGGAGGCATCCTGCCGAGAATAAATTTCTCGCCGATGGAGGACAACGTGGCAGCGGAGCGACACTGATGGTGGTGCAATAAAGACTTTCTTCCTCCAAAGAAGAAATCACCGGGACTAAACTGTTGGTCGAACCTTTCGACGAACACACAGGATTCTTGAGTACTATTGTGACCAAAACATCGAAGAGATATCCTCAGGTGGCTTCGAGCAATCCCAAGGTGCAAATCCTGCGGTACGAGTTGTACCAAGACATCACCGTGGGAAGTCATATCAGGCCACTGGCGCACAAACACCGGCGATAGATGTTTCTCAATATGCAAGTCCGCAATTGAACTTGAGATTTCATTCGAAATCAAGTGTTCTTGACCCACTGTCGGTTCGACGCTCTGCGCTGGAGCATTCCCAGGGAAGCGACATTCATCAGCCGTGATCAAAACCAAACCCTTCGCAGAGGTGTGGTCGACGACAGCATTGAGAAACTGTACGCAACATGGTGCTTCAGCAGGCAGAACCATTGAAGTGGGCTTGGTGATTGACATGGCATCCATCACGCACGATGCGCTTGGGATCCGGCTGAGGTTCGGGTCACCAACTAAACCCGAACAATAGAGAGGAAGCAGACCCCGGTAAGTCAAGCAATAAATGCTACAAATAGCATTTTCGATGGCCGTGACATTTGAAGTGGCCAATAAGTCGTCCTTCTCTTTGGTTGATATGGCAGATATCTCGCCGACGAACGTGGAGTGCTCAGATGGAACTTTGCGAAACCCATCGCGAACATTGGCAACCATGCCAAATCCGGGGCAGTCGGAGGCAAATACGCCCTCCAACAGAAGGGCAGATTGCATATATGTGATGCATAGATGCAAGTGAAGGACATGTCGAGCAAACATCTGGTTTGAGCGTGCACAGTCCAACCGCAGGTTCTGAGAGCATCTTGGCATGGCCGTGCCAAAGATTTCCAACTTAATCTCCACTTTTGAAGAATTCGTCTGATGTATCTGGTCGTCCGAGTCCGTGCAGTACACGAGGATCAATTCTGCAGAGGAGTTCAATTTGCCGATTCTATAGAGCAAAATATCATGAATCCGCAAGCGACGCAACAAATTCAAAGGTCGCGCAAGAGGAAGGCTAATCTGATGAGGAGACCGGAGTCTTCTGACTCCAGAAACTTCAAACTGAATTGTCTCCGTATCAATTGCAGCAAAAGCGATGAACGTATTGTTCTGTGGAGTATATTCCACATCGTGGTAAACCGGGAGACCCGAGAGAGCGACGAGTCGTGTACCTGCACGCTCGGGTTCAAGCCAAAATGCATCCAAATTTGGTTGCAAGAATCCTCGAGTAAAAGTGGTCCAGTGTTCAAACCGTGCCGTGGCAGAATCATGATGTGTGTGCAATTCTTGTGATACATCAATCTGAACTTCACAGCCGGTTGCGATGGATCGCCGTGTTGTCAAGCCAGAAAAGCCCGGTTCTGAAGTGATGGCATGGCCGAAAGGATGAACGCTATGGGGCTGCTCATCATGGGATTCGGAACCATCTGGAAGGCAGGTCTCCAGGCTAATTTCTGAACAATCAATGAACGTCCGCTCAGAGGTGTAGGTAATATCAAATAGCTGGGTAAGTTGACCAAGCCTATCTGCGGGTTTGACCCAAACTAAAGGCGGAACCCGTTGACCATGAGAGATGTCATCCAATAACCACTGTGACTTAAACACGGAAATGATGTGTTGAAGTTGAACTTTGCAACTGTTTGCTTCGGAATTCGTCGGGGCCGAGAAGCTCGACAGTGGGTTGTAAAAGAGCATTCACCAATCCTACCGTGAAGATGGAGACAAAGACCATCCAGCAGGTGGCGGCGAGCGTTCTGGCCATCAAACAGGCGAGGACCATTCTTGGGCTCAGTGTCTGCTCAATCTTTGAGCGAGCTCTAGCTCCACGCGGTTCGCAGGGACAGTGCGGCAAGCTTCGAGATGAGTCGAGGACAACATAGGCATCATTCTTTCCGGGCGCAAATATTGACATGTATTCTTGGCATTCAGGATGCTCAACTGCGGCGTCTCCATTCAATTGAACACCACAGTGATACGAGCTGTTGTCTGCGGCACTCGAGAGGTGCAGTGGTTCTGCACCTGCTGAAACGTTGGGCAGATAGATGGTCCACGAAATATCCATCTGTTGAGTCGTGAAGCCCAGTAGAAACATCCACGACTTGGTCCATCGTCCGGACTTCAACGATTCAGGGAATGCTGGTATCGCCCGGCAGAATAAATCCCGATTTCTCTCATCGAGAATACTCAACGACCGACAATCCCGTTGTGAGGTCGGGCGGTCCGATAGTCCCATTATCATCAGATTTGAAGATATATCCCGGTGAGAAGTCAGTTCAACGCCGGAATCTGCGAGGCAAAGTTTAAACACAGGTTCTGCGCGGCATGCATTACTCGTCTTTCGCGCACCCAATTCTACACGCCATATCAGAAAGTCGATGTAATCGTGCACTGTAGCAGCAGTATCCGTCCGGATAGGGGAGCTTGGAAGATCGAGTCTTGAGACCAAATGTCTCACAGATATGAGCACATTTGAAGGTGTGTCTGAGGCGAATCCAAGTGAGACCAAGTGGTTGCCGTTTAACGTCGGACTCTGAATCAGGAAGTCGAAATAGTCGACATTGAAACCGCAAAAGTTCGAAAACATCAGTCTGGATTCCCCGCCCTCCTCGACTTCCATTCGGGTTCGAAGATGAAGGTAAGCGTGTGGGCCCAAAACAGGGCGGTCAGATTTCAGCGCCATTTCACAAGGCACAGTCGTACGCTTGAACGGGAGCTCAATCCGGACTGTTCCTGTTGCAAACCTCGGGAAGAATCCTTCAAGGTAAGCCGGGTAATCCGGATTGATGTACAGTCTCATTTGGCGTGGCCAAGTCCATTTCTTGCCAACATCTGACGACGGAAATTTCACGAAGAAGCCATTTAAAGGCGTGTACCAGAGGGTGTCGAAAAACGAATACCACAATGATAGATTCAGGAACCGAATGAGTGAAAGCTCATTGTCGCATTCGCGAGAAGGGCAACCTTCAGATCTGTGGTTGTAAGACCCTTCAATGGTGCGATATATCGCACATGGATATGATCCAGTTCGCAGAGCTTGTGTTCGGAGATACAGCAGCTCTGTCTTGAGGCATTGATTCACCCGAACACCATTCTCAGAAGCATAAGATACGCTCCTGGCGGGAAGATTGTCGAGACTTGAACTGTGCTTCAACAACACTTCAATAAGGTCGAGCTTTGCCAATGCAAAGCGCCTTCGAGCAAACAAATTGCCCGACTCGACTTTGAGACTCTCAAACTGTGCCAGTATGCATCCAACTATGAGGTCGTGCTCCGCCTCGTAGTTGAAAGTGATGCGCCGAGTCCTAACGAGTCGGCCAACACTGATGCCATTATGCTTTGAGACGATTAAGAGTTCATCAAAGCAGCTTGAAACAAGCTGAAAGAATGCAACTTCAACGCTCGACAAGCGATGCTTCGTACAGATAATTGTGGCAGTCGAGTTTGGCGAGTCCACAAGGAACCGCATAGACTCGCCCGGTTTGCCAGGTATTATTCCTGGGCTAGCCTCAGATGGTACCGAGCAGAAGTCCCCAAATTGCAGGGACGTCTTCCAAGCTATCAATATACGAATCCTAGATTCGTGAGCCGTGACGTTCATTATTCGCATGCACGCCAAGCGTCGCAGAAGAGCGACACAATTCGCATCATGGGTCCGAGTGTAATCTGTGAGAAGACCAGCAAATAAGGCTGTCAGAAATCTACCTTCGTGCTGATAGCCACGAGGTACAACTTGAAGCACAAGTCGAACCAAGATTCGGACCGTTGGCCCATGACACTGCATATGCGGGGGCGGTTCAAGTACTGAACCTGCGAGTAAACCATAGACGGCGACCATGAAATTCAATGTCTGCTGCAGTATTACATGGTGCGCACTCCATTCCGGGGTGAGATCCGAGCTATAGGACAATACGAGGCTGAATAACCTCCCGCGGTAGTATTTCCTGTCTCCATTGAGTCGCTCCAGGTCCGGAAGCGCACTCAGAATTTCTAGATATTTCCCGCGCAGATGCGGAGCCAAAATGGGAAACCATTTCCCCATTCTCTTATCGTATGTTCCTCTGGCTTGAAGAAGCGAGAGGAGAGTCAACAGATCAGAGAGGATCGGTTTAACCATTACATGGTTCACGGCGTCAGCCGGAGATTCCAGATACTTCAAGATCACGATTTCGGCTGGAACAGCCGAGAAGAATTTATTGCTCAATGCAATAAAGCAATTTGAACCTTCGAGTTGCAGTGCGTTCCTTTGAATCGCACGCTTCGTAATTTCCTGTGGCTGTCTCGATTCCCTGGTTCCGTCTTGTGAACCATGAGTATTCTTCATTGAGGTCCGGCCGGACTCTTTGTCTCGCATTCGAGACAAGCTTTGTGAGATAGTACGTCGAGACTTTTTAAAGCTCGGCGTCAAACCATGGATGTGGAACCCGCTCAGCCAAGGACTGGCGCAGCCATGTGAGGCGGAGAATCTCTTCTCCGCACAGATAGGTCCGATCACGTCAAGATCGTCAGCCACATCCAGCGCAATATCATTCGGAACTCTGTCCGAGATATTCATTGCTCCCCAACAGCGAGGTTCAGGGCCCTTCCCCTCTGCCTGGGAACCATCCTGGTTTGTGCACATTGCACTGCCAGGAGAGACGGTGTCACAGTCTGACCCGTCTGTGTCACTCGTCGCATGACAACTTGTGATGCGAAACCCCGGATCAACGATCGCGGGATCATGTGAAAGCTGGTAGGTTCGAGCGAGAGTAGTTAGCTCCTCGCAACTCATAGCCCAGACAGCCTCAGCTGCCTTTAGGCTTAAACCTAACTCAGGACTCTCAGGAAATAATCCCTGAAGACAGCTTTCATCCATTGCAGAAGCAATTGAACTGTCCGGCACATACAGCTCAAATTTGTTGCAGCCGATGCCCAGATCTTCAACAGGGGATGATGTATCACCCCGTGAAACGCCAACAGCCGCACAAGAATTGAGGGTCGAAGGCTGGGAAATTGGAGAAGCGACCTCACCCCCCATTTCAAGAGGGGTTTCAATTGCAGCAACAGCAATGGCCTCGTTGGCCAGAGACTGGTAAAGACGAGCAAGGGCAAGTAAATCCTCTCTGCTCATTGTACTCATTACCTTGGTACCGTTTAACGTAGCGTTGTTATTGAGCATGGCAGCGAAATTGATATTAGAATCTTCGCTACAAACCAAGACGGCCTGCTCGCAAGGCAAACATGCAGTCACACAGGCTACAGGAGACCTGCTCCAGCCGCCCGGCCTCTCGTCAGAGTCCAGAGCACGGTAAGAGGGTAACAAAAGCTCAGAGAGCTGCAGGTCGACACCCGAGGTGCCGACGCTGATTACACGTCTGAAGACGGGAGCACTTTTCACCGCAGTGCTGTACAGCGTGGCTACTTCATGGGATCTTGCACGAGCGCCAGCAGTAGAGCTAATGGTCGTGCAAGGGGAGTATCCAGTTGACAAGTAGGCAGCCATCTAGATTTCTGGTGGAGGAGGAACGTCGACAGCAAGCAGTCAGAACCAGTTGATCAGACTAGGAGAGACCAGCAGAGCAGCAACGGAATATCGAGCAGTCAAAAATATGTGACGGAGAGCAAGCGGCTAGTTCCGGCACACGGGTTGTTGTTGGGTGGTCGGTCCAACGGGGTGACTGGCGTAATGATAATATTGACCAAAGGTATCTATCGTACGGCTAACTACTTATATACTACGGATCGGTGGCTATACAATACATGTGAAAAGGTGAGTCAAAGAGCGGGGCCGCGGAAGCGGAACAAGATCGTAAGGAACATGAGGTAAGGAGCGTGAGGTAAAGTAAAGGAAGAAATGATAAATAATACTCCGGGGACGGACGGGGTTAAACACACAAGGTGTGGCCGTTACAGTTATAGCCTGATAGCCCCGAGGGCCGAAATGCCTCTTTTTCCTCTCACCACCACTGTGTCTCTCTCGTCCCTTGCGCTTCTTCCCCATCTGCTTTCCTCCTTGCTTGTATCACTGGCTTCTACACATACTTTCGGCCTCCACGTCTACGCGTCTTGCCTTAAGCTCGATCTCTAGTTAGAGACACTACGAAAAAGACGGCACGCGACGATACGTGTCCTTCTCACCGCCTCTAGATCCATCTAACCCTCGTGCTAGGCCTTGGAATTCAGCTCGCAGCCATCCTGCTCGTTCCCGGTCTGTGGTTACGTGGCTCGCGACGCGTTCCCGTAAGTGCCTCGATTTTTGAAGCAGTCTCCATCGATTGATCTTTTCCTCATCCTACCTCGTCCGACTGCGCCAGAGCCTCCCACAATCTTTGAATGGCCGCCTGGAATAGCTTACAAGTGTCTCTGTTGTTGCCTTCCTTGTTGCTTTCCACCTCGCAGGTGCTGCTCGCCTTCATTTAGCATGCCACGCTTGCCGGTCCATCGTGGCTTATCTTCCCTGTCGCTTCACATGTGGGTGAAATTTATATCTTCCCCCTTTTGTTTCGCGCTAACAACTCAGTCACGGTGCATGCACCCCTCCCTAGGTGCCCCGTTTTTCTCCACATCCGCAGCCACCGGGGCCACAGCCGCCGAAAGTGCCATTCACCCACCGCAGCGCGAGTCGGAACGCCGGTATGTGCATTTCTGTGTTCTCGACACGCCTCGCTGACTTGCATCTTGTCAGATGTCTCTTGTCGTACGCATCCAGGGTAAGCTCTTTGCGTGTTGGTCTTATCCTTTGTTCCCTACGTCCACATCCGCCGACCTTCGTAGCGCGCCGGCTCTCGACTTCTACTGTCTTAGTACGATTTTTATGTTATATAGCGATCAAACTTGAATCAATTCACGAAAGACTGTGTATATGACGCGGTACAATATATTATACAGGGAAGCTAAAATATTTATTTCCGCTGAACGAAAAGTTGCTGAGGTATAGGGGTTGGACTTCAGTGCGATGGTAGTGGATGCATGGATATTAGGCTGTTGCGGTTGCCGTGCAGTCAGTCGACGGATATGCGGACTCTGTCGTCGTCCCGGGAAGAGTTTCCTCTTCGTCCTTGGGGATCACAATTAACGGAGCTTGACCTATCCCGACTTCGAGGACACTCACTCTGGATCCCGCAAACACGGCTGGTGAGGTTACTACCGAGCGTCCCGTGCTCAACTGACTCAGCTCGATGCCGTCCTCTCCGTTTGGCGAAGCCAGGTCGCAATTATGCTGGCGCATGTTGAGACTACATTGATGATGAGTATGAGCGAGGCATGAACACAAAATACTCACCTCGCAAGCATGCTGTTCATGTACACTGCAAGGAGGATAAGCAAGCGAAGTTGAGGACAGACAGAATTTGGACCTTACATTTGCTATTGGGGGCGAACGACAAGAAAAACCAAAACGTATCGGGATATAAAAGGAACTAGTGGTTGAAGGCTCGGCGCTTTGATTAAACATCTGGATGGATGAAGACGTACCAGAATCATAGTGGCGGCCGATGAAGCGGCTGTGAGCATGCCGCGAATCACAGCGTTCGTCATCACCGAGTTCAGCATCTTTAGTGTCCTAGTCCTACTGCAGAGATTAGATGAAGACAAATCAATGCAAGTCAAAAGGCGTACCGCTCCGTCCCATCTTTGTATATGGTCAGACACCTGCAAAGTAACATCGTAATGACAATATCGCAAGCAAGCGAGGCGGCAGTTTGCAAAGTCGTGGTGACCTGAAGTCCGAAATTTCGTTCTAGTTCAAGGTGTCGTGGGATAGGTTTGGCTGTACCTTGGTTTGTTCCAGCTTCGAGAAGGACCGGAGTTGATACCTGTTCAAGCTGGTGAGGATGGCGATAGAGTAAGTTCGAAGGAACATACGACAAGATTGTTTGCGCAATTCCAGCCGCTATCAACTCAGAGGTCAATAATGTATCGGAATGTTCATTGGAGACGTACAAATCTGCACGAAGGCCAGAACGATCTGCAAAGGAGGGGTCGATAACGGAAAGATCGCTGAAGGTTGGGAACATACGACGGGATATGTTACCAACGAGGATAAGCGGCGAATTCCGGCCCTCTTCTTTGCCACTGGGAGTATTCATTGCAATAATATTCCACGGGTTAAATTATTTACACTCACAGCGGTAGATGACGCTCGCAAAGTGCCTATCAGGACTAGTTTAGTTTTGAATTGCGCTGTCGTTATAATATTCGACATACATTTGAACGACGAAGGCAGTAAGGTACTGAGGAAGTGAATAAAAGAGAGAGATGATGGGGATGTGGCAACTCACGTTGGCAAGCAGTTGAAGCTATGAACCTCTCAGGATGTGGTATCGCGGTCGTACAACGTGTGCACTCACCGAGTCAGACCTGAAGACCTCGAGTTGAACGTATGGAATATAGTAACGGACCGAGATGTACGCACCAGATCAAATCCCCTGGTGGCTCGCCAAATCTCTGGACGAAGCGATAGTAGGTTGAGATGAAAAAGAACGTGATCTGGACGGTTTCAAGGAATCTTAGACAGAATGTCAGAAAACGACCCGAATGGGGACCGTATGCCTACGTGACGATGACGACCTATTTTCCCGTCAGTGCTGTTCGATAGAGAGGAAAATGGATAGATGACTCACTGGACCCTTGATTGACCAACTATCGGTAGGCCACCATTGGAAGTAAAGGAATGTCTGGAATATTCCTACTCCGTACAGACTGGAGTCGTTTAATATTGCAATGCAGAGAAATAGCAGAGGAGCCTACAGCGTCTCCAGGAATAGTGAAATGAGCCAGGCGCCGTAGGTCGATGCTAACGATGGGGGTGACATGGGGGATGGAGAGGAAGTTCTGTCGTTGCGACCCGCTATAAGCTGCCAAAACAACAGAACTTTGGCGAGAGATTTCCTTACGTACAGTCGTCATGAGCGATAACGGCGTGGAAATATCGATTCCTCGATGGAGGAACACGGAAAGCTTCACTGCTTCTAATGGTGCCGTCAAATTCCTTATTGAGCTCGAATTTCATCTAATCTTGCCATTTTGATCACAGAATTGCCTATCATTCAGCACTAGGTCGATTCAAGACCAGCGGTGTGTTGCCGGCATGGCTTCTGTCTGGTCCCCCTTAACTTCTCTCACAGAAAATAAAGACTCGGTAGGAAATCCGCTTTGACAAAGCCTCTGTGGATGGTTCCCAGGCACGTATCAATCCTCGGGGCCTGTCAAGAAATAAACTTTGGCCAACGGTAGGCGACACCCTTCTCGGTGACCATGTGTTTCGAATAGCAACGAATGGGTACCATCTTCAGCCCTTTCTTTCGCCGCGTGCAAGTACTGAATTGCCTCCGAATCACGCCCAGCTACAGAACAACCCCCGAGCACGCGCCTGTGGAGCAGTGTAGGATGGGGAACTTGTAAGGCCGAGGCCGTTTTTCAGTTGAATCCACCATACCCTTTTTTTGAACTCCATCCATAATTATTGCAGTACATTATTGTGCCAAGCGCAAACATTGAAACAAGCCTTGTGCCAAACGACACGTGATGTCAAATCGTGAGAAAAAAAAATACCGTCAGTCCGACATAATACAGGGAACTACGACTCGAGGAAGTACGACCCGAAAATGATTAGTCCTCGTCCCTCCCTGAAGCCTAGCACCGCCTCCTCCTCGTCCTTTGTGCACGTGTTGGTCATCGTGTGCCACCTGCTTCGAGATGAAGAGCGTCTCAGCGCCGTGGCATGCTTGTGCGTTTTCGGGGGGCTGGGGCCTACGAGGGGTGGGAAGGGTCGGTTAGTGTGTGAGGACGAGGGACGGTGATGAGAGAGTAGCGGAGGAGAGGGACGGAGGGGAGAGGTGAAGGGGAAGAGGGGTGGCTACGCAGGAGGGGCGCCGTTGATGAGGAAGGAGGAACTCACCACGGATATGCATGTCTCGGTACACGGCGACGCAATCTTCCCCTGACGACATGGCCGTCGAACGTTGCGTACTGGGGAGACAATCTGGCCAACGTATCGCTGGTTGCAAGGACGGAGGCATCAAGACGGTCGTCACTCGCACTATATCACCCCGCGCACCGTTCTCATCCTGCATATCGGTCGAAACACCGCCCCCCACTTCCACACACATGAGGGTACATTGCCTGCGTTGGAGCGCTCGCCCGCATCCGGCTCCTAGCCGCCTTTAAGTGGCGGGCAGCGCAGCTGGATGATCGTGTCTCCGCAGAAACCCTCCCCCCATCCATGAGCAAGCCATGCAGCCGTAACTACTCCCCTGACAACCAGACCACGCGCGCGCTGTGCCCTGAGCTCCTCTGGCACTGCGCGCGCAACAGGGTACCCCGCGCAGCGGCTCTGCTCCGTCTCGGCGCGCGCGCACGGCCCGGGAGGAGGGGGGACAGAGAAGGACCGCGAGCGTATGGTTACGCCACTCCCCGTGGCGTGCAACCTCTTATGATGCGGCGTCCGTGCGTAGAGACACGGTCGAGAAGGCCAGCTCCTGGATTGGGCCCTCGAGAGTACCCTTCACAAATTCCCTCGGGGTTCCGCCTTCCCGTCGTCGTTGCTGAAGCCATCGCCGGGCGCTAAAGTACCACGCCCCCCACGCTGAGCGCAGCATTCCCTGGTACGTGCACTTCTTCCGCTCCATACTCCCTTTGTCTCTCTGCCGTCGGACCCTTTTCTAGACATTGAGTATCTCCTCCTCTCCCTGGTTTGCACCCTCGATGACGCCGGCCGCAAACAGGCCGTGTACGCCGGTGGTGCCGTGGCTTGGAGGCTTGTGCAGCCAAAGTTCGTGCCCATCCAAAAAGCCGGTACGTAGGCGAGGGGTGGCGAGTATAATCACGAAACCTGTAGCGTGGACGATTTGCGACGCGCGATTTCCGTCGGCCGCGTCAGCGGATGTGGAAGCAAGCCACAAGCCGGTGTTGCTGCTGTTGTGGCGTGGGCGTCATGGATAATGTGCGGTGGTGCAAAGGGAGAGGGATCGGGAAGGCTCGGTTCAGGTGGAGAAGCCCTCATTTGCGCTGTACCTGCAAACTGGCAAAAGCCTGAGAAACAGAAAACTAAGGTCGGTGTCGTTCTTCGCTCAATTACAGGAAGACGTACCCCCGAAAGCGAGCGCGACGTCGCTGTTCTCGTACTACCGTTCTGTCCGGAGCTCGTGCCGCTCAAGTTTGCGATTCGATTCAACAGCTTAGGTGTGAAACTGTAGGACAAGTGTGTCCCGGCACCATATCACCTGCAAAACGAGCGTTAACAAAAGTTTATGGATTTGAGGACGGAAGAGTAAGTGATGAGGACGACGCGTACGCGCGCAGGTAAGCAGGAGAGGATGAAAGAAAGCAAATACTCACCGTGTCCCTGCACCTATCAACCCCCCCGGTCGCCCGACTAAACCCTATCACCTCTGTCACCCACCGCTCCGCCAGCCCGGACCCTGACATTGGGATAAACACAGGTGAATCACCACGGGTCTCGTTGCGCTCGCGGTCCCACACGCCTCCAACTCCGTTCACCTCTTCCCGCCATTGACATCACCTTTCTGCGGGCTATCGACCCCATCCGCAACCGCACCCGCGAACCCAAAGGCCGGCCACGCCAAGCCTCACCGCGCACACACTCGGCGGCGTCGATTCCCGGCTGCCGTGCTGCAGGGTCCACTCTGCCCGCTGTTCCCGCTATGAGTGCCGCGCTCCGATTCCGCGCGCCGCCACGCATGGAACGGCATCATGGTGGTGTTGGCCAGGGAGGCCCTGCGAGGGCGAATAGGCGTGAATGGGGGTTGGGGTGGAAGTATACTGTAGAAAGCAACTCGGGCATCGGCAACGACGCTGAGTGAGCGGCGCGCCGGGAAAACTCAGTTCCCGCTGCGGTCGGTGCTGATGGAAGTATACAATGTTGCAGTGATATGCTCAACAGCATCAGTGTGTATCTACTCAGAAGCTGTGGCGCAGTGCCGCTGAAAGGTGGAATCAGAGTTCGCGCGATACGCCGCGACTTTACTGGCACGCAAGGCTTGCTCCAGAGGCTGCGGCTTATGTACGTGGACTTGCACGCCGCTAGTGGGATCAGCATTAACAGCGCTCGGAACCCCAGCTCTTGCAGACGACGTGAGGGGTATACAGGCGACGCAGAGAGCGGCATCGGGCCTCCACGTGCAGGTCGCTCGCGGAGTGCGTCCACGTGCGGCACGATGCGGGGCGCAGGCCGCCAGCCTCTTCCGCAGATTCCATTGCCTTAAACGGCATTGCGACCATGCATATTCGTGGGGACGTTGGCAGCGACGGTGGCAGTGCGTATCGTAGGTCAAGTAAAGACTCGCCGTGTGCTGAAGGAGTGGATGTAGACCGTGAATGTCGACAAGGGCGAGGGTGAAAGAGAGAGGGATGTAAGGTCGAGGACGGATCTAAAAGAAGACAGAGTCGGGTTAGTATGAAGGAGTTCTGGAAAGGGATACGAAGGAAAAGAGGGAAACAAAGACACGGTTGATGGTATAAGAAGAGAGAAACAAAGGCACAAACGCGCTGAAAAGCTCGCGAAACATGCAGCAGAAGAAAAAGTGATCAAAATGGACGGCCGTGCCAGCAGTCACAAATGATCGTGGAATGTGGTGCATGCCGGAAAACGTCACTGTATAATCGTGGGGCGTAAAATACAGAGAAAGATAGAAGGGGGCGGAGGGTGGAGGAGGGCAAGCCCTCGCGCGAGCAGACCGAGAGCCCGCGGAATAGTGCCCCAGCTGAGAAGCGCAAGGAATAACGAGAAGAGATAGAGATAGAGGGTGCACGCATCCACGAGGGGAAGTGTGGGGGCGTTTGTGGGACGCAAGATGTAGCGTCTGGTCTGAGGAAGCCGCACCCTCCGAACGCGAGCAAGACGGGCTGGCTGACGCCAAAAGAAACGGCGTAAAGTGGCGCCGCCAACACTGCACGCGAGCTGGTGCAAAGGGAACCCCTTGTGTTGTGCCTTCGGATCGAGAGCACCAGAAATGATGAAGAGACCGCGACACGAAGACACCACACAAAAATCGATTAAAATCGCCGCGAATATGCGGCGGGTCCTGACGCTTCAGGGCGGCGATACGGGGCGCGTTCGATGCCCGATGAAGGGAACCTTCTGTTCTGGTGCATAACGTGCATGGACAGCAGCCAGCGGCGACCAGTTGCTGCGTGGAGCGAAATTGCAATGAATTTCACAAGAATTCAATGAAGCTCGGAAGAGATTGGGGAAAATCCACCGAGGGACACACGAACGCGCTTTGGGACGAGGGAGGAATGAAATAGAAGGCGCAAAGATGCTCACCTACTCCCAGGTACGCCCATCGTCCAAAATTGGTCTCAGATCCGTTGGACGCAAGATTTTCGGCTTCCGCGCACGATGAGACCGGCACCGGCCAGACCACTCGCCTGGCCGAGTCAAGAAGTGCTTCAGGTAGCTCTTGAAGGGGAGAGCCGCGGCAGGTGTAGGCAGCTGAAGGAGAGTTTGAGCATCGTTTTAGGGTCCAAGAAGGCGGCATGCGATTGGCATGCATCGACTTGAGAATACCGTACTATTTGATTCAACAAGTCGACATGCGGCGTGACGCGTCACCCGTTCAACCAATTCGACATTTCGACAGAGACCCTTATTCAGCGTGACGGACACCGAAGAATTCCATCACCCAAGGAGACGATGCAGTTTGATTACGAATGAGACCGAGCACAGTCCCCTAATTTCTGATTTTGTGGTACATTACCCTCAGGATTTCTTCATGCTTTTTTTCTGGCGTTGATTTTATACTGGGACAACTAGCCTGAATGACCCTTTTAGTACTAGGAGCTGGAGAACATATTACTGCGCAGGTTCCAGTAGGAACAAGCAGTTACTGTACCGAGACACCATTTGGACCCAGGAAATGAGGATTCTCAACCTTGACTTTCTTTCACCCGGTATACGTGCGCGCCAATGTTCTTTTGTCCATGTCGCCTTGATTTCTGCCCCCCCGCTCGCGACTACCGACTTCTGTTCTCTTTTTTTCTAGGTCTCCTTTGACTTCACGTAACTCATCTCTTTGTCTTTCGCTTCAAGTGTGACCCTCCTCTATCTACATGGACGTGCGGAGTAAGTTCACCTCTTCATCTTTCGCTTAAAGTCTGACTTCACTTTAAACTCAGCCTGAATATATAGGCACCCCGAGCAAGTTAAATTTCTTACTCACCTTTGCAGGCTTTCGGCTTGCTTTCTGACGCGTAATCCTGCTCATATGTTCCCTCATCTTCATTGTAGATGCTCCAATCTGCGCTAAGGTCGTTCGCACTGGTAAGGCTCCAACCGTTTCCATTTGTAAACGCTTATCCAGGGTTTTGACCGATTCCATTAACCGTTCTTTAAGATTTTGCTCGTTCGGTTGTGCTATATCCCCGTGTAACCATTCTCCTTTTGTTTTTCCTCTGCTCTTGGTCTTCGGTTAAACCCTTCTGTGCTCCACTGCCTTTGCTTCTCAACACAGCCTTTTTATTTGCGCTAGAACAGCTGACCTGCGCGCAGTTCTTCCTTGACATGAAGCAGCAGACCGTAGTCCCTGCTATCTACGGCGCAGCGATGCAGCCGTGAAGCCATGTAATCCTTCCGGTAAACTCTTGACATATATAAAGGCGGCTTGCTGTCCGTGGATCCCATTCTTTGCCCACTTCACTCATCCTCAATATTAATTCTGTCTCTGATCTGATTTTCAAACTTTCTGTCTGTTGGGTACTAGGCTTCGACTCGAATCTGCTATGCTATTTCTAGGCTATATTGGTGCACCATCTCTCAAAGCAATTCTGTGCTTCTTTCAACATCGCTCTTCTCAAATTTCTCTGTCCTGTGCCTGGGATCGGCGGGAAGATCGATCTCATTTGCTCTTCAAGCTGTTGGTGAGTCTTTTTCCAGGCTGAGATTATCGATGTTGCTTGCCCGCGGTACTGGCCAGTCAATGTCCAAACGCCGCATTTTGTAATACTGAAGTACCTTTTATATTCTCACATCCCTAAAATCCCTAATGTGCCATGTCAACTGAATAATAAAGTTCATGTCGAAGCTTTAAATTTCTCTTCTCAACTGGCGCAACACCGGTGTCTTCCACTAACACTTATGAATTCGTTACCTGCGCTGTTTGCTGTCTTTGCATCTTGCGCTCTTGAATACCAGAGCGAAGCGGAGGGTTGTCTTGTTTCCGTTTAGTTTGCCCTGGGAGCAAACGGTCTACAAATCAATCAGTCGCAGTGGATTTGCTTGGGTGAATACAAGGAAGTCTTACCCCCCAGAAATGTCTCTTGGGCCATCTATGGTCCCCCTAGTGAGCTCACCTGCTGCTACGGACTATGGAGCGCTTGACCAGCGCATGGATTCCCAATATGGTAATTGTTCATGTGGTTGATGGCTCGTGCGAGATTGATGCGCCGCTTGGGATCTTCATCCTCACCTTTCCTCAGCAATGTGAGCGCAGAAATCATCTAAACGGCCATCTTTTCAGCATCCTCGTCTTTCATAGTACTGTTATTCACATGCTCTCTACTAGTTGTTTCGATCCCGGCGCCATTGAAGTTGAACCGTTCGATCTCAAGTTGCCGCGAACTGTTCTTACGTAAAAGTGTGCCCTGTTTTTGAGAACATACGTATATAAGAAAGTCCACCGTATTTTCCCGTGGACCCGGTGGACTTGGTGGACTCCGTGGACTTGGTGGACTTTTTTCGTGGACGCCTCACATAAGCCATTGGCTTTGTTTGTTCGCATACCAAATACGTCCAATCTCTGTCCCGACCACAACAGTACGTAGCGATATCTCTCTCTGTGAGTCCCCGCCTAGGCCCAAAAGTCTTGTATACTCACCAAATATCTTGTAGCTCTCATATATCACTCACAATGACCACTACTATCCCACTGACAGCATCCAATGGCGCCGGATCATCGGTTCATAGATTGTCCTACCGTGGGCTGCCCCGAGCGTATACCTGCTCGTCTTGTCTGTAGCGGCCAGAATGTCTCTTGGCACAAAGATTTGGAATACCAAGTCGTATGTCCCACCGCTCTAAGCCCTGATCTGGCATTCTAACCGTACACATTTCCAGTGCTCTATTTGCAAGTTTTTCAAATGGCTTGACCCTGAGGCAGCCGCTGCCGCAGAACGACGCTCGAAAGATGCTCCAGCCAACGGCGCACCACCATACCCGCCGCCACCAGACCCTGATGACATGTGGTCCCGCTCGCCGTCGCCAATGCATTTCGACCCATGGTCTCGCTCCGCGCAATCCGCGTTCCCTCTAGACCCAACACTCTTCCAGCCCACCCCTCCTCCATCCTCTCAACCCCGGCCTTCGATTTCGTCGTCGTCTCAACCCGTCTCCACCAATCAATCGTCCTCTAAACCAGGCTGCGCAACCGGTTGCGGTCGGCGTGCAGGATCGAAAGAGTGCAGTCACGGCTTTTGCAAAAATTGCTGCGAACGTCAACGGAAGGGATGTCGCTACTCAGGACATCGTACAGCATTTGCCGCACATGACCTACTATCACATTCGGACTTTAAATTGTTTCTGTAGCTGTAACGATCTGTACAATCTGTGAATTACATTTTAAGCCCAGGAACATAGTCTGGCACTGTCCCCTCTGCTTGAAGCTTGGCCTTCGTCAATCGATTTTTCCTCATGATCATTTCATCAAGGAAGAAGTCGTACTTGTCCACACCCATCTCGCGAAGGATTGAATGGTACCCGCCCAGCCATACATTCGTCTGCTCTGCCACGGATGAGTTAAAAAACCATGCCTTTCCATCCTCGCCGAGTAATTCAGGAAACTGAGTCGGATTACAGTGGTATGAGCATTCGACACCCTGCTTTGCGTGTTTGCAGGTCCAATGGAACACATCGACAGGAAAGCCAACGGTTTTGTAGAGCTCGATGTTGTTGTGGACGAGATACTTATACACCGTGCAATTGTTGTCATAGATCACGATGTCGGGCATGGAACTGTCGACGTGGAATACTTTTTGGAGCATGTCCTAAATTAGGAGAGTCAGACGACGCTGGTTTATAGCAGAAGGGGAAAACTTACAACTGTTTGCGATACACTCTCAGACCCGTAGAAGGTTGCGCATGCCACGATAATTCCACATGGTCGCACAAAGATCTGCTCGTTGTGAGTGCGCCGCCGGCCAAAAAGAGCCCGGAGCTTGCGATTGCCCTGGGGATCCTTGTCTGCCTCACATTTGGCAGGACTAGTGCTCTCTTCAACTTCCTCTGCTGTTACTTCCGCCTCGAATGCGTCATTCGGGTGTGAAACATTCGCTCTTTGAAGACGTCCACGGAGCTGGAAGAGCGCCTTATCCCGCTTCTTGTGATTGGTCTCGAGAAGGCGATGGTCCGCATTGTGACAGGTCAGAAAATCGTGCTCAACCGCTGCTTCACAGCCCTCTACAGCGCAGATATAGTGTCGATCGTCGTGGCCGAGACAGAAGCGATGTCGGTTGCTGCGGAGGGGCTCAGGGCAATTGTGGACGCCACAGCAGGGCCGGCCGATGGTTATTCCGTCAATGACAACGACATGAATCTTCTCTGGAAGATTGAATTGGGTGCTTTGGCAGAAACAGGAAATATTTAAACACATACTGAGATCGTCTCCTTCTCTCCATACACGCATACATTTGTCGCAGTAATGTGACCATTCAGGCTGCCCGCAAAGCCTGATATGAGCGTTCCTCTCGCGTATCGCCTCTTTAAAACATGCACTCTGTTCCCCGTCATTTGGAACCTGTAACACTGCATTCCTTTCTTCGCAATCTTCAAGCAATGACAAAATGAGGAAACCATCCCAGACATGCTCGGTGCGCAACTTGAAGCTTCGTTCGGGTGGCCAGTCAGGATGATCCGGACGATTCTCGGGCTTGCTGAGACAGGTGTCGTAAACGCGTGCGGCATTGGTGGCGGAAGTCCACGAGATGAGCATGAGACCAACAAATAGACTAAGAACTTCTCGTTCAACGTATTGATGCGCGCCGACTTGGATTGCGTCTGGTACACCTTGGTAGTATGTACAGACTCTCTCGTGAACGGAGTAATTATTGTGGTAAGTTGTCCGGCAGTCTATGTACATATAATTGAGCATGTCTGATATATGAAGTGATCAAGGTGACTCACCAGGGCAATGTAAATGTCCGGCATATGTCGCGCATGCTCCGTCGCTAAGAGTGAACAGGACAACCTTGGAGAGCCCATCCTTGTCACGTAATAGTTTCTTATTCAGGCAGCCGGGCATTGTGCAAGTTTTGGCTGGAGGAAAGAGCATCCGAGCGGCTGAAGAAAAGTTAGCATAATCGACACGAAGAAGCTGTGTGATGACTCTACACACAGAGCAAATGGTCAAGTCCAAATTCTCTGAACATCTTTGCATCTTTCCCAGCACTAGACCCATCTTTTTCGTATGTCCAGATAGTCTGACTGAATGCCGTCCAGCAGCCCGATACGAAGTCTTCCGGCATGTCGGTTGCACCACCGAGGAAAGATCGGACATGCTCGGGGGAGCTCTGAGGGAGCCTGCGAGGGATCGTAGGTCGACTTTTGGGCCAGAATTATTTCATCCTTCAAGCGAGATGCGAACCTGACGAAGGCCATTGCCTTATCCATTCCAACGGCCTCTTTCAGCCCAGGCACCCTGCTGAGAAACTGGTAAACTTCTTCCATTGAAGCCATCGCACACAGCACGCGTTTGACGTATTCGACAGCGGGATAAGGCGCGCTGAGGGTCGCAAAAAGTCCAGAAAGGGGCACGACGCGTCTTGATGACGCTTGAACAAACAAATATCATTTCCATTTTGGGCGGTATACGGCGCTTATCTAAATTGTCCACCAAGTCCACCGCGTCCACAAAGTCCACGGCTTTTGGTGGACTTCCGCAGTCAGGGATTTTCTGCTGTTTTTGGACCAAAATTCGTTCATGCAGACAACCGCAATGCATATGACAGGAAGCAAACAAAGGAGAGTAAAGGCCTGGTCACCAAATACCTGCGCGAGTATGGATACCCTGGAAAAAATACCGACGTGCGGTTTATAAACAGTTTTAAACTGTTTAGATACCGTTCCCATTCAATTTATTTGCCTCCGTAAACGAAACTCAATGGTTTGATCCTTGAAACTTCGCAGCCACTATTTATTCACCATCAAGAAGAACGTTTCCAACAACAACATCATTAAAAAGAAAAGGTTAGATTGGTTGCAAGCGGGCGAACTCAAATTCACGGCAACCATAACACCGATACCTGCTGCATCGCCGCCTAGCTTGATCGTGGGACATCGCCACATTCTCTTCTCTGTCGGACGACCGCTCTTCCTCGCAATCGCTAACCTGCTCGTTCCCGCAAACGCTGATGGAGCGCGTCAACCGATCCGGCCTAGCGACGCGTCCTCCCTTCCCATCTTCTCGCTTCGCCATGGGATGAGTCTTGGTGATGCCAAAGTATGTCCTGGTTAGGGGCTGTGCGCCGTGCCCGTCGCGCCGGTTCGACGGGTTCCGTGCGACGGGTAGCCGACCCGTTCCGTCGGGCCCCAGAAATATTTTTCGACGGGACGGCAACGGGACGGTTTGAGAAGGCGACGGCCGCCGAAATGACGGTCGTGATGGCAACGTGACGGCACGACGGGTGCGTACAGTTCAAGTCATAAAATGGGAGGTTTATTGGTTCAAAGATGTGGGGATAGACACGCAAGTTCACTTGAAGCGAGATGAATCACATATTATAGTGAGGGTGGACTGGAAAACGGTGCTCGAAGTAAGGCTGGCCGGCAATCAACGGCGGCAATCAGCTCGCATATCACCCTTCTCTGCGCGCACCTTTTGCACCAACGCGTTTTGGACGCTTTTAACACCTTCAGACCCTAACAAGACAAGTGCCCAAGCAACCATACTGTCTCTGTTGAGCATTTTCACCCCTACGGCATGAAAAAACTAACAATATCAAGTTGTACAGCAAGTATTTTCCCGAAGAAATACTCAACAGGTCCCCTAACGCTTGTGCGGAGTTGCGAGCGACTACGACAACATCGCAAAAGGGAAAATGATTTCCTACAAGAGGTCATCGCCTCCCGGCTGTCCGTGACGGCCGTCCCGTCGGCCGTCCCGTTCCGTAGAGAGTCTTTGAACCCCGACGACGGGACGGAGACGGGACGGGTTTGCCCGTCGCCTAACCGTCGAAACGACGGCCGTGCCCGTCGACGGGACGGCGCACAGCCCTAGTCCTGGTCAATTACACTATTCTCCCGTCTTGCGTCTAACCGGTTCTGTCCTCAGCCTTTTTTCCTGGGGGTGTGCTGGAAGTGAGTCGTCTTGCTTCTGGGTCCAGGGACTCCGGAGAGATGAACGTGGCTCGTGCTCAGAGTCATAGTTGATTCCAACGAGGGACTCCCCGGCGCTGGCACTCCTGTAGCACTCGCTGGGCGTGCAATTCGGGACGTCGTGCCCCTAACCTCTCCCCCGTCTCCTCCCCGCAGCCGAATTCCTTCCCCTCCCATCGCCGTCCTGCATCTTGCTCTTCCTCTTTTCCCTTATTACCTCCTGCCACCCATATGATGCTGCCACCTGTCCTCGCCACATCGCCTTGACGCTGACCCCTCTCTTCCCGCCTCGCAGGTATCGGCGGCGCGCAACTACGGCATCCGCGTGAACCTCGATTTATACACGGCACCGGAGTCGCAGGGTGGTGGATGGCCCCTTTTTTAGCTCTCCTTCCTCTACTCGACTATGTGGGAGGGCTCCACGGCGCTATGGAGGACCTCACGCCCGCCGTTTATGCACCAGCGGTTCACGCACCTGCGCGAGAATTGGGCTCTGCCGCTCGGGATTGCTGGCTCGCGTATATGAGGGGCTTCCGGTCCCTGCTTGGAAGCGATATTACCTGCTCTTGGGGACCCTCCCCCGGCTCGAGATCCTTCTCCCCGGTCCATGATTATCGTTCGCCTCCCCCTCATCTCCTTCCCTGCACTACCATCTCCGCATCCATCCTGACACTCCTCGCAGGTATAACTACTATGGCAAGCTCCGCGAGATCAACTTCCTTAACGGCGCCATGGACTACGCCAGTGCGCAGCGCATGCCCGACTACATGCACGTCATCATCGCATCCACCGGTCAGCTCCAGTTGAAACGCGACTATAAGAAAGCCAACGCTGACGCACCGCTTACAGTCTATCTACCGGATCTGCCGCAACCAGCTCACATCTTTGTATGTCGGACGTGGAAGGTATGTACCGGTACTCCGCGTCCCCTAGACCTCTTACTGATCAAGGGCAATATGCAGATCGGTCCCCATAGGACGACGTCCTGGGTTCGCCGCTGTGGCCCTACTATCTCGAGCTCTAGAACAGGTGGATACCGCCAGAACTGTGCGCCTCGATCGGCGTGTGTGCATTGGTCTTCGAGGGGATGTTCAGCGCGTGGCAGGCAGACGGCGCTGGAGCGTGTGAGGGGAAGATCGCGCTGACGGCCATCCAGAGCTGCGTCCAGTGGACACGCGACGCTCTCGAACGTGGATTTAGGGGTGACGCTGCTACCAACGTACGCGGCGAAGTCGAGCATCGGGGGCCTGCCGTATGTGACGCCCGCCGCGAGCGGAAGCGCGAGCACAATGAGGCTGACGGCGAGCGTAGGCAGATACGGCGTCGATGGGTGCACATACCCCGATGCATGGAGGGCGATTGGCTGTCGCTGTGAGCAGCCTCTGCGTTCTAGGCTGGTTTTTGCTGTTCTCTTTTTCGATGGGACGATACATACTTGGGATCTTGTCTATTAAACATCTAGTCTCTCATAGACAAGTGCTACGACAAATATGCTCGCACCTCACATGTTATAGTAAACATGTACCGTGACGACCGAGACCTTACAATCCTTCAGCTTTGGTTGTCTGTCTTGCTTCTGCTCAGCGGTTCAATTATTCAAGCTAGCATTGATAACGGATAACGAATGTGATTTGACTATCTAGACTAAGGAGTGTGGAGGATGTCGAATCGAGCAATCTCTGGGTATGCCACAAATGAAAACAGGGGGATTTGATAACTCTTTCGCCGACGCTCAGCTGTCAAACCCCGCGCACGCATCAACGCCTCCTGTTTTGTTGTCCGTGTCAATCCCTGAACCAGACAGGCTCGTCGCGCCGATTTTGCTCGTCGGGAGGATGAAGGTCGTAATGCCGAAGGCATACTGGGCCCGGATACGCTGGCGTGAGTTGAGCCTGTGCGAATGGTGAGGCGTCGACGAGAAGGGTGAACTCGAGAACATACGACGTGAGGAAGGTGATCATGTAAACTGGAGAGATGTCAACTTGGAGCATGCGGCTATAGCTGGTAGAGTACTGACGTTCACTAGACGGGGTAAGTCCTAGAAAGAACCAGAACGTATTGGGAAAGGTCAAGAACTGCCAACGAACGTGAGTAGAGACAAGTTGGTAGTCAGTACGGGCTCTACCAGAACCAGGTCCATTCCTGACGAAAGCGACGTCAGTGTACCGCGATTTATAGCGTCGGAGATGAGCCTGTCCAGCATGAGCCGCGTTCTGTTGTGCAGGTACATCAGGCCTAATCTTTTCGGCAAGAGACAGCTTGCTTCTCTATACCTCCCTTGCGACGACGGAGAGAGATACAGAGGCAAACCATGATCAGCAGGTCGCAGGAAAGGGACGCGGCGGATTGGACGGTGGTTATAGGCTGATGGGGAGTTGTCAAATCGATTTTGGGGGCGGAATGGACTCCGTACCGTCGTTTCACTGAGTCTCGTATACGATCCAAGGTGGTATCTGAATAATCAAAAAGAGTTGGTTCGGTAAAGCAGAGCTTAGCCTACGATACGACCGTTTGGGCGATGCCAGCGGCTGTCAAGAGCATAAACGTTGGCGAGGGCCACATCAAACGAAACAGCAACATACAAATTTGCACCAGAGCCAGAATAAGCTGTTTCATAGGGAGAAAATGAGCTCAAGCGAAGACAGGGGGGGAGAGGGGGGGGACAAAAAAACATACAATAAGGCATACGCCAAAAAGAAAAAGGCTGGATCTCGGCCAATTGGCTACTGGTGTGAAGTTGAGCTTTGGGCGTGTCGGGGACAGATATTCACTTACAGGCATGTATGCGACTCGCAAAATATCTGGAACAAATGAGCGTACGTGGTGGCTCAGGTGGAATACATTACACTTGAACAGTAAAGGTGGACAGATACTATAAACTCAATAAATGACGATCCTATCATACGGCGGACGACTCACAGCAGCGAGGAGTTGCAACTACATGGGCATGGCATTATTTGCGTGTACAGAACAATAGAATGCAATGAGCCATACCGAATCGGCCCTGGAAATATCGCTCTCTTCAGACCCAGGCCATGTCGAAGGTCGAGGACGATGCTTGCTTACCAGATCAACTCGGTTTGAATGTGGCCGAAACGCTCCACGAAACGAAAGTATGACGACAGGAAGAAAAAAACAACTTTCACCGTTTCCAAGGCCCTATGGACGGAATATTTTAGGCGGGAGTAGCCCGAGGGAACGAAAGGGCACACAGGACGACCAGGACCTATCAAATGTCCAGTTTCGGAAAGACACACATGGTTCTTTGCTCACAGTCCACTTGTCAGAGGGCTTATCCGCCGGACGATGGAAAAGGTAGATATATGTCTGCAGAATACCCATTCCGTAGAGAAGACTCCCGAGAAACAAGGCGATCAAACATGCCCCGTACGTTGAATCGAGTTGGCCTGACATAAGAGAAGCGTGGACCCGGTGGTGAAGAGAAATCGCGGTGAAGAGCAAGGCTGATCGATCCTGAGGCTCCGTGTTATATACATACCCACAAGTCTACAGATTAGGTTCCAGCTGTCCGATCGGCGCAGATTAACTTCTGGAAACTCACATTATATTACGATCAAAGGTTTGAAAGATTTAGAAGACTTGATCCTTTCTGACCGCGCAAAGCACATCAGTACCTTGCTGCGGTGCGTGCCGTCCACCACTTAATCCCACAATCTACACCGTTCAAGACCAGCTCTCTACACCGATAGCCGAACCCTGAAGTCGAAGGAAGCTCGGATGGAAGTTCGTCTTTGGCTGATTTGGATGTTGTTTTCCGGTGGGGGTTTAACAGGTTCAACGCCACATGCATACAGCCCTGAAAATTACCAAAGAACTTTGTCAACCTGGCGGCAGCACTATCAAAGATCTATGTCGCTGTGCCGGTTGGAGATTGATTCTTCGTGGAAGAATTGCTACTCTTCAAAGACGATATTATGGAGTTTCGGCATGGAAGCCAATCTAACTCCTTGAAAAGTGCTTCATAATATCATCTTTGAAGAGAGTCAGTAATATCATCTTTGTCTGATTCGAGGAATCCAGGCGAATCTCTGCCACACTGAGCCACAGTCCGTTCTCCGTTTGTGTCTCACATTCATAAGGCCTTCCGAGCATCCCTAGTGCCTATGAGGCTGGTCTCTCAGCCGGTCTGTAGAAACTCTAGTAGGAACGCGCGCTCTTTGGTTATTTCTGTGCACATCTTGTTTGGAAGCACTGAGAACGGTGACAGAGTACTCAATGATCCAGAAGGTAGTACGCGTCTAGTACGCGTCTACGGTTGAAATTTTTTGGAGTCTGCATATTCGATGCAGTCAACAGTTCGAACGCGCTCTGGCTCTACCGTGTGCACACCATTATTTTCAGACCTTATCTCGGATTCAAATTGGGAACATACGGCAAGCCGCCGGACTAACAAACCTGATCATCAGTCGATCAATATGGAAGGAGGAAGCACGATTAGAAGCCCGTAACATCAATATCAGCAAACAGAAACGGTTCTTGTTCTGAATGGAAGAATCTGAATGTCGTCACATTTGACAGCTCGGGTCTCCGATACATATGGACACACGCAGCCCATGAATTCCCGCTTCTCTTCTGACATCCCACAGTCACAGATGTCGCCTCCAACAGCCGGAGTCCCTGGATGATTGTCTTGTACTGTATGTGCGTTGACAGTTCCGCGACACTGAATTCTGCATAACCGTCATCACGTTCCTCGAAACAACTCAAATCATTTTAATTTTAGGTCAACTTATTTTTGCCTCGCACACAAATTTGGTGTAATGCAGGAAGATTTATCAGAATGGCGTGTTCCTTTCTATCTTCCATTTCTATGATGGATCTGTTGATACACGTCTGACTCAGTGCGTCCGCTCCATTCAACAAGTCCTCAATGCAACTACTAGCGACCGTAAACTATAATCCCAATTTCTCATTCACTCCTCGGTCCTCACGGCTTTTCCAATTTTACTATCCAAATGTTCGTTCTAACATTTCCGCCTGGCGGAAAGTCTCGCTCATTTCTCCCAGTTTCTTCACCAAGCATATGTATCGACGTGCCTGCAACGTTCTCGACGAGATAATACTACTAACGTTTGGCACTGATCGCACATTCCAAGTTGGCTTAGTACCAACTAGAATCCATCGTCGCTCGTTAATAGGAACGTCTGCATTTTGCCGCTGCCGGGATGACAAGGATCTGCCTGTGGAGATACTTTTTCATTAGCGGTGCGAAAAGATCATCTTCATTTTAATCGGGGTAGTCGCTAGAGTTCCTTCAATGAGTTCGGGTTCTGCATCAAAGCGGCTATATTGCAAATAACGGAGGATCATGCGGCCAAAATTGACTTGTGGGCGTAAAACATCGTCTGCCTTGCCCGGTTTACTAGGTGCGCGTCAGGCAACCATGACTGTTCGATACGAGTGTCTTTTTCTCCGTCATTCCCCGGCAAGCTATAGGACAATTAATTGCGAGTTAGAGAGACATAGAATTGCTACGTCGTTGTGCGCAAGAGGATTAGAGTAATACCTGACGAGTGTTTGGCTGGGAACGACAAAGTCCGGCGCAAAGGCGTTGCCAAAACAGCGAATGTATCGGATGCAGCAGTCACTCCGTGCTCGCTTCGCGTTCATTCCGTTATTTTCTCACTCACACATTCCTTTTGCTTCTAGTTCTCTACGACGCGGTATCGCGTTTCCTCTTGTGGAATGCATCCCTGTTGGGATCACACCGCCACGCCCTAATGGAGGCATGCACAAGCGAGACGGCAGCGGAAAGCTAGAATGATAAATAAGGCCTGGCAAATGTATGTGAGCAGCGGTGCGTATCTGAAAATAAATGGCCAGAACCGAAGTTTCTGCTGCGACGGGTTGTGAAATCGCCTGCTTATCATCTTTGCTGCTCAGATTTCAAGTGAGGGCAGGAGAGCGAGCGTGGCACAATATTATGGAAAAAGCCAGCTCGACACTGACGGAAAATTGTGGGCGATTGATGCTTGGAAGCTACATGCTCACTTTCAATGCATCTGCGGACAGCGATGGCTGCACTGTGAATCCGCAAACAGTCGTGCGCAACTTCACCCTCCGCATTCCTTTTATGAGTCAATGTTCCCGCTTGAATTTCATCTGGAATTTCGCGTCAGTTGGTGCTATTAAAGGTAGAAGGAAATTCTCGCGCCTCGCGCCGCTCTCGAGGGCTGCAGAACACGTAAACGTAGTGCACATGGACATGTGGGAACATGTATGGGCGCGCTAGAATATCTGAACTGGTGAAAGTTGCCAAACTTTCCTCGGGCAACAAAATACATGTAAAACCGGCGACATGATGTATCTGGTATCACCGGGAGGGTGGTTAGATTGAAGTGCTGGTGGTCGGGACTTACACAGGCGCACGACAGGAAAAATTAGGCCGAGGATAGCAAATGTACAGTTCGCTCGACCAACCTATGAGCGGGGAGGGACACTAGCAATGGGACTCTAGTTGCAGATGAAATCACGAGGGAAGCATTAAGCGGTCTGTTCGGCTTCCAGAATCACTACAGCCTGCTTAGAACACAGAGAAGAAACCTCGAATGAAATCGTGAATCTGTGTGGTGAGGCGGACCTGTTCTCTACTGTCTATTGCCCTGTGATTCATAAGCTCGCTTGGTAGGAACAGCAATCCGGGTGTGGGTGCTTAAAACAAAGCGAGAGAAAATTCGAGGACGATTGGCCAGAGGTTGGGGTTCTACACAGTACGAGCATTGATGAAGAGACACGCCTGAGAGAAGCCGACGAACAGAAAGAAGACATGTCGGGCGACACATAGCTCCAATGGATTCGGACCCGGAGAAAGTCTCAAGTCAGGAAAGCGTGAGGCACGGGTATGTAAGGCGTGTTACAGTAGATTGAGAGAGTTTATGTTCAGAAGCAGAGAATCTCGAACTCAGTTACATTCACGCGGCACAGATTTGTAGCAACGGGAAGAGGCAAAAATAAAACACGCCGGTAGGATTCGAAGAGACCTCTCACATACTTTGTTTTGTTAGAGACTCTTGGAATATCTGCAGGTAGAGCGGTATGTTCTCACGGATTCTAGAGGTACTTCGTCTGGAAGGCTTTAGATGATGAACGCGAGTTCGGTTCACGATCCAGTAATCCATCCAGCTTGAAGCGTGAGATTAACCAGCATTCAGAAGCAGATGGAATGTGGATGAAGGAGCAAGACTTCGCGAAGGGAACGACGGGAGTATGGCCCCCTGCCCGAAATTTGGAAATCATAGATCGTAGTCCATCCCTCTCTGTGTCGTAAGTATTCTGTCCGCCCCTTCGTGTATTGTGGAACCTAAAGAACACGAGGTGAGGATATTCCGGGTACGAGTGAGAGATGGTGGAATATTGCGACGAAGACTTGACGAGGATCCAGTCCGGCGTCGGTTGGGATTCCACAGAGATAGAGGCGAGGGTCGGATTCCAGAGGCATACAGAGAGCTAGTATGGGCCAGCTTGCCGAGTGAATTTGGTGGGTTTGCGCTCGGATGCGTGCGGTTTAGCGAGCATTACAGCGCAAGCCTACCGGAAAGATCTTACGCAAAGAAGTAATGAAGTTAGGTGGCGGGAGACTGGAATCGGGTTGGCGAGTGGCCGTAGCTTGTCAGAGTTATCAGAGGTACGATCGCGAAGAGCATCTGGACCAGGACGGAACTCAGGACAAATTCTCACGGTTTCGAGTCAAGTAGGGTATGAAACGAGATGAGGGAGGAAGACGAGCAGTCAACAACCATTGATCCGACGCCGGCAGTTCGCGGCCAATTGCCTTGCTCCTGGCAGCCATCCGAATGGCCACGACGTTGCGCCTCAGCTGTAAAATTACACACTGCTCCGTTCTCTGGATCTTCTACTCACCGATGGATTTACGCCACCGTCCTTCAAGTTCCCGACCTCCGTCAGCATCATCTTTCGCTGCTCGTAGACTCGCGCCACTCCTCCCCGTCCTGCCCGTCGCAGGTCGTCTCGTTGTCATCCTGTGTATATATATTACGCGTACTCCCTCTTCGACTAACGGCTTAACGCTTCAGGCTCAGATTACTTGAAGGCTCGAAGGCTGGATATCCGCTCTGCGCTCCTTCGAGGCGTCTCTCCGTGTGCCAGTCATTGACCCCCACACCAGCCGCACCCGCCGCGCGTCGCCCTGCCCCCTCTACTCCCCAAATCCAAATCCAAATACACATCCACATCCACATCCGTACATATTCCACCCTGCACCCGCGCCCGCACCCGTCCCCGTCCCACACCGCACGACTTGAGGCATCGTCAAGCCTGCTCTACTCGATGACGAGGCTCAATCCCATCGAGCAGGCTGCGCGCCCAGCACCATAGCTACGTTGTCCGAGCGTCGCGCGCTTCATCAGCGTGGACAATCGCTGTAGTGGCGGGGATACTGCACTGTCAATACCCATCCCCTGCCCTGCCGCTGCGGCTCAGCCTACCTGGCGGAGACAGGAGAACGTCCACGCCACTAGATCCCCGCGTCGGTTACTGGGGATGCTGATGCGATACGGGTGCAGTGTGCACCGGTACCAAGCTTATCTTGGTTGTGGATAGTGGATTTTGAAGTGGGATGGAGGAGAGGTCGACAATCGAGATCTTGCTTTCGCGGGGTGGGCCGAGTGGCTTGCGCTCACACAGGGGAGGTGTTACGAGGAGGTAGGAGCCTCGAGGAGGGACGGGAACGGCGAGAGACAAGTACTTTTCGAGCGACTGCGCCCTCATTTGTGACGTACCTTCCTTTCGAGGCGAAAGTGGTTCCATTTGAATTTCCTTCACCCGACAAGACTTAGAGGAAAGACTGGTAATCAGTGCGCGCAGACCAGACAGGCGCTTTATTTAGCCGCCCACCTAGACGCCGCGAGAGAAAGAAAAACTGGAAGCATCATTTCATGAGATTCGATAGAAATCTCGTTGGCTGGTCGCAACAGAAAATCCCTGACTGCGGAAGTCCACCAAAAGCCGTGGACTTTGTGGACGCGGTGGACTTGGTGGACAATTTAGATAAGCGCCGTATACCGCCCAAAATGGAAATGATATTTGTTTGTTCAAGCGTCATCAAGACGCGTCGTGCCCCTTTCTGGACTTTTTGCGACCCTCAGCGCGCCTTATCCCGCTGTCGAATACGTCAAACGCGTGCTGTGTGCGATGGCTTCAATGGAAGAAGTTTACCAGTTTCTCAGCAGGGTGCCTGGGCTGAAAGAGGCCGTTGGAATGGATAAGGCAATGGCCTTCGTCAGGTTCGCATCTCGCTTGAAGGATGAAATAATTCTGGCCCAAAAGTCGACCTACGATCCCTCGCAGGCTCCCTCAGAGCTCCCCGAGCATGTCCGATCTTTCCTCGGTGGTGCAACCGACATGCCGGAAGACTTCGTATCGGGCTGCTGGACGGCATTCAGTCAGACTATCTGGACATACGAAAAAGATGGGTCTAGTGCTGGGAAAGATGCAAAGATGTTCAGAGAATTTGGACTTGACCATTTGCTCTGTGTGTAGAGTCATCACACAGCTTCTTCGTGTCGATTATGCTAACTTTTCTTCAGCCGCTCGGATGCTCTTTCCTCCAGCCAAAACTTGCACAATGCCCGGCTGCCTGAATAAGAAACTATTACGTGACAAGGATGGGCTCTCCAAGGTTGTCCTGTTCACTCTTAGCGACGGAGCATGCGCGACATATGCCGGACATTTACATTGCCCTGGTGAGTCACCTTGATCACTTCATATATCAGACATGCTCAATTATATGTACATAGACTGCCGGACAACTTACCACAATAATTACTCCGTTCACGAGAGAGTCTGTACATACTACCAAGGTGTACCAGACGCAATCCAAGTCGGCGCGCATCAATACGTTGAACGAGAAGTTCTTAGTCTATTTGTTGGTCTCATGCTCATCTCGTGGACTTCCGCCACCAATGCCGCACGCGTTTACGACACCTGTCTCAGCAAGCCCGAGAATCGTCCGGATCATCCTGACTGGCCACCCGAACGAAGCTTCAAGTTGCGCACCAAGCATGTCTGGGATGGTTTCCTCATTTTGTCATTGCTTGAAGATTGCGAAGAAAGGAATGCAGTGTTACAGGTTCCAAATGACGGGGAACAGAGTGCATGTTTTAAAGAGGCGATACGCGAGAGGAACGCTCATATCAGGCTTTGCGGGCAGCCTGAATGGTCACATTACTGCGACAAATGTATGCGTGTATGGAGAGAAGGAGACGATCTCAGTATGTGTTTAAATATTTCCTGTTTCTGCCAAAGCACCCAATTCAATCTTCCAGAGAAGATTCATGTCGTTGTCATTGACGGAATAACCATCGGCCGGCCCTGCTGTGGCGTCCACAATTGCCCTGAGCCCCTCCGCAGCAACCGACATCGCTTCTGTCTCGGCCACGACGATCGACACTATATCTGCGCTGTAGAGGGCTGTGAAGCAGCGGTTGAGCACGATTTTCTGACCTGTCACAATGCGGACCATCGCCTTCTCGAGACCAATCACAAGAAGCGGGATAAGGCGCTCTTCCAGCTCCGTGGACGTCTTCAAAGAGCGAATGTTTCACACCCGAATGACGCATTCGAGGCGGAAGTAACAGCAGAGGAAGTTGAAGAGAGCACTAGTCCTGCCAAATGTGAGGCAGACAAGGATCCCCAGGGCAATCGCAAGCTCCGGGCTCTTTTTGGCCGGCGGCGCACTCACAACGAGCAGATCTTTGTGCGACCATGTGGAATTATCGTGGCATGCGCAACCTTCTACGGGTCTGAGAGTGTATCGCAAACAGTTGTAAGTTTTTCCCCTTCTGCTATAAACCAGCGTCGTCTGACTCTCCTAATTTAGGACATGCTCCAAAAAGTATTCCACGTCGACAGTTCCATGCCCGACATCGTGATCTATGACAACAATTGCACGGTGTATAAGTATCTCGTCCACAACAACATCGAGCTCTACAAAACCGTTGGCTTTCCTGTCGATGTGTTCCATTGGACCTGCAAACACGCAAAGCAGGGTGTCGAATGCTCATACCACTGTAATCCGACTCAGTTTCCTGAATTACTCGGCGAGGATGGAAAGGCATGGTTTTTTAACTCATCCGTGGCAGAGCAGACGAATGTATGGCTGGGCGGGTACCATTCAATCCTTCGCGAGATGGGTGTGGACAAGTACGACTTCTTCCTTGATGAAATGATCATGAGGAAAAATCGATTGACGAAGGCCAAGCTTCAAGCAGAGGGGACAGTGCCAGACTATGTTCCTGGGCTTAAAATGTAATTCACAGATTGTACAGATCGTTACAGCTACAGAAACAATTTAAAGTCCGAATGTGATAGTAGGTCATGTGCGGCAAATGCTGTACGATGTCCTGAGTAGCGACATCCCTTCCGTTGACGTTCGCAGCAATTTTTGCAAAAGCCGTGACTGCACTCTTTCGATCCTGCACGCCGACCGCAACCGGTTGCGCAGCCTGGTTTAGAGGACGATTGATTGGTGGAGACGGGTTGAGACGACGACGAAATCGAAGGCCGGGGTTGAGAGGATGGAGGAGGGGTGGGCTGGAAGAGTGTTGGGTCTAGAGGGAACGCGGATTGCGCGGAGCGAGACCATGGGTCGAAATGCATTGGCGACGGCGAGCGGGACCACATGTCATCAGGGTCTGGTGGCGGCGGGTATGGTGGTGCGCCGTTGGCTGGAGCATCTTTCGAGTGTCGTTCTGCGGCAGCGGCTGCCTCAGGGTCAAGCCATTTGAAAAACTTGCAAATAGAGCACTGGAAATGTGTACGGTTAGAATGCCAGATCAGGGCTTAGAGCGGTGGGACATACGACTTGGTATTCCAAATCTTTGTGCCAAGAGACATTCTGGCCGCTACAGACAAGACGAGCAGGTATACGCTCGGGGCAGCCCACGGTAGGACAATCTATGAACCGATGATCCGGCGCCATTGGATGCTGTCAGTGGGATAGTAGTGGTCATTGTGAGTGATCTATGAGAGCTACAAGATATTTGGTGAGTATACAAGACTTTTGGGCCTAGGCGGGGACTCACAGAGAGAGATATCGCTACGTACTGTTGTGGTCGGGACAGAGATTGGACGTATTTGGTATGCGAACAAACAAAGCCAATGGCTTATGTGAGGCGTCCACGAAAAAAGTCCACCAAGTCCACGGAGTCCACCAAGTCCACCGGGTCCACGGGAAAATACGGTGGACTTTCTTATACACGTATGTTCTCGGTCGCAACCTACCTCACGAGATTGAAGAGAGATAAGTACAAGACTTGTAAATACAAATCTTACAAGGCGTAGAAAGGAGAAAGTCGTCGTGGGGGCGTGATAGGCTGCAGCCCGACGCTTGGATCGAGAACTTAAAAAAAGGAAGGAAGATAAAGAATGAGAAGAGGTGTAACTAAACTAAAGAGTTCCCAAGGCAGCTCATGCTCCGCAAGTCAGCGCCCCCGACACTGCAGCGCAATTTGAAGGGCAGAAAACGAATAGAAAAAAGTTGTACCCGAAAGGACAGCACATTCACCATACAAGAGACACGCCGCGGCGAAGGGAGGGTAGGCTGCCGTGCCCGGTGCGTCATGCTGGCCGCACATTCCCGCCGCCCCCTGCGGTGTGAAGGGGCCGACATAGCAGATAGGCCCACACAAAAGGCGCGAGTGCATACGCAAGCCATGAGACCAGCGCGATACGATGGCGGGCATCATGTCCCCAGCTCCTCGCGCATCAGACTCCGTACTGCGCCTCTCACGCGCATCCAGTTTCTTAGCCCACTGAGAAATGAAACAAGAACAAAGCGAAAAACGTACCGATCCCCCACATAACATTATGCGGCCCACTGCAGGTACGTCCTCCCCCGCGTCCACCCTTACACCACCCCTCGCGGCGGGCTCCTGAGTACGCATTCGGATCCGCGCACGCATACGCCGTCGCTGAGCTCCTCACCGCCAGCGTCAGCGCCGCGATCCCGAGAATCGTGTACGAGAGGGCTTCAATTTGATCTAAAAATTTCTCGGCTTTTACACCAATTCTCAGTCGAAAAATCTCGCTATATACCATAGTGTCCCCAGAAGATCTTGATGTAAATATGAAGCCGTTCAAGCAAAAATAATTTGTGGAGGCTCGCCATTGTTGCCTTGGTGACCAATTTTCAAGTCGGACTGTGAGATGTACATTAGTTGTGGAGTATTGAACAAAATTCGTAGACCACCATCCGCAGCCGCGGGATTCCGCGGTTGCCAGAGATTTCTTGAGAGCCACCTCGGGGCCATAAAATTGACATGAGCTGGAAAGCCGAAACAGAGGGTCGGATTCTGACCATGATTACAGGCCCAAGTTTTCGAAAAATCTAACTGACTAGTGATACGGCCGTCTATACGGTTAGACGGGCATTACGCCATAGGGTACGGCGTATGCCGCATTGCGTTCAAGTGCGGAGGGCCGAAGCACAGTCTGCATCTAGTTTCGCATATGCATCGAATCGGTCTTAACCACTGAGCAAAAAAGCGGGTATGATGCACGGCGCACTGCGGCCACGAGCTCCTGATCACAAATGGTATCATTCAGTTGCAGACCGGGGTTCGACTCCCCCGCACCCGATGCTCGTGCTGCACCTTTTCATTTTTCATTTCCGCTCCGTCGGTAGGTCACCGTAGGTGTGGAATTATTCTCTTGATTATTAATAATAAATTTGGTCTGATACTCCCCAATGGTTTCCGATCGTTGCAGGCTAACGTTGATTATCCCGCCAACTTCCGTATGGGATCTTGAAATTCGTCCGACCCATTGTACCATGGCATTCAAACAAGAAATCGGGTGTAGTGAAAGGGGCACAGCGGCTTCAGTTTTCATATGGCCAACTTTGACCTTGAACGTTTGAACCTGAAGACCGGCACTCGACTACCCGCACCGGACGTAGGTAGTGAATAAGATCTTTTCCGCATTCTTTTTCTTCCTGCGCCTTTCTATATTTGGTGTAACTCCGACCAAATACTGATATCTTGCATTCCATTATGACAGGCTGGCCCTTAACTATTCAGCCAAGCAACGCACGCACGCCCAATGTCAAAATTCGTCGACTCAATCTAACCACGGCAGCCGTACAAGAAATCGGGTTTGATGCATGCTGGTTGGGCGTTCCATCCTCGGAAGGAATTCATGCCGCAGATCGGGGTTCAACCGCCCGCACCCGATGTCCGATCTGGGTATAATCTCTTTTTTGTATCTCTCTTTTTATGTTTCTTCCATCTGCTTTTTATTCCACTTGTTCCCAGGCCCTTATCAATCTTCGGGCTCGTCAAGCCCGTCAAGAAATAAATTTGGCCAATGGTAGGCCTTCTCGGTGACCCTGTGTTTCGATTAGCAATGAATTGCTGACATCTTCGGCCCTTTCTTTCGCCGCGCGCAAGCACTGAATGCCCTCCGAATCATGATCAGTTGCAGAACAACGCCGAGCACGCGCCTGTCAAGCGGTTAGGATGGGAAAACTTTCATTTTAATATTATAATTATCTCGCTTCTTAGCCCTAGGATCTCCTTCAAAATCATTCCGCCGAGGACGTTAACGTTGTTCAGTCTATTCCACCGTACTCTTTCCATCCATGAATTTTATTACAGTACTATATTTTGTCAAGTGCAAACAAGCCTTGTGCCAAACAAAACGTGATGTCGACTCGTGAGAAAAAAACAGCGTCAGTTCGTCGGATCTTCTGGTATAGACTCTCAGTCGGACCTGATAGTATACGGAGAACTACGCCTGAAGGAAGTAGGACCCGAAGATGATCAGCCCCCGTCCCTCCTAAAACCTGAGCAGCCCCCCTCCTCCTCCTCCTTCGTGCGCGTGTCTGTCATCGTGTGCTACTTCGAGATGAGGAGTGTCTCAACGCCGTGACGTCCTTTTGCGTTTTGGGGGGTGGGCTGGAGCCTACGAGGGGTGGGAAGGGTAGTTTAGTGTGTGAGAGCGAGGGATGGTTGATGAGAGTGAACCGGAAGCGGGGACGGAGAGGTGAGGTGATGGGGAAAGGGGGGGAGGGTACGCACGAGGGGCGCCAAAGGAGGAACTCGCCACGGACATGTGTATCTCGCTACACGGCGACGCTATCTTCCCCTGCTGACATGGACGTCGAACCTTGCGTGCTGGGGAGACAATCCGGTCAACGCATCGCTGTTTGCAAGGATGGAGGCATCAAGACGGTCGTCACTCGCACTATATCACCACGCATTAGTGTTGCCGCCGAGTCGAGTCGAGTCGAGTCGAGTCGCTAACTCGGCGTTAACTCGATCGATCGAGTTGATCCGAGTTTGGAATCGAGTTGACAGTCGAGTTCCGTCAGCTAAGTTCGCACCCTCCACCAATTCCTATGCTTGCTTTCCGTGGCTTACATTTAACATAAAATAATACAGTTGGGTATAGTATAGTTATCTGGTATCTGTTGACACCTCTGCGTGCTCATCCGGTGCAGTCATATTCCTCAGCAAATCTGCCAGCTCCTCAGTCTTGCCGGTCTGCATTAACTCACGGATTGCTGCCTCCGTCAGAGTGCCTTCGATTGTATAATCCTCCTCCTTCGCCAAAACGTCGTCCGTGAATGACAATCGATCTTGTTTGTACGAATATTTCATGAGTTGTAACGCCTCGAAGAGAGTGGCCTGTAATCGGTTCCGCCTCTTGGTATCGGTTTCGGCCGAAGAGGAAAACACGCGTTCGCATGGTACCGAGGAAGCTTGGACCGGTAGAACGTCGCACGCAACTTTGAACAGAAGCGGCTTGGCCTCGGAATTAACCTGTTGAGGACATCAGGTATTTGCCGCACAAATTGTATTACACTCACATCCCAGTAGCGCACAAGATTGAGAGGCTGGGATGAGTTAGAAGACACTAAAGGCTCGTTTTTGTATGCAGAGAACTCGCGTATCGCGGCGCGGCGGTCATCCTCAAGAGCCTGCCGCTCCAATTCCGCTTCTTCAGCAGGAGAGAGTATGGGTGGTATAGGCGGAGAAGGTTGAACAAACTGTGGCGATGGCAAAGGCGAGGGTACGAGGCTCAATTGTGCAGGCGAGGAGTTCAAAGTCGGACAATCAGACGAAATACGAGGGAGGGAGACAATTCGCCGAGAAACATTGGTCAAATTAGCGAGACGTGTGAAGCCAGAAGCCTGAGCAGCAGTGGCCTGTGATGTAGGGGAAGGCCGATGGATAGATTGGGAACCCGGGACACGTCTGGCAGCTACTTTTGCATTTTCGTGTCGTCTTGCCGTTGCAAAGGCCGTCATCTTCAAGGATTCAGACAAAGAAGCATGCCAACACGAAGGACACACCACTTCGATCATCCATTCTTCAGCATTGAGTGCATCAGAGACAGGCCAATTTTCTTCGATCCAGTGCATTTTCATGGTAGGATTGATGACTTCAAAGTTCGGGTTCAGAATAAAACCTCAGATAAATTTGACCACGCACTCATGGCTAATGCGTAGACGCGACTCTTACGGCCTTTGTTAACATATTCTTGAATCTTTGCGATCCCGACGCCGATGTAATGCGCCAGCTCCGGTAGTGTTTGCTGCATCTGAAGCCAGCTTTTGAGCAACAACTCGAACGCAGGAAGCGCCATCGACAGCGTTGGTGTCTTCTCAGCCGACAGAAGTTCTTGCGCGAGATGCGGAGCCGAGAGAACGAGTTGAATATCATTTAGTACCTGAAATTGGTCTTCCGTAAAGAGGAGATGGGCCAAAGATAGCTGCTGTGGGTGTCGCAGGAAGCATTGAACCGCCTAGGGCAAGGTGAGCCGCAATAGCGACGTGGAATTGAGTAACTTACGGGGTAAAGCTCGATGACGCGGTCAGACATATTGTAGGTCGATGACCAACGGGTCTCACAGTCTCGGAGCAACTGAACAGTGCGCAAGACTCCTCCCTCCACAGGCCAGTGTTTCGTTGCGTTCCCCTGACGAATGACGATCTTCAGATCACTGCGCCGCTGGCCCGAGGCGCGACAGGCAGCCACTACGCGACGGCCGCCGCCCACAGGATCAGACTCAAGGGCATCTGCGTAGGCGACGAGCTTTGCATGAGACATCGGGCTTTCAGAGGCGATCACAGGATCACGGGGATTCTCCTTGAGCTCTGCGAGGATCGTTTGAGTCGCGATATTGATAACATGCGGAAAGCATCTGCAAGATTTTTTCAATTTATGACCCAATAAAACATTTGAATCGGCATGTACCGGATTCGATTACCCTCGGCATCGAACTCGACAACGATCCCGGGCTCCGCTGCTATTAATCGACCAAGATGGAACATGAATGTACCATTGTTGGATGCACTGTCGAGTGTCCACATCCCAGACTGAATGAACATCAGCACAAGAACAAATTCAGAACAGAAGTGCGAATTACCTGGTGCAATATCCCGGCTTCTTTAAGAATCCCAAAGGCAATTTTTGCTAAATTCTCCCCATCATGCTTCCCATCGACAACACGGAATGCTACGAGACGGTTTGCAATAATGAGATTCCCATTAGCATCTCGCATGCAGAAATGGCCTGATATCGCAAAGTGGGAGGACAGGTCGTCCTTACTCCACACGTCTCCCGTGTAATGAATTCGACCCTCTGCACGCTGCGCTGAAATTAAAGACGGAGATGGTAGGAGATTTAATTAAAGCACTACCTTGAAATCATCGATTAAGGATTGGCGAACCTCTGCGTACTTCTTAAATATCCGGTCCGTGAGCGCGGTGCGATGTGGGAGATCCTTGTCAGTCTCGTCGCGCCCGAAAAGAACAAAGTCCCGGAATTCTTCACAGTCTACCACGTTGATGGACTGTACGAGAGGTCATCGTCAGGAAGACTCCAAGTTGAAAAAAAATCTTATGCACTTGGTCATCGACTGCAATCCATCTGATCAAGCGGTCGACCCAGCCCTCGAGAGTGAATTTCTCCGCAACAGTCTGATTCGCATCATCATCACAATGCTTGAGCCCGAGCTTCTTCACGATGGGACCGTAGATATCACCGTGAAAATCTTGCAGGTGTTTTCGAATATTCGAAGTGACTCCACCGCTACCGTTCCTCCAAATCTGCCAATGTCTTGACAATTTTGATATTAGCAGACGATAACACGGCTGATGAGGGAAGTAACGCACTCGCATAGGCGACAGCCCAAGTAGGAATACTCTTTAGACGATGGCTTCTCCCTCAGAAGCTCGGAGGAATTGATCTGTGGCGTCTCGGCTGGTGGCAATTTTTCGGGAGCTACATCTGTTTTGAGCGGACGAACAAAGAAATAAACATCGGTGGCGGCATTGGGCCTTGGGTTTTTGCGTGGAGAGACAGAGATGGGTGTAGGCAGGACAGCTGCGTTCGCAGGCGCCGTAGGGGATACTTGACTAGCGGAGGACGGGGTAGAAACAATAGCGATAGTAGCTGTATTAGAAGTGTCTGATGCTGTCGTCGTTGGAGTAGATGCACTACAAGAGTTCGAGGAAGTAGATGCTGGTGACGGTGGTACAGCAGGACTTGGAGGGACGATGGGACCGACGCCGCACGCCGGCGATGGATCTACCGACACGGGGTCATTCGTGGTCGATGATTTTCTAGGTACAGTCTTCCTCCGGGTCGTTCTTGGCTTCTTCGAATTCGCGGGCTGTTCCAGACTCTGCGGAGCATTGGCTTTCTTTCTCTTCCGCGTATCAGGCAGTGGCGATTCGGTCTGCTCCAGATTTATCGGGTGTGGGGGTAGATTAGGGAACGGCTGTGTGTTATTTGCTGGGTGTATTTGAAAGGCACCATATCCGGGAGGGTAAGGTAACGAAGGATGTCTTGGAGAGACCTGAAACGGATCCTGAGAGCTAGAGGACTGATTATGGTAAGTGAATTGCTGTGTGTAGTATGGTGGAGGCGGAAATCCGCGCCCGGCGCTCGAATTATGTGGCGAATAGGTCTGATGCGTATGGGATGGAAATGGCGGCTGGTTAAAGCGCGAGTTGAAGCAGGTGCACTCCCCCGGAGTGGAACAGGAACATTGGACTCTGTCCATGGCAAACGACGCGCGTCTACGCGGAGGATAGAGCTGGACCAGAGTGCTAGACGAGAGGCGAGGAAGGCACGCGATCGTGATTCTGATGATGTCATCACCCGAATAGGACACGAGTAGGCAGCTATTCAGATTTCTTGCTCGTACCACAGATTTTGGCACGACTGAGTGTACAATTTGCAGTGTATAACATCCCGACACACGTACAGGCCAAAACCCGATTCAATTTCGTGGAGAATTGGTTACGAGTCCTAAAATTTATTTTTAGACTCGTTCTTACGGCATCGTCTCCTCTGCGAGAATTTTCAAAAACCCCAGATGACGTCTTTCTCCCGTGGGTGTTTCATTTCCTTTTGTGGTGAGATCTTAACGCCTTTTGTTCACGGTTTTACTCATCGTTTTTTAGTCTGTCTGTGCTCTTGTTCCTTGATGCTTTTCGTTCGGTTGTGGACGCAGTCCTTTCCTTGGTGGTGCGTTAATGTCCTTGATTGCTGTGTTCCTGTCATTGATCGGCTGACTCCGCACTATTTGTCTTGCCCTCACTTTGTTTATTTTTCCTTTTTTCTTTCCTCGCCAGGTGCGTATGTCGTCTCCTCCACTGATAGTCTCGATTTTACGGAATACGGACCGTGGGTATACTTCGAGTTTTTTGCCCACATGGTTTTTGTGATGGCAGTCTACTGCGTGGACGCGGCGGCACCGTGATGGACTGATCACAGGGTATTTCCATCAGATCCTCACTGTATCACGCGGCCTTCACAACACACATCCGCGCCTTGCTGCAGTTCCGCTTCACCTTCTCTTTGATCTACCTGCATTTTTGCTTTACTTATCTCTCCGTTTCTTTTGCATTCTGATACTGTAAGCTGATAACTTTGTTAGCCATTCAGTCAACGGGCGAGGAGCGAAAGTGGAGGCGAGAGGCAAGATGCGATCAGCCGCAGATCTTCTCGGTGATGCCTGCGCAGATCAGTTTCGATGTCGTCTTCATGGGGCATTTCATGATGTCCTTTTGGTACTTTCCTGTCCTTTCGTCACGATTTCTGTCCTGCTTCTCCATGCACTCACGGCATGGCTTTGTCTTCCGCTGACTGGACCCAACGATCCAACCTGTTTGTGCGTTGATTCCTGTACTATGTTCCTTCCGAGTTCCGAGTCTCATCGAATCATCGGTAGCATTGACTACTGTCCCGTAAACAACGGGTGTGACCGTCATTTTGGCAGTCTTTGTTGAAGTTTGGATCCAAGACGGTACAGGGCAGCAAAAAGATGGCTGTTAATGGGAAATTGATGAGATAAGCAGGCCACCTAACATCCTGTGTATGTCCGTTAACTCTTGGGTTTTAGATGTCCCACTTCTCACGGGAGTCATCCGCAATCCATGAGATATGTAGTCTGAGCTAGTGCCGGGTTTGGAAGTCAGTATTACACAACTATATTATAAGCAGGTATAAAACATTTCATACCAGGAGGGTTCGAAGGTGCGAGGTATTTAATTTAATTTAATGCCAAAATGGTCAGAAAATGACCTCCCACCGGTAATACTTACTGGGTTTAAAATTATTTTGGCTTGGTATAATACATGGCTGCACAGCTGCAAGCCAGATAATTGTGAGGTATTTAATGCGATATTTAATGTATGTATAATGTAAGGTATTTAACACCCCAGTGGTGGCGAAAGCAGACCTAAAATTTGACGCAACTTGCATCAGCATGTGTTTTTGCTATTCCGAGACTCTCAACACTTTCAAGAGCTCTTGGTTGGCCAATGGATTCTTTGATTCCTGGTACCGTTTTAGGTTCCAGGTCTCACCTCCGTAAATACGTTACTTCGATCATGGCCTCGATCGTGGATTACTTAATATCAGCACTGCCTCTCGGTAACTCCCGGTCCCTGTGGCTGAAAAACCGTTAAAACATCTTCTCAGATCACCGCCAAAATGATGGATTACCAATCTCCCGTAATTGTCCGTGTTTCTCTCCCGACCAGTCCCGGTACACCGCCCACGGTAACTACCGACCCAGGTGGCTGAAAAACTGTTAAAAGGCTCTGCCAAAATGGTGGATAAATCATCCGTGTTTACCTGTTGCTCCGCCCGATTCGTCGCGAGACACTCTTTATCTTAAACGGTCCTCGCTAATCGTTTGCCCGCAATTGTACTGCAGCCTGATGACCCGGTGTTCTCTGAGGCCCTCCCATCGGAAGTTGAATGTAGCAATTTTGAGTAAGCAAATTTATTATGTTGTTCATTCTTTCTCCGTTCTGACCAACCTCGCCGGCAAAATAAATACATACAAAGCAGATACTCAGATGTTCCTATATCTTGTGGGCCTTCAGAATAATGCTACGGTATATTAATTAGTAAACGTTTCGAAACAGAGGGACAACACATGAGCGAGAAAGTGAACGCAGATCAAACATTGATCATGCGAACTCCGATCTGCGTTCCACATGGCACATCCTCCGTTTCCCACTCAAGCTTGTCCTTTGCCATCCCCAATTGTCCCCTTCACCTCCCTCCCTCCTACAAGCATGGCACCACCGGCCACCATTGAAGTCGTCAATGTGCCGAAAGAACATCGTGGAGCCCTCCCGTTCCAGTTTTCTCCCCATATGATTATGGCTGTGAATAAGAATGACGATCCTATTTCAACCATTCCTTCAGGGATATCAACTCACCCGTCCACGCCCTACGTAACTGTGAGAACCTCTTCTTTACCAGGTTGGTTTACATTTTCCTGGTACCGGTTCAGTTTCCAAATCTCTCTTCCCGTAAATACAGAACTTCAATCGCCGCCCTGATTGTAGATTGCCATGTACAGCAATCGGGTCTTAGGCCTTCGGCCCTTGTGCTTCACATTCACATGGATCCTGTATCTGAAAAAAAAGGTAAAAGTGAGATCATGGAATTGCCAAGCCAGATGTTTCTGCTTTCCTCTCTTGACTTGATTGCACCTTCGTGGCCCTCTCTGTACTGGGTCCTAGCTTCTTTGGTTCCTCGCACCATACTGGGTAATATTCTGCCCGGTGCATTTATCCATCAACACAATTTCGACTTCATGTTTTTCTGTTCCTCTTCTCCCGCCCTCCAACGTCAGTTCCCATAGAATTCTGTCCTGAATTTCAGAGCCATACCACTATCTGTTGTCACTGCAACTATCCTGTCTTACTCCGAACTGAATCACTAGGTCTAAGCTCACCTTATTCAGGGTGTGACTCTTAACATCCCCACAGTGAAATTGCAATTGACCAGGATGGTTTGCAAACGGCGGAATCATTTTTCAATTCTTGTTTAAGGCTCCTAGGTTGAAATTTCCCCTATATATGATAACTGTATCTCCAGCTTTTGAATGTTGAATCCGGGACATGGGACACTAGCCTGTACCTGGGTACGTGCCTTGTCGTTGCTTGGTCTCGTCCCTGATTGCTTTCCTGTTTCCGAGCTCGAACCTTGAATACTGAAACCTGATAACCGCCTTGATGCCGAAAATATGAGGCAGGTGTGTCCATTTCAATGCTTCCTTTCTTTGCTGATCTGACCTACAACCGGACTAGAGATGTGTGTGTGTGTGGGTCCATTCACCTTGATTACCTCTAGCATTTCCTGCAGAGAATCAATTCAGGTCCTGGGGCTAGTTCGAATTCATTTGGGAGATGACCATGCTCTTTGTAATCTTGGGTGGCGCTCACAACGGTGACAGCCTGTGGGGAACAAAAGAACCAAAAAAAGAAACCGCAGCTGGAGGCCGCGGTATTGAAGTCCTCTAACTTTTGTCTTCTTAAAAAAAGACGCGAAAAACGGAGAAACATAAGAGTGTGAGGCTGGAGGGTATGTTTGATTTCTCTCTCTGCAAAAGAACCCGAGACAAAGACGAGTGTGGCCAGAGGCCGCGGACACTGAGCAAGACCAGCCACACTGAGTGCAGAACAACAACAAGAAAATAGAACGATGTGGGCGGGCCGAGGCTTGAAGCACGAAGTCTCGCTTTCTCGTATTTATATCTCAGACAGTGAAGTTGGGCTGATATGAAGATCACCTACAACACACGTTGAATTATTGCTCCTATGCTTGATTATAGTCCCAAGTTTGAACTTGAAGGCCGTTCCACAGGGACCGGTATAAATCGAGGTCAGCGGTACCAGGGGTGCCCGGAGGGCGTTATGAATTGTACAAAGTGTTCACCACAATTTTTGCTATTCGTAGGCATCCAAAAAACATGCTTCAAGGCATCACGTGGCCTGTGCTCGATACACCTCCACGGGGCCGAATCCACTAGCCACGGGCCTTATTCTGTCTCCCTAGGACCGTCAACATGTTAGAGAGTTCTGCACCTGAGGGAGTTCACCAGAAAAAAAAAGGAAAGGAAAAAAAAAAAAAAAATGAGGTCTTGTTTATCTGCCTTTCACAGCCGAGGTCAAATTGAATGAGCAACTCCTGCAGCATACTCCCGTGCTTGATACACCTCTGGCAGTGTACCTCAACATTTTATATCGTTAACCAGTGCAGGCGCGAATCCACTCGCCACGGACCTTATTCTTTATACTTGTAAACACCACATGTTAGAGTACTTCTACAACTCAGGGAATAAAAGGCCACGACCTGTGCGCGAATCGAAGGAGCTGCTCCCACGTAAGTCAAATTACGCAGGAAATACATCAGACAGGTGCGTATCTACTCCCCACGGGCCTTAATCTGTTTACATACCTTGAACCGTCAACATGTTAATTAGACTAGTTGCACAGCCAAGGAAGAGAGAAAAAGAAGAAATCCTCAAAGCCAAGCCACGGCCCGTGCTCGAATCGAGGACCAGTGCCTCCTGTAGCGTACTTTGATATTTGTGCCATTAGGGGGAAGTCAAAGCTGTTTGAGGCAGTGATTCTGAGGTGGATACATAAGCAATTCTGGGGTCGATTCTGCCTCCCAGAATCGACCGCGAATCCATCAAATCCAATAATCCACTTGAATCGCTGTTGGTACTCCTCAACATCTGGATTGATGTCTTATTTGCTCTCCTCAGTAGTGTTGCCGCGGTCCGGTTCGGTCCAGTTCAGCACCCAAATTTTCCGAACCTCGAACTGGACCTAAGGTTCGGTTCGGGCAATTGGCTGAACTTTTAAACTAGACCCAGGTTCAGGGTTCATTACGGTTCAGTCCAGGTTCGAACCGATTTTTCTTCCCATGCACCAGAATCATTCAAATTTTTGTCGAGAACCATGTGAAACATCAATATAGTCCTCCAGCAACCCCAAAAGACCCCTCTAACCCTTTGCAAAGTGCTCAATTCCATCTACTCAGAAATTTCGTCGCCCTAATGCTGATTTGATGCCATCATAATAGGCGAAGTTATTATTCTTCTCCGCTGGCTTTCTGACTGTCAGAAGCTCTCAAGATTATCCAGTCTCAGGGTTGAGTACTCCAGATTCGGGCAGACGAGGGAGTCGGATGTGACATCTGTTGTAGATAGGGCTGTAAAGAAGTCGGTCTGTGCAGCATTGTTACCGGAATCGTATTCCAATACGAGATGTGCGAGGAGTGGAAGCGCACGGAGGACGGGTATAAGTTCCAGGCAGATCGTGGATTGCCTTAGGGCCAGCCTCCTGAGTGTTGAGGAGCATGGAGGAAGAAATGAGAGAATCCATGATAGTTCTCGCCTTGTGCCTGAGAATAAAATCAAGTCCTCAAGCACCGGTGCCGTGATATTTTGCACCGCAGTATGCATGTCCAAAGAAAGGCGACGAAGTTTGGGTAAAGTGGCGGTTATCGGGGGTACCAAGTTCAGAGCCCCGCGGAAACCAAGCGTACATTCGACAAGACGGGGAGCAACTGTAAGGGTTTGGAGCTGACACTCGGAGCTGAATGTTCCTCGATAGTGCGTGATTTGCTGCCACGGAATCACGATGGATGACGAAGATTCGTCAAGCCTGTTGTTGGTAAGAACGACTTCACGCAAACGGGGGGCGGTCGAAAAAATGTCGGGTATGGCGATCCAGTAGTGCCGTGCCTCTAATTTCACCAACTGGTCCAAGTGCCCTTCGACAGGTCGAAGCCAGTCCAGCACCACGTTACAATCAGGGAGTCTTGTGCCGCGATCCAGGCACAGGCTACGCCAGCGATTGCAACGCGATAGGACCAAACCCAGCACCCGAGAATCCATCTCACTTCGAACATCTGGGAAATAGATGTCCAACGGAACGTGCGCTGATCGCTGCAACTGTACTTCAATAGAAGCCACTAGAGCGTCCCATTTCGCAGAAGGAGGTGATCTGACGACGATGAACGACCATAATTGCTCAAAGGACAGTGCTATATGTCTCCACGATCGACAAATGTGGCCGAAAGACCAGGGGAGGTCTCGTCCCGGCCTTGCCATCGTGCAGAATTTCGAAGATCTCGCAAATCAATTCGGGGGGGACACGACGAATGGGAGAAAGAATGGAGCGATGCTGGTGCGCGTGGACCGCGGCGTCGTTTCGTTTTTGTAAGGATTGCGCGAGATTGGCGTTTAGGTTGTGAATTTGAGTTTCCAAAGCGAAGATTTCCGCATCCATGAGGATTATACGGTTCTGGTCATCAGATATTATGTCGCGGATGAGGGGAATCTGGGATTCTTGCGGAGGATCATTACTTTGTAATAGGTGGATCAAATTCGGCGGTAAAGAGACTGCAGGGAGTGACACGAGTGGGGTCTGCGCCATCTCGTTCATGCAGAGCTGCGCCAAGCTGTAAAGCTTCAGATCTTGGCGACGAAAGGTACAGAAATCACTAACCTGGATTTAGACGATGGTGGTCGCAAGGAAACAGATGGAGCAGTGATTGCCGAACACAGCCCCCACTAGCTTGCTTTCTCACCACCACCAATAGTTCGGAACTGAAGGGCGGTTTCGCTGTGATTGACCATGTATGATTATGGACTCTGGCATGGCGCTTTTCAAGGGAATATCTCCGCTTCATTCATCCAACGCCCTCCACTCCGCGCTATTGGTGAAGAAGCTTCAAGGCACTTGTGGTGCCATCCCTTGTACTTAGTAATTCGCACAAGGCCGAAGAATGAAGCGGGATCAAAAGATGAAAATGGGACGCGGAGGCGATCAGCTTATATATTTTGTCTCTCTGTAATCTTTATGGTCCGCTTACTTTCCCCCGGATAGTCTCAATACATCTCGGCCCGTCAACACTTTCTGGCCATTTTTTTCCGGAGGGCTAGACCTTCTCTCGCTGTGCAACGTCAAAAACGATGCTGATCCGTCACCCTTGCAAGCCTTCATAACTTCATTCCTGACTCGGCTGAGCAAGTGCTTTGTTCAGAGTGCCAGTGTGCCGCAAATATCTGGTCTCGCGTCTTCCCCTATCTATCTAATCCGAGAAAGTGGTGCCACATTCCACGTCTACAAGGCTTTTGGGGCCTTATAGATTCGAAAAATCTGCCTTTTTCGCGGAATCAAGCACCACGGTGGTGCTCGATTCCACACAAACAGGTCATTCTCAGGGAATTCAGCACCACTGAGTGGTGCTACAGATGTGGCTCATTCATTTCGGTACCCAAATGAACCACATATATTAGCTTGGGTATCCGACCGTCATTTTTGAGACCATTTTTGACATGGCTAAAACTCCGCTGCCAGACACCTTGTCCAGAAGGTTTTCTATCCTGGTCATCATTAAATCGGTAGCTTCTCCTCCACTTGTATCAGCCTCGTCACGATGTTGGAATACCTCCCCTCAGACATTTCAAATTTTACCAATGTGCTACGTTAATGTCTGAACTCATTTGACCGATGCCGTTGCTGGGACATTTACCATAATGAAATTATTTTTCTTTTCTTTGCATTGAGGCCTCGCGCACCCGTTTTGCCAGACTGATTCTCTCATTTGGTTGCAATTGGACCCAACGGGTAGGTAAACGAGATTGAGGCTACATGTATGAAGTTCTGTATCCATATAAAGCACCAGCTCGTACCCATGCGAGACCACGCTGGCGACGCGGCAGATGGCATTGACAACTCGTAGTTGAAGATCATCAGGCGCTCGTCGAAGATGAATTTTTGAAGGTACACCATGAGGACGATTTGCGAGTCACAATTTCCGCGGTTGGCAGGCTGCGAGGTCAACGTTAGCTAGCGATTCACAGGGTGAATATGAGATAAGGAGAGAAAGTGAAGAAAGTACACGGCGACGAGCAGCCCGTCTTCCATGAAGAAGGACCTCCGCTGGAAACCGAGCCCGAGCTGGATATACGGGACGGCGGCGTCGCCGATTATGGGCACCGAAGCAACCAGCCAAAAAATCGTTGCTGCTTCCGCGCTGCATCCATCCACCCATGACCCACGCTGCCAGAAGGTATAGAATATCACACACCTCGCGAATGCAGCCAAACCCTCGCCGGATTGCGTACCTATCCAAGAAAATTTATCATCAGCGTCTGCGGCGAAATGCGAGAGCGTCCCTCATCCGCACCAGCTGGGACTTCTCGAGCTCGTCCTGGTCGATGTGGCACAATGTGGAGAACTTGTAGTTGGAAGGAAAGAAGGACGCTGAAGCGATAGACGCACCAGATAATTGCTGTGGTGATGGAAGCTCGCAGAAAAGGAAACGAGTCGGACACCCTTCGAATGAAGGCTGATGGTACTCGCTTGCTTTTGTAGTGAGGCCAACGCGAAGGGGCCAAGCGGTGGAGACGTCCTTGAGGTCACATAGTCAAATGGAGTGTATTGCTGCCAGCGAAAAAGAAAAGGGAAGTAAGAGGAAGGCAAAGAGTTCAACAACACACTTGAGAGCGTCTCAATATGCCGTGGATTGCGTTTGATCACAAAGATAGGGTGGTCGCGTACGTCTGTTTCAAAGAGAGAGCAAGAATCACACATTAACAAAATAAATCCGCGAATTCGCGCGCACCCCAAGGATTAGTGACCGTGTATCCATGTCCAGGGCAGAGAGCGTTGATCTCCAGGCGGAAGGTGGGGCCGATGACATTTTGAGGGAGGGGTGCCATCCGTACGTCTCAGTGGAACGCGGCGTGCTAAACAAAGATCGTTGGAGGGAGGAAGTACGGCGAAGATAGCAGTCAGATCGAAACAAAATCATTCGGCGTAAGAAAGACAACGCGCCTGAAGCAGCGGATGCACAAGTGACTGAACGGTGACGGCGAGGGGAGGAAACGCCGCGCGGAGTTGGGTAAGGATGACAGAAGTGTATATGGGATCGAGTGCGCGGGGTTGAGAGAAAGGTGGGCAGGAAATTGAGTACCCCGAGGTGCATTGCACGCACCAGTTTCCACGTTAACCCTCCTTAATTTGAATCTTCCGGGTTTAGCACCGCGGAATCGGCCAGTTACTAAATGAGAGGGCAGAGGATACCTGGTCAGAAGTGAAAAGCTGAGGCGTCGATGCAGGATGCGCTAGATTAAGTGAATATTTCTGGTTGCTTGATCCAGGGCAATACAATGCCATGTCAGATGAAAGTAAGAGCGAACGATACTTCCGTTGATCTCATCCAAGTGATAATTGAAGGTTGATTCCGCAACGAGTTGAAGGGTTTAGACATTGGATAAGCAAGAGAGCAATTCAAATGGTTGGACATTGATGAAGGAAACGAATAGCAGGAGTATCCTCGTAGCACATAGTGCCAGACTCGTCTAGGAGAACGGTGGAGACAGAGATAGATAAAGATCCATGTTCGTGAGACATGGATTTCAGAGGGCTGGGTCGTCGTAAGAAAGATAGAGTTCAGACCACGGCCGGCGCCGACCTCCCATTCCTCTATGAGATCGGATCTACAGCACTAACAGCAAGAACAGCAGGGCGATGGTCATAGCATTCGCGATGTTGACTTGGCAGCGGGCGGTGCGAGGGGCAACGTCGAGCAAGCAAGATAAGATGTAAGAGAGAGCGATATATCCGCTGATGCCATCTCGCGTGAGGGAAGGGTTTCAGGCGCGGATTACGATTACGATGCACGGATGGGGAAAAAACGTGGCTGAGGCATTTATTGAAACGAGGGAGAAAAAAGGAAAAGCACGCGGAGAATTACGGCAAAGACAGAGGGGAGGGAGCGCTGATGATGTCGCTTGGCAGGATGACTTTTTGGGTTTCGGACGGGATTATAATCCTGAAGGCTTGAGGCGTTGATAATCGGCGGATTGGTGATGCAAGCAATAGAGGATTCCTGACATGTACACGAGAGGCAGTACGCACATTCCCTTCCGAGCATGTCCGAGCGGCCGGTTTGGGCCAGACGACATGCACGATGGAGGCGGTGGATTGTGGGTACGAGAATGGAAGCACAATTCTGTCGTGAGCAAAGGGATGAGAAAGGTGTTTCAGAGCGGGAATACGATATGTGGCAGCAATTTGATGTAGGCTGAATTGAGGGGACAGACCAGGGGTCCAGCAATGGTGAGCTCGATGGAGGGCGTATCGTGATGGATTACCGTTGGAGTGAGAGCTGATTGCGCGCGGGGATAATCGAGGGACAGAAAGACAGAATCGACGAGCGGGCTTTGGGATGGCCAGGTGGATATGATGTGGACGTCGGTCGATTGCGGAGAGCAGCGCGATTTGGTGGGCGAGAGATAGCATCAACATGGTCTGCTAACACAGAGTCGGGTCAAGGTCCTCGTGAATCAGATTTGACGATGAATGGGCGCAGCCATGCCCACGCGCCGCGGAACGACTGAGGTTTCCGGGAATAGCAGAGTAGGCGGCGTCCGAGGTGCCAGAGCTTGCCCGTAAATTACAGGCTGGTGTGCATGAGAGACGAAAAGCGGGGCCAGGGAAAACATATGACATATTTCCACTCTTAGAGTCTAAGTTAGACCACAGAGCGGACGGCGGACCCGCGCTGGCATGGTCCCAGTCAACTGTCATTCAGACTTCAGATAGTGTGATAATTAGGAGGTGCTGGAATCGATGCCGAAGACGAATGGTGGATCGCCGAGGACAGCGACAGTTGTCGTGTACGATGTCGAAACAGAAGATCCGTGTCGCGTCCCATAGAAAGGCTAGGAGGGTCAAGAAGTTCATTTAATAAAGGACTCGGACTGCCAGTCATTCGCCAGTGTTCGGTGATAGGGTATGGATGCACGAAACCGGTTGCCGTTGTCGTAGTCGGGGAGAGAGAGACGGAGTGGCTGTGCTTTTGATCCGAGTCTCTCTTGCTTCCCACCATCATCTCAGGGCCGACATATTCAGCGGTCCTGACTCCAAGTTTATCTCAGTGCTTCGGGCTCGAGTTGTTAAGCCTGTATGCCGGCTGTCTGACTCTTCCTCCTACCCGGTACTGCCTCCGCAACGCTACGCCGGCGCACTTGAAAAACACCACGCCATATCTCTCAAGCTTGAAGCATCCGCGCTGGACGTGTCCAAACTCATTCGATAGCACTCGGAGACCCCAGAGATGATTTATGGCGGTATTATTTCACACTGCATTTCTGGGATTGGGACTCCGTGCGTACAACAGGTCTTGATCATTGCTGTTGTGCGCACCGCCATCCTCCTTCGATGAAGTTAATTTCATTGTGCTCCTCTTCCACATGCTGCCAGACGACACCTCTTTCGCGGGGATTTCCGCTTTTTTTTTTGGGTTTTGGCACAAAATACGTCGCTGTCTGGCGCTCGGATAACACCAACGGCGCCTCGTATATCATCTGTGCCCAAAACTCGACGCTGCCGACTTCAGCGGTGACAGGGTTGGACCTTCGCTCATACTTGTTCTTTTTCTGGGAGTTCGTCTGAGCTGGATCGTATCTTGTGGGACATTGCACGGATGACCATGGTCCGCTTCCACCGACGTAGTCCTCAAAAAGGCGGCACGCTTTTTCTTATTGTCCCTGATGCACTTTACTTTCACGACTTCCTAGTCTTTGGCAATATATACGTGCCGCGCATTGTGACGTGGCACGCAGTTGTCGTGTGCTTACCGCTGGGTTGCTATCGGGCTTGATTCTGCGTTCCTCCTTCTTTGAAAGCTGCACTAAGAGTGGTAGGAGGCGGTACTAGACGGTCCCAGAATCTGCTCCTTTCATCGCATGTCTCGTCGGGGCGAAACCCAAAGGTCCCATGGTACGCCGGCGTTGGCTTCGGTCGAGTATTGGTGCCAGAACGTCCCGCTTTAGGTGGCGCCTGCGGCTTGAACAGAGGCGGTTTATTCCCAGGAGGTTTGAGCTCTGCCCTTGGCTTGCTCTCAAATTGCGGCGCACTCTTCTTGGGCAGAATGGTCGCAGACTCGGACGCTAATAGACACATAAGTACGACGTGCAAACCGAAGGAAATGCCAAACATGCGGCGTGTTACGACGATCGCCACGCAGTTAGCCAGCATTGGCGGTTCACATGATCGGCGGCCTTGCCGCGCTTACAGTCGAATACCCTGCCGCAGATGCTCCCCGAGCTCGTGTACTCACCCGTGTACCCGCGCTTCGGCCATCGTCAACGGTACACCCGTCCGCAGGGCAACGCTTGCCTTTGCCTTCGAGTGCGCGCGCTCTAGTGCAAATTCTCCTCGATCGGCCAAGATTGCTTTGTCCGCGCGCTTGGTGGCAGTTGCGCCACCTTTGCGCGAAGCAAGAGAGCATTACTTAAGCGAGTCCCGCCGCCGTCTCCCGTCAGGCTATGCTTGGGTTTGGATCTGGGTTTGGGTTTGGTGGGCGGCATGCTCGAGGCTCGACATGGAGGACGCGCGGAAGGCGGGGTAGGAGGAAGGGTGTATGGAGAAGGGACGAAAATGCGGGAAGTGGCATCACGAAGCACGCGGTATACATAGGCGGAGCTCCCCGCTTGCTACTCGATATGACTACCCAAAGTACGCCTGTTTACACATACCTGCATTCATTTTGCTGATGCTCATCCCGACACTCCGACACCAAACCCGAGCCCAGAAAAACGCCGAAATTACAGACGCCCATCGGGCGACACTCTCCCTCCTCCGCCACCCATATTCGCGTCTCGTTCCTTTACTTCCACCACCAGCGCCACAGCGGATATTTTTGGGCCGGGAACTTGCGTTACAAGACGCGATCATTATGTTGCAGATTCTGAGGGCGAGACCGGTGACGAATGGGCAGGCTGCGCAGGGGACGGGGAAGAGTACTCCTTGGGCCCGGAGGACGATGCTCCCATGCTGCCAGAGTCACGGATGAGTGTACGTGTCCCGCAATTTTTCATTCCCTGTATTTCACTCACTTTACTTCTCATGACCGGCGCTGACGATACAGCAATTTATTCCGACGTTGAATGTGCCCCGGACGATCTCCCTGCCCTGCAGGAAATCTCGGACTCCGAGGAAGACGCATCTGGCGAGGACGGCGACTCCGATACCGACGACGAGGCGATGCTCGCGCATGTTGAGCGTGTGCACCCTGCTTCTCGGCGCCACCCGACTGCTCCATCGAATGTACAGCCCGCAAAAGCAGCCGCAGTGGGCAAGGACAAGATCACCGCGTATTGGAAGTGGAAACGGCGGAGGAGAAGGCCGTACGGCTGGAGAAGGATGCGAGGGAGTACGCAGAGCACGCGGAAGAGGTACGGCCGGAGGTGGAGGGGATACGGAAGAAAAAGGTAAGGGCGCGTGCAGATGACAACGAGCGCATGCGACAGCACCACGATCGTGTCCGGGCTGAGAAGATTGCGGAGGTCTGGTTGCCTGGAATAAAACGAGTGAGTTCTGCCGCTGCTCCATCTTCCACTGTCATTTATACCTTCGCAGAAACGCCTCGATCCTCTTCACCATGACAATACCCTCGCTCCGGATCGCGGAGCTCACGCGCCCACGCCGTCAATTCAGGGAGGACAGCCGGAAGAACAATAAACCCAATGGCCGCAAACGGAAGAACGCGCAGCCCATCGCACTTGGCTACCGCATGGTCCCCTCAAAAACGTCCACGTACTGGTCCAACCACGATACGATGCATGCCCTCGTCGCCGTACTTCGACGCCACGAAGGAGGAACTCGGTCTTCCGTCCCAATTGTCTATTTGGGAGATCGACTGCTGGTCCGTACACAAGTCGAAGGAGTTCCTCGCGTGGATGAAAAAGAATCGCCCCACCATCATCATCCTCTTCGTCCTTGGCGGCTGCACTGGCGTCTGGCAGCCGCTTGATGTCGCTCAACGACTCCTCAAGTTAAGCATGAAGCGTTCCGATGCGGAGTTGTCGGTTGTGATCTTCCTGCTGGTACTCGTCCTCTAATCGCTGTTCGCAGTGCACAATGTCCCTTCTCCAAGCCCGATCCACTCGCTCAGATTCCGGACTCCCCGCGTCAATGCCGCCGTTACTATCGTGGTGAGTTCGGCATCATCGCAATTCATTGAATTCATCTTTCTCACATCGATCTTATCCTTATAGGCCGTTACCAACCTCGATACTTTATGAAGGTCAGAATGCTGATAGTACGGTTGTATAACTACGGTACGTCACAATGCTCGAATTTCCTCATGTTTTTTACTGACTACGATGCTTTACTTTTACCTTACATTCAATTATGTGCGGGCGCTCATACTACTTTTAACTCAAGGTGCGTCCTCTGACTCTAATTCAATTAGTATTGCATTACTAACTTCACCTTTCACTCGCAAAGCTGATACTATCCTCTGATGCATAGCCTTCACTGTGTATTTTGAACCTCAACTGACTTGTTCCCAGATCTGACCACAAACCCCAGGACATATGCCGAAGCTGTGCGCAAAAGCGTCGAGGTATGTCTTGTGCATTTGTGATCGCCTTGAGGCTCGAGGTGTGTCAACTTGGTATGTGTTGCTCATTTCCGGACTTACTGACCCTGTCTCTTCAGTTCGAAGCCGTGTCCATTGGTAGCGTACTTTTCATCGTCACTCGACTTTGAATTGAGTCATTCTCAATCTCCTTCCTTACTTACATTCCTTGCTTAGAAACCTCACCCTTCAAGTCCTGTATGCCGACGCTATGAACCTACGAACCCAAGTACGTTCCTCATCCGTGCGCCGCTTTTTCTGCTGACTTGAACATCATCCCTGAAGGCCGTCACTACTTATACCTCAAAGTACTTATTCAAATCCTGTTTGAAACAAAGTATATTCGGTCAGATGCGTTGTGCTTGCTCTCATCGTGCGAGTGCCGCTAATATGAACATATACTTCGAGGTATCCTTTCAACCGGGTTCATCTCCATTTCGTTGTTTACTTGCTTAGATGTTGTTGGCCTTATCTTCGAACGCCAGGACGCCGTTGCTATGCTGAAATGCCGCGAAATTTGCACTTCAGGCTACCCCAACCTGACCCCCATAGGGCCAAATTTTTGAGGGTAGTTAATTGGCCCTATGGGGGGTGTTTCTAAGTGGGTATCCCATACCGCATGGGACATCCCATACTTTCTACTGTTTTGCCTTGGGACATCCCAAAGTTATTGCATGGGACATCCCACTGGCCCATTTGGCAGGTAGGACCCCTGGCACCAGCCAGGGAGAAAAAAATGTTTTTTTGGGCCCATTTCTGCACCATTTTGCATGATTTATGGTGATTCATGAAGCTGTTAACCAGGGCTCTCATGCCATGGCACAACAGGTACATTTGGGGTTTTTTTTTTTTTTTTTTCCGCTGAGCAGATCGCAATATGATTACACTGGCCTGTGCTCACATAGGCTATAGCGAAATACAGATACACCAGCCCATGTGTGAATACTGGAATATAGGTATGCTGGCTCATGCTTGAATAGTGAAATACATATATGCCAGCCTGTGCTCAAATACTGAAATATGGGTTCACAGGCTCTGTGCTTAAAGAGCAAAATACAGGTACACTGGCCCACACTTGAATAGTGAAATACAGATATGCTGGCATGCACTCGAACAGCGAAATACAGGTATGCCGGCCAGCACTCAAATAGCAAAATACAGATATGCCAGTCTGCACTTGAACACTGAAATATGGGTTCACAGGCGCATGCTCAGATACTGAGTATGGGTTTGCGAGCCCACACTAGGCAGCTCCAATTGCAACCATGTGCTCTTTCATACACCAATGCTATCCCCACACTTTTCTCAGCAAGTACATGAAATACATAGTTCACCTGCTCACTTCAGTATTGTATTGATATATCCAAAATTTCTGATATGGGCTAGACAGGATGTCCCAGGTATTTTCTATCCTGAGTGGGACATCCCTCCCATTTTCTTTTAAGAATGGGGCATCCCATGTAATTTATATCAACAATGGGACATCCCACCCATTTTTATATCAACAATGGGATGTCCCACATATTTTTCTATCAAAAAATGGGATATCCCAGTGATTTTCTATCAAGAATGGGACACCCTACATATTTTTCTATCAACAATGGGACATCCCATTGATTTTCTATCAAAAATGGGATGTCCCACATATTTTTCCATTGATGATGGGACGTCCAATTGATTTTCCATCAAGAATGGGATGTCCCACATATTTTCTGTTAAGAGTGGGACATCCCACATATTTTCCTATCAAGAGTGGGATGTCCCATGTATCTTACAATGGGATGTCCCTACCTCAGTCATCCCTTTTCCCAGACCCATAGGGCCTCACTATTTCTAGTCCATTCCATTATGTCTTTTTTTTGCTAGACCTGCCAGGCACAATTTTATTTGGCCAGAACAGTTAGGTGTGCCTGATGAGCCCGCCAATACTCAAAAGCTCAAAAACCCAAAAGAAAAAGAAAACAGCTGCCACGGGGTTTGAACTCAAGACCAGGAAAGAATAGATCTGTCATCAACCCAAAACATTGACAGAAATACCACTACACCAATGCACCAGATATATCAAGTAATATTTTTTGATGCCTACATGCTGGCAGTGCATCACTCCTCACTTTGGTCTATTTTGCACGCCTGTTGCTGTCAAATTCACCATCATTTATCGCCGGCTGTGGGAATTTATTTTGCGTTTTGCGCAACAACCAGGGGCTCTTTCACAGAACTGTCAACACAGTCAGATAGCCCTCGGCAAGCTCTATAACTTTGATTTTGACCATATTTTTAGACATGAACCACCAACTTCCTTTTTGGGCCACAATGCCTTTTTCCCAAAAAGGAAATTCCAGTGTTTTCACCTTCCCTTGATCAGAATTCCAACGTTTTGGATGGTCTAACTCATTGAACAGGATGGAATTTGCCATAGAATATGATGTGAGCCATAGCCAGAAGCACTACACTTCTGTGGGAGCCCCCTGAATTGACTTTGCTGCAGCCACAACCATGCCACAGTCGCCCTCAAAGCGCGGATCTATACTGGTCAATTTTTAGCTTGAGGTATGCGTCAGCACATTCAATCAACTGATGTTCTATATCTCATGTTCTTCCATACCTAGTTAGACGTGAGGATGAGTTGACAAATACTATTCATGGACTCATTGACCTTGTCCAATAGTGTGGGTAACGGTCTTGTATGCTAAGGCACATTGCGACTGTTGGAAGCAGCATCGGACGGCTCAAGTCAGCAGCTTGAGTGCCTCAACCCCGTCAACCCCGTTCAACCTTTGATTTAATTGACTCTAATGCTTTGTCCAAGCTTTTTGAATTAAATGTATCCACTGCAATTACTTATCATAGCGTTATCCTTCCATTTTAGATCTTGACCGCTCTCCAAACGCCGGTCGGCCGTTACTATGCTGGTCTACTTCGAAGTACGTCCTGTTTCCATTTCAATCACATTCGACTTACCGTCTGACTTCCGTTTCTTGCTTGCTCAGGTCTCACAGGGTATTTCTACGTTCAAGAAGGCTGAAACTATGACATCGTAGACCGGGGTACATTCAATCTACTTTTTGAACTGGACTTACCCTCGGGTCTTACACGGAACTCCTCGAGTTTAATTAATCGAGTTGAGTCTTGACTTGTTCTTGAAGCATAGGTGCATCAGACTATCTCTGACTCATTCGCTTGTTCACATTTTTTACTCAGGCCTAGGGCCCTGTTTCCATTCCCTCGAACACCAAAACTATGTCGGTGTACCTTCAGGTATGTTCGATCTTTTAATAGGAATTCTTGACTGACTGAGGTGGTCGGACCATTAGAACTGAACGCGAGAATATCGACTCGAGTTCAAGCCTCAAATTGTTGCTGAAGTATAGGTGCGTTCGTGCATTTGATCACCCACCGACTCCCCCTTACCTCAGTGCTCACCATAAACTCCTCGACTCGAGTCCAATAAGCCTAGACCCGTAATTGAAATCTAGTTATGAGTGTGTTACCCCATCTTTTGGTTCTTTATTCAATGACTGACTGACCTACAGATGCCACACTTGTTTTCAGCGGAAAACTATGCCGGTACATCTATACCTCGAGGCACACTGATCTATTTCCTTGTTTTCATTCACCTGATGTTTTATTCATTGATTGTGTTCTAGATCATGAGTACCTGTCTCGATGTTCAGGTAAGGAAAATGTCACTGATTCATTGAACTTTGCCCATTTTTTGAACTTGTATGCTTTGATTTTGATTTCAGGGTTCTGCAGCGTGTCCCCGATGAGTCGTTTCATCCTCAAATATTGAGGTACGCAGACTCTTTCCTCACTTTCTGTCTGGTGCTCGTTCTAATTGTATCTTTTGCAGATCTCACTCCTAGCTTCGTCCCTGCAAACTTCAACATGAGTATCATCCATTCAACGCTCGGCTAACTTGATTCATTGCCAGCACCAAACGCGTGAAATTTCAGTTGGCCGTTCAGTTGATTTGGATTCGAAAAGGTTCTTCTACATGCACGTAACCTTGCGATCGTGTTCTCCGTTTCTTATTCCAGGTCTTTCTTTAGATTCTCAGCGCGTCAAGCTTGCAATGACAGCAGTTACGCGGGTACGCTGTTCAATTCAAGCTAATGACTTGACGTTCCTTGCAGATCATCTTGCTGCGCCTCGATTTACTGGCTTGAACGGCACAAGTGACACGAGTACGTGTGATTTAATTCAAGTATACTGAGTGTTTGCTGATTTATATCCTAAAGAAGGCGGCGCGTGCGCGGGTAGGCATGGGAATGGAATGGGGTGAGTGTGGCCAAGTTTTCCCTATAGTTGTTGCTGAGCTGATGTGCTTTTGGTTTGCATTTGGCAGGCGGGTTCCTGGGGCGTGAGGTAGTTTGAGGTGAGCCAGGTCGTCGGTTATATTCAATCGGGTCTTATGAGCAGGGAGTTCTATCGAGTGCGGATTTGGGAAAGATATATTCTGATGTAGACGCGCACTACTGACTGGTTTTGGGAATTTGGGTCCAGATTCTCGGTGGAGAGGGGTAGAGTAACATGTTTCGCCTGGCTGAACTGGGGTATTGCCATGGTCGACACATGCAGAAGGAATGAGGGCAGTGGCTTTGCTAGGAAACTCAATGAGGAGCCGGAGTTGTTTCAAGTAGATATGTCCACCCTTCTGGTGATTGAAGTCTGCGCCGGAGGTGACAGGACAAAGACCATGGACCAAATTCAGAAAATCGCAGTGTTCAAAGGTGACTGTGTCGCCACAACTGAAATTCATGGCAGGGAAGATGGAGTTGTCGAAGTTGTGGATCAGCTCCGGGTGGCGTACAAAAAAAGAGAGCGCAGATTCGTACAGTAGTAGTGGTAGATTTTCAGTGTGTGAAGGGCCAGTCCACTTGTCGGAATTGCGTGAGTATGAAGGAGCGGCATAAGGAGTGTGCAGCGTACTGGACTGAAAGCCGGCGATGCGGCGGATACTCTTGTTTCTCAGAAGCCTAGGGATAAGACGACGAAAGAAACGTGTATTACGAAGATTTCCTGGCCGCTGTAAAGGGGGCATTAGGACTGGAAATCCGCTAAAAAAGAGAGAGGGGCATACCTTCTGTCTCCTGCCTAATGAGACGCCGCTGGTCAACAAAAATTGAGGGCCTCGACGATGAACTGTTCCTGGGTGCCAGGTGCCATGTTGACGCGCTGAGCAATGAGCGCATCGCATGGCCTTTACGGCCTCCTAGCAATATTCCATTTACGACACCCCCCTCTGTCGTAACTTTCAATAACTCCTGAAATTCATGCTTAAACCCTTAGGTTTCTTCGGATTCGGTAGTCACGCCTGCACCTTTGGTGCAAACCATGTCGCAAAAATTGTCTACTTCCTGGGAATTATTCTATTCCCCATTTTTTTTTAAATCATGGATCGATACCCCTCCGAAAGATAGTTCCAAGTCCCCAGGGCGCATTCTACTCTCTATAACTTCCATCAAAAATAATCCAGCCCCAGGGCAAGGGAAGCCGGGGCACGTGTAATTCACTCAGACCTCCCTGTGTGTTGCATCTGAATCACCTTTGTCCCGTCGGATTTCAGCGAAGCTTACTGCGACCAAACGTTTCTCCTACTACTGGCCTCTACCAGAACAAATATGGGCCTAAGGGGACAATTATTAGTAGAGTTCTGAACCCAGAAATGCGGATGTTGCTGGAGGGGTGAGAAATCGCACTTATTCCTGCTCCACTCGATACCCATCTCACCGTTCCAGGAGCCTTACATGACCTGAAAGCGGCGATTTCCCTCTACAAGTCGACGCCCTTTGATGAAAAAAAGGCCTAAAGGTGGGGCATCGCTCGGGACTAGCCCATAGGTAAAGTGTATAGGGTGTATAACAAAATTCGTAGAGGGGAAGCAGGCTACACACATATAGAAAAAATCTTAAGATTCCAAGATTCCTTGGAGGATTGAATTCTTGCAACGAGCTCGCATCGGATCGGACCAATATTGCTACGCCGTGACGAGAGAAGGAAGAAAACGAGGGGTACATGATTTTATTTAAATCTTGCAAAGCGCTAAACAAATGGCTGCTGAGGGCGAAATATAGCCCTAAGCTCACTCTAATCAGGGTTGGAGTAAGGATTACCCCTCTGCAAGCCGTTTTCAAAATAGTCTTAGATTGCCATCTGGACAGGATCACGGCCTTTGGGCCAAGTTCACTCGCTTTGCCTGCTTTCAATGTGTATGCCCCTCATTTCGGTCGCAATCGCGCTCGAAACGAGGTCGCACGATATTATTAGCCGGATTCGTCGTCAAGTACGCTTAATTGCACAAAAACCGGCCCTTTGACAGGTCCGACTGTAATTTATCCAAGGACCCCTCGCAGTAAATCATGTTGACCAACTGTTCAAAATCAGGTCGCGCGACAAAAAACCGGAACTGGCGCCAGTTCCCAGGATGAGATACATAAAAAATAGATAGGTCTGGTCCTGCATTCATGCCAACTTCATACCTTGTCTGTCTTCCAGATATGTATCTTGTTCCCTGTGTTGCAAAAATAAAACTTTGGTTGGAGAAAAACTTCTTGTCTATAGAATTACACAGCGACAGATCTTGTTGAACTTTTTCGGAACCACAGGTGATTCTACCTTGTTGATTTGTCGCAAAGCCCGAACCAGGCTCGCAACAGCGCGTTCCACGTTATGCGCCGTCTTTGCCGACGTCTCGATATATTGGCAGCCAAACTGTGTAGCCAGCGCCGTGCCTTCCTCCTTCGAAACCTCTCAATTGTCCGAGAGGTCGGTTTTGTTTCCAATTAGCAAGAAGGGTAGGTCTCCCTCCTTGAGTGCCTTCACCTGCTCGTGGAATCTCGCGGTACTACCAAACGATCCCCGGCATGTGATCGAGAACACTAGCATACACGCATTGCTCTCTCTGCGTACTGTGAGTCTGTATAATTTAGAAGAAGATAAGGTCACGTACTCTGCCCAGTGACGATAGACTCCCACACCCCAGTCCTCTGGCAGACGTGGATTGAGAAATTGAATGCACGCGGATGGTTGGAAGATATCGATATACCTTGCCAGACCGTATCTTGTAGTTTCACAACACAGCTTTGGTCATCTACTACTGTCTGCTTGGTGAAGATCTCTTCAATTGTTGGATCGTAATGCTGCTCAACTATGATTCAAGGGTGTGCATGAAATGGGGAGGTGTTAGGCTACCTCTGTTAAAGTAGCCCATTTAACACCATTTGGCACGAATGGCAATGATTATACGTGCCTGGGAAATGATCCACGAACTGTGTGTTGAAAACGTGAGGTGAGATGGTACTCTGGGAATACAGATGTATTTACCTGAATGGATAACGAAAATTTCCCAACTCCGGCTTCGCCGAGGACCAGAATTTGCCATGAATCCATCGCTTGCATGGGCAACCTTGAATCAGAAGGTGTTCAAATCCACTGAGGAGTGCAGAGGCTGGAGGTGAGGCGACGGTGACTATTCGAGAAGTGGTGGTGGATTTGGGTGGTGGAAGACGCCAAGACGCTCGACATCAACCATCTTCTCCCACATCCTTTCTGACGTCAGACACAAGCCGACTTCGGCACGGCGGTTTCACACTCAGGACCCGATCCATCAGACCTCTCGGGAATATTAGGGACCACAATTAGCCACTTTGCGATGCAACCATTGGAGCCACCCAGTGGCTGATTCGCGTTGTGTCATCTGGTGGCTCCGCCTACCAAAAATACTCGCGGGTGGCTGTCGGAGCCATTGGGAATAAATTTAGCACAGTGGAGCCATCGGTTTGCGCAACGCAAATCAGCCATTGGGTGGCTCCAATGGCTGCATCGGAAACACTCTATTGTAACATACCTGTTTGCCGCGTCGTTGTGACCCTCGAAATGGGACCCGCGACAGAGCCATCCCGAGCCATCTCTCGCGACGTCATCCCAACGTTCAGGAGCCATTCCCCGTGTTAGTGTTGCCGCGGCTCGGCTACGGCTGGCTCGGCTCGGCTTGTGACGGCTCCGTGACATAAATGGCTGGCTCCAAACGGCTTTCGGCTCGAGCCACGGCTGAGCCGTGGCTTTGGACAGTAATTTAGGAAATGGATATCCTATACATCTCATGACAGTGTATGACCATAGAACCACCCTAGAGTTCGAAAGCTTTAAGTATTTTCAAAATTCACTGGAGGTTGACCCATTCCTGCGTTTGACAGCGTGTGGGACCTGTACCCACGCCATCACTCAACGCTGGTTTCCATGGTTTTTTCAAGAATTCATGCAATTTGGCACTAAGAGGGGACTGATGGTTCGGTTATGAAGCAGAACTTTGACAGCGGAAGGAATTGAGATAGTTGAGTTGAATGTAATTTAGATTGAAAATAACGCTCCTTCCGGCGTAGTAGCAGAGTGACGGCGTTCGATCCAGCGAGAAGATCAAAGCCAGTGACTAAGTAAGTGAAGTCAACGAGGAAAATGTCGAACGAAATCAAGGCAAACTGACCTTCAAGGGAACATTCATGAAAATGGCTTTTGAAGGATCTAGATCCATGTTAAGGCTGACGGAGTATATGGGTTCTGGAGGATCAAAGGTCAGTCCAGGTAGGCCTTGAATCAAACCGGCTCAAACGAGACTTGTTGATACTCGTTCAAGTTCAGTTGAACGAGCGCACTGACTGTGTCTTGAGACATTATCCAAGTCAATCTATATAAGAAAAGACGTGAGTGTCTCGACAAACGTCAAAGTGGAGCTCAGTTGCGGCATCAGGGAAAACCTCCCCTGATATTTTGCGATATTTTGACTGAAAATATTTTTCGGCCACCAAAATTTTGATATTTTATGATATTTTTGTGAACTTTGATGAGAATCCAGTCAAAGGTATGCACATTTTGTGAAACCTTCCACAGAATTTTGCAGAATTTGTGCAAAGTTCTCGTTAAATATTGCATTGCTCACAAACTGCTAACCCGGTACCGGTACCCTGCATTGACTCCGATCAGGTTCAAATTTCACGGCTTCGGCCCGCCAAGTACGGCGTCCATGTTGCTGACACGCAAAGGGAGAAAATACATCAAAGACTTTGGCACAACTCACCTTCTGCAACCTCCCGCAAAGAAATCTCGAGCTTTGTATTCCAAGCAGTAGTGAGTGAAATCATGAAAGAGTCAACGACAAAACAGCGCCTACCCTAAAGTGTATTAATACGGCACCAGTACGGCACCTAGCTGAGCGTCGGCGGATTGTTTTCACCGTGTACGGCAACCACGAAACATGGTTAGTTTTGATGCGACTGTCACAACAGTCAAAGACCTCTCTTCCTTTTCCCCCACCTTCCTTCTGCGAGCATGCCTCGTTCTTGTCACATTCTGCCCACTGCCCCTCATTCATACATTCGAAGAAGTCCCAAGATCATTTCTTCAAGCTCCCAGCGCTCTGGACCACCAGCTTCATGTGGACGGACTATGTCAGTGATCGGTACTCTTCACAGGTGCATCATCTTGTTTATCTTCCGAGTTTTATGTTACAACTCATTGTCATGTAGCAGACCTCCAGAGTCTTGGAGAGCATCCCTTCGAGTTGTGTCTTCTTCCTTGTACGGTTACTCTGCTGCACCACAACCACGTATGTAACCTGCAATCTTACTGTCCAATCCTGTCACTGACTTGTTTAGTAGTGTAAACCTCATCAGAGGGACATCTCCATTTCTAACGCCACCCGAAAATGTATGTCGTAACCCACCTGGCGTGTGTCTTGAATGCTAATGCTGTAAACAAGCAGATGCCGTGTTTGTTTTCATTTCTTGTGCATGCAGGCGACACGCAAGGTTAGTCCCATTCATCATTCAGTGCGATCTTTCCTTTGCTCACCGAGTCCTTAGCATGAACCACACTCCTGGCACGCATCTGTTTCTTGTGTGAATTCTCGAAACTGTGGCAGATATTCATTATATTGATTCCTACAACACAGGCTTTGTTCACCCTCTTGAAGGGTTGTATGTATACCGTGGTTAAGCCCAGTATGAGCTGTTGCTGCGATTAGATAATGCTGTAGCGTATTTGTAGATACATATATGTTGTTAGTAGATTGCAATTTAAGTCATTTTCCATCCTATTTTTCGGAACTTGGAAAGCATTGAGCGAGCAAAACTATGCGAAAACCCCTATGAAATTTTAGCAAAAGTTGGAGAAATTTGGCAAATTTCTTGGCCGGGAAGATATTTTGAGTAAATTTTGGTATTGACCAAAACTAGTGATATTTTCGAGTATTTTGTGCAAAAATATCATAAAATATCTGAGGGGGGTTTTCCTGATGGGAAGGACTCGGAAACTTCGGAAAGGTGGAGCGGGGTTGTGACCGGAGGTACCCAAAGCGGATGATCCGTTACACCGCCACATTACTCTTCTTCTCCACCACTCCATTATATCGCTCCACCGCTCCGCTGCCCCGAAACCATGTACTATGCTTACCCCACATTTGCAAAAGTTTTTTGAAAAATTTGCCGTTTGAGCGTTTGGGCTCCGATTGCTCTAAAACTTGAACACGCTCGAGCCATGGGTATGATTTGACCCTCTGAATATTTTCAGGCTTTTTTGTGGCTTGTGGAGGGAGTTGTGAAGTTGCCGGTGGGAGGTACGTTTTTTTTGATACTTTTACCCACATTTGCAAAAATGTCGTCATCGTTGCCGAGCTGCCGAGCTTTCGGCAATTCGGATTAAACAACCACAAGTTTTGAAGAATCCGCGCAAAACTAACGGAATTTATTACGCTGTATGTACGGTAAACTAATTGAGAATCATACGACTAGCTATTATATGTATTAATATGGATGGCGTAAGGTTTCGCAGGAAGAGGTAGCGCAAACGGCGTCAACGAGCGTAAAGGCGTTCAAGGAGCGTAACTAGAAACGAAAGAGTGACGGGTCGTATGGATGGTGCACGGAATAGTAATCAGATGGGGGAGGGTTTCCGTAAGATTGAGGAAAGGGAAGCGGGTGATGGTTGTAAGGAAGGTGTGTTGGTGGAGGTGTCCATGTGTCGGGGAAGACGTACGGAGCGTCCGGGGGAGGCGGCGGTGGGAGCTGTGATTGGGAGGAGGGAGATCCGGAGCCATTGGCAACATATTGGATATCTGTGAGCATATCTTCGGGCTGTGCCTGCTGCTCGACATCATCGTTGGTCACAGCCGCAGCCCGACGACGTCGCCCATCACGCCACAGCTCGACATAGCGCTTGTCGACCTTGAGGGACTCGTTATCGCCGAAGTGAGTGAGAATCCTCTCAATTAACACCTCGCGCGTCCCATTCTCGTCAAGCTCTAACGACCACGCGAGGTCCTTCAGTTGCGGGGCCTTGAGCAACTTGATGTTCCCGGCAAACTCCATTCCCTCGCGTCCCAGCTCGGTGCGCCGCTTGATGACTTCAGCATTGGCCAGCAATCGTTGGGAGCGATTCTCGTCGTCCTTCGCCTTCTTCTGCTGCTGGGCCGTTCGCTTCTCTTCCGCTAGTGCCCTCCCCTCTGCCGACGTAAGCATCCGAGCTGTCGTGGAAAGACTGCGCTCATTGCCGGCGCGTTTCTTCCCTTTACCGGAATTGAGCTTTTGCTGTAATGACTGAATGTGCTGTCCAGCCATGATAGCATGGGCGTCGGCGAGTTCGCGCTGCGCACGGGCTTCGTTTCGCTGAGCTTTGAGCTTGGCAGCTACAACTTGGTAGTACTTGATGAGCGCTTCACCTTGTAGTTCCGACGGGGGCTCGTCGTCGTCCTCGGGATAGTCGTAGGAAACAGAGGGAGTGGAAGCGGTGGGAGAAGAAGAAGAAGATTCGGGATCAGAGGCAGTAGGAAGAGAAGTCGATGATTCGGGATCGCCGGGCTGATCAGAGGGAGTGGTAACGTCGTTGTCGGCTAATAACGGGACACTAGGGAAGCCGACAGGGAGGTGAAGCTGTGTTGAGGTAGAGATGCTGGGAGCGTAATCAGCGGCGGCGAAGATTTCAGGAGTGAGCCGTGGAAATAATCCACTAGCATCAACGTTGATGCCGGACTTGTACCACGCAGCCTGGATGGTTTCCACCTTGAAGGACTTCTCACGGACGTCCATCCATTCTTTGACGATGTCCGCAACGCTCATCGCCTCTCCAGTCTCTTGCAGTATCTCATCGCAACGAGCTCGCCAATTTCCCTTGGAGGGACCGAACGCACCAACGTCGCATGGCTGCAAACGGTGCGTGTGGTGCGAGCCCATTTGACCAATCTTGACGTTGTTCTCAATGGCGACGTCCACGGATTCGACGGTGTCGTGGGAGAGGTGGCCGTCGAGTAAAAGGAACAATGGGAATTCGGGGTCGCTGTGCGCCTTGGCTCCCGGGATAAAGCCGAATTTGAACCAGAATTGGAAGAACTGCTCATTCGTCCAGCCTGTCTCGGTGGTACCAATACTACGGCATTGTATTGAATGGTGAGTTCTGCAGAGAATGTAGTGAGGACGCACACAATATCATTCCTGACCTCGAACCAACGTGGACACATCTGACTTCCAGCAAAAACAAAGCCGGGCGCGATCGTCGAGGTTCCATCCAGACACACGACCTCCAGAATGGTCGTGAGTTTGAGGTCGTCGCTCTTCAGTCTATATCGAGCCTTGTCTGTGGATGAGAAGAAGTAGAGCTCATTCGAGCCCTTGCGACCGCCACCGAGCTGGATGCCGACCTCATCCATGTTGTAGATGTTGCGGGCTAGAATGGTGCGACCGTTATATTGAAATTCCTTCGCTAAGAGATCGAAATGAGCTTTCACATTCGTCGGGTTGAAGGCTGTCGCTCGTTTAGGATCGAGTCCAGACGGTCGACCAGGTGTGCAGTCGGGATGGCGGCGCAGAAAATGGCCCATCCAGTTCTTTCCAGGAGTGTGTCCACACAATGCTTTGACCTTTGCAGCGACGGTCTTCTTGTTCAAAGGCAGGCCTGCGAATCCATAAAACTTCATCCACTCCGCGAGAACTCCTTCTTGAGCTGGCGTGAGGAGCTGGCGCTCGACCTGAGACTCGATCCTCGGCTTGGAATTCCCATTCAAGCGACGATGGATGGTTGCAGCCTGCCTGGGGATCTCGAGAGCTTCTGCCGCCTGCCTAGCATTCTTATACACACCCGTTTGGATGCCAATGACCGCCTCCTGCACCTTATCCTCTTTCTTCTTTATCTTCACCCCTTCCCGCTTCGCTCTCCCTCGCGCCATCGACACCATCGTAACGTCGTTTGCAGAAATTAGAAAGAACGTGGATTACAAGAGATAGGATATCATGAAGATTGGGTATGTGGGGGTGCCCTCGCTGGCTTGACAGACGCGTGTCGAGTGAGCGCGACGACGCGTTAGAGGACGCGAAGCGGGAGCCGAGGAAGAGCCGAGCTTGTGTGAAGCGTGAGCCGAGCGGAGTTTAAAATTTGTATCGATTTTGCATCATGTCGAAAACGAAGCTCAGAAACAACAATCAAGAGGATTTTAATTATATAAAAAATATGAGTGTGTAGAGGGCACCAGGTAGTGTATTCCTGAAGTTTTTCTGGGTCTTGAAGTGGAATATAGCAAGAGCTACTGAAGCACGAATTTGTTTGTTAGTGTTTTAGGTGTGATTTTGGGGGCTTTTGATTTTTTCTTGGACCTGCCTCGGAACGTACAGGGAAGAATTTTCATATTTGAGTTAAGGTAGTATACACAGGCCCATATCTATTTTACTGAGGGCATTGGGCTAGCATTGGTTTCGAAAAAACGTTCTTTTGCAGATGTGGGGACTTTTGCAAATGTGGGGTAAGCATAGTAACGCCCAACTAGAAATGAATATACATTGTTTTCCCAAACCTCTCAGTAAACATTTCTGACCTTTTCAAGACTCCGTCTCAATCAGCATCCTCAATGTGCGTTATATCTTCTGACTCGATCCCTTGGCGCTAACAAGGGATATTAGGAATCTGTTTACTCCTCCAACAACGCCTCGGCGACATCACGACGATGAACGCCAAGTCTTGAGAGACATCCGTATTAATTCAGAAGTCAGTCCACGTCGGCGTCGCGTGCCAGCTCCAGATGCAGCGGCCATGCAGGATCGGCGGGGCGGGGATGAAAACACACCCCTCGTGACACGTCCAGCGGTAAATGCTGCAATGTCCGCAGCACAGAAACGGTGTCGGCGTCGAGAGCGAGATAAACGAGGTGAAACGACACCTCCACCACGGCAACGCAGTTCCACCCGATCGCGTGCCCAGCAAGCACGGAGACGAAATCAGCGTGCAGACACCAGACAGTTCGACATGGACATTGATGGTGCGCATCCTGCCGGGTCGATGATTTTTAGATCCTAATTATCAACAGGTCCTCCGGTGCAAGACGCCGGCCAGTCTCGAGTTTTGCAGGTTCGAGCCCTCATGTACGCGAATGCAAGAAAAATTCGAAATGTTATTTTAGGCTCTGAACAACGGTCTTATGACCCCTCTTACCACACAATATCCTCGCCAGGGGCGCAACGGTAGACCCCTTGCTTCATACAGCTACTGATAGATTCCTTAATCATCTTCAGCGGAATATCCGGAACCCGCACATCAGCCTCGGCCTCGCCGACGCAATTGTCCCCGTAATCAAGCTTCTTTGGTCGGGAGAAACGAATATCGCGATCCAGCCTCACGCCAGGACTTGGGGCCCATGACTGAGGAATGCCCGAACTGCGGCGCCCTTCATTGGGACGATGAGAAAGTGCAACGTTCTTCCGTCCTTGATGGACGGGTTTTTGGGACCTGTTGCGATCACGGCAAGGTTCAGCTTCAGCCGCTCCAGGAACCGCCTGAGCCACTGCGACGACTTTTTTCAGGTGGAGATACACAGGCTCTCGAATTTCGGACCCACATCACGCAGTACAATTCTGCCCTCGCATTCACCTCTCTCGGCATCTCTGATGACAAGAGCATTAACAAACACGGCCCAAGCGCGTGGGTCTTTCGAATACAGGGTAATCTTTACCATCTATCAGGGTCACTTACAGCTCCTGCCGGAGTTTCGCCATCTTACTCCCAGCTGTATTGGGTACTTACTACAGAGACCATTCTCTTATAATGGCTGTTTTGATCATTTTTGACGGGGCAGGTTCGGTTCAGGTTCGACAAGGTTCAGTGAGGTTCAATCATGTCCGAACCTTGAACTGGACTTGGGGTTCGGTTCAGTGAACCTCACAGCCACTGAACCGGACTTTTGGTCTGGTTCAGGTTCGGTTCAAGTTCACTGGCGGCTCAGAACCTGACCGCGGCAACACTACTCCTCAGCCAGCTTTGACTCCACTGGTTAACCGATACAGGGCGAATCTACTCCCCACAGGCCTTAAGTATTCTATTCCTCCTGACTGTCAAAGCGTTAGAGTAGCTCTGCAGCAGAGGGAGCTCACCAAAGAAAACAAAGACAAAAGCATTCACTTTCACATGTATGATATCCAGGGGGTATATTATACTGCACGATCCACAGGCTGAACAGCGAGTTTATGGAAGACAAACATGCAGTACTGTACGGGCAGTTATCCTTACAGAAGTCTACAAGATGTCAACCGAGCACAACATCATTCTAGGGGGGTCAATCCCGTGCTCCAATCAAATGAGTATCTCCTGTTCAACCGCTTTCATCATCACCGGCTGTGGGCGCAAGTTCTCTCACTATGGGCCTTGTCCAGTCCTATTGTCTGAAAGTCTGTACAAGTAGGTGTCAGCTAAATCAAGAATTCCGGAAAATTTGAACTCAGCGTATTCAGGGAAGAAAGAGACAGCGGCACAGCCACGCGTCATCAATGTCATTAGCGGCGGCCAGATTAGCCAAAGCCCCTATTTTGATCCTTTTTCACAGAATCTAAGGCAGGCAAGCACGTTCCTCCGCCCTCTGTCGTGACTCAAACGTCCATTCACACTTCCATCACACCTTTTTAAAATGCCGTAAAAAACTCATCAGACCAAAAGAACATTTAACGAAGGTCAAACTTTGTTGATATTTTTTCATTGATTGCAGATAGTAAACATTATGCATTTAACCAGGCTGCACAGCGGAACATGGACTCGTACCGCCATGCGCACGCAGTGGCCTACAAGCCCAAGTTAATTACCCGTTTTAGGACACCCAACTCGAGTCAGCTCGAGTTGACAACTCGACTCACTCGATCACCTCGAGTGACGCAACTCGATCGTCGAGTCGATTGAAAACTCGAGTCCAACTCGACTCGACGGCAACACTACCACGCATACCGTGCTCGTCTTGCATATCAGTCGAAACACAACCACCTACTTCCACACACATCCGGGTACATTGCTGGCGTGTCTGCGCAGAAACCCTCCCCCCGCCCCAGCATCCGCATCCACGGGCACAGGCCGCGGCTAAGCAGCCAGACGACGCGGCGCGCGCTGTGCGTCGAGCTCCTCTGGCACTACGTGCGCAACAGGTACCCCGCGCAGCGGATCAGCTCTGTCTCGACAGGCGCACGGCCCCGGAGGGAGACACAAAATGACCGCGCGTGCGTGGTCGCGCCACTCCCCATAGCGCGCAGCCTCGTATGGTGCGGCTTCCGCGCACAGAAACAGGGTCGAGAAGACCAGCTCCTGGATTGGGCCCTCGAGGGTGCCTTTCTCGATTTCCCCCGGGATTCCGCCATCCCCTCGTCGTCACTGAAATCACCGCCGGGCGCAAAAATGCCACGCCCCCAACGCTGAGCGCAGGATCCCCTGGTACGTGCGCTTCTTCCGCTCCGTTGTATCTCTGCCGCCCCTTTCTCGACATTGAGCACCTCCTCCTCTCCCTGGTTCGCACCCTCGATGACACTGGCCGCAAACAGTCCAGCTACGCCAGCGGTGCCGTGGCTTGGAGGCTTGTGCAGCCAAAGTTCGTGCCCATCCGAAAAGCCGGTACGTAGGCGACAGGTAGCGAGTATAATCACGAAACCTGTAGCGTGGACGATTTGTGACGCGGGCCTGCCGTCGGCGGTGTCAGCGGATGTAGAAGAAAGCCGCATGCTGGTGTTGCTGCTGTTGTGGCGTGCGTGGGTGTCATGGATAATGTGCGGTGGAGCAAAGGGAGAGGGCTTGAGAAGGCTCGGTTCAGGTGGAGAAGCCCTCATTTGCGCTGTATCTGCAAATTCACAACAGCCTGAGAAACAGAAAACTAAGGTCGGTGTCGTTCTTCGCTCAATAACAGGAAGCCGTACCGCGCAAGCAAGGGCAACGTCACTATTCTCGTACTGCCTTTCTGTTCCGAGCTCGTGCCGCTCAAGTTTGCGATTCGGCTTAACGGCTTCGGTGTGAAGCTGTAGAACGTGTGTGTCCTGGCACCATGCCACCTGCAAAACGAGCGTTAAGAAAAGTTTATGGATTTGAGGACAGAAGAGTAAGTGAGGAGGACGACGCGTACACGCGCCGGTAAGGAAAAGGCAAAGCAGGGGAGGACGAAAAGCAAAGACCCACCGTGTCCCTGCACCTATCAACCCCCGCCAGCCCGGACACTGACATTGACATAGACACAGGCGAGCTACCGTGGGTCCCGTTGGGCTCATGGTCCCGCACGCCTCCAACTCCGTTCATCTCTTCGCGCGCATTCACACCACCGTTCTGGGGGCTGTCGACCCATAAGCACCCGCACCGGCGAATCCAATGGCCGGCCACGCCATGCCCCAACCGCGCACACACTCAGCGGCGTCGATCCCGGGCTGCCGTGCCACTGCGTCTACTCTGCCCGCTGTTCCCGCTGCGCGTACCGTGCTCCGATGGCGCCGCGTGGAACAGTGTATCGCGTCCTCGGGTATCTGGATCGACATTATGGTGGTGCTGGTCAGGATGGCACGCCGCATGCGAGGGCAAAGAGGCGTGAATGTCGGTGGAGGTGGAAGTAGACTGTAGAAAGCGACTCGGGCTTCGGCAATGGCGCCTGAGCAGCGCGCCGGTATCAGCTGCTGTTGGTGGTGTGTGCTTAACAACGTCAGCGCGTATCCACTCAGAGACTGTGATGCAGTGCCACTGAGAATGGAATAAGAGTGCGCGTGATACGCCGCGACTTTGTCGACGACACGGATGCTTGTGTTTGCTGGCACGTAACGCTGGCCCCTGAGGCTGCGGCTCAATGTACATGAACTTGCGCGTCGCCAGTGGGATCAACGTCAGCAGCGCTCGGAACCCAAAGCCTTGTACACGACGTGACTGAGGGAACAGGCGAACAGGAGACGCCGGAAGTGGCATCCCCTTCATCAGGAAAAAATCTCTCGGCGGTAGCTCCCCGCTTGGATATGTTGGCTAAGAAGTGATCTGTAGCTCGGGTACCAGTGGGTGGGAACTCGGTAGCGCAATCACGTCAGGATAGCCGCCGCTGACGTTGAGATAGGTCACAGTACCCGCCACTATCTCGTCCATAGCTGTATGCGAGCTCAGTGAGTCCAATTGAGCTATCAAAACTATGGTGTATCACAGTTGCACCGAACGACAGAAATGCTGGCCGGTATACAAGTTATGTCCCTTCTCATGATCCGTCATCTTGCCCGTGTTTCTGCAGTTGACCCGACCCATCCACTCCAGGAGTAAGCACGACTACGAGCAAGGTGACCTACACCGACGGAGGGTAGATGTAAAAATTTGAAGAAAGAACCAAGTCCATTGCCGACCGGCAATCATCGGAGCTTCTAAAACACCGCCCATCAATTACAGAACGCTGATCTTGCCACGTCGACATTTCTTTCTTCCTTCCTTCATCTCCCTCTCCGTTGTGCCCTCTCCCCCTGCCCCCTTCGTCGCCCGGTACCTCTTCCTGCTCTTCCAGCCACGTCAATATGCAAATCTGAGTCGCCCGGTACCTCCTCCCGGTCTCAACATGGGCCAGACACCATATGGGCGAACAAACTCCCAACTTGATGGGCTGGCTTGGACGGCGGACAGATAAGACTCAAGCATCTTCTCGCTACCCATTTGCCTATTCCTCGCTCTGTCTGCAAACACTCCTTTGTCCCCATCGTCTGCTATTGTTCATCAAACACCCGGCTGCAACTCCCGTATCACCATGCACATGTCCGCGCTTATCCGCGCGGACGCGAATGTCAAGTATCACTTTATACGGCACCCTCAATGATCAAGCCTCAAGTCACGATTCAATGATCTTTCAGCTGTGCACTCGTGACTTGCCAAATTCCTATTGTGTCGGACAGTCAAATTGGCATGCAAGGCGTTGGTGCTATAACTCTCAAATTATTCCTCTTCTGTGTGCTTCCAAACCTCCATGTCGAGCTGTGTCAAGTTCTCAAGTCATTTGGTCGCGACATCTTTGCCTCAAGCTGCAACGTCTCCATTTCAAGTTTCTTTGCGGTCATGAGGGTCTGCCACCACGATGACGCTTTACGATATTATACAATCTTTACTTACGACTACCAATGATGAATTTTTTTGTGGTGTCTTCTCTTCTGGCATGGCGGATTGCAAGCTAGCCTCCCGTATATGTGGGATACTGAGGATTATCAGCCACTATAGAGTGTTACGAGGCTACAGGGCTACCGGAGCTATGGAACACACACCTACGGCTATGATAACCGATTTAGCAATACAGAGCTGGCAGCCGAGCTAAAGGCGGCTATATAAAGGGGGGCAGTCTACAGCACTAAAATGTTTACTACAGCTACATAGGAATATATTTCCTGGGGATTTTTTCCTGATGTTCCCTAGATTCCGTTGCCTCAAATGGGATTGGGACCATACATATTTTATGGGAACGTTGGCAGCGACCGCGGCGGTGCGTATCGTATGTCCAGTGATGACATGGCGTGTGCTGAAGGAGAGGATGCGGATCTCGACAAGGGCAAAGGTGAAAGAGAGAGGGATGTGAGATCGAGGACGGATCTGAAAGAAGGCAGGGTCGGGTTAGCATAACGGAGTTCTGGCAAGGGGCACAGAGGAGAAGAGGGGAAAGACACTTCAGGCAGCGATCGTTCATCTCTTCGCGCGCATTCACCCCACCGTTCCGGGGGCTGTCGACCCCATCAGCACCCGCACCGGCGAATCCAATGGCCGGCTACGCTATGCCCCCCAACCAACCCCCCAACCGCGCACACACTCAGCGGCGTCGATCCCGGGCTGCCGTGCCGCTGTGTCTACTCTGCCCGCTGTTCCCATTGCGCGTATCGCACTCCGATGGCGGCGCGTGGAACGGCGTTATCGCCTCCTCGGGTATCCTGATCGGCGTTGTGGTGGTGCTGGTCAGGAGGGCGCGTCGCGTGCGAGGGCAAAGAGGCGTGAATGGGGGTGAAGGTGGAAGTAGACTGTAGAAAGCGACTCGGGCTTCGGTAACGGCGCCTAAGTGAGCGGCGCGCCGGTATCAGCTGCTGTTGGTGGTGTGTGCTTAACAACGTCAGCGCGTATCCACTCAGAGACTGTGATGCAGTGCCGCTGAGAATGGAATAAGAGTGCGCGTGATACGCCGCGACTTTGTCGACGACACGGATGCTTGTGTTTGCTGGCACGCAAGCAAGTTGCCCCTGAGGCTGCGGCCCAATGCGCATGAACTTGCGCGCCGCCAGTGGGATCAACATCAGCAACGCTCGGAACCTAAACCCTTGCACACGACGTGACGGAGGGAACAGGAGACGCGGGAATTGGCATCCCCTTCGTGTGCAGGCCGCCAGCCCGAAGGGCCACCAGCCGATATAGTGTTCAGATACACAGGTGGGGCCAGTGTGGAGGAGGCCACAGATGGGGTAACTGAAGTGGACGCTGCAGCAGCAACAATTGGGGCCGGAGTATTAACAGATGTCAACTGAGTGCTCGCTTCTTGATTATCCGGGTCGAATATGAAGGAAGACATCACTGGTTAGAGGAAAGGGGAATGATCACTATCGCTCTGTTGTTCGGGTTCGTTACCTGCACTAATGTTAGGCAAAGAGAAAAGAAGTCGTCACGTTGAATAGAGGCTACTATCCCTCCCCCCTAAAACTCGGACACCTAAGTAAAATTTGCGAATTAACCGTTCTTTAAGATTTTGCTCGTTTGGCAGTGCAATTACCCCATTAGCTTTATCCCCATTGTTTTTTGCTCTGCTCTCGCAGTGCAGGTGCTGTGCTCTTGCCCCATCTGCATACGAAGTTTATTCCCATGAAATTCAATTGCAATTCCTCATCTGACCACTATTCACAACACTCGCAGCTGATTTCTCACTGCGCCGCCGCTATCTCTCTCACTGCGGCGCAATTCTGTTCAAATTTTCTCACTGTGGCCGCATCCCCGGGGCTTGGATAAAAGACGCGCCTCCTCGCCCCGTTTCTTTCACTGCTTTCATCTGCCCCCACTTTGATTTTACGCTAGCCTCAATCACAAGCCTTTGGCCATCTTGACTGGGAAATCTCTGCGATTAATCAATTATCCTGTCCCGTCGTGCCTGCTCTGTCACAGCCAGAACCTGAAACACCTCAAGTACGGTCAAAATCCTACAAGATTTGTTTCTGCAGCAATTTCATCACGTCAATCCTATCTCTTTGCGCCACTGGACTGCTCAAATTCAAATCCCGCCCCTGAATACTCTGCCGTGCTCTGGTTTGTTTGTTTTCATCGCCGCAGGTCCTCTTGATTCTTTGAAAGTTTTCTGCTTAATCAAATATCTACTTATCGGGTGTCAACATCTACTTTGTCTGCAGGGCACGCTTTCCGTTTTTACAGCTCGGATTCATTGTCTAGCATGAATGGGCACCATTTCCTTCTTCCGCACTTCCTCTCTCGATGGTCTCCTTCTCAGCATTCGTCGAATTTAACTCGCTTGATTTCTTCGACAATCAACTGATCAAAGATTTTCACTGTCTATATCACCCTTTGTAGTGGCAAACAACATGCTTTGGTATTAACCTAGTGTAGAATTCGATTAATTTCAATCCCCTTTGATTGCGCAGGTAGCCGGAGCGAAGCGACGGTACGTCTTGTATCATTTGATCCACTAGACTCGGGCCTGGGATAACTACCTAGATCGTCAGCAATTTGTCTTTTATCCCGGTTTCAACCTTTACTTCATGGGAAACCAGCAAGAATTGGGTAAACTACGCTGTTCTTTTCGGTGATATCCGGTGTCTGAGTTCTAGGTAGCACGTCAAATACTGAATGCCGGTCTCATCCCAACGCTGCCTTTTGTCACAGCAGCTCCAAATTTTGTATGGTGAGTCTTGTATATAGAATGCATGTTTGAGGCTCGGGAAAAGCCCAGATGACTGTTCTGCGGGCTAGCAGACAATATGAATTTTGTGGCTGCAGGTTGATCAAATTTGGTTGAAATTTGGCATGCATGCCACGCATTTTCGATCTACTGTACCATATGCAAAGCACCTGGACACCTGAATTTTTTCATGAGCGCTTCTATGATATGTACACATACTTTAATCATGCTAACACAGTACTATGTGGATAGGTGACCGATTATAAAGCCAAAAATCTCAAGATTCATCCAAATTTACACTACCAGGTGTCTTTTTAGTGCTGGCCGCTAGGACTCAGGTCAGATATAGGGAGTCTTGTACATGAGGTCTGTGCTACATGACCTAAAGATTATATTGAACCAGAAATCTCGGAAAACGGTCAAGTATTCAGCGAGAGATGTTAGTTTGTCCGAGTTCTAGGCTTGTACGGGACGATGGGGGGGATAGTATTCGAGACCACTTTTTAAATTGATTTCTTTAAAGTTTTGGGGCCTCTGATCTTGCAGAACTCAAGTGAGTAGAGGAGTGGAGCCCTATACGAGTTCGGAACCCTACCGGATTTTGACCCCCAAAATGGACGTGAAAGCGATAGTTTTTGCGTGTGCAAGGTAATCCACGACTTTGCACAGATTAGGACACGCTTTTGCATTGAAAAATCACGTCGGGAGGTGCTCTGTCAAAGGATATCGGCTCAGGCGTATTACTGAAACAGCAGTGTGAGAACAGAGTGGAGCAACACTTTTTAAAAAATTGCTGCTTAATTTGAAATTTAAAACCACTAACAAATAGCCTCTAATGTGACCCACTGCAACCGGAACTGTGGGACGCAGCGTGAACTTGCCTGTGTTTTTGCAGGAAGGGTTGAATAAAAGTTTTGCGGCAGAATAAAGAAGTTGCGGGTGCAACTTATCTTTATCTTGCGACCAACTCTGTATCTTGCGGGCGGGGTCTGTATCTTGCGGGCAACAACTATATATATCTTGCGGGATGCCACGATTTCCCCGCAAGTTAAGTAACGTCTTGATCCTTATCTGTTTTGCGCGGAAGGGATCTAATCACCGATATTTGGGGCGGTAAGTCCGAAATCACCTCTTTATCTTGCGGCCGATTAAATGTGCACTTTGACCGCCATACTCCACACCGTTTGAGCCGAACCCTGAAGTTGAAGGAAGCTGAGATGGAAGTTCACATTTGGTCGATTTGGGAGTTGTTTTCCTTTGAAAGTTTAACCGAGTTCCACACCACACGCCACACGCCTACAGCCCCAAGAGCTTTTTCGATCTGTCAAGTTGCTACCTGTGAAAGATGGTATTACCAAGTTTCGACATAGAACTCAATCTAACTCCTTCAAAAGTGCGTCGTAATATCATCTTTGAAGAGAGTCAGTAATATCATCTTTATAGAGCGTTACTGATATCATCTTTGTCTGATTCGAGGAATCTAGGCGAATCTCCACCAGTGTCCGTTCTCCGTCACATTCACAAGGCTTTCCGAGCCACCCTGATACCTATGAGCCGGGTCTCTCAGTCGCTCTGTATAATATGTTGGAACGCGCACTCTTCGGTTACTTCTGTGTAAATATTTTTTTTTGGAAGCACTTGGAACGGTGACAGAGTGGTCAATGGTCTAGGAAGCACGCGCGCACGGTTAAATTTTTGGAGTCTGTATATTCGATGCAGTCAACAGTTCGAACGGGTTTAGTTGGCTCCAACATCTGCACAGACCATAGTCTCCCAGACCTTCACGTCCAGCGTACCTCGGGTTCAAAATACGAGATACGGCAAGCCTAACAAACCTGATCAACAACCGATCCACATGGAAGACGGAAGCAATCCGGCCACGACTTCGATTAGAAGCACGCAACTTCGATATCACGAAACAAAAAACCGGTCTTGTTCTGAATGGAAGAATTTCAATAAAGTCACATTTGGCAGCTCGGCTCTCCGATTCATATGATTCCACACAGCCTACGGATTCCCGCTTCTCTTGCATCCCACACTCTCAGATGTCACGGCCAACAGCCGAGTCTCAGCCTCATTGATTTTTTCTGGCACTGAATCCTGCATAATTGTCATCAAGCGCCTCAAATCAACACAGATCATTTTGTTCCCGGGTCAACTTATTTTCATCTCGTGCAGAAATTTGGGGTAACGAAGGAAGCTTTATTAGTACGGTGTGTTCCCCTCTATCTTTGATTTCTATGATTGATCGATTGATACAGGTCCCACTCGGTACGTCCGCTCCATTCAACAAAGTCCTCATCATGATACCTTGCTAGCTTCAACTACTAGCGAACGTGAACTATGCTCCCAATTTCCCGTCATGTCGGCCCTCACGACTGTACAGTATCTTCCCGCGTTTACCCTCCAGATTTCCGTCCCAATAATCCACCCTGACGGACAGTCTTGCTCATTTCTCCCAGGTGTTTTTCTTCTGGTCAGCCATATGTACCGACGGGCGTGCAACGTTCTTGACAAGATAATACTACTAATTCTAGGCAATGATCGCCCATTCCAATTCGGCTTAGTACCCACTAGATTTCGACCTTGCTCGTTGAGACGAACTACTTTTTCATTGGCGGTGCGAAAAGATCATCTTGATTATAATCGTTTTCTCTGTCTATGTCCTAGCAGGCTATAAGAGGGCTGTGGGTCAGAGAAATGTCGAATTTTTGCGTCGTCAAACTGACGAGTGTTTGAAGTCAGCCTATGTACCGCACGTGAACGTCACTCCGCGCTCCACTCGCGTTAATATTTGCCCTCAGTTTCTTACGATGGGATCGCGTCCCAACACTTGTCTAATCCAGTTTCCGTTTCGGGAATGCATCACTGTTGGGATCGCACTGCCACTGCCACCCACTAGTAGAGACATGCGATGGCTACGGGAGGCTCAATTGATAAATAATGCCTTGCAATGAGATGTGAGTAGTGGTGCGTATCGGAGATAGATGGTCAGCTACAACCGAATTTTCTATTGCAACGGGTTGTAAAACTGCGCGCGTATCATCTTTGCTGCTCTGAATTTAAGTGAGGGCAGGAGAGCGAGCGCGGCACGGTATCCTGTGAGAATCCAGCTCAAAGCTGATGGATAATCGTAGGCGATTGACGCTTAGAAGTACGAGTCGTTGTTCCCGCTTGAATTTTATCTGGAATTTTGCGTTTGTTGGTGCTACTGATGGTAGAAGAAAAATCTCATGCCTCGCGCCTCGCGTCGCTCTCCTAGGTCTATAGAACAAGTCCATGGAGTGCGCATGGACATGTCGGAACATGCACGGTCGCACGAGAACTTCTGAACCAGTGAAAGTTCCCAAACTTCCTCGAACAATAACCGGCAGGATGATGTATCGCCGGGAGGGCGGCTAGCAAGAAGTGGTGGCGGGGACTTGCACAGGCGTACACCAGGGAAACTTGGATCGAGGATAGCAAACTCGTCGCTCCGTCTACCAACCTGTAAGCCGAGATGGACACTAGCAACAGTATTCTTGTCGCAGATGGAAGCACAAGGGAAGGATTAAGCGGCCGAGTCGGCTTCAAGAATTTCGGCAGCGTGCTGGGAACACAGCGAGAGCACCTGGAATAACATTAGGAATATGTGTAATGGGTCGGAACTGTTCCCCACTGTCTGTTGCCCAGCGATTCACAGGCTCGCTTGGTAGGAGCAACGATCTGGGTGTCGGCGCTTGAAACAAAGCGGGAGGAAATTCGAGGAAGATTGACCAGAAGTTTGGGTTCTACACAGTTTCGGCATGCGAAGACATCCCTGAGAGAATTTGTTGAACAAAAAGAAAACATGTTGGGCGACACGTATCTCCAATGAATTCGGGACCGGAGAAAGTCTCAAATGAGGAAGGCGTGAAGAATGAGTAATGCATGTTAGATTGAGAGTTTATGTTCAGAGGCAGAGAGTCCCAACCCGGTTACGCCCACGCGGCACAGATCTGTAGCAACAGGAAGATGCAAAAAAACACGGCGGTAGGATTCAAAGAAACCCTTCACATACTTTGTTTTGTTAGAGACGCTCGGTATATCTGCAGGTAGAGAGGTATGTTCTCGCGGATTCTACAAATATCTCGTCTGGAAGGCTTTAGATGATGAGCATGAGTTCGGTTCGCGATCCAGTGGTTCGTCGAACTTGAGGCGTGCATCCTTTCCGAGACTAACCAGCCTTCAGGGACAGATAGAGTGTGGATGAAGGAGAAAGACTTCGCGAAGGGAAGAACGGAAGTGTGGTCCCTATCCGAAATCGGATTTCGATTTGAAAATTATAGATTGTAAATCGTCCCGCTCTGTCGTACGTATTCTGTCCGCCTCGTATTTTATTGTGGAACCCAAAGAACACGAGGTGAGGATTGTGCGGGTACGAGTGAGAGATGATGGAATACTGCAATGCGGATTTGACGAGGATCCCGAGTCCGGTGTTGCGATTCCCCAGAGATGGAGGCGAGGGTCGGATTCCAGAGGCCTAGAAAGAGTCAGTCCGGCCTGGTTTACCGAGTTTATTCGGTGGGATTGCTTCCGGCTGGCTGCGGTTCAGCGAGCACTACACAGCGCAAGACTACCAGAAAATTCTCACCGCAAAGAAGTAATGAAGCAAAGTGGCAGGAGACTAGAATCGGGTCGGTGAGTGGCCGTAGCTTGTCAGAGGTGCGATCGCGACGAGAATCTGAACCAGAACAGGATTCAGAACAAATTGTAAGAATATGGGGTCCAATGAGTGGGGGGGAAGCAAGAAAGTGTACCTTTATTTGTGCTCTCTTGAGCCTTTATATACCCTGGAGGACAATGTACCTAAATAAATACAAATACATGATGAAGAATAATGGCATCCAAGAAGTAGAGTTTCAGGCCAGCTGAAACTATCCAACGGGCTGTGCGTTGCTATGCACAGCGTGTCCATATACGTGGACATACGTGTCGGCTTGTTTCTCCAACACAAATTCTCGCTGTTTTGAGTCGAGTGACTAAGCACATTATCGGACTTTCTGGTCGCTTCAAGCCTGATTTCTGCTGCTCTGAACCAAATTCTCATTCGGCTTTGTCACGGTGCGGGGACACCGTTTGTCACTCTGGACCCGCATGTAGTTGATAGTCAAATCTTTCATATCGGAGAAGGACACGACTGCACCTTGGCCCGTACCACGTAACTGAGGCTATTTCAAGGGTGTGCCTCTCCACAGCAGTAATACTGCTTCGCTGCCTTCGGTCAATACTTATGCTTGGTTGTCCGATAACTGCCGATGTCAGCGGGTCTGGCGTTTCGATAGAGGGTTCAAGCTGGCCGCAAATATCATTCCGTTGCATGAAGGTGCATCAAACTTTTGGGCCGCGGTTCAAAATTTCTGAACTCAGATTAGCCTCTTGATGATGATAAACCAGGAGACCATACTCCCAACCAATGAACATATTCCACGCCTACTTCTGACCAATGTTGGCGGCAAAGCAGAAATTTTGGCTTCATGAATCGCACATTCGGGCGATGGCTCGACTAAGCTATACATCTAAGTGTGCCGTCTATTTCCCTGAACACAATTTTGGTTCAATCCTTCATTTTGAATGATCGAGACTTATGGTCCACCAAAACAATTCCTCGACCCCGAGAAGCGTCATCATGACGCTGCGAAACTACCTCGAAGATGCGATGGGCCAAATGTATGCGGTGTTAAGAACTGCCCACATGAAAAATGAAGCGTGGTGCACTAAAATAGTGTCTTGTATCTTAAGGACAGAGTGCAGGTCGCGTAGAATTTGAACGAAGACGAGATTCGCTGCAAACGAAGGCAAAAAGAGGATATGTATAAATACGGCGGAGGGGAATTCTCCGTTTTGTTAAGATTTACTGTCCAATTCGTTTGGGAGCGTTGGTTTTATCTCCTTCGAGCTCACCCCTTTGTCCAATCTTTGCTCCTCAGTTGGAATTTCCTCAGCTTCGGCTGTCCTCTTACCACAGACTTTCCATTTTGCTGTCACTACTGTATTGTTCATTTGCCGAAATCTCACCGGTTGAACTGCGATCTGTCGAACTCAAGACGGCCGAAGCGAACGAACTGTTGCCGCAGTGCTTGTATGATCGGAATCTTTGAACTACGAGCTTCGGAAATGAATCCAAATACAGCTGATTCGGGGTTGTATCCACATCTCGTGCTTGAACAGCCTTCAACTGCAGTTGAAAATCTCCCCATATGGCATATTCTTCTAGCTTGGCATAGCGCTTGCGTCATACAGCACATTCTTCTAAATGTGGCCACGTAGGCGTTCAATCCGATACAAAATAGGTGCTTCTCAAAATTCCCAATTCACATGGGACCCAACAGGGCATACTAATGCCACTCGGAACTAAAATTTGGGTGTGATTTCAGCCTCACGTCGCTCTATTTGAGAAAAACCACATCTAAATTCTCTGGCCTTCGTCCGGCCTTCATCCGGTCTCATCCGGTCCTTTTCCGGCCCGGTTACCCGCACGATTACCGGCTTATATCAGCGGTACCTCCGGCCCCTTGTTCCTCAGTTTCTTCGTCACTCCGGCCTGTCCTCACTTCGTCTGGCATACCTCCTGGCTACTGTGTCATCGGTATTCCTGCTAGCCAGCTCCAGCTGCATTGGATTGCTAATTAGATGGTTTGTCATCCATCTCTTATGGTGTCTTCCCTTCACCGTTGCCACTGGCTCCAGCTCCAGTTTGACATTTGACACCCTTCACTTCTGTCCTCTTGTTTGGCAAAAAGCCCAGTCAGCCGCTCATCCTGCTGAGTGTGGTGTTGCGAGAACTGCCGATTTCCTATATCTGGCCCCGGCCCTGGCTTCTGGTTGTCTTCTGGTCCTGGTTCCGGATTCCAATCGGATTCCATTTCCTCTTCCAGCTCAGCATATAACATTCCTCCGAATTCTTGAGCCAGGTTTTAGAGCCATGACAATGAAATCTGTTAATTTGTTGCATGGAAACTGGTGAAACATAAGTTTATGGAATACTTTGTTTTGCACAGGACATGTCTATATCTTGTGGGGAGTCTGACCTGATCTTGTGAGAATAATAATCCAACTGAATGTCAACCGTGAGAAAGAGTTATTCATTCCTACAGCAGGTGACTTTGAAAATATGGAACTCTTAAGATGCTGCCAGCCATATCAAAGTTGGACCTTTACAAGGTTGCAGCCTGGATAAGTTGATGCCTGTGACTAGACAAAAATTGAAGTTGCATCCTGCAATTACTGAACATGTTGTCTTGGGTGAAGTTGCCCCCATAAAGTTGCTGCACTGCCAGCATGTAATCTGTGAAGTTGCTTGCAAGTAAAGTTGTCCCATAGTAGAAGTTAGATGACAAAGTTGTATCCTAGTGTTCAAGTTGCCTTTTTTTGCCATTGTAGGCCAACATGTGAAAAAAACTTTTTTGCGCACTATTATTGCCATATAAATAACTTCACAAAGGCAAGTTCCTTTGGTGTGACATGTTCACACTTGTCAGGACGCAACCTGAATTCTGAGGATCACCAGATGTCGCAACTTATCTCACTGGTAGTTGCGAGCTCAGCCGTACCAAACAGCATCCTTGAACTTATTTGTGCTCGCTGTTATAGACAACGCCGGCGATAGGTCTGAATGAAATTACCTAGCGTGAGAGAAATACACTGTTCAGTAATCTAACAGTTCAAATACTGTCTCTTCAATTGCATCTGATATGATTTAAGACCATTCAGGCCTCATTTCCAATTTCGTGGCCACGAACGACCAAAGAACACAATTCTCGCTTGATAGTTCTACCTGTAAATCCACACGGAATCAGTTTCAATTTTGAATATCTTTGGGGGCGCTGCTTTCCATTGACTCCATTGAGCAATTTGAAGCGCCTAGGCCCGGAAATTCCGTTGCTTCATCTATTTTGCCCACTTCAATGTTTCGCCAGACTACGCCCGGATCATTTGGTAACAGTATCGGCCGCTGCTCAGCTCAGGGCTCCTGTGATGCTGAGGAGTGCCGATTAGCCGGCCGCACCAAAATTGATGCTGGAGTTGAAGAGGAGTATCAAGGGCTGCTTCATGTTGAATCAGATCTCTCATTGATCCTGATTTCTTTCAGCCGTTGCTGAATCGGATTGGAACCCATAGACTTGGAGTGAATCCTATCAATGTGGACGCCAGCTGTGGGGTGAGTTGCGATGGCCTGGTCGGTCTGAAACATGTGCCTTGACTGAAGACAACTTGATACTTGAATTGCCGTGCGACCTCAAAGTTGCAATTGGGAAAATTTTAGGGTAAACTCAAATTATCATTGCAACCTGAAGTTGCATCCGATGAAACTTGACACTGGATAAATTTGTGCAATACAAGTTGTCACAAAGTCGAAGTGGTGATTCCACGAGATTGTCCAATTTTCAGCTCAAAATGTCAAGTTGTAATTGACTGTAAGCAACCTTGCTCACTATGTGTCCTATATACATCGCTTGAAGCCCAATCAAAACCCAAAGATAGATAGTTCGTGAGGATTCGACAATTAATACTGGTAGCAGCTGTCAGGAGAGAAATTTAAAACGTACAGAGTTTAGGATTTCAACAGTAAAGACTCATCCCAAAGTAAGGACACAACATACTCTGGAAATGAAAATTCAGGGCAGGCAAGATTCCCACCGATTGCATCAATTCAAAGCCCGACCTGAAATATCAAGCCACAGGTATGTAGTATGGTCATGTTTGAACAGCTCTGCAGGAAAATAAAGACTATGGGCAGTGGTCATTCATGCCCCAGATACTGAGGTATTTCATTCAAATTGACAGTCACGCATCACGCACCCCTCTGTCGAGCACGAATTTTGGTCGCTGTCACGCGTCACGAAGGCCTCTGTTGAACCTCCAAGCCGTCACAAAGACCTCAAAACTGCCTAAAAACTGCAAAAAGACGAAATTTTTCGTGAGAATTTCGAAATTTTGGGGGGTGTCACACGAAAATTTGGCCGCTGTCGAAATGTCGAATTGGAATTTCGGGTCACGTGTCACACCCCCTGTCGATTTGAATGAAATACCTCAGTACCCGAGCATTGTTTCATTTCCAAGCGTGACCTGAAAACTACCATGGGAAGCAATATGGAAATGTAACATTTACAATAAATGGCGAGGCGGGTGCATGTTGATACAAAAATAAGTCTCGATGGTCACACACCTCAGGATTTTGAGCAGAAATATGGTGTCATTATTATCCCCAGTCAACAAGGAGACACTTCTCCCCGGTCTTCCTGGGTTAGCTGACGACAGTGTAGCTGTCTGTCTCCAAAAAGTGGAGCAACTGAACTGAACCAACTTTCCTATATCTAGGTACGGATCTGCGGATAGTAGTCAATTCATGGATGACAAAGGTGTCTGACATTCGAGGTTTGATTTGATTTGGAAGAGACCAACTTACTGCCATATCTCACCCTAAAATAGTCATTTGTGGTGCTGATGTAACTCAGGGCATGGAAAGTGATGGAAAGACCTAGGGATATCATTTACTACTGGACTGGGAAGGTCTAGAGCATCCTGAAGGTGGTGTAGTTTAGTCCAACCAACCCAAGGTGTGTCACCCAGCTTCAGATATCCCAGTAGTGTATATTCCTAATCATAGTCTACCTCATGGAGTTCATACCGCCATTTGGAGTGGATGTTACAGCTCTTTGCAGAACTTAGGGTGCAGATCAATTTTTTTCAAAAATGATGATTTCAGCATAACACTCATAACTCCTTCAAATCTTGGTCTTTTCTCTTAATTCCAGCACCATTGTACTTATATGGGATGCCTGAACCTGCATGCATCCATGGATATAGGATGATTCTATAATATTACCAAATATGGCAAGTCACCAATTTGCATGTATATCACCTCCCGTAAAAACACAAACAGTCTAGGCATCCTGATGTCCTCGCATGTGTCTAACAATATATATATCCAGCTGCAGGCATGTTTTGACTTTCAATATCAGAGCCCCCCTATGGTCCTGGATATGACCCAGTATATGTAGGCCAATGGTATGGCATAATTGCAGCACATGAACACAAAACGGGGATCCCTGTGCCTATATATCATACATACTATGGTTATTGTGAGATATCCAGTCCAATAGTTACCTAGGGCATGTGCAGGAGGTATTATACAAAAACGATGCTAATTTCCATATTTGGTGGCATGCAGATTATATAATCATGATATATCCAGAGGTGCATGCAGGTGAAGGCATTCCATACAAGTACAATGGTGTTGGAATCAGGAGAAAAGACCAAGATTTGAGGGAGTTATGAGTGTTATGCTGAAATCATCAGTCTTTGAAAAAAAATTGATCTGTGCCCTAAGTTCCATAAAGAGCTGTAAGTATGTATTGAAGTAAATTAAACATACCAAAACTGTCTGTAACAGATCGTCACTCATTCGGGGTTAACGGATTTTTTTGGTTGATTGCCGTCTGTCTTTACACAGCCACCTGATCCCAGTATATAAGTAGATAGTTTGTATTTTTCTCTTCGGTGAATCTTACACTACAACAGTCTATTGTTTGCCAACCTAAGTTTTTTGTGTGCCAAAACTCGAGCTACCTTGCTTTTGTCACATCTTTTTGACTCAAGGCTCCAGTCACTGCTCTGGTCTACATGGTCTGATTAACTGCTCCACCAATGTGCTACCGACTACCCCACCAAAGAAATTTTATTATGGCTGTTCTCTCTCATGCCCAATCTCACTCCTGAACTCAGGCGGTGACTCATGACGGCCTTCCGGTCCCTGTGACGCTGCAGAATACCCCGGTAGCGCAAAAACGACAGGGAAAATTGGCGTCCCTGCCTGGGATGCCTCTCGTGGACCTGGGATCACCCAGGCCATGCTCAGCATCGCCCGTTCTGTTGTACAGCTGGGTGGTGTCTGCTTCACCGACTCCTTCCAGGGGGTCTGGTGCTATTCACGAACTGCTTGATGCAGGGACTGCTGTTGAGGAATTATCCTCTCTCCCGGTTTTGACGGCCGAGGTTGACTATGGCCTGTTAGATGATACCATCACTGATTCTGAGGGAAGAGCAGTGGAGTGAGGTTAAAGGCAGTAATGCCAAGACTCACTGTGAGCAGCTTTGCTTGTGTGAGAGTTGTGTGAGTAGAACTTCCTCCCCCATCAAGTGCGCAACAGGGGAATTGACCTGCGCTTAGCTGCGCAACCTCACATGCTGCTACAGCCACATGGCCGACGAGGCCGAGGCGAGCTCTCCTGGTAGGTACAATGCAATGTGCACTGGTCGAGCCAGTGGGGCACGTTGAGATGTGCCTAACAAACTTTCAGGCATGGGTCACATTGCAATATGCACCCTAGGCATACAAAGCAGTATGTATACCGGCTTGCTACAGCACTGATGGCACTGATGGCATTGATGGCAGCCTGCCACAGCCACAAAAAAAAAAGAAAAAAAAACTGATAATTAAATAGCAATTAACCATATATCAATTAAAATGCTTGAATTCAATGGCTGGCTATATTAGGGTTAGAATTGATGAGCCCGGCCATTGCCATGAATTTGATGGCTGTCCATATTGGGTTGGGATTGATGGCTCTTTGTATTGGGGTGCTATAGGTGCCTTAATACTGACAGTGGCACATATTGGGTTGCAATTGATGCCTGGTGGCTTGAAATGCCCCTATTTGTTCAAAAAGTGCCGGCTCCCCGAAAGTATTTTGCATTTTGTGGGCCAACGGGGCCATCAATTGCAAAATGCTATAGGTGACTCTGGTAGCCCTTGATGAGCTCTACAGATTGGGTATTGGGATCAAAGGTTTGGCCAATGACTTTCCTTTTTGGGACACTAACGCTTTCTTCCCAAAAAGGAAAATTTCCACATCAGCCCTTCTCTGGCTTGTAATTCAACCATTTTGGATGGTCTAACCCTATAGGCATGTTGTTCTGTGTTCCTTCAAGTCAATTGGGGCATAGTAGGGCCTATTGCAGTGCAATAATGGGGTGAACACAGCAAAATTCGATAAATTTTGTTCGGACCATGATATCTTGGGAATATGCTAATGGAAATAGCTCCTGGATGCAATACCTTGTTCCCTTAGGCTCTAAAGACACCATCCAGGTGAGGAACTATATTCTGATGATGAAAAACATTGCAATTTGGCCATATAAGGAAATTGCATTTCAACCCTATTATACACTCCTCCATGATGTGAGATATCCAAAAACACATTTTTTGGCATTGAGTCATCCATTTATATTATGAAAGTAGACAACTGACACCAAGGGCACCCTATACCTCATGATTTAAGGTGATCTTGTTTTGTATTCTTGTTCACCATATTCAGCATGCCACAGACTTACAGATGGTATTGTGAAAGCTCTTACTGATTCCTCCCAGCTATATCAACACTTTGGAGCCAAAATGCAGGCCAAGATATGATGATCAATCTCAAAAGTATCAAATGACATCTTTGACTCATTTCATAAATAGGGCATCAAGGAGCCTAGATATCACAAAATAAACATCAGAAATGAGATTAGACAGGGTAAACAACCTAGTTTATGATTTACTTGAAGTGTTTTGGTCAAGATTTGACTGAATGGTGTTTCCGAGAATATGTATCTGTGTTCAACTTTTGGTCCATACACTGGCCATGGATCAAAACACCATCTGGCCAAAACCTGACCAAAACACTTCAAATAAAGCATGATCTGGGTTATTTACACTGTCTGATCTCATTTCCAATGATTATTTCACACCAAATGGAGTCCTTGGTCCCCTATTCATGAGATAAGCTAAAAGTATCATTTGACATTTTTGAGTTTTATCATCATATATTAGCCTGAATTTTGACTCAGAACTGTCCAAAAAGCTCAGGACAATCAGTAGGAGCCTTCAGAACATCACCTATGACCCTGTGCCATGCTGAATATGGTGAACAAGAATTTAAAATAAGATCACTATAAATCATGAGGTATGAGGTGCCCTGGGTGTCAATTGTCCACTTTTCTACTAAAACTGTATGAGCCAAACCCAAAGGGTGGGTTTTGGTAGATCTCACATCATGGAGGGGTGCATAATAGGGTTGAAGTGCAATTTCCTTCAATGGCTAAATTGGGATGTTTTTCATCATCAGAATATAGTTCATTACTTGGAGGGTGTCTTTAGAGCCCAAGGGAACAAGTCAATACATCCAGGAGCCATTTCCATTGGTATATCCCCAAGATATTATGGCCACATCATTATTTATTTATTTTCGCTGTTTTCACCCTATTATTGCACTGTAATAGGCGCTACTATGTCCCAGTTGACTTGAAGGAACACAGAAAAACATGCCTATAGGGTTAGATCATCCAAAATGGTTGAATTACAAGCCAGGGGAAGGGCTGATATGGAAATTTTCCTTTTTGGGAAGAAAGCGTTAGTGTCCCAAAAAGGAAAGTCATTGGCCAAACCTTTGATCCCAATACCCAATCTGTAGAGCTCATCAAGGGCTACCAGAGTCACCTATAGCATTTTGCAATTGGTGGCCCCATTGGCCCACAAAATGCAAAATACTTTCGGGGAGCCAGCACTTTTTGAACAAATAGGGGCATTTCAAGCCACCAGGCATCAATTGCAACCCAATATGTGCCACTGTCAGTATTAAGGCACCTATAGCACCCCAATACAAAGAGCCATCAATCCCAACCCAATATGGACAGCCATCAAATTCATGGCAATGGCCGGGCTCATCAATTCTAACCCTAATATAGCCAGCCATTGAATTCAAGCATTTTAATTGATATATGGTTAATTGCTATTTAATTATCAGTTTTTTTTTTTTCTTTTTTTTTTGTGGCTGTGGCAGGCTGCCATCAATGCCATCAGTGCCATCAGTGCCGTAGCAAGCCAGTATACATACTGCTTTGTATGCCTAGGGTGCACATTGCAATGTGACCCATGCCTGAAAGTTTGTTAGGCACATCTCAACGTGCCCCACTGGCTCAACCAGTGCACATTGCATTGTGCTTACCTGAACTGTTGCCGAGGCACGCTCAATCAGCGATTGGTCTCAGAAACTGATTGTAGCCCCTGCAAATCCACCTCGTGGTGAACTTTCAGGTGGAAACACCCCTGGAAACCCACATGAGGAGTGGCCTACTATTGTAGCCAGGACTGCACCCATGGGCCAAGGCCCTGCCTCGACCCGTCGCAAGGTAACAATTGAGTCAGTTCACAACTCACCAGAATTTCTAGCGGGAAAGTGTCACCCCTGGTGGCAACTTCCACCCCTGTCAACAAGAATTCCACGGCCTCGCACTGCGTGCCTAGCCTGGTACCCTCCCGAGGTGAAGGACCTTCACGCCCGAAGGGTAAAGCGCCTGATCCCCTAATTGGGGTGATATTGACTGGCTTGACCAGTTTCTGAGAAGGAATTGGAAGAGCAGCATGCTGCACTAGATAATTACACTGAGATCAATTGTGTAATTAAGCAGGAGCCAAAATCAACTCCTCCCCTGGGCTGGTTCGATGACATACCTTCAGGTGACGAGTACAACTTTAGGTATGGGCCCGTCATCAATGGTGAAGCCAACTAAACATACTTACCAGTTACTTACGGAAATCGAGGTCGAAGAACTCTCGATTGTGGTGATTCAAAATCAACTGGTGTTGAAGAAACTTACCAGTAGTAAGAGAACAACTGCAAGAGCTGCTGAGAACCCTCAGTCAAATAATGGGGGCAAGGAAAAGTCTGGCCAGACAATCTCAGAAGAGATAGCGAATTTAACCGAGAAATTACAGCCATTCCGGAAACTAATGAGAATGATCGAAAATTTTTTGCGCTGTTCCCAAAAAAGGAAATTTGGCTCTACTTCTCTCTTCTTCTACATTTTCGTCCTCAAATCTCATATATGAAGCCCTGGCACCTTTGACCATGCCACTGAGATGATTTTGAGCCACAACACACGCCTTTTGAGATGTTTTCAGCTACGAGTGTGTCTGTATTCAAGGAGAACATCTCACAGCAATGGCGACTCTTCCATTGCACAGTACCATCTCTAAAATTTCTTTGTGGTCTCCAGCACACCTCCGTGCACTATTCAGCCCTTCCGTCACATGAGTATGGCAACCCTACTCCGACAAAGCTCTGGACCCATGGATCACGTACCCGACCATCCAGGAGCATTTGTATGGCCTCATTCATTGTGCTTCTATGTGGCATGAAGAGGTGGAGAAGTGGAACGCCGCATAACGGGGCTGAACACTGCGTATTATGTTGGGGAATATGCTCAGAGAGTTGGTGATGGTTCAGTTTGGTGATGGTCCTATCTTCCGGTGCGCGTACATTTCCCTCTTCAACTTTCAAGCTACTGAGGCTCCATATTCCGAGATGTATCGGTTCTGAAACGGCTTTTGGGTCGCTTATCTCATCCATCCTTTTCAATATCTTGGTGGACGGCACGTCATTCGCCACTGTACCTATGCTGCATGGTGAAGCTAGCAGACAATTTCCGCCACTGACCGTGCCTTCCTCAACGGTTACACTACGGCCAAACGCGGACTTATGAGGTCCCAGCGTGAGATGATGATTCAGCCAAGACGTTGAGACTCGACATAACCGTGACAACACCCCTGTATCTACTGCGGCGCCAATTTGTGCACTACACATGCGAAAGAGCGTTGAGCAAGGGTGGGAGCAAGATGGCTTCCACCAATCCCCTCTCATGCGAGCTTGCTGGTCCAGGCATTTACCTACAACTTTTACTACTGCACTGTTGTTGGTCGTTGCCCGTAACATGGGCTTGGTAACTTATGGGACCTTCGAATTCATGTGTAAATTGCTTGGAAGTTTCGTACAGATACTACAGAAGTTTCTTTGAAGCTCATATTACATTGCTGAAGCTCTTTTTGTCTTACAAGAGGCGGGAGATAAGCAAAAGACGAGAATTTCCTTTTTGGATATGGCACAAAAACATTTCGATCATTCTCATTAGTTTCTGGAACAGCCATAAGCTCACTCTTCAGCTGATCAATAGAAGAATATTTTAGAACCCAGAAGCTTGGGCTTAGCTGTATGGAGAATAATATTATCTGCCCTACATACCTGGGCTTGGCTGTGCAGTGGCTCACCAGCCATAATATTATTCCACCTAGCTACTTGGGTTTAGCTGATCCAGAGAAGTAATAGAGAGTTTGCGGGGAGCCACCGGGAGCCACCTGGTGGCTGATCGGGCATGCGGTAGCCAGTGGCTGTGGCTCCTCCAGTGGCTGAATCTTGCACATTGTGGGATGGCACGCAAGTCCATTTATGGCTCTTTACCACTATATTTGATACCAATTTGTATTATACCTGCATGAAGAAGGCAGCACAGCTAAGTTTTCCTTCAATTCATTGAAAAAATGGCTTGATTTTGGCAGTAAAGCGCAGTCTGGACACCAGGATGACTTTACCTGCTATAAAAAGGAACCAGAGAGCAGAGGTCTTTTGCAACATCACACATAAAATTGATGTGCCAGCCACCAGCCAGCCACAGCCACCGGCTACTGCATGCCCAATCAGCCACCGGGTGGCTCCCGGTGGCTCCCGCAAACTCTCTAATATTCTGCAGCCTAGGTTTGAGGTGGCTAGTCCCGGTTTTTTTTATGGAAGCCTTGTAGGGATCCTGAACAATCCCACCTATTCAAAAGCCCATGCCAATTGTCAGCTAGCGCAGAAAATCGAAGATATGTGAAAAACGGAAAATATGTGGCTGTGCCAGAAGTCCCAGGGAGAGAATGATTATTGTGCGTGTCTCCTACATTCTCCTGCCCTGAGATCGTAGATGGGAGGGCTTCAATAGTCCCTCTAACTCCTTGCAGCCACAGATTACCTTGAGGGGGCAATCAACACGTGTACATGACCCGAGTTTTCGGATCAGGGTCCTCCACCAAAATAGGTGACAAAAGAAATGAGCTCATGCTCCATGACCACAAGCCAAAAAAATCTGAAAACATTTGTACATGGTCTACAAGGTAATAGTATCACATTAACCAACATTTAAGTACAAGAATTTACATTACCATTGAAAAATATGAGCAAACATTATTTTTTCTGGATCCGGGTTTCGACTCTGTATTCCACAGCCTAAATCCCTGGGCTCAGCTGCATGATGCTGGAATATTGTTGGCCCTAGATACATGGGTTCAGCTGATCAGTGTCTGGGCAGCTATAATATTATTTTGCCTAGCCACCTGGCCTCAGCAAATCCATCAAAATAATATTCTGCAGCCTAAAAGGCTCAGTTCAGCTGCACAGTACAGGAATTATTTTGCCCTACATGCATGGGCTTGACCAAACAAACTTTCAGCAGTCATAATATTAGTCTGGCTGACCACCTGGCTTTGGCCAGTCAACTGGAATAATATTCTATAGCCTAGATGCTTGGGTTTGGCTGCATGGTGAAGGAATATTATTTGCCCCAGATTCCTGGGCTTGGCCTGTCAGCCAGAATATTATTTTCCCTGAACAGTGGGGTTAGCTGATGACCCCTGTATACACAAAAAGCTTGAAAAAATTAAAATTTAGAAAAAGAAGTTGCAACAATACATAGTTGCAGGCGCCAAGTTGTATGCAAATAACTAGTTGCAGGAACAGAGTGGGAAGTTGCAGATACTCGTGTGCAGGCAACAAAAGCTGTTAGAATTCTTCGATTTTGAGGGAAGTTGTAGTGAACATATAGTGATTTGGATGCAAGGCCAGAAAGTACTTTTTATGGAACCAGAGTTTGAGGGAGGGGATGTGGCTGGAAATCCTATGAAGAAGGGAGGGCGACCATAGAAGAGACTAGCCGCTCCTGAGACTACCAAGAACGGTATTGTTCTTATCAAATTTCTGGTTCAAAGCTAATGGCCACCTAATGGCAGCGAAAAGTGCAATATTACAAACAAAGAAGTTAGGCAAGATGGCAGCAGAGGCGGGAGTGGCTGAAGCAGGTCTGTCCTTTCAATTTTTTTGGCTGTATATTATCGAGCTTAACCGTCCAAACTTTAGAAATTGGGAGGGGGACGCAAGGGGGGTCAGTGTACCTTGAGGCAGACAGCTACTGGTGGTCGTCGAGACCATTGTGATCCCAAACTTTGTAGATTATATCTAAATATTGGTTGTGTATTTCAGATAGGCCTGGAGCGGCTGAGTATGCTGAGGGTGTATATCAAAATTGGAAAAAAATCTGCGCTCTCTGTTGACTTGTTTTGGTAGCTGGTAGACATTGGTCCAATCTGGCATTGTCAACCTTTCACCGAGATTCAGGATGCGATGATGTCTGATCAATCTCGGACAGAAGGACTGGAAGCAGCTCGGATTGATTCCTAACGAACGAACGTCTTAGACGAAGCAACAGCGTCCCTCGAGGAAGCTATAGAGTCAATAAGGGGTACACATTCCTACCTTCTCAATGTTTCATAAATCCACCCAATTAGGCTCTCTTGATCTGATACCACCATGTCGGATAACGACCGAGCTGGTATACCCAGCTCAGTCGGCCTTCCACAGGTAAAACTGTGGAAGGTTTTCCTGTACAGGGAAACCTCAGATGAGGAGACAAGAGATACACATAGTTTTGCCCTGCTACACATGGTAGCCAACAGCCCAGGACTGGGCCTCTCGCATTCGAGGCAAACTCCCCCGGAACCTCAAAATGGGATGGCTACTCAGCCCAGGATCCACTCCCCCTCACCACAATTTTTTGGCCTGAGCCTGAAGAAGGAGCATTGGGCTCAACACTAAAACGGACGGCGCTGAGTTCTGAGCTGGCAACGGCCAGTGGTGGAGTCATCCCAGATGTGATGTAATCCAAAGTATTCACGAAACCATCTCATATTTTTGCTTCGCTTAGATCTCACTCCTCTATGGTTACTAAAGTTACTTGGTGAAACTAATGTGGCCTGCCAAAAGTAACATTACTTTACGTTTGGCGGGCAAGTAATGTAACATTAGGAAAAGTAACTTTCAAGTTAACTTAAGTAACTTCAAGCTAGAAAAAGTAACGGGACGTTAGAGTAAGTTAACGACTCCCAGTGCAATATCCATGCCTCTACATACAGGATTTACCGCTGACCATGGGAATAACAATTCCATTGCTCATCGAACAAGGATCCCACTTGCCAGGAGTCCATGTGGCTAGGTGACATAAAAAACCAACCCCTATGTGAAGTGAGGCATTGCTGGGTCAAGCGAATGAATAGTTCAAAGGCAACACACTGGCTTCGCATCCTAACAGGTGACCATGCCGATCATAATAAGTTTTGTTTTGCCACACAGCTTTCTGCATATCTCTGGCGATGTTTAGCGCACTGTGGAGCTTTTTCTTCACTCCAGAACATATCCCAGACCCCCAGTGAGTAAAAAGAAGGTACAGGTGGAGCAGGCTACTAAAGGAGCCATGACCATGCAAGCCTTACGGTTGCACACAGTACGGTATTGAGGATATTCCTTGACTCCCCACACCCTAGATAATCCTCCAAATGAATATTCCAGTCTTTCTTTTCTGTTTTATGTCCATAACTCACTGGTTTGACAGTAACTTAGAAGCGAACGGGTGAACTTGGTGGTAATTGATGCCATCTGATGGCAAACATTACTTTGGCTGATCTAACTTTGGCGGCCAAGTTAGCAGTAGGTAACTTTAAGTAACTTCAAGTAACAATAAGTAAATGTATAGGTTGATGTAACTAAGCAAACTGAAACAAATCTAGGTGTTGTTTCTTCACCCTTATCTGAATCATTTGGCTTTCCAGACCCTGTAGGACCCAATAGGTAATTATTGCATAAACAGAACCATATGAGGCCGTAGGTTTACAGCTGTATAAGGTAGGGGACAGACAAGTGCGGTTGCCCCACGTGATCAATTAGCCTTATTGGGAAGATTGTTATATTTTCACTGAAATGAACCTGTTCTCAGACTATATTAAAAAATCTGGCTCCACAGTTCTGTGTGAATGTATCATAAGATAGCTCCCAAATATTTTGAGGAATTTCAGTTGATAAATGGGGGACAAGTTCCCAAATTGAAGTGGACAGGCAACGCAATTGATGTGGACAGAGAAGGCCATCAATGTCTGATCATTTTGGAACTAGTCCTCCATTTCTCAACCAAAATTCCTCAAAATATTTGGGAGCTATCTTATGATACGTTCACGCAGAACTGTGGAGCCAGATTTTTTAATATAGTCTGAGAACAGGTTCATTTCAGTGAAAATATAACAATCTTCCCAATCAGGCTAATTGATCACTTGGGGCAACCGCACTTGCTGTCCCCTACCTTACAGCCCGTAATTCAAGTCAAATGGCTTGATTTTGGTCACTTGGCCGAGAAAATGACGCAACGCATGTCATTTTGCCACCTCGCCAAGACTGTTTTTGATCATGGAATGTATCGCTTGGCATTGCCCCTCCTCCAACTATTTACCTTGTCTCTGCAGAACCCATTACATCTCAATGTCATGGTGTTGCTGTCTAGTGTTCTCCATTGTAGTAGGTGTATATCACCACCTGAAGTTGAACACTGGACTGCACATGAGGAATAGCATGCCAGTTATATCTGTAGCCAAAATAGGGGAATTCACGGTAGGGCCTATTTTCCTGGTTGTGAATAAATATATTCATTTGATGGGATGATTATTTTCACAAATGAAGATATTCCACAAACGAGATTCAATCTTGTTTGTGGAATAAACCGCTCGTTTGTAAATATATTCGTGTGAATCGTGCCTATTTGCCGAAAACAATAAAAATATATTCAGTGGGACACAAACGGGGTGATCACGCATATATTCCACAAACAAAGACTTTATTCATCCGATCACATGAATATATTTATTCACAAACGGGAAAATATGCCCTACCGTGAATTCCCCTAATAGTGGTGGATAGCTCTTACTTTTCCTCCCAGAACACAATAATTAGCGCAAAAGTTCTATGGTAGGTAAATATACACTCTCACTTACAAGGGTGGCCATAAAACTCTCAAGAGTACTGTTGATTGCCCCCCACAGCTGGAATTTTGCTCAGGCCCAAGAATGGCCCTCAGAGACTTTTTCAAAAATCTGACTCTATAGAATGTCTTAGATTTTCTTTGATACCAAAATGTATGATTTAGACTTTTATTAATGCTTGTATGGGAGGTTGTAAAATTGCCCGTTGTTCACTTTCCCATCAATAAATGATGGGAAAGTGAACAACGGTCATCACAGCCACAACAGCGCTTAAAGATCAAGACTAGCGCCCATAGCAAAATGAATTTACAAGACATGGGAGTTTCACAGAGTTATATAAGGCCTTTCCTTTGCATACCATTGGTGACTTCAGTGCCATTTACTTGACTTTCCGATTTGCAGCAACGCTAGAGTAAACAACGATGAAAGTACTCACATTCACTCTGGCAGAGTGGAAATGATAATTATTAATGTTTAGACTACCCTTGAGGTGTTAGGAGGCATCTACTAGGGTCCTTGTATCATCTCATCAGAACCGTATAAGTTAGCTGTCAACTAAGTTAGTTTCGCCAAGTGTGGGAAAAGTACCGTAAAGTTAGCCCTGTCAAGCCAAAGGGGCGATCAACGTTGAAGTTAGCTCTCCCAAGTTACTTTTTTCACTCTCATCAAATACTGCTCAAACTCTCTGAATGCAATGCTTGCATTCAATGTATCTGTCAAGTCCTGCTCAAAGTATCTGGATGCCGTATCTATGTCTCGGGATACATCACAATTCTCTTCAGTTCCCTTGGCCATGCGCCTCGAAGCTATGAGTCGGTTTGGCCAATTTTATATCAGCGGCCTCAACAACATGTAACAGGACAACATATTACACTTGCATGACCAGTGACAAGTCCTTTCCACCGCATATCTGTACTCCAAACAATCCAGCAGGCTACATATACGGTACTGCCACTACCTGACCTGCGTATCACTAAACTTATTCCCCAAAATTATGCAAACCCCATAAATGAGTGCATGGTTATCCAAGCACCGCTACCCCCAAAGATTTTCTTTTCAAACTCCGTAATGCACACCACCCTAACCGAGCAAACTGTTGTATTTCTTTCCCCATTTCTCTTAAACGAGTATTAAAACCCCAAAAACCTCAGGAAATGCATCCTCGCACACCCTTATTGCAATGCTGTTGGATCTCGCCTTATTTGCTAGTTCACGCAAACGCAAAAACAGCATCACCACGTCCCTAGAGGAACCTCTGCATCGCCAACGCATCCGCTCTGAATCACACATACCCAATGAACAACCTGTTCCTTACCAAATGAGTACGCTTTTCCTGTCCAAAATCCAATTGTGAACTGAACACTAACCCAAATAAGCTGATGAGGATCAACCTATGAACAACCGTAATACGAATTCCAATAGCCCCACTCCCCGCGCTGCGCCCCAGATTGTTAGTGAAGTAAACGGCGTGACCACACTGGATAATGGCCAACAGTACACAACGCCACCAGCTGGCGGTTTTCCCATCCTGCAGATGGCGGAGTCTGTTTGGAGGAATACTACGGAAGCAAGCCAGGTCACTCTTCACGCTGAGAAGGATCCCAAAATCTGGACCCGTGTCTATCGTGGCTCAGCTAGGGACGACCTCCAAGCCGTTGCAGCGAAGATTGTTGCCGCTGCTCGCAGATTGACTGGTGATGACTGTATTGACATAATTGCCCCCATAGAGAAGGCACCTCTGGACGAGAGGTACTGTTTCACCACATTGATTTATGAATCTCAAGTTTTCTCAGATACCCCGCTCCCTATCATTATCTCCTTGTTGATGGTGATGAGGCTGCCATGTCCTTTCTGACGGCGACCCCCCTCTGGGCTACACCCGATGTCCAATTCATCGGCACTCTCGAGGGTTTTGCCTGCCAGGACTCCCCAGATTCCAACACTGCTATTGCAATGGCGGTTTCACGCCAGTTGATGGCGCTTCAACACATCGTCGAATACCTTGTGCAGCACGCCAGACCCCGCCCCGGCCAATCTGCCGCCGACCTGGCAACCAAAGTTCTCAACTCCGTCACCATCTATAGCTTTGAGAATGGCCCGCAACAAAATGACTTTCTATACTGTTTGGAACTTGTGTGTAAAATCATACTCACTTTTCTTCAAATTCGGAACTAATGCATCAATCATCATGCTCCTGCAGGTATGTTAACCCGCCAGACATGCCCCTTGATCTCTGAATGGGATGGTGCGCCATGGTGCGTAACCTTGCGTTTGAAATCCACCGCTTTGGATGTGGACGGATCCACACAGGAGATGTACAGTTTAAATGCACCGGGTGCAAGTCAAACGATCATACTACTGGCCTGTGCTCGATCCCGGCCATCCCAGGCTGGTTTGGAGTCTCCCTTGCCAACATGGCTGCCAACAATAAAACCTTTTCCGACCTCGACAATGGATATCACCCCCCGCCATCAGCTCCTGCTCCGTCGTCGTCCAAAGGTCGTGGCTGCAGCAATCACCGCCGTAACGAAAATGGAAGAGTGGGACGCAGCAGGACCAGAGGTCGATGCCCTTATTAGTACCTGGTTACTCACTCGCACCTATCTTCACATACAAAGCTATATTGAACTCTGATTTGGTGCACCATACACCACCCCCATATCATACACTCGACAATATTATGCTTGTTATTTGCACTCGCCTTGTTGATCTCAGAACTCCGAAGAATTCAGAACAAGAATACAACAAAAATGTTTCTCATGTGTCCTGTCAAGTATGTAGGTACTTGACATCTCTACTCATGAATGAGCAGAGAGACACTACTAACCTGCGTAATGTTGCCGTGACTTGAAAAGTCGAGTTTTGACTTGGAAAGTCACGACAAGCCGCACATTGACTCGACTTCGACTCGACTTTTCTGGTTCAAGTCAAGTCAAGTCATTCAAGTTGACTCAAGTCGACTTTTGGTACTCATTTAAAGCCGTATACTATGTATGCTGTGCAGACCTTATTCTTTCATTGGTGAGGCCCAGTGAGGCACAAGTGTGGTGCTGGGATCCGAACCCTGGAAACCGTAGTAGCTGTCACGGTTCGCTTAGCGCTAAGCGGAGTCTAAGCGCGGTTGGAGCGCCCTTGTCATACTTGTGTTCAAAACCCTGTTGGCCACGGTGTCATTCATGTGGACCTGGCATGTCGTGTATCCATGAGAAATCATGAGTGTAGGAAACTTATGGGAGTCATTTACGGCAATTAAGCGTCGTCACAAAACTTGATGTACTATGATTGAATTTTGCCCCAACAAAGCCCTGTTCGCAATAGGGCGGGATGGGCAGTGATATAGGAAGAGTCAGACAAGGTCTGCAAAGTGTGTCGAGGCCCAGAGGCAGAGGAATTCGAGGCGACGGAGTTACACCTAGCCACAGCTCGGCAGATCTGTGCCTAAGCGATGACGGCAGACCTCTAGGTGCCTCGGCAGAGCTCGACGCATGGAGTCACAGTTCGGCAAGGTTTGCCGAGGGGCTTTGGGAACGTGGTGAATTTTATTGTGCGCGTTATCACCCATTTTACCATCAATGGCAGCGTAAGCGTGCCTGGGAGGACATTGCATGCCTCACTAATCCATCAATACAACCCACAAGCATGGCGTTCACCCTTTCAAGGCACCCATTATCAGGAGAAATAATCCTATCATGTCCACACAACTATTCCAAAATATTGAGTTGAATACCTGACTCGAAGTCACTTCAAGTCGCTTCAAGTCGACATGAATGACTTCAAAGTCGAGCCAAGTCGCACAAGCGACTCGACTCAACTCGGCTTAAATCGACTTACAAAAGTCGACTTCACGACTTCAAGCACCAAGTCGCGGCAACATTAAACCTGCGCACACCAATTGGGGCCCAAATTCACTGACTGCGCAGCCTTTGCTGAGCAGGACAGGAAAGCCCCGGGTGTTTTCTTTGTCAACGGTAGCCTTTTTAGGCTTGAACAAACCGTCACCGAGAGGCTGAAGTCTACTGGCGATGCTATTTCAGCCTACACTGAATTAACCTCTCACCCTTCAGACAAGTTCCCTGAGTGTGCCCTGGGTAATAATGGCCGCCCACACCGACAACTGGTTAATTTCGGTGGATTATAATAACCGCTTCTTCACATTCTTTCCAGGAACTCCGTTCCTCGAACCTATGGATGATAACCTCGGCAGTGGCAACGGCCCTCCACTATCTGGAGGGGTGCATGATCCTGCCATCAATCACGCCCTCCATAATGGATTATGGAGTTTGGATGACGGGCCTTCTAGCGCTACCATACCGGTTGGCCAGCACTTGAACAGTGTAGGAGGCATCCCCGTATTGGGATTCTGCGCACATGCTGACATGCATATTGCACTTCCTCATATAGAGGACAAAATGCAGGTGGACAATGACCGTCTTACAAATGGATGGCATAGATCAGGGGCCCCAACCCCACCTCATTTCCTCCCACTGCTCCAACGGCTTCGGAGGCAATTAAATCAGCAACACCTTAATCTAATTGTAAACGACAAACACTGAAGAAGAAAATTCAATGCAAGTCAAAAGCTGCAATTAAATTGTGCACTTTAAATATGCGCGGTCGATTCCGTGGACGGTCAAGATAAACGGCTACATGTGAACCAAATCATGCATGAAAAACGGATTGGTATACTGGCGCTACAAGAGACGCATCTATCACCCGAAGATACCGACAAGTTGAACGTCTTTTTTGAGCGAAATCTGGTCATATACTATCGGCCACCGGGTAGTCGGCCACCTTAAGGGTTTTATCAGTGTAGCGAGGGCATACATGAACGTTCCGTGGGTTTTACAGCTTCAACATGGAGGCTGGTGTCCTGCGATCAGGATCTGGTAAGCGGTAAGCGCATTGATGCAGTTTTGATGGCTCGGCGAATATTTTCCGGCGGCAAGTCCAAAATTGGCCAAAACTAGGTACCCGGCCAGGCGTGGGAACAATTTGATGGCCCACAGTCCTGCACCTCGCAACGCTTCCTCACGACGAAACAAGCAATCTCAAGTCCAGCAAATGCATTCAAGGCTACGACACACCGACTGCTACCTCTAAATCTACTCATTTGCCGCTTTCAACGCCTTATTAATGAGATATTTACGCTTGGGTAAAAGCAAAGGATCATCGGCATCCCGGTGCGCCAAATAGTCGTCCATCGCCGCACAGTCGTTGACATTGGACAGAGACTCCCAGGTAACATCGTCGTCGGTCCAGAGCACCTGAAACTCGACGTGGCGGTCACGCCATCGGTGGCCGTTGATGGAATGTATTCCCGTTTCTTCCGCGCCCTCGTTGTCCGAGTCAGACTCATCTGAGTCCTGCATGTCGACTGGTGCGTCGGAGTCAGTCTCCTCGTCTGAAGATGGGCCGTTGGTCGCATCGGGGCCACCATTGCCGTCAGGACCGGCGTGATCGGACTCGTTGTCAGACAGAGAATCGTGCGCACTGTCTTCTTCGTCACCGCTGTCCCACGCATCCTCTCCTGCTTGCACCCGACCTCTCGCACCACCCCGGACAGCCCTACGGCTGCGTGCACCACGCCATCGACCACCACGACTCCCTCCCCGCCCTCGCGCTCTCACCGCTGCCCTCGCCGCCTTTACGGCCTCCTTCTCTGCCGCCCTTGCTACCTTCGCAGCCTCCTTCTCCGCGGCTTTAATCGCCTTCTCTACTTCTTTTGCTGCTGCCTTTGATTCTCTCTCCGCCCGTTTTGCAGCAGCTTTCTCGGCTTTCTCCGCCTCGGTGAGTGTTTTTTTAATCGCAGGGAATAACTTTTTCAAACCCAAGTGCATTTCAGCCATATGCTTCCTTTGAAGCTCCTTCAACAACTCCGCCTGCATCTCGGGACCTGTCATGAGTCGAGCATGGCCAGTGTTGTACGTCCGCTTTCGCTTGTGCTTCTTCGCATGCAGTTGCTTACGAAGACGCGCATTCTCTTGGTCCATCAAAACCATTTGGACGTGGTTTCGCTCGAGCTCGACACCTGCCGCCTTTGCGATTGTACGGAGCTGAGCGTTCTCCGCAGCCATCGCTTTGGCTGATGCACGACCACGAAGCGGCGAGGGAACGGCAATCTTGTACAGTGCCTCGATGACTTCTGTACGAGCAGCGGCATTGGAGCGCGGTGGGGTCGATGGACAAGATTGAGCTGGGAATGGACGCGCGACCGTTCCAGACGGTGTCACAGGAAGAATTGAACTCAAAGTTGCTGCAGAGGGTGGCAATGTGGCACGAGATGTAGTAGTCGAAGTAAGGTCAGCTGTTGCACCAGAAGAGCTCGCGGGTGTAGTTGAGTTCGACACGGTTGTGCCAATGGGGACCAATAGAGACGGCAGACATGCAGGAAGCGGCTGAGCTGCCTGTGTAGTATAATTGAGTGCTGGCGCAAACAACTCGGTGCCAATAGCGCTTTCGTCAAGTGGCCAAATGCCACACTTGCGAAAAGCAGCCAGAATGTTTTCTCTGGAAAACGCCTGATCACGTGCTATTGAGTAGTTCGAAAGAAGATTATATTTATCTATGATAATATGGTCCCGAGCTAGCTACAATTATCACAGTTGAGTTCAGTATGTAATTGACAGATGGTGATGGTAGAAACGTACCTCAGAGACGCGGGCTTTCCACTTGCGGGCTAGTGGTCCAAAGACTCCTACATCACAAGGTTGAAGGGCGTGGGTAGTGTGAGAAGGAAGACAAAGGACTACGATGCGGTGCTTCTCTGCAAAATCCATGAAGCGGAAGGTACCGTGGCTGTTGTGGCCGTCAAGAATGACAAGGCGATAATCAGCTGGATCATCAAGATGCTCAGCTGTCACAGGAGCAAAGTCTTTCTCGAGCCAAAGCGTGCCAAGCTCTTGGTCGGTCCACCCATTTGGGGAGATGGAAATACTGTACCAAACGAATGAGATCACAACTATTCGAGAAAAATGGAAGGAAACTAGCCTCGCGTTAGCGGGGTTATCAGCCCCCCAATTTAGATCGCGGCGGGCGCCTTCGAAGACAACAGATGGATGGAGGACCGTCCCATCTGCACAAATACACTCGATGATAGTGACCAGATCCCGAGTGCCGGTATGGATACGCTGAACTGTCTTCTGGTCGCGATCCACAAGTGCCTTGATCCTGTCACCGACACCAAGCTGAATACCTTTTTCGTCCATATTATAAATATTCTTGGACTTGATATCGAACTGATCAATTGTTTCTTTGAGAAGGGCGAAGTATTCGCTCACGACAGCCGGGTTTAATGCCCGGGCCCGACATTCCTCTAGCGACGACGTCCACTTGACCTTGAGATCAGGGTGACGCTCCTTGAATCGCTGAGGCCAATTCTCGCCAACTGGCCGACCGCAAGTCTTGGATGCATAGCCGCCAATTGTTTCGAGGCTGAGAGGAAAGCCGCGGCGGCCCACAACCTTAAAAACATCAAAAAAGAAGCAAGAACAACGATGGTCTGCAGCCGACAACGCACTTTAACCCATTCCGCGAGGACATCTTCCTGGGCTGAGCTGAGAGCTCGTTCATGGGCATGGCCCTGTACTCGTGTCAAGACTCCCCGTCTGCGGTCCTGGAGAGTCGCGCGTGGAACCCGAAAGTAGATGGCTGCTGCACGCTCGGAGATTCGACGCCCGGAGATGTCAGCTTTGTTGATGGTCGCTATGGCAAGCTGGATGCGCTCCTCTTGGGAGAGAAGCTCAAGGTCGCCATCAGCAATGTCAGGGAAGGGATTAGGCATAGAGAGAGTAAATTGGAGATTTGAACGAAACACGGGGAATTAAGAGATTCAAGCGGTGTGCTGCAGGTAGTGTGCAAAGGCAAGACTTATATGCAACCCGCATGGGCGCCAGTGATGTTTGGAAGGGATATGGAAATTGCACTGAAGAGGAAATACATAAGACGGGATTGTGAGTGATATGAATTAATGGCGCCAATATTGAGAGATACGTTGAGGTCCTATCAATGCTACGACGACCAAAAGCCAGGGATAGTCGAGGTAAGCCCAAATCTAGTTCAGAAGAGCTATTCAGACGTACAAAGACATGAATTTCCACGACCAACGCCCTGCATGTCTGTCGGCAATTTTTCAAGTCTGCCACATGGCCGCCGACAACATGGCGCCAGACGATGGCAGGACACTATGAAAGGTCAACACGAGCTCGAAGACAGCTTCATTGAACATATATTAATGTACACGCACCCGCTGTTGCTACGCCAGAGTCGTCATTTCTCAGGGGAAAGAGGCCGAAATCGATCAGAACGCCCCTGATGAGGGGAGCACCGTGCAGCGGCAACGTGCAATAATGGGTCAAACTGAGGTGAGAGTAGCTTCAGAGGCAATGGATGAACGCACCAGGACCCACTGTTCCATAGCTATGGCCATCCAACTCCCAATACGAATCCAAAAACTTGGAGGGCCGCAAAACAGCAGTTTTTCGTAACGTGCTGCAGCGACGGCGAAATAAATTCCGTAAAATCGGATGGAATACCGCAAAAGGTGCTGATTGGTGTGTGTAATCGCCTTACCAAGTTTTGTGACTGTGGCGCCAATGGGCGGCGTGATATCGTGCTTGCGATCTCCCGCTATCGGATGTCATTTTGGCCTGTTTGGATCACTCTGTTGAGGGAATAGCAAGACCAGCGAGGGAATAGAGTGTCCAGAGAAGGCCACGAGGCAAGGCCTCGCATCCGTCAATCAGAACGCGTCCAAGATTGTGAGGATTGAGCGAGTATTGGTGGAGATATGCAGGATTCTTGGCAAAGGGTCCCCGGCCCAAATTAAGAAACCACGTGTTTCACAGCCTCCCCCGTCCCGAAATCCGGTACAGCATCCCATCAGTATCACCAAACTTCATCAAACGGCATTGACAGACGCGTCTCGACTTGGACTTTAACCTAAAACCAAAGCCGAGGGATAAAAACTCACGTGGGCCTTACATCGGCCAAGTGGCCGACTACCTAGGGGTGGCCGACTACCTGGTGGCCGATAGTACTCAACTATTGACCCTGCAAACCCTTCAGGAAAGGGTGTTGCAATCGTCCTGAACAAGCGAATGACAAATGTCGGGAACATTAAAACCGATGTAATTATTGAAGACCGCGCACTCATGCTTACCATCCCATGGCATGGGAATCTCATTCTTAGAGTTCTCGCTGTATACTCCCCTAACGACCCGACTGATAACGTGTTAGAGTTATTCCGGGGAGCGAGCTTGCGAGCTGCCGGGATGATTTCCATATTAGGTTTGACAGTCAGTATTTATGTTACAAACATACTGTACAGTCCCTTACGCGTTTGTACCGGTACCATCACAAACGCGATACTTTGATTTTCTCGTACTGGGCTCTTACCGCACCTCGACCGGAGTCAACGAAACTCTGACACAAACGCGTCCGTGGTGGCACCACGTAGATAAGCCAGACAGTCTCGAGCAGCGGTACAAGAGCTCGACGGACAAAGCCCCGCAGGACGACGCGGGCACTGTCAAGCAAAGACCTCAGCGTCCACGACACATCACAGGCCGACTACCCGAGGGCCATTACTACGGTCGACGACAGCTGCGACGGCGGACAAGCTGCGAATGAGCCAGAGGCCCGAGAGAGGTCCAGATGCCGAAGACAGCCTCTGAGCCGACACGTCGTGAGCCGGCCAGCCAGAGAGAGCGAGGACCGGAGGGAACGCTGAACCGGGCGGCAAAACGTAGGTGGCGAGGGGGGAGCGGCGCGAGGCGAGACGAAGGGGGAGCCACGTCATCAGGCAGCAGGACGACACACGCGATGACGGACGATGCACGACGAGCGGAAGCGTGCACAGGAGCGCGATGCGCGTAGCGGCACGCCAGACACGACGCCAACGAGCGCGATGCAGATGCGAGAAGGCCGACTACATACACCCGACGCAGCGGTGGGCCATTGATGCACCACCATCCGCCGCGATGCACGCCGCATGCGGGTCGCCATAGCGCCCGGACCCCCGAGGCACCAGCGCCCGTCGATGGCGCACAGCGTGGGCTCACGACAGCCGCGCCAGTCGTTCACGGCACCCAACATATTCTTGAGGTGTACCTCACGTGCGCGACGCAAGACGGTCGCGACGCATCACATTCCTTTCGACATCGACGGTGCTCAATTCCGAGCCTACACATTCCTTGGATCCAGGGGGAGCTACCTAGCTACTCTCGGCACCGCGCTACGCTCGAGGGGGAGTGTTAGAGTTATTCCGGGGAGCGAGCTTGCGAGCTGCCAGGATGATTTCCATATTAGGTTTGACAGTCAGTATTTATGTTACGAACATACTGTACAGTCCCTTACGCGTTTTTACCGGTACCATCACAAACGCGATACTTTGATTTTCTCGTACTGGGCTCTTACTGCACCTCAACCGGAGTCAACGAAACTCTGACATAACGCTTATTTACTCGACACTTTGAAAACCAAATTCCAACACTTACAGTACCTCACCCGGATTTTGTTCTCGGCGATTTCAACATGGTAGAAGAGGCACTACTATCAGCCACCGGGTAGTCGGCCACGTTAGATTTGATCGGCAATTGTCAGATGCCGTCTTGGAATTTCCTGGGTTTGAGGGTCCGGAATCAAAGGTATACATCCTAAAATTTGTTTGAGGTAGTCTGGCCGAATTGATGTGACGTCTCGGTGCTACAGCGAATTACTTTCTACCGGCATGCCCTAAAAGGGGATAAACTAGGTAGTCGGCCACCTCATCGAATGAGCTGCTGAGCCATAAACTAGTGGTAAATTGTGTCCAGATTCGAAAATCAGGTATGAATGAAGGATTATAAAACGTTTATGTGGAAATCTAAGCCACAGGACGAATATGAAAGTATGTTCTGAACGGTGGGTAGCCGGCCAGAATGGCAGGGGTCAACAACCTGAGCGCCTAGTTAGAGATAATGGCGATATGAGCCCAAGCTATGCAATGGTTGGACTAATAAGATGTGTTTAGACATACCTAGCCCACGACTTTAATATCTAGGCTCCGGCAACTCCTGAAAAAATCTCCGATCGATTCCTGCATCAGGGGAGTAAAATGTGTTGGAACTCGGGCTTACTCAGCAAGCCGAAGCGCTGATGCGCACCGGTTCGGATCTTGACACAGCGCCTTGGGCGCATTCTTTCTAGTTCATTCTGTCCAAAGTAACTTACAGAGATTTTAGTAATCCTCTCACTAATGCTTAGAACATTCTAGTTATTTACCTCTAGTATAAAAGCTGTTGTATTTAGCTAGGCAAATCATCATTCTATTTCTTAGCTCGCTCTCAAATTCATTCTATCTGCTAAAAGGTTATGGGCCCCGGCCATGCATAAATAACCTAGAACGAATACTGCTTACCTCGACACATCCCAAATAATCCCACCTTGAAATAATGTCCACCAACACACTTTCCTCAACGGCCAAACTCGGCGAGTACTTCGCCAAACTCCCGGCATGCCAAGCAGATGGCAAGAACTGGGTCTTCTTTCGTGACAGATTCTTGTTCGCCATCGATGCCGCAGATCTCAGTGACCATTTTGAGACAGGTCCGCTGGGAACGGCAACGGCACCGGTCGCACCTACCATTGTTGATGTGGCAAATCACACGGCTACGGAAGTTACCGCCAACAATGAATATTTGGCACGCCGGCGGTTCTGGAAATCGGAGCAGGCTGTTCTTAAACAGGGCCTGGCTTCAGTAATTCCTGATTCGTTGTTCTTGAAGGTTAAAGGGGCAGCAACTGCAAAGGAGATGTGGGACAAGGTTAAAGATGAGTACGAGAAGAAATCAAAGATGGTCACGGTTGATCTGCGCCGGAAGCTTCAGGATGAGCGGTGCGCAGATGGAGGAGATGTAAAGGCTCACCTCGACAAACTACGGACAATCCGGGAAGACCTAATCGCAATGGGGGCTGACCCGGGAGATGACAATTTCGTCGCAATTGTACTTGGCTCCCTTCCCACAGCATATGAAACATATCTATCGGCACTTACGGGTGCAGCGACTCTTCTGGGCAAAGAACTCGATCCCGACACGGTGCTACAGGGCATCAGCGATGAAGCTGACCGAAAATCGGCCAGGCTCAATGGAAAGGGCGAGAGGGAAGCCGCATTCTACGGGAATAGCGGCAAGAAGCCGAAGAAGTCGATGGAGTACTATAATTGCCACAAAAAGGGGCACATGGCACGGGATTGCTGGGTAAAAGGGGGTGCAAAGGAAGGCCAGAACCCACATAGGAAGGGTCGTGGTCAGGCGAATACCGCAAAGGCAGAACCAGAGTTTGATGCTGCATGGATGGCAGTATCACACAGGCCGGAGGATACCATCGAGTTTAATGAACTTGATGACGAGGTGTTTGATTGGGACCCAGACGACAAATATATGGATACTCCACCTCTCCAGAACATGTCAGAAGGCGATGACGGACCGAAGAAGCCGAAGGAAGCTGAAGAAACAAAGGAAGAGCCAATTGGGACAACTTCACTTACCTCACATAATTTGGTCACCGCTGCTGTCACCACTGCACCCGAATACGAGCTCGAAATTTATGACTCAGGTGCTACTCAACACATGACTCCCTCACGGCATCGTTTAACGAATTATCGGGCTATCCAACCACGTGGAATTGTTGCAGCAGACAGCAAGAAGTTTGAGGCCATTGGAATGGGGGACATGTTTGTCCAGGTGCCTAATGGCAGAAGTAAATCGACAAGAGTCCTTGTGAAGGACGTCTTGCATGCACCTAATCTCGGAATAACCCTCATATCCATCGCTCGCATTACCCAGGCCAGTTACGCACTCCAATTCCGGCATGCAGAATGCAGAATCTTTGACGGCAAAAATCGTTGCATTGGCACCATTCCTCTAGTACACGGCCTCTACCGTGTCCAGGTTCCGATTTCATCCCCACGTGCACATGTGGCAGATGAAAGGCCGCTTTTGGTAACCCCGGATGAATTACACAAGCTGATGGGACACTTACCGGTTGACGCGGCAAAGAAGCTGGTTAAAGATCAGTTGATTGATGGAATTGAGCTGGACAAGAGAGCGCATACCTTGAAGGATGACTGCGAGTCATGTCTGCATGGCAGAATGACCCGCAAACCCATCTCCAGGATCACAGAGTGCGAGGCAGCTGGAGAAGTCGGTGATGAAGTTCACACCGATGTTTGGGGACCTGCCACAGTCGAAACACCGCAACACAAGAAATATTATGTCTCTTTCACAGATGAGGCATCACGCTACACAGTTGTGGTCTTGATGCACACCAAGGATGAGACCTTGGACTCGTTTGAGGATGTTGACGCACGCTGGGAAAAGGAACACGGCATCAAAATCAAAATTCGTCATTCCGACAATGGTGGTGAATACAAAAGCCATGCATTCGACAAATACCTTGCCAAGAAGGGCATTCGACGCCGTTTGACTGTCCATGACACCCCCGAGCATAATGGAGTCTCTGAGCGACTCAACCGCACTCTTTTTGAGAAGGTGCGGGCAATGTTGCATGCTGCGGGACTACCTTCGAATCTATGGGGTGAGGCGCCGTTTGGTTGAAGAACAGGACATCTACAAAGGCACTAGGTGGTCGCACCCCCTATGAGGTCTTTTACAAGACCAAACCCGACTTACGGAACATCCACGAATGGGGATGCAAAGTCATGGTTCACGTTGATGATGGGAAGAAACTTGATGGCCGTGCTTGCGAGGGCAGATGGGTTGGTTACGACCTTGAAAGCATTGATGGGCATCGAATTTACTACCCTGACAACCGGTCCATACGTGTTGAACGGACCGTGAAGTTCCCAGAGGTCAAACGGAGTGGCGGAATTTATAAAGTGCTGAATGAGGGGGAGAAGGATGAAATTAAGGCTGAAGAAAATTCACAGAGCATCCAGCACACACCTGTTACAACACATAATTCCACAGCTGTCCCTCCACACACATCAACTTCATCATCTCCACTTCCCACACCACCATCCATGCCACCTCCTGCTTCAAAATCAAAGCCACTAGCTCCATATGACATCAGCAGCACTATTGACCCAAAGAACATTATTGAAGGGTCTAGAACACGTCGCTCGGCTCATGCCAGTGTTGTGTGCACTGAGCGGGATCACTCACCACGCAATTACCTGCTTGGTACAGAATTTGCGTATGTGGGAATGGTAGATATGTCAGACTCACCAACACTTGCAGAGGCCATGAGACGGCCTGATTGGCTGCAATTCAAGGCTGCAATGGATGTTGAAATGGAAGCGATGAAAAGAACAGGCACATTCGGAGATAGACTTGTTCCGAGACCAATTAACCGAAATGTGGTCGGATCAAAATGGGCACTGCGTATCAAACGCAAAGCCAACCACGAGATTGACAAATACAAAGCCCGACTCGTGGCAATGGGCTTTACCCAAGTACAGGGTGTCGACTACTTTGAAACATTCTCACCCACAGCCAAACTCTCATCCCTCAGGACAATTTTGTCCATCGCCACACGCTATGATTGGGAGATCAAAGTCTTTGATTACTCCGCCGCATTTCTTAATGGGGAATTCACACCAGATGAAGAAATCTATATGGAGCAGCCGCCACATTACTCAAACGGCAACCTCCAGGAAGTCATCAGACTTCACCGCACAATTTACGGACTTAAACAATCCAGTCGCAAATGGTATGAGAAACTTACTTCTTCTCTTGGTACCCTTGGCATCTACCCCCTCCGTTCCGATCACGCCGTTTATTGCCTAATTTGAGGCAACCAATTTGCTATTATGGCTATCCACATTGATGACAGTACTATCACCGGCAATTCACCCACACTGATTGATGAAGTCCAAGAGGAAATTGGACATATATTCAAAATCACGATGCTTGGACCTATCACTTGGCTATTGGGGATGGAGGTCACACGAAATTGTGAGAAGCGCATGCTTGTGTTATCACAAACCACCTACATTGACTCCCTCCTCTGCAAATTCAACATGACTGCAAGTCAGTTTCTGTACCTTTGGATCCTGCAGTCCAACTCACTCGTGACCAATCCCCGACCATTCCGAGCGCCATTGCAGATATGCGGAATTACCCATACTGCAAATTGATTGGCGGGCTTGTATGGTTAGCAACAGCCACACGACCAGACTTGGCATTTTCTGTCTGTGTCCTTTCTCGCTTCGTTGATAACCCGGGAATGGCACACTGGAATGCCGGCAAACGTGTACTTCAATATTTGAAGGGCACACACACTCTAGCACTCACTTATCGTGCAGATGATCCCTCACAGGGACTCGACATCTTTGGTGATGCTGATGGGATGACACTTGATAACCAAAAGGCGGTATCAGGTTATGTCTTTATTAGACTCAATGGTGCTGCGGTTTCCTGGTCATCTAAACAACAGGAGGTTGTCTCCTTATCTACCACAGAAGCTGAATATATCGCACTCACCTACACCGCAAAAGAAGCCATTTGGTTTCGCTATTTTCTTGCCAAACTCTTTGGTCCCATCACTTTCCCCATGATCATCTACAACGACAATCAGTCAGCCATTTCGCTTGCACATGCTGAACTCGGACAATTTCACACACGCACCAAACACATTGACATCCGGTATCATTTTATTCGCGAGAAGATCGACAATGGTACCTTGGAGGTCATTTACTGTCCCACGGCTGAAATGACAGCTGATGCACTCACCAAGGCTCTTGCCGCATTCAAGTTCAAACCTCTAGTGGTTGCCCTTGGATTAATTTCGGCTTGAGGGGGAGTGTTGGAACTCGGGCTTACTCAGCAAGCCGAAGTGCTGATGCGCACCGGTTCGGATCTTGACACAGCACCTCGGGTGCATTCTTTCTAGTTCATTCTGTCCAAAGTAACTTACAGAGATTTTAGTAATCCTCTCACTAATGCTTAGAACATTCTAGTTATTTACCTCTAGTATAAAAGCTGTTGTATTTAGCTAGGCAAATCATCATTCTATTTCTTAGCTCGCTCTCAAATTCGTTCTATCTGCTAAAAAAATGAGCCTACAAAGTTGTGAATCGGTAGAGAATTCGTGAAGAAAGAGTCGTGACGAGTGTCGGCCAAAGAGCTAAGTTAAGAAATGATGGCTCCCACCCTTCGGATTCCGTTCCGACATTGCGTAACTTCTGATCAAGGCATCAGTTTGGCCCGAAAATCGGTACAGATAATCTCCCAACGCTGTACTTAATCCCTCATGGTCAAAGTACTATAATACTGAACTCCCTCATGAAATATTCACAGGTGGCCAACTACCTGGTGGCCAATAGTAGATCGCTCACCTCACCGAGGAGATACCATCAGACTCACCGACGCTATAACAGACTTAAAAATGCACTTGGCCTTTGTGATGGATGGCGGCAAGCTTATCCTGATACACTTGCGTATACCTACCTGCAAAAGGCATCAGGATCCCAATCCCGAATCGATCGAATTTATGTTCCACTTGAAGCCTTGGGTGACCTCTCGGACTGGGAAATGGAGACCTGTGCTCTACCTACCAATCACTTCAAAACTCCCATTCATCGGCCGAGGCTGGTGGAGCCTATCCTTGAATACCCTGAAGGACAAGGAATGCATGGAACAAATTCAGAAACTAGGAAAAAGTCTGGCTGACGCAATTGAGGAAAGCAAATTCCGCAGAAATAATGCAAATAACCTGCAAATTCTGCTCAAGACATTTAAGGACGATGTAGTTCGTGTATGCCGCGAAAGTGCAAAGAAAATGATGCCTGCAATAGAAAGGGAGATTGGGAATTTGTAATCGAAGATGTCAGCCGTACTAAACAATCCAGATGAACCAGAGGATCAGAAAGTCCTGGTGGGGCAAGAGTTTCAAGGGAGAATCTATGCTCTCGAGCACAAACGACACATGCGTATTCGGGACAACTTAGCTGCGAAAAACCGCTTGGAAGTTGAAACAACTATCACTAACTACTGGACCAAAATGAACAAAATGCGTGCCCCCCGAGATACGATGCGAACCTTGAAAAAACCTACAGTTAATCCGCCTACTACTGCAACTCGATCCGATGAAATGGCTGAATTGGCGCAAAATTACCATGAAGACCTTCAGGATGAGGGACCGTTAACAGAGGCTGATCAAAATGAGGCGGCCCGAAAATGTTTCGAAAAAATGGACGCAAAGCTCTCTCCTACAGACAAAAATGAAATGACAAAACTACTCACCCGTGCAGACATCGAGAATGTCCTGAAACTTCTACCAAATGGTAAATCCCCTGGAATAAATGGCCTACCCTACGAGTTCTGGAAAAAGCTGCATGAAATCTACCAGAGTTGCAAGTCAAGCTCAAACAAACCATTCGATGTGGCCGGCACTCTCAAACAGGTGTATAACGATATTGAAAGATTTGGAGTCGTTCCCGAGACGGATTTTGCGGAAGGCTGGCTGTCGCTTTTGCACAAAAAGAATGACCGGGAGAATATTGTAAATTACCAGCCCAACACACTCCTTAACTGTGACTATAAAATATTTACCAAGGTGCTCTCACTGAAGTTAGCTCAAAGGGCTCCATCTGTAATTCATAGAGACCAAGCTGGTTTTGTCCCAGGCCGCAGTATCATTGACCAAGTGAAGCTTACAGAGGCCATCATAAACTACGCTGAATTTGAAGAAAAGAACGGAGTCATCATAGCCTTGGACCAAGAAAAAGCTTACGACAAAGTCAAACATAACTATTTGTGGGAGTCAATGCGGCAGGCAAATTTCCCCAACCACTTTGTGAACACTGTGAAATCCCTGTACGAGATTGCTTACACCTCTGTCATCATAAACGGCATACAGAGCTCGAAATACAAAGTGACACGAGGCATTCGCCAAGGCAATCCACTCTCGTGCTTATTATTCAATCTAGCAATTGAACCTTTGGCTCAAATGATAAGAGCGTCACGGTTGGACGGATTCCAAAGAGTCATTGTCTCTCTCTTTGCTGATGACACAACAGTGTACCTATCGGAGAGGGATAAATATTCAGATCTTGAGTCTATTCTTAATCTATGGTGCACCGCTTCTGGTGCAAAATTCAACATTTCAAAAACACAGATAATCCCTGTAGGAACGGAAGGACACAGAAAACAGGTTTACGAAACCCAAAAGATCAGTGCCGATCAACCTGAACTCCCGGCTCATATTAACATTGCCAAAGACGGCATTGCAACAAGAATTTTAGGAGCATGGCTAGGCAACAAAGTTGGTCAAATCTCAGTGTGGACAGCCACCATTGAAAAAATCAAGAGGAGCTTGGACAACTGGCCGAAGGCCCTCCCCACCATCGAAGGGAAAAAGAAAATTATTCAAATGACTGTAGCGGGGATGTCACAATATCTGACTTCCGTTCAAGGAATGCCGAACGCAACTGAAGAACGAATCGAGAAGATGACGAAATCTTTCTTTTGGGGCGAGAACAAACGAGCCCCCCTGAATCAAGACATTCTCTTTGAACCAGTGGAGGCAGGCGGAAAAAATTTGGTCAACCTGAAAGACCGTAATAAAGCAATGAAATTGAAACTCTTACAACGATACCTTAACTTCGGATCGATGAGGCCGGCTTGGGGTGCTTTCACCGACAGTGTATTCGCAAAATTTGCCCAAAACAACCCCATAGTGTCTAAAGAATGTAGGGTCAATCCCTTCTCTCAGTCCTGATCTCCAATGATTTTATCTCTTCCAGAACCATGCCGAACTATAGTGAAGACTGCCAGAGAGTTTGATGTACAGTTCGATGCCTTGCACATTGACCCCGAACTGTTGAAACAAATGCCTATTTGGTTTCATATTGGAGCCAGCACTGAACTGAACCGATTAAATAACTCACTAGCCTCAAAATGTGTACGAGCCAACCGCAGAGTATTATCCGTAGGTGACACTTTGGAAGTCGTCTCCAGAGTGGACCAAAATCGGCCACACTGTGAAAGAGCTAACTGTGCTTGTTCAGTATGTAAATCTGACCGTAATTCAGGTTGCTGAAAGCCCTTTGCATGCAGAATAGAGGCTCTCAAGCTCCTTGACTGCTTAATTCCGAAGTGGGACCCGAAACGAGCTCTCCATCAACCAAACCCTCCTTTAACTGAGGAGCAGAGATCTGAAAACTTGTCAGCACTGGTGAACCACCAGCCCATACTCTTTGACATGAACATCACCATAAATTCAGATATATCCCGAGCCTTCCGCGCCTTCGTCCAGAAACCTAGGAGCAAATGACCTGCAGATCAATATGATGATGACAGTAATCGAGAGGAAGTAACAGTTTTTGTTGCTGGTGCCCATCGCATTGATGACCTTGGTGATAAATTAGATGGCGGCGGTGTTTGATACTCACCAGATGACCCGAGAAACAAACCCGTTGGGGTACCTGAACGCTTAGCAACCCGAGATGCTGGTGAACTGGCTGCTATTCTACATGTTATTCAAACTTCAGAGCCAAATAAGGTCTTGAACTTTCGTATGAAATCCCAGCACCTCATACGGAAACTTACCATAGACCTCAGATCTGCAGAATCAAATGGATGGACGGGAGAGAAAGACAGAGACCTACTGACCGCCATTATTGCAGCCCTCAGAGTAAGAGGGTCGCGTAGTTCATTCTGTGAAATAAAGGACTCAGAGGACCGGAAAAACTTGGGCCGTGCAATCAAACTCGCCACCAATGCAATTGATGATTATTCACCAGAGGATACCACAGATCCTGATGACCTGATCGTTACAATCCCGAAAAGGTACCAGCTCCAAGGTGTAAGCTTGGCAGATACTTCGCAAGCAGTATTTTACCGTGCAATCCGGGATACTAGACCCCAACCGAACCGGGTTAAAACACGGGTTATGCTCGATATCACACGTTATGCTGTTAAAGATCAGTGTGGAAATGCTCCAACAGATGAACAGATCTGAAAATCCCTGCTGGACAAGGATATTACTCGAACGATTCGCAGTTTCCTTTGGAGGTCAATGCATCAATCCTATAAATGTGGATCATACTGGAGAAATATTCCAACCTTTGAACATTGGGCAATCTGCAATACCTGCCAAGTTGATGAAACCATGGAACATATAATGGTTGAATGCTCTGCTCCAGGCCAAGAGTTGATTTGGAACCTCTGTATGAAACTTTGGGGCATGAAACAAATGCAAATACCAACCATTTCACTTGGTATCATTCTCGGATGTGGCCTAGATGAATTTAAAAACTCGAAAGGCAAAAAGATAAACGAAGCCGGAAGGCTATTCAAAATACTAATTTCTGAATCTGCTTTCTTGGTGTGGAAAATACGAAATGAACGTGTTATATCTGGAAAGAAACACACTGACACCGAAATTCATAACAGATGGGTACATTGTATCAACACTTGCCTAAGAATTGATGGATTACTCACTGATAATTCCCGTTATGGTAGCCGAGCGACGAAGATAAGCTGTGTCCTGCGTACATGGGACGGAGTCCCGAAGGACAACAAAAACCTGCCAGAGAATTGGATCTGGCAGTCTGGAGTTTTGGTGGGTATAGGTGCTCTCCGTCCTCTGGGACGGAACCGCTAGCTTGCTAGTGGGGAGCTACCGAGTCCCACACTGCCACTTTGACGGGCGTGCGTAAGGGCATTTCTCCAGGGTGACCGTAGTTCTTTTATTTCGGGAGACAATCCCAAACCAGCGTGCAACGGAGCAGATTAGATCCGACTGTTTGTTGCTCTGTCGCTCCACCAAAAAAAAAAAAAAAAAAAAAAGAAAGCATATGATGTAGATTCACAATAATCCCACCCCCAGCTCTTCTAACAAGAAACGGAGTTGCCCAGCCGTTGATGCTGGTTCCGGGCGGAAATTACTTCCGGTGCGCCGGGTTGCTGTTAGGGAGCCGGCTGTGGATGTAGAGATGCACTGCACCATCTGGGGCCCTGGGTATTTAACGCGCAGCACTTCTGTGCCTTCCCCTCATCCTCCCAATGAGATCTGCCTTTTTCAAGGTCCGAGCCCGTGCCATTCGTTACATCGGGATTCGCTGCTACAATGAAAAGTCAGTGGTCTTAGTCTATTGCTCAAGGGAGTTGCGAATTATCTGCAGAGATCAGCGAATTTCGTGTCCGATAAGCAGAACTAAGCTCATTGCCATCAGTGTTGTCGTCGGTCGGTTCCGGCTTAACCTGCACCAAGCAATAGCTAATCGGTCTTCTGACAGGCCTCTTCGTGATAGTATGTCTGGCACTGTTAATTATAACAAAATGCAGTAGCTGCAGCTGCAGACGCCGGCGGCGCAGCACCCTGGCCATGCATGATCACGACGCCACCAGCCCCGAGGCCGCCCCGCCAGAATACCGACAATGTGAATCTTCAACCAAGCGGCTAGTCCTCCCGACAATCCTGGCATCTATGCAAGCTGACCATTCATCGCTGGTCCAGCCGACAAGGCCCAACGATTCTCTGGTGCCACCATCTACAAAGACGATCATTGAGCCTGCCAAGATCCATCCGGCGGTCCATCTATACCCTCACTCCTGAGCATAGATAAATCAATGTCGAAAACACTTTTAAAGTCACACCACTCCTTGTAGCCTTATCGGGAAATATTTCCTTTTTTATGGACTCGTGCATGATCAACCTGCCACAACTTTCCCAAGGCAAATCGATGTGTAGACAGCATAATGGAGGCCAAGGCCTCACAATGCTCCTGTGTCTTGACCATGAATAAATAGTGTTGTAATCTGGCATTCAACATGCCATTGGGAATCAGTCGGCACCGAGGCTGAATGCCCGGCATCGCCTTCCAGATGGCTGAGCCTCGAACAGTTCATTTCCGACCGTTTAATTAAATCTTTACTCAGCTATGTACACACATATGCCGTAGAATATTTTAGTAACTTTTGTTCTGTAGTATTTAAACCATAGTTCAAACCACTGCAATATCCATTGTGTTTTCCTTACATTCCTCGAAACATTCAGCTTGAGGAAAACAATCTTTTGGGCAAGAGGTTTAGTCCCAGTGAAAAACCGGGTGCAGCTGGCATTGACAGAGATCTGCTGGGCATCGGCTGTTCTTGTGAGACATCGGATCTTTCGCAACCGTGCTCTTCACAATCTTGTTGTACACCATAAGACCTGCCTTCGCTTCGCTCCGGCATAGGTGGAGACTTCTCTATGTTGAAATGCTACCAACCGTCATTTGAAAATTGCCAAAGGAGAGATGACTCGGATTGTACAGTGAGATGCATTCAAAGAGAATTTATTCATTCAGTCTTCCCTTTATGAAATTGTGTGCGTCTGTCTGTCTCAAGCTTTTTAGACTCCGTGATATCTGCTTGATTGCCACTCGAGAGTTGCCTCAATGCTGGAGGATTGGCGGCCTCGCTTGGATGAATGAAAATTGGTGGTAGAGGTGAGAAACCCGAACTCTGATAAAACATACATCGTACCAGAAATATCACAATGCTAGTTGGATACTTCGATGTTAGAAGTCAGCGCAAGTATATATTGAATTAATTGAATATATAACTCTTGTAAGGGTTTTGAAAATCAGATCAGAATCGCGGCACCCTGCACTACGTTGGTGGAACGCGCCAAGACTATAAACAACAGGTTAGCTGGTGTCAACACAGTATAGAAAAATTATGATTGAACACATTGGTGGTGTGTTACTTCCCTCATGGGAAGTCTTAAACATCACTCGAAATGGAGGTGCATAAAAATATGGTATAATTACAGTAGACCAGCTGAAGCTAGGTGGTCAGGCAGAATAATATTATGGCTGCTAAAAGCTTGTTTGGCCAAGCCCAGACATGCGAGGCAAGTAATATTCCTGCACTGTGCAGCTGCACCCAGCCTTTTAGGCTATAGAATATTATATTAATGGATTGGTTGAGGCCAGGTGGCAAGGCAAAACAGATACTGATCAGCTGAACCCATGTATCTAGGGCCAATGATATTCCGGCATTGGGCAGCTGAGCCTAGGATGTTAGGTTGTGGAATATTATTCCAGTGGATCAGCTGCCCAGGGGTTAACATTGGCTAGGACAAATAACATTTCAGCTGCTGAAACCTAGTTCAGCTGGGCCCAGGCATGAAGGGTGCAAAATATTTTCCCACCCTGCAGCCAAACCAGCCTCCTAGGCTGTGCAATATTTTTGTTCCTGATGGGCTGCACCCAAGTGACCAGGGAGAAATAATACTTTAATTCCTGAATGGTTGTTCAGCCAAGCCCATACATCTAAATCAAATAATATTCCTGCATGATGTGGTTGAGCCTTGGAATCTAGGCTGTAGAATATCATTACTCTGGATCAGCCAAACCCAAGTGGCTGGGTAGAATAATATTATAGCTGCTGAGCCACTGATTGGCCAACCCTAGGTATAGAGAGCAGATAATATTATTCTCTGTCCAGCCAAACCCAAGCTTCTGGGTTCTAAAATATTCTTCTATTGGTCAACTGAATGTGGGCACCTAGGAAGTATAATATTGTATACAGATGGCCTGCCTACCCCTTGCATCCAGTATCTTTGGCTGAAGAGACTTATTTAGGCCTAATAATATTATTCACTATCTAGACATTGTTGACTGCAGGCACTGTTCAGATCCACCTTTTGCTGTGTCAAATTTGGCAGTACATAGCAATATTTCCATCAATGATTTACACAGTTCAATTTTCCCAGTGAGATGCCCGAACTTGTAGGGACATTATTCTGGTTCCGACATCAGTGGTGTTTGAGTGCAAGTGGACATTCAGAATAATATCCATGTCTCTTGTCTTAATTATTGTCTTGAACTGGTGCAGGAGATGGCTGGGATTTTTCCGGTCATGATCTGCACATCCTCTCTGCTCACAGAGGCCAAGTACAAGTCATGATATCAACCAAGTGCAGTTACATGTCAGAATGAAGGTGAGGAGACAAAGGTCGAAAGAACCAATGATTCAAGGGTGTGCCAATGGAATTAGTGACCTACGGGGCCGCTTCACAACCATGATGTTGACTTGTCAATACAATTCGGATGGGCTTTGCTTCCTGCACGATGAAATATGATAATTGCCGACCATGTTTCTTGCTTCCTTGACTCTTGTTCCCAGGTGTATTCAAAATGGATTTCTACCATTGAAGGTATTGTAGCATCAGGGTTTGAAGTGAATCCTCTGTAGATTTTGGTGAGAGTAAGTCCTTTTCAGAGCCATTCTGCTTGTTGTGCTTATGTGCTTAACTCCTTGGTACTTGGTGCAGTCCACAGAGTAGAGATCCTCGTAGGAAATATGAAGTATGCAAGTATTTCCTTCTCTTCAGCTGCTAAGATAAGCTTTGGTTTGATATGTTGGTTCACTTGTTACCAGGCTCTGCTGCTTGCTGGCCTTACAGCTCTATTATGTAGACATAATTACTCGTAACTTAAAATCCCATGCCATGAGATACTGAGGCTTGCATTGCAGTGGGCACGGGCTAGCCGACGACCCGTGAGCAACCCGTAAACCCTCTGGTTCGGGTTCAGGTTCAGGTCCGGGTCTGGTCTGGGTCAACTGTTTTATAGCCAACCCTGTACAGTATAGTAGGGTTCCTTGGATACCCACTTTGATGTTTCCACTGCTGAGTCTGTAATGCAGGGAGATAAAATCTGAATTTAAGTTTGTAGATACTAGAACATATAGTGAGTGAGGCTGCAGAATTTCACGAACTTAGTGGGTGAAATGTAGCCAGATTAAAAAATTTACCCTCGACTGCCGATCAGTCACACGTCGGGTTCCTTGGATAGCGTGACGTCACACATTATTCGGATCCATCGGCTCCTTTCGGTTGTCTTTTGGCGGTTATTCTCACGACCCTTAAACACAGTCAGGTTCTGGTTTAGTACAGTATGAGACACGGAGCCGGCCAGGAAGGAATTGGTTCCCAGGAAGGGAGAAGAAGAATGATGAATGATGATGTGTCAGTAGATACATCACGTGCTAACAGAGGTGTCACACCCTTGACAGCCAGACGCATCAATCTCGGTCGAATTGCCCGACTTTCCCAGGGAAGTTCGTAGCCAAAAGGGTGAATTTTCATAAGGAAAATAGTTGAGGCCAATGGTGGCTGGATTAATGCACAATCAGTCAGAAGGGAAGTGATTGATGGCTTGATCAGATAATGAGTTATACCAAATGTCCTCCCCTTCTTCAAGTGCTAACACATCTCCGGGCCTGAAATTTATCTGGTAGATGGGGTTAGAGTGCACAATGTGTGAGAGGTAAGAATTTTGAGCTCGGAGGATGCTGGGGAGTTTTTAAAAAAAAGAATACCCAAGGATGTCTCACTATCCAAGGAACCCTACTATACTGTATCAATGTCCATCCCTAAAAGCACTTAAGATTAGTGCCAAATTCCATAAATTAGTACCTAGGCACCAAGATGAAGCATTTTTACTGCTTGTAGTGTTTATAATAGGTACTGCTAAGATATTTTGAGGCCAGACAGAGCATTAAGAAACTGTGAATGCCCTTATAAGGTGAGCATTACAGTGCTGGACAGGGAATTTGGATGCCATGAAAACCCGATATATTGAACCATCCGGGCCTTCCCCGCAGCAAATTTTGAGCCCAGAATGAGCACCCAGTGATGGGCCAATACCAAGCTTTCCTTTGCAATGCTTGGAGTGTGATTACCAGGCAAGATACACCAAATTAATGAGATGCCGGAAACTTTCCTGTGGCCAACACTTTCTGTACCGTGTCTGCGGCGTGATTGCGAGGCCGGATACAACAGATTATTGAGGTGCGAAACAACTTTGAGATGCTCAGGCACCTTATCGTGGAACACCACGATATCTTGGTCAAAATTACACCGCGAATTTGATGGTGGGGGACCAGACAATGGAGACTGTTCCAAAATATTAATGATTCCCGAAATATAAACTGCGTCACAGCTTCTGCCGAATCGATTGCAATAGTACAGGCCCCGGGCAGGGGTTCCGAAGGCATTCAAATAAAGGCGAAGGACTCCCTTGTAACTCTTCGTTGGCTGGTCCAATACAACATTTACCTCAGTTCAATCTCTGCGAAAGTGAAATCACGCCCTCATCCACAAATGTCGTCTACCAGACATTTCAAGTTGGTCGAGGAGTTGGGACGGTCGGCGTTCTTCTTCCTTCGCTCATCACCTCGCTTTGATGGGTTGTTCAGAGGGACTTTCGCTACCGTTCACCGGGCAATTGATGTCATCACACAGCAGACAGTAGCAGGTAGGTAAACAAGTCTAGACTGTGCTTCCAGAATGACGATGATTCTCGACCTCTACAGTCAAAGTAATTGCTAAATCTGAGCACGACAACCACGTTAGCATGTTATTTCTCCCCTGCTGTGGCGCTGTCCTAACCCAATTTCGTCAGCACGATGTCTTGAATGGTAGATTCCAATGTTTCAATGTTAAAGAGGAATGCTCTGCATCTGACTCATTGGAAAGAGGTGCAAATAATGCGCCACGCTAAACACTCATCCATAGTCGAACTCTTATGGGTGACTGATACCGCAGAGCATTACATTTTGGGGTTAGAGTGTATGTATTTGACTTCAGGGCCTTTCAATTATTCAGCATATTCGCAGTCATGGATGGTGGGGAGCTATTCTGCCAGTTGCAAAGGCTTGTCTATTTCAGCGAAGATCTCTCTCGACATGTGACCTTCCAAGTCGCAAGGGGTATACAGTACCTCCACCGCCAGGGGAGTCGTGCATCGCGACATCAAGCTCGAAAATGTGCTTTTCAATCGAATTCCTATTGTTCCATCTCGCTGGCCAAAGTGCCGACCAAGTTATAGAGACTTGGACAAAGATGATGAAGGGGAATTCACATTCGGCCATGGCGGGGGCGGCATCGGCCGCGTCAAGATCGCTGACTTTGGGGTGAGTAAGGCCATGAGGGGTAGCGAAACGAGGACAATATGCGGGACATTGGGCTACATGGCTCCGGAAATAGTCAAACGGGAGCCATACAGCATGGACGTGGATGTGTGGGCATTTGGATGCCTATTGTACACAATTCTGTGCGGATTTCACCCGTTTTCTGAAGATGAAATCGATGATAATGTCACTCGGGGCTCTTATTCTTTTCCGAGTCCATGGTGGGACGATATAAGCCCCTCCGGTAAGCTCGATGTCTTGTTAGGGTTTCCTGCTGACTGCTACTTCATCACAGCCAGGGAAGTTGTACATCATCTCCTGTGCGTCGACAGAAGGAAGCGTTACACAATAAAGAGGTTTTTCGCACACCCTTGGTCTTCCCACTGGAAACAGACTCACGGACTGAGGAATTATCCAAAACCCTGGGAAACAATCAGTTTGAGCTCTGTGTGCACCCGGATTTACGAGGGAAAATCTTGCAGTGCGACATTAGAGAGGTTGCGCAGAGCCACCCGGAGCCACCCAGGTGGCTATGAGGCATGTGCTAGCCGGTGGCTCCAGCTTCTGGGTGGCTTTCTGGGTGGCTTTCATAAAGAGCCTCATTGCTGCCTCCTATGAGGTACAAATAATTTTTTTTGCTATTACTATGCAAAGGCAACTACTCAAGGCTAGACTCCATTTTGTGAAGATATTCATAGTCATTGTTGATGAATGGAATCAAGATCAGGCTGATCTTGATGAAGCAAGGTAAAAAAGGATGGATATTGGCTTGTTAAGTGATGCTGAATGGCTCAGATTTTTCGGGTAAGCACAACTGAGACACATCAACAGGAATTGGTACAGTGGTGAAATTGGTGACGTCAGTCTGGAGCCACCCGGAAAGCCACCCGGAAGCTGGAGCCACCGGCTAGCACATGCCTCGTAGCCACCCAGGTGGCTCCGGGTGGCTCTGCGCAACCTCTCTATTGTTCAGTTTATTTATTGTCCCCTTGAAGGTATAAATACTGGTATTTTAGCCTCCTTCAATATACAGTTTCTCCCCTCCATTTTTCTACATGTTGCACCTCGCATGTTGTAGTTGATGATTTGTAACAACGCGGCCACATATACATCATCACGCGCTTAGCTACAGACTAATGCCCTAGTCCCAAGTCGTGCATTTCTCCTCGCAAGTTCCTGTAAATGTGAATGCTACAACTATGCGGAGTCCCAAAAGACATGAACAATGGCTGATGCATCGCGATGTGTTTCGATAGGTGTTTTACAGAGTCCAGCTCCATGAAAACATGACTCAGCGCATTTGTGCCACGCACCCTCCACATATGCTCCTACATGGTCTTGATGGGCTAACATACATATCTCTATCCCCAATCTCAACACTCCCTCTCAGACCAGCAACAGCAAAATTCCACGTGCAAGCTTCTCGTGCTTGTGTCTCGTCAGGGGCTTGGAAAAAATATTGGTGATTTGGTCCTCTATTGTCCAATACACGGGCTTAACCGTCCCGTTTTCGATCTTCTCCCGAATAAAATTATTCTGGACGTCGAAGGTTTTGATCGAGCGTGAAATTGTGGATCTTGGGCGAGCACCAGTGCTGCTAGATTGTCTTCGTGAATCATGATGGGATCTCCCTGGGCATAACCTATCTCATCCAAGAGGTATATATCTGCTCCAGACTGCGAATCGAGTCGCATGTGCGAGTGGGGGATATTCTGCCACCCCTACCTCTTTGGCCACTCATGAATATCTCACGAAGGCGTGGAGAATGATAGGACTTTGGTCTTGAGGGACCAAGTTAGGCTCGAATCCAGCCTGTCTATGAAGGCAAGCCTGTCAATAGACAGGCTGGTCGATCTGGGTTTTAATTAGTGGATAAAATTATTGCCAAAAAAGGCTATTGGCCAACTCACTTATTTCTCAAGGAAATTTCGGAATTCCTTCCTTGGGTATCATCGTCTCGTGCCCCAGAGTGTACATAGCTTTATTTGAGGGTGAATGGTTAAGTTTTGAATGTGCTAGGCGAGAATCCGTCGCCTTTGTTGTTCTTTGTGTCTGACATCACCCCGCTCGGAACCCGGTCCGGAATAGCCTTTTTGGGGAAGATTTTTGCATTAGGGTGAGAACAATCATCTCGTAACTTGTCAAGTCCGTTGACACTCGCCAGACATCTTTCACCACCAATTCTGCACTATTTCACGACTTCCTGAGCTCGTCATGCTGCCCTGATTCCAGGAATCAACTGGTAGGTCTTAGCACCGCAAATTAAGAGGACATGGCTGTGTACAACACCAAAGAAGATTTAGTTACCATTTTGACTGGCTCACGGCGCCACCCGTATACCTCGTATATTAAGCAGATGCCTCGTCACATTGCACCTATTTGTAACCCTCCATATTTCCCACTGTCTGCCGGCGCTTCCCATATATGCATGCAATTTTCTGTTTAGTTTTGGGGTTCTCCAGTGCATCTGAATTTACACCTATAAAGCCCACATAAGCACCAGTATTAGCCTCGGTATATTAGTGGGTTAGCGCTGCTTGATGGTGTTGATTCCTAAAATGGACCCATCCCCCAATAAACCCCAGATAAAGTCGCCTTTATTACCAGCAGTAAAGCGTAGCGACGGCGACCACGCCCATCAAGCGGCCGTCGCTGCCATAACTGCCGTCGGCTAAGACACCGCCGGGGGCGCGCTCGACGGCGCGCCATCAGCACCCATCAAACCACCCGCCCGCCACGACCGCGGCCGCTCCAGCAGCCGCAAAAATGCTCATAAATTCACGAAAAAAAAGGCTGTGAGCTCGCAAGGCACCAGGGAGGATGTATACAACGTTTGAACCCATTACAATGTTGTTTTCTTTATAAATCTCACAATTCATATATATCTTATAAAAAACAAATAATTCATAAGGACGACAACGCGTAGGCTTATTAAGGTCAGACTATGTTAAAACTAGGTCATAGGCATGTAAAGACCATGTATTTAAGGCGTCAGGGGAAAATAAAGTACATGCGGGGTGTGGACAGAAGTGTGTAATGGAAAAAAGGGAGGGGCATGGCGCGTGCAGCGAAGATCTTGCTAGTCGATGGATGGGAGGGGGGGAGCGTTAAGCCATGCGCGCCTGGATCTTGCGTAGGGCGGTGGTTCTCTTCGCCGCCAACCTGGCCTCCCGCTGCTCCGGCGTCTCGTTCTCCAAGGCCGCTCTCGCCGCCGCCGCTTTCTCGCGCGGCTTCCCCTTATCGCTGCGAGCCCTGCGCTTGGGCTTTTCGGCGGCGGAGCTGCGGCCTCGCTGGAACCCGCGGCCTTGCGCGGCTTCTTGGCGGCTGGCGCTGCGTCATGGTCTCCCGCCGAATTCTTACGCTTCTGCCCTGGAAGCGTGTTCGGCGTCGCTGGGGCACGGAAACGGATCGTGGTGGTGAAACGATGCACCAAAGTGCAGCAGTGAAATCAAATACAAAAGAGTTAGACAAAGTCTATACTCCAATATATCTCAAATCAACTACTAACAACTCCAATGCCGTGTGTATGTGTTCGGGGGAGGTAGGACAGTCGTATCGTCCTTCAATCTCAATAAGACACCTTATACCCTTGCCAGGTTCACACTATATGTGCAATTTAAAACCAATTTTATTGATTAATCCTAGTTACTACCACAAACTGCCCACTGTTGGACTTAGGCAAATTGGCACAAGGCCGAGCTGAGTTTAACCAAGTTAATCACCCAAAAGGACTAAGTCCTATAAAAACTGGTATAGCTCAAGGAAGACTTCAGACGAATAGCCAATGTCTGAGAGGTCTAATATATGCCAACAGGGGAGTGGGATTCACTGGCGCTATCTACTTTACATGCCAGTTTAAATACTTTACTTGTGCTAAAAGGGTATAAAGTTTGTGAGAATAAATACACTTTTCTGGGGTTAAAACTCCGTGTTAGGCCGTGAAAAGAGCGCCCATGAGTCATATGTATCGGTCTTAGTAACCCTCCGATGCAATTTCCAAGGAAAAGTCCATTTTCCCCAAGGGAAATGTACAGCCTTTTGAATTGTTTCCACGCACAGCCTGTATCCATTGCCATCTAGACCTTGCCAAGTGTGCCCAAGTCTTTCTAGACCTCTTACATACGGTTCTAGGCATTGTCCAGCTGCTTCCATGTCCGCTCTAAGTGTGAACATGCTCCGGAACTGCCCGGAAATCACTAGGTTCAACCACTAGATTCCTAATTAGGTAGATACCATCAAAATGACCTCGTAAGGTCACCGATAGTATATCCCTGAGTTCTGTAGCCATTTCTAAAGTCCTTCCAACATCCCATGTGTTTGATAATGGCCTAGCGTCCACAGAAATCCTCAAACTCACTGCACACAGTGTACAGCTTGCAGGAGTATTCTATGACCAGTGTGGTAAAAGTGATGATGAAACCGGTGTTTGAAACGCGTTAAGCAGCCTAGTACTCAGTCCTGGGAGTAGACTAGTACTCTATGTAGCCCTATTGACTGGTTTTATCAGTTGTTTCCAACTGAAAGGTCGCAAAAAGTGGTTATTTCAGGCATATTCAATTTCATGCCTCATCAGTGGTAGCAGAGCTACTGGTGCTCGAGAGGACCCCGGCACCAATGGACGTGTTCGGTGCGAGGGCAGTGATGTTGGCGCCTGAGATGGCGGCGTTGCTGGTGGAAATGCCGTCTCAGGCATTCCCGATGCCCATGGTGGCGGCGCTAGGGATGCGCCGGCGCCGGGACGGCGAAGAGGTCGTTCCAGGCCGCGCCGCCGCTCCCAAAGCCCGACATGAGACTGTCGAAGTCCGCTGTAGGGATGTTGCTGTAGTCGAGGTTTTCGAAGGCGAGGGGGAAGAGGACATCAAAGTCGATATCGGGCATCCCGCAGGAAAGATTGAGCGGAGTGGACGCGGCAGGGGCAGTGGTGGGTGGAGCGGCTTGGTGCGATGAGTATTGGGCAGGTGGTGCCTCAGGGGCTCGACGCGATGACGTTTGAGGAGCCAGTGCTGCACGGCGGGTCGAGGACGTTGGTTGCCCTTGTCGGCACGCGGCTTCCTCGCCTTGTGGAGTGTTCCTGCGGCACGGCGGCGCTCAATGTCGGCTTCGAGCTCGAGATAGACCCAGTGGATCTGGCTGCTGCGCACCATGCTGCAGATACGGCGCACGCGATCGCTGGAGCCCAGGTCGGACGGCTTGACGAAGGGGATGTCGTCAGGCCATCCGACGAGCTTCACCTTCCATGCGAGCTTGATGTCTGTGTTGAAATTGGTGTAGCTCATCTTGAGCTTCTGGTTTTTTGTCATGCAATCTACGAAGAGAATAGGTGAGTAGGCGAAAGCTGTCAAACATCCATTGTAACGCACGAAGACCCGAGTTGAGGGTTTGGGTGATCTCAGACTTCAGCCGGACCACGCTGTCGCGCCGGGAGCTAAAACGATGGTCAACAATTGGATGAAGAGGTTAGGGCGCCAACGTATGTGCCTTGATCTTGAGTGCAACTCCACTGCTCAAAAAGACGCAGGAGGTCGAGGCCGGCGATCTTCAAAGATTGGATGAAGAAGTCGAACGACCCGCCCAACTCTGCGTACGTTGGGATGAATTGGTCATCTACATTCCCACAAGTGAACAAGGCCACACAGCGCGTGCCGGTGCGCATGTGCAGGTTCATTATCTACGCGGTAGGAAATTAGCCACCTATTGAAAATTGTTTGGAAACCTCAACATATTTGCGTACCTCATCCTGAATCCTATTAACGATAGCACGCGAGTCGGTGCCAGCTGAGAGGTTGTTGGCACGAAGTCCCACACGAGCGAGCTCCCGTTTCTCCTGGAGCTGGGCCTTTAGACGAGCCACTTCTTCTTTGGAACATGGCAGGTGTGCGACCTCGTCGGCGGCTGCGGGGAGCTCCTTGAGAGGGATGGTCTCACCACCTAGAAGAAGAAAAAAAGAAATCAGTACGGCAAGGTAGAACAACCTTTCAAAAAGAAAAGAAAAGAAAACGGAAACTCACGATCGCGAGCCTGCTTGTGAAGATCGTGGACAATGGCGTTTTGCAGGCTGATCTCCCGTGTGCTTGTACTTGGTCGTGTTACTGAGGATACGTGTGGCGTACTCCTCAGTATGGTTGTGGTTCTTCACGACATGTATTTTTTTTATAGTGTAGAATTCGTCGACGTAATCGTAGAGCGCTTTCTTCTTGATCTTGCACTGCGCGGCTTGAAGGGCACGTGTTGCCTTCTGAGACTCAGTGTGTTTCCCGCTCGGACGCCTGTGTCGACACGACAGCTGAACGCGTTTGCTGGGATTTCGTGAGGCGTGGGTGGAGGTTTCTGTCAAGAGGGTTGGCATGGGAATCACAGCGTTCAGAGGTAATAGGCTTGACGTTTACGACGTTTACGTGGGTGTGGGTGTAGGACGTGCCGATGGTGAGGAAAAACAACAACGTTTTGATGGTGGCTCTGCTGGAGAAGACATTATAAAATTTCTCAATTATTGCAATAAATGAGGGCCTATGAAGCGAATAATTGAGTCATATAGGTTAGCTTTTGTCGTGAGTTCGAATACCGCACACCATTCTTTTTATTTTGGGTGTCTTTCCTTCTGTCTTCTTTTTGCACAAGATCCATAGTCCTTGCAGATTTATTTCATTCAAAGCTTTCAAAGCCAAGCTCGGTTTTTTTCAGAAACGACCGATTCAAAAATGAGAGCAAGCCCCTCGACAAATCGTTCATAAAATCAAATAACTAATGAACATGCTCGGCCAAAAAATATGTATAAAGTATGCAGATTACAACGTATAAATTACTGGTTGTCCTGCACAGCCGCCCTGCGAATACAAATACGTGAGTGGAGCAAATACATCCAGATGAATCCAACAACATACCCTTGACCTCCAGCTAACGCCTGCTCAGCGGCAAGCCTTGCATCACCAAGGGCCTCGAGGGGCTTGGTCGGCCTGCTGCCCAATGAATCGCGCTTCAGCGCTCGCATTCTGCAGGTGACCAAAGGTCGCCTCAGCATGTGCGCTGATTCAGCGTACAGCCGTTTCCGCCTCGATGAGCAGGGCCGCAATCCGCCGAGCGGCAGCTTCTGCTGCATGTACAGCAGCATCAAGCTGTGCAGCACAATGCTGCCGCGGAAGTCGCCGACGCAGGCTGGGACTGGTGGCCGCAATGAAGGGCGGCGCAGATGGGATTGCCAGAGGAGAAAGGAGTGAATCATCTGGCACGTACGAAGACGCGTCAAATGCGTCAGATGCCGTTGAGGAAGCACGGGTTGCTGGAGTTGAGGGTGTCGAGGATTCGGGTGAGAGGTCGATTATGTGCAAGTGGGTATCCACGCAATTTGTTTCTACTTTGTCAGAATCCCGTCCCAGGTGGAAGATTGGACGTAGACACCGCCCTCGAAGTCCTTTAGACATTGGTTGACTTGCTCCGTACCGGTTTGATAAGACCCAGAAGCATTTCATGAGTAGAGGCATAAACGTACATAGTGGTGTATACCCCTGGTCCCCGGCCTCTGAGGACGGCAACAAATCACCTGTTTGGATCTGCGGAATGTGCCTCCCTCCCCCGAAAGTGCTTCTTGTCGGGCCAGTAGTCTGGGACACAAGGTACGACGAGATCCGACATGGTAGAGTGAGAGATGCGAGGTCACAATCACATCACTCCTGGCATGATGCAAAGGTGCCACTGCGAAATGGATGTCAAGACTTCGTGTGATAAGAGCTATAGTCTAACTTCTCAAGTAAACAAGGGAAAGAAAAAAAAAAACATAAATTATAGAATAAATACAACTTGCAGTACAATTTACGAAGGATAATCTACGAAAGCCCTGCCGAGTCAGCCCATGCTGCTTCCTTGCGCTGCTGAGCACGCAATTGGGCCCACCCTTCCACAGTAAAGGGATGCAATGGCCTGTACCTCCCGGGTGAACCTCATGGTACCACCAAGCACAGCACCAGCGAATCCTGCACTTGTCGCAGCGTTCGTCCCCAATGCACAGGCAATCGTTCGGGCTCCATGAGCGAGCACTCCCGTGGATCCCGTCAGAGTCAACGTCGCCCTCGGGTTGATGCTTATCGGGCAAGGGCGAGCGCAAATACGAGGGCTGTGGCTCGTCGGACAGTGGATTGATTTCAGGGGGGGGGTTTCTTCTTCTGATGCGTATCGACGGCTGGAAGTGAACGGATCTTGCGCTCAATATAGGCCCTGCCGGACATGAGGAAGAATTGAGACATAGAATAACAGACATACTGGTGGCGACGGTCCTCGTCTGCTTGTTTGTTTTTCTTTCGAGTCCTAGAATTAGCAGAATAAAGCTTCAGCCATCCGGATGGCTGCCGTGTGTGAGACGCACCTTTCACGATACGCAGCCGCTACCTGAAGCTTTCTTGCTCGTCAAGCTTTGGTTTCGCTATCCACGACCTGGGAGCGGAGTCTGAGCCGTTTGTTTTAGTAGGTTGAGTAGTCTTCTAAAGTCGAGAGCCCTTGGAGCGCTCACCGGGCCATACACTCCCGGGCAGAGTCGCGAAGATGAGGATTTCTGTTAGAATGAGTCAGAATGATTGAGAATATAATAATAATTTGAAGCATACTTTTCCTGGTAGCGCGCAGAGGCCTCCCTGCGGTGTTGGGCCTTGGTCTCGGGGTCGAGCTTGGTGCGCTTCGGGGGCATGTATTGAGGGGACGATACTGGTAAGGTGATGGAAAGGAAGAAGTGACTGGTAGGTCATAATTGCCAGTGTAGTGATTTCGTGATCGCCCGAGTGTATTTTATTCTCAAGTCTGCCATGCATTCTTGGATCGGGGCAAAACGTTCAGGGACGCCTCACAGAAGAGAAAAGTAGCTATCAGAATATTTACAGAATTTACTTGCAAGGATTGCATTAGTAGTAAGTTCATTATCAAAGTGAGTTCGCGATCCCACTTGCTCCAAGGGTTGGCTACCAAAAGATCTTGTTTGTGGTATATAAAAAATTATGGTACAATGAATTGAAATACAATAAACTATGCAACGGAATCAAGCAATTCATCGATGGTGCTAAGTAGACCAAGTCCCATTTCCCATCTCCCGGCCTTCTGCTCGCAAACCTTTGCGTACTCCTCAGGATCCTGCTCTGCGAGTTCGTGCTCCGTGCAAAAGCCGTTGTCAACGTAGCGAAATGAACCGCCTCCGGTGTACTGTGTAAAAGATGCCCGATGCTCATCAGGGCCTACCAGAAGATTGGAGTGTGTGATGGTGGCGGACGGGAGAAGGATGAGGGCGCCCGGGGGAAACCCAATGATGAGTTTCAGCTCCCAGAGGATACAGTAATGTGCCCTCCGTTCTTGGGCTTGAAGTCGCCGAGCGCCTGGACAGCGCACATACCAAACGCGATGTTGAGGATGTCGCGATGTAAAAATGTCCATACTCTCGGTCCGAATCTGAAGGCGGCCTGGGAGAACATGGACCTCTCCCAATTACGAGTGAGGTGCGGGAGGCGTTGCCGAAGGCAGCGGTCGTAGTTGTCATAATACGCATGAAGTTTGGGGGCCCAAAGGGCGAAGACGGCTTCGAAAGATGTTAGTGATGGAGGCAATGGCTCGTGAATGTAGCCATTCGGGTTATATCCGCATCAGCGAGGAGGCGCTCGAGGAGCGCGCTGTGCTCGCCGTTGTTGAGCCGAGAAGGAACTGATTGACTTTTGCTATAGGAGAGCCCGACGTTGAGGGTCACAAAGCCGCCGCGCCGATGTTTGGCCAAGGCGGACTTGAAACGGGCATTCACCCGCTCCTTCGCCGCCTTGCACTTCTCGTGGCGTTCGACATGCGCGTTGTCAATGAATCTTAAAATGGTGGCTGACTAACCCCTCGCTGATAGTACTGGCTCAAACTTGTTACGGCGTATGCGATGTCCGGATGCATACAAATGGCAGTATACATGAGCCCGCCAATCATTGATTGGTATTGCCCGCGCAGATCCGCTGGCGCTTCAGGTGCATGGGCTGGTACTTTGCGTAGCGTAACATTGAGGCTTATCGGAGTTGCAAACGATTTGGCGTCGGTGCGGCCGTACTTCGCCAGTCATGTCTCAGTGTAGTGGTGTTGGGAAAGAGTGATCATGCCAGATTTGCGATCACGGGCACATCAGAATTCCTACCTCGATCACACTCACAGTATTTAGGTCTGGTAGCCCAGGTAGCTGATGGTTGTAGCTTAGTAGCCGCTGTAGCCCGCACCTATCGGTCGGTAGCTCTTGTAGCTTCCAGACCCATGTGCCTGTGGTCTGGAGTCCACATAATTTCGGTCCTGCCTATCAGAGGTTATTGTCTTAGCAGTTCCTTTACTGGACTATTCCGACCATAAGTTCATGGCCTGTGACCTGTGACCTCTAAAGTTCACCAGTGATGGGTTCATTGGCTGCCGTGACCTGTGACCACTACACCGCCAAAGTGCTCACATGTTGACTTCATCTGGAGGTGTCGCATGAGAACCACCTGCAATGATTCCTGGTTCCATGTAGAAAGCGGCTGGGTTCCAGCTGAGTATTCCAGTTGAGATTACAGCTGGTCACTAGCAATTTGTCCATGTTGCTACCATTGTCCCGAACCTCCTGGAATGGGCTGCACACAATAAAATTAACTAATCCGAGTAGTCATCATCGGACACAAGATAGTCATCTTCCTCGCTTGCATCATCTAACCCTTCATCCTCTCTGCCCTCACTGCGCTCAGCCTGACTACCCTCTTCGCTCACCTTGCAACCAAATTATCGACTACTGGACCCTCACTGTCCAACTCCTTGTGGGGCTCTGCCAGTACAGTTGTCTTTGCACGTTTGCGGCTCCTTGGTTGACTGGGTCCAGCTGCACCAGCGTTGTCTTTATCGTCGTAGGGTTCGGGCTCAGGTACGGCTTTCCTCTTTCTCCCTCTACCTTTCTTTGTTGTTCCAGTAGCGGCTTTCTTCTTAGCTTGTTTGACTGCCTGTGTGTCTCGTAGAGTGGAGGCCAGTTCGTCATGTTTTGCTCTCCGGTCCTCAAGAAGCGGAATCAGGGAGTGCTGTGCAGAGGAGGTGAGCATTGTGAAAGGCATGTGAATTGATGATAAAGCGGTCCAATGGCTCATGTACGATGAAATCAGACTCGTCACAAGTCTGCCTGTGAAGAGGCAACAATGTGGCGAGCACATTGCCACAGGCAGACTGGTACTTCTTGTATGCTGTGCAACGGCTGTGCATGAAGTTTGAATATTTTCCTTCTCTGCTGGCCTGCCAGTGAGCTCAATTCTGGTTAGTTGAAAAGATAACAAAGAGAGAAAATATTTACAGCTCTTTGCAAAAGTAATGACACTGGATGGATTTGCCTGAAAGTAGGTGCATTCGAAAGCACTTAAGTGGCACTTTCGAACAGTACCATACATGCACTGTGAATCCAGATATTTAGTAGTCCCAAAATTCCGACTGCCCGGTTGGAACCGAGTAAATCAACGGCTATTTCTCGGTCAATACTGGGCCGATTTGCCTGAATATAAGTGATTCTGAAAGCTGAAATTGAGGTGGCCACAGCTATGCTTTCACAAAATGGAACAACCCTAATGCACAGCCACAGGAATGGAATTACTAATCATTACTGGAGGTTCATTACTGGTAAGTTGTTTTGAGGCAAATCCAAATTATCTTATGGTCCAATGCTTTGCCTCGATATTTCTTTCCAAATGAGGCCCAGCTCATCTAAATCGGCTCAATATTGAGAATTGAACGGCTCCTGATCCGTCCGGTTCAAACCGGGCGGTCGGAATTTTGGGACTACGAAATTGTTGGATTCCAGGGGCATCTATAGTACTGTTTGAAAGCGCTGCTTAATCGCTTTTGAACGCATCTATTTTCAACCGAATCTGTCCAGAACTGGATGAGAAACCAGCGTGGCAATCAGGCAGATCAAAAATGCTTTGTTTAAACTATTTTTAGCCAAGTGTCATTGATTTTGCAAACAGCTGTAATTTGATTTTTCAAGCCAATTGTCTTTTCAGAATGACTTCTTTCAGTGTCTTTGCGCAAAAACAGAAAATGCGACTTTTCCCGAGTGCCGACCCACCAAAATACGGCATTGGCGTTTTCAACCTTACTGCCACAAGTTCACTGGATAATTCGCTCGTTTGGCGTTGCTGAGAGTAAATATAAGGGTATACATCAGTGAAAGACATGTTCTTCAATGCTAATTGGCACACAGAAAAAATTTGCGATTAATAATAAGCAGGCCAGCGATTGCAGCATCGATCTTATCAACAGACTACAACATACGAGTTACGAGCTTATATCTGTAGTGTCTGTCTAGGAAAGACTAATGTTTGCCCCTTGGACAAATATCACCCAATCTCCATCAAGTCACCCGCCTGGTTTCTTCGAGTCATTTCCCGATACATTTCATCCCCCATGTATGTGCATTCTATTGTTGCACGGGTCATTCCTGTGGGTTCGTAACTCAGAACCAGACTGAGTGCGAGGAACCTCGGTGATTTGGATGATTTGGTGACGAGTCCCTGGGAAGCTAGGACACTAATGGAAGAATTCACAAAGAATAGATTTTCTGTCGCACAACACTACTGATAAACATTTTGCCCTACCCAGAAAAGATCATACTCAAGTGAGTCCATAAGACCCAGAGAATTCCATAGACATTTTCCCCTCAAGAAGCGACAGAAAAATGTGACGCAAAAAGACAAAATGGCCGAAAGGACTGAAAAGTAATACAACAGGAACTGGTCAAGTTGCTAAAACCGACCCGGGACTTTGAGCCGACTCCGGTCCGGGACCCGTGTACAGGCTTGAAGTGCCGGATTTCATAGAACACACTCGATGCGTTGGTTGTCGCGCAACTGGCGGGTCCAACATGGATACGAATAGCAGTGTTATCGAGTTGCATTGATGTTCTCCATTCAGGTCTCTGCACCTCTCATACCTTTCCTTCTTTCTTTTCTTCAGTTGCTCACATCATTCCCGGTCAAAACCTTAGGTGACGGGATCCACCAAGGAACACAAGGTCAACCATATTATGTCAGCACTCGGGAATCCACCACAACAAGCAGTATTGAAAAAATTCCATTCCGTAGTACAGTATAGTAGGGTTCCTTGGATACCCACTTAGATATTTCTACTGCGGAATCCTCAATGCAAAGAGATAAAATCTGAATTTAAGTTTGTAGATACTAGAACATATAGTGAGCCAGGCTGCAGAATTTCACGAATTCAGTTGGTAAAATGTAGCCAGATTAAAAAGGTTACTCTCGACAGTCGATCAGTCACACATCGGGTTCCTTGGATAGCGTGACATCACACATCATTCGGATCCATCGGCTATTTTCGGTTGCCTTTTGGCGCCTATTCTCGAGACCCTTGAACACTGTCGGGTTCCGGTTTAGTGCGAGACATGAGCCGGCCAGCGTCATGTTGGTTCATAGGCGCGGTCAGGAAGATGAATGATGATGTGTCAATAAATATATCACGTGCCAACAGAGGTGTCACGCCTTTCGCAGCCAGACGCATCAATCTCGGTCGAATTCCCCGACTTTTTTTTAGGGAAGTTTGTAGCCAAGAGGTTGAATTTTCATCAGGAAAATAGTTGAGGCCAATGGTGGTCAGATTAATACACAATTGATGAGAAGGAAAGTGATTGATGGCTTGATTGGGTAGCGAGTTATACCAAATGTCCTCCCCTTTAAGCGCCAACGCGCCTCTGGACCTGAAATTTATTCGGTAGACAGGGTTAGAGTGCATAATGTACAGGAGATAAGAATTTCGACCTCAGAGGATGTTGGGGAGTTTTCAAAAAAAAAATACCCAAGGATGTCTCACTATCCAAGGAACCCTACTATACTGTAATCATAAAGTGTCATTAATCATGCACTCCCAAGTAGATGTTAACGTTGGCTACATGGAAGGACTTCAAAGCGTATCCTGGACTAAACCGTGGCAAATGGAAGGCTGATATCATTCAAAACACAGTTGCAAAATGCCTGGGACCGCTCCCGATTGGCAGGTCCAACATTAATACGAGTACCAGTGTTAGTGAGGTGCGTCGATGTTCCCCAGGAGGTCTCCTCGCCCTTCACTCACACCTTTCTTTCGTTCTTTTCTTTAGTTGCTGACATCGTTCCTGGTCAAAATCTTCGAGAAGATGGTGGCAAAAACCACCAACAAAGACAAGGTTACACCGCCAGCGGTCTGACAGGTGGCCTCCAGCTGGAGGCGATATGTTTACCACATGTCAAAAACAGCGGGTCCCCAGGCACTGGTCGGCTGGCCCACAGGTCAAATCTTGTATGGGTCCAGCATGGAGCCAGGTCCACCTGGCGACCAGCTGCCGGATCAAGCTGGAGGCAGTCCATGGAGGCGGCTGGGATATTTCCTTGTCACTTATTCCCCCAAACACAACTGATAGGAATACATGTATTGAGGGTCTACACGTCTACCGAGCGTGGTACAGCAATTAACTACCAAAAAGATAAGGAGATGATCCTTGAATCCATGAAAGTAGCCGGTGTTGAGACATCTTACATCTTGTGCAGTGAGGGAGTGAGGGTTTGAGGTAGGCCTGTATATACAGTAGAAGACGTTGAACGATGAGTTTGCCACCCGGGCCAAAGGTGCTAAGTCTGTCTGAGGTCCCAAGCGATTTGATGTGTTTGACGGTGATGGCTAGCAGCATCGAATCTTGACACGCTTTTGAGAATCTTGAGTGGCTTGATGTATCTTCTTGGCGAATTTGGTAGAAGGTCGACTCTTGAGACGTCTTGAAAACGATTGTGCCTAATTGAGAACGATAGATATGCGAGTCTTGCTGGCGTCTTGAAGGCAGTCTTGAAAATACAAGTGTCGAGGCCTGTTCAGAACGTGAGGGCTTCGATTTTGATGAGCTGTGTCCCATTGAAGTCTTGAAACTGCCGGTAAAGAGCAGCCTTGAAAGACGTGAGCTGCGAGCATTGACCTGACTGCATGGCAGAGTGTAGTGCTATCAGGATCCAATTGGAGAACGCGAAGGTCGAAGGTCAACTCGCTGCGCCACACCAGGAGACCGCTACGGCACGATTCTTGAGCACTCGCATCTTGCGGGTCGTTACTGCGTCGTCGTCGTCGTGCACCGGAAGGTACATCGAGTTGTGCATGGGTCTGGAACCGAGCAGGGGACGAAGTCAAAGGAAGAGGCGACCAACATGCACGTGATGTTGATAAGCCAAACAAACGCACAGCCTCACGCCAATCTTTTTGACAGATGCGCTATAGTCGCCGGCGCTAATATTTACTCGTACGTCCGAGAAGTCCACAGAGAGACCGTGCACTTTTTTCAACTCCAGTGGAGATATCGTTCCCGTAATGTGACTCCACTGTGCCCAGCTGCGGCGTGTGGCACTGAGCAAATTCACAATTTCAACTTTTGACTTGAAGCTTAAGACTGAATTTGGGCTCGTCTCGTTCGTAGAGGGGATCGAAACCTTCTAATCTGAGAAATTTTCTTTGTTGGAGGTGAGTGCACAGGCACTTCAAGCAATATCTAAAATCCAGCCTGGGGAACAGCTGGTCATACCAGCTGGACACAACATGAGCTGCAGCTGGCAGAAAGCTGGAATTTCGGCTGGAAAGTACAGCTGGTGTCCACCTGGCAGCAGCCTGCACCCAGGTTTCAAAAAATGTTCCTGTCATCTGGAATTTCCAGCTGGTGTCCCCCTGGGGGCACTTTGGCGGTGTAATCACATCATGTTGATGATCGGGAACCCACCACAACAAGCGGTATTAAAAAAGGTCTGATGCCCAGCAATGATACAATGTCATTGATCAAGCATTCCCAAGTAGATGTTAAAACTGGTTAGGTGTGAGGAATTCACGCCCTATCTTGGACAACACCGTGGCATATCAAAGACTGATCTCATTCAAAATGCGGCTACAAAATGCCTGGGACCATAAATCAATGTTCATGACTTTGCGTACGAGAGCACCCTCCCGCTGATCCCGTCCTTGTCCACCGCCAGGTGCAGCCTGGCACTGATGTTGCTGCCTGTTGACGTGACGGATACGACCCGTGCCGAAGCGCAAGCGGCATGACGGGGTAGAGGAGGCGGACGGGCCTGTGAAGCGGAAGGTGGTGCGCTTGGGCAGGGATCTGGCGCAGGATGAGTCCTATGGCCGCTACGCTGGATTGAGCTGGGAAGGCGCACTGCTGAGCTTCGACGAGACCGTGGAGGCGGACCTACGCACGGACGTGTGGGACGTGTTCTGCAACAGCGAGTCGCAGGGGTATGTGCAGTCACAGAGATACTCCCAGCACGCGCGCTCCACAGGAAGCTCGCAGGACACGGAGCTGGAAGAGCTCATTGCCACGCCGCTCGTCACGCCGAACGGCTCGCTGCAGTGGCGTGACGGCGAGGAGCCGCATTCGCTCCCGCCACCGCTCGTGCTGACGGAGCTGTCGTCGCTGCTCGCAACTTCCAAGCCTGCCACGGGCCGCGCGCCGGTGAGGCAGCCAACAGGCGCAGATACGAGCATCGGCCTCGTGTGCACGTCGTCGCCACTGTAAGAGACGCCGTCAAGTGCCCCGTGCACCGCCCGCTAAGCGCACTGGAGCCGTCATCACGAAAGGCGAGAGAAAATTGTATGACCTACAAAATCAGCTGTCGCTTCACTCCGGCGGCAACAAAGTTGGTTTATGTGGTGAAACAGTGCAATCTTTCATTATGTTCCGACTACAATGCATACTGTGCACCGTGAAAATAGTGATATAGTTGTAATGACTGATTCGGATAGAAGCCCTAAGGACAAGCATATCATTCTCTTTCATGTGAACAACCGTGCCACCAGATATATGTCCCCACCCTTATTATATAATCGTCGGAGTTTGAATTCACTCCCATGGCCATTCAGGATAGAAAGTCTTTCAAATTTCATAAAGCTGGTAAGGCAAACGAGTGGCATGGCCCACTACCAAACTTAGCTGACAATTACAGCAGGTTGCAAAAGTGATGGCACTGCCCCTATTTTCAGAAGAAAGAACAATTTAAAAGCTGCCAGATTGCCAAGCCTGTTTCTTGCTCAATTCTCAACTGTTCCACTTGGTCCTAGGTGCGTTCAAAAGCGGTTAAGCAGGGCTTTCAACCCATACCCACAACCGGGGGTAATTATGATTAATTTCGGTTTTCAAAATTCTCATTCGGTGTTTTCAGCTGGAGCTTGGAACATGTTCAACTCAATCAATTCTCAAGTGATTGACATTGTCCTGGATTAACTTCGAAGATAGGATGAAGGCAAAGGTGTGTGGCATCTAACTTTTTGGTTTTGTATGCAAATCATCCCTTGGCAACCTGCTTTCGTCATCTTCGAGTAACTTCATTTTTTTCACATACATGTGGGTTGTGCCACACATTCCAATTGAACCGCTATGTTTGCCTTGATATTGCCTTCAGGATCACTTAGTTTCAAGTATATTGGACCAGAAGTGGATGAGAATGAGCTGTTTAGATCTCAGGTTCAAGGCAGGTGACGAAAAATTGAGAAACTGGAATTAATCATAATTACCCCCCGGTAGTGGGTATGCGTTGAAAGCCCTGCTTAACCGCTTTTGAACGCACCTGGGGCCAAGTGAAATGGTCGAGAACTGAGTGAGAAACAGGCTTGGCAATCCGGCAGCTTGTAATTGCTCTTTCTTCTGAAAATAGGGGCAGTGCCATTACTTATGCAAACTGCTGTAAGTCCATGTTGATTTCTAAGCAGCCCAAAGTTTGCTCAGTTGATGGTCAGTTCTACATGCACATCCCTAAGAGAGGTAAGGGTTGCATTTGTGAAAGTTGATATAGTTCAAACAACCTGAGGTACTAGGTTTAATTATTTGAAGTGCCTTGTTCTGAGAAACTGACACAAGAGCTAAAGGTGACCTAAAGAAAAGAATCCAAGATTGTGGTGATGGTCTTTTGGGGTTATTTTGAACTTGTCCTGAGTTTGAAAGCCAGAGAATGAATCTGTATCCCAAGGTAGTTGTAAAATTGGCATGGAGAAAGATTCTATCCTCTGTAAGAAAAATATGACTCCACCCATGAGCATGACTTTGTACACCAGTCTAAACCAACCATTGAGAACTGCCCAGAGAAGCAAGTTCTCTTGATATTGTTTTGGCAAAAGCATTGGTATAATACAAAAGTATCAGAGTCTTGATGAAAGAAGCAGGGGATTGGGGCTAGAATTGGTAGAGTGAAAAGAGTTGCTGTTTCCAACTTGTCTGAGGTGCCTGATACCGCATATTGAAAGAGAATCAAACAAATTTGTGAGAAGGATTCATTGGGGATAGGCAATCCATTGTACCTTAGGTCACAATATATTAGGATGTTCAATATAATCCAGAAAAGAAGCAACTGATGCTGGGCAACATCAATTTCAATGGAGAGCACACCAAGAGCACTTGTGACGGAAGTGGAATGGAACATTAGCCATGCAGAAGTAGCATGGAAGATAAAATCTAGCTAGAGAGTAATGAGACAAGTTCAGCCAGGAAGCTTTGTTTGTTTGGCATGTGGGGAAGACTTGACAGTTGAAAGCCCACAGGACACAATCTGAAAGAGTCCCTATTCAGAATTGGGACTTTGCTGTTGTTTTCATTCAAATCAATATCTCAGTCTTTTCCACCTGCCAAACCATCAAGGCACAGCATTGTACTTCCTCAACTCTACCACCACAAGTTGGCTGAGAGAGTTGTTCTTTTCAAGTCAACAAATGCTATTGAATTCTCAAAGTTGTGAGAAATACTTCATGGAATGCTGGTCAACACCTGAGAATTTTGTGATTATATAATCAGAGTGGGGAGCAATAGCATGACATTTCCAGCTCCCTAGACCACCATTTATAATCACCAGGTAACCTCCTGTGCTCTTCCTAGTGTGTAGACAGCCACTGTGATCAGCATCAGAGTAAGTGGAAGGAGATCAGATGAGGACAATGATTTGCAGCAGGAGAGACAGCAATCAAGTGTGCCCTTGATGCACCAGATTGACCACCTTCCAGTGAGTTTCACCAGGATTTGAATTGAAACATGCAATCAAACTGGCTGGATGGGAGATATCTGAATGCATTTGGGTAGCCAAGCAGTTCAGAGAGCCAACAGCAGACATGTAAATGCCATTATTCTCCTTGGCCTCTTCCTCTGACTTGGCACCCATCTTCTTGGTCAAACAAGACCAGGGAGCATCAAAATGGTTGCAAGACAGCATTTAGTCATGGTGAACTGCTCAAGCATGTTCACAGCATATTGATGCTGTGAAAGATAGAGGCCTCTGGTCACTGAGTCACACTTAATCTTGATACTCAACAGCTGTTCTGTGGGACCAAGATCCTTGACTTTGAATGATGAGCCAAGTTGGGCAATGACTCTGTCAATATCAGCATCCTCATTAGCATTGATCACACCATCAACATAGATTGATAGGATGAGGTGCATGTTGCCATTGGAGAAGAGGTAGCAAGAGCAATCAGACTAGAGGCCTGAAATTACATAGACAGGCGCTTTGCACTCAGCTTCTTGTTCCATTGCTGGCCAGCCTGCTTGAACCCATAGATGGACCTGCACAGTTTAAGAAGCTGGCCAGGCTCTCTCTGTGAAAGTTTCATGGGTTGAGTCATGGACATTCTGTTCATTCAAAGTCTACAACTGCCACAAATGCTGTCAGTTATGGCCTGTATCCCCCAGAATCTATGTGGAATCACTGTCCATTGGTAGTCAGTGAATCTTAGGGATTTTTGCTCAGTCTGCAACTAAGGAAGTAGGAAACTTTGCAACGGCATGGTTCTGTGCTCATGCACCATTATCATAACTCCACAATATCAGGGCCAAGATTGATGGCATGCCAGTCTTGGTTTGATGGGATGGGGAGATAATATCTACTACTACTCCAGCTAAGGTATCTGACATGCTTTTTGAACTGAAAAATACAGTAGAAATTTGCCTATACAGTGGACCTCTTGCTGTCATTGGCACTGTACAGGAGATAAGTCAACATCCTGCCTCCACTTGGTGTGATCCCATGGCCACTCATTGGCATGATTTCTGGGCACAGCTGGGGGGGCTGGCTGGCTTCCAGATGGAATATTCAACCATATTTAAAGTAGAGAGCAGCCAGCTGCCAGGTGGGCTCCATGCCACACCTACTGCATTTTATAACCTGGGAATCATGCATACAAATAAAATTATTATCAATCAGAATACTCATTGGAATAGATGTACATGTTGCTGTCTTCTGAGCTCAACTCCTTGCCAACTTGCTATCTTCAACCTCATCTGCTGCTTTTGCTTTCTCTGTTCTCTGGATTGTTTTCTTTGCCAGAGCAGCAACTGGTTCCTCATCTTGTGGCAATGGCTCAGTACAGCTTTTGATGCCCAATTTCCATGCAATGTGGTCACAAACTCATTGTGTTTCCCCCTCTATTGATCAAAGAGGAGAATTGGAGTCATAAGATCATGTGGGAGTGTTGTGTGGAGGAGGTGAGCATTGTGGAAGGCATGGGAGTTAATGATGAAGCAAACCAAGGGCTCATGAACACTGAAGTTTTCAATCTGGTCAGACTCAATGTGTTTCTGCATTCTTAGCCAGATGCCCATGGCCTTGGACTTCCCTTGTATTGAATTGAATAAAAAGGTATAGTATCTTGTCAAATCTGTCAGAGTGCAGAGTTAGGTATTCTCATACACAAGTAAGGCATCCAAACTACAGGCTGACAATTACCAGGATGATCTTGGCTCTAATTCTTCTGTTGAGTTGATTTCAAGTCTGGGTTGGGTACCAGTTCCCATCCAAATGCAATTTGGTGGGTGCAGAAATTGATCCCATTGCTAGCGATTGATTAACTGCAGGGCCTAAAAGGGGCAGGAGTAGGCAAAATTGGTGTGGGACATAGTCCACAAAATTCAGTGTGCCATACCAATCTGTTGAAGTTTGACACACAGAAACTGAGCAGTGGAAAATCTTATTATGTCAAAGGCACACACAACTCAATGAAAATCAACCAGACACTGTGAAGGCTATGGAAGATGTCTCATGGCCACATAACAAACTTGGTGAGTACAGGTCAGCAAGAGATCTGCATGTTGTGGTGCTTGAGAAGTGGCCATGTCATGACTCTAAGGGGGAGGAAGATGAGGACAACAAAGCTACTGAGGAAACTCAACCAATCAGTGCTGAGAAAGAGTGAGGTGCCTTGCCAACATGTGCAGCATTACAAAGTAATACACCCATCTCTGGCAAAGTTGCTGGCAGTCACCAGTGGCCATCAGCAGACAATGTAGCAGGACCTGCGATTATCAGTTCGGAGGTTAGATACTCCAAAAATGGTCAATGTCCGAATTAATTTTATTTTCCCACGGTTCTGAGGTGGCCGAAATCCTTTTTCTCAGAGACAGTCACTTTCAGGTTTTTTTAGGTCCAAAATTTCCAAACATTTTGTCTGAATTCAGTATCCAACCTCCAAATTGATAATAAAGGGTCCTAATGTAGCTTACCAACACTGGCAATGATTTCTATCAATCACCACCAGCAGCCATTTCTGCTGAGGTTCAGTGGAAAGTGAAGAGTTTCTGTAAATTCTTTTGAAAAATGTGGAAAGTCAGTACAGTGGCTTCTCTGCTTGTTGGAATATTGGGTATGGCAAACATCAAATCCATACAGACCATGTTGCATAGACGTGGCATCTACGTGGATATCCTATTTGAGCTGGCCTTGAGGTGTTTCATCTGCTATGTGCAAGGTGTTTCAGACCTCCTGACAATGCCACACCATTGTTCAAGATGACTCAGTACAAAGTACAATTGTTCTGGGTTATTCATTGTTCTTGCAGTATAATACAGAGGGTTTTCATGTAGTAGGATCATTGAATTTACTTGGTTTCCTCCACCTGCTGCACTACTTTCTTCAATAATGTTAACCAGTGATATTGCTGGTAGGAAACTCAATGAAATTTGGCAGCTAGCTTTGTGATGAATTCAATCTGTTGTTCTCTGCATTGAACTAACCAACCAGCAGCTGTTCAGTTCACAGAACTGCATTTCAAGGAAATTCGACAATAAGACAAGTTTGCAGATATACTAGCACTAGTGCACACACTTTGCACAGCAAATGGTGGACTGGTATCAGTTTCTTGCCACATGCATCATCTCCCAGCTGGGATCAGCAGGGTCATTCTTGTGGATGGCACAGTGGGCGACATTATACATGCACTGCAGGGCTGTCAGCAATGCGTTCCACCAGCAGTGCCTGTACAGTGACACATGCATGAGTGGGACACAGTCATCACAGCCATTAGAGCATCAATGTAGGCATTGATTCTCATAGGTGAGAGCAGAGGAAGCAGTGGGAAGGGGTGAAGAGAAAGGTACAATTCAAGGAGTTCAGAGAGGGCGTCCCAGTTGGCACCATGGAAATTGCAGCAGGGAGGTGGTGCCTGGTATTCCAGCAGAATTGCCAAGGAGCATGAGATTAAGGACCCTTTTGAAGACTGTGTTCACCTCTTCCTCCCATTCTCCATGTGCTCTGCCATCCCTGCAAATCAACTCCCACTTGCCTTGAGAGCCTACTTGCCACAAGCAGCAATCCTCACTTCAGGTGCAAGATGCACATCCTTTCAGCCATGAAAGCCCGTGTGATATGTACTGGCCTTTCCTCCACCAATCCAACAGAAAAAGTTGGTTTTGGTGTGACCCACAGGTGTTTCACAGAATGTGTTTTCACAAATTGCTCAGGGATCAGGGAGCACATGGAGCTGAGTGCTGTTGAATGTTGTAGGCTCCTGGGCATTTGGCCTGATGCTGCTGGGTTTTTCCAGACCTGTGGTTGGCTGTGGTTGGCTTGATACACAGGGAAAAGCATCAGGAGACTTGTGATACTTCCCTTTTCTGCCAGCAATCAGCACATTGCTAGAAACAATGGAGGGTACAATTTTCATTTCCACTTCCTCCTGTTACATGCAATTGATTACAAACACAGATGAGACCAGGTTCCTCATTACCTCGCTTTGTTGGACCTTTTCATGAAGAGAGTCACACCAGTATTGCCAGGTGTCCAATTGTGACATGAGAGTGATAAGGTGCTTGGCAATTTCATGAATGGGCCTGCATCACTGTTACATCTGCACCAACTTACCTTGGACCCCTTCAGAACTCCGAGATCCTACAAACACTATCTGCCCCTATTCTCTTCATTATTCTCAACACTCCACTGTCCAATGTGACAACTGCCTATTGATGTCTTGTTTGGCATTTACTTCAGAACTCCAAAATCCATAACATATTGGGTTTTCATACTGAAGGTTTACTGAGGGTTTCCCATTTGTTTCATGGTTCATTCTGATTCTTCATCTGATCTCAGAACTCATTCTGAGACTGACTAACACCTGTTCATTAACTGTTCAATGACTGTCCAATAAATGTTCATTGCATGTTCATTTACTTGCCTCTGTTTTTACTAGTAGAAATTATCTGTCAATCCTTGCCTTTGATTTATCTTACTATAGTTCTATATGCTTTCTTACTTGTTTCAACTTCCAATATTCCTTTTAAAAGTCTTATTATTACTTACTAGTATTTAAGCTACTGGTTACAACCAATTTTATTTGTAATGTTCTTCACTTGAGCTAGTGTTGCCATGGCTTGGCTCACGTGACAGACTGGCTTCAACGATGGCTCAGCTTCCACTGTGCTCCTGCAAGGTTTTGGCAGATATCCATGTAGTACGACCTCTTGCCAATACTGTTTGCTTCATTTTTTCCCAAATAACATATGTTGTATCTACAATTTGTGGTGCGCTATGAGGCAAAAGATCGAGAATTTTCAGCTGCAGCTCACAGCTCAAGCCATGATCTGAGCCATTCAGTATTGCCCCTTGCAAAAACCAGAAAGGCACCTCATGCCACATTAAGTATCTTAAATTGGTCCTATGCTTCACCCAAACATCTCTAGATAGTGACTTGGATACAGTGTATCATTATACTTAGATGGGAGTACAAATGGTGAGCTGTGACCAGACGTGATGGCTTGAGCCGCAGCAACACTAACTTGAGCACTAACTGAATTGCCCTCTTGTCATCTTATCTCTGGCCCTCAGCTTTACCTTGGTGTCCCTTTGGAACTCTGAACTTTGTTCACTGCGATTTGCAAGTCGGGTAGTCACCTGCTCTCTGTAGTGTCAGCATATTGACCATTCTAGTTACTTGGGGTTTACCTCAGTGCACCTTCAGAACTCTGTGCTTCACTCAGTTTGACACTTAACAATCTCACAGCTTTCTGTATAGCTGGAGCATGATTTGACATCAGTTGACTGGATCCTTGCTTGTGCTGCACTGGTAAGGAATGATCTGCTGCTTGATGGTGACAGTGATATAGTCTGTAGTCAAGTGTGCAATCATGTATGCATGGCATTGTTATTATATAATCATTGGAGTTTGAATTCTTTCCTACCACTGCTGAGCCTTCCAGCACCTCTAATCATGAACTTCAAGAAGGAAAATTTCCTCAAGGCTCATTTCCAACTGAACTTTTGTCACAATCAAGAACCTCTCGTCCAACGATAACGAAGATCGCGGATTGGGGAGTGAGGTATTAGTTCTCGAAAAATGAGTGAATAAAAGCGTAAAGACTACAAGCGAATATCTACTCGTATTTATACTGTTTATGAGTGGCTGTGTAGTCTATAAGTAATGCATAGTAACAAAAGGAAACAACGTGTATAGCGATCGAAGTAAAGAAGAACTGTCACCTATTATTAAAACGACGTGTAACGTACGTGGTTATTGTTCTGTCGATGCGTGTCCGATTGTCCTCGAGGTAACCTTGCCTCCGATCATATGAAAATAGAGTTCAAGGAAATAAAAACATGTCCGATGATCGAATTCCTTCTCGGTATTCTCCGTTGTCTTATCTCGTCACGTGCTTAGATAAAATGGAGCGATTAGGCTCAAATCGTGACGTTACCCCCCTCTTAAGGGTTGACATCCTCGGCGACTGTAGATCATGTGGTATCATCGATGATTTCCTCGAAATCATTAAATATCGGATTATATAATTTCTTCGTCGAGTATTTTTTGGACTCCTCCTTCGGTTTATACCGATGAATTAAATAATCCCAATAACCTGTTGGGAATATCGGAACCACCCGGATTTCAATACCATGCTCTTTCTTGTATTTGTTGAGCAATTTCTTGGCATTTTTTAAATGCCATTCCGGTTCCCATTGTCGTTCCTCAAATGGATATCCTTTCCATTTTACTAAATACTGGTGACTGCGCCCTCTTTTCCTATGTCCGAGAATTTCTTCAACTTCAAATTCAGGGACATTATTAATAATCTCGGGTGCGGGTCGTTCTTCTTGCCGATGTGGAGGCGGTTCCGTGTATGGCCGAAGCTTGGCCACATTAAATATGTCATGTAGTCCCGTTGGTGCTCCGGGAATAATAAGTTTATAGGCCGCTTCCCCGACCTTCTCGACGACTTCGTAAGGGCCCAGCCCTGTTTCAGCGAACTTCTCCGAAGGTCAATCTGTCTTTATATCTTTCGAGTAAAGCCAGACCTTATCTCCGGGTTTAAATATAGGCACCTCGGACTTGTGCGCATCATAATATTTTTTCATTCTTTTCTGCGCTTTTTCAAGCGCCGCCGTTGCTTCGTCTCGGATTTTCTTCATTTTATCAGCGAATTCCTGCGCTGCCTCGTTACCGAGATTCGACGGCGTTCTCAATCCCTTTCCAAGGGTGATAGCCGTAATTTAAATAAAATGGAGAAGCCTTTGTTGCCGAGCTTTGTTTGTCATTGTGTGCAAACTCGGCCAACGCAAGCCACTCCGACCAGTCCGTCTGGCGATAATTAACATAAACCCGGAGATATTTCTCGATCTCCTGGTTCATGCATTCCGTTTGCCCGTCGGTTATCGGGCGATATGCGGTGCTCGGGTTCATTTCTATTCCAAGCTGTTTGTTGAGTTCCCGCATGAACCCGGACGTATATCGGGTATCCCGATCCGATATAATTTTGCGTGGTACCCCGTGGTACCGAATGACTCTGTCACGTGTCAAGCGTGCGACACCTTCAGCCGTAATCTCCATGGATGTGGCTTCCGCGTGTATTTGTTTGGTGAATGTGTCCACCCAGACTTGTATGGCGGTGTGTCCGTTACTAACGGGCAAGGGACCAATTAGATCCATAGATATGATCTGCCAAGGACCTTCCACAATTTTGTGCGGATTAAGCTTTCCCTGGGTGTCCCAAGGAATCCGAGACCGTCCGCATGCCTCGCATGCTTTTATATACATCGAGACTTGATTTCCAAGTCTAGGCCACCAATAATTACGTTCAATTATTTCCTGCGTACAGTTCTCCCCAGGATGACCGAGCAGTGGGTTATTGTGGTGTAACCCGATAATCTTATCTCGGAGTTCTTCGTTCCGAGGGACGTAAATAAGGTTATTATAATAAATAACATTGTCCTTCTTTTCCCATCCAGGGAGTTTTTTCTCAAGAGCGAGTTTGACGCTCTTATCGATTTTCTTTTCCGCGAGAATCTGATCCATGATCTCTTTCTCGGGACCTTCGAGCACGATGTCTTGTGCTCGGAAATATTCGGGCTTAAGGAGAGTGATGTTCTCGTTGTCACCCTTGCCCTGGTCGTGATCCGCCCTGTGGGATAATAAATCAGCAATCTTATTAAGGGTCCCCGCCCTGTGTGTTAACGTAAAATCGTATTCCGCGAGCTCGATAATCCAGCGAGCCTGTCGACGATTTAGTTTTTGGGGTTGTCTAAAATATTGCAAATTCTGGTGATCTGTCAATATCTCAAACGTCTGCCGTGCGCCCATCAAGAGCGCCCTCCACTCTTCGAGAGCGAGCATTATCGCGAGCATCTCTTTGTCGTAGATCTCGTAATTTCGCTCTGTCTCGTTGAGGCCATGTGATTGAAAAGCCACGGGCCGCCACTCGCTGTTCTGTTCTTGGCTAAGCACAGCACCCGTAGCCCCGTCAGAGGTGTCGGCTTCTAGACGGAACTTGCCATCGTCCGTCAGCAACGCCAATGTGACGTCTTCGGCAATCCGGTGTTTCAGTTCGTTAAACACCTTCTTTTGTTCGTCTCCCCAGGAGAACCCGGCCTTGCCGGTTAATTTAGTGAGCGGTTTGGCGATGTCACTGTATCCTTTGACGAATCGCCGATAAAAGTTAACAAACCCTAGGAACGACTGGACTTGTTTGACGTTCTTTGGTTCGGGCCACTCCGCGATCCCGGCGATTTTCACTGGGTCCATTTTCATCGAGTTGTGACTAACGATGACGCCCAGGTACTCTATCTCCGTTTTCTCAAAGTCGCATTTTTCGGGTTTTAAATATAACTTATTCTTTTCGAGTGTATCTAACACTCGTTTGACGATCTCTCGGTGTTCCTCCAGGGTTTCCATAAATATTAAAATATCGTCCAAATAGACAATGACCCGTCCTTCATTGATGAGATCCCGAAGGATGTCGTTCATCATTGTTTGGAACGTGGCCGGGGAATTGGTGAGACCGAAGAACATCACCAAAGGTTCGTACAAACCCCGGTTCATTCTGAATGCGGCCTTCCATTCATCGCCTTCTTTGATCCGGACATTATTGTAGCCCCACCGGATGTCGAGCTTCGTGAAATATTTCGCGCCGCGAAATTTATTAACAAGTTCCGATATCAAAGGAAGGGGATATCGGTTCTTGATTGTCATTTCGTTTAATTTACGGTAATCCTGTACCGGTCTAAGAGATCCGTCCTTCTTCTTTACGAAGAAGAATGCCGAAGCCATCGGGGACTTTGATGGCTGAATTCGACCGCTTTTCAAGTTCTCCTCCAGGAACTCGTTAAGCTTTTCTTGCTCTACCAAAGAGAGCGGGTATATTTTACAGTCGACGGCTTTTGCGTCCGGTTTCAACTCGATCGCGTGATCCCACGGTTGTCGTTCCGGAAGGGAATCAAAAGACTCCTTCGCAAATACTTTGACGTAATCCCTGTATTGTTCCGGGATTTTGTCCTCCGTCATGTGCTCACGCTCTGCGTTCGCTTTTTCCGCCATCTGCTGCGCAGATGTGTTCTTTGCGCGTATCGCAATCTCGTACGCGAAGTTGACCAATAAAATACTTTCGCCATCTTCGATTTTTTCTTCTTCGAAGATGCCTTTGCCGAATTCCGTGCCGGTCATGCCGCACTCATCCGGACACCGATTAAATAAAATCGTCTGGGACTTCCAGTCCACCGAGGGGTTGTGCCAGAACAACCAATCATATCTGATAAATATCCGTGCCTTCCCGAGGCCGGTAATTAAAAATCGTTGTCGGTTTTTGTGTGGTCCGACTCCCATGATCAACTCCACATAATGGGTGATCTTGCCTTTGGTATTTTCGGTTCCATCGGCATTGCGAGCTAAAATTGGTGTATCCAGCTCTTTTAGGTCGTACTGCCGGGCTTTAGCGAAGTCCCGGTCCATGCACGTGGTTGTACAGCCTGTGTCCAGCAGGCCTTTAACCTTTTCGGTTTTCCCCGTATCTAATGCCTCGAGCATCAGATTTACCCACATTTCGTGCCGGGTTCTTTGGAATTGGAAAGCGCGAAGTTCTTGCGCCAACCTATTCTCCGAAACTCCCATGGCACGTCGTGCGAGCCACCAGGCCGTTTCTTGTTTCTTGAGTCCAAACGGGACTCACGTGTGTTTCAGCGCTTCCTCCACTACTGTGGATTGAGCCGTCTCGTCATCAACGACCTTTTTCTCCGCACTATTTTTCTCACTGGTTTGGGTTCCAGGGGCCTTAGATAAAATACGTATGGGAAGAGAATGCATAGGTAATATATTTTTTGCTTTTTCTTGTACATGATCTTTTCTATAAATTACTGTATCCTTTGCCGCTACCAGCGGGGCAAAGAGACCGCCCTGTGGCGCTACCCCCGCTCCAGCAGAGCCGTACGCTCTGACCAGTTGCTGTGCGGGTTGAGCCACCGTCCCGGAGGGAGCCTTTTTATTATCGACTTTTATATCCCGAGTCAGCCCCGGCTCCTTAGGTCCAATTTGTATACCGGTGACTTCCCGCCGGTTGTTTTCTGGATTTTTTTGTTCTTTTTTAATTTCTGGGGCTGCCGATTCGGCCTGGATCGGAAGCCTCCTTAAAAATCCTTCCCGTACTTCGCACGGGCCTTCTCCATGAGGAATTTAAAGTCCTCCTCGGACATTTCATCAGTGCGCAAGGAGCGCACATTGACTTTTTCCGCATTCCCACCGCAGTTCTGGGCACTCGCATGCCATGTGGCCTTCCTTGCCACAGTTGTAACACTTGATCAACTGCTTCTGTCGATCAACGTCCATTGGCGCCCGTTTGGCCAGGCGCCAATCTTTTCGCCAAATTTGGCGCTGTGCCCTGATAACCCTGGGCAGTCGGGGTTCCCCCTTGTTTGTGTTGCCAGGGCGGGCGGTGACGTGTTCTTGGCGGGTATCCACCATGGATTCCCGCCCTTTTTCTCGTTGAGCCTCTTTTCTTTGAGGACTCCGTTGATCGTTACAAAGCGCTCCTTGAGCGCCTTGTATGTTTGTGGGACCACAATCCCTCCAGCATAAAGCTGGTCTCGAACCTCCTTGTCGACGAGGTTCTTGAGCGTTTGAACCAGGAACGTATCATACATTCCCTGCGATTCCGTTGGGGTCGTACCCCGCTTCTTCGGCATTCAACTCGAATGCCTGGATGAAATCGGCCAATGAGGCCTTTCCCTGGTGCATCGTGGTAAGACGCAAGTGTGCCGTCTGCTTGACGTTCTGGTCTTCGAACGTCGCTCTGAGCTCCTTGATGAGCTCGTCGTGGCTGGCGGAGGCGCGTAGCGGGCCCTTGGTCAGCTCGCGTTTCCTCCAGTTTCGTACCCAGTTAGAAGCCGGGCACGGGGCGCCTTCCTTCGACCGAAGGAGAGATAGCGTGAACGCTATCTTCTTTTTCTCCGTGTCGAAGCTCTCCTCGTACGCCCAAATATAATTGTCGAGGGCGTCAAGGAACGGTTCCCATTTGGTCTTGTCCAGACCGTCGAAGTTCGGGGGCCTTTCGGCCAGGGTGAGTTTAGGGGTGTCGCCTGACATGGCGGCGAGAGGTTCGGGGGTTTCGGGGCGGGATGGAGGAAGGGGGAATCTTTCCGCAAAGATGTGCGGATGTGTTTGGTAAAAGGGGTTGGCGAGGACTCGCTCGCGGTTTCGTTCAAATACGAATGACACCGTGAGCTATCGCCGTTTAGGCCGAAGTTGGCGTCGATGGGGGAGGTTTCGGAGGAGGATCGTTAAGCGTGGTAAAAACGCCACACTGAGTGGATGGTGGGGGTGAACCTGGTCTGTTGCTGTCTGAACTACCCCGGGTCTTCTACGACACACCCGACGGTAGCGCCCTAGCTGTCTCCGAAGATTCGACTTAGTGGCCTTGTAGCTGCCTTGCTCGGGGACGGACTCAACGTTTCCCGTGGAGCGTGGCGCAGTCAGATCGGTCTGGACCGACAATCACTGTCGCTGTCAATTGTTTTACTTCGCTGATGGAGGCGAAGGAGAGGGTCGGCGGAGGGGACGGATAGAGGGTGAATGGATCTGCAGGTACGAGAAACCAAGTAGAGAGTAAGGACACGCAAATAGTGCGTGAATGGGGGAGGAAGGGGAGAGGAGTGTCGAGGGATGGCGGTACGAGCGGTATGAAGGGTACGCTTTTATTATGTCACAATCAAGAACCTCTCATCCAACGATAACGAAGATCGCAGATTGGGGAGTGAGGTATTAGTTCTCGAAAAATGAGTGAATAAAAGCGTAAAGACTACAAGCGAATATCTACTCGTATTTATACTGTTTATGAGTGGCTGTGTAGTCTATAAGTAATGCGTAGTAACAAAAGGAAACAACGTGTATAGCGATCGAAGTAAAGAAGAACTGTCACCTATTATTAAAACGACGTGTAACGTACGTGGTTATTGTTCCATCGACGCGTGTCCGATTGTCCTCGAGGTAACCTTGCCTCCGATCATATGAAAATAGAGTTCAAGGAAATAAAAACATGTCCGACGATCGAATTCCTTCTCGGTATTCTCCGTTGTCTTATCTCGTCACGTGCTTAGATAAGATGGAGCGATTAGGCTCAAATCGTGACAACTTTGCTCTTCAAACAGAGATTGTGGTTTTCTTTTCACAAGAATCAGTATCTTGGCTGTTCCCACCTGCTGGGCTATCAAATGTGGCATCACACTTCTCCAGCCTTTGACCCAATTACTGGTGGGAAAAACTACTCACTTCATGTTTCTGAACATAGATCTTGAAGTAAGAGGCAAAAATACATGTTGCTGTGTTTTTAGTATAGCAGAAGTTTTTTTGTGATTTGTAATAACAAGGCCATTGATCATTTGATCGACCTTCTGACAGACTATAACAAACCAAGGCTCAAGGTTAAATTGTTATAGCATCTGTTGATGTGTCTGCTGACCAACTGGGCATGAACTAATGATAGAATATAAGCCATGCAAAGCACTTGCATTCGCCAAAAGTCTTGGCATGATAAATGAATGTATGTGAATGTTTGCCGAGGCTCTCATCAGCAAGCATTGCACCAATAAATTGGTTTTTGACTTCAGATGAATGGTAATGTCTAAAAGTGTCCTTGGGCATGATGTTGTTGCATGACAAGGTCAAGGGAGTGAGTGAGGAACGTGTAAAGACACAGCATCATGTGATACGACACCATTACTTTTGGTGAATGTAAGTAGATCTGTAGAAACAATGAAAATGTGAGTGTTTCAAAATGTCTAGTGCTGTGACATGACACCAAGCGGCTGTGAGTGGCGAGAAAAAAGGCAAGAGTGTAGTTCAAGGGTGAGGTCAATGGCAAGAGTGATGTCGAAAGCGTAGGGCAGAGACAGATGAGGCAATGAGAGCGAGAGCGATAACAATAAGAGCTTGAGGGATGCTTGAAGTGGGCAGTGAAAGCTGATTTTATTAGGACTATATACACGGATTTTTTACAAGTAAGAGACAGGATGAATAGAGCGATAATAAAGACAAAGAAAAGCAAGCATGTGAAACCACAGGAACATTTAATAAATAAAATGTCGCTACCATATGCTGCAATGTCACACAGCTAGATATATAGAAAAAAGTATTAGTACACATTGAGAATGGAGCGATGAGATGCCAATAGTACAAAAGGGGGTAGAAATGAGACTGGTATGAAATAAATGAAAGTGCAGGTTAGACAGCAACAAGTTGATGGCAGAGGAAGAGAGAGGTATACTGATGAGTTCATTTGTTGGCAGGGTGATTGACAGTTTGACAAGATACTGTATTTTTTTGTTTAATTTGGAAGTCACGCATCATACACCCCTCTATCAGTATTGAAAAATGGTCAGGGTCACGCATCACGGCAACTGGTGTCGAGTGCTCAAACTATCACGCAGGCCTCGAAACAACCTGCAATGTGCAAAAAAGGCCAAAAATCAGTTGGAATTTCGAAAATTTTGGTCATGTCACGCCAAAATTTGGCCATTCTCAAATTATCAAATTGGTCAAACCATGTCACACATCACAAAGGGGTTCAAATTAAATGAAAAAATATGGTAGTTCATTAACAACTGATTGACACCAGTTGACAGGTTCGGAGTCTAGTGCACATGCAAGCACATCACTGTTATAAGAGAATAACAATGATAAGGGAATTGACAAGCTCATACTTGTTCTTCGAGGCATTCCAGTAGACTTGTCACCAGTCTACCTGTGAAGAAGCAACAATGTGGTGAGCATGTTGCTACAGGCAGACTAGTACTTCTCATATGCTGTGCAATAGCTGCACACAGAGTTTGAAAATTTTCTTCCTCTACTGTTCTGAGCTCAATTCTGAAAATTCCAAAGGGAGAGGCTGTCTAGATTCAATGTATCTTGGAATCTGTCTTTTCAGAATTTCCAGAAAGTGCGTCAGAGAGCTGTGGCACAAGGCCAAATTTCAGCGGGAGCTGATGGCTCTGCACAGCCACCATGATGCCAATGATCAGCGCCACTCAGAATTTCAAGCTCCACATGCAGAGCACTAGGTCCTGAGAAGTACCAGTCTGCCTGCAGCAATGTGTTCGCCACATTGTTACTTCTTCACAGGCAGACTGGTGACAAGTCTAGGCTTTCATGTACGGATTTACAGTTGCGAATGACATACAGTTTCGCGCTCGGGACCGCCTCCACAATGAGGATGTGAGCTTGTCAGTCAACAACCACGCCTCAACGTCGACCACTGCTTCCTTCCCCGGGATTGTGAAAGGGGCGAGATTTCCGGTTGCCTCAAGACCTTGTACTTGCGAGCTTGGCATGGGCATGGGGATGACGTGAGGGTTGTAGTCCCGCCCCGCAACATACAGCCAGTTTTCGGGAGCGTCAAGGTCAAAGATGGATTTCTGCTTGAACTTGCTGTAGTTGTTTGAACCCTCCTCCTCCTCCTTCTTGATAGGGGTAAGCTCCAAGCCCTTCCACTCCTTCTCTTTGTAGACAGTGCTTTGGGGGTTCCTCATTTGGATGGAAAGATGGTGGATTGTGGGATAGGATAAATTAGTGAGAAAGGACACTGCAGTAAATATAACTTGGTGTATTGGTGCGCAGTAAACTCCTTGTGTGTTTGGAATTCAAGCAACTTGGGGCCCATAACTAATCAAAGTTATATTCTTATTACTCGCATAGTGGGTCGGAGAGAGAGGCGTTGGTTTAATGTACCTAGTTACATGGAACAAGATATGCAGTCACTTCACTCCGGCTGACTGCAAGGTGTGGGAGAGGTAATTCAGATTGACATGGTTGAATTACTGCGGTGTCTGAGCTCTCTGCATGCGAGTCAGTTGAATTTGTACCATACAGTGAGCAAGCTGTGGATGGGCGACCTAAGAGAGCAATCGCTCGGACTACCCTCGATGTGATCACACCCACCCTGAAGGCGGGATTAGAGAGTTTGTGCTGACCCACCCAGGTGGCTAGCAAGGCATGTGATCCCAGGTGGCTCTGGTTCTGGGTGGCTTTTCTAGGTGGCTTGTCTCATTGTAACCCAGTGTCCCTTTCAATTCTTTTCTTCTTCAATGCTATGGTCCTTAGCCCCCTTGTCATCATTACTCTCTCCTTCCCTGCCAGAGGGCCAAAAGGTACTGAATTCTCCTTTTTTGGACTTATATGTGCATGATCCCACCCGATCTTGCCTGTTGAGCATGTTTGCATGTCTTTTCGAAAGATCTGAAAGAGGGATGTTATTCACACCAACAAAGCCAATCATGATGTCATTGAAAAAGCCACCTGGCCACATTGGAGCCACCTGGCTCCACATGCCTCGGAAGCCACCTGGGTTGCTCCAGGTGGCTAGCACAAACTCTCTATTACTCAACGATCTGGAGAATTGTGAGCAAAATCCGCCAGTCTTGGACGAAGCCAGATGAGGAAAACCCATTTAAATAAATTGCTTACCTCAAAAGGCACGCTGCTCCTTGTCGCCATAGAAGCTGGGCGAGTCGACTACAGATGAATAAGATCTATTGAGCGATCCTTCATGCTCTGATCAAACTACGAACTCACATTTTGGCCGCACGTAACTGGATCCAGAAGCCGATGTTGTCAGTATGATGCTGCAATCTATGAGACAAATGACTCGAACTTGACTGCAGATCAAGGAAGTCGTACTCGGAAGAAATAATGGTCACTCACTGCGAAGTCAAACCCGGAATTCGCTCAGCCGCTGGTACACTGGATATGACCGAAGTAATAAGCTGCGTGTGGAATATTACGCACTCAGAGATCGGAATCGGAGGCGCTGGGGCGTGTTTGATTGTAGGATAAAAGCCTGGTTTGCTACTCGTCAAGAAAAGCGCTGAAGAAAATAAGGGCACGCTACATACAGCTACGCCATACATCTAGAGGGACAGCGTGGCAGAGCTTGTTAAACACTTGAACTACGGAGAACGACAGGGATAGGTTAATCTGTGATGAAAGATCACATTACGGACACAACGGAAGACGGGACGATAATTCCTATGGCATCTGAAATCTGCTTCCCATTTGCGATTGAGTTTAATGGTGTTCAGTTGATTCATATGTTCGTCTGAGAGTTCGATAATCTTGATCCCCTAGCCGAGAGCTTAACCTCGCAGACAGTGAATGAACCGGGAACGTTGCATTATGAGGGGAGATGGAAGCGTGACCGGTATTGCGATTGAGTCTTGCGACGATGGCAGCTTGAATGTTGGAGTTCCAGAGGTGGGAAGTATCAAGACAATGAGGCAAGAAGAGAACGATGAGCAGCTGTTTTGATGATTGATTTGGGCGATGAGGCACAGCGACCTTGATCGAGATGACGGAGTACCATCTTGCCACGAGTCTGGATGATTTGACTCGATGCTGCAGAGGGCCTTCCAGGAGGGTGAGTATGGACAATAGGAGGCAGCTGGAAGTGGGATGACGGTGGGGGAAAGAACAAAGTAGTGCGAATTACAGACGTCGTTCTTTTGAGCAGGCCTTGAGCGCGCGATTGCACGGCATGTGGTTCATTTAAATTTTGGAAGATGCGTCATACCACAGCCTAAACTTATATTCAAAGCCTCGAGGCCGCTTTCCTCGGTTGCGAAGTTGAACTTGAATTCAACTGGGAATGAGAAAGCCAGCAGGAAAAAAATACAATGAAAGCAACATGCCCTGCAGCTCGGCATACACTTCAGACAGAGCTCGTTACTGGTTCTGCTAGGACGACGGAAGGGCGGAATAAAAAGTAAAATATGAACTGATACCAATCTGAGAAGTTCGGGAATTCGCGAGCGCCCAGTGGCGTGCGAAGAACAAACATGTGCATCGTGATACGAGGCATCTGCTTAATATACGAGGTATCGACGTACCTGGGCCAGAGAGAGAGACGTTAGGGGTCTCCTCTCCACCCAGGGCTTAATATGGTAATAACTGGAGGTCAGGACGCCGAGTCACCATTTAACACAGAGTGAAGCAGAGCTCTATTAATTCGGCAGTAAATGCCCCAGTAACTCCACTGTCAAACAACTCTGCCGAACTTGCGGAAGAATAGCGAAGAACGGAGTGCTGAGCTCTAGATCCTGTTTGGCAACCGCATTTCTGAAGAAGCGTACATCGGTCATATATATTGGCGGGAATGTACAGTCTTCGCCGTGGATGGAGGGAGATCAGCTGAACAGCGCCGCGAAACATATCAATTGAGGAATAGTGGAGCCATCTGACAAAGAACATTAAGTCTGCCGAGCTTTCCGGCTCCCAAAGTAGCAGCTGGTGTTTTACTTGTGAGAACTACTCAGAAGCACGAAATAAATAGTTGAAGAAATTCCTTCAGTCGTCCACGTCGCACGATTCCCTCTTCGCAATTTCAGGAAAGACGGAGAAAAGGTATGCCTCGAAAATTCCGCCGCTTAATCGGCACCTGAGCTTGCATTAGAGGATCAAAGAAGACCCATCTAACGCCAGATCTGCGGCTCTGCGGTCTAAAAGGTAAACTCACCACGGCGGGGTGGAGTGCTCTTTACCGTTCGACATAAAAGTCAGCCGGTTGCAGGATATTCATCCAATTCCCTTCAACCACTCACCAGGAGCAACGACATGCAAATTACCACGAACGTCTTCTTCACGCTCATTCCCTTCATTTTCACCGCCGGGGTACACGCTGCAGGCCCCACTCCCCTCGATGTGTTTGCTCCGCTCATCACAGCCCCCGCCGCCGGGAACCGTATGGGAGGGCAAGACCCAGCAGACAATCACCTGGTGCGTCGGTCCCCGTAAAAGCCGCGCCGCTTCTGAGTGTACCACAGGGACGCGAGCGGGGCCCCGCCGGTCATCTCTGGAGCAATGCTGATGTTGCGTAAAGGAAACATCACCGCGCCTTGTGAGTATTCTGGTTCAATTCTTTATTGATTTATACGCAAACGCTTGCAGTCATTCTGGCCAAGAACTTCGACCTGCGTGCTGGGAGTCTCAATATTACCGTCCCTTGGGTAGTGTCGGGCGACAACTATCGGCTAGTTTGTGCGTGAAAATCATGCATTCATTCAACCTTATCCGGGCCAACGCATGAATATTTTACAGTGTTCGGTGATTCGGGCAACTTCAGCCCATTTTTCACGATCGAAGGCGATGAATGACCCACCTCTTGAAGAAGTGATTATCATTCCGTGACGAGACGAGAATAATTTGAACTTTCCTTGGAACAATTGTTATGACAGGGATTGCATTTAGCACGATATGACAATACTAAATCAATTAATTAGCTGCAGTTCAGGAAAGTGAGGCTACATACACGCACCGAGTAAGGTGGATTAGAGCTCGGGCGCTGTCGCAGGGCCTCCTTGTCTTCTTGCTCCGCATCTGAAAGAAATGCGAGCTCTGAGCTGATGCGAAGATGTGCTACAGCGCGTCAGTCGTGTGCGTGCACCGAAGCACACGAGCGTGCCGCGACCACCGGAACGAATGAAATCTGGACTCTGGAACGTCTCGGCAAATGTTCTGGACGTCTTATGGTGGGGTGTGTTTGGCAAGGAGCGCTTTCCAGGGTCAACTTGATTCGAAGTGATGAACAAACCCTGGATTGTTGAGCTCACTTTACGTTTGGTGGACCTTGAGTTTTGTATGTGGTTCCCTCCGTCCAGTCATCGCATTGAGTGTAAGGTTCTTGGTTCGATAACTGTAGCACCATGAGCGATGCCATCCACCAAATGAAAGCAGGCGGTAAACTCTTCGAGTCCAGACTTCCGGAACCAAAAGAATGACCTACATGTTACCGCTCAAAAAGAACCACGAAATAGCTCTCACCGAAAACTCGCAAAATTGTGGGCAAGTACGAAACCGCGCAAAGTTGAAATGATGAACGGCTGTGTTATTTGAATTTAACGAAATTCGTATGTAGTGAATGTAATCTCTGCAGACATGCAGACATCCTGCACACATAGCAGACCATGAGACATGCCGACTTGCAGACATTGCTGTTGAGTGGAGGAGTTGCCAGCGGTAGCGTTTCTGTTTCAGTCTCTTTCGACGGTGTACTCAGACACGATAGCCAATGACTGCCAGAAAAGCTAGAGGCGAACGTGGATCCAACTTTCGGGGCGAACGGGAAACAAGCAAAGAGATGGGTTATTCAAAGTACTCACCGCACATGTCGTCACCACGAATGAGCGCGTACTGCAACGGAGGTAGCACCCGCTGTCCGCGGCCCATGGCCGTATATGAACAGTACTAGTGTCATTATGCGACTCCGTGGTTGTGTCATCCCACTTGGTCTCTCGCTCCCACCTCATGCCCGACGTGGCAAAGTACGCAGCTATGTGCTAGCGCACGCTGGTATAACTAGAAAAGGGTCAACGGCGCAGTACTCGATTGCCAAATCATCTCACACCACAGCCAATGCTAAAAGCGAGGAACTAAGTTCCAAGTCACAAAGGAGAACGGCGAAGGAAAGAAAGGCAAGTAAAATCAAGCGAGGGCACGTACCCCAGCGTCCACCCCACCCTTCGCCCGTATCCACTGTCCCGTACATCGTTCCGAGACTGAGAGTGAGGCACCGAAGTAGCGCCGTGGTGCCTACGAGCAAAACTTCAATACAGGGGACAACAAGGCAGGGAAAGAAAGAGCAGGGGAATAGTCCGACAGAAGGTGTAACGGTTGTAATGAGGGCGGAGCATTGGCTGAACGCAAGGGGAACGACGGAAGGGACAAGATACAAAGCAACCTCATTCCACATCAATCGACAGCACGCAAGCCTCACAATTCCAGCTCCGCAATGGTTATGTCCGTCCCGGCGATGGCGCACGGCTGCCCAACCTGCCCGTGCGTGCTCCGTGAGTGGGTGGACAAGATTAGGGGGCAGTGGAGGCCACAGGGGGGTAGGACGTTTATTCTTGCAAGGGATAGGCGCAGGATTTACGAGAAAAGACGATAAGTATTCAAACCATGGGCAAGGAGGAGAGATGATATCGGCATAAAGTACGGAGAGGGAGGGCGGAAAGATACGTCACGTACCACTAATGCACGGCCGCGTCTTGGCTTATTCAGACCCCCTCCATGGCATTAAGGCTGTCCGCACGCCCCGAAGCCTAAAAGCAAGGCGTTGAGTATGTGCAGTACTGAACGAAGAAACGCCGAGGGATATGGTGGAAGGCAAGTGCGGGAGTGGCGCGCAGTGAATCTTATGAGGCTAGATGCCCCCTTGTGGTTGGAAGAACACTTACCCAGACACTGTATTTTCGGTTATATTGGGATTACAAGGCACAAAGAATCCAGGACGAGAGCATGGAGCCAAACGTGCAGGCGTTCGACGTTCACGGGCAGGTAAAGGGGAAGCGCCGTGACCGCATAACGTGTGCGCAGCGCCCATATCGCAGTCGGGCCTAACGAACGGTGGAGGGGCGACGACGGAGATTTAGCTGTACCCATTCCCGTCTTTGTGGGGGCGGAAGGAGTCCGAGGAGGGCAGCGTTTCCGATGTGGAGGGGCGTGACAATATGTTCGTGGACTGGGCCGGAAACGCGGCACGGGTACTCGTGGACAAGAGAGAGGTGACGCGTGTTTGATCCGACGATCTAACACAGCCACATGTGCTCTTTGCTCTCACCACGAACTGGACCGGAGAGGCGTCAGATCTCTGGCCTATTGAATGTACCATCGCTCTTGAAGCGTGCCTCTATGTCCGCGGCCGCAATCGCAGCCGCATCTGGAAGCCACGGTCTGCCGCGACGTTTGCTGAAACCCAAAGCCCCAGATGATGAGGACGACGTCCCCTGCACATCTGTGCGCGCGGCACGCTGCTTCCGTCGCCGGACCTCCCCCAACCTCTCGTTGAAAAGTCACCGCATGGAGGTGTGCGATACGTGCTGTGATGTAGCTATGCACAAACGGTGCAAGGCCGAGAAGGCGACGGGGATAGCGGTACGAAGGGCAGCCCGGCGTGGACGAGTCTGCGCCGCAGCGGCCGCAACCAAGCCCAGAGCTCTCCGGCATCCTTGAATTGGAGCGGCAGTATCAGCAGCCTGAGCGGAGTGCTAAATACCTTGTCGGAAAAATGAGGGCGGCGCTGATAGTGATGGTCTCGCACGCGCTGGCCCTCGCCGTGAGCGCAATGCATAAGGGCAAGGCGCGCGAGAGCGTGAAGAGTATGTGAGTGTCGACGTTCTTGGGGTCTACTACGTATACTGTCCTATTCTTCATTCAATTCCAATGACGCTCGTTCATCTTTTGTTTTCGTTTCTGCTGTTGCTTGCCATCCTGCTTCCCAGAGACCGATAATCCCGCAGGCGCCTGCAAACCGAAACCGCCTGGTCTCCGCTCGCAGAGCGCTGCGACTGCGCGGCGGGGATCCCGTTCGTGATCGATGTCGACAACGAGATCCCGCCCGCGCTGCACCGCGGCGCGTTCGTGTACCTCAAAGACAAGGACTACTCGTCTCCCACACCCCCCTTAAAGATGATCCCGATCGGTGCGTTCCTTTGCTTTCCTCCCGCATTTTTCTTTTCCCTGCCTTCCTTTCTTTTCGCCCCTCCTAGGGCAGTGTATTTCTCATGAGTGGTGCGCTATACAAAGGGAGGCCCAACGCCGTTCACCGAGCCGGCATACTTCCCGTTCTGCGACTGCGTCCACAAGTGCTGTCTGCACCCGCATCTCGGGTATGCCTATGACACCGATGTGCGTCTCTCTTGTCCCCGTTCCAACTGCCGACGCGCGCGCTCATCCACCTACAGGGCCTCTTCGACTTCTCACATGAGCTCCGCCAGACCGTAGTCGAGTGCAACTCTGTGCGTGTGCGTGTGCTCGCTCCTCACACAGATGAAGCATTAACTCACTGGCGGTAGTACTGCACCTACCCGATGACGTGCCGGAACCGTTTCATGCAGCGCCGACGGTAGAGGTTTTCAAGACGGTACGCTGCGGGTGGTGCCTGCGCGCGGGTGGATGTCGTGAAGGGGTCGGTGCTTGGCGTGTATACTGGTTACGTCGTCCCCTTCTCCCTTTACGTCCGAGTTTGTAATTAGGAATTCTAAGTCAAGGATACAATGCACTTACCACGGACAAGGCAAGGTATCTGTCGACATAGTCGGCGCTTTCTAGTACTACAGTGTATAGAGGGGGGGCAATTGGCATGTATTATACCATACATTAAGGTACTAGACAATGCACTGCAGTAGTGGCAATGGTGGGAAATTGGAATCCAGCGTTGGGAAAAGATGCGCGTGAGGTGGCATGCGGTAATGGTTTCCAATAACTGGTTAAAACAACCAACAGGTCATGTTACTTTATGTTTTGTTCAACACTGCAGCCTCACTGCCGCCTCAATAACCCAGTGGCAATGTACTTGGTCTAGGTTTCTGATTTGGTTTCGAGAACTGAAGTGTTGAAATCCGATCCAGTATACTTAGAAATTTTTGCTCATTTCTATAGATATGTGCCACAATGGACTTCAGTGCAAGGGTATCCTTTTGCAATATTTGACTCACAAGTCGCAACTCTCTTGCTCTTGTTCTGAATGACTTCTCCGCCCCAGTTGAGGCTCAAGTTGAGCTGGCTGAACTTCAATCCCATCAAGAGTCTAAATTCTCGCTCCTCACGGGGAGTCCCCGCGGTAAAATGGCGCTCAACTGTCAAATCAATTCCACCAAACTCAAAGCCCACAGCTTATTTATGTTGGATATTAGAGTCAAGCCAAAATCCCAGCCTGACGTGAAGAGGCCGATTGCCGAAGGTTCATCAATGGGACGGCACCGGCATGCTCAAAATGCCCGGGCTCTGAGTGAATTCCATAAAATTCAAGTAAGACTTGTGCCCGTCAGGCAGAGCATCAATCATATCGGCACTCAGGTTATGACGCGCTGTGGAAGCCCGACTTGCTACGCTCGTCGCTTCCCAGTCACGGGCCGGTTGCCGCTGTCAACCAAAAGCGGCAACTCCGTGTCGATCAATTTTACTTTACTTCTACCTCGTCTCGCTCGCACGTTTACTAGACTGACTTATTGTTTCTTGTGTATTTTCTCACAGGTTTCATTAACGACCACAGTCTCGCGCTTGTCCTCAGTACAAGGCAAGAGCATCGAGATGCCGTACCGGCTGGCAAATAGGTGGGCACGGGTATAGGGATGCCGAAACACAAGCAGGCATGTTTATTTTACATAACTCATTTAATTTCCGTTGGTTCCATTCTGTTTCATTCCACATCTCTCGCACTATGACCACAGTTCCCCATACAGTAGCAATCCCGAAGTCGTAATGTTCTCTGGATGTCAGTGTTGGCTCGGACTGCGCTGGGGAGCCCTCAACTCGGACTGGGCACCCGTTGTTGACGCTGTTTGGGGGCAGCACGGCTCCCTATTTGTCTTTGCGCACATCCCGGCTCGCATTGTACTGAAGGGTTCGTTCGGCAGAGGGGTTTACCACGGCCATTTTACGTATCCATATGTTTCATGTACTTTCGTATGCTTCTCTAGGCGGGCTCCGGTGTCCCACGAGAACGGGAGCAGCCGTCCCAATATGTATCTCTCTTCTTCCCCTCTGACCACGACAATCGACTATTGGATCGGATTTCTTGCGCCTCACCTGAAGTTTGTTTCTTGATCGCACGAGCCGGGGATTTACTGTGCGACTCGGCGCCATTATCGGCACGACCTAGACACCCTTCGGTCCCCGAGAGGACCAGCCTTCTCTTCGTCAGCGCCCAACCACGGCATCAATGTTTTTTTTTTTTTTTTTTTTTTTTTGAATCCCTGTTATTTGCCCCTCACCACGTACGGCATGTTAGGCATCCTTCTACACACCTTTGTACTGCCATACCACTATGTAAGTGACGTAAATTGACTACACAATGTCTGAGTCCTCGAAATCATGCCCTAGAGCCAACATTAGGTGCTTTGGGCGAGTGCAGTATAACGCGCGCTCCTTAGATGAGCACAACACAACCTGGGAGTTAGTACAGTAAACGGTTGGGAGCCTAGAATATCTGGGATATAGGCCTCCGGTGAGGGCAGGCACTGGTAAATAATGTAAAAGATGTGAATGAGGAACATAGAGGGCATAGAGGGCTAGTTGTGGAGAGTGGGTGAAGGACTGCGTGTTTTGGGAACATAGCGTGTCACAGTGAGACACGGCAGGCGGCCCCAAAAATGTAGCCGCCGTTTTTTATGAGGCGGTCCGCATCTGCCTCGGATGAGAACGACATCTGAAGAGCTATGCTCCATTTTTTGTCGAGATTGCCTGGCCGGCACAGAACAGAGTGTTCCCAGGGTGTTCCTTGGGAGGCAGGCGATGTCACCTAACCCTCGATAAGGTCACGATGCTGAGGAAAAAACTCTATGGTATCTGCGCGGCAGGCTGGCATTGGGACACCATGGAAGACGACAGAGTGCCATTTATTGTCAGTGTCGAAAGCCGGGGGCTCGCAGTCCCCTGCGACACCAAGGAGTGGGCGGATGGCTGACCAGATGGTCTCACTGTGGCCAACTAAAAACTTGGCAGTGCCCCCCTCCATGTGTAGAGCGATATTTCGATTCTTTGTCCATTTCACGCCTGCTAGGGAAGAGCTTCTCATGGGCCATGTTGGAGAACAGCAGCCGAAGTGCTGTCGTGATGGCGCCATAGAGTGCTGCTGCACCAGGGCGACTCTTCAATGGGGGAAGATGAGATTGTTCCCTCAGCTTCTCCAAGCGTATGATGACATGGGCGTGTTTCTGCGTGGGTGGTTGACAAGCCGGGGAGTCGGCGATTGCCGGAGATTTGGCCATATTTGTTTCGGGTGCCGCCGGAGATTGGCTAACATCTGCATACGTGGCGGGTGCAGGAGCTGGGGGCGAGTCAAGCTGTGTGGCGGCCGGTGTAGGAAATGAAGCTGGGACAGTGGTAGTGGTTGTCTGGGTGGTCATCTGGCAGCTGAGGAGATAGAAAACTCCTAAGAGATGTGGGGAGTAAGGAATGGGACTGTCAGTGGTGGACTCGGATTCGTGTATGAGGGTCAAAGTAGCTAGTGCAGAGTCTAGCAGGGAGTCAAGGTGTCTATGGTGAGCCAAAAGGCTGTCCCGAGCTCCCAAGGAGCTGAAAAGTAAGCCGGACTGCTGTGGGGCGGCAGGGGGATGCCCCCGCCCCATTTTGATGGTGGTGGTTAGGTCATGAGAACATCAAGGCATCAATGTTAACTTCCAATTGCTGAATTGAACATAAGGATTGACAAGATCTGGACTTGCACAAGTTGCGCTAAAACTGCCAGCTGACTCGCCCTGCGGTATCCTGTTTTAAGTGGAGTCCATCAAAAACGGTGGAAAATCGATAGCCAGATTGTTTAAAATTTTGGTAAGAACATCGAGCGCCAGTTTGTTTGAAATATTGCCTTGAAGACTCTGGGGTGGTCTTAAAATGTGAAATTCGGTATCCTTGTACTCCACGCGAGTTGTAAATACATCGATGCACACTGAATAATAAGTCATCTGTCATAGCTACGGAATGGGACTGCCAAATGCAACCTTCAATAATGTGGCTGAACAGAAACCTGTTGTAGTTATTATAAAGTTTTCAACCAGATTGGGCGAAGAAATACCAGGCAATCGGGATATCCGGAGGCGCGTGGCAGCTGAGCCTCAATTAAATTGCCCTGGTATCAAGAATTTCTCCAAGGTTGGTAAACTTTACAGCAGTTACTTCCAACTCAGTTCATTCAGGGTAAGTTGTTGTTTGCAGATGAATTCCCCAGAGCCGCGGTAATTTCATCCTGTCAGTAATCCTGCCTATGTATCGGAGCCCGGCTGCACTGTAAAACGGACGGGAAAAAAAAAAAAATTACACATAGGAGCCGGGATTTACACTGCTTGTCAACGAGTTGCCCTTTGTATGGTTCGAGATGCCCGAGATGTGGTTCATTTTCAAGGATTTCGACATTGAGGGAAGAAAACCGCGGAAAACATGACTAGCCGAAACTATGAATAGGATTGCCCAGAATTAACTCGCCATAAATACACTGCACTGAGTCCATGAGATGCGGTTACACCTGCCTACCTGGGATTCCCGAGCTCCTTAATTTCAACCCGGCAGGTACCAAATAATTAGGTACTGGAAGAAGTATCAAGCCGGGAATCAAGCCGCTGAATACATTTATCGAAATTATACAACGATTAATTCAACGCAGTGAGCACCACACCTGATAGTATGTAGCCCAAATGATGCCCTGGTATCCATGAATCCAAAAATGGACTGGCACGAGTACGGAGACGAGGCGTTGATGTACAGCTGCCGTGCACCAATGTATTGTTAGCCTTTTCTACTGCAAAAAGAACAGTCTCTAAAAATTGAGATTTAATCGCAAGTTCAGGATTTAGTGAACGAAGTCGGGTCTCTGTGGGAACACTTGTACTACATTAATGCATGTGCCAACAAATTCAAAGCGTGAGAGACTCAACTGTCTCACAGGTTTGGTCATTTCCGTGGACTTGTTGCCGCGCACTGCTGCGGATAAACGCGTTGAAGGAGAGCAAAAAACAAGGGATTCTAAGAAAATAAAACGAGGTGGTGCCACTACACTGGTGTCTGACGCACAGGCTCAAAGCAAGGTGAAGGGAAAGTCGTAATAAAGGCAGCTACGCAAATCTGACTCCACGGCTGTGCCCGGAATCCCAGAGATCTGGTTCAATTTATAGGAATTCACTCTTACCTACGTTCTAGGTTGCCTGCCCTGGGCTCCAGCCGGATTGACGTGCACACAGTTTTGATGCACAAATAGTACGAAAGTTGAGACACAAGTTAAACCTAACTCACAATCTCAATCTCAAGGAAAGGACTTTTCCCACAGCTCCAGATCCTTTCTGAAACTCGAGCTTAATGGATGCCTAGTCATCTAATTTTTTTGTGGAGTGCCGCGACAGTGAAGCGGCGGTAATGCGCACTGACGCGGTGTTCCTGCGGCGTTGCCGCAGCACTGACGCGCACTGCCGCGGTATTGACGCGCAACTGCCGTGCAGCTACGGGGCTTTGCCGCGGCAATCCCCGAACTGGGGGAATGAATTTAAGCATTTGAAAATGTTCTTCAATGCAGGAATAATGGTTAAACTCACCACAAATGTAGGGAGCACAACAACAGTTCTTGTTGAGGGAACTTAATATGAAAAATACCTGTAAAATATGATCAGCTGGGCAGTCAGGCCTCCACTGAGTAGGGTGCAGTCGTGGGTGAGCATTTTCGGACTGTAGCAGTGTGGTTCAACGCGCAGGAATACCAAATTTGACATTTAGTCATCGATTGGGATTGGCGCGGCAGTGCGCCGACAATACCGCGGCAGTCGCGGCATTTTCTCCTGGCCCTTTTCCAAATGGGACAGCCAAGCGCCGAGGCGCCTGAGTTATTTGGCCGTTCAAGAATTGCGGCTAAGAGTAGCTCAGAGTCCAAAATAGTATTAGCAAGCTATTGTGGACACCCTGAAGATTAAGCTCCCGCCTCGAAGAGGCATAATCCATGTCATCCGAACGGCTATTGAAATCTTAAGTTGTGCGCAGCTTTCGATTATCTCTTTCTTACCACGGCAACCCGGCCATTCCGAGAATAGGTAGGTAGGCAGTATTACTTACACGGGACGGTTCGAATATTAAGGAACGCCGGTGTCCGGGGAAGGTGGGGTTGCCGGTCTGGGGGTTGCATCCAGTACCCCGGATGAGATCGGAGGCTCGGGTCGGATCGGAAGGTTACCCACGTGGAGCCCGGCATCCATTCCGTGATACGCCCCGTCCACGCTTCTCTCCACGTCTTTCGGTGGGATATCCTTCTGAGCTCCCTGTACCACCATGCTGACTGGCCCGGTCAGGTATGGCCGACCTCATTCGAAGCGCTAAGTCCGGCAGCGACTGGACGGAGAATGACCTCCACGCGTATCACATTCGGGTCGTGTATCAGGACGCAGCGACATTCTTTCAGATCCCGGGTCCCGGCCTGCCCGCCCCTGCTGTACAACACCCTGCTGTTTTGACTCTCTCCGGACCAGCGACCGCCACCGATGCTAGTGTCTACCAGTTCCTTCGCACCATGGATCTAGCCATGTTGCCCGTTGACGCAGAGGAATCTGCTGTGGACGACTTCGCGGTCCTGCTCTTACAGGAACTTGGTTATGTGCCGGTTGGAAGGGTTATCAGAACGAGGAAAGATATCCCGCTCGTCATTTGCGGGGAGAACAGACACGCCAAAACAGATGTGTGTATCATCGACGATGGCGGGATTCTACTTCTGGTGCAGGAGGACAAACGGCACGCAGATGGAGGAAACCCCGTCCCTCAGCTGGTCGCTGAGGCGATCGCCGCCTTCCACTCCAACAACGTGACTAGGGAGCAGACGCTCGGCTTACCTCCTCTTCCCTCCAAGGTCGTTCCCGGCATAACGATGAAGGGTACCTCTCCGATTTTTTTCAAGTTGCCAATCAGCCAAGAACTTGTCTCGGCTGTCATCGGGGGTGTATATCCTGCCACCGAAACAATTGTACAGGCTCATCTGCCCGCCATCCCCAGACCCGCTGAGCGCTTGAACGAGGGCATGAAGCCACAGGACAACAGGCTTATCATAATGTCCTGCTATGAGGCGTTCAAACAGTTTGTGCACTAGTCAGGTGTGTGCTGCCTCATATCCCCCAAGTGCCAAGTGTTGATGAACCTCTCAAGTAGCCTCGTATTGTTTCTAGTCCTCGACATGTTACTCTCTTTCAATCAGTCCCTCTGTCGATTGAATTTTCCGTGAAAACTCTACTTTACCCCATTTCACAACGAAATCAGATACTATTGGAGTACGACACTGGGAGAACGCTCCTGAGCAATACATGATTGATGTCGTACGAATAAAGATGTCAGCGAAATCCCCTTCTTGGAAAGAACAAAGCCCAGTCCGATCGTTTTGCGCAATTTCGCGGGTCCGACATCGACCGAGATGAACTCGCGCTACTTCACCAGAAAAGGCGATGTCTCAGCCGCATTGATGTAAAGCGATGTCCCGGGTGCAGAAACGGTGGCGCGCGGGAGGAGCATGGGCGGCCGCTGACGGTCGAGGGGTGCGCATTGTCGCCCCACAGGGTCGACTTGAAAGTAAAGGTGATAGGCGCGGAGGGGCGGTAGTGAAACGGGAGTGGGCGTGGCGCGCATTTGATTACAAAAGGATGGGGGAACGCGTGAGCTATATCTGAGTAGAGAGTGGCAGCAGGTAAAGAGCAGCGCACCACCAGCGCCTCTTGAAGGTGCTCGCGTGCCGCTCCCGCTCAGCAGCCAAGGTCCACCCCTGTGTCTCCTGCCGCACCCGATGTCGCGGATAAGGCGGTGGGGGACGCTGGCGGGTGTGCAGACGGTATACGCAATGCGACGGAACTGAATGTATGCGAAGTCCGCCTATCTCCGCCTCCTCTCGCGGCAACCGGCTACGAACAAGGCTTCATGAAGACCGCGTACGGGGCGTGTACCCGTGGGCGATCCCGATATTCAGCGCGAGATGCGAGAGGCGAGCTTGCGCCGCGTCTGGGAAGCGCAGCCCGACATCTACATGATGGATTGATGAGCAAGCCTGCGACGCGTCAGTACACTGCAATACGGAACAGGCTCGAGTACTTACCGCACACGCCACGTCCGGATCCGTAACTTCGTCCGCCAGCTCCTGCCAAAGACGCTTAGCTACTCCCCCTCGCGTCGCCGCCGCCCTTCCCCCATCTCTCCTCACCAGCAGCGGCGGCTAAGCTGAGGCTTCATGCGCACCGGCAGCGGAGGCGGGTCCGCGTGCGCGTCACCGACGCCTGGGATACAGAGGCGAGATGGAAGACAGGGCCACCAGCGCCGTGTCCGAGACAGAAAGCCCTGACAGTCTCCGACATCCACGGTGGCGGATCGATCAAGCATGCCTGCCTCGACCACGGTCCATACGTTGTACTGAGGAAGGGGCGCTTGTGCTCACCAATGCCTTGGGTTGCGGACGAGATGTGGGATACGACAACCCGCCGCAGCGAATATCTAAGCCTGCCAGTGCGACGTGGTCAATACATTGCACTTGCGGAACGAGCTGGTGTCAGTACATACGTATCACCTGCGACCTTTGCAAGCAGCACCACCCGCTCCCGCACTGGATGCCCATCCCCGTCCCCGTCCCGAGTGCTTGCAGTAGCAGCAGAAGAGGGAGCGGATGTACCCCGCCGTTGAGTATGGGCGGGATCGAAAGCTTGAAGACCCAAATGATATCTGTGACGCGATCATCCACTGCACGGTGAGAACTGGCCGATGTACTCACCGAACGCGACCCCCTCGAAGCACTCACGGCGGCCGAGTCGCGCCCCGTCTATGCTTTCTCGCAGTCGACACCCGTCGCCACCTGCTCCAACAACCAGCATCGCGTGAGATCCGTGTACTGGTTCGGTCGACGATGATAGCGGTATACGAAGGCTCTACAGCGCCTCCATGCGGTAAATCTACTTCCGAGGAGTCATTCCGCTGCACCGGGCGAGTGGGCTGTGTACGCACCGACCTTCGCAGTAAAATCCTGCAGCCGAGGACGCATGCCCACGGCCTAGTCCCAGCAGCGGTCGTGCTCTCCTGTCCTCGAAAACTGCCCGCGCATGCCGGGCCGAAGCGCGGCGGCTCGAAGGGTTCTAGGTCTAGCTCAACGGCATTCCAGTCGCGGGAGAGATATGCGCGGGATATAGGCACGGACGGGCTACGATGCCCAGCATCGCGGGATCATGCACTACGGCGCGCTTCTGCTGCGGGGAAACGACGCGGAGGAACGGATGGTTACGTGCTGCCAGTGCTGGGAAGTGGCGAGAGCGGGCGGGCGAGCGTGAATTCGGCTGGGATGGCGACAGGCAGCCGGGGGATGGGTAACGAGAATACCGCGTCTCAGAGAGGAATGGGCACGGGCTGCAGGCGAGGACGCACGACGACCGGTGAGATCGGTGGCTGAGAACGGTGGCTGGCGGAGGGGCGAGGCGCATGGCAGGATCGACGCAGTGATCGAAAGCCCAGCGCGTTTGTTGTTGCCTTACGTACGTGACGCAAGTTCTCCTTTCCACGTCAATCCTCTTGCATCTGGCATCCTGAACTTACACCTGTTTCGTCAACACACTACGTACTCCTATTCCTGATCATTGGTGTCCGTCTCAGCTTGGAAACTTAAGACACGGAGAAAGCTAGATAGTCTTCGATTGACTCGGCCCACCCCCCTAGTCCTCGACCTGCGCAGTCTTCCATCCGTCCTCGGAGCATCGCGTTGTCTACATAGCCCCAACCGTCCTTTCCCCAACGCCTGCATCCATCCATTTTCCTGGTTAAAACCGCCGGCCATCCAATCATACAAGTTGCCCTCGCTTCGACTCGACGGTCTGTGAATTAACATTCTGCAGTCCTTCCTCTGAATGGTGTGCTTCGCCGAAGTCTAAATTCCCGTCCTCTGAATGTCCGCCTCAGTGATCCTCTCGATTTTCCTCACGGCCACTTTCTTTCAAGTCGCACTTTACAAACATCGTCTTCCGGCGGGGTGGCACATCGGGATGGCCGGGGCGTGAAAACCCTTCCACGTCCTCCGGATGGTGTCTGTCCAGTGTCCTATCCCATTCCGCTTACATGATCTGTTTAGTCGGTCAATACGGACCCACGCTGATGAATAGATTCCACCTTGCCTCCTGCCATCATCGTCCTGACCAGTGTAAAGCTGTCGCTCCGGACTTAACGGATTCCTTGCCCATTCTAAACTGTTATCAGTGCCTTTTCTCGCAACAGAACATCCACGCGCCAGCTCCTGCCCCTCCTTCAGCGGCATTCAGCCATGACGCGCCTGTCCACCCTCGCCGATGATGTTAGCGAGACCGCCCACATGTTGCCCTCGAGGTCGGAGGAGGAGGAGCTGGACGTCGTAGAAGACAGCGAGGGCCAGAGCGGTGCCAAGGACGAGGAAGAGGAAAAATACGAGTTCGAGGCCGCCCTGAACGCAAAACTGGGTCAATTTGAGCAGGTATATCCTCACAGCCTCGCCATTCGCTAGCCAAACGCGCCGAAAACTCACGAAAACTTATCTCCAGAACAAGAATGGATATTATTTCGAGTGGCAGGGTCACCCCATCGAAGATAACAGTAGCGTCGTGGAAGCCCCGTACGTGTATCCCGTTCCGAATACTCACTTGTGCGCGTCGTCTCATTTTCTGTTGCTCTGGTGTCCAGAAACGAGACGGAGCCCATCGGGATGTTCTGGGACCCGGAGGAATCCAATGAGCCGATGTGGACCATCTCCGAGGGCTCTCCCAAGTCCCTCGAGCCGGACAACCCTTTGAATGCCGGTTCCACGTCCATGTTCGTGACCAACATGGGCGAGCCCAATTCGCTGTCTGTGAAACCCGACAAGAACGACGAAAACGACAAAGAGCGGCCTCCCATGCCAGAGGAGGAAGATTTCGGTACCATGCAGGAATATATAGGTGCGCCGACGTGGGACCAGCTCATCGCGCATGTCGACACGGTTGAATGCGTCGGAGGCGTGCTATATGTCTACTTCACGCTGCAAGTCCCGTCTCTATTTGGTGTCTTGTTTTTCTTATTCGCGTTCCGCTATCAGGAAGGGAGGGAAACGCATCAAAGAGAAGTCCACCATATGCGCAGACAAGTTCCCTAAAATGGTGCGCGCCTCTCGTCCACTTGTTCGCCCCCACTGAGGAACAGTGCCTTCCGCAGCTAATCGACTTCTACGAGTCCAAACTCCGCTGGAGAGACCCTGGCGAGTGACTGACCCATCCACACTCCATCTCATCCTATCTCCATTATTCCCCTCGGTCGTTCCATTTCATTTCTTGTCGTTTGTATGTACTGTATATGTCATGCTCACTTGGTCTGCCCCTCGTTTTCGGTCCGCCGGTCTCCGAGTCTCCTTCAGATCCGCAGTTCCTTCATCACCTGGGGTTTACCTGTCCACATCAGTTCTAGCACCCCAGCGGACACTATTAATTAATCGCTTTGAACCCGTCTTTCCAATAGGCGGGCGGCCGATAAATCCGTGAAATCGACCTCTTTTCGGAGTCCGGTCCGATCTCGTCCAACTTCTGTTTTGCCGCTGCAAGACTCGCCCCCCCTCAATTGTTATATTCTCTGAAGAGACATATGTGGTTTTGATAATATTCTGTGATCGACGAGGGTAGGTGTTGCACTAATTGTATCGGACGGACATGCAATCTTGACTTATCGCAAAAACATCCCGACATTTGCCTATCAAAGGCTGAAATGACTGCGGAGTTCGGTCCGCGGGGAGCCGGTTCGATAACCGCCTCGCTTAGAGCGCCCGCCCACCTCTTGCATCTTTTTCGCCGAAACACCGTTTTAACCACGCGGTTCTGCAAGTTATGGGATTGCTCACACATCACACACTCTCCAATGATCCATGGCTTCAGACTTGACGTTCGACCCGCTGTCGAACAGCACTACAAGGCTGTAGAAAATTCCAAAGCAGCTCTACACTAACTGGGCAAAATGTTTGTCTCAGACTATACTTGTGGTGTGGATTAGTGCTGCGGGAATGCACCCAAAATATCTGGAAATATTTGTGAGAGAGGGGACACCCCCCTGGTTACATCTCTCAGCAGAAGGTATATTGAGAAGCTGCAGAATCTTCCAGGAAGTTGACTGCATTACCAAAATATGGGACAAATGTTTTACCCAGTTAGTGTAAGTGACAGATGGCTGGCATGGACAGGAGCATGTGTTGTGCGCCACGGATCGTATTTCACCCTGTTTACTGCAGAATCCACCCAAAAGAGCTCACAGAATATTGAATTCATGTATATACAATATGGATCATATCAAACTATCTATTTATTTCCTTGTGTGAGCACAGAACCCAACAGAAGGCACTCTTAAGATTTCAAGCTGTTTGTGATCCCGAAGCAAAGACAATATGAGTTTTGGAGTGACCTGAGTGTTGAATATGAGAGGGCTTCACCAGGGCATCTTAAATGTTGAGGCTAATCATCTTGAAAGACCAAGTCTTGCAAAGTGTTCTATTGAGGTCTTTGAGGCTTGAAGCTTGAAGCTTGAAGGCCAATGATCTTGAATCAGGAGCCCAATTGTTTTGTTTAAAGATATGATTCTGATCTCATTGATACATTCATAGAGTGTCATGGTCAAAACTCTTATCTTATCCATTCTAGCCAAGCTAGCAGATTGGGGAGTGAGGTGTTCATAGAGTTCAAAAGATGATCAATTAAAAGACTAAACTACAGTGTATTACTACTTGTATTTATACTGCTCTCAAGTGGCTGTACAAACATTAACTACAATAAACTGAACATAGATGAACATGAGGATTGTGTCTGAAGGTGATTGGAAATGGATCAAAATGTCAATGTCTTGTCAAAGGGAATTAAAAGGAAACATATCATAAATCAAAACCATGTGTTCTTATAAATATATCAAATATGCATGTTTGTCATGTGTTGATCATGGGAACTACTCAGAATACTTCATTTCAAAAACCCATGGGGTTGTCTTGAAATATCAATGATTAAGCCATTTCTGTCTTCAATGAACCATCTCATCTGTCTGGTGCTTATCTGCATTATCTTGTCACATGTTGGCACCTAGATAAGAGAACAATTAGGCTCAAATTGTGACATTACCCCCCCAATATGGCAGTTAAAATGCACATCTATTCTGCTGCAACTTTTTTTTTCATAAGTTGACCTTTCTGAATCTTTTTTTGATCCTTTTGTGGCCCTGCTGCAACTTTTGAGGTCTTCTCAGACAATGAAAAAAAGTTGTGACAGAAATCAACCTGCCACAACTTTTTTTTCTTTCAAGGTGTTGCAACTTTTTTTTTTTCACTAAATTTTTTTATTGCTTTACTGTAATGGAAATATACAGAGTCCATATACCTCCTGTTTGGGTCAGCACATCACAACTGCAGGAAATGAGAGCAGGGTTGAATGTCCGAGATGCCCAAATTGAAGTAGATAAGATGGTGTCACCAGCGATCACAATGGGGAATTATCTAAAGTAGTAACCACCTCTTCTTCGCATCACCACAATCCCTCTTATGTACAGTAGCCACATTATTACAAATCATCGGAGTTTGAATTTTCCTGATGACCATTCAACCATTCCCAAACCTCTATGCACGAAATTTCAGCAAGAAAGTGTCTTTGAAAGCTATCTTACTCGTATGTGGACCCAACCTCTTGAGACAATGATCTTCATCCTCATTCCACTAAAATTGACATCTCGGCTGTTCCTGCATGCCGGGCCACCAAAGTTCAGCATTCTGCCTCTTCGAACTTATGCCCAACTATTTACTAGACAACCTACTCATATCATGTCGCTTAAGAGGAATATTAAGGTAGAAGCCCAGAATACACATCACTGAACCCCCCCACTTGTACCAGAAAGCATTTGTGATTTGTAATAACGTGGCTACTGATCATTTGATCCACCTTTGCAACAGACTATAACAAACAAGGTACGAGTTTAATTGTTGTAGTGTCTGTTTATAAGAGACTAGGCTGTGGGTAGAAGGTGGCAGGACGTGAATGAACAATACAAATTGAATTTCCAGTTGACTCAAGAAGTGACTGGATGCAACCATTTAGTGGGCTCTGCCATGGAGCGCGCTACAGATATGATGTGTGGAGAGTACATCTTCTGCAAAATCTTGTACCAGCACTTCACGTGATGGCAAGGAGGGGAGGAGTGCAGTCATGCTAAGTCTTATATCTGGCAACTCTTAAGCCTCAAATTCAGGCCCATATGAGACCTCGGGAATGTACGAGTATATAACATTTTAGGCCAAAAATCAGTTCTCCAATTGTATGGAACGGTGTTCTGAGCAAACAGAGTTGGAAATAGGGGGGAATTTCCAGATGCGGCGATACCGGTTCTCACATCATTAGGGGAAGTCAAACATGTCGGGCATTTCGATTCTGTTTTCGATTCTTGGTCAATTCTTGTTCGATTCTGTGGACAAGAATCGACCAAGAATCGATCAAAGTTTGACCACCCCGTTTTCGAAGTCGATTCTCCGTCGATTCAGGTTGACCTAAGTATAATTAAAATAACAATCGTTTCAAAATACCTGTGCCATCAAATCTCCTTGTCTCATTCCACCCATGCCTCGACTTTCTCTGCACCAGAGCCATCCTCATGTGGTCCTGAAGACTTTCCTAGGCTAACATATAGCTAAAATCAAAACCTGTCTGAAGCAGAAAATGAAGGAAAGTGTCTCCTTGCGCACTGGTGTGACAAAAAGTGAGGCCAAACTTTTGCCGCGGCACCGGCGGGGGGCGGCGGCGGGGTGGCAGCTGTGCGCCCATCACCATGTCCTCGGGCTGAAGAAGCGAGGATCAGGAGCAATGATTCTGGATCACTCTGAATTGCGATTCTTAGCTGTTCCTCGTCTGGAAGAGGAACACCGATTCTGTCGATTCTGTTTTTGATGGTGATTCTGGCTCGATTCTGAACACATGAATCGAGATCAGAATCGATCCAGAGTCGTCTTCACAAACATGTTTGACGTCCCCTATTGATTTCTGACTGGGTTGCCGACCACCGAGAACAAACTGGAAAGATTGCGCCCGAACGGTGACTTGCTGACTAAGGTTGAACTCCAGCAAATCTTGGATTTATAAGGGAATATAGGCCATTTCATCCAGGTTTGAATGCGAAATGTACCACTGAATGTGGGGTTCAAAGCTGTTCTAGCTCTTTGCAAGTTTTTAAATTTCAGAACACCGGATGAGGTTTTTCAGAGGACAGAGAGTGAATGACACAGTGCAAGCAAGCAGACAGAAGCAGGAATCAAATTGTGTGCCAGGAGTACAGAATACATAGGTAGAAAGCGTGTAAATGGCAGCAAATGAACGGATAGGGGAAGGTGACCTCTGAATATATATATTTTTCGGGGATGTTCGGACAGGCACAGCAACAGAGGCTTCGGATGCATCCTACAACACGGTTCAGGTTTGAGATCGGTTTTGAACCCCACCCTGACACTCCGATTGGAGAACGGATCCGGTGACCCCCGAGCTCGTATATATACCACCCGGCTTCGCATAATTCGGCTTGAGGGTTGACTGGATCAACCTCGTTCGCCTTCTTACTTGAAACTCTTTACAATATGTCAATCACGGTGAATGCGATCAATGAGCTGTTTACAAGCTGATTCATGAAATTGGAAGACTCCCGTGCTGCAACAAATTCAAGCCCAGCTGACGAGAATCGAGTCGATGGTCACGGTCTTCGGTAAAAATGCGACCGGGACCCCAAAACCGAAGACGGCAAAGCCGAAGGGAAAGCCAAAGGTAAATCGGGCAGCTAAAGATGATGTCCCACTAGATCCAGTGTCTGTCTTTGATTAGTTATCGCGACCTGACGAGTCTAATCACTTGAATGCAGTATATTGGCTGGCGCGCTCCTCAGCCCACCGGATTGGAAAAAAACAACCATGCGGCGTTTATTAAAATCACAACGCTCGGAACTTTGCATTCACTTGGGCATGAAAGAAGAAGACGTCGCGAGAAAATCTTGCGATCAGTTATTACACTGCATATTTTCAATTCTAGACGGTAGAGGAACCGCCACAAGTATGTGTATAAATCCCCCGGGCAATCTTCCACTAAATGAGAACAGAGAAAGCAAGAACTCACGGAAATGCACGGAGCGAGCCGACACCTACCAGGAAGCAGCCGCAGAGGAGCACAAAAGCTTTGGAAAGGAACATCGCAACGGCAGTTAGTGCGGAAGATGGGGATGAGCCTGAGTCCTTGGACGAGAACAAACGACGACCGCGGCGATCCGTGCCAAAGCCACAACGTCAACCGATGGGAGAGAATGACGGCGGACCGACCACGGACCAGGCGACTACTGCTCCCCCCTCCCCTGCTGTCCGTAGGGAGTCCGCGAACGAAAACCAGGGCATGACTAAAAAACGGCCCGGGGGATAGCAATGAATCCGAAAACAAGACCACGGGCGAACAGTATTGGGTCCGAAACAGACGAGCTCTACCTACCTTCCGCTGAATAGAAATACATTCCAGAACTTGGGGTGAAGGCCGAGTTCCCCGGTCAAATTCTAACACAATTCCTACGCGATTCTCTGGAGACGCCCATGTCTCAGCTGATTCGATCTTCTGACCAGAATTGAGTTCTGAATTGCTATTCCCGTTGAAGAGTATCAAAAATCAGAAGTTTGGACCCACACCGAAGTTCGACCGTAAACTGCTGTAAACTCGCCGGAATTTTGTAACAAAATGTCGATCGATGTGGGAAGCACACTGAAGGGGAGCTGTACACAATATAAATTCCTTGATTGTAACGTAACTTGAGTTGTAATTAGGAATTCTAAGTCAAGTATACAATGCATTTACCACAGACAAGGTATCTGTAGACGTAATCGGCGCTTTCCAGTACTACAGTGTATAGAGGGGGGAAAAATTGGCCTGTACTGTCTCATGCATTGAGGTGCTAGACAATGCACTGCAGTAGTGACAATGGTAGGAAATTGGAATCTAGCGTTGGGCAAAGATGCGCGTGTGGCATGCAATAATGGTTTCCAAAAAGCGTTGGACGAGACCGCCATGACAAGGTGGTGGTACTAGAAGGAGAGGAAGTAAGTCAGAGTCGAGGCGTAGATGTCATTGAAATATTGATCTCTGGCGCTGCGGCAGTAACAGACTTTAACCTGCCAACTTGCGACTCAGTCGATTTTCGACTTTTAAAAGTGAAACCGCTTACTGACGTGATATAAGCGCGACAATTTTAGCGATGAGGGAAAACCAGAACTGGAAGCGGCTTGCAGGTATGACTCCCGTCTAGGTATTGGGTACCTGCGCACAATGCAAGCAAAAGGATTGCGCAAGTGGAATAGGTATTTTCGTAACACGACGGAGTCGGACACAAATTATTCCCGGACTCCAGAGAACCTGAAGATATAAGTATCCGAAGACATTTCGGTTTCAATGGCTTCACACATACGACACACAAACAGCAACGTATTCAACAAATCGCTTTGTTGTTTCTGTTTGGTTATCAGACTTCACGGGACTGCGTGGTGTCTTGCCTTCTTCCCCAGCTTCCCCCCATTGCAGTCCAGTGCATCTCCCAATGGCGTCGAAACGCGTCGCGGGCGTAGCTATGAAGCGCGAGAACGTTCCGCCTCCGACTCCGCCTCTCCGATATCGAATCGCAGCTGCTTCAAATGGAAACTGATACGACTCGACGATTCAGTACCAGACTGAAGCCGGAGCGACAGCGTCGGTTGATGGAGGAGAGGACGAACATAAAGGGGTCTCTGGACCGCATCATTTATCCCATTCTCCGCATTCCTGTCGAAATAACGTCCGAGATTTTCCTTCACTGTCTTCCAGTCGACGGAGGTCGACCGGATGCGACATCTGCGCCGATGCTTTTGTGTCGGATCTGTCGTGTGTGGAGGAATATAGCATTTGCCAACCCCAGGCTATGGGCTTCGTTGCAGATCAGCTGCTCGGACTGGAATCTCACCAATCCGATTCTCTTGCGGGATTGGCTTCGCCGCGCCGGCGGCCTACCATTGTCCCTCAGCTTGGCGCTTCCCTATGTCCGCTGCCCATATCTCTCATTCTTCGACGACCATTGGGGTAATTTGACCTCATTCAGCGGTCACCATTTCGACCTTACCCAGTGTTATGACGTACTCCTTCACGCTCCAAGGCTCATTCGATGTGAATTCTTCTTCGTTCGCAGCTCCACTCCCCCTTCCTGCGCTGCACACGTTCTCCTTCCGGCTCTCGAGGTCTTCGCACTCAACATGGCCTCTTATTTGGACGCATTCCTTCTAGACTCCCTCACGCTACCCCGACTCCGCTCTTTGAGCCTCACATGCATATTGAGTCACCGGTTTGCCTACATCTCCTTTCTCTCATTCCTACAAAGAGCTCCCAGCATCCAAACATTCAGCGCTCGATTTTACGCCGGTAAATCCCACGAAAATGGGATTATCATCGCAATGCTACGTGCAATGCCCGTTTTGACTTCCCTTGAACTACGATTATCCTCCACTGCGGATATCATGTTCGATATACTCCACCACCTCCACGAGTCTTCTCGCTTTCTCCCTCACATTCAAAAAATATTTTTCTCTGTGGGCGAGAGGGTACCATGGCAGGATCGTTACACTCGAACTCTCGTTGATGCCCTTTATTCGAGGTGGGCGGCCAAACCCGGGCTTGCGCAGCTTCTGGATTTCGAATTTCAGTTCTGTTTGGTCCCAGTGGCTGCTTTACATCACGAAATTCTGGACTGCGTTGCGAAGCTCAAGGACAAGGGAATGCACATTTACGTTGGTTCTTACCGGTTTTGGTAGGATTCCACGACACAGAAATCCCTTCGGTAGGCCGGATGTTGAACTTTCGTTCCTCAATGACCGCTCACTGTTTCGTCAGATACTCTTTCAGATACTTTTTTTCGCTATTATTCAATAGGTTGAGGAGGCGTTATTTGCTCCTACTGGAATGTCTTTGGAATATTTTTGGAGTCAATCTACCATTCCGTCCAGTACCAGACCGTGTTTTCTCGGTGGTGTCCAAACCAAGGTCTGGGCTCCGAAGTTAAAGTTGTGCTTGGATGATCCCTGAAATGTTACCAGACGCAGGATTCACTTCTTTGATGATAGGTAACACTGGGACATAGAACTGAGATTTGACCTTCACTTAATTTCAAAAAACGCCACTAAATACATGACAACGAATAAATATGCGCAGAAGGCACCACCCATCCATTTTTGACCCGTCATATTCCGTCTTCCACCATTCTGCGCATATTATATCGGTCCCCCGCACGCCGGACAGTCCAGTACCACCATCACGCTCGTCTTGGCCTTCCCATTCCCCTTAGTTCCCTTCCTCTTACTCCCCCGGGAACTCGCCGAAATCTTCGCCTTCGGTGTTAGCACACCATTCTCCGCTCCCGCCGCACCCAGCACAACTTCCTCCTCGTCCCACCCCGGCGGCATCGTCTTCTCCCATCCCTCCGGCATTCGCTTCTCCCACCCCTCTGCGGCAGTGCCTTCCCGCAGCGCGCCACACACAACGCGCCGCGCGGCCACTACCGCCGCGACGTTACCTGCGACGCCAAGGATGCCTCCGCGCACGATGGGTTGCGCCGCGGCTCGTATGAGCGCCGGCGGGAGCGCCGCAAGGAGGGGGGGCCGAGCCCCATTGGATTCGGACTCGGAATTGCTGCGTGGCTTGCGCGACGGCGCTTTGTGGGCGGCCCCGCGGACGCGCTCTCGTTAAGCGGAAGTTGGAGCGGGGCGCCGGTGTCGGGATCGGCCAGGAGGAAGTCCAGGCGATCGCGGAAAGCTGTGGTACTCGGGGATACGATGCAGCTGCTGTGATAGTATTTGCGGCAGGCAGGCTGGGGGCAGAAGTGCATGACAGGGGTGGTGAGGTTGTCCAGAGAGCCGCAGACGCATGTCGCTCTCGGTATAGGCTGTTTCGGGGTTGAGGTTTTTGCGACGGACCCAATACTGAGACACTCACGGAGATGGATTTTTTGATGATATCAACGGTGTATCTGTAGTAAAACTCATCGGCACCGATTGGTTCCTGGTCGAGAGCCGTCTCATCGTAATGCTTTACCTGAACGAGCCCTGAGAACATGTGAATACGCCACGAAAACATTGAAATAATTGAAAACACCATCAAAGACAGACGAAGAAACGTAATCGACGTGATTCGACTTTAACCGCTCGTATTTGCCGCAGTGGGAAGCTTTGCTGACAGTATAATAAGGAGGCTGCGTGAAATCAAATCAAAAAAAGGAGTACGCACAATTTCCGATCAATGCCCGCCGCTTCCCGCGCAGAGTAAAGCCATTCAACCTGGACCCACACCTGCGGATGTTGAAATAGAGAGACGGAAGCCGAAAGGACGAACGAACGTCTGTCACGTCCTTGGCGCGCACATCCAGGATCCTGCAGACCCAGTACTCGTATGTCTCGATAGGCTCGCCGACCTCACGTTTGTTTGGCAGGACACGTGCGCTAGATGAGGGGGATGGACAATCCGCAAAGAACAGTGATATCCACACTCACAAGTCGTCGATAGAGAAGTCAAATTCATTCCGGTCCTCGTCAGAGACTGCGTGGCCTCAAGATAGAGCAGAATAGCGTGCCGTGCACCTTACCCTGAAAGGTACGATATTGATGCATTATGGCCCATTCATCGGCCGTAGGGGCATCTTTGTCACGTCCAAGGCGGACACGAGCTTGATTAGTTCTCTTCTTCTTGAGTGTTAGCCTGGGTCTACCCTTGGGCATCGTGGAGATTGTGGAGATGCAGGAGGTTGGCCACGACAGAGATTTCGTAAAGCTTTAAGCCGATCACTGCCAAAGCATCAGATCGCTTGATCCCATTCACAGGCTTGACTCCGGCCAAGAGCACCCGGCAGACGCCATCCGCCGTGACATCCGCCGCGCGTCACACATCTGCTGTTCGCCTACCCGCCAGTGTTGTAGTTAAGACCTTAAGGCCTTAGTCTTAATAAGGGCTTAACTGATATTAAGCTAACCCCTTCATATCGGGATGAGCGTATCCTAAGCCCTTATTAACCCTTAACTTCGTATTCATGCCAGGTACCAACAGTTTAGGGATCAAAAATAATAATCATGGTGTATGTGCAGCAGATCCGCAGCTCTGATGTGAAGAAATTTTCGTCCCCCCATTCCGCAACAATCCGCCTGCCACCCCGTTCTCGCAATGTGTTGGAATCAGGCCATATTCGGCATGCAGGTTCAATGGGTAACAGAACGAGAGCTAGACATGGTCTCTGACAGCAAGGGCATGGCTGACGAAGATGAAGACCTGCCTTCAAGTATTCCCCTTCCACATCCAAACTCAGTGCCAACTCCTGGTTTCCAACCACTCTGGCATCTTTTTTTAGTGGAGTAGTTGAGAGCCCGTTCACACTTGCTCATCATGAGTGGGTTGTTTCCAAAGAAAGCCTGTACATGGAGCTTAGCACAGTGACGAAGAGCCCGTTGCAGGTGCACAGGAGGGTTCTGGGGATGACTATGAAAGTTATATAGGCTTGTAGAACGTCTTGTGAATGGATTTGGTGCAGTGGCAGTGCAGACCATTTCGGGAAATAACCCTTAATTTGACCCTTAACTTGACGACCCTTAATAAGCCTTAACAAAACTTAAGGCCTTAAGTTCCAGCAGAACCCTTAATAACCCCTTACATTGCAACACTGCTACCCGCTGTCCTTTCTCGCCGCACATCGGCCGGCATCAAGACTCCCAACACCGTCGGTGCTTCCATCGGCCCCACTATCCGATACGAACTGCCCACTGCTCCGCCTCCTGTCTCCCCGCGCAGTCAGCGAAAGCGTCCTCTCGAGGTCTTCCCATGCACCGCCACCGCCTCTGGGATGGGAACGAGAAGCAGCAGTTACGCAGTCGACTTCGCGTGTCTTTGTGCATACAAGGTGCGTGTTTTTTTTGTTTTCATCTCCTTCTCATCCGCCCAGCCCTTGCCCTTGCTCTCATTTTCGTCTTCTCTTGCTGACGCTCTTGACATTCACCTAGCATGTGCACCCACCCCTTCCGCGCCATCCGCATCCACAGGACGTCGTCCGGCGCCGCACCGGGTACACCTTCCCCGCATGCTCCTCCACGCCTCGTTCCCCAAATGTCCTGCCGGCGCCGCTCCTAATTCAGCTTCTGAGACGCCCCGCGACCACTGCAGTAGCTACTAGCACGATACATCGCCCCCAGTACAGGACCTCAACACCCGCGCCCATCCCACCTACCCGCTCTCCACCACCATACTTAGCGTGGAAACGCGCCATCATGCCATCAGTACATGGACCGCGCGTCAACGAAGCCAAGCGGCCACCACACCGCAGCCATCGTAGCACGGCTGACTTGTTTGTACGAGCGCCCTCCCAATGCCGCTGGTTACCGACACGAATGCTCCGATAGGATGGGGATTACGTCTTGCGGACACGACGCCGATGCGTGCGGGAACGCTAGTGATGAGGACGAGGTGCTTATGTTCCCTCCCTCGCTCGGATCCCATATACTGATCACCTTTCTATCTAGGCACCTCTGAACGTCGAGCGTACATGTGCAGTCCGCGTCGCATCCCGCCCGGGCCGCGGAATGTGAAGAATCTGTTGTGTCCGCCCGGCTGGTGGATGCGCTACGTAGCGCGCAGGCTGGAACCGCTACAGAAGGGTCCCTGCGTGTCTCTTCGGCATCCTCCTTCGCCTTTGCGACCACGCGCCACCCGCTGCCTCTCACGCCTGCCTTGCAACTTCCCCACGCAGCTCGACGCTGAATGTACTTCGAACGACGGGACGGCCTGGGTGCGCGCCGTTCCACCCCGCCCTTCCGTCGCTGTCTTGCAGCGCTGGCGCCACGTTATACAACTCTGCACCTACGCCATGTCCGACGACATGGTGCGCGCCGCACGCGTCGTTTCGTGATTCTACTGGGGCCTCGGGCCTGCCTCACCAGGTGCAAGCTTCAGTCGTCTTCAACGCCACCCTTTGGGCGGTACACGCGGGGGTGCCAGCGAATAAGGGATACTCGCTTAGCATAACTAAGCGCTCGCTCTGTGTGCGAGATTGGAGATGGCCCCCACACTCTGGAGAGGTTTTCCCTGTACGCTTGCGGGGAGGGCCTGGTGTACGCCTCGGTCCGCTCCCACTGCTCTGCTCATGGTATTTCTTTTACATTGCCTAACCCTCGACTGTGTCGTGCATTCATTATATTTTATCTGGACTCCTTAACCGTTATATTCTGACGGCTTCTTTCTGGTCGTACCCTCTTTTTGTCCTTTTGCGACATTTTTCTTTCCTTTTTCGGTTTTTTTTTATTTTTATAACCCGAGTTAGTGCGCTTCGCGGCAATGCCTACTATCTGAGAGTCTACCAGGAACTCAGAGCATCAGTTTCATCTCCTCCCAGCTGCCGGGAATGCTAAATCGGAGTTTTGACCGACACGCTGATATTTTAGAGGGTTCCCTCTTTTCGTCCAGAGAGTATTAAAACCGGTGTCGAGAGTGTTATACCGCCACTCCATGCGCTTTACATCCAGGACTCATATTTTTGATTTCCTGCCCCCCATAAGTTATTGCATTTCTAGTACAGATCATACCGAAGTTGCCGAAACGGAGATGGAAAAGGAAATGCAGTCGGATGAGAGGTTCAAAGGAGATGGGGCTAGGACTCAAGGTCAAGTTGGAATATGTTGGGGAACACCAGAGAAAAAATCGCTCGATGCGGCTGTCCAATCCGTTTTTCAATCATTGCCGTGGTTGCTGCGTAAAACAAAAAATACTCAGCCAAACCCTGCGATAAATAAAGCTGGTAAGGCCGACAAGCGGCACGGCCCGCTACCATTCAGACAACTTTCCGCTGTCATAAATTCAAAAATTAAAACCCTGTGATTTGACCAACTCTCAGCATCCCCCGCTGGTAAATGACAGCTGACTTAAACAGTAATGTGGTTCCTGAGTCGGCTATGCAGTTGTCCAATACTGTCATCCCCAGCGTGATCAACATTCAGACAATATCCGGTACAAGGAGTTGGGAGCTGTGTTACTTTCATGAAGGACAGACATGTACCTGAAAATCGGCGTCAAGACAGTTGAATTGTCATTCGTTTCAGATATCAGCCCAGTCTGGTAAAGATAAGCCATTCGGCAGAGAAATTTAAGGGTGTGATTTTGAAAATTGATTGCAGTGCCTAGATAATATGTGCTGTGTGATGAGGGTGCATAGAGAATCAACAGTAACTCTTTCAGGAAACTCAATGCGATGTGAAGTAGCGATGGGCAGCAGAACCGACTTATGGCTCTTGAAAGAGTTGAAAAAGTCGGCCATTGGGGCAGAAGGCTGGAATTCTGCACCTGCTTCAGTAATAGTTCAAAAATGTTTTTTGCAGCTCGTAGCTTGAAACCAACATCGTGGACACCAGAAACCGTGATATTCAAAGCAGTAGTTATATGTAGACTTTCTGTTGACAATTCCTTGTCATTTGCGTCAAGACTCATGAACAATACTATTTTGGTAAAGCTTGGCACGCAGATCTGTCCGGCCATGAAATTGTAAGTACTTCAATTCCGTGGTCAACACAAGCTCCAGTTGCAATACGGTGGATGAGCACACGGCAACACTGAATCAAATCCATACTTTATGAGACTGTATGAAAGTCAAGCGCTTGTTAGATTGTCTGCAACCCTGCTTGAAACACAGATATCCGAGAATGTGTTACATGATCGATAGCAGCACGAGCACCGATCCCCTACTCTGTTTTTGTTTTGCTTTATTCTATTTCTTTTGAAATGAAAAATCAATTAAAATGTAAGCTTTATTTAGGACAAAACTCAGATGAGTGAGTGGAGAGACCAGGGGAAATCGGATACTTGAGTGGATTGAGCTGACTTAAGTACAGTGCCAGGAAATTAGTCCAATTTCCGTGTGATTCAAGCAACTCGACAATGGTGTAGAGCACTTATTCAATTTGTGAGATCTCGACATCATGTGGGTCCATTGCACCAATCAGAGTGCACAGAACAAATGTGCGTCATATATGAGCAAATCGCTGCAGTAGATTTGGCGGGTGGTTACAAAAAACTCGGACACAGAACCCTTCTCTGTTGCACAGAGTAGAGGATGACCAAAAATATATACCACGAATAATATTTAGAGATATGATAGGGTGCATAGGTTCATCGGCAGACGTCATATGGGGCATAAGCGTCCCATTCTTGATAGAAAATAGATGGGATGTCCCACTCTCGCTAGAAAATGGATGGGACATCCTACTCTTGCTGGAAAATGGATGGGACATCCCATTCTCGATAGATAATGGATGGGACGTCCCACTCTTGCTAGAAAATGGATGGGATGTCCCACTCCTGATAGAAAATAGTTGGGACATCCCACTCTTGCTAGAAAATGGATGGGATGTCCCACTCCTGATAGAAAATAGTTGGGACATCCCACTCTTGCTAGAAAATGGATGGGATGTCCCACTCCTGATAGAAAATAGTTGGGACATCCCACTCTTGCTAGAAATTTGATGGGATGTCCCACTCCTGATAGAAATAGATGGGATGTTCCATTGTTGATTGAAAATACATGGGGCACCCCACTCTGGATAAACATCCCCTTCATGACTACCTGTGATGTGGGCATATCTGTTCAGATGACATATTCATATTTGGACGAAGGTTGTATTTCACTATTCAAATGTACCCATATTTCGATATCTGAGTGTGGGTGAATGTACCTGCATTTTGATATCCGAGCGTGGGTGAACGTACCCAAGTTTCAATATCCGAGCATGGGCGAACATACCCATGTTTTGATATTTGAGCGCAGGCCAATGTACTGTATTCAAATGCAGGCCAAAGTAACCGTACTGCGGTATTTAACCGTGGGCCAGCGTAACCGTATTGTGCTTTGCTTGGAAAGAAAGGGAGGAAGAAAACACCCCAATGTACCCACTTCATCATGGGATGAAAGCCCCAGTGAACAGCGGAATAGCTAGGACATGGTCTGTGGATGGAGCGTACTTCAACAACAGTGAATATGGATGTCTTGCAGAACACAGGTCAGCGAAAGGTCAAAATAAATCAGATGGCGGCCCACCTAGCTCAGAAAGAGCGTGAATTTCAATTTGGAGCCGGCGGAGATGATATCAGTCGGGAAACAGATGCATATCAAAATGATGCATGCATGGAACTTACCTCGACACGCAGTCAATTAAGACTGTTCAAGAGGATGAGACGATCTGGATATCCACCCAGATGGAAACATGATGCAAATCCTGTAGTGAAATGTCTGCACATTTGGGTCAAAGTAAATGATGGGTACACATGGAGACCGTCACGTTGAAGGCAGTCGAATCTTGAATTTTGAGAGAATAAGACCGCCAAACATTTGAAAAGGGGAGTACGGTGTTGACATCAAACGTCATAAAGATGTTTGAAGTTGAGGAACCCTGGATCAAGAAAGCGGAAAGCAGAACGAATCCTTGCAGCAGGAGGAGCCTGAGGATCCCGACAGGCATTTTATTGGCAGATGATGTTAGCCTCCTAGATAGGATCTTGAAATGCATCAGCTTGAGGTCTTGCAGGATCTTGATAGATGATTGCTTTGAAGCCGCAGAGCTGTAGGTCTTGTGTTGTATCTTAAGAATTAAATGGAAAAGTTGTAAGCTGACTCAAAATCAACAGATTTTGAAGCGGTGGTGATCAGTCCTGGGCATCGTTCATGACCCCGGGATTGTGCTAGGTCTATTGCAACCAAGGACTGACTGATAAGCATGGCAGCGAAGATTGAGAGGGATCCAAGGATAACGAGATGATGCATAGCCCAGGTCGGAATGCCTCGGGAGCATGTTGGAAGGGAGAATATATTTTGAGTGGAGGAGAGGCAATGCCTCCCTTGCAGCGAGCGCTCTCGGGCCAAAACCCAACAGAACAGGCAGCGTGGTAACGGTTGACTGAGGCAGCACGTGTAGCGGGCTGTGGCCAGAGAGGGAGAGACATTAAAGTGCATCGTTGTCCCGCCAAACCTCGGATGGTGGGACCAGCATTGCAGTTGCAGTGACCTGAGGCAGGTCCATATGGAGCCGGCGGTTCAGAGCAATAATAACGTCGGGCTGGGTATCAATGTAGAGCTTGAAGCAGTCTGAAGTCCAACGTCCGAGGCGCTGGATGTCCAGATCTGAGAGGCCAACCATACGGGCCCAAGTCGCTGCACCACGACGGAAGCTATGGCCGGAATAGCTGGCTGAGGCGATCCCGAGGGAAGTCAAATATGCCTTGAGGCAGTCAATGAAGATTTTCCTCGTGAAGGTCTGAGGAGCAAAGCAAGATTGAATGGGCCTGTGTTTGAGTGATTCTTGAGTGCTTTTCAGGCTAAAAGGCACAGTCAAGGGGTAGTACAGTGGTGCTCATTAAATGAGCACCAGTGTTGACCACATTGAGGCCACCTGGTGACCCCAGACAACTTGTAAACACAAAATATGACTAAATATAAGATGTCTTGGCACTTCCCCAAATCTCCAAATATGGCAATTCACCCACAATTATAGCTTTTCTAAGCCTCTGAAAATTGCCTGTTTTGGAGGCAATTGTGGGAAGCAACTGAGTGGATAACATGAAAGTGCTTGCTAAATAAAGTATGTATGTTCACCCTTTGAACCATATCAATTGGTTGAGTTTTGGGCCCACAATTCTAGGTGCAAGTTGGTCATTTTGACCAAATTTGGTGAAAAATGGTCAAAAATGGAAAAAATGGCCAACTTGTTACCCAATTTCTGAAGGATTGGCTTTATCAAACCACTCAGTATGGTCTATTTAGCATGCACTTTCTTGCTATCTACTCAGTTTCTTCCCATGGTCACCTCCAAAAAAGGCAATTTTCAGAGGCCTAGAAAAGCCATGATTGTGGGTAAATTGCCATATTTGGAAATTTGGAAAAGTATCAAGACATCCTATTAACCATTCTTTAAGATTTTGCTTGTTTAGCAGTGCAATTTCTCCATATATCCATTCTCCCTTTTGCCTACCTCTGCTCCTCCTCCAGGCTTAACTCCTTTTGTCTTTGACTTTCTGTGCTTTTCAACACAGCGCCTTTGCGACAGAATAGCTGACCTACACACAGTTCTTCCTGACAGCACAGCAGATCACAGTTGCTCTGCCTATGGTGTAGTGTGATTCTATCTTTCCAGCCACCAGGTCACGCAATCCTCATGGAAGATCCTCAACATATGAAAGCAGTACTGCTGTCATGTGGAATTCTCATCATTCACTCACTGTGGAGGGATCGGACAGCCGGAATGTGGAAATCTTTCCACATTCCGTTTTTAATTTTACTTTGATATGCCGTTAATTTACCTTACAGCATTTATTTGTACCATAAACAATGCCACTACACTTCTTTTGACCACGAACCACCATTCTCTGCAACCAGTGCAGGCCATGTGCCCAGAGGTACCACCGAAGGACCTTGCCCCTTACTCCCGTAATGTCGCCAGTGGGCTACATAGCCACCAGAGCCTCTCAAACCACGTATTACGACGCCACCTTGAACACTCGGCATTTTCCCACCTTCATACTCTGTTTTTATTCTGTTTTCACACTCTACGGCCCAAGATAAAATTCGATATTTATTTCCTATCATTCCTTCGACCCCTACACGGATACCGACCCATCACAAGAACCTAGTTCATAAAGGGAAGACTGAATGAATAAATTCTCTTTGAATACATCTCACTGTACGATCCGAGTCATCTCTCCTTTGGCAATTTTCAAATGACGGTTGGTGGCATTCCAACATAGAGAAGTCTCCACCTATGCTGGAGCGAAGCGAAGGCAGGTCTTATGGTGTACAACAAGATTGTGAAGAGCACGGTTGCGAAAGATCCGATGTCTGACAAGAACAGCCAATACCCAGCAGATCCCTCTGTCAATGCCAGCTGCGCCTGGTTTTTCACCGGGACTAAACCTCTTGCCCAAAAGATTGTTTTACTCAAGCTGAATGTTTCGAGGAATGTAAAGAGAACACAATGAATATTGCAGAGGTTGAACTATGGCTTAAATACTACAGAACAAAAGTTACTAAAATATTCTATGGCATACATGTGTATGTAGCTGAGTAATGAATTAATTAAACGGTCGGAAATGAACTGTTCGAGGCTCGGCCATCTGGAAGGCGATGCCGGGCATTCAGCCTTGGTGCCGACTGATTCCCAATGGCATGTTGAATGCCAGATTACAACACTATTTATTCATGGTCAAGACACAGGAGCATCGCGAGGCCTTGGCCTCCATTATGCTGTCTACACATCGACTTGCCTTGGGAAAGTTGCGGCAGGTTGATCATGCACAAGTCCATATAAAGGAAATACAGTATGATTTCTCAAAATGCATTAGGTCACAATGCATAATGCTCATTTTGCATTGGATTTGGCTGTCCACCAACTTGGTAGGCGGGGATTTTATGCATTTTTGTCATAATGCATATTGCATAAGATTTTTGGGATCCATTATGCATTTTTGCAAGTCAGGATCAGCTTGTGGATACCTTTCAGAGTGGCTGAAATGCTTTCTTTCAACTCAAATGCAGGTATGCCATCCATTGATGACTTGCTCGATCCGCAGGAGGAGCAATATGTCAACGAGGGTCATCAATTCACTGGAGATGATGACATTGTGGCCTACATTCAGCACAAAGGAGAAGGTCTGTTTGATCAAAGGGATCCGACGCAAAGTACGGAGCTTTCGCAAGCACTCCGGGTTTTCCGTGGCCATCTCAAGCGCGAGGAGCTCTTTAATGCGAGGCAGACTACTTTGGAAGAGAGTTGGGGTGTCAAATCTAGCTGAATGTTTTTTTTGGATGCTGTATCTACTGTATAACAATTTTTTTCTTGGACAGTCACGGCCCTGTGACTTTGTCACACAGTGTGACAATATCTCGCAATGCATAGTGCTCATAATGCATAGGGTTTAGGGGTCCACCGACCTTATGCATTGTAAGGAATCATACTGTATTTCTCGATAAGGCTACAAGGAGTGGTGTGATGTTAAAGTGTTTTCGAGATTGATTTATCTATTCTCAGGAGTGAGGGTATAGATGGACCGCCGGATGGATTTTGGCAGGCTCAATGATCGTCTTTGTAGATGGTGGCACCAGATAATCATTGGGCCTTGTCGGCTGGACCAGCGATGAATGGTCAACTTGCATAGATGCCAGGATTGTCGGGAGGACTGGCCGCTTGGTTGAAGATTCACATTGTCGGTATTCTGGCGGGGCGGCCTCGGGGCTGGTGGCGTAGTGATCATGCATGGCCAGGGTGCTGCGCCGCCGGCGTCTGCAGCTGCAGCTACTGCATTTTGTTATAATTAACAGTGCCAGGCATACTATCACGAAGAGGCCTGTCAGAGGACCGATTAGCTATTGCTTGGTGCAGGTTAAGCCGGAACCGACCGACGACAACAGTGATGGCAATGAGCTTAGTCCTGCTTATCGGACACGAAATTCGCTGATCTCTGCAAATAATTCGCAACTCCCTTGAGCAATAGACTAAGACTACTGACTTTTCATTGTAGCAGCGAATCCCGATGTAGCGAATGGCACGGGCTCGGACCTTGAAAAAGGCAGAGCTCATTGGGAGGATGAGGGGAAGGCACAGAAGTGCTGCGAGTTAAATACCCAGTCCCCAGATGGTGCAGTGCATCTCTACATCCACAGCCGGCTCCCTAACAGCCACCCGGGCCACCCGGCGCACCGGAAGCAATTTCCGCCCGGGACCAGCACCACCGGCTGGGCAGCTTCGTTTCTTGTTAGAAGAACTGGGGGTGGGATTATTGTGAATCTACATCATATGCTTTGACTGTCCGGCTGCTTCAAGGAGGAAGGGCAGAAGTTATGGTTCGACTGCGGTCAGAAATTGGATGGGGAGCCGCTCCGGCTAACGAGTACAGCCTACACGCAGATCTTCATCGTCAACTCCGCTCCGACGCAAAATAGTCTCAGGGGCGCAAACGGACTCGCACAAAATGGTGGCCTCGACGACCCCCAATATTGCATCCTCATTTAAATCGTTGGTATTCGCAAGATCAGTCTCGCATAACCAGGTAGAGGCAACCTCGTCTTCTTTACTTTAAGCGGGAATACCTCAAGAGCATGTGAGAAAGGGGGAATATATTTTGAGTGGAGGAAAGCCAATGCTTCCCTCGCAGCGAGCGCTCTCGGGCCGAAACTCAAAAGAACAGGCAGCGCGATAACGGTTGACTCAGGCAGTGTGTGTAACGGGCTGTGACCAAAGAGAGACCCCACCAAACGCCGGATGGTGGGACCGGCATTGCAGTTGCGGTGACTTGAAGCGGGTTTGTATGAAGCCACCAGTGCAGAGCAACGATAACATCGGGCTGGGTATCGATGTAGAGCGTGATGCAGTCCGAAGTCGATTGCGATTGTCCGAGGCGCTGATGTCCAGATCCGAGAGGCCAACCTACGGGCCCAAGTCAGTAGGTCACGAAGGAAGCTATGGGCGGCTGAAGCGGTGCCGAGGGAAGTCAAACATGCCTTGAGGCAGTCGCTGAAGATCTTCCTCGTAAACGTGCTGCGATTACAGCTTTGAACTTTATTGAAAAAGACTTGGATTCAGAAGTCGGGCAGTGGAGTCCGTCAACAAGCGCCTGGTAAAAAGATAGTCAAGTCGATCTGATGCAATACAGAGCGATACCCGTAGATTCGTTACCAGTCTGCCTGTGATGCACAACAAATGTGATAAACACGTTGCCGCAGGCAGAATGGTACTTCTCGGGCTGTGCCAAGGCACTGAGTACGGAGTTTGAATTTTTGGCGGGAGCCGATCGCCGGCATCACTGTGGCTATACATCCCATCAATTCTCAGTCAAATTGGACCATTCAGTATACGCTCACCTCGCACTCGTGAAAATTTTTGAAGACACAGAATTGCAGAGAAGTTCAATCTGAATGACACTCATCTTTGGAATTTATCAAAATAATTTAATTTGAGCTGAGAATGAGGAAAAGGAATTTTTTCAAACTCCGTGTTCAGTCCTTGCACATGAGAAGTACCAGCCTGCCTACGGAAACGCGGTCGCCGCACTGGTGGTTCTCCGTAGGCAGGCTGGTCACGAGCCTATGCTACGCCCTCTGTGCAGTGCCTGAGACCACTCCCTACTTCCTCCTCCTGTGCGCAGCCTATCGCCGCCAGCGACTCGGACTCATGATGCGCCTTGCCACGGCGCAGCTGACACTCAAACTCCTCCTCACGGCAAACTCAAATCACAAGCCTGTCCTCACATACATCCACAGCACCAACAACTTCCCCCTCTACTCATTGTAACCCCGTTGGACTCACCACACACCAGAGTTAGCCGACGGGCTTGCCAAAACGGCTTGTCCCGCTTAGCGGAGTTTGAATTTGGCTGTGCGGGCTTGGACGGCTTGACTTGTGGCTTGGCTTGGCTTGACCTCGCTTACACCAAACTTTACCACCGTACGTATTTCATTGATACCTGGTGCTATAGGCCTCCCCGCTGGTTCCCGCCGTCACCGCAATACCCGTATCACTGCTCTTCCTTGCATAGCCAACTTTGTGCACTAATAAAACATCAGTAGCCTCACGCCGATGAACCTGGTAGGACGGACTTTAGCGGTTTGGGCTTGGGCTTGTTTTCGACTTCCCTATGGGTTCTCACTATGGTAATTATCTTCATTTCCGTCATCCCTCACCTTGACTTGACTCCCAAAATACAGTGCCGCAGTCAGAACCTTCCTGTTGCCAGTGTCATCATCGACGCGATTGATGGCAGCAACAAGTGCCTCCGAGGTACACCGTAAGTCGAAGACTGACATCGTCTCGAGTCCAAAACAACCCTTAGTTCAGACTAACAAGTTGTATTGAATTTTTAAATCCCTACAATCAACTTTCTCATGCCCAAGCCAGTTGACGCAAGTCAAGCCCAAGCCGTGAGGCACACAAGTCTAACATCAGCCTGTAATTCCCGAGTAATAGGTAATTGCTTAGTGGAACAGAGAATGGGCTATCCAAGCATTGGTTACCTTGATTGTTGTTTAATCCCACTCGTACCGCAGATGACTGGAGATGGTCAATGCACGACCTAAGTTCCCCGAACATGATGTTAATTTGTCACAAGTGGTACGCAAGCCCATGCTGCTCAAGCCCAAGCCCGAGCATATCTCGACTTAGACAATGCCAAAATAATCCACGGCAGACTTCATAATCCCTAACACGCCTTGTAAACAGCTTAAAATCCCGAAATGTGATGGTTGCTTTGTTGACTTCACAGTGATATCTAATGTCGAAGGCAATGATTATACATTTATTCAAGAACCACTGGCGCATTGAGTAACCGTGATGGTTTTCGAAGACTGTTGAGCTTTTTATGTACAAACTGAGCTCATTTGCCCAAGCTTAAGCCATCAACGCAAGCCCGGTTTAGCCATCGATACAAGCCACTTTGTCTGGTCCCAAGCCGTTTCGCTCAAGCCGGCTGAGTGGCAGGAATTCCGGTTGAATCAGTGTCTCATTGGTTCTGACAAGCCTTCTTTGATTCAAGATACTTTGAGTGGATCTAAATATTTCTAATTTGCAAGGAACTAATGGCTTGGATCGAGGAGGCTGGATAATTTTTTGAGGCAAGCTGCGCACAAGCCCGTTGGCCGGACAAAAAGGGTTGTGGCATGTGGCACAAGCCGTTCTGCGCAAGCGCAAGCCCAGTCGCAAGCTCATCGTTGATATCCTCAGTTTTATTCATATCGCCAGCGGGGACAACAATTTAATTTAGTATTGCATTTCGCGTCGCATCACGCTTCAGCGACCGGAAGCCTGATGTGACTTCATACTGTCTCAGGCTGCACGATACCTCATCGTAGTTATCACAAACTGATTTATGACATTTAAGACGGGCCATTTAGCAGAATATGAACTAAAAACCACGAGCTTATCAAGTTGAGAGTTGCGCGGAGATATGCTGTGATATACGGGACTCGAGACTCGGTGCGTATTCCTCAAAGTAATTTTCAGAGCATGGAGAATACACCTAAGTATTCCATTCCATGATTCTGCTGGGATAAGCGAGTGAACGGGCTTGTCGTGCCATCAAACGGGCTTGCAAACTAATCTGCCAGGCTTGCGGCTACACCCAGATCCACAAGCCCGAACAAGCCTGTTTTGTAAACCAAAAAATGCCCCTCCCTTGCGAAACTGGGACGAAAGAACAACACAAAAACTCACAAGCATTAAAAGAGTTAAAAAATACCGGGATCCCTCCAAATTATCCACAAGCCCAACGCAAGCCCGTTTCTCTGATGCCATCAGACAAACGGGCTTGCGTTCAACTTACATGTCGAAATCAACCGGATTTGCAGGCTTATATGACAGAATCATGTATCAAACCTATCTGATTCAACAGATACGTTAGGTTTGAATGGTAATTTATGCTTCTGAAGCTCATTCCCAGCTGAACATTGTCGCGGCCAAGATCAAGCCCAAGCCCGTTTGTCTGATGGCATCAGACAAACGGGCTTGTGCCATCAGACCAACGGGCTTGCGCGTCTCTCAACTCGAAATTTCATCGTCGATGCCCAAGCAGCCTCTAGATCATGTACTGCACAGGTCTTTGAGTATTTATGCTCAATGTGGGCAATTTATTTCGTGGTCAGTCTGTGGAATGATTTAGGACTCCAGATACAGGCCATTCTGCTACCCAAGCCAGACTGAATTCCAATGCACTGGTTGAGAACTAGACCACCTTGAAACGGTTAGGGTCTTTTTAGTGATAGACTCGCTGAATCTCGTATTAGGAGTCAGTATTGGGACAATAAAATATTTTTGAGTCATTTTATCAGTAAATACAAACGTGTCTCGAAAAACTTAGTTCTAGTAGACCGGTAATTCGAGTTGTGGAAAACCCATTGGTTCCAGGGGGTGCATAGAGACGATGAGACCATACTGAGTGCGACAAGCCCGTGTTTTCGAAGTGAATTGACAATGTTGCCCTGTGTCATCATCGGCGGCGACGGTGTATCATTACATCGGTGAGCAAAATACCATAAATAATCGCAAGCCCTGCAAGTATGTACTTACTACATGTACTCTGTCTACTCAGATCGATAAACTAGTCCGAGGGGGAGGAGAAATATTCACAAGCCTATTTCTCGGCTAAGCGAGCAAACGGGCTTGCCAAGCCGACAAACGGGCTTGGGCTTTGATCTACACGCAAATCCAAGCCCAAGCCCAAACAAGCCCGTTGGCGCGGGCGCAAGCCCGTTTTGCAAGCCGAAAAGTGAAGTCTCCACCACACACAACCCCTCCCTCTTTTTCCTTTTTCCCTTTTTCTTTATCTCTCTTCTTAACATACAGACTCGCTTAACAACCATACTGCAATCATATAAAAATCATTACACACTCTCACAGCATACGCTACCAGATCATCCTACATACCGTCCTCTCCCGTGCACCTCCATCAAGGCCGGCTAGATAGCTCCACGTATATTGTACAGTGTTACATGGGCCACAAGAGGCCCGCTTACACTTTAATGGAATTTGGAATGAAATATTTCTTCTGAGTGAAGAGCTGAATCCAGATTTAACAACACTAACTGGGCAAAATGTTTGTCTCATGTTTTAGTAATACAGTCAACTTCCTGGAAGATTCTGCAGCTTCTCAGTATACCTTCTGCATGAGATGTAGCCAGGGGGTCTTCCCTCCCTCACAAATATTTCCAGATTTTTTGTGCACATTCCCACAGCACTACACCACACCACAAATATCGTCTGAGACAAACATTTTGCCCAGTTAGTGAAATTTTAATCATGAAGGTCCAACAGCAAATCAGGTTAACAGGTTGACCAGAACAGGGACCTGGGTTCACAGATGGTGACTTCAGGGAAAAGACAAGAGACAAGAGTCTTCAAAGAGGAAGGATCTGGTTTCTCGACATTCCTTAACTAGCTGCTGGAGTCTATTTCTGGGTTTGTGCATCAAAATCAAGTGTGTCTACATCAATAATTTTGCGAGCATTCATTTTTCATTCAGTTGTAGAAAGTCCCTGAAGTTAATAGGATATTCTCTAAGCCTTCTGTGTCAATCTTTTGGCAAGAGTCCAAAATTCCGGAGAGTTCTCTGAAGCAATAGGTATTACCTTTTCAAATCAGGTGTTGTCGAACTCAAGATCGCGAACTCACCATCTGCGTTATCTGTACACAGAACCATAATGGTCAGTTTCCATTCAAAGTCTAAGTTTCACCTAGGCATGTGGGCTTGGCTTGAACATGCCCACTATCTTTAGTAGTGGGTCCAGATGCGCTGTAATGTCATAGAAGCCCCGCCAAATTTTGAATTTTTTGCTTTCTAACAGAACCAAACTTCAAGTGAGGAAGTCAGGCGTTCGAACCTCACTGAACATTAACTTTATTTCTTCCTCTTCAGGATCTGCACCGGAAATGTCCAACATCATGATGCGGTTTCAGCTCCAAGCGACGTCAAAAAGATGCCAGCTCATCGCATTCTCTCGCTTTTCCCATCTCGCTGTCTAACCTCGAATTTCTGGCTCATGTCTCGCTCTATCTTGGTCGCCGGTGCTCATACATCCTCTGTTACTTTGTCCGGCCCTCCTGTGACAGCTGTCTCGGATCTGTTCGTCAAAAGTATTACTCCCAATCGTCGAAACAATCTGCTTGCGCTCACGATAAATGGTGGAATCCATGGGCCATTCACAACTGTGCGGGAGTGCTCTGTGCAACCGGATATGAACGTAGATGTCTCCCTGGGACTCGATTGGACTGCCAGTGTGCGAAATTGGCTCATCGACCTACATGCCCCTTGCAGCCCAGACAGCATTCACGGTCTAGTCCATGCTCTCAATCCCTCTAGTGGGTCATACACTTTACAATTCAATTCAATCTCTGATCCCTTTCCCACTGTCTTTTAGACCCTCTCCCGTCGTCATCGCCTACGTCGGCGCCGCGACCGCTCATATCTCCGCAGGTAATCAGTCTCGTCTGACACATCTATATCCTCAGTTGACCGATCTTCCCTTTGCATCATACACTTCTACCTCGCCTCTGGATACCCCCTGCACAACCGGACCCGATGCCCTCCCATTTTGGGAGGATGCCCGACCGGATGCCTACCCATCCAGGGTGGATGCCTGACCGTACGCAGCAGATGCCCGCCCATAGGTGGCGGATGCATACTCATCCGGGTTGTGATTCACATAGTGTGTACAATCAATTGGATTTTCATGGTTTGCCGTCCCAAGTCTGAGTGTTAAACACAGCCGTCAAATTCTTATTTATCACATTTTGAGCGGGAATTGCGCAACTGTGAACCCGAATGGATGTAAGATGTTTCCTCATCTTCCCGGCTACCATGATCTAGTTCTGCATTTAGGTTGCCCGCCGACATGAGCTTCGCTGCTTAGAGTGTTTTCTTATTGTCCACACTATCTAAATCGAACATGACGACTGTTGGCACTTCTATAGGTTTGTCCGATGATATTGACTCAGAAGTGGTGAGACTTGCACTCGCGGATAGGAGGTCTCAGCTTGTAGCCCTTTGCACTTACTATTTTACCAGATTGAAAATTTGCCTCGTCCATCTTTGATTGCACTTGGTGCTTCACATGGATTGCGGCTTGATAGGAGCCACCTGAAAGATGCCAGAGAATGTTGGGAACGCATGCCACTGACGACAATGTGGGATCCACAAGTACGGCCACCGTCATCTAGGATGTGCTCACCTATTGAATTTGTCGTCCCCTACACCTTCGTCGTTTGAACTTCTGGATTTTCACGCTGTACTCCCGACAGCTGAGAGCAAATCTAATGCTGAGTTTGTGTTAGACTCCGAGGTAGTGGGCTTTGCCACGAAGCGCGATACCTCGGGTTATCACCAGTGGAGCTTTGGTTTCCTACAATTTCTGAACTCTGAAAAATAGAGGCTCAGTGGTTCCCAGTGAACGATTGTGGCAAGGATGATGAGCCACAGCTCGCCAGCCCCAACCCATGAGTAGCTTTTGAGTAGCATGAGAGAATTGAGGGATTTACGGGAAGAGCTCGAGATAGTGGGCTTTGCCGCGAAGCACACTACCTCGAGTCATGTCATAGAGCCTCTGCCAAATTTGGATTCTTCGCTTTCAAACAATACCAAACATTAAGTCCAGAGGTTCAGTTCGAACCCCATGCCATGTGTTGCCTTTGTTTTTATGAAAGTTTTCCGGATCGTGGCCATGGAACAATGCCCAACGAACTTCTGAGGGTGTTTCGAGGCCTAACCTTGTTGAATGGGGCAAAGCCAACGGGAAAAAAATCGGGTGATAAGGATTCAGATGCCATAATATTAATTCGACCAAAGACTTCCACAGGGACTGTGATACAAATAACCCTTTCACAAGCAAGATTCCAGGTTTTCGAAGCGTCCCAGAGTGCCAGAGGACTTGGATGAACTGGCTTCGTCCTGGGTTAAATAGTGTCAATTTTGTTATCCCTGACAATTGACTCTGGTTCAACTCCTCAGGACATCAGTTCATGCACAGGCTGCGTTGGTGTTTTAAAGTTGTCTGTCAGAGGTCACTGTGTTCAGCGACTGTGAACCTTGGCAACTAAGCCCAGGTGCACTGTGACACTCAGATGTTTAAACTATCACCCTGTCTGATTGGAACTAAGTAGACTCCAGGGGAAAGAAAGAGAACAAATCCATTCAACTGGCCGTTCTTTGTGTTGAAGGTGGCTGAAAACGTCAGTGAGCCAATTCTATACCATTCTCGCCAAACAGTGTCTGCAAAAGTCAACCAAAGAATCCTCACAACACCATCATTGAAGAGTCAAACTAGCGAATACACTGAGACTGGTATCTTTAGGAGCCTTGGTGGAGTTAGAGTGCATTTAGGTCAGGCAGATCCATACTAGCACAGCCAAACGTCTGTTTAGAAGGTCGCTGGTGCTACCACCGACCCGTTGCATGGACATCCATAGTGGCCTAAATATTCATAAAGCGGATAAGGCTGACGAGCGGCAGGGCCCTGCTACCAGTTCTTGAGGTTCTCAAAAATTCCAGCTCGCATTGAAAAAGTGTTATATTAGCTTGCTCGTAAGATAAGACTATTTGTGGAACTATGTACATTGAAGGCAATGAATGAGTGATGTGGGCATGGTGCAATAACTGGCAGTGAAGATATCACAGAAGATATTTCAAGATGTAGTAAAAGGTTTAGGCGCATGAGAGTGTAAGGCATGAGTGGATGAGGAACAACTACAGGCCGATAGCTCGGAGCAGGCACAAAAATAGGAGGAATCTGCAAAGCATAGTGTTAGACGGGCCAAAATGGGAACACAAAAGACATAAGTTCTGTGAAACTAAGCATCGAGATCAGCATCAACCAGTTGAACCAGAGCTGGTGTGCGGGAGGAGTTCTCTTTTCCCAGGTAAGAATCCTCACTGTCCGCCGGTCCACCGAATACTGTCGTACGATTTTACTTTCCGCACTAGCTTGTCCCGAACCATCAGGCATGAGAATGAGATTTAGATGGCGAAATGAACGGCTTCGGAACCCTAGTGCATGCTTAGTCTGGCTATGCTCGATGCGATGACGGCGGCACTCCCTTAGACCAGAGTTTCCTCAGTAGACTCACGGTGGCCGGGCCGGGGAGGAGGAGCAAAATCTGGGAGCAAATCACAAAGGGTGAGCATTGCGGCGAGAAAATAAATGCGCGAAGCTTATACCTTGTGCTGGTCGGTAGAAGCCGGGAAAAACACAAGAGGAAGTCCACTAAGATATACGCCCTGCGCTAAAGCAATCATCTGAGACATCTCATTGAATTCAGGGGACGGGGTGGACGGAGCAGTCACCAGAGAATGGTGGTGCCCAGGAATAAACTTGGAAACAGCGGGGCCGGTATCTCCGAGTCGTGCTTCCTACTCCCAGAATCCGAAGAGGCGATAAGGACGAGGCAAAAGGTGGTGTCTTCGGGAATAGAGGACCAACGACCAGTATATTAGGACTCTATCGACCCATTTCCGATCTCCCTACTCCACCTTCCCAGTCCTCCGCCATGCAAGCAGGACACTCGAAGGAAAAGCCGAGCTATAGTGAGCCTTCCAAGAAGCGGTCGCGCTCCTCCAAAGCTGGCCTCCAGTTTCCTGTCGGGCGAATCCACCGTCTGTTGAAGACAGGAAATTACGCCCAACGCGTCGGGGCCGGCGCACCCGGTGAGCCGTCCGGGCATCAGCTCAGACTCGGTGGTTGACGCGCTGGAAGTTTATCTTGCCGCTGTTCTCGAATACCTCACCGCCGAAGTCCTTGAACTTGCGGGAAACGCCGCGCGAGACAACAAGAGGCGCCGTATCCCCCGCCACCTGCAACTTGCCATTCGCAATGACGAGGAGTTGGCAAAGGTAAGTCCACAAGTCTTGTGGTCTTGGAAAGGATCTTTAGCATATCCGCAGCTTCTCGGCTCCGTGGTCATCACTGACGGTGGGGTGGTTCCACATATCGAGCCGTCTCTTCTGTCCACCAAGAACAGTTGCGTCGTTTTTTTTTCTCGCACATTTCCCTCGTTTCCCTCATGGGCAAGTCTTTCATGTTAGCGTTTGGGGTTTGACGGTGGCGAGCGGCGAGGCACAGGTACCTTTGTACATGCCGGCTGTCTGTCTGCCACGGACATTCGGGCTATCTATCAAACTTAGGATAGCAGTATATATACTTATAGTATCAGCGTGGATTTCTTCACGCATTTGACCACCTTCGGTACGGCTCTGTACATAGGGGGATAAAAGCACTTTGCTTTTGGCGTGGATCTCGCGGCAGCCGGCGGCTCTAGTTTGGAGCTCAAGTTCTAACATTTCAGAAACAGTGAAATCCACTCGGGACCATAGCGTTGATATCTCATTGATGTATTAAATACTACAGTTGGGGGTAAAAAAAAAGCCCACAGATTGCGCGTACTAGCAATCATATTTTGCAGAAATAGCTGATTGATGTCTTCCATTCACTGGGGAGTCGGATAAGGTGTCAGAGAAGTCGTCGTCAAAAGGAAGACCCAAAGCGCTTCGGCGTTGCTCGCAACACTAGGCGACAACTTCGAAGTCGCGGTCGAGGATGACAACGGTTGGGATGAGGATGCGAAGGAACAAGGAAGACCCACGGCCTGGGGCAATACAATGGCTTATATGCTTATATTTCGAAGAGCATGACTGTTCCAATTTCAGCGCGGTCCCAGCCGCCTTTCGGAGGCACGATAGCCCTGACCTCTGTGACTGTTTACATCAGAGGTAGTGGCGGCCTGGACGGCTTGGTCGGCGAGCACGTCGCCCAATGTGCCGATATGTGCTGGCGTCCACACATTGAAAATCTGCACGTCTGGGACCCTAGGTGTCTCACCATCGCCTCCCGAACTGTCACGTTGCACTTCACCATCAGACTTTTGACAGATTTGTTGCGGTGTTGTGCAACGCCAAAAAACGCGAAAAACGCGTGAAAACGCCCCGAAATGCCCCAACTGGCAACACCAACAATTTTTGCCAGAAGGGCAAGTGAACTCACAGGTTTTGAACTTCCCATGACTGTCTGTGTCCATCCCAGCCACTGTACCCTGTGTGGACCACAATCCATGTCTACATACTCAAAATACAGAATAATTTGGGTGAGCAACGGCAAAACACGTGAAACGCTGCAATCAAAATGTCAAAAGACTGATGCCCCATAGCGTCACACTACCCAACCTACCCCTAATACTAGTCTCTTGCAGCCAGCCTTCAACACGGTATGATCTCATACCTTGATCGTGTTGAAACCCTAATACTGACCTGGATGGACGGTGTTTTAAACTGAATGATATCTATGATTTATGATGACTGGGAAAGTTTTAGACCCAAGACTAGTGGGTTGCAATACGGTATTATTAATAATGCGGAGCTTGCTGGAACTAAACCGGGATTTAGCTTATCATCCGAGAATAGTCATGAGAGAAAAAAAAAAAGAACAGGCCTAATTGGGGCTCGGAGGGAGAGCTGGTCCTGGTTGGGGGGGGATTTGAAAAATTGAGGTGACAGCGAACAGGTGCATAGTTCTGCTTTAGATACGAGTTGAGTCAGAAAGCACACTTCAGGATGGTGAGATGATGGTGCCAGGAAAGACTCGGAGCGACGGAAGGCGTTCCGGATCTTCCTTTGAGCGAGTCTTGAGTATTCGACTGTGGGTCGTCTGACACATGTGGATGGAGCAGTACAGAATTAATCCTGTAAGGTCAGAGCCAAAGTTTACATGAGGTATTCTGGGGTCTATAGCTACAGTTTTCTGTTGGGGTCCAATGAAAGGAGAGAAATATTCTAGACAACTTGGTTAAAGGTGCAAGCACAGGGTTAACAAGGTGCAGAAGTGGAGGATCATCAGGAAAAACCCAAATTGCCCCATAGATAACAGGGCAGCTATAGGGACCTATCAGGTGCTATGAGTGTCTATGAGATTACCCCCGAGCACTATAGCAGTCTATGGTGAGCTATAGTGAGCTATGAAAATCAGGGTAGTCTATGTGAACTATGGCAGTTCATAAATTTTATCGTCTACTATCATGGTCTATGAGTAGCTGTAGCTTTTGATGTACTTAATCTTATCATCAACTATGGGACAGCATAACTGAACTGGGTTGGACACAATGTACCAACCTTGCATATTCAGACCTTATTAGGAGCAAAATAAAGCCAGTTTTTGAAAAATGATCTGAACAAGTCTTGTAGCTCCCATTTAACAGTATAGGTTTAATTTTTTTGGGTCTATTTTTAGATTGGTGACCCATAAGGATGGTTTCCGGTTACATCAACAACATTCATATTGCCTATCCATACTACTTCAAACATAACACAATGTAAATAGTTGAGGGCCTAAATGGTGCTGGGATACCCAACAACTGTAGTACATATCACATAAAGCAACAGAGCTTTGTATTGTTGCTTGGTTATTTTGTCGATTTAAGATGTCATCAATTAGCGCCAGGTCAGCAGTTCAATCCCCAGCAGTAGCATTCATTTACATTACATTAATTGATTTAAATGTAAATTTAAATATGGCTTAGGATAACTCAGCTTTCAATTACTTGGAACTTATAAGGTAGGGGACAGACAAGTGTGGTTGCCCCCACGTGATCGATTAGCCTTATTGGGAAGATTGTTATATTTTCACTGAAATGAACCTGTTCTCAGACTATATTAAAAAATCTGGCTCCACAGTTCTGTGTGAATGTATCATAAGATAACTCCCAAATATTTTGAGGAATTTCAGTTGATAAATGGGGGACGAGTTCCCAAATTGAAGTGGGCAGGCAACGCGATTGATGTGGACAGAGAAGGCCATCAATGTCTGATCATTTTGGAACTAGTCCTCCATTTCTCAACCAAAATTCCTCAAAATATTTGGAAGCTATCTTATGATACATTCACACAGAACTGTGGAGCCAGATTTTTTTAATATAGTCTGAGAACAGGTTCATTTCAGTGAAAATATAACAATCTTCCCAATAAGGCTAATCAATCACGTGGGGCAACCGCACTTGTCTGTCCCCTACCTTATCAGGCATTGTCATTAGAAACAATAGTACCCTTCAATGGGTAAGAGGAAGGGACAATTTTAATTTTTTTGCTTGACTATGGATACTATGAGCCCTATGGCTCTGGTTACTATGTGTACTATGACTATTATGGAGGTCTATGGGGTTCTATGGATTTGACCCCGTCCCCCCCCCACCTTTACTATGGAGTTGGTCGTTTTCTATGGCGACTATGTCTACTATGTGGCACTATCTGGAGCTACATGGCAACTTTGTTTTTTTCCTAATGATGAGGTGCACAAATCGGCTTATAACAGTGTTTTTATAAGTATTAATCGAGGATAATGTAAGGATGAATAGAGAGGGAAGAAAAAGAAAGGAGGGAGGAAATGACAATGCTCACGCAAAATGACCCATCCCTTCAATGAAACCCGCTGTCACCCTTAGTTTGGGTTCGCAGAGGAGAAGTGAGACATGAAGAGGACCAAAGAGGCCAGCTTCCTTCACCACCATGTGAGGGGGCTTGCGCAAAAGCTCCCACACTGGACATTCAAGCAGGAAGTGGGCGTGTGTCTCGTACACTGCGCCGCAGGCATCGCACGCTGGGGAGGACTGGATATGAATGAGGTGTCAGGTAGTAGTCAGAGAGACAAGGGCAGATGGGGGGGGGGACAGGTCAGTCGCTTCCTTTGTGGCGGTATCACTTGGATTCACACCAGCGCGGTTGACGCCCTAACCTCGAAATGGATGGACCGCGACCGGGTTGCAAGTCCTCTCCAGATGTTTCTACTCATAATTTAATGTCCATGGACCATTATTTGCTATCTTTCATGATGAAAGTGGTGGATAATCGAGGTCTGGTCAAATATTGGGATAGCTTCTGAGCACAGCGATCCCAGAGTGTTTTCAAGGTAGTCTCTTATAAACAGACACTATAAAAATTTAACCTCGTACCTCAGTTTGCTATATTTTCAAGGGGTTCTTGGGCTCAAACGATGCATTTGGCCTGGTAAACCGTGAAGGAAGTCAATTGAGGAGCAAAGAGTGTGTGTGCGGAAAGAAATAGAGGCCCCGCAGCCCTAACCGCCCAGTGAGAATGCCGCGTGGGCTGGTATGTTCAGATGTGGGCATATGTGGTCCATGTGGACAGATATGTTGCTCACCAGATTTGAAATGTCGATTTTTTCAAATGTTCTGATTTCCCTTTAATGATTTCACTTCTTGAGTCCGTTTCAGTCCGAGGAGTTCCAATAACCTTGAAGTCGAGCCGAAGTCGAAGGGAAAGAGCGTCAGTCATGCCGTCATATGCCCGACAGCGGCGGTCGGAGCTTCAAATGCTTCTTGTTCCCGTACCACCACCATCTCCCTCCATCCCTCCATCTCCTCTTCGCGTCCTCTGTCCGCTCACCGCTTCACCTGACAATACAAGTAACCCCGCTGGCTGCGTCGCCTGGCACGACGCCCAAGCCACGGCCAATCCCATTCCCTTCCACGCGATGCTTATACATCCTTACACGCTTTATCCAGATCTCTACTGATAGGTTTTCAGCGCGATGAGCTCCGATCTAAGTGATAGAATTTGTGGTATGTAGTCCTCTCGTATTCAATAGCTTTCTTACGTTTGCCTCGGTGCGCTAGCCCCATGAGTAACGGATATACGGTGGTGAGTGCTGTACCGTTTTCATGATATACTCAACTCTTATGTAGAGTGAATTCGAGTTCTCATTCCTCATTTCTTTTCGCACGACTTGCACGGCACCGTCGACGTCCCATTTCTGCATATTCTCCTGCATCCTCGACAACCGCAGAAGGTCCAGAAGGGCAGAATGGAGGTGATTAATGTGGAGATGGCGAGCTTATATGTCTTTTAGCCGGCTTTGCGTCTGGTGGGAACACGGTGAGCTCGTCTGCGCATTCCCTTCCTTTTCGGCTTGCTAATCATTGACACCTCACATGGCCACATACCACCACGTTCGCGCCATCTCGCTCCCATTCCCGCCTACCTTGCCGGCTTCCTGGCCACGCCGCCATCCGGCACAATAGCGTGATCGCTTCCACGCCCGATGTATTGCCCATGGAGGTGCATAGGCATCCAACCCCGGCGGTCGTACTACTCAAGCCCATGAACTAACGGCAAGTCTGTATTTTGCCCATTTGTTTCTCTCAAGCGGTGCTTACTTCCTGCTAGGGTCCCTCGCTCTCCATCGCGTCTCCTGATCCATCATTGTTACTTTTCTTCGCGAGAAGGTAAGATCTATACCTTCCCCCTCCCCTTTCGTTGCAAACAACTTTGCCCTTGTGCGTGCCTTGCCTTCCGACACTATGTATCCATCATAGCGCAAGCGCTAGAACGTGGCTGCGCTGGTACGTACGATTGCCTGGTTTAATGAGCACTCCAAACTGATTAGTATCCAGGCAGAGCCCTTCTCGCCTCAAGAGTCGAGGTACGGATTATTATCCTGATCTAACATCCGGTCGCAGGTCCACATTTATCAACGCCCACCCTCCTCGTCTCTGTAGCAGGGTACTAGTAGTGCCTGACGGCGACTGTCCTGTAGTACAAATTGTGTATTATGTAATGAAAATTTTGATTTATTTTAATTCAATTACAACAGAAGTGTAAAGAGCACACTTGAGCATACCTGAACATACATGCGCATACAAGAGCATATCCAAGCATATCTGGAGTCCGGATTTTGTGATGAGAGGTGGTCAGATATATTCAGATGTGGACTAATTGAACAGCACATATTTGCCCACTGCTGAGCATACCAGTCCACACAGCATTCTCATTATGGCACAACCACCACATCTGTGCTGTGTTCTATGGTGAATTCCATCCTGCCCAATGAGTTAGACCATCCAAAATGTTTGAATTCTTACCAAAGGAAGGGAAAAACACTGTAGTTTCCTTTTTGGGCAAAGAGCATAGTGGCCAAAAAAGGAAGTTGGTGGTTTGTGTCTAAAAATATGGGCAAAATCAAAGTTATAGAGCTTGCCAAGGGCTCTTCGGCTGCATTGACAGTTCTGGGAAAAGGCTTCTGGTTGTTGCACAAAATGCAAAATAAATTCCCACAGCCAGCAATAAATGATGGCTAATTTAACACTGACAGGTGTGCAAAATAGACTAAATTGTAGAGTGATGTTGGGCCAGCATGTGTGTGTCATAAATGCTGCTAAGGCTACTAGTTCCCTGGTGTAGTGGTATGTGTCTGCTCTTTGTTGGTAGCAGACTTTTCAGGAGATCTTGAGTTCAACCCCTGCTCAAACTGTGTCTTATTATTATTATGGGTTGTGTGCCAGATGGTTGATCAGCTAAATCGTTCAGGCAAAATAATATTATGGCTGACAGACTGTGCCCTGGAATCTGGGCAGATAATATTCCTCAACTGTGTAGCCAAACCCAGGCATCAAGGCTATACAATTATTATTCCAGTGGGATGGCTGAAGCCAGATAGTCAGGCAGAATAACATTACAGCAGCTGAAAGACCATTCAGCTGAGCTTAAGCATGCAGGGCAAATAATATTCCTGTACTGTGTGGCCAGACAGGGCCCTTTAGCCTGCAGAATATTATTTCAATGGATTGGTGAAGGCCAGGTGGCTGGGCAAAATAATATTATAGCTGCTCAGACACTGATTAGCTAGACCAATGTATCTGGGGCTAATAATATTTGGTGTCAGATGGCTCTGCTCATAAATTTAGGGTGTAGAATATTACTCTAGTGGATTGGCTGAAGCCAGGTGGGTAGGACAAATAATATTATAGCTGGTTCAGTGGAGCCCAGGAATGTAGGGTGAATGATATTCTTCCACTGAGTGGCCGAAACCAGCTTTCTGGACCATACAATATTTTTGTTGCTGATAGCCTGCACCCAAGTGACTAGGCAAAATAATATTTTAGTTCCTAAATGGTTGTTCAGTTAAGCCTATGTATCTATGGCCAAGAATATTTCTGTATTGTGCAGCTGAGCCCAGAAGTCTTGGCTGTAGAATATTATCTCTCTGGATCAGCCAAGCCTGCATGGCTAGACAGAATAATATTATGGCTGCTGAGCCACCAACCGGCCAAGCCCAGTTACATAGGGCAGATAATATTATCCTCCATGCAGCCAAGTCCAAGCTGCTACATTCCAAAATATTCTCTCACTCATTAGTCAGATGCAGGCACCTGGGAGGTATAATATTAAATTGCATACAGATGATAGCCAACCCCTAGCATCCAGAGCAAATAATATTCCATCTAGGCACTCCTAGGGACTATGGGCAGTATTTTTCTAAAAATTCCCATTCCTTACATGATAGGCCAGATCCTAAACATTGGGGCAAATAATATTTTCGAAAATATTATCTTGGCCCTAGAGTGTAGGCTTGGCCAGGAGATAGCCAGATTTTGGGGGACCCTAGGTTCTAGGGATTAATCATATGTAGGGGGCCTAGACTCTAGGCAATTGTGGACTGTATATTGTGCTCTGCCAGACAACCGCTCTTCTCTGCAGTCACTGACTTGCCTGTTCCCACAAACACAGAGGGAGCGCCTCAACCAATCGTGCTCGGCAATGCGTCCTCCCTTCCCATCCCTTCTTTTTATTTCGCAGTGGACTCAGAATACTTAAGTCTTAATGCTCCAACCGTTTCCGTGTATAAACGTTTATACATGGTATTTACTGTTTTCATTTCCATTTAGTTTGCCTAGGAGGTCAAACAGTTTACAAACCGTTTGTGAACGGTTTGAATAGCTGAAAGATCTGAACTGGTCTCAGCAAATTTACCAGCAGGAATACCAAAAACCTTATATCTGCTGAGTCCGTGAAGCCTCTCAATTCTTCCCAATGTACATATATGCGCACGCTGGCAATTTAGCACTCGACTAGCCAGAGACAATCCAAATATAGTAATTGTTCTTGTGATGGCTCAGGAGGCGGTGTTGACGCGCCGCGCTGCTTGCACTATTAGCTAAATCCCGTGGGCTGTGCAGACGGCCCGTCCGCACGCAGTGTCTCTTTCTACTACAAGGTCTGTGATTGAAGATCTACATATGCCGGGATGAATTCACCTATTCATGTTCTTCCATTAACAAGATTTGGCTTTAGCAGTGAGTTTTGCCACCTCATCGAGAAGATGGACAACTTGTCGGAGCCGCCAAGGAGCTGCAGTTCCCGTGTGGCTCTTGGATGGATCATCCTGAAACCCCATCCTTTCAACATCCTCTTGGTGGGGACCAGCACCGCCCTTGATCGGAGCGGCATGTTTATCGTTGTTTGTTCCCTTTCACTTCTGAATCTCGCATGTTCCCTCGTGTACTCGCTTCCTCGCACACCAGATGGACTCGGTCTGGTGAGACAAAATGTTCCTTGAGTGTGAAAATGTCTGGCCCTCCAAAAATATCCACCAAAATACCAACTTTTTCAGACTTTCACTGGTGCGGGACAAGAAAACACCTGTTTATGCCGGCTCTAAGTCTGAAATTTCCAATTCAAATGCAAGGTAAGCTTTTGGAATGAAAAAATTGTCATTTGGTGTGCAGCTCCACGATTACTGACCTGGACGATGCTCTCAGAACTCAGTCCCAAACAGTATTTTCAACACTTTCAACACTTCATGATATGGCCTCGCAATTCGGAGGACGCATATTCGTTATAAATGAGCCTTGGACCATTTATTATTATTTTTTGGGAAGAAAAGGTGAGGAATTCAGCCATAGCTGGCCAATTTGGTTGTATGAATCAACGCGTCACAAGGCTGTGACATTTGTCACATTTCAAGTACTTCACTTCGTTTTAGACCTACTGACTTGATTATGGCCTTTTTTGTGAACCATACAGCCTCTAGTAGTATTCAGAGAGCCAAATCTGTAAAAAAAAATCAACATGATTCTCTTGTCACAGCTCGTAGTTGCTGATTTTGTTAAAATTGCGGAAAAAGCCTAAGGCGTTTTCAATTCAAGGTGAATTGGCTCACTTCCGCAGAGAAAGTGGTAGGTAAAGGCTACATGTACAGGGCTATCAGACCGAATTTCTTATTTTGGCCTTTGTACCTGATATATTGCTCAACATTCCTAGTAAAGCCGTCCTATTTGATGTATGGGACAAAAATGGAAAATCCGCTCTGATAGCACTATTCTAATGCTAATTTAATTATGAGTTTCTCTTTGGTTCAAGAGGCAAAAGTGACGAAGTGAAAAGCCTTAGGGTTTGCAAAACTGGAACCAAGTGCCTCTGCCAACCAAACAAGGACAAAGCTGCCGCTCCGATCAAGGGCGGTGCCGGTCCCCACTCTTGGGCAGTCTAGTCTAGTGTTTACCATGGGCTTGTGTGTGAAGTGCGCCGTTATTACATAATCTTGGGTAAGCATTTTCCAAGTCGCGTCCCATTGCATGGAAAACGCGATTTTCAGTGAAACTTGACAGCAGACAAGGCTTTAGTATCAGTTACTAACTTTCTGTCAATTCATATTTGCGAAACAAGCCCTTGAACCTGTGGTTTAAAGGTCGCGACTCTTGTATACAATTGCTTGGCCTAGAAACAACAGAAGGTTAAAGTTGACTTGAAATGAACTAGAAAAAATTCAGAAATAACCCGGAGCTTCGCTATAGCCAGGAAACATGAAACCGAGGTACGGAAGGCTGTGGGGGTAAAAAATACTTAACAGAAAAATGGGAGCTCATGGTGGTATTCGAACTACGGACTGCCCAAGCTTATCCAAGACCCAGCGGTAACTAACAGACTCCATACAGCGAGGTACGAGCATTGATATGGGTGTCTGTCTACGAGAGACTCTGGGCAACCACGGAGGCAGGAAAAGGGGCTCTACGGTCATTCGAGGCGTAGAGAGCTGGGCATAAGACATCTACCGATTCATGGATTACGACTCAGGCACACCTTCTACATCGGACTTTTCCGGATAGAATCCGTCTCCGTCTCTTGCGTTATACTCACAACTACCTCCACACTCCGTCTACTGCTGTTCGTTGTCTGAAAATCATTGTTGATAAGACTTTGGCGGGCCCTTTAATCGACACTTACTGGGAGAAATGCCAACTCGCCTAACTCTCGTGTGCCGGCTAGGTCCTGTTCGAGAGACTCGCGTCTATTGAGGGTCTTGGAGGTTATTGGCACACGCCGCATGAGAACGGTTGGGGTTAACTCACCGATAATAGAGTGCTCCTGCAAACTGTTAACCGGGCCAAATGATGATTGAAGGAAAATCGAACTGCTCACGTATAAATGCATCCCAGAGGCTGAAGGTACGTCAACAGATTCCAAGGTCAACGGGGGAGACCAGGTTCAAAGTAGGAAAATGCGCACGATGGAAAACATAAGGTGAAGGCCGGGGAATGGTAGCCTGGTCTAAGAAGAAAAGTTGGATGCAGTCTGGAATATTTCAAGGAAATAATTCACGAAAGTGATCAAGACCATGATCTGTTCCATTGTAAGAATTCACACTTGGAAATAATAATAATAATAATAAAACAGCTCACCGCGAACAAGGTGGCGACAGCTGCGCTCTCAATCGCAGAACGAATGAGGCGATCGATCACAGTATCCGTTCCTGCAGACACAAATCACACCGCGGGCCGACAGACCAGGATAATGGGACACACTGGATAAACCGGTACGGCTTCGATTCAAATAGACAACCAGGAACACTCTGAAACTTATTAGTTTGATGACGCGCGGAAATACATACCGAACACGTACGTGATGGCCATGTTGTTGGCCACGCTGACACTGAGCCATGCATCCGTTACAGGCTTCAACCGCGAGCCATCGTCGAACCTGAGGGGTATAAATGATTGAATTGGCCGAATATTTCGCACATACGTCGCTACTCCGAACGCCAGCGCACTGGTTGTTGTTGCGAGTCCTGCCTTCCACCCGATGAGTATATTGTGCGAGAAAATTGAGCACCGCCTCACATTGGCGACCGTCAGAAAGATAAGCATGGCATAAACGTAACGAGATCTTGTCAACGAAAACACTCGATGCGCGAGAAATAGCTGGATTGGGCAGGCAGACCTATGTCAACGTTGTTACCAAGAGAAAGTATGACGGCACGTGAAAAAGGCTACATCGCGGTGAGAAGAGGAACAGCGGTTAACGGCCATGGCGTGGCTTGCAAAAATGTTGCGTTCAGAAAATTATCGACCATGTAGAGCCATATGAAATAGATCGAGGCCATGCTATGGAAGCTGTCGATGAGCAACTCCCAGGCAACCAGATATCTAGGGGTTTATCCTAGTCATTGTGAATGCCGTCGAAGTTGACCACGACGAACCGTGTAGCTTGAGAATCTTCAAGTCGACGCTTCGACATATAGAATGCGATGAACTGGGTGACGCAGACGCCATACAGGAATGTGTTGACCTGGAATTCTGCATAAAACCGACTGAAATTTGAACATTAATGAGAGACTTACTGATCCTGCGATGAGGATTGGGCCCAATAACAGTTTCGCGGATTCAGACATGAAGGACAGCGAACAACAGGAGAGCTGGTGCGTCGAATCCCATGCATAGCTGGTAAAATAAATACAACAGTAGCCGAGGTTCTGCTTCCATTCCGTGATGGCACGAATTATAGGTCCGAATGGGTGGAATAAATGGGAGATAATGCCGAGCCTCCTGTTTCCATTCCAGTCACTCGTGATGGCGTTCCCACTATGGGTTCATATGGTCCGCTCGCGCTGCTTGGGTATCACTCTCGTCTTCGAAGAAGTAACACAAGGCTTTGAGGCCAGGGGGAGTACATACAAGATTAGTAGCATAGGCGTTCGTTGAGCGCCTATTGTACGCCCGAACGCCTATTCCTGCCTTGACCGCCTATCGCGGGCTTGAAGGTCTATTGTGCCTAAGCAAACGGTAAGCGAACGCCTATTGCGGGCAATGGCACAAAGAACTCCGATATGACCACCACAAGGTCCGTACCACGCCATGGCCCAAATGGAAGTACACGTACTCAGGCCACACCGACGGGCGTCACAGACCAGGCGCGTTTTTTCTTCCCTACCAGCAGTGCTCACCCCGCTATGTATCGCAAAGCATTCGTCCTCGCTGCCATGGTTCAATGTACCGAGAGGGAGATCAGCGGATATGATACCGCCGATGCTTCTCACAGGTCTAGATCTTCTTTCTGAGAATACGGCGTTCAACGGGTCAAATGCTCTGGAATGGATCGTGCCTGACAAATTCAAGGACTATCTCATCCGCAAAAGCCAAATCAGCGCACAGAACGTGTACATATCTTAATTTTTACACGACGTGGGACACCCAATTAAAACTTCCACAGCCCTAAATTGACTCAGATGTCATCGAGATCTCGGACGATAATCCGACGCCGTCCCCACCGCGTATTGTTGGCCCCAAAATCACCGATACGAAACCTATCCTACGCGACATCAATAATTTTGTCTGACTCCGAATCAGACACCCAGACTCCTCCTTCTCGCATCAAGCTCGAAGCCAAGCCCGAACCTGCCGCCGCATCTCCATACATAAGGCTCCAACCATTTTCGTTTCCATTTAATTTACACAAGAGGTGAAACGGTTCACAAACTGTTTATAAATGGTTTAAACGATTCAAAGATCTGATTTACTCCCAGGGTTTTACCGGCGGGAATTTGATAGAAACTCGGTAGCTGATGGGTCCCCAAAGCTCCTCAGTATCTCCAATGTGCAAATATGGGTGCACCAGCAAGTTAGCACTCAATTATCGGCAGGAGTCAATCCAAGCATAGAAATTGTTCTTGTGATTGATGGCTCAAGCGTCAGGATTGATGCGCCGCACGGCTCGCGCTAAGTCTTTAACAGCAACCCAAACAATGATTTGAATGTTCGCCATGTCAGTATGCCATTGCTTAGGCCTGTTACCTCTAGTTGGAATTGCCGTTTGATTAAATTGTACAAGAAGAAGCGCCAATTCGTCAGAGACCAGCGTGACATCGAAACTGGGCTAGAAACATAAGAGGACTCAGCCGAAGTGCCCCACATAGTTAGCAAACTGGATCAGTGGCTTCAGGTGGGAGAGCCAAAGAGTGGACATCACCAAGAGGCGTGTTGCACAGCGGTAGGTGATTGGTGGACCCACAATGTAGTATCGAATCACCAGAATGCAGAGTACCACACGGAAAAAATCGATAATACTTTCAGTCCGAGTTTCATTCGACCGGAAATGACGGTGAGTGGTAGGTGGACCTACAACGCCCATTGAATGAACAGCATCCGGGGCGATGCCGGTGATCAGGGTCACTGCCGGTGGGAAATGGATAATGCCTTGGCGCGTTCGGGTCGCGTTCCATTTCACTAGGGCTTCATTTGCCCAGAAATGCCGGTGAGTGATAATCGAAATGGATACTGAGATGGTTGGTGGACCCACAATGCCCATTAAATCCACAGAATGCAGCCTCAACTCACTGAAAGCTCGTCGGGGACGTCCCCTACAAGAAGTTGTGAAGAGCATACATAGCTGTGGTATAGAAAATGTACTTACCTTCGGTCGACTTTTTAAATGATTTTGCGATATTAGGGCTCCAGTCTGTTCCCGTTTGAGACGGGTCGACGGACCGTCGAAACGGTTTCCGTTCCGTCCGTCGAAGGCACTTCCTTACATGTTGAACAAACAGGTTGAACAGGGTTCAATACCTCACTCTCTGTTATCACCAGCACTCATTCAGGTATTCCTGAGGATTCAAAGCATCAAACCAGGCAGGTTTGCACCTGGATTGACGCACCTCATACTTTTAGTCACCCACCTCGAGGCAAAATGCACCCGTCAAAAACGGGTGGACGAATGGGAACGGCCCGTCCATTTTCCAAATGATTCGTTCTAGAAACAGCCGTTTTTCAATGGCCGTTCCATCTTACGGACGGGTCGGAGCCCTAGTCCGTGTACGGTGTTCGCGTTTCGGCGACATCTCATCGTTTGTAAACCGGGCTTCAGAGAACACAGCCGTTTTTCAACAGCTGTTCCATTTTACGGACGGGTCGGAGCCCTAGTCCGTGTATGGTGTTCACATTTCGGTGACATCTGACCATTTATAAACCGGGCTTCGGAGAACACAACCGTTTTTCAACGGCCGTTCCATTTTACGGACGGGTCGGAGCCCTAGTCCGTGTACGGTGTTCGCATTTCGGTGACATCTGACCGTTTGTAAACCGGGCTTCGGAGAACACAGCCGTTTTTCAACGGCCGTTCCATTTTACGGATGGGTCGGAGCCCTAGTCCGTGTACGGTGTTCGCATTTCGGTGACATCTGACCGTTTGTAAACCGGGCTTCGGAGAACAACGGGCCCGGAATTCCAGCGGGGCCGAATGAGGCCGGCCGTCCGAAACGCTATATAAGGTGATGGTTTACTCCCCATTGGAATCATCCCCCCATCTACTTCTGTGGTCATGCCGACCTCTCATTAGGCCTCTGGATTATTGGATTGGGCGCAATATCTCGTGTGCCTCATCTATGTATCCGGGTCTCAAGTTGGTCTGCCTCTGGATTATCAGATTGAGTTGTGCAGCTCATCTGGGACGCAGCTCACAGTGAGTTTTATCATTGTTCTATGTGCTCCCTTCGCAGTTACTTGCTCAAATGACGCTGATTCTTGCTTTCTTTGTTTCATGGGTTTGATTGCTGACCCGTTCTCGTGTCGATGATGCACAACTCAGTACAATCCTGGCCGACGCCGCCCAATTGGTATCATGAATTAATCACCTACATCGATCCTTCGTGAGAAATCTTGATTCCGGGCGCAGAAGCGACGTTAATCTCCGGTACGGCAAACTCTATGTTTCCCGACTTGATCCATTTTTGTTTCAGCGTGTAACACATCATCGTTCTCGAAGCAGGTATTCATGGTAATGTGGTTCCTTCTTCAGCTTGTCCATATTAATAATTCCGACTTTGCATCGGACTCCGTCGCTGTCACCGCAAAAATCCTCAACATCGCGCCTATCCCTCAGGCAGGTGGCTGTCTCATTGGTATATGCGTCTCCTTCATTCTCTGCTCGTCAATCTTAATGTTATTTTACTAGTTGTAGCCCACTTGCGTTACAGCAAGGAGTTGTCTCGACGATATGCGGTACATCTTTCACGGACCAAATCATTATCGTTATACGTTACCCGTCTTGAGCATAGCCGGCCAAGATAAATTTGAATTATTCAATCCTTCGCTTACCCGTATTGAATTAGCTTTGGGAGGCGACATGAGCATCTCTACGGTACGTTCTCTTTTCTTCAGAGTTTCATAGTTCTGATCGCTGACGTGTGTTTTTTATGTTTTGGCAACCCGCAGATTCACTTCATCTAAAAGTTATGTTCCCTTTCCATGCTGTTTATCTCAGCGCTTTCTGATCGGTGACTTTTCAGCACGTAATGTGGCATTCATTGTACAGACTCTTTCAAACCCTGCCATGGTATAGATTCCTCCCCCACGACATGTCCTTGCTGACTTTTGTCGGAAAAACCTAACTGGATTTTGGGCGGGTTATTTTATCCTTATAACGATAGAGTCACCGGTAAGTGTTTCTATGGCATTTTAACTGCAATTCCAGCTCCTGAAGATTCCCATATAATGAGTTTTTACCCGCTTATAATGCCGGAACCTTATAAGGTCAATTTGATTTTTCCGACATTCCCTGTTTTCTCAGTACCGTTTGGCGCTTTATCTTCATCAAACCAACTGCTCGCAAGGTAAATGTCTCTTTAATTCTTTGTTTTGCCCTCCTATATTGAATGTTCCATCCATCGGGCCATCCGACGTTGCCCCATGTTTCGACTGCTCCGGCCAAAATTCACTCAGATCGCGCGTTGGGGTGGCTGGAAAACGACTGCTCGCTCATCGGCTTCACGTCCGGCTGATTCTCCTATATAAACCTCCATCCTCCCAAATTCCAGCCCAAGCGTCCGATTATTGAGCGCGTAGTGGACGCGTTGTCGGTACATTCTGAAAATGGTCAAAAATCAGTGTGTTTCCCTCGTACAAGTCCCGAAAAAAAGTCTCTGACCTCAAAATTTCGACATTCTGATAGGGTCCACACGCATGTTTTCATGTGCCGTTGGGTAGGCTCTCAAAGACGCGTGGAAACGGGTCGAAGATTTGTCGAAACACATCCGTAAGCGCCAAGGAAATGCGTCAAGGCGCACGGACCACCCCTGTGATCCATGACAAATCTCTCTTCACCTCGCACGGCGCATGCCGGATCACTCCCGTTCCTCCTATATCTGGCCTCAACTCTCTACGTGCATTGTGGGCAACGTCGATATCCCCGACGGCGCCGGTTCGACAGTGCACTTGGGCGTCGCAAGCTTGTCCTTCCTGGCGTCTCCCGCCGCGCCGCTGCTTGCCAGCACTTCCTGCCGGCAGAGCGACGCATTCCGCGCTGCGCTATGCCGGTGCGGGCCGGCGAAGCCCCACTTTTGATTGGGCTCCGCCCGATATCCCCAGCATCCCCTGCTTGCAACGGCCCCATGTGCGCTCTGGTCGCCCCATCTTGCGCTCATGAAGTCCCGCATAATTTATTTGCCACTGCGTGACGTCGGGGAAATCAACGCCGCTGCTGCGCTAACGTGCCCGACTACCCTCAACGCCTACGCTTCTGCTAGCCTCCACTAAGCCTCTCTCACTCTCAATCCATCGCTAATCATCCGCAATCCTTGCAAGGTGCTCTCGCCGAACCCATCCCTCGTTCTTTACCTCTCCGCTGACGCCGTACCTCTCGTCTTCAACGTTACCTCAACACCCATGATGCTCCTTTATACGTCTATCCTTCTCCCACTGACCCTCACGTTTCTGAAAATTTTCGGTGCGCACGCTTTCTATTTAACTCTACTGTAATGCTGATACTGTATCTTTGCCACTGTAGAAGTTCGTCCACGCGCACACGACAGTCTAATGGTCTTGCAGTGCGCGTTTTATGACTAACTCCACCGCAATGGCGATACTGTATCTTCGCCAATGCAGTTCGTCCCGCGACACACGACGGTCACCCACGCGCTTGAGACCATAGCTCCCCTTCGAGGTCTGTTGTCGGACTGGATTTCGGTGGGCTTCTGTTCTCCTTCCCTTCCCGCTCTCTTTCTCTTCCATATCCCCTTTTTTTTCTCCTTCCTGTCTTCCCTCCCTCGCTTTTGTCTCTCCCCTGTTCATATGCTGACGTCCTTGCTAGCCATTTGGCCTGCGTGAGCATCCCTCCCGCACCTCAAGCGGAGAACATGACATCGAGCCCCGGCCCCGATCGTCCGCTGCATCACGGCCCGTATGACTGAAAACTCGTTTCTACCTGCGTCCTCGGCCGCCGCACGCGCCGCGACTACCGGCAGCGTCGCCTACTGGTCTCGACCGTCTGCAGCACCAGACCACCGGGTGTGAGACGCTGCACAACTACGCGCCCGCCGCAAACCGTGCCGAGTGTTCTGCGCGAGTATCCCTGACGCCACAGCACAGCCACACGTCTCAAACCAACACCGTAGCCCAGTATCACCCACGCACAGTATGCGACACTCGCGGTCCCCGCCTTCCACGTCGCCTCCATCTCCTCTGCCCACCGCGACCGCCAGCACAATTAGGGATCCCCACCGTAACCGTACAATACGGCATACGGTTACGGCAGACCGTACCGTCCCGTATACCCTCTGGCGTACAGTGTACAGTTACGGGTGACCACTGTACGGAAGACTGTACGTGATCCAGCCGTGCTTGTTCCTCCACCTCTTCAAGACGTCTCCCAACGGGATCGACAGGGGTGATTCCCATTTTTGCTGCAAGGATTCGCATACCAAAAGGTACGAAAACAAGCACTGCGTTGAAGCCCGTCTTAGACTGAGGCGCCTAGCCAGCCGTCAATGGCCGTGTAGCCGAGTGGAGCCGGCTGGCCATACTGTGCCGAGACTCTCAACAGAGTGATGCGGAGACACGGGTCGCTACGCCGATAGACTTCCTCTGTTGAGGCACGCCGATCCGCCTAAACTCCCACAGTCTAGCGAGTCGTCGCGGAGCTCAGGGCGCCTCGACTCCGGCATGTCTAGGCAACTAGAATTAGCCAAGTCTAGGTAAAATTAGACGTCTCCTCGGAGATAGGCGCGCCTAGCCATCGGCTCACCGGGTCTAGAATTTGGCCGTTTTAGAAGCAGGTTCAGCGCAGTGAAGCCGGGTATAAATGAGATTGTCGGAAGGAGAGGCTACCATGGCGTCTGATTTGCCACCAATGGCCTCTTCTTTCGCATGTGAGCATATCAAAAAAGGTCTTCAGTCTTGTTGGTCGTTCCGCTCTCAGCTCACAGTATTTTTGCTGCAGCTCATAATGGCCCTGAGACGTGTGGCGTGCTGGCCAAATCCACATCAAAAACTGTCGCAAATTCCGCTCTTGGCATTTTCTAGGCTGTTCCGTTTTTTTTTCTTGCCCTTCGTCACATGGCTTCTTGCGCTTTCCATCTCATCGGACCAGTTCTTATCTCCTGTGGCAGCAATCATCAATGCTGGGTCCAATTCGATGAGCCTTCTATGCTCCCTTTATGTATATGCTGCATTGCCTTGCCTCTGCTACAGTGATTATTTCGCTTTCGTCAACTCCGGAGATGTTCAAGACGCCATGGAGGTTTATGCGTGACCATGTTTCGCAGATGCGACTTCAAGTTGTCCGTCTACAACGAGCATGATCACCATCGGGCACGGCTCACAGTACTAGCAGCGGTGAGATCATTTCTGTCTTTGATTACCTGGCATCTAATACTACGCAGGTTCTTCCTACCCAGAGAGAGTTACTGTCTTCGTAAACCTTGCAGCAGCTGATATTGTTTCCTTGGGTAAGTTTCCCTGACTACTTCTCGGTCAAAGCTTCCGCCAGTAATTATCAAATCTCGGGGCTCTGGCGTCCATTTGGCAGCCATGAAACTATGTCTGACCTCAGTATCAACGGGCTTCGCCATTTTGTGGCGCCTGCTCGTCTGCTGGGCGGAGCAAATGGTATAACCCTTAAATTTGTATCTTTATCCCTCTTCTGCAGAATCTGATGATGTTTGCGACAAGAATGGCTGGGTGCAGGGTGCTTTGAAGCCTGATGGTACGCTCAAAGACCCATCTGACATCGACTGGACCGAGCCTGGAAGCGCTCCCCCGGAAGAGGGTATGTTGTACAGCCCATGGATTATTTATTCTGATTTCATTTTGAGGCTCGTCATCTCGCCCTGCTTGAAGCAAGAAAACTAGTAGGTTCATGCGGGAGGCGATCGAACTCGACAAAGAGACCTCGTCTGATCAAGAGTGACCTCTGAAGCGCAAGCCTCGTAGGCGAAGCGACAGCAGGTCTGATAGTGAGGCAGAAGCAAAGATTTCGCATGAGGAGGTGTGACCTTAGTTGCATCGGCTTCTTGGTATTAATCCCTTCTAGCTTGCCGTCAGCCATCCTTCAAATACAGGGTGAAAATCCTGAGCTGCCAAGGTGAAGGCCAGCGAAACCGTATCTAAGCCGTGCAAGAAACAAAAAACCGCCGCGCGAGTAACTCAGGTAAGGATTAGAGTCCAACAATACCATTCTTTGTATTTGATGTCCACTTCTCGCAGAATTCCTCCGAATCTTTGGACACGGCCGAACCGGAAACGGCCACTCCCGGCTCTTCGAAAACGTCACGAAAAGGAACCATGGTAGACGCGACATCAATCCCGGGGACAAATTCTACCGTTGCTATCATGGCGAAACCAAAAATGTCCTCAAGGTGTCAAAGGCCATGCGCTATTCTCTCAACGGTGTGACAGTTGTGTCTCGTACCAATCATACTGCTAATCAATTCATCCAGGTTTACCTGGGCACCTGAAAAGCCATGCGCCCTATATATACCGATTCTACGAGATTTTTGCATGCGCGGAAAGCGCCCCTCTCGAACGAGGAGACAGAGATCGCGCAAGGTAGAAAGAAGTTCAAGGAGCGTGCGGACCTCCTCGTGTCTCTTGACCAGTGTGAGAAGACAGCGGGAGCAACGCGCCAGCATCAGTAGACACTTCTGGCGGCTTTTCGGCGTGCCATTGAGAAAGACCTCGTGAGTATGTGCTCGGAAATTTCGAGTTATCTTGACAGGATTTGTGTCTGGGTCAATGGGATCAGGCGACCGTAGAAAAGCTGCTCATTGAGTGGCTAGTTGCCTGTGACCAGTCTTTCCAAGAGGTGGAACGACTAGAATTTCGCCGCCTACTTGAATACGTCTATCACCGTGAGCCGACTTTAGCTATTCCATCGTCCAGTACCGTGGAGCATCGCGTAAATGAGATGGGGGACACGATGACCAAGGACTTGACAGTATTTTTCGCTGTAAGTTTTGACCGCGGGCCACATTAATCTTATTGACCGCGAAATGCAGTCACTCAAGGCGAAGGTTCCCATCTCTCTCTGGATGCCTGGACATTTCCGAATGGGTAGGCGTTCATTTCGATTGTGGCTCATTATGTTATGAACGACGGGAAACTTGGTATGCAGGCGCAGGACGTGACTTTATGATTGTTTCAGAGGAACTTTTGATCGATTCTCAAGAGCTCATCGGGGAGCACTCTGGAGAAAATATGGCGGATCGCGTTTGAAACAGCCTTGACAATTATCGCTTAACGGGTTGCGTAAGTTGGAAGAAATTGATCCGGATTTTGGCTGAGTTCTATAGTTTAGGTGTTCGCCTCCATGATGGAGAACGCCACAAACAACGACACCCTTATCGAAGCCTTAGAGAGGATGTGCGCTGCAAAACATTCAATTTTCGGCCCGCCATTCCCGCCTTCGGTGCTTGCATCACACAATTCATTTCGCCGTTCTTCAGGTACGTGTTATGAATTTATCGGTTCTACACGGTTCAGATATCTGACTATAGATTCTGGAGGCAATCGGTGCCGTCGAGAAGAGCGCCAAAAACAAGAAGTCACAGGTCTATCAAGACTCTGTTAATTCCGCGCGCGACTCCTCTGAGCTTGACAAAGCCGCTGTAAATATGGATGATGACAATGACGAAGGGCAAGTTCCTGTGGCCAATGGCGTTAAGGCGTCCGTCCAGAAGGTGCATAGCTGCTAAATAAACACTGCACACTTTTAATAATTATCTGGAAACTTCGGACGGTCATCCGGGCAGTGTGGTCAAGTCCACGACGCCGCCGAAAGTGGTACAACATTCTCCATCCGGCGAAAACTGTTGCCGGCGTCCACATGTTGATTCTGGATGCAAGAACTCGCTGGTCATCGACACACCAGATGGTAAGTATGTGACACTATCTATTTCACTATTTTTGCACCTGATGTTTGAATTTCTCTCAGGGTCGGGTTCTTGAATACTGTCCTCAAGTCAGCTAATTCATCATCAACAATCGTGATCTTCATGGCGTCGAGCCGACAGCACAGGATGGGCACGCAATCAGCCTAGTTTCCGGCTCTTTCAGTTCCGGTCGGCTAGCAGTCAAATGTCCACAACATCGCGACCTATGCTCTCGTCAACTCATTTCACCTTCGGCGGTCTTCAGAAAACCCTAAAAGAGAAACTGGTAGCACTTTCGGATGACGCGGCACCCGACCTTGTGGAGGGTTTGACTAAAGCTCATCTTAAGCCGAGCAAGTATTATTACAAAGTACGATCAGTCACCCTTCTGCATTTGGGCCGCCCGTACGTTCCAAATCTGACATCATAGCTGGTCAGGTTTTAACGCACCGGCAGTTCTCGATCCTCGCTTCAACTACAAGTAACTCTGAATCCTGACCCTGCCGCGTATCTGGAGGTCCAGAAAATTGCGCTTCATGAATATTTGGAGAAGAACTATCCGGCGGAGCGAGTACGGCCACTCCGACGGCATCCACTTCTAATGCAGACGTCGCAGGCCTCGACCAGGGCTCAGACGACGACAATGATACTGCATCAGCAAAACAGAATTTCTCTGGCGGCTATGGCGCCATCTGGCCGTCTCTGGTGCATATGACTGGTATGGCGGCCATGCCAGCCAGACGGCCATTACGAGTCCTAAAATTTATTATTAGACTCGTTCTTACGGCATCGTTTCATCTGCGAGATTTTTCAAAAACCCCAGATAACGTCTTTCTCTAGTGAGTGTTCTCTTTCCTTTTGTGGTACAACCTTTTCCCGCTTGTGTCTATGCCTTTAATTCACCATTTACTTGTAACTCGTCCAAGGTTTTTTATTTTCTGCCTCTGTTTTCTCAGTCGTGCATGTCAGCAGTATTCTTCTACTTCTTGCGGTGTTGGAGCCATTGGCTTCCGTTGTTTCTACTCTTTTCTGATTGGTTTGACTGTCTCGTGGATATTTCGATCCTACCTTGTCGTCTTCCCCATTGTTCGTTGCGTTCCTTTACTTGGCAGCATGTGTTAGTGGTCTCTCTCCCATATTCTTTCTTTTAATCCGGCGGTCTTGATGGGTTGCTACAGTGATGGTTCTTCGGATCTTCGCCAATGTTCTTTCTCTGATGGCATGGTACAAGACCTATATTGATACTTGTTCGTCATCAATATAGGGTATCTGTTACAGAGACTAGTACAAGAATTTTTCAGAAATTTGACACAACGAAGATAACGAGCAGGATATCTACGGCAAGAGTTACGGGAGCTGGGAAGGATCCGGATCATTTCCATCCAGCGATGCAATGGGTCAAGTCCCAAGGACTGAGGGTACCAGCTGATCAGAAGTGAAGACCTTCGGGTACGAAAGGTCAGAAAAAGAAAGCCATGCACCAATCATCTGAAGCTGAAAAAAAATGAAACCAATTCCACGCCTGCCCATTATCTATGCTATCAAACACATCGGCTACGATACTCCGGCCCGGAAGACCCATGGGGTTGCAGTGGGAGCTGCGCCTACGATTGTGTAATCTACCTACCACATCGATTCCTAACGAGTTACGAAAGGCGTCGGCAGGTGCCTGATTTGTGCCTCAAATGGGATAAGGCAGAGACTCACAATAGTCCCAGAAGTAACAGCGGTCCCTCCTATAATGATAATATACATCCATGATCCATTGTTGCTCTTCAATCCGGTTATTTGGTTTGATAGAGCGGGTACCAGAATAAGATTTGGGCCGAGGGGCATACAGTCAGAACCACTTCATGTGTCAATACGTGGAGCGATCTGGAGACACGTGGTTCAATGATGGCATATCTACAGGGAGGTGGGCTTCAGAAGAATCAGAAGGCCAATTTCACGCATGGTGGCGGATTCACGTTTTGCTGGTCATATTGTCGATGTTGTGAGATCCACGCGTGCCATCTGTTCGAATGATTGGGACTCCCAGAAGTGCAGATTGGACATATTCACGACGGAGATAAAATAACAGCTGGTTGGATAGGGTTATATTCCTGCGCACATTCTGGATACCTTCTTGCCTTGTCTGCCGGTAGTCTAACTTTTTTGCGGTAGTTAGTTCTCTCTTTCTTGTTGGCTTACTGTTGCGCATTAACTGCAAGTCATTGAATGGGTCTTGCTGCTAGATGTCGTCGGAAGTAGACCCCTCCGTACCAAGGAGGTCTGCCAGCAATGCGAGGTATGTGTTTGGATTGTGGATATCTTTCCCTTGAATTGCTCTCTCATAGGAACCGGTCAAGAGAATGGTGGTTCCTGAGGCGAGGTAGTAGACATCTTATATTTTGGAGCTCGGTTTTGAGCGCGACGCCCTTCGTCACATGTCCGCGCAAGATAGACAGGTTCCGGCAACTTCCGCCCTGAATACACGGAAGTCGCCCGCCCTAAATACACGGAAGTCGCCCACCCTAAATACACGAAAGTCGCCCGGTCGCGTGCAAAATTTTGTCCAAAATCTCATGCAATCAATGTGAGTGAGTTACGCCAAATAGCTTACAGCTATTTACTTAACGAATACCATGTAGAAAATTGTGGGTGGGTTTGAACAGGGGATGCAATAAATAGATAATTTATTCAAGAAATATCGAGGGCTTTTTATACCTCGAGAACAATGGTACAAAGCTACCATAAACAAAGTGCGTAGTATAATGAGTATCCAAGAAGTAGATAGTTTCAGACCAGCCGAAACTACACAACACACGACGGTACGCGTTTCATCACGCTGTGCGTCTCCATGCACAACGTGGCGGCGTACGTGTCTTCGTACGTGTCGGCTTGCAAGTTTTCCAACACTCCCCCTCAAGCCGAAATTAATCCCAGCGCTTGAACAAGTGGCTTGAATTTAAAGGCGGCAAGAGCCTTGGTGAGTATGTCCGCGGTCATCTCGGCCGTTGGACAATACACGACCTCCAGAGTCCCATTTTCAATCTTCTCACGAATGAAATGAAAGCGGATATCGATGTGCTTAGTACGAGCGTGGAATTGACCGAGTTCGGTATGCGCGAGTGAGATGGCGGACTGGTTGTCGTTGTAGATGATGAAGGGAAAATCAAATGGTGCAAAGAGTTCGGCCATGAAATGGCGAAACCAGATTGCCTCCTTCGCGGTATATGTGATGGCGATGTATTCGGCTTCTGTCGTGGATAGAGAGACTATCTCCTGCTGCTTGGACGACCAAGAAACCGTGGCGCCATTCAAGATGAATGCGTAACCGGATACAGCTTTGCGATTCTCGAGGGACATGCCGTTGGCGTCGGCAAAGATGTCGAGACCGAGTGTAGCATCGGATGCATTGTATGTGAGCGCATGAGAGCGTCTCCCCTTCAAATATTGAAGTACGCGCTTTGCGGCAGTCCAATGCGGAAGTCCGGGGTTGTCGATGAATCGGGAAAGGACACAGACTGTGAAAGCCAGGTCTGGTCTAGTAGCTGTAGCAAGCCAAACGAGTCCGCCGATTAATTCGCGATAGGGCGTGCCCTTCATCTCCGCAATGGCGGCTGGATTTTTAGGACATTGCTCGCGACTGAGTTGAACCGTGGGATCAAGCGGTATCGAGACTGCCTTGCAGTCGGTGTGGAAGGGTGGAATGACCCGCTCGTCGCCTTTACTTTTTCCCCCTATCTCGCTGCTTAGCGTACGGTACATCGGTCCTCGGACCAGTTATTTGTTCTGTACGTACAGATGTAAATATATCACCCTTTTGAGCATGAACCACCACAATCCCCGCGGCCAGTGACCAGAGTGCGCTACCGTGTGCACGCCACCAGTGAAGCCCTTCCACCCCTAGCCCACATTTCTCCCTCCACCGAGTCATTCCGAGCCCGAGCCGTACCCCACGCCTGCACGGCACACTCCCCTGTTTTTCCCTGATTTCTACTCTACGCCTCCATGACTTTCCGGGACCTCTTCTCTATTTTTCTGCTGCACCCTTCGACCCCATATCTGGACGACCGACCCACTTATTCTGTCTACGAGCCGACCAGCCTATTACTTCTTCAGTGGAGCCCACCGCGAGGGGAAGGTTCTTCTATCGAACCTTCTCTGGGTCATTTGTGTTGTCCAATCATTCTAGCCCTTCTTCGTGCCGATTCCTCTATTCTTTCTGGTCCCTACGATGCGCCCCGCGTCCTTTGCATCCTCGACGAGCCTACATCCTCGCCACGTCGCACCACGCCTCGTGTTCGCTTCAGAGCCGAGATTCACGTCACCCAGAGAGTGCCGAGTGCAGTTCGCCGATCACTCGATAACTCCGCGAGTCGAACAACGCCGTCCCGAGCCGATCGAGCCCGAGCGAGTACGTGATTCCGTACCCAAACCGCGCTCACGCCGTTGCTTCGTATGTGGCACCACGGGAATGCATCCCCTCGACTTCCGAATTTGCCCGCGCACCGCCGTTCTCCTACACCGTTCTCTTGCGAAGATAAACGATGACGGACGTCTCGTTTCGATTGACGGTTCCCCGCTGCCCTTGACGCGCCATCCGGGCGGTGTTGCCGCGCACTTGATCTCGCGCTTTCGTAACCCCACGTACATTGTTCCCGAGCCTCCGAATCCCGCGCGCGCGCCTATTGCTCACACTCCGCCGCGTCCCGTGTCCGTCGAGTCTCGCGATCACGTCCCGTCTTCCCCACGCGAGTTCGATTCGAGTTCCCCCCACGCCATTCCTCCTCTCCATCATGATGCGCCCACAGCCGAGCACACTCCCCAACGACGTTTCACTTCCCCTTTTGATCACGTCCACCATGGTCCCAGCGATGTGTTATCCCGCGCGCGTGCGTTATGGATCGGGGTACTTCTGGATTCACTTCTCAATAGTGTTTTCCGGTCCCAGCTTTGTGCAATCGTGAGCTTGGTTGACGGCCTCGGTGTTCAGGACCCCTCGACGTTACGACAGCGTATGCAGCCCGTGTTTATGCGCTTTTCACATTTCATACCTGCTACTTGATTACATTTACTTACTTGCATTACATTAGTAGTTCCCCAACGAGCGGTTCATCCTCCTTCTTTCGAGTCATCTCGAGGTCGAGATTAAAGTTCCCCCCACTGTGGAAGGGCGGATTGACCCGCTCGTCAACTTCCTCTTTTTCCCTGTCTCCTCGCTTAGCGTACAGTACATCGGTCCTCGGACCGACTATTTGTTTCGTACATACAGATGTAAATATATCTCCCTTTTGACCCTCGAACCACGACATACGCCGCGACCAGTGACTTGAGTGCTCCACCGGGGGGCACGTCGCCAGTGAACCATTTCCACCCCTAGCCCGTATTTCTTCATCCACCGAGTCCTTTCGAGCCCGAGCCGTACCTCACGCCTCCACACCACTTTTCCCATTTTCCTCCTGATTTCTGTTCCACGCCTCCACGACTTTCTGGGACCCATTCGTTATTTTTCTGCTGCACCCTTCGACGCTATATCCGGACGACGACCCATCGACCTCGGTCTACCAGCAGACCGCTTATTACTTCTTCATCGGCCATGTTGAATTTGCGTAGAAGGGAGTCGATATAGGTTGTCTGGGAGAGCGCCAGCGTTCCCTTCTCGCGATACCGACGGACTTCCATCCCAAGGAGCCAGCTGATAGGTCCAAGCAGGGTGATTTTGAACATCCGCCCAATATCCTCCTGAACCTCGTTAATCAGCGCAGGTGAATTCCCGGTGATAGTGCTGTCATCAATGTGGATAGCGAGGAGAACGAGGTCATTGCCTCGGACCAATTGATAGACGGCGTGGTCGGAGTGGAGAGGATGGATGTCGAGTGTAGCGAGAGTCGAAGTCAACTTCTCGTACCACTTGCGACTAGATTGTTTCAACCCATAGATTGTGCGCTGGAGTTGAATGACTTCGTGCGAATTTCCGTTCGAGTAATGTGGAGCTTGCTCCATGTAGATTTCCTCGTCAGGCGTGAATTTGCCATTGAGGAATGCGGCCGAGTAGTCGAAGACCTTAATGTCCCAATTAAATCGGGTGGCAATGGATAAAATTGTGCGGAGAGAGGAGAGTTTGGCAGTGGGTGAGAATGTCTCGAAATAATCAACGCCTTGGACCTGTGTGAACCCTCGTGCGACGAGTCGAGCCTTGTACTTGTCAATCTCTCCGTCTGCCTTGCGCTTGATCCGAAGCGCCCATTTTGAACCAACAACGTTCCGGTCCATTGGTCTGGGAACAAGTCCGTCCCCAAAGGTGCCTGTACTCTGCATCGCTTCCATCTCCGCGTCCATCGCTGCCTTGAACAGCGGCCAATCTTTCCGTGTCATCGCCTGCTCGACTGTAGGCGAGTCAGACATATCCCCCATTCCAACATACGCATATTCCATTCCAATGTTATACAGATGCGAGTTGTCGTCCTCGGTATCTGCAATATGAGCCGTTTGACGTCTCCTAGTGCCCTCTATAATATTCTTTGGGTCAATTGCGCTCGAAATATCACGAGGCGCAACAGGTGTCGTTGTCAGACTTGATGCCGGGGTAGAGGGAGGTGTGGTAAGAGGAGATGGTGGAGTTGGTGTGGGCGGAGGGATTAATGCAGGCTGCGGATTTGTAGCAGGTGCATGCTGGATGATTTTTAAATTTTCTTTATCCCTAATTTCCGCATTCTCCCCCTCATTCAGCACTCTATGGATTCCACCGCTCCGTTTTACCTCCGGGAACTTCACGCTGCGCTCGACGCGTATAGACCGATTGTCCGGGTAGTAAATCCGATGCCCGTCGATGCTTTCAAGGTCATAGCCAATCCATCTACCCTGGCGTGCACGGCCATCCAGCTTCGACGCATTGTCAACATGAACCGAAACTTCGCAGCCTCATTCGTGGATATTGCGTAAGTCTGGTTTTGATTTATGGAATGCCTTGTAAGGCGTACGACCACCCAACGCCTTGGTAGACGTTCGATTCTTCAACCAGACTGCATGTTTTTAACGCTTCGCCCCATAGATTTGTTGGCAATCCTGCGGCATGCAACATTGCGCGCACCTTTTCCAAAAGTGTGCGATTGAGTCTCTCGGCAACTCTGTTGTGCTCGGGGGGTGTTGTGAACGGTGAGGCGACGTCTGATGCCCCTTTTGGCAAGGTATCTGTCAAACGCATGGCTTTTGTACTCGCCACCGTTGTCTGAGTGCAGAACTTTTATTCTGATCCCATGCTCCGTTTCCCAGCGAGCATCCACGTCTTCAAACGACTCCAATGTCTCGTCCTTCGAGCGCATCAAGATCAGGGACCGTGTAGCACGAAGATTCGTCTGTATAAGAGACGTAATACTTCTTGTGCTGTGGTGTTTCAATAGTAGCAGGACCCCACACATCCGTGTGGACTTTGTCGCCAATATTGCCGGTTGCAGCGCGCTCTATTGCCTTCGAAATCGGCTTGCGAGTCATTCTGCCATGCAGGCATGATTAGCAGTCGTCTTCCGAGGTAGGTCCGGTCTCATTGAGTTCAATTACTTCCACCAACTCATCTCTAACCAGCTTCTTCGCCACATCAATTGGAAGGTGCCCCATCAAACGGTGCAGCTCCTCAGGAGTTGCGAGTACTGGTGCGTCTGTTGCTACATTTGCGCGTGGTGGTGAATTCGGAATTTGGACAGCGTAGAGTCCACGAACAAGTGGAATGGCGCCAATCTGTCGATTTTTGCCATCAAATATGCGGCACCTCTTCTGGCGGAATTGGACTGCGCAGCCAGCTTGTGCGATGCGACCGATGGATATGAGGGTGGGTCCAAGCTTTGGTACGTGCAAGACGTCCTTCATGAGGACTCTCGTCGACCTATCCTTCCCATTCGGCACTTCAACGTGCATATCCCCCATTCCAACCGCATTGAGCATCTGATTATTTGCTGCGGTGATTCCTCATGGTTGAATAACCCGATAATTCATTAAACGATGTCGTGAGGGGGTCATATGAGCTGAGGCACCCGAATTGTAGATTTCGAGCCCGTCTTCGGGAGTGGCGGCGGTGAATACAGCCCCCGAGGTGAGTGATGTCTTCGCTGAGTGCTCATCATTTTTCTCATCCTCCTCAATGTCGTCAGCTTCATCATCGCTGTCCGGCACGTCCAATAGTGGTGGTAAGTCCTTATATTCGTCGTCCGACTCCTCATTCAGTTCATCAAACTCAATATAGTCCTCCGACTCGTACAATGCTGCCATCCATGCAGCATCGAGGTCCTGTTCCATCTTGGCGGAGTGCGCATGGCCACGACCCTTTTTATGCGGGTTCTGACCCTCTTTCCCTAAGAGTCTATATGAAGTTTGATTAATCAATCCATGTCTCAATGGATAATCTGGTTTGATGTTTGATTTGTTTAAACAGAACCGTGTACTGGGGCAGGCTGGGGTCCTTTAGGGTGATGAGTGCATGCATGTAGGTGCACTGCATAGTTGGTTTGGGAACTTGTGATCAATCAGTGATGGGATGTGTTTGAACCCTGTTCAAACTGTGTTTAAACAAAACAGATTGAACCGTGTTCATTGTGGGGACAAAAAGTTCCAAGAGGCAGATTCGAACCCAAGACCTTCATGCACTTTGAATCTTTATCTCGGCAGCCTTACAACCACTACACCAAACCACCCATTAAAGCCATGCAATTCAATCAATTGATTTACTAACAAAACTGTCATGTGCATGGAACTCGCGGGGACTAAATTTGGGCTCAGAGAGCCCAGATTCCATCTGTGGGGAGATGGGAGAGGTTTCTAGTAATTTTTTCTACCATACAGTTCCGTGGAAACTCTTTGATTTTCCTAGATCTGCACAAAGGTTGAATATAAGATATTGCCAGCCCATCAGAAAAATCCCGCATCTGTTTCAAGGGAGTTTTCCGACTGTTCAAGCTTTGTTCAGATAATCCTATAAGGAATGTTGATCTGATCCATTCAATCCGGGATTTTCAATAGCTGTCCCTCAGCCAGTTAGTATACATACACTTCTTAAGGAGTGAATCAAGAACTTGAATGTGATGCTGACAACCACCAAATATAATCCTGCCAACCACCCAAAGCTTATTTAGAGCCAATGGGTACTCAGAGTGCACCCTTCCATCACCATCAAAGGGACTTAGGGGCTTTCGGACTTTGCAGTTTTTTGACCAAAAAAATAATCACGGTATGGTTGTATTGCGATCTTTTTGATGTCTACAATATGCAACTTAGCTCAGTTGGTTGTCGCGCCTCTTGCTTGGTTCTTCGTGTGAGTTCGAACCCCGCGGGAAACCTTTTTTTTGTGCTCTGCGGTTTAAACTGCTGTTTGAACAAATCTACTATCAAACCGGATCATCCATTGAGACGCCGGTTGATTAATCAAACTTCATATGGTTACTGTTTCCCTCCTCCTTTAGCCCAGCAATCCTTTGCCATATGCCCCTTTTTGTGGCAATTATAGCATTCCATCGTCTTCTTCGGCTTTGAATTCTTGCCGCCATTCAGGTAGAACGCGGCCTCTTTCTCGCCCTTCCCAGAATTCCTGGCCGCTTTGCGGTCCGATTCATCACTGATGCCTTGCAGCACCGTGTCAGGGTCGAGTTCTTTGCCAAGGAGCGTGGCAGCACCCGTGAGTGCTGAAAGATAGGTTTCGTATGCTGTGGGGAGAGAGCCGAGTACGATCGCAACGAAATTTTCGTCTCCTGGGTCCGCACCCATAGCGATTAAGTCCGCGCGTATCGTACGTAATTTATTGAGGTGAGCCTTTACATCTCCACCATCTGCACAACGCTCATCTTGGAGCTTGCGCCTCAAATCAACCGTAACCATTTTCGATTTCTTCTCATATTCCTCCTTCACTTTGTCCCACATCCCCTTCGCAGTCCCTGCATCCTTGACCTTCAAGAACAACGAATCTGGTATCACCGAAGCCAAGCCCTGCTTGATGACAGCCTGCTCCGACTTCCAGAATCGCCGGCGTGCCAAATAGTCTTTGGTTGCCACTGCTTCCGCTGGTGTAGGTGCCGCAGCGTCGGCAATGGTGGGCGAGGTTGGTGCCTCTGATGTGCCCGTCAGGCCGTCCTCAAAATGGTCACTAAGTCCAGCAGCATTCACTGCGAACAGAAACCGATCCCGAAAGAAGACCCAATTTGTGCCGTCGGCTTTGCAAGCGGGAAGCTTAGTGAAATATTCGCCAAGTTTAGCGGTGGAGGAAAGTGTGTTTGTAGACATAGTGTGAAGTTGGATGGAGAGTTATAATTCGCGTAGATTTCGTTTAAGGCTTTTAGCGCGGGGGCCAATAACCTGTAGAAAATTGTGGGTGGGTTCGAACAGGGGATGCAATAAATAGATAATTTATTCAAGAAATATCGAGGGCTTTTATACCTCGAGAACAATGGTACAAAGCTACCATAAACAAAGTGCGTAGTATGATGAGTATCCAAGAAGTAGATAGTTTCAGACCAGCTGAAACTACACAACGCGACGGTACGCGTTTCATCACGCTGTGCGTCTCCATGCACAACGTGGCGGCGTACGTGTCTTCGTACGTGTCGGCTTGCAAGTTTTCCAACCTACCATTCATCTTTTTTTTTTTTTTTTTTTTTTTGTAGATAAGAGCAGATTAACTCCGCCGAATTACTTTCCACATTCTTCAATCATTTCTTAACCGATTTTTCCAAAATTTGTGGTACCTATCATAGACAGGGTCAATATGCTGGTTACTTCTCACTGGAAACAATCCATAGGCCAGTGACCATTTGTAGGCATGTTCGGAAAGTGTAGGAGGAATAGCCTGTGCCTTTATATCCATCTCCACATAAAACCATAAACATCGACATTTGGTCTAGAAATGATTGAATAAAAGTTTCACTCAGCGTGATCGCAGGGCACCGCCATCTCCCCTTCTCTGCCGGACGACCGCTCTTCCTCGCAGTCGCTGACCTGCCCGTTCCCGAAAACGCGGATGGAGTACCTCAACTGATCGTGCTTGGAGACGTGTCCTCCCTTCCCATCCCTTCTTTTTACTTCGCCGTGGACTCGGAATACCTAAGTCTTGGTGATGGCGGAGTAGGCACCGCAATGATACTATCCTCCCCGGGGCTTGCTTCTGATCCAGCGGGGTGTGCTGGAAGTGAGCCGTCTTTCTTCTGGGTTCAGAGACTCCGAAGAGGGGCCGCGGCTCGTGATCAATCTTAGTTGCCTCAGAGGAGGGATGCTGTAGTACTGGGCGTGCAATTAGGGATGTCGCGCCTCTAACTCCTCCCCCGTCTCTTCCTCGTGGCCGAATTCCTTCCCCTCCCTTAGCCGTCCCTCATCTTGCCCTTCCTCTTTCCCCCTATCACCCATATGACGCCGCCGGCTGTCCTTGCCACCGCTATCGACCTGATGCTGATTCTCTCTCCTCCCGCCCCGCAGGTACATTTGTCCGCCTCTTTGGCTCGGCGCGCAAGTACGGCATCCGCGTGAACCTCAATTTATACACTGGGCACGGCGCCGGGGTCGCAGGATGGTGGGTGGTGTCCTTTTTTTTGGCTGTATTTTCTCGACTCGACCGTGCGGGAGGGCTTCGCGGTGCTTTGGAGGACCTTATGCCCCCCCATTTCTACACCGGTGGTTCACGCACCTGCACGAGGACTGTGCGCTGCCGCCGCTTGGGACTGCTGGCTCGCGTATATAGGGCTTCTCGCTCCTGCCTGGAAGTGACATCACCTGCTCTTGCGGGACCCTGCCCCTGCTCGAGATCCTCCTTCCCCCGTCTATACTTATCGTTTGCTTCCTCATCCCCTTCCCTACACTACGATCTCTGCACTAACTCTGACACTTCTCGCAGTCCATAGCCACTCTGGCAAGATCAGCCTCCTTCACGGCGTCATGGGCTACGCCCAGATGTTCAGGATCGTCAATTTTTCTTCAACTACGACCATGGGAAAGATAACGCTGACGCACCGCTTACAGCGGATTGGCCGCGACCAGCTCACATCTTGGTACGTCGGGTCTTCATCAAGTTCGCAGCATCCTTGACACGCCGGCCACCAGGCGCCCAACATGATTCCCGGCCTCACGGTGTACGGCGCGGGCAACAGGTCCTTCGGCGACATCCATCCACAACGGCTTAGGGCATTGCCTCTCGGACGGGTCTCCGTTCGGGCTCGGACCTCTTCATCCTCAACACGCACCAATACTTGGTGTTTTTCCAGGAGCCGAACGATTCCCCTCGCGACGAGCCGGATCCGACGCAGGGAGGCTGGAGCAGGCGTGCAGCTCGTAGGCCCCCTCGCTAAATATCAGGTGCGTTTGAGTGTTCCCGTTGCCGCGCGTCCCAGGTCTTTCACTAGCCTTTTTTTGAACTTACCACTGACATCGCCTTTTTTCACGCAGCCGCATGGCTTTCATGGTGAGAGTGACAGGCGGTTTCAGTAACATCTACAACAGCTGTGGGCTTTGCCCGACTGCCATAAACGGGACGCAACAGTAAGTTTTTGGCAGTCGTCGTTTTCAATGGAGGCTAATTTATTGAGGTTAGACCACCGAGGCGGGCGTGACGCAGTTTGCGCTCGCGCCGGTGGACGCGACGTGTGATTGTCACTTCCATGGTGGAATGTATACCCTCCTTCGAGCCCCCTGCACCACTTGCGGATCAAGGGCAATATGTAGATGCGGTCCCGCACAGGACGGCGTCGTGCGTTCGCCGCTGTGGCCCTACAGTCTCGGACTTTGGAGCGGATGGACGCCGATCGACCTGTAATCCACGGTTGGCGTATGCCCGTCGGTCTTCGACGTTCGTCGAGGCGTTCAGGGCATGACAGACGGTCGGCGCTGACCCGGCTGCGGACGAGGGGCAGAGCTGGGACCAGTGGACCCCCGACGCTCTCGAACGTGTGGGGGCGACGCTGCTGCCGACGTCCGCGGCGATGGCGAGCATCGCGACTTTGACGTATTTGACGCTCGCCGCAAGCGTGATTGCCGACACAATCCCTCCGACGGCGAGTGCGGGGAGCGGGGGGTTCGTGCGGTGGATACAGATTCGATGGGTGTACATCGTACATTCCTCGATGTGAAGCGCGATAGGCTCGCCTGTGCACGAACTGGGACGCTTTGCGGTCTAGGCTGGTATAATGTATTATTGTGCTCTTCTTCGATTGCGATACATACATGGGGTCTTGCGTGTCTTACTTACACAATCGTTCAGGCCTCGGCTGTTTGTCTTCGTCAGCTTCACGGTTCAACTGTTCAAGCTAGCATTGATAAGGAATGTGGTTCAACTAGACTAATGAGTGTGGAGGGTATGGAGTTCGGAAAGCTTTCGGTCCGCTATAGATATACAAGAAATGGAAAAAAGGGAATAGCTCTCTCGGTTCAGACGGCGAACTCCGCGCACACACCCACACCTTCTGTCTTGTTGTCCGTGTCCACCCTTGAACTACACGGGCTCGTCGTTCCGATTTCCCTCATCGAGATAGTTGTAATGCCGAAATCAAACTTGGCCCGGATGCGCTGGCGTGAGTTAAGCCTGTGCGAATGGTGAGGCGTTGACAGGAAGGGAGGACTCGAAAACATATGACGTGAGGAAGGTGATCATGTACACTAGAGTGACGTCAACTTGGAGCACAAGGCGATAGCTAATAGAGTACTGACGTTTACTGGAGGGGGCAAGTCCGAGAAAGAACCAAAACGTGTTCGGCAGGGCCAAGAACTACCAACGAACGTAAGGAGAGGCAAGGTGGTAATCAGTATGGGTTCTACCAGAATCAGGTTCATCGCTGACGAAAGCGATGTCAGCGTGCCGCGATTTATAGCGTCGGAGATGAGCCTGTCCAGTATGAGCCGCGTTCTGTTGTCCAGGTACATCAGGTGTGATCTTTCCGGCAAGAGATAGCTTACTGCTTCATATCCGAGTTTCCCTTGCTACGGCGGAAAAAGAGGCACAGGAAAGCCATGGTCAGCAGGTCGCAGGCAAGGCACGCGGCGGATTGGACGGCGGTAACAGGCTAATGGGAAGTGGTCAAATCGATTTTGGGGGCGGAATGGACTCCGTACCGTCGTTTCACTGAGTCTCGTATACGATCCAAGGCAGTATCTGAATAATCAAAAAGAGTTGGTTTGGTAAAGCAGAGTTAAGCTTACAATACGACCGTTTGGGCGATGCCAGCGGCTGTCAAAAGCATAAACGTTGGCGAGGACTACATCAAACAGCAACATACAAATTTGCACCACAGCCAGAATAAGCTGTTTCATAGAGAGAAAATGAGCTCAAGCGAAGGCAGGGGGGGGGGGACGAGAAACATACAATAATCCATACGCCAATAAGAGAAAGGCCGGCTACTGGTGTGAAGTTGAGCAGTGCGCGTGTCGGGGACAGACATCCACTTACAGGCATGTATGCGACTCGCAAAATATCTGGAACGAATGAGCGTACGTGGTGGCTCAGGTGGAATGCATTACAGTTGGACAGCGAACATGTTCAGATACTGTAGACCCAATAAATGATGGCCCCATCATACGGCGGACGACTCACCCCAGCGAGGAGTTGCAACTACATGGAAAGGCACTATTTGCGTGTACACAACAGTGAAATGCAATGAGCCATACCGAATCGGTCCTGGAAATATTGATCTCTTCAGACCCAGGCCACATCGAAGGTCGAGGACAATGCTTGCTTACCAGATCGGATCGATTTGAATCTGGCCGAAACGCTCCACGAAACGAAAGTATGACGACCGGAAGAAGGAGAGCATTTGCAACGTCTCCAACGCTCTATGGAAATAGTATTTTAGGTGGGAGTAGCCCGAGGGAACGAAGGGTCACACAGAACGATCAGGACCTATCAAATTTCAGTTTCAGAAAGAGACGCTGAGTTATTTGCTCACCGTCCACTTGATACAGGGCTTATCCGCGGGACGACGGAAAAGGTAAATCCACGTCTGCACAAGACCCATGCCGTACAGTAGATTTTCGATAAACAAGGCCACAAACCACGCCCCGTATGTCGAATCGAGTTGGCCTGGCATACGGGAAACGTGGATCCGGTGGTGAGGAGAAAATCGGAGGAGGAGGAAGGCTGACCGATCCTGAGGCTCTGTGTTATATACATAGCCACCGGCAAATCTGCAGATTAGGTTCGAGCTGTCGGAGCGGCGCAGATTAACTTCTGAAAACTCGTGTTATATTACGATCAGAGCCTGCCACCAGTGGGACTTGTCACTTGAAAGATTTCACAAGACTTGATCTTTTCTACCGCGCAAAGCACATCTATACCTTGCTGCAGTGTGCGCCGTCCACCGCCAAATCACACAATTTACATTGTCCAGGACTGACCCCCCCCCACCGATGGAGCCGAAACCTAAAGTCGAAGGAAGCTGTGCCGGAAGTTCGTGTTCGACCGATTTGGAAGTTGTTTCCCTTTAAAGGTTTAACCGCGTTCCACGCCACACGCCTACAGCCCTAAGAAATTTGTCGACCTGGTGCCAGGTCTATCAAAAATCTGTGTCGGTGTGCAGGTTGGAGATTGATTCTTGGCGGAAAAGGATCGCTATTGGACAAAGATGATATTACGAAGTTTCGGCATGGGAGTGAATCTAACTCCTTCGAAAGTGCTTCGTAATATCATCTTTGAAGAGAGTCAAGTAATATCATCTTTGTAGAGCGTTACTAATATCATCTTTGTCGACGTCGGATTCGAAGCATCAAAGCGAATCTCTGCCAGAGTCCGTTCTCCTTTGCTGTCTAACATTGACGAGGCCGTCCGAGCATCCTTGGTACCTATGAGCCAGGTCTCTCAGTCGCACTGTAAAAATTCCAGCTGGAACGCGCGGCCTTTGGTCGTCTCAGTACGTATCTTCTTTGGAAGGATTTCAAGTTAAGAAAGGGTGACAGAGTTCTAAGTCACGGTGGTCAATGATCCAGGAAGCAATACGCGCGCACGGTTGAATTTTTTGAAGTCTGCATATTCGATGCAGTCAAGAGATCAAACAAGCGTCTGGTTTCACCGTGGTGACCTGTGCACACCATAATTTCAGCTCGTGTACAAATTGTGAGCAACGGCCGCCGGACTAGCAAACTTGATCAACAATCGATCAGTATGGAAGACGGAAGCAATATGGCCACGACTTCGGTTGGGAGCATGATTGATGCAACATCGATCTCAGGAAACAGAAACGGTCCCTGTTTTGAATGGAAGAATTGCAATGTCGTCACATTTGACAGCTCGGTTGTCCGATAACATATGGACGCACACAGCCCAAGAATTACCGCTTCTCCTCTTGTATCCCTCACTCTCCGATCTCGCCGTCATTAGTTCAGTCCCTAGCTCATTGCCTTGTACTGTATGTGCGTCGGCAGAATTCCGCGGCACTGAATCCAGCATAACCGTTATCAGGCTCCTCGAAACAACGCAAATGGTTTCATTTTTAGGTCAACTTATCTTCGCCTCGTACAGAACTTTGGGGTAATGCAAGAAGACTTATTAGTGTGGTGTGTTCCTTTCTATTTTCCATTTCTGTGATTGATCGGTTAATACGAGTCTAACTCGATGCGTTCGCTCCATTTATCAGGTCTTCATCCTTTGTTAGCTGCAACTACTGGCGGAACGTCCCAGCATTTCCGCCTGGAGGACAATCTCGCTTATTTCCGCCAGTTTCTTCCTCAGTCATGTATCAAGGTGCGTGCAATGTACTCGACGAAATAACGTGCTCACGGATTATATTCAAGTCACAAGAGAGCGCATCGCAATGCTTAGGAAGATGAAGAGCACTGACTCGGTCATCAATCTTCGTCGATCACAGACCCTTCCAGCTGTGGTGCATGTTCTCAGTCATGCGTGCCTCCTCGGTCTCTCACTAGGCGCATATCCGAAGGCGGAGGTATGGTCCATTTGTCGGATTCCAGCCTCCACTCAAAATCTTCCTATCTTTTAGTCCAACGTGGCAGTTATACTGCAGACCCATGCTGCGTCCGCTTGCGATGCTTTTATCATATGGCACCTGGAAGCGTGTCCCATCCTTATTTTGTTTTCTGTTGGCTTAACCATAGACCTCGTAGAACGACCAACGCCATGTGCAATACGATGATGCAGAACGGTTACTAGTATGATATCTCCTCACTTATTACAATCATCCTGGTAAGTCCGGCTCCCGCCAGCTGTTCGATTATCACTCACTGACATCTTTTGCGTTACAGCGAGACCTACTGGTACTTACTATCCCTCGCTCCTGTCAAAATTTGGGAGAGCAGTCGTACTCGGGACCAGGATAATAGTACCAGAAGTATTTCGTGTTTGGCTGAGCTCTGCAAACACGTACCGAATACAAGCGAGATGTACGCAACTTATATACCTATGGTTATGTAACTATTGTTCCGAACATCCCCGCAAGATTGTATCTCTAACACTCCCCCTCAATCGTAGGACGGGATGTGAAGGAAAGGAAATGAACGAACATTCGGTACTCCCCCTCAACCAATATCCTTCCACCCACTTGAATTCCGAAGTCGTAGTGGTGGCGAGTAGGCGAGCCCTCGGACGTCGGATTCCGCGTCCGTAAACGATGTGCGGCGTGTGCGCACTGCCGCCGATGTGGCAGCTGTCTTGCCTCGTGGGATGGCACCTGTCGAATGCCTCGCGTTGCCACGTCGGGCCAATTCGTCGCCCATCCCCTCGCCCATCCTCGTTTCCATCCTGCTCCCTCGTTCCTCCTTCCGCCCTTAGGACGCGTTCACTCCGGCAGGGTCATTGACTCCTCCGGCTCACGACGGGATCCCGCCAACACCCGTGGTTCTCATGCGGATTCAGCACGGTGTATTGCGCAGGTATCCTCTAGCGCAACGTCTGGCAGGCGCGATGGGCCATCCGCCAAAGTGGTCGGGGGTAGCGGTGGTGTTCTGGGATGATGAGGACTTTGTACAGTGCCCGCAGGTGTTGCGGGTCTTCGATCCGTTGGTCGTCGACAATGGTCGCGCCGATTCGGGGTGGTCCCGTGTAGACTGTACGGCTGTGGTGACCGGGAGCCATCCGGGACGTGTTTGTGTCAAAATTTGGGAGAGCAGTCGTACTCGGGACCAGGATAATAGTACCAGAAGTATTTCGTGTTTGGCTGAGCTCTGCAAACACGTACCGAATACAAGCGAGATGTACGCAACTTATATACCTATGGTTATGTAACTATTGTTCCGAACATCCCCGCAAGATTGTATCTCTAACAGCTCCCAGGAGCAAATGTGCGTCAACTCTGCTATTGTTCCCTGATGCATTCACGTTATCACGCATTCCACATTATACACACACGATATAGTGGAACTGCAACCTCTCCTGTCGGTATTGCTATGTAGTTGTAGAGTTTATTTTGCTCCATGCGAAGGCGGACAAAGACTCTAATACCACAGGAAAACCCGCCCTCCCATAGCTCGCTTATAGTCTCGATTGACTACCGCGTCGGGGCCTCCTCGCACCATAGCAACAGTACATTCTTGAGTACATTTGAAATGAATGCACAATGTTATTCTGAGATGTCATTCACTGCGTACTGGTAATCGTCTGACATTCACCACCTTTCATCGCCATGGCATGCCACGTCCTCTAATTTCGTCTGCTTCCTCCCGACCTGCCGCTTTGAATCGCCCGCCCGACGCTTGGCGTCGGCAGCGTCCCTCTCGGCAGCCAACGACCTCCGTTCTCCGCCTCAAGAACTTCGGCATTAGTCCCCTCCGGCTTGTGGAGCTGGTTCTCGTAGTCGAACAACGGACCAGGAGCCACACTTCCCAAAGACAACTACTTCTCTGGACGCGTTCAATGCTCTTCATTTCTATTTCGACATGAACGAGAAACGGTGTTATTTGAACTGATATGGTAGTAGGAGCCCTGCTGCTATCCTCCTTCAATCGTTTGTCAACCGCGGTCAGTCTAGCCACGACCATCCTCTTGAATGGTCGGAAGCAGAGGATCGAGATTGACGTACTACAAGTTCCGATTCTTCCTCCTCCGTCGCAGCCTTAGGACCCAGATTTGTTGAGCGGTACACGCGAGTAGGACCGCAGTGGGGATGGATCCGTTGCACCCACGCAGGCGGACGGGAGAGAAAGCCCACGTCGGACTTGGCGGCGACACCGTCCTGATATCCGCGCGCGAGATGCGGGCCCACTATGAGGATCTCACAGACAGCACCGACGGGAACGAGCCGCACCGGCGACGCGGGACTCGCGATCCAATAGTATCGCTGCCCGTGCTTCCGAGGATGCCATTGCGGTCTGCATCGTAGGCGCAGAATGTGAAGGCCTCGCCCATGCCGTACTGGTTGCCCAGGCGGACGTGTTCAGCCCAGTCGCGGAGGAGATCGCAGGTGGGTGGTTCCCCGCCGATGCACACCGTTTTGAGCGTGGGCATGTCGCGGGGACAGAGCTTGACGGCGACGGTGGGGGTTGTTAGAAAGGTCATTTTGACGCGCAGGGTGCTGACGCTCCCGCGCAGGGCAAGGATGGTTTTTTCGGGCGTGGGCACGTAGCAGCGATCGCCCGCCGTCAACGGCGCGAGAAAGTCGTTTTGGAGATATCGAAGGTGTAGTGTAGTCGTCGAACTGACGCACGCGACTGGAAACGTCGAGACTTGAGACTCAGCATAGCCATGTAATCGCCGATGGCTGTTGCGTACTCCTGAATAATCCCCTTGGGTGCGCCCGTGCTACTCGGGGTCGGCCGAAAAAGATTTCTGGGGTATGCTATGCGGGGGGCTCAAAACACCGGCAGAAGCTTTGGAAATGGCGCGAGGAAGTGTTAATCTATCAGACCAATGTCCAGAAACATTCTTGGGTCTGGGCTGCTCCCGTGCCCTGAAATGGCACAGTCGAGGTGAGGTGCGGGCCAATTGGAGACTCAGTCTGAGGAAGTATTGTATGAATTGAGGTCTGTACAGAACAGCAGCTGAGATGTGATGAGGCCCGAGAGCTAATAAGCAGGTGTAATTCCACAATCCACACAATCCACGACGGTGTCACACATGCGCCAGGCAGTGACAGATTCGTCCAGGGAGAACATATGCATGCGTAGAAGATGGGAGATGGAGAGAACGTCGGCGCGACGGAGGTCGAGGCAAAGACCGGCCAGCCTCTTCCGGCGGTGGACAGAGTGGTCGTCCGTACCTAGGCTTGCGATGAGCCAAAATAACGGTAGCGGATTACCCGACGTGCGAGGCAAACTGCTCACACAGCGACTGAGGGCAGACTACGGAGTCCAATTCCGATAAAATCAGTTCCCTCCTCCAGAATGACAGATCTAGTATCCTTCCGCCTGCGCAAGGGGTGCCGAAAAGTCGGGTGGGAGGGAGGTTTACAAGTAGCCCGTTGATTAACTCGGAGGATTGTCCTTGGTAAGGAAGAACGTCGAAGAAATACTGACTGAAGCTGTAGGGAGGAATCACACAACCGGATCGAATCGACTAGACATGATATCCGTACCTGTGTTGGGGACAACTGGCCGCGGCGACAGCGATTCGCGAAGAGCAGAGTGTCCGGTCGTTACGAGCATGCATGTACAGCGCAATGTGATGTGTTCGGCGTCCGCGTCGAGTCGTGTCGAACAGGAAATGGCTCCGAAGTACACAGGAGAGCGAGAAAGGTTCAATAGATGCAGAGTCTGAAAGATTTCCTGGTCAGGGAACATATAAAATGCCGTCTATGCAGCACGCTGCCCATCAGCGAACTCTTGAGCGAATACTGGAAATATTGACTTGGAAGATGAGAGCAAGCACTTGAAGAGGGCGGTGTTGCTTCCGGTAGCAAGCGCACTCGTCGAGTCGTCTGTGCAGTGTTCCGAACTCCGAAGCCAGTAGGACACGATAGAACGTGGATGAAGTTGAGTAGGTGACGGAGGCAGAAAGGAAGAGTCTGTTGATTGATCCGACGTCGGCCGTCCGCGGCCGATCTGACATTCTCTCTTCTCACGCGATCGTTCACTGTCGGCGCCTCATTCTCAAAGCTCCACACCAATCATGGCAACAACCGAGCGACCCACAATCCAACCAAGCCTGCAGTGCATCTCGGAGTGCCCTTGAAATCCTAGTCGTCCCAGAACGCTGTCGGGATCTGTTTGGAGGCCACCCGGCGCGGCAGAGGGCGGGGACCAGTTAGACTTGGACTAGACCCGTGTAATCCTTCATTTCCTTGTTTCCCCGTCTGCTGGCTGACTGACGCGGCGTCCGTACAGACATCCCATCTGCTCGCAATCGTATCTCTATCTTGACCATCTGGTTTCAAATTCCGCCCGAGTACGAGCGCACGAATGCCAGGTTGTTCCTGTAAGAGGACTGCATTCCAACTCTCTGCCCGCGTGCGCGGTACTCACTGCCGCTCTAGGTCTGGTATTTCGAGATCCTGGTGCAGGTGTCCTCGCCGCTGCACAGACCCATCTGACACCTAGCAGTCGAGTATGTAGCGAGTGGCGAATTTACCCGCATCGAACCCCTGGAGTGACTCATCGCATTCCCATCGCCATTGCGTCCTGTATCGCAATCCGTTCTCTGCGTCTGCGGTTCTATGTACCCGGACCCAGGCCGATTGACGCCGTCGCCCGTCGCCCATCATGATACTTTTCCCGTCCCTTTTGCATTTCCGAGTCCGTCAGTCTTTCCTTCTCACACTCCGTCGTGCATCACCCACAATCCAAAGGGCAATTTGACCTACTATGCACACGGTACTACTGAGACGACGCTTCCGTATCAGCAGCGCCCATATACACGACACGCATGATCCCCAGCTCGTTTTGAGACGAGGAGCAGACGCAGGCGCAGACTGCGATGTCGCTGCGAACACGAATGGATCGGATTGGATGATGTGGCAGCGCCACGCTTTGCGTTGGTCCCCCCCCCCCTGCGCCCACACCGCGGATTCTCAAGGCTGGGGTAGGTGAACGACCACAGCTGCGCGGGGACATACAATGGGCCGCGCCGGCGGGGAGGGATGATGTATGCCCAGGACGCTCTATCCACGCAACACACGATCGATGCGCGGGGAGGGGGCGCACATGGTGTATGCCCCGAGCACGACAGACGCACATGCGGCATGCATCCTCCTCCGCATCGAAGTGGGCTTGTTCCGGTTCGACATTTGCCGGCTCGATCAGCGTCCGCTGCCTCGACTAGGAGCGGTTTTGTGTACGTCGAATTGGGGCGGCGTCGACGGCCGCAGCTGGTAGCTCCAAGCTCGACGATCGCTTGCTCGACGCCTCCCATCCCCTGCCCTCGCTCGACTGGGGCCCGCTTTGCGTTGGCGCCGAATTGGGCGCGCAGCCTCGTCGACTACGGGCGGCCCGCCGCCGGCTCGTAGCTCGCTTTCATCTCCTGAAGTGGTGCGTGACGGGGCGCGGAGAGGTGCAGGGGGCGGGAGACTTTCCGCTTCCTGGTTTCGGCGGGACTGCGCCTCATTTAGGTGAAACGACTCTTGCATCTTCTTGATTCAAATTTCAATGAATAAATCCATCCCGCGGGAGTCCGTCCTGCTGAAATCCTTCGAAACAATGGACATCTTCGTCATGTATCGCCTGCGAGTGTAGTCCTCTATGTTCTGGTTCGTTACAAGCAATTCATGTCCTCATGTTTCGCTTCCGGATGTGTCTGTCAACTGTCAAAAATCCTCCAAGTCGCGCAGCCCCGGAATTGGGTCGCATTTCTCGGATTCTGGTTTTTCACTTCTTTGCTCCCTTTTCGACTCGACTCTCTGGCACTTTTTACTTCCGATTCATTCAAGGCTCCGCTAACTGTGCGTGGTCCCATGTTGCGCGACAAAGCCTGCTTCTTGGAGATGGAAAGATGGAACACATATCCCCAGTCTTCGTCAGATTGTTCACGGCGACCGCGCTCATCTGGATAGCATTCGCATTTAGCTTGGTTAGCTGGCGCCATTATCCACAGCTCCGAGTCCTGGTATCCAGGTCAATCCTCGATATCCAGTTGGTGCACCCACTTGTCCGTGCGGAATGTTAGCCTTTTCCAGATAGAGCTCGAAGTCGTACGCCTCCACAATAAGCCATCTGAACTGTCGTGATTGCATAGAAGAAGCGGAAAGCCACCCATCTTTCTAGATTTGAGCATCAAAGGCTAAAGCAATGTTTTGGATCAAGTCATTTCTACCTCAATTACCGCGTTTTTCCAAAAAAGTTAGATTAAACTACACTGCCATTGGGACCGCAGCTGGCCGCCACCTGTCGGCGACATGTCACAGTACTTAGTGTGGTGTGGGTACGGGGGTTTCCGGGTCAGGTCGGGTGGGTCCGGGTAGCGGGTCCGCGGTCCGATAAAACCGGACAATACCGTTACCCGACCCCCGGTATTTCCCTCTTCTCTAAGCAATTCTCGTAGGTGTATTGGTATTATTGAACCCCCTTGCTCTCAAGCCAACGCTGCCTTTTTTATGCAATTTTGTCGTGCACTGAATGCAATTTCGGTGACCGGCACTCGCTGTTGTCACACCTATTGTTCAAGACCCCATCTTGGTTCCACCTTTCAATTCAACTATCACATGAGGTTCAACTGTCACTCTCAATTTTCAAGAGCTATGCGCTGCCAGTGCTATTGGTCAGTCTTTATACCTGAGAGTTTTCGTACTTCAAACTTCTCATGATAGTCGCAGGACAGAAGAAATCTGCCTCTGCCGAGGAGGTTACCAGTCCAGTGATATCAGTAGATGGGATTAAATTTTGCCACGAAATTGTACATCACGAAAATTTAAGGTAGTGGACACACATCATCGGTTACCCCACGTGAGGTGACGGTCACACTACCTTTTTCGGTCAGAAATGTAATCAACAGTCCTTTGCATGCCTCCTCGAGAGATTATCGAAAATCTGGCACAACAGAATTTTAGAAATATATGTAGAGAGTAATCCCAAATTTTCTCAAAAAAAATCCGTGCAAAACTGAGAGACGAGAGCTGATTATAGTGCTAATTTGCTACAGACCTGCATTCCGGTTGCCTCCTCGCATGATTCCAGCTGCCAGCATGTCCCTTTTGAAGCTCGGAGGGAGCATACAATGTCCCTTGTATTTTCGAGCCGCCCAAGCCCATCCAACCCATGGTGGTACGCATTGGCAAAACGATGCATGTGGAGAACAAACCGACACATTGAATCCAACAGAACCTAATCAAGTGCAGCAAGCGTGTTCTGCTCAAGTACATCTTCCCGCAACAACTCTGGATTCAGGCGATAAATTTGTGTGCTCAAGCCTCGCATTCAGGTAGACTGACTACCTGTTTTGGACACTAGTCGCCCAACTCTGAATATATTACCGAAGTTTGACCTAAGGAGGCAATGGTGGACTGATCCCCAGAGAACTGTTGGGCCAAATTTTTTATTTTACTCCTTCAGGTTTAATTATCGTGTTTTCTCTCCATTGGCTTCCCAATATGGTATGTCACACTGTGATCACGTGGGGCAACCGATGATGTGTGTCCGCTACCTTAATTTCCCCAGGTTTTTGTATGGCTTAAGAAATCTAATTTTTGTACATTGTGCTACAATAGCGGCTTTCTTAGAGATCAAATTGCACATTTGGTAGTGCATGAAATTTTGATTTTTGCTTAGAGATTCAATCTGATTAGACTGGAAGTGAAAAAAAAAAAGCACTCAAGCGGGGTTGAACTGAAGTACTAAAATAACACTTATGGAATCCCGAATGTGAGAAATGAGTTGTACCACTAGACCATGCATGTCACAGGTTGTGTCACCATATTAATCTGGGTAATGCCAAGGAAAAAAAATGAAAATAAACACTCACATAAGGCAAAGGTGATTTAATCTTCCAAAAAATTTGATCTAGAGAAAATTAAATTTCTTAAGCCATACGAAAATGTAGGGAAATTTAATTTTGATGATGTACAATTTCGTGGCAAAATTTAATCACATCTGCTGCAACTGTTGACCAGTCTACACTCAAGTGCAAGTGATGGAGAGGTTGATGGTGCACAACGATTTTTTCCACCGCACTCTGATGGCCCTGTAGTCTGTAGATGACATTGAAGCTAAGTGTAAATCCGGCAATTATCAGTTCTTTGACTCGCATGTTGCGACAAAGAAAGACAACAATGGCCGCATCTTTCAGCACTTCTCCTGTGCTGCGCTGGGTGGTCGCAAGAAGCGCTCTGGTATGTGTCTTTCCTGACTCTTTGCTGTCTAGTTATGCTTATTGTTTATGCTGTGCAAGTCATATTAAGTGAAGGCTTTAGTATTGCTCGAATTTTGTCTTAAGACATTAATAAGGACTTAATATCACACCCGGCCGGAAATAATTACTGCGGGTTGGCGGACAGACAGGTACCATGCGTCACCCCACGGCGGTGGCCGTACCCTGCAAGGAGGGCTGAAAACTCACGGCGAACTTGTAGAGTAATTTTTCTCTTTCTTCATAGATATATCTAGGCAGTGGGGTTTAGCATAAATAATCATGCAGTCGAGTCGCCTCCCATCAGAGCTGTGGCCATTCCCTCCCGTCAAGATGGTACCCCCTCAAAGTGAACTCTGGTCGGCGTTCGCCGACTTGAGCCTTTTGGAGAATGAGAGATGGTTTTAACCGGGCGAATGCTCTGTTGAGGGTTGTTTTCGGTCATACTGACCTTCCTATTCAGCTCTGAAAGGTGCCTTCAAAGCCGACAAAGATTTCCTTGGCGAGAAGAAACCGATGGCGGGGCACCTGCGCAGAGGCACGTTGGCCACACCAGCAGAGAAAGAGCTTGTGGTGAAACTGGCGCCCACTAAGGCAGAGCAGAAAGCAGCTGAAAAGCCGCCGCCGCTCCCCCAGCACCCAATCTCAAAAAGACAATCAGCATTGACTCGAGCAATGATGACGATCCAACACTCTTCCCTACAATCAAAGACTGGCTGTTGGAGCTGGATACATCGGAGCGTGGCCAGGACAGCTACCGCTTTTCTCAGTACAGTGACTCCCTGTGCACGAATGGCTTTGCGCACGTTGTACAGCTGGCGGATGAAGGGGAAAAAGAGGGTGCAACATTGTTGTGGGAAATGTGTCCAGAAATGGCAGTAGGAGTTGCACGCTTGTTAATGTGGTATGCAGTAAAGGACTACGAGAAGATTCGGAAGGCAGAGAAGCAGCGCAAGGTGGATTGGGCACGGACGCAGTAACTGTTTTATTGCGAACTTTTGATGATTCTTTTTTTGGACCGACGTTTATCATTTTGAACACATGTATTCTCATAAATTTTGTTCTATTAGAAGTAACCTGAATGTCTGAACCATCCCTCGGCATCTTGAGGTGTGATAGAATAAACGGCATTGTGTAATTGAGTCAAAACTCCGATTTTCTCGTCCTCTGTTTGTGTCGCCGCCCGATATTGATGCCCTTCCCTGCGAATGTAAGCCTTCATCTTCGAAAATCCTGGCTCCATGGGGTTGTAGTCGGGAGAGTACGGGGGAAGGTAAAGACAACGCATGCCGCTAGGGGAGGAGCTTTAGTAGAGAAAAAAATACTGATTAAAAGATGTACCGCTCCTCTATCATCTCGCGGATTATTTCGGCCTTGTGGATGCGGCAGTTATCCATGACGATCACTGAATTGGGGCCCGGAATGGGGTTCATTTTGTTAAGAAGGCCGTCAATGAAGGCAGTGAAGCTTTCGGCGTTGAAGGAGCACTCGACAATATTGACATATAATATTCTGTCAAGTGATATAGCGGGGAGCACGGAATAACTAACAGTCCGTGTCATCTCGTGTCTGACGATAAATCAGACCACGCACCGTTTTCCACGAATGAAAAATGCCTTCCGAGCTGCTCTATATCCTCTGAACTCCCATGCCCTACCTCGATACGAAGTCCGGCGGTCACAGGCGCTCTGGTCGACAAAAACAAGCTGGTGGGGAAGGTAGTAAAGTTCGATGTGATATCGATACTTTGCCCGCTTGGCGGCACTGCGCTCGATAGCAACTTTCGTCATCTAGTGGACTTAGCGATGGAAAAGGTACAATTCCAGGGATCTGACCTTCATTATCCTACATCCACTTTGCTTCAAAGCCTGCCATATTGTTGATTGCAAGACTACCCTTTCGCAGGTCTCTTGCAAAGCATGTTGTAATTCATCAAGATACTTGTCGCAAGAATGATTGAGGGACCCTTAAAGAAACTAAGTAGATAATGTGTCACCAGGATGTTGATATCAGTAGGGTCACCTACAGTGATGTCGGAGGACGTTAGATGCCGGGTACGTCTTGGAGTAAAATCGGATTCCCGGGGTAGGGGAGATTTTTCGGAGGCCTCTGCGCCCACCCGATACGGAGATAGCGGCCCCGCCGCTTTCAATTTCATTTCTGGCACCGCCATTTGCTGGTCAGTCGACCCCGTCGCTCTCAAGTTTATTGAGATGTCTCAGATCTTGGTGCTATTGTTTTAGCGGAGGCCATTTTCCGGGGCATATATATTTCAATGAATTATTCCCTTGTGCTTTTCCCAGCTTCGCCTCGACCAGCACAGGGTACGCGCTCCGCACATTCCATTTGCTTTCAGCAGCACTCACTTCTTCTGGCTTGCTCCCCAGATTTTGCTAATTCATCTCTGGCTCTGCTGCCGTGAATTTACAAAGCAAAATTTGGTCCATGTAAGCGGTGCCGCCGTCATTTACAAGGAGCATCCAGACTTTCATCGCCTCTGTTTCGCGTCACCCGCCCTCCTCTCCCTTCGATGTTTATAAGCTACTACCAGTATCACCTGTAAATCATTATCTATCTCTTACTATGTATGATGTACTTTGTATAGCCTTCCCTCCGAGCTCTATCCATTTTGGGGGCCCGTTTCAGCGGGCTCTTGTTTCTGCTACAACTTCTGGAGTGTCTGACCGCTGCAGAGGCCGTCCATCTACGCTGAGTTGCAGTCAAGACTCTTCCAGTCGTCAGAAAGCAATTGATGATCCGATAGATTTGGCATGCGCTGGTATCTGTGTATGTTGCGATAGTCTTGACGCTGACTCCAACCCCGTGCATGCGAACGATGGCCCATCTCAAGTCTTCTGAGATGGGTTTACCTTTCGTCATTGGGTCATGGGCGTAGCGGAAAGAGCGCGACGGCTGTGACGAGGGTAACAGTCACTGACCTGATGGCCGTCCTTCGACGCGTCGCGGTCGCGTCAATCCGCGTCCGTTTCTTCCCAAACTTGGGGAGGGGATAACTGGGACGTAAATAAACAATTTTCATCTTGCAAATTGTTCCAAAAGGCTTGATATTCGACCTATAAAATTCACACGCCGAAAGATTGCTGCAGCAAAATTGATTTCTCAAAACATTGTATTAAACGGTAGAAAGGGTACCATTGAATGCGCTACCATTGAATGCGCCCGTTGAAATAACGAATTTAGCATATGGTTTCATAAGATTTGGCCCAGAATTGAGCGAGAAATAAATTGAATACTGCAGGGCATCAAAAGTCGCTCAAAATGGCAGCTGTGCCAACTTTTATGCAAACAGCAATAATGCATTTGAATGCATAGGCATTTATCAAGTCCAAATTTCTGAGGAAACTTCATTGAAGGTGAGCCATTTTTCAGAGCGGCCATAGCATGGCTGGTCGTGCTTTTAACTTCGTGCTTTTAACTTTCTCTCTCAGCCTTTTCTTGTCAGGGCTTGCGTGAGGTGTGTTGATTTCTCGCTCTGAGTGCGCTTTGATGCTGTCGGCGTCGTTGACCGTGGAACAGTGGGTGGGAATTCCTCTGCTGACAAAAGTGCGCCGTCAGGGATCGGGGAGGAGGTAGTTGGGCGTGGGGAACGAGCACGCAAAGGAAGTGAGCGTGTTGCACGGGACGACAGCGGGGATGAGGGTTTTTCAGAGTCAGCGCCTGATGCAGAATCCATGTCGTCATCATGCGCAGACTCGGAGTACTCTGACCCTGACGGTGAGCGCTCGGCATCGACTTTATCCCTTTACTCATTCTCTCCATCGTCCTCATTCCCATCTTGGACACCAGATTTCTCGCTAAGCCCGAGCGACTGCGCAAAGGTGAATTCGTAATCCCACGCATCACTCGCTAAGTCCCCCACCTAGCAAGATGAGAATAATGGCAATAACTGTAATTCAACAACACACCTTTCTCCCCTGGCGTTCAACGACCCGTAGGAACATCTTGATACGCTCTTCCGCCATCGATGCGGCTGTACAATTAGGAAGCGGGAAGCGCTCACTATCGAACCAGTGTGCCAGCGTGAAATACGCAAGGATTCCGCATGAATGGGGGTCCGTTTGCTTCGCCACAGGTATGCCGGTCCATTTAAACTCCATGCCGAGGTGCTAAGAGCCACCAGTCAAGATGTTTGTACAGGTGCGAAATCCATTCCCATAGCCGACGACCTTCTTTTCGCAGTCGATGGCCAGCGCAACCCAATGATTCTCGTTTTGGTTTGCAATTGAGCCGAAATGATTGCGGTCTTTCGTTGAAAATGACGTTCCGAGCCGCCGCAGCCATCCAAACCGACGAGCCGTACGATAAACCTCGGGGTTGGCATATGCTTGAGCAAGTGCACGCACAAAGTAGGTCGCCTCAATGCAGCTCATGCTTCTGTCGCGGATCCCGAGATCTGAGGCGAGGAGCTCGAGCATCTGGTACTCGTGATTTGTACTCAACCAATTTGTGGCGAACCAGAGTGCAAGATCAGTGACAGAACCTCTGCCCCTGAAGCCCTTCACGTCAGCGTCCCAAGGGAGCTTCTCGAGGGCTTTCAGAGCAGCCTTGATGCGCCCGGCGACAGCTTCGCTGGTGGTGGACTTCTAGAGTCTTTCCTGCACTGGGTCCAGTGTGGTACGCCACAGTGCTTTAGCCTCTTCGCATTGAAAGAATGGGAGATGGTTGTCCACCGGCAGGGGGAATTGGAAGGTAAGGTGAAGAGTCCCAAAAATAAGGAGAATACTCTTGGAGAATCAGGAACGCGCTTGCGCGGTCTCGGTTGATTCGGTATGGGCTATTTACTGTAAATAATAATAATTCATGATGTGCTCGGAAAAAAAGCACAACCTGTGTAAGAAAAAACACGCCTTAGAATAGGCTTAGGGAAAAGACATAGGTTTGACGTTGCCGAGCAAAATGATACGCCATGTGCTGATGCAAACAAAATGATGCGACTTGCTCCAAACTATCTCAAACATGCAACGTGTCTGCCAAAACACAGTTGAAAACTACACAACCTGGACTTTGCTTGTAGAGATTTCGAGATGATTATATCTGTTGCCTAGACCTCCGGCCGCACTCCTTTTTTTGTGTTTCCTCATTGCTGTTCCTTTATAGAAGGACTCGTATTTGGAATCGAAAGCCGAGTGGACCGTCTCATTTAACGGTCAAGTTCAGCCATAGGATTCAGGAGAAGCCGAGGGAATAAATGTTACACCGATGAAACTGAAAGCTGAGTGGACCGAACAAGCATTGTAAACCATGATTGGGTAGACGATTGAACCTCTCGTTTTAACGGTTTTTCAGCCACAGGTTGCGGGAGAACCCGAAGAACAGAGGGAGGATTTGTAATCCATGATCTGATACTTAAACGATTGAACTTCAGTATTTGCGGAAGGGAAACCTGGAACCTAAAACAGTACCAGGAACTTGTGATCTCCTATCTAATATGCATCGGAGTTGTCGAAGCTGGATTATTCCCGTGAGACCCGGCACTTTTATGTTTATGAATAAAAGCCAGCTCACAAATAATACAGCATCCGAACTTCTCAAATACAAAGTGTAACTTGTTATCTTGGAGATTTACCTGATGGCCTCGCCTCGGTATCAATGAGTATCGTCAGTGGTATTCGAGTTGTGTATTACGTTTGGCTAGCCAGAGACATGAAGAATATTTGATTGGGTACATGCTGGGATAGTGTGGGCTATGGGTATGCCGCCAACCACCTTCCAAACAGGGCAGCCCCCAGCCATCAGTTGAATGCAGCACTGCTTCGCCATCCATCTAAGTGGCCCTCCTTACTTAAAAACTTCAGCCTCCACCTCAAAGAGGCCCAATCCCAAGGCAGATAATGAGCCACTACTTTGCAAGTAACTGACAAACTACACTAACAATCGGCATATTACTGTCCCAGTTAGGCGAATTTTGTTCCATAAATAGACAATACAATATCTCATCAGGGCACGTCACACCTCCAGCTAGTGAGTGGTTGAGGTTGTGTATTTTTGTGTGAGTTGTTGAAGATGTAATTTTTACAAGACCTGTTTCAGTGGTTGTTTTTTCTTTCTTTGTATGTGTTTTCTGCCTGTGCTTCAAAACTAGCCACAGAGGGATGTGATGGATTTTTAGAACTGTGTTTATTGAGTTGTGCATTTTTTATCGTGCCAGATACAAGTGGTGCTTTTTGCATCGAACTTTCCTCAACTTGCAACATTTTCAGGCCATTATCACGTGGTTGTGCATCTTTTTATTTTTATTTACAGTATATGTGCCATAATTCGGCCTGCGGCAGCCATCTAAAGGGCACTTGCAGACCAGCCTCAACGTCAAGATTTACACGCCAGCAAGCAACCCGCTTGACGTTGAGAGGCCTCGAGGCAAGCACAGCTGTGCCCGAGGCAACACAATGGCGATTCTCCCGAGGCGGGAAGCGGCCAAGGGTGTGTGCAGCAATACTGCAAGCGCACAAAGGTATGGGACCAGAAATTTGAGAGACAGCAGCAGCGGGGGTCCCCCATCCGTCGGAGCTAGAAGTTGCGACAATTGCATGGGAGGGAGGACGGCCACGGGATCGACCCACAGCAGGAGAGTGTATAAAGTAGCTTGTGGCAGCTAACTTGAACTTTGATTGCCGGTTCGATTTGGCGGGGCTAACTTTATGGTACTTTACTTAAGAGCCACTCTGGCATCAGATTCGGAGATAAATTCCCATCCGCATTCGGTTACATAATGTATTGATGCCCGCTGGATAATCTTGATCGCGATAAGTCTCTCTCATTCTACAGCCATCTTGCCATGCCCCCACCCAATCTAAGGTCTGAGGACATTCTTTGGTGGGTTGTCACACTTGTGGTGGCCCTACCTCAGTACATTGTGCTTGGTGTGGCACTCCAGGTCTACCCACAATACTGCAAAGTATATTTGCATAATTCCGCCCTCTCTGGATGTGCATGGCTTGATGAGCTCCTCCATGGCCATGAGGACTGCATCTATACTGCTCTAGGGATGAGATGGCATGTTTTTTTGGCACTCATCTTCCAACTGCATGCAATAGGCCACATTGAATCTGAGAGAGCTCATATCCTTCTTGATGAATCTCTTGCAATCTTCCTGTACACCTGCGTCACTGGAATGGCTATGGATCATGTAGCTGAACAGTTCCAACACTCCCACACCACAATATCTGAGTCTGTTTATCAGTATTTCTTTTATTTTGTAGCTCATACATAAAATAGGCATTTCTGGAAGATCTTGACCATTTTATTGGCTCCCAAATTTTATACAAAATATTTGCAGCTTCCAAACACTAGTGATCCACTGCCAGACGCCATTTGGAACAACCCTAAGTGGTGGCCCTACTTCAAGGATGTGCTTGGTGCACTTGATGGCACTCATATTAACTGCACACCAACTGCAGAAGACTTGCATACAGCACGGAACAGAAAGGGCAGAGTAACCCAGAATTGTTTGGCTGTGGTTTCCCTTAGCATGCGATTCCTATTCTTCACAGGTGGCTGGGATGGTTGTGCTGCAGATGCAACAATGTATTCTGCAGCCAGATTGAAGGATTTCCATATTCTGGAGGGCAAATGCTATCTTGCAGATGCAGGGTTTTGAATTTATGATGCACTTCTAGTGCCCTATTGCAACGCTTGCTATCATCTTGCTGAATGGGCAGGGGGAAATTGAGGGTATGACTTCTGTGTCTCTAAAATATATCTGCTTCTCATATTTTGTCAGCCCAATCAACCTGTGAAATGCTTCTATGGAATTCAGGATCAGACTCAGAGAAATAGGCATCTGCAGCAGCTACATCACTCCCAAACAAAATGGTCAGCTTGGTGCATTCATCACCACTGAGATAGTTGTCCTCATAATCTGCCTTCAACAGCTGCTGAGCAGCAGCGACCTTCTTGGTGGGAGACATCGCCGATGATGACTTGGGCATAAAACAGTTCCGAAGCACATTCCCAATGTTGTCAACAGAACAACTGAGTTGAGAGATGGCTTCTGGGCCTGAAACCTTGGTGTATTTACTGCTCCATGGTACCTCGATATCATCCGAAGCACTCTGCTTCACCAAAGGTGCAGGAGTTGCTGTGCTGGGAGGCAGGTCTGGGGGTCGCTGGGACAGAGGAAGACTGAGAGGCACTGTGTACAGGGGTCTGGGAGGCAGTGGGCTCGGGGCCAACATCATTGGCAGGCTGTGAGTCACCAAAGTTGGTTTGTAACCAGTCGCTGAACCGCTGGGAGCCGTCAGAACCCATCTGCGACTGTTCCTCGTCATTCTGGGACTATGAGGAAAAGACCAGACCCATGTCAGCCATCTGGGTCAAGGCAGCATTGAATGTATATTGGCCCTGAGCACATGACGGTAAAATCTCATGGACTTTGTCCCAGAGTGGCCACCCAGCATTGGCAAACGGTTTGAATTGTGCATGTGTCTTTATAAATGCCTCCCAGGCATCAAGATCAGCTTCCTTGATATTGAAGCCGCCCTCATCAGTCCAGGTAAATCCTGAAGCTCCGGGATATGCATGGTGCTTGGCTTTGTAAATGTTGTCATGAAGACTGCATAGCTATGCAGAAATTGAGGTTAATGTGGACTTAAAACAGTTGTAAGGACACACCACTGCACCGGCCTTGGGTGCCCCAAACGAGGTCAAATGCGCAGTGGCATCATTTAATTCTGCCTTGGCCCAATTTCCACCTTGTCCAATGCTTGCATGGACACTGTAGAAGTAATCAACCAGGCAGGTGGTGTCTGAGGGGTCGGCAATCCAGTTGGAAGTGCTCTGATGCGACATTTTGTGCTCCTGACTGCGGGACACGTCGAGAATGGGCAAAGAGTGCGAAAATTGGTGGCATTATGTCACTTATGTAACTATGTTACATAACGAATGTGAATGGGAATTTATCTCTGAATCGGACGCCAGAGTGGCTCTTACTTTTCACATGCTTGGCAGATCTAACTTGTTGACAGCTAACTTGTACGGTTCTGACCAGATGATGCAAGGGCCACAGTGAATGTTTCCCTGCATCTGAATGGTGTTGAAACCTAGGTAATTATCATTTTCCCTTCTGCTATGACACTCATTTCTTGACTCTATGCTGCACCATCGGTGACAGTGTTATGGTGTATTGATATCATCCTTGTGTCTGCCATAGCCCGTGAGCATGTAAATTAAAGTAAGTCTTGATCCATAGACTTGATTTGAGTTGGGTCAAGTCCAGGCCATGCGGGAATGTGTTTTCCAGCTTCATAAAACTTGATTTGTTCACGGCCGGATACAGCATAGATGCACTGCGTCTGTAGCATGTTGTAGGCTGTGGGAAGTTGATGCACTCATCACACACAGATACGGGTAACAGTAAACAAGACTTAGATCAGAGTTACTTAACTTATCTACATCTACTTCCACTTCTACTTCTGTCAAATGAAATTTACTTGAACTAACTTACACCCACCAGATGCATCGGTTACCATACAGCCCACCCGTTCACTTCTAAGTTACTTTCAAACTTGGGCATATACCATTAAACATAACTATAAGGTTCATTGGAGAACTATTGATAGCATTATTGTAAATGTTGACGTCGCACAGGGAGGTAGTGTATTCAGGCGCAGTTAAACAGGCGTGAGAGATGCAAGAGACCATGGTAACAGGCGATATAGGCTGAATATAAGAGGAAAGCTGTGCGACAGATAGTGGGTACACCGCCAAAGTGCCTCCAGGTTAAGACCAGCTGGGAAGTCCATGTGGCAGCTGTATTTCCTGACAGCTGGAGCCAGGTGAACGCCAGGTGGATACCAGCTGTGCTTTGCAGCTGAAATCTCAGTCTCCCACCAGCTGTACCTCACCTGGTGACAACCTGGTGTTGTCAGCTGGCCTCAGGACCGTATTTTGAATATTAAATTTCGTATTCCCTTACAGTATGCAATGACTAGCTGCGCATACTGCCACCAGCAACGGATACCAGTGTTGTACTTAAGACTTAAGACTTAACTTCCATTAAGGCTTAAGATGCCCTTAATAAGACTCCTTAGCTTCGGCGGCAAACCAAGTTAGGGGTTAATTAAGCCTTAGTGACCGTCATCACATGGTTTTTCATTGTGGATGTGTCCTTCGAAATTCCAGATCCCCTTGCTCTGGCGCAAGGAACACAATTTCTTCCTCGCACATTGTCTCTGCTTTGGCGAAAAAGTTCCTGAGGCAGCAAAGCGCCCGTCACGCAAGCCATTCACTCGTGAAACCCTTTTGATGGAGTTGTTGGCACAAGAATATTTGGATGAAGAACCGGATGGCGCGTAAACTTGAAGGATCAGGAGATGATTACGAGGGGTAGCATGGTACACACGTTGTGAATAGCTAGTAAACGGCTGCAAAAAAACGATCTTAAGGCCTTAATATAGCCCCCTTATTAATGTCTTAATTAAGGCCTAAGGCCTTAAAATAAAAATTTGACCCTTAATAACCCCTTATAATACAACACTGACGTCGGATACCAACAAATCGCCATCACTCGGATCCACTACATCATACATGCTCATTCTGACATTCTGTCGTGAATTTGCGGAGGCCGGCCGCGTAGTTTATAGATCTGGGTGGGGGAAGGAGCGCCCATCTGGCAGCCATGTCAGTCTGAAAGATTCCTTAAGAAGGTTTGGCGGTGTCGCGCGATTCGATAGCAATGGTGGGCGTCGCCGCATTGAAGGTCCATGCGCCTTTGACGTTTGACAGTTTGACAGGCCATCACGTGCATGTTGGTCAATTCGTGACTTTCTTCTTTCCTCCTACTTCCTTTCTCTGCGGTGTGTCAAGTCTGCAAGGCGAGTGCTTGTGTCTCTCGCTGCATGCCCTTACAAGCTTGCTTGGCCGGCCCGAATGCTCATGTACCCGACAAGACCACGCGTTTGTACAACGCACACCGTGTTTTTTTCCAAGAAATGTCGATGCCCTCTTTCGCCTATATCTCGTGGAGGAACGCACATCTCTTGGTGATACTGCTAGTCGTTCTCAGCTTCCTTATGTTGCAATCTTGATGATCTGGCCACTGAACCGACCGGACTTGTCGTCTGGTTCAATCAACACCTTTCTCTACATATCTCGCCAGCACCCGTCAAATCTATTGCCGTTATTCCAGTCCGTCTATCCTCGAATTCACGTACCCATACATCCCAAGCCTCATCCCACGCCTCAACGACAACACTCCGAGTTCTGTCACAGACGTATTGACGAAGACCTCCGGATCATGAATCTCTACCACTCCACATTGCATCAAGTTTGCTCAAGTAATCATGTATGCCGTGGTTTCCTCTGCGCCATCGTCCAGCATCCATACTCTAGGGATTTGGTCATCGAGCTTGACGGCCACGGCAATGAAAAGTCGCAGCCATCGCAGTGCTCACGCGCTGGTTCCGTACGCCAAGTGAGAAGTCAATTGCGATGTCATCCACCCCTCAATCCCTTGCTAGCTTCAACGCCCAGCTTGCAAACCTCATTGCTGCATGCTCAGACCTGGTCTTCAATTCAAGCCTTCAAGTAACATCAGCCTCAGAAGCTCCATGTCATTTTCGAGGCATCGGCCTGCAAGTTACCAGTGCGCTTCAAGCTCCCGAAATCTCAAGTGTTGTCTACGTATCTATGCTATTCGAGTTTTGATCTCTTTCCTCGTGGATTCCACCTCTGTCCCCGTGAATATCACACCTCTCGTTCAAAAATCGGACAAGCTCGTCCTCTGTGTTCTGTGTCATCTGCATCGTTACAACTTGCCCGTTTCTCATCTTTGGACTTGTATTCTGTAGTTACACAATGTCCGTTTAATTAAAAGCACGCTCAATTCGTATCTGCAATTTGAGAGGCCAGAGAAAAATAAATTTAAACCAATTCCGCCCGTCTAGGGTGACACCCTGGTTTCAGGTTCTGCTTCCAGCTGGTCGCCAGCCGGAACTGGTCCCATGATGGACCCATACAAGATTTGCCCTGGAGGCTAGTTAATTTTCAGCTGGCCACCAGCTCCTTGCGACATGTGTTCTGCATGCCAATTTCAGCTGGTGGCCAGGTGGTCGCCCATTGGTGGTGTAGGTAGGTAGGGTAATCACTGCACATGACAGTTCTTTTCCAACACTCCCACTGGGTGTTGCGCAAACCCACACATTCCCACTGGCAACATGCACTGACCAGTCAAAAAAACACGGGACAACACCATGGAAAATATCCAATCCATCCCAAAACTTGATTCATCATCCACATAACATCTCATCATCTCCAGCTGGTCTGACAGCTCTTGTTCTGGAGTTTTGCACGGTTGGTCTCGGCTTGTAGTCCCTTGGCAGCATTTGAGTTGGACAATACTAGCACCACACCAGAGCTAACATTCGGCACTTGTCGCATTACAGTTCAGTTGGCAGCAGTGCTGCAGCAACACAAGCACCCTGTGCAGGACAGGACACTGGGGTGCTTCACAACTAGGACTCCTATGTAGAGGGGTAGCACGAGAGCAGCAGTTCGAAGCAGCAGCAGGCAGGATTGCGTTAATTTTTCTCCCCAATATAGGCCTAGGCTACAAATATGGCACACTTGGGGCCATTACCAGTGGTTAAGAGTGGGAATGTCCAATTATTAACCTGTTTTGTCGCCTGTGACAACTGACCTGTCCTGTAGCAATTTATCTAGACTTCATGCCGGGATGGAGACAGAACAGACTTACCTGTTGCCTACCCGTAAAAATGATGGCCTTGCCTGTCTCAGGCACAGTCAGTCATGCCATCCACAAAGACTGTGAACACATCGTGTGATTGATCTACATGGTCTTATCCAAGGATTTCTTCACCTGACTAGCCAGCCATAACTGTAACCCAAAGTAAGTGTGTTACAATTGAGCTATAGATGCCTGGTTACCTCAAATTTCAATGTAGATCAAGGCAAGTAATCAACTACTTCAAGTAACTTTAAATAACTTCAAGTTACTTGGAAGTAACTTGTCCCACCAAGTTAGATCAATGTGTTGGACTCTGTCTTTAGACTGCCATTCTCGCATCTGGAATCATCTTTGATCTTATCAGATCACATCTGATCTGGTTCTGATCTTATCATGATCTGATTTTGCATCGGACTATTATTGTACTGATACTGATCTTATTGTCTTGACATTGATCTTGTTGTCTCTATTGTGTTGATACACATCTTAATGTTTTATTATTATTATTATTATTATTAGTTCAATTATACTGCGTGCGGGCCCCTTGGGGCCCATGTAGCAGTTCTACAGAGGACATGTTAACTAATGGCGGGCGAAGTGAGATGCGTGTAGTGGTATGCGCGAGTGGGGGAGAGTGTGATGATGCCGAGGGAGGTGGTCTATGTAAGAACTGTCAATGCAAGTGTGTGCGGGTCATGGCGGAGATGGGGAGAAGTCTAACTATCAAGAATAATTTTATCTAGAGGAGGATAAGTATGAGTAAGTTTAGGTAGTCAAAGCAATAAGTTTCGAGTCAGAGAGCGTAGAGAGGGAAGCGGCCTGTGTTGTGCACGAAGGCGAGCACGGGGCCGGGGTCAGCCTTGGTGGATATGAGGCAGCGGAGGGAGAGACGGGCAGTGCCGAGGCGAGAGATTAGGCAGAGGCGGTGGGCGTGATAGGCGGGGCAAATAAGGAGGAAGTGGGGAACTGATTCGGGGACGCCGCAGTGGTGGCAGTTGGGGGAGGGAGTGAGGTTGAAGCGGTGAAGGTAGGCGTTCAGTCCGATGTGCCCGGTGCGGAGTTGCGTCAAGATGCTGCCTCGCGGCCTGCTGAGCTCGCTGTACGGTCTCGCGACGGCCTTGGAAGGGAGCGCAGAGTCGAAGGCGGCGATACAGGAGAATCTGGGGGACAAGGACCATTCCGCAAGCCACCGCGCTGCAGACGCCTTGGAGCCGGAAGCCACTGCCGCAGCCTTGCTGGAGGGGAGCGGCGACTCGAAGAGGGAGATCCGCGACGCCAGCGGCGAGAACATGCCTACAGCAGCTTCCTTCGCGCGGGCGTCTACAGCCTCGTTCCCCTCGATTCCTATGTGTGCGGGCACCCAGTGGATCCTGATCTTGAGGGTACGGCGCGCACGGAGGAGGCGTCCAAGCAGGGCATGGAAGGCGGCAAGGAGGTACTGGCCAGGTTGGGGTTTGGGAGAAGAGAGAGCGATGATGGCCGGCTGGCAGTCCATGAAGAGGTCGACGTTGGTGAGGCGGGGCGTCCCCGCGATGATGTCCAGAGCTAGAATCGCCCCGCAGACTTCAGATTCGAAGACGGTGTGCTCACCCTCCGTGCCCAAGTACTTCTGCCTCGTCTCGCCCATATCCAACCCTTTCATCGCGACTGCTGCCGCTCCCACTCCTCCCTCGAAGCCTGAACCGTCCGTGAAGATGCAGAAGCCGCCCTTCGCTACAATTCCCTCCATGTCTGCACAGGCATCGTCCTTCGTTTGTGCGATTCGGGTGGTGAGCGCTCCGGCTGGCAGGGGAATGATTCTCCGCTGAGGGTCGATGGTCTCGAAGTCGTGGAGAAAGGCGGGAAAGGCAGCGATGAGGTGGTGGATGGGGGAACGATGGAAACGAGGGACACGGCGGCAGCGCTGGAAGATGCGACGGATGGGGTTGGAGGCGGGTAGGGTCGCGAGCCTTGCCGCTGCATTGAAGGCCGAGCGATTGAGGCGGATGTGGACAGGGAGGAGATTGGCATGGAAGTCGAGTGTATCAGTGGCGGTCGTGCGTAACGCACCAGTAATCATTTTACACGCCTGCCTCTGAACTTTCCCAAGTGCCTTCGCAACCCACACCGTGCCCGCCCGTCTAGCCCCCCTCCCGCGTCGACACTGGTCTATACCACACTGGAAGCGCATACTCCATGCGCGGGACGACGACCGTGAGGAAGAGTTGCCGGACGTAGGGGTGCGGTAGGCCGAAGGAAGGGGAAGAGATGCGGGGGAGAGGGCGAGTACGGCCTTGGTGCCCCGGCTCTGGGCTAGCTCGACATGATTGCGGAAGGTGAGTTTATTGTCCAGAATCACGCCGAGCAGCTTGGCCGTGGTGGACGCCTCAATGGTGATGCTGCCAATTCTCATGGGCATGGCGCGGTAATGATCTCGGTGACGGCGTGGGGAGACAAAGTGGACGAGCTGGAATTTGGGGGAGGTCGAACTGGAGGCCAAGCCGTTTGGAACAGGGAACAGCAAAGTCTAGCATGTGGTTTTGCAGTTGTTCGGTGGTCTCCTCAACGGTGTAGCCCACTTCCAGCCTTGAGTTATCGTCGATGTAACCCGAGGTGCCGTCAGCCAGGAATTCGTCCGCAAAGATGAGGTAGAGCAGCGCGCTGAGCGGAGAGCCCTGAGGGAGGCCATTGGGGACCGCGCTGGGCTCAGAAACGTGGTCGTCGAAGACGAGCCGCGTGCTTCGTTCCGACAAGAAGCTTGAGCAAGCGCACCACGGGAGTGGGAACTCGTTTGCGCTCTAGCGTGCGGATGAGATGCTCGTGACTCACGGATGGGAACGCTTGCGAGATGTCCATAAGAAGGAGGCTCGCAACCTTTCCTACCCGCCAAGCGTCTTTGACCCGTTGCACGAGCTGGAGCAGAGCGTCAACAGTGTAGCGGCCAGGGCGGCCACCAAACTGGTTGGGGGAGAGCAGCCCGTGCTTCTCCGCAAGCCCAGATAGCCATTCCGTGACCACCGACTCGACAACCTTCCCGAGACATTCTTCCTCCGCAATGGGGCGGTGCGCACCGGGCAGCGTGTAGTCACTCTTCCCGGGTTTGCGGATGGTGACAGTGAGGAAGACACGCCAGGACCTGGGAAAGTAGCCGATCCGCAGGCCGGCTTCGAGGATTGAGAGGAGGATGGGTGCGAAGATGGTGCGAGCTGAGGAGATGGCGATGTTGGGGATGCCTGAGGGGCCGGGCGCTTTCCACGGGGACAGTTTGGAGATGGCGCGGTGGATGTCGTCGAGAGTGAAGAGAGGGCCAGGGAGCGGTGCAGGGAGGATCTCGTCAGCATCGGGGTGGGAGGTCGGCCTTTGGCGGGAAGAACTTCTCGTGCAGGACTCTTGCTTTCTCGGCAGGGGGTAGAGGCGATCGAGCCGTCGGGAGCCACAAGGTCGGGGATGCGGGAAGAGGCGGACATGCTGCCTGGGTCCAGCGCGTACTTCGCCGCCTTCCAAATATTGCCCCGCGGGAGTTCGCAGATATACTCGCGCCAGTGCGCGCGCTTTGCGCGGCGAATGGCGGAGTGGTATCTGTTTCTCGCTGCACGCATCATCTTCCAGCTGGGATCAGCGGGGTCGTCCTTTTGGATGGCATGGTGGGCGACGTTGTACGCACGCCGCAGGGCCGTCAGCGACGCGTTCCACCAGCGACGCGTGTACGGTGACATGCGCGTGAGCGGGACGTGGGCCTCGAGCACTGTGGTCACCGCAGCCGTTAGAGCATCGACGTAGGCATCGATGTCTGTAGGCGAGAGGAGAGGAAGTAGTGGGAGGGGGTGGCGGGACAGGTACGATTCGAGGAGTTCAGGGAAGGCGTCCCAGTCGGCACCACGGAAATTGCGGCGGGGAGGCGGTGAGTGGTGTTCCAGCGGGATTGCGAAGGAGCATGAGATTGAGGAGTGGTCGGATCCATGGCCGGGGAGTACGACGCATTTCTCTAGCAACTTGCCTAGGGTAGCATCTGAAATGAAGACGAGATCAATTGTTGAAGTGGTGTGATGGACAGGAGAGTAGAAAGTGGGGGTCCCGGCTTTAACACATTGGCGGAGGCCGTTGACGCGCATGATGTCAATGAGGAGGGAGGAGTCGCAGTTGGCGGTGCATTCGGGGTGAAGAGGACCGGACCAAAGTGTGTGGTGTTTATTGAATCGCCGAAGATCGCGAGAGAATGATGTTCAGGGAGGGGATTGATGGTGCGGAGGTGGCGGTCAAGAGGAGAGATTCCATCATCGGTATCTGTACGGTTGTATACTGAGTAAATATGTATTGTATGTGTGTCTAAGGTAAGAGTAATCGACGTTATATTGGGAGTTTTAATGGTATTTTGAGAGTATTTAGAAGACGGTATGGTTTTAGAGATATAAAGTAACGTATCAGGCGAGGAGGTATTGTATGTAGGGAGGAGGATTCGGTCCCAATGAACTGACGAGAGTGATGTATATTTATTGAGGTTCTTGGACGCAGAGGATATCGTACAGGGAGGGGTCAGAGTTGTTAAGGAAGGAGGAAAGTACTACATAGGATTTATGGCAATTGAGGGATAGTATACGAAGGTTCTGAACAGTATATTTCTTGGGTGTGTTATTCATGTGGGGGAGGGGGAGGGTTAGAGGGGGCCGGGGAGGGAAGGGAAGGGGTAAGGTCAACGGGGAACTCGCGGTTGGAAGGGTCAAGAGGGTCAAAGTTGGGGTCGAAGAAGATCCTGCCGCTGAGGCGCGCATGCTGGAGGTCGCGCTCACGGATGCAGACAGGGCAGTCACGGTGGTAGGAGGTGTGAGAGCCTCTGCAGGTCACGCAGCGGGGAGAAAAGTGGTCGCATCGCTTGCCGGTCACACACTTGGATTTAGAAGTGGAGCAGGGGCAGGCAGCGGTGCGGTGGGGCTGCGTGCAGCGAGCACAAGTGGGCGAGGACTCCTTGCACTGGGACTGGGTGTGACCATATTGCTGGCAATTGTAGCATTGAGTCGGGGGCTCTTCATATTGGTGAGTGGGGCAGAGGGAAGACTCGATGGCTAGGGTTTGGGCGATGCAACGGTCTGCGGAGACGATATTAGAGAGAGTGAGGAGGAGGGAGGATGCACGTTTGCTCGGGTCGCGGGAGCGCCTTGGGGTTCAGCCAGCGGACTTCAGTGATGACCGAGGGGTCTGCAATCGCGGCGCGGTTGTGGGCATAGATCTCGTGTGCAGCATGGGGGTTGTCTGGCTTGAATGTGCGCAGGACGCTGTTCACGACCACAAGGTAGCGCAGAACTACAAGTTGCGCGCTTTTGGAAAGTTTCGGGGTCCAGTGCGGTGCGGACTGCCGGAGGAGTGCAGTGGTCTTCTCATTGTCTGAGGCTACCAAGAGGCGGCCTCGGGCGAGAACCTTCACTCCTCTAACCTTCGCTCCCTTCAGCTTCTCTACACCTGTGGAGGCGAGGGCTGATATGTTTTATTGTCTCTATTGTTCTTATTGTTCTTATTGTTCTAGGTAGTCTTATTGTTTCTGTAGCTATATAAGTAGGCTAGCATTGTCCTGAGTCCTCAGTCTCTTACTTTGGACTTCAGGCAAGTAGCACTTCACAGTCAACCTAACAGAGTTTCTGACTTTGGACTTCAGACCTCTATGCTTGCCTGTTCAACAGGTTATGGGCCCTGCCCTCTGAACATCTCCTGAGTCTTATCTTGAGATCTTCATCCTTCTGCACATTTTCCACCATCTTCTTGCCCTTATAGTGTGTGTAAGCTTTGTATTTAGGGGCACCGCCAACTGTTGGGACAAATCCTCTTTGAGAGGTAGTCTTTAATCCACCAGTTGAAACAAACGGTAGTCAATCCATTGATTCTGGGGATAGAGCGCAAGTGCCTTACAACTGGGTGTCTAGTAGCATTAGCTTTAACATTACCTACCTACCTACCTTACCTACATCTTCTTCCATGCTCCTGAGGGCGCCATTTGTTGTTTCTGGCATTTGGTTCTAGCTTATCATCCCATCTCTCTGCACATTCCCCTTTTGTTCTGTCTCTGCAGACTCTGTCCTCCCAGTCCTTACAAGGACACAGTGTTCTCTGCTTGGCAGAGTGATGCTAAAGCCAAACTGTGTTGCAAAGAGGTGTTTGGCCACTGCATAGCTGCATCATCATCTCCAGAGGATGCAGCAAGCAGGGACAAATGTTCTGGCATTTTGTGGTCCATGCTTGGCCCAGATGTCAAGCCCTTTGTCCAGCAGCATGAGGACAATCCTAAAGCTATGTGGGATGCCTTGATTGAGCTTTTTTCTCCAAGAAAGACTGGAGCTCACTTCAATGTCTACAGAACTCTCACCTCTATTTGTCTCAGGGAGGATGAGACTCTTCTGTCTCTCACAGGTCATGTCTCTGCTGCTATGCGCCTCCTTACTGGGTTTCATCCTACGGACTTGATGATGAGGGACAGTTTTCTGTTCTCAAAGCACCATTTGAGCAGTCCTCTGGTGATCTCAAAGTCTCAGACATCACTTCAGTCAACCCTTTTCCCAAGGCCACAGGATCTAATTGGTCTCAGTAGTTAATGGGTCCTATGGGGGGTAAATTTGGCAGGGGTTCCCACATAGAGTGGGAAGGACCATGGTAGGTGTGGGAAGTGTATGGTCTTCCCATATCAAAAATCTGGGCCCCATATTACCAATTTTGGCTTCCCACTTCTGATGTAGTCCTTCCCAGGGCATCATGTCACAGGTGCCAAACAATCCCTGATATTGCATGCATTTCTGCATGTATTGGGCTGCAAGTAGGTGATCCTTAAAGCCCTCACCTAGCTTAACGTGTGGAGGGTGTCACATACAATAAAATCAACATTTTTATGTAGACCCATCAAATACCTTGCCCCTGTTCATCTGGACCAACACTAATAGTATAGAGGATATATAGGCTTTCCTGCAGACTTTCAAAGATTATAGGTGGTCTGAAATAGCCTCCAGGGGCATGGATGGGGTCAAAGCATGGGCACATTGGGGACATATGTATGGGCTTGTAGTGTAGGGGATATGGACTATGCCATCCAGGCTTAAACTGTAGTTACATGCCACAAGACAATGCACCTATCACATAACTTCAGTACTGTAATATACACTGAGCAGGGAGTCAATGTAGACATGTTATCTAAGTTGGATTCGGTACTAACCATTTAACCAGACTTCCAACTAAAATGCAACCCCGGGCCCGGCGGGCGGGGGGGGGGGGGGGGTGTTGTGTTCGTCCCCCAGCCTGACCTAAGAATGCTTCGCAGAAGTGCGGACGGACCAGGGCCCACAGGACTTGTTTAATTGGAGCATAAAAACCCACCAGGGGGGGGGGGGGGGGGGGGGGGGGGGGGAAGGGGGGGGGGGGGGGGGGGGGGGGGTAAAACCCCGGGGGGGGGGGGGGGGGGGGGGGGGGGGGGGGGGGGGGGGGGGGGGCCCGGGGGGCCCCTGGAGTACGATGGCTGTTAGGCTAACCATTTAACCAGTCTGGTTAAATGGTTAGTACTATGGTTATGTTGTGTTTCCAGGCTTGGAGTACTGGCTGTTCCTGCTAGGAGTATAGACTAGCATACAGCTCAATGCCAACAATCATCCCTTGAGGTTCATTATTTACTTACACATGATGCAATGGTAGTCAACAGTCACTTTGGTTGGAACCACTAGGGAATACAACATAGATATACCATCTCACCTTCAGCATAGTCTGTACATAGGTTCTGTGGAGTGGTGCATTGGTCAACAATGACTTGTGGAACAGACCACAGCCCACATGGGTGTGGAGGGGTGGAACGCCCGGCACGTAGGTTCAAGAATTGGGTCGGTAGTCTGTGTAGGGGTCGAAGGAATGTGAGGGATAAAAATAGAGAATGGGTCTCGGGCTGTAGAGTGTGAAAATGGAATAAAAACAAAGTATGAAAGTGTGAAAATGCCGTGTGTCAAGGGTGATGTCATAATACGTCATTTGAGTGGTTCAGGTGGCTATGAAGCCCACTGATGATGTTGGGGGGAGTAGGGGGTGAGGTCCTCCAATGGTACCTCTGGGCATAAGCCCTGCACTGGTCACGGAAGATGGTAGTTCGTGGTCAAAAGGATGTGATCTGGCATTGTTAATGGTACAAATAAATGCTGTAATGTAAATTACTGATGTAACAAAGTAGAATTAGAAACGGAATGTGGAAGGATTTCCACATCCCAGCTGTCCAACCCCTCCACAGTGCGGGGGATTTTGATGTCATCCCAGACATCAGTTTAAGGGAAGGAAGGAGGAGGATGGCCGTAAAGTATGAATAAAGTGAATGTAAAAACTATACGTGCAAGGTAAGTAATGGTTGAACAAAGCAGAGGTAACTGTATGTAAACAGTGAGTGAGTAATAAAGGAATCAAGGAGTAGATGATAACGAATCGATAATCTAGTCAAAAATGCGATAAAAAAACCTTTCGAAGACTGGGGGACCTGGGAATCTCGTAGCCAACATTCTTCCGATCCAGCGCGTCAATGAGCTTGCGCAATTCGTTACGAATTGGTGGTGAAACGAAGAGGAGTTTGAAAATGGATAATGGGATGTGTGGAGATGAATCCTCGGATGACGAGGCTGCTGGTGGTTTTGAATCGGGAAGAGGTATGTGAACAGGAAGATAAATGGGAGGTGAGGGAAGGCGCTTGACAGGCGGAAAGTGCGGAATATTCAACACGACGCTGCGATCTGAATGGGGAATAGGATGCGGACTGACCATGCTAGGCTGCGACACATGCTGGGGATTCGAATTTATGCCAGGCTCGACTGCATGAGGACGAACGCCAGCAGGTAAAGCAATATTCGGGGGATTTAATTTCGATGTGGAAAGCAACGTCGTTTTATGGTGTGCAATGTGGGCAGAACAAGAACGAGAAGCGAGTCATTGAGGTGAGAGCAAGTGTGCTGCAACTCCGCTGGAGTGTCATGTCATGGGGAGTGGTGAACCGTCGAATGAAACAAGACGAAAATTGGAAGTGAATATGGCCAGATGGTGGGAAATGAGCTCGAGGGTACATGGGCAAAACTGTGGATGCAAACGATGTCTACCCATTCCTCTGCACACAAAGCAGCGGCGCGATGAAGAAGAAATAAGCAGTCTGCTGGTAGACCAAGGTTGATGGGTCGTCATCTGGGTATATCGTCGAAGGGTGCAGCAGAAAACGGAGAAATGGTTCTGAATATCTCGTGGAGGCGTGAAAGGGAAATCAGGTGGAAAATGGTAAAAGTGGCGTGGAGGCGTGGGCTAAGGCTCGGGCTCGAAAGGACTTAGTGGAGGGAACTATACGGGCTAGAGGTGGAGATGCTTCACTGGCAGCATGCTCACGGTAGAGCACTCAGGTCACCGGCCACGTCGTTGTGGTGGTTCAGGATCAAAAGGGAGATATATTTACATCTGTACGTACGAAACAAATAATCGGTTCGAGGACTGATGTACCGTACGCTAAGCGGCAAGATAGGCAAAAGAGGGAAGTCGACGAGCGGGTCATTCTGCCCTTCCACAGCAATGACTTTTTGTGATGGGTTGAAGGTGAAGGTGAAGTGTTGGGGTTGGAATGTGAAGTGGGAAGCGTGGGCGGTGGCACGGACGATGCACAAGACAGCATGGAGCACGGTGCAACGCAGGGATGCAGAACATGCGAGTCATTGTGGGGACGCACAGAGCAAGCTGCACGCGAGATATCGAGGTTGAAAGGCAAATTATGAGGTGGAGACGGAGGTGTAGGCGAGGCACTGGACCACATGGAGCGCAGTGCGACGTGGGGATGTGAGGCGTGTGAAACAACGTGAAAACGTGAAGAGGAGGCTGTGGGATGCAAAGGAAGGGACGTAGCTGACAAACTAGACGAGCCGTTCATCTGCCCAGTGCACAATGCGATGTGGGAATGGAAAACGTCCATGGGAACGATGGGACGTGCGGCAAGCAGCGTAGGAGCCACGGGATGCGATGCAAGAGGTGTAGACAGCAGCATGAACGATGCGTGAGACTGCATGGAGCATGGTGTGGTGCAGGGATGAGCGTCACGTGAAGCGTCGTGGCAGCACAAAGAAGCGGCTGTGAGGACTGTCATAACAAATGACAAATGAAGGATGTGGAATAAAGTCAACAGACCATGCAGAATACCCAGTAAAAACCCTCAATGAGCTTTTTCCCCCCCCTGCGATGGTCACCACTGTGGAGGGGTGGAACACCTGGCATGTAGGTTCTTGGAACAGGTTGGTAGCCTGTGTAAGGCTTGAACAAATGATAGGGAATAAATTTATGAATGGGTCCCGGGCCGTAGAGTGTGAAAATGGAAAAAAAATAGAGTATGAATGTGTGAAAATGCTGTGTATCGAAGATGACATCGTAAAGTGTGATTTGGAGGTTATGGGTGGCTAAGTAGCCCACTGGTGACGTTATGGGAGTGAGGGGCGAGGTCCCTCGATGGTACCTCTGGGCGCTTGGCCTGTGCTGGTTGCGGAGAATGGTGGTTTGTGGTCTGAAGAAGTGATGTGGCATTGTTTATGATACAAACAAATGCTGTAAGGTAAATTACTGGCGTGTCAAGGTAGAATTAGAAACAGAATGTGGAAGGATTTCCACATCCCAGCTGTCTGACCCCTCCACATGGGACATCCCAATTTTAACTGGGAGCACCTATAGATAAATGGTCCTTCCCATCACAGCAAGGGCTTTCCCACTGACATGTCCCATTTTGCTCTGGGACTTCCCAGATCAATGTATCCCATATGTAATATGGGAAAGACCACACCTACCATATAAGGCAAACATAGCTAGTCAGTGTGGACATTCCCGAGTTGCAACTGGGAAGGACCACACCTACCATTTATGGTAGTACGGTGGTCCTTCCCATATTTACCTTAAAAGGAAGGTGTGGTCCTTCCCACTTTGTACAATGATAAAAAATGGTCCTTCCCATCTTGCAACTGGGAGGGACCATGCCTACCATTTATGGTAGTACAGTGGTCCTTCCCATTTCATGATTGGGAAGGACCATATCTACCTTAAAAGGATGGTGTGGTCCTTCCCAGTTAGTTCCTTTTTGAGACACTAACGCTTTCTGGCCAAAAAGGAAATCAGCAGATATGATCTTTCCCTGTCATTTCCTTTTTTGGGACACTAACGCTCTCTGGCCAAAAAGGAAATTGGCAGATATGGTCCTTCCCTGTCATTTCCTTTTTTAGGACACTAACGCTTTCTGCCCAAAAAGGAAAGACTCTACATCAACTCATCAATATACCATCTATAACAGCCTAACTACTGGGTGCACTATATATGGTCAATCCCTAAGTCTCAGGCCCCCAAAAATCTGCTTGATTCTTGGCACAATCCTAGACCATGGGGCAGAATCAATATATTTGGGAGGAATAGTATTTGCCTTGTGCTAGAATACAGTCCATCATGTCTTTTGGCTAAGCCCATTAGCTGCAATTTTATTAGGCCAGAACAGTAGGATATACCTGACCAATCAGCAGATACTCAATAGCTCAAAAATTGAAAACAAAAAAAAAGCACCAGCATCAAGGCTCAAACCAAGGAGCAGGAGCCTATGGATTTGTCATCAACCCAAAAAAAAGTGCAGGTGACACCACTACACTACAGAGGCACCAACATGCACTGAACATGTCCTTAGGATTGGGATATACTCGGTATCACAAAAAGTGACCGGCTTTTGCGGTTTAATGGAAGAAATAGCTAGTTTTTTACAACTTTAAAAGTCATTACATGTCAATAGGGTGTATGTCCGCCATTTGCTTCAACCACTGCGTCAACCACTTGCGGCATGCGATCCACGAAACAATCAATTTCATCAATGGTGATTTGATCCCAGGCTGCCTGAATTGCATTGCGCAGCTGCCCGTATGAAGATGGTTGGGGTCCAGTTTCTTGAATATGCTTCTTTAGGATCTGCCACACCGGCTCGATGGGCGAAACATCCGGAGAAGTTGGTGGATGGGGGGAAAATGGGGACGTGATGATCCTTGAGCCAGGTCTGCGTGATCTTCGCACGGTGTGAAGGTGCGCCGTCCTGTTGAAACATGAAACCTGGCCTCTGCCTGAACATTTGGCGCTTGAAATTGATGAATGGCCCCTCAAGTACCTGTGTAATGTATCGCTGGCCCATCATACCCCCACCCTTGCCTCCAGGATACTTGAGAATGACAAGTGGCCCCTTGACTCCCTTTATGATTATTCCCCATACCGTTGCATGAATCGGGTTCTGTGGCAGTACAGGGACACAGCACTCGTCCAGGAATTCCTCTCCAGGCCGCCGTGTCACCCAAACACGACCCTTCTTGTCGTCAAGACAGACGTACGCCTTGTCTGACCACGCGACATTTCTCCATTTGGCCTGATTTATCACCTGCCTCTCTTTCCCCCAAGCCAACCGTTTTTCCTTCGTCCGTAGGGGAGAGGTAAGGCACCTTTTTGGCGACACGTCTGTGGTATTCATCCTCTGCTAAAATGTTTCGGATTGTGCTTTCGCTGACTGCTGGTGTGATTTCATTGGCAATTTCGCGGAATGGCTTCTGCCAGTTTTCAACAGCGATCTGAACAATGTGAGCCTTCTCTGGGGTGCTGAAGATGGGTGGGCGTCCAGAACGAGGAAGATTTCTGGTGGAACCGGTGGCCTGGAATTTGTGCCAAAGATCTTTGCCAGTTGATGGTGTGATGTCATGATCACGACATGCACGTTGGACATTGCCATGCGCCAGAACACCGCCAATGAAGCGGTTCTTTCTGGGAGAATCGAGTTGGTGACGAGGAGGAGCCTTAGGCATGTAGTGGTGGTTGATATTTCACTTAATTTTACTTGGTTATGATGCAATAGGTCGAAAGCCGGTTACTTTTTGTGATACCGAGTATTGTGGTACTGGTTGTATCATATTCGTTGGCCATGTTCCCAAGATATTCATGTGCAGAGATGAATCAATGACTTTGCTCATTATCTGCCGCCCCCAGAGGTGTAGTGCTCCTCAGTTTGCTTCACATCATAGTCTATGTAGAATTCCTTACATGTCAGTGGGAAAGCCCTTGCTGTGATGGGAAGGACCATTTATCTATGGGCACTCCCAGTTAAAATTGGGATGTCCCATGTGGGCTGTGGTCTGTCCCACAAGTCATTGTTGACCAATGCACCACTCCACAGAACCTATGTACAGACTATGCTGAAGGTGAGATGGTATATCTATGTTGTATTCCCTAGTGGTTCCAACCAAAGTGACTGTTGACTACCATTGCATCATGTGTAAGTAAATAATGAACCTCAAGGGATGATTGTTGGCATTGAGCTATATGCTAGTCTATACTCCTAGCAGGAACAGCCAGTACTTCAAGCCTGGAAACACAACATAACCATAGATAACATGTCTACATTGACTCCCTGCTCAGTGTATATTACAGTACTGAAGTTATGTGATAGGTGCATTGTCTTGTGGCATGTAACTACAGTTTAAGCCTGGATGGCATAGTCCATATCCCCTACACTACAAGCCCATACATATGTCCCCAATGTGCCCATGCTTTGACCTCATCCATGCCCCTGGAGGCTATTTCAGACCACCTATCATCTTTGAAAGTCTGCAGGAAAGCCTATATATCCTCTATACTATTAGTGTTGGTCCAGATGAACAGGGGCAAGGTATTTGATGGGTCTACATAAAAATGTTGATTTTATTGTATGTGACACCCTCCACACGTTAAGCTAGGTGAGGGCTTTAAGGATCACCTACTTGCAGCCCAATACATGCAGAAATGCATGCAATATCAGGGATTGTTTGGCACCTGTGACATGATGCCCTGGGAAGGACTACATCAGAAGTGGGAAGCCAAAATTGGTAATATGGGGCCCAGATTTTTGATATGGGAAGACCATACACTTCCCACACCTACCATGGTCCTTCCCACTCTATGTGGGAACCCCTGCCAAATTTACCCCCCATAGGACCCATTACTTACTGAGACCAATTAGACCCTGTGGCCTTGGGAAAAGGGTTGACTGAAGTGCAGACATTGAGGTTGCCTATGCCAATTATCAGGCATTTCCGGACTGCCCATCAGGAAGGAGACACTCACCAGATTAGTCCATTGTCTGGCCTTGCAATGGCTGCAGCTCCACCGTCTCCTCCACCCTCGTCACCTGCTGTTGCTCTTGCAGCTGCACTCCCTGCCCAGTTGCCTGTTGTTTGCCCTGGATGCAGCAAGCCTAGCCACACTCTGTTCATGTGCTTCAAGTTCTTGAACATGATTGGTGTCAAAAGGCCCAACAACAAGGGTGCAGCAGCATCCTCCCAAGTTGCCTCTAATGCAAGTGTTTTCCTCACTTCTGCTGCATCTCTTGCTGATGAAAGATGGAATTCAGACTCAGGTACCACTTTGCACATGACACCTCGTTGTGAGCGTCTATTGAATGCCAAACCACACAGGGTTCCAATCCAAGTTGCAAATGGACTTGTAGTTTACTCAGAGTTGATAAGAGATGCTTTGCTTAAGCCACTGATACATGGACGTTGTAGCTGATACATTATCCTTACAAATGTCCTATATGTTTCACTTTTATCTCATAATCTCATCTCTACTACATATTTGTCTCGCATTCATGGCTATTCTATTCTCATGAAAGAAAACACAATCTCTTTCAGTCAAGACAAGACATGCCTTCGCTTCGCTTTGGCAGAAGAGCAAACAGGTTGAAAATCAATTTAAAGGCTCAGCCTTGACTTGAAAAGCGATTCAAATACATATCCAACCATTAACACAACACTTAGTGAGCCTACATGCGTGCCATGACACAATTCAATCAAAGTAGAACCCGCAACTCAATCCGCTCCATCGGCAAATCCTATAACTTCAATTGGAATGTTGGCGTAAAGGCTGGCCCCGAGTGAATTGTGAATGATGGTCCCGAAAGGTTGATAGAAATACATTAACATCGAACTCAATGCGCAACTGCTAAAGACGTACCAGGAACGTGTCCTTGACGCACCTCTCAGCTCGCAAAGTCCCATGAATTAGTGCGGATGATCCGCCTGATGCGTCGGGGACGCGTCCAAAGCGACACAGGGAGCTGAATGAGAAATTGAGCGTGATGCCCACGCGTAAGGTTCGTGGGGGTTGGCAGTGGAAACACTTACTGTGGCACAGGTTGTGGCTCGTGGGAGACCGGAAATCCCGTGTGTGGAATACGACTCAGGAGCAGAGCTTTACATCAGAGGTGTGGCGGACAAAATGGGTTACCTTGTCAAACCGCGGACATTGAGTGGGGCAGCTTGAAAGATGCTAGCTATCCATTCCTGATTTCTCAGCATATGTATTCCACTCCCAAAGTCGGCAGCGTACCAATCGTACATCAAAGCAGAATGAACGCTGGATGGCGACACTTCCGATAGTCGCGGCTGCTTGGAGAAGTATAACAGCATGTACAGGGCTTCAACCATTCAGAGGTAACGATCGCACTGGGTTGTTGGAAGCCGCGCGGTGAGCGTTAGTTTGAGACTAAATAGGACGACATTTAGGGCTACCTGAATTGTGTCGTCGGCGTGGATCTTCGCAGACAAAGAGGCAGTATAACTAATGAACTGATTGGATCTGGCGCCAGCAATTATTCAGCGGTTCAATGAAGAAGCGTGTGTACATACATACCGTTCGTGATCCGCGTTAAGCTGTTTGAAAAAGAGTTAGCGAGGTTGACGGGGTGTCCCGGAATGTGGAACATGCAATACCAGTGTCCCAATGCGTGAATGGAAAAATTTGCGGGTGACGGCGCGCTGAACGTGATGAAGTGACAGGGACCGCTCTTAGTAACGGACGGAATTCAAGACATTGCCCCCGGCGGTCTTGAGAGGCTGGCAGAATCTTTCAGATCAATTGAGAAGATCCCTTGCTGCCAAAACTTGAAAGGTCTTGAGCGTATCGGTCTTGACCAAAGACTTGATTGCGTAGCATAGTCAAGCTAATTTGAGCGTTTTGAGAAACATCTTGAGGTTTTGCAGTGTCAGGAGAGGTACTTGCGTACTGATCTTGCGAAGACTTCAACCTCCCGGGCTTCGAGACGGGCCCTTATTGTGGCTTGAGCCAGGAAGAGTGGAAAAAAGTAGGGACACAGGGTTTGACGTCCTGCTGAGGCGCTTGACTCAGGACTGACAGAAGAATCAGCCTTGAAGCACGGTATTGGAGGGCAGAAGAATGCTAGGGGGTAGTGGGATGATGGAGGAGGAAGGGAGAAAGGTGATTAGATGGATGCCTCCCTTTTGAGTGGGCCTTGAGCACGCGACTTGTGGGCGGCACGTAAGAAGCGGAAACAGCTGAAGCTAAATTGTGATTTGTGGTCATCTAGAAATAAACATGGGAAAAACACTGACCGAATTAGGTAGACTCAAGGCCAAGGCCGAAAGGATGCTTGTGGTTGGGAAAGAAATGATAAATTGAGGTAATGGCAAAAAATCATGATGCACATCGAGGTATACGACGAGTAATAATAGTTAGGGGAAAGAAAGTGCAGCGTTATTGAACTTGCTTGCTGTTTGACCAGGCCTTGAGTATTCATCCGCAAGCCAGGGAATTGGCGGCACGTAATATGATGGAGTTCACTGAGCCTAAATCATTATCAGGCCTCATTGGCTCAGAATGGAGTGGCACGGAGCTAGCCAGAGCCTGATGGCTATCGACCTACCAAACTGAGAGAGCTCGGAGCGAGGGTGGGGATCGTGGTCCCGGAAAGAAAACCCAAGTATAGGGTGAATCAGATGGACAAACAGGTGCATCGTGATACAAGGCATCTGCTTAATATACGAGGTATGGAGACCTGTTATTTGAAGCGGACATTGATGAGAGGAACCAGGCATTTGTGAGAGAATGTGCTCCCAACTCTGATTCAGCTTTATCTGCAGTTGGAACTTTGCCTCTTGATCTAGACCTGTTGCATCGTCAACTTGGTCATCATTCTGATACTCAAAAGATTTTGAACAAGAAGCTGGTCACTAGTGCAAAGCTTGCTTCAAATCGGAAATCAGATCCAATCTATGAGCCATGTCTTGCTAGCAAGCTGAATGTGGCTCCTTTCCTTCTACTGGATATCGTGCTGAAGCACCTCTTGATCTGATACACTCTGATCTGAAGGAATACAAAGTCTACACCTGAGAGGGGTGGAGATATCATGTTCTCTTTGCTGATGATCACACAGCGTTTAAAATGTCTTTGCACATGAAATGCAAGAGTGGTACATTTAATGTGTTCAAAATCTTCCAAGCTTATGCTGAGAATCATTTTGGACGCAAAATCAAGGCACTTCAAGATGATGAAGGTGGAGAGTACATGTCTAAAGAGTTTGAGAGCTATCTCGTTGATAGGGCGTGTACCAAAACACGCATAAAAACACCTAGTTTTTATTCAAATTTGAACTATCATTAACAGGAACAAGTGAGGTTAGGAAATAGAACTTACACTCTCCTCAGAGTGGTAAGTTACACTGTTGATGGCTGAAAGCCAATAGGCTACCATAAAGACTGGTTAACTTAACAAGGTTGCCTGAACGGCATTGAGTTCTGTTATATTAGATCTACACTATTGGGCTCCAGGAACTAGTGGTAAACTACTTCCTTGAGTGCTGGAGGTGACGACAAGGAACAACCATATCTTTGGTTGACTGCAGCTCATGCAGAGACTCATAAATACTTGAAATATATCAGAAGTTCAACTAGCGGGGAGTCCTTCAGACTTCTTGGTTGAGTTGAATACTTGACATACCTTGTCTGACGAGTACACAGTTGGAGTTCCGAGTTACTAATAACTCATTACTGAACCGAAGGTTGACTTCCCAGTAGTCAATCAGACTGTGATTGTTCAGTGTTCCGGATCGCTGCTATGTCTCGGACTTGCAGCTACTACTGCAACTCAACAGACCTGGATAGAAAGATAACTTTCCACTATGCAAAGGCTAGAGAGGTTTCAACCTGACTGACGGCGAGTCCCCTAGACTTGATTATGGGCTGGTACAAGTCAGTTGTTGATCTCATAGACATCCTTGTGATATTGGCTTAGGTATTGCCAAGCATCAGTCAGCCATGTGGACTGACGGGGATAGGTGCGGCTTAAGGACCGACTTCCCGTTACTCCAAAACTTATTCAAGATTTATTGAAGACTTGTTACTAGTCCTCTAAGACTGGGATATGGGCTCAAGTCGGTCTTATAGAAGCACTAAGAACATTAGAGTTCCTGGGGCAATAGAAATATCTGAATGAAGCGGCTGGAAGGTCCGACTTCTGAGTTGCGGTTAGTTGGATCACCAAGTGGATCATTAGAAAGCAGTAGCAGCCAGTACTCCCCGAAGTAACCTGGCAACTAGCACGCCATTCTGGCACAATACCTTGGCAGCATGCAGTTCATCTCCAACAGGAGGCTACTATACCCATGTTTGCAATTCCTTGAATGCTATTGGCCATTCACCTGTCGGAGGACTCACAGTTTGTTCCTATAGTTCCTTTTATCTCCTTAAGTGTTTTCTTAAATTGTATAAAAGCTACGTAGATTCGTGTGTATAGGCAGTCAACTATCTGCCCACTAGACAGGGAATATAGTGGATTCTAGAGATCAGAACTGAGGGATTAGAAATCTTGAACAGAAATAACAGAAGTCTTAAGTTGTCGGTGTTGAAATCTAGTCGTAAGTATAAGAGCTGAGTGCCTGCTAAGCCTGAGCCATCTGAACACTACATTTCCTTGTCAGCTTTTGGACCAGAGACCTTAGAGTCCGACCTCGAGAGCGGAGACTGCAGAGTCTGGCTTAAGTTGGATAAGAAGTCGTACACCTTGAAAGCCTGTTTGTCCAGCTGCTGCTATCCTTTAGCACGGATTTAGACTAGCCGCTGGTGCTCTTCAACTTCTATTCCGACGTTGCTGTCTCTTCCCACTACTCCCTGTCCTGTGTGGTTAGAAGTTGTACTATCCAAGCAATTGCACTCTTACCCAGACATCTTGCAATCTGTGATACTTAGACATTGTGCATAACAATCTTGAAGGGTGATACGTACCCTACTTCCCCGAACTCACACACACACCGCATATTGGTTTGGAGTTGTGATATTAGATTTTGGATTTGGGTTGAGTTAGTGACTTGTTCACTGTGCTCCCAAGTTTGATATCTTTTGATTTCACAGCAGCACCCAAGTGCACCATTTCATTGTCTCTGAGGGCATTGTGCACCATCATTCAACGAGGAATAGACCACAACAGAATGGGACAGCAGAACGTGCTAATCGCACTGTTGATGAACATGCAGCAGCCATGTTTCATGAAGTAAACCTGCCTGCATCTTTCAAAGTGCTTGCAGTGTCTGCCTACATTTATGTTGCTAATATGCATCCCTCAGCTCATATTCTGGAGAATACTACTCTCCATGAGCTTTGGTTCAAGCAGAAGCCAGATGTGTCACACCTTTGTGTGGGGGGTTGCCTTGCCTATGTGCAGGTGCAAAAGGACAAATGGGATGCTTCTGGGTGCCATTTCCAGAAGTGCATATTCATGGGATATCCCACTGAATACAAGAGGTGGTTGTTCTACAACCCTGTGACTAGAAGGATGGTCACATCAGAGCACGCTGTCTTTGACAAGTGCTACTCGGTATTACCAAAAGTAACTGGGCATTCGCATTTTGCACCTATTTTACAGAAATTTCACCGGTTTTATGCATAAATCAATGTTCTATGATGTATTTAGGACTGACTACCTCAATTGAATGTGAGTTAGAGGCTACTATTGCCAGTGTAATATTAGAATTCCTGGTAATGTAAGTTACTGGGTCTTAGAGAGCCTGATTTTTCGTTTTTGCAGTAAATCACATTTTCATCAGCTGTTTTTGCGTCAGCACTGATCTCTCCTGCCAAAATTTTTCAGCTTTGTTGCTCAGCAAACAGATGAATGATTGCCATCCGCAAACTCGTAATCTTGCTGAGCTGGTCCATGTTATGCGGAGTCACCTTGAATGCTCTCACTGGGTTGTCACCGACCACCATCATTGATTTTAGTAAATCCAGGAAATGGCCACTGGCGACGCTGAGGCGGTTCAGGGACCCAAATTACCGTCCAGAGTACTGATGTGCAATGCATCCCTGGGACTGGCATCAGACAATGCACTCGACCTCACATGATTCCTTCCTCTAATTGCCCAGGCCCCGTATGCCCTCATTGTGGTCCCGCAGGACTTCCTTGCTCCAGTCCCTTTCTCATCTAGATGCAGACAGTATACATCTTTGGATTTGGACGCCTTCTGCCCTACTGAGCTGCTTAGACATGTGCTGGGGGATCTCGGCATCAACAACTTTTGGATGTGCTGGCATTTTGGTGCGCACGGACCATCAGGATCGACACTGTGACATCAGTTATTTCAGCTTGGTGTTCTCCCGTTCTCTGGCTTGGCGTTTCCTCGGCTGGATGTCTTTGATCACCGTGCTCATTTGGGAATGTTGATGCTGAGACGTCTTGGTGTGTAACTGCGGCCTTGCGAATGTATATGGTTTCCATTCCATGCTTTTGATTTCGGACAGATTTCATTGACTGCTGCCGCTCATCTGGGAGCATTGATGCCCAGACGTCTTGGGCGTAACTGTGACCTTGCAAATGGATTTGGTTTCATGGCCGTGCTTACAATTTGTTCATTTTGGCTGTTGTGGGATTTCTTTTCGATTGGGTGTGATTTTTCAGGTCCATTTCTTCACCTACCTGTGTTGGCTGTTGTGGGATTTTTTTTTTCGAATGGACTTGGTTTTTAGGGCCATTTTTTTCACCTGCTTGTTCATGTTGGTTAACCATGAATGGATTTCCCTGGATGTGTCGCATGTCTTTGGTTTCTGTGCTGTGCCTTCATCTGGTCCATTTGGTATTGTAATTGCCAGTGTCTTATGCAACTGACCCCCTGGAATGATGTTGTGCTTGGTTGACATCTTGTAGAATTCTGTGAGGATAAGCACCCATACAGTACTACAGGTTTGTCTTCTGTGGACTCACTGTTCAGCCTGTGGACGGCGCAAGTATAATATACCCCCCCCCCCCACCTGAGGCCTGAGTCATCAGTACTTCCAGTCCTTGTGTATTTAACCTGTTATGTTCTCCACTCCGAACATACCTTCTTTCCAGCCAGTCCAAGGCTATTCAGTACAACCTTCATTCCCTCCATCAAGAATTCAATTTGGTCTTCCCTCTTGTTGAATATCCTAGGTGAACATTGGTTGCACTCTGCAATTGATTATTTTGACTTATCACCTCAGGCACTGTGTCTAGAGCAGAGAAACCCAGGCCAGGATTTATTTTTGCTCGGAGCTTGCAGTATAGTAATCTCAATAGTTGAACAATACCTTGACTGCACATAGGGCATATAACCGTCCTGTATTCTTATGGAAATATGGCCCATAAAAACAGTTACGTCCCGGTAACATCGACGACAGTGGCTCAACATTGAACGGCATGGTGATGGTACATAATGAGCCCTGTATAGGTCCTCTGTAACCAGCCATATATGAGCATGCAGATGTAAATACCCCATGGAGAGATGGCAGGCTAATCAGTACAATTAGTGATTTTCCAGCTTTGACCTCAGGCTAAAAAGCCATGGCTTTTTGGCTTTGGTACCAAGGCCAAAACCAAGCCAAACTTTTGGCCTGGCGTTGCTTTTGGCCTGGCCTGACCCTCTCTCAGGCCAAAGCCGAGCCAAAAACCAAGGCTTCTGGACCATCTCTGTGTGCGTTAACATGGTCGACAAATAGTCAACAAAATCTTGACAAAGGTACTCACTTGGACTCCATAGATGTCCTTCCACCGGTTGTTCTAACCATTCAAGTCTGCAGAAAAAGGACTGTATCATAGACTCACACTCAAATTGCGCGCAGAAAATCTAATTTAGCAAAAGAAAAGTTTCAACATCCATTATGGACAGTCTGTAAACAGTTCTGGTTGAATCTAAGATACTAATGAAGTGTTTAGAACCTCTCTAACCCTCAAAAAATATCTCCGCACTTCATACCTTTGCTCTCATGCAAATATAAAAGCTATGGCTCAGGCCAAAGCCAGGCCAGGCCAAGCCAAAGCCAAATGTTTTGGCTGGGCCTGGGATTTCAGCAAGCCAAAGCCACTCCAAGCCAGACCAAAGCCATGGCTTTCAGGCTAAGCCAAGGCTGAAAATCGCTAAGTGCAATGTTGTGAGCGAGTTTTGCCTCTCTTACCAGTCTTTTCTCAGAAGACCACTGGTAAAGAGAATTGAACTTCTCTCTTGACTCTTCAAAGTTGAAACAAGCTGCATCTGGGTTCTGATCAACTGCAACTCATCAGCACTCTGTTGTGCTTGCCTCGAGGCCTTGTAGAATTTCCAAATCTTCGTTTGCCACTGGTAATGCATTCAATGCTAAACTGAACCAACACCTGCTCTCCGGTTCATGTTTAAGTGGTTGTTGTCTGAACCTAATGTAATGTCCAGGGTTAGTGTTTAATGCAAGAAGTACTGAATCTGAACCAAACCTGTCATAATCTTACTTCTGCTATACAGACAGGAAAAATTACTCCGTGGATCAGTTATGAAGTCCTGACTTAGTATTGATTTTCATGCATTTAGCAATAGGACCTAGTGCCATAGGTTGAGTCCATGGAAAATTTCGGGTCCCGGAGTACTTTCAGGGCGACCACTTTTAGACCTGCTTCCCAGGCATCCTCCAAGTAGTCCTGTGATAGTTACCGCTAGTGGGTCATGGTAAATAACAACCTTTGCATATGCTGGTCAGACTCGATATACCTCTGAGCAAGTTGGCATCCTAATGGTCACAACTGTGTCTGATGTATGACATCTGTTATCAAATACAACTTGACTTGTGCATCAATCTCGCAAGCATAAATGGCAAAACAGACTTGGAAACTCATTTCAGGAGATGTAATCTGATGCTGTTGAGTTTATTACCACTCTCTTAATGACCACTATATTCAAATTCCACAAAGTTCCACCGCTCGTTGTGAACCTATTTCTTATTTTCTTCCCAATTACAATCATAAGCATGATTTAGTCCAATGGCTCTCGTTACCAGGCTGTGCCGCTCGTCGGCCTTACCTGCTTTATTTCGAAATACTGATATTTCCCCCTTGATGGGCTATCTGGTAGTAATTTCCCCATTTTTAGGGCCTGAAAAATTGTTTTTGGCTAGTAGAAACACTCACATGAAGTATAAAAGGCACATTTACTCTCTACTTGCCTCCAAGAGAAAATTAAGTGGGTGAAAAATCGTGTTTTTGATCACATTGTCAGTTAAAGCCACATTTTTTAGTACTTGAAGCACGATAGCTACTAACTTTTGACCTAAAAGTGTAGAGGAGAACCTATCCATGAACCTACAAAAAATAATTGCACCAATACTCAGGGTTTACCTTGGACAAAGGGTGATTTGGTGTGCCTGGTTACTTTTGGTAATGCTGAGTACTTTCCTGGGAACAACCCCATCGTAATGAGGCAATGTCCTGGGGCTCCAACATCTCCCTTTGTTGATCTTCCTCCTGTTACTCTGCCAGTGGTGCATGATGACAGGGGAGATGATGAGGACAATTCTGGTGCTCATCATGCACCCCCTGCTCCAACTCCCAATCCCCAAAATTTGGCTCTTTCCCTTCCACAATCACCACCATCCACTCACCCTCATTCACCTAACTTGTCTCCTGAGGAACCACCACTTGAGCAATCTCCTCCTCTTTTGCCTATTGGTGTTGCTGCACATCACTGCCACCATAGCCAAACTACTGCACACAAGCCTGCAGGGTAGTGGAAACTGCCTAAACAAGCACCTGCTCCTGTTCAGCATCCAGATGAACCTGCAGACAGCAGTGATGATGAGTTGCTTCTGCAACCTGGCAGCACACTTATTATTGCTCATGAAGGTGATCCCACCAATCCTTACCTCCAGACAGCAAATTATGCCTATGTGCAGTTAGCTCATGCTGCTGTGCAATCTGGCAATCCCCACACTTATCATGAGGCACTACAGTGGGCAGATGCTCATCTTTGGGAAGAAGCAGCAGTATCTGAGATCAACTCTCTTCTTGAGAACTGTACTTGGGATGTTGTTGATGCACCTCCTGCTGTGAAGCCAATTCGCTTGCAGTGGGTCTTTGTCATAAAGCACAAGTCTGATGGGTCTATCAAGTGCTATAAAGCGTGTCTCATTGCTGATGGTTGTGGACAGCACCATGGCATCGACTACAACAAGATCTTTTCCCCCACATTCAAACCTGCAACACTCCGCATCATTCTTGCTTTGGCTGCTCAGCATGATCTCAAGCTTTGTTCCATTGACTTCTCCTCTGCTTATCTCAATGGAGATCTCAAGGAGGATGTCCATATGACTCAGCCCAAGGGATTTCCACAGGGAGAGCATGGCCAGCTTCTTAAACTGTGCAAGTCCATCTATGGGCTCAAGCAGGCTGGCTGCCAGTAGAACAAGAAGCTGAGTGCAAAGCTCATTTCTATGGGTTTTTGTTGTCTCCAGTCTGATTGCTCTTGCTATATCTTCTCTGATGGCAATGTGTGCATCATCCTTCTAATTTATGTCAATGATGGTATGATCTCTGCCAAAGAAGATGCCGATATTGACAGGGTCATTGCTCAACTTGGCTCTTCATTCAAAGTCAAGGATCTTGGTCCCACAGAGTGGCTGTTGGGTATCAAGATTGAGTGTGACTCCACAACTAGAGACATCCATCTATCACAGTGTCAATATGCTGTGAACATGCTTGAGCAGTTCAACATGAGTGATTGCCAACCTGTATCCACTCCAATGCTCCCTGGTCTTGTTCTGACCAAGGAGATGGGTGCCAAGACAGAAGAAGAGGCCAAGAAGTATGGTGGCATCTATATGTCTGCCGTTGGGTCTCTGATCTATCTGGCTACCCAAACACATCTGAATATCTCCCATGCAGTTGGTTTGCTTGCACAGTTTAATTCCAATCCTGGTGAAGCACACTGGAAAGCAGTCAAGCATTTATTCTGTTACATTAAGGGCATGCTTGATTACCACATTTCCTTCTGCAAATCCTCACCTTCATCTGATCCATTTATCACTTACTCTGATGCTGATCACGTTAGCTGTCTAGACACTGGGAAAAGCACAGGTGGTTATCTGATGATGATGAATAGCGGTCCAGTGAGCTGGAAGAGCAAGTTGCAATCTACTGTTTCTCTTTCCACTACTGAGGCTGGATATATTGCTGCTGTGGAAGCTGGAAAAGAGATCAAGTGGATTCACAACCTGCTTTCGGAATTGGACTATGGAGTGTCTAAGGCTTCTCCACTCCTCATGGTCAATCAATCTGCAATTCGAGTCACCAAAAACCCTGAGCATCATAGTCGCATGAAACACCTTGACCTTGCTCATTACTGGCTTTGAGATGAAGTTGCTAGGGGTTCAATTGGTGTGGTCTATGTATCGACTCAAGGGCAGCTTGCAGAGATCCTGACCAAGGTGCTGCCTCATCCAGCTGTGGACAAGTTGCATTCTCTGATAGGATTATGGGGGAGCTAGGTGAGACTGGTCTCGTCCTGGCGGAGTGTTGGACTCTGTCTTTGGACTGTGCCATTCTTGCATATGAGATCATCTTTGATCTTATCAGATCACATCTGATCCGGTTCTGATCTTATCATGATCTGCTTTTACATTGGACTATTATTGTACTGATACTGATCTTATTGTCTTGACATCAATCTTGTTGTCTCTATTGTTCTTATTGTGTTGATACACATCTTATTGTTCTATTGTCTCTATTGTTCTTATTGTTCTTATTGTTCTAGGTAGTCTTATTGTTCCTGTAGCTATATAAGTAGGCTAGCATTGTCCTGAGTCCTCAGTTTCTTACTTTGGACTTCAGGCAAGTAGCACTTCACAGTCAACCAAACAGAGTTTCTTACTTTGGACTTCAGACCTCTGTGCTTGCCTGTTCAACACAATGTGATCAGACAAAGTAACTTATGCCATCAGATGGCATCAAATTCTGCCAAGTTTGTCAAGCTATAGTCACGAGAGCGTGAATTGGCACTTGGCACAACCTCACAAAGCTGAAATAGATCCTGGGGTACCTAGTACACATGTAACTTGAAGTTACTTTAAGTTACTTACAAGTAACTTTGTTGTACTCTACTTTACTTGTCTGCCACAAGTAAAATAAAGTTAGTTTTGTAAGGCTAAGTTAGTTTGTCTAAGTAACTTTGTTAACCATCCCCACAGCAGCCCTGAAAGGCGCTCATGGGTTGGGTGAGGTGAAGGCAAGACGGAGGCAGCAACACTGATGTCTTTTGCTGCCATATTGCACAGGCATTGACAGTGGCTGCATGAGAGCAGCAACCAAAATGTTGGGTCTGTGCTCCAAGCAACACACTCATTGATGGAAAGCAAAGGGCTGGATGGTGCAGCAGGGGGGTCCCAACCATGAAGAGTAAGGTCAGAAGCTGAGAATGCGCTAGCACATTTGTAGATTCTGCCCATAGCAGCTGTGAATAACACTCACAGACCAGGCTTGATGTCAAGATGCATGCCAGCAAGCTGCCAGCTCAACATCTAGGGGCCATAGCTTTTCTCCCAGAGGGGAAACAGCCAAAAGGGACGTTGGTGAGTAGCATGGGGCCATAGGTTGAAGCCTTGCACGGCATTGGTTCCAAAGAATCGTGACCATCTCCCAAAGACATCTGCACAAGACTAGCAAAGCCACCAGGCCCCCCATTGTCGAGAACACTATCATGTCAAGTGCAGCCAATACAGAGGGCTCAAAGTGAGCCATATCAGGTTTGCTGCACAACTAGTGGCGGCTACCTCAAGTCAATGTTGCAGATACAAATTTGAGGAGTCCAAGATTGAGGAATCACCTACAGCAGCCATAGAAGGTGCTTGCAGGGACTCGAGGGCGCAGCAAAAGGTGCAGTGATCTTGAGATAATTGCAGACTGTCCTCTTTAACAATGGAAGCCTCTGCAAAGTGCGCACACAGCCCAAGGGTCTCTCAGACTGAAGTGGGTGCACAAGCAATGTTTTTGGGCAATCTGCACACTCTTTCTCTCAAGCTGTTGGCTCATATTCTCGAAGGAGAAGGACAAGGAGAGAGAGCAGTCATCGAGGCACTAATCTGCGCTGAGAAGCGAAGTAACATGATTGATATTGACATCAGGCGCCACTGAGAGTATATTGTAACCAGTGTGATGAATGGGAGAAGAGAGAATCGAGCCGGCCTTCCAACGTCATAAACCCAGTAGTGCAAAGGGTAGAGAATTAAAGAAAAGGATTGGGCCAGCACTGCAGTGAGATAGACATTGTGCAGCCATAGAAGGTGCTCAAAGGTCGTGTCTATACCTCCAGCAGCCTGTGAAGGCACTCAGAGGTCACCGTGGTGTGAAGGAGGAAAGGGCAGAAGCCACGTCAAAGATGGCGACTGCCGGGATGATGCCACGTCTAATTTGACGTGGCTGTCAGCGCTCATATCAGCGAACGAGGCAGGGTGTGATGCCGTCAGAGCATAAATGTACTGGGGCGTCAGCAAGGGAGCTAGATGATCAAGTCCAGCTATGTCTGGCATGTCAGACACGTCAGTAGGGGACCGGGACATCAACAGGAGCAGAAGGCAATATGAATAGTGAATGCAGCTGTAAGAGAAACCACAAATTCAGTATCGCAGAGAAGGAAGGACGACACTGTGTTCAATACAACAAGGAATCCCAGTACCTTTCCTTCATCCAGCTTCAAGTTGTGTGAAGCCCTCGCAGTGGGCTCTATTGTGATGTGACTCGGTTTGCACAGGCTTCACAGTGACTGAAGCTGGATCTTCACATGGGAAGCAGCCATAGAAGGTGCTAGGTATGCAGAAAGGGGAAGCTTGCCACCAACTCAGGTGCGAGGCATTGTAACCTATACATTGCCGTTGTTACCCATTGGGGAGGGATTGTTTGACCCTCGGTCAGGCCTCAGTAACCCAGGGGAGCTGGGGAGCAGTTATACAGGTACTCAGCCACCCAGCGGGTTCTGGGTGGTTAGCCTTTGGTGGTAGCACCACCACTCATTGTGTCTAGCTGTGCTTGTATATGGAAGTTAAGAGCAAGATAGATGATATTAGGTAATATCTAATAAGGAAAGCAAAGGCACTCGGCTGTGTAGAGTAAAAGATGTCTGCATCACACCTGTGGGAAACACCTCATGATGTTCTGTCAAAGGCTGTGCTCATTGTGACCCCTTCATATCAATTTTTATGACCTTTTCCCATGGCCTTTGCCTCATTTCTTGCATGTGTCACAACACATCTCTCCATGTTTTGACGCTCTATAACTGCCTTAGCACTCTCCTCTGGAATGAAAATGTCGCAAAATCTGCACTTTAATTGACCCCCAAAGTGTGCACAGACCAAATCCAGAAATATTCCCCCTATTTCCACTCTCACATGCCTCACCTTGTGTGCATGTACATAGACTGCACTAGACTAACTCTTCTCTTCCTCCCTGCACTGTCCCAGATCTCTCCTAAGCCTCTTGAAATCCTTCTGAACCCTTCGGATCGGGCACCCAAAGTTGATGCTGAGCGGGACAGCGTGGCTCCCTATTTGTCTTTGCACACCTCCCAGCTTGCATTTGTGCTGAAGGATTTGTGTCGGTGGAGGGATTTACATCGACCAATTTACATTGCATTGTTCCATGTACTCCTTTCATTTCGCTTGCAGGCTCCGGTGTTGTACAAGAGCGGGAGCAGCTGTCCCATTGACACGTATATGGCACGTCTGAGAGTGCGAGCTGAACAAATCAACCCTACAACTCTGAACAAGATCGGGGGCAAAAGCGGTGAATTAGCATGTTTAAAGAATACTGGGAAGTGTAGTATATATAAGTAAAATAAGACAGTAAAAGGGGATATGAACACAGTACATGCGATGGTGGCAGGATCCGAGACAATAAGTAATGTTGTGTAAATGAAAATGAAAGGGACAATAGAACCTGTGGCAGGAACAATGCTCGGGCACATGAAGATGTCATAGATAGCTCGGGGATGCAAGGAAATTAAGGGGAACATGAGAAATGTGTTTTTGAATATGATCAAGTAACTCATATGGTTGTATTTGGCACAGAGTGATCGGGCCGAATTGAGTAATCCCAGGCTCAGCGAGGAGCGGTGCTCGACACCATCATGTACACCGCCATTCGTGTTTAGTATTTCTCAAATGTTTGACCATAGCGTTGCTAAAATATCATTGAGAACATTTAAAATATGTTATTTCAAGCATTTTGTGACAACCTTACCTATGTATGCCGCATTTCGTCAAAACTTCGGCTGAAAATAAATTGTATGGCCTACCTGTAGTTTCATCAGCTTTCTGGGTGTGCGCGATGTCGGATAAGTCATAGTTGCTTGACTTGGAAGCTCAGGTTTTAAGACTCCGAGTCTTCTTTCACCCCTTCGATGATACGGGTCTGGTTTGAGCCATCTGTCAGCACGGCCAGTGCTTTCTAAAATGACTTTCTGAAAATATAACCCCCCTGAATTTCGAGAGGGAAGTACTTGGCACACACTTCGCTGTCAAGGGGTCCATGCAAGCACGTGCATGACCAGACCAAATAACCATCAATGTTTGGAAAGCACTCACAAACTTTGACTGGGATTTCTTGCACGCGCACCCGAGTTTGAACCAACAACAAGCTAAGTATCCTCTTTCTTATTCTGCTGATTTTTCTATTGCTAGAGCATGTATCTCCTTCACGCGAGTAGGGGGTTTTCCACACGATTTGGCACCGTATCAGCACGACCTTGAAACCAGCTAAGTCCGCTTATGGACCACCCATTTCTTCTTCATCGATGTTAGGGATATGCTCCCGGCCGGTAGGCTCTTAGACTGGATTGGTGATCTGTGTAGTGGTCGAGTGAATGATGGGAATAAAATGTAGAAATAGGTCTCAAGCTGTAGAGCAAGAACATAGGGTGAAGACAGCGTACAAAAGTCTGGAAATGGGGTGAAAAGAAAGCGAGGTCGTGAGAGAGAGATTCGAGGCTGTGGATAGCTAAAGCCCGCTGACAGCGTCCCGTAGTAGAAAGGGGGAGGTGCTCCAATGCTACCTCTAGGCAGTTGTCCCGCACTGGCTGTGAAGATGGTGGTATGAGCATAATATTCAATGGTGAGTCCGTGTTTACATGGTAAATGAGTGATGTAATGTAGGATAGGGGCACAACTACAGTAGAACCGAACAGAGGATGTGGAAAGATTTCGGCTTCCCAGCCATCCGACCCTGCCATAGTGAAAGGCTAAGGTCCATTGTATACTTTATATATATATATGCCCATGAACTCTTGAATAGAGCTGGTAAAGACGACAAGAAACATCGCAAATAATGCTCCAGAAAGGTATATTTCAGTCTTTTCCCAACGTGTAGTAGTTAAGCCTCATTAAGCTTTCTAAAGCTAACATCTGGGGCCAAGGTTTTCGATTTTCTGGCATACTCTTTGCGTGCTAGTGGTTTGGTTCGTGATGGTGGCGTACAGTTCAGATTTCAGGGTGCTCCAATTTTGTTGAACTTCCAAGTGACATTTGTCCTCCCAATGCCAATGTTGCCTGCAAGTGCGCTGAAGGCTGCGGGGGGTGAGATCGATATCATTCACCTGGCAGTGAGTGCACCGATCAACAATTTTGACCTGAATTGAATTTTCACCATGGTAAACTGTCGCAGTCAACGGCTCGTGACATGGGATTATTGAACCACAGGAGTCTGAAATCATCGGTCCACATATAGGATTGCTATCCAGGTCATCAGACGTTTCCTGGTCGGTAGAACATATCTGGATCATACGTATTGGGATTTCCTGTGTCGGTGTATCCTGGCCAACAATCGTACATCATTTTTGAAACAGCAGCAGTCATCGAACTGTTGTTGTATGTATCGCCACAAGCACCTAACCCCTGGGAGCTGGAGAAAGATTAGTGGAGACACAAGAGAAAATATGCTTCACTTACTACCAGGTCATATCTCCTTTGTGTGTTTTGGTACGAAACGGGTTGGAATCATTAGTGGAGATAGGGCAGTCTTGATTGTCGGAATCTAAAGGGACCGGGGTTGCAGAGACGCTACCCGCCGATGGCATCATGCCACAGGAAGAACCCGCTAAGACCCTGTGGAACCAGCCTAGGGTCATACCCAGTATGACAGAATAACGCATCGAGGGCGGGGGGTCTAATTGAACGAAATCACCTAAACATATACTGGTGAACGGGCCCGATGGCTCCCGCGAAATGGTTTCTCTTCTATTTTACGGACCAGGCAAACCGACGGTGGACAGAGGCCGAATTTTGGCAACCACGAGGCATAGCACAGGAACCGAAGCGCCAAACCATGGTGAAACCATATAAAAGATTTATCGACTAGTATGAATCTCGTGGAGTCTGACTGGGGAAGACCAGCTCTCTGCGTCCATGGAGCACTATTGGCCTTTATAGCTGCTCATCGGTGAACTAACTCGGTGTGATCCCGTCAACTGCCTCTTGACTTCAGATTTTTCCAGGTTTTTCAGATCGCACACCAGAATGTAGCCAGCATTTTCCTTCATCCTACGAGTCAAGTCGCGAAAGAATCACCTCTGCTTGAACGTTGAAAAAATCGTGAATTTGTGCAGAAGGGAACCAACCAATCACTGCGTTCCGCGGGGCCGTCGGCCTAATTGATGCCGACCTCCGTCAGCCCAATTCGGCCGACACCGAGGTTGCCCGGCCATGCCAACCCCAGCCAACGTACATGAGTCTTGAAAAAACCCCTTTTTTATCCTCCTGATGGTAACTACGAGTCACTTGGACCCATAGAAACAAACTGGAGCTGACAGCTTAACGTAATGATTCCGTTCCAGAAGCCTGGTCGACGGACGTCGGTCCTGCGCCAGCCCAACGTCAGCCGATGTCAGGCCCAGTTCGGCTAACCTAGGTCGGCAAGCAGTCTTGATCCCCGTCGGCCTCCATCGGCCTAACGTCAGTCAATGTCAGCACAGCCTGCCGACATGGCCTCGAAACGCAGTGAATAATGCCTATCATGAATTGTTGCCGGCGCATCAATAGTTGCCATTGGCGATTCTGTGCAGTTTCGAGTCTGTTGTGACTCTCGAAAGCAATTCCCCTGCAGGCAGAATCCCAAGGCGATCCAAACACAACAATAGCTTCCTGCATGTCAGGGAGTCCTTTTTGTTATGTGACCTACTTTCCAATCGTATTTCCGCGGATTCTATTCTTCAGAAAACACCCAAATATTTTATTCTGACAGAATGAAGAAGTCTGGATTAAAGGTTGACTTCGTCTCATCGTCCTGTGCCGGCATCACTGAATCCCTGCCATCTGAGGCACGGCTCTTTATGTGGCATCAATCTGTGTTAGTCTGGTCTTTACCGCGGGCCTGTGTGTGTGGTGCGCCGTTATTACTTAATCTTAGGTAATCATATTCCGAGTCGCGTCCCATTGCACGGGAAACGCGATTTTTCAGTGAGACTTGAAGACTTATGAGGCTTTTTTTTATCTATGGCTAACTTTCTGTCGATTCAGAATTTTGAAACAAGCCGTTGAACCTGTGGTGGAAAGGTCGCGACTTTTTGTGTGTGACTGCTTGGCCCAGAAACAACAAGTGGTAAAAGTTGACCTTGAAATGGATTTCAAAAAAAAAATCAAAAATAACCCAGAGCCTCGATGCAGTCAGGAACACAAGTTCGAGGTACGGAAGGTTGTGAGGGCAAAAAATACTTGAAAGGGAAATGGGAGCTCAGAGTGGTGTTTGAAACACGGCCTACTGGAACTTATTTAAGATCGCATAATAAGGGAGCTCTACATACACGACACTTGCGTACTTTCCGCCTCAAACGTAAGCACTGAATAAGGAAAAGATTTTCGGCAGATCGGCAAATGTCTCTGTTGGCCGCGACTTGCCCAGGAGGCAGTGTGGTGTGGCGGTGCTCGGTTTTCCCCAGTAACACGTCGCACAGGTGGTAAGTATATTCTTCTGCGGAAACACTACATCAAGAGAAGCAATTGAGTCTGATGAATTGTAAGCAAACTAGCAGTTAGCCCGTGCTACGCTACGGCTGTGATAAAAATCTCAGAATGATCGCGTTAAGTACACCCTTCGGTTCACTCCTCACGGCCTCATGTCCAGCAACAGTTCTGTTCCCAGTTTCCCTCATTCAAATTTTTGATTAATTTCTTCCCTGAGTCTGCCCTTACTATCGTTGTGTTGGCCTTGTTCATGACATAGCACTTGGACAGTCCCCAAGTTCAATTTACCGTCTTAGGTCTATCTATGATCTCACTAATGGGACACTTTTGCCCTATACTCCACCATTTATTACACATCATGTGCCAAAGTACACCAAGTGGATTAATTCTATCCCAAGCAGCGAAGTATTTGACATCTCAACACTGGGAAACTGGAAAGTGGAGCACTTGCCAGCAGTGTGGAGCTCAGATGTCCTGTCCGGTTTGTCTGTCGAGACAAACCTCGTTCGACTCTTATATAGATCTAATACATTGACTATGAGCAATATATCAGTTAGAGTTTATAAGGCATTGTAGAAGGCATTGAAGTAGGATAATACAGCCATTTTGTAAATAACTAGCAGTTAGCCCGTGCTACGCTACGACCACGACAAAAATTCCAGAATAATCTCTTGAGGTACCAATTCAAATTCTACTGACGGCTAAAGATGCCGCTCGTCGTGAACCTTTGGTTCGCTCCTCGCGGCCTCGTGGTCAGTAATGGCGTCATCCTTCCCTGTTTCCGTCATGTTTCTGTGTAAAATTTTTGACTAGATTTCTCCTCTTCACTTCCCATCGGGCATCTCCAACTTAAACATGTTCTTGGCTTCATTCAAAGGGCTCAGATCCATGGTATACCACTCGGGTTGTGCCCTGATTTTAATTTAGTGTCTTCCTAAACTTCTAGGCAACATCTCAACATCTTAGAAATCAGCAATACAACAGGTCGGTGGAGAAGTTCAAGATCTCAACAGTTTCCTGTTTTCCAGTGGAGTAGTTCACGGCAGTGTGGAGTTTGGATGGTCGGTCCGGTCTGCCTGTTGAGACAAACTCGTTGCAATGGTGGGCTGTTTTTTTCTCAGGTCTCGCTTAGTTTTTTCACACAATTTTAATTTTCGGTGGTTGCAAAACAGCTCTATTCTTATTTAGATGTAGGTATTCAACTTCTCGGCAGTTTAAAAATAACAATCCCCCAGTGGAGTGAAGAGTTGACAGAGAACTCAGCATCCCGACAGTTTTCACAGCAACTGTGGAGTGGATGACGGCAAGCAGTGAGCTCGGGATTTTCGGATCAAGTTTGTCTCAAGTCAAATCACTTAAGGTGTTTGATTGTAATATAGATATACGAGTTTCGTAAAAAATTGATGCTCGATTCGTGCTTACCTCTGTTTGCTGTTGCGTCCCCGGCTCCGCACCTCCAAGCCACTGCTGAATGGTGTTGGCCTTCTGTGAAACCCTGCTATACCTCACAGGGCCACAACTATGCACATTCTGACAACATTGAAGATGACTAGTTGGCCATGCTGAAGGGCCCGACTTGCACTGGCATAATGCAAGCAGGAACAATGTACGGCAGTGTAGAGCCACTCTAGCCGATGACATTTTCACAGACAGAGATAAGTACAAATCGAGCATCAACTTTTTATGAAACCCATATATTATTTACAAAATGGCTGTAGAACGGATACAGTGGTAAACCGGGGAGCGAAACGTTACGTGGAAGCGAAACACCGCGCTCTTTGATGACATAGATATCACCGATGACCCCAATCTTTTGGGACGGAAGACTTCTGATTCAGAAATGTATGTTAACAAAAAGAAGCGCCTGAAATCCTCCTGTAGATCCCGTATTATTCAACTTTCTTCAGATCATCAATTTGCAGTATTTTTTGAGGTTGCGCTGTTCGATGTTTTGTGAGGTTGTTGCGGAGGGAGAGATCAATGTATTCGGAATTGCTGGTAGGCGTATCTCAGACACCGAAATCATGGGTTTCTTTGCGTCCTTCTTTGCCAAAATTCTGCTTGTAGCACCAGCTCCATAGGCTTTATCCCCGGCACGATTCCGTCGTATCTTGATACTTGGAAGCATCGACTCATGCGCAGTTGGCTTGAAAACCACCGCGAAATGCTGCACCGCCGGGAGAATAGAGCTGCCATCTGTCGTGAGCAGCATATCGTCCAGCGCAGCTTCGAAATCCTTCAGACCATCCGAATCAATTGCAGTATTCCCCGGCCTACGCAGGCGAGCTGACAAGCGCTCCAGTTTCCCAGCTATATTGACCAGAACATCGGCCCTGGGCTTCTTGGGCTTCGATATGCCGCCTAGGGCAGGTCCGGGGGGTTTTTGGAGGCGGGAAAATCGAGAGATCCAGGACAGAGAGGGAGGACAGGCCGGGGAAAATGAGGGCTAGTTGGAGCATCAAAGGAAGCATTATCCTTGTCAAAGAGGTTCTGCACAGCAGAGATATGCTTGCAATACTCGATCAAGAGGTAGTCAAGGCAGCGCAAGTGTAAGTGTCAAGGTTGACCTCGTACTTTGAAGGACTTGTTTTGGAGGTAACCAGATACTTGTTATCACCCGGAGACTGAGACAAGTCAAAGCAAGTCAGAAGTCAAAAGAACTGTGACCCACAACAATCTCATCCTTTAGGTAAACTTGACTCCGCTTGAGGATATCTTGGCGCTTCTGGACCTCGATGTCAACTCCTTTGAATCCAATCTCTCAGCGTCCTTGTGTGAACATAGTATGGGAGCACCTCCTCCATGAGTGTGCTGATGAGATGGTCCAGCCTACGGTTACGCTTCCTGTGGAGGAATTTTCCCTTCAAGACGTGGTGCCAACTAATCAGCTGTATTTTAGCTTTCACCTCTGCCACAACAGAGATTTTGTTAGACGGAGACGCACACACAAACGCAGAAGACAAAGGAATGAGATTGCCACAACGTTATGTAAAGTAATAATGATGGTATACGACGGATATATTCTAACACAGCCCCTCGCGCGAAGTCCGAATAAAGAATGTTAACATACTATTTTCCACCACGACCTCGATGTCCACGTCAAGCTTTCTTTTTCTTGTCCACATGCACCCCCTCAAGCTGGGAATGGATCGACAATGAAGAGACGGAGCGCGAAACAATAGGAGCGTCGGCGTCGGAGTCATCGGCATCGGAAAGGATGAAGAGGTCATCAGCATGGAAGGCGATGTTGTCTTCATCGTCCAAGTCAGCACCAATAACCAGGTCCGAGTCATAAGCGGCAGCTGCATCAAGCTTCGACAATGCCAGGTATTTGGCTTTGACCTCGTCAGGCATGTCAGCAATGCAACGACGAGCAACGTGGCCAGAGCGGCCACAGCGATGAGAGACTCCCTCCTTCTCCTTCGAATTACCCCAATCAAATTCGCCCTTCGCTCCCCTCCGACCGCCATGAGCCGTGATCGCCTCCATGGCTCTGCTGCATTCATCCTCCTCGTCGTCGTCCTCCTTCTTAATCGACTGCGCGACGCTGTCCGAAAGCTTCTCCTGCATTTCGTGGGCTTTAATAGCAGAGATCAAGGCGTCAAGTTTCGGGAATGGGGTAGTGTTGGACAGCGCGGAGCGAATGGAAGAGAATGACGGGTGGAGGCAAAGGAGGATAAGGTCAGCGAGGTCGTCGTCCTTCACAGCATGCCCGATAGCCTTAAGTTGGCGGGCAACGGAACAAACGGCCACGGTGTAGACGCTGACAGGGTGTTTGGGGTCATGGCGAATGGAGTAGAGCTCGTTATGAAGCGCAAGGCGGAGGGCAGAGGAGTCCTTCTGATACCTGTCCTTCAAAATTTTCCACGCCTCGACGCCGGTGGACACATCCGCGATGATACTGTGGTAGTCAGCACCAATGAGGAAGTAGATCATGGTATCCGACGGTTTCTTCTTCATCCCATCAACAACATCCCAAATTCCTTCGAGTTGGAAGAAGACCTGGACATCCTTACTGAACGAACTCCAGTTGGTGCCGTCGAACACAGCGATACGTGCGAGGAATGGGTTGTTAGTGGTCGACGTAACCAATGGTGGGTTGAGGTGATAATGAAAGGAAAGTGCTGAGTGGCACTGGCAACAGATTGAAATGGTATATGAGGAGCCAAACTGCGCTCAGGCTTCAAGGAAGGAGCAGTTAGCGTCTGCGCCTTGTAGAAATGAATCCCCAGGGAGCCAAACTGCGCTCAAACTTCCGGAAGGAGCTGCTAGCGTCTCAACCCGGTGGGAGGCTCTGCCGTACTGAGGAAGATTAATGGGGCACAGCAGCACGATCCCAAGTTCTGGAGTAACACCAAAACGACACAGAAGGCACAGAGAAGCACAGATACGGAGGCCAGGGCCCTATAACCTGTTAGACGGAGACGCACACACGAACACAGAAGACAAAGGAATGACATTGTCGTAACATTATGTAAAGGAATAATGATGGTATACGACAGATATATTCTAACAGATTTGACATACGCTTCCACAAGCACATTGCTCAAAGATCGATCGGCTCGTCTGATAGACTGCAGACCACATATGGATGACTTGCTCAGACATCCAGTAAGTCCTGAGATACTCGACAAAAGAGGTTGGAGCCATAGATTGTATCTTGATCCAGGTAGCATCAAATTCGTGCTGATCAGTGATTCGAATCCAGCCCTTGAGCACATCCCGAGTAGAATGAATGTCTGATAGATGTCGATGCAGGCTTTGATTTGGGGCCAATCAAAATCCGACAAGATATTTCAAGGGATCGTATCCGGAGTGTGTGCATAATTTGTTTTCAGAAAATGTGTAATTGTGGCTTGTTTCCCATTCAAAGTGAGCATTTATGCTACTGGGATACCTGAAAACCATAAGGAAGGGGAGCAACCAAAGACAATCACAAAACTCACCGTGCTTCGCACCACCAGGGTAGTCAAGTTTAGATTTTTGTACATAGCAGTGTTGTGTTGCATTGATGCATGGGATGGCATTTTCGTATCTCTGGAACATGGCGCGTTGCCAGTTTGTCTGCACCATAAGAAGGAAAAGGCCTGCATCTAGCCCTGAGACCATTGGTGGAGGATCTGCCTTTGAATTGAAACCAAGATGTCTGCGTGCTCGTAGATTTTCGACCCAGTGCAGTGTAGACAAACCATCGTCTGGGTGTAGGCGAATTGTTTTCACTTCTATCTCCTTTTGAATGCGGCGTATATCCCTTAGCTGGATAAATTTGGCTTGATTCGTGATGATATCCCCTTGAAGCTCATCTTGGAAGAGCTGATCAGAGTTGTAGACACCTGGGTGGAGAAGCTGCAGCTAAGAACCAGCCTAGAATATGACAGCCAGAGAAAGATACGACATACAATATGATCTGGCGACACTTTCAATTGTAAGACCCCAACAATATATTCACGTATTTCTTTGGGAATCCGAGTGAAGTGGAGGTTCATGTTGCCGAGTTCATGCTTATGGGTGTCCGTGTAGTTTCTGAGCAAAGTGGGAATGCCGGGGTATTGTTTTACTATCAGGGAACATTTGCAGTCCATGAACTTGTCCTCGCACTTGCGGCGCCGGTCGGGATGCTGCTTGACATAGTCCTCACACCCACCTGTAGTGTAGACAACGCTCGTAGGTTGGAGTATTATTGTACATGTTGACGAGTCGTAGTTCAATGACATGCTTTTGCTGCTCCTTAGCATGCCAATCCTGGAAGTCCTTGAAAGTTTCCCAGCGGGTACTTTGAAGAGGCTATATCGTATTCAAAAGATCGTATGGTGGTGGTGGTGGCGTCGGATCCGAGAATGCACGAAAGGTAAGCGTCTGACTGAGAATGGCAATGTTTGAGTCAGAACTTGAAAGACATCAGGAAAAACTCAATATGGTAATTGGCGGTAATTGTTCGTAATTGGATCAATTACCCCAAATACCGTCAATTACTGTCCAGGTCTAAATAATTTATTGACAATTGTTGACAGTTATCGACAATCATCTTGTATTATCTGTCATTATGAGGTGAATATGAGGGGGTATTTGAGGCTTATACAGGATGCAAATGATCATGAAGAAAGTTAAAACATACTCGATATTACCAAAAGTAACCGGGCATTCGCATTCTACACCTGTTTTACGGAACTTTCACCGGTTTTATGCATAAATCAATGTTCTATGATGTATTCAGGACTGACTACCTCAATTGAATGTGATTTAGAAGCTACTATTGCCATGTAATATTAAAATTTCGAAATACTGATATTTTCCCCTTCATGGGTTATCTGGTAGTAATTTTCCCATTCTTAAGGTCTGAAAAATTGTGTTTGGCTAGTGGAAACACTCACATGAAGTATAAAAGGCACATTTACTCTCTACTTGCCTCCAAGAGGAAATTAAGTGGGTGAAAAATCGTGTTTTTGATCACATTGACATTTAAAGCCATACTTATTGGTACTTGAAGCACGATAGCTACTAATTTTTGACCTAGAAATGTAGAGAAGAACCTATTCATGAACCTACAAAAATAATCGCACCAATACTCAGGGTTTATCTTGGACAAAGGGTGATTTGGTGTGCCCGGATACTTTTGGTAATGCCGAGTATATATTGAACTACTACATAACACAGTACATTACAAGATGGGGCAACAAAATATTGAGACCTCAGAAACAAGCTGACTGTCTTCAGGTATACTTGTTATGCAGAGGACACATCTTGCACTCAATTACTTAATGGACTGGGACAACTCTTGTGGCTTGAGCTTTGCAGCAAGCGTCAACTTGTGGATCACGGCCACACTTGATGTATTAACCGTTCTTTAAGATTTTGCTCGTTCGGCGGTGCCCATCAATTTGCACATGTTGGTTGCTTTCTCCATTAGGCTTAACTGCTGCTCACTGCCGTCCGCTTGCGCAACCGCCCAATTCCTGTGCTAAACCCGTATGTTCTTTGCGCAGTGTCAGCTGATCAACTCTGGACATCTTTCTGGTCTGTGCGTGGCAGCTTCTTTCCCTTTTCTCCGCACGTGCGACTGCGTAGTGGCCCCGTGGACTTTATTTTCCTTCTCTGCGCTGCCCAAAATCGTCTCCTTAGTCTCTCAAGCAAACTCTCCGTTACTGGGCCTTGGCTTTCGCGCCTCATTTGTGTGTCTCATCTGTTCTCAGCTGACAGACTCACAGTGAATTTCTCACTGCGCCGCGGCCATCTTTCCCACTAGGCTGCAAGGCTGGTAAATTTTTCTCACAGCGGCCGCAACGCCGTGAGATAGATAAAAGACCGGCTCCTTCACCTCGCAATTTCTACCCACTCCCCCATCTTCCGTCTCATGCTTCATTTGTGTGTCAAACTGTCTGGATGTTTGCTTTTAATTCTCCCTCATGGATTCAATTTTCATGCAAGACGAGCAAATTGTACGCGCAAGATCTCGCTGTATTCTGGCCTGTCAAAAATCGCGCAAGATTATCCTTGCCTTGCAATCCTCAATATTTGCCCACTGATTCAGTCTTACGACACCATAAACTATTCCATTCACTCCACAGTTGCAAGGACTCCCTGATTTTGCTCATCCTGATTTTCTTGGCCCGATGTTTTCTTTCCTGATGTGCTGAAATTTGAGTGAACGTTGCCCAATTTTGCTTCGCTCTTACTCCGGCCGCATTTTTCTGGGACTATGCTTAACCTGGACATCCTGACTACAATTGCTTTTCTAAAATCTTCTGCGGTTTGGGGCCCCACACTTTCAATTCGGCTCTGCCCCTTTTCTTACTTAATTACAGGTTTTTGAGTCCCGTACTCAAGGTCGTCAGTGCTCGGAAATTGGTAAGGTTCCGACTTTTTGCCGACTTCCTTCACATATTAATCTCCTGTCTGTCTCACTGGGAATCATTGGTTTGCCAGACCAAATTCTGTGGTATACTTCGGAACTAAATTGCGTCAATTATGTTGATCGCAAGCACTCTTCAGGCCCAAGGAATGCTCCTGTCTGCCAATCTTTCAAATGAAGGCGAAAACCTTCCAGTGAAACACTTGCGATCGCATTATAATTCTTTATTTCCATTGTTATTATATTACTTGCAGTGTTGTACTTTCTAGATGCCATGGATATTTTTTACTTTCAGCTTTGTTTGCCGGAGCGGAGCGGGAGGCCTGTCTTGTTGCGATTTGAATTCTTGCACCTTGCTGGGGACTCGTGCTTAACATCAATGGAGCATAAAAGCGGCTCCAATCCTCGAACCTCGAGACTTAAGGTTGTAGTTTGCTTACGTTATTTGTGGGTGACGAACTCTTGATATGATCAGAAATTAACGAGGCGGCAGTGACTGGCAGCGAGCATGCAAGTATAAGCAAAATGGCAGCAAACGTACCAAAAGTGTTGTACCTTTCCCCAAATCAGTGATACAACTTTGTGGTGCATTGACATACCTGCATACCTGTGCTGAGCCTGTCAGAAGAGATTTGCACTGTATATAGAAAAAAATATCTCAGATTATCCAAAATTATTTGATTACTGCTAATTGGCAGTAATTGTCCTATAATTACCAAATTGGGTTTTTCCTGATGGAATCCTGACAAGCGCAGCCAGCATGGAATTGCCCTAGCATTTCCAGAACGTTTGGCACAAGGAGAGCGCATCTGACAAATAAAAGATGAGGTGCTGGAAGAGGAAAGACCAAAATAGGTATGGTCACAATGTGACATATTGTGCATCGAGATGTCCATCTTTCTTCTGTCTTCCGTTCCTGTTCGATTCCAGCGGCATGAAGCAATGTTATTCCAGAAAAAGTTGTACAACAAGTATGGGAGGACAAATCTATACAGTATAACATCGGGTAACCTGTTGAAAAGACGTGGGTCTAGGGTTCATGTTTGGGATGGAATAGCGGAAAAGAGAAATCCAACTAGGTAGGAGAGGGTAATGTAGAAGTACTGGCCCGAGACAAGGATGAATATGAAAGGGAAGGTGTGGATGGGAGCTGGAGTGCTAAGCAGAGGCATTTGTGGTGTCGCAGCAGGGTCTGCGCTGGTCAGGTGGGGCCGACGATGATGACCTCATTGTCGGAGCTGTTCGGTTCCTTCTTCACCTGAGCAGATAAAGAGATGCCCAAAGACTCGTCATCGAGGATCACAATGACCCCCCTACACATGCTGCTTTCCCGTCCTGGCGGCTTTGCATTTCTTTGACTGCTTGGGTAGAAGGGCCTCAAGCGGCGGGTTGACGTGAGCCAGGGCACGCTGGATATGCTCAGGCTCATTCTTGCCCATGATGCCGAGAGTGCGAATGAGGGGCCTCCCAGATGGGAGGAGGTGTACGTAGGATGGCTGGATCACAATGTCTACCATGGCCAGCTGGGCAGGTTTTGTATGCCAAAGATATTTGAGGACTCAAGATTACGACTCCAGTGGACAAGGATGAACCAGCACTCAGGCTTTCAACAAGTGGATCGCAACGAGGAGGAGAAATAGGGGGAGATGATATCCTGGGAAGTGATGTGTCAAGCTCTTGTGAGTGTTTCCGCTCCTGCTCTTCAACAGTGATGGCCCATTGGGGAATCTGCGATGCATATTCTTGGACAGCACGAAGAACCTCGAGGGCATGACCATCGAAGGGGAGGCAGCGGCTGCTCATGAGGAGCCTGCAATTGGGGACCATCAAGTGGTAAGTAGTGCTTGATGGGTTGATGTAGTCAACAGCCGACAACAAGCCGACAATGCTGACTGCACATTGAATTGTGGCAGAACTGATTGACACAAGTGTTTGGACAGCTGTCATTTGAGTTTGAGCACTGCCAGGGGTTACAAGCAGGAGCTGTGGTAGTCGCCCCAAGCAAGGTCAGGACAGAAGGAGCAATTGATTGAGTTGCAGTACAGAGAACATTGGACAGAAAGTAGTAGTGAAATGCTGGTACTAAATCAAGATGATTTGGATTGAAGCACTATATTTTATCAACAAACCCTGCATGTTGAATTGGCTTCGCACCTTTATGAAATCCCTGCCTCCATTTTTGTACCCTAGGGTGGTTTGAGTTTAGGCCACATTGTCTCCAAGGATAGCCTGGTTTAAACCACCCTCCTATAATCATATAGGGAGCAGGCTTTTGGCTTGAACCACGGTGGTTTAAACTGGTTTAAGCCATTGTGGTCTGAATGTGGTTTGAAATTATTGTGGTTTACAGCAGATGGCAGTACCAAAGGCATGAATCAGAAAATTGCTGTTTTGGGCATTTTCTGATCCTTGCGGCCGATTCACTCATATCTCAATGAGTTCTGCAGGGATTCAGATGCGACATAGCTAGATAATTCGGGGTAATTTGTGCGCAATTAGTGATAGAAAAAAATTTTGAAAAATTTTTATAGTTGGTGAGATGGGTCTTGGGGTGCTTTTGGGGGTCAATTCAGTGTACCTGCATCTAGGCATGTTGAAATGACATACATTTTTGTGAGGGAAACTTTTATGCAATCCTAAAGTTGTCATAGAGTCGGAATCCCCAATATGTTAGTTTATCGTGCTTGTAATGACATCGGGACAATGGCAATACACTGCAATAAGGAAATATTATGGTATTAGAGTCCATCCCTGAACTCTCAGCAAATCTGACTCTATGACAACTTTTATAATGCATAAAAGCCCTCCCTCACAAAAATCTAGGTCATTTGAACCTGCCTAGATGCCGGTAGACTGAATTGACCCCAAAATCACCCCCAGACCCATCTCACCAACTATGAAATATTTTCCCAACTTTTCTTCTATCACTAATTGTGCATGACTTATCCCGAATTATCTAGCTATGTCGCATCTCAATCCGTGCAGAACCTATCAAGATATGGGTGAATCGGTCACAGGGATCAGAAACTGCCTTAAACAGATTTGCGCCTTTGGTACTGCCATCTGCTGTAAACTGGTTTGAACCAAAGTTGTTTAGACATGTGTTTTTTTTTGTCTTGACTCTCATTTTTTCCGCCTCTGTTAATATTAGTGACCACCCACCTCCCGACCCCTGACTCCTTCCAAAAAGGAAATTCATATCATTTATACTCAAAAAATCACAGAAAAATTATAAATAATTGCGAAAAAATTATTTAAGGCATGAATAGGTTGGTAGATGGCACCTACCAAATATGGAAATCCATCAAAATGAAAGTTGTAGCCCTTACTTAGCACTAGAAAGTTGACCAATTGACTATGGTGATCAGCTCACCGGTTGGGCTGAAAAAGGCAAAATACTTTCAAAAAATATGGTTCATATTAGGGAATGATTGGGCTGTATCTTAGCAACCACTTGATGGATTCCTATAATTCCAGTACCGTTATAAAGCGGCTGAGCAGGGCTTTCAGATAGGGTTATTCACCAGCCATTCTACACCACTTATAACCAGCTTTTCTTATATCTTGTATATTAAGCGGATGCATATCACATTGTACCTGTTTGTATGCTTCCTTATTCTCTCTCTTTTCTCAGCTGCTCTAAGATTTGCACATGTGAGCAGTCTAATTTCCTTTTTCTCACAGGGCTTTCAGATGTGGCTATTCACTGGTCATTTTACGCCACTTTTATAATCAGCTATTTTCATTTTTCATAATGATTTGGCTTGTATCTCGGGAACTGGGGGATCGACTCCCATGATTATGGTATAGAGGTGAATGAGCACTTTGAAGTGACACTTGTTGCTAGCTATACAAAAATACAGCCACTGAGATATCAGGGATTCTCTGTTTGAGGGGATCACTGAGTAGGACAGTGATATTGACAACATGAACTAATCCTATAACTCTGTCTCGCATCGTGTCACGTCACGTGTGGTGATATACCGTAAAGGTCGCGCTGGCCACTCCCTGCGACACCTGAATTGCGTGCACCTCGCCTTCCCGTTCTACACCAGCCTGGCCCTCCTCGCCCCTCGCGCCCACCACCACCGCCCCCGGGTCATCAGCAGGCATCAGCAGGTTTTCGCACCGCAGGAGTACCTGACGTACCCTCCTGCACCACCTCAGATATACTCTCAGCAGCAGCTGCAGCCGTACGTGCATCCGGACCACTCTCAACTGAATTGCTTGCCTCATCCTCTTCGCCCTCCCTTTGTCCTCCCCTGTGCTGCCGTGCCTCCCCGCTACCCATCCCACCGTCTGGCCCGTACCATACTAGCCCGCCATACCACATCCCCACATCTGCGTCGGAGCACGTGACAGCGGTGGTCCAGTACCGAGGGTCTTCCTCCTCTCCACGGCAAGCTGGAAGGACAAATATATATATAGGAGAAGCTGGCATATGAGCGTGACAACTGGAGGGAGTACTCGACCAGGGTGGAGAACCAGCTCGGCATGATTCTCGGCGCCGTCGCCTCAAAACTTGATTTAGTCTTCATCTAGGTGTTCGGGGTGATTCTTTTGAAGTTGAACAACATATCAGTGCATTAACAATGTGGTTCCCACTACTCTCTCCCCCCGTGCCAATCTGTCAACAAACCTTCGGAGCTTGTAATGGAGTGACATGGTTTGCCTTAGTCTAAGAGAGTTGTCGAGACGTTCGTGTAGCTCATTGCTGCAGCGTGCATGCCGCAGCATTGACAAGTTAGTTCACCTTCCGGCCTAAATGTCGGGCAACAATCGCACCAAAATTACAAACCAGCTTGAAATTCCAACACATTTCCAGTGTCAAGCTTTGCGATTCCAACTGCTCACCCATTAGTGACCTGTGGGAGTGCTCAAAAATTCCTGCACGGCTTACCACACATCTTGCTCTCGGACTACAGGGTCCATCATATGAGACCTACATATAATGGCCTTGGTAAGGTGGGAAGAATTCGGCCAAAAATAAGCTGCAAGGGCGTGCGTTGTCAATATGCAGGTGGTTTTGATCAGAGTAACTACAACCTTGCCACAGGGTCCATCGATTCTCCGAACAATGAGTGGATAAGACATACACTTGAATTGTTTCAACTCGAAGTACGATGTTCCCAGGTCAATCTGGACCGGATTGGCCATCCTCCCAGGCTGAAAACCACGGTTTAGTCATGCTTTAGTCAAAATTTGGGATAGGTTTTACTCCACATATTGCGAGGTATTTCTCGGAATTTCAGTGGTCCAAACGATGTATTTAGAGTTGAAAATCTTGACACAACTCGAATTCTGATAGAATAAGGAGTGTGGAAAGAGATAAAGGCGGCACGGCACTTCACCCCCATGCCGCGGCAAAAGCACAGCCACCGCCGCGTCAGTGCCGCGTCCACGTGTGTCAGTGTGCGTCAGTACCACGGCAGTTGCGGCATTTCACCCAGCCCGGTAGCATCTGATATCGTTGATTGCCGTGGTGTACGGACCGGTAGCGGGATCCTCAGGAGAAGATGATTTTGGTCTCACTTGTGGAAGAGACAACGAGAAGGAATGAACTTTCAAATCCAGAAATCAATAGGTCAGTTCAAGCGAACTCAGGATTACTCACCTAGACATTTGTGAAAATCTGCCTAGTCTATTTCAAAGTCCGCTCGCACGTGTGATTGCGTGATTCATTGACAGCATCACGCGCATGTTGGTTGATCGTTGTCGTCCTTCTCTCTTCTCTCCCACATCATCTCTCCCGCTTTCCCCCGAGCTCTCCCCTTCCTGCACCTCAGGACGCTCTTGGACCTACTTTCAAGTGAACAGTACCTGCTCACCACGTTCTTGCCATACCTCGCGCCTGTGTCGTGCTATCGCTTGCGCCCAAATGCCCCCGAACACCCTCCTCAAGCACCTCAAGAAAACTCGACAACTTTGCTTTCTAGGGTTCCACGCGATAATCGAAGATCCATCTATTTCACTACTTGAGCCTTCTTCTAACAGACCATCCTGTGTCTTGCGCGCTTTTAGCTCCACAATACATGGGTGAGTCACAAGCGATTTTTATTTTTATTTTTCTCTGATGTTTCTCCTCGCAGTGTTACATCGCTTACGAGACCAAATAGACTTTGAAAGGTCGCAATTTTGACGTTGGTGGGCGCTGCTTTAGCCGCACGTACTTTTAACTAACAAAGCAAACAGATCTTTTACTGTTTCGTCTTGACTTCAACCTCCCTGTATGGTCAATAGATTTGAATTGGGATTGAATACAAAATTTTCAATCATTTATTGATTGAGTGTCTACGGCTTAGTATTGCGTAATATTGCCTGCTTCAAGCTTCTACCAAGCTGCCCTGCGAGAGCTACGGGATACTACCAGGCGCTATGGTAGCCGCCTGCCATGGCTGCCAGGAGCTACCAGATTTTGGCGGGCGGCTACCAAGAGCTACGTAAAGGGGGACTTGTCTACTATGTGTCAAAAAATGATCATACGCCCTCGGCCTCCATCAGACTCCGTGATCCTTATCCAAACTCCGTGATACTTATCTACATGTTACTTATCAACTCCATGATCCTTATCATAGGGAACTCTTTAAGTACGGATTCATTCCCACTTGATCTCCCCTCAGTTATTGTCTCTTGCGACAACTGAGGGGTATGTCTACATCCTATGAGATATTATATTTACTGAATGTATCTGTAGTTATTGCGCCTCCGGCGCTGTTTAGATTCTGATAGGTTATGGGCCCCGAGCTTTCTAACTCTAGGACAACCTTGCAGAACTACCCTTATAACTCGGGCACTCCTTACAGGTCTTGTCCTCATCCCCACTCTTACAACAATGCCAAACAAGGACACTTCGTCTGCTATTGCTCCCCTCCGCAGTACCCGTGAATATCTTGCATGGGCTATAGATGTTGAATCTGAATTGCGGAAAGAAGGGCTTTGGACTGTTGTCTCAGCAGGCTCTCCTCCTGTAGCAACTACTGCATCTGTTAGCTCTGGTGGCTCCGTCTCTGTGTCCATTCCCTTGCGTGACACATTTGAAGAGCGTGACAGCCGCCGCACTGGGACTGATTCGTACACATCTGGCCCGCCGGTTGGTCACCAAGTATGCAAGTTACTCCTCCTCTAAAGGGCTCTGGGATGCTCTGAAGAAGGATTTCTCCACAGACAATAAAGTGGAGCTTGCATTCCACACACTCAATGCTCTTCATAGCATTAAGCTCCATCTCCCAGCTGACACTACAAATGTGAAATTCTCAGCAATGGAGAAACATGTGGAAACAGTTGCTAACTTGATCAACAAGCTTGATAATCTGGGTTTTGGTCTTGATGCAGACCTTCAACCTCTCTATCTGCTCCGCTCATTGCCTCGCAGTGGTAGATTTGATACTCTCCAGGCATCTATTCTTGGTTCTGTGCCTTCAGGGACCAAGCTCACTCTGGATGATGTTGAAAAGAAATTACTGGCACAGACAGAACCAGATACTGGGGACTCAGCTTCAGATACAGAGACAGATACAGCAGCAGTAGCACGTCCATCTGCAGCAAAAGCTCCAAATATCACATTGCCCAATCGCTATTGTCACTTTCACAAGTCTACCACACATAACACAGATGATTGCCTAGTCCTGAAGGAAGCAGCAAAGCAGGGCAAGGGAAAGGGCAAGGGCAAAGGAAAGGCAAAGGCAGAGAAGGCCAATTCAGCCAAAGATAGTGATACTGATGATGATGTAACTGCGCATGTAGCTTCTGTTTCTTCCAAAATATACCGCCAAGTTTCTGCTTATATTGTGCGAGACTCAAAAGGTGCATATGCAATTATCATTGATTCTGGTGCTTCATGCACCATGACTTGTGATCCACGATTCTTTGAATCTGCCTCCATATGCCCTCTCTCTCCACCACGCCGAGTGCGGTTAGGAGACAACTCTATATGTGATGCTATTGCCACTGGTACAATGCGCTTATCATGCAAAACACGCCATGGCATGGTAGATCTCACTATCAAAGATGCTCTTCTTGTGCCTAACTTTGCAGTCACTCTTGTCTCTGTACCCCAACTTGCCTCTAAGAAATTATCCTCCCACTTTACTGGAGATACATGCATAGTGCGCAATGATAAAACAAAGGAAATAGTCCTGGAGGCAACTCGCAGGAATGGACTTTATCACATTTCTTGCAAACCTTTAGGCTCAGATGAAAGGGCACTCTATGTTGCAGACATAAATGATGTGCACCGAAAACTTGGTCACACAAATTTCCAAAGTATCCGTGACATGGTTCGACATGGTCGTCTCAATGGAATCACATCTCTCACAGGCATGCCAGAATTTTGTGAAGCATGTATTCTGGGTAAGATGAAGAAACAGCCATTTCCTCAAAGCCGAACTGTACCACGAGGACCTCTTGACATTGTGTCATGTGATGTTGGCGGACCTGTCCAGCCTGTCAGTGAAGGTGGTTTCCGATACTGGATAACTCTAGTTGATCATTACAAGTCTCATGTTTGGGTTCTTCTTGCAAAGAAGAAGTCTCATGTGCGAGGCTTGATCAGAGCATGGCGAAAACATGTTGAGGCTCATTTCCATACCCAGATAGCTAACTGGGAATTCTGTGCTGGCTGGATTCATTTCTTCAGAACTGATGGTGGCGGAGAATTCACCTCCAAACAAATGGAGGATGATTTTCGACGTGAAGGCATTATTCATGAGACTACTGCACCATACACTCCAGAACAGAATGGAGTTGCAGAGCGTATGAATCAGACACTGACAACTCGTGCTACTACAAACCTTGTTGCATCACACCTTCCTCGAAAATACTGGAATCGTGCTATGCTGCATTCTGCATACACGATAAATTGTTCTCCTGCCTCAGCACACAAAGGACAGACTCCACATGAAGGATATTATGATCGCCCAGTTGACCTTCACCACATGCATCCATTTGGTTGCCCTGCATATCCACTTGTTGACAAACAACATCGAAAGGGTAAATTTGCTGACAAGGCACGACGCTGTGTATTTATTGGCTATCATGAAGGCAGCAAAGCCTATGATCTGCTGGATATTGACACTGGCAAAATTATCACTAGCCGGCATGTTAAATTTAATGATGCTTCCCCAGCACCACAGGAAATACGTGTGGAACCCCCACAGACAACTAGTGAGCTTGAAGAGATTGCTCAGAGCTTGCGCAAGAACACATTACCATACTATGAAGATGATGTTCCTCAAGTTGTCACCAAAGGTGTGTCCATCCCAGATATGGACAATCCCAGGCCTTTGGGTTCAGTGGGGGACATGCCAACTGTGTCGAGTCCAATAGAAGAGTCAATATCAGTCAAATCTGAGCCTACATCAGCTGTGGTCCCACCTTCTGCTCCTCCCCTACGCAGAATTGCTGGCAGGCGCATGCCACCTACACGGTCTCCATCTCGGTCTCGTTCTCCATCTCCAGCTCCAGCTCCAGCTCCAGCTCCTGGAACTCGTCGCTCCTCACGTCCTCGGAAACCTGCCCTACACCCAAATGAGGCATATGTTCAGGCAGCTGCTAAACCTCAGTACCAGACAAAAGCAGATGCTGATACCAAAAATACCCAGCATTCCACTGAACAATCAGATCCAACACCTGCACCTCAACGGCTAGAAATAGTTGATGATGAGGATGGTACATATCTTGTCCTTGAGGATGCAGACTTGGAATTCTTTGCTGGAATTGCCAATGGTAGGGCTGACCCTCGAACACCAGATTCCTGGCTTGAAGCTATGCGAGGACCAGATTGTGATAAGTGGATAGCAGGCCTTAATGAGGAACTCAGTAGCCTAGCTGCAAATAATGTCTATGAGGTGGTTCCAATACCAGATGGAGTTGTTCCAATCACATCCAAGCCAGTTCTCAAAATCAAACTGAATGCTGCTGGTCAGATTGAACGCTACAAAGTTCGCATTGTTGCTCGAGGTTTTACACAGCGTGCAGGTGTTGACTATCAGGAAGTTTTTGCACCTGTTGCAAACCTAGAGTCAATTCGTATCATCTGTGCCTTAGCTGCAAAGTATGATCTTGAACTTGACCAACTGGATGTATCTACAGCATACCTCAATGGTGAGCTGGAAGAGGAACTTTACATGATGCCACCGGACTGTGTTGACATTGTCCCTGGCCATTGCTGGCAGCTTAAACGCTCGCTATATGGCCTTAAGCAGGCTGGGCGCACTTGGAATCGCACCTTAGATAAAAAACTCCAAGAGATGCAGTTCACACGTCTTTCCTCTGAAACTTGCCTTTATGTCTACAAGGAAGGCAAAAATGTCTGTTTTCTGGTTGTCTATGTGGATGATCTACTCCTTGCTGGCAGCACCCGAGATTTTCTAAACCACATTAAGCAAAAATTGCTTGATACATACAAAATGCGTGATCTTGGGTCCGCTCACCTCATGCTTGGGTTGGACATCCAACGAAACCGAAGCCGTCGAACTATCACTCTGTCCCAGCAGCACTATATTGACTCTGTCCTGGAAAGGTGTGGCATGAGTGACTGCAAACCAGTCTTCACACCTATGGCCACAAATGCTTTAATAGCAGCAAATGATTCTGGGGATGATGCCACAATCACTCACATGGCATTACGAGCAGGTGGACCTGTTCTGTCATATCAGAGCGTGGTTGGCATGCTCATGTGGGCCATGCTTGGTACAAGACCAGATCTTGCCTATGTCACTGGTATTGTTGGCTGATACAGTGCAAATCCCAAACGTTGCCACTGGGAACTAGTTAAACGTGCCATCCGATACCTCAAGGGTACACGTGATTGGGTCATTATTTACGATGGGTCAGACATTGGAATGGACATGAATTTTTATGGCTACTCAGATGCAGATTGGAGTGGAGACTCAGACACATCTCGCTCTACTTCTGGGTTTGTCTTCATCTCTAACCATGGTGCTATCTCCTGGTCTAGTCGCCGTCAATCAATGGTTGCCCTCTCTTCTACAGAGAGTGAATACATTGGTCTTGCTAATGCTGGACAGCATCTTGCTTGGCTCAGATCTTTCTTTGAGGAAATTGGACAGCCTCAGAGCAGTGCCACAGAAATTCGCTGTGATAATCGTGCTGCTATCATTCTCACTAAAGATCCTCAATTCCGTGCACGAACAAAGCATATTCAACGCAAATACCATTATGTGTGGGATGGTCTTGTTGCAACTGGCGAGGCTGTTATTCTCTGGTATCCTACTGAAGAAATGGTCGCAGACATATTCACTAAAGCACTTCCTCATGAAAAACATATGCGCTTCAGTAAAGCTATGGGATTGCGGCCGGGGTCGAGTGGGGGTGTCAAAAAATGATCATACGCCCTCGGCCTCCATCAGACTCCGTGATCCTTATCCAAACTCCGTGATACTTATCTACATGTTACTTATCAACTCCATGATCCTTATCATAGGGAACTCTTTAAGTACGGATTCATTCCCACTTCATCTCCCCTCAGTTATTGTCTCTTGCGACAACTGAGGGGTATGTCTACATCCTATGAGATATTATATTTACTGAATGTATCTGTAGTTATTGCGCCTCCGCGCTGTTTAGATTCTGATACTATGCTACTACAGGTATTTAGGCTATGGAGCACTAGGTATCATCAAAGTCATTTTTTCCTGATGTCTGGGCAGGCACTGAGTGTCGAAAGATTAACAGATCCAACTTTTCCTCTCACAAACCTGCAGATTTCTGTTTACCTGACGTGTCCAGGCACATCCAAGCCGCAGTGACTTCGCAGTCAGAGTCCACCACATTAATCTTGCAAAGTGAGAACATATCAAGCCCCATGAAACAATGCCGATCTGGTAGCAAGCTCTAGGTATTACGGACCAGAACGGCGGCCCAGAGCTTTGACGTGTGAGAGAGCCGCACGTTTCAGGGAGGCGGCACCTGCTATTCGGGGACCAGTCATGACTCCCTCACGCTGATGCGGGTGATTTTGTTGTGATCCAGCAATGCACATATGTATTTTCATTTCAGTGGCCTGGGACACATTCATGCAATATAAAAGAGTCTTGCAGCAAAGTGACGTCGTGTATTCACGTTGCTGTCGCAACTCCATGGGCCACTGCGCTAGAGAAGTACATAAATTTGCCTGGGTGATGCTTTGGGTTGACGGGAATTCAGATGGCTCCCTCGGAGTCCCGCCACAATAGCAATTTATTGTCTCCTAGATCAAAGCTTAATGTAGTGTATCAGTTGTACTACAGGGATATAACCGTTGAAGCCAAATTTCGAATATCATGCAATGCCCGAGATGTCGGAAGCCAACTCAGCTCAAAGACAATGAAGCACAAAGTACAGTAGTAATGGAATGCTGGAAGACATACAACGTGCTCGGTTACCTACCTGGCCAGCGGGCGTGGGCATGCACCTGCCCCCGTGAAGACCATCCTGGTCCCGATGTCTAGAAAAGCCGCGGCTGCCGCGGGGTACCTGAGATCGATATCCTGGAAGCCCAAGTCAACGTCCATCAAAGCCCCTTCGAGGGACAGGTGTCGCAGAGTTTCCAATGCGCTCCGTTCAACCTCAACCGGCAGTTCGACAACACTTCGACCGAGTTTGCGGACAGCACGAAAACTAAGTGGAACGGGTACCGGGGCAGTCAAACGCACCAGGCGGTATCGGCTCTCACGTATTCATATGGCCCTCCGGGCACCCCTGGCACCGCGGAACCGGACCTGTTGCTGAGTTAATCATACCTATTTCCAGCCCACTTTGTTACCCTCTTACTTCCCTATTCTAATTCTAACCAGTCCCTTGCCAGAAATATTTCTGTCTTCTGTTGTCTTGCATTTCATGCAGGCTTACCTTCCAATAATAAAACCCAAACAACACTGAGAGGTGGCCATCAGGCCGTGCAAACAAAGGCAAGCCGATTAGAGTCACGTCCTATTCAACTTATTGCATGTGATTTCAAATGTTCAACCCTGCTCCAAAGTAATTAAAAGGGTCTTTGGGGCATACAAAAAGTGCCAGAATATTCTATGCAGGTTTACCGTCCAATAACGAGGAGTTGATTTCGGCAGGGTCGCTTGATCTACCACAACAGATATCAGCATTTCACGACGCCGCGGGCCGACACTTGAACTAGACAGTCTAGACTTGTCTTGAAGTCAGCCTGGTGGAATTGGCCTGAATACTAAGTACAGTGGGATTGAATCTTCATATCCTTCAACGACCCCACAGAGAAATTAAAGTGGAGTGTGGATGTAAAGCAACCTTTTGGCAGCGGGATCAAAAATTATCTTGGGGGAACAAGATACCATCTCACCGTTCTAATGCTTGATTAAACAGAAACTCGAGGTATGTATTTACGTATTATTTACGTACAGCATGTCCCATGGAATGGATGAAGCTACAGTCTCAGCTGCCAACATTACCTTTCCACCTTCGCATCAACCGCAATTGCACTACGTGCTGCAAGGAATACTGCGTTAATGCGGCGTGAATGAAAGAGATGTACGCATTCCATAAATAACAGCAGTCAGGAGAGAACGGAGTGAGGACCGTGGAAAGCATCAAAAGTTTAAACCGTGAAAAATCCACAACACCATTAACCCGCCGTATGTAATGTAGTATTGACCGAATACGGAAACAACTTAACACTTGCCTCGCTCTCGGGGTTTCAAAAACTCGGATATAGATTGCGGGGTGTTACCAAGTGACGTGGATGGTGCACATTGAGGCTATGAAAAATGGGTTAGCATTCATGCGGTACGTCAGTGTGTTACATATACGTATCCCAAGACGCATCTGTTGCAACAACTTAAAGCGGGCAGGGTATGCCCTGGGATAGGTGGAATGGAATGCATAATACTTCTGCAACGGCGTGGATACCTGCCTCTGCATGGTAATCAAAACGTGTTAGGACTGAACTCGATGTCTAATAGGATAAAAGAGCTCATCAGAATGCATCTCAACGCATGGGTTGGTTCTTCTAACGCAACCAAGGTAATCGAGCGATGGGACCATTGCATTTGGCGTGGTGCAGGGCTTGATGGGTGCGGGATGATTGTGTACTCCCGGAGTCAAAAAATCCAATGTTGATCAAAAACTCACCGCTGCAAACTGTCTCTTACACGGGACCGCAAAAAATCGATTCAACAACATGTCGCTTCGGGAAGCACTGAGCGCGTATGAGCACTGGTCAGAGGCGCTACTAAATTTAGGGCAGCGCACGTACCGGGAGCGACTGAAAACTGGATAAAAGGGGGACCATCCAACTACCACCTGAGAAAATGAGGATGGAAATATGGAATGGTAGATGGAATTGAAGTGGGACTTGCGAAGGGACCTGGGAACATGGTAAATAATAGACAAATATTGAGTTGTACCTCGCCAGATACCGCCTTCGTTGTTCAGAATGGAGGCAAGCAGGGTGTAGCCTGCCGCTTGAACGGCCTGAGGTTGAATAATCGCGAGGCCTTGGGCAGCCTTTAACGTCGCAATGGGCCGTTGCTCAGATGCCCGAGACGTCTTTCTATCCAGCTGTCTTTAGATGTATCCCAAACGTTGGATGTGGGTGGAGCTATGACGTGGAGTTGTGTGGCTTTGCGAACTGACTCTTGACAGTCCGCGTATTCACGGAGCTGTTAGCTCGAAGACAGCGGTTCGGCCTGTATGCCGGAGAAGAGCGGAGCGATGCTAAGTTTCGAGCGGAGTGACACTGAGCACAGTTGAAGCATTGACTTGCTTCTTACCATATCTTTTTCAGGGTTTGACTCCTTTTGGGATGGCTATTAAGCTTGTATTGAGCGCCTTATTGAGTCAGAGAGGACGGCGAGAGGGCTTGGTGCTTCTAAAGGCTTTGGGCGGGCTTGATTTGTCTGAGGACGCTTAACTGGACAATCCAGGGCTAAAAAAGGCATCAACAGATAGAGGAAAAGCTGAAGAAGCACGTAGGAACGTGTGAAACGGGCGTCCCGGCCTTCCACCGATCTTCCTGCTTTGGCATAATTGCCTCTGTAGGGTGAAATCAGCTCGCTGCTGTGAAAGCTGTGTCTGAACCGAGAAAATGCGGGATTTGCGGGAGGAAGCCGAGCAGCGTGTGGCTCTAAATATACACTATCCCATCTGTATGGCGGACAGACATAGTAACACGATGACTAGAGGTCGACGAATGATGCAGGTGCAGCGCAATGAACGCAGGAAGAAAGTTAATGAATCGCGAGATATCGCCGGTTCCTGAAACACGAATCAAATCTTTACTCCCATAAGGAAGTCGGAGCGGCTCACACGCTTGACGCGCGACTAGCGCTCTTTTGACACGTGAAACATACGAGACCATACGCTCCGGCGGCTCCTCCCCGGTCGGTTTCACGTGAATCCCCTCACAGCAATGGGCGCGACAACACGAGATACGCCAGGTCATCTCCGCATAAATTATGAATAGTTGGCCGCCGCCGCCGCCGCGCCGTCAGGCACGGCGGGAGCTATCGTCGCCCCAACTTACGCCCACGCATTATTCGGTCAACCCGCCCCCTGGACTATTGGTCCCCAAGGTGGGTGCGCCCCCACTTGACCCTCAGTAGATCATGCAGGACTGCACCACCCATCACTTGCGCCCGAGATACCACGAGTGAGGGAAGCAAAGTGGAGGCGCTTCAGCAACGCAAAACAGACTGAAATATATGAACTGTGTGTGAGGGGCATGGAAGAAAGAGGTGTGATGACCAATCCTCGAAATTGCAGTAAAACGCAGATACGGTTTCCATCAGCCACATACTGACTAAGCCGCGAATCTGCAGCAAAACGCAAAAAACGGATTTACAGGATTTCTTCAGCCACATACTCGGGAAAAGCCGGTGGCAATGCACGTACTGACTAAGCCGCAAATCTGCAGTGAAACTCAAACGGATTTACAGGACTTCTTCAGCCACATACTCGGGGAAGTCCGGTGGCAATGCATCGGAACACCCGGCAAACGACGACACCACATGGGCACGCCCAGGCGGCCGTCCGTGAAGAGTAACTGTTTGTCCATATCCAGTATTTGTTACTAAGCCGTGATCTAGCAGTGATGTCTAGAATTCGGATTTACGGTCGGTAGACCTGGAACCTAAATCGGTACCAGGAACATCCCTTCGACGGTGTACAGTGACCAAGACTACGGCGTTTACGGCTTCGAATACTGGTCGGATCCGGACTCGGATAACCGCGAGAACGAGTGCATTACATGGGTGGCCAGTGACACCCAATTTTGGACTATGAAAGCCGGGGCTATTGGACCTGACACGGCTTCCGAGATTGGCGCGCGTCTGATTCCAGAGGAGCCTATGGTGCGCGCAATTTTGTGTGTGGACTGGGAGCGTGCTAATCGTCTGCCTGCGCGCACAGTACTAGATTCTGAATCTCTGGATGGCTTCCAGCACCAGGATTTCGAGCACATGGCATTCCCGAATAAGATGTATGTCGACTACATCCGGGTGTACCAGCGCGACGGCGTGAGCGAGGGCGTGACGTGCAACCTGTCGAAACACCCGACGTCGGACTGCATCAACAAGTGCGTTCTCGCTCATTTCTTATACTTGGGGGAGATGGGCTGTCACGGGCCGCGCGGCAAGACTCGTACTTATGATTTTCACCTGGCATTAGCAGGTGCCAGACCATGACCTGAAACCTAGTTGGCTACACATAGTGGACCCCACTGCAGCAGAAAACCGAAGACGAGCAGAAATTCGGTGAGTTTGGAGAGATCACAAGCCTTTGGAGAAACTGGATTGTAACTGGTAAGACCAATAGCCACACTGGCAGCAGCTACAAGGCGAAACCTAAATCTCCCTCGATCATTGCATCCGAGTGTCATATCGTATTTGCTCTTCTAATCTTCATTTTTCCCCATGCAGCATGTAGAACTGATTCCGGTGTAGCGGGGGAGAACGTCTGGCCTGTAGGTAGTCGAATCGAGTCAGTAGTCCGTCTAGGGATAGAATGAATGCGAAGGATAATGATTGGGAACATGTCCCGAGCCGTAGGGTGCGAAAAGAGCGAAAATAGAGAGTAAGAATTCGATAAAATGTCGTGGGAAGAGAGCGAGGTCGTAATGTGCGAATTAGGGTGTTTAGGTGGCTAAGAGCCCACTGACGGCGTTTCGTAGTCGAAAGGGCGAAGGGACACCGAATCCCTTCTGGGCACGAGCCCTACACTGGCCGAGAAGATGGTGGTACGAGCGTGAAATTGTATGAGGAATCACTGTTTACCATACAAACAGTGATCGGACCGTAGGTAAAATTAATTACGGGATAGAAGTGAAACCAGCGTGTGGATGGGTTTCCACACACCAGCCGTCCGACCCCTCCACACCGGTTGAAACAGGGGCCAAAGTTGGCTTCCGCTGCAATGATCAACAGTCGTGTTGCAATTGCAAAAACGGCTGCAATTATCACCGGTCGCGTGGCCCTAGTGGATTCAGTGGTATTGTAAGACTTTCTTCACTCTTCGTAATGAGTTGTTTGACCTCCAGAAAATCATCTGCACAGTTATCGCAAGATGATCGGGATACGAGAATCAATTGCTCACCGACATCTTGACATCTCGTTACACTCATCAATATGATCCATGAATTGCAAATCTCGCTCATTGCTTCAATGTTCTGTTGACACCGTGAGAACTCTTCCGCAGTTGCTGCCCTCCAGCTCCCAGATTCCGCGCAGGTGTCTGCCTCGAGTTCACAATTCCGATGTTCTTGGGGTTGTGGAGGGCGGGAATTAGGCCAACAGTTTCGCACCTCACAAATGATCGTCCGAAGAAGTCACTGATTGATGGGAGGCTTTAGCGGCAAATACGGTGTAATTCCGGGCCTACGGAACCCAATATCATTATTTATTTCTACATCTAGACACAGATAGGACCAATTTACACATTCTGGTCGGAGGAAATTTCTCCCCGGGCACTGTAGAATATTCGGCAGAGTAAAGAATCTATTGTTCGCCCAAAAAGGAAGTCCACGTGACGTTCGTCGAAGGTGGATGGGGTCTACCTTAGCCCGGACATGAAGCAGAAATGACTAATGACTAAAATTTGAACTTAGTGAATATCTCTGTGTGCCAGGAAGGAAACGGGCTGGAACACAGGTATTTACAAGAACAGGACTGTCCAAATATATTGGCATCTCATTTATGTGTTTTTTTGTCTTTCATTCCCCAGTTTGTTTGCAATTTTTTTGGGATGACAAATGGTGTATGACTAAATTTTGTTTGTACTTGTAGCAGAAAATGGCACGAAATCCATCTTCTCTTAGGTAGCCAAACCTAAAGGATCAGCAATTAAGTAGCCTGCAGAATGTGGGCCCAGTAAGGCAGCCTATTGAACTGCAATTCCAAGTTTGGCTGAATAATCTGCAGACAACTTGGTTTTGGGATGAGCTTTTTGATCATGCATTTTAATGTATTGCCATCAATGTTGGGTGGGATGAACCAACAAATATGCCCAAACCTCCCTTATCTGGACCACTTTGAGCAGCCGATGAAAAGCCACTTTCTATATGGTGAGGGCGTCTCAAAGTGTCAGGTCTTAAGAAATGGGGCTTGCCTGTACTGTTGAAGGAACAAGGATCAGAACACTGTCTCATTTGACCTGATGCAGCCACAAAACCTTCGAGTGATGTATCAATTTTTTTTTTTGACTTGGATATGACAAGGACATACTGTGAAATAATCTTTGGTGCTAAATCAGCTTTGTTTGCATTTGCATCCAGCTCATGGTTCCAGAGTTCTCACATCATTTCTTCATCTGGCTCATACGACTTGCAACCCTCGAAAAGGTTTTTGTCAGTGCTCACAGGTGCTAACTCTGTTGCAATAGAAATCACAATGGTGGCAACATAATGTTTCATCTGGTTTGTCAAAGAGGCTGAAGATGAGGTCATGGACATCTGCATCACCCTCAAGATGACCTGTTGACCCTGCCAAGAGTCCTGATCTTACATATATATATATATATACAATCAGATTGGCAGTTGAGCATTGGGCCACATACCTCAGCTCAGATGTGCATGTCAGGAAAGAGGATCTTCCCTGTTGAAGTCTTCAGAGTTGGATCTGAGTTGGACAGGTCGACACAAATTGCAACATTACAGCATGGAACAGACCATGTACTGTAGTGTTGTGATCAAAAGTTCAGCAACAGCAGGGTTTCAGTTTAAACTGTATTGTGTCCAATGATGCTCCTGGGTTTAAGCTGTGCTGTTTCTCTTATAGAGCTGGCCTCTAGCTGTGTAGTTTGAACCATGGTTTAGACCATTGTGGTTTATGGTTTGAACCATGGTTTAAGACAGAGTGGTTCAAACCACAGTTTAAACCAGTAAGGTAGTTTCAACTGACTTGAACTAAAGGTCGAGATTGTGATGGACCATGTGACTTGCCACATTCACTGTAAACAAGAACCCATAGAAGGAAATCAGCTGATAACTAGTCTGTTGTCAGTGACTCAAATGATGTTCATGTAGGTCGTGAAAGAATACAGTGGTTAGATCCATACTGAAGAAAAAACAGTTGAATATGAAAGTTCTCTTGAGCCAGGCCAATATTCTCTGTATCAGTGAGAGCATTGACTGTCAAGCAAGGGAAATCAAGGAAAATTATGTTGAGCTGCTGTTACAGACTCGCAATATCTAGCATGATTCCTGATCAAGCCTGAAAGTCCACAGCATCAATGAAATGGACAGGTGGCCAGGAAATTTTAAGAGAAATGGAAAAAAATGGTTTTGTTTGCATTCAAATAACAGTACTAAAGTCATAGCAATTCTGAGCAGATCACCTGATCCCACCTTGACAGGAGACAAAGGGAGCAGTTTGGAGGCAGCACAGTAGATTTGAAGGCACACATCAGCAGTACAAGCATTGACAGTCCTCTTGAATATTGTTTTTAAGCAACAGTCACAGATTGGAGTGTGATAACTACAATGAGATGAGTCCAGCTCAAGTGATAATATCACACTCTCAGTCTCAAGGGTAAGGGTGTGATATGACACAAAGCGGCCCTGCTGGGGTGTGGATCTGAACACAAATGACATGCAATTGTTCAAAGCCAACAGCTTCAGTTTTAATTGTAAAAACGTCCCTCTGACTCAGATTTCATTGATTTGCAAGCCCAAAAGAATGCAGGCCTGAACACTGTCTGAGGCACTGCCATATAAGGCAACCACAGTGCAGAAGAAAGGCAGCCATGGCATGTGATCATTGGAAGGGAAAAGGTTTGGTTTCAGGTGTGGAAACTGTTTCAGACTTTGCCTTACATTCATTTAAAAGGCCTTGTACAATCTGCTTGCATAAGACTCAGAAACCTCCCAAAATACTTCTTCACAAAATTGTAATATCAAATTTAGTGGGAAGAGAAGGGTCAAGACAGCAAAATGGAGTAGACTGAAAGGAAGGATTTAAAACTAAATACATCCCAATGTATTGAGCAGTAAATTTTAACAGAACAAATAGTCAGTATCCTACCACAATTCCAAAACTCTTATATCCACATTAGCCAATGTAATATGGGACAAGATGAATGTATTTGATGCAGAAAATTAGGTTAGAGAAATATTAAATCCCAAGGTGGTGGAGTATAGTAAACATGCAGAGGATAGCAAATTAACTAACTGCTTTGTACTGGAGAGAGCATTTGAGAGTATAACAACAATTATCTACCTTACTGTGTTTAAATCACACCACACTTGGACCACATTGGTTTGAAATGCTGTACTTTGAACCAGTTTCATTCAAACTGGGTCAAGGGCCAACTGCAGGTGACCAAATTTGACCTGTGACTATAGGTCAACCTGGTGTGACTGCAGTTTGACTGTTTCCTTGACCCTTCCCAGTTTGGAAATATCTGTCACTGGAGTTGCCAGAGGGAGGTTTCATAACAGGAAGAGTGTTTCCTGTTTACTGCTGTCATTCCAATTGATTAAGGTCTCCAATATCCCTTGAAAGACTATACTGATGTTTCAAATAGTCAATGTTGGTGGCTTTTGGATATCCCTGTGAATTGTGCAACTTTTTGATGAAATATGTGGTCACTTGCATCCATTTGTGCAATCTCTGTGGTTTTACGTGATTTTCCAATGTTTCAATGTTGCTTGGCAGGATTTGTTCAAAACAAGAAATCGGCTGACTGAATGGTCAACCAATGGTCAAAGGTCAAAAAATTCGGTCAGATCCGGTCAACTGCAGTCAAAGACAACACTGGTTTGAACAACATTGGTGAACCGCAGTTTAAACCACATCAGTTTGAAACACAGTTTAAACCACATCAGTTTGAAACACAGTTTAAACCACATCAGTTTGAAACACAGTTTGAACCACATTGGTTTAAACTGCATCAGTTTGAACTGCAAACCACAATGTTTTAAACTGCACAGCTAGAGATCAGTTCTGTAGGAGAGATAGTCAAGGTTTAAATCAGGTTCCAATCAGGGCCATTGTAGGACACGATGCAGTTTAAACTGGAACTCTGCTAGAGTACAAAGATACACAGGGTGTCACCTGTCACCCTAAGTGTTCACTGAACTTGGTGTTCATTCCTCAGCAACCACGAGGAAATTACCATATATGGTAGTCCGGCGAGCACCGGACCGAAAACTTTGACGTTTTTTTTCGTCTATTTTGGCCCCAAAATTGCAAGGTCACTGTCACTGGGCTCGAAATTGTTCAGTTCACGACTGGCTGTCACCCATCACCTGAACCTTTGGTCATAATACTAGAGTAGATGGGATGGTGGAGGAGTCAATAATCTCGTTAACCTTCACTCTCGAGTTTAACAACGAGTTATGAGAATTTGAGAATTGGGCTCCGCTCTCGCCTTTCCCTTGTGCTTTGACTTAGCGGCACGTGGTTGCCTTTTGGCATTTGCTGGGATGGAAACAGATCTAGATAGTACAGTATAGTAGGGTTCCTTGGATACCCACTTTGATGTTTCTACTGCCGAGTCTGCAACGCAAAGAGATAAAATATGAATTTAAGTTTGTAGATACTAGAACATATAGTGAGCCAGGCTGCAGAATCTCACCAATTCAGTGGGTAAAATGTAGCCAGATTAAAAAAGTTACTCTCGACAGCCGATCAGTCACACATCGGGTTCCTTGGATAGCGTGACGTCACACATCATTCGGATCCATCGGCTCTTTTCGGTTGCCTTTTGGCGCCTATTCTCGCAACCCTGGAACACGGTCGGGTTCCGGTTTAGTGCGAGACATGGAGCCGGCCAGCGTCGCATTGGTTCATAGGCACGGTCAGGAAGATGAATGATGACGTGTCAATAAATATATCACGTGCCAACAGAGGTGTCACGCCTTTCGCAGCCAGACACATCAATCTCGGTTGAATCACCCAACCTTTTTATGGAAGTTTGTAGCCAAGAGGGTGAATTTTCATAAGGAAAAAATAGTTGAGGCCAATGGTGGCCGGGTTAATACACAATTGATGAGAAGGAAAGTGATTGATGGCTTGATTGGGTAGTGAGTTATACCAAATGTCCTCCCCTTTAAGCGCCAATGCGCCTCTGGGCCTGAAATTTATTCGGTAGACAGGGTTAGAGTGCATTATGTACGGGAGGTAAGAATTTCGACCTTGGAGGATGCTTGGGAGTTTAAAAAAAAGAATACCCAAGGATGTCTCACTATCCAAGGAACCCTACTATACTGTAAAGCTGATCATTCAGCCTGTGGATTTGAGACCAGCCGCTGCTCCGATACCTTGACCAAGGAGATTGGGTGATGGGCCGAGGTATGTCGTCGTCGCCACGCCGGGAGCATCGGAAATGTCCGTGGAAACTGGCTCATGCATAGACATGGCACTTGGGGGGCGTGAACCAATGCCGGGTGCCGAAAAAGAAACCGGCGAGCTACAATGGGAAGATGTAGTCAAGAGACGAATGCTAGACTGGGAACGGGTGTAAGAAATCGATGATGCTGCTCTGGACGTGCACGGGAACTGAATGATGTTGAATCCTTGGTGGTATATTGCTCGACTGAACCGTGAATTGAGGTCGTGTATGCTTGAAATGCCGGGGGATTGATTGATTCAGGCCCCCGTATGTTTGAGGTTGAAAAAGGCGAGATCCAAATATTTCACACCAACCATCTTTACAGAACGTCTGAGTTTCCTTGTGCCAAAATAATTGTGGCACATACCCAACTCCGATAAGCTTTCAGGTCCTTCGTCAATGCGTCCTCGGGATTCCACAAAGAGGGGTAGACTTCGAAGTCAGTGTGCAGAAGGAACAGCTGGTATCCGAGCGAAGTTACCCAGACAAAGGACCTGTTATCAGGATCACTGAGCGCGGCAGGAAAGGCCTGTAGATGATATATATTCAGCCGAGTTCGCGGTGAGGAGATGAAGGCTAATTTCCGGTATGCTTTACATCTGTCGGAGCGAAAACCCTCGAAGATATCGGGGGGCCTCTGCATACATGCTCGGCGTACGAGGACAAAAAGGATGCGCAGAAGTGATGGCGGGCTCGGGATCGCCTAAATGTCACATCATGATGCGTTCATTGTTGAGAGCACTCCCATCATCATCGCCGAGTCCCATTCTCTTTGTCATCATTAATGGGACTCGACCACCGATGATGGCATTCGTCGAGTCCCACTCCCATTCTTTTTGTCACTACTAGAACAGAGGTTTGCCTCGAGCGTCAGTCTATGCAAAGTTCCTGGTCTTCGTTTTTAAGTCGCTTCGGATAAATGACTTGACTTGGCATCCAGAAAACCTGTGGCTTGGCTTCAGTTCGACACTGATGCTCTAGCCGGGTCGCTCGTCCACTCCGCGAGGAATTCTTTGCTGGATTAGATTTCCAGGAAAATTTCATTTTAAAATGACTTCATGTATTGCTGTGGCACCGGTTTCTTATTATTGTCCAGCTCTATATGCTTTCTTTTCGCCTAACGAGCTCCGTTTCTATCTCTTGAATATAGCGACAACATACCGGGTTCACGCGGCGTCAGCTCCATAGACCATCATAGACCACCATAGACCATCATAACTGGCCTTGTATTTACAGTACACGGTCGGATTTAGCGCGGGAGACCATGGAGAAGCGCCGGATGCCACGGAGAGCGGCACAGCAACAGGAAGAAGGATGATGGTCGCGTCAAAGCGTGTCAACAAACCACGGTGTCACGCTTTTGTATGCGTGATCTTGTATCAATTCTAGACGCGTCAATCTTGGTCAGATTGCCTTACCCTTTAGGAGAAAATTGTAGCCAAGAGAATGAACTTTCATGAGAAAAATACTTTCGGGCCAATAGTCGACGGATTAATGCACAATTGACAAGAAGGAAAGTGATTGATGGCCTGATGAGGCAGTGATTCGTACCAAATCACCTCCCATTCAAGCACGAACGCGTCTCCATGCCTATAATTAATTCAGAAGGCAGAATTAGGGTATATGATGTACTTTAAAAAAGAAGTATGACCTAGAAGGATGTTGCAAGCTTTTAAAAAATTAATTATCCAAGCTCAGTATAGTAGGGTTCCTTGGATAGTGACACATCCTTGGATAATGATTTTTTTTAAAGTTCGTACCATCCTCCCAAGCTGTACTTCCTTTTCATAGTACATTGTATACCCTAGGCCCACCTTCCGAATTAATTTCAGACACAGAGGCATGTTGGTGCTTGAATGAGAGGTGATTTGGTGCGAATCACTGCTTGATCCGGTCATAATCACTTTCCTTCTCGTCGATTGTGCATTAATCCGGCTACTATTGGCCTGAGCATATTTTGCTTATGAAATTTCATCCTTTTAGCTATAATCTTCTCCTAAAGGGCGAGGCAATCCGCCCGAGATTGACGCGTCTAGAATTGATACAAGATCACACACACAGAAGCGTGACACGTTGGTTTCCCCGGCGCACCGGGCCGGAACTTCGCGGGCTTCCGAACCTAGTGGTTGATGACAAATGTGACATGTGTTGACACACTTAGACGCCACCATCATCCTTCTTCCTGTCGCCGTGCCGCTGTCCGTGGCATCCGGCCCTTCTCCATGGTCTCTCATGCTAAATCCGACCGTGTCAAGGGCCACGAGAATAGCCGCCGAAAGGAGCGCTGAATGTCAAAGCTGCTTTGCATGAGTACAAGAGGGAACAGGTGAAACCCGCGGAATTTGGGAAAGCAAAGTCTATTAAGGCTATTGCAGAGAATCACAAGGTCCCATATGCTACTCTACACTGACGCATACATGGAGGCCGCAGTATTGGGGAAGTGAATCAAGAGAAACAGAAGCTCACTGTTGTTCAAGAGTGGTCCCTCGTCCAGTTCATCCTCAAGGCAGCCGAAAGGGGATTCCCTCTCTCCCATGCTCAAATTGTACAGTACGCCGATGCCGTCCGCCAGGCCACACTCGGGGCAGATTGTGAGGGGGTGGGAGTGAAATGGGTCTTCGCCTTCCTGGATCGACACCATCACGAGCTTCGGCCCTTCTGGAGCAAGGCGCTTGATACCCAACGGGCGCGGAGCTTGAATCCCGAAGCTGTCAAATCCTGGGTCGCGTTAGTGCAGAAATATGTGGTGGACATGGAAGTATCACCGGACAGGGTCTATGGGATGGATGAGAGTGGGTTTCCGACGGGTTACACAGGGAAAGAACGAGTGATTGGGGCGCGGGGAACAAAGACGCAGCACAAGCAGGGCGGTGCGAACCGCCAGAACATTACTGCATTGGTGACAATCCACGGCGATGGGAAGATGGTCGTGCCGCCGATGATCATCTTCCTCGGTGTCAATTTCCAGACGGCATGGGGGAACGGGAACACTATCAAAGCATTGTGAGTCTATTCAGCAATTGTACACAACGGACAACACTCACCTGTTGTCAACACATTCAGTATTGCCAAATCCGTCAATGGGTGGACAAACGGGGAGCTCGGATACCTGTGGCTCAACAAGGTCTTTGATCCTGCGACCAAGGCCGAGGCCAATGGGCTCCCCTGCGTTCTCCTGCTTGATGGCCATAGTTCGCACTACACAGAGAAATTCATCAACTTCACCCGGGTGAATAATATCATCTTACTCGGGTATCCCCCACATTGCACCCACGCCCTTCAGGGGCTCGACGTCGTGTGCTTTGCCAAGATGAAGTCGTGCTGGCAGTCGAAGATCGTCGCGTTCAAAGCCGAGAAGATGCGTGAGGTGTCAAAGGCAGAATTTCTGTCGGTCTGGGCCCCAGCATATGTAGAAGCCTTCGATGAGTCAACAGTTCATGGAGCCTTCAAAGTCACTGGTGTCGTACCTTTCAATCCAAACTTCGTCATGGAAGAGCAGATGAAGCCCAGCGTCGCGACATCGACACGTGCCGAGTTCCCCATGCCCCAGCCTAGTGCCGTGAAGGCCATCGTGGATGCGATGCGTGTGCATCCACCCACGCAGTTCGACCTCTCCCCATCCCACCTTGCTTCGGGTACACCGACGCCGCAGACACCGACGGGACGCCGACCTAGAGACGACGACGACGAGCTTGTAAACATCGACCCTGCACTATTGTCACCTTCAAAACGTGTCCAGACACTGTATGCGCACCTTGGTCGTTCATCCACTGCTTCCCTCCTCCTCAGCAGCCCCAAAATCAAATCCTACAACAATCCCATCCTCGCACCCGTCATCCAGCATGTCCCGTGCGCTGTCCCGACTCCAGACTGGTCGCTTGCGACGCCTGGGTTAAGCAAGGACCCCTATAAAACCCGTGGTCAGCTTGAGGCTGAGATTGTAGAGCTACAAAAAACAGCTCGCACTTGCGCACCAAAATGTCGAAGTCCGAGACCAAATCATCGAAGAGGGGATTATATGTTCTAGTATCTAAAAACTTAAATTCAGATTTTATTTCTTTGCATTGCGGACACAGTAGTGGAAACATCAAAGTGGGTATCCAAGGAACCCTACTATACTGTAGCATTTTTGGTTTTTCCTGATGTACGTACAACTCATAGATAACAATTCAAGATTTTGATTGGGAGCAATCGTCAGTGGCGGCATTGGGGCTTCTTCGTCTTGGGCTGTTTGTTTGCTGGCTCGGCTCTGAATGGGTCGGGACAGTCCACTGTGTCACATCGATTGAATACCTTGCTCGAGGGGACCTCAGAATGAAACTTGGATTTTGCGACGTTTTACTACCGTACGTATTTCAGTCACCCACGCACACGCGAGAGCCCCTATAAGACTTGAGCACCTCATCGCAAGCCGTTCCATTAGACATTCCTGCCGCTATTTGTGGGTTCCTCTGTGTCAGATTCCCCCATGTCATATTTCCCCCAATATCGTCTCTGCCTGTGTTGCTGTTCAAAGTAGCACAGGTATCAGACGGTCCCACCACCATTGATTGCCCGCACGTCTTATTCGCGCCAATGCAGTAACTGAAGCCTTCAACGACAGGACATTCCGGAAATTGAACCCACGGATTCCAGGCCCAAAAGTCGGAGGTGCAGATCCCATATGTTGAAGAGATTTCCGCACAAGAATCGTTTGCATGCACGGCATAGTAGGAATGGCAGGTCACGTTGGGGTCTTTACTGTCTGCGTTGTAGGGAATTGTTCCGCTTGAGTCAGTTCCCATGGTGCAGGATTCACCCGGATTGAGAGTGGTTCCGTCACAATCTTGTGACGCCTGCCAGTGTGTAATATGTATCAGCGAGGGAGCAATACGGCCCGGAATGTTTCTCTACATTTGGGTCTCTTTTGCTGAGCACCCCGCCCCACACCCAAGCGCTAGCCGCAGTGCACGTAAGAAGGAGACATGTCAGTGAGTGAGTAGACGGTCCGGCCATCAGGTTGTTGTGCTGGTTTATGCAGCCACCGCCAGCCTGTCATGTCGATTCTATATACGCAACCGGGGCCCTCAGTCTGTTCCCATCCCGATCTGCAGCAAACACGTCGGAGGGAAGGAAAGATTATGTAATCGATCTCTACGACATGTAACAAAATCGGATTATGGGGGTAGGGCGATTTTTCGGGGGCCTCTGCGCCCACCCGACGCGGAGATAGCGGTCCCGCTGTTTCCAAGTTTATTCCTTGGCACCGCTATTCTTTTGTCAGTCGACCCCGTTGCTCTGAACTTCATTGAGATGTCGTGGATAATGGTGCTATTGTTTTAACGGAGGCCAATGTCCGAGCAGTATATCTTAGTGGACTTCTCCTTATGCTTTTCCCGGCTTCGCCTCGACCAGCGCAAGGTATACACTCTGCGCATTTGATTTTCTGGCAGCAGTGCTCACCCTTTCTGCTTTGCTCCCAGATTTGGCTCTTTGTCCCTGGCTCCGCCGCCATCATTTCCTGGAGCATAGCCAAACTAATCCCGCACCAGGCTTTTAAAGCTCGTGCATTTTGCGTCACCCACCCTCCTCTCCCTTATATACTTCTCGACAAATCTTTTATTATTAGCGAGTCCTTGTATTTACTCATGTACCACACGTCCTCCCCGATTATTCGGAGTCCGCTCCGGCAGGTTCACGTTTCCCGCTACAGCCCCCCGGAGTGCTCGGAACGCTGCAAAGGCTAGACTCCGGTCCTAAAAGTCATGCGAAGTGAATAAGACGAAGAACTAATTCACATTCTACGGGCACCTATCAAACCAAAGTGGCTAAGAGCGTGGCAGATTTCAATGCGTCAATCAAAAAACCAGGTTGTTGAGGCAGGCCCTGACAGCCACATCAAGGTTTTGACATATTGATTGCGTCTTGTTTCGGCCTGGAATATTTCGCTTATTTGACACCCACCTGCCCTCTAGACATGCAGAGCATGCAAATTTAACAGCCACTCAATTGTGCATGCCTGATGAGCCACCAGGTAGCTACTGGTGGCTCTGCACAAGCTCTCTATTCTGCAAGTATTAGTTAGGCTCGTGACCAGCCTGCCTATGAATGGCAAAAAAATGTGGCAAGCACTTGCCGTAGGCAGGCTGGTCCAACTCGGGACTCGCCAAAGAGCTGGGCCCAGAGTTCAAAATTTTGAGTGGTGCCGATCATCGGCATCACGCTGCGATCAATTCCCTACTAAATTTGAGGCTCCAGAACTCACCTGTAACAAGCTTAATCAAAATTCTGAAGAGACAGAATTTGAGAAGAGGGGAATATGAATGGTCTTTCCCTTTTCAGTTTTTCCAACAGGTATAAAATGAGCTCAGAATCAAGGAAAAGGAAAGTGATTGAACTCCACACCCAGGCCTTTTGTTTGTCCCGAGTTGTACCAGCCTGCCTACAGCAACATGCTCGCCACATTGTTGCAACTCATAGGCAGGCTGGTTACGAGCCTAAGTATTGGTATCGGTTTGAATGCAATGTAATTGCACCTCTGCTATAGCCATCCCATGGACATTATCCAGAAGATCTTGTAACATCACACGCAACATCTTTTCTCTCTCCACACCACAGTTCTGCTCAATATAAACGATCGGAAACATTAGATGCATTGAAATCAACGGGATTCTGTCGAGCGAAGGCACCGCAGAGAGGGGTTTTGAGTGAGCATTTTGTTCACTGCCTTGCTCCCAATATATTTCTTGTCTGTCTGATTCCTGCTTTGTTTCACGGCTACTCATCCTCGGTTTGATCTTCCGCCTTGCGCTTCAATGCAGCCTCGATCGATATGGAATCAATAGGATAAATGAGCGATAGTCAGTCATGCCAATAGGTGGGTGACTAGTTTTAGGAGATTGAGGGTTACACAATATTGTCACACTGATTTGATTTGGATCCACCTCAATGAGCCGGAGTCCCTAAGGGCCTGTTCGGATGCACAATCGATTGTTGATTGTGATTGTACTTCCTTTTTGAGTAGTCTGATTGTCGTCCGATTGTCGTCCGATTGTTGTGACAAAGTGTGACCTGACATGTCTTTTTTTCTCTTCCCACACCCATTCTTAACTTTCAATGCGACTATGGCACAAAATAAGCATTGCCCAGCTACTGTAGACCCACAGCCAGCCCTTGAGCCCTTTCTTTTCACTGGGCCGAAGGAGAAGGCAGACTGGCAGAAGCAAAAATACACATCAAGTCACACTTGGTCACAACAATCGGACGACAATCGGACGACAATCAGACTACTCAAAAAGGAAGTACAATCACAATCCACAATCGATTGTGCATCCGAACAGGCCCTAAGGATCACCAGGGGTAAGGTTGACCTATCTAGGCAGATGGTAGGCCAAGGTAGGCCCAATTCGGCCTACATGCCATAGGCAGACTCTGCCCACGGGGGTCGGCTGACATAGACCAACATCGACTCAGGTAAACCGGCTACCGAGGCTCGGAACGCAGTGAGTGTTTGTGGGTCTACCGATTAGTCTCATCACCAGCCTGCCTACAATGATGTAGCAAGCACATTGCCATAGGCAGCTGGTACAACTTGGGACAAACAAAAGGGCGGGCCACAGAGTTCGATCATTTTCCTTTTCCCTTGTTCTAGTCTCAAAATACTTTAGTTTGAAAATTTTCAAAGGGAAGGGTGAATCTGATTCATATTTTCTTCAAGTCTGTCTCTTCACAATTTTGAAAAAGTCTGTATATGGTGAGTTATGAAGCCTCGATTTGGACTGAGAAATGATGGCACTGTGATACCGATGATCAGCACCACTCAAAATTTCAAACTCCAGGCTCAGCCCTTTGGCATGTCCGAATTGTACCAAAGTGCTCACCACATATTTTTGCCATTTGTAGGCAGGCTGTTCACGAGCCTATCTGTCAATAGCAGTTCTTCTATTGTAAACTGCCCATCTCAATCAAGTTTGGCGAGTATTCTGACCCTTTTATCCTGTGGCAGATCCTTGTTATCTGATTTCGTTCTGGGCAAAGTCCACAAGATTTCTTTTACAGAGTCTTTTCTGCAGATTCTTTTTCTGCGGTGACCATGGCATGGGCGGCCGTCTCTTCGGAGCTAACGACGTTGTTTATCGATGGTTTGTCCCATTCACAGGCATTGTTTTCGTTTTTTTTTTTTTTGACGATACATGTTCCGTATGTGATGTGTTTTGCACACGAGCAGAAGGTGTGTCCAATTCGATTTTTTCATTGACGCAACGGATACGATTCGACTTCTCGTCTGCATTCTGTCACAAATAGCGCCCTCTGCATCGATTTTGACGTGTTTACAGTTAAGTCTTGAAAATATTCCGCCGCTTTTGTCTATGCTTAGGTGTATCCAGCCTATTTCATTTCGCCCGTCGTCTCTCGTACCGCAGCCTAGATAAAGACCATGTCATTCCCACCGTGCCCGTTCTGGTGATCATTCTTGGAGAACTCCATGGTTTCAAGATCCAAAACGACTCCACGATGTCCGTTCACACAAGTCCGCATTTCTGCATTTGGAACTCAATACCTTCTTTAGTAGGAGCAAATATCCTGCAGTAGCCTCTCCGCGACGATCGACCTGCCAGAAATCCTCTCCAGTTCGTCTTCCTTTTTCTCTCCTTTTTCTTCCATATCATCTCCAAAGTCTCAACTATTCACCAGCTCTTTCACGCGTTCTTCGCAGCTGCGCAAGACTTGGTACATTCAGTGTCGGTTTTAGTGTCAGTTTTAGTCCACGACTCATGCAAGGCGTGCAGCAAAGGTAGCGGGCAATGAGGGTGTGAAGATGTGAGTGGCCCACTGAATCCCCGTCATGCACCACAAAGAGCAGAGTCGGCGGCCTGGAACCCTCAATAACCAATCTATCGACCATCGCGTTTAAATTTTTCAGGGCTGCAGGTGGTGAGCTCCTGATCCTTATATTAGGCTGTCTCGGATCTAACTCTCCACCCCGTCGAAGCCGCTTGCGCGCTATCATAAAGACGTGCCTTCCTGGATAAAACCCGCTGATTGACTATCACGCTATTGTGCTGCTTGTCTCCCACGAAGACCATGGGCCAGCGCAAGAAAAGAAAACGCCAGTGCATGCGACACAGTGCGTAGATATGTGGCTGCGCTGCCGACTCACGTTCATATCGCTCGGTCAGCAAAGCCATGCAGGTATTTCCAGACGGGATGCTGCCCACACGCAATGCAGGAGGACTGTGATTTTGCGCATGTCTTCAGCGATTCGGCGTCGATGCCAACCACCAAGCAACGTGGGTGCCATGCCCAGGGAACCTCCACGAACGGATATGGTGAAGAAATCGCGGACAACGTCCTCATGCTTCAGGATCGACGCTACTCCAGTGGAATTGGAAAGGGATATCTTCCTGCCTTGCTGGGAAATTCGGCGGATGACATGGTGCCGATGGATGAGATATTGAGCCCCAAGGCTCCGCTGTCGGCCGAGTTGTGCTCGTCTACGGGTCCCTTCTCACATCCACAGCCGCCACGCAAGCCGATCAACCGTCGGAAGCTTACCCAGTATGGGAGTGCGTGCAAGCGCCACGGGCTTCGCCGATCTAAGTTTTCTCTCTACAGACAGGAAATGCAGATACTTCAAGCCTGGTAGCGTCTGTCTGGAAGGGGACGCTTGCAGATTGTGGGTGTTCTCCTTTTGTTTCATATCTTGAACCGCGCTTATTTAATCTCGCTCGTAGCTTCCACGCGGAGCCAGACCGGAACGACGAAGTCCAAGATATGCCAGCCGAGGCGGTGAAGCTGCAGAATGAGCTCTCCAGGCCTGTGTCCACGAAAGACAAAAAAAAACGCGCAAGAACTATTTCTCAAGTTCCTGGCGCGTAGGTGGGGGCGGCGTCTTTCTCAGTAATGCAAAAGGTCCTTATTCCAACTTTTTATTAATATGAGATACGCGATGTCAATGTGATCAACAGTAAAACCATCGCTCTCAGCGGACGACGAGTCCAATCTCTCCGAAGACTCGTCCGACGGGCACGCAAACCCCGCTTCACACGGGCTCGAGATCGACTTTCCTTCCTCAGACTCAAACGCCGACACGGACGATGGTCTGAAGCCGACCGGGCTACCCTCCCGCCAGCGCGCGTCGTCCATGCCGTCCACACCAGTCACGAGCCACGTCGATATGCTTCATGTGCGTTTGCCATGTATCTATCCCTTTGTATGCAATGCTAATGAACGATTCCGAGTCGATGCAGCCATTTTGTGCCGAGTCTCCTGGGGCTCTGTAGGGGATGCATTCGGTTGAGAAGTTATGGACCATCATCGGCGGGCTTTTTTCTTTTGAATTAGTAGCATCACTGTACGCATATACGTATTTACGCCTCCGATGACTTCCATCACACCTTGCGATTGCAGCTGAGAGGAAGCCCAACAATTTTCATCGATTCAGCCAGTGTCACTCTACAGGCGTTGTCATCAAACCAGGAATTTTATCAACCGTCATGAAATTCTGTGCCGATAATTTTACCGATGGGATTGCGCTCTTCGAGCTCCCTGGATATTTTCTGCAGGTTGGCTGCGGGCCCGTAGGGGATGGCGTCAATCTTGATGTAGTGGTAGACGCTGGCAGAACGATTCGAGCCCCAGGGAGCGCGACCTGGCCCCATTGTTCCCAGTTCTGATCGAGAAGTGCCTAGGCCTCCTTGGATTCCGGGACCAGGAGGACGCCACTAGAATTTCAGCTGAGACGCGATACGTACCGGATCAAAGTTTGGGACAGCCGCTTCAAAACTTCGAGACAAGGGATGGTGGAAAATTGGACCGATTATCCGTCATCAGCTGCTATTTCGTCGAGGGTAGTCGGCCCTTGACAGTTTACGGGGCGATTGAGCGGTAGCGGGTGTCGGATGCTTTGGGAGACAGGTAAAATGTCTTGCCTGTCCGCCAGTGGCGGACTCGGAAACGGACCCCGAGTACTACGCCCGTGGGCCGACCTCCCCGCGCTTCCCCGCGCGCCGCTGCATGCTCTCTAATCCCGCAGTAACATCTGGGGCTTGGCCGGTCTCGCCTGTAATTAGTGAGGGCCTGGGCGTGGGTTTACGGGACGATCCTACGTCTTGATCATGGACCAGGAGGGGTCCAGGAGAGGGTAACGGATATTCGAGAGCATCTCGCGCGAGGCTGAAAGCTGGTCGCACTTCCGGGCGTCGTTGCGTATTCGGGCACGCCGTCAAACCACGCGCGCAGAGGGTAGTTCAGCCACGGGCGATCGAGCCTAGTGGGCCGGTGGAGAGCAGACGTGACGCCGTCGTGCGTGAGACTCGGCGCATTGGGACAGAAATTCACGCATGCATGCAAAACGGCCATGTGGACGGAGAAAGGGATCCGAGTCCAGACAGGTGAGATTTGCGGCATGTCCGAAGTACGCATTCAAGTTTGTGGCCACGAGCTGGCATCTTGGAGGCTCCGTCCGAGTTCTAGATTCTCTAGTGGACATCCGTCGAATACTGGGAATCGGAGTAGGGTAGGTGTTTCAGGATGTTTTTTTTTTTTTGCGAAGCCGTGGGAGGCGGGTGGAGGTCGACGAAGGATTGATTCGTTTAGTGTCGGGGAACAGGGGTTGGAGAGGAAATTCGAGAGTATCTCGGGCGAGGAGGGATACCAGTCGCGTAGGGGTCTGTGAGGAACCTCCGGCGAGTTCGTAACAGGTGTTACTAAAATACACCCTCTCGAGGTGGTTATTGACACTTGTCAGTGTTAATAACGGAACCGTTAGCAACATTCACATTGTTGATACCTTTCAGGTGTGTAAGGAACTCGAAAGCCTCCGAGGCCCGGCGGCATTTCTCCCCCCTTGCGGAATCTGAATGAGGAAAGCTGTATCGATTTGCATTGTTTCCCCCAACTGATTGGTTGGTTCTCCATGGCCCGGAGTCGTCCGTGGTCGTTCGAAATAGCCACAGGTCCATCGAGGAGTTTCGACTCAAATACGAAGAGTTTGGAGTTGATTTGCACGTTAGACACGGTCTACTGGTGGCCTAAGCGAGCCCCATGGGCGAAAGTCATTCACAGTTATTTACAGCATTTTTGTGGGTGTTTCTCGGCGCTTTGTTATTACGGTGTTAATAACCGATGTTACTAACACACCAGTTGTCCACGAAGCCCTACAGTCGCGCCTCCGGGCCGGAGTAGAGTCTTGGGCGGGCGCATCAGGTGTCGTTGAGAATTTCATTGCCAGAGACCAGATATGAGAGGGTCGAGGATTCCAGATGAAGAGGACGGCCGAACATTGAGGTAGATGATCTGGCTCGTATCAAGTCGGTCGTCGGCGGTCCCATTGCGCTACAATTCCGAGCGGTGCATCTGAGGATACTCAGCGGTGTGCTTGGACTTGAGAAAGGCAGACACTCTGCTGTCAAGGGGGCTGGATTACGATTTCAAGAGATAGAAGGATGGTATCACATCGGAGAGGATAAGAGAGAGCCGCGGATTCCAATGTTTCACAGACAGATGGAGATTGGATAGATTTGAGGGAGTGACGGTGTGTCCTCCGAGGCTACGTTTCTGTCGAACTGATACTGCATATTGAGCGGGCAGGAGAGATCTTGAGGAGAACTACAGACAAGAAGCGATCGGGCGCCAAGGCCGACGTCGGCCGAAGCCATAAGAATTACGGCGTCACGTCATTCGCCACAACCACTTCACGGTCGCGCCACCGAAAGACACTCGCGCCTAGTCCTCAACGCCATTAGCCTGGTTCATATCAGAAGAGATCGACGCCCCTCCCGATCCGCGCCCATCTCTACCGCCGGAATCCGTCGTGTGTGCCGGCTAGGACACACTCCCTTCACTTGGGTACGTGCGCCACCGGAGCTGTGCCCGCCCTTTCCTGCCTCGTCTATCTTCTACGCCCTGCTAGCCTCCCTCACTCCCGCGATCCACCTCCTCCCCCAGATTGCGCGTGCGCACCCCTCCGTGCTGACATACCCCTCCCGCCGTGCCCTTCCTCTTTTTCCTCTCCGCCCCGTCAGTGCCCCCATTCCCTCATTCACCCCTTCCCTCGCTCCTCAGATCTGAGCCGCGGCGCTGATTTATTTCCATAGGCTCTGCGCCCATCGCCACTGTAGTACTCCGCGTCTCCCGTGCGCCGTCCTCGTTCCCCCGTCACCCATCGTGCTTCCGCTCCCGCCTCGCTCGACGAATCCGTCATCGACAAATGCCACGCCACAACCGCGTCTGCATCAGTGCATTGCACGTCCTTGATCCCAGTCCGCATAGGACAGGCGCTTGCTTGTTCAGCACCACGCGAGGCTACCCCTAGCTACATGGTCGAGAGCCAGAAAGGTGTATACATCCTCCCTTAGCCTTTTTTTTATGTCCAGTCCATCCCTCCCATCTCCGTCTTCCCCCGCAACACGCTCGTCCACCCGGCCTCTCGCACATGAGCTCACATCCCTCATCCTTCCCTGCCCAATCCTCATCGCCCTCTCAGATATTTGCGACACCTGCCTTCCTTCGCTGATATCCTTGTCCTTCAAATCCCAGTTGACGTAGTTCCCCTCGTTTTGGGTTCCTTCCCGTGTGGCCCTACGGCCGCCGCCGCTCTGGGGCAGCAGGTTCCCGCCTCCGCCGCCGCGCTGCATCATTCTCGGCTGCGCCCACACCACCCCCGCATTTCCGGAAACGGAGCGTCAAGTCGCACGCACCCGGTCCGCTTGCGGCGTGCCCTCCATACATTCATATTCTCCCCATCCCTCGGAGGTGCGAACTTCTCGTCCTTCGCGGCGTCGCGGTTCCCCTTGCTTTAGACGCATCCAGGTCTTGCACCGTTCCGCCTCATGCGACATGCAGTCACGCGAGCTACGAGGTTGCGCTCCCCATCTCTCTGCACTCCCCATCTCTCTGCACTCCCCATCTCTTCTACCTCGCTCCCCGGGGCGCCGCACGGCCATCGTGTATACGAGATGCGTAATCGCCCATCATCGGCTCTGTCGGCCTCCCTGCGTCATAGCGCACACGCATCGCCCACCTCTCACCTCTGCACCCTACGCTTCCCATCTTCCGCTACTTCACTTGCCCCGGGTGAGCCGACATTATGCCTGGAGGAAAAATTACCCTCCCCTCGGCGCCCCGCCGCTCCAAATTTCAAGTCCCCGCCCGCCGTCGTCCCTACTGTCATGGTCGCAGGCGCCCTCAGTGACGCCGTACGCAGCCTCCTGAAAACCCCACACTTTACATCTGATGCATCAGAAGAAGACAGTGGTCTACTGCTGCTTTGCGTCTCTCCAGCGCTCCAAATCTTGCCCACTGTCAATTCACTCCCGCCCCTTCGTGGTGTCCGCCCACCGTCCCGTCCGTCTTCACTGCCGGACGCTCGTGCTATCGAAGCCTGTGTTTTGCGGGCTGAAACAGAATCCGACCATAGGGCCGTTGCTGGCGCTCTGTGCCTCCCAAACGCCTCACCGCCCGCTGGAGTTGAAACGTTGACCTCCCACTCTTCCGTTGCGACCGTTAGCGCTCCTGCCTGTCCGCGGCCCTGGGCGCACTCGCTGTCGCAGCGCGCGGTTCGCGGGTTGGAGTAGAATTCGACCGTGGGCCCGCAGCGGACACCCTGAACCTCCCACTCCTCGCTTGCCCTCACCTCCACTCTGCTCATATGTAATGTCCGCTCCTTGTTCTCAGTACCATGCCGACCTCATATCTCCAGATTATTCTCCCCACTTATCGGCTCAAATCTTCGCGATATGATTGATTCATTTCGCTGCCCAGTACACTAGCTGTTGTGCAGAGTTTACTGGTATCTCTCACTTTACATCCGCTCGTCATAAAGTTACATCCACTCGTCTCGATAAGCAATAGACAAGACACGTCGCCGCTTCGCTCCGGCAACCTGTAAAGTTGAAGAAATTAAGACGAATGGATTCAATACTACCGAATTGGTTAATTTGTTAGATTACCATGTACGGTCGGACCTCCAAGGTATGCATTTTGTCGACACAGAGAGAGGATAGAGATTGATATACATCCGTCACCCCGAGGCAAGAGATTCCATGACCGGTTGATTATAGAAGAGATTTACAGAGTCAAGAGTTCGACGACCGCGAGATCATCGAGAGCTGTTTGGAGAGACCGTGCATCGTCACACAAAGAACGAGGAAGGTGAATTTTGCAGTAGGGCGAATTCGACGGTAACGATGAACTAGGCAATTAAGCAAGGGCAAACCTTTTTAAGGATCCTAGGGGAAAGGATTGTGAGCGTATTGCTTGCGCTATGAGAACAGATCGGAGCAGGGACCGGATCTGAGCGGTCGAGTTGAGCAAATCAGCAGCGTAAAGAAACGGCATTGGTACGATGAAAATTGCCGAGAAAGTAGATTGTGCTAAGATTTTGGCGGCATTTGACATGAGGTCTGGGCCTTGAAATATACCGTCGACCGGGCCAATCCATGAACGGTTGAATCTGGGGCGGAGGAAGCAAGATGATTAATTGACGGCAGAGATTCAACAGTCAAGAAAACCAGAAGCTTTCGAATGATGTCGCTGAGAAATCAACGGGGACAGATGAAAGCAGTAACGGGGAAGGGAGGCTGGTTCTTTATCTACACCACGGAGATGGGCCGGCCGCCGTGAGAAAAATTGCGGCGCAACGAGAGACGCCGACATCCCCGCGACGCAGCGGGACTTGTGCTGCGAGTGTGGTCAGCTGAGGTGACAATGGGAATACCGTACTATTTCGTTCAATTCGGCAGGGGGTGCTACGCGTTACGCCCCCGTACGAATTTTGGCATTCGGCCGGACGGGTGGATCGGCGTTACGCCAAAACAAAATTCGTACCAGGCGCAGACGAGCCTTTAGTAGAAGCCTTGTTTGTTCAGGCAAAGATTCAGACACTTTCATTCCCCTTTGGGATTAGATATTGAGTTACTGCACAGTGAATGCGATTCATGACAACATATCAATAACATAATAGCTATTCACTTCAGGATTTTTCTTGCCTCTATCTCCCCGCCGCCATGAAAATGGCAGCATTGCCCAAAGGGATGCACATCCCAGAGAGTCACCTCGCAAAGCTTCTGACAGTGGTACTTGGTAATTGAGGTGTAAAAGTTGTCAAAAAAAGAATGGGTTAGGGTATCAACTGGTGAACAGAGAGCGAAAAAAATTAAATTAAAGCCATTTTCAGCCAATTTCGAGCATTTCAGCGTTACGTTTTGAAAATTCGTCGAACCCGGCCGTTATGCATTACATGTCCGAAAATATTCGGACAAAAAGGCCAGCGTTGCGTGTTACGTCCAAATTGAATGAAATAGTACAGTACGCCAAATGGGCAAGACAGCAGGCATACCAGGACGAGAGCTAGGCAGGAAACTGGGATCAACCTAATGGGGCAACTGCACCGCCAAGTGAGCAAAATTATCCGTACTACAAGATGTACCATCGCTTCGCTCCGGTAAGATCTTTCTCGCATCGTGGCAGGAAAACAAAATTAATTGAATCTGTGTGCATACTACCGAGATGTAACGCTGCGAAATGGCCTGCCAGCCGTCAAAAGACGACTTTCTGCCATAATAATCCATTCTAAGGCGTGCCCGATCGCGTGCCCACAGAAAAGGTTTGCACGTCCACCAGCCAAACCCAAGATGAGCTGTTTGATGGTCTTGGGGTTCAAACCATCAAGGAATTGTGTGAGACCAAAGCCAAAGAAAGGAGCATAGAGCTTGGAGCGGTCGGCCAAAGTGGCAAAAGAGAAGCAGGAAAGATTCGGAACAAACAGTAAACACGAGCGCAAAGTACCCAAAGGAATTGACATCCAGAAAGATCCTTCACCGGAAATCGGTAATGAAAAGGCCCACTGGCTTGAACACAGGTGTACAGACGCCGATTTGAGCTGGGTTGATCCACGGACCCGACAAAATTCTTGGTCAGAGAAACAATAATTGCGGCATCAGAAGAGACCTGAGATTAGCAGCTCAACAGCAATGTTTTGGTTTGACCATGAAATCCGAGTCCCAAAGATAGCCAGCAGTACACAGAGGGGTCGCAAATTGGGCTGTAAATGTTTCCAGAGAAGAATATTGCAGAAGTGAGTTGACAGTGGGAGAGGAGTGGTAGTCGAACAGAAGTAAGCACCCGCATTATATGTTCACAACCGGCCGGACTACGTGGCCCATCGGCCCAGTGATGAGGATCTAATCGAGCTGCGCCGTAGGTAGCAGCAGATGCGTCCTGTCAAGAAAAGACTGCGCACAGGTCAGGTGGCCGCTCGCAATGAAAAGGCCGTGTCGAACAGCAAAGGAAGTCAAAGATGAAAGGGGTTAATCTGAGACTAAGAGCAGCAGAAACACATAAGGAGAAGGGACATATGGGGAAGTAGCACAGCCGAACGAGCAAAATCTTAAAGAACGGTTAATTAAGATTTACTATCCAATTCGTGTACACCTCTTTGGGCTTATCCCCTTCAGTACTACCTCCATGTCGTTGCTTTTCCTCCCCCACTAGACTCCGGCAGTCTTTTCGTGTCGCCTTTCCCATCAATTTGCCTCCTACGCCACTCGGCTTTGTTCTTTCATTTGATCCCCGCTGTTGCACTGGCCAATTCAATGCGGCCGAGGTGACGAATGCGAGCCGTGGATCCCGTGTTGAACGGTGAGCTGTGCAATCAGTCTGAATTAGGCCAATTGTGCATAGCAGACGCAACACGCAGTTTAACTGCTGTTAAAAACACTCGAATTTGGCGTATCTTTCACACTGCGTCCACGCAACCCTTCGGCATTATCTTCTGCATAAAGCAACGCCGTCTGTGCTCTTACTTCTATGTTTCTGCCCCATCGTTCTCGCTCCAGATACCCTCTCTTCCATTGCTGTCAAATCCAAAATTCCTCTCCCGACGTTGTATCTAATGAAACCTGTCAAGGCTTCAATTTTACTGGCTACTCATGCTGCTTCTGGACGGCGTGGTTCTCTTCTATTCACCTCTTTGACTTTAGATCTCGCAGCACTGGTTGCTTGGTGTCCTGTCTATGTGGGAAGAAGCAATTTATTAAACAAGCAATTTTCGCAGCCGACCTCTCAGCCCCTTCAGAGGAGCCACTCTCTTCCGGTCGGTGGTGGCATATCTAGCCAACATTGTAGGCAATGTCCTATTTGTACGATGATTCGATCTGCTTCAAATTAACTCCATCTCTATATCTCAATGTGTTCCTCTCGATGTAAACATCATTTTCTTTTGAAAATGAACCTCATCTAACGATTTTCGGCTCCCTGAGAACTGTACCTTAAACACTGGCTCTATCGAAGTTTAACGATCATTTTGTTGCTTGCGTTGCATTAGATCGCAACAACAGGCTCCGCAGTGATCCCAACCAACCGAAGTTTCGGAATTTTGGATCCAAACCACCAATGGATACAACTGGTATGCCGAATGCTGTTCACACGCGTAATCACCGGATCTTGATTTGTACAGCCAAAATGCAACGATTCAAGGCTGAAGGGCAGGGAGAGAGGGCGTGAGTGCTGATATTCCGGTATCATCCTGAAAATCGCTCTCATACGTCGCCTCTTTTCATTCAGTGTGTTCGCGCAGTCGCCAGACATAATCCCACATCAATTACCATGTTCCACGTCAAAATTCCCAGCTGAATCCCGAACGTGGCCATATCCTCCCAGCTTGCAACGCGTAATAGCCACAAGGACTGCGGGATCTTCAACCAGATCTAAACTACGCAGAAATGCCATGGAGGTTGATGTGGTCAGTAGGATTTGTCTGCAACAAACCGAAGGCGGTACTCTTTAAATTAAACTTCTGAACGGATCTGGCCATATGCATCGGCGTGCCGTGGGCTTCAATCGATCTCTTGATTTCTTTTTTCAATTAGAGTTTCGGACCTTTCACACATACCGAAGATCAAATAATCTCTCTGCTTCTCCTCCTCCCATGAAAGCAGACCTCAACACCCCACATGTTCCGGGCCCCATTTGGCACTGTTGGTGAATGTTGTGGACAAAATCACATTTAAGTAGTTCACTTTTTTGGTGCCGACGGGCTGGAACCACCTCCCACTTCAATGGAAGTTGGACCTTTTCAGGATGACTCTGCTGATCCACAATTACGCTTCTGACTCAAACGAGGACTTCCTCTCAACAAACTGCGCATGCCTGTGCCGAGATTCTTCACACAAGACACAGCCTTCCTCTGTTTCAACAGCTCATGAGTTCAATCCAAAATCTTCCTTCAGCTGGGCCAACACTGCCTTTTGCTGCAGTCCTTACGCCCTTTCCGGCCCGGCGGTCAACGCATCCACTCCGGTCCCTTTTGCAGGTGGCAACAATCAGCGCGGCTCGGCGAATGCACCCCTTTGTAGTATTAAATCTGCTCTAAAGTTGCCGATTGAGATCTCCAAAGCCCACAAGGGCAGTGAAGACGATGAAGACAATGTGAGTAAATGCTATCCTCATCTCTTTCTCTTTAGTACCAGCTGCTTTAGTTCAGCTTCCCCACCTCGTTTGATAAATCTCGGAATGAACATCACGCTCCCTCGAAGGAGTTATTGAATTTGTATTTCTGTTTCATGGTGTAGTTCCACAACAAATTGAATTTTGCCGACATATAACTAAAATGGACTAGAAGTTGAACATTTCGTTGGACTGACCGGACCGATTTTAATATTGTAGCATAACCAGAAATATTGGGATAAAAATGTGAACAAAATGCCTTTTCCTTCGCTGCCGGAGCGTAGCGAAGGCATACCTTGTATATCATCGGGCTCTCGGGAGAGATCCTTCGTGTTATATTAGGATCTCTCCCCCGTAATATGTCACCCAGAGTTGTTGACAGCTCCGAACATTTTCCGCATGCGCCCGCATGCCCACCGCCCGCTCGCTGCTCGCCGCCCTTCTCTCGCTTAGATATTCTCTCGCGCCCACCCTGGAATGATCGGAGTTTCGGCAAGATTCGGAAGAGTACGGAACAAGTAACCATAAACTTTGTTTGATGTTGTTACCAATCAATGGCCTTTCCCGCTTGCTTCCCGCCACCACGCTGGGCTCACCGCGCTGGGATTTGGTGCTACCGCTATGCCAGTAGCCGACGCGTAATTACTCTAGCTTCCAGTGACACCGCTTCTGGCCGCTCCACCTTGCCTTCCCGCCGCTTTAGTACGAGCTCTCCCCGCTTTTTCCCGCCTTTTCACCGCCCTTGGACAATTTCTGGAGCACATTGCGGCCGGCGGCCTCTTGAGCAGTATCCTGCAAGGCTTTTATCGCTCTTTTTTGCGGCCGCTACCCCACCCCGCGCGCTATTGCAGTCCGCCTGTCTTGGCCATCAATACCGCCGCTTTTCTCCGCCCTTGCGCTGCCGTCACTGGTCGTCGAGGATCCGCACCAGTCTGCCTGATCAACCTCTCCTCCCTCCTGTGCTCTACACAGATAGCTAGCCGTGCATCGTTATACCATTGGTTTCGGGCCCAGAATCCTTGCGCTTCTCGCCCTTCCCGGTGCACACTGCTGGTCGTTTCAGCTCATCACATCTGGAGAAGCGTCCTTTGTAGCCGGGTTCCGTCAAGTAAGAGTTCGTCGGCCCCCGATAAGCACCACATTAATCTAATTTTGCCAGTACTCGGCCTCGCCATCGCTTCTGCCTTGTTTCGGGGCACCTATTCTGTCATAGCAGTGCACTCTAAGATGTCCGGCTTGCGTGCTTCCCATTCATTTATTACTGCCATTTCGGATCCCATCAGGAAAATGTGAAATTGCTATGCAGATCTATGTAGACCGAGAAAGACATCATAGACATGAAAGTAAAAGACCGTCTATATAGACACGTGGGAGGGGGGTGTCGTTCCCCGAAGACCGCCATAGACGTCACCCGCACTATATAGTAGCATAGACCCAATAGACACTATAGTCATTATAGTTCCCTCAGGACTACTTAAAAACATATATGAACAGAGGAAAATATATATTCAAGTAGCTACAAATACAAGGTACACGCAAGTAAAATAAGTTGAGGTACTACAGCTTAAAGAAATCGATATTGCGAATGGAAGTCAATCCGATTCTAGAGGAAGTGGATCTTGAGGCGAGCGACGCACAAGACCCGAGGTTTTTGGTGGAGGGCCTCCCAGGCTTGAGGAAAACTAGAAGAAACTTGATGTGGATGCCCTGTGTAAACGAGAGCTCATTCGGCTTGAGGGACTTGATGGGAACTTGAAGAAACTTGATGGAGACTTGAGAGTTCACGCCAGCGACGGGCACGTAGATCTATAACTTGAGTCTTGAGCTAAGAGGGAGGCTTCATTTCGGGGACCTGCGACCTGTGTTGCCAGCTGGAACCCTGCGGTGGTCGTCGTTGCTTGAAGGCAACGACGAGATCCTGTGCGTTGCGACGGGCGTGGGCAGCACAGATTAGAAGGCAGTGATTTTGAGGCCATGTGGATTGAAGATTTGGTTGTCTGGTTGCAGCACAGACATCTCACTGAGACGGGGAGATGGGAGAACAAGTGGAAGTGGGAGGAAAGAAGAGACGTGGCAAGATTCCAGCTATTGACAATGTTGACGGGCGGTGTTTGACAGTTTCGAGATTGCCGCTCGGCAAAATCGAGTTAACTGACCGTCGGCCGAAACGGTGTGCCGTTAACTTCAACATTTTCTGCCCACAAAACTGACGTTCACGCTAATTTGTGAGAAACATGTAAGCCGGCCCAACTCGGAAGTCACTCACTGATCTCAAGCCAAGTCAAGCCCTCTGCTCTCAGTGTGAATACTGCCACCACCAAGTCGAATATGATCAGCCTCGGACCAGTCGTTGTCGGAGCCTCAAAAATTGAACGTCTACTAGTACCGCTAGTATGATCTGACGATAGTTGGAATGTTCACTCATTTATTTACAGCAGAAAAAGTGTAGGCTAAAATTTGGCTGTGCTGAAAGGTAGCCAGGGAAACACTGTCAAACTGGAAGACATCTATAGAAATGCTTCGAAACCATAGTCCACGAAAGACTGTCATAGACATTCATAGTAGGCACCGGGAATCAGAAGACCACCAGAGACTGTCGAAGACCCACATAATCGCCGCTTACACTTCATAGCATTCCAGATTTTCCTGATGCCCCCTCTTTATCTAGCCGGTGGCAGTTTGGTGCTGCTCGGTCCCAGCGCCGCTCGCCGCCCTCCCGCGCCCCTCCCACTCTATCTCCTGCCAAGACGCACTACGGAGGTTCCACACGGCCATTTTCTGCAGCTCTGCTCGATTTAGGTGAGTCTTTGCTATTTCAAACCGCGCGCCTTCCGCCGGATGGGTTTTCTCGCAGCTTGCTCCGCTACATAGCGGGTTTCTTCCCCACTGTTCGCTCCTTGTTCCCGTAACATACCGATATCAGCTGCAGCAATTCAATTCCATCCATTAGGATGTCTTATTCGCTTTGCGTCGCCGGGTATCCGCGCTACTACCGTTTTGCGGCCTTCCTCGGGCCTTCCTACCTATCATACGAGTACATCGCCTCATCTGTCTCTTAGCCTTCTGTGTATCAATTGGATTACTTCATAAAATACAGCTTTTTGAACCCCCCAATGCGAAGCCCGTAATTCGACTCAACATATTGACACTTGGGTTTCGTACCATTCGCAGTGTTGCGCGCGGAATTAACAGCTTTCTGCAAAAATTCGAATATGATTTAGATGGTCTTCTGTGCATTTCAACTGTGGGATAAAACATATTGAGAGTTTGCTGGATTTGTTGTCTAAGTTCACCTGTAGTTCCCTAGCGGTAGTGAGTGAGTTGTCGGGAATCAATGCTGACCACCAGGAATTGCTATTTGCGCCAACATCAACTTGTCGTGATGCATTCGACTTTTTCTTCTGCACTCAAAACTCACCATTTTCCCCTGAATATTGGTATTGCGTTTCTTTGGACGTTGATGTACCTACTACCCTTTTACTGAATTTTCTTTGTCCCATTTCATGCATATATTGAGGGCATTTTCTTGTTTGTCTGCCTGACATGAAAACTCGTCCTATAATACAGATATCTCAGATATTTTATTCGCACATTTTCACTGGTTTAACCTACTGATCTCAAAACCAACCGGAATCCCCAAAATGACCGGCAGAAAGTAGCAAAATACGTGGATTTCAAGATTCTCATACTTTTTCTTTCAAGGTGTAGGTTTGGAGGTCTCATGGCAAGGTGCGGCCCGTAACTCTGAGAAAGACTTTTCACTCATAAATTGCGCTGAAAGAGATGGAATTAAAGCGAGGATGAAAGGTCTGTTTCTCATACGCTTCGGGAAAGCAATTCCGCCCGGTCCGACTCACTCGAGTCACGTTTGTTGATACCACGTCACTTTCTCCGCTTGCCTTCTCCCACCCTGTACTCTACTTTTCGCGTCCTCGAGATTCCCCTATGCGGCCGCTTGACCAATATTGCGCTGCCGAGAATATCTTTCATCCTAATACCAACTCCCGTTTGAAAGCAAGATCGAGGTTTTGGCGTCCGTGGGCCGTTTTCACGCCAAGGTTATGGCGTAGATTTGTGGTGCTCCCCGTATGTTTCCATTTTTTTACTTTACTTTTTTCTCCCGCTCCAGGGAGTGGCGTTGCTACCAGCGGCTCTACTGTCAACTGTGTGCGCACTTGGAGTACCAGCGGAGGTCGGATGATACAACCGGCAAGAACGACGGCCAACGAGCAATTTTGCTCACGGGGACGGGCGGTTGGGACGCGCTGTCCGCGTCGCCGCAATTTGACAATGCGGCAGCTCACCTGCGCTGCTTTTAGCTGTTGGGCGCTGCTGTATGCATACGTCTGCTCGTCACGACGGTCGGACTACATCTTCGTCCCTTATCTCGACGTGTTATGCTCATCCCTTCCGTCGCTGACTGCTCGGGTATGGCGGATGTTGAGATCGACAGCATCGACAGCATCGCCAGCGGGAGCGGGAGAGCCAAAGGCTATGAGGAGGTCGGGCTGGGCCAGCGCGCAGAAGCGATCGTGAGGGGGATGGGTGTGTGCACTGTGGCGCCGAGGTCAGTACCAAGGTGGAGGAACCCCAATCGTTCCGACGCACTGCGCGTAGGCGGGCGGAAATGGGGGTGGCCCGATTTTGTTACCGTAAATTCGGCATTAAATATTCTTTTCCCGCGTATTGCGGCTTTGTACAGTTCTGGTAGCTAAATTTAATAATTATATGCCCACCCAAAGTTCCGATGTGCTTTGCACCAAGTAGGGCTTTTTTGGTCGCGCGATCGCAAAATGCCAAATTGGGTTGTTATGTCAGCGCGCCCTTAAAGATTTAGGCAAACCAGAGCATACACGCTGGACATCGTCGTGAACGACGGGCTCGCATGTGTTGATGGTGCAGGCCTGTTGGTTGCCACTACGTACCCAAAGGGGAATCATCTCTCGTGTGATATATCACTGGCGTCTCTGGGCCAGAGTTCTGGATATAACACGGACCATCTTTCCCGAGAGTCCGTGATATATCATTCCCTCAGGTACTGTTGCAGGCCAGCTGCGATTGATGGGCTGAGTTTCACCAAATGGACCATGAATACTGTGTATACAGTAACGGACCCTTTGTTGTAATAAAAATTGTTCTGTGGCTTTTCAGAGTGAATTATCATAAATTCTCTTTGATTTCAAATGTGACCCAATACCAATAACCGAGTGGACCATTTCTTCGACCGAAAATTAGAATAAATGAGTGGAACTTCAACCTAATTGAGGCTTCAAGCATGCAAAAACTGACAAGAAAGAAAAAGCAAAACGAAAAGTGCATCAGAATCCATTTGGACACAGTGGCTCTCAAGGCCCCTGGCATCAAAATGGCACTTGCAAGGAATCGCACCGAGATCTTCAATACAACATGGTGGTAACAAACAGGAGAGGTTGCAACCTTTTTGTCGGAATTTAATGCCACGACAAGCAAGTTGGAACTTGAAGGAACCACCGAACACCCGGTTCCATATCTTCGGGCTTGATTCGGGGCAACACAGACAGGGGCCACACAGACAAGAGAGCCGCCATGCTACAGCCATGCCCGACGTATTGAATTTAAACCAGTGGTCTAGCAAGTGCACATACCTGCAACATTGAACATTACACCAGGCCGCACAGCGGTACATGGACTCGTACTGCCATGCGCACGCAGTGGCCTACAAGCCCAAGTATTTTGTATTATTAACTCCATCCCAACATTTTTTCAGAGTATCTTGGTTGTACAAAAGATCCAACACATGTCGAAACAGCCCAGACTGACCGTTAAATGGTGAAAAGAACGGCTTGTTTGCGATCCAATGCTACCCAACCTTCTCCGCGAGCGCCGGTTGGTCTTTCAACATCTATTTAATGCATTAGATCGCGAAAATCAATACGACCACATCAAAAAGATACGCACAAAATGGCCAGCTTCCTGGACGAGGATGCACACCATGATCGCCGTGCCACCGGACACGGTGCGCACAGTAGCTACGTCATTAGTGGGTGAAGAAATATCAGGTGCGACGAGGAGCTCGACCTGGAACGGCGTTTCGAGAGGTTTTAACTGCACGAAAAGGATCAGTATAAGGACGAGAGCGCAGTGAATGAGGACGAACAAATCGAACAAATAAAAATATGCCAGACCAAGCGCACTTTGTGTCTTGGGCGCCAATGCAGTCTGGTCGGAAAATGTGAATTCGTGCAAGTGTGGCTCCGGAAAATGATTCACCAAGGAGTCGAATGCCAGCTGGCAGAAAGGGCAGATGCATGATATGATGCGACCCAAGCCTTGATGAGCAAGGAATATCAATAATTTGGATGTCAAATGAATGAAGAGAGAGATGCCGACAGGTCGGGTGAAAGTCCTAGTCCGTGCCGGACAGTTTTGCTGGCTAGTCTGGAAACAACGGATCGCTTCACAGCTCTTAAAGCTATGATACGCAGGACGACGTACCGGGCGACGAATGTCCTCGGTACTGGCTCCTTACATATCCCCGAATTTCAGCTTTGCACACAGATTGAGCGAGGTTAGACGGTTCTCCAGCGTGGGTACCTTGAAATCCATGTCGATGCTTTCCGAGACACGCGGGAAGTTTGGAATACATGGTCCGGCATTCAGTGGAATTGTAAAGGTTCTCGCAGCGGTATTGCAGCAGCCATGTCCAGTGCGACTCGACTTCTGTGTTTGAATTAGTACATTGCGTCTTTCAGAATCTGCATTGCCACAGAAGACGCACACCGAGAGGATTGAGCAAGATGACTGCTTAAAGGTTGATATGGATCGCTTCAGGTTGTCCGGCACCGCTCTTGATGAGATTTTAAATTTGCTCCTGGATAACAGTGGCAATATTCTGGATGTAGACACCGCCATACCAGCCTCCAGAAATAAGAAATCGATTTCTGAACACAGGACATTCGCGACATTGATGTTGAACGACGCGTACATACCGTGCCAGATGAGGGAACAAGACAATTCTTTTTTGCAAAATATCATACACATCGTACGCAACAGACCGACTATTGTTGACCATGAACACATATGAGAAGCTAGTGCTGACAAGCTGTCAACAGGTCAATGTGTGGAGACAAGTGACTTGCAAGAGGAGGGATGTTCTCATGACCTGACCACCACCATCAACGTGGGCCCACCGCTCGTCCGGCTGGCCCGTCTCCACTATACAGCCCCTTCGAGGCTCAGGACTACCTTATAGACCACCACCGACACCTCAAAACCCTACTGGACTCAATGCTAGCCTCCCTGACCTTGATACATGAAGGGGGGGTCAATTCTGCGGTATTTCAAACCAGGTCTCAATTGATGCATTTTTACCTGCTGAACACGAAGATCATGGTCCTGAATCGCGATATGTACCCAAAGTTAAACCCAGGACCAAAACATTATTTCCATATCAAGCCTGATACTGTACCATTTCGATCAATTCGTACCACCTTGTGACCTGTGACCTGCATTTACGAATTCGAGATTTCGTACTTGGGTCGGGGAGAGTGTGACACCAGAAATTTTTTCGTAAATCAGCCGCAAACTGCCAACAGATCCTCCTAGCTCCAACGATAAGAACGAGGACATTGGTGTGCCAGGTATCAATGTGCCTAGAAAGTAGTCCTACAATGCCTGTGCATTGTTGCAATTTGTATGTAAATCCCGAGTCACCCAAGTAAATAAATATGGCCAGAGAGACGTACGTAGAGAAACGGTGAAAGGAGGGTTGACGGAACCATCACCTTTTTGCTTCCGTACACGTCAAAAATGCCAGCCTTGTGAATGCCGCGGCGCTGTTTGGAACCCAAGCGGTGCAGGAGGCGAAAAGTCGATTTTTTGAGCCTTTTTCAAGCAATTTTGTGACCTGTTTGGAGGATTCGTACATGCCCTTGGTGACCTGTGACAGGTACAAAAATTTTCGTAAATTTTTGGGCCTGTGACCCGTGACATACGAATTGAACGAAATGCTACAGTAATAGCTGATAACGGTCCTTACGACATGGATAGCCACTCCAAATCAAATAATTCTTCATGTGGCCTCTTTGTCAGCATGGCTTGAGTGAAAATCCTCCTTCCACATCACCCTATTAAAAAATAATATTTTTAATACACAGAATACATACCGACAGACCCCCCCTTGATCACACCTGCTGGGAGTTTAACCTCATCAGCCACCATATCATCTCACCTACCCCTACCACACCCTCTCCACCAGTAACCGCCATGATGCATACTGAAGCCACTGCTCAAGTGGCATCCACCTCATATACTGTGGCAACACTTGTCAAGTCTCTGACACTGCCTGAAACAAACATGGCCAAACAGCTGACCACCAAGCCCTGTGCACCAGCCTTGGAGAAACCTTCATGCATTATTATACACTTCAATGTACAGTGTGATTACCAATGTCCTCCTCCTTCTCCTCAATGACACAACAGATACAAGGTCTTGCTTGGCAGGCATTCAGTGGATGAAAAGTGGAAAATTAGCCCTCCACCCTGCTGCAGATGTATGTAAGTTTTTGGCCAGCCATAGTTACACCATATGGTCAACCATTCGCCCACTCCTTGACCTCCCTGATGATCGAGAGAGCCCTGCATTTGATATGGATGAACAGTGGCATTGCATTGTCATGGAGTCCCTATGCCCTCTCCAAAAACAGATGCCCCAAAAGTCTTCACTCATGAGCTCGTCGATGAGTGGGTCACATCTCCATCTTCTCAGGACAACCTCTGGGAGTGTCCTGTTATGTGTCAACTGGATGATCTTGAGCACTAGAAATCCCTTACACTCCAACTCCCCTTCTTGTCAGAGGCAGATGCTGAGTGTCTCATCTGAACTGGTGGTTATATGTTTGGGGTCCCTTGTAGAGTTTCATGCTATGTGCCCAGACCACGCAGTTGCTCATCTACACTGCCGCAATCCTGATCCTCCTCTTCCCTTTGCTTCCCTTCCCTTCTCTTCCCCTTTATGTTTTCACTTCCTTACATGGACATTACCCAACACACATCTATATGTACCAGCTACAGCCTTATACCTGTAGACTTCTCATATTGCACTCATCCTGTCATGGGTTGCATGCCTTCGAGTAGATCAATCACAACAGAAACATTACTTATAAAAACAGACATAGTAAAAAGGTAGCTAGATTTTATTTCTACCATATGCCTTAGGCACAAAGGAAATAAAACACAGATTCAGGAGAAAAAAATAAAAAAAAAAAAAATAAATAATCAGTGGCTAGACAGGGAGACTGTCCCCAAATGGTGTGCATCATTGCACTGGTGCCTGGTGCCCTGGTGCCCTACAAATGGTGAGACTGACAGTACTGACAGGGCAACAGTTTGATGCCTGGTTAGATAAAGTGAGATAGACATCATGGGTGCTGTCACTGCATTGTGTTCCATTTCAAAATACCTATGGTGCAAATAAGGATGCATCTCTGAACCACACAGTATCTTGAAAATGCACCAGAAACAAGATTGTTTGGTGACTCATTGCTATAGCCTTTAGGGCCAATAAGGGGGGGATATATTATATTCACATGGTCCAAGTGCCTGAACTACAAGTTTATGGAAGACAAATAAGTAGTACTGAACCTCTGTTGATGAGACATAAAACTGAATATGCTTGAAACAAGCAAATTTTGCAACCTTTCAGTTGTTTCCAACTGATAAAACCAGTCAATAGGGCTCCATTAGAGTAGTAGTCTACTCCCAGGACTGAGTACTTAGTCTGAATCTGTTGGTGGGTACAATCAAGGATCTCACCTTTTGATCTGGAATGTGAACTTTTTCCCACATCCAAATTGGGTCGAGACCCATAGTTCGCATACTTCCTGGTGGTCTAAGTCCATTGTAGCACATAGAAAGAGTTAAAAGGCATTATCAATGGTTCTGGTATGGTTTCTGTATTTTTTGGAGGGAACACCGACCTAAAACTCCCTCTTTCAGTGAATAACAGAAAATAGCATGTAACGGCTTCATTTTGAGCTGATATTCTCCAGGAAAAGAGAGACCTCTATTTAAAATATCATAAGGTGTATCAAAATGTGATGAGAAAATGTAAGCTTTCCCACACCCAAATTTGGACACAAACCTTACAGTGCCATTGCATAACTTCTTGGACCTTTGTAGTAAAAATTGAGGTCCTTGATCTGCCATACCAGTAAAATCAGACTCCATATTGAAGATTTATTGACTGTCATAATCTTGTGGAGTCTGACTACAAGTGAGACTACTGAGTACTAGGCTGCTTAATGCATTTCAAAAACCAGTTTCATTACCACTTCTACCATGCTGGTCAAGGAATACTCCTGCAAGCTGTACACTCTGTGCAGTGAGTTTGAGAATTTTTGTGGACAATAGGCCATTATCAAACACATGGGACATTGGGAGGACTTTAGAAATGGCTACAGAACTTGGTGACATACTATCAACGACCTTACAAGGTCATTTTGATGATAGTTGCCATATTAGGAATCTAGTGGTTGAACCTAGTGATTTCCGAGTAGTTCTGGAGCAGGATCATACCTAGAGCAGACATGGAGGATGCCAGACAATGCCTAGAACCATGTGTAATGGGTCTAGAAAGACTTGGGTGCACTTGGCAAGGTCTAGATGGCTGTGGATACAGGCTGTGCTTGGAAACAATTCAAAAGGCTGTACAGTTCCCTTGGGGAAAATGAACTTTTCCTCAGAAATTGCATCAGAGGGTTACTAGGACCAATACATATGACTCATGGGTGTTGTTTTCACAGTCTAATATGGAGTTTTAACTCAAGAAAAGCGGATACATTCTCACAGACCTTATACCCTTTTAGCACAAGTAAATATATTTAAACTGGTGTGTAAAGTAGATAGCACCAGTGAATCCCACTTCCCTGTTGGCATATCCTAGACCTCTCACACATTGGCCATGGTCTGTGGTCTTTATTTGAGCCATACCAGTTTATTGGACTCAGTTCTTGTGTGATTACTTGGTTATACTCTGCACAGCCTTGTGCCAACTTGCCTAAGTTCAATAGTGGGCAGTTGTGGTAGTAACTAGGAGTATCCAATACATTTGGTCATCATTGCACATATAGTATAAATTTGCCAAGCATATAAGGTGTCTAATTGAGATTGAAGGTCGATACACCTGACCTACTTCCCTGAACACACATACTCAGTCACATCAAGAGTTTCTGCTGATCAGAAAAATATCCATCACAGCAGGACAATCTTCACAGAATAAAAGTGTTGATATACTACACATAAAGCTACACATATGAGCTTTCCATGTGTGTGCTTAGAATCTGGTATGTCCACCCTCTGCATCAATCATAGCCTACACAACTCTCAACATCTGATCAACATATTTGTTGACTTCCTCAACCAAAATCGACACCCAAACCTCGGTTATGGCATTGATGGGCCCATTGTATTTAATAGGGTGGTGGAGTAGATGTGTGAGATAGCTCAGCAACCGCAGCGTTCCAGTTTGAACCGTTACATTGCCAATGTGAAGACGGTTCGAACCATGCATAGTCTAAAAGCTATTAGAGGAGAAGGATGGTTCGAACTGAAATGGTTCGAACCGATAAAAACGGTTCGAACCGTTTTTGGTTCGAACCATTTTTTCCTGGTTCGAACTGTTTTTTCCGTTCGAACCATTTTTTCCGTTCGAACCATTTTTTTCCCGGTTCAAACCGTTTTTTCCGTTCAAACCGTTTTTTCCCAGTTCGAACTGTTTTTTCCGTTCGAACTGTTTTTTCCCAGTTCAAACCGTTTTTTCCCAGTTTGAACCGTTTTTTCCGTTCGAACCATTTTTTCCCGGTTCGAACCGTTTTTTCCGTTTGAACCGTTTCTTCCGTTCAAACCATTTTTTCCCAGTTCAGATCATTTTTTCTGTTCAGAACATTTTTTCCCAGTTTGAATTGTTTTTTCTGTTTGAACTGTTTTTTCCTGGTTCAAACCATTTTTTCTGAACCATTTTTTTTTTCATTTGAACTGTTTTTCCCAATTGAACCATTTTCTGTTTGAACTGTTCTTTCCATTCAAACTGCTCCATGTGTAAGTGAAATGGTGGACTGGTTGTCATTGTAAATGATCAAGGGGAATGTCACTGGCCTGAAGAGTTCAGCCAGGAAATATCTGATAATCTGTGAGAATATAGAATCCAAAAGAGTGGGGGGAAGCAAGAAAGTAATTATTATTCACTGGAAGTATGTAGGGTTTTATACCCTGAGAACAATGAAACAAATAAACTACACAAGACAATGAAGACCAAGAGATAAATAGTTTCAGTCCAGCTGAAACCATGCAACACCATACCAATGGGCTGTGCATCTCCACGCACAACGTGTCCACATATGTGTCTGTGTATGTGTCAGCTTGCATCTTTCCAACATAATCCTCACTTCTCCTACCATCCCCCAGTTGATGCAGCTGATTTACATCCTTGGTATACAGATTCTCATCTTTGAGATCTGGGAAGGCAAAAGTGGGGTCAGCAGGATTGCAACCTAGGTTGATCATTGCATTGCGAGCCAATCTATATTTTGGGCTACTAAAAACTGATTTCTGTCTCTGAAAAGTCCTTCAAATGAGCAAGATGAAGTTCTCAAGGTTCAACAAAAACTGGTTTAAACTGAAATGCTTTAGCAAAACACAGTTCAAACTGGGAAAAAAGCAGTTTGGATGAAAAAAATGGTTTGTACTGAAATGCCCCAACAAAAACAGTTTGAACCATGAATTAATGGCTTGACAGAAAGAGCAGTTTGAATAGAAAAAACAGTTCAAACAGAAAAGACAGTTCAAATTGGGAAAAACAGTTCAAACGAAAAAAATTGGCTCAAACAGAAAAAGTGGTTTGAACCAGGAAAAAACAGTTCAAACAGAAAAAATGATTCGAACTAGGAAAAAATGGTTCAAACGGAAAAAACGGTTCGAACGGAAAAACGGTTCGAACTGGGAAAAAATGGTTCGAACGGAAAAAACGGTTCGAACCGGGAAAAAATGGTTCGAACAGAAAAAATGGTTCGAACGGGGAAAAAATGGTTCGAACAGAAAAAATGGTTCGAACGGAAAAAACGGTTCGAACCGGGAAAAAACGGTTCGAACGGAAAAAATGGTTCGAACGGAAAAATGGTTCAAACCGGGAAAAAATGGTTCGAACCATCCTTCTCCTCTAATAGCTCCTAGACTATGCATGGTTCGAACCGTCTTCACATTGGCAATGTAACGGTTCAAACTGGAACGCTGCTAGGGTAGGATAGCTTTGAAGACATGCTAAAGTGGTTTGATGGAAGAAATATCAGGAGAGTTTGGCAGGTGTTTGAATATCACTCTGCATGCCAACCATGGCAGCAGCTTGGGCAGTGTATTCCCTGGCCTGTACAGCATCAATGACATGGGCTTTTTGTATGAGTGGGCCAATTGGATTACTGACAATACTGGCATAACATTTGGAAGGTATTGGTAGAAGATGACATAGGACTGTAAGAATCATGATTGGCAGAAACTTTTGGTGAGACTGAGTACATCACTGGAGTTGTTGGTGGTTGAGTTGAGATATATTGAAACTTAGACTTTGTCTAGCTCTTCTGTATTTGATTTCACTACTGCACTTTGGTGCATTGTTTCACTGTTATGTTGTGGTAAAAGCCCCCTTGGTTGGTGTGGGTGTCACAATAAGTGGCCAGGAAGTACAGGGAGTGCAGCTAGAATCATTGTCAGCAGGATGATCCCCATGGTCCTGGCCAATCGTAGAGTCTGGAGTCATGTTTTGGCTCCAGGCTAGTCTCTTGTAGACAGCTACTCTATTTGAATGACCCTGTGCTAACAGACTCTATATAGTGAGGTACAAGCATAGTAGAGTAGCTGTCCCCAAGAAACCAACTGCAACAAGACAAATGTCTGCTTTGCTCCAAGAGCCAAGAGCACAAGACGATTGTGTCTGCAAATTTGATCGCAGATGACAACATACCTAAGTGCTTAGCAAATACAGGTGGAGAAGAGAAATTGAAGCTCATGCTGCTGCAGATTGGTAGCAAGAAACTGGTACAGGATTAACAGTTTATTTATTGGCATAAAATGTACAGTTAAGGATGTGCCAGAAATATAGAATCCCCTCAACCACAGTGGTAGTAGGAACTGGTATTGCATTGAGAGGTTTTGAGTGATCACCTTACAAATACTCCCTCTGGCCAAAAGTGATGGATGGTGGTCGTTCTCACTATTCTGGCCAACAAATCACACCAAATAACTTATGGAGTGAAAATATGAGTAAATATAACACATACTATGTACTGTCTTTTAGCCTACATAAAATGAGTTCCAAGCAATGTTTCTGTGCAATTTGGGTTTATCCCTTCGTAAAACATGTTCGTGAGCTAGAAGAATTGAAATATGGACCGTTTATCGTGTACCTGAGGGTTCTTGGAACGTAAATCCAAGTGCACGAGCGAACTGGCAATTGCCATCCCCTCGTCAACGGCCGTCCCCTCGCCCGTCCTGTTCCGTTGAGAATTCCTGAGTTCACACAACGGACCAATGGACAACAGTCCGTGCCCGTTGCTCACCCGGCGAAACGACGACCGTGCCCGTGATGGGCACGGCGTGCAGCCCTGTCAGCATTTGATCATCGGGCCCGAATTGCGGCGGAAATCCCACGTTGTCTTTTTTGCGCAACCCTGGACTTATTGATGTTTGTTTTAATAACGACCCGCAAGGCCGGCGCGAGTTGTGGCTATCTCACCGCGAGGTGTACTCTCAGCGCTTAGGTTCCTGCGACCACCCCCATGTCCCTGTCTTACTCGAATACGGAATCTGGCGCGGTGCACTCATTGGTCAATGAAGAGGTCACGCCAGGTCCCGCTAGCGATGTCTTTCCGGAAGGCGGTCGAGACGGATGGCTCACAGTTGCAGGAGGGCAAGTTTGTCTCGCTGCAGAAAACCTGGTACTCTTACCACTTCTCTCTAGCTCGATGGTCACGTTTTGCACTTTCGGTGAGCCTTCGCTTGGGACGTTAGTTCATTGCCTTTGAGACCGTACTGTGCTTCAGGCGCTATACAGTCTTTCGGTATCTACCAAGATTACTACACACGCGTTTTTCTCAATGAACATCCTCCGTCCGACGTCTCATGGATAGGGTACCCTACGTTTCATATCTCCCATTGATTTCGACTTCAATTTGTCTAGCTCCGTCCAGATTTTTTTCCTGTTCGCCATAGGAATCTTCAGCGGGAGGGTAGCTTGATGTCTGTACTCATCTCTTCTGGAATGCTTAGTCAATCCATAGCTCTTCGATGAAGGCTACTTTCGGCACCTACTCGCGGGCGGCAGCATACTGTACCTTGTCTCATCATTCCTCTTGTCCCTCGCCAAGCCCTACCATTATTATCAGAACTTCCTTGCCCAAGCGGTAGGGATGGGTATCGGAATGGGTACGTTGCGACATTTTTTTCTCTCTAATAGAGCTGAATGAAGCTTGTCAGGTATCGTCTTTCTGCCTTGTCTGTCTGTCTCGGCCCATTATTTCAAACGAAAGCGTGGGGTGGCCATAGGAATTATCCTCTCAGGTGAATTCGAGCGTCAGATTCACTGTGCCTATTAAGTGTCTGCCTAGGATCCTCGGTTGGAGCTGTGATCTACCCCATTATGATCAACCACCTCTTCGAGAGCAAGGGCTTCGCGTGGGGTGTGCGCGCGGTCTCATTCCTCGACCTTAGCCTCCTCTTCACCGCAAATTGGATCATGAAAACCCGCCTCCCACCTCGTCCTGCGGTTGTCAATATGAAATCAATCCTCAGAGATTTTCCGTTCTGGATCTGTCTGATTGGGTAATTAATTTATCGTGTTTCACACATGCTGCACCAACTGAACTCTTGCCAGGGAGGCAATAACGTTTTGGGGATTGTTTATTCCAAGTTGCACGCTTTTGAAACCTCCCAAAGAGTTGCTGACGCAAACGCTAGTTTTCTACATTCAACTTTACGCCGTCAAAAACAACGCTTCGGAGGCTATTCAAACTTACTCGGTACGCGGTTATCATAAAAAGGTCGGGCATTCTTTTACTAAGCGATTAGGTTGCCATTCTCAACGCTGCGGGATTCTTTGGCCGAACAATTCCCATGATCTTCTCAGATCTATGGGGCCCACTGAACGGTAACCTTGTTCTTTGTCCGTAATATGCAATCCTAATCGTCCGTTCTGCTCCAGTCATACTTCCTCTGACATTTATCTCTGGTTCCCTTTCGTTCGCGTTTATTGGAGCGAAAACTAACGGCGGTCTTATGGTGTTTGTCATATTGTACGGGTTCTTCAGCGGTGGGTTCGTATCCCTCTCCGTACCAGCATCCGCTTCGTTTTCGCGAAATGTGGGGGAAATTGGGTATGATTTTTCATCTATCCTACTGCCCTACTGTGCCACTTGGTTGACTTGAGGTCGGGTTAGGACCCGCATAGGATTTATGAGCGTTGTGTGCAGCTTTACGTTGCTCACGGGAAATCCGATTTCTGGCGCACTTCTACATCCGCCTCGTTTCACCTGGTTTGAGCCCATAGTTTTCAGCGGGGTAAGTTTATTGGCCGCTGAGAACGACGGCTGAACGCTGATCATGCCCCCTAGGTCATTATCTTCTGCGGCTTTAGCTTCCTTATAGTTGCCGGTTATCTTCAGCGCAAACAGCGGAACAGTTGATCAATTTTCGGCTCTCGTGGCTCTCGGCCCTTTGTTTTACATCGAGAGCGCGCCTTTTGAGTGAAAGACGTAGCTTTCGGACGTGTAAATAAGCTTTTTTCAGAAAATCCCTGACTCAGGAAGTCGACCAAAAGTCATGGACTTCGTGGATCTGCACTGCGATGATGGCGTCGCCTAAGAGACATCTGAACATGCTTGATCATAATGCCTTTCCGGCTACATCAGACTTTTGACAAATCTATTGTGGCGTTGTACAACGCCAAAAAACGCCAAAAAATGCGTGAAAACGCCCGAAAACATGGCAACCAACAATGCGGACAATTTTTGCCGAAATTCTCACAACGCCAAAACGACCTCCGTGATATCATCGGAACGGCAAATGGTATCACGGGTCTTGGACTTCCCAATGGTGGTTTGTGTCCATCTCAGCCTCTAAACTTCATCTGGAACACACTGCCTGTCTACACCCCCTGCAAAACACAAAATACTCTGGGTGAAACTGGTGAGCGCATTGTGAGCAACGTGAAAATGCCAAAAAACACGTGAAACACCGCAATTAAAATGTCAAAAGACTGATGTAATTGCCAGTTCTCCAGAAAGAACGTGAGGCCGGAAGTATGCCAAATCTACATAATTTCAGACATTCCATATACTTCGTATACTTTCGGGTACTTCCGGGATACCATGAGTATACCTTGATTTTGCTTACCTGATATGTAATTTCACGGTGCGCTGTACTCTGTGTTTGATCCGGGATCAATGCACACAAGCAGTCACTACCGTCGCGGCAGCGCACCTCGAAGGATGACCACCTCTCACTTGTATTCTTGATCCCCTGTTTCTATGTCTGAAGCATCTAGGAGGTAGAGATTTTCAGGCTATGGTCTTGATTCAGTCATTCAGGACGGCTGGAAAGACCATAATGTGCGCGAGCACAAAGAAGGCTATGAGATGGTCCCAAAAATTTATTTCACGACGATCCCCACAATTTTTAACGGCCAATTCAGCGCTTGACTGTGTGGTTCACTCTTCTCTGCGTACTGCTGAATTCATTGCCATTGAGTTGCCGTTGATGCAGATCAAAAGGCTCACTGAAATCTTTCAAGTCAGGTCTACGGAGTATACATTGTTTACCAAAGTCTACAAAGTATATGAAGGCTATGGTTCTTCCTCTGAGTATACAGAATATACCCAAGTGTACCAAAGTCTACCAAATTTACGGTATACTTTGGTACACTTCCGGATTCACGTATGTTCTCCTAATTGCAGAACCGAAGGCGCAAACGAAAATTTCCGCATTTGGAATGTTTTCGAAGAATTGTCAATTACTCCCTCAATTCTCAACCGATTTGCATAAGACATAACTCGATCTTCCAGGCTAATTCGTGCACAATCAATGATAGAGAAAAATCATTGAAATGTCATATATTTGTAAAACTGTGTTTTGGAACCCTCTAGCAAATGAAAGCTGTCTAGCATGGTCAAAACAAGTTCAAGTGACCTGATATTCTGCAAGGGACAACACATATGCTTTTCAAAACATGTCATAGAGTCATCAGTGCATGGAATCCCCCCATTGATGCATCGGGACGTTTGAAAATGAATGATATAAATTGTCCCCAGGTCGAATGAATTGTGTAAAAATCATGAATAGTATTGAGGAGTGCACAAATTTGAAATTTCGAGGACAACGCTGCGAAATCCAGCAGCAAATTGGGTGCTTTAACCAGCCAAAAAGGAATACCATCCCCCGACAATGAACAAAGTGTCATTATGGACAACCTTTGACCACCCAAAAACATGCACACTTCCTGCAGGGAGGATAGCCGTGACGTCGAGAGTGCTACATTGGTCAACAGCGAGGGCAGAAATAAAACCAGTGAAAAATTTAGTGGAGGCAGAGGAAGACTCATACTTGGTGTAAGATGGAGTCAAGCTAAGGAGTGAAGATACAAGTGGCAGAGCAGAGTCCGAGTCTGAGTCCAAATCAATATCATTGCCCTGTGAGTGACCATGACTGTGGGCTGAATGCAACATGAACCTAGAGATGAGTTGAGTGTGAGATGGATATGCCAGACATACAGTACATTTTGTAAGAGTAAAGTGCGTGAGAGTCTTTATGTACACCAGGCAAGTGGAAGTCTGAGGAGAGCGACTTGAGTACAGCAGAATATAAAGTATTCTACGAGTGGCTGAACCTAACTAAATAGAGAATTACATTGCCTAAGTGTAACCAGAAGGAATAAGAGAAAGTCTACAAGCTCACTGCAAGAGAATTACCATCTTCCCTGTAGGTAATGCCACACTGCAATGTGGCAATAAAAGGTACTCGCTGAATCTCGGCAATGAATGGTGACCACCATTGTCGTAATTGCCATCCAGGCACTGTATGGCAAAGGGCGCTCTGACATCAATTGCGCCCCTCACATACTTACAGAAGGCATTGCCTGTGTCATAGGTGCCCAGGTGCAAAATAGAATTTTCCATGTTGAGTGAACAATATGAAAACACCAAAACCACGTGAAAAACTGTAATCAAAATGTCAAAAGACTGATGTAAAATTGTGACAGGAACCTGGTGATTCCAGATTAAACACCATTTCATCACTTCCTGCACAAATTGATTGGAATTCATTTGTCCACAGTATTCCTACGCAATATGGCAGTCAATGCAGCCATTTCAGAAAAATTCCATCAACTTGACTGACTTGAGTCAACCGAAGTCACTCCAAGTGATTTCACTCAGCCAAGTCAAGTCAACTCAAGTCAAACTTAAAATCAAGTTGAATTGCCAAGTCACGACTCAACTTTTCGAGTGGCAGCAACGCTAACATTGGTGGGCAGATCCCACAACCATTGCACTAACTCACTGACTGGTATACTCACAGAAAAGAATATTGTTTACACAGGCCTAGAGGCTGAGGTTCTACTAATGAAACCCTCTGAAGTAACATTTGCCCACCATGGACATTGAGCTTTCCACGGGTTTTCCGTCCCGACATGTACGCAAGAGCGTTGCTTTATGTCAAAGTGGAACCACTCCTGGTCGACATAAACATTACTTTCGGAAAGGTGTGATTGTAGAGTTTTGTACAATTTCAGCGATGCATGGGGGTCTACAGCCGCATCTACAATGATGATCAACACATTTTTCCACAGGTTAAACAGATGATACATTGTTTAAGGTTGTCAGGGAGGGGTATGGCATCCCATTGCGATTTCTGCTCCTTCTTGCTGACATATTGCCCTAGGGTGTAGGCCGCAATAAGCTGAAGGCCGGGCTCCACAGCATAGGACAGTTGCGGAAAAATATGCTCCGGGTAAACCAGCTTTGCGAAGAGGCCCAAAGATGCCACATTGAGGAGATTTTGTCTGAATGAATCCCATAATGCTCGTCCGTCGTCTGGTATTCATAGTGAGTTTGTTAAATGGACAGTACATCATTCACATACTCGAAATCCCTGGCGCGACTTTCAATATTTCACGGCTTTCACAGATACGGATGAATTCAGAGGGTATGGCTGAGATGGATGTTAGTCATCTTAGCGTTTGGACTTACTCGACCCGTACCGCGCATAATATGTAAATTAATCACAAACACCTTGTTGTCTTCTGTCGCTATTTGAGCCAGGCAGACAGCCGCTGCATCCCAATCTATACTAAACGACCCCGAGGTAAGTTGCTGGATCTCCTGCGCCAATTTCGTCTTTTTAGCTGCCGGCTTTAACTTCTCGTGTGGTTTATCAACCCATTCAAGGTCGAATCCAACCACAGCCCCAGGTTGGACTTGACGCAGGTTTTCTTCAGCATCCACCAGTGTGTCGATGTAAAGAAAGGAGGGAGTGGGATAGGGCGGGAGGCATTCATAGTCAGTCCCAACATATAACGGCGCCGTGAATGAGGCCACCGCTACAGGACGCCCATGAAATCGCGACAGTATGCTGCCCATCAGCCAGATACAGAGAGTGGAAAGACGATATGTGTAAGGTATGACTACAACGAGGAAGAATGAGCTATGTTGTTGGATCCAATAACGGGTCACAGTCTGAGAAATTTATTAGCTATTATTGTACAGTCGAGAGAACAGACATGCCTGAATTCAAATTTCCTGTAAAAAACCTTGCAAAATAAGGTGTTCTACCTCCGCTCTCCACAGAACGTATCGATGCCCTCTTTTAAAGTCAATAGTACCGGAATACATGCAAATGACACCCGGGGTGTTCACTACATCAACGGTGACCATTAAGTCAGTGGGAGGGTCTCCGACTCCGGACGCTATGTCCATGGGATCATCCCAGCAGACATCCAAACGGGAGCCAGGTGACAGATTCGTGGTATTTGTGCAGCAAGTTGAGTCCCTCGGTGGAGAAATTTGAAGCGAGACTGCAGAACGGGCCCGAAGGTGCAACCATTAATGCAGTAAATTTCTCTGATCAAGTACGTGCGTTGAGAGTGGTAAGCCAACAGGCAACGCTTGTTCTGTAAAATGACTCTCAGCATGATAATGATTCCCATCTAGTTTTATGCAGTCTTTGCTCGCTCGATCTCCTGCTCCATGTGATGTTCCTGCATCGCAGAGAAAACGAGCGGTCCGTCGTACAGGAGTGGTTTCAAATCCGAGGACTGTTTGGACTCAAAATGAGGCGGGTCGCAAGCTGAAAGTAGGGATCCACGGGAGGACTCGGAATGGAGCAATTGCAAAAGAACGGCGTAGAGAAAATGGTGAACATCGGTTGGATCCAACTATAGCACTGCGGAGACTCAAATATATTTGGATCCGGATATGATCTGGATCAGGTCGCTTCCTCCCCCATACGTCAGGTACAGTTCCAAAAGTTCGGCTCGGTTCAGGTTCGGGACCCTTTTCTCCGAACGCCGAGCTTGAACTTCGGTTCGGTTCAGGTATATTCCTGAACCTGCGCTCGAACGCGAACTGAACCGGTAAATGTTTCCTCTCCCCAAGATGCAAAACCTATATCAAGGATATTCCAAAGAAGGTGGATAAAGCCTTCCATTACACCGAAGTAATCCCCTCATCCTATCCTGCTAGAACTGGATTCTGGCCATTCTCATGTAGAGTCTAAAATCAAGGACATTCAGTATTTCTCCAAATCTGTAATTAAACACCAAAGCACCTTCAGGTGACTGTAGATTCAGTTCTGGATGTTTAAATAATCGTCTGAGATAAAATCCTGCTTAGAATTCATGTAGTTTTGATAGAATGGAGGGTTTCGGGCTTCGGTTCATTTCAACCAAAAAATTGCCTCACTAAACTCTAAACTAAACTTCAGGTTCAAGTTCAGGCATTTATTGAGCCTGAAACTGAACTTCGCGTTCAATTCAGTCCGGTTTGGGTTCGAACTGATTTTCCGAACTGACCTTTGGGAACAATAGTTAGGTAGCCACTGATCTACGGGACTTTGGGCATTTAGCTTGTTGAATCTAATCACTGCCTGCCTGTTCTTGTCATCCATCACGAGCTGAATGGGGGAACGGAGGCCTCAATCTCCAGTGTGTTGATGGATGACGTTCTAAAGGTCACAGTAGATGAGTCGCAGTGCGCAGTGCTCCAACTGTTCCAACTATCTTTCATATTCCTTCTTGCACATCCACCATGCAGTGCTTGCACGGTGGGTTCTGTACAGGTGCTGGAGGTGTGATTGAGATAACCCCCTCATCATGTTCAAGAGCATTGTGAGGCCATTCATAGTGTTCTCTGTGCATGCAGCCAGGATTGTGAAGTCATGGTTGAAAAGTAGCCCATTGTTTAAGTACACTCGAGCCATTTGATTGTCTGGAAGACGGTGATGGTGGGCTCAGACTTGTCTGCATTCAGGAGGCAAGTTGTTGGACTCCCACCTTTCACCGTTTTTGTGCCGAGCTTGCAGTTCGTGTTTTGCATCATCAATGGCTAGGTCCTAGCACTGTAGTGCAGCCCATATCTGGACATTTTCCCTCTGTTGAAGGTGGATGTTAGTCTTCAGCATCTTGGAAGCGATGTATTGCATTCCATTGTCGATGTACATCATCAATGATACTTCAGTAGGGAGTAGGCTTCCCTTCGAGATTGGTTTGAACATCTCCAATCACTCTGTGCTGTAGAATGCGGCCAGTATAAGTGAGGCTGGAGAACCTTGTGGGATCCCTTTCTCCATGTGCTTCATCTCCTATTGTTAGCCATTGATGGGGCTAGGAGAAAATGCCCGGACTGCTATAGCATTGCTGTGGCACTGCTGCGCAAATCCCAATTTTGGACTAAATATGAAAATTGGTATCCTTTCATCTTGTATCACTATTCTCATGTTGAGGACCTCACTAGGGCCCACAGTGGCCTGAATGGAACAGGTACCCACCAAATGATAATACATCCCTGGTAGTTGTCTCAGCAAGTCCAATCCACAATGGTCCAGGTTGCAATGACACAATTTCTGGTGAGTACAGGGAGCATTCTTACATTTTATGAAGGTTTTTTGAGGCATTGAAGCCGCTCCTTCAGTTTGGGGTGAGATGCGACAGTGCACAGTAGTGCTGCATCAGTGCTGCAGCAACACTGCATTAGTGCATGTCACTCCTGCCGCACCATCGTGGCACTGTGTGCGACTGCCTCGTGTTTTCGACCACGTGGACCTCCTATCAAGATTCAATGCTCCAGGCCAGAGACGGAGCAATCGAAGTGCGAAAAGAGACCTATCCCCAGCGAGCCAAACACGAGCTGAAATTGCATGCTTCAAAGAAAACAGAAGTAGTAGACAGAAGGAAGCGGACGAGACATTGGAGCATAGAGGCAACCGCCAGCTTCGGATAAGACCAGTCAGAGGCAATCGGAGTAGAACAAAGATGGCAAAGAGAGGACCAAAAAGCAACGGCCAAATCGGAACTATTCAGCTGAGTCCTGAGACGTCAAAACCTACAGAAATCGATGAATCCCACATGTGATAAAGCTGGTAGGGCCGACGAGCGGCACGGCCCGCTACTGGCTGAGGCAGTGCTTTGAATATCAATGAAAGGCAGCCCAACGCTCGCTGGGTCAACATGAGTACATCTGCACCCCTTCAGTGTTGAGATATATTCCAAACATGCCGATAAAATAAGAAAATTCAGGGCGGCCCAAAGCTCGCTCGGTCGACGCTCGTGTGTCGACCAGCTCGCATTGGGCCGCGATACAATATTGATTTCATCTCTGAACAAATTGGCCGGAAGATGCTCATGATGCTACTTTATTCCTTTCAATCACAAGCTGTACAGTTCAACCGCCAGTGTGCCTTCAACTGCACAAAAGCCTGAAGTTCACGGAAATGGAGCTAGCTTAGGATATTTTTCAACCTACGTTAGGATGAAAAACGTCAAATAACCTAAGGACGGCTGATCTTAGGTTGAATTCTTTCAACATATTGAATAGGATAAAGTACATCGAACCATTTTCAACCTACTTGGTCATGAGAAAAGTTTCCGCAGATGGGTGATGCAAGAATTGTCATTTGTGAGCCTTGCCTGTCAGGCTGGACCTCAAGATTTTAGTGGGAAATAGAGGCTGTATGGACTTCTATAGTGTGTAGAAATGGCCGTCCTTGCAGCTGTTCCAGAGGGTGCAGGCCAGCCATAAATCAAGGACATTGGCGGAAACTTTTCTCACGACCGAGTATACTCGCATGATATTCATATGCGCAGTCCTCGGCCCTAAATCAACATATGTTCCAATCAACCTATGGCAGGATTAAATACAACATATACCTTGTAGCGCTCACTTATGTGACTTAGAACCCAGAACTCATTCGGAATGACGTCGACGAGCCTGGGTATTTTGTAAATTTTGGAGGCAGCAGCACTGGCAGCACAGCAGGGAATTTGGTGGCTGAGTCCCTGAGATGCATATTCAAAAGGCCTTGAAGGCAAGAAAATAATTAAAATACATGGGGCGAATCAAGACCAAATTTCACCGAAAAGCCAATTAGACGGTCCCTGCAGCCACCGCCAGAAGCACAAAGATTCAACGACGCGTCGGAAGACGCGCACGTAAAAGACCGTGCACATGCTCACATGTGCTGGCTGTGCATGGTCCGTGCGTGGACACGCCATCTTGTTGATGGTTTGATGCAAGTTGATCGCCACTCTCCTCTCTCTATTACATTACCCAGCAACTTTCCGGGGGCTATCGCCGCTGTTCCTCCTTCGCTTCACTGGAGTCAAGTTGTCTCAGGGCCTTCAACCCTCTCAAGCTACCTCCGGCACCTCTCACAGTACCTCCCCGCGCTTCACGATCTGAGTCTTGTGCTTCAAGACGGGGACCGCGCATCCTTGTGTCGCCCTTCAAGCACGCAGCAAATGCTCAAGTAAATGGTTTCAAGTTACTCCCCGTGTACTCTCCGGTCCTCAATTCTGATCGCAAGTCGCAAGTCTGAAGCCGATCTCCACTGAACCGAGCATGGCGAGCAGCAGCATCTTCTACTCCAGTACCCTGTCTGCCTCAAAGCGTGCACAGGAATCCCTCTTCCGACCAACCTCGCAATGCTTCAATCCAGCCATCGGCCTGATCATCATTACCCTCGAGTTACCGCCGTTGACTCAGTCACTTTGCGTTCATGGGCGACATTTGGGCAGCATCGAGACTGAGCAGCCCCTTGATACGACCTCTGAAGCATACATAGGATTTGTTAGTGAGCTTAAACTGGGTTCAAGGTATGTTTTTTTGGCAGGATCATTCAAGATACGCATCTAAACTTCTGCAGGTCCCCTCCACCCAGATACACTGGCATGTCGACTACGGCAACCGCCTTGGTGCTTTCATCGCGATTCAGCACTTGACTCAACTGCACCACATACGTACGGCAGTGGGAGTGACCGCGGATGTTCAGTTCGTTAGGCACCTCGCAGCCACAAGTCGGTTTAATGTACAACGTCTATCTACCTCGATTATTGTGTTCACTAAGTACTAGTATAATGTATATCAATACAGTCACATCTTACCATTCCCCTCCCTGCTGACTGCTGAATATGAGCAAGCACGGCGGTACCCAATTACTAAAATCAACCTATATAGGTTGACATTCACTCGGGAAAGCTGACGCGAGGATAGGATGAAATCTACCGTGATAGAGGGTTATTCATCCTACCGAAACCAACCTACGAAGCACTGGTTTTCAACCTAAGGTCGATGAAAATCATCCTGTACCCAGTGGAATAATATCCTAACCTTGGTTGAATGCTAGGTTGGATTTCATGCAGTTCGGCCGCCTCAGAGGTTGGGCGTAGTGCGATATGCTCGAGGACTGTGAGTTGGGATGAGGAAGATCTACTTTTCGTTGCTAGTACTATTAGTGTGTAGTTGGAATATGCACATTGAAGATCTAGAAGCAATTATGAGTGCAGCAATGGGCAGCAGATGGATTTAGCAGAAGGTGTGCACAAAATAAACATAATTTATTCACAGATCGAATGAAGCTCAGATGGTATCCTGAAACGAAAGTAAGCAAGATCCCAACTCTGAAAACCATGGCCCGAATTCCAAATTCGGAAAATATCAGGCTAGTGCAGCCAAGAAGTCAACTAGCCAGAAAGAAGGCCAGAATAGGACAAACTGAAAACCACAGGGATTCTAATATAATTGAGAATTTGAGCTGCAGTTGGAGTTCATGGAAGACGGTGAATGCAGCATCAAAGCCAAGCGATTGAATACAGAGCAGAACGGCATAAGTCACGATTCTCACTGCTGATATCCAGAGCAGGGGCAATTATGGATTCTGAAAGCTGAACAACAATAGCGGGTACCCAAGTTCGATTATCAACATTTGAGTATGAACGTTGATCCATGAGGAAATTTTGAAGCAGGCGTGCTGCACAGTTGGCTCAGAAGGGGCTGACCGTGGATGATCCAGAGCGAGTGGGGAGAGCTTGTCAAGGGACACAGATGATTGAAAATCCAGGATTGCGGTGGTGATGATGATGCCAGGACAGTAATCAGAGCTAAGTTCATGTTGCCTGGAGAGACAGTGCAGCCATACGTTAGATTCAGAGAAAGACAAGGTCAAAAGCCGACGCCGCCTAGGCTTGATAGTGACAGAATTCAGACAGCTGCCATGTCAGTGTCACTGCCAAGACATTCCGCTCTGAATGTAAGCAGGATTATGAGTTTCCCGGCGGCAATCGACCGGCACGAGCAACGGCACGAGAAAGCCGTCGTATTTGGCAGAGAGAAAAGGTGATTACGCGAAAGATGCTGACGAAAATGTGATGCATGGCCAAAATCTAAAAATCAGGCTCTCTAAGACCCGTACCTTACGGTAGCGGGAATCCCACAGACTAAAAACGCAAGCAACGATGCAAACAACAAGTGAATATATATGTATATATAAAAGAGACATATGAAGATTCAATAAAGGGATATCCTCGCCTGTGAACCGGAGCTTCAAGAATCCTTTCATCAAGAAAACTCTAGAATAAAACAAGATCAGCAGACATCCAGACAGAAGTAGTCAAAAAAATAAACATAAGTGAGATCAAATTTCCCATTAAAGGAAACAAAATACCCACACGTCAAAGATGTCATTTTTGGTGATTTCGGGTCTTCATGCAGAGCAGAATGTGCCGTAATAATGAGTCTAAAAATAAATTTTTAGAACTTGTAACCAGTCTGCCTGCAGCAACATGCTCGCCACATTGTTGCCTCTTCGCAGGCAGACTGGTGGCAAGTCTAAGTGGAGAGCACTGATGGCACTTCGACTAGCCAGACAGGGCAGCTAACTGCGGTGATGCTGTCCCTAAGCTAGTTTGCCCTTGAATGCAGTGAATGGGGATAATGCTAATGGGGTAATTGCACGTCCAAACGAGCAGAATCTTAAAGAACGGTTAATACCCAGGCTGTTGTGTCAGGACAGATACTATACATTCCATTATAAGCTTGAAACCCATTGTATGCAGTAAGAGCTTAACAGAAGTATATTCCAACACACCACATAGGCAAAAAAACCACTTAATTGCGCTATGTGCACTATCTGAGTGTGGCACGGGACATCGAAAGTCGCAGGCCGATCACGTGCATAACTATGTCATCTGCCAAATCTTTGAGGTACTGAGTATTCTTTGCAACATTGTCCCAAACCCGCCGAAAAATTGTTTGAATCCACTTTGATATCAAAAGTTAAGGCAGATGCGACCTTTCTGTTGTTCCATGCACTTAGACGCTATTTAGTCTCTTATAAACAGATGCTATAACAATTGAACCTTGTACCTCGGTTTGTTATAGTCTGTTGCAAAAGTTGATCCAATGATCGGTGGCCATGCGATCACAAATTTGAAATCACAAATTCTTTCTGGTACTACCAAGGGTCCAGTGACATGTATTCCAAACTTCTACCTCATAATACATGTTAAGTGACACGATATGAGTGAGTTGTCCAGCGAACAGTTGGGCGGAAGGTCGAAGAAGTGCAATGCCGAACTTTGACGGCCCGATGCACGGTAACAGCCGAGATGTCGATCTGGGCGGAACAGACAAAAAGATCAGTGTTTCAAGAAGACAGGTTCATCGAGAATGAGCGCTCAAGATACTGTCTCACCGAAAGTTTGTGCATAGCGGTAGTGATTTAGCATGTTGTGGCTGCAGGACACTGGGTGTAGGGCAATTGGAAGCTGGTCCACAATCTGTATCTGTCAAGCATGGGTCAATCATGGGCATAGGAATTTTTGGGTATAGCCTCACTGAGGGAGAGTGTTAGAATTAATGATGATAGCTCAGCCATCAGGCATTGATTGATAAGGTGTTTACTGAAGGACAATTCAAGTAGATACAAGTAGAATATTCTAGATACATTTCTCAGTAGTATATCAGCCTGTAGTAGTATCCTGCTAGAGCATCAGTTTGCTCTAAAGCAGTCTTTTCACCAACAGTGCTATTGCAAACTAAATTACCTCTTGCTCTAATTTCACTCTCCCCACTTTAATTACAGCAAAATCACCCCGTAAACCATCAAAGACCGACTTCCCTCAACGAAATAGCACCTGATGACGGATTATCGGTGGAATGTTCCCACCATCCCTTGTCTCGAAGTCTTGAAGCGGCTCTCCCAAACTTTTATCCGGTACGTATCCCGTCTCAGCTGAAATTCTAGCGGTATCCTCCTGGTCCCGGAATCCAAGGAAGCCTAAGCACTTCTCGATCAGAACTGGGAACAATGGGGCCAGGTTACGTTCCCTGGGGCTCAGATCATTCCACCAGCGTACTACTGCTACATCAAGATTGACGCCATCCCCTTCGGGGCCGCAGTCAACCTGCAGGAAATATCTAGGGAACTCGAAGCGCAATCCCATCGGTAAAATTATCGGCACAGAAGTTTATGATGGCTGATAAAATTCCTGGTTTGATGACAACGCATGTAGAGAGACACTGGCTGAAAATCGTTGGGCTTTCTCTCAGCTGCAATCGCGAGGTGTGATGCAAGTCATCATGCTGGAGGCTTAAATACGTATATGTGTACAGTGATGCTACTAATTCAAAAAAAAAAAAAAAAGCCCCGCCGATGATGCTACTAATTCAAAAGAAAAAAGCCCCGCCGATGATGGTCCATAACTTCTCAACCAAATGCATTCCCTACAGAGCCCAGGAGACTCGGCACAAAACGGCTGCATCGAATCATTCATTCGCATTGCATACAAAGGGATAGATACTGGCAAACACACTTGAAGCATATCGACGTGGGTGGTGATCGGTGTGGACGGCATGGACGACGCACGCTGGCGGAAGAGGAGCCCTGTCGGCGTCATGCTGTCGTCCGTGTCGGCGTCTGAGCCCGAGGATGAGAAGTCGACCGCCGACGGTGGCGCAGAGACGGCGATCTCTATGGCGGTCAAAGTGCACTTTTATTCAGCCGCAAGATAAAGTGCTGATTTCGGACTTACCGCAACAAAGACGAGTGATTTGATGCCTTCCCCACAAGAAAGATAACGATAATCAAGGCGCTTAACTTGCGGGGAAACCATCGGATCCCGCAAGATATATATAGACCTCGCCCGCAAGATACAGACACGTCGCCCGCAAGATAAAGACAAGTTGCCCGCAACTTTTTTTTTTTTTTTTGCATTCCGCAAAACATTGTTCAGATAGTTCATCAGAGCAGAGCAAACATCGGTTTGAGTGTGCGTAGATAGAGTAGTATAATTGACAGTTCATGAACGAAGTACTTATCAATGAGGTGTCTGTGGAGGCAAGTCTAGGATTGACCATGAGATGGAATGGAAGTAAGGAAGAAGGGAGGACAATGTGTAGAATCGAGGCATAGTTGAAAGTGCAGCCATCAAAAGTGCCCAGGCGTCGACTGCGGAGAATGCTTGATTAAGTTGATCAGCATCACAGATTTTTCCCCGCAGTCACCAAACTTGTTTCGACAGGATAGCTGAACAGTATCTAGGCCTAGAAATTAAACCACAGGGTGTTAAAATCGTCGTGAAATGTTGCTTTTTCCTGACAATGGCCTTCGGCCATCTCGGGGATGTTGAACTGCCTATCTGCTCGCTCGCACGGGTATGGGTATGGTATACTGTTGGAAAGTGAATACTAAACAAATATTCAATGAAGCGGGGTAACTGCGGAGGCCAATCTGTGATTAACCGTTCTTTAAGATTTGCTCGTTCGGCGGTGCTCATCAGTTTGCACATATTGATTGCTTTCTTCATAAGGTTTAACTACTTACTTTTGGCTCCTCCTGCCTTGCCGGCCGCTTGCGCAATCCACGTATTCCGGTGCTTTTCCCAGCATAAACCCGTATATCCTTTGCACTAGGCTGTCGGCTGCAGTCTCATGATCAGCTCCAGACGTCTGTCTGGTCTGTGTGCGGTCGATTCTTTTCCCTTTTCTCGGCGACGCCCCATTACGCAATGGCCCCCTGGTCTTCTACGGACCGTACTTTCAATTTAGTTTCTGTCTCTGCGCTGCCCCACTTTGTCTTTCTCATCTTCCGATCAGGCTGCAATCCTCAAGCCCACGCCCGCGCTTTGATCAACCGTTCTTTAACGATTCTATGACAATTTCCTCGTTCGGCGGTGCGATTGCCCCATGTAGTCGTATCTCCATGAGCGCTCCCTCTCCTCTCGTCCTGCAGATCTTGCCCCCCCTTTGCATACTCAGGCTATTCCATCAGCTGACCCAATCCGTAGCAGATTCCCACTGCGCCGTGGCTTTTCTCTCACTATGCCCCTAGGCCATTCAATTTTTCTCACTGCGGCTGTATCCCCGTGGCATAGATAAAACCCAAGGTTGTCATCGTCTCCCATTCACTGCCTTCGTCCTCTTCCCTGCTGCTTTTCCGCCAAGCGCCTCACTCGGAATCTTCTGGCTTTTAGATGTTCACTGTCAGCTAAATCTTGCTCCTTGGATTCAACTGTTGTGTCTGGGTCCCGTACATGGCCGGTTGCGCAAGTTTCCGCAAATCTGGATGGGCTGGTGCTGGCAAACACTGATCCATCTCCCCAACCTCGGCTTATCCTACGTGTCAAGTCATAATTCCGAAATTATGCATGCCGCAACATTATTTTTCACCCGGCAATTCTCGATGTCCCCGCAATCTTTCAGTCTCCACCCAGAGCTATTTTGTTCGCTCCACGGCTGAATTGAATGCCTTCAATTTTTCGTTTACCGGATTCCTTCGATGTTACTAGGCAGTTTTTTTGCGGTATCTTTTTCGCACAACCCATCGTCTTCGCCACAATTCTTTCCAGCCTGAGAATTCACTAATCACAAATTACCCGTGTTCTGGCTACGTTCCAATTTCCCGCTGACCGCCATTAATAGCTATTTTCTGCTGTTTCTTCTGGGATTTCTTCACCGCTTACCCTTGCAAGATCCTGCGACCCTCCGACGCACCTTTCACAACGAATTTCGCTTGCACATGTTGGCTCAGCGTTGAACGCAAGCACTCTTCATGCTCATATAATTCTCTATTTTCATCGCTATTATATTAAATGTTGTATCTCTTAGTTGTAATTTATATCTGTTCCTTTAGCCTTTCATTTCCGGAGCGAAGCGGAGGTTTGTCTTGTGCTGATCAACTTATTCAAGCCATTCTCCGCAGTCGACGCCTGGGCACTTTTGATGGTTACACTTTCAACTATGCCTCGATTCTGCACATTGTCCTCCCTTCTTCCTTACTTCCATTCCATCTCATGGTCAATCCTAGACTTGCCTCCACAGACACTTCATTGATAAGTACTTCATTCATGAACTGTCAATTATACTACTCTATCTATGCACACTCAAACCGATGTTTGCTCTGCTCTGATGAACTATCTGAACAATGTTTTGCGGAGTGCAAAAAAAAAAAAAAAGTTGCGGGCAACTTGTCTTTATCTTGCGGGCAACGTGTCTGTATCTTGCGGGCGAGGTCTATATATATCTTGCGGGATCCGATGATTTCCCCGCAAGTTAAGCGCCTTGATTATCGTTATCTTTCTTGCGGGGAAGGCATCAAATCACTCATCTTTGTTGCGGTAAGTCCGAAATCAGCACTTTATCTTGCGGCCGAATAAAAGTGCACTTTGACCGCCATAGATCTCGATCTCGCGCGCGCGCAAGGCGAGGTTTGCATGCCCGTTGAATTTGGAGAGATAGGACTCGGATTCCGATGGAATCGATGGTTCTACCCTTAATCGCATTAACATTGCGTATCTCACATGAATATCAAGTTGGGATAAGTACCTTTTGCATCACTAAGAAGGACGCCGCCCCCAATTACGCGCCAGGAAATTGGGAAATAGCCCTTGCGCGTGTTTTCGTCCTACGTGGACACGAGCTTGGAGGGAGGCCTCGGCTTCACCGCCTCGGTTGGCGTATCTTGGACTTCGTCACTCCGGTCCGGCTCTGCGTGGATGCTACGAGCGAGAGTAAATAAGTGCGGTTCAAGATATGAAACAAATGGAGAACACCCACAATCTGCAAACGTCCCCTATCAGACAGACGCTTCCAGGCTTGAAGTATCTGCATGCTTGGGCTGTAGAGAGGAAGATTAGATCGGCGGAGCCCGTGGCGCGTGAAAGGAGGCGCACACACTTGGCAGCATCCCGTATACCGATTCTTGCAGCAAGGTTGGCATCGACGCTGAATCGCTGAAGACATGCGCAAAGTCACAATTCTCCTGCATTGCGTGTGGGCAGCTCCCCATCTCGAAATACCTGCATGGTTTTGCTGACCGAGCGATATGAACGTTAGTCGGCAGCGCAGCCGCATATCTACGCACTGTGTCGCATGTTTTTGCGCTTTTTTTTCTTGCACGACGGCTTGCGCTGGCTCATGGTCGTCGTGGGAGATAGGCAGCACAATAGCGTGGTGGTTAATCAGCGGGTTTTTCTCTAGGAAGGCACGTCTTTATGACAGCGTGCAAGCGGCTTCGACAGGGTTGAGGGGTAGATCCGAGACAGCCTAATATAGGGATCATGGGCTCACCACTTGCAGCCCTGAAAAGTTCAAATGCGATGGTTGATAGATTGGTTATTGAGGGTTCCAGGCCTCCGACTCTGCTCTTTGTGGTGCATGACGGCGATTCAGTGGGCCACTCAAACCTTCACACCCTCATTGCCCGCTACCTTTGCTGCACGTCTTAAACTGGCACTGAAACTGAACTGAATGACGTACCTGGCCCTAAAGGTTACGCGACAGTACAGTAACTCCAGCTTTTCCTTCACGGTATCTCTTCCTATGCTCCTTGTACTATTTATGTTTGGGCTTGGGTTTGATTAGATTTGTACTCATGGTATCGCGAATGTATCAGGACATCAGATGTATTATTCATTCGGATTCTGATAAGTACAGTGGAACGAAAAGGGAAAGCAAATTCTAATGGATCGTGCGGAGCGAATCCTCCGTGGCAACTCTGTCGTCCGGCTCCGACCGACTCCGAGGGTGCGTTTAGTTGAGGAGCTCGCGCAGCGGCGTTGCGCTTCTACGGCGCCGGGTAAGGCTGGATGGGAAGAGAGAACGAATAAGACACGCTGGGCTGGGGTGGATACGGAAGAAGGCACTGGCTTCATTTTGGATCAATAAACCATTGAAACAAGAACAAACTGGCATTTACATACCTGGTGCTGAATTCACTTGACACCGCCGCCATCCAACGAGAGGCACATCCTATTGAAGAACCTGAAGGAAGGTAGGTAAAGGTGGGCAAGGCTCTGAAAGTTCCATAGAGAAAGCTTGAGAAACAATTTGAAGTGGACATCTTCCTAAAATACAGCGGCCCCTAGAGAAGTGAATGCAACCGAGTATTATGAGCCGAGAAATCGAGCCTAAGTGAGTGATACTTGAAGGCTTTGATGCTTGATAGTTTGATTCTTGAGACCTTGGGAGCTTGAAGGCATTGAACGCAAACAAAACCGAGAACCAGACGCAGCTCTACAGTAGCAAAGGTATCAGGTCGGAGACCACGACGACTTTTGCGGACTTCGGGTGCCTCTAACGGGTTGAGAAGCCTGCAAACGATCTCTCCTCCAAGGCGCAGGCACGGGTTGTGCGGGAAAGGTCAAGAGGCAAGGGCTTGAACTTGAACTTGAACTTGAGTTCTATTATGCTGTACCTGGCCTTAAAGGCTATGCAGCAGTACTACTAGCTAAACTAGTGTCAGGTATGTAATGAATAACAGTATCGTAGTGGGCTATGGAGTAACTTTTTTATATGTATGAGAGAGAGATGAAGGAATAAAAGTAGCAGTCATGCGGGGAAAGACAGTGTCAGGGCGTAATCGTAAGGTATCAAGGAGGAGTCATGCATGCGTTATGGTGGTATCATGTGCAGGGGTGGGTATGATGGTAATTATATAGGATAGGTAAAGTAGGGAATGGAAAGAAACGGGAAATAAATAAATCGAGAGAACTCATCTAAACCGACGGGACAGTGAGACAAACGTGATAACAGCCTTCAGCAGACCGGGATGATTGAGGAGGGAGCGGACGTCAACAGCGCTGAGGAGATTGGCTTTGTAGGAGGCAACTTGAAGAGGGGGGGCGCAAGTGCTCATAAGCGGGGCAATGTAGGAGGTAATGATTACGGGTCTCGTACGCCGCTCCACAGGCATCACACGCGGGAGACGAGGTGAGGCGACAGTGGAACCAATGCGCATTGAGTGCGGAGAAGTTGGTTCGGAGCTGGCATAGGAGTGAGATGTCAGCACGCGCGGCCGCGGAGTCGTACGGTGAGCGAAGGATAAGTGACGGAGATGAGTCATCTATCTCCCGAAGCCCTCGGCCTGTTGTTGAGACATTCCACATCTGCTCCCACTGCGCAAGAATTCCGAGATCTATCTGGCGCAGGCATGTTGTAAGAGAGACCGGAATTGTGGAAGGAGTGGGGAGGCGAGTGGCTGCTTTGGCTGCGTCGTCTGCGAATTCGTTGCCGGCCGTACCGATATGAGCAGGTGTCCAGAGGTTAGTGATACGTAGCGTGGGGCGACGCTCCATCGCAGAACGAACCAGCTTGTCATATAGAATAGCCCGGAATTGACCTGCGCGGCGGTGCAGTGGAGAGGACGGCCTTGAGTCCCGCTTGAGAGTCAGATACAACGAGCATGTGATCCGCGCCTCCAATCAACGCTTGCTCCGTAGCGCGCAGGATGCCCTCAATCTCCCCTTCTGCCACCTGCCCATTACCCAGGGGGATCAGGATCCGTGTCACCACCACCCCGTTCACCACCTGCACCGCCGCACCACCAGCCGAGCCTTCTAAAAGCGAGCCGTCGGTGTACCACGTGGATCCAGCGTAGTCATCGTCGGCCAGGAACTCCTGTAGAATTGAGACAGCACCTTGCTTGGGGGGAATGACTGTGGAGACTGGGAGGGGTGATGCCCAGGGAGGTGTGTATATTGGTATGATGGGCTCCATGCCTAGTGAGAAGTCGCTTGTAGGAGCGGGATTCTGGGCGGCCGATGCATCAGATGTTACGGAGAGGACAGTCTCGGTCACTTGCCTGCCGCCAGGAGGTGGAGACAGACCCTGAGCACAAGGCCCAGTGACTGTCCCCCCTCGCTTTCCACGGGCGCCGCTGCCATCCTGGTCTGCGCACGAATCCGTCGTAACATCGATGGGGGGACCGGGACCAGATTTGCGACCTCGGACGCGCATGCCGCGGGGAGGAACATGGGCTGGCCAGTGAGTTGCGGGAAGCCGTTTGACATAGTGGAGTGGCGATGCACGATGCGCATGCTTAGGTGGGCGAAGAATAGCATCTTGAATAAGTGGGACGAGACCATGGGACGGCGGTAAGGTGAGATACCGGGCGAGTCGACGAAGGAGTGAGCGTTCCAGACGGAGTGGTGCTGGGAGGATAGCCGCCTCCTTCTCAAGGGCCGAAAGCGATGCCGTACGGTATCCACCAGTTATACACCTAGCAACACTTTTGTTAACTCGCTCGAGGGGCCTCAGTGCAGGCGCAGGTAGAGGGAAGAAGCAGGTGACACCGTAGTCCGCTCTGGGCAGGACCACGGCACGAGTAAGATCGCGCACCATAAGCGGTTTGAGGCCCCAAACTGCGTGCGTAAGCGCCATTGCCGCGTTAAGCGCCCGAACCGCCGATGCCGCTCGTGATTTGATGTGTTCTACACCTGTCAGCTTCGAATCTACCAACACACCGATCCACTTCACGAGTTCCGACGGCTGAATGGTGGCTCCGTCGAACGTCACGCAGTAGCCGGAGAGGTCGTCGTGGTCCGGTGAATGATGCGTAAGTTCGGTTTTCGTGTTCTCAAACGTTGCACGATCAGTTCGAGCCCACTCCACAGCAATCTGCGCGGCATTATTGAGGACGGAGACGTTCTGCATTGGTGATTTGCTGGCCGTGCTGAGGTTCGTGTCATCGACGAAGCCGTAAGTCCACGTAATGAAGACGCCGATAGCCTCGAGTCGACGGAGGAGACGGTTGATTGCGATGAGAAAGACAATCACCGAAAGCGCCGACCCCTGGGGAGCTCCCTCGTCCGTGCACCTGAAAGTCGCAGTGCGAACGCCGTCAATAACAACCGTCACGAGGTGATGATGTAAGAAGGACGCAACCCAGCGTATGAGCTGCCACGGGAAACCCAGGTTCGCCATCTCCAGGACCACCACCCGGTGAGCTACCCGGTTGAAAGCACCTTTCAGAGCATAGAACAGCGTAGAGACTGTATTACCCATATCGAGCTGTGAGCGGACACGGTGGATATATCCGTCTACGGCCTGGAGGGTGCTGCGACCAGGGCGACCTCCAAATTGCGATTCTTCAAGGAGGCCAAGGTGCTCTGCATCAAATGAAAGACGATCCGCGACGAGGCGTTCGAGTGGTTTTGCCAGAATATGCTCGTAGTTTTTGACGGGGCGCCATGCCTTCGGTGACGTCTTATCTTTCTTACCGGCCTTGGGGAGCGGGGGTCGCGACATTGGATTTGAACGGAGTAGGTTTGGCGCCAAGGACCACTGAAGCCCTAAAGACCGCTCGTATCCAGTCACGGAGGACCATGTATCCACGCTGTATGTGGCCCATCTGGACACCGTATCTGTCCGGGGCTTTCCACGGTGCTGAGGACATGATAACTGCATCGATCTCGGAGTCGGTTGGTGGGACAAATGGGCGCTCATCCGGGATATGGACATTTTTGGCGTAGGTGAGAGGGTCTGCAGGGGGAAACGAGTGCTTCAGATATGACGCGGGAGGCAGGCAAAGGATCTTGCCTGTCTGCCGAGGGCGGAAGTCTGCTAGGAGGCAAAGCCCCCGAGCAGACCCCCCCTCGCTTAGTCCAGGCGCCGCTGCCATCTTGGTCTGCGCTCGCAACCGGAGTCACATCTGGGGACAGCATCTCGTTAGTTGGTGGCTCCAGGGTGTCGGTGACGTCCACGGCCTCAGATCCGAACCAAGCGCGACCGAGAACTCGTCCACGATCAAGGTGCAACAGGACAACGTCGCCAGAGTCAGGGTCACAAATGGAGGGGAACACGGCAGATCTACGTTCTTTGAGTCGGTTCAAGGCTTTGTAGACGTCGATCCTTTCCAGTTCCTTGACGAATGTGATCCACACTTCCAGTTTGGCTTGAGCTACTGCCTTATAGAACGTGCGCCGAGCGTCGAGCCACCCGTGTTTGGCTGTATCCACCCTAGTGCGCTGGAAGATACGTCGCTTGTTACGCATAGCAGATCGGAGGCTGGTGAGGAGTGGTTTCCACCACCTTTTGGCGACGGAGCAAGGACGGTGACGTGGTGCAGAGCGCTCGAGGGCAGCCAGAATGACGTCGTTGAGAAAGTCGACCGCAGCGTCTAGTTCCTCAAGCGTGGTGATGACAGGAAGGGGACGACGACCAAGCATGTCGCGGAGAACCGCCAGAAACGAGTTGAGGTCCATCTTGTCAACGTTGAACTTGATAGATTTAGATAGAGTAACCTCGAAGTCAACGGTGTAGTGTATTGGAAGGTGATCGCTCCCGACACATAGAGATGGGTCCACCGTCGCGTTGACAGCCATGAAGAGGGAGGGGGAGCAGAACCCGAGGTCGATGACGTTTCCAGAGATATGGGTCGGCACGTCCGGCGGGGTAACCAGCAAGAGGCCGTGTGAGACAAGGAGGTCATGGAGCTCGTAATCTTCTTCACACATGGGTGTTTTGGTGTTGAGGTCCCAGCTCGGATGATGGGAATTCGAGTCAACAGTGACCCATGTCCGGGAGAAGGGATCGAGACGTGCAAGAACAAAGCGGAGTAGACCCACACCTGCGTGCGTGTTGCAATCATTGTAGAGATTAATTGGCGTGATTTTCTTTGAACCAAAGGTGAACTCAATGACAACAATATCCCCTCCCCGGGATAAGTCGGGTCGCGGGCAAATTTTGGATGCCGGTATGGAGGTTAATTTGACGTATACTGAAACTCGGTGGTTATCGAAGGCGTCCGGATAGATGAGGGCATAGTCAGGGAAATCCCGGGCATTAAGAACTTCGTTGCAATGGGGCTCCTGTATGCAGATAATGTTGAAGTCGTCGTCGCTTGTAAGAATATCTAACGGGTTCTTCGACTTCCACGAGTTAATCTGGACAAGGTTGAGCATCTTAAAGAGATTCGGGCAGCCGTGGCGCCGGGTTGGATGAAATGATCGAGGTGGTAGAGTTGAGATATTTGGTGAGTTCGACCGCACGGAGCCGTAGAGATTCAGCGACACGCTTCCTGGCTGGGCAGGAGAAAACGTCAGCTCTATGGTCACCTCCGCAGTTCAAGCACGTGGGTTTAAGAGAGCAAACCGCCCCATGGGCTTTCTCCCCACAGCCCCCACACTTCGTCTCCTTGACCGCACACTGCACTTTGACATGCCCGAACTTATGACACCCCCAGCACTGTCGAACTCGGAGATGCGGGAAGCCGCGTACTACTGTTGGCGCCGAGCCTGCTAGCCGAAGTCGCCCCAGGGAAACCGCCAAGTCCACCTTTTCGCGTGATTCAAGACGAATGTAGATCGACCCCGCCGTCCTGGGCTTCTTCCCCGCACCCAGAGTCGCCGATTTCTGCGCTTCAGTCGATGGATTATTGACCCAGGTGGGCTTGCCGACAACTGGGCCCAGCTCGGGGTAGCGATCCTCAAGTTCCTTGGCCAAGCGTTCCGGGTCCGGGACCGCAGCATGCGGGATACCGTTGATCTGTATGTGAGAGTAGACCGCTGGAGGTACTATCCTTGCGCCAGGAAAGACCAGATTAATCCAAGAAGGTGAAGCTTTGGTGAGGGTAGTAGCACCGTCCTTGGATTCCGGAACCAGAAATAGGCCGCCGTCTTTGGATCGAGAGGCGCAGGCGACCCTAGGGAGGGATAGGGAGTCAAGCAGAGTATTAACCTTGGGGACGAGCTCGTGATAAGGGAGTGAGAAGATGGGAGGGGCATTACCCTCGCATCTCAGGAGGATGCGCTCGTCTGGCGTAGTGGTAATTGGCGTCAGCTTCACTTTGGTTGGTGAGAGAGGAGACGTCGGGGGTAAGTCAGCGGTCGCGACCGAGTAGGACTTCGCCAAGAGGTGCGCTGCCTTTACCGAGTCCACCTACTTGGCCAATGACTGGAGGGATTGATGCTGCGCCGACATAATTTGGATGGGAGCAGCGAGCGTCTTGGTGAGCAGCGCACTAAACGACTCCGTGGTCTCATTCTCACGAGGGAACTCGTGGTGTGCATCGAGTCGGGACTGCACCGCATCTAGCGCATCCAGGCATGCAGTAGTTGGGGCACTCTTTCAATAGTTGCGGATGAGCGTAACCAGGTCGCGTAGCGTCTTCGCGAGGTCATCGAGAGTGCCGGTGGCAATGGCGCTGTCCTTGAGAGCGAGGAAGGCGGCCTTCTTTTCTCTACTCGCAGAGCTTTTGGACGGCACTGTTTGACGTTCCTGGAGAGGAGGGAAGGAGGCATCGGACAGAGGAGGAGCAGAGTTGGAGACTTGCCTGCCACCACGAGGTGGAGACAGACTACGAATATTCTCCGTGTCTGCCCCCCCTCGCTTTCTGCGGGCGCCGCTACCTCCAGGGCCAGCACGCGTGTCCGTAGTCACATTATGGGAGGACGGTGCTTTCACAGTGTTGGTGATGTCGGTAAGGACTTCGTCCGACTTGGCGTGACGGCCTTTGCCTACTTTCGCAGTTACAGAAACTTGTGGGCTAGGTCGGTGGGCCGTCTGCCGGCGCTTGGAACGAGTGGTGACCTTCTCATAGCTGGGCGGGTTCATGAGGGACGCGTCAGGAGGAATGGAGACGGTCGGCGAGGACGCGTCGCTGGCGGGCTGAGAGGGAAGGCGAGGCTCGCCTAACACCGCGTTTGACGGGTCTTCGACCGCGTGCGAAGAAAGGAAGCCGGCGAGTTCGTCTAGCCGGATGTACGACTGCCTAGGCGTTGGCCGCGGCGAGGAAGGAGGCTTGGGAGTGCCGTTGTCGCCGTTGTCGCTGGTCGCCCGCGGGTCCGACATGATCGCCGAGGTATGGGATAGGGCGATGGCGGTGGAAAGAGGAAGAGAAATGCCCATCAAAGTCAACCATCGACCAAAACACGTGATGTGCCTAGGCCTTCCGCAGTTGATGCCAAGCGTTACTAAGTAGGACTTGGCTCTGTGAGACTCGACCACATCCTTGCCACGTTCTTTGCAGGATCGTCAAGCAGGATCGTCAAGCTGCAAAGCAAAATCTTCAATGCTCGATCTTTGTACAAAATCTAGTTGTCAAACTGGTGGTAAGTTGAGATACTGACCAGGTAAAAAATCTGACAATTTATGGGCCGTCTGGCTGGCATGGCCGCCATACCAGTCATATGCGTCAGAGACAGCCAGATGGCGCCATAGTCGCCAGAGAAATTCTGTTTTGCTGATGCAGTATCGTCATTGTCTGAGCCCTGGTCAAGGCCCCAGACTGCGCGGATGACCCGACGTCTGCATTGGAAGTCGATGCCGTCGGAATGGCCCCACTCGAGCTCCACCGGATAGTTCCTCTCCAAATATTCATGAAGTGCAATTTTCTGGGCCTCCAGATACGCCGCAAGCCCAGGATCGTTGGCGTAGTCTTTTCGGAGTTTCATTAGTTGAAGTGAGGATCGAGAACTGCCGGTGCGTTAAACTTGACCAGCTATGATGTCAGATTTGGAACGTACGGGCGGCCCAAATGCAGAAGGGTGACTGATCTTACTTTTAATCATACTTGCTCGGCTTAAGATGAGCTTTGGTCAAACCTTCCACAAGGTCGGGTGCCGCGTCATCCGGAAGTGCTGCCAGTTTGTCTTTTAGGGTTTTCTGAAGACCGCGGAAGGTGGAATGAGTTGACGGGAGCATAGGTCGCGACGTTGTGGACATTTTCGACGCCATGGAGATCACGATAGCACGGTATTTAAGAACCTGACCTTTAGAGAAATTCAAACATCAGGTGCAAGAACAGTGAAATAAATAGTGTCACATACTTATCAGCTGATGTGTCGACGACCAGCGAGTTCTTGTATCCAGAATCAACATGTGGACGCCGGCAACAATTTTCGCCGGATTGAAAATGTTGTACCACTGTCGTCGGCGTTGGGGACCTGACCGCACTGCCCGGATGACTGTCCGAAGCTTCCGGATAAGTATTAAAAGTGCGCAGTGTTTATTTAGCAGCTACGCACCTTCTGGACGGACGCCTTAATGCCATTGGCCACGGGAACTTACCCTTCGTCATTGTCATCATCCATATTTACAGCGGCTTTGTCAAGCTCAGAGGAGTCGCGCGCGGAATTAACAGAGTCTTGATAGACCTGTGACTTCTTGTTTTTGGCGCTCTTCTCGACGGCACCGATTGCCTCCAGAATCTATAGTCAGATATCTGAACCGTGTAGAACCGATAAATTCATAACACGTACCTGAAGAACGGCGAAATGAATTGTGTGATGCAAGCACCGAAGGCGGGAATGGCGGGCCGAAAATTGAATGTTTTTGCAGCGCACATCCTCTCGAAGGCTTCGACAAGGGTGTCGTTGTTTGTGGCGTTGTCCATCGTGAAGGTGAACACCTAAACTATAGAACTCAGCTGAAATCCGGAAATTGTCAAGGAGGTTCCTCTGAAACAATTATAAAGTCACATCCTGCGCAACAAAGGACTGCATGAACGCATACCCATTCGGAGATGTCCAGGCATCCAGAGAGATGGAAACCTTGACTGCATTTCGCGGTCAATAAGATTAATCTGGCCGGCAGTCTCCTTGGTCACCGTGTCCCCCATCTCATTTAGGCGACGCTCCACGGTACTGGACGGTGGAATAGCTAAAGTCGGCTCACGGTGATAGACATATTCAAGTAGGCGGCGAAATCCTGGTTGTTCCACCTTTTGGAAAGGTTGGTCACAGGTAACTACCCACTCAATGAGCAGCTCACACTCACGAGGTCTTTCTCAATGGCACGCCCAAAAACGCGCCAGAAGCGTCTGCTGATGCTGGCGCGTTGCTCCCGCTGTCTTCTCACACTGGTCAAGAGACACGAGGAGGTCCGCACGCTCCTTGAACTTCTTTCTACCTTGCGCGATCTCTGTCTCCTCGTTCGAGAGGGGCGTTTTCCGCGCATGCAAAATCTCGTAGAATCGGTATATATAGGGCGCATGGCTTTTTTAGGTGCCCAGTTAAACCTGGATGAATTGATTAGCAGTATGATTGGTACGAGACACACCGTTAAGAGAATAGCGCATAGCCTCCGTGATAGCAACGGTAGAATTTGTCCCTGGGATTGATGTCTACCATGATTCCTTTTCGTGACGTTTTTGAAGAACTGGTAAATTTGCTGGTGCGGCCGGACTTTGAAAACCGAGTACGAGGCTTAATATTAACAAATTGTTAACATACCTGAGCGCCGGGAACGGCCGTTTCCGGTTCGGCCGTGTCCAAAGATTCGGAGAAGTGGACATTGTCGGACCCTAATCCTTACCTGAGTTGCTCGCGCGAGTTCTGCGGTTTTTTGCTTCTTCTTGCGCGGTTTAGACACGGTTTCGCTGGTCTCACCTTGGCAGCTCAGGATTTTCCCCCTGGGACTGTCTTTGAAGGATGGCTGGCGGCGAGCTGGAAAGGATTAATACCAAGAAGCCGATGCAACTAAGGTCACACCTCCACGTGCGAAATCTTTGCTTCCGCCTCACTATCAGACCCGCTGTCGTCCAAACCGGAGCCGGAATATTCGTCGTCCTCGGGATCGGTCAGATCTTGTTGCTTGTCTTTCCCCTTGTCAGTCGGGTTTGCCGCCGGCCTTCGCCTACGAGGCTTGCGCTTCAGAGGTCACTCTTGATCAGACGAGGTCTCTTTGTCGAGTTCGATCGCCTCCTTCATGAGCCTACTGGTGTCCTTGCTTCGAGCAGGGCGAGGTGATGGGCCTCAAAATGAAATCAGAATAAATAATCCATGGGCTGTACAACATACCCTCTTCCGGGGGAGCGCTTCCAGGCTCTGTCAAGTCGATGTCGGATGAGTCTTTGAGCGTACCATCGGGGTTCAAGGCACCCTGGGCCCAGCCGTTCTTGTCGCGAACAACATCAGATTCTGCGGAAGAGGGATAAAGATACAAACTTAGCGTGAAAGAGGGCTATACCACTTGCTCCGCCCAGCAAATGAGCAGGCGTCATAAAAGGGCGAAGCCCGTCGATGCCGAGGTTAGACATGGTTTCATGGCTGCCAAGTGGACGCCAGAGCCCCGAGAGATAAACAGGACCTTGTTCGCAGCACGATTTGTGTCCGTAATGGCAGAGGGCGGTGCCTATGTCCGAATCGTGGTATTCAGAGTCACATCTAACACGATAATTACTGGTGGAAGCTTTGACCGAAAATTAATCAGGAAAACGGTTGCTGCAAGGTTCACGAAGACAGTAATTCTCTCCGGGTGGGAAGGACCTGCGTAGCATTAAATGCCGGGTAATCAAAGACAGAAATGATCTCACCGCTGCTAGTACTGTGAGCTGCGCCCGACGGTGACCATGCTCGTTGTAGACGGACAAGAGCAGAGGCAAGGCAATGCAGCATATACGTAGAGCGAGCATAGAAGGCTCATCGAATCGGACCCAGCACAGGAGATAAGAACTGGTCCGATAAGATGGAAAGTGCAAGGAGCTATGTGACGAAGGGCAAGAAAAAAACGGAACAGCCTAGAAAATACCGAGAGCGGAATTTGCGACAGTTTTTGATGTGGATTTGGCCAGCACGCCACGCGTCTCCGGGCCATTATGAGCTGTAGCAAAAATACCGTGAGCTGAGAGCGGAACGACCAACAAGATTGAAGACCTTTTTTTGATATGCTCACGCGCGAAACAAGAGGCCATTGGTGGCAAATCAGACGCCATGGTAGGCCCTCATTTATACCTGGCTTCACTGCGTTGAACCTGCTTCTAAGACGGCCAAGTTCTAGGCCCGCTCAGCCGATGGCTAGGTGCGCCTATCTCTGCGGAGACGTCTAATGTTAGGTAGACTCGGCTAATTCTAGCTGCCAAGACATGCCGGAGTCGAGGCGCGCTGAGCTCCGCGACGACAGGAAGTCTATCGGCATAGCAACCCGTGTGTCTCCGCATCACTCTGTTGAGATGTGCCGAGACGTCTCGGCATAGTATGGCTAGGCGGCTCTACTCGGCTACACGGCCATTGACGCCAGAGGCACGGTTTGTGGCGGGCGCGTAGTTGTGCAGCGTCTCGCACCCGGTGTTCTGGTGCTGTAGACGGTCGAGAGTAGCAGGCGGCGCTGCGGTAGTCGCGGCGCGTGCGGCGAGGGCCGAGGGCGCGAGGTAGAAGCGAGTTTTCAGTCATATGGGCCGTGACGCAGCGGAAGATCGGGGCCGGGGCTCGATGGCATGTTTCCCGCTTGAGGTGCGGAAGAGATGGAGGCCAGATGGCTGGCAAGAACGTCAGCCGAAATCCAGTCCGACGACAGACCTCGAAGGGGAGCTATGGTCTCGCGCACTGCAATATTCGGAAAGTGAGGCTCAGTGGCAAAGAGTTAGAGGCGTCATCCGACAACAGACCTAATCCATGAGGCGAGGTGGGAGTCATGATCTCAAGTGCGTGGGTGACTGTCGTGTGCGCATGGACGAACTTCTACAGTGCCAAAGATACAGTATCAGCATTACAGTAGAGTTAGATAGAAAGCGCACGCACCGAAAATTTTCGGAAACGTGAGGGTCAGTGGGAGAAGGATAGACGTATAAAGGAGCGTCATGGGTGTCGAAGTAACGTTGAAGACGAGAGGTGCGGCGTCAGCGGAGGAGAGGTAAAGAACGAGGGATGGTTCGGCGAGAGCACCTTGCAAGGATTGTGGATGATTAGCGATGGATTGAGAGTGAGAGAGCCTTAGTGGAGGCTTAGCGGAAGCGTAGCGTTGAGGGTAGTCGAAGCATGGGCAGGTTAGCGCAGCAGCGGCGTTGATTATTTCCCCCGACGTCACGCAGCACCAAATAAAAGCGTTGTGCAGGACTTCATGAGCGTAGGGTGGCATGGGCCGTTGCAAGCAGGGGACGTTGGGAATATCGGGCGGAGCCCAATTAAAGTGGGGCTTCGTCGGCCCGCACCGCCATAGCGCAGCGTGGAATGCGTTGCTCCGCCGGCGGGAAGCGCTGAGAAGCAGCGAGCAGTCGTTTTCCAGCCACCCCAACGCGCGATCTGAATAAATTTTGGCCGGAGCAGTCGAAACATGGGTTCCTGTAAGGGGGCCCAACGTCGGGTGGCCCGATGGATGGAACATTCAATATAGAAGGGCAAAACGAAGAATTAAAGAGACATTTACCTTGCGAGCAGTTGGTTTGATGAAGATAAAGCGCCAGACTGTACTGAGGAAACAGGGAAAGTCAGCAAGGACATGTTGCGAGGGAGGAATTCATACTATGGCAGGGTTTGAAAGAGTCCGTACAACGAATGCCACGTTACGTGCTGAAAGTCGCCAATCAGAAAGGGTCGAGATAAACAGCATGGAAAAGGGAACGTAACGTTGAGATGAAGTGAATCTGTGGGTTGCCAAAACACACGTCAGCGATCAAGTAACTGCGAAGGGAGCACATAGAACAATGATAAAACTCACTGTGAGCTGCGTCCCAGATACATAGATGAGCTGCACAACTCAATCTGATAATCCAGAGGCAGACCAACTCGAGACCCGGATACATAGATGATGCACACAAAATGTTGCACCCAATCCAATAATCCAGTGGCCTGATGAAGAGGTCGGCATGACCACAGAAGTAGATGGGGGAATGATGCCAATGGGGAGTGAACCATCACCTTATATACCATTTCGGACGGCCGACCTCATTCGGCCCTGCTGGAATTTCGGGCCCGTTGTTCTCCGAAGCCGGTTTACAAGCGGTCAGATGTCACAGAAATGAGAACACCGTACACGGACTAGGGCTCCGACCCGTCCGTAAAATGGAACGGCCGTTGAAAAATGGCTGTGTTCTCCGAAGCCCGGTTTACAATGGTCAGATGTCACAGAAATGAGAACACCGTACACGGACTAGGGCTCCGACCCGTCCGTAAAATGGAACGGCCGTTGAAAAATGGCTGTATTCTCCGAAGCCCGGTTTACAAATGGTCAGATGTCACCGAAATGCGAACACCGTACACGGACTAGGGCTCCGACCCGTCTGTAAAATGGAACGGCCGTTGAAAAATGGCTGTATTCTCCGAAGCCCGGTTTACAAATGGTCAGATGTCACCGAAATGCGAACACCGTACACGGACTAGGGCTCCGACCCGTCTGTAAAATGGAACGGCCGTTGAAAAATGGCTGTATTCTCCGAAGCCCGGTTTACAAATGGTCAGATGTCACCGAAATGCGAACACCGTACACGGACTAGGGCTCCGACCCGTCTGTAAAATGGAACGGCCGTTGAAAAATGGCTGTGTTCTCCGAAGCCCGGTTTACAAATGGTCAGATGTCACCGAAATGCGAACACCGTACACGGACTAGAGCTCCGACCCGTCCGTAAAATGGAACGGCCGTTGAAAAACGGCTGTTTCTAGAACGAAGCATCTGGAAAATGGAAGGGTCACATCTGTCCATCCGTTTTGGACGGGTGCATTTTGCCTCGAGGTGGGTGACTAAAAGTAAGAGGTGCGTCAATTCAGGTGCAAACCCGCCTGGCTTGATGCTTTGAATCCTCAGGAACACCTGAATGAGGGCTGGTGATAACAGAGAGTGAGGTATTGAACCCTGTTCAACCTGTTTGTTCAACGTGTAAGGAAGTGCCTTCGACGGACGGAACGGAAACCGTTTCGACGGTCCGTCGACCCGTCTCAAACGGGAACGGTCTGGAGCCCTAATATCACAAAATCATTCAAGAAATCGACCGAAGGAAAATACTTTTTCTACGCTACAGCTATGTATGCTCTTCCCAACTTCTTAAGGGGGTGGTCCCTGACGAGCTTTCAGTGAGTTGAGGCTGTATTCTGCGGATTTAATGGGCATTGTGGGTCCACCAACCATCTCAGCATCCATTTCGATTTATCACTCACCGCCATTTCCGGGCAAATGAATCCCTAGTGAAATGGAACGCGACCCGAACGCGCCAAGGCATATATGTATATCCATTTCCCATCGTCATTGACCCTGATCACCGGCATCGCCCCGGATGCTGCTCATTCAATGGGCGTTGTGGGTCCACCTACCACTCACTGTCATTTCCGGTCAAAAGAAACTCGGACTGAAAGTATTATAAATTTTTTTCATGTGGTACTCTGCATTCTGTTGATTCAATACTACATTGTGGGTCCACCAACCACCTCCCGCTGTGCAACACGCCTCTCGGTGATGTCCACTCTTCAGCTCTCCCACCCAGTGAGAATCCCAGCTACGTATATCGAGCGGAATCGAGGTAAATCGAGGAATTTGACGGTCCCTTGATTTACCTCGACAATCCGGACATAGCTCTTTTTGGCTCGATGGAAAATTGAGGAAAAACGAGGTATATCGAGTAAAAACGAGGTTTTCATCGAGGTAATCGAGGTACATAGAACGACCGCTTATACTGAACCATTCCCACTGCTCCCCCTTCCTCGCCTGTCCCCCAGCCCTTCCTCGCCTGTCTCCCAGGCCTCTAGGCGGCCCTCGGACTTCCAACGCGTCACCGACACCGATCATCCATACATCCTATGGAGACACGCACATCAGAAATATCCATATATGATTGAATATCGCACGTACCCATGCGTAACATAACAGTTGTAGCAATTCAAAGCGTTATTTGACTGAATTCACTTGTCGTAGCTATAACATGTTACTCAGGACAACAATACCAAGGCAGAAAAATCCAATGACCCACCTCGCACAAGACATGAATACTTGCAACGGAAATGCTGATCTGAATCGCTCTATTGATCTACAGTCGAATCATTAGAAGAGCGAGAATAGAACAAAAGAAGTATATACGCACGTATTGTACCACAATTTACTGAAAACCTGGTGGGATTCGGGAAGTTTTCGTTAGCATGTAGCAAATACGACAAGACCAACACGGCTTACACGATTATTGGGCAGCTGAATTCTTTTCGGCTTGTTTTGCTGCGGCGCTACGCTCTTCCCACATCTATGTAATAGATTAGAAGTATAGGGTACAGTATAACACGAACATACCTTCAAATCCGCCGGCAGTAGCGAGCCAAAGTAAGTATCAAACACGGGTTTGGCCACTGACCCGTGGGCGCGAATGTAATCTTGTAGGCAGAGACCCCTGCCCCAAAACTTCATTTTAATCCTCGTAGAAAAAATGTAGAACTTACCGCGCTGTTTTCGCATTCGACTTGTGCAGAATTACGGGTTTCATACCATCTCCCGACTGCTGGTCCGTCTTGTTGCTTCGTGCGCCGGTCTCTATTGGCAGGGTGGTCAGAAATATCGAGGGGTTCAGAAGCGAGAACTTTACTCTTCTTAACGGGACCTGCGGACGTTCCTGCCACAAAGTCAGCTCGGGTTGTGGGCCCCTTGGGATCACCGAGAAAAGCCCTGGATAAAGTAGTCATTGAGCAGAATCATGGCGGGAATAAATAGCTTACAATGGGTTTTCGACCTGTGAATATTTTGGGAATTCAGGTAAGTCCGGCTCGCGATGCAGTCAAGTTGCATACCGTTGATTTCCCGGCAGCCGGAGCCGTTACTTGCGGTGTCACAGGGATGGGACCAGTAGCTGTAGGCGGACCGGCAGTATCTGCAGAGCGTACAATGCAACGGTTAGCCGCCGATATTCTAAGCAAGGGAAGATGCTTACCCGTATTGTTGATAGCAGGTGCGAAATTGGCATCATTACCCATAGAGAGGGTTCCAGCTGGAGCGACAGATACAAGGGTTGTAGCAGGTGGCGCGGAGACAAGTATGGGCTGTGCTGGGTGCGAAGGAGGTGCTGGGTGCGAAGGTAGTGCCAGTTGCGAAGGCGGTGTTGGGTGCGAAGGTAGTGCCGGTTGCGAAGGCGGCGCCGGTTGAGAAGCAGCTGCTGGTGGCAAAGGAGGTGCGGGCTCAGTCGTGGCAGGTGCTGGTGCCGGCGGTAGAGATACAGACGCCGCAGAAACTGGCCCTGGAGCGGCCGATGGAGCAGCCGGGGCTGGAAGAGAGGGTTTGGCAGAAGTCTTCGTCGTCTTCAACTTTGGCTTCGACTTTGAGGAGGTTTTGCGCCCGGACGCTGTGGTCCTCTTGGGTGCGGGCTCGTCGTCGGGAGCCTCGGATGCCGCCCGCTTCTCGCCGGCGACGACCGCGGCGGCGGCGGTGTCCGTGACATCGGAATCCTCCTTGATCTCCTCCTTAATCTTGACGTCGCGGCGCTTGATGAAATTGGGAAAGATTAGGGTCGCAATGCGGTGCGCTTTATAGTCGCGTTCACACAGCTGGAGCTCTGGGAAGAAGCGCCGCATTTCGCCAGTATAGTAACTGGATACCAGGGCGTCGGCATCATTCCAGCACTCTGGTAGTCGTCCTAGATTATCCAGATATCTCCAGATTTTCCGGGCTTGATCGTAAGCGGCCTTGGCGCGCTTGCCAGGGATAGAGTCGCCGTTCTCGTCCTCGATGAGCCAGAACATGACATTCTCGTCGTCCTCGGCGAGTCGCTTCGAGCCGCGCTGTCCTTTCGCGTCAGACATGGTGGCCTTGCCTTTCTCGTTCTGCCGTCGCTTATCCTCCTTTCGGTAGTCGCTCTCGGTCCAGTAATTGATTTTGGGGTAGTCGCTCTGCACGAGGATACGGAGATGATCGGTGGAAGTCGAGGACGGCACAAGGGTGGTAGATGGTTCTGTTGAGGCAGGGTGTGTGCAAGGAGGAGCAGAGTGTCGATCAGAGACAGCGGCGACAAGAGCGGAATATGCAGCACTGGCAATATTCTCAAATCACCACTCATGAGCGAGGGACACGATAGACGTACTTTAAAGTATCGTAACGGACTTGAAGCTCCCCGTAGGCCTGCTGCGCAGCTTGGAATCGACTCTGCAGGTTTCGGTGCGCGTCGTAGACCTTGATATACTGCAGATTGCGATTGGTCATAAGGGACTCGTGTGTTGCCTCCGCGACCGCAGGATCCCACAGATTTGGTTGTGTACGTGTCGAGAGCTGCATGGGGTCGATGGGCTTAGACGTGATACAGAATAAACGGGTATTTAGAGTTCTCACCGGTCGTTCATCAGATGAAGCAGCAAAAGAGTCTCTGCGTCTTCGAGCGAAGCCATTGTAGTCCTCCAGATTGCTGGGCGCGCGAAAGGGGTCTTCTAAATCGTCATACAATGGGAAGGGTATTCTGCGGATGTCTGGGGACTCAAGGGATGTACTGAGTGTCCGAGAAGAAGAGCTACTAGGGGCGGGGCTTGGGCGGGCGAGATCGCTGGGTAGATTTAATTGGGAGGGTTCTGGAGGAGAAACAGAGGCATTCCAAGGAGGAAGCATGTTGTGGTCGCGTTGTCGTACGAAGGAAAGAGATTGGGGATCCCCAAACAAACAAACGCGCCCACGTGCGGACGCGCGCAAGTCCAAATTCGTCACGGCAGGACAGGCGACATGTACATCTTGTCTCCTGCACCAGTCTATCCTACATTCATCCTGCCATGCGCATGAATTCCGCCTTGTCCACGCTGTCCACAGCCCAGTTGTCGGTTGACAACTACTGAGATACGGAGAAATATTTATATCTTATCCTATCTAATTCTTCGTCTCTCACCTTGTCGTAGGGGTGTTTGGCTGGCAGCAGAGAAGAGGTGTGACCTTGTCTTTTCTCTTCCAAACCACCCTGTCCAAACAGCAAGTCCAGTCGGCAAATGCTCCCTCGTGCCCAAGTGGTCAAATATGCGATTAATTCCCAGTGTCTATTTCTTCTGCACCAGCCATACCGGTAACCTCCAATCCCATCTTGTGAACCACAAAAACCCGCTCCTCATCAAATGGCACCATGCCGACAACCGATGAGATTGAGTCCACCTCAATGACTTCCATCGGCGTATCCTCGTCCAGCCCATCACACACCCATAATGTTTTGGACGAAACCTCCAAAAGATCCGGATCTGGAGCGGAGTATGGGTGGATCAAAGCCAAGGAGAATGTTTCTCCATCCGCCGAATCTGCCTGGAAGAAAAACTGTACCTCTGCATACGACTCTTCCCCATCAAGGTCGGTGAACTTAAAAAAAAATGGTCAGAGAGAGAATCAAAAATAAGCACGCGACTTACTCGTACGTTCCGGGCCATACGAACCTTGTCCAGGGCCTTTTGTTTTTCTTTCCATGCAGAGCGCGCAATTTGGCCATTTGGGAGACGTAAGCGCGCTCATCGGCGAAGCTTTGGTTGAAATGTATCCGGGTACTTCTCGTCGTTCATCTCTTCAAGATATTGGCGGATCGCGTCGCCCTGGGCTCCATGAATAACTTGTGGATATTCGTCTTTTGCACGCAAGAAAATATAACCATGTCCCAGGTCCTCCGATCCCCGGGGCAGTTCGTCGTTCGGCTCAATATCGGGTATCAATGACTTGAGGGCGTTAACCTGTGCACGTCGAACAGTGAACACCACGCTGCGATAGATTGGCGTAGGGATTAGAGTGTTGCTTCATTTCCTCGCCGAGATTGCCAATTGTACGCTCCATAGGCCATTGACCATGGTATGCACCCGGTCCCACACGGACGATTTCTGCAGCCTCGTGCAGCAGGTTATGCATGCTCTGCCGGCAAAAATGAAGTCGTGAGGTGAGTCGTTGATAATATAACTCCTCATATTCCTTGTATGCCTCACAAAACATCTGGTGGCATTCCTGGACCTCTTCCCGATGAACTTCGCGCTGATAGCTCAGGCGAAAAGCACGAACGATCTTGCAATAACTCCGGTAGTAGCGATCAGGAAGGATGCTATAAAGGAGACCGGGACCGAGCCCAAAGAAATACGTCAAGCATTCTTGGGCTTTGTACCCGCTATTGATTTTTTCTGCAATGTTTCGAGGGGGGCGATCGAATGAACCGGGAAGGTAGGGTCTCGTGCTCGCGACTCGTTCTCCATGTGCTTCCCAAATCTTGTCTTTCAGCACAGCCCAGTCCCATGAGGCGACATTGTCATTGGGATCACAATCGAGCGTTCCCCGCCAGAGGTTAAGGAAGAGATCGAAAAGGTTGAGTATGAGGTGCATGTTGTCACCGGGAAAGCAGCTCGGTACAGGTAAAACCCTGCTAAGTCCGCTGAATAGTGTCGGTTTGACGATCCCCGTTTCAAGACGACGTTTCTGGTGCTGGGCGTCATTTTTAGCTTCCATGACTTTGAAAAGCGCGTGACGATACTCGTCCGGGGAACCGGGAGGTAGATTGTGGCCCGAAACGTCGCCATGGTCACAGCCCTCGACAGTGTAATTGTGCGGCTTGAGCAGAGCCGGGAAATAGGTCGGCGCACGGGGTTTGTGGCGGCCTTTCACTGGACAGAAAAGTCGGCAGCCATGTGCACCAGTATGGCCAACGCAACCATCCAGCATCGCCATACCCGGGGCATCGGCAGTTCCGAAGAGAAGAAAGGGAAAATCGGTGAAGACGCGGTCTGTGCTGGCGTCCCAAATTTTGAGTCCTTCCTTCATCAGGGCTGCGATGTGATAAAGACCAGGAAAGAGGAAGGATTCTACGACTTTAATCTTCAGCGGACCTGGGAAAATGCCGCCGGGAATGACGAATTTTTTCTTGTAGCGAAGATTCGCATCGAGGTCGAGAAACACCCAGATGTAAATCCAGCAGTCTGATTGCTTCAGCGCATACAGCTGGGCGCCGTCGATGGAAAGCAGAAGAACAGAATCATCGTCATTTATTAGACCCTGCTCCACGGCATCCAAGTACGCCTGCCCATGGTAGACATCTTCGTACTTGTCGATTATGATGTTTCCATTAGTGTTGCGCTGCGCCCGAATTTCTGCGGTCCGTTTCTGTCTGTGCCGCATACGTTGTGCACCCTCCTTGCTACGCCAGAGAGCCTGGAGCACGGGCCCAAGGGGGATCGTATCGAATTGGCGCAACGGAACCTTTCTCTGCCCATCGCTATTCTTGAGGATGACGGGGTCATAACGGGGGCCATGGCACTTAGGACATTCTTCGAGCTTATCCCAATGCCCGGTGTATGCGATGCAAGAATCTGGGCACATATCATGGGTGATGGGAACGATACCGGTCATGTTTTCAATTTCTTTTTTTTATTTCATGATGCGACAACATGCCGATGTCGGGGCTGTGTCAAAAGAAAACCACGACGGGTAGCCTCGTATGTGGCTTCGGAAGCATATACAGTATGTCTGCCAAGTAGGTGTCGATAGACAACCGAAAATCTTTGTCATCGGAAACATTAACGCATTCCTGAATTGGATTCCGGAGACGATGAATAACGTCGGCATCGAGACCGCTCTCATCTAGCGAGGCATTTTCCAACGCCTTGATGAATAGCTGAGCCGCTTCGACGTCTGGAATGGATGATAACGGCTCGTAAATGGGACGATTGGGGTCTGGAAGAGGAGGAGGGGGATCATCCAGATGTTGTGGTAAAATTGTTGGAGAAAGCGGTGGTGTCGCAGACTCGGGGCGAGGCGATAGTACATCAACGATAGGATTTGGATTGTCATTATCATCCAGCTGGTTGGGATCTGCGACACTGCCGGGGTCCGGATAATCATCAGCGTCAGGCTATTGACTGAAATCAAGCAATTGTATCATATAAATTTGAAGACGCACGAGGACTTGCCCAAACCCTTCAGAGTCACCACCCACGAATGTAACAGGATCATCAGACGGTAGCATAATCGCCAGCCCAGAGTCCGAGTTGTCTGAGTCCGACTGGACAGGGCTAGCGAGCCGATGTTTCTTTGGCGGCGGTTCTCGTGATGAAGTGCGGTCGGCACCACCAATATCACCATCTACGAATGGACGAAGCGCAGATTCGTGCTCGTGCAGGCTCCGCAAAGGGTTGCGATAGGGTGCGTGCTGATAGAAAGTCGTTCTCTTGACCGCTTTCCGGACTTTACAGTACCGTGGGCAATCGCAGTAATAAATGGCGGGACCACGCCGTTGGGGAGAGCGGGCCGTGGCTGAATTCATAGAGTGGGGGCGGGCAGGAGTACGGGGGCCAGGACGATCAGTCTGTGGGCCTTGCAGGGGCGTGAAAATTTGAGTGGAAGACCCGAAGGACGTGGAGGACACAAAGGATGTGCGCGCGTAATTTTTACGCAAGTTGGCGCATCTGGAAGGGCCGAGAAGAACTCGAGGTCTTGAGGACTGCCAGTGTAGAACCTCCGTGGAATCTTGCCTCAGGCTTTTAGTAGCCAGAATGATAGTAGGATACGACACGATTATTTGAGTCTCAAAGAGAGTCCTAGACCATAGAACAAGCTAAAGCTTTCGGTATCACAGAAGGGGGACCCAAGGAAATTTGTACCATAGTCCACTCGACGACGGGGCCGGTCTTGGCTGTATTGACAAGTGTGGAAGCTCGGGTATCGCAACATATGAGAGTATATGAAAAGGTGAGGCGCGGCGAAAATAGAACAACATCGCGGGAGAAAGTCTCAAAATTTGCTCTTTTTTGAGCGAAAGCATAAAAGGGCAAAATTTTGATAGATTGCTTTGAATTGAAATGAAATTAAAGCGCGTCTCGCTGGCATTCGTTTTGGCTAGCAAAATGAAGAGAATGTGTGATCTACGAATCGATGTACCTCGTTCTGCATCGATATCCCTCGATTCCTCGATCTAGCTCGATTTCTCTCGATTTACGTAGCGGGGATTCTCACTGGGTCTCCCATCTGAAGCCTCTGAAGCCACTGATTCAGTTTGCTAACCATGTGGGGCACTTCGGCTGAACCCTCTTATGTTTCTAGACCAGTTTCGATGTCACGCTGGTCTGACGAACTGGCGCTCCTTCTCTGTTTTTTAGCGGGCAGTCGGAGACGTCGTATGTTTCTGGGTAAACCCCTGGTTGGGTATCGGCCCATGGCCGGAAGCCCCCACGGAGGCCTGTCACGACAGACTCCATGGACATTGGGTAACCTGGCTTGGTTGACTCTTACAGCCAGGTCTCAGCGAGAAGAGTTCTCACTCATGATGCCGAATTTTGATGGGCCAGCTGCTTACAAAGCCAACTTTCTGTTCCAATCGTAAAATAAGCCAGATACAATAATCTTGCCATACAGATACCATCGCAATGACAGCTGGAACAATTTTGTCTCTATGACTTGGGCTAGACCAGTGACTGTCTGTCTATGAACCAAGCCTGTCAATAGACAGACCAGTCAATCTGAGTTTGAATCACCAATACAAAAATCTTTTGTGGACCAGGCTCCAAGTGGGGTGATGTCAGACACAAACAACAACAACAACAACAACAACAACAACAAGCGCCATGGATTCTTGTCTAGAGTACTGTAAAATCAAGCAATCAACCTCAAATAAAGCTATGTATATTCTCGGACATGAGGCGATGACACCCCGCAAAGGAATCCCAAAATCCCATTGAGAAACAAATGAGTTGCCGAATGGATTTTTTTTGGTAATAATTTTGATCTGCTAAATAAAACCCAGATTGGCCAGCCTGTCTATTGACAGGCATTGCCTTTCATAGACAGGCTGGTTTGAGCCTAGACTTGGATAATGGGAGCTGCTGGAAGCTCTACATAGGTACAGAAACTTCAAACCCTGAAGATTATGTAACAACCCGACCCTCCATACATCAGTGGCATGGTAAACTACAGAATACCTACACATTCATCATGACCATGTTATCTTACTCAACTGCATGATATGTGGCATGCCATGTGGCCACTGTAGCCAGGTGTAGCCAGAATGGAAGTTATTGAGTCAATTTCAAAGTCAACGGCTCAACAGACCAATTTGCTCAAAACTGATCTAAGCAAATTCAAATTGACCATGGTGACAGGCAACTGGTGGGCATCAAATGTCTGTTTGCTCATGTTGATGCCACCACCAATAGCCGTCAAACAACTGCCAAATCACCTGTGACCTTATGCAATGAAGCTCAGATGAAGTCCAGGGAGCTTCTGGCATGCAGATACTATAGTTTTGACTTGATTTTGGTACTTCTTGTGCCTATTTTTAATCAGGAATCACATTATAAAACTAAATTCCCAGGTGTGGTTCCCAGCCATTGCTGCACTTAGTGTTTAAGCAATTCCAAGGTATTTCAGGCATAAACTATGTGCTCTGATCATCTTGAAGGATACCTTTCGAGCCTCCTAACATGGTGAACCATCTGTTTGTGAAGTATCTACTGCAACTTGTTGCAGGCAGCCAAATAAATTGTGCGAAGTTGTTATTATGCTGGTAACTGTTGAACATGGACTTTTCCATGCTCTTCAGCCATTTAGAATTGGAGCTGATTCCAGTGAGGTTTGAGAGTATTCAACCAGCGAGTGGCACTTACTGAGGAGGTATGTGCGAAGAATTACTATATTTGGAAGTCACGTGGTAGGGTGGTTCCAGTGAAAAGTCGATAATTTAAAAAATGGCCCAAGGTGTTTTTTTTTATAGATTTTATATCCACTTGGAAATTCCTTTCTCATACATTCACAACCAGAGCACCAAGAACATCAAGCACATGTTGTTGGGTCTACATACACTGCTGTGGTGGTGGTGGGTGATAGACACCTGACTTTCCAAAGCAGGGAGCACTGGACTGCAGCAAATGCTGCTCTGCTGCCTCCAACATGATGGTACACATCACATAGCAAGCTGGGTCAGGTGCAATCAGCCTGGTAGAAAAATGAAAGTGAAGCCTATGCACTCTTCAGCAGACAGATTTACTCAGAGCAGTAAGTGGGCTGTCAATTGAGTGTTCATAATGGACAGGTTTGCATAAGCCACTGGCACCACAATGGCTCTCAGACCATGCACAAAAATAGCAGGTGAGTGGCTCCAATGAGCCACTCACAGCCACTCACATCATATTTTGGTGGTGGAGCCTCCCTTTTATGCATGCAAAAGCCACCCAGTGGCTACAGTGGCTCATGCACAACCTGTCTGATGTTGCCAGTGAAAGGGTGACCAGGTGACTATTTTTGATAACTATCGGTGAGATCTCCAGGTAGAAGGGTGATTGTCAAAATCAATTGTTGAAATGTTTTTTTTTTTCAAGCTTCAGTCAACTTCAATATTAACCGTTCTTTAAGATTTTGCTCGTTTGGCAGTGCTCATCAATCTGTACCTGTTTGCTCCTTTCTCCATATAGTCTGCTCCTCTATCTCTACCGTTCACGCACTGACTACCCTCCTTTGCTTTTCCTCTGCTCGTTCTCTTGATCTAACTCCTTCCGTCCTGCTTCTGTGTTTCGTAACACGGCCTTTGTGATCTCCGACGAAACAGCTGACCCATGCGTAGTTCTTTCTCGCAGGCCGCAGCGGATCGCAGTCACTGCAGCCCATGGCGCCGCGTGAATTTATACATCTTGCTGGGAGGCCACGTAGCTCCTCCGGAAAACTTCTTTCCATATAAACGCCACCCCTTCTTCTCCAGATTGGTATTCTTTTGCCCATGCGTCACTCTGCTCCCTAATGTCATTTTGATGTCAATCCTGGATTTCTCAACTGTTTTGTCCACCACCTAGTACTGGGACTGCTGTGCCCTTACTTGACGATCTCCATCCTGGCGTGGGTCTCTTCAGTACCATTTCTCCGACCATTCGATGTACTGTTGCTGTTCTTTCTCAAATCCCGGGGTTGTGCGATGGTGTCGTTACCTCTGTTGCTCTTGAAACCTCCTCTCATTGTACGCTATTCCTCTCCGAGGTTGTGGTTATCTATTTTTTTCCCTTTGTGACTGTTTTTATGCACCCGGGGCCGTGTAACATCTTGAAGCAACGCTCCCTACATCCCTGAGGTCAATAAAGGTCCCATTCTATCTCGAACAATTCTGTGGTGACGCCTAATTCTCGGTGGAACTAAGATCGAAGCCCACCCCTCTTCTCATCCCTTTTTCTAAGCCCTTGCAGGGCTATAATTTAACCTGCGACATCGGATTTGTGCCCCTGTTTTCTCTTGCACTCCTGCTTGCCGGAGCGAAGCGGAGGCTCATCTTGTTTGTGTTAGCATTTTATTTGAAGTCATTCTACTTGGGCTTACCAAAAGTGACCGGAATTATGATTTTCAGGGGTATAATTTGCAGTTTTTGATGGAGTTATGCACATGTACATGTAGTCTTGCATCCAGAAAACATGTCTCAGTCATTCAAACTCATGATGCCAGTATCATTAGCACATGACATCAGCCACAGATGATGAAGATCAAAACTGCCAACACTCTCACAAAAATGTATGCTGTGGCTGCATTAATAATCATAGATGCCTGAAAATTTCTAAGGCGATTCTTAAGAATGTTCATTATGACCTGATTACAGACAACACAGGAGAAAAGAGTGCTGGGATGGTCAGTGGATGAAAAACTTTTAATGGTGTTCAATTCTGCTCTGCAACTCAACTAATGTGGCAAACATCCCTTCATTTGCTGCCTCTATTTGCAAGATATACTTCAGTTCAGGTTACTGGGGAGTGTATTGAACTTCAATTGACCTTGTCAGACCAGTTACTTTCTCCAAAAAGGGCTATCTTCCATTGGAAAACATGACATTTACTATTCCAGTCACTTTTGGTAAGCCTGAGTGCCTGGAAAGGAGCCCAAATGACTGTGTGCAGAACCTTCTGTTGCCACTAGAATTGCCAGCAATTCTTAAGAAAGTTCTCAAAATTGCAAGAAATTTTGAAATTTTTGAGGCAACAAAGATTTTTACAAAGAAATTGTACAAAATTCCAAGGGAGGTTTTCCCTGCTGTGGGAATGGCCTAGCCACAGATTTTCAAAAAATTTCCTTTCCCTCTTTTGTGGGCTCAAACTGACTCTGTCCGGAAAAGTCCAAAGATAAGAATGTGTCTAGCTCCGATATCCTTCAAATCTGTCTTTTCAGAATGTTGAGAAAGTCTGTATACACTGAGTTATGAAGCATCAATTTTGACTGAATGATGACATCTCTCAGCCACCATGATGCCGATGATCGGTACCAAAGCAAGTCTAGGTGAGTCATGTTACACTATAGTCCCATGCTGTTACAACTCTTACACCTTATGACAGCAAGTTTGAACTGACAGTTGATTTGGAAAGTAATGAGAATGATCAAACTTTTTTTTTTGTGGAGTTCCCAAAAAGCAAATTCTCATCTTCCACCCTCCTGCTCTCTCATTTACCATTGCAATGGCCTCTAAACTCTCAGTCTGCCATTGGGTGCCACAAAATGTATTTTGGTCCAATTACATCAACTTTCAGCTCCAACTCAGCTTTTTATATTGTGACTCAACTCAGTCTCAGCCATTGACTCTGTGCCACCTCCATTGACTATTGTTGTCCCTGCTGCAGTTGTGGCTATGGAGAACACATGCTACTAATATAATGCACATCATTTTGGTGTTTGTTGCGCATCTCTGGACAGCATTTTGTCACTTCATATGGCCAATTGACAGGCATTGCTGCCTGTCTTTTCAGGGATGACTTAAAAAGGGGAAGCATCAGCACAATGAAACCTTACCATCTTATGTGCTTTGCAATGCTCAAGAATGGATTCCAGTATATCAGGGCAATGGACAGGCTATACAGATATTATAGAGTGAAATGCACAGTGCTCATGAAATTATCATGTCTTCTGCCCCAAGCCATGGCTCACCCTGCTTTTCATACTGTGACTGCCCCCAGCATGCATTCTGTGTGCCTTCAACACTGCCATTCTGTAAACCTCTACTTTTGAGTTCAATGTGCATCTCCACCTCACAGAATGAATATTGATGCATCACTTTGGATGGTCACCAATTACACACTATGATGGAGGATGGCCTGTGCACTCTAAATGGTCATACCCCTTTCCTATCAGAACTCCTGGTGAATGGCAGAGGCCTTGTCATGTGCCAACCCAGTGTGCAACCCAGTCTGTGTGCAGATACTGAGACATTGAATGTGTAGATCCAGTGCAACAGCATGGTCATGAGCTTGTCGCCTGCTCTAGTTGATGATGTGCAAGACTTACCAGTACATTGAGTCAAGAGGTGTGTGGGATCTGGATCTTGGCTGCCATCAAAGCCATGCGTGGTGTCAGATGTGACAGTGGCACATCATCAGCCAAACCACGGCAGCCTCAATAGGCCAAGGCCTCAAGTTTTGACCAATTGAGGCACACAGAGAGTGTTCTCTATGACTGAGGTGTATCCAGACAGTCAGTAGATTTAGCTAGATGTTTGTCATCTTGTAGCCCAATATTGTACTATTTCTATGCCATAAATACATCACGTTCTACCATGCTATGAGATGGTCCCCAAATGGTAGGCATGGTTGATCCAATTAAAGTGGTTTGGATCTCGTGTCCCTTCCCTAGCATTCCTTCTTTCAAGAAGTTGTTGATTGGCACAACTGTCACTTGACACATACCAAGTTGAAGGTGTACTAGTATCCTCAATATGTGCATTATGTACTAGCGGTGATTGTAAGTACAGTATATACAGGACCAAATTGCAGAGTTGACATGTTAAAAACACGAGATGAATATGTTATATAATGCATATGGAACCTGTCAGTGGTGGAGCAGTCAGGAAGTGAGCTTGAGCAGGATGAGCTGATGAGACATGATGTTGATCGCCAGTATTTACCCTAATCAAACACTTTCCTTTTCTGGGGGGGGGGGTATGGGAACGCTTGCCAAGATCCAGTGATCATGCACCCCTTGCATTGGGTGAGCTTTTGCAGTGTACAGGTGGTTTCTGGCAACATCATGACCAGGACCAGAATATCATAATTCACTTCAGTCAACCCTTTTCCCAAGCCCATAGGGTCTAATTGGTCTCAGTAGTTAATAGGTCCTATGGGGGTAAATTTGGCAGGGGTTCCCACATAGAGTGGGAAGGACCATGGTAGGTGTGGGAAGTGTATGGTCTTCCCATATCAAAAATCTGGGCTTCCCATATTACCAATTTCAGCTTCCCACTTCTGATGTGGTCCTTCCCAGGGCATCACATCACAGGTGCCAAACAATCCCTGATATTGCATGCATTTCTGCACATATTGGGCGGCAAGTAGGTGATTCTTAAAGCCCTCACCTAGCTTAATGTGTGGAGGGTGTCACATACAATAAAATCAACATTTATGTAGACCCATCAAATACCTTGCCCCTGTTCATCTGGACCAATGCTAATAGTATAGAGGATATATGGACTTTCCTGCAGACTTTCAAAGATTATAGGTGGTCTGAAATAGCCCCCAGGGGCATGGATGAGGTCAAAGCATGGGCACATTGGGGACATATGTATGGGCTTGTAGTGTAGAGGATATGGACTATGCCATCCAGGCTTAAACTGTAGTTACATGCTACAAGACAATGCACCTATCACATAACTTCAGTACTGTAATATAAACTGAGCAGGGAGTCAATGTGGACATGTTATCTATGGTTATGTTGTGTTTCCAGGCTTGGAGTACCAGCTGTTCCTGCTCAGAGTATAGACTAGCATATGGCTCAATGCCCACAATCATCCCTTGAGGTTCATCCTTGGATAGAAATGAGATAAATCAGCAGATTATTTACTTACACATGATGCAATGGTAGTCAACAGTCACTTTGGTTGGAACCACTAGGGAATACAACATAGATATACTGTCTCACCTTCAGCATAGTCTGTACATAGGTTCTGTGGAGAGGTACATCAGTCAACAATGACTTGTGGGACAGACCACAGCCCACATGGGACATCCCAATTTTAACTGAGAGTGCCCATAGATGAATGGTCCTTCCCATCACAGTAAGGGCTTTCCCACTGGCATGTCCCATTTTGCTCTGGGACTTCCCACATCAATGTATCCTATATGTAATATGGGAAAGACCACACCTACCATATAAGGCAAACATAGCTGGTCAGTGTGGACATTCCCAGTTGCAACTGGGAAGGACCACACCTACCATTTATGGTAGTATGGTGGTCCTTCCCATATTTACCTTGAAAGGAAGGTGTGGTCCTTCCCACTTTGCACAATGGTAGAAAATGGTCCTTCCCATCTTGCAACTGGGAAGGACCATGCCTACCATTTATGGTAGTACAGTGGTCCTTCCCATTTTGTGATTGGGAAGGACCATATCTACCTTAAAAGGATGGTGTGGTCCTTCCCAGTTAGTTCCTTTTTGGGACACTAATGCTTTCTGGCCAAAAAGGAAATTGGAAGATATGGTCCTTCCCTGTCATTTAGTGTTGCCACGGCTCGGCTACGGCTGGCTCGGCTCGGCTTTTGATGGCTTAGAAGCCGTTGCCCAAATCGAGCAAGCCGAGCCGCTGCTGAGCCGTCGGCTTGGGACGGCTTTGGCTCGGCTTGGCTTCAAGCCGCGGCTTGAGGGCTAAAATAAGCAATGTATGCATTTTCGAGGCATCGTGAGCTACTGAGGCAGAATTTATTGTTCTGAACTAACTAGTATCCTCTGAAGGCAATTTTATGTATTTATAGTCAAGTTCTCAGCAGAATTATGTGACAGCTGTCAAACTGTCTACGCACGTTCGCACTCGCCTTTATTCATCCCAAGCACGACAACGCGCCAGAACGACGCGTTCGAACTCACGCAATGCGCCGCCAGCGCACAGTGTGAGCTCGGGTCGCAGTCGTTCTTTACTACACCAATCTTCTGTGCCTTTTCTTGTCTGTGTTCAGCCCCCACAGCGCACTCGCCCCTTCCCAACGCTCATCACCCATTGGGCACCGGCCTTTTTTCTCTCTTGAGACTTGTGTGCGTCGCACATCTTGCCGACATTTCATAAGCTCATCTTTCTCTAGTGCACGCGGCCCCACCGGCGCCCATCGCTTCACGGATATTCAGCCCTTTCTTTTTATCTTCATCTATTATGTGATTCGTGCTCTTTTTCCGAACTTCGCAGGCGCTGACGTCGATCTCAGCCTGTTGCCCATACCCATCACTCTCGACCACTGGCCCCTTCCTCCTCATTTTCCTCTTCAACGTGCGTCGCACGTCTTTCCGGCCCTTTTCAGGCACTCATTTTGTTTAGGTCTCCTCATATACTTCGCACCCCATATGTCTTGCCCTCAGTCCCACGCCTTTTCGCATATTTTTTGGAGTCAGGCTCATCTGCGCCATTGTGCGTCATGCGTCACATTGCCGGCGTTCTCATTACTAACAAAACTTAGGCTATATACAATCCACCTATTGTCCTCGCTGGCACACCTGCACTGCCCAGGTCGCACTCAGCCTCGCTGGCTGACAATCTCGCTCGCGCTCTTCATGCCTATCTCACTCGAACGTCCCATCGTTGTACGCCACGGCGCTCCTTAACGCCGAACACATCTCTTCCCCATCGTGTAACCCAATCCTGTCCGATGCGCTCCTGGATGTTCTTCACACCGCTGCGCCCGCTCGCCCCTGCAAGAATGCAACCTAAAGATCCTTTATCTTGCTGCATATCTCCTCCAAAATCGCGGAGACACCTCCCCCCGCTGCTGTGGACATCAAGAAATTCCTCGGGACTGTCAGCGTCGATTTGGATGACGAGGGTCTCGACAATCTCATCCCCGAGCTCAAAGGCTAATCCATCGATCGAGGTGCGCTGCCAGTATTCTGCACCGTGACCCAAAGCTCATGGAGCACATTTTTTTAGCTGATTGCTGAGGGCTCCTGGGACGCCATCTCCTTCACTCCTGACACCAATACCAGTACCCCCACGGCCTGCCCCACCTCTAGCCCGATCCCGACGCCTCGCCGAACGGATCCGCCGCACTGTATGCTGCACACGCTGGGCCACACCGCCGGTGCTAACGATACATACGTTTTATGATGCCATTTGATATGCAGGGCTATGTAATGACCGTAGAAATCAATACATTGCTTTTGCTTGCTGTCTTACAAGGGCGTCGCCTCACACGAGATTTTGAGTATGAATTAATGTAAGAAAGAATACATCTATTCTTCGGCAAGTAAAGAGGATATAAAAGATGTGATGTCTTCCGGAACGGCACTCTGCTCCTCCATGAGCGCCTCCAGCCATTTGATTTCAGACTCTTTACTTGTTCCAGCTGTAAAGTCGAGTGAATTTCCCTGCTTGACAAAAAACTTCAACACTTGGAGGGCTTCCATGAGCTCGGCGGCAGTCCGATTCCGTCGTTTGGTATCAGTCTCGGCACTGGAGGAGAATGCGCGCTCGCACGGGACAGCTGATCCCTGTATCGGGAGGATGTCGAGCGCTAACGCAAATATTCTAGGATAACGAAGTTGATTTTCCTGCGGCAAGAATTTAAAATCAGTAGCGTCACGATGATTGACTCGGATACCAGACTTGCCTCCCAGTAATCCAACAGACCAAGACCAAACCGTGGATCGGTGAGATATTCGTTGACCTCGTCATTGATACTGCTTCCGCTGTTGCCGTGCAAACCAGGATCTTCGAGACCAAGAATCTCATCTGCCCAGCTATCGTATGTTGGACGCCGGGCTGGTGAATCAATCGGGTTATTGTCATATTCTTTGAGCTGCGAGTTTATCAGAAATGCTTGTTTCTACTGAATAATTGAAGCCACCCACCGCATTCTTGAATAGCTGTTTCGCCCATTCCAGTTTTTCTGGCCAATACTGGCTGAGCCATCGAAGCTTGATCCGCGGGTTAACAACTCAAAGAAATGACGATGAGATTCATATGTACAAGCGTACAAAAAAAAAAAAAAGAGAGTAGACTCACTCATTGCTAGGGTGTAGGCTGGAACACGCTCAAGACGCTCTTGATAAGACCCAAGTTTGTCGAGGCCCTGCTGAATAATGTCGGCGGTCTCGGGGTTCTCGAGTTGCATTTGCTCCCATTTCTTGATCATTGCTTCGAACGCTGGCAGCGCGTGGCAGAGCATGGGGGTTTTCTCGGCTGATAATTTCTGTTGAAAGGCATGGGGTACCTGCCCATAGAAATTCACCAACGGTAAATAATGCAATCCATAAATATGAAAATTTGGAAAACTGACGTCCAGGATTTTCTTGAAAACTTCCAGGGCTTTCCACTCTTCGTCACCTAACTTGAATTTGCGGAGCTCCTCAACCTGGTTGCTGGATAGAAAATCATCGATGGCCTAGATAATCGTTAATACCATCTCCCGCACTGAATACTGAACATACTGGGCGAAGTAAGAGGCCACGATCAATCATTAATAGTGTTGATGACCATCGGGTGACCACATCTCGAAGGAGTTCAAGATCCTTCAGTTTCAGACTCTTTAGAATGTCTGAAAAGAACTGTCGTCGTAATGAAGACGTTCGAATCTGTCAGAAGGAAGGTGAGAATAAAGCAAATCAACAAGAAAATATAAGCTACATACCTGACGAACGATCGCACGAAGTGTGGCAATAGGATCGCGCTCGATCGCATCCATAAAATTTGTTGCTGGATTTCCTTGGGGTTCAAACCCAGTGAGAAAGCCGTCGAGCCGGATCGAGCCAGAAATGGCCGGATCGAGCGGCTCGATCTCGCTCGATAATTTCGAGCATACATCGATCTCCCTCGATTCTATTTGATGGGATATTGAGCGCTGTCGAGGGATGTCGAGGCCCGTCGAGCGCATATGTACGTGATGTGATATAGCTTCGGGAAATTTATCCTGCTGATATTCCGATTATTTTTGGGGACGAAACAATCCATATATTAAAGAAAAGTATGTAGGAACATAGACACTCCCAATCCGCACTGGTGCACCAGCACCAACTCCCTCACCGCATTCAGCCATCTCTGCACGGTCCTCATAACCTTCATTTGCGATGCTTGAGGTTCTTGAGAATCAGTTCTAGCTTGAGACTTCTTGAGGTGGCGAAAGAGTCATTCAAGTACCCAGAGAGAGCTTGTATGCAGACACATTTTGAAAAGCTTGAAAGTTTGGATTTTGACCGACTTGATCTTGAGTGTAATGAAGCCAAGTTTGTGGGCCTTGCGAGTGAAGAGAGCTTGAAGGAAATCACCCAGATACCAGTCGTTAGCTTGACAGGAGCTTGGGAAAGTATCTTCAACATTTTGCAAAATGCCTCTTGTGGACGGGAGGGACTGGCTTGAAGTGGGTGGGCGAGGGAGATGGGAGAGGCAGAAGAAGAGACGACATCAACCAAATCCTAAAACACGTGCCACATTCTAAAAAGTTCCAGGTCGGCCGGTGCAGCAGAATTTGATGGGCAAAATACAGGTAGTGGGGAAATTATGCGGTGGTCGTACGATATACAAGACAGAATATTTGATGAAGTTCACGCTCGCTCGATATCACTGAATCCCGCTCGAACACATTTGATCGGTTTTGCTTGGTGCATTGATGGTCCGATGTGCCTCTTTCCGCCTCGATCCGGCTCGACGTGATTCTCACTGGGGTTCAAAGCTTGTTGCCTCATTGTCGGCAAAGTCCATATCAGTGATCGCCTTCAGAATGGCCTTGCAAGACAAGTGAACGATGTGCGGGAAACATCTGGTGGATGGAAGAAAACATCAGTTACGAAGCCAAAGATAATACAGAAAACATTATCACCGGATCCGCCGTTCAGTTTTGGAGTAAGGGATAGCACGCCGTCTCAGCAGGATTTCAACCCAGAGCATGAAAGTATCGTTGTTTGAGGCATTATCGAGTGTATCCCAACCAAGCTTTGTAGATAAAATTGATGAACAGCTGCCTCGTAAATGATCAGAGATAACTCACCTTTTTTGCAGCGCCGATGCGGTCGATGACATGTAAGAAAGCATGTGCGAGGTGTTCCCCATCATGATGTCCGGGAACTTGAATGAAACCTATCAAGGCGGAGCGAAGCTTGAGTGCATATCGTGGACCCGAGGGGGTTTCGACAACTGTGGTTTCGATCCAATGGCCGGTAACCGCCATGAAGGGTCGACGCCTTTGATCTGTCCAGATATCCATCGTTGTTGACAATTTCCCGATCGCGTTCTGATAGAACGTCAATATTGCACAAGAGCTCCGAATCAAATACTTTACGCACAGCAATGTCTGACGCAACTCGATCCAGATGTTCTTCAAAGAGCTGCATGATCCGATTCCGTATGGTTGAGCGATGGGGGATATCCGAGTCCTGAAGGTCTTCCCGAAGCATCAGGAATATCGCTCGTAGAGATTCGTTCTCAATGACATTGATAGACTGAGCCCCATGTTAGCTCACAATAATTCACTGGGGATTTATACATACCTGATCATCTCCAACAACAAACTCAACAATTGCATCAACGAAAGCTTCGTGCGAGTACGGTCGCCTTCCTTTGGTTCTGCTAGACGTCCCTAAAGCGTTGAATTGCTGCCCTTGACGTCTTCGGTATTTTTCAACGGCGGGTTGAGCATCCTTCGCCTTGATCGGAATTTTGAGGCGGTCACAGCCGGCGATCCATTCATTAGCGTGGTGCTCGAAAAGATGTCTGCGGAGTACACCGGTGCTCGTATTGAGACCAAATGCGAAAGCCTTGGCATGAGGGTTAGTGGCGTGAAGTTGCCTTCCAACACATAAGATCAGTTACAAAGAGAATAACCAACGAATTAAAACACGCACCGGCAAAACAGACAGTGATTCTTCCTCTGCATCTCACAGTAGAATGTCCAAACATCAGAAGCAGATGATGTGCGGGTCCCTGCCGGAGGAGTATGTTGGGTTGGATCTGGAGTGGGATGCTGGGCGTCGGCCCGTGGGGCATGACGCTGGGTTCCTGATGCACCGGAACGCCCAGTTTCGGCTGGACTCGAAGCGGCTTGCTGAGGACGCTGGGTACGAGGTGGTGTGGCACGACGAGAACCACTACGGGAACGAGATGGACTGTGTGGCCCCGATCTGGGCACACCACGAGACCTGGGACCACGTGTAGGGGTCGAGAATGCTGGCGATTGATTTGTCTGCGGGTCAGGGGAACTTGAAGGAGACGCCAGTGGCGATAAGTTAAAAGATTCCTCCTCATCTGCAAACCGCACATGCCGCCGAGTCTGAGTTCCCCCGTCATCAGAATCCGGGTCAAATAGATCTCGGGGGCGGTGGGCGTGAGGAGCTGCTAGTTTATAGGTGTTTAATCAAACGTTTGGAAGTGGTATGAGAGTACGTACCAGGAAAACCGTCGTCTTGCAAGGGTGCTTGAGAAGTGGAAGCTACCGGATGTCTAGCACGCCCACGACTAGTTGTCTGTGATGTTTGCTGAGGAGAAGGACGTGATGTAGGTGACCCGGAAGACTCATCTTAAAATGATGGTTAAGAATTTTTTACAGCAAAAAAAAGACACACTTGGTACGCTGCTTGATTGCCTTGTAGACAATGGTTCGCCGGTACGTAGCGGTGTAGGTGCTTCCTGATATTGACGTCGACGAGTTCGCATTGGGCTCGGCTCTGCCCCCGTGTTATCGTCGCCGACAGGCTGTCGTGTCCTTGTACGACGTCGTGGAGCAGGTGGAGTGCGTAACAGAGCATTGTCTGGTTCTGTTGGATGAATTACAAGAAATAGTCAGATAGATATTAAAATAGAAAGACATCGAGACAGAAAAATTACTTGCCCAACTGGAACATCGTCTCCAGTGCGCCACCTGGCAGCGCGCGAGAAGTCGGCTGCACACGGCGCTGGGGCGGAGCCATCGTTGTGCGTGGAGTGCGTGGAGGGACTCAAATTGGTTAAAGTTCGAGGCGCAAAGAGAAAGAGCTGCAGTTGGAAAGACCAGGAGAGAGAGAAAAAAAAGGATAAAGAAGAAGAAAGGTGAGAGACCGGTATGCGTTGGGTTACCACGCAATCGAGCGCTCCCACCGGTTGCAGCCCTGAAAAGTTTAAACGCGATGCGTGATGAATATGTTTCAAAATCAATTTGGAGCAGGGTCAAATCGGCGCTGGACAAAGAAATGGTGGGCCCAGAATGTGTGAGTCCTCAGACACTCGTGAATTTGGACTCTTGAAGTCCCAGCTACTGCATTGATTTCAGTGGAAAAGGATCGGTGGCCCGCATCGAGCGTTGTTAGGCAAGAAAGTATTGTGGCAGTGGCAAGGCTAAGACCAGACCCGCGATTTAAAATTTCTGAGGCTTGTAATGGTCTTCGTTGAGATGAGTACATAGAGGGCCAGCAAGAAGTACAATATGAAGTGATATTCCAAATTAGGTTGAAGCTGCGACTCGAGCCGGCCTTGAGCCGGCTTAAGCCGGAGCCGAGTCACGCGAGCCGATTGCCCAATTTGGTCTTGGCGGCTGGCTCGGCTCGGCTAATTTGCGGCTCGGCTCTGACGGCTAGCGGCTTCGAGTCGAGCCGTGGCAACACTACTGTCATTTCCTTTTTTGGGACACTAACACTCTCTGGCCAAAAAGGAAATTGGCAGATATGGTCTTTCCCTGTCATTTCCTTTTTTGGGACACTAACGCTTTCTGCTCAAAAAGGAAATACTCTACATCAACTCATCAACATACCATCTATAACAGCCTAACTACTGAGTGCACTATATATGGTTAATCCCTAAGTCTCAGGCCCCCAAAAATCTGCTTGATTCTTGGCAACTCCTTCCCAATCACAAAATGGGAAGGACAACTATACTACCATAAATGGTAGCCATGGCCCTTCCCAGTTACAAGATGGGAAGGACCATTTTCTACCATTGTGCAAAGTGGAAAGGACCACACCTTCCTTTCAAGGTAAATATGGGAAGGACCACCATACTACCATAAATGGTAGGTGTGGTCCTTCCCAGTTGCAACTGGGAATGTCCACACTGACCAGCTATGTTTGCCTTATATGGTAGGTGTGGTCTTTCCCATATTACATATAGGATACATTGATGTGGGAAGTCCCAGAGCAAAATGGGACATGCCAGTGGGAAAGCCCTTACTGTGATGGGAAGGACCATTCATCTATGGGCACTCTCAGTTAAAATTGGGATGTCCCATGTGGGCTGTGGTCTGTCCCACAAGTCATTGTTGACTGATGTACCTCTCCACAGAACCTATGTACAGACTATGCTGAAGGTGAGACAGTATATCTATGTTGTATTCCCTAGTGGTTCCAACCAAAGTGACTGTTGACTACCATTGCATCATGTGTAAGTAAATAATCTGCTGATTTATCTCATTTCTATCCAAGGATGAACCTCAAGGGATGATTGTGGGCATTGAGCCATATGCTAGTCTATACTCTGAGCAGGAACAGCTGGTACTCCAAGCCTGGAAACACAACATAACCATAGATAACATGTCCACATTGACTCCCTGCTCAGTTTATATTACAGTACTGAAGTTATGTGATAGGTGCATTGTCTTGTAGCATGTAACTACAGTTTAAGCCTGGATGGCATAGTCCATATCCTCTACACTACAAGCCCATACATATGTCCCCAATGTGCCCATGCTTTGACCTCATCCATGCCCCTGGGGGCTATTTCAGACCACCTATAATCTTTGAAAGTCTGCAGGAAAGTCCATATATCCTCTATACTATTAGCATTGGTCCAGATGAACAGGGGCAAGGTATTTGATGGGTCTACATAAATGTTGATTTTATTGTACTTGGTCTCATCAAAAGTTTCTGCCGATCAAAAAAACAACTATCACAAGTGAAACAAATATTCATGGAATGAGACAAGAAGTGAGTGTTGCTATACTAGACATATGAGCTTTCCACATGTGCACTTAGAATCTGGTATGTCCACCCCTTGCATCAATCACAGCCTGAACAACTCTCAGCATCTGACCAACATATTTATCAACTTCCTCAACCAAAATCAACTCCCAAACCTTGGTTTTGGCATTGATGGTCCTTGGTAGCATTCTTCACTACCAAAGGTTGGCTGCTGCATAGGGGACCATGTGTGGATCCAGTTTGTTTGAACTTTGTAACAAGATTGCGTGCAGTGCAATCTGGCATGCCAACTATGGCAGCAGCTTGGGCAGCAGATTTCCTGGCCTGTACAGCACCAATGACCCAGTTTTTTGTGGGAGAGTCCCAATTGGATTGTTGACAATGCTGGCATGCCATTTGGAAGGTAGTAGTTGAGAAGATGACATAGAGCATCAGGAATCATGATCGGCGGAAACTTTTGATGAGACCAAGTATGTGACACCCTCCACACGTTAAGCTAGGTGAGGGCTTTAAGAATCACCTACAGTATAGTAGGGTTCCTTGGATAGTGAGACATCCTTGGGTATTCTTTTTTTTAAACTCCCAAGCATCCTCCAAGGTCGAAATTCTTACCTCCCGTACATTATGCACTCTAACCCTGTCTACCGAATAAATTTCAGGCCCAGAGGTGCATTGGCGCTTAAAGGGGAGGACATTTGGTATAACTCACTACCCAATCAAGCCATCAATCACTTTCCTTCTCATCAATTGTGTATTAACCCGGCCACCATTGGCCTCAACTATTTTTTCCTTATGAAAATTCACCCTCTTGGCTACAAACTTCCATAAAAAAGTTGGGTGATTCGACCGAGATTGATGTGTCTGGCTGCGAAAGGCATGACACCTCTGTTGGCACGTGATATATTTATTGACACGTCATCATTCATCTTCCTGACCGTGCCTATGAACCAATGCGACGCTGGCCGGCTCCATGTCTCGCACTAAACCGGAACCCGACCGTGTTCAAGGGTCGCGAGAATAGGCGCCAAAAGGCAACCGAAAAGAGCCGATGGATCCGAATGATGTGTAACATCACGCTATCCAAGGAACCCGATGTGTGACTGATCAGCTGTCGAGAGTAACTTTTTTAATCTGGCTACATTTTACCCACTGAATTGGTGAGATTCTGCAGCCTGGCTCACTATATGTTCTAGTATCTACAAACTTAAATTCATATTTTATCTCTTTGCGTTGCAGACTCGGCAGTAGAAACATCAAAGTGGGTATCCAAGGAACCCTACTATACTGTACTTGCTGCCCAATAATGTGGAAACTCCTGCCAAATTTACCCCCATAGGACCCATTAACTACTGAGACCAATTAGACCCTATGGGCTTGGGAAAAGGGTTGACTGAAGTGCATAATTCTCAATTTCGCTGACAGTATGACCAGTATTTGATCATAAAATGTCTTGAGTATACCTGAAGGATATATTGTAGCAGCTTGTTAGGGTCCAAATGGCATGTGGAGGCCTCCATGGCGGTAAATGAGCAAGAAGGAGAGTGATAGACAGGAACTTCCTTTTTGGGAACTGCACAAAAAAAGTTCTATCATTCTCATTACATTCCAGACCAACTGTAATAAATGCCTAAATTTCCTTGAAGGCTAGGATTTCCAATGGTCAATCACTTTGGATTGGATTTCAACCAGATCAATCAGAAAGTACAGGACAAATGTGCTTTTAAACAACAAATAATACAGTTCTATCATTCCTCTGCTGACAGCGAAAAATAAGCCGTTGCAAGCACAACAGCACAATAGTAAGCATTGATACCCTAATTGCCATCATACACCAGAAGGTCAAAGTCGCCCAAGGCTGCCCACATTCCCGCCACCTCATCATTGTCATTCACAAAAACCCCAGCCTCTCGCTCTGCTGTTGCATCTGCAAACTCAATGTAGTCAGGTGCTTCAGGATCCTTTGCAAGCTTGTTAAGTGGGGGGAGTGGTTCATTGTAGCCCCCCTCCATATGATGGGTGTGAGGCAGTGGCAAGATCATCACCTGGGTCACCAGTCCAGTAGCTGTGATTCATTGACTTTCACAGCTGAGTTCATTATGCTCCATGCAAATATTCTGAGTAGAGCTTCATATTATCAGAGTAGGTGACATTTACAAGAACCAGATATAGACTTACTGACTATGAATGGATGCTTGATGCAGCACCCCTGCTTTGCTATCATTTGATGCTCCACACCATTATTTTCCTTCCCAGATTGCACTGGGTGAGGCTTGGCTACCCAAAAATTTGAACAGCTTCAAGAAACAAATCCTCAACTGCCTGGGATTGTTTATTGTTGCAGCATGCAAGATGGATTATGAGCTGTGAATGCCCCTGAGGCTTGAGTTTCTCATTGCTGTTGAAGTGCCACAGAGCTTTTGTAAGGTTAATGCATACAAATACTGTCAACATCCCAAGTAAGGGCAAATTCTCAAAATAAATGCGCCAAATAATTACTAAGATGTGTACATGTAATCCCTTCCATGAATCTTTAGATATACCTGTTAGCTTTGACTTGAAACATCTAACTGGGTCACAAGAAATGTGTAGAGAGTGTAGTTCATTGAAAGTGCAATCAGCATGGGCCATCAAAAGTGATGGCAACCACTAGACGACTTTGTGAGGACAAGTTTTGAGACTCACGAGCATGAAGAGGAGTGGGGAGGACTTACCGTCAGCACCTCACAGGGCCATACACAGATGGATCTGTTAGAATATGCCACACACTGAGTACTTACTACTTAGCAATAGACCCTCAGTAAACATGCGAGGAATTTATTCAGTATCTATGAGTATTTAAACACAAGTCTATAATTACCACATGTAATTAGGTACGGATTTATGTTGTCAGTACTAGGACAAGGAACAGGTACACTAATTGCGGTGTTACAGAGGAGAAAATTGAGTCTCAAATGACTTCCTTGTCTAGGCTTGTCAATATCAATATCAGTACTTGTGTCAAGCTACCGGAGAATCAAGACACTATCAGTGGCCTGGACCAGATGACTTAAGAACATTGTACACTCCTCCTTGAGTTTGGCTCAGTCCATGTCTTCTTGAGCGCAGCGTTAAAATCGGCTCAATATATGCGTCAGCAATCTCCCTATGCGGCCTCACTCGGTCCTTCCAAACTCTGCTGGCAGCCATCTGGTAGAATAGGCTCCATGGTCTGTCAACAAGACTTGACCCAGAGAAAATGTCGTGGCATAGATGTTGGACAGGTGGTTGAGGAAATACACAAAATTGACGATAGGGGCGGACTCGGGGTAGCAGAGGCCACTGATGTCGAGTCGATGGACTTCCCGGAGAAGAAGTCGATGGCTGAGTCGAGGGTGAAACGAGATACGCAATCCTGCTCGAGTGGGGTCAGATGGACAAAAGGCAAATTCAGACACGAATACCCGAATGTCTCTAGCAAATCCTTCTGCAAGACGTTGCTTCATGCATGACAGGATGTCTTGCATGTGCGTGTTGAACAGGTCAAAGTCGCTGATATGCTCTGGGTTTGATTAAATCTTTGCCAGTGCCCTCTTTTGCCATACTGACCTCAGCTGAAGAATGGCCGGCTCATGGTTCGACGGGATCTAATGCCTGGTTTTCAGGATCGGCTGTAGACAAATTTTAAAGGTACCTACTTCCACATCTTGTAGTCAGTGTTGAAAACACCTTGACCAAACATTGAGGGAAGTGGCCCTCAAAACTAGCAGTAGCACCACATACCAAACACGAGCAAGGATTGACCCACGTGACCTGTATCTGGACCTAAATTTGTATGAATACTTTTTGTTGGAGTTTGAGGAGTGACCGGGTCAACTCTGAGGTAACCAAGATGCTGATGGGTCATGTGGCTTTGAGGCAGATTAAATTGACTGCTGTATCATCTACTCTTACCACCACCATCATCCTCAATCTACTACCTAATCACCACCATAACCTACTGTTTCTAACACTTTTATTTCAGGAAACAGCAGGCAAACCTTTCCAATACTGTACTTTTCCCTTCAAATCGACAGGGGGTGTGATGCGTGACCCATTTTACCTATTTGACATTTTGGCAGCAGCTGAATTTTCGTGTGACACCCTCAATTTTTGACAAATTTTCGCGAAATTTTGTCATTCCGGCTGTTTGGGGGCCAGCGTGACAGCTGGGAGGTTCAACAAAGGCCCGAGTGACACGTGACCTCGACCAAAGTTCGTGATCGACAGGGGGGTGCGTGACGCGTGACTACCAATTTGAAGGGAAAAGTACAGTAGTCAAATTCAGCTGCTAAAATGGCCTTGACAAGATCTTATTAGAACACATCATTGGCCGGTCAAATCGAACCCAATGCCTTCACTTGCTCCGGGTCAGTGGTGAATATCTGTGAATCTTTGAAAATCTGTACACTTTCTCAGAAACAGCTGTACTAATCAGTACCTTGCAATCTCTCCAATCACTCACCAGCTGGTCATACAAGACTTTGACCATGACTGTGTTCCCATATCTATGATCTATCATGCCAGTCTAGGAGAAAGTCAACTGGATTCCAAACCAGTTAGTTAAGAAGAAAACATATATTGTGTGCTGCAATCATCTACTGACCAGGATAAGATGATTTCCTCAGTGTGGAGATCGAAGAGAATCCTCCCAGCCATTTACCGTATACTACAGGGATCAGGACCGCACCGTGGGAAGCAGCATCTTTGCGTATTGGAGTAAAATCGGATTCCAGGGCTGGGGAGATATTTCGGAGGCCTCTGCACCCACCCAACACAGAGGGCCGGGTGAAAGTGCCGGGACTGCCATAACACTGATGTGCACTGACACTGTGACATGCATTGATGCAGCACTAGGACGCGATGGTGGCTGTGTAACTGCCGCTGTGCAGGGGAGAGGCCTCTCTTTCCTTCCACATGGATGAGTGGACCCCAACTTGACCTGGCCCAAGTCACTATGATCTAAATACATCTTTCCCAGAGACCAACCCCTTGGAAACCCCTCACAATGGGTGCACTCACAGCTATCCCAATTTGTAACTAAACACTGAGTACCGTGCCTTTTGCTGCCTCAAAGATGGATGGGATTGGCTCAGAGGCACCTATTTCTAGGGGAATCATCTGGTGAGCACTCACCACTCAGGTAGTGCACAAAACAGGTGGTTGTCTCGGGTCCCGGGTGATCAAACACTTCTTCAACAGAAAATCTCAAGTGCACAACCACTGGACAAATTCGTGAGTTTTGGACAACCAGATGCCTCCGAGTTGTTGTGCATAGTAGGCATTTGTTGTAAGACTGTGTGGACCTCGCATGAGATTGGATGAACAGCTGCTAATGATATGACAATGCAATCACAACTTCCTCCATCCCTGTGAGTTCAACGACCTCATGATGTGTACTGCGCAGCCCTCAATGGAGACCATGGTGCTCAATGTGGAATTACTGATACAGATTGAAGTGGTAAACATCACTCCACCCAAAATACATACATAAAACGAAAAACTTGATTCACAACCTCTTGCAGTGAGGCACATAAAATGTAGTTGTTAGTGTTAACCCCTTTCGTATGGAGGTGGTTTGAATATTCAGCCAAGCGCTGTTCACGCGAAACTTTACAGTAAATGGAAATCCCGAAATTCCCAGTGCAAAACTACTCAACTGTGAAGTCAGGGCCATCCCTGAGATGCCCAAGATCTGGTTCAATCCCGATAAAATCGACCCCAACTTCACATTGAGGACAAAGATCTATAAAATGTGCATTTCTGTTCTAATGAGCGGGTGCGGGAGCAATTATGGATGGGTAAAACCCCTAACGGTGGGGTGAGAGTGCTGTGACTCCCACATATGGACGTGGGACCCTGTAATTACACTAGTAAGTTCATTGGTTTTTTTTTTTTCACTGCTTTTGATTGAAAGATCACTGTCTACCTGCTGTACTCATGCCTCAGCGATGCAGAGATTAAGTGAATGTAGGTATGTCCTCCTGGAAGGAAGTCCCCCTGCCCTGTATTGCCGCACATCAAGGAGTTCATGCCATGCAACTTATCACTTTTCCTGCCAGCCTACTACCGGGTTTTTCATGGTTCTCCTTCAGCCTTTTACCTACTCTTGTTGGCATTTTGTATGGCCTCACCGTTGCTCCACTTCAACCTGAGTAATAAACACTTCTCATTGTCTCTGTAGCCTCTGCTTTTCAACATTGTGACACCTTCTAAGATCGTGTCCAGCAAACAGGCAGTTTATGTATCAGTTTTGATGTCATAAGGAGTGCAAGGAGATTGAATGACTCAAACTCATGCAGTGGTGAGTTGGTCTAGTTTCAATTATTGTAAAACTTCAACCCCATTTGGTTGAGCTTTGAACCCCAAAAGTATACAGCCTGTGTTTCTGTGGTGCCGACCACATCAAGATTTGCTCTCCCTCTGGTCAGGTAGAATTTCCAAGGCATAGGGCTGGGAGAAACAGCCACAGTATGGCTTGACTTGGGAAACCTCAAGTGGTTTCTTGGCCACCCAGTTGTTTGGTGATCTCAGACTTTCATCATCACATGGGCCTGCTACAGAGTAGATATCAAATATAGTGGGAATTGAACACATTCAGCCAAGAAGGGTTTCAACTAAACCCCCACTGTAAAGAATTCTCAAATATGCGGGAGTCAGCGTCAATTGACGGGCTACTGCCACAGCAACAAAGCAATTCCACAGTTGTAAGGTGTAATTCTAGACATTTATCCAATGATCAGACATTGAAACCAAGCAAGAATACAAAACTGGGGACCAGGAACTTCATCATTGCAGTCCCATCGGCATACCTGAGATGCCCATGCTGTGATTGGGTTCCAGTCCAACTCCTCCATGGACTTGCCACAGCTTGGGCTTTGTGGCTCTGTGGCTTGAAGCCAAGCTGGGAGCATCACTACCTGTTTGTTCTCCTTGACGAACCAGAGCCAGAACTCCTGGATGAAGCTCTCCCAGATGGCGAGGGGGAACAGGGTTTTTGTGGCCTGGCACTCTGTCCAGCGCTGTGCAGCATCCTTTGCCATGAAGGACATGCAAACTGCATGGCTTTCTCCTCAGAAGGCTTGCTATTCTCCAGGAATGCTTCTAGGAGGGACCAGACATAATTCTCAACAGCATGTATAATGCCCAGCCCTGTGCACAATCACTGTCAAAGACAAATGGGGGGTTCAGCCAGAGGACTGATTTTGTAGCTGGATGGATGTCGGTGAATAGTCCTGGACCACCAGTTGGACCCAGCAAGGGAGAAACTGAGGCAAGGGCATCTGGGTTCAGCAGTTGTGCAAGTGGGGCTGTAAGGCTAATGACTAGCTTCTTGAGGCAGGCCATACAACCCTTGAGACTGGCTGGCACACCAGTGGGATTGGGGGGATCATCCATGACAGTGTTCAGGAGTGAAGAGGAGGGGACAAGATTTGGAGTTGGAGTGTCTGGAGTGCTGGAGAGCTGTCTGAGTCACTGTCAACACCAAACTTCCCAATCTTGACCAGTTAATCTCTTAGAGTCTTTCTTCTGCTGTAAGGGCAACCTGGCGGCCCAAGAATAATTCAAGAGTCCTGGCAGGGGAGGATCCAAAGAGAAGAAAGACTACTATTTTAGCACCTGAAGTGTCCACACAACCTGAAGTGGAATTTTTTTCTGATCCTGCTGGCATTTCGGGCCCATTCCCTCCACAAAAATCCAAGATTGTGTTTACAGATCATAGCTATGGCTGGGCCAAATTTCAGCCTAATTGAAGTCATACAGCACACAAAAGAAATGAAAAGGAAGATCTTTGCCACATTTTCCCACACGCCAAAATGCCTGCCAAAACTGATTACATTTCTGGTTCCATCAATGGAAGACTTGTGGCTTTTGCAATTCAAGACCAAAAATTCTGAAAATATTTGAGGCTATAGAAAAAACATACATATGCTTAAGTACAGGTGCTGAGAGCAATCAGGGTTGAAGGCACAAAGTTATGGCATGAGATCATTGTCATGGACACATAGGGGGGCTAAAATAGTATGGATCTCCCATGCTGAGGTGCATCTATATACAGATCAGAGGACATCTGATCAGAGTGATCTGCAGTGATCCCAGGCTTGATCACAGATGGTGTGCCAACCAAACTTGTAGGTGGGGCTGACAGAGTTGTGTGTGCAGCTGGCACAGTTGGTCAGAATGAGGGCTTCCCCTGACACAAGGGTGTTTAAAGCAGTGCCAACACCTGCAAACCAATGTGAACTTTTTTTAAGAAATAGGAGGAGCATGTCGATGCCAAAATTCATCAAAATAGGGGATATTGACTGTCAAGTGTTTTCATAACCTGTCACCAGCAGTCCCTGTTAATGGCCTTCAACCAAGAAATCCATCCCATCACCATCAATCTTTTTCAGACAGCCTCCACAGAACAGGTCAGCTAGCCGTCACACAGAGCCTGTCAAACCGGCATGACAGGCACAGCAAACAGCCCTACACATTTATTGTTCCTTGCACAATATATATTTGTCTCCTCTGTCTGCCAATAATACAGTTTCTAGTAAGATCTACAGCATATAGAGCAAAAGGGCAGATAAGCAATTTATTGACACTTCTCATCTGCCATTGGGCAGATGATGAGAAGGAACTTCTCAGGGATGCCATAACAGAATAAACAGGTTCATATTAGTGGGCTTGAAAATCTCACCTTGGGAATACTTTGTTCAGAATAATAGAGCATTTGCAATGGAGCCACCAGATCAACTGGTGGCTAATTTTTCTCAGGACCTCCCTGTCCTTGGAGGCTAATGTAGCCACCATTTATAGCCCCCATAGAGAGGATGAAATAGTGGCTAGCATACACCAGACGATCCTAACACTAATCTAAAACACAAGCCACCAGTTGATCTGGTGGCTCCACCACAAACTCTCTAATGAAGACTCCTTACAAGTTTGGAGACCACTTACTGGCATAACTATGAACTATTGTGCCATTTCAGTCATTTCATATGGGGGTCTGAGGCATGACACACACCTTCCATCCGAACCTTCCATAGCCAAATTGATGGCATCCATATTAGGCAGTTTGATCTGCTGCTTAGCCTCGGCTAAGCAAAATTTGAGCTCAAAACTTGTGTGAAAAATCTTCGTATGAAAACAAGCATGTGACATGTGACTTACAATCTGATTGAATACCACAGTAGAAACATGACAGAATGATGAGGATGATATGTTAGGGCTCTGAACCGCCCCCATCAGCGCATCACTGATGGGGATGGGGACGAGACCAGGCTGTTGTGGGTTTTGATGTGACAGGTCAGTGAGGGATCATTCTATTTGGAAACCCTGATTCCAGCGGAAACCACACTTTGCTGACAACCCCTAACAAATGTCTATTTGGAAACCCTTTGGTCATCCTGTGCCAGTAAGTGGAGGAGCCTGAATTCCAGATCGACCAAATGAAGCTACATAACATGTCCACAATATATTCGGACAATATGAGACACGTCCCATGAGTGAATTTCAACATATTCCAACACACTTTTCACTTCCCTGAACTCAGTTTTACTTGCAATGACATCTGGACTAGACATGCAGGCTGAAGTCTATCGAGGTGGCTTGCTGTGATCTGGGTTGGTAGTAGGTCCATGCTGGCCACTCTGGCCACATTTACAACATGACACAGCAGAATGAGGCCCAAAGATCTTGAACTAGAATATTAACTCTGTTGTGGGTGATGTCTGCCTTTTGCAGAACAATACTAAAGATTATTGTTGACGCATACCCTGTTTCAACATCTAGGCTGAGGAACGCTCACAAATTGCAGGCATACAGACCCATGAACAGGTTGAGGATCTCATTCACAGCTTTCAAGATCTTCAGTACATCTTTATTTGAACATTTCCATTGCTATATTATGACGTGGTATTTAAGTCAATGCCACATCGAGAAAAACGAACTATGAGCGTATAATGGATCTGCCGGTTATTTCACACAAGGGCCGGAATTGAGCGAAGAGCCCTCTCCAAAGCTGGTTAGATAATAGTGTACACCTGGGTGAAATTGAATATAGCCTTTTTTTTCTTTGTTTGGACCCACGCTGGTTTGAATCTGGAGATGCATTATGACTACTGAATAAATTATGTTGAAAAGCAGCTTCCTGGCCATCAATGACAATTCTGTCAGGGGACCTTTACTAATCTGACCCACTATTCATGAGTTATGGTGCTTGCAAATGGGTGGCATTCGGAAACGGCAATGCACCTGAACAACCCCTCAACATGCCGGGACTGCTATGTTTGATGCCGGCGCGGTGAGAAACCCTTGGAGGCCGGGTTTCCAAATAACACATATTTGAAGAGAGGGGTTTTTGCTGGAATCAGGGTTTCCAAATAGAACTATCCAGTCGGTGATGGGTCAGTTAAACACTGCTCCATAGTCTTCATATCAGGAAATACTCTCAATGCATGCATCGACACTGCAATTTCAATCAGGATTGAAAGTCATTAAGGCTCAACCCTCTTTTGGGAACAAAATTGTACCCATCAAAAACAGTGTTGCAGTAAGGAGTTGTCTACTGGTAGACAGAAACATGGGTCTGTTGTCCAGGATACATGAGGCTCAAGGTGGGGCAGAAAGCAGGCTAATGGATCCCAAAATAGAGACTTTGTGTTGAGCCACTGGTAGCCACCTGGTGGCTCCCAAGGCATGCAGTACCGAGTGGCTCCACCAACGCTACGCAGGGATGAAATCATCTGGTGGCTGACCCAATCTTGTCCAGTGGCAGCCAGTGGTTCATTTTGAGTGGGGTGCACGTCATTTAGGGTGCCACCAGGATCACATGCCTTGGGAGCCACTGGGTGGCTACCAGTGGCTCACCACAAAGTCTCTAACATAGTGTACATGTGGAATAGAAATCGGGTGGGAAATAGGGGATGCGTCGTGTGGGCATGAAGCATGGCGGGTGAAGGCCGTAAGGACTCGATAAGGAAGAGAAACTGAAGCTCAGGTCACGCGTCACACCCCCTGTCGATTTGAATGAAAAACCCCAGTACGTACGAAACATATAAACGGTCCGAAAACCGATATATCGTAAGGTATGTAAGGAGATATGGAAGAGGGGACTTTCCACAAGCCGGTGATCCACCCCTTCCACAACGGGTGAAGCATAGGACGACCCGTTTTTACCCGTCAAAAAACAGAAACAGCCGTTTTTCAGCCCGGCCCGTCGACAGGACAGACGGCTCGGAGCCTCATTCAGATACGTTCATTTTGTAGATTGTTCCGTTTGTTCTGTTTGTAGCAGTCTCCACAACCTACAGGTTTCTTCATCTGTCCGCAAACGAAGGATTTTTCGGTTCCTCATCATGTGCCTTCCTCGGCCGCGTCACGATGAACAGCAGCTGGCGGAAACCGCTCGGTCTCCCACTTTATACATAAGCTCCATGCAACGCAGACTGCTGAATTGATGACTCGGAGTCCCATCCACGCTCGGCAGAGATATACTCCTACATTGGAAACTGTCATGGAGGAAAATGAAGTCGGGCTGAAACGGCCATGGCTCCGGATAGACACTGACTTGTCTGGTGATTGATCCGAACCATTGGCAGCGGGACGCTGACACATGTACAGCATCCGTCGACTTTCACCACTCGGCGGTAAATACGACCAGATCGGGTTCCGAGACACTATATTCATCAACTTCAACATTATTTGACCTGTCACCGATCCATCCGGAATCTTCGCCCGAAATTCCTCTATCACTTTTTCATATGGCAGATGAAGATCCCTGGATTGAATGCGTATTGCGGGGCCTGAATATGGCGGTTTTCATTGTTTCAGTGTATTTTCTCATATGTAGAGAAGTGGAAGGACCCACCCGGTTGGAATGCAAATAAATTACAAGGTACATACTGTAGTCTGTGCCAATGTCGACGGTCAAGCCGTAGCTCCCAAGCAAGGCCCTGCAGTAAAAAGATAGAACCACAACCTGAACCTCTGGAACGCCTGTACGCATGTCCAGGGAAAAGGTGGTTTGCTTTTCTTGCACTTGAGAGACCACTGCTCGCAAATGGATAAGGCACGCTCCACTGTGTTGACACTTGCATAGTTAAAGCGACAGCCGCGGCGGCACAACTTCCGAGAGATGACCTCCCTGTGGTACTGCTTCTTATTTCGCAGCCTTTCAACAACCAATGGATGCTAGCTAATAAAGATGTTTAGAACTACCATCAAAGACCAGCTAGATCTGCTTCTGTTCAGTGTCATCAAATAATTGCAGTGGCTGTCCACCTAAGACCATTAGCCACCAGCTTCCTAAGTTAAGGCTCCAACCATTTAGTTTTCGTTTACGGAGCCGGTCAAATCAAACGGAAACGGTGTCTAAAACCGTTGTGAACAGTTTATAAATGTATTTTTCTCGGATATCCAAATCAGTGCATTGCCTCATGTATTCATTCTGCTAGATATTGCTTCCGGTGATTGTGGTTCACTGCATCCACTAATCTTGGTGGTAAATCGAGCATACAGGTAAGAGGCAATTAAAAACAATCCACCACAATTTAACGCTGAACGGTCAACTCGTTTGGCACCAGTGGTACTATAAGTCAAGAAATTATGCAGAATTGCTAATATGGATATGCAGATGACTTTTGGATTGAGGTTGTCGAAAGATGCCTGTTGCAGAAATGCAGGCAGAAGTGAGATGTAAATGTGTGACGGTCCCTGCGAAAACGAGAGTCGCCGCGCTCCCGCAGCATCGGTCCTGGTGTCTGCCTCGCTGACGACTCCAAAGCACCGCCCGCGCAGGAAGAGGAGGACGGCTCGCAGGATACTTATATCCCCGGAACGCGGCTCCCCAGCACACACGCCAGTACTCCCATCGCATTCACGCTAGGTCCGCCGCATGCACGAGCGAGATAGACGTCGATACCACTCTCCTTCCAGCACTCCCCTTCCGGCCGCTCCGAGGGAACTAAAACAAAAAGACTCCCCCATCCACCCAGTTATCCCCTTATATGAACGCAGCCCATCCCGCCCTCTCCTCCTCCTCTATGGCACAGGTATCGAGCGCGGGGTGCTGCTTTCGGGACAAACGCATCTTGACGCTTGGTATTTTGGGTGGCGTATGCTAGGTGTTAGCGAGGGAAGAGCGGGAAAGTAGGGGGGGCGGGAGCGGGAGCGCTAGTACGGCACGAAAGCACCAGGGACGAGGGGCGGAGAACAGTGGGCAGGGTGGACAGATGGCGATGGAGGAAGAAGAGAGTAAGTCAAGACCAAAGAATTTGGAGGGAAGGAAGAAGAATGAGAAAAGAAGCTTCTGGTCGGGAGGTCGTCGAGGGCGGGCCTGGAGGGAATGCGGGTGAGTGAGGCAAGAAAGGCGGTGAAAGAGAACGAGAAGCGGCAGATCACATCAATAACGGCGTGACTGCCCCACCTCAAGCTTACGCCCGACTAACACCGCCGCGGCTTAGTTTCGGCGGCTTGCGCAATTCTCTCGAGCTCAGTTCAAATCAAAGTGAATTTCTAAAGTCCGGTTCCTCCGTCCCAAGACTTCAAGTTCAAGGCTCTTCACGTACTCTGACCGCGAACGTCCCTGCTTCTACCTCTGCTCAGTCTTCATTCGGCTAACAAAAACTTCCAGCTGTTTCTCAATTATCCGATCTGGACTCTCAAAAGGGACGAGTCTTGCATCACTAGCGCTGCTTCCCTTTGATCCGTTCCTGCTCGCCGAAAATAATAATAATAAAACCTCAATCCCAGCACTCTGGGAACAAAGTTCCTACATACTGCCGGACGTCGTCTCCACGCCCCCATCGCAATTCTCCATCCTCCGTTCTCAATCTTCTGAAATTGCCTGCCACCCCTCACAATCCCCGCCTCCGCCATTCACTCCCTGATCAATTCAACTCCCCCTCTGGCTGCTCTCCACTGAAATATCCCATCCAACAATCAATCTCCACGGACGTATCAACCCCGGTGCGAGCACTGGCTTGTACTCGGAATCCGAATCTCCCCCAATTCTCGCTGGGCCATGTACTAGTAGTTTAACCGGTAGAAAGAAAACCAGTTTCTGCTCGACATCAAGCCGTCGCGTCCTCCCATCTTATCATCAGCATCATAACACACCCGCCCTACGCCTCGGACTCGCCCAAATCCTTCGCATAAAAGTCCCCGAATAAGTCACCGCAATGTACTCCCGTCCTCTTCTGAGCATCCGCTCATGGCCTAACCCTATCTAATGACACCGGTCTGAGTAGGTTATCTCCACCATGATCTTGAAGTACACACGCAATCATGCATGATGAAACCACGAAATAGTTGTATTTGGGGGATCAGATACGACTGAATACAAGAAATTGATAGTGTCGATGGATTTCTCCAATTTCTGCGCCCGGAGGAGTGGATTTTGACTGCTTGGGTATAAGACAGTCACTCCTTGGGGGGTTTTCGCAAAATGCCGTGACTACTGCCACGCAAATCCCGATTTTGGACTAAATATGGAAATTGGTATTCTTTCATCTTGTACCGCGCCATTCTCGGATTGAAGACTTCATTAGGGCCCATGGTGGCCTGGATGTCCACTCTGCGACAATCACTGTGAATCTACACTATGAAACCACCAATTCGGCGTTAAGTCTGCAGCATATCTGCATTACTCCTGGCCAAGTATAGCGATTGCTACGTGTACATTTTCGTCCTCCACACACATTGAGGGTTGAACTTGTTCATCAGCATGATTACTTCCATGAAAGTGGGTCCCAGCCCTTGCTTGCAAGCCTCTGTCATCTTCAAGCCTCGTATGGTGCTAGAAAGTTATTATGAGAACTTCGGCAGTGCTACAGCATTGCCCTGCTATTCCAGATACAACGAAATTTGGGAATATCCATGGTGGCTTGTTTACATCATACTTCGTTTACTTTGAATTGAACCAGGGCTCGGGGATCTTGGGTGGAGATGTTAGTATCATGGTAATTCACCTCGGTTCTAGAATTCAAAACAGAATTAAATGAAGTGCTAATATTTCGCGCCTTCTACCCAAGGGTTGTAGGCTCACTAATACTTCTTCAAAACTGAGCAACTGTATGGGAAATATACTATGTAGAAACTAATCAGTTTTTTCATCTTTTTCCACCTCTTTTTTCTGTAGGCAAGTACAACTTCGCAACCATGCCCACAACCTTCGGTGTGTGCTTGCAACTTTAGTTTTTTGCTCACAAACGTGGGATGCTTGGTCTCAAGGGTTTCCTGAATTCTGGAGGCCAGCCTGACACCTTCTACATGCAAGTCCGGGGATAGATAAACGGCCAATTACAAATTTGTCGATCCCATGTTTCCCATCATTCACACCATCACGACATTCACATGGTAAAGTTCTTTGGATTGACCGGAGCAATATGGTGCACAAAAGAATGGTAAGTAGTCCATGAGCATCAATGCTATTCCTGAGAAGGTTAAATACCTTAGGAACCACCATAGTCTCATGATGGTTGGAGTTTTGCATTCAAGGTCCTAGACTCTATAGAGGGTCTCAGAGTATGGTGCTATCAGCTCTGAGATCGTGCAGGTTAACCAGAGGCGATTTACTGAATGGGCTGTTGCAAAGCAGATAGAATCTTTCTGGCCTCAATTCGGCTGCAGCTCAATTCGGCCGCAAAATATCAATGTCCAGATCAGAACTCCCAGTTTCGTGACTACCGGCTGACTCAAAAATATTCAAGTTGAAGTTAGGATAGCCTGATTGTGTTGAAGTTGTGATAGTTACAATGATACATAGCTGCAGGCACTGAGTTACATTCCCGCTACCGTAAGGTACGGGTCTTATAGCGAGCATGATTTTTAGATTTTGGCCGTGCATCACATTTTCATCAGCAGGTTTTGCGTAAGCTGTGATCTCTCTGATTTCTTTCTTGATCTCCCTGCCAAAATCTCTCGGCATATAGCTCCGGCATCGTAGCCGAAGATTGGTATCGTAATTTCAGTAATATACGCGGAGCTAGCAACCGGCTGATCGGCATCGGTCGGCATCGCGTTTCAGCGGCATCCAGTGCCGACGCAGAGGATCCCAATGGAATCCGCCGGCCCACGGTAAGGTCTAGCTCAGGTATATTGGACCTCACTGTATATCAGTGGACCTTCTTTCGAAGGCTCGTCCATTGATTTCCATCAATTCTCACTGCATTCCAATGTAATTTCGCGCGTCGGCGGCTCTTTCAACGTGCTGAACTACATCGCAGTCCAGTGGATTTCAATGGACCTAGACCGTGCTCATCCCATTGGTTTCTTCCCATCTCCAATGTACACCGTTCAGTTCCAATGGACCACAATGGTGCACATCTGCAACAGAAAACCAGCGGTTGCCATTGGTTTCCGGCGTGAATCGTCGGAATCCAGTGGTTCACCCAGACAGAAGGACTACTGATTTCTTCATGAAATGAATGAAATTGAATTTGCCAGTCAAGACCTTCTTGAACCAGAATTCCCATTCGTGAACATGTAGTCTGGCGGTGCTATAACTCGTAAACGGCCGACCAGATCCATAAGTGTCCTTAGATTTGATATGAAATGAAGTAGTCATCGCTGGGCTACGTCATAGTGAGGTCTGAAAGGTCACTTTATTAGATGATTTCAGATCTGTGCCTGGGTCAAACATTGGTGAAGAATGGAAGACAATTCATGCAAATTTATTAGTGTTCGATGCCGCTCACTAAATCAACTTTGTTGTTACTTAGAGAACGGTAACATGAAGTCAACGCTTCTGAGTAACCACTTGCCTATTTTCTATCACGAGTTGGACTTCAGCTACCAACTAACTTCGCTCTCCTGCTCTCAGATGAAACTCAACTTCGGGTTCCTTCCCTGGCGATAAGTTACACCCATTAGATTCACATCACAGTAGCTGAGGATTTTTCAGTAACATGAAATGCATCTTTGTAACAAGCTTTACTGATCTCCCGTCGCCTCTGCCCAGAATGCCTCTGTGAGGCCCAAATCTTTCTTCTGAACTCGTTGTTCCACTCTTTCCGCATAAATCATCATCACAACGTGAATGAAGAAGTCGTCCGCTGTGCTCTAGAGAATCTCGTCAATCAAGCATAAAATGGAATTCAAGTCGCAGCTACCTTTGATTGGGGAATCATTTCGGATTGCAGCAGGGATGAGCTGCGACAGCAAAGCAGAGTACTTCTTGCTGCCATTTGCGGTGGTCGAGAGTTGAACGGGGAAGTCGTCGACAATCACCTGACGAAGGCTCTTCTTGTGGTCGAGTTCGTCGTAGAAATTAACGTGAACAATGCCTGCAGTGGTCGAGTTAAATATTATGACAAAACACAGGCTGACTTACCTTTCATCCGCTGATTAATGTCGACCGTCTCGTCTTTAATTTCAGGCTCTGGAGTGGCGAAAACGTTGCGAGGGGCAGGATCGCCTTCCTCGCTCGAATCAGAGCCTCGGGGAAAGTCACTGAGGCGAGGCAATATAAAAATACGAATGAGCACTCACCGTTCTCGTGCTCGGACTCAGTGGTGTGTCTATGCCCACCAGACGAACGCTTCGCAAACGACGGAGGGGGATCCGTCTTGGCGCTCTTCGCGAGCAGGGTCCTATTAGCACTGGTCCCAAATGAAGTCAGCCTCAGAGGATAATCTGTAATTTTTTGCTTACCCGGTTGCCGCAGGTTGGGGCTTGGTCGCCTCGACCTCTTCCTCAGCTGCCTTGACGGCACTGGTCTTGGGACCGTTCTTGGGGCTGGAACGGTGGGCGAACAGAGGTACGAGGCGAGGGTCGTCCGCAAGCTCTGGATGATCCTTCATATGACGCTGGATCCGCGCAAGAGGGCATCCTTCTTGAGCGTAGCGTCCAATTTCATGAAGGCGGCAAGGCTCTGAAGCTCGCCGATGAGCTTCCTGTTGAGCGGGCGATCCGAGAGCACAAATGGAGGGTCGAATGGAGTGGACATGGTGGGCAAGAAATAAAGATGCGACCGACCGTGCTTGGAGACTTAAGGAATCACTGGAAATCACAGGCAGACATCAAAAAGGACCGAAAAAGGGCACCAACATGGCGCCATGATGGCATATTTTGCTTAACGGGGCGGGGCCATATGGACCTGAAACACATCCAGCAGTCTGCGGTGGACTCCAGCAATTTACGATGGAATCCAGTGGCTGTAGACACGAGAGGAGTCCGGTGATCTCCGGTGGTGATTGGCGGAATCTGTCAAGCCCAGTGGTACACAACGCATAACACTGCCCATCAGCGTCCGCCAACGGCCGCCGGTAACCAGTGGTGGCCATCGGTGGCCGCCAGTGACTTTGCTAGTTGAGGGTATATTACTCGGAACCCGTGCCACGGGTGCCGTCGAACCGTGGGCACGGTCACGGGCGGCAGCCCTAATTGAGTTGAGGCGCGTCGATCCTCCTAGACTCCTCGAGTCTAGGGAGTCGTCGCAGAGGTAAGCGCGCCTCAACTCCGGCGTGTCTAGGCAACCAGAATTAGCCGAGCCTAGACAATTTTAGAAGCCTCCACGGAGATAGGTGCGCATAGCCATCGGCTCGGCAGGCCTAGAATTTGGCCGTTTTAGAAGCCGGTTCAACGCAGTGAATGTATCAGATTGCAACAAGGCAACGAGGTTAGACCAGTGACTGTCTGTCTATGGAGGCAAGCCTGTCGGTAGACAGCGGTATAAACGAGAAACGAAAACGAAAACGCGGCAAGCCACGGCCCCATCATCGGCCGTCGTTCGGCCATCGGGGTCACCAGGCGAAGCTTGCCAAGCCTGTCACACATATTCGCTTACTTCCGTACTTCGGATCCGATGCGGACGCTTGTGCTGACGCGCCCACGTGTTGTCGCCATGCTCGCTTACTTCCGTACTTCGGATCCGATGCAGACGCTTGTGCTGACGCGCCCACGTGTTGTCGCCATGCTCGAATGCTTGCTACATTGGCTAATCTACTATTACCTGACAGGCCTAAATATATTTCTCTTACTCTCGTTCTCACCATACAGTGCAGTTAATTCAGCAATTGCTACACGGGATAGGACGGCACAACATACTTTTACTACGTTCCTGTGATCAGTTTCAGTGAGTGCGGCGAACTCAGGCAACGTCAACGGAGTAACGACGGCCCTGAGGTCAATGTATTATAAATGAATAGGAAATGTACCAATACCTTCACTTTTACCCTGCAATCAGTTTCAGGAAGTGCGGCGAACTCAGGCAACGTCAACGGAGTACCAACGGCCCTGAGGTCAATGTATTATAAAATGGATAGGAAATGTACCAATACCTTGAATTTTTCCCGCTCCTACACACTCTCTGCCAAAACCTTGCCACCCAAATATGGCCGGTGAGTGCTTCCAAAGGCTATCTGCGCTTCGGGCCTTCTTACACTCTATTCCAGGCTATAAGAAGCCCAGGCTTCCACTCTCTTCCAATACACGTCATGCTCGGCAAATAGCGCTCATTCTTCACATTTTTCTGACCCTTGCTCTGAGCCTGTTCTTTGGCAACATCTTCGCTCTTTGTTTGCCTACCACTAATGCTACGGAGCTATCTTACTCCATAATCTATTTCTCGGGATTCTTTACAATCTTGATCAGCGTCCTAGGTAAGCTGTTTAAAACCTTCCTTGATGAAACAGTTAATCCAACTGCGTTTAAGGTCAATTCTATATGCCAGCACCTATAAAGATGGGTACTCTCTTCAGTATGGTTGCGGACATAACCTCATGACAAGTTTGTGTCCAAATCTGGTAACCCTTATTACATGCTCAGGGAACTATTGGCCATCCATTTGAGAGTGTAAATAGCACAGTAGGAAGGCCCTCTAGATATTCTATGGAGCAGAACTTGCAAAATCCAAATATTTTTTTTTGGCAGAGAGGTTTCGCCATTTGGTGGCTGTGTTGTGGCTGTGATCCATCGTTCCCACTGCAGAGTTCAAGCAAAGGATTTGGATATTGCCAGGGCTGAGTGGGAGAAATGAAAGACGAAGGTTCATACTTATAAAAAGATGGTCACAACAGCAAGTTAGGTACACTAACTTTGAAAAATTTTGTCCAAAATTTCGCCATTTTCAACCCTAGGCTAGGGTTACCTCCAATCTTTCTGAAATGAAAATTTTGAAGGTAAACCAACCCTATGTTCCTGCTAAATTTCGAAGATCTAAGGGTTTTGCTCAAAATTGTGATTTGATATAAAGCCATGTCCGCAACCATACCAGGCACAGAATATTCCACAGATCGCATATGTCGCATATGTGAATCGACCGTATTCGACGCCTAACCAGGTATTCTAAGCCTTCAACCTTTGTTTCTGGGTCTCATTTTTTTCGGTTCTTCACATGGAATTGGATGCACTGCATGATACCTAGTCTCCGCCTCATTGGCTCTGTTGTTTTCATCCACTGTCTTCGGGATCCTGGCCACTCTCCATTGCAGGGAGTAGTCCTAAAGAGACATGGTAGCTCCAACGCCCGTATGTTTATCCATCGGCCTTGTTGAACTTACTTACTGATATGATTTTCGACATAGATGATTCCGGCATTGACACAGATCTTCAACTCAATTCTGGCTGTGAATCTCCGTCACCCATTGACTGCAATCTTGACCGTGAACAACCAGATTATCCATTTCTCAGCTCACACTAACTGACCTCGCAGGCTTTTCAATTATCACTTGTAGTCCAGTTCTTCGTCTCCGAGGTGGTTGTGGTCCAGATGGTGAGTTTTGTTCAGGATGTTGACTATACTGCACTCAATCTACACCTGCAGATTCCTCTTCGGAGAATGTTTCTCCAGTCCAATCCTATTGCCCTGCATTTCGTATTCGTGGAGGCGCAACATCAGAGGATGGTATGTGAATCACGATCAGTCCACATGTCCCAACTCATGGAAGATGCAATGATAGAGTCCTCTTCAGAGCCCAACAATGAAGCTCTGAAACGTAAACGGAAGGCCATTGGACCGTCCAAACCCCGTAAAAGAGCTTCAACATCCATGAACAAGGGTAAAGATAAAGCTCATGAACCAGATTGTGAACCCAAACAAGGTATCCGTGTAACCGCTCGCAGCGAGAAGCGGCGGACTGGTGGGATGCTTGTGGACGAAATTATTCATCTGGACTCGGTGCTGGAATCCTACGACGTACCGGCTTCAACTCTGTTGGAATTTCAGTGTTGCCGACTCGCCGCCTCGGTGTGGCTATGTTCGCCCGACTTGCTTACTTTCATTCGTCCTGTCTTCCTGTTCATATTACTCATATACATAGCATCTCAGTAGTATTTAAGCTACACTATGTAGTGGATACAAGCATGTGTTTGCGAGGCAAATCACAAAAGCCTTGATCAAACACAACCCCATTTAGTTTCTTGTTCCGCTTTCGGCGTCATTGCTGATCTCCCTACGCGCGCATCACGAAAACTTCAACAAACTCATCGTGTTGCATACATTTTGGACCTCACTGGTACTCCAGAGCTCCCCCAAAGCGGTTGCAAACGGTTTACAGTTGATGCACTCATCAAAAAAGAGGTATGTTGTGCAGCTTACGTCTATTATATACTCTCAGTTTCAGGAATATCCAGTGCCAAGACTCATTTTTGGGACCAACTGGCTCAAGATCTGAAAAGAGTCTTGCTAAAGTTATAATCCTTGATGACGACCCAACAGCACCGGTCCTATGTCGATGTTCTAATCTAACTTGCAGTGGATGCTACAAGTGCTCTCTCGCTTCTGATGACTTCCTCGATGATTGCTGTCGCTGGGACGACCAAGACCAACCCTACATGCTTGTTTTTGAGCCCATTATGGCTGCAAAGGCCTCCGAGGCGATAAGTGTTGCTGCCATCGCATCTGCGTAAGTACTTGATTCAATTGAGTTCTGATTGGATTCTGAAATTCTTCGTGTTGTGACGCCCAGATTTTATCGTGGGGTTACAGGGACCTATTACAAGGGTGAATATCTCGACTCTGAAGTCCCTTGTGGGGGGCGTGCAATTCTACGGAAGTTCTCACAGGTACAATATGAACAAACCAGGCTTCCTTTTGTATATTAACAAATCACTGATTCGAAAATGCACAGGGCAAGATGAACGGCAAAGTGTACTTCATCGGGTTTTCCAATTGGACAGCTGGGGACTCTGATAAAATGTTGAGGATCCACCGTTTTACCAAAGTCCCGTCAAATGTACGCGAGTCGATCCGTGTTAAATTATTCAAGGGTGAGCCCCTCAATGTCGAGGACAATGACACGGATGTTTTGGCCGGCACTTGCATGCAAATCACTCACCTGTCACATCTTCCTAACAATTTGGAGTGCCGTGAGTTCGCAAATCTGTCTGTATACTTCAGTCATTTCTGATCCAATCCCCAGCACGCAATCATTACCAGGACGGTGTTCATGTTATTGGGAAGCTCAAGAAGCACGAGTGCAGGGCACAGCTATCGATTCTCATTCCAATCGATCCCAATGACTTGCGCGCGGTTATCATCCCCGCTGCAGGTGTTCCACACTCCCATCCTCCTTTCCCCGCACCAAGATTCCTGCTGCAATTAAACAAAAGTACCAGGATTGCATTGCTGCAGATTCTGCAGCAGGAGCCACAACACTCCGTGTTGATAAATGTAAGGGTTCATGTTGTCTATATTGTCGCGCTTTATTTGATACAACTTTCACCAAGCGTCAACGACGCGATCTCGACTTGATGGTAAACTTGTCCAGGAGCTTCATCCTGGCATGATCAATAATCGCAAGCGGCGAGACATGGTTAAAGACCACTGCGAAAGCAAGTTCCCGGATGGTACCGGACTGCCTGGTGAGTATTCTCAAGCCAAAAACGTTAAATATTTATCCTCAATGATGTTCTAGCTGTTTACAACGAGTTCGACAAGGATAGGTCTCGTGAGATTCAGGACAGATATATTCATGGTCTTGCAACTCTGTCAGACGGCACTCATGTCATTATCACAATTAATCCGGAGCTTGCCCGGCTAACATTGGACGCTCTCTGGATCATCGTTGACACAACATTTGCCGTTGTACACGGAAAAACCAACGAGTGGAAACTCGTCATTTGGGTGAACTCTGTTGATAAACGTCAGTATTATTCCACAAATCATGCTATATGCATTAATACTACTCTCAGGCACTGTTATCGGACGTGTTTGGAGCAATGGAGCAATGCTGGAGGCCTTTGTCCTCGTGTGGAATGGGATATTCGATGCTATTGAGACGATCACAGGCAAGAAACTGAACTTCAAGGCCTTTTTGTCAAAGTCAAAGCTCCTCGGCGTCATCGGTGATTCGGAAGGCGCCCAGGCCCAAGGTCTTGCAGATGTAATCATCCTCTGTCAGATGAATCTACCTACTGTCAATGGCTTTGCTACTGTCCACTTCAATGCCATCCTGATGGTGATATGGAAGACATGCATTGTTCACTTCAACCGGTGAGGTTCCCAAACCAACAATTTTTCTCGTCGTATATTCAGTTTCATTTCCAGTGGCGTGTTTGCTCTGGCAGCTTATATCAACGACAATGACCTCGCATATCTCCTGGGCTTCCCTTACCTTCTGTCAGACGACGAGATTCAGCAGTACTACTCATTTTGCGCGAACTCCACCAACGCTAAAGTTCAAGGTGAGTTCATTTGGATCCAGGGAAACGTTCAGTTTAATTGATTTAACTAGCATGGTGGGCAGACAAGATCAGCTATCCATGGCTGTTACCATCATTGAACCAGAAGCTGTCTCGGATGGATCAACGCCACTGGGATCTCACACCTTGAGACACAAATCCGATTGAAGGAAGCCACGCTCAGGACAACCAGGTCAACTCCACAAGACGTCCACTCCTCGAGGCAATTTTATTGTGCGTGAGAAGATGTTTCAGCTCTCTATTTAAATTAAAACTGCTCAGAGCGAAGCAACTTGACTGCGAGACCGCGCGGGTCATCAAAGCGATGATGACTTCAGGAGTTCTTGAGAATCCTAACAACTCCCTTCAGGCACGCTTCAAAAACCAAGCACAGAGACAGGAACGCAGCCGAGAGAAGCAACGTGAGCTTGACTCGGAACTCCTGACGCGCCGTGAGGCTAAGAAGCTTCGGGACGAAGCAAAGGTTGAAAAGGAACGGGCTCAGGCGGAGATTGCGAGTCTTCGAAAGCAGATTGACGCGCTGACTGAGGGTGGTGCTATCCACTCATCTTCAACGCCCAAAACACCCAAAACATCACGGCCCGTTGCAGGTTCTTCGAGGCTGAGGCATCAGACCTGTGAGATTCATTTTTCAGGGCGTGCACTTCGCATTCTTACGGCTCTTAGCGGCTTCTGCAGCCAATTGCATTGATGTCGATGCGTTGTCTGATCCCCCAATGAATTCCTTGGAGCTCTTTCCAGGTTCCAACTTACGCAGCTCCTTGGCTGATCCGATGTCCGACTTCGACTACCAAGCGGCGCCCAACTCGGACTTCATGAGTCTGATCTTCCGGAAAATCATCAAAGACCATCTAATGTATCCAGTCGATAGTGACGATGAAGTCTGGGCAACCGATCCCTACGAGCAAGTGGTTCCTTCTTGATCTAGTCTCGTACTATTCCTTCATTGAGCATACTTAGTACCCTAGCATCGCGTTAATGTGATTCATTTGTGCAAGACTTAACTTTGTCTTAACATTAACTGATTTTTTAACTGAAGGCCGAGGCAAGCTTGAGGTTAGAAAAGGTAAAATGAAGCATAAAATGAAGTGGAAATTAAGGGGAATATGTTGCGCGATGAGATATGAATGCCAGATGTCCGGGCGGACCACGAGTCGACGGGTACGGAGTGGGTGAGACCGGTGTCGAAGGTAACGGAAGATGCCGAGGTTTGACAAGGTAATCGTTTGACAGCTTATCCGTTGACCCGATAGGCGCTTAGTTGGGCTTGGCGCGCGAGCGAGCGCGACAGCGGCCTGGTTCCGGAGTGACTGTCAAAGGTTAGCCGATGTTACCGCTGGGCATCACTGGCCATCAGCGGCCGTCGCCCGGCAATCTATTCATATATGTTTTCGTTTTCGTTTCTCGTATATACTCGGTCGCTTTCTCGACTCGTCAATCGGCTCGTGGAACGTGGCAGATGTAAACGGAAAGGTTGGACCCACCAGACGCGTCCGGCGGTGCCGATGTGGGGCTTGCTGAGCGGTATACAGTTGAATGAGACATCCACGGCGATGCCGACATGTCGGGCCTCGGAGAATCGGGTTAGCAGGGTTAGAAAATGCGACACCGAGGAGAAACTCATCGCGGCTCATCATCTAGCAAACGGAGCCACTACCCGGATCAAAAACCTGTGACATCGCGATGCTGAGAATGGCCAGTTGAATAAGTAAAAGTGATCTTTCATCGGAGTAAAGGTTGACGACGGCCAGGTTATATTAATCTGAGCCCCCGGGTAGAGGGAATGGAAATGAGCAACAGCCTGAGATGGAACACGTACCACAAACGCATCGGGCTGCCCTCGGGAGCGTTAAAAATTGAATAGAGATTTCCCGGGATCTACATGCCGCCAACGCATGAATCGCAACGTCAGCAGAGACGTCGAGGTGAGAGTAAAACCAAATTGAACCAATTGAAGTTGCTGACGGAAGACTGGTAGACAGCTAGTCAGCAGATAGGTAAGAACATAAGCTTGAAGCGTGCAAAATTGAGGCGACTCGCTGGGAACGCTGCCAGGATCCAAGGACAGACCTGTGAGCGATGCTGAAAGGTCAATGTAAAAGTGTAAGCAGCACCGAATTGCAGGAACGTGAAAACCTACCTGATCTGCTCGTCTAGTGTGTACATTGTTCGAAGCTGCGACTCGAACAGAGCATGGGTGGTCTTGAAAATCTCTGCATCTTGCAGGTGCCTTACCGAATCTGGGAGCTTCGTCAGATAGCCGTTGAGCGCCCAGTCTTAAAAATTGGACAAACAGAAAGCAATGCTGTTGGGGTGCGTGATTATGTTTGAGGAAGAGGCGCTGTAATCTTGAGTGGGGTTGCGTTCAGGTTTCGGCGTTCGGACTGGCTAGGTTGCCAACGGCTTGATCGGACACCCGTTAAGTTACGTATTGAAGTGGGAAGAGGCTGCTGGATGGCGACTCGCTTTGAAGCGTATCAGAACTGTTGAAGTCCAGAGGAAGGGATCAGAGGAACGGACGGAATGCGAAAGAGAGAGATGGTGGGGCGTGACAAACAAAGACGCAAAGCAGACCCTTGCCTTTTGAGCGGGTGTTGAACAGCTGATCGGGGAGGTCGAAGATAACAATCTCTGACCGCTCGGGTGGGCCCGGAGAGCGAAAGGAAATTAGACTGCTAACACACACGAGTTTTGGAACGGCTGAGAAAAAAACCTACCCTACCCTAATATATCAACCGATCAGCTCTGCTGATCAGCGTGATATCGCGGATCTCTGTTGTATTAAAATCTGTCTTTCCTCTTACCCGCAGTTAATACCTGTGGATATCTCTCCTCACAACAACTTGGTAATTGCAGAACGACCCCGTGCGATGCCGGCGGCAATGATGGCCTCAGAGGCAATCATTCTCCACCTTCCTCGGAACTTCCCGTCACCCGCATGATGCCGCCACCGGCGTCACGCTTGTTGGCGCTGTCTTACACACAGCACTAACGCACTTCTCTTCCTTTTGCCCTATACTGCGCCATCCACTCTGTGTCTACTTAAGCTGCCTACGCCATCGTGCCCAATGCTGTATCGCGTCCCTTGGCTGTCCATCTATCTGCCGGCATCACTGCACCGACATGCTGACTGCAATCCCCAGCACGGCTTCTCTGCACACCACTACATTATTTTCACCTCCCTCTTGTGTTGTAGTAATCAATATAACTGCGTGTCTTTTGTCTTTATCTCCACGAGTCCCACTTCAAGACGCCGGCACTTAAGCCACCACTGCGTAAGCAAGATCAACTGATACCCGTAACCCGCCGCACGCCCATGTCCAAGGGAAGGAAGCCCGGTCTGTCTGGGGGGCACAAAGTGTCCTATGGATGCCCCAGCTTCACCAATCATGCTGTGCGTGTTCCTATTAACAAGACAGGTGCCCAGATTCGGCAAGCGTGCAAGCAGGCAAAAAAGATGTGTTGCAGGTGTGTACAAGCATATGTTTTGGCCTGCATTTAATACTTATAATGCTTGTGCAGCCCTTAGCTTTGTTCAGTGTGATGTGCTCCTCAGTCAAGGTGACCACGACATAGAAATGCCGGATGCGCCAGACTATTATTCAGCAGATTGGCAGGATGTCAACAGTGACGATGAAGAAGTGCTGAAACAACTTCCCCCAGGTGAAGAAGGCTACTACCATAGTCATGCTGGCAAGGAAGCCATCTTCCAGGAAATATTCGAGAAGTGTCAGCCTGGGTATGTCCATGCACCTTCAATGTATGCCTCACTCATCTAGATACATTCAGACGTGGAGACCCACGCCGCTGTGTCAACCGCATTCAAACCACAATCGACTCATGGAAGGAGCAGATGCCTTACCTCGTTGATGCATATCTCAAACTCAAGACAGAGGGCCCAGCGAGCTCCGAGATGATTGCAGGGGGATGGGAAATTGAAGTCATTGGGCTTGACGGTATGTTACAGCCATATTTTCCAGCACTACAACTCATTGCTACATAGAATGTGGTAGCCACTACTTTGCCCACGCAAACAATGCCTGGTGCACGAATGAAACCCTCCTCCAGCATGGGTACATCAGCGCCAGCCCGGAAAAGGTCTCCCTTGCTTTCCCAGTCCGACTTTTTGAGGTCTTCCGTCAAATACATCGCATCTGTCCTCGCTATAGCCTCAGTGGACTCAGTACGACACTCACAAATCTCCACAAAAGCCCGCGGTGAGCCCCTCTTGCGGAACAGCTGTCCACTGCCTATGACACCTACTTGGAAGTGATCCGTGAGGTCAATTCTCGTGTACACGCTGCCCTGGGCCATGACACGGCATGGTACATCAAGAACCTCTGTGCACCATGCATGTACAAGATGCAGAATGAGCCACGCCTTCAATTTTCGTGGGTAGGAACAATGGATGGCAACTACTCACTTAAATTAGTCAATGTCACATTTCAAGCAGGCTCCACCCGTCTCGACAATCGTGCCTCGACCTCATTCCGCTGTCTGATGCTGGAGCAAGTCGACACATTCAAAGATGAGGTAGTGAAGGTGCATCCTTCATCTGTAGTGTACATTTCCCTCCTAATAGACTGAACAGAGCACACAGCTCAAGAAAACCCCAACAGCAACTGAATTGCAATCCACCATCCCCACCACAATCCCCGCACTGTCTAAGTCTACGTCTTCCACCTCTGCTGCCATGTCTGACTCCATGCCCATCATCCCATCCCTTGCTTCCACATCTGATGTTTCGGCGCCCATTCCATCCCTCACTTCTACATCTGACATCTCGGGGAATGACTCACCAGATCCACCATCAGCACCCATTGCTGATGCCGAAGCTGACAATGACCCAGACGTAGCCTGGCTCAATGTGAATGAACTCAGCAGGGCTGATTCTGAAGAGCTTGCCAAATGTCTCGACACCTGCATCGAGCGCTGGGAAGCGGCAGGTCCCGAGGCCCGCAAAAAAATGTTTGCACTTTTTGCGGTGTCGGGGATATTTCTGACGGTATGCTGCCATGGGCACGTCGTTGTCATGTGTGATATGATTAGAAGCGGTGAACTGTACATTCCTTGATTAATATTCTTCTGCCTTTCCAAGACTAACGGTGATCAGCATGAAATATCCGCTCTCAATGGTCAAATGGCTGCTTGATCAATATGGTGCCGACATAGGACTAGGCTACGATATCATATGTGCATTTTTCAAGACGCTTATGTGTAGCTCTCTCGGTGCACGTGTCACTGCCATGTGCATGAGGGGCGTCGTTCTTGCATTCCATGGACATGCACACAACAGAGCCTGCCAGATTGGGTGGCATCCGTTGTATGTAGACAGCGTGGGACTGGAGGATTTTGAAGAGTGTGAGCGTACCTTTGCAAAGTCTAACCATTTAGCTTCTTGCACTCGACTCACCACGCCGTTCTACCGTCAGCAACAGATCGATGAACATTTCAAGTTCCATGATGAAGACAAGCACGCAGCATCCGGTATGTAAAGACTTCGATGTATGAACACCTTCTCACGTGCAGCAGGCAACTTCATTTATCAGAACTACCGCCAGGCCCTCGAGAAAATTGCCATCAACTCAGGTCAGCTCTCGCTCTTGGAGAGCTCCCTTGGGATGACCACCGCTGACTACGAGAAGTATCATGCCGATGAAGTACGGTACTTTCAGGGCCCACAGAAGGAACCTGATGATGTACAGGTACAGTGAATGGTTGAATATATCGAGAAACTTCAGAAGCATGCAGATGCTTCATAAGTCTACGTCTGGAGTCATTCATTCACACCGCACTCATTTTATCTCAGTGCTGCGTTGGACCAAGCGAAGCAGGACTTTTAATGCCTCGACTACAACATTGTGAATAACGGGTATACCGTAGTCTCTCATAGCCAGATGCTTCAACAAGATCTACCTCGTACCTTTGTTTGTTGAAGTCTGTTGTTAAGCGCAGGGGTCTGATCAGGGTAAAAGCTTGTTACATAATCTTCGCTTAGCTGCCTGCACATCAAAACATCAATGTGCCAAAAACCTATCAATTTGAGTCGTCAATAGCTTCTTCCCATGATACTGAAAAATTATGGAAATATTTGGGCAGACAGAAAACATCTGGGCCTCCCTAATGAAGATATATCCGAGGTTCAAGAGCTGAGGCAAGGACTTTAAAACATGATTATGTAATAAGGTTTTACCCTGATCGGACCCCCATGCTTAACAACGGACTAGGTATACTGCACCCCAGATCACCCTCATATGCATGCGATATTGGACAACCTATACCAAAGTCCTTGCCACTGAAGAGGACCTATGTCGGTTTGAGGAATCTCACGGCATCATGGTGAGGTGGACGCCTGACTCGCAGGAGTACCAGGCCGGCATTGTCCTCACCACAGAACAGAGATATCACAAGGCATTGATGGAGGTGGAGCGTCTTGTTGTACAACAACTGTTTGAGCTTACAAAGCTGGGCATGAGCAGCTTAGGTGCGAGCTTCAGCCCATTTGCTTTTTCTCTCTAACTTGGCTTAGCATATAACCTCCGTGACAAGATAGCCAAGGCGTTAAAGACCTGGTCAGAGGCAATTCGACATGTGATCACTGATTACAACGAAGCTGCGGCTTCACTCACGCCACTGCGGGAACGCCTCACTTTTGCGGAGGTAATCCACATGACATCCCTTGCGGAGTTTGACATTCTCTGTGACACGCAGCAGGACATTCGTCTCCTCCCTTGGACCCAACCGGCACGGTGTGAAGCCATGGTCCTTCATTTCGGTATCAAGCACGCGAAGGAGGAAATTTGACGTCTCAATGTTGAAATAACGCGCTTACTCGCCCTCCTGGTCGACGAGCATGTACATTATTACAAGGCCATTGCTGCTAACGTAATTGTGAATCTGCCACTTGCCACGGAGCTACAGAAGCACTGGCGCCACGCTTCTCGTATAAATGCCGCAATCTGCAAGCGTATCGCTCTGACTTCAAGACTAGTCGGTTTCTCCGGCTCCATCTTCCCCAGTCAACGGGAGAACCGGGATCCTGATCATGGCGATGGTGTCCCACCCCCATACTGGCTTGCTACTGAGCTTGGTGTCATGCAGATGTTCGTAGAGTACAAAGAGGTGGGATAATTAAATTCTAGCTTGACACCTACTTCTGATGACAATGACGACTCAGGGTTGGTGGTGAGGGAATTGGAGGTTGATGAAGATCATATAGTACAACTCATGGACCACTTATCTACCTTTGACGACTCTTGAATAAATTTTTTGTCGGTTTTCGCTTTAATTGCTCTGCGTGGGATCATGAAATCGGCAATTCCAGGTTTCCTTCCGATTGGCTTGGGCGTGCAGACCAGCGTCGGCATCCAGTTTACAATGCCGGAGATGAGAAGAAAACGAGTTCATTAAAGACCACTCCAAGGTACAACACTATTAAAAGTCAAACAAATGCCTTTTTCAATGTTAAGGAAGCCTAGAAAAAATGATATAGAAATTCACCTTGGGCTTTGGTGGAGGTAGGATGATTTCAACATCAGCTCTCCGCCAAATCTAATGTTCAAAACCTATTGTGTCCCGTGGGCAGCCAGATCAGTTCTGAAAAAAAATGGGAACAAGGTAGAATCAATGCAAATGAAGTATATTTGAATTATATATCAATCTGGCATGGTACAGTTGACAGTTCTCCAGATCTAGAGAATGGTCAAAGTTGAACAGCATATTCACTCGAGTCCAGCTTAATATACTCGTCTGCCTTTTGCACATATTTGGAACCTAAGAAGTTCCCCACTAAACTACCACCTACCCTTCCCTTACCTAGCAACAGATCAGCCGGCCTAAGTGGATTGCGATCCGGCGGCTCTTGTGTATCAAAAGTAGTTGATTCCCTAGCCCGCCGATAATACCTGCCGGTAAACTTTCCGCAAACCAACTTGTACGATTTCCTGAGCAGTTCGGCACGGTTGCTAGCCGGTAACTGTGCCTGATTGGGATGCTAACGCCGTTGTCCCAAATGAGATGATATTGATCTCTGCTGTCAATGATCCCTGTTGACAGCGCTGTCACACGCGTCGGTGTTGTTGTCACGCACGTCGGTGCCGTTGTCACGCGCATTGCCGACGTCATGCACCTCATACCGTACCTCCCCCCTTACTTCTCAGAGCTAGAGACTTGTAATACAGACCAAAAATGCCATATTTATTGAAAAAAGCGGGTGAATACATGACTTATACTACGCGAGCAAGACGGGATCAATTGTCATCATTGGGTTGGATGCGGGGGGCAGGGCAGATGCGGGGGATATGGCAGACACGGCTAGGATGTTGGGCACGGTGCCTGTCGGCACAGGGAGGGCGGGTTCGTCGTTTGTTGTCTGACAAAATCACGGCATGACTCTTGGTGGGGCGGCGGCGGGCCCGGTACTCGGCAAGCACCTTGCGTGTCGTCTCGTCGTCTCGCATCCCCCCTGTCACCGACTTCTTGGAACCCACCGCTGTCTTCTTAGCCATCTTGTTCTCCTTGTTCAGCTTAGCGTGAGGCTTCTTGGGGGCCTGGTCGACTGCGTGGGTGGTTGTCTTACACTGTTTAGTCAGTGGCGCTGTGGCAGCCTGGCTGGCAGGTGGGGACGTCACGATCGGGACGTTCTGTGTGCCGGTGGAGTCAGTGCCGCTGGCGGGCTCATTGCGATTGGCCTCTGTGGTCTAGTCGGGGTCGTCATTGCTGTCCTCGTCCACCTTGTTGTGCTTGCGCTTGTGGGGCTTCCCGACATCCGAGTGCGGGTTTCTCGTCTTGGGGATGATGGTGCCATCTGCCACCCCAGTGTCCCATTTGGCCTGACATGCACGTCGTTCCTCCCACGACAGCTTCACCCATTGGCATTCGCCATTCTTAAGGGCATCGCGCAGGGTCGTGAGGATGCTGAGTGATGAGCTGAGCTCACTGGGGTTGGCGAACTTGTTGGCCGTCCAACCCACAAGCTCCATGCTGTAACGCAAAACAATGCACTCTTCGTAGTGCACATATTCCATGTCGAGCTGTCGTCCGACAATTTTGGCTGCGGGAATTGATTAATCAATGTTTTAAAACATCTGTATGTACAACACACCTAACCCAGTCGCGATAAATTCCCGTATCTCTCCCTGAATAGGATGAGAGCTCCGAAGTCCCCGATTTGCTTCCGAGATCTCCCGAAGAAAGATATTTGCAGCGTTCAAAGACAATTACATTACAATTCAGTTGTGATATCTATATCAAGGTTCTCCATCAAAGCAATTTTATTGCCGCACTAAAGACTAAAGTGTACCAGTATGTCTCCATCCACTCCCTCAAGCTCCCGAGGTGTTTCCACGTCGGCGTCGTCTTCCTCGATCTCCACAACAACCTGCTGAAGTCTGAGCGTATGTGTCGCCCACGGAGGTAGTGGGTAATGAAGGTTGAGGGTGGGGTCGCGCCCAACCTGTTCACCAGGGAAAAGCCGGCCCAAAAACCCGGGCAGTCGACTCGTTTTGACGAGCCGTTCAACGATTGAATCATTGATTCACACCTGATACGCCCACCGATCGGACAATTCGCGTGCCAGATTAGGGTCTTGGAGGTAGTTGTTCTGGATGGCAATGTAATAATCAACGTGCTCATCAAGCATGAATGTGAGTAGGCGCGTGATCTCAACATTGAGACACTGGATCTCCTCCCTTGCACGCAAGATGCCGAAGTAAAGAGTTGCCGCCTCACGACGTGCAGGATTTGTCCATGGCAAATTACAGATATCGTTGCATGTGTCCCTGAGGAGGTCGAACTCGGCGAGGGAGACCGTCTTGAGGACCTGGACAAAGGATAGCTGCTCTTGAGGGGGATGGAGGGCTGCAGCCGCTATGTTGTAGGTGTTAACGGCTCGGTGGATGGCATTGGCACGTGTCTTCAGGGCCTTCCCGATCTTGTCACGGAGCTTGTAAGCTTATAAACATTAGTGCCGGAAGCGGTACATAATGACTTCACGTACTGACACCGCTCATGGACAGCTTGGTCAGTTCCATGAGACGCTGCACAACGAGACGCTCCAGCTCATCTAGGGTCCGCCAATAATGGCGTTGCACCATCATGAGTACAGCGTCTTGGTACTCCTGGTGCCCACTTGTCGAGCGCTCCACATACCCGTTTTCTTCTTCAAATCGGGTGAGCTCTTCATCGATGAGCACTAGACGGGTGTGCGTGGTCCGGTAGCGCGTCCGGACGAGCTGAATTTGGGGTGCTGTGTAGCCTTTGACGGTGATGAGGTAGTCGAGGTTCTTGAAGTCCCTTTCGGCGGCACGTGATGCTTTGCTTGGGGAAGGATCAGATCTGCAGAGACAGCGCTGTAAAGGAGATAACGTACTTGGCGGTATTGTGCTTAGCCAGGAGCACCATGTAATCCACTGTCTTTGCAACGTCGGGAGGTTCAGAGCGAAGCATTCCAAGTGGCTCGCCTCATCCTTGATGTCCTGGACGTAGTCTGCTGCCGTGGTATGCAGTTGCTCTTCAAGAGCCTGCAGCTTGATGGTATTTAGTGTGATCTTCTTGACCGCTTGGTGATAATTCTGGAAAATGAAGTTCCCTGTGATTGATCAGCATGACAGGCGAAGTTATTTAGAGAATCGAACTACTCACCCGATGCTGCGTACTTATCTTGTTGTGGAAATGGAAGTGTTCATCTATCTGTTGTTGCCGATGGAACGGTGTCGCAAGTCGCATGCAGCTGGCGAGGTGATTTGAAAGGCTAAAAGTTCGCTCACATTCCTCGAAGTCCTCCAATCCGACGCCTTCTATGTACATCGGGTGCCAGCCCAATTGACAGCCCCAGTTATGAGCATGGCCGTGGAAAGCAGGAACAACGCCTCGGAGGCGAAGCTTCACCGTGTCGTGTCCCAGCGAACTTCGGAGGAGCGTTTTGTAGAACACGCACATGATGTCGTACCCGGGAGCGATGTCACTGCTGTATAGCTCAAAGAGCCTTGCGACGATGGCGAGCAGGTACTTCATCCTGCCAAAATCGTGAGTAGCTCCAGATACGAAAGAGGAAACACCACTCACAATTCCCCGCTGCGGATCATATCGCAGATGAGGAGCACATGGCCGTGTCGACAGACAGAGATGAAAATGCCAGCAACCGCAAAGAGCGCAAACATCTTCTTGCGCGCCTCGGGACCGGCTGCTTTCCACCGTTCTACACAGGTGTTGAGACACCTGGCGAGTTCGTCGGATTCTTCAGAGGTGAGCTCATTCACGTTGAGCCAGGCAACATCGTCGTCTACGGTGCCATCAACTCCATTTGCCAAGTCTGCGTTTGCCGAAGATGACGTGAACGGGGCTGTGTCTGAAATCACGGCGGTGGACGGGGTATTGGAATCCGGGGTAGCAGAGGACTGGGCAGCAGAGGAGGCAGTGGACGAACCGGCGGCAAGGCTTGCAGCGACAGCAGCCAACAATGTCGGAGTTGCCATTGACATCTGTTAAAGGATGTAAGAATGCCATATTGAGAACAAAAAACAAAAGAAGAAAAAAAAAAACCTTTGGCGAGTTCTTCACTTCGTCCTTATACCTATCAACCTCCATGGGCGTGAGCCACCGAAAAGACGTCAACTTCCGATTATCAAATCGCGGGTTCCCAGCACGGAATGTGCTGTCAACAAGTTTAAGGGAATTACCCCCATCGAGTGCCCCAAGGAAGGAGTATTTGAGGTGAGGCTCATTCTGGACACGATAGAAACATGGGGGACAGACACCCTTGGCATCCCATGTCTCGTCTCGCCCCAACGATACCTTGACGCGCTGATCTACACAATGTTGGATCTCCAGGTATGCGTCGTAAGCGTTCGTGAGTTGTTTGGCGAGATACGTTTTGCGCGGGACCTGTATAATGTCCAAATGAAGTGATTTACATGTGACGGAAGGGGGACACACCTTGTGTAGATAGTTCAAAGTCTTGGCGAGGGAATCGATGGTGAAGCGAGGGCATATGCGATGGATTTGGTGGTAGATCTCCAATGTTCGCAGCAAGATTGCGAGAGCTGGCTTGTCGGGGGAGCTGCCAAGGTATCCATGACGAATCAACGTCTCATTTACCTTCAAGGCATCGAATGCGTGGGCGAAGGATTGCAAGCCGGACTCTATAAAATGAAGATGAGAGGATATACGGTACTCACAGCAGAGACACGTACCATCAAACCCAACGACCGTGAGAGGCCAGTCGCTGTATCGCGTGTCGAGTGCAATGGGGCCGTTGTTCTTGTACTGCAGGTATGCATCAACAAGCAGAGGTATCTGCTCGGTCCAGGAATCCACCTGGTTTTGGACGTGCATGGAACGCGTCCTCGGGTCTCCACAACTACGTCCGATTAGTAGGAACATTGAGAATATAATAGGTGCACATTACCCTGGCCATACACCTTCCATGACCTGGTGGAGAACGGTTTCCCCACCTGCATGGCTCATGTATACACCCTCCTCTCCGGGGGGTAGCGGTACATCGTCCCACTCGTCGTCATTAAACCCGCTGTCAAGCGCGCCGTCATATCTGTCTGCGTCGGCCATGTCAACGTCGAGGATCGTGCTGCACAAAACTAAGCCCTATGGGAATGGAGCAATCAGCATAAAATCAGAACATAAGGTGAATACATGGCGCACCAGCAACCTGCTCGTTATGCTGTTGCCTTTCTGCCTCGCGTTGGGCCGCAGTCCTGTTCAGTGGAATAGTTTTCTTGTGAACTCTACCGCCAGGCATCTTACTAGAGCCATAGCGGACGGTGGACCTCTCTGAAAGACCCTTCTTCCTCATAACAGTGTCGACAAGAGGGTGGGTGCGGATTGTGGGATGACAGCTTCGGCTATGAGCCTTGGCGTCGGTTACGCTTGGCATCAGCACAAGTGCGCGCGCATGGCGATGCCAGAAGCAGTGTGCAGTTCAAGTTGGCGGCACGAAGTCCAGGTTGGCGGTGCGCAGCGGCGAGTCCGATGTTGTAGGCAGAAAGATTACATGAGCCGGTATGTGCAAGCCAGCTGGAAGGGACTGTTTAGTTTTGCTGGTTGGGAAACGCACACGGAATGGGTAACAGCAGCCCGCTGCGTCAGCGTCAGCTCGTTTGCCAAAGGCGGGCAGGGTTGAAGGGGGAGGAAGGCGAGAGCGACGTGTCACAAAGCGTCGCGTCCGTGACAACGACACCGACGCGTGGTGACGGCGGTGTCAACAGGGATCATATTGACAGCAGAGATCAATATCGTCCCATTTGGGACGACGGTGTTAGCATCCCAATCAGGCACGGTTACCGGCTAGCAACCGTGCTGAACTGCTCAGGAAATCGTACAAGTTGGTTTGCGGAAAGTTTACCGGCGGGTATTATCAGCGGGCTAGGGAATCAACTACTTTTGATACACAGGAGCCGCCGGATCGCAATCTGCTTAGGCCGGCTGATCTGTTGCTAGGTAAGGGAAGGGTAGGTGAAACTACCCCAGTTATTTTGACAAATTATCGTGTAGACATCATCCTCCTTCTATTCTAGAAGTATTTGAGAGCTTGTGGGGTCATCCTTGCCCCAGAATTAGCCAAACATCGAGTTTTTGACCGAAACATTAATCAACTCCAAAGACTCCAATAACCTACCAGAGTGAAACCAGGGTCTATAGGTTATTGAACCTTGATAATCTAATCTCCAACTTCGTCTCTTGTGTTGAAATTAACAGATAATGATTACAGTACAATGCAGTGAACCAGCCAGTCCTGAGACCCAGTAGGCATGAATGCACTTTTCCAGAGTGTATTTGAGTAATACCTACTCTTTGACAGTATATTTCAGAGGCTCTGACATTACCTTGTCAAGGATTGTGTGCAACAGCTGTCAGGCAAATTTAGACAAAATCTCTATGGGGAAAAATGTTGAGGTGTCAGTTATTTCATAAATAGATTCTCATTATACTTGAAATAAAATGATGTATGATTACAGCAGTTTGCAAAAGTAATGACACTCGTCAAATTTTCTATAAATAAACACAACTTTAATGCACCGAATTGCCGAGCTCGTTCCTCATTCAAATCTTAACCGTTTTCCTTGTTTTTGGGCACGTTAGAAAGCGGTTAACCAGCGCTTTCGAACCATACCCTACATGCTGGGTAATTTGAAAAAATCAGATCTCTCAATTTTGCATCATATATTTTCAACCCTAACTTCAGTCCGGATTTGTTCAGTCAATTCTGGTCCAATCCCAATTCTCTTGAACTCATTTGAAAGACAATATTGAGACAAAGGCCCTGGACATATTACCTTTTGGTTATATGGTGAAATTGGTCCTCAGTACTGGAATTTGATACTATACAGTAATTCCATTATTTACTAGGCACATCAGGTGTGCCATACATTTTTAATGAATAACCATGATTTGCAGGAGGATGGCTTCCAGAATCAGCCAGAATCAAAGAAAACGGCCAAGAATTGACTGAGAATCAATCATTGGCGCGTGTGGTTCGAAATAGGTGGTGTGAATTTTGAAATGTCTAATTTTTTAGACTTACCCAGCTTGTAGGGTATTGTTCGAAAGTGCTGCTTAATCGCTTTCAAACGCGCTCCATAACAAGGAAAACGGTTGAAATTTGAGTGAGAAATGAGCTCGCCAATCTGGCACATTAAAATTGTGTTTATTTATAGAAAATTTGACGAGTGTCATTACTTTTGCAAACTGCTGTAAGCCTGAATCCAACAATAGTACAAGCACTACAGCAATATCTGGGCTTCTTCACTTGAGAAGTAACCGGATTGGGACGGAAGATTGCCACCATCAGTGGCTGTGGAATGCGTCGATCTTTTTTCTCCAACCTCCACCATCTCATCAACTAATGGTTTTCGAGCATGACTGGGGTATTGCAGGGATCAATATACCTGTTCCACCAACTCGGGATGGGTTTGGCCCATTACGACTCCCCCCTGCTTACCTTACAAAAAGCTTTGGTTTGGACCTCTTGGCCTGTATGATCTTTGCCGCCGTCTCGGTGCCCATCCGAGGGAGCCTGGTGTCTTTCAACGGTACCGCGAGCGCTTTCTGATGTCTGATATTGCCTGGTTTGCGGCTGGCGCAAGCAGCAATGGCTGACACGTCCCGCAGACCCCTGGATTTTCCCCTGACTTTGTGGCTCTGCATGAAAGTCTCCCTACAGGGCCGCTGGGGAACGAAGCTAGGAAGGCGCTGAACGAGAAGTTTCAGCATGTAGTTTTTGACCTGGTGCATGCTACTAATTCTTCTTTCACTAATATCCCTCATACTCCTCTGAAGGCTACTCTGTGGGATCGTTCTCTTGGTGGCACAACTATGGTGCTGCACATTGAGAGCACCACCGTCCCGAATACGCCCGCTGAGCCCCAGTACCTTCGTGCTGCCACCTATCTGCCCCCCAGCTTCATTGCCACCCACCCTGCTAGCCACGCAGGCATTGCACGCATCACACAGATCTTCCTCGAGTTGATCAATGTTCCAACTGTGCAGCAGTGGAGGAACAATGCCATGCTCATGGGCTGGACTCTTGCACAGCCTGGGCCGGGTGCCTCACCCAATGGAAATTCCCCTGACCTTATCCCCCTGCCCCAGCAGCCTGGTTTCGCTCATTACAAGTTTCTTGGTCAGCCCGTAGGGGCAGCTCGATGCCCTTCTCTCAACCCCATGTGACCCGACCACACCCTTGTCTTCTGTAGAGGGGCAACTACTCATAACTCGCCGCACCTTGTCTGCACATGGTACGTATGCTTTTTTAAATTCATTTCATTTATTCTCATTATTGTTTTGAAGCCACAACAACAGCGCCAAGTACACCAATTCATTCGCGCATCACTCCAGCAGTTCAGACGCTGCGTCGGCCCCCACCATATTCCCCCAGTCTGCATGCCCAAACCTATTCCCCTGCAGCTTTGTTCAACTCGTGCTCACCATTGCTCGCCGTGCCCGAGAACCCACAATCGCTGCGTTTCCCGCTTCAACCTGGCAACACTAATCAGGCTGGTGACGCTCTGGACATTTTCATTCACACTGAGAACCTCCAGTCCCTCACAGTTGGCATCAGGGTAGTGATACATGCTGTTGTGCCGGTTAAATGGTATGCAGAACTTTTAAACTTGGGCATCAATGACTTGGTCGTGTCCCATTTAATAGATATTGCTGTTGCACTGTAGTATATTTCTTCATAGTACAACAATGTATGCCCATCTTCATGAAATGTAATGACTTGACTTTTTCTTTTTGTGAAATCCTTAAAGTCCGAGTGCAATCATTTAATCTGCCAATCATTTCTTCATCTACTTTGTTTCACCTCACCTACTACCCTGTTCACTTGTCTTATTATTCACTGCCAATGCTCGGTTGTCTCGCCTCAACTACTGCATTGTTCACTTGATCTGTTACTTACCGCCAATCCTGCTGATCTTCGGTCATGCCTTCAGAGTTCACTGCACCTACTACCCTGTTCACTTGTCCCATTACTTACCACAAATGCTCGGTTGTCTTGCCTCAACTACTGCATTGTTCACTTGTTCTGTTACTTACTGCCAATCCCGCCGATCTTTGGTCATGCCTTCAGAGTTCACTGCACCTACTACCCTGTTCACTTGTCCCATTACTTACCACCAATGCTCGGTTGTCTCACCTCAACTACTGCATTATTTGCTTATTCTGTTACTTACCACTAATCCTGCCAATCCTCGGTCATGCCTTGAGAGTTCAACACGTTTGGGACGCGAATCCATCCCTCCTCTTTTCCTTTCTCTCCTGAACCATGCCTCCCGTCTATTCCACACTGGCACTGGCCAGCAGAACTCGCATGCGCACCAGCAACCACTCTCACAAACCTGCTCCCCATACCGCTGAACAACTCAAGGAAAAGCAACAAACCCGGATTGACAGGCAGACCCGCATTGACGCCCGTGTCCAAAAGTGGATGGAAGACACGAATAAATTGACGCACACGATGGGCACTGAGTTTGACATGGAACCCCGATATTTCCTGGACATCTTTTTTTCAGGGTGGCGCTCATATGATTAACCACCAGGAGGCCATTAACCCATACAACGCATTTTGTGGACTCAAGTCGATTGAACTCCGTGAGCGTGTGTTATCTGTTTTTTCTCTTGCTTACCTGCTTCTAATATGATCTTCTAGAGGGTGTCATCATGAGCGCCCCTGAGATCCATATCCATTACTTTGACAAGTACACCAAGCTCACTGAGAAGGAGAAGACTGACCTCTGCACGCAATGGGAGAAGGTTCGCTCCATGAACTTCCATCTGCACCGTGATACACTGTGGGCAAAGGTTCAGGACGTGTTGAATGTGGTACGGAACATGAAGATGTTGGTGTGTGAGCTACGAACATAATATTTGGATTTTTACTGACCATTTCCTTCATGCAGATGTCCGCTCTTGGGCAGCGGGTTGGTATAGAGGGATTTTTTTGCATCGTGAAGAATAATGTTGAGTTTAAAATGGAGCACGAATGGTATTTCACTAGCAGGGAGCTCGAGCAGTACATGGAAATCATAACGCGTAAGAAATGGGTTACGGGCGAAGTGGGCATGAAGCCGGAGACATTTGCGATCGCGGGATACAATCCTGCTAGTACGTGAATTGATTCCTATATGCATACAACAACGCTGACTTTTCCTGTGATGCAGATATGCTACGGACGTCGAAGCAGAAGGTAGATTGGATGAAGGGGGAGATACGGTCGCTCCTGGTGAGGAACCTAGGTGCGTGGGGCCAGCACGACACATGGAAGTCATTAAGATCATGATAGTTGATGTTTCAAAGGTCAACAACGCGTGACTCAGCTGGACGTGGTGGGAGGAGGACGTCAAGCAATGGTATGGTGTTGAAAACCCGTTGACCCCAGCACTCTGAGCACCTCACAGACCGTGATCTGCACGCTGCTGGACGCGATACAGATGGGGGCATGTGCTTTCAGAAAGCTGGGGCCTGTCGAGGCTGCCGAGCGCAGAGCCAAGTGGGATGCCGACATTGCAGTGGGGCGGAAGATTGCGAAGCATTGTGCACCTTGTTGCAAAGCATTATGCACCTCGTTGCAATGCTGGTCGTGCCCGCAAGCGTGGGCGGGATGAGGATGATGAGGGGGAGAACAATGGGAACAATGAGAACGAGGCCCCACGCGTCCGAGCCAGCCAGGCCAATGACCCCACCAGCCAAACGACCGGCACCCCACCAAAGAAACGCACCTGCAAAACCCATGACGCTGCCACTGCCCCAACAAAACCCCGTGTGAAGACGGCTGGCCCCACCAAGTCCGCCGCTCCCAAGAAGTTGACCACAAGCAAGAAGGGCGCCCTCACAGCCAAGACAACCGGATCGCACGATGACCCAACGACTCGGGCTGCATTGGAGAGGCTCAAGTCGGGGTCCCGCTCGCGCGTCATCAGCTGCCTGATCATCAACAGTGACGATGAAGAGGACAATGATCCCGACGCCGCAGACAGTCCCACAGTGTCTACTTCTACTCCCAACGACTCTGCCCTTGTAGTCTACGTGCTGCCAATGACTGTTGCTTAATACTGTACTTACTTTATTTGATTTCCACAATAACTATGATGTTTCAGTGGATATAAGAAATATTTTAAGTGTTTTTGAAGGATACATGGCCTTAGTATAGAAGTCATTGAAGACATGTGGTTGCACTTGGACGAGGACAACGGCAGCAGTCTGTGTGACACAGTGGTCATGGGCATAACAAGTTGACTGCGATGGCGCATTGATGGAAAGCTCCAAGGGAGGCGGGGAATGATTGCCTCTGAGGCCATCATTGCCGCCGGTATTGTCCAAGGTCGTTCTGCAATTACCAAGTCGTTGTGAGGAGAGATATCTGCAGGTATTAACTGTGGGTAAGAGAATAGACAAATTTTGATACAACAGAGATCTGCAATATCACGCTGATCAGCAGAGCTGATTGGTTGATATATTAGGGTAGGGTAGGTGAGAAAAAAAGAGAGAGTAAGGAAGCGGGTAAACAGGTACAATGTGATACGACATATACCCGGAAAAATTCAACAAAAGGAGCTTAGATGCAACCGTGTCAATGGAACAGGGTGGAACTGATAGATGGAAAGGAAGAAGGAAAGGTGTAAAATAGGAGGGAAACAAACACTTACAGTCTGATTCAGGACGTCTGCTCATTTGAGGATGTCTTGAGGTGGTGAAAAAAAGAGATTGCGGAAGAGCCCATCGTAATGTACGGAAATTGAGCGGTTGATCGGATAGGTTGAAAATAACCGTGTGGAGCGTCCAAATCCCTGGATCGAAGGCACTTCTGATGCACCTGCTAGCTTTCAAGACCCTAGAAATAATCGGAAAAGGGATGGACATACGGGAGCTGCCGGGCGGAGAGTGGGAGAAAGAAGAATGTAAACATGCGCACATAAGATCAGTGCATCTGCTTAAGATACGAGTAAAGTAATATACAAAAGATAGAAAGTACAGGCTGGGGAAATGGCAGAGTAGGAAACAAAATCTGGATTTGGTGGGATGACGGGGGCAAGAGCAAGAGCACGGAATGACGCCACTCCTTTTGAATGGACGTTGAACGCTGTTCGGGGAGGTCGAATATAGATGTATCGGGTGAACTCGGAAACCAAAAGGAAACTCAACTTCTACCTCAGGTGGGCTGCAAAGCGGTCGGGAAAAACAGGTGCATTAGCAACAGACAAAGAACTGCAGTCTGATTCGAGCGATCGCTTTAATATAACTTATTACGAGGTATATTTGGGACGACGCGTACGCGCATCATACCACAGCCTAAACTTAAAGTCGAAGCCTTGAGGCCGCTTTCCTCGGTTGCGAAGTTTCAATTGTGAAAGGGAAGCCAGCAGGAAAAAAATACAATGAAACCAACACACCATGCAGTCCAGCATACACATTAGACAGAGCTCTTTACTGGGTCAGCTAGGACGACAGAAGGGCGGAACAAAAATCAAGGAAGAATCTAATACCAATCTGAGAAGTTCGGGAATTCGCGAGCGCTCGGTGGCGTGCGAAGAACAAACATGTACATCGTGATACGAGGCATCTGCTTAATATACGAGGTATGGCTCGACTTTGCATTCGAATTATAACCCGAGGTAGCGCGCTTCGCGGCAAAGCCCACTATCTCTCTTCTCCATTTTTAACCTACCAGGAAAGTGTATCCGGGCAGCCATTTGCCGATGAAATATTGTTTTCTACATCTACTGTTGCCCTCCCTAGGTTGCGAGAGCTCCAGAAGAAACATCCAGAGTGTTGAAGCGGCGTCTTTCCCAATCTTAACCAGCGTCTCGTGCCTAATGTTAGAACCCCCCCTACAAGCTATCTTATGTAAATGTATCATACCCAGGTTCAGATTAGAGATGACAAAGGTCAGGTAATGTTGGATGGACCTCACTCGTAAATTCTATCCCAGTTTTAAGCCGCTTAATTAAGGTCCCTCATAAGTTTACAGGATTTCAAATGTGCGGTATGCCGAAACTGCCAATTGGAGATTGAAATTGCGAATGTTCCGAAACCCGCAAAAGTCACAGAAGAGTTTGCGCGATAGATCAGAGTCTGAGGACATTGCTTCACACTTTGACTTTGTGACAACAAATCATGAAAATCTCATTGATTATATTCACTGTACAGATCACATTTCAGAATATTTACAAGGGGATCTAGGGAGGGAAACAGCAAACCAGGAGTGAGTGGCGACACTAAAGCAAGGATGGTTATGAGAAAGTATGAATATAGGTTAGAAGACGTTACTTACAGTCCGGACAAATAGCTCGTGCCGCTGACACAGGCGGCAATGACGCAGAAGGGTTTACAAAATGGTGGTAAATTGTTCAACAATTGGACTGCATCATAAAATGCCTATTCAACTTACCAAACGGGTTCACATACGAAGATTATGTCGTGGCCACATAGTACATGGAGGCTGATGAGCCATTCCCAAATGCTTGGAGTCCAGTTCAGTCCCAGGATTTACAGCGATATTTTGTTACAGGGAGCAGCTGTAAAAGAGCCACGGGGACCAGAATTGGTATTGATGCTCAGTGCAGATATATTGTTACAGCCTGACAATTATGGCGATCACGAGCAATCGACAAAAAGACGCAGAGACAGCCCTCGCAGCTAAATAAGCCAGATAAGTGAACAAGCGAGATATGTATGAACACCGGCTGGATAGAGGTAAACATGAACAACAAAAGCTGAGTGGGTGGGCAGCGAGATGAAAGCGATGAGCTGGCAATTTTTTGACATCACTTGAATGGCATCAGCGTTTTCGGGCAAATCTTTTGCTGAGTGGGAAAAAAAACTACAAACAGTGGGGTTCGATCGCCTGACCTCCGCATTTGAAGTTTGGTCTTGTTTGAAAGCGAAGATTCAAAATTTGGCGGAGACTCTGTGACATTAGGGCACTTTAGGAGCCACTATCAAGATAGTGGGCATTGCTACCGCACCTATAAGCTTTTGCCCAGCATAATATCCCAGCTCATCTTCCTCTACCCACCATGTACCTGAACTCCCTCGATAATGATTACAAAACTATCACCTTTCGGGCTTGTATTCTCATCTTTATAGCTAGCAATAGACGCATTGTTCCACGGCAATACCAGCTTGAAGCATCAAATGCAATGGCTTGACTGTACCGCCGACTCTGGCACCAGCTCCAGAAAAACGCTCTGTCAAATGCCCACTAACTTTAGGTAGTGGGTCCTATGGTGCGATGGGCTATTTTTTTTGGCTGTAAATTACATTGTTTGGTCTTATTAGGGCATATCGGAGGTCATAGGTTCGATCCTCGCATGTTGCCCTTTTTGAAAATGTCCTTAAAAGCTCTGATTCACTGTTGATTCTTTTGTACGGCCTGCTGATTGTCTTTCTCTGCATTATGAGTTGCACTCCTGGTGAGACCTCAATCTGCAGCTGTCTGTCTAACAATGTTTTGATTTTTTTTTTTTTCAATATGAATCAAGTAAGGCAGCATCTGGTCCTGAAATGGTGAGCTTTCCTATCCTTGCATAGCAGAATATTCTGGTCAATTTTCTCTATTCCCCATTCCACTACTTTGCTTTGTTTCTGTAGTATGTAACAAACCCCGACACAGTCGGGGTTCCCAAGCCCAATGCGAGCTGGTCGACGTGTCGACTGAGTGAGAATTGCGCACCATTGATTTTTGTTGTGAATATGTATCTGCAGTTTTAACTCCTCAGCTGAGTGAATCAGTTCTAGTCTCTCTAGACAGTTACTGTGATGTTACCAGCTTGTTCCTCACTCATCACAAAATCAGTTCAGCCAGAGTTGACTTTCAAATGAAAGCTCCTTGTAAATTATGTTCCTGATGTGCTCTGAGGCAGTTAGTGGGCTCTGCCGCAAAGTGCGCTACAAGTGTTATAATCCTTAATCTCTTATATCCAAACACCACTTCTATTACGATCTCTCCACTGAAATGACTCCAAATACTACAGGTGTAGATTAATTTCTCATTTGCTTGCGCTCTCTGATGATTTTTCTCAGGCGGCTGATTTTGAACGATGAGGGAGTCAGAGGGACAAGAACTGTTTGCATCAACGAGGACACTCCTAGTGACAGGGAGCTTTAGGATGTGTGTGGAATCCTGCCTTGTTTGCCATTATTCCTGTAACGACTTTGGAACAACGCATCCGAGATGGATATTATCAGCATTTGATTGTCCAACCAGAAAAACTCAGAATGTACCAGGGTCACCTTCCGCGACTAGCTAGACTACTTCACAAGCAATGCTTCCTCAAAACAATTGGACGAGGCGCACTTCCATCATCCCGCTGGATTACTGCAGCACGGCCTTCCTCCGTTTCGACCTACCTGGGACATGCTCAACGAGTTTCGGCTTCGCCTCCGCAAGGGTATTCCATTTCAGGTTCTCTCTGGAACTCTACCTACTCATATAAAGACCGCCATCCACAACCACCTCAATTTTGCCCTAATTGAGCAGTCTCGTTGAAGCTATCATCAAATCGGCCCAATATTGTCTATGCTACTCACCACATTGTCGAATCGCTAAAGGACTTTTGCAATGCCAAATTCCCCGTCTCCATTCCATATAAACCCGTCATCAAATCGCTAGTCTTCCACATAACACAAAGGAGTGTGCTGGATTAACCGAGCATCTTGACAAACGGTGACCCCCGGAGCTGCGCAACACAGGAATCGTCCGACACTACCATAGTGGAATGTCGAAGGAGTACCTCACCCAAGTATTCGAAGACTTTTGCAATCCAAACGGCATGTGCAAAATTCTAAACGCAACAGAGAGGCTTCTACGGTGAGGTAATATCTAATTCCCTGTCATTGCTTATTATATCTGCGCTCAGGGCTTGGACGTTCCTGACGTTGAGGCTGTTATTGACTATGGGCTGCCACAGAAAAAGTCCACAAGCCAGCATGCCGGAAGAGGCAGTCGACGCGGCCAATTGGCGGTATATCTTGTATGGCTGAATCCTGGGCATTTACAGCATCGTTGGATACTGTCGTGCCGGACAGTACAAACCCCGATCGTCCCATATCCGGTCGTCTGACCAAAACCACGCCCAAACCTGCTCGTGCTGGTCTCGCGATGATTTTATACGTCCGCTCAGCTGTCTGACTGCGAAGTATGATAAGTCAGTATCTCGCGGACCGGTCTGCTGAAGGTCCGTTACTCTTTGCTGCAGTTATAGCTGTCATACTCAACTCTATCAGCTCTTTCAATATCATTTACCTGGTGTTGTGATCGGCCACATCCTGAACAGCCGCACATACAGTTCGATAAGCGTACATTCTTTCCTGGTTGCTTCATCTATGAAGAGGAGAACGGAGCAATATATGCGGGTTACGTCGATGAATCGGATCGTGTCCATTGCAAATGGAGGGCACGGGGCGTTTCAAACCACAAGGTTGACCTAGTCTGTAGTTGACCACGTCACCGGATATATGCCCCACCCTTATTATATAATCGTCGGAGTTTGAGTTCGCTTCCATGGCCATTCAGTACAGTATAGTAGGGTTCCTTGGATAGTGAGACATCCTTGGGTATTTTTTTTTTGAAAACTCCCCAGCATCCTCCGAGGTCGAAATTCTTATCTCCTGTACATTATGCACTCTAACCCTGTCTACCGAATAAATTTCAGGTCCAGAGGCGCGTTGGCGCTTAAAGGGGAGGACATTTGGTATAACTCGCTACCCAATCAAGCCATCAATCACTTTCCTTCTCATCAATTGTGTATTAATCTGACCACCATTGGCCTCAACTATTTTCCTGATGAAAATTCAACCTCTTGGCTACAAACTTCCCTAAAAAAAGTCGGGAAATTCGACCAAGATTGATGCGTCTGGCTGCGAAAGGCGTGACACCTCTGTTGGCACGTGATATATTTATTGACACGTCATCATTCATCTTCCTGACCGCGCCTATGAACCAACACGACGCTGGCCGGCTCATGTCTCGCACTAAACCGGAACCCGACCGTGTTCAAGGGTCCCGAGAATAGGCGCCAAAAGGCAACCGAAAATAGCCGATGGATCCGAATGATGTGTGATGTCACGCTATCCAAGGAACCCGATGTAGGACTGATCGACTGTGGAGAGTAACTTTTTTAATCTAGCTACATTTTACCAACTGAATTCGTGAAATTCTGCAGCCTGGCTCACTATATGTTCTAGTATCTACAAACTTAAATTCAGATTTTATCTCTTTGCATTGAGGACTCTGCAGTAGAAATATCAAAGTGGGTATCCAAGGAACCCTACTATACTGTACCTCCATTGACTCTATCTACAAAGTTTGATCGCGTTAAGCTCCGGGACTGCCCCCCCCTCGACTTCCACGGACGCCGCTACCCCCGGGGTCTGCGCGCATACCCGTCGTAACATCGTTGGGGAGGCCATTTTTCCGACCGCAGATACGTGCTCCTCGAGGTGGGATGACTGACAGCCAGCGGACCACGGGAAGCTGTTCGACGTAATGGAGAGCCGAAGCCCGGTGAGGATGCTTGGGCGCGAGGCGGATATTGTTCTGGACGAGCGGAGTGATCGCGTGATTCATGGGGAGACATAAGTAACTTGCAACACGGTGGAGGAGGGAGCACTCCAGACGCACCGGAGCAGGGAGTACATATCGATGCTTCCTTCTCCAGCGCTGCCAGCGATGCGGTACGATAGCCACCTATAATGCACCGCGCTATTGACTTGTTGACTCGCTCGAGAGGTATAAGCGCCACCGTCGCCAAAGGGAAGAACGAGTTGACGCCGTAATCTGCTCTTGGAAGGACCACTGTATTAGCGAGATCGCGAATCATGAATGGTTTCAAACCCCAAACTGCGTGGGTGAGGGCGAGGGCAGTGTTGAGAGCCCTGGCTGCCGAGGCCGCTCTCGACTTGATGTGAGCGTCGCCAGTAAGTTTTGAGTCTAGCAGCACGCCGATCCACTTCACTAGGTCAGATGGGTGAATTGTGATCCCGTCGAAGGTTACGCAGTATGAAGAAAGGTCCGCCCGTCCCTGGGAGTGGTGTAAGAGTTCGGATTCGAGATGTTCGAATGTTGCTCCATCCGCTTTCGCCCATTCCGCTGCGATGGCTGTTGCCTTGTTCAAAACGAGGACGTTCTGGGACGGGGACTTGCTCGCCGTGCTGATGGCCTTGAGTCGACGAAGAAGGCGGTTGATGTAGATCAGAAAGGGACAACCGAAAGAGCTGATCCTCGGGGAGCGCCTTCCAACCTGCACCTGAATGTGACCGTACGAACGCCATAAATAACAACAGTAACAAGGTGAAAGTGTAGGAACGAAGCAACCCAGCGGATGAGCATTCGCGGGAAGCCAAGTGCTGCCATCTCCTGTACCACCACCCGATGGGAAATCCGGTTGAAGGCACCCTTGAGGTCGTAGAAGAGGGTGGAAACAGTATTTCCCTTGTCTAGCTGCTCCTTTACGCGATGTATGTAGTCGTCGATAGCCTAGAGCGTGCTGTGACCAGGGTGACCACCGTGCTGTGTGGCCTCGAGGAGGTTGAGGGATTCCGCGTCGAAGGATAGACGGTCCGCGACGAGACGCTCTAGGGGTCAGGCCAATGTGTTCGTAGTTTTCTATTGGACGCCATGCCTTCGGGGAGGTTTTATCTTTCTTGCCTGCTTTGTGCACGGGGGTGGCAACGTTAGCCTTGAATGGGGAGGGTTTAGCGCCGAGGGTGAGAGATGCGCGGCAAATGGCACGGATCCATCCACAAAGCACCGGGTATCCACGCTGGACGTGTTCCATCTGGATGCCGTACCGGTCCGGTGCTTTCCACGGTGACGACGACATTATCACTCGGTCGATTTCAGAATCGGTGGGCGGGATGAAGGGGCGTTCAACCTCGATGGCGATGGTTTCGGCTAATGCAATGGGGTCTGTATCATTAAGGAGGCAGGCATGAAATCTTGCCTGTTCGCCGAGGGCAGAAGTCCGCTGAGAGGCGAAGCCTCCAGGCGGACCCCCCTCTCGCATTCCCCGGTCGCCGCTGCCAGTCTGGTCTACGCGCGTTTCCGGAGTCACATTTGGGGACGAGGGATCGTTAGTTGATAGCGTAAGTAGGAGCGAGTTCCGTGGCCATTTCTCCGAACCAGGCGCGGCCGAGAACGCGGCCACGATCAACGTGGGAGAGAGCGATGTCCCCCGTGCTGGGGTCGGAGATAGATGGGAATACAGCAGAACATCGCCCCTTCATGCGCTTAAGAGCTTTGTAGACGTCTATTCGTTCGAGCTCCTTTACAAAGGTCATCCACACCTCGAACTTCGCCTGTGAGATGGCACGGTAGAATGCGCGGCGAGCGTCGAGCCGCTCTGTGCGTATCTTCTCGGTTCGAATGCGCTGGTAGGAGCGCCTTAGTCTGCGCATGGTGGTACGGAGAGAGGTGAGGAGGGGCTTCCACCAGCGCTTGGCCATAGATGAGGGGCGATGACATGGAGTAGAACCTTCCATAGCATCAAGAAGTACTTCGTCCAGAAAGTTGACCGCGTCATCTAGCTCCTCGACAGTATTGATGGACGGTAGTGGGCGAAGACCTAGTTTGTCATCATCAGGAAAACCGTCCAATGGTAATACCCCCGGATTAGCCCTAAGTTCAGGGTAATTCGGTCGAATATCTTCGGTTAGTTCAATTACCTTTCTAGCAACCTGCCAGGTAAATTACCACTAATTTCGGGGTAATTTACCTCCACTTTGCAAGGCTAGGCAAGGCTTTCCTGGTATTTCCGCTTGACATGGATGCTATTAGTTGCTCATCCAACATTTGGTTTTATCAGAAAATTTCCATATATTCATAATGTACATACAATACATGACAAAGGCTCTACACCCATCCTCTATACATACATACACTACACCAACGGACCAAAGGTGAACCGAAATGGAAAAAAAATATTGCATACATTACGTGAACTAGGTGATGAAATAATACATACAACGACACAAGCAGGTGGTTTTGAGGATGGCGCACACGGCCGACAAGATACACTGCGGTGGCGACTAGCTGGACCAAGCGGTGTGATGTAGACTGGAGTTGGGCAGGTGCAGGCAGGTGTGGTGCGCGAAGCGCCGAATCGTGTGGAGACAGACTTGGTGGGTGTGGGGGGGTGGCGCTGTGGCGGGAGCTAACGGTCCACGAGGAAAGGAAAAAAGGTATAGGGGTTTGAATGGGTTAGTAAAATATCGAGCGGGACTTCATCACTCACCTACGGACTCCGACGCAGTCTCGATCTAGGCCCGTCCCCTTACAGCTGGTAAGACGCCGCCTGCTGCAAGCATGCCGTGTCCCGCATGACATTCGAGAGCGCGCAGCGCATCGTGAGCTCACGGAAGTCGCCAGCGCGCTCGCTGCAACGCGGTGACTTGACATCACATGCGTGAAACCGGCGCTGGCGGGCTTGTGGACAGTCGCAGCTCATGGAAAAGCGGGGTGAGCGAGCGGGTGTGCACCTCACGGCGCGCTGTGAAGGGGGGGCAGGGAGGGGGGAGGGGGAGTCAGCAAAGGAAAAAAATGAGGAAAACGGAGAGTACGCACCTTACTGTCCTTGTCGCATTCACCCGCACTTGTCGTTATTCTCACACCCTTCGGACGTCCGTTTTCGTATGCATGAGCAGCGCATTCCACGGCCGACTCCATACACCAGTGGATACGGGAGCGTCCAGTCTGTTGATCGGGTGTTGGGGAGACGGCGAGGAGAATGATGTGTGATCGCCCATGCCTGCTGCGGCGACGTGGGGGCGTTAAGAGGCGAAGAAAACAGGTAGGGGGACACAGACATACGGTGGGCGTCTTGCGAACCGACGGCACAATATCAGGCGCTAGGACCAATACACTCAGCGGATTGAGATGGAGAGAAGAGGAGGACATGACTTACCTGCAGCAGTATGGGGCAAGCTTGAGCGGCGGCGACCGCCTTCACACACAGGCAGAGAAAAGCCCGTCAGATAGACGTACACACGAAAGACTCAAAACACTCACAGGCTACCCGAATTGTGACTGGGAGGAAGGGACGTAACGTTTGGGAGGAATTTGAGCCAGACCTGGCAGCTGCTGCGAGAGGAAGGTCGGGGAAGGTGAAGGAAAGGAAAAAAGGTGTTTGATGTTGTTGTGGAGGCATCAAAACGAACTGTCCCCGCGCTCACGTGCTTACCTGCCACAGTGTCGTACAGTGCCGTACAGTTTAGGGCAGGCGCTGTCTCGCGTTATCTCGCATTTTGGATTGCGAGAATTCACCGGCAAGTCTGGACAAAGTAACTCAAGGTCGGAAAAAAGTACGTCGGTATCACTTCAACTGCTGTTCAGCTGTTCATTCATTTTGGCCCGAGTTACCAATTTACTTTTTACCTCAACGCAGATACCGCGGTAATTCTCCAAATGAGGGGGAAATTACCACCATTATCCGGGATTCCCCATATTCTGCCTCATTTATTAGCGAGAACTAAATTAGAGGGAAATTTCCGGGAAATTAGGAAAGTAGTGTTTTCCTGATGATGCAGAATCCCAAGGAACAAGTCCAAGTCCATTTTAGCGGCATTAAACTTGGTTGACCTTGATAGCGTGACATCAAAGATCAAAGGCGAGCCTATAGTGTATCGGTAAGTGGTCACTGCCGACACAGAGTGAAGGATCCACGGTCGCGTCTACCGCCATGAAGGAGGGCGAGGAGAAGCCAAGGTCAATGAAGTTGCCGGAAATATGGGTTGAGACATCGGGTGGTGTGACCAGGAGGAGTCAGAATTCAAGGAGTAGGGCGTGGAGTTCGAAATCGTCCTCACACAAGGGAGTTTTCGTGTTGAGGTCCCAGTGGGGGTGATGGGAGTTGGAATCGAGGGCGAGGAGCGTCTTCGAGAGCGGGTCAAGGTGTCTAAGGGCGTGTCGTAGTAGCTTAACCCCTGCGCGTGAGATACAGTCATTATAAAGGTTTATTTGCGTAAGTTTTGTGGAGCCGAAGGTGAACTCAAACTCAATGACGAGGATGTCCCCCGAACTGCCTACATATGGCAAAAACATGTGGCGAGCACTTTTACGGCAAAATGCTTGCGACATATTTTGCCTACGCAGGCAAGCTGGGCCCGAGCCTAGGGTGAAGCGTTGAGTCGGACACCGTGGAGGGTAGAGAAGAGAAAATGAATCGGGCTTACCAACTTTGGGATTTCCGCATCACGGTGTGGGATACACTGTAATTGTGGCCCACCGAAGCCGCCCCCGTACATAAATCCCCAAGCGGCACCGAGTCCCCGCAACCCATACTGCCCGTGTATCCGGTACTGCGCTTAAAATCAAGAACTAGGACCTCTTATAGTAGAAATGGCCGGTCCGTCTCATTTCCTCGCCCTATTATATATTGCACTCTCTGCAAGCACGTTGTCATTCAGTTTGAGTGTTCCGAGGGGAGAAGTAGAAGTGAGACAACTTCGCATGCATAATCCGGACTGTACAGATTAACTCAGAAACTGCAATGCAACGGTACCTCCCTAGCTCCTGGTCATCAGATTACATGTTACGAAGGCACCCACCCTCTGGGGACAAATGTCACGGAGCAGTGCAATACTTACTACACAGCAAAGCCCGGAGACACCTGTGCAGGAATATCGAACCTGTTCAACATATCCTCCTCTGATTTCTGGAAATGGAACTATTGGGTCCAGAGACCTGACTGTCCAGTCGGGGAAGATGTCACTTACTGTGTGTCTGGGGATGGTCCCTGTCTCTATACAGATCGAGTCTCGTCAACGGATACCTGTGACACCTTGAACAGCCGAACAATCCTGACGAATAACTGGGGAAACTTTACCGAACGAAACCCCCAGATCCGAACTCCAATGGTCAATGCATCTTGCGATGCCGTCCTCGAATATTATAGAGATAGTTTAGTATGTATCGGAGACGTTGCTCCACAATGATGGGGGACTCGAAAAGCGCCACCGGGCGAGTTTGGATAGAGAACGAATTACATATACATAAGAACGTATCCACAGCATCTGAGCCGGTCCTAGTCATGGGCATCAATCGTGAAACATACGCGCCTCATCCGATACTTCGTAGGCGGGCGGGCTGTGCTCGATCGATGTGATATGTGCCTCGAGCAAGCGCACCCGCCGCTCTAATTCGCGCTCGCGCCCGCCCCCAGTCGCGGGCTCCTCCGCGACATCGCCACCCGCTGGTTCTTTATCATGAGCAGCTATTCAATGCCGTATGCGAATACGACGTACCAGCAGAGGTACCCTGGGAATCCCAGCGCAGAATGATCGGATCCTTCCGGGAGCCTGTGTACCGCCCCTCCTATGAATCGCCCGACTGAGAATAACAAGCAAACACACCTGTTCCGGAGATAGCATCCGCGTGGGGCTGAATCTGAGACAGGCCCAAACCACTTTGAGCGGCGCACTGCTCTGGGAAAGTCAAGAAGATTCGAAATTTGGGCGAGCCAGTGCCTTGGGTTGAGGAACACACCTAGGATTCCGAGGGTCACTGTGGGTGCCTCGGAGTGCGCCTTATCCTCATCGCCGTCGATGCGCTGGCGCCGGCGCTTTACTCGAAAGTACCACCACACGGCGAAGAGAAGTGTAATGAATAGGAGCACACCAACGACCGCGCCCGCGATGGGGCTTGTTTTGCTTGTGTGCTTGCCGGAAGGGCTATAAGAAAAGAGTGAGTTCATCTACAAGCATGCGCTGGGGACAGGGACGGACGAGGGTGGTTTGGTCGATGAACCTGAAGCTGAATGGCCCGTCCCGGAAGCAGATACAGATGTTGGTGATGTCACTGACGTGGCGCTTTGGCTGGTGCTGGAGCCGGTCAGAAACGGTTACAATAATGTAGAAGTGTGGTCCCACCCAATTTGGCAGCTGGCACCCTCAGCTGGTGTATAATGAGTTCAGGCAACGGGCAAATAAATGTGGACGCACGCCGTACACCGAGGAGGATCGGGGGTGTGTCCGCCATCGTACCCGTCGAATCGCTGAGTTCGAGCGTAAAAGTCGAGTCTACGCGAATAGGCAATATGAGTACGACGGATAGGTTGTGTCTGGGTAGAAAAACAACATATAACATATGGAGGTAGAAGCCTGACCTACGGAGAGCGACACGTCTTGCCACAAGAAGGACGTGCCCTGCAGGCCCGAAACAACTGTTTCGACAGCTTGGTCCGCTAATATGAGGCTATTCCCGCTTTTTTTTTAGCACCGCCGTACATCATGGAAGAAGGAACATACACCTATAGCGGGTTGGATTCGACGATATCTTAATGGACGCCTGAAGACTCACCAAAGAATACGGGGCTGCGAGTTGAATCAGAGACAGATTTTGATGCTCGAAGCAGGAGGCTTACGAGTTCCTCCACTCCAATCGACTGTTAGGGGGCAACCCACAGCTACCTCGCACAGGCCATCCGCACATACGCCGTTCCTGCAACACGGATGAAGATTAAACTGTATGGTGTAGGCTATCAGTCGCACGGAGTGATTTGAAGGGGATCGACGCCCCGGGTGGTGCCGAACAGAAACAAGAATACCGTTGCTTGAGGGATCCGCCGCATACCAAACTGAGGGAGTAAGTATGGAGAGTTGTTGTGTCGTGGCAACCCTTGTGTGTGAGTGTTGATCCCATCAGTAAATCATCCACAAAGACTCCCACGCTGTCGAGCTGCTTCCTTTGAGTCACGACGACTTCTGCATTACTTCTGCTACGAAAGGAACGTAACGGAACCACCCAGACCTAGACTCACCATCCAAACTTGATCCAAACTGGGACTTTCTCCACTTTTTTCTCTCGGAGGTTTACAAAACGTACTGTATTGATTAACCGTTCTTTGACACAAGATATGCCTTCACTACGCTCCGGCAGCGAAGGGGAAAGTAAGTATTCACATTTTTTTATACCAACATGTTAGGGGATGTTGTGCACTTTCCTCGCCAGGGGTTCTGGGGTCGGTGGTTGGTGATGGGCTGCCAATGAACCGTCACATATATGTTAGAAGCTTCGGCTTGATAGATAAAGACTCCTCTGTCACCAACGCCAGATATCGGAGGCTACAGACACTGGCTGAGCATCTTAGGTATCCTCATTGCGGCCGAAAATCCCCGACCCCAAAGTTCCATGCGAGAAAAGCAATAGATATGCGAAAGGCTCCAAAAAGCGGCCGACTATGGACACACTCTGGTTTTCTCCTCTGATTGTAACAACAATCATCTGTCGAGCTTTTATCTCTAAGACTCCGCAGGAGTCGTGTTTGTGTACGACATCACAGCTGCTATGTTATTCATTCCAGAAACCTGTGTCTTGATCTTGATGACAGGTTCCGCAGTTTTGGGAGGTCTGCACTGTTGTTGTTGTTCTATTAAAGTGTGCTTGGCGGCGGTCAGTTCGTGATGTGATTGAGGTCCGAATCAATATCATAACTGGTCCGGTAAGTGCAACGAAATTTTCAACTTCCACTTCATTGTACTTATATGTCTGCAAATTTCAATTTTTACGGAACTACATCATTAAACAGAAACACTAATTCAATAAATTCGTTGAGGCAGGACGATTTTCGTTCTGGGATTTATAAAACGAGAAGGGGAAACTGAACAGAAAAGTAGCTGTTAGCACTGAGAAAGAGAACAGGATTGAATCCACTCACGTCATCTTCATTGTCTTCATTGTCCTCATGGGGTTTGCAGATCTTGATCGGGCTGAGCTGGTATTGTCCAAATAATTTAGAGTCGAAGAAAAATTGAACAAAAAAGAACACGCACTTAGCTTTTGTCCTCTTCGTCGTTGGAACTCTCGACGGTCACCTGTATGGAGTCCGCGCCATCTTCTTCACTTTGTTACTTCGCTTAGCGTTGTGAAAGTTCCTGAGTTTGATCGCTTTCCGTGAAAGTTCGTGACTTCAGCCGGATTTAGTGAAACTTCGTCACTTCTTCTGGATACCGTGAAAACTCGTTACTTAGGCTGCCGACAGTGAACATGTGACCGTGTCCAACCACGTGAAGAGTGTGTCGTCAGTTGCAGGTGTATTGTTCAGATCGACAAACCCTGGGAGATATATTTATTTGATTGCAGAGACATTTGTTTCAGTGCATGATACATTCCCCCAGGCCGACGCATAAAATCTCCACATGTCTTGAGCTTTGCTTGGAACACGAAACATTTTTAGGAATTCGCCGCATGAGTTCCAGAGCTGTCGAAGATGGTTGGTGGCTCGGGGGACTCGGCTGGGACCGAGGGCAAAACAGGCCGATGTTCATTGCAAACCCCTGCCGAATATATCGAAGTTAGGTGGGAAAAGAGGCTAAAACACTACAATTCATGTGGAACGGGGTAGAGAACAGCCCAATAGTCATTAACTACAGAATATCAAGATTTTTGAGCTGTATTTTCTACTGTCTGTAAGCCTGCTATTAGGCTATTATACTCTGCCTACGATAGGGCGATTGAAAAATCCTGAACTGCTCCAAAGTACAGATAATGCACAAAAACATTTTAAGCAGTCAAATCAATGCTTACCGTTTTGAGTGGACGGAGCACATCTTGTTGAATGGTGCAGTAGCTCGGGAATTCATGATGTTGCTGTCGGGGGCTAAAAATGATTTACATTGTCCCGCATGTTCAAAACAAACAAATGAAAAACTTACCATCACTCTATATGTTCGGATCTCTGCTGTCTTTGAAATGGCTCTGCGGGTCAGGTCCGTTGATTACGAGCTGAATGTGGGATGGGCAGCGGTGAGTTGTGACGCAGGGAGAAGTACACCAGCAATGCCGTGGCCTGCGGGATACATTCCTTTGGCAGCTCGAATATGCTCACATTTGAAGTGACTGGGTGTTGAGCACTGGTGTGGATGCCTCTGCTAAGCACAGAAAGCTCTAGGTTAGTGCATGGACAGAAATAAAAAAAAAAAAAAAATTAGGTACATACCACCACCGGGGACAACAGGCTTACACTGCCTGCCTGCGATGAGTTCTGGTTGAATGACCATGCCCTAGGTGCTGTTTTCCCTACAGACAGTCACTCACTGAGTCGGGGGCGCGTTGGGAACGTCGCAGGGGTTGATGGTGGCGGTGGTAGAAGAGAGGAATGTTCTATTCGTGTCGTTCCGTAATTCCGGTGATCAAACAATGCACTTCCCACACGCGCACCCAGAAGTGACGAGCTTTCTCAAAAATTTAGCCGAGGTGACGAGCTTTCTGAGATATTTGATGAAATGACGAACTTTCACAGTTTTCCATCAAAGTGACAAACTTTCCCATTCCTAAATGAAGTAACAAAGTGATGAAGATGGGTACTACTCCCTGTATGTAGGGCTCAGGGATTTGAAGCGGATGTGTCCCTGCATTTTTGTTTCTATAGGGATTTAAACCAGATCTGACAGTAAAAACAGCGTGACTTACCGAGCTGCGACAGTTGTTGCCACCTGCAGAGGGGACCGAAGTGGATGCATCGACCGACAGCCTAGTCTCTTAGAGCCAGACACTTCAATCAAATGAACCTCGTACCTCGGTTGATTGAAGTCTGTGATTAAGCGCGGGGGTCCGATCAGGGGTTCGCCCTTATTACAACATAATCTTCGCTTAGCTGCGTTTTGGTTGTTTTCACTCTACGGCACCCTTTTCTCTGTTCTCTTGGTGTGGAACTCAATATTAGAGCATTTTTGAGATGATCTACCACTTTGAATTTTTTTAAATGGTGCTTGAATCCACGTAGTAGCTCATACTTCAATGCGATAGGACATTAACATGCCAAAAACCCATCAACTTCACTCATCAATAGCTTCGGCCCACGATGCTCAAAAAAACTGAGAAAATTTGGGTGCACAGAAAACATCTCTAATATTCTGCCGAGGATATATCTGAGGTTCAAGGACTGGGGCAAGGGCCTCAAAACGTGATTATGTAATAAGGGCGAACCCTGATCGGACCCCCGCGCTTAAAACTGGACTACCGACAGCCCAGACTCGTTTGATTTGATGAGAGTGTTCACAGTGCGTTTGGCGGAAGGTGTCTTGAAAAAGGTGGCCTGGGGGATCACGAGAAGGCGAACGAAGACTGAAGGAGGATAGTCAAAACATTGAGAAATTTGCGCTCCACAAAATTTTGGCTGTGTTTGACAGAAACTCCGTGAGCCAGGAAGTTCACCAAATCGCGTGAACCTTGCATGAACCCGTGAACTTGGTGAACTGCTTGCATAAGCTTGTCGATTCACGGGCCGCTTGACATGACAATATCGGAGTCTATACACGAATTTTATTGCAAAATTGAGTACGGTAACAAGCTACTAGATTGGCCGCTCGGCGGCGGGCACGAGCATGTACGGTGAAACGAGCTGCATCGAGAACATCGACTTCGACAGCCGACGACAGCCGAGTCAAGTCGAGACGAAGACAAGCGACGATGGTGAGGGAAAGGACATCGGTGGTGTGAGTTCAGGCCCGTAGGCAGGGTTCGGGAGAAGCGGGGACTAGCGGGGAGCGGGGCGTCTGAGTCGGACTTGCGCGTCGGGTGTGACCAGTGACGATGCAGAGTGCTTCTAGCATGGCGCTCACCGGCCGAAGCTTTGTGTACGTCTGCCCATCCATATTGAAGAGTTTGACGCTAGGCGGGCGCTTGCAGGGCGTTGGGCGGCAGGAGACAGGAGCAATCAACTGGGACAAACAAAGCCACTGCCCCCGATCGGCCGGAATAAGCCGAGATTTCACGAGAGTTCACCGGTGAACTGTGGTGAACTGTTCACGGCGGTGAACTTTTTCATATACGCATGTTCTCGTGTTTGAGGTGTCGAGGAACTTAAATTGAGACAATATTTTGAATGTTTTGAAGTTTTGATGCAAATTGGTCGCAAAGTTGAAAAAGAGAGGCCAAGATTTATGTATTCAGGAGCTTTGATTGTGACAGAGGGACTTTTGAAGAATGTTACACAAAACCAGGCAACGAAGGGAGCTGGAATGAGTAGCACTGAGGAAAGCGCACCGAAAGGCAGGTGGGATCAAATGAAAGGACCGTTCATGCTAGTCTTTTTATACTGCACTCGTGTCCGCCGGTTATGAATGGGATCCCGGCGAGGTGGAACAAAAACCCGGCCGTTTAGTGAAGCTGTTGGCTCGTGGATGAGATCAGCCTGGCCACCATGAAGTCCCGAAATGGATTACTTGGATTCAACAGCTTGCTGTTGTGGCGCAATGTGAAGGTAGTTAATTTCGGGCATCGTGAGAGTGCTAACACCAGAAGGAGCCAGTAATCAAAATAAGCAATGCTGTGTGTACTGCGGCGCAGCGGTCATGGACTGTTTGAGTGTTAAAGATTGGGACGAGCACAGTGAACAACGTAAGGAGATAGCGCCGTTAAAATGGAAGGTCGGTTGAAACGGACGACGTGTACAGCAATTTCAATGGTATTAGAAAAGACGCATAACCCAGTGAGTGCGAGACGAGAATCATGGGAAAGGCTCCACATAAAAGCTGTATAACTTCCAGGTGAGGAGCGGAGACAATGAGGGTGGCGTCAGGCTGAGGAAGATAAGAGCAAATAATTCAGCAGCAAGTATTCGTTAGCGCAAGCCGTCTTGAACTCGACAGATCGCAGTCGTATCGGTGAAATTTCGGCCAGAAGACCAAGTTTCTATTTAGGCGACATTGCTGTGTTGATTGGAAAAGCTGTGGACGTTCGAAATGAGGAGCAGAGAGAGTAGAACAGGGTAGCCTTGAAGGGAATAAAGCCAAACAGTCCCCAACGAATTGAGCAGTAATCTTAATAGAACGAGTAATTTTGCTCGTTCGGCGGTGCAATTTCTCCATATATCCATCTCCTTCATGCCTCCCTTTGTTCTTCCTCTGGTCTTAACTCCATTTGGCTTCAACTTTCTGTGCTTTTAACACAGGTGTTCCATCTGTGATGGAACACCTGACCTGCGCGTGGTTCTTTCCTGATAGCGCAGCGGATTGCAGTTGCTGCTACCTACGGCGCAGCGGCATTCTATTCAACCGGCCATGAGGCCACGCAATCCTGCCGAAAGATCCTCGACATATGTAAGAGGGGCGCTGCTATCATGTAAAATTCTCATCTTTTGCCCGCTTTGCTCATCCTCAAATAATTAATTCTTTGTCTAACTCTGTTTCTCAACTCTTCTGTCTGCTCCTGGGTACTTGGCTTCAACTCAATTTTACTCACTCTGCAGGCTATATTTGTCCTGGCGCAGATATAATCAATCTATTCCCTGGAAAAATTCAATAGCTGTAGCCTGTCGCTCTTGCTCCTCTCAAATTTCCGGGATGGTCGCGGGACTTAATCTCATTCGCTCTTTGAACCTCTGGTTTTGCACTATCATACTGAGTACCTATGGCTGTCAGTGTTGTTTACTTTCTCATTTCACTCGCCAATCTTTCTTGCCCACAGTGTTGGTCAATCAATCCCCACTCAAAATCCGTGGACGAAGCATTCTATGACACAGTACTTTTCACCTCTCGCACATTCCCGATGTATATTTCTTTTTCCAAATGAAAAAAATCCCCCCCCGTGTCGGGATAATGCTGTCGCAGGTCTGTTCCTCAGAAATTCAGGGTGGCACGAGTTTTAGATTTTTCTCGTGACCTGAGGTAAATGGTCCCATGTTTCTTGATGGTGATACCGGAGCGAAGCGGCGGTCTATCTTGTACATGTTGGTTTTCTCCGTGGAATCTCGGACCCATCGAACACGTTTCCCTTGCTTTTCTATTCTATCCCTCGCCACCCTCGCTGCCGAGTACTGTAGTACCCATCTTCGTCACTTTGTTACTTCGCTTAGGAATGGGAAAGTTTCTCACTTTGATGGAAAACTGTGAAAGTTCATCATTTCATCAAATATGAGAAAGCTCGTCACCTCAGCTAAATTTTTGAGAAAGCTCGTCACTTCTGGGTGCGCGTGTGGGAAGTGCATTGTTTGATCACCGGAATTACGGAACGACACGAATAGAACATTCCTCTCTTCTACCACCACCACCATCAACCCCCGTGACGTTCCCAACACGCCCCCGACTCAGTGAGTGACTGTCTGTAGGGAAAACAGCACCTAGGGCATGGTCGTTAAACCAGAACTCATCGCAGACAGGTAGTGTAAGCCTGTTGTCCCCGGTGGTGGTATGTACCTAATTTTTTTATTTTTTTATTTCTGTCCATGCACTAACCTAGAGCTTTCTGTGCTCGGCAGAGGCATCCACACCAGCACTCAACACCCAGTCACTTCAAATGTGAGCGTATTCGAGCTGCCAAAGGAATGTATCCCACAGGCCACGGCATCGCCGGTGTACTTCACTCGGTGTCACAACTCACCGCTGCCCATCCCACATTCAGCTCGTAATCAACGGACCTGACCCGCAGAGCCATTTCGAAGACGGCGGAGATCCGAACATATATAGCGATGGTAAGTTTTTCATTTGTTTGTTTTGAACATGCAGGACAATGTAAATCATTTTTAACAAATGTCTCTGCAATCAAATAAATATATCTCCCGGGGTTTGTTGATCTGAACAATACACCTGCAACTGACGACGCACTCTTCACGTGGTTGGACACGGTCACATGTTCACTGTCGGCAGCCCAAGTAACAAGTTTTCACGGTATCCAGAGGAAGTGACAAAGTTTCACTAAATCCAGCTGAAGTCACGAACTTTCACGGAAAGCGATCAAACTCACGAACTTTCACAACGCTAAGCGAGTTTAAGCGAAGCTAAGTGAAGTAACGAAGTGATGAAGATGGCGCGGACTCCTCGCTGCCCTGGCAACATTCCACTCTCCCCCTTTGCTTCCGTGCCATATTCTGCACCAAAAAATTGGGTCGTGTCCACCGTTGTTGCAACTGGGCGGCCACATGTTCTTGTATGGATTTTGTCAAAGTCAAAATGTGACTAAATTTGTTGTATTGAGAGCTAAGGCAGAGGAGGCGCGAGTCGACTTAGTGGGAGACCAATCGAGCTTGTTACAACCTTTCTTGTGTCTCACGACGACTCTCGCGATAATTCTGATGCCTCGAAAACTTACTGAATCTAGTTCGCTAAAACTCGATCGGAAAATAACAACCTCTATGCCATTCCTTGCAGCTTATACTTTCTCAACTCAGGCATGCCTCGCAAGATCATAGGTAACCTCGCGCATGCAGGGATGTATCTTTCATACAAACTAGTGAAGACTATGCATTCGACACTCGCGACGGGCCAGATTCGACGAGCCCAGCTCGCGGCGAGGAGTGGATATGCCATCAGCTGAGACAATACAAATTTTTCTCTCTCTGTGCACGTTGATACGCTGATGGTGCCACTGAGCGCGAGCTGATAAATCAGATACCAGATCTGCAACTCCAAAGATGGCGATCGTAAGGCGAATGTATTGCGAGTGGGGAAACCCTTTCTCAGGGCTCGTATGAGAAGAAATAGACTAAAGACGACCATGAGCAACGACTCATATATTGTTTTAAAGTAAAGGATATGCAAAGTACATATAGCATATATAATAGAAGAAGTAGTGTAAATCAAAGAAGAAAGTCCCCTCAAACCAGTGCATGTGCAAGCCTATACGAATGAACAGCGTGAATTTAATTGACTGTAAGGAGTGCAATGCAATGTCGGAGATAGCAGAAACCGTTTGATTGAAGTCGGGTAGGTATCATTACACGGCCGGTCTGAATAACGAACGCCGGTTCCAGGAATTATCCCGGCATACAAGCAAGCTAAGTAGATATGCCTTTGTCCCTGGACCTCCATACACCAAACGAGCTAACCGCCCAGACCCCACAGGTTTCATCCCATGCCCCAGGATACAGCCCGCCCAGTCCATAAAAGCAAAAATCATGAATACTTACAATCTGGCTACAGACACAGGCTCCGAGTAAACAACCGCAATTGAAACACCACCAAGGATAAATCTGGTTTTACATAAAGGCAAGGTCCGTAGAACGTCAAATAACAGAACTAATGATGGATTTACCCGGATCACTAGTGATTCCGCTGTAAGTTCTTTTTGTTGCCGGCTATGTAGTACCAGGGTATCCGTGCAGTGTCTAGTCGGGTCCAGATGATCAGCGAGAACGGCACAACCTTCAGGAAGATCTCGGTCTTTAAAGTATTAAGGGATCGAGTGCAAGAAGGGGGGGTATCACGAGAGATCAGAACTCTGGTCAGTTTACTCAAGAATAGGTTGGGCAGAGTAAGCGTAAGTTTCATCGCAGATACATATCTTCGACACTAGCAGGCATTGCAATAAAGTTTCCAATTGTGTTTTCGCGGGAAAGAGCCGAAGAAGACCTGCAATTTGTCAGCGCGAACAAAATGGCTGACTGCAAATTGCCCTCGAAGACGTTACGATGCCACATAATCCCAGCTTGCTTCTTGGGAAGATGCGCTCTTACTTTCGCGCTAGTGTAGACGGATGTCGAGCAATACTTTAGTTTAAAACAGTGTTTCATAGAGTTCTAATCTTCGGAGGTGGTATATAGTTGTGAGTGCAACTCATCCAGTGCTTCGAAAGGGAGAGCCGGCAGTAGGAACGCGAGAAAAGGAAAGCCGGAAAGCAACAATATATCATCTTCCGCGGCCCAGCACTCACGACACGTCGGATACCTGAAGGAGCTAGATTTCCGCTTTCGGATAGTTCTGTAGTTGCACGTGTGATTGCTGATTCAGGCATTGCAAAATTTGAAGTCGGTAGAGTAGAGGGCACGACAGCGGCGCATAGAGAACACAAGCGTCAAAGGAATGGCATAGGATTAGGCATCTCCGAGGCGGGCCCTGAGCCTTTAGGAATTTATAGCATTAATATTATTTCACGCTCCCTTGTAGGTGTTCTTTTTTCAATGCAGAACTAAAATTTGAGCAAGCAAGAATTTTCAACCTCCTTGTCGGGAACAGTTGATAGGGCTCTGGGCGCTTAGATAAAGGTTCTAAGTTCGGCACGCTGTTTGATGAATGGATCTACAGTGATTCTACTGGGCAAAAGCAAAATATTCATGGCTGATGGGGGAGCTAAATTTTTCACCACTTGAACACCTGTAAATTAATATATTTAGATAAATTTTATTTCCACGGCGTTGCTAATCAGTACTGGCCGTAAGAAAAGCCCATTAGGCTGTCGATGTGCCAGCGAACCAAAGCTGTGGCTAAATGCCGCGACAGCTGTAACTAAGGCTTCAACCCTTCCGTCTGCAAATGTTTGTCAATGGAAATAACTGTTTTTGTTTCCATTTCATTTGCAGACCTTTGAAAATAACTCTCAGACAATTTTCAAACTGTGAAATGGTTTTGAGTAGATCACTGACCTAGCCAAGACTGGTGATATTTTTCTGGGCATTTGATGAAGTGCTATGCATGGGTTCCAGTCTCATAAAGGTCAATAAACCTTCCATTCAGCATGTTGCACTGGGTTGGATCGGAATTCGCACAATATCGGCAATTTTCGAGTGTGTTCGGCCATCTCGGTGATGTCACCAGCGTAGATTCCGCCCATCTGAACTTCGCACTGACTAAGACAAGGAATAAGAAACTGGATGTTCATGAGTTACTACAACTCTATTTGTGATCAACAAAGGTCATTACATCTGCACCAAAAATCTCATTTATAAATTGTTTAAATGGTTTTTAAATGTTTCCTTGCTGTTTCTGTTTAGGTTAGGCCAAACTGCAAACAAAAACAAAACGGCTGGAGCCCTAGCTGTGACTGAACGCCGATCCTTCTGCCAAGATGCTGCAGACGTACATCCTCTTCTACTCTCTGTTCAACCCGCTCCACTCCCTTCTGATGATTTGAGACATTAATTCCCCTGCATTACCACAACATAGATTGCCCCCAGATGAATATTTGGGCTCAGCACATAGCAAATATGTAGCAGTGGGACAGTGGGTGTATGAGAGGAAAGGACGAGTAGGACGGGCATATGATCAGTATCTATCCCCAGCTCTGCATACTGCTGCCAGTGAGCATAAGTTCTTGTGTCTCGGTAGTGGGCAGAACAATGGATGGGTAATATGTGGACAGTCGCCTGATGCATAGCTATCACACTCATCATTCTGTACAGAAAGACTGATATTTTCTCAATAAGGCAATTCTGATCGCATCAGGGGAAATGAAGATGGTAGTGCCCTCCGCATTTTCATTTCGGACAGAATGAGCATATTCATAAGGCAAACGGACAAGAATTGAGCTCAAAGTAATCATTCTCGTTGTAAAGTATGAAAAAAAGAAAAAAAGGCCCGTGCCCTAAGTTCTGCAAATAGCTGTAAAACCTGGTCCAAGTCAGCTGGCTTCATTGAAGAAACCACTATCGTATGCCCAGTTTGGCCTCGCCTGGGCTTCATAATTTCATACTGGCCAGGTGTGACCAATGCAATGCAAGATTGAAAGATATTCTGTCACAATCAAGAACCTCTCGTTCAACGATAATGAAGATCACAGATTGGGGAGTGAGGTATTAGTTCTCGAAAAATGATGGAATAAAAGCGTAAAGACTACAAGCGAATATCTACTCGTATTTATACTGTTTATGAGTGGCTGTGTAGTCTATAAGTATATACGCAGTAACAAAAGGAAACAACGTGTATAGCGATCAAAGCAAAGAAGAACTGTCACCTATTATTAAAGAGACGTGTAACATACGTGTTTATTGTTCCGTGTTCACACGTTCGATCGTCCGTGAGGCAAACGCCTTGCCGATCGTTACGAAGTCGTTTCAGGGAAATAAAAACAATGTCCGACGATCGAATTCCTTCTCGTTATTCTCCTTTGTCTTATCTCGTCACGTGCTTTAGATAAGATGGAGCGATTAGGCTCAAATCGTGACATTACCCCCCTCTTAAGGGTCGACATCCTCGGCGACTGTAGATCAAACTGTATCGTCTTCGATCTCTTCGAATCGCTCGGAGTCGGGTATATCCGAGTCCATTGAATAATTATAAAGTTTCTTCGTCGAGTATTGTTTGGACTCCTCCTTCGGTTTATACCGATGAATTAAATAATCCCAATAACCAGTGGGAAATATTGGAACGGCCCGGATCTTAATGCCATGCTCTTTTTTGTATATGTTGAGCATTTTCTTGGCATTCTTCAAGTGCCGTTCCGGTTCCCATCGTCGTTCTGCAAGTGGATATCCTTTCCACTTGATTAAATACTGATATCCGCGCCCTTTCTTTCTATGTTTGAGGATTTCTTCGACCCCAAACTCTGGTTGATTATTTATAATCTTGGGCGCAGGTCGTTCTTCCCGCCGATGTGGAGGCGGTTCCGTGTATGGCCTAAGCTTGGCCACGTTAAATACATCGTGCATCCCTGTTGATGCTCCGGGAATAATAAGTTTGTAGGCCGCTTTGCCGACCTTTTCGACAATTTTGTAAGGGCCCAGCCCCATATCGGCGAACTTCTCTGAAGGTCGATCTGTCTTTATGTCTTTCGAGTAAAGCCAGACTTTATCTCCGGGTTTAAATATAGGCGCGTCCTTTTTATGCATGTCATAATATTTTTTCATCTGTTGCTGTGCCTTTTCAAGCGCAGCTGTCGCCTCGTCACGGATTTTCTTCATTTTATCAGCGAATTCCTGCGCTGCTTCGTTACGAGATTCCACGGTGTTCTCGATCCCTTTCCAAGGGTGATAGCCGTAGTTTAAATAAAATGGAGAAGCCTTTCTTGCCAAGCTTTGTTTGTCATTATGTGCAAACTCGGCTAATGCGAGCCACTCTGACCAGTCCGTTTGGCGATAGTTAACATAAACCCGGAGATATTTCTCAATCTCCTGATTCATGCGTTCCGTTTGTCCGTCGGTTATCAGACGGTATGCGGTGCTTGGATTCATTTCTATGCCGAGCTGTTTGTTGAGTTCCTGCATGAACCCGAATGTATATCAGGTATCCCGATCCGATATAATTTTACGTGGTACCCCATGGTACCGAATGACTCTGTCACGCGTCAAGCGTGCGACACCTTCGGCCGTAATCTCCATGGACGTGGCTTCTGCATGTATTTGTTTGGTGAATGTGTCCACCCAGACTTGTATGGCGTTATGTCCGTTGCTAATGGGCAAAGGACCGATAAGGTCCATAGATATAATCTGCCAAGGTCCTTCTGGGATCTTGTGCGGATTAAGCTTCCCCTGCGTGTCCCGAGGAATACGTGATCGTCCGCATGCCTCGCATGCTTTTATATATGTCGAGACGTTGTTCCCTAGTCTCGGCCACCAATAATTACGTTCTATTATTTCCTGCGTTCGGTTCTCTCCGGGATGACCAAACAGCGGGTTATTGTGGTGTAACCCAATAATCTTGTCTCGGAGTTCTTCGTTCCGAGGGACATAAATAAGGTTGTTATAATAAATAACATTGTCCTTCTTTTCCCAACCGGGAAGTCTTTTCTCAAGAGCGAGTTTGACGCTCTTATCGATTTTCTTCTCCGCGAGAATCTGATCCATGATCTCTTTCTCGGGACCTTCGAGCGTTATATCCTGCGCTCGGAAATATTCGGGCTTAAGAATAGTGATATTCTCGTTATCACCCTTGCCTTGGTCGTGATCCGCCCTGCGGGACAATAAATCGGCAATTTTATTAAGGGTCCCTGCCCTGTGTGATAACGTAAAATCGTACTCTGCAAGCTTGATAATCCAGCGAGCTTGCCGACGATTTAGTTTTTGTGGTTGTCTAAAATATTGCAGGTTTTGGTGATCTGTCAATATTTCAAACGTCTGCCGTGCGCCCATCAAGAGCGCCCTCCACTCCTTGAGAGTGAGCATTATCGCGAGCATCTCTTTGTCGTAGATCTCGTAATTTTGCTCAGTTTCGTTGAGGCCATGTGACTGGAAAGCCACGGGCCGCCACTCGCCGTTCTGTTCTTGGCTGAGCACAGCACCCGTAGCCCCGTCAGAGGCATCGGCTTCTAGACGGAACTTGCCATCATCTGTCGGTAACGCCAGTGTGACGTCTTCGGCAATTCGGCGTTTCAGTTCGTTAAACACCTTCTTTTGTTCGTCTCCCCAGGAGAACCTGGCTTTACCAGTTAGTTTAGTAAGCGGCTTGGCGATGTCGCTGTATCCTTTGACAAATCGCCGATAAAAGTTAACAAAACCTAAGAATGACTGGACTTGTTTGACGTTCTTTGGCTCGGGCCACTCCGCAATTCCGGCGATTTTCACTGGGTCCATTTTCATCGAATTGTGACTAACGATGATGCCCAGGTACTCTATCTCTGTTTTCTTGAAGTCGCATTTTTCGGGTTTTCAATATAATTTATTCTTCTCGAGTGTATCTAACACTCGTTTGACAATCTCGCGATGTTCCTCCAGGGTTTCCGTAAATATTAAAATATCATCCAAATAGACAATAACCCGTCCCTCGTTGATGAGATCCCTGAGGATGTCGTTCATCATTGTTTGGAACGTGGCTGGGGAATTGGTGAGACCGAAGAACATTACCAAAGGTTCGTACAAACCCCGATTCATCCTAAACGCGGCCTTCCATTCATCGCCTTCTTTGATCCGGACGTTATTATAGCCCCACCAGATGTTGAGCTTGGTGAAATATTTCGCGCTGCGAAGTTTATTGAAGAGTTCCGATATCAAAGGAAGGGGATACCGGTTCTTAATTGTCATTTCATTTAATTTACGGTAGTCCTGTACCGGTCTAAGAGATCCGTCTTTTTTCTTCACGAAGAAGAATGCCGGAGCCATCGGTGACTTGGATGGCTGGATGCGTCCGCTTTTTAAGTTCTCCTCCAGGAACTCGTTAAGCTTTTCTTGCTCTACTAACGAGAGCGGGTATATTTTGCAATCAATGGCTTTTGCGTCCGGTTTTAACTCGATTGCGTGATCCCACGGTCGTTGTTCCGGAAGAGAGTCAAAAGACTCCTTCGCAAATACTTTGACGTAATCCCTATATTGTTCTGGGATTTTGTCCTCCGTCAGGTGCTCACGCTCTGCGTTTGCTTTTTGCGCCATTTGCTGCACCGAGGTCTCCTTCGCGCGTATCGCGATTTCATACGCAAAGTCGACTAATAAAATGCTTTCACCATCTTCGATTTTTTCTTCCTCGAGGATGCCTTTTCCGAATTCCGTGCCGGCCATGCCGCACTCATCTGGACAACGATTAAATAGAATCGTTTGGGACTTCCAGTCCACCGAAGGGTTGTGCCAAAACAACCAATCATATCCAACAAATATCCGAGCCTTTCCAAGGCCGGTAATAAGAAAACGTTGTTGATTCTTGTGTGGACCGACTCCCATGATCAACTCCACGTAATGGGTGATCTTGCCTTTGGTATTTTCGGTTCCATCAGCATTGCGAGCTAAAATCGGTGTATCCAGCTCTTTTAGGTCGTATTGCCGGGCTTTAGCGAAATCCCGGTCCATACATGTGGTTGTACAGCCTGTGTCCAGCAGGCCTTTAACCTTTTCAGTTTTCCCTGTATCTAACGCTTCAAGCATCAGATTGACCCACATCTCATGGCGAGTTCTCTGAAATTGGAAAGCGCGTAATTCTTGCGCTAACCTATTCTCAGAAACTCCCATGGCACGTCGTGTGAGCCACCGGGCCGTTTCTTGCTTCTTGAGTCCAACCGGGACTCGCGTGTGTTTCGGCGCTTCCTCCACGACTGTGGATTGAGCTGTCTCATCGTTGACGACCTTTTTCTCTGCACTATTTTTCTCACTGGTTTGGGTTCCAGGGGCCTTAGATAAAATACGTATGGGACAAGAATGCATAGATAATACATTTTTTGCTTTTTCCTGTACATGATTTTTTGTATAAATTACTGTATCCTTTGCCGCTGCCAGCGGGGCAAAGAGACCGCCCTGTGGCGCTACCCCCACTCCAGCAGAGCTGTACGCTCTGACCGGTTGCTGTGCGGGTTGAGCCACCGTCCCGGAGGGACCCTTTTTATTATCGACTTTTATATCCCGAGTCGGCCCCGGCTCCTTAGGTCCAATTTGTATACCGGTGACTTCCCGCTGGTTATTTTCTTGATTTTTTTCTTTTTTGCTTTCTGGGGCTGCCGATTCGGCCTTGATCGGGAGCCTCCTTAAAAATCCTTCCTGTATTTTGCACGGGCCTTCTCCATGAGGAATTTAAAGTTGTCCTCCGACATTTCGTCAGTGCGCAAGGAGCGCATGTTGACTTTTCCGCGTTCCCACCATGGTTCTGGGCACTCGTGTGCCATGTGGCCTTCTTTGCCACAGTTGTAACATTTGATCGGCTGCTTCTGCCGATCAACATCCATAGGCGCCATTTGTCCTGGCGCTAATGGTCGCGCCAAGTTTGGCGCTGTGCTCTGGTATTGCCGGGCAGGCGTCGTTCCCCCTTGTTTGTGTCGCCAGGGCGGGCGGTGACGTATTTTTGGCGGGTATCCACCATGGATTCCCACCCTTCTTCTCGTTGAGCCTCTTTTCTTCGAGGACTCCATTGATCGTTACAAAGCGCTCCTTGAGCTCTTTGTATTTTTGTGGGACCGCAATCCCTCCAGCGTAAAGCTGGTCCCGAACCTCTTTGTCGACGAGGTTCTTGAGCGTTTGAACCAGGAACGTGTCATACGTTCCTTCGGTTCCATTGGGGTTATACCCCGCTTCTTCGGCATTCAACTTGAATGCCTGTATGAAATCGGCCAATGTGGCCTTTCCTTGATGTGTCGTGGTAAGACGCAAGTGTGCTGTCTGTTTGACGTTCTGGTCTTCGAACGTCTCTCTGAGCTCCTTGATGAGCTCGTTGTGGGTGGCGGAGGATCGTAGTGGACCCCTGGTCAACTCGCGTTTCCTCCAGTTTCGTACCCAATTTGAAGCTGGGCACGGGGCTCCTTCCTTCGACCGAAGAAGTAATAGCGTAAACGCTATTTTCTTTTTCTCCGTGTCGAAGCTTTCTTCATACGCCCAAATATAATTGTCGAGGGCGTCGAGGAAGGGTTCCCATTTGGTCTTATCCAGACTGTCGAAGTTCAGAGGCCTTTCGGCCAGGGTGAGTTTAGGAGTGTCGCCTGACATGGTGACGACGGGTTCGGGGGTTTCGGGTCGGGATGGAGGAAGGGGGAAGGATCCCGCAAAATAATGCGGGTTGGAGCGATAGAAGGGATTGGCAAGAATTCGCCCGCGGTTTTGTTCAAATACGGATGACACCGTAGATTATCGGCGTTTAGGCCGAAGTTGTCATCGATGGGGAGGGGTTCAGAGGAGGATTGTTAAGCGTGGTAGGAAAGCCACACTGGGTGGTTGGTGGGGACGAACCCGGTCTTTTGCTGTCTGAACTATCCCGGGTCTTCTACGACACACCCGATGATAGCGCTCTAGCCCTCTCCGAGGATCAAGCTAGTAGCCTTGTTGCTGCCTTACGCAGGGACGGACTCAACGTTTCCCATAGTGTGTGGTGCAGTCAGATTGATCTGGACCGACGATCGTTGGCGCTGTCAAATGTTTTACTTCACTGATGGAGGCAAAGGAGAGGGTTGGCGGATGGGGAAGAAAGGTGAATGGATCTGCAGGTATGAGAAACCAAGTAGAAGAATAAGGACATGCAAAGAGTGCGCGAATTGGGGAGGAAGAGGATAGGAGTGTTGAGGATGGCGGTACAGACGGTATGAAGGGTACGCTTTTATTATGTCACAATCAAGAACCTCTCGTCCAACGATAACGAAGATCGCGGATTGGGGAGTGAGGTATTAGTTCTCGAAAAATGATGGAACAAAAGCGTAAAGACTACAAGCGAATATCTACTCGTATTTATACTGTTTATGAGTGGCTGTGTAGTCTATAAGTATATACGCAGTAACAAAAGGAAACAACGTGTATAGCGATCAAAGCAAAGAAGAACTGTCACCTATTATTAAAGAGACGTGTAACATACGTGTTTATTGTTCCGTGTTCACACGTTCGATCGTCTGTGAGGCAAACGCCTTGCCGATCATTATGAAGTCGTTTCAGGGAAATAAAAACAATGTCCGACAATCGAATTCCTTCTCGTTATTCTCCGTTGTCTTATCTCGTCACGTGCTTTAGATAAGATGGAGCGATTAGGCTCAAATCGTGACATATTCAGGCTTTCCGTCGCAATCAACCATTCCTTGGTCCTTTCACACAGGACATCCTTAGTCCTCTGCTATCACTTGGGTTTCATTCAGGTCTCTGAATCCCTGAAGCTTACTTTCGTCTTGTCCAGTTTAGTTTTCCGGGTTCCCTGGAGTTCCCTTCATTCCTGCTCCATGCTTACCGACTTCAGCTCCCAAAAAATCAAGTCAATTTGTGCCATCATTGCGGCTGAATGAGGCCTACTCACCTTATCCAATTTGCTCCAAAACTCCTAACCTTTCTAAATTTGGAAGGCGCCGTTGGTAGGTATTAGATATTCAGCATGACACACAATTGCTTGTCTGTTACTGTATGTGGGGTTACGGTCACGATGAGGCCCGTTGCTATAAAGATATCACGACATATCACGGAAAATGGATAGAAAATTTTCAAGGTTAAATTTCCTGCCTTATTCTCATTTTAGTGAGTGTTTTTCCGTCAAAAATTCGCTCACTTTGACTTCCACAGCAGGAAATGAGTGGAACGAATTTTTTTGCAACAGTCACTGTCCCGCCACCCTCTGTTGCTTCAAAAAAAAGGCAACAGAAGTGTCACGGCCCCTACCCCATTGCTTCAGTACAGGGAGGTAAAGTAATCTTCCTGCCATGTCCAGATGCTCCCCGGCTCTCCCAACCCTATTTTGACCATTATTGAATATCTTGCCTTTGTATCGGGCATCTCGGGTATATTCTTTGACCCGTTCAAGAGCCTCGGGTGAGTGCGGGTACCGATATATCACTTTCTAAACCATTTGTAGACTCCTCTACCAATGTAAAGTTCAGCTCTCGACTCCGAGTCAAAATGCTTGGGTAAGCACATTTATTGATTCATGTGTATGCCATCTGGATATGGGTTGGTGAACGTATACCCAGCTGCAATGAGCTGCACGCAGTGTATCTAAGTATCCAAAATACGGTGTCCATACGGCTGTTGCAAGTAAGAAGTGAGGGTTCAACATCTCGACATTTAAAAAATAAATAACAATTCAACAGTTGAATGGAAAATTCAACATCTCGGACGGTTTTCAGTGGAGCGGTGGAGTACATTGACGGCATGCGATGCTTGGTCAGCCAAGAAGAATGTCTCAGAGTCAAATGGTCTTGTCTTGCACGGATGGGGGGTCCTCAATTATAATATAGAGATAAGAAACTGTTCATATTAGGTCTTTACTGCTTAGAGCAGGTGGCTGCTGCAGGCCAAAGCCAACTGCACACTGTTTCTTCGTTTAATGGTTGCTATTGATCAATAAAGTTACCCAGATTTCTTGAGAGGGAAGTTCATAGAGAAACCTTTGCGACCAACCACCAAAGTTGTGTGCACAACTTGTCTTTACAACCTGTTGAGCCGAGGCTGGTTACCTGACACTGCAGCCATTCACCTGAGTCCACTTGGTTGGGTGTCTGAATGTTCTTATTAATTATGACCAGGTGTTTAATACTGAATATTGTTCATAAAATTTTCAAGGCTCACAAAAATGAAAAATATTGTATTTGGAAGATATTGCAGGATTCCAAGTACTTAACTTACAATATCCATCATTTATCCAGTGCCGATCGGGACGCAGTCCTGGCATGAAAAACCAAAGCAAGATCTTGCAAGATCACGAGAGAGGCTGGATAATTTGTTGATCATACATTTGCTCCCACCTGATATGAGCAAGATCTTGCGAGTGGTTGACCATCATCTCGAAAGATCTCGATCAAACAAAATAAGATCACAAAGTGAAAGTTTCAGAATCTCGCGAGATTTTGCGAGATCTTTCAAGATCTTTTGAGATGACGTGAAATGCTCTGATTCTTGGATTTTCTTGAGGTTTCTCGCAAGATCCCACACAAACGCTCCATTGCGGTGCATAAATACATGTTTTGTCCAGTAAGGTCCCTCAAAGTAAAGGGACTTGGAACAAATCACATAGCCAATTACTGTCTTTCGCCCTCCCTGGAACGGAGTGAACGCGCCACTATTTGGCCCAAATCGTTCAACGCCATTAAGTATCATGAAGTCCATAGTCTGCGCATAATTTGAGCAAAAAACGGCTGCGAGGCGAGACTTCTTTGTCATCCATTGATAAGCAGAGAGGGTCAAGAGCTGAGGCAGTTCGGGATATAGTTCACCCATTCAAGTCATCCATAATCAGAATTTGGAAGCAGTCAGCATACGCGATTGCCACAGATGAGTTAAGAGCGAGACATGGGTCACAGCCGAGGCCACCTGCCCATTTCGAAGTTTCCGGGGAGGAGGTAAACATTGAAAACACAAATGTCCCCGAATTGTTGTACCATGAAATCCGGGCCGCAGATATCTTCTCGCACCTTAGATGGAACACGAACACTGTTAGAGATTGTTGCCACGCCGCCCAAAGATTGGCCGAAATTTGATTTGGTCGCTTAGTGGGTGAGATAATGGAGTATCCAGTCCTGTTGTTGCGGGCGCAGGTGAGTCTCTTGGAAGAAATTGAAATCATAATTTAAAAGATTACATTGGGCATTCGGGCAGCTCATACGAAGAACAAAGGAACCTTTTATATTCCAGCTTCGTAATTTTACTACGAGGGTGTAGTGGAAGACTGGGTAATAGAAGAGGTAGGGGGTATCGAACGCCAGAGGCATTTGGTTAAGTAAAAATAAAGTGGGAGGGGGATTGTTAATAAAAGGGGTACGAGACGAAGGTGTCGAGGGAGAAAGGTTGGAAGTAATTTGTACATGTGAAGGGAATACGTGTGCATGATGTTGTAAAGAAGTAACATGAGCTGCCCGAGTTAGTTTGGGGATGTGGCGGGAGAGACAATGAGAGCATCATATGGAGGAGAGCGCACCGAATTAGATACTTTACAAAACCAGGTAGCCTGGGCTTCGGATGCGAACTCGCAATAGATCCACGGGGCGTTCTTGTCCTTGGCACCGCCATTCTTGGCTTCAAACCGGTGGGTGCGGATGAACACGCTGTCCCACATATACATGGGGAGAACAGCGCATATGATAAGGGAGGGCCTGGGCCGTGATGTCCTTGTCCCATTGCGCAGGCCCCATGCGCACCTCCCTTGCAGGGTAATGAAAGGCTGGGGTGGTGAACTTCCCCCTGCGGTTGACAGTGGGCGCGACAAAAACGGGAGCGGTAGAGGCAGCGGGGACGTGGTTAGCCGTGAGCACGACACTTGCAGGGAGAGCAGAAGTGGCGGGGGCGAGGAACATGATATCGACAGGCATGGCAGTCGTTGTACTCATCATCACAAAAAGTAACCGGACATTGATTCATTGTGTCAGATCACGTGCACTGAGCTCAACTAGACCTCAACATTAACTACCTATAGATATTAGCTGCACACTGCACAACTTGTTTTAGGTGGATCGACCAATTATTGCTGTCCAGAGCCAAGAAAAGATCAGCAAGCTATGTGTAAATGATGAGATTCCATCAGACACTCGAAAGAAAGTTCCTGAAAAAAATATGGAGAGCCTGGATTCAAAGTGGGATACCTATGGATATGGAAACAGATATCTTTGGGAGATTTCAGAATAGTCAAGTTTGTGATTGTGACATAAATTCCTGCTTAAAGATGTGCTGCAGCATTATCTGCAGAATTATACAATTCATTGTTGAAGTGTGATTCAGATGGTAATTTGGGATTTAAAGTGTATCAAAAAAGCCCTCGGGTGTGTTCCTGTTACATTTTGAACAAACTTAAGCTATTCAAGGTTCTGTTTTGTGGGCTCAACTGAAGAGCAGCCTGAGCACGTGCTATGCAGGCACGCCTCACCACAGAAAATGTGCCATTTATAAGTATCCATCAGCTTTCCATGACTTCTAAGTCATAGAGTGTGTTCACCATATTCCAAGGAACAATCCTGATACCTGCAAACCCTATCCATGCCTGCAGACCCAGCCATACAGACTGATTTTTAGCAGATGTAGTAAAAATCAAGTCTTCCTGAAACAATTGATCTACAGAGAGTATAAAAATAATTTTGGATGTCGGTTTCAGTCTGGATGGCGCAAATACATCCAGAAGAACCTCTATAGGGGATCAGACCCAAAATATTCCACAAAATTCCTATGTAATAGGTGAATGTCCGGTCACTTTTTGTGATGACGAGTAGGAGCGAGGGTGATGCCAGGAGGGGGTGCAGAATAGGAGGCCGCTGGCACCACAAAAACTGGCGCAGGGGGTGCATTAGGGACAGTGGGAGGTGCATCAGCAAGTAAGCCTGCAACGTCATGTACGGGTGCCGGGGCAGGTAGTAGTGCATGACAGGTCTCGATGCGCTGGAGAGTAGCGGTAACGTCGCTGAGACAGCTACTAATGTGGTTCAGGTTATTCTGCAAGACTTGAGCGGAGTTAGAGAACGAGAGAGGACCTGAGTGATGTAAGGACACACCGCCGATCGCATTTCCGTGGGTTATGGCAGTGTCCGTGGAGAGTCGAATGTGACTTGCAACACTCTGCACAATCCCATTTTCTCGCGCTGAAGCCCACGAATCTCGAGCTTCGACTCAAGCTTCTTGTCGTTCGCAATGAGTGGGCGAAGTCCGACGTCACTCATGAAAGTTTGACGTGCAGTTGGTCCCGGTGGGAGGAACGTTGACGGAGAGGCAGAGGAGATACTACCTCCGTTCGCGGCAACAACTAGGTGTGGAGAGGTGGATTGCCATTGTGCAGATTAATCGAGTCCTGGTCATCTGTAGACTGAGCGTCCGGAGTGGGGACAAGGAGAACGGTGTCTGTGCGCTGGATTGGCCCCATAGACACCGAGGACACAGGCGCGGATGGTGTTGGGGGAGGAGCAGAAGCAGGCGGCACTGGTGTGGCAGCTGAAGCGGAAGCGGTGAGGAAGAACGGAGTTCTGAGCTCGTAAAAAGAAATGACGGGTCGGTCGGCCGGATATGGAGTGTACGGGTGAAGCAGAAAGTCGATGAATGGTCCCGAATAAGGCGTCTAGGCGTGAAGTGGAAATCGAGGGGGAAATGAGGGATCTGCCGTGTGGGCGTGAGGTACGGGTCTGGCTCGATAGGACTCTTTGGAGGGGATAATCTGGAGCTCGGGTGGATTGTATTCACTGGCGACGTGCCCTCGGTGGAGCACTCGTGTCACTGGTCGCGTCGGTCGTGGTGGTTCGAGTGTAAGATGGATGATATTTGACATGTGTACGTACGACATAAATGATCGGTCCGAGGACCGACGTGCCGTACACTAAGCAACGAGATAGGGGAAAGGGGGAGCACAACGAGCGGTTCATCCCCCCCTTCCTCAGTGGGGGGAACTCTAATCTCGACCTCGAGATAACTCGAAAGAAGGAGGATGAACCGCGACTCTGGGGACTGATAAACGTAGAGGAAGTAAGCAAAATGTAATCAAGTAGTCGGTATAAAATGTGAAATGCGCATGAAAACAGGCTGAAGACGCTGTCGCAATGTCGAGGGATCCTGCGCGCTCAGTGAATCGATGATGGTGAGAATAGCGCGGAGCTGCAACCGGAATACACCGTCGAGCATGGAATCCAAGAGCACTAGTATGATCGACATTCGAACACGGGAGGCATGGTCGTATGGTGGAACTGTACGCTGAAAAGGGATGCGTTCGGGCTCGGGTACAGCACGATCAACCGGCGGAATGGCGTGGAGGGAACTTGGGTTGAACTCGGATGGGGGAGGTGTAACGTGATCGCGAGGCTCGACAGACACGGGACGCGGTGGGATATGAATGACGCACGGCATGGGAACTGACTCTGGCGACTGTGGAACGATGCGTGCGGGGTCACGTAAGTTGAACTCGCATGAGGGACGTGGAACGCGATCGTGAAGCTCGGAGGACACGGGAAGTGGCGGAGTGTGAGAAATGGGTGCGCGCACGGGATTCGGAGGCTCGGGAACAATGCACGTGGGGTTACGAAAGCGCGAGATCAAGTGCGCGGCAACACCGCCCGGATGGCGCGTCATGGGCAGCGGGGAACCGTCAATCGAAACGAGGCGTCCGTCGTCGTTTATCTTCGCGAGAGATCGGCGCAAAAGAACGGTAGTGCGCAGGCAAACTCGGAAGTCGAGGGGATGTCTCCCCCGTTGTACCGCATACGAAGCAACGACGTGAGCGCGGCTTGGGTATGGAATCACGTACTCGCTCGGGCTCGATCGGCTCGGGACGGCGTTGTTCGACTCGCGGAGTTATCGAGTGATCGGCGAACTCGAGTTCGGAGGTTCGGCGCGGGCAAGGTGACGTGAAGCTCGGCTCTGAAGCGAACACGAGGCATGGTGCGACGTGGCGAGAATGCAGGTTCATTGCGGACGGTAGGAGGGAGCGCGGGGACCAACGACAAAGTGGGAAGTGAAGTGAATGGCAGAAGGAAGACACGGACGACTCGAATGACCCAGGAAAGGTCCGGTAGAAGAACCTTTCCCTCGCGGTGGGCTCCACTGAGGAAGAACGGAGTTCTGAGCTCGTAAAAAGAAATGGCGGGTCGGTCGGCCGGATACGGGGTGTACGGGTGAAGCAGAAAGTCGACGAATGGTCCCGAATATGGCGTCTAGGCGTGGAATGGAAATCGGGTGAGAAGTAGGGGAAGTGGCGTGTGGGCGTGAAGTACGGGCGCAGAGCAAAAAGGACTCGGGAGGGGAAGAGTCTGGAGCTCAGGTGTATCGGGTTCACTGGCGGCGTGCTCACGGTGGGGCACTCAAGTCACTGGCCGCGTCGATGGTGGTGGTTCGAGTGTAAGAAGGATGATATTTGACATGTGTACGTACGACATAAATGATCGGTCCAAGGACCGACGTGCCGTACACTAAGCAACGAGATAGGGGAAAAAGGGGAGAACAACGAGCGGTTCATCCCCCCCTTCCTCAGCGGAGTGGGGAACAGGAGCAACGTGTCAGAAAAATCCAATATCTCTGATCAGGTCCTGACGGGACCTGACCCACATATCAGACCTGAGCTGGCCTGATCAGGTTGGGTAGGGAGGCATATCAGGCCTGGTCAGGTCCTGGTCAGGTTCTATCAGATTCCCCCCCCATGGAGACCAAAAAACCATTTTTGTTGACTCTCAAACAAGCATAGAATGGCGTAAGGTATATGGTTCCATCGAAAGTTTTGCATGGAGGCCCTTGAATGAGTGCCATTTACCAAGATCCTGGAACAAAGAGGTGCTTGGAACATGGTACATAACTCAAGTGGTGTCCTTCCACGTGTGCATACATGTATATTCACTAGCTTGTGTTGTAGTCAGTAGATAGTTATTGTTGTTACATTAGAAAGTGAATGTCAGTAAGCTTGGTATTTGTTTGACTCGCTAACTAAAAGTACAGAAGTACCCTGCCAAGAGGGTGTAGTTTTGCACCTTTCGCTGACATTCCCTTGTCAGATCCTATCAGGTCCATCACTGGACCGTCAGGTCTGATATAATATTATAATGAATTTTTTGGTCCTTATCATACCACAAAAAACCTGATAGTCTGACACAACATGATATGCCCAGGTCAGTTCTGATTATACAAATTTGATTTTTCCGACACGAAGATAGACATGGGAGCAGAAGCAGACATTTTGGCAGTGGCGAACAAAAGTAGTAAGAGTGCGTCGAGTTTGATTCGAAGATGAGCGATAATCTGGGTACATAGGTAGGACTCTCTGGAATGAAGAGCTTTTGCAATTTCCTCAGCCCTTAATATAGAGCTTCAGAGTAAGCGGTTTTGACAATATTCAACAATGTTCTCTGGCGGAGGGAAATTTTGAGAAACCCCGCTCCTACGCGACAGTACGCAATGATAGGCAAATATAAAGCTAAGCTGAAATTATTCAATGTCTCCGTAGCTTTACTCAGAACTACTCAGCATGGGCTTGGCTTGCGGTGGATGACGTACTGCTTGCGTGGCAAAGACGTGGCGAATTTTTGGGGGGACAACGGGAGAGGACTCTCGACTTTCTCAACTTGAGACCAAGTGACGGTCTCAAATCTTCGTAATCTCAGAGGTTGAAAGGTTGGGGAGGTAAACTTGTTTAGGCGGCCTGGGTGTGCGGTCTGTGGACCACTGTGCTCAGGATGATAAGATTTCAGAGGTATGGACACCGCAGAAAGCAAGGAATCGTTGTAGTTAACGGGTTTATCCCAATTTCTGCGCTCAGAGGAGTGGGTTTTTACTGCTTGGGTATAAGACAGTCACTCCAATGAGGGGCCGTACAACGATTTCCAGTTTTTGATGGTGGTGGTGCAGAGAGAATCAGCCACCAGTGCGTCTTGTATTAATCAAACACTTCCTCCATACAAGCCACATGGAAGACATTTTGCAGATGTACTGTTCTATTACGATCAAATCGACAGTCATGCGTCACAGACCCCTCTGTTGATGCACTCCTGACTTTCCGCCTCAAATGTAAGCCCCAAATCGGGCAATGTTTTGCGGCGGCCACGGCATCATTCAAACTCCGCACCTGTCAACGATGCACAGCATCCTGTCAGCCACAATTTCTCTTTCCTTCCCCCACAATGCTCCCAGCTTGCCATCGTCCTCCGTCCTCAATACCGTCCCGCCCATCACTCCTCGGATCAAGAATGCGTTGGAGATGCCTGCGTCCCGCTCTCGAGGGAGTTAGGGCGCGCTGCGCTTGCCCTAACTCCCGGGTATCCGCCGTGTCCTCCCACCTCACTGGTTAGGGTTAGGGATAGGTTAGGGTGAGGGGGAGGAGGGGAGGGACAGAGGGAAACGCGTGAACGAGGCTTTAGTGTGCCAACCTGAGAGGCCCGGCTTGGGGGACCCCCCGAGCGCAGCGAGGGAGGGGAGGACCTCGAATGGTCGGTCCTCTTTGTGCACACAAAGCAAGGAGGATGTAAAGATTTTTATATCAATAGGGTTGTTCACGGTAGCTCTTTTTCGCTCCCTTTTTTGCACCCTTTTTTGCCCTTTTTGCCATTCTATTCGTTTTTCGCCTGGTTTTTTTTTCCTTTTTCAATTAGAAGTACAAAAAGGGTAGAAAACCAGAAAAAACAGGGTCCTACATGCAGATATAGGGAAAATGAAAAAAAAAGGGTGCAAAAAAGGGCTACTGTGAAACCCCCCGTCGGGAACTCCCTTTTTCCACCCTTTTTCAACCCTTTTTGACTCCTTTTTTTTCATCTCATGCACCCTGGGTGCTCCTATTGTTCCTCAAAGGTTGAATACCAACTTGAATGTTCAAAAAGGACTGGGGTGAATTTTTCTGGATTTTACAGCACACTTTCTACCAAACCTGAAAAAGGGAGCAAAAAGGGCACAAAAAGGGAGTCAAAAAGGGCGCAAAAAGGGCGTCAAAGAGGGCTACCGTGAACAACCCTAATATAATCACAGTTTTTCTTCCATTGTCATCTGAATACTGTAAGCCTTGCGAGTTGAGACTGACTTTGCCATTCCTTTTACATTTCTGTGCCGTGGTCGGCAGGTTCGGCAGCTCAACACTGCCTCCATGAAATTGCCCGATTTGGGGCTTACGTTTGAGGCGGAAAGTACGCAAGTCTGTCGATGTCGAAATTTGGTCGATGTCACACGTCACAGAGCAATTTGCCGAACTTCCAAGCTGTCACGAATGCCTCCCCCCTGCACTCAGTCTAGCTTTATTCGGGATTATCCGCACTGGTATCGTTGGTGCCGCCAGTGTAGGCGATGAGATCTTTATCCCCTTGGGTCTCATTTTCAAGACTTACAGTACTGGTATGTGGTCAAAGTTCCCGCTATAATTTATGAGCTCCAAAATCAACAGTACAAGTGGGATATACCTATCTCCAAGGTCCAGCTTACGACCATTGTTGTTAACGCTAAGTTTTCAGGACCCCGGACCAATGTAGTGCGAATAGCAAATAGCGGGATCAAAAAGAGACATCCTACAACTATGCTGAGACCAATATGTGCTGCATTGAGGATCTGAGCGTGCCGAAGGGTCTTGGTATTACGAGTTACTGATGCGTGAATGCTAAAGCGATGGAAAAAATTAAGTGAAGTTGGAATAACAAGGATCAACGAATACAAAAGGGGCAAGGACCGTCGGAATCGCGAACGAGAGTTCATTCAATATCAATGCGACGGTCAGCCAGTTGGATAGAAAGGAAGCTATTGAAATAGGTCAGCGGGTGCATGAATATGATTGGTATAGATCCTACAAAGTCTCATTGCCAAGATTGCGCCCACAATGGCTGCCATTATGTTAAGGCAGAAACACAATGTGTATATCCCCACAACGATGACCAGCAGCGTTGACTCAGTTTTCGGAGGCCAAGCCATTTCCAAAGATGGCATCTAGGCAGGTCACCTCAAGCCATAGTAGTGTTTTATAGAGGACATGGACAGTTCTCGGCGGCCGTCTCTCGCAGAAGGCCAGCACGGCTGTCGGAAGGTCGGAGAACGAAACAAGCACACCAAGATAATTCTCAGTGAGTCCCGCTGCTCCCCGGTGACATTGAAAAAAACGGCAGTGGAGCTTCAATTAACCGAGGTACAAGTTTAATTGTCTGGAGTATCTAGCTCTGAGAGACTGCCGCGGTAGCGGAGCCAGTTGGGTTTGCAGCAAAATGAGCTGAGTTTTGGTCCAGACCTATTAATTACTCGTATCTTAGGCAGATACTTACCTTTATCCTAAGCAGAGTTTAAATCGGATTGCACATGTTTAATTTCGTCTAGGGTCAGTTATTTTTTTTCAACCACGCTGCCTGCTTTGGGTCCGACCTCGCCGCTGACAAGGGAACGCCGCTTGATCTCGTAACGCTCCTTGCCATCAGAGGGAACACACCTAGGACTTGCCGCCAACACACGGGGACATGATAATATCCGATCTAGATAAACTTTAGGAAGGAGAGTTGAACAATGGAGAAGATGCTTAGGTCGGGCTGGGTGAAAAATTGCCGCGAATGCCATACACTACCGCACATTGGCACGCCGCACTCCAACGCTTTCTCCCTAGTTCGGTATTGACATAGAAGCCCAGAGCCACCATCGTGGTGAAAAACAAGCAGCATGAATGCTGTATTAAATGACAAAAAAAGGTCTAAATACCTCGGAGCCTCCGGCCCGTACTACCTTCTTAACACTCCCTCGCGCAGAGGACCTCGGTGTGTACTCCAGGTGCGACCATTCTCGAGACCTCGTAAGATGTCGCCCGCATTCTGAAACGATGCTCTTGCCAATGATCACAGAGAAGAAGGCCTCAGTTTTTCTCGTATTCTCCCTGTCTTCCCCATTGTTCAGCAGCATCCCAATGACACCGTTCTGAACCATAGGACAAAGGCTCATATCCCATTCGTCCAAGTGCCACAACTGCAAGTATGCAATGTAGGTGTAGTCCGTTCACACCTTATCAACGTCCCGCGGAGAGAAGTTTAGACACCCAGACAAACGGGACGAATAGGGCCGGCGCAGCAGACACGGCTCGCAGCCCTCCCTGTGTTATCGCCCTGGAAAACCGGGTAGGCTGTCAAATTGGCCGCTCCGCTCTCTAAGTGTAAATAAGATCAATTTAGAAGAGTCGAAATCCTCACCACAAAATCCGTACCACAACTTACAGAAATTATGTCAACAACATCTGCCGTCATCCATGAAGGAAAATATCTCGATATGGACTTCAATCCAACCAGCCTGAGTATGCCTGTGCTAGCTGGTGCATTGTACTGCCATAATGTGATTGCACCACCTGCCTGTAGGAAGCCAGAACTTCCCGCCCTTTTCAATACCCATATAAAATAGAGAAGGGACCAACTCCAGAAAGACCATGAGGCAATACAAAAGATGGAGCCGATGTGGAGGAGGGGAACGCCAGGCTTGTAGGTTGTCGAATCGGGTCGGTGATCCGGGTAGTGGTAGAGCGAATGATAGGGAATAAATATATAATACGGCCCCGAGCCGTAGAGTGCGAAAATGGAAGAAAAAGAGTTTACGGGAGTGGGAAAATGCCGAGTGTCGAAAGTGACGTCGTAATGCGTGATTCGCGGGGTTTTGGTGGCTATGAAGCCCACTGGCGGCGTTCCGAGAGGAGGGGTCGAGGTGCGTCGATGCAGCCTCTAGGCGGTTGCCTTGCACTGGCCGCGGATGTCGTGGTTCGTGGTCAAAAGATGATGGTTGGTATTGTTTATGGTACAAACAAATGCTGTAATGTAAAATAGGAGCGTAGTAAAGTAGAATCTAAATAAGGATGTGGAAGGATTTCCACATCCCAGCCGTCCGACCCCTCCACACCGAGCAGTGAAGGTTCAATAGATGGTATCACTGGCGAGCGTGTCAATGGGTCAAATCAAACAATCTAGTTGATTTCGGTACAATCCATAATCAGTATTGCTGTGAAACGCATTGACCAATGATCTCTTTCAGAAACACCAAGGCAACCTGTGGTCACCGGGATTTGAAATGCACTTCGCCTTCTGAGCAGCATCAGTGGCATATACAGGCAAACGCGTCACAATGAGCATATAAATGCATTAGTTTGTGAACCTGTGTGATCTAAGGACAACTGTGAGTACAGTGTCTGTAATTAAATTACATGAGTGCAAGAAAATAGAGGTAGGTAGCTATTAATTTACTTCTCACGACGGTTCGTAGCAAGAACCAGTGAGAAAAAATAAAAAAGATGCGAACAGAAATTAGGTCACGGACACGTGCCGAACAAGAACAAAACGCGTAGCGCGATGCTCGAATTATAACACTCCTCCTCAGCGCACTAAACGCTGGTTTGTCATCCGGTCAACCTAGAATGCCAAGCATTGTTCTAAACTTGAATAGCGGCTCCGCCAGCGATTTCGTGAAGATGTCGGCCATGTTTTCGGACGTGTGAACATAAGTGAAGATAAGTTCGCCCGATTCGACGCGATCGCGGGAGAAATGATATTGGACAGACATCAATATGTTTGGCGCGAGAGTGGAAAGAAGGATCGGCAGTGAGTATTAGAGCTCCCTGGTTGTCGCAATGGATAACTGTAGTGCCGTCTTGTTTGTGACCGACAGCTGCCAGAAGCATACGGAGCCAAACAGCTTCCTTGGCAGCATGACAGCAAGCCATGTACTCGGCCTCGGTGCTCAAGGTGGCAACAGTTGATTGGCGTTTCAAGCTCCAAGAGATCGCGCCACTACCGAGAGACATACAATATCCCGAGGTGGATTTCCTCTTGTCGAGATCGCCGGGGGGGGCATAGTTGGAGTCGGAATAGCCCTTCAGACGAATAGGGGTGTTACTTCCAAGTACGAGAGCAAAGGATTTTGTGCCAATGAGATAACGAAGGATTCTTGACTCCCATCATACTGCCGCTTTCCCATACGATATTAATTTCCTTTCTTTTACTTAGTCTCGTCTAAAATATGTCCCTGATACAGTAGATTATCCTTCTGATACCTTACATCTCCCATACCTATGGCAGTACTGCTGCATAGCTGACCCTGGCCAGGTACAGCGTAACATAGAAATAACAACAACAACAACAACAACAACAACTGTTATAATTGACCTACTTACGGGAATGATCCACCTGGTCCCGTCACGCATCAACTACACTGCCCGACAAATGGCCGAATTAATATTCGAGGAAGTTTATAATTACACGGCTTGCCTCGGAATATTGTGAGCGATCGGGATGTGCTGTTTACCAGCACCTTTTGGTGGCAGCTTCATTCCCTCATAGGAGTAAAGCTAAGCATGTCCAGTGCCTATCATCCCGAGTCGGATGGTGCTAGCTGAAGCTACAAGAGCTTGCTCCGGCTAGGCTAGACGACTTGATGGAGGACGGATCACTCCGGGCACATTGACTTGGTGACTTCGGTCACAAGTCACATCTTTTCTTCGTGCTCGCGACATCCACCTCGTCCCGGTCGGCCTCGTCTCGCACGCGGTTTTTCGACGGGATTCTTTCTAGTTTGTCCACTGGACTCTTGTTGGACTACTTGTCTTCACAATACAAGTCTTTTCAGCTTGCTGGAGGGCCAGCTTCATCCAGTCTGCCAGCAGACCAATCTGTCTCCTTGCAAGACTCTACTGGTTTCTCCTTCGGGTTTCAAGAGTCGGCTTACTAGTCCATGTTATTTCCTCATTCCCGAGGTCTCGGATGTCCGCTGAGTGCTACAATTTAACATTTTAGTTATTACGAGGGGGCATACTTTCGGGTGGTTCCCGGGGTGTGTCACCTCTATTTCTTCTATCAATTTCTGCGCTGGGCATGTACCTGGGTGCATGCTTGGCCTCTATAACCAAGAGGTCATTCAGCTTGGTTCCATCCCTTTCCATCCATCCATGCCGGATATGCCAATCGGCGTATCAAAATTCTTGATGCGATTTTGTCTGGCACGGTCTGTTTGACAATCATCCGTTCAAGTGGGTCGGGAGGGCACTCCAGGATCCCCGGGGCTCACTGGAGCGGTCCCTTTCAGCTCTTCTATCTTAATGCCGAGCGCATACAGTCTGCGTTATAATCTTGTGTCGGAATTTGTTCGGCCCGGTCTGGATGATATTGTGCATCTTGCATCCTCATTCAGGCCTCCGGGGATGGGACCCATTCATATGTCATAACCTCCTTCTCTCTGCTGTCGCACCACTCCTTTTGTGGGGTTTCGGTCGCTTCTTTGATTTGCCCTTCAAGCGAGCTTTGCTCTTGGGAGCGTTGCTCCGGTTGTGGTGTTTCTAGGGCTTCATCTTCATCTCCCAAAGTCCCTGGAGCGCCTTGTGTACGAAATCGACCTCGCGATCCTAGTCAGAGCATTTGAGCCTGAGCGCCCTCTGCTGGATCGGGCCACCGAGCTTCTCGCTCGCTGGTAGCGTCGATATCTTTACAAACCGATAACTCTCCCAATTTTTTATATACTCATCAGATTCGCTCTGAAATTACTATATGTTCTGTATCATATTATGTGCTCGCTTATCTCGTCTCGTATTTATCTAGCGTCCTCACAAGTATTCTACCTTATCGGCACCGAACGAGCCAATCGTACGGTGACGCAGATGCTGCGTCAGTGTATCGAGCCGAAGCAGTGCGACTGGGTGGCTAAACTACCCATGATCGAGTTTGCTATGAACTCGGCGCATTCTGAGAGTACGGGCTATTCGCCGTTCTTTCTGAACACCGGTCAAATGCCACGATCCATGTTGTGGAACATCGACCGCGACCGTGAGCACCCTGGTCTGCCATGGAGCGACGGCTCACTGTCATGGCAGCCCATGATAGTATGATTGCCGCCCGAGTAAAGCAGACTCGAAATGCCAACAAGAAGCGCCAACCGGCGCCCTTTGAAGTCGATGACCTCGTATATCTTTTTACTAAGAATCTGAAATTTGAGAAAGGATTAACCCGCAAATTGATTCCTAAGTTTGTCGGGCCATACCGTATAATTCATGACTTCAAAAATAATTCGTTCCGGATTGAACTTCCCGACAACATGAAACAGCGCGGAGTTCACGACATATTCCATGCTTCGCTATTGCGAATTCACCTTCCCAACTATGACCGACGGTTTCCTGGGCGTCTAGAATGTCAGTTAGGGGTGTCGCATGAATGTGAAACGAACAAGTGGGCAGTGGACCGAATTATGGGACATCATGGGCACCGTTCAGAGGCCCTCTTCGAGGTTCTCAGGAAATCTGGTGATAAAACATGGATGCCTTACCGCCAGGCTAAGGCACTCGCTGCCCTGCCAGAATATCTGGAACTCCAAGGTGTGGAGGATATAAAAGGTCTTGGCTATGGATCGGGCGATCCCCCTAGGTTAGAGGAAGAGGTTTTAGCCGCTAGTGTTGGGATGGGAACCACAGACTATATGAACAAGGAAAAGGAGATGTCTGTGCCTCTCCACTATTCTTCCCTCATTCAGTTTGTGCTTTTAACCATGCCCATCACCACCACTTATGATCTCAACTCAATCGAGCGTCGCTATCACGGATACAACTGCGAGCACCCAGTCCTTACTCGGCTTGATCTTTTGATGGTCTCTCGCCTGATCCCAATGTGCTATGGCTGCACGACCTTGTATAAATGATATTGTTGGTTCAGATCAACTCGTGGAAGTCTCGGAACCCTCTGTAAATTCTGGTGGGACCCGAGCGCTTTGACATCATCTGTACCGTATCATTACATTCAATTCGATACGGGGTGTGATGCGTGACATGGTTCGAGCAATTTGATATTTCGATAGCACCCGGATTTCCGCGTGACACCCCCCAAAATTTCGACAATCTCATCGAAATTTTGACTTATTTCTTGCCACTGGGGGGGGGGTCTGTCATGATATTGATATTCGATAAAGTCGCCCGTGACGCGTGACATCGACCATAATTCGATACCGATAGAGGGGTGTGTGACGCGTGACTTCCGAATTGAATGTAATGATATAGTACGCAAGAACCCCATGAACATGAAGCACTAAACACTGCTGAACACCCTAGCTATGCCCTGACCTACCCTGAAGCTGCTCCCAAGCACCGTGTCTCGACTTACGTTTGACTGGCATCCATCCCCACATCCTGCATTTGCCCCAGGCCGGACTTATCTGACTCTGGCGACATCATCGTGCTTGACTTCACTTTCGGCAACAACAAGGTTACCGTGGTCAACCTATACAATGACAGCGACACTCGCGCCGAAGTTGGTCTGCTCCGTGCGGTGCTCGCTCAGCTCGTGCCCAACACCCACATCCTCGTCATAATGGACTCGAACTTGCATCATATTCTCCGGGACTCAAGAATGAATACGACGCTGCGCATAGAAGACTTTGAACTTCACGACCTTCTTGTGGCCAACCCTGTCCTGCCGTTCCTGCTGGTCACTCCCCCTGATGTATCCACTCATATCTCCGGTAATGTCATTGACCTGGGATTTTGTTCACCGTCCATCTTCGCATCCGTCCGTGATGTGATCGTTGACCTGGAGTTTTGCGTAGGAAGTAATCACCTCCCCATTCGCTACACGCTAGACTTCAACGTCGTCCGCAGTATCCACTTCAGATTCAATAGTGACAAGATGGACCTAGAGAAATTCCTTGCTTACCTCCACTACCACCTGGGCCTCAAGCCGCTGCCGAGTATCTCCACGCAGGCTCAGCTCGATGAGGCGGTATCCTTTCTCTGCGCAGTTCTCCTGGAGGCACTCGAGGAATCGACACCGCATCACCACCTTTGTTCGCTAGCGAAGAAGTGGTGGACTCCGCACTATTGACGGCGGTTTGCAGAGCTTGCCAATGATTCCAGAGATACCTCGTTGACTCGGCGCGGCAACTATGGCTCCAGGCCTGTCGGGCTTTCTACGTCACCATATCAACCGCCAAGCAGGACGCTTGGTTTGCATTCGTCAAGGACCTCGAGCGCGCCCAGACCCAGCTGGCAGCGGCACCCGGGATAAGCGAGGGGGGGTTCGTTCGGAGGCTCTGCCACTGGATGAACTTTCCGCCCTTGGCGGACAGGCAAGAATTTTTGCCTGCTCCCACGAGTACATCTGAAGCACATCTTTCCCTTGCAGACGCCCCGAACCCCATTCACATCGCTGAATCTGTCCAGATCCGCGACAAACGCCCCTTTGTCGAGTTCCCTAACTCAGAGATCGACACTGTCATCCTCTCAGCGCTACCATGGAAGGCTTCTGATAATTATGGAGTACAAATGGGACAGATACAGCGCACGTGGCCAGTCGTCAATGGCTGGGTATGCGAGATCTTAAGCTTAAGCTTCAAGGTGTCTTTCTGACTTAGAGTCAAGCCTACCCCATCCAAGGCGAATACCGCTACACTCTTTCATAAACAAGCGAAGAAGGACAAAACATCATCCAAGGCGTGGCGTCCCATTGAGAATTATGAACACATACTTGCGAAACCTCGAGCGCCTTATCGCTGATCGCATCTACTTTGAGGCAGAATCCCTCGGCTTCGTCGACCGCTCACAATATGGAGGACGCCCTGGCCACAGCACTACGCAAGCTGTCGATGGCTACGTGCATCGCGTTCGGGCCGAGATGGATCGAGGCAATACAGTTTCGACACTCTTCTATGATCTGAAGGGAGCGTTCAACAGGATTTCTCATGCTGTCATCGATCGGGAGCTGGCAGACCTCGGCTTCTCACGGGGACTCATTCTCTGGGTCGCGTCTTTTCTTCATGAATACCTCATCACCGTGGTCATCGACGGCGTTTGTACGGTCACCTTTCGCTGTTTGCTTGAAGGCGCCCCACAGGGTTCAGCTCTGTCCGTCATGCTATTCTTGCTGACCATCACCCGACTTTTTCGCCGGCTTCGCGCGATCAAAGTATTCATTAGCTGGGCTTATGGCTTCGTTGACGACATGAATTTCAGCTCAGCAAGCAACTCTCTATCCAAGAATGTCGATGTCCTCAACAAAGCCGCAGCCATCGCCGTGCAGTGGGCAAAAGAGGACCACGCAACATTCGGGAAGGAGAAAACGGAGCTCATGCATCATTCTCCTGGGCGACACGACCTCTCTGAATTCTCCATCTCGTTCAACAGCCAGACTATTCATCCTTCGCAGATGGTCAAGTGGATTGGTGTTATTCTCGATGAAAAACTTAAGGGCGAAGATCACATTCGGGCTCGAGCGGCATCTGCAGCACGGGCTCTCGATGCGTCGCTAGCACTCACACACACGACATGTAGGCTCGTTACCTGCCTGCCTACGAGTAGCAACATTGTGGCGAGCACGTTGCCATAGGCAGGCTGGTACAACTCGGGACAAAAAAAGTGCCGAGCCCGGAGTTTCAAATTTAGGTGATGCCGATCTCGGCATCACTGGCCTTTCCCGCCACTCTTCGCTTTACGAGCTCTATTTTTCTCTCTGCTTCGTTTCACTCCAACTCTTTCACACGCCTTCTGCAACATCGACAACGCATAATCGACACCTCAACGGTCCCAAACCATCGATATTTGACTGGGAGAAAGAGGGTGAAGTGTACTTGAGGTGGATACACATCGGGCGGGCGGTCCACGGTGCGTCTCAACCTTGTTTTTCATTACTCCCGCTCCCTTTTAACGCTCTGGATGTCATATTCACGCCTTCAGTCACTATCACAGTACGCTTGACTTACGCGACGCGCCGTCCGTTAATGCGATGGATAGTGGTCTTACGGCTTGGCTTGGCTTGGAAGCCCCGGCTTGGGCTTGGAAGCCCCGGGCTTTGGCTTCACTTTTCTCAAGCCCAAGCCCAAGCCGTCGAGGAGGGCTTGGCTTGGCTTGGCTTCGGCTTAAGCCGCGGCTTGCCAGTAATTTTCCCCAGTGCATCTGCTACACTTTCATTGTCGCTCTATTTCTGGCAATGCAAAAAATGCAACTAGATGTCCATATTGTGTCTGGGTCATAATTATTAGGGTCCTCTTTTAACAGATAATCCCATCCTTTTCCTTTGTCATCACCCTCCTCCTACGTTCATCAGCATCCTCCTCGTCATTGCACCCAGTGTCGTCCACGAGAGCCGACTTATGGAACAGCAGGTATTGTTGCGCTGATCTTTATCGCATTTTAACACTGGAGTTGTGCCATCATTTTGCCCCCTCTAAGCCGCGGCTTGAGCCGTTGGCTTGGGCTTCGGCCACCCCAAGCCCAAGCCCAAGCCCTCCCGAAGCCGTGGATTTGGCTTGGCTTGGCTTGTCAAGCCGCGGCTTGGGCTTCGTGGCTTCGCGGCTTGAAGCCAAGCCGGGAAGATCACTAGCGATGGATTCTCTTCCCTTACCGCTGTCATAATTTGCCCTGGGTGCATTCCAAGCTTTTCCTGTACCATTTATGCTGTTGTTGACGCCGCCGAGTGCCGTGCTGTCCTCGAATCTCAAACCTTGAAATCGCATCGAAGGGTACAGTATAGTAGGGTTCCTTGGATACCCACTTTGATGTTTCCACTGCTGAGTCTGTAACGCAGGGAGATAAAATCTGAATTTAAGTTTGTAGATACTAGAACATATAGTGAGTGAGGCTGCAGAATTTTACGAATTTAGTGGGTGAAATGTAGCCAGATTAAAAAATTTACCCTCGACAGCCGATCAGTCACACGTCGGGTTCCTTGGATAGCGTGACGTCACACATTATTCGGATCCATCGGCTCCTTTCGGTTATCTTTTGGCGGTTATTCTCACGACCCTTAAACACAGTCGGGTTCTGGTTTAGTACAGTATGAGACACAGAGCCGGCCAGGAAGGAATTGGTTCCCAGGAAGGAAGAAGAAGAATGATGAGTGATGATGTGTCAGTAGATACATCACGTGCTAACAGAGGTGTCACGCCCTTGACAGCCAGACGCATCAATCTCGGTCGAATTGCCCGACTTCCCCAGGGAAGTTCGTAGCCAAAAGGGTGAATTTTTATAAGGAAAATAGTTGAGGCCAATGGTGGCCGGATTAATGCACAATCAGTCCGAAGGGAAGTGATTGATGGCTTGATCAGATAGTGAGCTATACCAAATGTCCTCTCCTTCAAGTGCTAACACATCTCTGGGCCTGAAATTTATCTGGTAGATGGGGTTAGAGTGCACAATGTGCGAGAGGTAAGAATTTTGAGCTCGGAGGATGCTGGGGAGTTTTTAAAAAAAAGAATACCCAAGGATGTCTCTACTATACTGTACTAAAACGCCGCGCCTCCTCCAGCTTTGAGCCACTCTTGCAGTCAAGGCCGGAAAGGATCTGGTTTTCCACCCTGGTACTGGATCCGGCAAAACTCTGGCGATGATCCTTCCTGTCCTTTCGCTTCCAAAATCAGTTGTCATCACGGTTTCTCCTCTCGGGCTCATTCAGGATAATCACGCAGGCGTACTCATTTCCTTGGACGACTGACCCTTCTGACCATGTAGACAGGTATCAGAATTCACCAAGTATGGCATACCATTCAGGAAGGAAGACGAAGATTTATGGCAGGTGAAATATATTCGTCAGAAATATTGATTTCTACTTTCTCTGACTCCGTATTCCAGCCGATATGTTCTCACGGCAAATACCAACACTACTCCGTGTCACCGGAACAATGTGGTCTGTACATGGGACACAATCCGCCCTTCGCGAAGCTACTACATGATCCCAAATGGACGAAGCACAAAGGTTGTTGCTTTCCGATCGAGTCTTAGCTAGCTGCGCCTATACCGTCATGACAAGCTAAACGATAGTTAACCAGTGTGTATATAGCAATGAGATCTACAACAGGCTCCGGATCCTACATGGTATTTGTCTTGGCCGCACGGGTGTCTGGGCGGCGGTTAGAAGGATTCGACCGAGCTTGGGCGTGTGTTTGCGACAAAGTTCGGTTACGTTCCTTTCGAAATCGAATCCTAGAAGCGACTCAGGTGTGACCTCACTGATAGAACGTCGGAAATGAGTACTGTACTGAGATTATCCATTTCGCGGTGTACTTCGCGCAAAAGTGGGTCTAAACCAAACTTATTCTCAAACCACTGGTCAAGCTTCTTTTGGTCGCGCTTGTCTTGAGAAACCAGATTTAGCAAGATAGACATCTTGCGCTTGGTCCCGCTGCACAAGAAGTGTTGTAACAAGCTCGATTTGCAACACCTCCATCTGCTTCTAAAATCTTCACTACTGACAGGATTTTGGCCGGTGGAGGTATTGTATGGGTAGCGTAGATCCACGCTAGAGCGCAGGGAAACTCATGAGCGCTAGGGGCGGCGCCAGCAGTGGTGTTTAAGGCTCGTCACGAGTTAACTCGCGGGTGACCCAGATCCGTGGCCGCAGGTACCTGCATCATCCTGAGCCCTACTCGGATCCGTGGCCGACCCGTGTTCACAAGTACTTGACTCGCGGATCGCGGGTTTCCCACGGATCAACTCACAGGTATTTTTCATCTTTTGCTATTTTTCAGCTGAAAGTACATGTTTCAAAGCTCTTCTAAAACTTGTGAGTATAATTTTTTTTCAAAAATCACTACCTGGATCCGTGGCTACCCTGTTAACCGTGTAAATAACTTCTTTAGAATATCTGGCTTCACAGGTGCTCGTTTGTCCGATCTCACTCACCTCTACTAGACGTGCCTTCGCTTCGCTCCGGCGTACGGAGCCGCGGTGAACGTGGCTGAGAAAGAAAGCCTAAATATGGGGTGAATCAGATGGGCAAACAGGTACATCGTGATACGAGGCATCTGCTTAATATACGAGGTATCCCATGCATTTCCTCCTGGCCTGGATGTGTTCTGCAACACAAAATTCAGCTTTGGTGGTCTTCGACGGGCTATGCGCCATGACAACGCGCTGTCTATTTTGCGTAGATCACACGCCGGTGAATGGAGCAAACGAGGCCCGCTCAAAAGGGAGAACTGTCTAATATTGCTTCATTTCTCACATCTTCCCCTCCCGCTCACCTCTCGCCTTGGCTGATACTTGACTGGGAGTCGAGCCCGTTACATAAATCTATCACTGAGCCTGGCGTAAGAAAAACTGAGCCTCATACCTCATGTATTAAGTAGATGCCTCGAATTAGTATGCACATATTTGCAATTACCTTGATTTGTTTTTTCTCATCCCGTCGGGCGTTCACGCCGAGCCCACCCAACTCGGCCTTCTCTTCCCATGTTCACGACGGCGATCATCGTTTGGCTCCAGGAACTCTACGTGCCGTTCATTCCGAGCAGACACGAGGCCAGCTTTCGCGCGCTCAAGGGCCACTCAAAAGACCAGTCCGTCTATCTTTGTCGCATTTTCCTTCCCTTATCATCACTTCGCCGTACCGAACCTGTCCTCTTCCCCTCCACACGGTGCTGAACGGTCATGCTTAAATAAATCAAGCCCGCCTCAAGGTATGACAAATTCCGCCGTCCTCTCTTCCGCAATTACGTGCTCAGTGGCCATCATTCGATGAATCATGCCCACGGCAAGATCCCACAAGTAGCGTGTCCGAGAATTACACAACGTTGAATTCGCGCTCAGTCCAATCCCGCTTGAAGCTCGCTAAGCTTTTTCCCTCATCGCTCGTCGTTGCTCCAGCCCGCTCTTCTTCGCCCCTCAATCCGGTGCTCAACGGCCGTCTTCGCACGAATCAAGTCATCTACAACATCTGCAACTACGGAGCCAATTTAAGACTCATACAATGCTCGGTCCCAACTTTGCCTCAAGTGATCAACACTTGGGATACTCGACTGGGTAGCAAGGCATCGCAATTTCTGAGAAATGGCCCATGGCGCATTTCAAGACTTCAAACAATGTGTCATTCAATTTTCAGGGCTGTTCGAGACCTGAGGTCGGCCCCCCTATACCTCCATTCTAACTTGCAAGCTACAAGTAGCCATTTCTCCGTTGACTTTCGGGTTTCATTCACAAGCTGCCCATCTAAAGAGTCGACCTTTTCATTTTCTCGGGAACGAATGGAATAGACCAATTGGATGTTCCACCCCAAAGCGGCGCGTGTCTATGGACTTGCTTATCAGAATACTCACATACCCGTTCTGACACAGACCTGGAGTCTTTGGGTCGAGTTGCGGCGCAAGACCTCTATCCATGCGTTCGAGATGCCTGATTTGGACTCTAGGAAGTGTCGATGCCACGCTAATTGATCACAGCGGCAAAGGTGGGTAGTCAAACACGTTTTACCAGTCCTCGACTTTCATCTTACTGCCGGTGCAGTTTCCTCATCTCTTCCATTTTCCATGTCAGTCGGATTTGTCCCGATAGTGGGCTAATGGTGTGTCTAATCGAATCTTGACTGTCCCATCACGCTCATTCCATTACAGTTCAATGCCTGCGGGTAATGCTGTTGAAGTAGTGGCTCGGCTGGCCATATAGCCGGGGCGACAACTCTTGTTGTCGCCCGTTCACACCGTTATTCCTCTTATCTATTTCATTTTCCTTTACCGTCTCATATTGTTAGCTACGGGCTCCTTACCTACCGATCATATACTTAACCCGCAGCTACTCCGAGACGTACCTCAGTCGTTCACCTTTTGAAGTGCCCGACTGAGGTATGTGCTCTTCATCCTATTTTATTTATTCTTCCTTTACTTACGACTCTATTAGTCTTTACTTCTCTTATATGTTATGGGCCCCATTGCCTAAGCCATCTGCACGAACAACTCAGCCCAGATGCAAAGCTTCCGATTCAATACTGTTCGACTCAGACTAGCAAAACCCGACTGCACAAATTCTGCTCCCAGTTGCTACCCCTGACTATGGCTTCCACGAATATACCTAACGTACCGATGCTTCCCAAGAGCGAGAAGTTCGATGGTACTGGGTGGCCGATATTTAAGACCCGAATCTTCGCCAACCTGAAAGTCCGTGAGTTGGGCGGATACGTCGACGGCACCATACCCAAGCCCGGAGCACCTGTGACTGTACCACCTCCTGCCGTGCCGGCCGTGGAAGACACCGATCCTAATCCCTACCAGCGTGGTCCTAGCCCTTTCGAAGCTGTTTCGACTGCATTGCCCCTGAACCCACTAGCGTCTCCTCCAGATCCCCATTGTTGGAGGAATGGATCTATCGCGATGGTGTTGTGACTAGTATCCTCATCCTCAACGTCAAGGACCCCATTGATCTGGGTCTAAAGACAGATGGGACGGCGCGTGAAGCCTGGCAGTCGCTGGAGGATATCTATGGTCGTGTTAGTGACATTGGTCTGAGTCGAGCACTGCGTGAGTTAAATACCACCTACCTCGCTTCTGGCACGCACGTGATGGAGCATGCGCGACCATGCGAAAGCTCTGGAAGGCTGCGAACGACATGGGTGCCGGAGTTACGGACGCCATCTTCCACACCACCTTCATTAATTCCCTCGGCGATGATTGACGTCACGTTGTACCCGTCTTCTGCACCTTCACAATGTCCCCAGAGGTTATCAACTTTGTCCTTGAAGAAGAGTCAACAACAAACCAAACCACCGCTGTTCCCGCCACCGCTCTCGCCACCAACGCCCAGTCTACCCGTGATGCTCGTCGAGAAGCACGCTGTAACCTTGTCTGCACAAATCCTAACTGTGGTGCCAAAGATAAGAGGGGCCACGCCATCGAGAATTATTTCTGGCATGGCGGTGGAAAAGAGGGTTAGGTCCCATCGTGGTGGAAAGGGAGACGGCCGGATGCACCTGCTGCGAACACGACTCAGACTTATGCGTTCGCAGCGTGGACTGTTCCTGCCGCTGACGTCCGCGTGTACGACGAAGAGGGCATGCAGGGCGTGCATTTCAAGGGGGAGGAGATTTTGGCCTTGCCAGCTGCCCTGATGGAGTGGAGTGAGGCCACCGATGCGGTTGCAAGCGTTGATATATGCACCTATTTGGACCCACTCGACGGTGTTTTCACTTCGAGAGGATCAATGCCGGCTAGCCTACCCGACTGGATGGCTCCGTCGATTAGCTCCTTCGAGGCTGCGTCCGACCTGAGCTGGGTCCTGGATTCCAGCGCCTCTTCCTTCGAAGTTGTGGACCATGCTGAAGCGCGAAATGATAATATGGCGCCCCGCACCGACTGGGAGACTGAGCTTGAGTATTTGGCTCGTGTTGCGCTTCATAAAGGTGGACCTTACCATGGGGACAACAATGCGGCGGCTGAGGACATAGCCTACGTCAAGAAGACTGGTATGCGCTTCTACCTGACGCGGATGGCTCGCGGGGGAGCATAACATCGTTGATATGCTCCTTGATGAGGATGTGGTAGTGCCCTCTGAATGGATCAACGACCCGCCGATGGCCTTCGATCTTGCTGAATGGTATGCTGGTTACCGCGCTGTGGCAAAGCCTATCCTCGTGTTCGAGCTAGACACCAGTGAACCCCCGGTCAGCGCTTTCAAGGCCGAGATCGGACAGGGACAAACCAGGGTGGTCGTGGACTCGGGTGCTACTGACCACTGCTTCTCCCGCCGCGAGGACTTCGTCGAGTACAGTCCTTTTGAAAATCGTGAAGGAACCGCTGTAGAGGGATCTGGGTTTCGCATTGGTGCTGGAAAGGTCTGTAAATCAATTGACCACGATGGTGTCTGTAGGATCATTACCTCCGACGTGTTGCACACCCCTGGCCTCAAGAGGGTGTCCAAGGGGGAGGGCATCGGGGTGTGTTTGGTCCTTGCCCTGGGCGGATCGCTTTCACCGCGTTTACTCATTCTACAGAACGACGGCGACCCCATCGGGCACGCCGGAGACCTGCGCGACTGCGAGCCTTTCCCGTTAAAGTATTACGGCCTGCTCGCGCGCTTCTGGGGCAAGGAGGTCGTCAGGACCGCCCGGAATCGCGGGAACGCGGCCCCTGTGCCGGAGAAGTGCGTATCTTTTTTCCTACTTTTATTTTATTACTGACGGCCCTATAGCCTACCACGCCACTTTTTCCTAGACCTCCCGCGTCTTCTTAGTTCCGCGTATGACCCGACTGAGCAGGTGAGCACGCTGCTCCCTGCGTATACCTTCTACCCCGTACTTATACCCTGTATGCTGACCTTAGAATTGAATCGCAGGAGTCAGCACATCGTCCTTGCGCGCACGCACGATTGGCGTCACGGAGACGACGTTCAGTCGAGGGACTCTGAGGTGTTCATAGTTGATGTGAGTTGTCCGTTGTGTGCTCCTTCGTTTGATGTGGCCGTGGTCGTGCCAAGTGGGATGTGGTGCGCATCCGGGACTTGGCTGGTGGTTGCGTAGCCGTTGAGCCTGGTTGGTGAACATCCGGGACGCGGATGGTTGCTCACTACACGTGAACGCGGCCAGTGAGATCGCCGTTCAGGCCTTCCCTTCCCCTCCCTCTTCATTCCCTGACTCTCCCTTTTCTCCTCTCCTTCCTTCCTCGTCCCTCCTTCCCCGTCTCTTGCCCTCGCTAAACCCTTCCTTACCATTGTGCTCACCCTGTCCTCCAGGTCGACAACCAAAAATCCTCACTTCGCAAATGGATCCACCGCTTCAAGCCAGGACATCACCTCCATCCTTTTCCTCGTCACTCTGAGCGAGTATGACCAGTGTTTGTTAGAGGATCGGGATGCGGTACGTTCCCTGTTTCTTTAATTCTATATTCGATTCGATTATATTTCTCTTTGTTTTTCATTTGCGATTGTGATGAGTGGCGCGGCGCTCGATGAACATGGTTTTGGACGGCGGGGTGCCACGCGGACGTGGACGACGTTCGTTCGTGCTCGAAGACGCAGGTGTCGGTGAACGGCATGCCTGCACGTGCCTGTGTCAGCTATCTGCGGCGGCAGGAGCAAGTGCAGACGACGTCCGCGTGGCAGACAGCGGTTGTCTCGCTCTGAAAACCATCGAGTATGATGCGGCCGCGCTGTGTCATCTACGTGCATCTTTGGCATCGTATCCATCACAATCGACAGTGTTTTTAGTGCCTGCCTTTTGCGATACCACTGATTTTCTTCAGTTTACGTCTCCTAGGGTATCCAAAGCGGTCACTCTGGTACATCTTCTTTTATCTTGAATTTCACCGCTGATATCAGCTAGTCTTCCTAGTTTCGCATCTGCTTTGCGCTCATGCAGTTCTAGTCGCCAGGTAAGTCCAGATTTACTTCAACTGCTTCTCTGGCTTACTTAGCTCTGGGTGCTTGCTAAACCGACAGTTTTTGCTCGCAAATTATATCATGCGTGAAACCAGTGGAAACACATACAAACAGGCGTGTTCCTTTTATTCTAAGATACAACTTCCAATCGCTAACACTCGTCCTGGTGAAGATTGCAAACGGCCCCCCATTCATGCAACTGAAGTTCCGGCGGTCCTCCAGACTATTCACAGCAACCCAGGCTCGGAGCGTATTTAACCTAATCACAAACAAACACTGATTAATTTGTAGAAAGTTGTAGGTGGGTTTGAACAGGGGATTCAATAAAATAGATGTTTTATTCAAGAAATCTACTCGGCTTTTATACCTTGAGAACAATGGTACCAAGCTACCATAAACAAAGTGTGTAGAACATAGATATCCAAGAAGTAAATAGTTTCAGACCAGCTGAAACTACACAACGCAATGGCACGCGTTTCACTGTGCTGTGCATCTCCATGCACAACGTGGTAGTGTACGTGTCAGCGTACATGTCGGCTTGCAAGTTTTCCAACACTCCCCCTCAAGCCGGAATTAATCCGAGCACTTGACCAAGCGGCTTGAACTTGAAGGCGGCGAGAGCTTTGGTGAGCACGTCTGCGGTCATCTCGGCGGTTGGACAATAAACAACTTGAAGCATGCCGTTCTCAATCTGCTCACGAATAAAATGATAGCGGATGTCGATATGTTTGGTGTGAGCATGGAATTGGCGGAGTTCGACATGTGCGAGTGAGATGGCGGACTGGTTGTCGTTGTAGATGATGAAGGGGAATGTGACTAGCCCAAAGAGTTCAGCCAGGAAATATCTGAACCAGATAGCCTCCTTCGCAGTGTAGGTGACAGTGACGTATTTGGCCTCAGTTGTGGACAAGGAAACAATCTCCTGCTGTTTTGAAACCGCAGCACCGTTCAAAATGAATGCGTAACCGGAGATAGCCTTCCGATTTTCCATGGACATTCCATCAGCGTCGGCGTAGATGTCAAGACCGAGTGTGGAGTCCGAGGTGTGTTATGTGAATGCATGTGTGCGTGTTCCCTTCAAATACTGAAGTACGCACTCCACTGCATCCCAATGCAGGCGTCCTGGATTGTCGACAAAACACGATAAGGCACAGACCGTGAAAGCCAGGTCTGGTTGAGTAGCCGTTGCAAGCCAGACAAGTCCTCCAATTAACTCGCGGTAAGGGATGCTCCGCATCTCCTCCACAGCGGTTTGAGTTGTTGGGCACTGGTCGCGGCTCAGTTGCGCTGTGGGATCGAGAGGCACAGAAATTGATTTGCAATCAACCATGTTAAATTTTCGGATTAGCCAGTCGATGTAGGTCGTTTGGGATAATGCCAGCGTGCCTTTGTTGCGGTTCCGATTGACTTCCATTCCAAGAAGCCAATTAATCGGTCCAAGCATCAAGAGGTGGGCGGCCGAAAGAGCCGAGATATCAAGCACCGCTTTGCAGTGCCACAGGAGGCCGGTCCGATCTCCAATGGCTTTCTTGAAGCGGTTCCGATTTAGTTTCAATGTAGCTCTCTCAATTTGGAATAAGTTCTTTAGCAGTAAACTGAGACCCCCCCATATTCATATAAGCCTAATACATCTGTCTCTTCACATTTTGCATAATGTGGCGAACTAGACTGTAACTGAGAAACTCGGAGCTCGGTCCTTGGTCCAGAGCGTCAACACGGCCAAACAAGTGCGTCTTTCGTTCTTGACGCTCATCCTCGACGTGCTGGGACGCGCCCACAGTCCTTACAGCTCTTCTTACGACTATCATGGCTTTCGCTTTCCTCTCCTCCGACTTCTTTAACATCCAAAATCATGATACATCCACTCCTTCACCTGTTATGCCTGTGACACCTCGCGACCCTCTTCCACGTCCTGCTGTGCCAGAAACACACTCTTTCACGTCGTATAGCTCTCCCAATGTTGATACACCCAATGTCCCTCCTTTTCCTTGCGTCTCCCCTCCATTCCCGAGCACCTTGTCCGATACAGCCTGTTATATTCCCAAGTCCTTCGTATACACTACTCCTATAAATCCTAATACTTTTGGCGCGATCCATGACTCCGGATACACTTCCTTATCTTCCCGCACTGCGAATTATCACCTTCCTTTGACTCCTGTGACACCCTCTTCGTGCGAATCCCCTACGAACCCCACGCCCTGCAAAACCTACCTCAAACTGTACGAATCCGGTGACCTGGAAGCACGTAAAGGCTCGACGAACTGCTGGGAGCTTCAGTGCATCATATGTGACAAGTGGATTCGCACTTCTGTACCTTGCCGTCTCGCCCTCTCCATTCCCAATCACTTTTCAAATCTAGAGAGTCACTGCCAGAGCAGCAACTGCCTTTTGCGTCCCTGCCGAGCTTCTACTGCACTGCCAGCACCTTCTCCACGCAAAACAACGACTGCTTCCTCTTCAGCGACACCTCCGAACTTGAGCGATGACGAGGATGAAGAAGAATTCCAGTTTCAGTGAGTATTTTGCCGCGTCCATGATCCATCGAGGATTTGACTTACAAGTGATCAGATACAGTCGCTCCTCCTCTCTCCCACCTGAAGCTCTGTCCAATGCGCCACCCACCCCTTCCCCAATGCTCATCGTGCAGACATGCCCCAGCAGTCCGCTAGATTGGCCTGTAGATGTCAGCCCATTCATGGAGACTTTCCCTTTTCACAGAATTGGCATACAGCAGGGTTCCCTATCCTTCAATGTTGAGATACACAACCGTGGCACAAAAGTTATCACGTTCTCAAAGCTTTGTACAGGCGAGGCGCGTCTCAATGGCTGTTGTTCGCATTGCGCAAAAATCCTGGTGGAGGTGCAAAAGCTTGTAGATCTAGCTGTCCAGGTGGATTCCTGTGTCAATCACCGGTATCTGAGTTGGAGTCAAATTTGCAGTCTGCTCACGGATCGCACAGAGGAAGTACGAAAATGGTGTCTGAAGGTAATCCTTGTGCATTTTAGTAGTGGCCAGAAAATAATATTTTTGCAGGGCTTGAATTCAGCGTGTAACTTTGTGACCGCCATTCGAAAATTAGCAGACTACAAGCGATTCATGGATGCTGTTGCCGACATGAATATTCCTCGCCTCCACCAGCTCGTCAGTGTGGGCCTTTGCCATGGCTCAAGTCCCAGCGCCATCGTTCACATGATGCAGTCCGCTCGAAGGTGTCTACCGTCCTCGTCCCATTCTAGACTCACACACCCTCGACATTGCGCTCATGGTTTACCGCCTCAGCAGTCGCAAACTCTTGTATGCTGTGAATCATGGACTAGGTCTCCCTTCTCTCCGCACCCTCCGCAATCATATGGCATTTACCAAGATCATGCCCACCGTTGGTACCATTTCCGTGGAGGACATCATCCACAACATTCGCGAGGTCGTCCTCAAACCTCGGGAAGCCGCTGCTACCCCTCAACCACCCTGCGGCATCAGCCTCCTCATCGACAAAGTTGCGCTGGAGGAGCGTGCCTGTCATTTCCGCCACAATAATAGTATTGGCGGTCTCTGCTGGTGTCATTCTCCAAAGGTCGATTTACAATTGAAGACTTACGATGATGCTCTCAAAATTGCAGCAAAGATCAAATCGGAGGAAGTACATCTCGGAAAGGAGATGACCGTTGTTTCCGTCTCGTGTTTTGGCGAGTCGGGAACGTACCCCATCTTAGCTCTCCCGACCTGTAAATTTGTTAGTCCTGTGGAGTCCAGCATTATCTACGAGACCGTCACGGCTGCCTGGCTCGAACATGCAGCAGCTAAAGTTGGGATGCCATAGTCATGGTCAACGGATGGCGAGTCATCTCGATGAAGGGCTGGGTACGACCAATTTGTACGCCACAAGCTTGGGCCGACATCACCCATCTTCGGTACCCTCGCCAGCATGGCCGGTCTCAACATTTTTACTGGCATTCACAGTATCACTTTGGACTTTGATTATAAGCATGTTTTCAAGCATATGTATCTTCATTTATTGTACACTTCAGTTTCACATATTGCCATAGGCCTGTGCACCCTGATTCGTTCCGCAGCAGGGATGGCTCTTTGTAACAGGCGCATTATCAATCCTGCGGTCCTCACACGGTTCCTCGTGCGTCTTCCCGACCAATCTGATGACTCTGTGCGGAAGCTACTATTTCCTGATGATCCACAAGATGTTCCACGAGCGGTCGAGCTAATGGAAGCTATCATAGAGCTGCTTGCATGCGACTTTGGACAGGTGGATGCGGACACTGCTGCTGATCTTGATTCTATTCGTCTTCTCGCACTCATCCTCAAGTCAATCCTCACGCCGTTCATTACACCGGATATGTCGCTTATGGAACAAATGACCCATCTTTCTACCTACGCACATCTCACCTTCACCCTCTTTTGCATGAATCGGCTCATGTTCATGTCCAATCAGCTCCATGGTGACTCCCAATTGATGATCAAGAATGCGTTCTTCTGCCTCGCTAAACAGCAGAAGCTGGATCCTATGCAATCCCACTCGAGAGATTATTCGGCAAACTGTGTATGCTTGGTGGGCACAACTCGGTGATGAGCTATGCGCAGGCGATTGAGCGGCTGGGTCAGGCTTGTGATCTCCAGGCCGTGTACTTGCGGCAGCCTGATCTTGATCAAGGCCAGCGGCAAATCAGTATGAAGCGCTCGGAGGGTGTTGACCACCTCAACATGGTGTCATGGACTGGTCATGCCATTGCCAGTGACTGTCATATTCCGTCGGCTTGGGATGAAGGCAGCAAGATTGCGCAAGGGATCTTTGCAAAATTGCGCTTCCCGCCACAGTCCTACAACTACGCCGCCATTTTCTCTGACCCCGAGATTGACATGCTCCGCCCTTTTGGGGACGGTAAGTATCCTGGTGTGGAATCTGACACGGATCGCTCCATCATTATTCCCATGGCGACTTCGGCGACGGTTCCCTCTTCCACTGCTTCCCCGCCTACTTCCACTCCCTCCGCCCAAGCTATTGCTTCTGCTCTTTCCACCGAGGTTACCCCTTCCATCCCTTCCAATAGCGCTATTCTTTCCACTGCTCCTTCCACCAGCATTACCCTTTCCACTGCTCCGTTCACCGATTCTGGCAATCCTTCCACTGAAACCACCGCTGCCCCGGATGACGATGATGACATTGAGGATCAAGGCGATGGAATCCTGTTTGAGAGTTAGCACTCCCATCTGGTCGCGGCATCGACCCAAACAACTACATCAGTGTTGAAGGGAAATGGGTGCATAAGCAGCGCATCTGCCGCATTGTCATCAATGCTGACTTTGAGCCCAAGTCAACAGAGCGCTTGAAGCGTGTTTGTGGCCACACGAAAGTCAATGCCAAGAAGCGCGACAATGTCAATCCCGAGGCCATTCTCAGTGCCAATACATTCATTGTCGGCAACCCGTTCTTTACACTCCTTCGCACTGACCAAACTCTCTCACTGGCCGTTGTTTGCTCTACCGCCATCCACGAAGACGGAATCTCCCATGGAAGTATCCTCGCGCCAACAATCCGGAACCCCAGAGCTAAAGTCAAGCTTAGCGGTCAAGTCCTGGGCTTGACGATGATTCCTACACTAAATGACAACCTCCCGCAGTCAGATAGTGCCCAAGCGCGACCAAGGCCGCCATCCCATGAAGATTTGCGATCTCCCGACTGGATCTCAGAGGAGAGATCACCATGGTCTTGGATCTTCAATGGCTGATTCTTGAAAGTAGATTCAGTTATATCTGGGAGGAAGCAGACAACGGAGAAGGTGGTGATCGTGTCAATCCCTGGCATCCTCACCGTCCTGTTGACGTGGTTCCTCGTCTCGGAGAGCATGCCTATGAGATTAATTCCGAGGGTCGGTCTTGGGAGTTGGACGACAGTCCTATGGGCGCTGTCTGCGAGCTACTCTGGGATGTGATGATCAAGGAAAAGATTGCACTTACTTCCATTGCCAGCGTCAAGAAGACGGCAGACTTTCCTTATGCTTTCGACAATGGTTCGTCATTCACACACATCATCAATTCAATTTTAATTGTTTATGTAGGAAAACCGGCGCTCATCTGTCAAGACGGGACTCAACAGCTCATTCAGCAGCACAACAATAAGGTCCAACGGGTCTGTCACTTGTGTGGGGAATGTCCCAGCAACTGGTGCGCTCATATATCGACACACATCCTCCACTCCATCCGCAGGCTGAAAGAGGCGCTTCGCATGCCAGTATGTGCATTGTTCTACTTCGGTTTAGCCTCTTATCCCAGCGCAGGTTGGGACGAGTCTTCCGTGTGGTTTCTGCGCTTCTTCGGGTAAGCCAGAGTGCGAGGTGCACATCCGCAAGAAGGGACCGACAACGCACATTGAAACTAATTGCGCGATGGTGTCGGTGTTCAATTACAAGCCGGCTGAACAAGGATCGAGGACTACCCCTTGCCGCAACGTTCCCGTCGTCTGTAAATTGTGTTTCCCCGATGTACCTCGGCCTGGTGCATCCCAACATGCGCAATGGCGCTACAACATGCCAGAGCATCTCTCCACTGCCCACCTGGAGTACTCTTCGCCTCTCAGTCCTGGTGGAACTCGGCTGCCGCACGAAGTTTGGGAGAGTATGAAGGTAGAGCCGATGGAGGAGCTGGCGCTTGGGATTCCGGAAGCGAGTATCCCGGTGGTTTTTGAGGACGTTGCGGGGCCGGACGAAGGGATCAACAGGGCGAATGTAGTTGGAAAGAAGCGGGGAAGGAAGACCGCACCTGGGGCCAGCCAACGGAAAAAGGTGGCAGCGTGAATGGATCGCTTGCATTCTGAATTTGTACCGAATAGAATGTTCCGTAGAATGGCCTTGAATGGCATGAGAACACGAGTAGGACTGTCACATGAGATGGACTTTTTTCTTCAATAGGATTGCATTAGAATTGCAGAACGACAATAGACGGTAGCGAAAGATGTTTCTGCTTGTGAAAAGGCATCGGAAATCGGTCCGCATCCGGTCGGACCGATCGACCGCTCGCTTAACCCCCCCCCCCCAATTTTAAATTCAGGGGATTTTTGAGCATGATATCATCGGTTTTCTATCCGTCCACCTCTTGCCTGGCCTCACCACAAATCTCCTCTCCGTTGCTAAACTCGACGAGAAAGGCTACTCCGTCGTATTTGCGGATGGCAAGGCGCCTGTGAAGCATTCGAGCAGGGTGATGCTCATGAATGCTAAGTTGGCCGGCGGCATGTATATTGCCGATTTTGACGATGCAGTTGTTCAAGCTTGGGCTGCGCGGTCCAGGGACCTGCCTGTGGACAAAGATACCTGGCACCGCCGATTTGGTCATCTGGGAAAGACGGGCCTGGATGCCATTATTGCGGCGAAAAGCGTTGAGGGCATGAGTATAAAGGCCGGGGGAGGTGAAGGGCTCTGCGAGGACTGTCTTTCGGGCAAGCAGACTCGCAGGCCGTTTGATGGCGCCCATGAGCGCGAGAAGGAGCTGGGGGAGCGGGGGTATATGGACCTGTGGGGGTCGTCTCAGCTGACAGGTCTGGGCAACAAATTTTGGCTGTACCATATCGTGGAAGGCTATAGCGCTGGACCGTGGGTATACTTCTTGTCCTACAAGTCAGCAGATGAGACGCTCGCCGCTTTCAAGGAGTTTTTCGCTGAATTCGAGACCCAGACTGGAAGCGCGTGAAATGCGCGCATGTGGATTGGGGAAAGGAATGAATTAACGAGAAATGGACAGCACACCTTAAGTTGAAAGGTATTATCCTCGAAACCACAATTCCCTACTCCTCGTCACAGAACGGTCCGGGAGAGCGCGGAATCAGAACGACTGTTGAGCTGGGCTGTTGTCTTCTGGCAGATTCAGGCCTGCCGAAGTCAATGCGGCCGCTCGCATTCAAGACAGCGGCTTACCTTCAATGGTTCCACCCCAAGAAACGCACCGGCGGCGTTACTCCCCACGAGGTGTATACCAAGAAGAAACCAGATGTTTCCCACTTGCGTGTTTGGCTCTCGCTTATGCGAAGGTGATGTCTGCAGGACCAAAACTTGATCCCGCACATAGGCTCATGACTAGCCTGCCTACAAATGGCAAAAAAATGTAGCGAGCACTTTGCTGTAGGCAGGCTGGTACAACTTGGGACCCGCCAAAGGGCTGGGCCCGGAGCTCGAAATTTTGAGTGGTGCCGATCATCGGCATCACGCTGCGATCAATTCTCTACTAAATTTGAGGCCCCAGAACTCGCCTACAACAAACTCAATCAAAATTCTGAAGAGATAGAATTTGAGAAGAGGGGAATTGGAGTTATCCCTCCCTTGAAAATTTCTCCAACAGATGTAAAATGAGCTCAGAACAAAGGAAAAGGAAAGTGATCAAACTCCGTGCCCAGGCCTTTTGTTTGTCCCAAGTTGTACCAGCCTGCCTACGGCAACGTACTCGCCACATTGTTGCAATTTGTAGGCAGGCTGGTAACGAGCCTACCCCGCACAGTCAAAGCGGTGATGGTCGGCTATAATAAAACTGCCAGCTATCAGCTATGGGAGGCCTTGGCTCGGAGGCTTATCTGCTCTTGTGACGTCGTATTCGAGGAGGGCGTTGGGCACTGGTTGCATACCACAGCAGGGGGAGTTCTGGAGGATGCTGTGGAAGCTCCCATTAATTTGCATGCTCCAGTTGTTCCCAATCCAGACGTGATTGTTACAGATGAAACCGACGCTGGTAGATCGACACCCAAATTGGAATCCGCTGTGGTCCAGCCTCGCAGGTCTGGACGCACTCGTAATCCTTCCAAGGCGCTCCAGGATTCGCTCGCATCGCAGACTGAAGAAGCAGCGGCGAGAGATGTGGGCGAGGATTGGGCTACCTCAACCAAGCAGCCGGCTCGGGCAGTATCTGCCTTCACAGCTTCTACCATGGTGCCTAAGAACTACTGGGAGGCTATGAAGCATCTGGAAGTCTGGATGGCACCGATAGAAAAGGAGTAACACTATGCTGATTGGACGCGAGGTGTGGGTCCTTGTTGATCCACCCATCAATGTGAATGTCGTGGACTCGAAGTGGGTTTATGCGGTCAAATATGACACTGAAGGGGAAGTCATCAAGTGGAAGGCCCAACTCGTCGCCAAAGGGTTCCAACAGATCGCAGGAGTCGATTTCTTTGAGACGTATGCTGGCGTTGTCCACTACGAGTCACTTAAATTGTTGGGGGCCATATGCGTGAATGAACCTGGATGGGTTATGTGGGCTATGGACGTCATGAGCGTGTACCTCAACAGCGAGATGAAGGAGACGGTTTACATGCGCCAGCCGGAAGATTTCGTCGTACCAGGCCAAGAGGGAAAGGTATGCCTCATGAAAAAGTCTCTGTACGGATTTATGCAGTCCGGGCGCAATTGGGCGGAGCATCTCAATGCGTCGTTGGGCGCGTTGGGGTGGGTGCGGTCGCGCGCTGACCCAGCTATTCGCATTCGAAGCTCTGACGCAGGTACCTCGATTATCGGTGTATACACAGACGATATCGATGGTATTTCCTCCTCCACTGCTGCAGCCGAGGAGGCCCAAGCTGGTATTCGTTCTGCATACGATGTGACTGACGTCCCGCGCACCGCTACCTCTCTTGGCATGACCATCGAGTATGACCCAGAAGCCAGCACCATCTCTATTTCGTCCAAGCCTTACCTCCAGCGCGTCCTTGAGCACTATGGCATGGCTGACTGCAATCCGAAATCCACCCCCCCTCCCTGTAGGCGCACAGGTCCTCGCTACAAAGGAGCCGCTCACTGACGCCGAGCGGGATTTTATGGAGGACAAACCGTATCACGAGGCTGTCGGTTCCATTCAGCACGCCGCCAACATTACTCGCCCAGACTTCGCGTACGCTGTAGGGACACTTGCAACCTGTGTCAGTAACCCGCACCCCGAGCATTGGAAGGCTGTTCAGCATCTCCTCGCCTACATCAAGGGTACGCTTGACTATAAAATCATTTACAAGCGCGGCACAGGATCAGGCATCAAGCCAGTCGGATGGGCGGACTCAAACTACGCCGCGGACTTGGCGACGCGCTGCTCTACCTCCGGCGAGATCTTCATGATGTCGGGTGGGCCTGTATCATGGTCATCCAAGCGGCAGGCAATGGTCGCACTGTCGACAGTGGAGGCGGAGTACGTCGCGCTAACTCGGAGCACAAACCAGGCGATGTGGATGTACAGTTTCCTGGCGGAACTGAGCATGCCACAGGAGCGCCCGGCGATCTTGCACTGCGATAACACAGGGGCCGAAGCTTTGGCAAAGGGACACAAGGGACCACGCATGCGTCAAGCATATCGACATTTGCAAGCACTATATTTGTGAGCGCGTCGCCGACGGGGATATCCAGATCCAGCACGTTGAATCGAGCGCTAACCTTGCGGATTTATTCACCAAGATTCTCCCTCGTGATTCTCACCTCGCCCTCGTTCGTGCCCTCGGTCTCACGGAGTAGACGTGCTTGCGCATGATGGAGGGGCGCAGATGCCCATGGAATTGGTGTGTCGTGTTCTTACTTATACTGACTTACACCTCTCGTTCTTTTCTGTTCCTATCCTATCCTCTATCCGTCCATCCACGCTAGGGGGAGTGTTGAAGTAGTGGCTTGGCTGGCCATATAGCTGGGGTGACAACTCTTGTTGTCACCTGTTGACACCGTTATTCCCCTTATCTATTTCATTTTCCTTTACTGTCTCATATTGTTAGCTATGGGCTCCTTACCTACCGATCATATACTTAACCCGCAGCTACTCCGAGACGTACCTCAGTCGTTCACCTTTTGAAGTGCCCGACTGAGGTATGTGCTCTTCATCCTATTTTATTTATTCTTCCTTTACTTACGACTCTATTAGTCTTTACTTCTCTTATAGGTATTTACTCAATACAGTCGTTCACCTTTTGAAGTGCCCGACTGAGTCCTTACTTCTCTTATAAATGCGAAACTCGAAATTAATTGCGCGAGACTCTCGAACGCACCAAGTACCCGTTATTCATTTATTCTGCGAGACTCATTACTAAAGTGTTCGCATGGTTGTCAACTCCACGTCCGAGAACGAGCCCCTTCGTCGGTAGCCATATGATCCAGCCTTCTTTAGATACCTAAGCTTTCGATTATACCTGCACTTAGGCCAGGAGGCGCTCCCTCCTTCCAGTCAGTCAGTCTATAGTCATATTTTCTTTGATATCGGTTTTCCTTCCAGCTTTGATAGTCGATCGGCTTCCCATTGTCGATCTGGCGCTTGCAGGTAGGTTATAGACAGGTTTAGGTGTATCTAACCTTACAGATAAATTGGTAGCGGCGCAAGCGCCGGTCCCCGACTCTGAAAATATTGGGGAGCTTGCTCCCCCATTCTATCGAGGGATCCCAATTTGCGAGTGATGGCATCAATGTGCGGGCTGCGTATATTTGGTTTGTGGCTGTGCCTTCATTCTCACGAGTCAGGAGCTTAGGCAAATTTCGGCTCTGTATCAGGCGAGCTCCCCTCTTTCCGCAGGCGGCCACGCCGTGAGAATTTAATTATATTTTGCTTGATAAATGCTCAGTGGGAGACTTCCCATAAGGTAAATTACTCGTTCTATTAAGATTTACTGCCCAATTCGTTGGGGGCTGACTTTCTCTGCCCTTTATCTCTCACGTCCACAGCTTTTCCAATGCTTTTCAATCAATTTCCTGTTTCGGCGACACTGCTGTGCTTTTCTTCTGGCCGAAAATTCACCAACACGACTGCGATCTGTCAAATTTGAGACGGCTTGCGCTGACAAATCCTTCCCGCTGAACCCACGTTGAAACTCTTCAGCCTCTGGATCGGGATGATTTGGGGGAACGGCTTTGTCCCGTGGCTCAACAGCCATTAACTGCAGTTGAATAATACTCAGTCGGGCACATTCTTCGCACATCATCGCCGCACGGCACGGCAGCCACGTAGCCCTGTTTTCAGGTATAAAATAAGTAGGTCGCCTTTCTTACCGTATATCCCTCAATTTGCACTCAACTCCGCGGCTACACTCAAGACTGCAACAATGCAATGCTATCGTGGAGCTTTGACAAGACTAGCTGATACTCAAACCCTGCAATACTCTGTCAAGTTGCTAGTGTCCCGCAGAACAAAATTGTGCACCAACATACTCAACGTCAAGTTCAAATTCTACTCGTCGTCTCCGCAAATTGCGAATGTCTTTCATTTCCTGCACCAAGATTTTTTTATCTTCAAACTGGAATGGCTAGCAATGTTTGAGGGTGTCTGCACCGCTCGCACTTGGACTCTCATTTGGATAGGATAGGATAGGATAGGATAGGATAGTTGCCGGCACAAGGTCCCGAGTCGGAACGGCCAGTGGCCGTACTACATACACAAGGCGTCCTATGTATGCTACGGATGTGGAATCTAGTATGTTACTCAATAAATTTGAGAATAAATTACCATGCCCTACTTTGTGTGTAGTGAAATACCCTCTCATACGCGATTTCACTGCTCTATTGAGGCTATTCTGCATGATTCTGGTGTTTCTGCCGAAGCGAAGCGAAGGCGAATCTTGTCCATTTGAAAATAATCTGCTGAAATGCCGAAGCCCATGTCCTGAGCTTGTTGTGCGTGGTCTGACCTTCATAGCATACAGAAGGATGTTACAGAGGCCCAGAAGAAAAGACAAGGCTCAGTATGCTTGAATTGCCTGGCTGATCCTCTAGCTTGTGCCCCTCTGGTATTATTTCAGAATAGATTTACCCTATGGGAAGTCACCCACTCATGGCACAAAATTGTAGTAGGACAAAACCTTCCTTTTAGTAAGTAAAACATTCCCTGCACTTGAATTCTGTTCATTTAACAGCCCAGATGAGATCTAGCCTGAACTGTGGGTAAACAGTTGTCAATAATATTCGTTGCAGAATGAAAAATGGTTTTTAATGGCGCAGAATTGTAGTAAGCTAATACTTTCCCTTTAGTAAGCAAAAGCATTCCTTGCACTCAAATTGGTTCATTTAACAGCCTTGAAGAGCCAAGCAGTATCTCAGACAAGGACAAGACATTGATAGGGCTGGCCAACTATGCCTGTCGGGTTCTACGGTCCCGTGCACGTTCTGTCGAGGATTTTCCCAGCTGCTTGAAGGCATGGGTTTCCATCTCGACGGCCTGTTGAAAGACGGTCAGCATGGCCGTCAAATAGGTTGTAATTTTGTGCCGCCAGAAAGCACATTTCAGGTTATCAGTTGTCTGGGAGGCTGCTCCTACACTAAAGACTCGCACTCTCTGTTTGCTACTTGTTGTGCTTCAAGAATTACCAGGTGAGATGGTCTCGGCAACTTCTGGCAATCCTTGGATTTTGTTGGAGGAGTTTGATCTTGTTGTTGCAGACTTGTTTTTTACAGTGTCCTCATTAATGAGTTTTGAAACATCGGAAAAAGGGCCCAGAATAAGTTCTAGGTATGTTACCAATGTATATGTGCTCTGAAACTGGAGATCTGAGCCATATGAATTGATACAGCCTCCACCCATCTTCAACATCAAGTCCTGAAGGCGGAATGTTGTACACATGCTGTGGTATTATCTTCCGGAATAAAAATTTGTGATAATAAGTGTCCATTGAAATTTCAGAACAACCATACACCTGTCACGGCTCCTCGAACGTCCTGTGCCGTCCAAAAATATTTGAACCACTTGACAGGCTTTGAGCGATGGACCGTGCCCGCTACACTCACCTGTCTAACCTTGGGACGGCGTCTTTGTTAGAGCATGATGTATGAATACGAGCTTTTGACGTACGAATATGATACGAGCATGACGTGAATATGAGCATGATGTATGAATATACCTAAATACGATCAGAACGGCCAGCACAAATTCACCAACACTCAGCATCGAAACTAAACAGTCTGTGTTCCGGTCAATATAGTCCTTCTATGACACCCAAAATTTGTCTCAGAAATGTAGCAAGAGAGTCCAAAGCTTCCAGCAGCAATAACTGCATGATTTGAGGCGACAAGCAGAATTTACGCGAAACAGGACACGTAATAAAAACGCTCACGAAGGCTCCAATCAAAATCGGTATTGAGTTTGAGGGGAGGGATTAACAGATCAAACGACAGAACCCTCTCTGTTTCAGAGTCAGGGATAAGTTTCTTTCTACGTCTTCAATCCCTCAGCCGGAGCGAAGCGAAGGCACGGCTTGTAAGATATATTCAAATATACTAATGTACATGCAAACCGCTGCTTAAATCCTACGCAAGATCTATCTACATGCCCGAAACCGAAAGTCAAAGTCAGAGTCGCGGTGGAGATGACTTACCACTTAGTGATGAACGGCGACAGAATCTGCACCACAAGTCAGCATTGGCCTGCCTCTGTCTGAATGAAGTACACACCGATGAAAAATCTTGCTGGTCGACATCTTAAGGTCACTGCTACAAGTTAGAATTGACGAAACCGATATAGGAAAGTTAACATAACTTGAGGGAGACGTTTCTCAATGTGTTGAAGAATTGTACAACTAAAAGGAATCAGGGTAATTATGTTGGAAAACTTGCAAGCCGACACGTACGCTACCACGTTGTGCATGGAGACGCACAGCACGGTGAAACGCGTGCCGTTGCGTTGTGTAGTTTCAGCTGGTCTGAAACTATTTACTTCTTGGATACCTATTGTTCTACGCACTTTGTTTATGGTAGCTTTGTACCATTGTTCTCAAGGTATAAAAGCCGAGTAGATTTCTTGAATAAAACATCTATTTTATTGAATCCCCTGTTCAAACCCACCTACAACTTTCTACAGGTTATTGGCCCCCGAGCTTAAACCTTAAACAAATTCTACTAGCTTCACAAAACTCCTATTCGATTGAACCTCACACCTATGTCAACGAACACATTCTCTTCGACCGCCAAACTCGGTGAATATTTCGCCAAACTTCCCGCGTGCAAGGCCGACGGCACGAATTGGGTCTTTTTCCGCGACCGCTTCCTGTTCGTCATGGACACGGCCTGTCTGAGTGACCATTTCGAGACTGGTTCGCTCGGAACAGCGGAGGCACCGGTAGCACCGACCATAGCTAATGCGGCAGCCCCGACAGCGGACGAAACCAATGCCAACAACACATACCTGGCGCAGCGGCGGATCTGGAAGTCGGCGCAGGCCGTTATTAAACAGGGCCTCGCATCGGTGATACCGGATTCGCTGCTCTTGAAGGTGAAGGATGCGAATAATGCGAAGGGGATGTGGGATAGGATGAAGGATGAATACGAGAAGAAATCAAAAATGGTTACGGTTGATTTAAGGCGCAAGCTCCAAGATGAGCGTTGTGCAGATGTAAAGGCTCACCTCAACAAACTACGAAGGATACGCGCGGACTTGATCGCCATGGGCGCGGACCCAGGAGACGAGAATTTTGTTGCGATTGTACTCGGCTCTCTCCCCACAGCATACGAGACCTATCTTTCAGCACTCACGGGTGCTGCCACGCTTCTTGGCAAAGAACTCGACCCCGACACGGTGCTGCAAGGCATCAGTGATAAATCGGACCGCAAAGCGGCCAGGAATTCTGGGAAGGGCGAGAAAGAGGCCGCGTTCTACGAGAATGGCGGCAAGAATTCGAAGCCGAGGAAGACGATGGAATGTTATAACTGTCACAAAAAGGGACACATGTCAAAGGATTGCTGGCGAAGGGAGGAGGGGAAAGAAGGGCAGAACCCTCACCGGAAGGCTGGAAAAGCCAACGCTGCAAAAGCGGCCAAGGATTTGGATGCTGCGTGGATGGCAGCATTGTACGAGTCGGAGGACCATACTGAGTTTGATGAACTGGATGAGGAGGAGTCGGACGATGAATATAAGGACTTACCACCATCATTGGACGCGCCGGACAGCGATGATGAAGCTGACGACGTTGAGAAGGATGAGAAAAACGATGAACACTCAGCGAAGACATCACTCACCTCGGAAGCCGTATTCACCGCCGCCACTCCTGAAGATGGGCTCGAAATCTACGATTCGGGCGCCTCAGTTCATATGACCCCCTCACGGCATCGTTTGACGAATTATTGGGCTATTCAGCCACGAGGAATTACCGCAGCCAACAATCAGACGCTCGACGCAGTTGGAATGGGGGATATGCATGTTAAAGTGCCAAATGGGACGAACAAGTCAACGAGAGTCCTCATGAAAGACGTCTTGTACGTACCAGAGCTCGGACCCACCCTCATATCCATCGGTCGCATCGCGCAAGCCGGCTGCGCAGAGAAGGAGTGCCATATACGTATTTGACGCCAAAAATCATCGCATCGGCAGTATTCCGAGTATATACCAGAAGAATGGGAGTGCGACTCGCGCAATCCCATTAATGGTGCTCCAGTCCCATTGATACCCGCCTGATGATGGGACTCAGCGACATAAGTCAGGACTGAGAGGCGAAGAGTACTCCAGGTGGGCAGTGGAGAGATGCTCTGGCATGTTGTAGCGCCATTGCGCATGTTGGGATGCCCCAGGCCCAGGTACATCGGGGAAACACAATTTACAGACGACGGGAACGTTGCGGCAAGGGGTAGTCCTCGATCCTTGTTCAGCCGGCTTGTAATTGAACACCGACACCATCGCGCAATTAGTTTCAATGTGCGTTGTCGGTCCCTTCTTGCGGATGTGCACCTCGCACTCTGGCTTACCCGAAGAAGCGCAGAAACCACACGGAAGACTCGTCCCAACCTGCGCTGGGATAAGAGGCTAAACCGAAGTAGAACAATGCACATACTGGCATGCGAAGCGCCTCTTTCAGCCTGCGGATGGAGTGGAGGATGTGTGTCGATATATGAGCGCACCAGTTGCTGGGACATTCCCCACACAAGTGACAGACCCGTTGGACCTTATTGTTGTGCTGCTGAATGAGCTGTTGAGTCCCGTCTTGACAGATGAGCGCCGGTTTTCCTACATAAACAATTAAAATTGAATTGATGATGTGTGTGAATGACGAACCATTGTCGAAAGCATAAGGAAAGTCTGCCGTCTTCTTGACGCTGGCAATGGAAGTAAGTGCAATCTTTTCCTTGATCATCACATCCCAGAGTAGCTCGCAGACAGCGCCCATAGGACTGTCGTCCAACTCCCAAGACCGACCCTCGGAATTAATCTCATAGGCATGCTCTCCGAGACGAGGAACCACGTCAACAGGACGGTGAGGATGCCAGGGATTGACACGATCACCACCTTCTCCGTTGTCTGCTTCCTCCCAGATATAACTGAATCTACTTTCAAGAATCAGCCATTGAAGATCCAAGACCATGGTGATCTCTCCTCTGAGATCCAGTCGGGAGATCGCAAATCTTCATGGGATGGCGGCCTTGGTCGCGCTTGGGCACTATCTGACTGCGGGAGGTTGTCATTTAGTGTAGGAATCATCGTCAAGCCCAGGACTTGACCGCTAAGCTTGACTTTAGCTCTGGGGTTCCGGATTGTTGGCGCGAGGATACTTCCATGGGAGATTCCGTCTTCGTGGATGGCGGTAGAGCAAACAACGGCCAGTGAGAGAGTTTGGTCAGTGCGAAGGAGTGTAAAGAACGGGTTGCCGACAATGAATGTATTGGCACTGAGAATGGCCTCGGGATTGACATTGTCGCGCTTCTTGGCATTGACTTTCGTGTGGCCACAAACACGCTTCAAGCGCTCTGTTGACTTGGGCTCAAAGTCAGCATTGATGACAATGCGGCAGATGCGCTGCTTATGCACCCATTTCCCTTCAACACTGATGTAGTTGTTTGGGTCGATGCCGCGACCAGATGGGAGTGCTAACTCTCAAACAGGATTCCATCGCCTTGATCCTCAATGTCATCATCGTCATCCGGGGCAGCGGTGGTTTCAGTGGAAGGATTGCCAGAATCGGTGAACGGAGCAGTGGAAAGGGTAATGCTGGTGGAAGGAGCAGTGGAAAGAATAGCGCTATTGGAAGGGATGGAAGGGGTAACCTCGGTGGAAAGAGCAGAAGCAATAGCTTGGGCGGAGGGAGTGGAAGTAGGCGGGGAAGCAGTGGAAGAGGGAACCGTCGCCGAAGTCGCCATGGGAATAATGATGGAGCGATCCGTGTCAGATTCCACACCAGGATACTTACCGTCCCCAAAAGGGCGGAGCATGTCAATCTCGGGGTCAGAGAAAATGGCGGCGTAGTTGTAGGACTGTGGCGGGAAGCGCAATTTTGCAAAGATCCCTTGCGCAATCTTGCTGCCTTCATCCCAAGCCGACGGAATATGACAGTCACTGGCAATGGCATGACCAGTCCATGACACCATGTTGAGGTGGTCAACACCCTCCGAGCGCTTCATACTGATTTGCCGCTGGCCTTGATCAAGATCAGGCTGCCGCAAGTACACGGCCTGGAGATCACAAGCCTGACCCAGCCGCTCAATCGCCTGCGCATAGCTCATCACCGAGTTGTGCCCACCAAGCATACACAGTTTGCCGAATAATCTCTCGAGTGGATTGCATAGGATCCAGCTTCTGCTGTTTAGCGAGGCAGAAGAACGCATTCTTGATCATCAATTGGGAGTCACCATGGAGCTGATTGGACATGAACATGAGCCGATTCATGCAAAAGAGGGTGAAGGTGAGATGTGCGTAGGTAGAAAGATGGGTCATTTGTTCCATAAGCGACATATCCGGTGTAATGAACGGCGTGAGGATTGACTTGAGGATGAGTGCGAGAAGACGAATAGAATCAAGATCAGCAGCAGTGTCCGCATCCACCTGTCCAAAGTCGCATGCAAGCAGCTCTATGATAGCTTCCATTAGCTCGACCGCTCGTGGAACATCTTGTGGATCATCAGGAAATAGTAGCTTCCGCACAGAGTCATCAGATTGGTCGGGAAGACACGAGGAACCGTGTGAGGACCGCAGGATTGATAATGCGCCTGTTACAAAGAGCCATCCCTGCTGCGGAACGAATCAGGGGTGCACAGGCCTATGGCAATATGTGAAACTGAAGTGTACAATAAATGAAGATACATATGCTTGAAAACATGCTTATAATCAAAGTCCAAAGTGATACTGTGAATGCCAGTAAAAATGTTGAGACCGGCCATGCTGGCGAGGGTACCGAAGATGGGTGATGTCGGCCCAAGCTTGTGGCGTACAAATTGGTCGTACCCAGCCCTTCATCGAGATGACTCGCCATCCGTTGACCATGACTATGGCATCCCAACTTTAGCTGCTGCATGTTCGAGCCAGGCAGCCGTGACGGTCTCGTAGATAATGCTGGACTCCACAGGACTAACAAATTTACAGGTCGGGAGAGCTAAGATGGGGTACGTTCCCGACTCGCCAAAACACGAGACGGAAACAACGGTCATCTCCTTTCCGAGATGTACTTCCTCCGATTTGATCTTTGCTGCAATTTTGAGAGCATCATCGTAAGTCTTCAATTGTAAATCGACCTTTGGAGAATGACACCAGCAGAGACCGCCAATACTATTATTGTGGCGGAAATGACAGGCACGCTCCTCCAGCGCAACTTTGTCGATGAGGAGGCTGATGCCGCAGGGTGGTTGAGGGGTAGCAGCGGCTTCCCGAGGTTTGAGGACGACCTCGCGAATGTTGTGGATGATGTCCTCCACGGAAATGGTACCAACGGTGGGCATGATCTTGGTAAATGCCATATGATTGCGGAGGGTGCGGAGAGAAGGGAGACCTAGTCCATGATTCACAGCATACAAGAGTTTGCGACTGCTGAGGCGGTAAACCATGAGCGCAATGTCGAGGGTGTGTGAGTCTAGAATGGGACGAGGACGGTAGACACCTTCGAGCGCGGACTGCATCATGTGAACGATGGCGCTGGGACTTGAGCCATGGCAAAGGCCCACACTGACGAGCTGGTGGAGGCGAGGAATATTCATGTCGGCAACAGCATCCATGAATCGCTTGTAGTCTGCTAATTTTCGAATGGCGGTCACAAAGTTACACGCTGAATTCAAGCCCTGCAAAAATATTATTTTCTGGCCACTACTAAAATGCACAAGGATTACCTTCAGACACCATTTTCGTACTTCCTCTGTGCGATCCGTGAGCAGACTGCAAATTTGACTCCAACTCAGATACCGGTGATTGACACAGGAATCCACCTGGACAGCTAGATCTACAAGCTTTTGCACCTCCACCAGGATTTTTGCGCAATGCGAACAACAGCCATTGAGACGCGCCTCGCCTGTACAAAGCTTTGAGAACGTGATAACTTTTGTGCCACGGTTGTGTATCTCAACATTGAAGGATAGGGAACCCTGCTGTATGCCAATTCTGTGAAAAGGGAAAGTCTCCATGAATGGGCTGACATCTACAGGCCAATCTAGCGGACTGCTGGGGCATGTCTGCACGATGAGCATTGGGGAAGGGGTGGGTGGCGCATTGGACAGAGCTTCAGGTGGGAGAGAGGAGGAGCGACTGTATCTGATCACTTGTAAGTCAAATCCTCGATGGATCATGGACGCGGCAAAATACTCACTGAAACTGGAATTCTTCTTCATCCTCGTCATCGCTCAAGTTCGGAGGTGTCGCTGAAGAGGAAGCAGTCGTTGTTTTGCGTGGAGAAGGTGCTGGCAGTGCAGTAGAAGCTCGGCAGGGACGCAAAAGGCAGTTGCTGCTCTGGCAGTGACTCTCTAGATTTGAAAAGTGATTGGGAATGGAGAGGGCGAGACGGCAAGGTACAGAAGTGCGAATCCACTTGTCACATATGATGCACTGAAGCTCCCAGCAGTTCGTCGAGCCTTTACGTGCTTCCAGGTCACCGGATTCGTACAGTTTGAGGTAGGTTTTGCAGGGCGTGGGGTTCGTAGGGGATTCGCACGAAGAGGGTGTCACAGGAGTCAAAGGAAGGTGATAATTCGCAGTGCGGGAAGATAAGGAAGTGTATCCGGAGTCATGGATCGCGCCAAAAGTATTAGGATTTATAGGAGTAGTGTATACGAAGGACTTGGGAATATAACAGGCTGTATCGGACAAGGTGCTCGGGAATGGAGGGGAGACGCAAGGAAAAGGAGGGACATTGGGTGTATCAACATTGGGAGAGCTATACGACGTGAAAGAGTGTGTTTCTGGCACAGCAGGACGTGGAAGAGGGTCATGAGGTGTCACAGGCATAACAGGTGAAGGAGTGGATGTATCATGATTTTGGATGTTAAAGAAGTCGGAGGAGAGGAAAGCGAAAGCCATGATAGTCGTAAGAAGAGCTGTAAGGACTGTGGGCGCGTCCCAGCACGTCGAGGATGAGCGTCAAGAACGAAAGACGCACTTGTTTGGCCGTGTTGACGCTCTGGACCAAGGACCGAGCTCCGAGTTTCTCAGTTACAGTCTAGTTCGCCACATTATGCAAAATGTGAAGAGACAGATGTATTAGGCTTATATGAATATGGGGGGGTCTCAGTTTACTGCTAAAGAACTTATTCCAAATTGAGAGAGCTACATTGAAACTAAATCGGAACCGCTTCAAGAAAGCCATTGGAGATCGGACCGGCCTCCTGTGGCACTGCAAAGCGGTGCTTGATATCTCGGCTCTTTCGGCCGCCCACCTCTTGATGCTTGGACCGATTAATTGGCTTCTTGGAATGGAAGTCAATCGGAACCGCAACAAAGGCACGCTGGCATTATCCCAAACGACCTACATCGACTGGCTAATCCGAAAATTTAACATGGTTGATTGCAAATCAATTTCTGTGCCTCTCGATCCCACAGCGCAACTGAGCCGCGACCAGTGCCCAACAACTCAAACCGCTGTGGAGGAGATGCGGAGCATCCCTTACCGCGAGTTAATTGGAGGACTTGTCTGGCTTGCAACGGCTACTCAACCAGACCTGGCTTTCACGGTCTGTGCCTTATCGTGTTTTGTCGACAATCCAGGACGCCTGCATTGGGATGCAGTGGAGTGCGTACTTCAGTATTTGAAGGGAACACGCACACATGCATTCACATAACACACCTCGGACTCCACACTCGGTCTTGACATCTACGCCGACGCTGATGGAATGTCCATGGAAAATCGGAAGGCTATCTCCGGTTACGCATTCATTTTGAACGGTGCTGCGGTTTCAAAACAGCAGGAGATTGTTTCCTTGTCCACAACTGAGGCCAAATACGTCACTGTCACCTACACTGCGAAGGAGGCTATCTGGTTCAGATATTTCCTGGCTGAACTCTTTGGGCTAGTCACATTCCCCTTCATCATCTACAACGACAACCAGTCCGCCATCTCACTCGCACATGTCGAACTCCGCCAATTCCATGCTCACACCAAACATATCGACATCCGCTATCATTTTATTCGTGAGCAGATTGAGAACGGCATGCTTCAAGTTGTTTATTGTCCAACCGCCGAGATGACCGCAGACGTGCTCACCAAAGCTCTCGCCGCCTTCAAGTTCAAGCCGCTTGGTCAAGTGCTCGGATTAATTCCGGCTTGAGGGGGAGTGTTGGAAAACTTGCAAGCCGACATGTACGCTGACACGTACACTACCACGTTGTGCATGGAGATGCACAGCACAGTGAAACGCGTGCCATTGCGTTGTGTAGTTTCAGCTGGTCTGAAACTATTTACTTCTTGGATATCTATGTTCTACACACTTTGTTTATGGTAGCTTGGTACCATTGTTCTCAAGGTATAAAAGCCGAGTAGATTTCTTGAATAAAACATCTATTTTATTGAATCCCCTGTTCAAACCCACCTACAACTTTCTACAAATTAATCAGTGTTTGTTTGTGATTAGGTTAAATACGCTCCGAGCCTGGGTTGCTGTGAATAGTCTGGAGGACCGCCGGAACTTCAGTTGCATGAATGGGGGGCCGTTTGCAATCTTCACCAGGACGAGTGTTAGCGATTGGAAGTTGTATCTTAGAATAAAAGGAACACGCCTGTTTGTATGTGTTTCCACTGGTTTCACGCATGATATAATTTGCGAGCAAAAAACTGTCGGTTTAGCAAGCACCCAGAGCTAAGTAAGCCAGAGAAGCAGTTGAAGTAAATCTGGACTTACCTGGCGACTAGAACTGCATGAGCGCAAAGCAGATGCGAAACTAGGAAGACTAGCTGATATCAGCGGTGAAATTCAAGATAAAAGAAGATGTACCAGAGTGACCGCTTTGGATACCCTAGGAGACGTAAACTGAAGAAAATCAGTGGTATCGCAAAAGGCAGGCACTAAAAACACTGTCGATTGTGATGGATACGATGCCAAAGATGCACGTAGATGACACAGCGCGGCCGCATCATACTCGATGGTTTTCAGAGCGAGACAACCGCTGTCTGCCACGCGGACGTCGTCTGCACTTGCTCCTGCCGCCGCAGATAGCTGACACAGGCACGTGCAGGCATGCCGTTCACCGACACCTGCGTCTTCGAGCACGAACGAACGTCGTCCACGTCCGCGTGGCACCCCGCCGTCCAAAACCATGTTCATCGAGCGCCGCGCCACTCATCACAATCGCAAATGAAAAACAAAGAGAAATATAATCGAATCGAATATAGAATTAAAGAAACAGGGAACGTACCGCATCCCGATCCTCTAACAAACACTGGTCATACTCGCTCAGAGTGACGAGGAAAAGGATGGAGGTGATGTCCTGGCTTGAAGCGGTGGATCCATTTGCGACGTGAGGATTTTTGGTTGTCGACCTGGAGGACAGGGTGAGCACAATGGTAAGGAAGGGTTTAGCGAGGGCAAGAGACGGGGAAGGAGGCGAGGAAGGAAGGAAGGAGAGGAGAAAAGGGAGAGTCAGGGAATGAAGAGGGAGGGGAAGGGGAAGGCCTGAACGGCGATCTCACTGGCCGCGTTCACGTGTAGTGAGCAACCATCCGCGTCCCGGATGTTCACCAACCAGGCTCAACGGCTACGCAACCACCAGCCAAGTCCCGGATGCGCACCACATCCCACTTGGCACGACCACGGCCACATCAAACGAAGGAGCACACAACGGACAACTCACATCAACTATGAACACCTCAGAGTCCCTCGACTGAACGTCGTCTCCGTGACGCCAATCGTGCGTGCACGCAAGGACGATGTGCTGACTCCTGCGATTCAATTCTAAGGTCAGCATACAGGGTATAAGTACGGGGTAGAAGGTATACGCAGGGAGCAGCGTGCTCACCTACTCAGTCGGGTCATACGCGGAACTAAGAAGACGCGGGAGGTCTAGGAAAAAGTGGCGTGGTAGGCTATAGGGCCGTCAGTAATAAAATAAAAGTAGGAAAAAAGATACGCACTTCTCCGGCACAGGGGCCGCGTTCCCGCGATTCCGGGCGGTCCTGACGACCTCCTTGCCCCAGAAGCGCGCGAGCAGGCCGTAATACTTTAACGGGAAAGGCTCGCAGTCGCGCAGGTCTCCGGCGTGCCCGATGGGGTCGCCGTCGTTCTGTAGAATGAGTAAACGCGGTGAAAGCGATCCGCCCAGGGCAAGGATCAAACACACCCCGATGCCCTCCCCTTGGACACCCTCATCCAAGCCGCCCACGTCCTTCTTGCCTGCCCACCGCACTCGCCCGCCACCCCCGTATATACGCCGTCTGGGGGTTGACGTCTGTGTCGCTCTGCGGAAGCTTGGGGTTATACCGGGTAGCGAATCGAGGAGGTACTTCAGGACCCGTGTGAGGTTATCGAATACGAGATGCCGGAACGACTCGGTCTCTTGTGCAAAGAAGGGAACTTTGTGTATTGGCCGCATCTGTTTGAGGATCGTGTTCTTCCCGCTGTCGCCTGACGCGAGGGGCAGTACCTGCATCCTTGTTAACATCGCAAAGAAAAAAAAAATGGAAGCGAAACGCAGAAAGCACACCTAAGTGCGCCTAAACGATCTGAGAACATTCTAACGCGATCCTGAGTGCTTCCCTTGGTCCTCCGGCAGGTGTATTGTGTCTATTGAAGAAGACGGTTAGGGTTACGAAGCATATGAACGAACTCGACGCGACGTACGTGCTCTTGTTGACGAAAACCTCGAATTCGCTGATGCCGAACCGATCTTGGGAATCACGCGTCAAAACACGCGTTGTTGTATTCTATTCAATGTTCAAGAGCACCGCAAAGAGGTTTCTGATTCATCAGGGGACACGATGGTGCTCGATAGCGAAAGAAAAGAGTAAGGAGCGAGATTTATGGGAAGTAAACAACGACAAACAAACACGTCGCGCGACGCGAAAGTGGCTGCTCGCATGGAAGGAAGACAGAAAATGTTGGTCGGCCAATGTTATCTTGATAAAAGAGGGTTTAGCTTTCTACTGAATTTTTTCTCAGTGTATTCAGGGAATATACGGCTTTCACATTCACATTTGAGGACAAAAAATGGCTACAGGGTTTACGAGACATGCTAATAACACAGTGCAATGAATATAGGACAATTACTTGCAGAAATAAAAGGATTTTATGTATGAGCTATTCCTCTGACATCAGTTGGGACGTTGCACACTGAAAAAGAAAAACGTACAAGGTACCAGAAAATCCGTGAGCCAGAAAGTTCACGAAATTGCGTGAACCTTGCGTGAACACGTGAACTTGGTGAACTGCTTGCATAAGCTTGTCGGTTCACGGGCCATTTGACATGACAATATCGGAGTCTATACACGAATTGTATTGCAAGATTGAGTACGGTAACAAGCTACTAGATTGGCCGCTTGGCGGCAGGCACGAGCATGTACGGTGAAACGAGCTGCATCGAGAACATCGACTTCGACAGCCGACGACAGCCGAGTCGAGTCGAGACGAGGACAAGCGACGATGATGAGGGAAAGGACATCGGTGGTGCGAGTTCAGGCCCATAGGCAGGGTTCGGGAGAAGCGGGGACTAGCGGGGAGCGGGGCGTCTGAGTCGGACTTGCGCGTCGCCGGGCGTGACCAGTGACAATGCACGGTCTGCAGAGTGCTTCTAGCGTGGCGCTCACTGGCCGAAGCTTTTTGGACGTCCGCCCATCTATATTGAAGAGTTTGACGCTAGGCGGGCGCTTGCAGAGCGTTGGGCGGCGGCGGCGAGTTGGTGGCGGGAGACAGGAGCAATCAACTGGGACAAACAAAGCTACCACCCCCGATCGGCCGGAATAAGCCGAGAGTTCACGACAGTTCACCGGTGAACTGTCGTGAACTGTTCACGGCGGTGAACTTTTTCATATACGTATGTTCTCTACCCATCAAGTGTATGTGACATAAGACCAAACAAGATTGATGCCTTACTCAAGGGATTGTGGTTCTCAGAAGCTACAGAGAGATTCCAACATTCAACTGATGTACGACAGAAAATAAAGGCATGCTTACTTTGAATATCGGCAAAGACAAGTGTATTATTGGAGTAGCAATAGGAAAATTGCTGAAATGCATTGATGTTAGCTCCCTGCTTTTCCAAATACTGAGGACGGTCAAGGGTTCTGGAATACTTCCTCAATTGAACATTGCCCCTCAAGAACATACGTGAATGAGTAAATCCACCGCCGTGTACCGTGGACCTTGTGGACTCGGTGGACTTGGTGGACTTTTGATGGATGTGGATGGCCGGTAAATTCGGCATGTTTCGGAGTCCGCATGTTATTGCCAAACACAACCAACATTTCTCGCCACACTCCTCATCACTCCTCACTGCTCACTCCTCACCGCTCGCCATCGGGCATACGCTATCGCCCACACCGTGCTTCATCGCGCCAGGGTGTCTGCCGATTGACATTTCTCTCCAGCCCCGTGTCGCCACTCTGGACGGCCGAACTTGAAGCCAGCCGGCACTCCCGTCGCCCAAGTACCGTCCAATTCTTGGACTCTGCATCGCTTGTCCCGTGACACCGTGTTCAAGGCCTTTGCCTGCGGCGCTGGCAGGGATTTGTGCATCGTTTCCGTGCCGCCTTCCGAGCCGATGCCGCGATGCGACGGAAGCACCTCCCGATCTGCACGCCACCCATGATGACCAAGTATGATAATAGATGTGATATCGAGGGGTAGACACACATGCGGTTCAGATCGCCGAATGTTATTATTTTGAGTTTTTTTGTTGGTTTTCTAAGGGATAATTCTATTTGACACCCCCAGGTGCCATTGGCACCCGGGTGCTTCTATGTGGCACCCCATAATTTGCAAGACCATTTTTTGATGCGCCGGTTGGAGCTCGGCTGATGGTTGGCTGATGGCAAATTGGCGGGATGAGGCGGGTCGTGTTTGGACTGCTGTCAGGCTGCTGCTGAGGATTCGAAAATGTTCAACTGACCACAGATAAAGAGAAGCAGTCCAGCCGATAGTCGAAATTTGGTTAATCTTGCATTTTACTGCTGTCAAACCTCAAGAAATTGCAACCAGAAATCGTGGGAAGATAAAAATACTGCTCCGGACTACCACGAAAATTCTGCTTTTGATAGAAATGCCACTGATTTGTTGGAACCAGACTCCCTTCTGTCCTTGAGCGAAATGGGGTTTATACCAGATCAAGACTCGAAAAATCAACCAAAACATAAGAAACCAGTTTGTCAAAGAAAAGAAAAAAAAGGTGGAGAGCTCCGAAGTTTGCAGCTGAGGTAGACAGACCTTATGCAGGCCCGAGGGGCTTTTTTCAACTTCAAAAACACTGCAGAATGAGCAAGATCTAACATCTGATCTTATCAGTATTATCGAGCGGTGCCAAATAGAAAGATGTTATATGGCACCCGGGTACTTTAGCACCTAGGGGTGCCAAATAGAATTATCCTTTTCTAAGAGCTACTCCGGATTGGAAATCAGAAATCGGAAATCGGAAATCGGAAATGATTTTGAGTTATGTAACAAGTTATGTAACAAGTTTGACACTCTTCTCACACTTTTTCGTACACAACGCGCACGTCCTTTGGCCTCGTTCCTTGCCACCCAACGTGTTAATAAGTCTCTTATGGCCCCCGGCTCACTGCCCTGTGACTGCGTCACAGACCCGAACGATAAAATCGCACTTGTCGCGTTTTTCAAGACCATTGCAAGCCGTATTGGAGAAGGTGGCAGCTGGGACAAAACCTGCTTGCAGGAGGCCACACAGGCGATGGCTGACCGTGGTCCCCCACTGAAGGGAGCGCCGAAGACAGCTGATTCAATTAAAGGGATCTGGACTGGGGTGCGTCGCCGTACATTCTTCTATTCTTTTGGAATAGTCACGCCGTCACCGCAGATGAAGAAAATCCATGACGCGCTTCTTCAGGTTATACAGAAGAAGTATCCAGGTGCCTCTGGATGGACCTATGACCAGGATTCTGGGTTTAGTGTCTGTGACGCCAATCGGGACGAATGGAAAGCTTTCATCAAGCAGCATTCCGTCTTCAGGCCATTTGCGAATAAAGGCTGGGAGCTGTTTGATGCTGTCCACAAGATCCTGCCCACGCGTGCGAAGGGATGTCATGTGTACTACCCCGCTGCCGACACGGTTGTGGCCAGGACCGCTACTCCAATGCCTTCACAGGACTCAGCCCGTGGACCACAGTTGCACCTTACAGACAACGATGAGCCGGACAAAAACCCCTTCCCTGATCCCTCCGTGCTCTACACCATATCACAGTCCCAGCCTCTGACTGGCCGGTCTCAGTCGACATTCAGTGACTTCAGCGACCCCCCGACAGCCCCCTCTGCACTCGCGAGTGCTGCATCATCGATCCCTACCACGCCATCTGTCAAATTGAAGCGTGTAGCATCTGATGAGCTACAGACACCATGGAGCACCAAGTGCGGCAGAACATCGGGTCTGGATGCGATTCTTGCACTCGGTGGATCAGTTGACCGAGTCGGGGAGGCGCTCCGGGACTGCTTCATGCCAAAGCGATCCTCTGCAGTTTCCCCAACCAAGCAGGTACTGCATGCTCGTAAAATCGCATCTGACGACCAGATGGCTGGGGCTCTTAGCGAGCAGCAACGTGCCACTCTCAGCCTCATCTTTGGGAAGGATCCACAGGCAGCTGACACATACGTGGCCGAGGAGACATTAGATGGCCGGGTAACAATGGCAGAGATCCTTATAGACCGTTTTTAAATCATCTTTTCATCTTTGAATTCCCATACAGTTTCAAAAAATTATCCTAGCTAGTCTACGGCTTCGACCTGCATGTCTCCATAATAATCATGATCCACTTGCATCTGGTCTGCCAAATACTGCTGATAGTCATCCCACATTGCCTGTGCAATTTGATCCTGTGCACCCTCTGCACATCGCTTCTCCACAGGTGTAACATTCAATGAGGTTGCGAGTCGTCCGAAGTCAATCTCATCATCACAATACACACCCATGAGGTTGTCCAGTGCCTTCTCCTTTCCGATCCAGCGGTTGAGGTCTGTTTCATCATGCTCCAAAATGAAATTGTGCAGGGCAATGAGTGCTGATGGAATTTTGGACTGTGCAGCCATGTTGTAGTGTGGTGCACGAGTTAAGATTGTCCATCGATGCTTGACCACACCAAAAATGCGCTCAACAACATTACGTGCAGAAGCATGGCGAAGGTTGTATAGTTCCTTGAAGTTCTGCGAGCTTTGTACTTGTTAGCTGGAGGACATACAGCATGAGTAGAAGCTACTGCTGAGCCCAACGTGCCCATTCTGCCAGGTGGTACCATGTGCTTCGATAGGGAATGAGAAGTGCATCACAAATACCAAAGCCTGCATCTGCAAGATAGCATTTGCCAGGTGGGATTGCAAAACCAGCAAGACGAGCATTATTGTACATCGACGCGTCAGAGGCACATCCATCCCAGCCACTGAAGAAGAACAGGAACCGCATGTCGAAGGAGACAGCAGCAAGACAATTCTGTGTTACACCCTTTCCAATTGCGTGCCGTATGAAGCTCTTCTGCCGATGGGGAACAATTAATATGAGTTCCATCGAGAGCACCCAGCACATTCCAAAAGTGTGGCCACCACTTTGGATTCTGACGTATCTCCTCAGGAGGAGGGTCATCGGCTGCTGGGAGGCAAACATATTTTGTATAGAATTCAGGTGATGACAAGATGTCAAGGATTTTCTGAAAATGACTGGCAAGATGAGTTCCGAAGCTCTAGCACTTTGATATGGCACACTTACTGAGAAATTTTAGTATGGGAATGTTGGAATCGCTCAGCCACATGATCTATAGCAAGGCCAGTAACACAGGTGTACAAGAAGATTGCAAGTGATTCATCAAGCCCAATCTGTGCAGTCTGTGCTTCCATGTATCCCAGTGCATGAATTTGAAACACTAGGGCCAGGAACACATGCTGGCGCATCCCCAGTGCTATGTAAATTCGGTCAGGATGGCCCACAAGCAGCTCGTTAAGCCATGCACGGCCAGATAGAGCTGATGTATGTAGATCTTCCTTGATATACTGCGGGGCAATGTGCATCATCACACCAAGCACAATATACTGCAACAAGACAGCAATGATGCTTGCTACCCATCGCATCCTTTCCTGGGGGTCCGTGTCGTGCGGGGGCATGGCAGGAAGTGAAAAGAAAGGAAGAGATTATTGTGTCACAGCTCGGGCCGGAAAGATACCGGTGTTACATAACTCAAAATCATTTCCGATTTCCGATTTCCGATTTCTGATTTGCAATCCGGAGTAGCTCTAAGAGCTGCAAGCACGACGCAAAGACGCTGCAGAACGTGGAACCAATACAGTATGCCGTTTCCATTTTCAGCGGTACATGGACGCTTATCGAACTTGTCCACCATGTCCACCGGGTCCACGCAGTCCATGACTTTTGGTGGACTTCCTGAGTCAGGGATTTTGTGGAGTGATCCATCCAACAAATATATTGTGCTAAAACTATTTGAGCAAGATGTAGGCTCAAATGAAACACTTGACTGCCAGGGCTGTGACAGACACCAGAAGTTATGACCATGTCTTGAACCAAGTTTGAATAGAGCATACGTGAATTCAGGAATAAACTAGCGATGGTACCACTAGTGAGTTAGAGACTATTGTAACATCGAGTTTTTGAATGTCAACAGGATAAGCCTGCACATTGCTCTACTGATAATGTGAAGTATGAGCCTGGAATATTTGCAGTATCCATCCACTAGAGGTTGGCTTGACTCCTCATGCATGGCAAACAAAAAATCAGCTAATCAATCACTTGAGGATTAACGGGACATAAAACAGCTGCCGGTGCAAATGGAAGGCAGGGAAGCAAGAGTTTCAGCAGATGGGGTGAGGATGAAGGCCAGAAGCTTTGATTGCGACTACGCAGGTTTATGGACCTCATTATTGTCATTCACGAAGACCCCGGCCTCTTGCTCTGCTGTTGTATCTCAGTATCTGCGACCTCAGTGTAGTCTGGTGCTTCGAGATCATTGGCCAGCTGGTCAGGCGGGGGGAGTGGCTCATTGGAGTCCTCACCATATGATGTGTGTGAGGCACCTGCAAGATTGTCACATGGGTCCCCGGTCCAGTAGCTGCGATTCAATACCTTTTCACAGCTGAGTTTGTAGATAGCATGGGGAAATTTATGGTTTACTGTGCACATAGACCAGTGACTGTCTGTCTATGGTGGCAAGCCTGTCAATAGACAGACCAGTCGATCTGAGTTTGAATCACCGATCCACAAATCTTACCAAAAAAGGCTATTGCAGACCGGGTTCCAAGCGGAGTGACGTCAGACACAAAGAACAACAAGCACCACTGATTCTCGTCTAGCATGCTCAAAACTCAAGCATTCACCCTCAAATGAAGCTATGTATATTCCAGGACACGAGGCGATGACACCCCGCGAAGGAATCCCGAAATTCCATCGAGAAACGAGTGAGTTGCCCAATAGCCTTTTTTGGTAATAATTTTGATCTGCTAATTAAACTCAGATCGACCAGCCTGTCTGTCTATTGACAGGCTGAATTCGAGCCTACTGTGCGCATTTTGTGAAAATTTCATGATGTGCAGGTTTTGTCAAGAGATGTCTGAAAATGTGGCTGGGACACAATGTACAGGTACAGGCGATTGATGGGGGAGTCCATATCGAGGAGTCCAAGCTTGAGGTGAGTGAAGGTTTTGCAGAATTCAGTGATGAATGTATATAGCTTATTTTTAAAATCACAGTTGCCTTCCCACCGCTTCAAATCTACCAGTTCCCTTCCAAGTCCTTATAATATCTCTTTTGTCTTTCAAGGCCCTCCAAGATTGCCAAATCTTACAAGAACCCAGGGCCATCAAAGGTCCTTCCAAGACGACTCTTGAGTTCCAAGTCGCTTCCAAGACCACGTGATCTTAAGGCCTTTCAAGGCATTCCAACGCCTTCGAAGTCTTCTTCCATTTTTCCGGCATTACATGCATAGCAGGGCCACATTTATGCTGCTGCTTTTGTTACCTTGATCGATCACAAGGCTGCTTGTTATGTCAATAAGAGTTTGATCTTCAGGCCTATATCTCGAGTCCTTGTACATTCTCAATGCTATTTGACCCAACTTTCCTCAAATTGTCTGGCAGAAGTATCTCGAAAACCATTCATTGTGGGGACTAACTTCTGAGGTCAAGGCCGATGGGGGGAAAGTATGAGGTCATCTGAGCACGAGCACAGTACCAGCTTACAGGGTCCAGAATCTCTTTAAAGATGCTGTGAGTCGCCTCCATAGTTCCGTCAGTCTATTTACGATGTTTGTATTTTCAGATCAAGCATTCCTTGGTCATTCCCGTGATCCTGCTGAGTCCGTGGCCCCAGGAGCGCCCATCCGTGAGGGTGCACATGATGTCCCTAGTCAACACCTACTGTCGCCCAGATGCCAAGTTGTCAACTGACATGGCCGGGCGTGTGCGTTCCCGTTACTCTCTTCAACGGATGTTATTTCTAATCCATTCCTGCAAGGGCTTTATCTACCAATCCAAACTCAACAATATTCTCGAGAAACGAGTCAACACCACGGTAGCTGATGACTCCACCAAAGGTGACGACGAAGTCAAAGGCTTCTGGGAGGCTGTTGATACAAGTCTTGGGGAACTTCGAAACATTACAAACCACAATGAGGAAGGTTTATCCCGGTAAGTCGGTCCACATCTTGAATGATCGTTTGCTTAGGGTGATGGCGCCGCCTTTTTGAGGTTTCGAAGTGATGACCTGACAATGTGTGGAAAGGTCAAGCTCGACCATCTCACTGCGGTTGCACCTGACAAATTGGTACTTTCTCAGTATACCTCGTATATTAAGCAGATGCCTCGTATCAGTATGGAACATAGGCTCGTTACCAGCCTGCCTATGTCTTGCAACAATGTGGCGAGCACGTTGCCGTAGGCAGGCTGGTACAACTCGGGACAAACAAAAGGCCTGGGCACGGAGTTCGATCACTTTCCTTTTCCTTTGTTCTGAGCTCATTTTACATCTGTTGGAGAAAATTTTAAGGGAAGGATAACTCCAATTCCCCTCTTCTCAAATTCTAACTCTTCAGAATTTTGATTGAGTTTGTTGTAGGCGAGTTCTGGGGCCTCAAATTTAGTAGAGAATTGATCGCAGCGTGATGCCGATGATCGGCACCACTCAAAATTTCGAACTCTGGGCCCAGCCCTTTGGCGGGTCCCGAGTTGTACCAGCCTGCCTACGGCAAAGTGCTCGCCACATTTCTTTGCCATTTGTAGGCAGGCTGGTCACGAGCTTATATGGAACAGTTTGTTCTTCACACGCCACTGATTCTCGGTCTTTCTCGGTATGCCTTGCCGAATTCAGCTATGCCTTTCCACCAATTTCTTCTCTCTCCGCTGCAATCCTGTCGGCCCCAAAACTCTGGATGCTTTCGCTGCTAACCATTCTAGGCTGCTTGAGCTTTGGCCTGGGCGTCTTTCACTCTCTGAACTGTTAACCGTGTAAATAACCTCTTCGGAATCTGGCTTCACAAGTGCTCTTTTGTCATTTCTACTCACGGATCCCACTCGCCTCTATCCCATGCATTGCTTCCCGGCATGGATGTGTTCCTCAACATCAAAATTCAGCTTTGGTGGTCTTCGACGGGCTGTGCACTATGACGCTGCCTATTTTGCGTAGATCACACGCCCGTGAATGGAGCGATCGAAGCCCGCTCAAAAGAGAGACCTGTCCAATACTGCTTCGATTCTCACGACATCGTCTCCTCCCGCTCCCCCTTCGAGCCTTGGCTGTTACTTGACTGGGAGGCAAGCCTGCTGCATAAATCTATCAAGCCTGGCGCAAGAAGAACTGAGCCTCATACCTCGTATGTTAAGCAGATACCCTGAATCAGATTGTAACTGTTTACACTCTTCTATTTTTGTCACTCTCCGCCCGGTGGCCCCAGTATGTCCATGCCGTTTCCCATTTTATTTCTGGGGTCTGCATGCGAACCTGTGCATCAGAAAATAGCTCCGTTCCAGGGATCTGGACCCTCCATAACGCTATTTTCGACCTCACTGATCAACCGCTCAACTTCCATTCAAGAGGGTCCTTCTATGTTGCCTCCTTCTTCCCCTCTCCCATCATCTCCCCACAGTATCGAATTGCGCCGTTCGTTCCGTTTCATCCCCAGCTCACTCTGTAATCAATGTCAACCACCTAGATACGTGTGACCATGCAACCCGGCACCCAGCTGTCCATGGGATGTCCATGCGGCCGGCATAGGTAAGTGTCACGAATATTGCGAGTTTCAGTCCGCATCCCTCTCCACCACAATAAGGTAGGTTTTGCTCTTCGGTTCATACACTGCTTTCCACCGACTTCAAAGCGATATCAGCGGGTTGCATCTCAATTTCTGGTGCTCCCTGTGAGTCTGCTCGATTCAGGGTGCTTGACGTTTACCTGCTCACCTCCAGGCTGTTTTTGAGCTGTCTCGAGATTGGTTTAGCATCCCAAATCGTACAGGTATATATCTATCTTGAACTCTCTCCCACCCGTTTCTCGCATTCCATCTTAGGTTGGCTTTTGCCGTGGTCTTAACTAAAACAATGATCTTCCGCTCAATGTCTCATCATTATATTCAGTGTCCGTGTCTGCGAAGGCAGCCCAAAGGGTTTTTGGGTCGTGAGTTGTCTGTCATCGCTTTCTAAAACTGTCGTCCCATTTTCTAATCCACCACGTTGCGAGATTCAGTTTCGCGCTCCAGTCATGCAGAACTCAGCACCATGCATACCGACGGCGTCATAGAACAGCTCTGGAGTATCATTAGAGCTCCTGTGCCGAAATGCAATGCGGTGAGAATTTTTTCATCCAGACGGTCTTCGTTCTGCAACACCGCGGACTCGGACTTGCTAGTGCGCGAGCATCATCCTCGATGTCTGGTTCAAATCCCGACTGTGTCACGCCACCTCACCATTGGACGCATCCTCGCTGTATCCGCTCAATCGAATTTATTTGCGTCTGATTTCCCTCCTGCGCGCAAGCTGAGGCGCCAAAGACGCATATCTGCCATCTAGTGAGTGCTTTCACCAGATATTACCGCGTTGCACATCGTCGAGTTCGATTAATTCTTACTCACCGTTCCCTGTCCCGCAGTCCGAATGAGTCCCCGAGGAACGTCCATTGTGGATGTAATTTTGGAGCAGATAAAATGGAGTAACACCAGGTAAGAGTCATACTAATCAGGAGCCAGGAACGAGACGAACAATAGAAGAACAATAGAGGAACAATAGAGGAAATTAAGATTAGCCAGGAAATTGAGAGTAGAGTCGGTGTTGAGATTATAAAGGCAAGACGAAGTGTAATATGAAGTGGAAATTAAAGGGAATATGTTGCGCGATGCCAGACGAGTGCCAAACGTCCGGACGTTGAAGAAGGAATATGCGGTTAGCTGGTAGACCGAGGTCGATGGGTCATCGTCCAAATATAGCGTCGAAGGGTGCAGCAGAAAATAAGGAAATGGTCCCAGAAATCTCTTCGAGGCGTGGAACAGAAATCAGGAGGAAAATGGGAAAAGTGGCGTGGAGGCGTGGGCTAAGGCTCGGGCTCGAAATGACTCGGTGGATGAAGAAATATGGGCGAGAGGTGGAAAGTGGTTCACTGGCGGCGTGCTCACGTTGGGGCACTCGAGTCACTGGCCGCGTCGCTCGTGGTGGTTCGGGATCAAAAGGGAGCTATATTTACATCTGTACGTACGAAACAAATAATCGGTCCGAGGACCGATGTACCGTATGCTGAACGAGGAGACAGGGAAAAAGAGGAAGTCGACGAGCGGGTCAATCCGCCCTTCCACAACGTACCACTAGTCGGTGGGTACTATTTTAGCCCCCCCTAGTGTCCACGGTTTTGATGGCAAGCCGTGCCTCTCGCAAAACTAGCCTTTTTGCCTGGATTTTTCTCTAGAACGATTATTTGACTTGTGATACAGTCCCTAGAAGTTTCAGAATATTTGAAGACTTTCAGCTATCGTGACGGCGATGCCGGTTTTGATGGTCAAAAAGATGCGTTTGAGCCCTGAAGTGGAATCGACGTCACGGCTGGTCACACATTACCGAGCCGAGCCGGCCTGCCGAAGAACCGGCAACACGCGTTTTCTTGAATGCTTTCGACTCTCTTCAATTCGTCGCACGCTCCTGGTACAGCTACAATTTGATTTCAAGAAATGCACTTGGGCAAATATTTGTAGACGGTGAGGGGAAGAGACGAAGTTGCCGACTTCATCCAACCGACGGCGCTGTGGACTGCGCTGTGAGCTGTTCGCCGACGGGCCGGCGACGGGCTCGTCGTCTGACGTCTCGTCCGTTCGCTTTCGCTTACCGAAAAGCGCCACGTAACGCTTGTCCTTCTGGAGCGCCGCATTCGCAGGAAGGTCTAAGCACGCCAGGTCCTGCAGCTCACCGAGCTTTTGCTGCTTGAAGGTACCTGTGAAAGTCATACGTGCAGCAGTTAACTCGGCACGACGGGCCCGGCTAGCTGCAGCGGCGTCGTCCTTCTTCAATCTTGGCCTGTCGCTTGACCGCCGCTGCATCCCGTTCGTCGCGCACGCCCTTCTGCGCAGCGGCTGCAGCGCGACCTTCGGCTGTCGTTACGATACGCGACTGCGTGTGGACGATTCGCCCAGAACTGCCGCGAGCCGTGCTCTTCTTGGCATTGAGCTGGCCCTTGAGGGTCTTGATGTGCTCACCTGCGACAATGGCATGGCTTGCGGCTTCGTCTCTCTGTTGCCGAGCGAGTGTGCGTTGCTCTTTGAGCCTCCGATTCCGGGCTCGATAGTAAGCGATCTTCTCGGGTGTGGGCAAATCAGATGGAGGGTCGTCGTCGGATTCTGAATCCGAGTCGTCGTATGTGTTCGTGAACGCGGGAAGTGGCGGGAGGGGAGGAGTAGTGGAGGATGAAGCAGGTGTGTCGGCATTTGGTGCAACAGCAGACGATGAAGGAAGAGTAGCGCGGTGACGTGGAGGGTGGACGGACGTAACATCCTGCCAGTCGTCGCCTTCCTCATCACTCGACGTAGAATCATCGTCTGAGCCGGACTCCGATGAAGACGACTCAGAAGAGTAAGACGGGGATGCGGGGCGCGCTGGATAGCCGTCAGGTAATTTCAGTTGCGTCGAGGTCGAGCTGCTGGGGGCGAAATCTGCTGCCGTGAAACGGCTGGGATTGCACTTTGCTCCCCCGGTCGTCGGACCTTGGTCAATTCCTGACTTCGCCCATGCTTGCACGATGGTGTCGGCTTTGAGCGCCGCTCGCCGCACAGCTGGATATTCTCGTACGACATCCTTTACGTTCATCGGGAGGCCAGTGTCCGCCAAGATGGCCTCGCAAGCCTTTATCCAGTGCTTTTTGAGAGAACCAAATCCACCGACGTCGCAAGGCTGTAGACTATGGGTCGTATGGGGTGAGAGACAGAAAAGGATTATGTTGTTTTCGAGTGCAAGGTCAATCATTTCCACAGTGACATGTGAGTTGTGCGAGTCATAAATGAGAACGCTAGGAGCAGAATCGTCTCCATGAGCTTTGACAGAAGGAATGAAGCTTTTCGTGAACCAAGTTACGCACACTTTGTCGTTCGTCCACCCGCTTTCGGTAGTCGCAATTCTACGAAGAAAGAAATGGGAGATGCCAACAAAGGGTAAGAAACGGCGTACAGGATATCGTCATTCCACTTCGAGTCTTCGGAATGAGCTTCCACAAACCATTATGGGCACATGTTTACACCCTGGAAGACAAAACAAGGGGGGACGTTGGCAGTGCCGTCAAAGTAGATGGTTTCAAGGATAGTGACTAGTTCAGGTCGTCGGAGCTGATCTTGTATTTCGAGCGGTCATTGTGGTCATAGAAGAACTGTTCGCCGGAGCCCTTCCGTCCTCCTCCAATCTGAATCCAATCTCATCGAAGTTGTATATATCAGATGCAGGGATCGGGTTCCCGCCGTTATCAAGAGTGTCCTGAAGAGGTGCGAAATGTTTCTGTACAGTGCTAAAATTGAAAGCACGCGCACGCTTTGAGTCAAGCTTGCCCGGCCGTCCGAGCGTGCAGTCAGGATGACGACGCATGAATCGATAGATCCAACGGCGGGAAGGTTTACGCCCGCAGAGAGCTGTGACCTTTGGCGCTATGGTGCGTTTGGACAGGGGGAATTCCCGCGATGCCGAGGAACTTGATCCAGGAGACGAGGGTCTTCTCCTGGGATTCATTGAGCAGCTGGGACGTCATGTGTGCGGCACGACGAGACTTGGTTCTGCCATTCAACCGGCGCCAAACCGTCTTGTACTGGTCTTCGATGCCGAAAGCACGCGCCGCCACTACGCCGTTCTCGTACGTCCCATCCTTGACCGCTGCAACCGCCTTTTGGATGACCTCCTCCTTCACCAACGATGTGTAGCCTTCTTTCTTATACCGCTGACGAGGTCGAGGAACTCCCATAAAGACGATTTGACGCGTCGACGTGTCCCGTGACCTAGTGCTGGGAAGGTTCGGTTCGGTTCAGGTTCAGGGCACTTCGCTCTGAACGCCGAACTCGAACCCCAGGTTCGGTTCAGGCGAGTGCTGAACCTTGAACCTGAACGCAGGTTCAGGTTCGGTTTCGGTTTCGCGTTCGAACGCGTTCGAACCTGGCCAGTTTCGGCCTTCTCGGCGACGTAAAACCGGATCCAAGATGACCTAAGGTGCAATTTTCTTTGAATGAAACGCACTACCAAGTTATTAGCACGCATCAATGTCCTCCACTGGTGTATGGGGACCACAATATGCTTACCAAGGTTCTTTGACAGGTTAACACGCGCTCCAAACGCGCTCAATGTTACTTGAAGATGTCAAGATTTATCCCAAAGTTTTTCAATGAGATGGCGGAGATGCTCGGGTATGCTAGTAACATTTCCTGCCGATACGCCTGGGCCAACGTCCGGGCAGAAATCACTGAAATTTGTCAAAAAATGATCCAATTGGTCAATTTTCAGGTTCGGCGTTCGAACGCGACCCTCAGCGCCCGAACGCCGAACCTGAACGCCGCGTTCAGTTCAAGAAACCGTTGAACCTTGAACTTGAACTCGGCGTTCAGTTCGGTCTGGTTCAGGTTCGAACCGATTCCCGAACCGGACCTTCCCAGCACTAGGGACTCCCGTCGTCAGCCGACGCGTCGAAAAAATAGAGAATTAGGTGTCATTAGAGTCCAGCGATGGCTTGGGCAATTGTGAGAGGAGGATGAAACGGGGCCTTAGAGTAGATTATAGACTGAATTAGACGTGAAGAAAAAGCAGAGGAAAGAACGACGAGCTGGCAGGACGCAAGGACCTAAGCGAAGAAGCGCTTGCCGAGCGGAGTTTGAAATTTGGGCCGGGATCGTCACGCCTCGCAGAATGCTTTATGCTACATGCACCTTTTCCTTTCCAATCAAGTTGAATCTCCAAAACGATTCAGAATACATCCACAATCCTGTGGTTTCTTTCCCGAGGGAAATAATGGTCTAGACCATGAGATATTGGGGAAGTGGAATCAGTTTTGATGAAAAAACGGCTCGTTTTGGCATCTTGATTTTCTGGAGCCCTCATTCCTCGCGCAATAAATCCAAATTTCTACGAGGAGATTACTATTTCCCATGGTCACCATATACTATTTTTGCTAAGGATTCTATTCAGAGTTGCGGTAGAAATTCCCAGAAATTCCACTTCGGGGTGCGTGGACACATCAGGGGCTAAAATACTTAGTACGGGGGTGGGTGAGAGCCACGGCAGTTGCCGGACATTGACAAGGTATTCGTTTTGACACCTAGTCCGTTGATCCGATATGCGGCTATTCGGGCTTGGCGCGCGAGCGAGCGCGACACCCATGCTCCTGCCGCCCGCTCTCCATCGTGATTAGTCACGGAGTGCTCTCTTCCCCATTCGTCTTCCCCATTTGTCTCAACCGTCCAGTTCTGTATCTGGTCGTCTCTCGAAGTGTTCTATCGCTTGCATAACTCTCGAAGGAACTCGGAATGGGAATAGTCACACAATCCATCATGGTATAAAGGTAGTGGAATATGTCCTTACTGCTGGCATACGCGCACTCCTGCGACTGCAGAAGCAGAATCTGAAAATTGAAGGCTTGAAGTAGACCTGGAAAGAGCTGAGGTATATCTGGCTAGTGTTCTCGAATGTCTCTTAATGTCTGTCCTTGTACATGACACCCTACGTGACACGGAACATTCAGCAGTGAACCAGTATGTTCGGCTACACGTCAACTGTCAGAATTCTCAATTTCATCCTGGCTCCGCAATCCTTCTCCTCACAACGTTTGGGACCCCTCCGCAAGTTGATTGCCTACCCCCCTTGGTGTATTTCCCTAGTCTTAAGAGATCTTATTCTCGTGTCTTTGATTCAAGAACGAGTGAAGATATCTCTGGGCTCAAACATTTCACTAAGCTGCGTAAAGTGACATTATCTTGCTCAACAAGCACTATTCGTTGCACCGCTTTCGTGATTCTCCTAAGACACAGTTGACGTGCTTCTTGCTGCTTGCTTGAATCGGCTGGGACTTCAACACATCAGGTTCTCCCTGGGTGTTATTCTCAAGTATCGTCTTCTTGGAGGTCCCAGGTCATCCACGTTCTTTCCGTGGTTCGTTTTAGATGCTTGCCCCAGAGGATGACCCGAGTCAATGTGCTAATGTTGATTTGCTCCTTTGTATTCTTTTTAGTTCTACCGCGGCGAGCAGAGTTCCAAGAATCGGCTGTGACCGTGAGCTCGGCTACAAGGGTGCATTGGGGTCCAGGGACAAAGATGTAGCTACTTAGTGCGTGTACATCGGGGATAAATTCCTGGAACCGGCGTTCCTAAGCGGGACCGTGCCGTAGAAATACCACTACCTACCTACCATCAAATGTTACAGTTTCGTGAGCCTCCGAAGACCTTCCTACGAGATCAGGACACCGGTTTACAGCCGATTGAGAATCACTAACCTCGCAAGAAGGTCCCGAGCAGAAGCTGTCTACAACATTCCAAGTGAACATTCGGCTGAGATTGTGCGTGAATATTGTGTCTAGCTCGTTTTTGCGATCATTCAAATGTAATCCAGATGGCAATCTGGTGGCTTTTATTCGGGAATATATACACTAAATAACTTTATATACAATAGTCAGACGGGCAGTACTGTATATGCAGCGAGGAAATTAGGTATTATTGCTATCAAGGTTAACGAAATGAGAATGTAATTAAAAAAGTGGGTAAGTGAGAAAATGAGAGATTGTACTGTATTATTTTTACTGTAGATTCAGCCGGTGTGACCTGTGACCACTCAGATTCAATTTTCGATTGATTCAATTACCTTTTGGGGCGATTCTTCGTAATCTGCCGGTGGTTTTTGGCAGGAAAATCGCTCAAAACCGCGATCCTGGAGGCTAGTGACCTGTGAACAAAATAAATACATTCAATTCGGCCCCTGCTGTGACCTGTGACTGGATCTATCGCTTAAATAGTACAGTACAAGATATGCCTTCGCTTCGCTCCGGCGCAAGTGCAAAGGCAAGCAATCATCATTTACATTGCAAAAGTACGGTACATTGTAGCCATGAATGTAGAGACTGAATCATGTTTGGTAAAGAATACAGTTATAGGTTAGTCCATGCGCGACCTTCCTCCTTTCCTCAACCGCTGTTGCAGACTACGAAACACCCTAATGGATGTTTGGCAAATACCTAGAGGCCAGCTAAATAATGGACTCAAGATTTAATGGACATCCGAAAGTGTCAGAGAGTCAAACCGTGTGGGACATGCCTCACACCAGACAGCAGTGTGACTTGACTCGGAGGGGAACTCCTTCAATGCTAGCAGCTCACTTGAACGTTAACAACGAAAGTGATTCCATCGTGAATTACGCCGATACTCACCTCGGTAAGTGGCCAGGTTTTCGATGGGGAATCAAGCTGGAGGTAGCCTGAGGCATATCGTGCTCAATGAAAGGAATGCGTCCAGACTGCGAACAAAAAGTAAAATTTCCATACAGTAGTAGGGAAATAGGAGATATCTCACCGCTGGTATATGCCGTCTATCGCAGGCTCGGAGTCTCTCTCTATAAATCCTAAACTTCCCTATCAATAAAACTCAGCTTTTGATATTCAATGGAAAGGAACCCAGGGTTACAATGGGACAAGCCACCTGGAGCTGGAGCCACCCCGCTCCACATGCCTCGGTAGTCACCTGGGTGGATCCGCACAAACTCTCTAATTACCATTTGCGATCCTGATACTGGGAAATTAGCCACTATCCCCACCATTCCCCATGGCTCCACCCGTAATCGTCCACAGGGTTTTCTGAGCTCAAGGAATTGATGTCGAATCAAGGAGAGTTCGCGCTCATTATCAGGCCTGACCCAGATAATTCCGACAATTTCATTACAGAATCGACTATGGCACTCGCAACAGACACCCACGCTCATGTACAGCATTCATATCTCTCTGCATGCCTAAACCTTGGACCAAATACCAATACCGTGCTATTTGCACAATCGGTTGTTCAACCAGTATTCCTGTCAACCCACAATGCAACTCGCGGCAATAGCTTCATTCCTATATATTCCTCTGCCTTTGTTAGTGCGACTCCTTTGTCTGCCTATGCCTCGCCACGTTCCACTACATTTCCAAACTCTTCCCATCACGTTCTTCCGCCACTCGCCGAAATATTTGCAAGAAAAAGTACAAACCAGTCCCTCAGAAAATCCGGCCTATACTTGGCACTCTCCCGGAACGGTTTCGCATAGAACGTCATATTTACGGCGACCCACTTGCAGACATGCCAAAGCTTGATCCCAATCCCCCTCCGTTCATTCCTACGGGTCGTTATACCTCTGAACGACGAGATATTATCGACGTGGCACACCCCAGTGATTTCCTTTGGCCAGAAGAGCGACGTCTTATGCACCACTTTATGTGCTTGCAGAACAAAGCGTTCACATGGCAGGATTCCGAGCGCGGCAGCTTTCGGACCGACTTCTTTCTTCTAGTCGACATCTCTGTCATACCGCACACGCCCTGGGTACAGCGCAATATTCCCATCCCTCCCGGTATTTATGATCAAGTTTGTAAGCTCATACGGACCAACATTGACACCGGTGTGTACAAACCTTCTAATTCTTCGTACCATTCCTGCTGGTTTTGCGTTGTTAAGAGGGATGGAACCAGCCTTCGCATTTTACATGCGCTAGAGCCCCTCAATGCAGTCACTATCAAGCATTTGGATGTCACACCCTTCACAGACCAGATTGCAGAACATTTTGCAGGGTGTGCATGCGGCGCCATGCTTGACCTATACGTCGGCTACGACGAGCGCCTCTTGGCCCCTTCTTTTCGCGACTATACCACCTTCTCTTCGCCCCGTCACCCTCCCCATGGGCTGGACCAACTCAGTCCCTATCTTCCACGACGATGTCACATTTATCCTGCAGCCTGAAATCCCAGACTTTACCATCCCTTATGTCGACGACGTCGCTTGCCGTGGACCTGCTTCTCGTTACCAAAATGAAGACGGTTCATATGAAGCCATCCCCGAGAACGCCGGCATACGCCGGTTCATGTGGGAGCACTTCAACAATCTCAATCGTATTGTGCAGCGCATGAAATATTGTGGCGACACTTTCTCTGGCTTCAAAAGTGTCTTGTGTGCCGAGAATATTACAGTTGTGGGACATCTTAAGGCCGTATCCCGGACGAAAAACGCGTTGCGAAAATCGTAAACTGGGGCCCATGTAAAGACCTCTCTGAGGTCCGCGCTTTCTTGGGAACCATCGGTGTTGTCCGGATTTTTATTCGCAACTTCGCTCACCGTGCCCATGCCCTCACAATTTTAACATGCAAGGACATGCCTTTTTTATTCGGGCCTGTGCAGATTTCAGCACAAGAGGACTTAAAGCATGCACTCTTACACTCTCCAGCCCTTCATCCCATCGATTATGCATCGCCTGCGCCCGCCATTCCTGGTGTGGATACCTCTTACCTTGCCGTTGGCCATTCCCTTTCCCAATGCGACACTAACGATTTATCTCGCCGGTATTACGCGCGTTTCGGTTCCATTACACTTAATGCTCGAGAGGCTCGCTTTTCACAGCCTAAACTCGAGTTGAACGGCCTTTTCCGTGAATTTCGAGCCTGGAAACTGTATCTTATAGGCATGCGAAACTTGGTTGTAGAAGTCGACGCCCGTTACATTAAAGGAATGCTTGCGCACCCTGATCTGGAGCCTAGTGCCAGCATCGACCGATGTATTTTAGCGATCTTTACCTTCCATTTCACCCTCGTGCACGTTCCTGGCGTACTCCATGGCCCAGACGGACTCTCACGTCGTCCCTCACAGTCTGGCGATGAGCCAGAGCCAGAAGACAATTTTGACGACTGGGTGGACCAGGACCACGGCTTCATACATTGCATAAATCACTCACCTCATGCCTTGCGCCCTTAGTAGACAATCGCCACTCTTGCAACAGAGATAGCCCCAGATGGCAAGGACCCTCCTCCTACCCTTTCTTACGACTCAGTTCCTCGGTCTGATGCTGCTCGCCTCGCCGATTATCGTGTCAACTTGGTGCAAATCTGGCACGGAAACCTCCAGCGTCCCTATGACATGTTAGACAAGGACTGAGTCCTTTGTTCGATATTGTATGGAGTTCTTTGTCCTTAACGATGCCCTCTGGCGTAAAGATCCACAGTCCCGTCACAAGCTCGTTGTCCCCTCCTATCACCGTAATTTTATTCTATCCTCTGCACACGACGACGTTGGCCACAAAGGGTTCTATGCGATACGAGCCCTTCTGTTGGAACGATTTTGGTGGCCTCATTTGGATGACGACATTAAATGGTGGATCCGTACCTGCCACACTGTCAAATCCGCCAAACACAGAAGGTATTAATGACGCCTATCGTTGCTGTTCCTGCTCCTATCTTCGCTAAAGTCTATATGGACTCCATGCACATGCCCCCGAGTGGAGGCTTCAAATTCATCGTCCACACCCGCTGTTCCATCACCCATTACTGTACCCCGAGTTTCGCATGTTGCGCCGTGAAACCGCCAACGCAATCGGTGACTGGATATTCCAGGACCTAATTTGTCGTTGGGAGACACTGCTGGAGATAGTTACCGACAATGGGATCCCATTTCTCAAGGCACTCGCTTACCTCGAATCCGAATACCACATAAAACATATCCACATCTCAGGTTATAACTCACATGCGAACGGCGTTATTGAGCGCCCCCACTTCGACGTACGCGAGAGCATTAGCAAAGCTGTTGATGGCGAAGAAAACCGTTGGCACACGGCCACATTCTCTGTATTTTGGGCTGATCGTGTCACAGTACGACGGCGAATGGGCTGTTCACCCTACTTTGCCGTAACCGGTGCCCATCCTTTACTCCCGCTGGATATTTCCGAGGCAACCTATCTGTTACCACCCCCAGATGATGTCCTTTCCTTCACGGAACTCATCACCCATCGTGCCGTCACACTACAGAAACGTCGAGACCAGTTGGCAAGCCTTCATTCGGACGTATATGAGGCACGCTTGCGCGCCGCAGTTCGCTTCTAAGCCGAGCATGCAGCTACCATTCACGATTTCAATTTCAAGCGAGGCGATCTCGTCCTAATGCGGAACACGGCGATTGACAAAAAACTTGGCAGAAAAATGCGACACAGATACCTCGGCCCTCTTATTGTCATCTCCTGCAATAAAGATGGCGCTTACATCCTCTGTGAGCTTGACGGTTCAGTTTTCCATCGCCCCATCACTGCCTTCCGGGTCATCCCTTATTTCTCCCGTACAGTACTTCCATCACCCTTCCTGCCCTCGACGATTTTCTGGATGTTGACACCGAGCGTCTCCGCGAATTGGAGCAATCAACACTTGCCGACCCAGATGAGCTTGAATCTGACTTATCCGAGCTGCCCGAATTGCCCTCTTCTGCTGAAGATCATCAGGAATCACCCACCCCCATGCATCACACTTCAGTCAGGAGGACGCATCACTTACCTCCACTTAAGCCGCATAAGGTTCATCCGGTTGCGCAGCGTTCGGCTAATGATGAGTTACTGAGCCTTTCACTTTTTTTACCCTCTGCCTTTTTACTCGCCCCCAGTTCGTTCTCAAACCGACTTGTGACCGAGGACGGTCACTTTTTCAGACAGGAGGAGATGTCGCGCTCGCTCGCGCGCCAAGCCCGAATAGCCGCATATCGGATCAACGGACTAGGTGTCAAAACGAATACCTTGTCAATGTCCGGCAACTGCCGTTGCCGTGGACGCCGGCTCTCGCCCACCCCGTACCCACCGACTAGTAGTACGTCCGAACGTTTGGCACTCGTCTTGCATCGCGCAACATATTCCCTTTAATTTCCACTTCATATTACACTTCATCTTGCCTTTTATAATCTCAACACCGACTCTACTCTCAATTTCCTGGCTAATTTTAAATTGTCCTCTATTGTTCTTCTATTGTTTGTCTCATTCCTGGCTCCTGATTACTATCGGCGACTGGGTAGTGGGCCACCTTAGAGTTTATGGCTCTGGCCAAGATTTCCTCGGGATTTATGGTGCCCTTGTGGCTCCCATACTAAATTAACATCTATTAGAAGTTGTCTGAACACAATTGGCCGAATTTACAGGACATTCTTGGCGTGTCTTGAATTTTTTCCTGCCGAAATGCCTAAAGGAGTAAAAAACTAGGTAGTGGGCCACCTCACTGTACGTGTCACTGAGGCCCCAATTGGTGGTAAAATGTATCCTGATTGGAGGATTACATCTCTATTTAGGATTGTAGACAGTCAACATGCGCATATTGAATACAGAAAGGGTATAAAAATATGCCTTGGAAGGGGGGAAATTGCCCGGAATGGCAGATGTCACTAAAGCGATGACCTAGTCAGAGATAGGAGGAGTATAAGCCCCAAATAACCTACAAGTGAAACAATAGGATGTATGTGGACACGTTCGACCGCATATATTGTTTCCAAATGCCCAGCAACTCATCCAAAAAAGTTGGACTTCTGTGTCACTGAAATTGGGTGGTTTCGGGTAATGGTCCATGGTGAGAGGCAAATTAGATAGGTAAAAAATTGGAGTGATGGTCAAGGACAAGTTATACATGTCAGGATGGCCCATGCTATTCGGCAGCCCCATAGGTAGAATGAATCTTGAGGTATGAGTCTTGTTCACTGGAGCCAGTCAGAATAACAAGCAAGTATTCTTCGGTCTCCTGGACGCCTCAGCCACGTCGAACTTTGTTATATAGGTCAGAGGCTCATGCGCCGCATCAGAGTAGCATAACGAGCCCGGGAAGTCGCGAAACGGTGCAGAATTGGTGGAGAAAGAGCTGATGCAAGCCTCGGCCGAAACGCGAGGTTAAGAAATGATGGCTCACACGCTGAAAATGCCGATCAAATGTCGCCTAACTTTCGATCAAATCATCACTTCGGGCTGAAATTTCGTGTGAGACGTCTTTCAAGGTCATATTCAATCCCTACATGCCAAACATCCATCATCCACAATGCCCTCATGATATATTTGGAGGTGGCCCACTACCTAGGGGTGGCCCACTACCCAGTCACTGATAGTAGTATGATTTTTTACCCGGCGTTACTGGATGACTTTCCATAAGCTTAAACAGATGTTTTCGAATATCTGAGCGGTGCCAATGATGTCATCAAGGCGTATACTCCAGTTACTTTAATGCTCGAGGGTTCCCACAAGGAATAGATAAATTGTAGAATTATAATTTCTATTTGTTTCGTTTACATAGCACGTGCAACATCAACAATGCGTCAGAACGCGTCGAACACGTCTTGACTCACTTCCACAACCTTGAAACATGGATATCGACGCGTTCGTCGTACATCAACAGCTTGAAGACACGGAGGACAATGCAATGGAGGATCAGTGGTGGCTCACAAGGATTGCCACGGTCGGGGCTCAAAATCGGATACAGTTGACAACGGCGCGTTGTAAAGGAAGAGAGAGAGTGAATCTGGCCACGTATGGCAAGTTCGGGCCGACATGGACATGTGGCGGTGTGCTTCTACGCACCCAAAACAGGCTACGTGGGAGGACGAGTGCCATCCGAAAGCGTTTAAGAAGTGATATTCAACGAGGATTAATTTGGAAGAGGGTCCCCCCCCCCTCTTCCAGATCTTAAAAAAATTAAGCTCTGTAGGAGGGTAGGAAATAATAAAAGTGAGATCTGAGCCCGATGGGGTCCAGACAGCTGCTTTGTCAGTGCGGCGATTCAGCGCAGATAGAGGTTAAGATATTCAAAAACATTTGTTTAAGCTTATGGAAAGTCATCCACTCCATTTTATCTGCTCTCTCTCTGTATAAATACTAAAATTTCCTATTAATAAAACTCAGCTTTTGATTGCCCACCTTGCGCACTGCTTGAGTTCATATCGCTTACGTTCTCGCACTCGCACTCGCTCCCGTTTCACTCCTGCCGTCTCGCCGTCGCCTCCGCTATCGCTCCCGTACCCGGCTTACGTCCCCGTATCAGTTATCGCACCTCTCGGATCCATTGGTCTCGTGTCACGGCACCAGACTATATTGAAAACTCGCATTTTTATTATTCTTACTACCCTACTTTGTGCAGCTTATACTATATTGTTTAGTTCGCGCTTAGTCGGCTGGTAGGCTCGTTATGGGACGACAGCGGCGGCGAGCGACGAGGTTTGGTGGATAAGAATATGGTACATATATATTGGGAGGGATATTTGCATGCAACACAGTGTGCGGTACAATGAGGGAATAATGCTCAAAATGACCTGAATGTGCGACCACAAAAGTGGATGACGTTCGTCCTTTTCGGGATTCTTTCGTCCTTCCCAGCAGCATCTATCCTGATGTATGAAGGGCTCGCATAGGCTGCTCTGAGGACTACTGTGGCCCTTTGAGGCAGACAGAGTGGCTGAGAGGGAATAGCCCGGGAGATCGTCAGGCTGATCTCCCCACAACATCATTCTGAAACTAGTCTTGTAGCAATCACGGGCTGATTGTCGAGACACCGACTGATTACGCAATTGGGTGGCTGTGCTTCTGGCCACCCATTCCTTCCTATGACGATGACAAAAACCCATATAAATCTGAGAATATTTAGGAGTATACTAATCATTTGGATAATGAGTTCGTTCCGCAAAAGCCAAGCAATTCCTTTGGCCGATGTCTCAATATGCAATGGCCTCTTAAAATGACAAGATTTTTTGCCTTCACAAGTTGATCGCATATCGTCGTGAGGGCTGAAAAAAACTGCTTAGCGCTGGGTGAGAGTCCCTAATCTTTTAAGGCCTTCTACACACTGGAAATTTTCCAGATTTAATGCTTCCAGGCCTGTCCCGCAACACGGAGACCAACAATCAGTTGATGTCTCGACAATCAGCCCGTGTTTGCTAACAGACTCTAATATTGATACTTACTTGTTCATCATCAAAATTATTAGAGTATCTGTTACAGAGACTAATTCTGAAACGGCGGTGTAACACGTGGTCATCGATCAAATTCCCATTTTATGGTCTAGCCTACATCCAAGAGGTGCTCGATCTTCGGATCTTGGCCAACTTCCCACGACCCCACCCACCCCCCGAATAAGGAAAGTGTTTGGTCGATACAAACATCGGTCCAAAGCACCGACGATAACACAGGTCCATAGCACCGCAAGTTGAACAGAAGTAGTCAGCAAGGATACTCTGCGAATGTGTTAGGGTATCCCATAATTTTTCTGGCCTTCCAAAGAATTCTATCAACAGTATCGGATAAGGCCGAACTCGCTCGCGTGGCTTTGATGAATGCCAACATCGGCCAATCGCTCACCTCTTGCCTACACCTCTCGTTCCCCGTAGTTGACGTGTGGTGACCAGTTTCTTATTAGGTTTTTTATTCATTTTCGCTGCATCCTCAGGAAATTTAATGTGTCGATGACCTCCTTGCCACGCCATGTTATCAACCATCAACCTATCTTTTGAGAAACCGACCTTACACCATCTGTATAGCGCATTGTATTCTTCGATTTCCGACATTGCACAAACAAATTAACGAAGACAAGATGTACCTCCGCTTCGCTCCGGCAACCAAATGCAAATGGGAATATGTGTATACATTGCATGTAAGAAATACGAAGCTGGAACAAAAAAACAATGAAAGTGAAGAATTACCAATACCTGGAATTTGAGGTTCAAACCTTTTGAGGAAATTACTTTCGGAAAGAAAATCTGTATCGCACACGTAAATACTAGTAATTAAGGCAAGTTTCGGGGGATCATCTTCCATGACAGACAAAATCAGGCTGCGAACCGTGCAAAACACGGAAGCAAGAAGGGTCTGGAAGGAAAGCAGCAAATGCAAAATTTGGAGTAGCCTAGTCGACGCAAAGCACGTGAGCATCTTCAGCAATGGGATAGATCTGGAGAACTTTCAGGCAATACAATGAGCTGCCGCGCGAATAACGGTGGTATTGAACCAGTCCGACAGCAAGATAATAACGAGGCAAGATGAGTCAATTTTCATCCATTTTTCGTACCACCCGGCGAGATAGCATCAAGCCAAGAGCATCGGGATCCGCCCCAAATCCAGAAAATGAACGAATTTGTTTGGGCCTGCAGAGCTAATTGAAGAAATTGCAGTCCAGCAGGCTTCCGTACGGATTGGGGATTACTAGGGAGCAAAGATTTTAAATAATATGGGTGTTTATTGAGCCCAAAGCAAGCCAACAGCGTAAGAGTCCATCCAGATGTTGCAACAGTACAATAGCCAAAAACCGTCGAATTCAAGAGGGTTAATTGGGAGCAAAAAATTGAGCCAGAACGTTACAGGCCGGGTAAATCAAAATTATCAAAGTGGGAGGGAGAAAGGCAGGGATGAGGAGCGAGGATGCGGGCCTTTTATTCACGCCACGGTGATCCGGCCGCAGTGAGAAGATTATACGGCGCAGTGAGAAAATAACTGCGGCGCAGCGAGAAATGTACTGCGAGTCTACTGTATGGAGTTAGGTATGGTCCAAAGTATGGTCTGCTGAGGACTTATCACAAATGGGGCGCCTGCAGGAGGGGAGAGGCAAAACCAACGGAGATAGAGCCATATGGGGCAATTGCACCACCGAGTGAGCAAAATCTTAAAGAACGGTTAATCCCTTTCTTCCCACCCTCTCTGTCTGCCGGCTCTCTCTGGCTCCACTCATTGAACTAGGGTCACCAGATGAAGTGACTAGGTAGGTTGTCATGCTCCTGCTTTCCAACACCGCTTTCAAAGTGACCTGTCTGTGTTTGATTTAATTTGATTTGATTTATTCAGGTTTGTTGATACATATGATCTAGAGGCTACGGTAGCTGTTCATGGTACAGGTTTTAAGTGTATCGAGAGAGTCGGTGGCGGCTATAGGTTTTTATGAGGGATAAGAATTAAGCAGTGAAAAGGGAACATTTTGTATGGTATGGTAAAGTGATGGTATAAGGTATCGTAAGCACGGTCATTCCGTGGAAAAAGTGAGAGTATCAGGTGTGTATAACGTATATGTATCTTAAGAAAAAGAGAGAAGAAACAGGGCCGTCGGGGACTCACGCGAAACGGCCTGTTGACTCGATGATCGCCGTGATCGTTCTGAGCAGCTTGGGTTCGCAGAGCAGAGGTGAAACGTGGATGTGGAGTAGCCCGAACAGGCCCGCCCCTTTTGCTGCGATGGTTAACAAAGTTACTTGGACAAACTAACTTGGCCTTACAAAATTAACTTTCCTTTACTTGTGGCAGACAAGTTAAGTAAAGTTAGCAAAAGTAACTTGTAAGTAACTTAAGTAACTTCAAGTTAGAAAAAGTACTGGCATGCTAGAGTAAGTTAATGACTCTAGGACCGATATCTGTACCTCTGCTTGCCACAATCACTGCTACTCTCGTGAATAACATTCCCACTACCCCTCAGACAAGGATTCCGCCTGCCAAGGTTCCATAACATTGAAGAACATGCAAAACAGTCCCATCGTTAAGTATGACTCTATCTTATACATCAATTGAGTGAATTAATCATTAGAAACAATCTAAATGTGGCTCTTCAATTGAAGACAACTCATTGGTTACATGTTCAACTCAGCCGATTGCAATTTCAGTGAGCTCCAGCAAAGTTAGCCTCAGAGATTTTGTAAATATACTACTCAAGAGGTATTGAATGAATAAGAACCCGCACAATCATTTACTAAATCCAGAAAGCCAAAACAAGACTTGCAACAATGGTATCCCACATCCAATTGGAGTCCCTGCCACCCAAATTTTGGTTCAATAGGTGTCATGGTGTTCCAGAAGCTATTGTAATTGTATCCAGAGTTTCAGAGGTTGTAATGAGTGTTAATTTATGCCCTTACAACCATAACTTGACGAACTTGGCTGCAACTGATGCCATCTGATGGCACAAGTTACTTTTGCTGATCACATTGATCTAACTTGGCGGGCCAAGTTACTTCCAAGTAACTTGAAGTTACTGAAGTTATCTGAAGTTATTTGAAGTTACTCACAATAGATTTGATTAACTTTACCTTCATTGAGCTAAAAAGGTGCCGAGAGGATCCCTTGATTTTTACTCCAGCTACGGCTATTCCAGTGACATTTTCACTAAAGAGGAAGGGAAGTGAGCAGCAACCGCATGGTTTGAGTTTAAACCCACTGTAGTGTTACCATGAGAGTGCCCTGTATTAGTCTGGAGTGGTTCAAACGGGTTCAAACCAGATGGCTCAAACCAGTTCAAACCAGATGGTTTAAACCGGTTTGAACCAACATTGTTTGGACATGTTTTTTTTTTGTCTTGACTCTCTTGTTTTTTCCTCCTCTCTTAATATTAGTGACCACCTGCCTCCCAACCCCCGACTCCTTCCAAAAAAGGAAAATCATACCATTTGGACTCAAAAAATCACTGAAAAATTGTGAATAATTGCCAAAAAATTGTTTAAGACACGAATAGGTTGGAAGATGGCACCTACCAAAAATGGAAATCCACCCAAAAACGGAAGTTGTAGCCCTCATTGAGCACTACAAGGTTGACCAATTGACTATGGTGATCAGCTCACTGGTTGGGCCAAAAAAGGCAAAAAACTTTTGAAAACACAGTTCATTTTAGGGAATGATTGAGCCATATCTCAGTACTTGCTGGACACCATGATTTCAGTACTGTTAGAAAGCGGCTGAATACAGGCATTCTACACCACTATGTTTTTAGAATGACTTAGTGTGTATCTCGGGAACTGATGAGATAAGGCTTCAATTGTGACAACACTTGTTACTAGCTATATAAAAAATATGACTGCTGAGATATCAGGGATTCTCTGTTTGAGGGGATCATGTAAGGGCAATCCTGCAGCCTGAGAATAGATCAAGTCCTGGGAAGGGAGAATCTGAAGAGAAGCTTAAGGATTCCCACACCAGGTGCCGGTATCTACTAACTAGTCAAGCATGTGTCCATAGTGATCAGCAGAGGTCTCAGGCTTGGTCACAAACCACGTGCCACCAAAGGTTGCGGGGCCGGGTGCCAGGAGGAGCCAGAAACAGGGGTTCCCCTGACAGATCATCAATTCAGCAGTTCCCAAGATCATGGAAATTGATCCAGCAGTTCCCGAGATACACACTAAGTCATTCTAAAAACATAGTGGTGTAGAATGCCTGTATTCAGCCGCTTTCTAACAGTACTGAAATCATGGGAATCTGTCCAGCAATTCCTGAGATATGGCTCAATCATTCCCTAAAACGAACTGTATTTTCAAAAGTTTTTTGCCTCTTTTGGCCTAACCAGTGAGCTGAATCTTAGGGTGGGGCACGGGTACGGGTAAAACCCGCGGGTTTCCAGGTCGGGTCGGGTGGGTCCGGGTAGCGGGTCAGCGGTCCAACCGACCCGTACAATACTGTACCCGCGGTATCGCGGGTATTTGCGGGTACGATCATTGTTGGTGAGAATGCCAAGTGGATGGATCATTCCCCAAGCAACAAGTGATCCCCAATCAGTTGACGGCAGCAAGACAAGTGACAGGTGATCCCCGATCATTGTTCTTTGTCTTCCTGCCGCCAACTACGCCTCGCGAGTCGTGACAGAATAAGGCTTTAGGCGGTGTCTAATGACATCAGCTCTGTTTGTATACAATACCATGGATTGCAGCCAAGGCAAATTTGTTGCCTTCTACCTAGCAGCATCTAACAAGGAAATGGGATGCAGGTATGTATTGCCAAGAACCGAACCAACTGTCATGCCGTGGGTCATTCTTTTGTCGCACCACACACCAACGCACTGATTGTGGTGAAATTCCCACCACCGAATATAGTGGTCCCGAATAGTGTTTCTCCATCATAACCCGAGTTTACACCTCCTGAGTCTCACGCTCCACAACTGATCGTTCCGGCTGTCGGGTCAGTCAACACCAGTCAAGTAACATTCTGTCAGGCGGACTCGGGGTGACAATACTCGGTGAACAGCTTGAAAAGAGTTCTTGAAGCCTGTGAGACATGCCTCAAGTATTCTCGAGTTTCTCATCTCCAAGTAATTCTTCAAGGCACCATGTATTATGGTGCTATGTTTGACATGCTCCTAATTGTGAATTAAGCTCCTTGCTCCCAAGGCGACGCTGACTTTTCATGTTATTTCTTTTTGAACGGATGAAATTTCAGTCCCGGAACTTACTGTTGTCATGCATACCTTCCAACGACCCCGTCATGGCACCACTTTTCAATTCAGTTGCGGCATAAGGTACAACCGTCGCTCTCGATCGCCAAAAGCTATGCACGACAGGAGTTGAGTCTCTGTGGTATAAAATGCACATTTTGCGAGCGTTACTTCTCACTTTTTTCCCCCATGCCGTCTTCCATTGCCTCCCGAGCTTCCGGCATTCGATCCAAGGTCTCTGATACCATCCAGAAAGTCAAGAAGAAAGCCAAGAACACTGCTAAATCAATCGCAAGCGCTGCCAGCGCTATTGGTCAGTCTCCATACCTAAGAATTTCCGTACTCTAAAATCATGATGACATTCACAGGACAAAAGAAATCTGCCTCTGCCGAGGAGGTAATCAGTGTACACTCGAGTGCAAGTGGAGAGGTTGATGGTGCGCCATGGTTTTTATCATTCTACACCCACAGTCTGACAGCCCTGTAGACGACATTAAAGCCAACTGGAAATCCGGAATTTACCAGTTTTTTGACGCCAATGTGGTGACAAAGAAGGACGACAATGGCCGTGTCTTCCAGCAGTTCTCCTGTACTGCACCGGGTTGTTGCAAGAGGTGCTCCGGTATGTGTCTTTATTACATTTCGTTGTTCGGTTATGTTATTGATTGTGCTGTAATTTAGGGTTTAAGGGTGTCCATAGGTACCAAACCAAGCTCGATGGTCAGCCGGCATCAGATCGCTCTTCGACATCAAATCTCAAGAAGCACGCTGAGGCATGCTGAGGCAAGGACGTTGTCAAGGCCCGCCTCACGGGTGCTGCTACCAGTAATTCACCTTGCGATGGGAATATTTTTGCATCGTTTGCGCGCACCGGTCAGCGTCCAGTTAAGGTAACACACCGTGCACACAGAGCCCGAATTCCGGTACGTTTTCTAAAGTGTATTTTGCCAAATGCTAACAGTTTTAGCGCCCACATTGTACGCTGGCTTGCAGAGGCTAATCGGCCGTTCAGGATTATGGAAGACCGCGAACTCCGAGAGCTGCTTTTGGCTGGCCGCCCTGAACAAAATATCCCCAGCCACCATACTATTGGTCGTGACTAAGGCTGGAACATTATGATTAAATATGGTCTCTGGCCATAATGTACTGTAATCATAATATAATCTTAAGGTTTTGGCCTGTATCTAATCGTAAGGGTATCATAATCTAATGTAATTGCAATTTAGTCATATTTAATTGTATTTAATCCATATTTTTAGACCACAACTATTTCATCTGCTGCAAGCACCAGATTCCTCGTATTTTGTTGCACAAATAATCAGAAAGAGTGGTACAAGGCTCTGCCTCTGCCTTACATCTTTTTCCGCTACCACAGCATCTTCAATGCTTTGATTGGGGTTAGTGCCAATTTTTATTGACTCTGAAGTGGTTCACCCATTTTTGAGAGCTCAGAGTGACTGATGAGTGAATTCAACATGTATCTTCAATTTCATTGTCATGGGAGACAATATCATATGATGATACATGCTGTTGATCATGGACCAAACATCTGCATACTTTTGAAATGTGCTCAGCCAGGTCTTAATATTATGATTAAATATGAGGGTCATTTTAATATAATTGTAGTGTAATCTAATATAATCCTCGGTAATTTTAAGGCTTAAAATTATGGCCGAGGGACATTTAATCATAATTTTGAGATTATAATGGAATATAATAAAATATACTCATAATTTTAGCCAGTCTTAGTCGTGACCTCAACGCTGCATTCGATCGTTGCTCCCAGTGCATTGTTAATCTGCTTGACGTATGTTGTTTATTCTTGCCTCAAGCACCTTCTTAATATTCTGTACATAGAACTATAACGGTCGGGTTAGTTTTGCAACAGACGCCTGGACATCCCCGAATCATCGGGCCTTTGTTATATGGACGGTCCATCTTCAACATGAGGGTCAGCCGCTTGTCTTTTTGCTCGACGTTTTCGAGGTCCCCGAGGTATGTATTCAATTTTGGTGCCATTCACATTCTAATCCCAACTCTCAGTCTCACACCGGGGGAGTTCTTGCTCGTGAATTCGATGCAATGCTGGAGCGTTTTGGTCTACAGAACAAGGTATGTTTTTCAGACTCATTCAGTTTCAATAATAGTATTCATTCACACTTTTAGGTGCTTTCATGGACGGGCGATAATGCGACTGTTAATGATACCCAAAACACTGCTCTCGGCAACAGTCCGCACAACAACTTTCAGCCAGAAAATCATGTGCGCTGTTTTACCCACACCTTAAACCTTGGTGTCAAGTCCTTCCTTTGTCCTTTCCAACCTCCCGTAAGGAAGAAGGGCAGAGCAGCCCTTGACGACGACAATGACGCGGACTTGGATGATGATGACGTGGTCTCGGAGCTTTCGTTGGAACTGGAAGACGATGCTTCGCTTCCTGATCTTGCGGATGTGTCGGATACAGAGTCCGTGGTAGACGAGAAAGATCATGATGCATGGGACGAGTTGGATGATGCAGGCAAGGCGGACATGCTCGCTCAAACCAAGCAGGCTAAATCTGTCATATCTCGGGTGCATTTTTACATCCATGGATTCCATCTGCAGCTTTAACTTATCTTTGATCAGATTCATAACTTCTCATTTGCACTGGTTCACTCCACCACAAAGGCGCTACCTGCCTGGCGCACGGCCTGCACAACCAAGAACATGGCCGTGCGACTCTTACCTCGCGATGTGCGCACACACTGGAACTCAAAATATGATATGCTGGTTGTTGCGGTGCAGTACAAAGAAGTTATCAATGCTTTCACTGCTGATTGTAACCTGCCATTCCGCAAGTATGAACTGTCAGACGACGGCTGGTTGATTATTGAAGATATGGTTTACACGCTTGAGGTATGCGCTTCTTTTTTGACGTTGAATGTTATACTTATGTCAAACATGATAGACCTTTAAAAAGGCGACGCTTTTATTTTCCTCGGACAACAAAAGCACCATCGCAAATGTCATTATCACCATGGACAAAATCAATGATCTCATTATGACGACTATTATCTCGACCCAACCTTCTGCACGCACCAAACGTGTTGTCCACTCATCGATCAGAAAGGCGCTTGGGCTGGCGAAGGCGACAATGAATAAGTACTACTCAGCGACAGATATGTCGAACATCTATCGCATTGCCATGGGTGCGTGGTTCCATTTGAACTTTATTAACTTTCTAATGTGCCCGTGTCTAGTTCTTCATCCCAGCCTGAAACTGCAGTATTTCAGGTCCCGCAAGTGGGATGAGACCTGGATCACCACTGTGAAGGATCTTGCATCAGAGGAATACGAAACATACTTGGCAGCTGGGTGTGAAGTTGATGAGGTTGAAATTGCTGATAGCGATACCGTGAGTCTCATTTGAGGTTTCATTTCAAATGCTTACAATGATTCCAGGCGAGTATGTCCTCCAGTACAGCAGACGCATTGGCCTCAGACTGGTTTGGGCTTCTTGATATTGATCTTCCTTCTGCGCCGTCTGAGCATAACCATCTCGAGCAGTATCTGAGCGAGCCGCTTGAGCCTGGTGTCACGGAACCGCTCAAGTGGTGGTGGGAACGGCGTTGTATCTGGCCGGAGCTGGCACGGATGGCACTTGATTACCACAGTGTTCCTTGTGAGTAAATTCCTATCATCATTTCATTTCTAATTCGTTTCTCCAGCAACATCAACAGCAGTTGAACGTGTCTTCTCCCGTGGCCGCCATCTCCCTCTCTTTCACCCATAACCGTCTCACCGGCAACTCTATTTGCAAGTTCTGGTGTTTCGGCAGCTGGAGCCAGAAGGACCTCGTGCGAGATCAGGATGTCATTGGGGCAATTGAGGGATTGATGGGAATTGGGCAGAAGGGAAAACAGAAACGTAAGGTTGACGAGCAGGGTGATGGTTCAGGGCAGGTAAAGAAGGCTCACGGAGAATAAGATACAGCTGTAATGTCCGTCAGCTGTTACTGTTTTATTGAAATCAGTCTTCGAGCCTTGATTTTTCGTTGCAATGCTCGATTCGATCCTTGCCACTTACTCAATCTGATCCTTATCATTCATGGTCTTGAGTTCGATTTGACCCTTATCACTGGCCCAGATTGGCACTGTGGGTCACGGCCCGTGCGGGTTTATACCCGGGGGTTTTTGACATCCAACCCGTGGGTTAAAGGGTACGGGTTTGTACCCTTACCCATTGAGGGTACGGGTTCTGCGAGTTCGGGTCCGGTACTTTCTCAAAGTACCCATACCTGTACCCGTGCCCTGCCCTAGAGCTGATCACCATAGTCAATTGGTCAACCTTGTAGTGCTCAATGAGGGCTACAACTTCCATTTTGGGGTGGATTTCCATTTTTGGTAGGTGCCATCTTCCAACCTATCCATGTCTTAAACAATTTTTTGGCAATTATTCACAATTTTTCAGTGATTTTTTGAGTCCAAATGGTATGATTTTCCTTTTTGGAAGGAGTTGGGGATCGTGAGGTGGGTGGTCACTAATATTAAGAGAGGAGGACAAAACGAGAGAGTCAAGACAAAAAAAACATGTCCAAACAACTTTGGTTCAAACTGGTTTAAACCATCATTGGTTTGAACCATCTGGTTTGAACTGGTTTGAGCCATCTGGTTTGAACCAGTTTAAACCATGGTTTAAATCATGGCTTAAACTGGTTTAAGCCACCATGGTCCAAACCAAAGCTTGCTCACTATATGATTATAGGAGGGTGGTTTAAACTGGTTTGAACCAAATGGTTTAAACCCTGTCTATCATTGGAGACGATGTGGTTTAAACCCGAACCATCCTACAGTGCAAGTGAGGAAATTGGGAGAGAGAAGTCATTGAAGAAAGCAAAGAGGTCTAGGTAGTCCTCCAATGAGCCTTACAATCATGCTTTCATGGTCTATACCCAAAATCAAAAGTAACTTGTAACAACTTGGCAGTAACTGATGCCATCTGATGGCAAGTTACTTTGTCTGATCAAACTCGGGCAGCCAAGTTAGCAGTAAGTTAGACCGGTCAATCGGAGTTTGAAATTGGTTAACGTGCGGCTTTCCATAAAAGGCTATTTGTAAGCAAACTTTTGGTGGAGCCACGGCATCGACTCCCAATACAAATAAATACAACCCTGAGTGAAAAAAAATTATAGCATTACGAATTCTTTGATTTCAGAGTTAGTTTAAAGATGTAGTATGTTTAATAGTTATACTCTATCATTCTGGATACTTGTCTCCAATTTGTATTTCAATGGCCCAATTCGCACTTGTTTATCTAATAGCCTTTTTTGGACAGCCGCGCGTTAACCGAATCGAAACTCCGATCGACCAGCCTGTAGATTGAGACTCGTCTCTCATCTACAGGCTGGTTTCGAGCCTAGCAGTAAGTAACTTGAAGTAACTGTAAGTAATTTCAAGTAACCTCAAGTGACTGTAAGTGAAGGTGGAACTAGACGTAAATAAGTAAGCTCAATTCAGTCTGGGCCTTGTATCCTAGTGTTGCCGGGGTTCGGTTAGGTTTGGTTCAAAGCAAAAATTTCCGAACCCTGAACCTCAGGATGGGTTCGGTTCGGCACTTTTGACGAACCCAGAACCGAACCCAGGGGCTCGGTTCATACGGGTTCGGTTCAGGTTCAGAAGAGGTTCGAACCTGAACGAACCTGTAGAATTGTCGTGAATTTTTGACAGCTCGAAAAGCTCTTAAACTTAGAACAGGAACACATACCTGAGTGAAAAAATTGGATATCTTGAGTAACAACGACTTCGGGCTGAACGGCAGGGGCCGGCGGGGCATAATATGTATCGAAATATCATAGAATGAGATTCTAATGAGTCGGAACAAATTTTGTGCTCACCTTGACTTCCAGCACTGCGAGACTATTTTCGTATGCTTCCAAATCCCATTCAGATACAGCATAGGCTGTCTTGGAGTTCGAATCAAAAGGTAGGATTGCAGATGAGATTTAGAAATAATACCACAGATTCGTAGAGGAGGAGCAAACGGTATGGGAAGTATAAGCACGAGCAGAGAAGCGAGTCAGGTAGAGATCAAGAGTGAGAGATCTGCCCAGAAGAGTGCCACTGAAAGAATTCCGTGATATTGGTAGTCCGGGTGGAAGAGGTTTTGACAGGCAGAAGAGGGTGGTCAGCGTCAAGATCGCTGTAGAACATAATCTCAGACACAGGGAGTAATTTTCCATCCAGGCCCACTGCACACTCGTTGCCAACGGACATTGGAAAGGATAGGGAAGAGTGAATTTACTGCCACCTTAAGTACCCTCCTCAGGCAGACTAATCACAGATTTTTTGGCCGGCGGCGTGCTGCATATATTTATTTGACGGCGGGGACCTTGTCCACTGCGCGTAGGCGGAGCAATCATACATTTGTTGACGGCGGCAGGCTGCACCTATTTATTTGTCGACGGCGGGGACCTTGTGTGCTGCAGGGAAGGCGGAAATTAACGACTCTTATTTATTCCTTGAGTCAGAATCAAGCAGTAAAAACATAAGGTTCGAACAGGTTCGCCAAAATCCAAAATCCTCGAACCCCGAACCGCACCTGGGGTTCGGTTCGGACTTTTCGAGCCTTTCGAACCTGAATTCAGGTGCGGTTCGGGTTCGGTTCAGGTTCGGGAGCGGTTCTGAACCGCACCCCGGCAACACTATTGTATCCTCAAGTAGGGCCTGGGTTGGGTCGGGCTTGGGCTCAGGTCCGGGCTTGAAGGCAATTTTCCAAACCCTGACTGAAGTGCGAATGATATAAGCAACATGTATTACTTTGAATTAATGTATTGGTACTGGGCTACTTCATAACTGATGTGATGACTGAGAATTATGGGCGGGCGGCCCGTGGTCATAATTTTCTTCCGGTTTGATGTGCCTTGCCCTACCCTGCGCCGAGGCGCACCACCTTTCTCATCCACAGTACTGGACGCAACGCATCAGCAAGCACGGGAATTCCTACATAGCGCTAGGTAGGCTACATTGCAGTGGTAGCCTGGTAGATTGGTTATCAAATAGGTAGGCTATATAGCGGCTCGTAGTCCGCGTAGCACTCGGTAGCATCTCACATGACTACAGGATCTACACGGCTACTGTGCTATGCGACGCTACCTAGCTGTTCATAGCAAGGTAGTGTCTACAGGCACATCCTTCGGGATCTGTTTTCCATCCGCTTCTCCAGCCCAGCTCAATGAAAAAATGATTTGGAAAGAAATGATATATTGCATAGCTAACAACAGTATAACATACAGTACATAGAGCCGAGGGAAATACAGACCTTGTCCATGTCGAGAACTTCGAGGTCTTGGGACGCAGATCTGAGTTGGTGACTTGTTGCGGGGCTTGGGCAGCTTGACGAGGACTTGATACATTGACTGGAATTGTTGCACCGGCTTGAGTCTTGACGGGCCTTGAGCTCACATACTTGGAGATGGGAGCGGCGGTGGGCTTGATAGTTACTTGCAATGTGGCAGTGAGTCCGGGGGATTGGTGCTTGAAAAACCAGTGACAAGGGAGAAGTCGTCGACGCATGTGCGATGACGTGGCGTTGTCAACGGCGGAAGGAGTTCCCGAGGGATGGCGGGATGGTCGTGGCTTGGAAGGGAAAGCAACGAAATTAAATATCTTGCCTTCGGATGCTTGAGACGAGGCAGGAGCGGCGGGCGCTGGTACGAGGATGTTGGGAGGGATGGTGGTGGGGAAAGAAAGTGGCGAGCTGTCAGGCGTGCGAGACATCTTATATGGAGAGGCATACATCAAGCAATCACGTTTCAATCTGACGCTGGAGCCGAAGCTCCGAGGACTTGGCGACTCCAATGACCTTTCTCCACTGAATTTGCCTGGCCCGCCGGAACTCATCCATGTCCAAGCCATGTCCAACTCGGAGGCTTAGCTACAGTAGTTCACATTTACCCACAAGCAATCTCTGAAAATCCTGGAATATGGCTCATAACTATTGTGCAGTCGAGGCGCGCCGGACCGGCATTGTGCACAGCAAACGGTCCCGTCACACTACCGGGCTCCCGTACCACTGCTACCCGGTGCTACGAGGTGCTACGTAGCACTACCGCAGCCAGCACCAAAGCAACGGAGATCAACCGGATCAGCGATCTCTTGGCACTGATCTGCGTTGCAGATTCCGTGCTTGCTGATGACCTCCACCTCATGCCCAACCTGGTAAGCAACTGCGCTCACCTCGGAGCTCACCCAACCACCACAAACGCCACATATAATACTGTAACGTCAATTCCCGCAACATTCAGCTCGAAACCGCCGCAGACTGCGTGACCCCTATGCCTGCCTTCGATTGTTGTTGGATGTTGGGGGATGGGCAGTAGACACGGGAGTTGTTCTTGATGGCTCATGCCCAGTGAGAGTAATCTGTGAATAGCGTTTTGCTGCTAAGAGATGAACTCAGATTGTTCTGAAACCAGAGAGTATAGCTGAAGACATACTGTTTCCAACTGTCTCACAAACAATGGGAATTCCTCTATCCTTGGCTACCCTTGCTTCTCAAGGCTTCTGTGTGTGGCCTCAGGGGGATTGGCGCGGTGTTGCGCCGTGCTGACAGATGCTAACAAAGGATTGCGAACATACTTACGATAGTGTGTTAGCATGGCGAGCAGATGATGGTGGTGTGAGTGAAAGAAGTTTGTAACACATGATGATTGTCTATGCTCAGAGCACTTTTGAGGTGTTTGGAAGTATCTCCTTGGGTCTTTATTTCGTCTTAGCTTGTCAGGACCTTATAAGTTAAGCTGTCAACAAGTTAGTTTCGCCAAGTGTGGGAAAAGTACCGTAAAGTACTGTAAAGTTAGCTCTGCCAAGTCAAAGGGGCGATCAAAGTTAAAGTTAGGTTTCCTAAGTTACTTTATTCACTCTTGGACCAGTTCGAAGTTAGGAGATGATTGATGAGGTCTTGCGCACGATGGTAAGAAAGGAGTAGAGTGGGATGGGTTTGAGTGAAGGGGGTGATTTATCGATGCGCCGGAGTTCATCGCCTGTTTTCGAACGCTTCCAGGCCACTTCCCACTCGGCAAGGATTGGTGGATGAGGTGCCGGGTTGAGGTAAGCGAGACGAAGTTGGATGGGTCAGGGGCGAGAGTCGTGGCCTCTTTGGCGGCAGCATCGGCGAGCTCGTTACCGTTCGTCCCGATGTGCACTGGAGTCCAGAGGTTGAGTAGGGCCAAATGGGGGTGAGAACTGAACGCCCGACGAATAAGGGCGTCGTAGCGGATCGCACGGAATTGGCCAGAGCGAGGGGAAGTTATGAGGATCCCCCGTGAAGCGGCCTGCGAGCCCTCCACGCATCGTCTGATAGCGCCCTCTCCGTCGCCCGCAACAGCCCTTCCATCTCCCCTCGCAAACTTGACCATCCCCGAGCGGCACCACCACCCTCATGCCAAGGCGCTGGTAAACCGGAATTATTGGCTCCATCCTTAGGGACGAGTCGAAGGTTCCATCTGCGCGCTCTGTTCTGTCCACGGTCCGGGTGATGCGCGCAGTCGCTGGCCACGCGGAGGTACGTTCGGCAGCCATTTGACTCCGGGAATTCATTCAACAAAGCGAAGAATCGAGGCGAGCTTGGGATTTTTGAAGCGGTGGCTATGGCTTCAAAGGAGCGTCTTCATCCGGTGTGAGTTAGGTAGTGTCAGGTACTGGGAAACGGCGAGTAGCACCTCGCATTCGATGCGGAGTTGAGCAGGTAGGATTGCAGCCTCCTTCTCTGAGGTGGCAGGGGATGCCGTATGCTAGCTGCCCGTGTTTCAGCAGGCTACCAACCTGTTAAGGCAATCTAGAGTTGGCTGGATGGGAAAGTGGTTACCATGTGGTTAAAGAATCTATATGAAGTTTCATTAATCAATCCATGTCTCAATGGATAATCTGGTTTGATGTTTGATTTGTTTAAACAGAACGGCGTCCCAGGGCCTTTCTGGGTACTGAATGTGTGCACATAGGTGTGGCAGCGTGCTTGGCTTGGGAGCTTGGGAACTTGTGATCAATCAGTGATTCAATGTGTTTAAACCCTGTTGAAACCGTGCTTAAACAGAACGGATTGAACCGTGTTCATTGCGCAGCAAAAAAGAATCCCAGAGGCAGGATTGAACACAAGACTTCTGTGGACTATTGAATTCCATGTCAGCAGCTTCTCAACCACTACACTAAACTGCTATTTAAGCTTTGTGAAATTCAATCAACCACGTACTGACAATACTGTCATTGCATGGAACTCATAGGGCCTGAATTTGCACCTGAAGAGATCAAATTCTGTTTATTTGGTGGTGTGGGGACAGGAGACACTTCTAGCAACTTTCAATTCTATCCTAGGAAACTCTTTGATTTTTTCCAGATGTACAAAAAGGTTGAATATAAGATATCACCAGGCCAACAGAAAAATCCTGTGTCTGTTGCAAAGGAAATTTTCATTCTGTCTAAACTTTGTTCAGATAATCATAGAATGTTGATCTGATCCAATACAGGATTTTCAATGGCTTTCCCTCCAGCAGTTAGTGTACCTACACTTTTTAATGAGTGATTCAATAACTTGAGTCTGTTGCTGCCAACCACCAAATTTGATCCTGCCAACACCTGAAATGGATTCAGAGCCATTGTGGTGCTCAGAGCACACCCTTCCATTACCACCAAGTGGTTTTCGGACTTCATAGTTTTTCAACTAAACCAACGGAGTCACGACCTGGTTGGATCATGATCTCTGCAACACCCATCATGTGTAACATGGCTAAGTTGGTTATATTGCTTCCTATTTCCTCTGTGTCTGAGTTTGAACCCCATTGAAATCATCTTTTTGGTGGTGTGTGGTTTAAACTGTTGGTTTAACAAATCCACAATCAAACCAGATTATCCATTGAGACGCCAATTGATTAATCAAACTTTATATGGTTACTGTATTCCTCGTGGACCGCTTGGGGCACCTTGGCAGGCACCAGTTGAATCCGCGCCCTCCCCATAGAAGGCCAAACGAAAGTCGCTAAAAATGTTGAACATTGGCACTACCACCACCGTAAAGAAGAAGAAAAAGCACGATGACGATGGACCCAAGCCAGCATTCTATGGCGATCAAGTCAGCTTCGACAATAGCGTATTCATACATGATGCCATGATTTCACGAGAAGTAGCTGCAGCAGTAACTCAGGGGGCGGTTGGAGGGGTGTGGGAAGGCCTCAAGGTAATCATCTCTTCAACTATCTCTTCGAATTTTGGTTGAATCTTCTTAGGTCATGGTTTTCACCTTCGCTGGCTTTTCGCATTCAAAGTACATGAACTATCTCCTTGAGATGATTGTGGATCTCGAGTAAGAGTCCAACCCCTTCATCCGCAACGCCAACCTCATGTCTATGGTGATAAACCCGGATGGCGGAGATGGCAACTTCAAGGCCTGCGACATTTACCAGGAATTTCTCAACCTCTGCATCAATCCCGTCCTCCAGCGAAAAGACGCTGATTATGGCGCATATCACGTTCGTAAAGTCTGAGCACGGAACATCAAGGATATCTACGACCAAGAGGTGGTCGGCCGAAAGAGCCGCGATATCATGCACCGCTTTGCAGTGCCACAGGAGGCCGGTCCGACCCATTTTCGATTATTTGAAGGCTGTTCACTCGATTTCACTATAGCTCCTTCAGTTCTTAACGGATGGCTACATGGAAAAGATGGACTCCCCCATAAGCATGGCCTCTGAAAAAGACTTCCGGCTCAATTTCATCCCCATTTCGCTTCGAAAAGTGCTTTAGGTGAATTGATCTCTGGCTGTTTGTCACCGATTACGGTCCGAACTGCCCTACGTCATTACCCCTTAACCAACAAGTCTTTTCTCGCCAACTCTCGCCAATGTTTTCTGAGTGCGGAGAACGGTCCGTAGGCCTTCGGACCGATCCACCGCTCGCGTGGACCCCCCCCCCCTCCTTTGGATATCTGAGCATGATGTCATCGATTTTCTGTCCGACCACCTCTTGTCTACGACCTAAGAAAAGATTTCCACGCTGGGCTGGGTCTAGAAAAGCAGTCAGGACGCCATAAGAAGCCACACGAACGCCACGAGGTCAGGATTCTCCTGCGTGAATATCAGGACACCGAGTTACACAAGCGCCAACCTGGGAGGACTTTTAAGGATGGACACGACGTTGACAATCTTCTAGCAAGCATCAAGGTCCTCGAAGACGGCTGCTTCGAAAATGGGCAAAGCGCACGACTAATACTCGCATCCGATACATTTTTCCGAGAAAGTGCCTGGAGATTCGGACCATGAATCGGACTGGGAAGACGAGTCGGAGGACGATGAACCGGTGAAAATGACTCCTGGTGACATGTATTATCGGGATAGCGAGCTAATTATTGGCACGCGAGACGACAACGACGAGGATATTATAGTGGGACTGCGAGGTGAGGAAGAGGAGAATGACGAGGGAGGCGAAGAATAATAGCACACTATGTTTGGTCTGTAGCAATTATTTTGGTCCGGCTTCATGTTGAATATCGAGACGCTGCAGTTGATGATGCAGACGCCGACACACTGAAAGAGAATCAGCATTGCACTTCAGTGCAGTCCATAATTGCTTAAGTACTAGGCCCCCCTACATATGATTAATCACTAAATTCTAAGGGCCACCTAAGTCCGCCGGATTCTCGGTTGAAGCCTAGACTTTAGGACAGAAATAATATTTTGCTGGGCCAGGGATAATATTATTCACCCTAGTGCCTAGGATATAGCTGGTTACATATGTGGAGGGCAATGGAATCGTCATTTCAGAAAAATTGGTGCCTGAGATACCTGGGAGCAGCTAGATGGAATATTATTTTCCCTACATGGGAGGGTTTGGCCCACTGTGCTTTTCACAGCTGTAATGTTACTTCGCCTCACTGGCTGGGTTTGGCGAAAGGAGAAGAATCATATTTATTCACCTGGATGCCTGGGCCCAGCTGCACCCCAAAATAATATTATCTTGCCCATGCAGCAGGGTTTGGCCCACCATGCTTTCAATAGCTGAAATATTATTCTGCCTGGCTGCCTGGGTTCCGCCAAAGGAGAAGAAAATATTTATTCACCTGGATATCTAGGCCCGGCCACATGGCAAATTAATATTAATTGCCCTACATGGTAGGGTTTGCCTCACCGTGCTTTCAACAGCTGAAAATTATTCTACCCGGCTGCCTGGGTTCAGCCAAAGGAGAAGATGTATATTTATTCACCTGGATACCTGTGCTCAGCTGCGTGACAAGTTAATATTAATTACCCTACATGGTAGGGTTTGGCTCACCGTGCTTTCAACAACTGAAATATTATTTTACCTAGCTGCCTGAGTTCAGCTGAAGGAGACAAAAAATATTTATTCACCTGGATACCTGGGCTTGGCATGATAGCAAATTAATATTAATTGCCCTACATGGTAGGGTTTGGCCCACTGTGCTTTCAACAACTGAAATATTATTCTGCCTGGCAGCCTGGGTTCAGCCGAAGGAGAAGAAGAATATTTATTCACCTGGATACCTAGGGTCAGCCACATGGCGAATTAATATTAATTGCCCTACATTGTAGGGTTTGGCCCACTGTGCTTTCAACAGCTAGATATACCAAAATAGTCATGGTGCCTGTTTCCAAAGGCAAAAATACAAATAATGCAACTTGCAAGGATTGAACTTGATACCTTCTGAAGTCAGCATATTTCACACCAATTCAATGAACAAACTGCACCAGGTCGGAACAATGAATGCCCTCTACCAATGCCCCTACCCTTATCCTACCATCATGAACAGACAAACAAGCGACAGTTCCAGTCCAGTCCCAACTACAAAACTGTAATAATTGCAGCTTCCGGACCCATCTTCCTCCATCGCTCCTTCTTGGGTGTAGTCCTGGCCCATTCAAACATCTCCCCTGCTTTTTTTGCAAAGCCCTCCCAAAGGCTCACTTGCTTCTCAGTATATGCCTGCAACCCAGGTTCTTCCACTCCTGCTGCCCTTGCTCGCCCTGCCCATTCTCGGCGAAAATATTTGGAGGAGTTGATTGTCCAGAGCATCTTGTGTGTGAAAATACTTTTCTCTTCTTTCCACCTTGCTACCCGTGCCTTGGCTCGCAGCCAGTTAATACGGTAGACTGAAGGAATTTAGTGGCCTTTGAATACCCAAAGATAATGTGCGGTGCTCACATTCACTCATCTCACCACTTTCTTGTATTTTGTTCATTGCTCCACCATCCTCCAGGCGCCAGAACCAGGCGAGTGAACTTGAATGCTGTCCAACTCTGTTTGCCTCCAACAAGTCCCCAGGCATTGCAAGGCCTTGCTTTGTGATAGGCTTCCATTCAGCCCCCATTCCCATCCGCTGTAGAGCAGCTCTTGCTTGTGAGTAGATTTGCACATTTTGCTGTACCTCCAGGTCCTTTGTTTTACACTGTCCCATGCTCGAGTCTTTCCTTTCCCACCTCATGCATCCCTCACAATGTTACGCAACCTCCATGCTTTTGCTCCCAGCACCAGCCGCAATTTCTGGAGGGCATCATTGATCTGCCCCTCACACATCATAGCTTCCTGCTTCTCTAGTGTGGCATGGAGAGTGGCTGGAATTTGGACCTTTTTGAGGTTTGATGGTAGAGACAACCGCATGTGCTCAACATGAACCGTTGCCTGAATTTCAGCCTCATCTGTGTTACCATCCTCATCCTCCCACTCTTCCTCATTCTCCTCCTCCAGATCTGATAGGTCAAGTGCTGGTGGATCATCATCCCCATTGCTACCAAAATCGTCTTCGGAATTATTGCCATCACTGCCACTGCTCTCATCATCCTCATCGGCTGAAGGATGCTTCTGAATGAAGTCCAGGATTGATTTCCCAAACTTGGCTTGACGTTTCTGGAGAGCATCCCGTTTTGCAATGAGATCTCTCTTCTGAGCAGCAGTTGGACGGCGACCAAGAGAGGCCACAAATTTTTTGACATTATTTCTACACCAACCATGATGAGTAAAGCCCAAGGTAATTATTGGATGTACTGTGCACGCTCAGTATTAAGACCCTCAGCAATAAGCGCCACCGAGCCAGTCAACTGTCTTCTTGTTTTCTTTTCATCTTCTGTGAGCTGTAGACATATGTCCACAAGTCCAGGTTCTATGCACAAGAGAGTGAATACAATCTACTCATGTGCTGAAAACCTTACCTTTTACTGTCTCAGCCTTGTATATTTTTGGTCCAATACCACCGGGTTTGAAGGCCTTCCTTTCCTCCTCTTCCCATTTTTCCATATAATCAGTTCCCACCCGCCACGACAGCTGTTCACATGCCTCTTGCATCGAATCAAGTCCCTCGTTTGCATGATCCATCTTTCCTATCAATGCAGCCACTGTGAACCCCAACACTTACAATGCACTTCAGAAATTCTATCAAAGGGCACATACCTGCACCACAGATCTTCTTCGAATTTGAATCATTCATATGGTCGTCAATTGTTTCTTGTCGGTGAGCACGAGACATATTTCAAGTGCTCCCTACAAACTTGTCCAGTGGTGCCCACAAGGTTTCCAAAATTTCACCCTCAGCCTGACCAGCTCCTTCAATGAAATTGAGAGAAAAGTCGCAGAAGCAATCAAGTACATGGGCTCCCAAGTGGAATTTCCCCACAGCTGCACTGAGCTCCAGATCTTCTTGGAGGAAGAGATATTGTCCTTTTTGAAATCATTCAATCCAATGCACACACCATTGACATGCGACATTGTAGATCAGGAGAAACTCTTTGATTGATAATGGTAGCTGCCGAAAAACCTCTGACACTCCATAGTCAATATTGACTTGCCTACAATAACATTTAATAGTCAGCATGCTGCATAGTATATATAAACATACCTTTCTCCAACTGTAAAGCCAACCACTGAGTGCGGATAAAAGCAGCCATGGCGAGCACAGGCACATGCATTGATTCCAGTTGAATCCACGTCCTTGTGTTCAATGTTGGTTTCATTTATGGCCCGATCATCATTACAGGTGGAGCGCTGCAAGCATATAAGTAAGCCAAATGTATCATATCAAGAATGACTTTGATGCTACGCACTTGCTTCTTTGACGGTGTTACTTTCATGTGTTCATTATATAATCCAGATCCCACAAAAAACATTTCTCCGTTGCTGAGTCGAACATCGTCATTGGGATTTCACATTTTGAGATTGTCAAGTTTGAAGTTCCCATCAGTTGCAACTTGTGGCCGATATAATTTCCTTCTCTCAGAGTAAGCTCCTGTTAAGCTGTGAAGATGCAGCTTACGGATTATTGGATGCCTCCATTTCTTCCACTGACACATTCTTCCCGATTTGGGGACAAATCACACAGAATAGTACAAGGTCTCCTGATGTTCTTGCATGCTCAGAATCATGCGCAATTCCAGCCCACAATAAGTTTTTGAGGTTTTGGTACTGTCGGTAGCACCGCATAAAGGCAGGATATACATTCTATATCATTTGGATCAGTAAAAGAGCCTCCTCTGCATTCTTCTTGCACTCACCGGTGTGGACAGGGGGATCATAGGGTTGGTCATTCTGCGCAATTTTGACAGAAAGGTAAGAGCAGCTGTCTTACATTCCAGAGAATCAAGGGCAAACTCTTCAAGCACATTAAAGGTAAAAGCAGTGGTGGGTTTATCAGAAGTGGCAGGATATATCCAGGCATCCAGCAGTTGGAGATCAGGTGAGACCAAGTTCCCATCTTTACCTGGACAGCAACACCAGCGGACCCGTCGCAAAAATATCCCGGTGACATCGACAAATCGCATGCGATCTCCCACAAATCCCATGTTGACATCTTCCCAGCCATTTTCCTGGTCCTCCATACTAGCATCGCTATCACCATCTACAGTTTGAGATGCAGAATTTGGCATGTAGTTGGATAACAAGGGGCATGGGTCACCTCTATGAAAGTCCTGCAGGTTGATCGCCATCCAACGGAAACAGCCTATTGTTGGTCAATATATAGCCTACAATAGAATGATTAGTAGTCAGTAGCAGGATGTATTTTGTGCAACCAGCAATAGGATAAAAACCGGCCATTTCATCCTACGACAGGATTGCCCGCTGGGACAGCATATACATCCAGTCCGTGGTTGAACATCATCCTGTCGGTGGTTGATCTACCGGGATGATATCTAGTCAACGTCAGGTTGAATACTCAGTCTACTTCAGGTTGAGACCTCAGTCTAATTGAGGTTGAAACTTCATTCGATTGCAGGTTGAGATGTAATATAAATCTATTCAATCCTACGCTACATATACAGCACTACAATAAAAGGGACGCAGTGTACTGATACCCATCGTTGGCGAGCAGGTGCCTGTGTGTACATATACTTTAGCTTGTTAGGCTGGCGACCAAAAGCAGGGCGTACAATGTTCCACGCCGACGCGTTGGTGTTATGTATGATCCCGTTAACGTTCCTGGATGCACATCAGCAGATTGAACTACGAAAAGGAAAAAAAAAAAACAATATGCACAGGGTTGTCACAGACGCACCGGATGTCATATATATATCTGATGGCTCGAGCTCAACGTAAAAACAGGATGCAGCTGCAGGCAGATTAGGAAGAGGCACTTACTTGAAGGGGTGCCGAGGCGCAGCGTGCTCGTGCACAACTGTAGCGGCTGCAGGTGCAACGTCAAGTCGAAGGCGAGCAGCAGCAAGGAGGTGAAGAATACCCGCTGCGCACTACAATGAACACGTGGGGTTAGCAAGCTGCAGGTCGGAACGAGGCGGGCCTACGCACATGCTTCGGCGGTTGACGACCACCCACGCTTCCCTGCCTTCTCCGCTTTTCCTTCCCCTCGTGGGTGTGGAAGTGCGGTGGGTTGTGGAAGCATTGTGGGTCACACGAGAGTGCGATGCGGCAGGAAAATCTAGCTATATGTCAGAAATATGAACGGGAAGCCAGGGACGGGATCCCCGGACCTTAGACTCTCAAAAGGGTGTGCCAGGTAAGCCGCGCAATGTCCCCGCCAGCAATGGACGGGTGCCGACACCTACATCGACTGCTAGAAACACGTAATGAAATGGTGAAGTGGAGGGGGGTAGAAGACGCACCGCTTTCCTCGAAAGTGCCCATAAAGTGTTGGTTTGAAGAAGACCGGGGCCTGGAGAAAAAGTCAGCGGCATCCGACAAAAAAAAAAATGATAAGATGAGAAAAAAGCCCTGCTGTTTGCGAGTTACGTGTAGTTAATGGCGCCAGCCCAAGTGCCGAGTCTTGGCGCCCCACAGCCAGTCACGAGCGAGAACCAAGAAACGCAAAAACTCACCGTGTCGACGCGTTTCCCATGGAGATGCTCATGAGGGATAGAGCACCTGGAAGAGCCGGGGAATGTGCTGTTTTGTTGGACACGTCGTTGGACGCATCATTGTAGGTCCTTCGAAGCGCTAGTGCTTATGGGTTTGGATTTGGGGCCAATGGTAGGTGCAATGGACAAAGACCAACTACGCCTCGAACCCACAGTGTGCGCTGGCGGCGCATCGCATGCGTTCGAGGCGTCAGAGAAATGCCGGGGCCGAGGACGCGAGGAGAGCAGAATGAGGAGGTGAGAGGAAGAGACAAAGACCGAGATGGTCAACAACTGCACAGCCCTGGACACGTGATGTTGGGCCTGTCGCGTCAAACGCACGCGTGAACTCCAACTTGGTAAGACCAACTCAACATCTACTCGTTCGTGTACAGAGCGGTGAGTACAAACATAGCTATCAACGGGTAATTTTTGTAAAAAGACGGAAAAATAAAGGCATAGGTTGGCGCATATCAACCTAGGCTAATCAACCTAACTGTTAACCTGACGTTGGTTGAATGGAAACAGCCTGAGAAAAACAGCCTACACGACCAGCCAACAACTGGATGGCAACAGTCCCGCAGTCGGCATTAGGTTGAAAGGCCCAATCAACCTATAATGAGCCCCAGCCTACGGCAGGTTACGAAAACTGGCCCCAACCAGTGATAGGTTACCATCAACCTACCGTTGGAGGACCATCATCCAAAGCGGGTTCCACAGTGCACCGCAATGGCCAAAGAAGATGGTCAAGCCAAGTTTCTTCAAATCCACCTTCTTGAAACACTTGCCATTCCATTTCTTTGGCTGATGAAATGGAGATGTTCAGTGGATGGCCAGACAACATGCTTTGCACCAGATGGCCTGCTTTGTGCAGTGATCACAGCGGAAGAGACCCGGCAAATCATTGCACCGATTGCAAAGGGATGAGCCAGCGGGAAAGGCCTCCACATTTACGATATGCTTCAGGTATTTGAGTCAGTGGTGGGCTTTCCAGTCTCGCATATAATCATTGGATGTCTACAGAATAGAGAGACATTTAATCACAGGAACTCAATGGATTATTTCCTGACCTTTCACCTAGTTTTGGATCTGCCAAATGTTAAAGGGGAAGTAGGGATATCACCGGGCAGCAGACTAGGCAAGGGCTTTTGTGAGGAGCTAGAGTGTTTCATTGGGGATTTTGAAGGTGATTGTGGGCCGTCAGAGGCTGAAACAATGTGAGCCTTCTGTGTGGGATGCCCTGCTCTGGTTCAAGATGGTTTAAAGACTCTGATACCATCTGTTTCAACCTCTCTTCTGCTCAAATTTCCTTTTCCTTTGATTCTTGGCTCCCAAGGCATGGTTGAATGAATCACAGCAGCACTGTAGCATGAAGATTGATTGATATTCTTGTTTGTATTTGTTTCTATTTATATACTTAACAACACGTACATCTCAACATCTACAATGACCGGTGAAATGCACTATGTACCCGGTCATTGTCTGAAAGGACCTCTCCTACCTGGGGAAGTTGTTCACCAGCTTCAGCCTGTCATTAATCAGCCCAAGAGACAGCGTCGCTACCACCAACCTCCCACATCAGACTCAAAAAAAAAAATGGATTTTACTTGTCAATTTGACAGGGCTTGAATTTTTGACTGAGTTGAGTTGAATCGAGTCCAGTTGATTTTCTTAGGCAACCGGGAGCATTCTGAAGAATCTATAGAGAATAGTGGCAGAGAAGTGATGGAGGGTGATTGAGGAGAATGGTGGCATGCATCCTGATACGGCTGTGAGGCTTGGCGCTAAGGATTCTGTAAGGAATGTATCTGCTGTCTGGGGGGGGAGTGGATGAAATTTTGAGATGGCATCCAATAAAGTGTTAGAGGTTAAAAAAATCTTCAGACAGATAGATACTTGTAATTTTATAAAGAGGGTGATGCTTGTCTGAAGCCTTTGTTGGATATGATTTCAGAAACTGAGTCAGTAATCACAATACCACTGCCAGTGCATGTATTGCAATTTTTACAAAGCAAGGGCAGAATTGATGAAGTTGCAAGTAAATTCAAGTCACTAGTGCTAGTTTGGCGCTTGAATTAGCACATCGGAAACTTCAACAGTGAGCGGAAAGCGGAGTTTGGCTTTGTGTACACTTTTATAGGCGCATGCACTTAAAGTTGATCATGAGGCCAAATGCCCCGAAGAAGCGCTGTTTGTTGAGTGCTTCCAAATGTCTGGACCCCGCGCTTCCAAGGCCTCAATTTATTTGTAATCAAGGCACAGATTGATCAAAAATGATGTGCTATAAAGTCTGTTGCTCCCATCAAAAGCCACACCATCCTTCTTCCTCTCTACCATCATCATCTCCCTCCTTTCTCTCCCTTCAAACCTTCTAGACTGTAAGTATCCACTTGCTTCTTTTGCTTTCCCCCCCTTCTTGCCTGCCCCTCTGCTCCCTGAGCCCCACGCCTCATGTCAGTCCCTGACAAGTGGTCTGGCCAACCCTTGATCACACTGCTTCTACATATTGCACGGTGGCTCCATAGCAGACTGTGGTTCTCTCTCTGGAATGATTCAGAGAGATGTCCAGGCTGGGTACCTTTCTGCCCAAATATTTTATTTTATGTTTGGGTCTGAGGGCTATGTCAACTCCTGAGTGAGTATGACTTGCCTTGGAGGTGGCCATCTTCAGACAAACCCTATCCATGCCTTGATGTGGTGGCATGCTAAATTCAGCGAAACTCTTCATGGTGTCCAGCATCATATGTGTGCTGCCCCAATGCCTGTTGGGTGGCATGCTAAATTCAGCAAAACTCTTCACGGTGTCCAGCATCATATGTGTGCTGGCCCAATGCCTGTTGGGTGGCATGCTAAATTCAGCAAAACTCTTCGCGGTGTCCGGCATCATATGTGTGCCAGCCCAATGCCTGTTGGGTGGCATGCTAAATTCAGCAAAACTCTTCATGGTGTCCAGCATCATATGTGTGCTGGCCCAATGCCTGTTGGGTGGCATGCTAAATTCAGCAAAAACCTCTTCACGGTGTCCGGCATCATATGTGTGCTGGCCCAATGCCTGTTGGGTGGCATGCCAAATTCAGCAAAACCTCTTCATGGTGTCTGGCATCATATGTGTGCTGGCCCAATGCCTGTTGGGTGGCATGCTAAATTCAGCAAAACCTCTTCAGGGTGTCTGTAATCATATGCATGCCAGCCCAATCCCACTCTCTCAATTCATCCACTTTTGTTGGACTAAGTCTGATAGGTGTTCTCTCCTCGTAATATTTGCTTGTTGACCTCACCACCCCAGATCATATCATACTGGACCTTCTCTTTTTACCCATTAGCTTCACCAACTTAGGCTTGACCAACTCCAGTGTGCCTGCCTTTTTGTTTCTGTCCTATCTGGCCTCTGATCAATCTCCTTCTGTGCTGTCTGTCCTGGTTTATCTAAATGTGGTATGTTGTTCATTGAGTTTTGGATAGAGATTGATTACCATTCATGAGGATTCCCTTTACACTCAAGAACAAATTCATATTCATCACCATAGATGTATACATTTCTTTGGGTGAGTGCAATATCCTCCATACTTATTGAGTACTCATCTTGCTTTTAGATTTTGCCTCTGGCCTTGCTTTCCATTTTGCTGTGCCTACATATCTATCCCCTCATCCCCCCCGCTTATGTTGTTTGAACCTCTGTGTTGCAGTGGCCTGTGGCACTGCACACTCTGTTCTTGATGTAGAGCACAGGGCTGCAGACCTGGACTCTACACCAAGAACCAGGTGTCTTAGCTATTGGACTTGAGCTTGTAATTTCTGCACTAGGCATGCTAAATTTGCTAAACAAAATGTACATGTGGCCCACTGGGCATTTTTTGCGGTGCAATCATTGCCCTGACCCTAACATAGGGTTCCCAATCGAACCTACTTGCCCAAAGTGGTATCATGACCTTGTAATGCAAAACCTTGTAAATCTTGACTCAGGTTATGCTATCTGACTTGGTGCTTTCTTAGCTAGCATGAGCCTCCACTAAATCTGTCCAAAGCCACTTGCTCCATCTTTCACAGGTTTCTTCATCTTCTTCACAGTGTTATGCAGCAGAATGAGTCAGTAAAAGAAATTAGCCACCAGTTGATCTGGTGGCTCACTGTAAAGTCTCTGATGAGTGCTTATTTGGCACATAAAATGGGCAGCTGCAAAAAAAACCTCACTGTACAGATTTTAGGACACTTAAAGTGGCAGATTTGGGCATATAATGTACACAATCAAGGAGGAAAGCCCCACCCATACAAGTTTTAGGACACTGAAAGCGACAGATTTGGGCATGTAGGCAGGTATAGGGATAGATAACATTATCAAGTACCCAAAAATATTCCCTCCCAATGGGACAGTGGCCGGTTGGTGCATGGGGAGAGAATTGCATGATACTCAAATGTGTGCAATCAAGGTGCAAAGCCCCACCTGTACAGATTTTAGGACACTTAAAGCGGCAGATTTGGGCATGTAGGCAGGTATAGGGGGGTAGATAACATTATTAAGTACTCAAAAGTGTTTCCTCCCAATGGGACAGTGGCTGGTCGGTGCATGGGGCACAAATTTGCATGATGCCCAAAAGTATTCCCTCCCAATGAGACAGTGGCTGGTCAGTGCATGGGGAGGGAATTTGCATGATGCCCAAATGTATGCAATCAAGGTGCAAAGTGCTACTCATACATACGTATTTCAGGGCACCAAAAGAGGTGAATGTGGTCAAATATGAGACCCCAAACCCAACCCTCAGCATCAAGCATTAGCTTCATTGCGAACTTGAATTACCTTTTTTGGAACATATTGATACAGCTGACTTACCGTTGGAACAGACTGTTATTGACACTTTTAATGCTTGGTTTGGCAAATAAAACATTGCTCCTTGATCCACATCACATACCAAGTGGCCAAATTGTATGTACCCATCCCCATCCTGCTCCTGCAAGCTGTTCGCTTCTGCTATTAATTTCTGCTGCGATTCAATGCTGGTTCAGGTTACTGTTAACTACATCACTCTTGATAATGCAAACATTGGGCCAACATAGCCATCAGGAATCAGTATATTTGGAATGTACTCTACGAGTGAGCGCAACAGTTAGTATGATCAAAACAGAGACCACAGAAGGAATATCTTCTGCTCGCATGCTGCAGCTGAAGCCATGGTTTGTTTCCATGAGGCAAAAGATTAACTTCACATTTGGGTACTCAAAAGAACAAGAACAGACACAAAGAAACTATGCGAACAGAATTCAAGATAAATGGTTGTGCAGATGGCAAGGCTGCAGACTATTGGCCTCACACCTTTCGGCAAGATGGTAACACAGAACAAGGTTAACACAATGCAGATCCCTGATCTAACACTAGTTCTAATGTTGATGGGAATACTGCTAGCAATGTAGATCACTGATAAGGCTGCGGACTATTCGTCTCATACCTCTCGGCAAGACGGTAACACGGAACAAGGTTAACACAATGCAGATCCCTGATAAGGCCGTGGACTATTGATATCATACCTCTCGGCAAGACGGTAACACGGAACAAGGTTAACATAATGCAGATCCCTGATCTAACACGAGTTCCGAAGTTGATGGGAATACTGCTTGAGCACTTTCACTGTTTTCATTTGTGGTAGATCTTTGTAAAAAATTCAAATGGAGACAAACAAGTAAAGGGATAGCTAGGAAGAGGATAAACACCAGTGGTAAGCTCTCCTTTCTAGTCTCCGTTCGTGCATGCGTAATAAGCGCCGCTTATACCAGAGGACCAGACTCGAGGCGATCAAGCAGGAGTGGCTCGGAGCACAGCGCAAATTCTATTGAGCGATTGCACAGGCAAAGATCGAAGTGTGGAACACATTCGTTAAGGAGCTGGAGTGCGTCGACGTCTACAAGGCCCTCAGACGGTTGAAGGAGCGCCACTCACCTGTATTCCCTTTCATCTGTGATCCAGACTGTGGTGAAGTGGTACTCTCGCACCTCGACCATGGTCGCGTTCTCGGCTGCGCGTGGTTCGGGTCGGAAGCGGCGGACATCACCGATGATACTGCTGCTTTCAACCCCACAGAAACTTACCCTCACTTGTCTCCAGATGTGCGTTTGGTTGCGAGCGCAGACCAAACTGGCAGCGGTGCCTGGACTATGCGAGGGGGAGTCCGCTCGGAGGCTCTGCCTTTTGGTGGACTTCCGCCCTCGGCGGACAGGCAAGATCCTCTGCCTGCCCCCCTTAACACATCTGAATCACTCGACCCTGCAGACCCAATCGCTCTCGCCAAATCTATCACCATCACCGATGAACGACCCCTCACTCCACCTTCCGACTCAGAGATCGACTCAGTAATCCTGTCGGCAGCTCCGTGGAAGGCACCAGACTGGTATGGCATCCAAATAGGTCACATTCAGCGTGGATAAATCGTTCTACGCACCTGGATCCGCGCTGTTTTCAAGGCCTCAGTCATGTTAGGTGCTAAACCCACACCCTTCAAGTCGAACGTCACCACACCTGTTCAAAAGGCTGGCAAGAAAGATAAGACATAGCCTAAGGCCTGGCGCCCTATTGAGAATTACGAACATATCCTCGCTAAGCCTCTGGAACAACTCCTAGCGGACAGGCTCTCGTTTGATGCGGAACACCTCGGCTTTCTTGAGGAATCGCAATTTGGTGGATGCCCCGGGAGTAGCACTCTCCAGGACGTCGGCGGGTACATCCGTCGTGTCTGTGCTCAGCTCGACCAGGGAAACACCGTCTCTACCCTGTTCTACGACCTGAAAGACACCTTTAACCGTGTTTCCCACAGGGTGATTGTGCAAGAGATGGCAAGCTTGGGTTACTCTAGACAGCTCATTTGCTGGGTCGCTTCATTCCTCCATCATCATCTCGTTACCGTTGTTATTGATGGCATTCGGACTGCTACCTTTAGGTGTTCCTGCGAAGGCGCCCCTCAAGGTTCTGCCCTCTCAGTTACCGTCTTTCTCATTACCATCAACCGCCTCCTTCGACGCCTCAAAGATGTCGGTGTTTTCATCAGCTGGTCCTACGGTTTTGTCGACGATACTAACTTCAGTATGGCGAGCAAGTCTGCAGCCCAAAATGTCTCCGTTCTGAATAGGGCGGCGGATATTGCGGTGGAGTAGGCGCGTGCGGATCAAGCAACATTTGAGAACACGAAAACGGAGCTTATTCATCACACATCAGGACGCGATGACCTCTCGGAGTACTGTATCACGTTTGATGGGCTCAACATCCGGCCGTCGGGACTGGTGGAGTGGATAGGTGTCTTCCTCGACTCGAAGCTCACGGGTGAAGCACACATCAAGGCACGCGCAGCATCGGCAGTACGGGCACTTAACGCAGCTATGGCACTCACACACGTGGTTTGGGGGTTGAAACCTCTCATGGTGCGAGACCTGGCTCGTGCCGTAGTCTTTCCCCACAGACTACGGCGTCAACTGCTTCTTTCCTCTTCCTGCGATCTCCCTGAAGCCCCTTGAACGTGTTAAAAAATGTGTTGCCAGGTGCATAACAGGTGATTATCGTACTGCGTCGCTTTCTGCACTCAAGAAAGAGGCTACTCTCTTGCCGGCATCCATCCGCCTCGAGCACTCACTTCTCCACTGTCTTGCTCAATACCTCACCCTCCCGCCCACCCATGGAGTCGTCCCTCTAGTCCAGGATACTATTTGTCGCCCTCCTAAATGATACCATCGCGCCTCGGCTTTGCACTTTGTTGAGTGGCTCCCGGGGGTTCACTGGCCAGTCAATGTTCCACAGCGTGGTTCACGCATACGAGACCACAAGAGTAGCTCCCCCACAGATGTTACGACGAATCCATGCGCAGACCTGGAAGGTAGCGGCGCCCGTGGAAAGCGAGGGGGAGCAGTCACTGAGCACTTCACTCAGAGTCTGTCTCCGCCTCCTGGCAGAAAGCAAGTGTTCGCAACTGCTCCCCTCATAACATCTGATGCACAGATGATCCAGACTGCATCTCAATCCCCCGACCTTACGCTAGGTATGGAGCGGATCTTCCCTGTATACGCACCCCCTTGGGCATCCCCGTTACCGGTCTCCACCATCATCCCTCCAAAACAGTCTGCCGTCTCCGTCCTTGACGAGTACTTGGTGGACTCTGATTACTGCAGGACAACCTGGTTCACGGATGGCTCGTTGCTGGTTGGCTCTGCGGGTGGGGCGGCAGTGTGGGTCGTAGGAGGCAAGGTTTTCGCACGGATCCTCACTCCACTGGGTGACAGACAGGTGGCCGAAGGGGAGGTAGAGGGAATCCTCCACGCCACAAAACAGGCCCTGAGTGGCGGAGCAGACCATATCCTAATCGTTTCCGACTCCCAGGCTGGTTTAAAGGCCATTCTTTCTACACGACCTCGTGCGGGACAGTTCCGTGCTATCCTGTACGACATCATTGTCCACGCCACCCTGGAAAGTCGCCCATCGCTGCGCATCACCAACTTGTGGACCCCGGCCCATATTGGCACGGTTGGAAACGAATTTGCGGACGACGCAGCCAAAGCAGCTACCCTCCTCCCCTCCACCCCCCCTCGGTCCCCGTCTCTCTGACCACGTGTAGGCGCTGAATCGATGTTCAAATCCTAGAGCAGTGGAACAATGGCTGGAAGGTCTCTACTACTGGCTGTGCACTTCAGGCGATTGACAACTCTGTGCCCTCAACCATACTGCGTTCACCTTACAACTCCTCTGCCACTCGCGCTGACATCTCCCTCCTCTGCCAGCTATGCACCGACTTCTCCGTGCTGAACGCCCACCGCTACCAGTGCTGCCTGTATCCATCACCTGCGTGCGACACATGTGGGGCTGCTAGCGAGACTTGTACCCACTTTCTTCTTCACTGCCCTGCCTACGAACACCTACGCCCACCACTCCAAGCCACATCATACAAGGCCGGTATCCTCGGAGCCGTAGACATCTGCTCACTCCTTAACCACCCCAAGCTCTTGAAGGCTGTTGTAACGTTTATCGCTCTGTCACGCCGCTTCCAATGAGTACCTGAACTCTCTCCCTTCTTCCTTACTTCCCTCTTATCTTTTCTCTTTCATTTATCTACTGTAGATATTCATGTAATTTAGACTCATTTCCCCCAAGCCCTGATAACCACATAACATATACACGATACCATTTAGACACGTATGCTTACACCCTACCATAATATTTCCCTGCCGGCTCTCAATCTTCTTTCTCTCTCCCTCTCGTTTACTTAGAATAATGTCGCTTTTAGGTTACCCCCATAGCTTCACCTTACAAATCCGTAGAACTAGTTTATCTAGTAGTGCTGCCACATAGCCCATAAGGCCAGGTACGGCATAATAGAAATCAAGTCCAAGTCCAAGTCCAAGCTGGACTTTCCATAGTTGAAGTAAAAATAGATGGTAAACCGACATCCTACGTAAACACGAAAGTCTGGAGATGCCTAGACAGGCTGTTCTCCCACGTTCCCGCTCAACTCCGATCAGCGCTATTTAGATGGCAGAACCCGCTGTTTTTTGTAGCAGAAAACCCTATCACCAGCCTTTTATGGTAGAAATGGAAATCACTGACACAGGAACAAAACCAAAGTCAAAGGCAATAAAAATAAAGCATTGTAAGTGACTGGGTTCCATGCTTGGGAACATGCCAAGGCCGTAAATAGCCGACCTTCCCACGTTATGAAACAAGCAAACAGGGCAATGTAAAAGATGGCACATAACGGAAAGAAACCGTGCCCAACTTTTTACTTCCAACTTTTTACTTCCACTTTTTTTGTCATTATTGTATGGCTCGCAACAAGACAACTGGACGGATGCCTGCTACAACAGGTGGGAAGCAGAGTCATGGGAAGCGATTCCCGAGCCAACTTGCAGCTGCAATCACTGCAACTGGAGCCCCTGCAGTGAAGCGCGGTGAAACTAAACATGGGTGAAAACATACTGGAAAAGCGGCAGAAATTTTTATTTTAAAAGATGTTTGCTTGTGCAGGGTGTCTTGAGGTTACAGACCTTGGAGTTAAGGCAGTAGAAGGGAGCTAAATGGTGTTTAAGGCCTCGAGGCAAAGTAGGTTGCAAAGGAAAGGCGTACAAGCTGAAATGGGAGTGAGGATTGTGTTGGATGAGAACAATGGAGACGGTCACGTGATCACGTGACATGCCTCATTGTTCGTGCTCACTGCAGCCTGTAGGCAACAACGGGTGCCAGGACACATTTCAACGTGTTTCATGGGTTGGTTGTCAAGGGTGCAAGGTGGTGAGGCAGTAAAATGCAGTGAGGACGCACCATGGGGCGTCTAGTTGCCAAAGGACCATAGCAACTTGTGGTTTTGGCTCGGCGTTCCTATGGTACCGCTGGATTTTGTAGAGGAATTACAGGAAAAGTTCCTGTAACCTAGGGGATAGAGCAAATTGGTCAGTATCTAGGATAAATTGGGTTGTTTGGTTAGAACAAACATTAGGGGTATATAAAGGACGGCAAAATATACCATAGATAGAGAGGAACGCGCCCCCCCATACGAATCGATTTGGTTTTGTTTGGTTATACTCTTGGTTGTGATTGGAACGAACATTTGAACAGTTGGATATTGTTGGTTAGGGAAACGGAATTTTTGGTTGGGAAGTGTGATTGGGATTGGGATACAAGACTTATAAAACACTATCGGACGTTTTATTGGATTCGCATAGGCCATATACTTTGGCCCGAACCCCTGAACACACCTTACACTACTTCCATTTCACCCCAAACTTGACTGGCCAGTCCGGTTGAGTTTCACCCACAAACCCGAAGTTAGCATTTCAGCAGCCCAGGTGACCTTTGGTTCTGGTGACTCAGACAGCCCTGATTTGTCTGACAACAATGCTCTCAACTTGGTGGCTGGCAACTACACAGTGCTCCCTGCATTCTATACACCAAGCACTGCCATGGAGAAGCTGGAACTGCACCGGACTGCTACTGGTCATTCAACCTTGACTCCCGTTCTGGACACGCAGGGTTACACCGTATGTTTATTGTATTCACAACTGCAGAAATTTTATCTTTTTCAGGTATGTTTTTTCTGCCATGATGGTGGAAAGCTGTTCATGTGCTGCACGGCAAATTGCGGCATTGGATCGTGCGAGCACTGCCTGGGGTTTCCGGCGCTTGAGCTCTATGACCTTCCTTTCCTTTGTGTCCTCTGTCATCATGCAGCTGACATTGCCCGCAAGAAGGCTGGTTGTAAACCCGAACCTTACAAGGTCTTTTTGGATGCATGATATGAGTGCGGTCCTGACTGATGTTCTCCAGGGCTTCATTGGACGAGCTGATGGAGGGCATATTATACTCCGCACTGGTGTCCAAGCTCGCTCTCTTCGGCGCCCTGCTTCCCCAAAATCCATTCTTCTCTTGGTGTATGTTCTCAAGGGCTTTGCTCTTGAGATTACTCGAGTTGGACTGCTGCTTCGCTTTCTGGAGATGAAGATGGGCGAAAATTTTGCCTTTCTCCGTATCGAATTTGAAATTCTCATGCCACGCGGTGGGGAAGATCTCGATGCAGCTAATGCATCCCTCATCAAGAGTCTGACCAAAGGCACACTCCGCAGGTGACTTTCATGATTCTGTTGATAGCATTCCTAAATCCGTTTCCTGTGTTCAGTATGTACCTGTAAAATCTTTACAGTGGTTGTTACACATTCCACACCCGTTACAGGGGACTTGCACTTTGCGCCAGACAACAAGGCAAGCGGTTCTGCAGATCAGGCAAGTTTCCATTGTCTGTCATTGCTATTCATGCCTACCGGGAGACACAGGTTATAGAACGGCTCATATCTGAGCAGGTTCGTGGGGCATTCTCCGCATGTGACCGGAACACTACCGACCACATCCTAATCATCATGGCATGCGGGTTCCCATTCACGGTTTCAGAGCCTCTTTCCAAAATTGCAGAGCAGTTGACAGATAGGCGAGTGTTCCGTCTTCAGTATCAATACTTTACTTACCATTGAAGCAGCAAGGTGTTCTATGCTCTGATCGGCTTCACATCTGACAAGTTCCAGTCTGCGGCATCAGCTTTCTTTCTCCAAGACATTCTTCACCGATTCTCCATCATGGGGCAGCAGAGTTTCATTTTGGACTCACTGGCCCATGGGGGCAGTCTGGGCAGTCAGTCAGGTGTTGTTTACCTTCGTGGGAACGGTGAGAAGCCGCACATATACCTGTGGGCTCATCCAGTTCGTGCACCGTTTGGAAAACCCCTCCCCATATCCTGTGTGGATTGTGGCTGTATCTGCTCATTGAAACGCATCGGAGTACGAAGGGACGAATCTATTCACCCCCACGCTCGAGTTCCGCTGCTCCTGTGGGCATCATCTCACCCTTTCAACTCCGGCTAATTTCATCTTCACACACAAGGTAGACGGGGGTGGTTTGTGGGGGTATGAGAACTTGCAGTTGAAGATGGAGTAGAATCACATTTTCTTCCGTAATGTTTCTCCAAAGGCAGTTTGTAATTTCTATCTCTTTATAGTTGAAGATGGAGTAGAATCATGTTTTCTTCAGTATTGTTTCTCCAGAGCCAGTTTTATTCAATTTCTGTCTGCCTGTTAAACAATTTGACCTTTATAGAGATGCAAGACGCTGCTCAAAACACATATCCACATGGTTGTGGAGTGAAAACGCTGTTGGAATTATGCAAGGTGGTGAGAATGGAATGGAAAGCCATCAACTTGGCCTCGGGAGGTTTATTATCTCTGGATTCTTTTGTTTGGAATGCACATCACAGACTGTGGGAATGTTGACATGGGTTTGTTTGACTCTTGTACTCTGCCATGTCACACCGACAATGACCTGGGCTACAGTGGAACTGAAGAATATCCTTGCCGAACATGGTCCTGCATATTTTGCTTCCAAGAGGGAGGACCGAGAGAATCTTGTGGCTGACATTGTTTCGAAGCTCCAGAAAGCCAAACAAGGACTTCCATCAGGCGTAAGATTAACTTTTCACCAATCTGCTGTTACCTGATTGCCACTTTTAGTTACCAGGGAAGGTCGAAGTCTGGTACAACAATCATAGTGTTTTATTCTGTACTGGAGATGAAACCAGAGGCTCCCCCGGAAAAGTCAAGCTCAAGCGCTGGGATGCAAAGTCGGTGGCACGTGAGGAGCATGAGGAGTGTTATGAAGAAATCAAGAAGGAACTGCAGGCTGAAGGAACTGAGTGGAATGAGTTGCATCGGCAGACAATTGTCAGGCTATGGGATGAGCTCAGCACAGATGAGAAAAAGAATTGCGAGGACAAAGCCGTGGCTCGCAAGACAGGAACAGTCACGGAGGATGAAAGATGGAAGTAAGCCAAAATTCATCCATGATGTATGTATGAGTCTAACCCACATAGACTTGCACATGCACATACAGACAACGAGGTTATGACATTTGTGAAAAAGATGTACAATACATATGGGGTTCGAATGCTTTGCTTGGCAGCATGGACCAATCCTGCTGGGAAGACTGAAACTTCTGTGTATGTCTTCAATGCTGTGTATGTTCTATAAATAGTTGCCAGACATGAGACTACCTCAGCGAGCCCAAATTCTATCAACAATTTCCGAGATGGAAGACCATGAAAGGTCTACCACGTGCCTTCATGGACTACAGCAAGCTGTTCCAAGACTCAACTGGGGATGAGAGCGACAAGGATGAGGAGACCAAGAAAGCCAACAAGTCCAAGTATCCATGGACGGTGCTTGACAGTGTCCCTGCAGATGATAACAATGATACTCCTGAATATCCCATTTGGCCTAATATACCCAAGTCATCTGGGAGCAAATGGGTTGAAGGAGCAAAAATTCTGATTCGTGAATTTGCAAAGGTGGTATACCGTAAGTGAGATGAGCCACCTCAAAGGCCTTTCATTTAATATACTATATCACAGGGATGCAGACTGGGTCTTCCCCACCACTGTGGGGTGCCATGGCCACATTGGAGGGTGCACGGGAGTTGATCAAGGAAAAATATCTTCCGAACAATCGGGGCCTCAGGGATCCATCACGCATGTTGAAAGAGGAAGTCAAGGAGATTTATAAACACTAGTTTGATCACCAAGAGGCTGGCAAAACACCGCTCGGATTCAAGGTGGAAGAGGCAAAAAAGAAGCGTGAAGAGGATCAGCGAGTCAGACTCCAGGCTTTGAAGAGGAAGAAGTCGGAGTATGTTGAGGTGGAGGATGAGGGCAATGAGGGCAATGGCAAAGATGGAGATGTTGCACCAAAAATAAGACAAAGAAAGTGGCGCCTTCTCCCGACAAAGGTGGAGGAGATGTTGCACCAACAGAGAAGACAAAGAAAGCAGCGCCTCCTCCTCTCCTCCTCCTCCTCCGAAATCAGCCCTAAAAGGCAACACCTCAAAAGGAAAAGCACCTCTGGGGAGGAACCCTGCTCCTACGAGGCCGAAGCCACGTCCTATCCCCGGATCTGAAGCCTGTGAAGCGAGACCTCATGCAATCACCACCTTTTGGCCATTCCAGTCTCTTATACAGGAGGTCCTTGAAAGAAGTATGGTGCAGTCTAATCTTCTCAGCTGGTGAGATATGTGAATGTTAATTGCATGTTCAGCATGGCGTGAGTAGGAACGACAAAGTACCACTCCCCAAATGGTGTTCCTGGGAGGAAGAAGATGTCAATATTGGCATTGAATTCTGGGACATGCAGAATAACAGCGGGGAACTCTCCAACTGGCAGGCGGTGGTGGATTGGATGGCAAGCAATCCACACATTCCAACAAACGAATCTACCCTGTCTCATGTCCAGGTATCTGAAATCCTCCTCATCATTGGACTCACCCATCGGGCCGCCACAATTTGCGCAATGGCTGATCCAGATTCACCCTTGCACGATGTGCCCTTCAAAATCTCTGATCTAGAAAAGATTGAGACAGGCATCACAAATATGCTTGCACAGGCCAAATCTTTGCGGAAATTTGGGGTCAGTCAACAGTGCCTGCAGTCCATAATTGCCTAAATGCTAGGTCCCCTACAAATGATTTATTCCCAGAGGCTAGGGACCAGCTAAGTCCACTGGATCCTCAGCTGAACCCTTGCTTCTAGGGAAATAATATTATTTTGGTGAGCCACCAATAATATTATTCAGTCAGGTATACAGGGTGTAGCTCATGGTAATGCTCTTCCCCCAGCTACACAGGGCTCAGCTCCTATTGGCGAGAATACTATTTGCTCCAGACAATAGGACTCAGCTCATGGCTATGATGATACACAACAATATTATTCCCCCCTACATGATTGGGTACAGCTCATCAGTGACAACAATATTTTTCTCTTAGCTACAAAGGGTTCAGCTGCTGGTGGTGAGAGTATTATTTGCTCTAGACGACAGGACTCAGCTCATCCACTATTTGATTAACCGTTCTTTAAGATTTTGCTCGTTTGGCTGTGCTGTGTCCCCATGTAACCTTTCTCCTTTTGTCCTTCCTCTGTCCGTGCTCTTCGATTAACCCCTTTTGTCGTTGTCTCTCTCCGATTTTCAACACTGCCTTTTCATTTGCCGTCAAACAGCTGACCCACGCGCAGCTTTTTCTTGACAGATCGCAGTCAATCGCAGCCATTGCTTTCAACAGCACAGCATGATTCTATTCATCAGGCCGGGCGGCCACGTATGCCCCCCGGCAGAGTCTTCACATATAAAAACGGTGTGAATGGAACCCCTTCATCCACTTTACTCCTCGAATTTATTTTCGCTTTTGGTCTGATCTCTGGATTCGCTACTGCGGGGGATAGTCCTCTACTTGGGTTCTACTCAAAACTACTACTTCAAGCCTGGGCATCCGCTCGATCATCCTCAAATTTCTATGTCTGCAACTGCCACTGTATCAATGCTCTCAATATGAATCTCGGGCTAGCTGTGTTGTGTCTGTTGCTTCCTCACCTATGATTTGTTATCTCAATTCTGAACCTCATCAACGAGTCATGCCATGGGGTTCCAATCCCTCCACCCAGCGACTCTATCTTGCCGGCTTTCATCTCAGTCAATTCTCGCGTTTCCGTTGTTCACTCTGGCTGGCAACCATTTATGAACACAATTCACACCTTCACATCTTGAATCCTTCCGCCATTTCTGGCTGGTGCAACTTGCCAGATGAATCAAATGCAAGATCGACACATCTAGCTTTAAGTCGTCCTCAATTACCTACTCTCGCTATTGCTTCCTTTGCTTCCTCTTGAGCGCCGAGCTCTGCTTATTCTTAATTGACCAGCAGTGAGTAACTGCTCCTCCTCTGCCGTCTTCCCTGTTGTATCTCTAAAAACTTCCTATGAGTTGAATTCTTTGATTCCCCGTGTCGTTTTCCGATTCCACTATCCACATTGTCTTTTTTCGTTTCTAATTGTATAGTATGTTGACAATAGATTATTTTCTTGATCTTTTCATACCACTATTGCCGGAGCGAAGCGGTGGCTGGTCTTGTTGGTGATAATATTATGTTCCTTACACAGATGCATGCAGCTCATTGGTGACAATAATATTTCTCTCCCAGCTACACAGGGCTCAGCTGCTGGTGGTGAAAATATTGTTGCCCCAGATGATGGGACTCAGCTCATTGCTATGTTGATACACAATAATATTATTCTTGCTGTGTGCAGCTTGTCAGTGGTAATAATATTCTTCTCCCAGCTACCCAGGGCTCAGCTGCTGGTGGTGAGAATATTATTTGCCCCAGAGGATAGGACTTGGCTCGTCAACATGTTGACACACAATAATATTATTCCCCTTACATAGCTGTGTGCAGCCCATCAGTGAGAATAATATTTCTCTCCCAGGTGCACTGGGCTCAGCTGCTGGTGGTGAGAATAGTATTTGCCCAGGGTTGAACATGGGTCTTGGGTCCATCCGTGGGTTTATACCCAGGGTAGTCCAGGTACAGGTTGAGATTCTCAACCCGTGCCAATACCATGGATCCATATGGGTGAACCCGCAGGTCTCAGCAAAATTTGGCTGATGTTCTGCCAAAGGCATTGCAGGTGACTGCCACCACCTAAGGATCTGCTGAGCACTATCATGCACTGGCTGCATGGCTATTCTGAGCTCTGAGCTGTTGAGCTGAGTCTGTACTGGCAGGGCACAGATCACAATCTCTTCTTCCCTTGATTTGTGGTAAAATAGTGATGGAGCCGTGAGGTACAATGGGTAAATCTGTGCCCACGGGTAACCTGTACAGGTCCGGGTCCGTGGGTCTGTTGGGTACAGTGTTCATGGGTATGGGTATGGGTTGACCACTGGGACCTGCAGGTGGACCTGTGTCTAACCCTATATTTGCCTCATATGATGGGACTCAGCTCATCAGCTCATCAACATGTTGACACAATATAATATTATCCCCCCTACATAGCTGCATCCAGGTCAATAGTGACATTATTAGTTTTCTCCCAGCTACACAGGCCTCAGCTGCTGGTGACAAAAATATTGTTCACCCTACTTACCTGGGATGAGCTGATTTGCAATCATAGTACACAAGATGTAGGTACCCGCGGCTTTGCCACAGTGCCCACACACAGCGAATTCCGAGTTTGCCTGCACACAGTGGATTCCAAGCCATCCGGTGAAAAGTATATGGCAAATTCCGAGCCGTGGGACTTGGCGGCAGCATCTTGACAACATCACATGAATTCTCAGGTGACTTTGTGTCAATCAAAAAATCTGGTGTGCCTTCATGTATAGGATTTTTGTTTTTTTTAAAAAAGACAGCAATCAGGTGTCTGCATGGTTTGAACACACAACCTTCATGCAACCATAAATATTCGTAGTAGACAGCGAAACATAGTACAGTAACCACCCATCTCCTTTGCTTTCCACTTATCTCTGACCATTCTCTTGAGCTCTCTTTCCCCTTGATGTATTTTTGCAAAGTTCACCTTCCACTATAACACTGTAATCATTACTGCCTCTGGCCCCTTCTTCCTCCATCTGTCCTTCTTTGAAGTAGTCTCGGCCCATTGAAACATCTCCTCTGCATTTTTTGCAAAGTTTTCCCAAAGTTCCACCTGCTTTTCCACGTATGCCTGCAATCGCAGCTCATCAACTCCTACCTCTCAGGCCTGCTCAGTTCATTCTCCCGAAAGATATTTGAAGGAATTCACAGTCCATTGCATTTCATGTGCAACAATGTTCACCTCCTCCTTCCACTGACCTACTCAGGCTTTTGAACGGAGTCAGTTTACCCAGTAAACTGATGATGTGAGGTCTTGTAAACCAACAGAGAGAAAAAAAATGAATACATGCACATTCACTCATCTCATCACTTTCCATTATTTCTTCCACTGCTCCATCATCCTCTAGGCGCCAGAACCATGGTTGAAACCATGTGCCAATCCAGCCCGCATGAGGCTCTTGAGGTTTTGATATTGTCATGAGCACTGCACAAATGCTGGGTATACATTCTGTATGGATCTTATCAGCGATCTGATTTTGTTTGAGTTCTCCTGGCAACATACAGGTGTAAACAAGGGAAAGAGAGCATTTGTCATTCTGTGCAATTTGGACAGAAAGGTGAGAGCAGATGTCTTGCACTCCAAGGAATCAAGCCAAAATTCTTCAAGAACATTGAAGGTAAAGGCTGTGGATGGTCTACCAGCGGTTGCAGGATACATCTGAGAATCCAAGAGTTATAGATCTGAGGGGACAATTATGCCATCCTTATCTGGACAGCAGCACCACCGGAAACATCTTGAGAATATTCCAGTGGTATGAACAAACCACAATTGATCTCCAACAAAGCCTTTGTAAATATCGTCCTCCCAGGCATCATCATCTGGGTCCTCCATATTAGAATCACCATCCACCTGCTGTGTAGGCAGGGATGTGTGGTTCATCAACAATGGGCGGGGATCCCCATGATGGCCCAAAAATATTGTCAAGCCAATTTTGTCCAAATCAACCTTCTTGAAACACTTGCCATTCCATTCCTTTGGACAATGGAAAGGAGAGGCCCAATGAATTACCAGACAACATGCTTCACACCAAATGGCCTGCCCTATGCAGTGATCACAGCAGAAAAGACCAAGTGAATCCTGGCACCAATTGCAAAGCAAGTCAGGAGGAAGGGCCTCCAGATTCACAACATGCTTCAAGTATTGAAGTTGATGATGTGCTTTCCATTCCCACATGTAATCATTGGATGTCTATGCAGAATTCCATGTCAGATTGTGTAGCAGAATGATTAAAAATGTTGAGACTTTTCCCCTGCTCCACAATCTACCAAATGTTTCCTGATTGTCAGGAAGAGGCTGGCTATCAGCTTGGGGTGGACTGGAAAAGAGCTTTTGTGGGGAGCCAGACAGTTTGGTTGGGGATTTAGATGGTGATTTTGTCTCTCTGTGGCTGACACCATGTGAGCTTTCTGAATGAGGTACCATGCCCTGGTACGAGCCGCTTCAAACACTCTGATTCCATGAGGATCAATATCCTTCTTGGTGAGATTTCTTGTCCTTTGGTCCTGGGCTCCCGAGGCATGGTGGAATGTTCACGTGGGTGATATACAGTCAGTCCTATCAGGATCCAGGAGGAATTGTTCCCATCAAAAATGCGGACTTATGATCTCCAATATCAGAGGAATGATTCTTGTCAAAAGATGTGAAACACTGATCAGATCTGTAAAGATGCCGTCTTATGATCTAAGATCCATCAGTCTTAACAACATTAAAGAAGAATGCTTCCTGTCACCAGATGTGAAACCCCGATCAGATCTGCACAGAAGTGTATAAAGTCCATTGATCCCATCAAAGTCAACAACACACTCCTTCACTAACGTACTTTCTGCCTGAACATGGCAACCTAAATCAGCGAATTTGATGGAGGGCAGTGTTGGGGCAGTGTCCGGCAGATGTTCAAACTCCGCAAAACCTGTGCAAAACCTGCCGCGAAGATGCCGACTGCGTCATCCATAATTGCGGTGGTGTTTCTTGAGCTCGCATAAGAGCTTCAAAGAACCAGTTTCTCTCAACCAGCTATTACGACATTGTGGAACATAAAATACTAATTTTTATAATACAAAACAAGCCTAATGTGTACTGGTAAGATTAGAATAGACCGCTGTATGAGAAGAGTGCGCCGGAAGACTGGCATGGGGATATGCAGATACGTATTGATACTGAGCCATATATGACAATGCTGTTGCTGTAGGATAGTAAGGTGGAGGGTAGAGAATACCACAAATATATATTCACAAATATAAATATTCACCAAAACCTCAAAACTGATATTTGCATTCGTATGAATATTAATGGCAAATATTTGTTGCTCAGTCAGCAATATTCGCAAATATTCATGAATATGAATACTCAGCAAATACATTGAGAATTCAGGGGTTTAGCAGCCACCAATGAGTTGCTGAGAGCACTTTTATGCTATCTTGTGAGTTTAAACATTGTCAAAGACTCATACAAGCCCTTGTCTCACATGTTCAACCATTTGATTGACCATCACACTTGCCGTGTTCAACCTGTCAAGCAGTTGTCAAAGTAAAGATGTCTCTAATGTGGTTGGTTTGCATATGAATTACAGATCTAGTTGGTGTAAATGAAGTATGTTCTGGTTTCAGAGAAGAGATGTGTTAAACAGACCCAAATTTGCCATGCTTGATTGAAACTTTGGCTGTGTATTACAGCTGCGAATATTCGCGGATATCAACTTTCCTGAAAACTGATATTCGCATTCACGCGAATAGCACAGCCACAGCCATTCGCGAGTATGAGTATTTGTTATTCGCGAATGTATATTCGTGAATATTTGCGATATTCGCTACTCGTGGTATTCTCTAGTGGAGGGTAGGGTGTGGTATGGAGATGCTGTTGAGAGTATGAGGATGGGAAAATCTCTGCGGGTAGTGGTTGCTGAGCAGTGGCACGTTTTGAGGGCTGGGATATCTCTTTCTTCGCCTTGGATCCACTGCTATTCCCGGCCCCATAGGCTTGATCACCTGCTCGCAGGCGGCGTGTCTTCACTTTGGGCATCATAGATTGCCGAGCAGACATATTCTTGACAACCGGTACGAGGTGGTGAACTGAAGGGAGAACTTTGCTGCCATCATCTGTGGCAAGAAGCATGACGTCCAGAGCAGTTCCGAGGGTGGTCAGGGCTTTGTCAGGGATAGTGGTCTTGCGACTGCCAATCGTTCCGGTTGTTCTGCAAGAGCGGACATCCCTTTCGGCTTTGACGGAACATCGCTGATCATCGAATCACATAGACTCGTAACCAGTCTGCCTATGATGAGCAACAAATGTGGCGAGCACGTTGCCATAAACAGACTGGTACAACTCGGGACAAACAAAAGGGCTGAGCCTGGAGCTTCAAATTTAGGCAATTCTGATCTCGGCATCGCTGGCCTTTCCACTACTCTTCGCTTTATGCACCCTATCTCTCTTCCTTCTACTTCGTTTCGCTTCAATTCTTGCACACACCCTCCGCGGCATCGACGACGCGTATTCGACACCTCAACAATCCCAATCCATCGATATTTGACCGGTAGAAAGAGAGTGAAGCGTGCTTGAGGCGGATACACATCACGCCGGCGCTTGGAGCTTTAAACGAGTTGGGATCGGTCCAAGGTGCGTCTCAATGCTGTTTTTCATAACTCCGCTCTCTTTTAGCGCACTCGATGTCGTCTGGAGGTCGATTTCAGCGGCGAGGGGAAAGGATTCGTGTTCTTGTTGCCTGCGGCAACGCCGGGGTCTGCGCACTCGTGCCACCCGACGCCCGAGTCGTCGCCGGACGCGGACCTCGAAGAGGACTCGTCGCTGTCCGCGTCCCCGTCGCTTTCGGCCTCTGCGTCGTCTACGCTCTCGAGTTCCCCGTTGGCGCCCGCGATCCCGCAAGACGTAGGACCCGTCGATGATGACCGCCTCAACCATCGTTTCCGTTAGCCAGGGCCAGGCGGCAGCCCCCGAGTGGTGAGGAGTTCTTTGAGCGCGCCATCAACGTGAGGCGGAGGTGGACATCATCACGTATACCGCGGTGTGTGCCAGTCAGGACTGGAATATCGTCGATCGGATAACTTTGTGACGGCGAGTCAGGCGCAAAGGAAGTTCTTCACGCAAATGTTGGGCAAGATATGCGTGAATTCAATTCCTCGATTTGCGGGCTTCAATGGGTGCAGAATTTGGCGAATATCACCCTGTAAGTGGCGTTCGTTTCTTCATCGTACCTTCAGTTGACCACAAAATAGCTCAGCCGCTACTGAAGTCTCGCTCCATTAAGTAGGGTATCTAGTACAGCTCGCTGAAGGCGCGCGATATCCCTACTTTCATCGAATTCCACGGGCTCAATATCGACGAGATCCTTGATCCCTTGGACTCTTTCAGGATGTCACCTACTCTTTTCATCTTCAGTCACTTATCCCTTGTACAGAAACCTTCAATCAGTTCTTCTACCGGTACAGTATAGTAGGGTTCCTTGGATACCCACTTTGATGTTTCCACTGCTGAGTCTGTAACGCAGGGAGATAAAATCTGAATTTAAGTTTGTAGATACTAGAACATATAGTGAGTGAGGCTGCAGAATTTCACAAATTTAGTGGGTGAAATGTAGCCAGATTAAAAAATTTACCCTCGACAGCCGATCAGTCACACGTCGGGTTCCTTGGATAGCGTGACGTCACACATTATTCGGATCCATCGGCTCCTTTCGGTTATCTTTTGGCGGTTATTCTCACGACCCTTAAACACAGTCAGGTTCTGGTTTAGTACAGTATGAGACACGGAGCCGGCCAGGAAGGAATTGGTTCCCAGGAAGGGAGAAGAAGAATGATGAATGATGATGTGTCAGTAGATACATCACGTGCTAACAGAGGTGTCACACCCTTGACAGCCAGACGCATCAATCTCGGTCGAATTGCCCGACTTTCCCAGGGAAGTTCATAGCCAAAAGGGTGAATTTTTATAAGGAAAATAGTTGAGGCCAATGGTGGCTGGATTAATGCACAATCAGTCAGAAGGGAGGTGGTTGATGGCTTGATCAGATAATGAGTTATACCAAATGTCCTCCCCTTCAAGTGCTAACACATCTCCGGGCCTGAAATTTATCTGGTAGATGGGGTTAGAGTGCACAATGTGTGAGAGGTAAGAATTTTGAGCTCAGAGGATTCTGGGGAGTTTTTAAAAAAAAGAATACCCAAGGATGTCTCACTATCCAAGGAACCCTACTACACTGTATAACTACGTCTTTCCTTTGGCACCATCTGTATTGACCCTCCCTTCCATCAGGAAACTCAAGCCCTCCGCTTGTCCCGTAGAAACGCCAGATGACCCGTACCGACTCATCAGCACCACTGACTGCCACTTCATGGACTTTGAATCCGTCTCCGAGGCAACGCGGCTGTGGATCAAGGGTCACAAGTTTACCGTCGTGCGTCTGCTTGGTGGTGTGTACAAACACGAGGCGGAACGGTACACGGGTGGACCTAGGCATGCCTCGCTCGAGACCCTTGTTTGGGTGAGCATGGGGATCGGGACGGGCACGCGCAAGTCTGGGTGGTGATTCGACAGCTCTCACTCATCTTTATGTTGAAAAACCTCGCTCACATATTTACATCAGGTGCGGATTCACCATGAAAAAGGTATCGGTTAGAATGATTGATCTAGTGGAATACAACTCACTTCGGCTTCTTCAGTTGACCAAATTAGCCATAGAAGGAAGTGAAGCAAAGCGCACGGCCTTCCGTTATGAATATGGAACACAGTACACTGCTGAGCAGACGGTATTTTTTGATGAAAGCTCTTTCGATAGGCGGACATCAATTCGGGGCAAAGCATGGGCAGTCTCCGGGGAACGGGCAGAACAGAAGTGTTTCTTTGTTCGGGGTCGACGGTTTGTGATTGCCCTCTACCTCATTTCGTTGTCTTGACACCGAGGAAGATATTCCATGCTCCCTGCTCTGTCGATTGACGAAATGATTCACGTCAAGATTGTTGAGGGGTCCTTCACGACAGAACTCTTCGTCGAGTTTATTGAAGGACTTCTCGACCATATGCAGCCATTCCCGCAACCAAAATCAGTCATTGTCATGGATAATGCTCGGATCCACAAAGACCCTCAGATCAGGGAGCTGATAGAGGCTCGGTAAGTTGTTGCTTATCTCATGTGCTTTCAGCCTGAATCAGTGATTTGTAGTGGCATGCATGTTATGTATCTACCTCCTTACTCACCAGACTTCAACCCTATTGAGCTGGCCTTCTCATCTATTAAGGCGTACTTTCGTCGTTCCGGAGAGCTAGCTCGAGAGGATGTTGATCAAGCCATCGATGATACATATGTTTATGTTCACTTGATTAAAGCAGCCTTTTCGGTAACTAGTGAGGACACAGAAGGATATTTTCATCATTGTGGCTATCTGTAAAATATACTACAGTGAATAATGTATATGTATTGTGGTTATTAGAGTCAAAAATATTTCAATCTACTCGTGCTTGCTTGGAACTACGGCCCGACAATTGCTCGAAATCTTCTTTCGCATAAGTAACAAGGAGGTTTGCAATCCCAAAATTCTTCTGGTCACCCGAGAGAGACAAGAGCTTATCAGCTGTCACATTGGCCAAGTCACTCAGCTCCAAAAATCCATTGCTAAAGAGGAGGCTTTCGTACTGGCTGTAATTGAGATTCATTCTGCCATGGATAGGATCGGAATCCAGTGTGGTGAGCCAGAAAGCAATGTCAGGGCAGATATCGGGCAATGGTGCATTTTCGGCTGGACGTTTCGTGCCTGCCAAGTGTTGCACATGGAGAACCGGAGCGCGGAGATCACTTCCCGCCGGCATCGTGGGTTGCAACACTGACTCGGGGTTAGGCGGCATTCGATTGCCCAGAAAAGAACCGAAGATTGGAGCAAGGGCCTGCACCCATGCCAAAGGATTGTTTGCACTCGTGGAAGCCTGATTGGCCAGATTTTTTCTTGGCTTTGGCCTGCCGCTTGTGATTGACGGCAGGACCAAGATCACCGGGGGCCTCGTCGATGATTGCCTTATGCTGGCTCTGAAGTAATAATCAGCAGTCTGCTGTCAATCCAAACTATGAAACTGACCGCTAGCATCGCCCAGGTTGCCAAATCCGTGTGACTGAGAATGTGGTGGTCTCCGCTATCCAGTACAACACATGCCGTCTTGCACTCTTGGCAGTAGTGCTTCTTTTCGATTTCCTTGAAGAGTTCATGTTCTTTGAGAGCTGGAACAGGCTGAGACTCATCGCCTGACTTGTCATTACCCTTCTTCCCCTTCCGTCCCTGTACATCACGATCAGTTCAAATTACCGGGAAAATCTACGTACCACTTGCCTTTTTGCCCCCTTTGGCGTCATTCTCTAACATTGACAAGTCTATAATCTGTATACTGAATGGTTTCAACTGACCCTTCCCACGATTGGCTGCTCGCGATGCTTTGATATGTTGGTGAACATCGGCTAGGAGTGTATCCCAAGCATCATCGTCATCGGGTATTTTTGGAACCGGTTTGGGATTCCTTGGCTTATAGGAAGGTACATATGCAATATTATCCATCTGTGGGATTTGAGTGCCCATTCTTTTGGCCGCAGCAGCAAGAAATTCATCGAAAGTGGTGGCGGGAGGTAATGCCTTTCAAATCATGCATGCTGTTCTTGAATGGCACTTCAAATGGAATGTCAAATTTGACCGGTGGGATCGTCACGGTCGGCCGAGTGATTTCTGCGATGGCATCGTCGAGTTCTTGGTGTGGCTCAAGGAAGCACGAACCATCGCTATGGGTAAATTTTACTTACCGCTGTCAATTACCTCGTTGGCGTCCGATAGATCTGAATCATTATCACCCTCATTTTCTTCGTCAGAAACCTTGCCCTCGTTGCTGTCGTAGTCGGAGTTGTACTGATTGTCATCTGGCTGCCTATCTTCTGCCGCAACCCAACCATCACCTGCCGGCACTTGTTCTGCGGAAGTGGCAGACACCATCGACATTAAGGCAGCTACTGCATCTTTCTCTCCAGTTGCTGCCCTTTGTATTTTGGTTTGGGCTTCGGCCGTTCAGAAGTTGATTTGTTCAATGATTTCTTTGAAAGACGGCTATTCTCCTTCTCCACTCTCCACCTCTGAAGCCTTGGCAGCCTTACGACTTCCCGAGTTTCTGGCAGAGGCTGGCTTCCTCGCTTCGGACTTCTTCTTGTTTGCCATCTCAAGGGCGAATGAGAAGGCTGTGGTTTGTGTCGAAGTTCAACTTGTTTGTTGATCAAGTAAACACAAGTGATGAGATGATGTTGCAATTGCTCGAACTCGTTTTGTCAGCACACTACATAACCACAAAGCTCATATTTTATCCAATTTGGTTCTCTAGATGGCCCAAATAAGTGTTAACACTACCCTGAATGTACAGTGGCCCTCCAAGTTCATGTTTTCATTCGAGTTTTTTCGACACCAATCCCAGCACAGAATAGCAATTATGACATAAATACCCTTTAAAACCCCGGGGCGCCCCAGCCCTCGATGAGTAGATCAATTTTCATTAAGAGACCTTGTCGATCCGAGGCGTCGTTCCCGAGTTAGGGCTCGCGCAAGTTTGGTGTTCAAAATTGCGGTTTGTGATCAAAAAAGCGGTGCCCGCCAACTATTTTGCAAACAGCAATAATGTATGCAGTATCTCAAAATCAAGAAGCCATCCGGCGACAGTGTCTGCTCACCAGAGGTCAAACGCGCTCACGCAATCGAGGCCGCCATCAACGAAAAGGCGGGCACACGCGACGTTAGCGACGACGATGAAGTTGGTTCGCCATCATCAGGCGAGGCTTCAGACGACGATGACGATGACGAAGACGTTGACCCCCCACGCATTCGCACTGCTGTCGCCCAACGTGCACCCACCCCTCCACTTCGTCGACCAGGGAAGAAGACTGCCCCCGAGTTGATGGACCGACTCTCACGGGCCCCTGATCCCGACGTCCAGCGTGCTCGCGACGAAGAGCGTAACCAACATTCCACGGAGAACGCTGTTTGCCGCCTTGCAGCAGGTCCGAGACATGCAGTCCTCCATGGACTCGCTTCGGACCCAGCTCTTGGCAATGCAGCAGCAGCTTAGTGCCGCCGAACGCGAGCGGGACATGGCGTTACTTCGGGCCGATTCGTATCGTGGTGATGGTGGCAGTCGGGATACTCGTCGTGGTGGTGGCTGGGATGGTCTTCGTAGTAGGGATGAGTGTCATCCTCGACGCCCTCGTGCAGAGCGCAGTCGTTCTCCCCCCTCTCGTCGGATGACTCGGTGTGAGGCCCAATGTCCTGATGGGAGTGCCTGCACTTACTTTATTCCAGCCCAATCCGAATCTGAGCACGACGACGATCTCCACACACGCCGCCACCGCTACCGCCGCCGTTCTCCATCTCCCATCTATGTACAGCGCCGGAATCTTGATTCCCCCGCTGTCCCTCGTTCTCCCTTCGGCCGTTCTCGTACCCCTTACGAAGGGCCCCCCATTGCTGGCCCCTCGCATACCTCATATCAACACCCGACTTGTGCACCTCAACCTCCCAGCCCTGTCCGCCTTCGTACCCCATCTGTACGAGGCTCAACCATTCAGCATGACAGCGAGGCATCTCTCACCACCGGTCCTAGCGGGGTTGAGCTCACAGTCACCCCCAAGCATACTGGTGGGGCACCCGTCTCATTTGTTTTCGGTCCTTCTCTAGATCGACCGGCCAAGCCGCTCTAATTTCTTTCTCTTCTTCATCACCGTGTGCATTTAATACCTACTATACCCTTCTGCTCTCGGACGCCATACATTTGTTGACTGATCCTCTGCTATTCTCATGACTGCCGTACATTACCTTGGACTTTGACACCCTCGATAATACACTACAGTCTTTTTAGTTCTACAGTAGCTGACCATAATGTTTTTTTACGACTCGAATACATCTAGTTTGGTTCGTAAACAGGGAAGTTGTGAAATCTTGCAACACGATCAGCACGACACTGGTCCTTGAACAACATATTCTTGAAATTGTTCCATACTTCCTCCTCTTCACGGTTCTGCTGCCATAGCGGCATGTACACAGTCCGGATTTGATTGAGTCCGACACGGTTGGCACGCAGATTGTGTAACCGAACACAAATCTCGAACAGGTTGGCGCGCTCAGTGGTATCCCCCTATCTCGAGAGGAACACAAAGCCGTCCAAAGGCACCTTTTAGGCCACGGTTACCCCATTCAGCTGTCTGCTTGTAGGACAGCAATTGGCGATCAAAGGCCAGGCGTCCTTTAATTTCCTCAACTGTCCCCCGAAGCTTCTGACCCGTTTTGATTGGTGCGCGAATTTTACCATCAAGTTGAGCTGTACCTCGCGGGAATGCAGTGTCCGCGACAAGGTAAAATCCATCCGGAGTACGAGTGCGCAGCTTCTCATAGATTGGCTGGGCAACCCGTGAATCATGCCAACTACCTGGTGCGTTAAGATTGGCTGCAATGACAGTTCCTTTGACTCATGATTCAGCTGTTGAATTTGATTATTACAATGCGAAGACAAACCTTTCGGACACCAAGACAAGACGGAACTAATAAAATGCTCGGACAGCCAGCCATTGAATGTAGCATTTTCCATCTCCCGATTCGCTGATGTTTGGGCCATAAGATTCAGACTGTCGAGGCTGGCAAATGCGCCAGCCAAAAGAGGGTGCCGCTCAAGAATCAAATCATTGAGGGCTTGAAATTTGCTCCGTTTTCGTGGCCATCTGATAGAAGCTTCAGGGATGTGTCGTAGCACATTGAGCAAGAGGCTGAGCCCGAATGTGATGTACCGTGAGACCGTGGTTGGTATAAGCGCAAAGATTTGCTGAAGACTGATCTCCTGCATTGTCGAATTGAGATAGTGAAGAACAAGGCCCAGAGCCCCTGCTTCATCCAAAGATCAAGCCCCAAGCCGTGGCTTCCCGAGTGTGGATACGTCTCTCTCCTCGTGGAATAGGAGTGCTACGCCACAAATCCCCGAAGCCCGCGTCGATGATGTAGTCAGAGGTTGCAACATCAAACCCCATTGTGGTAATGAATGCACGATCATTGCGACTAGCAAAGAGGATCTGCCACGGCGTGTCGATACGAGGATTGGGTAAAAGTTGGGGTCGGCACAGATACAGACAGCTGGGGTTTCTGCGCTGAATACACCGCTGTCGCACATCCTCCACCCCAAGCAAAATTGCGGTGCATGCCATCTGAAACAGCCGGTGTTCATCATCTAGGGTGTCGTCATCCATTTCCTGAGCCTGTTGATGGCAGAGGAACGCGTCCAAGTCCATTGGAGCGTGCAGTGGAGAGGGATCTTGCGAGAGACGCGTTGTTTGCGTGTTGTTTGCGCGTTGTTTGCGCGTTGTTTGCACGTTGTTGTTATGAATGAAATATATAAGCACAAGATAGGTGTATAAAATGATTTCTTTGTGTTGCGGGAAACAGCATAGGTTAGAGTTTCTGACTTAACTGTCTGATCCCATCATTTGGCACCCCGTCGATATTCCCCTGCCATAAATTTACCTTACGGGAAGTCACCCATTGTATTCATAAAGATACCGTGAAGAAGGAAAATAAATTGGAGTGAAGGAAACATTCCTGAGAGCCATCTACATCCACCTACTAACTGTTTAAGACCGACCAAGCTATATCTGTCGTGTGCACAATAGACAGTGCGGCGACGCTGGACTCATGGTTAACAGATGGCCGACTAAGGGGTTTATTGCCTTTTTGGGCATGCCGACGGAAAGATTTTCACGGTTGCATGGGGACGTCGGATATGTTGGCCCAAATATTATCAAACGACTCTTAGGATGTATACCTTCAATTTCAGGCCCAAAACTTTGCGAAATATAATGAAGGTCTCAAGTGATTATCAATGAATTCTAAGGTGGCCGACTAACCCCTTGCTGATAGTAATGCTGCAGGCCTGGCTCCGCGCTGTGCGAATATTTGATTTCTTCCTCCACACCTTCGTTGGCTGCCTTGATACAGGGCCTAGCACGCACTGCCACCTTGTAGTATGTAGAGCTTTTAGGCCCCGTTTTCGATGAAACACTTCTGAAGAGACAGTTTTGTTCCGTCACTTCTTGTCGTGACTCTCATGGATGCTGCTTATTCACGAGACTGACAAATTGCATCATTACCTATGCTTACGACCCCATCGTAGATATTCGAGGCGTCGCATCTTCGGAGTCGTGGCTGTTCCCTCATTTAATTTACGATAAAACCCCGGTGGTTCTCTGAGGCGATGACCACGTCCTGTGTTCAGTTCAGGCTGGGATAAGCCGTCTCCTCGACCACCCCTTTTACGAGGCGGAAGAGTAGGCGGCTCAGCTGGCACAGAAGATTCTACTGGTGCAGAGCACGCGGGAGTCTCTATTCTCCCTGTAAAGGAAAGATTTAAACGATGCCGAGCTCTTGAATTAGCTCATAACTCTTCTCACCTCTCTGTTCTAAACATGGAAAATTGGGTGTAATAGCATACCGGGGTTTCTGGCTGAAAAATTCGCACAAACCTGTCAACATCCTGACTGCATTGAAGTGAACACTGCACCTCTCCGTCTCTGGATGGGCTTGAATGTAGCATATTGGATAATATCCCATTTGGTGGCAGTTCCACTCACGTGATGGTAGATAAGCTCCCCTATTTTCCGCATTCCAGTTCGGCAGTAATATATCGTTAAATGGACGAGTATGATCCACGTTTTGGGCTAAGAAACACGATTGACTGGTAGCCGCAGTTATCAGAAACCCGCCAGGTGCGCTGGCTAATGAGACCACCGGATATAGGCAGGAAAATATCGGCACGCAGGTATAACAAACCTTGGGATTGTCTTTAGTAGAAAGCAACAAATCACAAGACTCACCTGGTTATGTCCATGCACAAAGAATTCCAGTTTGAATACCAATCCGTTTTGTAGGCCCATGGCCAGCGATCCCCTGAGCGGCAGGAGATTTGAAGAGATCCAGGTCAGCGCAGATATTGGGCTGGGCATCTGAGCTCTCAGTACCACGGTGTGATGCTGCAGTCCATGAATCCATATAATCATTTGAATGCTAAAGAATCCATTAGCTCCTCCACTCGCTAATAGGTTGCGCTGATCATTATAACAGCAAGCGAATGACGGAACCGGGAGTGGAGATGGATGGGATGGAGAATCCATAAGTTCTGAAAAGGGTCAAATGGCTATAATATTTTAAGTCTTTCGGCTGCTTCGAAGCCCACATCCGGTCCCCGTGGAACCGAGAACCGTACGGGCGCGGGTGAGCTGACCCCAAAATTAATGTCGTCAGGGTTGGGGCGTTCGATAATTTGTTCGATCGAACGGGTAACACATTTCACCAGAGCCTCATGGCAGGCATTCGTCACTTCGAGCCGGCCTGGCTTTGAACACCTTGGGCAATTCTCTACAGCGTTAAGTGCCGTTCGACTGCAGTTCGAGCGCGATCTGTTTCTGAAACCACGGATCAGCGGAGAGGGTGCCCGTAATCTCATAAGTGGTATAGAATATGTATTTTTCTGGGAAAAGATTAGTCCAAATCGAGCACCCGAGAAGAAGAGATCGAAGCTGGGAGGGCTTGAAGGGAAAAGGCCAAATATTCCCAAATGAATGGGACAGTAAATCTTAGTAGAACGGTTAATGTCGCCCGAGCTAGGATCCCATCCCACACTGGTTTGCCATAGGATGTTCTGAGTTGGTGGAGCAATCGTTCGAACGCTAAAGGAATCTGGAGAGGATAAGACTCAGGATAAATATTATGCTCAGCTAGGTCCCCTTTCGGAATGTGCCGAGTTATAGTGAGTTGTAGTGTAAGGCCTTAAAGGTACATCGGCCTGAAATGCACTATCACTACGCCACAACTCACCCACCGTCGAAGAGCTCGCCACTTTTAAGGCTGTAGATCTCTGGCACATAAGATGCAGCAGTCCGACCCGACATTACTGACCTTCCTGTGTGATGTGAAGCAACCAAATACCTTACCTACCACAAATCCCATCCGAGAATTACTTGCACAGAGGTCTTAAGCATCCACCGCATGGCAGGCCATTGGCTTGGCAGGACAGTCGGATATTAACACAATGGGAACCCGGTCCGAGTCCTCTCCTCTCAGGCAAAACCCCCCGTTATTCACCACCGATGGAGGGTCTTGACTTGTGCACGAAAACCCCCAGACAAGCTCTACAGCAGGCTGGGAGAATAATTATCCACCCGTTGCAAGGACCAGGGTCTGCTGATGCTCAGACATTCACTGAGGTCCCGCCCAACTCTACTAAAAACCCTCCAGCCAAACCAGCACTGTCTCAGCAAAAACTCCAAAAACCTGATGTGCGAATTTAGCAACTTGGCAAACCGTGTTGCGGTTGAACACGAGTCTTTGCAGCACTGCTGTTGTAACGCTGAAGTAGGGTTAAGTACCCGGTAGCAGGTTCGTAATAAAAGGAATAAGGGAGAAGAGAGTGCCGACTGGTAGGTAGGAAAAATGTAATAAAAACGGAGTAAGGGTGTAAGTAATAATCCTGACGCAAAGTCAAGAATAAGATGGAACGACGCGAAGTCTAATTCCTATTTGTGGATCGACGCGAAGTCCAAATCCGTGAGAACGAGCTGAGGAGAGCAGAATCACGGTCAGGTGACCGTAGAGACAACAAGACACGAGATTCTGGTAGAGGGAGAGGGTTGAGTGCACCGCACACTCAGTGAGAGCGAAATAAGACGAGAGAAGCACCCGAATTCGATGAGCTACGCCTCCCACAAAGATGGGAGGTGGTGGTGAGAAGCCCAAGAGAAGGTGTCCATTCCACGTGTCCGGAGAGTTTACATGACCGAGTAACGAAATCTCACCTGAGGCGTCCGTTCTCTTGGACCCTCGGGGCTGCCAGTATGTAAAAAGTGTATGTAATGCCCATGTCAAGGCAAAAGCCGCGCTTCCAAGCAACTTACCACCTCGCAAACTCACGGTATGCTATAGAAGCAATGGCTAGGTCTGTATGCTGCTCAGGTGAAGGAACTGCCCGCCAACAGCCCGGTGTCCCCCGCAAGACACCCCCAAGAGCAAGACCTACAAGCCGTGAGTCACAAGGTGGCTTGCCGCCCGAAAGAACGTCAACGAAGGGTACGTAAAATTGACAGACAGCAGGAATTAAGTTACCGTAACCTTTCCAGCATGTAGTTCGTTGGTTACAGCCTTTTGTGAGCTCAAAGTAAGACCTGGATGAAAGACAAGCGAATCTAAAAGTATGGTTAGGACGAAATATTAGCTGTGAATAAGGTAAGTGTAAAAATAGGTGAAAGAAGAGAAAGAAGGATCGGCGCTGTCATTCCGCCCGTCAAGACAGATGCCGTGAAACCAAGCATGCAGAGATATTCCACACGCCGGCTCTCGGCCCCTGCCACAGTGCGGGGGGTTTTGATGTCGCCCTCGACATCGAGAGAAAGTAGGGGGAAAGATGGCCGATAGTGTGGAATCAAGGATGAGTAGGAGTAGGAAAGGATATGAGATGTGGATTGTCGAATGGGAGGATGATAGATGTAGTGATCATTGTGGAGACGCCGCCGTCAAACTGTCGAGTCGTAATGGCGCCGCATAGATGTCCGAGCGATGCCCCGACGCTTTTCAGAGTCTGGCGATCCGGCCTGTAGTAGAAGAGCTTCAGGCGATGGACAGTAACAGTCCCCCGGATCACAGTGCCGTTGAGCTCGCGCAAGGTGTAGACCTTGTGCGGGTGGACCTCGTGAATAATGTATGGGCCCGACCAGCGCATTTCTTCCTTCCTGCCATGCTGCCCTTCCAAACTCGTCTCGTGGCGCCAGACCCACATCCCTGGCTCGAAGTCCGAGAACGAATGAAATCGCATGCGGCGATTCATGTTGTCAATGGACTGTTGACGCGATTGGGTCAACTTCTCAAGTGCAGGAGTGAGGATCTCATCACGGCGCAAGATCTGCTGCGCGCGCAAGGAGATAAGGTCCGAGTACGATTTTACATCGTGCCAATCTAAAGTCTGCCATGTATGATCAGTAATGTCAAATGCGAATACCGGGTGTACGCCATAGAGCAGGAAATAAGGCGAATATCCATGAGCCCTGTGAGCCGTGACCCGCATTGCAAACAGAACAGCCGGGATATACTCTGGCCACCGTCCTGGATGCTTTGCAGACACACGAACCAAGGACTCCTGGAAGTCACGGTGCGAACGCTCCACCGGTCCGTTGCTGTGGGGGTGGTAAGCTGACGAGACGATGCACGTCACCCCAAAGCGGTCCATGAGTATGCGAACAACGTTCTTGAACTCGCTGCCGCCGTCAACTGTGATGAAGGGGATACAACTAAAACGGCAAATAAGGTGAGTATAGATGAATTTTGCCCAAGTCTCTGCATCGTTGTGGACTGCCGCCTTCGCCTCTGTGTGACATGAAGCTACGTCAATCGCGTGCATCACATACTTGACCCCGCCGACCCCAGTGCGCGACATCTCGATAGTATCAAGGTGGAAGTGCCGCAGGATTGTTGTTGCCCAAGAAGGCGAGTAAGGAATGACCGGCTTGATTTTCGATCGCATCTGGCAGACCAAACACGAGCGAACGAACATCGCCACGTCGTCATAAAGGTTGGGCCAATAATACCTTTCCCACAAGTAGCGGAAGGTCGAATCCCGGCCCGTGTGCCCAACATTGTTGTGTCCCTCTGCCAGGATATCCCGGCGGCGTTCCAAGTCGACAATGACCCGCCGTGGAGGGTGGCCTTGAGTCCTAGACTCGTCACCAGTCTGCCTGCGATGAGCAACAAATGTGGCGAGCACGTTGCCGCAGGCAGACTGGTACTTCTCGGATGCTGTCAATGGTCTGCGCGTGGAGTTTGAAATTTTGGCGGGTGCCGATCGCTGGCATCAGGTGGCTGTGCTATGCCATCAATCTTTTCCCAAATTCAACTTTCTACTATGCGCCCCCGACGCACTTAGTAGAAACTCTGAAGAGACAAATCTTGAGTCAAGTCAAATTAAATTAGATGTTTCCTTTGGAATTTCCATATTTGACTTAAATTGAGGCCAGAACGAGGGAAAAGTTTTTTTTTTCAAACTCCGCGCTCAGACCATTCGCTTAGCCCGAGAAGTACCAGCCTGCCTGCGGCAACGTGCTCGCCACATTGTTGCCGCTCGCAGGCAGGCTGGTCACGAGCCTACTTGAGTCCCATGCATCCAAAGGTATCCACTAAGCAAGAAAAACCGCTTTGCCCGTTTGACAAACTGTTTCTCTGCCTTCACAGGGCTTTGTGATGCCAAGACCCGTGCAGGAACTCGACCCGTCTTGAGGAAGGCAATGATCTCCTCCCACAGAGCAGGTGAGTCCTCCACCTTCACTGCATGCGAGTGCGAGACGCAAGCAGGTAAAGTTCTCGAGGAATCGAGCTCACTTGAATAGTGAGTGAAGAAACAAAAATTTGTCTCGTTCCCCAGCAAGCAGCGTGTGCTGAACTCACTAGGGACTTTCTGGATCCGAGGATCGAGAAACGAGAGCGCTTCTTCTGGAATGCGCCGTAAGAGTGAAAGGGAAAAGAGAGGAGCGTCTGGAATGGGTGGTGTGTGGTAAAGAAGAAGGGATAAGGAAACAATAGTAGGGGGATGTGTGGAATTATTGCGAGTGGTATAGTAAGAATGGGGCGTAGAAAACCGGAAATGGAGCATGGAAATGGAGGAAAGGATGGATTTAACAGTTGGGGGATCGAGTGAAAAGGGAATAGAAAAATCGAGAGGGCACGGAATAAAGGAAGAGTATGAGGTGTTGTATAAAAGGGAGGTTGCACCGAGGAATTTTGTGAGGTATTCTTCGGCGTCTGACTCGTCTGAGTCATCCTCAACGCGAGGACGTCGCGAGAGGCCGTCCGCAGGATGATCTTTCCCGGGAATATGTTGGACTTCGAAGTCAAAGAGGTGGATGTAGTTAATCCAGCGAGTCATGGGCGCATTCGGGAGGTCCGGTGAGCGAATCATCTTCGCGAGGAACTGGGCGTCCGTCTCGAGGCGAAAGAATACGCCCCAAATACGGTGCCTCAAGTCCTTGAACGCCCGAAATACACCATAGAGCTCGACTTTGGGCTGTGAGTAACGAGACTCAACAGCATTAAAGGTACATGAGCCAAAAATCGCCGGCTTCTTCTCAAGAGATTCAGCCAGTAAGATCTGGAACACAACCCAGCCAGAGCCATGGATGGAGGAGTCGACCGCCACTGTTATGAGTCCATGATCTGAGGTACGAGGCCTGGGATGCAACAAGCGTGCAAGCTCATAGTCCACTGTGACCAAGACTGGAGCAGAGGTGACAGCTCGTTTGAGCTCCTCCTGTGCTGCACGTGCTGCATCATTGAAGACAAAGTGGTTTTCTGTGGAACGAAGCAGAAGGGTGAGTGGTTTTGCAATACGCGAGAAATTGCGGATCCATTTCCGCCCGACACCGGCTGTTCCAAGGAACTGGCGGACTTCAGAGACATTAGAAAGAGGTCCCCATTTTAAGATTTTCGCCACAATACCATGGGAAAGATGCCATCCCTCGCGAGAGACAATCGATCCCACGATCTTGAGACGTGGGGTAATAGGCACAAGCTTTTTCCCCGAGGCCGTGAGGCCTGCCGTCTCGAGACGGAGAAGAAAACGGTCAAATGTATGAGCATATTCAAAAACAAAGCGACGTATCCCTGAATTCTCAGGAATAGTCTCTCCATTGTAGTCGGTCCGAGGGCCCTTGATAGCGCCGTCATCCATGAAGACATCCGCAGTTTTTGGGATTTCAGGTGCAATCACATGTGTGGTGCAGCGCTGAAACTCGGGCACTGCATTTGCATACCCTTGAGGTAGACAGGTGTTTTGAACAGCACCGATGAGCGAATGAGCGCCTGTTAGAGGCCGAGAGGCCACTGCCAGGAGACGACCGTCAAAACCAGCAAAAAGATCCGCACAGCCGTAGCAAACATATCCTGCAAAACTCTCCGCAAAGTCGTCTACCCGTGGCGGCAGAGCTGCATCACGAACAACATACTGGTTGAGAGACTCGAGGTTGATCACAAGGCGCAAACCACCGGTCTTTTCAACAGCGAAGATGGAGCAACGATAACTTGCCGTGCAAGGTTCAAACTTGCCGGCTGCCACCTGCTCCTGCAAAAGTCTGCGCACCTCGGCCTCGATTGCTTTTGGAATGCGAATCGGAGGGTCCTGCCAAGGCGTGTGTTCAATGACAGGAATTTCATAGTCAGGGAAAAATTCCCGAGAGAAAAAGCCTCGCTCCAAGTCAGTGAACGCGATGGCACGCTGACGCCGGTGCAAGATGAACGCGAAGAGATCCATCTCCGCTGGGGATAAATATCCCGCTGGAATCGAAGAGAGAATAATCTCCAATCGCTCCTTTGTGAGACGGTCCGTAGGGACAAATTCAGAGATAGGAGGAGGATGAGTAGGTAGTGGTTCAGGAGTGGGTATAATGACTGGTCTAAAGACCTGTGCACTCGGGTTCGGCATGTATGTTGGAACCGAGCGCACTTTTCTGTCAACACGCTTGTAGCGACGTCGAACAGGGAAGGAATCGAAAGTGAGAGGAAAAGAAACAGAGGATTCAAGAGAGGTAGCATGAGAAGCGAAGACACGGCGAGTCCACGGGGTATCCATTGGATTAAAAACCTCCAAGGCCGCCGCGACCTCCATTAAAAGGGAATCATAGGAGTCTGGTGGGAGAGCAGAAAGAAAAGAAATATCACCTGAATAGTTGGGATTACCAATGAGCGCTTCGAGTGAACGGCCTATGGTCGCACACGATACACTTCTCTCGGAAAGGCCGAGTGTATCGCTCAGTAAAAATCCGCATCATCATCACTAGCCTCCTCAACATAAGCCGTGCGGTGACTCCCTTGTTGGAATCCCGTTTGGTTACGCTCATTCCCAGGCTTCAGAAGACGAACTGAGATAGTCGCTGGATGTGAACGATCACCGTCCTCCCAAAGGCGGAGGTCCATGGAACCACTGCAGTCCAAGTCAATGCGCCCAGAGAACCACTGGATCCAAGGCTGCCCCAGGATGATATCCTGTTTACCAGGACTCTGGCGCGAGACAAAGAGATGATGGTCAAAGTTATGTCCGCCCACTCGCATGGGAACATCACGACAAAGTCCCATTAGTCGGTCAGAGGCACCAATCACACCAGACAATGACCACCGAGTTCCCTCAGTGTCATTGGGCAGGCCAAGTGACTGGACCAACGAAAGAGAGACTAAGTTCAGTTCAGACCCGGTGTCAACCAAGCACCGCACTTCTTGGCCCTTGATCACAACGGTAAGCATACCGGTAGCGAATGCAAGGAACCTCGAAGTATATGAGGGGAAGGCATGGAAGGAAGTGAAATATGAATTGACAGCTTCCCCATCGTCCACATCCTCAAAAATTGAGTCGCCAGGGCGAGTAACACCCGTTGGGATGGACCCCAATGCAGCCGACTTGGCCACTTCCGGAGAAAAGATCTCGTACTCACCAGCACCGGTCACATATTCGCGACGGCGCTGAGTGTAGTCGGTCACCTTCTTCTGGAGTGGAGGTGAAATGCCAATGACTTTGCCAATAGTAAGCCCCGGAGGGACAGGCGCATTCATAAGCTCCGAAAAGACTTCATCAACAGAAACATTGTCCTGGATCTGCGATGAGAAGCGCCACTGCTTCCGCGCAATATCAGGCATTTCCGAGTCCTCCTTCTGCTTTCCCTTGTCACCTTTCCTCTGCCTTTCGCGTTCGCGCCATCCGTCCTCAGTATTTAGAGGGTGCACTGGAGGGAGCGGCGCTGGAACAGGAGGAGTAGGCGCCATGGTATGCGGAGGATCCTCCCGCCGAGGATCGAGTCGAAACTCGCTCAAAGGCACCCCAGAGCCCGAGGGAGGCGCCTGCGGGGGGTTTGAAGTCTGCGCAGGGGCTTTAGAAGCAGGAGACTTCTGCTTTGCTGGCGGACGGGCATAAGGCTCTGGCCGCGAGGTCTCCCGACCACTCCGAAGAGCAGGATCAGCAGACCAGCCATGTTCCGAGACGAACAATGTGTTCACTCCCAAAACATTCCGCCCATCAAACTGAGCAGTAAGAGAAGATGTAGAGCCCTGGCTAGTATTTCCGTGCCCGCGTGCACGCAAAACTGCAGCTATCCCGCCTGGATCACGGGTCAAAGGGAGCTCCGAGCCATCCCTGGCAACAAGACGCCCATTTGGGTCTCCCATCACAAGACCTTCAGTAAATAGCTCCTTCGCAGTGGGGCAGTGCTTCCAGCCAATTGCATGAGCACCAGTAAGCCCACACACGAAGCACCTTTTCTGCCCTTCAGGCGTAGTAGGGCGCGACAGCTGCTGTGACCGCTTCTCCAGGAGAGAGAGCATCTCTGCCTGGTGAATGGTCAATTGATCCATGCGAGCAGCCAAGTCCTCGATGTTCATCTCAGAACGTGGCGCTGGCGCTGCAGTAGGCACAGGATCAAAACGAACCACCCTTTGGGCAGGTTTCGTTAAAGACACTGACGGCAATGGCGTCTGAGCGTCATAACCCACATACAATTGCCGCGCAAAGTTCTGCAGCGAATCTTCTTTGAAAAGAGCCATTAAAATCCTACGCACCTCTTTAATTGATGGCGGTTTCGCTGTAGTGCGATTTGCTTGCGGGAGCTTGGCAATAACCTCACCCATGGTCTTGGAGGGAAGACCTGTGATAAAATAAAGGTTAGCCTCGCCTTCTGTAAGACGCCCGTCATGAGAGAGCGATCCCGAGATCTCCATGAAACGACGAAGGTAAACCTCCACATCGTTCTTCGACTCGAACGACTGCCTAGCCTGAGTCTCTGCGCAAAAAAGCACGCAGATCATCAATGCTGAAGCGAGTCGGTCTGTCCTCAGAGCCATAGAGTCCTTTGAGTTCCTCCTCGGCTTCGGCCCAGCTGCTTGCACTAGGACCGAGCTCTGGAAGGTACCTCACGACGCGCTTCACATCTTCCGTACAATATTGCAGGATATGAGGAGCAAGCTCATCATCGGTAAGACCAGCACGATGACCATGCTGCTTCAGAATGGACAGGAACTCCGTGAGATTCGAGCCATTGAAACTAGGTGCATCGGCTGAACGAGGGATTGGGAGAGGGATAATAGCCTGCATGAATTGCGGCTGGTTCGACATAATGGAGATATGTGTGGGGGTAGGTGGTGTAGGTAAGGGTGTAAAAATGAAAGATGTAGGGGATGAGCTAAGGGATGAAGAGCTCGAGATAGAAGGGAAGGACGATGAGGTAGGTGAAGGCGGGACAATTGATATAGTAGGGTTGGTATGTGAAATTGGCTGGAAGTTATTATCGTCTGGGGAGAAAAATGATCCAGAAGTAGGTGAGGGTAGAGGGGAATCTGCCGTGAAAGACAGAGCAAAGCAGTCAACAAAAAGGGAATCCAGTGGAAGGGATTTTAGGTATGCAAGGAATAGTTATGAAACTACCCCTGCGGTGGTCACCACTGAAGTAGGGTTAAGTACCCGGTAGCAGGTTCGTAATAAAAGGAATAAGGGAGAAGAGAGTGCCGACTGGTAGGTAGGAAAAATGTAATAAAAACGGAGTAAGGGTGTAAGTAATAATCCTGACGCAAAGTCAAGAATAAGATGGAACGACGCGAAGTCTAATTCCTATTTGTGGATCGACGCGAAGTCCAAATCCGTGAGAACGAGCTGAGGAGAGCAGAATCACGGTCAGGTGACCGTAGAGACAACAAGACACGAGATTCTGGTAGAGGGAGAGGGTTGAGTGCACCGCACACTCAGTGAGAGCGAAATAAGACGAGAGAAGCACCCGAATTCGATGAGCTACGCCTCCCACAAAGATGGGAGGTGGTGGTGAGAAGCCCAAGAGAAGGTGTCCATTCCACGTGTCCGGAGAGTTTACATGACCAAGTAACGAAATCTCACCCGAGGCGTCCGTTCTCTTGGACCCTCGGGGCTGCCAGTATGTAAAAAAGTGTATGTAATGCCCATGTCAAGGCAAAAGCCGCGCTTCCAAGCAACTTACCACCTCGCAAACTCACGGTATGCTATAGAAGCAATGGCTAGGTCTGTATGCTGCTCAGGTGAAGGAACTGCCCGCCAACAGCCCGGTGTCCCCCGCAAGACACCCCCAAGAGCAAGACCTACAAGCCGTGAGTCACAAGGTGGCTTGCCGCCCGAAAGAACGTCAACGAAGGGTACGTAAAATTGACAGACAGCAGGAATTAAGTTACCGTAACCTTTCCAGCATGTAGTTCGTTGGTTACAGCCTTTTGTGAGCTCGAAGTAAGACCTGGATGAAAGACAAGCGAATCTAAAAGTATGGTTAGGACGAAATATTAGCTGTGAATAAGGTAAGTGTAAAAATAGGTGAAAGAAGAGAAAGAAGGATCGGCGCTGTCATTCCGCCCGTCAAGACAGATGCCGTGAAACCAAGCATGCAGAGATATTCCACACGCCGGCTCTCGGCCCCTGCCACAACGCACAAAACGTCCGGCACCCGCGCACTTGTGTTCAACATAAAGGCTGTACGCAACTGGTTCAGCTTCTCCAACTTCTCAGAGAAGAACATTCCATGTTCTACTGTTTCCACGCTAGCGCACTCAAATCTACACCGCCGCAAACTCTGCGGGACAATTTCCTGGTGATATCGTTTCTTGTACCTCAACCGTTCGACTGCCAAGGGATGCTGACTGGTCAACATTCGTGTCAGAGCCTACGATGCGCTGCATTCACCACAAGTACCAGGTAGTGCCGAAGAACAGCAGTGATAGGTCTGGGTGGATCTTTCTCCAGAGGCTCGAGGCGCCCGTGAAGAAGGTAGAGATCCTGCATTCATTGCTGCCCTATAAACAGCTTTACCCAGCGCATCACATATATCTCCCGTGAGATCCGGCAAGGAAGGTAAGTCCACTGGAAAGCGAAGTTTCCGGAGTGCATATGCCAGGTCCATCCACTAGCCCTGATGGCCATCAAGGTAGCAGTTATACGAGTCCTCGAGTGCAACCCTCGCATAATGAGTTTCCTTCAAGGAAATCAAATATTTCAGGTAGCACAGCGCAAGACTAAGTCGCCTATATCGCAACGGGACGAGACCTAGCTCAGTGAACAACGGTGCGCACATAGAGTACTGCCCCAGTCTGAGCAGCCATCTCAAAGAACAGTGCTGTATTTTCTCCAGCAGTTGAAGGGCATTTTCATCGATGTCAATTATAACGTCTGCCCTGCTCGCAAGATGGGGATCAATACACGCCATTGTGCAAGAGACGCCCTTCCTGGAGAGGAAGGTCCCCAATATACGCCTCGATTCCCAGCACTGAGTACCCGGTGCCGCGCGCCGTTGAGGCCTTGGCCGCATAATGGGCTGCAAAGATATTCCGTGCCGTGGATTGGAATGTGATTCCCACATAACAGAAACGGTCTTTGTACCGAACTTTGCGTTCAATGTGAAGATCGGGATCTCCTCTGGTATCGGCCCAAAAACCATTATCCATAACTTCTTAGCATTGGCTTCCAGCATATTATTCCCACACCAGCATGCAAACGTGTCCAAGTACCTCTGTAGACCCTGCGGCGAGTATGACACCACAGCCATATCATCTGCGTGCTCCAGATGAGACATGACGTTGCTGCACAATAACACATCATCTGGGTCCGGATGCAACTTGAAATCGGCGAAAAAAGGTCCCAAAGGGTTGGGGAAGCTGGATCGCCTATGAGCACGCCAATGTCCGAGTGGAAAACTTCTGAGTGTGCACCCCCCATAGTCACCACATATTCCATCCACATCCAGTCAAAGAGCTTGCCACTGACTCCCATTTTATAGAGCTTCACCCACAGAAGATCACGGTTGGTCAAAGGGAAAGCAATCGTAATATCCAGAATGCGACCCACAATGTCCGACCTTCCGCTCAGGCACGTTCAACCATAGTGGGCAGCACAAAACCGTTGTTATTGGGACAGTAATGCTCTCGAAACCCATTCTGGGAGTTCGGAATAATTCCGTGCTCCTCTACCCACTCGTAGATGCGCTTGTGAAAGAACAGACACACGAGTTTGAGAAAGCAACTCTCAAGCCCAATAGTGCGATAGCTCCCCGCCTCTGAGAGAGGTTTGTCTTTCTTGGGAATGCCGCAATAAGGGTGGTAAACCACACTGTTGGTGCGTCATTGCGATCCACACATTCGTTGATAAGTTTACAGAGCACTGAGTTCTCGATTTCCATATTCTCGCGGTAGTGGACTCTGTCCAAGCCAATGGCTGTGTTATAATGCAACCTGAGATGATCTTTCGCCCACTCAATATCCTCTTCCGTAACCTTGCGATTCAGCGAAGGGTAAGGGGATGATTTTGATGGAAGAGGAATATTCTCTGCGCACTCCTCCACAACACGCAGGCGCTCCTTATCAAAACTCGGAGGCAGGGGCTGAGGCGCATTCATACGCTTCTCAAAACACGTCGCCAGATCAGCCAAGGACACCGCTGGTTCTCGAGGCTTCAGGTCCGCCATGCTCCAATAGACTTTCCAAAAAGCTGCAGAATTCGAAGACGCATCCGTCAGGCGCTTCAGATCTGCTTGCTGCACCATTCTATTCAACACCCGACCACGATGTGCCGCATAGTGGTAGCTCGTGGGCATACCATCAGACTTATCAGCAGGCACCGTGGCCGTCTCCCTCTGAGGTACTTCTGGGATGTCACAGAGAACCTTGACTGGCATGTCAAATGGAAGACTTTGTAAAGGGGTCACAGGTGCAGTACATGGCACATAGTTCTTTGAAGGCAGCAGCATATGTGCGCCTGCCTTGGCTGCGAGATCTGCCCCCTCATTATGAGATTTCCAGGGATGTACCGCGGCTCTGATTGAGATGATGTGTTTGCTTAATACTACAATTCATCTATGAATTACATGACCCATTTGAGGAAATCCTCTGGTCTCTAGTAGCGGCGCTGGTTGCAAGCTGAACAAAATCCATCAATATTTGGGGCTATTGTGGAGTCAGAGGAGCATAACGAAGATAGAGATGTGGAGGGCCCACTATATTGCTCCGGGTAAAGATGACTGGTAAGGGAGACCTATTAAATCGCCTTTTCTGAAAAAGGAAAATGTATCCCGCTCACTATTGGTTGCAGGTGCGGGTGCAAGCCGGTTGAACACAACCAGATGAGTGGTTGGGGCTGAACTTGCACCGAGTGCTTGAGCACTTCACCTTCAAGAATACAAGGCGTCAATGCGTGTATGTAAGGCGAGGAAGATCAAGCCATACCTCAACCGGGGGCTACGCAAGGAAAGTCAGAACAATCGCATTGGATGGTAACAGTAAAACCCACAAGGTTCTCGGCGTGGCCACAGCGGGTGAAAAGGTTTCGCACACTGTCCTTGGCGTCAGCTATGGCTTCCACTATGGAAAATAAAGAGTGAAAGGTACTCACTGACGCCAACGACACATGATAAGCAGTATACGTTAAAAGAAGAAGTAATCGGGGAGTTGAGGGTGGAAAAGCAGATCGTCCGAACGCTCTTCTTATAGCGGCCATGCCTTGTTAAAAATACCTTCTCCGTCTCTTGGGGTGCTGAACAAGTGGAATTAATATGCCTGTGTACTCAATCATCATTTGCGGGCTTGGTACTGTGCGAAGGCTACGATGGAGACCGCCTACGCAGCAGACCAGATGTGTCCATGGTTCTGTGCGATTATCTAGATTAAAGATTAGCTGAATGAATTTCATTGTCTGCGGTGAATGGCGAGCCGAGTTCGGTTGAAAGACTTACCATGATGAACGAGTAACAACCACAGGAATTGAACGGTCGGAGGTGATGGAAAAACGTTCGGTGATCCGTTGAACTTGTTACGGGCGGAAGGTAACTCTGAATATACTTATCGCACTTGCTTCGAAAGCGGAATCCGATACGTTGTCAATCCGTTGCATTTTTACTTGAAATGACTCACTTCGATCCGCATCGTTCTTCGCAAGTCAGCGCTTTGTGGCCACAGGTTTCACCTTTTTAGTCACTGAGTTTCCCACGGGAAATGGGAACCTCAGTTAATGATTAAATGCGGTGTTCACCAGGTTCAGGCGGTTGGGATAGTGCCGCCTAGTCAGTTAAGAATGCAACCCGCTAACAGCATTGCTGTCCGTGAATTTAGGGTGCAGACTTGCTAATTTTCCTGATTGATAATTACCCTGAACAATCGGTGCTGCCTACTCGAACTCTCAGTACAATAATTGAAATCTCTCCCCGGATGCATCCGACCCAGATCTGGAGTATTGGGATGGGTACTAAATTGGCCATAGTTTAATGCCAGAGGGGCCATTCCGTTCGGGTCCGCCGCATTTCACGAATCACTGTGCATTCTTGGCGAATGAATGGCGGAACGAACCATGCAAAAATCTATTCAATAAAATGTGGCGATGATGAGGAGGGCCGTAGCCCTGAGACGAGGCGGAGCCGACATGCTGAATGGAATGAAGTGTCAATCGACTGGTTTGATTGGTTTGCACAGTCCCAGTCGACCAACGCACCTAAATCAGACTGAACCCCAAAATGGGGAAAGGATCGGGGAGATTTCTCTCCGAACTGAGCCGCCGGAGAAACGGAATCTCGGCTCCACCTGCGCTGGGCAGATGTGCTGGCGTCCCAGCCCAAAATCACGTAACACAGCGGCACACAAATTCGCGGCATACAGCCTCCCAAACAGGTTCGAGTGTGTTGAGTAAGGTGGCCTGATCCTGGAATGTGGGAGCACGGTTGACGGCTTTTTCTTTTTGTGTGGATATGCCGGCGTTCAGACTCCAAACCCGAAATCATAACACAGAGGCATACGAGAGTCGCGGAGCACCGGGTGGATGACTGTAAGGGTGGGCCCACTGGAAAGCAGATATTGGATCGTAGACATGGAGTGTGCAAGTCCGAAGAAAAAGAAAAACAGGGGATTTATAGTGTTGGAATAGCCGGTGGCTGAGCGAGCATCGGAGCTCGACCAACCGTGGGAGCGAGATCAGTAAGCTGGTGGAAATGACTGATGCGCCTCCCCATGGATGAATAAGCATGTTGAATAGTATAAAAGCAGCTCCCATAGTGTAATTACCGTAGCCTCTTGTAACCCACCTGTCCTATCTTACTCTAGGACAATGACCCAATTTTTACATATAGTTGGGGGCATACATATATACACCATGTTCAAAGCCAAAGGATATCTGTGGCAGATTTTCAGAGACACTCAGTGGAATCATGCCAATGTTGATATGAGCATTTGACTTCAAGAGGATGAAAAGGGAATGATGACGAGCTTGGCAGCATGCTAAAGCCGTTTCAATCACTTCTGCTAATTTTCAATCTGCTCAAATCTTCCCCCTTTTGCTCCAGACCGACGGAATCGCCCCCAGTCCATCCAGATTCACTTCCCCGCCGTTCACCGCTTACCATCGAGCACCAGATCGTGTACCAACTCCAATATTTCCTTATTGGTCTTTCCTCTGACTTCAATTCCGCTCCATTTATCTTGTACAATAAACCCTTTTCTAGTATATCTCTTCAGTTCTGACCCTCGATTCGAGCCCCCAGAATGGCTTTACTTCAATCGGTCTAGTGCAATTGTGCACTCGCCTTGATTTCCATCTTGATTCTTATCTCCTTTCCTTGTCTGTATTAATGTTTTGGACTATATACGACTGAAGGTCCCCAAATCTGTAATAGGTATTATTTATTGTACGATTTACCTTTTTTGTGTACTCCCCTACTTTTCTCTATAAGTGCTCGAGTCATTCTGTAATATATTCAGTTCGTTTTTCCCCCACGACTTGTACTCAACTTAGGAATCACATCATCTCCGTTCTCGCTGTCGCTCTCGCTCTCCGCTTGCCGTTCACGTCTATCCTACTCATCTTCCATCAGTTCAGTTCGCTAGGCCGCTCGGTTACCAGTCACGGTGCCGGATTTGGTTGTTCACTCGCTTATACATATCTTTCCGTCCTTTCTAGTGCCGCTTACCAGTTTCAGGTTTGCTCGCGCTTGGACGGTCGGTTAGCGTGTCAATGAATACCCTACCCTTGCCGTTCGTCAATGTTGCATCAGGAAAATGTGAAATTGCTATGGGCCGCTATGGGCCGCTATGGGGATCTACAGAAACCAGAGAGACATCATAGACATCAAAGTAAAAGGCTGTCTATGATAGAAAGGTGGGAAGGGGTGCCCGACTAGAGACACCACTCAGTCTATCATAACACCATAGACAGCATAATCACGGAAGTGTCTATAGTTCTCAACGGCCACTTGAACACAAAAAATACAAGAAAATAAAAATATATTGCAAGTACAGACAGATACATGATAACAGGTACGTAAGTACAGAGGGGAAATGGGATTTGCGTGTGTGAAATGGGGGAAGGTGTGGCCAGATGTTAGTTGGGATCGCCAATTCAGTTCCCTTCGCTTTGGAGATTCAGCTTGCTTGAAGGACCTAGAAAGAGCACCTCTTGAATTTGATATTTTTGACGGCTTGTGAGGTGCGCTGCAGAACGACAATAGCAGTACGGAGAAGAGAGTGCTCGAGACCTTGAGAAGACTTGGAGATTCCGGAGTTTGTAGGTAAGAAATAGCTGCCATCAGGAAGAGTAATCCTAGTTTATTTCTTGAATTTTTCTCTTGAGGAATCACCAAGCCGACTAACTGATTGAGACGGTGACTGCGTAGCTAACTTGATGGATTTGAGCAGTGGTGATGGGGTTGGCAAGTCGCGAGGTGACGAAGCGCATTCAATGGGTGAAGGAGGTGGGGGGAAAGGAGGGAAGGAGACGTGGCATGATCAACTTCGTTTTAACAGGCAGCAACCGAACTGTCACTGTTAGTCGCATCGGCAATCTTTGACTGAAACTTGCCCATGCCGGCAAGCTGTTAGGCTGTTTGAACTTTGCTCGGGAGCGGCGAAGTCTGGATGCAAAGTGAAGGCAAAGTCCACTTGTCATCTTGTCTGATATCATATTTCAAAATCAAGTCTTGGTCAGGATGTTGCAAGGCTCCGTGCAAAGAATGTTGTCACTGTCAATCGCATCAGAAATCTTTGACTGAAACCTGCCTATGCCAGCAAGCTCTCAGGCTGTCTGGATTTTGCTCGGGAGCGGCGAAATCAGGATGCACAGTGAAGGCAATGTCCACTTTGTCTTCTTGTCCGATATCATATTTCAAAATTCAGTCTTGGTTGGAATGTTGTAAGGCTCGGTACAAAGAATGTTCTCGCTAATTTTTGAGGATTGAATATTTTGACAGCGTGATCTAACATTATGGGAGTCCATGGAACAATGCTGGCAGCAATCACCGATGGGACATAGTTTGTTGAAGTACTTTGGCGGACATTATAGATGCAGAGTTCGGCTATGTCGTCCATAATAGACATCAAGTCAGGTGCGTAAGAGCTATAGACATCTGGAGTGCGCCAAAGACTCACATAGACCTACATAGACGCGTAGTAAGTCTTCATAGACCACGGAAGACAAGCAAAGACCTGGATAATGCCCCCTGATTCTTTATAGAATTTCGGATATTCCTGATGTGATACGTGCCGTGGCCTGTCGGGGTTCGCCTTGGCGTTAGCCAACGAACCTTAGAGTAAAAAGAACCAAGGCATTGGTTCAAGCGCTGAAGGGTCTTTACAGTTATACGTAGCCTGCCTGAGTCTCAGGGATTCGCTGCGGATCAAAAATTCATTTTGCGAGACCAGGCGCGCTTGATGCTGGGCGAGTAATTAGTTGGATAGAAAAAGAATGCCATGCATGGATCAATATACACTTCACTTGAGCTCAGTAACTGTGAATTGTAGCAAGCGATTGAACCTTTAGTGTCGACGGCCCGACCAAGAGGTTAGAGCGTTTAAAATTAATAGAATCCAAGCCTACTAGAGGATATGATCCGCAACATCAGAACTTGTAAGTTGAGTGGGGTCTTGACGGTCTTGTCTTTACCTGTCCAGCCCGAGTGTGGGCTGTTTGATACAGAGTTTCTCATTTAGGAAGGAGAACAGACGAAGGTGTTAATGCGCGAGACAACGCTTAGCGCAAGATGGCCATGCCGTCATGGCGGTGAAAAAGAAGCCGTAAGTCACGTCGTGACAGTGACTTGCCAATCTCTTTGCTCTCGGGTCTCATCTCGTTCCATCATCTTGGCACGGAGTCCAGTTCTCAACCCAATCTTGCAGTCTACCAAGTGGTGCTGGCGAAACCATATTTGCCAGATTAGTTAGCTTCATCAGCAAACCCTGATTTTTTTTCATAGTGGCTGTAGCCAGCTGTACACCCCCAATCGTGTCTGAAGTTTGTCAAACGTTGGCGATTGATGTTACGACAATGTTTGGCTCAACATTTGTAAAAGATCACCTGGACATTATCAAAACCTTCAAGATGCAACATTTGAGATATGTCTTGAGAAGCTTCTGAAAATGTTGTTCGAAATTGAAAATACATTGACAGAAATGTTATTCAAAATTATTTAGTACTCAGTAGCTGTTTCAATTCGGAACTCGCATGTAAGGACAACACCCAGCTTCTACATGTGTGCCGTGATCCCTGAGAGCAAAATGCAGTGTGCGGTGCCTCGGCGGCGGACTTTTCCCCAAAGAACATATCAATGGTCATGAATTTGGCTTCATGGTATGATACAACTGATTCTGTTGGGGGTATATCATAAGCAAGGCAATGTTTGAAAAGCTTGAACCATGAGATGCATAAGATCTCTGGATTCTTGAGAGCCAGAGTTGAAATAGCGGTGACAGTCCGTGCGCATCAAACCAAACAAGTGCAATGTTGGTGCACCCACAATTGTCTCGTCACATCCTTCCTCTTTCTCCCCTGCGTCAAATTCAACTCGCAAGTCAACTTGTCGCACAGCCTGGCCGCTACCCATCTCAGTCGACAAGTCTCAATCTGGGATTCCGAGAAACTGATCAATCTTGCAAGATGGCGCCTGTTCTCCAACACGGTCACGATGAATCCTCCATGTCCCTTCAAGCTCCCAGCCTCCTTCAACCCATCCCCTGTGATCCATCCAAGCCAAGCTCAAAAACCTATCTAATTCTCGATGTTGTCAGTCTCAAGCACCCAAGTTGCTTCAAATCTACCCTCAAGCCTCAGACACAACGCTGTCTGTCCAGGTCCTCGGCCCACTGACTGTGCCACAGGTTGCCACCGCCGCCAGCGCTACGGCTAACAAATCCGGCTCAAATGACGGCGATTGATATCGGACTCTCAGACACGGATCTTGAGGGCGCCATGCGACGATGACGAGGATCGGTGGACTCAACGGCAGTACAGTGTGCGGGTACTCCAGTGAGTTATTTGCCCCCCCTCCTTTCCTGCTGCCTTTTCCCACCTTGACTCACACTACTTCTCCTTCTCGCATGCAAACAGGACCCCGTGCGACACTCAAGTGCCTGCCCCTCCTGCGCAGGCACAGTTGCCTTCACCGTCCTTGGATATACGCTCACGCTTGATGTATCTCATTTGGCATGGTTACCTTGACCAACAGCAGGTCGGCGGGAAGGTGGGAATGCGAGGTTTGGTGACCACTATCACCTCCATCATGCCAGGTAGTTTGTGTACTGTGTCTGTTGTCCGTCAATTTTGGTATAATACACGATTTTTTTGGCCCTATCAAATGCGGGAAAGCTAGTCTTACAAATGTCTAAAAGAGTGTCTGGTAAAGGTTCTTAAGAATGTTTCCCCAATGGCACATTGGCCAAGCCTTGTGGGATATGATTATCTTTATTTCTCAAATGTTTGGCACAGCATTCGGTGACGATTACGGCGAAAACCTTGCTGAAACATTTCTAACAAACGGCGGTGTAGTTCCGGGCCTTTACATAGTTCTACGTAGTGTTCTGTAGTATTTGGCCTTTTATGTAGGGCCTGTAGTCCCCTGGATTTTTTGGCCATTTATGTAGTGCTCTGTAGTTTTTGGTCCTCTACATAGTTTTCAGTAGTTTTAGGGTCTTCACATAGTTCTGGGTAGTTGCAATACTTTTGATACTTATGGTTCTATGATACCTGACATGCCAAAAACTGATGCATTGCGACAGGTATGGCAACACATTTTTCCTCAACTCGAAGTCTTTTTCATTTTTCAAACCAATAGAGAGGTTGTGCCAAAGCGGCATGAGCGGCATGCTGCTCATACCGCTTTTTGAGCATTGCGCAAAGCAGCGTGGGGGAAATACATCCCGGTGCACCCCAAACTGAGATGTAATACTTAATTCACGTACTCTGAGGTTGTGCAGAAGAAATGATATTGATGTGGCTGTGCTGGAGATCGTCAAACGGCTGTCATTTCACGTCATCAGTTGCTCCAAAGTCTCATGGTCCGCAACATTGTAAGAAATGATGCTGTCAAATTGAGGTTTCTCACGCTTACTTTACTATCAATTCACGAAATAACAAACTTGGACATAAAACACCAGTATTGACAAGATTCACAATTGAGGAAGGGGTATTTAAGTAAGAAAAATTCCGGCATGCCGCTTGGCGCAAGTGCCAAAAGCGGCATGCCGCATTGGCGCAACCTCTCTAATATCTAGAGTATTCTCGTGTCCCAGGCGCTACATTGACCAATAACAAGTATTCTAAATGTTGCTGTGGGGAATGAAGTGCGTGAAGAGGTCGGGAAGCACGGGTCATCCTGCCACCCCATCAGCAAGGATGGCTCGGTAAAGGGTCGGTGAGGGAAGCGTCAGGGTGCCTCGATGAGTTGAGAGGGTCCTGTTGAAGTAGTGGCTTGGCTGGCCATATAGCCGGGGTGACAACTCTTGTTGTCGCCCATTGACACCGTTATTCCCCTTATCTAATTTCATTTTCCTTTACTGTCTCATATTGTTAGCTACGGGCTCCTTACCTACCAATCATCTACTTAACCCGCAGCTACTCCGAGACATACCTCAGTCGTTCACCCTTTGAAGTGCCCGACTGAGGTATGTGCTCTTCATCCTATTTTATTTATTCTTCCTTTACTTACGACTCTATTAGTTTTTACTTCTCTTATAGGTATTTACTCAATACAGTCGTTCACCCTTTGAAGTGCCCGACTGAGTCTTTACTTCTCTTATAGGTCCAAATTACGGCAGGGGCAATGTCAACGAAGAGGACATCGTGAGTGAGTGTGAGCGATGCGTCACGGGCGAAGACGCAGCAAGTAGAAGACTGGTGTAGGATCGGGATCCGGAGTGGGAGTCTTTGTGCGACTAGATTGTGGAGTTGTCAGCAAAGACGGAAGACAAAAAGAAGGCCGACACGCACCGATGCAATCGACTCTCCAGGCCATTGTCTGCAGCACAGCGGAGCCCTTGCGCACAGTGTACGTGCGAGCTCTGTGCACAAAGTCTTTGACTTGTCCCGTGGACTCTCTTGCCATTCTGCCTTTGGGACAATAGGAGCGCGGCCGTGAAAGTGTTCCAGGCGTCGCCTCGGAGTCGAGGTGCGTGATCAACTGTGCGAGGTTGTTCGTCCCAGCATCAAGACACTGCATAGAAGAGGATTCCGCTCCCCACTGACACACGCCAGATGGCACTTGCGCTGCACTTGGATTTTGTGGGTGTGTGTGTTGTAAATTAAGCGGGGAGAGCGAGATCAAATGAAGAGAATGTAGGATTGCAATAGCACTGTTGGTTAGAAGGCTGCTTTTAGAGAAATCAGATGCTCTAGCAGGATTGTACAGTGAGCTTATATACTACAGAAATATGTATCTAGAAGGTTCTCCGTGTATCTACTGAATATTACTAAGGTTACTAATCAAGTGTCTGAAGGCTGAGCTGCATTATCAATTCCAACAGGGTGGTGGCGGGTGCTTCGACTTTGAAGACAATTGGGTGGAGGATGATGCAGGCTCAGAGGGCGAGTACAATGCCATGGCGTTTGTGCTGCATTGGAACAACGCTGCACCCATCTGCTTTCCCCCTCCTCCCGCTGCTACTGGCAGCAGCTGCGTCTGCCGCTACACAAACATCGGCTGAGACACCTGCTGCGTCGGGTGCTCGGGTGGCACGTTCTGCAGGCTCGCAGGCCGCCGGTACGTCGCGTACGGTGCGGAGGTGCTGGGGACCTTTCGAGCGAGGGTCAGTTATCAAGGCGCCCATGCTGAGAGGACGCGGATGGGCCTGACAGACTGAGCAAGCCGCCCGCGTTGCTGCTGCGATTGAGCGAGCCCTGCGCACTGGGATTGAGAGAGAAGGGCGGAACTCCCCACGCTGACACTGCGCTGGTATTCCGCTCTCGGTGCGGGAGCCAACAGGTGGACAGGAACGCTGGACACGCTGAGGGAGTTGAAGCGTTTCTGGTTATAGGCAGGGAAGGACTGCTGTGAGGGTGAGAGGTCTGTATCAGACGTAAAGGAAGGAAACAGTGGTTATTTAGGCGGTGATGGAGACAAAAAGATAAGAGGAGGGAAGTGCAAGAAGGAAATGATCAGAGACCATAGTCGACAGAGAAAGGCTAAAGCAGAAGACTGCATACACTGCTCCAAGACACTTGCGCTTCTCAACGAGGATGAAAGCAGCACCCACCTCCTGTTAGCGTATGGGTTCTTCGGGTACGCGCTGTGAGGTGCGGGTGGCTTCGGGATGGGATCAGAATGGATCGGGCCGATGCTGTTATGTAGTTACACGTGACGGATTGAAGGTTTCTTCATCCATTTGACGTCCCTTGTATCGTAGGGCGACAAATGACTGTATTTCTGGCTTGGATATCAGCTCGGGAGCATCCAGCGGCTCGTTCTCCTTAACATCTACTCGGAAATCGTCTGCTTGAGTGGATGTGCATGTCCATAGTCGCTCCCACACCAGACACGAAGTTGCAAGCCAGTCTGCCCGCTCCCCGCTCCCTGACAAGACACCCAAAGAAGTCCTTCCGAAACAAGAAATTGCATGAAAAGATGGTCGTTGACTGAGTCCGAGACAAAGAGCGAGCAATGAGCAGCGCCTTGCAGACCACGCATCAGGAAAATCTGAAATTGCGTTATAGACCCAAATAGCCCAAGAAAGTCGAGATAGACCCGAAAGCAAACAGCTGTCTATGTGGGACACGTGGGAGGGGGGTGGTTGTTCCCGAAAGACCGCCATAGACACCGCCCACACTATATAGTGCCATAGACACGATAGTCATGATAGCTCTCATAGTTCTCAACAGACCACGGAAACACGCAGAAAATGTAATAAACAAATATATTGCGAGCAGGGAAAAATACATAGTACTACGGAGGAAGGAGAGCAAGCCAGTGGGGTGTGGTTCGCAAAGACATGATGGGAGCTTGACATAGAGCAAGCGGATTCTGAAAGCTTGGAGTTAAAGACATTGTTGAGGTTGCAGGGGAGCTTGCTAGTTTTGCGACACTTGAAGAAACTTGGCGGCTTGGCGAGATAAACTTGAAGTGCGTGTTCGGCTTGACAAAACTTGAAGAAGCGACGGCTTGAGAAAAGAAGAGTGATCTTAAAAATATATAACTTGATGTATATGACCAGGTGAAAGTGGCAGTAGCTAGATTCCTTGAGTACTCGAGTCCTGAGTAGGTTTACCCGGCTGGCAGTCAAGTGTAATTCGCATGGAGGATACATGTGGTGCGCGACTGCGGGGGTGATTCATCGAGTAGTCAGAGAATGGAGCCCGAGGAAACATTCTGTTGGCTGCTGGCGCTGGCGGGCATCTGGTAAAAGGAGAGGGGAAAAGTTGGAGGGAAGGAAGTGGGAGAAAGAAAGAGACGACGTGGCAAGAGCAAACAGGTTTCATTGTTGACGGGCTGTCAGATGTCAGTGTGACAGGTTCGAGATTGCCGATCGGCTGTGCGGAATTCCGAGGCCAGAGCGACTTTCACTTGTAATTCATACTGTCTCAACGGTATGAGTATCTGGCCGTGGCCCGTGGCGCTTCAAGGTTGCATTGCATCGTCAACCTGAAGATATCTGCTGGTAGACTTGCTTCATCTGATCTGCTTCATGAACCACTCAACGAGTCAAGTTCTTCCATTGTTCCACTCGCAACCCAGCATAAGTTATTAACAAGCTTGCAATTGATTTTGGAGGTGAATTTCTTAGCTGTACTGAGAGATAACCGGAGAACCAACGTCAAACTCAAAGACATTCAATGACCACGGAAGTTACCTACCTCAAACACATAGCCCATGAAAGACTGTCATAGACAGTGATAGTGGGTCCTGAAATTCCCAAAGACCCACATAATCGCCGCTTACACTTCATAGCATTTCAGATTTTCCTGATGCGTGCACGCCAGGGCTCTCTTCACGTCAAGAAAATCTCGCCCCAAAAATGCAAGAAGATGGAAAGAATGAATGAGATGAAGTCAAGTACTCGCCTCGTAAAATGCTGCACCTGCGGACACTAAGAATGTTGACCATATCGAGCGGCGTGTAGTAGGCGACAGTGTTGTCAGGGTCAGTCAAAAAGGGTCACAAAACGACAGAAAGTTTTGACAGGTCAACAGTCTGACCCGTCAGACGCCCCGTCAGACCACCGTCAAAGACGATCGGCTTTGCCTTCCAAACACTCCGGAAGTAGGACCGAAGTCTCCGAGACGATGACAGTCATTGATGATGCAATGCTCAAGAAAAAGCAAAAGGATGCGCCAAAGGTCAGGAAGGTCAGTGATCAACCCCTCGACTTTTGACTTCCGACCGAACATTTCTGACTGACCCCGTCAGACGGGGTCAGTGACAACACTGGACTAGGTGATGTCACCAGCGCGCCCAACCGCCATTGATCCTGGGAGGGCACCAGAAATATATGAAAGGGAACGAGCAACTCGAGCACTGAAAGCACACTTTCAGTGCTTGTGATGCGGTCAAAAACATCTAAATATTTGGCCACGGTTCATTTTTTTTTTGGGGGGGGTGTAGGGTTAAATGATCACGATAGCCGACATAGTCGTCTTCGAGCCACCCACTAAGTTGTATCCAGGGGAAAGCAAGAAACCCCGGAATTTTATGAGAAGTTCACCGCCAAGGAAATGCCTTACGCACTTCTGTGTGGGACTCATGACTTCACTAGCACAGCCTCCGCAGACCACCCCCATACTTAACTCTCCGCCTCTCTCTCCGCTGTCGCTAGCTTTATACCCACTAAAACCCCGGCGCTCTGGGTCCAGTCGACTGGGAGCCTGTCCTCATCTTTCAGTACCCCCTTCCAGGTTCTGAGGACAGCTTTAACTGGGAGTGCTTTCTTTCCGTATTTCCCATCAGTCATATCGCAGTCCAGCTGCAGCCTCGCATTCATGGCTTTAACCCATCGGTCGTGGATTTCTTGGTGTGTGGCGTGTTTCCCTTTATTTTCGATAACTCTGTCGCATCTGAGTTTCTATATCTGGTGCACAGACTCAGCCATAAGGATTCGGTATAGCCTTGCATCCCCAGCCTTGATTTTCCCGTCCTTGTCTTTGAAGATGGCTAGTCCGGCTGATATTATTGTCCCAATCCCTGGCCAGGCCCAGTTCAGATTTCCTTTCATCCAGAGCTCCTTCGCCAGCTCCCAGACCGCTTTCTGCCCTGGGGCTTCGCATTGCGACATTAGGGGAAGTCAAACATCTCGGGCATTTCGATTCTGATTTCGATTCTCGATCGATTCTTGCTCGATTCTTGTCCAGAGAATCGGACCAGAATCGAGCGAGAATCGCTCCAAGTTTGACCGCCCCCTTTTTGAAGTCGATTCTCCGTCGATTCTGATTGACCTCAGTAAATAGAATTAAAATAACAATTCTTTTTAAAATACCTGCGCCATCAATTGTCTCATTCCACTTGCACGAACTCCCTAATGCCTTGACTTTCCTTGCGCCAGAGCCGCGCTTGTGTGGTCTTGAAGACTTTCTTAGACTAACACACAGCTAACATCAAGGCCCGTCTGTGGCGGAAACTCAAGGAAAGTGTCTCCTTGCACGCTGGTCGGACAACGGAGAAGGCCGAACTTTTGCCGCGGCGCCAGCGGGGGGCGGCACCTGGGCGTCCATCATCGTGTACTCGGGCCGAAGAAGCGAGGATCAGCAGCAACGATTCTGGATCGATTCTGAATCGCGATTCTTGGCTGTTCCTCCTCTGGAGGAGGAACACCGATTCTGTCGATTCTGTTTTTGATGGCGATTCTGGCTCGATTCTGGACCTCAGAATCGACATCAGAATCGATCCAGAATCGTTTTTGAAAACATGTTTGACTTCCCCTATTATGTGTTTCATTGTTTCTATTGTTTCGCAGTGGTGACACTCTGCCCTTTCCTTATTCTCAGGTAAGTTATATTCTCTCAGCCAGTGGGTTCCTATGATGTATTAATCATGGGTGAGCATCCACTGGAAGTAGGACTTCCATATTTTGGCTTCAGTGGGAATGTATCCAAAGTTGTCCTCGGCCTCAGCCTTGGCCCTTTCTAAGTTAGCGACCGTGCGGTCTCTCTTTTTCAGTTTCTTCTTCATCTTTCGTGCTCTGATGGCCTTATATGCCAGGGACTGCGTCATTGCTGACAGTTTGGCTCCTGTTACCTTCAGTGTCGGAGGAATTTCCAAGCTGATGTTGTCAGCTACTGGCTTCTTTGCCCCCTCATCTGCCTTCCTATCAGCACCTTCATTTCGTATGTGCTCATTATGGCCTTTGACCCACTTTATTTTTTGTCTCACGTTTCCTTTTCCGCAGGGTTGCAACTGTGGCTTGGGCGAGTTCCTTATTTCAAATTTGCAACTCCTATGTAACCTTGGTCTTCCATTTTCCTCCTGTTCTTCGTCACCATATTGATGGCATATTTGGAGTCACTTCTATTTGAAGGATAAGGCAAGTCATCATGTAAATCTTGATGTGCTCGGGAGACCCGAATAATGAATGTGATTCAGTGAAGTGAGTACAACAGATCCTTTAATCTGAGGCTTTTTGTCAATGGAATTGACGGCCCGCTTTGCGGCTAGGCCAGAACGGGGCCGAGTCAAATTACTTGCTCGGGAGTCACTTCGAAACAAGTGCCGTTCTGGATGGCGTCCGTCAAGACCAGTACACAAGATAAACCCAGATCTGAGTGAAAGACACGATAACACCAAGGCATACCAAACGGAGCATAGCTCCCAGAGCAAAGCTCGCTGCGTGGTCGAATCGAACTGCAACCCTAATAGAGCTAGGTGAAGTCAAAAGCGAGTGTGATTAAATGTTTATATCTATAATATCGTGTCGGATGCCCTGAGAGAAAGCAAAAGCACGAATCTTTGCATCCCAGGCCTTGGAAATATGTAAAGGTATAACCTTCTCCAGTCGATGCCAATAGATCAGGAAACATAATGATGTCCAGCCGCCAACTTTCATCACTATCTCGGGAGCAACATCATCAAGTAACAATTGGAGAGAGCCTCCGATGCGGTAGCTGTGCCCAAAGACGTTCTCAAGGCCCTGTGATTTGTAAATGAAAGATGAGAAATCTAGGAATGATTGTTTGACTAGTGGTGTTCAATTCCCTGAGTCGTCGCGAAAGGAAAAGAGAGGCGTATCATGGGCGTGAGAGTGATTGATGGCCAAGTGGTTGTCGATGGCCCGTACAGGACAAATTCATTGTCTGTGGATGTAAGAATTGCCTCCCCGCCCAAAATGCCCGTAGTTTTAGTCCAAGGAATATGAAAACTGATAACTGAACGACGCCCTGCCTAAATTCCCCATGTCAGAAACTGATGATATGTGATTGAAATATGTTCGCGTGTGAATTCACCTTCGAGCGCGACATCCGTGTAGAGCGCGTTACGTCGTGATCAAGGCGGAACTTGCTCAAAGATTTTATGAGCAATTCCCCAAGTCTACGACACCCCCCAAAATGCAGCGAGAGCGGCCGCCCAAATTGCTGCATCTCCTGGTTGGGAAAGATCCAGACACGCTCTCAATGCTCGGAGATGGTCAAGTGTGATGGGACCACGCGGAGGTCGCTTGGAAGAGACAACCTTCTTGTCTGCCCCCTTCAGGATGGCCGGTATCCATCCCTCTTTGCCGTACCATTCAGCTTGATTGTAGATGTGCCATAAACGCAAGCCATTTATCCAATTTCGAATTGCTTTACCCGAAAGAGTGCCATTTCATTTCATTAATTCAGTGTTGTTACTACATGTGGCCCAAGGGCTATGGTAGTTGTGCTACAGCGGTGTTATGGTCGTTCCGTGTCTGGTGTATGATAGCTACGAGGTTTTCTAATCTAAGTATGAGAGATTGATAATAAGGAAATAAAGTAAGAATCGTGCGTTGGTAAAGGCGTGGAGAGCAAGTATCGTAAGGATTTTTAGCCGGACGACGGAGGTGGTGGTATGAGGGTATCGTGCGGGGAGTTTTCATGATGGTATGGTACAAATATTAATAGAGTATAAGGTATAAGTGAAGAGAGATAGGAAATGAGAGAGAGAGAATAACCCGAGGTACGAGGACGTGAGCGGGGGAAATGGTAGGCTCACATGAAGCGGTTCGTTGCCTCGACGAAGTTCGCCAGCGATCTCAGGAGCTTTGGCTCGGAGAGGAGCGGGGTGACGTGAAGCGGACCGAAGATGCCAGCCTTCCTCGCTGCGGCGTGTAGTGGTTGGCGGTGAGGCTCCCATGCCGGACATTCCAGCAGGAAGTGCGCGCGCGTCTCGTACGGTGCTCCGCATGCTTCACAGGCCGGCAAGGTGATAAACCCGGATTTAAATCGGTATGCGTTGAGGTGGCATGGGCCGGTCCGGAGCTGCGAGATGTGGGATGAGGTCTTGCGAGCAATAGTGAGGGAGGAGTAGAGGGAGATAGGAATCAGGGACGGTGGCGACTTGTCGATGCGTCTGAGATCCCCACCGGTTTTCGAGTTCTTCCATAGGATATCCCATTCGCCGAGGACTTGGAGTTGGATGAGACGCCGGACAGTGGTGAGAGATACGAAGGTGGAAGGGTCGGGAGGGCGGGTCGTGGCTTCCTTGGCTGCGGCATCAGCTAGCTCGTTCCCGAGCGTTCCGATGTGGGCGGGCGTCCAGAGATTGAGAATGGTGAGGTGAGGTCGAAGTGGGAGCGCGCTGCGGACCAGGATGTCGTACCGGATGACCCTGAATTGACCTGAGCGCGGGGACGTGGACAAGATGCCCCCGCAGCGCGGCCTGCGAGTCCGCGACGACCAGAACGTCATCATGGCCATCCCAGATCGCCTTACCCGTAGCCTGGCATAGTCCCTCCATCTCCCCCTCACACACCTGGCCCTTCCCCAACGGCACCACGATCCTCTCCTTCTCTTTCCCTCCCTCCACCCGCACCGCCGCTCCTCCAGCCCGCCCGTCCAGCAATGATCCGTCCGTGAGCCATGTCGCCTGGCGGCGTCGTTCATCGCCCATCGCCGCCTCCAGCGCCTTCAAGGCCTCGTCCTTCGGTAAGATGACTGTGGAGACGGGAAGGGGGAGAGCCCAAGGCGCCGCGTAAACGGGGACGATTGGTTCCATGCGCAGTGTTGAGCCGAAGGCTGCGCCTGGGCGCTCAAGGTCGTCCACGACGCGGGGGACTCCGCGAGGGCGCAGGCGCTGGCCGCGCGCGGGAACTGTTGGTGGCCACTCCACGCCAGGAACGCGCTCGACGAAGTGTAGCATCGAGGCTAGCTTCGGGTTTCTGGGAGCGGTGGTGATTGCCTCACGGACTAGGGTGCGCATGCGATGTGGGTTGGGGAGGGTTAGGTACTGGGCGACCGCAAGAAGGGCGTCACGCTCGATTCGCAGCCGTACCGGATGGAGTGCGGCTTCCTTCTCCAGGGCCGCCAGAGACGCTCAGTGCCACTGTAGTTGGAAATGAAGGCGCCGAGGAGAATTTCCGAAGCAGGCATGCGCCGACCCTCCGGAATTCCCTCTGTGTTGCAGAATTGATTGAACCGGAGTAAACCAGCGACATATGCTTGTCGTGTCATTGACGGTTGCTGCCAACACGTCTTCGAGCATCTTTGTTTGTAGTCTCCGTGAGACTTCAAAATCTCGTTGTTTCTGCGCAATCAAAGAATGTGGCGTGGTCCAGAGCAGAATTCTTTGATTGGCCCCAACATGTGGATGGAAAGGGCTCGGAGAGATCTCGTTCCCCGGCGTTGGTTTCCGAGGCTTTGTGGAAGGTAAGGAAAGTGCAGCCGCTAGACGGACATCCATCAGGCCAGATTGATCAGACGCCGCGGGTAGCAAAGACGATATATGTAAGTCGAGTAGGGAGGATCTAGGCTCGTAACCAGCCTGCCTGCGAGCAGCAACAAATGTGGCGAGCACGTTGCCACAGGCAGGCTGGTACTTCTCGGGCTAAGCGAAAGGTCTGAGCACGGAGTTTGAAATATTTTCTTTTCCTTCGTTCTGGACTCAATTCAAGTCAAATTTCGAAATTTCAAAGAGAACATTATATTTATTTTGTCTTTTCTCGAATTCTGTCTCTTCAGAATCTGTACCAAATGCGTCGCAGGGGCATACTAGAGGGTCGAATTTGAGCGAAGATTGATGGCATAGCACAGCCACTAAATGCCAGCGATCGGCACCCGCCAAAAATTCAAACTCCGTGCTCAGCCCTTTGACAGCATCCGAGAAGTACCAGTCTGCCTGCGGCAACGTGCTCGCCACTTTTGTTGCCATTCGCAGGCAGACTGGTCACGAGTCTAGGGAGGATCTGGTATTGTACTATGAGTATGTGATTGATAGAATAGATTATTAGCGTCTATGAATGGCTGTGAGGAAGTTGTGATACTATGTGACGGAGGGGGGATGGACGATATAGGATTGGTATTAATGGTGAGTGGCGTGGAAGTGGAACTCCAAATATAATCTGCAGGATATGGAGAAAGAATGCTGGTACGAGATGATTCAGAAATCGACTGACGTGGAGAGATACCTTCCCAGGTGAAGGTACTCAAATCGAATTCTCCGAACTCACCCGAGTCCGGTGGGAAAATTGTGGGTTTAAACATGAACGTCAATGATGGCGCTGGTTAGCTCATTGGGGAGCTCGAAGGAGCACTTGAGGTGTTTAGAGAAGGAAGGACCTGGTTCTCCGCGTGAGATCGGCTCTGAGGGATTGAGGGCGGATTCTATGTAAACAAACTCTGGAACGATGAGGTGTTCCGTGATGACCACATAAGTGCGCCGAACACAAAGATTGATCTCGACATTGGGGCTACATCCTTTCTCGTGTGCCCCAATTGCACCATTTTGTCAGAATGTATGAGAAGGCGGACGTTGCTGAAACCGGCCTGAACCAGAAAATATACCAACAACTCGAGCGCGACGGCCTCGAGCATATATCTCTTCAATGGTTACTAAAGTTACTTGGCAAATCTAACTTGGCCTGCCAAAAGTAACTTTACTTTACGTATGGCAGGCAAGTAAAGTAACATTAGCAAAAGTAACTTGTAAGTAACTTATACGTAACTTAAGTACATAAAAGTAACTTACCCGTTACTTTGGGAGCACCTAACTTCGAAGCCTTTGAGCCATTTCAGGCAGAATGGCAAAGGCAAATATTGTTTTCTGAGCAGTGTGGGGATGCCAAGCATGTTTCTTCATACTTTGACCTGGCTTGGATATTGATTCAGCCCTCGACTCAACAAAAGGTTTGAAATGCACAAGTCAGGCTTCTCTGTCTTGTGCTTCATTCCTTCCTGTATATGCAGTCTCCATGGGTGTCTTCAACTGACATTGGCTACTCAGGACCTTGAAGAAAACCATCAGTTTCGGGTTTAACGCCCTTTGACTAAAATTTCTCTGAGATTCACAGTCAATGGTAAGCATCATTGAGTACCCAGCTCCAAAGCTATTGAATAACATCTCAAGGCTTTGCACAATTATTATTCAGGCCATAAACATAAAGCATTACCTTGAACAATGAGATCCAATATCCAAGCCCGAGTACCCGTAACCCAGCATTTTGGTCCTTATGGTGCAAGGGTCTGGCAGTTGCTATTATGTTTCTGTCAGAGGATCGATCAGGTTGTAGAAGGTTGTATTTACGATCCTCTGACCATAACTTGACGAACTTGGCGGGAATTGATGCCATCTGATGGCAAAAATTACTTTTGCTGATCGTATTGATCTAACTTGGCGGGCCAAGTTACTTTCAAGTAACTTGAAGTTACTTGAAGTTCCTTGAAGTAATTTGAATAAATTTATCTGCATTGAGTTAAAAAGAGGGTTTATGTTTTTGTTCTGAGATGAAGGAGCTTGCCATGTTGTTGGTGAGCTGCATAGGAGATGAGAATCTAGAAACTCGGCCGGCGAAGCCTCTGCTGCAAACTGGGGATTTGTGGATCAGAGTACCTACACCATTCAATTCAGGATTCGGTGCATTGGTCATTGAATGTGAGGATAAAATCAATATTGCGCCCATGAATACACCGCCTGAACTGTAGAGTAAATCCCCGGATTCTATCAGCAGATCATCTTTGCTGCAGCGCACACAGCATAGAAAGGAATGAGTATCCATACCTCTCTCCAGAAACAATCAAACAACTGCTGGAGAGGAAAATTGACCTAATTCTAAGACCAAGATCGGCAGGTGAGTAAGAGCAACACTGCAAAATCAACCCCGAAGAGAGCAAGGTTGGATGACAGTACCAGTCTACCTTGAACTGGGAATACACTAGAGGAATACATTAGATTGAATTAGGCTTGGTGTTTCAGTCCAGGTCACTGTTGAAATCGTGGTTGTTTTTGTTCAGTCATGTTTACACAACCTGAAGTTTGGGCAGGATAATAGTGTGAGATAGAGCAGCATTCTCCCAACCCGAGAGTTTTTGAATGTTAAATAATTGAAAACATTGTCATACTTCCCTCACAGCTCATGAAGTAGCGCGTATGATCATAGACAGAAGTTTCAACAGCCGTGAGCTGGCACGGAACTTGGCCAGCGTCAAATAATGGGAATGGGTATGGGCATACGTTGCTTCAGGAGTTATAAGAGCCCATTGGATGCACCAGACACCCTCCAATGAGATCCTGCCGCCTTGCTTTCTGAGCCGTACAAGTTAGCTGTCAACACGTTAGTTTCGCCATGCGTGGGAAAATTTCCGTAAAGTACCGTAAAGTTAGGCCCCGCCAAACCAAAGGGGCCATCAAAGTTAAAGTTACCTCCCACAAGTTACTTTTTTCGCTCTCTATCCCTTCCCGGCAATTTCCAGGTATCCGTGAGCTGAAAGGCAGCCCAAGTATCGCCGATCATGATGCCTATACCCCAACTTGTAGAAGCGTCGACATAAATTTTTAGATCCCGAATGGGACCCAAGGGGCGAAGTTGGCGATAGAGATTGGGAATGAGGAGCTGTTACTTCCACCACAGCAGTGTTTTTGTTAGTGCATTGAAGCCGTGCCGACAGATGAACTCGTTGCCGTTGTAATGAGACATGAAATTAGAAATCACGGGCAAATGCGAACTGCCCTCGCAGTACACGAAGCAGATGTGCATGAGTGAGCCGTGAATTTTCTGGATGTCCTGGAGTGACAGGCCGACACAATCTTCAATACAGGTCAGCATGAACTGCACGTGCCCGAGGAACTTGAACCACTTCTCCTCGGGAAGAGAGACGCGACGACTGGTCAGATCCCAAAGGGATCCGATGAATTTCATGACGTTGGCAAATTGCAATCTTGTTTTGACCAGGTTCCACGGTACTCGTAAAGGACCAATGAGCTGCATGGCGCTATCCCTGTCGTGCATGTATTGGAATCGGCCTCCTGTGAAACGACCGCTGACCACCGGGTAGTGTTGCCGGGGGTGCGGTTCAGAACCCCTCCCGAACCTGAACCGAACCCGAACCGCACCTGAATTCAGGTTCGAAGGGCTCAAGAAATCCGAACCGAACCCCAAGTGAGGTTCGGGGTTCGAGGATTCTGGATTTTGCCGAACCTGTTCGAACCTCATGTTTAACCACCTGATTCTTAATAAATGGATAACTAAGAGTAGTTAATTTCCGCCTTCCCTGAAGGTAGTGTAAGGTCCCCGCCGTCAACAAATAAATAGTGTAACTAGCCGCCATCAAGAAATGTATGATTCCTCCGTCTACGCGCTGTGCACAAGGTCCCCGCCGTCAAAGAAATCTGTGATTTCTCCGCCCGCGCATGGTATTTAAGGTCGCCATAAATCGACTCTCACCCATCCGCTCCAATGTCTATTGGCAATCAGTGTGCAGTTGGCCCAGATGGACAGCTGCTCCCTGCCTCTGAGATTATTTTCTACAATGATCCTGACGATGACCATCCTTTGCCACCCTTCAAACCCCTTCTACGGGGGCCACCAATATTACAGAGTTCCTTCGGTGGCGTTCTTCTGGGCGGATCTGCCGTCTCTCTGCCCGTGTGTCTGATCCTATGCAGAGTCTGCCTTGAAGCATAAGGCCGCACTCCTCTGCTTGTGCTCGTATCTCCCATGCTGCTTGCTCTTCCCCTCCACCTGAGCTCGACAGTGACGGAGACGAGATACCCAGTCTCAGGGACGCCAGTGACTTGGAGGACGACGGGGACGAGGAGGACATGGAGGAGGATGATGCCAATTGAGAGGTACAAGTTTTCCTTCTTCTGCTCTTCGCAATTGAAATTATTTCTGAATGTCTTCAAGGGTTATGGGCCATCGCAACAAGGCAGACACCACCTTGGATGTCAAGCCCATGTATACTATGGGTGAGATGTTCGATGCTGATACCGGTGAAATGATGAAAGGTCATTGGTGCCGTCTGTGCAAGTGGGTTATCCTTTGATCCTTAACTCTGTGACACTCATAATGTTGCCCAGGAATGCGGGAGTCAATTCCAAAACGTGCTTCCTTCTCGGGAATGTCACGGCACGGCAGATGCACATTAAAAGGTTCGAGTTCTTTGTAAAGCAAATGCTCAATACTAGCAATTTTAAACCAGGAATCCCGACCACTTTAAAATCTATAAGCGCCCCTGCGAAAAAAATCAAGTCGCAACTCACCCGTGGGCGACACCTGATCACATCTTGAAGTACGTTCAACTGTTGCTTTTATTTTTTTCGGGTGCTTAGACTTATTAAAATTCTACAGGTTCGTTCAGGTTCGAACCTCTTCGGAACCTGAACCGAACCCGTGTGAACCGAACCCATCCTGAGGTTCGGGGTTCGGAAAATTTTCGTCCGAACCGAACCTAACCGAACCCCGGCAACACTACCACCGGGTAACAGAAGTTGCTCATGTCATCTTCATACTTGAAAGTCGACATAGACTTTTCGCCCGCGGCCTCCCGGATGTCAACCGCAGCGTTGGCGATCTGCCCGGCATTACTGCTTGCCGAGCGCGCACCAAAAGGGTGATTGTGATCTATATAAAAATCCCCGTTCACGCACACCACCAAGTATGGCTTGTGGTTTGGAAGGACTGGACAAGTGCGACGGAATGCTTTGATATCGAAAGCGCAAGCCTGGGTGCCTTCAGGCGCGAGTGCAATCTGAATCAGTGTTGTACTTAAGGGTCTTAATAAGGGTGCCTGCTGAAATTAAGGCCTTCATAACCATTAAGGGTTAATAAGGGTGTGTTTTTAAAGGTGAAGATAAGGGTTAAAATCCCAAAAGGGTAACAGATGCCTGAGGCGAGATTGACTCAAGTACAAATATAATCTACGCTTAAAAATTATCTCCTGAACGCTCCTGCACCCTCGCCTCGGGTTCCTCATCACAGTACTCGGCTGCAAGAAGCTCCATATACAGGCTTTCCTCGGTCACAACCCGAGGGCGGCGCGCTGGCTTCCCAATTGGGCGCTCAATTACCACCAAAAAGTTTTGCGAGGGTGATAGGTAGCCAGCAGCGCAGACGACGAGGACGCGACACTCTAGATATGGGGACTGTAGCAGGTAAATCTTCCTCGTCTTCCTCATCGCTTCCCTCAGAGCCCACTTCAGTGACTTCACCCTCAGCCTCTGCATCTCACAATTCTTGCTCCCACTTTACCAGCTGTCTCCGCCATGCCGAAAGGTACCCATCTGTCTGCCAACAGCCATTGCACTCGATGGAGAGGGAATCTGCAAAATGTTGCCAACTGATCGCTGATTAGCGTGGATGTCCGAGCGTGTGTGTTTTCAGGGTCAGGGATATTAAGGCTTCATTAAGGCCTTAACACTTGCTTTTACCCGTTGTTAAGGCTTACCCTTAGCCTTAATTTAAGGCCTTAAGTTGTTAAGGCCTTAACCCTTAGATGCAACACTGATCTGAATTGTGCAAGTTAGAAATGTCGTATTTGTGTATGATATTACAACGGAATGACCTGGTCCTGCCCGCAAGAATGCGTCGGCATGAGATGGAGTCCGCAAGAATGCGTCGACTCGAGTGTGAGACCTGCAATACAGCATTGGCCAACAAAATATTTTACCCGCAAGAATGCGTCGGCAAACGGTAATAATGCCCGCAAGAATACATCGGCAAAAGGTAATAATGCCCGCAAGAATGCGTCGACACAAGTGTGGAATAAAATAGACTCACCGCTTCAGCAACACGTTGAGCCATATTAAAACGGTTGGGGAAATCATCTTTGGAGATGAAACTATTCACCGAACCCGTGTCCGTCATCGAATCCCCTTTAGACAGGTTCCGGCACACCCGATGTTTGGGTGGGAGAAACAGCACTTGATCTTGGGCTACGACAATGAAGGGAGAACAATAGAAAGGACCCCGCAGGATTTTTTCTGTTCTTTCGCGAGAAAAGGGGCCCAACATTCGCCCAAGAGCAAGCTCTGTGTCGATATATTCTTGCACTGCCCCGATATCCTCCGCAACAGATTGTGGTTCTTGATTATAATGATCTCTTTGAGAGGAGGAAGTACCGAGGGGAAAGCCATGATTGAAGTTATTCACAAGGAGAGGATAAGAGTCGTGGAGGTGATATTTATCCAGGAGTGAAAGGAAAGCCGAAGCGCCATACTGTACGGGTGAACAACGCGTTCGAAGGTTTCACAATGTCCTCTGCCTGCGCGGAAGTCGGGCGTGGACGACGATGAATCAGGGCCGAGAAGTCGGTATACTGAAGTTGGGGATGTACAGAAAGATCGGATAAGGAAGGTCCAGGAGTATGAGCATGATTGTTCTCGTCGACCGAGTTATGTGGTTCCAGAACGGGCGCATGTTGCGTTCCGCGGTACTGCTCCGTGATCCTTGCCGCAGAGGCTGCAGATGTGGAGGGCAGGGACCTCGTGGGCACGATGGCAGCCTTGGGGTAGCTTAAAGGCAATACATACTCGTCGGAGAGTGAATAAAGTAACTTATGAGATCTAACTTTAACTTTGATCGCCCCTTCGACTTGGCGGGGCTAACTTTACGGTACTTTACGGTACTTTTCCCACGCTTGGCAAAACTAACTTGTTGACAGCTTAACTTATACGGTTCTGACAAGACGAAGTAAAGATCTCAGTAGATACCTCCAAAGTGCTCTGAGCATAGGTCATCATCGTGCTCACTCTCCCAGAGGATCTGTAAGTGCTTTCATCACCGTTTAGTCTCGATCATAGGGCTGCCCACCATCCCCGCCTTTACGGGTTTAAAGGGTGCCATCAGCGGCATGCCGTCCCGTCCCGTCAAGCCTTTGTGCAAAACAATTGACGGGATGGGGACGGGCAGCCGTTGACGGGCATAGACGGGTTGGATACGTGGGAGGCGAGTTTTTCCCCTGAAAATCAAGTGTGTCATCTATCCTTTGGTACCCAACAATTCTCTAATGAAAGCAACTCAAATTTCTCTGTAGGGGTCAAAGAGTCGTGTTGCCGCGCAAATTGTTACCACTATCACGGCAATTCGGATTAGCCCGAGCTCAAATCTGCATCTGTCAAGCAGGTAAGTCCGAACCAATAGGTTCCGTGTGTCGTAGAACACTCACAGAGTCAACTAAATCTTGACCCGCCAGGAATTTGGGATCAAATATCAGATTTAGTCGGCTCAGCTGGCACTGCTGTCCCTTCACCGTTGACGGCCGTCGTTTTGCTGTCCCATACCATCTTGGGCCCAAAATTCCGCAAAGACGGCCGCCATTTTGACGGCCGTACCCGTTGATGGGATGGTGGGCAGCCCTACTTGATCAACTCTATTGACTACATTGTCGTTCCTGTGTACACCGCGGTTTTCCTCAGTCAAAACTAAATGACTTGATTTGATATCATTTGTATCGATAGAAAAAGATGTTAAACCTATTGATTTTTATGGCTGCATCGTTCTGACTCAAGTCAACTGTGTACGTAGCTATCACATCCTTTATAACTCAACTTGTGATCAGCGTGATCATGTGTAAAGACGCAAAGCGAAGCGTGTTGCTATTCACAGGTACCCTTTTTAGCTCAATGCAGATAAAATTATTCAAAATTACTTCAAATTACTTCAATTGCTTCAATTAACTTTAGTAACTTCAAGTTACTTGGAAGTAACTTGCCCCGCCAAGTTAGATCAATGCGATCAGACAAAGTAACTTGGGCCATCAGATGGCATCAATCCCAAGTTACTTAAGTTATTTACAAGTAACTTTTGCGAACTTTATTTTACTTGTCTGCCACAAGTAAAGTAAAGTTAGTTTGTACAAGTAACTTTGTTAACCATCTACTCATCGGGTATTGGGGCCCTGGTGAGGTTTGCTGGTCTAGAGCTCTCCGTCTCGCATTGCACTGAAGCAGCTGAACCCGTCCGGGAATGTTGTCGTGGTCGGGGGATTGTTCTGAAGCCTGTGGTTGCCTTCGCAGGCGATGCACATTGGTATGCTGCGTGTGGAGTCGCGATTTCCATTCCGAAAGGAATAGTTGTCCCCCTCGAGCAGGAGGCAAATCAGCTCGGGAGGACGAGGCCAATGAGCTCGAGAAACCACCATTCCCTTGCTTCTGGAGCTTCAATGGACATGACTCGGTCTCTCGGTCATTAGGCTGGTACTTCCGAATTAGGGAACCCGAAGCGTACACGACCGTGGCTTTCTTCGCATGAAGCAGACCGTCAACCTGACAAGTGTAATAGCCACTGTCAAAGACAAAACCACGCAGGACCACATGCCAGGCCTCTCTCTCAAAAGGGTACCATTCCATATAGTTTTCCTCGAACTTGTCATAGTTCATGAAGAAATGTCTGTGTTTCTTGAACTCTGAGAAGAATATGGGCCTAGGAACAGTGTCCGGGACATCTGGGTTCTAGATTTGTGGCAGCCTGCTGACATATGAGGGGCAACAGACAGGATGCGAGCTCATCGGAGCCCCAGTCTGGGTCTGCCTTCATCTTCTTGACATCAAGCACAAGAACCCCATCTGGGCTTGGTATTTCCACCGTAGGCTGTGGCCAAAATTTGATGATGGGAAGCTCGTCCAGTTGGTGCTCGAGCATCTGCAAGCGCCGATCTGTGAACCAGGAAAGAGGTACGTAGAGCTTCTGCAGAGCAGACTGTTGAACAACCAGTGGGACCACAATGGTTTCATGCTGACCTGGCACCCTGACAATGGGATTAGAGATGATCATGGAGCCTTTGAGCGGGCAGCCTTTAGTCTTCTCAGATTTGTCTGCCTCAGCACGCTCGGCTCTTTTCCTCCTGGCTCTTTCCACCTCTACCTTGATAAAGGCAGTGATAGGGCCGACGTCAGTGCAAATTTGCAACTGATCATATCTATCATGTTGTCCGGAGTGTAGCCATAAAAGAAAACAAGCGCCGTGCCAACGTCGGGATATTTGGAACGCTCGTCTCTGCAATTGAGTGTTTGGTCGATACTGACCTCATTCGCCAGTTCAACCGACAGATTGTGTCGGTTTCTGATTTGCAAAGTACAGCCAGTAGGATCTTTCGCAGGTGGAGGATTCATCCAGCCATCGAAGTCAAACATCAGGAAAATCCAAAGTTGCCACATAGACCCAGATAGTGCCACATAGTAGACATAGTCACCATAGTAAATGACCAACTCCATAGTAAAGGTGGGGGGGGGGGGTGGGTCACCCCCATAGACCCCCATAGACCCCCATAGTAGTCATAGTCCTAGTAGCCAGAGCCATAGGGCTCATAGTACCTATAGTCAAGCAAAAAATCAAACATGTTTCTTACCCATTTAAGGGTACTATTGTTTCTAATGATAATGATAATGCCTGATATGAGTTGTAAGTAATTGAAAGCCAAGTTATACTAAACCATATTTAAATTTAAATCAATTAATGTAATGTAAATGAATGCTACTGCCGGGGATTGAACTGCTGACCTCGCGCGAACTAATAAAATCTTAAATAAACAAAATAACCACTACACTAAAGCAACCATACAAAGATCTGTTGCTTGATATGATATATACTACACTTGTTCTGTATCCCAGCACCATTTAGGCCCTCAACTATTCACATTGTGTTATGTTTGAAGTAGTATTGATAGGCAACATGAATGTTGTTGATGTAACCAGAAACCATCCTTGTGGGTCACTGATCTAAAAATAGACCCAAATATGAAACTTATAGAGCTGAATGAGAGCTACAAGACTTGCTCAGATCATTTTTCAAGTGGTGGCTTTGTTCAACCTTGAATTGCAAGATGCTTTCCTGGAAGCAATGACTTTTCAAGCATTGGATGCCCCCAATCAGGTCTGAATATGCAAGGTTGGTACATTGTGTCCAACCCAGTTGAGTTATGTTGTCCCATAGTTGATGATAAGATTAAGTTCATCAAAAGCTCCAGCTTCTCATAGACTATGATAGTAGAAAATAAAAATTTATGAACTTTCATAGTGCACATAGACCACCCTGATTTTCATAGCTCACTATAGCTCACCATAGACTGCTATAGTGCTCAGGGTAATCTCATAGACACTCATAGCACCTGAAAGGTCCCCATAGCTGTCCTTTTGTCTATGGGGCAATTTTGGATTTTCCTGATGAAGGAGTCCGGAATGGGAGCTAGAATGCCAGCCTTTGGTAGTGGAGTAGACATAGCGAAAAATCAGTAGTAAGGAAAGTGCTTTCAGCGAGGTGCTGAGAGTGCGCACGACGACAAGACAAAGAGTTTATGTGTCGCAGGGACCTCGGAAGTAAACAACTTGCGATCATAAGATCGGCGTGCAAGCCGGATAAAACTTGAAGTGGTTTACTACCAAGTTCTCAGACCTCGTTGTAGTCTTTCCTTATCTTACGCTTATTCTGGCCGTCCGCAAGCTCACGTAGATCCAGCTAGCATTTATGTATCCGGCACTGCTTCCTTCAGAGCCACCACCTCTGCTGTTTGATTTGATTGTTCTAAGGTTTGTGGCAACCGTATCGCTCGGTTCCTTGGGCCGTCTTCCTCATAATAGATTCCCACGCCGGCACTGGCATCATCGCACCCGTTCTTGAAGCATGAGCCATCTGTTGCTACTGTCTCCTCTATGACAAAAGCGTCATCAAGTCTCATGTCAGGGACCTCATTTGTGGCTTCCCCTTCAGTGAAGATGCAGAACACTTCTCGCGGGGTTCCCATTACTGAGAGCGTCCTATCAAAGATCACCCAGCCTTCATCATCTGGTTCCTCGTCCTCAGCAACCTCATAGTCCTCTGGCTGTGGTTTCCTTGGGTCCCACTTATATGGGAGACAGTCCAGCAGCTGTTTTGCTTTTTTGTAACACGTATCTGGGTCCTCGCATCCTAGTATGTCCCAGCAGTCTGTGCAATTGTCACAGTTGCAGTCCGCACTTGCCTGGCGGGCAAAAACTTGTGCGCATCGTGCAACGTCCTCGGCTTCACCTACTACTAGTACCTTGTGGTTCTCTCTTAGGCATTTACTTGCAGTTTGTGCATTTAATCGCCGTATCCTTTGATTTGCCTTGCCATGGTACTAGATAGGCATCTTTCTTAGTATTTCTCTCGAGAAGGCTATTCCTTCTGGTCGGACTTGGAAAGTTTTGGCTGTGGTGAGTAGGCGCTTCAGGTCTAGCGCTACATCTGACCTTGGGCCACAACTAGTTTTCCATGACTGCAGGAGGGGGTTAAACGGCATAGATTTAGGTACGACTTCAGCCACATAACATCAATGGCTTGATTTCTTGTCTCAAGGTCAAGCACTCCACGGCCCCCTTCTTCAACTGGCGCCAGGATCATCTGTTCGTTGACTGCTCCCCGCTCTTCATCTTTCCACATGTACTGTGTAATCCGCTTTGTAAGCTTTTCCAGTACATCCCTAGGCATTCCCTGTACCTGTGTCAAGTACTGTGTCATGCCTCCTATGACCATCTGGACAATGTGCTTCCGTCCTTGCGTAGTTGGCTTGCTATGGCTCCAGTTCTCTAAGGCTGCATCTATTTTCTCCACTATCGCTGCCCACGGTTGTGCCGGGTTTGCATCATTACCAAACCATGCGCCATTCCTCAACGATATGCATCTCTTCTGGGATTTCCCCATGTGCATTATTTGTCTTCCTCTCAGCTATAACTCTTCCTCTGTATTCTTTCGCCCCAATCGGGATTATCTCGGTTTTGGCTGTATTGAACTTAGCCCTTGCTGCTATACACCAGTCCTTTAGAATCGTCGGGAGTGTTTCAAAGTAATTGTCTGCAGCAAGGAAGGTGGTTGTGTCATCCGCAAATAGGTTGACTACCAATTTCTCCTCGCACCCTGGTATGTTATATCCTCTCAATGTTGAGTTTCTCAAGGCTGCTGCCGGAGGTTCTATGGGGACATGGGGTCCCCTTGTCTTGCGCCTCTCGCTATTCAGAAGTGGGAGCTTAGGTGTCCATTTATTGCTACTCTTGTCTCAGCTGTTCTGTACAGTCCTTTGACTGTACTAATGAATTCTTTTGGGATACCAAAAGCCTCAAGTGTCTTCCACAGATAGTCATGCAAAACTTTATCATATGCCTTTTCCTGATCCAAGGCAACTATCAGCCCATTCTTTTCTGTGGCTTCTGCATAGTCCATCATTGTGCAAACTAGCATCGTTTGGTCCGAGATTTTCCTTCCTGGGATAAATCCGGCCTGGTTCTTGTGTATCAGGGTAGGTGCCACCTTTGTCAGTTTAATTGCTAATGCTTTGGTCATTATTTTATAGTCACTGTTGAGGATCGTTATTGGCCTGTAGTTCGCAATTTCGTTCCGGTCATTCTTTTTGTATATTGGGCACATCCACCCCTCGGAGAAGTTTGTGCTTGGCACCACTCCAAAGCTCTCGATGTAAATGAGGCACTGAATGCATCACAAAATAATAAAGCTGCTGGCCTAGACGGAGCAACTTATGAGATGTGGAAAGCAATCCATGCGAGGTACCTGGAAGATGTACGATGCAATAGACCAGCATTTAACTTGGTAGGCCTGATGACCAGAGCCCTTCATCGACATCTTCTTCTCGGAGCTGCTGTTTCATGGACTCTAGTTGCTCGTTCATTGGCTTTGTTTTGACATTTTCCAAGACCTGCCTTATTTTCTGGTCTCTCTCTTCCTTGGTCAGCTGGTTTTCATCCACTTGTGTCTGTAGTGCTTCGTGATAGTCTCTCGCCATCTCCGCCATCTTCTGAGAGTTCTTTTCGTATTGTGCTGGTGTGTTCGGGTCTGCCCCTTGCTCTACAGGTTTCCTTAGTGCATAGATCATGTCTCTTGGCTTTGCTTCCTTATTGGACCTGCACCAGTGGGCACATATTGTTTCTCCCTCTAGCCGGTGTCTTGTTGCCACTGCACTCCTTATTTTCAAGTGTCTGCTTCTCTCGAGGTTCTCTATTTTTGTCGTTATTTCTGCTGATGCTTTGACCCTCTCATCTTCCGGCATGCCTATGTCGTTGTTCACCCGTTCCAGAGCACTTTATAAATTTCGCTTTTTGAGCTCCATTTTTGGGATCGCAACTTTTCCTCTATGTCGAGCCATCTCTAGGACTTTCCTCTTGAAGTCCGCATAAATTGTTTGTGGGTTATTCTCCTCTGTTCTGATGCCCAGCGTGTCTAGTTTGCTTAGTGCATTCATCCCCTCATGGGTGAATTTTACTAGTGTTTTATCTTTGATGACGTTTTTCGGGATAGCCCACCGTCCTCTACCAACATCTGGTGCATTGTCGCTCGCCACTTGGACTGAGATCATTCTATGGTCTGTTGGTACTCCGACCGACCGTTTCAATTTTCCATTCCCTTGCGGTTGCAAGCACCATCGGGCTCACGTAAAAGCAGTCAATCCTTGATTGCGACCCGGTTGCCATATGGGCGATATATTGTGTAAAAACTACTCCATTTTTTGCATCTTTTTCCACCTGTTTTTCCTGCAGGCAACCACAACTTTGCAACCATGTCTGCAACTTCCGGTGTTGATTGCAACTCCAGTTTCTGCTTGCAAACTTGGGGTGTAGGCTTCCAAATGGTTTCCTACATCCTGGAGGGCAGCCCAACACCTTTTTATGTGCAAGTCAGGGGATAGATACATGGCCAAATATGGATATCGATGATCTCATGATTCCCATCAGTCTGGCCATCATGATATTATTGCAGCAATGCTTTTCGGGTTCACTAGCATCCTATGGTGCATGGAAGAAGTGTTAAATATTTCAAAGACATCAGTGTCACTCCTGAGAGACTGAAGTCCTTAGAAAACTACAACAAACTTGTTGATAAATCCCCCGATGTGGAGATTGTTGAAGTGTTGCATACCATGCCGTGGACCTGTGGATGGGTCTTAGAATATGGTAATTTCAATTTTAAAATCCCAATATGCAATGCAGGCCCACAAGAATTGATTTATAAAATGGACTGTGGCACAAACAGATAAAATGTCTCTAGCATCAATTCGGGAATGATATATTAATCTTGGGATCAGAATTTTTAGATCTATCACTGCCGGCCAACTTCAACGTACTCAAGTCGAAGTTGAAAAAACGTGGTTGAGTGAAAAACGTTGCAAGTACAATGGTTGTAACAAGTTGTAGTTGCAAGCATCAAAGTTGCATGCAAGTCACAAGTTGCAGGTATGCAGTGGGAAGTTGCAGTTACTCACATGCAAGCAACAAAATTGGTGTTAGAACTTGTGAATTATGACTGAAGTTGTGGTGGAAAAATGGTGATTTGGGTCCAAGTTGCATTAAACCACTTTTTACACAATATATGTGCCATGTCGCCACCTAGTGATAGATATAGGCTTTCGTTGTTGGGTAGGTGTCCCTCCACCCATCTCTTAGATTCAGTTTTCTTTTCAGTTCGTCCAGGGCCTCTACCTGGTTGTGTTGGTCTTCGTGTGCTGGTAGCCTGTCAATAGCGTCTTCTACCATGTTGAAGTCACCCCCCATTAAGGCTCCAATCGTTTTCCTTTTTAAACGCGTTTTAAACGGTAAAAACCGTTTTTATTTTCGTTTAGTTTGGGCCTGGGCCTAGACGAAAATAAATTATAAACAAATGATTAAACGATTAATTTTTTCTGCGCGGCAGACCAAGCCGGATACCCGCGGGCGCAAGGCCAATTTTCGGCCGATTAAATCCTCCGAGCTGTGGCGACGGCGATCTTCAACTTTGACGTGTTCTTCGACCCCGTACCGAATGCCGAGCTTCTATTAGAAGGCGAAAATTTTCAATTATATGTCTTTCTATCATTTATGCTCTCATTCTCGGATTATTGTGGACGGCGATCTTCGACTTCGACGTGCGTATTGACGCCCCACTGAATGCTTCATCTCTATCCGAAGACAAAAAATTTCGATCATACTCCTCTCTATCATTTTTCTCTCATTCCCTAGACTATCCTTTGCATTTGAGCAGGCAGTACGCACTCAGGCCCGATGGACTTGCATACAACCCGGGTTCTTTTTTTCCCCCATTTTATTATTATTTCTGGGATGTGGTTAGAATAAATCGAGACAAATGCGATGGTACGTGTTTCTGAGACTTGCTGCCCATTTCCTTGACCATGTCCACAACGAGACGCATAAAAACGCGTCAAAATACTCAACCATCATCAATGCATCTTCGAGCATGCTTGACAACAGCTCAGATGCCCCCAGCCCGCTCCAGCAGTAAGCCGTGGCAGGTACGTCAGATTCAGCGCCTGTCTTGACGCGTTGTAATGGGACTCTACTGACCCACGACCTTCAGCGAAGCCTATTCTCGATCTCATCAAGAAGATAGATCGTCTCGCCAATCTCCTGCCAGCCTCCGTGCCAGAAGCTTCCAAGGACGACAACAAGATAGAGCGTGTTATGGACTCCGAACCAACCGAGAACACCCCGTTCGGCACCTTTAATTATCGTTTCGATGCACTCTTTGGTGAGGACTGCCGGGAGGATGGGCGTCTCAAGTACATTCGACGCGGGAAGCTGGGCATGCACCTTGTTGTGGATTACCTCAATAGTATCCACTGGGCATCGACCGAGATTCCTTTTGACCTTGCTACCATAAAGCTCACGCGCATCGTCAGGGAGATGGAATACCTCTGGTTTTTTTTTTCTCGTTTTCTGCGTGCCCTTCTCAGAGGCTGATTTTTTTCCTCTTCAGTGACTACCATGAGCCATCCCCAACCCCGACCCTGACGGCAAAGCAAGCCCCCAAGAAGAAGATATCTGATGCGGTGGCAGATCGTGAGCATGCAAGTACATATGATCCTCGCTAGCTAACTTTCATTTTCAGGGATTTTTGAGAATGCCGTCTTTCCCGAAGACGGCGAAGAAGAAGTTTGCCAAGGCTTCAGCGGTGTCCGGCGTGAACAACGACAGTGACGATGACCCAGAATACGTGCCTCCAAAACGTCGACGCACCCCCGTGTCTGATGGCGAGGACGAAGATATTGAGATGGCGGACGTTGATGACGCAACTCCTGCAGTGCGTGCACATTTATCTTACTCTGCTCAAGGTTCATTCGCCTTTGTAGTCTCGTAAACGCAAAATCGTGGTTACGGACGACGAATCAGTAGTGGTTTGCTGTTGTATTCGCTGTTATATATTCCCTGACCTGTTTCACAGGATCCCAAGGCGCGCGCAGCTGGCAGGAAGAAGAAAAAGGCCAAGACGACTGCTGCTCCACCTCCGAAGGTTACCGTCATCGAAATCGACGATGACAGCGGCGACGATGTTCCTGTTCATCATAATAAGCGCGGCCCCAAATCCAACACACAGTTGCATTTCCATGAACCGGTGGCTATAAAGCACATGGGCGAGAAGCGGTGGGAGTTCCGCTGCAAACACTGCAAGAAGTGCGTGATTTCATTCTATCTTTCTACACGGCCCGGTTGCCCACCAGCGAACAGATCGTGCACATTTCCGCGCACTGTTGATCGCGAAGCCAGCTTTGACGACGAGCCCAAGCAACCGGCCCTCGGAAATCTTGCGACGCACCTCAAGACTCACGGGACTAACTTGCCGATCCCCGATGATGTCAATCCAGGCCCAACGCACGGCATTTCAGCCGCATCTGCGAAGCTCATGGAGGAATTTCTGCGGAATGGGAAGCTGAACCCTGCGGTGAGACATTCCCAGCAAAACTTCCTTAAAGTTTTTGCGGCGTGGTTGTTGGAGGACGATCTCCCATTTACAACCGGGGAGACGGGCGGAATCCACCGCCTATTTAAATTCATGGATGTCAGATACAACCTTCCTTGCGACACGACCGTGCGCAATACATTGGCGCGCATGTTTGCCGATATGTATAATGCGTTGAAGGATGACCTCAAGGCAAGTGTATCTGCTCATTATATTCTACTTTCTGACGCTCTCTCAAGCACGTCAAGTCTAAGATCGCTCTCTCTGAGGACACCTGGACCACTCGTTCCATGATGTTCACCTTTGCAGGTACAATTGGCAGCTGGATCACGGAGGAATGGGAGCTGGTTGAGCATGTGCTCGATTTTCATGCTATCGAGGACAAGGAGCATGAAGGAGAATATGCGGCAATAGCTTTGGCAAAGGTCCTCTCTGATTTGAGAACCCTGGATAAGATAAGTTTCGCTTTTTCACCACTGACTATAGGCTGACACTCTGTTTACCTCAGCTCTCTCACTCTGGACAACGTGTCGGCAAATGATGTTCTTGTTCGAACGTTGTCGCGTTTGCTTATGGAGAAGTTTGACATTCAATTTGTTCCTGAAAATTCTCAGATTCGTTGCCTCGCACACGTAGTGAACCTTGTTGTTCAGAAGATTCTAGCCACACTCGGGGAAGCGGAGGATCCTGATGGAAAGGAGGATTACTACATTCAGAACAAGGACCTCCCAATCCACTACGATGTCGACAATGACCCGAACCAAATCGAAATGGAGAACGAGCCTATGTCAGTCGACGATGACGATGAGGAGCCGCCCCGCCGACACGGAATTCCTCGCCAACATCGCTGATGAGCTCAAAAATTTGTCCAGTCTCCAAAAGGTACTTCCCCTTAATTTGTTTTCGAGCTTCACTAAGAATGAACAGCTCCGAGTTACAACGACGAAAATCTGTTCATCTCCGCAACGGCGGCGCAGCTTCAGGCAGATCACGGAGTCTCTCTACAAGGATACGACCTACCTGCCAAACCCGAGTGCCACACCGAGAAAGATCTCCTCATTGATGGTTGTCCGCGATGTCAAGCACCGGTGGAATTATACAGAGGCGATGATTTCCCGGGCCAGGCTACTTCAATTGGTTTGCTTTCTCATCGCCCCCCCACCCCCCTTTTTTTTTCTTGCTGTTTATTATTGCATAGGCAATCGACCGTTGGGTCCTCGAGCGCCCGGAGCTACGCCCACTCCTCCTCTCACCCAACGAGTGGAAAAGCCTCGAGAAATTGGGGGACATACTCAAGGTGTGTACTGTAACCTTTTTTTTCTTGTTTTACCTTACGAACTTGACACAATTGCACATAGGAGTTCACGAATGTTACTCTTCAGATGTCCAAGTCCAAAATGCCGACTTTACCATGGGTTCTCCCAATGTACGAGTCAATGCTCGAGCACCTAAAGGCTAATGTCAACAACCTTACCCTTGCCCCCTCCCTCCGGATCGCGGCGGCGGCTGGCTTGGACAAGCTAAATGTCTATTATGCTAAGGCCAAGGGTTGCCAATTCAATGTTATCGCAACAGGTGAGTCCTTTGCTATCATTTCAGGGAGTCACTAATATTCGGCAGTACTTCATCCTTCCCTCGGATTTTCATGGTTCGCCAGCCTGCCTGATGGTAATGATCGCATGGAAAATGCAAAAACTCTCTTCACACATGCCTACGAAAGCTATAAGCAAATCTATGACAACGAGAAGCGCAAAAAACGTGCCGGCTCCGGCTACCACGCCATCGCAGAAAGCGACAACAAAATCATTTCTTGACAGGATTTGTTCTTTCAGTGAGGATGCGAGCATCCTACCAACAAGCATAGTCAGTGAACTTGACATGTTTTTCGCTGCCTATCGCACGTACGGCCGTGGCGCCGCCAACAACCCGTTGTCATGGTGGAAGGTGATAAATCTTTTCTTTACCAAGCTCCACTCTCATAGTTTACTTCCCAGGAGTTTGGGCATCACTTCCCTGTTGTTTCGCGGATGGCACGCGACTTTCTCGCCATCCCGGGGACCAGTGTCTCTGTTGAGAGACTGTTCTCCAAGGCGCGACACCTTTGCCACGAGGCGCGTGGGTCCATGAAGGCGGAGACTATCACAGAGGCGATGCTAACGAAGATGTGGATTAAGGAAGGCTACCTTCGTGATGTACTTCATTTGTAGCGGCAGCCCGCCGTGCAGCGGCTTAAGGATTTTTTGACTGAAAATTACCGTTTAAATTAATTTAAACCATTTATAAACTGTTTATTTTCGTTTCCGTTTAGTGTAGGCCCAGTCGTAAATGAAAACGAAATGGTTGGAGCCTTACCCCCCATGAGGTCCGGTTTGGGCAGGTTCCCGTGTGCGTCAAAATAGTCTCCGATGTCTTTCCAGAACTCCGCATTGTCAGCAGGGTCGTTGGGTGCATACACATCCAACACATCCAGTACGTTTATCTTTTCCCCTCTATGCCAGTTCAGGCTTATGTGGATTGCCCTTCCAGGGATTATCTCCGTTATTTTGGCTGCATTCACATTTGTCAGTCTGCGGTTTAATACTATTGCAATCTCCTCTTTCCCAGTCGGGTTTTCTGGGTTTTCAGAGCGGTAGACTTTCAGGCTCTTTCGGAAGAGGTCGTTCAACTTATCTTCACGTTCTTCATTTAGATGTGCCTCTTGCACAAGTAGGATCCCTACTCTTTTTTCCCTCATCATTTGGTCCACTTCGTGCCACTTGGGTTGCGGTGCATCCTTGGCTTTCCACCCTTTAATGTTGAGTGATGCTATCTGGATAGCGGCGTTAGTATTCTTCTTGGACTGTTTATCCGCCGCTCTTCGGTTCCTACGGTTGGGTCTATTCACCTCCGTTTCGATCTCTCCTCCTCCAGCGGCTCCGGCCCCGCCTGCATTTTTCTCCCCAGTATCGGGTCGAGGTGGTCGCGCATTTCCGCGCTGGGTGCTATGCACCAAGGGGTGGCGCCTTTGCATCCTCCCCTGCGGACCATTATTTGGCCGCTTCCCACTGACTGTGGTCCATTCGCTGACTGCGAGTTTTGCTCTAGTTGAGCCGCCCCGTTTTGTGACACGGGGCTCTGGTGTCTGATTGGTCCAGATGCGAGGGGCCTTGGTTCCTGACCCGGGGTACCCATTGACGGCGGGATCTCTTCCCCAGGCTCCCGTCGGCCGCGCATCACAGGTCCGTCGCCATAAACAGGAGCTCCTTCATCGGGGGTGTGGCCGACGGCTGGACCAGCACCCCTCTGGAGCTGCTCGCCCTCTGTATTCCGTTTGCCGGTCTCCATGTACCCAGTAGATCTAAAATATTATCTGTTATATTGTTAGAGTTAGTTGCAAATTAAGGCTCTCCCAAGGCTTGCTAGGCCCCCGGGATCGACACCGATGCTGGTAGTCCCCAGCATATACCATGCATTCGTTTGGGCAAACACAAGTTTCCACCGGGGTTCCCTCGTATGGACGAGGTCGGTCCTGCCACCGCGACCGCGAGAGACCTACCACTAATTGCTTTCCTGTCCAACCTACCTCTCACTTAAAGACCGTCAGTAAATTGGGCGATTAGCGTTGCGTTGACGTGCGTGCTCCTTGGCCCACTAACTCATCACCGTCTTCCTCTCGTCCCAAACCGAGGCCCCTGACTGGGGAGCATGGTTCCTTAGATTCACTCGAAAGGACAAGGAAACCGAGCATGAATTCATCATAACTATACAGTAGTGGATCGGCGGGGTCATCTAGTACCACTTACTATCCTTGGACTTACGCCCGGGGGTATTCCGCCCGCCGCGGGTCTTCCCTTTGCTTTGCCTTTCCCCTTGCTATTGCTCTCCTCCTTCTCCTTCATCTTCGCAATGCGGGCGGCGTGGCGAGCGGCGTTGTCGGGCTTCAGCCCGAGCCATCCGTTGATGGCAGGGAGGTTGCAGTTATGGGCCGGGTGCATCTTCGAGAGGCACCACGACCAGTCGACCCATCGCTTGTTGATGATTATGGCGTGGTAGCCGACTCGGTAGCCGCCGCATGGTGCGTATGAGGGCGAGCCACTTACGGTGGACGTCGGGGTCGGAGCTGATGGGCTTCGCAGTGAGTTGGTATACCGGCGCCCGGTCACCACGGTGGTCGTCGGTCTCGATGTACGTGAGGCAGAAGGATTTGGTGGCCTCTACGACCCTCTGCTTGCCCGACCCGGGGACCACCGCCGCTCCCAGGACTGCATTGCAGAAATTGAGGAAGGTGGCGTCGTGCCACAGCCTCTCCTTGATGGCTCCAAGCACCCGACGCTTCGTGTCCTCATCGGAGCGGACGGCGTCCCCGGAGATTGTCATGACGACCCACGATACAAGGTTGCGGTCGAATGTGAATTCATGAATACGTTGAAGGTGACCTTGTCGTTGATGGCGAAGGTCCGGTTCCATACGAGGAACTTGGCGAGGTCCTCGCTGCACCCGGTGAGGACCATCGGGTATGGGCCGTCAAAGGTGCCCTTGGGGGTGTGTTTGGCGGTGGGCATGGCCACGTCGATGCCGGTAGTGCCGTAGGGGAGGGAATGGAGGAACTTCTCCACATCCCTGTTTGCGTGGCGGTTGTTCTTGTAGAACTCAGCCCCTGCACCGAACGGCACGACGGCGAGTGTGTTGCGGATGCTCCCGACCGCCTCCACCCCATCGTCCTGCATGTTCTTGGTGAGGCGGGAGTAGACGACCCCGATGCGCGGGAATTGCGCGTTGGTGAACAGGATGGCGAGCTTGTCGGCGTCGGGTAGGACAGCGGGCGCGGGGTCGGGTCGCGTCATCTTCGTGTGGGGGTTCTCGTGCGCCATGGTCGGCAGCCGTCATATCACACGGGTCGGGAAAGATGAAGGGAGTAGTGTTCATGGCGTGCACCTTGGCGGCGGTAGTCCTCACAGCATTGCAAGCCAACGGTGGTGGTGGCGAATGCTAAGATGCGGGAGTGGCTGTGTCCTCTCACGTCGATTATTTGGTTTAACCAGAACCGGCTTTCCGGACCTGTGTACCGTCCACCGCCTGTCTGCATCGTTGCCAGCGTGCTGGTGCTACGCTCCGCTGGTTTGCATCGCGTGGGGTCTTTACGAGTGTAGTAGCTATATAGTAGCTATATGTGTACTTCGTGTAGTATCTAATACACTGGGCATTTGCCCCTTCGGCCGCTGACTGCGCCGGGCTAGGCGGCTTTGCCACCGTCCTCGCTGACTGCGAAGACCATTTTAAACCTCCCTGTATCCAGGTAAGGGCGTCTGTTAGCTCCCCCCGGGGGGTACTAGTCCCTTGGACCACGGAGAGGCCAGATGCTGGATCACCATGATGTAAGGCTCCAACCATTTCGTTTTCATTTACGACTGGGCCTACACTAAACGGAAACGAAAATAAACAGTTTATAAATGGTTTAAATTAATTTAAACGGTAATTTTCAGTCAAAAAATCCTTAAGCCGCTGCACGGCGGGCTGCCGCTACAAATGAAGTACATCACGAAGGTAGCCTTCCTTAATCCACATCTTCGTTAGCATCGCCTCTGTGATAGTCTCCGCCTTCATGGACCCACGCGCCTCGTGGCAAAGGTGTCGCGCCTTGGAGAACAGTCTCTCAACAGAGACACTGGTCCCCGGGATGGCGAGAAAGTCGCGTGCCATCCGCGAAACAACAGGGAAGTGATGCCCAAACTCCTGGGAAGTAAACTATGAGAGTGGAGCTTGGTAAAGAAAAGATTTATCACCTTCCACCATGACAACGGGTTGTTGGCGGCGCCACGGCCGTACGTGCGATAGGCAGCGAAAAACATGTCAAGTTCACTGACTATGCTTGTTGGTAGGATGCTCGCATCCTCACTGAAAGAACAAATCCTGTCAAGAAATGATTTTGTTGTCGCTTTCTGCGATGGCGTGGTAGCCGGAGCCGGCACGTTTTTGCGCTTCTCGTTGTCATAGATTTGCTTATAGCTTTCGTAGGCATGTGTGAAGAGAGTTTTTGCATTTTCCATGCGATCATTACCATCAGGCAGGCTGGCGAACCATGAAAATCCGAGGGAAGGATGAAGTACTGCCGAATATTAGTGACTCCCTGAAATGATAGCAAAGGACTCACCTGTTGCGATAACATTGAATTGGCAACCCTTGGCCTTAGCATAATAGACATTTAGCTTGTCCAAGCCAGCCGCCGCCGCGATCCGGAGGGAGGGGGCAAGGGGTAAGGTTGTTGACATTAGCCTTTAGGTGCTCGAGCATTGACTCGTACATTGGGAGAACCCATGGTAAAGTCGGCATTTTGGACTTGGACATCTGAAGAGTAACATTCGTGAACTCCTATGTGCAATTGTGTCAAGTTCGTAAGGTAAAAAAAGAAAAAAAGGTTACAGTACACACCTTGAGTATGTCCCCCAATTTCTCGAGGCTTTTCCACTCGTTGGGTGAGAGGAGGAGTGGGCGTAGCTCCGGGCGCTCGAGGACCCAACGGTCGATTGCCTATGCAATAATAAACAGCAAGAAAAAAAAGGGGGGGGGGGGGCGATGAGAAAGCAAACCAATTGAAGTAGCCTGGCCCGGGAAATCATCGCCTCTGTATAATTCCACCGGTGCTTGACATCGCGGACAACCATCAATGAGGAGATCTTTCTCGGTGTGGCACTCGGGTTTGGCAGGTAGGTCGTATCCTTGTAGAGAGACTCCGTGATCTGCCTGAAGCTGCGCCGCCGTTGCGGAGATGAACAGATTTTCGTCGTTGTAACTCGGAGCTGTTCATTCTTAGTGAAGCTCGAAAACAAATTAAGGGGAAGTACCTTTTGGAGACTGGACAAATTTTTGAGCTCATCAGCGATGTTGGCGAGGAATTCCGTGTCGGCGGGCGGCTCCTCATCGTCATCGTCGACTGACATAGGCTCGTTCTCCATTTCGATTTGGTTCGGGTCATTGTCGACATCGTAGTGGATTGGGAGGTCCTTGTTCTGAATGTAGTAATCCTCCTTTCCATCAGGATCCTCCGCTTCCCCGAGTGTGGCTAGAATCTTCTGAACAACAAGGTTCACTACGTGTGCGAGGCAACGAATCTGAGAATTTTCAGGAACAAATTGAATGTCAAACTTCTCCATAAGCAAACGCGACAACGTTCGAACAAGAACATCATTTGCCGACACGTTGTCCAGAGTGAGAGAGCTGAGGTAAACAGAGTGTCAGCCTATAGTCAGTGGTGAAAAAGCGAAACTTATCTTATCCAGGGTTCTCAAATCAGAGAGGACCTTTGCCAAAGCTATTGCCGCATATTCTCCTTCATGCTCCTTGTCCTCGATAGCATGAAAATCGAGCACATGCTCAACCAGCTCCCATTCCTCCGTGATCCAGCTGCCAATTGTACCTGCAAAGGTGAACATCATGGAACGAGTGGTCCAGGTGTCCTCAGAGAGAGCGATCTTAGACTTGACGTGCTTGAGAGAGCGTCAGAAAGTAGAATATAATGAGCAGATACACTTGCCTTGAGGTCATCCTTCAACGCATTATACATATCGGCAAACATGCGCGCCAATGTATTGCGCACGGTCGTGTCGCAAGGAAGGTTGTATCTGACATCCATGAATTTAAATAGGCGGTGGATTCCGCCCGTCTCCCCGGTTGTAAATGGGAGATCGTCCTCCAACAACCACGCCGCAAAAACTTTAAGGAAGTTTTGCTGGGAATGTCTCACCGCAGGGTTCAGCTTCCCATTCCGCAGAAATTCCTCCATGAGCTTCGCAGATGCGGCTGAAATGCCGTGCGTTGGGCCTGGATTGACATCATCGGGGATCGGCAAGTTAGTCCCGTGAGTCTTGAGGTGCGTCGCAAGATTTCCGAGGGCCGGTTGCTTGGGCTCGTCGTCAAAGCTGGCTTCGCGATCAACAGTGCGCGGAAATGTGCACGATCTGTTCGCTGGTGGGCAACCGGGCCGTGTAGAAAGATAGAATGAAATCACGCACTTCTTGCAGTGTTTGCAGCGGAACTCCCACCGCTTCTCGCCCATGTGCTTTATAGCCACCGGTTCATGGAAATGCAACTGTGTGTTGGATTTGGGGCCGCGCTTATTATGATGAACAGGAACATCGTCGCCGCTGTCATCGTCGATTTCGATGACGGTAACCTTCGGAGGTGGAGCAGCAGTCGTCTTGGCCTTTTTCTTCTTCCTGCCAGCTGCGCGCTTTGGGATCCTGTGAAACAGGTCAGGGAATATATAACAGCGAATACAACAGCAAACCACTACTGATTCGTCGTCCGTAACCACGATTTTGCGTTTACGAGACTACAAAGGCGAATGAACCTTGAGCAGAGTAAGATAAATGTGCACGCACTGCAGGAGTTGCGTCATCAACGTCCCGCCATCTCAATATCTTCGTCCTCGCCATCAGACACGGGGGTGCGTCGACGTTTTGGAGGCACGTATTCTGGGTCATCGTCACTGTCGTTGTTCACGCCGGACACCGCTGAAGCCTTGGCAAACTTCTTCTTCGCCGTCTTCGGAAAGACGGCATTCTCAAAAATCCCTGAAAATGAAAGTTAGCTAGCGAGGATCATATGTACTTGCATGCTCACGATCTGCCACCGCATCAGATATCTTCTTCTTGGGGGCTTGCTTTGCCGTCAGGGTCGGGGTTGGGGATGGCTCATGGTAGTCACTGAAGAGGAAAAAAATCAGCCTCTGAGAAGGGCACGCAGAAAACGAGAAAAAAAAAAAAACCAGAGGTATTCCATCTCCCTGACGATGCGCGCGTGAGCTTTATGGTAGCAAGGTCAAAAGGAATCTCGGTCGATGCCCAGTGGATACTATTGAGGTAATCCACAACAAGGTGCATGCCCAGCTTCCCGCGTCGAATGTACTTGAGACGCCCATCCTCCCGGCAGTCCTCACCAAAGAGTGCATCGAAACGATAATTAAAGGTGCCGAACGGGGTGTTCTCGGTTGGTTCGGAGTCCATAACACGCTCTATCTTGTTGTCGTCCTTGGAAGCTTCTGGCACGGAGGCTGGCAGGAGATTGGCGAGACGATCTATCTTCTTGATGAGATCGAGAATAGGCTTCGCTGAAGGTCGTGGGTCAGTAGAGTCCCATTACAACGCGTCAAGACAGGCGCTGAATGTGACGTACCTGCCCGCGGCTTGCTGCTGGAGCGCGCTGGGGGCCTCTGAGTTGTTGTTGTCAAGTATGCGTGATGATGGTTGAGCATTTCGACGCGTGGTTACGCGTCCAGTTGTGGACATGGTCGAGGAAATGGCCAGCGAGTCTTAGGAACACATACCCTCACGTTTGTCCCAATTTATTCTAACCACGTCCCAGCAATGAAAAAAAATGGGGGAAAAAAAACCAGGGTTGTAAGCAAGTCCGTCGAGCCTGAGTGAATGCTGCCTGCCCAAATACAAAGGATAGTCCAGGGGATGAGAGCAAAAATGATATAAAGGAGTATGATTGAAATTTTTCGTCTTCGGATAGAGACAAAGTATACAGTGTGACGTTAATGCGCACGTCGAAGTCGAAGATCGCCGTCCACAATAATCCGAGAATGAGAGCATAAATGATAGAAAGACATATAATTGAAAATTTTCGCCTTCTAATAGAAGCTCGGCATTCGGTACGGGGTCGAAGAACACGTCAAAGTTGAAGATCGCCGTCGCCACAGCTCGGAGGATTTAATCGGCCGAAAATTGGCCTTGCGCCCGCGGGTATCCGGCTTGGTCTGCCGCGCAGAAAAAATTAATCGTTTAATCATTTGTTTATAATTTATTTTCGTCTAGGCCCAGGCCCAAACTAAACGAAAATAAAAACGGTTTTTACCGTTTAAAACGTTTAAAAAGGAAAACGATTGGAGCCTTACCATGATGGTGGTCCTAATCCAAGGGGACTGGCCATGGTTCATCTTTCCTTTCTTTTCTACCACCACCACCATCCCTTCACTGTCTCGCATTCAACTCTTCTCTCTTCTTGGCTGCGACTACCCTGCACTTCCCTCCCTGGATACTCATTTTTGCTCACACCACCGTGCTCTCAACATCGTTGCCACCGGTTTGCACAGTCGCAGACAACCAACAATACCCCCGTCACGCACCGGCCATCAGACATGGATCTTCCCTGGTCCTCATCAACACACTGAAGCAAGTCGGAATCCCTCCATCACGGGCATCCCGCATCAAGAGTGCCACCATCGTGCACACTTAACAGGCAGGCACCAGAGTGGACGATGCCCATCGTCTAGAAATATTCTGTGAGGTATATGTCATCGGTCACATACTTCTCGGTGCTGACACAGGAGAAATATCGTTCAGCGACACCTAATGAATTCGGAACTGGAAAGGTTATATGGGCGTACTGGTAGTGAATTATATGTCATTGATCACATATTTCTCAGTGCTGACTGGCTTGTGTCTGCTAATGACTGCTGTGGCATGCCGAGTAAGGTATGTAACAAATTATCTATCTGGTGTCCAATTTGCGGTTCTGTGGTGTGTTGTATCGCCTCAGAAGCATTTGATATTGCTTCGTTGTTTTAACTGCCGACAGAGTAGGCGCGTCTGTTTCGCTAAGCACAACACCTCATTAGTATGGGTCATGCTTTGGAATGAAGACGCCGGTCTCAAAGATAGATCAAGATCCCGAGGTTATGCTGTCAAGCAACGCTCTTGATTGCCTCGAGACTGAACACGTCGCAAGAATTTATGCAACCTTCAAGCCCAAGATGGTTTCAAAGGTTCAAGATCCAAATCTCAATAACTTCAAGAGCTCGTTCTTGTGCCGTCAAAACGGCCGTCTTTCGGCGTCACAAGACAATTCAAGACTCGATTCTGCGCGACTTCAAGACCTCGTCTCCGCTCAAAACGGCTATCCTTCGGCATCATAAGACAACTCAAGATTCGAGTCTTCATAACCACAAGGCATCGCTTTCTCTCAAAACTGCCGTCGTTCAGCTTCTAAGTTCCGAGATGTCTCACGAGTGGCCGCACCTCAAGAGTATCCAAGATGCTGATACTTATGATTTCAACATCTTAAAAAGCTACGAGTCGAGTCCCCGCGTTACATTCGGTAGAGTCGTATTGCTCATGTGTATATCATTTGATGAATACAATATGTTTTTTTCTGCAATTTGTGTTTATCATGCAATGTGAGAGGGAAAACCAAAGGCCAGAATTTTTCACTTTGTTTTGGTTACACTACACAAAACTATAGAAACTACAGAAACTACAGAAGAACTATAGAAAACTACAGCAAAACTACAGACACTACATAGGCATGGGAAAATTACAGCAACACTATGTAGCTGGCAGAAACTACAGGGCTCTATGTAGAGGGGGGGCCCTAATTACAGGCACTACAGCCACTACAGGATATACAGCATCTACGACTACGTAGGGGATCCAGAATTTGCTGATGCAAGTTGGGAACTTATTTTGCAGTTCACCGTGCTCAGCGCTCCCTGGACGTTCTGATCGTCACTGGCCAACCTTTAGCTTTCACGTTCACTCGGAATGTTGTATAGTTCCCAGCGTGTGGCAACCTGGCAAAGATATTCATAAACCTTTGGCCCTGAGGACGCACTCTTTCTTGAATTTATGTAAACCCACCAACGACCGTGTTATCCGATGAGACAATGTGTACAGCCTTCACAATTTCATCGCCAGCAGATGTCGCTGGGGCCACGCAACTGCCCTCTTTCATACCCCGTACTTGTGTCAATTTCAAGTTCTGATCCACGTCTGTCAGATAAACTGGGCATCCTGGGAATGTGTCAAGACTCTAGTGGTGCTCTCTCTCGAGTCCCGCGGTCAATCTGCGTGTCTCCTACGTCGATATCCCTCTACTGGCCTTTCACGCGTCAACCTCTTCGAACGGAGCTTCGCTTATGCTTCCTCAGTTAACTCCTGCAGGCCACCACACGAACGCAGGCAATGTGCGTATGTCTTTGTTCGCTTGAGCTGCGGCTTTCGCTATATCCGATCCATGGAGACAAGAACAAACTCGCCACTCCAAAAGGCCGGACTGCGGTGACAATTCAGCCGGGATTCGACTCACTAACTAACCCTGGGACCTCGTGCGAGCTCGGTCTCTGTATGTCTTTTTCTGGCCTGCAGATCTCCATCGCAAGGCGCAACCATTTCCCTACTTGCATAGTCATCTTGTACTCATCGGGTCGACTGGGCACCTGCCCCTTTATCAGAAGTTCTGAGTTATTCGTCTGTGACCGGCCATTCTTTTGGCGTGCATCGTTCACCCAAAATCCGATGATGAGGCATGAAATTGAATATGCCTGAAATAACCAATTTTTGCGACCTTTCAGTTGGAAACAACTGATAAAACCAGTCAATAGAGCTACATAGAGTACTATTCTACGCCCAGGACTGAGTACTAGGCTGCTTAACACATTTTAAACACCGGTTTCATCATCACTTTTATAACACTGGTCAGAGAATACTCCTGCAAGCTGTACACTATGTGCAGTGAGTTTGAGGATTTCTGTGGATGCTAGGGCATTATCAAACACATGGGATGTTGGAAGGACTTTAGAAATGGCTACAGAACTCAGGGATATACTATAGGTGACCTTACGAGGTCATTTTGATGGTATGTACCTAATTAGGAATCTAGCGGTTGAACCTAGTGATTTCCGGGTAGTTCCGGGGCATGTTCACACCTAGAGTGGACATGGAAGCTGCTGGACAATGCCTGGAACCATATGTAAGAGGTCTAGAAAGACTTGGGCACACTTGGCAAGTTCTAGATGGCTATGGATACAGGCTGTGCCTGGAAACAATTCAAAAGGCTGTACATTTCCCTTGGGGAAAATGGACTTTTCTTCAGAAATTACATCAGAGGGTTACTAGGACCAATACATATGACTCATGGGCGCTGTTTTCATGGCCTAATACGGAGTTTTAACCCCAGATAAGTGTACTTATTCTCACAACCTTTATACCCTTTAGCACAAGTAAAGTATTTAAACTGGCATGTAAAGTAGATAGCACCAGTGAATCCCACTCCCCTGTTGGCATATTCTAGACCTCTCAGACATTGGCTATTGTCTGAAGTCTTACTTGAGTTATACCAGTTGATTCGGACTCAGTCCTTGTGTGTTAACTTGGTTACACTCTGCGCAGCCTTGTGCCAAATTGCCAAAGTCCAACAGTGGGTAGTTGTGGTAGTAACTAGGAGTTTTTCAATACAATTGGTTATAATTGCACATATAGTGTGAACCTGGCAAGGGTATAAGGTGTCTTATTGAGATTGAAGGACGATACGCCTGTCCTACTTCCCTGAACACATACACACAGCATTGGAGTTGTTAGTGGTTGATTTGAGATATATTGGAGTATAGACTTTGTCTAACTCTTTTGTATTCGATTTCACTGCTGCACTTTGGTGCAATGTTTCACCGAGTTGGTGGTAGGGCTGCGTAGGCTAAGCAGGCCCTGTGTATGTGACTGTGCAGCGGTGTTATGAAAGAAATTTTGCTTCCAGATTAGAGGACTTTTTGCACAAGTGACTAGGAATCTGCCTTCTAGATTCAACAAGTCCTACAGTCTGCACGCTCATCTTGATTTGGCTTAGAGAGGATTCTTCATAGTTGTATCAATTAAAGCAAATATGTATTATTAAAGGTATCCAGGATCAGTGACACATTGTGAGACATGGTGTACAATGTAAAAATTGTATACACCTATCTATATCTGACTCTTAGACTACACATGTTTAAACGCACACCCCCACTTGTATGGGATAGATGGGGAAGGAACATAGGGCAGGGTATATTGGTACGTGGGAGACGGGGGCAGGGTGTGCACAAAACACAACCGGCGAGTGTGCTGGGGTAATGAACAGTTCAGTGGCGGATGTCCACAGTATCCATATGCATCAGAAGGATAACTCATCCTGACATCATCGTATGAACAGTTTACATGTAGACAATGGGCATGCTGAACCATTCTTGGCGCTGGATGGGGGGAGGGGGATTTATTATACTTGTACAGTCCATAGGCTGAACAGCAAGTTTATAGAAGACAAAATGCAGCACTGTATGGGTGGTTATCCTTACAGAATTCTACAAGATACCAACCGAGCACAACCTCATTCCAGCGGGTCGAATGTGCAAAATGCTGGCAAATTACGGGACTGGCCGCCCATCTGAATGGCAGGACCTCTGGTTAAAACCCATAGGATCTGACTTCCAGTTGAATCAGAGCTGGTGTGTGGGAGGAGTTCTCTTCTCCCAGATGAAATCCCCAGTGTTCACCAGTCCACCAAATGCTGTCATATGGCTTTCCCTTTGCAAAGGCATGCATGCAGATGGCACCACACAATGTAGTGCCAGGCATCTACGATGAAATTCATGGTAGCAATCCAGAAGGTTAAGGTTCTGGGTGAAGATGTGTCACAGCAGGCTACATGCGGCATCATAGGTGATGAAACTCGATTTGACTTGAGAGTGGTCACCGCAGAAATTATCCAGAATTTGAAGTACCTGGGGAGAGCTCTTGGAGCGGTAACACTACTCCAGCCAACCGGATATTGGCATGCTCATTTATCCATCTGTTAGCAGTGTATTTTCTCTGCCTTGAACGTACAAACAACCTGCGAGTTGAGCATCTCCGAGTGCAGGCAACTGGACACAAAGTTCAGGTCCTGATCTACTGGCTCCCTCCTGGTGCCAAAGCATGGCACATTAAATGCCTGGAAAGGATATGCGAGCAAATCAACTCATTGATAAAACTACACGTTTCTCTCTGAGGTGTTTGCACTCTAGGGGAAGGTATTTACACTCTGAGGCAAGGTCTTTGGTCTCTGGAGCAGGTCTTTCATGAACTCTTTTACCTTGAGAACTCTGCGAAATTCATTCCTATATTTGGAAATGCCTAAGTTCTCAAACACCTTCCACTCCGAAAAACCTTGCAGAAGACAGAGTTCAGAAGAAAAATTAAAATGCTATTTTGTGCATCAGGAAAAACCCCTTTTGCAAATTGTTTACATTTTGTTGCTATTTGTTGAGAATTTTGGAATGACGCAAATTGTTGGGAAATGTTGACCATAAGCCTTGGTTTCTTCTGTGTTTGACTCACAAGACTCGGAAGATGCGATTCCACTCCAGTACTTAGCAAGTTAAAAGGAGAAATATGGTCTTATAATTACGTAAACCGATGGTGCTTTGCTTAAGGGTGGCCAAAAGCCTACCCTGATGTCTCGCTTAAGGGTGGCCAAAAGCCTACCCTGATGTCTCATAACCTAACTTCTGTCCAAGGGGGAACCAGCATTCAAAAAACGGATATCAGGTCAAAAAGTGTTTTTTTTGACCTTCAGTGGACCCCCCTCCCCCCCTCTCCTTCCATACAGGGAAGGAGTTTCCCACCCCTAGCGCCAGGCAGTCCGCTCTGAGTTGAGCCAATGCCCCCTATGTGTGTTCATTAACTTTCCGTTGACTTTTCTGCATGTAAAGTATGTTCTCTTGGACTCCTTCATAGATGTTGGTCACTGAGATACCTTTATGAAGCCTGAAATCTTTGACTTTCTACCATCTAAATTCCCCACCCAACCTCTGGCACTCAAGCTCGAGGACCCATTGTCAGTTTGAGAGGCAGTCCAGGGGCAGTCCAGGTTCCTGGAAATGAAGTTCAGTCTCTTTTGACATCCTGGTGCATTATCTGCAGTCTGAAATGCGGTTTTGAGCTCCTGCATAACTGAGCCTAGAAATTTTTTTCAGCTGACCCCAGGACCCCCCACCCCACGTACGAAATTTTAATGCCGGTTCCCCCTTGCTTCTGTCCCCGATGAGCCGAGACAGGTGTCAGCCGTGCATCAAAACCAACCATGCTTTCCATAAGCTGCGACACACCTTCTTTGCTTCCTCCATGTCCTCTCACTCACTTTCATCCATTTCCCCTCCTCTTCAACTCTCATTGCTCAAGCTTTGCGACTCTGATGCACTCTGTTCCTCACCTGCATCCACAATGCTTCAGAGTGCTGCTCACTGCTTGCATGGTCAAGGTGTGCTCTCCTCGCTTTGTTTACTTGGGTCTGTCTCACACTGTTCTTATTCAGTCCTTCCTATTTGTCTGTTTGCTTCATTGATCTCACTCTTCCAAGGTTGAGGTTGAGGTATGCCCAACACATAGGCTTACTCAATGTTGCCGCTTCCTGTCAGTGCCATCATGACTGCTCTGTGAACACTGCATTCCCCTGGCCCATTCTCCCTTGTTACTTACTCTATCTGTTACTCTATCCTAGGTGTGTTCTATGCAGACGGCCACTCACCAAGGTATGCCTTTAGCTCCCACTCTGTCGTCTACTAATCAGTGCCCTAGTCTGCCGTGACAGCACATATGACACCGCTTGACTGCGTCAGCGCTCAATGCCACATCAATGTCACCTCTTAGACCTTATGTTCCTGTCAGTGCTGTCACGACTGCTCTGTGGACCCTGTGCGTGGACCCTGTGCGTCCCCCTGGCTCATTCCCCCTTATTCTCTATCCTAGATATGTTCTCTGCAGACGGCCCTCACGCATTACAGGCAAGCCTGGGGGTGACAATAACGAGCCCGAGTACAAGGTGGCACGGGTTGGAAGATATGATCAGTCTTCATGCAGGGGATGTGGGATGAGAAGGCACCCGCTGTGCTGTCTGCGGAGGGGAGTATCATGGGGGACTACAGTCAGTTCACTATGACTTGTCGGGAGAGATTACATTGGGCATATTTATCAGTAGTGTACTGCCGTATTTCTATCTTACAGAGATTGTGTTCCCATTTCAAGAATATATTCATCATTTATTGCCCACTCTAAATCGTTTTTAAGGTCTTTCAAGCGGAACTATACTGAATTCAGGGGGAACTCGGCAGACATCCAGCGGTCTTTCAGAACCCTACCAAGATGTGAGGTCTCTGTAGGGTTAGTTGAACCTTCTCTGCAGAGACCTCAAATCTCTGGCTTTGGCAGATCTTTGAGGTCTTTGAGAACTCTGCAAAGACCTTAAAGACCTCAGAGAGAAATGTGCAATTTTACTGATGCTCTTGACAGGGCACATGGAAAAACTCGTCGGGCTTCCGGCCTTGGGGTTGGAGTAAAATATTATTGAGTTGGTCCATATCTATGATGCTTGGGCATTTTTCGGATATTTTCTTGTTGGAATTGTCTGGAGCAAATTCTAATCTTTGGGATGCTGCTCCTGCCCAGGAGCCTGTTCAGGTTCTTAGCCTGTGATCCATTTGCAGGATAAAGGAATTTCCTTTCGAAGACAAAATGATCAATTTTGTTTATTTCAGTTGGACTGTTGGAACTTCAGTAACCAAATGAAGTTTCATTAAATAATCTCTGTCTTAACACATAATTGTACATAATCACTGCTCAATTAATCAACTCTGGAGGTGAGTGTCAGGCAGATGGAGGGCATTGCATGTGTGGTATTTTGAGGAGATGTTTGACCAGATCCAGGTTTTTATTCAACCCCAAAGATCACTGTTCAAACCCGGCTTGATTAAACTTGTTCAAGCCTGTTCAATCAACTTCAGCCATCTCAGAATTTTGAATTGGTGCAGCTGTGGGAATTGAATCTCGGACCTCCCCAGGATGAGGTAATCTTGAGGGGCAGTACTTCAACCACTTGCCCAGAGTGGCCAATACATATGTCCTGGAAGTATTGCACACATAGCCAACTCTTGACTCCTTATATCAAGCTTTTTTTGTGCTAAATCCCAAGTTGTTTGTTGGAACTGTGATGGTAAAATTGGTGTTTAAACAGTGTTTAACTGATTATCTTTGTTCAAAGCTTGAGAACAAGTGCTATGCCATGAAGAAAGGAGGAAATTGGTATCATCATTCTTTCTAACTGTGTTTCTCAAGCTTGTACAAGGTTCTGTTCATATTCTATCATTCTATCAATCCTTATACCACTGCAGCGTGGCCCTTAGGTATTCAAGATGGAACACCTTGGAACGGTTTTTTTTTTTCTAGTTACAGCTGTTTGCAAAATTGATGACAGTTGTCTAAAAATAGAAGAAAGAAAACATCTTGAACGCACCTGATTGTTTTGCTCACTTCTCGCTCAGTTCTCGGCCGATTTGCTCGAGTGTAAGGGCGTTCGAAAGCGGCTGAGAGGGGCTTTGCAATGGTGCTCACTATGTACACTAAATACCCAAATTTGCCTACATCACTTTTCGGACCACCTGGCATGTTCCCAGGACGTAATGAGCCATATCTCGGTGAATACCGCCCCGATCAGCACGGATCGGGACTCATTCGGAAGGCAACATCGAGCCGAATCATTTGCCCCTCACAGCTGTTGAATCAGCCGTGAGTCAACCTCGTAATATTGAACTCTCAGTCTTAGAAGGTAATTTCAGTCCTAAGGGTGTGCCTCGGGAGTATTTCATTCTCTGAGTGCAGTGCTGAGATTGCCTTCACCCTCCCTCTCGGAATCACCCAGAATCAACGCAATCGGACCAGCATTGACCGAGAAATCGTCTTTTTTGTCCGTGGGTTCAAACCGGGTGGTCGGATTTTGAGGTCACCAAGTTTGGGGCTTCGCTATACATGTTAGGTATGGTTCGGAAGCCCCGATTAACCGCTTTCGAACGCCTCTGGGCTCGAGCAAATCGGCCGAGAACTGAGCGAGAAATGGGTAAAACAATCAGGTGCGTTCAAGTTGTTTTCTTTCTTCTATTTTTAGACGACTGTCATCAATTTTGCAAACAGCTGTAAAACAAACTTCATAGATTTTTTCCTTGAGTCATAGATGTACTTGCGTGAATCTCAGAATGATGATTGACAAATTCTGATTCATCCTTCATCAGTTTTATCAAATGGGATGATTAGTGTATGTCATGTGTCCCCAATCTCTCTCTCACTTCGAAGCTGTACCTTGCTTTGGTTGCTTACCCAGAATTTGGGCAAGTTGCTGATGAAGCCCTAGGACTTTTGCTTAAACAATCCACGTTGAGACATTAATCCTGGATTAAATCAGTGATGAATTAATCCGACCATGAATGGATTAAACAGAGATTAATCCTGGTTCAAAGCAACAATAAAAACAATGCGCTTTGCGAGAATCGAACCCCAGATCTCCGCAAAACATACTACCCTTCATGGGACCTGTGTTACCACTTTACCAAGAAGACCATGAATGACCCCCCAGATTGTGTTATTACATCCGGACTTATGAGTGCACTGGCACCTCCATGCATCTTCTTCTGCCTATTGAACTTTGTTTTTATTTTTAACGCCTCATCGATTTCAACCTGAGGAATAAAGTCTATCTTCCATTATTCACCTAGGCTGATTAAACATTGATCTTTCATCTGTGATTCAGCATTGTTGTGTAGTCAATGAGGTTACTGATTTTGTAGGCCTGTTAATGCTTCTCCAAGATCAGCTACAGGTTTGATCTGAGGATGTTTAAAATCATTGATCTTCAAGGATTTATCTGATCATTAATCCAGCTTTATTGGTTCAGAATATTCAACTGGTTTAAACACTGTTTTTACACTCCATCTTGTCAATTCAACTCATCTGAAGTTACAAGAGGAAAGTCCAAGCAGAGTTGCTGGAATCTCTCATACTCTCCTGATGCTATTAGGACCTGTAGCTAACATTCCTCTGATGGTGCAGTGGTAGTGGTGTCTGTCTTTCTATGTCTTGGTGTCGGTTCGAGTCCCCTCACAGTCTCTTTTTTCATTCACTTTTGCTTATGTTCGGATTAATTAATCCTGGATTTAATCCAGGATTAATGTCTCAACATGTATTGTTTAAGCAAAACTCCTAGGGTTACTGAGTTGCTGAGCTAGTCTCCCAGAGGCAGAGTAGACAATTCCTTCAACCTTCGTGCCTCAGGATATCCTTATCTGACGTCTGCTTTTTGATCGGGGGTGCTTAGCGGTTGCCCGATTTCAAACTCCGCTTTGCTCACGTGTTGACCATCTCCAGCCAAACATTGACCGTGTAAGTCGTCCTTGCGACGCGTTTCGGACGTGTTCTTAGGCTTAAAAGACCACAATACTACTATTCAAAGGATCCCAAAGTGTTTCCGGAGTGTCCACCGTCTCTTTACTCGCCCTTTATCATTCTAGCCAATTTTCTTCATTTTGAGACTATAACATAACTTGGAGCGTTTTAGAGAGTGAAGTGGGCCCAATACAAGGTTAGACGAAGTTTCATACGAGTTTAGAACCAAATGGGCACACAGTAATGACATTAAGGCACGGAATGAAGGCATATATGGCTTTCAAAGGTCTAGAAACGGAAATATACATGACGTAGCTTCGAAATCGTGCTGAGGTTGTGCGTCAAAACAATGAAAGTTGCGCTCGGATACTTCTGCGAGGCTCTGCCTGAGAAAGGAAGAGAGTATTTACAGAAATACGATCAATTGAGGCGGATTTGGCTTGCAGCGGAGAATCGAGATAAAACTACACCGTCCATTAGATTATAGCATCGCAGAGCACTCACAGATCGACCTTTCATGCTCTCCAGGATGTCCCTTGTGCTTCTGTCTGGCGTTAAGGTGTTGCTGAGCCGCCAAATCAGCACTATTCCATTGTACACACTTTGGGTACCACGGCAGATTCTCTCCCATACTACCAGCGTGAAGAGGAGGGGAAACATCCAGCTACACTGAGGGGGATTCAGGGTAAGTTTTGGGCCTTTAGAGAGCAAGGACAACGCTCACAGAAGGTAAAATTCCGTACTTCAGTGCATAACAGAATGGCAGAGTCTGCGACCATGTTTTTGAGTGCGATTGGGGTGTGGCTGGCCTCAGAAAGCAGGGAGTGGTCCTAAGAGCATTTTTCATAAGGAATTTTGACAGAAAATCGCAAGGATGGCAAGGATAAGATGGATCGATCGAAGGGCGTGGTGAGAGCATATGTCGCCCATTGGGGTATTGTTTTGAGCCGGTTTGCTTAGACATTCGACACAGGCCTCTTTGAGATGTATATCTATATCCTTGCAAGAGTACTTGACCATCGGGCTCGATACCGTTGAGAACGAGAAGGAAAAGTGCGGGGAGATACCATTTGCGGATTTCAAACACCGCTTAGTGGCAGATCAGTCGGAGATCGAAAAGGACCTATCGTTAAGGGTCACGCGTCAGAAAGCAGACGTCAGAACAGGTATCCTGAGCTCGCAAAGGTTTGCGCCGGTTCTGAATACCGTCTGCCTCTGGGAGACTATGCTGAGCACTTGCTGGTGATATTAACACAGCTAGTTGAAGTGATCTGTTGGTTCAATCAACATTTATATCTATGGTGGAACCTTCGCACAGAGTCCCCACCTGGAATTTATCCAAAGTTGGAAAGCATAGAAAAACACCCAAGTCTAGCAGAGAAATATTGTCAGCTGGGCCTATTGAGTTTCAGTCATGAACAATCAGCATTTTTTTGTCCTGAAACCCTGAACTTCACTCAGGCTATTTCTGTACTCAGAACACACTTCTACATTGGACACACATATTCAAGTACACATTCAAGTTGCACAAGCCATGGGGTTATTGGCTTCATCTCATAATGGCACGGCACCATGTCAGTTCTGCCTCAGTTCTGCCTCATTACCAATTGCAGGATATTCAGGGCTCCTGCTCAAAGGGTATGCACCAGCTGTTGAATTTTATTGGGGAACCAAATATCATATAATTTTGTTCAATTTGGACCTATGTGTGATGTGTGACCCAGCTCAACCTATTTGATATTTTGACACCAGCTAAATTCCCTCCCAAAAAAAATAAAATAATAAAAACCATGTCTATGACTCGTGGCAAACAAATTGAACAAATTATTCAGTATGATCATCTCACCCAGAGGAGTAAATGTGAAGGATTTAACCTCTTGCAAATTACTCTAGTCCATGCATGTCCTGCAGTCAGAAAACACCTCTTCTGATCTATGTTCTTACACTAACAGGCAAAATGTCTCAGACTATATTTGTGGTGTGGTGTAGTGCTGTGCGAATGCACTCAAAAAATCTGTAAATATTTGTGAGGGATGGGAGACCCCCTGCTATGCAGAAGTATACCGAGAAGCTGCAGAATCTTCCAGGGAGTTGACTGCATTACTGAAAGATGAACCAAATATTTCACCCAGTTATTGTATGTCAGTGCAGTTGCTTTCAGATTGCACTGGCAGGGGTAAGAAGTCTACCTTACATTCTATTTAACTTGATGAAGCTTAGCTGGCATGGGATGAACATGCAGAATGAAATGGCCCCCCTGTTGCTGAGAAATCAAGCAAAAGAGCTGAGATGAGCTCTACACATCATGACATCACATGTTCAATTGATTTTTGAAAGTGAACCACCACTCTGAGCAGCTTGAAACTGCACAATATACCTTTCTCCTATACCCCTCTTACCCTCACAAAGTGCTGAGTGATCTGTGTACTTGGTGACACCACCAACATACCTTTTGAGGGAATTGGTGCCAAACTTGACTGTAGCAAGTCAAGTGCTGTCTGGAACTATCACAAATTTCATAGTTTACAGATTCACAGGAAGGAAGACTCAGCATCTCCTGGCATCTTCATGGTTCAAACTTCACACTAAAGATTCAATTTTGCTGAAACCCAGTGACATACTCCTCATTTGCATCTGGTTTACCCAAGCAATTGATTCATACCAGAAGTGTGTCAGATAGGGTAAAGGCAGTGAAGGTTGCAAAGGGTTTTCACACCAGATACTAGTTATTTCTGTACTGTAACCCCATTTTTTGTCCCAAAAATCATTTAATCTACATGTCAAGCTAATGGCACTGACAACTTTTGCTTGATTTCTCGGCAACAGCTGGGCCATTTCTCCTAAACTGTTTTGCATATTAGCTATAAACTACAACTATAGTGAATGACCCCAGTCAACAAATTCCTTGGTCATGGAGAACTGGCATGTGCACATTTATTGAGCACCACTGTAATTCCTTAAATTTTGAACTAAATGCATTGTGGATATGTCATAGACAGATGCCCTTTGATACAGCTCAATTGCTGGCAGCTGAACTTGGCTGAAATCAGGCACATAGATGGGAAAAAAATCCCATGATGGTCATCTAGGTCTATGCAACCTGGTCTGATGAGCATGTTTAACCCATTTTTTTCAGCCAACTTGAGTCAGAACTTAGTAGGGAGTTTATGTCTTTACCACCTTCTTTGAAATATGTCTGCCTATAGCCTCCCCAGATATCACCCTGTTTGGGCAGTGTCTTTCCCCGGTATAACATTTTGAAGTCAGACTGGGCCCCCTTGTCAGATGGACTAAGAAAATATAGTTTCATGTTTTTCTTTCTATTCATAATTTTGTACCAATTATTCTAGAAAATTGTGCTGTACTACAAAGTAATCCGACCAAAAGTCATTGAGATACAGGCAAATTGGTCAGGAATATCAATAAGTTTTAAAAATGGAAATTTTTGGCTTGCACCTTTGGCTCTGACAATACATATCAAAGTATCTCCTACTGAAAGACCAGCTTTTTAATAAAAAAAAAGCAAAATTTGGATGAGCTAATTGGATTTTGTGGCCCAACAAGCCTGAAATGCTGACAGGTGCACAATGCAATATATTTTTACATTGGTTTCCATTACTAATTGTGCACAAATTATGCATGAAGATGTTGTTGGACGCGGTGGACGCGGTTGATGCGTGCAGTGCGGACAGTTTCGGACTTCATACCCGTCGTGACCCGAGCCGTCACGTCACGCGTGTCATAACCGTGACGGGACGCGCTGGCGATCCTCACTCGCGTACTTTACCGTGTGTCGTTGTGAGGGTAAGCCGTCCAATCGTTTTCTGTACACAATAGCTAACATATAGTCTAGAGTTCGTACTCACTAGTGTACAGGTAATTATCTTAATTGACTCGCGTACTTTACCGTGCGTCGTTGTGAGGAGTTTGTACTCACTAGTGTACAGAAGTCAACAGGTTATGGGCTTTTGAGTCCTTCTGTACCGACGCACTTCCATACCCCGCGAGCTGGACCCAGGATACCCGCGCTGCGCGTTATAGAGCGTGTTCCTTTCTTGTATTTCACCCGTTGCGCTACACTCTCGCCGATTCGTGCCACCGACCATGTCGACCTTGCACCCCACTTTTTCTGCGAACAACCCTTTCTTCCGCTATTTGAGCGATCCCTTGGGCCTCGCCCAGCAAGCACAGGCTTACCCTGTGGCTCCAGCGACCCCAAGACCGCGCGGTCCTCGCCAACTCCCTGTGCCACCCACGCCTTTCCACCACCACGTGTTCCAGCAACACCAAACGCGTCCGGCTGCACCACTACAGGGTCACCAGCCCCCGCCTGGTTTCCCAGTTGCGCACCAATACTACACGCCGTCTGTCTCGTCGGAGTCCGTGCATCCGCACGCGCCGTACATGCATCATCCGCCCCAACAGTCGTATTACGACCCCAACGGCCCCGCGGCATCCGTCTCCGGTCACCTAGCCGCTGTAGGACCCGTCCCGAAGGTCTTCTCCCTATCCGTGGGGGGTTGGCTCGAGACGGACAGGCTGTCCCTCGAGCGTAACAACTGGATCCCGTGGTCAACCCGAGTGAAGCTCGAGCTCGGACTACAGCCTGGGGCCACGCGTTTTCTCGGCGGCGACAACCCGTGCCCATCCTTTACCATGTTCCCGGGTCATCACCGTGCCTGGCTTGACACCGACGCGGTCGTTCGCGCTGTCCTCACGAGCGTCTACGCCGTGACGGAGCGTGAGTGCTTCGCGGAGGAGACGACGGCAGCTGCTGTATGGTCCACGCTCCGGCGTCGTCACGAACATCGCGGACCTATCGGCCAAATCAAGGCGTTGCGCAAGTTTGTGGCCACGAAATACTCGCGTGACCCTGCGACGTTCTCCGCCACTACGACCGAACTCAGCAACCTCAACTCGTCCATATGGGCGGCTGGGCCGGTGAACGCCAACTCATTTCTCCTCGCCGGCATGCTTGCGGCACTCACCCCGCACCATCGCAAGTTCGTCGCGGCGATGCTCGCGATCCCGCAGCTCGACCTTCCCACCTTGAAGGAGAACCTCTTGACCATGCACGAGTTCAACGAGGACGATGACGGTGACACCGCCAACGCTGCGAACGCCGCCCAGGCCAAATCCAAGCCCGCCGGAACGCAGAAGAAGCCCCACTGCGTCAATCCGGTCTGTCCCAAACCTGACACACACTCGTGGCCGTACTGTACAAGCCCCGGGGGTGGAATGGCCGGTCAGACCGTCCAGGAGGCTATCAACAAATATCGCGCGGACACGGGGCGGGCGAATAGTGGCGGAAACAATAGCACGGGGAATGGGAGTACGGGGAAGAGGAGCAAGCACATCAAACATAACGCCGCCGGTCAGGCTTACATTACTCTCGAGGGCACGAGGGCACCGATTATCTCATCACACCGAATGCGACTCCCCCACCGAATCCACCGGCACCTCAACCTGCGGCTGTTCCCACCCAAACTCCATGCGCCCACCTTGCGCACGTACACAACGATGCCCTTCCCACCGCAACTCTCTGCACCGACGCGTTACCTGCGGTGGGGGACTACGATTCTTGGTCTGCGCTCAACGACCCTCACGTTTCGCTCGACTGGGCAGCCGAGGCGAACATAGTGGCGGCCGCGCGACACGACGATTTCTTTACCATATTTGCCGACTCCGGCGCTAATGTCCATATCTCGCCGTGCAGAGAGGACTTCATCACCTTCACCGAAATTCCGCCGCGACCAATACGAGGGTTCCAAGGCACCTCTGTGCACGCTACCGGCATCGGCACCATCGTCACCGATAAATTTGTCCTTCACAACGTGCTTTACGTCCCGAACGCATCCATTCGCCTACTCTCCGTTCTCCGGCTCTGTCAGTCGCAACTATTCACGTTCCATTTCGATTCCACCCGTGCCTGGATCTCGTCACCGACGCAGGGGGTCGTGTGCACGGGGTCCATCCATCCTACGCGCAACCTTTATCAACTCGACTGCCGTCCCATTCCCATTCCTCCCGCTCCCACTGCATCCGCTGCCACTGCCGCTGCCCGCGATCTTCGCAGCTGGCACCTGTGCTTTGGCCACGCGAACCATCAATCCGTGGCCGACTTGTACCAGCATGATCTTGTCGACGGTATGGACCTTGACCCCTCATCTGATGCACCAGTTTGTGACGCATGCATCCGGGGAAAACAGGCTCGTGCAAACATACCTAAGGTCCGCGAGGGCCCAAAGTCGACGAGGAGGCTGGAGCAAGCGCATGTGGATCTGAGCGGGAAGGTAGCAGTGAAGTCGAGAAGCGGAAATCTGTACACTCTTGACATAGTCGACGACTACGCTACGCGTGGCTGGTGCATACCTATCCCTAATAAAGCCGCTGCATTCCCTTTCCTCCAAGCGTGGGCAATGGGCATTGAGGCACGTACGGGAGAACGTATCGGGTGCATCAACATCGATAACGGGGAGCTCAAGTCGGACGAGTTTGAGCAATGGTGTGCACGGCGTGGGACGCAGATCAAGTACACGGCGCCGCACGTATCGAAGCAGAACGGGAAGGTCGAGAGGTTCCATCGGACCATCCACGCGAAGGCTCGCGCCATGCGAATCTACTGCAACGCGCCGCCGAATATGTGGGATGAGTTCTGTTTGACTGCGGCGTATCTACAGGCCAGAACACCATCATCTTCGCAGGACGGACGCACACCGCATGAATGCTTCGAGCGCGTCAAGCCCAACGTCGCCCACCTCCGCGAAATAGGTTGCCGCGCGTTCGTCCTCATCGAGGATAACAATCCCAAGGTGTACGAACGGTCCATCGAGTGCGTGCTGATTGGTTACACCCCGCAGTCTAAAGCCTATTGATGCTGGGAACGTACCACCGGCAAGATCTACAATTCAATCAACGTTCGCTTCATCGAGAGTGGTCAAATGGAGAAAATTGTGTGGAACAAGGAACGGCTCGCGGAACGTCTCGCCCGTCAACAGACGCCTCCCGCCGCCGCGGTTCCGGACGACCAATCCAGTGACGACCCAATCCTCACGACCTCCGCCCTACCGACTGCCGCCGACGATGCCCGTGCCGTTCCTACACCCATAACGGTACCGATGTCCACCCCGACCCATACCTCGCCCTCCGACTCGACCTCATCTACTCCGGCCCCAGATCTCAGTCCTACACCTCCCCTTCGTCGCTCAACTCGAGACCGTCGTCCAGCTCGCGACCGCACTGCGCTCGCCGCCGAGGACGACGGGGAAGACGATGGGGAACTGAAGATCTTGGAGGATATAGCGGAAACAATCGCCGCTACCCCGGAGGACGATGACGGCGAGGAAGACGCGATGTGGGCCGAGTTGAATGCCTACCTAACCGATAATCCCATCGATGTGGAATTCCCGGACGACCCCCGTAACTACACAGAGGCGATGGCGGCACCAGACGCAGATAAATGGATCGAGGGCACACACGAGGAACTGCGTTCGCTCCGCGAGTACGGTGTCTACGAACTTATCCCGCGCTCTGAGGTCCCGCTAAATAAGACGATCCTCGACCTCAAACCAGTATACACCCGGAAACGTGACATGTCTGGCGTCGTTGCGCGAAATAAGGTGCGGTATTGTATTCTGGGAAATCGCCAGATCTATGGCAGGGGATTACACACACACCACCTCGCCCACCGCTCGGCTGGAATCCTTCCGCGCTGTCCTGCACGTCGCCGCTGCACGCGGCTGGGACATTCAGCAGGTCGACGTCAAGACGGCTTTCCTGAATGCGGACCTCCCTCCGGATGAGTATCAATACGCGCGCCAGCCAAGACACTTCGAGGAGGCGGGAAAAGAGACGTGGGTGTGGAAAGTGGTGAAGTCGTTGTACGGGCTGAAACAGGCGGGGGAGGGCGTGGAATCGTCACATGCACGAAGCGATGCTGGAATGGGGTTTCCGGCGGCTGATTTGTGAGTGGTGCGTTTATGTCCGTCGTCTGCCAGATGGGACGACGAACCTCGTCGCCGTCCACGTCGATGATATGCTCAGTGCCGCGAGCTCCGTCGCAGCCAACGACGCGTTCAAGGCCCAACTCCGCTCCAAATGGGCAATCACCGACCTCGGCGACGCCCAATTCTGCCTCGGCATCGCAATCGTCCGCGACCCCGAGCGACGCACCGTCTCACTCTCACAGACCGCGCTTATCGACCGTATCATCGAGCAATTCCACCAAACCGATGCATATGCCGTGGCTACGCCTATGGAAACCAAGCTGAACCTCCAACGCTCGGAATCTATCACTCTCTCCCGCGAGGATGCCGAGCGACTGGCGACCATCCCCTTCCGCGCCCTCGTCGGTTCCCTCATGTACCTATCCATCGGCACCCGTCCCGACATCGCTTTCGCTGTAAATCGCCTTGCCGGTTTCCTCTCGTGCTACACGCTCGCCCACTGGCAGGCCGCCATCCGCGTCGTGCGCTACCTTAAGGGGACGCGCAATCTCTCTCTGACGCTCGGTGGCGCCGTCGATCACTCTTTTTCTGTCCTGCTTTGTAGCAAAGAAAAAAAAAAAAAAGATCCCATCACCCTGGCAGGCCATTCTGATACCGACTATGCGAACGACCCGGACCAGAGAAAATCCATTATGGGCTACACATTCTCACTGGGCTCGGGTGCGATCTCATGGGCGTCGAGGAAGCAAAAGGTCGTGGCTTTGTCGTCGGCGGAGGCGGAGTACATCGGCGCATCAGAGGCGGCCAAGGAGGCGTGTTGGCTACGCATGCTCTCTCGTGGTATTGGGCTTACCGTGGACTCTCCTACTCCCATCCTATGCGACAACAACGCCACCATTCCTCTTGCCAGCGACCAATCATTCCATTCACGAGCCAAGCACATCGATACGCGATACCACCATATCCGTGACTGTGTCGAGAAACAGAAAATCTACCTTCCACGCGTCGCATCACGCGATAACGTCGCCGACACACTCACCAAGGCTCTGCCAGCACCCGACTTCCTTTGTCATCGAGCTTCCCTAGGTTTGGAGTGAGGGGGTGCGTTTTGAGGGGGTGTCCTTGGCGTGAGGGGGTGTGGTATTCCGTTCGCAGTCCACACTGAGGGGGTGTGTTGGATGCGGTGGACGCGGTTGATGCGTGCAGTGCGGACAGTTTCGGACTTCATACCCGTCGTGATCCGAGCCGTCACGTCACGCGTGTCATAACCGTGACGGGACGCGCTGGCGATCCTCACTCGCGTACTTTACCGTGCGTCGTTGTGAGGGTAAGCCGTCCAATCGTTTTCTGTACACAATAGCTAACATATAGTCTAGAGTTCGTACTCACTAGTGTACAGGTAATTATCTTAATTGACTCGCGTACTTTACCGTGCGTCGTTGTGAGGAGTTCGTACTCACTAGTGTACAGAAGTCAACAGATGTAGCTATATTTCATCTCATTTGTCAGACACAATAGCTAATGTGGCCAAGTCTGTGCTCAAAGCAGAAGGAGAATAAAAGACAAGGTTGACCTTTTATTCTAGTGGAAATATGACCAGCTCAAGACTGGAGACTAAAATTACTACAGGCAAGTATATATACTACAAAAGGCTGTGTTGTAGGTGTCAAATGCTATGTACCAAGTATCACAGCTATGTGACAGATGCCAAATATTGCATCTGTTACACAGCTATATGGCAGGTATCTATGGCTGTGCAACTGCTATGTAAGAAATAGATATGGAACTTTATACAAATATCAGATGTAATAGGAAATAAGGTTCAGAAGAAGATAAAAGATAAGACTGATAAGATCAGAAAAGAGAATAAAGCTGTGTATTCATAACATCAATCTGTGCAGAACAGATCAGCTGTTGAAACCACATCAGCTGCTGTCCCTGTTGCCAGTGTACAGAGATACAGAAGTTGTGTGGTCATGCAGCAGAATTTGCAGAGCCACTGTCACAGGTTTGAGTTTGGTGTTGTCACCTGTGCAAGCAAGGCAGTGTGAAGTATATAAGGAAGCAGGGATTTTCCATGCCAAGACTTGGAAGTTGGAGGTCACAGCTGCACAGATGTGAGGGACCAAGCAAGAGCTCAGCTTTGATCATGGTGACATCAGAATGGAGCCCAATGTCGAGATGTTCAGAAGGCTAAGTGAGTGTCCGGATTGGCTGGTGATGGATGTAAGTTTTCTGATTGGCTGCATTGGCATTAACATAACAGCTGCCTTTTGTATAATAGATAGACTGATATGAAGTGATTGTGACAGAGGTCAAGGACTTCATCGAGGAAGTAATTGGGATAGTAGTGAACCAGCTGAGGAGGATAATCAATATCATTGTAGTGTAGAAGCTGGGTTTAGCTGGCATGCTTGCGAGGATGTATAACATTGCCAGTTGTGTGCCAATGGCATAGAATGCTGTAGAATGTGCTGTGGGAGAAGCTGACACAGGCAAGGATTTGCTTCACCGATAGATTTCTTTTGTAGAGATTGATTCCAGCTACCTTAACACCCTGACTGATACATCAATCGCCCATTCTCAGCAGAACTATGTAGAGAAATCCTGGAGGTAAATTTGCAGCTTTAATGGAAACAGGACAGGCTTGATAACACACCTAGGACCAAGAAATCAATTGATAACTCAGTAAAAAATGGATGTGTCAGGATGATGCAATCTTGACAGCAGGGTAATGGACAGTCTCCAAGTGCAAGAAACTGCTGGAAAGAATGGTCATGGGCAGAAGGCACTGAGAAGGCTATTCAAATGTGCCTACATTCAGGTAAATCAGTCAGGAATTGAGCAAGAAAAGGCTGGTGCAAGAGTGACACCACTGCAAGAAATGATCTAACCAACCTAAGATTAGAGACTTCTCATGTCCACAGTGTCCAGTTGTGCTCTGCATCCTGCTTTGTGCACCACAATTATGCAAAGATAGTAAACTCTCCAACGTTGAATGCTTCTCATAAGTGTTCTCCAAATGTCTTTACTTGGAATTGGAAGAGTTTTGAAGGACTTAAAGTGGTGGTTGTGTGGCAGTGTAATGCTACACTTAAGTGTAGCAATGAAATTGAATATGAAAAAGTTAAACAAAATCTACACTCCAATATATCCAATCTCAACCAACAACAACTCAATGCTTTGTTCTGTGTATTTGGGGCAATGGGTCAGGCATACCAACCCTCAATCCCAACAAAAAAAGATCCCCCAGATAACTTATCCAAAATACAACACTTTCAGTGTAAGTAGAACAGCAAGCCAATTTATTGTTATATCCAATAAAAATACTCTAGTTACTAACCACAGGAGCCACTGTTGGACTTTATAAAAGTAGGAAGAGGAGAACCAGCTCAAGCACAAGGCAGTTCCAAGTCACAGCAAGACTGGCTCAAACACAAGGTGATTTCAAATCTTAGCAAGACTGGCCCAAGCACAAGTGGAAACTAAGTCATTGTAGACTGGCTTGAGCACAAGGTGATTCAGACCACTACACTCAGGAATAGCTGATGCCAACAAATGGGAGTGGGATACACTGGCTCTATCTATTTTACATGCCTGTTTAAATACATTTACTTGCACTAAAAGGGTATAAGGTCTGTGAGAATGAATCTGCTTTTCTGGGGTTAAAACTCTGTTTTAGACCATGAAAACAGTGCCCATGAGTCACATGCATTAGTCCTAGTACCCTCTGATGCAATTTCCAAGGTACTGTAGAGTTTCATTCAATTCTCCACGGCTGTGACCTGTGACACACTGATCCAAACTTAGATATTCGTAAATCCCCGGAGTTGGCTGTGACACAAAAAAAAAAAAAATCGTAAATGTGGAAAATTGCGTGGCAACTCTCACAAATTCATAGGTTGAAACGCTGGAATTGATAGAAGACGAAAACACGTAGCCAGGGCCGCAGTAGTCTCGTTTACCCCTACCAAAAAAAATCACAGTAGCGGGATAATGTGTCGTGCCATAGATGAGGTTGAGGTGGTCTATCTATTTGCTTCTGCGTCCCACAGAATACCAATCTGGCTGCAATGACGTCAAACTCAACATTTCGTGGGAGCGCCACAGTGTACCAAACACAAACACACTGCGGCGCAAAATTTGGATTTTTTAGTGATTTTGGGCCATTTTTCAACGATTTTGTGGCCTTTCTGAGACATTCGTAAATCCCCTCGGTGACCCGTGACAGGCACAAAATTTTTCGTAAATTTTGGGCAACGTGATGCGTGACATCCAAATTGAATGAAACTCTACAGTAAAGTCCATTTTTGCCAAGGGAAATGTACAGCCTTTTGAGCTTCTTCCCACACAGCCTGTTTCCACAGCCATCATCATCCTGTGCATGGTAACCTCTTTACTGGATTAATTACCTAGAAAAAGTAACCCATTCTGGGACTTACAGTGGAGATGTCTTGTGTCTTGTGTTGAGGTGAGAAACACCTCCAAGTGCCAAGATATTCCTTGACATGCACTCCTCATGCTTTTGTCAAGCAGGATGTTCATTTTGAAAATTGTACCGGATTGGACCTGATTAGAGGCCACTATTGGTGGTGGACAACAGATCCCTTCTTTTCCCACATAGCTCAGTGATTTCTTTTCACGTTCTATATTTCAATTCTGCTCCCCAGTCCATTGTTTTAATTTCATTTCTGTCCCCTGTCGCCAAAGCGGAGCGCAGGCATTTCTTCCCTTATTAGAAGGGTCTTGGCGCCCCAAAAACTCGTAAATGCTGATCGTTTACCTAAAATCTGGTCAGTGGTGGCTGCAAACCGATCCGGGCTCAATAAATCCCGGGTCTCGGGTCGCCTGTAATTCTGAGTCCGACCCCGGCCCCCCTTTGGCTCGGGCCTATACGAAGTAAATCCTTTTACGCCGTCGCCCAAGGGGGATTTTCAGCCCCGTTATTCATCCGGAACATTCAGAAACCGAATCCATACGGTCAGGGGGGTCCTCGAAGCTATATAAACCACTCGGAAGGTGATCATGTCAAGGTCCAAATGGCTATTGAGAAATCGGAAGCCCGTCCGCTACTCTCCTTAACTTTGCTCTATATCTTGCTATGTCTTGGTTGCATTGCAATGGTTGTTCTTGGAATTCTGGCCCTGATACGTAAGTGTCCTGCTCATATTCTGTGGATGAAATTTGCAAATTGTTTATTCTCCAGCCATCTCTCCGCCGTTCGAGCAGCGTAGTATTGTGGCCGGGGTGTGCTTGACGGTACTTGGGGTCGTGGGTCCTGCGTTGGTGATAATTTTCTGTGGTGTGGGGTTGGCTACAGCCGTGTTATTCGAGGAGGCAGGGGCAGAGAGACATTTGTAATGTGTGGTCATTAATCATCGAGCGGGGATATAGTCATGACATTCAAGATGTGAGCGTCCTGTGCCGCGGCATTTCACTTTTTGCATTCATCAATGCCGTTGACCAGAGCTCAGAATCAAAATTTCAGATCTAGGTGTCGCGTCAATTCAATGTCATGCTAGCGAGGAGCTCGCAATCTAAATTTCAGTTTCGGGTGGCGCTTCAATATTAAACGAGATAAGTCGGGTGGACGAGCTGGGGGCTCAGTCAAATCATGGGTTTACAATTCTGAATGTGTCCCATAAAATTGGCTATTCAGAACAAGACAAACACTCCTACATTCTGATCAATTACAGCTGTTCATAGATTCAATGGCACTACCCCTACTTTGAATAGGAAAGAGCAATTTAGACACACTGCAACTTGGAGTGTGTGGCCATTGCAGGGTGTGGAAAGTACCCATAATTATGAACTGTTGGGGCGAGACGCAAGCGGAATAATTACACGAAATGAAAGGCGGGGTTTGAGTATATACAAGAAACAAAAACAAAAACGAAACGTCTCTCTCTTTATAAAATTACGCATGTCTGTCTGAAGCTTTTTAAAGTCCGCTTTTGGGAGATCAGGCCCGACGCTTTGGAAGCGCTGGTCCAGACCTTTGGAAGCACTCAATGAACGGCGATTTCTCGGAATTTTTGATCCCATGATCAACTTTAACCGTGTGCGCGCCTATAAAAATGTACACAATGACAAATTTCGCTTTTCTCACTTCTTCGGTCACGACAGCTTGCCGTCACCATTCTAGGGTTCTCGGCCGTATCCGGTACGGAATATGTACGCATGGTACGGATACGGCGCCGTACCGCGCAGCATCCGGGAGCTGCCGTAGGTAGCCGTACGTATAAGGTTATGAAGCTGACTGTACCGCTTTGAAGCCGGCAAAATTTGCACGTCTTTCCGAGCTGTCGTGAGTGGTTGTAATGAGAATTTTCGACTTCCTGTGACCCATATGTACCTCATGAATGTTTGAACCATTTCCGGAATAGTTGAAGACGATTTGCCCCACCATATTTATGCCGTACCGTATATAAACCGTACCGTTCCGTATTCCGTTCCGTACCGTGTGGAGCTTAGAGCCGTGGCAAGGTTGCCGTACGTAGCCGTACCATATCCGTATTGGCCGTAAGATGTGCCGTACTACGTATGGCACGTGCGGCCGAGAGCCCTCCATCATTCCAATAACCTCTGACAGTAATCTGGCGCGCACTGCCCTGGCGTCGCAATTCTCCCACCTCCAAGGCAAATAGAGGGCTCCAGCCCACTCAATGAAATGCTCAAGCTGGACCTTTGCGATGAAGAATTTCCATCTGCTCAGGAACTTGAGTGCAGTTGCGCTTGGTGGTATAAATTCAGGCCTGAGTGATCCAGCAAAACCCTGACGTACCACCCAATTGTGGAATTTCATCTTTCCGATGAATATAGCCTACAAACAATGTTTTCGTCCACAAACTCCAAGTAGCTTAAACAGCACTTCACTTACCACAATTGAGGTGCAGGTGGGAGTTTCTCATTGAGCGAACAAAAACAAACTAAAAAATATGGCTCCCTGAGGTGAAGTGAAGGTAAATGACACTTCTATGTTGTTTGGCTAACTTCAGAAAATTTATTTTGCTCTCTAATCTTCAATTCTTACCCCATGCATGTTCACAATTCTTTGCGGGAGAAACAATTGAACTCAGCTCAATTCAACCAAGTGCACCATAGATTCAAATGAATAAGTTGAACGAAAGGGGATGGGAGGCCGCGAAGCGGCCGACCAGTCCCTTGTACATATATATAGATGCCATGGATGGCCAGGTGGTTGCCGCTGATGGCCTGTAATACTCGGCTACCGTTGACAGTCACTCCTCCCAGGAAACGAAAACAAAACGTACGTACAGTACAGTATAGTAGGGTTCCTCGGATAGTGAGACATCCTTGGGTGTTTTTTTTTTTTGAAAACTCCCCAGCATCCTCCGAGGTCAAAATTCTTATCTCCTGTACATTATGCACTCTAACCCTGTCTACCGAATAAATTTCAGGTCCAGAGGCGTGTTGGCGCTTAATGGGGAGGACATTTGGTATAACTCACTAAACTCGCTACCCAATCAAGCCATCAATCACTTTCCTTCTCATCAATTGTGTATTAATCTGACCACCATTGGCCTCAACTATTTTCCTGATGAAATTCAACCTCTTGGCTACAAACTTCCCTAAAAGAAGTCGGGGAATTCGACCGAGATTGATGCGTCTGGCTGCGAAAGGCGTGACACCTCTTTTGGCACGTGATATATTTATTGACACGTCATCATTCATCTTCCTGACCGCGCCTATGAACCAACACGACGCTGACCGGCTCATGTCTCGCACTAAACCGGAACCCGACCGTGTTCAAGGGTCCCGAGAATAGGCGCCAAAAGGCAACCGAAAATAGCCGATGGATCCGAATGATGTATGATGTCACGCTATCCAAGGAACCCGATGTGTGACTGATCGACTGTCGAGAGTAACTTTTTAATCTGGCTACATTTTACCAACTGAATTCATGAAATTCTGCAGCCTGGCTCACTATATGTTCTAGTATCTACAAACTTAAATTCAGATTTTATCTCTTTGCATTGAGGACTCCGCAGTAGAAATATCAAAGTGGGTATCCAAGGAACTCTACTATACTGTATATGTAGATGGCAGAGATCACCACGCGGTTACCGCTGATGGGTTGTAACACTCGGCTACCGTTGACAGGTCAAATGTACGGGGTTCGCTGGTGGGCAATGTAGGATATTTTGATGTTCAAAGATGAATGCACTCAGTAAGTTGGATTGGTCTGGAAAAAATTGTTTTACACACGTAGAACACATCCCACCGATCGGTTTTCATTCATTTAACAGCCCGAGAAATCGTAGACTGAGGTCCGTAACAGTCAAGTTGAAGTGCGGCATGTTAAGTACTATTGCACACAGGAATTGACAAATCCCTGGACCCATGAGGCTGATATGTTACTGGAATTCATTCCACTCATAAAGTTAGAGCTGGAAAAACAGCACAGTCAAGTATTGACAGCAGACAACATTAAATTGGTGATAAGATACTATTTGCGCAAATGGAAGGGCAGGGTAGGTGTTTGAGGTCTAGCAAATAGGGATTAGAAGCCAACACTTCATCATCGCTGTCAACTCCATACATAGGTATATATCCAAAATTGCTTGGAGCGTCCGATCCATCACATCGGAATTCAGAGCTGCTGCATAGTCAAAATCTGACTGCAGCTCCGCAATTGGGGTCATGCGACAATAACCTGGGAAGAGGTCAAGGGCCTTCATGGGCAATGGCCCATGAGGGGGGGTGATCATCAATGCCAATGTACCGCTGAGGAGAAGGGGCTTGAATACAATCAGATACATGAAAGATCAAAGGAAGAAATGAACACACAGATATAGCGATTGGATGTTGAGGGACCTGCTATTATATTACATTAGATTATTCGCATTTGTGAGAGAAACAAAATCATATCATACATTGAGAGGGTGTCGAGTGCCGTGATCCTGCTTGCGGCCCCAAACTTGGAATGTTCAACCGTGCGTGAAGACGCTGGATCTCCAAGTCCTTCTGCCTGGACAGCTCCTCTGCTGCCTTGAGCTTTGCACGGAGATCTTTCGCTCTTCCATCGCACTTGAGGGTTTCTGCTTTTTTTGGTCTGTGCCCACGACTGCCGAGAAGCTTGTGACGTAAATCTTGGGCGCAATGAGTTGTTACTGTTCTCCCAAAATCCGAACTCCATTGAGGCCATGATAACGCGTGTATTGTCGCAGTCAAATTGACGCGCTCTGCCGGAAATAGATTTTTCAGCGCATCTGGGAATGGGAACAAGCGTGGAAGTGCTTACCCAAGAATCGCCTCAAGCAAAGTGCGGTTGGTTTTATTAATTTGGTTATCTTGTACACAATAGGATTGGTGTCACGAGGAGTCAAATCCCAAAATTTGGGGTTCATTTTGCTCAGTTGATCGTTCAACGAAGGCAATAGCCATATATAGCTAATTTTGTGTGCCCACCAGGCTGCAGAGAAAGCAAGACAATCAGGACACACACACGACCACTGTCAATGAAGAAGACTTAACCTTTAGCTTTGGAATCATGATGCGTTACAGAAGGCATGGTACTCTTGAATGTTGGCCTCTGTCTCCAGATATGTAAATGAAAGCAGATACTAAAAGATATGCTTCTCGACATAGGCTTCTAAGCCGAAAACCCCGCTACTAAAGTAATCAGAATGCCTCATTGTACCTCAGAAATTAACGGACCAGTTGAAGTGCACAATGCAGGTTTTCCAGATGAGCATGAGACTTATGTCAACATCGACCGTTGGGATGTTAGAATTCCGGCATTACGAGCCGTACGAAGCTCGTTAACGTCATCGGCGTTCACGGACCGAATTACGTACCGCCTCCATATTCCGATCATTTACGTTGTAGTTAGCCGACCGTTTGTCTCTGTACCACCACCATGTACACTAGAGGACAAACGCGCCCCTCTTTGTTGCCGTGACTTTGCCCCGCCCTCGCTCGCCAACCAGCCTGGTAAGGCTTATTCTAACATGGGATCCTGTCAACCTCTTTCGAGTTCAACCGACGCAAAATAATTACATCACCCAAAGCTAGTAATGGACTGGATAGCCTCAAAGATGCCGTTCCACACAAGGACAAAGGCTTCACGAGTTGCGCGGTTACTCCAGACCCGTCTAATCACAGTTCCTGCCCCAAGAAAAAATAAGTTTGTGTATAAAGTTGTACGTGGGTTCAAACAGGGGATGCAAATAAATAGATAATTTATTCCAGAAATCTTGAGGGCATTTATACTTCGAGAACAATGGTACAAAGCTGCTACAAACAAAGTACGTAGTACAATGAATATTCAAGAAGTAAATAGTTTCAGACCAGCTGAAACTACACAATGCGACGGCATGTGTTTCACTGTGCTGTGCGTCTCCATGCACAACATGGTAGCATAGGTGTCAGCTTGCAAGTTTTCCAACAGTTTGCAGTGAATTACGTTGAGAAAATAAATGTACGCTTATCGAGGCCGTTGAGCCATATCAAAAGCTTCCATTCATAGGTCTTTCTATGCACAATGACAAATGTGGTGTCAACCATGATCCAGGAGGCCTCCAGCGTCAATTTTGCAAGGTTGGGATTGACCGTGACGATGACATGAGTGTCGTCTGCCAGAGTATTGACTGCATGAATGTAGCAATCTGCAGCTGGACGTTCCCGGTCGAGTTCACATTCGTGCCAGACAGCTGTAGGGAACGGGTTCAGGCAAAAGCTTGAGGTAAAAAGAGTAAAATCACTGCGTTCAAGCCGGTTCTACTAGAACGGGAAATTTTTAGGCACGCTGATGTGGGTTAGCCGAGCATAGCCACGTCTAGACAGGGCTAGCCATCGGCTGTCCAGGCGCATTAGCCGATGGCTAGGCCTGCCTAGACGTGGCTACGTCACCTCAACATGCCTCAAAATTTGGCATTCTAGAACCGGCTTGAACGCAGTGAATAGCCTGACCTTTCATCCCTGTTCCATGGGAAATTTCTCAATCTTTGCATTGAACATGAACTCACGCCGCTTGCGAGTATTGATGAGGCTGGCGTGTATCTCTTGTAGAAGCTTGCCCTTGAGAATTTCACAGGTACTTGAGGCTTAAAATAATATTTGTTTACTGTGGACAAGTTGATATCAAGAGTGCACACACATTTATCAACACAGAGAGTTGTTGCACCAATTGGGCCCGTAGATTCAATGCATTGTTTGTACTGAGATGCGGCTGCAAAGGGGACCTTGGTAGGAGGAACATTCGGGTGATTGTGCTGGATCCCTGCTGCAGGTATAATCACCGCACGCAAGTCATTCTTGTCGACAGTGGATAAGAATAAGGATTTTGGCCAGACAATCTTGCTTCTTCAACGTTCCCCGGACATGTTTACCATCGCAGAAATGGGTTCGGGCTTGTCAGCATGAGGAAAACCCGATACACGATTAAGCAAACCACTCACGACATATTCTATCGTTGGGGAGATGAGCTGGGTGTCCGGTCACAATGTCGTCGTCCTCGATCTTGACCGCTTCACCATGAAATATCTTCCCTAGAATGGATTCTCAAGCTGAATGCGGAAATCTGGTACAACGATGGGTGATTGAGTCGCCCTTGGACCAGGTGGAGCATCAAACAAAATACGATTTGCCGTTGGCACGGCCCTGTTGAGATGTGAACACGCTATCTAAAATTATTCAGAACTTTGACTCGTACCTCGTTGTACCTTGGAGAACTTGCGCAAGTGAAACCCCCATCTTCCTGTACACCCTGGCAGTACTTTGACACCACGCTTTGATAAAACCTATGTTGCATCAACACTTGTTTTAGTACTGAGTCTCCGATGTCAACTTCTCCACATAGACTGCAAGAGCAGCATGGTCATATCCTGGGACTTGGTCTGCAACCGCAAAGGACATGATATGAGAAAAAGGGCCTCGGGAACATGCTACATAGTCAATTACAGTGCGGTGAACACCTTGAAATGACGTGTATTTTCCACTGTTGGAACCGAAACAATGTGCGCCGCTTACGAAGACGATATTGTAATCTTTGAAGACCTCGCAGAGCCAAGTTCCATGAGAAGAGACTTTGCTTGTGTCCGTTGAAGTCCGAGGGGGATCCAGGAATTTGGCGAGCAGTGCTGTCACTCGAGCATTGAAGTCGCCGAGAAGAATAATAGATAAGCCGGTCGTATACGCGAGAGCAAGACGCCGCCAGTGCTTCACAGGGATCCTTCCCGAGAACTCCAGCCCATTGAGAAGACTCCGGCAGTAGGTAGACATTGTACACCAGCAATTTGTTCAGTTGCAGGACCATGAAATCCGGGCCCGATAGATCTTGGCAGTATGTAACGCAGATCAAGTGTTGCGCGAAAGACAGCGGCCCCGCCACCCTACGATTTGTCGAACGAGGCTTTAGGTCCTCGAGTCCGTGACAGAATGGTATAGCCGTGAGGAAGCTGAACTGTGTCCTCCTGCTGAGGACGCAAGTGCATCTCTTGAAATAAATTGATGCCGAAAGATTCGAGATCTTTACAGAAGTTCAGGCAGCTCATTTGTAAGGGAAAGGCACCTTTGATATTCCAGCTGCTACTCAGTACCACAGTAGTATCTGGGGGACATGGAGAAGTCACTATGGAGCTACCCCAGGTATTATTTCAACAAGGCGTAGGTTGGAAAGGCACTTCAACCTATCATCGGACACCTTCAGGTTGAAATTTTCAACCTATGTTCTAGGTTGGAAGCTAACCTATAAAATTCAACCTATAAGATGGTTAAATTCCTCTGTATTCCTCGCCAGTGCCATTCAACCTAGCACAACTTCAACCTAAACTAGGATGAAAAAAATAAACAAACTGTCTGGTGGTTTAAATTTCACTAGAGGACATTTTAAATGCTTCTTGGCTTCGTTTCTGCAGTAGTGGAGGTGGATTTAAGCCTTAGAAACTTGAGGATGGACAGAAAATCTGTGCTAAGTCCATTCAAACTCCGACCGATCATGTGCGAATGGCATATTGATGGATTTGGTTGATCAACAATGTCGCCTCTCTCTCTCCTTCTCCCACTTCCCCTCCCTTGTTCTTCCTAGCTTCTCTCTGTGTCTCAATGCCTCTGGAAACCTTTGGCTAGTAACTGTGTTTGGAGCAAGATCTGGATCTGCTGCTGGTTTAACTCAGATGGTCTCTGGTGTCTTGTGGCTCTCTGTTGTGGACTCGCATCTCAGTGCTACATCTGTACGCATTTCTAGCTGTGCAGGCTCTTTCTTTGGTCATCCTTCCCTCCCTCCTCATACGGGTAAGCCCAGTTCCCACCCAGGATGCATGCATTCAATTGCTCTCTAGGTGCCTCAATGCACTACCGTTAAGTCGCCGTGTACTCGCAAGTGCCGCAGGTGAAGCCGCCAATAATTATTTGTGCTCTACTAACAATGTTACCCTTCTGAACAGATAAATGTATACATCTTCGCCTAATAACATTCGGTGTGTGTGCACTTCATCCAGATGTATCAAGGTTAAATTCGGCCATTTTAGGTTTCGAAACAACCTATCCAATCAACCTATTTTGAGGTAGCAATTCAACCTATGCCAGTGAAAATCAACCTATGGTCTGGTGATATTGCTCCAAGCTCTGGTTGAATTTTAGGTTGATTTTTGCGCTGGCCCGCCCTCCCAGAGAGTAATATTCGAAGGGGGAGAGTGGGTTACAGCCAGCACAGAAGGAAATGAAAAGGTAAATGAGGAGGCATGAGCTGCCCTCAGGCTTTTGGGTGTACCGCCTCGATCACCGAGAATGCGCCGGTGTTAGCCACCTCCCACGAGGCGATGATCTAGTCTGCAATGTCGGGGGTAGCAAACACGACGAGCGTGTACATGCGGTGACTCATGTAGTGGCGGGTGGTAAGAAAAAATAAAGTGACTCATACGCTGTTGCGATTGTAATAAGACTGCCAGCCTCTGCCGACTTCGCCGTGCGAGTAAGAGCTGAAATCGAGTTTGCTGAGTTGTCCTTGAATCGTTCAAAACTGTCAAGACAATCATCGGAAACGACTGAACACATATAGAAGCCTCCACAGCTCAAGTTTGATTGACGGCACTCAACGCTGATGCTGTCATCCAGGATGAGGACCTCTGGTGCCTTGGTATTTTTGGATGTGCCAGTGGGCCCAGTAAGTGAATCCTGACACTGAATATGGATATCCATGAAACAGGATGCAGGAAAGAGGATGGATAAGGACATGCCTGCTTTTTAATAATTCCATCTACAGTGAGGGCTTCAGTTCGAACCCAGAGACATTCTGGAGTGTCTGAGACGTCCAGAACATAAGCAATACGGTTTTCAAACGCAGGTATGTCCCAGTTCTCTGGAGCATGATCAAGATTGATGACATCATCCACATAGATTCCGCTATCTCTTCCTTTCCCCACCGTGACCCTGATCCCAAGATTAATGTTGTCTTGCACTTTGGCCTTGCCTTTATTTGCCGATTTGCGTGGCTTTAAAGGCTTGTTTTTACATCTACATCTGTTGGATGGACCAGCGGCATCGGATTCGAACTCCGAATCTTAAACCAGAATTGAGTGGCTGCTAATCTCAGAGGGAAGAGTAGGATTTGACTTACCCTCGCTTTCAGATTCATCATCTGAGCTGGATCCGCCCTGAAGGCGCAATGCCAAGCCATAACAAAGAGATGTCTCATTTGCAGAAATAGACAACAGCACCTAGCTAGGGGTAGCTGGGATGTTTAATTAACCGTGGTTCGATTCTTCATCATTTGAGTAATACCAGTCCTGGAAAAGAGAGTGCTTTGGAAGGCATTGGACACATTCTAATAAATACGGAAACTGCGCCACAAGTCCCAAAGAGATGTCGAGATTTTCGGAGAACATGAAATTGCACAGATGAACCAACGAGGAATTGCGAGGAATGAAGACAAAGAATATTAGGGTGTTTCAAAGTTAAAATTTCGGCCTCAACTCCTGCCTCAACTCCTGCCTCAACTTCTCAGAGGCAGGAGTTGAGGCAGGAGTTGAGGCAGGAAATTGGAGTTTTCTTGCAAGTTGTGCACAAGGACTGCCCCAACTTGTGCTCCAACTCTGCCCCAACTTGATCCCCAACTTCGGCTAATTCAGGGCCTCAGACAGATTTACGTGATATGCAAGGCCTTGACTCTGCCTCAACTCTTAGAAAATGTACCCAGGTGTTTCAAAGTCAAAGCCACAACTCCTGCCTCAATTTGGCTCAAGTTGAGGCCGAGTTGGGGTCAAAGTTGAGGCACAAGTTGGGACACAAGTTGTAACTTTGAAACACCCTGGGAACATCTTCAACAAATATGGTTCTATCACAATTCCCTCAAAGTATCAAACTCCACCCTAGCAAAAAATCAGCTCTTTCAGACAACATCTGGGCTTGCTAGTTGGAATTCATCACTCTAATGGCCTCAAGTGTAAATCATCACAGAATATAATATTTTGAAGGATTTCTCTCTACCATTATTTGCATATGAATTAGTACGAATTATCAAGCTACATTTCAGCCAAATCCATGCAGAACTCATCGAGATATGGGCAAATCGGTTGCAAGAATCAAAAAATGCCCAAAATGGCAATTTTTCGATCCATGCCTTCGGTACTGCAATTAGCTGTAATTATGCGTATGTAGTTGGGACTCAGAAACAAAAATGATTTGAAACAATTTAGCCTCAATAGCACCAGGGTGGAAAAGAGTGTGCAGTGAAGAGCTCGCTACTTAGTGAAGACAGTGCGGCCAAGCTTGCACATACCACTTCTTACGCGATGATAGATTTGACAGGCCGCTCCATTGATGGTGTATGGAAACATAGTGGAAAGCAGTGGGGCTTTAGTCCACAATTGCCTACAGTCTAGGCCCCCTACATATGATTAATCCCTACAACTTAGGGTCACCTGAAATCCGGCTATTTCCTGGCCAAAATCTATACTCTAGGGCCAAAATAATATTTTCATGAGTGGGAAATAATATTATTTCCCCCAATGTTTAGGATCTGGCCTATCATGTATTTCAAGCATAAAGGAATGGGAATTCTCGGAAAAATACTGCCCAGTCCCTAGGAGCACCTAAATGGAATATTCTTTGCTCTGGATGCTAGGGTTTGGCTGTTCATCTGTATGCAATATAATATTATACTTCCCAGGTACCAGCATTTGGCTAATGAGTGGAAGAATAATTTTGGAACCTAGAAGCTTGGACTTGGCTGCATGGAGGTAATATTATCTACTCTACATAACTGGGCTTGGCCAATTGGTGTCTCAGCAGCCATAATATTATTCTGCCTAGCCAGGTAGGCTTAGCTGATCCAGAGAGATCATATTCTACAGCCAAGATTTCTAGGCTCAGCTGCACATACTGTTGGTAATTCCTGATGCATCTCAAATCAAAAATGCTTCACAGGCAGAAATACAACAGGCTGTCAGTATGAGGTTGAATCTCATCATTCTGCTGTTCCACTGTGAGAGTGCCTCAGTGGTGGCCCTTGAAAACATATTTGTGGATGTACTTAGTGGTGTTGCTTGGTATGCAGCATTCCAGATTCATGTGACACTGATATTTGAGGATTGCCATCTCAACTGGTCAGTTGAAGTGCCAATGCCAAGAACAGATGAATTACCTTGGGGAGTTGAAACAATCCAGTGGTTGTCATCTTTTTGCCTTTGGAGTTAATGAAATGGTGGCCATTGTCTGGGCATGCATATAGGGTATAGCTGTCCTGAGACAACTGAGTCTGTTCTTATAATGCTGTGGGATAGCCCTTGCAGCATTTTCTCACAATATACAGTCCATGATTGCCCTGAGTTTAGGCCCCCCTACATATGATTAATCCCTACAACTTAGGGTCCCTTGAAATCCAGCTATTGCTGGCCAAGGCCTACATTCTAGGGCCAAAATAATATTTTCATGAGTGGGAAATAATATTATATGCTCCAATGTTTAGGATCTGGCCTATCATGTATTTCAAGCGTAAAGGAATGGGAATTTTCGGAAAAATACTGCCCATAGTCTCTAAGAGAGCCTAGATGGAGTATTATTTGCTCTGGATGCCAGGGTTTGGTTGTTCATCTGTATGCAATATAATATTATACTTCCCAGGTGCCTGCATTTGGCTAATGAGTGGAAGAATATTTTGGAACCTAGAACCTTGGACTTGGCTGCATGGAGGTAATATTATCTACCCTACATAACTGGGCTTGGCCAATCAGTGGTTCAGCAGCCATAATATTATTCTGCCTAGCCATGCAGGCTTGGCTGATCCAGAGAGATAATATTCTACAGCCAAGACTTCTGGGCTCAGCTGCACAATTCAGAAATATTCTTGGCCCTAGATACATGGGCTTGGCTGAACAACCTTTCAGGAACTGAAATATTATTTTGCCTAGTCACATGGATGCAGCCTATCAGTAACAAAAATATTGTATGGTCCAGAAAGCTGGTTTCAGCCACACAGTGGAAGACTATCATTCACCCTACATTTGTGGGCTCTGCTGAACCAGCTTTCAGAAGCTATAATATTATCCATCCTACCCACCTAGCTCCAGCCAATCCACTAGAATAATATTCTGCACCTTAAATTCATGAGCAGAGCCACCTAACACCAAGTATTATTGGCCCCAGATACATTGGTCTATCTGATCATTGTCTGAGCAGCTATAATATTGTTTTGCCCAGCCATCTGGCCTTGGCCTGTCTATTGAAATAATATTCTGCAGGCTCAAAGGCTGTATCTGGCCACACAGTACAGGAATGTTATTTGCCCTGATGCTTGGGCTCAGCTGAATGGTCTCTCAGGTGCTGTAATATTATTCTGCCTGGCTATCTGGCTTCAGCCAATCCACTGGAATAATAATTCTACAGCTTCGATGCTTGTGTTTGGCTACACAGTTGAGGAATATTTTCTGCCCCAGATTCCAGGGCTCGGCCTGTCAGCCATAATATTATTTTGCCTGAACAGTTGGATTTAGCTGATCAACCGTCTGACCACAATAGCCCATATAAAAATGAAAAGCACCTTTAGCAAGGGTTGAACTCAAGACCTCCTGATAAATCAGCTACCACCAATATTACCTCCATGCAGCCAAGTCCAAGGTTCTAGGTTCCAAAATATTCTTCTGCTCATTGGCCAAATGCAGGCACCTGGGAAGTATAATATTATATTGCATACAGATGAACAATCAAACCCTAGCATCCAGAGCAAATAATATTCCGTCTAGGCTCTCCTAGGGACTATAGTCAGTATTTTTCCGAAAATTCCCATTCCTTTATGCTTGAAATACATGATAGGCCAGATCCTACACACTGGAGCATATAATATTATTTCCCACTCATGAAAATATTATTTTGGCCCTAGAATGTAGGCCTTGGCCAGCAATAGCTGGATTTCGAGGGACCCTAAGTTGTAGGGATTAATCATATGTAGGGGGCCTAGACTGTAGGCAATTGTGGACTAAAGCCACTGTATTTTCTATCCTTCATGTAAGGTGCAGTGGGATTTTCAAGGCCACATGGATTGTGGACCATCAATCTCTTGACCAAATCAAAAAGCCTCGGAGATTCATCTGGGTCAGGGAGCTGAGCAGAAACAACTCAATCAATGTCTTTTGCATCTTCAAGGCGTGCCTCAGGATCCAGAAGAATCAGGATATGAATATTGATGAAGTTCAATATTTCAGAAGATTAATTCCATTTTTTTACTATGATCAAAAGCTCAAGTATTTATGGTCTACAGAAAAGTATTCTCTCAGGTTCTGCATGAAGGTAAATAAGAATGGTGGTAAATACTTAGTAAGAAATGTCAAGTGAATGTTTGAGCATTTTCAAGCATGTCAGCGCTTCAAAATCAGGCTCAGTAATGGCCTCAGCAATCTCAGTGCTTGCTCAACTTCAACACCCCCCCTCAAGTTCAAGTCATCCCGAGTTTCTGAACTTGTTCTTCATGCTGAGCACATGGCAATGACTTTGTGAATATATCCACAAGATTGTCACCTGATGCACAGTGGTGAACTGATACCTCATTAGAGGCAAAGTGTCACAAATAAAATAAGGGCATATGTCTATGTAGGCATGATAGCCAGTGCTGAAAATGAAGTCAATAGCACCACAGTTGTTGACAAAGATAGGAAGTGGTTGAGTGGGGGGGAAGGTCAAACTCAGTGAACAGTGAGCATAACCAGAGGTTCTCCAGTGCTGTATGCAAGAGTACAATATACTCGGCTCCCATGGCTGAAAGTGAGACAGTGGTTTGCTTCTTGGATGACCAAGTTGTAGCTCCCTGCAAGTACAGACATGTAGCTAGATATCAACTTGCAGTCATCCAGTGAATAAAGTGGGCTTGGAATAATTTATGTGGATGTTGATGTTGTTGATGTTATCCAAGTGCAAATTAGACGAATAGGTAATGCTAAGGTTGGTTGTATTGGAAAAGTAGCAATAGACATGCTTTACAGCAGTAAGATGCGTGGGTCTAGGGCTTGTGTTGAATTGTGATAGTGTTTGGACTGTGTAAACAATGTCAGGACATGTACTGATAGCAGCGTACATCAGGGTGCCAACCATTGACTGATAAACAGCCTTGATTTCAGGATAGGACTTATCCGTGGGAAGCTTCACATTAGGGTCCATAGGCAATGCCACAGGATTGCAGGCCTCCATGCTGTGCTGGGCAAGAAATTTCTTGATATAATTTGTCTGTAGACACATCTGTCTGAGAGCAATCTTTGGATCTCAATTTTCTTGAATTGGCTCCACAAGTGCTATGCAGGACGATGTCATCTGGTGGCTGATCCAATCTTGTCTGGTGGCAGCCAGTGGCTCATTCTGAGTGGGTTAAACATCATTTAGGGCACCACCAGCACCACATGTCTCAGGAGCCACCGGGTGGCTACTGGTGACTCACCACAAAGTCTCTATTGCTGTTGAGTGTAAGTTGTGGGTGAGTGATTGATGATATATGTCGCATAACTGATCACTTTGGGCTATAGGAGTGGGGAAGGTTGTGTGTGACAAGCATTGCACATGAATGCTTCAGAATGGTCTGGTTGAGACGCTCTGATACACCATTCTGCTGAGCTTCTTTTGGAAATGGTTGAATATGCTGTTTCACTTAGGTATAGATGGCACATTGTTCAACATTATATATTCAGAATATCTGTGGATCTTCAAAAAAAACCTGTATACTTTTTCAGAAACAGCTGTACTAATCAGTACCTTGCAATCTCTCCAAGCACTCACCAGCTGGTTACAAGACTTTGGCCATGACTGTGTCCCCATATCTATAATCTATCGTACCAGTCTAGGAGAAAGTCACCTGGAATTCTGAACCAGTTAGTTAAGAAGAAAACATATATTGGACGCTGAGATCATCTACTGACCAGGATAAGATGATTTCCTTAGTGTGGAGATCAAAGAGAATTCTCCCAGCCATTTACTGTATACTACAGGGATCGGGACTGCACTGTGGGAAGCGACATCTCTTGCATATTGGAGTAAAATCGGATTCCACAGCTAGGGAGATGTTTTGGAGGCCTCTGCACCCACCCAATGCCCAGGTGAAAGTGCTGTGACTGCCCTGACACTAATGCACACTGACATCATGACATGCATTGACGCAGCACTAGGACGCGGCTGTGGCTGTGTAATTCCTGCTGTGTGGGGGGAGAAGTGCCGTGCGGCCTCCACACAGATGAGTAGACCCCAACTCGACCTGGCCCAAGTCCCTACGATCTAAATACATCTTTCCCAGAGATCAACCCCCTGGAAACCCCTCACGATGGGTTGCTCACAGCTATCCCAATTTGTAACTAAACGCTGACTACCGTGCCTTTTGCCGCCTCAAAGATGGATGGGATTGGCTCAGAGGCACCTATTTCCTGTGGGAATTATCTGGTGAGCACTCACCATTCAGGTAGTGCACAAAACAGGTGGTTATCTCAGGTCTCAGGTGATCAAACACTTCTTCAACGGGGAATCTCAAGTTCACAACCACCAGACGAACTCATGAGCTTTGGACAACCAGATGCCCCCAAGTTACTGTGCGTGGTAGACATTTGTTGCAACACTGCGTGGATCTCGTGTGAAATTGGATGAACAGCCGCTAATGATATACCAATGCAATCACAACTTCCTCCATCCCTGTGAGTTCAAAGACCTTTTGATGTGTACTGCACAGCCCTCAATGGAGACCATGGCACTCAATATGGAATTACTGATGCAGATTGAAGTGGTAAACGTCACCCCACCCAAAATACATACATAAAACAAAAAATTTGATTCACAACCTCTTGCAGTGAGGCACATACAATGTAGTTGTTAGCGTTTAACCTCTTTTATATGGAGGTAGTTTGAACTTTCAGCCAAGCACTATTCATGCGAAACTTTACAGTAAATAGAAATCCCAGAAATCCCAGTGCAAAACTACTCAACTGTGAAGTCGGGGCCATCCCTGCGATGCCCAAGATCAGGTTCAATCCCTATAAAATCAACCCCAACTTCACATTAAGGACAAAGACCTATAAAATGTGTGTTTCTGTTTTAATGAGCGGATGCAGGAGCAGTTATGGATGGGTAGAACCCCTAGCAGTGGGGTGAGAGTGCTGCGATTCCCACATATAGACGTGGGATCCTGTAATTACACTAGTAAGTTCATTGGTTTTTTTTTTTTTTTCACTGCTTTTGATCAAAGAATTACTGTCTACCTGCTGTCCTCATGCCTCAGCAATGCAGAGATCAGTGAATGTAGGTATGTCCTCCTAGAAGAAAGTGCCCCCTGCCCTGCATTGCCATGCATCAAGTATTTTGCACAGTGCAACTTATCACTCACTCTTCTTGCCAGCCTATTACCGGGTTTTTCATGTTTCTCCTTCAGCCTTTTACCTATTCTTGTTAGCATTTTATATGGCCTCACCATCGCTCCACTTCAACCTGAGTAATGAACACTTCTCATCGTCTCTGTAGCCTCTGCTTTTCAACACTGTGAGGCCTTCTAAGATCATGTCCAGCGAACGGGCAGTTTGGGAGAAACAGTCATGGCATTCCTGCACATGGATGCGGCTTGATTGGGAAACCTCAAGTGATTTCTCAGCCACCCAGTTGTTTGATGTTTTTAGACTTCCATAATCACACGGGCCTCCTATGGAGTAGATATCAAAAATAGTGGGAATTGAACACTTTCAGCTAAGAAGGGTTTCAACTAAACTGCCACTGTAAAGAATTCTCAAATACACAGGAATCGGTGTTAATTGACAGGCTACTGCCGCAGGAACAAAGCAATTCCACAGTTGTAAGGTGTGATTCCATACATTTATCCAATTATCAGACATCAAAACCAAGTAAGAATACAGATTGAGGACCAGGGGCATGCCCAAGATGCCCATACTGTAATTGGGTTCCAGTCCAACTCCTCCATGGACTTGCTGCGGCTTGGCCTTCATGGCTTTGCAGCTTGAAGCCAAGCTGGGAGCATCACTACTTGTTCATTCTTCTCAACAAACCAGAACTGGAACTTCCAGATGAAGCTCTCCCAGGTGGCAAAGGGGAACAGGTTTTGGTGGCCTGGTGCTCTGCCCAGCACTGTGCAGTGTCTTTTGCCATGAAGGACGTCCACTGTGAGAAGGATTTGTCTTGAAATTCAACATAATGTTCGTGAATTTCAAGTTTCATGATATTTTGTGAGGAACAGGGTCGTGAAAATCCTGACCCCATTCACGATGCTTTTCTCCAGGATTATCAACATCAGGAATTCATGATGATTTATGGAGGATTTGTGCCATTCGCAAACTTCGCTCATACAAATTTGTATTGAAAAACACCCAACATAAATTACATAGGTTGGACGCGTTGCTGGCGATGATTCCGTGGTATTACTGCCTCCTCCGGGTTTTCACGTACCTGCAAGACATTGTTGCAACCAATTCGTTCAATGAACACATGTTCACCGCGATCCGGCACCCGACCAACAACAAACTCAAAGCATATCCAGACGATTCTTGAGTGTCAAAATGCTTCTTGCCACTACTGCAAGCAGGTGAAACTTTGTTGTGGTTGTTTGCAACACTTCAGACGGCTCGAGCTTTACAACAAGCAAGAGCCGGAGCTGACCGTAATGACCATTGAACTGTAATGAGTCTGAGTCAGTATTGAGCTGTTGGAAAAAGAAATAACACACCTTGACATGGGTCATATCCTGTGTGCCATGCTTCCCAAGCTCACTTGCATGCATCATGTCTCCGCCCTCAAGCCACTGAATTTTTCCCCAGTGCTCGAGATGAGATGCAATGAGTGGTACAATTTGTTCACGGGTGGCGTTGTAGCATGAGGCAAGGTGCTTGGAAATTTTTTCACGTAGATTTGCGGAGACCGGTCGCATTTCTCGAGGGTAAACTAGGACGCAGCGAGGATCTACAAAATTTCAAACTACCATTCGCAAAAGCAGAGTTCCACTTACATGCAGCTAAAGTTGTACCGGAGACCTCAATTTTTCGACGGCGTCGAAGATCTAGAGTCTTTGAGAGTGAATATATAGCTTTGATTTGAAAGAGTTGGGCCAATTCAAGGATGCGGCGGTCAATACTGGCCCAAGGAAAACGGCGGCTCTTGATTGCTGGCAAGAGCGATCCACAGAATCGTTCCATGGGATATGCCCAGTAGCACCAGCTTAGGCCCATGACTCGAATGCTTCCTGCAATGTGTAGGAGCCCGTGAATTGGAAGGGTGCAAACTGGGAGGCGATCCAATTTGTATTGATAATATAGCCTTTAAACAATTAAATGTAGTGAAAATCAGCTCCAGTGAAGTGCTCACCGCTCAAACTCTTGCACCCAGCTAGCCATTCCACGCTCAATAGTGTCAATATCTTCAGGAGAAATTTCAAATTGGAGGCATAGATTCAGAAGGCGGACAAGGGCAATGAAATGGGTATAGTAGACCGGATTTTGGAAGCGTTGACGGAGAAGAATCGGAGCGAGCGACATTGTCCAAATGGACCTGGTGTCGGCAATAAAGTAATAGCGCTCCTTTTTTTATATCCGGAACCCGCGGGCCAAAGCAAGACAGGATTGTGTCACTCGATGCCTTGCAGGCTGCTCCGATTGCTTCAAGTACAGTTGGACCTAGATGATAATTACCTGAGCCTTCATCCATGCCTTTATATTCACCTGCCCAGAGAAGTATGAGAGTTTTAATCACACTCTCCCATACCAGGTGCATGAAGTCATACGGGAATGACTCAGGAATCGAAATCGACGAAAGGGTGGAAAGAATGGGAACACCTTTAATTCCGTATTTCTGTGCACGCTCTTTTTCTTCGGCATCGTTGGTTGCCTTTGACACCAGTGTCGCTTGAGCCATGATTGTCTTGTGGTCACGTAGTGGGAGATTGAGGGGATCATATGGCTGTGTCCCAGCTGGACGAGACAATGGAACATACAAGCGCTTATCTGGCGAAGTGTTACTATGATTATAAGAAGAACCTATTTTTAACATACTTGGTGCTTGTATCCCAACAATCGAGCACATGCGACAGGGGCATTGACTGTTGTGGCCCTTCATCTTGAGCAGTTTTGCGACGGCAGGAATATCACCAAAGCCAAGGATAAGGTAGAGATGGAGACTGAAGATCTGGTTGTGAAGGATGTCGTAGGCTCGCACTCCTGCGGCCGCCGTCCACATCTCTTCCACAAATGGATAGATAAATGAATCGGCATCCTTTGGCGAACCTGGAATCTCGCCAATACAAAATATATTTTCAAGCTGGAAGCGGACCTCGGGTGGCAGATTATAGAGGAAAATGATGATTGGCCAGCAACTGTACTTGCGCCGTTTGAAGGGTGCAAAACCGTCAAATGAAATGCCGAGGGCAATGTCGCGCATGTCCGAGAAGAACTTGTGACCAAGTTTCTTGCCGTGGATAGTGACGAAGGTGTTGAGGAGCTTTTTGTAATGGGTGCCATCGAACACGTCCTTGACCTTGTGTGGATCGGAAATGAAGTCGGCGCGATATGTCTGGAGCAATTCAGAGTGCTCCTTGTTTGTATACAGCGCGACTAGACGTGGGATTATTGGGATATACTGGAATTGGCGCTGGGCCTTGTTCTCGCGGTCAAATCGGGGCTCGTGACAGTATGGGCAGTGCCTGAGGGAATTATAATGCCCTGTATAGCACATGCACGAATTGACACAGCAGTCGTACTGGACTGGTTTTACCCCGGAAAGAAACGACATTCGCTTCTGGAGTATATAGAGCGAGGAGAGATCCGCCAGTTGAGGAAATGCTAAGGACAGCATCTCGTAGGTGCCGTCAGTGATCTGGGTTTCAACTCTGAAGTTGAACGCCCGTATATCATTCAAATCTTCAGCCGAAAGATTCTGCGCTGCACGGAATATATGTCAATAGAACAGCAAATAATAAATTGACTTTGCACACCTGCATGGGCCGCCTCAGCCTCAAATATTCCTCCCTAGGCGGTCGCCCTGGCTCAAACCCTCCTGCCAAGGTTCTTCCCCCTCGTCCCATTCAGCATTCACATCAGAAGCCTCGTCCGAGTCCCACCCGGCATCTTGCTCATCCTCCCCTTGAAAAAACCCGTCATCTGATTCAGAATCAGACTGGGAGGAGTCAGACAAATTGTCTAGAGGTTTGTCAATATCCATTGAAGGATCTTCAGTGTGCGAGAGGTCGAAGGAATCAATGCCGTCAACATCCATCTCGTCTCCGACCTCAATACTGCCGGCAGGAGATCCGAGATCTGGAGGCGAGGTGGCAGGAACAGAGTACTGAATATACAGGGGCCCTTTCCCATCCAAGTGTCGTCGTTCAGTGGCTTTGGTCTTGACCATTTCACCGCATCCGCACCCGCATAGGAAAGGTGGATGTTTCTTTGTCATTGCTGTGGTGGTAAAGAGGCAGAGAAAGGTTGAAACAAATGCAAGCGAGATGAGACAGAAAACATATTTATTGAGTTGCATTGAGGTGCACACATGCTTTGGTCGTGGGCAAGTCGTGGATGCAACGCAAAAAGCAATGCACGGCGATCGGCCCGTGAAATTAGACTCGTCACCAGTCTGCCTGCGAGCAGCAACAAATGTGGCGAGCACGTTGCCGCAGGCAGACTGGTACTTCTCGGATGCTGTCAAAGGGCTGAGCACGGAGTTTGAATTTTGGCAGGTGCCGATCGGTGGCGGTGCTATGCCATCAATCCTCAATTAAATTCGACCCTCTAGTATTCCCCCATGACGCACTTGGTAGAAATTCTGAAGAGACAGAATTTGAGAAAAGTCAAAATGAATTTGATGTTGTCTTTGAAATTTCCATATTTGACTTGAATTGAGCCCAGAATGAAGGAAAAGAAAAAATTTCAAACTCCGCGCTCAGACCTTTTGCTTGGCCCGAGAAGTACCAGCCTGCCTGCGGCAACGTGCTCACCACATTTGTTGCTGCTCGCAGGCAGGCTGGTCACGAGCCTACCGTGAAATGACGTAACCCACTCCACTGTCTCCGTGGTCAACTCCACACCACGACCATGGCTCCACACCAAACGCTTTCTCTCCCACCATCGTCTTCTACCGTCTGCATCCGCCTTCTTTCTCATGGTACACACCAAGAACCACGACAAGTCGAAGCCGCGAAAGAACTCGGCGCGGGTAGTCAAACCATCAGCACGACAAAACGAGTCGAACGAGAACAAGGCAGCTGACGCTGCCAAAACTGCGGCCAACAAGAAGAATTCCCAGGAGGCAGAAACGTGCTGATAACGACGCACAAGCGGCTGCACTGCAGGATGCTACCAATACTACTGCATCTCAGCCGCTTTCTGCTGAGGAGCAGATTGCCGCTCTCACTGGTGTGTCGTAGTCCCGTTAACTTTATTTGCACTTATCTCGAGCACAGAGGAACTCAACGCGGCCAATTCAAAGGTCGAGGTCCTGGGCCGCAAGAACAAGTCGCTCAAAAGGACCATCCGTCGCGCGCAACCCGCCCAGGCAGCCGAAGACATCACCCCGATACTGAAGCCGAAAGGCAAATTCAATATTCAATCTACTATGGGCCTCACCGATGACCGTGCTCGTTTCACGGAAATACAGGTGCGTATTGAGTGCATGTTTTCAAGTTCCAGTTAAATTGTGTATAGGCCGTAATTCATGGACTCGCGGTGGAAGCGAAGATCGACTTCAGCGTTCCATGGTCCCAGCAGGATCCTAGCGCTGTAGGCAAGGTCTTGCGCGTTGTACGTGATTCTGTTCCATGCTGAATGATTATTGACGGCCCCAAGTAGGCCGCGGAACGTCACAGTTACCTCAGCGCCAAGCGGTTCCCCCGCCATTGGGCGACATCAACAATTCTCCAGCGTTACATCAACAGTGTCCGCGCCTACACTTCGGGGAAGAACAATCCCACAAGCGGCGTCAACCGTCGCCGTCAACGAGTGACTAATGTGGGCAGGCAGGAGGCCGAGGGCAGCTGTCGTAAGTGACTTTCCATGATGATGTCGCTCGTTTTCCGCATCTTATTTCAGGCCGCAACAACCGGCGCGTGATCGTCTCACCGCCTGTTGAGCGTGAGGATGAGAGTGCGTCGCCTGTTTCTACATCTTAATCTTGTGCTTACCTTCAGAAGTGGACATAGATGATGCTGCCGCTGCAAGAGGTTCCCCAGTTCCTGAGGGAGAAAATCAACGTATGTCTTTGGTTGTGCGAGTTGGTCCTCAGCATTAATAATGTGGCAGCTCTTCGTCATTCTTCCCTGTCGAGCTCGGATGAAGAACAACAGCCCGACGAGAACCTGATGGGGTCTGGCGATGACAGTTCCGGGAGTGATGAGGAAGAGGAACTGGCCGTGGCGGAGGATTAATGTAATTTATTATTGAAATCAATGATTATGTGTCGTGAATTCCTGATGTTCCGTGAGGGTTCTGTCCGAGATTTGTGTGGCCACTGTCGTGGGATTGAGTCACAATGAAATGTCGTGGATTCATGGTCAAACATAGTGAAAGAAGCATCACAAAGTGACCCTATACAGTATAGTAGGGTTCCTTGGATACCCACTTTGATGTTTCCACTGCTGAGTCTGTAATGCAGGGAGATAAAATCTGAATTTAAGTTTGTAGATACTAGAACATATAGTGAGTGAGGCTGCAGAATTTCACGAATTTAGTGGGTGAAATGTAGCCAGATTAAAAAATTTACCCTCGACTGCCGATCAGTCACACGTCGGGTTCCTTGGATAGCGTGACGTCACACATTATTCGGATCCATCGGCTCCTTTCGATTGTCTTTTGGCGGTTATTCTCACGACCCTTAAACACAGTCGGGTTCTGGTTTAGTACAGTATGAGAGACGGAGCCGGCCAGGAAGGAAGAAGAAGAATGATGAATGATGATGTGTCAGGAGATACATCACGTGCTAACAGAGGTGTCATGCCCTTGACAGCCAGACGCATCAATCTCGGTCGAATTGCCCGACTTTCCCCAGGAAGTTCGTAGCCAAAAGGGTGAATTTTTATAAGGAAAAAAGTTGAGGCCAATGGTGGTCGGATTAATCCACAATCAGTCAGAAGGGAAGTGATTGATGGCTTGATCAGATAGTGAGTTATACCAAATGTCCTCCCCTTCAAGTGCTAACATATCTCCGGGCCTGAAATTTATCTGGTAGATGGGGTTAGAGTGCACAATGTGCGAGAGGTAAGAATTTTGAGCTCGGAGGATGCTGGGGAGTTTAAAAAAAAAAAAGAACACCCAAGGATGTCTCACTATCCAAGGAACCCTACTATACTGTACTTGTCCCTAATTTCAAAATCCTAGTACATGATGTTTCATCATGAAAGTATATACAATCGTCAAAAATGTCAAGGTGTATCATTTGGAATTTCACGACTACAAGTCGTGAAAGACATGCGGAAATTCACGATGGTTTGTTCACCCAGTGCGACATGGCAAACCACATGGCTTAAAGGCTCACCGTTCTCCAGGAACACTTCTAGGAGGGGCCAGACATAACTCTTGATGGCATGTAGAAGGCCCAGCCCTGTGCACGATTACTGTCAAAGATAAACAGGGGGTTTGGCCAGAGGACTGATTTTGTAGCTGGATGGATGTCAATGAATAGGCCTGGACCACCAGTTGGACCCAGCAATGGAGGGACCGAGGCAAGGTGTGGAAGGGGAGAACACCCAGCCCATAGGTTGTTGAAACAGGTTGGTAGCCTGTGTAGCAATATAACGAATGCTGGGAATCAAATATAGATATGAGTCCCAGGCTGTAGAGTGCAAAAACAAAGGGAAAATAGAGTAAGATGGTGGGAAAATGCCGTGGAAAGAAGGCCAGGTCATGGAGTGTGATTAAGGGGTTCTGGTGGTTAGATAGCCCACTGGTGATATTGAGAGACTGAGGGGCAAAGACCTCCACTGGTACCTCTGGGCATAGAGTCCCACCCTGGTCACAATGGTGGCAGTTTTTGGCAAGAAGATGATGATGTGGCATTATTTACATTACAAACAAATGATGTGATGTAAAATAGGGGTTGATAAAGTAGAATTAAAATGAGGATGTGGAAGGATTCTACATCCCAGCTGTCCAACCCTGCCACAAAGGGCATCCACGTTCAGCAGTTGCAGAAGTTGGGCTGTGAGGCTAATGATTAGGTTCTCAAGGTGGGCCATACAACCCTTGAGACCAGCTGGCACAGCAGCGCGATTGGGGGGACTGCCTATGGCAGTGTTTAGGAGTGGGGAGGAGGGGGCAAGATTTGGAGTTGGAGTGTCTGCAGTGCAGGAGTAGCTGTCTGAGTTGCAGTCAACACCAAACTTCCCAATCTTGACCAGTTAATCCCTTAGAGTCTTGCTTCTGCTGTAAGGGCAACCTGGTGGCCCAATAATAACTCAAGAGTCCTGGCAGGGGAGGATCCAAAGAGAAGAAAGACCACAGATCTCCCATGCTGAGGTGCATCTATATACAGATCAGAGGACATCTGATCAGAGTGATCTGCAGTGATCCCAGGCTTAATTGCAGATGGTGTGCTGACCAGACTTGTAAGTGGGGCTGATGGAGTTGCGTGTGGGGCCAGCACAGTTGGCTAGAATGGGGGCTTCCCCTGACACAAGGGCATTTAAAGCAGTGTCAACACCTGCAAACCAATGTGAACTTTTTTAGGAGATAGGAGGAGCATGTCAATGCCAAAATTCATCAAAATAGGTGATATTAACTGTCAAGTGTTTCCATAACCTGTCACCATTGGTCCCTGTCAACGGCCAACCTTCAACCAAGAAATTTGTCTCATCACCATCAATCTTTTTCAGAAAGCCTCCATAGAACAGGTTGGCTAGCTGTCGCACAGAGCCTGTTGAACCTGCATGACAGGCATGGCAAAGGGCTTTATACATGTATTGTTCCTTGCACAATATAAAGAGCGAAAACCTGGATCTGCAAAAAAAAAGGCTGACCCCCTGTTTTACAGCCGTGAGAGGTAATTCCAAAGCTCCAAATGTTCTAGGCTACAGTACCTAGCCTGAAGTGTGCCCTCAAATATTTCCAAGATTTTTGAGTGAGCAGTTACATGGCATGGTGCCTGTACTTCTTTGGCCGAATTCCAAGATTGACCTAGATCCGAAAAATGCCGATGATGCAAGATCACAGTGACATCTAATACACCATGCACCAACCATACATGCACAGAGGCCTGCCTCACACAACTCCAAGGGCTGACCATCTACAAAATGTCATAAATATGAATGAGCATGCTATTGGTGTGAAGCTTTCAACTCTTAATCGCCACAGAGGCCTGCCTCACACAACTCCAAGGGCTGACCATCTACAAAATGTCATAAATATGAATGAGCATGCTATTGGTGTGAAGCTTTCAACTCTTAATCGCACCTTGGCAAAATTTGGCCATTTTGGGTAATTGTTCGATTTTTGTGAGCACAAACCAGTGGGATGGACCCAGTTTTTTTTTTACATCAGAATACTTGTAGTCCTCGCAGGTATTCTACCAAAAAAATACCCAGTTAGAGGCCCCACAGATGCCGTTCAAAATGGAATTTTTTTGGATCTGGGTTTCAGCTCTGTATATCTGTCTCCTCCATCTGCCAATAATACAATTTGCAGCAAGATTTAGAGCATGCAGAGCAAAAGGGCAGATAAGCAACTTATTGACACTTCTCATCTGCCATTGTGCAGACGATGAGAAGGAACTTCTCAGGGATGCCATAACAGAATAAACAGGTTCATATTAGTGGGCCTGAAAATCTCATCTCGGGAATACTTTGTTCAGAATAATGAAGACTCCTTACAAACTTACTGGCGTAACTATGAACTACTGTGCCATTTCATTCATTTCATATGGGGTGTGACACACCTTCCATCCGAACCTTCTGTAGCCGAATTGATGGCCCATATTAGGCAGTTTGATCCGCTGCTTAACCTCGGTTAAGCAAAATCTGAGCTCAAAACTTGTGACTAGTGGAAAATCTTTGTATGAAAACGAGCATGTGACACATGACTTACAATCTGATTGAATACCACAGTAGAAACATGACAGAATGATGAGGAAGACTTCTCTAGAGGTTTTTGCCTTACGCAGCCTTTCCCCATTGAAGGGATGATATGTTAAGGCTCTGAACCACCCCCATCAGCGCATCAGTGATGGTGAGGGATCATTCTATTTGGAAACCCTGATTCCAGCAGAAACCCCACTTTGCCGAGAACCCCTAACAAATGTCTATTTGGGAACCCTTCGGCCATCTTGTGCCGGTAAGTGGAGGAGCCTGAATGCCAGATCAACCAAATGAAGCTACATACATAACATGTCCACAATATACTTGTGCGATGTGAGATGTGTCCCATGAGTGACTTTCAACATATTCCGACACACTTTTCACTTCCCTGAACTCAGTTTTACTTGCAATGACATCTGGACTAGACACGCAGGCTGAAGTCTATCTGTGAAGTACACAATGAGTACGGTAGTCTAGGATAAATATAAGTATGTGTATGCATCAGGAATATGGTAAAGTGTTTACCCTCAGTCGCACCCAAGATATGGTGTAGACTGAGGGTCAGGAGTCACAACTGCAGCCTTTTATACGGTTGTGGCTACGATCGAGGATCGATGTCTAGATACTAGATAATATATGTAAGTAGTAATGGTCCGTAAGTGGAAGGCAAAATGCCAAAGAATATAAAAGGAAATTTACTTCAACACCCCCTGGCGTTGAGCCGTCTTGCGCCTCCAGTTCAACCCCAACTGGTCGACAATGTGCTCGAGCTCCATCCGTGGCAGTGATTTGGTGAGGATATCGGCGACGTTTTCCTTTCCTGGAATCGACGACACCGCGATCTCGCCCTCTTTCACGCAATCCTGGATGTAATGCCACCGGATATCAAGGTATTTTCTCGGATATCCAAAATTAGTGCATTACCTCCTGTATTCATTCTGCTAGATATTGCATCCAGTGATTGCGGTTCACTGCATAAACTAATAAATCGAGCATACCTACAAGAGCCAATTAAAAACAATCCACCAAAATTCAAGGCTGAACGGTCCTCTCAGCTGGACCAGTGGTACTATAAGGCAAGAAATTACGCAGTATTGCTAATATGGATATGCAGATGACTTTTGGATTGAGGTTGCCGAGAGATGCCTGTTGCAGAAATGCAGGCAGAAGTGAGATGTAAATGTGCGACGGTCCCCACACTCCTGCAGCATTGGTCCTGGTCTCTGCCTTGCTGAGGACTCCAAAGCACTGCCCACGCAGGAAGAGGAGGACGGCTCACAGGAACCTTATATTCCTGGAATGCACCTCCCCAGCACACACACTAGTACTCCCATTGCATTCATGCTGGGCCCGCTGCATCAGCGAGATAGACATCGATACCACTCTCCCTTCCAGCACTCCCCTTCCAGCCGCTCCGAGGGAACTAAAATAAAGCAACTCCCCCATCCACCCCAGCTATCCCCTTCTATGAATGCAGTCCACCCCGCCCTCTCCTCCTCCTCCATGGCACAGGTATTGAGCGCAGGGTGCTGCTCCAGGACAAACATATCTTGACGCTTGGTATCTTGGGTAGGGTATTCTGGGTGTTAGTGAGGGAAGAGCGGGAAAGTGGAGGGGTGGGAGCAGGAGCGCTAGTATGGCACGAAAGCATGTGGACGAGGGGTGGAAACGGGGCTGAGAATGGGTGTGATGGACAGATGGCGATGGAGGAAGAACAGAGTAGATAAAGACCAAAGAATTTGGAGGGAAGGAAGAAGAATGAGAAAAGAAGCTTCTGGTCGGGAGGTTGTTGAGGGCAGGCCTGGAGGAAATACAGGTGAGTGAGGTAAGAAAGGCAGTGAGAGAGAACGAGAAGTGGCAGGTCACATCAATGATGGTTATAGGGTGTGCACCAAAGCACACATAAAAACACCAAGGTTTTATTCAAATTTGAACTATCATTACTGGGAACAAGTGAGGTAAGGAAATAGAACTTACACTCTCCTCAGAGTGGTAGGTTACACTGTTGATGGCCAAAGGCCAATTGGCTACCATAAAGACTGGTTAACTTAACAAGGTTGCCTGAATGGCACCAAGTTCTGTTATATTAGATCTACACTATTGGGCTCTGGGAACTAGTGGTAAACTACTTCCTTGAGTGCTGGAGGTGACTAAGAGGAACAAATATATCTTTGGTTGACTGCAGCTCAGAAATACTTGAAGTGTATCAGAAGTTCAACTTGCAGGGAGTCATTCAGACTTCTCAGTTAAGTTGAATACTTGACATACCTTGTCTGACAAGTACACGGTTGGAGTTCTGAGTTACTAATAACTCATTAATGAACCGGAGGTTGATTTCCCAGTAGTCAATCAGACTGTGATTGTTCAGTGTTTCAGATTGTCACAAGATCTCCCACTTGCAGCTACTCCCTCAACTCAACAGACCTTGGTAGAAAAATAACTTTCCACTATGCAAAGGCTAGAGAGGCTTTAACCTGAGTGCCAGTGAGTCCCCTAGACTCAATTATTGGCAAGTACAAGTCAGGCAGAAACCTTATAGACATCCCTGTGGTATGGGCTTAGGTGCTGTCAAGCATCAGCCATGTGGACTAGCAGGGATTGGTTCAGCTTAAGGACCAACTTCCCGTTACTCTGAAACCTGAATAAGACTTATTGTAGACTTACTGCTAGTCCTCTAAGACTGGACTATGGGCTCAAGTTGGTCTTACTGAAGCACTGAGAACATTAGAGTTCCAGGGGCAATAGAAATATCTTACTGGGGCAGCTAGATGGTCTGACTTCTGAGTTGCAGCTATTCGGATCACCAAGAAGATCTTTAGAAAGCAGTAGCAGCCAGTACTCCCCAAAGTAACCTGGCAACTAGCACACCATTCTTGCACAATACCTTGGCAGCATGCAGTTCATCTCCAACAGGAGGCTACTAGACCCACATTCACATTTCCTTGAATGCTATTGGCCATTCAGCTGTCGAAGAATAACTTGTGGCTTGTTCCTACAGTTCCCTTTATCTCCTTAAGTGTTTTCTGCAATTGTATAAAAGCTATGTAGATTTATGTGTATAGGCAGTCAACTATCTACCCACTAGACAGGGAATATAGTGGATTCTAGAGATCAGAACTGGGGATTAGAAATCTTGAACAGAAATAACAGAAGTCTTAAGTTGTTGACATTGAAATCTAGTTGTCAGTATAAGAGCTGAGTGCCTGCTAAGCCTGAGCCATCTGAACACTACATTTCCTTATCAGCTTTTGGACCAGAGACCTTAGAGTCCAACCTTTAGAGCAGAGACTGCAGAGTCTGGGTTAAGTTGGATAAGAAGTTGTACACCTTGAAAGCCTGTTTGTCCAGCTGCTGCTATCCTTTAGCATGGATTTAGACTACCCACTGCTCTTCAACTTCAATTCTGACGTTGCTGTCTCTTCCTGCTACTCCCTGTCCTGTGTGTTCACCAGTGTAGTGCTGCTCCTTGGATGACCACTTTGATGTGTCATCCCTAGGGCTTGTATTTGGACATGATAAATTCTGAATTTAATTGGAGACATATTAGAGCATGTATTGAGCTATTCTGCACCTAAACTTTGAGGATCTTGGCAATAGTATGTTTATGTGGAAAGGATATACATTTTTTGATGGCAAATGCTGCAGTTCCGCTCCTTGGATCACCCTACTTTCTCTAAGATTGCCCAGTCTTGCACCCCTGTTGAACCGATTTTGGACCCATATGGAGCTTAAGAACTTAATCAAAGGCTCTTGTGCACAACTGAAGTCTGCACAAGCACTCTGAGAACCGTGGTGCAATGGGACTCAGCCTGCTAAATATGGCAATTTTCGGGTGCATTCCTTTGTATAAATTCTCCAAGCCCAGCCTTCGGTCCAATTGCCTGGATCTCTAGGAGTAGATCATAGCTGGTATGGCCATCTATCATAAAAAATATTTTTTGGGTGGGAATCTGCCCAAATGGTCACAAAATGGACGAAAATATGGTGTGATGAAGGATTGATTTGCTCTAAAACACGTCGTTTGGGGGTCTCAGTGAGCCTCCTCACTCAAAATTGATTCAAGGCGTGTAGAAAGTATACAGGATTAGGAATGTGGAAGGGTTTGACCCCAGGATAGATAGTTGTGCCGCCAAAAATGACTGATCCATTGATCCATTCCTGCTTCTGCCTCTGCTCAGTCTTCATTCGCCTAGCAAAAACTTCCAGCCGTTTCTCAATTATCCGGTCTGGACACTCAAAGGGTGCGAGTCTTGCAGTGCTGCTTCCCTTTGATCCGCTCTCTCTCTCTCGCCGAAAATAATAATAATAAAACCTCAACCCCAGGGCTCTGGGGAAAAAGTTCCTACATACTGCCGGACGTCTCCTCCACGCTCCCGTTGCAATTCTCCATCCTCTGTTCTCAATCCCTTAAAATTGCCGGCTACCCGTCACATTCTTCGCCACCATCATTCACTCCCTAATCAATTCAACTCCCCTCTGACTGCTCTCCACCGAAATATCTCATCCAACAATCAATCTCCTCGGACATATCAACCCCGGTGCGAGCACTGCCTTGTACGCGGAATCTGAATCTCCCTCAATTCTCGCTGGGCCGTGTACTAGTAGTATAACCGGTAGAAAGAAAACCAGTTTCTGCTCGACATCAAGTCGTTGCGTCCTCCCATCTTATCATCAGCATCATACTCAAACCAGAAACCACACCAGCCCTACGCCTCGGACTCGCCCAAATCCTTCGCATAACAATCCCCGAATAAGTACCGCCAAATACTCCCGTCCTCTTCCGAGCACCTGCCCATGGCCTGACCCTCTCGAATCACAGCGGTCTGGGTAGGTTATTTCCACGATGATCCTGAAGTACACACCCTCCATCGCAGCGACTCCGGTATCAGAAATGAAGTCACCCAGACAGTATGCCTGACCATCGTAAAACGAGGCTGACATCAAGTCACGACATCCTTTAAATCTTCGGGAACAGCTTCAATTGGCTACGCAACCACATTTTATTGACACGCGCCACGGAGCCCGTCTCGCATGCTACAGTATACATATCTTCGACATACAAATACATGAATTGGGGGTATTCAACTCCAGACCCTTGTCCGAGTGCTCGACATGGATAATCTGTGTGAATTTTTTCTTGTATGTCAGCTGCAACATCATCGTCAGTGCCGAATCGAGCTTGGTACCGCACTTGAGGAGGACTTGCACAGTCCCCGTCTGGCCCCTCGCGGCTGCCGCGCGCAATGTGCTCCTGTAAAATCTGCCTGCCGCATTGAGCCTCGCAGAGAAAAAGAACAAGACAGTCCCCTGCTTTTCGTGGCAATGGCGACTATTGTCGGCCGAAAGTCGAATTGGAAAGATTTCCCAAGCCCACAGTAATGGTGGACCACCAGCAATAGTTGCCCAGGACTTGGCCTGAAGGCAGGTGTCGATTTTCGGAGACTTGATTGCTTGATAACCAGGGGCACAATTCTGAGGGTTTGAGGGCAAGGAACCATTTGAACAGCCTTGAAAGCGATTCGAATAAATTGGGCGTTGTGCGATTGAATTTGTAGATACAGTGAAGAGAGGCCGCGCACCAGACAGTGAAGGAGTGCAGTAGCCAAAGAAAGATTTGCATGCTTGCCAGCTTGACGTTCCGTCGAAGGCCCGACAGAAAACGGATTGGCGGGGGCGGCCCCCGGGTATTAGGGCGAGTAAGAGCTGCGGACTCGGGGCAAGAACAGGCCTTCTTTATACATACCAGACGGCAGCCTACGTAGCCGCAGTTCAGAAGAAAATTCCTTGCTCGGAGTTACTCCCTTTACTGTGGAAGATGTACCGGAATAGGAATGGTTCAACAGCAGTTCAACGTCGTAGAGCCACGAAACTACCATTCCGTAGTCACAGCACTTCGTTGCCAGCGCTTTTGATTATTTTCCCAAGTGCGCAGATTATTCTAGAGGCTGTCTATTTCCCTTTCATTATTTGTGCAAAGACCCTTCAGGGCTTGAACCAATGCCTTGGTTCTTTTTGCTTTGAGGTTCGTTGGCCAACCCCAAGGCGAGGCACGCGGACGGTTACTAGGGAAAGCATGGTTCGGAGAGGCGGCGGTGGAGATTGGGGAGAAGGGTCGGGATGAGGGATACGGTTTGGACGACGGAGTGGTGGAGGAGAGGCAATGGGTCGACGGCGAAAACAAAGCAAAGAACAAAAGCAAAAACATCGAAAACAAAAACAAAACAAAAACGAATACAAAAGCCAAAGAAAGACGAGCGTAGATAGGGTAGGTAGAACCGGGGACGGCGAAGGAGAAAGGGGGATCGATAGTAGTGAGGAAGCGGAGGAGATGGAGAGGGCGGAGGCGAGGGCGAGGATAGTGGCGGAGCTAAAAATCGTGGACGAAAGGGAGGCGGCGGAGGTTACGGATGCGGAAGTGAATGGGGTCATCTGGTCGGGGGACGAGTGGAAGGCGCCGGACTCGCATGGGCTGCAGATGGGTTACATTCGGCGGGCCTGGCCAGTAATTGCACCATGGGTACGTCGCATCTTCAAGTCATCGGTCCGGCTCGGCCTCTACCCCTACCGGCTCAAGGCGTCGAACGCAATCCCTACCCCCAAGCCCGCAAAGAAGGACAAGACTCACCCTAAGGCCTACCACCCCGTGGAACAACACGCCGAGGTCCTAGCGAAACCGCTCGAACGGCTTATGGCTGATCGAATCTCGTTTGAGGCGGAGACGCGCGGCCTCCTTCACCAGGACCAGTTTGGCGGTCGTCCGGGTCACAGCACACAACAGGCGGCGAGCGCGTTCATCCACCGGGTTCGCGGGCAACTGGATGACGGCATGGTAGTCTCGACGTTGGTCTTTGACTTGAAGGGCGCATTCAATGGGATCAGTCACCGCGTTGTGGTCGAGGAGCTGGTGGCGTGCAGCTTCTCGCGCTCAACAATTTTCTGGGTACTGGGCTTTCTTGACGGCCACCGCGTCACCATCGTCATCGACAGGAAGCGCACGATTACTCTACGGTGCACTGACAAGGGCGCTCCGCAGGGCTCCGCGCTCTCGGTAATCCTCTTCCTCCTGTGCATTAACCTTTGCTGCGACGTCTGGCGGTGCTGTGTGTGGTGGTCAAGGTGGGGAAGTCGTGGCTCGAGGGGTTCGTCGACGACGTAATCTTCTCAACGGCCAGCCGGTCAATCCTCGAAAACGTCAGGCGTCTGGAGGAGGCAGGGATCGAGGCGAAGCTTCACGAGATGGAGGATGGATCCAAGTTGGAGGAGGACAAAACCGAGCTGTCCCACATGTCGCTGGGTCGCAAGGACTTCTCCCGAGTCTCGGTGCGATTCGGTGATATGGTGGTCCAGCCTTCGGAGACGGTGAAGTGGGCTGGGATGTGGTTAGACCGCACGTTGTCGGGTCTCAAACACATCGAGTCGCGGGCGGCATCAGCCACGAGGGCAGAGTTAGCCGACGGGCTTGCCAAAACGGCTTGCCCCGCTTAGCGGAGTTTGAATTTGGCTGTGCGGGCTTGGACGGCTTGACTTGTGGCTTGGCTTGGGCTTGACCTCGCTTACACCAAACTTTACCACCGTACGTATTTCATTGATACCTGGTGCTATAGGCCTCCCTGCTGGTTCCCGCTGCCACCGCCATACCCGTATCACCGCTCTTCCCTGCATAGCCAACTTTCTGCACTAATAAAACATCAGTAGCCTCACGCCGATGAACCTGGTAGGACGGACTTTAGCGGCTTGGGCTTGGGCTTGTTTTCGACTTCATTATAGGTTCTCACTGTGGTAACTATCTTCATTTCCGTCATCCCTCGCCTTGACTTGACTCCCAAAATACAGTGCCGCAGTCAGAACCTTCCTGCTGCCAGTGTCATCGTCGACGCGATTGATGGCAGCAACAAGTGCCTCCGAGGTACACCGCAAGTCGAAGACTGACACCGTCTTGAGTCCAAACAACCCTTAGTTCAGACTAACAAGTTGTATCGAATTTTTAAATCTCTACAATCAACTTTCTCATGCCCGAGCCAGTTGACCCCAAGCCGTGAGGCACACAAGTCTAACATCAACCTATAATTCCCGAGTAATAGGTAATTGCTTAGTGGAACAGAGAATGGGCTATCCAAGCATTGGTTACATTGATTTTGTTTAATCCCACTCGTACCGCAGATGACTGGAGATGGTCAATGCACGACCTAAGTTCCCCGAACATAATGTTAATTTGTCACAAGTGGTACGCAAGCCCATGCTGCTCAAGCCCAAGCCCGAGCATATCTCGACTTAAGACAATGCCAAAATAATCCACGGCAGACTTCATAATCCCTAACACGCCTTGTAAACAGCTTAAAATTCTGAAATGTGATAGTTGTTCTGTTGACTTCACAGTGATATCCAATGTTGAAGGCAATGGTTATAAATTTATTCAAGAGCCACTGGCGCATTGAGTAACCGTGATGGTTTTCGAAGACTTTTGAGCTTTTATGTACAAACTGAGCTCATTCGCCCAAGCCTAAGCCATCAACACAAGCCCGGTTTAGCCATCGATACAAGCCACTTTGTCTGGTCCCAAGCCGTTTTGCTCAAGCCGGCTGGGTGGCAGGAATTCTGGTTGAATCAGTGTCTCATTGGTTCTGACAAGCCTTTGTTGATCCAAGATACTTTGAGTGGATCTAAATATTTCTAATTTGCAGGGAATTAATGGCTTGGATCGAGGAGGCTAGATAATTTTTTGAGGCAAGCCGCGCACAAGCCCGTTGGCCGGAGAAAAAGGTTGTGGCATGTAGCACAAGCCGTTCTGCGCAAGTGCAAGCCCAGTCACAAGCTCATCGTTGATATCCTCAGTTTTATTCATATCACCAGCAGGGACAACAATTTAATTTAGCATTGTATTTCGCGTCGCATCACGCTTCAGCGACCGGAAGCCTGATGTGACTTCATACTGTCTCAGGCTGCACAATACCTCATCGTAGTTATCACAAACTGATTTATGACATTTAAGACAGGCCATTTAGAAGAATATAAACTAAAAACTACCAGCTTATCAAGTTGAGAGTTGCGCGGAGATATGCTGTGATATACCGGACTCGGGACTCGGTGCATATTCCTCAAAGTAATTTTCAAAGCATGGAGAATACACCTAAATATTCCATTCCATGATTCTGCGGGGCTAAGCGAGAGAACAGGCTTGTTGTGCCATCAAACGGGCTTGCAAACCAATCTGCCAGGCTTGCGGCTACACCCAGATCCACAAGCCCGAACAAGCCTGTTTTGCAAGCCAAAAAATGCCCCTCCTTTTGCGAAACTGGGACGAAAGAACAAGTTAACAAAAAAGGTCACAAGCATTAACAAAGTTAAAAAATACCAGGATCCCTCCAAATTATCGACAAGCCCAATGCAACTTACATGTCGAAATCAACCGGATTTGCAGGCTTATATGACAGAATCATGTATCAAACCTATCTGATTCAACAGATACGTTAGGTTTGAATGGTAATCTATGCTTCTGAAGCTCATTCCCAGCTGAACATTGTCGCGGCCAAGATCAAGCCCAAGCCCGTTTGTCTGATGCCATCAGACAAACTAGTCTTGTAGCAATCACGGGCTGATTGTCGAGACAACGACTGATTACGCAATTGGGTGGCTGTGCTTCTGGCCACCCATTGCTTCTTACGGCGACGTAAAATACTCATATAAATCTGAGAATATTTAGGATTATACAAATCATTTGAACAATGAGTTCGTTCCGCAAAAGCCAAGTAATTCCCTCGGCCGATGTCCCAATATTCAATGGCCTCTTAAAATGCCAAGATTTTTTGCTTTCGCAAGTTGATCGCACATTGTCGTGAGGGCTGAAAAAACTGCTTAGTGCTGGGTGAGAGTCCCTAACCTTTTTAGACCTTCTATACACTGGAATTCTTCCAGATTTAATGCTTCCAGGCCTGTCCCGCAACATGGAGACCAACAATCAGTTGATGTCTCGACAATCGGCCCGTGTTTGCTAACAGACTCTAATATTGATACTTACTTGTTCGTCATCAAAATTATTAGAGTATCTGTTACAGAGACTACAGACAAACGGGCTTGTGCCATCAGACCAACGGGCTTGCGCGTCTCTCAACTCGCAATTTCATCGTCACTGCCCAAACAGCCTCTAGATCATGTATGGCACAGGTCTTTGAGTATTTATGCTCAATGTGGGCAATTTATTTCGTGGCCAGTCTGTGGAATGATTTAGGACTCCAGATACAAGCCATTCTGCTACTTAAGCCAGACTGAATTCCAATGCACTGGTTGAGGATTAGACCACCTTGAAACAGTTAGGGTCTTTTTTAGTGATAGACTCGCTGAATCTCGTATTAGGAGTCAAGATTATTTTATTATCACATAATCTTGAGTCATTTTATCAGTAAATACAAACGTGTCTCGAAAAACTTAGTTCTAGTAGACCGGTAATTCGAGTTATGGAAAACCCATTGGTTCCAGGGGGTGCATAGAGACGATGAGACCACACTGAGTGCGACAAGCCTGTGTTGTGGAAGTGAATTGACAATGTTGCCCTGTGTCATCGTCGGCGGCGACGGCGTATCATTGCATCGGTGAGCAAAATACCATAAATAATCGCAAGCCCTGCAAGTATGTACTTATTACACGTAGCCTGTCTACTCAGATCAATAAACTAGTCCGAGGGGGAGGAGAAATACTCACAAGCCCGTTTCTCGGCTAAGCGAGCAAACGGGCTTGCCAAGCCGACAAACGGGCTTGCAAGCCGATCTGCCGGGCTTGGGCTTTGACCTACACCCAAATCCAAGCCCAAGCCCAAACAAGCCCGTTGGCGCAGGCGCAAGCCCGTTTTGCAAGCCGAAAAGTGAAGTCTCGGTCGCCCGCTGCATCACGGGCAATTTCCGCTCTTGCAGCCCTTGAGAAGGAAGCCGCCATTCTCCCAGCCCAGCTGCGCATAGAGCGCGAGGCCCTCCTCGCGGTCTCCCAGTACCTCACCCTACCCGATACTCACCGCATGAGAACGCTCCTTCACGACGCCATCGCCGCAGCCCCCAAAAACCCGAAGCTCGCCTCGATGCTCCACTTCGTCGAACGGATCCCTGAGGTTAAGTGGCCACCATCAGTACCAGCGCATGGTCAACGCCTACGCGCGCGCGGGACAGCCAGGACTACTGACGGCTCGGAGTGCGCCGATTCAATTTTCGACTCTTCCCTCGGGATGGAGCCGATACTCCCGGTCTATGCGGCCCCGTGGTCCCCTCCCCTTCCCGTCACCTCGGTCATTCTCGCCAAGGAGGAAGCTCTCCGGGCACTGGAGATCGCGCTTGATGACAGCCGGCGCTACCGAGCAACATGGTTCACGGATGGATCGCTGTTGGATGGGAAAGCGGGAGGAGCCGCGGTACGAGTGGAGAATGGGATGGTGAGGGAGAAGATTGTGGTGCCGCTGGGGGATGGTCAGGTCTGTGAGGGGGAGATGGAGGGGTTGCTCCGGGCGACGGAGAAGGCGCTTCGCGACGATCAGGACAACATCTTGTGCGTCGCAGACTCGCAGGCCGCGCTCCGGGGGACCCTCTTGACCACACCACGATCCGGTCAATTCCGAGCTATTCGCTACGATACCCTTATCCGCCAGGCGCTCTCTTCACGTCCCCACCTCGCCGTACTCAACTTGTGGACACCGGCCCATATCGGGACAATTGGGAACGAGCTTGCGGACGCAGCCGCGAAGGAAGCCACAAATCTCGCCCCGGACCCAACCAACTTTGTATCGCTTACCTCGACACGTCGCCTCATCCACCTTCAGATCCTAAACCAATGGGACCGGGCTTCGAAACATGCGAAGACAGGCGGCGAACTAAAGCGCATCGACAGGTCTCCTCCGTCCCTAAACCCTATCCCACTTTACTCCTCCCTCACCATCGCTCGTAAAAACTCCTCTATCATCTCCCAGCTTCGTACCGGCCCCTCCCACTTGAACGCCTCCCGCTTCAAGTCCGGCTTCATCAGCTCCCCTGCCTGCGACGCGTGTGGCGCGGCGTACGAGACGCGAGCGCACTTCCTTCTGGAGTGCCAGGCCTGGGAACCGCTCCGCAAGCCCCTCCACTCGGCGGCGAAGGAGGCTGGCTTGTTCGGCCCCCTACATGTCTCACCGCTGCTCTGCGAACCGAAACTCCTCAGGGCGGTCTCAAATTTCGTCGAGGCAACTGGCCGCTTCCCGTGAGTTGATCATCCCCAACAACGCACCCTCGTTGCTCCGTATTTCATCCCTTTCTTTTTTTTTCTCCTTTTTTCTTTCTCCTCTCTCCCTCTCGAATACTCTACAATATATACATCTAATAACCCCTCTCACACCACGAAATCCCCCCGCGCGCGTCCCCTGAGTGTCCCCACCCGCACCATCATTTACCACCCAGCGATACCTTACACCAACGTTTTACCATACCGCTCTAAATCTTTTCCATTACCTCTCTTTTCTACTCTCCCTAGATAAACCTGTAGCTACCACGATACCATTAGATACACATAGACCCCGTACAAAGGACTGCTACCATAGCCTCGTGGCCATTTGTAGTAACAATACTGAATTTCAAATCAAATCAAGGCGAACCCCGACGGACCACCGTTACTTGGACCCTTTCCGGACTTTTCTCTGAAGCACTCTTGAGTCCTGTCGAACCATTTTTCAATTCCTGCCCTTCTGAACGCTGATAATGCGCTGTTTGACTTTTCCCTGTCGCCTGAAGTGAATTGCGGTTGCAGTCTCATTGACTGTGCTGTGCCATCAAGCAATTTGCACCCACTGCATGGGCCGTGTCAACATGGCCCGTGCTATTGAGCACTCGTCAAATTCACGGCCATTCCGGTCACGGGCATGAACTGCAGCCCCGAAAGCCATCCAGCGCGAATCTGAATAGAGAGGATGTGCATGAGCCACATGCAGCTTTTGACACATGTGCAAAGCCGCATGGGATCTTTTATCTATTATGGGTTAATACCATTATTATACCTCCAAACTGGTATTCAATGCCCGAAATTTGGGAATCTTCGGTATTGTTGAATTCGTCTACGGGGCAAGCGTGGGAAAGCCGCACTTTGATGGCATTGTTGGTTGAGGAAAGACAAGGTGCGATGACATCATATACGAGGCAGTGCGTTGCTGCTCAGTTTGTTGACTCCAAATCCCCAATATGAAGCAGAAGCTGCCATATACTTGAATTGAATGTATTCCATTGAAATGTATAGTGTGCTGAGGCCAAATCTATTTTTTTCTGTGTGGCTTTTGCGCATCCTATCTAATGAATGTATCACAAAGTTCCCAAAACAGAGTGAGAGGGGTATCCTGTAGGCCGATACTTCTCATATGCTGTGGAAGGGCTGTGAGCGGAGTTTGAAAAATTTCCCTCTCTGCTGTTTTGAGCTCAGTTCTAATTAGTTTCAAAAATTACAAGGGAATTCCCTATCTAGATTCCATGTATCTTGAAATCTGTCTCTTCAGAATTTCCAGAAAGTGTGCCAGAGGGTTATGACAGAAGGCCAAATTTTAGCAGGAGATTTGATGGCTCCATGCAGCCACCGTCCGTGATGCCAATGATCGGTGTCACTCAAAATTTCACATGCCACGTTCACAGTACTAACAGGTCCCAAAAAGTCCTAGTCTGCCTGCGGCAATGTGCTCGCCACATTCATTGCTTCTTTGCAGACAGACTGGTGGCAAGTCTAGATATCCTCCAACATGCGAGGTACGAGCATCAATGTTGTAGCGCTGTATATGAGAGGCTATCCTGCTTAGTGGTGTCTGTCAGCGTTGTCACTGACCCAGTCAGACCGGGTCAGTCAATGCTGTCTGGTCAATGGACGATGCATTGACCGTTTTTGATTGACCCGTCAGTCATGAATTTCAGGAGACGCTGAGTCGATGACGTAGGGATAATGACAAGAATTAGATTGTTTGTTGCAAGCAAACATTGCCGCGATCCGGGAGTCCGAGAGTCTTGATCGACCGGTCATTGACCGGTCAATGACCCCGTCGATGCACTGACGGGTCAATATCACTGACCTTTATTGACGGTCAGCGATTGACCTCAACAACACTGGTGTCTGTAGCATCACCCCAGATATGAGCAATCTAGTGCGCTCCATCGTGAGCAAAACCTAAGCCCTTATGTCTGCAATTGATGTTTTTCCGCAGCCCCCCGAAACTAGCATCTGGAGTAGTTGCTAGTCATTGGAACGCAAGGGACGGCATCTCGGGACCCAGAGTGATCATTTCGGGTGAGTCGGATGCCTTCGGTAGATATCATGCTCATAGCATCAAGATTTTCTACAGTCCTGCTCGCTTATCGTATCTTGACACTGGCCACTTCCATATCAAACACTTTCTATTTCGAATTCTACAGCATACTCGAACTGCATACATGGCTGGCCGCGGAAAAGGAGGCAAGGTTGGGGTATTTCCACCCCAGGTCGAGACGACTTTTCTACCTCTGCGATCTCTCAGGGCCTCGGACTGGGTGGTGCTAAGCGGCATAGAAAGATTCTGCACGATAGCGTTCAAGGTCGGCGTAATTTGATCTCGTCACTGTATTTCATCTTTTTCGTTATTCTTTAGGGATAACCAAGCCAGCCATCCGGCGGCTGGCCCGTCGGGGAGGCGTCAAGCGTATCTCGGGCCTCATTTATGAGGAAACCCGCGGGGCGCTGAAAATATTCCTTGAAACTGTACGCAGGGGTTGTGTTCTATATCAACTATCTTTCACTGCTGCCCATCAGGTTATCCAGGATTCTGTCATCTACACGGAGCATGGCAGGCGTAAGACAGTCACTGCTTTGGATGTTGTCTATGCCCTTAAAAGAAGTGGACGTACACTCTACGGCTTCGGAGTGTAGTTGACTTCAATGTTACCAAGATGGCGTGCTACTCATTATGCAGTTGAGAGTCAATAGCTATTCAGTGCGTTCAGCGGCAAAATAGCGGAGGCCATGACTACGTGCCGAGAGACTTGGCTAGCTGTGGCTACTGTATCATTTGAACCAAATGTTCAATAATTTTGAATCTTCATTACTTTTTCGAACAGCTGTAAGTTGCTTCGCTCAGTAAAGTAAAGATAATAAAATGGAGCGCCTGATCACTATTGTCGGATTTTAGTCACTGGGCTCGACACGTGTGACGGAGAGCAACGGCTAGTTCCGGCACACGGGTTGTTGGGTGGTCGGTCCAACGGGGTGACTGGCGTAATGATAGTATTGACCAAAGGTATCTATCGTACGGCTAACTACTTATATACTACGGATCAGTGGCTATACAATACATGTGAAAAGGTGAGTCAAAGAGCGGGGCCGCGGGAGCGGAACAAGATCGTAAGGAGCGTGATGTAAAATAAAGAAGGAAATGATAAATAATATTCCGGAGACGGACGGGGTTAAACTCACAAGGTGTGGCCGTTACATACGCCCTCCAGGTCGACGCTTGAGGCGACCTCATTGAGTCATATGGTTCAGGAGATGTGAAGGAAGAGCAAGTTGAACAGTAAGCAAGAACCATGACTGATCAACAGCCTGAATATCCAACCAAGTATCACTTCAAGTAGATTGAAGGCTGGTCGGGACGCAGGTATAGATCAGATCCCAGTGCAGCAAGTACTGGAGGCAGAGGCCTGAGAGGCTTTGAGGCGATTGAAATATCGGGAACCCTCGTAATGGCGAGGTGCAGATATCCAGAGCCCATAACTCTCGGACAGTAGAGCAACAAGATCAAGACTTTAGCCAAGAAGACCAAAGCCAATCGGGGAGCTGAGAGCCGGCGGCGATTTATCGAGGACTGATGGAAATTATCAGCCTCCAACACATCGAAAGTATTGTCAATTCTCGAAAGGAACAAAGTCCCACTCGGCTTGCGTCTGGTCAAGGACAGACGGTTCGAAGACGACACCATCCTATGGGAGGATTGGAGAATAAACGCTCGGCTGGCAGACTCTGCAAAGCCGTCAGACTCTCGTAAATCCCGGTAAGGCAAGATGAAGACATAAACAGGGCCGTCTTGTGCGCGGGATAACGCAGAACATTGCGTCAAATCTGGGAATAGAGTTACGTCCACTAAGTTTGCGGGAGCAATGATGCGTAGAATCTCAAGATCATTGTGGAGCGAGGAATTCAATAATATCGAAGCCATCTGAACAGATTGGGCATGCACCCTTAAATCCACTGGCTGGGCGACGTGCTTCGCCGATTGAGTCATCGGCATTGAACGGGCCTGATCTGGAATACAAGATCTGGGAATGAAGTGCGCAGAATACGGCTTCAAACCGAACACCAAGCGTGTCAGACGGCTGTCGAAGACTCTCGAAAGCGATAATGGACATCCCAGAAGGCAGAAGGGAAGATCAACGATGAGTTTTATCGGGATTCGCTCGTAACTGGAAAAGGCCAAAATCATGGTCAGACGAACGGAAGTACCATAGACTCCGTTTGAAGAATCCAAGAAAGACGAAGCTTGCAGAGGCTGAGGAGTGCGCCCAGAGGAGCGACATGTTCGTGGAACAAAGGGAACCGCCAGAATAATCAACCTCTGATATGCAACTTGATGAACATCATTCGATGCTTGTGCTCGGGAGGCGAAACTGTGAAAGATGTTGACATTCTTGTGCGGCCCTAAGCAACAGTGCGCGAGCTTCGGTGGAGTTGGTGCATCAAAAGCCGAACAGCAAAGGCATTGGGTCATAGACATGCAGGAGGAATGAGCCAGCTCGGCGTGTCCCGGCTGGCAATCCGAAGTCCCCGTTGAAAGTTCAACAAAGGACATTTTGGTGTCAGGTAGGCAGAACTGTCTTGTAGCACGGCCAGGTTTCGTTTCATGAGGTTCACGTGCAAGCCATAATGAATCCTGGTAGTAAGACTCAGCATTGAGCGAATTGAACGATGTTGGTGATTGCTGAAGTGCACGAGGTACGGAACCAAATTTCGATTCCGTGATCGACGATCGTAATGAAGATCCCGTTGATCGGGCTGTTGCTTCCGATCCGCCAACGACTAAACTTGAGTGGTGGTTCAACTCACTGTTGCGAGTAAGCTTCAGTAAACGTCGATGATCGGTTCTGTCCCTATTTCGGTGGGATGAGTATGGTGCCTTTTGGGCAGCGCAGAAGGTATGTGGGGAGAACTGATGCGTGACGCACGCATAAAGTTTGAATTTTTATGGGTACTCCCGCCCTCCTTTGGGCTTACACGGATTTTAAGCCCAAAAATGTCGTTGTGAGGGACCGCTATGTCCACCTTAAATTGCGGTAGAACGCTCGGCAACTTGCCGACGCACATCGTCGTTTCCGAACCGTGTGAACGTTCGGAAATTGCAGGGAATTCCTCCCAGATGGTAGGCGTATTCATGACCACAAAGCACTGTGAACACTGATGTGAATGAAAATACAGAAAGATGAAGGAACATTCGACATCTTGTATGTTGGAGCAGGTAGGTAGCTGCTGACCAGGAGAAGAGCTGTTCAAAGTCTCCAAGTAGCTTACGCCCTCCGCTTGGAGACCATATCTCTGTCTCGGATCACAATCCGAGTTCAAATGGCTCATTGGACCGGAGCCATATGTTGGGACATATGTGTTTGTCCCATGGACGACGGCCGCACTCCGAAGGTGATTCTTCCCGGTAAATAAACACCCCGTTGAGAAGCTCGGGGATCGCGTAGCTATCCGGAACTCTACTCCTGAAGAGTACTCTGGCAAGGAACGAAGCGGTTCAATTCTTGGCGAAGTGAACATCATCATGATTGTGAAACTAGCATTCGTATCATGCCACGGAATGCCGAGTTCTTTCATCCATGCAAATTGAGCGCTTTCGCGCTGTCCGGACGCGAAGATCACAGGAAATTCGTCCAGTTCTTGCACGCTCCATAATATAGAGCGAGAGTCCAGCGGCCTGGTGAGCGATCGCGTGGCTTGAAGGCGGCAGCCTTCCAAAATCGTTCTCTCAGATGCCACGTCTGAGCCTCTGTCGAAAAGGTTCCTGCTACCATCTTTGAGGTGGCTGGCAAAGCCATAGCACAGTGCACGACCTTGGTGGAAACGAGACGGAATTTCGCTCCAAAATAATCGAAAGCGACCCGACTGGAACGGTTCCATTGATGAAATCATATTTTGTGATTCTTGACGGTGGAACGGGTTCGGAGGCATCCTGCCGAGAATAAGTTTCTCGCCGATGGAGGATGACCTGGCACTGGAGCAACACTGATGGTGGTACAATAAAGACTTTCTTCCTCCAAAGAAGAAATCACCGGGACTAAACTGTGGGTCGAACCTTTTGACGAGCACACAGGATTCTTGAGTACCGTTGTGGCCAAAGCATCGAAGAGATATCCTCAGGTGGCTTCGAGCAATCCCAAAATGCAAATTCTGCAGTACGAGTTGTACCAAGACATCACTGCGGCGAGTCGTATCAGGCCACTGGCATACAAACACCGTCGACAGGTGTTTCTTAATATGCAAGTCCGCAATTGAACTTGAGATTTCGTTCGAAATCAAGTGTTCCTGGCCCACTGTCGATTCAACGCCTTCAGCCGGAGCATTCCCAATGCAGCGACGTTCATCATCCGTGATCAAAATCAAACCCTTCGCAGGGATGTGGTGGACGACGGCATTGAGAAACTGTACGCAACATGGTGCTCCAACAGGCAGAACCATTGAAGTAGGCTCGGTGATTGACATGGCATCAATCGCCCATGACGCGCTCGGGATCCAGCAGAGGTTCTGGTCACCAACTAAATCCAAGAAATAGAGAGGAAGCAGTCCACGGCAAGTTGGGCAATAAATGCTACCGATAGCATTTCCCCTGGCAGTGCCATTTGAAGTGGCCAAGTTGTTCTTCTTTGAACCGTTCATCTCTTCGGTTGACATGGCAAATATCTCGCCGGCGAGCTCGACAAACGTGGAGCGCTCGGATGGAACTTTATGAAGGCCATCACGAGTATTGTCAACCGCGCCCACTCTGGGGCGGTCAAAGGCAAATACGCCCTCCAGCGCGAGAGCAGATTGTATAAATGCGGTGCATAGATGCAAGTGAAGGATATGCGGAGCAAAAATCTGTTTGGCATGCGCACATTCCAACCGCAGATTCTGAGGGCATCTTGGCATGGTCGTGTCAAAGATTTCCAACGTAATCTCCATTTTTGAAGGACTCGTCTGACGAATCTGGTCCTTTGAGTCCGCACAGCGCACCATGTCAATCAATTCCGCAAGGGAATTCACTTCACCGGTTCCAGGGCGGAACATATCGTGAATCCGCGAGCAACGCAACAAATTAACAGGTCGCGCAAGTTGAAAACCAATCAGATGAGGAGAACGAAGTCTTCTGACTCCAGAAACTTCAAACTGAATTGTCTCCGCATCAAATGCAGCAAAAGCGATGAACATAATGTTCTGTGGAGTATATTCCACATCGTGGCAAACCGGGAGACCCGAGAGAGCGACAAGTCGTGCATTTGCACGCTTGGGTTGAAGCCAAAATGCATCCGAATTCGATTGCAAGAATCCTTGAGCAAAAGTGGTCCAGTTCTCAAACCATGCTGGGGCATATTCCTGTGATACACCAGCCTGAACTTCACAGCTGGCTGCGACGAATCGCCGCGTCATTAAGCCAGAAAATCCCGGCTCAAAAGCGGTAGCATGGCAAAAAGGATGAACACTAAGGCATTGCTCATCATGAGAATTCAAACCATTTGGACAGCAGGTCTCGAGGCTGATTTCTGAACAATCAGTGAGTGATCGCTCATAGGTGCGGTTGATATCAGACAGCTGGGTAAGTCGACCAAGCCTATCTGGAGGTTTGACCCAAACCAAAGGCAGGACCCGTTGGCCCTGAGAGACGTCGTCCAATGACCACTGTGACTTAAACACGGATATGATGTGTTAAAGTTGAACTTTGCAACTGTTTGCTTCGGAATTCGTCGGGGCCGAGAAGCTCGACAGTGGGTTGTGAAGATCATTCATCAATCCTACTGTGAAGATGGCGACGAAGACCATCCAGCAGGTGACGACGAGCGTTCTGGCCATTAAACAGGGGAGGAACATTCTTGTGTTCGGTGTCTGCTCAATCTTGGAGCGAGCTCTAGCTCCATGCGATTCGAAGGGACAGTGCGGCAAGCTTCGAGATGAGTCGAGGACGACATGGGCATCATTCTTTCCAGGCGCAAATATTGATATGTATTCTTGGCATTCAGGATGTTCAACTGCGGCGTCTCCATTCAATTGAACACTACAGTGACACGGGCTGTTATCAGCGGCACTTGAGAGGTGCAGTGGTTCTGCACCTGCTGAAACGTTGGATGGATAGATGGTCCATGAAATATCCATCTGTTGAGTCGTGGAGCCCAGTAGAAACATCCACGACTTGGTCCATCGTCCGGACTTCAACGATTCAGGGAATGTTGGTATCGCCCGGCAGAATAAATCCCGATTTCTCTCATCGAGAATACTCAACGACCGACAATCCTGCTGTGAGGTCGGGCTGTCCGATAGTCCAATTATAAGTATTGAGGATACATCCTGGTGAGAAGTCGGTTCAACGCCGGAATCTGCGGGGTGAGGTTTGAATTCAGGTTCTGCGTGGCACGCATTACGCGTCTTCTGCGCACCCGATTCTACAGACCATATCAGCAAGTCGATGTAATTGTGCACTGTAGCAGCAGTATTCGTCCGGATAGGGGAGCTTTGAAGATCGAATCTTGAGGCCAAGGATTTGACAGACTCGACGAGCACATTCGAAGGTGTGTCCCGGGTGAATCCAGGTGAGACCAAGTGGTCGCCGTTTGGTGTCTGATTCTGAAGCGGGAAGTCGAAATAGTCAACATTGAAACCGCAAAAGCTCGAAAATATCAGTCTGGACTCCCCGCCCTCCTCGACTTCCATTCGGGTTCGAGGATGCAGGTAAGCATGTGGGGCCAAAACGGGGCGGTCAGATTTCGGCGCCATTCCACGAGGCACACTCGTGCTCTTGGACGGGAACTCAATCCGGACTGTTCCTGTAGCAAGCCTCGGGGAAAAATCCTTCAAGGTAAGCCGGGTAATCCGGATGGATGTATAGTTTCATTTGGCGCGGGTAAGTCCCTTTCTCGCCAACATCTGACAACGGAAATTTCACACAGAAGCCATTTAAAGGTGGGTACCAGAGGGTGCCGAAAAATGAATACAACGATGATAAATTCAGGAACCGAATGAGTGAAAGCTCATTGTCGCGTTCGCGGGAAGGGCAGCCTCCTGATTTATGGTTGTAAGACCCTTCAATGGTGCGATATATCGCACATGGATGCGATCCAGTTCGCAGAGCCTGTGTTCTGAGATACAGCAGCTCTGTTTTGAGGCATTGATTCACCCGAACACCGTTCTCAGAAGCATAAGATGCGCTCCTGGCGGGAAGATTGTGGAGACTTGAACTGTGCTTCAACAACACTTCATCAAGGTCGAGCTTTGCCAATACAAAGTGCCTTCGAGCAAACAAATTGCCAGACTCGACTTTGAAGCTCTCAAACTGTGCTAGCATGTATTTAACTGCGAGGTTGCGCTCCGCCTCGTAGTGGAAAGTGATGCGCCGAGTCCTAACGAGTCGGCCAACACTGGGGCCATCATGCTTCGAGACTATTAACAGTTCATCAAAGCAGCTTGAAACAAGCTGGAAGACTGCGACTTCGACGCCCAACAAGCAATGTTTCATACAAATACTTGTGGCAGTCAAGTTTGGCGAATCCACATGGAACCACATAGACTCGCCCGGTTCGCTGGGTATTGTTCCGGGGCTAGCCTCAGATGGTACCGAGCAGAAGCCCCCAAGTCGCAGGGACGTTGTCCAAGCTATCAATATACAAATCCCAGTTTCGTGAGCCGTGTCGTTCATTATTTGCATGCACGCCAAGCGTCGTGGAAGAGCGACGCAATTTGAATCATGGGTCCGAGTGTAATCTGCTAGAAGACCAGCAAATAAGTCTGTCAGAAATCTACCTTTGCGCTGACAGCAACGAGGCACGACTTGAAGCGCAACTCGAACCAAGATTCGGGCCGTCGGCACATGACACTGCATATGCGGGGGCGGTTCAGGTACTGAACCTGCAAGTGAATCATGGACAGCGACCATGAAATTCAACTTTTGCCGTAGTATTACACGGCGCACATTCCATTCCGGGGTGAGATCCGAGCTATAGGACAATACGAGGCCAAATAACCTCCCACGGTAGTATTTCCTGTCTCCATTGAGTCGCTCCAAGTCCGGAAGCGCACTCAGAATTTCTAGGAATTTCCCGCGCAGATGCGGAGCCAAAATGGGAAACCATTTCCCCATTCTCTTATCGTATGTTCCTCTGGCTTGGAGAAGCGAGAGGAGAGTCAACAGATCAAAGAGGATCGGTTTAACCACTGCATGGTTCACGGCATCAGCTGGAGATTCCAGATACTTCAAGGTCACGATTTCGGCTGGAACAGCCGAGAAGGATTTATTGTGCAATGCAACAAAGCAATTCAAACCTTCGAGTTTCAGTGCATTCCTTTGAATCGCACGCTTCGTGACTTCCTGCAGCTGTCTCAACTCACTGGTTCTGTCTTGTGAACCGTGAGTGTTTTCCTTTGAGGTCCGGCCGGACTCTTTGTCTCCAATTCGAGACAAGCTTTGTGAGACAGCATGCCGAGACTTGTCAAAGCTCGGCGTCAAACCATGGATGTGGAACCTGCCAAGCCTGGCGCAACTGTAAGAAGCGGAGAATCTTTTCTCCGCACAGATTGTTCCGATCACGTCAAGATCGTCAGGCACATCCAGCGCAATATCATTCGGAACTCTGTCCAAAATATTCATTGCTCCCCAACGGCGAGGTTCAGGGCCCTTCCCCTCCGCCTGGGAACCATCCTGGTTTATGCACATTGCACTGCCAGGGGAGACGGGGTCACAGTCTGACCCGTCTGTGTCATTCGTCGCATGACAACTTGTGGTGCGAAACCCCGGATCAACGATCGCGGGATCATGTGAAAGCTGGTAGGTTCGAGCGAGAGTAGTTAGCTCCTTGCAACTCATAGCCCAGACAGCCTCAGCTACCCTCAGGCTGAAACCTAACTCAGGACTCTCGGGAAATAATCCCTGAAGACAGCTTTCATCCATTGCAGAAGCAACTGAACTGTCCGGCACATACGGCTCAAATTTGTTGCAGCCGATGCCCAGATCTTCAACAGGGGATGATGTATCACCCCGTGAAACGCCGACGGCCGCACAAGAATTGGGGGTCGAAGGCTGGGCAATTGGAGGAGCGACCTCGCCCCTCATTTCGAGAGGGGTTTCAATTGCAGCAACAGCAATGGCCTCGTCGGCCAGAGACTGGTAAAGACGAGCAAGGACAAGCAAATCCTCTCTGCTCATTGTACTTATTACCTTGGTACCGTTTAACGTAGCGTTGTTATCGAGCATGGCAGCGAAATTGATATTAGAATCTTCGCTACACACCGAGACGGCCTGCTCGCAAGGTGAACATGCAGTCACACAGGCTACTGGAGACCTGCTCCATCCACCCGGCCTCTCGTCAGAGTCCAGGGCACGGTAAGGGGGGTAACAAAAGCTCAGAGAGCTGCAGGTCGACACCCGAGGTGCCGACGCTGATTACGCGTCCAAAGACGGGAGCACTTTTCACCGCGGTGCTGTACAGCGCGGCTACTTCATGGGATCTTGCACGAGCGTCAGCAGTAGAGCTAGCGGTCGTGCAGTGGGGGTATCCAGTTGACAAGTAGGTAGCCATCTAGATTTTTGGTGGAGAGGGAACGTCGACAGCAAGCAGTCAGAACCAGTTGATCAGACTAGGAGAGACCAGCAAAGCAGCGACGGAATATCGAGCAGTCAAAAATATGTGACGGAGAGCAAACGGCTAGTTCCGGCACACGGGTTGTTGGGTGGTCGGTCCAACGGGGTGACTGGCGTAATGATAGTATTGACCAAAGGTATCTATCGTACGGCTAACTACTTATATACTACGGATCAGTGGCTATACAATACATGTGAAAAGGTGAGTCAAAGAGCGGGGCCGCGGGAGCGGAACAAGATCGTAAGGAGCGTGATGTAAAATAAAGAAGGAAATGATAAATAATATTCCGGAGACGGACGGGGTTAAACTCACAAGGTGTGGCCGTTACAACACGAGCACCCAATTCATAGTACGTGTCCTGGAGATGATGTGCAGCTTGTCACATCTGATTCTCTTTACGGTTACGATGGCGAGGCATCGCTGCCGCCCGCAGAAGCTACGCAGAATGCACCGCTTGTGAAGCACTGAGTTTCTTGATGTAGAAAGTTGTGCACATAAGAGTCTTGATGTTGAGGCATGTGAAGTTGAGTGGAGCAAATCCTCGTATTGGGAAGACTGCTAGTCTTGTAGCAATCACGGTCCGATTGTTGAGGCACCGGCTGATTATGCAATCAGGTGGCTGTGTCCACTGGCGTTCTTTCCTTCATAGCACAGTGAGGACAACACGAATATATCTAGGAATATTTCTGCAGGCTCATGGAATGACTTGGGTGATATCTTCCTGCGAGAATTATGCGTTTCACATAGCCAATGCTTCAATCTATTGATCAACCTAAAAAATGATTAGCTAATCTATGGTTCACAAACTCATCCGATATCGTTTCGATAGCTGCACCAATTGCTTGGTTGTGAGGAAAGGTCTTTCTCATTTGAGGATTTTCTATCTGTTCAAATATTTGCAGAATTATTGCATGAGAAGGTGTCTGAGAGCAAGGCCGCAAAATATTGATTGGTCTGCTAACAAGATGTCTGTGTTTACTAACAGACTCTATATTGATACTTACTTGCTCATCATCAATATAGAGTACAAGATGTGCCGGAGCGAAGCGAAGGCACAAAAGTTACTGCAGAAGCAAAGCCACACTTGGAATAACTACAAAATCTATTTTTCAGCAAGGGAAACTGTTCCAGTCTATGATACGCTGTACACTTGTGTAATAGACTGAAAACTACAACATATTCACGGATTACTCCAAATAAGCGAGGAGAGGAACTGCAGAGTAGTAGACTCGCGACCAATGGGAACTTGAAAATAATAGAGCTGCTCAATAGGCTCATGTGAACATGGACTAAATTGAACGCACCAGAAGCTAAAAGCCAACCCATAAGACTTGAAAAGACGACGATTTAACATATCTGATGGTTGTGCCGACGTTGAGCGCCACCTGCGATGAGACTTTGTGAGCCGGATGATCGAGTACATCGCGAGAGGGACACCCACCATGCCAGGCCGGGAGGTCGGTGTGTATTTGGATGCACAGAATAGCATTGACGGCACTGCTGTTGAACATGTGAGTAAATGAAATGAATGGTCCCGATTCTGAGCTGCAATGCAAGAGGAAATGGGGTAAAATATGCATACGCGTACCTGCTCGAGCTGTAGTCCAGCAGAACCGGGATGAATGTCTTTGAGAAGAGGAAAGACCAAGATTCACTGCGGAACCCCAAAAATGTCCGGGGTCGGATCGGCCCCTGATCGGTCCGCCTTCCCGTCTGTCTGGAGATCTCGCAAAGTTACCCTATCCGGACCTGGACAGACATGAGGGAAGATCATATACCATGAGTGTTTCCGTCATCGTAGTACATTATGTTCCTGTACGCCGGATTGACAATGGATTTGCGATCCTCTGGTTTGGCCATGCCCCGGACAGACCGGAGCCGAATATGTATCAATTTGGCCAAACAACGCGACGCGCTTGCCCTCTTCCTCCACCTCGACGCGTCCAACACGCCACAAGGGCTTCAATGTTTCCTGGTGGACGCTTTCGTCCTTCCGCCCCGTCCTCGCTTCCCCCGCATCCGCCTAGGACGTCCCAAACGCATCAGCGCTCGGCGTCTTCTGATGGTCCCTCTTCTTCCGGTTTTTCTTTCGGCACGTCTTATTCAAATCACAACTATGAAAACTCGTACCAGTCAACGAATTCACGCTCGCTTCTTCCTGTAAGCCATCTTGTACATCACACTATACATGCACCGAGTCCTTCCCGTCCTTAGTTACCTCCGAGACAATCATCGCACATCCCCCACTCACCGAACCACCGTCAAGGGCACCACCAACGCCCACCCTATGCACCTCTACCCAACAACGCATCGTTTGAGCGCGAAAATCTTGCCCCGCTTCCCCCATTGCCTTTGCCTCGTCGTGACGATTCATCTGAGTCCGACCTTTATCTACGGCGTTCTTCTTCTTTCGAATCGTCAATTTTACACTCAACCGACGCCCAATTTGCCCACCATATACACAGGCTGAATGGAATGATACACGATCTCCAGCAGGACGTTTACACTCTCACCGGCGATAACGTCCAAATGAAGAACCAGCTACAACAAATATTAGTGCGCCTGGACAAGGAAGCCGTCTCAGAAGACCCCGAAGTAAAGCCAACCAGAAAGAAGTCTGCGAAGGGCGTTGCAAATCAGCACCCACAGCTAAAGGTACATTATTTTACCTCTCGCATTCATGGACTAAGATATTTAGAACGATGTACATGCGATGTTCTGGCGATTAGTTGGCATCGACGCAAATGCCGAGGCACAAGACAAAGACGCCAAGATGTACGACGGCCACGATAGTGAAGACCATTACATTCTGGTCGACGGCTCTGGCGCTGGCGAAGGACAATCAAAAATTTGGAAACCCAATTATATGCTCGCAGTCAACACCACAAAGAACAAGGCCTTTATTAGAGAACTCGTCGATCGTGTTTACGAGACAGAAGCAGTGCGTGCTCTTTGATCTATTCTCGGGATTAGCTCACTGGGATATAGTTGAATCGTCAAAGTTCGCGTGGTCGCCTTCCAAACGAGTCATTCGACAAAGGTGTCATCAAGTCAGTCGCACAAACGTACTTCTCTTCCATCGCGTCGACGTTCAAAAAAATGCGGACGGAGGAAGGGAAGAAGAAGCTACTGGAAGAAGGTGAGCTGAAAAGGCGTCGCGGGCGCCGGGAAACAGTACGTGCTTTGAAACATTTCCACTGGATTGCTGACAGCTCGCGCTATAGGTCACTGCTGCACGACGGGATGTTGTTCCAGAATTCGAAGCGACGTACAAGGTCTCGGGTGCTGCAGCACTCCTTGACACCGATTTTGCATCATCTGCTGTGTCTGTGAACGAGGAAACAATAAGTGACACGACTGCTCAGCGCCGGAAGGACCAGAGTGGGCGTGAGGGGGGATTGGATGGTAATTGGAAAGAAGTGGCGCCGAAAGGCGGTAAGTGCACTTCGTTCTCTTGTTGAATGATGTGCTGAGATTTGGGCAGTATATTCGTTTCCTTCGTGAACTCGACCGCTTTATCGCTGCGAAACTCAAGGCACAGAAAACGATTACTGACGGACCGCCACCAACGAAGAGACAACGCACCAACCCCAAGAAATCGACGCCGCGCTTTCACGCAACACTTGACAAGGCCTCAGATCGTCCCCCAAAATCCGCCAAGCACCCTCCAATCGTTCCGATCGCTGGTATGGTCAAAAAGTCATGGAATAAAGCTCGGACAGCGAAGGTTGAGACGCTGTCAAACCCGGATTGGTGGGGGAGCTGGGTTGAGAATGCAGAAGAGCTCCCGGAAGAGGTCCAAGCACGCCTAGATGAGCTTCCTTCGGATAGTAGCACTGGTGCGGATTCCGAGTAGACTGCCAGGTACTTTTACATTACAATTTGTAGCAGCGCACAATGCATGTACAGGATTCAAAATGATTTCATTCATCCTCATCCGCCGAGGCGTCGCCCACCTGAGTAATGAAAGTCAGATGTGAGAATTTCCGAGGAGAAAGATCGTACTCCTTTGTTAACAATGGTGGCCCATGCCTTGGACCGGGCCGGGCCCAAACTAACTACACTGCGGGCCAGATGGGCCTGAATGTTCTCAAGGTCAATGATAGGATGTAACTGGCTCCACGGGATGTATTCTTCGATTTCCCAAAGAGATACGTTGTGCGGCGCGCTGGGACAGTCTTAGTTTGACTGCTTCATTGAGAGGAAAAAAGTTGACGCTTACAAGTCCTGCCATATAGGCTCTTGGGGACCTCGATAAGGAGTAAACCAGCGCATTCGTCCGAACCAAAGCTCAGTTGCGCCCTCAAACTGTTGAAATTTAAAGATTTCCAACAGTTCACCGCAACGAATTGATACACCTGTGGGTCTGGAAACTGCGACCTGGATGAGTGAGGATTTATTTGATTTGGCCCCAGATGAGGCGTAGTATCTTTTTCCGTTGACAATAACATAGCTGTAAAATGTCGCCCTGGTTTCAAGAGGGAGGCTGGCAGGGGAGCGTGGTGAATCAGAGATACAGTGGACGGGAATGTCGGGATAATGAATGGTAAGGGCATCGGCCAATTGCCGGTATGTTTCATCGCTCATTGTCGCAATTTTCGACCGTGGACTGAGTTGAGACGAGATTTTGGCTGTTAATTTGCTTTAAAATTATGTCTCGCAACATTTGAAGGAGCGCGTACCATCTCTGTGAAACCTATCTAGATCATGTGAGAGAGCAGCCAGCTGTGCTACCGTACCACGATCCTCATTTGATGCCTTGTTCATGACCGCGGAAACCTGGCTGAGCAAGGAATCACTGTCATGTCTAGACATACAGAACCGCTAAACTCCGGTGTTAGAGCTATATAAATGGTATATCAAAATCAACTCTTACGACACGTGAAAGCTGGCATGTTTGGTGAAATTCGCGAAAAAAAGTTGTCTCCAATTCACCGTTCCCGTGGTTGTTTGTTTTTATAGACTTGAGCACCTTGTTCAGTCGCTCGAACAAGAATGTCCAAAATTCGCGCAAGGGACCAAAATTGCGCACACATTCGGACGTGTGCGTAGCATAGTGATGATTTGGCTTGAGGCTCGATGCGCCGTATAGCTGGAAACGGTTAGCACTTGTTGGATAATAAAAGACGGCCAAACTCACCGTAATTAATTCAGTACAATATTCTCGGATTAAAGAGTCGGCATTGTCAATGTCAGCATCCCACAGGGTTTCCTGCTGCAAAATCGACAATGCAGCTGAGAGCTTCAGAAAATTACCGGGATCATCAGGATGAAGGTTAAACGGTGTTTCAGATTCGGAGGTCTCCGCTGAGGGGACGGTTGTTGATGGTTGAACTTCAGGGATGGGAGCAGGAGAAATGGAATTGGCAGTATCAACGGTGTCGATATCCATGGAAGTTCCTGCCAGAATATTTTCTGCTTGTGGGGTGCTGGTGGACGCCGCCGAATTATCAATCACAGTTGCGGTGTCAGTAGAAGGGATATTTTTTTTCTTGTGACCGCGGCGGGGTTGATTGGTACCGGTTTCCTGCTGTTGTGCATCTCGCTGAGCCTTTTTCGTTTCACGATCGGCTCGCTTGCGCTCGGCCTCCTCGTTCTTTTCACGCTTCTTTCTGTCCCGCTCAGCCTTCTTCCGTTCGCGCTCGGCCTTTTGGAGTGCCTCCTTCTCCTTCTTTTTGTCTGCTGCTTTCGCTGCCTTCACCGCTGCTGCATCGGCTTTCTTTTTCTCTTGCGCAGCTTCTTGACGGGCAATGTGCGCGACCCGATTGTTAGATAGAATGTCGAACTTTTCTGGAATGCATGCGCTCCAAAGCTGAGGGATCTATTGAATTTGAGTGAACACTGAGATCATGAGAAACCGGTCCGAACAAACAATGATAGGACCATAAACGGTTCCAAGAAGGAGCCATTGGTCTGCCGTGAGAGAACCTCCTGACGTAAGTCCAAGTTCCTTCGGTAGCTTTCCGCAGGTACTCGGGAGTGTAAACTGCAGACTAGGTTCTAGCCATGAGGAATAACGATTAAAAGATACCTCACGTTTGCAAGCATCTCGTGAAATACTCTAAGCTCATGTTTCTCACGTAGAATTTTGCCTTGTACCCAAATGGTATGAAAATGCGTCTTCGTGAGACCTGAAATCGAAATGCAGAGTGCACATGAGCCAGAGTCAATCTGGAAATGCGGCGTACCCATCAATAAATTATGCATCGGGTCTATTACAATCTGTTGCACAAGATCAAAGTAGGGCAGCCGTGAAAGCTGCGTGTATCGTGTCGCATGTTCCTTGACAAATTTATCCCGTTGAGAGTTGTTCTTGAGCTTTTGATATTTTGCCCCCAGCTCCCGTTGCTCTTCATTTGTACGCGGTTTGAATGCTGAATATTGATGTTGGAAGAGGACACAAATAAACATGCTTCACACACCATTAGCCTTGAACGATTCAGCAGTCTTCTTGTCTTTAATAGTTGTCCAACACATCGTGCAATAACAGGTGTGGGAATGTGAAGCAAACCCGCCAATCTTATGTGCAGCTGGCTTGTCGCAGACCACAGCAAGGAGAACCACCCGGACGCGCCGTCCTAGAGGGAGCAAATTATGTAGCTGATGGGAATTGCACAAGTATATCATACCCTCAGGATGTGATGGGGTTGGAACGACTATCCCGTCCTGATATAAACGAAGGAGATCTGAAACGATGGGTCGAATAAAGCGTTGAACCTCGTCTGCGGTTTGCTCCTTCGGGCCGGGCAAAATGCTTGTACATATGAGATTTGCGGTCCGATACCTGCAATAGTTCAAGCCTCTCGAATTCGATAGAATACAATGATTTACCGGTATTCAGAAGGGAGATTGCTAATTGCGAATGATGTCGGACACGAAGAATGTGACGGTGCATTGGCACTACGAATGTAGGAAAACCTGGAATGGTGTTCAGCTACCACCTAACTATATACCAAGTGAACGACTTACCAATCAACACCCCATGTCAACCCAAGCCGTAATTCTCCGTCAGGACCATTCTTTTCACCCGCTTTGTTCGAAGAAAAAAGGTTTACCATCCGGCCCTTTCAGTTCTTTTGCAACCCGTCCATCAAATATGTCCTGATATAAGCCGCTCTGGCGTTCGACAGTCCGCCAGTTGTCCATTACATCTTCGACACCCGGAAGTGCTAGGATGGAGGCCAATTGCTCTGAGATCGAAAGATACGGATACCGAACGATAGGCATCCGCGCTTTCCGTGTCCCAGCGCTCGCTACCTCGGAAAACAGTTGAGTTTGGCAGTGTGGGCATGTTGCGGGTGCGGAAGAGTTTCCCGGAAAGACATCGCGACAATCTGAACAAACCGCAAGAATGTGAATCGGAATATCTGACAAACCAATTGCCGAGTTCGCCGATTTCAGGGTAACAACCGGTGGTGCAAAAGAAGGAGCCATGTAGGCGATGAGGAGAGCCCAAATGGTAAGCAAAGCATCGCAAGCCAAGCGGGGTAAGTGAAACTGGGAGTGGAGCCAGGCAACCACACAATAAATGGCAAGCAGATGAGGTGGAAGAGCCGAAATGTCTGTCGGTGCGACATTCAACGTTTGGGGATGAAAAGGGTCGGGGTTATCTTCTGCGTTGACAGAGACGGTGAGCTTAACAGCGACCACATCAGATTCCTCTGAGCAAAAACTGTGCTCATCGCTGTCCTCTCCCTCGCTCTCCATATTTCCCGGATCCATATGGAACTGCCAATCTCTATTCACAGAAGCCTCGGATGAATCACTGTGTGGAGGAGGAGAGCTCGACATTCTTGCATCACTGTCTTCATCGGCAGGAGAGGGCGCAGGCTCTTCGTATGCTTTACGAAGTGCGCGGTTAAGTTCACGCTCGGCAGGAGTAGGCTTTGGCAGGGAGTGGGCAGCTCTGGACGTCAATGGAGTAGCAGCACGCGAAACAGCCGCATTCAATTTCTCATGATGTACAACCAATTCATGGAATGCGAGCGGATCGTGGACATTTGGTCCGAGATATGGCGGAATAATCCCGGACTGAATATCAAGATCTTCGCCAGTAATAATTCCATTATCAAGCATATCTTGTTCGACAGGATCGGGTGAGGTACGCGGGGTAACAGAGCTTGTGGAAGGAAATGGAGGAATGGGTACGAACTCTGGCAGATCGGGGAAGCGACGAGGTAGAGGGCCAGGTTTGGGAACTACTGCGGTTGGCGAAAGAATACGGTGCCGGGAAGGTCCAGCCAAGGTAGCATTTGCCGCAACCGACTGTGCGCGCATATTTCTGAGGGATTCTGTTTTCCGGCGACGGCGCGCATTTCGTGCTTCTTGTGCCTCCATCTTGAGCTATGTAAGCATGAAAAGAAGGCAACTGGGAACAGGAATATGTATACAATATATAATACAGGACGAACGGCGAAACAGGATACAAAGCGAGAGAGCTGGAGCTATCGCCGCGCTGGCAAGGTCTTGTAGGGATCAAGAGGAATCGCTGGTACACAGAAACGTTGTCTGTCTGGATCGCGACAGATGGGAATGTCAAGTGGCCGATGTCCAGGTTTGATTGAAGAGAAGAGGGTCTATCCGGAGTCGGATTGAGATAACGGAAGACAAGGTGATCGGAGTCTGTTCGGAGTCCAGATTGACCATTTGCCCCCGATCCAAACAGGCTCGGAGTTTTCGGACAGATGCGATCGGGCCACGTTCCCGGACCTGTCCGACCCCGGACATTTTTGGGGTCCGCAGTGATTGAGACCGGAGTTCGAGCTGAGCCCTTGAAGAAGTGAAACACTTGTATTTGAATGGACACGATAGCCTCGAACTTTGAATGGAGTTGCGAGGGAAAAGTTCAACTTGACAGACATCTTGGATGGTAAAGATTTGAGATGCAGACCAAGTGCAGTCAGAGCGATTTGTCAATTGTGTGGACCGTACGGGAGAAGACATTGGGGAACGCGCTTGTCGTAAGTTTAACTCAGGCAATCTCGCCAGGATTCATAGTTTTTGTTTGAGGGCTTGGAGCTTTACTGATTCATTGGTCGAAAGCCATAGAAATTCGCTATTAATTCCGCTCTTGAGAAATATTTAATTCCAGGCAAAGGGCAGAGCTTTGAAGCGGAGTTGCTGGAAAACATTGCGTAGTCTTGCCGCGGCGTCGATGCTCGTGGGTCTTGACAATTACCTGAATGTTGCGGAGACTTTGATTCATGAAAGACAGTCGGCAAACACCGGATTTCTAGTGCAATGGAGGGAAAGGACACAGCAAATTATGAGCGAGGTTGCACCCAAGTCTGGAATGAGTATTGCTTAGACCTGTCTTGATGCCCGCCGTATCTTGCGGAAGGCTTAATCATCCGGGGACGGCCATTTTGTGTCGGCTTGAGGTGGGCAGGACAGATGCAGGATGGCAGGAGAGCATTAGTATCTTGCGGCAGGTTTGGTTTATCCAGGGACAACTGTTCAGCGGTGTTGAGGGGGGAGAACAGCGAGTGTATGGGAGATGATAGTGGGGGGAAGGAAGCGCACTCACGTCAGAGAGCTCTCCTTTTGAGGTAGCATTGAACGGTGTGTTTCACGAGCACTGGGTCGGTTAAAAATGGGCTGCACGTCATACGCACAGCCCACTGGCATCTGATGAGCCTGCTAACTAGAACAATCCCAATGCAGACTTGTTGGCTGCAGTTCAGGATTTTCATGGTACGGATCTGCCGCATGCCGTCTTCATCTCAAGCCGGTGGGAAATGAACAGCGCAGTTGATTTTAGAGCTAAAAATTCCGTCGGCCAGGCCGCGCGTGAACGGCAACACAGCACTAGTACAGCATGAGGAAGCTTCGAAGTTGATGGGAGAGACACTTAACGAATCTGAAGCTGTAAGTTTTGAGCAGCTGAGCAGAGAGCGCGAAATGGAGTAGGCTCCAAGGGGATAGAGCCAAACACTCCCCAACAAATTGGGCAGTAAATCTTAATAGAATGGTTAATCTGTCACATAGACTAGAAGACTGCCTTACTCTACAAGTAGGCTAGTGTATTTATGCTACCAAGGGTCCGAAGCCACGAGTCGTAATGAATCCTACTGAGTCGTAATGAGTAACAAATGAGTCGAACTTAGGAACATAGAGAAAAGGGGGAGGAATCACGGACTGATCCCGGATCATGAGTCAGTTCGGTGCTGTAGGCGGGTGCGCAATCCTTACACCGCTTGAGTGCACGGAGCAGCCTGTGGGAACAGCAGCCCTGTTGGAGTAAAAGCGGGGAGAGCGAGATTAGATGAAGAGTTAATGTAGGATTGCAATAGCACTTTTTGGTTAGAAGGCTGCTTTAGAGCAATCAGATGCTCTAGCAGGTTTACTGTGCTAGTTTAAATACTACAGAATATGTATCTAGAATGTTCTCTGTATCTACTGAATATTACTAAGGTTATTAATCAAGTGCCCGAAGGCCGAGCTGCCTTATTAACTCCCACAAGCCCAGCGCGAGAGCGGAATTCTCGTGAATGCCGATGAAGACCTTCAGGCAGCGAAAAACTCTTGGGTGACTTTCAAGTATTGTGATGCAGACGATGGAAATTGGAGCCCTTGGGCACAATTGCGGGATCATCAAGCTTGTACTTGCTAGTGTCATTCAGCACCTGCGAGAGGATCCCTGCACTTTTCAGCCAATTCGCTTCACCGCCAACATTGTGGTCCACATGATAAGCCTGAGGAAGACGGATCAGAAGATGGGAAGGAGTAATTGTACAAGTAACGACGCGTCAACGAGAGGATATGATACTGCTTCGTTCTTGTCATTCCCGGTGCGAGGAGGGTTTCCATTGTGATACGGCGCTCGGAGTCTGGATGAGGAAAACGTTCAATAACTCCTCGCATTACACCCAGCCAGTAGAGCGTGGCCGGTCAGACCAGCAAACCCTAATCATCCTCTACGTCATCCGCTTCCTTGGCGCCAGAATCGATCTATTCGGGCCGAGCGCTAGACTGGGAAGGGACCGTATTGATGGACTGGCTAATGCCAGCACCGTTCTGGAAGGTTTGGATTGGGTTTGCTTCTTCCACCGGGCGTAACATCTTGCCCATGTCCCATTACTGCTGTCGCTGTCCGACGCTTGAAGCGGGTCAGAAATGATACCGATATGCGCCGAGGTTTACATAAGGACTCGCAGATGCCAATGAATGGCAGTACTTTTTGAGCGCGGAGATTGGCCCGGTGACGCTTGACGCGACGGACAGAGATGTCGGGCTCGCCATCAGTGCAATGGTTTTTCTATCTGGACCGAAGCGAGTCCGTATTGCTCATGTCTTGGAACTGCTGCATCAACGAAGTGTTTTAGTTAACATGTCCCGACTTTAGTCCGGGCGCAGGGGTCCGATCAGGGTTCGCCCTTATTACATATCACGTTTTGAGGTCCTTGCTCCAGCTCTTGAACCATGGATATATCTACATTGGAGAGTCACAGATGTTTTCTGGGTGCCCGAATATTTCCATATTTTTTCAGTACCATGGGACGAAGTTATTGACGAGCCAAATTGATCGGTTTTTGGCACATTGATGTTTCATCACATGGAAGGATGAGCTCCTGCACTCATTCAAGCGCCATTCAAAAAAATTTGAAGAGGCAGATCATCTCAAATATGCTCCAAAATTGAGTTTAACTCCAAGAAACCAGAGAAAGAGGTGCCACACAGTGAAAGCGATATCAGGGCGGCTAAGCAAAGATCATGTAATAAGCTCGAGCCCTGATCGGACCCCCGTGCTTAATCACAGACTTCAATCAACCGAGGTATGAGGTTTATTTGATTGAAGTGTCTGGCTCTGAGAGACTATCCCGACTTACCCTCTGATGCATCATCATGCTTGCCAGTGCTGGAGAATGATGTTGAGTTCGTAGTTGTTTCCTATTCGGGTGTTTGGTGTTGTGCTGCTCAAATGGGAAACATTTCATTTTATTTCATATGTTGCTCATCACCTCCTTCCTTGATCACTATTGCAACCTAATAAATACTGAGGTGTTTCATTCAAATCAACAGTCACGGGTCATGGACCCCTCTGTCGATGTTGAAATTTGGTTGAGATCACGCGTCACGGAGCGGTTTGTCAAACCTCCAAGCTGTCACAAATGCCTTCCCCCCTCCCCCAGTGGCGAAAAAAGTTAAATTTTCTGTATGACTGTCGAAATTTTGGCAGGTGCCACGCAAAGTTCCGGCCGCTGTCGAAATGTCAAATAGGTAGATCAGGTCACGTGTCACACCCCCTGTCGATTTGAATGAAATACTTCAGTAGCTATGACACAGGAACATCCCTCAGTCTTTTACTGCTCGCTGGGTGCGACTGAGGGTATGTTTCCTTTACTTACTTTCTTATGCATACACATACTTACACGTATTACAGACATATTTACTTATTGTATTCTTCACAGGTATTTAATACAAGTCTCTTACCACTTGCTGGGTGCAGCTGAGAGGACATGTTTACTTATTGTATTCTTCACAAATGAAACCAGGATAAACAGGTTTGAATTAACATGGGATGTGGTTAGTCTCTTATAAACAGATGCTATAGGAGTTTAGGGCCATTCTGGCATCAGATTTGGAGATAGATTCGCATTCGATTCGATTATATAATGTAGTGATATGCATGACATAGTGTGATCAAGAGATCAAAAATGCCTTGGATCTCCTTCATTTCTGGTTGATTTTGCCTCGGATTTGATAAAGATATGTAACCGCATTGTACAAAGAAATCCACGAGAAATCGATTGTGAAATGGAAGAAATGTGTTGCCTAATGTACTGCACTTTTGTAGTCTCCTGTAGTCAGATTACACAAGTTTTATGACAGTCAATAAAACTTTTATATGGAGTCTGATGTCGTTGGTACCGCCTTTAGCGTAGCCCGGATTTTTCGTGATCCGCGCGTGATCACACGTGGCCGTTCCCACGGTCATATTGACAAGCCGCCCGCCGCGTCGCGTCTTCTTGTGTCCTCGACACTCTTCCACAGCCCTCACCATGTCTGAAGTCTTCACTTGGAGCTCCCTCAAGGGATATGAACTCATCCAGCGCATCATAAAGCCTACACCCGTCCCATACGTGCTGCACAACTATCAGCTGGAAGGCGTTTGCAAGAGTCTTGACGGCATTCATCTCTTCGCCATGAGTTATAGCCCCAATGGGAAGCGGGAAGACCAGTTACTTTATCATCTACATCCTTGTAGTGCTTGCCGTTGTTGCAGATCCCACCCTCTGTCCTTCAGCCAACTTTCCTGACAACCCTTGCCTTCTAATTATCTGCCCCACTGTACCGCTTCAGCTTAAAATGGTATATGCTCTCAGTCGTTTCTCTATTTCTCTATCCAGATGCGGGTCTGCCAGTCCGAGAATTTGAAGGCCCTCGGACTCAAAGTCATCGCTATAAACTCTATTACTTGAGCCGAGGCAAAGCAGTGCCGGAACGAGGATCTGTGGCAGGTTGCACGCACGGAGCCAAACGTCATTCTAGCTGGTCCTGAGCAGCTCAAGTCCGCCGATTTCGAGAAGGCTCTCCACGACGATGACTTCTACGACCGCATCTGTGGAACTGGCTTTGACGAAGTACATCTATTGAATATGTGGGGAGTAAGTTTTCGGAAGGATTTTCAACAAGCAGGTTTTGTAAAGGCTCGAATGAACGACACACATAATCCGTTGTTGAGCACCGTACCGCTCTGTGCCCGTAAGCCGGCCGATCCGAATCAAGATCCGATGGCTGTGTAGATTCAACTTCATTTCCGACACTCAACACATGCGCGCCGGTCCGGACAACCTCGGCCAACGACCTCTCTTGCCCGAGCAATATGATCTACAGCCCCCGGACCCTGCTAAGGCCCATTTCCGGTCCCACAAACACCGTAGTTTTTCATTTCTCCTGTTCATTTCGTTTCTGGTCTCACATGTATCTTCTTTATTGCTCTCCAATCATCCTCGCACTCGCCGTAGTTTCCGAGAATAATACATATGGACTTATTATTCAATGCTACAGCATTGTAGGTATAAAATCTGGGTAGTTTAGCGCAATAAAAACAGCTTTCTACTTCCCAAAAAGCAAAGTAAACTGCTCAATTCACTTCCCTGCGTCTTCTACCGTCCTCCGTCGTGTCCCTCGTCGTCTACCTCGCGTCCCTCGTCGTCTAGAACCTCATTCTCGTGCAGCGCTCGCGGTTTGCTGCCCTCATCGCTCACCTCGTCCCTTACCTCGCTGCGTGTCCCTTCTGAATTTATTAGGAACACCTCGCACTTACCTTTCGTCCTGCTGCCCTCAGAGCGGGCCCTCCACGCACACAGCTCACAATATTTTAGTTTTATATCGCTCCTGCTCTCAGCCGCGCCGCAGGCACATCACCGTGGATTCTCACATCGGCTACCGTTCAACAAGGCCAACCATTCGACAGCATCTGCGCACTTCTAGGACTCTGAGAGGGCAATTTTGATCTGATACATCATTCTTATGCGTGCCCCGATGTCCAAATCCTTTTCCGCGAATTTTCCTCCCCGATATCTGGCGACACCTTTCCTGAATTCAGTTGGGTTCTGGTTCGTACTGCCAAGTCGTCGAATCCGAATCGTATTCGAATGTATAATACATTAAACTTCGACTCGCACAATGCAGTGTTGCAGGGTGATGAGCCCGGCCTGTAGGCTCTCGAAATGGGTCGCTAGTCCGTGGAGCAGTCGAGGGGCGAGGAATAAATTGTGGGAACCGCTCCCGGGCCGTAGAGTGCGAAAACGAGGAGAAAATAGAGTAAGAAAGACGCCGAAGTGGTGTGAGAAGAGAGCAAGGGGAAAAGGTGACGAAACGAGGTTCTTGGTGGCTAAAAGCCCACTGACGGCTTTCCAGAGAGGAAGGGGCGAGGTGCGTCGATGCAGCCTCTAGGCGTTTACCTTACACTGGCCGTGGATGTCGTGATATGAGCGTGAGATTGAATTGTGTCGCTATGTTTACGTTACAAACAATGTGGTAATGGATGATAAAAATGAAAGTACTGTAATGTCAAAACCAGTGTGTGGAAAGAGTTCCACGCACCGGCCGTCCGACTTTGCAACAGCGGAAACTCGCGAACTTCTCAAATGCCCTCCGACTGACAGCAAATACTGCCAGATTGTTATAGGCACGGACACACTCTCTGTCGGTGTGGGAATGCGGGTACGGTTGGATGCTGTGATCGTTGGCGATGTGGAGGACACTGACGAGCTTTTGCAGAAGCTGGGTCGTGTTGGAAGGACTAAAATTATAGCAGCCGGCACATTTGCACGTGGTATCATTTACACTTCCGCTGCTTTTTGCACTTTCGCTTAGAAGGCCATTGACTTCGACGAAAATGCGGCTTCCAAGGCCGGGCAGACGCTTCCGGACATCAGTATTTCTCGTCTGACATTAGCAAAGTGCAAAGTCGCTGAGATGAACAAAATTTACGACAATCCATCATCAGACTCACCATGCACTTGCAATACTTGCTCCAAAACCCCTTCCTCATCGCACAACCCCTCATGCAATTGTAGCGGATGTATCCCGGATGTAGCTCCATAGATCCAACTACCCCCTCGACCGTCAAAAGTTAACACAGCCATCCCACTCGCGAAACGCCTATCCAAAATTCAGCGAGCTCATGACGTCATACGACTTGAAACTTTGCGTACAGAAATTTGGAAAGCTGCAGATCAGGCGACACTTTGGATGTTCCCGCCCTCAGTAGTCTTACCCGACGCTGTCATCACTTCCATCTTGGACAATTTCGCCTTCAATACGAAAATGGCGGTTACTCGCTTTGTTGAACCTTACCGACATCTGAAGCGATATCCCGATCGTCTTTGGCGTTTACTTCGGGACCTGGTGCCTGAGTTTGAGAAGATTGCAGCGGATCGGAAGGCAGAGAATGCTGCAAATCGAAAAAAGAAGAAGGAAGCGAATGCTCGTGCGTTGAAAGAAGCCGAAGAGGGTTCGGACGATATTGAAATGGAGGTCGTGGATGAGCTCCGGTACGCATTTATTCTCATCTCTGATTCATGTTCTTGATATACTTGAAAAATGCAGAGATGTCACTGCTGCTGCGGTCAATATTTCCTGCACATCCAAAAAGACGAAACAGCCTGCAAAGACAGCTAGTCCAGCAGCAACAAGTGCACACAATATACAGTCCATAATTGCCTAAGTACTAGGCCCCCTACATATGATTAATCCCTAAAGTCTAGGGGCCACCAAGGTCCACCGGATTCTCGGCTGAAGCCTAGACTCTAGGACTGGAATAATGTTTTTCTGCACCAAGAATAATATTATTCACCTGGTGCCTAGGATATAGCTGGTCACATATGTGGAGGACAATGGAATCCGCATTTTGGAAAATTTGGCGCCCAAGATGCCTGGCAGCACCTAAATGGAATATTATTTTCTGTACATGGGAGGGTTTGGCCCACTGTGCTTTCCACAGCTGTAATATTATGTCGCCTGACTGACTGGGTTTGGCCAAAGGAAAAGAAAAATATTTATTCACCTGGATGGCTGGGTTCAGCTGCACACCAAAATAATATTATCTTGCCCATGCAGCAGGGTTTGGCCCACCATGCTTTCAATAGCTGAAATATATAGCTAAAACATTATTCTGCCTAGCTGCCCAGGTTCCGCCGAATGAGGAGAAAAGTATTTATTCACCTGGATACCAGGGCTCAGCCACATGGCAAGTTAATATTAATGGCCCTACATGGTAGGGTTCAGCCCACCATAATTTCAACAGTTGAAATATTATTCTTCCAAGCTACCGGGGTTCAGCCAAAGGAGCAGGAAATTATCTATGCCCACTATCTTATAGTGGGTCCTAAAGCGCCCTATTTTGGCAGACGCCCCGCCAAATTTCGAATCTTCCCTTTCTAACAATGCCAAACTTCAAGTGCGAAGGTCCTGAGTTCGAACCCCGTCCAATTTACTTTATCTTTTCCTATTCAAGCCTCCGGCCCGATATTTCTAGCGTCATGATGTGGTTTCCAAGCGTAAGCGACGTCAGAATCGCCAGTTCTTTCTTTCTCACCACCGTCTCGCTTGCATTTCGCTTTGATTTCGCTCTCCGCCCCCAACTTTTATCGCTCACGCCTCTGTTTATCTTCGTGTCCGGTGTTCACCTCGCTTGTCACTCTGCATGGCCCTCCTCATACAGCTGTCTTAGCCCCTTTTCTCAACAGCATTGCTCCTACTTGTACCAATAATTTGTTCACGCTAGCTGTCAACAGTAGACCTCGCTGCTGCTTGTTCACCACTGTGCTAGAGCGCTCTGTTCGACAGAATCTGGCTGTAGATGTCTCCGTGGGACTAAATTGGACTTGGAGTGCTCGGGAATGGCTTATTGAGCTCAATGCACCTTGTAGTGCCGACATAATCCAATGCTTTGTTTATGCTCCAGGCCTTCTGGTGCATTGGACCGCGGGCAGCGCATATTTCAATCCAAAACACGAATGGATACCTCCCATAGCCTCTTAAATGTCATGGCTGCCACCGAATCCACCGTTCTTACCTCAGAATTGTAAGTCATTCGTTATAAGTGTACATAGACCCCACTAAGTGTCCTCTGGCGGCGATGGGCACCTCTGAATGATCATACCATCCTTCTCCTGCACATCCTGTGCAGATTCCCACCCATTCGGGGCGGATGCCCAACCACATGTGACCAGTGCCTGCCCATCCGGGGCTGAAGACCGTCTCTACGGGGACCGGTAATTAGCGCAATACTGGTTCTAGAAATGTTGTCGCTAGTTCCTCATCTTTACCATCGGTTGCATTGGGGCCTTCACATTCTTTCAGCAATTTAGATCTTGTTTTTACGTCCCTAGATCCTCTAATAAATGTTCTGAACTGTGATCATTATACTGTTCGCATGCTGTTGAACCACTTGGAGCTCGGGCAGTTGGGTACACGAGTGATTTGGTCCAAGTGCAACTCACTGAGTACTATCGATAGACTGTCCAACAATGTCAAATTCAAGGTAGACCTTCAACTCGAGCAGAGTTGAACAAACCGACATTCAAGGGGCACTCAGAGGCATACCACATGCACTTCATCTGTGAGGAATTTCAGCAAGATACCACTCCCATTCTCTGTGTGACCTCATTTGTGTCGAAACCTATTGTAATGTTAGTCTCTGCCTCGGGAGTTTCTGCATAACAGCAATTTGAGATTCTCAACTCATGGGGGGTTGTAATTCAGTGTCTGGCCGCTGTATATAAATTATTAGCAGAACCAACTCAAACTTGTAGGGACTTTTTCCAGAGCTCATAGAATGACATTTGGGAGCTATGAATTTTTCGTTCGTAATCTACCCGAACCGGTGGCCTTGGTGCACGGGTACACCCACGTTGTTACGGTGATGCTTATTACGACCAGTGGGTTGCAAATGAGAATCTGAAAGTTGGTAGATACTCAACATTGTGGATGTTAATCCTACCTCTCGTAAATGTCCAGACCAATACACCGGGCTTTATTACCTCGGGTTTGACTCGGAAGGGGCAACTTGCATTGCAAATTTGGGATGCATTGTATAGAAGAAGAGATAGTGGGCTTCATGCAAAGCAGGCTACCTCAGGTTATTCACCTGGATGCCTGGGTTCAGCTGCACACCAAAATAATATTATCTTGTCTATGCAGCAGGGCTCAGCTCATCATGCTTTCAAATGGCTGGAATGTCATTTTGCCTAACTGCCTGCATTCAGCCAAAGCAGAATACAAATACCAACATTGCACAGCCCAGCTATCTCACTTTGGCTGATTTGGATTATCACCTGCCTGAAACAAGCAGGCAAGAAAATTGTTCTTGTATTGTTTTTCTGGCATACACTGCATGTACTCCATCCTTGCCCAATGAGAACATCTAAGCTGCCGGCACACTACCCTGCTGAGACTCCACACGCTTTCTGTGATGTCTCATGAGCCAAAGGAGTATAGAAGCACTCATCTGCTTACATTGACTGTGCCTCAGTGATGAGTTTGAATGTCTTCATCATCTCCCTGACCAGTGCAGACACACATACAGAGAGTGCTCGTCATCAGAAGTCACAAGACTCATCCTCTACCACTTCATCCCCAGTGTGATGGAAACTATGCCACCGCGCCCTCTATGACACCAATCTTCTTCAAGGATAGGATCCGGATTTTTCTTATCTGATGCTGCTTTGACCTTTGCAGCGATTTCCTTGCAGAGTCTCTGCATTTCCACCTCCCAGTCAGTGTCATCGCCCACCCAAAGACTCCCATCAGGGTCTGTTGCATGTGACCAACCATCCAACGCCTCTGGGAACATTTCGGGATCATGCAGATGTGCAGGTTTGCCGCTCTGCACCTGAGCAGCATCAACAGTAGCATATGCTTCAACAAAGGCCTTCCAGTCCTCTTCAAAAGCATTGATGTCGCACTCGGAAAGTCCAACCTCTGGGCAAACTTCCAACTGTTCTCAATCCCATGATGAATAGTTTGACTGTACAATATGCAGTCCATAATTGCCTAGATGTTAGGTCCCTACAAATGATTAATTCCCAGAGGCTAGGGACCAGCTCAGTCTGCCAGATCTGTAGCTGAACCCTTGCCCTCTAGGGCAATAATAATATTTTGGTGGGTCAGCAATAATATTATTTCCCCAGGCATCTTGGGTGTAGCTCAAGGTGCCTGGTTACAGCTCAGCTTAATATTTTTTATCCTATATGATAGGTTTCAGCTGCTCATTCTGTGCCACAATATATATATATATACACTACTGCGCTCGGTTCAGCTAAACTGGAAAATAATATTCTGTGCCCAAGAGCATCAGCCTCAGCTGCTAGTGTGAATAATACTTTCCTCCCCAGGGTGCAGGGATCAGCTCATTGATATTTTGGGTGTGAATAATATTATTTGCTGTACAGCATAGGTTTTGCTCATCCATACTTTCAGCCCAAATAATGTTCTCCTCCCTACGGGACAGGATTCTGCTCATTGATATTTTGAGTGTGGATAATATTATTTGCTGTACAGCACCGCATTCAGCTCATCCATACTTTCAGTGCAAATAATAGTCTCCTCCCTATGAGGCAGAGGTCAGCTCATTGATATTTTGGGTGTGAATAATATTGATTGCTGTATGATATAGGGTTCAGTTCATCCATACTTTCAGCGTAAATAATATTCTCCTTCCTACAGGACAGGATTCAGCTCATCCATACTTTCAGCACAAATAATATTTTCCTCCTATGAGGCAGGAGTCAGCTCATTAAATTTTTGAGTGTAGATAATATTATTTGCTGTACATCATAGGGTTCAGCTCATCCATACCTTCAGCACAAATAATATTCTCCTCCCTAAAAGGCAAGGGTCAGCTCATCTATACTTTCAGCACAAATAATATTCTCCTCCCTATGAGGCAGGAGTCAGCTCATTGGTATTTTGGTTGTGGATAATATTATTCACCATACAGCATAGGTTTCAGCTCATCCATACTTTTAATGCAAATAATATTTTGCTCCCTACAGGACAGGGTTCAGCTCATTGACATTCTGGGTGTGAATAATATTATTCACTGTACAGCATAAGGTTCAGCTCATCCATTCTTTCAGCGCAAATAATATTCTCCTCCCTCCAAGTGAGGAGTCAGCTCATCGATATTTTGGGCATGGATAATATTATTTGCTGTACAGCATAGGATTCAGCTTATCCATACTTTCAGTGCAAATAATATTCTCCCTACAAGGCAAGAGTCAGCTCATTGATATTTTGGGTGTGAATAATATCATTTGCTGTATGATATAGGGTTCAGCTCATCCATACTTTCAGCGCAAATAATATTCTCCTCCCTTTGGGATAGGGCATACTTGACCATAGTTTCAGCACACATAAAATTATCCCCTGTATGCCACAGGGTTCGGATTATCAGTCTTTTGAGTGTTGTACAGCACAGGATTCATCCAATCTATGTCCTCCAATTTCATGAAGTGAACACCAAATCTTATTATATGCAATTCCATACAGCATCACCCTATTTACAAACTTAGGTCTGTCTGCTTATCTGTCTGTCTAAAGCCTTTCAAAACTCCACTATCAGCGCTCCAGCACCACTTGCCAGGACGTACCTCAAAGTCATCTATGTAACTTATTTATTGGTCACTTGGCTTGAAGACAAACTACACATCGTTTCAAAGATTTCTTCAACTGAGGTGCTGGGGCACAAACGACCACAGTGCCCTCTTGTTGATCATATAATTACTGAACAACATAAGTCCTAGCTACGATGGGATTTGGGATGCTTTCTGCAAATGATGTCAGAGCTATCAATATCTGGAAATTGAATTCTTACATGGAATATGCCTCCATGATGACCTTAAAGGTCTCTGTTATATTTGTGAGCATAACAGACCATGTTTCAAGCTGGTGCTTGTCCTTGGAACCAAGAAAGCTGGTCCTCCACCACTTCATTCCTAGGACAATGCAGACCAGCCCTCCTTTGCCCCTCTGGCACCAATCCTCATCAAGGATATTATCGACATTTTGAGCTTCTTCTGCCAATGCAACCTTGTCACAGAGGGATTTCACAAGGTGCTGCATTTCTTTGGCCCAGTCGGTTTCATTTTCTCCTGGAATATTGCCATCCGCATCCTTTGCCTGTGACCACATCTGCAATGCCTCTGGAAAATCATGGGGGGCATGCAGCTGAGAGGGTTTCCCCCTTCTAACCAGGGCAGAATCTACTGCTGCATATGTCTTCACAAAGGTTTTCCAATCTTTGCCAAAAGTCCGGATGTCACCCTCAGAAAGCCCCACTTCAAGACAGAACTTTTTCCAACTGTTCTCGATAGAGCAGTGGATGTTCTGACCAACACCAAATTTGAGGGCCTTCTTAGTCTGGGTAAGCATATTCTTGATCCCTGCTTCAACTTTATCCAAATCTGAAATTGTGAAGGGAATGGTGTAGAGGGGTGAATCAGGGTCACACTCAGCACATTGCTTTGCAGTGTGGTAAGTCAGCCCCACAATGAGGAGAATGTCGGAAGCCTGTGCATGGGAAAGCTCGGAATTTTCTGCTGGAATGTGTGGATTTCCCTCCATCCACTCAACAACTGATGTCCAGTAGGCAAGATACCCCTTGTTATTTGTGATGTCAAAAAACTCTGCTCCCAGCTCCACATTTTTGATATCCCAGGAACACCAAGAAGGAGTGCGGCCCTTGCATCTGTTAGGTGCTGTAGTCTGGATGATATTTGTGAGAGGGCATCATGAGATCTGCTGTCAATTTGGCATACCATACTTGATCTCAACACATCCTGCACCGGCGATCTGTATGGTGCAAATTGGCTGAGCTCAAGAAGCTTGGTGAACTGTGTCTCTGTTGTGATAACTGGACGAGGCTTTGCCCGATTGCCTGCTGAATTTTGGCCTGCAGCACTGCTCTCTGTGGCCAGATTCTTGGTCTTTACTGCCTTGTCCCCAGCAGTTGGCTTTGTATTCACTGCTGTTTTTTTCTTCTTGCCATCCCACTTCTCTTCTTCTTCACTATCATCATCATTACGCTCTGCCTCCTGTGCGCTTCCATCCCCAACCTCAACATACACAGGCTTCTTCCTCTTCAAGTTCTGGTCTTTGACCTGCTGGTCCTCCTCCTGCTTCTTTTTTGCCTCTGCCACCTTGAATTTCAATGGCAATTTCCCGGACTTTTGGTTATCAAACCAGAGCTTGTATATTTTCTTGACCTCCTCTTTCACCATACGTGATAGATCCTTGAGGCCAAGACCAGGAGGAAGATATCTTTCCTTGATCAGCTCACGGGCACCCTCAGGTGTGGCCATGGAATTCCATGGAGGCATTGAAGAGTCTGTATTTAGTCCTGTCATGTGGTAAGTCAGAAAAAAATAATTTAAACAAGACGTGCCTTCGCTTCGCTCCGGCGAAGGCAGTGTGTAGAAATAATTTATAGGAATACGTCACAGAGAAAATACAAACAATGCGCGGTGTTCGCTAAACAACTGCCAAATAAAAATGCAAAATTGATGGAATGTATTGAATCTGGATGTAAAGTTGAGTCCAGTCGATTCGGTCAGATAGGCTCATCGAATCAGTCTCCATATGCACCATTACACCTTAGGACAATTACGCATGGATGGAAGTTTGGTTTCCGAAATTATGCCTGTAGGTTAATCGAGGCTGAGGGTTCAGTTACCGCTCCACTTGAATAAGACATTGGGCAAGAAGTCATTTCGACAAATTCGAAATACAGGTAATAAAGAAAGACGCACCTTCAATAGCCATAGGCCTGCAGAGTCTTCCTGTAAGTACGTCGCAAGGCAGCACAGAGGGGCAGAAAGCAGGCTCAATCGTCAGGGCTATCGGCTAATCAGGTGTCAAAGATGGAGTGCGAATCAATTAATAATTACATCGGCAGCAAATCAACACTCACGGCTGAAGATCGAGCACCCCAAGGAGCGGAAGAAATGTCCCTAGATGTAAATGTGGTGCTGAGGACGGAAAGTAATAGAGATGTTAAAATAATATACAGGCCCAATAATACGTGAACCGCAACGTTGCACGCTTCGATCATTCCCTGTCACGAATCGATACTGTGAACAGGTCAATTCATCGAAGTAAACAAAGGCTCAAACAGGGATTGCTTACGAACCTCACTGATCATTTCAAGTTGAATTGAATCATTTACCTGAAAAGAATTATTCGAGCGTGGTATGGAGCAAAATGCTTACTATCAATGGTCCCCGCTTGAGAAAACAACAACATTGGCCTTGAGAAGTCGAGCGCATGATTAATCTCAAAAACATCACCGAAACGCACCGTTAAAGTGTACTGGATCTGAGAGGGGGAGCAGAGGTGTGAGTCGATGTGAAAAAATTGACCTAGAGGGTAAATTGAGTATGAAAGGGAACGAAGACAGAGGCATGCATATTCCTTAGTAACCTTGGTCAGCATATTATCGAGAGAGAAGAAGCTATTCTGCGTGCCGATCCCCCAGAACTGCGCCTTGAAGGTCCGTGTAATTGTGGAGACGGCTCGAGAAGTAAACTGGAGCAGAGTTGATCTCAATCAACAGTGGAGATGGGGGTAGTTCAATATAGAATGGAGGCAAGTTCGTATAGCGGGTTTAACTCCAGGATTATGGCAAGGGTAAATGCGGGCCAACCGACTGAATTCGATCTTGCAGCAAGCGGAGTACGAGAGAGCATTGCGTACTCTCGAATCCTTGGTCTTGAGTCTCATGGGGCTTGGTAGTCGTTTTAATTAGCGGATGGTGTACTTGATGAAAGAGCGCAGTTAAGCGCCGAAATCGAGGCGGCGGGTAGGCGCCGGCTGGCGTGATCATTGGCTTCCAATGGGCAGAGCTTCGAGTGATGATATTGAAGTCCTCCGTCTTGATGTTCGCCATATGTTGATGCGCGCTTGAAGGCGGTCATTGAGCACGATCTCGAAACGCGGACAGGCGATCAAGTTAAGGCTTGCAGTATTTTGCGGACAGGCTGAGGTATTGGAGGATGCTGATTCGGCCTGTATGGAGAGAGGGCAACAGTGGAGCGGGGGGATGATGATGGGAGGAGGAAAGCGAGGCAAAGATACACAGGCCTGCCATTTGAGCGGGCCTTGAACGCGTGAAAATGGGTCACATGCTTGCTCAGAATGGAATGGTGCGTAATAAAGCGGAGCTTGCCGAAGCTAAATCGTGATTGAATACATCGTTTGAGAATAAGCATGGGAAAAATGCAGGTTGGACCGATTGACGTTGGTTGAATTTGAACGCGACGCTTTGAGGTATTACGAATTTTGGAGCTTCTTGACAGAGGCTTGGTAGAGTGAGGAGGATTGGTAAAGTGCAATATTTGTTATAAGTAGAACACCAGAATATAAAACAATTGAGGGCCAGTAGTAAGGCTGAAAGGTGAAAATATTGGGTGGAACAGAAGAGACGACGGGCAGGACAGCATGCCGTTGAGCGGACGTTGAGCGGCTGATCGGGGAGGCTGAAGTTCTAAGCGCTCGGGCGTCTGAGCGAATTCGTGAGAGAGGGGTGACGAATGGGGTATTTTCGGTGGTACAAACATGTACACTCTGATTCGAGGCATCTGCTTAATATACGAGGTATGTACTAGTGGGCTTACAATATATGGTCTTGACATATTCACGGATCATAATCTTTGCACCACCAACCCATTTGTGCCCTGTTGTTCTGGGGATCTCGGGCAGAAGAGGATACTCAGAGACACCGTCTGGGAGTTCACCTTCTGGTATACTACTAAGAACAGCCCATGGATACTTCGATTTATTGGCCTTTTTTGTGGCCACATTGTCTTCATTGTCACTGTTCTCTGCAGTTGAATCATCAAATAACTCTGCATATTCCATGTAGGTGGCTGGCAAGCCTTTCATGGTTTTCCATCTGGGGAATTGTTGGGTGAACTTTGGGCTTGCAGAGGTTGTCTCATGCCTACAATTTGGTGAGGATACAGCAGAATAAATACAAAATAAAAGCATACACCAAGGTTTGGGACTTCCCCTCTGGATCTCTCCATGCTAACATGCAGAACATATGCATGCCATAGGTATCATGCATCTTTTTCATAAGTATGATGACCTCCTTGTCTGCATGGGCATTGGCAAGTCTACACCCATCATCTGAACAATTTATTTGTACCAGCAATTTCTAGACTTACTTGCATTTTTCCTCCTCATTGAGCTGTCCGCTGTTCCAAGATGCTGCTTTATCCTTGCAGTCTCTCTGCTTCTGTGTTGTGAGCTCATCCCACAGCATATCAATGGTCTTGCGGTGTAACTCTTTCCATTCGGTGCCATCAGACAGCAGCTCGGCTTTAATCTCCTCATAGCACTCCTCGTGCACCTCACATGCAACTGATTTTGCATCCCAGCACTTGAGTTTCATTTTGCTTGCAGATTCTTTGACCTTGTTCTCTGTGTGGAACAAAGAACTATGGTTGTTGTACCAGGCTCTGATCTTCCCAGCCAGCTAAAAGTGCTAATCAGGGTACTGGTGAATGAAGAAACCTCCAGCTTACTCACAATGGAAGGCCTTCAATGTCTTCGTTGAGCTTTGTCACCATCTCGTCTACATCATTGTCTCTGTCTTCACGTTTTGAGGCATAGTAATGGGGTCCATTCCCTATAAGAATCTTCTTGACTTCTTCTGTAGCCCAGGTCATTGTATAGTTGATGTGGTAGAGAACAAAAAAGAGACAGGTCATGTCAAGCTTCTCATGGTCACCTGACTTTAAACAAAACAATGATCAAATCCTGCTGGTGGGATGCCTTTACTATCAAAAGAAATGTAAGTTCTCGCTTTACAATGTGCCAGCACAATGGAATCATCCAGTTTTGAGGGAACTCTAAGTCTGTTGACTTTGTGAAAGCGATGTGAGCCCTGCAAAGTTGGCATTTTAGGTCTGTACAAATAAAATTCAAAACAAAGATTCCATACAGACAAGGAAATAGAATGTGCAAATGGGACCATTGAATGAGAAATAAAAAGGAAATTGTTCAGACAAAGAGGAGGTAGACTAGTACCTAGGAATGAAATTAAATTTCATTCAACACCTTTTTCAACTCCAAGCCCTCGCATGCCCAGAGACCCCCATCATCCATTTTTTTAGTGAAGGAAAAGCGTGACAGCATAACAAGCCTCCTCGTATATCCACAGAAACAACCAAACAACAGCATGACTGAGCGAAGGTCATCATCATTCTTAGGCCCCATACTGTTCAGTGAGAACAGCAATCCACACTCAGGGCAGGAGATAGGGAGGGGATTTCTGAATGGTGCACGAATGGGATGAGTCCATATGTAGTGCCGGGGTTTAAGGCCATTCCCCTGGAGGTAAAGAACTCCAGACTGGCTACCCAGACTGCTTCCATGAGCCAGGGAATCTAGAATAAAGTTTTTCCCGCCACAGGATAAAAAAAACGGAGCAGGACATCCAGAAGAAAATGGGCAGCAGACATAGGCTGAAAGTTGTCTGCTGTAAATGCAAGGAGTGCATAGAAGGCGGAACTAAGAGCAGTTCATCAGCAAACATTAGTATTGAACAAGGGAACACTTACCTCTCCTTGAGCCAATCTGCAATTTCAGAAGGAGGTCTCTCAATTGTGAACATGAAGCCACAGGCCATGAAGACAATCATGTGGTTCTCGGCTGTCCATCCATGTGCTTTGAATGCCTGAAGAACATGGGGAGGCAACAATTCTCTCATGACCTGTAGTCCATAATTGGCCACACACAATAAGAAGTGGAGAATTCTACTTGCCTCATGCCTGGGACCGCTTGCCTTATTGTTAGGTGCAAAGTGTAGGTCACCTGTAGCTGGTGTTGTGTGCGAGACAATAATAACAAAGATTTTGCTGGCACTGGCATAGAAATTTGAATGCTAGACCAGTCCAATAAACTATTGGACTTACCTGCAAAGGGGACCGCCAGTCAGGCTATCTGCAATCACGTGATTCGCCCATCGAGAGCAATGGCGCCAGCTTTGGTGTTGAGATGAAAGTCGACCTTGAGATACGCAAAATTGCCACTGAGCCGCATTTGAAGAAACTGCAGCAGCAGGGGTATGGGAATAGCCTCCAGTGGGAAGTCCTTCAGAGTGTAAACAAGGAGGAGGATTGACTGCGGAGATGAGGGCCGTTGGAATGAACAAGATGGAATGCTGGTGGTCAAGATGATGTACTGGCCATCGGTTCTGCCCTCAAAGCCCTGGGATAAAGAGGGGTCAGAATTGACTTCACAAAAGACAGTATGCAAGACCTTGTATTTTTGGGGTAGGAATTTGGCACCTTTAACCTTCTTTCGGAGACACTCAGCCTCATAGTGGCAGTGTACACAAATGAAGGGAAGCTCCATGAGCTTGGGGGAAGGATCCTGGAGGCATTCTGTGCACAAGCCAGCACAGCACTCATCCTTGCTGCACATGACAATATGGCCGCCGTCCACGACAGACATAGCACTCCTGCCACAAGATTGAATAGATAAAATTGCTGCAACTCAGAAGATATACAAGACATATACTGCATCACCTGGTTTGTTCTAAGTAGGATCCAGACTATGCAGACCCCTCACAGATGGGTGGAGAACCAGCTCTTGCATGGCAGCAGGAGCAATAAATGCAGGGAATGCTGGTTCAGAGATGGAAGGAGTGGTAGGTGCCTCATCCATGTCGAAACCCATTAGCTTCCAGGGAGCAGGATCACCGGTCCTTCTGCGCTTGACTTTTCTCGTCTGCTTGACCCCACCTGCTTTATTGAAGGCATGAGCTAACTGCTGAGGTAATAAGGTTTTGCCTCCAGTTACTATCTTTTTCTTCAACTGCTGCCCAGGAGTTTTGCTGCCAGTGGGCTTGGACGCTGTTTGAGATGTCCTAGTCATAGCGGGAGAGGCAAGGGATTGTTAGAAGCATTGCATATCCCACATCAAGTGCTTACATCACGTCATCTTCGCTCAGCGGGGTTGATGTCTTGTCTATAAAGGTTGTGAGTAAAAGAGATATTCTTTCTACTGGCGGCTGACCCCAGTCAGACTGTGGGCCCTGGTAGCGCCCAACTGTCTTACTTCTGGCCATAGACTGAAACTTGCAAGGCCAAGTGCACAAACGTAGAGAATGTCCAACGTAATTAACAGACACAGGATGTGTGGGAACATCAGAAAGTCGGAGAAGGCACGGAATCCGTTGTTCCATGGACTTGTCATCAAGAATGAACGTAAAGGACATGGAATGTGTGGGAACATCGAAAAGTCGGAGAAGGCACAGAATCCTGGTCAGAAGTTACGGAAAGTGAACAAAGGAGTCACCAAACTCATTCCATGGACTTGTCATCAAGAATGATGGGCCATGAAATGAGTTCATCATTGTCATGTTTGCCAATGGAGATGTTTCCCTTGGCAGAACTTGTATGTATGAGTTACCATGAGGGAATGCATGCAAGCATTAATCACTACCATACTACTTCCTGCTTCCTGTTAATTACTGCCCTGCCCCTTCCGGCATCCTGTCCATCATACTCTTCCCTACCTCCTGTCAATATTTTCTCCTGACAAAGTGCACGCAAGCATCAATGACTTCTGTAATCCTTCATGCTTCCTATTAATTATTACTGTACCTCTTGCTTCCTGTCAACTGTACTCTTGCCTGCCTCCTGTCAATCCCGTAGCCCTGAACAATCCTGAACAAGTTTGTGAGATGTTAGAGTGTGTACATGGGAGCTGATCACCGATGACAGCACCCAAAGACAGGATGGGTGGTAGAATGAGTTTTGAGGGGAAACAACTTAGAATAGGGAATATAGAGTGTTAATGAAGGCTTAGTGTGTGAGCAGCGAGAAAACAATGGTGGAGGAAAAAACTAAAAATACTAATTGGAGATTGATTGCATGGAGATCGGGCCGAGACTAGAAGGTGACAAGCGAGGCAAGTCATGCTTCCAAACCGCCGCCCAGTGATGTCCTGTGTCTTCCAGCCACAGGATGTTAATCTTGGGCCATTTTCGCTAAAATCTTTATTCTTGTAATATACAACAGAAATCTCGGCCTGATTAAAAGCTTGGGACACATCAGATAAGGGTGAAATATGTTCCTCAACATTTCCCCTAACCTATCAACGCTGAATCCCAGTGATATACTACCTAATACTCTTCCAAGCTATACCAACATTTTCATCATACAATTCAAACTCTAGGTTGAGTCTACTCAATTAAATTCATAATGTTTTTGTCGCATAACTCATACACTAGTTACCCTTCCACCAAATGATATACCCCTTTCTCCAGTCGCAGTACTTAGTTCTTTGGTGATTTTTTCCAGCAAAACCTGAATTCTCATCATATGACTGAAATGCTGGGTCAGGTAAAATCTTGTAAGGCCCCAGTAGTGGTGAAAAAGTCTGGTTCAAAATCAGTCTGAACCTGAACTGGACTGAACATGATGTTCAGATTCAAGGTTCAGCACCTGAACTGAATGCAGTCTTCAAGTTCAGCGTACAGACAGTAAAGGTCATGTTTGGATGCTGATCAAACACTGAACCTGAAAGTGAGAAATTAGAGACCTTGTGGTAGCCACCAGTCCAATCTGGTGGCTAATTTCCTGGACAGTGGGCAATGCTCTTGGACCAAGTCAGCCACTATTTGTAGTTCTGAGGGAGACTATAAAATTGTGGCTAAGTGAGAAGAAGCTGTGTCTGCATTCGTCTGTGGTGAAAGCCACCAGTTTCATCTGATGGCTACCGCAAGCTCTCTATTTCACTGATTATTGGATTGTTTCTAGGATAGCTAAACCATTTCTCACCTAAGACAGCTGTGTGATGTTATATTCCGGGTTTAGCCTACCCAAGATGTTTCCTCAGTGTGAATTTTGTATTTTTCACATGTGCGCATGCTCAATGTTGCTATGTGTCCATATGTGAACCAAGATGTCCAAGGCAATGTTATTCACAATCTTGGCCAAGTTTTATGCTACCCAAGATGCCCGAATTCTTCCCAAGTTCAAACACATTCAAATGCTGAACTGAACCTGAACACCCACTCAGGTTTGGGGTTCAGCAATTGGCCAAATGGAATGCTGGGTTCATGTTCAGCATTCAGAGAAATGTGCTCTGAACTTGAACCAAACCAAACATCTCCAGCACTAGACCCCAGGTATCATCCTGATGCTTTTGTTGATGTGCAGTGTAGGATGGCAAATCCACCACCTGGTTATACGCCTCCTTCCACCTACAGGTTGTTCTTCTGGATCTTTTTCTGGAACATACAAATTTGGAAGGGATATGTGCACCAAAGCCCCAAATAAAAGCCAGAAACATTACAGATAAGCACAGGACACATTCATTTACATCTTATTTACCACTCTGCCTATTGGCAATGTGATTTCTGTCTTTGATGTAAAGATTCTCTATTCAGAATACACTCATCATGTCTGTGGCCATCCCAGATGATGTTCCTGCTGAAGTATTTGCACAATGTCTCCCACATGCAGTGTCACAAAGCTTGCTGAATCTGCACCAATAAAACACGGGTCACCAAGTTCCTGCTTTGATAACTTGGCTGCCTTATTTGGATACTAGGTTCGATTGGGACCCATAATTTAGGGTTAGATCAATGGTCAAGCAGCAGAATAGGCCCAGTGGGCAGTGCATATGATGAATGAATAAAGTTTTGTAGGATGGTACAAATACTGAAGAAGTCACAAGTCTGAATGCTAGGTAGAATATCTAAGACACTCTGTTCTTGATATACAACACAGGTCTGCAGCCCTGTGTTCTACACCAATAACAGAGTTTGCAGTGCTGCTGGCCACTGTAATACAGAGGAGCAAACAACAAGAGTGGAGGGAATGATGGGATATATGTAGACAGATATAACTGAAAATGTAGATGGGAGATCTAAAAGGAAGTGAGTGAATGGATATTGTACTTGAAATTGCACATACCATAGTGAAACAGACAAAATGCTTCACTGCAATAAGCACATCCTTGGAAATGTATGAAAGGTGAAGGGTTCCTGGAAGATGATAAACAGTAAGTATCAATTCCTGGCTCAAATTGGCTTATACCTTGGTGAACCAGAATGCTCTTGAGGACATTCAATGGAATATAGTACCACAGAAATGGAAGGACATACCCAACAGAAGCCAGTGATACCTCACAGATAGAGGGCAACATGATACATGGACATTATCTGGGACAGTGAAGGGTTCCTTAAAGATAACAAGACATGCCTTCGCTTCGCTTCGGCATAGGTATGCTCTGCAACGTGTCTAAAATAACCAATCACTCGTTGTTCAGAAATTACTCAGGACTGCACATCCCGTACTCGACATCTCCCGAACAGGGGTTGAAAACGATTCCATTCGTTTGTGGTGGATAGAGAATTAACCCATGGAACCTGTATAGATTTGGGCAAAACCGAAGTACAGCGATGACACATTCAGAAGAGCAATTTATCGACGCAACATGTCTACATACACATACTTCAGCATCAAGAAGGTGAAGTCGGAAACGTCGTGCGAGATATTGGTGATGGGTGAACGCGTCGGAAACCTACTCACAGTATGGAGTGACACAGCAGCGAGAAAGTAGGGAGTTGAGGATACCGCGTGAAAGTCCAATCCAGGGTTCGTTAGAAGCGTTTCCGAGACACGTCTGGAGGAGATGCAGTGCTTGTAGGATACTGGAGTTAAATTGAGCAGTGCGAAAGAAAATACAGTTTTGATAAAAGACTCACCAGGGCGTAGTATCTCTCTCTTGCCGAGCGAGCAAAAAAGTTTGATGCCACGGATGTGGGCCGTTCGCACGAGCCAGAAATTTGAACTTGAAGGTTCATAAGGTGCTGGACGAAAGGAAAAGCGAACGCTGAATCAGGAAAGGTCAGGATGAGCAAAACATACCGGAAACGCGTAGGGTTCTTCGCAGGAGCGCGAAAAATCAGATCCGACTTTCCGTGAAGCCCTGTACGACACAAAGGCGCGGGTATTTGCAAAGCAGGAGACGGTGACAATCTCACCTGGTGGGTATGCGAAGCGTTCCAGAGTATGAAGGTGAGACGGACGGTTGAGAAGGCTGGCTTAAATTGATTCGACTGCGGACGAATGACATGATATGTGAGACGTAGCTGGAGCGTGACGACCTTCTTCATCTCTGTCCACCGTCAAGCAGTACGCCGGCGTACGTCGAACTGCTCTGCCATGATTGTTCAGCTTCTCAATCGAAAGGCGTGTCTAGATGCATACCGTTGTATATCGAACCTGTTTCCAAAATAATGAGCATGGTTCAGTTGTAGCGCGGCATGTGCGATACCAGTGCCTCAAGTAGGGAGCTAAGATGTGCAAGATGGCGAACACGATGAATGGCACATGGACAGCTCCCAGCATTAGACATAACTCGAGACGTTGCCCTAAGTGATCTTGCGAGGCTTGAAGAATGTTTCAGAGCGCTCCCGGATCCCTTGCATCTGAAACTTGAGCAGTGTGGCGAGGTACTTGGGTGTTTCGAGGAATCCCGAGGTCGTGGATTGTCATAACGGTCCCTTAGGCGTTCCATTCTTGGAAAATATTGCGCTACCCTGGCTTTGAGCTAGGCCTTAACTGTTTGATACTCGACGGGTCGTTGGGTTTGATGGTTGCGAAGTCTTGAGGGGCTTTGTTGAGTGTTGAAGCACTAATTGAAGCGGGAAGAATGCTGGGGCCCGGGTGATGATGGGGTAAGAGCGAAAGGTGGCGATTTGACGGACGCTTCCCTTTTGAGTGGGCCTTGAGCGCACGAAAAAATGGCCCTGTGATTAGTCTGCGGAGCTATCCAGAGCTAGTCTAGCCATTCGGAGCCAAGGTGGGGAACGTGGTTGGGAAAGCAGACCCAAATCGAGGTGATTGCAAACATGTGCATACTAATTCGAGGCATCTGCTTAATATATGAGGTATAAGAGGTATGAGAAAGCCGGCAGGAAAAAAATACAATGAAAGCAACACACCATGCAGTTCGGCATGCAATTCAGACACAACTCGTTGCTGGTTCTGCTAGGATGACGGAAGGGCGGAATAAAAAATAAAAGATGAATCTGATACCAATCTGAGAAGTTCGGGAATTCGCGAGCGCCCAGTGGCGCGCGAAGAACAAACATGTACATCGTGATACGAGGCATCTGCTTAATATACGAGGTATATATTATAAGTATCAATTCCAGGCTCAAATTGGCATATACCTTGGTGAACCAGAGTGTTCTTGAGGGCATTCAATGGAATATAGTACCACAAGAATGGAAAGACATACCCAACAGAAGCCAGTAATACAACACAGATAGAAGGCAAGATGACACATGGACATCATCTGGGCAAAGGTGTGGATAAGAGAACAATATAGAAGCAAGACATACCACAGTTGTTACAGCCAGAGGATGAAGTGGATAGGGAAATATGGTGGAACCAATGCACATATGACATTGGAAGCCATGAAGGGTTTCACTAATTTTAGCATGCCACCACAACAAGCATTTGGCAGACACACATAATGTCAGAGGCCATGAAGGGTTTCACTAAATTCAGCATGCCACCACAACAGGCATTTGGCAGACACACATATAATGTCAGGTGCCAGGAAGGGTTTCACTAAATTTAGCATGCCACCACAACAGGCATTTGGCAGACACATATATAATGTCAGGTGCCAGGAAGGGTTTCACTAAATTTAGCATGCCACCACAACAGGCATTTAGCAGATACACATATGATGTCAGGCACCAGGAAAGGTTTCACTACATTTAGCATGCCACCACAACAAGGCATGGATAGGGTTCATCCAGAGACAGCCACCTCCAAGGTCAAGGTCATACTCCTGCACCTCAACACCCCTGAGGGTGACACAGACACTCAGAAGTTGACATAACCCTCAGACCCAAACAGCAATACCCCCGAACCCAAACAAAAGAATGAAAAAAACGAAAAAAGGTTTTTCACCCTAGAATCTCGCTTTACACGACCGAATTCTGCATACGCGCCAAGCTTGTGCTGCCGCCACTTTTCAGCTTTTTTCTTGGTCATTTTTGGCTCAAATCGCAGCATTCCAGGTGCGTTACAGAGCTCTCGGTCTCGGATCTGACTGACCCTTGGCATTTTGCAGTATCCCATTCCTATCCATATACAAATGGGCAATCGGCGCATCAGCCGAGATGTCAAGATAGCCGCACTAAATCTTTACGAGCAGGGTCATCTCTCAATCAAAGAGATTCTCGCCTGCGTCGGCTTCTCCCGCAGCACCTGTTTCCGCGTTCTCCACCTTTGGCGCACCACTGGCGACGTCGTGCAACCTCAGAACCGCACTGGCCGCCCACGCCTCTTGCACCGCGATGATGTCCAACATCTCATGGAGCTAATTCACTACCACCCTGACTGGTTTCTTGATGAGCTCCTCAAATTGCTCAAGACCAATCGATTCATATCTGTACACTACACCACTATCCATCGCGAACTTGAACGTGCCGGAATGTCAGCGATGAAACTTACCGAAATTGCGAAGGAGCGTTGTGAACCATCTCGGCAAGATTACATACGGGAGATTTCTCAGTACCCGCCCGACTATCTAGGATTCCTAGACGAAACACCCAAAAATGACAAGACTTCTGGCCGGCGTCTCGGGCGTGCCAAGAAAGGAAAGCCTGCCGTTAAGCGTCGAAAGGCGGTTCACGGACGGCACCTTACTGCAACTGGTTTCCTGACCTCACATGGAATGCTGATCTATGCACCATGACTAGTATTTAGGATTTCTGGAGCATAGTGTCGTAGGTTTCTCGTTTCTTTTCTTTTCTTCTTTTTTCTAACACCATTCCCCAGCTTCCCCTTCGCTCTCCTTACCCTGGCCCACTTAGCGTCCTTGTTATGGACAATGCTTGAATCCATCATGGAGAGGAAATTCTTGAACTGTACAATCACTTTGGTCAGTATTATTGACACTATCTTTCTCTAAATTGGAATATTCATATTGTCCAGGTGTGCGCCTCGCTTATTTACCACCATATTCACTGGACCTCAATCCCATTGAGGAAGCATTCTCCAAAATCAAGGCTTGGATCCGGCATAACAATGAAATATTCTCGTACGGGCCTGACTCAGGACCCCATTCCCTCATTTATGACATGCTCGAGGCAATGAACATTATTACAGAATCAGACACAATCAGATACTTTATTCATGCGGGTTACTTCTAATCACAATACAGTACATTTGAGGCATTACTAGGATAACAATTCCATCTGATTCTACAACTCTTGAGGTCCATCTGACATATGTGACCACTCCTCGATTGCAACCTTCAACTCCGCAATTTCTCCTTTGAGAAATCCCATGTCCTTCAGATCACCGGGTTCAACGAACTTGAATGCTGTCGTTCATTTGAAGCTCTGTTCCTTGAATCAATCGCAAATGTCCATGTCGACGTGATAAATCGAGCAGAAGTCTTCTAGGCTCAAATCTGGACCGGCGACATGAGGATGCGGGATAAGCATGCTTGCAGAATTAGGTGGACCGATAAAGGCATTTGGGGCAGCAACGGGGAGGGGCAGGAGGAGGAGGTCGAAAGAGATTTGCAAATTCAGGAGGAAAGTTGACGTGAACTTGAGGCGCCACGGGAGTACTCTTTCTGACAGCTTGCTCATGGAGTTCGAGCCGCCGCTTCAAGAGTGGGGATTGTGCTGCACGAGCCCCTCGTGCTACTTGGTCGAAGAGTTCATTATTGGGAGGTGTGGCGAGGTCTGCGAATGCCTTTCCTTTCAACTAGCCCAGAAATCAGTCCGAATTCAGTTGGAGTAAATGAAGAGCTCACTGCAGCCGCAGCCCAACTTTGAAAATGATCGTGCGACAAAGGGAAATGTTCCGGCTGCGTCTCGGTAAAAAAACAGTGCGCGCTGCCACAAGGGCCACCGGGCGTTGGACAAATCCACTTCTCACGGAGCTCATCGATCTTGGCATTCAGCGCCACATTTGCCGGAAGAATATCACGCGCTTTCGGGACCTGGAAAAGGTTAAGCATTTTCTGACGTATCTCAAAAACGGAACTAACCTTTGTTGATCTCTTCTTTCCTTTCTTTCCCTTCGCACTCGTGCCATCCTTGTCGTCATCACTGCTATCTTCGTTCTCTTTGTTAGTGGCCTAGAAAGATACATCAATACCGCGGAGTAAGGGTGCAAGCTGTCGTACCTCTTTTGGCTCCACAATAATTTTAACGTTTGGATTGTTCTTGATAAGAAGAGCTTTTTTTGATGAGGTATTCATATTTCGTGTCGTTCAATAACATCGGCTCGGTAACTTTACGAGGGACAGTGAAGGTGATAGAATAATCCGAGAAGCGGAGGACGGAAGGTTGCAGAGCAAGCTGTATCTTTGTGAGGATGTTTGATTCCAGAGTGGACCATGGCTTATCGCTGGAGAGGTTAAGGATCTCAGTGATAGGATGTCCGCGTGAGGATTTCGCCTTCTTCATCTGTTTAGCCGTGAACATGCAGACTTTGTACTCAATTTCGGAGGGAGATGGTTTATCTGGCAACAAGATAAGATCAATTCACGATTGCATTGAAGTTACGCACCGGATTTCTTTGCCGACGCCTTTCGCTTCCGCTTCATTCCCACTACTACTTCCTCTTCCTCCTCTTCTTCGTCTTTGTCGCCTTCCTTATCTTCCTCCACCTCGTCTCCGTCCTCACTGTCGTCCTCTTCATCTTCGGAAGCTTCCTCTTCTTCTTCATCCTCTTGCTCATCCCCCGCCCCACTCTTCCCGTCGTGATCCTCATCATCGCTTTGGACGAGAGTTACATCCACGTCAGCATCGATATCCATCTGATTTTCGTCATCAGAATTGAGCAAATCCGAGGCGGCAAGGTTTGCGATTGATGCAGAAATATTCCGTGCAGAAGAGCGTATAGGCATGATGAACAAGGTACTGCAAAGCGCCGAGGATCAGTCAAATACGAGGCAGAGTGCTCTGTGACGCACCTAGAATGCTGCGAGCCAAAAATTGACCAAGAAAAAAGCTGAAGCGCGGCGGCAGCACAAGCTTGGCGCGTATGTGGAAGTTGGTCGTGTAAAGCGAGAAGCTAGGGTAAAAACGCGTATCGTTAGCAGGGCGTACACAACGCCGTCAAAATGCGCCTACTTTCAGCGAAATCCACGGAGAATTGCGCGAGAAAAGACAATATCGATATTGCGGCTCTGACGCGCTGGAGCCGAATAAGGTCGAAAAAATATTGTAGAATTAGAGGACGAAAACACATACAGTAGAAAGCGCTCTCAAAACGCTCTTGAACGCGCCTATGCACGATGGATTCGGTCAAGAAATGAGGCCGCAGTGAGCGCAGAAAGTGAGGAACTATTTGAGCTTGTTCTTATTTACAAAATGATCGAAGTGTCATTACTTTCTCAAACTGCTGTAATGAAACTTCATATAGATTCTTAATATCTGATGTAGCTTCATCCCGCGCATCAACTTTTACCTGGTATCGTGCACGAGGGGAAACATGTTTCAAATAATATTGTGGCTGCAGCTTCTAACTCGTCAAATGTGGGCGGAGTTTTGAGTCGTGCACGCTGCTCGAAGTAGCCAAATATGTCGGTGTTTTCAAAATGAATTCTACAGAAAATCAGGTTCGATTTTGGATCAAAAATACCAGAAACAAAACTTACGCCCAACAGTCTAACATTCGCATATCGTGCACGAGATTCAAGAGCTCTGCGCTGGGAAAACAGTCCACCTTCTTGAGGTTTGGTGAAGGTGCACGACCGATTTTCTTCGCGCTGTGACCTAGTGCGGCGGGATTATCATTCAATGGGCTGCTCCAATAAGTCTCATTGATACGACAGAGGTTTGTCAACATGGTGTGCCAGACCTGAAGGACGGGTCGAATGAGCTTGAAGCTCTGGAAGGGATCTTCGTGGTTTTTAAGTTACTTCTGCAGGAGTAGCATGTTGTTGTAGGACATGCCATCACCGCCGAAGAATATCAACTGAAGATCGTAATTGCCCTCCATCTGTCCGATCTGTTCCAGAAAATCAAGAAAGGCCTCCTTCAACTCCGCAATCGAGGCCTCGTTCTTGCCGCTAGTTGCCAAAGTATGTACGTCGGTTCTGTCGGATGGAACTGTGAGCTTCCCGAGAGCCAGATATCGATCGTACAGCTCTTTCTTGTAAACTGCGGCGTGTGCGACGTAATTTGTGAGCGCTTCAATGAATTGGAGAATCCCAACTTTCTTCAAGTGGACTTGGTCGATCATGCCGAGGAGATCATCAATAGTTATTTGCAGGCGGCGACTCTGCTCAGTTCGCAGGCGCTTATCAAAAAAGATCGAGCGCTGCGAGGTCGACCAGAAACTTGAAGAAAAATCCAGTGATACCAATGATCATGCTGTTTTCCTTCCCGATACGAAAGTCACGCTGCTTGTGGAAGTACTGGACGTTATCGAAGATGATGGCCTTCGCCTTCGTCATTTTGCGTCCATCCGGGAGAGGAATGACGGAAAAATCTCGGCCGCGAGCCCGCTTTCTGGTCAGAGAAACCTTTCAGCGCGGTTTTTATGGTCTTCACGGAAGGCATGTTTGCGAGCCAACACCTGTGCGAAATAATTTCGATTAGAACATTGGAAGAGAGGTAGAGGATTCGCGTGCTAAAGGGAGCAGCCGCGCCTGGTCGTTCCTGCAAAAGTCCAGCGTGGCGAGGCAGCTGATGACAACCTTGAATGTTGCACATCAGACCATAGTTAAGGACGAGGAAGGGAAGGCTCACATTCTCTCGTGGAAGTGACTTTCGTATCGTGATTATACCCTTTCGCAAACGAGGTTTAGGCTCTGCAATGGTGTGAAGAAAATTTACAGCTAGTCGCTGGTTTTCGTGAAGTTTGCGAGTCGCGTCTTGGATCGCCGTTCGCAGATCACTCCACTCTACACCGATCTCATCTCCATCCTCCTGTTGTTGTCAACCACTGCCCAGAGTCCGCCAGACTCTTTCACTGCGTTGCGGGACTCGTGCTCCAAAAAACCATCGCAGGTCTGTGCCGCAAATGCAGTGAAAGCCTGACGAGCAGGTCGAATGGAAAGATATGATGTTGTGGTGTCAAACATGGGTTGGTCTGAAAATCCACGGCCATCTGGACTCGTCAGCCATGAATGTAGAATTTCGGGGATGGTGTAGGTGCTCCTTCCTGCGAGGTAACTTTCGACAATGAGACCATGACGTTTGGATCAGTGAAGGGGATTGTTTTCTCCAACCCTATGAGCAAAAATGTGATGGAGAGCTTCACCAAGCGTCCAATCTAAGTCGTCCTTCAGGAAATCGAAGATTTTGGTGAGTTTCTCCTCAACAGTCAATGGTGTTTCAAAACTCGTCACAAAATCATCCGAGGTTGTGAATTGACCAAATGTAGGGAACTCGCGTGTACGGGTAGCAAAGTCGGCAACGGAAGAGATGGGTTGTTTCCTGGGAGACCTGCTCGAGAACATGGCATGGCTAGAAGGAGGCGGCTGCGATAAAATTCGATCAATGGATGTACATCAGACTTTTGACGGATTTGTTGTGGCGTTGTACAACGCCAAAACACGCCACAAAGCGAGTATATACGAGAAACGAAAACGAAAACGTATATAAATAGATTGCCGGGCGACGGCCGCTGATGGCCAGTGATGCCCAGCGGTAACATCGGCTAACCTTTGACAGTCACTCCGGAACCAGGCCGCTGTCGCGCTCGCTCGCGCGCCAAGCCCAACTAAGCGCCTATCGGGTCAACGGATAAGCTGTCAAACGATTACCTTGTCAAACCTCGGCATCTTCCGTTACCTTCGACACCGGTCTCACCCACTCCGTACCCGTCGACTCGTGGTCCGCCCGGACATCTGGCATTCATACCCAGTGAGAAACCCGTGTTGGGAGATCTGTACAGAATTGTGTAGATAGTGAAAATCTATTGAAATCGAGACAGATCCATTCCTAAATATTTTTCCTCCAAGCCATCAAAGCCACGAGATCTTTCCATGTGGACCATCTGTTCAATTCGAGTGCAACCGATTCAAATAAAACCATGCACGGCACTTCACAATTTTCTAGGTCGCCTAATTCTAAATGTCCGAGACATCAAAATAGCGCGATGGCTTGACGTGCATCACACAACTTCTTTCTTCCTTTCCCCCACCTTCTCCCGCAGTGTCCCACTCCTTCTTGAGTTCTGCTGTCCCCGCTAACCAGCCGGGCTGGTACAATATGTTCAAGGCCATTGTCTCTTCTCTATGGCTTCAAGCCCCTCAAGCTCTTGTATTCAAGCCATTGTCAAACGTCACGGGAAAGCTCAAATTCAAGCATCGTTTCAAAGAATCTCGCGCTCGTGGCCCACCTGTCTGGTACTTCTGAAGCTCCCTGGAGGTTCCTTCCAGTGACTGGCCTATGTCTGGACTTTGGAGACCGAATGGTATTCCTACCTAATGCCACCTTTGAGTTTCTCGGTATGCGCCATCTCTGCATCGCAGACTTATCCTACGGTAGCCGGAGTCGATGTAATACAACTTCTTTTTGATACATATTTGAATGGATTCCAATATTTGTCCCTGCATATGGATTGGAATTGGAATTGCATCGATACCAATGCAAATGAATGCATCCCAACAGATTTCTTCGCGTCAACTAAGCGGTGCCTGATTTCACCGCATCTCACTCTTTGGGCACAGATCTCAATCGAAAAAAATCTGTCCACGCTAACTTTTTGGTGGAGAATCTGTTCAATCCATTTTTCTCGCTCTGAACAGATCTCCCAACACGGGTTTCTCACTGGGATTCATATCTCATCGCGCAACATATTCCCCTTAATTTCCACTTCATTTTATGCTTCATTTTACCTTTTCTAACCGTCTCAAGCTTGCCTCGGCCTTCAGTTAAAAAATCAGTTAATGTTAAGACAAAGTTAAGTCTTGCACAAATGAATCACATTAACGCGATGCTAGGGTATTGAGTATGCTCAATGAAGGAATAGTACGAGACTAGATCAAGAAGGAACCACTTGCTCGTAGGGATCGGTTGCCCAGACTTCATCGTCACTATCGACTGGATACATTGGATGGTCTTTGATGATTTTCCGGAAGATCGGACTCATGAAGTCCGAGTTGAGCGCCGCTTGGTAGTCGAAGTCGGACATCGGATCAGCCAAGGAGCTGCGTAAGTTGGAACCTGGAAAGAGCTCCAAGGAATTCATTGGGGAATCAGACAACGCATCAACATCAATGCAATTGGCTGCAGAAGCCGCTAAGAGCTGTAAGAATGCGAAGTGCACGCCCTGAAAAATGAATCTCACAGGTCTGATGCCTCAGCCTCGAAGAACCTGCAACGGGCCGTGATGTTTTGGGTGTTTTGGGCGTTGAAGATGAGTGGATAGCACCACCCTCAGTCAGCGCGTCAATCTGCTTTCGAAGACTCGCAATCTCCGCCTGAGCCCGTTCCTTTTCAACCTTTGCTTCGTCCCGAAGCTTCTTAGCCTCACGGCGCGTCAGGAGTTCCGAGTCAAGCTCACGTTGCTTCTCTCGGCTGCGTTCCTGTCTCTGTGCTTGGTTTTTGAAGCGTGCCTGAAGGGAGTTGTTAGGATTCTCAAGAACTCCTGAAGTCATCATCGCTTTGATGACCCGCGCGGTCTCGCAGTCAAGTCGCTTCGCTCTGAGCAGTTTTAATTTAAATAGAGAGCTGAAACATCTTCTCACGCACAATAAAATTGCCTCGAGGAGTGGACGTCTTGTGGAGTTGACCTGGTTGTCCTGAGCGTGGCTTCCTTCAATCGGATTTGTGTCTCAAGGTGTGAGATCCCAGTGGCGTTGATCCATCCGAGACAGCTTCTGATTCAATGACGGTAACAGCCATGGATAGCTGATCTTGTGTGCCCACCACGCTAGTTAAATCAATTAAACTGAATGTTTCCCTGGATCCGAATAAACTCACCTTGAACTTTAGCGTTGGTGGAGTTCGCGCAAAATGAGTAAGGCAGAGGGCGTGGGATGCCAGCATCCTTACATATTGTCACAGATGTGACAAAGTCACAGACAACGGCGACCGCAATAAGTGTCCGCCAACACTACTTTGGGTGATATTCTTTCCTAGGAACATTGACGAGAGGCTTGTAGAGTAGTTCACAAGATTTAAATTTCCAAAAGAGTGAACCAGAGTCAAGTTATTGACCAAAAAAGTTTTCTCTTTTTTTTGATGTTCTTTTCACATCCTGATCACACCGGCGTGTTTTTGACAAAAATATGTCGGAACATTTGGCCGGTGGCTGTGCAGCACGTGATCCATCAGATTGCATCTGCTGTCAATTCGCTGGCCTTTTGCTCGCGTTTTTCACCTCTTTGACGTGTCAAGCATGGGCCGCCGGTCTCGGAACACCAAAGCTCGCATAGCCAATGGTCTAAAAGGGGCCCAGGCACGGAAGGCTACTGTAGAAGAGGTTCCTGATGATGGGGATCACATCTCCGGCTTCCCTTCTCATGCTGCCCCGGAAACCACTTCTCAGAACACCGACAGTTGTCCAGACTCATGTGGTTGCCATCTCCATCCTGATTCTATCAATGACAACAGCTGGGACTTTGATCTGGGGAATGAGCTGCCAGATTTAGATTGCGATAATTTGCTTGCTGGGCCTGTAGATCCGGATCTGGGTGAAGAAATTATAGCAGCCCCAGAAATTTTAGATGAAGCAGAACTAGATGCCTTTTCACAGTTTCTCTTTGATGCTCAGGCTGCCGCGCAGAAAGCAGAACAGGAATGCGAGAAGACACGGAAACGGCCAAAAAAATACACCGGGAATTCTTTACGCAGCAAACGACGACACATGGAGAATGGGAAGAAGCTCAAGGCAAAGGGCTTCCTCAATCTCTTTGATTTCATCAAGGCCAAGAAGGATGCCAAACTCTCCCAGCTGCAGACTGAGCCTCCTGATGATGAGCCTTTGTCAAATGATGGTGACAGTGATAACTTGGCAGCTGAGCACAGTGATTCCGAGTCCATTGAGTCAGTTTCTGAGGATGAAGAAATACCGGAACTAGTGGAGGTTTTGGATGGGGACCACATTGAGGATGGGCACAATGAGGTTTGTTTCAATTTGCTTTTAAATCATCCCTGCCTAATTTATTTCTTGATGTAGACTTCGAAATGCTTGGACCCAGTCAACCTTGCTCATGTGCGGCTGAAGGAGTTGTTGGAGGGCATACAGAATGGCACTGCACTCGCTGATCCTAGCCCTGAGAGTGTGACAGATCGCACATTAAAGCAGCTAAATTACAAAGACTTTCCTGCTCTTCGACGAGCTGTGGCTGCTCTCACTGTCAAAAGCAAGGACAAATCACTGGATGTATTTTTCCGGGCACGTATTACAGCCATGGTTGGTGTAATCAATCTCTATCTTGACTCTCAACTCTCCTATACTTGGCGTGAAGCTTCAATGCTTGTTGCAAAGTCTCAGGGATATGGATCTTACCATGCCCGAACCATCCGGACCTGGATTCATGCATTCCTCACTTCCAAAAAGCTTCCTGTCCATCGCTATGGACAATACCATTCCTCCATTCTGAATGATGAAGACTTTGCTGAAACAATCAAGTTACATTTGCAGCATCTTGCGGCCAAGGATGGTCATTTTACTGCTCAAAGCCTTGTTGACTTTGTTGCTTCACCTGAAATTCAGAAGAGACTGGAGGAAGCAGATGTTCAGAAGCGCTCAATCAGTGTTTGGACTGCACGTCGTTGGCTGAAATAGTTGGACTGGCGTTTTGGACGCCGAAGGAATGGCATGTACATTGATGGCCATGAACGTGATGATGTTGTGGCCTATCGTGAAGCATTTGTGAAACGCTGGCTGGAGGAATATGAGCCAAGGATGGTTGAGTATGATAATGATGGAAAGGTGAAGAAGGAGCCAGAGGGATATGTGCTCCAGGGAAAATACAAAGGCCAGGCTTTTCGTGTCATCCTTGTCACTCATGATGAGTCTACATTTTATGCAAATGACCGTAAAAATATTGGCTGGGGGCACAAGTCAGACAAAGGGAAGCCCAAGCAGAAGGGGGAGGGCGAGTCAATCATGGTTTCAGATTTCTTGACACTGGAATGGGGACGGCTTAGCTATGAAGACGAGTATGCTTTATCCTTGCATTTAATTTTCAATTTACTGAATGCTTGTTTTTTTTTAGAGAAGCCCGGATTCTCTTTCGAGCAGGCAAAGGTCGTGATGGCTATTTCACCTCTGAAGACGTCCTCATACAGGTTGACCGTGCAATTGACATCTTTGAGGCCAGAACAAATGGTTTTGCAACTGGACTCTTCATTTTTGACAATGCACCAAGTCATCGGAAACGGGCTGCAGATGCTCTCTCTGCACGTCAAATGGTCAAGGGCCCAAAACTTGAGACTGGTATCAGAATGCGAAATGGCACTCTTCCCTCAGGTGAAACACAGTCATTTTATTTTGATGAAAACCATCCAACAATGCCTGGCTGGTTCAAAGGAATGGAGGTGATCATCCGTGAGCAGGGGCTTTGGCAAGATGGATTACTGGCTCAGTGCCCCAGCTTCAAATGTGAAGTGGGGCGCACTGATTGTTGCTGCCGCAGGATCCTTTTCTGTCAACCTGACTTTGTCAATCAGAAATCTGCATTGGAAGAACTTGTTGAGTCCCGTGGTCACATCTGTGATTTTTACCCCAAGTACCATTGTGAGCTCAATTTCATTGAGATGTACTGGGGAGCAGCTAAATTCCGCTATCGGACAACTGCCACAACTGCCAACATTGATGCCATGGAGGAAAATGTGAAGGCCTGTCTTGATGATGTTCCCAAGCTTTCAATTATTCGGTATGTGTGCCTAAAAATCTGGTGAACTGTTTCTAACTCAGAATTAGCTATGCAAATCGTGCTGCCCGTTTTGTTTCTGCATATGCTCAAGGTTTGACAGGCGGTGACCTGATTTGGATCAAAAAGCCGTACCGCAGCCATCGTATCTTACCTCCCTCCATGATTGCAGAGGTTAAGGCCTCCATTGTGTCATAGAAACATTTATATTAATTATCCATAGACATTTGGTGACTCCTATACTGTTTCCGACCCAATAAGTGCATAAATTTCTTTTCCGACCAGCGGATTTGGCCGTGGGAACGTTTTGATTGCTGATTACATAAGGTGTCGAGAACCCACGCCCTCTGCCTTAGTACTGCTGAATCTCGTCGTCTGACAGAAGGTAAGGGAAGCCCAGGAGATATGCGAGGTCATTGTCGTTGATATAAGCTGCCAGAGCAAACACGCCACTGGAAATGAAACTGAATATACAACGAGAAAAATTGTTGGTTTGGGAACCTCACCGGTTGAAGTGAACAATGCATGTCTTCCATATCACCATCAGGATGGCATTGAAGTGGACAGTAGCAAAGCCATTGACAGTAGGTAGATTCATCTGACGGAGGATGATTACATCTGCAAGACCTTGGGCCTGGGCGCCTTCCGAATCACCGATGACGCCGAGGAGCTTTGACTTTGACAAAAAGGCCTGGAAGTTCAGTTTCTTGCCTGTGATCATCTCAATAGCATCGAATATCCCGTTCCACACGAGGACGAAGGCCTCCCGCATTGCTCCATTGCTCCAAACACGTCTGATAACAGTGCCGGAGAGTAGTATTAATGCATATAGCATGATTTGTGGAATAATACTGACGTTTATCAACAGAGTACACCCAAATGACGAGTTTCCACTCGTTGGTTTTTCCGTGTACAACGGCAAATGTTGTGTCAACCATGATCCAGAAAGCGTCCAATGTTAGCCGGGCAAGCTCCGGATTAATTGTGATAATGACATGAGTGCCGTCTGACAGAGTTGCAAGACCATGAATATATCTGTCCTGAATCTCACGAGACCTATCCTTGTCGAACTCGTTGTAAACAGCTAGAACATCATTGAGGATAAATATTTAACGTTTTTGGCTTGAGAATACTCACCAGGCAGTCCGGTACCATCCGGTGATAAGGTGTGAAATTGAACACACCTGAATTATTTGATTTTGCAACCTTTCAGTTGGAAGTAACTGATAAAACTAGTCAATAAGGTTAAGAGGGTACTAGTCTACTCCCAGGACTGAGTACTAGGCTGTTGGATGCATTTAAACACCAGTTTTATTACCATTTTCATTACACTGGTCATAACACTGCTCTGGCAATCTGTACAGTTTGTACAGTGAGTTTGAGTAATTTATGGATGCTAGGCCATTACCAACTATTTGGGACATTAGAAGGATATTATAGGCAGCTACAGAACTAAGGGATAAATCATCTACGGTTCTCTGGAGTCACTTTGATGGTATCTACCAAATAAGGAATCTAGTGGTTGGATATCGTGATCTCGAGGATGTTCCAGAGCATGTTCACACTAGATTGGATCCTGGAGACACCTAGAAATGCCTGGAACATGGTGTAATAGGTCTGGACAGGCCTGGCACTGTCAGAATGACTATGGATACAAGTTGTGCCTGGAAATTAAAAAGGCTGTGCATTTCCCTTGGGGAAAATGGCCTTTTCCTCGGAAATTGCATCGGAGGGTTCCTAGGACCGATACATATGACTCATGGGCGCTGTTTTCATGGCCTAACACGGAGTTTTAACCCCAGAAAAGCGGTTTTCTTCTCACATACTTTATACCCTTTTAGCACAAGTAGATGTATTTAAACTGGCATGTAAATTATGTATGGACAGTGAATCCCACTCCCACTTGTTGGCACCAGCTATTGAGTGTAGTGACCTGGAATCGCCTTGAGCTTGAGCCAGTTCAGTTCGACTTGGAATCCACTTATGTTTGAGCCAGTCCTGGTAGGACTTGGAATCACCTTGTCTTGAGCCAGTCTTCCTGCAACTTGGAATCGCCTTGTGCTTGAGCCGGTCCTCCTCTTCCTACCTTCTATAAAAAGTCCAACAGTGGTTCTAGTGGTTAGTAACTTGGATAAACCTATTGGATGTACTTTGGATATATCAATAAAATTGGTTTTTGCTGTTCTTATGCACTATAAGTGTTGTGAATTGGATAAGGTTATCTGAGGGATCCTGTTCAAATTGAGATTGAGGGTCGATACGCCTGACCCATTGCCCCGAACACACACAACAAAGCACTAGAGTTGTTGGTGGTTGAGGTTGGATATATTGGAGTGTAGACTTTGTCTAACTCTTTTGTATTTGATTTCACTGCTACACTTGCGTGCAGTGTTTCACCGGGAACTTGCTTTCGCGGTGGTCTTTAACCATGTCTCGCTGCTTGCGATTATTGATCATGCCAGGATGAAGCTCCTGGACAAGTTTACCATCAAGTCGAGATCGCGTCGTTGACGCTTGGTGAAAGTTGTATCAAATAAAGCGCAACAATATAGACAACATGAACCCTTACATTTATCAACACAGAGTGTTGTGGCTCCTGCTGCAGAATCTGCAGCAATGCAATCCTGGTACTTTTGTTTGATTGCAGCAGGAATCTTGGTGCAGGGAAAGGAGGGATGAGAGTGTGGAACACCTGCAGCGGGGATGATAACCGCGCGCAAGTCATTGGGATCGATTGGAATGAGAATCGATAGCTGTGCCCTGCACTCATGCTTCTTGAGCTTCATAGTAACATGAACACCGTCCTGGTAATGATTGCGTGCTGGGGATTGGATCAGAAATGACTGAAGTATACAGACAGATTTGCGAACTCACGGCACTCCAAATTGTTAGGAAGATGTGACGGGTGAGTGATTTGCATGCAAGTGCCGGCCAAAACATCCGTGTCATTGTCCTCGACATTTAGGGGCTCACCCTTGAATAATTTAACAAGGATCAACTCGCGTACATTTGACGGGACTTTGGTAAAACGGTGGATCCTCGACATTTTATCAGAGTCCCCAGCTGTCCAATTGGAAAACCCGATGAAGTACACTTTGCCGTTCATCTTGCCCTGTGCATTTTCGAATCAGTGATTTGTTAATATACAAAAGGAAGCCTGGTTTGTTCATATTGTACCTGTGAGAACTTCCGTAGAATTGCACGCCCCCCACAAGGGACTTCAGAGTCGAGATATTCACCCTTGCAATAGGTCCCTGTAACCCCACGATAAAATCTGGGCGTCACAACACGAAGAATTTCAGAATCCAATCAGAACTCAATTGAATCAAGTACTTACGCAGATGCGATGGCAGCAACACTTATCGCCTCGGAGGCCTTTGCAGCCATAATGGGCTTAAAAACAAGCGTGTAGGGTTGGTCTTGGTCGTCCCAGCGACAGCAATCATCGAGGAAGTCATCAGAAGCGAGAGAGCACTTGTAGCATCCACTGCAAGTTAGATTAGAACGTCGACATAGGACCGGTGCTGTTGGGTCGTCGTCAAGACTCTTTTCAGATCTTGAGCCAGTTGGTCCCAAAAACGAGTCTTGGCACTGGATATTCCTGAAACTGAGAGTATATAATAGACGTAAGTTGCACAACATACCTCTTTTTTTGATGATTGCATCAACTGTAAACCGTTTGCAACCGCTTTGGAGAAGCTCTGGAGTACCAGTGAGGTCCAAAATGTATGCAACACGATGAGTTGAAGCCGGTACGTCGTAGGATTCCAGCGCCGAGTCCAGATGAATAATTTCGTCCACAAGCATCCCACCAGTCCACCGCTTCTCGCTGCGAGCGGTTACACGGATACCTTGTTTGGGTTCACAATCTGGTTCATGAGCTTTATCTTTACCCTTGTTCATGGACGTTGAAGCTCTTTTACAGGGTTTAGACGGTCCAATGGCCTTCCGTTTACGTTTCAGAGCTTCATTGTTGGGCTCTGAAGAGGACTCTATCATTGCATCTTCCATGAGTTGGGATATGTGGACTGATCGTGATTCACATACCATCCTCTGATGTTGTGCCTCCATGAATACGAAATGCAGGGCAATAGGATTGGACTGGAGAAACATCCTCCGAAGAGGAATCTGCAGGTGTAGATTGAGTGCAGTATAGTCAACATCCTGAACAAAACTCACCATCTGGACCACAAGTGATAATTGAAAAGCCTGCGAGGTCAGTTAGTGTGAGCTGAGAAATGGATAATCTGGTTGTTCACGGTCAAGATTGCAGTCAATGGGTGACAGAGATTCACAGCCAGAATTGAGTTGAAGATCTGTATCAATGCCGGAATCATCTATGTCGAAAATCTTATCAGTAAGTAAGTTCAACAAGGCAGATGGATGAACATACGGGCGTTGGAGCTACCATGTCTCTTTAGGACTACTCCCTGCAATGGAGAGTGGCCAGGATCCCGAAGACAGTGGATGAAAACAACAGAGCCAATGAGGCGGAGACTAGGTATCATGCAGTGCATCCAATTCCATGTGAAGAACCGAAAAAAACGAGACCCAGAAACAAAGGTTGAAGGCTTAGAATACCTGGGTAGGCGTCGAATACAGTCGATTCACATATGCGACATATGCGATCTGTGGAATACTCTGTGCCTGGTACTGAAGAGAGTACCCATCTTTATAGGTGCTGGCATATAGAATTGACCTTAAACGCAGTTGGATTAACTGTTTCATCAAGGAAGGTTTTAAACAGCTTACCTAGGACGCTGATCAAGATTGTAAAGAATCCCGAGAAATAGATTATGGAGTACGATAGCTCCGTAGCATTAGTGGTAGGCAAACAAAGAGCGAAGATGTTGCCAAAGAACAGGCTCAGAGCAAGGGTCAGAAAAATGCGAAGAATGAGCACTATTTGCCGAGCATGACGTGTATTGGAAGAGAGTGGAAGCCTGGGTTTCTTATAGCCTGGAATAGAGTGTAAGAAGGCCGAAGCGCAGATAGCCTTTGGAAGCACTCACCGGCCATATTTGGGTGGCAAGGTTTTGGCAGAGAGTGTGTACTCACTGTGTCAAAATGTAACCGGAAATTGATCTGCCATATGCGATCATGGGATGTGAAGGCTTCCATACCTGATTACCATATACCTACGGATATTAGTAACAGATCTAGCACTTTGTTTGAGCTGAATCGACAGAGTATTGCTCTCTCCATACCAAAAAAGACCAGGACACATATTAGAAGTCACTGATTTTAGACACCGCTCATATGAAACCTTACAAGAAAATTTGCTAAAGCCTAAATTCACAATGAATCATCCAGGAATAAGCAAATGAAGCTCCTCAGTATATCCTAGCTTCATCAAATCTCTACTTAGGCCTTGAATTGCCCAGACAAATTGGGCTGGAACATTGAGTGCAGAATTTCAAAATTCCTTGTTGAATAGGTAGTAAATGTTGTGTTTCAGTGGATATGGCACCATATATGCATGGAATCTTGACCAGGCAATGCTTAACTCATGTTTTATTAAAGTCAGAGCTGTTTCAGGCTTGACTTTGCTGGCTGCATTGAAGAGCAGTTTGAGCACAGCTTTAGCCAGTGTGACCTGTCATGAAGAATCCCTTCTCTATTAGAAGTGATCAGGTTTCTTCTGGATTCAAGTCTTGGGATATGTGAAATATATCCTCAAGAGCAGTTATGGCAACAGAACACACCATAAATCTCTGCAGACTGAGTTGTACACTCCAACTTGAGTCACATATAGCAAAAATGTTTTTTACCAAAAACAATTGAGTTCTATAAGATATACACATGATTCTTCAAAGTAAATTCAATATGAAGAAGCAGAATATATCCTGATGAACATGAACAGGTAGCCAAACCCAAAATATTCCACAAGATTCTGCTTAAATAAGCAAATTTCCGGTCACTTTTTGACACAGCGAGTAGGAGCGGGAAAAATTCAAGGTATTGGTACATTTCCTATCCATTTTATAATACATTGACCTCAGGGCCGTTGGTACTCCGTTGACGTTGCCTGAGTCCACCGCACTTCCTAAAACTGATCGCAGGGTAAAAGTGAAGGTATTGGTACATTTCCTATTCATTTATAATACATTGACCTCAGGGCCGTCGTTACTCCGTTGACGTTGCCTGAGTTCGCCGCACTCACTGAAACTGATCACAGGAACGTAGTAAAAGTATGTTGTGCCGTCCTATCCCGTGTAGCAATTGCTGAATTAACTGCACTGTATGGTGTGAACGAGAGTAAGAGAAATATATTTAGGCCTGTCAGGTAATAGTAGACTAGCCAGTGTAGCAAGCATTCGAGCATGGCGACAACACGTGGGCACATCAGCACAAGCGTCTGCATCGGATCCGAAGTACGGAAGTAAGCGAGCATGGCGACAACACGTGGGCGCGTCAGCACAAGCGTCCGCATCGGATCCGAAGTACGGAAGTAAGCGAATATGTGTGACAGGCTTGGCAAGCTTGGCCTGGTGACCCCGATGGCCGAACGACGGCCGATGATGGGGCCGTGGCTTGCCGCGTTTTCGTTTTCGTTTCTCGTTTATACCGCCACAAAACGCGTGAAAATGCCGGAAAACACGGCAATCCACAATGCGGACAATTTTCACCGAAATTCTCACAATGCCAAATTGACCTCTGGGAGAACATGAGAACGGCCAGTGAATTCACGGCTCTTGGACCTCCTAAGATTTTTCTGTGTCCAGCAAAGCCTCTAGCTTCTGTAGACCAGAGTTCATATCTACATCCACCACAAAACATAAAATAGTCTCAGAAAATTTGGTGAGCGCATTGTGAGCAACGCAGAAACGCCAAAAAACACGTGAAATGGCACAATCAAAATGTCAAAAGACTGATGTAGTGGCAAGTGACTGCTGTTGTGCCGGCGTGGCTGCAGCTTGGGAAGAGAAAAAGGCATCATAGGTAGTTGGGGGTTTCAGGGGAGATGAAGGGCGAAGACTTCTAAAGAAGGAATTATATGAAGGCTGTCCGGCCATCGTCGCGTTGGAGAAAAGATCATCGATTCGCGTGAAAAGTGAAGGTATTGTTGCGGAATTTGCGGTGGGATACAGGCCACTCGCAGTGGAAACATAGCGGCTATCGTTTAGAGGTGTCTGGTAGGATACATGGCCAGAAAAAAATGGCGGTGGTCGAGAATAAGCCGGGGCATTGGCAGACGAACCGACGCCGAGATTGGACGAGGAAGGACCGTAATTGCGAGAGGTGAAATCTGGAACATGCAATGTATTGCTACGATCCATACAGAAGAAGTATGTAGAGCATAAGGAAGAGGAAAGAGAGAGAAAGGCCCGACGCGACATTCGGGTGTTATTCGCTTGCCAGGAATTAGCGTAGGAACGCCCATGTGCAATCACGTGTGGATCACGGAAATCCGGGCTCCGCTAAAGGCCCTTTTAAAAGGTGGTGCCAACGGATTCAGACTAGCACTTTTGATCTCATCCTCAAAACTGGGCTGGGTCCTCGGGAAAGTGCTTCTGGCTTCTGTATTGCTATAGGAACAAAATATATCAATACAGTACTAGTCGTAAACCGTGAAGCGAAACAATCAATAAAATCGGCCGATTATATGGCATAAACAATGGATTTGAATGGAGTTTTTGTACTTGAATTAATGCGACAGACTCCTTTTCTCAGTAGAGCAAAAAAATGATGTTTGAATGACTTGAGCGAGTTCGAGGCCAAAAGATCGGGTGAGTCCGTGTTTGCCCATACACGTGATAACGAAACACTACTGCTATCAAACAACTCGATCAACTAACGCGTCGCTTGAGCCACTCAACTCTCATACTTTGTATGCACGGATGCCAAGGCCTGTAGGCAGCACTATGAGCATTCTCGAGTCCTCTCTTCTGTTAGATGTTCCTGGAAATCATCTACAAGTGCAGGCTGAACTTTCTGTCTTTCTGAGAAACATCAGGAAAAAAATAGGTAGATATGATGTACAATGTAGCTGATGTAGTGCCAGTAGCCCTGACGTTATCCCCTTAGATTATAGTACACCATAGCCAGCTGCCAGTACTGTTACAAACTACAGTAGTCGCTGTAGTTGACACTGATGCCACTGTAGCTCTGTTGTCCCGTAGATCGATAGACAACGTAGTGTACAGTAGTGCGCAGTTGCGAACTGTTTTTCACACTTCAAGAAGCAAATTCAGAAGAAATAAATAATATTAGAATCCAATTCTTTATCTACTCCGAGTCATCATCATTATCAGAGTTATTCCCGCCACCCTTACCGTCCGTCTCTGTATTTGAGTCTTCTTCGTACTCCTTGATGGCGGCATCGAGGTCGGACTGGCGGACTGCGGGCTTGGGGAAGTAGCTGAGGGGTTCGGCACCTGAGTGGAAGCTGCTGAAGTTTGAGAAGAAGTTTGAAGTATAAGTAAGGATATGCACTGGCCAACATTATACATCCTGGTTTGGATGGTCTTCAAGATTCTGAATCTTTGAGTGTGATCTTCAAATTGGTCGAGTGCCTTGAGATGGGACTTGTAGATGTCGCGGTACTCGTTAGCAGTGGTTAGCAGTGAAGGGGATGTCCGTTTGAATCCCGGTCGACCACTCGTCGATTGAGTTTTCAAGCTAAGTTTCGATTAGATAAGCCTATTTGTCGAATAGAAGACGCACCACAAACAAAATCAAGACTATCCCAGCCTTGGGGAATGGATTGAAGTACTCTGGAAAGGTAGGGCCTTTGTCTCTGCAGTTGGCGAAGTGCATGGTGTTAGTGAGCTTCTGGATAGCAGTGATAGTGAATGAAGATTATAAAAAAAAGTAAACAAGGACGTACTTTGAATGTTGTCACAATTTAAGCCTTGAATCGTTTCATCTTATCTATGCGCTGAGCACATGACAAGATAATGCAGATAAGCGCCAGACAGATGAGTTGGTTCGAGATAGGTTTTATTGGATATTATCGGACCTTCCAGGTTTTCACACGATGAATGTATCTGAGCATTTCCCGTAACCGATAAGGTTCAAGATCCCGGAGATATATTTATGTTGATCATATATGCACGCGTCGTGCATGGACAAGAAGCACGTACGCTACACATTCTTTTAATATTGTTGAAACATTTCTTTATTTGATCAATCGTACTTCGATCAATTACCACGTACATTACATACCTTTTTAATATAGTTTGACATTCTTCTAGGGTCAAACTTACTTCGATCTCTATACACATTTTATTTACATGTTCATACGTATCTATTCTAGTAGTTAGTATTTAGTTCTCACAGCTCCTACTACAGTATTTAAGCAGTAGTTATTTGTCTGTCGTAGTTAGCCTTTTATTCACTTTTCTTTGTGAGTCTAAGCACGTCTCACCACCCAATCAATCTGCCAGCCTAGCTGGATTGAATGAGATAAGACTTGTCTAGTTGTGACATAATAAAAGGCTACCCTTTGTACCCTCGTACCGCCACACTCGGGACCGAGAAGTTACAACACCCGCTTCGCCCTTAGGGGCGGAGCACTCGCTCAACTAGCCGGTCTTCAACGACTCGACAGGCGGTAGTCACCACGACCAACGACGACGGACGCGGTGACGCACGTCTATAAAGAAAGAATAGTTTTGGCCACGGGAAATGTTGAGTCCATCCCAAGCTGTATAGCAGCCGCAGGAGCTCCAGCCTGACCTTCGGGGAGGGTTGACTCGCTATTGCCGGGAGGGTAAAAGAAGGCCCGGGATAGTTCTGGTAGCAAGAGACCGCCACGACACGCAGCGTGGAGGCAGGCACGATTGCCGTAAGCCTGGTACCGCACGATGGGACGATTGCTGGGAACGTCCTTAAATAAGTCCTAGGAAAGATAGACGAAAGCCGGGATGCGTCTTTAAATAAAGAACTGAGAATGACACCCCGACAGAGAGGTTGATCCAACGAAAAAGGGATCAAACCTGAAGAGGGGGTAAGACCGGATCCGACAGACGTACCAAGGAATAAACAATTGGCCTGGAAGGAACGTCCGGAACGACGTTAAACTACCACGAGAGTCATCAGGGATGACAAGACGACACAGACGCTGGCTGGGCGCATCTATAAATAAAATCCCTTATTCGTACCGGCCGTAGAAAAGGCCACCGCCCCACCTCCTCCTCCCCGACCCCGACACCTCTGGCCGAAGACTCGGAAGGCTTTTAGAGCTGACTGAGGGCCATACGAAATTCCTCACCCCGACCCCCGCACCCCTTATAGACGTAGTCAGGAGCGTCCTTAAAGAATTTGCTTGGCAACCCCGACGGTCGTGTCCAGCAACTATAAACAAGGCGGACAATAGATAGACACAGTGATGCGCGTCTTTAAATAGACGATCCATCAAGCGAGAAACCGGAACGTTGACAGTAGATCGGCAAGGCCAAGCCGAATAACTCGAGTTCACAAGGACATATGTGATGCGTCTGATGGTAGACTGGCAGGATCCGCCAGATAACCGGAGTATCCACGGTGCCTCGCGTACGACGTCGGAGGGCGCGTCGTTAAATAAGGTCCGGTCACGATAAAAACCGCAGGGCGACAACGGATAGACGCTCGCAGGGAGGCATCTCTAAATAAGGATTCCGTAGCCACACATCCGGAACGATGTAAAACTATTTCGACATCCACAGTTTTCAAAACGAGACCAGCACGAGAAGATGAGCACACACAGCCGAAAATTCCCCAAGCCCGTATAAAAAGTCGCACGGGCTCGCTCTTACCACCCAGAGTACCGACGATAATAAAAGCGGTTCTTTAACACCGAAAACACCCGAACCCCGTGGAAAACCGAATCATGTGACTGGAGACGTACGGAAACAAGAGACCAACCCGAATCACCGACCAGGTGGAGATATTCCTGGAAGAAGCGAGGATTGTTCTAACCTCGTTAAAGATTAGATATAGATTGTGGATAAGGACCTAGCCACGTTAAAGATTAGTGGCCCGCGTTGTCTGAAATGATGTTACACTAGAGGACTCCGAAATGATGTAAAACTACCCCGAAGGCAGGGCCTGAAGGGGGGGTGAAACCCTGAACAGGGGGTACACCATGCGGATAGTCGTCGTTAATGACATAAAACAAGTAGACACATGGGAAATGTTTTATAGTCGTAGCTAGCGACTTTAAAGACTAATGCACAAATGAAGGCGGAGTCAATAAGTCCTTCAAGCAGATAGTCGTCTTCAGCGACTCTAAATAAGACGAAGAAGAACCCTTCACCTTGAACGAAGAAGGCGACCAGTTACCTTTGATACACGCTTCTAAGAGAAACCGACGAAATATCCATTCCCACACCCGACGACCTTTGTGCAATAAGACCTCAGGGAGGCAATAAGACCCAACAACGAAAAAGGAGATAGTAATTCGCCCAATTAGGGAAATAACGATCGAATCCAAAAGGAGATGATAAGCACCAGTTTAATGTTATACGCGGTGTGGATAAAACCTGGAGGATTACGTGACCACGAAACAGGGGAGCGCTTAATTGCGTGATCCGAAGGCTCAATCCCAGGGACGGGAGGAAGCGCCTACGAACCCACAAATCCTATTTATAGGGAGGCCATAATAAATCAAAATAAAAGGCGCCTAAATTATGCACAGAAAAATATATTCGGAAACCGGATTGAGAAGCGGAGCTTGGATCATGTGATCACCGGACCAGAGAAAAAAGCACATAAAAAATCAAGAAAATCAGAATTTTTTTTTTCGACCTCTTCACCCTGATGTTTTGAGGACTTATAGAATTTGTCTTCGAAACTTGTCGGGACGACAAGATGTGAAGAGGGGGTAAAGGGATATATACGAATAGGAGCTGGGAAGCGGCTATGAGTATCTACGAAGCTTGACGAGATGTCTTGCTGAGTAATCCCGCTCTTCAAAGAAAAGATATAATGCCCCATGGTGCCCTACAGCACGCATTACAGACGAGCGACGAGAGTCGCAAGTTGTATCTTAATATTTATAATGTATGTTGAGTCATCCGAGATGGAGACGAGCATGACAAACACGTAATATCGGACGGACAAGCCGAGGAGCGGCAAAGATCGGACGATGTTATTATTGGAAAAAATCGAAAATTTTTTTGGGGGAGCCCTAAGCAATACTCACTGCGGGAACCCAAATATATCTGGGTCTTGACAGGTCCCGGAATGCGCCCCGCCTGTACCTGTCCGAACATCCCGAGGATGTTTGGATCAAAGGGATATGATCAATCTCGACATCCGACATACTCCGATCATCTTGAATCTCCGTATCCATTTCCGGGTCCGGATACGTCGTGTTTCCTTGAATCAGGCCCCGAATTCAAATCGGCTGACTTCCCATCTGTCGCGATCTGGATATATTGAGTTTCTGATCTGCGCCGATCCCCGGCCACATCCACATATCACTGCCTGCCTCCGTGCTTTCCCGTCTCGCAATCGGCCTAACATATTGACTACTACTCGGAAAGAGCTTCATGTAGATATTTCAGAAATTCGACTTGGCTTGCGTACTAACAGCCCTTCGAGAATGCACGCTAGACAGCAGAGAAAAAATGCGGACAAAAGAACCCGAGCTAGTGACGTGAGAAAACTACAACATGCGTCTGTCGCAGCCAACCAGTCTTTACTAGCTGGTCCTTCTCGTTTCCTGTCTCCTACTGCCGTGCCTCCCAAGCCTGGTCCCTTGGCGTATCATTTTGCCGGTGTCGACGATCCAGAGCCGACACTCATCCCCCCATTTCCATCACTGTCGGCTGTCCCACCTCGTACCTCTTCGGATCCTGTGGAGCAAGAAATGCTCGATAATGGTACATTAAGTGGAGAAGATCTCGACATTATGTCCGGCAATATCCCACCCTATTTGGGGCCTAACATTCACGACCCACTTCTCTTTGCGGAAGTAGTCCGTCATCAGGGAGAATTGAATGCCGCCGTTGCACGGGCTGCAGTTCCCCTTACCGCTGCCGTTGCCCACTCCCTGCCCAAAGCTACTCGCGCTGAACGTGAGATTGAACGGGCAATGCATGACGCATATTCTGCCAGCCACGACGGCAGTATTGATGCTGACTTTCCCCGCTCTCAATCACCGTGTTCCTCCACTGAAGATACAGCTCAGTGGAAGTTTAGAATGGATCCAGAAGAGGAGAATGTTCATAGCGATGAGCGAAATTCCAACGATGAGTCTGATCCCGACAACTGCAACTCCGAATCTCCCTTGATCCCAACACCAACTTTTCATATTTCCGTTAATACCGAGGATTCCCCAGATCCTTTTCGTCCTGACAGCTTGGACATCACGCTCACAGATATTTCGGCGCTCTCTCCCCATCTTCTCGTCATTTATTGCACTGTTGCTTGGCTACATGCGCAATTCCATCTACCCCGCAGCGCCTCCGAAGCTCTGCTGGCAATCTGGGCCCTTTTCATTGCATATCTGGTCCCAGCGCTGGAGGCGCCGGTGGTTACCCTGAAATCGGTCAACTCTGCGCTAGGGCTCTCGGATATTCCTATTCATGTTCTTGCAGTCTGTCCTGACTGCCGCGATGTCTATCCTACCACCTCTGGCTCCCCGACAGTGTTTTCCCAGTGCTGTACCGATCTCTTCAAAGAGGTTCCAAGTGCTGGGATACGAAAATCGCGAATCCCCGTGATTCGTTATCCCTATCTATCTATTTCCGAGCAGCGCGCCTCAATTCTAGCCTTGCCTGGTGTAGAGGATGTCTTGGATGACTGGCGCAAAATTGAACGGAAACCTGGCACATATCAGGATATTTTTGATGGACGGATTGCGAAGGAGATGAAAGCGCCCAATGGTAAACTATTCTTTTCCAATGGGCCCGGAGAAGAGAAGGGTCCAGACGGAGAACTACGATTGGGGTTGACGTGGGGGGTAGATTGGTAAGACTTCATTTAGGTTTGCAACATGAATGGTGGCCTTATGTGACTCAAGGTTTTCGTACATACGGAGTGCCAACGCACCGTCTCATTCATCGTGTCCAACATCTTTTTCCATCAGTAATCTTCCATCTGAATATCAGTAAGATCCTGTCTAATACTCGAGTATATCCAATTGTTTTAGCTGATCTATCACAGATATCGGACAGCGAATCTAATGTGTACCAGTATCTTGCCTGGACCCAAGGAACAAACAGCAGATGAGGTTCAACGGTTTATACGACCCATTGTCTCGGACCTCCTGCGCTTATACCAAGATGGGATTGTTATTCCGACACCGTCGCATCCGGAAGGTCTGACACTGTCCTCTCTTTTTCTGCGAGTATTCAACATCTATGTTCAGGGCGTCGTGTGAGAGTCGTTCTTCTTGCAGTTGTTTGTGACAAGCCTGCGGCACACAAAATTGGCGGGTTTGCCTCTCATTCACACACTAAATATTGCACAATGTGCTGGACTACCATCCAGGACAAGAAAACTGCCGAGTCGTTTGAAGCCAACAGTATGTTGGAAAAGATGATACATGGTTTCCTGGCTAAATTTATTTGTGCGACAGCCTTCCATCGTCGTACAAATGAAGAACAGCGTGAACTCGGCAATCAGTATCAAAAACTCAAGAACAATTCACAAAGGGACAAGTTCTTCAAGACACATGCTACCAGATACACTCAGTTGTCGCGTCTCCCATATTTCGATCTGGTGAATCAGATTGTTATCGATCCTATGCATAATCTATTACATATCCACCCGCAAGCCCGCAAGTCAGCTATGTGAGAATTGACAATTCAACAGGCCTCACGAAAACTCATTTTCATAATATCTGGGTACAAGGAAAAATTTTGCGGGAGAAACACGAGCTGCGTGTATTCCATGAGATGCTTTCGAATGTAGGTTGTTCCGTCCAAACCGTCAAGCTGGTTGTATTGATTGACATCATGCCTGTCGTGTAGTTCACTCTGCCCGGCGTTTGCGGCAAATTACCGAAGGAGCTAGGCCTAACTTCAGGTGGTTCACTCACAGCGGATCAATGGTTACTTCTTGCAACGGTTTACGGACCTATAATTGTATGAAGCGGAATTTATTGCATTAAGAGATGCGACTTACATGGTTTCACAGATACCACAGCTATGGAGTGCATGCACTCCACACGACTTCAACTTCTTGACCAACAACTGCAAAACACACATCACACGGCAGGAAGCAGAGCTGGAGAAAAAAAAAAAACAGGCAGCGGCAGATGCAAAGGCGGCCAAGGCAGATGAAAAGAAACGAAAAAAGGAGGTGGAGAAAGCGGAAAAGAAAGAAAAAAAGGAGTTGGAGAAGGCAAAGAAGAAAGCGGAAAAAGAGGCTGAGGATGAGCGAAAGAGGGCGGAGCGCGCAACTAAGAAAGCCGAGCATGCAAAGAAGACCGGAAACATCGCTGAGCCGGCCCCCGCACGCGGTCGAAAAAAGACTCCGCAGCCTTATACTGGTGTAAACGGTACAACATCACTGGCAGAAAATCCCAGCACACAAGCAGCGGTTTTTCCGGTGCCAATGCAGGTCGATCCTCCGACAACAGCAACCGGAAGCACAAGCTCAATTCCCCAGCAATCTACCACTCTGCCCGCCTTTGATCTCAATGAGGAGCCGGAAAATCTCTTTGCATTGCATCCCGACGATCCTGCGCATTTCTTGAAGCTTTCCAGCGCACTCTTGATTCTCCAGCAAAATACCCTTACTGATTTTGACATTGATCATGCCGATGGTCTCATCCGTTCGTATTGCAAGGAGTTGATCCCGGTATGTTGATTCTTGCGGATTCTGCGATTTTCTCATTTTTTCCGAGCTCTACGGCGCATCAATTTTGAAGCCTAATCACCACTACGCCACACATACGGCCGAATGTGTGCGGAATTTTGGGCCACTTCGTGAATTTTGGACTTTCTTATTTGAGCGGTTGAACAAACTGCTCAAGTCTATCAAAACTAACAACCACGGCGACGGTGAACTAGAGACAACTTTCTTCCGGGAATTTCATAAAACATGCCAGCTCTCGCATGTTGTACGACATTTCACCTTGGTCCGAATCTAACTGATAAAATTTCAGCGATTTTGTCTCTCGGAGCATGATCAAAATTCTCTCCCGGGACAGGTTTCAGAAGTACTGTCTAAAGCATCCAGCGAAGATCGTGGGACCGTTGCTGAGCTGGCTGCTCTGTCCCGGGATCTAGACAAGGTTCATCGCGACGGTAAGCTAGCATCTACTTCACCTTGACAGAACTCTCTAACATTCAATAGTTCAGGTCAAATACCAATTCAGTCCGTGGTCCAAAACGGCACTCATGAGCGATGAGACTTACCGTCTCCTTGCTGGTGCCCTTGCGATTCATTTCCCGAACGACCCTGTACACTGCATATCTGATAATCCACGGCATATCAGCAGCGTCCCGCTCAATACACAGGCAGAATTTTACAAGTATGTTATCGTCAATGGCCGACGATATTATGCCTCTTCTCTAGCCAAATCCCCTTGGTCTTCCTTTGTCCAAGTATCAATATCCACGGCGGCTGGAACATCGCTTCATTGTGGCGAACTCTTGGAAATATTCAGACACCGGCAGTATGAGAACACGCCTAACCTGTGGTTTGGCCGCATTAAGTGGTTTACTCCATATCGGGGCCCTCAGGAGGAAATTTGGCAAAACTTGTACTGATTTTTTGCTTCCGAGACAGTAAAATTGACCCAAACTCTCGCAGCGCTTCGCAAAATGTCTCCCTTTGGAAAGTAGAAGAATATATCCCTTGGACCCAACTCCCTCCGGTTATAGATCTGGAACACATTCGAGGACATATGGCACGTAGTGTGGTCAGTTTGGGGCCGACTCACACGAAAGCCTGGGCCACAATTCTCATAAAAACGGTAAGATCTTAACCAGCAAGAAGAATTCTCATGATTCATGTTGCTCACGTACACAGATTGGAGATATTTCTACCGAGGACGATTAATAAAATTAGATCAGGTTTAATTACAGTTACAAAATGTTCTAATTTAAAGGGCTCCGTCCTCTGTTTCTGTATCAGTAGAATGTTCGTCTAAGAGAGCCTGAACATCACTATCAAGCTCCGTAGCGTCATGAACCCACTCCTTCCACCAGTCGGGGGTTGGCAAGGTTTGCAGCTCTTCGCTTTGCTTGGCCAACCATGATTTCTTGACCATACCGGAAATGGGGATAACGTCTTTCGTGGACCTCGGCGCACGGTCGGAAGCCTTGGCCCGATGAGCGTGAAAGCGTGGGGTTGATTGTCGCGGATTCGAACGACGTTTCTTTCAAGCGGGTTCAGAGCTTTCGTTCAGCTTCTTCTCGTCTTCTTTTTGTTTCTTTGTGGCCGCGATTTTGAGCTTCACAAAGCGGTCGAGTTCTCGTAGAAAACGAACATACTGCATAAATTTCAGCATGGGAACCGAAATAAAGAGAGATAAATGTCATATCTACCGATTTCCGACGCCAGTTCTTCCCCACAACCATCCAATCTCCTTTGCGGCCACCCTGTGCCTTACGCCGTTTTCGTGTTGTTTCACTGATGGTGCTTTCGTTTAGTGAGACCACGGATGAGGCGAAATCTGTATCAAGTAGCGCCGCGGCCCCCGAAACTTCGTATTCCACCTCAAACTGTTCCACTACCTCTTGCCGCGCAGCTGTAACCTATTATTTTTGAATTTAACTGGGCATGTATTAAGCGGACGTGCACTCACAAGTTGACGTCGGTTGTGAAGTTTTTTCTTCTCCGCCTCGTTCTCAAGCTTCTTCTTTCCCTCGGGCGTATTCATTTTTTTCCAGTTGGAAGCAATGGTGCCGAAGTATGTCTGAGCTACCGATTTTATGATCGCCTTGTCGTACGATATGTCAGGTAATTTTCCTTGGTTCGATTTTCGATGTATCTGTGGTAGTACATGAACAGTGACCAAGTGGATGGGGATAAATGCGTACAGTCTCAGCTTCATGCACACGTTCCACGATCTCATTGATGAACTTCTTGTTCTTCTGCGTGTTGACAGCGAGAGAATAGTTCGGCTTCCAGATCTTCGTCTCGGCGCCTGTAGGAGTGTTGACAATCGTGAACGCGTCCTCGCCATCGTGCCCATCACACATTTTCGTGTGCCGCTCATCCGCCGCCGCATCGGGGTCTATCGAGAGCAGCCGCCAGAACATGGCATGTACCGCAGACTAGGTTCATGAGCTTTGGAGAGAGCGACTGAATAGGACACTTCGTACCTTCAAATCTGGATGCTTGTTTGTAATCCCTTTCGTCTTCGGGGCTGGTCTGGATACCACGTTATCCGAGGGTCCATCGAGGCGTGCAAGGATGTCATTGAGGGTGGTTTTGATAGTAACATTCTCTCCAGTGAGTCGAAAGACTTCGTCTTGCAGGTCGAGGATAAGGTTGTTCATGTGATTGAGAGTATTCGAAAAGTATTGCTGATTGGAGTGAATTTGTGCCTCAAGGGCTGGGGATCGTTGCAGATACATTCCAGCATTATTATCGGGAGTAGAAAGAGAACGCAATGGATGAGAGCCAAGGCCCTGCAGATGAGAAGAAGCGCGCAAAGACAATACGGATTGAGGTAAATTGCGAGAATAGGGTTCGGATCCGGATGCCGAATGTGGAAGGGAGGAAGGGTGGGGATATGTGGTGGTTCTGGAGGGCTAAGAGGATGTTTTGGAGTTTAATCTTGCTCACAGCAAATGGACATACCTGAGATCCACTTGCATGATTCAGAGGGTCATATTCATGCCGGTCGTGTAGAGAAGATGGAAGGCGAAGTGTAGAGGTAGGCTGAGTACTTGAAGGCTCAAATTCATTTGTATGTAGTGGTCCTGGCAACAAGGAAGAAGAAGTATGAAGTGACGAGGCAGGGTGTGAATTTTCGTCCATCGAGCGACAGTCATAGCGTCCAGAGACGGGCATTGGTGCTGGAGGCGGCGGGGCACCTGGACGGAAGTTTGTCCCGGCGAACATACGTGATGACGCCGAGCCAGACATGGAGGAAGGAGCCAGGCGATAAACGCGACGCGCTGTTGGACCTTGTTTTGACCCGTGCTATTCGGGACCGATAAATCCGGAGCACGGCAGGCAGGAAAACACTCAATTTGGACTGAATCTGGGCAATAGAAATATGGTGTACTATGACGTCAGACACACTCTCAGTATCTGACATTCTCCTTTCGAATACGTCTCAAGATATTGGCACCTCTTGGAAGTCTTGACAGGTCGGAAAAACGGACTGGATCATATCCAGGCCCAGATATTTATGGGTTCCCGCAGTGACTTGATGATGAATAACTTATATTGACAACAAATCATCAGGACGATGATTCTTGAAAGGGGGGGGTAATTTCACAATTTAAGCCTTGAATCGTTCCATCTTATCTAGGTGCTGAGCACGTGACAAGATAATGCAGATAAGCGCCAGACAGATGAGTTGGTTCGAGATAGGTTTTATCGGATATTATTGGACCTTCTGGGTTTTCACGCGATGAATGTATCTGAGAGTTTCCCGTAACTGATAAGATTCAAGATCCCGGAGATATATTTATGTTGATCATATATGCACGCGTCGTGCATGGACAAGAAGCACGTAAATTACACATTCTTTTAATATTGTTGAAACACTTCTTTATTTGATCAATCGTACTTCGATCAATTACCACGTACGTTACATACCTTTTTAATATAGTTTGACATTCTTCTAGGATTGAACTTACTTCGATCGCTATACACATTTTATTTACATGTTCATATGTATATATTCTAGTAGTTAGTATTTAGTTCTCACGGCTCCTACTACAGTATTTAAGCAGTAGCTATTTGTCTGTAGTAGTTAGCCTTTTATTCATTCCTCTTTACGAGTCTAAGCACATCTCACCACCCAATCTGCCAGCCTAGCTGGATCAGACTAGATAAGACTTGTCTAGTTGTGACAAATGTAATGTAAGATCAGCTTTTAGGTCCTCCGCCAACTCCCGATTGCGCTTGATAGTCTTCGGGTTCTGGCCACTCTTGAAGCCGTACATAAGCTCGATGATGGCCCGCGACTTGGCTTTGAGCTCGCCACGCAGGTGTGAGCCACGACTGGTACTCTGACAATACATGTGAGCTAGGATCAGGAGCCGGGAGAAAAATATACTAATTTGCTCAGAGTCGGCATCAACTCCATCATGATATTGAGCTTCCGACAGGCCTGCGACCATGCCTTGTGGACCCAGTTGAGCTCGGCGGCATGATCGGGGAAGCCGTGGTGCATGGTGAGCAAGCACCGATAGCCTCTTGTGTAAGATCGTCAAAGTCCTTGGCCTTCGGGTGAGAGCTGGTAGAAGTACGCTGGGCTTGCACCACACGCACATCCTTGGTAGGTGAGCGGGCAATGGTACTCAAAATCGGAAAAAAAAAATCCTTCTCAAGAAATCTGAACAGGGACCAGAGAGACCCAACCAAAGGTTGGTACACGGTGGCTTATGATCTACAGACAAATCTGATACCTTGGTCTGTTATCGAGGTTTCCTCATCATCTCTTTGATTGCCTAAAAGTGTGGGAGCACAAGTACCTGCTAGTATTCAACAAATGGGCATGGGAAAGCTGAGATGCGTACCTCGGGATCAGTCACATTGCTGTCGCTCACTGTTTCAGAGGCATGAGGGTGCCTTAGTTGAATACAGATGGAGACACCAGACCGCGAAAGCGTACCGATTCCGACTCAGAGTCATCTTCTTCGGAATCCTCGATCTCAGATCGTGGACAAGATCATCAAGATCGTCGTATGCCGTGTTGTAGACGATTCCACACAAAGGAAGGTGTGTTCCGCAGGGGACGCCGAAAGCCAGCGAGCCCGGAATGAAAGCCGGTGATAGCACTTGAACGGAATTGTCAGAGCGGAACACATTGATGTCAGGTCACTTACCACTTCAGACAGGTCAGATTGAACTCTATGTTTTACAGAGGGCGAGAACGACAAAGAGAAGAGAAAGGGGGTACAGAGGCATAGAATTCGCAGTTGGACCTCGGTAATGATGTGATGCCGTGCAGCCGCAGATACTGCATGATGTGGACGCAACGCAGACACCAGGTAAAAATGGAATTGGCTGGTACCAGCTGCAGCCCGCCTGGAAAAGACGATTGTTTCAGGCAGCATGGTCGCTCAGGCAGATGCCGTTAATCGCAGATGAAGAAAGAGGGGATGGAATGAAAGTATCAGATGAAAGGGGAGTTCTTGCAGCCCTAAGCTGATAGCCAAGGTAAAGAGGAACAAGCCAAACCTCTGCTTCGCTCCTGGGTTGAAAAAATTAAATGAAATACTGCAGCTAAAAGGGAACGAATCCGGGACTAATTTGGAGTAGTACCCAACTTCGTCACTTCGTTACTTCGCTTAGGAATGAGAAAGTTCGTGAGTTTGATGAAAAACTGTGAAAGTTCGTCATTTCGACAGAAAACTGAGAAAGCTCGTCACCTCGACTAAATTTTTGGGAAAGCTCGTCACTTCCGGGTGCGCGCGTGGGAAGTGTATTGTTTGATCACGGGAATTACGGAATGACACGAACAGAATCTCGTTCTTTGTTACCACCACCGACACCCCCCGCTGCCGGCGCTTCGCGGTCGCGTGCCCGCCCGTTATGGACTACACTGCGTTTTCGGATAACATATGGTGTTCTGGAAGTGACGAATGGATGCAGACGGAATCTGAGCAGGTTGAGAACACTTGAACGGACCAGATGCTGATACCCTTTATCTTAGTGCGACCCACACCAGCAGTTTCTTTGACGAAAACAAGATATGCCGTCGCTTCGCTCGGGCAACGGGGGCAGAGGCGGATGTGAATTCTAATTATTTTACACCAGTATCTGTTCTCCTGCGAGAAGTTTAAGATCACATGTAGTGCACTGATGCCTTTGTCCACGATGAACCGCACCCAGGGGACGGGGATCGGAAATGGCTCCAATGTGCCAAGTTGGAACTGCAGTCTTGAATAATGTACACTGTATCAGTAGCACTCTGCAGGACGGTTGCAATGCATACTCGCGAGCAGCTGGGGTTCAGGTGTTCGAGGATGGAGGTAGTCGATGCAATAAACACATCCAGACAGTCGACAGTTTGGGGTATCCAATCGGTACGGCGCATTTGAAAATTTACTGATTCTTACAGTCGCGCAATTTGAATTTACTCAGGTAAACAGAAATATTGGAGAAGGTCTGTACATCAAACAATTACTGAAAGTACAACGAAGCGGACTGGTCGCCAATAATATCAAAACTATACAGAGTATGTGTCTGAGGCATCTTCGCGATGCGGTGGAACCTTCAAGGTGGAAGTCAACCAAAGGCGGGAAATACGGCCAACAATACCTACATCAACATCATCATCTTCAACTCGATCAGCATTGGAGATTGAATTGGGGCCAGATTGAACTGAGTCATTCGTATAGAGGAAGATAGGTGTTTCATTGGGTTTAATTATATTCAGTATCGGCTGTTAGGGTACCTCCCGAGAAAATGAGACTCGGAGGAACAATGTGAGTTCTTTAGAGCACTGAGCAGTGGAAATACGAGGGGACGTGAATTTAATGAGAATCAAAAGCGAAAAGACCCCAGAAAATTCAGGGGCGCGGAGCAGACCGCGAAAACTGGAAAGGAAAGATTAAAGAACCCAGCGCTGACCGGAACTTGAATCCCTTCGGAATTACCCGTTAAACTTTCAGGGACTTGGAGTCTTCACGTTATTGGCTCAGAGAAAACAGCGGAAGAATGTCAAAATACGGATGGCTGTTAGAATGAGCCGCCAGCCGGGTTCCAGATGTCCACGGAGTCCAATAGAATTGTGTCAGAGTGTACCCCAGGGGTTGCGGAAGCAAGGGGGACATGGCAGTGGCCGGTCCAGAGTGGCTTTTTTGGGAAAATGCCAGCAGAATCGGTGGCGTGAGAGCACGGATCCCGTGGGCATTTCCGAGAAGGTAAGGTGGATTTCTCATTGGATTAAAGTTTCATATCAGGGTGAACGGGGTGAATCGGCGAATAAGAACCTACGAGATTTCTCAGGAACAAAAAGCCGCAAGGGCCGGGGAGTATAGTGTACAGAATCGAAGCTAGAATCTGATACAAAGAATTCATTGTGCAAGCGCCGTTCGAGCTACAGCTCCCTGCTACATTGTTGGATTTTCCTATCCAGCGGGGACGATGATCTCATTTCGTCACACCTCTTCAGTCTTGTCGGACATTCGCACTTTGAATTCAGTATCAAATTCATCTAATTTCAGCGTAGAGGTTATACAGCATCAGAGGCGCACTGGACTATCGAAGCAGGACTGGAATTATGAAAAGAATTACCGCTTAGCTTTTAACGGGGTTTCTTCGCCCACGTAGGTATCATGATCTTCCGGCGGAGGAAAATGAGTTTCGAACTTGAATAATGTCAAAGATAATATTGATCGCGCAGAAGTCATGACATACGATGTCTCATGAGTGGAAGTGGTCGATGGCTCAGGTCCCGCGACAGCAGGAGGGTTGTCAGAGGCAAATTAGCTCGAAGCGGTGGCAGCTAAGACACAAAGAGGACATCACCGAACGAAAAATCGCTGGCAGCGTTTGGCCCCACACCAGTAACAGCCGAAGTCGTAGGGGTGGAGGTTAAGCCGATATCGACGTAATGCGCCTCGCGAGGGTGGTGGGGGTCGTCGGGGAGTCGGTGGTCAACGCAGCGTCGGTGTCGGACTGCGAAAGAACATGTGTCTGACACGGTAAAGAGAAGGTGGACACTCTGGAGCCGCTTCCTATATGAAAATTCAGCAATAGGATTGCGAAAGAAAAGCTTGAGCAGGCCTTGTATTCATCGCTGTTCACATCACTGGGCATAGCGGACACGTACAGAGCTCCGAGCTTCACTGGCTCGCCAGTGGCCGCAAAAAACCTTCCCATCAACGAATGAGATGGTATTCTCTGGGACCGGAACGTCTCCAGGACCCGCAGAGTGGCAGCAACATAGACGTCGTAGGAGGATTTGAGAGTTGTCGTGTAGTGGTTGTGGCGAATAGGATAGATAGCTCCAGTGAATTGCGTGGCGACACACTTACCGGCAGTGAGGGCGAGAAACCAAAAGCACTGAAGGACGATGTGGTGGTGAAAGGATGGAGACTGATACCGGCTCTCGATAGATATAGCGGAGCTGAAGCGGCAGAAAATGACGATAGAAAACCGGTATTATGGGCAAGATAAAAATACAGTGGACAGCGACAGAGGTGAGGTAATAGATAAATTAAATCTAAAGGAGCCAAAGGAGTGGTTGACATTCGACAGAGTCAAGAAATCGGCTAACTCGATATGGACATGGATAAAGGTAAATGGAGGTGTGGAAATTGCCGGCGAGCGGAGCGCTCAATTGACGTCGTGTGCGGATAAAAGGAGGGCATACGGAAGGAGAGAGAGATATATGAAAAATCTTGAGGCAGGCTTGATTTATTCAAGTACGGCTGTTCAACACTGTGGAAGGGGAGAGGATAGCCCCAGCACGGCGGATCGATAATGGGGAGAGGAAAAGTGTGGCGAAGATAGATTTAGATGGTCCGGTCTGTTTTGCGGCCCTTGAGCGCGAGAAAGTTGGCCGCTTTCTGCTCCGAATGGATGGCACGGAGAGTTCCCAGACCTAACGGTGATCGCCGTCGCTTTCTCACAATGAACATGAGAAGAGAGGACATTGGGTGGGCTCAGAGGGAACGCCCGAGGAGATGAGAAAGAAAGAGCAAATCAAGGTGATTGCAAACATGTGCATACTGATTCGAGGCATCTGCTTAATATACAAGGTATAACGATTACATGCAGTGGAACAGGTCCACATCCAATACGCCGGCCCCCCTTATCCCGGATATGCCTTTCACATTTGACTTCGCGACGGGGTTAACAAACGAGCCACCGTTTTCCGATGGATTTTCGGATGCTTCTTCTGATCTTGGTTCACTATTTGTGCATGAGAGTGATTCTGCGAACTGGAACCCGAACTGGAGTGGTGAGAACTCCTGGGAGATCGGAAATGAATACATGTCTTCGCCGTCATCTTCTGACAGCTTCGCGATCTTTCCTCCTGAGCTGGAGGCGTTTTTGGCGACGGCTGACCCCTCGCTTGCGCGAGGAAATGTCCCCGCGACAGTTAATTCGCCGGCTCTCCAACTCTGGAGCTCAGATGACTTGCCTGTTACCAGCTCGAGTAAGTCGGGGATACTCGGTTTTAGAATATCTGATCTGAGTGACGATTTCACACATACAGGTTCCCCTGCAATCGACTTAATGCAGTACGAGATGTCCAATGCGGAAGCCCAGAATTTCCTTGGCTGGGAATGGCAACCATCGTCAACACGCTGGCTAGATGAAGGTGTTTCCTCGGAAGTCTGCCATTTCCCCCAGCCAATTAAAATCTCGGAACGCACCAAAGTCTCCCACGTTGAGCGTGTCACGGGTTTACCATCTCAGTTCCCCGTCCCACGAGAAGCAACCGCATTTCTGATCAATGTCACCGATATTCCGAATCTTGATCCAGATACCACAGTTGATGCGCTACTCAAAGATCAAGTACGTTCTCCGCCGCTTTCAATTGATTTTCAACTGAAGAACTCGGAAGGATGTTCACTCCTGGAGCGGATCCACCGGCAGTCGTTCAAAAATTGATACCTCCATTCCGGGGATTTTTTTCGGCTGCACTGACCCAGAAGCATCTATCGCCTGCCGCCGCACCAAACCTAAATGCTGTGGAGCTTATTCTTGCGAGTCCCTTTCATCTGAATTCACCAACATCGAACGACGCGAGCTTGATCCGAACTCGAGAGATCGACTGGTTGAGGCCCAGTTGCGCACGCGAGAGATCCAGGACAGTACCCGCACAGGGCAGGTTCTCTCGTAAGTACCCTTTTTAGGTCCTAAATATGACCAGAACTGAGACGTAACACAGATTTATAACATCGATATCTGACTGACGATGCGGGGCAGTTGACTCCACGACCAACCGAGTTTGTAGAGGCGGTAAAGCTGTACCGAAGAAACTCGCGCAGGTGATGACATTCCATTCACCTCCCTTGAAACTGTCTAAATCGTCTGCAGCGCCGTCGAAACAAGGACTATATACTTGTCTGTTCCCACTGAGATATGATTCAGTGTTCAACCGGCCATCGCACTTTGGAAATCCCTGACTATATCGACCAGGAGCTTTTCTTGAAGGCGGCGAATGGTGAGAAGATTGTTGAGGATGAGGACCAGGAGAATGAGTGCTGCAAAGTCTATTCTTCGCGCCAGGGGAAGAAAGGTAAGAATGTCTACCGTAAGTTGTTTATCTCTCGGCATGAAACGTACCGTTCTGACAGAATTTTGGTAGCCTTCAATCACATCAAGGAAGGGCGTCCATTCGAAGCCAAAGTTATCCATCTACCTTGCATGGCGCAGTCATTCGTCTTTATTCCCCACGAGGATAAGCACCCCGAACTTGCACGAATGTGTATTGTCGTTCCCGATCACAAAAAACCGCATCGTCATCCCGTTCCCCCACTTATGGAGGTTCCTCATGGCGTTGCAGAGAAGTACAAAGAGTGCGTTCGGAAGCTTGGACTGGGAGCAACTGTTGCCAAGGTCGAAAAAGGTCCGAGATTTTTCTTCACAGCATTCCTAGCGAACGATGGTGACTGAATTGCTGACAGCGCTGTCGACGAAGGAGATCCTCGGGGGATTGACCCCATCGCTTTATCACCTGGGTCTCATGAGCCGCGACACGAAGACAAAGCTTATCAATGAAGTCAAGGGCGAGCCCGGTAATCAAACAAGGCTCGAGAATCAGAGTACGTTCACACTCCCCTTCCACAAACCGAATCAGTACTGATACATTTGCAGCAATTGAGGTCTATATTGCGGAACAGAAGGCCCGCTCAGATGAAGATCGATACATTTATGTTTCCGAGCGTGAAGGGCGCACCGCAATTTTTGGCATAAAACATGGCATCATCAAACACATCCACAAAGTCCGAGCTCTCGAATGCGATACCACATTCAAACCCGTTGTTGGAAAGACAAATCTATATGAGATCAATGGGTGGATGGCGGGTATTAACAAGGGTATTTCCTCTTTCGAACTGTCCCTGTCTTAATTGTTATTCTCATACGCTTCAGATGTGACGCTGGGTCGGGTCTGAATGAAGCTACATGATCGCCGGTCCTTCCAGTTTGTCTGGGAGGAGCTCTTGTCGTTAGTGAAACGTTTAACGAACCAGAGGCTTGGTTTCGTGTCTCTTCATCGGGGCGGGACGCTTCTCGGTGTCAATGCCGACATGGAAGCTGCTCCCTTGCTCGGAATGGCGGATGCTCTTCTTCCCACCATCGACATTCCATCGGTCGTAGAAAAGGTCAAGGACCCTATCGGAGTATTGACGCGTAATGTTCGTAGCTGCTATTCCCATGTCAAACGGTTCGTTCCCTCGATTGAAGTTTGCCTCCCCTAATGTTCATCTCAGCGGATTTCCCGACCTGTCCCATCTTCCATGTGAGGATCAGGATCGCATACACAATTTTATGTATCTGGAAACGCCCGAGGACGTTGAGGAATTCAAGATATGGATTCGAACCCTACCTGATCCTAACGGTGTCCTCATGCGTTTGTTTCTACTCTTTTGTTTTTTTGTTTGGCGCTGAACATCGGCATAGGCTGGTGGGAGCACAAGGAAATTCACGAATGGCTTCTTCCTGGCGTTATTCAATGCCTGTCTGACATGGACCCTGATGCTTGGCACATCATGGAGGCCACGACAAACTTTGGAGAAGCGCAGCACGCGGCGAACAACAAGGAGACAGGAATTGGGATGGGGCTCGTCGAGTCATTTATACAGTATAAGTCCAGTTCTATCTTTATATGTCGCTAACTACCCGCCTGCAGATACGAGGCTCTCGACACCCGGCGTGCGGCTGAAATCGACATCATGCTTCTGAGCGGAAACTTACACAATCCTCGCAATGAGGTGTCTCATCGGTATGCAAGTCGCAATGCACGCCGCGTGACCGCTAGCGAGAAGGCAAAACATGCTCGAGCTGTGGACGAGGAAATTCAAGCTGCGGAGGAGGCCTTTGCAGATGCCCAGGCCCACCTCAAGCAGATACGGGCAGAGTCAAAGGTTCGGTTTCTCTCTCTCACTTCGTTTTCAGTTCTCATAATATGCAGTCTAATTCATCCGGGCGTGTTCGTGCCCCCCGAGCCCGGAAGAGTCAGCCTACCAAAACCGGTGCGATAGATCCTTAGGTTGATTGACGAACACATCACTTACACTTGTACAGATCATGCCGCTACCAAGAGTTCTCGCCGCAACGGCTCTACCGCTCAAGGTTCGTTTTGTTAGTGCGCAAAATCTTAATTTGAACTCGTAACTTAGGTTCAACGACTGCATCAACATCTGTTGACAATGGAACTGTCCCGGACGAGACAATACCAGGTGCGACTACTGCCTGAGATAATTACTGAAGACGTACCGTGAACTGAAATTTTGCAGCGTCAACCCTCACCACTTCCGAAAACGCAACAAAGCCTGTTCGAAAACATTCTGGCTCTACATCGTTGCAGTCTGATGCACCTCCTAAGCGCCTGAAGCTTGGGCCTCTGAAGGGGTGGGGAGTCGAGAGGGATGGCGTCAACATGAGTGCGATAGAATATGCTCAGAAACACTGGGACGAGTTTCGAGAGGAATACCCCCGAAATGCTGACTGCCATTCTACCAGACGACATTGAAGTAAAATAGATACTTACTTTATTATCTTGCTATTATCTTCTGATACATATCTTCAAATACTGTAGAATCCGAGTAAATAATGACGTCTCAGCCCGAATCGAGAGCACCGTATGATTGGATGTGGTCTCTTTGTTCAGCCACAGACTTTATTCTGAAACCGGAAATATGAAAATATTTATGCGTGCTGTTTCCTATACCACGACCAAGCCCACAACCATCTCGCTCCAGGGGCTGCTATGTAACAGGAAAGAAAAGCATACTCCTAACATTCAGAGCTTGCCATTCCCACAACTTACCATATATAACAGCGCCATCGCAGAAAAAAGGGAGCAAGTCCAATACTGCTTTGTTCCCACACCGGTCGATACTATCAAGGTGGTCAAGGTGGAGCGTCCTAAACCAAAACCTCTGTACCGCGGGGCCAACGCCACAAACACGACCACCGATATGTGCAAGTCCACACCGCCCCTCTATACTGAGGTTATGAAGCCGGTGTCGCCATGCCTTGACACTGGGCTGAAGGTAGTGAAGCCTCAGTCTGCGGCTCCAGCTCCACGAAACCCAAAGTCCGCCACCACGACTTCAGACCCGAAGCAATAGGCACGCCGGTACTAACTAATGATAGAGACACGATATCCGTTGATGACCCATTCTTGCTCCTTAAATTACTTGCCAACTTCGTCTCGTCTCAGGCATTTGAACGTGCTGCCCTTGAAAACAAAGAGCATCTCAAAGGGATGGCAATATCTCTACGTCAGTTCTCCAAACTTACGGAATCGCAAACACAGGACTAGAGTTTGCGGCCATTGGCATGGGTCTCTCCGTGCATGTTTTTTTTTTTTTGTTTGTTGGAAAAGTAGCTTATGTATAGGTTTCTTTCTGGATATGCCCATTGCTAATACCAATTTCACGCGTCCTTCAATGAAGTTGATATTAATTGCGCATTTACAGAGAAACATGCTATATCGATCTCCAATATCATAGCTGAATCGGGTCCCCAATGTTAGAACCTCTGCACTCATTTTCTAAAATCATGCTGACGGTGTTATCGACGGGTCAAATGCTGTTTACATTTACCATTCAAGTATATCGCGTCAACCACCCCTAATTCTATCAACAACCATAGCCATTGGATTGAGACACGGTATAGCTCTCTAAATTTCTGGAGTCCTGGAAAGATGGCCGCACAAGATTGAATTCTCCGCTCTAAATGTTCTCCAACAAACGTCAAGCTTGCATTTAAGTCACAATCCTTGTTCCTAGAGTCAGAACTTAGATTGAGATTAAACATGAGCTGTTTGACATTTTTTCTAACTCAGACAACTCAGAAATTGTCTCTGAGGAGAAAGAGCCCGTATCGTGTGCAATATCAAAAGCAGAATAAACGGTAAGTGACCAATATACCCCTTCTTCTTGCAACAATACACAGAGGTCCTGGCCCCGGCCATGAGAGCACTACAAACACTAGGTCAAAACGGGGGTTGTTGTGCTGTGCCGAGTGGTGATGAAACAGCCTAGAAAGTGCCGGTCAGACAAAGTTAAACTTGTCAATTTGCGTGTGAGTTAGATCCAGAAAACTCAATATTTTTCCAGTTCATATTTCCGACTATTGTTCACTGTATATCTATACAGAATTTTGATTGTCCGTACATACTACAGTGCGCCGACAGTGTGCACCACGCGGTCCACGCCCGCGACTGACCGTGCACTCTCCACGTGGATGGACGCGGTCATGTGGTGATTGTCGGTAGCCGAAGTAACGAGCTTTCACGCTGTACGGAGGAAGTGACGAAGTTTTACTACATCCAGCTGAAGTCACGAACTTTCACGGGAAGCGATCGAACTCACGCATTTCCGCAACGCTAAGCGAAGCTAAGCGAAGTTAAGCGAAGTAACGAAGTGACGAAGATGGCGCGGACTCTGAACAACATGCCGAGCAGGTCAGCCTCTTGGGCGAGCTTGTCACTTCCATTCGCGGCCTCAATGACCACATCTCCGGGATGCGGTCAGAGCAGGAGAAGACAAACGCGTACCTGAGGCAACAAGAACTTGATCGGTGCGAGGCTGAGATTCGCGTGCAGGAGCGGGAGCTGGGAATCTAGCGATGTGGTATGGCGATTCATTGGATTACTGTTCTACACATCATCCTCCTCATCTCCGCCGCTTTCGTCCTCCAGCGGCACATCTGCGTCTCCCCAAGGAGCATCATTGCACCGGCGATCTGGCTCCACATCCTCGATTGCGTCACCGTGGAAGTATTCACGGAGAGAGGGAGTATCGCAGTGGAAGTATCTCGAAGTTTGTGATGGATAGAGTATCGTATGTGCGTTTGTGAGGAGTACGGTGACCAAGTAGTATAGACCACATGGCGAGAGAAGTATTTTTTGATTGTCTGAAAATTTAGAAATTTGAATACCGTGTTTACCTCTTTAAACATCCATTCCACGGATTCCCGAATTTGACTCATCTTCGCGTTGAAATCCCGTTCGGCCTACGTGTGATGTGAGCACCCTTGAAGGGTGCCATGATGTGCCCACTTGTCTGGTAGGCAGGATCTCCGTATACAAAGAGACGCTCGCCCTTGGGTCCCCAGAAATGGTTGTCAAGTATCTGCAGGAGGCCGCTCTCCTGTAGAACTGTAACATCTTGCCTTCTGCCCACCACGGGACCAAAACATGGATTATAATACCATCCAATGTGACAACGAGGTGGTACTTCAAGCAATGAATGTGTTCCCACCATTGAATAGGCTCGTTTCAGCCTCTCTATTCTCCTGGGCGTGAAAATCTGAAGATAGTCGTTCAGATCACGTATACTAGAGAGGCTGGAGTTTACGAGTACAGGTGAACACGAGTCACCTCGGAGTTTGAAACTGAAACGCCTTGGAAATACCAAGCCATCATCGACATCAATTATGGGCAGAAAAGCTCGAAAAGAAATGCCCCAAATTCCTTCACCACCTCTGGTAAAATCCACGAAAAAATTCTGAGCATCTCACATTGATCGAAATATTCATCTGTGAAAAAGAATGCCTTCAATTGAAGCTTTGAAAAGGTGTGAATGACATACCATCATATCTTCAAACTCCGAGGCGACTCATACTAAGCTGTACTCGTAGATCCATTGAATACAATCCGCGGGTTACATAGCGGGCGCCCAATCTTCTTGAGGGTTCCATCTATGGCAGCTACAATGCCTGAGGCAGGAGATCCTTTGGCAGAAATGGTAGCCGCAAAGTAAGCAAGCCTTTCAGGAGTAAGGCGGTCCGCATCGAAATGAAGGAGATGTTTCCACCGGCTCCAGAGAAACTCGGCCGTTAAACGGGTGATTCGTGATGTACGACTCGCTCCTATCCAAATTTCACCTCAAGATCCACCAGTCTACACGGATATGCGAGCCGACGAAGAAGCATGCATAATGCTATGATTTTATCTTCACTAATACGGTTTTCTTCGCAGTGTATAACATCAGGAAGGTCGAGAGCATCAACAAGGGTATAAACATCAGCATGCATAAATCTGAAAAAGTTGCTCTCAAACTATCCCGCCCATGCAACAAAATCGATCGTACCGAAACGCCTCCATCCATTTATTATCCCCAAGTGTGTTGAGATCGATCTGACCACCTGGACGAAGTTGTGATGTCTTTGGGAGTTCATCCCAAGCATCAGCAACTGGATTCTAGGATGGCTTTCTCCATAGTTGTGAATAGAAAGGTGTAAAATGGATATCTATTAGCTACACACATTTGCCTCATGTAGTAGATGCCATCAACCATGCATTTTTGGAGCCACCAGTTTGCACATGCCAGCTGAGCCACCTAGTGGCTACTGGTGGCTGTTACGCAAGCTCTCTGATTTCAACAGTTGAGAGAGTAGAAATATCCAATGTTCTGTGAGGGGCGAGCAGACCAAAGAAAGCGGATATATTCCCATGGCCCTCCCATCAATGATCGCAAATTTGAGCACCGCCAAAATCTTTGGCTATTCACATATGAGATTGGGTTGCATAAGTTGTGCTGGCAATAGCCCAGGATTCATAATCCTCATTTCATGCTGGGCGAGCTGGTTTGGATGATCATCCCTGATGCTGCAACCGTGCTGCTTACCAAGAGTTGCCTTTTTGAGAGGGTCGTGGGAACGTATCCGCTTTCTTTGATCCACTCACCTCTTGATGTTCTGAGGCTTGAGCACAAACTACACCTTTCCTTGGATACTACTCAGCTGACTTTGCAGCAGTGCTCAGATTACCCATTTGGGCTCCCACTCATTGAATAGTGGAAACTAAACACTGGAGAGCTAAGGGACCATTATGGCTCACCACTCAAATGAACCATAACAGGTTCAGAACACCATTTTAAGCTTTCCAAACCTGTTTTCAGCTTGTCACCTTCAGCAATGTGAAGAAGGTGATAGGCATGTCACAGATCAAGTTTTGTATAGTTTGAGCTTTGCCTGGTGCATTGAGTACATCAGAAATAAGTGGGAGTGGGTGGCAATCCTTCTTGGTTATGCAGTTTAGACAATGGTAATCCAGGCATAAGTGTAGTGAACCATCTGTCTTCTTAACAAAGAGGATTGAAGTTCCATGTGGTGATTTTGATCAATCAATGAAGCCAGCCTTCAAATTCTTGCTGATAGGCAGAACTTTGCCATCTTCAGTGTTGATACAGAGGTTGGACTCCCAATGTGGAGGCAAATTATAAGCCTCTTTCTTTGAAAACACCTCAGTGAAGTCATGGTACTTTGTGGGTAACATTGAGAAGTTGATAGTGTCCAATGTCACAGTTCAACCAGTACTCTTGTCCTGTGGACAAGTGTGAAGCATGTACTGCTGGGTATCTGGCTGTGAAATGATGACTGAATATGCAGCAGCAGACACAAGAGAAATCAAAGGAGGTGAATGAGTCGTGTTAGAGTTACTACGGAGTCGAGTTCCAGCTCTGGAGCTGGAGCTAGAACTTGTTAGATATGATAGCCGTTACATATTGCCAACGGGAATTTATCTCTGTGTGACACTGACAAAAAACGTCACTTTTGGCCTCGCCGCGTCATGTCCTCGGCCTCATGCTCGTTTTCTGAGCCATGGCGCCAGCAACAGAGAATCCCGACTGGCTTACAGACCCGGAGGACAAGCCAGCACTTGTGGACTTCTTTCACAGTATCAAAAGCCGTATTGGAGAAGGCGGGAATTGGGACAAGACTGCGCTCAATGATGCTGCCACTTACATGGCGTCGCATGGTGCACCGAAGAAGGGTGGACCCAAAACTGCTCAGTCCATAAAGTCTCAGTGGGGCACGGTATGTTATGTATTCTTGTTGAGAGCGCGCACTGACACTTACGTGCATTCAGCTAAAATTAATTGCCGAAGCTCTCATGCTTGTCAAACAGAAGCAATACCCGGGCATGTCGGGGTGGATATACGACGACACGACAGGCTTCAGTGTCATGGAGACCAATCATGCTGAGTGGAAGGAGCTCATGAAGGTGCACAAGATCTTCAAGCCTTTTGTGACACAGGGCTGGGCACTGTACTACACCATGCACGACATCCTCCCCGAGTCGCACGAAGGGCCTTAACGTCTTCAACCTGGTCTTGCTCCCGATGGCTGACTCGCAGCCGCAAGATTCCGATACACAGTCCCAAAACTCTGACAGCACTTCCGCACTCTATCCCACACAGGAATTCGACTTCAGCTTCCTGGGAGATGGGTCACAATCCCAGCCCTTCAGCGACTGGTCCCAATCTGTCTATGGGACACAGCCCGATGATGCCGTCGCATTCCAGTTGGCTTTTGAAAGGACGCCGGCAATGCGTCCTCACTGATTCAGACAAACAGACAAGAACAATGATCTAGATTGTCGTAGTGTAAGTGAAAGACAAGATAGGAATACATGAAAAGAAATAGTAACCTAGATTGTCGTAGTGTAAGTGAAAGACAAGATAAACAAGTACAACTGATGGGAAAGGTTTAAATACTGGGATCATCCATCAAAGATGGTTAGTAATAATTGGACCGGGTTTCATCAGTCAATGTAAGTAAGTGCCAGACTTACACCCTCCCCCACTTCAAAAAATTTGAATGGTTTACGATTCTTCTTCTTTCTCCCACACATCAAGTGCAACTGTGTCTTGCATGTCCTGACCAGGGACCCACTCATCCCATTCTGCACCATATCCTTCCCAACGTACCAAATATTGCTTTCCACGTCCACGTCTGCGTTCATCCACTATCTTCTCAACTGTCCATTCCACTGCACCATCAGGTGTAATGACTGGACCTGGCCGACTTGGTTAACGTGTTGGGAAGAGTATAGGGTCATTAGGGATGTGGCGTTTCAGTAGGTGAGCATGAAATCCTGGGAACAGTTGAGGATTGTTTGGAAGTTTTAAGGTGTATTCAGAACGCTCTGGAAAGGCCTTGACCACTTCATATGGACCATCATCTCGAGGCATGAATTTGGCTACTCGTTTAGCTCCAGCTCGCTTATAATCACGACGGCGATTCGTGGTTGAGAGCATAACTCGGTCACCAATTTGGTATACATCTTCAGCTGCACGATGCATATTTGCATGATAAGCCTGTCTGACTTTAGCAGCTGTCAAGCTGTCCTGAGCTGTTTGTACATCCAACTCAAGCTTTTCAATGAGTGACCGAGCATCCAATTCCTCTACAGTCTCTCCACCAATGGCAGGTGCAAGAGCTGGAATAATCCGAGGTGAATGACCAGATTTCAACTGGAATGGTGAAAATCCAGTAGATGCATTAAGTGAATTCATTATGGCAAAGCGAACTCGTGGTAGTGAGGCACGCCATCCCTTCTGATTTCGGTCCACATGGTAGCGAATAGCCTGAACAACTGTTTTATTGGTACGTTCACTGCCTCCATCTGTTTCTGGATGGTAAGATGTAGACATCTTCAGTTTCACCCCAGTAAGTTTGTGTAGGGCTTCCCAGAGTTTGGATGTGAATGCCTTGTCCCGGTCAGAGATCAGGTTTTTCATTAACCCATTCTCACAGTACCACTCATTGAATAAAACCAGTGCAGTCTGTTCTGCAGTATCATCAGAGTGTACAGCGACGATCTGTACATCTGCACCCATAAGGTCAGTCATAGTAAGGATCATGTCAAAACCTTCATCAGTAGGCAAGGGCCCAATGAAGTCCAATGCAACATTTTCAAAACGACCATCTGGAACTGGAAGTGGATGTAAAGGCCCAACAGGTTTCTTTGTTCGACTTTTATTCCGTTGGCAGTCAACACATGAGGGAATATATGCATCCTCAAGGTCGCGCCTCATGTTGGGCCAATAGAATGAATTTCTCAATGCAGCATAACTCTTTGTGAACCCAAAATGTCCAAGAGAGTCATGGGCTAGATGGTAGGGAAGTTCCCGTACTGCAGGATCCTTAGGAATGACTAGCCTGTCTCTAATATATACTAGGTTCTGACCAGGGCTTCTGCAGACACCTGAGATGCTTCCAACTGCGATACCAGTCTCAAGCTGTTTAGTGAATTCATCTGTATCATACGCGGCAGAGATCCGATGTAGAAAATTTTCATCAGCAGATATATTGAGAGTCCCTGCAGCGGCAGGAATTCGATCCCTCTGAGGTAGGTGTGTCTGTGATAGCAGTACAGCTGCAACTAGAGGTGTCATTTCTGAACTTTCATCCTCAAGGTTGGGCAGACGAGATAGAGCATCTGCAACAGAATTGTCTTCTCCTTTGACATAATGGATTTCATAGTCAAAGTCAGCCATATACATGGACCAGTGGGACTGCCGGCGAGACATATCCTTCTGAGCCTGGAAATATTCCAAGGTACGATGATCTGTCATAACCTTGAAATGGACATTGAGTAATGAACTTCTCCATTTCTTCAGTGCCTTCACTATAGCAAGGAGTTCCTTCTCATGGACAGGATAATTCTTTTCTGCTGCATTCAGCTGATATGAGTCAAAGGCGACTGGGCGAGCAGTTTCCCAAGTCTCTCCAAAACTCAGAACTGCACCAGTGCAGCGATCACTGGCATCTGTGGTGACATAGATTGTCTTTGTAGAGTCCTCATAGTCAATAACGGTAAGACAGTCATGGCCAATGACAATATCTTTTATGGCCTGGAATGCCTTTTGGTGTGCATCAGTCCAGATGGGGAAGGATTTCTCTGCCTCTTTGGTTGTTAAAGGTGTGAGATGAGATGTATGTTCAGCCAACTTAGGCAGAAAAGTTGCAATATAGCGAACTAGTCCAAGGTATCCTCGGACATCAGTAGCAGATCTAGGCTGAGGCCATTGCACAATTCGTTCCACCTTTCTAGGATCTGCAAAGATTCCCTGGGCAGAGATAACATGCCCTAAGAAACTGATTTCCGTTGCAAAGAGTTGGGACTTGCGAGGATTACAATAGAGCTTGGCTTTGCAGAGTGCCTCAATTACAAGCTCAACATTCTGTGTATGTTCCTCAATGGAATCAGACCAGATGATAATGTCATCAACATAGACATGACAGATTTTCCCAATCAGGTGACGCAAGGCTTCTGTGACACGTCTCTGGTGAGTTGAGGGAGCATTGCAACCTCCTTGAGGCATTACTAGCCACTCATATAGTCCCCATGGAGTTCTAACTGCAGTAAAGTGGACATCATCTGGATGGACCCGAGTCTGGAAGAAACTGTTGGTCATATCCATCTTGCCAAAGATTTTTCCTCGACCACAATCTGCTAGAATGTCATCAATCCTTGGCAGAGGAAAGGTATCTCGGACTGTATTCTTGTTCAGTTCCCTGTAGTCATTGACCCAACGAGGATCAATGGAGGGGTCTGGGACTCCACCTGTATATTTTGGGACTACAAAAGCAGGTGAAGAATACTCTGAAGAAGATGGTCGCATTCGACCAGCAGCAATATGCTCATCCAGCATTCGCTTCCATGAGTCCAGATTTTTCCATGCAGGTTGGTATGTTTTCCCCTTCACGGTGATTGAAGGGTTTTTCAGTCGGATACGGTGTAGTATATCTCCAGGGAGATCAGCAGTATTGTCTGGTAAACGGAGAGGGAAAACATCAGCATGCTTAGTTTTCAAACGGATATCCTCATCCTTGAGAAGTTTTTGCAAGTCAAGGTCATCAATGCGATTTTTGACCTGTAACATAACACTGATAGGCAGGAGGGCACTAGAGCCAAGTGGAATAGGTTCAGATAGCACAGGTTTCCACTTTGGCTTCTTTGGAGTTGGTGCTGGTACAGTCCATTCAGGTGCCCACTGACGAGGTGGATGAGTTGGGTTATTGAGCAGATCAAAGCCAGTGGGCTTATCAACTGCAGTGCGGCATGCAGAATCAATGACAATATGCTCCCCAGATAAAAATGGCATTCCCAATATCAACGGTATACATAGACCAACATTGACCTTAGCTCTGACAACCCTAGAAGTCCAATTCCCATCTGCTGATAACACCTTCAACTTCACATATTCCCTGCAGCTCAATGGTGATTCCGATAGTGACGACAGATTATCCTCTTCAGCAGGAAGAGGAAATCGTCGAAGACCAAGCCGTTTGACAAGCTGGTCACTAATAACTATGGAGGGGCAACCAATATCCAGCAATGAGCGAACAGGAATAGGAAATTCAGAGACAGAAGGGCCAGAAAGGGTGACATTGGCATAGAGATGGGGCACAGTCAGAGGGGTCAGAACGTACCCATCACAGTCAGAGTCAGATTCTTCATAATCTGTATCAAGAATATTCTTGGAAGCCCGAACAGCAGCAGTTGGTTTGCGCTTAACCTGGACAGTTTTTCCATGAGTAGCAGCTTGGGCTTCAGCATCTGCCTGTGTGAGAGTACGGTAGGTAGCTGCATCTGGGAAGTCACCATCACAATTCAGTGTACGGTGCCCAATGTAGAATTTGCGGCAACGGCGGCAGCCGTCATGAAGATCAAGGAGAACCTTCTCTGCATCAGTCAGAGGAGGACACTTTGTAATGGTCTTCTTGGCAGGAGGTGTGGTGAGCCTCTGTGCCAGAGATGGCTTTGGTGAGGAAAGACGCTCTGCTAAAGAGAGTTTCCCTTTTGGAGATGATTTTGTAGGCTGAGCATCAATAAGCTCCTGCATGCGCCCAGTTTCAAACTTGAGACGATCATCACGTCCCTTGACCTCAGAGATCCAAGCATTGAGTTCTGTGGAAAGAACAGGCTCTGTATCAAGATCTGTCTGAAGAGTCTCTGTAAGGCCAGCATCCAGAATGTTTCTTCTGAGTCTGCAACAGCAAAGTTTGGTGCAGCCTGTGAAAGAATAGCATTGACATTTTGGATGTCATATGCCCAGTCTGCAAATTTCTGTCCTACTGCCATCTTTGCACCTAGAACCTTGCGGCGCATCTTTCCTTCCCATCCCTTTTCCAGGACCAGAGTTCCAAGTTCTGAGATATAGGCATCCAGCTTCAGAGCATCTATACGGGTCTGGCTAGCCATGTACCACTTCTCCAAGATGGGCTCACACATCTCATCTGCTACAAAGCTAACCAAGTCATCGGCAGTACACTCCTTGCAGTTCTTGAGATATTTCTGACAAGCACGGCGCCACAGATAGAGAATCTCTGGAGTGATAACACCAGCTTCCAGAATAGGACAGCGATCAGGTTTAAGATGGGTGATGGTTGCCAGCACAGGGTTATTGACTGAAGGTGGCATAATGAATCTATCAATGTCACTGTCAATGTCGCTGTCAATGTTGCTGTTGCTGTCACTGTCAGAAGTCAAGTTTAACAACAAGACTGATGGTGGGAAAGGATCAGATGAAAGTGGTAAAGATCTCAGGGAACTCAGTGATACTGATCGTGCTTCTCCTGGAGATGATGGGGTGGGCGCTATGGTGAAAGAAGGATGATTCCGAGTCCACTGCCTGGTGTGGAGGGGAGTAGGAGTGGATGGAGTGCGGCGAGACAGGATGGAGGCTGTCAAAGACTGGAGTGTGGCAAGACAGTGAGGAGGCTGTCTAGGCACCAGTGGGTATGTGTTCGTTGTCAAAAAAAAAAGTGAAAGGACGCCGGCAATGTGTCCTCACTGATTCAGACAAACAGACAAGAACAATGATCTAGATTGTCGTAGTGTAAGTGAAAGACAAGATAGGAATACATGAAAAGAAATAGTAACCTAGATTGTCGTAGTGTAAGTGAAAGACAAGATAAACAAGTACAACTGATGGGAAAGGTTTAAATACTGGGATCATCCATCAAAGATGGTTAGTAATAATTGGACCGGGTTTCATCAGTCAATGTAAGTAAGTGCCAGACTTACAGCTTTGCAGCCGCCAGCACAGTCTCTGTTACCCCTGCCAACTCTGCAATCCTCACAGCTCCCATCATCACAGCAGTCCTTGCAGCCCGCTCTCACTCCTACTGTGGCCCCTGCACAAAAATTGAAGTGCTCCAGCTCTGATAACACTGACATTCCTTGGAAGCGGAGTAAGACTGAAACTGCAGCCGATGCACTTCATGGGCTCGTGGGATCAGTCTCTGACATTGCGGGGGCGCTGTGCAGACTTGCACCTAAGGAATCATCTGCCCCCTCGCCTATGAAAGTCATTGCGAAGGCACAGCAGCTGGCACAGGAGGACACAGATAAGTTTGTCATTACGGAGCATCAGCGGGCCACGCTGAGTTACCTCTTTGGACACAATCCTCAAGCTGCAGATGCCTTTATTGCGGAGGCAGATGCACAAGGTTGTGAAATCCTTGGTAAAATTCTACTAGAAAAATTCCACTAGTCTAGTCCGAGAGCTTCAATGTCATGGTAGTAGTCGTCACAATCCATCTGCTCTTCCAGATACTCCTGATAGTCATTCCACATCACATGAGCTAACTGATCTCATGCATCCTCTGCTCGTTTCTTTTCCGCATTAGAAACAATGTGTGTTGTTGCAAGCAGCCCAAAATCAATGTCCTGGTCTCGATACATGCCTGGCAAGTTGTTGTGCACATCATCAACAAGCCAATGGTCCAAGTCAGCCTCATCATGCGTGAGGATGAAGTTGTGTAGCACGACAAGTGCTGATGGGATTTTTGACTGCACTCACATGGGATAATGTGGTGCACAGGTCAAGATGGTCCACCGGTGCTTCACTACACCAAAAATACGCTCTACCACATTTCATGCAGAGGCATGGCGGAGGTTGTACAACTCCTTATAATTTTGGGGCCTATGAAATATCGGTATATGTTATAATAAGAGCTGAAATGATCAAGTACTGTTGAGCTGCTCGTGCCCATTCAGCCAGGTGATAGTGAGCGTTGCAGAATGGAATAAGCAGGGCATCACAAATACCAAATCCCACATCTGCGAGATAGCATTTGCCAGGTGGGATGGCAAGGCCAGCAAGCCAAACATGAGCATACATAGAGGCATCAGCTACGCACCTGTCCCATCCACTGACAAAAAATAAGAACTGCATATTGAAGTCGACAGCAGCAAGGCAATTTTGTGTCACACCGCCCTTTCAATTCTGTGCTGTATGAAGCTTGGCTGCACTAGGAGAACAATTGATGTGTGTTCCGTCAAGTGCGCTGAGTACATTCTGGAAGTAAGGCCACCACTTGGGATTGAGACGAATGGCCTCTGGAGGTGGGTCCTCAACAGATGAAAGCCAAACATATTTTGTATAGAACTCATGGCCAGCTAGAATCTCCAGCATCTTTTGAAAATGCCTGTCCAGTTAGTGAGCATGTGTCCTTGTGAATCGGCTGATACTGACTCAAAAATTGTGGAATGTGAATGCTGAAAATGTTCTGCAACATGATCGATAGCAAGCCCGGTGACGCAAGTATAGAGAAAAATGGCCAGGGACTCATCAAGCTTGATATGAGCATTATGAGCCTCCATATATCCCATGAGCTGAACCCGGCAAACCAGGGCCAGAAAAACATGATGGCACATTCCAAGAGCAATATAAATACGGTCTGGGTGCCCCCATAATAACTTGTTCAGCCAAGCGCGGCCCGAGAGAGCAGATGTATGCATTGGGGTTTTGTAGATCTGGGGCGCCATATACAACACTACACCCAGAATTACGTACTGGACAATGGTGGCAGTCAGCGCACTAATCCATCGGATAGTTTCCTCCTGAGTATGGGCAAGCGGAGGCATTGGGGGACAGAGAGAGGGCAAGGACATGACGCAACGCGACATGAGGCGTTAACACGTTGTCAATGTCACACGGAGATCAGTTCCGATCAGCAAGATTGTACCGGCTATCATATCTAACGAGTTCTAGCTCCAGCTCCGGAGCTGGAACTCGACTCTGTAGTACCTCTTAGGTGTGAGTGCATATGGAATTTCCATAGAAGGAACTAGAACTGGATGACAAACCTAAGAACCATCCAAGCACAGTTGCAAGGAGGACCAAAGGAATATAAAATTGTGAGGTGGCCAGCCCCTGCCAGAAGCTTGGCAGCAGCAAAGGAACAGATGGGAAGGCAGGAAGGTGGTAAGTTGAGGTCTTTGCGAGAGAGGTGGTGGGGATGGTGTCATCCCCAAAAAGTGTTTGGAGATAAAATGGATCTGGAGCTGCATTGGGAAAGCTTATGAAATGGTCTGATCCCCACATATTTTGCTGATTGCTCAAGAAGACTCAAAATGACTGGGTCAAGGAAATGGAGCTGCCCTGCTCACATTTCAGGACCAGATAGTGTGAATCTGAATGGCCTTATTGTAGCAGCAAATATTCTGATTGGATGGACCGGCAGGGCAACATGCATAGCCCAAATGGGCCATGCACAACTACTGCTTAGGCCAGTACAGAGGGACAAGGCTATGAGAATAGTGTGTGTAAAGGAGTGTTGCTGTGCTAGAATGTTTTAATGATATCATTGGTTCTGTACAGCATAAAAACCCCTCTGTAGTAGATAGAACAATATAGACCCCTCACCCTCTACTCTTGCAGCTCCCCTTCTAAACTGCCTTCAATCTGCCTTCACCACCCATCTTTTGCCAAAGTCTTCACATATTGAAGGCCTACAAATTGTCATTTCGTACTTGTTAATCTGTATTGCATTATCCATTATCTGTCACTATGAATTGTTGTTCGTACTTGTTAATCTGCGCATGTAATCTGTAATCTATAGTTTGAAATCCAAAATCCATAATCTGCAATCTGAAATCTGTAATCCACAATCTGAACTCCATAACCTGTAATCCACTATTTGATAAGTGAATTGTCATTCATATCTGCTAAACTGACATGAGTAATCTGTAATCTGACTCAGTTGCCAGTGATTGGCATCTGCATGCTTCTGACCTGATCAGAAAAACCTGCTACCTTCTTGTGTCATCTTCCCAACCACTTCAGGCCTTCCACAGCCTAACCCCATATACTTATTTGCCCCCTCCCACCAACTCTTTAGTTTTCCTACCACACCTCCTTCTATTGTTATCTCCTACTATAAATGTATTTTAATACAGACCCACTTCACTATCCAATTCTTGGACTTATGAGAAACTCCTGAATAAAGTCATTTCTGGAGGACTTCATGTATAACCATTTATACACCTGACAATGGTGAGGGACACAAGGACCACAAGGGACAAGATCCATAAGGCAATCATAGCAATGATGAAGGACTAATGGAACAGTGGCATACAAAGCTGAGACTGTTCAGCTACTGGATCCAGATCCAGACTCTGAATCCAATTTTCTTTTTGAGTTATCATAAGCGATGGTGTGATCTAACATGACAAGCAAATTTTCAATGCATTCTCAACGCGTTTCTTGTAAGAATGCCTTCTTCCACAATGTGTGGGGTTCAGCTTCACCTCCTTGTGGCTGCAGCATACTTCTGACATCTGGTACACCTTGCAGTGGTTCTCTATGTCAGCCCACTTTACTGGAAGCAGGATTACCATACCTTGGCTTTGAGTGGGCAAGCTTGGGTGGATGAGCTCATTGTAGGGCATCCAGACAGGATCAAAACTGAGTTGGGGATAAGATTTCATGTCTTTCCTGCACTTTTGGCCAAACTCCATTCTATTTCAGGAATGGCAGACTCAAAACACGTCACCTTGGAAGAACAACCTTCCATTTTCTTATACACCTGCATAACCGGCTTGCCTACCTGCCATGTTGGAGAATGATTCCAATGCTCCAATGAGACTATGTAAAAGTATAACATTGCTTCCTTTTCTGGGCATGCAGCTCATAATAATCCAGTCCTCATTGCACTTTCATCACCTCCACTTGCCTGCTGCTCACAAGATATGTTATCCTTGTACATGCTGAGTGTCTGGGAAGGTTAAGCCACTGATGCAACACTTTTTCTTGACGCTTGCACGAGTGATCTCTGGCAGGCAAATATTACCTTGCTGATGCTGGTTTTGGCAGCTGCGATGCAGCCCTTGTTCCATACCGAGGTGAAAGGTACCATTTGACTGAATGGGGACGCACTGACGTCAGGTAATCCTCCTGAATAGCAGATTTAAGGACACAACTCAATCATTTCAATAGACCAGCCAAGTTGCGAGAGCTATTCAACCTCCAATGCACCCAACTATGGAATGTAGTTGAGCGTATTTTCAGTGTTGTGAAAGGCTGATGGGCAATTCTTACTCAGCCTCCAGAATATGACATAGATATTCAAGCACAGGTTCCACCGGCCTTAACAGCTCTCCACAACTTTATCCTCAAGCACGACTCCATGGAATGGGATGGTATTCTTGAGTCAGAGGTGGAGGATCCAAACCTGGGAGCACAGCATAAAGGCAACAACTTTGGTGCTCTTGCAGGTGGCATAACAACAGTACAAGAGAAAAGGCGGTCGGAGGCAAGGCAATGTAGGAAAGTTATCAGGAAGTTTTGCGTGAACAGGGCGAGATATGATGTTAAAATAATATAGTATAAATATGACTATCTGTTAAACATAGTGCTGAACAGTCCCATGGAGTACTTGTGATGGAATACTGTGATGCCAACCTTTCCGAGCTCGTAGATGATCCAGGGGATGCACATGTCCTCGGTAAGCAGTGCACAGTAAACATCTGCCATCTCAACATCCTCCTTTATGAGCTGGCCAAGTGCAAAGCGTTCCTGAGGCATCATCCAATCCTCCTGCTGTGCAAACATAACCACCAAGATTTTGCACTGAGGACCGGTCTGAAAAGCAGGGGTCGATGGAGCTGGAGTGACAGAGGTTGACACTGTACATTATAAGAAGGTGTGAGGAGGGATTTGGCTATACTTGCGAAGATGCCATTGAAATCCTGGGCTGCAGTGGCGAGATTGATGATTCCTTGAGCACCTCCACTGAGACAAGATTTTTTGCAATGTCCTCTGGTGAGCTGCTGCACAGTTACATGCTTTTAATCATGGATGGCACTGGAGAGGAGGACTACCAGCACATTAGCGTCACACAGATAGATAGATAAACACTACTAGAGTAGATGATTCACCAGGAATTGACAAAGCCTTTACATTTCTACTGATTCAAGTCAAAACACCACTCCCTAGTCCGGAACCTTTCAATATCTCTGCTTTTTGTGACTCAGAAGAATCTATATATACCATTGAAAACTTTTTGACCCTCATACAACTTCAGAATGGAACTAATGAGGGAATTGGCCAAAACGAGGCGAATAGGTTGAACTGTGACAGATGTCACGCATTTGTGACCAGTTGAGTTCTTCGCCCAAACTTGAACAATATAGGGCGTGTTCCTCACCGGTGATGCTATTACTTCGCTCAAAGTGTCTAGTATGTATCTGGAGCCAGTAAATAGATGCAGATTTGTTTAAATGCCACAAAGAAGTTTTGGATGATTGAAATGTGCCATTTGGGAGCTTTAGAACACTGCAGTACTGGCAACACTCAGAGGTGGGGGCTGAATTGTTGTTGAAGACATATATCCAGGCTAAATAAGTGCTCTGAGTGTTAGGATTATCTTTGTGGACCCCACAGACCTTGGAGATGCAAGGTTTTGTCAAATCAACTTTTGAAAAAAGGCATAGAAATCATATTTTCACATGCATCGCTTGAGCTCCACATGCCTGTGGAGTTTATAAACATTTTTTTCCACTGAAAGAAGCCCACAAAGTGTACAGGGGATCTGCTACACTAAGGAACATGGTCAACACGGGTTTGATTGAGAACAAACAAATGCAAACATGCCACTGCAATTAAGGGTGGTGCCAGTTCTCACATTCAATGTCTCAGTATCTGCACACAGACTGGGTTGCAGCACTGGGTTGGCACATGACAAGGCCTCTGCCATTCACCAGGAGTTGTGAGGGGAAAGAGGGCATGACCATTTAAAGTGCACAGGCCACCCTCCATCATAGTGCATGATTGGTGACCATCCAAAGTGATGCATCAAGATTCATTCTGTGAGGTGGAGATGCACATTGAACTCAAAAGTAGAGGTTTACAGAATGGCAGTGTTGAAGGCACACAGAATGTATGCTGGTGGCAGCAGTCACAGTATGAAAAGCAGGGTGGGCCGGCTAGGGCCAGACATGACAATTTCACAAGCACTGTGCATTTAACTCACTCTGTAATGTCTGTATTGCAAAGTACACAAGACGTCAAGGTTTCATTGTCCTGATGCTCCCCCCTTGCTGACTCATCCTTGAAAAGATAGGCAGCAATGCCTGCCAATTGGCCAAATGAAGTGACAAAATGCTGTCCAGAGATGCGCAACAAACATCAAAATGGTGCACATTATATCAGTAGCATGTGTTCTCCGTAGCCACACCTGCAGCAGGGACAAGAATAGTCAATGGAGGTGGCACAGAGTCAATGGCTGAGACTGAGTTGAGTCACAATATAAAAAACTGAGTTGGAGCTGAAAGTTGATGTAATTGGACCAAAATAAATCTTGTAGCACCCAATGGCAGACTGAAAGTTTAGAGGCCATTGCAATGGTAAATGAGAGAGCAGGAGGGTGGAAGATGAGAATTTGCTTTTTGGGAACTGCACAAAAAAAAAGTTTGATCATTCTCAGTACTTTCCAGATCAACTGTCAGTTCAAACTCGCTGTCATAAGGTGTAAAAGTTGTAACAGCATGAGACCACAGGTGTAACACAACTCACCTAGACTTGCTTTGGTACCAATCATCAGCATAGTGGCTGAGAGATGCCATTATTTCTCACTCAAAATTGATGTTTCATAACTCAATGTATACAGACTTTCTCAACATTCTGAAGCCACAGATTGAAGGATATCAGAGCTAGACACATTCTTATCTTTGGACTTTTTCCAACTAGAGTCAATTTTAGCCCACAAAAGAGCAAAGGAAAAAAAATTCAAAATCCGTGGCTAGGCTCTTCCCACAGCATCAGGGAAAACCTCCCCTGGAATTTTGTGCAATTTCTTTGTAAAAATCTTGGTTGTGAAACTGTTTGCAAAATTTGTGGAAGCTACGCATCATTTTGATTGACCCGAACTGTAGTACATTACCACACTCTTAATTTTCTCTTTTTCTTTACTCTCCCATCTCTCTCTGTCTCTCTCTTACATTACATTCCTATAAGCTTCTCGCATAACACAACCCCATAAACCCACACTTCATGCCATTCCAACCAATTGCGATACCAAATCCCAATCTTACAATACTGACAAAACTATATTACCATACCTTTCCTCATACTTCATTTTATTAAACTTAGATTCTTGAAACCCGTAGAAACCCATGCCATAGTTACCTCTTCGTACTTCTACCATAGCCCAGTCAGGCTGCATGTAGGATAGAAAATGAATTCATCATCATCATCATTGTCAATCAAAATTTCTGAATATTGAAGTTGACTGAAGCTTGAACAAAAAAACATTTCAACAATTGATTTTGACAACCACCCTTCTACCTGGAGATCTCACCAATGGTTGTCAGCAACAGCAGGGTTCCAGTTCAAACCACATCATGTCCTACGATGGCCCTTGGTTTAAACTGGTTTAAACCATGTTGGTTCCAACCAAACTTATTTTGCTCATATAACTGGCCTCTAGATGTATGGTTTAAACCACATGGGCTTGAACCATGGTTTAAACCAAAACGGTTCGAACCGTGGTTTAAACCCAAATGGTTTGAACTGCAGTTTAAACCAAAACAGTTCGAACCACGGTTTAAACCAAAACAGTCTGAACCACATCAGTTGAAACCATGGTCCAATGTTGTTCAATCCATGGGCTAAACTTGTAGTTTGGGGTTTTAACTGACTTGTGCTGGAGATTGAGATTGTGTGACTTATCACAGTCCCTGTAAGAGCTTGTAGAAGGAAACAAAAAATGCCTGTGCTTCACTTCACAGCAGGGTATGAAATAAACAATGCATTCAAGTGCAGAATTGAAATAATGAAAACAAGAAATAACCGAACCTGGCTGAAAGGTAAGTCACTCTTCTCCACAGCAGGCACTGTCCCTGTCCAACCAGAATGAAATGGAGAAGATTGTCACTTTGAGGCCATAATCTCGTAAGTCGGCCTTACTTGCATTGGAGGAGCAATATTATTTTGATTCCTATTGACAGTATGCCAAGAAAGAGGTTCTGAGTGAAATACAGGGTAGTAGTACAGCCGTTCATCAAGAATATCCAAGTGCCCAGAACCAGAGTTGAGGGTTTGATCCAAAATTGAACCAGCTATGAAAGTAGTGGGTGGCAAGGAATTTGAAGGGTGTGATTGGTAAGCTGTGGAGATAGAGGGCAGGAACAGTGTCTATTTTACAGTAGGAAGGAATGCCAAACACCTATGTGGCCGCAGGTCCAAGAAGCCCCCATGTTGTGAAACATGTGCCAAATTAGGTTGGTTCAACAACAGTTTAAAAGCACAGGATGAGCCAGCTCCCTAGAGTCTGCCCAATGTGGATTAATTTCTGAAGTGGTGGGTTCAAGATTCTCAAGATGACGAGCCACGGCACAGACGTGTCATCTCAAGCCAGTGGGAAGTTTGACATTGTGCACTTGCATCTGTGATATCAATTGAATGGACACCACAGCAGTTAATGGGAATTCAGGGAGAAAAATGATAAACAACTGCTGTAGGATCTTAAGCAGCAGAAAAGAGACAGTGAAGTGCAGTAGGCTGTAAGGAGATAGAACCAAATACTCCCAAATGAATTGGGTAGTAACTCTTAATAGAATGTGTCATGGCACGCAATTCTTGGAAGGGAAAACACTTGTTTTAAGGTGTAGAAACTGTTTCATACTTTAACAGCCCTTGTGCAATCCACTTGCATGAGATTCAAAAACATAAAGACAAATATCACATTTGACACATAATTCATTGCCGCATTAAACAAACACCTGATTAAGAGTTTCACACAAAAGTTCTACATTTACATAGGGGTGTATGAGAGCTATCTACCATCTTGAATCGGATTTTGACATATTAATTCTACATTTACTTTGGCTCAATCAAAATGCAGAGGCATCTGGCAGAATATGGACCACCCATCTATCAACGCAAACTGTGGCACTCTGATGCATGCAAGCCTTTGCCTCAAACTCTCCAACACCCATCTAAAGCAATCTTTTTGAGACTTAGGGATAATTGCCCTCAGAGTAGTAACAAAACTGTGAGGTGCTGGTACTACTTAAATTTGACAGTGAATTGTTTTGGTTATTAGCTGTCAAATTTGGTATTCAGCTGTTCCTGAACAGGTTCCAGATCACTTACCGACACCTAAGGAGACCAACAACATTGTAGTCAAGAGGGTATATACCTCTCATACATTCCCATGTACATGGGGAACATGTATGTTAGTGTATTTACTTTTAACTCCTTCCAGTCTACCTTTGTTTTACTCTCTTGACTCTGTATGGCAATTTTGTGAAAAAAATATTCACCAAGTTTCTAAATCTTATGCAATTGGAATGCACAAGGGCTGTTACAGCTAATTGCAGTACCGAAGGCACAGATCAGAAATGTGCTGTTTTGGGATGCTTTCAAAGAATTTCCGATATCTCAGTGAGTTCTACACTGATTCACCTGAAACCTAGATAGAAATACTCAGCTAATTTGTGCGCAATTAGTGATAGAAAGGAACCTTCAAAAATATTATATGTTTGATGACATTGCTTCAAGGGACCGTTTTGTGGATAAATACAGTTTACCAGCATCTAGACACATCTGAATGATGTAGAATCTTGTCAGAAAATGTTTTCATACATTTTAAAAGATGTGATAGAGTCAGATTTTGAAGGAGTTCTGCAGTTGGGCTCAAATATCCCATTGTTTGCTGATTGCAGTATATTACTGTTGGCTCGATGCCATTACAAGCATGATAAACTAAGATATTGAAGATTCAGACTCTATCACACCTCACAAAACCCATGGAAGTCATCTCACACAAAAATCTAGGGCATTTGAACATGCCTAGATATCGGCAGATTGAATTGACCCCCAAAATGACCCCCCCAAACCCAGCTCACCAACTATAGAATATTTTCGCAACTTTCTTTCTATCACTAATTGTGCATGAATTAGCTGAGTATATCTATCTAGGTTTCAGGTGAATCGGTGTAGAATTCACTGAGATACCGGTAATTCTTTGAAAACGTCCCAAAAACAGCACATTTCTGATCTGCGCCTCTGGTACTGCAATTAGCTGTAAAGTATGAAACAGTTTCTACACCTCAAAACAAGTGTTTTCCTTTCCAAGAATTAAATGTCATGACACTGATTTCCTTTTATAGGTTCTTACTTCCAGTGAATGTGACAAGTCACACAGTCCATCACAATCTCGGTTTTCAGTAAATGTCGGTTAAAACCCTAAACTACGAGTTTAGCCCATAGGTTCAACCACATTGGTTGAAACCATGGTTCAAATCATTGCAGTTTAAACTGTGGTTTGAACCATTTTGGTTTAAACTACGGTTCCAACCACATTGGTTGAAACCATGGTTCAAATCATTGCAGTTTAAACTGTGGTTTGAACTATTTTGGTTTAAACCGCGGTTCCAACCATGGTTCCAACCATTTTGGTTTAAACCACGGTTCAAACCCATGTGGTTTGAACTATTTTGGTTTAAACCGTGGTTCCAACCATGGTTCCAACCATTTTGGTTTAAACCACGGTTCAAACCCATGTGGTTTAAACTGTGTTGGTTTAAACCATAAATCCAGAGGCCAGTTATATAGGCAAAATAGTCATGGTTAGAACTAACATGGTTTAAACCGGTTTAAACCAAGGGCCATCGTAGGACATGATGTGGTTTAAACCAGAACCCTGCTAGGGTACTGGTTGTAATGGTCACCTGGTCACCCTTTCACTGGCAACATCAGAGAGGTTGTGCATAAGCCACTGCAGCCACTGGGTGGCTCTCACATGCACAAAAGGGAGGCTCCACCACCAAAAATATGATGTGAGTGGCTGTGAGTGGCTCATTGGAGCCACTCACCTGCTATTTTTGTGCATGGTCTGAGAGCCACTGTGTGGTGCCAGTGGCTCATGCAAACTTGTCCATTATGAACACTCAATTGACAGCCCACTTACTGCAATAACCTGAGGTAGCACGCTTCGCAGCAAAGCCCACTATCTCAGAGTCTGACATGAACTCAGAGCAGACATGAACTCAGAGCATCAGTTTAATATGTTTCCGGTTGTCGAGACTACTGAACCGGAACTTAGATTGTATTTTATAGGGCTCCCTATTTTTGACCAGAGAATATAAAAAACGGCATCGAGCATGTTCGGCCGTCCCTGGGAGCATTTAACATCCATCATTCATATTTTTCATTACCACCCCCCATAAGTTATGGTTTCAAGTACATATTATGTCGAAGTTGCTGAAGCGGAGATTGAAAAGAAAATACAGTTGGAAGAAGGGTTCAAGGAAGATACAGCTATGACTCGAGGTTAAGTGAAGATACTTTTGGGAACGTCGGAGTCTTATAGCAGTGTTTGCTCAGTTTTTCAGATAATTGTCGCCAGCGACAGTTCGTTGGTCACCGATGTACCTGCACATATTCAACAAAGGGAATTCTGTATACTGAGCAGTGAACCATACCGCGAATCACTGGTACATGCTGGGTCTGCGCAGCGGGAGCGGTTTAGACAACACAGATGAATGGATGGAGAAAAAAATGGTGCTTTCAACCTGTGTAAGTACATGCAGTATTCATGTGGTGTGGAGGCACTAACCTTTTGATCTACTGTCGTCTCTGCCGTTTCGGCCTCGTGGGAGCCATTGGAACGGCCTTACGCTTCACGCGCGTCAAGGGTGTCACGGGATTGAAAGACGGCTGTGATATGATTGGATGTGAGGGTGAGTGGACCGAAGATGGTCCTGCCGCGGGAAGCGCCGCTGAATCAATGAGGTGAACTTCAACTCGAATCATGGCATCAAACAACTCTGTACCTTGAGCAGCGAGTGCGAATCCAGAAACCGATTTCCGAGGCACCCGCTTGACGGGAAGTGGAACTCGGGTAGAAAAACTTGACGGCGAGGGCGCAATGTTCGCGCGAGACGCCATCAAATGGGCTCTTTCGAGGCGAGCTAACCTCACGAAGGAATCTTCTGCAATGTGGTTTTCGTCCCCTTCTCTGGCTATAACCCCTCGGACATCAACTTGGGAATGAGATAACTCTGCTAGCTTTCTTTTGGCCTCGGCGACCTCCTCTAGGGATCCACTAGTCTCTACAATGGTACTGAGTGCTAAGATCTCGTGCCTTTTCGCCTCATTACGAACCTCCTCGGATTGGCGGCAGGTTATGCGATTTTTCTCGAAGTTATTCAAAATCAACAATCCGTCCAGAGAAGTAACCCTTGATATCATGACATAGGGTGCTTCCGTTCCGGAGCAATGCCGAAGATTAACGACAGTTTGCTGCAGTGTTTTGCCCTGAGACTTGTGCGCGGTCATGGCGAAAGCAGGAAGAACAGGCAGTTGAGTTCGGCGAATTGATCTGGTCTGCTTCGAGTGGTAATGCGTGAATTCAATGCTGATAGTGTCCTCCAGAGCGACGACATGGTGGTCTGGCAATCCCTCGATGATTCCAGGAGATGTGTCTGGCGCCTCAATTACACATGAAATAGCATGTCTTCGGCCCTTAGCGTCCAATCTGTACTGTACACTTTTTAAAATACCAGCACAACCATTGACTACGCCTCCAGGTACGTCAAAATTCTGCGAAATCATTACTGGCATCCCAATGACCAGAGGGATTTTTCCAAGCCGCTGGTTCGTTTGTCCGGAATCCATACGGTTCAGCCGTTCAGTAAGGATTTCATCTTCGATCGGTTTATTCCTTCCCAGTGTATCACTTGCATAATACCAGTGCAAGGTACGTCCCGTTGCACCTGCAAATGCTTGGGCTGCTTTGACATTCAGCGCATCCTTTGTGGCATTGTCTGGTACTATAATCGGGGCACGACGCCATCTGTCTTCACTCCAATCAATGTTCAAATTGGAAAGAACTCTGGTATTGAGTAAGGCGTAGTCAGAGTCAGTGCATCGGCCTTCTCGGAGTCGCCCTAGTAGGGCTAAAAATCGTTCATTCTCCGGGCCGCTTTGGCGCTTATTCTCGGTGAGAAGCACTACCGTCTTGACTGATAACCACAGCAATTTTCCAAAGACAACCTTTTGCTTGGGCCTGGTGTCAGCGGTATAAAGTGCACCAGGCTTTATTATGTTCGCATATAACCTTTTTTGACCCACAGGTGGCAGCTGCGAGAAGTCCCCGGCAAAGATAATGTTGATACCGCCAAACGCGTCGGTGTTTCCTTTTGCAGTACTAAGGGCTTCGCTAATATCACACAAGAATGCACAACCAATCATCGAAACTTCATCGATGAATAGATAATCTACCCCCTCCCACATGGACATCAGATCTCTGCGAGCTTTACTATTCATTCCAAACTTTGACTTCTGACTCAAGTTTAAGGCTGTGTGTAACGTCATCCCCGAAATATTTCGTGCGGCAACTCCCGTATAGGATGCGAGGCGAAAGCGACGTCCTTGGCCACGTCTTGTGAAAAAGTCAGTCAGTGCGTTTATAACTCTGGATTTTCCGGTACCACCTGCACCGCCGAGGAACATGCGCAATGGCTGATCTCTCCTTTCTAAACTTTGCTCAGATATCAATTTGAAGGCCCTTGATTGCTCGATGTTCAATGTATATTCTGCAATTACCTCTTCAATAGAAACGGGAGTTTGACTGTCTTTCCCAATAGACTCTGATTCGGAGTGGCCGGCATGTGCTCCAGCGACATCCTGATAGCACTGCACCGGAGACCGAAAGTCTGAACCATCTCTGATTATATCTACTGCAGGTTGGATTTTTGAACTGTCCTCGAGAACCGCAGTCGGTTGATCCTGAAGTGAAGCAGATTTCTTCCATTTCTCCTTCCTTGCTTCGTAAGATTTTTGCCATCGATGCTCTTGGAGTGGGTGAGTCTCTTGCACGAATTCATGCCGTTCTGTGTCAATAGAGCTCTGTTCAGATAAATTCCGTTGAGAATACGAGAACATTCCACTGAGCTCGGCAGAAGCAATCGAGTCAAGAATGTGTGACGCAACTTCACTAGCATGATTTGAACGAGAGAGATCCATTGTTTCAAGGTGGTCCAACATTGTGGTCTCGTTCTCTTCATCAAACATATCCTCTCCAGCTGCGGCCGTCCGTGCAATCTCACCTTATATTTCGGCTCTTCTCCTGTTGCTTCTGTTCGCAAAATGGGAATCCCTACTGTCCTTACATTCATGCAAAATTTGAATGTTGTCGATGGCTTCTAACACAAAGGGCGAACACGCATCACGGAATGCCAGATATGCCTCCTGCCAGGATTGTCCGGGTAATCGCAGGTCACTTGCATGTCTCCAAGGTTTAAATAAAATGAGCATGAGCCTCCCGTGCTTCTGTTTCAGGTCTTCAACATCACGGCGCGGCATTGCTGGACCGATCGGTACGGGAACTCTCCTAGAGGCAGGGGATCTCACACGCAAAAAATGGCTCGTTTCTTGAATGTGGTCAGAATTTAGGGGCACCTTCGGTCTCAACCGTCCAGAATAATCCAAGATGTCGCCTATGTCCTCAAGGTCATCCAGATACTCCACATCAGCCAATTCGTCATTTTCCTCTGGCTCGTCGCGATGTTTGCGCTTTGCACTCGCTTTAGAAACCTTTTCTATCTGTGCTACAAAATCCCAAACACAGACATCCCTCAAAACTTCACCTCGACTTCGATAATCAGCAACCTGGTTGGCAGAGGGTAGGGGCCGGCCAGCGTCATCAAAAATTAAAGTAATCTCATCTTCGGCTTCTTCATGAGGTTCATCGGTTTCGGCAGAAGTTGCATCGGGCACAGAGTGGACGGCGGTGACAAATTCAGGTTAATCTTCGGAATTGGTTAGGCCCTGCTCTTCTTCTGATCCCAATTCATTTGATTGAATGACTGGAGCTGATAATTCCACACTGGTTCGATAGCATTCAGGACTTGGAGCCTCATCATTGATGAATTTCACGAAACCAGTCCAATAGAGACTGCTGAATTTATGACTCGTGAAGTGGTCTTCATAACCCATCAGATATGACACTACTTGTTGAGCAGACAATTCCTGCTTCGCAATCATCGCATGCGCACATTTTTGCAACAATCGGCGGGCCCTAACAGTGTAGTCGTCTGCATTTGGATCATACTCCCCGAGCCTTCCAACGGCAAGTTCAAGAGCGGCATACGCCACATGTGCTTGCAATTGAGTCTTTGTGATATAATCTGTGATGTAATACAGGATAGCCTTCGCTGCAGGCCCAGATCCAATGAACTTTATATCCATATTGCATCGAATAGCCTCCAGCATGGTCTCGTTGAAATTATTAACCAATCCATCAAGACATCGCAGGGTAAGCTCACCAGTTTCTGGATCAAATACGCTGACAGGAACCGTGTTCTTTTCATCCAGATCAAACCTACATTCCTTGGGTTCTGGGGCGCCACGCCAATATTTGTAACACGTTGGATGATGGGTGTGAAACTGGCACTTTTTCACCAAGTTATGCAGATCTTTTTTACGAGAAATGGATGCATTCTGGCCAATATCTGATTCTGTAGGGCCACGCGTGGCGCATTGATGCACTTTTCCGAGATCTAACTCAAAAGTTGGATCCGGGTCTGCAGGAACACTATTTGAAATTGTGTCATCAAGAAATGCGAGAAGTTTCTTCTGAAATTCAAGGTCGCAGCCGTTTGCTAGCGCCTTCTCCTTTATCTGATTCGGATTCAATCCACCCTCGAGCCATACAAGCATATGACAATGCAATGTGCCTCGTCCTTGCGCTTCAACACACCCATAGTATGCTTTAACCACTCCAAGGATACCACCTTCCAAGTCGTCCTGCTTTGGATCATAACCCAATATTTCCGAAATGAAAGCCTTCATGTAAACATTGAAGAACTCAGCCGCAACTGCTGGATTTTTAGCAATCAAGCATGACTGGTTGAAGTAATCCGGTACAGTGTCCATTGTCAGCTTGTCCAAATCGATCTCATCGCCTGCCAGAAATTTCACGAGTGGATTGTAAACGTCGGCAGGATTTATGGTGAGATAAAAACTAGGAAGTCCCTTCTCTATCATCAACCCCCGAATCTGGTTTCTCATAACGAGCTTGGATTGGGAAGAGCGTTCGACATGTGCGTTAATCAAATTGACCTCTCGCATCAATTTCAGTACTCGACGTTCCTCATCGTTGTTTGCAGTCTTGCTGTCACCATTAGCGATACGCTCTGAAACTAAATGAACTGCGTGGGGTGAAACCGTCGCGAACTGAGCAGCAACACGATCAAAGTTCTTTCGCTTTACCTTGAAACTGGTTCTAAACAATACTTGACGGCGCTGCATCATATTGAATGCCGTGAATAAAAATGAATAGTGCATTTGAAAGCGTCGATCGGCCAGGTTAAACAAGTGTTTGACGTGGGTCTTCATGGCCAGTGGAGTGCGACGTCTTTCGTCTTCGCAACCACCAATTCCATATGGATACAATGTTGGATATATCATGGGAAACAAACCCGGATTATCGAACTCGTTGACTGGGCTCTTTCCGTGGGGGATACCAATATAATTGCTTCCCGGAAGGTTCATGTGGTTTATTGTAGCCTGGCGAAGCTCATTAAAAGAAGCGTGGCCATCAACATCCATCACAACCACAGACTCAAAAGGTACGGGCTTCGTTGCTGGCGGGTTATTGATTGTCGACAAGTCGGGAACAGCTGCACCAGATTCTACATTTCGATCATTGCTACTCTGTGAGCTAACTGGATTCGCCTCTTGGGGAGTGGGACAATAAGACGAAGTTGTCGCGTTGATTCCAGCAGAGGGCAAGATATGTTGCACATGGAATGGAAGAATTGTCTCGTCAGGCTGACCGTCAAATACATGCCGATTAATTTCAATGTCCTTGTACAGTGGATTATGAAGTGTAAGCCAATCCAGAGCAGCAATAACCTTCTCCTTTCGCACTGTCAGTGGTTTTGCCTTTTTCTGGAGCCATTCCTTTGTTGGAGGATTCGAGCCAACAAAAATTACGCAGACAGGTGTGACAACATCGTCAATGGAGGGAGGTAATACCTTGGCAATATCAGACGGCCTCTGTGGATAAACAATAACGTGGCCCCGAACACCTCGTTGAGTGATTGGAGTAATCGTCTTCTTCCTTAAGCTGAATGATCCAACATTTAGCTCGGCACCGAGCAATCATTGCCTCCTCGATAACCGTCAGATCAGTGAGCTCGGGAGGAACTGGTCCCAAAAAGTTGAAATTCGCTAAGGCCAGACGTGGAACTTTACCGCGCTTCAAGAAGGAGCAACAACTTTTGCACGTAAGGAGAACTGAATTTCCGGCCTCATCAGAACTAATACCGTCTGGGTCTATCAATGTCTCACTGAATATTCCTTGGTTGAACGGCATGGGCGGCGGGATGCAATCTGTGTCAAGCCACGGATCGGGCTGTTTTTCAAAAGGTTCAGTTGTGGCGTCAACATCCATAGGCTCGCAACTAATAGTATCCTCGACTTCCATTGCTGACTCTGAGACCGATTTGTCTACTTCTGCATCCCAATCTGGGCGGTTAAGAAGATTCAAGTCAAACTCCTCTAATCCCAGTTTACGCTGGTCCTTCATCAAGGTCCTCCCAGAACAGCTAGCGCACACAAACTTCGACTGAGATTCGGCACAAATGCGGAGGTTGAAATTTTCTTTCAACTTTTCCTTGAGAGACTTTTGGTATAAATCTCGGCCATTCGCTGGAGAGGGCCGCCTTTTCACGAGACATTTTTTCTTTTTAGGCCATCTTTCTGGTCCGCTCGCTTTGTCTTGAGGTGATTCGACTTTTTTTCCAATGCGCAAGCGTTTAAGATAGGCCTTAAGATGTTTTCGCAGGTGACCAACCTTGTCTTCGGGTTTGAACTCGATGTTATGGATTTCAAGAATGCGTCTCAAGGGACGGGTTGATATTTTGCCTACCACGGAGTTCAGAATGGCTATCTGAGTCGCCACAGGGTCAAAAATCCGATAGTTCGAATGATGAGGACATAGGGGATGATAAATTCAGTAAGTTAGCACATCCTAGATGACGATAGCCATACTTGTGAAGCCCGCATTTACCGCCACTGATATGTGCTCCCAAGAAATTTCTGGTGTCCTTCAGATGGTGTCGATCAAGCTGTAATCCGTGCAAAGCGCCAAGTGCAACCAACGGCGCGTTGGGCAAATTTTCAATCCAGTCAAATACTGAGTGCAAATGATTGGCCACTTCGTGAGTTGAAACAAGCTGATGCCTCTTTTCCGCGAGTGCGCGTCTTACAATTTCCGTATCAATCCCATCGGACAGACCCAAGGAACCCGCTACAATAGCCATGTCAGAATCGGATAGTGTTGAAGATAAGATGACACTGTAAGCAGCAAAGCTCATGTCAGCAGGCGAACTAAATGCAGAACTGAGACTGTGGCATCCGGGAAGATGAGAGAAAAATTTGTCTCAATTCGGGTTCAGCGTTGCGCAACTCCCGCTCAAAATATGATAAATCAGTGTCTGACGGCTTTGTTTCACACTTAGACCTCGCGACGGCAATCCATGAAAATCCAACTGATTGTATACACTATATGGATCACAGCTTAGAATATTTACAAGGGGATTGAGCGAGAGAAAAACACCATCTAGATTGCTAGTACATTGCGGGGGTCCCGAAACAACACATGAATGAGATGAAGAACTAGCATTTGTACCGAACTCCGTAGAGATGGCCTTCTGCCCCGGATGGGCAGGGACCTGCCACGTATGGTCAGGCATCCGCCACGTATGGTCGGGCATCCCTCCGGGATGGGAACGCATCCACCCAAGATGGGTGGGCATTGAGCTCGGCTGGGCGCAAGTAATCCCAGATGGCAGTCTAGCGGTGGGTGATGATGCTACAGCAAGTTCAGTCGAGGTACGACTATGTATCGACGAAAGTTGCGTACAGTTGATAGATATCGGCAGTCGCCGAACGGCAGTAGGCGCGGACGTGGCATGGGCTATGTGTGGAACAGAAACTTATCAGTAACAGAAGCACTGAAACTTCAAAAATGCTGCTTGACACACCGGAGGGCTTGACAGCATAGAGGAGACCATGGATTACGTCGATTACGTCGGAACCACAAGGAACATTGAGGCCGATGAGCCATTCCCGAACACTAGCATTCCAGTCTAGTCCGAGAGAGACATCTACAGCCAGGTTGTGTTGAACAGAGCACTCCAGCACAGTTGTGAAAGAGCCGTATGGTCCGCCGTTTATAGTCAGCGCGAGTAGATCATTCCGGCGGTCGGGAGCAATCTTCTGGAGAAAAGAGGCCGAGACTGCCGTCACAGAAGAGCTAGACGATGCGACAAGTGAGGTGTGAACACCTGCGACCAAGATAGACTGAGCCATAAGAGGGATATTGGGAAGGAAGAGCGAGATGGGAGGGAGAAAGAAAGCTATGAGCTGGCAAACTTTTGACGTCGCTTGGAAACCGCATCATGATATCGGACATGATATCGGACTTAGTCGGGTGCATCCTGAAAAGGAAAAATAAAGTAATTTCCAAGTAATTTCTAAGGGAGGTTCGAACGTGTGACCTTCGCATTTGAAGTTTGGTCTTGTTAGAAAGCGAAGATTCAAAATTTGGGAGAGACTCTATGACATTAGGGCGCTTTAGGATCCACTATCAAGATAGTGGGCATCAGTAAAGCTGTCTGCTGAAGAGTGCATAAGCACCACTTTCATTTTTCTACCAGGCTGATTGCACCTGACCCAGCTTGCTATGTGATGTGTACCATCATGTTGGAGGCAGCAGAGCAGTATTTTGCTGCAGTCCAGTGCTCCCTGCTTTGGAGGGTTAGGTGTCTATCACCCACCACCACCACAGCAGTGTATGTAGACCCATATCACAATTCAATTCAAATCTTATCATTTCATCATTATCTGAGAGTGATGCCAAACAGGAGCATACACAAATAAAGAGACGAGATAAAGGAAACATCTATGATTACAGATGTTGACAAGACAAAGCTTGTGCTCAGCAAGGATAAACAAGACGAGATAGAACTCGCACTCAACCAGTATAAACAAGTAGAGATCGAGGAAGATAACGAAGAAGAGGAGATCACGTTACAAGATCTCACTCAAGAGTTATCAGCATTGTTGTCATCAGATGACACATTACTCAAAGAAGATCAAAGATGCCAGACTAGACAAAGGTTGTAAGAGATTAAAGGGATATACTCAAGCATGCAGGCTCAGAGATATCGAGAAGATGATTTCAATCAAGAGATCGGAGAAGTTGAGTTCAAGGATAGTAACAAGGACTATCTTCAAGATCATGTATTCATCCAGAATGATAAGGACAATAACAAAATAATAAACTTCAGAAATCCAGGAGTTCAAAAGAGATTAGATCTCAGATCACAGATAGAAGAAGAAGAGATGCACAAGTGCAACAGATAGTGTAAGTGCCGAGGCACGTAAACTATATCATGTGAGAAGAAGAAGTTCAGATGATAATAAGTCCTGACATACTTGCACAGCAAGCTGCTGTAAAGGCAAATCGAGAATGGATCAATGATTTGTTCAAAGTCTAGTCGAAAAAGACGATGATGACAAAGAGTCTCCTGAAGAGGAAGAAGTGCACATGATCAGAGAGATTGAAGCTTGATGAGAACACTGCACAGAATATTGCCAGAGATATTGTGAGGAATATGGAAGCGATGACAAAGACATCAATGAAGTAGCCTTAACAAGTAATCAAAGGCTGAACTCCATTTGGGAGTAAAGACTCGAACCAAGGATATGGCACCGCTGTTGTAGAATAAATGGAAGACACAAGAGAACCAAGAAAAGGGTTCAATCAAAGAAGAACATGTCAAATACATGAGGACATGAAACGTACACCTGATCATAGATGATCACAGAAGTTTTATAGATCGAAGAAGCACCGAAGACATGAGATGTTTAAACAAAGACCCTGATTGAGGGATCAATTGACAAAGAAGAACATAACCACAAGGCAGATGTGCCTAGGTTATACAATGGCACACAGACAAAGCTGGGAACTCAGATCTAATGATCACCAGTACGAACTCAAGGCATACACGAGTTATGACAGACGTCTTGTCCAAGTCATAATACACAGTAACAATTGAGAGAAGATTGAAGACTGTAAGAATAGGTATTTATATTAAAAGACTTACGCTATACACGAGGTCTTCAGAGACACACATACGTATGACACACATACAAAGATATATTATTATATTACATGAGGTTACCAACCGTTACCATGCAGGTTGCTATCCACATATAGTAGTTAACAGTTTGTAGTTTGCACAATCTCATAAACAGTATAAGTACGACTAGTTAGTAGAGTATTCTGTGCCTCTCCTAGTTGTTTATTTGATCATCTTTACGAAGTCCTTTCCTCTAAGTCTCACTTCTCAATCTGCCAGCCTAGCTGGGTCAAACGAGATTAGATAAGAAAGGCTTTGTCTGTGACAAACCAACAACATGTGCTTGATGTTCTTGGTGCTCTGGTTGTGAATGTATGGGAAAGGAATTTCCAAGGGGATATAAAAACTATATATATAAAAAACACCTTGGGCCATTTTTTAATTGTTGACTTTTCACTGGAACTGCCCTACTACGTGACTTCCAATATAGTAATTCTTCGCGCATACCTCCTCGGTAAATGCCACTGGCTGGTTGAATACTCTCAAACCTCACTGGAATCAGCTCCAAATGGCTGAAGAGCATGGAAAAGTCCATGTTCAACAGTTACCAGCATGATAACACCTTCACACAATTCATTTGGCTGCCTGCAACAAGTTGATGTAGATGCTTCACAAACAGATGGTTCACCATGTCAGGAAGCTCAAAAGATATCCTTCAAGACAATCAGAGCATCATAGTTTATGCCTGAATTACCTTGGAATTGCTTAAACACCAATTGCAGCAATGGCTGGGAACCACACCTGAATTTAATTTTATAATGTGATTCCTGATCAAAAGTAGGGTCAAGAAGTACCAAAATCAAGTCAAAACTATTGTATTTGCATGCCAGAAGCTCCCTGGACTTCATCTGAGCTTCATTGCATAAGGTCACAGGTGATTTGCCAGTCATTTGACGGCTATTGGTGGTGGCATCAACATGAACAGACATTTGATGCCCACCAATTGCCTGTCACCATGGTCAATTTAAATTTGTGCTTTGGTCAGTTTTGAGCAAAATGGTCTGTTGGGCCGTTGACTTTGAAATTGACTTGATAACTTCTGTTCTGGCCATACCTGGCTACAGCGGCCACGCAGCATGCCACATATCATGCAGCTGAGTAAGATAACATGGCCATGATGAATGTGTAGCTTATTGTGTAGTTTACTGTGCCACTGATGTGGAGGGTCGGGTTGTTACATAATCTTCAGGGTTTGAAGTTTCCATACCTAAGTAGAGCCTCCAGCAGCTCCCATCACCCAAGTCTAGGCTCAAACCAGCCTGTCTATGAAGGCAATGCCTGTCATTAGACAGGCTGGCAGATCTGGGTTTTATTTAGTGGATCAAAATTATTACCAAAAAAAACCTATTGGGCAACTAACTTGTTTCTCAATGGAATTTTGGGATTCCTTTGAGAGGTGTCATCGCCTCGTGTCCTAGAATATACATAACTTTATTTGAGGTTGAATGTTTGATTTTACAGCACTCTAGACGAGAATCCGTGGCGCTTGTTATTGTTGTTGTTTGTGTCTGACATCACCCCACTGAGCACCTGGTCCACAAAAGATTTTTGTGATGGTGATTCAAACTCAGGTTGACTGGTCTGTCTATCGACAGGCTTGGTTCATAGACAGACAGTCACTGGTCTAGCCCAAGTCATAGACAAAATTGTTCCAGCTGTCACTGCAATGGTATCCATATGGCAAGACTATTCTATCTGGTTTATTTTACGATTGGAACGGCAAGTTGGCTTTGTAAGCGGCCGGCTCATCAAAAATCGGCATCGTGAGTGAGAACTCTTCTCGCCGAGACCTTGCTGTAAGAGTCAACCAAGCCAGGTTACCGAATGTCCATGGAGTCTGTCGTGACAGGCCTCCATGGGGGCTTCTGGCCATGGGCTGATACCCAACCAGGGGGTTTACCCAGAGGCATACAACATCTCCGACTGCCCGCTAAAAAAACAGAGAAGGAGCGCCAATTTGTCAGAAACCAGCGTGACATCGAAACTGGGCTAGAAACAGAAGAGGACTCAGCCGAAGTGCCCCACATGGTTAGCAAACTGGATCAGTGGCTTCAGAGGCTTCAGGTGGAGAGCTGAAGAGTGGACATCACCGAGAGGCGTGTTGCATAGCGGTAGGTAGTTAGTGGACCTACAATGTGGTATTGAATCAACAGAATGCAGAGTACCACATGGAAAAAATTTATAATACTTTCAGTCTAGTCTTGTAGCAATCACGATCAGATTGTCGAGACACCGACTGATTACGCAATCATGTGGCTGTGTTTCCGCCCACCCATTCCTTCCTACGACGACGAAAAGAACCCATATAAATCTGAGAATATTTAGGAGTATACTAATCAATTGGAGAATGAGTTTGTTCTGCAAAAGTCAAGCAATTCCTTTGGGTGATGTCCCAATATGCAATGGCCTCTTAAAATGACAAGATATTTTGCCTTCGCAAGTTGATCGCATATCGTCGTGAGGGCTGAAAATACTTCTTAGCGCTGGGTGAGAGTCCCTAATTTTTTCAGACCTTCTATACACTGGAATTTTTCCAGATTTAATGCTTCCAGGCCTGTCCCGCAACACGGAGACCAACAATCAGTTGATGTCTCGACAATCGGCCCCTGTTTGCTAACAGACTCTAATATTGATACTTACTTGTTCGTCATCAAATTTATTAGAGTATCTGTAACAGAGACTACTTTCAGTCCGAGTTTCATTTGACCGGAAATGACGGTGAGTGGTAGGTGGACCCATAACGCCCATTTAATGAACAGTATCCGGGGCGATGCCGGCGATCAGGGTCAATAACAGTGGGAAATGGATATACATATATAGCTTGGCGCGTTTGAGTCGCGTTCCATTTCACTAGGGCTTCATTTGCCCGGAAATGACGGTGAGTAATAAATCGAAATGGATACTGAGATGGTGGACCCACAATGCCCATTAAATCCACAGAATGCAGCCTCAACTCACTGAAAGCTCGTCAGGGACCACTCCCTCAAGAAGCTGTGGAGAGCATACATAGCTGTAGCGTAGAAAAAGTACTTTCCTTCGGTCGATTTCTTCAATGACTTTGTGATATTAGGGTTTCAGCCCGTTCCCGTTTGAGACGGGTCGACGGACCGTCGAAACGGTTTCCGTTCCGTCCGTCGAAGGCACTTCCTTACACGTCGAACAAACAGGTTGAACAGGGTTTGATACCTCACTCTCTGTTATCAATAGCCCTCATTCAGGTGGTCCTGAGGATTCAAAGCATCAAACCAGGCAGGTTTGCACCTGAATTGACGCACCTCTTACTTTTAGTCACCCACCTCGAGGCAAAATGCACCCGTCCAAAACGGGTGAACGGATGGGAATGACCCGTCCATTTTCCAGATACTTCGTTCTAGAAACAGCCGTTTTTTAACGGCCGTTCCATTTTACGGACGGGTCGGAGCCCTAGTCCGTGTACGGTGTTCGCATTTCTGTGACATCTGACCGTTTGTAAACCGGGCTTCGGAGAACAACGGGCCCGAAATTCCAGCAGGACCGAATGAGGCCGGCCGTCCGAAATGGTATATAAGGTGATGGTTTACTCCCCATTGGCATCATCCCCCCATCTACTTCTGTGGCCATGCCGACCTCTTCATCAGGCCACTGGATTATTGGATTGGGTGGTGCAACATCTTCTGTGCCTCATCTTGATTCCGGGCGCAGAAGCGACGTTAATCTCCGGTACGGCAAACTTTGTCTACTCTATGTTTCCCGACTTGATCCATTTTTGTTTCAGCATGTAACACAGAACGATGCAGGTATTCGTGGTAAGGTAGTTCCTTCTTCAGCTTGCCCATATCAATAATTCCGACTTTGCATCGGACTCCGTCGCTGTCGTCGCAGAAATCTTTTAACATCGTGCTAATCCCTCGATCATTAATCGCCTCCCATCCAATTACATTCACTCAGGCCGCTGGCTGTCTCATTGGTCCATACGTCTCTTTCATTCTCTCTTCTTGTCAACTTCCTGGCGTTACCCGTCTTGAGCATAGCCAGCCAAGATAAATTTCAATTATTCAAACCTTTGCTTACCTGTATTGATCTAGCTTTGGGAGGCGATGTGAGCATCTCTACTTTTCTTCAGGATTCCCAGTTCTGATCGCTAACGTGTGTTTTTTATATTTTGGCAACCCGCAGATTCACTTCATCTAAAAGTTATGTTCCCTTTTCCATGCTGTTTATCTCGGCCCTTTCTGATTGGTTTCAGCACATAGCGGTTCCTCCCTCGTGACATGTCCTTGTTGACTTTCCCTGTTTTCTCAGTACAGTCTGCCACTTTATCTTCATCAAAACAACCGCTCGCAAGGTAAATGTCTCTTTAATTCTTCGTTTTGCCCTCCACCCGACGTTGCGCCCCATTTTGGGAACCCATGTTTCGACTACTCCGGCCAAAATTCACTCAGATCGCGCGTTGGGTGGCTGGAAAACGACTGCTCGCTCATCGGTTACATTCTGGAAATGGTCAGTGTGTTTCTCTCGTACAAGTCACCAAAAAAAAGTCTCTGACCTCAAAATTTCGACATTCTAATAGACGCGTGAAAACAGGTCGAGGATTTGTCCAGGACGCGTCGAAACACATCCAAAAGCGCCAAGGAAACGCGTCAAGGCGCATCGACCGCCCCTGTGATCTATGACAAATCTCTCTTCACCTCGCATGGCGCATGCCCGATCACTCCCGCTCCTCCCTATATCTGGCCTCAACTCTCTCCGTACATTGTGACGGTCAAAGTAGCAACGCCGATATTCCCCACGGCGCCGGTTTCGGCAGTGCTCTTGGGCGTCGCAAGCTTGTCCTTCCTGGCCTCTCCCGCCGCGCCGCTGCTGCGCTAACCTGCCCATGCTTCGATTACCCTCAACGCCTACGCTTCTGCTAGCTTCCACTAAGGCTCTCTCACTCTCAATACATCGCTAATCATCTGCAATCCTTGCAAGGTGCTCTCGCCGAACCCATCCCTCGTTCTTTACCTCTTTTTTCGCTGACGCCGTACCTCTCGTCTTCAACGTTACTTCGGCACCCATTATGCTCCTTTATACGTCTATCATTCTCCCACTGGCCCCCCACGTTTCCGAAAATTTTCGGTGCGGTCACCCACGCCCTTGAGATCATGACTCCCACCTCGCCTCGTGGATTATGTCTGTTGTCGGAGGCCGCCTCTAACCCTTTGCCACTGAGCCTCGTCGCGCTGTGTAACACATTCAACCCGTCTCGTTCTTCGTCTGAGGAACCTTAGATGTTGCTGTTCTTGGGCTGATGTAAGCCACATTTTCTTCTACTCATTCTTCCCACTCAAGAAGTCCCCATTTCAGCATCTGCTCTTCATTACCTCCTCTTGAAGCTAAACCCTACAAGCTAATTTCAACGCCTCCGGCCTTTAGTTACTTGTACCGACCATTCTGAGCCTTGACTCTTTCACATGCTCATGGTGAGTTTTATTATTGTTCTATACGATCCCTTCGCAGTTACTTGCTCAAACTGATGCTGATTCTTGCCTTTGATCGCCGACCCCTTCTCGTGCCGATGATGCACAACTCAATCCAATCCTGGCCGTGTTAGAATAAGCCGTGCCGGGCCGAGAAGACAAGCGAGGGCAGAGCAAGGGACGTTTGTCCTTGTAATGTACATGGTGGTAGTACGGAGGCAAACGGTCGGCTAAACGACACGTAAACGAACGGAATATCAAGGCGGTACGTAATGCGGTCCGTGAACGCCGAGGAGCCGTACGGCTCGCAACCCACAAATCCTAACAGGCCGACACTGCCCAATTGGTATAACGAATCAATCACCTACATCAGTTCTTCGTGAGGAATCTTGATTTCTGGCGCAGAGGCGACGTTAATCTCCGGTACGACAAACTTAGTTTACTTTATTTTTCCCACTTGATCCATTTCTGTTTCAGCCTGCGTAACACATTATCGTTATCGAAGAAGGTATTCACACGGTAATGTCTTCCCTTCTTCAGCTTGCCTATATTAATCATTCCGACTTAGCATCGGACTCCGTCGCTGTCATCGCACAAATCTTTATGTAACATCACGCCTATCCCTTGATCACTAATCGCCTCCCATTCAATGACATTCACTCAGGCTGGTTGCTGTCTCATTGATCCATGCGTCTCTTTCATCCTCTTTGCTTGTCAATCCTGATGTTATTTTACTAGTTGTAACCTCCTTGCGTTACAGCAAGGAGTTTCTCGACGATATGCAGTACATCTTTCATAGACCAAACCATTATCGCTTACCTGTATTGATCTAGCTTTTGGGTGCGATATGAGCATCTCTATGGTACGTTCTCTTTCTTCAGAGTTCCCCAGTACTGTCTAGCGCTTTATCTTCATCAAACCAACTGTTCGCAAGGTAAATGTCTCTTTAATTCTTTGTTTTGCCTATATTGCCAACGAAGCCCCACTTTTTAATTGGGCTCCGCCCGATATTCCCAGCGTCTAATTTGCCGCTGCGTGGCGTCACGGAAATAAACGCTGCTGCTGCGCTAACCTGCCCATACTTCGCCTACCCTCAACGCCTACATTTCCGCTAAGCCTCCACCAAGGCTCTCTCACTCTCAATCCACTGCTAATCATCCTTAATCCTTGCAATTACGTGCCCGCCACAAACCGTGCCGAGTGTTCTGGGCGAGTATCCCTGACGCCTTAAACCAACATCGTAGCCCCGACCAGTATCATCACCCCACGCACAGTATGCCACACTCACGGTCCTCGCCTTCCATGTCACCTCCATCTCCTCCGCCCACCGCGACCGCCTCCAGCGCAATTAGGGATCCCCACCGTAACCGTACAATACGGTATACGGTTACGGCAGACCGTACCGCTCCGTATACCCTCTGGAGTACAGTGTACAGTTACGGGTGACAACCGCATGGAAGACCGTAAGAGCCGTACGACTCGGTACGAGATCCAGCCGTGCTTGTTCCTCCACCTCTTCAAGACGTCTCCCAACGGAATCGACAGGGGTGATTCCCATTTTTGCCGCAAGGATTCGCATACCGAAAGGTACGAGAACAAGCAGTGCGTTGAAGCCCCTCTTATACTGAGGCGCCTAGCCAGACTCTAGCGTCAATGGCCATGTAGCCGAGTGGAGCCGGCTAGCCATACTGTGCCGAGACGTCTCGGCACATCTCAATAGAGTGATGCGGAGACACACGGGTTGCTATGCCGATAGACTTCCTCTGTTGAGGCACGCCGATTCGCCTAAACTCCCACAGTCTAGCGAGTCGTCGCGGAGCTCAGCGCGCCTAAACTCTGGCGTGTCTAGGCAACTAGAATTAGCCGAGTCTAGGTAAAATTAGACGTCTCCACGGAGATAGGCCTAGCCATCGGCTCAGCGGGCCTAGAATTTGGCCGTTCAACGCAGTGAAGCCAGGTATAAATGAGATTGTCGGAAGGAGAGGCCTACCAAGGCTTCTGATTTGCCACCAATGGTCTCTTGTTTCGCGCGTGAGCATATCAAAAAAGGTCTTCAATCTTGTTGGTCGTTCCGCTCTCAGCTCACGGTATTTTTTTTGCAGCTCATAATGGCCCCTGAAATGCGTGGCGTGCTGGCCAAATCCACATTAAATACTGTTGCAAATTCCGCTCTCGGCATTTTCTAGGCTGTTCCGTTTTTTTCTTGCCCTTCGTCACATGGTTCCTTGCGCTTTCCATCTCATCGGACCAGTTCTTATCTCCTGTGGCAGCAATCATCAATGCTGGGTCCGATTCGATGAGCCTTCTATGCTCCCTCTATGTATATCCTGCATTGCCTTGCCTCTGCTACAGTAAGTATTTCACTTTCGAAGCATATTGAAGTTCAGCTCCGGAGATACTCAACGCGTCCCCATGCTCTCAATGTTTTTAAATATCATATGTTCGAGACGCCATGGAATTTTATGCGTGACCATGTTTTGCAGATGCGACTTGTCCGTCTACAACGAGTATGGTCACCGTCGGGCGCGGCTCACGGTACTAGCAGTGGTGAGATCCTTTCTGTCTTTGATTACCCGGGATTTAATGCTACGCAGGTCCTTCCCACCCGGAGAGAGTTACTATCTTCGTGAACCTTGCAGCTGCCGATATTGTTTCCTTGAGTAAGTTTTCCTCATTACTTCTCGGTCAAAGCTTCCGCCAGTAATTATCGTGTTAGATGTGACTCCGAATACCACGATTCGGACATAGGCACCGCCCCCTGCCATCACGGACACAAAGCGTGCTGCGAACAAGGTCACAAGGTCCTTGTGACGCCTGCTCGTTTGCTGGGCGGAGCAAGTGGTATAACCCTTCTTTCACGCTAAATTTGTATCTTTATCCCTTTTCCGCAGAATCTGATGTTGTTTGCGACAAGAACGGCTGGATGCAGGGTGCCTTGAACCCCGATGGTACGCTCAAAGACCCATCCGACATTAACTGGACCGAGCCTGGAAGCGCTCCCCCGGAAGAGGGTTTGTTGTACAGCCCATGGATTATTTATTCTGATTTCATTTTGAGGTCCGTCATCTCGCCCTGCTCGAAGCAAGAACACTAGTAGGCTCATGCGGGAGGCGATCGAACTCGACAAAGAGACCTCGTTTGGTCAAGAGTGACCTCTGAAGCGCAAGCCTCGTAAGCGAAGGCCGGCGGCAAACCCGACTGACAAGGGGACAGACAAGCAACAAGATCTGACCGATCCCGAGGACGACGAATATTCCGGCTCCGGTTCGGACGACAGCGGGTCTGATAGTGAGGCGGAAGCAAAGATTTCGCACGAGGAGGTGTGACCTTAGTTGCATCGGCTTCTTGGTATTAATCCTTTCCAGCTCGCCGCCAGCCATCCTTCAAAGACAGTCCCAGGGGGGAAAATCCTGAGCTGCCAAGGTGAAGGCCAGCGAAACCGTGTCTAAACCGCGCAATAAGCAAAGAACCGCAGAGCTCGCGAGAGCAACTCAAGTAAGGATTAGAGTCCGACAATACCATTCTTTGTACTCAATGTCCACTTCTCGCAGAATTCTTTCGCATCTTTGGACATGGCCGAACCGGAAACGGCCGCTCCCGGCGCTCAAGTATGTTAATAATTTGTTGGTATTAAGCCTCGTGCTCGGTTTTCAAAGTCCAGCCGCACCAACAACGCAATTTACCAGTTCTTCGAAAACGTCACGAAAAGGAATCATGGTAGACGCGACATCAATCCCGGGGACAAATTCTACCGTTGCTATCACGGCGAAACCAAAAATGCGCTTAAGGTGTTAAAGGCCATGCGCTATTCTCTTAACGGTGTGACAGTTGTGTCTCGTACCAATCATACTGCTAATCAATTCATCCAGGCTTAACTGGACACCTGAAAAGCCATGCGCCTTATATATACCGATTCTACGAGATTTTTCATGCGCGGAAAACGCCCCTCTCGAACGAGGAGACAGAGATCGCGCGAGGTAGAAAGAAGTTCAAGGAGTGTGCAGACCTCCTCGTGTCTCTTGACCAGTGCGAGAAGACAGCGGGAGCAACGCGCCAGCATCAGCAGACGCTTCTGGCGGCTTTTGGGCGTGCCATTGAGAAAGACCTCGTGAGTGTGTGCTTGGAAATTTCGAGTTATCTTGACAGGAATTGTTTCAGGGTCAATGGGATCAGGCGACCCTGGAAAAGCTGCTCATTGAGGGGCTAGTTGCCTGTGACCAGCCTTTCCAAGAGGTGGAACGACCAGAATTTCGCCGCCTACTTAAATACGTCTATCACCGTGAGCCGACTTAAGCTATTCCATCGTCCAGTACCGTGGAGCGTCGCGTATATGAGATAGGGGACACGATGACCAAGGACTTGAAAGCATTTTTGGATGTAAGTTTTGACCGCCGGCCACAATAATCTTATTGACCCGAATGCAGTCACTCAAGGCCAAGGTTTCCATCTCTCTGGATGCCTGGACATCTCCGAATGGGTATGCGTTCATTTCGATTGTGGCTCATTATGTTACGAACGACGGGAAACTTGGTATACTGTCCTTTGTTGCGCAGGATGTGACTTTATAATTATTTCAAAGGAACTTTTGATTGATTCTCAGGAGCTCATCGGGGAGCAAGCACTCTGGGGAAAATATGGCGGATCGCGTTTGAAACACCCTTGACAATTATGGCTTCACGGGTCGCGCAAGTTGGAAGTAATTGATCCAGATTTTAGCTGAGTTCTATAGTTAGGGTGTTCGCCTTCATGATGGACAACGCCACAAACAACGACACCCCTGTCGAAGCCTTCGAGAAGATGTGCGCTGCAAAAACATTCAATTTTCGGCCCGCCATTCCGGCCTTCGGTGCTTGCCTCAACAATTCATTTCGCCGTTCTTCAGGTACGTGTTATGAATTTATCGGTTCTACACGGTTCTGATATCTGACTAGAGATTCTAGAGGCAATCGGTGCCGTCGAGAAGAGCGCCAAAACAAGGCACAGGTTTATCAAGACTGTTAATTCCGCGCGCGACTCCCCTGAGCTTGACGAAGCCGTTGTAAATATGGATGATGAAGATGACGAAAGGCAAGTTCCTGTGGCCGATGGCATTAAGGCGTCCGTCCGGAAGGTGCGTAGCTGCTAAATAAACACTGCGCACTTTAATGATTATCTGGAAGCTTCAGACGGTCATCCGGGCAGTGCGGCCAAGTCCCCAACGCCGACGACAGTGGTACAACATTTTCAATCCGTCGAAAATTGTTGCCGACGTCCACATGTTGATTCTGGATGCATGGACTCGCTGGTCATCGACACACCAGATAAGTATGTGACACTATTTATTTCACTATTTTTGCACCTGATGTTTGAATTTCTCTAAAGGTCGGATTCTTAAATACCGTCAAATCAGCTAATTCATTATCAACAATCGTGATCTTCATGGCGTCGAGCGGCTCGAGCCGACAGCACAGGATTGGGACGCAATCAGCCTAGTTTCGGACTGGCTCTTTCAGTTCCGGTCGGCTACCAGTCAAATGGCTACAACGTCGCGACCTATGCTCCGCGTCTTCAGAAAATCTTAAGTATTATTAAAAGTACGATCAGTCACCCTTTTGCATTTGGGCCGCCCGTACGTTCCAAATCTGACATTCATGCAAGATTTTGCTTTGCAGCTCAATTGACGATCCTGCAAAGGACGTGGCAAGGATGTGGTCGAGGCTCACAGAGCCAAGTCCCACTTAGTAACGCTTGGCATCAACTGCGGAAGGCCTAGGCGCATCACGTGTTTCGGTCGATGGTTGACTTTGATGGGCACTTCTCTTTCTCTTTCCACCACCATCGCCCTTGCCTCTTGACCTTTCCCACACAACCCGTGCCTGTGCCTTGGAGGAGAGATCGTTTGTAGGCTTCTCAACCCGTTAGAGGCACCTGAAGTCCGCAAATTCAAACCAGTCGTCGTGGTCTCGGACCTGGTACCTTTGCTACTGTAGCGCTGCGTCTGGTTCTCGGTTTTGTTTGCATTCAATGCCTTCAAGCTCCCAAGGTCTCAAGATTCAAACTATCAAGCGTCAAAGCTTTCAAAATCACTCACTCAGGCCTTGATTCCTCGGCTCATAATACTCGGTTGCATTCACTTCTCCAGGGGCCCCTGTATTCTAGGAAGATGTCCACTTCAAGTTGTTTCTCAAGCTGTCTCTATGGAACTTTCAGAGCCTTACCCACCTTTACCTACCTTCCTTCAGGTTCTTCAATAGGATGTGCCTCTCGTTGGATGGCAGCAGTATTAATTGGATTCAGCGCCGGGTAAGTAGATGCCAGTTTGTTCTTGTTTCAATGGTTTATTGATCCAAAATGAAGCCAGTTCCTCGGGCACCGCTGCTCAAGAATGGCGATGTATGGTGCCTTTGACAGCGTGTAGTGAGTGTAATCGGTGTGGAGGAGCCGGCACGGGAGGTTAGTCATTGTACTATTTTAGCCCCTGATGTGTCCACGCACCCTGATGTGGAATTATTCATGATCCCGTCCGCATTCTGAATCTGTTCCCTCCAGGAAAAATAGGGGGGTACATTTACACACAACAGCTTTGGGCTTGCAAAGTCTTACAGTGCACAAAAGAAATGAAAAGGAAGTTTTTTGCAACATTTTCCCACACGCCAAAACGCCTACCAAATCCAATTCCACTTCTGGTTCCAACATCGGAACATTCATATCTTCTACAACTGAGATCATTTGGGAAATGGAAAGTCCGGGATCAAATGTCCGGGATCATGTCTGGCCGAGCTTCGGCCAGACATTTTCGGAGTTTGAATCTACCTATGACGCATTTGCTATAGAGTAAACAGCATCTGCGACAAGCATATACACGCATCGTGTCCCTTTCCTCCTTCCTCCATCGTGTTCTTCCTCCCCCCTCCCGCCAATGGCGCCTTTCGTCACACCCAATGGCAACAAGTGTCCGATGTGCGGGAATCAACTTGGGGTGAAGATTCCCAAAGGTGGCGAGTTCCCTGGGTCATCTTACATTCAGGTACGCCTTTCTGCTCTTTTCTCTGCCCGCCCAGTGCCAAACTTATTATATCCAGTGCAAGAGCTCCTTTCATCCACGAGACATCTTTTTTCATCGGTTTGACGTGCTGGCAACACTACCAGCACCACTCACTCCAGCCACCTCCACGCACGTGCTGCCACCACCTCCTTCCCTCCTGTCTTCTTCAACCTCGACAACGAAGTAGTGCTCTGCCATCCCACGCTGTGGCTCGACTCAGATCGACGCCACCTGCCCACATATGGGGTACTTGAAGGCATGTGCCTTTGCAAACATGATAGTCAAGGAGGGTGAGAATGATAAAAGCATCCCAGACATGATCGACAGTGAGAACGCAGCCAAACTGCCATCCGCCTGCTGCAAAATCGCGCTCCTGTTGCTGTGATAGCACCATATCATACAAGCCTGAAAGATTCCCTGCCGAAACCCTGCATTGGCGTTAGTTTTGTACCTGAGAAAGGAAAGATAATAGCAGATGTACCATGCAGTCAGCATCGAGGTAACCCATAGTCCAACAAGCTTTCGCTCCGCAAATTGGTGTTCACCGATTTGGATATAGGTCGGAGTGTCGCCGTAATATGTTCTGATACTGTCCTGGACCGAGAAATTGTGGCGATAGCTTGTATTGCAGTCGGGACAGTACAAATGAACTGCCCAGGCCGGGAGGACACCACTACCTAAGGTGTAGATGACCACCTGCCGACAGTTGTTCTTCTTGATAGTGTTGGTTCTTGCACAATATGTGTTCCTACACTCCTGCATGGGTGGGAAAAGGGAGATGGAGGCTTTGGCAAGTAAGAAGCCGCTTAGAAGGACGAGTGTTTCGCTTACTTATGCCGACTTGCCACCCATACGTGCGGAACAGCTCCTCCTCGTCATTCGACAGCTTTGGCTTAGGTAGGGCCCAAACTTCTTCTTTTAGAAGAACCTAGCACTTTGGAACTGCAGATAAAGGGACCCCAGTGGCCTCGGAAACGAAGGAAATGATAGACGGCGGCAGGAAGGCAGGAGGATCCGTTGTAGAAACAGTTATGGGTTGACAAAGGATAATATCATTTTTTAGGGGTGACAGCAGTCGAGTAAATGTCATTAATTGTGAGAAGGAGATGCCTTGTAGGTCTGGGTCGCGTCTTAAGGCAGCGAAGAGTGCCATGGCTGAACGCTTTCGGTTTGTATACAGATGTTGTTCACGAGGCTCGCACTGAGAAGAATTAAGACTCCGCTTTCGCTCATATGCGTCATATGTCTGCCCATCGTTCGATCCCGCACATTCGATCCCGGACATTCCAATTCCCGAATTTATTACTACAACTGGAGTCCAAAAAATCTGAAGATATTTCAGAGTCTTGAGAAGACATCGATGTGCTTAAATCCAGTTGCCGAAAAGAATCTGGTTGGAGGATAGAAAGTTATTGCATGCAATCACAGCCGTAATGGTAGTAGCTACTGTGTATCATGATTTGAAAAAATTTGATCCACACCCTAAGTTCCGCAAATAGCTGTAAACCAATTCATGGTTTGAACTCAAGATATTCAAACTGTAGATTTTTTTTCTCTTTTTTATTGATAACACATGAAAACAAACATACATAAGGATGCTCAGTTATTTTCTGCTACTACGGTATCCCAGTCAATCATCGCATCTGGGCGCTCAGATCTGATATGCTCAGCAAGGCTAACCCCTGCACTGAGCCAAGTACCTCCAACATCTGCAAACCTCTTTTCTGCATCTTTGCGCATCTGCCCATACATATTTGCAGTCTTCAAGGCATAAGCCTGCTTGCCTGGATCATTGCTGTGATCTTGAGCAAGGGCAGTCCAAACAGCCTCCATTTTTGTGAAACCTTGAATTGCTTGTTGGAACTCTTGTGCAAGAATTTCAACCTCTTCTTGCCAGCACTCCATATCTGCATGGGCACAGTGCCACTGCACATGAGCTGCTGTAGACTATTTAGTTATCAGACATTCAAGGGACAATTGAACTTACAATCCAATGTGTATTCAGCATCCTCTGTTTCGGACAAGTTTCCATGCTTGCCTTTTTGCCAAATCCAACCCTCAACCTTCCCTCCATCACCCAGATTATGGGGTTGATCAACATTTTTAGTGTATAGATCCGCATCTTTCAACTCTGGATAGTCGAACCTAGGGTCTTCTGGGTTGCTGCCTAATGCAATTATGGCAACATGAGCCTGGCGATACTTGTTGACATAATCTTGAATTTTGGTCTGAACATCTTTGATCTTGTGCACTGCACATGTGTTCTTTTCTTGGCCATGGACAGCATTTTTTCAGTAATACACGCGGCAGTGGAAACGGCACTGATCGGCGTTGTTCGGCATCGGCAAACAATGGCCGCCAGCACAACATCCACTGGATTCCACCAGAATTCGTTGGATTTCAGTGGCAGCACAAATGACGCTGGATTCCACTGAACCCCCACTGGAATCCACTGAGTTGTAATGGATTTTCCACCAGAAAGTACCAGTTTCCTGGGAATTCCAGCGGAACTTGCGGCGTTGCAGGCCACTATTAATCGGCCAATCGAGATGTTCAATATTAGAATCGAGAATCTTAATTTCAATCAGTATCTATACAGGCTGAGTATAGCTTTCCACGACAACTTGTTTGAAAAAGGCAATGAAATAGCCATCCTCGATTGAGTTTCATTCATCCAGGTCTCCTCTTGCAATCTCATCCACTTAACAGGACTCACTTAGGGCACCTGCGAGTTATTATTTGACAAAGCAAGCTTACCCATGTGCGATCAACTCATTTATTCCAGTTCTTCTTTTGCAGAAGGTGTTTTTGAAGAAATTTGAGGCATATTCAATTCATCTCCCCACATCATCCAACTGCACAGTATGTAAAAAGGCACAGTACGTTTGATGTGTTTTCCACTGTGCCCATGAGCATATACCACAGAAAAAAGGGCTTAAAAGTCGCACTATGCACCAGGATCAACCAAATAATGCCTTTAGCCGGATATCAATGAATTTTGTTTTGGCCCACCATCGAAGTCCAATGGTATCCAATGGAAGATGGTGGAGGATGCCAACACCAACCGATGGAGATTGCCGCAAAACAATATCTCATCTTGGCATCCCGTGGGCATCAATGTCTCTTGATGTCCACCAACGGCCACCAGCGGCCGCCAAGGTACACTGGCGGCCAGTGGTGGCCGTCAATGAACTTTCCAGTTCCGGGCATATTACTCCATTTTTTGTGCTGTCTAAGTGCCTGGCTATGGCAGATGTGCTGATGCAAGCTATGAAGAGCATCATTTGCTTCACCCTTTCGCAGTTTGAGTTCTTCTACTCCCAGAATGTCTAACCCAAGCTTGATGTGATCATGACTATTGAAGTCCGAAGGCAAGAATAATTTCTCCTCCTGAGGTGGGCACTAGGGCTCTGCAATAATGTATGGGACAACCCGAGAACATATCTGTTGTCGTTGCTGATGCCATTTTTTGATATCTGCTCTTAGACGCTGCTGATCAAGCATGGTGTCTAGTTGCTCATCATCTTGACTGCTAGATTTTAATGCTTTCATTAAAATATGTCTTATATATATGAAATTTAGTCTTGGTCAATGAAAAGAATGACTAAGGATCACACACTGTCTGGCTTGAAATTTCAATCCAACATGAAGGAAATGAGCAACAAGAGTTCTGACTTGTGCTTGAGATGCCTCCTTGGCTCTCTGTTCATTAGCCACCATCTCTTTCAAGATGTTTGCTTGGCTAGGGGCTTCAATATTTTTAGCAACACAGTATGGAGAATTTTTTATGACTAACCTTTTCCCTCCTTGAGGTGATATACACTGTGCCACTCACTTCCCTTTTGATATGCCTGAGTGGGCTCTTTCTGCCACTTGTCAACCAATGCATGCCCATGGACAATGCACAATCCATGAAAATGCTCTAGTCGCTCTTCAGCCATCTTTTTTGCCTTTGCCCCTGCTTAACTCCAAACAGTTTCTGTGCTCCTCTTGCTTCAGAGTTGAACTGTGGTTTAAACCGCATCAGTTGGAACCACATTGGTTGGAACCATGGTTTAAACCAGTCTGGTTGGAACTGTGGTTTAAACCGGTTTGGTTGGAACCACAGTTTAAACCGACTTGGTTGGAACCATGGTTTAAACTGCATAGTTATAGGCAAGTTCTATAGGTGACACAGTCATGGTTTAAACCAGTTTAAACCCAGGGGTATCATTGGACATGATGTGGTTTAAACTGGAACCCTGCCGTTGCTCCAAATCTCGAGTACTGCAAATAAAAATGAAGACAATTGTTACATTGCGATGCTGGACGCACAGGATTTCCTTTTTTGGAAATCCTTCTCCTGAGCTTTCGCTCGACACAACTACACACCCAGCGACTCGCCGTTCCCAGAACTTGGACACAATGAACACTTTCAAAGGTCGGTTTCATCTTGACAAACCCGAAGACCATGGTGCTTCAAATTTATCCCTGCTCTCCCCAATCAATCCGATGGCTCAACTCACATTTCAAACATTCAATCCGACTCCGCCCGTGCTGCCTGCAGGCTCCTTCGACTATGACAAGGAATCTTTGAAGTATCAACACTCCTGGGAGGACTGGACGGCCTTTGAAACCTGGCAAGCTAAAGAACAAACGGAAAAGTGTATCGAATTTCGACTTGTCAAAACATACTTTGGAATGCCCGAATTTGAACGCCAGCTATGCTATGTCTGCTCGAGGGCTGGCACCGGTGGAAACAAGTTGTACAGCAAGCTTGATCCCGAATGGAACCGCAAGCGATCTTCCAAAAGAACAGACTGCGGATGCATCTTGCTGGTGAAGCAGTACCCCGGTGTTTCAACAGTGCTCGGCAACTATTCCAGTGCACATAGCCATCCCATCGGCAATCTGAACCTTCCCTTTTGTCCAAATACCGAAAGAAACACGGGAGTACATTGCAGGGCTCCTTCGTCTGAGGGTCAGGGCAGACCATATTGTATGGGCATGTCCAACCAATGTCTATCCAACACTTACAGGGTTATTTTTTGTCATGCAGCTTGACCTACTCCACCGTGATATCTATGACAAGGATGATCTGTTTGAACGGGATCTTGACGAGACGTGTGTGGCTGAGCGCTCGGAATCTATAACCTTACACGACATCCGCCATATTGAGAAGGACATTGAGGCCGAGGATGTACGGCTACATCCGGACGATGGCCAATCAACACTCCAATGGGTCGAAATTCTACGCCGCAAGGGCAGCTGTTGGGCTTCAAGTCAAAGACTGACTCTCCACCTCCCGGCTTGAGCCTACCTCCCGACGTCTTTACCCTCATGATCCAGACAAAGTGGCAACACAATATGTTCACAAAATATGGGGAGGCTCTGATGTGCATTGACGCCATGCACAACACGACAATGTATGAGCATCTCAACTTGACAACACTTCTGGTGCGCGATAGGTGGAAGCACGGTATACCTGTTGCTTGGATGCTGGCATCTAGCAGATCTCAGGCGACGATTGCATACTTCTTGCAGCTTAACCGCCTCCAATCACCGCTTGTCATTCCCCGGAGGATTATGTCCGACTTTGATTGGGCACAAATCAATGCATGTATTGTGTATTGAGGAATACCGCTCATTCATTTTGCTTTGTTGGTGGCATGTTGTGAACTAGGGAGATCTGTACGACGAGAGTCAGTACAAAGCTCTCACGTAGTTCGTAGCAAAGAACCAGTGAATATATTATTTACCTGTACAACGAGAGTCAGTACAAAGCTGGTAATATTGTAAGTAAAGCTAGAGTAGAATAATTGATAGTGAATTACCTCTCACGTAGTTTGTAGCAAAGAACCAGTGAGAGAAAATTAAGAAAAGATGGGATCAATAATCCCATCGTGAGTCGCGCCCACGTGTGGACGCGTAGCACGATGTACATATCCTAACACTCCTCAGCGTGCTAGACGCGTCCAGTCAACCTACAATGCCCAGCATGGTACGAAATTTCCTGAAGAGAGGCTCTGGGAGAGATTTGGTGAAGATGTCTGCCATGTTCTCGGAGGTGTGTACATAGGTGAAGGTTAATTCCCCGCGCTCAACACGGTCACGCGAGAAATGATATTGGACATCAATGTGTTTTGCACGAGAGTGGAATGAGGGGTCGGCCGTAAGGATTAATGCTCCTTGGTTATCACACCGGGTGTCTGTCGCCTTCCGTTGCAAGAATCTGACGGCATGGAGTAACATCCGAAGCCATACAGCTTCCTTGGCGGCGTGACAGCAGGCCATGTATTCTGCCTCGGTACTCGACGTAGCCACCGTGGATTGCCGTTTTGAGCTCCAGGAAATTACGCCACCGCCAAGGGACATGCAATACCCGGAAGTAGATTTGCGTTTGTCAAGATCGCCAGGCGGTGCATAATTAGAGTCCGTGAACCCAGTAAGGTAAATGGGTAAATCCCCGCCGAGTATCAGAGCAAAGGACTTGGTGCCAATAAGATAACGGAGAATTCGTTTGGCTGCAAGCCAGTGCAGCTCGCCTGGATTTTGACAGAATTGGCTCACGATGCCAACGGAGTGGGCAATGTCCGCACACGTCGCAACGTTTGCATACATGAGTGAGCCGACAAGCTCCCTATAAGGCACTCCAGACATCCGTTCCTGGGCAGCTGGCGTGGAAGGGGACATGGAGTGGGACAAAGGCTCGCTGTGAACCATAGGTGTTCGGATGGGGTGAGCATTCTCAAGACCAAAACGGGCGGCCATTTTCTCGATATACGTCTGTTGGTCCAATGAGATGGTTTTCTTCGCACGGTCTCGCGTTACTCGGATGCCAAGGATCCATTTCACAGGACCAAGGTCGGTGATCTCGAATTCGCCTTTTAACTCATCCTTGAACCTTCGCATCTCGGGTTTGGAACTTGCTGCGACGCAAAGATCGTCTACATGGACAGCAATGAGAGAAGATTCGCCGTTCCGTCGACGTGAATAGAGGCTATACTCGACCGAGATCCGTTTGAAGCCTAATTTGGTCATGGCGGCGTGAAGGCGGCGATTCCACGATCGGCTTCCTTGCTTCAGACCATACATTCCCCGCTTCAGTTTCCACACCCACTGCTCCTTCCCCGGCACCTCGAAACCTTTCGGCTGCTCCTGCCATATCTCCTCCTCAAGCAATCCATTATGAAAGGCCGTCTTGACATCGATGTGGTCAATTTCGTAGTCAAGTGTCGTGCCGGCGTGGAGGACCATTCTGAAGGACTCGAAACGAGATGTAGGTGCGTAGGTCTCGCGGTAGTCTTGCCCAGCCACTTGAGCATACCCCATCGACACTAGACGCGCCTTGAATTTCTGGATCTCGCCATCACTACCGCGCTTGATCTTGAAGACTGGTCTTGAACGGATGATTTTGCGTCCAGTTGGCACGGATTCGCGTGGAACGAGCTCGTAAACACCATGCAGCTTGATAGAGTCAAGTTCCACCTGGTATGCTTCACGCCATTCATTTGCAAACGGTGAGTTTTGAGCTTGTTTCCAGGTCTTCGGCTCATCATTGTCGTTGGTAGCTGCGAGTGCCCAGTACTCGTACTCATCGTCATTGGCATGTGCACCGAGCTCCTCCTCAGCCTGCGCTTCATCGACATCTTCAACAGTCACCCGCTGTGACTTCGCTTCAGCACGCCGTGCCTTTGCCCGTGCCTCCGCTGCGCGAGCTTCTGCAACGGCTGCTTCTTTTCAGAGATCCGGGAAAGCACCGTCTTCTCCTCTGGCCTTTCGGGTGCGCGTCGGACGAGCTGCTTGTGGTGCAAACTGAGGTGCGTCATCCTCAAACTCCTCCTCACTCTCCGTCTCAGATCTATCTGGATTCCAGGCTGGAGGTATCTCTGCTTGCGGTGCAGCTACAGGAACATCGACATCGACTTTTGGTGTACCCTCCACAACGGGTTTCTTCACTGTTTGTCCAGCCGTCAATGGTCGGGGGACCTCGTCGTGTGACTCGATGAATTCGACATTGCGGGTGAGGTGAATACGGCCCGTTTTACGATCGTAGCAGCAATAGGTGTCGGTTAATGAAGGCGAGTATCCTATCATCACACATTCGACAGAGCAATTGAAGATTTTAGGCTTCTTCGACTTTGGGAGCTTGAGTACGAAAGCGTGGCAGCCTATTTCACGCATGTGGGAGAGATCTGGCTTCTCATCATTCCACCTTTCGTGTGGCGTCTGCTCAGGGTTTTGAAAAGCGCTGGTGAGCGTACGGTTTTTGATGTATGTTTCTGTGAGTATCATCTCGCCCCACAAGTTACGAGGGAGCTTTGCTGATGAGAGGGATGCCAGGGCACGGCTCATGAGTGTATGATGAGTTCGCTCGATAAGACCCATTTGCGCCGATGAATATGGCGCGGACGTCTCCTTCTTAGTTCCCCCCTTCTCGTAGATGCCGAATAAACGCTTTTGAGTCGAACTCGGTCCCCTCGTCAACGCGAAAGATCCCGACTTTCTCGCCAGACTCCGCTTCGACAATGGCCTGCCATTCAATGACCTCTTGAGCTGCATCCGACTTCTGTTTAAGGAGAATGGTCCATTGCTCGTGGGAGTAATCGTCGATTAATTGCAGTGTATATAGATAACCACCCTTCGCAGCTACTGCTTGTGGCCCCGCAAGATCGGCAAACACCTTCTGTAACTTCCTAGTTGAGTGTGGGCCTTTACGCCTTTTTCGGATGGGTTTCTTTTTCTGTTTCCCAAGGATACAGTCAGCGCATCTCGCGGGGATGTGCGACAAGTCGGCGTCCATACCAGTTATGGCGTGTCCACAAGCCATATCAAGGACCGTGCCCATATTGACGTGCCCGAGGCGGCGGTGCCAAGTCTCCAATGTTGCGGCAGCTTTGACAACAACATTTGCGATGGTGTTATGGGCCAAAGAATAGATTGATGTGCGAGAGGCGAGTTCTGCGGGATCGGAGACAGTGGTGAAGGCAATGTCATTGCAATTCAGGGTGTATAGACCAGTTCCCAAGCGGGTTCCAGTTGCGACGACTTTACCAGCAAGACGCTTTATCACACAGCCTCCACTGCTAAACGTCGCATCGTGTCCGTCATCACAGAGCTTGCCAACGGAGATAAGGGTGATTGCAGCCTCTGGGCAGTACAGTAATAATGCATCTCCATTCGTCCTCGGTGGGTGGTTTGATAACGAAGAAGGAATCAATGAGAGTGTCCAACTTTTCAGTTGTCTGTGCGAGGGAGATGTCGCGAGAGTACCGAAGCACAAGTGCTTGCTGAAGGATAGTGAGTTGCGACAAAGCTCCGGTTGGCTGATGGGCTTTCTTGAGTGCGTCCCAGGCAGATTTCGCGATGATTTCATCCTTGATTAGGCACAAGTCCGTGGTTCCGATGTGCAAGCGGATGCACGACAGAACGATCAGATTCTCATCCAACCAATCCTCATAACGTGGATTGTCCACGAGGACTGGCGGTGTCGATGAATCATTGATCTGCTTGGGTGGGATGATAACGCCACGGCCAGTGATGTATCCCCACAAGTTGGCCAGGACGAGGGCTGACTTGCATTGCGCCTCCCAAGTCGGATATGAATCCGGCGATCCTTCCGTCTCGTACGTGAGAGTATCAAAGGATTGAAATTTGGTGCCCGACATTGAGAAGGGCAAGTTGACTGGTTGCGCGTGGTATAAGCGCTGCTCGGGGCCCTATAACCTGTGAACTAGGGAGATCTGTACGACGAGAGTCAGTACAAAGCTCTCACGTAGTTTGTAGCAAAGAACCAGTGAGAGAAAATTAAGAAAAGATGGGATCAATAAACCCATCGTGAGTCGCGCCCACGTGTGGACGCGTAGCATGATGTACATATCCTAACACATGTCCTCCACGACTGGCAAAAGCGGTTCCACACTCCCTCGAACGAAGCACTCTGGGATCTTCTCAAGAAGTGGATACACATTATGGACCTCTCGGAATTCAATGCTGCATGGGCCAAGATTCAAGAGATTGCTCCCGAAGATTTCGTCCTGTACCTCAAGAAATACTGGATGCCCACGCATGTTGTCAAGATGTGGTTGGCTATGTTTTGCACACCTCATTCCATCTTCGAAGACCGTGATACAAATATGCCCATAGAATCGTACATCAGCCTAATTCTTCCTTTCTTTATGGTGTCTGATCTCATCTCAGCTGGCATCATGTATTGAAGGGGAAGTTCTTGCAGGGGAAACGTAATCAACGGCTAGACCATCTCTGCGACAAACTCCTGCATGCCGTTGGAGACGCTCACTAGGCTCGAAGCACTCGTGAAGGAATCTCTTGGAAAACTATCTACGATGACAGGCCGGCTATCTACGTGGCACCGCTACCTGATACCTCCGAACTCTTGCTCCGAACGCGTCTCTGCCAGCACAGCTGCACCGTTTGCCCATACTACTCTTTGAAGCAAAGGCGTCAAGACCTAGGTTTGGAAGGGCCGGATATGGAGGTGAAGAAACGTCAAGCCATCACAAAACAGAGTGCAGCCTACAGCCAGGAAGATATCGAAGCTATTAGGGAGAGCCAATACCTGATCAAATCTCAATCAGATCCTTCTCAACTATATGAAGTTGACCTTGAAACGTACACTTGTGACTGCCCCAACTATCCTCTAATCTCGTACTGCAAGCATCTATGTGCTGTCCAGCGGTTCTTTGGTGCAGGTGACAAGCAAGAGGTCAACGATACACCAGCCACACCAGAAGTCCCAGGTCAAGTTTCCCTTCCTCCAGAACTGCCTACTCCTCCGCCATCCAAGTCAACAACACCCATCCCTGATGTTGTGTCAAAGCCCAAGGTCATCACTGCTGTCGCTGAGAAGCTAGAAAGGCTGGCTGCACGTCTTAGGAAATCCCGCAAGACCGTGGGTGCCATTCCTGAAGAAGCTCTAGCGGAACTTGAGGATGCGCTTGACGAAATGCTTCTTACTACGGATGACAGCTCCTCGGTTCTCCCATCAGCCCAACATCTTCCTCCTGTCGTCAAGGACAAATCCTCTCAGCAATCCATGATGCCTGCGGTGAAGCGGCACCGTACCCGTGCAGGTGATCCAGCATATGGTGCTGGATCTAGCAGTGGTCTCAAGGCCAAGAAGTCCAGACCGGTGAAGCAATCTACAACGGTGCCTCCACCTCCGGCAATGCCTACACCTCAAGATTCGCAAGGACCCTCCCCCCCAACCATTGCCGTATGTTGTATCACACTATCTTATCACAGCGCCCCTACTATACGTCTCAAATTCTTTATATCCGATGACATATCCCCGCCAATCTCAGCCCGGTTCATCAGTACATCCTGCATTTGGCCCACAGCTTATTATCACTATGTTCTGAAGTAAATAGCTATATTGCATATCGCTTTGTTAATACATCTACCTCGATTGGCCTTGACACGATAGAAAGAGTTGTCTGAAAATCAAATTCTGAACCACTCTCCATCAGGCCTTCAGGACAATATCGATTCATCGGGATCTCCACTTCAAAGTCTTTGTGATTGGGTAGAAACCATCCCTCGACTGCGAGTGACTTAAGATTTTTGGCAAGGGATTTATTTGTACATGGTATCCAAGAGCTTGGATGGCCGCGACGGCGCAGCAGCATGTCTCAGCAAAGCTTCAATCTGCCGTTCTTGCCGCAAGCAGTGCCCCCATCAAATTTCCCGATCTGGATCCCACGTTGTGGCAGAATGTACGCAAGTTAACGAGATTAGAAATTGGCAGATTTCGACACACGTTTCCTGCCCCAATTCCGCGGCTTTCATCCTGAAACCTCACAGAGACATGTATTTAAATGTCTCTTTTCTGCGACCACATTGATTGAAATGGCAATTACAAACAACACTCTGCACCTCTAAGACCATCCAAAACTCTTTCAAATCCTTCCTTGTTGTATAGAGCCTCTGAATAAATAGATTTGCGGACGACTATTCATGTCATAGCCACAGGAGCGGGGATGCATCACTGCATTACAAGTGGACTATTATAAACGGCGCAAACGGTTCGCCCAATTACAACACAGTACAATTAGGATTCAACAATAACAACATATTTCCCTTACTGTTCCTCAACACGCTGGTCTCAGCAACCGGATTGGCCCACCATTGTGGATTGAGGGGGGCTGTTTGGCCGTAATTAGAAATTATTGCAGCCTATATTCAATTTGGCCGACTTTTCTGCAGGTAATGGGAACACATAGTGAGGGTACACCATATAAATTTTAGCTACCCTGTGTCACAGTCTCCACCTTTGAAATCAGGGGCAAAGTCTTGAGTCTCAGCTGTCGAGCTGTTTTTAGGAGTTTTTTGGCGAGACAAGAACTTTACTGGAAAATTTTCATAGTCTGGACATTTTCTGAATATGTTGAACCAGGATGTGTGCTAAGAAGACATTACAGGCTCTAATTCTTGTGGTGGATCTGCCTGTGACCCTCAATCAGAATGATAGATATGTGGCGGTACAGGTAACCTCCTTTCTTTCACGCTTGTGCCAGATCAGGCCAAACAAATTGATAGACACATGGCAGTCCTCCCTCTTTCTCCTACCATGACCCCTGATAGGCTCACAGAACCCCTCTGTTTTGAGAGACCTTTACTGTCATCTCAAGCCCTAGTTGATGATTTCTGAATTCTCTGTCACAAACACAGACCTCTCGTCCAACGAAAACAAAGATTGTGGATTGGGGAGTGAGGTATTAGTCTTTGTAAAATAAGTGAATAAAAGCGTAAAGACTACAAGCGAAAATCTACTCATATTTATACTGTTTATGAGTGGCTATGTAGTCTATAAGTAACTAAGTAAGAACAAAAGGAAACAACGTGTATAGCAATTCAAGTATCTCAAACGTCAGAAGAACTGTCAGTAATATTAAATGAACATATAATATATGCGTTTATTGTTCCGTATCCATGTGTCCGATCAACCATGAGGAAAACATCTTGTCGATCATGGGAAATGCTCAGAATACCTTCATCGCATGAAAACCCATAGGGTTCTTGACAACGTCTATGATTCTAAGTTTTGGCCATTCCTGTAATCGCACAATCAAATCTGTCTGGTGCCTATCCGCATTATCTTGTCACGTGTTCAGTGCCGAGATAAGATGGAATGATTACAGCCCAAATTGTAACATTACCTCCCTAAGGGTCGATGTCCTCAGCAACTGAGATAATGTTATCTTCAATTTCCTGAAACCGATCTTCATCTGTGATGTCTACAGATCTAACTGTATCATCAATAACTTCTTGGAATTCTCGTGATTCTGGAATATATAGCTTCTTTGTCGAGTATTCTTGGGACTCCTCCCGAGGTTTATGTCGATGAATTAAATAATCCCAGTAACCTTTTGGGAAAATTGGCACCAAGCAAATCTTGATGTTATGCTTTTTGTTGTATTTGTTTAACATCTTTGTCGCATTTTTAAGGTGCCAGGCCGGTTCCCATTGACATTCTCCGATGGGATATCCTTTCCTTTCCATTTGATTAAATATTGATATCCATACCCTTTATGCCGGTGTTTGAGGATTTCTTCAACCTCATATTCTGGTTGTCCTGCAACTATCTGGGGCGCAGGACATTCTTCTCGTCGATGAGTCGGCAGCTCAATATATTTATGAAGTTTTGAAAGGTTAAATATGTCATGTTTCTCGTCGGTTCCTGGCAGCTTAAGTTTATATGCTGCTGCTCCGACTTTTTCTAGGATTTTGTAAGGGCCTAGTCCTGTGTCCTCGAGCTTCTCAGAAGGTCGATCTGTAGGAATATTTTTTGAGTCCAACCAGACTTTATCTCCGGGTTTAAATTCTGGGGCCTCCGTCTTGTGCTTGTCGTAGTATTTTTTCATTCTTTCTGTGTTTTTTCAAGTGCAGCAGTAGCTTCATCATGGATTTTCTTCATTTTATCAGCGAATTCCTGCACTGCCTTGTGTCTTGATTCGACAGTGTTCTTGATCCCCTTCCAAGGGTGATAGCTGTAATTTAAATAGAACGGTGATGCCTTTGTTGCCGAGCTTTGTTTGTCATTGTGTGCAAACTCTGCAAGGGCAAGCCATTCCACCCAGTCCATCTGGTGATAATTTACATAAACCTGGAGATATTTCTCAATCTCCTGGTTCATGTGCTCTGGAGCTGATTAAGCTCACGCATGAACCCAGATACGTATTGTGTATCGCGATCTGATATAATTTACAGGGAATTCCGTGATATCTTATCACTCTGTCACACGTCAAGCATGTTACCCCTTCGGCAGTGAGCTCCATCGAGGTTGCTTCTGCATGTATTTGTTTGGTGAAGGTATCAACCCACACCTGAATAGCATTACGCCCGTTACTAACGGGTAAAAGACTGATAAGATCCATAGATATAATCTGCCAGGGACCTTCCGCTATCTTGTGCAGGTTAAGCTTTCCCTGGGTTGCCTGCTGAACGCGAGCTCTTCCACATGCCTCGCATGCTTTTATGTATTTTGCAGCTTGATTGCCAAATTGTGGCCACCAATAATTACATTCAATGATTTCCTGCATGCGGTTCTCTCTGGGATGACCGATAAGTGGGTTGTTGTGATGTAATCCAATAATCTTATCTCGGAGTTCTTCATTCTGAGGGACATAGATAAGATTGTTATAATAAATAACACCGTCGTTCTTTTCCCATCCAGGAATTTCTTTTTTAAGAGCAATCTTGACACTCTTATCGATTTTCTTTTCAGTGAGAATCTGATCCATGATCTCTTTCTCGGAACCCTCAAGGATGATATCTTGTGCACGAAAATATTTGGGCTTAAGAAGCACAACATTCTCATTGTTGTCCTTGCTCTGATCATGGTCCGTCCTGCGGGATAACAAATTGGCAACTTTATTAAGCATTCCTGCGTGATGTGAAATCGTATTCAGCCAGCTTGATAATCCAGTGAGCTTTACAACAATTAAGTTTTTGAGGTTTTCTAAAATACTGAAGATTCTGGTAATCCATCAGAATCTTGAACATTTGACGCGCTCCCAGCAGCATCAGTCTCCATTCTTCTAAGGTGAGCATTATCTTGAGCATCTCTTTGTCGTAGATCTCATAATTCCGCTCGGTTTCATTGAGCCCATGTGACTGAAAAGCCACAGGCTGCCACTCACCATTTTGTTCTTGGCTAAGCACAGCACCCATGGCCCCGTCCGAGGCATCAGCTTCTAGACGGAACTTGGTGTCAGCCGTGGGTAACACAAGCATTACGTCTTCAGCGATTGGTGTTTTAACTCTTCAAACACCTTCCTTTTGTTTGTCTCCCCAGGAGAACCCGGCTTTGCCAGTTAATTTAGTGAGTGGCTTGGCGACGTCACTATATCCTTTGACAAATCACTGATAAAAATTAATGAAGCCTAAGAACAATTGTACTTGTTTCACGGTCTTTGGCTTGGGCCACTCCGATATTCCTGTGATTTTCACTGGATACATCTTCATCAAATTGTGAGAGACAATGATGCCCATCTACTCTGTCTCAGTTTTCTCAAAATCGCATTTTTTGGGTTTTAGACATAATTTATTCTTCTCGAGTGTATCCAACACTCATTTGACGACCGTTCGATGTTCCTCCAGGGTTTCCGTGAAAATAAGAATATTTTCCAGATGGACAATTACCTGTCCCTCATTGATAAGATCCCTAAGGATCATTGCTTGGAACTTGGCTGGGGAATTGGTGAGACCAAAAAACATCACCAAAGGTTCGTACAAATCCCGGTTCGTTCGAAACACGGCCTTCCATTCATCTCCTCCCTTGATCCGAACATTATTGTAACCCCAGCGAATATCCAGCTTCATGAAATATTTCGCTCCGCAAAGTTTATTGACTAGTTCCGATACCAAGGGTAATGGATACCAGTTCTTGATTGTCATTTTGTTTAATTTACGGCAGTCCTGTATCAGTCTAAGGGATCCATCTTCTTGATGAAGAAAAATGCCAAGGCCATTGGTGACTTCAATGGTCTAATCCACCTACTCTTCAAGTTCTCCTCCAGGAACTCATTGAGTTTTTCCTGTTCGACCAGCGATCACAGATATGTTTTCCAGTCAATGGCTTTTGCATCCGGTTTTAGTTTGATCACATGATACCACAGCCGTTTCTCTGGAAGAGAGTCAAAAGACTCCTTCACAAATACTTTGATGTAATCCCAATATTGTTCAGGGACTTTCTCAGCCGTCATATGCTCCCACTCTGTGTTTGCTTTTTGCGCTAATTGTTGCACCTGCGTTGTTTTCGCTCGCATCTCAATTGCGTACGAGAAATCAACCGATAAAATACTTTCACCCTCTTCTATACGTTCCTCTTGGTGTTCTCCTTTGCCAAACTCCTTGCCGGTCATGCCACATTCAAGTGGACATTGGCTAAATAATATCTTTTGGGACCTCCAGTCCACTTCGGGGTTGTGTTTGAACAACCAGTCATATCCAATCAATACATGGGCCTTCCTGAGCCCTGTAATAAGGAACCATTGTCGTTCCTTGTGCAGACCAATACCCATGATCAACTCTACATAGTGAGTGATCTTTCCTTTGGTATTCTCGGTCCCATCAGCATTCCGGGCCAATATTGGAACGTCAAGTTCCTTTTGTGTCAAAACCCTGGGCTTTCGCGTAGTCTCAATCCATACACGTGGTAGTGCAGCCATTATTCAAAAGGCCTTTGATCAAGTGGGTCTTGCCTGCATCTAATGCTTCAAGTGTCATTGGCACCCACATTTTGTGATGGGTGCGTTGGAATTGGAAAGCTCATAATTCCTGAGCCAACCTTTCCTCGGAAACTCCCATGGCACATTGCACAAGCCACTGGGCCGCTTCCAGCTTCTTGAGTCCAAATGGGACTTGTGTTTGTTTTGGCGCTTCCTCCACTATTGTGGATTGAGCCATTGTGTCATTGACGCCCTTTTTATCCGCACTATTATTTATACTGGTTTGGGTTCCAGTGGCCTTTTTAGATAAAATATGAATGGGGACTGAATTCATAGGTAAGACATTTTTTGTAGTTTTTTCTACACTGTTTATTATATCATTTGTGCATAGTACAGTGCTTTCTTTTATATAATTTACTGATTCTTCTCGTGGGGTCTCGGTTGGCTCTACTTCAAGTAGAGAATATTTATTTGTCAGGAGTGGTGGAATGCATGGGGAAAGGGGCACCAATTCAGCCTTGATCGAGGCCCTCTTTAAAAATCCTGGCTGTGTTTAACCCATGCCTGCTCAAAGAGGTACTTCCAGCCCTCTTTGGAAATATTGTTGATCCAGAGGGATCTGACGTTGACCTTCCCGTGCTCCCAGTGCGGCTTCGTGCAATCATGGGCCATGTGCCCGGTCTCATTGCAGTTATAACATTTGATTGGCTGCTTCTGCTGATCAATGTCCATCAGGGCTGTCTTTCCGCCTCTCGCCAGAAGCAACAAATTCAGCGCCATGCTCTGCCCCTGAGTCTTTTGAGCTGCCAGGGTAGTGGCTTGCTGGGTCTGGGTGCCAGCCCAGAACAAGGGAGCCCCCGCTCCATTTGTTGCTTCAGGAACTTTTTGTGTTCCATGACGCTGTTGATCACCATCAGGCGATCCTTTAGATCCATGTATGTCATTGGGATCCAGGTTCCGGGCGAGAACAACTTGGCCCAAACTTCTTCGTTCACCAGAACGGTGATTGTTTGACACAAGAATGTGTCAGTTTGTACATTGCTGACTGGGTAGCCGGCCTCTGCATTCAGCTCGAAAGTCTGAATGAAGTCTGCCAAGGGGGATCTTCCCCTGGCGGGTGTTTGCAAGGTGCATGAACACCATGCCCTTGACGTTCCTATCCTCAAATGTCGCCTTGAGCTGCTCAATCAGCTCGTCAAAGGTTCCACCGACATAATATTGTCCGCTGGCAAAGTGGTTGTGCCTATAATTTTGTACCCAGTTTGCTGCCGGGCATGCTGCGCTGTCTTCCTTGCCCAGCAAGGAGAGAGTGAAGAAAATCTTCTTCCTCTCTGTGTTGAACTCCTGCTCATATGCCCCGATATAGGTGATGAGCTTCTCATGCCAAGTTTCCCACTTGGACTTGTTGGTGCCGTCGAAGAACAGCAGGGTTTTTGCCAAGCTTATTTTTGAGCCAGCTGGCCTGGCTACCTGGGATTGTGCTGCTCCCAGGATTCTCGTGAGCTCGTTGACAGAGACAGTGAGCCTTGGTGTTGGCGGAAGGGGTCGTTGTGGCGGAGTTGGTGGTAATGGGAAATTTTGCCCCAGACTCGAGGTGTAGCCTTGTGGATAGACTGCATGGGGAATGTGTGGGTGACTTGGAGAGAAACCCAGTAGGTTCTGGGGAGCAGGGGACATGTGCGCTGAGGGCGCAGGGGAAATTAGGAGTCCCTTGTTGAGACATATTTGGGGTAGAAGCAGGGGATGGGGTATGGAAGGTTTGGGGTACTCAGAGGAATAGGAGAGGCCGGGATCTAGTCTCAGTGCCCGACTGCCACAACATCCCAATTTGGGAGCCCTGTCGTGACACAGGGCTCCCAAATTGGGATGTTGTGGCAGTCGGGCACTGAGACTAGCTGGGATCTGCCTCAGAAGATGTGTCGAAATGAGTAAGGGTGGTGGAGGTTCGCAGAGAGGGATGTGTTATCAGAGCAAAGGGTGCAAGAAAAGGGTTTCGATGTGCAGGTGAAGGTGAGGAACAGCCGGATGAACCGTTTGACGAAGGTGGGCAATAAGTTGCCAGAGGTTATGGGCCGCACTGGGCGGAAGGTGAAGGTGAACCCGCACTTTTGCTGTCAGAACTCCCCCGGGTCTTCTATGACACACCCGGTGATAGCGCTCTAGCCCTCTCCAAGGATTAAACTAGTAGCCTTGTTGCTGCCTTACATGGGGATGGACTCAACGTTTCCCATAGTGTGTGGCGTGGTCTGATTGATCTGGTCTGATGATCACTGTCACTTTCAATTGTTTTACTTTGCTGATGGAAGTGAAGGAGAGAGTCAGCGGGTAGGGAAAAGGGAAATGGATCTTCAGGTATGAGCCAAGTAGTGTGAATGAGGACACACAAGAAGTGCGTGAAGTGGAAGGACGAGGGAAAGGAGTATGGAGAGGAGTGTCAGTATAGGGCGGTACGAGCTGTATGATTGGTACGCTTTTATTATGTCACAAACAAAGACCTCTCATCCAATGATGACAAAGATTGCAGATTGGGGAGTGAGGTATTAGTCTTCATAAAATGAGTGAATAAAAGCATAATGCTAGGGTGCTTGCCTGGACATATCTGCTGCACTTCAAAGTCCTTACTGGCTTCTTGCTCTGCCTCATCAGAGAATAACTCCTCAGACTTTTTTCAGGCCAGCTCTCACAAAATGGGGGACTAACTGTGAGAAAGTGAAAATCTCCACTGAACTTTACTACCCTCTCACTGCAAACGGTTTCCAAGGCAATGGGTAAATTATCGAAATGGCCTGACTCTCTAGCAAGCCTGCTTGAGCTTATTGGCTTGGTGTCTGTACTGTCTCCTTATTGATATCCTCCCATTGTCTAAGTAACTACATAAGCATGAGTTTCTGCCAGGCAACACCATGGCCCTCCACCTCCAAGTAACTTCAGATTCTCCTGACATATTCAGTCTCTGCAAATAACAAATCAAAATAAGGATCTGTAGAGGAGCATGCACATTGACAACAGTAAAGGAAAGGGGAATGAATACAATGGGAAAAGGAGGGGGAAAGTGGCAACTGTGAATGGCCTTAGTATTTGACCTTGAAAGCTACAGTTCTGAAGGACCTGGCAATGAGCCCGGTTTGCATTACAGCCTATCATCAGACTTTTGACATTTTGAATGTTGTGCTGTTCAGCGTTGTACGATGTGACAATGACCTGTAACACCACAATGTGGCTAAAAAACGTCACAATGTCACAACTCGGGAATTAAGCCTATAACACGCAACATTGGTGATTTCAAGAATATCTGCCATGCCTCGGCAACTGGTTATAATAACAAAATTTTCTTACCTGGGTGAGTCCTGCACCCCTGCAACCTATCCCACACACCCTGGCCCAATTCCAAGCTTAATGTCAAGCTTACCGTCATCAACAAAATTTGCCAACAATGTTGACAACGTGTGAAAACGCCAAAACTCGGCAATCAAAATGTCAATTGGCTGATGATGTCAGAACCAAATGCCCAAACAAATAATATCTATGGTGGGAATTTTCTGAAGAATTGTCCATAACTTGGTCAGTTGTTCAGGGACCTCCTTGAAATTGAGGTAGAACTGTCAGGCTGATTCATGCGCAATTAGTGATAGAGCAAAAGCTGTGAAAATCCTTCCATGGTGAAGGACTTTGGGCATCTACTTGGCCTAGCAGAATCCAAAACTTAAATGTATTATAAAATCTGTCATGGAGTCAGAAGTGAAGAATAATTCTCAGCTGTTTGTAGAAGTAGTGACACTCCATTCATTTTGTAAATAAGAACAACTCGAAAGACTCCCTCTCTTGTAGTCTTTACCTTTTCGCCCTTGGGTTTGTGACTAAGGATTCCCTTAATTAGAAGGAGCATCTACATGAGTTTCAGCTGGGTTTTCAGCCAGTGATGTGTTTTCATCCTCCGCCTGATCATCATGTTCTGCACTCTTGCTCCTCTACCACCAACATTCCACCATGCTGATGCCACCACCCTTCACCCATTCTCTACCCTACCCACCCGTGGCCACTGCTTTTCACTTGCAGACACCCGCTCACCTCTCACCTATCAAAGTTTCCGATGTATCATGACAGCTCGACGCCGCTGCCACCGTTTGACAGATTGTAGCTCGATGGGAGCCCTAACAGAAATTCTGTACGCGTCAAATACTATTTCCATTGCATATTTGCTGATCCCACCCGTCTTGACACGTCCTGGTGTTGAGTCTTCCACCTCAGCCACTCGGCAGTGTCTCATACGCTATGACTTCCCTTTCTCATCCCCTTCAAAGTCACTGGTAGCAGTATCAGTACTTTCTGCTTCTTGCCTTTCCTATTGCCTCATTTTTACCACTGTATTGCCACCCCGTTGTAACATACCATTACCCATGCCACCCACATAGATGGCGCAAATACTTTGCTGTTCCAACTTGAAAATTTTTAAAAAATGGGTCTTGTTATCATCGTTTATCTGCTAGAATAATTGCAATATGCACATCTCTGAGTATTGCTCTTACTTGTCTTTACATCTTAATATCTCTACAGCAAAGGAAACTCACAAAAAAAAACGCTGCCATTCTCTGCCGCATTGCCATCCTGTGCCGTTCCCGAAGAGGCTTTTCCCTAAAAGGAAACCCAGGGGCAAAAAGTACGCAAGTCTCTCTTGTCATGCTCATTGTGAGCTCATTTCTTGACAGAATCTCTTCTGAATAGGTGTGTTCAAAAGCGTTTTGAAGTGGCTTTAATTCTGATACAATCACACCTCCTAATTATGTGTTTTATTTTTCAATCTTATTTGGCTCCAGTGTGTGTAGGCCACCATCTTGTACATGTTGTTTCTTGCTCAGTTCTTGGTGGAATTGGCTCAAAGTAGGTGCGTTCAAATGGCATTTAGTGCCTTTTTAAGCGCTGCCAATCATTCTTGCCACCTCAAACAGTCTCCTTATTGCTCGCCCTGGTGACTATTTTTGCTCACTCTTGCTCATTCTGGTCCCGATTCTACCTGTTCCAGGTGCATTACAAAGCCTATAGTCCATGTATTGGAACTGGATTAACCACCCCACAGCTGCCTTTCAATTACAACGTCCAGACATGCAGCTTTGCACACCATCTCCACTTCCACTGCAACCCTTGCCACTCCAGATGAACTGGGGTCAGAGGATGAATTATTACTGGACCCTGACATGGATATGGATGTTGATTGTACTCTTGTCAATGGTGAAGAGGGAGAGGATGAGGACAAGGACCACAAGGACAAGGACAAGGACAAGGAGGAAGAGGAGCCAGAGGACAATGACAACCAGGAGGATGAAGGGGAAGAGGAGGAGGATGAGTTGTTGTGTTGCCTCAGAAATACAAATGTGGTGTGAGTATGAAGAAAGCAGCCAGTGCACAATGAAACAATGCACCAAAGTGCAGCAGTGAAATCGAATACAGAAGAGTTAGACAAAGTCTATACTCTGATATATCTCAAATCAACCACTAACAACTCCAATGCCTTGTGTGTGTGTTCAGGGAGATAGGACAGTCGTATTGTCCTTCAATCTCAATGAGTTCTTTAAAACCGTTGCCAATTCACACAATATAGTGTAATGAACAATGCCAATATATTCATTAACCTAGATACTACCCACTAGAACGCTTTGTTGGACTTTAAAGCTATGGCACAAGGCCCCGACACAAGAGACTTATACTGATCTTTGTACACCCAAGAGACAAAGTCTAATCGACCAGTTAAGCTCAAAGCAAAGATGTCAGGCTATAGCCATGCCTGAGAGGTCTTATATAATGCCAACAGCGGAGTGGGGTTCACTGACCTATCTATTTTACATGCAGGTATTTATATTGTACAACACAGTGTTGATAAATGGGACTATTGTAAAGATCCACCCCAAACTCCGGGGTTTCCATGGCAGATCACCGCCCGAGGCCGCCTACATTGAGTCTGTCATTCATCCTGTTCGGTGCCAAGAAAGCTCCGAGTGGTTTTGAGCTAGAACCGAGATAATCCCCAAGGAATAACACAGCAGGTTGAATGATCTCCTGTGTCAATGTCAATTTTCTTGGCATTTCTGACTTTCCAGGACACAGATAATGGCGCTCAGGCCCATTCCAGCTGTCCTAGATGATGCCTAGAGGTCCCCAACAGTGTTTAGCTGTCTTCAGCCTCGGAGAGCACCCACAAATGCCGAGAGAGTTCCCACAATTACCAATAAGGTAACCTAGTTCCCCTATTGAATGTATCCTTTCCAAATATTCCTGAGAGCGAAGCAGGAGTTAACCTCTTGGCCTATAACTGTATAGATATTCCTTCAACTGTCCCATGTGTTTATTTGATGGCCTATGCGTCTATGTCATGCTCAAACTTGTTGCACAAATTGTACAACTTGCAGGAGTATTCCCATAGCCAGTGTGATGAATATTATGTTTAAGTCTGGTGTTTTAACGCGTCCAACAGCCTAGCACTCAGTCCTGGGATAGACTAGCACCCCACTATGTCCTTATTGACAGGTTTTATCAGTTTATTCAACTGAAAGGTCGCAAAATTCAATTATTTCAGGCATGTTCAAATCCATGCCTTATCAACAATAAACTCCACATCTTTTCATCCCCTTGCCTCCGATCCCTTATATCTTGGCTGACCATCTCTTGCCCCCAGATAAACCATCTCCACCACATGAAATCAAATACAAGATCACCATTTACATTGTACCACAAATGAAGAAGGCCAAATTGTTGTGCAGCCCACCCATCATGCAGATTGTCAACCTGTACAGTAACAAACCATGGAGCTGGCTCAAGAACCATATCCTGACAAAACTCAACAGTGTTCTCAAACCTGCTGATCTTAATTTTTTTGACTATACCATCACCTTCACTGTCCCATGCCAAGTTAGCAATCCAATGTATCTCGCCAATGTTGAGCACTATGACTACCTTTAAAGAAAGCCATCTTGATCCAGAAAAATTCTCTTGTGAAGATTGTTGTCAAGCCAAAAGAGGTTTGAAGTCTTGGAAGTTATTTTCAGCAGTGCTTATCATTATTGTAGGATTCTGCTACAACCAATAAAGAAAACAACACAGAGACAGCTGCCACCAAACCCAAAAAGGGAGGTAAGAAGACGATGGTATGTGCTTCTGTCTTGAGCTTCAAATTCCACAGGTAAAATAGTGGAACTGAAAGTTGTGATTGGAGCATGGTTGCAGTTGCCTATTGCACCATAATTTTTTTCCTCTTAGTCTATTGCACTCAAGTACACTATAATGCATGTAATTCAAACAGTTGTAATTCAAGTACATCAGAAGTAACCAGCATGAATGAAATACCCAATTGCATCTGACTCTGTAACAACCTTCATCGCCTCAAGCATATCATAAATCAACACATGAGGTTCATCATCATTGCCATAGGTGAAAATGTCGTTGTTGCAGCAAATCCAAGCCTTGATCTTGCAGAAGGCCTCTTTGATGGGATTCAAATCAGGGGAGTATGGTGGGAGATACACAAGACATACACCTAGGCGATATACAGTGGCGGCAAAAAATAATGCAACATATAATATTTTAAAAAGATTGATGTGTAGTGCAGCAATGACAGGGTATTTTACTTAGATCCAAATGAGTGAAATGTATGTAGGCATGTTGGGTACCCCTGGATAAAATTTGGTGTCTGCCTGGCTTGATCTGGTGTCATGGTCACACAATGATGTAGGTGGGCCTAATTCCAGGGGGCAATCAAATCATGATTTCACTTCAAACCACCACATTGACACACCAATTTGCCCGAAACCAACACTATATTGCATCCATGCCCACATCACCACAGACCTACCTCCAGCTCACACTAACCAGGAGAGCTTGTGTTGTCTCCCTCAGGATTCATGGCTCCACCTTCACACGAATTGCAGAAGAACTCCATTGTGACCAGTCAATCACCTGTTATACCTATCACAAATGGCATGAAAAGGAGAATTTCTATGATATTACACCTAGAAGGAACCGACCCAAGCAGCTGGATGTCTGTGATTGGCACATTGCGTACCATGCCATCAAATCAGGAGAGGCTCAGACAGTGGCAGACATCCAGCATGGCATTTCTCCAAAGTTCTGGCCTATACAGTGTGCCAGGCACTTCAGAAGGAGGGTCTCCATGGACGCAGATGGCGTAAAGTTCCCCTTATGACTAGGGTTCATCACAGAAAGCATTTGCAATGGGCACAGATGCACAAGGATTGGGGGAGGGGAAGATTGGAAGGCCACCATTTATTCTGATAAGTATGCTTGATGAGCCAGGGTACAGAGAGCAGAGGGGGAGAATGGTTTTAAGTGTAAAGAGGACAGAACAGTAAGGGAAACTTACGACTTGATGCTTGAGAAAGGCTAGAAACTGGTCACAGTGCATGGATCCCTTAACAACTGTGCTAGTCAGCATGCCATGCGATGTGATAATGCCTGTAGCAGTCAGATGGCGGCCTCAAACTACTTTCTGGTGCTTGACTGCATGTTTACCTTTTTTGGCTCATCTGAGTCACCAGCCAGGGGTTTTGTCATTTTTGAAGTTTCATCAAGAAAAGTGAGTTAATCGGCACGAGTATGGGAAATTTCATGGATGTAGTCGAGCTGAGATGGCTTGCTTCGCTCCTCAGCAATCTCATGATGTTTCTTTGCAGACATTCCAGCACCCTCAAGCTCATGGTGAATAGCGGTGTAGTGGACTGAGATAGAACAATTGTGCTTGAGAAGATTGAGTAGTTTGTCAAGAAACCAGTCTGGTCTGTGGTGGATAAGACTGATGAGATAGCTAACATCATCATGATGAAGGAGTTGTGGGTGGCTGGTACAGTTCTGCAGCTGCACAACATCACCAGTGGTACATCAGAAATGAAGAACACAAAAAAATGTGCTGTGTGAGAAGCTGACACATGCAAGGATTTCTTTGAGAGAGAGGTGGCCTCGCTCATACAGATCTAGTGCAGCAATCTTTACATCCCAGCTGATACAGCAGTTGCTCATTTGTGCAGGGATAGGAGTAGAATGCTATGTCTTGTAGGTCAACCAGAAAGTCAGAAATAGAGTTATAGCAACTCATCTTGAATCAGAAGCATTGGTACAATAACCAAATGGGCTTAGCATCTAGGCCAAGTATTGACCACAAGATGTCAAAGCACTTGTCCCTGTTTGCTGCATCCTCTGTAGATGAAGTAAAGACTGGGATGATAGAGTCTGAAGAAACAGACACAATAAAAAAGGAATGTGCAGAGAGATAGGATAATAAGCTAGAACCTGATGCTAGAAAGGACAAATGGCACCCTCAGAAGTGTGGAAGAAGATGTAGGTAAGGTAGATAGGTAGGTAATGCAAAGCTAATGCTACTGGACACCCTGTTGTAAGACACTTGGACCCTATCACCAGAATCAATGGATTGACTACTGTTTGTTTAATTGGTAGATCAAAGACTACTTCTTAAAGAGAATTTGTTCCAACAGTTGGTGGTGCCCCTAAATACAAAGCTTATACATGCTATAAGGGCAAGAGAATGATGAAAAATGCACAAAAGGATGAGGACCTCAAGATAAGACTTAGGAGATGTTAAGAGGACAGGGCCATAACCTATTAAACAGGCAAGCACAAAAACCTGAAATCCAAAGTAAGAAACTGAGGACTCAGGACAATTAGAACAGGTTTAATATCAGTAAGATGAAAAAAGTACTGTCTCCAGGATTGAGCCTAGATTCTGCCCTATTAAATAATTCAGAGAGAAGATTATCATTATTACATATGGAAACAAACTATATGTGGTTGCTCTGGAAGGCTGAGATGATAATCCTGGAGCTGTTGTCCCACTGGACTGGGAAACTATTGTCTAATGAGATCACTGTACACAGTCACAAAGGCGAGAAAGAAACAAATCCATACAAGAGAGTGGGGCAAAACCTTGCAGTTCTTGTCCTTTAACAGTGCAGGAAGTGGTTGGAGCATGAGGTACAGGAGGTGCAGGTGCAGCTTGGCTCCCAAATGTCTATTACACCCACCAAATGCTCCATCCTGTGGAGTTAGTGCAGGTGGTGTTGGCTCAGGGTTCTTAGCTTGTTGGAGAGTTGGGGGTATTCAGGTTAAAAGACAAGTATGGAGCTGGACAACAATGTTCAATGTCCCAGTATTAGGTGAAATATATAAGATCAAGATAGTTCCTGGGAATGTACCAATATTTGTGGTCTATCAGCAAGTTTGAGCTGATTTACTCCTGGTTTATAGAGATGGCATTGCATGAGAATGAGTTCAAGGGAACAAACCCACCTCATATAAAGAAAGAGACACTATCTCTGATCACTCACCATGAAGGAACCCACCTTATGTGAAAGAAGGTTAATCATTCATTTGCAGCTCATGAGAATCATTGGATGCCAATTTACTTGAGCTTCAGGTTCCCTTGATAGAGAAGAGCGAATATATTCACTGATGACAACACAGCAATTTGGCAACAAATTTCTGATGTGAAAACAGACTGTACTTAGAATTGCAGCATGGAACAATGACACCATCAGATCCCTTACAGCTGTTTGCAAAGGTAATGACACTATGATCATTTTGTAAATAAGAACAACTCAAAAGACTTCCTCTCTTGTTGCACTCATTGTGAGCCATTTCTTGACAGAATCTCTTGTGAATAGGTGCGTTTGAAAGCGTTTTGAGGTGGCTTTAATTCTGATACAATCACACCTCCTAATTACATGTTTCATGTTTCGACCTTATTTGGCTCCAGCTCATGTAGGCCACCATCTTGTACATGTTGTTTCTCACTCAGTTCTTGGTGGAATCGGCTCAAAGAGGTGTGTTCAAACAGCATTTAGGGCACTTTCCCAACCATGCCCACTGATCCTCCCAGTTCTTCACCTCTATAAATCCAATTTTCGCTGCAGCTGGCAGATATTTACGCTATTTTCACTTGTTCTTGCTGGTGTCTAGCAGCATGAAGATGACTCTAAAGCAATGCAGGATGCCTTGATTGAGCCTTTTTTTCCAAGGAAGGCTGGAGCTCATTTCAATGCCTACAGAACACTCACCTCCATTCATCTCAGGGAGAATGAGACTCTTCTGTCTCTTGCAGATCATGTCTCTCCTGTTATGCACTTCCTTATTGGGTCTTGTATTGTAGAGTTTGATCTCAGAAAGGCTGATGAGGAACTACAAGCTGTGGTTCTTCTCATGGTCCTTCCTGATGAAGGATAGTTTGCTGTTCTCAAAACACTGTTTGAGCAGCCCTCTGGTGATCTCAAAGTGTCAGACATTGAGGTTGCCTATGCCAATTATCAGGCATATAGGGCTGCTCATCAGGAAGGAGACACCAGCCAGATCAGCCCATTGTTTGGCCTTGCAATGGCTGCAGCTCCACTGCCTCCTCCACCTTCAGTATCTGCTGTTGCTCTTGCCACTGCACCCCTTTCCCAGTCACCTGTTGTTTTCCCTGGATGCAGGAGGCTGGGCGACACTCTGTTCATGTGCTTCAAGTTCTTGGACATGATTGGTGTTGAAAGGCTTAACAACAAAGGTGCAGCAGCAGTGTCTCAAGTTGCCTCTAATGCAAGTGTTCTCACCACCTCTACTTCATCTCTTGCTGATGAAAGATGAAATTCAGACACATGACTCGCCTCTGCAAGTCTGTTGAATGTGTGACTGCACAGGGTTCCAATCCACATTGCAAATGGGGTTGTCATTTGTTCAGAGTTGGTGGAGGATATCTTGTTTAGGCCATGTCTGCATGGACAAAGACACATTATCCTTACAAATGTCCTCTATGTTCCTCTTTTATCTCATAATCTCATACATTGATAAGAGGAATCAGGCATTTGCAAGAGAATGTGTTCCTGATTCTGATTCAGCTTATCTGCAGTTAGAACTTTGCCTCTTGATCTAGACCTGTGAATTGTTTGCTTGATCATCATTCTGATACTCAAAAGATCTTGAGCAAGAAACTGGTAACTGGTGCAAAGCTTGCTTCAAATCAGAAACAGAATCCAATATGTGAGCCATGGCTTGGTAGCAAGCTGAATGTGGCCCCTGTTCCTTCTATTGGACATTGTGCTGAAGTGCCTCTTGATTTAATACACTCTGATCTGAAGGAATACAAAGTCTACATGTGAGAGAGGTGGAGATATTGTGTTCTCTTTGTTGATGATCACATAGTGTTTAAAATGGCTTTGCACATGAAATGCAAGAGTGGTACATTCAATGCAATCAAAATCCTCAAAGCTTATGCTGAGAATCATTTTGGATGCAAAATCAAGGCACTTCAAGATTATAAAGGTGGTGAGTACATCTATAAAGGGTTTGAGAGCTATCTTGCCTCTGAGGGCATTGTGCACCACCATTTGATGAGGAATAGACTGCAACAGAATGGGACAGCAGAACGTGCCAATCACACTGGTGATGAACATGCAATGGCTATGCTTCATGAAGCAAACCTGCCTGCATTGTTCAGGGTACTTGCAGTGTCTGCTTACATTCCTTCAATCATAGACATAAGGTGGACCACAGACTCTGAGGCCACTTCAAACATGACTCATTGCTCTGAGCTGCTGGTGAATGCCTGGCCACACATCCAAGTCACAAATAGAGTAATTGTATATTCTGAACTGGTAGGAGAGATCCTGTTGTGTCTGCTTATAAACAAATGCTATGGGTGCAAGATTATTCTCACAAATGTCTTATTTGTTCCTTCTTGATCCTACAATCTTATATTGACAACATATTTGTCTTGCATTCATGGCTACTTTATTCTCATGAAGGGAAACAGTCTCTTTCAGTTGATATGGGCAGCTACTTTTTGAAGCAGAAATCAATGAGAGGAACCAAGCACTTGTCAGGGAGGTTACTTCTGGTTCAGCTCTGGCTATGGAATCCATATCTCCCAATCTTAACCTGTTGCATCATTGACTTGGTCATCATTCTGATACTCAAAAGATCTTGAGCAAGAAACTGGTACCTGGTGTGAAGCTTGCTTCAAATCAGAACCCAGATCCAATCTGTGAGCCATGCCTTGCTGGTAAGTTGAATGTGGGTCCTTTTCCTTCTACTGGACATTGTGCTGAAGTGCCTCTTGATCTGATACACTCTGATCTGAAGGAATACAAAGTCTATACCTGAGAGGGATGGAGATATCATGTTCTCTTTATTGATGATCTCACAGTGTTTACAGCTGTTTGCAGAATTGACACCTACCCTACCCTAATATATCAACCAATCAGCTCTGCTGATTAGCGTGATATCATGGATCTCTGTTGTATCAAAATTTGTCTATCCTCTTACCTGCAGTTAATACCTGCAGATATCTCTCCTCACAACGACTTGATAATTGCAGAATGACCTCGGGCAATACCGGCGGCAATGATGGCCTCAGAGGCAATCATTCCCTGCCTCCCTTGGAGCTTTCCATCAATGCGCTGTCGCTGTCAACTTGTTATGCCTGTGACCACTGTGTCACACAGGCCGCCACCGTTGTCTTCATCCAAGCGCAACCACATGTCTTCAATGACTTCTATACTAAGGCCATGTATCCTTCAAAAACACTTAAAATATTTCTTATATCCACTGAAACATCATAGTTATTGAGGAAATCAAGTAAAGTAAGTATGGTATTAAGCAACAGTCATTGGCGGCACATAGACTACAAGGGCAAAGTCGTTGGGAGTAGAAGTAGACACTGGGACCATCTGCAGCGTTGGGATCATCATCCTCTTCATCATCACTGTTGATGATCGGGCGGCTGATGACATGCAAGCGGAACCCTGACTTGAGCCTCTCCAACGCAGCCCGAGTCATTGGGTCATTGCATGATCCGGTCTTCTTGGCTGCGAGGGCGTCCTTCTTGCTCATGGTCAACTTCTTGGGAGCAGCGGACTTGGTGGGACCAGCTGTCTTCACACGGTGAAATGATTCACCAAAGTGCAGCAGTGAAATCAAATACAAAAGAGTTAGACAAAGTCTATACTCCAATATATCTCAAATCAACCACTAACAACTTCAATGCCGTGTGTATGTGTTCGGGGAGGTAGGACAGTCGTATCATCCTTCAATCTTAATAAGACACCTTATACCCTTGCCAGGTCCACACTATATGTGTAATTGCAACCAATTTTATTGATTAATCCTAGTTACTACCACAAAACTACCCACTTTTGGATTTAGGCAAATTGGCACAAGGCAGAGCTGAGTTTAACCAAGTTAATCACCCAAAAGGACTAAGTCCTATAAAACTGGTATAGCTCAAGGAAGACTTCAGACGAATAGCCAATGTCTGAGAGGTCTAATATATGCCAACAGGGGAGTGGGATTCACTGGCGCTATCTACTTTATATGCCAGTTTAAATACTTTACTTGTGCTAAAAGGGTATAAAGTTTGTGAGAATAAATACACTTTTCTAGGGTTAAAACTCCGTGTTAGGCCGTGAAAAGAGCACCCATGAGTCATATGTATCGGTCTTAGTAACCCTCCAATGCAATTTCCAAGGAAAAGTCCATTTTCTCCAAGAGAAATGTACAGCCTTTTGAATTGTTTCCAGGCACAGCCTGTATCCATTTGCCATCTAGACCTTGCCAAGTGCACCCAAGTCTTTCTAGACCTCTTACATATGGTTCTAGTCATTGTCCGGCAGCTTCCATGTCCACTCTAGGTGTGAACATGCTCTGGAACTACCTGGAAATCACTAGGTCCAACCACTAGATTCCTAATTAGGTAGATACAATCAAAATGACCTCGTAAGGCCACCTATAGTATATCCCCTGAGTTCCGTAGCCATTTCTAAAGTCCTTCCAACATCCCATGTGTTTGATAATGGCCTAGCGTCCACAGAAATCCTCAAACTCACTGCACACCCCATCTGTATCGCATCCAGCAGTGTGCAGATCACGGTCTGCGAGGTGCTCAGAGTGCTGGGGTCAATGGGTTTTTCACCTGCCATCCAGCCCTTGAGCACAACACCATACTGTTACTCGATGTCCTCCTCCCATCACGTCCAGCTGAGTCGTGCATTGTTGACTTTTGAAACATCAACTATCATGATGTTAATGACTTCCATGTGTTGTGCTGGCCCCATGCACCTAGGTTCCTCACCAGGAGCGACTGTATCTCCTTCATCCAATCACCTTCTGCTTCGACGTCTGTAACATATCTGCATCACAGGAAAAGTCAGTGTTGTTGTATGCATATAAAAATTAATTCATGTACTAGCAGGATCGCATCCCGCGATCGCAAATGCCTCCAGCTTCATGCCCACTTCGCGTGCAACCCATTTCTTACGTGTTACGATTTCTATGTACTGCTCAAGCTCCCTGCTAGTGAAATACCATTCGGGCTCCATTTTAAACTCAATGTCATTCTTCACGATGCAAAAAATCCCTCTATACCGACGCACTGCCCAAGAGCAGACATCTGCATGAAGGAAATGGTCAGTAAAAATCTAAATATTATGTTCATAGCTCACACACCAACATCTTCATGTTCCGTACCACATTCGACACGTCCTGAACCTTTGCTCGCAGTGTATCACGGTGCAGATGGAAGTTCATGGAGTGAACCTTCTCCCATTGTGTGCAGAGGTCAGTCTTCTCCTTCTCAGTGAGCTTGGTGTACTCGTCGAAGTAATGGATATGGATCTCAGGGGCGCTCATGATGACACCCTCTAGAAGATCATATTAGAAGCAGGTAAGCAAGAGAAAAAATAGATAACACATGCTCACGGAGTTCAATCGACTTGAGTCCCTGAAATGTGCTGTATGGGTTAATGGTCTCCTGGCGGTTAATCATATGAGCGCCACCCTGAAAAAAGATGTCCAGGAAATATCGGAGTTCCATGTTGAACTCAGTGCCCATTGTGTGCGCCAATTTGTTCGTGTCTTCCATCCACTTTTGGACACAGGCATCAATGCATGTCTGCCTGTCAATCTGGGTTCGTTGCTTTTCCTTGAGTTGTTCAGCGGTACAGGGAGCAGGTTTGTGAGAGTGGTTGCCGGTGTGCATGCGAGTTCCACTGGCCAGTGCCAGTGTGGAATAGATGGGAGGCATGGTGCAGGAGAGAAAGGAAAAGAGGAGGGGATGGATTCGCGTCCCAAACGCGTTGAACTCTCAAGGCATGACCGAGGATTGGTGGGATTAGTGGTAAGTAACAGAATAAGCAAATAATGCAGTAGTTGAGGCGAGACAACCGAGCATTGGCGGTAATTAATGGGACAAGTGAACAGGGTAGTAGGTGCGGTGAACTCTGAAGGCATGACTGAAGATCAGCGGGATTGGCGGTAAGTAACAGAACAAGTGAACAATGCAGTAGTTGAGGCAAGATAACCGAGTGTTGGTGGTAAGTAATGGGACAAGTGAACAGGGTAGTAGGTGCAGTGAACTCTGAAGGCATGACCGAAGATCGGCGGGATTGGCGGTAAGTAACAGATCAAGTGAACAATGCAGTAGTTGAGGTGAGACAACCAAGCATTGGCGGTAAGTAATAAGACAAGTGAACAGGGTAATAGGTGAGGTGAAATGAAGGAGATCAAGAAATGATTGGCAGATTAAATGATTGCACTCAGACTTTACAGCTCTTTGCAGAACTTAGGGCACAGATCAGTTTTTTTCAAAAAATGATGATTTCAGCATAACACTCATAACTCCCTCAAATCTTGGTCTTTTCTCCTGATTCCAACACCATTGTACTTGTATGGGATGCCTGCACCTGTATGCACCCCTGGATATATGATGATTATATAATCTGGACCAAATATGGAAATTAGGATCATTTTGTGTATATCACCTCCTATACATGCCCTAGGTAACTATAGGACTGGATATCTCGCAATAACCATAGTATGTATGATATATAGCTGCAGGGATCCCCATCTTGTGTCCATGTGCTGTAATTATGCTATACCATTGACCTACATATACTGGGTCATATCCAGGACCATACAGGGTTCTGATATTGAAAATCAAAACATGCCTGCAGCTGGATATATATATTGTTAGACATATGCAGGGACATCATGATGCCTCGACTGTTTGTGTTTGTATGGGAGGTGATATACATGCAAATTAATGACTTACCATATTTGGTACATATTATATAATCATCCTATATCCACGGGTGCATGCAGGTACGGGCATCCCATACAAGTACAATAGTGTTGGAATCAGGAGAAAAGATCAAGATTTGAGGGAGTTATGAGTGTTATGCTGAAATCATCATTTTTTGAATAAAACTGATCTGCAACCTAAGTTCCGCAAAGAGCTGTAAGGATTTCACAAAAAGAAAAAGTCAAGTCATTAAATTTCATGAAGATGGGCATACATTCTTGTACTATGAAGAAATATACTACAGCGCAACATCAATATCTATTAAACAGGACATGACCGAGTCATTGATACCCAAGTTCAAAAGTTCTGCATACCATTTAACCGGCGTAACGGTGCCAACTGCGAGGGACTGGTGGTTCTCAGTGTGAATGAAAAGGTCCAGAGCGTCACCGGCCTGATTAGCGTTGCCAGGTTGAAGCGGGAAACATGGTGATCATGGGTTCTCGTGCACGGTGAGCAACAGTGAGCAACGGTGAGCGCAAGTTGAACAAAGCTGCAGGGAATAGGTTTGGGCATGTGGACTGGGGGGAATACAGTGGGGCCAACACAGCGTCTGAACTGCTGGAGTGATGCATGAATGAATTGGTGTACTTGGCGCTGTTGCTGTGGCTTCAAAACAATAATGAGAATAAATGAAATGAATTTAAAAAAGCATACGTACCATGTGCAGACAAGGCGCAGCGAGCTGTGAGTAGTTGCCCCTCTAGGTCAGTGTTAAGTGCCTCATTGGCAGCCACACAAGCGATGAGAATGTCGATTTGTTGCTCCAGTTGGTGGATTTCCTCAAGGTGCTGTGCTGACTCAGCCTCTGTATAGCTTGCACGCTCAAGCACATCGATCAGGTGCATCGTTGTGTTGTCAAAGACTTCATCCTCATCATTCTCATCGTCGATGAAGATGAGGGGCACAGTCGGGTCAGGTGGGGTTGAGAGAAGGGCATCGAGCTGCCCTATGGGCCGACCAAGAAACTTGTAATGAGCGAAGCCAGGCTGTTGGGGTGGGGGGATAAGGTCGGGGGAATGTCCATTGGGTGAGGCACCCAGCCCAGGCTGCATAAGGGCCCAGCCCATGAGCATGGCATTGTGCCTCCACTGCTGCACAGTTGGAACGCCGATCGACTCAAGGAAGATCTGCGCGATGCGTGCAATGCCTGCGTGGCTAGCAGGGTGGGCAGCAATGAAGCCGGGGGGCAGATAGGTGGCAGCACAAAGGTACTGGGGCTCAGCGGGCATATTTGGGATGGTGGTGCCCTCAATGTGCAGCACCATAGTCGTGCCGCTGATAAGGTGTGAAATTGAACACACCTGAATTATTTGATTTTGCAACCTTTCAGTTGGAAACAATTGATAAAACTAGTTAATAAGGTTATAAAAGGGTACTAGTCTACTCCCAGGACTGAGTACTAGGCCGTTGGATGCATTTAAACACCAGTTTTCTTACCATTTTCATTACACTGGTCATAACACTGCTCTGGCAATCTGTACAGTTTGTGCAGTGAGTTTGAGTAATTTATGGATGCTAGGCCATTACCAACTATTTGGGACATTAGAAGGATATTATAGGCGGCTACAGAACTAAGGGATAAATCATCTACGGTTCTCTGGAGTCACTTTGATGGTATCTACCAAATAAGGAATCTAGTGGTTGGATATCGTGATCTCTAGGATGTTCCGGAGCATGTTCACACTAGATTGGATCCTGGAGATGCCTAGAAATGCCTGGAACATGGTGTAATAGGTCTGGACAGGCCTGGCACTGTCAGAATGATTATGGATACAAGTTGTGCCTGGAAACAATTAAAAAGGCTGTGCATTTCCCTTTGGGGAAAAGGGCCTTTTCCTCGGAAATTACATCGGAGGGTTCCTAGGACCGATACATATGACTCATGGGCGCTGTTTTCACGGCCTAACACGGAGTTTTAACCCCAGAAAAGCGGTTTTCTTCTCACATACTTTATACCCTTTTAGCACAAGTAGATGTATTTAAACTGGCATGTAAATTATGTATGGACAGTGAATCCCACTCCCACTTGTTGGCACCAGCTATTGAGTGTAGTGACCTGGAATCGCCTTGAGCTTGAGCCAGTTCAGTTTGACTTGGAATCCACTTGTGTTGAGCCAGTCTTCCTGCAACTTGGAATCGCCTTGTGCTTGAGCCGGTCCTCCTCTTCCTACCTTCTATAAAAAGTCCAACAGTGGTTCTAGTGGTTAGTAACTTGGATAAACCTATTGGATGTAATTTGGATATATCAATAAAATTGGTTTTTGCTGTTCTTATGCACTATAAGTGTTGTGAATTGGATAAGGTTATCTGAGGGATCCTGTTCAAATTGAGACTGAGGGTCGATATGCCTGACCCATTGCCCCGAACACACACAACAAAGCACTAGAGTTGTTGGTGGTTGAGGTTGGATATATTGGAGTGTAGACTTTGTCTAACTCTTTTGTATTTGATTTCACTGCTACACTTGTGTGCAGCGTTTCATCTGGAGCCCACCGCGAGGGGTAACAGTCTCAAAAAGAGTTGGAATACACCTGCCTTTACAACCTTTGTGTTGAATGTGCTATATTGTTGCAAACCTGTCAAGCCCTAGCTCCAGGATACCTACTGCTTGGGAGGAAGGAACTGGTTCTTATTGGACTACAGAACCGACCACCAGAGCTAGTAAAAACTCCACTGGTCAGAGAAGCCGTCAGGTCTATATAAATCCAGCAGAGGCTGCCAGACTTAGTGCTGCAGAACAAACACAACATCGGATTCAAGCCAATCTTGACCAGAGGCGTAGGACTTCCCAAGTCCAAAACCAAACGGAACAGAGCGGTTCAAGGTCTTCTATTGGACCACAACACAACCTTGGTGAAGAGGATATCTTTTCTGAACCATTGGATACAATTTTGGCAGGACAAAACCCTGTTACACTGGACCCTCCTTCTCTTCAGACTTGTCAACCCACTTCCTGACTCCCTTCCGTTTCATTCTCATTTCGTTTCTACTATGTCTACTACTACTGTAAAAATTCCGGAGGCATGGGATCGAAGTGCACCCCATTTCGACTCAAACAAACCAGGCGAGCTCCAGCAGTTCTTGGAACACATGGAGTCTCTAATGGAAAAGGCACAAACGCCAGAGGATGCCAAGAAGGGAAAGTTGGTCAGCTATGCTGACTATACTTCAAAAAGGGAATGGATGAGCCTACCTTCATTCAAGAAGGGAAGCTATGAGGATTTTATCAAGGATATTCTGGCCCACTATCCGTCCATTCGTGACTCAGAGAAGGGCTCAGTCAGTCAGTTGAATAAATTGTTGGCTAGGTTTCCAAATTGTGGAATTGCTATAGAGGACCAGGATGAACTCATGGAGCTTATAAGGCCCATGCAAGTCCAAGTCGCTAAACTGATTCCCAATAAACTGACCAACAAGACTGCTATTGCAAGGTTTATGGAAAAATTGGATTCAGATTTCGTTCATCGAATCTGGAGTCGTTTGGATATGGATGAGGTTGCTTGGCGCATGAAGTATGTTGACCCAGATGATGCTGATGCTGTTCAAGCAAGGGCACAATGGCTCAAGGAACATGAGACTGAGCACTATCTCTTTGACGAGGTGGTCGCTGTTACAAGGGACATTGCCAAGGGAAGTGCAGACCAAGATGAATATGGTTTTGGGTCCAGATCTGCCAATGTTGAAAAGACAAGCAGACGCACTATAAAAACAGAAGTGGATGCTGCTGTTGACCATAGAACTGCAGAGACAATAGATGAAGTGAGGTCTCTGACCACACAAATGAAGGATAAATTTGAACTGACCCAGCGTCAGTTTGAACAGTTCTTCAAATCGGCTGGTAGTGGTAACAATGTCACTAGGACTAGAGATGGATCTGGGGATGTTTCAACATTCAACAGACCTATGACTTTAGCAGAGATTATTTGCCATTACTGTAGGATTAAAGGACACATGGTTGGCAATTGTGAGCATCGCCAGAAGCACATTCAGGAAGGACTTCTCAAGGTACTCTCAGGAAGAGATTGCCTTACTGATGGAACTCCCCTGTTTGTTCCAAGGGATGGTCGCTCAAAAAGGGAGTTTGTTGATGACTACTATAAGATAAAGTCTTCACAAAACTATGTTGGTGCAGTAGCTGGGGTCTATAATGTCAATGCAGATATGCACAAGGCATTATTCCCTAATGGAACGGATTATGATCCCAGGGATGATGAGATTCTGACACTGAGAGTGTCTGAGGCTAATTTGAAGTGTCAATTGGCACTTGTCAACCAGGGAGATCGGGCAATTCAACTTGTCCAGCAGCAGCCTGTAAGGGTTGTTCAACCAACCCCTTCTACTGGTTCAACACAGTCAAGTGAAACTGCACAAGCAATTACCTTGATGTCTGCAACACTGCAAAAACTGGATCAAAGGATGGAACAGCTTGTAGTTCAAACTAGGACAAGTGCCTCCCGAACGGGCAATTCTCCTAACAGTGAGGGTTTCTGAACGGTTCAATGAAGGGGGTAAAGGGCCAAGGGAAACCAAAGCCTGGATCTGCAAAATCCCCGGAGGACCAGCATAAGCAGAAAACTTCTGAGTTTGACAAGACAAATGTGGCTAATTGGCGAAAGCCTAGGGATGATAAAAGGGTTAGATTTGAGGAAGCTGAAATGGGTAAAGGACCAAACAGGGAGCTCCCTTTTAGAGATGTCCCATTGGTTGAGGATTCGGATAAAACAACAGGAGTTACAGGCACACTTAAACCTGAGATGGTAGCTGAGATTGCATCGGATGTAGCCTATAAACTGAGGGCACCTATTGATGAGATCAAGGATGCGAGTATCAAGGCCATTGTGGAGACTATTAAGTCGGTTACAGTTGGCATTCTATTGAAGGATTTAATCGCTGCAGCCCCTGGTGTTCAAAAGGAAACTAAAAATCTGGTCAGCAAAAGGCGTGTACCAGTCAAAGGAAAGGAAAGTATACATCTCCAGGAAAATATGGATGAGGTTGGGATAGCAGAGGATGTTGAGGATCTGTTTCCAGGAGACCCTGATGCTCTGGAAGAGCAGTACATTCAGCATGATGCCATCCATACAACAGAAATTCCAATGCCTAGGAACTTCTATGTGGCAGAAAAGCAGGATGGACTTGTTCCAAAGGGGGCAGTTGTAGCTTGTGATCCAGTGTTGCAATATCTGAGTACACTCGCAGAGGGTGAAACTCCAAAACAGATTTTTGCATCCGTGACTGATCCAGCTAGAGGGACAGAGTCAGCACCACTCAGAGTGGTTTATCCTCTAATTGATGGGCAAGGACAAGTTGAAGCCATCTTGGATGGAGGCTCTCAGATCGTCTCAATGGCTTTGTCTACTGCGATTGAACTGGGTTTAATTTGGGACCCAGATATCAACATATTCATGCAGAGTGCAAATGGCCAGGTGGAAAAGACAGTTGGATTGGCTAAAAATGTGGCCTTTAGGTTTGGGGAAATTACAGTGTACCTACAGGTGCATGTAATCAGGGAACCTGCATACAAAGTCTTGCTAGGACGACCATTTGATATCTTGACAACAAGCAATGTACAGAACCAGCAGGATGGTGGTCAGATTGTCACTTTAACAGACCCAGTTACTAAGAAGCGTTGTACGCTTCCTACTTTTGAGAGAGGGGCTTTGATCCATGGCTGCTATCAAAAAGGCAGTAGCCAACTGTGAAGCCCTGAAACCGATAAATCATGACTGGGATTCTGAAGTGGTACTTGCTGTGGATACATCTTGGATGGCAGTTGGGATTCAGATCTATCAAACTGATCCCAATGACTCAAAGAAGAAGTATTATGCAAAGTTTGCATCAATACCTCTAAACAAAAGGGAGGCTAGGTACTCTCAGCCAAAGAGAGAATTATTTGGATTAAAACGAGCTCTTGAAGCAATGAGCTATTGGTTATCTGGTTGCAGAAGGCTGGTTGATGAAACAGATGCTAAATACTTGAAGGGAATGTTGGACAATCCTGGTATGGGGCCAAATGCTACCATAAACCAATGGATTGAACAGATTCTGATGTTCCACTTCAAATTGAAGCATGTTATGGGTAAAACGTTTGGGCCGGATGGGTTGTCAAGACGTCTGAAGCAACCTGGGGATGAGGAATTCCCTGATGCTGAAGTTGAATTTGATAACAATGATCCACCAGAGTTACATCCAGACAGCATTCAGGCACCTGCACCAATGGATTTTGAGGATTTCAAACATGACATCGACACTAGAGGTGGCTACTTGTTTGAATTAACTGGGGAGGAAGCGAAAGACCCTTCAGATTTTGGAACAGAACTTTGGAAGGCAGAGACATGCAGATGTCCACATGATGAAAAGATTCTGACTGAGGTGGTTCAGTTTCTTCAAAATTCGGTTGAGCAACTGGTTCAGAAAAGGAAGGGTAAATTAACAAACCCACTGGTTAAGGAAAAAGGAGAACCACTGCTACCTACTGATGAATGGGAAGGTTTGCCAGAACCTTATACTGAGCAACAGAGGTCAGAGGTAGGGAAGAAAGCAGATGAACGGCTTGAACTAGTGAAGAAGTGGTTGCAGAATACTAGAGATCGTCCAGAAGGGATGTCAGACTCTCAGTACCGCAACTTTATGCGCTATGCTTCAATGTTTTTCAAGGATAAGAAAGGAAGACTGTATAAAAAGTCCATAGATGGAAACCATAAACTCGTAGTGGATAAGGATAAACGAATGTTTATGATGAAATCTGCACATGACAGTCTAGGACATAGAGGATTCTTTGCTACAAAATCCTTGATTGAATTAAGGTTTTGGTGGCCAGATTTTGAAAAGGATATCAGTCATTATGTGAAAACTTGTCTGTTGTGCCAAGTAAGACAACAAAGGTTGATACATATTCCACCAGTTCAAACCCATACTCCGTCATTGTTTCAGCAGATTCATGTGGATGTAATGGTCATGGGTACACCATCAAATGGATATAACAAGGTTGTGGATGCAAGAGACTCGTTGAGTAGATGGCTGGAAGCAAGAGCAATAAAGAATGAGAATGCTCGGACTTTGGGACTCTTCTTACTTGAGGAAATTATTTGCAGATAGGGTTGTCCACAGATTATTGTAACAGACAATGCACCTCAGTTTATAGCTGCAGTTGATTGGTTATCAGCCAAATATGGGATTAAAGGCATTAGGATTTCGCCTTACAATTCCCAGGCAAATGGGACAATAGAAAGTGGACATTGGCCTATGCGCCAGTCTTTATTTAAGGCTACAGGAGGAAATCCAGGTAAATGGTACTGGTTTCTGCCTCAGGTTATATGGGCAGATCGAGTCACCATTAGAAAAGGACTTGGATGTTCACCCTACTTTATGGTAACAGGGGCGCATCCAATCCTACCATTGGACATAGTTGAAGCAACTTGGTTGGTTGAACTACCAGCTAGAACTTTGACAACTGAGGAGTTAATTGGTTTCAGAGCTCAGGCATTAGCAAAACATCAAACACATGTAGAGCAAATGCAATCTAGAGTTTCTAAGGAAAAATTGGAAGCAGTCAAACGGTATGAGAAGATACATGAGCATACAATCAGGGACTTCAATTTCAAACCTGGAGACTTGGTACTGGTTCGAAACTCAATGGTTGAGAAGTCCTTAAATACAAAGATGGCTCCTAGGTATCTCGGACCAATGATTATCATAAGGAGGATCAATGGAGGAAGCTATGTTGTTGCAGAACTTGATGGTTCAGTGTTCCAATCCAAGATAGCTCAATTCAGGGTAGTGCCATATGAGGCAAGGCACAGTGTTCCTCTGCCAGACAACATTCATGAATTGATTGACTTGTCAAAAGAGACATTGGATGACTTATTTAATGATGGACTGGCATTGGAATATAGAGGAAGGGACTTTCAATTTGACAATGTCAGGCTGGGAGTGGATGACAATTATACTGAGGTCTCCCCAGCAGAAGAAGACTTTGAGGAACAGGATTTGGATACAAGTGCTCCAAAGATTCATCAAACTAGAGCAGTCAAAAAGGTTGGACATGAATTGGCTGTACAACAAGAGATGGAACTAGAAAGGGCATGGAATACTTGGCAAAGAAGGAAGAAAATGGCTACAGACGAGACTATGGCTCAGTCTTGAAGTCCAGTCTTCTCTAATACCTAATGAAATCGACTGAGGGCAGTCAATATTTCAGGTTGGGGGAGAGGGCTTGGCTGGAACAACAAAAGGATAACCAAGGGGAATATTTTTCGCATTTCTCCACTCTATGGCAATGGAGAATTCTTGAATAATTGAGGGATTGAGTGACACAGGAACTCAACCATTGTTTGGGCATATATTCCTGAGTTCTCTGCAGTATGGCAATGGAAAATGGAGCTATAAAAGTGGAGAATGAGTGAATAAATTGGATTAATTTTTTGGATATTAGGATTGTGGGAAACCAAGTCACTACATGGTAGAGGCTTGAGATTTTCAACTTTCTTGGGCTTATAAGTTCAATCCTGACTGGGCAGAAGAAATCAAACATTGCAGTCAAAATCTTGGCAAAGAGGACAGGAAACATTGGTTGTGGAAATGTGTTGAGGACTAAGGCTCAAGTTATGAGCTTGGACCTTCAATAACTGGACATTATGGCTGCTCAGAGAGAGATTCTTGTTCAGACAAGGTCTGAATGTAGATGAGCATGGAAAAGATGATTCAAGTAGCTGTTGGCAGGCAAGCAATGGGCCTTATGATTGCATTGTCGTTTTGGTTGGCAAAAATCAACTCCAGGATATCTAGCCTGATAAAAGGAAGTGACTGAGGACAGTCAATATTTCAGGTTGGGGGAGATGATAAGGTGTGAAATTGAACACGCCTGAATTATTTGATTTTGCAACCTTTCAGTTGGAAACAATTGATAAAACTAGTTAATAAGGTTATAAAAGGGTACTAGTCTACTCCCAGGACTGAGTACTAGGCCGTTGGATGCATTTAAACACCAGTTTTCTTACCATTTTCATTACACTGGTCATAACACTGCTCTGGCAATCTGTACAGTTTGTGCAGTGAGTTTGAGTAATTTATGGATGCTAGGCCATTACCAACTATTTGGGACATTAGAAGGACATTATAGGCGGCTACAGAACTAGGGGGATAAATCATCTACAGTTCTCTGGAGTCACTTTGATGGTATCTACCAAATAAGGAATCTAGTGGTTGGATATCGTGATCTCTAGGATGTTCCGGAGCATGTTCACACTAGATTGGATCCTGGAGATGCCTAGAAATGCCTGGAACATGGTGTAATAGGTCTGGACAGGCCTGGCACTGTCAGAATGATTATGGATACAAGTTGTGCCTGGAAACAATTAAAAAGGCTGTGCATTTCCCTTGGGGAAAAGGGCCTTTTCCTCGGAAATTACATCGGAGGGTTCCTAGGACCGATACATATGACTCATGGGCGCTGTTTTCACGGCCTAACACGGAGTTTTAACCCCAGAAAAGCGGTTTTCTTCTCACATACTTTATACCCTTTTAGCACAAGTAGATGTATTTAAACTGGCATGTAAATTATGTATGGACAGTGAATCCCACTCCCACTTGTTGGCACCAGCTATTGAGTGTAGTGACCTGGAATCGCCTTGAGCTTGAGCCAGTTCAGTTTGACTTGGAATCCACTTGTGTTTGAGCCAGTCCTGGTAGGACTTGGAATCACCTTGTGTTGAGCCAGTCTTCCTGCAACTTGGAATCACCTTGTGCTTGAGCCGGTCCTCCTCTTCCTACCTTCTATAAAAAGTCCAACAGTGGTTCTAGTGGTTAGTAACTTGGATAAACCTATTGGATGTAATTTGGATATATCAATAAATTTGGTTTTTGCTGTTCTTATGCACTATAAGTGTTGTGAATTGGATAAGGTTATCTGAGGGATCCTGTTCAAATTGAGACTGAGGGTTGATACGCCTGACCCATTGCCCCGAACACACACAACAAAGCACTAGAGTTGTTGGTGGTTGAGGTTGGATATATTGGAGTGTAGACTTTGTCTAACTCTTTTGTATTTGATTTCACTGCTACACTTGTGTGCAGCGTTTCACCGCCAAGAGAACGATCCCACAGAGTAGCCTGCAGAGGAGTATGAGGGATATTAGTGAAAGAAGAATTAGTAGCACACACCAGGTCAAAAACTACATCCTGCAACTTCTCGTTCAGCGCCTTCCTAGCCTCGTTCCCCAGCGGCCCTATAGGGGAGACTTTCATGCAGAGCCACAAAGTCAGGGAGAAAAATCCAGGGGTCTGCGGGACATGTCAGCCATCGCTGCTTGCACCAGCCACAAACCAGGCAATATCAGACGTCAGAAAGCGCTCGTGGTACCATTGAAAGACACCAGGTTCCCTCGGGTGGGCACCGAGATGGCAGCGAAGATCATACAGGACAAGAGGTCCAAACCGAAGCTTTTTGTAAGCAGAGGGGAGTTGTAATGGGCCAAACCCATCCCGAGTTGGTGGAACAAGTATATTGATCCCTGCAATACCCCAGTCATGTTTGAAAACCATTAGTTGATGAGATGGTGGAGGTTGGAGAAGATCAACGCATTCCACAGCCACTGATGGTGGCAATCTTCTGTCCCAATCCGGTTACTTCTCAAGCGAAGAAGCCCAGATATTGCTATAGTGCTTGTACTATTGTTGGATTCAGGCTTAATCATACCTCATTTTATTTCTGGTATAATGAGAATCTATTTATGAAATAACTGACACCTCGACATTTTTCCCCATAGAGATTTTGTCTAAATTCGCCTGACAGCTGTTGCACACAGTCCTTGACAAGGTAATGTCAGAGCCTCTGAAATATACCGCCAAAGAGTAGGTATTACTCAAATGCACTCTGGAAAAATGCATTCATGCCTATCAGGTCTCAGGACTGGCCGGTTTACTGCATTGTACTGTAATCATTATCTGTTAATTTCAACGCAAGAGACGAAGTTGGAGATTAGATTATCAAGGTTTAATAACCTATAGACTCTGGTTTCACTCTGGTAGATTATTGGGGTCTTTGGAGTTGATTAATTTTTCGGTCAAAAACTCGATGTTCAGCTAATTCTGGGGCAAGGATGACCCCACAAGCTCTCAAATACTTCTAGAATAGAAGGAGGATGATGTCTACACAATAATTTGTCAAAATAACAGGGGTAGTTTAGTGGGGAGCTTCTTAGGTTCCAAATATGTGCAAAAGGCAGATGAGTATATTAAGCTGGACTCGAGTGAATATGCTGTTCAACTTTGACCATTCTCTAGATCTGGAGAACTGTTAACCATACCATGCCAGATCAATATATAATTCAAATTTTTTTCAGAACTGGTCTGGCTGCCCACAGGACACGATAGGTTTTGAACATTAGATTTGGCGGAGAGCTGATGTTGAAATCATCCTACCTCCACCAAAGCCCAAGGTGAATTTCTATATCATTTTTTCTAGGAACATTGAAAAAGGCATTTGTTTGACTTTGAATAGTGTTCTACCTTGGAGTTGTCTTTAATGAACTTGTTTTCTTCTCATCTCCAGCATTGTAAACTGGATGCCAACGCCAGTCCGCACACCCAAGCCAATTGGAAGGAAACCTGGAATTGCCGATTTCATGATCCCACAGAGCAATTAAAGCGAAAACCGACAAAAAATTTATTCAAGAATCATCAAAGGTAGATAAGTGGTCCATGAGTTGTACTATATGATCTTCATCAACCTCCAATTCCCTCACCACCAACCCCGAGTCGTCATCGTCATCAGAAGTAGGTGTCAAGCCAGAATTTAATTCTCCCACCTCTTCATACTCTATGGACATCTGCATGACACCAAGCTCAGTAGCAAGCCAGTATGGGGGTGGGATGCCATTGCCATGATCAGGATCCTGGTTCTCCTGTTGACCAGGGAAGATGGAGCCGGAGAAACCAACTAGTCTTGAAGTCAGAGCAATATGCTTGCAGATTGCGGCACTTGTACGAGAAGCGTGGTGCCAGTGCTTCTGTAGCTCCGTGGCGAGTGGCAGATTCACAATTATGTTAGCAGCAACGGCCTTGTAATAATGTGCATGCTCGTTGACCAGGAAGGTGAGTAAGCGTGTTATTTCGACATTAAGACGTCAAATTTCCTCCTTTGCACGCTTGATACCGAAATGAAGGACCATGGCTTCATGCCGTGCTGGTTGGGTCCAAGGGAGGAGACGAATGTCCTGCTGCGTGTCACGGAGAATGGATCAAGGAATGTACAGTTCACCGCTTCTAATCATATCACACATGACAATGACGTGCCCATGGCGGCATACCGTCAGAAATATCCTCAACACCGCAAAAAGTGCAAACATTTTTTTGCGGGCCTCGGGACCTGCTGCTTTCCAGCGCTCGATGCAGGTGTCGAGACATTTGGCAAGCTTCGTCAGAATCAGCCCTGCTGAGTTCATTCACATTGAGCCAGGCTATGTCTGGGTCATTGTCAGCTTCAGCATCAGCAATGGGTGCTGATGGTGGATCTGGTGAGTCATTCCCCAAGACGTCAGATGTAGAAGTGAGGGATGGAATGGGCGCCGATGTTAAACAGGCAAGCACAGGGGTCTGAAGTCAACAGTGAGAAACTATGTATTGCAGTGAGAGAGAAACAACTGTCTACATACCTGAAGTCAACAGTGAGAAACTGAGGACTTCAGAGAGATGCTAGCTACTTATATATCTACAATCTGGATCATGTGAATAGCTGAGTAATGGATAAGTAATGGATGAGTCATGCACAGTAATGGATGAGTCATGCTCAGTAATAGATGAGTCATGCTCTGTAAGGGATGAGTCATGCTCAGTAATGGATGAGTAATGTATCAGTAAGCTACATGTGACCAAGATGGAAGATATAGGATCAAAAATGATAGGATCAGGAATGATATAATGTAAAATCCACACTTCAACACTCCCCCGGGATGAGAACAGTCTCATCAACTCCCCCGTAATCCAAATTCAGTTCGGTGTTTGAGAACTGTTGGTCGAGGTAGAGCCTTGGTTAAGATATCTGCAAGCTGGTCTGGTGTTGGCACATAGTGCACTCCAATAAATCCCATGGCAACTTCATCTCAAAGCCAATGGTGAGCCAGGTCAAGATGCTTCATCCTGCCATGATGCTCAGGATTTTTGGACACTTGAATTGCAGACTGGTTGTCCATAAGAAGGGGAGACGGCCCAGACACAGGGTAACCAAGCTCAAAGAGCAGATTGCGCATCCACTTCATTTCCTTCCCAGCATCCACAGCTGCGACATATTCAGCTTCTGTAGTAGACAGAGCAACTGTTGTCTGCAGCTTGCTTCGCCAGCTCACTGGAGCACCATTCATCATCACCATGTATCCTCCAGTACTCTTTCCAGAGTCAGAACATCCACCATGATCAGCATCAGTGTATGTTGTGAAAGGGTGAATGGATGATGATGATTTTGAATAGGTGAGGTGGAAATCAAGTGTTCCTTGAATGTATCAGAACAAGTGCTTCACAGCCTTCCAGTGAGCCTCTCCTGGATTGCTATTAAAGCGTGCAAGTACTCCAACTGCATAGGAGATATCAGGACAAGTTTGGGTAGCCAGATACATCAGAGAGCCAACAGCAGACAGGTATATGCCCTTTATGCGCTTGGACTCTTCCTCAGTCTGAGCACCCATCTCCTTGGTCAGAACAAGACCAGGCAACATTGGAGTATCAACAGGCTTGCAATCCACCATTCCAAACTGCTCTAGCATATTAACAGCATATTGACGCTGAGAAATGCTAATGTCTCCAGTCTCAGGATCACGCTCAACCTTGATCCCTAACAGGAACTCTGTAGGACCAAGATCCTTGACTTTGAATGATGAGCCAAGTTGAGCAATGACCTGATCAATTTCGGAGTCACTCTCTGCAGAGATCATACCGTCATCAACATAGATGGGAAGAATGATGCGCACATTGCCATTGGAGTATACAAAGCAAGAGCAATCAGACTGAACACATTTAAAGCCCATTGACTGGAGCTTTGCACTCAGCTTCTTGTTCCACTGGCTGCCAGCCTGCTTGAGACCATAAAGAGATCTACGCAGTTTGAGGAGCTGGTGAGGTGTTCCCTGAGGGAAACCTTCTGGCTGAGTGATATAGACGTCCTCCTCTAGGTCCCCATTGAGGTATGCAGAGGAGAAGTCAATAGAACGAAGTTTGAGATTGTGCTGAGCAGAAAGAGCAAGAATGGTTCGGAGAGTGGCAGGTTTGAATGTGGGAGAAAACACCTCGTTGTAATCGATGCCATGGCGTTGCCTGCGGCCATCTGCAACGAGTCGAGCTTTATAGCGCTCAATGGAGCCATCTGACTTGTGCTTGATCACAAACACCCACTGAGAACGAATTGGCTTAATGCCAAGTGGAGGATCCACAACATCCCAAGTGCAGTTCTCTAAGAGAGCATTAATCTCAGAGAGAGCAGCTTCCTTCCACAAATGTGCATCAGATCTCCCCAAGGCTTCATGATAAGACCTGGGATTACTTGAATGCACTGCAGCATTGGCTTGCTCAATAGCAATCATATTGATGCCTTGGAGCGAAGGGCTGCTTGGGTCACCCTCATGCGCCACAATCAGAGCACTGCCTGGAGTGAGAAGCAACTCATCATCACTTGAATCAGGGTGATGATCTGGTGGTGGTGGAGTTGGTTGGGGAGCTTTCCACCACTCCGAGGCAGGTCTATGTTCTGTTGTCTGCCCATGGTGGCGACGACGTGCAGCTACACCAATAGGTGAGGGAGGTGGTGGTGGAGATGGAGTAGATTGTCTCGAGGGTGGCTTGGGTGAATTAGGATGTGTGGAAGGTGAAAGCGGTGGATCAGGATGTGGAGGGAACTTGGGTGATGCAGGAGCAGTGGGTGTGCGATAACGTGGCTTGTCATCCACATCAGTTACCCAGGAAGGGAGTTCTGGAGCAAGTTGTTGCACAGGAGGCAAATCAACAAATGGGTGCAGTGGAGCATTGGGACATTGTCTCATATAGGTTGGACTGCTCCCAGGGAAGTAGCGCTCATCAAACACTGCATGCTCCGAGACAACCATCTTCCTGGTCACTGGATTGTAGAATAGCCATCCCTTGTACTTTGTAGGATATCCCACAAAGATGCACTTCTGGAAATGAATGCCAGAATGGTCTCTCTTGTCCTTCTGCACATGCACATAGGCAAGGCATCCCCACACTCGAAGGTGTGATACATCGGGCTTCTTCATGTGCCAAAGCTCATATGGAGTGGTGTTCTCCGGAATGTGCGATGTAGGGTGCATATTAGCAACATGAATGTATGCATTCACAGCCAGGGCCTTAAATGAAGGAGGAAGGTTGGCCTCATGAAGCATAGCTGTAGCGTGTTCATCTGTGGTGCGATTACCACGTTCTGCCATCCCATTCTGCTGCGGTCTATTCCTTGTTGAATGACGGCGCACAATGCCCCTCAGAGGCGAGATAGTTCTCAAACTCTTTGGACATGTACTCCCCACCTTCATCATCCTGAAGCGCTTTCATTTTGCGTTCAAAATGATTCTCAGCATAAGCTTTGAACACTCTGAATGCATCAAATGTCCCACTCTTGCGCTTCATGTGGGAAACCACTTTGAAGCCTGTGTGATCATCAATAAAGATAACACGATATCTCCACCCCTCACGGGTGTAGACCTTGTATTCCTTCAGATCAGAGTGTATGAGATCAAGTGGCGCTTTAGCACGATGTCCAGTGGAAGGAAAAGGGGCCGCATTCAGCTTGCCAGCAAGGCATGGCTCACAGATGGGATCTGATGTCTGATTTGAAGCAAGCTTCACACCAGTGACCAGATTCTTGCTCAAGATCTTTTGAGTATCAGAATGGTGACCAAGTCGACAATGCAACAGGTCTAGATCAAGAGGCAAAGTCCCAACTGCAGATAGAGCTGAATCAGAATTAGGAGCACATTCTCTCACAAATGCCTGGTTCCTCTCATTAATGTCTGCTTCAAATAACAGCTCTCCTTCTCGACTGAAAGAGATTGTGTTTTCCTTCATGAGAATAGAATAGCCATGAATGCGAGACAAATATGTAGTAGAGATGAGATTAGACCGCAAGAGTAGCTCCCCCCACAGATGTTACGACGGATCTGTGCGCAGACCTGGAAGGTAGCGGCGCCCGTGGAAAGCGAGGGGGGGCAGTCGCTGAGCACTTCACTCAGAGTCTGTCTCCGCCTCCTGGCAGAAGGCAAGTGTTTGCGACTGCTCCCCTCATAACATCTGATGCATGGACCATCCAGACTGCATCTCAATCCCCCGACCTTACGCTAGGTATGGAGCGGATCTTCCCCATATACACACCCCCTTGGGCATCCCCGTTACCGGTCTCCACCATCATCCCTCCAAAACAGTCTGCCGTCTCCGTCCTTGATGAGTACTTGGCAGACTCTGATTACTGCGGGACAACCTGGTTCACGGATGGCTTGTTGCTGGCGGGCTCTGCAGGTGGGATGGCAGTGCAGGTCGTAGGATGCAAGGTTTTTGCATGGATCCTCATTCCACTGGGTGACGGACAGGTGGCTGAAGGAGAGGTAGAGGGAATCCTCCGCGCCACACAACAGGCCCTGAGTGACGGAGCAGACCATATCCTAATTGTTTCCGACTCCCAGGCTGGTTTAAAGGCCGTTCTTTCTACACGACCTCATGCAGGGCAGTTCCGTGCTATCCTGTACGACATCATTGTCTGCGCCGCCCTGGAAAGTCGCCCATCGCTGCGCATCACCAACTTGTGGACCCCGGCCCATATTGGCACGGTTGGAAACGAATTTGTGGACGACGCGGCCAAAGCAATGACCCTCCTCCCTCCTCCACCCCCCTCGGTCCCTGTCTCTCTGACCACATGTAGGCACCAAATCGATGTTCAAACCCTAGAGCAGTGGAACAATGGCTGGAAGGTCTCTACTACTGGCTGTGCGCTTTGGGTGATTGACAACTCCGTGCCCTCAACCATACTGCGTTCACCTTACGACTCCTCTGCTGCTCACGCTGACATCTCCCTCCTCTGCCAGCCACACACCGACTTCTCTGCGCTGAATGCCCACCGCTATCAGTGCCACCTGTATCCATCACCTGCGTGCGACGCGTGTGGGGCTGCTAGTGAGACTCGTACCCACTTTCTTCTTCACTGTCCTGCCTACGAACACCTACACCCACTGCTCCAAGCCGCATCATACAAGGCTGGTATCCTCGGAGCTGTAGACGTCCGCTCACTCCTTGATCACCCCAAGCTCTTGAAGGCTGTTGTAACGTTTATTGCTCTGTCACACTGCTTCCAATGAGTACCTGAACTCTCTCCCTTCTTCCTTACTTCCCTCTTATCTTTTCTCTTTCATTTATCTACTGTAAATATTCACATAATTTAGACTCACTTCTCCCAAGCCCTGATACCCACATAACACATACACGATACCATTTAAACACATATGCTTACACCCTACCATAATATTTCCCTGCTGGCTCTCAATCTTCTTTCTCTCTCCCTCTCATTTACTTAGAATAATGTCGCTTTTAGGTTGCCCCCATAGCTTCACCCTACAAATCCGTAGAACTAGTTTACCTAGTAGTACTGCCGCATAGCCCATAAGGCCAGGTACAGCATAATAGAAATCAAGTCCAAGTCCAAGTCAAGTCTTGAAGTGGGACTCGTGGAGATAAAGACAAAAGACATGCAGTTATATTGATTACTACAACATGACAAGGAGGTGAAAATAATGTAGTGGTGTGCAGAGAAGCCATGCTGGGGATTGCAGTCAGCATGTCGGTGCAGTGATGCCAGCAGATAGATGGGCAGCCAAAGGGACGCAATACAGCATTGGGCATGATGGCGTAGGCAGCTTAAGGAGACACAGAGTGGATGGCGCAGTATAGGGCAGAAGGAAGAGAAGTGCGTTAGTGCTGTGTGTAAGACAGCGCCGACAAGCGTGACGCCAGTGGCGGCATCATGCAGGTGACAGGAAGTTCCGAGGAAGGCAGAGAATGATTGCCTCTGAGGCCATCATTGCCACCGGCATTGCCCGGGGTCATTCTGCAATTACCAAGTTGTTGTGAGGAGAGATATCCGTAGGTATTAACTGCAGGTAAGAGGAAAGACAGATTTTAATACAACAGAGATCCGCGATATCACGCCAATCAGCAGAGCTGATTGGTTGATATATTAGTGGTAGGGTAGGTGGAATTGATAACAGTCGGTCTCAAAAATAAAAATAAAAACAAACATTTGATACTGCTACTTTCAAATGTTGCTTGCCTTCCTCTGAATGGATTTTCAACATTTTTTTATACCATGAGAGGGTGTTTTGTAAGCATAGGCATAGACTTGCAGCTTTTAATGATCTCAAAGTGTTTGCCCAAAGATCCATTGATTGATGTGTAGGCTTTGGCAGTATACATACATACAAACATGTCTGCTTCCTTCTTGCTTCTACCCTTGTCTCTCGCCCTCAACTAGCTTGTAACATCAAATCTACATTGTGCCTGGCTGTGTTGTACAGTATCAGGTTGAGCTCGCAGCCATATATCTGTTTGAGCATGACATCTTGCTGCTTTCTGAAATCCTTGATATTGTTGGCTTCTTTGAATCAGCTTTCTGGCATGTCAGGAAATTATAGTGGGAGAAAGAGTGGTAAAGAAACCCAAAAGTGGTACTTTTGGCTGCTGTCGTCTGCTACATCATGGTGATATTGACTACATTCTCTGTCTTGTCAATCTACAACCTGACTACTTCCTCGACATGCTCCAGCATAACTGCTTTATCTGTGCACTTCACCAACATTTTTTGGGAGCTTCAGCATCTCGGTGTATCCAGAAAAGAGGCTTAAAAAAATAGCTGCAGAGAGGAATGAGCATATGCACATAGACTTTGTCTGCCATATGGCTGAATATCCTGCTGAATATCTTGGTTTTTTGGATGAAACCTCAAAGAATGAGAATACACTGAGCTGTGGCTATAGGAGAGCAAAGAAGGGCTGGCGGGCAAAGATGAAACAGAAGTTTGTCTGGGGGGTGTGACTGGCAGGCACAGGACTGCTCACACTGAATGAAATGGTTGCCAATAAGGTCATTGAGGGATTCAATGAAGTGTGAAGATTGTCTAGAATTCATTGAGCATGAGGTGGCAAATCTTCGTGCAATCATACTCCTTTCAGTGTGGAATCTGATTTGTTATTCTTCAGATGCTGCTTGCATCACCATTTCAGGTTCCATTGTCCATTCTTGTCATGGACAATGCTCGGATTCATCATGGACAAGGGATTCTGCTTCTTGCAGAGTGCTTTGGTGAGTCTTCCCATTGATCTTGCCACTGAATCACTGTTAACAAGGTATTCAAGGTGTCTGTATTGAATTTCTCCCCCCATATTCTCCCGACTTCAACCCTATAGAAGAAGCTTTTTCAAAAATCAAAGCCTTCATGTGCTGTCATCCTGACGTATTCTCTGCCTTGACTGGTGCTGCCCTCATCTAAAACATGAAGCTAGCAATGGAGATCATCACACCATCAGATGCAGAGGGCTATTTCATGCATGCTGGATACTTTTAGTTTCATTCAACAATATCATTTTTCAATTTCTTCGCCCTGAATCTGTCTATCAAGCGCAGATTGACTTGTAAAAAATGATCAAGGTACAAGATTGAGTGCAAAATGTCAAGGATTTACAACAACAAAAGCAAAGCAGCTAAAATAATCACAACAATACCGCCCGCTGACCTACAGTGTCACAAAGCTCAGCAATCTTCCTGGGACAAAAGTCCATCTCTTTCAACTCGGAAAGTTTGATGAGGTAGAACACAGATGAGTGTTTGGAAACATTGTTAGTGAGCTTTTTGGCAATAGAGGTCCCAAGATTGTAATGTTCACAGAAGTTGCTGATTGACATGTGAGCACTCACAGCTGTGTTAGGCGGCAAGACCATGGTGTTTTCAGCTGATTATGTTTTTCACAGTCAAATCTTGCACTGGCATACAAAATAGAATCATATTTCAGTCCTCCCCTTTGGGGGTGAAACCACATGACTAAAATTACGGGTGGGGGACATCAACCTATCGCTATGCAATCCATATTCAGCTTTACTGCACAAATTTCTGGTAGATTAGCCACTAGCCAAGCCTGAACCCTGGAACACTTGAGCCATCACTATAAAATTCTTCTGCAAAACTGCACAGCCAAACTTATGGGCAATGGCGCTAGGCCTATCACCAGGAGATTCATGCCCAGCTTTGCTGTAAAAAATTATCTGGGCAATAGGAACTAACTTTATGGGTACTAGCAGGCAAAATTGAAACCTAAAACACTCAAGCCATCACTACAAAATTCAGTGGCAGAACCATGTGGCCAAGTTTAGAGTAGTGTTCAGCCCATCACCATGAAATCTGTCTTCAGCACACTAAATTCTGTGTGAAATCAAAGTTGACTGTATGACCACCTAATGATCATATGAGCCCTGGAACATTTGACCTGTTGCTGCAAAATCAGGTGGCAAAACTTGGATTTGTTTGGATGTGTTTGTTTCACCAATGAGCATTACATGAATAAAGAATCTCTCTACTGCAGATGCCAGTGAGTTCATAATTTGTCTATATCTATCATAGCTCACAGTGGGTTTTTGTGCCACCTGGTCTTCAAGTTGTCAACATGTTCGGGAATGATCTACACAGCCAAAGTAAAGTTTGAGATACAGTGGGGACATACACCTGGTGGCCTCCTTGATTTGAGGGTTGCTACCCTGTTATGACTTGAGCTTAGTAGAATTCCTCCCTGGTGTAGAGAGAAATGATGTCATTGGTACTTTGCAGGCAATGGCATCTCCCGAGGATGGTGTTCTGTAATGATCCGGATGCACTGAGCAAGTATGAAATCACAGAGTCAATTGATGGCTGTTTTTCAGTACACAGAAGGTGGATACACGGTGAAACAGTGCACTTGGGTTCAGCTGTGAAATCAAAAGATATCAAACTTGAGAGTGCAGCGAACAAGTCACTAACTTAACCCAAATCCAAAATCTAATACCACAACTCCAAACCAATATGCAGTCTGTGTGTGAGTTCGGGGAAGTAGGGTATGTATCACCCTTCAAGATTGTTATGCACAATGTCTAAGTATCACAGATTGCAAGATGTCTGGTTCAGAGCACAATTGCTTGGGTAGTACAACTTCTAACCACACAGGACAAGGAGTAGCAGGAATAGATAGCAACGTCAGAATTGAAGTTGAAGAGCACCAGCAGCTAGTCTAAATCCGTGCTAAAGGATAGCAGCAGCTTGACAAACAGGCTTTCAAGGTGTACAACTTCTTATCCAACTTAAGCCAGACTCTGCGGTCTCTGCTCTCAAGGTCAGACTCTAAGGTCTCTGGTTCAAAAGCTGACAAGGAAATGTAGTGTTCAGATGGCTCAGGCTTAGCAGGCACTCAGCTCTTACACTAATGACTAGATTTCAACATCAACAACTTAAGACTTCTGTTATTTCTGTTCAAGATTTCTAATCCCTCAGTTCTGATCTCAAGAATCCACTCTATTCCCTGTGTAGTGGGCAGATAGTTGACTGCCTATACACACGAATCTATGTAGCTTTTATATAATTGAAGAAAACACTCAAGGAGATAAAAGGAACTATAGGAACAAATTGTGAGTCCTCCTCTGACAGGTGAATGGCCAATAGCATTCAAGGAATTGCGAACATGGGTATATTAGCCTCCCGTTGGAGATGAACTGCATGCTGCCAAGGTATTGCATCAGAATGGTGTGCTAGTTGCCAGGTTACTTTGGGGAGTACTGGCCACTACTGCTTTCTAATGATCCACTTGGTGATCCAACTAACCGCAACTTGGAAGTTGGTCCATCCAGCTGCTTCATTAAGATATTTCTATTGCCCCAGAAACTCTAATGTTCGTAGTGCTTCTATAAGACCGACTTGAGCCCATATCCCAGTCTTAGAGGACTAGCAACAAGTCTTCAACAAATCTTGAATAGGTTTTGGAGTAATGGGAAGTCAGTCCTTAAGCCACACCTATCCCCATCAGTCCACATGGCTGACTGATGCTTGGCAACACCTAAGCCAATATCACAAGGATGTCTATGAGATCAACAACTGACTTGTACTGGCCCATAATCAAGTCTAGGGGACTCGCTGCCAGTCAGGTTGAAGCTTCTCTAGCCTTTGCATAGTGGAAAGTTATCTTTCTATCCAGGTCTATGGAGTTGCAGTAGTAGCTGCAAGTCCGAGACATAGCAACAATCTGAAACACTGAACAATCACAGTCTGATTGACTACTGGGGAGTCAACCTCCGGTTCAGTAATGAGTTATTTGTAACTTGGGACTCCAACCATGTACTCGTCAGACAAGGTATGTCAAGCATTCAACTTAACCAAGAAGTCTGAAGGACTCCCCACTAGTTGAACTTCTTATATATTTTGAGTATTTCTGAGTCTCTGCATGAGCTGCAGTCAACCTAAGATATATTTGTGTTGAACAGGCAAGCACAGAGGTCTGAAGTCCAAAGTAAGAAACTCTGTTAGGTTGACTGTGAAGTGCTACTTGCCTGAAGTCCAAAGTAAGAAACTGAGGACTCAGGTTAATGCTAGCCTACTTATATAGCTACAGGAACAATAAGACTACCTAGAACAATAAGAACAATAGAGACAATAGAACAATAAGATGTGTATCAACACAATAAGAACAATAGAGACAATAAGATCGATGTCAAGATAATAAGACCAGTATCAGTACAATAATAGTCCAATGTAAAAGTAGATCATGATAAGATCAGAACTGGATCAGATGCGATCTGATAAGATCAAAGATGATCTCAGATGCAAGAATGGCACAGTCCAAAGACAGAGTCCAACACTCCCCCGGGACAAGACCAGTCTTGCCTAGCTCCCCCGTAATCCTATCAGAGAACGCAACTTGTCTACAGCAGGACGAGGTAGCGCCTTTGTCAGGATGTCTGCAAGCTGCTCTTGAGTTGGTACATAGACCACACCAATGGAACCCCTAGCAACTTCATCTCGAAGCCAGTAATGAGCAAGGTCAAGGTGTTTCATGCGACCATGATGCTCAGGGTTTTTGGTGACTCGAATTGCAGATTGATTGTCCATGAGAAGTGGGGAAGCCTTAGACACTCCATAGCCTAATTCCAAGAGTAGGTTGCGAATCCACTTGATCTCTTTTCCAGCTTCCACAGCGGCAATATATTCAGCCTCAGTGGTGGAAAGGGAGACAGTAGACTGCAACTTGCTCTTCCAGCTCACTGGACCGCCATTCATCATCACCAGATAACCACCTGTGCTTTTCCCAGTGTCTAGACAGCCACCATGATCAGCATCAGAGTAAGTGATAAATAGATCAGATGAAGGCGAAGATTTGCAGAAGGAAATGCGGTAATCAAGCGTGCCCTTGATGTAACGGAACAAATGCTTGACTGCTTTCCAGTGCGCTTCACCAGGATTGGAATTGAACCGTGCAAGCAAACCGACTGCGTGGGAGATATCCGGACGCGTTTGGGTAGCCAGATAGATCAGAGAACCAACAGCAGACATATAGATGCCACCATACTTCTTGGCCTCTTCTTCTGTCTTAGCACCCATCTCCTTGGTCAGAACAAGACCAGGGAGCATCGGAGTGGATACAGGTTGGCAATCACTCATGTTGAACTGCTCAAGCATGTTTACAGCATATTGACGCTGCGATAGATGGATGTCTCCAGTTGTGGAGTCACGCTCAATCTTGATACCCAACAGCCACTCTGTGGGACCAAGATCCTTGACTTTGAATGAAGAGCCAAGTTGAGCAATGACTCTGTCAATATCGGCATCCTCTTTAGCAGAGATCATACCGTCATCGACATAAATTGGAAGGATGATGCGCACATTGCCATCAGAGAAGATATAGCAAGAGCGATCAGACTGGAGACAATGAAAACCCATAGAAATGAGCTTTGCACTCAGCTTCTTGTTCCACTGACGGCCAGCCTGCTTGAGCCCATAGATGGATCGGCGCAGTTTAAGAAGCTGGCCATGCTCTCCCTGTGGAAATCCCTCAGGCTGAGTCATGTAGACATCCTCCTCAAGATCTCCATTGAGATAAGCAGAGGAGAAGTCAATGGAACGAAACTTGAGGTCATGCTGAGCAGCCAGAGCAAGAATGATGCGGAGTGTCGCAGGTTTGAATGTGGGGGAAAAGATCTCGTTGTAGTCAATGCCATGGCGCTGCCCACGACCATCAGCAACGAGACGAGCTTTATAGCGCTCGATAGACCCATCAGACTTGTGCTTTATAACAAATACCCACTGTGAGCGAATAGGCTTCACAGCAGGAGGTGCATCAACAACATCCCAAGTGCAGTTCTCAAGAAGAGAGTTAATCTCAGATACTGCTGCTTCTTCCCAAAGATGAGCATCTGCTCGCCGTAGTGCCTCATGATAAGTGCGGGGATTGCCAGACTGCACAGCAGCATGAGCTAACTGCACATAGGCATAATTTGCCACCTGGAGATGAGGATTGGTTGGATCACCTTCATGAGCAATAATGAGTGCACTGCCAGGCTGCAGAAGCAACTCATCATCACTATTCCCAGGCTCTGGAGATGCAGGGGGCCTGCTGAAGTGGAATTGCAACAGACTCCCGCCAATCCTTAGGAGGTTGGTGCTGTGTGGTTTGGCCATGGAATCGGCGACGTGCAGCAATACCAATAGGTGAAGGAGGAGGAGACTGCTCAAGTGGCAGTTGCTCAGGAGGCAAATCAGGTGAATGAGGGCGAGTAGATGTTGATGATTGTGAAGGGGAGAGAGCTGGATTTGGGGGATTGGGAGTTGGAGCAGGGGGGTGCATGATGAGCACCAGAATCGTCCCTGTCATCTCCCCCGTCATCACGCACCACTGGTGGAGTAACAGGAGGAAGATCAACAAAGGGAGATGTTGGAGTTCCAGGACATTGCCTCATTGATATGGGCTTGTTCCCAGGAAAGTAGCACTCATCAAAGACAGCGCGCTCTGATGTGACCATCCTTTTAGTCACAGGGTTGTAGAACAACCACCCCTTGTATTCAGTGGGATATCCCATGAATATGCACTTCTGGAAATGGCACCCAGAAGCATCCCGTTTATCCTTTTGCACATGCACATAGGCAAGGCAACCCCACACACGAAGGTGTGACACATCTGGCTTCTGCTTGAACCAAAGCTCATGGGGAGTAGTATTCTCTGGAATATGAGCTGAGGGATGCATATTAGCAACATGAATGTAGGCAGACACTGCAAGCGCTTTGAAAGATGCAGGCAGGTTTGCTTCATGAAGCATGGCCGTTGCATGTTCATCAACAGTGCGATTAGCACGTTCTGCTGTCCCATTCTGTTGTGGTCTATTCCTCGTCGAATGACGGCGCACAATGCCCTCAGAGACAAGATAGTTCTCAAACTCTTTAGACATGTACTCTCCACCTTCATCATCTTGAAGTGCCTTGATTTTGCGTCCAAAATGATTCTCAGCATAAGCTTTGAAGATTTTGAATGCATTAAATGTACCACTCTTTTGCGTTTCATGTGCAAAGCCATTTTAAACGCTGTGTGATCATCAACAAAGAGAACACGATATCTCCACCCCTCTCGGGTGTAGACTTTGTATTCCTTCAGATCAGAGTGTATCAGATCAAGAGGCGCTTCAGCACGATGTCCAGTAGAAGGAAAAGGAGCCGCATTCAGCTTGCCAGCAAGACATGGCTCACAGATTGGATCTGATTTCCGATTTGAAGCAAGCTTCACACCAGTTACCAGCTTCTTGCTCAAGATCTTTTGAGTATCAGAATGATGACCAAGTCGACGATGCAACAGGTCTAGATCAAGAGGTAAAGTTCCAACTGCAGATAAAGCTGAATCAGAAGTGGGAGCACATTCTCTCACAAATGCCTGGTTCCTCTCATCAATGTCTGCTTCAAATAACAGGTCTCCATCTCGACTGAAAGAGATTGTATTTTCTTTCATGAGAATAGAATAGCCATGAATGCGAGACAAATATGTAGTAGAGATGAGGTTATGAGATAAGAGTGGAACATATAGGACATTTGTAAGGATAATGTGCCGGCTACGACGTCCATGTATCAGTGGCTTAAGCAAAGCATCTCCTATCAACTCCGAATAAACTACAACTCCATTTGCGACTTGGATTGGAACCCTGTGCGGTTTGGCATTCAACAGACGCTCACGACGAGGTGTCATGTGCGAAGTGGTGCCTGAGTCTGAATTCCATCTTTCATCAGCAAGAGATGCAGCAGAAGTGAGGAAAACACTTGCATTAGAGGCAACTTGGGACGATGCTGCTGCACCCTTATTGTTGGGCCTTTTGACCCCAATCATGTCCAAGAACTTGAAGCACATGAACAGAGTGTGGCCAGGCTTGCTGCATCCAGCACAAACAACAGGCGACTGGGCAGGGGTGCAGCTGCAAGAGCAACAGCAGGTGATGAGGGTGGAGGAGACAGTGGAGCTGCAGCCATTGCAAGGCCAGATAATGGGCTAATCTGGCTGGTGTCTCCTTCCTGATGGGCAGTCCGAAATGCCTGATAATTGGCATAAGCAACCTCAATGTCTGAGACTTTGAGATCACCAGAGGACTGCTCAAATGGTGCTTTGAGAACAGAAAACTGTCCCTCATCAGGAAGGGCCATGAGAAGAACCACAGCTTGTAGTTCCTCATCTGCCTTTTTGAGATCAAAGTCCGTAGGACGAGACCCAGTAAGGAGGCGCATAGCAGCAGAGACACGACCTGTGAGAGACAGAAGAGTCTCATCCTCCCTGAGACGAATGGAGGTGAGAGTTCTGTAGGCATTGAAGCGAGCTCCAGCCTTCCTTGGAGCAAAAAGCTCAGTCAAGGCATCCCACATAGCTTTAGGATCGTCCTCATGCTGCTGGACAAGGGGCTTGACATCTGGGCCAAGCATGGACCACAAAATGCCAGAACACTTGTCCCTGCTTGCTGCATCTTCTGGAGATGATGATGCAGCTATGCAGTGGCCAAACACCTCTTTGCAACGCAATTTGGCTTTAGCATCACTCTGCCAAGCAGAGAACACCGTCTCCTTGGTAAGGATTGGGAGGACAGAGTCTGCAGAGACAGACATAACCAAAGGGGAATGCGCAGAGAGATGGGATGATAAGCTAGAACCAAATGCCAGAAATGACAAATGGTGCCCTCAGGAGCGTGGAAGAAGATGTAGGTAAGGTAGGTAGGTAGGTAAGTAATGTTAAAGCTAATGCTACTGGACACCCAGTTGTAAGGCACTTGGGCCCTATCCCCAGAATCAACGGATTGACTACCGTTTGTTTTAACTGGTGGATTAAAGACTACCTCTCAAAGAGGATTCGTCCCAACAGTTGGTGGTGCCCCTAAATACAAAGCTTACACACGCTATAAGGGCAAGAAGACGGTGGGAAATGCGCAGAAGGATGAGGATCTCAAGATAAGACTCAGGAGATGTTCAGAGGGCGGGGCCCATAACCTGTTGAACAGGCAAGCACAGAGGTCTGAAGTCCAAAGTAAGAAACTCTGTTAGGTTGACTGTGAAGTGCTACTTGCCTGAAGTCCAAAGTAAGAAACTGAGGACTCAGGTTAATGCTAGCCTACTTATATAGCTACAGGAACAATAAGACTACCTAGAACAATAAGAACAATAGAGACAATAGAACAATAAGATGTGTATCAACACAATAAGAACAATAGAGACAATAAGATCGATGTCAAGATAATAAGACCAGTATCAGTACAATAATAGTCCAATGTAAAAGTAGATCATGATAAGATCAGAACTGGATCAGATGCGATCTGATAAGATCAAAGATGATCTCAGATGCAAGAATGGCACAGTCCAAAGACAGAGTCCAACAATTTGTTCTTCATGGTCACCTCTAGCACTCAAGGAAGTAGTTTACCACTAGTTTCTGGAGCCCAATAGTGTAGATCTAATATAAAAGAACTCGGTGCCATTCAGGCAACCTTGTTAAGTTAATCAGTCTTTATGGTAGCCTATTGGCTTTTGGCCATCAACAGTGTAACTTACCACCCTGAGGAGAGTGTAAGTTCTATTTCCTAACCTCACTTGTTCCCATTAATAATAGTTCAGATTTGAATAAAAACTTGGTGTTTTTATGCATGCTTTGGTGCACGCCCTATCAATGGAACAAGTATGAAACTGTGGAGTCAATTTATTGAGAAATTATGAAGAACTGGATTCTATATTGGTAGAGAAAATACAGAGAGCTTTTATGCTAGTAGAAAATATTACTAAGGTCTGTATGAGTAAAGAATGAGCCATAGGATGAGTAAAAGAGTCAGGTATGAGCTCAGGCATAACAGGGCTGTGCCAGTGTTGAACATGCTGGTCAGCTCCGATGGGGAGTACCGATGACATTAAATTAAATATTACAACATAATTGATGGCTGATAGTGTGGCTGACTCAATGGAAGAGATAAAAAGAAAGTGATTATGAGATTTGAACCCAACCAAGGGGAAAGCATTACACATACCAAGACGGTCTTACGCCAGGGCAGCAGCAACAGAGACCTTTTCTACACCTATCCAAAAACTTTTCTGGGGAAAAAACTACATGTGATTGTAGACTGCATGAGAGTTCAGTTGCACACTGCAATGGAGTATAATTTATCCACACCACTGATCAGTTGATCAGTGGATCTGGAGTGTTAATCACACAATAAAAATGTCTGCACAAACTCATGTTTCTTTTTGAGATTGTTTCCTCTCATGCTCTCATGCGTCCCTCCCATTCAAATCTGCAAATTCCTAGGGCTGAACTCAGAAAAAGCCATGGGAAGTTGATTCAACTATGAGGGGAACCCACCAATATGATCCGGCCATGATCGGCATGAATTGCCAATCTCGATTGTTGCTGCAAAGCTTGGTTGCCACCCCCTGAGGACTGATTTGCAATTGCTGCCCCAGTCCTCCTCCCAGTCTGTGAGACATAGCTGCCTTGCATTCCGATATTTTGAGTGCACATAAGTTGAAGTGAGGTTACATGTCTGAGAACCAGGATTCTCCACCTACCTTCCATCGCAAAGGTTTCAAGAAAAAGACAGTGAATGCAAGATTTGAACTCATGTGGGAGGGAATAAAATTACCTAGCCAACTCTGCTTTGAATTCAATAGATCTGAATCTAATGAAATCCGGAGAAGCCACTCAAATGACCCACTGCACAGTCCCTATTTTCTGTTACATAATAGATGGTCAAATCAAAATCGAGGTCTCAAAAACTGCATCTCGCAGATCAAAAGTACGATTACATAAGTACTCATAAACAATTTGGCTATTTTGCTTCAGCTAACCGAATATTTACCAACTTACCCTGTACTGCTTCAGCTATCCAAATGTTTCACAAGAAGGTGTCTTTGCTCCAGGGCACTTTGGGGGTTGAGTATTCTGCTTCAGCTATCCAAATATTTACCAACTGACCCTGTGACTCCTCAGCTATTCAAAAGTTTCACAAGTTGACACAAGCATAAATGAATATTCACTGCTTCCTAACGGGTCAACCGAGGTTGGTGTTCATCAACCAATTCCAAAAATGTATGTGATCCATCTGAATGAGGTGAAATAAAAGTTATAAAATAATATCTTCCAGCTATGCTGATGCTTCACCAAACATATGCGAACATTGAGCAATGTACACCACCTCCAAAGGTATGTGATCTGATTGAACACCGAGTTAGGCCACATGAAATAAGCAGAATATATATATTTTTTGCCTACCCATTATGTAAAAAAAAAAAAAACACCTTGTCTATTTTCAAACTCAAGCCTCAACAATGCCTGATTTTATGACAATTGCTGCTGCAAGCAATGCCCAAATCCACTCTGGTGCTCTGCATCCCAAACCGGCTCCCATCCCATCCTCACAGCAGAGGGCACGATGCAAAGCAAGCGCTGAGCGGCAAGTGCAGATGGACGCAGATGTGTCTCAGTGGTTCAGGGAGACACAGGAGACAGAAGAGTAGCTTGGTCTGAAGTACGATATGAAAGCACACTATTTCACTTTCAAGGTGGTGCACACATGGTGCATCTGGAACTGGAACTGTTCTATTGTTACTGTACCTGGCCATGTGGCTATGCAGCAGTATGCAACTACAGCTAGGTAGCTATGGTGTTGTAAGGATAATCTACAGGGTCTACATATGCAGTGCTATTTTCAAGAGAGAAGGAGGAAAAGATAAGTAGAAAACAAGAGGGGAAAGACGGTGCTATGAGTAATACAGTGGGATGTGATAGGGCTATACTAAGTGTACAAGAGGATTGTGGTTGGGTGTTTTTATTTGGAGGAGAGAGACTAATTCAGATCTAAGTAAAGTAATATCTGAAGAATAAGAGAGAGGAAAAGGAACTCAACGGAATCTATGAGTTTGAGAGATAAAGGTGATGAGGGGCTTGACTAGGTCAGGGTGGTTGAGAAGGGTTTGGATGTTGACAGGGCTGAGTTTGCCAGCCTTGTATGAGGTGAGCTGTAGTGGGCGACTTCAGGTGCTCCCACGTTGGACAGTGGAGGAGGAAGTGGGCACGGGTTTTCTTGAGGGCGCTGCAGGTGTCGCAGGCTGGCGAGGCAGTAAGGTGGCAGCAGAACCGATGAGTGTTGAGAGAGGAAAAGTCGATGTGGAGACAGGATGGAAATATCAGCATGGGCCGAGGAGGACAGGTAGGGTGAGCGTAGTATGAGTGATGGCAGCGAGTTGTCAATGTCACGGAGTCCTCTGCCAGTGGTAGCACACTTCCACATATCATTCCATTAAGACAGAATTTGTTCCGTAATGGCTCGCTTGCAGGTCGTCAAGGATACCAGTACGCATGGTGGTGGGGGAGAAGAGTAGCTGTCTTAGCTGCGTCATCCACAAACTCGTTCCCGACTGTCCTGACATGGACAGGAGTCCAGAGGTCGGTGATCCAAAGCGCTGGTGAGTGCAGCATGGTATTGCGAACTATATGGTCATATTGGATGACTAGGAACTACCTGAATTGAGGGGAAGTCAAGAGTATGCCCTGCAAGCCGGCCTGGGAGTCTGAGACAATGAGGATGTGAATTGCATCCAGAGCTAGGGTGCATTGCCCGCACTAAGCTCTCAATCTCACCCTCTGCAACTTGCCCTTCCCCTAGTGGCAGGAGAATCCGCTTGACCACCCGACCATCTCGTACCCATACCACTGCACCACCCGCAAGACCATCAAGTGAAGACCCATCAGTGAACCAAGTTGCACTCGTAAAGCAAGGATCAGTCAAGAACTCCTTCAGGAATTCCAGTGCACTTGTCTGGGAAGGAATAATCCTATTCATGGGGAGTGGTTCGTCCCAAGGTGGAGCGTAGATAGGCACAATTGGCTCGAGACCGAGGGTAAGGTCGGTCAGAGGTGGGGAACACATGTGCAGGGTCACAAAGTGTAGGCGTATGAGCTGGGGACAATGACTGGAATGGGAACGCTGGCATCGTCAGGAGGAGGTTAACCCATATAATGTGCTCAAGCACAAAAAGGCTCTTGAGAACAAACAAAGTATTTTTTTCTCTTTTGCATGCATACACTTTTTTGTCCTTGCTGACCATGTCATTTTCCAGATGGTATCAAAAAAGGATGTCTACCTGCACACCGACCACTACAGCAAATATTTAGTGCTCATGGATAAGGAGAAGGAGTAGCTTAAGAAATGCCATCGCAAAGAGTGTGAAAGCAACCTGGTTCTCTGCCGAGACACTCCACACAGGAGAATTCAGGGTGTCTCCAATGTTGTGCGCAACTTGGAAATGCTGGTATGGCTTCCTTATGCTTAAGTTCTATATTCACTGATATTACAACACATAGATCAATGGCGTTTCGCATCACGTTGGGCTGGAGGGCTTCTTTTGCCTTGTCTGCAACAACACTGATTTCTTCATAGAACCTCAGTGGTTCTTCACCTCCCCAGAGCTCAAAAACTATATGCCGATTGTGACTCGCAAGACATGGGACACTGGCGAGATTGGGGTGAAGCTTGAGGCCTTTGCCATAGCCAGCTAGAGGTCTATGTTTTTTGTGTATGTTCAGCTTACATGCGATAGACCTTCTTTGTACGTCTGAGCAGCGGGCAGATTGAATGAAGAGAGAGATCTGAGACTTGTTGAAAAAGAGTCTTGGTAAGTCCGAGTCTTTATGTTTGCCTTTATAATATTAATAGCAGGCAGTGGAGGTATCGGGGAACCCCAACACTGACATGGCGTACATCTGGTTTGAGGAGGATGTGGTACAATGCTACAACATTGTTCTTGAGGGCTGGACCAGGCTGCCATTCCAGAATCCTAGCACCCTAGTACCTTGTTGCCCAACCTTTGCATGCTCCTGGAAGCACTCAAGCGTGGCGATTGCGCATTCCACAAACAATTGCCAGCTGAGGCTGCTGAACACAAGAAGCAATGGGAAGCTGATGTGGCTTCAGGAAAGGCAACTGCAAAACACCATGGTGAACACAGCACAGGGGTGTGCCATGCAAGCGGACATGGGATGAGGCGGGAGACAGTGGCGAGGGTGAAGATAGGGCTGATGAGGGTGCAGATGGGGCCGACAAGGGTGAAGAAGATGCCACGGGTGAGGCATGTGACCAGCAACCCGCTCCCGTTCCCAAGAAAAAATGTGCACACAACGCTGAGAAGGAGAATAATCCCACTACCAAGGCTCCATGCAGAAAGGCAGATGCCCGCAGTGAATCCAAGGTGGCAGCTCCTCTGAGAAAGGCACCCAGACCCTCCACCACCAGCGCGTACGATGACAACACAACCCGCACTGCTGTCGAGCGCCTGAAAAGGCGCCGTGTCTCCAGCCATGCTATCATTGAAGATAGCAATGATGAACCTGTTGGCACCACCCTGGTGCAGTTTTTCTTCTTCTTTTCTCATAGAGTTTATTGTATCTTTCTCTTCAATAATTTTGAATGGCATTCCAAAGATAATAATTAATTGCATTGAATGAATGATTTAAAAAAGTAGAAAGAACAAGTCAACAACTAAGCATTGGAGCAGCAGTAGTGACATGGGTTTTTTGTGGCATGCTCAGAAACCGAGTAGAGGATGCCAGTAATGTTGGTAAGTAATGCCAAGCAGTAGACTTGGAGGGTGTAGGAGCGCATGTTACGATTGAGGCAGTGGTGTTGTGCCCAGACATGGGAAGCTGGGGTAGAGAGCACAGGCATATGCAGGCTGTGTGAATTAGCCAATGGCAGTGGCAGTGGGAAACAAGGAGGGTGGTGGTAGCAGCTGCAAGGGTGGCACTGGCAGGTGCAGCAGTAGAGAGCGGGGTGCAGGCAGTAGATACTGATACGATACAATCACTGGGTCTGATGTGTTGCCATATATGGGTAGGGCAGGTGATTAACTAGTGGTAAACTACATCTTTGAGTACTGAAGGTGACCATGAGGAAGAACAATATCATTGGTTGGCTACAGATCATGCAGAGACTCAGAAATACTTGAAGTGTATCAGAAGTTTAACTGGTAAGGAGTGCTTTGGACTTCTTGTTCAAGTCAAATCCTTGACATATCTTGTCTAACAGGTGCACAGTTGGAGTTCTAGGTTACTGATAACTCGTTACTAGAGTTGATTCTCCAGGAGTCAAGCAAAGTGTGATTGCTCAGTGTTCCTGAGCAATGCAAGGTCCCTGACTGTGGCTACTCTCTTAACTTGGCAGACTTGGTTTGAAAGATAAGTTTTCACTGTGCAAAGGCTAGAAAGGCTTTACCTTGACTGGTGACAAGTCATTCAGACTCAATTATTGGCTGGTACAAGTCAGTTAAAAACCTTATAGGCATTCTTGTGACATTGGCTTAGTTGCTGTCAAGTATCAGGTAGGCAAGGCATCCCCACACTCGAAGGTGTGACACATCAGGTCTCTTCATATGCCAAAGCTTATATGGAGTGGTGTTCTCTGGAATGAGCGATGTAGGGTGCATCCTAGCAACATGAATGTATGCATTCACAGCCATAGCCTTAAATGAAGGAGAAAGGTTGGCTTCATGAAGCATAGCCATAGCGTGTTCATCTGTGTTGCAATTACCATGTTCTGCCATCCTATTCTGCTGTGGTCTATTCCTTGGTGAATGACAGAGCACAATGCCCTCAGAGGCGAGATAGTTCTCAAACTCTTTGGACATAGATTCTTGCTCAAGATCTTTTGAGTATCAGAATGGTGACCAAGTCGACAATGCAACAGGTCTAGATCAAGAGGCAAAGTCCCAACTGTAGATAGAGCTGAATCAGAATTAAGAGCACATTCTCTCACAAATGCCTGGTTCCTCTCATTAATGTCTGCTTCAAATAACAGCTCTCCATCTCGACTGAAAGAGATTGTGTTCTCCTTCATGAGAATAGAATAGCCATGAATGCGAGACAAATATGTAGTAGAGATGAGGTTATGAGATATAAGTAGATTCCTGGGATGCTTTTACCACAGGCATTGACACGGTATCTTTGATGGAATCCACTAAACTCGTGGCTTGAATTCTCAAGCAAGACTGCCGTCATAAAGCCAAGCCCTCTTCAGATGAGGTAGCGCTTCCGGCTCATTCTCACAAACACCAACACGGCAAACAGTCAAAATTCAACCCGAAAGTTACCTGCTTTGGCTGCAGCCGAATTGGGCACATGATTGGGGATTGCCATGACATTAAGTCTGGGAAAACTTTCACAAAGGCCCAGAAGGAGTAGAACACCCGTGAATCAAAAGACCGATATGCAAACAAGCATCAGGCGAACCTTGCGCAATCATTACCTAGTTCTGACACCATGGATTTCACATTCATAGCACAGGACAGCAATTCACCTCTTCCCCACAGCTCCTGGATTGCTGACTCAGGTGCCAGCAAACACATTCTCATGTCCAAAGATTTTTTCCAGTCATATGCCACTGCCGGGAATCACACTGTATCTGGTTTTAGAAGTGTCCGATGCCATGGAACTGGCACAGCTGCCGTTGCTTCCCACGTCAAAAATTTCGCATACAGCATCACTCTGAAGGATGCTCTTTATGTTCCTGATGCGCTGTACAATCTTATCTCTATTGGCTGCATTGCTGATGCCGGATGTTAGAATGACCGTCTCGAAGTCACCCGGGAATTTATATAGCAGAAAACCCTCACAAACACGTGAAGGAATTGATTGAAAACTAAGAGTATTTATACAAAAAGTGGCAGAATGTCCATTCAAGCCCGCTGAAAGAAGCACGGGAATTGACTGGAACTTCACGGAACAGCAGCCGTGGAACCAAAGCGGAAACTAGGGTTGTCAGGCCATGTGCGAGCACGGACTCAATATTCCAACACCGGATTTTCTATCCAATTTAATGGTGATCTCATTCATGTCTACACCAAAGGCTCTGAATGCCAAGAGATCATGTGTGGTAAGAAGATTGGCAATCTTTACCACATTAAAATCACCCATGCCGCCGGCCGATTCACCCTTACTGCATTCCCAGCTACACCAACTTCCCCATCTGTTGCCATACCGGTTGTTCTGTCGAAATCTCCAACATTACCGCCCTCTTCATTTACTCCTGCCTTTGCTGCTGTTGCCCCTACTCATTCTTGGGACAAATGGCACTGCATCTTTGGGCATATTTCCCCAGCATCCATTAATGCTTGCCGCTCACAATGTACCCCAATTTCTTTGGCCCAAGGCAGTTGCATATGCCACATATCTCAAAAACCGGTCTCCCACACGTGCTCTTGGCGATAAAACTACACTGAACAAGGTCTTTTTGGGCAAGAAGCCCAATGTTGCCGCACTCCAGGAATTTGGGACACCATGCAAAGTTTTACAGCAGGATGGAAAGAACTCCAAGATTGGAGTTAAAACTCGTTCTTGCATTTTTCTTGGCCTCTCAGATGAGTCTCGGGCATGGAGGTATTACAACCCCAGCACAAGAAAAGTCCTCACATCACAGAATGTCACATTTATCAACAATCCAACTACTTCTGATGTCCTGCATCTGCCTCAGCTCAAGGGGGAGAATGTGCTGGAATCTGCACCAGATTCAATTGAGCCAGAGGCTACGCCAAAATTATTTACCATGCTGGCACCTGCCTCTACTTCTAGTCCAAGCACTCTGATGCCCATTTCATCTCAGAACTTTGCTCCCACTCTCACATCATCGTCTCCATGGCCAAAAGCACCACGCAACATCAGCAGTGCCATAAATGAGGACAATATTATCCTCGGACCTTGTACACACAAATATGCGAAGCCAGATAGAGCACTCCTTGCATACGCACTAACAGTGGTGACTGATCCCATCTCCAACAACCAACTCACAGTTGATGAGGCCAAATCACGGCCCAACTGGACTGAATGGAAGAAAGTGATGGATGTTGAGATAGATCAATTACAAGAACTCAGCACATTTTCCCATGCCTCACTCCCCAAAGACAGGACTGCAGTTGCCTATAAATGGGTTATTTGTGTCAAACGCAATGCACAAGGCTCGATTACACGCTACAAAGCCAGGCTTGTTGCCAAAGGTTTTTCCCAGATCCCGGGAATTGACTATGACAAAACTTTGCTCCAGTTGTCCAGATGGAGACCATCCGGCTATTACTTGCCCTTGCCGCACGCTATCAACTTGATGTTCACATTGTTGACATGATTGGTGCCTACATTAATGGTAAACTTGATGAGGAAATATATATGCAGCAACGGAATTTTATCATGATGGCACCACCAAAGTCTGGAAACTCGACAAGGCACTCTATGGCCTCAAACAGTCGGGCCACGTGTGGAACCTCGAACTCAATGCCTCATTCCTTTCCCGTGGCTATACCCGACTTCTTTCGGACCAATGTGTATATATTAAACACTACAGCACTGGCATCACTATCATTGCCGTTCATGTTGACAACATGACAATTCTTGTGTCCTCACCGGCCCTCATGACTTCAGCCGAATCAGAACTTAAATCCATGTTCAACATTAAAAAGCTCGGCAATATCCGCCAGCTTCTGGGCATGGAAAGCACTCAAGGTGCTGATGGTTCAGTATTCCTGAGCCAATCCCACTACATCACCAAAATTCTCAAACAGTTCCAGATGCATAATTCCACACCTGTTGCTACACCCATGGACGCCCACATGAAACTGGTTAAGACGCCCAACTCAGAAAGCTATCCTGAGATTAAACACGTCTATCAGAACATGGTTGGCTCATTGACGTATGCTGCCCTTTCCACCAGACCCAACATTTCCTTTGCCGTTCAGACTCTGTCACAATTCAGCCTGAATCCCGGTCCTGCTCATTTCACTGCGGTAAAACACGTCTTTCGCTACCTTTGTGGAACTGTCAATCTTGGCATCAAATATAATTCGGACTGTCACTCCGTGATCAAGTTATTCTCAGATGCCGATTGGGAAATTCCCCAGACAATCGCAGATCTGTCACCAGGTACCTCTCCATGCTTTCAGGGAAAGTCGTCACCTGGAGTTCAAAAAAGCAGCCAACTACTGCCTTATCAAACATGGAAGCCGAATATATGGCTTTGGTTTCAGCTGTCCATGAAGCTCTTTGGCTTTGCAGCATGCTTACAGAACTCAATTCCCTTTCCCCACTTTCTACCCATATTTCTGTCGACAACCACGGCACCATCTCATTTGCACAGAACTCTGGTTTTCACACTCGTTCCAAACACATCGACGTTCAGCCTCACTTTATTCAGGAGAGGATAACTTCTAATGAAGTGTCAGTTTCCTACTGCCCAACCTCAGAAAATATCGCAGACTTGTTCACTAAAGCTCTCGATAAGTCCAAGCACGAGTATTTTGTTTCACGCCTCAGAATGACTCGTGCTTGAGGGGGGAGTGTTGTTACCCAGGCATTCAACATGCCACTGTATATCAATCAGCGTCGAGGCTGAGTCCCTGGCACTGCCTTCCAGATGGCCGAGCTCCATTTTATTACCGATACTTATTTCTGATTCTTTAATTACTTTCTTACTCACTCACTTACAAATACTATTCATACAATATCTTAGCTAATTTCTATTCTGTAGTATTTAAGCTGTAGTTGAATCTGCAACAATATCAGTTCAGTTCTCTTCTCTTTTTGTGAACCACTCTCAATAGTCTTGTTAGGGCATATTGGAGGTCACAAGTTCAATTCTTGCAGGTCGCCCTTTTTAAAAATGAGCTCTGGGGTGCCAATTTCATTGCAGTCTACCTCCTCAATGATGTGAAAAGAAGTCTTTCACCAGAGAGAAGTCATGATCAGTTTCATGCTACTTCAATGCAAGAAACCATAATCTTGTCTTGACACTGATTCTTTTTTTTTTTTTTTTGAAGTTATTGCTGTTTGCATAAAAGTTGGCACAGCTGCCATTTCGGGCGATTTTTGATGGCCCAAAGTATTCGATTTATTTCTCAGTCAATTCTGCACCGAATCTCATAAAATCATATGCTAAAATCATCGTTTCAATGGGCGCATTTTATGGTACCCTTTTTGTGGTCCAATACCAAGTTTTGGGAAATCAATTTTAGTGCAGCAGCCATTTGGTGTATGATTTTTACAGGTCGAACCTTGCACCTTTTAGCACAACTTGGAAGGTGAAAATGGTGCATTTAGCTCTCATCTATCCTCTGCTCAACTTTGGGAAGAATCGGATGCAGATTGACGCGACCGCAACACATCGAAGCATAGCCATCAGTCTGGTGCCTGAGTGATGTGACGCATCTCTTCCTCTTCCTCTCGATGTCTACTATGCCTCAAGGATGAAAGGCAAGGCCATCTCGGAAGACTTACGATGGGCCATTGTGCGCATGTACAGTGTGAAAATCAGCATTGGCCGCATTGAAGCATTTACTGGGATCAGCCGCCAACAAGTCTATTGAATTGTCAACAGGTTTCTTACAATAGGCAAAGTCCTGACGGCCACACAGCAGTGAAAGACAGGCTGTATGCAACATCTTTCGAGTGGGGATGTAGCAGTAGGGCCTCTCCTTCTGTCAATGAGCCGCTAAATCCTCCTAGTATCTGCAAGGGTGTCTGGATCAAAGCTGCGATAAATATCTTGATGAGCTGCAAATGGGGCTTGCAGAGACCTGTGGCAGGGTAGTCTCCCAGTCTACAATATGGCAGGCACTCAAACGAAGCGGTTACACAATGAAGAAAGTCAGTTTATCATCATCATTATGATTTTACTGCTGAGCTGATGCAAACGCCAGCTCACTCACTCAGAGTGGCCATTGAGCATAGCGCTGTAAAGCGTGCCAAATTCTGCTGCAAGGTCGGGCTCTACTACCAAGCATATCAACTTGTTTTTGTCGACAAAAGCTCATGCGATCGGCACACCTCGTATCGTGGCAAAGCGTGGGCTATCCAAGGACAGCGTGCGGTTCGCAAAGCCTTCTTTATTTGGGGAAAACTGTACGCCGCATTTATATCTTACTTTCTTGAACATGCTACAGCATTTTCTCTAGATATTCTGTCCTCCCTGCAATCTCTCTCAACGGAATCCTCTATGTCAACATTGTCAAAGGCTCGTTCAACACCGAAAGTTTCACTGAGTTCATTGATGGTCTCTTGGACAAAATGAACCCGTATCCTGGCCCAAACTCAGTGATTGTAATGGACAACTGTTGGATACACAAGTCAGAAACCATTAGAGACATGATTGAAGAGCGGTACATCTTTCTTTCCGCATGTGTTTTTGATTTATCTGATGATCGCTCCAGCGGCATGCGTTGTCTCTATCTCTCACCCTACTTGCCCAACTACAACCCAATGGAGCCCGGCTTCTCAAAAATGAAGGCTTATGTTTGCCGAGAAGGGGAATTGTACCGGGCGGCGACAGAGGCAGATGATGAGGCCGCTGTATTGACCCAACTTCACCACACAGTCTATTCTATTACCCCACAGGATGCCAAGGGATGGTTTCGACACTCTGGATATCTGTAATACACTGCATGTGTCAAGAAATACATTCATGTTTGTTCAAAAAAATACATGTGCCATCAAGAAACTATTGCAAGAGTACAGAACAATTACTTTTTCCCTGCAGCCCAGTCCACTCTCTGCTTTGCCTCAGTTTTTCAAATCCGAACACAATCGCTCTTTGCATACTTCAATAACAACTTCGCCACACCAATTGGCATCTCCCATGATAAGCAGTGAATGAACCACCACCTGAAATTGCACTATTTTTCACTTTTCATGTGTAGTTTATTCATAGTATACCATCTATTAAGAGGCAGTACTAAGTACCCGAAGTAGCTGGCCTGTGGCCAGCATCACAAGAGTAATGAGATGATGTTCCTGGTGACTCCAGGGGTGTCTCTGGCAGGTACTTACTCCAAAACATGTAGGAGACTGTGTAGCCCACCTAAACATAGGGAATATCACACTGGTTCCAAATGTTCCGGAACCATGGAACGGTTTCTACCGTTCCATAGCATCGGAACCATGGCTACCAAAGTGCTGAGTGATTTGGTTGTTGGTTATTTGGCTCGTCGATGTGTTCGCATCGTCTCAGGTGACCTTAGAACACTGGCAATGGTGTTCTAAAGGTACCTGAGCTCTGGCTACCGAGCATCGGAGTTTGATGTGGGTTCATCACAAGTTGATTGTCGATCCTGGAGGCACAGACTTCCTCCTTTTGGATTGGGAAGTCGTTCTCAAGAACCCATTCTTGGACATATCTCGAAGTTGGGTATCATTCAAAAGCTATATCACCAGACTATCTGGTTCTGATGTAGTTGGTCGAGGGATACCAACAGAACACAAGTTATCTTGCAAAAAGGTGTACATGGTGGATGATGACTGAGACTCCATCAAACCACCATGTGCATGAATCTTACAAAGGATGGTCCAACAGTCCCAGCAGTCGCATTATAATGTGGCCTGGCCTGGCCACAGGTACACATTACAAAGTGCCTCTTAGCTTGCCAGGCCTGGTGCACATTATAATGTGCACCCTTGCCTAATCATTCTCGGCATGCTACTGCCAGTTCCGGCATCAATGGCATGGGTTTTTCTTATTTGCATATGCTTGTATACCTTTATTGGGCTCATTTTGATTAACAGCCACCTACCTGTCAATCTACATCAACTTTGCCATCATTTATCGCTGGCTCTGGGAATTTATTTTGCGTTTTGCGCAACAACCAGGGGGTCTTTTGCAAAACCGTAAATACAGCCAAATAGCACTTGACAAGCTCTACAACTTTGATTTTGAGACTATTTTTTAGCCAACTTCCTTTTTTTGGCCACTACGCTTTTTGCCCAAAAAGGAAATTTCAGTGTTTTCTGCCTCCCTGGCTCAATTAATTTCCTTTTTGGGCAAAAAGTGTAGTGGCCAAAAAAAAGGAAGTTGGCTAAAAATAGTCTCAAAATCAAAGTTGTAGAGCTTGTCAAGTGCTATTTGGCTGTATTTACGGTTTTGCAAAAGACCCCCTGGTTGTTGCGCAAAACGCAAAATAAATTCCCAGAGCCAGCGATAAATGATGGCAAAGTTGATGTAGATTGACAGGTAGGTGGCTGTTAATCAACATGAGCCCAATAAAGAAGGTATACAAGCATATGCAAATAAGAAAAACCCATGCCATTGATGCCGGAATTGGCAGTAGCATGCCGAGAATGATTGGGCAAGGGTGCACATTATAATGTGCACCAGGCCTGGCAAGCCAAGAGGCACTTTGTAATGTGTACCTGTGGCCAGGCTAGGCCACATTATAATGTGGCTACAGGGAAAGCTCGATGGTCGGAATATACCCAGAATGACGTGCTCGATGTCTCCAACCAATAGGACTCTCTGCATTTTGGTTGCCAAGACGGATATATGGACTTTGGCATGGCTAAATGGACATTTTACTCATTTTCAATATTGTCATAGTTATATCTTTGTTTATATAAGTAGTTAGAAGGGTTTCTGGGAGCAGCATGGAACCTTCCCCTGACTAGTAAGCCCAAAGCTTGCGCCTAAGGGAAAGTTCTTGTCGATCTTCAGAGCTCTTGCAAGCCTAGTTTGTAAAGGTTGTGAATATCATTTGGGTTGTTGGCATATAAAGTTGTATCCATACACTGGAATGCACAAACCGTCTGAGTGTGGCTCTTGAATCGTATTGAATCGTCTGGCCTTGGGTCTTGAATCATATTGAATCATCTTGCTTTGTGGTCTTTAACCTTGCTTCATATCGAATTGCTGGCCTTAGGTCTTGAATTGTCTGTATCGTTGTCTGGAATCTCTCAGAACCTTTGGAACTATCGTGGATCTTCAGGATACGCACAACTCGTTCTTCGGAACAACTGGAATCTGTAAACCTTTGGTTTCCTGTCTTCCAAACCTCTTTTTGGCCTTGTTATATTGCACCTTTGGGTGATCGAACTAGATATCCTCTGGATTTCTTTGTTTCGCACATAACAATCACAATATATCGCCCTGCAACTTCTTGCATATAAACTTTCTCCCTTTCAACCTTTACAAGGCTCTGAACTAGGGACTGACACTTGTCAGGTACCATTGGAATGTATGGACCATCACACTCGCTGCTTCTATTTGTTGGTTTGGGATAGATTTATTCTGTTCCCAAGCTATACATTGGTTGTAGTGTTTGGTTTTTATTGTATTGCACGTTTCCATCCCAGGTTCCAAGCCCACTTATCACGGAGCAGATCTGTTGCAGCATCACTACACCATTTTCACCCTCCTCTGCAAGCTGTATAACACGCGAGAATCCAGCAGCCACCAGTTCTGAACCGAATTTGGAGAAGTTGTGCCCATCCTCCCTGTGGTCACCTGTATCCAAGTCCAACAACCAATCAACAATTTTCAGGAAGAGAGTGGGCAATTCATCCTCCTGAGAATCAATACTTGAACCATGTTTGAGACCGGTGGAAGGCGCTTGCAGATTTGGGGGTGTGAGTCCTTGGGGCAGCGGTGCCAGATAGTAAGCAGCAGTGTGAGGGTATGGGCCAGCCAGGGGGTAAGGACCCAGAGGTGGTGGCAGATAGTATGGATAGCCGGGGTACAGTGGGGTGGGCAGTTGCAAGGGGCTGTGAGCAGTGCGAAGACGGGGCGGCCTGAGTCCCATTTGTGAGTGGAAGTCGGAGCTGCAGCAGTGGCTTTGTCTTTGATGAGTAAGCTCCATTTGCCTGCCAGGTGTTAGCATCATAGAAAAGAAGGAAAATGTTTTAGGACATACAACTAATAAGCTCCAGAGACTTAGGTCGGGGCCTGAGAGTCTGACATGCTCACCGTTCTCTGCAACAGTGCAGTGCCCCCCATGTCTCTCACACTTGTGCTTGTTCTCAAGCTCCTGCAAAACTTCGGGACCAGTCGGTTTTCCCATCTTCACATTGCCATCTTCATCATCACTAGAGTCAGATTTTTGACGAGACTTGCTCTGAACGTGAATCAGCACTGCACCAGCGTGAGTGCAATAAAAAATAGTACCTTGGTCTTTGACAGCTCCTTCTTGTCCTTCTTTGTCTCTTTTTCCCGTCTTCACATTGCCATCTTCATCATCACTAGAGTCAGATTTTTGACGAGACTTGCTCTGGACGTGAATCAGCACTGCGCCAGCATGAGCGCAATAAAAAATAGTACCTTGGTCTTTGACAGCTCCTTCTTGTCCTTCTTTGTCTCTTTCGGGCCCTTGCTGCGCAGGTCAACGATAACAGCTTTTAGCTCTTTCTTCAAAGGATTTCCTTTGGCCTTCGCACAAAGTTTGAGTTCTGCATGCACTGCGCTGAACATGCTGACAACATGAGTGGTCTTGGTGAGGATGCAGGATGTTTTGGACTTGGACCAGAAGTTTAGGCGATATGCAATGTCGAGCTCGCTCTTGCGGATGTTCATCTAGTCCACAACCCTTTGGAAGAAGTTGGAGTGGGAAATAGAGGAGGAGAAGGTAATGGTATCAGAGGCACCGTTGCGAACAAGGATATCAATTTTCAAGTCAAAGTCTGGGTTACAAGTTAGATTATCCACGCAAGCCTAGGAATCTGCACACCTACCAGGCTCGTCCTCTTCCTCCTCTACTTCAATCTCTTCCTCTGCCTTGTCCTCCTCATCATCAACATAGTCGTCCGAGTCCTTGTCATCATCATCCGTGTTTTCAGGCATCTCAATGGGTGTTTTGCCATCTGCATGCCCAAGAAGCACTTGGGTCGTGACGTGAACATCTCTGTCATCTGTGTTGCTGTCATTGATGGAAATCACAGAAGATTCAGACTGGCGGTCCTGTGTGGCGCTCGAAACGACGTCAGATTCAGTATCAGGTGACTCTTTTGTCTGTCGTGTCTGGGTTTGAGGATCTTTACAATAATTTTTGGAGTCTTCTGAGGAGATTCTTTCTGTACTGGGTTCTTATTCTTTGGTGGATGACCTCGTGGTCTCTTCTGTGGCGCGTCTGAATTGGTCTCTTCTCAAGGACACTTGGATGTCATGGTGGATGTTGAGAGGAAGAGGAAGAGACGCATCACATCACTCAGGCACCAGATTGATGGCTATGCTTCAATGTGTCGCGATCGCGTCAATCTGCATCCGATTCTTCCCAAAGTTGAGCAGAGGATAGATGAGAGCTAAATGCACCACTTTCACCTTCTAAGTTGTGCCAAAAGGCGCAAGGTTTGACCTGTAAAAATCATACACCGAACAGCTGCTGCACTAAAATTGATTTCCCAAAACTCAGTATTGGACCACAGAAAGGGTACCATAAAATGCACCCATTGAAATGATGATTTTAGCATATGATTTTATGAGATTTGGTGCAGAATTGACTGAGAAATAAATCAAATACTTTGGGCCATCAAAAATCGCCCGAAATGGCAGCTGTGCCAACTTTTATGCAAACAGCAATAATGTTTGACCTGTCTTACATCTGCAATGCCTTTGCATATCTGTCTTGTCTCCAGTAAATTTTCTTGAGTCTATCCCACCATGGCATCATGTGTCTCTACTCATGCAATGAACCCCAATGACACAGTCAGGGTTCCCAAGCCCAATGCGAGCTGGTTAACATGTCGACCAAGCAAGAATTGGGTGTAATTAAAATTTTCTATTACAAGATGATGGAAAGAATATTTTAGGATAATGTGCTGGTAGCTAGTGGGCTCTGCCACAAAGCGTGCTACAGGGGTTATCACTGAATATGTCGCCATGATCAAATTTCCCACTAGTGCAGAATGCCGGAAAGACAGGCATGATGGTGGACAGTTGTCCACCCGACTGTCCCGTGGACAAATCTCTTCAGCATTTCTCATGCAGCATCTTAGGTCTAGTACACCAAACTCACTACCTGTTAATGTAAGACTTTGTAATGAATTCCAACGCAATGATTGGATACTCGGAGCCTTTGCCTGTATATTGGGATCAGCTAAGTACTCTCTGTACAGGAAAAAAAATCATAGTTCTCTTGGACGAACTTCTGTCCAGAGGCATCTCTTCAGGCAATGTCCTCCACAGAAAGCTATTTAACATAATATTCTTCACGGCTCTTCGTCCACTGAAAATCTTGATGAATAATCCCTTCATGACATTACCTCCACAATAATCCTCGCAGCGATTTTCCCTCATTGAAGGTCATGAAACATTTTCCCTCTACGCAAGGAGCTTAAGTAGATGCCATGGATGTAAATGCGTCCACGCATATTGCAGCAGAATAATTGATGCAGAGAATATTGTTCATCATATACTGTCCTGGCAAATTGCTGGAGGTTAATTTCTCCAGAGGAACCCCTCCAGGGAAATTTCTCTACACATTGCCGTTCACCCTATTCTATTCATGACCCCCCCTTCAGCCAAAGGATTCCTTATCTTATCTTTGTGACGCCATCTTGGGCAGATCTAATCTACCTTGTTGCGTTCATGTCTCAGCCAACTGCTTCGGAGGTTCTGCGCCGCTTACAAGGCCACCCGTCCCTGGCAGATCTTGAATTCAACAAAGTCATACGATTCTTAGATCTGGTCAAGAGATTATGGCCCGAAATAGTACCGCCACAGACTTCGTGCCCAGATATTCTGCCCTCCCCTATAGTCCAGTTTCTCGCTGCTGTTCTCACTCTCCAGGAAGAGCTAGTTAAGCTCTGTTGGATTGCATTCGGAGATCTGGGCGACACCTTTTTCTGTGATACACTAGGCTCTGTGGATGACGACTTTCGTGTTCACGGGAACAAGCATAACCTAGGTCTATAATCACCTACCTACTGCTATCTTCTCTTTCTAACTTTGAATAGGAGCACAGACTCTTGGGCCTCCTGTGTCATTTTGTTCCAGATCTAGTTGTGATCATCGGAAACTGACCAAGGAAAGCTTGGTTGAAGCGAGATTGTATACCCTCCATCGAGGTATACTTCCTGTGTTTTCCAAATCTCTCAAGTGTCCATGTCAGCCATTGTTTCATTTCTGATGTTCAACTGCATTACGTTTAAATTCAAGAGTGCTCCACCCGATATTACCACAACTATTATGTGGCAAATGACTCGAGTGCTCGGAATGTTTACTACGATGCCAATGTGCCTTCTATCATTCATGTCACAGACACCTGCTTTGTCGAGTCTGAGCTCTGTCTTTATTTCGAAGCCCAGATGGCATATTCCCAGTGCGTGGTTTCGACTTGAGTAGCACCTACAAAGCAACTAAAGGCTTAATTCAGTACACCGTGCCAAGCGATTGCTCAAGTATACAATATGGCCCTCGGAAATTCATCCTCTATCCCGAATTCCTCTCGACTCCTACATCAGCTGGATGGTGAACTAGTCCTCGATGCATTTCTATTTCATGCTATTCTTCGTGACAAGTCACGACGCCATGAAATACTTTCAGTCCCCAATGGAGGTTATCAAAATCACCGACTGGATGAAGCCCTGGCCGAAAGAAATTACTGAATGGCTGGCACAGGCCAATGGCATTGGAGCCACGCCTGTGACGGCTGCATGAAAGTATATCAAGGCGAAGATGGACTCTGGTGTAAATTTACGTCTTTTTCACTGTTTTCCACAGCTAATAAAAGACGCGTAGATCGCATGACAGCAGGCGTCCATGACGGTATCACTGTACGCCATCTTTGTTGCAGTGTGCACGACTGCACAGAGCCTCTACCTAATCAGAAGTCTTTCTTCTGCCATACTCACCGGGATCTCGTAAAAAATTGTTGTATTTTTGGTTGCGAAAACAAAGCAGAACCCGGATTTCGGACCTGTGCCATCACAAGTCATCGCAACTTTCAACATGAAGTCAACGAGCGCCAGACTGCCATGTTCCAGCTTCATTCTCGATTGCGTAACACAGGAGTGGCCCAAATTCCGTTAGCAGGATCCACTGTGAGACCGTTTTTTGTTCTCTCCATATATCAGGCATTGAATTCATCACACTCAAGGCACCATCTTCACAGATACCAGTCAACGATTTGCCTCAGACTGCGTCTGAACCAGCAGTGAAGGGTAAATTATCTCGCAATTGGACTCACAATGAACAATTGTTTGTGCGATGTTGCGGCATCATCATCTCTCATGCCACTTTCTTTGGCTCTGAGGGAACTGCTGGTGTTAAAGTGAGTCCCCGTATATTCTCCTTGGATTGAGTAAACACAAAATCTCACCATCTCGCAGGATTTTCTCAAGGCAACGTTTCCAGCTGAATATCCGGGAGCGATACCATCTTATATATTTTACGACAACAACTGCCAATTTTTGAAGCACCTGTGAAGTCTTGGAGATACATATTTTGACAATGTAGGGTTACCCGTGGATGTCTTCCACTTTAAGTGCAAGCACACCATTCGTGATGGTTTCTGCCAGGTTAATTGTAACCCTGCTCGCTTTCGAGAACTCATCGGCGATAATGGGAAATGGGTTTTCAATTCATCCGCTGCAGAACAGGCCAATGTGTGGTTTGGGAAATTCCAGAACACAGTTCAAGAGATGCCAGTCTTACGGTAATTTTTTCTTTGGTTCACAATCATTATGTTTACGCTTTCTAGTTTCAACTTCTTCCTAGACGAAATGATTTCCCTCCATAATGACAAAATTGTCGAGGACCTTACCAAGGCGGGACGCAAGCCTCATCTGCAAGAGGAGGCCCTGTTGTGGGGTGCTCTGATGTAGTTTATTGATCAAACCAATGTAATCACCAAGAAATTAATTGATTCAAAACTATTTACTCCTCTGCATATTCATCGTCATTGGGAAGCCAACCATTCCCGTCCCGAACCCACTGATCACCATATTTATCAGAATGTAACACAAGAGAGAGACGAATGCCTTCAAAATGAAGGTTAAAATGTGTTATATCGCACGACGGGAATATCAGAATATCCCACGGATGCAACCGGAAAACAAAACCAGGCTCATAAAGACAAAGCTTGCCTCCAGTCCATTTACCAAAGGGAATGATGACACAAAAGAGTTTGTCGAAACGATCCCAATGGGCACGAGTCGAGACGCTAACATTGATGACAAACCCTCCAAAGGGATATGCCAGACTGCGTTCGTTAAGTGGTAGCTTGCTCACAAATATCTTGATCTCGGCGTGTTCTTCAGGCATGAATTGTTGGATCTGAATTGAGAATATGAGAGACATGCCTAACGATTACGCTGGTAAACACACATGGTACTCCGTAATGATGGTGATGAGGTGGATCATCTCCGCAAGCATGGCAGACTCCTCCGGATTATTTTCTGCCTCTTGGGAGAGATACAGCATCCGCTGGGTGTGATTAACATGACTCGTATTGTCTTTTTGCACAAAGTAGGGATGGACATTCTTGGGAGCTCCATGGCCCTGAATTTTTTTTGGCGTCAGATAAAGTCAAAACACTCAAAAAAAAAAAAAAAAAAAATGAACGGCACCTTCTCGGCATAACGATTATAATATGAGCAGTGCCAAGCCAGAAAACTATAGCCTATACGGTTGGACTTGTCGGTATAAATCTCACCAGCCATGATCGAGGCAAGTTGGTGCATAATAGTGGTTTCGAGATGTGGCAGAACTTCAAGCAAGTTTGTCGCGACAAGGGCCAGTAATTTATTGTTCTTGTCATGAAGATGGAGAACTTTCCTGGAAGAATATCAGGATCACATTGCCGTTGTACGTGACAGCATCCACTTACCCTTCGCAGACCTTTTTCGTATCTATAAGCATGTAGGAGTCTGGTTTGCGCACCCCCCCCGCATGCAGGATGTTGACCTAGCTTACAAACATCTCAGAGTTGAAAAAAGTAACGATAGTCTAGCCATTACTTACCGCTTCCTGCAGACCCGTCGCATCGTGGACCTCTGTAGCATTAGCCACCTTGCCTCTCTCAGACTTCGTGAACGACTCGAGGTTCTCCTGGGTGACGGGATTTGGCGTTGGCTGCAAATCCAATGGAGAGACTATCTTGATCTCCTCCGCAATGCAGCTGAGGTCGATAGTGACGGGTGATAAGGGAGGAACAGGTGCAAGCATAGGGCTCGCAAGGACGTGCCACACGGGGTCTGGTTCAGGCAGACGAAAATACCTGTGGCATGTAAGTTAGCAGGCGAAAAATCTAAAGTCAAGATAGGAAGACTGACTTTACGTTGGAGGATCTCAATTCGGCCCGGGACGCCTCTACATCACTGAAAGAATAAACTCTGGTCTCTTTGCCTGGAAAGGCTAAAGAGAAATTTCGGGTGTTGAGTGCACTACTGATCTGAGCTATTAAAGCCATTTGAGGTGCAATGACCGTGTGCACCAACTGCCCGCAAGCAGTCGTGACTAAATAGGTGTCATCTGGTGCTATGTGAAACTTAGCTGTTCGGCGAGGTAAAACCAGGATGGATCGGCTTACACGCAGGGCAGCACAGAGTGAAAGCTAGGATGATAATCTGACGAATGGTATACTTGAAACAAATGCTGTCTTTCATGCCTGCAGCAGCAAACATGGGAATAATGTACAAAGAGCCTTCGAAAATGTCATATAAAAGTCGCGAAGGAAGATAATATCACTTACAAGCGCCTGCCAGGTATATCAATCTAGTTCCGGCAGAGAACCATCTTTGTATGGTGCGTTCTGTTATTGTTGGGTCCCTGCATTCTGCAGCAAAAGTGCGATTGCATGGTTTGCCGCCGTTCAGCTGTTTCTTCCTCCTGCAATATGATTTAAGCAGGAAGACAAGATACATGCACGTACAACCCACCATTGGATGTACAGAGCTAACTCAACGTACGCCATCATTTGGTGAAAATCATTCATGGCGGCAGCCTTTTCCAGAGCAGCACAACGGCGTGCAAAAGGAGCACATGAATTTTCAGAAGGAAGGTTGGGCGGTGAAGAAGTCGTTAGCTCAGTGGACGGGGAAAGCGCTCGCAACAAGTCGACGAGCTTGTTCTGAATCTCCGGAGAGGTTGTGATGTAGGAGAGCGGCACTACAGGAGCAGACGTTGCAGCAGAAACAGGAGGTGGCTTTCCGTTCATGTTCCAAGTCTCCTGCTCATCTGTTGCCTTTCTTCCCTTGCGAGCAGGCTGGCTGTCCTCTGCTTCATCATCAGGATCTACACCCTGCATTTCCCTTCGATTCTGTGTTGGACCTCAGCAATGGTCCGGGCAGCAGACTGGGCAGGTACAGGGTTAGCATGAGAGCGATTGGCCCCGCGTGGACAAGGTGAACGCGCGCGAACTCCACCACGCCCTTGACCCCGACCCCAACCCCGACCTCGAGCCCGCCCACGCCCACCTCCCCTGGCCCGCGCTTCGACAACATAGTCCTCCTGCTCATACTCCTCTGCTCCCCCCGTCTTCAGGATCCTCATCCCCTCCTCCTGCAGGGGCAGCAACCCTAGTCTGCTCCGCCGATGGCGCCTCCTGAAGGGTACACAATCTCTTTGATCTTCTGGTGTCTTGTACTGATAACCCCAGATCGTCAATAGATCTTTTCTTGGCGACTGAAGCTTGGTCGTTCTTGTCTGGAGATTCAGAGCCTACAACTGTGGTAGATGGGGATAGCGGCATGGGAGAGGGTGCCTGCGGTACGTGCAAGGGGGAGAGGAGACGGATCGGAGGACTCAAAAAAACACCGGCTTGGAAAACATCGTCAGAATCTGAAGCAGACATCTGCTCAGAGGACGACAGAGGGCCTAGATCGCGGGGAACGGGCAACTGAAAGGGAGATACCCGCAAAGACGGTCGTTCTAGACCGCAACATTAATCCTAGGTACCCCAGGATCAAGTGAAAGGGCGTACCTCCATACTTCTGGCCAAAATCGTTCTCTTTATCTGCCACTGGGGTGTTGCTGAGATCTCGGAGGTTACAGCGAGGGAGACCAAGGAAAACACGCGTCACTGGGCTAGCAAAAATCCCCGGAGTCACCCGTGAAGGAGCCGGGGGAGTTACAGGAAAGCATGCATGGCTGTGAGGGGAAGGAGCAGCGATGTGCGAAGAAACTGCGCTGGTACGCGTGGACGCCAGAGAGACAGTCACGGAATGAGGGCCGGGCTTGGGCTCGGGTGTGCGCTCCTGTTCTTCGGCAGCGAGGGTTGCATTATCTGTAACGCACCAAAATATTAATCTGGATAGGAGGTGTTTATGAAAGACTGATTACCTGGAATTAAGGTAGTAATGCCCATCTGCACCTCCTCGTCTAGATGCACCCATCGCAAGTTGAGTTGTTGGCCTGCAGTTGCGATTTGTGCGCGAACGCGCGCAAGCGCGCCTTTTGGCCCCTGGGACGCCCGTTGTTGCCGATGGGACGCGTCGGAGGGAAGGAGAAGGTGGTGAAGAGTCTAAAATAACACAGCTGCATCGTCGTCGTCGATTTTGATGATCATAGCAAAAGATGTCGGCGAGAAAGAAGGGAAGACCAACTTGAATAACTTAGCCCAAATTTGGAAAGCCAATTTCGGCCGACTGGGCCGAAATTTCACCACCCAGGTGGGAATGCGACGTGACGAAGGCGCGTGAGGGTGACCAGAGTCACTCGAGGGGGGGAAGTCGCGTCGCATCTGAGCTGAGAGGGACAGGGCCCGGGGTTGCTGCCAAACAACTTGTGGACCAAACAAATCACAAGTGATCTCTCCTGCGACATTCCCGCATGAATACGACGACCACCCAGACAACGAACGCGAAGGCGGGAAAAGGACCGCAATGACGGGCGGTCTTTCAACTGCAGGAGACGGAATAAGCGCCGGGATAACAATAATAGCCTTCGGAGGCGGCAAAGGTGCGTAGCCTCCTTCCAATTATCATTGTTCTTTCTTTTTATAACTATTATTCTACCCAGTAAGTACGCCGGCTTTCCCCTTCATTCATTTAAATCTCAAGGTCTAAAGCGTTCGCCGAAGATGAGCACTGCCCCATACCATCAGTACGCGCAATACGGCCAGGGGGCAATGCCCGTACCTCGTCCTCCAAACCCTCACGCCCACCTCGAGTCCCATTCATTCGAGCACACGGACTGCAAGCGCAAAGCCGCCGCTCCTACCAATTCCTCTCAACGCCGAGACACTGTCTGTGACGAGGGTGTCGGTGGTCCTGTCATCTGGGAAGCTATACCATCATGTCCGTTGCTGACGAAGCCCCCCCCCCCCGCATTTCGACGAAGGGTATCGCTGAGGATGCGGCCACGAGGGACATGACGGCCAAATGCTAAGGTGCGTGTCGCACTACGAGTTGGACCTGGGCTTGCGCTGATGGTTTTGCTGTACTGTTTGCAGAGGTCTCTCCTACGGGGGCTGCGGCTGTACCCCAAGGCAATCGTGCGCGGAGTGTATCCTCATTCTCGGTGAGGGATACAACTTTTGTTTGCTGTCGTCTGTGCGTTTTGTCCCTTTTCTCTTCCCTTTTTTCTGACTCACTCTCGCCAACCAAAAATACAGGCATCTTCTCCAAATTCAACTAAAAAATATGGCAAACAGCTCCCCGGCTCCTCCACACAACAGCCTCCAACCCTTCCTTGTACTCCCTATTCCCTCTCACTCAGCTGCGCTCCTCGTGCGTCACTTGCCCTCTTTGTTTCTGAAAATGTCACTTATCGCAACCATCTGAACAGCCTCTTCGTTTCCCGCAGCCCCAGGCTTGCTCGCCCTATCTCCACGGAGACGCCGACCTTACCTCCACTGTCTCGCATCGCACTCGATGATATCTCGAACGTTGCGTGACCGCTCGGGGCAACGCCCTTTGTAGACGAGCGCATCTCCTCGTCTTTGCGCACACCTGACCCCACGTCTCCCTCCGTGACGTCTGCAAGGCCACTTCGTGTTCGCAAGAAGGTGCGCAAGCCCGCAGCGGCGAATGGCGAATCCGGACTCGAGCAACGCCCTGGAGCAAGTCTCTCTGCGGCTGTCCCCGTATCTCGTCACCGCCTCGAGGTCCATGCGTCTGGGCCATCCTTGTCCCCAAGAACACACACAAACCTGACTCCATCTATGCTCGTGCTCGCACGCCTTTTCCGCATACGCCGGGCTGATGGTGTCCACCAGTGCGCGCATGAATGTCGACGTACCCGATGCAGGAGTGAATGCGTATAGTGCAAGTGGAACGCAAGGTGAGTGTCTACTTGTTGGCCTTTTTCCCTTTCTCATTTACTGAGTTCTAGACCGCCGCGCATTTTTAGCCTCGTGAGGTCCATCCTGCTCAGCCCATCATTGCGACGTTCAACCGTTTCTCGCCGGTCAGCGTCCCAGTCCCTCCAGGTCGTTAATTGGCAGACGTCTCAAATTTAGCGATCCCTTCTATGGCTACGAATATATTGCTTGACTGACGCACGCTTCATCACGCATCTTTTCGCATGTTCCAGCTTCCCCCCCTCAATCTACACTCTCACAGATGAAGCTCCTTATTTTATTCCCTATACCTCCACTGTACCCACCGTACCAAGTCACAAACATAATACAATTTGAAAACACAATCAATTTTCAATGGCTACTTGAACTCGGTTTGTGTGCAGGTATGAAGGGACCATTATGTTTCTTGCAGACATGATGGAGGCTACAGCCCTCTCCAGGAGAGCTGGTATGGCAAATACGCTATCGAGTAGCCTTTTTTATGGCTGCTTGTATTTCGGGGTATGTCGGGACAGGCCAGACAGTTTCCACGGAACCAGGGTTATCTGTGCCCTCGGTTTTACCCGGCGAGGCTTGCTGGTCTTCCAACCAAGCCTGCAAGCGCTCCTGAGGGGCGGTCCGTGACTCCGACATAAGAATAGAAACAAAGTGGGACAGGTGGCTGTACAAGACGGATCACCAGCACTTCTTCCAGTTTTGTACCTCTCTCTGAATATATCTTTCTCGGCCTCGAATACGGAAAGGTCAAACGGGGATTTAGAAGTACTGAGTTTGTACCACAAACTTGTGTATTCTTTTGAGCCTCTTACTTGTCGCCGTCGCCTTCCTCCTCGTCCTCCCTCGTCCCTCATCGTCATCGTCATCCTCTGAGGGTTCTTCCCCTTCCTTCCTCCCGAACGCCTTGACTAACGTGCGCAAGGGACTTCGCCCCAACTTTGACCTTGGTATCAGCCAGAAATTCCTCAAGGGCTTCGAGGATCCGCTGGTCCCCAGTTTGTTGGAGCTTAGCGCGTCGCTTGCGTATGGTGTCTGCAGCCTCCATGGCTTCTTCAACCCAGTTCCAGCGACGATTAAAGAGGTTCGCAAAATCGCGTTGAGTAAAAGCTTTGCCTTTTTTGTTGTGTGGGCCGCTAGTACCAGGTACCCGCCCTTTTTGGTGCTTGGCGACGATATTCTCGACGTCACACACCCAACTGACCATGGTAGCGACAGCGCAGGTCCCACGAACGTTGGACTTTCCATCTTCGTTCTCTGAGGTACGCATAGCGATCACGGAGGTGCGCTTGCCATACTTATCAATCAGGTATTTTGCGCCGACGGAAAGAGAAACGGGGGTGGTTCAACACGGGGCGGTGGCGTCGGAGTCGTTGGCTCAGCAGCAGGCTCAAGAGCTTTCTGTTCCAGGTATGTCAGCTCCCTAATCAAATTCGGGCTGATACATGACCCTTGCCTTGTGTGGAAAAACGGACAATAGGATTCGTCTGGCATTTTCAGGTCCGACGAGAGGGATGGAATGCCTGGACAGTGGGATCTCGGGACACCAATGGCCGTTCTTGAACCCCTCAGAAGTCCAGCCGTTCTCGAGGTAAGGAGAGAGACTTGGTCAGTTCCATAGCCCTGTAGTGCGTAACTTATGGCCACTGGATTGTCTGAAAGAGTGAAAACTATGACTTGGACTTCACATCGCAATGGTAATTAGTCTCTTACCACATTTAGTAGGTGCCCAAACTTTGAACAATGTCTTGAGGACATCTGATGTGTGCACAAGACAAGTAGTCACCTCCTCGGAGGCAATTTGGCCAATAGACAAATCAACGGGGACCGTCTTATAAACATGGAACGTCTGGCGATTGAACCTCTGCATAACCACCAAGTCTTGCTCAGCCTCGCCTACCTCAGGATCGGGATTGGCAGCTGAGAAGTCCAGTACAATAAGTTTCGGATTGTTGATCTTGTTATCAACCTTTGCATCTAGGAAACCAGTGTCAAGTGGACCAGGGCTCTAAAGAGAAGGTGAAACTCACCATAAATGATGAATGGCCACGGTCTTGTCTGACTCCAGGATTCTTCATAACTAAATCGTCTGGTCTGCACTACGCCACATTGTGAAGTCACATACTGAAGTCGTTGATGTCAAATAACTTACCAGGTACAACATCGTCTGCATCCCCGACCCTGGCCTCCGTTACTTGTATGCCTTCCTGTAGCATGCAGAGTGTGATCAAATGGCTCGGTAAATTTGCGACACAATTTTGCATACCGGTATAGCAAAGTGAACGCTAGCCAGAAGAGATGTTATCAAGGTCTCCAGTGGGTGGCTTTCCTGGCTGCCTTCTGGTAAATCATTGACTATGTCCCAGTCGACGACCGCTGCAGCTGGTGCCTGAGTGAGCAATTTTATTGCTGCAGCAATGTTCGGCGGTTTTTTGGTGCTTGCAGGGGACTGAATTTTGAAGATTTTCTATATAGATTCAAGTCAAGAAAGAAATATACAAGGAAAGAGGGTTGACGCTTACCTTGAGAGTGTCCAGGTCAAGTCCTTTTTCCTTGACGCAAAGCTCCCTAGACAACATTCAGGTCAAGTAAAATTCTGGGCCTGCAAGGTTCTTACAGGTGTTTTTTCGTGAGTATAGACATGGGCTTAATACGATGCAGTGAGATAGTGAACAGAAAAAGAGACCGCAAACACGCTTAGGCTCCTGGTCAATCTGATGAGGGATGCGGATCCTTGTCCGACTCCCGGAACCACCCGGAACTGTACAGAAATCACGGTACAAAGACCCATAGGATAATTCAAAACACATAGTATCTAGGGAGAAAACACCCTCCATTCCCCACCAGGTGCTCTACCTATCTCTACAGCTTTGGCCAAGCGAACATTCTCCCGTGCGTCCTTCTGTATAGAGTCCCATGCTCCCTTGTGCTTATAATATGTACTGGACGCCCACTTATATCCTGCAAAAGCTACGGCAAAATTTTTAGCGACAGTGCTTGTTCTCTTATCTGGAGTGCGTTTTTCAGCCTTCTCCATGGCGTGAAATCCGCGGTCCATGTCACAAGCCCACTTAAGGGGGAAACGTTTCGGTGTTGGGGTTTCTGGGACTCTGGGAGAGCTGCCGAAATATATGAGAGAGTGGAACACCAGGCGTGCAAAATTTTATACCTGGGAATTGAAAGTCCTTCCTCGTCATCACTGCTAATGTCACTATATAAAAAATTCAGGAAGTAAATGAAGTAGCACGCAGATATTGACTTACATGACCTGATCAGAGCTTTTTGCGTTTTTGGTTTTCACCGAGACAGAATCGACACTGAGATATTCAGAGTAAATAATATATCAAAAAATGAGAGACTTACCTGGAATGACGCCCAATTTTTGCTGGTGAAATGTCGTCTTCACCAGACAGGGACAGGCGTCTTTTGGGAGTTGGTGCAGGAGCGAATGGTCCCCCGATGCAGACACTGACATCTAGGGATCTAAAGCAGAGGATATCGTTGGGCTGAACCCGCTGAGCATTCGTTGTGGTGACCCAATCAGGACCGACCAGAACTACATATGGGTTACACTTGTCCTGGCCAATGACGGCAGCAATGGCAGCGTCGTCCTTGGGATGAAAGAAGTTTGCTGGAGGGTTGGGTATTGTACACATAAACAGCTTGGGGGGTTCGTTGTCCTGATACAGGTTAGAAGGACAGATACAGGGAAATAAATGAGCGCCGACCTTAGTAAACCAATAACACTTGATTTGGCGGTCAGCCATCATGCGATATGATTCTGCCTGAGCTCGATTATGGATGTTGGTAACAGTGAAATCCCCACGCCGGAGTTTGGCGGCATAAGTGGGGGAGATGGGTTTGGCGTAAGCCTTGGCATAAACAAGGGGCTGCTCTGGGGGACCGACTGACCGTGACGGCCCTGAATTTTTTTTTTGAGCAGTAAGCGATAAGATTTGAGTCAGACGCACCAGGCTGGAGCCCAGGAATATGTTCTACAGGTGGCTGATAATGGTGGCGAGGCGCGGGGCAGCGTATAGACATATTGATATTGAGACAGCAATTCTTGCAGAGCCTGCCGATGCAGGTGACATTTCCAGCCTGTCCGCAGCCAGAAGCACAAGGGGCAGGAGGTTTGCGGTTGGGAGATGGGGTTGGGGAAAAGCCTGTGGCGTCTGGTTGAAGAGGACTTGAAAATGTCCCTCGGGTCGGGTGCACATTGTCCATTTGACCACGCTCCCTGGGTGAGCACCAGATAAAACCGTAACAAGCGCGGCTGTCGTCAAAGTCGTTGTCTGCACACTATTGTAGAAAAGCATGAGCGAATTACAAAGATAAGTGAATATGGGCACACCGTCTGGTAGATCCTGCCTTTGTTGGCAGGGTCGTGGAAGCCAGTGCACTCTTTGGGAAATTGCAGGTATTGCCTCCTGCAAACTCGACAAAGGTTGTTTGTGAGTGGGCAAATTGGCATACAAAAGAGAGAGGTTTACCTGACGATTTTGGAGCGGGATTTGCCGCAGACAGTAACGTCTATATAGTATGTGACTCCCGCTCTGATCTCATTGTGGTGGCTGGCAAGATACTGAACGAATTTAAAGGAAGGGAGTATTGTGAAGGGAAATGAGAGGAGTACCGGCCGGAAAATCCCATGACAGATCGTGACTTGGTCAAAATAGGCAACTGTGCATTAATCTGGCTGAATCAACCAGCTTGATGAGATAATTATGCAGAGGATCTGCTGGATGGAAGTCTCTGGAGGTATATTGCTGCAGTGAGTCTCGTGGACCTAGTTTCTGGAGGTATACTTCTGCGGTAATTCTCATGGATGTAGTTTACTGAAGCCGAATATGTTCAGCAGATCAGTGTCCACGAAATTACCTGAAGTGGTTTAGCTGGATGGAAACGATTGGATATCTTCACCATCATGTCTGCATGTGGATGGAACATTCTTCAGCAGAAGGTCTGCATGACATTACCTGGAGGACCGATTCTGGAGGAAAGGTTCTTCACGTGGGAGTCTGCACTATCAGTGATCCAGTACATTTCCTTCAGCATTTCTGCTGGTCAGGCTTTGCTTCACAAGTTGTGCTGTAGGCGCAATACTAGAAACAAATCGCTTCATGGAAGGTCATGGATGGAGTTGTCCACCATCATTTCGTACTTGTCCACCATCACTGCCATCATCCACCATCAGACCTCTCTTTCCGACGCTCTCCACTAGTGGGCTTCAGCCAATTAGAAAGCGGTAGCTTTGTATGTGTTTGGTTCATAGAAGTGTTTGGTTCCAGTTTTGTAAATGCATCAGCCTCAAAGAAACACATTTTGGCACTTTGGTCAAAAGAGAAGTCAAGAAGTAAAGCAGTGTAAAAATAAAATTACTGTGGTGGATTTTGAATTTTGGATCTACACAACAATTTAGTGCTTTTGGCAGCACACTTGACATCTTCTCAACAACAGCTAGGAAATTCAAAATTCCAGCACAGTATCATTGTTGACGGACCACCTATGAGCAATACTGCCACCGAAAAGTTGAGGTTTTGTTCAGAAATGGAAAAGTTGTTGGGATTTTACCAATTTTACAAAATTCTCATTTTGTCAGGAGAAAACAGGAACTTTAGGCCCAGAAACTATCCAGGGTAATGTAAAATACCTATGAGCCATGTCTGAAGGTGCTTGTCATGCTTTGGACTGGCAGCGGGAATTATGGTTCTTGGATCATATTTGATTAAGCGGAGAATTTTTATAACTTTGGCAAACTTCCACAAATTTCCTAGCTTCCATGGGGGAAATGGTGGAGGAGCACAGTCACCATAAAAGTACTGTGGCAGATTTTTTGATATCCCTTGTATATGCAATGTGTGAGTGAATTTGGCAAAATTCTAGATCATTCCTCATAAGGTAGGAGCAAAATTAAAAATCTGGGAAAGTAGTATTGTGGAGAGGCAGTTTAAAAAAAGATTTTGTCTGCAGAGGCTAAGTGATTTGTGGAGATTTTATGAAGTTATAAGAATTCTACAGCAGCAAGATTTGAAGGCTGTGCCATTGATCAGAGCATTGTGTCTTCAAATTCGAGCTGAATTCTGGCCTTGTGACCATAACTTTGACACTTTTAATAGTAAATGTTACTCATATGTAAGTTTTAGTGCATTTCCAGAATATTTAGATGAACTTGGGATTCCAGTGTTTACAGCTGACCACCAAAAATGCGGGATAACAATTGAATCATATGTGTTATGGTTGAGGTTTTGGTTGGGCCTCATAGGCATCAACAATACAGCCAGCTTTTCTCTTTGAAGCAAGTTCTTATAGTGTGAAGGGAGGCCAGAATACGACAGAACACTAAAGTTGAGGTTGGACTGAGAACAAACAAGTGCAAAGCTGCCGCCTTCTGATCGGCTGATGCCCGTCCCCAACACTAGTGTGCCAGCTAGTGTGGCTAAAGATATAATACAACAAAATTGATTTTATTCCAAAGTAACTGGGCACTCCAGAACAGGTTATCCCATGCTGTACCATGCATATCAATGGCAGATTGCTTGTGGTTCATGGAAGGATGCTCCTCAACATATCTATGATGAAAATGAGGATGATTTGCTGTCTGCTTGATTTACTCATAGAAGATTCCAACAACACTGTGGACCTCTGAAACTTTGCAAGAGCTTTTCTACAGGTCGATTGAAATTTTTGAAGGCTTAAAGTGGGAAAAACTCTCATCCACAAAATCACTGAGGCAAAAATACTGTTATTTCATAAATCTAATATTATCCTGAGTATGAAGGCTTTTAAATCATGGTCCAACATACAAATAGGGGTCAAACACATCCTAGATTAGGCCTTTATGCATAGCAATGTCGAAAATTCATTCTGCGCCAATAAAATCAAATGCCCAGTTACTTTTGGTAATACTGAGTATTATAATACAGGCCCAAGCATATTCAAATATATTTGGAGTACAAAAGTTGGTGCTTTTGTCATCTGTCAAAGTGAGACAAGTTCCGAGGGAAACCACCCCAGACACCCCAGGCACAGAATCTGCCCAGCCATCAGAGTGAAATCTAAATAAGTAATTCTGATGACAATTCTGGACTCCTTTCTGGCATTTATTTAACATGGGAGAATGTCAAATCAGCATAAAAGCTCCTCCAGTGGAGCTTCTACACAGATGCTTGAGGCAATTATGATTCTTGTAATTGCGAAACTTGATCACTACGGAATCTTGTGACCTGACACCTGTGCTCCCAGTGGATTAGCTGCTGGGGCTGTCATCTAGGTGACTGAGTTGAATGCACTAGGCTGACATTGAGTGCATGTTGATGTTGACAAACTAATGAACCATCCAAGCACAGAGGCGAGGGAGGATCAAAGGCAAATAAGTGTGCAAGTGGGCCAATAGCTGATTGGGATATGAGGTGTTAGTGGTGAGGTGAGTGAGAACAGGGACGAGAAATAAGGATTGAACAATGAGGGACAAAAGGACCGCAACAGTGTGGGCAGACATAGCATGGGATGACAACAAAGGGACTAGCAGGAGCTCATGTGAGACAGTAGTGAAAGGTAATTGATTCGTATGGAAGAGGAACTAAGATACAGAATATATACCTAGTGTAATAAAACCAAAAGGAAGTGAAACTAATGAAAACAATAAGGGCTCTGAGGCAGTGCATGAAATGAAGGTACAAATGAAGTGTATATTTAGGGGAATGTGTGTCACAATAAGATATGAAGGCTAGATGTCTGGACAGACCACAGATTGGTGGGTACGGAGTGTGTGAGAGCCAGTGTTGAGTGTGACAGGAGATGCCAAAATTGACAAGGTATTTGTTTGACAGATATCTGTTGATCCGGTAGGTGGTGATTTGGGCTTAGCATGCAGGCGTGCACGACAATGTACATGTCGTGTAGTAGTCTTATGGCTGGGAATTGTCCAGAGAATTGCTGCAGAAAGATGTTGGTCAGAGTAGATGTCAATTATGGGCTATTCTTGCACAATTCTCATGTAGAAAAATTATGAGCCAACATCTTCAGAATTGACATGAGAATCGCCCAGAATTGTCTACTCTAGCTGCCACTATTATGATGGCCAACTTATAGCGAGTAAAAATGACACATAATATAAATGAGCATCCATGTGTGCTGAGATTGTATTGTACAGACAAGTACACAGTAGTCTGTAGTTGACCGTACAATTGTGCATAGGTAGTGTTGTTATTATATAATCATCGGACTTTGAATCTGTTCCCATGACCTTCCTTTGCACACCGCCATCACTCTCCACCTCCCTGGCCTCCCTCACTCACTATGGCACTTAGGTATCAATGGCTTGGCACCCACGGACATCGGAGTCCTAGGGTTCACCAGGGGGTAGAGGTAGAGGTACAAATGGGCCAACCTCTACCTCTACCCCCTTCGACCCTACCTCTTGACCTTGGGAGGTAAATTGAGAGGTATTCTCTGTTAAAGGTGCTGTAGGCCTGTGAACTTCTGTCAATGCATTAAACAATCATTTCTGGGTTACTCCTCAACCAGAGAATGGGTATCTGTGGAACAGGCAAGCACAGAGGTCTGAAGTCAACAGTGAGAAACTCTGTATTGCAGTGAGAGAGAAACAACTGTCTACATACCTGAAGTCAACAGTGAGAAACTGAGGACTTCAGAGAGATGCTAGCTACTTCTCTATCTACAATCTGGATCATGTGAATAGCTGAGTAATGGATAAGTAATGGATGAGTAATGCACAGTAATGGATGAGTCATGCTCAGTAATAGATGAGTCATGCTCAGTAATGGATGAGTAATGTATCAGTAAGCTACATGTGACCAAGATGGAAGATATAGGATCAAAAGATGATAGGATCAAAAGATGATAGGATCAGAGATGATATGATGTAAGAGTGTTTGAGTCCAAATCCATACTTCAACAGTATCAACCTCAAAAACTTCATCTTGAAATTGGGAGGTACAACTTTGTCTTGACCTCTACCTCTACCTCCTTGGACCTTACCTCTGACCTTTGGAGGTTTAGCTCTATCCTTGGAGAACCTTACATGATCAGACAATGTCTACAATTGTCAAGCAGCTGATCCTGGGAAGACTATGTGCATCAAGCTCAAGTTTTCCAGGTGCGCATGTGCTCACTCTGTGCTTGCTTGCAAGATGGGACAAATGGGTTCTGGCAACATGTCTGCTGAAATAGACCAAGATGAATTGCCTCGAACAGAAGGAGCTGCAAAAAGAGTATCATACCTGTAGCATGTCATATTCATATTTCTGGGAGTGAATATGAATATGATATGAATACATTCGAGCCTCTGCTTTGCTCTGGCATGCAAGGGTGCAAGACAAATGGAGTCGTAAATATTGTTGAGGCCAGAATATTCCCAAATAAGTACTTAGAAAAACAGACGGGATGAGAGATGAACTTCAATCTCATGCTGCTATTGATTTCCACCAAGAAATGGGTGCCATTACAGAATTGTTTCAAAACAAAAAGGGAGCTTTATTCATTTGTAAGAAATGTACATTAGGGATGTGTGAGAGTACAGAAAACTCTGCAATAGCAAGGGGTAGGAAGCATTGCATCAAGAACTTTTTAGTGGTGACTGACCAGAAGGCAAGACACATGGGCATGAACAGAGTGAAAATAAATACAGCAAAATTGATAATCATAGCATAGGAGAGGAAGAGTGACAATAATGAGACTCAGAGGTTCCAGGAGAAAGAGAGGTGATGATGCCATCACACAACCACAGAATTAGGGAGGAACAGTAGCAACAGGAAAGAAGCATCGGATGGTCTGAGAAATGGCATTGAATAAACTCGCGCCAGGATGGAGATTAGCAAGAAGTAGTGCAGCAGACAGCTTGAATCTCAATACTTGTAATTGATGGTGGACAGAACGGTTGAGATATCTGACTGGATACAGGACTGACTGGGGAGGAGAAGAATGGACAAAGAATAGCATCAAAAGGAGAGCAGGGCAGCGTTTATATGCCAGGATGTTTGCCAGCAGGACTACATGGCCTCACAGCAAGATGTATAATCTTACACTGTGCCATAGACTGTGGTAACTGTGATCCGCTGCAGCCTGTCAAGAAAGAACTGCGCGCAGGTCAGCTGCTTTATCAGAAATGAAAAGGCTGTGTTGGAAAATACTGAATGTTCAGGACAGAAGGGGTTAGCCCAAGAGAACGAGCAGAGGAAAAGCAAAAGAAGGATTGTCAGCTCGAAAAACAAGAAACAGAAAGTAGGGCAGTGCCGTCTGGAGAGATAGAGAAAAATTAGAAAGTGTGGTCCATAGCAGTCCTAAGTGCACCAAAAAGGAAATAAATTCCTTTGAAACAGGGATAAATTCAGGAGAAACACAGATGAAGGGAGATCGTTGCACAGGCAGAAGGAGAGAGAGAGAGTCAACCTATATGGGAAAAGGAACCAACAGGGACAAAGTGATGAGCACTGCCAAACGAGCAAAATCTTAAAGAACGGTTAATTCTGGCCCAATTTTACTTGGAAACAACGGGTCAGAATCGAGGCAGCTTGCTTGCAAAGAGGTCCTCTATTGTCTGTGGTACAAAAGAATCTTCAGAGATCCAATTATGAGTCAAAATGGAGAACCCAGGTGCCCAGCAAGCCTCAACTTCCATCAATTTGCTCATGGGTAGGAGTTTTTGTACTGGAGTGCAACTAGACAGAAATCAGACCTAATTTCTGACAATGCCATTGACAGTGGATCATTGGACTTGTGCCAATTTAGGTCTCGAGGCGGCTGAAAATGTGGTTGAGCATATCCAAATATATCTGAATACACTGACCACCATATTGTATAATATTGTATCATATTCATATTCATATTCAACTGTATTCATATTCAGTAGGAGGGTCCAAGGCTGTATTATATTCATGCATATTTGGATATATTCAAAAATAATTTTTTTGTATCGTATTTTTGGCCAGCACTAGGCAATACATGACCATCCACTCAAAGTAAATCACCAGCCAAAACGTCATCGGAAAGGAGATAAGCGAGATCAACGTTATTACTAAGAGTTAAAAGCAAATACATTGATATACATGTTCCCATGTACATGGGAGTGTATGAGAGCTATATACCCTCTTGACTACAATTTTAATGGCCTCCTTAGGTGTTAGTAAGTGATCTAGAACTTGTTTGGGGACAGCCAAATACCAAATTTGACACCTAATTGAAGTGGTACTGGCACATCACAGTTTTGTTACTATTCTGAGGGCAATTATCGCTAAGTTCCAAAAGGAATGCTTTAGATGGATGTTGGAGAGTTTGAGGCAAAGGCTTGCATGCATTGGAGCACCACAATTTGCATTGACAGATGGGTGGTCCATATTCTGCCAGATGCTTCCACATTTTGATTGAGCCAAAGTAAATGTGGGACAAATATGTTGAAATCTGATTCAAGATGGTAAATAGCTCTCATATGCCTCTATGTAAATGTGGAACTTTTTGTGTGAAAAATCTTCCAGCTGGCACAATTAACAATGGGTTAACCTGCTTGCATGAAAATTCTTAATTAGGTGTTTGTTTAATGTGGCAATGAATTGTGTTAGTTATTATCTGTCAAATGTGACATTTGTCTTTATGTTTATGAATCTTATGCAATTGGATTGCACAAGGGCTGTTAAAGTATGAAACAGTTTCCACCTCAAAACAAGTGTTTTCTGTTCCAAGAATTGCAGCCCTGACACATTCTATTGAGAGTTACTGCCCAATTCATTTGGTTCTATCTCCTTACAGCCTACCGCAGTTCACTGTCTCTTTTCTGCTGCTTGAGATCTTACAGCAGTTGTCTATCATTTTTCCCACCAAATTACCATTAACAGCTGTGGTGTCCATTCAATTGATATAAAAAATGCATGTCAAACTTCCTGCTGGCTTGAGATGACATGTCCATGCCATGGCTCAACATCTTGAGAATTTTGAACCTGCCACTTCAGAAATTAATCCACATTGGGCAGACTCTAGGGAGCTGGCTCATCTCGTGCTTTTGAACTGCTGTTGAATCAACCTAATTTGGCACATGTTTTGCAACATGGTGGCTTCTTGGACCTGCAGCCATTGTCGCGCACACTAGTGCGCTACAACCAAATCGAGCAACCGCCGGATCACGTCGAACAAACACACTGTCAAAGTCCGGCAACTTCCGTTAATATTAACACGGAGTCTTGTTCCCTCCAGCCCCTCGACTCATGCTCCATCTGCATCCAGGTGTTCATGTCACCATACGCCACATGGTCGCCTTCAAAATACACTTCATTATACAGTTCAGTGCGCTATTTTCAGTCTCAACCTCACCGATTTATTAGGGGAATTCACGCTAGGCAATTAATTTCCTGTTGATGATGATGATGATGATGAATTCATTTTCTATTCTACATGCGGCCTGGCTGGGCTATGGTAGAAGTACGAAGAGGTAGCTATGGTGCCGGTTTCTATGGTTTGTAAGAATCTAAGTTTAATAAAATGGAGTATGAGAAAAGGTATGGTAATATAGTTTCATCAGTATCGTAAGATTGGCATTCGGTATCGCAATTGGTTGAAGTGGCGCGAATTGTGGGTTTGTGGGGTTGTGTTATGCGAGGAGATTATAGGAATGTAATGTAAGAGAGAAAGGGACGAGAGAGTAAAGTAAAAGAAAAAAGAGAGAATTAAGAGTGTGGTAACGTACTACAGTCCGGGTCAATCAAAGCGATGCGTAGCTTCCACGAATTTTGCGAACGGTTTCAGCAACTTGGGATGCGATAGTAGGGGTGAGAGGTGCAGGGGACCAAAGAGGCCGAGCTCCCTAGCCGCCAAGTGGAGAGGTTGGCGAAGCGGTTCCCATATTGGGCACTCAAGAATGAAGTGCGTGCGGGTCTCCGTTGCCGCTCCACAGGCTTCGCAAGCTGGTGAATTGGTAAAGCCCGCCTTGAAATGGTACTCGTTGAGAGGGCAGGGACCAGTATGGAGCTGAGCGATCGCAGAGGAGGTTTTTCGAGCGAGGGTGTCGGAAGAGTAGAGAGGGATGGGTCTGTCTGAAGGGGGCATCTGGTCGATATATCGTAGGGGGAGCGCCGGTCTTTGACATCTTCCAGCGCATAGCCCAGGCTTCTAGGGTCTCGAGGTGGATTTTGCGCCGAACGGTTGTCAGAGAGACGAAGGAGGAGGGGTCAGGCTCCAACCTCGTGGCCTCCTTCGCCACCTCGTCTGCAAGTTTGTTGCCCGCCGTTCCGATGTGCGCCGGAGTCCATAGGTTGAGGATGGCGAGATCGGCATGCGAGCGTTGGGCCTCCCGGACTAGTTTGTCATAGCGGATGGCTCGGAACTGGCCTGAGCGCGGCGCTGTAAGGAGGATGGCACGGAGGGCTGCTTGCGAGTCACCAAAGGAGACGAAAATATTCAACTGATGGGATGAGTATTTTCTCCAACAAAAGAAATTCCACCAACAAGATTAAATCTCGTTGGTGGAATAAACACTTTGTTGGAGAAAAATATCGTTTGTTTTCATAAGGCAAATGAAATATATTCAGTAGAAAGAAAATGGGGTGATCATGGATATATTCGTCCAGCAACAATTTTATTCATCCCATCACTGGAATATCTTTGTCTCCAACAAAGAAATTAATTGCCTAGCGTGAATTCCCCTATTGTTTCTTTTATTGTTCTTTTTGTTCACCATCTATTAAACCGAGCTTGTAATTTACTCGCACTCCCCGAGCGCTAGGCAGTACTATTCCCCTTTCTCTACTCATTGCCCCATACTGTACTAGTGCAAGTTCGTTTCCTTTTCATTACTCCTTTTGGTATCACGGTTTTGAGTAGTATAAAATGTATCTCTGTTTTCATTGCAAGACAACTTGAATTACCCACATTGCAGCACAGTTTAAGTTCTACCACCTACGCTCTCGCTTTGTCTATGTCCTCACCTTGTTTATACCTCGTCCTCGACCCCCCTCGACTCGTCTTTACGCTTCAGCTGCTCATTGTCCTCACATGGGACCGTCCTGGTTGAAAACTCATCGTTTACTTTTACTACACCTTCTCTGTGCCTGTCTGACCCCTTTTATTTGGTTCAGCTCGCGCCTAGGATGGTTGTAGTCACGTCATTTTGGAGCCCACCGCAAGGGTTTCAACATAGCTTCTGGTCCCTCTCGCAACTTGCGGCGGATTGACCACCGCGACCTTCGTCTCGAGTTAATCTCTGCCCTCAACCACCCTGCCAACCTCGTCAACAATTCCCTTTACCCTGTACCTGATTTCATTTCTCATCACGTCGACCTCTCCCCACCCTCACCAAATTCTCCGACATTAGCTTGGCTATTTGACAATCTGCCGGTGCCTGTCTCTTCGCATAACACACCCCCAAATCCTGTCCCCATGGCTAATCCTATTCCCATGCCCGCCTGTGGCGATCGCAATGCCCCCCAATTTGATTCCTCCAAACCTCATGAACTCTGGTGATATTTCGCCGACCTTGAATACCTTCTCGACCATGCTGGCGTCACGGTGGCCGCTGAGAAGAAGCGCCATGCGACTCGATTCCTGTCTGTTGAGGACCAGGAAATTTGGGAAGGGTTAGCTACCTTCACCGATGCTGCCAAAACATATGACAAATTTAAAGACCAGGCGCTGAAGTTGTACGCAGGCAACAATGAGGAACGTCGTTTTAGCCTGCAGGACTTGGACGTCCTCATTGGACAGTTTGCTTGCTGTGGGATTCTCATGAAGGAGGATCTTACCAAGTTCTACCGGTCATTCCTCCATATAACCACCTTCCTCATTAACAAAAATCGCCTCTCCGCTGCAGAACAGAGCTGTTCCTTTATGCGCGCTATGCAGCCGCTGTCCCTGGCTGCCAAAATATTGCGACGCCTCGAAGTCACGAAGCCAAACGTGCATCCCGAGGACCCCTACGACCTCCCGGATCTTTACGAGGCCGCACAATTTGCTGTTGCCAGCATGCCTTCCACATTCCCCATTACCGCTGCCCCCGCTGTTGTACAGACTCCTGGAGCCGTGGTCGAGATTAAACCTGATCCTGGGATTTCTGCCCTGGTCAGCACGGTTTCAGAGCTGATCAAAGTCCTGGCTTCGCAGAAAACCGCCACGAGCAGTGATGGTTCAACCAGTATTAAACGGAAACGCCCTGACGGCTGCAGATATTGCAGTGCCCTTGACCATTTCATTGGTCAGTGCCCACGTGTTACAGAGGACACCCAATCCGGCAAGTGCCGCCGCAATGTCAATGGGAGAGTCGTGCTCCCTAGCAGCGCCTTTGTTCCCCGTGACATTGAAGGCAAGGATCTGCACGAGAGAATTGACAATTGGCACAGAAAAAATCTGGGCCAGCTCGCAGCTGCTCAATTGATCGTTGAAGTTGCTCATCAGCAGCTTACTTCGGCTGTTGCCGCCTTATCCAGTTCCCGCAACTATGTTCTATCGGACGACGAGCGCCTTGCGACTTTGATGGCTGAGGTGCATGCCATTCGCACCCGTGCAGCTGCTAAATGTGCGCTTGAGGCCAAGGATGGCCAGGACGAGCCGGAGCACACTATTCCTCCTACTGCTTGTGCAGTCCCACAACCTGCGGCTCCTCACGCTGCAGTTCCGAACCCAGTTCCTTCTCAGCCCCCCTCTCATCCATTTGCCGGCGCCCACGATGCAGCCTATGCCCCTCCCAAGACCCGAAATATTGGGGCTCCCGCACCGAAGCCCACAGCATATAAAAATACCCTTCCCATCTATAGTCAGCAGGACGCGGCAAACATCTTTAAGAAAATTCTTAAAGGCGCTGTCCCTGATATTACCACAGAGGAATTGTTATCAATCGCTCCTGAGGTCTGCTCCTATATGCGAGAAGTGACTACCTATCACTGCCTGCCCGCTAAAAATACCAAACCTACGGATGAGCCGGCTGCTCAACTTCTCCACAGCACCAGTGATGCTGCTCCCTTCCCTGATTCATACCCAGCACTCGATGCAGAGCTGCAGCAGCAACGTTCAGACGAAGCTGTTTTTGCTGCTACATTGGATTCCTTGCCAGCTGCATATGCTCAGGCCGCAAATGGATCTCAGGAAAATTTACCTGATGATGCTATTATCATCCCGGATCCCTACGCTATCTTTTATTCAAGCGGGACTGTTCCAGACGACCTCATTGTGTCATTGGAGTCTTCTGCCATTCACTCCATCCTTCCCATCATTGACAACTGTCAACAGATTGAATGCATCGTTGACAGTGGTTCTCAAATTAACGCAATGTCGGAAGCAGTCTGTCATGAGTTGGCACTCTTGTATGATCCCCACGTGATCTTGCAGATGCAATCTGCCAATGGAACAGTTACTCCGTCCCTTGGCCTTGCTCGCAACGTGCCGTTCCGTGTGGGCGACATTACCTTGTGCCTGCAGGTCCATATTGTTCGCAATCCAGCATACGACGTACTTCTGGGTCACCCATTTGAGGTTCTGACCCAGAGTGTTGTCCGTAATTTTGCAAACGAAGATCAAACTATAACCATCTGTGATCCGAATACCGGTAAACTTACCACAGTCCCCACTGTTCCTCGTGGTCCCCCATGTTCGCGCCCACAGGGTTTTCCCAACTCGAGGATTTGATTAACGATCAAGGAGAGCTGGTGCTCATCATTGAACCAGACCCAGACAACCATGGCAATTTTATTATCACGGCACATTCAGCACTTATATCAGACAGTTTCCCCCCATCTTCAACATGCTTACCTCTCCGCCTGTAACAATCTTGGCTTGGATGCAGCCACAGTATTATTTTCCCACACAGTCATTCAACCGGCATTTCCCACTAACCACAATTCAACCTGCAGTTCCAATTTTGTTCCTCTATTTTCAATCCCTGGCACAAACTCTACCCTTTCCAGTCCTCTATCTTCCCATGGTCTTCCCCCTCTTGTAGATGTTTATGCCAAGAGGAAATATAAGCCGGTCTCCGAGAAGATCCAGCCTGTACTTGGCACCGTCCCCAATCAATTCCGCATTGAGCGTCAGATTGTTGGCAACCCACTTGTCGGCATGCCGCCCCTTGATCCGAATCCACCCCCATTCATTCCGACTGGCCGTTATACTGCAGAACGGGCCGCTGCACTTGATGCCACCCATTCAGGGACGTTTCTTTGGCCAGAAGAACGATGACTCATGCATCACTTTATGTGTTTCCATAATGGCACCTTCGCTTGGGACAACTCAGAGCGTGGACATTTCCGAACCGACTTCTTCCCACCTGTTGATATCCCCGTTTTACCACATACTCCTTGGGTCCAACGCAACATCCCCATCCCGAGCTCTCCTGGTAGGTACAATGCAATGTGCACTGGTCGAGCCAGTGGGGCACGTTGAGATGTGCCTAACAAACTTTCAGGCATGGGTCACATTGCAATGTGCACCCTAGGCATACAAAGTAGTATGTATACCGGCTTGCTATGGCACTGATGGCACTGATGGCATTGATGGCAGCCTGCCACAGCCACAAAAAAAAAAGAAAAAAAAAAGTGATAATTAAATAGCAATTAACCATATATAAATTAAAATGCTTGAATTCAATGGCTGGCTATATTAGGGTTAGAATTGATGAGCCCGGTCATTGCCGTGAATTTGATGGCTATCCATATTGGGTTGGGATTGATGGCTCTTTGTATTGGGGTGCTATAGCTGCCTTAATACTGACAGTGGTACATATTGGGTTGCAATTGATGCCTGGTGGCTTGAAATGCCCCTATTTGTTCAAAAAGTGCCGGCTCTCAGAAAGTATTTTGCATTTTGTGGGCCAACGGGGCCACCAATTGCAAAATGCTATAGGTGACTCTGGTAGCCCTTGATGAGCTCTACAGATTGGGTATTGGGATCAAAGGTTTGGCCAATGACTTTCCTTTTTGGGACACTAACGCTTTCTTCCCAAAAAGGAAATTTTCCATATCAGCCCTTCCCTGGCTTGTAATTCAACCATTTTGGATGGTCTAACCCTATAGGCATGTTGTTCTGTGTTCCTTCAAGTCAATTGGGGCATAGTAGGGCCTATTGCAGTGCAATAATGGGGTGAACACAGCAAAAATTGATAAAATTTGTTCTGACCATGATATCTTGGGAATATACTAATGGAAATAGCTCCTGGATGCAATACCTTGTTCTCTTAGGCTCTAAAGACACCATCCAGGTAAGGAACTACATTCTGATGATGAAAAACATCGCAATTTGGCCATATAAGGAAATTGCATTTCAACCCTATTATACACTCCTCCATGATGTGAGATATCCAAAAACACATTTTTTGGCATTGGGTCATCCATTTATATTATGAAAGTAGACAACTGACACCAAGGGCACCCTATACCTCATGATTTAAGGTGATCTTGTTTTGTATTCTTGTTCACCATATTCAGCATGCCACAGACTTACAGATGGTATTGTGAACGCTCTTACTGATTCCTCCCAGCTATATCAACACTTTGGAGCCAAAATGCAGGCCAAGATATGATGATCAATCTCAAAAGTATCAAATGACATCTTTGACTCATTTCATAAATAGGGCATCAAGGAGCCTAGATATCACAAAATAAACATCAGAAATGAGATCAGACAGGGTAAACAACCTAGTTTATGATTTACTTGAAGTGTTTTGGTCAAGATTTGACTGAATGGTGTTTCCGAGAATATGTATCTGTGTTCAACTTTTGGTCCATACACTGGCCATGGATCAAAACACCATCTGGCCAAAACCTGACCAAAACACTTCAAATAAAGCATGATCTGGGTTATTTACACTGTCTGATTTCATTTCCAATGATTATTTCACACCAAATGGAGTCCTTGATCCCCTATTCATGAGATAAGCTAAAAGTGTCATTTGACATTTTTGAGTTTTATCATCATATATTAGCCTGAATTTTGACTCAGAACTGTCCAAAAAAGCTCAGGACAATCAGTAGGAGCCTTCAAAACATCACCTATGACCCTGTGCCATGCTGAATATGGTGAACAAGAATTTAAAATAAGATCACTATAAATCATGAGGTATGAGGTGCCCTGGGTGTCAATTGTCCACTTTTCTACTAAAACTGTATGAGCCAAACCCAAAGGGTGGGTTTTGGTAGATCTCACATCATGGAGGGGTGCATAATAGGGTTGAAGTGCAATTTCCTTCAATGGCTAAATTGGGATGTTTTTCATCATCAGAATATAGTTCATTACTTGGAGGGTGTCTTTAGAGCCCAAGGGAACAAGTCAATACATCCAGGAGCCATTTCCATTGATATATCCCCAAGATCTCATGGCCACATCATTATTTATTTATTTTCGCTGTTTTCACCCTATTATTGCACTGTAATAGGCGTTACTATGTCCCAGTTGACTTGAAGGAAGACAGAACAACATGCCTATAGAGTTAGACCATCCAAAATGGTTGAATTACAAGCCAGGGAAGGGCTGATATGGAAAATTTCCTTTTTGGGAAGAAAGCGTTAGTGTCCCAAAAAGGAAAGTCATTGGCCAAACCTTTGATCCCAATACCCAATCTGTAGAGCTCATCAAGGGCTACCAGAGTCACCTATAGCATTTTGCAATTGGTGGCCCCGTTGGCCCACAAAATGCAAAATACTTTCTGAGAGCCGGCACTTTTTTGAACAAATAGGGGCATTTCAAGCCACCAGGCATCAATTGCAACCCAATATGTACCACTGTCAGTATTAAGGCAGCTATAGCACCCCAATACAAAGAGCCATCAATCCCAACCCAATATGGACAGCCATCAAATTCATGGCAATGGCCGGGCTCATCAATTCTAACCCTAATATAGCCAGCCATTGAATTCAAGCATTTTAATTTATATATGGTTAATTGCTATTTAATTATCACTTTTTTTTTTTCTTTTTTTTGTGGCTGTGGCAGGCTGCCATCAATGCCATCAGTAACATCAGTGCCGTAGCAAGCCGGTATACATACTGCTTTGTATGCCTAGGGTGCACATTGCAATGTGACCCATGCCTGAAAGTTTGTTAGGCACATCTCAACGTGCCCCACTGGCTTGACCAGTGCACATTGCATTGTGCTTACCTGAACTGTTGCCATCCCACCCGGCATTTACGATAAAGTCTGTGACATTATTCGCAAGAAGATTGCTGCTGGTGTGTATGAGCCATCTAACTCGTCATACCATTCACGTTGGTTCTGCATAGTGAAAAAGGATGGTACCAGCCTTCGCCTAGTTCATTCCCTTGAACCACTCAATGCCGTCACCATCCAACATTCAGGTGTTACCCCTTTCACAGAACAACTCACTGAGCATTTTACGGGTCGTGCTTGTAGCGCCATGCTTGACCTCTATGTTGGCTATGATGAATGATTACTAGCCCCCTCTTCCCGTGACTTTACCACCACCTTCCAAACCCCTTTCGGCGCCCCTCTGTCTCGTCACCTTACCGATGGGATGGACGAATTCTGTCCCAATATTTCACGACGACGTCACCGTACATTCTCCAGCCCGAGATCCCCGAGTACACTTGGCCATACATCGATGATGTACCAGGCCGTGGTCCTGCCTCGGCTTACCAACTTGAAGACGGCACTTACGAGACCATTCCCAAGAATTCCAGCATCCACCAGTTCATTTGGGAACATTTTGGCAATCTAAACCGTATTGTTCAGCGCATGGAATATTGTGGCAGCACATTCTCGGGCATCAAGCTTACCCTTTGTGCAGAATTCATCACGGTGGTTGGTCATGTCTGTACCCCTGCCGGCCGCATCCCAATTGAGAAGCGTGTTGCAAAAATAGCTAATTGGGGCCCATGCAACAATCTCTCTGAAGTGCGTGCATTCTTGGGCACCATTGGTGTCTGCCACATTTTCATCAAAAATTTCGCACACCACGCACATGCCCTCACACTCCTCACCTGAAAAGAGATGCCGTTTATTTTTGGTGCCACACAATTAGCTGCACAGGAGGACTTGAAACAAGCCCTTATTCGGTCACCCGCACTCCGCCCACTGGACTACAAGTCCAATGCTCCAGTTATTCTCGCAGTGGACACCTCCTACATTGCAGTTGGGTTTCTTCTCGCACAGTGCGACCCAACTGATCATGCTCGCTGTTACTATGCACGGTTTGGTTCAATCACACTCAATGACCGTGAATCTCGCTTTTCTCAACCCAAACTCGAACTCTACGGCCTATTCCGTGCCTTACGTGCATGGAAACTCAATCTCATCAGTCTACACAATTTAGTTGTTGAGGTAGACGCACACTACATCAATGTTGAAGTGTGGATTTGGACTCAAACATTCTTACATCATATCATCTCTGATCCTATTATCTTTGATCCTATATCTCCCATCTTGGTCACATGTAGCTTACTGATACATTACTCATCCATTACTGAGCATGACTCATCCCTTACAGAGCATGACTCATCTATTACTGAGCATGACTCATCTATTACTGTACATGACTCATCCATTACTTATCTACTCAGCTATTCACATGATGTAGATTGTAGATATATAAGTAGCTAGCATCTCTCTGAAGTCCTCAGTTTCTCACTGTTGACTTCAGGTATGTAGACAGTTGTTTCTCTCTCACTGCAATACAGAGTTTCTCACTGTTGACTTCAGACCTCTGTGCTTGCCTGTTCAACAATCAAGGGAATGTTACGGAACCCTGATCTCGTGCCTTCTGCCAGCATTAACCGCTGGATACTTGCAATCCTCACCTTCCATTTTGAACTGGTCCATGTTCCTGGTGTAAATCACAGCCCAGATGGCCTTTCACGCCGCCGGCCCCAACCTGGAGACGAGCCCGAGCCGGAAGATGACTTTGATGATTGGCTTGACCAGGTCCATGGCTTTCTTCACATGATTAATAACTCACCATTCTTGTTGAACTATGGATTTGGCATCAAACACTCTTACATCATATCATCTCTGATCCTATCATCTTTTGATCCTATATCTTCCATCTTGGTCACATGTAGCTTGCTGATACATTACTCATCCATTACAGAGCATGACTCTGTTAAACAGGCAAGCACAGAGGTCTGAAGTCAACAGTGAGAAACTCTGTATTGCAGTGAGAGAGAAACAACTGTCTACATACCTGAAGTCAACAGTGAGAAACTGAGGACTTCAGAGAGATGCTAGCTACTTATATATCTACAATCTGGATCATGTGAGTAGCTGAGTAATGGATAAGTAATGGATGAGTAATGCACAGTAATGGATGAGTCATGCTCTGTAATGGATGAGTAATGTATCAGTAAGCTACATGTGACCAAAATGGAGATATAGGATCAAAAGATGATAGGATCAGAGATGATATGATGTAAGAGTGTTTGAGTCCAAAACCATAGTTCAACACTCCCCCGGGATGAGAACAGTCTCATCGACTCCCCCGTAATCCAAATTCAGTTCGGTGTTTGAGTACTGTTGGTCGGGGTAGAGCCTTGGTGAGGATGTCTGCAAGCTGGTCCTGTGTTGGTACATAGTGCACTTCAATAAAACCCATGGCAACTTCGTCTCAAAGCCAATAGTGAGCGAGGTCAAGATGCTTCATCCTGCCATGATGCTCAGGATTTTTGGACACCTGGATCCCAGACTGGTTGTCCATAAGAAGTGGAGATGGCCCAGACACAGGATAACCAAGCTCAAGGAGCAGATTGCGCATCCACTTCATTTCCTTCCCAGCATCCACAGCTGCAACATATTCAGCTTCTGTAGTAGACAGAGCAACTGTAGTCTGCAGCTTGCTTCACCAGCTCACTGGAGCACCATTCATCATCACCATGTATCCTCCAGTACTCTTTCCAGAGTCAGAACATCCACCATGATCAGCATCGGTGTATGTGGTGAAAGGGTGAATGGATGATGATGATTTTGAATAGGTGAGGCAGAAATCAAGTGTTCCTTTGATATATCGGAACAAGTGTTTCACAGCCTTCCAGTGAGCCTCTCCAGGATTGCTATTAAAGCGTGCGAGTACTCCAACTGCATAAGAGATATCAGGACGAGTTTGGATAGCCAAGTACATCAGAGAGCCAACAGCAGACAGGTATATGCCCTTTATGCGCTTGGACTCTTCCTCAGTATTAGCACCCATCTCCTTGGTCAGAACAAGACCAGGCAGCATTGGAGTATCAACAGGCTTGCAATCCGCCATTTCAAACTGCTCCAGCATATCAACAGCATATTGACACTGAGAAATGCTGATGTCTCCAGTGTCAAGATCATGCTCAACCTTGATGCCTAACAGAAACTCTGTAGGACCAAGATCCTTGACTTTAAATGATGAGCCAAGTTGAGCAATGACCTGGTCAATTTCGGAGTCACTCTTTGCAGAGATCATACCATCATCAACATAGATAGGAAGAATGATGCGCAAATTGCCATTAGAGTAAACAAAGCAAGAGCGATCAGACTGAAGACATTTAAAGCCCATTGACTGAAGTTTTGCACTCAGCTTCTTGTTCCATTGCCTGCCAGCCTGCTTGAGACCATAAAGAGATCTACGCAGTTTGAGGAGCTGGTGAGGTGTTCCCTGATGGAAGCCTTCAGGCTGAGTGATATAGACATCCTCCTCTAGGTCCCCATTCAGGTATGCAGAGGAGAAGTCAATGGAACGAAGCTTAAGATTGTGCTGGGCAGAAAGAGCAAGAATGGTTCGGAGAGTGGCAGGTTTGAATGTGGGAGAAAACACCTCATTGTAATCGATGCCATGGCGTTGCCTACGGCCATCTGCAACGAGTCGAGCTTATAGCGCTCAATAGAGCCATCTGACTTGTGCTTGATCACAAACACCCACTGTGAGCGAATTGGCTTAACGCCAGGTGGAGGATCCACAACATCCCAAGTGCAGTTCTCCAGTAGAGCATTGATCTCAGAGAGAGCTACTTCCTTCCACAGATGTGCATCAGATCTTGTCAAGGCTTCATGATAAGACCTGGGATTATTTGAATGCACAGCAGCATTGGCTTGCTCAATAGCAATCATATTGATGCCTTGGAGCGAAGGGCTGCTAGGATCACCCTCATGCGCTACAATCAGGGCACTGCCTGGAGTGAGAAGCAACTCATCATCACTTGAATCAGAGTGATGATCAGGTGGTGGTGAAGTTGGTTGGGGAGCTTTCCACCACTCTGAGGCAGGTCTGTGTTCTGTTGTCTGCCCATGGTGGTGACGACGTGCAGCTACACCAATAGGTGAGGAAGGTGGTGGTGGAGATGGTGTGAATTGCCTTGAGGGTGATATGGGTAAATTAGGATGGGTGGGAGGTGGAGATGGTGGATCAGGATGTGGTTGTAATTTGGGTGATGCAGGAGCAGTGGGTGTGCGATAACGTGGCTTGTCATCCACATCAGTTACCCAGGAAGGTAGTTCTGGAGCAAGTTGTTGCACAGGAGGCAAATCAACAAATGGGTGCAGTGGAGCATTGGGACATAGTCTCATATTGGTTGGACTGTTCCCAGGGAAGTAGCGCTCATCAAACACTGCATGCTCTGAGACAACCATCTTCCTGGTCACTGCATTGTAGAATAGCCATCCTTTGTACTTTGTAGGATATCCCACAAAGATGCACTTATGAAAATGAATTCCAGAAGTGTCTCTCTTGTCCTTCTGCACATGCACATAGGCAAGGCATCCCCACACTCGAAGGTGCGACACATCGGGCTTCTTTTATGTGCCAAAGCTCATATGGAGTGGTGTTCTCCGAAATGTGCAATGTAGGGTGCATATTGGCAACATGAATGTATGCATTCACAGCCAAAGCCTTAAATGAAGGAGGAAGGTTGGCCTCATGAAGCATAGCCGTAGCGTGTTCATCAGTGGTGCAATTACCACGTTCTGCCATCCCATTCTGTTGCAGTCTATTCCTTGTCGAATGACAATGAACAATACCCTCAGAGGCGAGATAGTTCTCAAACTCTTTAGACATGTACTCCCCACCTTCATCGTCCTGTAGCGCTTTGATTTTGCGTTCAAAATGACTCTCAGCATAAGCTTTGAATACTTTGAATGCATTGAATGTCTCACTCTTGCGCTTCATGTGGGAAACCACTTTGAAGCCTGTGTGATCATCAATGAAGATAACACGATATCTCCACCCCTCATGGGTGTAGACCTTGTATTCCTTCAGATCAGAGTGTATGAGATCAAGAGCTGCTTTTAGCACGATGTCCAGTGGAAGGAAAAGGGGCTGCATTCAGCTTGCCAGCAAGGCATGGCTCACAGATGGGATCTGATTTCTGATTTGAAGCAAGCTTCACACCAGTAACCAGATTCTTGCTCAAGATCTTTTGAGTATCAGAGTGATGACCAAGTCGACGATGCAACAGGTTTAGATCAAGAGGCAAAGTCCCAACTGCAGATAGAGCTGAATCAGAATTAGGAGCACATTCTCTCACAAATGCCTGGTTCTTCTCATCAATGTCCGCTTCAAATAACAGCTCTCCATCTCGACTGAAAGAGATTGTGCTTTCCTTCATGAGAATAGAATAGCCATGAATGCGAGACAAATATGTAGTAGAGATGAGATTATGAGATAAAAGTGGAACATATAGGACATTTGTAAGGATAATGTGCCGGCTACGACATCTGTGTATCAGTGGCTTAAGCAAAGCATCTCCTATCAACTCCGAGTATACTACAACTCCATTTGCGACTTGGATTGGAACCCTGTGCGGTTTGGCATTCAACAGACGATCACGGCGAGGTGTCATGTGCAAAGTGGTGCCTGAGTCTGAATTCCATCTTTCATCAGCAAGAGATGCAGCAGAAGCAAGGAAAACACTTGCATTAGAGGCAACTTGGGACGAAGCTGCTGCACCCCTTTTCTGGTTTTGACCAACTTTGCCAATCAAGTTCAAGAACTTGAAGCAGCTTAGCAGTAGATGACCAGATTGACCACAAGCAGGACAAATAATGGGTGGCTGCTGTGGGGGTGTAGCTGCCATGGCAGATGATGAGGGTGGAGAAGAGGTGGCCATAGCAAGACCAGAGAGAGGGTTGATTTGGCTGGTGTCACCTTCCTGGTGAGCAGTCCTGAATGCCTGGTGATTGGCATAAGCCTCTTCAATAGAAGTGACTGATAGATCGGTTTTGGACTGCTCCAATGGTGCTTTTAGGACAGAAAAGTCCTCATCAGGAAGAGCCATTAAAAGAACAACAGCTTGCAGCTCTTCATCAGCTTTAGCCAGGTCAAAACCATCAGGTCTGGACTCTGTCAAAAACCTCATCGCTGTAGAGACACAACCAGTGAGAGACAGAAGAGACTCTCCCTCTCTGAGACGAATAGAGGTGAGTGTTCTGTAGGCATTGAAGTGAGCTCCAGCCTTCTTTGGGGCAAAAAGTGTGCCCAAAGCCTCCCACATGGCTTTTGGATTGTCTTCATGCTGTCTGACCAGTGGCTGAACCTCCTTTGAAAGCATGCCCCAGAGGAGTCCAGCACACTTGTCAATGGCTAAACTCTGCTCCGCATTTGGAGGTGAAGGAGCAGAGGTGTGACACCAGAGATACACCTCTTTGGACTTTAGAAATGCCTTGGCATCACTAGACCATGCAGGGAATGAAGTGTCCTTGGTTAAGACTGGGCCTTTGGAGTCTGCCATCTGCTCTCAGTGTGTGTGAAGAAGGTGTAGCTAAAAAAGCGGTCCTGGTAATAGGTAGATGTAGGTAGAAAGGACTATTGATGTACTGGACACCCAGTTGTAAGGCACTTAGGCCCTATCCCCAGAATCAACGGATTGACTACCATTTGTTTTGACTTGTGGATTAAAGACTACCTCGCAAAAGAGGATTTGTCCCAAGTTGGTGGTGTCCCTAAATACAAAGTTCACACAACACATTGAGAAGCAAGAGAATGTGCAAAATGTGCATAAAGGAAGATAGATAGAAAAGCTCTAAAGAGCAGGGCCCATAACCTGTTGAACAGGCAAGCACAGAGGTCTGAAGTCAACAGTGAGAAACTCTGTATTGCAGTGAGAGAAAGAACTATCTACATACCTGAAGTCAACAGTGAGAAACTGAGGACTTCAGTGAGATGCTAGCTACTTATATATCTACAATCTGGATCATGTGAGTAGCTGAGTAATGGATAAGTAATGGATGAGTCATGCACAGTAATGGATGAGTCATGCATAGTAATGGATGAGTCATGCTCAGTAATGGATGAGTAATGTATCAGTAAGCTACATGTGACCAAGATGGAAGATATATAGTGGGGGACACTCAAAGTCATCAATTTTGACGAAGGTTATAGTTAGCCCCTGGAGTTAATCGGGATACAAAATAAACCTAATGGAGGTCCTTGTGAATTTTTTTTAGCCCGATCCCATGAGCCGTTCTTGAGATAAAGGGGTATTTATTGTTATGAACCTCAAAAATAATGGCCGTACCCCAAATCCTATAGTAAAATCACGAAAATATTCCTATAGACTCCTTTCAATGAGCTGAGTATGATTCTGCTTTCTTTGAGAAATTTCAACGAGGGGTTCTCCCAAAAAAAGCCTGTGAATTTTGTGTCACATATGTTACTGTCACATTGTCAGCTGGTCCAACTTCCAAGAAGCAATCAAATCCGGCCCGCTCTCTTGTGTTCCTGGGTCACATATACCTGCGTATTGATCAATAGTGCACCCTGACTCCCCACATCATGCCTCCCAAGAAGAAACAGGCCCGTAACATCTCTGGCTTGAAAAACCAGGGTGCAAAATCAACTCAATCTCCTATTCCTGATATTCCATTGGATCCTGCACCTCTCCCATCCCTACCAGTGAATCCCAAGCATGAGAACAAAGCTCATGTTGGGCCAAACACAGAGTTTCACCCTACCATATACTTTGACAGCTTACGGGTTGACTGGAGCCAGGAAGAGCAAGATACTGATAAATCAGACATAGACTCAGAGCTCGAGTCTGGTGATGATTATGAGTTCAATAATGAAGATGGGTTCAATGCTATGAAGACATTTTCCAAAAAGCTTGCCTATGATGATCTTGAATGGCTTCCCCCTAGAGAGGCTCGGAGGCAATCAGAGAGGAAAGGTTAGGCTTGGATCACCTTTCGTCGACATAATAATTGATATTAACACTCAGAACGCCCAAAAACATATGCAACTGGTCCAGATATCTTGAGGAAGGCTCCACGAACTCAGAGGCGCTACAGAAAGGTCATGGCAACACAGACTCAACTTGATGGTTTTCTGTCTGCACCCAGATCTGCATCATCCTCAGCTCCTGTAACAAGATCTCCAAGCCCAGTGCTTGAAAATTTGCCTGAAATGGATGTTGATATAACTTCTACGGTTCCAAGAATTCGTAGGGCCTCAGCAAGCCCTGAGCAGAGTGCAGGAGAAGAAGATCCAACTGCAGGTCTTGAAGAAATTCCTCCTGGTTCTGCCACACCTTCTAGTGGAACACAAACACCTCTCCAAGGGGACAGTGATGCTTCCGACAGTGATGTTGAAGATGAAGACCTTGAAAAGGAGATACAGAAAGAAATTGAAGCAGCAGCTCCCAATGATGAGGACTTGGAGATCTGGGACCAAGATCTAGAGGATCAGGTCAGCGACCCACAACAGAAAATTTCTTCCTGGCCAGAATTGAGAGAACAAATCCTAGCTGACATCAAAAAGGGACGGAGCACCCTCCCCTTGGGTCGCTTGAACCAGCTTATTGCTCTTTCCAATTTTGCAACACTGCTGATAAAGGGAAATGGCTGGATGGAGGCAAGCAAGAAAATTGCTGAAGCATGGCATGCTAAGACAGGCCAATGGTTTGCCCGCCGAATTCGAGATCTTGCTCGACACTATCAGATCTTTGGGACACTGCCCTGAGAGACTCGTGGAGGGAAGCGAATGGGGAGGTCTTTTCTTCACCGTGAAGATGTATATGAACCAGTCTTGACCTTCCTTCGAGATCTACCAACTGGGAAAGTAACACCCCAAGCACTCATTAGACATCTCAGTGAAGTGATTTTCCCTGCTGCTGGAAGCCAGGCAAAGAGGCCAATTTCTCTACGAACTGCTCGACGGTGGCTTATCAAACTGGGGTGGACCTATTCACATGTCAAGAAAGGAGTTTATATGGATGGACATGAACGAGAGGATGTGGTTGAATATTGCAACAAGGAATACTTGCCAAAGATGGCAGAATATGAACGTCGAATGGCTCACTATGAACTTGAAGGCACAGAGTGGAAGAGAATTGAGCCAAAGCTGGTGGATGGGGAGAAAGAGCTGATACCTAACTATCATGATGAGTGTTGTTTTCATGTTAATGATAATACTGACCACATGTGGTGAGTATATATTCTGTTTTGCTGCACCTTTACTGAATAATCTTTAGGCTTCAGAAAGATGAACAACCACTCAGAAAGAAAGGCCATGGTCGACTCATTCATATTTCAGAATTCATCAATCCAGAGACAGGACGTCTTGTCTTCATTGATAAAGCTACAGGGAAGATTCTCAGAATGGCTCGAAAGATCATCTTCTCTGGTTCAGGTCATGATGCTTGGTGGGACTGTGAACAGTTTTTGAAACAGCTCAATGAAGCCATTGATCTCTTTGAAATGCAATTTCCAGGAAAACAAGCTTTATATGTCTTGGATAATTCTTCAGCTCACGGATCTTTGGGCCCAGATGCCCTTAATGCCTTTTCAATGAACAAGTCAGATGGTGGCAAACAGCGAAAGCAGAAAGATACAATTATTCCTGACAGTAACCCTGATGCATCTTGCAGAGGAAAGATCCAGAAAATGACAACTAGAAATGGAGAACAGAAAGGACTTCAATCGGTTTTGCAGGAACGAGGATTCAATGTGAAGGGGATGATTGCTAAGTGCAAACCTGTTTGCCCTATTGAGAATAAGAACTGCTGTATGGCATGATTATTGAGCCACCAAGATGATTTCAAAAATCAGGTCTCAATGGTGGAGGAGTTGATTAAAAGGAGGGGACATGAAGTGATCTTTCTTCCCAAGTTCCACTGCGAGTTGAACCCCATTGAAATGGTAAGCATATTTTCTTGCCCACTCATAACAAAACTCTAACATCTGTTCAAGTATTGGGGATGGGCCAAATACAGATATCGAGAGGAAGAAAAGAAGAATTTTGAACAGGCCAAAGCAGCAGCCATCAAGTGGTTGGATGCTTGCCCACCTGAGGTCATTCGCAAATTTATCAACCGTTCCTGGCGATTTACAAGTGCTTACCGGTTGGGATTGACTGGATGGGCTGCAGATTGGGCTGTGAGGAAGTATAGGTCACACCGTAGCATTTCTGAGCAAGCGTTGAGGGCTTTAGAGGCAGCAGGAAGGCTCAGGAGGCCGAGATAGGTACACACAATTTTTTGTTCAAAGGTGCCAAAAAATTTGGCGATACGTAATCTCTCGTGGAAAATTCGCGAAAAAATTGTTTTAGGCTTATTTTGAGGTGCTGAATCTGATTCTGAAGTCAGCTAAGCTCTCTATTAATTATATAAAGTGCTAGGTAAGTTGATGAGTTTGACTGTCCCCCACCGTAGGATCAAAATGATGAAAGATAATAGGATCCAAGAGGTGATGATATGAGAATGTTTAAGTCCAAATCCACACTTCAACAGGTTTGTGGACACTTAAATCACAGATTGATTATCCATAAGGAGGGGGAGATGGTCCAGACACAGGATAACCAAGTTCAAGGAGCAGATTGCACATCCACTTTATTTCCTTCCCAGCATTTACAGCTGCAACATATTCAGCTTCTGTCATAGACAGAGCAACTATAGTCTGCATTTTTCTTCACCAGCTTCCTGGAGCACCATTTATCATCACCATGTATCTTCTAGTGCTCATTTCAGAGTTTGAACATCTACCATGATCAGCATCGGTGTATGTGGTGTTGAAGTGTGGATTTGGACTTAAACATTCTCATGTCATCATCTCTTTGATCCTATCATCTTTCATCATTTTGATCCTAGATCTTCCATCATGCATGACTCATCATTACTGTGCATTGCTCATCCTACTCACTCATTGCTCATCCATTACTCAGCTATCACATGATCCTGATTGTAGATATATAAGTAGCTAGGATCTAACTGAAGTCCTCAGTTTCTCACTGTTGACTTCAGGTATGTAGATAGTTCTTTCTCTCTCACTGCAATATAATCAATCTTTTTTGAAGTTTTGTGGATAGGATCTTGATTCTCCATGTGTTTAGCTCTGACTGCAACACTTGAACAAGGTATGCCTTCTCACACCAAGTAGAATATTAAATTCACGAAATAATGATATTTCACTGTGGGTGATAGCTTCTATAGAATTTCTCAAGATCTTAGAACCTTATAAATAGTAGTTGACTTGTTTAAACATGCTCACAAAGTATCAGAGGTCAAATTGCTTCCTAGGGCCCTCCATGGGTATATTATCCAAAGAGCAACATCATCACTTGAATCAACAACTGATTTAAACCTAGATTTCTTCATCACAAAAAGCAAAACCCTGAATTTCTTCATGTGAAATAGGTTGAGGGACATTCCCTTGTGAATTACAGATAGGTAACTTGCTAAGAGTTATGGCATCTTCACTAGTATTGCAATCCCGGTTACTTCTGTGACAACAAGTATCCATTACTCAGCTATTCACATGATCCTGATTATAGATATATAAGTAGCTAGCATCTTCTTGGAGTCCTCAGTTTCTCACTGTTGGCTTCAGGTATATAGATGTGACAAAGTGAGGTAGCTTGAGTTTTAGCACACGAAAAGCTTAGGTTAGTGAACAATAGACTGTTGTAGTGTAAAATTCACTGAAGAGAAAAATCCAAACAAACTATCTACTTACAGTCATGGCAAAAAACTTGCCAGACCAAAAGTTGAGCCAAGCTGCCAAACTGTGACATAAGGTGGCAGTGTGATAGACAGACAGCAATCAACCAAAGAACCCATTAACCCTAAATGATTGGTGTCCCATTACATCTGCCCTTCAACTCATCACAACCCAGTGAGTTAACCCATTCTAACATCAGGCACTTTGACTGGACCAGCGACCAGCATCAACAGCACAACTGGTGGTGGTCGACACCTCCTTGTGGATCTCTGGCTTGCAGTTGTTCTTCTTAGCTCTAGATTGAGCAATTGACTTGAACTTGCCTTCTTCTCAGTACTAGAGCACATCACATGCATGCTTCCAGCATTGTTCAGATACCATGACAAAGCCTGCAGGAACCCTGACCGATAGATCCTGGTCCCAAACAAGGAAATTGGCTAAGGTTGTCATCAGCACATTGGGATCCCAGAAAGTCCAATTCTCAGCAAAGTCCTAGTATGTGAACTTGAACAGACTGAAATTGAAGTTCATAGTCTGCACAAACTTGACCTATCCCAGCAGGTGAGTAAAAATTTTGACCTTCAAATTATTCATCTGCATGTTATGCAGAACATATTGATGAATCTGGCTTCAGGTTAGCATGCGCCTGACCAAGGGAAATGAGAATGCAACAAGATCCATAGGAAGGGCAACCCCTCAGATGTCAATTGCATGAAGGTCAGCAATGATGAAGCTGGTGTGATCTTGGTGCCTAATCGCAGCATGTGCAGCATTAACTCCGTGTAAATGGACAGGATTTGGACAGAAGATATGATCACCCTGTCTCTAGAGTGGAACAACTTGAAGCTGGGATTGTGATCTATGGTATAGAGGCAAGTGACAGCAGCAAGAGTTGGCGGGGTCACAGGTGGATATTGTGGTGGAGATGAGAGGAATAACCAGGAGAGTACCTCCTCTCTCATTAAACCCCTATCTCTTATTTCACATCCAAGCTGTGCACTGGCAGAATACATGTTGACATCACTGGGAGACATCTTGCCTGAATACGTCAATTGCCCAGTTTCACTGATTCCAAGTTCCTCAAAGTACGCTTCAGGTGCACCCAGTCTCTTCATTTGATTGTATGGCATCTAGGTACCATCTCCAGGCTGCCATAATACTTCAAATAACACCCTCATTTGACACCCCGAGTGACCTACAACTTGGTCTATTGCCCATTCCTGAGTCACTGAATCTATTACAAAGCATGCATGACTCATCCATTACTCATTGATTCACATGATCCTGATGTTGAACAGACAAGCACAGAGGTCTGAAGTCCAAAGTAAGAAACTCTGTTAGGTTGACTGTGAAGTGCTACTTGCCTGAAGTCCAAAGTAAGAAACTGAGGACTCAAGATGATACTACAGTTGCGGACAATCAAACACAACAAGTGTGATCCTGCTTTTTTTGAGTAAAATTTTGGCAAATCTGAGTTCAGAATCAGATTCAGAAGGCCAAGACACCCCCAAAACCAAATTTTCAGAATTTCCCCACGACAAATAAGGGTTGGCGAAATTTTGGACTGGTTTGAAAAAAATTGTGTATACCTCTGTAGCCCTATGGGACGGTGACAACATAAATTATAAGTTATGTAGACATGCAAAACCACTATTTACGCATACCAGCCTCCTCCAAATCCTTCAATGTTGTTACTGAAACCTGTCTGTGGGACTTCTGCCTTCGAACAACCCATGCTGCCAGTTTGTCAGTCAGGCCAATTCAGTAAGCACTCATGAAACGCCAAGAGCGTTGAATAAAGCGTTGAATGACCTCTGGGGGGCATGCATCTAAGTACTCAAATGCATGATCCTTAGCTTCTTGAAAGCTAGTCTTGGGTGATTGCCAATAGTGATACTTGCACCAACCCCAGTACTACAAAATGATTTAGCCATTTGATCCATAGAAAGAGAAGGCACTTGCAATTTCAATGGGGTTCAATTCACAGTGAAACTTTGGGAGGAAAATGCATAGATGACCTTGGCCACAATTAGGGATTCAAGCAATGATGGCTGGTTGAGAAAGTCTTCTTGCTGACTGAGCCAGCGTGCCATGCAGCATCCCTTACTATCCAGTGGGCAGTAGTCACATTGGGAGGTGGTGTGAATGATATGGAACATCTTTGGTAGAAGTTTGGAGCATTCAGAAGCTAGCCGGCATTCCCATCAATGCCATCAAACCCAAATTATAGACAAACAGCTCAAGAGAATTTGTTCTTTCATTCACCAAATGATAGCCCTTGACAAGAGCTTCAATTTCCGGGTACTCCGAGGTCGATTACATAAGATTTGAGGGGGCAGCAAAATTTTGAGGGATCATCAACACATTTATGTAGTTTTTTTCCCCAACTTGACAATGTGGAAAATTCACAATATATTCTAGAAGTGCTATTATCAACAAAATAAGACAATCCCACGAGCCGTTCTCTCGGCATAGAAAGTTGTCGTGTTTGATTGTCTGCAACTGTAGCCTACTTATATAGCTACAGGAACAATAAGACTACCTAGAGCAATAAGAACATCAAGATGTGTATCAACACAATAAGAACAATAGACACAATAAGATCGATGTCAAGACAATAAGATCAGTATCAGTACAATAATAGTCCGATGCAAAAGTGGATCATGATAATGTCAGAACTGGATCAGATGCGAGAATGGCACAGTCCAAAGACAAAGTCCAACACCTGATTACATCTCTCTGGAGTCCTCAGTTTCTCACTGTTGACTTCAGGTAGGTAGACAGCTGTTTCTCTCTCGCTGCAATACAGAGTTTCTCACTGTTTGCCTGTCCAACAGATACCTCACCAGTCACATCTTCCACCCCCTTCTCAGCCCTTTCTGTGATCTCCTCTGCATCAACGCCCTAAACGACACCACCACTATCATGTTGGAATCTGTGTTTGGACTGTGCTATTCTTGCATCTGGGATCATCTTTGATCTTATCAGATTGCATCTGATCCGGTTCTAATCTTATTATAATCTGCTTTTATATCAGACTATTATTGTACTGATACTGATCTTATTGTCTTGACATCGATATTATTGTCTCTATTGTTCTTATTGTTCTTATTGTTCTTGTAGCTATATAAGTGGGCTAGCATCGTCCTGAGTCTGCAGTTTCTTAATTTGGACTTCAGGCAAGTAGCATTTCACAGTCAACCTAACAGAGTTTCTTACTTTAGACTTCAGACCTCTGTGCTTGCCTGTTCAACAGGTTATGGGCCCCACCCTCTGAACATCTCCTGAGTCTTATCTTGAGATCCTCATTCCTCTGCACATTTTCCACCATCTTCTTGCCCTTATAGCATATGTAAGCTTTTTATTTAGGGGCACCACCAACTATTTGTTGAATTGTAGATTTGGACTCAAACATTCTTACATCACATCATCTCTGATCCTATTATCTTTGATCTTATATCTCCCATCTTGGTCACATGTAGCTTACTGATACATTACTCATCCATTACTGAGCATGACTCATCCTTTACAGAGCATGACTGATCTATTACTGAGCATGACTTATCCATTACTAAGCATGACTCATCCATTACTCAGCTATTCACATGATCCAGATTGTAGATATATAAGTAGCTAGCATCTCTCTGAAGTCCTCAGTTTCTCACTGTTGACTTCAGGTATGTAGACAGTTGTTTCTCTCTTGCTACAATACAGAGTTTCTCACTGTTGACTTCAGACGTCTGTGCTTGCCTGTTTAACACTTTAGACATGTACTCTCCACCACTCCATATGAGCTTTGGCACATGAAGAAGCCTTTGAGTGTGGGGATGCCTTGCCTATGTGCATGTGCAGAAGGACAAGAGAGACACTTCTGGAATTCATTTCCAGAAGTGCATCTTTGTGGGATATCCTACAAAGTACAAGGGATGGCTATTCAATGCTGTCTGGGCTGATGGTGAAGGTGATGTCAGACAGCCAAGGAGGATACTTCCTTGTTGAGCAATCAACATCATTGACAATGAGAGTGTTCTCCTTTCTGAAGAGGCTGATCAGTCTAAAGATCAGTGAGCCCACACTCCAAGTGTAATGGTATGCTCTCACTTGATACCTTTTTGAACCACTACTTCTTAATGTGTACAATTCCCCATTGGCTCTTACCGTCACATTCCTTTATTCGTCTCTCATACTTACATTCCTTCATTCTACTATTCCTTCATCTTTTCATCCTCTCGTCTTGAACCCGTCTTGACTCACCTCAACCTGTCAATCCTTCTCCTTGTTGCTGATCATATTTCGTCTTACTTACCTAACCCTCAATCATAGTATTTAAACCTCTGATGTACGTAGATAGTTTAGTCAATTCATACATTATGCCAGTTACTTACATGTGTGCGACTACCCAATTCTTCGCGTGCTGGAACCAGCCTAGCTCTCTGTCACATCTTTTTAACTGCTTGAAAACTCGTCTCTGCTTTGTTGGATCCACTCTGGTCTGTTCAATCGGCACCATTCCTCTTTGCAGACAACTACTGACAACAAACAACTATCTACCATGGTTTCTAGTACTACTGGACACATACCTGCGTGGCTACTTGCACTGGGCTCTTCGAGGTGCCTCAACCCTTGTTTGAGCCCACCTGCTCTCCCCCTGCCTCAGTGGATGGGGAAGCTGATACCCCCAACGCCCCGCTGTCTAGCATTGGGAATAGCGTTGGTCAGAACCGCCCCTTAGTGGAGCATGGTGATAGTGTGCCTACCAGCCCGCTCTCTGAGCAGCCTTTGCTGCAGAATGATGTTGATTTTGAAGGTTTGGACCTTGACGAAGGTTCCAACCTTGAGGGCTGGACCCCCATGACTCATTCGACAGTGCACACTCATCGCGAGCGCACGTCTTCTATTGGAAGTAATCATACCCGCGTTAGTACAGCATCTAACAGAGAGAATGAAAAATTGATGTCTACTGTGGAGAGAGCAGAGCAGAACCTCAGTAGCGTTGGGCTCGACCAACTGGCTTGGCGTTACCAGAGGATGGCCAAGACAGCCAGACCTGTTGAAACTGGTTACTGCATGCTCAGGGATCAGGGAATTCACCTGTGATTCTGGGACTGAATGACTGACATGTTGAGTTTCATCCCGTCAATCAGTCCGACAATGGAGCTGATGGTTCAGCATCCAACGTGCTGATCACAGTCAGCCCAGTAATTCCTTCTGGTGAGGGTCTGTCCCATGAAAAGGGAAAGGGCTTTGACCCCCACAACTGGGGGGATGTCAGCCTACTTGAGAACTTCAGTCTGGATGACCTGAAGGCACAGTGTGATGCACTGGCCAACTTTGCGGAAATTAACTGCGTTGTAAAAGAAGAATCTGTATCCACACTGGCCAATTTTTTCGGTGACATCCCAGCGTGGAAGAGCCCTACTGTTGAGGTGCCAAAGGTTCAGGCGTCTTCTGGTGACAGGGGATTTGCGGTGCTGAGGCTGGCATCGCTTAGAACTGGGAAGAGAGAAGGGACGCACCCAACTGTGTTATGCCTCACTGCCTTGCAGATCTTGTCTAAAAAGAAGGATGGGATAAAGTCTGGCCAGACAAAAGATGAAATTATAGCTGAACTTACAAGGCAGCTTAATAAGTTGAGGCAGAGAAACTCTCGGTCTGTTGAGATTGTATCGGCACCTAGGATTAACCAGGCAAAGGGGACTGTCCAACAGAATATAGCCGGGCTGATGAGCGGTGGTGAGACCACGTGCAGTCAGTGTAAAGCCTGGCTGGCCTGCCCCTGCCCGCCTTGCAGTTGGGAGCATGGTCCACAAGGCAATTTGCGAAGCCGGAACAGTTGCAGCTGGTCCCCCGCCCCCCAAGCCTGCCTGATGGCTCTTTGAGCTTGGATCACGGAAGTGATCCCAGTGCCTCGAGCAACGTTGGGCGGCAGTCCTCAGCCGCTTCCCAGCATCGCCGTATGTCTTCAAGAAGGAGCAGCGGGAAGAGTTCCCGTATGCTACTTAAACCAATCCTGCCCACGAAGTATGATGAGGAGGTGAACACGACCGCATTTCAGCGGTTTGTACAGGAAAGCGCTTGCTACGTGAAGACTGGTCGTGTTCCAGCAAATGAACAGGTCTTCTATGTGTCATACTATCTGAAAGAAAAGGCTGCTGATTTTTATAATCAGGTGGTTGTGGATAATGAAGACACATATGACTTGAATTGTGCTTCACGGATTTATTTGAGTTCATATTCCCGCAGGATTTCTGTATTCAGCAGAGGAAGAAGCTCAACCGCTGCTTCCGAAATGAGAAGAGCGTGAATGAATACATTGCTGAATTCAATGGAATATACAGTACCATCAGACTGCTGAATGACCAAGAACGTGTTGTGAAACTTTGGAACAGTTTCCGTGCTGAAATTCAGCAGGAAATGTACCGAGATAACCTCGAACCAGAGGTGTTGACTTGGGCTGAGGTTGTGAAGGGTGCCTAGCGAGCTGAGTGGATCTGTAAATTGGATCCAAAAAAGAAGACGAACAACTCATCTGGCTCATCGCAAAATCAGTTGGGTTCGAAGTCGAGTCAGGAACGTTCCACAGATCCAGAGGTGGTGGAAGAGGTCGTGGTCGTGGCCGTGGTGGAAACTCCAACCCCGGTTCGTGAACTGAGGTGTTGAGAATGTCCACAGTGGAAGTGCCGTCCAAGAAACCCAAAGGGGCTAAGGATAATTCCCATAGAGAATTGTCAGAAAAACAACACAATGAAATGCTGGCCAAGGGACTTTGTTTTACCTGTGGGGGAGCCTGGGCATTTAGCCAGGAATTGCCTGACAACGACTACTGTGAACTCCAAGAAGAAAGGCAAGCCCCCTGGGCTTGCCGCAATGTGGCTACCACACCCTTTGCTTCTACTTCGGCTTCCCATGGAGTGTTCTACGAGAGCACCAAGGTGTTGGAATCGTTTCACATTGGATTGATCAGCCTGTTTGAAACAGAAGTTGAGGAGGGCGGGGAACCCAATGAAGAACCAGATGAACTTTTTGAGAGAATCTGGTGTAATATAGACCTGCTGTGCAAAGCAATGGATGCATTACTGGAGGGTGACGAAGATTTCGACTTCCAAAAGGACATACCTTCGGATCCCATTGGAGACCTGTATGCCCAGCATGCGATGCTTGCGCTACACTATACGCAACCGTACCCAGGTGAAGAGCCCATGGAAGAAGATGAACACTTCGAAACCGAGTGGTTCGAAGTTCATCATCTCAACAAGATACGCAACCGTACCCAGGTGAAGAGCCCATGGAAGAAGATGAACACTTCGAAACCGAGTGGTTCGAAGTTCATCATCTCAACAAGACTCAACATGTTATATTCGATCATAGAACGAATGAGGATGTACTGATTTATTCATACCTCCTCGCTACACCCGAGTTCCAGATGGGCTTGTGGTATGTGAAAGAACACTGCAAAATCATGGGGTTGGACCCAGACACCTTTGTTCCAGAAGAACGCCATCTGGACATTCTGGGAGATGCCTTAGTGGAGGGCACAAAGATCACGTTGGACAGGGCTCACCCTGACGATGAGGATCACTTTGTGACCTGAAACAATGAATATGACAATGTTCTTATATCAGATAGAAGATTGGATCTGGATTTGGTGCTACCTAAAGTGTGTATTCGAGATGAAAATTTCGACCTTCTGCACTGGTATAGCCACGCCTCGCGAGCGCTGAGCTCAGACACTCAAATATGGAGCTCGGAGGTGGAACCGTCCCTGGATGAGGACGAGGGAGGCGTCCAGTCTCAGATATGCCATCATTGAGGAAGGTCTCAGACTTACCTGAGGTGTCAGAAGTTTCTGATGAAGAGCCTTCCTTCGATGAGGAGCCAGGGATTGAATGCCTGCAGTCCGAACATACTGATTCCATGACTAGAGTCATGCTGTGGGAGTGTGCTATTGCCCTTGAAGAGCAAAGAGCACGGGAAAGCGCCTTCCCTGTGCACATCATGTAGGCGATATTCTTGGCCAAAGTGTAGCAGACATGTTGGAATTTTTGCAGCCATATCCAGGGGACGAGGTGGTTCTGTGGGGAGATGGGCAGCGCGACATGCGCCGCTTAAAGTAGAAAGGTTGCGTACCGGCGCTTACAGCATCAAGGACACATTTGTGGCGCATGAAGTAATTCTTCTGATGGAATACTTATGAATGCTGGAGTTCCAACTGGCCCAATGGTTCTCATGTGAACGAGCGTTGCAGTTGGGTATAGCCAACTATAACCATGTATCACTCCTGGCCATAGAAATTGATGACTTACTTGCCTGAGGAGTGGAGCAATATTCCAGTGAGATCTCATTGGAGCTGCCCTTGTTCACAGAGGTCACGGCTACTAGGAATACACAGGGTCAGGATGATTCTTTTACAGAATTAATTTACAGCATAGGAATTCCGATGGGAGACCACGAACTGAGTGGTCAAATTTCTGAGTCAGCCCTGATGAACCCGAGACTGGACCTGGTGGGATGGGTTCAGAAATGCAAGGCTCGGTTCGCCTTCGCTGAGAGGTGGCAACTCACCAGTTGGCAAAACAGCGAGCAGCCGAATTTCTTTGAGCGGCTGTTTGACATGCCAAATGAGCCTCGTGTAGCTGAACTGTTCTGCAGCAGCATTCAAATTCTGTCGGATAGCATGAAAGGTATATCACGTGCCGCTTCTACGCCTCGTGTGCCCCAGAGGATTGTAGCGCGACCAGTAGTGATTTTAGTTCTGGTGCAAGGGCATCCAGTGACTGCTCTTCTTGACTCCAGGTCCCTTGGGGACCTGATCTCGACAAATATTGCTAATCAACTGAAGTTGAAGCATGATGAGCTGGATGAGCCAATTACTCTCCAACTAGCCGTTCAAGGCTCGCGGTTGAAGATTAGTCATTCTGTGTCAGTTGATTATCGATACCAAGGCATTCGAGCCGGGCGTGTCTTCTTTGTGGCCAACCTCAGTGGCTACGATATGATTCTGGGAACCTTGTGGTTGTTTCGGCACAAGGTAAGTGTTGGTTTGAATCCCGCTCATGTGTTTGTTGGAAGTGCTGACACGATGCCCCTTCAAGGGGTCGCTACTGCCAAAGTTCACACCGGAGCTGTTGGGTTAGAGGAGGTTGCACTTCAGGCTACGCGTGAGGAGCTGTTGAAGTACGCTGAGCCAATCTGTAGAGTTGCATCCGATACTCCCTTACCGCCAATGCGAGCTATTAATCATGAGATTCCGTTGATTGATGAGAGCAAAATATTGCCTTGGAGGCTGTCCTGCTGTCCTGAAGCCTTGAGGCCTCAGTGGGACGAGAAAAGAACAGTGTACCTTCAATCTGGAAGGTGGAAGATCACCAACTCGGGGAACACCGCACCGATGTTGTTGATCCCGAAGCCAAAAACCAACCCACCAAGGTTGCACATGGTTGCAGACTTGCGCGCTAGGAATGCAAATACAAAGAAGATGACATCTTCCTTGCCAGATATGGAAGGGATTCTTTGCCAGGTCTTGCGCTGCAAGTATCGGTCATTAATTGATGGCCAGGATGCATATGAACAAATCAGGGTCATACCTGAACACATTGAACGAACTGCTGTTAGTACGCCAGATGGCAACATGGTTAGACTGGTACTTCAACAAGGGGATTGTAACGCACCTGTGACTTATCAGTCTCTGATGAACTACCTTTTTTCTGTGTATATTGGCGTGTTTATGGATGTTTATCTGGACAACATCGTGATTTATTCAAACACCCTTCAAGAGCATATAGAGCATGTCAAGAAAATAATCGACGTGTTAAAGGAGCAAAAGTTCTACCTGAATGTGAAAAAAACTTCAGTTATTGAAAGCTGAGCTCAGGGTGTTGGGATGCGTTGTGGATGATGATGGTATCTGCATGGATCCAGATAAGGTTGATTCAGTGCTGGCCTGGAAAGTACCTACAAATTGAGACTTGCTGCGTGGTTTTCTCGGTTTGGTAGGGTATTTGGCAGATGATCTTGGGTACCAATGGGAATATTGCATGGGTTAACCAGTGATGCTGTGCCATTCTGATGGAGTTTTACCCACCAGTGGGCATTTGAAGATACAAAAACCATTGTGTCAAATGGTAAAGATCATCATCGGAGGGCACTCAATTACAAATCTGGTGCGCCTTGTATTTGGCTCGTCTTGGACAGCTGTAGCTCGAGGATAGCCGCAGTTGTATGCCAAGGCAATGATTGGATGAGTGCAAAAGTTGCAGCATTCTTCTTGGCCAAACTCAATTCTGCACAGCAGAATTATCCTGTGCATGAAATCGAAATGTTAGCAGGTGTCAAGGCGATGCTGAGGCATTGCGACATACTCCAAGGATGCCGTTTTACGTGGATTACCGACCACAAGGGTCTAATTCATCTTCTGAATCAAAGGGACCTGTCAGGATGTCAGGCATGTTGGATCGAGAAGATTTCCTGCTTCGATTTTGACGTACAGAATGTTCCTGGGACCGAGAACGTCCTCACCGATGCGCTTTCGCAGATATATTCAAATGAAGCTCCTGGAACAGTGAGCACACGGTCAGAATACACATATCATGATGTGATTAATAACGACGTACTGGAAATACATGCAATTTCTATGCCGGTCTTTGCTGCGCACGAAGCTGCAGCTCTTATAAGCGATCGTGTCACTCGGTCCATGACATGTGCTGCATGAGAGGCTGTTCTGGAGGGCAGGAATGCTTCGACTGTGCAAAGCAAGAGGAACACACCAGCTACAGGTGAATCTAGTTTTGGGCCTAAGACCCCTAGCGACCCAAAGGAGGGTGGGGGTACACCTATAAAATCAAAATTAGATCCCAACATGCACTCTGACATGAAGTCTAACCATGTTGCCAACGCAAAGTCTAGCAAAGATTCAAACATGCCAAACCTTGAGGAAGAGCTTGACAATATGGATGAGACATTATTGCGGGTCGTTAATAGCGGTTGGCGTGGCCTGGATATTGCTAAGTATCTGGCAAATTGATATGGCGAAGATCCATTCTTCAAGAATATCCTCGAGAACCCAAAAGCTTACCGTAATTTTGAAGTCTAAAAAGGCCTCTTGTTCCTTAAGGAGATGGACCGTCGGGTTTTGTGCATTCCATGGATCGAATGCAAGGGCCAGGTGCTGCAGGGTATTGTGGTGTCGGAAGCCCATTCGATTCTTGCGCATTTGGGACCAAGAAAGACTTTGGATTACTTGAGGGAGCACATTTGGTGGAAAGAGATGGTGGACAATACTCAGGGTCATTGTGATGCCTGCAAGACGTGCAAGCAGAGCAAGCCGAGTGATCAGCGGCCTTACGGCTTGCTGCACTCTCTAAATCCGCCTGAACGGCCATGGGAATCAATTGGTGTTGACTTTGTCGGGCCGCTGCCTGAATCACGGAATCGTGATTCGGTGTTCAACTCCATCACTGTGGTTTTCGACTTACTCACCAGCATGGTCCACTTAACCCCCTCTCGCATCAACTATACTGCACATCAAATGGCTGAGTTAATCTTCAAGGAAGTGTACAAGTTGCATGGATTACCTAGTAATATAGTGAGTGATCGTGATGTCCTGTTTACCAGCACGTTTGGGCAGCATCTTCATTCCTTGATAGGAGTGAAGCTCAGTATATTGAGTGTGTTTCATCCAGAGTCAGACGGAGGCACCGAATGTGCCAACCGTACTGTGACCCAGATATCATGGCAATGCATTGAGCCGAAACAGCACAATTGGGTGTCAAATTTACCCATGATTGAGTTCGCTATGAACTCAGCACGCTCCAAGAGCACGGGATACTCCCCATTCTTCCTGAATACGGGTCAAATGCCCTGCTCTTTGCTTTGGAACATCGACCGTGACCACAAGTACCTGGGGATTGCAAAGTTTGCGATGGAACGCCGGCTAGCTATCATAGCAGCCCATGACAGCATGATTGCCGCACAAGTAAAACAGACTCGTAACACGAACAAGAAACAGCAGCCAGCTCCATTCAAACTGGATGACTTGGTATATTTATCCACCAAGAACATTAAGTTTGAGAAAGGATTAGCTCGCAAATTAATCCCTAAGTTTATAGGACCTTACTGAATTATCCGTGACTTCAACAACAATTCCTTTCAGATTGAACTCCCCAACAACATGAAGCAGTGAAGTGTGCATGATGTGTTTCATGCGTCGTTGCTGCGGATTCATGTTCCCAATGATGACTGACGGTTTCCTGGTTGCCTGGAGTGCCAGTTCAGGGATTGTAAGCCACTATGGGCATTGCTCGGAGGCCCTCTTCGAGATTCTGTGGAAATCTGGTGATAAAACATGGATGCCTTACTGCCAGGCTAAGGCACTTGCTGCCCTGCCAGAATATCTGGAACTTCAGGGCATGGAGGATATAAAAGGTCTTGGCTATGGATCGGGTGATCCTCCTAGGTTGGGGGAAGAGGTTTTAGCCGCTAGTGTTGGGATGGAAACCACAGACTATATGAACGAGGAAAAGGAGATGTCTCTGCCTCTCCATGATTCTTCCCTCGTTCAGTTTGTGCTTTTGACCATGTCCTTTAGGCTCGTGACCAGCCTGCCTACAAATGGCAAAAAAATGTGGCGAGCACTTTGCCGTAGGCAGGCTGGTACAACTCGGGACCCGCCAAAGGGCTGGGCCCGGAGTTCGAAATTTTGAGTGGTGCCGATCATCGGCATCACGCTGCGATCAATTCTCTACTAAATTTGAGGCCCCAGAACTCGCCTACAACAAACTCAATCAAAATTCTGAAGAGATAGAATTTGAGAAGAGGGGAATTGGAGTTATCCCTCCCTTGAAAATTTCTCCAACAGATGTAAAATGAGCTCAGAAAAAAGGAAAAGGAAAGTGATCGAACTCCGTGCCCAGGCCTTTTGTTTGTCCCGAGTTGTACCAGCCTGCCTGCGGCAACGTTGCTCGCCACATTGTTGCAACTCGTAGGCAGGCTGGTAACGAGCCTACATGTCCCTCACCACCGTTTATGATCTGAACTCAATCAAGCGTTGCTATCACGGATACAACCACGACCACCCAGTCTTTACTCGCCTTAATGCTAAAACCTTCCTGCTTTGCACTCCTGTGCTTTCGGGCGTGATGCCTGCCATCCTGGTGCAGTTCTATTGCTTCCACAACATGCGTTTTTACGACCCGGATGATGTCGTCCGTCAAAATCCCTTTGGTTACCAATCCTTCATCAAGGTGATGAACAAATATGACTCTGATTTGGGGTTCGGTTGGGCGTGCTGGGATTCGTCGCATGGTAGAATAGAGTGGCCAGAGGGGAACCCTAGTCCCCAGCCTGCTACTATCAGGGAATTTGGTGTCCTACACCTGGATATCAAGCCCAACAAGATGCTTCGTCCTGGCCACATCCAGATCGAGCAGGCATTGTATGATGACCTCATCCGTGGTCTCAAGAACAACGCAGCGGCTCGCAGTCGTTGCATGGAGGAATCTTCTCGTTGTCATAACGACAACCATGGCGTTCCTCAGATTGCCTCGAATGACTACGATGTCATGATGATGAAGCGGGACCGTGAAGAGGAAGAGGAGTGCAAGCGCTCGCCTCGAATGTCTGTCTGAAGGTATGCCAGCCGCTTCGGTTTCTAATCCGGTTGCTCGGCCCTCTTGTGCGGTGTCTACCACCCCTAACACTTCCACCTTGTTGCCCCTGTGTTCTGTGGTCACCACCACGCCGTCCTGCATTGGGAACCTCAATGCCTTCGAGAAAGAGCGCAACACATTGTATGGAAAGGACAAGGATGTCAATGAAGGGGGTGAGGTTGGCCCCTTGGCTGAGATGGACATTGCGTGAGGTCGCCCCATGCAGCGACCTGGAGGGTGTATGTAATGGTACGCTCTCGTTTGATACCTTTTTGAACCACTACTTCTTAATGCAGACAATTCCCCATTGGCTCTTACCATCACATTCCTTTATTCATCTCTCATACTTACATTCCTTCATTCTACTATTCCTCCATCTTTTCATCCTCTTGTCTTGACCCCGTCTTGACTTGCCTCGACCTGTCGATCCTTCTCCTTGTTACCGATCATATTTCATCTTACTTACCTAACCCTTGATCGTAGTATTTACAGCAGTTTGTGAAAGCAATGACACTCTTCTAAAGATAGTTAGAAGAAAGCAATTTAAACAGCCCGGATTTCCTTGCTCATTTCTCACTCATTTCTCAACGGATTTTCTCGAATATAGATGCGTTCGAAGGCGGTGAAGCGGGGCTTCCAGATGGTACCATACTCGGTGGGTAGATTACATAATTTTTATGTACCAAAATTCCGGCTCCCTGGTTTGAACCAGATGTGGCAACAGGCATATCTTCACCATCTGTGGATGGATTTGTGTGAGTCTTGGTGGTTCCCAAAGCTAGGATCGAGGCAAAGCTCTAGAATATGATACATTTTGGTTTGACTGCAAGGCAACCTACCAGGAATGGATATTCGACCCAGATCCGCAAAACTCCATTCTTACAGGTGGGAGTCATGCCTGTTTCATTTTGATCATGCACATCCATTGAAACGCTCGAAGTGTGTAGGTGCGTGAACTCGAATCTAAATCAACCCAACCAATCACTGACCAGCAGTGATACCCTAACCAATATCCAACCAACAAGTTCAACACCTAAACAAATACTTCAGTCGCACGTGTTCGGGGGGTTCACGTCAAAGTATATGACGCTTGCAAATCCAGTTAAAAGCCGTACGTCCAATTCAAATCCAATCAAAACCCGTTCTAACCGTTCCCGTTCTGTTCCGTTCGTTCCGTACAAATTCAATCCAACCGTTCTGTCTGTTCGTTCCGAAAAGAGAGCCAAAGACACGAGTTAGAAACCTGGGCGTAGTATTCTGTCTTTACCCTACAAATGGCTGCCCTTTTATACTACAAGGGTCTGGTCTTTCAAAATAAGTACCAACTACTATAAACTGTTTCAGCCCAAATCCGTATCCTGACACTGTGACTCTTCCTCAGACATTCCCCGCCCGAAACCTATCAACCACGCTTGAAACCTAACACTAAAACCCAACGGTAACTGGTTCCCTCCCAACAACGGTATCCAGCCCATGTTACGCCATGTTTGCATCGCAACCGTGCGAACAATGGCACTTCACATCAATGGGGACAATGGCCCATTTCAAGAACCCTTATTGGGGTGTCGATTGTTATTTGGCTCGTTTTCCCACGCGCCTCCATTGTTCGTTCGTATTGTCGTGAAATCCGCAAAATTTCTTGCTCTGGTGACATTTCCTTTCCTGGAACACTCAAAGCTCTTCATCTCCCTTTGTTAAAAATCCTGACTGTCCTCAGTCAAATATGCCGACAAGCTTTATTGAATGCGCGGGCCTCCACGGCCCGTGACGTAACCCCGATATTAGAACCAAATTTTGTTTGCCAGCGTGGCAATTTCTCGCCCTCTCCATTTCTCCCTTTTGCCATGCAGGATGTCATACGTCCGTGTCGTGAGAGGCGTTGTATTCCTCCGGCGTCCTCTTTTCTTTCACCGCTCTTGCTCTCACGCAATTACGTCTCAGGATGTAACACTTTTTGTTCTACCATTGTTCGGCCCCAGCCATTCTCCTTTGTCCCTGGACCCTGATGCTCAGCGTAGTATGTCTTACGGTGCGTACTCTCCCATTATTCCTCGTAAATTCTGCTCATTTGGCTGTAGTCCTGCCATGTTGCTGCCCATTATCCAAGCAATCCACACTGTCTGGTGCAGCCATTATTTTATTTTCCATTCTTCCGCCAACACTCATTATTTTTCGAAGGCTTAAAGCACCACCTCCACCAACAACAACCTTCAGCACCATCTTCCTTTCATGTCCAACCTCTTACGACTTCTGTGTATAACCTTAATCCTTACAATGCATGCTTTTCACGACTCTACGTCCATTCTTCCGCTCTTTTCTTCGCCTCGGGCACCTCCTCCCGTTCCGTCTGGCGCCGTGTCTTCCAACAACTCTCAGCACTCCAGCCCTCCACCTGAAGGGTTCGTTGTTCCGCCAATCCCGCCTGTCGACTGCCCCTTTCGTGTCATCGTCAACGAGTGCGGCCATCCTTGTCTTCCTCGGGTTTCCGACCACCCGTTGCCTGTGGACCACGACCGTGTCAAGAAGCTTATCAGGTCACCGTTGACTGTGCGTCCGCTTTTCTCCTTTCCTTTCTCCGTTTAACTCCTGTACTTACTCCAGGTTACTCCCAAATGCTCCAATTGCACGGAGCTTGCGATTGAATGCGTGTTCAAGGAGGCTGGGATACCATGCCCCCCATGTGCTATCCTCGGCGTGCCTGACTGTGAACATGCCGATCCGCATGCATTCGTTGCAGGGCTTGCTCATCAACGTGACGTCTATCTCCATCACGAACGCTCAATCCTGTGCGCCACTGTGCGAGATAACCATCTTGCTCCCTCCTTGTTTGGTACGTTCCTCTTCTGGTCTTCTTTCACACCCGGCTCATTGTTTCCCAGAGCGTGAGTATGAGCGAGCCTGTGCTTGGTTCTACGCCGCAGCCCGGGGTGCTATCACACGCTTCTGTGTACGTCCCTTTTTCTTTTCAGTCCCCACACCTTCTTCATTGATTCGTTGCAGGTTAACATGCATGCAACTGGTGGCGTCGCTCTTTGCGGCTATGAGCTCCTTGCTGCCTCGTCCACCGATGCGGGGCTCCTCTCATGGTTTCTTGCACTTGGGCACGACGCGTGCATCCACCCCTCCGTTCTCCAAACGGTAGCGGATCGCCTCCAAGCCCTGTTCCTCTCATTCTTGTCGTAGCCGTCGTCATATCTTCGTTTCTTGGGGTTGTATTTGTTCTTTCTTGTATATTTCCTGTATATTTCTTGAATAATAAATCCCTGAAGGGATTTCTGGTGCCAAAATTTTTCGTGATGCAATGTTTCTTGTCTGAGTTGTCTGATAAGCCTCTAGACACATCCACGTCTTAGCCCATTTCTGATTTCTTCGTTGTTTCAGGTCCAGCACGTTCCTTTGTACTTCCATTGTTCCCGAGCGTTGTCGTGCAACATCCATTGTTGATGTGTCCACATCGAGGTACGTGTCGTCCTTCTCCCTTTTTCACAGCTATTAACTGTCCCAGTTAATATTTGACTGTGTGCCACTTGCATGGTATAAAAGGTACGCCGTTCCAGTCTATCCTCATCTTATTCCTCCTCGCTCATTTCTTCTGCCGCTGGTTCGGCCTCAATCCCTTTAGATACTCCATGTCTTTGTTCAACGCTCCCTACTTGACCAAATCTGAAGAAGACACAGTCTGCGCTCTTCACAAATCTGTTCGCGCCACCCACTACGACGACCCCATTGATCAAGACACATTTCTCGTGGCATCCGCCCATTCAGTTGTACGTCCTTTAATCTCTTCACTCATATTTGACTGAGTCTCTTTCTCTAGCTCCAGTTCCGTGAACAAGTTGCTTCCTTCGCGTCGTCCTCGGAGATCGCTGAATGTGTTTTTACCATTCGTTCGGCGATGGTGAAAAATAGCTCTCGTCTCGAAAATCCTCCCGACGACATATTTGCTTCCATTACCGATTTCGCCGGTGAAATTGCCCGTTCCTGTCAACTTTTCCGCGACCGCAAGCGTGCTCAGACCGTGTGCCTGCGCACTGCTGAAGGGGTTGCAGCTCGTGCTGAGCGTCGCGAAGCGCTCAAGTATGCCGCTAAGGTCCAGAAGGTCTGCCTCCGCAATCTTTTTGTCCTTTCTGCTTATTGGGTCTCAGCACGCCCTTTCTCCCGATGACGACACTGTCTCCATCCCATCTGATGATGAGGAATCCGACATCCCCATTCGTCCTACCTCTCTTGTTGTTGAGGTGAACCTTCTCTACATCCCTTGTATCACCACGAACTAAGCCATCTGGCTCGTCTAGCCTCTCTCCATCGCTGCCGGTAGTGAGACTATTATTGCTTCCCCTATCCAGGGTAAGTTCAATCTTGTCTTTTCAACCACGTCCTTCACATCTTCTCATAGTTCGTTCCACAGCCTTATTATCACTGCTTCCTGAGCTTGAGAGCCTGATGATCAGCCTCCAACTGAGCAGTCCGCTCATCGCCCCAATGAGTTCTCTTTCCGACTTTTCCATTCCTGGACAATCCGGACATTTTGGAAATTCTGAGACCGCTGTCCAGCCGGCTTCTCCATTATCACCAACTCCATCCCTATCGGACCTCGTGCCAATCGTTTCCAAACCCCCAAGCAGCCCCGACGTAAACGTCCATCAACGGAAGCAGAAGGCAATGAGTGCTCCTCAACTCTACCGTGCACATGTCTGCGTACGCAACCTTGTACGTATCTGCATACTTCGTTCTGGTGTCCTCAAATTTATCTCGTGCTTCAGCCGAACATTCAAATGCCAACTCCTTCAGCCATCCGGAGGTCAAATGTCGCGATTCCAGTTCCGCCTCGTCCAGCCAAGCCCATCCTCCGTCGTCTGAACCTCAACTATGCCGATGACTTGCTGGTGTGGAAACCGAAATCCGCCGACTTTCGTGTGCGCAAAAACACCTCGCTTGGCAGCTCCAAGCGCTACAAGATGCCGCCACCCCCAAATTCCAAGCCGAAGGTTCCGTAAGTTAATTACCCTCCGCTTCTCAGCTATCCAGCTAAGTCGGAATTTAGGAAACCTAAGTGTTGCTACTTTTGCGCCGCCACATCGCACCTCATAGCTTCCTGCCCGTTGCGCGAGATCTACTGAGTTGTCTTCCCCTTTTAATATTTATTTCTTGAAGTCCTTCCCTTGTAAATATCTTGTTATATTCCATATACCCAATATTTATTTCCGAGCACTGGTTTCTCTTATTTTCTTTTCCTGAGTACCATTCTTTTGACATCAGGCTCCTCTTCCTGAGGGCCTTGCTCCAATTCATCTTCGTTCCCCGATTCTGATCCCGAGTCTGCTGTTTCATCTGCTTCAGTTTTATCCAAGTTCGAGCGTAGCTGAACCCCATCAAACTGTAAGTCTTTTCCTTCATAAATTTCCTCCGGCTCGTTCTCAAGTTCGTCTAGCATTTCCCGAGACGTATCAATCAATTCCTCGATCCTACTTCCGATGCTGAGTTTTTCACGCTGCTCATAAGGTATGACCCTAAACCGCCCAATCTTTTTCTCCCATACCGCGCCATTGAATTCACACACGATGTAGGATCCCCCTTTCGTGCGTCGAACCACTATCACAGGACCCCACCAACGATCCCGATTCCTCCCACTCAATGAACCTTTGTCGACCACGTTTCGCACGAGTACAACATTGCCAGGTTCGAAGCAGTAGTCTTTAATTATGTGCTTATATTTTTCTGCATAGTCCTCCGCACTCTTCCTCTTTATTGCCGCTATCCTTGCACGCATTTCTTCAATGTGAACCACGTGCTTTGCCAGCGCCTGCGCCCGTAAACCAACAAGTTCATCTGTTGAAATTATTTGATCCGGATATTCTGCCAACCAAGTCGCCTCTGCGACATCCAATGGCAATATCGGGTGAGCTCCACACACCACAAAGTAAGGCGAGCACCCCATTCCCCATCTCACAGTTATGCGGTCCGCCCACCAAACCTGAGGCATGAACCAATACCACTTCTTCAGGTTACCACCCGTTGCTTTGTAAAGTGACTGTCGCAAGTCCCAATGCCCATGTTCTACTACACCGTTTGCTTGCGAGTTATACGGTGAGATCCTTATTCCCTCAATCCCGTACTTTGCTTTTAACCATTTCAATGCGGCAATGAATGGCGTCCCGTTATCTGTTACGACCCATTGTGGACACCCCCCACCGGCAAATCACGTCTTCCAACAAAAACAAACCAATGGTCTCCGCATTTTGCTTCCGCAATGCCCGTGCCTCTGGATACCGGGTAAGTGCACACCTCGCATCCACGATAAAATTGCACTAATTAGAGGTTTCACTCATGTGCATCACATCTGTATGCACCTTTTGGAATATACTCGGAGTTGCCGTTACCACCGGGGGCGCTTTTATGAGAGCGAGCCGGCGCTTTTGGCACAACCTGCAAGTCTTCATGTACCACCGCACGTCCCCTTCCAAATCCGGCCACCAAAATCTCATTTCCAACAAAGACTTTGTAGCAAAAACTCCGCGATGACCGAGTGCATCATGCGCTGCGAGCATCATGTACATTCGGTGCTCCTTCCGTACTACCAGCGTGTGCATTGAATTCACGCCCCGCCAGTACATCTTTCCTTCTTTGCTAGGGAAAAACCTGAATCCCAGTCGCATAAAGCGTCTATATTCTAGGTCATCCTCTACCCCTGTAGGACGCTTCAAAGTGTTCTCTAGCCATTCGCGTATAACCGGCAACTTGTCATCCTGCTCGCGTGCCCATCGGCTACGGTGTTCCTCATTGTAAGCCTCGCGCTCCCCTTTTTCATTGCGCAGCTTCTCATCTGGAAGCAGCCCATCTTCCACGTCGTTTATTTGAATGTAGACAGGGACTTCCATCCCTTCCGCCGCATATTCTTTCTTGATTAACTCGGAGATAGCACGCTCCTCAGACTGTGCCCTATCAAGTTCCTCGTTAAAATCTTTTATTTCGGTCGCTACCCCTTCCATCTCTAGCAGGTATCCACCTCTAGTGTCGATTTCATTTTTGAACTCATCAAACTCCAGTGGCTGTTCGGCGAAGTAATCCCATTCAGGATGTACTTCAGGCGGACCATTTACCCCAATGTCTTCATCGCCGTCCGGCCAAACCTCATCATTAGGCTGAACCTCGCGCCTGGATAACCCATCTGGCGGGAAGTTCGCTCCCTTGACGTGCTTGAGTTTAAACTTGAACATTAGAATTTGCTCAATCCATCTATTGATGGTAGCATTCGGTCCCATTCCCGGATTATTCAACATTCCCTGGATGTACTTTGCATCCGTTTCGATCACCAAACGTCTACACCCTAGTAGCCAGTACTGCATGGCTTCCAGCGCCCGCTTCAAACCATACAATTCCCGCTTTGGTTGTGAGAATTCCGCCTCGCGCCGATTAAGTGTAATGGATGCGAACTTCGCGTAGTACCTCTTCTTTGGGTCGGCTGGATTGTATTGATAAATCTGGATCCCGATCACCATCCAAGATGTGTCCACTGCCATGACAATATCTGAGTCCCACTCGTAATTTAATGGTTTCAAGCACGGCGCTCCCACTAACGCTTCCTTTAGTTTCTCCATAGCTAGCTCCTGCTCTGGTCCCCAGATGAACTCCACATCTAAGATAGGCCGCATCCATGCGCATCAAGCTCTCACAGCCACTGATCGCTAAGTGGTTCCCGCACAAGAAATGTAATATCTATTCAACGAACGCGAAATAAATAAAAAATGTTCCGTAAATCTATTGGAATCTCATCTGAGACGATCCTCCGAAAATTTCAGACCAATCCGTGTATTATTGAATGACGAGAGGGATTTTTCGTGTCGAATCACACTAAAAGTTGGGTTTGGTGAAGTACTTTTCCATAGAATAGGGGACTTCACGGTAGGGCCGAATATCTCGTTTGAGAATAAAAATATTGTACTGATGGGACGAATAAATTTGTGTTTTGGGGAATAAATCCATGATCACCCCATTTGAATTTCCACCATTATTTTTATTAATTGCTTCTATATGTGACAAACACGTACTCACTGATAACGCCTCTGACTTCACCTTGACAGATTTCGGTTCTTTGATAGATTTTGACTGCTTGGAAGTCTTCGACAGCTTGGTGCTCATGTCAGTGGAAGCGTCAACCTGCTCGTCGTCGTCGGCATCGGGTTTGAGAATCTTTGGTTTGTTTTTCAACCCCCTGGGCCGGCCCCGAGTTCGCTTTTCAGGCTGAGAGGCAGCAGCCTTCTTCAGCTCCGCCAAGCGAGCCTCGAGCTCGTTGATACTCTCACCCTCGGGAGCTTTGGACTTCCGTCCCATGGTCGGTGATAGGGAGTGGTCACGGACGGCTTACACAAGCATTCCCGAATATATTCCCCAAAATATAAATATTCCACAAACGAGATTAAATCTCGTTTGTGGAATATTTTTATTTTGGGAAAATATTCGTCCCATCAGTACAATATTTTTATTCTCAAACGAGATATTCGGCCCTACCGTGAAGTCCCCTAATGAAGCAGAAAATGGCACTTGGATCACAATATAGGAATATTAGCTCAGTGACATTAGTTTCTACATTTCAATGAGCCATCTTGAAGTAAATATTGCGAGTCGTGCTTGATACATTCCATTCCTCTCTGTATCACGTAGCTTTCAAGTTCGGCTGTATTACCTGTACTGCACTGTATAATCGCTGTAGCCTCGATGTTGTTCTCAACTACATTTTTATGCCCTGGAAACCTTTAAATGTCCTCAAAAACTAAGATTCAACGGAAAAGTACTTCACCGAACCCAACTTTTAGTGTGATTCGACACGAAAAATCCCTCTCGTCAATCAATAATGCACAGACTGGTCTGAAAATTTGGGAAGATCGTCTCAGATGAGATTCCAATAGATTTATGGAACAGTTTTTTTTGTTTCGCGTTCGTTGAATAGATATTACATTTTTTGTGCGGGAACCACTTAGCGATCAGTGGCTGTGAGAGCTTGATGCGCATGCATGCGGCCTATCTTATGCGTGTCAATTTTTGGATTGGCCGCGCGAGCTTCGCGTAGTCTTTAATAAACATCCGCAGGACTCCCACGGTTCCTAGAAAGCGACGCACATCCGATACGTCCTTTAAGGCACCCCACCGCTGAATTACCCCAACCCGGTCCGTATCTGGCTTCCGCCCTTCAAACGAACATAAATGCCCAACAACATGAAACTCCCCTGCACATAAAATTGACTTGGTGCCTGAGAAGGTACCTCCACAATACTTCATGCGTTGAACTATGCGGTTCAAATTCTCAAAGTGCTCCCACACAAATCGCCGTATCCCCGGATTTTCTGGTATAGTTCCGTAAGTGCCATCCAGCAACTCGTATCGTGTTCCTGGCCCTCGGATAGGTACGTCGTTGATGTAGGGGATTGTTATGTGTGGTATCTCATCTCGGAGAATATAGGTCACATTGTCATGAAAAATTGGCACACTGTTTGTCCACCCTTGTGGCAATTTAACCAACCGTAACGCCCCGAATGGTGTCTGAAACGTGGTGAAGTCACGAGATCCCTCAGCGATATCACGGTGATCATAACCTGAGTATAGATCAAGGCATCTGCCACACACCCGTCCTGCAAAATGATTCGCCAATTCTTCCGTCGCTGGCGGTATCCCCGAGTGTGCAATAGTGACCGCATTTAATGGTTCCAGTGCGTGCACTAACCGTATACTTTTTCCATCCTTTTTGATGACTCCAAAGAATTTGCTCCGATACGATGCATTTGAAGGTTCATATACTCCTGCATCAATTTTATTCTTGATTGTCTTACAAAATTCCGCCAATTGCCCATGCGGAATTGGAATGCTCCGTTCTACCCATGCCTCGTGTTCAACAACCGGGAACTCGACTGGCGGGAAGAAGTCATGCCGGAAATTACCACGTTCCTCGTTGTTCCATGCGAATGCCTGTTCATGGTTCCCAACAAGCTCATGTAACAACTTCAATTCTTCCTCCTGCAAGAACCCGGCATGCTGTGCCTCCATTTCCTCCTTTCTTTCCACCGTATACCGTCCCTTCGGTACAAATTCCGCGGGCCGCATATTGAGCGCGGGCATCTCAGCCAATGGATCTCCCCTAATTTCACGCTTGATCCGGTATCGGTCTGGTAACTCAGTATAAACCGGCCTGACTTTCAATCCAACAGGTTTGTACTTCTTTCCCACGAACACCGACTGCGGTTCGTTTTCTTGCTCCGAATCCAACTCTCCTGTCAGACATATAAAATTTACAGCTTGACAACATGCACACTGTATTTCCTTGTCCATTGTATGCCAAGCACGATTATTCCACTGGCTCTGCCTTCCTCAGTATACCTTCTCCTGGCCACCTTCCTTCACTGACTCACATAAGACATTTGCGAAGACCTTATGCGGCACCCCATCCACAGTCTCGATGTCTTGCCGCCTAAATGAGTGAAATAGTGCCGCTGCTTCCATTTCCCTTTTCAAGTCGTCTATGTCATCTGATGCGGCAACGTATGCCTCCACTATTTTCTCTGGAGTCATGGCCCCTCCTCTCGGCCGATAAACTTGTTCTATCTTCATCTCTTCGTCGCCGTTAAATCCAATCAGGACTGCCATCTCTTCTCCTTGACAGAGCTCCGTCATGATCAACTCCTTGAAGCGATGTGAAAACCCTGCCCGGCCATCCCTTGCTTATTTGCCTGCTCTGGTTCCTTCGTGGCCGAATCCTTCCCAACTCTATTGTAGGTAGGCACTGTCCATGCCTTCCCCGAATTCGGATCCGTCAATGTTAACAACTGATTTCCATCTTCATGGTCCATCCGACTTCGTGTTAGCACGTCGAATGGACGCCCGAGTAACACCTTATACGCAGGGCTCTGTATTACATGAACCTGGAGGTAAATTTTTAAATCACCCCACTGGAACAGCACATTCCTGGCTAAACCCATTGACTTTTCCAACTGGCCATTCGCACTCTGCATGAAGATATTAATTGTAGGGTCCCAAACCAACCCACAATTTTGCGCGTGCTCCAGTGACATAGAGACGATCTGTGACCCCGAGTCTAGTACACACTCCACTGGTCCTTGACTGTTGATGTATGGGAATGTGACCCGTAACAGCACAAAATTGCGTGCAACGTAAATCTGCTTAGGATTCTCCCCTTCATCTAACCCATCCAGGTATTGTAGATAAGGGTCCTGTGCGATCACCGAACCAGCTGGTATGCCGTCTACTCCCACAGTAGTTACAAATACCCCTTGTACTTCGGGTAAGTCTCCGAGATCCACCGCATCATCCATTAACTGGCAGTCCTGCTCAGCTTTGGTTGCTAACTCTTGCTGCTCCACATCGACCGTCTCCAGTGGGAGATCCAGCTCTCTACCTTTGAATTGATCCCTCAGCAACTGCCTTACTCTCGTAAGCCGCAATTTTTCTCCTTCACGCAGGTCCTTGCTTATCCCAAACAAGTCCCCTAGTTTAACTGTAACCTCCGTATTATTAATGCGCTCCAAAATTTCCTCGGTAAGCCCTTCTCGCTGAATTGGTGCCTTTAATTTGTACGCCTTTCCCGAGTCCTCCAAACATCGCTCCGTGTTACCTTCGGCGGCTGGCAGAGCTCGAGCCCCAGCCCCGGCAGGCTTAACGAATCGATACGGCAACTCTTGCCGAGGTTGAGTCTTCTTTCCATTATCCACGCCTTGATTTACAACTATATCCCTCTCAGGAGGCTTTGATGGAACTGGCTTAGCCCGCGCCTCCATCCTCGAGGCCTTCAAAAATCCTGGTCTGGCGTGTTGACCGGTCCCATAGTCTGCACTCCACTTCTCGTCTGCATGTATTGACTCTGCACGGGACTTCCCATCCTCATCGCATTGAAAACGGTACGTCCAAGTTCCTCCATGTTTATTTCCATCGCAGGCGCCGCCTGATTCATGTACGACTGTGCTGGTACAGGGTTTGCAGGAACAGGTGGCGTCCACTGTGCTCCTCCCGTAACCTGGTTCAATTTTACCCGCAATGTTCGTACTTCGTCACGCAGCGCTTCGAACTCATCTTCCGGAGCTCCTCCATAGAACAAGTCTGCATACATGTGTTGCCCAGCAGCACCCTTACACTGCCAATACTCCTCAACGCGAGTCGCAGGTGAGCCCCTTCCTCTAGGAATAAAATTGCCATCCGACAATTTTTGCTGACCATCTTCCACCACTATCCACCCTTTGTGAATGTGCCCTGCCTTCACGGTACATTCCTTCGAGAAATGGTCTTGTCCATCGCAGTAGTAACATCCGTTACGCTGTATCATCCCTCCCCCACCTTGACTGTATCCGCGGCCAAATTGGCGATCTAACCCGTACGCATTTGGCGCTCCACCTCGTGTCATCGAGTCTCGGTGCTCGTTTTCTTCTCGCGTAGGTGCGGGATTCTTCATATTTACCAATGCCTTCATTAATTCATCATGCGTCGCCTTGGATTGTTTCTGTACAACGGCCATAGCGTCCCGGAGACTCGATAATTCCCCACCAAGCTCTTCAAGCCGTGCGTCCCTTCTCTCAATTTTAATTGCTGGGAACCGGTCTGAGCGCTTTACATCTTGCGCGTCTTCATCTCCCCAGGTCGCTTCAGTCCCTCCCGTGCTGGATAGACGTTCAGCCATTTTTATTAGCTCGTCCAACTGAATGGGATCTTCTTTCCGGTGATCTACCGTGTTTTGACCTGCTGCCGGCGGATTAACTCCAGCTTGTTGTAGATCTGCCTTGATGAGGTTCCGAGTGTTGATCGCCATCCTTAACGACTCTGCGAATCCTCGCTCGAGCGCATCAAGATAACGTCGGCACGCCTCCTTATTCAAAATGATTGCCGGCGCTTTACTCAACTTCTTCACCAGAGTTCGGAAGCGCATTCCGAACCGTGTTAATTTACCCTCTTCGGTGAGCCGAATATCTCTATTCTCTGCACAGAGCCTTTCCAACTCTTCTAGAGTCCCATCCAGGTCCTCTTGCACCTCGAAATATACCTTCATTACCGCCCTCTTGAAATCTGTATACGACACTCCAGCCGCATACTCCGCTAATTCCCGCCACGTCTCCCGCTTCTTTGCTGGAAGGTAGCTGGTAAGCAACCTTTTCTTCTCATCGTCGTCCGTTATCTGCGCCAGCACAATGATATCGTCGACCTGCTCAATAAAATCCCATAGGTCATCCTTGTCTTCCATCGTGAACTTGGGTACGTTTGACTCCCAAGGGCGTAGTACTTTGAAGCTCGCCACGCCGGTACCAGCCGGTGCCACAGCTGCGTTTACTCCCGCCATCGATGTTGTATCTGGTGTGACTGGTCGGAGTGTAAAAGTGTAATCGATGAAAACTTGTCCGAGTTTGGTGAGAACTCCTCGTTCAATAAAGATTCTTCAACAAAGGGTAAGTCGTCCAGCGAATTATCCCTGCTATCAACACTGCCGGTGTCGCCTGCGATGCCTAAACCGTGTTCCTCCATCCTTCTTGCTGCGTACGCCGCTGCTCGTGCCCATACTTGATTTCTAACCTCGTTCCTTGCCTTTTCCACCGGTGTTAAGTCCGAAATTTCTGCCTGCAGAAATCCCTGCTGTCTAGATTGCCTGTTCCTCGGCTATACAAACGACTGCGACCAGCGCAATCAATTTGAGTTAACTGGATGAACCACCCCTCGTGGTGGGCTCCAGATGAAACGCTCAAAGCGTGTAGGTGCGTGAACTCGAATCTAAATCAACCCAACCAATCACTGACCAGCAGTGACACCCTAACCAATATCCAACCAACAAGTTCAACACCTAAACAAATACTTCGGTCGCGCGTGTTTGGGGGGTTCACGTCAAAGTATATGATGCTTGCAAATCCAGTTAATAGCCATATGTCCAATTCAAATCCAATCAAAACCCGTTCTAACCGTTCCCGTTCCGTTCCGTTCGTTCCGTACAAATTCGATCCAACCGTTCTGTCTGTTCATTCCGAAAAGAGAGCCAAAGACACGAGTTAGAAACCCGGGCGTAGTATTCTGTCTTTACCCTACAAATGGCTGCCCTTTTATTGGGAACCGGCATCCACTATTCGATCAGCGTGCTGCTTGTTTGTGTTTGCCCTGTGCCAAACCCACAATCCGACCGGTTCCCTGTCTGTTCGGCGTGCGGCGTACAATATTTTGTTTAACTCTGGCGGAAAACTATGTTTATAATGATAATATCTATCTCACCCCCTGAGGACTTTTTAATTGGAGCCTTGTACGCCATGAAACTCACGATTCATGGCTGCACAGCCAACTTTACTCGAACACAAACCATTCGTATTGCTGGTTTCGCAAGGCTAAAATTCAATTAAACTCATTGTGGTTGGTCAAATCCAAGGCTTAACTTGGCTTACCGATTATTTGTAGGCCAGATTGATTCTTCACGGCAGCGGAGGGGTTAAATCCAGGTCAAATAAATAGATTATAATTTATGAACTCGTTTCTAGTGATATAATTCCTCTTCTTCAGCCTCGTCTGTGAATTCATCCCCCTCGGCATCAACCATCTCAGTGTCCGAATCCATCTCTGGCGTGTCAGTCACACATTGTGATGTCAAGGTAGCAGGGATTACATCAGTGCGAAGGTTTCTAATGCATATCAGTGAATGAACTGAGGCAAAATTATCCAGAAACTCACTCCTGGTATCGTTCCAAAGCCGCGAGCACTGCGTCGAGCTTGTCTTGGCGTCTCGGAATTGACACAAGCGTGGTCTTCAGGATTATCGTGTCCTTGATGATCAGCTTGTACACGTCGTACTGCTGCTTCAGCTGCGGGACGGTCATCTTTCGTATCTTCTCGCGGTCCTGCTCCAGGCCGGTGGCGCGGAGCAACTCCTCCCGCTTTTGCTTCTTTTCGGTCGCCATGCGAACTTTCTCACGCTGTACCCGGGCCTTCCGCTCCAGCTCTTCAACCACCGCCTGTCGAAAAGCAACGTTTGCTCCACTCGCATCCTCCTTCCGTACCTCCCGCATCACATAGAGAAGGTCCTCGGCTGTGATATACTTGGCGGCAAAGGATTCTTTATTGTTACGGCGGTAGCGTTCCAAGGCGGAGAAGCTTTCGGGGGTACTGTTGGGGTGGTAGCGAGTGTGGACTCGATAGCTACCGAGCGGCCCTTCGTTATGGTCGTTGGTAGATGGAATGTATAATTTGGGGAGTATGCTGCGTGGAATCAAATCGATTGGACCGTCGATCGCAAATTCTGGGGTGAATCGAATCCAAGTCACCGCGGCGCCAGAGAACATCGCTGATATCATTTGGGTTAGGTCCGGAAGTTGGGGGGCCAGCGCTTGAGCAGCAAGAAAGACATTTCGGTCGTGAAAGGGCTCGCCGTCAAGAGTGAAACGTTTGGGGAAATCCACGGCATCGGGAGCAAAAAACATGGAAGGAGTAGCGGCGAGGGATCGGCAAAAATCAGGGAGCTTGCGATGAATGTCCACAAGGTTGAGCAGATTGGGGAGCACACCGTTTGCGTCCTTGCTTCGCACGATTTGCATGTATGGCCAACTGATGCAGAGACTGTATAAAGCTGCCGCCACGACTTCTGCCATCGTCCGAGGGCAATTGAGTGCTATCAGCGCCAATTTTTCGACATGATTTGCACCCGCCTTCGTCTTCCCGTCGCAGATAATTTCGATAAGCTCCATGAGGAAGGTGTAGTACTCTGTGACCACTGCCGCAGCTCGGCCATACGATCCATAGCGTGTTTGTGAGGTTGCCGGGAACCGCTTGAAATCAGTTTGCCCGCAGATGTCGGATACCTTCTGCTGCATGAACAAACGATACTTATCTTGATATCCCTTGTCCTCGTCCTTGTGGCGGAAGAGCGCACCGAGAAAAGCCATCGCTTTGACAATTCCGCGTGTGCTGGCTTCTTCTGCGGCCCGAACAGCAGCGCTCTCGCGTTCCCCGAGGCGAATAGTCGTACTGTTGGCTCTGTTTGCGAGTAGGACGGGCTCCTCACCTTGCGGCCAAGCCTCCGCCATTGCCTTGCAACCGCCTCTGAACGCATTCATGTCCTTATGCCCACAGCAGCCGCCGAATATAAGAAAATCAGCGACCGCCTTGAGGTCGTCCAACAGAAGCTCGTAGGAGTCGTTGCCTAGCTGAGCGTCAACAAGACTCTTGACAATATCAGCGCGCTCTGTCGGCATTCTGTGGTGGAAGAGTTAGCTGGCTAAATTCATGCTGTCAGTGACTGACAGATCGCTTAGCGGTTTCCCAGCCTTCGCCTCAATTTCTTCCCCGGATATTGCCAACAGTGCCGCCGACAACTCTTCCGGCGTCAAACTCTCTGATTCCTGCGCTCCAAGATCTTCAATCACGATTTCGTGCTTCAATTCAGCTGATAACTCATGCTTTCATGCTTGGTCTGCAGCGTCGGACATTTGCGCCAGCTGCTTCTGAAACCAGTCCTTCCAGTCGATTGTAATTCCCTGAGACAGAGAGGAAGGTGCGTTGGTTGTAGCATGGGCTATCTTAGCTGCAAGGAGCTTTGTGCCATCAACCTGAGCTTGGGAGGTGTGGCTGAGGGACGGGGCGACCTCAAGGAAGCGAGTACATGGTTTCCAGGTGCTGGAGTCTGAGTCATCGACGTTGGTAGCATAAGTTGGGAGTATTCCAGAAAGGCTCCGAGATTCGAGGTTGATTTTACGGTGAGATGTGCCGTCAGAAGACTCGGTGAACCCTGATTTTTGTCAAGTACAGTGTCTGATAGTGAGAGAAAGATTGACATACCGTACATCATCTTCAGCTCTCTCCCGATCTGTATAAGCGAGATATATCCACCCTCCTTCTTCATCCTTCCCACCATTCGAGCCGAAAGCGTGAAGTTGTGGATGTTAATCCCAAAGACTTCTGCACACCACAAGATAACATCTTTGATCTTGTGCTCTGGACATCCAGCTTGGGCAATACGCAAAACGAGTCGCCGAGTCTCCATGGAGTATATGTGTCCTGTCTTGGCATTCCATGTCAAAACACCCTTCAGTTCACGACGAACCTCAGCCAGTGACCCTTGCGCGTGTCGTGCCTGCATTTTCCACGCCTTCCGCTCTGCCCGCAGTTTCGTGATCTGAGCCGCGGTGGTTTGCTGATGAGTGGATAGCCACGACTGAAGCTGCTTGTTGTTTGCTGTGAGGGAAGCAATAGTGTCTGATAGAGTCTGGATGTGTGTTTCAAGGGAGGAGACAGCATTAGACGAAGTCTTTGCGTTCTTTCGTTTATCGATCAAAGCCTTTCTTTTGTCATCTTCCAGACGCTTGACGCATTTCTGACATGTCTTCAAGGCATCGCGTTCCGATGTGAGGTCGGATAGTGCAGCCGAGAGCTGGGAAGAGTGGTCGTAGACGGTGGACTCGGATACCGTGAGGTCAGAGTGGAGGCGTTTGTTGGTCCAAGAAAGATCCGCGAGAATGACAGATTGTGCCTGATTCAAGCCTTCTAAATCCGTTACCACCGACTTCAGGAGGATAATTTCGTCTTTGAAGGTGTCAAGGGATGAGTTTAATGCAGCAATCTGGGTTTTTAGGTCTGCAATGGTGGAAGAAGTGCGTGTTTTCCGTGGAACAGGAGCCGAAGTCATAGCTACTGCCTGAGAGGCCAAGTTGTGTTGCAAGGACTGGCCAAGAGGGGAGTTCTTGTGTGCTGCATCTCTTTGAGCCTTTTGGGCAACAGTGAGACGTGTTCGACCCATGCTGGACTGCCCGAACGCGACCAGGAAGGACTGTCGAGCAAAAATGCCCGATCATCAAGACCTAACCTCAGCATATGGGCACCAAAAAGTTCCTGGTGTTAAACTCGAAATCCTCGCGTATTCATTACTCAACCTCAAGGGAAAAAATGTTCATTTTATCAAACAAATCTATAATTCCGTGATAGAATTTTTATAATGGTCCTGAACGCGATGTTATAACAGTGTTTTTAATTAATTCACGCCCCATTCTTGAATGAGGGAACTTTGAAAAATTCTGTCACGGAAATATTGATTCTTACCATATCAAATAATATTCTGACACTTCAGTCAGATGACTTCGACGTTGTGGAAGGAGTTGGACCTCATTTACGACATGCAGGTCCGTGGAACCGATGCCTTATTGAGAACAAACAAGAACAAGCAGCACGCTGATCCAATAGCAGATGCCGGTTCCCACTTTTATACTACAAGGGTTTGGTCTTTCAAAATAAGTACCAACTACTATAAACTGTTTCAGCCCAAATCCGTATCCTGACACTGTGACTCTTCCTCAGACATTCCCCGCCCGAAACCTATCAACCACGCTTGAAACCTAACACTAAAACCCAACGGTAACTGGTTCCCTCCCAACAACGGTATCCAACCCATGTTACGCCATGTTTGCATCGCAACCGTGCGAACAATGGCACTTCACATCAATGGGGACAATGGCTCATTTCAAGAACCCTTATTGGGGTGTCGATTGTTATTTGGCTCATTTTCCCACGCGCCTCCATTGTTCGTTCGTATTGTCGTGAAATCCGCAAAATTTCTTGCTCTGGTGACATTTCCTTTCCTGGAACACTCAAAGCCCTTCACCATGATTGTCTTTATTCTAGCTTTCAGAATCATCTGAATTTAAGCAAATCGGTTGACAGATGGTGAAGATATGCCTGTTGCTGCATCTGGTTCAAACCAGGCAGCCGGAATTTTGGTACATACAAATTATGTAATCTACCCACCGAGTAGGGTACCATCTGAAAGCCCCGCTTCACCGCTTTCGAACGCATCTATATTCGAGAAAATCCGTTGAGAAATGAGTGAGAAATGAGCAAGGAAATCCAGGCTGTTTAAATTGCTTTCTTCTAACTATTTTTAGAAGAGTGTCATTACTTTCGCAAACTGCTGTAAACCTCTGATGTACATAGATAGTTCTTTAGTCAATTCATACATCACTCCAGTTACTTTTGTGTGTGCGACTACCCAATTCTTTGTGTGCTGGAACCAGCCTAGCTCTCCGTCACACCAAGGATAGTGGCACCACACCATTGGAAGAGTCTGATCTCTCCAAGACCTGAGACTCTGAAGGTGTTGCACCCCTCCCTGGGGCATTGAGTCCAGGGTGACTGAATTGATTACCAGCTTTGGACCAGATACCCTCAAACATGAGCAAATGACCATCCTCCACCAACTGCGAGGGGTACTCAGCACTGGTGTGACTGACTGTTTGTCACCATGTCAATGGCACTTGAGACCCAAAACAACATCTATAATCAGCATGTCTTCCTTGAGGACTTCCAAAGGGATATTGCTCTGAAATTTGCCACAATGCATGAGGAGTTGCAATCCCAGCAAGACTGCCTCAACTGGTGCATTTCTGAAAATTTGAGAGCACTGTGCAAATTGGGAATGTCAGAGATGCTATTGGGCCAGATATTGGCTGGAGCCACCAAGATGCAGGCAGAGAAATGTATTGATTTGCCACTGACTGAGTCATTGTTAGCTGAGGCTGCAAAGGCGCAGCTGCTACCCTGCCCCTGTAGGGGAGGTGAGGACACCAGCAAATATACTCACACTATTCAAAAGTGATGGATGGCGGTCGTTCTCACTATTCTGGCCGCCAAATCGCACCAAATAACTTATGAATTGAAAATATGAGTAAATACAAGACATTTGGATATGTTATCTGTCTTCCATAAAAGGAAATTCTGAAGATATAAGGCATTTTTCACCAGATTTTGAAATGCATTTTTTTTTAGCTGGTGCATGGGAAAGATTGAGTTGCATAGTCAAAAAGTGCTGGTTGAGTAGTGTAGAATAGCACTTTGAATCATATCAATACCTAGTGATTTGAGCTCACAATTGCGATCAGAAAATGGCCATTTTTGTCGATTTTTGCTGATTTTGGCCCAATTTTGCTGAAAATAGCCATCTTCTGACTGCAATTGTGAGCTCAAATCACTAGGTATTGATATGATTCAAAGTGCTATTCTACACTACTCAACAAGCACTTTTTGACTATTCAACTCAATCTTTCCCATGCAACAGCTAAAAAAAGCACATTTCAAAATCTTGTGAAAAATGCCTTATATCTTCAGAATTTCTTTTTATGGAAGTCAGATAACATATCCAAATGTCTTCTATTTACTCATATTTTTACTTCATAAGTTATTTGGTGCGATTTGGTGGCCAGAATAGTGAGAACAACCACCATCCATCACTTTTGAATAGCACAAGTAAGCACCATGCAGAGGCAACTATCACTTGCAAGGATAGGGTGAGCAGGGTTGCTGACCTTTGGTCTCGGTCCACCATTGTATTTTTCAGAGTCAATGATGTGTTCCTGCTGGTGGACACATTGGCTGCAGGTGTATTTTTAATCCTCACCAACCCTTGACTGTAGTTTCAGATGCCCCACAAATTGTTGGCATGTGTACACATTTGTGCAATTGATGAGTATGATTCAGAGATTCCCCTTAGTGCTTGCAGGTTGTCCTTTAACTCTGCTGGTATCAATTTCATGAACTTTTGGCAGATGATGACCTCAGGCATCAGCTCACACATGTGCTTTGAGCATGCCTCTAGCTCATGCATTAGTTTGAGGGGGCCCTTGTCCACTTGAATTGTATTGCTTTGAAGTCATGTAGGGCCTGGTGGACAGTGGCAGTGGTAACAAACTGTTGGTGAAGGGCATACAGGAGCACACAAAGTTGGTGGGGATTCCCAGTTCATTGTTTTGTGAGTCCACAAAATCAATATTCCACTTCAACACTACACCCTCAAGAAGGTTTTTTAATACTGAGACTCAATATCTATCCATGTCAGGATCCAATCCACCGTAGAATATGGCCCACATCCGGGAGGCAAGCAATTCTGGCCAAAGCATAAATCCCAGATGATTGTTGGTGCCAGCAAACTTTTTAGGAGTGTCGAGTTTAGGTGCTTTAATCCTGGAGGGGGCAATAAGTTCTACAGTGCAAGCTATTCTCTTGGCAGTTTCGTGCTGGAAATCCTCAAAGACGTCCCCTTGTACCCCATTGTTGTCATTTGGGCGAGGTACCCTGTGTGGCTTAAGCTGTTCTCTCCTGTTTCAGGTGTTCTTTCCAAGGGTAAGGGCTGGATACAGACTCATTGAGGTCCAGTGGATATGCTCCCCATGTCCTCATAGGTGTGGGGAACAGATTGAGCAGCTACTCCCATTATTGCATGAGTAGGGGTGAATGCAGTGACAGCTCCTGTCAGTAAGCTGGGCAATGGGAAGTCCATTCCCAACTCCGAAAAAACCCTTCTTAAATACAGTGTATATGGACACATTGGGAGTGGCCCAATTTGCCCTGTGAACAGTGCCCCCAAAGACTAACCCCGAGTTGGTGCCCAGAGGGTACTGACAGTTATTCTGCTGATGACAAGGAGTTAGCCCAAGAGACAGCCAGAGAATCAGTCAGGGATGACTGGGGGTGGATCACAGTATAAGAGTGATGGGGGCGAGCGCTGAAGAAGGAAAAAGGTGTCTGTTGGTAGACTGAGGTAAAGCCAAGGTCATGCTGCAGGGGGGCTAAAGACATAGGGATGCATTCAAATGTACCAAGGTGGAAAATAGTTGTAGGCATAGAACAATTAGCTTTAATAGAATAATCCACGCTGTCAACCAGATTAGGAAATGCTGTTGCGCTTCTTTTAGTTTTGCCTTTCCATTCCCTCTCCTGTCCATCTACAAGCCTAATCATATCACTCTTCCCCCCTGCTACCTTTAGGGCCTGATCAGGTATTCTAGAAATTCTGTTAGAAATTCCTTAGAAACTGTGTCACATAATGTCACAAGTGATGCCCTAGGCTTGTTTCGACGCGTTCTTTCACCTCTCTTCAGCATTTCCGTATTTCTGCTTCTGCCTCTACCACCCAGTATGCCTCCCATCATAGATGCTGCCATCCAACGAACCCGTCTCGCCATTGCCACAGCCGCCACCACCGTCATCTTCTTCGCTTCAGAACTTCTTGGTCTCGAAAACCCTCTGCCTCGCCCCATGCATACCTCCATTCTAACAGGACGCAAATGACTTGATGAGGTCTTAACAGGCCATCCTGATCGCTGCCGACACGAGCTCGGCATGTCGGCTCTTGTCTTCGCATTATTGTTGGCGGAACTGGTAGTGACTGGTGATCTTATGGATAGTCGTTATGTGACGGCGCAGGAGCAACTTGCAATTTTCGTATACTGGATGGTCCACGGCAGCAGTCAACGCGAGCTCCAGGAGCGCTTCCAACGTTCCGGCGACACCATCAGTCGATATGTCAATCACGGGCTTCAGCTCGCAACTGGCGCATTCTACAAGAAGTATGTGCAGGATCCCGTCAACGAAACTCCGAATGATATCGTGCATAATCCCAAATGGTACCCTTTTTTCAAGTACTGCCGTGGAGCTGTCGACGGAGTTCATGTTCTCGCATATGTCCTTGCCGAACACATCCTTCGCTACTGCGACCGCCATGGAGAGATCACTCAGAACTGTGTCGCCGCTTGTGACTTTGACATGCAGTTCCTCTACGTGATGCCCGGCTACGAAGGAACAGCTGCCGATGGCCAACTTTTCACCATTGCGCGACAGAACAGCTTTTCTCTTCCCCCTGGCTGCTATTATCTCGCGGATGCTGGTTTCCCCAACTGCGACATGCTTCTGGCCCCATACCGCGGTGTCCAATACCATCTCAAAGAATGGAAACGGGGTAAACAGCGGTACATTCGCTATATTTTCTACAAATTCCAGCTCACCCCCAAAATAGCCCACAGAATCGAGAAGAGCTCTTCAATCTTCGCCATGCGCAGCTTCGGAATGTCATTGAGCGCATCTTTGGAGTAGTGAAACGGCGGTTCCGTGTGCTTGTTTCCCGACCAGAGATGGGCTATCACCAGCAGGCTCTGATGGTTGGAGCCGCGGCTGCTTTGCACAATTTTACCCGCATTCACGAGCCCATCAATCATATCGAGGAAGAAGAAGAATATGACGTCGAGGGACAGCCATTTTTCATGGGACGCACTAACAATGATGAGGCGGGTGCGGAGGTATATGCAGTAGATAACATGGAGAAGGCTCGAGCTGACGCTCGTCGGGATCGGACTGCACAGGCTATGTGGAACAAATATGTACTTGATCACCCCAATTTGCAGTGACAAATGATATTCTATTCGGTATACAGTGTGAGGCGAGAGTACAGAGTGCGATGCAACAGAATTCAAGAGTACAGGTCAGAGGATGCAAGAGTACAATGTGATGATGTGTGCGAGACGATGGTGTGACAATATGAAACAATATGAAGGTATGTGCGATGCGAGACGATGTATGATGTGATGCGATGCGGAAGGACAAAGAAACTCAGAAATATGCAGAGCTCAAGTATCAGAACATCGCTCGTCAACATGCACAAAAGCTCACCTAGTAATCGTCCGGCACTTCAACCCTGGCGTCCTCTAGGATCCCGGCGATTATGGCTTTGCGTCGGGAAGTGTCGGTAGCTAAAATAAAGATGCGGGCACGAGTGTGGGAGGAGGTGAGGGCAGTGACAACAATGTTGAAGAGCCTTCCACGAGGGTCGGGGGGCAGGAGGGTTGAGTCATCGAGGATCTGCATGATATTGTCGACGTGCGACATGTCTTCGGTTGTGGTGATGGGTTTGAGAATTGCGGCAGAGAGGTTCTCCACTGAGCGAGCCAGCTGGCTGCCCGCCTCTGCGTTGCGGCGCGCAGTGCTCCCGTTGCTAGAGTCAGACTTGTGGTGGCGACGCTTGCCTTTCGGGTCGGCGGCGTCCGGAGCATCGTCGTCATTGCTCTCGGCACGGATGCGCTTGCTCGACAGCTTCGCCGGGGACTATGCAGGTATGAGAAGAGAACCAGATGCAGAAAAAATACGCACCAGTCTGAGTTCATCATCATAGAGCCTAGCCCCGCTCCCGGCCCCACTCTGCTCGTCGTTTGTGGTGATGCTCTCATCCAGGGTGCCGTTCATCGTTGCCATTGGCGTACGATCCTCGTTGTGGGTCACAGAGTCATCAGCTGGAACAGATAGTGCCGCTTTTGTGGCCGCCGTGCTTGATTCGGGTTGAGAGGGATTTTCTTTCTGGGACTTGCGGCGACATTTCTGAGGGAGGTGGACGACGTGGTCGCCTGTAGCACGGTTGCGGAGACCTTCGTAAAGCTCGTCGAGTTCAGCATAGAAGGGGCACGCCTTTTTGAAGCACCGAGCAAACTTCTTGCCATGGGTCTGCTAGTCTGCTCGCAAGAGGTCTCAGCAGAAAGAAATGACGACACACTTTGACAAAGTCCTCAATATACTCCTTCGTGTTCACTGCATGCTTCTCATCATCGTCCCATCCGGTTCCGCTGAACTTTTCGACAAAGAGGTAGATTTCGAATATCTCTTTGAGCTAAGATGCCGTGTCAGTGGAGGAGATCATGTACAATGCACAGAGCACGCACATTGTTCATCTTCGAGATAATCTTCACCTGATCTTTGACTGGTACCATGGTGTCGCCTCCGGGTTAACAAGTTGGACTGCCTTCACCACGTCTGGCCAGACGCTGGGCTTCCAGCCATTGCCGCTTTGGTGGGTAGATTTCTTTTCGAGCAGTGTGCTGAGTGCCGCACGGACCTCCGGATCCGTCCACTTAGCGTTCTTGGGCTTGGGGTCCATCGGGCATGAGGGAGGAAGAAAGTGGGAGGAAGGAAGAAGCGTGATGGGGCGTGACAGAATTTCTCGCCGGCATTTCTCAAGCATTTCTGATCGTATTTCTAACCTGCCAAATATTTTTTCTAACAAAATTTCTAGAATACCCGATCAGGCCCTTAGTACTTTTTGGTAATATACATAGCGTCAGAAAACAAAGAAAAAAAAAGAGTCTACATTTGCAGCAAGGCCTAAGCTGCCATAAGCTTGATTCTCTTTTACTTTCATCCCTGCATCGATTTGATGGCAATCAACAGTCACATAACTGCCTCAGGCCATGAGGTTGGATTGTGTGATCAATTCAGTCCTCTGGTGAATTCTTGTTATGTTTTTCTGTTTGGCTTTCCCTCTCCTTTTCTACATTTGCAGCAAGGCCTTAGCTGCCATAAGCTTGGTTCTCTTTTACTTTCATCACTGCATCGACTTGATGGTGAACAACAGTCACATAATTGCCTCAGGCCTTGAGGTTGGAATTTTGTGATCAATTCAGTCCTCTGGTGAATTCTTGTTATGTTTTTCTGTTTGGTTTTCCCTCTCCTTTTCTACATTTCACCTTAGCAATCTTGACATGAACCCCGCATAATGTTGCTGTGACTTGAGACTCAAGTCGTTGAAGTCGACTCTGAAGTCGATTTTTAACTCAAGTCAAGTCGAGTCGAGCATCCCGACTCGACCCAACTCGGAGCTGCTTGAAGTTGACTTCAAGTTGACTTAAGTGACTTAAGTCGGGGGTGGTTTATGAAATTATGGATAAATAAGAAATAATTGCATGCCCAGTCATCCTGAGTAGGTAGGTTGACATTACTTATCATAGACATGCTTGCCCATTGCCGGATCCATCCCTCAGATCAAAATGGTGTTCTGGCAAATGAATAGGGGCAAATACAACATGGAATACAACTACAGGATACAAAAGAAGGTGATAACACTGAGTCACAACTTCGCATAGACAGTACTGTTGACTGTGTGCTTTGCATTTGCCTGATCCGAGTGCAGGAGGTAAGACTGGTAAGTTTGAAGTAAACTTAATAAATGTACCTGCCCCTGGATCCAGAGGCTATGCCAATTGGCAGCGCAGATGATTCCCGATAGCCAACAGGTGTTTGAGAACGATTTGTCTGCTCTGAAAGCTTGAAAGCCCATCTGGGAGAAATAATAAATCATGGAAAAATAAAACTTTTGGCAAGCAATGCCATAAACCATTGAGAGATTACTATGGCCATGAGCCCAAGCATCTACTGTTAGGTGCACCCCAACCCAGTTGGAAGACATGTTGCTGGTTTTTCTGGGTATCTGCCGCTCCCTAAATATTGCGAGGATGTAAGATTGCCATCTGATAATTCAGAATTGTTCAATAGCTGTTTGTGGGCACATCGTCTTACACTGAGTTCCGATTTGCTGGTTTCATTTCATATAATGTGAATCCAACAGATTCACCTTTCATTTTGCTTTCATATCTGGTTTTTGAACTTCATCTCCTAGGAAACAATATCCGTATCAAGTTTGTTTCATCTTCCAGAACAATGATTTGGTCATCTCAGGCTGATATTGCAAGCAGCTGCATCGGTTTACTGAGTTTGCAGGTGCCATTGCATATAGCTTGATCCACAACAAAGATCATTAAATAAAATAATTCTGTTATGCATGGCACACTATCCTAGTAGGCCAAAGTGCTCAATTTAAGGCTATGAACTAACGCCTCAATTTGCTTCTCATTCATTTAACAGCCTAACAGAATTGTAGGCCCAACTTCATGTCAACTTGCAGACACACACACCACAACAAAGATCACTGAATAAAATAATTCTGTTATGCATGGCGCACTTTGCTCAGGGCTCATGTTTAAAATAACAAAGGCCATCAATGTCACAACTTGGCAGATTCAGAGTTTTCATTTCACTTTCATATATGGTTTTCGAAGGCCGTCAACGTCGCAACTTGGCAGGTTTAAATCAATCTTTCATTTCACTTTCATAAATGGTTTTCGATGCTCATCTTTTCTTAAAATATGTCAAGTTCACAAATTTCACCAGTGTTATCTCATATAACTTGACGTAGGACAGATTCAACATTTCATTTTGCTTTCATATCACAATTTTTGAACCTCGGCTCTTAGGCAAACCCTCAATCACATGTTGCGAGAAGGATGATTCAGGCACTTTGAGCTGATATTGTGAGCCAAGACTCCCTAGCTTGGAGTCTGTACTCTCACAAGTTTCTAGTGTGCGAAGTGAGCCAAAGTTAGGTTGATTAATTGCTAAAATTATGACAGATAGAAATACAGAAACCCATTTTCTAGACACCATATTTAAGATATAGCTGAACTTGCAAAGCAACTCAGCAGTATACTCCCCTTCCAGGTCACAATGTCTGGTTCTCGACGATGGCAACAACTCGAGCCTGCTGAGCCCCCAGCAAACCCATCTGCACCTGCCACCATGCGAAGGTCGACCTGTGGCCATCTGGGGTCAACCAGCACCACATCTGAGTCTACTGTAGCACGGAGTAATGTGCCTCCTACCAATCCCTTGACTAGTACATTTGCTTTGTCTTTTCTTTCCGAAATATTAATGCTGCGCAGCAGGCACAAATCAACCACCACATACACCACTTCCAACTCGGCAGAGTCTATCCAGTATTCCTGAGGTTGTGGGTGGCTTTCCTTCCATTGGCTTGACACTCCCATATGAGGTTGATACTGACTTTATAACTTCTAGATGTCACCCATTTTACAAACTCTAGCCTCCCCTGTTCTGAGCTAGAGCTCTAGTCATTGTACGATAGTACCCATTCTGCCACAGACACCAGCTTGGCATGCTGCAGCTCAGATGGCTGTTCAACTTGACTCAAATATTGCGATGGCAACTCCCAGGCCGGCAGAATGGTGCTGGCAGGATGCTCAAGAATCAGATCCATCCGAAGGTGGGGGCAATGTATCGGAGGACTCTACAGATGAGTTTCCTGTTCAATTAATTGGGCATCAGTGCAGAACTGGAACCGTTCAACAGGCCCAGATTGTCAGTCTAAACTCTGATGATTCTGAGCCTGAGGAGCTGGAACCTGATGCATCGGTTGGTGCTCAGAGGGGTAGACGGGCTCGGGGACTGGGTGGTGTAGCAAACTGTTCAGCTCCTGCTCTGCATGGCCATGGTCGTGCTACTGGCAAAGCCCAGCCCAACAACACTGAGTTGGATTTTGAGCCTGGTCCTCATCCTCTGCATGGGTGGCCAGTTGTGGCAGATGACCCACCTACTGGTTATACCATCGATGAGAACAGATTCACATGGGCAGATGATTCAGTATTAGGGGAATTCACGGTAGGCCTTATTTTCCCATTTGTGAATAAAAATATTCAAATGATGGGACAAATAAAAGCTTCGTTTGTAGAATAAATTCGTGATCACCCCCTTTTTGTTCCACAGAATATTTTAATTCATTGCTTCTATCTGGGATGCCCTTTGCTTTAGAAGCTTGACATCTGCGGGGCTTCACTTCGACCTTGACCTTGACAGGTTTCTCTTTAGAACACTTCCTGTCCTTGGCAGACTTCAGCTCCTTTTTGGTGTCAGTGGACGAGTCGATCTTGGTGTCGTCCTCTGCAGTAATCTTTGGCTTATTTTTGGAACCCCTGGGTCTGCCTCAGGGACGTTTTTCAGGCTGGGGGGCGGCGGCATTCTTCATGTCGGCTAAACAAGCCTCGAGCTGCTCGATTGTGTCGCCGTCGGGTGCTTTGTTCTTCTTCGTCATGGCAGTGATGATCAGCCAGAGGCAGGCTGGGCTTACTCAAGCATATGCATTAAATTTCACAAACGAGCGTTTATTCCACAAACGAGATTAAATCTTGTTTGTGGAATATCTTTTTTTTGTAAAAATAATAGTCCCATCAAACGAATATATTTAATCACAAACGAGAAAATAGGCCCTACCGTGAATTCTCCTATTGTCCGGGATGACCCGAGCTCTGGATGCAAATTTTGTTTTGGGTCGCATTTGGAGTCAGGTTCCCAGAAGTGCCGTTTATGCAGGTGTGTACTATTCTTTTGCTGATGTTTCTTTTAATAATTGACTGAAAATTGTTGAACCTAGTTTGGTATATGCCAAAGGAAGCAGCCTCACCACTAAACGAGCGCACCTTGAGAGAAAGCACGCACCAGAGTATCTTGCTGAGATCCAGAGGCGTGGATGGAAGAACAAGATGCCTTCTGCCTCGCTTGAAAAGTTGAAACAATCTCGGATGCTTGCAGTGCAACGGATTCCTTTTACGACCAAAGATCTCACCAAAATGATTGTAAAACTCGTTGTTGCACAGGATCTGGTATTTCATTATCCTTGTCTGTCTAAACCGCAAACTTATTATACCTGTATACAGTCACTTAATCTCATCAAAAGCCGGAGTTCTGTGATCTACTTCTCTTTTTATGTGAAATACTCAATGATCAAGATATTCCCTGCCGATCCAAGCTCCGCTCTCTCGTCATTGAACAGTGAGTTGAGTACTGGGATGACCTAAAAACTGAACTGAAGGTGCGTCTTTGCCATATATTTACATGTTCAAACCTCACTTCATTTTCTCCCAGTCTGCACTTGGTCAATTGTGTTTCACTGCGGACATGTGGAGCAGTCTTGGAATGCATCCATACCTTGCAATCACCATGCACTGATTGGGTCATCGGCCAGACCGGTCATGTGGTCCTTCAACAGGCCCTCCTTGCATTTCGCCGTGTTTGAGGGGCACATAGCGGTGCACAATCTCACGAATTGTGATGGGAATCCTGGATGCAGCCGAAATTGTTGACAAGGTATTTGTTTTAATTTTTTTTTCCTCGTGAAGAGTCCCCATTCAAGTACAGCAACAGGTCGGCCACTTCACAATGGATAACACATCTGTTAATCCAACTTTCATGACCCATCTTCAACTCGCACTCAAGAGCCACGGTCATCCTGACTTTGATGCGACACACAACTTTGTTCGCTGTTTTTCACACATTATCAATCTGTGCTCTCAGGCTGTGATTAAAGAAAATGGAGGAGGACAACACAGGGGGAACATCCTGAAATGGAAACTGAGCTGGCGACTGCTACAGATGATGCTGAGGAGGATGAGGATGCTGCACTCTTAGCTTCCCGCACAACTCGTCACACACGGAAGACTGGGCTGATTTATTGAGCACGGAGGATGGTGGGCTTTATTCAAAAATCTGGTCAGCGGCGTGACCAGCTCTTGAATAATATCAAGGAGGGGAATGATCAACAGCTGTGGACAGAGATAGTGGAACATGACGGCCGGACTGAGGAAGTTGTTCCGCTCAAACCTCTCATGGTTTTGCCAGATGTCAAGACACGATGGGATTCAGTTTTTTACATGCTTTGTCGTCTGTATTATCTGCGTCAGGTGAGCCGATTTTGTGCCTCACCCATGTGACCTCTTACATATTTAAACTCCCTCAGCCTGTTCAGGAATTTTTTTCTGTCAATCGGGATGCACGAGCTATGTGAAATCAACTCATGTCAGAACATTGGGACCTGTTGGAATTAGGGGACTTCATGGTAGGGCCAAATATCTCATTTGAGAATAAAAATAATGGACTGATGGGACGAATATTTTCCCAAAATAAAAAATATTCCACAAACAAGATTTAATCTTGTTTGTGGAATAAACATTTTTTGGGGAATATATATCAGCTTTCATAAGCCACCTGTGACTGCCTTGACCATTGCTGCCATGGCCGAGAAGACCGTCCCAAGGACGAGATTGTGAAGCAGCTCCACAGAGGGGCCTTCGATGGCCAACAGAAGGTTACTGCTGCTTGGCCCGAGGTTCCTTCCTTGCATCGGCAGTCCACTGGCAGTAGATTCTTTCAGTGGCATTGTTGAGAGAAGGCTTGTGTTAGCTGATGTAGGGAGGGGTCTGTCCAGTGACTAGATGGTGCAGATAAGGTGTTATTGAATAGCATGTGAGGGTGTGTGCCTGGTGTGTTGAATTAATAGTAGAAATATATCCTGGAATTTATTCAAACAGGATGATCACAGATTTATTCCACAAACAACGAATATATTTGTCCAATCAAATGAATATATATATTCACAAACAAGATAATACCCCCTACCGTGAAGTCCCCTATTGATGGAGTTGATTCCGCAGGTATGACGAGATTTCAGTGTGTGTATGATTATTCAGTTAGTTGCAACAGCAACCGCACAACATACAGAGTCGCTTGGCAACTGACAACACACCCATGCTTGCCTCAATTATTCCTGTCTTTGAACTTTTTATGCAGGCTTGGAAGTCCATGAAAGCAGATCCTGTTTTGTGTACTCAAAACATCTCCCATTTCATTGATGCTGGTCTCCAGATTGTGCAGAAGTATTATCAGAAGCTGAGAAAGAACCACACTTATATCATTGCAATGTGTATGAGCTATGTTGTTCCTTTTCTCCTCATCCCTTCATTCACCTCTCACCAGTCATCAACCCGTGCATTCGCTTTGAATGGATCCGAAAGAATTGGACTGCAGCCGAGCAGAAATTTGCAAAGGATATCATTCTTCAAAAGGTCTGTGTCTTGATGATTCTCCGCACTTTTTCCACATCCTGAAATGAATAGGTTCAGCTGCAGTCCTATCAAATCCAAACGACAAACGTGGGTCCAAAAGTGTCCGGTTCCAGCTCTTCGAGCCCCCTGATGGTGTATCACATTCTCAATAGAGAGCCTGCGCCAAAGCCGCATGCCGCTTTTTGATTGCGCAAAAAGTGACATGCAGCTTTTTTCCTCCCCCCCTCTAAAGGCCATTATGACTGTGTAATAGAATTGGAGTATCAGAAATTTTACTGCCAGGTACTATTTGTAAAAAGCTGCATGCCGCTTTGTGCAAGTGCCAAAAGCGACATGCCGCTTTGGCGCAACCTCTCTAATCTGGCTCTCGCAGCTCATCCCAGACACGTCCTGCTGCTGCAACATTGACCCTACTTTTGAGTAGGCTGAAACAGTTTTGTGACACCACACAAACCTTGGATTTCTCTGCCAATGCAAATTGTTTAAATAGTACCGAGTGGTCAGCCAAAGTTGAGATGACACATTACATGGACAGTAAGATCCCCTTGCCCATGTTGACTACGATGATTAGCTACTGGACAGTAAGTGCACATTTAGTCTCTTAATGACCATTCTCATTGCATTCTTCAGACAACTGGGGCTGTGACGTGGAGCCGGATCTATCAGCTATTCCTGGACTACACGTCAGTGCAAGCGACATCAGTCCCATCCGAGCGTGTATTTTTGTCCTCCACCAAAACTGACACCAAGCGACGCAACCGCTTGAGTCCAGCTTTGATGGAAGCCTTGCAAATGCTCAAGTTCAACTTCAAAAAGACCCGACTTAATTTCATGGCGGAATTTCAGCCAGTTCTGGATTTGGATGTTGATGAAGATTGGTTGCATCAACTAGCTGGGGGAAGCGAATGAGGACAGTCAAAAGAAGGTTCTGAGGAAGATTTTTGATGACTCAGAGCTGCGGGACCTCTCATATTTTGATATGCCTGAGGGCAATTAGCACGAAATGTTGTATTTATATAAATTTAGAATGTATGGCACTCAATACTGTTCACGACCCTCAGAATTGTACTTCAGAGTACTGTAGTGATAAAAATTTGAATTTGAAAAAAAAAAAAAAAAAAACTCGACTTAGTCAACTCAAGTCGACTTCAAGTCACTTGCAAGTCTGAGTCAGCATAAAGTCGAGTCAAGTTGAGTCACATCAAAGACTTTTGCGACTCAGACTTCAATCAACTCAACTTTCCGAGTCGTGACAACATTAACCCCGCACTCAGCATCCCTGGACACTTGAACCACACAGGGGATTAAACTAAGTCAGCTTGGTCACCCATACTTAGCGCTGTTGGGGGCAGCATCATCTCCCTATAAGCAGTTGTGCATCTCTTGGTGTTCAGTGGGTTGAGCATGCTGGTTAGCTGAGGGGTTTAAAATGGCCAATCTAGACACATAGAATTACTTCATGTACTCTGATTTGATTTCTGGGCTCTGGTGTTGTGAGAGCATGCAGGCAGCCATCCCATGCTGTTTGTATATATTTGCCTGTTAATAAGATCAACTTGAGGAAGATAAAAGGGTGTAGTGAGGAGAATGAAAACAAGTGGCGTTGGATAGGGACAAAAGAAATATAGAATTGAACACTCAGTGGAATCAATCTTGAAGGTCAGGCCAGTGGTTCTCCACGTGAATGAGATGAACCAGATGCCACATCTGCCTGTATTCCAATACCCCATGTGCTAAACCTTTGGGAGAGAGCAGGGACATGAATTCCTGGCTGAGAACCATCCTCAAGAGGATCAGCTGAAGGACTGTCTTGAAGTCCTCATGTTGCTTCTGAATTGGTAAGCCCATTTCTTTCTCAAAAAGATAGTGTTAGTATTGCCTGCATAATTGAGATAGAAATGGTTGATGAGTTGTTGAAACACAGCTTGATTCATCGGTCCAACTCCCAGTTCAATGTTTCAGTAATGCACAGGGAATGATGAGGTATCGCCTCTGAACCCATTACAAATTTCAGATCAGTGGAGTTTGGGGTCCTTGCAATAGATGTGTTCGATCAGCAGTGCAATGATCTCGTCCCCAAGATGGTACTCTATGGGAGCCTTGTATATGTAGGTTAAGCAGAGATTGGCTTGACGATATGAGTGGTATGGCTGGTCATCAACCAGATTGTCCCATGCAGCTGTTAATGAGGGGGAGGTGAGCAGTGGGTGGTTGTCATAGGTGCGTAGGACACCTGGATTACCAACATTGAGCTTGCTGATCAGATGAAACCTGTAGTGTGTGGTGTTGGTGAGGGAAAAGAAAGCCCAGGGATTAGAGTGGGGAGACATGAGAAGATTTGAGTGGTGGAGTCCAGATGCAGTGACCTATAAGAATTTATACAGTAAGCATGGAAAAATCTGCCTCATTTCTCGCACACACTGCCAAAAGGTCTGTATTAATAAACAGGAATAGAAATGTAGGTGAAAACATGGGAATAGGAGAAGGATTCAATGAGAAAGCAATCAGCTTGTGCCACCAATAACAGTTATGAGGCTCTGGCAAAAGACATCAACTGCATAGTCTTATTTTGATCAGAAATTTAAATGGCAGCTGGCATTCTGCTATCGGTATTGTGGTACATGCCAGTATAACAATAACTGCTGCTCCCTTATCTGCACAGGGTATATATGAGAAACAAAAACAAAAACAAAAACATATATATTTGGAATGCCGAGCGATCACTGCTGATGGCTTGTGTAACACTCCGGCTTGTTTTGACAGTCACCCTGGTGCCAGGCTGGCAGCCGGGAACTATTTGTATCAACAACATGGACCCATCAAACCATCATTCTCGGCTTAAACGAGCCGACTTGAGTGGTTTTCTGTCCACGTATAGAGACAGCAATTCCGGCAAACACCCTTTGAAGGGTGCTTTGAGCTGTATTAACTCTTGGGCTCCATTGGGCCTGACGGTAGGTACATATGTCAAAATCAATTTATTCACAGTTTTTCCGATTTCATTGTTTTTGAGCTTGATCTTTGTGTAAAAACCCATCTGCCACGGGGATACCCCCACATCCCCTTCTGGTGCTCGCTGCTGGGCCCACTGTGGGGCCATTTTTTTCCCATTTGGTTTAACCTCAATGTCTAAGGTCTTTTAATTAACCTGATCTGCTGAAGAGCTGAGTCCTAACACCCTCATTCCCGAGGTGTGTCAGCACACGGCAGCTGTTCCCAAATTGCAGCAAATAAGCGAGAATGTGACAAGGCCCGACTGATAGCCTGCATGGCCAGATGATCATGCCGTGGTATGTCCGGTTTTCATTTTTGTTTCTCGTTAGTACCGATCTGCACATAATGTCTGCAGCATTTTTTTCCAGTAGTGCAACGACTCAGCAGCGGCGGTACAGGGTTATTACGGCTGCATCAACTATGCCAATGTTGAGCAGACTTCGGGTGCCGGCTCCTATGGTATGAGCATCTCAATGCCCAAACACTCATAATTTATCCTCTCACCACAATTGTATTGTAATATTAAACTGCAGTGATGCTGAACTGGCCAGTTACTGCCGGTTCTCCGCTGCTGATTATATTGCTGACAGCTGTCAGTGCAACACTTCGTTACTTCTCTCACCACCACATCACATGTCCTACTCCCCGACACCCTGACTTCATCCTCGTCTTGGGAGCATGTCAGGAAGTCGGGGTTAGCACTGGGGCTCCTCTGAGCTTCACTCCTCAAACTTATCCTCATCCCCAGCCTTCCCCATTGCCCATTGGCCTCATTTATCTCCAATGGCTAATTCAGGTCTTGTTTGCATGGTGCATGTCATCACCATGACTCTCCCTTTGCCTTGGGAGCATGAAAGGAGGTTGAGGTGAGTTTTTGGAAAAGCCATGGTATGCATCCCCACTCTCTTCATTCTTTTATCATCCTCAATGCAAAGCATTATTGTGGGCGATACTCTTATTTTTATAATCCATGAAGCCTCCTCTTGTGATTTAGCATTCATGGTGCTTTCTTTTCTCTCTCTGTCACGCTAGCATATCTGGTCCTGTTATCTATCTCAACTGTTTATTGGATTCTATGGGTTCTCATTAGATACTGGGGTCGGAGTTTCACTCTGAGAAACCCGAGTAATATTAATGTCTAAGTCGACTTGGGGGGGTCAAGTCAGAAGTCGCAGCAGCACTAGCCACCGGCTCTCGTTCTTCATCACCCTCTTTAGTTTGGTGTCAAGGCTGTGGTATGCAAGACCCTGATGGTGATGACAACCCAGATGAAGTGCAATGTCAGCAGTGCAAACTCTGGGCACATATAAATTGCTTGACTTTGGATGTGGATTGGCCCGCCGCCACCCCACCAAGAGTCGCGCCGTGATTTTGTCGGACAACAAACGACGAACCCGCCCTCCCTGTGCCGACAGGCACCGTGCCCAACATCCTAGCCATGTCTGCCATGCCCGCTGCATCTGCCCTGCCCCCCCGCGTCCAACCCGATGATGACAATTGATCCCATCTTGCTCGCGTAGTATAAGTCATGTATTCACCCGCTTTTTTCAATAAATATGGCATTTTTGGTCTGTATTACAAGTCTCTAGCTCTGAGAAGTAAGGGGGGAGGTACGGTATGAGGCGCATGACGTCGGCAATGCGCGTGACAACGGCACCGACGTGCGTGACAACGACACCGACGCGTGTGACAGTGCTGTCAACAGGGATCATTGACAGCAGAGATCAATATCATCCCATTTGGGACAACGGCGTTAGCATCCCAATCAGGCACAGTTACCGGCTAGCAACCGTGCCGAACTGCTCAGGAAATCGTACAAGTTGGTTTGCGGAAAGTTTACCGGCGGGTATTATCGGTGGGCTAGGGAATCACCTACTTTTGATACACAGGAGCCGCCGGATCACGATCCGCTTAGGCCGGCTGATCTGTTGCTAGGTAAGGGAAGGGTAGGTGGAAAACTGGAACCGGCCGCTTCTATGGCCAAACAGGACCAAAGCTGCCGCTTCGATCAACGGCGGTGCCCGTCCTCAGTACCAGAGATCGACACTGCCTCCAGCGATTGATTCGGAGCAATAGTTCGGCCCGTGCTGCGAGTTCAGGGTTATTCTGTCGGCGACACTGGGGACGAAAATGGATGAAAGAATTCTCGGCCATATGGTGAACCACGGAAAAGTCCAAGGTCGCGTTCGACGTGGCGAGTCGAGGAGGCCGGAGATTAACGTCCTATAATAACCGGGTCAGTATAACATCAACCGAGACCAAAAGTCGAAAGAATAACACACGAAGGTCCTTCTCGGCTTTCCTCGCAACCACAGCAATCAAGTATTGATTCGAAGTGTCCGTGATGAGGCCGGCGAAATTCGGGGTGAGGTACTGCTCGTTTGTAATTTCGTTGGTTCGGATAATGCTTGGGTCGGGCCACTCGTCCTTTGGCCCAACGCCGCAAAAATCCCGAAAGATCTTGGACACGAATTTCTGTAGCAAAATGAAATGACCTCTCCCACGAAGTTAACAAGCCCTGACCTGAGTAGCCGTTCGTACCGGTACGAGCTCTGGCGGTAGTTTGTCGCTCCCCAAATAGAAGGGGGTGCCGTGGGCACTCTGCTGCAGCACGCTGGGGTCCAACGGCGGACAGTCGGCGTCTGGAACGGACGGGATAGGCGGTGCAGGTGGAACCCCCCGTTCCTTACGTGCTGCGCGCCTTCCGGCTTGCTTCTTGCGCACGGCGGCGGCCTCGCGGGGATCAGAGACAGTGTTCAAAGAGGGAGGAGGGTCAACCGGCGCTGGGCGGCTTTCGAAGGAGGAGATGCGAGCATGAAGCGCATTATTATCCCGCTTAAGTAACTGATTTTCTTGATCGAGATGATCTTGTCGCAAAGTCACCTTCGCAACCAGCGCAGCGAGATCCGAAGCGATGGGGTGATTGAGAGCAGGGCCATTGCCGTAGGGGAGCTGTGGCGATGAAATAGCGCGCATGCCTCCGCGGCCGTGAGTGGGCGTGGGCGGCTCGAATGAGTTGGCGGCACGGCCACTCCGTATGGTACTTCAATCATCGGTGAGCTCTGATTCATACAAAAAATTGTAAGGAAGCGTACGGCGGTGGTGGTCCAGGCCCCATATGCGTAGGGACTGCGTTGGGATGACGCCCATATCCGGTGAATTGAGGGAAAGCTCCGGAACCCTGAGTAGAGAAGTCGCGCTTCGGGTCTTGCTCTGGTGGACAAGTCGTCTCGATATCGTCTGGCAAATAGAGGCGACCGTCGTAGTTGTTCCCGTACATGGTGGACGAGAAAGAGCCACGAAACGCTTGCATATTTTCCCTGGTTTCAAGGGCCATCCAAAGCGAGACCATGCAAAGTGCATGTTCACAGAAATTGAAGTTGCAGAAACAGTGAGTCTCTTACCAATATCTCAACGCCGACAAAGGCAGATGTCTCTCTTAAATGAGCTCGGGAAAAGTTTCAAAGGTATATAAGGTTCTCTGGATTCGTGGCAGGGATTAAAATGGTGGGAAACCATGAGAGCGCAAAAATGAGAAACCAAGATCAAACTCCGCCATCACTTCCGGCGGTTGCCGGCATCCATGCAATTAGAGTGCAACTTGGAAGTTTTGACGGGAAAGCAGGGTTAAGTCACGAATCAAGTGTGTTGAATGGATGCGAGAGTCATTTGGGCAATCTCTGTTCTCACGTACACCCTCCTAGTGGCAGAAACTATGAAGCCGTTCCACGGCCGTGGCGGCCGTGTTTCAACGGGCCGTCGAGGTGGGAACCCCAGTAATATACGCGGAGCTAGCAACCGGCTGATCGGCATCGGTCGGCATCGCGTTTCAGCGGCATCCAGTGCCGACGCAGAGGATCCCAATGGAATCCGCCGGCCCACGGTAAGGTCTAGCTCAGGTATATTGGACCTCACTGTATATCAGTGGACCTTCTTTCGAAGGCTCGTCCATTGATTTCCATCAATTCTCACTGCATTCCAATGTAATTTCGCGCGTCGGCGGCTCTTTCAACGCGCTGAACTACATCGCAGTCCAGTGGATTTCAATGGACCTAGACCGTGCTCATCCCATTGGTTTCTTCCCATCTCCAATGTACACCGTTCAGTTCCAATGGACCACAATGGTGCACATCTGCAACAGAAAACCAGCGGTTGCCATTGGTTTCCGGCGTGAATCGTCGGAATCCAGTGGTTCACCCAGACAGAAGGACTACTGATTTCTTCATGAAATGAATGAAATTGAATTTGCCAGTCAAGACCTTCTTGAACCAGAATTCCCATTCGTGAACATGTAGTCTGGCGGTGCTATAACTCGTAAACGGCCGACCAGATCCATAAGTGTCCTTAGATTTGATATGAAATGAAGTAGTCATCGCGGGCTACGTCATAGTGAGGTCTGAAAGGTCACTTTATTAGATGATTTCAGATCTGTGCCTGGGTCAAACATTGGTGAAGAATGGAAGACAATTCATGCAAATTTATTAGTGTTCGATGCCGCTCACTAAATCAACTTTGTTGTTACTTAGAGAACGGTAACATGAAGTCAACGCTTCTGAGTAACCACTTGCCTATTTTCTATCACGAGTTGGACTTCAGCTACCAACTAACTTCGCTCTCCTGCTCTCAGATGAAACTCAACTTCGGGTTCCTTCCCTGGCGATAAGTTACACCCATTAGATTCACATCACAGTAGCTGAGGATTTTTCAGTAACATGAAATACATCTTTGTAACAAGCTTTACTGATCTCCCGTCGCCTCTGCCCAGAATGCCTCTGTGAGGCCCAAATCTTTCTTCTGAACTCGTTGTTCCACTCTTTCCGCATAAATCATCATCACAACGTGAATGAAGAAGTCGTCCGCTGTGCTCTAGAGAATCTCGTCAATCAAGCATAAAATGGAATTCAAGTCGCAGCTACCTTTGATTGGGGAATCATTTCGGATTGCAGCAGGGATGAGCTGCGACAGCAAAGCAGAGTACTTCTTGCTGCCATTTGCGGTGGTCGAGAGTTGAACGGGGAAGTCGTCGACAATCACCTGACGAAGGCTCTTCTTGTGGTCGAGTTCGTCGTAGAAATTAACGTGAACAATGCCTGCAGTGGTCGAGTTAAATATTATGACAAAACACAGGCTGACTTACCTTTCATCCGCTGATTAATGTCGACCGTCTCGTCTTTAATTTCAGGCTCTGGAGTGGCGAAAACGTTGCGAGGGGCAGGATCGCCTTCCTCGCTCGAATCAGAGCCTCGGGGAAAGTCACTGAGGCGAGGCAATATAAAAATACGAATGAGCACTCACCGTTCTCGTGCTCGGACTCAGTGGTGTGTCTATGCCCACCAGACGAACGCTTCGCAAACGACGGAGGGGGATCCGTCTTGGCGCTCTTCGCGAGCAGGGTCCTATTAGCACTGGTCCCAAATGAAGTCAGCCTCAGAGGATAATCTGTAATTTTTTGCTTACCCGGTTGCCGCAGGTTGGGGCTTGGTCGCCTCGACCTCTTCCTCAGCTGCCTTGACGGCACTGGTCTTGGGACCGTTCTTGGGGCTGGAACGGTGGGCGAACAGAGGTACGAGGCGAGGGTCGTCCGCAAGCTCTGGATGATCCTTCATATGACGCTGGATCGCGCGCAAGAGGGCATCCTTCTTGAGCGTAGCGTCCAATTTCATGAAGGCGGCAAGGCTCTGAAGCTCGCCGATGAGCTTCCTGTTGAGCGGGCGATCCGAGAGCACAAATGGAGGGTCGAATGGAGTGGACATGGTGGGCAAGAAATAAAGATGCGACCGACCGTGCTTGGAGACTTAAGGAATCACTGGAAATCACAGGCAGACATCAAAAAGGACCGAAAAAGGGCACCAACATGGCGCCATGATGGCATATTTTGCTTAACGGGGCGGGGCCATATGGACCTGAAACACATCCAGCAGTCTGCGGTGGACTCCAGCAATTTACGATGGAATCCAGTGGCTGTAGACACGAGAGGAGTCCGGTGATCTCCGGTGGTGATTGGCGGAATCTGTCAAGCCCAGTGGTACACAACGCACTGCCCATCAGCGTCCGCCAACGGCCGCCGGTAACCAGTGGTGGCCATCGGTGGCCGCCAGTGACTTTGCTAGTTGAGGGTATATTACTCCGTAATTTTGCTGAGCCACAGGTCCGTTTCTATCGGTTATTCCTGCTACCGTTAGGTACTATATTTGCACTTGCACAGCAAAATGCACTAGAAGCGCAAAATGCATTCGCTTTCGCTCAGTTTTTGTCCAATCATCTTCGGAAGTACCGGAAATCGAACCGACAGGTGTCTGAATTGAGAATATAAAAAAACGTTGAAGGAAAGCGGACCGATGTTGAGGGCTATACTGCCCCGAGCGCATCAAACCCCTGATGCTGTAGCAAAATTCGTCTCACTGTGTTTTTGTAGTGAGTGAATTTTTGAGAGACATTCATACGACATATATAAGCATACTACTGTAATACACAAAAAACCTGGACCAAAATGGAGGCGGGGCAGGACCCAGAGATAATTCTTGGATGATTCCAAGCTGTCGGGCGGAGTTTGAATTCTCTCGCTTAGCTTACAATATTGGTCCTATGGTCGTTCCGCCTCGATTTCGACCCCAGTTTCTTATGCAGGACATTTCTATAAGCCGTATAAGTGTTCGTTCAAATTCCCATGAATTCCATTGGCTCAAAATTACGGTGCATTGAGTTTTACTGCAGCATTTGGGGTTCGCTGTGCTTGGGGTAATATATCTCTCAATATCGGTCCGTTTCCCCTCAACTTTTTTTCATATTCTTAATCCAGACCCCCTGTCGGTTCAATTTGCGGTACTTTCGAAGATAAGTGGGCCAGAACTGAGCCCAAGCGAATGCATTTTGCTCTTCTAGTGCATTTTGCTGTGAAGTGCAATTATAGTAAGGGTTTCTACAGAGCGCCCGATTTTCGAGTTTTGGCAGCAAACTGCGATTTTTGTCAGCAGGTTATGCGTCAGCATCCATTCTCCAGGGCCAACGGCGACCCAGTATTTCGATGTGGCAGGTCGAATGACTCTTCAACAGGACAGGTAGACTGGTACATATTTTGACGTGACAGGTCAACTGGCATTTTGCCGTGGCAAATCGACATGGCAACTTTCTTGCTCTCGCACCTCCACTATGCCCCTCACTGGAGGATATACAAAGCCCGGAAGATTGATTTATTTCAGGTGAAGAAACGATCAGACACATTCGGCAAAATGTGTCTGCTCTCGGCTTAGATGCGACACTTACTTTTTCGAGCTCGCTCGCGGCGGATCAACGGTTTGCCTGTGCAAACCTGGCAGTATTTAAATTTTGCATTCCTCTTTCCTACCACCACTATCCCCAACCTCCGCGACATTTCCGACGCGTCCCCGGCGCATTAAATGGCCGTCTCCACGGAAAACAGCACCTCAAGGCACGGTTGTTGAGCTGGACCCATAGCGGGAGGTCGTGTAAGCTTATTGGTATGTTGTCAATTCGTTTATCTACCCATCTGCACTGACCTATGTTTTCAATGCTCAACACAACCGGCGTTCACCAGCAGCACGTCAAATGTGAAGTCACCCGATCGACCACAGGAAAATATCCCGCGGGCCACGGCATTCCTGCGCTCCTATCCCAGATTCGGCGCGCAACTAAACCGACCCGGAATCGCACCGCAATCTCCCGGTGGCAAAAATCCGAGCGAATCTTGCGATAGTAAGGCTTTCGTTCGTTTTTTCTGAACACACGGGACGGCTTTGAGAGAAATCATTTTTAGATGAGCCGTACTACATTTCAGACGACAACAACATGCACGCGCTAGCTGCCGCGCCCTTCAATAAGATGCGCTCCGTTCACTCTAAACGTGAAGCATCTATTTAACTATTCTCTGTAGTTCGGTACCCTGCAGTTGTATGCGAGCCCAATGGCAGGCTTGCAGGCAGTAGAAAATACCTCCAAAAATGTTGGTAGTTTGTGATTTTGAATACTAATGCAATACCTGCTGTCGACGCACTAAAATGTATACCGTCCAACAGACTGGCGGAAGTCTGGCAACACAGTATGCTCTATGCATGTCAAGCTCATTCCGAGAGCAAACAGGTTCCGAGGCACTTCCCGAGTCCACTAAAACTATCGAGACGCAACGGCAACAACCATTGATTAAACCTCTGTCCTTTTAAAATATTGCTTCTTTAAACAGCCTTTCATTTTTTACACATTTATTATACCTAGCCCCGAATCAAGTAGCATACTAACATCTTTAATGTTCCTGGTACTGACTTAGGTTCCAGGTCTACAATCAGCGAACGCGGTACTTTTTTTCACGTTCAGATCATGGTCACGGCATCGAACCATCTGACTAACGGCCGACGGTCCGGCGTAACTTGAGGTTCATCTTGCTCTTGGGCTTGCTCTCGAATCGGAGTCGCTTGGGTTGCAACATCTGCTCAACAAGTTAACAACCGGGTCTTTCTCCCGGTCAGGCACATCGCCCCACGGGCGTGCGAGCGATGCATCTATATTCAGCAAATATTCAGAGTTAGGGCTGCCGTCCGGAACAATGGCCACGGTTCGACGGTACCCGTGGCACGGGTGCCGTGCCCGTTCCATCGGCCACTTTGCCAGGGTTCAACAGCATGGGTTTGCACTTTGACGGCCCGTTGAAAGACGGCCGTCACAGCTGTGAAATGGCTTGTTTTTTTCCAGTCATCGGGAAGGCATGATTTCGAGTCCCTTGCGAGTGAATCAGGATTCAGTGAATGCACAAGGAAAGTTGACAGCGAAACCGACTTGAAAGTCTGTGATCACTTACGGCAATTGCCGATATTGCCGCAACTTGACAGCAGGTTGCAAGTTTTGGAGGCAAGAAGTGTCAGGGCACAAAAACCATGCTGAATGTGTGTCGGCGACACTTGAGACACATAGGTACGGGTTGCAGGTTATGGCCAAATCCAACCCGCAGAAACTCGGACCCGACCCGTGGATCCGACAGGTCTAGCTGCCGGTCCAAATGACCACTCAGAGTGCGGATTTCCACCCCTAAAAAACCCACCTAGCACCAGTACACCCCTGTTGTGCCAGCAAGCATTTTATTTGAAGTCATTTCAAGCTGTACTTACCGAAAAAGAAAAATCACCTTGCACCAATGCGGAAGAAAGAACCCATAAAAGGAAAACCCGCTGAGGGCAGGCATGTTAGTGATCAATTCCATAACAGTAATTTCTTTGGCTCACCTTGTGCAGATTTCCGGCCCCAAACGACCCTCATAGCACTATTATATTCGTTTTCTGCCTGCGAGTATTTTAAAACAGCACTTGGTCTGGGGTATTTTTATTTGTTCGTCCTCATTCACTGCGCTCTCGTCAATATATTGATCCTTTTCGTGCAGTTGCAACTTCTCGAAACGCCGTTCCAGGTCGAGTTCCTCGTCGCACCTGATATTCCTTCACCCACTAAAGATGTAGCTACTGTGCGCACCGTGTCCGGTGATACGGGGAGCATGGCGTACATCCTCGTCCATGAAGCTGGTCATTTTGTGCGTATCTCTTTGATGTGGTCGTATTGACTTTCGCGATCTAATGCATTAATAGATGGTGAAAGACCAACCGGCGCTCGCGGAGAAGGTTGTGTGGCATTGGATCGTAAACAAGCCGTTCTTTTCACCATTTAATGGTCAGTCTGGGCTGTTTCGACACTCTGGTACAACTAAGATTCTGTGAAAAAATATTGGGATAAATTTGATAATACAAAATACAAGGCTTTCTTCGATATCAAATATTTCCCGAATTCTGTCTGTTATTACTCCCGATCAACCTCCATTCTAACCCACAGACCCCCCTGATGCCGGTACATGTTAGGATGCACTGGACATTGCAAGCCGATGATGAACAGACCTTCGCAAACATGGTCAGATGTCTGCCGAGCATAATCTTCTCTGTCGCCTGTGAGCCCTTGCACATCTTCCAGCTCTGCGGGGGCCTCGTCAATTCCGGTTGGGCGTCAGCCGCGAGGCTGAAGGCCGAGAAGCTCTGGAGTAGACGGACGAGGAAGAATGAGGCCTCATTGTACGCGAACTAACGCAAGCTTTCAGCGAATCCAGGGATACGTAAGGTTCGCTGCTAACGCACCTGTTGACCAAGACATATCCTCGGCCCTATAAAGAGGGGATTACAGAGCAGATCGAAGAAGAAGAAAGAAAGAATAGTGTACCGGCATTAAAAGGTAGGAAGATGAATGGATTCGGGGTCAAGTATCTTTCAACTCGGTCGTCCAGAAAACGGTCGGGATCAAAAGTTAATGCTGGGGTGACATGTTCGTTGAGAATCGCGTGCATGAGGAGAAGGAGAAAGAACTTACCGTCAGGACCCCACAGGTCCGTACGCCGGTGCATCAAAAAGACGCTGTAACGGATTCTTTTGTTCCATGCTCATCAGTGCAACTGTGTATAGGGGAAGACGAAGGGAACGACCTTGTGTTCGGAGTCACATACAGTGGTTTATCTCCAGGTTTGATGGCAGGCCAAGTTGTTGCGTTTTTAGATGTTCGGGAGTTAAATGGCCTGGGTGGCACATGAAGCAAGAAACGTATCCTATCATGAATGGGGAGCTTACACAGGAGGATAAAGCCTCAGAGTTTCTGACATATTATCAGCGCGAATTTTGAAGCCTCGGATTGGATCAATGTACCGTTAACGAAAGCCCGCAAATATTTCATGTCGCGTAAATCATCGTAGGTGGGCATTCTGGAACTCCCGACCACGTCGATAATCTCTTTACGCAGTCTGTCCGCCATGTCCGGATGTTCCGCGAGCATGTAAACCGCAAAAGTCAGGGTCGCAGCAGTCTGTACATTCGCGGGTAGGATGGTAACTTTTTCGGGGACATATACGCACAGTGTCTCTGCCAGCAACCAAGATGTTGAAAATCGAGTCTCGAATGACTTCCTTGTCTGGGTTTGTCGATATCAGTACTTGTGTCGAGCTAATGAAGAATCAAGATGCACTATCAGTGGCCTGAACCAGATAGCTCAAGAACGTCGTAGGTTCCTCCTCGAGTTTGATATCAGCTTGTTCGGCCCTTCTCTTCTCCAGCGCAGCGTTAAGAATCGGCTCAATATACGCGTCAGCAATCTCCCTATGCGGCTTAACTCGGTCCTTCCAAAATTCTGCCAGCGGCCATTTGGTGGAATAGGCTCCACGGTCCACCATCAAGGTTTGACCCTGAGAGAATGCTGTAGCATAGATGTTGGACGGGTGGTTGAGGAAATGCGCAGAATTGACGATGGGGGCGGACTCGGGGTAGGGGAGGCCAGCTGATGTCGAGTCGACGGACTTTCCGAAGAGGAAGTCGGTGGCTGAGTCGAGGGTGAAACGAGATACGCAGTCCTGCTCGAGTGGGGTCATGGATGAATGGAAAATTAGAACACGACAATACCTGAATGTCTATAGCGAATCCTTCCACGAGACGTTGCTTCATGCGGGACAGGATGTCTTGCGTATGCGTGTCGAACAGCTCGAAGTTGCTGATACGCTCTGGGTCCGATTAAAATCTTCGCGAGCGCCGTTTTTTTGCAACACTGACCTCGGTTGAAAAAAGGTCGGCTCATGGCTCGATGGAATCTAATGCCTGGTTTTCAGGATCGGCCGTGGGCAAATTTTGAAGGTACCTACTTCCACATCTCGTCGTCGGTGTTGAATACGCCTGCGAACCAAACATTGAGGGAAGTGGGCCTCAAAACTCGTAGCAACACATACCAAACCCGAGCAAAGATTGACCCATGCGACCCGCATCGGGACCTAAAATTCGTATTTATTCTTCTTATTTCAGGGAACAGCAGACGCACCTTTCCAATAGTTGTCGAATTCAGTTGCTAAAATGGTCTTGACAAAGTCTTATTAGCACATCTTTGGCCATACAGATCGATCCGATTACCTTTACGTGTTCCGGCTCAGTGGTGAATATCTGTGGATGTTGGATGTTACTCCTCAGTACTCAGTATCTTGCGATCTCTTCAGCACTCACCAGCCGGTCACACAGGACTTTGGCCATGACTGTGTTTCCATATCTATCGCACCAGTCTAGGAGAAAGTCGCCTGAAATTCCGAGCCGGTTAGTAGGGAAGAAAACGTATATTGCGAACTGAGATCATCTACTGACCAGGATAAGATGATTTCCCTAGTGCGGAGAGCAGATAGAATCCTCCCGGCCATTTATCGTGTACCACAGGGATCGGGACCGCACCGCGGGCAGCGGCATCTCTTGCGTACTGGAATTCTCTGTACATGTAAGTGATAAAAACCCCCACAGGCTGTGCAATGAGCGCGACGAGGACACAGCTCCACATCGGGAGTGGTGGAAGTCTCAAGTCCAGGAGGGGAAGACTACGGGTGAGAAACACATATGTAAGGAGAGACGGTACAAGGGTTATGGGTAAGACTTGAGCGATATACTTGGGAAAGGTGAGTTAAGTATCACTGAGCGCAGGGGGAAAGTACGTACGGCGAGACCTGGAGGCACCTCCATAGCAGAATAGTGGGACGGAGACCAAGATTCCGACGGAGCTCACCCGTGTGGACCCGAGACTTATATACGCACACGCTGACTGGCGCCAAATGACGGATCGCGGACCACGGGTGCGACGACGCCAAACTCAAGGCCGAGCTAAAACTGATCATGTCTCTAGAATCGGCCAAATGCTGCCATATTACGGACCCGATCTTCCGTTTGTAAACGGATCGTGGAAAGTTGACAACTTCGAGATGGTCAGGGGGTCACTGAAAGCAATAGTAGACCGGTCAAGGAACGTCAATCAAAACAAACGAACCCCGAGGCCCGTTGCAGTATGATTCATGCATTGTAGATCGCCATATCTACGAGAATATGACGGCTGACGCAATGCAAAGCAAGTCTCCAGCATAAGGGAAGGGGCCCCCGTCGACGCCGCTCGTGCACGAGAAAAAAAAGACAGGCAAAACAACGAATATTCGCGGACAGATCACGAAAGAAATCAAAGCCCTTCTGCCGGCTGGGCAGTATGGGAAGGCAGAGATACAATTTCGCGGATGATGGTCCGCTATAGAGAAGAGGAAGACAAAAAAAGACAAAACAGAAAGGACATAAAGCGGAAGACGGCGCGCGCGGGCAAACGGGCCCAAGGGCAAGCCCAACAAGCGCGAGACCCTGGTAGACGCAGAGCAAGTTCTTCCGCTTCGGCACGGGGTGTTTGTGCTCCGCATTTGCGCATTCTCCCCCGCTGCTTCAGAACTCCGAAAACGCCTCGCCATGCCTAAATCTAAACGGGTATATTGCACCCCGGAGTCATTTCCTGCGCATTTTCCGTGATTGCGAGTGCGGTGGCGCGCTGATGCCCACCGGATGCGCCGGCCTCGGACGGGGGAGGATCACGGCGTGCTTGACCGTTGGTGGGTCACCGAATTCCACGACGGGAGGACGGGGAAGGAGATAGGCGGGGTAACGATGAGACGGATATTGTCCTGCAATTGTCCGCGGCAGCGCAACTGCGGCCACCGGATGCGCCGACCTCGGACGATGAGGATCACGGCGTGTTTGACCGCCACTGGGGTCGTGGAATGACGGGAGCACGGAGGAGGGAGGGGGGCCCGGAGGGACGAGGACGCGCGGCATTGGGGTGGACGAGGAGAAGAATAGATGAGATTGGGAGGCCCTGAGACGCGCACGGCGACCGAAGGGAGAGCATGCAAGGCTCGCCTTACGACGTTACATAGAGCACCTAGAGCACCGTATTGCAAGCCCGGAGTGGCAATAACTTGCTTCACCGCATGTACATGAAGCATCGTCATGATCAGCTCGCGGCGGAAGTGGGAGAGAGGACGACGACGATGGCAAGTACGCACCTGAGTGCGGTGCATTTGTGCTGACCCAGACACTGCAAGTCGGCGCTAACAAGCTCGAGCTCGGGTCGTTTCTTGTCGTGGTATCAGGTGCGGCGGCGAAGATGGCTATACAAACCTCGGATGTACGGCGACACCGCGTCCTGACTCAGCCGCGTCCTTCCCTTGCGCACCTTTCCGTCCCGATGCCAAGCGCAGGAGGCCTGGATCAGACTGACGCCGGGCAATAACAGGGCGCCGACGATGATGCATGGGGCGTGTGAGATGGAAGGACGGATAACTTGTCCACTAGGAGAGGACTGAGCCGCTTCGGAATCTCGTCGGGGTATGAATTCCGGGCGATGATCGATGACGAACCAGGTCCACGTGGCAATGATTCCCACCCGTTTCCATTTCCGACGTGTCGACGGCCCGTCCATACGGACACCTACCCGTCTGTAGGCTAAGGCTGTGCCTGAAGAACAGACGGGCGAAGGTCAGGTCACTTCGTTTATACAGGTGCCGTATCCATCCGTAAACGGGTCGACAGATTGTGTAGAACGCAGGGGCATACTAAGTAGCGGAAATTTGAATAAGTTTTCGAACAATTGATATAATATAACAGCATTTACGAGTCAGAACAAGTTCTAAATAGACTCACAAAGGCCCACAGGCCACTGGGCGGCCGTCTCGGCGTTTCCCGAGATGCCCGAGTTGTAACATCCGGTGAGGCCGAAATCGAGATAGAACTCCAAAATATGATATGGATTTGCCAGGTCCAAGTCCTACAGATAGCAATGAGCCAAATTCGCCATTCCAACAAATGCACACCTCTCTTAATCAGTGGAATCATGATGCCTGCAAATATACGTTCACCACAAAATTATCAAATTGGGATTACTTGGACACGCTCCAGAGTGTTCAGATATTGGTGTAGGTAAGTAATGCAGTGGCAGAAAACGCTAACACAAATCTTCCGGAAGTGACCTTGCAATATCCGCGCCCCAATCTCGCGGTCGGATGGACAATCACCATAATGGTCATCCCAGACCCGTTGGAACGGCCGTGTCCCCCCCGTCCGTAAATGGAATCCGTCTGTAGAGCGCCACCGAAGATATTGTATACGGACGGATATACTCGTCTGCTGTCACAAAACAGCCGTTTCTTCGACGGCCGTCTCCGTAAACGGACGGATTGCTAGGACTCCGACCCGTCCTTGTCATCCATCTATCCCACGTCGAAATTTAAATCCTGCGCACACCTAGTACTGCTAGGTCTACTCCGAGCTCGCTTCGCTATGCACCCAAGCTTATTCATGAGTAACATCTCCAAGCTCCCGATGAGGACGCAGGTGTATCCCTTCTTGGTATCCTAAAACTACTCTCAATCTAGATGCAGATGCTGGCACGCAAAGCGGTCGCCCAGGGATCATCTCTGCAAGCTACGTTGTATTTGCGTGACCATGTCTGGCAGTTATCGAGCCACCAAAGGTTTTTCCTTCTCCCAGTATTCTACCAGAACCTGGATCCAACACATATCCCCACTCTGGATCGCCTCGATTCACCGGTACCTCTACATAGTATCCACGTCTCCAAGGGTTACACGTCGTTGTTGGCCTTATTTGCCATGGAGAACCTTCCACTGGACATTTTTGCGGCCATTTGGCCGCGGATTTGGATTTGGGTGGATTTCGTGCAGACCTACTGCGAGTATCTGCACCTCTCAGACTCATTTTCGCCCTCTCCGCCAGACATCTGCTTCGCCTTCTTTCTTTTCATCGTCCCATACTTCCGCGATAACGCCGCCACAGATCTAATGGCCAGGAGTCCTGGATTGCGATTTGTAGTGGCACGGGCGTGGACCGTCCTCGTCGAGATTCGCAAACCCGAAGTACTCCGTGTCGCATTCCCGGGGTTAGCTGAGTTTATCTTTGGACCTCTGGTCGACAACGATCGGGGCCATATTCAAGAACTCATAGATGGAATCGGCGGGGAACTCGTACATGTGGCCTCGTTGGTGATGCGTTCCCTGCATATCCTGCTGGGAGAAATCGAGTCCACCGTGTCGGTGCTGAATTTCCTTCGCCCTTCATGGCATCGTGTCTTTTGTCATGAAGGTGGATGTTTGCATGGGCATGCAGGAAGAGGCGTCCGAAGCGGGTCCGTTGTCCGCCCAGCTGCTGTCACGGGGAATTGTGAGGGCTCTTACGCTCGGAGCATGCAGAGCTGGCACCGAATTCGATGCTGGAAGAATCTCCGCGTGCCTTGACATGTTGGCCTATCTTTTTTCAAGCCGTCCGGGGTATGAAATGCTACCTAGCGCAATTCGAGATGGATTACTTCGAACCATGGTGCTCTGTGGTACACCTGGGATCGACACCACATCCATCGGTCCTTTCAACCTTCTCATGGGGACAATCCTCCCTGCGTCCCTCGTTTATCCGGCCGTCCTCAGTGAGATAAAGCATGCTCTCCATGGGATCGTCAATATTACTTCGAGAAAGGAATTCCGACAATCAGCGATGTTCCACGTATGGAAAAAATTCACGGACTTGGCGCACACGCGGTTGGGTGTCCTTGAAACTTTCAATTCAAGGGTACGACCATCTCTCAAGGCATGTGACAACCTCCAGGTGCGTTCTTTCTTTCAGCGATGTAGCGTATCTTAAATTGCCGCCAGTGCAACAAAATTCGAAGCAAGAACACGTTCAGACGCTGCGCCCAGTGCTGCAGCGTATATTATTGCTCTGAGACGTGCCAGGCTTTTGATTGGCGCCATGGAGGTCACCGCGACCTATGTGAATCGTATCAAATGATTTGCCTTAGTGCGTCGTTTTTCCGCGTGGCCGTTGTCAAAGATTTACAGCATTATTTAGCCAAGTACGACGGCCTTTCTCCCCATGACCGCGCGTTCTTCCGGGCATTACTGCATCACGATTACCAGGCGTTGAAGGCCGACATCTTCGCTCGTATGCTTCGCTTCATGAACGAAAAGCCCGGGCAGCGATTGGTGGTACTGTTTGACTACAGATTAGGGCCGGTCTCCGTCACGGTGGAGGAATTTCTTGCGCCTTGCGCACATCCTCAACTACCCTACCAAGTCCCCGGAGCACCCTCTTGTGAGGGAAGACTCGAGGTGAATGTAATGCAAGTCGGACTTGGGCGTACGACACTGTGCTGGTTCATCCCCATGAGGAGGGATAGTACGCAAGTGTACGACAGCCTGCAGCGCATCGCCCGGGAATTACCGCAGGAACAGCAGATATCAGAGACGGTGCTTCAGTCTATACTCAGCGTTTCTGCGGAGGGCATTGAAATCCACTAAATTATTCTTGCACGTGCTCGGCAGTAGTCCTTTCTTACGTTTGACATGCGGATGTTGGGTAAATCTTAATCATCTATAACTGTATGGCACAATCCAAGAGCGAATCGTGACCACAGAAACACCCTGCATGTACTGAGAATTTGCAAGATAATGGACTCAACGGAACAAAGAAGGCTGCAAAACGAACAAGAATGAAGTTTCCATACCACAGTTAGACTCGTCACCAGTCTGCCTGCGAAGGAGCAACAATGTGGCGAGCACGTCTCCTTCGCAGGCAGACTGGTGACGAGTCTATACCACAGTGGTACATGAAGAACAGACGCTCAGGGGTTGTACTTGACCGTACCTCTCCAGAAAGGTCGCATCGTCAGATTTCTCTTGTCTCTCCTTCCGTTTCCCATCGTCTTTCCATGGTCTTCTACCTATTCTCCTGATCTTCTCGCCATGTCGTCTAGGTTTTTTCGGGTGTTCTTTGCCGTGATGTCTGTCTGGCCTGTTTCCTATACACCGTCTACGCTTCTATTCGCATTGTTTCCCAGCGCCCCCCTTAACAGCCGTGTCTCAATTACCCACAGCCAAGCCGTATTGACGCCGTTTTTCGCCTGTCGACGCTACCATAATGTTCTCTACCGTGCCTAACAATACATATCGTCGAGCCCAAGAGACACTTTATGCCTTCGAGCCATCAGTGGCTTGCCATCCGAGCCCTATTCCAGCCGTGTCGGCATTCGATTATCCGTTTTCTGCACTGATCGTGCTGACACCAAACTTGTCCGACGCCCTTCCATCTTAGCCGTATCTGTTTTTATGGCACCTTGCTCTCTACTTCTGCGGTATCAGTTTCCGTGTTACCTTTCCCCGCTGCCGTTCCTCCCCTTCCTGATTTTATTAATCAGTCTTTAACTTGGCCACTTTCTGAAATCAACCGCTCTTTACTATTGAAAAAATTAAGATTTTGCTCGTTCGGCGTTGCACTAAGTCGCACTCGTGTAATCGGATGTTTGCAAACGTTATTTGCCATTTCGGAATCATTGTCGAGACCTACGAGCACAGGATGGTTCAGCTCACCGATTTTCGGGTAGAAAGAGGTCCATTTTCTCGGACTTACAACGTACTGCTGCCTCTGATTAGCAACAAGGATGCGTTGTTGGGGATGATCGACTCACGAGAAGCGGCCAGTTGCCTCAACGAATTTTGAGACCTCCCTGAGGAGTTTCTGTTCACAGAGCAGCGGTGAGACATGCAGGGGGCTGAACAGGCCAGCCTCCTTTGCTGCCAAGTGTAGGGGCCTGCAGAGCGGTTCCCAGGCCTGGCACTCCAGAAGGAAGTGCGCTCGCATCTCGTACACCGCACCACAAGTGTTGCAGGCAGGGGAGCTGATGAAGCCGGACTTGAAGCGGGAGGCGTTCAAGTGGGACGGGCCGGTCTGAAGCTGGGAGATGATAGAGGAGTTTTTACATGCGATGGTGAGGGAGGAGTAAAGCGGGATGGGGTTTAGGGACAGAGGAGACTTGTCGATGCGCCTTAGTTTGCCACCTGTCTTCGCATGTTTCCAAGCCCGGTCCCATTGGTTTAGGATCTGAAGGTGGATGACGTGTCGAGGTAAGCGATACAAAGTTGGTTGGGTCCGGGGCAAGATTTGTGGCTTCCTTCGCGGTTGTGTCCGCAAGCTCGTTCCCAATCATCCCGATATGGGCCGGTGTCCACAAGTTGAGTACGGCGCAACAGTTGCAGCAGATGTGATTAAATTTTGCCATGAAATTGTACATCATCAAAATTAAATATCCCCACACTTTCATATGGCTCAAGAAATTTAATTTTCTCTTTTTGCATAGTATGACAGCAGCTGTGCCTTGTGAAAAAAAATTCTTCTGAGGAGTCTAAGATTTAATCTAGAATTTGTTCAGGACCACGTGAGTCAAAGAAGATCAATTTTACACACAAGATTTAATTTAAAATATGATTAATTATACGAAGAATAATTTCACTGGTAAAAGCGGCAAAAGAAATACCAACAAGGGTGTTTGAACCCAAGACTTACAATAATCAGAGCAAGGAAGATGAATTAAGGGAAGCTTTAACCACTACACCAAGCAAGACATGCTAAACTGGTGTCGCATTTCCCACATATCAATCATCCTGCGCAAGACAAATGGAAAAATCTATTTTCAAGTCCGTTTCATGCTGTGGGGGCTGAAATAGGCTCATGAATGCAAAATTCAGGGACTCTGGATTAAATTTTTAACAAAGATTAAATCATCAAAGATAAAATCATCCTTGCCTTTCCTGAATGCTGTTTATTTAAATGTTCTGGATCTAATCCCTGCTCAGATTCACCACCTCTAGAATAAATTTTTTGGAAGATTAAATCACCTTTGCCTTATGTCAGTGTTTATTTTCATTCTTTTCTTTGGCATCACCCAGATTAATACGGTGACACAGCCTGTGACATGCATGGTCTTACTGGTCTAGGGGTACAACTCATTCTTGTATTCAGGATTCCGTAAGTGTTATTCTGGTACCTTCCGTTCAACCCTGCTTGAGCCCACTTTTTTTCATTTCCAATCTAATCAGATTTACATAATCTCTAAGCGAAAATTAAAATTTCATGCACTGCCAAATGTGCAATTTAATCTCTAAGAAACCCGCTATTGTAGCACAATGTACAAAAATTAAATTTCTTAAGCCATACAAAAATGTGGGGAAATTTAATTTTCATGATGTACAATTTCATGGCAAAATTTAATCCTATCTACTGATATCACTGTACAGCAAGGTGGGGATGTGAAGTGAGCGCCTGGCAGATAAGGGTATCGTAGTGAATAGCTCGGAAATGTAGAGACTGTACCCATATTGCAATATTGCAGGCCGTCATCTAGAGCCATAATGCAATATATAGGTCCCTGGCCTAGCGACCAATTCCATACTACATTGCAATGCAGCAAGCAGCACTGGAATTAAAAGAAATGCCTGGCAAATTTCCCAGTTAGGGTAAGGCTAGCCTTACCCTACCTGGGACTGCTGATACCCACACCTAGGGCAGGCAAGCTCCCCTAGGTCTTTGAAAATTGTTTGACACTGTTTATTCTGTATTTTTATGGTTATTTTAAACCCTAACCTCACCTAACTAACCTAAACAACCCTAACAACCTTAATAACCCTAACCACCTAACCTATAAAAAAATCATGATCCCTGGGACTAACCACTTAACCACTAACCCTAACCACTAACCACCAACCATAATCAACCTAACCAGGCCCTATGTGGGCCAGTACAGGTGCAGGAAGAACTGATTATGTTTTGCAGAGTACATAGTATATAGCTATTAATACCTCGTATATTAAGCAGATGCCTCGTATCACAATGCACCTGTTTGCCCATCTGATTGACCTGAATTTGGATGTTCTTTCTCAAACACGTTCCCCGCCCTGCCTTCGACCTCTCTCCATTTGGCTCCGGCTAGCTCTGTGCCGTTGGATCGGATGTACCCACGGTACTTCCTTTCGTGCGATTAAGACCCATTCAAAATGGGTGAACCGTACGATTTTGCTTCTTTCCTTTGCCCCCTTTCTCCCCTCTTCATGCCTCTGTCCTATAGTCCCTACTCGCCCTTGCAATGTGCCGAGTCACTTCAAGGAGATACCTCGTATATTTGTATTCTTCCATTTTTTCCCGCCCTCTGGCGGCTCTCCCCCGTACACGCGTCCGATTCCCAAATTTACTCTCGGTGTTTGCCGGCCAACCTGTGCATCAGAAATTAGCTTCGGTCCAGGCAGCTGGACGCTCCACTTTGTTATTTTCGACCTCGTCGATCAGCTGCTCAACTGCCATTCAAGAAAGACCCTCGTTTTTCGTCGCCTCTTTCTTTCTCCCATCATCTCTCTCCCCGCACTGAACCCTGTCGTTCCCGCTGGCCGTCCTTGCCCTCCTACAGCTGCCTCCCGAGTCCGCAGACACTCTCACTAACCCGCCGCCTCCCCCTTCTCGCTCGCAAGTGGACAGGTGCGCTCCGGTGCGTTTTTGCACTCCTCAAGGATTATTCTAAGATAGTTGCACTGCCGCATACGAGTTTTGCTTCCCCTGTTCTTTCAACATTCGATTCAATGAATTTATTGCGGTCTCGACAGTCGGTGTTCAACGAAATAAGTTTTCGAGTTAATCCTGTCGCCACACATGACGGGAAGCACAACTTTCCTGGTCATCAGCGTATCCACTTCTCTCACAGCCAAGCGACTGTTTGTCTCGGATTTCATGGACTCCGCTGGCGTGCTGATATGTTCCCACTACTTTTATCTCGTTTGATGAAGCACTCCGACCGCACCGAAACATGTTCTTTCCGTATTCCACTATTCCGAATTCAATCGACTCTGAATGGCTTAGTCTCACATTCGTTGAACCTCTAAAATTTCCGCAAGCACATTTGCAAATTTCGCTTTTTCCCTTCACCTGCGTTCGATCTGACTGTGGTGTAACACGTCTCCACTAGGGTGTGTCGCTGCCGGGCGTCTGGCTTATGCCGACCCGAACCTCAAGGTCATGTTGATTGAAGGTAAGGTTCGGTTTCTACCTCACCAGACTCAACTTGACGCATGGTATTATTCAGGTGGCGCCGACAACAGGAACGACCCTTGGGTACGTTCCCTTAACTCTATGAACTTGGGACCGCAAATCTTAGGTTTACAGGTAAGCGTTGACTCCCGACATTCGATTCAACCCATTCATAGTCCGCAGGCCTGGTATCTTCATCAGGAACATGCAGTGTGATGGAATGTAAGCACTTGATTGTCCCCGATCTGCATAATTTTAAGCTATGAATCCAGCGACAACAAGGCAACGTTCTACACCGCACCATGGTGTCTTCCCATTTGCGCGGCAGGAAGAGCATTTTTCCGTGAGTTGAAGCATGTTTCTCGGATAATTATCGAGGCTGAGTCGCAAACCCTCAGATGTGCCAACATTCCGGGTGAGCCGTTTCGTCATCGGTTGATGTTCCATTGTTCAATTTATTTTCTTCATTCAAGTGGAGGAAGGAGGTGACTATACTGATGTTATCCCTTATGCCGACCTAACGCGATCCCAGCATCAATTTCCAGATGTACACTAGGGTATGTCAGATCATTGCAACATGTGGATATGCATTTCTGAAAAGTTGTCCGGCAGAATGGTGAGTTAACTACTCAGCCTTTTGACTCATAGCATGTGCATGTGCAGCACTTCGCGCACTGGAGAGTTTCTTTCAGTGTGGTATGTTTTCCACACTGCTGACCCAGCCTTACCGCACTCGAGCCAACTGAACCCCGAGCGTCCAATGAGCACCTCATCCGAACGCGCCCATGACACGTCCATCCAAGGGACCCAATCACTCGATCGGAATTGTGGTATTCACCCGTGGGAACTAACACGTCCAGGGCGCGCTTCCGGTCTACTCTTTGACATATTTTTTATCAAGTTCTGGTCATCAACGTGTCCGCGGCACCGCTTCAACTTCCCTTCCGGTTCGAGCTCGTCCCCTCGCACCCGAACACAGCCAACATCTCAATTGAGTGTTGTGCCTTCCTCAAAGGGACGGCTCCTGCTATCTGTGCGTTATCTCGCATGTTTCACGCTATCATAATATGGGCTCTTTTCGTCTTAATTTCCATCCCACTATGAACTTCATCCATGGTGGCAATTGACTTCTCCACGCCTCATTATTTTCGGTCGAAAGAATATTGATTCCCTCGCTGGGTGCTTACAATGCGGTGACTATATTGGGGCCTCCCGTGTGGACAACGCGCCAGTATGCAGGTCCGTCTTAGGGTCCATGTTCGGTTTGGTCCAAACTCAACGACAATGAGGGCCGGCATGATGTATGTTTTCTCGCACTTAGGGTTCCTGATGTTCAAATCACTCTTTCTCCCATTGTTCCGGTCTATCATAGATCCTTGGGTATAAATAACTTGCGTCAACGAGTCAATTAATATATTTTGAAACAATTCTACTGCGCAATGCCGACCACCAGATATCTGCCTGGACCCCTGAAATTTCATGCGCTAGAAGTAAACTTTCGAGCGATTGGTTGCCTTCTAACAGGTGGCAGCGTCTGCGCTTCTGCCGGAGCGAAGCGAAGGCATATCTTGTTTGCTATAAAAGAACTCTTTCGTAGCTCAGTTGGTTATAGCGCAGTAGTTTAGACTGATTATCTAAGCTGACATTTGTCATTTTGGGTTCCAACCCTAGTACTGACTTTCTTTTATTGCATGGCAGCATCCCACGTTGAATTACGGTCGGTCTCACATTGAATTATGGTCGGACGGCCAATCACCTAATTATTGCATTATGGTTGTAGACGATGGCCTACCATATTGCATTATGGCTCCTTTCCCTGATGCTCAGAATTGACCAGATCGTGGTGTGGTCAAGAGAATCCCCCGGAGCGTGGCCTGCGAGTCTGCGATGCACAAGATGTTGTCCTGATCATTGCAAAGCGCCTTCTCCATTGTCTGGAGCAACCCCTCCATCTCCCCCTCACAGACCTGACCATCCCCCAGCAGCACCACAATCTTCTCCCTCACCATCGCATTCTCCACTTGTACCGTGGCTCCTCCCACTTTCCCATCCAACAGCGATCCATCCGTGAACCATGTTGCTCGGTAATGCCGGCTGTCATCGAGCACTATCTCCAATGCCTGGAGAGCTTCCTCCTTGGCAAGAATGACCAAGGTGACAGGAAGGGGAGGGGACCATGAGGCCGCATAGACAGGGAGTATCGGCTCCATCCCTAGGGATGAGTCGAAAACTGAACCGGCGCACTCTGAGCTGTCAGTGGTCCTGGCTGTCCCACGTGTGCACAGGCGTTGACCACATACTGGTACCAATGGTGGCCACTTAACCTCAGGGATCTGTTCGACAAAGTGAAGCATTGAGGCAAGTTTCGGGTTTTTGAGGGCTGCGGCGATGGCGTCATGAAGGAGCATTCTCATGTGGTCAGTATCAGGTAGGGTGAGGGGTGAGGTACTGGGAGACCGCGAGGAGGGCCTCGCGCTTTATGCGCAGCTGGGCTTGGAGAATGGCGGCTTCCTTCTCAAGGGCTACAAGAGATGCTGTGCAGAAACTGCCCTGATGCAGTGGACGACCGATCTGTTAAGACGATCAAGCGGTTTAAATGCTGAGGCTGGGAGGGGAAGGAAGCAGTCGATACCATAGTCCGCACGTGGGAGGATGATGGAGCGTACCAGATTGCAGATGAACTGTGGGCAAAGCCCCCACGACGAGTGGACGACCACAATCATCGCGTTAAGAGCCCTCGTGGCTGACACTGCCCACGACTCGATGTGTTTGAGACCCGACAACATGCAGTCTAACCACATCCCAACCCACTTCACCGTCTCTGAAGGCTGGACCACCATATCGCCGAATCGCACCGAGACTCAGGAGAGGTCCGTGCGACCCAGCGACATGTGGGACAGCTCGGTTTTGTCCTCCTCGAACTTGGATCGATCCTCCATCTCGTGAAGCTTCGCCTCGAAGGATTGACCGGCTGGCCGTTGAGAAGATTACGTCGTCGACGAACCCATCGAGCCACGACTTCCCCACCTTAACCACTACACACAGCACCGCCAGACGTCGCAGCAAACGGTTAATGCACAGGAGGAAGAGGATTACCGAGAGCGCGGAGCCCTGCGGAGCGCCCTTGTCAGTGCACCGTAGAATAATCGTGCGCTTCCTGTCGATGACGATGGTGACGCGGTGGCCGTCAAGAAAGGCCAGTACCCAGAAAATTGTTGAGTGCGAGAAGCTGCACGCCACCAGCTCCTCGACCACAACGCGGTGACTGATCCCATTGAATGCGCCCTTCAAGTCAAAGACCAACGTCGAGACTACCATGCCGTCATCCAGTTGCCCGCGAACCCGGTGGATGAACGCGCTCGCCGCCTGTTGTGTGCTGTGACCCGGACGACCGCCAAATTGGTCCTGGTGAAGGAGGCCGCGCGTCTCCGCCTCAAACGAGATTCGATCAGCCATAAGCCGTTCGAGCGGTTTCGCTAGGACCTCGGCGTGTTGTTCCACGGGGCGGTAGGCCTTAGGGTGAGTCTTGTCCTTCTTTGCGGGCTTGGGGGTAGGGATTGCGTTCGACGCCTTGAGCCGGTAGGGGTAGAGGCCGAGCCGGACCGATGACTGGAAGATGTGACATACCCATGGTGCAATTACTGGCCAGGTCCGCCGAATGTAACCCATCTGCTGCCCGTGCGAGTCCGGCGGGCGTAGGCTTTGCCACAGCCCAATTTGTACCATCTGCCTGCCCCCTGCCGCCTGCTCTGACCAGTTACCAAGACTCCCAACCTCATCTGCACCAGAGATGGGCGCATCTGAGAACAAATCACGAAAAAACGGCAAGGTGATATCAACACCATTGCGTCGTGAGCTAATTATGGTGTTCTCGGTTGACTGAGAAGGAGGTGTTGTTGTGTTGTCGTCGTCCTCCTCGCAGTCGATGGCGGCGAGGCAGTCGTTCTTGTGACCGTTGGGACTGCCTCCGAGTTTGTGGTGGCTATTTGGGTCGCCGGTTTCATCTGTTCAGGCTCCTTCATCAGCCCTTTCACGCTTCGCCAAATCAACGTTGGAGCTGTAATTTTTTGGCCTGCAGTAGATTGCGATTTCAAGACTTAATTCAAAGTCATGCATGTCGAGATAGTCGACGACAATTTTTTTTTGGCTTGGCAATTTCTGGGCCGGGGTCCGGTTATAATTAAAAACCGGTACTTTGGGCGGACCCATTTAAAAACCGGTGTTTATCAACATGTTTACGAACATCCTTAAAAAACAGCACCCTAGCGAATAACTGGCTGATGACTGGCGGTACAAACAGGTACAGCGCTCCTCTAAAAGTATCGTCCAGCCGGCTGTACGGCGGCTGTATCCTCCCTCACATGCAAAACAACAGAAACGGTCGGATCTTCCAAAGGCACGTTGCTAGATGTCAGTCTGCAGTTGGATTTTCCCACTAGCCTTACTTTATTTTTATTTTTATTATCAAATGCCGCGCGGTTGTCAGAAACAACTACCCAGGCTGACAGAGGGGGGATCCAACAACGGTTGACTTTTTGATGCGAACGTAGTTGGATCCGACCACTGGCAAAAATCTTTTCATCATCTACCATCGGGGTTGGATCCAACCACCACTTTTTTGCTTACTGGTCTGTATTGGTTCTGACTACGAGCTTACAAGATTAATATTCGGTGGTCATATCTGACTACATTGTGCATGAATATGATCTGGTGGTTGAATCTGGCTACAAACACCTCTTTGGCCGTTGGATCCAACTACCATTCAAATGAATTGCCTTTGGGTGTTGGATCTGACAACCTCTCGCACCATGATCGCTCTCCGCTGTTGGAATCAACCGCCGTATATGTTTTCGGTGCTGGATCTGACTGCGCTGGCTTCAGAGACCCTTTCGTTGTTGTTTCCAGCCACGGGCTTGCAAGGCTCAGACATGTAGTCGGATCTGATTATAGCTGCCCTTCATGTCTCCTGCGGTTGGGTTCAACTACCTTTCGGATTTTCTTTTTGGGTGTTGGATCTGACCATGTCCTTTCTTTGTTTCTTACCGATCCAACAATGGTTTCAAGCTGGGTGTTAAACCAATCACCTCTGGCTCATTCCCCTCTCATTATTGGTTCCAATGAGCATGCACGACTCAGTGGACAGCTCAACCACCTCAAGCTAGCTCAACTCGATATTACGGGATCCAACACCGAAAGCTCGGCCAGGATAGTTGGATTCAACTACCAAAGTATCTCCTTAATGCACTACTAGTGGTTGGATCCTACTTCCACCAGGAATTCCTGTCCCGTGCTTGGATACGACACCATAACACATGAACTGGGCGCTGGATCCAACTACCGCTCTATCGTTGAATATGGGGGTCGGATCCAACTACATGCCTATTACCTTCGTTGGATTCCGTTCGTCCAGTTTACCTCCTTCTGCGCAGAATTTAACCTTAATTGTGGAGTTTAGTCAGTATTGATATTGTGGAATCTCCCCAAACTGGTAAATGAGAGATTTAAATTTGAAAACTCGAAAATATATTCTTGAATGGAGTCCAGAAATGTGACAGTAGCCTGACAACATTTCCTATGCACACCAAGTATCTAACCGGTACCTTTTGAGCACATTCATGATTCAGCAACCCCAGATCGTAATATTGCTCATCGGAGTGTCCAGAAGCTACATTCCTCGTGTTTCACAGTCTATATTCCTCAGAAGCAAATGCTCCAAAGAGCACATCATCTTCCGACTAAGATTTCTCTGGCCGATAGATGATACGGTGTACGTCCAGTTCAGCCACCTTCCAACATCATCTGAGATCAGTATCAACACATTTCTGTTTCTTCCTGAGCATCCGAGGTTCCATAACATATTCTTTTGTGTGTGGTAAAACAGTACAAGTTCTTGCGACCAGGATCTCGGTGGTAAATCCGTGGTGCAGTTAGTATCAAATCCATAAATCGTACAGTATCACATCAAATTGCCAGACTAATTTCGTTGACCAAAACTCGGCGGATGCCAACATAAAGTCAAATTAAGCGCCAAACCCGGTGGCGTCGAAAGTGGCATATAAGTCGCGATTGAAGGCAGTTATCCCTCTTTAGGGGATTGAAATGTCATGAAATCGATAAACTGTACCTTCTCGCACATGGATTTGCCTTCATGTCCCATCAGATACTTGTTCTGTGGCATTTCGGACTCGGAAGTTGCTTTTCCAAATTTTGGTCTGTTTCGAACCAATGAAAATGGCTAGAGACTGGTCTGTATGTCAAAAACACCGAGAAACTTCCTTTGCCTAGGCCTTACGACCTTTGGGCTACCCGCGCTTTATTCACGTTTACTTTCAAATTTTCCTTAATTGGACGAAAGCGGTTGTATTCCATTTTGGTACGATTCGCTACAGCGGTGGTTGGATCCAACAAGACATGAGGTACCCAGTGTGAAGTTTTTTGGATGTCGGATCCAACAACAGGGACAAAAAGAAGCGGCGGAAGTTGGATCTGCCAATGGACTCCGATGAAGCAGTGGGATCCACCTACGGAGAATAAATGAAGGTTCCGTAGTGGGACCCAGTAATGCCGAGAAAGCCCAAGCAACAGTAGTTGGATCCGACAGCAAGATGCCTGGCGAGAGTGTCGTAGAGGGATCCGACAACCGAGAGCAGAACCGAAGTGGGATCCGCCGACGGGAGAAAAAAGAAGCACGAGAGTTGGATCCGCCAACGGCAGCACCAGAACATACCTTGTAGTGGGATCCACCCACAAAAAGAAGTGCTTACACCCATGAAAGCGCGTTGAAGTTGGATTTGACTGCAAAAGATAGCCAGAACATAGCCACCGTCCAGCCCGCTGGACACGAAACAAGTGCACCGCTGTACCCGTTTCTACAGCGGGACACTATCGATATAGGCCCACCCTAGCGTCGGATTCCCCCGGGGCCGTCCCAGTCGCGTGCAGTCTCGTGTCGTGCCACTCTATCGTGCACAATGGCTTGCATGACCATGTGCAAGGCAGTACCCACACGTAACGCAGGTGCAGCGACCGCACGTTTCGTTCTCCGTCACGCCGTACACCCGCTCATTCGCACCCACATATGAGGCAGCTGACTTACCCGGTCTGCTGTCCGCGTACGAGCACTCCCAGCAGACGCCTTACACTGTCTTCCGCCAGCATCCTCATTCCGAGGCAACGCGTCCCTGCCCCAGGAGACAATGACCCGAGGGGGGTCGTAGCCATGCAGGAGCCCTACGCACATTATCACCAGCGCCAGCAGCAGCAGCTGCAGGGGAAGTACGTGCGCCGTACGGCACGGGCGGGAAACTCGTCGCCCCGGGTTACGCCTACGCCCACGGCGTCACTGTCCCCGCCGTGTAGTTGCGCCCCGGAGGTACCGCACGACGTAGCGCGCGTGGCGTACGCGGCGTATGTGGCGGGCACGTATACGGCGACACGCAGGAACTGAAGGATGTGCCGGAGCAGGACAATCGCGTGCGCCCTGCAACGCTACAGCTCGCCACCCGTGCTCCTTGCCGTCATGCACTCGCTGCAACGCGAGAGCTACCCTATCCCCCGACGTACAGTGTCATCGTCGCTTCCATCTCCCGTACATGCCCTGTACCTGCACCACCCGCAGCCATAGCGGCGGCCCGCGGCGGAGTACGTTGCCGAGTATGTCCATAGGTGAAAGATGGCAAAGGTGCAGTAACGCGCGCTTCAAGTTCCATCCTGTCGCATCCAACCCGCCTCGTCAATCTGCCTCCTAGAGCCCTGCGACGACAATTGACGACCCACCGAAGATTTCACTTCCCCATTCCCCGGACCTCCCTCACATCTCTGCCCCGGCATCACTCCATCTCAGTATTCAAGTGTATCCCTACACCCCCTGTACCCGTCCTTTGCTCTCCCGTCCGCATTGCTTTCCTTCTCGTACTTGCTTGCTTTCCCTCCCGCACTTGTATTATCACTCTTCGCATTACCTCACTTTTGTTTCCATACTATCACTTAACTATAGTATAAATCCGACTGTTAATTTATCTCATTAATCTGAACAAGATACAGATCCTCTTCGGGTGTCGAACCGGCTGGCCTATTCGCTTTGAAATGTTCACGGTCTTTACCGAAGACTTTACTTGAGCGGAGTTTAGTTGATATCAAGGGTGACGGAGCTGCCTTTCATATCCAGGTTCTCGCGAGCATCCTGTCTAGATCTGGTTTGCTGCCCCATGTTGTCGCTCATTTTGCCTCCTCTGAGACCCAGCCACGGTGGTGAGTGCCCATTCACGCTGCCTACCTCTCCGTAATCGGAAGCCGGCGACCATCCAGCGGTCTCGGATCGGCGCAGGACAGATGCTGGATTCGTCTCATGCGAGCCGGCCGATGCCTTGAAACACATGATCCGGGTGGGTGATACATCGGGCGCTCGAGCAAAGATGCGGTGTATCAAAGAGGGTTGGAAGGAACAAATGATTCGAATAAACATTGAAATGTGGACCGCAAATTTGCGACTCGAGAAATGGTAGGGAACAATCCCCATCGATGGTGGGTCGGGCTGCGAGTGAAAACGGTTCGATTCATGACTAAGGACGAGGAGACAGGCACGGGGATGCACTCCATCGGGCATGACTGCCATTCGTACTTCCCTTCTCTGCGGCGTGGGCAAATCGTACCATCGGATCGACCCCAGCTTTAACCATATTGTCAAAATAAATCCCAAGGAGGTGGCGAGGTCGGAGCGGTGGTTTCATTTGATGCAATCATTGAAAGATCCTCCAATTCGCAGAACTAGAGTACACAAGTCTCTGCAGTCCAATGAGCATGCTGGGTGAAGAGATGAAAATGTAAAAGCGGAAAACTAACCCTGAAATACGCCGCTGGGAAATACTTGGTTACGAAGGACGAGCTATTTTATGAAGAGGAGAGAGAAAGAGTACCCCTTTGTCTTTTCCTGACAAGGAGAAAATGGAAAGAATTGCTACACCGAAAAGAGGCGGGGGGCGATGGCACACAGTTCGTAGGAAATGTACACTGAGAGAGACTCTGACGCGGAGAAAAAAAGTTTATTATTTCGGGACCGGCAGCGGAAAGACACGAGTACGGAAATTAGAATTGGAAACGGCGGTGAAGATGATAGCACAGACGCAGATGGTGAACAGCCTATAGCCTCGGTGGGATCGTCGCAGCGGACCACGGGTGAAGACACTCCGTCGAGCGCCGAATCGGAACAAATTCTATGGCATGCATGCGAGCGCCGAATCAGAAATGGCGATTTAGGAACACTCTTGAGGAAGGGGAACGAGAAAGAAGCGAAGAAAGATAGGAAGGTAGAAGGCATATGACATACCGATGGCAAACATGGGGGAAGAGGACGGAACGGGAAGGAGAAACCCGTAACGCCGGGAAGCAAGGAAGTAATGATTCGGGGGGCGAGCAGCATGGGCGGACAGAGGGTGTGAAGAGAGATGCATGAGGAAACGAGGCAGGAGAAGGGAATAGGTAACCGTGAAGGATGCAAAGACACGGCAACAAGAAAACTGATTATGGCGCTCGACGTGGAGTCTGCAAATTTGTGTCAGCGCTGAGACGAAACGGGTGATACAGCGTGCAAAAAAAAATGGAAGAGACGTAGCCGACCGAGAAACAAACGGGCCTCGATGGAGAGCGAGAGAATGCGCAGTGGTGAAAGAAAGCGGAAACATCACAGAGAAGCTTTACCAATGCCTTAGCAGAAAAAGTCTGGCAGTGCCGATTGCAATACAGGAGTCGTAGGACACAGAGAATGAAGATGAGGATGGGGAGACAAGACACACACTCGCGGCGGACGAAAAACAAAAAGTATAAACAATGAAGCGCCTTACGCAGCACGAGCTCCAGTCTATAACTAGCCGTTGTAAATCCTTCATGCGAGGCGGCTAATCTCGAGTCTAGTTTGATACACGTCGTCCACCAGACATAAGAAAGAAGTCTGTGAATAATAGATAATATTGACTGGGGCGCACCATGTTCGGCGAAACGATAACCTACAGCGGGAGCATCCCATTGACTCATCGGTCGCAAAGTCGTTGAACGTGCGGATGCGCCTCACGCTGCGAGACGCGTCGTAGACCATGAGCGGGTTGTGTTTGCGAGCGTAGAAGGTGTACGGCGGACGAGGGGGGCGTAGTTTCGGGCGGTGTCGCTGCGAACACAGTTGAATTCGAAGAGCGCAAGAGTGATGTGTGCTAGAGGGCGGCATAGTGGACGCGGGCAGAAAGGCCGCTCTCGCGTAGCGGGAAACATGGCGGATGCCGATTGGCTAGTGATTTCGGCAAACTCTATGTGCCTGCCAAGACCATGCGGCTGTGCTCTGACACTTGCCTCTGGACGACGCTCAAGACGAGAAGGCCGTGCTCGTGGCCAGTTCCGGCGCCGCTGGTGCCCCTAGTCGATCGCCGCTCATGCCAAGCTAACCCCTCTCGCTCGTTTCACTCATCAACCCCACATCCATCCACGCCATTCTCCGAGCACGCTCCGCATACCTTCACGCTCGATCCCGCCTTCAACTTTGCCGCGTCTACCGCCGTTCCTGGCCCGGGATAAAGACGGCGCGCGTCGCCGCCAATGGTCTTTCATCATCCAGTCGAATGTCCATGACTGGATTATGGTGCGTCACACACGCCGGTTCCTCGCATGCCCACATTGATTCGGGATGGATGGAATGTGTACATACAGGTCGAGCCACTGGTGCACTTTCTCCTTGCAACTTTTCCTGCCTCGACCGGTTCGCATATTGCCACCCCCGGTACACGCCCACTTCTCCATGCACCCACCCACTCTCGGTGCTTTCCTCCATTTCTTCGCCCGCGCAGGTCCACAGTAATCCCTGCGTCCCATCTCCACCCGTCGTGCCAAACTCCGCGCCGCATTCACCGTCCCACCTGTAAACTCGATTTCACTCATTCATTGTTCCCTTCCACCCAAGGCCGCCAATTCCACTATCCTCTCTCGCACGCCTCCACTGCTTTACATATCTATGAACCACAAATTCGACACCTATACTGACATACATCCAGGTACGGCCTCCTACAGCCGAGGACCCTATTCGACGACGGTGTACCGGACATTTCGAAGCGCTCCATCCCTCCCGACGCAACGCTATGCTACCATTTGACGGTTCGCGGAGGGACAGGAACGATTTGCTGGCAGTGAGTTCCGTCTCTTCGTTTTCAAGTCCCGTTTTCGTTTCTTTTCTCTCTTTTATCATCTCCATCCCTCCGTGTCGATCTGAGTCCTTCATCTCATTTTGTGCTTACGTGCATTTCCCGGGACTTCCAGCTTTCTCCGACTCGGGGCTGGTTCTTCTGTTCTGCCACACTTCCGTCATCTTCCCTCTTCTCTCGGGTTTAACTCTATTTTTAATATATTCCCCCGCCATCTTCTTTCGTCCATTCTCCCCTCAATTTCTACATGCACGAATAAACCCAGCGATGGCCTCTTTGGCCCGATCGTCATGCACGCGCTGTTCGGGCGCCACGACCCGGAGCAGAGATACATGTCTGTGCACGTTCTGACGCTCCCCTACATCTACGATGCATCCGCGGCGGAGTGCTTCGGAAATCATCTTTCGGTGAGTTATCATGGGGATAGGGAGTAATCTATCCGGATGGGCGTGCTGTTGTCTGTTGCGACCCGCGCTTGCACTCGGCGCATCCCCTTCTGCTCACACCCGCCCGTCCCTGCCTTATTTTTTCCCCACGCCGAATCAACGCCCGTATTCGCCATCCCAGCTTTCAAATTTCCGCGCACATTATTCTCGGCCGCTTCACCCTACTATTCCCTAACTAGTCCTTTTTCGCCAACCCTTCTCTCCTACGCATTCGTCGATCCATCCATTTTATATCTGTTGTTTTCTACTCCTCGTTCCGCCTCTCCATCTATTCCTCTTCTCACCTCCTTCGTCCCTTTTGAGTTGAATTCCTCTGCCCTGCCTTTTTCTATTGATTTCAGGTTCTTTGCTGTTAGCGTACCTGCTTCCCTGCAGACAATCCGATAGAGACTGTCCTGGCGGTGGCGCACAGGGCTACGGGCTGAGCGTTGGTGATGTTTCGGCCCAGTTCGAGGTTGGGGTGTCGGCGAGGACGACGTACGTGGGTCAACGTACTTCACTCCCTTGTCAAATCCCTACCTGATCGCCTATATCTCTTCACCCAGCTATCTGAGATTGAACAACCGCTCGGTCGTACGGATCCATCGGAGATCACGCGCCTGCGCCTTGTCGGCGCTGCATCCTCGTGCCTCTGTATGTTTCCATCGATACACACGCCCTCACAATCACCAAGGGCGACGGACGCCGGTCGCGCCCGTCCGTGTGCGCGATGCTGTACTGCAACCGGCGCAGTGGTACAGTGTACTCGTAACACGGTACGGGGATAACACACCGACGGACGCGTTCTGGATCCGCGAGCGGATGAAAGGTTCCTTTGCGTATGCGAAGTGCACGACTTATCTCTGGATCACTTACTCCAACCTTGTCCACATGTGTCCTCATACTCTCCCCTAATAATAATTTTGCAGCTCGCGCATGCAGGCCGAGGTGCACGTCGTGTTGCGGCACACCATCTCGGCTCTGAACACACGCATGGCACTGACGACTACTCGCCCGGTCCTTCACAGAACGACGCCGAGTGGTATGCACTGCATGCATTCGATGAATGGACGCTCGGGCCTGTGGACGTCGTCCCGCCATCATCTGTCTCGAATGATAACCACACGTTGGGATAATATGTCCCTTGCGCCGGCGTTCACCCTTCCCTTCACATTCGCGATCCACCGTAGACACCTGCAAAACTAGCGTCCCTTCATTAATGGGACGAGCTGGGAGGTACCGCCGATGGGCGAGGCAGCGCTCGTCGCGGACACTGCGCGCGTGTCCGGGCTCGGGGCGTGCGGACATGGCCTGTGCGTGTGTTCTTTCTCTCCTCCCTTCCTCTGCTCTCCTAGCATCTATCTTTTACGCGTTCCTTACTTGCTGACCCATTTACACTCAAGGAACGAGCTCATAGCCAACCTCGTGCACGGACAGATTATCAACTTCGTATATACTGACCTCGACGACGTCGGTAAGTCCTCTGGTGCTCTGTGGCGCCTCTTCCCGCTCATGAATTGCTTGCGCCGTACTTCAGTCTCGTCACATTCGATTAAACATGGATTGATTTCTCTCTGATGGACCGGATGACCGCGCAGGCTGGACACACATCCCATCCCTTCCACCTGTGGATCCTTCGGCCTTCTTTTCTTTCCAGTGACCGTCCAACTAAGAAAATGGCCTAGTTACCTCGTATATTAAGCAGATGCCTCGAATCAGAGTGTACATGTTTGTACCGCCGAAAATACCCCATTCGTTATCCCAGCTGACCCTCTATCACGAATTAGCTCAGACGCCCGGGCACTCAGTGAGTTCAACCTCCCCGATCAGCCGCCCAAGGTCCGTTCGAAAGGCAGGCTGTCCTGCACATCGCTTCTTCAGTTCCACCCCCACCATCTCCGCTTTTCAAGCCTTGCTACTGCTCTATATTTTGATGTTCTACTTGTGAACAGATATTGCACTCTATCAACCCTCCATCGAGAAGCTCCAAACTCCGCAATCCCTCAAAGCGTCGCATTCAACGCAATCAACGTCAATTAGTGTCAAGGTCCTGGCATGGGATGGTCAAGACTTCGGACTCGATGTTTTTACTCTAACCTTCAACCCGTAATGTCCAACGTTCAAAGTTTCAATCTTTGCTGCCGGTTCCTTCAGCGTATCGTCTTTTATTTCATTCAACCTTGAGATTATTGCACCGCAGCAAGCTACGACGTGTCTATACGCCACCAAAACGCATTGTGCCAACAAATCTGCGAATGGAGCTCAAAACGGAACAGTTCAACTGTGCATGACTATGCCGCAATAGGCTGAGCTTTCGATCGACTGTGTGGAATCATTCTCCCTTCCTTTTCATTCTGGCCGTCTATGAACTCCTCAGATGATCATCCAATGTTCCAGTGTGATCTGCATTCCAAATCAAATCGTGTTCGCCATTGTGGATGTCTACTTACAATTTTCTGGATCATGGATCGGGGCCAACACGCAACCCAGGCTCGGTCCTCGACAGTGTAGATCATGAGGTGCAGAGGGTCGCACCCCCCCTTCTGCCGTTCACGACTCACAGACACCATGCGCCTGCTGCAGCAGTGCTGGGATGTTTTCACTCCTCTCTTTCCGCCGTTTTTATGTGTTGCATGGTTCAGGAATGGTTAGGTTTTTTGTGAGTCTTTATATTAACTAACACATCCATTGAAGCAGCTCTCATTATATTCAACACCGGCAGGACCCCATGTCACAGGAAATCACGACTCTTGACGTTCAATTCGCTCTGTGGATGCTGGAATGTATCAAATTGCAGGTACATTGCTTTCCCCGTCTTACTCACAACATTACACCGTTCTAAAGGCCCGTGGAATCATTACTATCGCAGGGGTGTACTTGCAGCACAACTTCGACACGACAGATCCGATGCATAAGGACGTACTGCTCAAGTTGCGTGGGAGCGGCGCACGAGCCTCCTGTGCTACGTCCAATTCACGGTGGCTGGTAGCTGACTGCTGGCATACTGGTGGTACTAGTTGGCTGTCGTGTACACGACTCGGAGTGACAAACATTGTCGTGGTGGTATGTTGGTAGTGTGCCGAGAGGTGCCCAGTATGAATCTTTTGAACTTAACATGGATGCATCCACGTGAACATCTTCAGCTTGTTAACAATACTCACATTGAATGTACATTGCATAGAACAATGGCTCGATCAGAAATGAATGATAGCATGAGCATTTAAGCCAATGGACACACCTCAAGCCAACTAGACAGTCTCCACAGTTCGTGTTCGAGTTTAATGCTGGAATGCCCATACGAAGCATTGCTTTGAATTTGTTATGAACAAGTAATTATGAATCAACTTAAGTACTGCATTGGGATATGTTTGACGCGAACCATTGAGCCTTCACGAGTCGATTGGACTCGGCTTGTCTTGAACGTCCAGAATTCACGTGAAAGGATTTGAGAACCGTTAATGATTTGAAGGAGTGCTGAACAGTGGGTGCCATCGTTCAGGATGCAATGATCGTGAACGCTCGATATCTTCCTAAGGATAGTGCCGACCTTTAAGGTGCATGTCGTTAAGGATCAAGGTCGAAGTTAAGGCGTAAAAACGGCGTGAAGGGGTGGGAATATCCTTCATGAGGGGCCAGTCGTGAACGTATCGGGGAGTTGTGAACGGTGGTGTCGGTCGTTAACGATTATTCCGCCAGATCCGCCGGATCCACCAGATCCACCGGATCCGGCAGATGAATGCTCCGTAGACTCGATCGATGTTCATAGGCAGGTGGTCACTAATATTAAAAGAGGAGGAAAAAACGAGAATCAAGACAAAAAAAAAACACATGTTTAAACAACTTTGGTTCAAACCGATTTGAACCATCTGGTTTGAACTGGTTTAAGCCATCATTGGTTTGAACTGGTTTAAGCCATCTGGTTTGAACCAGTTTAAACTGTGATAATTTCAAACCACATTCAGACCCCAGTGGCTTAAACTGTGGTTTAAATCATGGCTTAAACCAGTTTAAACCACTGTGGTTCAAACCAAAGCCTGCTCCCTATATGATTATAGGAGGGTGGTTTAAACCAGGCTATCATTGGAGATGATACGGCTTAAACTCAAACCCTCCTAGGGTACGGGCTCGGGGTGTGCAGACATGGCCTGTGCGTGTGTTTTTTTCTCTCCTCCCTTCCTCTGCTCTCCTAGTGTCTATTTTTACGCGTTCCTCACTTGCTGACCCACTTACACCCAAAGAACGAGCTCATGGCCAACCTCGCGCACAGACAGATTATCAACTTCGTATATACTGACCTCGACGACGTCGGTAAGTACTCTGGTGCTCTGTGGCGCCTCTTCCCGCTCATGAATTGCTTGCGCCGTACTTCATTCTCGTCGCATTCAATTAAACCTGGATTGATTTCTCTCTGATGGACCGGATGACCACGCAGGCTGAACACACAGACCATCCCTTCCACCTGTGGGATCATTCGGTCTTTCCTTCTTTCCCAGATATGCTTACACGGTATATGTTCAACCTTTTTTGATGGCTTTTGTTTTAGCTAATTTATTATTAACCGTTCTTTAAGATTTTGCTCATTTGGCGGTGCCCATCACTTTGCACATGTTGGTTGCTATCTCCATAAGGATTAACTCCTTTCTGTGCTCTCTCTTTTTTTTTTTTTTTTTTTTTGGAGCGTTGAATGATGGGACTCAGTCTGCAAAGCATTCCAAGTTCATCCGCTGGGGTAGCCGATTTTTCAATCAGTAGAAGCCGGTAAGTTGTCCGTCGGGAAATGCCAATTACGCACAGTTTTCAGAACCTAGTGTGGGACTCCAACCTAGAATTGTACTAACCAATTCCACGCTTTGAATATATGGGTCGTATACCCACTAAAAACCGATCTGACTGTATCCAGTCATCCGGCAACGAGTCCTCGTCCCAAAGGATGCCACTCCAGGTATTTAAGACCATTTGTCTCTTGAAGGCGAGGCGACCGAAGTGGATTTTATTTGTAGCCAGACGGTCGTGTTTCAACACCGAATCAATCCCCGCTCTCTCTTCTGCCGGCCACTTGCGCAATCCACAAGTTCTAGATACCCGTGCTATTCTCAGCATAAACCCATAGATCCACTGCGCTCTGTTTGCTCTCTCTCCTGCCGGCCGCTTGCGTAATTCGCGGTTGCACGGGGCCACGATTTCCCTTCGCTGCGAACTGCCCGAACTACACCGAGCAAATAAGATGTTTATCAAGAAAATTGGACCCATGATCGATCATATGCACCGTAATGACTGTACTCCGTGGTCCTTCCGAACTGCGAACAACTGCGATCCGTCCAACATAGGCCCAATCCGGACTCTCGAGCCACAGAAACGAGTCTCGTGAATTAACACCTGTGCAGAGCCAGCTCATCTGGGCCCACTGTGGAGCACGTTTGTCTTACCTGCAGCCGCCGAGGAATTTCAATATAAGGAGAGTGGAACGTCCATCTCTACCGAGCGTCCTTTCCTCCTTTCCCCCTCCTTCTGCTGGCCGTGTGAACAATAGCTTTGAGCCCCTCGACGGCACATCTGAGTCAGTGGCCTTAGCTCTGGTTGTCGCCTTCTGGCTGTCATTCTAGGTCTTCGAGGCCTGATACCTTTCTGGTTTGCGGTTCAAGTCTCATCACGGTTCTCTATCTCACCTCGAGGGTGCCTTGGGTCGCAATGTTCAAGTTCGCTGTTCCAAAGTTTTCGAAACTGCACGCACGGACCACGTGGTACCCTGAAACATCAAGAATGAGCTACTCATACGCAGCCGATCTGACCTTCGGGGGCATAACTGTGAGTCAGTAGTGGAAGGGAATTAGTTGACCGACCAGTATCTCCAGTTTACCAACGGCCACAGCCGACAGAAAAGCTCGGTCAGTCATGAAGGGTCTTCCCTACCACACCTCTATGCTACCCTTGCATTGCCCTTGCGTGCTGCAAATGTGGTTTGATTGCACTGTGTTCGTGCTTGGTACGTCACTTTGAAGTCGAAAGCTGCAAGAAGACTCACAAATCCTGTTGCTATGCAGCCAAAACCAACCACAGAATCTTTTCACAGATAGCTGTTGGGTCCGGTGGATCGAAAGCAAGCACGATAAACTGTTCCAATCGTTGGTTTTATGTTCGCTACCATTCAGTTTCATTGTTGTACTGCTGCGACAATATCTATTTCTGGTTGCTTTTCTGCCGGAGCGAAGCGGAGGCTTATCTTGTAATCTATTAATTTTGCGCGCGCAGGCCTCGTTCCCTGGAAAGGGCCGTGGGCGGTAGAAACCCGCGAAGGCCACACCTAGACTCGACTTGGACGTGACTTCTCGCTCACATTCTCTGCGTTGGCTCAATCAATCCCCTGCCACGTCACATGGAAGTCTTAATAATGTTCAAAGCTCCCTCACATTTCGATTATTCCGGCAATCCCACGGGCACACGGCCGCGGGAGGGCTATTAAAGATCGCATTCATCCCGTGGACGGTGCGGCGCCAGCGATGCCCAACGAAATCTTACAATTGTAGAATGTGGAAGGCGTGAAGCTCGCATTCGTTTCAGATATGCAAACCGCGATCGTTCCCAGGCGGAATGGGGTGCTCATCTAGCGGAGGTCCGCAAGGAGATTAGATGCGAGAGTTCACTTTTTGGCTTGCAAAACGGGCTTGCACCTGCGCCAACGGGCTTGTTCGGGCTTGGGCTTGGATTTGGGTGTAGATCAAAGCCCAAGCCCGGCAGATCAGCTTGCAAGCCCGTTTGTCGGCTTGGCAAGCCCGTTTGCTCGCTTAGCCAAGAAACGGGCTTGCGCGTATTTCTCATCCCCCCTGGGACAAATTCCTCAATCTGGTGACTACAATGCATGCAGTAAGTACATCCTTCTAGGGCTTGCGATTTTTTGTGTCGTTTTGCTCACTGATGTGATGATATGCCATCGCCGCCGAGGACAACACGGGACAAAATTGTCAATTCACTTCGGAAACACGGGCTTGTTGCATTGAGTATACTCTCATGGTCTCTATACATCTTTTGAGACCTAAGACTTTCTTACAATTTGAATCCCCGGTCTACAAGAACCAATATTTTCGTGACATGTTCGTATATGCTATGAAAATGAATAGGAAATATTCCATTATGCCAATGCCAACTCCTGGTACGGAATTCTGTCAGTCTTTATCATACTAGCTTGCAGGAATAATTACATGCTGTCTCCAAGCCATTTCAGAAGAGTAAATACAGATTCAACACAGAACATACTGAGGCTTCAAAACTCTTTCCGAGCCATTTTTGAGCAGTAATACTCGAGGCCCGATGCCCCAACTAAATTGGAGGCTGCTCGGATGCAGGCGATGAAATCTTGAGTTGATGGACGCGCAAGCCCGACTAAGTTGAACACAAGCCCGTTTGTCTGATGGCATCAGACAAACGGGCTTGGGCTTGAGCTTGGCCGCAACAAAGTTCATTGGGGAATGAGCTTGAGGGGCATAGATTAGTATGCAAAATTAATGCTTCAGTTGATTCAAATGGATCTGACGCATAATTCCGTTGTATAGGCTTGAAAATCTGGTTGATTTCGACTTCTAAGTTGGACGCAAGCCCGTTTGTCTGATGCCATCAGACAAACGGGCTTGGGCTTTGATCTTGGCTGAACAACGGCCTTGCGCACGGATTTCTGACCTGCCAGAAACTATCTACTCAATCTGAGTCACTTCAATGCATCCAGAGTATCAAGTGTTTAAATTCAGGGCTTGTGATATATTGTCGGCCACAATTTCTTGTATCATGACTCTCCTGTCAACTGTTGAAAATTGTAACACTTTAAATCACATAACTATCCTACTATGAGCCCTTACCATAGTGAACACATCACAAGGAGATGTTATAGATCAAAAAACTGCCTTTATACCCGCCCCCATGGCTGCCGACAGGTTGAACAACGGGAGGTGGCCCGAGCAGAGCGCCTTGAGTTACTTGCCAGAAGCCGTTCTACGTTGCCAACGGGCTTGAGTGCGACTTGCAGTAAATAATTCGAGCAGACTGGCTTGTTTCACGTGCCGTCAACAAGGAAACGGGCTTGGGCACGGCTTGTAATGAACAAGATCAGTAGGCAACCATTCACTATCTCGTTTGTATTTTCATCGTAAACGGTGACCACTACACCTGGAATAATACATAAAACTCAATCAGGTAAGCACTCCAACCTGGCTGGGACGGCCTTGGACAGAATGATTGAGTGGTTTTTTCGGGGATAGCTCACCAAAAACTAAGTGTACTCGAACTTGCTTCGAACAGCGGCCTCGGGGTTGGAATTGGGAGCTTGGCTTGGCTTATATTGATGCGTTAGTTGTGGACTCGCTGGGGAGAAGAGTTGAGCATCAAATCCGTACTCCCTGGGAATACAGTAGTCTTGGGCTAGGGCTTGTGCACTTTGAGTTGGTCGTGTTCAACAAACATTTGCTGGAGAATATGGTAGTTGAAAAATTAAATCCCCGTCAAAGTCGCAATGGTACATGAATAGTGACAAAGTGGGTGTCCGAAAGCATTAAATGTATGTCTTCAGAGAAGCAGGTAAAGTATAATTCCCCCATTTCAAACCGGGGCTTGCACTGCAGCCCGACTTTTTCCGGCGCAACTTGATTTAATTGGCATTGTCGATTGCTCGATGTCCTACGTAGCAATGTCAGTTGTCCAAATAACCCTGTGACATAAGACAACGAAGCAAAGAGTTGAATTACGACGGAATGCGCCCATTCTTGCCGTGAAAATGCGGGAATGAGAGCCAATACGAAGTGCCGGAATATTTCTGATTGTTTCAATATCGAAAGAGTTGGCGTGACTCAAAGTAAGGGTGGTGCGAGGAAATCCAAGGTAGTTGTATATATCTGCAAGACCTAGGCGAACACTGGAATGAAATTCTACAGTGTGCATGCTTGGTGTAAGGGAGGACAAGCCCAAGGCCGCACAAGCCCAAGCCATCAAAGCCCGCATACCCAAATTCTAGCTCCGCTGAGCGGGGCAAGCCGTTTAGCGAAGGCCATGAAAGAGATTTGTACATAGAGGTATCGAGGAATCTGATTGAGTTGTTAGTGTGTTTGTGTTTCACACGTTCCTGGTCATATCGGCGGGTATCAGTTGAACTGTACTTTACGAGAAAGTATTGATCGATGGTGGTGGCAGCAGGAAGCAGCGGGAAGGCCTAGGTCATCAGGTATTAAGGACTTACTTATAGTTGTAATGTTTGGTGTAAGCGAGCTCAAGTCAAGCCCAGCCACAAGCCAAGCTGTCCAAGCCCCCACAGCCAAATTCAAACTCCGCTATGCGGGGCAAGCCGTTTTGGCAAGCCCGTCGGCTAAGTCTGCTCTAATCATTACTTGATTTCGGGTTAAGCATTCAGACACCTACAACTCTAAGAATATCAGTAAAAGTGCCAACAGGCGAGCTGCGAGACGACTTACCCAGACGGGGGACAGGGCTTCATCCAAGACTTAGGATTGATATATGATGACCTGTATATCCGCACGCAGTGGGATGATCATGAACCCGGTGGACCAAAGACAGTAGGACAAGGTCAATGGTGTGCAATTTAAAGAAAATTAAAATCCTGTTGGCCAGATAGTAAAGACAGATGAAATCACACCGGAAGCCAACAAGACCACGGATATCATTCAATGAGACGAGCAAGTGCTACGGACAAGGTGGTGGTAAACAACAAGAAAGACTAAGACCTGTTTGGGTCCTTACAAAAGTTTGATCAGCTGTAAACAGACGGGGTTACACCTAGGTCAGGTTTGAGATTTGTATTTTTTGTGAAAGAACCGAACCTAACCGAACCCTGGCAGTATGGCAACAGGGTCTGGACCTGTCTGTGGGTAGTAGTCATCTTCGTCACTTCGTCACTTCGCTTATTTTCAAGGAACTTCGTCACTTTGATCGTATTTCGGGAAAGTTTGTTACTTCCGCTGATTTTCTGCAAAAGTTCGTCAGGTGAGTAAATTCGAATGCAAATTCGTGAGCTCCCGGCTCAACTGATGTTGAACGTTAGCTCTTTTCCTTCTGCCACCATTATGATCGTCGTGCAGATGCAAGGAATCCGTGGGATCGCTGACGGTGCGTGCCAGCATCCGAGAGGCAGAACTTTCATCGTCCTGGTGTGTATGTGCCACTCTATTCCGTACCCGACAGGGGCATAAAACTCTCACCGTACTGAGCAGCATCGAGGTCTCCTTCACCAAATCGCGCAGAAATAGGGCGGGCGACTTCTATTCTGTACTGTACGGTAAAGCCACACCTTCGGTAAGCGGTTGTCTACCATGTACGGAACCGGGAAAACGCCGTAGGAGGCATATTGGACTGGAAATTCAAGTGTAAACATCGAGGGCGGCACCAGGCGGTGCGGCGCGTGAAGTGACTTCCTCTGCGCATCGCCTCGCACTCCATTGCGGCCGGAGACATAGGCAGAGTCCCCAGAAATTGGATCCTCTCGGTTGCGCCAGGAACCGCCGTCCACTCTCTGTTGGAACAGTTGTCCACCGCCAGTGTCGCTGAGCGCTCAGTAACAGCTGGGGCAGCACCCGTGCTAATCGGGTACTCCCCTACCTCAGGTATTTCTCACACCTATTGCAGCACTGCAATTTAATATTTGTTATATTCCTATTGAAAACATGATTTTTCATCCAACTCCAATGTCTTTCGCACTCGGTTTAAATTTTGTAGATGAGTAAAGGTCTGGCGGCACGATGCCAAGGTACTACGTACCTAAAGCGACGAATTTGCATTAGAATTTACTCACCTGACAAACTTTCGCAGAAAATCAGCGGAAATAACGAACTTTCCCTGAATGCGATCAAAGTGACAAAGTTTCTTGAAAATAAGCGAAGTAACAAAGTGACGAATTTGGCGTGGACTCCCTGTCTGTACAGCTTCAATTTTGCGGCACGGCTGTACGGCAGGCCTGATTGGCGGAGAGATTTGATCCTTTGGGGTGCGAAGACTCCGGAGACAGGTCACCCACGTCAGTTGGAGTACTAGCTGTGACGATCTTTCAGGTCGGATTTAATGACCTATATGTTATTAACTCCCATTAATCCAGCCCAAATGCTATTCTACTCCTGATTCACGTTTGTAGGCATAAAACACTCGAATGGTTCACAATTACGAGTAGCACAACCATTTTCCTTTTGGGAATGTGGTTGCATTTTATCATTGAAGTGAACAGGCACCTCTTTGTTACAAACTGCTGGTATGCATTCATGTGGATACACACGTATGATCATTTGATTGCTGAACCTTTAGGTTTGGCTACCCAGGTATGCGAGGTACGAGCATTTTTGTTGTAGCGTCTGTCTATGAGAGATTACTACCCAGGAGTGGATGGATTGATTGCACTTTCACAATAAGGCCAAACACATGTTTACTCATATACAATTAGTCATGGAAGAAATTCATAAAATATTGACCAAAAAACAGATATTGGTCGGGAGTATTTACCGGAAATTGATACATAGTGTCCCATTGCTCCCTGAATGGTCAAAATCATTAGTGGCGCCTTAAAATCTCAATTTATACTCATCATCACCAAAAGTAACCGGACATTGATTCATTGTGTCGGATCACGTGCACTGAGCTCAACTAGACCTCAACATTAACTACCTATAGATATTAGCTGCACACTGCACAACTTTTAGGTGGATCGACCAATTATTGCTGTCCAGAGCCAAGAAAAGATCAGCAAGCTATGTGTAAATGATGAGATTCCATCAGACACTTGAAAGAAAGTTCCTGAAAAAAATATGGAGAGCCTGGATTCAAAGTGGGATACCTATGGATATGGAAACAGATATCTTTGGGAGATTTCAGAATAGTCAAGTTTGTGATTGTGACATAAATTCCTGCTTAAAGATGTGCTGCAGCATTATCTGCAGAATTATACAATTCATTGTTGAAGTGTGATTCAGATGGTAATTTGGGATTTAAAGTGTATCAAAAAAGCCCTCGGGTGTGTTCCTGTTACATTTTGAACAAACTTAAGCTATTCAAGGTTCTGTTTTGTGGGCTCAACTGAAGAGCAGCCTGAGCACGTGCTATGCAGGCACGCCTCACCACAGAAAATGTGCCATTTATAAGTATTCATCAGCTTTCCATGACTTCTAAGTCATAGAGTGTGTTCACCATATTCCAAGGAACAATCCTGATACCTGCAAACCCTATCCATGCCTGCAGACCCAGCCATACAGACTGATTTTTAGCAGATGTAGTAAAAATCAAGTCTTCCTGAAACAATTGATCTACAGAGAGTATAAAAATAATTTTGGATGTCGGTTTCAGTCTGGATGGTGCAAATACATCCAGAATAACCTCTATAGGGGATCAGACCCAAAATATTCCACAAAATTCCTATGTAATAGGTGAATGTCCGGTCACTTTTTGTGATGACGAGTACCATTGGTCATTCTGCTCATATTGTTGATTTGTCAATCTTGGTTATGTTCAGGCTGCAATCTGTCAACTTCATGGAGGATTTCAAGGACCAAGATCAAGTCATCATTTATTGCTGTTTGCAAAATAGTTGGTGGGCACCGCTTTTTTAATCACAAACCACCATTTTGAGCACCGAACTCGCATGAGCCATAACTCAGGAACGGCACCTCAGATTGACAAGGTGTCTCAATGAAAATTGATCTACTCATTGAGGGCTAGGGCACCCTGGGGTTTTTGAGGGTAGTTTATGCAATATCTGTACACTATGTATCGGTTCAAATCAGTTCAAGTCTGAAAAAGGAAACACCTGTTTTCGACTCCAACCACAATGCGTATCGAACTTCCTCACTACCTACCACCATGCCCCGTGGAAAGCCACTCTCAGATGACCTTCGGACTGTAATTGGGAACATGGGAATGACCCAAGACATTCCAAGCATCACGAAACTCACCGGTGTTAAACACCGAACAATTGAGTGGATTTTCCAAGACTATCGGAACAAGGGAACTCTAATGTGGGAGCATGTGTATCAGGAGCTTCGTGGACGCAAGTACAGTCCTACCCCAGCAGATACAAAGGTGAGGAATATCTCACAATGGAGCCATCAACTCTGTCATGGGTTTTGCCACAGTTTTTGTGTGGACTTGTGCGCCACAGCCCTGACCTATATCTCGCGGAGCTCCAGGAAACTCTAGAGGATAGACTGGCGGTAGAAGTTGATGAATCAACATTGTGGAGGTCGCTCAGGAGGTGCGTATTCACCATGAAAAGGTATTAGTTTGAATGATTGATCTAGTGGAACACAACTCACTTCTGCTTCTTCAGTTGACCAAATTAGCTATAGAACGAAGTGAAGCAAGGCGCACGGCCTTCCGTTATGAATATGGGCTGCAGTACACCGCAGAGCAGACAGTATTTGTTGATGAAAGCTCTTTCTATAGGCGAACATCAATTCGGGGCAAAGCATGGGCACTTTCAGGGGAACGGGTGGAACAGAAGTGTTTTTTTGTTTGGGGTTGATGGTTTGTGAATGCTCTCTACCTCATTTCATTGCCTTGACACCAAGGAAGATATTCCATGCTCTCTGCTCTGTCGATTGACGGAATGAATCAATGCAAGATTATCGAGGGGTCCTTCACGACAGATCTCTTCGTCGAGTTCATTGAAGGACTTCTTGATCATATGCAGCCATTCCTACAACCAAAATCAGTCATTGTCATGGACAATGCTCAGATCCATAAAGACCCTCAGATCAGGGAGCTAATAGAGGCTCGGTAAGTTGTTGCTTGTCTTCCGCTCTTTCAGTCTGAAATCAGTGATTTGTAGTGGCATGTGGGTTATGTATATACCTCCTTATTCACCGGACTTCAACCCCATTGAGCTGGCCTTCTTGTCTATCAAGGCGTACATTCGTCATTCTAGAGAGCTAGCTCGGGAGGATATTGATCAGGCCATTGATGATACATATGTTTATATTCACTTGATTGAAGTGGCCTTTTCAGTAACTAGTGAGGACACAGAGGGATATTTCATCATTGTGGCTATCTGTAAAGTATACTACAGTGAATAATGTATATGTATTATGGTTGTGAGAGTCAAGAATCCTTCAATCTACTCGTGCTTGCTTGGAATTATGGCCTGACAACTGCTCAAAATCTTCTTTTGCATAAGTAACAAGACGGTTCGCAATCCCAAAATTCATCTGGTCACCCGACAGAGCCAAGAGCTTATCAGCCGTCACATTGGCCAAGTCGCTCAGCTCGAAAATCCATTGTTAAAGAGGAGGCCTTCATATTGGCTGTAATTGAGATTCATTCTGCCACGGATAGGATTGGAATCCAGTGTGGTGAGCCAGAAAGCAATTTCAGGGCAGATGTCGGGCAATAGTGCATTTTCAGCTAGACATTTTGTGCCTGCCAAGTGTTGCACATGGAGAACCGGAGCGTGGAGATTGATTCGGGGTTAGGTGGCATTCGATTGCCCAGAAAAGAACCGAAAATTGGAGCAAGGCTTGCATCCATGCCAAAGGATCGTTTGCAGTCATGAAAGCCTGGTTGGCCGGATTTTTCTTGGCTTTGGCCTGCCGCTTGTGATTGACAGCAAGACCAAGATCACCGGGGGCCTCATCGATGATTACCTTATGCCGGCTCTGGAGTAATAATTAGCAGTCTGCTGTCAATCCGAGTTGTGAAACTGACCGCTAGCATCGCCCAAGTTTCCAATTCTGTGTGACTGAGAATGTGGTGGTCTCCATAGGGATGGGCACAGGCACGGGTCCGGGTAGAAATTGCTCATCCCGGACCCAGACCCGGAAAAAACCCGTACCCCGGCAGGTACGGGTCCAAACCCGACCTGCAAATGCACGGGTCCACCATGGGTCTTCACATTGGGCATCTCGGACGTACCTGTGAGTGTGTGTGTGGCCTCTACCTGACCCACAAAGCATCATTCCGCTTTCTTTGCAAGCAAATTGAGTGGCAAATGCAAATAACTTGTCCTTGACATACAAGATGAGTGCTCATTGGCCTTGAAACCAGTCACATGCATTTGGTTTCTGTTCAGGATAACTTGAATTGAAGATCCAGCTTTCCCCCGTGATCTCTCACCCTGAATACTGTCGAACTTAAGCCCAGAATGGTGCTAAAAAGGTGAATTGTTCATACTCACAACGACCCGCTAAACCACGGGTCGGGTAGCGGGTTCCTCCGGATCTGCGAGCCCAACGACCTGCGACCCGTACCCGGGCGACCCGACCCAGAAACCCGTTGGGTTAACCCGAACCCGTGCCCAACCCTAGGTCTCCGCTATCCAGTACAACACATGCCGTCTTGCACTCTTGGCAGTAGTGCTTCTTTTTGATTTCTTTGAAGAGTTCATGCTCTTTGAGAGCTGGAACGGGCTGGGACTCATCGCTTGAGTTGTCATTACCCTTCTTCCCCTTCTGTCCCTGTATATCACAATCAGTTTGAATTACCAGGAAAATCTTGTACCAGTTGCCTTTTTGCCCCCTTTGGCATCATTCTCCAACATTGACAAGTCCACAATCTGTATACTGAATGGTTTCAACTGACCCCCCCATGGTTGCTTTCAGCAAATAATTAAACCACGTTGATTTACACTAGCTAGTATTCGCATTGTATGACAACCACCCGCACCTCTATTCAGCCTTTTCCGCCTCGAGCTGTAGGTGATGCTAATATCGCTTGGATTTTCGTTATCCGGCATAGCATTTGAAGACACGCATTGGTGCATTCGTGACCCAGTTCACGAGGGTGAGCCCGCATTGTCTGTATCCATCATTGCTCACGGCTGCCCCACAGCGCCTCTGGGGTCCTATTCCAAACAGTGCTTTTTACACCCACAATTCACCAGTTCGTCCGGGCTATACGTCATTGTCCGCGACGGGACGTGGGCATATTTGCTTGTCGTTTGTGAGTACGCCGTCTGCAGCACCTCAGTGCAATACTAAGAGCTCCCCGTAAATAATGGCGTCTTGTACGGATATGCGTTCCATTGTCGAGGCAGCATAGCTTCGTTGAATTTTGACATCCCTACACAAGGTGGATGATCACGGCGTTCGCGTTCTCTGTGAGCATGTTTAGCTCGGCGCACGGGTCATCAATTTATTAGAATTACTCATTTTGCCTAGGGATACCGGTTTCTGCTCAAACTAGGAGCGTCGCTGCACCATGACACAATTACCTACATCACGGGCCCGATGCGTTTTGGATGGGAGGTGGAGTCACTCCCAAATGAGTCCAATCCCTGATGAAAGACGGGCGCTGCAGGGATTGAATTGTGGTATTTGTTTCTGTAACTTACTGTAACAGAATCCGCAGACAAATATCCGGCCGGGAGGTCTCAGAAGGTTGTTACATAGCTGATCAAACGCAGCTGAAGAAGATGGTCAAGTCTCTGTCGGTACCTAAATGAATTTCCATTGACATATGAATGCTGCGATTTGGGTTATGAGGAAGCCATAGAGGACCGAATGTTCATACATTTTGGCCTCAATTACATACCCTAAAGGTTCAGCTCCCACCTCGAAGAGGCATAATCCACGTCATTTTGAACACAAATCTGGACCCGCATGCTCTCAAGCCTCCACTGTTGTTGATTGCTGGTATGTTTCATGCGAGACTCTTGAACAATGCAGATGGTATTAATTTGGAGCAGACTCACTTGGTCGTGTGACTTGACCACTCATTGTTAGCGTGAGATTGAGCCATATGAGGGTATTTTTCTTCGCAAGCAGCGGTGCAAAGAGCTGTCCACTTGTCCGTGAAGGCCACTAAACCCCTGGAACTTGGCAAACGCGCTGAAACTTTGGAACTCTCGGCGTTTGCCATCATCTGCATCTGATTAATTAAGCTCAGGACATACCGTGACATCAGCAAACCCTGCGTGCCCTGTAGTTAAGGTCCCCCTTTACGTAGTGCTATGTAGTCCCTGTAGTGGCCTGTAGTTTCTGTAGTATTTTTAAGATTATGCAGTGTTACATAGCACTACATAGAGGGGGACCTTAACTACAGGGCGACCCAGGTTTTGCTGATGGAGTCTGATGTACTAGCCCAGGGTCCAATCATCAAGGCTATTTCTAGAGGACCATATGGCATGGATACGAAATGATTCCAAGCTTAAAGCCAGTGCACAACAAAGATCCAATAGAAGTGTTACAGCATACCCCAACTAACGTTGGTGAACTGTCTCTGAGGTCCTCGCAACCAAAAGGGTCAAATCTCCCCGCCAATCACAGTTCCCGGTTTGTCCTAGTCTCTCATAGACAGACACTATAACAAAGAAGCTCGTACCTCGCATGTTATAGTCTGTTGATAACCTCGATCGAGTGATCGCTGGCGTGCTTATAACCAATTGCAAATTTCTTTTGGTATCGACAACAGCCCAGGAACGCGTTTTTCATTCTTCTGACTTGATATCTCTGCTCAGGAATCCAAAATGGTCAACTTCTTCCGCCATCACTCATTGAGAAACTCGAAGAACAACGAGGCCGAATTTTGACGGGTCGGCAGCGGCGAAACAACGAGATGTTGATTTTGATGGAAGTAGTGTCGCGCACGCTTGCGCGCTGAACCCGTATACAGCCATTTCGGCTCATTCCGTGCCAAGGTTCCCACGGTTCAACACCGTCCGATGCACCGCGTTTCACTTGCTCCGGCCCCATTCTAGGCGTCAACCGCTTTGTTTACATTTAATTTCCCTTTACTACTCATTCTTACTTGACTCAATCCATCCGTACCTTAATCACTGCCCCTGCTTTAATTACAGCCCCTGGTCTTGGCCCAGCTTGTACTTCTATGGACATTTTTCATGGACCTGACGTCCGCCACTGCCCTGGAACGGTACCTGGTATCGTTTAATTTCATCCTTACTCCTTCTGTACTCTCTGTATTTATACTCGAGCTATATACAATAAAAATCACTTGGTTTTCCCCACAGTCCAGTACTAAGTCTTTAGCTCTTACTCTCGCCCTCGCCTTCGCTCTCGCACTCGCTTCGTCTCGCTCTCGCTCCCCAGTCCATTTCCCACGCCTACGTCTCTTGTCCCTCGTCTCTCGCCCGCTCTTCCCCTTTAGTACTCCGTGGTCGCTCGGTTACCAGCCACGGTACCAGCTTGTTTGTCCCTCTCGCATTTTATCTCCTCCACCCTCTTTGTGCTGCTTACCTTCTTTGGTTTTGCTCGCGCTCAGACGGTCGGTAGGCGTGTCATTTTGGAGCCCACCGCGAGGGGCTTTCAAACATAGCTTCTGGTTCCTCTCGTGACCAGTGGTCTAACTCAGCAGCGACCGCACGCCGTAACCTTCGCCTTGAATTCATCGCCGCTTTCCAGAACCCCTTGAACCTACTCGATTCCAATCCATACTCTCCACCCTCTTCAGACACAAACACCCTTTTTGACTCCATCCCTGCCGGCCTTGCACATCACAATAACCTTTCACCTCATTCACCAAGCTCACCGACTTTAGCTTGGCTTTACAACGATCCTCCGACCCCCATATCATCACCACCACTCCAGAGCTCCGCTCCGATGCCTGTAGCCCCTGCACCGACCCCTATGCCCGCCCGTGGCGATCGCAACGCGCCACAGTTCGACTCCACTAAGCCCCACGAACTCCGCCGTTACTTCACGGACTTGGAGTTTTTGTTGGGCCGTGCTACCGTCACCGACGATGCCGAAATGAAGAAACATGCGACACGGTTCCTTTCTGTCGAGGATCAGGAAATTTGGGAGGGTTTGCCCAGTTTTAAAGATGCCCAAAAATCGTTTTCTGATTTTAAAGCCGCCGTATTGAAGCTTTATTCAGGAAATGACGAGGACCGCCGTTTTGGACTCAATGACCTTGATGCCCTCGTGGGGCAATACTCCCGAGTCGGTATCCTCTCGCTGGACGATTTGAAAACATTCTATCGCCAATTCCTCCGCATTACCACCTACCTCATTGAGAAGAAACGCCTCTCGGAAGGAGAGCAGAGCCGTTCCTTCCTCCGTGCGATGCAGCCGTCTACTTTGGCGGCTGATATCCGCCTTCATCTCAAAGTTAACCATCCAAAGGCGCATCCGGCTGACCCACTTCCTGTTGCCGACCTTTACGAGGCAGCTGAGTACGCACTCGCTGGCTCTGGGAGTTCTCTTGCACTAGATGTTCACACCGCGCCTTCAATTTCTTCCACTTCCTCCGCCCCCGTTTCTACCCCAACAACCATCGAAGTAAAGCCCGACCCTGGCATAGCTGCATTGGTCGGCACGATGGCTAAATTAATCGAGGTTCTGGCGATGCAGAAGCCTTCAGAGACGTCTAACGAGAACAGCCAGAAGAAGATGCGGCCCGATGGTTGTGGGTACTGCAGTGATCTCTCGCACTTTATTAATCAGTGCCCACATGTATTGGCCGACATCCAAGCCGGCAAATGCAGGCGTAATACGGACGGCCGTGTTGTTCTACCCACCGGCGCATTCGTTCCACGCACCATCACCGGCAAAGATCTCCGCTCGCGCATCGAGAAATGGCACGAGCAGAACCCGGGTCAGATGGCAGCAGCCCAGTTGCTGGTTGAAGTTGCAGTCAATCATTCCCCCTCACCCTCTTCGTCCCCATCCACCGGCATTTACACCCTCACCGATGACACGCTCAAGAAGAACGTAAGTGTGTGAGGTGGTCCAACAGTCCTGGAGCTCAGCAACGACGGGGGCTGGCAGCAGACGACGAGGGAGATGGAGGTGAAATCCAGATCTATTGAAAGTGAAAGAAAGTACAGATTAAATAGTAAAGAACTACAATAGTGGTGTAAAGATCTAGGCACACAGGGCAGGTCTGAAGTACATTTGACAGGTCTGTAGTACCTGAACTCAGTCATTAACTCGGGCATTCCGGCGATCGAACTAGATCTGGGCACAGCCGTGTGCGGAGCTCAACACCGAAGAGCAGCGCCTCCAAGTGCTGCAGCACGAGATAAATGCGCTTCAGACCTGGGCACAGGCCAGGAAAGCCCTCGAGAAAAGGAGCAATGACAGTGCCGATCGCACCATCCCTCCTCCTCCTCACCATTCTACACCTCCTGCAGCCGCTGCGCCTGCCGCACCAGTCGTACCCACCGAACCAACCGCCCAGCCTGTTAGCCAGGGTCCTCTGCACCCGTTTGCGAATGCCCGCGATGCAGCTTACGCTCCACCCAAGCAGCGGAATTTAGGCGCTCCTGCTACCAGTCAATCAAAGCCCGCACCCGCGTACCGTTCTACAGCGCCTATTTACAATGAGAAAGACGCTGCAGATGTCTTTAATGCCGTCCTCGATGCGCCGTGCCAGTTGACAACACGCCAAGTCCTCTCTATTTCTCCTGATGTCCGCTCTCACGTGCGTGAAGCTACCACCTCCCGCCGTGCGCCCGCAAAAGACAGCAATAATCCTGGTGCACCGGCAGCGCAGCTTCTACACGATGTTGACTCCCCCCTCCCATTTTCTCACGGTTCAGACCCTGCATACGAGACACTCGATGAGCAGCGGGATAAAGACGCCCTTTACTCGGCATTCATTGACTCGCTCCCCGCAACCTACATCAGCTCTGAAAAGGCCAACTTACCAGACGGCGGCGTAGTCGTTCCTGATCCATATGCGGTCTATTACGAATCTGAAGCCGTTCCCAACGATCTCATTGTTTCTATGGAGTCCTCCGCGATTCGCTCGATCCTCCCCATCATTGATAACCAGCAGCAGGTCGAGTGTATCGTGGATGGTGGCTCACAAATAATTGCAATGTCCGAGGCCGTCTGCCATGACCTAGCGCTCTCCTATGACCCCCGCATCATTCTTCGCATGCAATCCGCTAACGGGGCTATTACCCCATCGCTTGGCCTCGCCCGTAATGTTCCATTCCGTGTCGGCGACATCACGCTTTACCTCCAGGTCCACATCATACGCAACCCAGCATACGATGTCCTTTTAGGACGACCTTTCGACGTTTTAACCCAGAGTATAGTCCGCAATTTTGCCAACGAAGGCCAGACGATTACCATCTGCGATCCCAACACTGGGAAATTAGCCACCATTCCCACCATCCCACGCGGCTCAGCTCGTAATCGTTCCCAGGGTTTTCAACTCTCGAGGAATTGATCACAGATCAAGGAGAGGTAGCCCTTGTCATTGCACAAGATCCCAGCAACAGCAATTCATTTATCATCGAATCCTCTCCCAACCTTGCCCCTGACTGTTCCACTTCCCAACTCCAACATATTTATTTATCAGCTTGTACAAATCTTGGTTCCGACTCCAACACCGTGCTGTTTGCACTCTCAGTCGTTCAACCGGCGTTCCCGACGGCCCACGAATCAACTCGCGGCGATAGTTTCATTCCTATATTCTCCTCCACATTGCTTAATGCGTCTCCTGCTTTACCTTCCAGCTCCCCAGGCTCCCCTTCATTCCTGAATTCTTCCAGCCACTTTCTCCCGCCGCTCGCAGAGGTATATGCCAAGAAAAGGTACAAGCCAGTCGCTCAGAAAATCCGGCCTATCCTCGGCACTCTCCCCGAACAATTCCGCATAGAACGCCATATTTACGGCGACCCATTGGCAGAAATGCCGAAGCTTAATCCAAATCCCCCTCCATTCATCCCCACGGGCCGTTATACCCCAGAACAACGCGATATTATTGATGCTGCCCACACCAGTGACCTCCTTTGGCCAGAAGAACGGCGTCTCATGCACCACTTCATGTGTTTGCAGAATGAAGCATTTGCGTGGCAGGATTCGGAGCGTGGCAGCTTTCGCACCGATTTCTTTCCTCCAGTCGACATCCCCGTCATGCCTCACACGCCCTGGGTTCAACGCAATATTCCCATCCCTCCCGGTATTTATGACCAAGTTTGTAAGCTCATACGTACCAAGATCGACGCCGGTGTGTACGAACCTTCTAATTCCTCGTATCGTTCCCGCTGGTTTTGCGTCGTCAAAAAGGACGGCACTAGTTTGCGCATTGTGCATGCGCTCGAGCCCCTAAACGCCGTCACCATCCAACATTCAGGTGTCACCCCGTTCACAGATCAGATTGCAGAACATTTTGCAGGGCGTGCATGCGGCGCCATGCTCGATCTGTACGTCGGCTATGACGAGCGCCTCCTTGCTCCCTCTTCTCGCGACTATACCACCTTCCAGACGCCATACGGTGCCCTCCGTCTCGTCACACTCCCCATGGGCTGGACTAATTCAGTCCCCATCTTCCACGACGATGTCACATTCATCCTACAGCCCGAAATCCCCAACTTCACCATCCCTTATATTGATGATGTCGCCTGCCGTGGACCTGCGTCTCGCTACCAAAGTGAAGACGGCTCGTACGAGACCATCCCAGAAAACACCGGCATACGCCGGTTCGTGTGGGAACACTTCAACAATCTCAACCGTATTGTGCAGCGCATGAAATATTGCGGCGGCACGTTCTCTGGCTTCAAAAGCGTCTTGTGTGCCGAGAACATTACAGTTGTGGGACATCTTTGCACTCCTGCAGGCCGTATCCCAGATGAGAAACGAGTCGCCAAAATAGTCAACTGGGGCCCTTGTAAAGACCTCTCTGAGGTCCGTGCCTTTTTGGGAACCATTGGCGTGGTTCGCATTTTTATTCGCAACTTCGCGCACCGTGCTCACTCTCTCACCATGCTAACACGGAAGGACATGCCCTTTTTATTTGGGCCAGCGCAGATTTCAGCACAAGAGGACTTAAAACATGCACTTGTACACTCCCCTGCCCTTCGCCCCATCGATTATTCATCACATGCACCCGCCGTTCTCGGCGTTGACACCTCCTACCTTGCTGTCGGTCATTCCCTTTCCCAATGCGACCCCAACGACCTATCTCGCCGGTACTACGCACGCTTCGGCTCCATTACGCTCAACGCTCGAGAGGCTCGTTTTTCACAGCCTAAACTAGAGTTATACGGCCTTTTCCGCGCATTACGCGCCTGGAAAATGTACCTTATTGGCGTGCGAAACTTGGTTGTAGAAGTCGACGCCCGTTACATTAAAGGAATGCTTGCGCACCCGGATCTAGAGCCCAGCGCCAGCATCAATCGGTGGATTTTAGCAATCCTTACCTTCCATTTCACCCTCGTGCACGTTCCTGGCGTGCTCCATGGCCCAGATGGGCTCTCCCGTCGTCCCCCTCAGCCTGGCGATGAGCCAGAACCAGAAGACGATTTTGACGACTGGGTGGACAAGGTCCACGGCTTCATGCACTGCATAAACCACTCACCTTATGTGTCGCGCCCTCAGCATACTATTGCCACTCTTGCCGCGGAAATTGCTCCAGATGGCAAAGACCCGCCCCCTATCCTTTCTTACGATGCCGTTCCTCGATCCGACGCCGCTCGTCTCGCTGATTACCGTGTCAATTTGGTCCACATCTGGCACGGAAACCTCCAGCGTCCCCGTGACATGTCGGACAAAGACTACAAATCTTTTGTTCGATATTGTATGGAGTTTTTCATTCTTAACGGCTCCCTCTGGCGCAAAGATCCCCAGTCCCGTCACAAGCTCGTCGTCCCCACCCATCGCCGCATATTCATTCTATCCTCTGCACACGACGACGTTGGTCACAAGGGGTTCTACGCGACGCGTGCCCTCCTGCTCGAACGATTCTGGTGGCCCCATTTAGACGACGACATCAAATGGTGGATACATACCTGCCACATTTGTCAAGTCCGCCAAACCCAGAAGGTTTTAATACCGCCTACCGTCGCAATACCCGCCCCTATCTTCGCCAAAGTCTACATGGACTCCATGCACATGCCCCCGAGTGGAGGCTTCAAATTCATCGTCCATGCCCGCTGTTCCATCACCCATTACCCCGAATTCCGCATGTTGCGCCGTGAAACCGCCAACGCAATCGGTGACTGGATATTCCAGGACCTGATCTGTCGCTGGGGGACACTACTGGAGATTGTTACCGACAATGGGACCCCTTTTCTCAAGGCACTCGCTTATCTGGAATCAAAATACCACATAAAGCACATCCGTATCTCGGGTTATAATTCACGCGCTAATGGTATAATTGAACGTCCCCACTTTGACGTACGGGAGAGCATCAGCAAGGCTGTTGATGGCGAAGAGAGCCGTTGGCACACGGCCACGTTCTCCGTATTCTGGGCCGATCGCGTCACAGTCCGCCGGCGAATGGGATGCTCGCCCTATTTTGCCGTAACCGGTGCCCATCCGTTACTCCCACTGGATATTTCCGAGGCAACGTACCTTTTACCACCCCCAGACGACGTCCTTTCCTCCACCGAACTCATCGCCCACCGTGCCGTCGCATTGCAGAAGCGTCGAGACCAACTAGCCCGCCTCCATTCAGACGTGTATGAGGCACGCTTACGCGCCGCAGTTCGCTTCGAAATCGAGCATGCCGCTACCATTCGTGACTTCAACTTTAAGCGCGGCGATCTTGTCCTAATGCAGAACACGGCGATTGATAAGACCATTGGCAGAAAGATGCGGCATCGATACCTCGGCCCGCTCATCGTTATCTCCCGCAATCGAGGCGGCGCGTACATCCTCTGCGAGCTCGACGGATCAGTTTTTCATCGCCCGATCGCAGCCTTCCGTGTCATACCATACTTCTCTCGTACTTCCATCACCCTGCCCGCCCTCGACGAATTTCTGGACGTTGACACCGAGCGTCTCCGTGAATTGGAACAATCAACACTTGCCGACCCAGATGAAGTTGAATTCGACCTATCCGAGCTCCCCGACTCATCTTCCTCCACGGTAGATCCTACCTAGCCACTCCACCCTCCATATCTCAGTCGGGAGGACACGCAACGCCACTTACCTCCACTTACCTCCACAAAAGCCGCATAAGGTTTATCCGGTTGCGCAGCTATGGGCTATGAAGATATACTGAGCCTTTCGCTTTCCTTCATTTTTCGGCCTCCAATTTCGTTCTTAGGTCGTCTAGTGACCGAGGACGGTCACTTTTTCAGTCGGGAGGAGATGTCGCGCACGCTTGCGCGCTGAACCCGTATACAGCCATTTCGGCTCATTCCGTGCCAAGGTTCCCACGGTTCAACACCGTCCGATGCACCGCGTTTCACTTGCTCCGGCCCCATTCTAGGCGTCAACCGCTTTGTTTACATTTAATTTCCCTTTACTACTCATTCTTACTTGATTCAATCCCTCCGTACCTTAATCACTGCCCCTGCTTTAATTACAGCCCCTGGTCTTGGCCCAGCTTGTACTTCTATGGACATTTTTCATGGACCTGACGTCCGCCACTGCCCTGGAACGGTACCTGGTATCGTTTAATTTCATCCTTACTCCTTCTGTACTCTCTGTATTTATACTCGAGCTATATACAATAAAAATCACTTGGTTTTCCCCACAGTCCAGTACTAAGTCTTTAGCTCTTACTCTCGCCCTCGCCTTCGCTCTCGCACTCGCTTCGTCTCGCTCTCGCTCCCCAGTCCATTTCCCACGCCTACGTCTCTTGTCCCTCGTCTCTCGCCCGCTCTTCCCCTTTAGTACTCCGTGGTCGCTCGGTTACCAGCCACGGTACCAGCTTGTTTGTCCCTCTCGCATTTTATCTCCTCCACCCTCTTTGTGCTGCTTACCTTCTTTGGTTTTGCTCGCGCTCAGACGGTCGGTAGGCGTGTCAGTAGCCTCTGGGGTCACATTCTGAAGAGACAGATTACTTTATATTTTAATTATAAGACACTTTCCCTCTGGAAGTATGTGGGTAGAGGTACTGCAAGTGCTAAATGCCAGCGGGAACAATTCAAACTCCGATGATTTGTAATAAGCAGGCCACCATACATCAGTGGCGCAGTTAACTACAGACTAGGTTTGTCCCACCGAAAATTGCACGATAATCCATCGATTTGGTATTATCTGCGACTGCCTACCTGGGTAAATTACGTAGTTCTTATCCCTGAACGGCTCACATGCTCGTTTCTCCCTTGTTTCTCCCCCAAGTCCTCATCGAATTTCAAGGTTCCGACTTGTTTCTGGTCGATCTGGTTCTTTGATTTGAGGAAGTAACACTATGATATCTATCTGCAAAATGGCTTCTCTCTTCCTTCCAGAATTGAGCCCGGTGGCTGACTAGGCCGATTATTGCCATTTGGGGGGTATCGCCAAAGATAAATACAACGAGCGATGAAATTGCCATGTAAATTCAGAAAAAGATGTGACCTCAACTTTAGGATGTATAAGTTCTTCCAAGATCTAGGAGCGCAAATGCCTATATCTATTTGAGTAGAGTATCTCTGTTGGCCTGGGGCCAAAATTGGAGGTGGCCGGAGATAGCCCATCTCAGACAATGATCCCCACCCTCTACTCAACTCCGTAATTGAAGTGAAGGGCGGTAATATATCCTATTGAGCATGTACATGTGGTTTATATAAAAATATTGTACAAATTGAGTCCACAAAAAACAAGTTTACCGGTCACTTTCTGTGATTACGAGTAGATCAATTGAAGGAGATTCGAGAGGGCCAAATGTCTTGAACGCGAGCGTTACAGTTCTCACGCGCGTCGGCCGAACATGCTAGGTTCTGACCGATGTGCCAATCACCAACTCTCCTGAGGGTAGCTTTACAAAGATTGCCATGTCCACCGAGACTTGTGAAGTTTTACTTCGGGTGCTGTATACCGGACCCGAACCCATCCTCTGCCACGCGCCGAGTGGCTGTCGGAGGTTAGATGCATGATCACTTCCAGGAAAAAACTTCAAACCATCATAGTGCTCAGCCGCGACCCTTTTTCATTTGCTGTGGTTAGGCACACATTGTATAACACTGGCCGTCCATCTGATCTGCCACCTCGTATGCCAAGTGGAGGTCCTCTGGTTGAGATCCAGAAAATTCTAACAGCTGCAGTTAACAGGCCGCAGACTACGACGGTTCCTAGGAATCTTGAGGTTCCGTTCAGTAAACCCTTGAACTCCAATGAAAACCTCACAATGCAAGAATTGGGCGTGATGTGCCGGAGATTTGAGAATTGTGGCCTGACTGGGGGGTAGCAGGGAACTCAAACATCGCGACGGGTCTAAAATCAACTCTCCTTATGTACTGGTAGAAGCCGGCCATTTCGGCTCCGGTCCCTAGGCAGGCTGGTCACGAGCCTATCCGGTCCCTGACATCAGCCCTCTACCGGTGCCCCATGGCTGCGAGTAGCCGAATGCCGCTTCACCACCAGTAGAAAGGAGCGGTGCCGAAACGTTGTTCCGGCACGGACTCGTCACAAAGGTGCAGTTTACTTGTTGCAAATCTAAAGACACAAGGTGCGGACCTGCACATGAGGCGATTTGGAGAGTGATTTCCGGAGAGGCTTTGCACCTTCCCTGTCGCGAGCTAATTGCAGTCTTTCTAGCACAGCTGGGCGGGATCAGAATTTGAATTTGCAAAGCTTTTGCTGAGCTTTCCCTGAAGATTTACTGCACTTGCTCCAGAAACACCACAAATGAGACCATGAGCTGCACACAAGCTCCACAGCTCTCTCTCTTCCATACCACAACCGCCTCTAGTACTACCATCCATTCCCTCATCGTTCTCGACACTTCTTGGTTTTAGAACAAAACTGATGGGACACCATGAGTTTCATTACAAGCTAGAAGGAGATGGACTTACCTTTACATTTTGAGAAACGCGGAGCTGATTGAGAGGCTAAGTCGCTACCAAAGATAGACCGGCCAACTTTCATTCTATCTCTAATCGCGCTCACGCAGTGCATACTGTCCGTCAAGCCCAAATCAAATACCGTAAAGACAGTCTGTCCCCAATCCATCATTCTGAATTTATACCAGGTGTGTCTGTCCCAGATGCTATTTTTGATCTCCTTCATCATATTCCACGATATATACACCACCTAATACGTAATTTTATTGAACTGAATTGTTTTGTGTCGCTTCCGAGTCCCGGGATACTGGCACTTTTGACCAGAAGGTGTCCTTCAGCGGTATGTTCCCCACAGGGTCTGTGCCCCGCCTCAGCATCGTGCACCCACAGTCATGATTGCGCTGTCTATCAAAGCAGTCACATTGATTCTTTGGTATCTGAAATCCTTCCTGGTCCTGTCTCGTTTGAAGGAGTTCTGGTCTTTCCTAACCCGTGATTCCTGCTAATCTATGGTGCTCCATAGCAGACTATTTGAAATCACCCGGATCTGTGGCGCCCTTAAACAAGATCCCGCTTCACTTTTCAATGCATAGCTCAAGCTTATAATATCTTACAGTATTCACCCTGGGGCGCCGCGAGTGCATCCACCGAAACCTATGCACATTTGGGAAATTTGTTCACGCCAGGCCGACTGTTCAACTCTGGCCAGGCTTTTGGCCTCTTGTGTTTTCTTTTATATTTGTTTTCTTTGTTTTTCTTGGGTTCAGTCCTCCTACACTTTTTGGAAGTTTCTCCTCAGGGCTCACAATCCTTCATGCCCATCCTGGGCTGCCTCGAAATAAAACTATATTAGGTTTACTTAAACAATGAGCATCTCAATGTCAAACTGGGTTTGAAATTTGTTCTGTTTAAACAGGTACCGTGCAGCGTGGTTCCTATCAAAAACAAGGTTAAACATGGTTTAATCAAAACAATGTTTCCCTTGGACAACCTGGTTCATGTTGAAACACTGGAAAAGGCAGAAAATGCTGGTGCAGAGACTCAAACTCCGGACCTCCAAATTTCTGTGAGAATTAAGCAGGATGCATTAACCACTTCACCAAGACAATGGCAAGGGTTGATGTTGATGGTTAACTACATCAAGATATGCCTTGGGTGCAAATGTCAACTTTGAGTTCCTCATGCTTAGTGAGACTTGTGAAAAGTTACATCTTGCTATGTATTCACAATTAATTTCACAATGGCTGCTTTTTGTCAACTTCACTAAGGTATAAGGTAATACAGTCAGAGTCATAGAGGTTGGGTATACTGAAGTTCTTAGGCAGGCTGTCCACAGTTTGGAGTGTTGCACTACCCACTCACATCGACTTGCCTTGGAATGAACATGATGGGATGATGAAGAGTTGATTGGATACACCATTAGTGCACTACAAGGACTAAGGGAGCCTTAAAATAGAAAGGGTCAAAGTCACTGATACAAATTCAACTGTCATGGAAAATACAAGAGACCCGAGGATACTGCTTCAGCAGCAGCATGATGAATCTAGGTATGGAAGTCACCAGCCAACTATGTTCTAAGACATCCTATTAGCATAACTGTCACTTACCTCAGGCTTACACCTTCATGCTCTCTGACTAGACCCTTGGTTTCTTGACACTGGCCATCCCGACAAACCCACCACCTGGAAAGCCCCATTTGTACACCTTTCCTGTAGTTCCTATGTACACACTGACTAGGTAAAATCTTGCATATAGACCTAATGTTTGAATCTGGATACAGTTTGCTTCTAGCTCAGCATTTATGGGCTTATTTATCAAGGTGGCCAACTAAGGTGTTTATTGACTTTTGGGCATGCCAATGGGGAAAAGTTCATGGCTGCATTGGGATGTCACATAAATTGAGCCCAGTATTATCAAACAACTCTTGGGATATGTATCTTTGATTCCAGACCCAAACCCCCAAGAAATTCAATGCAGGTCTTCAGCAATTGCTGATGAAATCCAAGGTGGCCAAATAACCCTCACTGATAGTATTACCATAGTGAAATTAATTGTGAATATACAGCAAGATGTAACTTTCCACAAATTTCACTGAGCATGAGGAACTTGAAGTTGACATTTGCACCCAAGGCAAATCTTGATGTAGTTAACCATCAACATCAACCCTTGCCATTGTCTTGGTGAAGTGGTTAATGCATCCCGCTTAATTCTCACAGAAATTTGGAGGTCCGGAGTTTGAGTCCCTGCACCAGCATTTTCTGCCTTTTCCAGTGTTTCAACATGAACCAGGTTGTTCAATGGAAACATTGTTTTGATTAAACCATGTTTAACCTTGTTTTTGATAGGAACCATGCTGCACGGTACCTGTTTAAACAGAACAAATTAAAAACCCTGTTTTACATTGAGATGCTCATTGTTTATGCAAACCTAATATGGTCACTGGATACACTCTGGAAACTTAGCTCAACAAGCTGTGGCTTGTGTCAAGCTGACTGCACACCACTCTCACTCACTCTCCAGCACCCATACACTGCCCCCATCCTGTGTGCTATGATCTTGACAATCTCGCGTCTCCACACTGATTCTTCCACCCTCAATGCAATGAGGTACCGCCTTCACCTGACAGATTCTCCCAGCTGTGATGCTTGTGGTGTGCTGGAAATGCGAATCTGCTTCCTTCTCCATTGTACGGCATGGGAACACCCCCGTCTGGTTTTGCAGTGTGCCTCATACTATGCGGACTTACTCTGCATGGTATACATCTCCTCCCCTCTCTCACCCAAAGTTACAAAGCTCTCATGACCTTCATATCCACCACAGGCTGCTTCTCATGATCATCTCAAGCTCTCTTTTTATCTTTCTCTGCTACTTTACGTACATATAATGCCTTTCTCTCTCACTTTCATTCCCCTGCACCCATGCACCAGCTCAGTTGCCCCCTGCACCTATCCACTGCGCCTCCCCACCCAGATCCTTGCCCTCTTGCAACTCCCAATTTTCCCGTAGTTAGGTACCTACTTTTTTTCTCTCCTCTCTGTACTAGAGAAGTTCCCTTACATACCTGTAGCTTTAGTTACTTTACAGCCACGTATAGCCTGTTGGGCCAGATACAACAACAGTAGAACTTCAATCAATCAAGTCACTTCTTCCCTGACAGAAGGCACATTTTACGGTTTTGGGCACATATTCACGCACTATTCGTGTTCCCCGCATTGCTCGCAACATCCCGAACAATTCGGTGCCTCTTACCAATTTATTGCACAGTCAAGTGCCAACGGAACTGTGTATCACTGACACATATATCTGACACCACCACCTGCATCAGTGGTGACTCATGTGGCCTTCAAGGGTCTTTCCCCCTTGATTAGGGGTGCTCAATTCTTAATTTGAACCCGTTCAGTTCATTTTTCATTCAATAAATTGTGAATCAGTTGATCTCCGTTGATCTCAGCATGATTATCCCAATTGAGTCTATCTTCGATGCTGCGACCTACAGAGGCAGATACAAAATGGGACCTCATCTAGAATGCAGAGGGGCTTCTTGGAAGCAGTGCCAGAGGTTCCAAAGTGGTGCCAAAGTCGAGGGTGTAAGCAAAGGGGAAGAGACAGAAGGTGTACACAAGGCCACGCTTTTATTGATCGGACTCTCGGAATCTCGAGGATTCGCAGACATCAAACTGAATGACAATTCATTGAATTAAAAAATGAGCTGAACGCGTTCAAATTAAGAATTGAGTACCCTATTACTCACTTCCTGTATATATACTTTACCACCCACTTGTATTCAAAACCCAGATTTATATATCACTTTTGCCACCAATCTTGTATGCTGCCTTGGTTCCTCATCGCCGCTTTGATGCACACCTCGTCCCTTGTTGTCCACACGCTTATCTTGCTTCATTTTTACGTCATGCCCATTGCTGCTCACTGCCTCACCAACACTTTCCTTCCCTACTTAACCGCCACATCCAACCAGTCGAGCATTGAGCATGGATTGACCAGCTCACACATTAATTGTCTTACCATTGCCCTTAGGGTTGCCAGCTTGATTTATTCTGCTCACACTTACAGAGGTGCTATATGCATGTCATTGCGGGTCACATTGATGATGCAAAGAAACTTGATGGCCACACTCATGAGGGCAGATGGGTTGGCTACAACCTTGAAAGCATTGATGGGCATCGCATTTATTGCCCTGACAACCAGTCCATACGAGTTGAACAGAACCCAAAGTTCCTGGAGGTCAAACAGAATGGCAGAATTTATGAAGTGCTGAATGAGAGGGAGAAGGATGAAATTAAGGCTAAAGAAAATTCACAGATCATCCAGCACACACTGGCTACAACACATAATCCCGTACCTGCCCCTCTACATACATTAACTTCATCATCTCCACCTTCCACACCACCAGCCATGCCACCTCCCACTTCAAAATTGAAGCCACTAGCTCCATATGACATTAGCAGCACTACTGACCCAAAGAACATTATTGAAGGGTCTAGAACATGTTGCTCAGCCATGTCAGTGTTGTGTATGCCCACAGGGATCACTCGCCATGCAATTACCCCTTTGGCACAGAATTTGCGTATGTGGGAATGGCAGATATGTCAGACTAGCTGACACTTGTGGAGGCTACAAGACAGCCTGCAATTCAAGGCCACAATGGATGTCAGTTTAGAAGTGATGAAGAGAACAGCACATTTGGAGATAGACTTGTTCTGAGACTTCACCCCTGCCACTTCCCTCGTCCATTGGCCATCAAGTAGCGGCAATGGCACCCCATGTTGTATTTGCTGTTCATTTCCGCTCCCGTCACCCGGAGCACTCCCTCAGCATAAGGCATTGCTCACGTGCCTCTCGCCTCCGCACTGCAAGCCTGCCACGCTGTCTTGTATTGTCCCGTTCTGACCTGATTTCAACCACTGGCTTGGACGCCGGCGGCGTGCTGGTGCTGGGCCATTTTATGGCTCAATTTCACTCTGGATACCTCCCATGGACTCATTCATTTATGTTCCATGAACCTCGCTCCTTGCTCCTTACCTTCAGGGGGAGCTACCATCTTTCTGGCTGACTGTTCTTGGCTAAGAATATATTACCACTTCCTGGTGTCCTCCTACACCTGCATACCACTTGGACACCACCTATGCCACCATATCATCGGACCAATCGCTCATCATCCCACCATTGCTCATCACCACCTTGCTGTTGGGTGTATTGTGATCAAAAATCATACCCACTGCTTGGGACCGAAGGAATTGCAAGATTTGTGTAGAGTTCAACTCCGAACAGGGTGCCGAAAGGTCCGTACCTGATTACAACAATACGGGTCCCTAGAATACCTGATGCAGTCAGTGGTGGGAACATGTAGACCGTGTGCTGCATAATTTTGTGTACTATATTCATCACCATTCTCATAGGCTCCCGGAAAGAACAAATTTTCCAGAGATTTGTGGTGTCTAACAGATTCATGCTGCAGTAGTCTCCCCTAGTCAGACCATTTACGCGATTTTTTTTTTTTTCTTAACTTGGTGGAAAACAAAAACATGTGCTGCCTGGCTAAATAGTGAGTTAGCCCTCGTACTGCTCACCCTAGTGTATCCATAACTGTTTAATGGAGATAAACACATGGTTCCATATACCCAGACAGTACATCTGAGGCATATGGCTTCCAGTACTAGGTCCATTTCAACCCGGGCAAGGTGGCTGAATGTCCTTTGCGAACCAAATGGCAACCACTGTAGTATACAGAGTGCATTTTTACCTCGGATTAAAATTCAGATGACTCTACAGGAAGTATTTGAACATATCTAATTGCATGCCATGTCCCTCCCAAAAAGTTCATCTTGACATGCGACCAAAGTCCGATGATTTTGGGTGGTGACTCACAGCTACCAGGAACCCGTGCAGTGAGGGTCCCATAAGCCTGGGACAACATAAAGGGAGGTGTCTCAAATCCATCGACCTAAATCCAGGTTCCCAAAAAACATGGCGGTTTCGCTATACTGTATCAGTTCGACCAAATGTTCACGGGGTGTCTCCTGTCACCACCAATGTTCACTGGACTTGGTGTTCAGTTCTCGGCACTCATGAGAAAATTACCATAAATGGAAGTCTGGCAAATGCCGGACTAAAATTTTTGCCCTTTTTACCCATTTTGAGCCCTAAAATCGCAAAGTCACTGTCACCAAGGTCAAATTTGTTCAGTTCATGACACCCTGTCACCTGTCACCTGAACATTTGGTCGAAATGATACAGTAGAGGTGGCTGGAATGTGAAACTTAGAATCAACCAGAGGTCTTCATGAGGGGTCATGGAGGCAAGAGAGAGCCAATTTTGCAGATGAGATACAGTAACGTAATTCCCCCGAATCAAGGGATCAGAATCAGGGTGGAACCTTGAAGATTGATGAGGAACCGGTAGAGAAAGAAGGAAGAAATGAGCCCAGGGGCCTTTCGGAGATAAGAAATGATGTTCACACACCGGCATCTTGATCGAAAACCTCCCGCAACTCTAGACTGCTGGGTCAGTTTGGGTCAAAACTTGAATTGCAACATCCTCTTGAGTCATATTCTACCGTACAGGTGGCCAGACACCGGAATTATCATCGGAATCCCTCATATTTGGCAACTGGCCGACTAGCTAGTTTGGCCAGATAGGCAGCTGCAGATAATACCATGGATGAAGTCTAGAGTAGATATGATGTTATTAGATCTCCTCAGATACAAATTCAAGTGCTCAAAAATGTCTTTTGGTACCTTTTTGCTTCACAGCTGAGTGGCTGTACTTTTATTCACACGATATCTGCGTTGCGAACATTGGGTGACTTCCCGTGAGGTAAATTATGCTGGTAGAATATCTACGCAATTTTTGCCGAGATGCCGGGGCACCCATCAGGACCCCATCGGGCTCAGATCTGGTCTGACCCTTCGAATAGAATAGAATTTAGAAATCTGGATGGGGGGTCGCTACCCCCCATCCAGATTTTTGTAAACAACAAAAAATGTTTCGGGCGTTGAGTCCGCCCCATTTGGCCTTCGGCGACACAGGCGCAAACGTACCACGGCGGCATCGCAAAGCCCTACTGCCAGCAGTGGTAGCCGCCGAGAATGGCAGTGCCGGTCGCTTTGGCAGGTAAACAAGATGCACTCTCTCGCTTGCGACTTCCACCTGTACGTGGAGGACGTCGAGTCACCCGCATCTCTCGGATTCGACTACTCGTCGGCCGAACTCTCTCTATCACTCATGGTCAATCTCCACACGGGCCCCGCACTACTACCTACAACCTGGCATCTCACGAGCTCAGCTTACCACCACAACCGGCAGCGCCAGACAGCACGTCGGGGGCGTTGCCGTCTTTCCGACTCAAAAGACCTGCGACGGGTCGTGCCTGTCCTCCGCATCAGCAACAATTTCGGCGGTTCACTCGTCTCGACCCTAGTCCCTGGTGTCGAATCGATTTCAAATTCAAGATCACTATCATTCTCATCGCCGACTTCGCCGTACGATGGCCACTACCAGCAAGATACTCGACCCTTGTCGTACACGCATTTTCCTCGCAGCTTATTCCCCAAATGTCTATCTCTCTTCCTATAACCATGTGCCGGGTGAGCCGTTGCGTCTCATCCCAATCCTTGACTGACCCGTAGCTCCCACAGCTCCAAAGTTTCGGTTCGAGGCGGGGGGCGTATATAAGTCATAACGTTCACTGAGGTGCGCTGGTTCCTTCTCTCTACTAGGATCCTCCACATTCATTTTCTTTTCTTTCTCTTAGAGATGTCTCATCCTCGTCCGACCCCTTGCACTCCTTTACCCGGTCTTCGAAGCAATATGCCGATTCATACGGCTCCAGACAGCAGTCAGTGGGTCAATATTGGTGACCAATGGGTGCCACACGACGCTCAAGTATCTAATTCTTGCCCGGCGAACTTCATGCACTGACGATGAATTTGTAGTTGAACTTACAGCTCATGGAAGTGGATTCCCCAGTATCCTCGCAGAATCCGTACCCGGTAAGTAAATTGACCTACCTTTTTTTGTCCAAACTGCTTACGCTTCACATAGCTCACTCAGCCGCCCGTTCACGAACAGAGAAATCAAGAGCAGGTATGCACACAGGCTTCTCTTGATTGTTACATACCGCTAACCATTCATTTTAGTTTCATTTCTCGTTCCGTCCGGCCTCCACCAGCGCAGGTCTATCCATTCGACCATCGTCTTCGCACGTCCCAAACACCGTCATCGACCCTCATCTACTGCCTTTACCCAACAATTGTGATGATGATGATCTGTCTGCCGACCTTGCGGTCAGGGCTAAGGCTTGCAACCTTGTCCCTGCCACCAAGGTTGGCAGCTCTCGTCAAAGCGCCAAGGGCAAGACAAAGGCAAAGGGCAGGAAACGTGCTCAGGAGTCTGACTCAGGCTCGGACACCGAGCTCGAGCAACCGCCGGCGAAACGTGGTCGTCCTCATGGTGCGGCAAATTATTCGAAGGAGGACACCAAGGAACTCTTCGATGCCGCTCAGAAGGTTCTTCCGTTGGGGGAGAAAGGGTGGAAACTGGTGCATAAGACGTGGAATAAGTAAGCACACCGATACATTTTTTTAGGATGATACTAACAACGAATCTTCTAACAGATATCGCCGGGCAAATAATCGTCCCAAGCATAGTGAAAAGTCGCTGGAGAACAAGTTCAAAGGCGTGCGTATTGCTATCAGTTGGATCTCATGCCGTGCTAACTTATTGCTGTTTGCAAAATAGTTGGCGGGCACCGCTTTTTTGATCACAAACCGCCATTTTGAACATCGAACTCGCGCAAGCCATAACTCGAGAACAGCGCCTCGGATTGACAAGGTCTCTCAATGAAAATTGATCTACTCATTGAGGACTAGGGCGGCCCGGGGTTTTCGAGGGTATTTTATGCAATATTTGTACACCATGTATCAGTTCAAATCAGTTCAAGTCTGTAAAAGGAAACACCTGTGTTCAACTCCAACCACAACACACATTGAACTTCCTCACTACCTACCACCATGCCCCGTGGAAAACCACTCTCAGATGACCTTCGGGCTGTAATTGTGAACATGGGAATGACCCAAGACATCCTGAGCATCATGAAACTCACCAGTGTCAAACGCTGAACAATTGAGCGGATTTTCCAAGACTATCGGAACAAGGGAACTGTAATGCGGGAGCACGTGTATCAGGAGCTTCGTGGACGCAAGCACAATCTTACCCCAGCAGATACAAAGGTGAGTGGCATCTCACAATGGAACCGTCAACTCTGTGACAGGTTTTGCCACAGTTTTTGCGTGGACTTGTACGCCACAGCCCTGATTTATATCTCGCGGAGCTCCAGGAAATTCTAGAGGATAGACTGGGGGTAGAGATTGATGAATCAACATTGTGGAGGTCACTCAGGAATGTTGCTAGTATTCAGTCTACAGACATTGGAAACAGATAATTTATAACAGTTGTAGATTGTTCAAACCCAGGTTCGTTCTGAATCAGCAATTCGATGATAGATATACATAAATGCTTCTGAATTGTTTGACACTGTGAATATGTGGGTCCAATATCGGCAGCAAAGATAATGAGAGGTGCGGATTGGCGTTCAAGTATTGGAAGAAGCTCCAGAGTATTCGGCTAAAGAATAGTTAGCCAGTATGAATAAATGAATAAGATCCACAACAGGCTCTGGATTGTTCATGGTATTCTCCTTGGCCGCACGGAGTGTCTGGGCGGCAGTGAGAAGGATTTGACGGAGCCTGGGCGTGTGTTGGCGACAAAGTTCGGTTACGTCCCTTTCGAAATCGAATTCTAGAAGCAACTCGGAGGTGACCTCACTGGTAGAACGTCGGAAGTGGGTACTGAGATCATCCATCTTGCGATGGACTTCGTGGAGAAGTGGGTCTAAACCGAATTTATTCTCGTACCACTCATTAAGTTTCTTTCGACCGCGATTGTCCCGAGAAACCAGATTTAACCAGTTTTCAAGGCCTTGACTTCGATAGAATACATCGGCATTATCGCGATAGACGTCTTGCGGCACAAGAAGTGTCGTAACGAGCTCGATCGGCGACATCTTCAGCTGCTTCAAGCTCTTAACTACAGACAAAATTTTCGCCTCCAGAGGTATCGTATGGGTGGTTTAGATTCATGCTAGAGCACAGGGGAAGTCATGGGCGCCTGGGACGGCACCAGGAGCGGTACTATTTGCTGTCATAGTAGCCAATTTCTTCACGGATCTGGGAAATGATTGAAGGTGTCAGTACGACATCCAGGGCATTAAAAGAGAGCGGGAGTAATGAAAAACACGATTGGGATGCACCGTGGACCGATGCCGACCCAAACGAAACTCAAATCGCCCGCCGATATGTATCCACCTCAAGCACGCTGAACTCTCTTCCTCCCGGTCAAATTTTCGCGGATTGAGATCGTTGAAGTGTCGAATACGCGCCGTCGATGTCGCGGAAGGCGTATGCAAGATTTGAGGCAAAACTAAGCAGAGGGAAGAGAGATAGAGCGTGTAAAGTGAAGAGTAGTGGAAAGGCCAGTGATGCCGATCTCGGCATCACCTAAAATTAAAACTCCGGGCTCAGCCCTTTTGTTTGTCCCGAGTTGTACCAGCCTGCCTATGGCAACGTGCTCGCCACAATGTTGCTATTTGTAGGCAGGCTGGTAACGAGCCTACCAGATATGGTTGACATCATAAATGATCAAGGAAGGAAGTCTGCGGACGCACGCTTCGATCGGCATATTGGTGTCGCACTCCTCAAGGATAGAACGAGGTGTCCGGTAGATCGCTGACCACATCTTAACAGTCCTCGGTGGCATCCAGTACGTCTTGAGGTATTGAATAAATCCCGTTAGAGCAATCTCTTGTATTTTCATCCATGCAGCATCAAAATCCGCCTGCTCTGTCATCCGTATCCATTTCTTGAGAAGCACCCATAGAGCCTCATTGGAGGGAATGTGGAAGTGTTTTTGCCAGTCATGGAGGACGTGCCACCAACAGAGGAGAATAAATGCATGATACTCCTTGATACAGGCATTGATTTGCACCCAGTCAAAGTCGGACATTATCCTCCTGGGAATGACGAGGGGAGATCGGAGTCGCGTGAGCCTCAGGAAGTGAGAAATTGTTGATTGAGTTCCGCTAGACGCTAGCATCCAGGCGATTGGTATTCCTGGGAAGAGATCTTGTAAGAGAAAGGAGGCTAAATTTAAGCTGATTACACACCGTGTTTCCACTTATCGCGGACGAGAAGGGTTGTCAGATTTAGGTGCTCGTACATCGTAGTATTGTGCGTTGCATCGATGCACATCAACACCTCCCCAGACTTGGCAAATACGTGGCGTTGCCAATTCGTTTGGATCATCAGGACGAAAGCATCTGATGGCATGTTTGAGCCTAAAGGTGGAGGATCCGTCTTTGATTTAAAGCCCAAGAGATGTCCTTTGCTGCGCAGAATGTCTACCCATATGAGGGTCGACTGTCCGTCGTCTGTATGCAATCGCACGTTCTCCGCCTCAATATCCTTCTCTATTCGCCGTATGTCGCGCAAGGTGATAAATTCAACCCGCTCAGCCACATAGCTTTCGTCCAGGTCTCGTTCGAAAAGATCATCTTGATCATATACTCCACAATGCAGAAGCTGTAGCTGAAGGACCAGCCGGTAAGAAATAGATGTTTTTTTCAAAGAAGCGCCAACTTGCAACATGTTCCGGTGAAACTTTGAGCCGAAGCAATCCAGCGATATATTCTCGTGTTTCTTTTGGGATTTGGACGAAGCGCAAGTTTGCGTTGCCAATAGGATGATCATGAGTGTCCACATATTGTCCGAGTATTGTTGAGATCCCGGTGTATTGCTTGACATGTAAAGTACACTTGCAGTCGGTACGTTTAGAAGGCCGTTTGTAGTTTCGCTCTGGGTACATCTTGACATAGGGCTTGATGCCACCTGTGCCAGCCCTGGAACAGACAAAGCGAAGTTGGCGTTCAAATTCTGGCATTCCGTGATAGGTGTTTATGAGCCGTAATTCGATACATTTTGCGTGTTCTTCGTCAGCCTTCCAGGTTTCAAATGCAGCCCAAGTTGACCAAGACAGATGATACTTGTCTGAGAGCTTGTCGTATTCAAAGGAGCCAGCGGGAGGTCCGGATGGTGCAACATTGAAGCCCGTGAATGTAAACTGCGCACAAGGGTTTGTCGGGTAAAGCATAGGGGCCGCTGAAGCACTATGTTGCTGGGGTTGATTGACACGAAAGCGTGTCTTGAATTTGTCCATGGCGAGTTGCGTTGTCGACCAGAGTTTCAATGTCGAGGCAAGAGGCAAGGATTCCCAAAAAGGAAATTTCTATTGGCAGCGAGATGACGATCTTCACGATTTGGCAGAAGAAATATGAGATATCAGTGGTTACATTGCAATCTATTCTACTTTTATTACACGCTTTGAATCTATACAAATCTAATATGATATATAGTGGAGGAGGGCGGAGAAGGGGGTTAATGGTAAAGATTCAAAACTTCCATGGAGTACGACGAGGAGGCAGAGGAATAGAAGGTGGGAATGTAGGCGAGGAATCCAAAGGAAGGAAGGTCGGCGTGCTCGGGCCAGCTGTAGACGGTGTGCTTGGGCCAGGCGATGACGGGGAGAGTGCAGGTAGCGAGGTGGAGGAGGAAGAGATGCAGACAGTAAGCCGGGGTCGATGAGAGGGGGTTGGAGCCTTATACCCGGTGACGATAACTTCATCGTCACTTGATTCCTCCTCTATCTTCCGCTTCTTCCCCTTCCCTACCATGCCGAGAGACACAGACGACGCTAACCGGTGTTGCGAGGGCGATGCAGGAAGGCGAAGGGGACGAGGTAGAGGTGGCGTGTGGGCGGCAAAGGGGAGCTTGTTCTCGTAGACCTGTACCTCAGCCACCAAGGTCGCTATATGCACGTCTTCATCACTGCGGGTGACGCCTCGTGAGCGGATAAGAATGCGCTGGCGGTGGCGAAGGTTGTGAGAGTACGCGGCCTCGACAGGCATCCAGCGGCTGAATGCGACGGAGTACGCATCGTATGGCCGGTCACCAGGGCGTACCCAGTCCCAATTCGACGAATGCATTGCACGAAGAATGGCCGGCTTCTGGTCGTATGCAAAGTCCACGAGGGTAAATGTGATTGGGAGGGACGAAGGGCGGGCTGGAGACGGCGTTGGGGATGAGAACCAATGCGGGTGCGTGACACGAAGCTTTTGCTCGTCGGTAGCGGCTTGCGTAATGAGTGTGCTTGGGTGAGGAGTAAAGATGTCGACAGCAGCGGAAAGAGCATTCAGAAAGGAGGCGCTGAGGCGAGGCGTAGTGTCCTGTGGAGGTGCGTCCGGGGGAGGATGATGGCCAGGGCAACGATAACCTCCCGACGCCACGCAGTGCCTTTTGCATTGCTTGCAACGGCATTTCTTGTTTACGATACAGGTGTCATGGGCGCATGGTGATGTTACGTGGGTGTTTTGCGAGCTCGAGGGAGGTGCGGGAGGGGCAGATGAGCTTGAAGGCTGCGCTGGAGCAGACAGGCTTGATGGGCGAGCAGGCGAGCGGGGGAACCACCGCCAAAATTCATTTAGATGACTCACATCATCGCACTAGGGTGTCATAGTGAGCATTTTGGGCCTTTAGACACGATAACAAGCTGGGCGAGTTCACATACGCAGAGATAATCCTTGCCCGCTCGCGGCTCCTTCTTTGCTGTCTTCCGGCGAAGCTCACGGCGGCAAACTGCATATCTGCAGCGATAAGTGGTCATATGTACGTGTTGAGGTTGCACAGCGGAGTGGATGAGAGGGGAGCACTGAAGGTGATGGTGGTAGGAGGAGAGACGTGTAAATATTTGTTCATTTGTTTCGCTGTGCCTCATGCAGCCAAACAATGGCACAGACTTGCTGCTATCGAAGACTGCCAGTGCTGCCGAACACTGTCCCCGTCAAATTCCCCGATTTGGGTTGCCACGTTTTTGGCGGAAAGTCAGGAGTGCACTCCTTCTTCTCTACCACCATCATCTCCCTCTCCAAGCTCTCCAATTCTTTCCTTATGTGAGTCCTCTGTTACTTTACTTTTAATCCCCCTCCTTTCTTTGCCCACACCTCTCTGCTGCCAGAGCCCCATGCCTCAATGGCAGTCCCTGAAAAGGACTTGATCAACCTTTGTCACACTGTTCTTACATACTGCACGTGGCTCCCCAGCAGATCTGGTGGTTAAGGCTGGGTACCCTTTTGCCCTTTCTTTAATTACGTGTCGTTAGCAAGGCGCAAGTAATGCCGTCCAAACGCGCCTACTTTGAGCGAAATCCACCGAGAATTGCGCGAGAAAGGTCGATATCAATGTGGCGGCTCTGACGCGCTGGAGCCGAATACTGTACTATTTCGACCAAATGTTCATTATTTTTAGATTTTCTTCAACCAAGGTGGCCGATAAATTTTCTTTTGAATTATAGCAATTTTTAGGCACATCAAAAAAAGTCGGGTGTCACCGTCACCTGAACATTTGGTCGAAATAGTACAGTAAGGTCAAAAAAAAGAACTTCGAATTAGATGTTGAAATAACCTACATCTGAAAGCGCTCTCAAAACGCTGTCGAACGCGCCTATACACAAAGGATTTGGTCAAGAATTGAGGCAGTAGTGAGCGCGGAAAGTGAGGTACTATTCGAGCTTGTTCTTATTTACAAAATGATCGAGGTGTCATTACTTTCTCAAACTGCTGTAATCAATCCATGTCTCAATGGATAATCTGGTTTGATGTTTGATTTGTTTAAACAGAACGGCGTCCCAGGGCCTTTCTGGGTACTGAATGTGTGCACATAGGTGTGGCAGCGTGCTTGGCTTGGGAGCTTGGGAACTTGTGATCAATCAGTGATTCAATGTGTTTAAACCCTGTTGAAACCGTGCTTAAACAGAACAGATTGAACCGTGTTCATTGCGCAGCAAAAAAGAATCCCAGAGGCAGGATTGAACACAAGACTTCTGTGGACTATTGAATTCCATGTCAGCAGCTTCCCAACCACTACACTAAACTGCTATTTAAGCTTTGTGAAATTCAATCAACCACGTACTGACAATACTGTCATTGCATGGAACTCATAGGGCCTGAATTTGCACCTGAAGAGATCAAATTCTGTTTATTTGGTGGTGTGGGGACAGGAGACACTTCTAGCAACTTTCAATTCTATCCTAGGAAACTCTTTGATTTTTTCCAGATGTACAAAAAGGTTGAATATAAGATATCACCAGGCCAACAGGAAAATCCTGTGTCTGTTGCAAAGGAAATTTTCATTCTGTCTAAACTTTGTTCAGATAATCATAGAATGTTGATCTGATCCAATACAGGATTTTCAATGGCTTTCCCTCCAGCAGTTAGTGTACCTACACTTTTTAATGAGTGATTCAATAACTTGAGTCTGTTGCTGCCAACCACCAAATTTGATCCTGCCAACACCTGAAATGGATTCAGAGCCATTGTGGTGCTCAGAGCACACCCTTCCATTACCACCAAGTGGTTTTCGGACTTCATAGTTTTTCAACTAAACCAACGGAGTCACGACATGGTTGGATCATGATCTCTGCAACACCCATCATGTGTAACATGGCTCAGTTGGTTATATTGCTTCCTATTTCCTCTGTGTCTGAGTTCGAACCCCATTGAAATCATCTTTTTGGTGGTGTGTGGTTTAAACTGTTGGTTTAACAAATCCACAATCAAACCAGATTATCCATTGAGACGCCAATTGATTAATCAAACTTTATATGGTTACTGATCCACCAAGGTCTGGCCATGTGCAATGCTGAGCAAAAGCAATGCCAAAAGGTCACAGGTTTAAACCCTGCAGCCCACACCCTCGGAGAAACAATTTAGACACTCCAAGATTCTACCACACTGACTTCGGCCATCAACCTCCACATGACCACACTGGCACCTGATCACACCCGCTAATTGCGTCACTCATGCCGAGTGGTAAGTTGGAGAAACACAGCCATTGTTGTGGGAATCATTGCAGAGAGGCTGGAGGGTCACGAGCAATCAGCTGAATGATTACAATTACTGATACAGTTAATGTAACACTAGACTCCGACATGTGCCGGTAAACGGCCCACAGTGAGAATAATGGAGCATTGATTGATTGATTGATTGATTGAAGGCAATCTAGAGGTTTGTATGCTGAGGCAGGAAGGGGGAGGAAGCAGGTGACACCAGAGTCAGCGCAGGGGAGAATAACTGAGTGTACCAGGTCCCAAATGAGCTGCGGCCTAAGCCCCATGACGAGTGGACGATTGTAATTATCATGTTGAGTGTTCGGGTTGCTGACGCTGTCCACAATATGATGTGCTTGCTGCCCGAGAGCATACGGTCCGACCACAAACTCACCCACTTCACCATGTCCGAGGGAGAGTTCACTTTTCGGCTTGCAAAACGGGCTTGCGCCTGCGCCAATGGGCTTGTTCGGGCTTGGGCTTGGATTTGGATGTAGATCAAAGCCTAAGCCCGGCAGATCGGCTTGGCAAGCCCGTTTGCTCGCTTAGCCGAGAAACTGGCTTGCACTTATTTCTTGTTCCCCTCGGACCAATTTCTGAATCTGAGTGAGTACACTATGTGCAGTAAGTACATGCATCTAGGGCGTGCGATTTTTTTATAATGTTTTGCTCACTGATTTGATGATACGCCGTCATCGCCGGTGACGACACAGTGCAAAATTGTCAATTCACGTCAAAAGCATGGGCTTGTTACACTCACCATAGTCTAATTGTGTCTATACATGCCTTGCAACTAAAGGGCTTCTCACAACTCAAATTACCGGTCCACTAGAACCAATTCATTCCTGGCATGTTAGTATAATTTGTTGAAATGACTTAAAATTATTACATTATGCTGATGCCGACTTCTAATACAAACATCAGCTCTCTACCATACTACTTATCATATCCCTGTGCTGTCTCCAAAGCCGTTTCGGAAGAGGAAACACGGACTGAATACCGAACTTATTCAACTTCCAGACTCTTTCTGATCCATCTTTGAGCAGGAATACTCAAATACCAGTGCTTTCCAGAGACTGCTCGGGTGTAGGCGATGAGATCTTGGGTTGACAGACGCGCAAGTCGACTCTCTGATGCATTATTGAACACAAGCCCGTTTTGTCTGATGGCATCAGACAAACGGGCTTGGGCTTGATCTTGGTCGAGACAACGTTATTTCTCAATTCCCACTGACAGTGTACTAAATCTGGGTCACTACAATGTCTATAGTAATTATATTGATACATCTTTTGTACAAGCACTTATCTTACTATTCAAATTCCCCGTTCGGTTGAACTGCTGAACATCACGAATTATGGAGACCGTTAAGATTCAAACAACCATTTACTGCATTGAGAACATTCAACGTCAGTAATGCAACTCATTACCCTGGAACCGCGGCAAAATAGCCTTTACAGCGATTGGCAGTACCGAAGGCGCGGATTGAAAAATTCTGTTTTGGGATGTTTTCGAAGAATTCCCGATATCTCAATGAGTTCTGCACCGATTCACATGAAACCTACACAGAAATACTCAGCTAATTCATGCCGAATTATTGATAGAAAGAAAGAAATAAAGATGGTGTATATTTAGCGACATTGGTTTAATGGGCCATTTTTGGATGACTGCAGTTTACAGGCATCTAGCCAAATCCAAATGATGTGGATTTTTGTCAGGTAAAGCTTTGATACATCCTGAAACTTGTCATAGAGTTGTAATCCTCAAAAGTTCAATATATCATGCTTGTAAATGCATTAGGACACTGAGCAATACACTGCAATCAGGAAATATTGTGAAATTTGAATCCTCTGCTGAGGTCTTTGCAAGTATGAATCTATGACAACTTGCAGAATGTATCAGAGCCTTACCTGACAAAATTTGACATCATTTGAATGCATCTAGATGCCTGTAAACTGCATTCATCCACAAAATGGCCCATCAAACCAATGTCATTGAATATACATCATTTCTACAACTTTCTTTCTATCAATAATTTGGCATGAATTAGATGAGTATTTCTATCCAGTTTCCATGTGGATCGGTGCAGAACTGGTTGAGATATCGGGAATTCTTCGAAAACATCCCAAAACAGAAAATTTTCAATCCATGCCTTTGGTACTGCCAATTGCTGTAAAGAACAGAACAAAACTAAATCAAAGCTCATGAATAATGAGAATTTTCACCATAGAGACAATGTCAAGCCAACCACGGCCATTGTATTCATGGTAATATAACTAGCTGGAATATGTATAAGAGACACTGAAAGACTGTCTAAACGCATCAGATGTTGTTTGGCCTTGGGCATGGGTCAGGCTTCAGCTCAAGCAGGATGGCATGTCATCGGGGAGCACATGGGCTTGAGCTTACATCGGGCATGCCACGGATGTATCAAGGAAAACTCCCCAAACATACCAGATTATGTTCATCATTCGCTGAATATACATCATAGGAGCCAGGAAAATATATTAGTCCGAAAAATCAACAAGCCGAGGATAACTGAACTAGAGCTTGGTCATTTTTACTAACGCCAGGGAGCTCAACACATCTAGGGCAGGTACCAATTGATTGTGAAGACTTACGAACTCAATCAAACTCAGTACACTGTGCTGAAGCTCATTTGGCATTGGGACGATGTCAACATTCGACTTTATTGGCCTCGGAGACGGCATCAATCGCGTCGGTGGTGACGGCCCAGAGGTTCTAACTACGACACCACATGTTAAGTGCCAAGCCAGGGCGAGATACTATGTGGTGGGAATGTATAGTGTACCCGAGGACATGCCCAAGCCCGCCCAAGCCAAAGCTGCACAAGCCCACTACCAAATTCAAACTTCGCTAAGGGGGCCAAGCCGTTTAGCCAAGACAGTTGGACAAGTCTGCCGGTGTGTTTGCATTTCACGCATCGCAAGTCGTCATGTCGGTAGTTATTTATTGACCTGTACTTTCAGAGACAGCTTGGTCGATAGTAGTGGCGGCGGGAACCAGCGGGGAAGCATCAGGCACCAGGTATCAATGACTTACTTACAGTGGTAAAGCTTGCTGTAAGCGAGCTCAAGTCAAGCTCAGCCACAAGCCAAGCCGTCCAAGCCCGCACAGCCAAATTCAAACTCCGCTAAGCGGGGCAAGCCGTTTTGGCAAGCCCGTCGGCTAAGTCTGCGTTCCAAGGCATGTTCATACCCTATATACGTACCACTCTCTCGCAGTATGCATCGAATGAATATCATTCGAATTTCATGAAATTGTCCGCATTCACCCAGGAAATAAAAGATGAAAACAAAGTGAGGCCAATATTCAGCCAATATTCGACACAATACTCGGCCAATATTTGGCCAATACAACACATTTTGGCCAAATGTTGATCGGTGCTTTTTTGGGCAATATCCAACCAATATTCATTCAATACACCATATATTGGTCTGATATTTACCGGCGCGAATTTGCATCAAAGTCCGGTGAACAGCAGTGTACCGTCCTACTGCTTTGGAGTGAATTAACTTTCAGGGAAGAAAATTATGTTGGCTGCTACAGTGTTGACACAGTGAACTCCAAACCCAGAGAACCAACGATGATTGGATTAATGCCACCACATTGACAGGGCAATCATCAGCTATCACTTGTAAAGTCGTGAGACAGTGACCGTGATTAGCTTTCTACAGTAAGTAGCGGCCAGGACACCTCTAGAAACTTCTCTAAAATACTCCAGGGGCAAATTTGATTGATCACCCGTTATGTGGTCAGTGTGGCCATCCAGGGTAACTCAGGATGGGAAATAGGCACTGGACTGAATTGTATGCTTAGGTTTGTTGGGACAGATAGCCCAACGGTTGTGCCAAGTGCGATTCCGGCATGTTCAATTTTACTTAAGCATTACATTTGGTGCATCCCAGTTGACAACAAGAGTGTCAAGTGCAGCAGTCTTGGTTCAGCGTTCACTGAGGGTCTGTGAACAGACTATGTGGTGATGACTAGGCCCTAGGTACCGCTTTGCAAATAAAGCTAAATATGTCAGGGAAAAGGAGCTAGCCCCTTCTTGGTTTGTAAATCCTTGGGGCATGTCTTGGCCAATTGGAAGTCCACATCTGTGATTTCCTTCTACAAGTTTCATGTTGGTTCGTGGCCTTGAAGCTCATTTCCAACTGAGGATCATATATCAACACATCCTTAACTTAATCCTGGGGAACTATACATTGCACATCAAGCTCAATGTTTTGTCTTTGTGTTTCAGGCGATGGTATTCCCACTGGATTTGGTTTCTACTGATTCACACTATACACTCATTTCATTGCCAGATTGGATTGGTTATTTTGTAACCATGGTATTGTCCTGACTTGTATTTCAAATTTTCCTGGACTGTGTCTCAGCTTCTGGGCTGTATAAAACTCTTGATATATGCAAGCTTCTAATCAACACAAAGGCTAAGAAGACTACCGCCAAATCCAACCCCAACTTTCCACTCCTCTATGGCACAAGACTGCCCAGCTTTGTGCATCTGAGGGTCATCTTCGAAGGAGGTCAAGCTCCTCTAGTGGTACATGTTGGTTTGATCCTGATGTTATTGATTAATTTGGTCCCAGAAAAAATTCATAGATGATGAAGTGGTGGAAGCAGAAGAAGACAAATAAGAGGATCAAGGCACTTATGGGGCTTGTGTGGAATGGTTTTCAACCATAACTGGCTTCATATGTCTCCACTTTTGGTATCAAATCAACTATGGCTGACAAGCTTGGTATGTCTCAGTTGTATGCACACTTCTCATTCCTGACCTTTACTCCTACCAGGCAATGGCAAAGCTAACTATAGCAACATAATTCAGAGCACTTACAGCTTATACAGAAAGTCGAACTATACATCCTATTCAGACTCTTTGTCAAAGTGCATGCTCTCCTACATTATCTGAATTCCCTTTCATGCTTGTCTAGTTCCACTTTACAATGGGCACACAAGCTGCTAGCATGTAGAAAGGGTTATTCTCATACCTACAGTGTTGCCCAGGACTGCGTAGCCAACTCATGGGTGGTGGCTCTCAGCTGATCACTGTGAATTCTATCTTTAGCTTGGCTTCACCAAATCTTGTGGGTAAATAAAGTTTACTATATGGGTTTCTAATACACCAAAATGGACCCTAGAATACTTAACAGTTGCTGCAATGTCTGATGGCAGGACTGTGCCGCTAAAGTTACAGGTGGTGGATCTCACCTGATCTCTGTGAATTCCATCTTTAGCTTGGCTTCTTCAATTTTTTGTGGGCAATTACATTTGAATGTATGGGTCTCTGGTACACAAAATTGATCCTAGAATCCTTGGATAGTCCCTGTAAAATCCAGTGGCAGGACCATGCAGCCAAACTGGGCATTGTTTAGACATATTCATTAACCTGTGATGAGGGCCTAGTCATGGCCATATGGCCTTGATCTCTTTCCGTCATTGCCATGCCTGAGCCCAAGTGTAACGGACGCATTTATTCTCTTGAACCCCCCGTTCCGTTACCTTATTACTTACTCACTTATTTTCACTTCTGTCACCATAGAAGCCGACGCTCATTCACCTCCGTTTCATCTCGACATACCTACAATCATACAAAACCCGTACAAACATTGATCTAGTATATAAAGATTGTCCTAGCGTAGAGATTCCCCCGCTTAATCTACACATTACGCCAGTCACTTGTGAAGACCGACCACTTACCTTTCCCATGTGCCGGACTAATTTCAAGCTCTCCGTCACATATTTTTGACTCCTCGCTTTCTGTCGTTGCTCCGCCTGACTCACTCGGTCTGATCAACCGTCATCGCCGCTTTGCTTCGACACCCCCAAACCGAAACAACTCTACACAATGGATTCTGGGCGCCCCGTTACTCGTGGTGCGGTTTGTGCGGGCATAGCCCCTGCTCCGCTCCCTGTTCAAGGTACGCCCCGCTCCCCCCACTCCCTCTTCCCGCTCCCTGGATGGAGCTTCTCCCCCAAAATCCCGCCCGATCACCCCCGAACTGAGCTTCAGTTCGGCCGTGACGGGTCGTTCCCCCTTCTCCGCCTGGCGGAAAGGGTGTCGGGCATGGTTCGCCCAGCCCGCAGCTTTCAGCGCTGCCTTCCCCCTCTGAGCTACCGTCCCTTTCAGGGAATGTAGACTTCAGCCCTGCCAATCCTGACGAGGATGCGGCAGCGGGCTGGACTTCTGTCAACCGTAGGAACTCGCGCACTCACAGTCCGCAATTGGAAGCACCCGTAGTTGTTAGACACACTCCTGTTGCTAACGGCGAGAGCCTTGTCTCTGAATCGACCCTAAATCAGGCCGAGAATGAGATGAGTAGTGAGGACCTATTGAGATTGGCTGAGCGCCACCACTTCTACGCCAACTGCGTGCTCGCCGCCGCGCAGCGCAAGTCTGACAGTGCCTCGGCGATGTCGTGCGCCCAGAGAAACTCTGGTGCGGCGGCGCCTCAGCACCATGTGGAGCCTTCCACGCCGGTTGCTGTTGCATCCCCGGTGAGCCCGGCAGTGCCTTCGGGTGAAGGTACTTCCAGAGATACTGGGAAAGGCGCTGATCCGCGCAATTTTGGCGGCGTGCCATCTCTTCTGAACTTCACTGAAGATGATTTGGCTGCCCAAAAGGAAGCGCTGGCTAATTACGCGGAAATTCAACGTGTGATTAAGCAGGAGGATGTAACTCCTCCCCCTGATTTCTTTGCGAGTGTCCCGCCGCTGAGCCTGCCGGAAACGGAGGTGGCTAGCGCACCTGTCGAAGAAATCTTCGTTCCGAAATCAATTGTCTCTGCACGCCCGTCCCGAAAGAAGGGCAGTAAAAGGTCTGGCCAGACTAAAGAAGAAGAAATCGCTGAGCTCGAAGCGAGACTCAGTGAACTGAGGCAATCGGAACAGCCTGCAGAACCAACCCCAAAGCCGCTTCCAAGTTATGCGAAGCGTCTTGTGCAGGAGAATATCCTGAATGCTGCTCGCCGCGAAACACCCGCAGTGAGTGTTGAGCCTTCCAATAAATCAGGCACTCCCGCAAGGACACGGCCTGGTGCATTTTTGGAACAGGCAATCCGTGACACCGCCCGGAACGGTGGCGGTATGCCGCCGTCCGACTCATCTAGCAGCTCGTCGGACTCCGATGCTGAGGCTAGTAGCCCAGCCGGCGATGATGAGGATCGGCGTCGTGAGCAGAGACCCGAAAAGAAAAAGAAGACAAAATCCCCGCACAAAATGCTACTAAAACCGATCCCTCCTACCAAGTATGATGGGTCAGCAGACCCCAGGCCTTTCTTTCGTTGGTGTCGAGAGGCTACCTCATTTGTACGAGTTGGTCGTGTCCCAGCATCGGACCAGTTGTTTTTCTTGTCGTATTATCTAACAGGAAAAGCGCTGGATTTCTATGAGCAAGTGGCAGTTAGAAAGCCATTGTCGTATACCTTGGAAGAATTCTTCCTAGACTTGTTTGATTTCTGCTTCCCAGCGGATTTTCGAAACAAAATGCGAGACCAATTGAATCGCACATATCAGAATACTAAACCTGTTCTCGAGCATATTGCCGCGTTTGAGCAACTGTGGCGTGTGGTTGGCATGCCTAACGATCAGGAAAAGGTTGTGCGATTCTGGCGGAGCCTACGCCATGATATTCAGCAAGAATTATACAGGAAAGATCTAGATCCTGAAATTTCTTCATGGGAAGACGTTACCGCTGCAGCTGAAAGAGCCGAAACTTGGCTGAAATTAGATGTAAAGTCCAAATTGCCCTCGACTTCTTCACAGCCCGCTCCTAATGCTGGTTCGTCGAAGTCGGGTGGATCTGGAAAGAAGAATTTCCACCGAAGCCAACGAGGCGGCAGACATGGACGTGGACGCGGAGGAGGCTTCATTCGAACCTCTTCTGTTCGTTTCAAAGTGCCCCCCGATGGAAAAGCTGAAAAAGCAGAGGCGAGCTCGTCTAAACCTGTCAATCGCTCGAAGGCTTCAGAAAATAAGCCTATGTCTGCGAAGAGGCGCAATGAAATGCTTGCAGAAGGCCGGTGCTTCTCATGCGAGGAGATCGGCCATCTGGCTCGCGATTGTCCAACTACCACCAATATGGTGTCGAAACAGAAAGGCAAACCCCCGGGATTTGGCCTTCATGCAGCTCGGATGTCGACAAAATCGGGCGCCGATGATTCTGCGCTGTACCAAAGCACAGAGGTGCTCGAGACTCTGCCAATCGGCGCCATTGGCATGTCTTTCGATGACGTATCCGTCGTCGAGGAGGGCGGGGAACCCACTGGAATTTTAAACACTTTCTCAGATCAGCTTTCTGACCAAGAAGTTGAGTACTCACCTCCACCCCGGCCTATTGGCGACTTGTACGCCTTTTCGGTGGTCTGGCCCTGGAAATGTGTCAGCCTTATCCAGGAGACCAGGATGAAATTGTAGAGGAACGCCGTTTCCTGCTCTATCGTGTGTCAGATACACAGTATGTTGTGATGGACAACAAGACCAACGACGATTGTTTAATCGACTCTGAACACCTCCAGAATCCAGCATTCATGATTGGATTGTGGTATGCACGCGAAAGGCAAAAGGCTATTGGCCTGGATCCCCGCGACGTGCCCATGGAGGAGCGTTATGTCGTAGAACTCGGCGATGCACTTGTTGGCAGTACCCACATAATGCTGGAGCAGGCTTTCGGCCCTGAACCCACTGGAGACGAAGATTTCTCGCGTTTCCATGTGCAAGAAAAGAACGGCGATTGGCTTACCATTATGGACCAAAAGTTGGGGATTCAGGCGCTGCTGCCGCGCGCTTGTCTCCGGAACCAAGAATTCGACTTGGTTAGCTGGTATCGCTTGTATGTGAGTCGAGAAGACTCAGACGAATACGACTTTGCGTCTGCCTCGGATTCCGAGTCAGCGGCGGAGCTGTTGAGCTACGAGTCGTTCAGCGGCTCGGATATACCATCCCTCAAAGCCACTGAGCATTCGGATGATGAATCCAATGCCCCGCCGCAGGATAGCGGCCGAAAAGTCACGAAGAAACTACCTACTGAGAGGAGTGTTCACCCACCTCGTCAGCTCGGAGATGTACTGAAGCGCGGACTTGAGATCCTGTTGGAGGCTTCACGGCCATATCCTGGAGACGAAGACGCTCCTGAAGAGGCGATCAATGCCAGTGGGCCGCGGTTCGAGGTATTCCACATCGACGGTGATTATTACGTCGTTGCAGATGCGTTCTTTTGGGAAGTTTCATTACTTCCATTGGAATGGTTGAGATCACCTACCTTCAGTTTATCCCACTGGTATGCTGATATCCGCGCAAATGCGTCAGGGTCATCAGGATTTGAGTATCTCGCGGCCAACAGCGCAACGATGCAGGAATTTTTAGCCGATGAGGTTCAGCGTTACATGGCAGAACACCTGGAAGAGTTTCCTGAGCTCACCAAAGTACGTGTGAGTCGCAAGACCCGTAGCCCGACCGATGAAGGGCCGGACACCTTTCTCGTTCGCATTGAGGAACTTGGAAACGAGTTCGTGGAATTTATTCCAGAGGGTGACTTGACTAACCCTCGGTTTGATTTCATCGGGTGGGTCCTGAGACGTCGTATCAAGAGCTATGTGGTCATGAATGACCTGTTTGAGGGCTTCTCAAGCACCTTCGAGGCAGCATACCTTGGCTCCTTGTTCGGAGACGATCCCATTTTTGAGGACGGAGTTGATCTGTATTGCGGAAAGGCTCAGATTCCCGCGAACGGCTACCATGGCCTGCGACGTACCGCGTCAATGCCTAAAGTGCCCGATCGCGTGGTTGCCAAACCTATTGTCGTGGTTGCGTTGGTAAATGACCAGCCCGTCCGTGCACTCATCGATTCCGGGTCCCTAGGGGATTTAATCTCCACAACAGTGGCGGATCAGCTAAAGCTGAGACGCACCGAACTTCAGGAGCCTATCGTGCTTCAGCTTGCGGTACAAGGTTCGCGCTCTCGAATTAATCACTCAGTCAGTGTTAACTTAAAATATCAAGATGTTCGTGGGCCACGCACCTTTTACGTCGCAAATCTCAGTGGATACGATATGATCCTGGGGACAGCTTGGCTGTATCAGCACAAGGTGACCATCGGTCTCAATCCCGCTCGTGTTTGCATTGGCAGTGCTGATGCCTTACCTCTAGAAGGCGTCGCAACGGCGAAAATTTATACCAACGCGATGGGGGTTGAAGACGGCGCCTTGCAGGCTGCCCGTGATGAATTGCTAGAATATGCCAAACCCATCTGTAAAGCAGCGTCAGAAACGCCGCTTCCACCACTGCGTGCAATTAATCATGAAATAGCCTTGATTGACGAGAAGAAAATATTACCGTGGCGGCCCTCACGCTGCCTTGAAGCTTTGCGCGCCCAATGGGATGAGAAGCGCAAGGTTTACCTGAGTACTGGCCGCTGGAAGATCACCAACTCGGGCAATACTGCGCCGATGTTGCTAATCCCCAAAGCCAAGTCAAACCCACCGCGCCTTCGGGTCGTTGTAGACTTGCGTGCACGCAATGCTAACACGCGCAAGATGACCTCACCCCTCCCGGACATGGAAGGTATCTTGCGGAGGGTTTCGCGCTGCAAATACCGCTCGTTAATCGACGGTCAGGACGCCTATGAGCAGATTCGAGTCGTACCTGAACATGTTGATCGTACGGCGGTTAGCACCCCGGACGGCAACATGGTGAGCCTTGTTTTGCAGCAGGGAGATTGCAATGCTCCCGCGACTTATCAGTCCCTCATGAATTACCTGTTTTCCGATTTTATTGGACAATTTATGGACGTCTACCTTGACGACATAATTGTGTATTCTAATACCCTGGAAGAACACATTGAGCATGTTAAAAAGATAATAGATGTGCTCAAGCGCGAGACACTGTACCTCAGCACGAACAAAATGCAACTACTCCAGCATGAACTCAAAGTTCTGGGGTGAATTGTTGATAATGAAGGGATACGTATGGACCCTGACAAAGTAGACTGTGTCTTGAATTGGAAGACGCCGACCAACCGCGAGCTACTGCACGGTTTTCTCGGGTCTATTGGGTACCTGGCAGACGACCTTGCTTTGGTTAGAATATCAATGGGAACTTTGCATGGTCTTACCGGGGACTCAGTTCCATTTCGTTGGAGTTTCACGCATCAACGTGCTTTTGAGGACTGCAAACTCATTGCGGATACCGGCCGGAATCACCGCCGTAAGCCGCTGGATTATTCCAAGCGTGCGCCGCGCATCTGGTTAATAACAGACGGGTGCAGCACGGGCATCGCTGGAGTCATCTGCCAAGGTGACGATTGGAAAGGCGCAAAGGTCGCTGCATTTTTCTCTGCAAAATTGAACTCATCACAACAAAATTACCCTGTGCATGAAATTGAAATGCTCGCCGGCATCGAGGCGATGCTGCGGCACCGCGACATCCTGCAGGGGTGTCACTTTACCTGGGTTACAGATCACAAGGGGTTAATTCACCTTGTAAACCAGAAGAACTTGTCTGGCCGTCAAGCACGCTGGATCGAAAAAATATCAAGCTTTGACTTTGAGATTCAGTATGTTCCTGGCACCGAAAATGTGCTCGCGGATGCTTTGTCTCGAATGTATTCAAACGAGGCGCCTGGTACCGTTCGAGCGCGTTCTGAATACACGTACCATGATGTCGTTGACAACGATGTCCTCGATTTGGCGGCAATTTCGATGCCTGTTTTTGCTGGTGGAGAAGCTGCCGCAATGGCAAATGACCGAGTCACCAGGTCGATGACTCGGGCCGCAAAAGAAGCTGGAACTCACCAGAAACCCGTTGAGAACATACAAATTCCGGAGGGCGCAAGCTCTACTTCTCGGTTTGCCTTGAGACCCCGTACCAAGACAAAGGAGGGCGGGGATACTCACCCAAATTTTGGCCGCAAAACAGCGTCAAAATCTGCGAAAACTGGCAGCTCAAAGCTCGCCTCTGCAAGCACACACCATACAGGTCCAAGCAGTGACACAAAGTCACCCAATGCGAGCGCAAAGCCCGTGGAATCCAAAGGCACTGGTTCTGCGATGACAGCAGAAGGCGATGCCGACATGCAAGACACCGATCAGAGTAATTCTGATCGGGATCTACCTGCCGGCATTCTCTCTCACACCGACGACGACTTCGAGAGCATGGATGAATCCTTACTCGAGGTCGTCAACAGTGGCTGGTGATACGCCTACGGCGCGGCTGAGAGCGGAGCTAAAACAAATATAAAATGGAGGGGAAATGGGGATGGAGAGCCGCTCTGAGGGCCGTAGAGCCTGAGGTGCGAGGAGTTTCAGCTTCGTTCAGCACTGACTCGCAAAGTAACAAGTAATAAGAAAAATACTGAAGTGTGGGAGGTTGAGTGCAGCGACGGCGAAGGCTGCTCGAAGCGAGTACTAAGACGACGAAGGACAATGAGGGCGACGAGGGACACAAGGGTGGAGGCGAGGGCGATAGGCGGACGATTGAAGCTGAACTGTGAGGGGAAAACTTCGTTGTTATTGAAGGTGAACTATCTAAGATTTTATAGTAAGTTTGTAGCTACGTTGTAGACGATGAAAAGGGGTTAGAGATGCTAAAATTAAACCAAACTGTATAAAGTGAAACAGGGAGGCGGGTGGTAAGAGACAAGACAGGGACGAGTACAAGAGGAAGTCTAGGAAAGGAATAAACCAGGGGAGTTTCCAGGGGAAACTAGGAGTACAGGGAAGGCGGCTTGCAGGGAAGGCGGGGACTACGCATCAGGGATGCGTGCGGGCTGAACAATACATTTGCGGTGGTCTCGTCGGAGGTAGCAGTTTGGATTGTTCCGTTGTCGCATCGCCACATGCGGCGATCAAGGTTTTGACATGATTCCGTGACCAGCGCCGATCCATGTTCATCATCTCCTCCCAACTGAAATGTTGACCATCCTCGGTCACTGGAAATGATGTCGATGAAGCGAAGTCGGAAGTGATGGCGATTTTAACAACTGGAAAGCGGCAGAGACTGCAGAGATGGGTGGATGGAACGACTCCGAACGAGGACGGTAGAAATGCGCAAAGACAAGCAAGGTGCGCCGCAGTGGGGTCCTCCCAACTGAAATAGGAACTCTGGGGGACACGGGTTCGGGTGATACGGCAAAGGCTATCCTGTATTATATCATGGATTATATAACAACGACTCAGCTTCAGACCCATGTTACTTATGCCGCCCTCGAGCTTGCTGTAGGCCGGCTGGGAGAATTTTATCCTGATACAGATGAACGCACCACAAGAGCAAAGCGTCTACTCCAAAAGTGTGCAAACTCGATGATAGCCAAGCAGGAAGTATTCGCGCAGCAAGTGGTTTCTTACCTCATGGACTTCGAAGATCATTTCACAAGCCACAAGTTCAACAATTTGTATTGGACTGGTTTCGATAAGTTTATCAAAGACAAGGAGCCCAGTCCAGAGTGTTACGGTAAACCTGTGAGTACAGCTACATCCATGCCTGATGTTAACGCTGGCCAGGCTCCGGTTACTGAGTCCGTTTAGAAACCCTAGACCCGACAGTCAGGGACCTTCTCAATCCGTACTGCAAAGTCCCAGACCGAGATATTCTCCAACTTGGAACCACGATGCTGATAGTCAGAAATCTGGTTTGCAGACGGCTTGAAGCTACCAGAAGGTCCAAGTACTAGAGTAACTTCGTCTTCATAACTTGATTCAACAGTTCCAACGGCCGGTTCAGACATTGGAGCCTCAATGTCATCAATGTCTCTAAATTAAAGAAAATGCGCACCATCGAGGGTAATGAAAATGAAAATGAGGATGACGCAGAGGCTGGCAACGCGGAACAAACACAGGATGCGCTTGAAGAGACCCTGGAGGAATTTGAGGGGGACATTTTGCTATATGCAGGCAGATCACAACCCAAGGTTGAGTTGAAAGTAGAGCACAGAGTCATCAACCCATTTTCTGCGTGTCTGCTCCCCTGTTCTGAGAAAAGTTCCTGTACCTGTCGGTCCCGCATTTCCGCGCCGTGATATTGAAGACCTTAAGCACAAGCATGCACGTCAGATGTTGATCCGGTTTAAGCCGTGGCGGCATTCCTCAGATCTTCGTTCAGAGGGTCTATCATGGCTCGATGCTTACTCCAAGTTTCGTACGAAATGCTCTGACTTTGTCCTGGGAGCCATAGATAATATTCAGATTCTCCATGAATGCAAAGACAGTCGTGACGCTCATTTTTCAAGCAGACAGAATCGCAAGAGGTTGGGCCTCAACCGTGATATGGTGAGAGCTGCTTCGACAGTAGAAGACGCCGTTTATGCCGAAGAGGACGAGTCACTAGTGTTGGATCATATCAAGAGGATCGCCCAAAGTCGGTCAAATTACCTTGCCACATTTGCAGCTGAATTGCCGACCGTGTTCCGCAGAACTGAGCGGAACGGCCAATGCCGGCAATGAGGCACTGCGTACAGACTCTATGGACGATACAAGTCAGGTTGGTTCTCACGAACTGGTAGAAGAAGCGCACCCAAGTTCAGAACAGAGTTGGGCCAAGTCTTACCGGACCCGCGGGAATCGCCGGAAGAGAAACGCTACTGCACCGCCCAATGTGAATGAGTCGAGTCGATCTAATGTATCTGACTCTGCAGCTTCTATTTCTGATGGTTCTGCTTTTCCCTTGCCGGACGTCCAAGTCAGCTATCAGGAGGTCACCGCTGTCCATTCTGTAAGCGATTTAAATGCAGCTGCACCAACGCTGATACCAGCTACAGTTGATGAAGTTGATGAAACAATTGCAGAGTACACGCTGAACAAGGAACAGGCCCGCACGTTCAGAATTATTGCTGAACATAGTTTGGAAAGGTGAAACTCACCGCTTTGGATCTTCTGGGGAGGAGCTGGTGGGACGGGAAAATCCAGAGTGATAAATGGACTCACAGATTTTTTCACTCAGAGAGGGCAGGGGAGACGATTCCGTCTGTCATCGTTTACTGGTGTGGCAGCTCGGAATATAACCGGTATGACTTTGCATGCTGCCCTGAATCTTTGATGTGTGTCAAGTGGTATGAGCAGCAAAGCATGCAGAGACCTCGTGGCCATGTGGGAAGGGGTTGACTACTTATTCATTGACGAAGTTTCTATGATAGGCTGTGGTATGCTGTGTGATATAAGTGAGGCGCTAAGCATCGCAAAAGGTAACACCGATGCATTTGGAGGCATCAATGTCATATTCGCTGGGGACTTCTCACAATTACCTCCTGTTGGTCAAACGAAACTGTATTCCCACTTTTTGAGACCCGGAATGTCGGCAAGTACTCGCCCAAAGCAAAGAATTGTGTTCGGGAAATTACTTTGGCTGTCCTTTAGAACGGTGGTTCTGCTCACAGAAAACAAGCGTCAGAGTGGTCCCGAGAATGCCAGATTTCTTGCCTTGTTGGGCCGCCTCCTGGAGAGCCGTCGCACAGATGCAGACTATGATCTTTTGAACACCAGAGTGCTCTCAAATGTTGCGGTAGACTGGGCTGCCGATCGGTGCCGCGATACGCCCATTATCGTGTTAGAATAAGCCGTGCCGGGCTATCGTGACAAGCGAGGGTGGGGCAAAGTCACAGCAACAAAGAGGGGCGCGTTTGTCCTCGTAGGTACATGGTGGTGGTACAGAGGCAAACGATCGGCTAAACGACACGTAAACAAACCGAATATGAAGGCGGTACGTAACTTGGTCCGTGCACATTGCGATTGCCGACGAGCTCCGTATGGCTCGCAACCCATGAATCCCAACATATCGTATCTGACAACGCTACAAAGGATGCCTTCAATGTACGTGCTGCTCATGCCTTTGCCGCGAGAAGCAGGAGGCCGTTTCACTGATATCATGCATCCGACTCTCTTGGGAGAAACAAACCGGTTACGAAACTGGAGTTGATTGAACGGCTTAAAGCTATGGATTTTGGAGCTACCAATTCGATATTGGGAAAGATTCCATTAGTGATTGAAATGGCGGTCATGATATCTCAGAATTTTGACGTACCCGGCGGAGTCGTAAACGGATGTTCTGGCATTCTGAAGAATGTAGGATATCGGATGGATGAGAATGGGAACAGGCATGCCATCTCATGTATTGTAGAGGCCCCGGACACTTCTCCTGGCATTGTAGATGGGTTACCCGACCATCACGTAGTAGCCCTTGAAGATACTGTCGGGATCAGCATCCAGGATCGTTACTCAAAGCAAACTGTTACCGTCAAACGAACTCAATTACCTGCTCTCCCAGCCTTTGCTATGACTGCACACAAGGCTCAGGGAAAGACTCTTACCCATACTAAGGTAAATCTATGTGAGTGCTCTGAGACGGAATCGACTTACGTGATGCTTTCAAGAGTTACTGCGTTGGAAGGATTGCTGATTTGAAAAGTTTCCAAAGGCGAAGATCACTCGTTGACAGTCTGAAGAAGCGCGGATTGAAGCCAGACGTCATCAGCTTCTTGCCTTGCAGACGATTATCGATACAGGCACTCCGGAGGAAATTGTTCAAGCCAGGGTTGACATCAAGGCCATCTTCGGCAGTGGGAAAGAAGTTCTCTCGCACGCTGTCACCGGGGACAAGGACGAAAACCACGTCAAGGAGGACAGCTATGTCCAGGGGGGAGAGGAAGGAGAATGAAATCACTATCAAAACACGTGCAAGCAAAACACAGCCATATGAATCCCGCTCGGCAAGACCACCTGTTCCACAAAAGCCAAAGCATGTCCCTCGAAAGGGGTCAGCACGCCAGTCTCAGGTCAGCTCGCCGCCTCACCCATTGGTGACAGCGCGAACAGGCAACCGTGCCCGACTCCGGTCCGGACTCCTTGTGCATCGGACGACATTGGTGAGAGGTCTTCAACTGGACTTTGATCATACATTGACTGAAACCCTCCCAGCTGAGCAACCATCTTCGTCTTCCTCTTGTTCTATGATCGTTACTCCTCCTTTGACCACCATTTCACTCCCACTACTCTGGTTTGGTTCAAGCGCGAATCGGAAGATGATCAAAATCCTTGTCGTCGATCAAAACATGCTCGGCTAGCCTACTGTAACTATCTCACCGTCCTCTTGATTTGTGATCATGGTTATAGCCTATAACAGGATGATACTCTCCCTGCCAGAGATAATTTTTTGCAGCCGCCACTTATGCCTCTCAATGTCCTCTCCCTGGTCTTTTTGCATTGTGTTTGACCGTTTGAATGCTTGTGGTCTCTCCCTCATGGCTAACACGTCCTACAATCACCATTTCGAGCCCAGCGTCCCTTACGAGGATCCAGTCGTACACTGACTCGGAAAAAGTATTGCATCATGTGAATTTGTAAAAAGATCTTGATTGCACATGATCCTCTGTGCCATTCCATGGGGTCGTTTATACTCAGAGGGTGGGCTATGGAGGGTAGTATACACATATAAGGGCCTGATCAGGTGGACTGCCTCGCAAATAGTGTTTGGCACGGGTTCGGGTAAACCCACGGTGTGACAGTCACATGTGTCACAGGTACAGGTACGGCAATTGATTTTTTCAATACTGTAGACCGTGAAAAACCGTACCTGTAATACTGTTAAAGTCCAAAAAGTGGCCTGTGTATGAATTGAACCCAAGATCTTCACAAGATGAGAATATAACAGACAAGAGAATAGGGGAATTCACGGTAGGGCCTATTTTCTTGTTTGTGATTAAATATATTCATTTGATGGGACTATTATTTTTACAAAAAAAAGATATTCCACTAATGAGATTTAATCTCATTTGTGGAATAAATGCTCATTTGTGAAATTTAATGCATATGCTTGAGTAAGCCCGGCCCGCCTCTGGCTGATCATCACTGCCATGACAAAGAAGAACAAAGCACGTGACGGCGAGACAATCAAGCAGCTCTAGGCTCGTTTAGCCGACATGAAGAATGCTGCCGCCGCCCAGCCTGAAAAACATCCCCGAGGCAGACCCAGGGGTTCCAAAAACAAGCCAAAGATTACTGCAGAGGAAGACACCAAGATCAACTTGTCTGCTGACACCACAGAGGAGCTGAAGTCTGCCAAAGACGGGAAGCGTTCTAAAGAGAAACTTGTCAAGGTCAAGGTCGAAGCAAAGCCCTGCGGACGTCAAGCTTCTAAAGCAAAGGGCATCCCAGATAGAAGCAATGAATTAAAATATTCCGTGGAACAAAAAGGGGGTAATCACGAATTTATTCTACAAATGAAGCTTGTATTTGTCCCATCATTTGAATATTTTTATTCACAAACGGGAAAATAAGGTCTACTGTGAACTCCCCTAATATTCCAAGTACACTAGATATGCATTGTAAGGGACTAAAAAAGTTCCCACTACCATGTATCAGGTCTACATGACCTCAGATCAAACCAGAAAATCCCCTGATCAAAACAACAGACTGGTTTAAACTCACTCCAACATTGAATTCAATATAGACACTCATTTCTTCCAGCTCTTTTGAATTAATCCTACCTATTAGTGTCTTGTTATTGGTTAAAATCAATGTATTAAGGCAAATACCATGGTTAAATACCATGGTAATTGATACCACAGGTTTTACATAAATACCATAGTGAATAACCGTGAAACCTGTACCTGTGGGGAAACAGGTACGGTATGACGGGTCACGGGTGTGGTGTGACAGCGTGACACCCGTGGTAACACCCGTGCCTAACACTACTCACAAAGGCATTCTGCCTATGCTTTGTCTGTCACATCAGTCACTACGGTCCGAGATTGCCTTGACCATCAGCTGATGTTCATCAACCATGTCCTCGACAACGCCGACAAATCTGTCCTCGTTGCCCTCCCCGACCACAACAGCTCTGGGAACTTAAAAAGCTCCAATCTATGGCGTGCCTGTAGTACTATGTCAGCAAGTGTTATCCTATGTAATATATCTAGTTTCCAATTTAAAAGCATTATCCTATCTTGCACTAAGGAGGTTTTATGATTCGGCAGGAGGCAGCGGGAAGTTGTCTGGAGGAGCGGAAATAGGTAGTTGGTGATGAGAGAAGGCTCTGATGGACATTACAGAGTTTGCGGTGAGCCACCGGGAGCCACCAGGAGCCACCCAGTGGCTCTGACGGCATGCGGTGCGGAGTGGCTACCGCATTTGGTGGCTCCACTGGTGGCTAAACTTATGACATCAAAAATCTTGTTTTTCTTCACCTTCATCCATCTAACAACCATGCTGATGCAGATGCGCTCTAGGCGAGCAGAAGAGACAAGTACAGACCCTCCAAGCCCTTCTAAGGAGCTCGAAACCCATGTAGTTGACTCCGAGTATGTCGCCAGTGAAAATGAGCCCAGGCAATGTGAGAGTAGTGTACAGAACGTGCCAAGAACACATGCAACAAAGCCACCAGCCCATGCGGTAGCCACTCCGCACTGCATGCCAGCAGAGCCACCGGGTGGCTCCCGGTGGCTTGCCGCAAACTCTCTATTGTCAAGCATGTCAAAATCATTTGTCCAGACCGGAGTGACAAGGCCGAATCACGCTTGAGATCAAGGCAGAGTGCCGGAAGGCATATGCTTGTGATTTGACAGAGTATGCCTTCAAAGGCAGTCCACCCAATCAGGCCCTAAGATATTGGGGCTTTAAGCTAAGAACTCGGAGTGCCAGGGGGCATTTGGCGATCACAGGTGATCCAATTATTACTCTGTTTTTTTGTTCGCAAGTCAGAAAAATGCGCAACCAACAAACTAAAATGTGGAGGGCTTAACAGATGCTAGTAGTGAGTCTCCCTACCATTTTCCTTCAACCAATCCCGCACTGTGTTGGGCAGGCTGTTGTACAACATGTCAATGAACTGTTGATCAATGTTGTTCTATTCCTCCTTCAACGCCAGCCACAACTCCTTGTTCTTTGGCAACAGGTCCCTAGCACGTACCATACGATCCAAATGATCCCAAAGATTCTCAATGATGTTCATATCCGGTGAATTGGGGGACCAGGGCAGCACATCAAGGCCTTCGAGCTTAAGCCAGCCCCTTGGCGTGCTTGGATCAATGCTTTGAATCACCGTCATGCTGGAAATAAACTGTTGAGCGGTCGAGGTTATGCTTGTCAAGGGTGCCAAGAAGTGATTCAGAAAGAATGTCGGTATACCTGAATCGATCCACGATACCCTCGATGCAATGAAGTTCTCCAACACCGTGCCGGGTGATACACCCCCAGAACATGATACTGTCTCCACCATGTTTGACCATCTTCTTGGTATATCTGGGGTCGTTTGCCTCTCCTTTGTGTCTCCAACACCACTGCCAGCCATCAAAACCAATCAGGTTGAATTTGGACTCGTCCGAAAATATGACGGCATGCCAATCCTCCTTTGTCCAATCACAATGACTCTCCACCCAGTCTTTTCACTTCCTCTGTGCAGAAAATTGGAGGGGAAAAAGTGTATTTAGCAGCCTTAAAAGCACCAGTATTTATCCCTAGAAGAGAACAATGGTGTCCTGGGGCACTGCCAAGTTTCCCACTACAATAGTAACTATGCTTCAAGATAAGTAAAACATATTTGGACAATCATTTCCATGGTTGAACAATGGTTGTCATGCACAGCACTGCTCTCCAATGCATCTCAACTCATAACCAGGAGTCCAGCTCCACGGTAACATCCTCAATGTGTCAGTTACATGTATCCTCCACATCATCCACCATCCACCTACATGGCCTTGTCGGACTGACACATCTCCTCCAACACTCTGGTGTGCAGATGTGAGGAGAGGCTTTGTTTGGCGAACATAGGCGTTAAGGCTCTTCAGAGCGCATTTCGGATGGTGTCCATGTGAATCTCCAGGAAAGACTTCCTCCCCGGCACGGAGATAGTATCCGTAGCGCCAGACAGACATCCCTCTCTCCCATTTTTCCTGGGCGACCCTTCTTGTGACCCTTCAACTCGAAATCGTGGGTTGGACCATACTGCACGTTGATCCTGGACACCGTTGAGGGCGCGACATTCTCCTTTCTACCACTTCCCTATATGACTTCCCCTCCTCCTTAGTAGTGTCCGAAATTATGCAGAGGATGTATGTGTCGTTAGAGTAGCCCTTGATGCGTTGTGGTGGTGGTTCGTGATGAAAAGTGTGGGGCCTTCCAAATGCGGAAAAAGTATTGGATCACATGTGTGCGATGATTATCTCATTTTAGCCCGACCGCGACGCATCTGACCTCGTCTTCCCAGTGGGAAATAGGTGCCTCGGAGAGTCCATAATGTGCTATGAAATGTATTTAATATCTGTTTGTGGGCTCAGCATGGCCTTCAATTTTTGATTTTGGTGATCCAATACTCGAGTCAGTGTATAAGTGAACTCTGCTTCCACAGTCAGATTTACACCAGTCATCCCCAGCGAAGTCAAGGAGGTCATGCCGAGGGTGAGTGTTATTCCCTTTGCCCGGTTGTTTACTCTCATGTTTATACTGTGTAGGTTCCCCGCCATCCTTCTTGGGATCATGATACCTATCACACATCCGCCACTATAAGTCTGGGTCTTCCCAGAGGCGTTCACCATCTTCTAGATGTGTTATTCTGGAATCAAATTAGCGAACTTAGCTACACAGTACGGCGAGAGTCCGCGGACAACGACAGTATCATACCTCCCCCCTCCCGATGCCGACTATGGAGAGTTTTTGGTGTGTTCTACATTGAACTTAATTTGTTTCGATACAGCCCTTCTGATGATCTATCTGTAGCCTTTCCTACAAACCATTCCCTGGTTCCTGGGTCCAAGTGGCGAATGCACTGATCGGGTCTTTCTTCAGGCGGCTCATGATTTCACTGTGTGTATTGTATTGGTTATATCTCATTGTCTTGGAGATTGAAGAATGATCCCACAGGCTCTACGCAAACTGCCGTCTCAAATATCGCTCACATTGGCTCCTGCTCTATTCAAGCTGCCAGGCACTCCATTGACGCTGATGTCAGACTTCCATGATGTGGTTTCGACAATCGGCGTCGCCGCCTCTTCGACTTCAGGTTCATCCACAAGTTCTTTCAATTCCGGTTATACTAGCGAAGGCGATGGAGTTTCGGCCTTTTCGGATGACTGATGATACCGAATCAGTATCCTGGCGAGCTCTCAATGTCGGTGATTTTGTGGTCGCTCAATGTGAACTCGTAAGAGTTGATTATCGACTGGTCTGTGGTGGAGTTATACAAGTACTCAGTTTCATTTCCACTTTTTGTGATGACGCTGTTTCAGGTGTATCTCATAAATGCTAGAGGGATAAATATTGTTTCTTGGTATAATACATTTGCTTCAACCTGAAACCACTTCAAAATGCATAGGCTGATGAGGCTAGACTTTGACTCTGGCGCAGGCGGGATGCCTCATTCATCGGGTTTTACCGAAGCATTGCCTCGTTAATCGGACATTGAATTATATGTGTGCTTGGTTTAGCAGGTGAAAAAATGGGGGGTTCTAATTTTCATACCTCGTACAGTATAGTAGGGTTCCTTGGATAGTGAGACATCCTTGGGTATTCTTTTTTTTAAAACTCCCCAGCATCCTCCGAGGTCGAAATTCTTGTCTCCCGTACATTATGCACTCTAACCCTGTCTACCAAATAAATTTCAGGCCCGGAGGCGCGTTGGCGCTTAAAGAGGAGGACATTTGGTATAATTCGCTACCCAGTCAAGCCATCAATCACTTTCCTTCTTATCGATTGTGTATTAATCTGGCCACCATTGGCCTCAACTATTTTCCTTATGAAAATTCACCCTCTTGGCTACAAACTTCCCTAAAAAAGTCGGGCAATTCGACCGAGATTGATGCGTCTGGCTGCGAAAGGCGTGACACCTCTGTTGGCACGTGATATATTTATTGACATGTCATCATTCATCTTCCTAACTGCGCCTACGAACCAACGCGATGCTGGCCTGCTCCATGTCTCGCACTAAACCGGAACCCGACCGTGTTCAAGGGCCGCGAGAATAGGCGCCAAAAGGCAACCGAAAATAGCCGATGGATCCGAATGATGTGTGATGTCACGCTATCCAAGGAACCTGATGTGTGACTGATCAACTGTCGAGAGTAACTTTTTTAATCTGGCTACATTTTACCAACTGAATTTGTGAAATTCTGCAGCCTGGCTCACTATATGTTCTAGTATTTACAAACTTAAATTCAGGTTTCATTTCTTTGTGTTGCGGACTTGGCCGTAGAAATATCAAAGTGGGTATTCAAGGAACCCTACTATACTGTATCTTGTACCTCATATGCAGATGCCTCGTATCAGTGCCACTGTTTATTCTTCACACGCCACTGATCCTCGGTCTTTCCCAGTATGCCTTGCCGAATGCAGCTTCGCCTTCCTTCTCTCTCCGCTGCAATTCCGTCGGCTCCCAAAATCTGGATGCTTTCACTGCTAACGATTCTAGGCTGCTTGAGCTGTGACCTGGCCGTCTTTCACTCTTTGAGCTGTTCATAACCTCTTCAGAGTCTGGCTTCACAAATGCTCTTTTGTCCTTTCTACTCACGGATCCCACTCGCCTGTATCCCATGCATTGCCTCCCGGCATGAATGTGTTCTTCAATCTCAAAATTCAGCTTTGGTGGCCTTTGATGGGCTGTGCACCATGACGCGCTGTCTTTTTTTAAGTAGATCACACGCCCGTGAATGGAACGATCGAAGCCCGCTCAAAAGGGAGACCTGTTCAATACTACTTTGATTTTCATGACATCGTCCTCTTGCGCTCCCCCTTCGCATTGGCTGATACTTGACTGGGAGGCAAGCCCACTGCATAAATCTATCAAGCCTGGCGCACAAAAAAACTGAGCCTCATACCTACCTCGTGTATTAAGCAGATCCCTCGAATCAGTATGCACATGTTGGCATCACCTCAATTTACCTTTTTTTTCTCATCCGTTACAGACTTGGCGTCGAGGTCACCCAATTCGACCTTTCTTCTCATGTTTATTTTCAGACGACGACGGTGATTAACATTTGGCTCCAAACTCTACGTGCCGCCTATTCCGAGCAAACACTGGACCAACTATCGTGCGCTCAAGGCCCGCTCAAAAGGAACACCCGTCTATTCTTGCTGCGCTTTCCTTCCCACCATCATCATCCCCTCATCTCGACACTGTCCTCTCACCCACACGGAGCTGAACAGCCCTCCTCAGATAAATCAAGCGTGCGGCCCAAGCTTTGAGAATCATCCAGCCCTTTCGCCGTCGTCTTTGACTCAATAACCCCCTGAATGGCCGTCCTCGACCGAGTCAAGCCCTGAACAAGATACGGCAAGAAGCAAGTCAATGCTTAAACCGTGCTCACTCTCACGAGTCTGCTCGAAACCTAGTATGTTTGTGAATGGCCGAACGTCTGTCTTCACGTCAACAGCGCATCCATGACTGCGCCGACTGTCAAGAATCAACGACATGCAACTCCGCGTCAAGGCTCCGCCCGCATCCAACGTTGGGATAAATCTTAGAGCTGTTCCAAAAAACCTTGAGACAAACGCTTTTTTTTGATCCGTGTCCTCAAAATGGATTTGGCCAAATTTGGCTGTTTGGGCGCCAAACAACGCGTCTCAAAGTCCGGATTAACTGGGTGCCCGCCGATATCGGCATCGAAGGTAACGAGATGGTCGACACCCACACGAAGGACGCTGCGCTAGGCGACTCGACACCGCTCGCCTCACACATCGCGCTATTCGATTCCCCACTCCCCGCCAGCAGGGCCGCCACCATCGCGTCGGGGAGCAAGGCCTTCGCTGCCCGCTGGCTCTGAGAGTGACAGTCATCTCCCAGATACGCCCGCATCGCAACCTTCGACTCGCCCATCCCGCCCCAGGTGGTGACGAGAATGTACAAGAACCTCAGCCGCTCGGGCTGCAGCATCATCACCCAGCTGCGCACGGGCCACATCGGGCTGAACGTGTACTTGCATCGCTTCCACCTCGCTCCCTCTCCGCTCTGCAAACGCTGTGCCTCCGCACCCGAATCGGTCCCCCATTTCCTCCTCACCTGTCCCACCCTCCGAGCCCATCGCCTCCGCCTTATCGCCCGCATCGGCACCGCCCGAATTTCCTTACGCCGCCTCCTCTCCACCAAAAAAGATCCTGCCCCCCGTCCTCGTCTTTGTGCGCGATACAGCCCGGCTCCCTCGTTATGCACTCTGACTCGAAAATCCCCACCTTACTTTACTTTACTTATCTCTCTCTCCTCTAGAGACTCGTTTAGAACTAGACTCCCATATCCTCACCATGATCTCCTCGCTCGTCACGTATCAAAGCCCTCTCCATCACGGCACCTCATCGATCCAGTCCCGTACTTGCCTTCTCTCCACCTGCCCTACATCCACTCCAGCCGTTACTCATACTGTACTCAGTACATGTGCTACATAGGCCCCAAGGGGCCTGCATGCACTTTAATGGATTCAATAATAATAATTTTTTGCTTCCAGTTGCCCTCTCTCTCTCATTTTTGTCTGCACAGCATGGGAAAGAGTAGAGATAAGGAGGTCGAACGTGTTCAGGAGGATATCCAAGAGATTGTGGATGGCTTACAACCGGATGGTGCGTGTTCACAGCGGTATATGGCTCAACTGAACTTGACTAATCCAACTCTTTCGCAAGTCCGAATGCGATGGTTTGGCTACAAGCCTGTCTCCAGCAGCTCTCAAAAAGACCAGTACTCCCCCATCTCGTCCCCTGATAAGCAGTCAAACGCGTCTCCATTCGTAAACCAAAACGGAAGGCAGACAGAAACAAAGCTAATGACGGCATCGACTCTGATTCCTCCATTAAATTCATTCCTGAGGACAAGAAACCCCTGAAGAAACAGAAGCATTCTACCCCTGCTGACGACGTTGACGACATCAATGACGAGTCGATAGAAATATCATTTTATGTCTACGTGGAAACACTAGGGTTGGGCACGCGTTCGGGTCAACCCGGCGGGTTTCCGGGTCGGGTCGCCCGGGTGCGGGTCACGGGTTGTTGGGCTCGCGGACCCGGAGCGGTTTAGCGGGTCATTGCGGGTACGGATAATTCACCTCTTTAGCATCATTTTGGGCTTAAGTTCGGAAGTATCCAGGGTGGGAGATCACGTGGAAAAGCTGAATCTTGAATTCAACTCTTCCTAAGCAGAAACTGGATGCTATGCAACTGGTTTTAAGGTCAGTGAGTGCTCATCTTGCATGTCAAGGATAAATTAATTGTACTCACCATTCAATTCACTTGCAGAGACAGCAGAATGACACTTTGCGTGTCAGGTGGAGGCCAAAATACACTCCCAGGTATGCCTGAGATGCCCAGTGTGAAGACCCGTAATGGACCCGCACATTTGCGGGTCGGGTTTGGACCCGTACCCGCCGGGGTATGGGTTTCTCAGGGTCCGGGTCCGGGTTGAGCAATTTCTACCCGGACCCGTACCCGTGCCCATCCCTAGGAAACACCGCCGCCTCCTTCTCTCCATGTCCGCAAAAACTCTGCTAAGCCTCTTCCTACCCAAATGAAAGAGCTTGGCCCGTACAAATTCAATTCATCCATTCAATTTTCCGACTTTCTGCTCATCATTGCCACTGCATGCCATACGAAAATCAGTAACCTCCCCATCACATCCATGAAATGGAAATTCGATAGGCCCGGGAATGCGGGGAAGAAGGGTCTTGCCAACAAGACAGCATCTGACGTTATGATCAAGTCTCTGGTAGACCGCAAGAGAGACTACATATTTTCTATTTACATGCCGCCTCCAACGCTTGTGAAGAAGGAGCTGGTACGTGTTCTGAAAGCCTTGCTCTCATGTCCTGATGCAAAGCTTCCAGCCGTGGATCAAGGACGAAAATGATGCTCCTCTGCCTGATTTCGAGTACAATGTCAACAATGCCACATCAAGTTCTGTCAAATCCATCCGTCACCAGATCGTGCGTGATTTAAGCTATCTTCTATCTCCGTGTCTACATACTTCCTGCCAGGTTGCTATTGATACGGCTTCAAATGACGACCTCAACGAGCTGCTGGAACATTATCCGATTGACAATCACCCACTCTTCCCCGGAAAGCACATCTTCCGGAATGAGACTGGTTTCTTTGGGATTGCGAGTTCGGGCTGTTGCCAAGGTATCTCCATGGCCTGTGTTTGCAAACGGAAACTTCTGACGTATGTATTCTGTAATCCAGGCAAAAGGCAATGCGACAATTGACAAACCGCCTGCCTCTACGCATTTCTTCAAGAACCAAACTATAAAGCCCCCCGTGCATCCGGGCTTCCTGCTCCCTCTCCCCGTGGAAAATGCTCAGAATTCCCTTTTGCAGTTGCTTCTTGGTCAGCCGAACGCCTTACAGCAAATCATGAACCCATTTCAACTACCGTTTCCCCATCCAAATCCATATGGTCAGCCCCCAAACCCTTATGGATACCCGCACTTCCCCAATCTTCCCGCTCCTCACCACCACGCACTGCATTCCGTGGGGTTGTAGGCACAAGGTCTGCCTACCCCTTATAGGCAGAGGTAGACCAACCCCATAGGTAAATGTACTATTATACTACAGGCTGAGCTCTATTTGTGGTGCAATTCGCGTTAAAACATGCTCTTGCTCCACGGTGTGACTGCTGAATGTGGGACTGTGGTTATTTTCAATGACACAGCCTGCACTGTCAATCTTCGGCTCACTCACAGCTAACTTACGGCAATTGACACGGTATGTCCTAGGCGTTGACCAATCAATGAAATATTGACTCCGTGGGAACATGGTAACCGGTGAGAGCAATATTAGCTATGTGGGAATGTGGTAACAGTGACACACCGCCCGGTTACCAGGATAGGGGGGCCTGCGGAGACCCATGGTCATCTGATGTAGGCCAAATTTGGCCCATGTTGGCCTACCTGACTCAGCATACTAGGGTCAGCCGACGTAGACCAGACGGATACTGATGTAGACCTAGTTGGTCTACACAGGCTCGGAATGCAGTGACGGATTGCCTCCCGCTGCCCCTCCCACACGCCGGAATCTGGACCCATCGAGCTTCCATGCGAAATTTCGCTTGAAGAATACTTTGAGCGTTACAAATTCAATGCGGAGGATCAGTGCGTCTTGACCGCATTAGGATATGTGCCGGGTGATGAGGGTATCAAGGACCCTAATGCAGTGTCTTGGGAGGCGATGAAGATACTGCCGTTGGCCAACGCTCAGATCCTTTGCCAGCATGTGTCATTCTTGAAGGATGTTGCCGAGGGGCGTTGGAATTGAGGATCAAGGTGTTTTTGCAGATTGAATTGCTTTGTATATTCATCATATTGTCGATAAACCTGCATATGTAGACTACCACAGTTGTAAACCACAGAGAAATCAATGAATTCCAGCATGCAAAAACCAGTTCTGTGCTATCTCAGCAGTGATACATCCACACGCTTCGAGAATTGCAGCGATGGGGTCGGCGGCAGTGAGCATCTCGGCATTGTGAAGGCACATATACGCCTTGACTGATTGAACTTGATCAGTATCTTGCTGGATAGCATGGACGCATACCCACACGTACTGAAAGACTCTTCAATAGGGTTGAGATCTGGGGAATACGGTGGAAGATAGAGAAGAAGGGATTCTGTCAGAATTACCATCAGATCAGTACTAAGATAGGCGTTACTCCGATGCGGCACGTGTTATGTAAGCAGAAAAGTCATGTCACAAAAATGCTTTCTCCGTCTTCCACAAACATTTTGTTGCACATCTGAGATCATCAACCTGTAGCCAAGAAGCATATCTATGACTCAATGGAAGGATTTGAGCCGATGTCTCCATTCTGTGAAGTTATAAGATGGTCTTTCCAAAAAAGGTAATCAAGTTCCAAATGCTTCCAAACCACTTTCCAATGCATTTGGAGCTGACACGCTCATGAAGAACATAAGTGTGCGAGGTGGTCCAATAGTCCTGGAGCTCAGCAACGACGGGGGCTGGCAGCGGACTACAAGGGAGATGGAGGTGAAATCCAAATCTATTGAATGTGAAAGAAAGTACAGATTCAATAGTAAAGGACTACAATAGTGGTGGAAAGATCTCAGGCACATTGGATAGGTCTGAAGTACATTTGACAGGTCTGTAGTACCTGAACTCGGTCATTAACTCGGGCATTCCGGTGATTGAACTAGATCCGGGCACAGCCATGTGTGGAGCTCAACAGAGCGATGTGGCGAAGAAAATACCCTTAAGATTTGGTGGAGCACAGCCACAAACACGTGATACACGTGACTTCCCACGAAGGAAGAAACCGTATTAACAATGCAACTCCGGTGTCTGTGGGGTGCAGAGAACATATTTATGCACTAAATAATGCTTTCAAGGCTTTCTGCAAATTACTTAGAGCTTTTATTCTATTCACCACTCTTTCCACTGAGTGGATGATCAAACAACGCTCGCTTGCTACCAATACATAGGTCTATTTTGTACAGAAACTGTGTAGAAGCTCTGAATGAATGAATCACAGTGTATTCATATTCTTATTGAAGTATTTATACAGCAGGACTCACCATTGACTCCACAAACAATGCAAGTCTTAAGAATTCATGTATCAAGATACTAAAGCCATTGTTCTGGGTCTCTTTCCAGGATCATGTCAGGCCAGAGCTTGTAGATGCAAAAAAAATGTTATCTGATTTTTCCTCTCTTTGCCTCTGGCAGGCTTCATGAGAGGAAATGAAGATTTTTTTTTTCAACCTCCAAGATTTGGTGGTGGCTGTGCAGCACGCGCTGCTTACATAACACGTGCCGCATCGGGGTGATGCTGATGCCTATCTTACTATATCCAGAGAACGAACTATTGGCAGCAATAACATCAATGTGTTGTTATGGTGGATCCTACAATTGTCGAGGACCAGCACACTTTGCTTTTGAGGCCATGGATTCATCGATGGGACCTGAAACTTCGAATCAGTCTGTATCCGCAATGAAAAACAGGTTACGCACAACTTGTTCAGATACAAATTCGAAGAAATCCCACGAATCATATGCTCCCGGCAGAACCTTGACAGCTAGATATCCCTCTTTCGACATGGTGGCTCCCACTGAATACCCTACGTCGCAATTGAAGGTGTAGGCATATGTTGTTGCACACAACCCTGAGGGTGCTCTCCTGTATCTGCAAGCGAGTCTGTGATCGTTTTTGCTCGTCTTGTCGGCGAAAATCAGCAGATCGCTATCGCCGCCAAGGTCGTTGTTGATGACGTCCCAATAATCGAGCCTCACATTGTCGAGCTCCGCCCGCGGCTGCGCCCGGATCTAGTTCAATTGCCGGAATGCCCGACTTAATGTACCTCAACCTGTCCGATGTCTAATGTACCTTATACCTGTGCACTGCTATTTTAGTTACTCACTATTTATTATGTGCCTTTATTACTGTTATACATGATTTATGCCCCTGATTTCGCCTCAGTTTCGTATGCTGCCGCTCTGTTAGTCCCTCGTTGTCACTATGCTCGCCCTCTCGGTCTCGTCCCTCGTCATTCTCGTGTGCCTCGCCATCCCCGCTGTCTCATACACAAATGCCTCACTTCCCCATATCCCTTCATTCCACACTGTTCCCTTTCCGCAGCCGAGCTTCTGGCAGGAGCTGGCCACCTCGCATGTTTATATTCCATTGATCCTCCTTGCCTCCGTGCTTGGAAGGTTCATTGGTTCGTCAGCGTTCACGCGCTATTTTGTGAAGAAGCTTTCTATCGAGTCCGACGGCGTCGAGGTTCTGCTGTAGGCCGGAGATGGAAATGATGATATCATGGTGAATCGCAAGCCACCGGCGTAACTCATCTAGATGTCGTAACAGGCAGTAAGAACGACATGGGTGATGATACGCAGGCTTTCGACGAGCGGGGAGGGCGGTTATACAGTGCTCCCGAGCTCTTCAAAGAGCTTCTTCCAGCGATAAAGACTTGCGCGAGACACGATGAGACCCAGCACAATATCTGCCTCCTCCCATCCAAGATCCCATAGTCTGAGAGCCACATCTTTCAAATCCTTGCAAATCTTGTGATAGACCATGGTGTGCAGCCAATGAGGACGTGTTAAGACGAGGGCAGCGGCGGGAAGCAAGACGCGTTGTTTGGCGCCCAAACAGCCAAATTTGGCTAAATCCATTTTGAGAACACGGATCAAAAAAAAGCGTTTGTCTCAAGGTTTTTTGGAACAGCTGTAAAACTTGGCTGGATAGTAAGACATGTCGGACTTCGGAGCAACAGCCCATTGCAACGTTACAGGACGCGTAAGGCCTCCCAATTATTCAACTTCGGGGCCGTCCAGCCGTAGCGCTGCGTACCTCCGTTCTGGATAATGAAGGCGGTACCAGGCGAAGTTCAACTCCGTTTCTGTCTGTTATTTCCTGTGTTCCCTTCGCCAGCTTCCCATTCGAATTTGTTGACCTTTCCACATCTCTATTCTCATTATTCGGAAGGAACATATTGAGCTAGTTGGATGGTCCCCATGTAAACAGTCCGTATCGCCCCCAGATTTACTCTTTCGGATACTCAAAAATCTGTCGTGACATAGTCTTTGAACATGAATCAAGTTGAAGTTCGGGATATTTATTCCAAGAACTGTTCGTGCATATACCAATAACCTCTCCATGCATTCGAGATGTCTGATCAGAACTCAAGGATCCCTGGACGCCCAGGCAATTAAGTACAATTGTATAAAGGTGTGTAGCTTTCACTACGCAAAGTTGAATTGTGCTGCCAGCGCGGTTCACTCTACCCCCCTTCCACTTCCCGTACCGCCCAGTTTCACTGGCACATGCGGGCCAATGCTTTCAAGGGTCCGTTATGTCGATTCAAAGTTTTCAAAAGTCCAGCGATGTTCTCAGTGAGTCATCTCAATTTTCCCTCGCCCTCATACTGTTTGCCGAGCCATCCTATATATTAAGAGACAGTGAGCACAGCCTTTGTCAGAAGTCATGTGAAAAGTCACATGAAAATTCACATGATGTTGTCGAGATGTTGCTGCTGGCTGTTGAGATGTCATTGCCGAATCCCACGGTCTCAGAAGTCACCGTGTGCGGCCAAATCCCGAGGGCTCGGAATCTGCCATGTCTGCACAGAACTGGGAATCCACCATGTCTGACCGCCCATGGCGAAGACACGGGTGCCTTACATCTTGTAGGCCTGAAGCTATCCTCTTTCCACCAGGGACCAATGCTCACGCATCACCACTTGTACGGTCTCACTGCGCCGCCAGAGAATTTCGATCCAATCTTCACGTGCTTCCAGTATGTATGCTGCCCAAAATTTAGTCGCTCCTCTGATCGGTGCTCATACATGCTCAGTGTGTTGCAAGGTGACGAGTTGTTGATTCGATTTTTTGAGGTCCTGTGTAATAGATGACTCATAACGGCGAGTTCTTCATCAATGTTGGATTTTGACGACCCTGTGAATACTCAGTCGTCCCACGTCCATCAAGCCCCACATCTGCGCCCAACACAATGGTGTCGCTATATCGATCACGTTTGTTGACTCAGGCGAACCTACGGCCGCGTTGAGACACGTTTCGATGAGGTTTTTTATCCTGTTGGACATTCAGTTCAGTCTTGGCATATTGCGATTGCCATACAGATATACTGTATCATTTTGACCAAATGTTCACGGGGTGTCACCTGTCACTGCAAATTTTCACTGGACTCAGTGTTCATTTCTCGGCAATCATGAGAGAATTACCATAAATGGAAGTCCAGCATTTGCCGGACACGAAAATTTTGCGTTTTTTCGCCATTTTGAGCCATAAAATCGCAATGTCACTGTCACCGAGGTCAAATTTGTTCAGTTCACGACCCCCTGTCACCCATCACCTGAACATTTGGTCGAAATGATACAGTAGATATCTGTGCCATCGCCGAAATTCTATGCAATCCATCCCACCTATCCAATTGAATGCTACGGCAGCTTCAAGGTGTTGGAACGGATTTGTCTTGGGATGTATGTTCTCTTTCATTTACGCCACATTCACTTAAGATTCCTGGCAGTGCGTAGTTTGATCGCGATTGATGAGGGTGAAAAGGTGAAGTTTGCAGCTGAGACTGTAAATTCATCCATGGGACGTGCTGTATGTAGTGAATGAATCATTCTTGAAAAACCCTTTCACGGTTCCGAGTTAACATGCATACAGCTGTTCACTCGCCATTTATCCTTCCGTCATTTTTCAAACGACAATTAGTGGGATTTCAACATGTCACAGCTTACAGTTATGCCAGAGTGAAGCGAAGGCATGTCTTGTTTTAGAAGTTACATATGTATTCAAGTTTCCTTACTGCAGTGTTCTGCTTGGGTACAGGACGCATGCTTTGTGATGGACAGTGTGACTCAGACTCTGTGTGACACAGTACATCAGCTCGTTCGCAGGTCCCACACCTCTGCAGAAGAGACAACCAAAAGTCTCGGATAATTCATCGGTACTTAAGATGTTAGTGAACATTTTTCATGCTGGGAGGCAATCAATCAGATAAGCCGCTAGACCTGCAGGGGACAATCTTCCAAAATACACAAGCATCAGATCAACTGTATGCCTGAGAGCTGGTCTGTGATCCTAGAACACAGCAAAAATTACTATCGGATACCTATACATATATTCTAATATCACCAGCTTACAATGAAACATTTGAGCCAATATTAAAGTAGCTAGAAAGTGATTTGTAAGCTGTGTGTTTGACGGACTTTGAAGCAAGCCCCTTCAAGAAGGTCCCCCAGCGAGCCAGGCCGGAACTTCGCGGGCTTGTTCCAAACCTAATCTCGAAGATACCCCATGTTGCATTTGCCCAGATGCACCACACTTTTCTGGCAATCAGTCCACATTGGGTTATGATCCACCAGATTGCTATTCTGTCTGGCATAGAACTTCGATGGTTTTACTGCTGTTCAGGTTCATGTATGGCCTATACAGGTAAACACTTCACTTGCAACAGTGTCGATTCTGCGAAGAGCCTCGGCTCAACTCATCTGGGAAGCCACAACACCTCTTCTGCTATCTATCCCTCATTCCTTGTCTCCAGGGGTTCTTCCTGAGTCCCGGAAAAGTTGAGCAACTCCTTTATCGGCACGATTATAAACCTATTCTTGGAACAATTTCTGATGTCTTCGATGGCGAGCACTGAAAGCAGCTCTGTACCTGCAACGTTGCGGTGGATGGAAAAGAGCTTTCTCACCACTACTTCTCAGGCAAATATGACAATGCATTGGGCATTTGCACCGATTCCTACCTGCTTTTTGACAGATGGAGGAAAGGCCCATCTGCAACGCCCATCTTGGTGGACATCTACTCCCTCCCACCAGAAATATGTACTCACCTCCTTGATCTGGTGTCATACAGAGTCATTGCCAGCCCCAATTATCCTAAAGACAAACACAGCTATCTCATCCCGCTCAAGAACGAACTCGCATGTCTCGCCATTGGTGTCCCAACTTTCAATTGTGTCACATGCGAGATATTTGTCTCCATGTCTTTGGCATGGGTGACATCATCACTATCAAAAAGGTGCTCAATATCAAGGGGCACAACAGTCTCAGTGCCTGCCAATCATGCGAGATGAAGGGGCGGAGGAATGTCATTGGTCATGAAAAGATTTACTACATGCCATTTGCCAAACCTAGCAACGACGGCCAAGTGCACGGATCGTGAGATCCCTGCAACTTGCCCCTGCGAACCGACTACAGCTTCCAGGCCGTGCTCGATGAAACCGACAATGCAGTTCTACTCGGCGATAAGGAAAATCTTGCAAAGTATCACCGAGTCAAAGGCTTACCTGCTCTGCATCATGTTGCCTCATGGGATCGTGCTCGTTTGTATCAATGGGACTGCATGCACCTCTTCTTTGAGAATACTATCATTCCCAATCTGGTGAAGCTTTGGAGTGGGAAATATAAGGAACTCAGCACTGGCCGAGAGGACTACGAAATCTCGGAAGAAGTCTGGACAAAAATTTGGGAGACAGCAGACATGACAAAGAATATCCCTTCAAATTTCGTCGCTCTCTTGCCGGTGGTCCAGGGAAAATTCACGGCCGAGGCGTGGTTCTTCTTGTTTGTTTATATGGCACCAGGTCTCCTCAAAGGGCGCTTTCCGACCCCAAGTATCACATCCACTGCTGCGAACTCACTGAAATGATCAAGACCATCCTTTCTTTCACTTATATACATACTGTTATTGATGCTTTGGAGAACTGCATTGTTCAATGGGTTGAAAAATATGAAGAGTATATTTTCTCACCCTCACATTCAATTTCGGCTGATGGTATCCACTACTAGAGATATTACTATCAATACTGCAAGGATTGTCTTTGTGCCTGCCCGCTCACCATTCAGACTACTTTATGTCTGCACCAATATCAGGTTTTGTGGACCAGGTTGGACCACATGGACATTTTTTATGGAGTGCAAACCAGAAAGCGTGACATGTAATGTCACACTTTCCAGGGTGGGTTCGGCCTCCCACATAAAGTAAGAACAAATATGTAAGAGCTCAGTCGGACATGCAAAGGTGGAAACGACTATATTGGAGTCGGTACTCTACCTAAAGTAAGAACAAATATGTAAGAGCTGGAAGCAGCTAGTAAGCATCATAGAAATAAGTGGAGTAAGTAAGTGCTCACCTCAGTCGGACACGCAAAGGTGGAAACGACTGAGGTGAGCGAGTGCACAATGCCTATATATAAGGGAAACGGTGAAACCGGAGATAGGACTCCGGATGGACAAGGAAAATAGATAGGACCTATTGGGACGGAGGCGGAGAGCACCGACGGGTCTCCTACAACACTCCCCCAGACCCGGCGGACATGTCGATTCAATGAATGGAGGAGATATTGAGCTGAGCAAGGTACCCTTCGTGTGCTTGGCGTGGCAGTGGCTTTGTGAACAAGTCGGCAGGATTGCTATCACCACGGATGCTGTCGACGTGAAGCTCCCCCGTGCGAACGAGTTCCCGAATGAAGTGGTGCCGGATGTTGATGTGCTTGACTTTGGCATGGGATTTGGTAGTCTTTGTCAAGTCAACGGCGCCCCGGTTGTCACAGTAGACCACACTGGGCAATGGCTGCTCCAGTTTGACCTCAGCCATCCATGCGTACATCCATTTCAGCTGCTGTGCTGCACGTGTGAGTGAGATGTACTCTGCTTCAACAGTGGATAGCGCGACTGTGGCTTGATGCTTCGACGCCCAGGACACAGGGGCACCTGCCATGACAAAAACATGGCCTGAGGTTGAGCGCTGTGTATCCTGGCATCCGCCATAGTCGGCATCGACATAACCGAGGGGAGCAATGTCCCCAGTGTCCCGGCGATAGGTGAGGCCAAAGTCAATGGTATTGTGGATGTACCCCATAACATGCATAAGTGCACGCCAATGCTGGATGCCAGGATTAAGCTGGAAGCGAGAAAGAATGCTGACGGCGAACGAGAGATCAGGCCGTGTAGCAAGCTGACCCCACATTACGGACCCCAGTAAGGTGCGGTATGGCTTGCCTATCATCTGGCTGCGCTCCTCCCGCGGTGGACGGGGACATGGATGAATCGAGGGATATGCAGACTGGGAGCGGGTTGGTGCGAAGCTGAATGTTTTCGAGGCCATGGTCTGCGAGGACCTTCTCGAAGTAGGCGCGCTGGGAGAGGGTGACTGTCCCAGCCTCCAAATTCTGGTTGACATGCATTCCAAGTAAATGGTGAGCGTTGGCAACATTCTTGATGTCCCAGACCTCCACCAGCTCGGCTTTGCGAAGCTCTGCCTCTGCCAGAGATGAAGACGCACCCCACACATCATCCGTGTATGTGTCGGTCAGGGTGTACGCACCTTCGTCGGAAGATTTGACACGTACACAAGGATCTGCCTTCGACGCCACGTATCCGAGGTCATCGTACGTCCTGCCCAATGTCTCAGCCCAGTCACGTCTGCCCTGCATCGTTCCATAGATGGTTTTCTTCAATTGGCATGCCCAATGCTCCTTCCCTGGCACCTCGTACCCTTGCGGCTGCTCCATATAGATCTCCTCCTTTGTCTCGCTGTTCAGGTATGCAGCCTCGAAATCGATTTGCCAGAGATGAAGGTTTTGTTTGGCGGCAATGGCAGCGGTCATGCGAATTGACTCGAGGCGCGCGACGGCAGCCCACGTCTCTTGGTAATCGATGCCATAGACCTGTGTGAAGCCTTTCCCGACGAGCCGAGCCTTGTCCCGAAGCCAGTCCCCCATACCATCCGTTTTCACATTATAAACCCACATTGAGCGCATAACATTCGCACCTGGAGGAGGTATCTGCAACTCCCAAGTACCCTTCTTCTCATGCATCGCAATCTCGACGTCCATTGCTGCCCTCCAGCGATCATTGTCAAGATCCACGGCCTCGGTGTATGTTTTCGGCACGTAGAGGCGATCAGGGTGATATGACATGAGTGTTTGGGAGATGTAGTCGTCCAGTTCGTTATTTAGACGTGAAACCGGGTCGAATGCGGCGTGTGCTCGAGGTTTGGCTTTGGCAGGACCGGTCGCCCAGTCCTCGCGCATGGACCGAGCAGCGTGTTCGCGCTCGGCGTACTCACGCGATTCAACTGCCTTAGTGGTGGTGGTAGTGGTACGGCCAGAACGGCGAGGAGGAGGCGTGGGTGCTGGCTCGGGATCTGGTGAATTCGAGTGCGAGATGGGCGTAGACGTATCTTTGTCCACAGCCGATGAGGAAGACGATGGGAGCTCGGAATTTACACCTGGTGTGTCCGGAGCATCGCTCTGAGTACTGTTGGATGGAACCATGTCCAAAGGTGCGTCATCCTGCATCCACAGTCTCTCCCCCACATCCACCGTGCGATGAGGGACGCCTTCGTCAAACTCAACATTGCGGCTTTCGAATTGGACGCCATGCTTGTCAATCAGAATATAGTTGCCGGCACCGGATGCGTACCCGATTAAGGTCGCAGGAATTGAGCGACTCTCAATCTTGCTCTTCCCATCCACACGATGCCCGCTGTGCGTGGTATTCACTTTTGCACTGCAGCGGCTCCCAAACACACGAAGGTGTGCAACGCTCTGACGCTGACCCGAGAATACCTCCTCAGGAATCTTCCCAGGATGACGGCGCGACGGCATCAAATTGCGCGTGTAGACTGAGCAAGCCCCTGCTGCAGCCCAATATTTGTGTGGAAGACCGGAATCGTGGAGGAGGGCACGTATGGTTGCGGACATGGCTTTATATCAAATCACAATTTTGAGCAAAACCCTTAGATCTTCGAAATTTAGCAGGAACATAGGGTTGGTTTACCTTCAAAAATTTCATTTCAGAAAGATTGGAGGTAACCCTAGCCTAGGGTTGAAAATGGCGAAATTTTGGACAAAATTTTTCAAAGTTAGTGTACCTAACTTGCTGTTGTGACCATCTTTTTATAAGTATGAATCTTCGTCTTTCATTTCTCCCACTCAGCCCTGGCAATATCCAAATCCTTTGCTTGAACTCTGCAGTGGGAACGATGGATCACAGCCACAACACAGCCACCAAATGGCGAAACCTCTCTGCCAAAAAAAAATATTTGGATTTTGCAAGTTCTGCTCCATAGAATATCTAAAGGGCCTTCCTACTGTGCTATTTACACTCTCAAATGGATGGCCAATAGTTCCCTGAGCATGTAATAAGGGTTACCAGATTTGGACACAAACTTGTCATGAGGTTATGTCCGCAACCATATATCCTCCGTGATCGTACGAATGGCACGTTCTGTGAGACCATTCTGGGCAGACGAGTATGGGGAGGTCTGTTCGTGGATAATACCGTGAGTTTTAAAATACTCCTTCCATCTGCCCGAATTGAAAGCGTTGTCAGTCTTGACCCGCTTGACCTTGTGCCCGGTCTGTCGCTCCGCCATCACGTGATATTCGTCCAAAGCTGCAATGGTGGAGTCATCACTTTTGTCTTTCAGGAATGCGACGTATTTGTGAGAGCTACCGCTGTCGACAATCAGCATCATGTAGATGTTTCCCCCAGGAGATGCGACACGCAAGGGACCCCAAAGATCGAAGGCCACCAGTTCCAGCGGAGGTGCATTGGGATCTGTATGTCCATCATAAGGGCGTGCATGCTGACAACCCGCTCGACAGCTGATGCATTTGCCCTCCACTGTCATATTTGTGATGTCGAGGTTGTCCACGAGCCCCTTTGCGTGCATCTCGCGGATAGTGTCAACATCACCGTGGACCATCCGGCCATGCCATTTTGCAAGATCGACAGGTTTAGTGGTGGATATCTTAGCGTGGGTGTTATCCACATCAAGGATATACATCCCGTCTGATCCGCGTCCACGTAGAAGCATCATGCCATCCTTCCCTTCATACACACCAACCTCACCACCGCCGAATTTAGACCAGTAACCGGCCTTATCGAGCTGGCTGACTGATATGAGATTGGCGGATAGGGAGGGCGCATGGAGCGCATTTTTGAAGGTAATGTTAACTGTCCTTCTGCCTGCAACTCAGAACATTTTATTGACTGTGCCTTTTCCGACAATAGCAAAGTCGCCGTTGGATGATAGGGGCCGATTTCCCGGTACGCATCGAGAGCGCCTCGTATGCTGCAAAATCAGACCAGTCGCGAAAGAAGTGGTCGCTGGCGCCGGAGTCGAGGAACGTTATGGTGACTGATGGGGAATGGTTCTCGAACGTGCGGCTCACAAACACGCACCGTGCCGTGTCCGTGTTGGCAATGAATCCTTCTGAGAGATACTCGGGGGCAGTGTGAGTGGTCGTGCAAGTGGTAGCGCGAGGAAAGAGAGGATCCTCATCCTCCATTCGAGCCATCAATACACGGTGGATTGTGGTCGACTCCCCTGTGTCACCTGCTCCCGCCGTCGCTTGGTTCGCCTGGGGTCGGCGATTACGGAAGTTGGGCGGGAACTGGCCTTCCTTTCCGCCACCAGGCCAATAGCAATTTTCAAAGGTATGGCTGGTCTTGTTAATGGCCTTGCATTGTGGGTTTGTGCAGCGGCGCTTCTGTGTGGAGGTGTTTAGTGCGGTGGAGGTGGAGGTAACGACTTCTGCTGTGTGCTCGGGCATACCCGTACTGATTGCGACAGTTTTAATTAATGCAAATGCCTCATCAGTGGTTGTAGAAGCGAAGAGAGCGCCTTGAAGACCCAACCAACGGGGATCAGCAGGCATGGAGTGGATAAGTACGTGCTTTATGGCCTTGTCGTCCACTGTCTTCCCAAGCATCCTAATGACGTTTGCCTTGTTGCGAATATTGCTGAGGAGCTCGTCAAGGTCATCACGAGAAACCCCAGCAAATTTGATCGCTTGGAATTCGCTCTCGGCGAGGGAAAGTGCAGCTTCGCTTTTACCCGCACAGGCATTGGTAACGGAGTCCCAGCACTCCTTTGCAGTGCCATCACGCTTGACGCCAAGCCCGATTGGGTCGATGATGTTCGTTACAATCATCGACTGCATGACGCTGTTGCGGTAGCCCCATTCCTCGCGGGACGGTGCGGTGGAGAAGATGGGGGTAGGATCGGCAGGTGCTTTACCGGTAGTTGAGGTAATAATTGCCGGTTTTGTGATGGATCCATCAAGATAACCTGACAGGCCTTTGCTAGCAGCGTGTTCCTCGATTAGGACCTTAAATGTGGCGTAATTGGACTTGTTTGGTTGTAGTTTCTCGGTTGCGAGCAAGGTAGGTAAGGTGATCATTTGGGACGCCATTGGGATGGCTCGGTATGATATAATGTGGTGAGCTTGAGTCGAATGTATGTGTGCTGTTCTTTGATCTGAGCTTCAAAAGGCTACGGGGCCCATAACCTAAAGTAAGAACAAATATGTAAGAGCTCAGTCGGACACGCAAAGGTGGAAACGACTATATTGGAGTCGGTACTCTACCTAAAGTAAGAACAAATATGTAAGAGCTGGAAGCAGCTAGTAAGCATCATAGAAATAAGTGGGGTAAGTAAGTGCTCACCTCAGTCGGACACGCAAAGGTGGAAACGACTGAGGTGAGCGAGTGCACAATGCCTATGTATAAGGGAAACGGTGAAACCGGAGATAGGACTCCGGATGGACAAGGAAAATAGATAGGACCTATTGGGACGGAGGCCGGAGAGCACCGACGGGTCTCCTACAACACCACAGGAGTCTGGTCTGTGCCCGAGGAGTTGCCAGATTAACGCTGAGCTTAGAGCTCGTTCGGATGCCAAATCCAGATCCTGGATCTGGATCTGATTTTCTTATGTAGTGTCGTGAGACGCGTGTGACTGTTAGTGACTTTGAGTGACACCGCTGTGACCAGACGCGTCAAGCCTTCCTTCTCCCATCCCACGTCCGTCCAAGTTACGTCCTCGGAACATTTATGCCGCCGCACAACACTTCCACACAGCCCTCGAGCGGCCCGATTATGACTATAGACGCGTCCAAGAAGGAAAAGGCCGCTTGGACTCACGAGGATGTCGTAAAGTTCCTCGACTACCTCATCTCCCAAGTCGCGACTGCTGGGGACGGGATTCACTTCCAGACCAAGACTTACACGGCTGCAGCTCGCCTACTCAATGAAAGTCGGGTGCGTAGTGCTCCCAAGACAGCAAAAGGGTGCTTGAATAAATTCAATGGGGTGCGTGTATCATCCTTCTCTTCTCCGCATGTGGAATGATTTTTGGACGTGTTTTCAGCTCCGTAAGACCCACCAGGTCATTGACCACCTCGTCAACCACGCGTCCGGCTTCACGTACTCGGAGAAGAACGGCGCGGACATCGACGACGCGTCTGAGGCTGCATGGGCCTCGTATCTCATTTCCCACCCAGATGCCAAGCCATTCCGCAACAAGGGGTGGCCGTACTTCGATAAAATGGAGCAGCTGGTTCCATCACAAGCCAAGGGCACCCACGTCTTTCGCGTAGGCGTCGCCACGGACCAGAACGACTCGAATTCGAGTCATGGGGATTCTCCCCCCTCCCGGCGGTGCGCCCGGTAGTCCGACTGTGTGGCCGGATGAACTTCCCGAGGAGGACGAGGATGACGAGGGTGAGAAGGAGAAGGAAAACTCTGACGAGGACAGGATCAGCGTGTGTCCAACCTTTTTCTTCTCGTTATTTCCACAATTTACTGATTAGAATCTCTTACTCAAGTCTCCTACTCCCGCTAGTCGCTCGAGCTCAAGCGGCAGCGGTCGCAAGCGCGCTGCCGTGGCTACAACCCCCATACAAGGCAACGGTCCTGCCAAACGTGTACGCTACTCAGCGGGTGCGCACGCCCTCGGGAGTATCGCAGCCGCCGCCCACAACATGAATGAAATCTTGGGCGGATGGCAGTCCATTTTTGCAGCGCCTGCTGCCGCCGCAGCCCCGGCTGCTGGTGCACCTGTCTCGTCGACTTTGGGATCGAACGCGAATGCGACCGTGAACGCAAACACTCAAATTTACCAGCCCTTCTGCGTGCACAGAGACTCGAAAATTACCTCGCACCCAGCGACCTCGCAATCATCTGTGATATTCTTGGGAACAGTGTGGCGAAAGCAGATATATATAATGCCCTTGTTGTGGATGCAGTTAGAGTCGGATGGGTTCAGGACCAGCTGCGCAAGCACACGTTGGAAGGGGGTCTCGACTTCTCCACCTTCTAATTTTACTTTATTTAAAAACACTTCGTCATTTTTATGTTATATCTATTCGTATGCAAACTCTTCGCCCCGCTCCCGTAATATCTCCTGATAGCTCTCCCACATGGCTTGTGCAATAGCATCTTGCCGCGCTTCAGATCGCATTTTCTCGGCGTCATTTGCGGGCCCAGCTGCCAAAGTCCCAAAGTTGCCCTCAAGGATATCATTTCATGTGCCTGGGTTGGGGTCTTCAGCCCCCACACCAAGAATGTCCTCCCATTCCACATCGTCATGTTTGAGGATAAATTTGTGGATGGCTGCGAGGGCAGGTGGAATGCGAGCTTGGATATCCATATCATATTCCGGTGCACGGGTGAGAATATCCCACTTGGCTTTGAGAACCCCGAAAATTTGCTCAATGATGTTTCGTGCTGAAGCATGTCGAAGGTTGAACAACTCCTCGCGACTGGCAGGCCTGCAGAGAATTGAATGAAGTGTGAATCAAAATCTGAGGGTCATACCGAACACTGGCCCGTCCTTGTTCAGCCAAATGATATCGAAAGCCACGGTATGGAACAAGTGTAGCATCACAGCTACCAAATCCAGCATCTGCGAGGTAATATTTTCCAGCCGGCACCGTCAAATCATTCAGTCGAGCATCAAGGTAAAGTGCTGCATCTGCAACTGAACCTTCCCACCCACTGAGCACATACTGAAAGAGCATGTCCTGCGAACAACATGCTAGACAGTTCATGGAAACACCACCCTTTCAATTCCGTGAAGCATGGCGATCTCGTGCAGAGGGGCATGATTTGATGTGCGTGCCATCCATTGAACCAATTGCGTCCTTCAGAAAGGGTTAAAATTTGGGATTGTTGCGGATAGGTTCGGGTACTGGGTCATCTGCGGAGGGAAGCCGAACATATCGACCATAAAAATTCGGAGAAACAACTGCAGATAAAACCCGGCAAAAGTATCTGCCACAAAGTCAGCATTAATCAATACACCCTTCAGAGAAATAGTTACTTCGATATAGTCTCATTTGAATGTTGGAACCGTTCGCCTACATGACGAATTGATAGTCCTGTAACACAAGTGTAGAGGAAAATTGCCACTTGTTCGTCGGCTTGAATATATCGTGAGTCCGTCAAGCTGCCAAGAATGCGGAGCTGGGCAACAAGGGCAAGGAATACATGCACTCTCATACCCAGCTCTGTTTTTATTCTGTCAGGATGCCCCTGGATCAGTTCGTCAAGCCATCCTCTTCCCGTCAAAGCCGATGTGTGATAGTCTTGCTTCCAGTATAGTGGAGAAGCATATAGCATCACCGCAAGATGCACCATGTGCCAAAAGTAAGATGCAGCTAGGAAGAGACGAAGTTGGACATCGCGCGCACTGGGCGGCATGTCTGTGCTGCAGGACGAGGTCGGCGACGTGTCAAAATTTGCTGTCACGCTCAATCACGTGCCGTATATTGGCTTTGACTCAGAACTACTAAATAAGGAAATCAGATCCAAATTCAGGATCTGGATCTGGCATCCGAACGAGCTCTAGGAGTTAGGCTCGTGACCAAGTCTGCCTATGAGCCGCAACATTTGGGCGAGCCAGTTGCCGTAGACAGGCTGGTAAAGTATAGTAGGGTTCCTTGGATAGTGAGACATCCTTGGGTATTCTTTTTTTTAAAACTCCCCAGCATCCTCCGAGCTCAAAATTCTTACCTCTCACACATTGTGCACTCTAACCCCATCTACCAGATAAATTTCAGGCCCGGAGATGTGTTAGCACTTGAAGGGGAGGACTTTTGGTATAACTCATTATCTGATCAAGCCATCAATCACTTCCCTTCTGACTGATTGTGCATTAATCCAGCCACCATTGGCCTCAACTATTTTCCTCATAAAAATTCATCCTTTTGGCTATGAACTTCCCTGGGAAAGTCGGGCAATTCGACCGAGGTTGATGCGTCTGGCTGTCAAGGGCGTGACACCTCTGTTAGCACGTGATGTATCTACTGACACATCATCATTCATCATTCTTCTTCTTCCTTCCTGGGAACCAATTCCTTCCTGGCCGGCTCCGTGTCTCATACTGTACTAAACCAGAACCCGACTGTGTTTAAGGGTCATGAGAATAACCGCCAAAAGACAACCGAAAGGAGCCGATGGATCCGGATAATGTGTGACGTCACGCTATCCAAGGAACCCGACGTGTGACTGATCGGCTGTTGAGGGTAAATTTTTTAATCTGGCTACATTTCACCCACTAAATTTGTGAAATTCTGCAGCCTCACTCACTATATGTTCTAGTATCTGCAAACTTAAATTCAGATTTTATCTCCCTGCGTTACAGACTCAGCAGTGGAAACATCAAAGTGGGTATCCAAGGAACCCTACTATACTGTACTTCTCGGAGATATCGGAAGGTCCGGGCCGGATTTTGAAATTAAGTTGTTTCTTTTGCGTGGAGCCAATGACACAATGAGCCGGGGCAAACTCGAAGATCACGGTCCGAGGTTGACCTCACTCATTCTCTTCAAAACTATCCTGAGACTTGGGGTAGAGGGCCGTGGTGTTGCCCGGCAAAAACTCATGCTTATATGGTTGCTTAGATTTTATGAATAGGGTTGAGCAATGCGGCGAGAGAAGCGTGAGGAGTGTGTGGGGCCTTGACAACCACTACACTAAAGCAGAACAGGACGTCACAGTACAATCTGTACAAGATGCGCCGCTGCTTTGCTCCGGCAACCCGTACAATGAATGGGATTAAAACAATTGGATTGGACAACACCGAATTGCTTAATAAGTTATATTGCCACTTGCGCTCTGAACCCGAGGGTATACATTTTGTTGACACAGACGGGATGAAGATTGATATAGACCGCCCCGAAGCACGAGATTCAACAATGGTTAATTATGGAAGTGATTTAGAGAGTCAACTTTGATGCCCAGGGACATTGAGAGCTGGAGGGAAAGGGCAACCATGCATTGTTACACAAAGAATGAGGAAAGATGAATTTCGAGTTATTGATACAGAAAACTTTGGCAATGCACAGCGGGGTGCGACAACAGCAAAGAAGTCTTTTGAGCAAGGGAAAAACCTTCCGAGGATCCAGAGGGAAAGTGTTGTGAGCATATTGCGTTGACGATGAGAACAGATTAAAGCAGAGTCCAGATTTATGTGGTCGAGTTGAGCAGTCTAGCGGCACAAAGAAATGGGATTGGCCCAGTTGAAATTGCCTAGAAAGTAAATTGTGATAGGACTTTGGCAGTATTTGACATGTTGAGAGAGGTAGATTCGGGCCTTGAGATATACTGTCGACTGAGCTAGTTCATCAACGGGTTGAATCCAAGAGCGCAAGATGATGAATCGATGGCAAAGGTTCACATTCAAGAAAGACAGAAAATTTCGACTGAGCCCAGCGGGAAATCAACGGGGGGGCAGATAAAAGCAGTAGCGGGGAAGAAGTGAGGAGGCTGGTCTTTATTGACACCACGGGGATCCGGCCGCAGTGAGAGCTCTGATGCGAGTCTGTTGGACTGTGGTCAGGTGAAATGATGCTGGGAATACACTTAGTATGCTAAAAGGGTAAGAGAGAGGACAAGAACAGAGCAGAAAAAGATGGGGATAAAGCAAATGGGGCAATTGCACTGCCAAGTGAGCAAAATCTTAAAGAATGGTTAATAAGTGCCATCAATTTCCACACCAACGCCGATTGCAGGATATCAGCTGGCGTGCACCTGCAAACCAGTCATGCCAGCTAGTGAGATATCTTTGAAAAATATGGATCAACCATCTCAGTCGATATTTGTTACAGGGAAATGAGGTCGTGACAATAAACCACAATCAAAAGCCACTGAAGGTTGATTCAAAGAGCATATGAGCAAGACCCAAATGGTGCAGAGCATTCTCTGTACTCCTTTCCATAATCAATTGGGGCACTCAGCAAGACTTCGCTTCGGCCCAAGGGCTATTGCAGGACAGCATCCTGAAAGGGAGGTCCTCTTAGCAAATCCCACCTGGAGTGTGTGATCTGCAATGTGAATAGAAGGGCTGCAGCTGAACCACAGCATCCAGAATAATAGCAAGCTAGAGAGCCACAGTTTTGAAAGGCTCATGGTGGTAAAAGCAGAGTTGTGTATTTGAAATAAGTGGTTGACATAACAACGGTCAAGTTGACTGAGTTTCAAGTCCATCAATTTCAGCCATACTGTCCTAAAAAAAACACGGGCCTATCGAAATATGAGTTTCATAGCACAAACCAGTGGTGGGATCACTTACAAGACTCACTATCACAGGGCTGAGTTGACGGAGAGAGGTTGATGTTAGCTTTGGAATATTCCGACACAGGCTTCTCAAAAAAGAATTTGGTATTCCCCTCCGCTGAAATGAAGGAGACCGCTCTACATGACAGTAAATAGCAGCCTGAAAGCGGATTTCTGCGGGCCGCACAAGATAGATGGACATGAGAAAAAATCAAGGTTACATGTACAGCCACTCTGTTAAGCCTCACGGTCATGTGCCAAGTCGTGCCTGGGTGATTTGTCCGTTCTGACCACCATCACTGTGCCTCTGAACTATGCCTGAAGCTCAGGTCTTGCCATTGTTTTTACATGTGTCGATTTAACCATACTCACCTTTTTATCCTGATACTTTTGCCCTCGCATTATGTCAACTTAGCAACAAAGACTTGATGCCACTACATGACTTTCTCCCTTGCTCTATGGTGCAATGGGTATCGGATGACTTCAAGAAGTGTTGTGGTGCTTCCGTAAAGTTCCCTAAGGCACTGAATCTCACAACACTTCAGTCATGTACATGTCGGCTTCACACCTGCATGTATTTCAGAAACTTGAGGCTCGTGTGGAGCACAGTCTGTATGACCGTTATCAAAGCCTGTGTCTCTTGGACAAGGAGCATATTAGCAATCCTATCCCCTGGATCAATATCCAAAAGCTGCTTTGGGTTGCGCAGCGGGAACAAAAACACTTTTGTGATTCAAAATCCGACTTTCTACATCGAAAAACCAGCATTAGTTTCACCACAAAGTGAAATGTCTTTTATGGGAACGTATTGAGACGGCTGAAGTGGCAATTACAAATGGCACTCTGCACTTGTGGAGCCATCCAAGGTGAGTGCACAAAATTTCCTTGTAGTTTGGCACCCCTAAATAAATTCATGACCCACTGGCAATCCACACCATAAGCACAGAAGAAGATATTTTTCAGTGCATCGAAAATGGATTATGATAAAGAGCACAGGAGAATCAATCATTTACTACACAGTACAATCAGCGTTCAGTCAACACAAACTCATTTCCTTTGAACAAAAAGAACTTTGATACTTCCTGTCTATTGACCGAAATGAAATACTGCAGCACAGACAGGGGAAACCAATTTGGGATTTACTAGGTGCAATACCGTGGGAACTTTGTGAAGGTTACCTGGACAGCCACCTGTCACGACATAAACAAACAGAACGAGAGCAAATTGAAGTTTACAGCAAGGATCGAACCCACGCCAGGGAAATCCATGACCAAAGCAAATGCTTAGTCATAATTTTCATCAGCTTTTGAATCTAATGAAAAGTTAAAAAGGCTTCAAAACTTCCGATGATTCCGATCAAAAGGTTAGACTGATAGATGGTGACTGACTTTTCAAGAGGTCTCAAAATCCTCATCTGGATTTCTTAAATGGACGATACTTATTACATAAGCATTTGTAACTTGCTTCTGTTCTGTACACCGAAACAAAATTACGAGGCAACACCATTGAAGCCATATGATTGCCTTTCATTCTTACAGCTTGAACAGAAAAAAGGGCTTCAAAATTGAGCTAGAAATGAATAAGATTTCCAAGGCCACTCCAGCCACCACACCACTGAGCAAAACAATGGGAAAAAATCACAAGCCCTGGAGGTAAACACGTAGTAGACACATCTGATTAAGTAAATGGTTTGTGGCAGTCGGGAAATGTGTGCAAACCGGTGTCAAATTTCGGCTGGGCTAAATGAACAAACAGGCTTGCCAAGCAAACAGACGGGCTTGCAAGCCAAAAATGTCACTCTCTTGCAGAACTGATACTAAAAGACAACATAAACGGTCACTGGCCTTGATCCAATTAAAGAATGTCAGGATCCCGCCAACAAATGTCTAAATTATCGACAAGCCCAACTCAGACAAACGGGCTTGTGTTCAATTTTTAAGTAGAAATCAACAACATTTTCAATCCTATGCAGCGAAACTCTGTATCAGATCTCTTTGAGTCGACGGAAGCATCAGTTTTGAGTAGTAAATTATGCTTCCGACGCTCGTTCTTGGCATGAACATTGTCGCCGCCAAAATCAAGCCCAAGCCCGTTTGTCTGATGGCATCACATGAACGGGCTTGTGCGACTGTCACCTCAAAATTTCGTCGCCTAAACCCGAACAGCCTTTAAATCATGTATGGCAAAGCCTTCGAGTATTCATACTCAATGAGGGCTTTTTTTTTGTGCTCAGTCTGTGGAATGATAAAGGACACCGAATACAATTCCTTCTGCTGCGTAAGATAGACTGGATTCAAATGCACCGGTGAGGAATTAGACCACCTTGGAAGGTTTAGCGTCTTGTTTGTAGTAGAGACTTGCTGAAGCTCGTGTTAAGAGTCGACATAGGCATAGTGGAATAATTTGAGTCATTACAACAACTCATTCTAACATGTCGCGAAAAAATCGATTCTAGTAGACCGGGAATTCGAGTTGCGAAAAATCATTTGGTTCCAAGGGATGGACAAATATTATAAGATTATATTGAGTGCGACAAGCCCGTGTTTCAGAAGTAAATTGATAATGTTGCCCTATGTCATTCTTGGCGGCGGCGGCATATCATCACATCAGTGAGCAAAATACCATAAAAATCGCAAGCCCTACTGTAGAAGTATGTACTTACTGCACATAGTGTATTCACTCGGATTCAGAAGCTAGTCTGAGGGGGAAGAAATATGTGCAAGCCCGTTTCTCGGCTAAGCGAGCAAACGGGCTTGCTAAGCCGACAAACGGGCTTGCTTAGCCGACAAATGGGCTTGCTAAGCCGACAAACGGGCTTGCAAGCCGATCTGCCAGGCTTGGGCTTTGATCTACACCCAAATCCAAGCCCAACCCCAAACAAGCCCATTGGCACGGGCGTAAGCCCGTTTTGCAAGCCGAAAAGTGAACTCTCGTCTTTGCGACGGGATACCGTGTTCGACCCTATGCTGTGGTTCACAATCTCAGAGCAACAATCTCCGAGCAGCATGAAACAGCACGGCTCGAGCAAAACGCAAGACGGTGCTCCATGCGCGTCGCTCGTCGGAAAAAGCGGGCAGTTTATGATTTGGACTTGGAGGACGAGGTAGAAATGGAGGAGAGTGTCCCCTACTCTGTGCAACAGAGAAGGGTTCTGTGTCCAACTTTTTTGAAACCACCTGCAAAATCTACTGCCGTTTGTACGTCATTGCATGTCATTGATTAGCTCGTAAATGATGCAAGGTGTTCTCTGTGCTCTGATTGGTGCAACAAAACCATGTGATGTCGAGATCTCACTCACTGAACAAAAGCTCCACACAGTTGTTCAGTTGTTCACATATCTACAGAGTCCCATATGATGCTAAGATCTCAAAAGCTCCACATAATTGTTCAGTTATTCAAACATTCACGGAGAACACCCATATGATGCTGAGATTTCACAAATAGAGCAAAAAGCTCCACACAATTGATGAGTTGCTCAAATCACACCGGGATTAAGTAGCTTTCAGACTGTCTTATATTGATGAAAATGCAGAGTATCAGATGACGAAATGGACATTGAATAAATTGAAGCACTATACCTGAAAATTTGTGATTCATATTGGTCCAGCCAATACATGGAAAATCAGCAACCATTTCAGCTGCACTGATGTGCAGTGTGAAACTGGCCATATCAACTCTGCCGAAATCAAATCATCCCTGCCAAAACGGTCGTTTCGGCATGGCTGATACAACCACTTTCACACCGCACATCGGTGCGGCTGAAATGGTTGCCGATTTTCCATGTATCAGCCGGCCCGAAATGCATTACGAAACCTCAGGTATAGGGTCTCAACTTATTCGATGCGTTTCAGCCAACATTTCATCTGGTTTGATTCATCATCTGATATTCTGCATTTCCACCAACATAAGACAGCTTGAAATCCAGTTAATTCCATGTGAATATTCACGCCTTCCTCATGATGGCTGCAAATGAAAATAACAAAAACAGAGTAGGGGACTGGCGCTCGTGCCGCTATAGATTGAGGATTCCAGTTTTAAGGAAGAGGTCAATCACCTGCGCTCCTCCCCCATTCCACCACCACCCAAACGCCCAACACGAGTTTTGGAGGAAGTAACCAATGATGAAGGACCCACGCGCGTGCGTCCACAAGCACAGAGGGCCGCCAGACAGCCTCTGTAGCGCGCCTCTGAAGTGAGTCAATCTTGTCGGCCTGCATATAAAACATTGCGGCGGCGGGGAGCACAAAACTAATAGAGTAAAATCCGCTTTTGAAACTCGTTGACTAGAATTCGCTTTTGTTAAATGTAATGTAGAAATTGTATTAGCTATACGAAACTCTAATGTAGTGTATGTTAATCTTCCCCATCTTCACCTTCGCTTTCTGTCTCTGGATCATCGCTCTCCGGCTCCTCGTCCTCTGAGTCGTTATCCTGCGCTGCCTCCGGCCTACACAACCTTTCCAGAAGATCCTCGAATTCCTCTGGCTCATACCAGTCATCGTTCAATCTCCCGGTCTCGGGGTCTATGATGACAGTTAAATCTGAGCCACTGAGAAGTGGCTCATCGCTATGATGTATAATGTCCCATTCCTCCACGCAATCTGCAGCGGCACGAGATGCTGCAGATGCAGAGCTACGACTAGACTGAGCAGAGGAAGGAGGCGGCGAGTTGTAATCACGGTCAGACTCGGGAGTAGGAGAGGGAACCGTGTTCGAATGCGCGCCTGTATGTTCACCGGAACCAGAGGAAGGAGTCGGGGAGTTGGATTTGCTTGGAGGGTTGGGAGAGCGAATACTTGTAGACGGCGGGATGTTGCTGCGCAGTACCTCCATTTCGCAGAGGAGGTTGGCGTACTCGGCGCTATGTTCGAGGTACTCCCGTCCTCCAACCCCTGGTAGCCTCGATCAGACTGACAAATGACTCGTGCCGCTGACACAGGCGGCAATGATATGGAAGGGTTTAAAAAATGGTGGTAAATTGTTCAACAATTGGACTGCGTCATAAAATGCCTGTTCAACTTACCATTGGACCAAACGGGTTCACATAAGAGACTTCGAATTATGTCATGGCTGCATTGTACATGGAGGCTGATGAGCCATTCTCGAAGTCCAGTTTAGTCCCAGGGAGATGTCTACAGTGATATTTGTTACAGAGAGCAGTTGTAAAAGAGCCACGGAGACCAACATTGGTTTTGATGGTGAATGCAAATATATTGTTACGGCTTGACAATTACGATGACCGTGAGCATTCAACAAAGACGCAGGGACAGCCGCCGCAGTTTGGCCAGATAAGTGAACAAGCGAGGTACATATGAACACCGGCTGGATAGAGGTAAACATGAACAACGAAAGCTGAGTGGGTGGACGACGAGATGGGAGATGGGAGAAGTGAAGCGATGAGCTGCCAGTTTGTTGACATGGCTTGAACGGCATCATGATCTCGGGCATTTTCGGGCAAATCTTTCGCTGAATGGAAAAAAAAGGTTGCAAACAGCGGGATTCGAACCCCTGACCTCCACAGTTGAAGTTTGGTCTTGTTTGAAAGTGAAGATTGAAAATTTGGCGGAGACTCTCAAGAGGTGGGCGGCCGAAAGAGCCGAGATATCAAGCACCGCTTTGCAGTGCCACAGGGGGCCGGTCCGATCTCCAATGGCTTTCTTGAAGCGGTTCCGATTTAGTTTCAATGTAGCTTTCTCAATTTGGAATAAATTCTTTAGCAGTAAACTGAGACCCCCCCCATATTCATATAAGCCTAATACATCTGTCTCTTCACATTTTGCATAATGTGGTGAACTAGACTGTAACTGAGAAACTCGGAGCTCGGTCCTTGGTCCAGAGCGTCAACACGGCCAAACAAGCGCATCTTTCGTTCTCGACGCTCATCCTCGACGTGCTGGGACACGCCCACAGTCCTTACAGCTCTTCTTACGACTCTCATGGCTTTCGCTTTCCTCTCCTCCGACTTCTTTAACATCCAAAATCATGATACATCCACTCCTTCACCTGTTATGCCTGTGACACCTCGCGACCCTCTTCCACGTCCTGCTGTGCCAGAAACACACTCTTTCACGTCGTATAGCTCTCCCAATGTTGATACACCCAATGTCCCTCCTTTTCCTTGCGTCTCCCCTCCATTCCCGAGCACCTTGTCCGATACAGCCCGTTATATTCCCAAGTCCTTTGTATACACTACTCCCGTAAATCCTAATACTTTTGGCGCGATCCATGACTCCGGATACACTTCCTTATCTTCCTGCACTGCGAATTATCACCTTCCTTTGACTCCCGTGACACCCTCTTCGTGTGAATCCCCTACGAACCCCACGCCCTGCGAAACCTACCTCAAACTGTACGAATCCGGTGACCTGGAAGCATGTAAAGGCTCGACGAACTGCTGGGAGCTTCAGTGCATCATATGTGACAAGTGGATTCGCACTTCTGTACCTTGCCGTCGCGCCCTCTCCATTCCCAATCACTTTTTAAATCTGGAGAGTCACTGCCAGAGCAGCAACTGCCTTTCGCGTCCCTGCCGAGCTTCTACCGCACCGCCAGCACCTTCTCCACGCAAAACAACGACTGCTTCCTCTTCAGCGACACCTCCGAACTTGAGCGATGACGAGGATGAAGAAGAATTCCAGTTTCCGTGAGTATTTTGCCGCATCCATGATCCATCGAGGATTCGACTTACAAGTGATCAGATATGGCTGCTCCTCCTCTCTCCCACCTGAAGCTCTGTCCAATGCGCCACCCACCCCTTCCCCAATGCTCGTTGTGCAGACATGCCCCGGCAGTCCGCTAGATTGGCCTGTAGATGTCAGCCCATTCATGGAGACTTTCCCTTTCACAGAATTGGCATACAGCAGGGTTCCCTATCCTTCAATGTTGAGATACACGACCGTGGCACAAAATTTATCGCGTTCTCGAAGCTTTGTACAGGCGAGGCGCGTCTCAATGGCTGTTGTTCGCATTGTGCAAAAATCCCGGCGGAGGTGCAAAAGCTTGTAGATCTAGCTGTCCAGGCGGATTCCCGTGTCAATCACCGGTATCTGAGTTGGAGTCAAATTCGCAGTCTGCTCGCGGATCGCACAGAGGAAGTACGAAAATGGCGTCTGAAGGTAATCCTTGCGCATTTTAGTAGTGGCCAGAAAATAATATTTTTGCAGAGCTTGAATTCAGCGTGTAACTTTGCGACCACCGTTCGAAAATTAGCAGACTACAAGCGATTCGTGGATGCTGTTGCCGACATGAATATTCCTCGCCTCCACCAGCTCGTCAGTGTGGGCCTTCACCGTGGCTCAAGTCCCAGCGCCATCGTTCGCATGATGCAGTCCGCGCTCGAAGGTGTCTACCGTCCTCATCCCATTCTAGACTCACGCACCCTCGACATTGCGCTCATGGTTTACTGCCTCGGCGGTCGCAAACTCTTGTATGCTGTGAATCATGGACTAGGTCTCCCTTCTCTCCGCACCCTCCGCAATCATATGGCATTTACCAAGATCATGCCCACCGTTGGTACCATTTCCGTGGAGGACATCATCCACAACATTCGCGAGGTCATCCTCAAACCTCGGGAAGCCACTGCTACCCCTCAACCACCTCGCGGCATCAGCCTCCTCATCGACGAAGTTGCGCTGGAGGAGCGCGCCTGTCATTTCCGCCACAATAATAGTATCGGCGGTCTCTGCTGGCGTCATTCTCCAAAGGTCGATTTACAATTGAAGACTTACGATGATGCTCTCAAAATTGCAGCAAAGATCAAATCGGAGGAAGTACATCTCGGAAAGGAGATGACCGTTGTTTCCGTATCGTGTTTTGGCGAGTCGGGAACGTACCCCATCTTAGCTCTCCTGACCTGTAAATTTGTCGGTCCTGCGGAGTCCAGCATTATCTACGAGACCGTCACGGCTGCCTGGCTCGAACATGCAGCAGCTAAAGTTGGGATGCCATGGTCATGGTCAACGGATGGCGAGTCGTCCTGATTCGTTCCGCAGCAGGGATGGCTCTTTGTAACGGGCGCATTATCAATCCTGCGGTCCTCACACGGTTCCTCACGCGTCTTCCCGACCAATCTGATGACTCTGTGCGGAAGCTACTATTTCCTGATGATCCACAAGATGCTCCACGAGCGGTCGAGCTAATGGAAGCTATCATAGAGCTGCTTGCATGCGACTTTGGACAGGTGGATGCGGACACTGCCGCTGATCTTGATTCTATCCGTCTTCTCGCACTCATCCTCAAGTCAATCCTCGCGCCGTTCATTATGCCGGATATGTCGCTTACAGAACAAATGACCCATTTTTCTACCTACGCACATCTCACCTTCACCCTCTTTCGCATGAATCGGCTCATGTTCATGTCCAATCAGCTCTATGGCGACTCGCAATCGATGATCAAGAATGCGTTCTTCTGCCTCGCTAAACAGCAGAAGCTGGATCCTACGCAGCCATTTTACTTGTTTCAAGTTGGCGATGATCCACTTGAGAGATTATTTGGCAAACTGCGTATGCTTGGTGGGCACAACTCGGCGATGAGCTATGCGCAGGCAATTGAGCGGCTGGGTCACGCTTGTGATCTCCAGGCCGTGTACTTGCGGCAGCCTGATCTTGATCAAGGCCAGCGGCGAATCAGTATGAAGCGCTCGGAGGGTGTTGACCACCTCAACATGGTGTCATGGACTGGTCATGCCCTTGTCAGTGACTGTCATATTCCGTCGGCTTGGGATGAAGGCGGCAAGATTGTGCAAGGGATCTTTGCAAAATTGCGCTTCCTGCCACAGTCCTACAACTACGCCGCCATTTTCTCTGACCCCGAGATTGACATGCTCCGCCCTTTTGGGGACGGCAAGTATCCTGGTGTGGAATCTGACACGGATCGCTCCATCATTATTCCCATGGCGACTTCGGCGACGGTTCCCTCTTCCACCGCTTCCCCCGTCTACTTCCACTCCCTCTGCCCAAGCTATTGCTTCTGCTCTTTCCACCGAGGTTACCCCTTCCATCCCTTCCAATAGCGCTATTCTTTCCACTGCTCCTTCCACCAGCGTTACCCTTTCCACTGCTCTGTTCACCGATTCTGGCAATCCTTCCACTGAAACCACCGCTGCCCCAGATGACGATGATGACATCGAGGATCGAGGCAATGGAATCCCGTTTGAGGATACTCTGGCTGAGGTCCCCGAGTTAGCACTCCCGTCTGGTCGCGGCATCGACCCAAACGACTACATCAGTGTTGAAGGGAAATGGGTGCATAAGCAGCGCATCTGCCGCGTTGTCATCAATGCCGAATTTGAGCCCAAGTCAACAGAGCGCTTGAAGCGTGTTCGTGGCCACACGAAAGTCAATGCCAAGAAGCGCGACGATGTCAATCCCGAGGCCATTCTCGGTGCCAATACATTCATTGTCGGCGACCCGTTCTTTACGCTCCTTCGCACTGACCAAACTCTCTCGCTGGCCGTTGTTCGCTCTACCGCCATCCACGAAGACGGAATCTCCCGTGGAAGTATCCTCGTGCCAACGATCCGGAACCCCGGAGCTAAAGTCAAGCTTAGCGGTCAAGTCCTGGGCTTGACGATGATTCCTACACTAAACGACAACCTCCCGCAGTCGGATAGTGCCCAAGCGCGACCAAGGCCGCCATCCCATGAAGATTTGCGATCTCCCGACTGGATCTCAGAGGAGAGATCACCGTGCTCTTGGATCTTCAATGGCCGATTCTTGAAAGTAGATTCGGTTATATCTGGGACGAACCAGACAACGGAGAAGGTGGTGATTGTGTCAATCCCTGGCGTCCTCACCGAACTCGTCAATCACCGTCCTGTTGACGCGGTTCCTCGTCTCGGAGAGCGTGCCTATGAGATTAATTCCGAGGGTCGGTCTTGGGAGTTGGACGACGGTCCTATGGGCGCTGTCTGCGAGCTACTCTGGGATGTGGTGATCAAGGAAAAGATTGCACTTACTTCCATTGCCAGCGTCAAGAAGACGGCAGACTTTCCTTATGCTTTCGACAATGGTTCGTCATTCACACACATCATCAATTCAATTTTAATTGTTTATGTAGGAAAACCGGCGCTCATCTGTCAAGACGGGACTCAACAGCTCATTCAGCAGCACAACAATAAGGTCCAACGGGTCTGTCACTTATGTGGGGAACAATTTACAGACGACGGGAACGTTGCGGCAAGGGGTAGTCCTCGATCCTTGTTCGGCCGGCTTGTAATTGAACGCCGACACCATCGCGCAATTATTTCAACGTGCGTTGTCAGTCCTTCTTGCGGATGTGCACCTTGCACTCTGGCTTACCCGAAGAAGCGCAGAAACCACACGGAAGACTCGTCCCAACCTGCGCTGGGATAAGAGGCTAAACCGAAGTAGAACAACGCACATACTGGCATGCGAAGCGCCTCTTTCAGCCTGCAGATGGAGTGGAGGATGTGTGTCGATATATGAGCGCGCCAGTTGCTGGGATGTGTTTCCCTGACGTACCTCGGCCTGGTGCATCCCAACGTGCGCAATAGCGCTACAACATGCCAGAGCATCTCTCCACTGCCCACCCAGAGTACTCTTCGCCTCTCAGTCCTGGTGGAACTCGGCTGCCACACAAAGTTTGGGAGAGTATGAAGGTGGAGCCGATGGAGGAGCTGGCGCTTGGGATTCCGGAAGCGAGTATCCTGGCGGTTTTTGAGGACGTTGCGGGGCCGGACGAAGGGATCGACAGGGCGAATGTAGTTGGAAAGAAGCGGGGAAGGAAGACCACACCTGGGGCCAGCCAACGGAAAAAGGTGGCAGCGTGAATGGATCGCTTGCATTCTGAATTTGTACCGAATAGAATGTTCCGTAGAATGGCCTTGAATGGCATGAGAACACGAGTAGGACTGTCACATGAGATGGACTTTTTTCTTCAATAGGATTGCATTAGAATTGCAGAACGACAATAGACGGTAGCGAAAGATGTTTCTGCTTGTGAAAAGGCATCGGAAATCGGTCCGCATCCGGTCGGACCGATCGACCGCTCGCTTAACCCCCCCCCAATTTTAAATTCAGGGGATTTTTGAGCATGATATCATCGGTTTTCTATCCACCCACCTCTTGGAGACTCTATGACATTAGGGCGCTTTAGGACCCACTATCAAGATAGTGGGCATTTGAGTAGTTGATGCTCGATAAAACCCGATACAGACTGGCCTGGGACCGGTGACAAAAAATACGGAGTAACATGCGCATGGCACGCCAATTGTGACGGAGAGCGAACGGCTAGTTCCGGCACACAAAGTTCGGGTGGTCGAACCGATGAGATGACTGGCGTAAAGATAGTATTGACCGAAGATCTACGTACAACCAGGCTTTATATACTACAGATCGGTAACTATGTAAATAAGAGTAAACAGGTCGGGGTTTCAAGGAGTGTTGAGCAACCATGCACCAGCAGGTCGCGTGAGAGATGATGCGAGGATCGCTCGGGACAACGTACCGAGCGAATGAGTAAAAAGGAATGTTAGAATAAGCCTTACCAGGCTAGTTGGCGAGCGAGGGCGGGGCGAAGTCACGACAACAAAGAAGGATGTGTTTGTCCTCTAGTGTACATGGTGGTGGTACAGAGGCAAACGGTCGGCTAAACGACACGTAAACAAACGGAATATCAAGGTGGTACGTAATGCGGTCCGCAAACGCCGATGACGTTAACGAGCTTCGTACGGCTCGTAATGCCGGAATTCTAACAAGGAATAACTCGAGGTAGCGCGCTTCGCGGCAAAGCCAACTATCTCGGAGTCTAACACGACTTGAGAGCATTGATTTGATCTGTTCCTGGGTATCGGGACTACGTATACTGAATCAAAAAATTTCCAATATAGTCCAGAGAGTATCAAAAACAGTATCCAGCTTCCAGCGTGCTAGACCGTCCCTGGGTGTGTTTAACATCCATCATCTATATTTTTAATTACCACCCCCCCCCATAACCTATGGCGCTTCAAGTACATATTATGCCAAAGTCACCAAAGCGGAGATTCAGAAGGAAATACAGTTGGAGGAAAGTTCAAGGATGAAACGGCTACAACTCGAGGTTAAGTGAAGATACCCGTGATACTAAGTGAAGTATCTAGGTCCTTTTGGCCTCGTGGGAGCCATTGGAACGGCCTGGCATTCAGGCGCGTCACGGGTGTTGTGGGATTGAACAGCGACTTCGGTATGATCGGATGTGAGGATGAATGGGGAAAGCAACACTGGATTAAGGAGATGAGCTTTAACTCGAATCATGGTGTTGAAAAACTCTGTACTTTGAAGGGCGAGTGCGATACAAACCAATCTGCTAGTCTTCCTCTTGCCCCGCCGACCTCTTCTCTAGTCTCCATGATGGTATTGAGTGCCAAGATCCTATGCCTTTCTGGATTATTGCAAACCTCCTTGCAGTGACTGCAGGTTATGCGATCCTCCTGGAAATCAAAATCAAAAACCCGTCGAGTTAAGGTCCAAAGAAGTAACTCTTGATATCATTCCATGGGGTGCTCCCGGTTAGCAATGCCGAAGGTTAACAACAGTTTTTGCAGTGGTTTTCTCCGAGACTTGTGCGCGATGGAGGAGGCAGGAAGAACAGGCAGTTGAGCTCGGTGTGCTTCGGCCGCGCCCCTCATCATAAATCGGACTTAGTCGGATGGATCCCAAAAAGGAAAATCAACTGAATTTTGAGTGAGGTTCGAACGTCTGACCTTCACACTTGAAGTTTGGTCTTGTTAGAAAGCAAAGATTCAAAATTTGGCAGAGACTCTATGACATTAGGGCGCTTTAGGACCCACTATCAAGATAGTGGGCATGATTAAAAAGAGTGTTTGGGACGGACAAGTAGTCCGTAAAGAAGGTGGTTCAGGAAAGGATTGACGCGAGAGCGTACCGTTACATACGCCCTCCAGGTTGACGATTGGCGGCGACCTCAATATGATTCAGAAATAAGGTTCAGTCAAAAGGTAAGATGAACACAATCACAGGAACAAATGGATGAATGCAGGAACAATTCGCCCAAGCCATACTTACGGCTGATCTTTGAGGCTGAAGATCGCAAACGGGGCACGCGGACTGGTAAAGTGTTTGTACCATGAAGTGCCGTGACCTAATATCTTCAAGATCGAAATCCGTGTGGGGGATACATTCAAAGAGAGCGAACATGATGCCAAATTTGCCACGATGTTCATGAGAAATGAATGACACAGGAGACAAGCAGGAGTGAGTCGTGAACCACAACAGTCAGAGGGTAATACCATCGGAGTCGGCTTCGACTCAAGCGCCATTAGAACACATCGGCGGCTACAGATATCAGGGGAACCATGAGAACACATTTCAGGTTCAACGAGGGCGCGAACCAGGTTCGTCAGATCTAGAAAGATGGCTCCAACGCTGAGAAATGAGGATCTCATGTTCGCCTCATGCACAAGGTGAATCCTGGAAACTCGATAAACGAACAAGCTGCTTGCAGCATCTATTCCTGCAAGAAGAAAACAATATTCTTCAGAGAGATCTTGCGTAATCGCGCAAATTGCAACCTGCACTATCGGGCCACAATTCACGTAATTCCTCATTGGAATGGCGGCCGTGTTTCGAAGACGAACTATAACTTCAGCATGCTTAGTAGAAGGGAATTCCGTCGGGAGGTTAATTGCCGAGAACTTGAGATAATAGCATCGAGCTACGTTTCGATGCGGAAAGACTTGAGCAGACACAAAGTCCGCAAGCTGAAGTGCAGGGGGGAAGCGACCATAGTGATTGAAAAGCACTCCTGCCCTCGAAAGCTGAAGCTGGATTAATTCCAATGAAATTCGGGGACCTTGAGCACGGTTTTGAAGCCCCAATGTGCAGATAGAGCCCAACAGGATTTTCCCTATCGCTTCAGAATTGATCTGAGACTCCAGACGGGCATGAGCTTCCATCTGGCTGACCCAGATTGCAAGAATCATATGGGGTGCGCTGACCGCATTACTAGCATATAATGATGCGGTATGTGTTAGCTGGAAGGAGCCACAGCACGCTAGACATTTGGGACTGCAATAGTCCATAGCGTTATGGTACTGGGAAGAGCCCTGCGCATCGCGACTTTCTGGGACATAATACCACTCGTGCGGTGTAGCTTGAATAGATACACCCGAAGCGAAGGCCAGAGACACATCGGACGTTGAGCTGCATGAGCTTGAACTTCCCATAGTGAACAATTGGATCGGTGAAAGTAACTCCATGAATTCTAGCACATAGAGAGACACCTCTGAATTCTCGAGGCATGGAGTTTTCGATCGCTGCTCAAACATTGGCAGTAGTTCCGCTGGTTGAGAACTCGAAGACGTTTCCGTAGCCAGTTTGAACCTCTCCGGACCTCGGAACAGGCTCAGCGAAGGAGATCTGTAAGATTGCCAGAGGTAATGCTCGAACCTTCGTGAGGTTTGAACACATTCAGCGGCCATCAACGACAGTTTGAGTTCAACATTGCCGTTGTCTGGACCTAACGCTGTCGGATCGATGCTCGCATCAGCGGCAATCTGAGTGCCGATAGAACACGGGGAATGTTCAATTTCGTTCTCGGGAGACGATGTGAAGATAAGTTTGGCAGGAGATTCGGAATTTTTCTATGTACTCCCGCCCTCCTTTGGGCTTCCTGGGGTGATAAACCCAAACAACATGACTCGTCTGAGCAGATACTTCGGTTCTTCTCCAATTTTGGTACAAGCTAACAGTATAAATGCCGGCAGACTCGCATGCAGTGTATTCTTCCATGGCCAGTGTAAATTATACACAGAATATCGATCGAATCCAGCGCAAGAACGCGAGACCATTGCACCTGAACAATCACGCACGATGCAATTGAAGAAAGCTGTGTCTGGACATGGTGTATCGCACCCAAGCCTTTCCCTCAAAGGGTCACCGATCACAGGTATCCTAGCAGAGGGAAGGTGCAATGGCCACGATGGTAAGGTTAACACGCCCTCTATCTTGGGCATAGATCCCTGTTCGCTCTCCAAGCATATTCTGCGGGAGTTCCCAAACAACCAAACGGCAAATAGTGTGGTCAGATAGGAATCGTCGATTGGATCAATCAAGGTCCAAAGCAACATTTTGAGTGCAACAGCACAACCGACCGAGGACTTCAAAGACCAGATGGGGCTTAGCTTTGCCAGCATCAGAAAATCATAGGTACCGTGAGTTTCTGCATCGCAGTGCTGTTTCAACAACTTGTTGCATAAGATCATAAGTCTACACTTTAACCAACGGTTCTGAAACGCAATGTAGGACCTATCCATATACACCCAGACGCCGGAGTGTCGCCCTCCACTGCGCGAGTTAGGAATTACACTTTGGCCGTGCAGCACTACTACATGACAGCAAATGCCAGCGCACACATTTCCAAAACAAATGTCAACTTGAACTCGGGACCACCATACTTCACACGCAAAGACTTGAGCGATATGGCTTATGAATGCCATGTCTGCGACGTCTATACCGCTCAATAAGTTTCCATAGTGGTAGACACCATAGTCAACGCCTTTTGCAATGCTCTCAAGCACCTGGTTCAATAAATGGCGCTGAGTTTTGCGGAGCATGTCGCAGATGGACTTGAGCCGGGCAGCTTTGGTGACGTGGCTATTATCAAGGGATACCAGCCACAAGCGCCTCTCAGAGTGGAGTTGCATTGATGAGGCATGAAAATGAATATGCCTGAAATAACCAATTTTTGCGACCTTTCAGTTGGAAACAACTGATAAAACCAGTCAATAGGGCTACATAGAGTACTAGTCTACTCCCAGGACTGAGTACTAGGCTGTTTAACGCGTTTCAAACACTGGTTTCATCATCACTTTTACCACACTGGTCATAGAATACTCCTGCAAGCTGTACACTGTGTGCAGTGAGTTTGAGGATTTCTGTGGACGCTAGGCATTATCAAACACATGGGATGTTGGAAGGACTTTAGAAATGGCTACAGAACTCAGGGATATACTATAGGTGACCTTACGAGGTCATTTTGATGGTATCTACCTAATTAGGAATCTAGTGGTTGAACCTAGTGATTTCCGGGTAGTTCCGGAGCATGTTCACACCTAGAGCGGACATGAAAGCTGCTGGACAATGCCTAGAACCATATGTAAGAGGTCTAGAAAGACTTGGGCGCACTTGGCAAGGTCTAGATGGCAATGGATACAGGCTGTGCCTGGAAACAATTCAAAAGGCTGTACATTTCCCTTGGGGAAAATGGACTTTTCCTCGGAAATTGCATCGGAGGGTTACTAAGACCGATACATATGACTCATGGGCGCTCTTTTCACGGCCTAACACGGAGTTTTAACCCCAGAAAAGTGTATTTATTCTCACAAACTTTATACCCTTTTAGCACAAGTAAAGTATTTAAACTGGCATGTAAAGTAGATAGCACCAGTGAATCCCACTCCCCTGTTGGCATATATTAGACCTCTCAGACATTGGCTATTCGTCTGAAGTCTTCCTTGAGCTATACCAGTTTTTATAGGACTTAGTCCTTTTGGGTGATTAACTTGGTTAAACTCAGCTCGGCCTTGTGCCAATTTGCCTAAGTCCAACAGTGGGCAGTTTGTGGTAGTAACTAGGATTAATCAATAAAATTGGTTTTAAATTACACATATAGTGTGAACCTGGCAAGGGTATAAGGTGTCTTATTGAGATTGAAGGACGATACGACTGTCCTACCTCCCCCGAACACATACACACGGCATTGGAGTTGTTAGTGGTTGATTTGAGATATATTGGAGTATAGACTTCATCTAACTCTTTTGTATTTGATTTCACTGCTGCACTTTGGTGCAACGTTTCAGTGTGTCAAATTGGATAGGCTGGGCATCTGCTCGCCTCAAACCACTAGCCTTTTCATCTTGGAAGGAAAGGTAGTTCATCGCAATCAACTTCGATACAGCAAACCAAGTCTTGCGGGGGCTCATCTGCAAGTTTAAGCCTTCGCTACTCATGTCGAGGACAGACTGCACCGCAGGGACGCGGGATCGAAAGAGGAACTCAATCGCACATAGACCAATGAGGTAATAATTCACAATATTTATCTCAACCATGCGGGGGGCGTGGCAGCACTGTTGAAGGAGGCGACTCCGTACAGGAAACAACAGGCGGTCCGGTGCATAGTACGACGTGCCAGACAACCAAAAGGTTGGCCTTCCGTGTATCAGTTGTTGCAGCAATAATTTGGCAGGTAAAGCCAGGCTCGACTCCTGCCGTTCATGCTGTTGTACCTTACTCTGATCTTGAAGACAGAGTTCCAAAGTCGGATCGCGGACAGTCTCGGATCTGAGGCATCCAGCGGCGAGTCTCCGAAGTCTAAACTTCACTAACTCGTTCCTGGTGGAACCAAATTCCCGTGCAACCATGGTTGAACTTAGCACCTCAACGGGGCCACGCTCGACGACGGCATTGATGGGGTTTCCGTCCAAGGGTCGCATCTCGACTAACATTGGATTGCAGAGGCTTACAAGCAATGCGCAGAGGCTCGGCACATTAAATTCGACGTCTGCAACAAAGGCGCCATTATCCATGCTGGCGACCAAAACTCTGTTGCACGTGAGGGAAAACTTGCCCTCCAGATCTGCGTCACACATGCGGTGAGGTGAATTCAAGGTGATCGTTAAGTGCTTGGCAGATGCACCATCCCCAATGTTGCACTCAATCGAGGAAGTCACTGGATTTCTCCAAGCACTTCTCGCAGCAATTCCACCTCCTGTTGCGACAGGGACAATACAGACATGCGAGCCATTCGGGCCATAGATCCCTTGAGATGTGCAAATTTGCCGAATATTAAGCGGGAAAATGCTCAGCCTCGGGTGATAGCCTCGACAACTAGAGGTCATCGGTGACACATTCAAGATGCTCAGAATTGACAACGAGTGCTCAACGAAACTGAGGTAGACATTGTGTATAGGGCGATAACATTCTGACTTGATTGCATTAGGCACCAGAGGTAGAATACAGAAATATTTTGCACGTCGGCGGGTCGAAAGAACTGCTAGGAAGACAAAGTTTCCTCTATGTCCGCAGTTTGTAGAAGCCAAGGTACGATTCTTGGCCAGAATCGACGCGTGGCTAAATGCCGGGAAAGAGCACTGCATGATCAAGCCTACTTGAAGTCTGTATCTGTTCACTTTGACAGTTGTCGGAACCAATGAGCTCGACAGGAATTGTGGAACCCTCCGGGTGCTCAAAAAGATTCCAGGAACAAGTCTAACGAACGGGACGCTAGCGTCCTCCGTGCCATTGCAACAGAAGTTCAGTATGACAAAACCAGAATGCAGAGAATTGTCTGCCCAAGGGGGGTAGCTCGGCACCAAGACAAGATGCAGCAACGAGGGTAAGTTCAGGGAACGCTCAAAATCATTTGATCCAGCGTAAAGACATCGAAGAGGCTGCTTAGCAAGGCGATCTCTCAGCGCTTGAAGTCTATTCAGGTAACTTCTTTGTGCGCGGATACGGAATGACAGTTCGGCTCTGAACGTCGTACGTTCTCTGCTGAGTCTACACCAAAAGAGGTAGGTCTGGAATTCTTGCATATTCGAGTCTGCTGCGAGCAGTGCTTGCCGTTGATCACCGTCGGAGGTCAATCTAACGACAGCATGGTCCTTGACCGAAAGAACCGAGCATCCCGGCCTCAAACCTGAGTCCAATCCACCAATTCGTGCTGTATAGGCAGTATGGAAGGGATCCCACAGGGGACACACATTGATTGGTATCTTTCCACCAGGAGGACGACTAGATATTGAACCGCTGAAGTATACGAGCTCAGAATAGGTCGGTTCAATATTGTTGCGCAAGCTGATAATCTCCAGAGCTGGGAGGCAGATGGCGCTCGCATTCGATAAGGGATCACAGTTTGAGAACGCTTCCGAAGTTTCAAGTCGGTGCCAAGATCGAAATCCGTGATATAGATCCTGGAGGAGAACAGTTCCAGTCGTTGATATGTAAGCAATCGACTGCTTTGAGGCAGTTTGTCGTGTCTTCCAAGTCCACCAAGACAGTGTAGACAAACATCCTAGTGCTTCAAGCCAGGTATTTGCCAGGTTTTCTTCAAAAGCGGCGGGTTCTGAACCCACGAACTGCGCTCGTTGCTTAGGTGTATTGTTCTGATGTCAAGAGCCCAACGCTGATGTTGTGAAGCCAAAGAAGAAGTCCACAAAATGAATTCAAAGTACTGTATGTGCACCCCGCCCTCCTGGACTTCCCTACAGCAGAAGACAGAGAGGTGGACGAAGGAAGCACAAGGCGACAAATCCGATTTTGAATTCACCGGCTTGGCGCGCGGATTCTGTCCATATGCGCGAGAGGATCTCTTGATGTTCGTTACCATGGGTTCCATTATGGCGTAACTTTCAAGCGCAAGACGTTGTGCTTCAAAATCATTGTCAAAGTCGTCCAAGAGATCCATACAAGCCCAGGTTTGGGCTTTGGCAACGTTTCCCATGCCGGGGAGGATGCCTTGTCCTGCTTCAATAGCAGGACTCACTGGGACAAGCAACTCAACTGAGCCGCTGTCTCCACTTCCAGGGGTTTGAAAATCCACCTGAAACAAATCCACAACGGCCTCCGGAATATCCGAGGTCCGGTGGATCAGTCGCGCGGTGACAGATGCGACACCTTGGCCCATCTGTTCACCCTTTCTCGCGCGAGTCTCATTCGCCGCCGCCCTGGCCTCATTTGCTAAGGTCTGGTAATGGCGGGCAAGGATTTCCCAATCCTCGAGGCTCTTCTCACACGTTTCGGAGCCCATTGTCGATGCAGAAGGGACTCGCTCGCTGGCAATAACATCAGAAATGCTGTTGTTGTAGTTACCGATAGGAATGGACTGCCCACATTGCAAGCGGGCAGTCCTGCGAGCCGCTGGAGACCAGCCCCAAGCGTGTGAACTCTCGTCAGAGTCTATCACAACACATTCTGCATCGCTGTAAAGCGATGGGCGCTCGATGTGCGAAACGCTGGCACTCAAAGTGCCAGTATCTCCATGTCTTTCAAAGGGACAGGCCGGCCGCCCTCTCAGCTTGGATCGCGGTGCTATACAGCGCGAAGCTGAGGAAATTCTCTCCATCTGTCCCCGGTTTGGAGAGAGAGGAGGTGCCTGTGCGACGAGTCGCACAGGCGGGGTATCCAGTAGTATAAAAGTTAAGCATAGATATTCAGTTAGGGGGTCGACTGCAGAGCGGCAAGACACCAGTTGATCAGACTAGAGGGGACCAACAAAGCAGAGACCAGAATCGAGCAGTCAGAAAGATGTGATGGAGAGCGAACGGCTAGTTCCGGCACACAAAGGTCGGGTCGTCGAACCGACGAGATGACTGGCGTAAAGATAGTATTGACCGAAGATCTACTACGTACAACTAGGCTTTATATACTACAGATCGGTAACTACGTAAATAAGAGTAAACAGGTCGGGGTTTCAAGGAGTGTTGAGCAACCATGCGCCAGCAGGTCGCGTGAGAGATGATGCGAGGATCGCTCGGGACAACGTACCGAGCGAACGAGTAAAAGGAATGATTAAAAGAGTGTTTGGGACGGACAAGTAGTCCGTAAAGAAGGTGGTTCAGGAAAGGATTGACGCGAGAGCGTACCGTTACACCAATGAGGTCGGTTCCGAACCAAGATTACTTCGCACGACCTGCCGGTACCGTTAATTACCGCTAACTACCGCTAACCACACGACAACGAGTTGATAGAGCCAGAAAAACTGGAGGTACCGCCTAGGGCTACTGCGGGGAAAAGTGAAGCATGCTAATGAGGGCACAGCACAGCATCGCTCACGTGCCGCAGATCGATGATCGGAAGAAGCCGAAAGTGAATTATTGAGATCGCTAAAGACAGCATAAAAAGGGAAAGTGGCACTTTCCCTCCATGGAGACAGAAGATACATGAAAATTTCAACCCACTTCTTTGTCTGAGCACTACTTAGACGAGCAACTCCTACACGAATCCAACCCAATCACGCCGAACTGATATGTCGGCAGAGGATCAGCAAAGAAAAAACGTCCAACTCAACTGAAACTCAGCAGCAGGTATCTTACACAGTATGTGCCACATGCAAGGTCTGGAAACTGGGTACCCATTGAACCCACTCATCACGTCTCCATAGTAACCAGTAAGTGAAACAAGACATGCCTTCGCTTCGCTTCGGCACAGGTGTAGACTCTGCGACATGTCAAAAGATAACCAGCTACCCGAAGGAGAAATGTTTTCAAAGCATATATACTGTAGTCAAACAGGTAAAGACCGAACACACGAGAGTCATTGGCCTATCCCATGCTTACCAACTCCATAACAAACGACAGCTCACTCTGTTCGAGGTAGAGAATCGAACTCTGAGTTCTACATCTTGGCAGAAATAAAGTAAAGCAAGAGCGCATTCGCAAAATCAATCCATTGAAGTGGGATATTCAGGTATACATGTATCTATATAATATATCAGGTCACAGTTCAATGCGAAAACTCATTCTAAGCTACACAACACACTGCGAATTAGATTAGAGAGGCATGAAGAATAATTACTGGAGCGATCGACACCTATCTGTAAACGAATAGCGGTCAGGGAACAACAGAATTAAAACTGAATGGAAAGTGTGACAACTCGAAACGTGAGAAGACATACAACTTACAGACAGCAGCTTGAATCGGGAGTGAGCTGTTACAACGCTGTGCATTAGTTCTTACGTTGGCGTCAAGTGCGAGCCCACATGCAACTACAGTCAAACTGGCCTCTCCGGGCGCTCAAAACTCGAGAATGAAAATACGGCGTTGGTAGCGGGCATGCCGTGGGACGTCAACGCGTGGGGACTGCGAGAATAGGTTAGTATCCGTGTTGCAGAGTGAAGGATATCAGATAACCCACCAACAACACATCCCATTCGTCCTTACAGTGCATGCTGGACAGCAGGGATTTTGATCGATCCCCGAGGTTGATGCAGACATATTAAACCTGGTACTGCATTAACATCCACCCCTGGATAGCAAAGCGCCACCGCCTAGTATCCCCGCTCGCAGGAGGCCAAAAATTGAACATGAAGGTTCACCACGTGCTTGGTCAAAGAAGTGAGCGCTGCTTAAGAAGGAGCAAGGATAAGCCAAGACATACCTGAAACGCGTTGGGCAGCTCATGGAAACACATCAAAACGGAATACCAAATTTTCGTGCCGTGCCAGGAATAGCAAAGGCAGCATAGATGATGGCGTAGTACAATCTAGCGATGGGATGTTAGCGAGAACGTGGGCGTGCAGCGATAGAAAAACAAATTTAAAAAAAGAAAGAACTGCGCAATGGGGAATTTCTCACATCAGATACAGGCATGTGGGAGTTGTGGGACCAATCGTACCTGCAGAGGAAAATATACCAGATTTACAGACAGCTTGACGGTCTCAAAGTAAGAATATGACTATTCGAGCCAACTCGGAGGGAATACTTGCTAGAACTCGAGAAGCGACGCCCCGAATGTTGCTGAGAAGTCGGTGGGAAAGTAAGGTAGGATCGCAAGAGCATTCATCAGTAGGATATAGCAAATGAAGACTTGAAGATCGACCTAAGTTCGAGTAGTACCCAACTTCGTCACTTAGTTACTTCACTTAGGAATGAGAAAGTTCGTGAGTTTGATGGAAAACTGAGAAAGTTCGTCATTTCAACAGAAAACTGAGAAAGCTCGTCACCTCAACTAAATTTTTGGGAAAGCTCGTCACTTCCGGGTGCGCACGCAGGAAGTGCATTGTTTGATTACCGGAATTACGGAATGACACGAACAGAATCCTGTTCTTTGTTACCACCACCGACGCCCCGCTGCTGGCGCTTCGCAGTCGCGTGCCCGCCCGTTATGGACTACGCCGCATTTTCGGATAATGCATGGTGTTGTGGAAGTGACGAAACGCAAACACGGGACTAGAGTTTGCGGCCATTGGTATGGGTCTCTCCGTGCATGTCGTGTTTTTTTTTTTTTGTGTGTGTGTTGGAGAGGTGGCTTATGTATGGGTAGAGTCTCCTTTCATGATTCAGCTGCGTGACCGCCTTCTTCTCTGAGCTTGATGTATGTGTCACTCACTGTCCGTACCTGTGCCACACTCGCTGATTTCTTTCCGGATATGCCTGATTTCACTCATCATTCAGAAATTGATAGTAATTACGCATTTAAGCAGAAACATGCTATATCAATCTCCAATATCACAGCCAGATGGTGTCCCGAACAATAGATGCAGAGATCATTAGTGGAACCAAACTAGCCATTAGAGCCTCGGTACTCATTTTCTAAAATCATGCTGACAGTGTTTCCGACAGGTCAAATGCTGTCTACATTTATCATTCAGGTATATCGCGTCAACCATCCCTAATTCTATCAATAACCATAACCATTGGATTGAGGCATGGTGCAGCTCTGTAATTCTTTTGAGTCCTGGAAAGATTCTTGCGCAAGATTAAATTCTCCGCCCGAAATGTTCTTCAACAAGCGTCAAGCTCGCATTTAGTTACCAATCCTTGTTCCTAGAATCAGAGCTCAAGTTGAGATTAAACATGAGCTGTTTGAATTGTTGCTAACTCAGAAAACTCGGACATTGTCTCTGAGGAGAAAGAGCCCGTACTAGTATCGTGCAATGTCCAAAGCAAAATAAACCGTAGGTGACCGATGTACCCCTTCAGTTCTTGCTAATACACGGAGGTCCTGATCCCGGCCATGAGATCACTACGAACGCTAGGTCAAAACGGGGGTTGTTGTTCTGTGCCGAGTAGTGACAAAGCAGCCTAGAAAGTGCCAACCAGACGAAGTTAAACTTGTCAATTTGATCCACACCACTCGGCGTTGTGAAGCTCTACGACATGCAAATCAGATCTAGAAAAGCTATCCATATTTTTTCAGTTCATATCTTCGAATATTGTTCACTGTAAATTCATGCAGGGTTTTGATTGTCTGCGTGTGCCCACAGTGCCCACCGACAGTGTGCACCACGCCCACGACTTACCCATGCACTCTCCACGTGGATGGACGCGGTCATGTGGTGATCGTCGGGATCCGAAGTAACGAGTTTTCACGCCGTACAGAGGAAGTGACGAAGTTCCACTACATCCAGCTGAAGTCACGAACTTTCGCGGGAAGCGATCAAACTCACGCACTTTTGTGACGCTAAGCGAAGCTAAACGAAGTTAAGCGAAGTAACTAAGTGACGAAGATGGCGCGGACTCCCTAAGTTCGCTACCTCACATCGCACCGTTTCAGCAACATCCAGATGGAAAGATATTTAGAGGCGCCAGTCCAAACGGCATCCTCACCGGAAGGTCAAATTTTAAGTAAAGTCTGATATTCAAGCACGTAGAGACGGTTGAGTTGGGTATTTGAACATGTGGAAGGAGCTTACCTCGACGCCGCAACACGGTCCCGGGAAAGTCTCGGAAAACCGTGCAAAACGAAAACAGGGGCACTGAAGTGAAAGGTTGCAAGAGCACATTACCAAAGTTGGGGTCAATTAAAAGAAACATTGAACGAATGGGGTTGAACAGTATGTGGAGGCAACTTACCTCCTCAGTACCATGGTCGCAGGAACGACTCCGAATACCTGGAGGAATGAAATAAAAGGTCATCAGACTATCCAAGACACATATAACCGAAGGGGAATTAAGCGACTCAATCGTATGAAATGTTGAACGAACAGCGAAGGAAATCAACTTGCTGATCTCATTTGTAGCATCTGTGGTCAAGACCTGATGCCATATCATAGAGAAACATGTGTAAAGAGGCGGAACGACGGAGCTGTGCGCACCTTTTATCTATGGGTGCTCAGCTGTGGAGATTCGTGCATATTGAACGGCCGGCGGAACGTCTGTGTGCTTGCGTAGGTAGCTGGAGGAAGAAAAAAATGAAAAGACCAAGCGGGGGGAGACGAAATATGCTGTGATGGAGATGGTGGGAGTGGGAGGGAGGGAGAAGGCGAAGGCGAAGGAGCATCCTTTTTGAACGGATGTTAAGCGGCTGATCGGGGAAGTCGAGAATAGGGTCCAGCTCCCTGGATCGAAGCTAATTTCTGATGAAGGCAAACCCCGAAGATTAAATGGAACTGAGCTTCCCAAATGGGAGCTGCCGGCCAGAGCATGGGAAAAATGGAAGAAAATAACTTGTAAGGAAGAGCCTTGACGCGACCGAGAGAACGGTAGAACGGGAAAAAGCGGTGGCGTGCGAAAAGCAAACAGGTGCATACTGATACGAGGCATCTGCTTAATATACTGTACAAACGTCTAAGACTCGGGCAAACCATCCCCAGCGTCGAAAAAACGTCCCCGCGTAACTAGGAGGTCAACAGGCTTGCGAGAACAGGAATAAATTTTGGCTCAATCTTCTCGGGCTGATCGCGGACCTGCCAGTGGTACCGTACACGACTTCCTCTGAGCTCCCCATTCACCACGCACGACCCCCAGAACGACGACCGGCACGACGATGGACCCGACGCTCGGCGACGACACATCCGTCCGGTACTGTATATAAAAGCACGTGCTCGGTCGCACGACGACTAGCGAGTGACAGCGCATCGCAAGCCCTCGTCATCCCGACCGCCGCCCCTCTCGTTCTGAGCACCGACGACGAGGTCGACGACCACAAACACACGGCTACGTATGACCGCTTCCGTCTCCCTGATCGCAAGAGCTCCCTGACGCCCGCGTCCTCCACCGCTGGTGGTAGTCCACCCCCAATAGCCCATCGACGGCATCGCCCCAAACGGCAACTAAGATATGGAAGGGAAACGCCGCCGCAACGGCATCACGCCGCCAGTGCCCCCCCTCTCAGAGGATGAACTGGTCGCGTAGATCTTGGAGACCCGCGACGAAAACCCCCACCTCCATGTCCTCCCAGCACAACCAACCCCGCCCGCTAAACACAGCCTTCTCCAACAAAGTACGGCGCAGTTCCGCCACCTCGTTATAGTCTGGTGCGCACAGATACAGCAGAACGATAAAGTCTACCCCACCTCGTAACATACTATATACGGTACGCTTCTCCTGTAATTTTCTTTTTAAAAAAAAAAAAAAAAAAGAAAGAAAGAAAAATGCAAAAGTTTTCTGCCGAACCTATGTGAATATGAGGAAAGGAGAGGTACCACCGGTAAATGAAACTTACCCAGGTCTGGGACTGGAAGAAGACGTGCACGACGGCGTGCACGCAACCTGAACCCGCCAAATCTACTGACGGCGCCACAGGCGCTGAACAGGAAACGGGCGAGGTACACGCGGGACAGTGAAGTGAGTAGGAGGTGTGCTCTCGAGCACGCTCAATACTCACCGCAACTGTCCCGCCGCAACGGCGGGACCTATTTAGGTCGGGGTCCGCTAGCCAGCAGTCCTGGCACGTCAGACACCGAACGGCATGCTCCCAAGAGGCACGCCGGGAAGTGTCTCGACAACCCCTTTTTTTCGAGGCAAGCCGCCAACGACCCTCGCGAGGCCATTGGCGGGTCTCTTTACTGCAACTAATAACCGCTTTAACTTACTACAAAACTTTCTAGGTGAAGATGAACCGGACACAGAAGACGCCGCGGCAGTTAGAGGGGATGTTGGCTCCTCCACCGGCCGCGTCTCCGAAGAAAACCGTCGTGGAGGAGGGGATTTGGCCAAGGGTCGTTCAGAGGTACGCTGGGACGGCCGCCAACCCCTCGGGGAAGGAGACCCCCCGCAAACCGATGAAGAACGACCCAACGCAACTCCGGGCGCAGTACGCGCACCGGGGGGCGCCAGTAACGGCGCTAACGCGGGGCAATAAGCGCGTGGGGCTGGAGTCAATCAGCACCCGACCCCTCGTAATTCACGGGGTGACGCTATAGGCGTCAACGCTCAGCAAAACGAGCGTCCGGCTAGTAACAATGGCCGAGAAGGGGTACAAAATCCCCTTAACAATGGCAACACGCACCAGAATGAGAACGCGGGCAGCCCTTTCCTAAGGCCAGTGCATGCCCAACAGCCCAGAGCGGCATCGCGACAACCCGTACGACCACCACGCGTACCCCTCCCAAACCCGCAACCAGCGGGGCCGGCGCACCCGCCACTGCCTCCTCCTCAGCCCCCGCCCCTGCCCCCGCCACAGCCTCCACCACCACCAAGGAGAAATGCAAACGGGCGTACCTACCCTGGCCCACCTCGGCCTAGCGGAAACAAAACCACGGGGCAAAAGAACACTAAAGCCTCAATTAAGGTAGCAGCCCTAAACATTAAAGGGAGAGGGAACCCGAACATACTGCATGACGACAATAAATGGTACCATATCTGGCAATTAGTCAGAGAACAGAAGATTGGAACCCTAATAGTCGGGGAAGCGCACCTCGACGGCTCTCATAAAGATGATATAGATAAACTCTTCGGCAGAGTTATCCGGCTCGAATTCACACCCGACGAGGAGGCGCCGACCGCACGGGCGGGCCTCGCTTTCGTACTAAATAAAAACGTAATTAGAACAGAGGATGTAAAGAAATGGGAGATAATACCGTGGAGGGCAATGCTCATCGAAATGGAACACGTTGATGGGTCCCCCCTGTCAGTGCTCGGGGTATACGCACCCAACCGACCGTACCAAAATGGTGACTTCTGGAGGAAAATAAAAGACTGGTTTGTCGCGCATCCACGTATCTGCAGACCTGAACTCCTCGGGGGCGACACAAACATGGTGGAAGACGCAATTGACAGACTCCCGTCACACCCTGACAACGATTGCGCAACAGAAGCCTTCAACGAGATGAAGTCGTACCTTGGCCTGCTGAACGGGTGGCGGGAAACCTTCCCTACAACCCGTGCCTACACCTATCTCCAGCCCACCCTATTAGGAGGATCACAATCCCGTATTGATAGAGTATACGTGAAAAAAGAACTCCTTGAACATACCTTCGAATGGGACATACGTACCGTGGGAATAGCAACAGATCACAGAATGGTGTCCGTTAAACTGACAACCGAAAATGCGCCAAGCATTGGCCACGGCAGGTGGGTGTGGCCTGCGCATATCACCAGGGACGGCAAGGTAGCGGATTACTTACAAAAGAGAGGCATGAAAGTTTGGAATGAGATAATAGCCCTAGAGGAAGAAGAGGCACGGGGTCAATGGAACCCCAACCATAATGCGCAGAATCTGTGGGCTGAATTCATACTTGACATATGCCGGATGGCGAGAGACCGAGCAAAGATAGTTGTACCAAAGATTGTTGAGGAAATCGCTGAGATCAAGAACAAGATGGACGCAATAAATGGTGACGACACGCTCACCGAGGAAGAGAGGGCACTGTCCGGCGCCGTACTACAGGAAAAGCTGACAAAGTTGGAAAACCAAAGGCACGGAGGCTCGCGTCTGACAGCCCAAGTGAGAAACAGGCTAGAAGGTGAAGTAATTGGATCCTATTGGACGAAGATAAATAAACCGCACAAGCCGCGGGACATAATTCACAGGCTGCGCAAAAATGGGAACCGAGCAGAAGAGCCAAGATATGAGACAGACTCGAAAAAGATGGCAAATATGGCATGCAACTACCACGACAAACTGCAGTCCGAGAGAGCAGGAACCCATAGAGATGTCCGAGAAGAAAAAATTGGGGCCGTACTAGGACGGATATCGGCAAGGACAACCCCAGATCAAGAAGAAATATTGCGAAGGAAATTAACGCTTGAAGATGTTCGGAATGCGCTACGGCACTCAGCAAATTTAAAGCACCCGGCCTTGACGGAATCACATATGAACTATGGAAAACTCTAAACCAAAGATATGAAAGCTCCACAAAAATAAATAAGCCAGCCTTCAATGTACTCGGGACAATGTTCAAAGTGTTTAATGACATTGAGGCACACGGAATAGTAAAAGGTACAAAATTTGCAGAAAGTTGGATGTGCCCGCTATACAAAAAAAAATGACAAAGCAGATATTGCGAACTACAGACCGATTTCTCTACTCAACACTGTCTACAAAATTTTTACCAAGGCTCTCACACTCAAATTGGCACAGGTGGCGCCTGACCTTATCCACCCGAACTAAGCCGGTTGTGTCCCAGGGAGGCAAATCCGCGACCAGATCTGGTTGACAAAAAGAATAATTGAACTGGCCGAAGCGACCGAGAGAAATGGCGTCATCGTAGCACTCGACCAAGAAAAGGCATACGATAAAGTTGAACATGATTACCTATGGCGTTCACTCGCAGCCTTTGGAATCCCCAAAGAATTTATAAACACGGTGAAGGCCTTCTATAGCGATGCACACACATTTGTATGTATCAATGGTGAAATGAGTGGACGTACTTTTCGCGTCACCCGCGGAGTCAGACAAGGCGACCCATTATCCTGCCTCCTTTTTGATCTTGCCATTGAACCCCTAGCCGAATCACTTCGCAAATCTAACCTGAAAGGTTTCAAAATACGGGGAAAGCAAGAAAGGCTAATAACCTCACTATTCGCTGACGACACACTGGTGTACTTAGATGCTGAAGATGACTTCGGAGCGCTAATGGAAGTCCTAGATGAATGGTGCATCGCAGCCGGCGCGAGATTCAACATTGGCAAGACTGAAATGATCCCTATTGGTACAATAGGTCACAGGGACCGAGTAAGGGCTGCGCGCTTTATAAATGGACTGCAAGGCACGCCGATACCGGCCCACATTAAGATAGCCGCTGAAGGTGAACCGATCCGAGTCCTGGGTGCATGGGTCGGAAACGGAGTAGACCAGGCAGAAACTTGGTCACGCACCCTGGAGAAAATAGATGAAGCACTCGACAGGTGGGAGCTCGGACACCCGTCCATGGAAGGACGTCGGCTGATCGTATTGATGGTAGTAGGCGGAATGACGCAGTATCTAGCGACAGTACAGGGGATGCCACCCGACATTGAGGCAAAACTGGAACAACGAATCAGGAGTTTCCTGTGGGCAGAGATCGCAAGTAAGAGTTAACAAGGAGACTGTTTATGCACCAGCAGAAATGGGAGGGAAAAACCTGCTGGACATTGTTGCCCGCAACGAAGCCATCGCCGTGACCTGGTTGAAGACGTACTTAAGCTTCGGGACCGAACGCCCGCTGTGGTGCTTCGTTGCGGATGAGCTCTTAGCAAAAAAAGCGGTCGGAGCAGATATAAACGTCGACGAGGCCATGAGAATTAATGCCTACCTCCAGTCATGGTCACCGTACAAATCTGCAACGGACCTTGGAAGCAAAGACCTAGCGGAGATGATGAAGATCGGCCGGAAATACAATGTGGGAATGGAAAACATAGCAGTGTCCCGGGAACTACAAGACAGCATGCCAGTATGGTACCATGCGCATTCATATGGTGACCGCCGGTTTTTTAACACACCAAAACACGTGTTTAAATGCCTAAAAGAAAAACACAGGATTAAGTATGTGAGAGAAACAAGAGCGCTCGCACGGAAAATAGGGACACCAAGGCATACAATCAGAGTAGATTGCAAATGTGCATCATGCCGGGTCTCACGAGCAATAGTCGACTGCCGTCACCCACACAAATGCTATAGGAAAGCTCAAGAACTGTTGAACTCGCTGGAAAACAAGTGGGACCCCAGGTTGATGCAACCAGAAGACTATGAGCAAAACCAAAGACCGAGCGAGCGTGATGACCCGGATGTGGCGGAATTTGACTCCAGAGTAACCACGGAAGGCACCCTTGCTGATACCTTCCGTATCTTCACCCAAGGATACGAGAACCCGGCGCACACCGCCCCGGACACAAGGTTTGTAATAATGCAAGGGCTAGAAACATCTGTGTACACAGATGGCTCGGCTGTAGACAACAACATGGATAGTGTTGCCGCGACTTGGGAAATCCCGACTTCAAAGTCTGAGTCGAAGCTGACTTGAGTCAAGTCTTGACTCGACTCATCGAGTCACTCGGGTCGACTTGGACCACCTGAAATGTAAATCAGCGTGTTCAGTGGTTTAGAGTTGAAAAAACCGACTTTGATGAAATCTTGATCCGCGTGACAGCTGCGTCACCCCAGTGACCCGCGTGACGCAGCGTGACATTTGAACAAACTTTCCCGACTGCAGCTCGTTCTACGGGTCAAAACAGCTTTCAACTTGTTCTATTGTTATCCTCAGACTATTTTAAGTCTCGAGAAGTAAAATAACAATATTATGTGGCCGATTCTCCTTGTAAAGTGTCAAATATCCCAGGATTCCCAATATTTCCTTGGCCTCGAAAAACAGCGTCTGCGGCCTTCCCAGTGGACTTCCTGCCATTGGAAACGTAAGATGGGGTGATAATAAACCCGGTGTTCCATACTTACTCCCACCCCTCCCTCAGGAATATGATTTTTCGAAAGCGACTCAAGTCGACTCAAGTGACTTGGAGTCTCCAAGTCGAGACTTCCAAGTCGCGACTCGACTTAACGAGTCGCGGCAACACTAAACATGGATAATGTAAAAGCTGGTGCTGGAATGTATTTTGGGGAAAATGACCCCCGGAATCGAGCGATACGCGTGCCGGACATCTTAGGACCGTCAAATCAAGTTGGCGAAATACTTGCAATAAAAGAGGCGGTCAAAACCGCGCCCCTGGATGCACCCCTGAGAATATACACAGATTCGAAATATGCACAGGAAGGGCTCACGAAAAACCGGCGGCGCTGGGAAGACAGCGGCTTCCACACGGTATCCAATGGCGACATTTTCGAGTTAACTGTTGCAAAGATAAGAGAAAGAAAGGCGCGGACGGAGATCTGCTGGGTAAAAGGACATTCCGGCGTTGCCGGAAACGAAGCTGCGGATGTACTAGCCGGTGAGGGTAGCCGGAAACCTGCAGAAGACATCATCAACCTAGATGCATATGCCTCACTTATTTTACCAGGCGCAAAACTCAAGACAGTGACACAATCGACGGCGTATAAGATAATTCGCAAGTTGAAAATGGATAAAATTTCATACCGTGAGCTCCTAGATAGGCGCGCAACAGCTCGGAACATACGGCCAGCAAAAGCCGCAGCAGCTGTCTCGGTAGGCGGCAACCCACCAGAACGAAAAATCTGGAGATCAATAAAAAATAAAGATATCTCACGGAGCATACGGTTTTTCCTGTGGATGTTAATCCACGATGGGTACAAGGTTGGTGAGTACTGGGACAGTATCCCAAACCACCGGCAACGCGGGCAATGCGCAACATGCAGGGTGCACGAGTCAATGGAGCACATATTGACGAAATGTGCGGAACCAGGCCAAAAGGAGGTCTGGGACCTCGCATCCGGAATGTGGAGGATGAAGACAGGTAAAGACTTGAGACCCAATATCGGCCAGATTAGGATTTGCTAGTAGCCTGATGATCCATATAACAGTGCATCCAAGGCCAAGTGCATGACAAAATAAGTGGTATTTTGGCTTGTATACAACATCTGAATACCCTTCTACCCAAACGTTAGCTAGTATTTTGTCCCACCACACATTTATTGTGAGCCATCACAAAATTTCCTTTTTTAGTATGGGCAACAATCTTTGCCGTGACTGTATAACCTGCTGTTGTAAGTCCGATAGACAGCCTGCATTCCGACATTCGACAGACAGCCTGCACGCACAAAGGTACCTGTGTCTTGCTGCTCCCAACTGACAAACCTGAGACGCTAACAGTCGCAACAAATCCGAATCAAAGGGGTGGTTTATGATGCTGGCAAGAGGGAGAGAAGGTAGATACATAACAGCTGCTCCTGTTCTCGAGGACATCAGAGCCAGGAAGTGGAATGTGGGAGGTACATGAAACAATGAATCGTACGTAAATTGCCCATTGTAAATCCTTCGGCTAAGCTACCTCTTCAGCATGGTGAACACCGGGAGGAGTGCAAATATGTATAGAGAAAGGTGCTGCCCCACTCGGCATTGGCTGTGGATGCCCAATCCATGCCAAATTCAATCCCAGGTACAGTTTGAGTATCCAGGTGCCGTCGAGATCACTGTCGCATTGGGATTCATCCGAAATGGGAAATGAGGTGATAGTGAGAGTGAAAGCAGAAAGAGAAAGGGAAGGAAAGAAGCAATAAAATTGCGGTAAGTAGTAGGTATGTGGCTGACCATGTTTCAAGCCCAAAGCCCCTGTTTCTGCGCAATGTCCGTATGATGTGGGAAATGAGTATTTTGGCAGGGCGGTATGGATATGCTCAATTGTGCAGCTGCAGACATATTCTGTTGGAAATGATATCCCGGAAGTCGAGCGGCACGCGAGCGAGCAGCAAGATGAATGCAAAAGACAAAGAAGTTGATGATGTGACATAACATGTAACAATGTAATATAAGCAGGTCTCAGCTCAGACTCCAACATATTCTGGGGATTTGAGAAGGAAGGAATGTTGTTTGGAAGTGAAATGGCTGCGATGGACGCCCCTACCTGATGCAGGTCACGCGGAATATTTCCTATTTGAGAAAGTCACATCAAATCACGTCAACTTGAAAATTGACAGGTTTATTTACACGTACACCGTGTTTTTGAACATATAATTATAATTAATTTTGGTTTCCAAAATTTTCGTCACCTGCCTTGAACCTGTGATCTAAACAGCTCATTCTCATCCACTTTTGGTCCGATATCCTTGAAACTGAGTGATTCCTGAATGCAGTTTCAAGGTGAACATAGCGGTTCAATTGAAATGTGTCTCACAACCCATATGTATGTGAAAAAAATGAAATTACTCCGAGATGATGAAATCAGGTTGCCGAGGGATGATTTGCACACAAAATCAAAAAGTTATATGCCACATGCCTTTGCCTTCATCCTACCGTCAAAGTGAATCCAGGACCATGTCAATCACTTGAGAATTGATTGAGTTGAACACATTCCAAGCTCCAGCTGAAAACACTGAATGAGAATTTTGGAAACCAGAATTAATTATAATTACCCCTGGGTGTGGGTATGGGTTGAAAGCCCTGCTTAACCGTTTTCGAACGTACCTAGTATCAAGTGGAACAGTTGAAAATTGAGCGAGAAACAGGCTTGGCAATCCAGAAGCTTTCAAGTAAATTGCTCTTTCTTCTGAAAGTAGGGGCAGTGCCATTACTTTTGCAAACTGCTGTAATGAAACTGTGCACACTGACATAAGAGTCATGACTAGGTGTATAGAATGGAAATCAGGTTGTGATTGAACTTTTTAAAAAAAATCTCGACCATCATCTTGGTAGGCACAGATAAATTTGAAGCAACTCTGAAACACAATGAAAAAAAAGGCAATTCAGCGCCCATCGAGGTTCGAACAAGCGACCGTCACATAAGAAGAGATGTATAACGATACTACTATACACAACTGAGGCAAAGAACCAACAGTAAAGTGAAAACTAATGAGAATATGCAACCGTGGGACAGGTCACGTAAGCACGTGACCTGCACCCTGTAGGGGTCCTCGCGAGTCAACCGAAAGACGCTTGGCGTCAGAGAGAAAGAGGGCCGCTGCTGGTAAGACCTCATCTTCCCGAACTGGCAAGCTGGCAATGTCACGGAAACCACCTATGGACGTAGTCTCTTATAAACAGATGCTACAACAATTTAACTTGTGCCTCGTTATGTTGTAGTCTGTCAGCTACCATTGATCCATGCTTGGAGGGCAGGGTTGTTACATAATCCCAAATTTCGCGAGTCTCGAATTGCATTTCACGACGCGTTTTTCGCAAATTTAGAAGTACACTGATGTTCAGTAACCCAACTTCATTATCTCTTCCAGCCAGGTCTCGGCGAGAACAGCAACCACTCACAATGCCGAATTTTGACGGGCCGGCTGCTCCCAGAGCCGACTTGCCACTCTAGCTGCGAAATAGGTCAGATAAAACGATCTGACTACGCACATACCATTCAAATGACTTTTGGAACGATTTTGCCTCTAAGGTTTGGGCGATGGAGGCCACTGGAGGTGGTAAAAAAGGCAGGGCAAGTTTCAAACTCCGAAGATTATGTAACAACCCGACCCTCCATACATCAGTGGCGCGGTAAACTACAGACTACCTACGGACGCAAAGTCCATCAAAACCCCGGAGGGCGGTGTAGGGGTGGGGCGTACGGCTCCCTTGAAGATCTTGTTCACACCTCTAAGGAGAGCAGGGATAACTTGAGGTGTGAGTGCATGTGTATTGGACACCAGCACCCCGAGTGTTACTTGAGCTCCTAGTGCTACAGAGGCCGGGTTTTGCAGAGTTTCCGGTCGGAGACGTAACTGGGCAAGAATTCAATCATTCCTGATGATTTTCTTAAGCAAGAGTGCCAGTCTCCAGCTTCAAAAAACCAGGTACGAGCTGCTGTTCTGAGGCCTCTATCTCTGTAGGAAAGACCAGTTTCCAGCAATTTCCACTGGTTTGCGATGGAACTTGGTGCAGGTCAGGGGCCACCGGTCGGGTAAGTGGCAGAATACAATGGTCGCACCCGGCAGAACGCCATACGCTGTCCATCGACATATGCCATTGGCCACCGGCAACCCACGGTAGTCAGCGGCGGCGGCCAGTGAACCATTAACCGGTGAGTGTATAACTCGGCCTGGCCGATTTTCCCAGTATTCATCTTGTTATCCAACAGACAATGGCGCCCAAGTCACATCTACGCCTTCTCGGCGAACTCATTCTCAAATCCATCGATGCCATCGAGTCTCGATTAGAGACTGAAAGCATCGAATTCCCAGTGTTGGCGAACCCCGTCGATCCCTCCAGCAAGGCAGAGTCTCTGCTTCGGGAAGCTGACATTGTGAATGCTACATCTTACATCGTTGCAGCCGCTTCGCAGCTGATTGCGACGGTGCGATCGCCCGTTCAAACTATCGTGGAAAACAGTCTTCTGGTAAGAGCCTCTCCACCCTACGCAGCAAGTCTCATTTCGCCGCGGACAAGTTTCATCTACCTGCTTGCATCCGAGCGGCAGTGGAGAGCAATATGGTCGAAATCATCCGAGAGGCGGGTCATCAGGTATTCTTCCGAGATTCCTTGGGTTGGATTGTACTTTTGCGAACTGGTCTGTTTTCTCCAGGGTATCCACGCCAATGATATTGCGAAAAGAAACAATACTGACCCTATCAAAACCGGTATGCCTGCTGATTCATCGCTATCCGTATCGCTCATTCATTGCACCCGCAGCCAGGATTCTTCGGCTCCTCTCAAATCACCACATTTTTACCGAAGTTGACCCCGATGTCTTTTGTATCAACCGGCTTTCATCCGTCCTCGATTCAGGGAAATCTGCAGTCGAGTTACAGGAGGCGTGAGTTGTTCACTAAGGTCCCAGGACTGAACATATCGTCTTCACGTAGCCCACACCACCGCTATGTCAACATGTCCAGTATTTCTGCCCTCGTCCTGATGCAGTGCGCAGGACTACTTCCCTGACTTCAAGCTCGACGCTGAAATCATTGGTACTTAAAGGACCGACGAGGCTTTCAAGGGCGCAGCCTACCTTACCGAAGCGTTCATAGGCCCAGGGACTGCGTATTCACTAAAAGCGACTGACTCCCCATGGAACATTGCGACTCAAACTGACGCCTTCTTATTTGACTGGTATGACTGGCCTGAAAATGCGAGTCGCAAAACGCGGTTTTCGTTTGCCATGGCGTGCAGTACGAAGTTGGAGCCTCCGGAGGCCATTCTTTCCGGTTCGCTGCTGCATGTTCTCTTTAACATGGTTAACTATTTTGCTGCTCAAGGGTTCAAGTGGGGTAATCTCCCAGATGACTCTCTCATTGTGGACCTCGGCGGCGGTGTTGGATCCACCGCGCTCATGATCGCCAAGGCCGTCCCACATGTCAAGTTGGTCGTGCAAGACCGATCCTCTGTGATCGAGGATGCAAAGACGGTGAGTCGCATCCCGAGTAAATAACCGCAGGATAATTAATGCCATAGTATTGGGCCTCGACACCGGAGTTTCTTGAGAGCGGACGCGTCAAGCTCCAAGGTAAGACCTGAACCTTCTCTACACCAATGGGCAATCGTGTCATATTATCTCATCTCTATCGGCCACCGCAGTTCATAATTTCTTCGAGCCCCAACCCCTCAAAGCAGTCGCAGTGTTCCTTTTGCGCTGGATTATGCACGACTGGGCCGATCCGTCTGCCTTGCAGATTTTGCAGCAACTACGCGCGGCGGCCACGCCGGCGACGAAGCTCATCACTGTGGATATAATCTTACCCCACACATGCCAGGACACTAGGGTCATAGACCTCATTCCCGGCGCGACGGTCCCTGCTGCCCCGGCACCGCTCCTTCCAAACATGGGTGCGGCGAGCAATATGAAATACTGGCTCGATTTTCAGGTGCATGGCCTGTTTTAGTGTTGCAATTCGATTTTTATTTGTATGAGTAGATGTTCGTGCTCGGGAATTGCCAGGAGCGCACCCTCGGGCATTTTGTCCGCCTGGCGGCACAAGGTGGTTGGAAGGTTGCTGAGGTCCATCACGTTCCGGGGTCCTTCCTTGGGCAGTGTGTTTCGGTACCTATATAAATATTTGATTGTGTGCTGTACTCTTTTAAGAAATCAATGCCCGAGAGTTTCAATAAAGCGACCTGTGGTCACAGCGAGGAGACATGCAAGTCAACATCACTTTGAGCACAGCACAGTTAGAAACTCTTCGTATCTGAGGCTCAGAGAGTGCAGTATAGTGCCCAGAAGGAAAACCAGTGCCATTCGAGTGAACTCCGATATTTAGGCCCAGGAACTGGTTTATGTATGAGCGATCGACCAGAAAATTAGCGTCCAATGACATTTGAGGAGAGACTTGAGAAGCGCACAGCTCAGGAGGGGAAAGCCGCAAAGAAGTGCCCGATTGCAGAGATGCGGGGCGCTGAGCAACGATTGGCAGGTCCAGCGGACAATCAGATAGGTGACATACAAATCTTGTGAACATCACATGACCTATTGATTTTGGGTCGAAACAGCTAGACTCGCAACCAGCCTGTTCCCACAATCGATCACGAGGGTAAGAAGATCGGTGCTGTGGGAACGACTGGAACATTTGGTCGCTGATTTGGCAGATGGCACCAGATGTAGTTTCGGACTTGTACTTTTCAGCCCTCCATGCTTTTCCGTACTTTAAGAACAACGGGGCGGGGGACCCAGGTTATATAGAGAAAGTTGCTCCATATTTCATTTTGAATTGATAGAGCACTGCTTATTTTTTTTTTTTTTTTTTTTTTTTTTTGAGGGGGTGTTTTACATAGCGAGGTCTTGGCTTTGTGAAGTGGAAAGGTACGCATTGACCCTCCGATCCCCCTCCACTCCTGCGGGCTCATGGGCAGCCCACTGAAGTTTCTGGGCCGACATTGTCGGTCACCCTCGCCCGCCTAAATATTGAGGCCTCGGACTTGGAACCAGGCCAGACAGTACAGTATAGTAGGGTTCCTTGGATACCCACTTTGATGTTTCCACTGCTGAGTCTGTAACACAGGGAGATAAAATCTGAATTTAAGTTTGTAGATACTAGAACATATAGTGAGTGAGGCTGCAGAATTTCACGAATTTAGTGGGTGAAATGTAGCCAGATCAACAAATTTACCCTCGACAGCCGATCAGTCACACGTCGGGTTCCTTGGATAGCGTGACGTCGCACATTATTCGGATCTATCGGCTCCTTTCGGTTGTCTTTTGGCGGTTATTCTCACGACCCTTAAACACAGTCGGGTTCTGGTTTAGTACAGTATGAGACACGGAGCCGGCCAGGAAGGAAGAAGAAGAATGATGAATGATGATGTGTCAGGAGATACATCACGTGCTAACAGAGGTGTCACGCCCTTGACAGCCAGACGCATCAATCTCGGTCGAATTGCCCGACTTTCCCAGGGAAGTTCGTAGCCAAAAGGGTGAATTTTTATAAGGAAAATAGTTGAGGCCAATGGTGGCCGGATTAATCCACAATCAGTCAGAAGGGAAGTGATTGATGGCTTGATCAGATAGTGAGTTATACCAAATGTCCTCCCCTTCAAGTGCTAACATATCTCTGGACCTGAAAATTTTCTGGTAGATGGGGTTAGAGTGCACAATGTGTGAGAGGTAAGAATTTTGAGCTCGGAGGATGCTGGGGAGTTTTTAAAAAAAAGAATACCCAAGGATGTCTCACTATCCAAGGAACCCTACTATACTGTACAATCCTCTCGAGGAAATGCGTCTGCCGCATCCGCGCCTACAGCGCGGTATGTGGGGCTTCGGCATATTCCATCAGCTCTGGCTTCCGGCAATTGGAGATCAATCGCCATTCAGCCTTCATTGCCGACGGTCATCCGACACCCACTAAAACCCCGACTTGTTTTGGCCAGTCACGGGCCAAGGTGCGTTCGTTCTTTAGTGTCTTTTTCCAAGTTCTCTTGACCAATGATGCACTCAAGGACTTTTTGCCGTACTTGTACTTATCTGTCATAGCACAGTCAATGGCCAATCTATTATTTATGATTTTCAGCCAACGGTTCCGGATTTTTGCAAGAGGTGTTGGGCCCTTCTCTTGAATTACTCGCTCATTTCTCATACGCCATATCAGGTGAGCCGACTCGGTGATCAGGATTTTATAAAGGCGCGTTGTACCGGGGTCGCCTTGCTTCGTCACGCCTCCTGCCATAGTAGGGGAGCAATTTCCAGGATTTGGTACACCAACCTAGCATATATTATGAATCAGATACAACATCTGTCCAATATTCTAGCTCAGAACCCACTAGTGGTTGTTCCACAATGTGTTTTTTATGAGCCATCACAAAATTTCTTTTTTTAGTATGGGTAACAATTTTTGCCGTGACTGTATAGCTACAGGACTGGCATGGATTTCTTCATGCATTTGACTACCTTTGGTACAGCTCTGTACATAGGGGACAAATGTGCTTTGCTTTCGCTTGGATCCCACGGCAGTCAGGGGCTCTTCTTTGGAACTCAAGCTCGCGCGCACCTGAGTTTCATCTGACATTGAGCTACGTGATCTATGGTTATTTTTTTACTTTATCTCTAGAGCTCTTGTCTCACTCGTGCAAGTGGGGATTTTGTTCCATGACTCGGGCGCCATATTCGCACGACCTTGACACCACCTTGGTCCTCCTACGGACCACTCATTTCTTCTTCACAGGTTTCTGTGTCCGTGTTTGATGGAGTAAAGCAGGCAGGGTGCATAACAGAGCATTGTCTGGTTCTATTGAATGAATAGTAAAGAATGGATATAGAATGGCATCAAGACAGAGATACTTGCCCAGTTGAAATATCGTCTCCAGTGCATCACCTAGTGGCGTGTGGGAAGTAGACTGCACGTGGCGCTGGTGCAGAGCCATCATTCACGTAGAGGGCCTCAAATAACTATTTTGATGCGCAGGAGAAAAGGATGGACTTGAAAAGGCCGAGAGAGAGAGGAAAAAAGGAGTGGGAGAAGGAAGAGTGAGAGATGTGCATCGAGCTACCACGCAATCTGCACTCTCGCCTAGTCCAGTTTTAAGCGCGGGGGTCCGATCAGGGTTCATCCTTATTACATAATGACATTTTGAGGCCCTTGCCCCAGTTCTTGAACCTCAGCTATATCTTCGGCAGAATGATAGAGGTGTTTTCTGTGTAGCCAAATTTTCTGGGATTTTTCAAGCGCCATGGGCCGAAGCTATTGACAAGTGTTGATGGCTTTTTGGCAAAGGGTAGAAAAAAGTGCTTGGTTTTTCACAATGTAGAGTCCATAATTGTCTAAGTACTAGGGCCCCTACAAATGATTAATCCCTAAAGGCTAGGGGCCCCCAATATCTGCCGGATTCTCGGCTGAAGCCTATTATCAGAGACCGGGTACTCGGCCAACTTAGCATAATCTAGCTTTATTATTCTCAAGGAGGCTGGTAGGTATCAATGTACGGGCTCTGAAACAAGGTCATGCATCCTGAGAGCGAGTTCAGATATTTTTCATGAAATTACATGACCATTCCATGTCTCACTGATTCATTTTTTCGGCCAAGTCTCGAAGGGGCAATAGACGGGCTAGTCGGCCACCCGGCTCTTTCGCTCGTTTGCACTGGTTGCTTGCGCTCCAATGTGGCCCAAATAACCCAATAGATACCGCTACACGATTATATACACTCAAAGTGTACATATGAGCTACAGGAAGACGACAACAATTTCCCTTTCAAGCCAACCTGAATGGGTGAGAGGATGGTGCAGAGGGAATGTTGTGCCCTGCAAGGGACAGAACCTATGAAGGACCCCAACGAGGGTCAAAAAGACTCAATAGGATGTATTTTAACATACCTATGCTGCAGGACATCTCCTACATCCCCATAACCCCTCCAAGAAAATCCATCTTTCCATGCAAGTGAAATTCAGTGGTTTGTGGTGGCGGCTTGCTGTGAAGGGGAAGTTGGGCAGCTAAAAGCCAAATCAATGTCGGATGATGCTGAGATAGTCATCAAGAATAAATATCCCAAATACTTGGTCCGTATCAAACATGGATAGATTGCTGAAGGGGTGGCCGGATTTTACCACCTAGAATCAAGTCGAGATGTACTTGACGGGTCCATGAGGCGAGGGGGAAGGTTCGTCATGCATGACATACAGAGAATCCGGAATCCAGGGATGAAAATGAGCCTCCAAACCTGCGAATCGGTGAAGAATTGGTCAAGAAAAGAGCAGAAGCCAAGCACGAGGGCCATTCGGAGATAAGAAATGATGTTCACATGCCGTCACCTTGACATGAAACGTCCCACAGTTTTTGATAGTCGCATCAATTTGAGTCCAAACTCGACATGCAACGTTCTCGCAAGTTCTATTCCACCGCATAAGTGCCCGGAAGCAGAAATGTGCACAGTGACATCTCATACCGTATCATTACATTCAATTCGGAAGTCACGCATCGCGCACCCTTCTATCGGTATTGAATTATGGTCGATGTCACGCGTCACGGGCGACTTTATCGAATATCAATACTGTGACAGACCCCCCCCAGTGGCAAGAAATAAGTCAAAATTTCGATGAGATTGTTGAAATTTTGGGGGGTGTCACGCGGAAATCTGGGTGCTATTGAAATATCAAATTGCTCGAACCATGTCACGCATCACACCCCGTATCGAATTGAATGTAATGATACAGTATCATGCAAGTGGCCGAGTACCTACTGTGGCCAACTAGGCAGTTGCAGATAATAGACTCTGGGGCAGAAATAATATTTTTGTGAGCCAAAAATATTATTATTTGCACTAGTGTTTAGGATCTAGCAGGTCATGTATTATTGGCATCAGTCAATCTGAATTCCAGGAAAATTACTGCCCATGCTCCCTAATAGTGGCTAGATAGGATATTATTTGGCCTAGAGGCTAGGGGTCGGCTGATCATCTGTATACAAAATAATATTATACTTCCTAGGTGTCTGAATTCAGCTGATCAATGGAAGAATATTTTAGAACCCAGAAGCTTGGGCTCAGGTGCATGGAGAATAATATTATGCACCCTACATACCTGGGCTTGGCTGATTGGTGGCTCACTAGCCATAATATTACTCCACCTAGCTACTTGGGTTTGGCTGATTCCCGCTACTGTAAGGTACAGGTCTTAGAGAGCCTGATTTTTCAATTTTGGCTGTACATCACATTTTCGTCAGCATATTTCACATAATCACCTTTGCTCTCTGCCAAAATGCGTCGGCATTCTGTCAGGACTTTTCTTGTAAGCCAGTTCCTACCATTTCCGCTGTTTCGGCTTCAGTCGGCAGGCCTGCATGACTCCTGTGCGATGTGGAATGTTCCTGCTGGTACCTGGATGTTGTATTTACCGACGATTTTCTGGGCCGATGCGACATGGAATGTTCCTGCTCATACCTCGGACGCTGTACTTACTCCTTCGCTGCTTTTTCCTCCCCCACGACCACCCACTGCTGCTACCAATGGTTCCATCTGCAACATTCTGCAAGATCTTACTCTCAACCTCTGTCACTCTTCTCTCCATGTCCTCTATGATCTCTCTGATTTGGGTATTGACATCCAGAATTCCGGGATCTCAGTTGCCCCGTTGCCTGTCTCGGGTGTGCTTCCCTTTCCATCTGCTCCATGAATATTAAGCTCTCTGTAATCACTAGTCTCCGCTATGGTCTGGGTCTGGGCTGCGGTTGACATTTTCAAAGATAGGTACTATCGGCCACTGGGTAGTCGGCCACCCCTATGTAAACGGCCACCTGCAAACATATCATTGAGGAGTTGAAAATTGTTAACATTTGACCTTGACAGACCAATTATGACCCTTGAGGACCTCCCATGCAAGGTTTTATGGCAAAGTCAGGGCAAAGTGATTTCGGCCGAAAGTTACGCGAACTTTGATCGGGATCTACACCGTGTGTGCCATCATTTCTTAACTCAGCCTCGCAACCCACACTCGCCACCGCTCTTTTTCCACCAGTTCTCCACCGTTTCACAACTTTGTGGGCTCGTTATGCTGCCCCGATCAGGGGTATTGGCTACCGATACAGAATAACCCAAGAAACAAAGATGACGCTGCACACGACCGCAAGAAAGACTTGACGGGCATTTTGACAAGCTGCAGTGAAACACCTCCGTATACAGCACAGCGATGAGGATATGCATCCGGCGCCTCGCATGCACTTTCTTGTTCACTTATTCACACATTTGAACACTACCTTAAAACACACCATTTCTGTGTCGCGGAAGTTTAAGATTTTTTGGAAGGGTTACTGGTCACCAGGGATGAAAGTATTTGGACAATGATATACCTACAAATTCTAACAACATCCCTGCGGTGTATCCTGGGCCTACATGTCATCTTTCTCTGGCCATGTCCCTGGTTTGTGGACATATGCCCTTTAGGTCTGTCTCCCGCCTTTCCAGACCCTTCCGTGTACCCTTACCATTGATCATAGGTACATAAAATTTGGCCATAATCCCACATATGGACCTTATTTTTGGATCTGGATACATTTTGTGGCTCGTTTGGGCTTCAGCCACTTATGTGGTGAGGTGGCTGAGTACCCTGTCTGTTGCCTTTTTGGGCATGTGAGCGAAAGAAAATTCATGGTAGCACAATAGCAACTTCTAAAATCCCCCAAACTATTTCAAATAATTGATAGCATATATACCTTCAATTTGGGGCCCACCCCGCCATGAGCCTCGCTCACAGCGCCCCAGAAATGATGATAGTGGCTAAGGTGGCTCAGTACCCAGTTGCTGATAGTACGCACTTGCCCTTTAGATGTACAGTTCACCAACTACGAGGCCCACAAAACTTCAACCTGGGAATCGTCATCCTTGGGATTGCAATCTTCACTCACCTCTTTGGTTGTATACAACCAGGGGTTCTTACATAGAACCATGAATACAATCAGAAAGCCCTTGGCATGCTCTATAACTTTGATTTCGAGCATATTTTCAAACATGAACCACCAACTTCCTTTTTTGGAATCTGAATCTACAGCCATATTCCCAAGATACTTTTGGTTGAGAGAGGAAACCGCTATATTGGGCATTATGGATATATTGGGAAGGCCTAGTGCTTCTGAGTAGGCTTTAGATCATTTACCATGGTGAATGCCATTCTTCCCAATCAGTCAGAACATCCAAAACACTTAAATACTGGGCAGGAGAAGAGGAAAACACTGAAATTTCCTTTTGGGACAAAGCTGTAGTGGCCAAAAAAGGGAGTTGGTGGTTCATGTTTAAAAAATATGCTCAAAATCAAAGTTATAGAGCATGCCAAGGACTTTCTGATTGTATTTGTGGTTCTATGTAAGAACCCTTGGTTGTTGCGCAAAATGCAAAAATAAATTCCCACAGCCAGCAATAAGTAATGGGAAACTTGACATCCAATTACAAGGCCTGGGAAATAAATAGAATTTGGGAGTTGTTCATCCAGCATGTGGGCACATAAATGGTATACAAGGACACAGTGGTATGGTGTAGTGGTATATGCCTAGGTCTATTCAGACAGAGATGTTAAGTGGTCTTAAGTTTAACCCTTGCTGAAAGTGGTTCTTTTTAAAAAAAAGCTTTTGTGTGTACAGGTTTTATCAGCTAAACCCCACTGTTTGGGCTAAATAATATTCTGGCTGACAGGCCGAGCCCAAGAATCTGGGGCAAATAATATTCCTTTGCTGTGTAGCTGAACCCAAGTATCTAGGCTGTAGAATATTATTCCAGTAGACTGGCCAAAGCCAGGTGGTCAGACAGAATAATGTTATGGCCAGAAAGCTCGTTTGGTCAAGCCCAGGCATGTAGGGCAAAAACTATTCCTGCACTGTGCAGCTGGACTGAGCCTTTAGGCCAGAGTCTCACTTGGCTTAGTAATTACTTAGTTGACTGATTTTGATTGATTGAATCAATAAGCCAACTACAGGGGTGGGCGTCTAGCGATTGCTAGTGGAGTAAATTTTATTTTCAAGTATCTGGATGATATCAACTCAAATTTTTATGCCACGGAACCTGGAATGGGTCCTATATCATCAGGGAAGCACACCCATTGTGATTCAACGTGATAGCAGCCGCCAACGGCGTAGATTTGGAATGTAGCGATCAATAAAGGAAGGCGTGGGAACCTTAGTTGGCTAAGTCAAATGGCGCAACAACTAGTTAGTGATTGGCAACTAGCCAACTAATTCTTAGTCAAGTGAGAGTCTGCTTTAGGCTGCAGAGTATTATTTTGATGGATCAGCTGAGGCCAGGTGGCTAGGGAAAATAATATTATAGCTGCTCAGACACTGATCAGCTGAACCCATGTATCTAGGGCCAATAATATTCCAGCATTGTGCAGCTGAGCCCAGGAATTTAGGCTGTTGAATATTATTTTCATGGATTGGCTGAGACCAGGTGGCTAGGCAAAATAATATTATAGCTGCTAAGACACTGATCAGCTGAACCCATGCATCTAGGGCCAATAAAATGTTCCAGCATTGTGCAGCTGAGCCCAGGAATTTAGGCTGTGGAATATTATTCCAGTGGATCAGCTGAAGCCAGGTGACTAGGCCAAATCATATTTCAGCTACTGAAACCTAGTTCAGCTGAGCCCAGGCATGAAGGGTGAATAATATCTTCCTAATATGCAGCCAAAACCAGCTTCTAGGCTGTACAATATTTTTATTCCTGATGGGCTGCACCCAAGCAGCTAGGCAAAATAATATTTTAGTTCCTGAAAGGTTTTTCAACCAAGCACACAGATCTAGGGCAAATAATATTCCTACATCTTCTGGCTGAGCCCAGGAGTCTGAGCTGTAGAATATTACATCTCTGGATCAGCTAAACCCAAGTAGGTGGAAAAATATTATGGCTAGTGAGCCACCAATCAGCCAAGCCCAGGTATGTAGAGTGCATAATATTATCCTCCATGCACCTAAGCCCAAGCTTCTGGGTTCTAAAATATTCTTCCATTGATCAGCTGAATTCAGACACCTAGGAAGTATAGTATTATTTTGTATACAGATGATCAGCCCACCCCTAGCCTCTAGGTCAAATAATATCCTATCTAGCCACTATTAGGGAGTATGGGCAGTAATTTTCCTGAATTCAGATTATCTGATGCCCATAATACATGACTGGCTAGATCCTAAACACTAGTGCAGCTAATATTATTTTTGGCTCACGAAAATATTATTTCTGCTCCAGAGTCTAGGCTTCAGTTGAGAATCCAGCGGATTTTGGGGGCCTTAGCCTTTAGGGATTAATCATTCGTAGGGGGCCTAGTACTCAGGCAATTGTGGACTGCATGCACTGGGTTTTTACTTGTCTCTGCTCATTGATGTAATGCTATTATGTTGTAATATCAGCAGAATCTTCTAGACCATCAGCTTTTTTGTGATGCCTTATGAAACCTCCAGAAGGGGCAGAGTTTGATATGGTAATATTTGTCCCTGGGGCCAGTTCAATCTGTTGTGCACTGTTTTTTTTCTTCCCAATTTCTACATAGCACCACTTGCTGCTGGCAACTTACCAGACTGTGTAGAGAACATCCTATCAGTCTAAAATATTTTTTACAGACATGCAACCAATGAAAACCAACTGCAATCATCTCCCAAAGCAGGTCTCATCACTACTTTGATCCTTGTTCAAAAGTCAGGAGCTGCAATGGACCTGTTTTGGGGCACGATAAGCATAGAGAACCCTTCAAATGCAGCATATTCCTCAACATATATGGTGTGGGAATGGGACCGTGGTGTATAACCCCAAAAAGGAATTTCAATTGATCTTTTGTGGTTATCCTCATCACTTGATATGCTGTATTCAGAGTCTTTAGAGCCCCACAAAACTGACACACACAAGAAAATAGTGTGGGAACAAATGTGCATCCTGTCATACTGTTCCTGAGTTGGTCACTATGCTTGATGGACATCAAAAATAAAGTAACTTCACCTGATCCTTTGTGGTTGTCCTTGTCATCATCCTTGTGGCATCGACTCAGCATCTCCTGATATTCACTGACGGGTCAATCAAAAATGGCCAATGCATTGTCCATTGACCAGACAGCATTGACTGACCCTGTCTTACTGGGTCAGTGGCAACACTGCTGGATGGACATCCAACAGTAACTGTTTGATGTTTTGCAGTTGTCTTTCTCACTCAATACGATGTATTCAGAGGTTTTAGAGCCTTAAACACCCAAAACCCATGAGAAAATGGCGTGGGAACAGATCCAGATGGCAATATACTGTCTCCGAGTTGACCAGTATGCTTGATGGAGACAAGATATGCCTTCGCTTCGCTCCGGCGGAAGCGCAGACACTGCCACCTGTTAGAAGGCAACTAATCGCTCAAAATTTTACTTCAAGCCTATGAAATTTCAAGATTCCAGGCAGATATCTGGTGGTCGCCATTGTGCAGTAGAATATTTCAAAATATATTAATTGACTCGTTGACGCAAGTTATTTACATCCAAGGATCTCTGATAAACGAAGTCATTGTCCAGTACAAAACCCCTCCTCTTTCATCGGAACAATGGGAGAAAGAGTGATTTGAACATCAGGAACCCTAAGTGTGAGAAAACATACATCATGCTGGCCCTCATTGTTGTTGAGTTTGAATCGAACTGAACATGGACGCTAAGACGGACCTGCATACTGGCGCGTTGTCTGCACGGAGGCTCCAATACAGTCACCGCATTGTAAGCACCCAGCGAGGGAATCAATATTCTGTCGACCGAAAATAATAAGGCAAGGAGAAGTCAATTGCTACCATGGTAGTCTCTCTCATACAGACACTATAACTGAACACTTGTTCCTCGCTAGCTATAGTCTGTTAGTTACTGCGCCCCGATGACAGTTGATCTGCGTTATAACGGAATGATGGCGATTTACAACCAAACAACTCATTTACATTCACGCGTTTCGCACCATTCGACGCGTTTTTGAGGCTGGAATCTTTGCGGGAACTATTCAAGGCTTACAGCAGTTTGCGAAAGTAATGGCACCTCCGATCATTTTATAAATAAAAGCAAACTCTAAGACTTCCTCTCTTGCCGCGCTCATTCTGAGCCCAAATCTCGACCAATTATCTTGATACCAGGTGCGTTCGAAAGCATTTTGAAGCCGCTTTCTTCCTAATGTGGTCTCGCTTTGTATCTGCATAATTTTTTTTCGCCCTACTCGGCTCCAGCGTGCCCAGGCCACCACCTTGCACGCGTCGTTTATCGCTCATTTCTTAGCCGATTCCCCTCAAACCACGCGCGTTCTAACGGCATTTTGTGCCTCTTTCAAACCACGCTCCTCGTTCCCGCCAGTCTGTTGCCACAAATCACCTTATTCTTACTCGCCCGAACGACTATTCTTGCTCGCACCTGCTCGTTCTTGTCTCGGTTCTAACCACTCTAGGTACGTTACAAAGCCAATACTCACTGTGTTTGAGCTGATCTGGCTGTTCAGCCGCTTCTCCACTTCTTTTTGCACATAACTATCTTCCGCACCGCACGTCATACATCACCGGGGCCCTGAATTCCCTTTTCTTCCTCAGTACTCCCCGCCTCAGGTATGATGTAGAGACCATATTCCACAGAATTCAACTGATTTGAGCATTCTAGGTGCGTTACGGAGCTAATATTCTGTGTATTTGAACTAATCTGGCCACCCAGCATCCGCCTTTCGTCTACGATGTCTACACGCGCAGCTTCACGCAAAATCTCCACTTCCATCGCTACCCTCGCTGCTCAGGATGAACTGGGGTCGGACGACGAAATGGTGTTAGACCCCGACGCAAATATGGATGTAGATATCACTCTGGTCGACGGCGAAGAGGAGGAGGGGTCCGAAGAGGAAGAAGATGATGACGAAGAGGAAGAGGTAGACGATGACGAAGACCGAGAGGAAGAAGAGGAGTTGGAAGATCAGGAGGAAGAGGAGGATGAGGAGGTGGTTGTGGTACCTCAGAAACGCAAACGTAAGAAATCAGTCGGTTCTGGAATAAACTCTACATATTTCCATCCCTTCGTGTCCGATCCCTGACATCTCAGCTGACCATCTCTTACCCCCAGAAAAACGACCTCCCCCGCGTGAAATTGAATACAAGATCGCTATTTACACTGCCGAACAAATGAAAAAGACTCAATCGTCACGCGGCCCACCTAACACGCAGGTGGTTAACGTATACAGCAACGAGCCGTGGAAGCGACTGAAATCACACATTCTTACGAAAATCAACTCCGTGCTCAAACCCGACAACCTCAATTTCTTTGACTTCACCATTACCTTCAAAGTCCCTCGCCAAGTTAGTGACCCGATGCATCTCGCGGACGATGAACACTACAAGTATCTTGTGAAAAAAGCGCTTCTGATACAGAAGAATCCTTCTGCTAAGATTATTGTTGAGCCGAAAGAGGTGTGACATGTCGCATGTTGCCATTCATTCTTATCCAACGTACTTATCGTTCTCATAGACATCCGCTATGACCGACAAAGAGAACAACGATGAGGAAACCAAGAAAGGAAAGAAGGGAAGCAAGAAGACGAGAGTACGTACACTGCTTACTCCGCTAGGTATAAGATTGCGCATTTACGATTTTTAGGTTCCCAATGCCCGCGACATACTTCCCGCAAATGTGGCTCTGAACGAAAAAATTGGTGAACTGCGAGAAAGGTGGATCTGTCCGACTCCCGGCGGGTCTTGTGGCAGCGCCCACTGTGATTTCAGTCCAACAGAACCTGAACACTTTCCACTGTCGCACACTCATATGCAAAGCTGGGCGGCCGCATGGGTAAGATCTACCCAGCTACAACCGAGCGATACTTATTTACTTTTGGGTGGGATAGCTCAAGGGGCGAACAGTACGCTGATCTCGAGACACCGCCAAATAACGAACATTTCGATAGAGTCGCAGCCGCTGCGTGGGCAGCTAAATCCCCCCTATTGCAACGTCGTCTTGAGCAGAAAGAAGCCGCTAGTGCAAAGCACGCACCTGCTGCCCCACAGGTTCATATCAATTTTCCTCCTGAGATTGCAAATTTGCTTCGTCCTGCTCCTCCTATTGCTGCTCCAAACGCATTCATCCCTCGTCCAAACTCCTCAAACATGCTCATTTCACCTTCGCGTGTTTCTGGCGCCGACCTTTCCATTGAAGACTTCTGTTCTCTCTACGATCTCGACTCCGACATCTCTCATCGATTCAAAGAACATAAATTCAAACGCACGACTGCATTCAAATTTGTTGAAGTTGAGGAACTGAAGGAAATGGGGTTCATGAAGGGGGAGATTGCGGAGTTGAAAGTTGCAGTTGAAACTTGGTCGAAGGCGGCGATTGCGGATTAGCTTTACTTTTCGTTGTAAAACAAATTCTTGTTGTATTACTCCAGAATTCGAAATCTTGTGTCTGGAAACAGATTTTGGCTAGATACACCAAAGATACATTCAATTTTAGGTTGGGTCTTTTGCGAAGCAGGCGCTAAAGTCTTGTCGATGCTGTTCCATTTGGCTAGTAACCCCATTTGGGTTTTCAGGCATCCAGATGCTGGTTGCGCAATAAATTCACCAAACATGGGGGGTTGTAATTTTGACCCTCTTTGCGGCCAGATAATTTCGACTCTATCAAAACTCTCTCACTGCAAACTTTAGCTAATACTCATTTATGCAAAATAAAATATCCAGAAACTATCAATTTGGCAGAGAAAGAACTCGTACATGAGAGAACTAGTCAGAAGTATCCTGCGTGGATAAAATAGCCGATAGCATCAGACTCTGTAATGACATTCATTGCTTCCAGCATATCATAAATTAAAGCATGAGGCTCATCATCTGGCCCGTACGTGAATATATCATTGTTGTGACGGATCCAAGCCTTGATCTTCGAGAACGCTTCTTCGATGGGGTTGAGGTCAGGTGAGTAAGGTGGAAGATAGACAAGGCGAACACCTGGCCGGTGTGAAAATTTATAAAAAGAATAACGGGAGTGATACTGACCAAAGCGATCACACAACTCAATGACCTCCTCGCCATGGTGAATTCTGGCATTGTCCATCACGAGCACGCTGAGCGGACCAGGGTATGGAGAGCAGAGGGGGAGCTAGAGAACAATTTTGAGCAATAGGTACAAACCCCAAAATGAAAAGGATCTTACGATTTGATGCTCAAGGAATGCTAAGTACTGATCACGGTGCATTGATCCTTCCACGACAGTGCTGGCTAGCATACCACCGGACGTGAGGAGCCCGGTACCAGTGAGACGTCTCCCGCGAACTGCTTTGCTACACTTCACAGCCCGTTTGCCTTTCGTTGAACGTCCAAGCCACCGACCAGGAGTTTTGTCATTTTTGGATGTTTCATCGAGGAAGCCAAGGTAGTCTGCAGGATATTGGGAAATCTCGCGAACATAGTCGAGCCGAGTAGGTTCGCTTCTTTCCTCGGCAATCTCCTGTAGGATTTTCGTCGACATTCCAGCACGCTCAAGCTCACGGTGAATCGTAGTATAGTGAACGGAAATGAAGCGATTGTGCTTGAGAAGGTTCAATAGCTCGTCGAGGAACCAATCTGGTCTCTCGTGAATGAGACGAATAAGATAGTCAACATCATCATGATGTAGTAGCCGAGGGCGCCCAGTACGGTTACTGGGTTTCACAACATCACCAGTGGTGCGCCAAAGCTTTAGAACACGAAAGAAAGTTCTGCGGGAGAAGCCCACACAAGCAAGAATCTGTTTCAGGCTCAGATGACCATGTCCATAGAGGTTGAGGGCAGCTATTTTGAGATCGCGGCTGATCCTTCGATTGCCCATTTATGCGGGAATAGAAAGCGGTGGTAACTGAATGCTCAAATCAGTTGAATTCTGCGGAATATGGTCTCTACATCATACCTGAGGCGGGGGAGTACTGAGGAAGAAAAGGGAATTTAGGGCCCCGGTGATGTATGACGTGCGGTGCGGAAGATAGTTATGTGCAAAAAGAAGTGGAGAAGCGGCTGAACAGCCAGATCAGCTCAAACACAGTGAGTATTGGCTTTGTAACGTACCTAGAGTGGTTAGAACCGAGACAAGAACGAGCAGGTGCGAGCAAGAATAGTCGTTCGGGCGAGTAAGAATAAGGTGATTTGTGGCAACAGACTGGCGGGAACGAGGAGCGTGGTTTGAAAGAGGCACAAAATGCCGTTAGAACGCGCGTGGTTTGAGGGGAATCGGCTAAGAAATGAGCGATAAACGACGCGTGCAAGGTGGTGGCCTGGGCACGCTGGAGCCGAGTAGGGCGAAAAAAAATTATGCAGATACAAAGCGAGACCACATTAGGAAGAAAGCGGCTTCAAAATGCTTTCGAACGCACCTGGTATCAAGATAATTGGTCGAGATTTGGGCTCAGAATGAGCGCGGCAAGAGAGGAAGTCTTAGAGTTTGCTTTTATTTATAAAATGATCGGAGGTGCCATTACTTTCGCAAACTGCTGTAATATCGCCCACTAAACATCGTTAGACCCTGTCTTATCTTTTTTTACCATTGAGTCAAACGACTTCGGTGTTTTCGGCTTTCGTTGGGCCGTAACCTGAGGAATTTATTCAATCCGATGAATTCTCCTCGAGTCTTCACTCAAAATAACACCCAGGAGACAGGAGAGGATCCCTTCAGCTACCCTACTGCTTGGATCCCGATGGGTAGACTTCGAACGCATCAAGTCGCGTCGTTGCCCTATGCACGTGCTTTCCCAAAACGGATGCGTATATAATAATGCAGGACGCCTGCTGTGACGGCGTGGTAACTAATAAACTACTACCATGGATGAAGTTCATAGTGGGATGGAAATTAAGACCAAAAGAGCCCATATCATAGTAGCGTGAAACATGCGAGATAATGCACAGATAGCAGGAGCCGTCCCTCTGAGGCACAGCACTCAATTGAGATGTTGGCTGATGACCAGAATCTGATAAAAAACATGTCAGAGAGTAAACCGGAAGCGCGCCCTGGACGTGTTAGTTCCCACGGGCGAACATAACAATTCCGATCGAGTGAATGGGTCCCTTGGATGGACGTGTCGTGGACACGTCCCGATGACGTGCTCATCGGATGCTAGGGGTTAAGTTGGCTTGAGTGCAATAAGGCTGGGTCAGCAGTGTTGAAAACATACCACATTGAAAGAAACTCTCCAGTGCGCGACGTGCTGCACGTGCACATGTCTATGAGTCAAAAAGCTGAGTAGTTAACTCACCATTCTGCCGGACAACTTGTCAGAAATGCATATCCACATGTAGCAATGATCTGACATACCCTAGTGTACATCTGGAAGTTGATGCTGAGATCGTGTTAGGTCGGCATACGGGATAACATCAGTATAGTCACCTGCTTCCTCCACTTGAATTACGAAGATAAATTTAACGACGGAACCTCAACCGATGACGGAGCGGCTTACCCGGAATGTTGGCACATCTGAGGGTTTGCGATTCAGCCTCGATGGTTATGCCGAGAAACACGTTTCAACTCACGGAAAAATGCTCTTCCTGCCGCACATATGGGGAGACACCATAGTGCTGGTTTAGAGCGTTGCCTTGTCGTCGCTGGATTCATCGGTTAAAATTATGCAGATTGGGGACAATCAAGCGCTTACATTCCATCATGCTGCATGTTCCTGATGAAGATACCGGGCCTGCGAACTATGAATGGGCTGAATCGAATGTCGGAAATCAACGCTTACTTGAAGACCTGAGATTTGCGGTCGCAAATTCAGAGTTAAGGGAACATACCCAAGGGTCGTTCTTGTTGTTGGCGCCACCTTAATAATCCTATGCGTCAAGTTGAGTCTGGATGAGGTAGAAACCAAACCTTGCCTTCGATCAATATGACCTTGAGGTTCGGGTCGGCATAAGTCAGACGCCCGGCGAGGACACACCCTAGTGGAGACGCGTTACACCACAGTCAGATCGAACGCAGGTGAAGGGAAAAAGCGAAATTTACAAATGTGCTCGCGGAAATTTTAGAGCTTCAACGAATGTGAGACTGAGCCATTCAGAGTTGATTGAGTTCTGAATAGTGGAATACGGAAAAAACATGCCTCGGTGCGGTCAGAGTGCTTCGTCAAACGAGGTAAAAGTAGTGGGAACATATCAGCACGCCAGCGGAGTTGTTGAAATCCGAGCCAAACAGTCCCTTGGCTTTAAGAGAAGTGAACCTGGTGATGACCAGGGAAGTTGTGCTTACCGTCATGTGTGGCGACAGGATTAATTTCAAAACTTAATTCATTGAGCACCGACTGTCAAGACTGCAATAAATTCATTGAATCGAATGTTGAAAGAACAGGGGAAGCAAAACTTGCCTGCAGCAGTGTAACTATCTTAGGAATAATCCTTGAGGAGTGCAAAGACGCACCAGAGCGTACCTGTCTACTTGCGAGCGAGAAGGGGGAGGCGGTGGGTAAGTGGGAGTGTCTGCGGACTCGGAGGCAGCTGTAGGAGGGAAAGGACGGCCAACGGGTTCAGTGCGGGAGAGATGATGGGAGAAAGAAAGAAAGAGGCGACGAAAAATGAGGGTCCTTCTTGAATGGCAGTTGAGCGGCTGATCGGCGAGGTTGAAAATAACATAGTGGAGCGTCCAGATGCCTGGATCTGAGCTAATACCTCGTATATTAACACTGTGAACAGTAAAGGTACTTCATTTTAGTGCCTAGGGACTATTTTATGGAATTTGGCACTAATCTGAAGTGCTTTGGGAAGTAGTGTTTTTCCGATCACTTTAAAATAGTACCTTCAAGGTACTAATCCTCAAAGCACTTCAGATTAGTGCGCAACCCCTATTTACCATCTTATCGTAGCCTTGACACGCCCTTGATCCCCGGCTGTGGCGCTGCATCGGCGATCAACCTGGATGAGGCCCTGGTCAATATTCTTTGCTTCCGCTTTTGCCTTCATTTGCACTCCTGCGTGATTGCAGCGTGTTCTCTGGGCTCTTCTGCATCTAAATTACCAGAAACACCACTCTACCTGCCTTTCAACACTATCTGGACGGACAGGCGGGAAGCCAGCCGATTCCATTTCACGATCTTGCTTCCTCGTGTCTTGAAAGTTTTTCTCTGTGTTGTGTTGGTATATTTCAGGTTTACCATGGTAGATAGTGACGACTAAGACGTTGCTGCCTCTAATCCAGTCAGCCGCCATGGGGAAGAAGTTAAAGCGGAAAATCTGTCACTGTAAGCGCACATGCGGCAAGCTTCTTGCGAAGAGCACGCGCCGTCAGCACTACAGGAACCAGAGAAACAAAGACCCCCAGTCCTCTGAGTCTGAATTTGAGGGCCCACTTGACATTGAAATGGACTCAGTTGCCCCATCTTTGCCTCCTGCACATCACATACCACACTCAGAATCTCTGCCGTCTTCACCTTCATCGCATTCTCATGATAGCAACCTCATGGATATTGATAACATACTTCTCTTTTTCCATCAAGATCCTCCACTTCCGCCCCTTGAAATGGACGTAGAGTCTTCCGCATCTGCACATTCCGAATCCTCTCGTGCGAACACGTAGTCCGAGATAGACTCTGATGACGGTCTGTTGATGGCCTTTGATGAAGTAACCGATCGAGATGTCCGCAAAACGCTGGAGGAAATGGAACAGGAGCTGGACAATATGTTGGTTGCAGAGGACGGGAAAACCTTATGGGAATTCCGTTCGCTCTTTCATTCTCAGTAAAATTTGGCATATCTGATGCAGGCGCGATACAAACACAGGTAACGACATTTTAACTGAGCAAGATCGGGACAACATCCGTGCATTCAAACTATACCTTATATCGAAAATGTCTCGCATTGTATTCGCGCATATGCGCCATGCATTTCGGCATAAGATGGACATCAATTCCCATTGGGTGATCATCCACCGTGTTGCGATTCTCACCAGCATTCAGCCGGTGTGGTATCACTGCTGCCCAAACTCTTGCATGGTATATACCGAGCCCTATCCAGGTCTCACGCCCTTTCCATTCCACGAGCGCAAAGAATCTTGATTCACAGAGTCCAATCACCTGCGCCGCCTTTTCTGTTACCTCTCCATCATTCCACGCCTGCAGGGTTTTTTAAAAAAATTCCAAGACAATCGAGACTCTCTCCTACCTTCATAATTATAAGCACAAGCTTGGAGAAATATCTGATGTTTTTGATGGTGAACACTGGCTAACACTACCGAACACTTTGTCGAACGAAAGTGACAGTTGATGGGAAACAACTCCCGCACTGCTATTTTTCAGGAAAGCACAACATGGCGCTTGGAATCTGCCTTGATTCCTATCTCCTCTTTGGTCGCATGCGCAAGGGCCCGTCAGCGAAACATTCATCCTGAAATTCGCACTCATCTTCCACGACAGTACCGGATATGGCGAAATGTTCCATTGGAACGATAAATCTTCGCGCATCACATCCATCGACAAAGCCAACTTTGTAGCTGCTCAAGACGATTTTCCATTTCCCAACTTGTCTTCTTTGCGTAACAAAGAGGTCTCGCCAACAAATCTTTTGCCCGCACAAACCCTGTCTCCCAAGCGCTCCAAGAAAACCGTAAATATTCATCACCTTTTTCAAGCAATACGCTTACCACTTGCAAGGCGAATCAACTCCCTGCTAGTCCGATGGAAGAGGTCGTGGTAACATTAGACGACTTCCCGCCTGTGAGTAATTTGATCTGCCGACTACCATATCCATTCAAAACCGCTTCGGCGCGATTCTAAAACGAAAACAAAAATCAAGTCCGGGGAAAAAGCCCGCCGGCAGAGTGAGTAATGTTTAGTTCCCTCAGAGTCTCGTCCTCAACCGGTTTCCTCAAAAAGACTTCCAAGATGCCGAAGCCGGAGAAGGGAAAAGAAGGAAAAGTCGGCTCCTAAGGTGGGTTCATTCAAATCACATCAACCTATTTGAACATGGACCAATGATAATATTACCTGCAAAGTAAAATCCCGTTAGGTCCGACTACGGTACCTGCCCAAGAACGAAGGCACGTACTTAAGACTAGCTTATTTTCTCTCTGCTATCAATTTCTGCACTGTAAAACACCATCGTGACTACTTATTTGCTATGTATTGCCATCTTTCTCTGAGACTGGCTTTGAACGCATTTTTTTGTATCTTGGAACTGCCAGTCGTGCAAATGCTGCATGCAGCATGCAACAAATGACGGTTTGTGGGATCTGTAGTGCATATTTTTGGCCATGAACGATGCATCTGAGGCACATTGTAGGTAATAAAATTTTTCAGCATGACTTGCTGCCAAAATTGTCTCCGTTTGCAGCTGCGCGGAATTCCTTTGAATCGGTGTTTGGTCTTGTTGATCGGTGGCTGTGTCGCGTCGCGTCTTGACTCTTCACCACCACCGTCTCCGCGATTCCTTGTCTTCCTCTCCGTGCTCCCTTGCAGGCGCCGCTTCAAGCCACGATAATGTCTCCATGCAAGTATCCTGCGCGTCTTCCGTCGCAACCCCGGTCGACAATACCTCGAACCAATCAAAATACGCGATTTTTGCATTTTCCACCAACAAGGACGTGCGCGTATACGTATACCGGCTCAAACGACACAAAAACATTCTAAAGTGATATTAAGTCATCTATTCTTGCCCCCATGTCCCCTTCTCGCGCCTGCATGCCACGATTGGCTTCCACCAGTGACACTGGCGGGCCGGTGGTCAACATAGGCCATGGCCTTGACTTTCCTGCCTAATTTCCTGTACTAATGACCCCTTGAACCTTCCTAGGCCTCCTCAAGACGTATTATTCCCGACTACAAGACGCAAGTGCCGTGAAGGAATGAGACTGGGGTGCATGCAGATGAGTACCCGCATTCTCCTTCTGGTTCACTTTCCCTTCCTTCTTCCTTACTACCGGCTCGCGTGACCTAGTGTCAGTCGTGCTGCATGAGACCCAAACCCTGGACTTAGCAACCGACTGGCATGGGACCGCATTTTGCCTTCTCAACATCGTATCTACCCTTTTCTTGTTCAATTTCAATCTCGGGTTGTTTGTGCTGACTTGTATGCGCACACGGGACAACCGGCTGTGGTCTCGGGAGCTCGGCGTGCAGGAGCTTGGACCTACTTTCCTCTCCCATCCTTTTCTTGTTCTTCCCATTCCCTCCCTCCCACGTCCTCCCTCCCGTCTTTCCATTGTCGTTTTTCCCACCCCTCAAGAAGGCAGAACGATATAGACAGCGTCAGCACCCCCTTTTTCGAGGCCAACACGTGGCTTATCGCAAACGGCATGGCCCATGTCCGTTCCTCCTCCTCCGACCCCGCCAATGCCTGTCCTCTTATCAGGCCGCATCTGCCTCTTCATCGTGCCGCGTTTGTTTTACTTCGGTTTATCGCCATTCTGATCGCGGTGAAGCCCCCACCAATGACGCAACTTCATTTCACCTAGGATTCAACCTTTTCGACTTCGTGTTCTCCTCGTTACGGACGAAGGTACAGTCCCGATCCTGGTTTCGTTTCAGCACTTCTAATCAATTAGCAGATTTTCCGGCGTGCTATACATAATCTTACGTCCCGACCAATAAAGGCTTGTCCAGGATATGCCATCTCTGTTTTATTTTAGTCCCATCCTTTCACTTCTATTCACGTTTGCTTGAGTGGGTGTACCCCGCGCTTCCCTATCTGCTTCTTTCTTCGTCGACACTTCGCCCTTTTCCTTCGAAATGCTCACTCTTCACTTTCGCAGGGCTTCATCGTTGACGTAACCTTCCTGTCGTCAGAGATGGCCCAAGATACAGCGTAACTTCGACCTATCTCGGCATGGATATACACGAAACGTTGGGACGTTGGGCATACGGACCGTGATAACTTTTATTTCTTTGTTTTTCCTCCCATGTACTAATTCTTCGTAGGCGGAAGGCAGGGTGCAAGCGATTGACTTTTAAGGGGACCATAAGAGAGCAAGGCAAGCACTTCCTTGCCATATCCATCTTCCCTTTGTATTCTCTTTAGTGGTAGTACCGTAGACGGACATGGTGTCATCTTTTGTCCGTCCTATTCTTCCTTTCTCTGCAGCCTCGTCTTCTATTCATTCCCTTCTTCAAACTCCTACGCACTTTCATTTCATTTTTATTTCTTGAAAATGTCTCTCCGTCATTGCTGATGCTCGCATACAGGGAGCCAAATTGCGCCACCGACGACTGTCACCGTCCTTGAGACCTTCGGTCGCGAGTTTGAGCGCGTTGTAAGTGAATCGTATCATCTCATCGATCATTCATCTTGTCAGACACATGTAACGAGGACGGATGACAATTACCAGGATACACGGCTTCCCGTTAGAACGGTGCTATCGGGGTAAGCCTATTATTCAACCTTCATTTTTGTTTCGACAAAAAATGTCATTCATCTCCATCGCTCTTACTCACTCACCCGTCCTTATTTTCTTTCGATTCCGGATTTCGGCCTCTATTGCGGGTTCCTTACTCGATAACCTTCCTCATCTTGGGTTACACTCGGGTACGTTGGCTCCTGACATATCTGGTGAGCTTTTGCATCCGTAGTTTTATTTGATCTTAAGAGGCTTTTCTTGCTCGGCTTCACGTTGTTACTCGAATACCTTACGAAGAGTCCAGAGTCGAGTATCCTTTTCTTTATAGGACGGCAACAACTGATTCATCCCGTCAGAGAACACACCATCCCTTCGAGATCAGGGTGAGTATATTGTTCTTCTGAATATTCTGTTTAACCAAGGTCACCTCCCGCTCTTCGTGGCGTCGATCCGAAGAAATTGATCGGCTCTTTTATCTAGCTCAATTTCATTGCGGAAGTCTCCCTTTCGAATCTACGAAAGTTGGTTGTTACCGGGTAAGTGGCTTTCCGATTCAGGTTCTATTCATTCCATGGATTTCTAATTTAGATTCTCCGTTACCCCACCGTGCAAGTACGGCATCGCATGTTTTTACCTCTGTTTCTCCTCGGATGCTTGACTGATTCTATCTCTGCAAGTAATCTCACCTCTCCTGATTTTCGACGCTGGGTCCCAAGAAAAAGTCAGTAAGCATCAATCGTCTCACATACCCACAACTGACTTGCGTGCAGGCCGTTCAACTCGTCTATTCTGTGAGTACAAATTCAACAATTCAATAGTTGTGGTTAGTTCATCCCTGGTAATTTACTCCTGTGTAGTAACGTAGACAATGAAATACATATACCTCATTTGAACCAATAATTGAGCTGGTGCCCACAAAGAAGTACCTCCAAGTGCTGCAAAGTAGTGCCTTGTAGCACTGCAGATTAGTACCTTGAAGTACTGATTTGTGTCCAAAAGCACTGCAAAAGAGTGAAAAAACGATCACAAGCACTGCAGATTAGTGCTTTTAGGTACTATTAAACAGTGCATGGGGTACTTATGTTTAGTGCTTTGGGGTACTATTTTTCGGTTGCACTTGGGTACTATTTTGAAGTACCTTCCCTATCCGCAGTGTTAAGCAGATGCCTCGTATCAGTATGTAACTGTTTGTTCTTCACACGCCACTGATTCTCGGTCTTTCCCGATATGACGCCTTCCCACCGATTTCTTCTCTCTCCACTGCAATTCCGTCGGCTCCCAAACTCTGGATGCTTTCGCTGCTAACCATTCTAGGCTGCTTGAGCTTTTCGCCTGGCCGCCTTTCACTCTCTGAGCTGTTAACCCTGTAAATAACCTCTTCGGAATCAGCTCTTTTGTCCTTTCTACTCACGGATCCCATTCGCCTCTATCCCATGCATTGCCTCCCGGCATGGATGTGTTCCTCAACCGCAAAATTCAGCTTTGGTGGTCTTCGACGGGCTGTGCGCCATGACACGCTGTCTATTTTGCGTAGGTCACACGCCCGTGAATAGAGCGATCAAAGCCCGCTCAAAAGGGAGACCTGTCCAATACTGCTTCGATTCTCACGACATCGTCCCCTCCTGCTACCCTTCGCCTTGGCTGATACTTGACTGGGAGGCAAACCCGCTGCATAAATCTATCAAGCCTGGCACAAGAAAAACTGAGCCTCATACCTCGTAAATCAAGCAGATGCCCTGAATCAGATTGTACCTGTTTGCACTCTTCTATTTTTCTCGCTCTCCGCCCGACGGCTCCCGTATGTCCATGCCACTTCCTATTATATTTCTGGGGTCTGCACGCTAACCTGTGGATCAGAAAATAGCTCCGGTCCAGGGATCTGGACCCTCCATAACGTTATTTTCGACCTCACTGATCAACCGCCTAACTTCCGTTCAAAAGGGACCTTTTATGTTGCCTCCTTCTTCCCCTCTCCCATCATCTCCCCACAGTATCGAATTGCGCCGTTCGTCCCGTTTCACCCCCAGCTCACTCTGTGATCAATGCTAACCACCTAGATACGCGTGACCATGCAATCCGGCACCCAGCTGTCCATGGAATGTCAATGCGGCCGGCATAGGCATAGGTAAGTGTCACGAATATTGCGAGTCTCAGTCTGCATCCCTCTCCGCCACAATACGGTAGGTTTTGCTCTTCGGTTCATACACTGCTTTACACCGACTTCTAAGCGATATCAGCGAATCGCATCTCAATTTCTGTGCTCCCTGTGAGTCTGCTCGATTCAGGGTACTCGACATTTACCTGTTGACCTCCAGGCTGGTTGTTGAGCTGTCTCGAGATTGGTCTAGCGTCCCAAGTCATACAGGTATATATCTATCTCGAACTCTGAGTCTCTCCCACCCATTTCTCGCATTCCATCTTAGGTAGGCTTTTGCAACTAAAGCAATGCTTTTCTGCTCAATGTCTCATCGTTATATTCAATATCCGCGTCCGCGAAGGCAGCCCAACGGGTTCTTTGGGTCGTGAGTTGTCTTTCATCGCTTTTCTAAAACAGTAGTCCCATGTTCTAATCCACCACGTTGCGAGATTCAGTTTTCGCGCTCCAGTCATGCAGAACTCAGCGCCATGCACACCGACGGCGTCATAGAACAGTTTTGGAGTATCATTAGAGCTCCTGTGTCGAGATGCAATGCGGTGAAGATTTTTTCATCCAGATGGTCTTCGTTCTGTACCGCTGACTCGGACCTTCTAGCTGTGGTGCGTGAGCATCACCGGCGACATCTGATTCAACTCCCGACTGTGTCACGCCACCTCAGCGTTGGACGCGTACTCGCTGTACCCGCTCAATCCAATTTATTTGTGTCTGATTTCCCTCCTGCGTGCAAGCTGAGGCGCCAAGGACGTATTTCTGCCATCTGGTAAGCGCTTTTACCAAATATTGCCATGTCCGACACTGTCGAGTTTGATTGATTCTTACTCACCGTCCCCTGTCCCGCAGTCCGAATGCGTCCCCGAGGAACGTCAACATTGTGGATGCAATTTTGGACTCCGAGCCTGCCAGTGCGATGGACGGCATATGCCAGTGGTGAGATATCTCCTACTTCCTTACTATCGTATGGATATTTTACTTTTTTGTTCGCAGTCTGGATGCATTCCTTTCGTTGAGCACGGTATGCCTCAGGCTACCTCCAGTTTGATTCCCCATCGAAAGCCTGGCCACTTGCCGAGGTGAGTATCGGCGTAATTCTCGATGCAATCTAGCTGGCAGAGCGGTTCAATGTAATTGTATAGCGACTTTGGATGGCTCACAGTTGTTAATCGGGTTTGAAATGTCTGTTTACTCAAGTCTAATCGGAGAGGCGAGTCCTTTGGTTACCCTCACCGATCAATACTTACCCGTGCGTTCCCAGAGATCAGGCCGAAAGTGAAACGCAAGACAATACCTACCTCACGGGTTGTAAACGATATTGTCTATCCGGTAAGTGGATCCTTTGTCTCGATGACATCTCTTTGACCTTCGCCCCAGCGATCGAAAGCATCGCCTTGGCCTTGATAGCGTCGTGACCGGTTTGACCAACGCGAGTTCTGTATTTTCTCCCAGGTTCTCAGCGTCATGGTTCTTTGCGTATATACTTAATTTCAACGCAGAATCTTTGCAACCAACTACATTTATTTCAGACAAGTTACATGTACTGTCAATTGCAATTCTTTTTCTTTTTGGTAAAACTTTCCAATGATTCGGAGCATGGTCTGAAGTCACGAATCATTACGCCGGAGCGAAGCGAAGGCATGTCTTGTTTCTGATACATAGGTTAGCCGGCAAACACCAAGAGTAAATTTGGGAATCGGACGCGTGTACGGGGAGAGCCGCAAGAGAGTAGGAAAAATGGAAGAATACAATCAGGTGCATACTGATACGAGGGAACGGTTAATCTGCTTCATATACGAGGTAAGCATGAGAAAGCTGGCAGGAAAAAAATACAATGAAAGCAACATGCCATGGAGTTCGTCATGCACTTCAGACAGAGCTCATTGCTGGCTCGGCTAGGACGACAGAAGGGCGGAATAAAAAATAAAAGATGAATTTGATACCAATCTGAGAAGTTCGGGAATTCGCGAGCGCCCAGTGGCGTGCGAAGAACAAACATGTAAATCGTGATACGAGGCATCTGCTTAATATACGAGGTATCTCAAATAAAGTATGTGCCATGGAAGATTTGTGGTTGTCTTTGTTACTCAAGCTGGTGTATTCTCAGTCATTTAGAACCAAGGAATCAAAAAGCCAAGAGAAACAGGCGTGGGATTAGGTCTGAACACATGAATTCCACTGTTACATCAGTATTTGTTGTTGCTTATTGGACTGTTGATCTACAAGGCAACAGTCTGCTGACAGAATTTTTTTCAGACTTCTTTAGGTATGAGAAACCTTTTCAATGAGTGAAATCCTTCTGTCCATGCTGCACTTTTGCTGCCGGATCAAGCCATGGCAAAACTGGGTGCTGAACTATTATGTGCAATAACTGAGATTGCAACTCTACTCAATAACATTTGCCACCATAGCTGAATATTGACGTTGAATTCATTGAGTGATAGCTGTTTTTATGTTTTTTGATTTGGTCTATTCAGGGTTTCTGGAACCTAAAAAATCCAAAACTTGTAAGAAAACAGTGTAGTAATTAGTCCAGACACACATATTCTCCACCCTATCGCTCTTTGTTGTTGCTTGTCAGATCTCGGATGTATAAATCAGAAGTGCACCAATTTTCTTTTCTTTTTTTCGGACAGGACAAATTCCGGTATAGGACAAGGGATATGCTTCCGTTGAATGACTTAGGCTGACTCAGGAAAAATTACATAATTATGTTCTAAGTCAGCCTAGCTTGCCCGAGAGTGCTTATACATTGAAGAGGGTCTGTCATGTTCAAAGGAGCCTGCAGGTGGCGGTGGAGAAGCCTCAAATGCTTGGAAGGTGAATTACTGGGTGGGATTTGAAGGGGAAACCTGAGGCATGGAGAAAGCACTGGGGCCGGCAGACTTGTCCAGATGAAAGCAACCCTTTAGAGCATCCATGGGCGAGAGATTCTGCCATGTTGGAAGTCGAGTCTCGACCCCGGAATACGGCCCATAGATATTATGTAAACACATCAATTCATCTTGTCTTTGTACTCGTCGCACACCGCTGCTTCACCCCGGGATCCAAACTCCAACAGGTTATGGGCCTATCGCTCCACTACTCATTGAAGACCACCATCTTCCCCTGTTAATTGTTTGCTGTCACAATCAGCACTTGGTTTTTCGCCGTCATCTACATCCTCTTTGTCCTATCGCCACTCGCATTTTCGACCCTCGTTCACCATGGTTAAACCTTCGGATATTACAAAGCTCGATGGCGCAGAGAACCATTGGACTTGGAAGCCCGATGCGACGTCTTTGTTGTTGGCCGACGGTCTTTGGAACGCCGTCGATCCATCGGTTCCGGTTCCAAACGGCGCAGTGCAGATGCGTGCCTGGGCTAGCGAAAATTTAAAAGCTCATGGTATCTTGTTCCTCACGCTGAGCCAAGCGGTGAAGGACAAGATTAACAACGCAGGAATTGGGATCAACGGCCGTTTGCTCTGGGCGACTCTTGAGTCGTACTACACCATGGCTGACCCTGCTACTTGCTCCATCCTCATGTCCCAATTCCATGCCATCTCCCACGACCTTGCCCATCCCGTCAATAAATTCCTCCAGGCTGTTGTGACTGCCGAGTGACGTCTTACCGCCATCGCCGTCCCGTTCCCGATGCACATGGTCCCGGACAAAATCCTGAGCGGTCTTTCATCGGCTTACGCACCCATCGTCACCCATCCCCAGCTCGAATCCCCTCAGCGCGACGTTCCTTCCATGATCAATGCGGTTAATGCATGGGAGCGAGCTGATCTTCAGCGCGCTGAGTCGGTCATCAAGGCTGCGCGAGCGAATCAGGATATCTATGACACGAATCAAGGGGGTGAGTTTCCTGCAGCTCATCTCGCTCGTGGTCACTCCCGTCGCATGGACTCCTCGCACTCGCACTCCTCCACTGGTAAAGAATTTGATTGGACCAAAACCAAAAATCGCACCGACGTCTGCTACCGCTGTGGTCTCCCCAGTCATTTTGCGCAGTATTGTGTATCATCCATGCCCGATGACGTTCAGCGCCGGATTATTCGCAATCGCGAACGCCAGGCTCAGCTTGCCAAGGACGGATCCAGCGACAGCGAGCACGACACTGCAGATGTTGCAGCGACTGCCTTCACCGCCAATTCTCACATCGCCGCCGCTGCCGTTGACCTCCCGTCCGAGGTGAACATTGACACAATGGACCCCACGATCCGCGAGAGCATGTTTGCTGCTTACACTGTCCCCTATCCTCCTCCCAGTTTTTTCGCTGACCAATCGCCTACCCCTCCGTCTCCGACCCTCACCGCGTCGACTTTGAGCATTGCAGGAACTCTGAAGAAAAAGAAGCCGAAGAAGAAGAAGAAATGCACCTTGATGAATGAAATTCAGGCAGCGTTGGAGGGGATGTCATTGAAGGAAGCTGAAGAAAACAAATACTCGATGTAGATTCAGGGGGTGTGTTGGAAGTCGAGTCTCGACCCTGGAATACGGCCTGAAGATATTATGTAAACGCATCAATTCATTTTGTCTTTGTACTTGTCGCACACCGCTGCTTCACCCCGGGATCCAAACTCCAACATGCCAAAGCAGGGAGTTATGTTGAGCAAGGAATAGAGAAGAGCCAAGCTGAAGATGAGCCCGGAGAAGGTTAGCATGCTCAGGTCTGCCGATGCAGAAGATGTACTGGGGCCAAACCATGTTGGTGACAGTGCCAGCAACAACAAAGAGCTGAGAGTGTGGACCGTCAGTTTAGAATGATGGCGCTATCAAGCGCTCTGAGCCGGCATCATCTGATGCTGTGTTGACATCTCACCAGGCATCCTGGCACACCTCCACAGGATCTAACCAGACTTGTCTAAAATCCAGTGATTACAATTACGAACATTTAGAATTGTTGGTGAGCGTAAGTATGGATTGCCCAGTTACATTTTGTTGAGGCAGCTAACAGGAGCAACTTGATGAGAGCCTGAGCATGGCTTGGTAGACTGGACGCGACCTGGACGTGACTTGCAAGCTGGGACAGTGCGATGGACCGGTGCCAGAATCTCCGGTGTGGAGAATCACGAATGAAGTAATGGCGCCACTTACAAAACTCTCTCACCCAGAGTGAAATAGCCGATGGCACCGTGGAGCAGCAAGAGCAGGCGGCAGTGCCCCGCAGACACTGTGTCATCGTCGAGGGTGACGATGGTGGGCGTAGACTGAGAGATGTCGCCAGAACCAGTGAGTAAGGTGTCAGTTCCAGCTTCCAGTCTAAGGTTAATCAATCTTAGGGTGGATAGGGAGATTGAGTGAAGCTGTCCGACTTGCGCCATCTCAGGCAGACGTCTGGCCTCAGCTACGATGTGTAGCAGGCAACACATAATGTGTACTACACTTGTACCTCTATACAAGGATCCTCTGTGCGAGGATACCCTCTCACAGTTTTACCTGAGGTTGGACGACTGCACCAGTATACGTAGTGCAGTCATATCCGACATGGTGGTTGCGGATCAAGTGGCCCCTAAGAAAAAAAAAAAAAAAAAGATTATGAAAATGGATGAATGCCGTGAGAAGAAAGTGTGGTTGTTTGGGAGGGATTCAGGGTTACAGGTGGCTAGGTCGCCCACTGGCAACGTTATGGGGGTAAGGGTGAAGAACTCCAACACTACCTCTGGACGTTTGCCCTGCACTGGCTGCAGAAATGGTGGTATGAGTGAAATTGCCTGGTGGATCCCTATTTACTATACAAACAATGATCAGACTAATAATAAAAATAGGTATGGGATAAAGCCGAAACCAGCATGTGGAAGAGTTTCCACATGCCAGCCATCCGACCCTGCCACAGCGGACATGTAGAGTACTGTATTGGGAGATGGCAATGATAGTGGGGAAAGGGATGAAGCAATGACTGAGAGGTGTCGCTTTTTCGCAGCCTCTGAAGGATTGCCGCATCATAAGTGACAGGTCCCGAAACTTAAACTGTGATGTGCAGAAAATAAGTGTGCACACAAAAGCGTGGAGATAATGGAATAGGGGAGAGAACAGGAAAAAAGGTGCAAAATAGGAAGCAGACAAACACACACAAAGTAGGGGAGGACATGATGAGGGTGTTCAAGAAAAAGATGTTGTGCAAGAAGCCCTTCCTTTTGTATGGAAACTGAGCAATTGATCAGAAACAGTGTCAAAGACCGGTTGCAAAACAAGAAGTCGACCAAGTATTGCACAAGCATGAAGCGAATTTCATTATATGATTGAATCAGGGTAAAGTACAGACCTTGAAATTTATGCACAAATTATTTCAAGATTTTTGGCTCTGTTGGTGTGTCACACGGCACCATCACTTATTTGGCGTGGGTTTGACCCAGATCCGAAAATTTGATCAAAAATGTCCTCTTGCTCATGCTCTCTGCATTCTCTTGCCCCCACACACCCACACATGCCCGCAGAGATCTCTCACTGTCAATCCTCTTAACTGTACCTTGATGAACTAACCAAGTCCGAACTATCTACAACAGCCGGGCCAGAGAAGACGTGCAATCATCTCTGTTGCCTACCCCAACTGAGCATAGTAAAAACATCTGAACATACCCCACGATATAATACTCACTCTGTAAAACATCATAATTGTGATGAGCTACTACCATCCTCAGAATATACAATTCTTGGCCATCATCAATGAGATTTAGCCATTCTTGGCAATTGTCCGATTTTTTAATCATGCCACACAGGTTCAATGCCAATTTTTTGTGCATTATATCACTCATAAGCCTTGTGGTTATTTTACAAAAAGCATCAACCTGAAAGCCCTTAGGGTTCCAGCTCAAAATGTAGTTTGTTCAGATCTGGGTTTGACACTGTAGGTTGAAAATAATGTTGTGGAGTATCCAAATCACTGGACCAAAGCCAATTTTTGATCCCCTGTTAGCTTGCAGATCCCAGGAATGAAGTTGGTAATAGCATGGACAAACAGGAGCTACCAAGTAGAGAGTGGGAGAAAGTTAAGAAGCCAAACATGTGCATAGAAAAACATGGCATCTGTTTAGGATATAAGTAATGCCTGCTTTCGCTCTGGGACAATGGACAACACTGATTAGGAAGGATGCGACAATTGAATCAGCTGAGAAATGTTCTTCACTTCTGACTCCATGACAGATTTTATAATACATCTAAGTTTTGGATTCTGCTAAGCCAAGTGGATGCCCAAAGTCCTTCACCATAGAAGGATTTTCACAGCTTTTGCTCTATCACTAATTGCGCATCAGTCAACCTGATAGTTCTACCTCAATTTCAAGGAGGTCCCTGAACAACTGACTGAGTTATGGACAATTCTTCAGAAAATTCCCACAACAGATATTATTTGTTTGGGCCTTCGGTTCTGACATCATCAGCCAATTGACATTTTGATTGCCGAGTTTTGGCGTTTTCACACGTTGTCAACATTGTTGGTGAATTTTGTTGACAGCGGTGAGCTTGACATTAAGCTTGGAATTGAGCCAGGGTGTGTGTGATAGGTTGCAGGGGTGGAGGACTCACTCAGGTAAGAAAAGTTTGTTATTATAACCAGTTGCCAAGGCATGGCAAATATTCTTGAAATCACCGACATTACATGTTGTGGGCTTAATTCCGGAGTTGTGACATTCTGACGTTTTTTTAGCCGTGTTGAGGTGTTTGGCAGGTCATTGTCACATTGTACAACGCCAAACAATGTGACAATCAAAATGTCAAAAGTCTGATGATAGGCTGTAATGCAAACCGGGCTCATTGCCAGGTCCTTCAGAACCGTAGCTTCAAGGTCAAATACTAGGGCCATTCACAGTTGCCCCTTTCCCCCTCCTTTTCTCATTGTATTCATTCCCCTTTCCTTTACTGTTGTAAATGTGCATGCTCCTCCACAGATCTTCATTTTGATTTGTTATTTGCAGAGACTGAATATGTCAGGAGAATCTGAAGTTACATGGGAGACCAAAATAGACCAAATAAATGGTATAGATGCGAAAGTAAAGGCTGTCTTTGATTGACAGGTTGAGGGGTGGATTTTGCTTCCTCGCCAGCCATAGACACACCAGTTCTATGTAGTTTCTTAGATGATAGACTGTATGGTACTGCATAGCTCTGATTTCTCATATCTTATGCAGATGCTCTGATTTTGTATGGACCTGTTTTTACCCCCTTTGATCATGTCAACAAGTCGGTAACCTGCTGCATCACTAGCAGTTTCCGTACCGCAGTGCTGGCGGCGCTAGAGAAGGAAGCAGCTCTCCCCCCAGCCCAGCTTCGCATTGAGCATGATGCGCTCAACTCGGTGGCATACTACTTGACACTCCCTCCCTCCCACATTCTTTGCTCCCTTCTACACAACGCCATAACCACATCCCCAAGCCCAAAATTCGTATCCATACTCCATATGGTCGAGCACGTGCTAGGTGTCTGCTGGCTCACTACTGTTCCCGCCTGAGGTCAGCGCATTTGTGGTTGCAGTACTCTTCGCATATTGGGCGAGCGGGAGTCTCCTCTAGAACTCTTTGACTCTTTGCTGGGACTGGAACCAATCCTCCCTGTCTACGCTATGCCATGGAGTGATCCCTGCCGGTTACAACGGTAATACCACAAAAGGAAGACGCTCTTCGAGCCCTCAACCTGGCCCTGGGAGACGGACAGTATAAGGGGGGCGACATGGTTCACGGATGGATCCCTCCTGGAGGGGAAGGCGAGGGCGGCGGTCAGAGTGGAGGATGGAGAGATTCGGGAGAGAATCAAGGTCCCACCAGGCGACAAGCAGGCGTGTGTGAAGGGGAGATGGAAGGGATGGTGCAAGCGATCCAGAAGGCGCCGAGGGAGGAACAGACCACAATCTTCTGCGTTGCTGATTCACACGTAGCTCTTCGGGAGATGACCTCAACCGAACCGCGTTCGGGTCAGCACCGGGCGATCCTGTATGATAGGGCCATCCCCGAAACGCAGCAGCACTTCCAGGAAGTCTCAATCCTCAACCTCTGGACCCCTGCACATGTCGGGAGGGAACGAGGCGGCGGATGAAGTGGCGAAGGAAGCGACGAGAAGCGAGAGGGACCCCTTAGGCTACATTTCACTCACTACGGTACGCCGCCTGATCCACCTCGACGTCATGACTCAATGGGATGTTCATTGGAAGGCATCCAAAACTGGCGGTCCCCTGCGCTACGTCGACAAGTCTCCGCCCTTCCTCATCCCCATCCCTCCCTATTCATCCATGACCATGGCCCGAAGAACCTCCTCAATAATCTCTCAGTTATGCACCGGCCCCTCTCCTCTCAACTCGTACTGCCATACAGCCGGATTTATCACCTCCTTCTTCCGAAGCCTGTGGGGCGGTTTCGGAAAGCCGCGCACATTTTATCCTACAATGCCCGGCTTGGGAATCTCTCCAGAAACCACTTTATGCCGCATACAACGCCGCTGGGGTTCTTCGGTCCACTTCACCTTAAACCCCTCCTCAACCACCCCAAATTACTCAGAGCGTTCGGTGCATTTGTGGAGGCGGCAGGGCGATTTGATTGAAGTTGACGACTGGTACGCACGCCTTCCCACTCTCTCTTTCTTTTTCCTTCCTTCCTCATCTCTAGTTTTTCTCTTTATGAAACAGTCTACACTATATGACAATGATATTTCTTTTTCATCTCTCTTTCTCTCTAAACAATCACATAACCCCATCCTAAGAAACGCGATTCCAACTAATATTACTCTATACAATACTCTTAGACAACAAGTTACCGTTAATCACACCTCTTTACTTATAAAATGCGATAGCTATAAAACCACTGCTAGATACATAGAACCCCCACAATTCTAACTGCTACCATAGCCACACTAGGCCCACATGTAGCGAAATAATTGACTGTCATCATCATCACCCCCCTGATTTGTGGTTTTCTTCCCATCCACTTGGTTACTGGCTCCCAAAAGCCATTGTTTGGACACTTCAAGGTTTGTCCCACCATCCAATTTTGAATGTCACGAACTTCAACCTTCCCCTGCTACTGCACCATAGCAAGTCAATCACGTGGCACTGCTCAAGACCCACTCAAAAAGGTGATCAGGAACAGTGATGCACAAGACACCGGCCACGGCGGTTGTATGGTAATGGGAATGGCCTGCAAACAAGGTGCAAACAAAAAGGAGTCAGGGATTGAATGCTCGCCTTTCTTGTAATTGAAGTCCATCCGGATCCCTGATCCCAGTGACTTATAGCACAGAACAGTGCGAGAAACAATTGATATTGTCTGGAGAACACAATGCGGAGAGGACCCCCGGGAACACGGAAGGGGGGGAGAAAATGCGATGAGGATTGAGTTGAAGAGTCATTGAAGTACATTAAATGACTCGAACGACTCGAACAACAGCAGGGAAGATGAATCAAGATGAGTCAGATAGTCAGCAGAGTCAGGGTCAAGTCAGGATGTCAGAGAGGGAGTCCGAAATCCGGGAGAGTGTCCAAAAACGCGCTGAGGATGCGGTGTCGTGACAAAAGATCAAAAGAACGTCATTCATTATGTAAGAATCGTAAAATCTTGTGCTTTTCAGATCCACACAAACCCCCCTACTCTTCATCATTACCTTCTGAAAGGGGGGATAAGAGTTACTCATATTTGAGTTACTGCGATTAAAGAGTAAGAAATAAAATAAGCAATGGACTGAATCCCTATATATTCAGCAATCCAATAGATGCTCACTCAAAGCAGATTTCAACGAGAGCAGGTCTTCATTGAAGCAAGCTGGGAATATCACCAACTGACACTGCCATTCTGACAGAGTCAGTAGATGCAAAATGTTACCAAAATGTCAGGCTTGTATACTATAATGAGCATGAAGCTTCACTCAAGGATCACACAACAATTGAGGTAGCACTTCTACGTGAATTAATGGGATAGGAAAGGTTGTCTCCACAGGGAGGGGAGACTCCTCTTTTATACTTAGAAGCATGGCTGTGTAATCTATGGCTATGTAAGTAGAAATGTGAGGCTCTGTAAGGAGCCAGGCTATGAACTGACAATGAAAGACCAGGATATAACATGTCAAGTGGTTTTGTTTCACCACGAATAGGTGCCATTTAAGGGTCATCATGAGTTCACCCATGGGTGACCTGGTTCTTTGACAGCAGGTACAGTGGTGGCAAAAATACTGCAACATGGTGTTCTGAGCTTGTGGCTGGTCCAATCATCTCAGACCAAAGAGAGGACATAAACTTGGAGTGATTTGAAGATTTTTGAGATACTTACCCAGTTACCATATATGGTAACTCGACCGAGACGAATTTTTCAATTATTAAATTTTGCACACTTTTTTGAGACTGCCTCAAAACTAAAAACTGTTTATATGGCATGAAATTACTTGTAAAAGTGACCTTCACCAAAATTTGGTTCACCTAAACTGCCTGTGATTTGAGCTCGCAATGTAACACACAAAGTGCCAAGTTTAGGCTATTTTGGACATTTTTTGAGATTTTTGCTCAAAATGACCAACTTGTGAGCCCCATTGGGGGCTCAAAACACAAGTGATTGGTGTCAAATAAAATATGGTTGTGGCCATATTTTCAAGTACTTTCATGCCATATAAACGATTTTTTGATTTTGAGGCAGTCTTACAAAAGTGTCACAAAATTTAATAATTAAAAAATTCGTCTTGGTCGAGTTACTATATATGGTAACTGGGGAAGTGTCTCAAATCTTCAAATCACTCACAGTTCATGTCCTCCCTTTGGTCTGAGAGGATTTGACCAGCCACAAGCTCAGAACACCATGTTGCAGTATTTTTCACCACCACTGTACCTGCAGCCATTTTTCTTGAATCTGGATCCATCTGGGTCAGTTTCCATGGGTGAATCCAGTCTGCAGGTTGTATGACCTGCAGGTCTGTAAGTACCTGTGGGTTTTTCAGAGCATAGGTACCTGCAGGATACTCACAGGTACTTGTGGTTTGAAAACAGCTTAAAATGTTCGATTATGGCATAAAATAAACATACCTCGTATATTAAGCAGATGCCTTGTATCAGTATGCACCTGTTTGCTTTTCGCACGCCACCGCTTTTTCCCGTTCTACCGTTCTCTCGGTCGCGTCAAGGCTCTTCCTTACAGTTATTTTCTTCCATTTTTCCCATGCTCTGGCTGGCAGCTCCCATTTGGGAAGCTCAGTTCCATTTAATCTTCGGGGTTTGCCTTCATCAGAAATTAGCTTCGATCCAGAGAGCTGGACGCTATTCTCGACTTCCCCGATCAGCCGCTTAACATCCGTTCAAAAAGGATGCTCCTTCGCCTTCGCCTTCTTCCTCCCTCCCACTCCCACCATCTCCATCACAGCATATTTCGTCTCCCCCCGCTTGGTCTTTTCATTTTTTTCTTGCTCCAGCTACGTACGCAAGCACATAGACGTTCCGCCTGCCGTTCAATATGCACGAATCTCCACAGCTGAGCACCCATAGATAAAAGGTGCGCACAGCTCCGTCGTTCCGCCTCTTTACACATGTTTCTCTACGATATGGCATTAGGTCTTGACCACAGATGCTACAAATGAGATCAGCAAGTTGATTTCCCTCGCTGTTCGTTCAATATTTCATACGATTGAGTCGCTTAATTCCCCTTCGGTTATATGTGTCTTGGATAGTCTGATGACCTTTTATTTTAGTCCCCCAGGTATTCGGAGTCGTTCCTGCGACCATGGTACTGAGGAGGTAAGTTGCCTCCACATACTGTTCAACCCCATTCGTTCAATGTTTCTTTTAATTGACCCCAACTTTGGTAATGCGTTCTTGCAACCTTTCACTTCAGTGCCCCTGTTTTCGTTTTGCACTGTTTTCCGAGACTTTCCCGGGACCATATTGCGGCGTCGAGGTAAGCTCCTTCCACACGTTCAAATACCCAACTCAACCGTCTCTACGTGCTTGAATATCAGACTTTACTTAAAATTTGACCTTCCGGTGAGGATGCCGTTTGGACTGGCGCCTCTAAATATCTTTCCATCTGGATGTTGCTGAAACGGTGCGATGTGAGGTAGCGAACTTAGGTCGATCTTCAAGTCTTCATTTGCTATATCCTACTGATGAATGCTCTTGCGATCCTACCTTACTTTCCCACCGACTTCTCAGCAACATTCGGGGCGTCACTTCTCGAGTTCTAGCAAGTATTCCCTCCGAGTTGACTCAAATAGTCATATTCTTACTTTTAGACTGTCCAGCTGTCTGTAAATCTGGAATATTTTCCTCTGCAGGTACGATTGGTCCCACAACTCCCACATGCCTGTATCTGACGTAAGAAATTCCCCACTGCGCAGTTCTTTCCTTTTTTTAAATTTGTTTTTCCTATCGCTGCACGCCCACGTTCTCGCTAACATCCCATCGCTAGATTGTACTACGCCATCATCTATGCTGCCTTTGCTATTCCTGGCACGGCACGAAAATTTGGTATTCCGTTTTGTTGCGTTCCCGTGAGCTGCCCAACGCGTTTCAGGTATGTCTTGGCTTATCCTTGCTCCTTCTTAAGCAGCGCTCACTTCTTTGACCAAGCACGTGGTGAACCTTCATGTTCAATTTTTGGCCTCCTGCGAGCAGGGATACTAGGCGGTGGCGCTTTGCTATCCAGGGGTGGATGTTAATGCAGTACCAGGTTTAATACGTCTGCATCGACCTCGAGGATCGATCAAAATCCCTGCTGTCCAGCATGCACTGTAAGGACGAATGGGATGTGTTGTTGATGGGTTACCTGATATCCTTCACTCTGCAACACGGATACTAACCTATTCCTGCAGTCCCCACGCGTTGACGTACCACGGCATGCCCGCTACCAACGCCGTATTTTCATTCTTGAGTTTTGAGCGCCCGGAGAGGCCAGTTTGACTGTAGTTGCATGTGGGCTCGCGCTTGACGCCAACGTAAGAACTAATGCACAGCGTTGTAACAGCTCACTCCCGATTCAAGCTGCTGTCTGTAAGTTGTATGTCTTCTCATGTTTCGAGTTCTCACACTTTCCATTCAGTTTTAATTCTGTTGTTCCCTGACCACTATTCGTTTACAGATAGGTGTCGATCGCTCCAGTAATTATTCTGCATGCCTCTCTAACCTAATTCGCAGTGTGTTGTGTAGCTTAGAATGAGTTCTCGCATTGAACTGTGACCTGATATATTATATAGATACATGTATACCTGAATACCCCACTTCAGTGGATTGATTTTGCGAATGCGCTCTTGCTTTACTTTATTTCTGCCAAGATGTAGAACTCAGAGTTCGATTCTCTACCTCAAACAGAGGGAGCTGTCGTTTGTTATGGAGTTGGTAAGCATGGGATAGGCCAATGACTCTCGTGTGTTCGGTCTTTACCTGTTTGACTACAGTATATATGCTTTGAAAACATTTCTCCTTCGGGTAGCTGGTTATCTTTTGACATGTCGCAGAGTCTACACCTGTGCCAAAGCGAAGCGAAGGCATATCTTGTATCAATTTGTTTGTCTTGTCAGTTATCTTGAGGCATCTACATTTGTTCTTAATGTTCTCAATAAAGTCAGCACGAGGAATTGTACTGGGAAGATCCACCCAGGACCCCAAGATCATTGTGCACAAGTTTATTCATCCTAAAGGGAATGCTGTATGAGAGAAGAATGGCAGATGGAATACACATTCATGGCAATGTGATAGACCATGGACTCATCAGTGAGTGAATAGTATTTGTTGAGCATTGTAAGGCCACATAAAGCTGCCACATGGATGGCAAGGGGACAGGAAGTTCCATCAATGAAGTCATCAAGGCTGCCAGTGATGATATCATATATGCGAGTGACCTTATGAATGAGTGGGATGCAGCTGTGGGACACTTCTTCAGTGGCAATGAGGAAAACCTGAAATAGTAATGAGTAAAAAGTAGGTGAATGGAAATGCAAGAAACTTGGATCAAGCAGCAGCTCCAACTCCTTGAGAGGTTCCCATTTCTGCGTCAATAGCTCGAGGCAGCCCAGGTGAGTGCTGTGTGAACAATTGTGCACTTCCATGCTATAGGCATCTTGAGAGGCTCTTTGAGTCCCATGGCCTGCTTAAGAAGCATCACTGTGCTATTCCATATCATGAATTTTACTATTTGAGCACTCAAAAGTCTAAATGTTGCCTCAGAAAATCGCACCTGGATCTGTAGGTGACCCATGGGAGACAGGTACCTGATACACAGGTCAGCAGACCCATGGGTCAACCCATGAGTACTTGCAGGTAACCCAGACTTGTGGCAACCCTTAGTGCCATTCCATTTGGGTAGAGTAACATGTTATGTTATAATGCTGTGTTTTCTGTCTAGTTTTACCTCTGGAAGTTGAGGTGCACCAGACTGAGCAGTTCAGGTTGGCAAAGGAATGCACTTCATTGAAACTAGCTATCAACTATATCCATAACACCAGCTCAAGTGATCACATCATGCTCTCAGTCTCAAGGGCATGATGTGACACAAGTGACCCTGCTGGTGTGTGAATCTGACCACATATGGCACACAATTGTTCAAAGCCAACAGCTTCAATTAAAATGTCCCTCTGACTCAGATTTCATTCATTTACAAGCCCAAAAGAATGCAGGCCTGAACACTGTCTGAGGCATTTCCATATGAGGCAACCACAGTGCAGAAGAAAGGCAGTCATGGCACATGATTCTTGGAAGGGAAAAGGTTTGTTTTCAGGTGTGGCAACTGTTTCAGACTTTGTGTGCAATCCACTTGCATAGACTCAGAAACCTCCCAAAATACTTCTTCACAAAATTGGGATATTGAATTTAGTGGGAAGAGAAGAGTCAAGACAGCAAAATGGAGTAGACCAGAAGGAGTTAAAACCAAATAACCCCAATGTATTGAGCAGTAGATCTTACCAGAACACATAATCAGTATCCCACCATAATCCTGAAACCTTTGTATCCACATTGCCAATGTAATATGGGACAAGATGAATCTATTTGATGCAGAAAATCAGGTTAGAGTAATATTAAATCCTGAGGTGGCAGAGTATAGTGAACATCCAGAAGATAGCAAAGTAACTAACTGCTTTGTACTGAGCATTCGAGTGTATAATGACAATTATCCACATTACTAACTGTGTTTAAATTGAACCAGTGTTATCTGAACCAGGTCAAGGGTCAACCACAGTTGACCAAATTTGACCTTTGCATGCAGGTCAACCTTGTTAACTGCAGTTTGACTGTTTCCTTGACCCTTCCCATTTTAGAAATATCTGCCACTGGTACAGTGAAATGATGCACCAAAGTGCAGCAGTGAAATCAAATACAGAAGAGTTAGATGACGTCTACACTCCAATATATCTCAATTCAACCACTAACAACTCCAATGCCTTGTGTGTATGTTGAGAGGGATAGGACAGTCTTATCATCCTTCAATCTCAATGAGTTCTTTAAAACCTTTGCCATTTCACATGATATGGTGCAGTGAACAATGCCAATATATTTATTAACCTAGATACTACCCACTTGAATGCTTTGTTAGACTTCAAAACTATGGCACAAGGCCCCAACACAAGAGACTTATACTGATCCTTTAGAGCCAAAGGACAAAGTCTTATCAACCAGTTAAGCTCAAAATGAAGATATCAGGCTATAGCTGTGCCTGAGAGGTCTAATATAATGCCAACAGCAGATTGGGGCTCACTGCCCTCTCTACTTTTATATGCAGGTATTTATATTGTACAACACAGCCTTCATAAATGAAACTATTGTAAAGATCCACCCCAAACTCTGGGTTTTCCATAGCAGATCACTGCCTAAGGCTGCCTACATTGAGTCTGTCATTCATCCTGTTTGGTCCCAAGCTCCAAGTCATTTTGAGCTGAAACCGAGATAATCCCGGAGGAATAATACAGCAGGTTGTGATCTCCTGTGTCGATGTCAATTTCCATGGCATTTCTGACTACCCAGGACACAGGTAATGATGCCCAGGCCCATTCTAGATGTCCTAGATGATGCCTAGAGGTCCCCCGACGGTGTTTAGCTGTCTCTGACCTCAGATGGCACCCACAAGTGCCAAAAGAATTCCCACAGTTTCCAATAAGGTAACCTAGTTCCCCTATTGAATGTATCCTCTTCCAAATATTCCTGAGAGTGAAGCAGAAGTTAATGTCTTGTCCTATAGCTGTACAGATATTCCTTCCAATGTCCCATGTGTTTATTTGATGGCCTATGCATCTATGTTATGCTCAAACCTGTTGCACAGATTGTACAACTTGCAGGAGTATTCCCATAGCCAGTGTGGTGAATATTATGTTTAAATCTGGTGTTTCAGTGTCCAACAGCCTAGCACTCAGTCCTGGGATAGACTAGCACTCTACTAGCACTACACTATATCCTTATTGACATGTTCTATCAGTTTATTTGACTGAATGGTCGCAAAATTCAATTATTTTCAGGCATGTTCAAATCCATGCCTTATCAACGGTCAGCAGGAAAGCTGCAGTTAACTTCTGACATTGGCAAATTTTCTGGGACAGCATGGCCGCATGAGTAAGTTGGATGTATCATTTTAATGTGCAGGGACATCCTATGCATTTTGTGGTACATACTACTAGGTATTTGGGAGGTGCTCAGGGTTCCATATTGCTCTTTAGGAGAATTCTGCATAAGTAGGAAGTATGTTAGAACTCTGATAACATATTCCCAAGAACTTGGCACTCTGACAACCAAACAGCAGTCCATCCAAACTCATCACCTCTGTTGCTGATGTCTTCCTCTTCCTCCGATTTGCTCAGTACTTTCAGCTCCATCAGGGCACATTTCTGGATACAATCATGCTGATCAACAAAAGTCTTGATGCCTTCCTTGCCATGATCTCCAGCCCCACTCTTCCTGCAGGAGTTGTAAGACTGACGAACCAGATGAAATACATCGTGCATACCCATTAAGTGTATGTGACATAAGACCAAACAAGATTGATACCTCGTATATTAAGCAGATGCCTCGAATCAGATTGGACATGTTTGTGTCCTCCCTGATTTGTGGTTTTCGTCCCGTCTACTTGGCTACCAGCCCCAAATCCGTTATCTCGGTCGCCTCAAGGTTTTTCTTCCCACATTTAATTTTGGACATCACGAACTAACTTCAACTTTCCCTTTTCCGTACTGCTGTGTCGCTCCACTCGAGCGCTCAAGGCCCGCTCAAAAGGCTGGCCTGTCTAACATTGCTTCGCTTCGCTTCCTCCCACAATCCTCCCGCCATCCACAGGTGCTCAACTGCCGTCCTTCATCGAGTGAACCCCTCCCAAAGATGTAGCAAGGTCCTAGCGCTCATCAAGATCTCACGCAATTAAGCAGCCGTTCTCAATCCGGTTCCGAACGGCCGTCTTCAATGAATCAAGCGGTGAGCAAGATCTGACGAGCACCAAGACCGAGGATGATTAGGCAACGTATTCCAATGCTATCTGAAGCTCGCTGCGCTCCCTCTTTTCGTTTCATTCGATGCTTAACGACTGTAATTGCGTGCTCAGCCCCACCACAAGATCCAACGAGCGTCGATACCCGGCATCAAACCCGAAGCACCGCAACTTCCCAATACTCAACCGCAACTCCGCTTTGACCTCTTACTTGACCAAACACGGAACGCCCGGGTTGTTTCTCGAGCCTCCTGCGCATGCGGCTTCGGAAGGATAACCTATTGGAACATTACAAGATCTCGGATTGGATCTATGGCGCTCTAATCGCAATGTTACTCAAGTTGAAGTTGTTCAAGACTACGACACGGCCGGGCCCGTAAAGTCAACATTTTACATCCATCTCCGGGCCCATGGGCGTCGAAGGGCCGTCTTCCTTTCGCTGCGCTCCTCGTACGGCGTACTTTCTCCTGTATCCCAATTTCCATTTCTCGCCCGCTCAGAAATGCCTCCTTTGCTTCTTTCGTTATTACATTTCACCGTCTTCCCTGAGTCGCATTTCGTCGATTCCCCTGTCTAATCCCCAGAGCACTCATATTCTGGCACCCAGCTAACTCTGATACGTCCTCAAGAGCCAGAATGCCCGCGCGCCTTCGTCGCAATCCCGTCGCCTTCTACGGTGTTCAACAGCCGTCCTAACAAACCCGCTTCAACCAACGAGCCACCCACAGCTCAATCAGAACTCGGCTCAAGGTTCAACTGCACCCTTTTAGCATCAGTGTTGCTCAGCCCTTAGCACCAGCAGGGCGTCGCGACGAATTTCCGCAGATTTGACTCGGACTAAGCGGTGCGTCTGCGCACACTTCCTTGACTTTACCAAATCACACTGTTGGTATATGCATTCTACAACAGGTGCCGTTTTCAACTAATCTATTCGGGTTTAGAAGTCGATCGGCAGGCGACCTTTTCTTGGTCTGCCAGTGTCGCATTCTTTCTCCCGCAGGTATGATTGGCATGTTTTCTTTGACGTAGCGCGTCGCAAATGTTCATATTCACTGTTTCACGGGCCCGTCACATCTGCTGCACCGTTGATGTCGCAGCCCTTTTATTTTCAGCTCCCTGCGCGTTCTCGAACGCGCCTCGCATACCCCCTATGATGAACCAGGTTTTAAAGGCTCGTCGAGCGAGCAAGATACAAAGCTGAGTTCCTAATCGATTTTGTATTATTCAACAGCACCGACACTGCACTCGCAGCCGCATCATCTTGAATACCTTATTCAACTCATGATCGTACTTTCCGATACGTCTGCGACGCGTGTGGTCGTGACATCTATGTCGATTGTGTTGGTCCCGTTCTGGCAAGTCCAACCGACGCGTTATGGACGCCTTTCTCGCTGTTTCCAGGATGTTTCTGTTAAGTTTTCGTCCTGTGCATGTCCGCCTAACGCTGACGTTTTCTTTAGCTCCCTATCCTTCCGCTATTATCGCAGGCAGTCGGCCATGCTCCTGAGGTGTCCGGGTGGCGCTAAAGTTCAACTGAAGTTATAGACTTGCTAACCCGAGACTGAACGTGTCCTCCATGCGTTGCTCAGTCTCTTTCTACTACTTCAACGCTAACTGATTACTCTCAACGAAATCTTGAGGGTTTAACTCAACGAGGTCGGTATCAAAGTCACTCCCAGCGTGCTCAGGCTCAATCCCAACCTGCGAACAGATTAATGTCTCCTGGGCGTAGTCACACATTTATGTTTCACCAAACCGACCTTTACAACATCTGTAGATATGAAGGGGTGATGACGGGATTAATTTTCATTCATCGAATATGTAGTCGCTACGGTTGAATAAATTAGAAAGTGATCACAACCACATTGTACTGTGCCGGTGGACACCAACAGTCGATTCAGACTTCATGTGTGCCATGTTAAGCCTGGATACTGCCAGATGTCTGTAGCTGCACATGCGCCGGAGCGAAGCGAAGGCACATCTTGTGCCTTACTCAAGGGATTGTGGTTCTCAGAAGCTACAGAGAGATTCCAACATTCAACTGTCGTACGACAGAAAATAAAGGCATGCTTACTTTGAACAAGACATGCCTTCGCTTCGCTTCGGCACATGCTGTTCCCAGTTGAACACAATTGAAGTGGAAAAGCTCAGTATATTGCGTGGTTCTAGATACTCAAAACCGGGCAGAACCGAACGATTTACACAAACTCCCAGATTGAACTATGTTGTTACCCGTGCTTGATCTCGCTGGAGGGCCTAAGCAAACATTGAAAAATCATTAAGAACAGAAGTTAAAACCGTTATGGTGAGGAAGAGCCAATTGATTCATTATTCAGAGCCTGAATAAATCGGAATTCTACTTGATGAGTGTGCAAAGGGGAGAAGGCAACGGACTGCATCTCATTTTGATCAAAGTTGAGCATCAACAAAGTTTAGAACGTCTATAGGTAGGATAGATAAAGGGCACAACTCTGAAACCGACAGCTAAATCAAACTGTTTTTAGTGAGTGAGGAATTGGGGACTGGTCGTTGTAATGCAATTAGACAAAATAAACACTACGTCCAAGTCGGAAAGAAAAGCCACGGAGACGCCTCTGCCTAGGGTAGTATTGGTAAAATCCTCACCGGCAAAAATAACTATCAAAGCAGTGCATCAGTCAAAGGACCGCGCGGTGAACAAAGGGTACTTGCAAGAACATCGAGGCGGCCTTGGCTGCCACGTGGTCGTTGTCCAACATGGCGCATGCCAGTAGCTGCTGGGTAAGCGTCGAGGCGCACACCCAGGTGTGTGCAAATTAGCGAAAAGGTGCGTACGCACCTTCGGCAGCGCGGTGGCGGTGCTGAGCGCGGCGTGTGAGGGACTGCATCGGATTGGGATGCGATCCGGGGAGCTTCGGTCAGCCGAGGAGGGAGTAGGGACAATATGAACGCACCTTCAAAGCGTCTACGCCAGCCCGGTGATTTTCCCAACGTCCTGCTCCATGGTGGATTCGTTTTTGAACGCGGCGTTGCACCGGATCAGAGGGGCGTGGCGGCCGACCGGGAACAGGGTCAGAGGTAAAGGAGGCCACAGACTGGAGCGATACAAAATACTCTTGATGAGGTATTGTCGAAAGCTTTACAGCTCTTGCCATGAATCTCGCTCTCGAAGGATTCTCAGGCAAGAGTAGAGCATTGAATAGAGTCGCCTCGACAGTGTCATTGCTGCGATGTCTTGAGACTCGGTGGAATGGCACGGCAGACTTGATCCATGAAGAACAGGCTTCGAGAATTGGATTGAGCGGTTGTGAGAGGAGACGGGGGCACAGTGCTGGTCTTAGCACTTACCGGTTGCAGAGGACTTGATTTATCTGAGAGCAGTTGTTTTTGCGGTGTGGATGAGGCAGAGCAGACGAAGGACGGCAGTAGAGGAATAAGCTGACGCGTGCGGTTCCTATTGAAGGCTCGATAGACCGCAGGACTGCCGTTCAGTGAAATGTTGAGCTTGAAGGGCCGAAGGACGATTTCTCAATGGCAGAGTGGTAATGGTGGGAGAAGGAAAGCGTAGTGAGATAAAAGCTACAGTTAACCCTGTCTTTTGGGTGGGCCTTGAGCGCTGGAATGTGCACCAAGCAATTGGCGGAACGTAACATGGTGGAGCTCGGTAAAGCTAAATTGTGATTTAGAACCGAATATACGGGAAGGAACAGCTTTAATGGAGAAAACCTTAAAGATGAGCGCTGAGGGACGGAACGTGGTTGGGAAAGGAGGCCTAAACTGGGGTGATGTAAACAGGTGCACATAAAATAAGATACGAGTAATAATCTTTGAAGAGCGATCCAAGCCGGGAGGAAATGCATGGTATAGAGGCGATTCGAATCCACGAGTAGACAGGACCAAAGAGCACTTGTGAAGCCAGATTCCGAAGAGGTTATTTATACAGTTGAAAATTCAGAAAGTGAAAGACGGCCAGTCCAAAGCTTAGGCCGCCTAGAATACTAAACAGTGGAAGCATCCAGAGTTTGGGATCCGACGGAGTTGCAGTGGAGAGAAGAAGTTGGTGGGAAGGACGTAGCTGCATCCAGGAAGGCATCTCGGGAAGGACCGAGAATCAGTGGCGTGTGAAGAACAAACAGGGGCACACTGATACGAGGCATCTGCTTAATATACGAGGTATATTGGCAAAGACAAGTGTATTATTGGAGTAGCAATAGGAAAATTGCTGAAATGCATTGATGGTAGCTCCCTGCATTTCCAAATACTGAGGATGGTCAAGGGTTCTGGAATACTTCCTCAATTGAACATTGCCCCTCTCCTGCTCAAGAAGCCAGGTTACAGAAGATATAATGGCAGTGTTAATTTTAGAGAATACCATGAATATATATTCACAAAAATGAATATTCACTGAAACCTTGAAACTGATATTCACATTTGTACAAGTATTGATGGCAATTATTCATCGCTTAGTAAACAATATTCACAAATATTTGCAAATATCAAACATTCAGATTCAACGACTTGAAATATTCACTATTTGCAAACTATTCATGGGTAAATCATCTAATCAACATCATCATCAGTAATTACAACAACCTTTGGTATGGACTGCCCCTTGGCTGGAACATCAGCTTTCCTCTTCTTTTTCCAGCCCTCAATCAAGCTCCTTGGCTGCAATAAGATCTGGGTTGCCTGCCCATTGACCAACCATAACAGCAGCATGTGCAGAATCCTCGGACAGTTGATTGCACAGCTTTGAAACAGTATCTCTTGAGAAGGAGAACAGTCTCTCAGCATCAGCAGAGGTTGCTATACAACAATATCAGTGCAAAGCATGAGAGGGAAGACATTATCTTATCAGGTGCAGACAAATAAACAAGACACATTTGCGCAAATGCTTCACCTTCCAAATTTTGGCCTGCTTTTGCTGCTTCATGCTGCCTGGAATGATCATATAATTCTAAGCCATGGAACCATGTTAAAATCTGTCCAAACATAGAGAGCAACATGCATGACTCCAGTCATGCTCTAGAACTAATATATTAGTGAACAGTTTGAGAATATGGCTTCAACATACTGCCACCGGAGAAATATTGAGAAATCTCCAAAGAATGTGAACAGCTTGCCACAACTGTAAACTGCAGGCTTCTGCAGCATGCTGAGCTCGGGGTAACTGTGTTCAGTGATAGTTAGCATGTGCACCTACTGTGTAAAATTCTCTAGTTAGTTTTGGGCTCATCATTCTCTGTGTCCAAAAGACTACTATAGTCAGGCAGCTTGATGCCAGAGGCAGGGGAAGGTGTGAACAAATCAGTTAACCCATCAATACTCTCGTGAGCAAGGATGAAGTCAGTAACTTCAAACTCTATCAGACCGCTAAATCAGCGATGCAAATTGGAACACATTGGACACACCTGAGATTTCTATGTCCTCACTTTCACACTGCTTCTTGAACAGTAACCATATGAAGTTTGATTAAACAATCGCTGTCTCAACACAGAATCAGACTTAATCATTGCCTGATTAATCACCTCAGTGGTTGGGCCTGGGGGTGAATGGTGGGGTGTTCAAATCATCTGTTTAAACAGATCCTGGTTTTATCTGAGCAGTGTTCAATTCTGAACCAAAAACACTGGTTGATTGAACCTGTTCAAACTGTTCAATCACTGTTCACCCAGCTTTGGCCACATTCCAAGTTGGAAATGTGGCAGCTGTGAGGATCGAACCTCTGACCTCCAGAGATGGAGGAAGTGGTAAGGTGCCACACCATAACCACTTGCCCAAAGTGGCTGATATGTGTATGGTGCACATTGTATACACTAGGACAATAAAAAATCCTTATATCAAGCTCAATTATTTTTACAAGTCCAACTTCATTTGATGGCAACATGATGATCAGCCAGTGTTAATCACTGTTCAATTCATTCACTTATCCTTGTACCAAAGTCTTTGACTTTCTTTTTGTTGGGATTACTGTTACAGAAGTATGCACACCTCAATTATTATGTGGAAACTGATGCTCATAATCATCTCTAGCCCCACTATTCCATCAGCCCTTGCTGTTGCACTGCACTTTCACCAATACTTGGATGTCTCAGACGTGAGAAATTTGTATTCCTATTACTTACCCTACTGTATTAATGTTGCCGTGACTTGTGACTTGAGGCTGTGAAGTTGACTCTGAACTGCCGACTTGAACTAAGTCAAGTTGAGTCACTTGGACAACTCTGGACAACCTTCAAGTCAGTCGCAAGTTGACTTGGACCGACCTGAGTGACTTGAGTCGGGGTAATTTTATAAAATGTTTCTTTTTGCCTGCAGGTGCAATTAGAACAGTTTTAGAATTTTTAGAATTTTTTTGTACTGCAACATCATGACTGTAACAACGTGTGAGGCTGTCACATTCCAGTCACACAGTTGCGAGTGGAGAGGACCGGTGAATATCCCTTTGGAAGTCGGATCTGGAAAATCGGCCTCAATTCGAGTCTTGTCCAGATTATTTTAATTTTCCCACGCTTTTTGAGACTGCAGAAAATGATTTTTCAGCGCGGCGGTCATTTTCAGTTTTTTTGGTCAAAATTTTTTCAAAGTTTTGTCTGGACTTTGGGATCCAACTTCCCAAGGGATAATCACCGGTCCTGAGTGGAGCCAGTTCTGAGCCTTAATTAAATCAGAAAAAATACAGAAAAAATACCATCATGTCAGTCAAGACATTGTGAAGTAATCCTGTCAATAAAATCACCTCAGAGATATTCTGTGACTGTGTGTGAGCAATGTTTTGACACTTCCTGCAAAGTTTCAAATTCATTCATCCAGTCTCCCACAATATTCCTATGTAATCTGGTAGGCATTCGGTCATTTCTACTCGCTATGACGTAAAGTGACCAGATTTCGCTGAAACTTCATTTATCTCAGCTTGGGTCAAGTTGAATACCTTGCTTCTTTGTGTGAAATGAATGTCTCCCTTGTTCCTGTGAAGCTCAGCAAAAAAATCCAGGCAATTTCCTCCACCTATTAGGCGGAACTTGAATGAAACTCTTGCTCGTACGATCAGCTGTCTGGCCCTGGCGTTTTGAATCTATTTCTGCAGTTGGCTAGAAATTTCCTGTGGTTCCAATTTTTTTTTGTGCGTCTACTTATACTCCTATAGTACCTTCCAGGGTACTAAAACTCCGTGATATATTGTCAGAATGAGCCCATAAGAGGGAAGTCAATGATTTTCGGAGTTTCGGCCTTCAGGGCCACACATCACATCCAAGTCCTATTCTAAGTGCCTCCAAAACTCCAAAATTGGCGCAGATTGAGAATATAGGCAGTCTGGATAGGTGAGATCATGCCTTTCGACTGAAATTATTGGATGTCCAGTTACTTTACGTCATAGTGAGTATATCTTTGGCCTCCACTGCTCATGGTAAAGATTGTGATTGAACCATTGTCTACACTCTCTAACACATTGCTTTGTATTCAGATGACACCTCCATGGTCATTTCTGGCTCCTCCAACTCCTCAGGTTCGCTTGGGGGTCTTCAGTACCCTTGCCAATGTAAGTGATATTGCTGTGGCTATTGACTTGGACATTTTGTTAACTGTGTCCTCAGAATTGGGATCTGCCCAGCTGAATCACAGTTTACCCACATGAGGCAGATAGACCAGATGCCTTACCCTCACTCACAGTGCATAACTACCACAATGCACTCCTTGCTACTGGACTCAACACCAACATTATCGGGCAGGTCTGCCTCAAGTACACCAATACTTGGACATCTCAAATGTGGGAAATTGGTATTCCTGTTACTTGCCCCAACCATGTTATCTTCATTCACTTGTACAAGGCTATTCCTGCTGACATTGATGGCTTCCTTAACACTTTATTCTGATCCATTACCTTACATTTCTTCATATTGACTCAGCATCTTAATACTCAGCCCAAGCTTTCCTCTCTTACCTTTACATTTGCTTTCTCGACTAGACTGCTCCATGAGTTTGCCTTCCTTCTCATATCCCAGCCAGTAATTTCTTCATATCAACTCAGCATATTAATACTCAGCCTGAGCTTTCCCCTCTTACCTTTACTTGCTTTCTTGACTAGACCACCACTCCATGAGTTTGCCTTCCCGTAGCCCAATCAATATTGATCTTTGTTCTTATTCTCCTTGCACACCTCCACAATAATTTGCTAGTCAAGACTGCCCCCACTGAACTCCCTTAGTATTCCAACAGCCTGTCAGCATCCACAAGTAAAAAATTTCACTGTAGAAGAGGCACTGCAACCTAAGCAAAACTGACTATGCAGGAGGGTTTCCATCTACCCTAGCCACCTCCAAACCACTTGAAAAGTTGCCCAAGAGTGAATTTATTCTCTCACATTCCAACTGAATACAGACTGTTTATGCATTTTTGACATGTACAGGTACACCTGCAAAATATTCACTATGGATTGGGCTTGTCAACCTAAGCAAAACTGAGTATGCAGAGAGCTTTCTACATGTCCTAGCCAGCTTCCCACCGCTTGAAAAGTTGCCCATGAGTAGATTTGTTCTCTCATGTTCCAGCTGAACACGCTGTTTATGCATGTTTGATGTGTATGACTTATTGCAGAATGGGCATGTCAACCTAAACAAAACCAATTATGCAGGAGGCTTTCTATCTATCCTTGTCACCTTCCCAATGCTTTTAAAAGTTGCCCATGAGTAGATTTGTTCTCTCATGTTCCAGCTGAACACACGCTGTTTATACATGTTTGATGCGTATGGAAATGCCTGCAAAAAAAATTATTGCAGAATGGGCATGTCAACATAAGCAAAACCAATTATGCAGGGGGGTTTCTATCTATCCTAGCCACCTTTACAATGCTTGAAAAGTTGCCCATGAGTAGATTTGTTCTCTCACATTCTGGCTGAACACATGCTGTCTGACTCTCATGTTGCTATCTGACATCCATCCCAGAGGCATGTGCACTATACAAATACCTCCAATGCCCAGAGCTCAAGTCACATCCATGTGTTGGGGAAAATACCTGTTCCCAAACAATTGACATTGACATTGTCTGTACCAATACTCATCATCACAAAAAGTAACTGGACATTGGCTTGCACAGCCATATCACCTAGATATTATGTACTGTTGTATACAGATTATGAATATACTTGTAATTTGGCATAGGTTTTGACATTCAATCTCAAGCTAGGGGGTCCTGCACTTAGCACAGAATTAAATTAAGAAAATAGTCAAGAAATACAACTTTTTTCCGTTTTACAACTGTTCAGACCATGCTTTTTAGAACTTTTGGGCGTCTAAAATAGTGTTCCATATCCCAGAACACACACACAAGATCTTGGAAAATACAGCCTATCCTACAGTGCTGCAGAAAAGAATTAATCCAGAGTGAAATTACACCCTTGATAGAAAGCAATTGGTTTATTTCAGATTTTAACACATATCAGGAAGAATGGCCAGTTTTTTGTGGCATATAGGATCAAGGGATACTGTATTGAAGTTTCAGACCACAAAGTTTTTCAGAGCAACCCCATTCTTTGAGGAGAATACACTATCCGGTCACTTTTTGTGATGACAAGTAGTACCAGGATCCACTGTGAATAAAGACTCAGATATGTCAACACACCCACACCAGATGCTGAAGCAAAGAAGTGCACCCAAGTTTGTGTAGTCACTTTTTTGTGCACATGCAAACTACTGATGTCTTACTGTTGTTACACCAGAATGGTCAGCTGCTTGATGACTTTTCAGAGCATTTTGACAAACTTAAGGAGCTTCTTCTGGAGTGGGAGGCAGACACTGATATTGAACTAGCTTGCACCTAAGTGAACCATGTAGGGTGGTTTATATTAGCTGGATTCACAATTTGAAAATACTAAATCTTGCCTGCAGACCAAGGCAAAATTTTTTCTGTGTTCCAGGATGGTCAGTACTCCAGCAAAATTATATTCATTGCAGAAGGGGCTTGTCTACCTAAGGAAATCGAACCATGTAGGGTGCTTTATACTGGCTGCCCTCACAATTTGAAAATGCTAAATCCTGCTCCCAGACCAAATGATTTTTTTTCTGTGTTCCAGGATGGTCAGTACTCCAGCAAAATTATATTCATTGCAGAAGGGGCTTGTCTACCTAAGGAAAAAACCATGTAGGGTGCTTTATACTAGTTGCATTCATGATTTGAAAATGCTAAATACTGCCCCCAGACCAAAAAACCTTTTTTTTCATGTTCCAGGATGGTCAGTACTCAAGCAGAATTATATTTATTGCAGAAGGGGCTTGTCTGCCTAAGGAAAACCAACCATGTAGGGTGCTTTATATTAGCTGAATTCATGATTTAAAAAAGCTAAATCCTGCCCCCAGACACAAACCAATTTTTTTTCTGTGTTCTGGGCCAGTCAGTACTCCAGTGGAATTATATTCACTGTGGAGGGGGCTTGTCTACCTAAGGAAAACCAACCATGTAGGGTGGTTTATATCAGCTAGATGCATGGTCTAAAAATGCCAAACATTGCCCTGGACCAAACCCATTTACAATCAAGGTTTGATTACAAACTGCAGCTTGTGTATTGTTTGGCCTTTTCCCATGCCCGTGATCTTGGAAGAAAATTCAGAAAGGGGATGGCAGATCTTAGTAGGCCAAAACCTTCCTCTTGGTAAGTGAAAGCCTTCTCCACACTCAGATTTCATTCATTTAACCATCCAGCAGAGTTGTAGCCTGAAACTATTACAATTGACAGACTATTGTTATTCAATGTACTTGTAGGTACAGCCGACACTTTTCATGGCAAACATACTTTAAGTATCTTTCCCTTCAACCTCCAAGCATTGCTAACCAGAAGTCTGTTCCAGGTTTTGGGCAAACCTGGACCAGACATAACTGAATGGGTATGGTCAGAGTAGAAGATTCTGGGCAATTCTCATGTCGATTCTGGAATTCTTTTTCCTCAGAATCATGTGAGAATTGCTCAGAATGGTCCTCTACTCTGACCACCAACTTTCTGCAACAATTTTGGGAGTGATTCTTCTCTATGAAACTACTTCACACTTGGGTATTGATATATTTTGTGGTGACTATGCTTGGGTTGCCTCTCCTTCTGCAACAAACACACACACTGGGGGTGGCGGTGGTGCGCAGATGCACATTGAAGTACTACCACATTTGTGACCACAAAGGCTGACAGGTGCTTTGTTACGTGAGGCAGCCTGTGCCCACTGAGCTGATTGAATTGACCTGCCACTGACTGTTCTCAACAGGACATTGACATGTACTCAGCGTCAAATGACTAAGTTGGTCAGCCACCTCAAGCAGCAGCTTCAGCAGCTGATGTGCCAGGAGCACCGGCCACAGGATTTATTGTCGTCAAGGTTCTCAATTATGAGAATTGTAAGCACCTTGAGAATTGTTGTAGAGCACCTCTGGAGGTGCTTTTACAATGATTTGATGACTCTGAGATGATTCTGAATTATGATGATTCTCACATGATAAATAAATTGTGAAATTGAGTCCAAAATTGTCATCAGAATAGCCTAATTAAATTCTATTCTGACCATACCTGATGTGGAGTTCAGGTTCAAGTTCAGAGAATTCTCAAACCTGCAACTGAGTTCAGGTACCTGAAAGCAAGCTGAGGCCAAATAAGATCTGGCATTTTTTTTTAAAAACTGTCTTGGCAGTTTACTTGGATCTCTGTGGTTGAGAATGCTCTTGTACTCATCTTCAGCATATCTTCTTGCTATAAAGTGCTCTGAGTGTCTCACATATCACTCAACATCAGTGCCCAAACGCTGAAAACTCATTGCATGCATTGGAATTCACTGAAGACCAGGGTGTCTGATGGCTGAAAAATTGGTGTAAACCAGATTTGCCATTTGGCCAGGTGATAGGAATGTGGACAAAAACAATAGCTTTGCTTTCCATCTGTAGCCACCAAATGTAGTGTAATAAATCTCTCTCTTTACCTCCAGAAGCCCTCTAGAAAAATGGAGTATGTCACATTTTTTTTGTGAGGAAAGACCTTGGTTTGGATACCAAACAGAGAAAGTAGAGAAAGAACAGGTGCTGGGAAGGTGAAAGATTTAAGTTGGACAAGAAGTGCATGAAAAAATAAAAATCAGGAGGCTCATGAATGAATGCTGTTTACCAGCCTTACCCACAAGTAATGTGCAGAAATTTAGTTCAACAATTAGTAGTTGTTGTGTCTCTTCATGGCATCATGTATTGGTTGTCTGGTGTAGTGGTTGTGGTCCCTTGCCTTCCAATTATTTGGGTTGGTGAAGGTCTTTGGTTTGAATCCTGCACTTGGCACTTTTAAAGCTTAGACTTGTTTAACATTGATTTTTGATTTGTTTGAGTAGCTGCTTAACATAATCTGATTAAACAGAACCATGTATGAGGCTCCACACAAGCCTTTTGTCTGTGCCTGCATGAGTGATTAGTTGAGCAATGATTAAACACGATTTTGTGTTGAGACAGCCTTTGATTAATGAAATTTCATATAGATTCTTTCTTGAAACTATTGAGGAAAATTTGGCATGCCCCAGAGTAGTTCTCTCCTTGATAAGCTGGTCTCAATTATCAATGATTGAGACCGGCGATCCGCTACCAATGTTATAGCAACGCTTTGCAACGTAGGCCACACCATTGAGGGTGAGCTCAATTAAATTCAGAGTAAGTAGGATTTGATTAATTTCTGAAGCATAGCATACCTTGAACACAAGTTTAGATCTTCCCTTGTTGGTGGGACTATTTTCGGGCATAACCGAGTTGCGATTTGGATTTTCAGTGGTCCAAACAAAGTGTTGAAGCCCTTTCACGGGATCTGATGTCTGATTTGCAAAAAGGAGAGTCACCAAGGTCGCGTCGTTTACAGGAGTTGGTTCCAGAGCCAGAGAAGGATCCATTAAGACAAAAGCTGACTTCAAAGTGCATGAACTACCAGAGACTATCATGTATCAGCAAGATTGAATTAAGTTGAAATGGACAAAAGGAATTCACTGAGCCGTGTTCGTTTGACAATGGAAGCCCCAGAGATGCTTGCATTGGCACTCCAAGTTCGCTTTTTGGACTTAGCAGGGATCAAATTTTTAGGAGGCAATGCTCCAGTTCTAGCATGGAACTTGTATATGATTAATTCAAGTTGAAAGTCCAAAAGTAAAAGAATATCATACTTTGTCAATTCCAAGTTCGCTTTTTGGACTTGGCATGGATCACATTTTTAGGAGGAATGCTCCAGTTCTAGCATGGAACTCACAACATTGCAGAAGTTCCTGGAATGTGATCAGAACTCATCTCAAGATCATGTCTTCAAATACCATGAATCTTTTGTGTTCTTCCACTGAAGCATTGGTGAGAAGAGAACATTTGTGACAGTGTCCGACACTTGTCTTATATTTTAAGTGCTGCAAACAAGCATCTTCACCTCCAGAACAGGCAGCATTGGGGTTCTCTTCCATCATTTCCAAATTGAACTTGAAGACAGGGAGAAAGAGGTAATTTTTCCATGTAAGTTTGACGGTTCAAATGCTAGACAAGTACACCAATGCAAGTGGAGAAAACCTTGAAAATGACTTGACTGATCGAGGGTCTTCCAGCATAAAGTAAATATCAACAAAAGCCGTGTGAAGTTGATCCCTAGCTCGGAATTGACTGATTGAGTCTTTCGGCATACAGTAAATGTCAACAAAAGCCGTTTGAGAGCCGTGTGAAGTTGATCCCTAGCTTGATTGAAGATGACTACAAGTGCTCACAGACTCATCTTGTTCAGAAAATGGCAACAAAAATGGTTCAAGAACTGTGGGAAGTTGGCCCTGAAGGTGACTCGGAGTTTTTACATGTTGAAATTTATTTTATTGTTAAGCACATCTTGACTTGGACATTCATTGCAATCTGTATCAACGAATTAATTGCTGAGCCATGTACCCCATGAGAATATTAAGCAGATGCCTCGTATCACGATGCACCTGTTTGCCCATCTGATTGACCTGAATTCTCATGTTCTTTCTCAAACACATTCCCCAGTTTGCCTCCAACCTCTCTCCATTTACCAGCTCAATTCCATTTGGCTCCAGCTTGCTCTGTTGGATCGGGTGTACCCACGGTACTTCCTTTTGTGTGCTCAAGACCCATTCAAAATGGGTGAATAATTTTGCTTCTTTCTTTCACCCCTTTCACCCCTCTCCAGCTCTGTCAGACTGTCCTATAGTCCCTATTCGCCCTTTCAATGTGCTGAGTAACTTCATAGGGATGGGCACAGGTATGGGTACAGGTACACACGCCACAACCCGCACCCTTACCCGATTGGCCACGGGTTCCAGCGGGTTGACCCACGGGTCTCAACCCGCATGGGTTAACCTCCGGTATGAATTGATTCGGTTAAAGAAGCGCTATAAAAATTAAAAATATTCAATACCACACAAGGCCAATGCATCATGACCCATACCCGAACCCGCCCGACCCGACCCGGAAACCCGCGGGTTTTACCCGTACCCGCGCCCAACTCTAATAACTCGCTTACTTTCCGCCTCAGGTGTCAAACCCGATTCGGAAATTTGAGCACGGCAACTTTCGGCCAATTTTTTGCGGCACCTTTCGGCAGCACAGCTAAGCACAGCCCTTCAGCCCTTTGGTACGCATGCACAAACAGTCGCACCTCTCGAAACGTTAAGCCCCCAGCGGCCGGGGGATGAATTATCGTCCATTCAGTCCCACACTGAATGGTAGACTTGGATGAATTGACATCATATACAAGCCCTAATCAAGGGCGAATTTGATTACAATTTTCTGCAGAGTGCGCATGCGAAAAAATTAAGTATTTTGTACAAAACAACAATATTTTCCATTACGACTAGGTGTAAGAAGGAGCTGGATTATTTGAATAGTATGTGTTAGGAATGTAGTAGCCATTAGATGGTCCCGCTTGAGGCCCGGCGGGATAGACATAAGGTGCCGCCGGATAGTTTGCTGGTGCAGAAGGATAGTACACGAATGGATAGGTTGGAGGTGGCGGCAGTGTGGTTGGTGGTATAGCGGATGGTATAGTGGGAACAGGATGATTCAATGTCGTTTTCGACGTTTTTGACCTTGAAGTATGCGAGTGGGGTTAGATCAAGTATGATGTGTCGACAAGTGACATACTTCTTATTAGTCTCCTTTTTTGCTTTGCTTCCGCTACTGGCACCCGCTCCGTATGCCGCATCTTCTGCTCGAGTGCGCTTAGTCTTGATCCCGGGCAGCATAGCCAAACGAGAGTTATCCTTGACAACGGGTGCAAAATGCTGCACAGCAGGTAGGACACAGCTGGTGTCGGTAACTAGCAGCATTTCATCTACAGCTTCTTCCAGAGCCCCCAACGCTAGAAGAGTATTGTTGTTCTTGCGAGGCCGACGGAGCCGAGCAGCCAGGCGCTCCAGTTTCTCGGCGATGCCAATCAAGGCATTAGACTTGGGACCAGAGAACCCTTCCGGAACGTTTGAAGGTTGAGCGAGAGGCTGGAGAGAAGGAAAGCTAGGGACTTTGGGGCTTGTGCGCACGCCATCCAGAGGAGTGCCAGGCTCGTCGAAGAGACGCTGCACAGCGCAGATGTGCTTGCAGAAGCAGATAAGTGGGTAGTCGAGACATGTGCATGTGTACGTTTCAATGTCGACCTCATAGACCTGGGATGGGTTGGACTTGGACCGCACAAGGTACTTGCTATCGCACCCCTCGACTTGTGTAATGTCGGACTTTGTGTAGACTTGGCTTCGACGCAGTACGTCCTGTCGTTTCTTGACCTCCAAGTCCGGGCCTTCAAAACCGAGATCTTGTCGACGCTGTTTCAAAGCATAGTGCGGGAGGACGTCATTTATGAGGGTGCTGATGAGGTGATCCAAGCGACGGTTCCGTTTGCCGTGGAGGAATTTGCCCTTTAGAACACTGTGCCAACTAAGGAGGAAATGATATCAGCGAAAAATCGAAAAAAAGACATGGCCGACAATAAATCACGTACGCTTGAATGAGCATATTGGTGTCGCAGTTCTCGAATATACTCCTCTCACTCCGAAAAACAGCTGACCACATCTTCACGACATGCTCCGGCATCCAGTAGCGGTTGAGGTATTCAATGAATCCTTGAGGCGCCATCGATTTGATTTTGATCCACGTGGCGTCAAATTCCCCTTGGTCGGTTATGCGGATCCAGTTCTTGAGAAGCTCCCATAGTTCCGGATAAGCAGGAATTGAAAAATGCTGCTGCCATGCGTGGAGGACATGCCACCAGCACAATAGGATAACGGCATTGTAGACTGCGATACAAGAGTGTATCTGGCCCCAGTCAAAATCCGAAATGATTCTACGTGGGATGGTCGATGGAGATCGAAGTCGGTTAACTTTAAGGAAATATGTTATTGTCTCCTCCGTTCCATTAGAGGCAAGCATCCATGAAACTGGAACACCGTACCCCCATTTATCTCGCACAACCAGTGTCGTAAGGTTCAGGTTCTCGTACATTGTGACGTTGTGGGTAGCGTCAATGCACACAAGCCTGTGGCCGTATTTGGAGAAAATTTGACGTTGCCAGTCAGTCTGGATGACAAGCAGGAAGAGGTTGAGGGCAAGATTTGATCCAGTAGGGACAGGATCGGTCTTGGATTTGAATGTGAGCAGATGTCCCTTGTCACGTAGTCGTTGTACCCAGAGTATTGTGGACTGTCCATCGTCAGGATGGAGCCTGATAGCCTCGGCTTCAATTTCCTTCTCGATACGTCGAATGTCTCGGAGTTCTATGAATTCCATGCGTGACGCGATGTAATCGGTATCGAGGTCTTGTGTGAAAAGCTCGTCGTGGTCGTAGACTCCCCGATGAAGCATCTTGAGCTGAAAGAAGCGCCTTAGACTCACTTATACAGATAGAAATACACGGGTCGACTCACAATATGCTCAGGCGCGACCTTCATTCGCAGCAGACCAGCGATTTGCTCTCGAGCAGCCTTCGGAATTTGTGTGAACGGGAGATTGGCGTTGCCGAGATCATGATCGTGAACGTCGGAATAGTTGCCCAAGACTGTAGAAATGTCCGGATACTGTTTGACGATCAGGGTACATTTGCAGTCCGTCCGTTTGGGTCCCCGTTTGCGATTCCAGTCTGGGTGTAGCTTGACATACTCTTTTTGACCGCCGGTTCCCGCACGAGAGCAAACATAACGAAGTTGCCGGGTGTAGAGGCATGAACCAGTGTAGGTATTGACAAGGCGAAATTCAAGTGCGTGCTGTTCTTGCTCGGCTGCTAACCATGCTTCGAAGTCTCGCCAGCTCTTCCATTGTTTCTGGTACTTTCCTGAGGCAAGATCATGTTGGAAGGAGCCCACTGGACACCTTGGAGGGGAAGGATCGTCGTGGACACGGAATTCGATGAGGCTGGAAGCTTGCGAAGCACTGAAGTTGTTGTCCCGCTCATTGTTGGCCTGAGAACGCGCAGATGAAAGACCCAGGCAGAAGCGAGAGGTGAAAGCATTCATCTTGGGGTGTTTGAGCCTAGGCGAGGAAGAGGAACACAACCAAGAACACGCGGAAATGCGCAAAGAAAGGTGGACGAAAAAGGAAAGAACTGACTCTGTCACACTGTGACTCTACTCGCAATTGGATACCGGTCGCTCGAGTTCAGCCAAGGAGCTTCATTTATTCGAGATTTTTGGTACAGAGCTACATTGCAGTGGGGTCTACATGAATACAACAACATATCGAAAAAAATGACCATATCTACATGTCGTATGATGGATAAAAACCGAGATAACACAAGACTAGAATTTCCAGGTACGCAAAGGGCGGGGGCTCGGGCGAGGAAGGGTTATCAAGGGAGGAAACAAAGGAGGGGAGGGAGTAGAAGATGTAGGGTGCGATGCTAAGATACGAGAACGTTTGCGAGGCCGAGGAGGGGTCACCGGCTCCTGCTTGATCCCAACGTCTTCATCGTCATCCGACAGTTCGATGACTTCCCGGGCAGAGCGCTTCCTCTTCCCCTTCTGCACGTTCTTCGCCTGTACAATTTGAGGGACGAATATGTTGGAAGAGGGGAGCATGTGTTTGCGTGCACGTTCGATGTGGTCCAACTCGTCTTCTCCGGTTACCCTAAGATCGCGGATGAGAAGGGCTTCGCCAGGCGCCAGAGTGTGGATGTACGAAGCCTGGACAGTCATCCAGCTGTTATACTTGAAGGAGAAGCACTGATAGGGCTGTTTGGTATCGTAGGTCCATGACGGCCAACGAGGGGGGTTCTGGATACCGGTGACGAGAGCGGGTTTCAGGTCCTCTTTCCACTGTATGAGAACAGCAGAGCGTTCGGCAGTATTGGCGGTATCGAGGGAAAAGGACAGCCCAGTTGCAGAGGAAGTTAAGACGCGTGTACGGGGAGGGGAGGGCGATGCAGAGGGTATGCGTGCGAGGGCTGCTGCGAGATCCTGCTGCCGATTGTTATCTGCGACCTTGGTGAATTCAACATAGCGGGGGATTTCGTCGAGGGTCTTGGTGGAATCGAGCATGATGGATTTGAGCTTGTCATCGCGAAGGCACATGAACTGCAGGTCCTCGGACATGCCGGCGTCGAGCTGGTGTTGGATCTGTGTGTCCGACATGGGGGCAGAATCGGCGAGGAGGGAGCAGTGGCCGAGCAGGGCAGTGGCGAAGTCGTCGAAGCTTTGGTTCGGCTTTTGGCACATGCGTAAGATCTCCGTGCGAAGAACGGTGACCCAATCATTGTCCAAGAACTTGGCGCGGAAGGCCTTCATGAACTCGGGGAAAGACATGGCGAGGAGCTCCGCGCGTTTGTCCGCCGGGCGTACCCAATTGGTAAACTTCTGGTCGAGGAAGCATCCGAAGATGACCCCGACCTGTTTCTCTGGGTCCATGCCCTTGGCGTTCAGGTAATTGGTCGCGGCGCTTTCGAGATTATCGATGGCAAAGGGGGTGAGTTTCCCCGGGTGGAGGGCGGGCAGTTTGTTAGGGTGTTTCTCAACCCAGGCGAAGCCTTCAGGAACGTCCGCAGGGCGCGTCGACATTTTTGAAAGGTCAAAAGAGGTATCGGAGGAGGAATCTGAGGGGCGGCGTCGACGTTGAGGCTGCTCGGGCGTCGGTGGAGGCTGCTGGGGCGTCCGTGGAGGCTGCTCGGGCGTCGGTGGTTCCGGTGTTGGGGGCGGTGGGGACAACGAAGACGAACGGTCGTGTCTTGGACGGCGAGGGGACACGGTGGTCACGCGGGTAGCGGAGCGCGTGCGTAGGGGGGTTGGCGTCGACGGCTGTCGAGACAGGGTGGGCGGGCGTTCGGGGAAGGGATTTGGGCGGGCGGGAATTTATTTGGGGCAGGAAATTTTTGTTGGGGAGGTGGCGGTGCACCTGACGTGGCAACTGTGAATGACGGTGGTGAGCCTTTTAGGACTCGTCGTCTCAGTGCTGGCGTCGCAGAACGTCGTTCGTGTCCGGGGCGGATTTCTTGCGGAGCGGAAACTTGTCGTCGTCATTTTCAATGTACGGTTCGATCTCAGAGGCATGGAATACGGGGAAGATGTTCGGCTGGTTCTCGAGGTCTAGGGTGTAGGTTGAGAATTCGGGGTGCATGTCTGTGATAGTATAAGGGCCGTCAGACCGAGGCATGAATTTTGCGCATCGGCCGTCATGTTTTTTTTGTTTGTAATGAGTTCGGCGGTTCGTAGTAGAAAGCTTCACGCGATCGCCGACTTTGAGGGAGTGGTCTGGTCGGCGGCGCTTGTTAGCCTGTTCGGCCTGCGTGAGCTTAGCCGTGAGGAGGTTATCCTGGGCCTCGGCTACATCGAGGGATAGCTGCTGGATTATCTCCGCTGCGAGCTTATCCTCATCAGGCAAATTGTGTGCGGGTGGAACGACCAGGGGAGGAATCAGACGAGGGGATCGGCCCATACGAAGCTGAAATCCTGAGAACCCAGTGGAGGCGTTGATTGTGTTCATCATATCGAAACGGACGCGCGGGAGAGCGCGGACCCAGCCTCGTTGGTTTCGTGCAACATGGTAGCGGAGGGCCTGATTGACTGTTTTATTGGTTCGTTCGCTCGAGCCATCGGTTTGCGGGTGGTAGGCCGTCGACATCTTCAGTTTGACGCCCGTTAGCTTGTGTAGAGCTTTCCAGAATGCAGACATGAACAACTTATCCCTGTCAGACACAATGTCGAGAGGAAGTCCATTATCGCAATACCAGTTATCAAAGAACAGAAGAGCAAGTTCGGGAGCTGTCAATTTTGTCGTTGTAGGAACTATGCGGACGTCAGAGCCCAGACGGCAAGTGAAGGTAACAATGCTGTTGTAGCCTTGGTCAGGAGGGAGCGGGCCGATGAAATCTATAGCGACACAATCGCCTCGTTGGTCAGGGATGGGTAGTGGGTGAAGCGGGCCCGCCTTATGTTTGGCAGTACGACTTTTGTTGCGTTGACAGTCCGGACAGCCAGGGATGTACGATTTCTCGAGATCTGAGCGCATGTTTGGCCAGTAGTATGCGTCGCGTAGGGCTTTGTAAGACTTGTCGAAACCGAAATGTCCCAGATTGTCATGAGCTAGTTGAAAAAGGATTTCACGGAGATTGTTGACACGAGGAATAAGCAGGCGGTCTGCAATGAACCAGAGTCCGTCTCGAAGCACCAGGCCAGGAATGCCCTTCGAAGCAGAGTCCAGCTTAGCACACCAAGGATCTGAAGCGTAGCCATTTCGTATAGATTCCAGAATTTTTGCGTCGGCTGTAACTTTTAGGACGGAAGCGATTGGGAGCGAAGAAGGTGGTGCACGAGTACTGATCCGTGTTGAAGCGAGCGAGCGGGCAGAAGCAAGGGGCGAACCAGCATATAAGGGAATTACTGAAGCAATTGGTGCGGCGTTGTCGTCATCACCGTCCTGGAGCCATGGTGCATCCGAAGGAGAGGTAGTGGAGGTCTCGTCGAATTCTGTACGTGAGAGGGCGTCTGCGACGGAATTATCCTCGCCCTTTACGTACATTATTTTGCATTCATATTGGGACAAAAATTCCATCCAGCGGGCTTGCCGCCTGGACAGGTCTTTTTGGGTCTGGAAATTCTCTAAGGTTCTGTGGTCGGTGTAAATGATGAAGGTTGAGCCAATAAGGTCCACACGCCATTTATGGAGCGCGCGCATTATGGCGAGTAGTTCTTTTTCATGTACAGGATAATTAAGCTCAGGTCCTTTGAAGGACATGGAATCAAATGCCACCGGTCGAGCCGTCTCCCAGGTAGGGCCCCAGGACAGTACGGCGCCGGAACGTTTGTCACTGGCATCGCAGGTTACAAAAATTTTATTGTCACCTGGACTTTGGTGGTCTATCGTAGTGAGGCACTCGGCGCTCAGGACAATCTTTTTTATCTCATCAAATGCGTTTCGGTGAGTGTTTGTCCAGCGCGGGAAATTTTTATCACAGTCTTTGGTGGTCAGCTTTTCCAGTATCTGGGTGTGCTCTGCGAGGCCCGGAAGAAAGCTCGAGGTACCTCACTAGCCCTAAGAAACCTCTGACTTTCGTCGCTGAGGTTGGCTGTGGCCAGTGTGCGATACGATCGACTTTCTTGGGATCGGCTTGGACTCCACGGGTCGAGATTCGGTGTCCGAGAAAGTCCACTTCGTACTGGAATAGCTTCGTTTTCTTGGGATTGCAGTACAGGGATGCTTTCTTTAGTGCATCAAAAACTTGTCGTACGTGCTTGTCGTGCTCTTCCACGTTTTCCGACCAGATGATAATGTCGTCCAGGTAGACATGACATATTCGTCCGATTAGTTCACGTAGAGCAGCGGTCACACGGCGTTGCTGTACAGAAGGTGCATTGCGCAACCCCTGTGGCATTACTAACCACTCGTATAGCCCGAGGGGAGTACTAACTGCAGTGTATTTTATAGAGTCAGGATGCATACGAGTCTGATAAAAACTGTCTGTGAAGTCAATGGTACTCCAAATTTTTCCTTTTGCACAATCCGCGAGAATGTCATCTACGCGTCGCAGCGGGAAGGAGTCCCGTTCAGTAGCCGCATTCAGCGGTCGAAAATCATTGATCCAGCGTGGTAAGGCGATTTTGTCTGCCTTTGGAATGAGGAAAGCAGGCGAAGCATGGGGTGAAGATGAAGGGCGGAGACGGCCGGCCTTGAGGTGGCCCTGAATTAGAGTCTGCCAAGCCTCTTTGTATTTTCGAGGGCTTTGATAAGAGCGGGTCTGAAATTGCAAGTCTGCATTCTTGAGTTTGATTTCGCAGGAGACGTCGTCCGGCAGATAGTCGACATGAGGCACCGGTTCGAAGATGGGGGAGTATTCTTGTTTCAATGATTCAGCTCGTTTATTCAACTCGTCCCAATGGGCAAGGACTTCGACGCGTTCTCGCACAGCCGCGATGACGTCGACCGGTTTCACAGTTTCGAATAGGTCGTTATCCTCGAGGAAGGCTTTGCGTGCATCACAGACGGCGTTCAGCTCCGACATCATGGTCTTGTAGTCCGCGTTGGTCTTCTTTAGTTTCTCACGGAGCTTCATCTTAGGCGCAGGCTTGGGAGAAGGTACTGGTGGGTTCAACAAATCGTAGTCACAGCGTTTATCAATTACAGTACGGGCGTTGTGATCTATTACAATGTGGTTTCGTTCTAGCCACGGAAGGCCCAAGATTATGGGTGCACAGAGGTTCGGCGCGATGATCGCGCGTACAGTAGACGAGGACCAAGTCTGGTCCGGTGAGGTTACATGTAGTTTAACATATTCGGTCAAGCTTGTTTCAGCGGGGCAAGAAGTATACGACATAGCGTTCGAGACAGTTTCTGGTTCACGCAATCGGCGCCGGCGGAGTCCCAACTTGTTTACGAGGCGTTCGCTTATGATCACTAGGTGGGAACCATTGTCAATCAGGGCACGAATCGTTATGGGGAACGAAGTACTAGGGCCCCCGACCAGGCATTGCCATAAGAAGTGGTGCGAGGGCCAGGGGGGGAATGGGGAAAGATCACTCACATCCGAGCGAGAGAGATCTTGGTCGTCGGCGGTGTCGCTGTCGTCGTCGCTGTCCGAGACGACGGGCGGCATGACGGCGGCGACGGCCTTCGAGGTACCGCCGGACGAGGAGGAGCCGGAGGCAGTGCCCTTGCCCTTGCGGGCGCGGCGCGCGTCGGCGATCGATTGCTCAGTGACGGGTGCGTACGTCGCGCGCGTCATTGGGTCCGAGCAGTCACGAGGGTGGTGTCCAGCGAAGGGTTTCCGGCAGCGGTTGCAGCCTTCATTCGCAGCGAGGAGCTCGCGCTCGGTCGTGGTGAGCGGGGGCGGGTAAGGGTTTCTGTCGTCGGACTGCGCGGCGGAGGAGGAGGCGGTCGAGGAGGAAGAGGTCTTCGATTTGTTGAAAGGTTTCTTCGGCGCGCGGTCGTCGCCGCCCTCGAAACCCTTGCGTTTATTCTCCTTGTTCTCCATGTTGGCGAGGCGGCGTAGGGTATCGAGGTTGTGCTTACGCTCTTCATCGATGCGGGTAACAGTGCGGATATAGTCGTCTCAGTGCTGGCGTCGCAGAACGTCGTTCGCTTCCCTAAAGGGGCTGGCGAGGGCGACGGAGGCAATTGGCGGGAGCAGAACGGAGGCAAATCGTCGTGATTTCCCCGTTTGCGACACAAGAGATTGTTACTCAAAAAAAAGTGGAAACACACACCTGAAGTTTCCAAGAAAGGCAAGAAGTTCAGGTGGAGAAACACTAGAGCTGGCGATCACACAAGGACAGAGTAGGTATCTTGTGTATTTCCGGAAAGGTATTCGAGATCGTGGTGGTAAGAAGCAAAAGAAAAGATGAGTATGTAAGCAGTGGCTGTGAGTAAATAATGGGTCCATGTTGGCTTGCGTAGTCCTTGACTGGTTTGAGCAACGTATCCAGCGAAGGCCCAGCGAGAGGGTGGAGGACCTTGGCGGGCCGGTCGTGTAGAGGACAGCTGCCGACGTGAGCGCAGTGTGGTTTACACATGCCATTGGAGCAAAGACGGTTGACTCGGAGCGATTCGCAGCCTTGTAGCCAGGAGCAGAAGCCCTTGCTTGGAGGTTGACTAGGGGGTGGCGATCGGAAGAGGGGGAGCTTTGCTGGGCGCGAGGAAGTGGGAACAGATGTGGAGGCAGCAACGGGTGTGGTGTCTGTAGTCGTCGACTCAAAAAAATACCAAAAGGCGGGTACTCCATCCCTGTGTCTCGTATTGTAGCACTATTTCTCATTAGACCCCAAACCCTTCACGGCGAGGCAGATTTCACGCACTTTTAGATGAGATTTAGCTGTCTTGGTTACTCGAAGGTAGAGACGCCGCCCGCAACCTGTCTTAGGGCAGTAGAACGTAGCGTCGTCGACACGCGGCGTGCGTAGGCCGTGGCGTTCGTAGTAGTTGGGCACCATTTAGATGTTGGTGGTACGGGAGAGAGAGGCACACTGGCATGTGCAAACAAACAACGGCCTGTGAGTTGCCGTGTTTCCGCGGCTCAAATCCTGCCGCGATCAAATTTCCGAATCGGGTTTGACACCTGAGGCGGAAAGTCAGGAGTGACTCTAATACGGTGTTTCTCAAAAAACTATCATTGCTCACACACTGTCAATGGAGTCACCAACAGTGGAGCCACTGATTTGCACATGCCCAATTAGCCACCAGTAGCCAGTGGCTGAGGACGGGCACCGCCGTTGATCGGAGCGGCAGCTTTGGTCCTGTTTGGCCCATAGAAGCGGTCGGTTCCAGTTTTCAAAATGCTAAGGCTTCTTACTGTGGCTCTTTGGTCGAATTCTGAATAGACAGTTTCCTCTAAAATATGTCAAAGAGTAAGATGACTGCAGCAGATTTTTTATTATCACTAGGTATATGAAATCATAGTCAATTAATTTGGAACCGAAGCAATTATTCAAAAACTGTAAGTATTGCGCAAAATCCGTGGCGGTCATCTTGATTCGCAACTATTTCTGAGCAACTTTCCCAGCAAGAGTCAAAGGATTCCAGAAGCTTAAAAAAAGCCTTAGGCTTTTTGCGCCGACGCGTTCAGCGCGTATAGTCACAGTGCGTGACATAAGTGACACACTAATTCTTGCAACGCGTCCCGCTCTCCTGCACCTTCCACACGCTTTTACACTGCTTTCCTGCTGTTTCGGGCCTTTCAGAACATTCATGTCTTGTAGGAATTGCGCTGCTCACCAACCCTGCCAGTGGCCATGCCGAGGCGCCCTAAGCGGTCCAAATTGACTGCGGCTCTGAATCATCGAACCGAGAGTGACGATCCGTCGGATGGTAGCGACGATGAGAATAGCCCTCCAGAACCTCTACATACGCTGCCCCAACCTTCTTCAGCCGGCAGACACACTTTAAGGACACAACTCATCGAAAAAGACACCATCATAGGACAACTTCAATCCATCATCTTAAGCCTGGAATCCGACCTGCGGGACTTGCACCACAGTCATGAGGACGCTTCCCGCGTTAATAAAGCCCTTCTATCTCGGAACCAGCTTCTTACTGCGACGAATAAATCACTTACAACGAGGAAGCGGAAGGCGGAACAGGAGCTCTCAGCAGAGATCACGAAGAAGCAGAAGCGGATAAGGAGGCTTGAGGGGGACAGGATAACCGAGCAGGAGAACGTGGACGCCAGATTCTCGTCCCTACAGGATGCCTTCGACGATCAATCCGTGCAGATTACTTGCCTCCAAAAGGATCTTGCTTTGGCGACACTCAACATTGATTCCCGAGACCATACCATTGCCTCTCTGAAAGCCAACCTTCGAGACAAAGAAGTATCGATAAACGCGATCCGGAATCGTCTCTATGCCTCACAGAAGCAGGTGAAACGAGCAAAAGGCATCGTTGAAGTTGGTTCGGATGGATTATAAATGATTGCGCACATGGAATGCCAAAGAACATGGCCAATGCACTGCAGATGCACGAGAGCTTGTGCGCAACCTCATCTATGCTGGATGCTCAGCTGGGAAAGTTGGATTTGCTGTGAAGAGTTGTGCTCATACCTTTGGCATTCAAGTGCGGGGTCAGAAGTTCATGAGTCGGCGGACTGTTGCTCGGGCCGTTGACGAAGGTGGGAAATACAGAGAGTTGCAACTCGGACGGGAGATTATGGATGCTCCAGGTACGTGGCCCTCAATTTTTGTCTTTATCCCACTGTATTCATGATCAATAGGGTTTATTGAAAGCTCGGACGGTACAACTCACCGAGGACTTACTGTGGAGTCTCGACATATTACCTTACTTGTGCCATCTTACGACCCGGACGTTGATGACTCGGATCGATCTACGTGGACTTCGCAAACCCGTTTCATTGAGGTTGCCCCCGGCACTTGACCACACGGCTCAGCGGCAGTTTGAAGGCACATTGGAGGCAGCCAGTCGTATTGCCGACACGTATTCACGCAGCCCACTAGCAACACAAGATAAACGAACGATGGACACTGACAACTACCACCGCAAGAAGATGGGTGAGAATAAAGATCATGCAGCCGACGGGAAGAAAGGGTTCGGACTCTCTGCAGCACACAAGAGGGATATCGTAATCCGGGATTTGGGTCAGGCCGCGCTGGAGGACGCCGACGTTGAAACAGGACGAATCCTAATCACTATGTCCGACATCACAGATGAAGACCTGCAAATGACGGCAAAGATTTCTCCATCCGTGCTGGCTGCATTGTAAGCCGGACAGCCCGAGTTTTGACCGTCTTGTGATGCTTTTAAATAGGTCTTCTACAGAGCGCTCAAAGATCAGGAATCTAGCTCTCGAGCGAAGGCTGGGTGAAGACCAATTTCAGTCACTCAGTCCCGAGGCCCAGCAGAACAAATGCACGCACATATTTGGCGGGTGCTGTTGCCATAAGGATCTCAACGTCGTGAAGTACGGTTATCACGCTGTCCAAAAAGTCTATGACAAACATGACATACCCCCTCCGGTCCTCCTTGCGAATAAATCCAACGCCGCAACCATAGATCTCGGTGCCAATGATCCGGACAGCGCTGCAGTACAGCATGCCATCAATTCGAGCAGCCATGGCACGATCAAGCTGCTGCAACTAATTGGTTCGCTGCTACGCCATAAAGACGGAGAACGTGGCTATCAGGAGAAGGCCGCCATCTTCATCCAGGAACGCAAGCGAGAGCTGTAGGGCCTTGATGAGCCGACCAAGTTTCCGGATGTATCCAATACCCGGTACGGGTGCTACACATATGCCGCCGCCGAGGTTGTTTGTTTTCACGGTATCATCCAGGAGCTCGTGGAACAAATCATCGATGCAAAGACCAAGTCGGGGCAGAAGAACCACGTGGAGCAAAATGTTCTCAAAGGATTGAATTGCGCCGCTACTATGACTGAACTTGTCGCCTTAGCTCTCTACGGCGTCTCGGTGTCCTGGCCTTATATGACCTTGGTTCGTGGTCCCAAGGAACCACCCGTCAATCTCCTCGACCTAACGGACCTACATCTTAAACTCCCAGTCTTCTGTTCCCACATTGCATCTAATCCTCATATAATCCTTGATCCCACAACGTCCCTGGAATCGCTGACAATTAATGGCCGACCATTCATGAATAACTTCCTCTTCGCAATGGTGGATCAGCTTCGCCCACGCTTACCGCATCTGTTCCTCGTGATATCTACTATGTTTTCAGGCTGCGAGACTGGCTGGATTCAGTTCACGCCAGGATTTCACGTTGGCGGCACCTTTGACAGGCTAACTCCACTGCAACGTTCCCTGCTGCCACTGATCCCCACAGCAAACGACAGGAATGAGGGAACGCTTGGATCATACCGGCAGCACATGAAACATCATCCCAACAGTACTGCCCAGTCTTTCTCGAACCAGATCCGATGGGAGCGTAATGACACACGGGCCTTCATACGGAAATTCTGCGATGATGCCGTTCTGAAGTTCGTCATGCGCGAGGTTTGTAAAGACAGCGCCAGCGGCCGGCGGGCAATGTTCAGGCGGGCATGGCTCAACCTCCAGCGGGAAAAGGCAGAGACAGCAGTTGCTCGCCGGCTGAAGATGGCTACAAAAAAAAAGAAGCTGTAGATCGCGTCGCCGGAACTTGCCTCGAGCTTGACACCGCCAAGATCCGCACTCTGACGTCGAATCAGCTAAAGGAACAGCTACATGTTTATCGCGACAAGCTCAAGGACGACATATTGTTGAAGACGAAATGGAAGGACATGTCTACTGTTGCTGTGCGCAGGCAGCTCGTCTTGGAGGCTCAAGAACGCGAGCTAGAACGGCGGTAATTGAACGCGGGATTTGATTCGCAGGTCGCACTAATATATTTCAGATCCGTCTCGAATCAATCCGCGCTTGTCGATGCGTCAGAAACGACTTCGGATAGCATGGTGGTTGAGGAATACGGTTATTCTGCACAAGATGATGGTGACTGGGAAGACATAGCTGAATAAAAATCTATTATTGTTCTTAATGCCGATTTTGGTTTGGGGCAATACAGATATGAACAGTTTGAGCATTTTACCCCACCAAAGCGAGTCCACAGCATGTGTTTGGAAGGCAGAACACAGAGGAACATGGAAAGCGAGAAAACAATAGGGACCAAATAAGTATAAAGCCGCCGCTCCGATCAACGGCGGTGCCCGTCCTCATAGCCACCGAGTGGCTATTGGTGGCTCTGCACAAGCTCTCTATTTATACTTAGAGAACGGAGCGGCCAATTTAGCAGCCTACCCGGTTTCCCAGGGCGACGACACACAGGGGAGGGCTGCGAGCCGTGCCTGCTGCGCCGATCCCATTCATCCCGTTTCGTCTGGGTGTCTGGACTTCTCTCTTCGGGACGTTGATAAGGCGTGAACAGACTACGCCTGCATTTGCACATACTTGCAGTTGTAGCACTTGGACACACCAGACAGATGGGATATTCGCCTTTGTCCAATCGTTCAGAACGGTGTTCATTGGGATGCTGCTGAACGACGGGGAGGACAGGAAGAAAACCGGAGAAACTCGGGCCTTCTGGTCTGTGGTCATTGGAATGAGCATCATTTCAGAATGCGCATCCGCGCTGGCCTTCTGCGAGACGGCCGCCGAAAACTCTCCGTGTCCTCTATATAACACTACCATGGCTGAAGTGATCTGCCTAGATGCCATCTCTGGAAATGGCTTGGCCTCCGAAAACTGAGTCAACGCTGCTGGTCATCGTTGTAGGGATATACACATTGTGTTTCTGCCTTAACATATTGGCAGCCATTGTGGGCGTAATCCTGGGAATAAGATTTTGTAGGATCTATACTAATCAGGTTCATGCACCCGCTGACCTATTTCACTAGCTTCTTTTCTATCTAATTGGCTCACTGTCGCATTGACATTGAACGAACTCTCGTTCACGATTGCGACGGTTCTTGCCCCTTTTGTGTTCGTTGATACCTGTTATTTCAGCATCATTTAACTTTTCCATCGGTTTAGTATTCGTGCATCAGTAACTCGTAACATCAAGATCCTTCGGCACGCTCAGATCCTCAATGCAGCACATATTGGTCTGGGCATCGCTGTAGGATGTCTCTTTTTTATCCTGCTATTTGGTTATCGCAATATATTGGCCGGGGGTCTTGAAAACTTAGCGTTAACAACAATGATCGTAAGCTGGACCTTGGAGATAGGTATATCCCCATTTTACTGTTGATTTTGGAGCTCATAAATTACAGCGGGAACTTTGACCATGTACCAGTATCGTAAGGTCTTGAAAATGAGACCCAAAGAAATAGAGATCTCATCACCTACACTGGTGGCACCGACGATACCAGTGCGGATAGTGTCGAATAAAGCGAGACAGAGTGCAGTCCTTCAGCACTGGAGCAGATTCTGATAATACTGTAGATTACTTCGAGTGGGGGCCAGTGCGATGGCAGGAACTCGTATTCATGTCATGGGATCTCCATTTACATCTGCAAAATGCATTCCACGTGGCTTTTATGGAGGAACTGTTTGATTGGTCTAATTTTATTCCTCTGAGAGGAGATTTATGCGATGCTTGCCGGAGGCAACCGACAGGCCTTGTTCTAATATTTTCATCCAACCCAGCATCTAGGGGAGCTCAAAGTAACCGTTCGCCGGACGCTTTTCCTGCTTTACGTGAGTTTTAGCAAGTTTCGGCAAACGGCTCATGTGACTGCAAATCACAGACGCAAATTTTCACTTTGCTACAACGCGACGGTCTTTACAATCGCTCTCTTCTACATTTTATTCCAATCTCAGGCTATAAAGACGGTGCGTCTGCGCAGCGCATTTTTGTGCTTCCTTCTTGTCTTCCTCTTTGGAAAATGAAAACAAAAATGAGAACAAAAATGAGACAAAAAATGAGCAGAAAATGGTAACTTTGAATGACGCTATAGAACACGCCTGGTGACAGTAAAATTGCGGTCTACAAGAGAATTGGCAGTAAAATCTTGTCTGAACTCTTTGAGGCAAGTCCCAATGCTCTCGGAAAGCGCATCAAGGGGAAGGCTGAGGGGTGAGTGCTGACTGTCCTGTCGTTCTTCCGCACTCGTTACCTTTAGCTATATTTTTGTCTAGTCTTGTTGATATCTACAAGACCTTGGCAAAGCAGCTCCAGGTGACTGTGGGAAGCCTCCAGAACGATGACGACGACAATAGTAATGACGGCAGTGGCGTGCACAAGGGGTGATCACTATCACTTCCGAGAAGATCAGCCTCTTGCTGTATGTTCCTGTTTATGTTATGTATGCTTGCACTTGTCAAAAACATTGATCGCCTCCTAAATACATTGATCGCTTTCTAAATACATTGATAATTGCTCAGGGGGACATGAAGGGTCTATAGCTCACATAGGTATCTTCTCTGACCTTCCTGAATCACAATTCACTGCACCGTGTCAAGTCACATGGCTAGTTAGCTTGCTTCAACACAGTCCGGCCTCATTAAGGCTCCAACCGCTTTCCTTTTTAAACGTTTTAAACGGTAAAAACCGTTTTTATTTTCGTTTAGTTTGGGCCTGGGCGTAGACGAAAATAAATTATAAACAAATGACTAAATGATTACCTTTGTCTGAGCGGCATACCAGCCCGCATACCCAACCCAAGGCAATTTTCGGCCGACCAAATCGTCCGAGCTGTGGCACGAATATAGGACGGCGATCTTCAACTTTGACATGTTTTTCGACCCCGTCCCGAATACCGAGCCTCTATCGGAAGGTGGAATTTTTCAATCATATTCCTTTCTATCATATATGCTCTCATTCTTGGACTATTGTGGACAGCGATGTTCGGATAATTCTATTGAGAAACCCGCTTTCACTCGGAAACCGTCCCGCATTGGGAAATGGAAAAGTTTAACGAGAAACCCACGTACGGCAATTAAGACTCACCCAGCGAGTTTTAAAAGTGCCGGCTGAAGCCGCTGGGTTTGGCTTGTCCTACTGCCCAAGCATGGGATTTTGAACACATACTCGGCTTCCATATCAGGTGTCCGGACATTAGAATAGGCCTTTGCTGACTTTCTGGTGGTTATCATGTTATGCTGGGCAGCCATGGGCAGCCGAGTTCACGGCCCCAGGTGATGCTGATGGCAAAGTGCGAAATGGGCCAGAGATTTATGCCTCAAGGAACGTAGAGCTTTCATTCGAATCATAGAGGTTCAATCATCAAAAAATATGTGAGGTATAAAAATATTCTCATTCTCCTTGGCAGGTGATGGGGGAATTATTACTGGAGAGCTCACGGCACATAGGCAATGGGGGATATTTGCATATATAACATGTGCACATTGAAAATACACTTGTGGATTAAGGCGGGGTATCTTTGCTATTAGATGTAGTATAACTGTAGCAGTAGCCCGCCGTGCAGCAGCTCGATGAATCTTCGACTGGAGAATTACTGTTTAAATTAATTTAAACTATTTACAAACTATTTATTTTCGTTTCCGTTTAGTGTAGGGCCAACCGTAAACGAAAACGAAATGGTTGGAGCCTTAGATGAGAGTAGACGCCACGAGGTATTTATTGATCCGTGTCAACAAACAAAACAAATATCGTAAACTAATCCGAAGGCCTCGGAGAGTAAGAATAAAAAGGAAAATATACTAAAAATCCACATCTCGGCTCTTCAGCCCTACCACAACGGCACACCTTCCAAGCTGTCAAAAGTATCAAATTCAAGAGGTGCTCTTTCTAGGTCCTTCAAACAAGCCGAATCTCCAAAGCGAAGGGAACTGAATTGGCGATCCCACTAACACCTGGCTGCACCTCCCCATTTCCCCATTTCACAGACACAAATTCCATTTCACCTCTGTACTTATGTACCTGTTATCACGTTCTATGTAAGATAGAGGTTGTGGAATCCCAGCACCTTATGTAATCTGCTTACAAATACTTTCTGACAGCCAAATCCTGAGTTTGGAAGAAATTATATATATTTTTTCAACCTACAGAGGGTCTGATAGCATCCTAGGAATAGGTAACAAACCCAAGAGCACATTAAAAAGCTCCAATGTCATGTTAACCCTTGTTTAGTAGGTAACAGAGGTGGCCACCACAGTGTTTGGTAAAACAACAAAGCTAAGCGAGCTGCCGATGTCTGCCAAGTGGCTGTGCTATGTGGCTGTGGCTGTCAAATTTTGAGGGTAACTTCCCTAAAAATGCTCTGTTCAGCAAGAAAAGCATGTTGAGACACTCAGAAAAAAAGTCACACCAAAATTTTTCAACCTTTATAACTTTTTGCACAGGGTCTTTTCAGGGAATCTGCTTTATACAAACTGTTTGTAGGCTTTCTGCCTAATACTTCTATAAAGCCAAATGTGTCCAGAGGATGTGGTCATGAAGTTATTTCACTTGTCATCGAGTGTGACTTTGCAAGAGGTGGGAGCTTACATAAGGGTGCTGGGATTCCACGAGCTCTATCTTACCTGTCTGTACTTGCAATATATTTTCATTGTTGAACCTTTAGGTTTGGCTACCCAGGAGAGGATGCATTTTGGCCTGTTTTGCTACAGATACAAACAACATTCAGTCATACACCAATTGTCATCCTGAGAAATTGCAGAGAAAGTGGGGAATGAAAGACAAAAAAACAAATGAATAAAATGCCAATATATGTACTTGGACAGCCTCCTTTTTGAAAATGTCTGTGTTCCTGTTTCATTCACGGAATGCAAAGATATTTGCTAAGTTCAATTTTTGGTCATTAGTCATTTCTGCTTCATGTCCGGGCTACTGTCTGAGGACAGTCAGATAGAATTGGTCATCATACAAATGAAAGCATAACTGACCAAAAAATGTTTGGTGGAGTGTTCAAGGTTGGAGATTGTTTCAAATTTTCAGCCACCAGGTCTTCAACTTCCTCCCAAAGTCAATTCAAAAATATATTTTGAATTGAATGGCAATTTCTCTGTAGTCATTTCTGCCTTCAAATTCTGATTCATTTGTCATTTCTGGTTTTTGTTTGGGCCCGACTCAGAGTATGCAGTCCTGGTGTCACCGTGTTCAACATGCTGGAAATTCTTCTGGTTCTCAACAATACTGGCTTGGGCTGCCGCCTGTGACCTCCCATGACCATGATCGTGGCCATGGTTCGATGTCACCCGTGGCATGGAATACACAGTGTTACCCGAAAATGCTTGTAGCATTTTGAAATGGTATTATTTTTGCATCCAAATTCCAAACTTGTAATCTTACCATCTTCTCAGTGCTTTTCGGGCTTTTTGGCCTTGTACAAGGTCACAAGATAAATGTCACCTTGCAGCCTGTGATTTGAGGAAAATTCGGTCCAGATATAAGCTGAATTGCTTGATCATTGCGTTTCCTAGTTTAAGACTGTACATTGCAAGTTTTTTTTTTGTTCCTGATGGGGTGGCAAGTACTGGAAAACCCATCATATAGAAAGTTCAAATGTAGAAATTTGCGTACAGTGCCAGAAGTGCTCAAAAGTTAAGATTACCCATTTTTTATGACTTTTTATGACTTTCCAATGAGTACAGAGTCGCACTTTCCCTTTTTGATGCGAGGGGACGCTGCCCAAGTGACAATTTAAGCACCTTTTCCCTTTGGTGTCTGTCAAGGCTAGGTCGCAGATAATGTTGCTGCGACTTGGTGCCTGAAGTTGCAAAGTCGACTTTTTCAAGTCGATTTAAGTCGAGTCGAGTCGAGTCGAGTCACTTGCGTGACTTGGCTTGACTTTCAAGTCATTTGTCGACTTGACACGACTTGAAGTGACTTGGAGTCGGGTTTGGATATCAAAATTATAGAATAGCTATGTGGACATAATCACTGCATTCAGCCGCTTATTAGCTGATGCCACAGCTAAATCAAGCTATGCCTTTGGTGAAGTTTGGCTAGCCCAGCCAGCCATGGCATCGTGTGGAGATCAGGTTACACTGCCCCTGACAGCTCATCTTCACGTGGGCATCTCGGGCATGATGTGCAAAGCCCGAGAGCTGCCCACATATATTCTCTTTCTGTCTCCATCCTTTGTTGTCTGGTCAGCATTTGCACGTGCAGGTGCAGCACCGTCTTTTAAATATGCCGCCCAAAAGCGACATGTCAAAGTCAAGCAATGTCATGAAAAATCGTAAGATTTAAGTGTCTTAAGTATTCTTCTGTGGTCCCTGTTCACGAATTTCATAAGACTGTTGCACGGATTCATTGACAATCAAAATCTTACGATGCTCTTGACCGCAGTGTATAAAGTTACCAAAAGTCGACTTGAGTTGACTTGGACCAAAAAAAGTCAAGTCAAAGTCGAGTCAAATTCCGACTTGTCGTGACTTGCCAAGTCGAAACTCGACTTTTCAAGTCGCGGCAACATTAGTCACAGATAACTTGAAGTCTAATCCTCAAATATTTAGACATTTTCTTTTTGTCCAATATAATGACATCAATCCATAAAGGTTCAGCTCCCGCCTCGGAGAGGCCTAATCCATGTCATTTGTATTTTTTTGCGTGTTCAAGTAGCCGTTGAGAACTATAGATACTTCCGTGACTATGCTGTCTATGGTGCTATGATAGACTGAGTGGTGTCTATGGTGGTCTTTGTGGTTGGACCACCCTCATCCCACCTTTCTATCACAAACAACCTTTTATTGTGATTTCTATGATGTCTCTCTGGATCTCTGTAGATCCCCATAGCAACCCATAGCAATTTCACATTTTCCTGATGTAGACAGTAGGGGTGCTCAATTCTTAATTCGAACTCATTCAGTTCGTTTTTTAATAAAATGACATGGATTATGCCTCTTTGAGGCGGGAGCTGAACCTTTAGGGTATACAAAATAGCTTTCTAATATTTTGGACTCTTGGCTGCAATTCTTGGAAATAACTTAGGTGCCTCGGCCCTTGTCTGTTCCATTTGGAAACAACGCCATTGACAGTTGCATGACTTCACTGAATAAACTGCTCGAGGATCGTTTTGCCAATACTCACAGGCCCTTTTCAACCCACCGGCTTGGTTCCGATGGTATTGGTGGAACCGTGATTGAATGTGACAGCTGTGACCGAGGAGAATATGCAAAAGTCGGAGTGCAGGTACATTCGAGAACCCGACACGTTTAGATCAAGGCCGACATTGGACCGGCACATTTGCATCAATGTGCCGTGCATGATATCAAAGGCAGAACTTCCCATTTGGGGCGACCAGGCCTTGGCGGCAAGTCGGCAAACACTGTGATTGCAATCCTTGTGCAATCCTTAAGTGATGTCGGTCCTTGAAATACTCCGTGATCTTGACAGATTGCGGCCCAAACATAACCAGGATTGACAAATCAACAATGTGAGCAGAAATGATAAATTGAGATTTTCAGGTGCCACTAATGGTTTTGACCAAGATGTTAAGGCACCACTAATAGTCTTGATGATTCAGGGAGCAATGGGACAATCCATGTATCAATTTCCGGTAAATATCTTGTTTTTGGTTAATACTTTACGAATTTCTTCCATGACTCATTGTATATGAGTAAAATATATGTTTGGCCTTATTGTGAAAGTGCAATCAATCCATCCGCTTCTGGGTAGCCAAACCTAAAGGTTCAGCAATAAATTGTCAATCAGTTGATCTCGGCACCGTTATCCCAATTAGGTCATCTCCTTGATCCCGCAAGGCAGAAACAGAATCGGTCTCATCTACTGACAGTTACTTAGGATATACTGCAGAAGGGCTGCTTTCTACCTTCGGGGATTACCTAGATGTTGAAGAAATGATTTTATCTAATGATCAGGAGATAACACCTCCGATCTCCTGGAGATCTCTGCACTCATGTGGCTCAAAATTATAGAGTAGATGGATGGGAATGGAACCAAATGGCCTTATGAAAACATTCCCAAGTTGATCGACCTTTTCTCAGTCTGTTTGTGAGCACCCAACTGGAAATTTCGAGGCATGTACACAAGGTCATGCCACTATCGATCGAATGTTCGGATCCTCGGGGATTCTCAGACATCAAACTGATTGACAATTTATTTTATTAAAAGATGAACTGAACGAGTTTGAATTAAGAATTGAGCACCCCTAGTGTAGCATACTTTCATGTAATGGCACGTGCTCCTTTAGTCCAGTTTTAAGTGCGGGGGTCCGATCAGGGTTGTCGCTTGTTATGTAATCTTCTGCTAAGAGTGGCGATGCGGTGGCGATGATCCTTTGATGCATCTTTTTTTCTGCCTCGCTGCGACGTGTTTTCTCCTCCTCCTCCCGTCCTTTCCCCACACACAAGCTTTACGACCCATGCCTTTGGCCGGGCGACAGCTTGTTGGGGCTCCGCCCCAAACTCAGGCGGGGAGGGGATGCTCAGCATCTCAGTAGAAAGGTTATTTCAATATAAACAAAAATTATACAAAAAATGGTGGGTCATGCCAAAGGAACACAGTGAATATATACAATTACATATTAAAACACATGGGTAGTCTACTTGTAACCTACATCAGTTGAGTCTTCTAATGATCAAAAAAGACATACTATATTCAGAGTAGGACTGCCTACCATCCCCATATTTACAGGTGCAACAGTTCTGTCAATGGTTTGCTGTCCTGTACCATTGCACCTTCAGTTGACAAATAGGGAATGACACAGGTTTGGGTCAACCCGTCGGGTTTTTGGATCGGGTCGGGTGGGTACGGGTGGCGGATGAGCTGTTTTCCAGATCCGCACCTGTGGTACCTGTGAAAATACAAAAAAAAAAAAAAACACAAAATTACCATAAAAAAGTAAATAAACAGGTTTTCAGGGCCAAAAACTGTGCACAGAACACTATATGAACTCAGCGCTCATCTAGAACATCAAAATAATTGCTCAGAATCCTGTGCTGGGAGGTGCTGAAGCCTACATTGCACTTGGCATGGCCTTGCCGACAACTTGTGAGCAACCTTGTAAGGGATACTTACCTTTTAACCCCAGTGACTCTGTACTTTTAAAGTTGTCTGTTTGTATCTTACTGTTCAGTAGTTTCTTTCATGCGTTCCGTAGTTGCAGGTAAATAGTTATTAGTCATAGACACGTGATCTAATCTACTTTTACCCACTACCATTCACCTGCATGGCCTCTTAACCTCGTCAAGTCACTCTGAGAAGTGAAGGAGGCATAGGCATATGTGCTATCTGAAGATCATGTCTGCGTCCGGCTTCTCACGAAGGCTCGGGACGTATCCACAAAGGTTACAATATCAACATTCTTTGGTCCCCACTCTCTTCGAGAATTCGGGAGAGAAGTACGTACTCCTTGTGAGCTCGAAAATTTGACTCCGGAGCACTGCTTAGAGCGACCATACTTCAGGGTCTTTACCACAGTTGCAATAGTACAAGCTTGTCAGAATTAAATCATTTATTAATTCAGATCTCGCCGGATCTTACAAACCTGTAAACCCACGGGTTCAAGAAAGGGTTTTTTGGGTAAGGGTCCAGGTTGGCTGTTGTGCACCCTAACCCATACCTGCGGCCGTGTCCATCACTACAGTGACAAAATATGTAGGATGGGTACAGGATGGCAAAATATCTGTCCATCCCTTTGAGGCATGAATGCATGACTGTCGATGGCTTGGGGAGAAAGCTTGCATTTAGTTTAATAGATTTGGAGCAATGAGGGGTGCTTGGCTGTTAATGCCAGTGCAGGTGAGTGCTTTTTTTACAATCATTGAGATAGGCTCCAAATTCCATATTGCAAAAGGTCTCCACCATTTATTCTTGGTGGCTAATTCATTTTTTTTGTGCCGGTTAACCAAAGCAGATGAATGGGAATATCTCAGAGGACTTACTGTAAGCTCCATTCTGAAAATTACCCAGAATTTCATTTTCTATTGCCCTATCTCAAATATGCTGCAGGACATCCAGCCAATCATTGGTAGATGGTTGTCATTTTGCTGTCTCGTACCATCTGAAGGTCTCAGAAATAAAAAGACAGCTGCTTTTATGGCAGCCCATAGCCATCACGCCTTCACAGATTGACAGTCATACCTGTTGATGGGATTGTGGGCAGCCCTACTTCAAAGCAGCATCTTGGGGTATACACTCTTTTTTGTGATCATACTGGCCTGTGTTTTATTTGTGGTCATTAAGAAAGCAAGATGAATCAGGAAATTTTGGTACTTCATTTCAAAAGCAATCTGTTCAGCAGAGGGAGATGCACAGGATGAAGACCTTTTTTGCCACTATGTTCTCTTGTCAGCTTGAACATTTTTCTTGAAATCATCTCAATAGTTGCTCCTGCCATTAAAAGCTCAAGTAGATCCTGAGGTGACTCCAATAAAACAATCTTCATCTTCAGGCAGCATGTTCCAAAAAGAATTTTATTTGTTCTGGATTTCGAAAGCTGTTCTATGTTGTAATGAAAAGCACCACAGTGTGGACAGACCATATTCTTACATCCTAGAGGAGCCTGTAAGTGAGCCAAATTTTCCTGTGCTGTAGCCAGACTGTTTGAGTGAACTGCTGTGCTGTATTTCCCTGCTAAATTCAAATCTGCCAGAAAGTCTTGTCCTGCATGGAGAGATTGAAAATAAAAGAACAAAAATCACTGGAAGATTTACCACAGATAAGATCGGAAACAGGAGATAGGGGCCAAACAGCAAGTACATAATAAATGCTGCTAATACATAGCCAATTAAGGGAGAAGAATAGAAAAGAAAAGAAAAGAAATCACTGAAAGCTTCACAGGGGTGAGGGGGGAGAAAGCAATTTATCTGAGCTCAAGCCTCAAGGATAAAATCGCAGAGATTTGATCTGTTGGATGGAATTCGGACTGATCACGCTGCCGCTCACGGCAGGGACCTGTGAGAAACACCTCATGCGTCACGGAGGCCACCCACGCACGGTTAGATCCTGTTTTGCCTGCACACGGCAAATTCCGAGCTGGGGACCCAGCAGCAACTTCTTGCCATTGGGCCATGCCTTCTGTCACAGAGACCGCCCACACATGGCCTAAATCGCCTGCACACGGCGGATTCCGAGACCTTGAGACTCGGCGGCAGCATCTCAACAGCCGGCACCAACATCTCGACAATGTCACGTGAATTCTCAGGTGACTTTGTGTCAATCAAAAATCTGGTGTGCCTTCATGTACTTGAACCCCACCTGCATCCTGCATTCTGCATTCACACTTACCTCTCTGGACCAAGAGGTGGGGGGGAGGGGGGTTCATCATCATTTTGACTGAGGAGAGAATGTGGAAAGAGTGGTTTTGGAGACAATCAGACCAGGTTGAATTTCACGCCATTTTGCTTTTGTGCCGAAGCGTGCTGATCGACCCCGAAAAATGACTGGAAAATCCATCATGTTGACAGATGGCGAAAATAAAATATTTTGAGTAAATAAAGCGATACATTATATGCAAAAATGGGGGTCTTGCAAAGTTTCAGATTTATCGGTCGGGATTTGAAGTCACAGCAAGAAGTTCAGTCCTGAGGCTATTGGAAGTCGGTTAGACATGTCGGACTTCCCGATTTAGGAGGGTTGTCAGCGAGGTTTGTGTCTGATCGTGAATGATCGCTTGCCTCTTGCTCTGGACCCCGACTTTCCCCATCAGCAACCACGTCTGCATGCACCAGCGCAAATTGCAGAAGAGAAGTTTAGCCCATAAATTTGCTGCGATTAACACATTTTTGCAGGATTCTCCATTTGATTCTGTCGGAGATTTCCTTTCCATTCTATTCTATAATACCCCCGGTGGCAAATCAGGTGTAATAGCCATCTTCGTCACTTCATTAATTCGCTTTTTTCGCTTGTTTTCAAGAAACCTCTTCACTTTGATTGCATTTATGATTTAGTGAAAGTTTGTTACTTCCTATGATTTTCTGTGAAAGTCTGCATTTTAACTCGGCACATTCAAGAAACCGGAATCATCGGCCATCGTTGTTCCTTCAGCACAAGGCCGGGCGGGTTTTTCCATATAGATACCTTACCCTAATGCTAACTGCTAACCATAACCCCTAACTGCTAACCCCTAACCGCTAACCTTTAACCACTGTGGTAGGGTCGGACGGCCGGGATGTGGAAATCCTCCACATCCTCGTTTCAATCTTACTCTAGTACGCCCCTATTTTATGTTAGAAACTTTTTTTGTTTTGTAAACAATGCCACATCACACGTTCTGACCACAAACCACGACGTGCGCAGCCAGTGCAGGGCAAATACCGAGAGGCAGCACAGAGCTTTTCGACCCCTCCTCCTCGGAACGCCGCCAGTGGGCAGTATAGCCACCCAGACCCCTTGAATCACTCATTACGACGCCACCTTCAACACACGGCATTTTCGCACATTCTTAGTCTAATTTTTCACCACTTTCTCACTCTACGGCCCGGGACCCATATCTAAATTTTACCGCAAACATTCGTTCTGTCACTACACTACCGACCCATTTCCGCAGCCTACGTCTCGGGACTACTACCCTTCCACACTACCCCAACCGCCTAACCCAAACCTCTAACCTCCTAACCCAAGCCAAACCGGCCAACTGTTGATACCCCTCACTTCGTGATGCGCTGAGCAGTTGCCGTGTAACAAACGACTCACAAACTTCCCAAAAACATGGCAACATGACAAACATTCACAGGTTCCCATCAAAGTCACGAAGATCCGCGAACTTAAACGAAGTAACGAAGTGAAAAAAAATGGCGTGGACTCGCAAATCAGATCTTCGTGGCTCCACACATGCTACCGCTGTCGTGAAATATCTTTGAGGATAATATTTGAGACCAGGTACCTGGCCACTTATGTAAGCATCGGTGCCTCATCAATCATTGTTACATACAGTAATTCCAGTCCCAACTCTGTCAGAATGAAGGCATGCTTCCTAGGAAGGATTCAAGACCCTAAGTTCCCAAATATCCCAAAATTTGAGATTGCAGTGAATTTATTTCGCGCGGCAGTACTACATGGCCAAATAATAGGGTAGTTGGCCACCCTGCTAAATAATGGCCGAAGCTCTCAAATGGCTGCAACTTGCACTCTAAATCGTAGAGGGAGATTGTATTGACTATCTCACACAGTTGTGGTGTATGTATGAGGCATACAAAAGGTTAGAGAATCTGGTTCCAACTAGTGTGAGAAGTGAAAATTGGGGTCATGAAATGAACAAGTGTCCTACAAGTAGAAGAAACACCTGAATGGTAGGATCTAGGTTGCTTCTTGGGAAGTATTGGGACGTACCTGAAGATGCTGATAGCTCCTCCAAAACATCTCACTATTAGCGAGACCGAAACTGGGTGGTTTGAGATAATGGTCTGCAGAGCTATCAGAGGTGAATGGATGAAATCTCAAAATACCTCTCAGAATGAAGAATTAGATAGTAAAAAGTACTCTTGTTGAGGCTGGAGCAGCGAGGGCAGAGAGGATGGACATGAATAACAATAGTCACACTGGAGACTCCAAGTAAACTGATCCAAACAATGGTGGCTTATCTAATCAGTTTACGGAGTCTACCCAGTTAAAAAAGTTTATGGTAAACTTGATAAACTTTCCAATTCATGTATGTACTCCAGAGCAGCAGACAACATGTTAAAGATTCAAGATGAATAACCCACAAATATAACAGGTGAGCTACTCATCATCATAAAAAGTGACCACTAATTTGCCATTTTTGGATGCAGATTTTGATGGTGGTCAAAATCTATATATCAAGGCACAGTGAGCACAGCCTTTTTGATAAGTCATGAAGTCACGAGGCGTTTCTCACAGTCCTCAGAATCCACCATGTGCAGGTGAACCCCAAGGCGCTGCATGCTGTGAGCATTAGCAAGTGGCAGTGTGGCGCTGAGAGCTCAAAACCCACTATGTGCCCCAAACCCCGGGGGCACAGCCCCAACAAGCTGTCACTTGGCCAAAGGTACAGCTGTGAGTGGATGTCCCTATCTCTATATACTAAAGCACACTGAGCACAGCCTTTGACAGAAAGTCACGAGAATTTGACAGAAAGTCACCTGAAAAGTCACATGAAAATTCACATGATGTTGTCGAGATGTTGTTGCCGGCTGTTGAGATGTTGTGGCCGAGTCCCATGGTCTCGGAATCCGCTGTTAAACCCCGAGGCGCCGCGGCGCCGCGAGCGTTAGCGAGCGGCAGTGTGGCGCCGAGGGCTCAGAATCCACTCTGTGCCCCCGGGGTTTGGGGCACAGCCCCAACAAGCTGTGGCCCAGCCGTAGGTATGGCTGCAAGCGCAGCGAGTCAGCTGTGCCGAAGGCACAGGCCTAAAGCTTGTATATTAAGAGACAGTTAGCACAGCCTTTGTCAGAAGTCATGTGGAAAGTCACATGAAAATTCACGTGATGTTGTTGAGATTGTCGAGATGTTGCTGCCGAGTCCCACAGTCTCGGAATCCGCCGTGTGCGGGCGAACCCCGAGGCGCCATGCGCTGCGAGCATTAGCGAGCAGCAGTGTGGTGCCGATGGCTCAGAATCCACCATGTCTGTATGGAACTGGGACAAAGCCGTGTCTGACTGCCGTGGCGAAGACACAGGTGCCTTACATCTTGTCCTATACATGAAACAGATTGATGTCAGGTGATAAAGTCATGTGGCAGTGCAGCACTGGAGGGCTCGGAATCCGCTGTGTCTGACATTTCCGTGGTGAAGACATGGGTGCCTACATCTTGTGTTGAATAGAAGGGATACTGATGCTTATGGCCTGTGCCCATATTGACATTCAGGTGATACAATTGAGAGGCTGGCTCACAAATGAGCAATTTATATAGGGTATGTTGTAAATGCCAGACTTGACCAGAAAACTTCCCCAGTCCCTGTGCATTGAAAATTCACCAACAGTTAGTCTAGCATACATTCTCAGTTTCCAACCTGTTTTCATTGGGAGTCTCTCTCTATTTTAATTGAGATAATGTTGAAAACAAACTAGATGAGTGACTTGATGCATTTGGTAGGCTAATAAATACCAAAATTACAGGATGTGCATTGGTGGCATCAGGACATCAAAGTTATGGATATATTGTATGACCTATGGACAATATTTGTAGTTGCCTTACAACAGAATTTACACTGATATTCAAAACTGGAATTTTGCTTGCAAGGCTAGTTTTTGGAAGGATCACAATTTTTGTGGCAGTTTTTTGAGCTAACCACAGGACTACTTCACCTGATTTTCAATATGGACGTAGGGAATAATCATCAGTATCCCTCATATCCAGCATTCTGACCACAATTGAAATCTGCATCCAAAAATGGCAAATTAGCAGTCAGTTTTTGTGAGGATGAATATATTCTAAACATCCCTGCATTACTCTGCCCCAGAGGTGAAAAAATGAAATAGCAGTATCATCACATTTATCAGAGCATGAGCACTTACCCAAACTGCAAAGCAAGAGAGGCTATGGCAGTCACCTTGCACCTGTCTTAAAATTGATCTACAGTCAAAGCTGTCTTGGTGGATGGCCAAAGATATGGGTTATTACAGTGTATGGGTTTCAAGAGAGGCTCAAAAATAAATGTCGAAAAAATCAAATAAATTCGGAAATAATTCTAGTTGACTGCTGCAGTAAAGTAATCAGTAATGGAAGTCAAAACAAGCAATTTTGAATGTTCCAACTGGGTCTCACATCCAAATGTGGCCAAACCCATTTCAAGTTTTTTGGGCAAACACGCCATTGACATTGGTGAGATATTTGTGCAAGGTTGAAACCACCTGCAAGGCCTTTTTTCAGGTCGGTTTTGGCTCAGGGGCAGGATCATCGAGGCCTTCATCACCACCATTGATCTCCTGGTTTTTGCAATCTGCATGCATTTTCTGTACAAGCTTGTGGATCTCCTCATCTGTTGCATCCTCCTGGACTTGCTCCTCGGGCATCTCCACCAGGGCCGACATATCAAGTCGGCTCCAGGCTGAAGTACACCGCAGGCCTCAAATTGATTTATGGCATTGAACAAGCCAGTTTCTGTCACATTCTTATCTTTGATGTCGGACATGATGGTGGTGATGAAGGGAGATGTGGGGAGAATGCCGGACTTTTGCCAACAGTTGGCAATGGTCTGGGGGGGAACACCATGCCACGCAAGATCCACCAAGCGCATGGCTTCGAGTTGATTGATGTCATAAATATTGGCCAGAGGGATGTCCTTGTCGTAATGGTCAAGTGTGCGCTGCATGAAAAAGTGCCGGTAATGAGCCTTGAAACATTGGATGATTCAGGCGTCCATCAGCTGGACATGCACCGTAAGACTGGGACTGAAATTTTTGATACAGATGTTGGTGAGATCAGATGGTGTTTCAATGTTTGCTGAGATTGGCAAGGTTTCCCAGCTTGCGCAACGGCATGCCCGACATGACAATGGGCAGAAGATGGTGGAGATGACTGTTTGGGCGGTGCTCGGCTAATAGCGGCTTCATTCATGCCGAGATCCGAATCTGGTCCCACAGATGTCTTATATTTATTGTTATCTATACTTCGGCAATGACTTTAATGTCCATATTATTGCGCAAGGTCTCCAGCATAGTTTCGTTGAACTTGTTTAGAAGTCCATTGAGGCATCTGAGAGTGAGTTCACCAGTATCGGGGTCTATCGTGGTGATTGGTACAACATTGGACTCATTGAATTTTTTGGTTCAGGATGTCCACGCCAATATTTGTAGCAAGTCAGATGGTGCTTGTAAAATTGGCATCGCTTCACCGGATTGTGCAAGTCTTTTGATCTGGCTTTAGATTCATTCCGGGATTTGTCTAGCTCAGTAGGCCCTCTAGTTGAACATTGGTCCGCCTTTCCCAACTCAGTCTCAAAGCCCGGGTCGGGATCTGGAGGAATAGAGCTCGAAATTGTATCGTCCAAGAAGGCAATCAAACGCTTCTGAAATTCTAGATCTCCGCCCTTTTTCAAGGTCCTCGCTTTAATCTGGTTGGGATTTAATCCACCCTCCAGCCGGACAAGCATGTGGCAATGTAGAGTACCTCCTCCTTGTGCTTCGACGTAACCATAATACGCTTTAACTACACGCAGAATACCACCAGAAAGGTCTTCTTTCTTAGGATCATAGCCGAGGATAGTAGAAATGAACGCTTTAACGTATACGTTGAAGAACTGGGCAGCTACTGCGGGATTCTTAGCTACAAGGCACGCTTGATCGTAATATTTTGGCACACTTTCGGCAGTCATTTTATCCAGATCTAATCTCCCGTAAGGAATTTTACCAGTGGGTTCTAAATGTCAGCAGGATTAATGGTAAGAAAAAAGCTTGGGAGACCCTTTCCAACCATAAGGCCACAAATTTGGTTATGCACAACGATTTTGGATTGAGACGAAGCAGGAACATGGGCATCAACTAAATTAAACTCTTTCGTCGTTTCAATACCTGCCGCTCTTCCGCATTATGAGCCGTAGTCATATCGCCATTTGCTATTTGTTCAGACATGATGTGTATTGTCTAAGGTGAAACAGCGGTAAACTGGGCTGCTATATGATCAAAGTTGGAGCGTTTAACCTTAAGGTTGGTGCGAAGTAAAACCTCCCTTCTTTGGAGCATATTAAAAGCTGTAAACAAGAATGAGTAATGCGCTAGAAACCGTCGGTCAGAGAGATTGAAAAAAAATGCTTGATATGAGTTTTCATGCTCAATGGCGTCCTCTGTCTACGATCCTCACAACCTCCGAGACCATACGGAAAGAGGGTTGGATAAATCATGAGGAACAGGGATGGGTTCTTGAACTCATTGACGGGATCGCGGTCATGCGAAACACCAATGTAATTACTACCAGGAAGCTTCATATGCTCTATTGCAGCCCTTTTAAGTTCAGCCCGCGATGTAAAGCCTTCGATGTTGGCAACAACGACCGACTCAAACGGAATGGGACTAGTGGTGGGTGGATTCAGAATATTCGGATGAACAGTCTGATTTTCAGCAGAAACGGCTGGATCTTCCACAGGGTCGGGGACATAAGATGAGGGCGATGCATCAATGCAGCTGGAGGGGATGATATGTTGAATATGGAACGGTAGGATGGCTTCATAGGGTTGTTCCTCAAAAACATGAGCGTTGATCTCAATATCCTTATACAAGGGATTATGAGATTTCAACCAAGAAAGCGCATTCAAAACCTTTCCTTTCTGAACTGTCAAAGGCCTGGCCTTCTTCTGTAGCCAAGAGGAAGTAGAGGGAGTTGAACCCACAAATATGACACAAATGGGTGTGATAACCTCTTCAATAGAAGAGGTAGGACCTTTGCAATGGTAGAGGGTTTCTGTGCATAGACTATAACATGACCTCGGACGCCTCGCTGTGTAATAGGAGTAGAATAATCATCCTCTTCCTTGAGTTGCAAAAGCCACCATTTGGCTCTACATCTAGCAATCATAGCTTCCTCTATCATGGTCAGATCAGCCAGCTCTTCGGGAACCGGACCCAGGAAATTACGATTCGAAAGAGCAAGCCTAGTCACTTTACCGCACTTCAAGAATGAAAAGCAATGTTACACGTTGCGAGAACAGATTATCCAGCCTCCCCGGATTCAACGCCATCTTGGTCAATCAAGGCATTGGCGGAGGGATGCAATCAGGGTCCAACCAGGCATAGAGATCTTGCTCCTCACCGTGAGTGACAGGATCTGATACCGGTCCAGAGCCTGACATGTAGTTTTCGGGTACAGCTGAGTGCGGGTCCATGTCGACATCCATACGGTCCATACCACCCGCAGAGGGTCAGAATCAACAACGATATTATCACTCTCTGATTGAGCCTGGGGTTCTTCAAACCAAGAAGGATCATCAGGAGGCCGTAACAGCTTTAAATCAAAGTCTTCTAATCCCAGCAACCTCTTGTTCATGAAATGTCTTCCGGAACAGCTGGCACAAGTGAAAGTTGAAAGCGCCTCCTTGGAAATGGATAGGTTAAAGGCGTCAACTAGCATTTTTTTTCTCGCCGAAAGTATCAATGCGGGCTAGTCCGATTGCTTATTCATTCTCTTACCGTGTCGCAAACGTCGTAAATATCCCTTCATTATTATCAATTATTCTAATTCGTACGCGATCCATTATCGTTGTAATCTACAGGGTTGATCCGTGTACCCAATTTTCCCTTGCACAACTTGGGATTGAATGTCGGCCAGAGGTAATACCTGCAGAGTAGATTCGGGATCAGTCGGCGTGCATATTGTTTGTATTTCCAGGTCTCAATGCCGAACTGAGGACTAAATACCCATTTATCAGTCCGCATATGATGAGCAAGTGAAGAGCAGAACTCTCACAAATCATACCAGATAGATCTGTCATCAGGATATTTTAGTTGGGAACGAGGTGCAGCAGATGATCCATGGCCACGCGCAGAGAATCTAAGATTCGGGCGGCGCTTGAGAGGTATTGACAGAGGCACCAGTATGAGATCCTGATCTGCTTGTAGCGCCTCCGCGCCGTGCCTCCAGAGGGAAATACTGAAATACTCAACCCTTGTATGATATCTCAGCCATTGAATTTTAAGAGGCGGCGCGGCAGAGTGAGTACAGAAAGAGCTATGGAGCTGTGGCGTCGCAGAATAAAGACAGGTGGCTATGCAAACAGAATCACCCTTCGGCCAGAACATCACTTAGAACGACCAGCAAATGACTTGGATTAGGCCTCTCCAAGGCGGTAACTGAACCTTTAGGAATATATCATTATCTTTACTTGTCATTTTCTCCGAGCCAATAGACGCCGGGGGCGCTTAGAAAAAAAAATCAAGACAAGTAACCGCAACCACCCAAAAAGGAAGGCGTAATCAAGCTAGACAACAGCAAAATATTCGTAAAACAGGGGTTATTAATTTCCTCTTGATTGAACAACTGTAAATTATCCAATTTAGGTAAGCTTCATACCCACCACTTTGCTAATACTCACGCTCGGAAAAGTCTCGTCTGAGGCTACCACAGACCGTGACTGAACTCTGGTCCTTACCACGACTTGAGATGCTCGACATCAGGAAAAAACTGACACCACAACAGAGCGCAATGTCGACGATATAACATCTGTAGCCCCGTTGTTAGGTACCCCCTTACGTAGCCTCTGTAACCGACCGCCATGTCTCTGTAGCCGCATGTAGGCACATGTAGTCAGACGGGCCGACGGCTACAGAGGGCTATAGATTTTAGCGTATGACTACATGGGCTACAGATATATACATGGCATCCCCCTTGAATACATAGGATTCACTTTTTCCTGATGGAGAGTCTGAAGCCCTTTCATCACCCAGTCCTGAGAAATAGAACTCGTAGCATTGCCGTCAAAAATGGCAGAGATGGGCATATCACAGAATATAGCTGCAGAGGACATGGAGGGCAGAAGGGAAGGCACAGAGGGCGGAAGCTTAGACGGAAGCGACATTCTTCGTCCTCCGATCGTCGTACAACGATGGCTTGATCTCGGTCCTTCCGTGATGTTGACAGATTGCGGCAGAACATAACCAAGATTGACAAATCAACAATGTGAGCAGAAATGACCAATGGTATAAATTGAGATTTCAAGGTGCTACTAATGGTCTTGACGATTCAGGGAGCAATGGGACACTCTATGTATCGATTTCCGGTAAATACCCTGACCAATATCTTTCTTTTTGGTCAATATTGTACGAAATTATTCCATGACTAATTCTATATGAGTAAAACATGTTTGGCCTTATTGTGAAAGTGCAATCAATCCATCCGCTCCTGGGTAGCCAAACCTAAAGGTTCAGCAATGATCCAGAACAAGTGAGTTAATGTTATTGGAATTCGCACAGATGTAGGCTGACAAAGGCATACTCGGTCTACGGCCAGAGCTCCGACCTCGGTCAACTCCGGTTCCCCGTCGGCAGACCCTCAATACCGTTACTTCTGCCCTCCCATACCATCTGCAGGTCCAAAATTTGCCACAGACGGCTATCTAGAATCTCGACCGTAGGATCCCCGCTTCTGTGACGGTACAACACTAGTCAATCTGGTAACTTTCCGCGAGTTGATTGCTACCGCTTACTCTGCCTTGGTGTCATAATCGGGATGGCGACCCTTCTGTTGCCTTCACGATGACATGCCCGTAAACTAATGACTACCCTTCTTCTGGATTACTATTCTCAGCGCTTAAATGGAGCGGACGACTCTGCGGGGGGTGGGTGCGCTTTGGATAAATGGTAACCAATTTAAATAGGACTGAAGACCAAAAAGTACCCTTCCGTGCCCACTCGGCCCCGGGGATAGTCCTGGCTCCGCAGATGAAAGCTCGGCTACTTAAGGCCACCATCTATGTACACTTCAACTGACATCCAGACCATGACACATACCAGACACACCACACCCCGCCCAGAAACCGTGAGCTGATCCGCCATTACGAGTCCTCGATATCGCTGAGATTCAGTCAACAGAGTCCCAAAAGACCCCATAATTTCACCCTGGGCACTGTGACTCTCCGTAAAGTTCAGCAATATCAAAAAACCACAAGGCTACTGATACGCAACCTTCCGTTTCAAAGGTTGGTGCGGGAGATTTCAAACGATTTTAAGGTGGCTAGTGGCTCAATTGCGCAGGTTGAGACTGACCTCACACTTGCAGGAGGACGTACGGTTCCAATCATCTGCACTCCGAGTGCTACAGGAAGCAGCAGAAGCGTACCTTGTAAACGTGTTTGAAGATACAAATCTTGCTGCCATTCACGCGAAACGTGTTACCGTTCAACCAAGAGATCTCGCTTTAGCACGCCGACTCAGAGGAAAAAGACAAATGAACACCGGAGCCGATTCGCGCGAATTTCGCGGATTCGCCAACCACTGTGAGGTATTCATGAAGGTGAAGACCGATGTGAAAGCCCGCAAGAAGGTAATCGCAAGTTCTGTTGTCGCAAGATAAACTATTGAGAGTAAAATTCACAGGCAGAGGGTGAAGACAATGACATCCGGATGACAAGAATAGCCGTCGTTGAGGATGAAGATAATCAGTGTTTGTGCCTTCCTACCCTTTCATTAGAGAGCGGATTTTTTGCTGCTGCCGGAACATGAGGCCCAAGCATTGGATAACGGTCTAAATCCCATTATCTTGAGGGATTTGTAGAGGAGTCATTATGCTAAAGCATACTGAGTAAAAGTAGACTCACAAGTACACCATTTAGGAATAGAGACACCTTGCGGATTGCAGTTCTTTCTCCAAAATGAACAATGGGTGCAACCTGTTCTTGCTGAAATTGAGCTATCAACACGACGGGGAAAATGGACACACTTGCGGAAACCTCCACTGTAGTCAATATGTGACACCCCCGGATTCGAGTCAGTCAGCCGGTCAATGCTCCCCTCAGCCAATCTGCACAATCGAGCACTTTGAAATGCAACCGTCCAATCCCATCAGATATCATGTGCCATTTTGCCACCTGCAGAAGTTGTGCCCAATGACTGACATGGTCTATTTGTATGCACAGACACCATCACTAGTCATCCTTTGAAGAAATTTGTTGACAAGCACTGTGGCCGATTCGAAGTGCTTGAAAAGATTGGCTCTTCCTCATATCAGGGGTAACTGCCTTCACTGCATTCTGCCCATCCTTAGGCCGATGGTTTGCGTATCCCAGTAGGCAGGCATAGGCAGAGCTCGGTGTAGAACAACTATGCCCACATACTGTAGGCTACGTTGGAGTAGGCCGAGTGGGTCCAAGGCAAGAGGAGGGCTCGAGGAGGTGTCTGGCAGGGGTAGATGAAGAAGACATAGTGGTCAAGGTTGCAAGAGGCTGATCTTATACCCAATTTGACTGGAAGTATTGCGGGTCTTGGGGTCGTTCACAAGGTTGTTTCGACGTCGCATCACAGTAGTGTGTGATTCATGATGTTTATGTTAGAACTAGTCTGTTAGTTACCGCGTCAATTAGCCGGCCGCCTGCCTTATTATGTAACCATCATGGATGCATGCGCAAACATGCCCTTCGCGAGACGCGTCTCGACGCGTCTCCCATCTTCTCTGATGGTCGGACTGAGCGGCCTGGCCTCCAATTCATTTAAATTGACCTCTGGGGCCATTAACTTGTGCTTGGAGGTGGATTGGGTCGCTTCCGACAGAAACAGGCTGAAATTGGGAAAAGATATTGGTTTGAGCACGTTTCGCGCTAGAAACGACTCGCGAACGTGCCACGGGTTTATACGAGGTGTTAAGTTTGGTCTTGCATTCGAAAATTGTGTAAAACTCTGCAAGAGGGTTCACAACGCGTCCCAGTCGCGTCAAGCACGTACCCACGTGAATCTCGACTAACGCAATCTTACATAATAAGGCAGGCCGCCGCCTAATTTACGCGGTAACCAACAGACTTTATCGAGCGAGGTACGAGCTAGAAATGATAAAGCGTCTGTCCAGAGAGACTATGTTAGAACTTGACCTCCAATCCGGAGCTGCCGGCTGCTGCAAGTGCCAGCCAAAAACAAAGTGCGTTTGTCCCCTATGTACAGAGCCGTACTGAAGGTAGTCAAATGTGTGAAGAAGTTCACACCGATACTATAAGTCTATATACTGCTGTACTAAGTCCGATAGACAGCCTGAATGTCCGTGGTGGACAGACAGCCGGTACCTGTGTGCCTTGCCGCTCGCCACCGTCAAACCCCAAACGCTAACAATTTGGTCAATATTTACTAACAGCACTGGTACCACTCTGAGTTTCTGCCGCAATGTGGCAACCAAATTGGGAAATTTTTTGGCGGCAACCTTTTCGGCATTTTTCGTGAAAAGTCTTCTGCTGCTGTTTGTTTATAGGAAAGCACTAGTCTTGTAGCAATCACGGTCTGATTGTCGAGACACCGACTGATTACGCAATCAGGTGGCTGTGCCTACAGGCGTTCTTTCCCTTCGTACCACAATGAAAACAACACCAATATATCTAAGAATATTTGTGGAGGCTCGTGGGATGATTTGGGTGCTACCTTCCTCCGAGACTTAAGTGTTCACATGGCCAATGCTTCAATCCATTGATCAACTTAGAAATGATCAGCTGATGTATGGTTCACAAACTCATCCGATATCATCTCGATAACTGCACCAATTTTTTGGTTGTGAGGGAAGGTCTTTCTCATTGGAGGATTTTCTATATGCTCAAATATTTGCAGAATTATCGCATGAGAAGGTGTCCGAGAGCAAGGCTGCAAAATATTGATCGGTCGGCCAACAAGTTGGTCGTGTTTACCAACAGACTCTATATTGATACTTACTTGTTTGTCATCAATATAGAGTATCTGTCACAGAGACTAGGAAAGCACAGCAACACGAATACAATACAAAACACATCTCTCTCGACTGCCATCCCAGTACTCATCGCCCACCAGTACAGTACATTCTCAACACGCCTCCGTGCCATCATGTCATCCTTCCTCTGTGGCTTTGCCATCTGCCACTGTCCATTGTGTTTGAAGACCGTTAAGACGGAAAGAAAGCTGGCAAACAATACATCCATGTACGTTGACTCGCCCAGGCCATTTTGTACTCTGAATGCAGCAAATACTCACCATGACCGTCTAGTGTGATGACACCTCACATAAACAGGAGCTTTGGCGTTGGTTCCGCTCAGGTGAAGATCCACCATCCAGGCCATCCAGCCTCTGGCTCCTCTGCCCAACCATCTGGCTCCTCTGCTCCAAGCAATCGCCTTGAATGCGAGGACGACAACTGCCATGGCATAAAGAAAATGCTGGCAAAAAATGTGCAAACCGCATTGCCCTGCTTCTGGCGGCTGTCGCTGTCCAGGCCATCACGCTGTTCAAGAACCTGTACCTAGCCTCAGAACGCAGACGGCGCTACATTCAAACACCCCAAGTCTGAACTCTTGCACCACTCAGTGGGACAGGACAATCTCTTCTCCTATTTGTCAGTGCTAGGGTGGGGCACGGGTACGGGTAAACCCGGCGGGTTTCCGGGTCGGGTAGGATGGGTCCGGGTCGCGGGTTGGGACAATATTGAACCCGTGCCAACCCGGACCCTACCCGCGGTATACAAGGGTTGTCGAGGTTTAACATTTCACAAGATTTTGGGTAGAGAAATAAGATATAAGCTCACACTAATGCTTTTCTTCATCTCCTTTTTTCTTAGTATTTTGCTATGGTCAGTTTACTGTACCATTAATTACATTTTGATGGCATTTACAGCTGTTTGCAGAGTTAATGGCACTTCCGATCATTTTGTAAATAAGAACAAATTTAAATACCTCTTCTCTTGACACGCTCATCCTGCACTCATTTCTTGGTCAAACAACTTGCGAGTAGGCGCGTTCGACAGCGTTTTCAAGCCGCTTTCAATCTGGTATGATTTCAGTCTTTATCTGTAATATTTTTTTTTGGACCTTATTCGGTTCCCGTGCAGCTGAGCCTTCGACTTGAAATCCTCGTTTCTTGCCCAATTCTGGTCCGATTTTACTCAAAGTAGGCGCGTTCGACGCGCATTTGAATCGCGCCTCTGACCGCATCCCTCATTCCTTCTAGCTTTTTTTGCCTCGAGGCTGCATTTCACCAACACGCCAAAGTCGCGTCATCTTGTTTCGTCGCTTTCTCTCCCAGTTCTCGGCAGACTTTCTAGGTGTTAGGTGTGTTATAAGATAGCTATGATCCAAAATGAACCATCCATTCAATTTTACTCCAAACAGTGGTGTTGGCGATGGGAAATAGAAAGATCCACCGCAGTGTGAAAATCGCCGCTATCAACCTCTATGAACAAAATGTTCTATCTTTGAAGCAGATCCTTGCTTGTGTTGGCTTTTCTCGCCGAACCTTCTATCGTGTCCTCCACCTTTGGCGTACTACTGGCGATGTTGAATCATCACGCAAGCGTCCTGGTCGCACCCGCTTGCTCCACTATGATGACATCGACTATCTCTTACGCTTAGTTCACCATCACCCTGACTACTTCTTGGACGAGCTGCTCAACCTTCTTACTCACAACCGATTCATTTCTGTCCATTTTACCACCATCTTTCGAGAGCTCGAGCGTGCAGGGATGTCACGCGTCATTCTGACGGAAATTGCCGCCGAGCGGAATGAACCCTGTCGTATGGACTTCATTCGAGAAGCATCCCAGTACCCACCCCATTATCTTGGCTTTCTCGACGAGACCTCCAAAAACGACAAGACCCCGGCTCGGCGTTATGGCAGGTCCCGAAAAGGAAAACGCGCAGTGAAGCGGCGCAAGGTTGTGCGCGGCAGGCACCTGACTGCAACTGGTCTCCTTACATGCCATGGGATGTTAGCGTGCAAGGTTGTCGAAGGATCAATGCATCGTGATCAATACTTAGAATTCCTTGAACGTCAAGTAGTGAGTTCTGGTTCCTTTTTTGCTTTCTCATGTCCTGTGTGTCAGTTCTGTGCTCAGCCATTTCGCTTTAGCTCCCTCTCTGCTCTCCGTATCCTGGCCCTCTCAGTGTTCTTTTGATGGACAATGCTCGCATACATCACGGTGAAGAGATACTCGAGCTCTGTAATCGATTTGGTATGTCTGTTTAGCTTTTCCGGACCAAGCTTACATTTTTCTAGGTGTTCGCATTTTATATCTACCTCCCTACTCCCCGGACTTGAATCCAATTGAAGAGACTTTTTCCAAGATTAAAGCCTGGATTCGTCGCAACAACGACCTATTTTCCTACGGCCCCGATGGCAATGCACATGCTCTAATTTACGATATGATGGAGGCCATGAATGTCATCACGGAATCGGACGCAATTGGCTATTTTATTCACGCAGGATACTTCTAGTTCAACATTACAGAGTTTTTGTACATTGCTATGCGAACGAAACATTACAGTTGGATTCTACGCAAGCAGAACAGTCCATTCGGCAATCGCGACTTGCAGTTCTGCCACCTCCCCGGCCATAAACTCCATTTTGTCAAGCTGATGAAGCGCAATATAACGAAAAGAATCAGTTTTCTTGAATCTGAACTGCCTGAATCGGGCACAGATGTCGTCGTCCAGAGCGTATTGGGCACAGAAGTCTTCGATAGAAAGGGTGGGGCCGGCAGCAACGCCCGGCGGTATGAGCATGGGCACGTCAGGAAGTGTAGGTGCAGCTCTGGGTACCGGCGCAGGAGCGGCAGCAGCAGCGGGACCAGGAGCAGCAGGTCGTCCAAATAGGCCAACGAGCTCGGGAGGGGAAGTTGATGTTAATTTGAGGTATGTTGTTGGCGGCACCAGCCTTTTGCTGGTTGAGCTCAAGACGGCGCTGAAGAAGAGGGGAACGCGCAGCCAATGCTCGGGGATCAAGCTTATCAAATAATTCGTTGTTTGGCGGTTTGTTGATCGTGGCGAACTCTTCTCCCTTCAACTGATAAAAAGAAATCAGCTGCATTGCGAGAACATGATCACAAATGAGAGTATTACCATTGCTGCTCCCCAGCTCTCACAGTGCGCCTGGCTTAGCGGAAAATGCTCCGGCTCATCAGGATGAACGAAACAGTGTTCACTCCCACACCGACCGCCTGGACACTTCCATCTTTCCCGTATTGCGGCAATCTTGTCGTTGAGGGCGACAATCCCAGGAAGTATGTCACGAGCGTTGGTGACCTTATGACTGTGAGGACGCCGTACTTTCACGAGTGATGAAGCAGTCGACCTTGGTTTTCTTCCCTCCCTTTTTACCCTTCGTCTTGTCATTGTTCTCTTTATCAACCGATGTGGGAGCCTGAAAAACGGTAAGTATCAGTCCAGAATGAACAGTGAACGACGTACAGCTTTCGGCTCAACAAGAATTTTAGCAGCGGGATGTGTTTTGATCTTCAGCGCGTTGCTAACAAGTTGTTTATACTTCGTGGAATCGTTGAGAATAATAGGATCTTTGACATGGCGAGGGATTGTAAATGAGACTTTGTAGTCATCAAGATCAATGGATGTGGTGAGATCGAGGGCAGTTTGGATGTTACGGCGGATCCGGGATTTGATGACAGGCCATGGCTCGGTGCTCTTGAAAGAGAAAATATCAGACACGGGAGGCTCACGTGAGCTCCTTGGTTTTGCAAGCTGGTCCAGGGTGTAAAATGAAGTAGTGTATTCGATTTGGCGTGGCGTAGGGAGGGAGTCCGTGGTGGCTGCATGGATGCGATTAATTTCGGAGCGGCATGCCGAGACTGAGAGCATTAAGCACATACCGTCAGCCTTCGCTGGACGCCCTCGTTTGCGTTTCCCCAGCACAACAGGCCCATCTCCATCATCCTCCTCTTCCATGTCGTCTTCATCTTCCTCCTCCTCTGAACTCTCATCCTCCTCCGAATCCTCGTCATCACGGTGAAGGTCGGAGTCGTAGTCGTCCCCATCATTATCGGAGTTCACAAGGGTGAGGTCCATTTCATCATCTGACGATGCAAGGTCTTTTGCGGCAAGCGTGGAGATGGAAGATGAAATTGACTTGGAAGCAGCGCGTGCGGATGGCATGGTAAAGGAAAGGATGGGAAAATCTGGAAAGCAGTCAGCTTCCTGATCCCTAGAGCAAGTTCCTACCGCACCAGTAGCCCAGAGAGTTGAGAGAAAACGAGAGATGAAAGGACTCAGCAAGATGACGCGACTTTGGCGTGTTGGTGAAATGCAGCCTCGAGGCAAAAAAAGCTAGAAGGAATGAGGGATGCGGTCAGAGGCGCGATTCAAATGCGCGTCGAACGCGCCTACTTTGAGTAAAATCGGACCAGAATTGGGCAAGAAACGAGGATTTCAAGTCGAAGGCTCAGCTGCACGGGAACCGAATAAGGTCCAAAAAAAAATATTACAGATAAAGACTGAAATCATACCAGATTGAAAGCGGCTTGAAAACGCTGTCGAACGCGCCTACTCGCAAGTTGTTTGACCAAGAAATGAGTGCAGGATGAGCGTGTCAAGAGAAGAGGTATTTAAATTTGTTCTTATTTACAAAATGATCGGAAGTGCCATTAACTCTGCAAACGGCTGTAAAGCCAGTTTCTTTGGCCACTAAAATTATTTCAGGCTTCAAAAGCCGGGTTTTAGCTATGGCATGGATGCTTTTTGGAGCCTTGTAAATTAGCCTTCAATTCAGATCCTTCCAAGGTGACTATAAGAGCAATACCACTGCTAAACCCGCATGGGTTATGACCTGAATATGAACCCGTATGTACCCGTATAAATGCGGGTACGGGTTTAGACCCTTACCTGCTGGGGGTACGGGTTGTCCGGGTAGGGGTCTGGGTTGCTACTTTTCAACCCGGACCCGGACCCGTGCCCAACACTATTTGTCACCTTTGACGGTATCACCATCCACCCTTCCACGGTCATCGAATGGATCGGCGTTTCGCTAAACTCTAAGCTTACCGGGAATGTAAAAATCAACTTAAAGTAAGTAAAACTACACTTATGTCTTTGGCGTCTTTCTCCTGTGAAAGACATCTTTAGGTGTCTTTGTCTTTGGAGGAACATCTTTCATCTTTGGATCACATCTTGGAGCAGTCTTTGTCTTTGACGTGTGATCTTTCGTCTTTGACAAGAGTCCTGGTAGTTCAGATATTCGCATCTGTGAATTGGAGTTGTCATCATAAATCATACAAAGCTATACCTTAGATGAAATTAGAAGATGCCCCTTGGCTCTAGACAATGTCACACATCCTCGCAGGTTGCAGAAGGCTTAAAGCAGGAAAAAAAAATTAGTATCTATTCTGCATCAAGCATTACCTTTGAAATGCAGCTCCCCGAGACAAAGTTCAATAATGAAGAGAGGTGGATTATTTCGACGTTTTTTGTGGCCGTGCCCTGAGTATTTGGAGCGCGAATTGAGTGCGGATGGAAAATTGACCAAGTCTTTCAAACTCCGCTCCATCATGATGCACGTTTTGACAGATGGCAACGGATGGCGTGATCCATCAAATGGTTCCTTGCTCTCTTACCTTCTCCCTCCATCTTCTCTCGCCTCACCACCTCACTTGTCGCGATTCGTATCCTCCGCCAGCATATTACACCTAATTCCTTTCAAGCTCTGTGCCTCATCTTGCCGATCTCAAGCTATTCTCAAGCTCTCAAGACTCGTACCCACAACCTTACAATTATATGCTCAAGTCGTGTGAGCTCTTCAAGCTTCAAGACATCAAGTTGGCTGTCTTTCTGTCTCGTCTCTCTAGATCAAGATTACTCAATCCACAGTGGCGTCAATACTCTGGCAAGTCAAGTTGTCACTTGAGCCGTGCGAGTCTGGATCGAAGCTACGGATTGGCGCACGTGGGCAGGGTTCACAGTGGGCTAGATGCGATGGTGTTGTAGCGTGTGGAATCATTGTGCTCCCCCTTTAATGGTCTGTGCATGTCCAGTGGCCCTTCCTCCCATACTGACCTCGTTTTCCCCTTCTTGCATCGCCGACTCGACTCTACAGCTTGGATATATCACGTCAAAGCGCAGATTAACAAAAGGTCCATTCCTTCATACAAGTCTTTGATGTTGCTGATTTCGATTCCGAGGTGTTGGTACAATGAGCAGTCGTCAATTCGAGGGTTTCCCCGCACCTGCGCTGGACGTTTTGCCGCGCCGCTCTCCGAGCTTCCCAGCAGGCGTTACTCCTCGGCTAATTCAAGCAGTAAAAGAATGGAGGGTTACCGCTGCGACGGGTCATTATTTAGCTTGTATGCATCGTAGATAGCTGAATATATCTTTTATTACACATCCTTACCCTGCTTTCGCGAGCTTTGAGTTGAGCTTTAATATCTTTGAGGTCATCCTTGGAAAGACGTCGGGCGTCTTATTCGTCTTGTCCAAGACAAAATGTCTTGCCCAAGAATTCGGGCCCAACCTAGCGAAAGACGTAGGTCTTTGGAGAAAAAGTGTCTTTGGCGTCTTTGACGTCTTGGCAAAGACGCCAAAGACGCCAAAGACAAGTGTGTTGTTTTACTGATGAAATCCAGGGCGGCATCGACGGTTAGGACCCTCAATGCTGCTCTCGCCCTTACACACGCTGTCTGAGGGTTAAAGCCACTTATGGTCCGAGATTTAGCTAACACAGTAGTTCTGCCCAGAGCCGACTATGGGGTCTCGTGCTTATTCCCTCTGCCAGCAACTGCATTCAAACTGCTTGAGTGTTTCTACAAGACTAAGGCTCATTGCGTCACAGGCTGGTACCTTGCGGGGTCTCTGGCCACGCTGGAGAAAGAGGTGGCCCTCCTCCCGGCTCCATTGTGACTGGAGCGATCTCTCCTCCACCGTCTTGCCGGATATCTCTGTCTTCCCCAATCCCATAGTCTGCCTCCTCTCATGCAGAGCATGATCCTATCTACCCCAAGAAACGCCCATCGAGCCTCCATGCTACACTTTGTGGAATGACTACCCGCTGTCCGCTTGCCAGCCGCCATTCCTCCACGAGGCTCCCGGATTCGTGGTCGGTCGTAAAGGTCCCCTCCCCGCAGATGTTATGACGGGTGCATGCGCAGGCCCTGAGGGGAGCGGTGTCCATGGAAAGTGAGGGGCAGTCACGGAGCTTAATGCTCTGCGTCTGTCTCCACCTCTCAGAGACAGGCAAGTACCCATGACTGCTCCTCTCATAACATCTGATGCTGCATTTCCCTTCCACTCACTGTCCCCGATTCTCGACACTACCCCCATTATCAGTAGGGCCAACTAGGACTTGGATCTCACCCTTGGCTTCGGACCCATTGTACAGGTCTATGCACCTCCGTGGGCCGAGCCGCTCCCCGTGAACACAATGCCTACTTAGGTGAGCATGCTGGCAATTTAGTCTCTCATAGACAGATGCTACAACAAAATGCTTGTATCTCGCATGTTGTAGTCTGTTGATAACCTTGATCGAGTGATGGATGGCCTGCTTATTATCAATCACAGATTTTTTCCAGTGTGGATGAGCCAGGGACGCGTTTTTTGTTATTCTGACCTAATATCTGCCTTCAAGAATCCCAAAAGATCAATTTCTTCCGCCAACACTCAATGGAAAAGTTGTAGAACATCACTGCGTTCCGACCCCTCCTAGACTCAGTTTGGGGGTCTGTGTAGGGTCTGTGTAGGGTCTGTCTAAGGTCTGTATAGGTGAGTCTAGGTTGAGCTTGGCTTCTATACAGACTCAGAATTATGCTAGACACACCCTAGACACACCCAGACAGACCCTAGACAGACCCTAAGCAGACCCCCCAAACTGAGTCTAGGAGGGATGGGAACACATTGAACAATGCCAAATTTTGATGAGCTGGCAGCAGAAACAGCGGGATTTTGATTCTGATGGAAGTAGCCCCCGGGATCACATTTTGAAGAGCCAGATTGCTTCATATTTCGATTACGAGGCACTTTTTTTTCCAAAAGTATGTGGGTAGAGGTACTGAAAGTGTTGAATGTTAAAGGGAACAAATTCAAACTTCGACAATTTGTAATAAGCAGGCCACCGTGCATCAGTGGTGCAATTAAGTACAGACTACTGGCAACTCTGAAATGTTCCTGGTCAACTCTCGCTTGTGGTTCATTGATGGGTCCTTGCTTGATGGTCTGGCGGGCAGTGCAGTGGTACTGGTTCAAGATGGTTGGGTGGTAGAACGGATCCTCCTGCCGCTTAGGATAGGGCAAGTTGCAGAAGGGGAGATTGAGGGCTTACTATGGGCAATGGAACGAGCATTGACTCGTGGTGTGGTTCACATTTTCGTGGTTCTGACTCCCAGGCAGGCTCGCATGGTGTGCTCTTGACTTCTCCTCGCTCTAGGCAATTTTGGGCCATTCAGTATGACCGTATCGTTCATGACGCTGTTCTTCGCTTGCCGGCTCTCCGCATCACTAACCTCTGGACTCCTGCCCACATCGGAACGGTCAAGAACGAGCTCGCAGGGGACGCGGCAAAAATGGCTACCCTGCTCCCTCCACCACCCTCGTTTCCGGTCTCTCTGACGACTTACAAACATGCCATCTCGGACCAGATCCTGTCATGATGGAATGATATGTGGAAGCGTGCTACTACTGGCAAGGGACTCCATGAAATAGATGACTCGCCCCCATCCCTCATCTTGTGTTCGCTATACCAATCCTCTCAGCTCGCGCTGACAGCTGTATCCTATCTCAACTCCGCACTGATTTTTCATCTCTCAATGCCCATCAGTTCTGGTGCCACATCGCTCCCTCTCCTGCCCGCAATGCTTGTGGTGCACCCAAAGAAACCTGCGCCCACTTTCTCCTTCATTGTCCTGCATGGGAACATCTTTGTCGCCTGCTCCAGCTCGACTCCTACAAGGCCAGCAAACTTGCCCCATCGACATCCACACACTTCCTGACCACTCTGACCTCGTGAAACTTCTCATTGCCTTTATTGTGCAAACACATAGATTCTGTTGAGTTCCCACTCTCTTCTCTCTTATTTACTGGATACTACTTTACTTAGATATAGATTAATTACCCTCTTCTCCATCAACACATCCAACTGCAATCCTCATGCACAATTTTTGTAGCCCCATCTCATCCCACTGTGTTACTTGTAGCAACAGCTTTCCCCTCTTGTTTTCTGCTAATCTTTGTCTCTGTCTCGTAAATAGCACTTCATATATAGACCCTGTAGCTACCTAGTTGTAGTTGTGTACTACTGCATAGCCACATGGCCAGGTACAGTAACAATAGAACTCAATTTCCAGTTCCAGTATCTCGTTTCTGACAGATCTGGTCATCATTACTGATATATGCCCCATGCGTGCTGATGATAACTATTCAGGAGTGCAAATTTCGTCTATCTCATCCCCAGTGTTTCATTTCTCCGTCTCCATCTCCACCTCTCGATTTTGTGCAGGATGGTAAACCTGCTGTTGTTCACGCTATGCACAATATGCAGTCAATAATGCCCTAAAGCTTAGGGCTCCTACATTTGATTAATTCCTGGAGTTTAGGGCCCCCCTAAGTCTGCCGGATTCTCAGCCAAAGCCCAGGTACTACGGCTACAATAATATCTTTAGAATATTCCAAGACGTGCCTTCGCTTCGCTTCGGCGAAGGCACATAATCAAAGTGCAGAAATAAATGTACATCACTATGTTGCTGTTGATTTTGGAGGAAATACAGAGATTATACCGTGTTCACTGAACAACTACAAATAAAATGCAAAGGCGACCATCAAAGTAAAAGGCATGGACCATCTTCCTGCAAGTACGTTGCAAGGAAGCGCGGAGGAGCAGCAAGCAGGCTCAATTGTTAGGGCTATCAGTTAATTGGGTGGTCAAAGACACAGTGCGAATCAGTTGATAATCACAGCGGCAGCAAATCAACATGAAAGACTCACGGCTGAAGATCGAGGTCCTCAGGACCGAAAGAAACGGGTAAAATTTGTGCTGAGGAGTCAGGACGGAAAGTAATAGAAATGTTGAAATACTATACAGGCTCAATAATTTGTTATCCGCACTTTTACCCGCTTCGGTTATGACGTTCCAGGATTCGATCCTGAAGCTGAAGTGAATTCAGTGAACCAAGAAAAGGTTCGAAACAGATGAATACGTCACGAAATTCACTGATCATTTCTAGCTGAATTGAATGACTTGCCTGAAAAATATAAAGCGCGCAAGGCCGACGAGCGGCAGGGCCCGCTACCAGCTCTTGGTTCTCGGTGATTTCAGATCAAATTAGAAAAGTGTTGAATTAGTTTGCTCATAAGTTAAGACTATTTATAAAACTATGTACATTAGAAGGTAATGAATGAGTGACTAATTATTCGGAGGGAGCAACGAGTGGATAAGCAATGGATTTTTAAGCAGTGCGAGCCCTTTTGGATGGCGAAAGGTCGTCGAACGCGCTATCAACAGCGGGGTCGCGAGCTCGCTTGGAAGGTGTCGATGGCGCAGCAGAAGGGAGGTCGGGAGATGGAGGGTTCCACGGAGCACCATCACCCTTGTCCAGGATCGTGAGCTTCTCGACGTTGACGTGATATACCTGTTTTTAAGTAAGTTGACGTTGAAGTTGAAATGTAGTTGTGAAAACTTACCTTGGAGTCCATGAACCGCGGGTTGTGATCCTTGTTAATGTACGTCGACAGCGAGACCTGGGCCGAAAAGAGAGTGCCCTCGGTGAGCTTTACATACAGCTCATGCGGTGCAATGAGGTTCCCGTTCTCGTCCTTGATTTGGCGCTGGACAAGTCTGGACTTTTCGTGGGAAAAGTAAGGCCCCTTGTGGTCGGGAAGCATGTCCGGAGAGTATGTGTCCCCGACTTTGCGTGTGGAACCAGCTGCAATGTACTGTAAATCGATGCTTTCATTAGTATCAATTACGAGTGAAGCTCACCTGAATCCGCCCCTGACATTTCCACATCTTCCCCCTCTCCTGACGATGACGGCCTCGCTCGCGAGTTCCGAACACGTCGCGGAGTGCTGACAGTATTACCGAATGGCTTCTATACGCGCAATCAACATAACGAAATACAAATAAGAAACAGAAGAAGATACCTCGTACGTTGGTTTCATGCGCAAAAGGATGATGTCCGCCGGCTTGTCCATGTTGTCATCCTCACGGGAGGTCCACTCGGTGACCTTGAGCTTCTAATTGATGGTGAGTACGCAGACGAACGGTGGTCGAGGAACTCACCTGATCAGCGCTCAATTCCTCTTTCTGATCAGTTTCACGGGTTTCGTCGAGACACCCCAAAAAATCCCCCCAGAGTTGACTCATGTCAGACGTCGGAGCTGTGGGGCAGCGCGCTCCAATTACCATTCGGTGGGGGCTGTGATCGTCGCCAAATGGCTACATAAACGTCAGAAAAGGATGTGCGTGTGCAATGCTTACAAAGACCACATACCAGATTTGGGGGATTCTTGCGAGGGTAGGCACGAAGCCAAGTCCCTTGCGACTCGCTTCCCACCTCGGCAATGATGTTAGCCGTGAACTCGGCCCCACCTGGCTTGGTGACATAGGCAAGACGACCCTTCTTGTCGGTGGTGCGCTCGAAAGTTTTGCCAAATTCGTGCACAGCAAGGTTAGCATTGCCCATAGCCTTGAATGCGTCTGTGTACCGATCATAGAATGAGTTGCCGTCGTCGTCAATGGCAGTACGGCGAAGAAAGATGTCGACGTCGTTGTCGGACATGGTGATAAGGAACGGGAGGTGATTGAAGGAGAGACAGAAAGAAAGATGAAAGGGCAGTCGTTAGGTTTGCGGATGAGGCTTGGCCATTTTATAGAGACCGACGGAATCTATACGGAATGCAGAAACGCAAGATTCGCGAGCGAAAAAAGAAATCTGCGGGGGAATGCCGAAGTGGCGGATAATTAGTGGTGAGGCGAAAGACATGTATGCAGAACTAGCGAGCGAAAAATTGGCATTGCGCCAGTGAAATACTCGGAATTATCTCCGTTTGTTGCGCACACGACGACCACCAGGAACTTGATCGGCAGATTCCGGTGCGCGGCGCTTCTGGCCAGTCGAGAACTGAGAAAAGGCTGGGTTTTTTACCACTGGTTCTGCACGCTGGGCCCGACGGTTGCGAGCCGTTCTCTGGGGTGCCGCAGAGTCCTGTGGAATACTACTCAGTAAACGGGCGTTAGCGGCCTGAAGGTGTTTGATCCGCCGGGGATCTTGAAACCCGTCCGTTTCGTCGGCCTCAGGGTCGTCCTCAGTCGGTACCGCAGCAGCACAAAAATTCTGGACCAAGTATGCTTGTGCCTCAGCAGCTTCGATGGGATTTCCTGACTTCATGACAGTCTGCTTTGTCAAAATATCCAGTCGCTTGAATTCTGCACGAACGTCTTGGCTGGGGTGGCATTGAATGACTTTCTTGCGGAATGGCCGGAGGATGAACACAGCGTCGAGGGAAGTGGCGCGGGAAATCATTACATAAGGTGATTCTGTTCCGCGTGTGCTTTCCAGATCCACGATAATCGCCTTCAACGTTTTTCCCTGCGCCTTATGGGCCGTCATCGCAAATGCAGGTACCAATGGGATCTGTGTCCGCTTTATGACACACTTCTTGTGGGAATCCGGATGCTTGAAAGTCATGTCCACTGTTTCAGCCAAGACCACGGCGTGTTTTGGCGGGAGATTGGGTAGCGGGGGCCCCGTCATGTCAGGTACGTAGACGATGCAAGATACAGCATATCTTTCACCTGACTCATTCGTAGTATACCTTATCTGTTTCACGATCCCTGTCGTACCATTAACAATTCCGTTCTGCACATCGAAATTCTGTGTGATCATGACGGGCATTCCCACTGCAAGCGGTAGGCGTCCAAGGCGATAGTTTGTCTCCCCGGAATGCATTTTGTACAATAAGTGTTCCCGAAGGCTCATGTCACTGATTAACTGACCATTGCTTCGGGCATCTCGGGCATAATACCAGTGCAAATCGTTTCCGGATCTTGCCGCGTAAGCGCGCGCGGCTCTCTCATTTAAGACATCCTTCAATTCGTTCTGTGAAACTATGACAGGCACATTACGTAGATGTGGCTCCTGCCACTGAGGACGGACTCGGGATAGAACTCGTGAACTCAACATGTCAAAGTCATCATCAGTGCATCGGCCTTCTCGTAACCGTCCAAGCAATTCAACGAACTTTTCAGCCTCCGGATCAAATTCAGGCTCACCCGTTTCATTTTGCTTGCGTTTCACGCGCTCAACGCGACTTAAGGTAACCACAGTCTTGACTGACAGCCACAGGAGTTTTCCCAAAATATTTGCCTGGCCTTTAGTGCCTGAAGCACTTTCCTCAGCAGTGTCAATATGTGAAAAAAGCTTCGACTCTCCCACTGGTGGAAGTTGTGCGAAATCCCCGGCAAAAATCATATTTACACCGCCAAACAGGTCCGTATTGCCTTTCGCCTCGACAAGAGCTTTGCTGATCTGCAATAACAAGCTGCAACCAACCATGGAAACTTCATCGATAAAGAGGTAATCGACCCCTTCCCACATTGCAACAAGATCTCGGCGTGTCTTTGTCTCCGCTGACTTTTTAGACCGTTGATTGATACAAAGTGCAGAATGCAGGGTCATTCCATTGATGTTCCGAGCAGCAACACCAGTAAAGGCTGCCAAACGGAGCCGGCGCGCTTGTCCTCTGATCTGAAAAAAGTCCTGTAGTGCGTGAATAACACGAGATTTCCCTGTCCCTCCCGGTCCGGAGAGAAGCATCCGTAATTGTTTAGGCTTTTCCTGCAAACTATGTCCAGCAATGATACGAAATGCCCGAGCCTGTTCGGTGTTCAGAGTCCATTTTAAAATGTGATCTTCAATATCTACATTCATTATGTGATCGACAGGCTGAATGTCTTGTCTCAGTTCGGGAGATTCATCCCCAAGAAGGGCATTTCGAAACGCTGATCCATCCGTAACCAGGCGCGATGTTCCGGCAAGAGAAGATTCGCGTTGTGCATTTGCTGAATTCTCCTGTTGTTGACTTGTACCTGACGCGGCTCGCTTGTAAAGATCTCTCCGATCCTCGTATGCTTTTTCCCAGACATCTTCCGGGTATGTATCATTACTCAGCAGATGTCCTGATTCAATCTGAGTTGGCTCCGTAGCTTCGTCCGACTCACTCGGACAAAATGGTCTGTGGTAAAGACCAGCCTCGTCTGCATATTTGACACACTCCAATATAGCTTCATTAGCAGATGCTTTCTTCAGTGAAAAACGTGTGGAAATCTCTTCCAAGTGCGTAAGAATCATGTCTTCTGTAACATCTTCCCCAACAAAATCATCGGCAACTTGGCGTCCTTGACGTCGGCCCCCAGCAACTGCGCGCCGGAATTTATTGCGGCGTTCTGCAAAGTGGTCATCACGACTATCGCGGCATTCATGCAATATCTGCATGTTCTCCATTTTAGACACCACATTAGGATCACAAGTCTGCACAAATTCCGTGAATGCGCTCTCCCAAGATGGATGATTTCCTCGCAGGTCAGTTGCATGTCGCCAAGGTTTGAAGAAAATCAACATCATCCGGCAATACCGTGGCCAGACGTCTTTCTTGTCTCGCCGTGGAATGCCAGGTCCGATAGGAACAGGTACAAATGTTTCATCTGGTGCGCGAACACGGAGAATATGAGTTTTTTCCTGATCGTGTCCCTTCAGCAAGGCAACACGAGGGCGTTTTCGACTTTCATCATCGAGAGGCGAGTCACCATCGGGATTTTTGAAGTCTTCTTCGGCTTCCACAGCATCATCTTCGAAAAATATGGACATATCAATATCGTGTGCATTGTGAGCTTTATGCGGGCGTCGGTCTGCAGACTTTCTCACTTTGTCAACTCGAGACAGGAATTCCCATACCGATACGTTGCCCAATTCATTTCCACGAAATTGATAGTCTGAGAGTTGGCTACCCGTTGTCACCAGATTCCCCGTCTTGTCGATTTGCACGCGTACTTCCTGATCGTCCATGGTGTCTTTTGGGTCTCGTGGCTCAGTAAGGTCATTCAAAAACATCAAGTCATCGGCCTCCTCGTCGCAGTCATCGTCATTCTCGTGTATTTCATCACTGTCATTATTCTCGTTAAATTCTCGCTGATTTTCAGAATCCCCCTTTGGTGCCTCTGAGGCGCCGGCATGTTTTGAAGGGTAACACTCTGGACTCGGTAGCTGCTTTTTGATCAGGCTTTCGAAAGAGGTCCAGTAAAAATTACGGTATGTATGGCTTGTAAAATGGTCTTCAAAATCCAGTAAGTATGACGCAACTTGCTGCGCGGACAATTCTTGTTGAGAAATCATTGCATAGGCGCATTTCTGGAGCATTTTTTTGGCACGAATATTTAAATCATCCTCAAGAGGATTGAAGTCACCGAGATTTTTAACCGCGAGCTCCAACATCGCAAATGCAACATGAGTCTTGAGTTGAGATTTCGTGATGTAATCTGTAATATAGTACAGAATGCCTTTGGCTGAGGCCCCAGATCCAATGAATTTTATGTCCATATTGCAGCGCACAGCTTCAAGAACTGTTGCATTGAAATTGTTCACCAGACCATCAAGACAGCGTAGGCAGAGTTCACCGGTTTCAGGATCAAATGAACTTGTAGGCTTGAAGTTGTCTTCATGGAGATCAAAACGACAGGTCTTTGGTTCGGGAGGGCCACGCCAGTACTTGAAGCAGGTCTTTTAGTGTTCATGCTGCTGGCATTTGGAGATTAGATGGTGCATGTCCTTTTTGGCGCTTCATTGCATTGTCTGGGCTATCATCAATTGGTACACCCCGTACCGAGCACGGATGGTGGCAACTGGATGGAACAGAAAGTTTAGGGTTGGGATCTGGTGGTATGGCGTTAGAAATCGTGTCATCCAGAAAGGCCAAAAGACGTTTCGAAAATTCGACATCAGCTTCCACACTGCTCAAAGCACGTTTTTTTATTTCATTGGGATTAAGACCGCCCTCGACCCAAACAAGCATATGACAATGAAGTGTACCGCGTCCCTGCGCCTCCACACAGCCGTAGTAGGCCTTGACAACACCGAGAAATCCTCCCTCGAGGTTTTCTTGCTTTGGATCAAATCCAAGAAGTGCAGATATAAATGCTTTCATGTACAGATTGAAAAATCGGGCAGCGATAATTGGATTTTTGGCTACAAGTACAGATTGATCCCAGTAATTAGGTACATCGGAGGGTAATAGGTCATCGACATCGATCTCTGAACCGGCCAGAAACTTGACAATGGGATTGTATATGTCTGCGGGATTGATTGTGATGTAGAAACTGGGAAGACCTTTGTCGATCATGAGGCCACGAATTTCGTTTCGCATTGCAACTCGAGCCGCTGAGGAACCTGGGACAGTGGAAGCAACTGCATTCACCTGCTTCAATAAATTGAGAACTTTGTGTTCCTCAGCATCTTGCGGAGCAACAGAACTGCCGTTGGCCACACGTTCAGACACTCGTTGAACGACTTCAGGTGATACAGAAGCAAACTGAGATGCAACGGAAGCGAAATTCGCCTTTTTCACCTTGAGGGAGGTATGCAAAAGCAGTTCACGGCGCTGCATTATATTAAATGCGGTGAACAAAAAGGATGGATGCTCTTGAAATCGGGGATCGGCCAAATTGAATAAATGCTTGATGTGCCGCTTCAACGAGACTGGTACGGGGCGTCGAACATCCTCCGGGCCCCCAATACCATAAGGGAAAAGAGTGGGATAAATCATGGGGAAAAGTAAACTGTCTTTGCGGAACTCATTTTCTGCATTGCGGTCGTGAGGAACTTGAATATAACCTCCACCTTTCTGGTTGACATGGCGAAAAGCGGCGGCTCGCAACTCATTTGAAGATGCATGACCCTCGACATCAGTGATAACAACATTCTGAAACGGAATTTCCTCGGATGCGCCAGGAGAATCACCAGATGGTGGGGGTGTAGAGTCGTAACGAGCGGTTGCAGCTTCATTGGCCGCCGATGGCAAGATATGTTCAACTGAAAATGGTAGGACAGGATTTTGTTCAAGTTCACGGAGACATTCTTCGTTGATCTTGATATCCTTATAAAGATGATTATGGGTCTTGAGCCATTGAAGGGCAATACGAACACGACCAGCATTCACGGCTAATGGTTTGGCATGATTGCGTAGCCATTCGGGTGTTGGGGGAGATGCACCAACAAATAGAACACAAATGGGAGAGGTGATCTCTTCAACAGAGGGAGGTAAAATGTCTGCAATCTTCGAGGGCTGTTGGGGGGTAAATAATGATATGGCCTTTGATCCCGCGTTGGGTCGTTGCCAGAACGAGGTCCTGATTTTCCTCTCGGAGTTGAATAATCCAACACTTGGAGCGGCAGCGAGCAATCATTGCCTCCTCGATAACTGTAAGATTTTTAAGTTCTTCTGGAACAGGTCCAAGAAATAATTTATTTGCGAGGGATAAAGGAGGGAGTTTGTTGTTCTTGAGCGATGAATGACATACCGAGCAAAGAGAGAGAATCGGTGAGTCGCCATTAGACGGAATCGCAACGCCATCGGGGTCAAGAAGAAGATCTTTAAGTGCGCCGTCACTGTCGAGCGGCATTGGAGGTGGAACACAGGCAGGATGAAGCCACTTGTAACAGTCAAGAACCAGATCCTCGTCCACTCTCACATCAGGCCGTCTGAGAAGTTCAGAGTTAAGCATGTCCAACTCCAGCTCACACTGAGATACCATAGGAACAGCCTCAGCGCACGAAGCGCAGGTAAAGGTTGTGAGTGCCTCGGAAGAAGTTCTTTCACGAAACAACTTGATGATCTTGTCTTTCAATGGCTGAGGAACAAGTTGTGGCCAATGTGCGCGAATCTTTTTGAGCTCTTCATTGAAGCGGGTAATTTTTTCGTACTTTTCCTGCTGCTCGCGTTCAACACGTTTACCTTTTCGTAGGATCAGGATATGTGCGCGGAGTTTTTCACGCAAAACCCGAACAGGGTCTGAAGGCTCATGATGTATGTCTAAGGTAGCGAGAATGCGGCGCATTGCATTGGGGGAAGTCTTACTCCCGTGGATCACAGTAAGAATATGGACCTGAAGGTCGGGATCAATATTATTAATGCGCCATTCATTACAGACGTCAGCACAATCGGGTATCGAAAGATCACGGGGAAGAGAAGAGGATGGATGAGAATTGGAAAACTGGGAGCAAACCCCAGAAAGTATATGTTTTGTTACTGCGGAACGTATCTGATCATTGGTCGGTTTTTCCGGGAGTTCAATGTGGTGTAGAGCAGCAATAGATAGAAGAACTGGCTTACGATGTGCTTCAAACGAGTCGAAGAAGTCGGCAACAGAAGCTGAGGAACGGGTTTCAATGGGAGCAGATTGGACTGTGAGCAAATGCTTGCGAATTGCGGCTTTGAGCTTGAAACGAAGATTGCGTGACTTTGGCATGGAAATATTCAGGGATGCAGCGACATGACACAGATGCTCCATGGATATCTTTCTATGGTCAGCAGTGAGAATAATATCAAGAACGGCCGCAGACATAGATGCAGCAGAGTCGAAATCCTGGGCTATAGCAGAACATGTAGAGCGGTCAAGCCGTGAAGTTGAATCAACATCTGCACGATGGTCTGCACAAGCACCGGTGACAAGGTGATGGATGAGAGCCTGCCGACATTGAACTAGATTCATATTATGGTGTGGCACAGTATGTAATGCAAGTGCACATTGTATTGTTTCCAAATCGGAATGGAACACGGAGATACGGGCATGGGTACAATGACGTGTGGTAAAGATATCCCGAAGGATATTGCGAGACGGGGTAGGAGGTTTTGGCATATAAGAGTTTAAAGTGATAGAAGAGGAGGAGCCCGAGAGCTCCGGGCCGGCGTGGGGACCAGCCGAGGCTGACAGTCAAGTCAGACATAGCGCAAAACATGGCAGTACGTTACTTACCATGTGAGGGATTGGGATTGATATCAGAATCAACGTCCATCGGACAGGGCTCCGGAGTATGGACTGGAGGGGGAACTAGTGAAAGACATTAAAAAAACAAAACAGCTGAGCCAGTGAAAACACCTCTTGGCGCGAAATCAAGTATGCCTGAAGATAAGAGAAAGCGGGCATTTGGAAGAGAATCACGGCAGAGGAGGTGCCAGTCACGACCCAGTACAAGATCAAAGGGGAGCGAGTCTTTAATAGCGAGGTGCACATTGATAACACACGTAGATCCTTCACAAGGGAGCGACAAGACACCAGAGGCTACAGAAGCAGAAGATTTGATGGCGGAAGCCAGAACCCAGTCCAAGGACAAGGCCGATTGCTCAAGATCCGGACTAAAGGTGGTTGAGAGAGGGAGATTACAGAAAGTAGCAGAGTGACCCATGAGAGTAAAAAGAGAGGACGACGCCACGTCGCCGACAGGTCGGAAATAATGGCCAAGGCCGGGAAGCCGAAGGCCCGACTTAGGCAGCAGAAATGACCAAAATTAGGAGCTTACGCAAAAAGTGCTGATGAAAATGTGATTTACTGCGAGCAGTGAAAATAGGGCGCCATAAAACCCTTACCTAAAGGTAGCGGGAATTATTTGAGCATGGCATGAAGGAAACTGTAAGCGCCTACTATCAATGATGCCCGGCGAAGAAAAAAAACCAACATTGAACCTGTAGTGATTTGTGAAGCCGTATCAACTGATTGAACTCATCGATATCACCCAAACGCACCGACGAAGTTTACTCGAGAGTGTGTGAGTCGATGTGAAAAAATTGACCTGGAGGGTAAATTAAGTACGTCGTACGAAACGGAAAAATAACGGAAGCGTGCCTGGTCAGGTTGCTGAGGGGGAGATTGAGGGGATTCTGCATGCCACGGAGCGTACACTCCGGGACGGAGCTGACCGTGTTCTGATTGTCTCAAACTCACAGGCAGGTCTGAAGGCGGTCCTCTCGACGCGTCCTCGAGCCGGCCAATTCCGCACTATCCTGTACGACAAACTCGTGCGCGCCGCCTTGGCTCATCTCCCTTCACTGCGTATCACGAATCTCTGGACGCCGGTTCATATTGGTACCATTGGTAACGAATTCGCCAATGACGCCGCCAAGGCTGCCACACGTCTCCAGCCGCCCCCCTCCGTCCCGGTTTCTCTTACGACATGCATGCGCCAGGTAGCCCTCTGGATCCTGGAACGGTGGACGAGTTTGTGGAAAGTGTCTACCACTGGTCGAGGTCTCCGTGAGGTTGACCACTCTCCTTCGTCACTCATCCTACGCTCCTCATACAACTCCTCGGCCGCACGGGTCGATATCAACGTTATCTTCCAGCTTCGCACGGACTTTTCAGCCCTCAATGCTCACCGCTTCCGCTGTCGCCTCACCCCTTCGCCGGCTTGCGAGTCCTGTGGAGCGCCAAGTGAGACCCGTGTCCACTTTCTCCTGCACTGCCCTACCTATGAACACCTACACCCTCCGCTCCAGGCCGCCTCATACAAAGCCGACATCTTAGGCGCTGTGGATGTCCCCTCCCTTCTCAACAACCCCAAACTCCTCAAGGCTGTCATTACCTTTGTTAACCAGTCTCGTTGTTTTAGATGAGTCTATCATTGCCTCGTTCTCTCTCTCTCTGTCTCTCCATACTCTATCTATAATACCTATACTTATTTATTACCTCTCTTGTAACTCCACCCTGGATACCACCTTTACCATGCGTGCGACATCCCCTCAATCTCTTATGTTTTACTTCCTCTTCCCGTCTTTCCCCATGGGTTTTACAACTTTTATTTCTCATTTCTTGATCACTCTCGTACTTAGAAAATGGACCTAATTAGATTACCCAATACCGCTACCTTTTACATACCCATGACTAGTATACCTAGTAGTACTGCTGCATAGCCCTTAGGGCCAGGGACGGCAAAATAGAAGTCAAGTTCAAGTTCAAGTTCAAGTGCCTTTTCTTTGGTTCGCATATTACCGACGGAGAAGAGCCAACCTTGGGTGCTGATCACCCAGAACTGCACCCTGGAAGTCCGGGTGGTTGTGGAGGCAGCTCGAGAAACAAAACGGAGCAGAGTGGATCTCAATTGCCAATGGGGATGGGGGGTAGTTGACTGTCGAATGGAAGCATGTTCGTCTATACGTGTGGAACTCCGGAGGTATCCCAAGCGGCAAACGCGGGCCAAGCCCAAGAGATCTTGCGATCGAACTTGATTGTGTCAAACGGAGCGCAAGTGAGCATTGCGTAGTCTCGAGTCCTTGGTCTCGAGTCTTGTGTGGCTTGGCAGTCCTTCGACCGTGTGGATGGTGTGGTTGATGAAGGAGAGCAGTTAAGCGCCGGAATGAAGGGCACGGAGCACCGCTGGCTGACGCAATGATTGGCATCAGGTGAACAGAGCTTCGAGTGCTGATCTGAGAGTCCTCCGTCTTTGATGTTACCACTGAATTGTATTTCTTTCGTGCGTATGTTGACGCGCACTGGATTCAGCTGAAGACAGTCATTGAGCACCGTGTCAAATTGCGGGCGGGCGGTCAAGTTAAGGCGTCAAGCAAGCTTAGAATATTTTGCGGACGGGGTGAGGTATCGGAGGATAGTGATTCGGCCTGTGTGGAGGGAGTACGGCAGTCGGGGCGGAACGGGGGATGATGGTGGGGAAAGGGAAGCGCGGCAGGATACACAGGCCTGCCATTTGAGCGGGCCTTGAAAATTGGCTGCTTGTCTACTCAGAATGGAATGACGCATCATAAAGCGGAGCTTACCGGCTGATTGAAATACCACAGCAGCGGGCACTTCGATGCTGAGAGAATAAATTATAAATAACTGTAAGGAACAGCCTCGAGGCGACCGAAAGAATAGTAGAACGGCAAGAAGTGGTGGCATGCAAAAAAGCAAACAGGTGCATACTGACATGAGGCATCTGCTTAATATATGAGGTATGTTATGAAAGGAATAGATGCATGCTCATGGTTCTTTTTTATAGCCACCAATGGTCAGGTGGCTATTATTCTGGTTACCAGGAGTACAGATACCAGCCAGATGATACAGCTTAACCCAATAATATTAGTAGCTCAACTTAGCCAGGTTAGGCAGATCAGCTGTATACAATATTATACTTCCTAGGTGCCTGCTTTCAGCTGAAGAATAGAAGAATATTTTAGAACCCAGAAGCTTGGGCTTGGCTGCACAGAGAATACATATTATCCACTCTCCATACCTGGGCTTGGCCAATCAGTGACTCAACAGGTATAATATTATTCCACCCAGCCACTTGGGTTTGGCTGATCCAGAGTAATAATATTCTACAGCCTAGGCTCTGGGGCTCAACCACATGATGCAGGAATATTATTTGGCCTAGATCCGTGGGTATGGCTGAACAACCTTTCTGGAATGAAAATATTATTTTGCCTAGCCACTTGGGTACAGCCCACCAGAAACAAGAATATTTTACAGCCTAGACAGCTGGTTTCAGCTGCATGGTAGGAAAATATTATTCAACCTTCATGCTGGGATCAGCTGAACTAGGTTTCAGCAGCTGAAATATTATTTGGCCTAGCCACCTGTCTTCAGCTGATCCACTGGAATAATATTCCACCTCCTTAATTCCTGGGCTCAGCTGCATGATGCCAGAATATTATTGGCCCGAGATACATGGGTTCAGCTGATCAGTGTCTGAGCAGCTATAATATTATTTTGCCTAGCCACCTGGCCTCAGCTGATCAATCAAAAATAATATTCTGTAGCCTAAAAGGCTGGGTTCAGCTGCATAGTACAGGAATATTTTTTGCCCTGCATGCTGGGCTTGGCTGAACAAGCTTTCAGCAGCCAAAATATTATTTTGGCTGACCACCTGGCTTTGGCTGGTCTACTGTAATAATATTCTGCAGCCTAGATGCTTGAGTTTGGCTGCATGGTGGAGGAATATAATTTGCCCCTGATTCTTGGGCTTGGCCTGTCAGGCAGAATATTATTTTACCAGAACAATGGGGTTTAGCTGATGACCCCTTTATACATGAAAACTTGAAAAAAAAAACCACTTTTGGCAAGGGTTGAACTTAAGACCACTGAACATACACAAGCATATACCACTACACCATACCACCATGTCTTTTGCTACCATTTATGTCACCCACCTGCTGGACCAATGCCTCCCAAATTCTGTCTATTTCCACACCTTGTAATTGGATGTCAAGTTTACCATCATTTATTGCCGGCTGTGGGAATTTATTTTGCATTTTGCATAACAGCCAGGGGCTCTTTCATAAACCCATAACACAGTCAGAAAGCCCTTGGCAAGCTCTGTAACTTTGAATTTTGAGCATATTTTTAGACATGAACCCCAACTTCCTTTTTTGGCCACTACGCTTTTTTTCCAAAAAAGGAAATTTCAGTGTTTTCCCCTTCTCCTGCCCAGTATTTGAATGTTTTGGATGTTCTGACTGATTCCCGTGGGTTTACTGACCTGCAGGTCAGGTACCTGTTTCCCATGGGTCACTCCCGGATCCAGGTGTCATTCTCTGGGCCACCAGGTACCTGCACAAGTACCTGCGAGTCAACCGGTTTTTTTCTCAAGCCACAGAGTCAAGACACAGACACAGGAAGGTGGAAGTAAAGTTGTAGGCCCAGGTCACCAGGTGTCATTACTGTGATCCGCTGAATCGATGCTGATTCGTGATCGCCAATCAGTTTGGGCGCTTGTAGGGGACAGGTGTCCCTGCTTTCATTGTGTGCGTTGTTACAGTATGGAATCAAATGTATTTATTTTACACAGCTATACAGAATCAAAGTTTTCCTCTGAGCCGCGGATCCTTCAAGTTGCTCTGACTCATCATCTACCCGAAGTCTTAGCAGCAGATCACCGAGTCTGTGCGACAAAAAAATACATACCTCCACAGCCTTCGCTTTGACTTGCAAGTTCAGCAGATGTGCAGCACATTTAAAATCTGATGTCCAACGTGTTTGAACTGGAGACTGGGCAAGTGCGTTATCAAAAGCAAGCTGCCGCTCAAGTCAGGCTAGATATATCAGAGATTAGGAAGACAGTGAACGTACAATGCCAATTTGCACAGCATGTTGCGCAGGAGTCCAGGGATCAAATGTTACATGTACATTGTTGGGAAGCTTGTCCATTGTCAAGTTCGAGCTGGAGGTGTGATGGAGATGTGATGGGAGTCAAAGCGAGTGCAACGTCGCAACAAATACTGGAATTGAGTATTAAATTAGTAGAAAGAAGAAAGAAGTTGTGGAGCTCTAACTGACATTGAGGAGAGGGATAATGGTTCCCCCAATTGATTATCTAGGCAACATAGACATTGAGGGGTGGATCATGGTTTACTCAATTGACTATCCAGGCAACATAGACATTGAGGGGAGAGGGGATTGTGATGCCGACAATAATGGTTTGAAAAATTTGAGATTGATTCTTGATAAGCTAGACAAGACATACCTTCGCTTCGCTCCGGCGTACTGATTCGTGACTTCTGACCATGCTCCGTATCATTGGAAGCTTTTATCAAAAAGGAAAAGAATTGTAATTGACAGTACATGGAACTTGTCTGAAATAAATGTGATGGTTTCAAAGATTCTGCGTTGAAATTAAGTATATACGCATAGTACCGTGATGCTGAGGGCCTGAGAGAAAATACAGAACTCGCGGGGGTCGAACCGGTCGCGACGCTATCAAGGCCGAGGCGATGCTCAGTGTGCTCTAAGGCTTCTAAATCTAAAGCCGAGAGCGAGGACAACATGACGCCTCTGTTACAAAGGTGAATACCCTCTAATTGTCAGGCTGGTTTGGGAGGGAAATTTGAGACGCACAGCGAGTCGTTGTGAATGGATAACTTCGCAGGTATTTGTGACTTCGCAAGTGAACTCGTGAATTGGAATCAGTTACGAGGAACAAAGATTCTGAGACACACGGCGAGTTTGGAGCAATGCTGACAGAGCCGCTAGAACATGAGTGTCATTGAGTTGACTGAATTAGGGCCGCAGATGCGGATGGAGAAGCTTCTGTATGGAGGTCGAAGCTATCACGAGTCCACACAAATTCGAGGCATTTTGTAAAGACTCACCCCATTCTGGATATTCCTTGAGTCAATGTGCGATGACTAAGGATAACCAGCAACAAAAACGTAGTAGCAGTGTTTGTTGCATGTCTAAAGAGGTCGTTAGCCAACTTTGAACCGCGAACGATGTGCATCAAGCCCCAATTTCCACCTGATTGCCGTAGTCTCGGTTGAGTGCGCAATGCATAGGTTTTATCCAGAAAAAGCCTCGTATAAGGCTCGCCGTGGCTCGGAGTTTATTGGAAGACGAGGCGAGTGCCGATGTGGCTGGGAAGCAAAAACTGGAAGCGTTACGATTGGCGAGACAGAGTAAAGCACATTGTAGTAAAGCACATTGTAGTATGTAGAGAAAAGGAAATGTACCTGGTGAGATAAAGTATGAAATTGGCCAACCAGGTCTGTCCCGCCAGGTCAAGTACGGCGACGGGAAGACCAAGCGCTACGCTTAGCTCAACGTCGATGGCTCAACCGGGCTTTCGACCGCTGGGGTGAAGGTCAAAGAGACGTCATCGAGACAAAGGATCCACTTACCGGATAGAAAGTACCGTTTGCAACCCGTGAGGTGGGTATTGTCTTTCGTTCCACTTACGACCTGATCGCTGGGAACGCACGGGTAAGTATTGATCGATGAGGGTGCCGAAAGGACTCGCCTCTCCGATTAGACTTGAGTAAACAGACATTTCAAACCCGATTAAAGACTGTGAGCCATCCAAAGTCGCTATACAATTACATTGAACCGCTCTGCCAGCTAGATCGACAAAGTATGGAGTGAACAGGTGTATTATGGACATGCACCTTGGTCGTTCAACCAATAAAGCAACGGCCTGAATGCACGCCGACAGTCGGTGACTGTTTCGCGAAAGAATGAGGATGGGGTAACTGACCATTTGAAAAGTTGGGCCTTCCGACACAGATGTGGGCTACTGTGAATCGAATCAAAACTGGATTGAGGCAAAACAGAAACGTACACTGAACTAACAGTTGCCGTTCGGATCGACATTTAACCCAACGCACCGCGAGGAGTCTACCGGCGTGAAATTAAAGATGCGAAATCAGCAAACGTCGAGGTCGAGATCATGGCCAATACCAGAGCCTTGGTAGTGAACTTGAAGTTGATCTTGATTGGGTTTCACGAGAGATTCACGAGGCGTTGCGGGCCTGTGTTGCGGAGGCCAAGAGGCAGATAGCGCGCGCTTGGAGTCCACGGAATTTTGAGGGTACAACCTTTGAGCGTAACATCCAGTAGAGAGTTTGAATGTCTTGAAAATGGCTTTGCAGATTCTGACATAGGTAGTATATGATAGAAAGGGAGAAGGGAGGCAGTGACGCAGCAAGAGGAAAGCAGAGATGATGAAGAAGCGATGAAATGGTGGTCTACCTTTTGAAAGGACTTTGAGCGGCTGATCGGCGGGGTTGGATAGCTCAAGCGCCGGGCGTCTAAGCTAAATTTTGATGTACAGGGTCACCTGGCATAACAATTGGGGCAATTTCGGCAGAACAAACATTCCCGCTACCGTTAGGTAAGGGTTTCTATAGGGCGCCCGATTTTCGAGTTTTGGCAGTAAACTGCGATTTTTGTCAGCAGTTTTTGCGTAAGCATCCATTCTCCAGGGCCAACGGCGACCAGTAATTTCGATGTGGCAGGTCGAATGGCTCTTCGACAGGACAGGTAGACTGGCATTTTGATGTGACAGGTCGACTGGCATTTCACCGTGGCAAATCGGCAACTCTCTTGCTCTCGCACCTCCATCATGCCTCTCTGGAGGATATCTGAAGCCCGGAAGGTTGATTTATTCGAGCATCAACAAATTGACAATTTCTTTCCTGCCTGTCTTTCGGCACTCAGCCGACATCAAATTCTGAACCGAAGGGTGGCGCAGCGCCAACGTGAGCGTGAAATGCTTCATTTTGATGGGGCAACAACAAGCCCCAACACCTCTTCTTCTCTCCCGTCATCTTCCTTGCTCTGGCCCCGATTACAGCGACCTTGCAACAGGTCATCAAGCTGCTCCCCAGATTCTACAGCTGTTTTGTAAATAATATACGGGTTTCGTAAATTGTTGATACTCGATTGTAGTTTACCTCTGTTTGTTGTTGCATCCCCGGCTCCACACCTCCGAGCCACTGTCGAATGGTGTTTATCATTAGTGAAATCCCGCTGGACTTCGCAGAGCCACAGCTGTGCCATTCTGACAAGATTGAAGACGACGAGTCGGCCATCCCTGCTGAATGGCCCGAGTTGCAGCGTAATGCGAGCAGGGACAGTTGTACGTTGGTTGTACGGCAGTGTGGAGCCGCTGTAGCCGATGACACTTTTGCAAACAGAGGTAAGCACAAATCGAGTATCAACGATTTACGAAACCCGTATATTATTTACAAAATGGCTGTATGAACACGGAGAATCTCAAACTCTCCTGCCACTGCAGATTAAATGCACCTCAAGCCAACGTCAAGCGCTCCCCTACCTTTCCTTCCTCGTGCATCCAATCTCCTTCCTCGTCTCGTCTCCTGCTCAGGTCTCTGTCTTACCTCAGCCGCTTGAGACCTAACCATTGAAATCCTCAAGCCCATCAGATCCAGAATACGTCAAGCCCTTCAAGACCTCATTGAGCTGCTTCAAGGGTTCCCTGTCAACGTTTCAACCTTCAAGTCCCTCAAGTCTCAAACCTGTGCTGTGCATCTTTTCAACATTTCATACACCTACCGCACCTTTTTTTCACCCTATTTCCGTCCCCCGATCGCGGCCGTGGTGCTGATATTCTGCCTGAAGACAAGTACGTCACATTTTATTAGGCTGTGCTTCTAATGCTGAGTTCTCCGCCCATGTGTAGCCGCATACCGATCGCGACGCCCACCTTTGGTCTCCCTCACCCTTACATCCGCCAACTCTTCTTAACCATTGTCGTGCCGCGCATGGAGTACGCGCTCCCGGTGTGGTACCGCCCGGTAACGGAACGCGAGGGTGTGAGAAGAAAGGGAACGGTATGGGTTGCGAGGACGCTGGGGAAAGTACAAAGGCAGGCGTGCAAACTAATCACCGGCGCGCTGCGTACTACAGCCACTGACACGCTTGACTTCCATGCCCACTTACTCCCCACGCACATCCGCCTCAACCGATCCGTCTTCAACGCTGCGACCCGTCTTGCCACCCTCCCCGCCTCCAACCCAGTCCGTCGCACCTTCCTCCGCTGCCGCCGGGTTCCCCGCTTCCATCGCTCACCAATCCACCACATCATCGCTGCCTTCCCCATCCTACAGCGCGACTTCGAGACAATTGACCCCCAGCGGAGACTCGTGTCAATCCCGGACGGCACACTCACCACCCACATTGCACGCACGAAGGACGAGGCGAAGGACAGGATGGAGCGTATAATGGCGAGGGGCGGTACATGTATATTCACGGATGGGTCGGGATTCGAGGGAGGAGTTGGATCGGCGGCAGTCGCGATGAAGGGGGAGGAGGTGAGGACGACGAGGTCGAAACACCTAGGCGGCGAGGACAAGCACACGGTATTCGAAGCCGAGGTCTGCGGCGCCATTCTCGCCCTAGACATCATCTCGGGCACTCCGAGGCTCACCGACGTCGACCTCTTCATGGACTGCCAACCTACCATCCATGCCATCTCCTCCCCACAGCCTCAACCTGGCCAATACCTCCTCGCCGCTTTCCATGCCCTCCTCGGCCGGCTCCTTAGCAAACGTCGCACCCTCAAAATCCGCATACACTGGGTACCCGCACACATCGGCATCACAGGGAACGAGCTGGTTGACGGACTCGCGAAGGAGGCTGCTCAGGGCGACTCGTCACCGCTCTCGTCGCGCGTCGCGCTGTTCGAGTCCCCACTCCCCGCCAGCAAAGCCGCCGCCGTCGCGTCGGGTATCAAGGCGTTCAACGCCCGCTGGCTGGCGGAATGGAAGCCGTCACCGAGATTTACCCGCATTTCCGCCTTCGACTCGGCAATTCCCTCCAAGACAGTGACGCGGATGTACAATAAGCTCAACCGTCCGGGCTGCAGTATCCTCACCCAGTTGCGCACAGGACACATCGGGCTGAACGCGTACCTCCACCGATTCCATCTTGCTCCGTCCCCTCTCTGCCCCCACTGCGCCGCCGTCCCCGAATCCGTCTCGCACTTCCTCCTCGCTTGCCCGGCCCACCGCACCCACCGCCTTCGCCTGATCGCCCGTGTCGGCACCACCCGCATTTCCCTTCGCCGCCTCCTCTCCATCAAGCACGAGCCCGGCCCCGTCCTCGCCTTCGTGCGGGACACCGGCCGCTTCCCTCGCTACGCACTCTGACTTGAATTTACCTAAACTTACTTACTTTTCTCCTCCACTTAGATAGCTACGTCTTGCACCTTAGACTCTTATATCCTCGCCATGACACATCTTGCACGATACTTATAAAACCTCTCCCTCACGGCACCACGATGATCTCGTTACTCTTCGGCTCCTCTCCCCTTGATCCCACTCCACTCCAGCCGTTAGTCACATTGTATTTTGTAGAAGTGCTACATAGGCCCCAAGGGGCCTGCAAGCACTATAATGGAAACAATAATAATAATAATAGTGCTATCAGGCCTTCTGCTCTGTTTTCGCCGCTGAAGTCTTATAGTCACGACTTACCGCGTCCCCCCGGTCCAATATGTCCGTACGCCGCGATCATCGACTCGCCGGTACTGATATGTATCGGAATTTTGACTTGAAAACGAGGGAAGCTGCCAACAATTGGGACGCTTAAAGGTATGTTGTCATGCAATTCTTTTCGTAGCATGAGCACCGGGACTCACAAGCAGATACATCGTTCTACATGTAATTTTATATGCCCTCATATTCCCACTTCAGTGCAAGTTCCGTACTTTTTATACTTCATGCCTTGAATATATGCCATTTTTGTCCCAAATTTGCATCTGAAGTGCCCTTTTATCTGAAATTATATCTGCACTTTGGAGGATACTTCCTGCATCTTTTTGTCTCTTTGGCTCTTTTTAAAGCTAGGGGACTCAGCCAGGAAAAACAGCACTTAAGGCACCATTTTCGAGCTGGAGGGGGGAGGACGTGAAAGTTTGTTGTCCCCAGTAGTGGTAAGTTCTCAATTTGTTGCTCAGCACAACCATTCTTACCAGCACTGAAGTCATCAAATAAATGTATCTCCTGGGTTTGGTTTATCTTGCCCTCACTACGACATTCTGCAGCAAACTCTCTCCACCTCCGTCGATCCACTCTATGAAGATCTTGAAATGACTGGATCTTGGCTAATGGAAGTCCGGCATCTTAATCTCTTGCTTCTGGTGTTCTCGGCTTACTGTCTGGCAACACAGTATGCTCTATGCATGGCAAGCTCATTTCGAGAGCAAACAGGTTCTGAGGCACTTCCCCGAGTTCACTGAAATGATCGAGACGCAACAGCAATAACCATTGATTAAACCTCTGTCCTTTTAAAATATTGCTTCATTAAACGGCCTTTCCTTTCTACACATTTATCATAACTAGCCCCGAATCAAGTAGCATACTACTAACTTTAATGTTACTCCAATTTTTTTCTTCTTGTGTTGAAAAGCATTGATGGAGAAGTGTGAGGCTCGATTTCATGGGAAAACTGGTAATGAGCACCGATCAGTGATCAAAGTGGTCTGACTTGGCTAATCAGGTAGCGGGCCGTGCCGCTTGTCGGCCTTACTAGCTTTATATGCACTCTGATTCGAGGCATCTGCTTATGTAATACAAGCCGTGCCTTCGCTTCGCTCCGGCTTAATGGTTCACGGGTTAGAGATCAACTTATCATTGTAACTGTGGAGACACATGAAGCTATTTAATTGCTGGTAGGACAATATCGACCGTTAGAACTGTAAGGAAAACTGAGGATAGACGATTATCATTCAAGATCGAATAGTGCCTGAAACATGAAGGAGGCTGCGCCCACTGATCTGAGGGTTGTTATGATCAAGAACAGAGGAATTTTTGGCACAAAGAAGGCCGTACTGAAGGAAGAGGTCGGGATTGAAGGCATGGAGTCGAATACAAATTTCACGGCTACACCTGTACTTTAGCCAATATCAATAAGCGATACAGGATGGCGGCGAAGAACAACGTGCCGAGATGCTGGTACATCCGAGAGGCCCATCCAACTTAGATAGTTGTACTACCTGCGGCCGGTGCATATCAATATTGAAGTGCAATGGAATAAAATTGATGGGATGGCGTACCAGGTGGAGCGGATGAGAAAGAGCCCATGCGACACATAGGTCTGGTGAAATTGGATCAACGTAAGTGAGCTTCGAAAGTACCGGCAAACGTGCTCACCAACATAGGTCGGATTGCGATGGAAAGTAGAAGGCTGCCGAGAATGCACCGGCAGCACGACGCAGTCGAGGACCGTGCATTAACGCGCCCATCAAAGATACAAACAGCTCTTTGGATATATTTATGCCGAGCCCTATCTCGACTCAAAAAGGCGAGGTTTCCGTTGACACATTTGAGTATCCCAGGAATCAAATCTATGGATAGAACCATGGGATAGAGTGAGTGGAAATGGGGAACAGGTCATCATACGACTTGACGCCTGGAGTATGGCTTACCGGGATCTGGCGAACGGAACACAGAAATGGAACAGAAATACTGCGAACCGCAACGGGCTTGAAATGTCGGAATCGGTCGTTGCCCCGTAGCGCATGCGTCTTGCTATCCACTCGTCTGGAGATGTATAACAGGCATTGATTGCTCGTAAAACCTTGGCGTGAGTTGCGAGAGCATTACGTAGTATTTACGTGACCTTGACTCGGATTCCTTCGTCTTGACGGGCCGTGGATTCGCCGATGGCCGTTCACAAACACGGAAAGGAGAAGCAACGATGGAATAAAGAACATAGCAAACTTCCAGCAGAGTAGAGATGGAGCGATGATTCAGCGTTGCTTAGTTCTTGCATTTGCTGCTCGCGGTAACTGGCTCAGGGAAGGTGTAATTATTCCGAGGTGTCCGGCAAGTATCCGGCAAGTGCAACTCATCCGGGACGGCGGCAGGGCTTGATGCTTGCCATGTCTTGGGGCAGGCTTGAATTATCCAAGTACAACCAAACACCGTGTGGAGCGGAGGGGACAGCTTGAGGATGACGGAATGATAATGGGGGAAGAAAAGCGCAGTAAGGACAGATAGGCCTTCCTTTTGAGCGGGCCTTGAGCGCACGAAAGTTGGCCCCGTGCTTGCTCAGAATGGGCGGCACGTACAGTTCCCAGAGCTAAAGGGTGATCCCGTCGTTGTCTCGGAATAAACATGAGAAGAGACAACCGAATTGGGTGGACTCGGAGCTAAGGCTGAAATACATGAGAAAGAAAAGACGAAAAGAGGTGATGGCAAACAGGTGCATACTGATACGAGGCATCTGCTTAATATACGAGGTATACGAGGTATACATGGCACAAAAGCGAAAGTCGATACTTGAAATAAGTGGTATGATTATTGCTGGCCTGCAGAGAGGGCGGAACTAGCAAGAGCTGGCCAGTTTGCTGGTGGACACAAACAGTGACCGGGGATCAAGTGTTGATTGTGGCGTGCGCTTCCCCTGTTCGGTTTATTTCTTGCGGATCAATTCCTGATTACACGGCCCTTGTTTGCACTGTCTCTGCTTACCCCCCTACAGTACTATTTTAGCCCCTGAAGTGTCCACGCACCCTGAAGTGGAATTTTCCCTGATCCCGCTGGCATTTTGAATCCATTCCCTCAACAAAAATCCAAGAATCGGTTTAAAGACCATAGCTATGGCTGAGCCAAATTTCAGTCCAATTGAAGTTGTACAGCACACAAAAGAAATGAAAAGGAAGATTTTTGCCACATTTTCCCACACGCCAAAACACCTGCCAAAACCGATTCCACTTCTGGTTTCATCAACGGAAGGCTCGTGTCTTTTGCAATTCAAGACCAAAAATTGTGAAAATATTTGAGGCTATAGAAAAGACATACATATGCTTAAGTACGGGTGCCGAGAGAAATCGGGTTCAAAGGCACAAAGTTATGGCGCGAGATCATCGTCGTGGACACATGGGGGGCTTAGACTAAAATAGTATGCGACTCTTCTCGATGTCTCGGCCGCTCATTCAGAATCATATGTCTCCACTATTCTAGGTATGAGTCCTCTATTTCAACCCTTTGACCCTTGACATTTGTCTCAACTCACAATGCCCCCAAGGAGACACGCTGCTTCTTCCAATGCTTCTGGCGACGAATCAGAGCCATCTGTTCCTGCTCCTCCGAGTCGTAAACGCGCTCGTACTCAATCCTCTCATGGTTCAAGTGTGTTGATGTTAAATTCCCAGCAGGCCAACTGGACGTCTGATGTTTATACCCACTTCCGTGCCCCCGAGATCATCACCAAAGGCACCGAAGTTTTGTACAAGTTTGTTTGCAAAGCGTATGTGCTTCCTTAACCTCTCGCTCTCACTGCTTATGCTTTTGAAAGACACCCAATGACTTTTGTGACTCGAAGCCGCCACGACGACAGTCATCAGGAAAAAAACTCCTTCGGAAATTTGGGGGAAATATGGAACCTGCTCAGGAAATTTAGCCGTTTTGGTCAGATTGGCAGAAAACGTGAGAAAATGGGGGAAAGTGGTCGAATTTCCCGGAAATCTTGGCCCGGATAAGCAAAATTGAAATACTCGGGCGAGTGCACCTGTTGAGTCTGGCTGGTGTCATACCCCCAACACTCAACACGACCAAAGGAGTTGGAGGCCATTTTCCTGGTACCGTTTTAGGTTCCAGGTCTCACTTCCGTAAATACCTTCCTTCGATAGTGGATTATTTAACATCATCAGCACTGCCTCTCGGTAACTACCGGTCCCGGTGGCTGAAAAACCGTTAAATGCGCTCCCCAGATCACCGCCAAAATCATGGATTATCAATCATCTGTGATTTCCCGATCCATTCCACCCGACTCAACCTGTGGGCCTGGGCCCGCTGAAAAACTGTTCAATGTGCTGGCCACAATTTCGTCCCGACACATCTCCCAATGCAGCGAATTGCCCGAGCATCCCGGTGAAGTGTCCCACCGAAAGTTCCGGGTACTCACATAAACAGAAGGCAAAGGAATGTCTTGCCTGCTCATATTGGTTTGCAATGTACAGTGTCAGGATGGCGTGTTTTCTCGGGGAATGTTTACTTTGAGATTTGTCTTCTCTACTTATTGGTGCCTGTAAACTCCTAAGCTACGCACGGTAAAGTGACCGGGAACCCCCCGAACTTTTCTCCATCCAAGGAAGGGCTGCCAGAATATGGAAAGAAAAGAGAGTACAGTATGAGCCCTCGGGATCCAAGTGCTCAATAAAAAAAATGCAGCCAGAGGCCGCGGGACATCAGTCCCTTGATTCCCGTTCCTTAATGAGAAATATGAGAAAAGAAAGAGGGAAAAGCGGCCGGAGGCCGCGAGACATTGAAGCGATTTTATTTTCGGAATAGGACAGAACCACCCAAAGAAAAACAACTGTGAGAGGTCCAACTCAACTGCGGCCATGAGTTGGTATAATGCACAGACCGAACATGATAGCTGCCCGAGAGTTGATTCAACAACATAGTCCTTGAAAGCTCGGTGGCAAACTGCCTCCAAAGAAAACCGGAATTGGTACACTAGTACTATCAGCAAGATTCAAATGACATGCATTCAGTGCTGCCACGGGCATGATTCCTGGGGTACCGGTACCACTCGGGGTCAGCGGTACCAGGGGTGCCCGGAGGGCGTTGTAAATACTAATAATACGTCGTTGGCAGCCTTCAGCAAAAGAGTACCTAGAGGTACCTACTACAATAGGTATTTGGTGAGTCTTGCTGGAGTATTCATGACTTGCGGACTATGTTCAGTACAAGCAGAAGAGCTCGCTCACCTCGTCGGCTCTGTCGGGGAGCTGCGCTACACAACACGACTGCACTGGTGACTGATCACCCACGCAAAATGTACCAAGTCCTTAGCCGAGCGGGCCGCTTATCCGCATCGTCGGATCAGAGCATGAAACCCTCACGTGGACGTCAGGAGGTTGGTTGGCGATTTCGGCTGTCAGTATGACTCGCGTCTTTCTCTCTTTCCACCACCATCTCTCCTCTCTCCTCTCACCATCTCTCCTCTCCTCCGCTTTGCTTTCCTCATGCTGTCCTACTACCGGCATATCTGGCTAAGAGAAGGACCCTTCATCCTCCTAAGAGAGTCCTAAGAGCTCGTTGTTTGCGCTTGCGCTGCAGAGATAAATGTGCTAATACAAGTGTACAACGGGGTTCTTGGTGTGTACTTAGACCTCTGCCTTGATACCAACTGACATATCTGTAGTCCGCTGGTTCCCGCACTCCTCCGACCTCCCGTAGCCCGATGCGCGGCAGATAGGCGCCTCACCCACCCCGACTTCTCCCACTAATGAGGGCACGAGTTGGTGCCAAAATGAGGTGCCTGTTCCCCTCGCTTGCTGTCTTCCGGGCTCGCCATATTCGCTTTCCAATCTCTCCCGCTTCACATTTCACTACCACCATTGTGTCGACAACGCGCATCGGGACCGGATTGTGTTGAGCCCTCGCACCCATCTTCTCACTTCCCAGCAGAGGTGCACACTTAGTTTACCTTATAATCTGCTGTTTTCTCTCTGGCCCTGTTGCTACCCACGTCTTCTGCTTCCCGCATCCATATCAAGGCAGCACAGGTGCGGTGCCTATTTACCACTCTTTGTACTTGCGTTTAATAAGCTATTTCATTCAGCCTCGCCCTGGACAAGGTACGCACCTCGGCGATTTCGTTTTCATTGCATCTCCACGGCCTCCGCCGACGTATCCCGCACCCGCACCGCACTGCCCGTCATCCAGGCATGGACTCGACAAATGGCGCGTTCCAATAGCCGCCCCACACTACTCGAGCACCTCGATTGTACGTGCGCCTTCTCCACTCCCCCGACTCACCGTTGTGCACGTCACTCCCCCGACTCACCGTTGTGCACGTCTCAATCCACGAAGTACGCCCTTTAATTACCTCTACTTCAGATCTAGCTCTAACCCTCAGCCCCGGGTCTGTCAAGTCCTCCCCGGGGACCTCGTCATCGCGCAAGCTCCAGCAGCACCTTCGCCGAGCACGATAATCTACGCACTTGAATGTCGCGCCATAGCCACGTCGTAGAAAATTTTTTCAAGTACTTTTAAAGTATGCTGCTGTACATTACTATCCAATACATGCTGTTTCTTCCCCATTCTGTGAACCAAAAAATGAATAGTGCAATGAAATCCGAGACAAAACTGCGAAGAAACTCAGTAATGGGTTGCCAAAGTGGGCAAAAATGGTTCATTTTGTGGGGAAATTACCTTCAAGGTTGAAAAATAGTAGATCGTCCCAAACTAACGAATCTGGCCGGTTTGGACCTTCTTTCTATGAAATCGGAGGGAATCCGGGGATATTCCTAAAGGAGGTCTTTCCTGATGGTACCAGTAACCTCTGCCGTCATGTGCTCAGCTGCCCACCCCCTGCCACCGCGTCTGGGGAGTCTATCAAGGCATATGCGAGCAGCACCAAGTATAATTGTGCGACGCACCGTATGAATATCACGCTCTGGGTTTCTTGCCGACACCGCCCTTTCACCATTGTCAAAGACCCAGAGCTACTCGGCATCTTCTCCGACCTCAACAAGAATGTCGAGACACCCTCTACATCCACTGTCTCGCGCGATGTCAAGGAGATTTTCCAGTGGAGCCAAAAGAGTGTCGCTAAATTGCTACAGGTCAGTGCTGCATTCCATATCATCTTCGCATTCTGACCTTTCTTCAGAACTATGCAGGCCGTCTGCACATGTGTGTTGATGGCTGGAACGCACCACAGGTCATCTCATTCCTCGGTATCACTATCACCTTTGTGCGAGATGGGTCAATTGAGTCCATTATTCTCAACTTTGTCAAGTGAGTGCATCTCTCTATTCTTTGCTTCAATCTCATGTGTTCGGCAGGGCCTCCAAGTCCCATACTGGTATTTACCTCGCGTCTCGCATCGCTGAGTGCTTGTGCGAGTATGGGATTCAGGACAAGGTAAGCATCCCAGTGAACCGATTCTACTGTTGCTCACACACCCCCAGATTCTGGCCGTCGTTGAGGACAAAGCCTCAAACAATGACACCATGATCAGCGAGCTTGCTGACCTCATCCCCTCATTCTCTGGCAACAAGACACGCGTGCGATGCTTTGCCCACGTCCTCAACCTCGTCGTCAAGGTATGCATTTAATTAATCCTTCTCCCTTTCTTCAGTCACTCCCACACCTTAGGCAATTCTTTTGCAGTTCAGTCATACCAAGAAGGCGAAGGCGACTGAGGTCAAGACGCTGGCAGTGTGGCACAGTACAATGCAGGATGAAGAGGACGAAGAGGATGTCGACCTCGATGACCTTCTGGTGGATGGGAGTGATGAAGAAGCGGAGTATGTTGGGGAGGAGGATGCTGACAACAAAATCGATCTGGCTGCCCAGGCCAGTGACGACGCCACCCTCAAAGCCGCTCTGTTAGACATTGAGACCGACATCGAGTTAAAGGATCGTGTCCCACCTTTGACAGTGAAGGATTTGAATCTCGGGTGGAACTCAATTTTGAAGGTAAGTCCAATCCCGTTGTTTTCTACATGCTGACAGTTGTATTTACAGCTCCGCACTTTTGCAAAGAAAATATTCCACAGCCCAACGCTCCGCACCGATTTGGAGAAGGCCTGCCACACCTGCAAAGTCCGACCGGCCCTCATGGTCCGTGACGTTGCAACCCGTTGGAATAGCACGGCCATGCTCCTCAAGCGTGCCATTGAGCTCAAGGAGCTGCTCAAGACTCTGGTGGGCATGGAGGTGCATAGTCGCCCTCGCAGTGCACGCCTGGGCCACTATAAGCTTTCAAAGCAGAGCTAGGAGCTTCTGGAGGCTCTCGAGCCTTTGCTCGACGTGCGTTACCATTTTTCTCGCCATTCTTCGCTGATGTTTTGAGTTCTAGGTGCTTCTTGTCACGACGGAGGAGGTCTCACGCAGCCGCACTCCCGTCATCCACGAGGTTATTCGCCTCTTCGACATCATCACCACTGCACTGGACGACTACATGGACGACGTTACACAGCCCCTCGTGGTTTGTGCCACCGCTGTTTGTAGCATGGCCATGCTGAATAAGTACTACTCCCTCACCGATGACTCCATTGTTTATCGCATTGCTCTCAATACATACTCATATTCACATCTTGTCTGATTGCTCACTAAACTCTTCTGTACCTAGTCCTTCACCCAAGACACAAGACTACGTACTTCTCAAAGGCCGGCTGGCCTCGGGATTGGATCCAGACAGCGGAGAATCTGGTGCGGGAGGAATGGGAGAAGAACTATAAGCCGAGGACTTCAGCAGCTGCCACGACAAGCAGCAGTAAGGCTCAGGTGCGTTTCAATGCTTTTGATTTCCTCCATTAATGATTTCTTTCTGTTAATAATCTTCTGCCAGGATAAAACTATGACACGCAACAAATACTTTGTGAGAATCCAAGACAACACCATCATGGACATTGACCCATTTGACGACTGGCTCAGTTTGGCAATAGTAGTCACGTCTTCGGACCCGATTATTTACTGGACTGGGCAGGAGCAGTCTGGGCATCCTCTCGCATGCATGGCACTTGACTTCCTGTCAATTCCTGGTGCATATTCCTTCTCAACTTACCTCACCAGGACTGATGATTTCCCAGCAACGTCAACTGACGTTGAGCAATCGTTCTCACGTGGGGGGGCTTACCATGTCCAAGATGAGGCACTCGCTTTCAGATGAATCAACGCGGGCCGCTACTGTTCTCGGCTCATGGGTGGATGTGGTGGATGCCATTCCGCGCTTGGAGATCATTGAGAACATCAAGAAGAAGGCTTTGTGCCTTAAGATCGCTGAGAGTAGCACTAATACAATTGTAGTTGATGACTCCAAGCATGATGAGTAGACTACCCTTGAACAAATACATATTTATTTTGTCATTTCATAAAATGAATACCTGTGGGTACCCACAGGTACCTGAAGCGTGAAAAACCCGCAGGTATTCGTCAACCTGCGAGTACCTGGAGCCGCGGATCCAGCTCACCCGTGGGAACTGACCTGCACGGATCCAGGTCCAGAAAAAGTGGGTGCAGGTACCCGCCATCGCAGATCCGGGTCACCCACGAGTCGACTCATGACATGCCTTAACTTGAAGGCTTTTTGGCCAAGACATTCAAATATCATTGAGGCATTCTCTGCCCAGAGACTGGAGCATCAACCTAAGACCTGGGCTTTTGGTTCACGGGGTCATCGGAACCGGCTGTTCCTCCTCCTGGTCTTTGAGATACTGGCTTAATCTTCGTGTGGATCGGGATATTTGTCTCTCAGCTCCACACACCACCATGAACATTGCCCCTCAGCATTGAGTCGTACTCTTCTTGGTTAATTCGCTTAAATTCATGAAATGAGATTACTTTAATAGGGGACTTCACGGTAGGGCTGATTTTCCTGTTTGTGAATAAATATATTCATTATTATGGGACGAATAAAATTGTTGTTTGGGGAATAAATGTGTGATCACCCCATTTGAATATTATATTTCTATAGCATCAATTCCACCTGCCAGGTACACACCTCACAAAACACCTTAGGTGCGCCATCTAATCATCTGACAGACCCCTATATCAGCTAAACAATTTGGATCAGGGAGTGTTTTTTTTCTTTTTTTTTTTTTGACGGGAGGGCAGGACTGTCGCAGGCGATGAGCGGGAGAGGCGGGATGACAGGCAGGATAGTGGTGGGATGATGGGCGGAACAAGGCGGGATGAAGGGCAGGCAAGGCGGGACAATGGGCAGGGAAGGCGGGACAATGGGCAGGGAAGGCGGAACAACGGGCAGGGGAGGCGGAACAACGGGGCGGGGAAGGCGGGATGATGGGCAGGATGAGGCGGGATGGGGACAGAGCGGTCACGGGCAGCTTGCTTACTCAAGCAGGTATATATATTCCACAAAAAAATGTTTATTCCACAAACGAGATTAAATCTCGTTTGTGGAATATTTTTATTTTGTAAAAATAATGGTCCCATCACTCCATTATTTTTATTCACAAACGGAAAAATAATGCCTACCGTGAAGTCCCCTAATGTAGAGCAGTGAAAGCCCATCATATTGGCATGACAACATTTTCGAATATGGAGTGGCAAGGGATCAATTTACACTCTGAGAACAATGAATTATCTTATCAACAATTCTGACTGTAGATTAACGGACAGAACAGGGATAAGATTTTCCAGAAGTAAGGGTGAGCCATTGAATCTGAGATTGTTCAGAAGTGAGTAGAGCCACCACAGGACAAACAATACTATCAAAAACAGTGGTCCCATGTTCATAATAAGGGCATGATGGGTATATGAGATTTCCTTCAGTGTCAAGTCAGTCAGGCTACCCTTGGCCACCCTGTTGTTCTTCTTGTTCCCTGTGGTATGCGACATCTCTGGATACACATGGTACTGTGCTTGACCGTAGATGTGGAAATAATTGGGTAACGCAGGCCAAGTTGTGCTGCGTGACCAGTGAGGACTCACCTGGCTTCTTTGTCTGTGGCATCAATATCATGATATCAATCCTTTCCAGCCTTAGAGAGATGCCTTCCTCAATGGCAGCAGCGACAGAGTCTTGGCCATTCATATAAGAGCCCTCCCCTTCACGAGGCAATGTAGGCAGCAAGTGAGCATGCAAGACAAAAATAAGGAAAGAACAACCAAGATCACATTATTGATTGGTATCTGTCAAACAGCTGGTTTGATGAGCAGTGATCTGACCAGCAGTGTATAAATTTTGCGTTGCACAATCTGTGTGTTTTATTACTGTGGGCAACAACATGTGAAAAAAAAAAAAAAAAAAAAAAAAAAAAACCCCACCTGTGTGTTTTTGTTTTCACCTTTCCAAAGCCTGTGCACAATTTAAACTAAGGGCACAGCAGTGAATTTTCCATTGCACTTCAGGCCTTTTTTTTTTTTTTTTGTAATCAGATGTGGGTTGTAAATTCTTTTTGAGGGTGGTGAATTTTTTTTGGGAAAATGGTACATAATTATGCCCCAGTATTACCCCCAAAATTCTGCTTCCTCCTCCCAATTGGAAATTTTGATTCATAGCTATCTATCTTTTTTCTAACGCCTGGTAGCTTATTTAGACTTTCAATTTTCTTATTGATATTCCACGGATAGATTTGTAGTCTCTGTAGATCCCTCCATGTACTCCCTTCACATCCACATCACAATGGAATTTTTTTATTGGTGAATCTCAAATGTGAAGAAAAATGGAGGAGCAGCAACAAGTTGCTGCTGAAGTCACAATGTGACAGCCAGACCGATTTCCTGTTTCGGCTCGTCTTCATCTTGGCTCTTCTGTATCCCTTGCTCAACACAACTCCCTGCTTTGGCAGAATCTCTCACCCATGGATGCTCTAAAGGGTTGATTTCATCTAGACAAGTCTGCCGTCCCCAGTGCTTTCTCCATGCCTCAGGTTTCCCTCCAAATCCCACCCAGTAGATCACCTTCCAAGCATTTGAGGCTTCCCTGACAAAACTCCACATCATTTGGATGTGTCTAGATGCCTGTAAGCTGCATTCATCCATAAATGGCCCATTACAGCTAATAACAGTACCGAAGGGGCGAACGGAAAATTTCTGTTTTGTGGTGTTTTCAAAGAATTCCCGATATCTGACTGAGTTCTGCACCGATTTACACGAAACGTATACAGATTTACTCAGCTAATTCATGCGGAATTAGTGATAGAAAAATATTCACGAAAATATTATGTATTAGGTAATCTGTGTTTTGGGGCTATTTTTGCACTGAATGCTGTCTAGCAGACCCAGGACATGTCCCAATGACCTAATATCTCGGAAGAGACAATATATACACCCTGAGAAACATCTGATAGAGCTGGAATTAGGGATAATTTAGTTACAGCTCCTCTAGTTCCATTGGATACAATTCGCAGTTTTGCCATTCAGAATTGATGTACAGATTACATTTATCTACGCATTTTCATATAGTTCTGGCTCTATCAGATGTTTACCAAGGTATACATGTTGTCTCTTCCGAAATATCAGGTCACTGGGACATGTCCTGGGTATGCTAGACAGCATTCAGTGCAAAAAACAGCCCCAAAACACAGATTACCTAACACACAATATTTTCGTGAATATTTTTCTATCAATAATTCCGCATGAATTAGCTGAGTAAATCTATATAAGTTTCATGTAAATCGGTGCAGAACTCAGTCAGATATCGGGAATTCTTTGAAATCACCACAAAACAACAAATTTCCATTCGCGCCTTTGGTACTGTTATTAGCTGTAAACCAATGTCACTGAATATAAATCACTTTTACAAGTTTCTTTCTATCAAGAATTCGGCATGAATCAGCTCAGTATTTCTATCTGGCTTGCATGTGGATTGGTGCAGGACTTGTTGAGATGTCAGGAATTCTCTGAAAACATCCCAAAACAGAAAATTTTCGATCCGTGCCTTTGGTACAGTACTGTCAATTGCTGTAATGATATAGGCTGCGGGGGAAATCCCATTGGATGCGACACTGAAGACTTACTTACATGTACACCGGGATACTTCCCGTAAGCCGGTGGTCCTCAGCAGGACCATGCCGTATATTGATGCTACATGCCTACCTACCGCGTACGCGTTCGACTCTGCGGGGCCGACTGCTACTGCGTTGCATCTCGTGCCCGCTCAACGCGGCTGTAGCGAATCCCGCATGATACGCCAGTAAGTCTTCTTCCGTCACCCCCAACTCCCAATCCAGCACGTCCAAAAACTCGTACTCAATCCGCCCGATATCCCGCTTCCCGAAGACCCCGGTACATAAGGCCCAATGTACGTTCTTGAGCGTGTTGTCATTGGTGTATTTTGATGCTACGATGAGTGCCCCGAGAAAGGTGCGCTCGAGAGCGTACTCCTCGAGCGCAATGAAAAGGTGCGGGCGGGCGCGGTAGATATAGACAAGGGCGGTAAGGACGGTGGGGGGAAGTTACTTCGGCGCGTAAGAGGACGGTGGAGACGAAACCGATGAATTTTTGTGCCGTAGGCGTGCGGCGGCGGGATGAGCAGGGGGTGCGCCCCATGGCGTGGTCGACGGTCTCGGAGACGCAGTCGACGACGTATTCTGGGAGAAGGGATGATTAAGGCAAACGAAGGGGATATGAAAGGATGACATGCCGATTACCGGTTGAGAAAGCTCGATGTCTATGAGATGCATAAGGGCTGGGGAGTGCCGTGCGGGGTCGACGAGGGACGCGGCGTGCACGGGGGATGAGTGCGTGCTCCTCGGAGAGCTCAGCGAGGACCTCTCTACCGAGCCACACGATGGGCTAGAAGGAGAGTCGACGAAGCTGAACATTACTGAACCTGCTAGGTGGGCGGGCGGCTGTGGCTTCTTGCGGACTGTGGCCGTCTTATAGTATATATACCATGGTTGTGTTGTCTGACTATGTGTTGTCCCGAACGGGCTCTGGCCTACAGATCCCTATGAACTCAGATGGCTCTAATGAATGACTTGCCCGCTTCCAGCCCGGCCAAGCGATCAAGATCGGTTTGCCTGCGGCTAAATCGAGATGTGATGGGGCTTTGCAAAGAAGTTTTGGCCTTTGTAAAAACCTCATATGACGGGTAGTCGTCCCTTTCCATCAATCCTACGGCGCAGCGAACGGAACTGTTCGACAGCGCAGGATCGTCGAAATAATGGCCGTCCCAGTGAAAAACCCGCCTTGAGAGGTATCGGCGGATATTGCACACCAAGGGATTGCTCCGACATCATTTCTTTCAATACCCGCCGATGCAGACCGATGACAGCGCCTACAATAATGGTTATTGATAACTGTGCCAGATATTGGATACTTATACCAGTGGTTGTTTGTGTAGAATTCAGTCATTGCCCTAGAGTAGATTAGGACAGGTGGGTTGCAAGAGGCTAAGGTAGTACATTGTATTAGCTGCTTTTATACTCCTCAACAAGTTTTTTTTTTTTTTTTTGTTTTTTTTTGTGGAACGTTAGAACTCCAGCTTGAGAAAACTGAAGTGGAGGCAACTAGAAACATTTCTGTTCTTCTCACCGGGCTGTTTCACACCTCTAGAAACCCGCCACCCAGATCATTGGACCGACCAAGTCGACAAGTGCCTTAGTCTCTCCTAGACAGACGCTTCATATGAACACTCGTACCTCGCTATATGAACCGCTGACACACGGCCACATTCTCTGTATTTTGGGCCGATCGCGTAACAGTCCGCCGGCGAATGGGATGCTCGCCCTATTTTGCCGTAATCGGTGCTCATCCGTTACTACCACTGGATATTTCCGAGGCAACGTACCTTTTACCACCCCCAGACGACGTCCTTTCCTCCACAGAACTCATCACCCGTCGCACCATCGCATTGCAGAAACGTCGAGACCAGCTAGCCCACCTCCATTCGGATGTGTATGTGGCACGCTTACGTGCCGCAATTCCCTTCGAAATCGAGCATGCCGCCACCATTCGTGACTTCAATTTCAAGCGCGGCGATCTTGTCCTAATGCGGAACACGGCAATTGATAAGACCATCGGCAGAAAAATGCGGCATCGATACCTCGGCCCGCTCATCGTTATCTCCCGCAATAAATGTGGCGCTTACATACACTGTGAGCTTGACGGTTCGGTTTTCCATCGCCCCATCGCCGCTTTCCGTGTCATCCCTTATTTCTCCCGTACTTTCATCATCCTTCCTGCCCTCGACGATTTCCTGGATGTTGACACCGAGCGTCTCCGTGAATGGGAACAATCGACACTTGCCGACCCAGATGAGCTTGATTTTGACCTATCCGAGCTGCCCGAATCGCCCGTTTCCACCGAAGATCATCAGTAACCACCCACCCACAGGCAACGCACTTCAGTCAGGAGGACGCGTCACTTACCTCCACTTAAGCCGCATAAGGTTCATCCGGTTGCGCAGCGTTCGGCTATGATGATTTACTGAGCCTTTCGCTCTTCTTTACCCTCGGCCTTTTACTCGCTCCCATTTTGTTCTCAAACCGACTAGTGACCGAGGACGGTCACTTTTTCAGTCGGGAGGAGATGTCGCGCTCGCTCGCGCGCCAAGCTCGAACCAAGCGATTATCGGATCAACGGGTAAGGTGTCAACGAATACCTTGTCAATGATCGGCAACTTCCGTTACGTTCGACATCGGTCTCAGCCACTCTGTACCTGCCGACTCTTGGTCCGTCCGGACATCTTGCCTTCTTATTTTCTTGTGACACATACTCCCCCTTAATATTTACCTCATTTAACGCTCCATTTCCACTGTTTCCAGTCTCAATCTCGCCGTAATGTTCGATTTTGGTTAATATTCATATCTCTACTATTATTCTTCGGGTTTGTGGCTACTACGCCCTGGTTCCTTGTTCCAGTTAATATGATTATTACTGTACTTTACTCCTTTCACTTCCCTATCTACCTGTATAAATACCTAATTTTCTTTGAATATAACTCAGCTTTTGATTGCCCACATTGCGCACTGCTTAAGTTCACATTGCCTACGCCCTCGCCCTCGCTCTCGCTCTCGTTTCGCTCCTGCCGTCTCGCCGTCGCCTCCGATATCGCTTCCGTACCCGCCTTACGTCCCCGTATCAGTTATCGCACCCCTCGGACCCATTGGTCTCGTGTCACGGCACCAGACTATATTGAAAACTCGCATTTTTATTATTACCATAGCACAACCACCGTTGAACTGTGGCCACAGGCACGGGTAGCAGGCCTATGTTCAGATATCAATTCAACTGAGCTCCATTTAAGTCTGCTAGGTGAACATTTTGAAACAAACCCTCGACATCTAACAGGAACTGCTTGTATTGGGATATAAATTATGTCTGCCTAGGCAGCTAATCAGACCTAGAGCCACCTACACACACCTTGACTGACTTATGCACACATACACAGACCTCCATAGACCTACACAGACCTACACAGAGACTGTAGGCCTCTACACAGAGGTGGTCTGCATAGCTCTGCCTACGGACCTAGACTGAGGGTCAGTCTAGGAGGGCCTTGAATGCAGTGCATGTTAAAGAGAACATGCAGCAGCGAACCGGAAAAATGGCCTCTGGAGGCTCCAACTTCGTACTGCACGCCATGGCAAAGGAAAACCGCGTTTTGCGACTCGCATTTTCAGGCCAGTCATACCAGTCAAATAAGGAGGCGTCAGTTTGAGTCGCAATGTTCCATGGGGAATCAGTCGCCTTCAGTGAATACAAAGTCCCTGGGCCTATGAACGCTTCGGTAAGGTAGGCTGCGCCCTTGAAAGCCTCGTCGGTCCTTTAAGTACCACTGATTTTAGCGTCGAGCATGAAATCAGGGAGGTAGTCCTGCGTACTGCATCAGGACGAGGGCAGAAATACTGGACATATTGACATAGCGGTGGTGTGGGCTACGTGAAGACGATCTGTTCAGTCCTGGGACCTTAGTGAACAACTCACGCCTCCTGTAACTCGACTGCAGATTTCCCTGAATCGAGGACGGATGAAAGCCGGTTGATACAAAAGACATCGGGGTCAACTTCAGTAAAAATGTGGTGATTTGAGAGGAGCCGAAGAATCCTGGCTGCGGGTGCAATGAATGAGCGAAACGGATAGCGATGAATCAGCAGGCATACCGGTTTTGAGAGGGTCAGTATTGTTTCTTTTCGCAATATCATTGGCGTGGATATCCTGGAGAAGACAGACCAGTTCGCAAAAGTACAATACAACCCAAGGAATCCCTGATGACCCGCCTCTCGGATGATTTCGACCATATTGCTCTCCACTGCCGCTCGGATGCAAGCAGGTAGATGAAACTTGTCCGCGGCGAAATGAGACTTGCTGCGTAGGGTGAAGAGGCTCTTACCAGAAGACTGTTTTCCACGTTAGTTTGAACGGGCGTTCGCACCGTCGTAATCAGCTGCGAAGCGGCTGCAACGATGTAGGATGTAGCATTCACAATGTCAGCTTCCCGAAGCAGAGACTCTGCCTTGCTGGAGGGATCGACGGTGTTCGCCAACACTGGGAATTCGATGCTTTCAGTCTCCAATCGAGACTCGATGGCATCGATGGATTTAGAATGAGTTCGCCGAGAAGGCGTAGATGTGACTTGGACGTCATTGTCTGATGGATAACAAGATGAATACTGGGAAAATCGGCTAGGCCGAGTTATATACTCACCGGTGAATGGTTCACTGGCCGCCGCCGCTGACTACCGTGGGTTGCTGGTGGCTAATGGCATATGTCGATGGACAGCGTATGACGTTCTGCCGGGTGCGGCCATTGCATTCCGCCACTTACCCGACCGGTAGCCCCTGGCCTGCACCAAGTTCCATCGCAAACCAGTGGAAATTGCTGGAAGCTGGTCTTTCCTACAGAGATAGAGGCCTCGGAACAACAGCTCGTGCCTGGCTTGTTGAAGCTGGAGACTGGTACTCTTGCTTAAGAAAATCATCAGGAATAATTGAATTCTTGCCCAATTACGTCTCCGACCGGAAATTCTGCAAAACCCGGCCTCTGTAGCACTAGGACCTCAGGTAACACTCGGGGTGCTGGTGTCCAATACACGTGCACTCACACCTCAAGTTATTCCTGCCCTCCTCAGAGGTGCGAACAAGATCTTCAAGGGAGCCGTATGCCCAATCCCTACACCGCCCTCCGGGGTTTTGATGGACTTTGCGTCCGTAGGTGGTTTCCGTGACATTGCCAGCTTGCCAGCTCAGGACGATGAGGTCTTACCTGCAGTGGCCCTCTTTCTCTCTGACACCAAGCGTCTTTCGGTCGACTCGAGCGCAAGGACCCTTACAGGGTGCAGGTCACGTGCTTACGTGACTTGTCCCACGTTTGCATATTCTCACTAGTTCCCACTTTACTGCCGGTTCTTTGCCTCAGTTGTGTATAGTAGCATCGTTATACATCTCTTCTTATGTGATAGTCGCTTGTTCAAACCTCGATGGGTGCTGAATTGCCTTTTTTTTCATTGTGTTTCAGAGTTGCTTCAAATTTATCTGTGCCTACCAAGATGATGGTCAATATTTTTTTAAAAGTTCAATCACAACCTGATTTCCATTCTATACACCTATCCATGACTCTTATGTCAGTGTGTACAGTTTCATTACAGCAGTTTGCAAAAGTAATGGCACTGCCCCTATTTTCAGAAGAAAGAGCAATTTACTTGAAAGCTTCTGGATTGCCAAGCCTGTTTCTCACTCAATTTTCAACTGTTCCACTTGATCCTAGGTACGTTCGAAAACGGTTAAGCAGGGCTTTCAACCCATACCCACACCCAGGGGTAATTATAATTAATTCTGGTTTCCAAAATTCTCATTCAGTGTTTTCAGCTGGAGCTTGGAATGTGTTCAACTCAATCAATTCTCAAGTGATTGACATGGTCCTGGATTCACTTCGACGATAGGATGAAGGCAAAGGCGTGTGGCATCTAACTTTTTTGGTTTTGTGTGCAAATCATCTCTCGGCGACCTGATTTCATCATCTCGGAGTAATTTCATTTTTTCACATACATATGGGTTGTGTCACACATTTCAATTGAACCGCTATGTTTATCTTGATATTGTGTTCCGGAATCACTCTGTTTCAAGGATATCAGACCAAAAATGGAGGAGAATGAGCTGTTTAGATCACAGGTTCAAGGTGACAAAATTTTTGGAAACCAAACTTAATTATAATTATATGTTCAAAAACACGGTGTACGTGTAAATAAACCCGTCAATTTCAAGTTGATGTGACTTGATGTGACCTTCTCAAATAGGAAATATTCCGCATGACCTGCATCAGGTAGGGGTCCTTGTACGCCTGTCACGGCAATGTCTCGCTCATCAACTTTGCTTTCCTTCCACAATGTGTCCATCGCAGCCATTTCACTTCCAAACAACATTCCTTTCTTCTCAAATCCCCAGAATATGTCTGCAGCTGCACAATCGAGCATATTCACGCCGCACTACCAAAATACACATTTCCCACATCATACGGACATTGCGCAGACACAGGGGCTTTGGGCTTGAAACATGGTCCGCCACGTACCTATTACTTACAGCAATTTTATTGCTTCTTTCCTTCCCTTACTCTTTCTGCTTTCACTCTCACTATCACCTCATTTCCCATTTCGGACCAATCCCAATGCGACGGCGATCTCGACGGCACCTGGATACTCGAACTGTACTTGGTATTCAATTTGGCATGGACTGGGCAACCACAGCCAACTCTGAGTGAGGCAGCACTTTTCTCTATACATATTTTCACTCATCCCGGTGTTCAACGTGCTGAAAAGGTAGCTTAGCCGAAGGATTTACAACGGGCAATTTACGTACGATTCATTGTTTCATGTACCTCCCACATTCCGCTTCCGGGCTCCTGTGTCCTCGAGAACGGGAGCAGCCATTATGTATCTTCCTTCTCTCCCTCTTGCCAGCACCATAAACCACCCCTTTGACTCGGATTTGTTGCGACTGTTAATCTTTCAGGTTTGTCAGTTGCGAGCGACAAGGCACAGGTACCTTTGTGCGTGCAGGCCGTCTGTCAAATGTCGAAATGCAGGCTGTCTATCGGATTTACGACAGCAGGTTATATAGTTACCAGACTGGCATGGATTTCTTCACACATTTGACTACCTTCGGTACGGCTCTGTACATAGGGGACAAATGTGCTTTGCTTTGGCTTGGATCCCACAGCAGTCGGTGGTTCTTTGGAGCTCAAGCTCGCCCACACCTGAGTTTCATCCGACACTGAGCTATGTGATCTATCGTTGTTTTTTTACTTTATCTCTAGAGCTCTTGTCTCATTCATGCAAGTGAGGATTTTGTTCCATGACTCGGCGCCATATTAGCACGACCTTGACACCACCTCGGTCCTCCTACAGACCACTCATTTCTTCACAGGCTGCTGTGTCCGTGTACGATGGAGTAAAGCAGGCAAGGTGCATAACAGAGCATTGTCTGGCTCTATTGAATGAATACTACATTGAATAGTAAAGAATGGATATAGAATGACATCAAGACAGAGATGCTTTCCCAGTTAAAATATCATCTCCAGTGCATCACCTAGTAGCATGTGAGAAGTAGGCTGCACGTGGCGCTGGCGCAGAGCCATCGTTCATGTAGAGGGCCTCAAATGACTATTTTGATGCGCAAGAGAAAAGGATGGACTTGCAAAGGCCGAGAGAGAGGAAAAAAGGAGTGGGAGAAGGAAGAGTGAGAGATGTGCATCAGGCTACCACGCAATCCGCACTCTCGCCTAGTCCACTTTTAAGCGCGGGGGTCCGATCAGGGTTCGCCCTTCTTACATAATCACGTTTTGAGGCCCTTGCCCCAGTTCTTGAGCCTCAGCTATATCTTCGGCAGAATGATAGAGGTGTTTTCTGTATACCCAAATTTTCTCGGATTTTTTCAGCACCATGGGTCAAAGCTATTGACGAGTGAAGTTGATGGCTTTTTGGCAAAGGGTAGATAAAAGTGCTTGGTTTTTCACAATTTACAGTCCATAATTGTCTAAGTACTAAGGCCCCTACAAATTATTAATCCCTAAAGGCGAGGGCCCACAATATCTGCCAGATTCTTGGCTGAAGCCTAGATTCTGGGGCAGAAATAATATTTTTGTGAGCCAAAAATAATATTATTTGCACTAGTGTTTAGGATCTAGCAGGCCATGTATTATAGGCATCAGATAATCTGAATTCCAAGAAAATTACTGCCCATGCTCCCTAATAGTGGCTAGATAGGATATTATTTGGCCTAGAGGCTAGGGGTGGGCTGATCATTTGTATACAAAATGATATTATACTTCCTAGGTGTCTGAATTCAGCTGATCAATGGAAGAACATTTTAGAACCCAGAAGCTTAGGCTTAGGTGCATGGAGAATAATATTATGCACCCTACATACCTGGGCTTGGCTGATTGGTGGCTCACCAGCCATAATATTACTCCACCTAGCTACTTGGGTTTGGCTGATTCCCGCTACTGTAAGGTGCAGGTCTTAGAGAGCCTGATTTTTCGATTTTGCCTGTGCAGCACATTTTCGTCAGCATATTTCACATAATCACCTTTGCTCTCTGCCAAAATGCGTTGGCTTTCTGTCAGGATTTTTCTTGTAAGCCAGTTCCTACCATTTCTGCTGTTTCGGCTTCAGTTGGCAGGCCCGCATGACTCCTGTGCGACCTGGAATGTTCCTGCTGGTACCTGGATGTCGTATTTACCGACGATTTTCTGGGCTGATGCGACATGGAATGTTCCTGCTCGTACCTTGGACGCTGCACTTCCTCCTTCGCTGCTTTTTCCTCTCCCACGACCACCCACTGCTGCGACCAATGGTTCCCTCTGCAACATTCTGCAAGATCCTACTCTCAACCTCTGTCACTCTTCTCTCCATGTCCTCTATGATCTCTCTGATTTGGATATTAACATCCAGAATTCCGGGATCTCAGTTGCCTGTCTCCCGTTGCCTGTCTCGGGTGTGCGTCCCTTCCATCTGCTCCATGAATATTAAGCTCTCTGTAATCGCTAGTCTCCGCTATGGTCTGGGTCTGGGCTGCGGTTGACATTTTCAAAGACAGGTACTATCGGCCACTGGGTAGTCTGCCACTACTACATAAATGGCCACCTGCAAATATATCATTGAGGAGTTGAAAATTGTTAACATTTGACCTTAACAGACCAATTATGACCCTTGAGGACCTCCCATGCAAGGTTTTATGGCAAAGTCAGGGCAAAGTGACTTCAGCCGAAAGTTACGCGAACTTTGATCGGGATCTACACTGTGTGTGCCATCATTTCTTAACTCAGCCTCACAACCCACACTCGCCACTGCTCGTTTGCCACCAATTCTCCACCGTTTCACAACTCTGTGGGCTTGTTATGCTGCCCCGATCAGGGGTATTGGCCCCCTGATACAGAATAACCCAAGAAGCAAAGATGACGCTGCACATGACCGCAAGAAAGACTTGACTGGCATTTTGACAGGCTGCAGTGAAACACCTACGTATACAACACAGTGATGAGGATATGCATCTGGCGCCTCGCATGCGCTTTCTTGTTCACTTATTCAATGCTTCCAAGGGGTAATCAACAGTTTAAACATTTGAATTCCGGCACACTGTTGAACATTACCTTAAAACACGCCATTACTGTGTCTCGGAAGTTTAAGATTTTTTGGAAGGGTTACTGGTCACCAGAGATGAAAGTATCTGGATAACAATATACCTATAAATTCTAACAACATCCCTGCGGTGTATTTTGGGTCTACATGTAATCTTTCTCTGGCCATTCTCCTCCTTTGCGGGCATATGCCCTTTAGGTCTGTCTCCCGCCTTTCCAGACCCTTCTGTGTACCCTTACTATTGATCATAGGTACATAAAATTTGGCCATAATTCCACATATGGACCTTATTCTCGGATCTGGATACATTTTGCGGCTCGTTTGGGCCTCAGCCGCTTATGTGGTGAGATGTCCGAGTAGTCGCTCTCGTCATCGGCCTGAACATCCTCTTTTTTATCTCCATTGTCTCCTTCATCGTCCAATACAGGCTCGAGTTGAGGCATGTTGTCGTTTGTGTAAGAAGGATGCATGGAGGAGCTTCGACCAGAGTCCTCAGTGCCGCAGGAATCAAAGAAGGGCCGTCAAGTGTGCTGTGGACCGGAATTGAATTGAAGATAGAGTCTGGTCCGTCCTCTGAGTCGGATGGAACTGTCACGATGTATAATAAAAACTACAAGGGAGGTGAGATCATCTGTTACCTCAAATTGGGAGTTGGACTTGGGTTCTCTTTATTTGCTTTGGACTTCTTCGTGCCAGATCCATAGCACCCTCCCAGCTTTAGATTTAAGTGTTGGGCTTTGCGCTTTTGCTTGGGCACCCGGGATTGTGTTGGTATAGAAGAGGATGAAGTCGTGTGATCGTGTCAATTCGTGATTTAGCATGACTTTGAAGAAGGAAGTTCACGACGGCTCATTAAATGCAAAATGTAGTGTATACAATCTGTAATCTATTCTTTTGATTCAAGTGTGATTTTGGGCCCAATTTACCGCAAAAGTACCCCACCAAAGCCAGTTTATAGTGCAGCATGGCACCAAGAATGGATCTAGTTATTCAATTTAAATTCCTTGACTCTGAAAATTTATGGCCATAATCTCAAGTTGATTTAAAAGGATCTCTTGAGAGGAATTTTTTAATTTTGACTCAGTTGAGTTATACATTTATTCGTTGCACGAGGACTTAGCTACAGAAAATTGTGGTCAAGGTGAGACATAGTCCATGTATGGTCACCCACCTGCTTACATTTGGTATTACAAGAGCTTGCAGTCTTGGGACCACCTGCTTTTGGTGGCCCAATATCAGCCATGTGAGTTGCTACCTCATTTAAGACTGTTTTATCTCAATCATGGAAAAAAGAAACCAGGTTTCAGGCATTCTGTGAGTGAGAAATTCAGTCAGCTGAGTCCCAGGGAGGCATTTTTGCATGGAAGGAAGTCTACAGAGCAGATGTTGCAGGTCATGGTGAAATGATGCACTTGGGTGCAGCTGTGAAATATAAAGATATCAAACTTGAGAGGGCAGTGAACAAGTCACTAATTCAACCCAAATCCAAATCTAATATTACAACCCCAAACCAATATGCAGTATGTGTGTGAGTTCAGGGGAGGGGGGTATGTATCACCCTTCAAAATTGTATGTACAAGGTCAATGCCTTTGCAAACTGCTTTTATTTCAGTAGCATGATCTTATTGAGATTCTATAACCACCAATGGAGTAGAGGCAAGTGGACAGTGATATCAAGAATTGAGGGAAACAGTACCAGCAGCAAGTCAGATCAGGCCCAGGTAAGCAGCAGCTGGATAAACTGTCAAACAGACAGACTTTACTGGGAATTGCAGAACAGATGGCATGAGACAACAGAATGGAGTTCTTACACAGATGGTGTGGCTTGACTAGAACAGAGCACTTAACTGTAGGTGTAGAACACAACAAGATGGAGTTCTTCTATGAAATGTGCTGCTTCAACAAGGGAAGCACTGAATTCAAAGGTGCAGAACCAATAGGCAGGGGCACTTATACAGAAGGCACAATCTGAGTTGAATGGGACACTTCTACTGAAAGGCACATCAATTCACTTCAATATCTTGTATCTTTCAGATATTTCTGCATTTCATGTCTTTCAATCAAGAGTCCACTAAAATCAACTCTACGTAGCTTTATATATGATTCAAGATACACTAAGGAGATATAAGTGGGACTGGGCATCAGCTGATCGGAAAGTGTGCAATGTGTACATGTTTGCTCTCACATCAGCCTTGTTTCTGATTTTGGTTCATCTTTCACCCAGAGGACCAAACTAAACTGCAGCGTGAAAATTAGGCCAATACTGTAGGCATGTAGAAAAATAGCTAATCTTCAAAATCCTTGGAGGAATTTTCATAATATTTGGTATCAAGAAAATGGGAGTGAAATGCACCAATGAGTTGTATCATTCAAAGGCAATTCTCGATGTAAAAGAAAATCCTCCAAGGAAAGTACAGATTTTTATCTAACATACCAGCCTTGGGTGTTAGATTGGGCAGGGTTGTTGATTCCAAGACGGTCCATCGCTGTCTCGTGAGGACTGTCTTCTATCACTGATTAGTGACATCACTCAATAATTGATGCGACTGGATGCGACTTGCACACATCTGGGCCTCATTCCCCCACTTGGATACCCTCTAAATGATGAAGAAGCTGACCCAAAAGCGAAATGATCACATAGCCTCCCTCTCTACTAGCCGCTGGAAGTCAAAAGAAACAGCAAATGCAAATGTACTCCACCTATTGTCGTCCCTCCGCACGTGAAGACTCGAGCCTGAAACTACATAAAATCGCTGGAGGCTGCTGTTTCTATCCAGCAGACCCAGATTCTCACGCTCCAGGAGGCTAATCTGGGTTACCAGCATCAGAACGCGACCTTGATGATGGAGCTTGACACAGGTACTTCCCGTGTATGGTTGCGGACATAACCTCATGACAAGTTTGTGTCCAAATCTGGTAACCCTTATTACATGCTCAGGGAACTATTGGCCATCCATTTGAGAGTGTAAATAGCACAGTAGGAAGGCCCTTTAGATATTCTATGGAGCAGAACTTGCAAAATCCAAATATTTTTTTTTGGCAGAGAGGTTTCGCCATTTGGTGGCTGTGTTGTGGCTGTGATCCATCGTTCCCACTGCAGAGTTCAAGCAAAGGATTTGGATATTGCCAGGGCTGAGTGGGAGAAATGAAAGACGAAGATTCATACTTATAAAAAGATGGTCACAACAGCAAGTTAGGTACACTAACTTTGAAAAATTTTGTCCAAAATTTCGCCATTTTCAACCCTAGGCTAGGGTTACCTCCAATCTTTCTGAAATGAAATTTTTGAAGGTAAACCAACCCTATGTTCCTGCTAAATTTCGAAGATCTAAGGGTTTTGCTCAAAATTGTGATTTGATATAAAGCCATGTCCGCAACCATACACACACTCGAAATCGAGAATGCCGCGATTACGGAGCAGCTGTCCGATGTCCAGGAACAGTTACACGAGGCAAACGATGTCATTTCGGCACAGTACAACGTAATAAGGAAGAAGCAGCAACGGATAAATCGGCTTGTGCGCGATAAAGCTGTTCTTTCCGGCCGGATTGCTTGCCACAAAGAAGAACTTGCGGAGGCTACTCTTTCTCTAGTGGAGTCTAAAAAGGTTTCGAAAGCGTCCACATTCCACATAAAATTCCTTCTCTAGACTATCTTCCAACTCAATGCCGCCGTTTCAGCTCAGAAAACCGCCAAAACCGAATAGTACAAGGACTTGTGTGCCACACAGATGCAGGAGAGACGGGCCAAAACTACGCTTCAGAAGCTCAGGAAGGATTTGGCTGCAAAGTCGAAATGGAGCGGGATGAAGCAACGCACATATAATTCTCAATACCGCTCTCTCGCTGTGAGCCATAGAACTGTTGGGTGTGTTATAACAGAAGCATGTCGGAAAAAACCCGAATAACTTGCAACGGTTTGATACCACTTGAGACCTTAAGACGGCTTGCAACTAGTTGCAAGCCATTCAGCCAACAGTTTCAAGGCATCTCAAGGCAGGGGGCCAGTTGCAAACAGTCTCAAGCCGGCCCAAGGTACCTAGGCTCAGGCAGTCTATGGTAGACTTCAGATGCTTTAAATATCATCTTCTGACTCTGAGAGCCTCATTAATCGATGTTATTGATGCGTAGGTACATATCCTCGTCGATACAGTCTACAACATAATGCATGTTTGCACGCGCACCAAAAATTGGGCATACCAATGCACCACGTTCAATATGTTCGAGCGCAACAAAGATGCACGACTGCGCTGCGACCTGCTGTCGGATGGGGCAGTCGGTGCGAGTCTTGGGCTGCCAGTTGGTCGTGTTGAATGGGCGAATCATCGCCAAATCGAGCTTGACACTGCCGGGGAGATGGCAACGGAAGACTAGTTGGAGTTGGCCTAGGCCGAGTGCATCTCCGTCTGTTTCGTAGATGATGGAATCAAATCGTTGAGCACCGTGGAACTTGGGGTTGCATCGGACGATGTCGCGTGCACTTCTCCAGTTCACCCTGGATTGATAATCGAGGTAAATGACTTTGCAGATCTCCATCTGCAAGAGTGAGTGAACATTCTGATGGAGGATACAACCACAACATACCTTGATTTCTTGCTCAAACCGGACGGAGCAAGATGGGTGATGCTGTGCAATATACTCTCGAAGTCGAACGTTGAAGTTGCGGAAAGCGGGATCACCGCGCTTTTTGCTCTCAAAGTGGTGAAGGGAGATGCGATGTTCCGAAGATCCCAGAATCCAATGTGCAGTGGACACAGGCTGCGAAATTACCTCGCGTTCCGAGTCGTCAAGGTCGGTGTCTTTGTGGCTTTGTTCCCACTCATTGATGGCCATTTGAATACGGGCCATTGCTTCCTCGTTCTCATCTTGCAAAGAAATCTGGGGAGGCATACAGATTGAGAACTTAATTGACGACACCACGAGGCGCCTACCAGATGCTCCGCATTTTTTCCATTTGTTTTTGCGTACATTTTTGAAACTTCTTGCTGAAATCCTTCCCCGATTCGGGTGTTCATGTTGCAACTTGTTCCCTTCGTCATGAAGGTGCACCGTGCATGACTGAGGAAGTGTTGCTTGAGAAAGTTGAAGTCCTTGCCCGTTTCTTCATGCAGAAGCTTGGGCACAGTCAGAGCGAACAATAATCAGAGATTATGGCGCAACCGACCCCAGAAGCAGCCTCATAATCGAGGACGAGCTGGTCTACATGATTGAGACGTGTTTTGGTTGTGACGTCAAGCCCGAGCATGATTCGGAGCTTCTGCATTACCCGTATTATTTGCACGAATGGTGAATCACGAGGCAGCAGTTGCGCAATGCAAGGGAGCGAAGACTGCTATGACATTGAGATTGTGACACATAAATCAAGAACGGACAGACCTTGAGAATATCGACAAAAAGTCTGGCCATCTGAGTAGTCTATTGTAGTTGGCGACGGAGTGTGTTTGAGTCCTCGCCATCGTGGGAACTGACTCATACTGCCAAAATTGGACAGATACCCATGCTGCATTATGAAAGACTCACTGGTCGTTGAATTTGGAGGCGAGCTTCTCGGCTTGAAGATACTGCTTCAAGCAGGGCCAAACGTGCTTCCACCAGATGCCGCTGTCAAAATAGTGCAGCAGATCGTACCCAACGGCACTGACTTGCGTACTTTCCGCCGCAACGTGACATCCGGATCGGGAAATTTGATGGCGGCGGATTTCGGCAGACTTTGAGGGCCGTCACTTTCGGCATGTCATTTTTCAAGTTCTAAGTCCCAATACAGTTTTTCTGTCCAATGGGGCTTGTTTGTAAGTTTTCAAATAGGTTTAAACTATTTGTATGTGCACCAGTGGAGCAGTTGAATAAAATCTGGGCCAAAAAGTCCCAAATAAGCGCGGGTGCCTCTTTACCAGGATACCTTACAACCGCCAAACCTCTAACTCTCAGCAATAGGCATGTAACCAGTCAAGTGAGGCTGGAAAGATACCAAATGCTTACCACGGGGTACAGGCGTTGTTGCAAACTAAATGAATATTCGCTGAGGAAAAAAGCCAGAAAATGTTCTCACACAGAATCGAACCGCCAACAAAAATGTAAATTCCTACATAAATACTGGAGGTAGAACCACTGCACCAGTAAAGCGATAAAGAGGTAGGAAAGGGTATGCCTGTCGAGGGGAAAGGGGTTTCGCAAGCAGTGGCCATCAAGTATGCCGAATTTCGCCGCCATCAAATTTCCACATTTAGGTTGCCACGTTGCGGCGGAAAGTCAGGAGTGACGGCACTGTATGGATCAGAATGGTCAAAACGCCAGAGGAAAAGCTGTTCGAGTAAGCCAGTACTGGGAGTCAGAGAACACGCCATACCTCAAAGAAATGAAGCCCGTAGGATTTAAGAAGCTCTTCACGCTGTGTCGCAGTTAACCTTGATGCTTTTGCGAAGATTCTCTGCATAGATGCAGAAGTGCGGATATCAGCAATCAGCGAAAGCTTGTGAAGATCATCATGCGAGATGAGACAGCTGGGGCACGGGTGGTTTGCCTGCGAATTGCGAATTGCGAGCCAGGCTGCCACCTCCTCAAAGTCCATCGACTCGATGAGAATCCCCGGATGTGCGATGCGAGTGACTCCATCACCAAACCGAATAGCCTCTCCATTTCGAGAGCGACTTTCAAGCGATCCAAGGACTACCTCGCATACAGTGTGGTAAATGAGGCGTTTCAGGCGATCATATTCAGCTCTACTGTTCCCGCTTAAGGTCTTGGGATCAATGTCGCGGAGCACTGGGGGCTTTATTAACAACTATTTCAGCATGTGTGGGCCAAGAAATGGAAAGGATGTACCATTTTTACGAAACCTAGAAGCGTAGCACCACCGTTTCCCGAGCCGTTGCGTGTCGTAGAATGGATCTGGCAGTCACGAAGGAGAATTGGGTGCATCTTGACTTTAATTGAGACCAGGCCTTTATCGAGCCATATATGGGCAGGGACATAGCATGAAGGATATCTGCCGTCCCCCGGAAGAGAGTCCTACAAACAGGTTTAGATCAAGAACATTGAGTGGAAAGAATGAATGAACACACATCCACCTTCCGCCAGCTTTCAGCCGTACATGGTTCATCGTACAACGGGTTTGAAAAGTCGATCACGCCATCCAAGCACAAAAATCTCTGTTGCGAGAACCATGTACTCACTTCCGCTAAGGTTTCATCTCGAATCCACCTCTTCAAGACCTCCCAGGGATTACGGAATTCAATCTCAAGGTCGTAGACTTTCTCGCTAAATTCATGCCCATTGAAATCAATTTCTCCATATCACGATGGTTTTGAAATGTGATATTCACCTGGTCTGCCCAGTCGCCCCACATATGTTTCAGGTCATTGTCAACATCCTTGTTGGACATGCGACCGGCCACACAGCGATACGCGAATGTACTGTCGGCTAGACAGCGGAATGGGGCCCAGGGGCGATCGCCAGGGACAGTGCAGTCGCGAGAGACACGGTGAGCCGGGAGAGCGTCGATGGCACTGTCGGAATCGAGGGGTATGATTTCATCAGCCTTCTGTGCGTGAGGGTGATGTTTAACGTAGATGAAGCACTTGGGAAGATGAACAGCCATATCCAGTCCCTCCGGAGGATCGTCTATATACATGGGCACGGGGCTGAAGGACTCGTGGTGAATTGGTGGGGTAGGCGGGCGGGAAAGGAGATCGGCCTGGGAGCGAGAGGGTCCCGCAACCACCTCGGATGACTGGACACGTTAGATGGTGGAAATCCTGAACCTTGAGGACCTACAGTTCCTTCCGAACGCTGTATTCTATTTCGTAGAACGTCTTCCATCGCTTGGCGGCGGCTGGTGCGAGTTAGTTTACATATCCTCTCGTGTTGGGTCAGGTTCTTGGGAATGATATCGCCGCAGACAGTGCAGCTCTTCTCAAGAGTACTTTGCACGGTCTGAATGCGTCGTTTGGAACGTCCAGAGTTCTTAGGTTTTCGTTTGGGCGGCATGAGCGCGACGCGGTAGAGCAAGGCAGTGTTGTCACTGACCGGGTATATACCCGTCAGTCAATGCGGTCCGGTCAGTGGACGATCCATTGACCGTTTTTCATTGACCCGTCAGTGGATTTCAGGAGAACGGTGAGTCGATGACGTAGAGATGATGACAAGAATCAGATTATTTGTTGCAAGCAAACATTGCCGCGGTCCGGGAGTCCGAAAGTCTTGATCGACCGGTCATTGACCGGTCAATGACCCCGTCCTAGACTCGTGACCAGTCTGCCTGCGAATGGCAACAAAAGTGGCGAGCACGTTGCCGCAGGCAGACTGGTACTTCTCGGATGTTGTCAAAGGGCTGAGCACGGAGTTTGAATTTTTGGCGGGTGCCGATCACTGGCATTTGGTGGCTGTGCGATGCCATCGATCTTCGCTCAAATTCGTCCCCCCTAGTATACCCCCGCGACGCACTTGGTACAGATTCTGAAGAGACAGAATTTGAGAAAAGACAAAATAAATATAATGTTCTCTTTGAAATTTCTAAATTTGACTTGAATTGAGTCCAGAACGAAGGAAAAGAAAAAGTTTCAAACTCCGCGCTCAGACCTTTCGCTTAGCCCGAGAAGTACCAGCCTGCCTGCGGCAACGTGCTCGCCACATTAGTTGCTGCTCGCAGGCAGGCTGGTTACGAGCCTAACCCCGTCCATGCACTGACGGGTCAATATCACTGACCTTTATCGACGGTCAGTGATTGACCTTGACAACACTGGAGCAAGGTGCGAAGATCGCCGCGGCATTGAATCCCATCACGGTCACAAACACGTTACATACGTCACTTCTCCGAGTCGACCCTGGTCTCTACCGTCAACGACTACCATGGGCTCCAACGCCGAGCCGGTTATAAGCCCTCAACGACTGCTCCACCCTCCTCAAAATGTCTCGACCCTGGTCTCTACCATCAACGACCACCATGGGCTCCAACGCCGAGCCGGTTATAAGCCCTCAACGGCTGCTCCACCCTCCTCAAAATGTCTTCAGAATCCCCCACCCCTCCAGGCACTCCCCACAACGAGCTGGTTGAACTTACGCAGCTACTCACATCGAGAAAGAGTCCGGGACGCGTTCGCCAGGTGTGTTCCCGTTATCCTGACATTGTGTCTTCTCACTGCTTCAGATATGCCTCGACATCCAAGCCCGCGGCAACGAGGCCGCTGAGGCTCATTCCGCCATGAAACGCAAGCTCGTCGACGTCACCAATCAATTCGGCAATGCACCAGCACCTCGCAAGCGCCGCCACCGCCATGCCCGAGCCAACGAGGCACCCGACGATGTTGTAAACCCCAACACGCTGGAGGAGCGCGTCCGCCTCGCAGGCCGCCATCACGCTATCGAGTACGGGCTTTATCTCCACATCGACACGGCCCAGCTCTTCGCCACTCCGCTCAATCCCAATTTCAACGAGGACACCGAGTTTGATACGGAGGAGTCCCGCATTCAGGGCCAGCTTGGAGACGTGATCCTTGCTCTTCCTGAGGATGCGAGGGACATCTCCATCCGCAAGCATGAATGGCTTGCCAAATGCGTGCGTTGTCGTACTTATTCTTTTATTCTACCCTAACTTACCACGGTTTTACAGTTTGACGATGGTCTCAGCGGTATGCTGGGCAGCATCCACACCCGTATCCGCGGGAACGGCCTCGTGAACATTCTCAAGAACGTTAAGTTCTTTGAGCCCTCCGCTGACCCTCCCGAGATATCTGTCAAACTCGACGACTTTGCCTCTTCCGCCTCACGCTTCAACGCGTTCGCAGCGCGCATCGGCTATCAAGCGGCTACTAGGGACGTCGATGCCTTCTACTCACCGCTGAAGGCCGAAATTATCTATGAGAAGTACGACGGCACCCCGGACGTTGACAAGGTGTTCCGCGGGGCTGCTCCTCTCAGCGTGAGTTGGTTTATTTCCTCTGAAGCGTGACTCATGTGCTTACAGATTGCCGCGTCGATTCTTCGCGGACCGAGTGGTCCCAAGGGCCTCCTCAAAGGAGAATCAAAGCTACCGTGTGCGAACTGTATCCAGCGCAAATACCGTATCAAGCGCACGATGCCTGGATTAATCGTCAATTCTAATGTTTTGGTAAGTTTCTCCCAAGCTGTAATACTTTATACCGACCATTTGCGCAAGGCGATTTGGCTCTTCTCGGCCGACACAACGCTCGTCGCCACGGGGGACCAAACCAACATCGACTACCACCTACTCTCGGTTACCTTCATGCGGCAAATCTCCGAAGGCCTGCGCGACGGGGCGGATTGGACGAAGGAGCTGTTCCGTTACTGGGACGGACTTCTCTTCCCGAACGCCGACGACTCGCTCGGAGAGCTGCCATCGGCCAATCGCCAAGCTGTGCGGGCAGAGGTTGAGGCGATGGATGCGCTGTTCAAGGCGGCCACCGCTTCTCGCGCCTCGCCCCGTGCATTGTCTCCATCTCGAACACCCCCACCAGTGTCATCAACCTCGCAGCCCGACCCCTCCGCCGCTGGCCCTTCGCAGCCATCAGGTCCTTCCCGGTCGTCGGGTCCGCCGCAGTCGTCTGCGGCCTCTAGCTCCCAGTCCAGCACTCAAAACACTCGCCGCCGCGGAGGACGCCCCTCGCGACGTAGGAGATAGATTTCTTGTCAATGTATATAGACTCCAAGCTTGTATGAGATCGATCGCGAAATAATACATGAAGTTACAAGATGTATCAACGACGAGTTGGACGATGTCCAGGAGTTATGAACTGTTCCTTGAAAGTCTCGTCCCAGAGGTTATTCAGCTCCTCCCATTCTGGCGTGGTGGCCATGAGGGAGCTACGGTGAATGAGGGGCTCTGCGAGCGACCCAACGGGTGAATTGCCGCCCACACTCTGGTCGCGCATGACGCGCGCGCGTTTGGTAATGGGGGTCGTGGGGGGAGGAGTCAGGTGGAACCGAAGAATGGCCTCGTTCTAGCATAGCGTGCTCGTCATTAGTGGGTATAGCGCATCGAAGCACCCACGCAACGCACTACGGATCCCGGGCCTCTGCGACTCGAGCTTCTTTGCCATGTCGACAAGACCTCTCTCAATGTTCGCGAGACGACGTTCCACTGTCCATCGTAAGGGTGGCTCGTTGGTGATATTGGACAGCACTGAGAACGGGGGATGCGGCGCGGAGGGAGTACTGGTGGACGATTCAGAGGACACCTCCGAGTCGGAGACGTGCGTCGTATCAGAGGATGTACGCTTCGGAGGGTGGGGAAGGGTCATTGTGAAGGTGCTGAGGTCGTTTGCTGAGTTACATACAATGTGGAGGCATTCTAAGCGAAGTGGAGCGTGATGGTGAGCGAGGTGGAGCGTGATAATGTCACTTTCGGCACGGCGCTACATCACCACGACGTGACTCCCCTCTCTTCCTACCACCATCCATCCCCCCATCCCGTCGCCACGTACAGGTGAGATCTGGTCCTCCCCGTTGCCCACATACTTAACCCTTCTACATAGGTCAACCCGACTGTTCTGCTGCCAGTGGTACGTCAATTTTCCCCGACACTCGAAATCTCGCTGACTCGCGCTCTTTCCACAGGGCCGCCTTGTCATATTTCGAGGTACGCAAGCATGCTGCCCTGATTTCTCTTCCCTCCTGACTGCTTTTGTACAGGCAGCGCCTCAACTCAGCGCGGTGGGCAACTACATGTGCGTCCCACACCAACTTCGCCCAATACACGTACTGATCATTTTACAGGTCTTTTTCATTTCTATACCTGACCTTCCCCTCCCCCTCCCTCATCTCTTCTACCTGTGCCCATGTAATGGATATCTGAATATAATGCTCTTTTGTTTCATTGGCGTGATTTGAATGCATGGGACGAAGGCGGTGGAGCAGCGGCGAGCTGCCCTGTTATTTGGGCAGTGGTTTCAGGCGCCTTGAGACGTGTTGTAAAGTCATTTGGCCCCGGGTGCCTTGAGACACCTTGAGATCCACACCCCGGCTCTCAAGGTGTCTCAAGAACCTAACCTATGTGTTGCAAGCCACCTGGTACCATATCGGCTTGAGACGCCTTGCAAAATGTTGCGGGCCGTCTAAAGGCATTCGGGATTTTTCCGACACAGGTAGCTCTATAGGAGAAATAGTCATGGTTTGAACCGTTAAATTTCACGAGACCGGCGAGCATTCAACCGTTAAATTCCTTGACACTTCTAACATTCGATACTGATCTCATTTTGCTGGGGCTGTCGAGCTCCTCACCTATCACTCAGCTTTTCTGGACTTCTTTCGTATTATTCACGACACCAAAACGACACCAGGCCTTAATCATATGGAACAAAATGCTCTGATGGGTCTTGAGAACGAGGAAACCATGTGCGAGATTCTAGTGACGGCGGTCTACAAGAATGCAATTCCTGACGCATACTTTAAGATGATCCGCAGACCTGGCGTCAATCATATCGACCTGGGTCCTCTTCATTCACAAATCACTGACCATGTCATAAAACTCATCAACAACCTCCGATTTACTGCTTAACCCACTTAGTCCTGCGGAGGAGGCGACCCTCGACGGCCAACCATTTCCCGACCAATACAACATGGACTCCGCGCATTACTGGCTTGCAACGCACCCGGATCAAGTCCCGGTCGTCGAGCAGCTTCTGATTGGCTACCTGAGGAGCACCTTGCCTTCCTGGAAGCGCTTCTCATCCGAATTCGAGCTGGGTGGTCCTATCTACTCCCTCACACCTGCAGAAAAACTAGCGGTATGCATACCACCTACCAACGACGCCAATGAGTCGATTCTTGGTGGTCTCTGTGACTACTCCCGTAAGCACGGATGCACTGTCGCTCACTTCAGCGCACAAGCTGCGTATCGTCGCAACAATACCGAGGCGTTTGCGGCATAAATTCTGTGACGAGCTAATTGCATTCAAGAGACGTGTTGCTGAGGAAACCCGACAGAAACAGGCTGAGAAGGAGGCTGAAGCGGCAGCTGAACTCGCACGACTTCGCTCCATCGCAGTCATAACCGACGCTCAACAGTTGAAGGCACTACCTGTGAAGAAAAAGGGTAAGGCGAATTTGCGGGAGCAATTGGATGTGCGCAGGGAGTTTTAGAAGGATGAGCTACTCATTAATACCAAGCTCAAGGACATTTCCAAAAAAGATGACATGCTTGCGGCCATCCTTTCTGCCGATCAACGGTATGTTCTTCCCATTTTGGGTAGTGCTGTTTGCTTATGTGTCCGTTTGGAATCAGCCATGCTGCAAATACCCCTCCTGTTGATGCTAGTGTACCCTAATGAATATTATAACTTACAGTAAATATTAATGGAATGGACCTGATGATTGATTTCGGCCAAGCGCACTGCAGAATACGGGGGGATCACCAAAGTATTGGCCCGATCAATGCCTTGAGTTTCGAATGATTCACGGTTCAACAACCAGGGCAGATACGACCCTGAAATTTTGGCAGAAGCTGGAACTGGAACTGGAACTGGAGTTCTGATTGTTACCATACCTGGCCAAGTGGCTACGTGGTAGTACGTATCTACAATTAAGTATCTACAGGTGTACTAGGCTAAACTATCAGGTCATAATAGAGGAGACAAATTTCAATGAGGAGAGAGAGATATAAAAATAAGTAAGGTACAAGTGGTGAAAGACGGTTTTTCGAGCAACACAATGGGTATAAGGGATGCGAGTGATGGTATATGACAATTGCGGTTTGGTATTGTTATGAAGGGGGAAGATTATATTACATGTAGGTAAGATAGGTATTGCAATAAATAGATAAATAGGAAGAGGATGAGAGAGAAATAAACTCAGCTGCAGAATCTACACGTTTGGGTGATGAACGAGATGACCGGTTTAAGAAGCTTCGGGTGATTGAGAAGCGTACGAATGTCAATGGAGCCAAGAGCGCCAGCCTTGAATGACGCGAGCTGAAGCAGGGGGCACAGGTGCTCCCATGCAGGGCAGTGAAGTAAGAAATGGGCACGGGTTTCCCAGGGCGCGCAGCAAGCTTCGCAGGCAGGGGATGGGGCCAGCCGACAACGGAACCTGTGAGCGTTTAGGGTGGAGAAATTGGTACGGAGTTGAGCGAGGATGGAGATGTCGGCGCGTGCCGCTGATGACAGGTACGGGGACCGTAGGATAAGCGAAGGTGCGGAGTTGTCAACATCACGAAGGCCTCTACCCGTAGTTGCCACACTCCACAACCACTCCCAGCACTCAAGGATCTGGATAGAGAAGGCCCGTTTGACAGTGGTGAGGGATATACGGGGATGGTGAGTGGAGGAGGGAGCAGAGTGGCTGTCTTGGTGGCGTCATCAGCGAATTCATTGCCGATTGTGCCAATGTGAGCCGGTGTCCAGAGGCTGGCAATACGGAGCGTAGGGTGTTGACGCATGGCGGAGCGGATGAGGCGGTCATAGAGAATGGCACGGAATTGGCCTGATCGCGGCGATGTCAGGAGTACGGCTTTGAGATCTGCCTGGGAATCCGAGACCACAAGGATTTGATCCGCGCCGCATGCGAGAGCCTGCTCCGTTGCCCGAAGTATCCCCTCAATCTCACCCTCAGCCACCTGGCCGTCCCCGAGCGGTAGAAGGATCCGCTGCATTACTCGTCCGTTAGCGACCAAGACTGCTGCCCCGCCTGCCCTGCCATAGAGAAGCGAACCGTCTGTGAACCATGTTGCATCATCGAAGCATGGGTCGGTGAGGAACTCCTTCAGGACAGCTAGCGCGCTCGTTCTCGTAGGGATAATCGTATTGACAGGAAGAGGGTCAGCCCATGGTGGAGAGTAGACCGGGATGATGGGTTCAAGACCTAAGGTGAGGTCAGGTTCAGGAGCGAGGAGGTCCGGTGGGGTCTGGATCACGAGCGCTGCATCAGATGTTACAGGAGCAGTCGTCGCTCTATGAAGTGTAAGGCTGAAGCACGGTGAGCGTGTTTCGGGGCAAATCGAATGGCGTCGCGGACGAGCGGGACGATCGCATGCGTAGATGGGAGAGTGAGGTAGCTTGCAAGACGGTGTAGTAGAGTGCGCTCGAGTCGAAGCGGCCGGGAGGATAGCTGCTTCCTTCTCGAGAGCTGCAAGGGATGCTGTCCGGTAGCCACCAGTAATGCACCGCGCGATGGACTTGTTGACACGGTCTAGGGGCTTAAATGCGGTCATTGAGAGTGGGAAGAAGGAATTGACGCCATAATCCGCTCTGGGGAGGACGACTGTATTAGCAATATCACAAATCATGATTGGTTTTAGACCCCAAACAGCATGCGTGAGCGCGAGTGCAGCATTGAGAGCTCTGGCTGCTGATGCTGCCCGAGATTTGATATGCAGATCACCCGAGAGTTTAGCATCGAGCCATACACCAATCCACTTCACCGCCTCCGACAGGCGAATGGTGATTCCATCAAATGTGACAGCGTAAGTGGAGAGGTCCGTGCGCCCTGCAGCATGGTGTAGAAGCTCGGATTTGGGGTGCTCGAAGGTCGCGCCATCTTCCCGTGCCCAGTCCGCCGCAATAGCCGCCGCCTTGTTCAATACGGTTATGTTTTGAGAGGGGGACTTGCTTGCTGTGCTGATGTTGGTATCATCGACAAACCCATACGTCCAGCTGATGAAGACACCAATGGCTTTGAAGCGACGAAGGAGGCGGTTGATATGGATCAGGAAGAGAATGTCAGATAGAGCCGCCCCTTGAGGAGCACCTTCGAGCGCGCACCTAAATGTGACAGTTCGAATGCCGTCAATAACGACAGTAACCAAGTGATGGTGTAAAAATGAGGCAACCCAACGGATGAGCAGACGGGGGAAACCGAGAACAGCCATCTCCTGCACCACAACCCTATGAGAGATCCGATTGAAAGCGCCCTTGAGATCATAGAAAAGGGTGGAAACCGTGTTGCCTTTGTCAAGTTGCCCCTTAACGCAGTGGATGTATCTGTCAACAGAAGGCTTTCATTCATTCAAAGTGTGTTTGGTACATTTTTCAGATTCTACTTGGCCATTTCTGTTACTCGGTTTTGTTGGATAGGAAGGAAAAACCTGCGGACAAACCGGGCTCGCTTGGCATCCCGCGGTATCTAAATATTGCCAGAGTCGGTCAAGGCATACCTGGCCATATATACTTGAGATTAAAAGATATAAATTTGCCCCTGGCTTGACAGGTGAGCAATGTTACTTGCAACAATCGAAAAACCACTGGATTTGATCTTAATAGGGAGCCAAACATGTACACACTGCACACAATATGAGGAACTGCGGGAACATGTTGCAAGTCCTCCAATACATGAATGGCCAATAGCATTCCAGAAGCTGTGAATGTAGGTTCAGTAGCCTCCTGTTGGAGATGAACTGCATGCTTCCAAGGTATTGCACCAGAATGACATGCTTGTTGCTAGGTTACCTCAGTGAATACTGGCTGTGAGTGCTTTCTAGTCTAGTGATCTTCCCAGTGATCCGAATAGCCACAACTTGGTATTTGGACTAGCCAGCCACTCCAGTAACATATTTCTATTGCCCCAGCAATTCTAATGTTCTCAGTGCTTTGGTAAGACTGACTTAAACCCACACCCAACAGTGAAGACATGTCAAAGAGCTATGTGACATTCAAATCAACTTCCTCAGGCAGATGTTGAATGTTCACTCTAGATTCATGCTTGTGCTGCGCTTCACAGAGACCTGAATCATGCCTCTTCACATCAATCACGGCGGGATCTCTTCCGGTGCCCAATCCGCCATTCCTGAAGGGGCAAAACCCGTGTTTGGTGATGGAAGTGGACTGCCCCTCGGTCCTCCGTCCAACACACGCCGTATAACCCGTTCTTCGACGCTGCCCAGTGGTGTGACCGGGCCAGCGCCTGCGCCCGTCGACGGCCCCGTGACCGCGTCAGTCGACTCTGAGTCGGTTGATCCGGATCATCCGACGAACGTCCAGGCTACGGCTGACAGTGATCGCCCTCTTTCTCCCTCCAATGTTACGACGTTTGCCCACTTCGGCTTGAATGCGGGCCCTAAATCCGAGACTGGAGGTTCGACAATCAAGCGCACCACCAAGAACCTGGAGATCCTTGCCGATGTAGCCCGCACCACGGAGACGCAAGTGAACAAACTTGCGCTTGATCTCGACAAACTCACTGTCGAGGTTCGCCTCAACAATGCACCTTTCTCATTCCAGGATCGTGTATCCCGTTCCCCCACTCCTGCGCTGGCGCGCTCGGTTAGTCGTGCCCCGTCAGAGCCACGCGATGATGGATCCACACGAGATGATATCGAAGAGCTCTTTGATCGTGTCCGCGATCTCGAACGGTTTGAGAGCGCGGCTAGTTCCGGAACCGAGGACTTCTCTATCCGACTCTCGGCTCTCGAGAACCGTGTTCCTGGTGCCGGTGGGCAGATCACCACGGCGCTGACCACAGCGCTCGCATCTCGCTTTCACGACATCACGAGCGACCGTGACAAGCTGAACAACGAGATTCGTTTCCAGGCCGAAAAACAGGCGAAGGCCACAGCCAAACTTCAGCGGGCCCATGACGATCTCCAGAAGACGTTGTCTGAATTACAAGATACCATCACGAGGCTAGAACTCGGTAATCCTGCCCCGCCCCTTCGCATGCCCATCCGTTCTTTGGGCCGTCGTGGTTGAGAACAACCCCTCACCTCCTCGACCTCCAACACCCATTTGTCTCGTCATCGCTCTCGTTCTCCTCCCATGGGCACTTCCGTGGCAAAGCGCTCCAAAGTCCAAGGCTTCTTGACAATGGGTCTGCTTCCCTCCTCACCCTTGTCTCCCCGTGACTTTTTCAAGTCTCTCATCGCCGAGTCCCTCCCTACCTTTAATCTCTCGACCTACGAGGCCATTCTCGATCCCGTCTATCCGTATCACCTGCGCATCACTTTGGATTCTTCCAATGATGTAAAGGCGTTGATCTCCATGTGGGAAACCGGTTCACGCACGATACGAATGCAGGAGAAGCCTTCTGCCGGATCTCCTACTGACTCTGTTTCTGCACCGCCATCCCGAGACCGTCTCAATGACCAGCGCAGTGCTTATAACTTGCACGGTCAACGTTCCTGATGGTTTCACGTCAGAGTTTGTAGAACGAGAGTAATGAATGACTACGTGTATCTGCTCAATTTGATATTTCGGAACATTCCTTTGTGCTTTTGCCCAAGATGGATATTTTGATCCCAATTTTTAATGGCTGCAAACCTTCTTCGGAAGTTAAAGACGCCAATCAGTGGTTACCTTGTGCATGCATTCTGCAAAGGGACACTATTACAACAGTATACTGTGGACTGGTGGACACTGGGGATTTTTACCTGGTGTGGAGGGATCGGACAGCCGGGATGTGGAAATCTTTCCACATTCCATTTTTAATTTTACTTTGATACGCCAATAACTTACCTTACAGCATTTGTTTGTATCATAAACAGTGCCAAATCAACTTCTTTCAACCACAAACCGCCACCATCGTGACCAGTGCAGGGCACACGCCCAGAGGTACCATTGGAGGTCCTCGCTCCCTACTTCCCCAACGTCACCAGTGGGCTTCATAGCCACCAAAACCCCACGAATCACACATTACGGCTACACTTTCGACACTCGGCATTTTCCCACTCCCGTATATTCTTTTTCTTCCATTTTCGCACTCTATGGCTCAGGGCCGTATTATATATTTATTCCCTATCATTCGCTCTACCACTACTCGGATCACCGACCCGATTTGACAACCTACAGGCCGGGCATTCCCCTCCTCCACACTGGGAGGAGAGAACTCCTCCTGCACACCAGCAATGGTGATCAGGTCCCTACGGGTTCCAACCAGAGGTCCTGCCATACAAGTGGTCGGCCAGCCCACAGTATGCTGAGGTACTACGACCCCCTGGAATGGTGTGTGCTCTGTTGGCATCCTGTAGTTACATGTGAGAATAACCACTCTTACATTACTACTTGTTTGTCTTCGGTAAACTCGTTGTTCAGACATTTGGACCACGTGAGTATAATAAATCCCCCCCCATCTGTTGCTTCATGGTGTTGCTGGGCTACCTCCAGTACCTTCTCTCTCTGACACTCCCTCATTTTTTCTCACACTGGCTTCAACAATTCCATTGGCAGCAGGCAAAAACTCATTCGCTCTGAAAGTGCGGAAAAGTCTTGGGCTGGGGACATACTTATAGTAGCAACCAAATTGTATTTCTAATGCCTTCTCACCATTGGAAAGTTAAGGGTGAAGGATGTTGAGCTTTACTGTAAAAATGGTTGAAACTCAGGTTTTGGCATGGCTGCAAAATGAGGTCGACATGTCAGATAAACTATACCTACTGCCCATCATCAAAAGTAAATACTAATTGCCTAGTACAGGCCGCAATATGTAGTATTTTTCAAATCAAGGCCATCCTGCTGGAACTGAAAGCTGGAGTGTGCCCGCTTTCTGCTGTTGTAAAACGTCAAGAGGGGGCCCTGGAGTACCTGATCAATGTACCATTGGGCCGTCATGCCGCCTCCACAGCTGCCAGGGTACTCGAGAATCACCAAGGGCCCTTTGGCACCGTTCATAACAATTCCCAACACCATGAGGTGGATGGGACTCTGCAGCACAACAGGAACACAGCACTCATCCAAGAACTCCTCCCCAGGTCAACAGGTGACCCCTACATGGCCTCCCATGCTGTCAAGGCACACTTAAGCCTTGTCAGACCAGGCAACATTGTGCCAATCACTGATTGATGTTGTTTGTGTGCGTTTCTGGGCCCATTTGAGTCACTTTTGCTTGTGAGCTTCTGAACAGTAAGGGACCCTCCTTGCAACACCTCTGTGGTACCTGTCATCAGCCAGAACCTGCTGTACTGTGCTGTCACTCACGTGCAGTGTGTTTCCATTGCCAATGTCACAGAAAGGCTTCTGGCGGTGCTCTTTGGCGTAGTCTATAACAATAGCCTTCTTAGGGCTCAAGATGGGTGGGTGTCCACTACAAGGTCAATTGGCCATTGAGCCAGTGTCCTTTTGGGCAGTTGCTAGATGTATGCTGTTATCATGGGCTGTGTGACTGATGTTTCCATGGCTCTGTACTGCCCTGATGAAGCAATTCTTTTGGGGAGAGTCCAGGTGGCAATTGTTGGTTTGCTGGGGCATATGGTTGTGGTTGGTGGTTGGGATTGATGCATGGGCTATGAAACAATGGAGTTAGACTAGTATTTACTTTTGATGATGACGAGTACAAGGACAACGCGAACCACAGAAGGATAAACTAGCCGCTCAAAAAACATTGTATCTGAGGCACTACTTGTTCATGGTAAAGATGCAAAAAACACAAAAAAGCTCTGACTTCCATCATGTTGTCTACCCATCAACTTGCTTTGGAAAGCTGTGGCATATTGATCATGTGCGACAACTCACGAGCGCAATTGCCGGTTCTGTAAGGTATTGGTGGAAATTCCGAAGCACACATTACTCGAATGTCAAGATAACCCTGACGTGCTTCTCTTGTGTAATATGTTTCTCGACAAATTATTCCACGCTGCACCTCACTTGCAGACAAAGATGGCTGAACTCAATATCGTCGAGTTCCTCAAGGCCATGATTTACCAGTGCTCAACAATTATGCTTGTTGCAAAATATGTGCATGAAGTCCTCGAGGTGTTCTATGCAACCACGTTGTAACGGCTGAGGGAGTAATATCTGACTGACTGCAAGTTCCAGGGCTTTATTTGTATGCTTTTCACTGTTGGCTGGGATCTACCGTGGGGCATGGGGGGACCTATGGGGTTTGCGTACTAGGACTAGAGAGCAGTGGGAAGTCCAGGGACGATGGTGTAATGAGCTTGCTTGTACACCGGGAGAGTTCCTGGACCCGACCCGTGTTAAGGAGAACGAGCGCTGGATGCTCCCGAGCTACGATCCAAGCCAGAAATACAATCGTTTGTTGCCCTACGATACAAGGGACGTCAAACGGATGAAGAAACCTTCAATTCGTCCCAAGTAACTATATAATCTGCCCCAGCCTGATCCGTTCCGATCCTATCCTGAAGCCACCCGCGCCTCACAGTGCCCACCCGAATAACCCATACGCTAACAACCTGTGTTCGTTGGTCGGACCGGCCGTGTAATGCTACCTACCTACCTACGTACTAGTTCATCTTATCTGACCCATTTTATTCTTCCATCAAGGTAGCGAGGAGCTGCTGGTCAAAAATGGCTTCAACGATTCATTGGATGCTGCACGTCAGTATAAGTTGTCTTGGGTAAACGACTTCGTGATAGTGCTCTCAAAGCTGCCAATACCATCGAGACGATCGGCGCGTTAATCAAGGCGGTGAAACAGCCCATGGAGACTATCATTAATGCTGGACTCTGTGCTTACTCGCGCCCAGATCGAGCGTTCTTGACGGATGGTAAATAGGTTCACAAAGTTATAGCCTTCAGGTCATATCTGCGAGTGCGGAATAACAAGCACCAAATTGCTCTGACCCATGCAGGTCATGCTCTAGCGATGGAACGAATGAGATGGAGTGAAAGATACACATCACAGGTGCCTTTTTAATGGCGACTTTGCCGAGTTTGCAGAGACCATCTTGAAGATGCAATCCACGCAATTTTTATGTGGAAGTCAGAGCTACATTCTTCGGGAAATTGTTCACAACTTACCCTGAGCTTCGCGGAGTTCACTCTGACCCCGGTCTATTCTTCGAGGACCTCCTTGTAAAGGGAAAAAAATCATCGGACTTCTGGGAAATTGGTTTATGATATTTTCGAGATCTTCTAGGATAATTTGATGTGCCACCCACGAGGGTTTAACCGACGACCTGCCTGTTCTTCCGAGCCATGCCGGAAATCTCGTTGATTATTTAGAATTTCCACCCCTCTCTCGGTGTTCTATATACTGATGCGTAACTTTTAGCGTACAAAGGGTTACAATGTCGTATGTAGTAGACTGGCTGTTCCACTTGTGGGACCGGTGTCAATATAATATTCCTCCTTCAATCTGCTAGTAGGGCCCCCCTACCACACACCTGATGCACAGACTTACATGACACTTTCGGAGACTGTCATAGAGTTCACCTTGTTATTAACAGTGCTCTACTCAAGTACCAAAAGAATCACGAGCTTGAATGGTTGACAAGATGGAATTTAGTAATTTACCAAGTGCTGATACCACTGTAGAAATTGGGTCATTGTCTTAGAGTAAGATTGGACAGGTGGGTTACAAGAGACTAAGGTAACTACACTATGGTAGCTACTTTTATACTATTCAACATGCTTATTCATCCTCGGGAAGGCGCATCAGTCATCCTGACTAGCTTGCTGATCTCGTTCCCACGGTTGGCCGAGCTCCGATGCTCGCTCAACCACCGGCTATTCCGACATCCACTACGGCAGAGTTGCCACAGAAGTTGCAGCAACAAAAGTAATTGCAGAGGGTCCATCCAAAAAGCGCCGGTAACTGAAAGGGTTGATTGCCCAGCTTTTCTTTCCAATGACGTTAGGTGGATCACCGGCCAAGGAATATATCCACTCCAAAAGTGAGCTTCTTCAGTAACAATTGTATCAAGATGCCTGTGTTTTCTGACATTGACGGTTAAGTTGACACAGCGGCAACGTACGTACTCGCTTCCCCTGATAATAGGTCCCATTGAAACACTTATTCAGGGTGATATAGCAGCTGGCACGCGATTAAGGCGCCGAAACCTGTACTCAGTAAGGCACATATTTACTTGAGTAATGGAATGATTTGACGCATATTCGTTTGCCTCAGAAACTTTGTCTCAGAAACGCCAAGGGCTATTCAGCCTGTAAACGAGAGAACAATATCCATTCGGAAATGAGAATGGTCAAAAATGTGCTGTGCCACGACAGTGAGGCGGTGTAGACAGACATTCTATATACATACGTGTACCTTGCTATATAGACATTGCCGCGGTACTGGCGCACTGCTGCGGTATTGATGTGTTATCAATATTACTGCCGCGCAGCTGCGGGGCAATCCCCAAACTGGGGGAATTGATTTGAGGCTTTCAAAATTTTAGTTCAGTGCAGGAATACTCTTTACACCGACCAGAAATCAGGGGGCACAGCAGCAGTCCCAGTTGAGGGGACTCAAAGGGCAATCCACCTGTGAAATATAGTAATCTGGGCATTAAGGACTTCGCTAAGTGGACTGTAGCCCCGCTGAGCATTTTCACAACATAGTGGTATGCCTCAACTCGTAGGAATTCCAAATTCAATGTTTAGCCATCGATTAGGAATGGCGTAGCAGTGCCGCCGCAATGCTGCGGTAGTCGCGGCATGTTCTCTTGGCCCATCATGAAAGCACTTATAACACTTTAATAGCGGCATTGGGTGCAATATTACAGGGACGTTGTCGAGCTCCGCACACGGCTGTGCCCAGATCTAGTTCAATCGCCGGAATGCCCGAGTTAATAACCGAGTTCAGGTATTACAGACCTGTCAAATGTACTTCAGACCTGTCCTGTGTGCCTAGATCTTTACACTACTATTGTAGTTCTTTACTATTTAATCTGTACTTTCTTTCACTTTCAATAGATTTGGGATTTCACCTTCTTCTCCCTCGTAGTCTGCTGCCAGCCCCCGTCATTGCTGAGCTCCAGGACCGTTGGACCACCTCGCACACTTACGTTCTTCGCGAGCGTGTCAACGTAGGCTATTTCACTGGAACAACTCTACCTAACAACGACAACATCATCATCAAGTTATGGGTCGTAAATTGCAAAGAAGTTTCATATCGTCCTCGATGAGTCAACAACTCTCATCTTTGTCACCGGAACACAAGCCTGTATGGCGCGGCGCTCTCTTTGCTTTTGTCGATGACTGGGCGTGCTTCGCCCTCCTTGCTGGTCCCCTTCGTAGTCCACTAGGGAAAATGAGATTGTCTTCCTGCCTCGCATGCAAAGCCGAATTGAATGCCCACCATGTGTTTTCCCTAGCATGTGGGCCCGACTCCAGGACCTCAAATGGTTGCACCATCTTGGTTTCTTGTTCGATACACGAGTGCTTATTGACATTCCTGGATTTATCCACATCCAGAAACGGTAAACCATGGTGGGACAGACAGCACTCAATATTGCTGTCGGGGAGTTCCACGGTTCCAACGGCGCTGAAGAGCTCGGAACTTGTACCCGGCCAATCCTGTGTTGCAATCAGAGCCCAGCACTAGGTTTTCGAAGCTCGGTTTAACATAAGCAGCACAAATGGTATTGCGCATACCATGTCTTCATCAGGCTGCTTGGGGGCCCAGGACAGGTCCATTTGTGCCAGTCCAAGAGAAAGAGCCTATTTATGTGGCTGCCGGAGCCCACCTATCCCAAATTAATAGCTGATAAAACTCCGTCCGTTGATGAGCACTGCTCCTTGCTGAGCCTGGAATTACTTCATTTACTTCACTTCCTCACGGTTTCCTTAGATCCCCGTATCTCCGACACCTCTGTACCTGAGCATTGTTCCTGTCACGGATTCAGTTGTTGCCTTCATTTACATGGCATTATTGTCTTGAAGTCCGGAGTCATAGCACGTAAAGCCTTCAGGTCTGCCCCTGCCCCTTTCCCCTTTATTTATCTTATTTCTACTATATATACTTCACTTCCCTGTATTGCTTTAGCATGTTATTCGACCGCTTTTGCCCCAAATCTTGTATGCCGCCTTAGTCCCTCGTCGCCCTCCCGATGCTCGCTTTCATCTTGTCCCTCGTCGTTCACACGCCTGTATTTCTCATTTCCTTTGTCGTCCTCATCCTTGCACATCGTCTCACCAATGCCTCATTCCCTGCCTTCACCACTGTGTCCTGCCAGCCGAGCACTGAGCATGGATTGACCAACTCGCACATTTATCGCCTTGCGGCCGTGCTCGGGGTTGCGTGGTTGATTTATTCAGCTCGCGCTCTCAGACGTGCCGTATGCATGTCACCGTCCGTCCCGAGTCCACGTAAATCCACAAAATGTTATCCGACATGTTCCAGGACACTGTGGACAGGGAAGTAGATCGAGAAATTCTCTTACCCTGTCTCTTGAGTGTAAACCAGGTCCTGTCCTTTCGTTTCAGGATGGCAAATACCTCCGGGCAGCCTCCTACCAGCTACTACGTACTCCGAAAGCTCCTGCGCGCAAGCCTAAGGCTGCAAATCCGAATGCACTGGGTCCCCGCTCACGTCTGGATAGCAGGCAACGGAGTGGTCGGCGAGGAAGTAGTTGGCGCATCCTCCGCGCCGTCACATCCCTCCCGCCTCCTCGCAGCGCCTCCTCCCTTCAGCAAGTCAGCCGTAATCTCAGGAGTGCCCGATCGCAAATTCGCACAGCGTTGGTGCACTTTGGGGGGTAATATTGGGGCATAATTATGTCAAAAAAGAATTCACAACCACATCAGTTCACAAAAAATTTACACAAGGTCAAAGTGTCATGAAAAATTCACTGCTGTACCCTGACTTCAAATTGTGCACAGGTTCTGCCAACATGAAAAAATACACAGGTGGGATTTTATATATTTTTTCACGTCCTGTTATCTGCAGCAATAAAACACACAGGTTGTGTGCAACAGAAAAATTACACAGATGACTATTCAGTTCACAAGACTGGTCTTCAACCTAGTGCTGCTTCCTGTTTGACAGATGCTGATCAATTAAGCGCATCAAGTGCACCAAAGACTTGTGCAAACTCTCGACTATTCCCAGCTGTGGCATCAGTGGAGATGTCAGCCTGGATATCCTGAAATTTGCAACATGGCACCTGTGACAAACATGCAAAAGCTATAGGTGCATTCCAGTTCACAATTTGTGCTCAGAAAATCTTCTAACATGCTGGATGCATGCTATGCCATGAAGTCGAGTGGTCTGTATACACATATTACCTTAGCTGATCAATCCTTTGTAACTATGAAATTTCTTTTCTTTCAAACACTAGTGTTGCCAGGGTGAGGTTCAGAACTGATCCTGAACCTGAACCAAACCTGAACTGGCAACATCACAGAGGAGGTAGTAAGTGCCCCCTGTTTGGGTCACACTCACATGGCATGGATGGTAGATATACTATGGAGTTTTAATACATAACCATGCTATTCAAGATAAAGCTCCTGCCATGGTTGAACAGGCAAGAGCTTTCCAGTTGCTTCCAACATAGAGCTTGACAATCATGCTTATAGACAGTCATGTCTTTTTGCTTGAAACCTTTCCACCAGTTACATTTTTTCATACCTGATTTTAGGTTGTGAAAAAGAGGAAGCTGAAGAGGCAGTGTAAATTTAATATAATCCAGTGCACGTGTTTTTTTTTCTCTTTTTTTTCTTTCTACCCACAAGGTTGTGCACATCTTTTCTAACACCGGAACCCTGTGAAATTTCTTTGTAATGGACGGTGTGAAAATTTATGCTATTTTGTCCAGGCTGTGTATATTTTTTGTAAAATCTCACAGGTGGTGCATAATATTACAAAGGTGTGTAACAAATAATTATGCCCCAGTATTACAGCCATAGCGCACATATGGCTGTAGTACTGGGGCGTAATTTTGGTGCACCCCTTTGCATTTTCCTGCACCACCAGCAACATTTCCCAAAAATCATCCAATACCTTGGGAAATCAGATTCAAAAGCGCACATGTGGTGCATTCAATAAATGAAATATCTACTACCTCTTTCTCCTGAAAATACAACACTCTGTGCTCACAAAACAAACCACCACCTTGCAGCTGCAGAAAAAATATACAGCACTTCCATCTTTTTATTTATTTATTTACACTACTTCATGTCCCACCAGAAAATCTACTGGTTGAAGGTCCACCACAAAATTATAGAGCCTCTTAATCCTAGTAAAACTCATCTTCAGAATTAACTGGAAACCTTGCAAAACAATTTATGCTGGAGAGAAGGGCCACGATTCTGGTTTAACAGAATGATAGGTCGGACAGGTTTACTTCATGGTGTGTAGGCAACTAGAAACCCTTGTCACAATTCCAAAACTCATGCATGGCTATCTATATATATAAATGAGTTCTGCATCAAGTCCCCAGTACCGGCAAAGACTCTGGTTGCATTCACCATTATAATGTTTCTATGATCTTCAAACCAATTTGTGGACAGAACAGGGATAGAGTTGTGCAGAAGCATGGGAGCATGAGCCATTAAATCTAGGGGGGTTCAGAAATGAAGAGAGTGTCTGCATCATAGTAGTAACACCATTGAAAATAGCTCCCATGTTCAGAATATGGACACAATGAGTATACACAATTTCTTCAATATCGAGGCACATAGGCAGGCTTTGGCCACTCCTTTGTTCCTCTTGTTCCCAGGAGTTTCCTACATCTCTTGATTTATGTAGCCCGAGCCTCATTTGTGTCTCATTTCATGGTAGATAAACATTCAATCAAACGAACCAGAACAAGTTGGCTCTGTACCAGTTGGCTCTTTGCCTGTGGCACCATCATCAACTTGTGGTGAGAGGCCATGAACTTCCAGCAGTGTAGAAATTACCGTGCACAATTGTGGGTAACATTGTGCTAAAAAAAATGATCCAACACTACCTCCACATTTTCTCATCTCTAGTGAACCTGTGCACAATTTGGTCTGATTATGCAGATGTGCATTTTTCAATACAATTCTGTGGTGTGCATTTTTTTTTGTACATCGATGTGGGCTGCAAATCTTTTTCAAAGTGGGGAATTTCTCTTGTGGAAAAATTGTACATAATTATGTCCCACTATTATCATCACACGTGGCAAGGGGTCAGTGTCACTGAGATACCAACAAATATGCATTTTTGACTCGAACTTGCCAACTCCCTCTTGTGCCATAAAATGTACTGGTGTCTTTTCACACAAATGTCTGCACTTACCCGACTGCAGGAAATGTTGGGCATCACAAGAACCAGGAACTAACTACAAGGACCTACATCCCCTTGCAAACACCCCAATTGGGAAGATCCACTATAAAGCATCAAAACACAATTGTCACTTCACACTGGGTTTATGATGAGCAGCAATGGGGAAGATGAAGAGAGCAAGTGAGACAAGTTGGACAACAAGGGAAGAGGCAAGAGCAAACATGAACAGCAAACAAGGCTCAAGATGGTGGCAGACTTTCCAAGCACTTCCTTGCAGTCAGGCTTTTGATTTGGTCCTGACAGCAGGCACATTAAGGCTAGAGACAGGCCAAAAGCCAATTGATGGCTCTGATTTAGGTGGTGTCAACATCATGTGACATATCTGTATCATCCATGTGCCAGCAACAGCAGGGTTCCAGTTTAAACCGCATCATGTCCTATGATGGCCCTTGGTTTAAACTATGTTGGTTCCAACCAAACTTATTTTGCCCATATAACTGGCCTCTAGATGTACAGTTTAAATCACATGGGTTTGAACCGTGGTTTAAACCAAAACATTCGAACCGCGGTTTAAACCAAAACAGTTTGAACTGCGGTTTAAACCAAAAGGGTTCAAACTGCGGTTTGAACCAAAACTGTTGAAGTTTTTGTGATGTGCGCGTAGGGAGATTGGCAATGATGCCAAAAGCGGAACAAGAAACTAAATGGGGTTGTGTTTGATCAAGGCTTTTGTGATTTTGCCTTGCAAACACATGCTTGTATCTACTACATAGTGTAGCTTAAATACTACTGAATTGCTATGTATATGAGTAATAATGAGCAAGAAGACAGGACATATGAAAGCAAGCAAGTCGGGCTAACATAGCCACACCGAGGCGGCGAGTCGGCAACACCGAAATTCCAACAAAAATGGTTCGAACCGCAGTTTGAACCAAAATGGTTTGAACCACATTGGCTTAAACCACAATGGTTCAAACCATGGTTTAAACCAAAATGGTTTGAACCAATGTTATTCAATCTATGGGCTAAACTCGTGAACAATTGCTCTAGGCTGTACTGCTACTCTTTATTTCACTCAGAACCTCTTTCTTGGCATACTGTAAATAGGAATCAAAATAATATTGCTCGTCCAATGCAAACAAGGCCAACTCACAAGATTGTGGCCTCAAAGTGACAATTTTCTCCATTTCATTCTTCTGGTTGGCCAGGGACAGTGCCTGCTGTGGAGAAGGGTGACTTACCTTTCAGCCAGGTTCGGTTATTTCTTGCTTTCAGTATTTCAATTCTGCACTTGAATGCATTGTTTATTTCATACCCTGCTGCTGAAGTGAAGCACAGGCATTTATTGTTTCCTTCTATAAGTTCCTACTTACAGGGACTGTAATAAGTCACACAGTCCATTACAATCTCAATCTTTAGTACAAGTTGGTTAAAACCCTAAACTACAAGTTTAGCCCATAGATTGAACAACATTGGTTTAAACCATACATCCAGAGGCCAGTTATATAGGCAACAAGTGGTTCCTGGGCCGCTTTGCAGCCCAGGACCCTCTCTCATTTTGTTTTGAAATGCTCACTTAGCAGACTTGATTGAGCTCCGTTGAATTGATATTCAAGGGTATCTGGCAAAGCTGTCTTTACCACGCACTTGAGCTGAACCGAGCTGAGTTGATACTCGGGAGTAATCATACCTCGCTATTTAGCGGACAATTAGTGGAGATTTGCGAGTATATCTGAAGGGTGAATGATGAAGGTGATTGTGCGAAGCAACAGCACGCATCCCAGAGCGGAATTGGGGCCGCCAGTGCTAGGAGCCGGCTCAGGAGATCGTGCCAGCATTAAGGCATCATTGAGCTGTCATAAAACAGAGCCCAGGCCGTCAGGGTTTAAAAAGTTTCGGACAGACAGACAGTTGTAAGTTTATAAGAGGCTGCTTGCTTAATTTGGTTCCCACACGAGCGTCTATTTCTGAACACATGGCCTCGCTGATTTGGCACCCATCTCAAAGTCTGGGCTAATTTTCCCCAGAGTGGACTTTAAAAAGCTTCGGACAGACATGCGTAATTTTATAAAGAGAGAGGAATAGTCATGGTTGGAACCAACATGGTTTAAACCAAGGGCCATCGTAGGACACAATGTGGTTTAAACCAGAACCCTGCTAGGGTGCCATGTGCCATACCTTATGTGGATCTGATGTACTGTGGGGTGTTCAATCTGGGTGATGTACTCTTTCTGTGTTCCTTTTTTACTTTTATTTTTAGACAGCACAATGCCTGCCTCCTATTTTTCAGTAGTTAGGGCATGTGCAGTGTGCCTAAACTCCGGATATTATCCTTGTCACCCCACCTCAGCTGGTTAGGATTTTGGTACTAATGTACTTTCTACCACAATGTGGCAACATAAAGTGGGAAATTCGAGGGGGGGCAGTGTTGGGGTAGTGTCCAACAATGTGGCGGATATTCCAACTCTGTCCTTGTGGAAGAATGTGAGAAGGAGTATATACAAGGAACAAAAGCAAAGCTTACATACAGTGTCAAAACCCGGATACAAAAAATGCCTGAATCTGAAGGTTTACACATGGAGCTGAAACCCCAGGCTCTTTCAGCCAGAACTCTTTGTTTGGAATACCTACAGGGCCTATAGGTAATGTAGGCTACAAAAAGTGGGATTGAGCTAATTGGGTGCGAGCCAAAATTCCAACAAGGGTTGCAAATGACTAAGCCTTGTTTATGACAGCCAAGAGTGAAATATCCTACCTCATTTCTTCCTCAAACAGATGGCACATCAGAACAATGCCATTTGTAATGTGTCCCAAATCTTGAGGACAGTCATGAACCCAACCCAGAAGGACCGGGTATATCATATTCCTATAGTCAAGTTTTGCGATCAACTTGAGCATTAGCACGTTGATGGGGTTTGCTCCATTTGAACTTAATACGGGTATGTATCCCATATGACCATTATCCTGGATGTTCCAAATGAATATCCCAGGGTGAGAGAATTTGTGGATCAGGCACCTGGAATATTGCAGTAGCCCATGATGCTATCATTGAGGCACGGGTGCGTGCGACATAACAGGCCAACAAAAGCTAGCGCCTAAATTTATTAGGCCCTACAAAATTATCAAAGCTGATCCCAGCATGTCCACATACCGGCTTGGGTTACCCGCAGAGCTCATGTGCTGCAAGATCCATCCAACTTTCCACGGAGCACTGTTCCGCTCCCATGAGCCAAATGATGACACCATTTTCCCTAGCTGGGAGGTGCAAAAACAAGGTCAATAAGCAGGGCTCACCTGTGGGTGATACTTGATCACTCAGGGCTGAGATAGGCGTGTTGGTCAGCATCTGGCTCTGCTGCATGATCTTGTTGTGCACTGAAACAATGCACCAAAGTGCAGTAGTGAAATTGAATACAAAAGAGTTAGATGAAGTCTACATTCCAATATATCTCAAATCAACTACCAACAACTCCAATGCCTAGTTTGTGTGTTCAGGGAGGTAGGTCAGGTGTATCGACCTTCAATCTCAATAAGACACCTTATACCCTTGCCAGGTTCACACTATATGTGCAATTATAACCAATTGTATTGAAAAACTCCTAGTTACTACCACAACTACCCACTGTTGGACTTAAGCAAGTTGGCACAAGGCCATGCAGAGTGTAACCAAGTTATCACACAAAGACTGAGTCCAATAAACTGGTCTAGCTCAAGTAAAGACTTCAGACAATAGTCAATGTTTGAGAGGTCTAAGGTATGCCAACAGGGGAGTAGGATTCACTGTCCGTATATAATTTACATGCCAGTTTACAGCTGTTTGCAAAATTGATGACAGTCTGATCAAAATATAAACAAAAAGAAAACTTATGATCTGTGGACTTGCCGAGCTCATATCTCAGTCATTTGTGAATCAATTTGTATGATTTTGAGCGCATTTGAGAGCGATTAAGCTGCGCTTCTGAACCATACTATTCACGATGAGTAATTCAAAATAATCACGTCTTTCAAAATTCAGCTCAGGTCTTTGCTGCCTCTGCTTGAATAAGGCATTACTTGGTCATTTCTTAATCAGCTTGGATGATCATAGGCTCGTTTGAAAGCCAATCGCAAGGCATAGGTCTCCCAGATTTTGTATTTTGGTTCAACATCCGAATTCTCTTGCTCTACTGAGTTCTTTGAATTCCAGAGAAAATCCCACCTTCCACTTATGCTGGGCCGGTGCGGCACTCTTTGATGTAATGGGGTTGATTGCCATCATTCTACCTTTCGGAACCGCCCGGTTTCAAGGAAATTGGGTCAGAACTGACAGAGAACGGCCCTTCAAAAGACGTAGTTTGAAACATGGTGTCCAAATTTTGATGTATTCAAATTTCGCAATGCACACTCAGTGTTAGGTACGATTTGAAAGCGTCGCTTTGCACCTCTCGAACGCAAGCAGAACCATGTAGATTGGTTCAGAATTCAGCGAGAAACAAGCCCAGGAAGCCGGTGTGTTCAAGTTGTTTGTTTTTATTCTATTTTTAGCTACTGTCATCAATTTTGCAAACAGCTGTAAATACATTTTACTTGTCTAAAAGGATATAAAGTATGTGAGAGGAAAACCGCTTTTCTGGGGTTAAAACTCCGTGTTAGACAGACAGAACAGTGCTCATGAGTCATTTGTATCAGTCCTGGGAACCCTCTGATGTAAATTTCCAAGGAAAAGGCCACTTTCCTAGACCGGAGCCGGTCTGTCTATGAAGCAAGCTGTCAATAGACAGACCGGTCAATCGGAGTTTAAAACCGGTTAACACGCGGAATTGCCATAAAAGGCTATTAGATAAGCAAGCTTTTGGCGGAACCGAATAACGCCGATAGACAGCAAAATGTTCCTTCATCCTTGAAATTTAGAATTTTGAGCTTGTTCAAACTTTCAGTGCACTCATATTGTGCTCTTATAGTCTTAAAGGTTTTTTATTTGACAATTTTTGTCCTCGAGGGCACAAACTGCACTTGTTTATATAATAGCCTTTTTGGGAAAGCCGCGCGTTAACCAATTTTAAACTCCGATCGACCAGCCTGTAGATCGAGACTTAGGCTCGTGAAACCAGCCGGTCCCGTGGTGATTGATGCCATCGCAAACTCGACAACTTCCGGGACCGGCTGGGCCCCCACGTCGCCTGTTTCAGTGATGGATTTTCGCCCCGCCATTTCAGAGGCTTGACTTGGAAAAAATGCGTCAAAAACCTTCCGGAAGTCGTCCCAAACTCCCTTATTCAAAGATGGATTATTTTCAATTCTCTATTGATTGAGCAAAAGTCATTTTTTCGATGATATTTCGGATATAATACACGGTACTGTGCAGGAGGAGGTCTATCTAGAGTATCCAAAGACATAGATGTGGAATGGAAGCGAATATATGGCGCAATACCAGCTCAGTAAACCAAATGTGCTAGGGAGGCGGTGAGTCGTCCGAATTGGGAGTTGACAGTTGTGGCGGTGTCGCTTCTCCCGCCGACAGCTGCGCAGACGCGTTCCTCGCTGGCGCCGAAGATGACGGTCGCGGAGAGTACCAGCCAGCATACGGGTTGTTGAAAAGGTTTTCAGGGACTACGGAAGTGGAAGGACTTGGAGGAAGTGGGGAGCTGGGGTACAAATTCCGGTAGTATAGATGGGTGTAATAGGACGGCGACGAATAATTGAATTGCGGGTAACTCGACGACACTGGCACCAGTGTGGACGGTGGACCATAGCTGGAGGGCCATGGAGGTCGTAAAGAAGGAGATTGAGGTGGCCTGGGATGAGCTGATAGCGTGTGAGGGGCATGAGGCAGCATAGAATGAGATGGTGCCATCGCGGGTGAGGCTGGGGGAAGAAAAGAAGGTTGCGGCTGCCCAAGGGGTGACGGCGAAGCCGAGGAGGACGATTGAGGACTTTGGGTCCCATACCCCCTATAACGTGGCTTGGGCTGAGGCCGTGGAACGGTGGGGGTTTGAGGTGAGGGGTAGGTTGAATAAGCAGGATAATGGCCATATAAAGGTAGCGGCAGCGTCTGGGGAGCAAGAGGAGGGAGGGAATTGATATGAGGACGAATTGCTGGCGGCGCAACATCGTCGTCAGGCGTTCCCTGAGTTACGTTGCGCCGTTTGCGCGGATTCGTTGCAGCTGGAAGCGAAGGTGTGGGATCAAAGGCGGCATTGGGAGGGACAGGTGGATGAGGGAGGGGCTGCGCGATCGCAGGGGGCTGCTTCTGCCGAGTTGGAGGTGGGGGTAAAGTAGGAATGTCGAGGGCCTTCATGTAGTTCCTCCCAATGCGACCAGCCTGATCCCAACAACTGTTGCAGGACTTCGACAGTATCGATTCTGCGCGTTGAACCCAAGACGAAAGACTTTGAGGTACCTTCCACTGGACTGCAAGCTCGATGTCAGGAAGGTCGCAACCCTGGAGATTATGACGGTTAGATTGCGAAAAATGACATAAATTTTGCGAACCATGCCCGCTGCATCCGTACAAACCAAGACACGTATAACTCCGGCTCTAAAGAGAGCCATGACATAGGAGCGATATTGGCGCGACATCCCCGCGTTGTACGGCTGTACAAGACCTCGATCGCGATAGTTGGGGTGGACTCGAGCGTTCAGGTGATCAACTAATTGGCCGCCGTCCTTGATGTCGTCGGTGTACAGAAATGTAAGCTTGATGTCGGCCAGGGTCTTGTTGTCTGCAGGGACAATGAAATCGGTGTCTCGGTAAGAGTTTGCAGGGTGTTCCATAGCCCGAATTACCATGGACACATTTGCACGGTCATTACCAATGGTCTGGTATGTGTAGGAGTTTCGATCGAATTGGAGTTTTGTGACGAGGTCCTCCCGAACCCTCGGTGTCAAGGTAGCAGTCACAGCGATAATCGAAGTTGTGCGAGGCAGAAATGCCCGGATAATCCCAATCGAAGCGTACTTCTTGCGGAATGACGCGCCCCAGTGAGATATACAGTGGGCCTCGTCAATGAACACAGATAGACATCGCGAGCTAAATTCCGATTTGCGCAGGACGCCGTCCACGAAGCGGCGCAACAGGAGCATCTCTGGAGACAGCATAACGATCTGCCATTCTCCTGAAACCACTTTCTAATGAAACAATCATCCAAAGTGCGACAAGAAATCGGGGTGAGTATCTACCTGCATGACGTCCTTCGTGCAACCGCCGTTTGAGCTATTAATTGCGGTAGCTTTCAGCCCGAATTCGTCCTTGAAGGTAGCAACCTATGGATGTATGTCAATTGAAATTCGAGTTGAGACAAGCAAAGGTGTACCTGCTCGTGATGGAGAGACAGGAGAGGCGAAACTACGAGCGTCACCTTGCCCTGGCTCGACGGGAGAAGATGCGGGCCTGCGGCGATGCCCGTCTTGCCGGCTCCTGTGGCGGTATGGAGCAAGATCTCCTTTCCTAACTTTTGGCCTCCCATGCATTCTAATTGAAAATCTTTTGCGCCGTCGATCCATTTGGTGTAATGTGTTCGTATAAGGCCTGGCAACAGTTTGAGCTCCTCCTTGATAGCTTCAAGCTGCGCGGGTGTGATTTTCGTCGCAGCTCGGGTGCGCCGCTCCTGAGGTGCCTTGCCATTAGTTCGGCGTTTCACTTTTCCCGACATCTAGGAGACCAAATTTCAGTGATTTTCAACTGGAGCCAAAGAAACCAGACCAAGAGGTCGCGAGGGGAATTCGTGTGGCGCAAGGTATATATAGAGGTGGAGAGAGAGAAGTCACGATCACGTTTTTAAATTCGCCCGCAATGTCTCGCGGACGTCTTGGCAATCGCTGGACAGTGTTCTCCTCCGACATCGACAACGACGAACCGGCAGATGACCAGTTACCACCATCCGACCCGCCCGACCGCTCTGAAAATGATTCATCTGAGTCTGACGGTCAAGAAACCCCTATTCAGCCAATGCCTGCTCTCACCTCTTTGCTCGGCGTCACGAACGACACGGAATCTGCACCTGCACTCGACTCGAGCACCTCACCTCCTGCACCCATTCACCGCCCGTCCCATCGTGGGTCCTCTGTACCACCAGCGGACTCGCCCGACGATATTGACCTTCGCACGGAGCATCCAACAAGCGACGATATTCTATGGAGCCCACGAAAGGAGGCCTTGATTCTTCGCTAGCGGAGGGAGGTGCAACGCCAGCAGTCCCGTGTAACAAACCGCGCGGAAAGGGTATGTTTTCGTCCTTTATACAGAGTACTGGTCTTGACAATACTTCATCAGGCCAATGCTGCCGAATTGGAAAGGCAAGAAGCTGAGCGGCGGCAGGATCTGGCGAAAGAGTTGGAAGAAGCGAAGAAAAGGATACCTCCGTCGCCTCGAATTCCTCTGCCTCTGGGCCTCGACACACTTTGCAGACCTTGTCTGACTCTTCCTATATCACTGCCCATCCCGCCCTATTGCGAACAGGGCTTTGTTGGGGCAAAATTCAATCATAGTACATCAAGTTTTGTGACGACGTTTAATTGCCGTAAATGACTCCCACAAGTTTCCTACACTCATGATTTCTCATGGATACACGACATGCCAGGTCCACATGAATGACACCATGGCCAACAGGGTTTTGAACACAGGTATGACAAGGGCGCTCCAACCGCGCTTAGACTCCGCTTAGCGCTAAGCGAACCGTGACAGCTACTACGGTTTCCAGGGTTCGGATCCCAGCACCACACTTGTGCCTCACTGGGCCTCACCAATGAAAGAATGAGGTCTGCACAGCATACATAGTATACGGCTTTAAATGAGTACCAAAAGTCGACTTGAGTCAACTTGAATGACTTGACTCGACTTGAACCAGAAAAGTCGAGTCGAAGTCGAGTCAATTTGCGACTTGTCGTAACTTTCCAAGTCAAAACTCGACTTTTCAAGTCACGGCAACATTAATTTGGATACTGGACCACGTCAAAGTACAACGATACGACACGCGCCTTTATCCACAATTGGGCTACCAACTATGTCTCGAGGGCGGCCTCCACAGGATAAGACTCAGGATAAATATTATGCTCAGCTAGGTCCCCTTTCGGAACGTGCCGAGTTGTAGTGTAAGGTACATCGGCCTGAAATGTACTATCACTATGCCACAACTCACCCACTGTTGACGAGCTCACCACTTTTAAGGCTGTAGATCTCCGGCACGTAAGATGTAGTCTCGTGACCAGACTCTTATGACATCCCAAAGGGACCCCTGTCATAAGAGTCTGGAACAATCAGCGGCCACCTAACCGTACCATTGCGCTATCAATTTTGATGGCTTTTTCCCAAAGGTATTGCCTGTTGTTCACGGGTGTTTTCAGCGCGTTTCTTTAGCATTGGCCTGTATTTCAATGTGCTATATGCTCTTTGAATTGTCAAGAGAGCTGATTTCATCCATTTTCATCTAGAAAAATCAAGAACTGCGAGAAAACAACTTTAGAACCTATTTTGGGATATCTTGGCTGAATTGGATAATTTTTGGATTTTTTGGGTTGAGCCAGGGTGTATCAGAGCTTTTGGTATATTTCTTGAGTACATTTCTGAATATTCATGAGGCACAAATATGCACGAAGTCATTTTACGAACAGACAGAAGAAACAATACCTGTGGGAAAAAGCCATCAAAATTGATAGCACAATGGTACGGTTAGGTGGCCGCTGATTGTTCCAGACTCTTATGACAGGGGTCCCTTTGGGATGTCATAAGAGTCTGGTCACGAGACTACGTAAGATGCAGCAGTCCGACCCGACATTACTGATCTTCCTGTGTGATGTGAAGCAACCAAATACCTTACCTACCACAAATCCTATCCGAGAATTACTTGCACAGAGGTCTTAAGCATCCATCGCATGGCGGGCCATTGGCTTGGCAGGACAGTCGGATATTAACCCAATGGGAACCTGGTCCGAGTCCTCTCCTCCCAGGCAAAACTCCCCGCTGTCCACCATCGATGGAGGGTCTTGACTTGCGCACGGAAACCCCCAGACAAGCTCTGCAGACCCCACGGATGACCTGGATGAGGTTGACGATGCTCCTGGTGTTCCCGCTCGCAATGAACAGAAGAAGAAGGGCTCAAAAAAAAAGCGCAAACGCGTTCGAGGACCGGGACTATTCAGCATGCTCCGGGATGCTTGCATGACAACTTGTCGACTCGTCACACAATCAGGTCTCGAACTCATCACCTATGACAACATAAATCTCATGAATCGCATTGCAGAACAGGTTCTGGGTCGAAAGAGTAAGTCCCAGAATTTATTTTCGTGTCAATGCGATGGACTTACACATTATTCGATTTTCTAGGTGCGCAGGAGAACGGCAAATGCGCAACCCTCATCCCCTTACACAAGGCGAAGCTGGAGCATCTCCAGACAGCCGACCTCAATACCTCTATCCTCAATGCGCCCCCCCTGACCCTGAACGACATTATTCTCAACGACGCCGACTCGAAATTCTTCACGAAGAACATGGTACACACCATCCTCCGAATCGTTCTTCACGGCGGCGAGGGCTTCGAGAGATGGCGCAAGGATCTGGACGCGTCTCAGCCTGTCAGTGCGGATATTATTGAGGTCCACAAGACGGCGCTTCACCCTTTGCCGGCGATGGAGATTGATGAGAGTTCCATCACGGGGAACGTGCGGGTCATCGAGGAGATCATGCGCGTCTTGGGCTTCAACTCAGACGACCCGGACTTTGGAAAATATGTCCAGATTATCGCGGGGGACCAGTTGATCATTGCTCGCCAGCGCTCCATTTTAAATGTACGTCTTGGCCACGAAAGCGGCGCGAATTCCGATGGAGACACATCGTTCTGATGCCTGGTCTTTTTCACGCCAAGATTGCGGGCTGCCATGGCGTGCTTGAGACGCATTTCGGAAAGCCAGCTGCAGGCACGCGGAGTCCCGGTAGTCTCGGATTCCACAACATGGTTCTAGATCGCCTCCCTATCACCCTCACCTCATTACCTCCGTTCCGCACTTGTCGCGATTTGATCATGGTGTCGCTCTACGCCCGCGTTTTGCACTGCTTACTTCTCGTCTCTGGCCACGACTCCCTCGACCAATGTGCGTCTTCCATCAACAACTGGGACACCCTCGTCAATTATGCAGAGAAAATCTACACCACTTACGCTGACACTGACCGCGTTCAAGAGCTCCGTGAACGGCGGATTCCCGAGGAGCGGAAACGAGATGCTGACGCCAAGGCCACGAAGAAACGACAGCCGACAGCAGAGACCAGCAAGCAGGATCTCCCGCACATTCGTAAAGGCGACATGGTCTTTGAGAACGCCATCCTTTTCCTTCGCGACGCGTTATTGACGCGCGAGTTTGCCGACGCAGTCAAGCGCGGAGACTCAGGGCGCGTAGTCATCTAGACTCGTGACCAGTCTGCCTGCGAATGGCAACAAAAGTGGCGAGCACGTTGCCGCAGGCAGACTGGTACTTCTCGGATGCTGTCAAAGGGCTGAGCACGGAGTTTGAATTTTTGGCGGGTGCCGATCGCTGGCATTTAGTGGCTGTGCTATGCCATCAATCTTCGCTCAAATTCGACCCTCTAGTATGCCCCTGCGACGCATTTGGTACAGATTCTGAAGAGACAGAATTCGAGAAAAGACAAAATAAATATAATGTTCTCTTTGAAATTTCGAAATTTGACTAGAATTGAGTCCAGAACAAAGGAAAAGAAAATATTTCAAACTCCGCGCTCAGACCTTTCGCTTAGCCCGAGAAGTACCAGCCTGCCTGCGGCAACGTGCTCGCCACATTTGTTGCTGCTCGCAGGCAGGCTGGTTACGAGCCTAGTAGTCATCATCCTCCGGCTCTGGGCGTTCTCGTACCGCGGCAACGGGCGCACCAAGTACGCACACGAGATGCTTCATGTCTTGCATAACTTGATATGTGTCTGGACGGCCGAGCTTCGGTACGTTTCTTTTAACTTTGTTGCCGTCAGATATTGAATTTCAATCCTAGAGGTATCGTCCTTCAGAATTGGCTTGCAAATCCTCAGGGTAAATTTAACTCGTTCGTGGAAATAGATCTCGTTCAGGAGCATCTGAACTTTTGGATTAAGGTGCGTCTCCATTTGTTTCACTGCAGTTGACACTAATAAATTCCATTAGAAAATATACAAGGCAGATGGAGCGGGACACTCATGGGATTGGCTGGCGCTTGTCTCTCCCTTCGTCGACATCCTACGGCAACTCGCAACTCGAATGAATGTCGAGCTCGGGACTCGGCAAGGGTCCATGCACGCTACTCCGGACCTCGGTGACGATATTGCCGCGCTCATGGCCAGCCTCGACGAACACGAGGTCTACGTCGAGAAGGAGGGACGAGTTCTGGATGATGACGAGAAGCCCGCGCCCGATGTCATCTCGGTCGGCATGGCGGCGCTCAGCCACGGTACGTCGACAACGCCGCTTGCTGAATTCAATCAGCAGTTCGATATTCTGCGCGAACGGCGTCGTCTCACCCCAGTCGCGGATCTGCTTGGCCTCATCAACACCTCTGGGATCCCCCAGCCGCCGGCTACCGTCAACACTGATATCCCCGCTGTTGATGCTTCCGTGGAAGCAGACGAGAATGACGAATTTGCAGACCTTCCCGACCTCGAACCACCGGCCGACAGCGATGAAGAGGAAGAGGAAGAGGCTGGAGCAGAAGAGGAGGAGGACCTATTTGCGGAGTCCCCGACATTGACTCGCTTTGACGAAGGCGACGTGGAGCTGGACATGGACGATATCCCGGAGTGGTACTTGGATGAGGACGACGAGGAGTATGTGGATACTGACTCAGATGGTGATTTGGATGCTTAGATATGCTGTTCTTCGTCCTACGCGCACAAATTTCTTTCATACGCCGAATTGATGGGACGGCATAGCCACATATCAAGCCTAATTCGGAAGCTTCGTAGAAGATTCATGAATTCTGTGCTCATTTCAAGCTGGAGTGAGCCTTTCGGAGGCGTAAATGGTCGGGGAAATGTATCCCACCCCTCCATCCGTGCGGGATAATAAAAAACAGATTGATTTTCGCCCAAAACGCAAGTTGGTGTCAATCGCTAGAGAAACGAAAATGATCCACCTTTAAATAAGGGAGTTTGGGACGAGTTCCGGAAGGTTATTGACGCGTTTTTTCTAAGTCGAGCCTCTGAAATGGCAGGGCGAAAAATCCATCACCCAAACAGGCGACATGCGGGTCCAGTCTGTCCATGAGGTTACCCTGTGTTTGACGTCCCATCATATTTGTTCTGATATTGTATCTATTTGCTTATTATCCTAATCTGGAATCAGCTCTGTCATCTCGCTCTGTCTGTAACAAGTGGACGTCGACTGGCTAGCGAGTCTAATTGAGACTTGTCTCTCATCTACAGGCTGGTTTCAAGCCTACCATTTTCCCCAAGGGAAACGTACAGCCTTTGGATTTGTTTCCAGGCACAACCATCTAGACCTTGCCAAGTGCATCCAGACCTATTGCACCATGTTCCAGGCATTTATAGGCATCTCCTGGATCCAATCTAGCATGAACATGCTCCGGCATGACCCAGAGATCATAAACTCCAACCACTAGATTCCTTATTTGGTAGATACCATCAAAATGACTCCAGAAAGCTGTTGATGATTTATCCTTTGGTTCTGTAGCTGCCTGTGATATCCTTCTAATGTCCCAATAATTGGTAATGGCCTAGCATCCATAAAATACTCAAATTCGCTGCACAAACTGTACAGATTGCAGGAGCAGTGTTATGATCAGTGTAATGAAAATGGTAATGAAACTGGTGTTTAAATGCATCCAGCAGCCTAGCACTCAGTCCCTCAGTCCTGGGAGTAGACTAGTACCCTTTTATAGCCTTATTAACTAGTTTTATCAGTTGCTTCCAACTGAAAGGTTGCAAAATTGAATAATTCAGGTGTGATCAATTTCACACCTTATCAGCACGGACGCTGACAACTTGCTGTGTTGGGTGTCTGTTGGGGACGCAAACACTTGGCAGAAGGCTAAACATCTTATACAGCATTACAGGCTAATGCCTGAGGCACATCGGACTGAGGGCATGTCATATGTTCTGAGTCAGCAAGAGGCACTACAGGACGCATACTACATCACTACCACGGGCTCACCAGTGCCATCAAAGAGGGCTGCATGATGCACGCACTTTGCAGAAGTACAGCAGCACCTTGGTGCACCCGCAGTTCTGCAGTTAGACCTTGTGGTGCTGCCTGCTACTACTCCCTCCAATGCAGCGACCTCAGTACCAACCAGCACAGCAAGCCTACCAGAGACAGCACACAGCAATCTCAGCATACCGTTACCAGAAAATCTGCTCCCACATCTGTCATTCATTGGTGCAGCATGCCCGGTCCCCAAGCCCCCATGCATCAAAGATGAGGCGATGCTGGGTGTTATCCACCCATTTGGGATGTAGTCCCTATTGGATGATGTGTGCCTCGTGTTGTCGCTCGAGCCAACCACAGATTGGGATTAGTTTTTCCCTGGCTTGGCTTGGCCCAGAAGCCATATCTTCGGCTTGGCTTCACCTGGCTCAGGCTTGAAAAATCCTGGGCCAGGGCCAAAGCCATGAGAAGCCAGGGCCAGGCTAAAGCCAGTGGCTTGAGCTATGGCTTAGGCTCAAAATTTCACAGGGCATTACTTTCTGTTTCTGGCATGTTGTGAGTGGTATATAGATATCTGGGCACTGATTACATCTTTCAGGAACAAAAAGGACCTAGATAATCAGCCATAATTGAATGTTTCCACTGGTATCAGTTATCCCCAACAGGGAGGGTAGTTCGCATGCTGCACGAGAAGGGTCTCATTTGTGGCGGATTCATCTGGAATTTGTGAGTGATGTAAATATGCATCCCAATCTCACACTTAGATTGGTTTCACAGGAAAAACTGTGCTCACTAGTGCATTTCAACTTGGTTTGGGGATACAGTTACTCCAAATAAGTGACTGGTCATCCATCTGGCCCCACCTCAAGTATTGCAAGCAGGTTCTGGAACATGCATGTCTATCATTCTTCTTGGAGATGCAGGAGAGGGTGCCCAATCTCTTTTTTCAGCAAGACAGTGCATCTCTCATTGCACCAAGGCCATGTCCAAATGGTTGATGGTCCACAACATTCCAACTTTCCCCCATCCCTCATCCTCTCCAGATGTTAGCTCCATTGAGCTGGTCTAATTAGTGCTCAAGAAGCAATCTGTTCCCACCCCATCCAGCCCACAAATTATGTAGAGCTGCAGTACCCAATAATCGAGGTTTAGGACGCAATTCCATCAGCAGGCACTAACATTTTGATTGATAGAATGCTAAGAATTGTTGATGCTATTATCATGTCCAGCAGTGGACAGACAAAGTACTAATAATGTAATACATGTCCATCTACCTCTCTGTTCAATTTTCAGGTGTTTCTTGATCTCCTTTAAACAGTTAAAGTCACCAGAACTATATGACCGGTCACTTATTTGGAGTAACTGTACAGTGGTGCTCAATTTATGTGCACCACAGTGGTTCACCACATTGGGGCTAGAGACTGACTCTGGACAACTTGTGGAGGGGAAGGATAGACAGACAGAAAATCTCCTGACCACTTTTGGAATTACCAAAAAAGGAAATTTCTGCTCAATCCCTGATTTTCTGACTCCTCCAGGAACTAAGTGTTTTTTGGGGGACTGTGGGAAGAAACCAAGTATATACCATGAAAGGGCTTGCTAAATAGACCATATTCACATTTTGAATTATGTGATTGAGCGGAAATTCTTTTTTGATAATTCCAAAAGTGGTCAGGAAACCTTCTGTCTGTCTATCCTTCACCTACACAAGTTGTCCAGAGTCAATCTCTAGCCCCAATGTGGTGAACCACCATGGTGCACATAAATCAAGCACCACTGTACCTTTTGAAGCCATAGCTTGACTGGCTTGGCTTGGCCCAGAGAATCGCAAGCCAGAGGCCAGGGCCAGGTCAAGCCAGTATGATGGTTTGGCCTGGCTCGACGAAGCCATGGCTTGGTTTGTCTGGCTTCCTGGCTTGAGCCAAGGCCAGGGAACCTTAATTGGGATCTGGGTATACATGAAGTCGAGGGTGGCTTACCTACAGATGCGTTCTGCGACCCTGATGTCAACGATGTATGGTGCTTAAAGACACTCTGGTTCTTCGGGCCAATCGAGGACGAGGCAAGGTATGAGTGGCTGGCACACACCACAACGCTCATGTCGATCTCGGGCCTCTACGAGCGGTACGTCGAGCTCGGTGAATACATATACACTGAGCGGCAGCTGAAGCCATGCAACTTTGAAATCTCTGCAGAGATGTGCACCATGTCTCACGCAGCCAAATGGATCTACACCCACGGGATCGCCCCCGGCTCAGGCGCAGCCTCCCAACTCAGCTCCTTCTGCCGATTGTTCTGCAAGGACTGATTGCATGTGTTGCCGCACTACAACTGACCGACATAATCCATTGGAAGAAGCTGTGGTTTGGACCACTGCGCCCAAGCCTGACACCATCATACTCAAGGCTAGTCTCTGTAACAGATACCCTATATTGATTACGAACAAGTAAGTATCAATATAGGTCTGAAAAGCCTGTGAGTACACAACAAAGAGAAGTAACATAGAATATACAACTCACCAGTGATGCAGGCAGCATTGTCCATCGCGTCGTCCTTGTCCTGTTTTCATCGTCTTCAAGAGTTACAGGCTTTCGGATGTTGTGGTCCGTATTTGCCGCACGGTTGTTGCGTCACTGCCGTTTTTTGGGCCGTTGAGAGGAGCTTTTCCTACTTCTCAAGGTCAGCGATCCGAGATAAGACGCATGGTAGTCTTCCTCAGCTTCATTCATGTGAGCTGAAATATCTGCACAAAGCTAGAGCACATGTGAGAACTGGTCAAGCTGCAGAGGGAAGATGACACACCTATGCAGAGTGGCACAACATAAGTAGTCTGTTGCATGATATTAAAGATATCAGCCAATGTCCTGTGCTAAGGAGTTGTACTAGTAGGCCGTTCCAGAGAGCTGGAAGGGATGCATCTACTGTGGGCACGTTGTTCCAAGTCAAGTATGTGTACTCACCACTCACAGCTCCACAACACCCAATGAGTCAGGTCATGGCTCCACTTGACCCCACATAGATTGGCACCTCAAAATAACTACACCGTGAGGACATGCCATGACAACTTGAGAATTGCTGCTCAAGGGCTACTGTGTGCATAGTGAGCATGAGGTTTGGCTAACAAACACTGAACACTTGGCTGCACCTGAGTGGTAGTAAGAGGACAACGCAGAACGGCTATTCGAGATTATGTTATTAGTTTCGTTATTGCTCCATTCAATTCGGTGCTCCACAGGTGTTGTACATAGTGGATTGTGTTGATGAGGAGACTATGTTTCGTGTTCATAACATTGAATAGTCATTTATCAATGTCATACCCATGTGCAGTGTATGCTTCAATACAAATCTGAAGGTGTTGAACTTGAGCCATTGCAAGGCAAGATATGGATTGAGCTGTATTACAATCGTACTACTGGTTGTCCCACCGATATCTCTGACACTACCACCCTCTTCATTCACCCCTGCTTTCACTGCTGCTGCCCCTATTCATTCTTGGGACAAATGGCACTGCATCTTTGGGCATATTTCCCCAGCATCAATTAAAATGCTCAAAAATAATGACATGATTGAAGGAATGAACATTGACTTAACCACCACTCCTTCTGCCCAATGTGCAACTTCTGTAAAAACCAAATCCCATGTTGCTCTGTTTCCAGCTGAGGCTGAATGTGAGTATACTGAAATTGGTGAGATGATATGGGTATGGCACATATAGTGTGCTAAAAATATCTGGTTACATTTTGAGCTGGAAGCAGGGTTCTGGCTTGCAGATTACAACGAAGCCAGTGACAGGCTAACAACTCAAGATCTCGCGGGCACGAGTTTCTCGGTGGTTGCAACAAGCCATTGGGGCGATGACACCCTGAAAAGATTTACTTTGGTTGGTAGAACTTTGAATTTCTTACAGAAATCATCAAGGATTTTTGATTAGCATGATCAGAACAATGATGCGAGCCTCATGCCGAATTCCATAAATAGAAGGAGATATATTCTCCTTAGGGGGAAAGCCAGAGTGCACCCATATCACCTTTCCTTCAAAGTAAAATCATGTCCTGAGATATGTGGTTTGGGTTTTACCAAAGAAAGGAAACCCATTTACCTCTATAAGACTCATGGATGTAGACAGAGTTCAATATGGCTATGTCAACCATGTTTGGATGTGATATTCCAGAAATTAGTCCTTGTAGGAAGGAAAGCAGTCTGAGAATGATCCATAACCATCTGGAGGCTCTCCAGAAGGCGGGGCCTCCAATGTAAGGATTATTGCCAGTGTGCCGAGCCCAGCCGAGATCCGAACTGATGCAGATCAACACCAAATAGACGCAATGTTGAGAAGATGTGAGCCGCCAATTTAAAATGCAACTACATGCCAAGATGCCACCTGAGAAAGGAAGTTGTCACCCAACTGATGAGATCGAGATGTAAGTTGTCTTCAAAGTCCCTGCAACCATAGGGTATTTTTTGCACCATATATCGCCCATATATGGGCGATATACTGTGCAAAAATTACCAAAATTCTGCAGGGTTTTTGCAGACAACTTACTTCAAAACTCAGTAATTTTGGTTGCATCTTTCCGTGTTGGTTACATCTTCATCCTTGGCTTACAATCGCCAACAGCTTACATCTCATGCGACATTGCATGTGTTTGGATTTGATCTGCATCAATTTACTTCAAGTTTGGTTACCCGGAGCTCTGCTCACTTCTGTGGATAAGCGCCTGAGGACTCTGAAAAACCACTGAAACATTTGTTTTGATTTGGAACCATTTTCGAGATGGAAGACAAGCATGATTCGCAAATTGGCCTCAGAAACTGTTGAACTTGTGGTGTTCTGTTCTGTAAATTTCTAACCAACCTGCAGAGGGATAAAGGTCTCATTGTGATCATGATGATCTAAGAATATCAATTGGAACATTGTAAAGTCGTATGCAAGGAAAAACTATTTCGGTGCACTATGACACTCCAAGACGGGAAATTCAGCCGAATCCGTTCATGTATCTCGGCATGAGAATAGCATCATTGTTTGCATCAAAAAATTGAAAATCCACCGGGACTAGGTCTCCAGAAGCAAGCCTTTCAGGTTGTAATCCATTTAATAAGGTCCTTGCAACCACTGAAAAAAGAAATATCAGCAACATCCAAGATGTAAGCTCCTTTACAGCTTCATTGCAAGTTGGAATCAAAAACCTGTATCCACTGAGATGTAATCATCCAATAATTTTTGCATGCGATATGTGCCATAAGATGACATTCACAGATGTCTGGGGACCTTCATCAATGGTGAGTGGTACTACATCAGTTTCACTGATGGTGCTAAACAATGCACCATAATTTACTTCATGAAGCAGTGCACAGAGGTTTTGGGCCGAATGAATGACTATGATGCATACATTCTTATCCAAACCGGAAAACACATCAAAGCCTTTCATTGCGACAACACCAAGGGATACATCTCAAAAGAAGTCCGTGATTATCTCAGCTCCCGAGGCATTTGCCTCGAGCTCATGGCACCATATTCTCCCCAGAAAAATGGTGTTGCTGAATGCCTTGACTGTGCTCTTATTGAGCATGCTTGTGCCATGCCTGTTGCCCAGAATGTACCCCAATTTCACTGGCCTGAGGCAGTTGCATACCCCACATATCTTAAAAATTGGTCTCCCACATGTGCTCTCAGCAATAAAATTACACTGGATGAGGCTTTTGGGGGCAAAAAAAAACCAACATCACTGCACTCCAGGAATTTGAGACACCATGCAAAGTTTTACAGCAGAACAGGAAAAACTCAAAAGATTGGAGTTAAAACTTGTTCCTGCATTTTTGTTGGCCTCTCAGACGAGTCTCGGGCATGGAGATACTACAACCCAGTGCATGAAAAGTTCTTACGTCACGGAACATCGCCTTCATCAACAATCCAACCACCCTCAAGGAGGAGAATGTGCCGGAATCTGCACAAGATTCAATTGAGCCAGAGGCTACACCAAAATTATCTACCATGCCGGCACCTGCTTCTACTTCCAGCTCAAGCACTCTCATGCCCATTTCATCTCAGAACTCTGCTCTCACTCTCACATCATTGTCTCCATGCCTGAAGGCACCACGCAACATCAGCAGTGCCATAAATGAGGACAATATTATACCTGGACCTTGTACACGCAAATATGCGAAACCAGATAACACCTTTCTTGGATATGTGCTAACAGCGGTGACTGATCCTGTCTCAAACGAGCCACTCGCAGTTGACGAGGCCAAATCACGTCCTGACTGGCCTTTTTCACTCGACCCAACATTTTCTTTGCTGTGCAGACCCTGTCACAATTCAACCTGAATCCCAATCCTGCTCATTTCACTGTGGTAAGACTAATGTTGCCGCGGACTCCGACTAAGTCGGGCAAAGTCGACTCCGAAGTCGATGATTGAGTCGAGTCGAGTCGTCTCGATGAAGTCGACTCCCATGGACTCCAGAGTCAAAAAAGTCGACTCGGGGTCGACTTAGTCGACTTGAGTCGGTTATTTTAAAGCTCCCGTATACTGAGAAATAAGAAATATGCCTCATAGATCTTCGGTCCCAAATTTCCTAAGTCATTCTGATACATAATACTGAGATATGCAATCAGGATTATGCAAATATGTTCGCTGGTCTCTGCATGTGATACTCTATTGAGTCAGCTATGTTTTGAGAACCTGGGCATCTTTTCCAATTAGTCTCATCCATATAACTTCCATGAACTTAAATACCTTGAGGAAGCAGCCTCCAACTGTGTGCGAGGTCCAAAAGAACTGTGTAGGCTATAAAATGGCCGAGACGGGAGCGGGCAGCTAATTCAGCGGCCATCTATTTGGAATGCGAGAGAGTGAAACAGGATGGGACACGAGGCGACCGTCAGTGGCAGGGCAGGTGGTATTTGACCAAGAATTCAAGGTAACCAACTGGGATGCAACCGAAATTAATCAAATAGAAATACTGACAAATTTACAGGAAGAAATTTACTACAACAGTAAATTACAACGCTGTGAGTTCATCAACTGCTGAATGTGCCAACCTAAGGTGCTGCTTCACAATCATCAAGGTTCTGATGGTCTCAGGGGACACCCTCGCACGGCAGAGGAAAGTGGTGTCGCGGCTACTGGAAAATATGCGCTCAACGGCCACCGCAGATCCTGTGAGAATAATTTAGTCATTGAAATGTGATTTAACTCGAAAACACACTAGGTATAGCGAGAACATTCCGTGTAAGACTATACAGGTGAGGGAACTGATGCCTACGAGCATACCACCATGGTATAGGATCACAAGGGTCGAAGTCTTGCTGTACCGCTTCTAGGAAAACATCAATCTTGTCGATTGCTCGTCGTGTCCCTTGCTGGTACTGCTGAGATGAATTAAGCTTCTGACACAATGCCCAATGTGAGGATAAGGAAACGATGGACATATATGGGGCAACAACAGGAGGAGGTGCGGACCAAGCCGAATAATCTGCATTGAGATGATGGCACACACGAGTGACAGAAGCTTCGGGGCTGTCGAGAGACTCAGAATCATCCACGAAGTCCCGTCTCAAGGCCTTGTAGCCTATGCGAGGGTCAAGTACTGAGAAAGTGAGTTATCTTGAAATGACACAGAGGAAGGAAGAAACCCCTTACCGGCAGCCCGCATATAGTAGGGCGAGTCGTCAGACTCGTAATAGTCGCTGAGCTTGCAGTGGGTCTCAATAAACCTGCGCTTCAAGCGAGGTGGCATGGAATATGTCCAGGGGAGTTCATAAATTATGTTGTGTTGGTGGTCCTGGAGTCCCTGGAAGACCATGTGTGTGGTCGAGAGCATTGACTGCTGAGTACGGAATATTTGTGTGGTGGCAGGATGGAAGACCTATATGTAGTTAGTGGTCATCACAATTGTATTGCACTATAAATGACCTTCGACCAGTCAGCAACCGTTCCGATTGCATTCCACTCGGCGTCAGTTATTTCAAGGTGGCGAAGATCCCAATTGTGGTAAACAAAGCCGTCGATGGTGGCACGGTAGTTGAGAGCACGACCTGATGGATTAACCGATGAGTGAAATTTAATTGCAGTACAAAACACGACTCACACAGCATTTGATAGGTTGACGACCAGCGAGTACAAACATCGAGAATGAGCTTCAAAAGGGGCTGGTGCTGCGTCTGAAACTCCTCAAACCATAGTTGATGCCACTGTGGGCTTGATTGAACTGCAAAAATAATACACCGTATCTGCAATAACAATAATAAGGTCATGTATTAGCGAGAAAATATTTAGATTTACCTTGGGCACAGCTTTTAGATGGAGACTGACATCTAGTTCGTCTTTGGCGTCACCCTTGTCGTCTCCGGGCCCGTCGTCTTCGTGGTCCCGCTCGACTCGCATGGTGACCATCTCTTGATATGCTGCTTGGCTTTGGGGGTCTGGTTTTTTGATAGCGTCTATGGCCTCAAGACGCTGCGATTTATGACTACAGTGTCTTGCTTGGAAGAGTGTCACGAACCTTGAGCACAGCGAGATGTGTTGTGTGCGGGAAGCATCGCAGGCGCGCTTCCGTCGCAGGGAAGACAGTAAGGCCAATTCGGAGGAGTCTAGTTTCCAGTCTGACTATGAGAGTGTCCTTGAAGGTCGCGTTGTCTGACATGTTAGTGAATAGCTTCAGATCTGTCAGAGTGAAAGCACTTGAGAGACTAAGAACCACTCACAGCCGACAATTTCGCAAAAATCAATTGGTAAAATGTTCTGTTGATCTGTTGAAAGAATTTGTACTGAGCTTGCCCTCATTGGTTATGTAGTGGGCGACGATGCCAGCTATGGTCATAGTGACCATTGAGTCGAGGCATAATTGAGTGAAGTATTGAATTATAGTTATCCAATTGATTGTGCGGAAGAGAAGACAAGTCAATCTCCGAGGGCGGAATGACACTGTCTCTGCAAGTGGTATGAAATCTGAGAATTTAATTAATACCAACCGAAAGTATTCATTGTCCTATCTGACCACTCCGGTCATTGTCCGCTAAGATGCCGTTCAGCCACTTCATCCAATCCTTATCTTATCTAGCCATTCGGGTGGTTGCCTGTTCGGCAACTCTGTCTCCGCAAGTGGTATGAAATCTGAGAATTTAATTAATACCAACCGAAAGTATTCGTTGTCTTATCTGACTACTCCGGTCATTGTCCGCTAAGATGCCATTCGCCACTTCATCCAATCCTTATCTTATCTAGCTATTCGGGTGGTTGCCTGTTTGGCAACTTCTCAACTTACACAAGGCATTGTTCTTCACCTGTCAACACAGATCCTTATCTTGGGCCGTGATTTCATTGAACATCATCCTCTAATGAATGTTTAATCTCTGAGGGCGGCACAAAATCTGTCTCTGTAGGTGGCATAAGATCTGAGAATTTAATTAATATCAACTGAAATTGTTCATTGTCTGCTCCAATCATCGGCCGTTAGGATGCCAATCAGCCATTTCATCTGTGGTGTTGCCGCGGTCCGGTTCCGTAGTTCAGCACTTAAATTTTCTGGACCTCGAATTGAACCTCGGGTTCGGTTCAGCCTAAGCTCTGAACCTTGGACCGAACCGAGGTTCGCGGTTCACTCGGGTTCAGTTCAGGTTCAAACGGGGTTCGAACGGGTTCGAACCAATTTATTTTCTCATTGCTACCGCGTGTACAAAGCGTGAATTAAAAGTGCATAGAAATAATCAAACCATTCCCCCGGAAACCTTGTCTGTGTCATCCAGGTCCCTGTCAAAGACATCCAAGAAATCCATGGCAGGATTACGAGCCTCTTCCGATGCTTCAATGTCCCCATTGTGGTACGCACTTTTGAGTAATTGGAGGGCTTCGAACATCTCAGGAGACAGCCGATTGCGCCGGCGGATGGCAATGAAAGACCCGCTAGAAAAGGCTCATTCGCAAGCGGTGACTGAGCCTTGGATAGTAAGATAATCACGCGCTATCCGAGACAATGTAGGATACTGCTCGGAGTGGTGCTTAATGCAATTGACCTGTTGGCATGTGCAGGGTCGGAGTCTTTGCTGGAAAACTACCAGGAGATCGACTGGAGGAAGAGTTTCAAGACTATTAGAAGGGTCGTTTGAATAGTATCCTATCAGAAATTTGGGCAACAAGGCGAAGATGCGTGCGGCAGCGGCGGTCAAGGAATAATGCGTCATGCCAGATGCGTGAACTAACCCCTATTTTTAGACCGATAACGAGGTTACTCTGTCAGCTTTAAATTTACTCAAATAGCGGGACGTCATTCTATCCATTTCAATGACACATTTACCCCTCCATGTCTTCACTTCTGCTGAATTCCAGGCATTGCTTTGTCGTGTTGGGTACTCTACCCGTGACAATGCGGTATGTTTCTCTTGTAATATCTCATTTCGTTGCAGTGATTATTTTATTCAGGGCCCTTCAACAAGGTCCTCACCACGTTGGATTCCCATCCGTCTTTGGCCTCGTTTCACTCCACTACCCTTGCATCCCCAGATGTGCGAGTTAATTGAGCTGGTGAAGGCTGTGGACTGTGCTACCGACAACCTGGATAGTCTTTATATACTCCAGTTCACGTCGAACCAAAACATGTTCCTTACCTTCAAAGGCTCGGATTTGGGTCCACTTCCCCTTGAGGTAGATCCACCCTTACTGCCTTCACTTGAAATGTACTAATGTGGGATACAGGTCTTTGTGCATACTATGAGACATCGTTTGGCTAAAAAAGCTGCCAACGAAGCCGCATGGTGTGCAAGACTTGGACTACTTTTTTTTCATGCTGGACAAGGGCACAGTGGATTCACTTGTGATGGGTGGTACAGATGGACAGGGGAAGAGCATGATAGTTACGACTCTGATGAGCTGCCCGACCTTGTTGAGGTCTAATCATAATTTCCTTGAGAATTGAGCTTTGCTTAAGCAACGGGTTCGGACCGGTCCGGACGCGTTCAGGCAGGTTCGGACAATTCTGAAAATTTTTGAACCTCAAACTGGACTCAAGGTTCGGTTCAGGTTCACCGGCGGTTCAGAACCTGACTGCGGCAATACTAATCTGATCTTTATCTTATCTGGCAACTCAGGTGGTTGTCTGTTCGGCAACTTCTCAACTTACACAAGGCATCGTTCTCCACCTGTCAGACACAGATCCTTATCTTGGGCCGCGATTTCATTGAACATCAGCCTCTAATGAATGTTTAATCTCTGAGGGCGGCACAAAGTCTGTCTCTGTAAGTGGTATAAAATCTGAGAAGTTAATTAATATCAACTGAAATTATTGATTGTTTACCCAAATCGTTGCCCATTAAGAAGCCCTTCAGCCACTTCATCTGATCCTTATCTTATCTAGCCACTCGGGTGGTTGTCCGTTCAGCAACTTCTCGACTTACACAAGGCATTGTTCTTTACCTGTGAAACACAGATCTTTATCTTGGGCCGCGATTTCATTGAGCATCAGCCTATAATGAATGTTTAATCTCTGAAAGCGACACCAAATTTGTTCCTGCCGGTGGTATAAAATCTGAGAATTTAATTAATCTCAACTGAAATTATTCATTCTTCACTCAAATCATTTCCCGTTACGATGCCGTTCAGCGACTTCATCTGATCCTTATCTTATCTAGCCACTCGGGTGGTTGCCTGTTCAGCAACTTTTCAACTTACACATGGCATTGTTCCTTGCCCATTGAACACAGATTCTTATCGTGGGCAAATTGCCTTGCTTCTCGCTTCCTCTGTTTCTAACTTCCAGCACTCACTCAGCTTGGCCGACAGAAATGCTGGCATTCATTGAGTTGGGTTCTACGAACTCTGATTTTCATCTTATCTGGCTGGGTTCCTTGAATGCCGCTTGGCATCCCAGCGAGCAACCTGTGACTCGAACTCTCAGCAACTGGTCTCTCCCAGTCAAATCTTTACCTACCTCAGCCAGCAGGAATCTTTCTATCATGGCCATGTTCTATTTTCAATCGGATCCAGAAGGTCCCATACATTAAAATTTCTCGTAACTCTACAGACCGCAGCTACAAGTATTCGGTTTGATTTTTATCTTGTTATCGCTGCCTTTCTTGCATTGAGACTCAATGGTCTAAATCAGAAGTACCGATTCCTACTTAAAAGCCTGGTAGTGCATCCTCTGCATCCACCCTTAAGGATTCCAATATTATGCCACCCAGACGAGCTCAAAAGAACACTGACCAAGAAGCTGCACCATCATCTGAACCAGCTGGAGGTCGTGTTACCCGCCGATCAGCTAATCAGCCTCAGGCCACCGCTCCCCCTGATCCTCGTCAAACACCCGCACAGGCCGCAAGCGCTCGGGGACAGGCCCGCAATTATGCCCCACTCGCATGTAAGGATTCTGAGTAGCCAATTTTTTGCTTGTACTTATCCTCCGACAGCTGCCTATCCTGGAAGAGGCACTGGCTCGAGTACTGTTCAAATCTCGCACCCTATGTTTTCTAACTTCAGCTTTTCTTAGGCCAATCTTCAAATCAAAATTTAAATCCAATCCCGGAGATCGTATGTCCACAAAAATTCAAGCAGGCTATCTCTAATTTACTGTACAGAGCACCCCTGCCACAAGCTCCCGACTCCGGTTTCCTCCATCAACTCCGGTGACTGTCCTACCCAGTCGGGTTCAAACCCTGCCTCAGACTCCTGCTCGTGTTGTTGCCAGTCAGCTGGTAGAACAATTGGGACCACAGAGCGCCATGGCGAGTCCCGGACCCCGGCTCCGTGACCCTGGGAATGACGATTCAGAGTCCGAAGGCGCGGAAGAGTTTGACCTTCAGTCTGGTTCAGATTCTGATGCCCCTCCCATATATCATCCCCCTGCGACCCGTCACACTGCAGCTGAGTCTCCAGCATTTATCAGCTTGAATTCTGATGATGAGGGGAGCCCTCCTCCCATTCGCGCTGGGCGACGGGGGCGTGGCCGGCGTAGAGGAGGCAGTGCGCACCAGGATCGCGGATCATCCGACACTGCCGATCTCCCTTCCATTCCACCTGTTCAGCCTCAGCCACGGCAGCCTCAGGCGAGGACTGGCACGGAAGGCCATACTGTTGATGATCAGAATTTCGCATGGGCTGAGGAATCGGTTCTTCAGACAGCATCAACGCCCGAGATGAAATATTTTTTTGGGCGTCACACGCAAAGTAAGACATGGAAATGTCGTGTGTGTTCGTAAGTGATTCATGCATATATATATATTGGCAAGACATATGTTTTCTCACCCCTATTCCTAGGCGTGTTTATGCTTCCGGGACCAGTGTCTCCTCGCGGCGTAAGCATCTTGAAGGGCAACATCTCGATGAGTATCTGGATGCCATTCACCAGCATACTTGGGCACGCAAGCCTTCTGCCGACCACGAAAAGCAACTAGAAGAACGACGCACAAACTATCAGCGTGTTCCATATTCCACGGCTGCCCTCGCCAATCAATTGGTTAGAGTGGTTGTATCAAATGATCTTGTAAGCCAATTTGTTTCACTGCTTGTTGATGATACTTCTTGCTGATACATTATTTGTGTATTACAGTCGATAAACTTGATTGAGAACCGCGATTTTCGTGACTTGCTTCTTTTCTTGCGGGAAACACTGCGTGATGCAGATATTCCCCATCGCACCAAGCTTCGGAGTCTCATCATAGATGCTTGGCTTGACTACTGGGAGGAACTCAAAGCCGAGCTTCGGGTAAGTGGTCTCTGAAGCACTTCCTCTAATGTATCTAATGAAAATTCAAGCTATCTCTCGGCAGGATTAGCTTCACTGGAGATATTTGGAGCAGCGCGGCTCTGCATCCATATCTCGCTATAACCGCTCACTGGTTCGGCAGGCGGCTGGACACAAATCAAGTTCTTTTGCGTCAAGCACTTTTGGCTTTTCGCCGCATCCGCGGCGCACACAGTGGCCAACGTATTGCACGTGTTGTGTTCGATGTTATGGATCAGGCCGAAATTCTTGGGAAGGTGAATTGATTTACAGAATTTATTTCATTCTCACGCGCTCTCAGATTGGCCATTTTACACTTGATAACGCGTCAAATAACCTGTCATTTATGACCCACTTCTCAATTTTGTTGAGGAGGCGTGACATTAATGGATTCGATGCCAAGAACAACTACATCAGATGTTTTGCGCATATCATTAATCTATGTTCTCAGGCTGTTATCCGAGCGATGGAGAAGGACGACACAGATGCAGATTATCCGGACACGGACACAGAACCCGGAACAGATAGCGACATATCTGACGACGATGGAGTCACAATTCGGCCGACACGTACCAGTCGAAAGGCTGGCCCTATTCAGCGAGCCCGAAAGTCTGTCCGTTTCATACGGAAGTCAGGCCAGCGGCGAGACCAGTTTCTGGAGATTATTCAACAGGGCAATGACGATAAAACCTGGACCCAAGTGGTCATTGTTGATGCCCAAGCCGAGAAGGTGACCGTGAACCTCGCCCTCGTCACCTTATTTCCGGATGTCAAGAAACGCTGGGACTCGGTTTTTTTTCATGCTGCGGAGACTGCGCTATTTACAACAGGTTGGTCACTTGACTTTACTTTGACGGTCAGCAGCACTAACAATCTCTTCAGCCTGTAACTCGATTTTTTGCCACAAACCGTGATGCACTGCTCGGATTTAACCACCCTCTGGAGTCAACTCATTGGAATCGGTTGGAGCTCTTGGAATTAATTCTCCAGGTCACATACACTTCGAAATTTTCCAAGTTGGACCCTGCTAATATTATCATTAGCAACCGCATACCGTCCAGACCATCATGTCATCAGAGAATACACCAATCCTCGCTGCGGCAATCCCTGCATTTGAGTTATTCACGAAATCCTGGAATTCCATGCTGACAGATCCTCTATTGGCCAACGAGAATATTCGACAATTTATTACTCCAGGCCTTGCTGTTGCAAACAAATATTACAGCAGGTTTGCCGATAGCGACGCATATATAATCGCCATGTGTGAGTCCTTTTGTCAGCAACGAGATTGATATTCACTGATACACTTCAACCAGTCATTGATCCTACGATTCGTTTTGGGTGGATTGCAGCCAATTGGTCCGAGCCGGACAGGGCGAAGGCAAGGGCAATTATTCTCGGACGGGTAGGTCATTCATCACTTCTGGATAAGGGGTATTCAGTATACCGGAATAAATCACAGCTCAAGGCTTACCGGAATGAAAACACTGAACCTGCAGGCTCCCCTGCAGGATCAGGCTCCGGCCCATCATCTCAGCCTGGTTCTCGCCAGCCCTCTAGAACACGAGGCCCTGGTACTGCCGCTATTGCCCTTGCCCTTGCTACTGAGCATTACCGTAATGCACAACAATCTCTCGATTTTTCAAATGAAACCGGCGGCTCACGAGGTACAGCTTGGTCTGAAGAGGAGGAGCTGGACAATTACATCCGCAGTGCTATTCCTCCGAGGGCTTCCACTGATATGATTGGTTATTGGACAGTAAGTTCTTTTGCTCTATTTCGCTTCAAATTAATTTAATGGCTCCTGGTGTTCTACAGAATCATGGACACACGTTATGGCCAACAATTTATCGCCTTTTCCTCGACTTTGGCCCAATCCAAGCAACCTCCGTTCCATCAGAACGAGTTTTTTCGTCGTCAGCTGAGACTGACACCAAACGACGGAACCGTATTAACCCTATGTTGATGGAAGCATTGCAGATGCTCAAATTCACATACAAGAAATCTCGACTCAACTTCATGGTAGATTGGCAATCTGTCCCAATTGCCGCTGAAGAAGAGGATTGGCTGCGTACCCTGGCATTGAAATCGGGTGGTGAAGAGGAGGTAGCAATTCGGAAGGAAGTTTTGGATAGCTTAGACTTTGCTGACGCTGCATTTCCTGAAATGCCGGAGGAGATATGATGTACACTGATGACTTACTTTGCTTCAAATTGACTCGGGCTTATGTTTTCGATCTCATGCGTGTAGTCTAGCTATGCTTTATTGAAGTCATTGGGTCTAGATATTCGAATTTGAGCAGTTTTAGCATCAGAAGGCACTAAGTCAAATCATGCAGTGATGCACTGGACAAATAACAATTATTTCGACTATTACAACCCTCCCTGAAGACTCAGGATCATTGTACTGTTTACAGGGACAATTTGGAAGAAAACTCCACCGACTTCACGGACTCAAGTCGACCTTAAGTCGACTCGAGTCGAACCGGTTCGACTCGACTCGTAAATTAAGTCGAGTCGTGCGACTTTTATGGACTCGACTCCCAGACGACTCGACTTTTGAGTCGCGGCAACATTAGGTAAGACACATCTTTCGCTACCTTTGGGAACTGTCAATCTCAGCATCAAATACAGCTCAGACCATGACTCCGTGATTGAGCTATTCTCAGATGCCAACTGGGGAAATTTCCCAGACAATCACAGATCTGTCACAGGGTACCTCTCCATGCTTTTGGGGGGAGTCATCACCTGGTGTTAAAAGAAGCAGCCAACTGCCACCCTGTCAAGCATGGAAGTTGAATATATAGCTTTGGCTTCTACTGTCCATGAAGCTTTTGGGCTTTGCAGTATGCTTATGGAACTCAATTCCCTTTCCCCACTTCCTACCCATATTTCTGTCGACAACCACAGCACTATCTCCTTTGCACAGAACTTGGGTTTTCATGCTTGCTCCAAACACATTGATGTTCAGCATCACTTCATTCAGGAGAGAATAACCTCTAACAAAGTGTCAGTTTCCTACTGCCCAACCTCAGAAAACATAGCAGACCTATTTACTAAGGCTCTTGATAAGTCCAAGCAGGAGTATTTCATTTCATGCCTCAGAATGACTCACGCTTGGGGGTGAGTGTTGTTACCTAGGTATTTAATATGCCACTGTACATCAATCAGCATCAAGGCTAAATGCCCAGCACTGCCTTCTAGATGGCCGAGCTGTGTTCCATTACCAATACTCATTTCCGATTCTTTGATTACTTTGATTACTTTCTTACTCACTTACAAGTACTGTGTGTAAAATATCTTAGTTAATTTCTTTTCTATAGTATCTGAACTGTAGATGAATCTGCAAAAATATCAGTTCAGTTCCCTTCTCCTTTTGTGAACCACCCTCAATACAATTGAATCTCTCAGCTACATTATCTCCCCTAGTGGTCTTTTCTTGGATGAGTCAAAGGTCAAGGACATGCAATCTTTCCTTGGTTTCACCAATTTCTACTGGCACTTCATTGCCAATTATTCTGACATCATTGTTCCCCTTACATGGTTCACACAGAAGTCCAAAAGTTGGCTCTGGTCACATGAGTACCGGAAATCTTCTGATACCCTTAAACTTGCTTTCACTACTGCTCCAATTATGACACATTGGATTCCAGGCACCTACCCCACACTGGAAATGGACACCTCAGACTACACCATCACTGCTACGCTCTTCTTGACCTCACCTTCTAACAGCAAAATCTGGCCTATTGCTTTCCATTCTTGGACTTTGTCAGCAGCCCAGTTCAACTATGACACCTACAACAAGGAACTCCTGGTCATTTTTGAGTCACTCTGTGTCTGGTGACACTACCTTGATGGTGTGGTTCCTCAAATTGGTGTAGTCACTGATCAAAAGAATCTGGAATACTTTCCACTACAAAAGCTCCTGATGCACAGACAAGCTCAGATGTCCAAGCTTCTTTTTTGCCTTTAATTTTGTCCTTAGTTCCATCCAGGGCGCTTGGCCACAAGCCCAATGCCCTTACTAGATGATGGGACATCTACCTGAAAGAGAGGGATAGTGGCTATACCAGCATGAATATGCATTATTTTCATCCAGTTTTCACTCAGTATCAGCTCAATCCGTCACTCTGTACAGCCTTACTTTGAACTCTGGTGCATTGAACAGGTCAACTCCCAGATGTCAATCAGCTGCACTCAGATATCTGGGCCATCCTTCTGAACCCATCGCCTCATGACATCTTAATGAGACTTCGGACCCCTGGTGGGTCACTCACAACAGCCTTCTTCACAATGGATGCAGGCGCTGCATGCTGTATCAAGGAAAGAAATGGAACAAGCAGATGCATTTACATGCCAGACTCTGCAAAACACTGACTCCACATACTCCTCAACAAATACCATCACCAACTTGCTTCTCATTGGGGACAGAACAAGACACTTTCACAGTCGACCAGGACTACGTCTGGCTGAGTCTTTAGCAAAGATTATGTCTGATCATGGCAAATATGCTCTCCATAGACCCTATGGATTCCTTCGGCAACTCCTGGTCCCTGAACAACCTTGGGACTTCATTTAAATGGATTTCATTGAACGGTTGCCCATGTCTGACATCTTCACCACACCAGCACCCTTGTCATTGTCGACCACCTTTCCAAAATGGACATTTTTATTCCTACTTGCGGAAAAATCATGTCATCCAAACTGGCCCTTTTATTTGTCCTTCACATTCTCTCCAAGCACAAAGTTCTGAGTCACGTCACCTCTGACCAGGGCTCCAAGTTTGTTTCCCACTTCTTGTGTTCCCTGGGCTAAACACTCAATATGCATCTCCATTTCGCCATTGGTTATCATCCTTTTGCCAACAGCCAGACCTTGGAACAATGTGTCTGGATGTACTGAAATTACCAGCCAGACAACTGGGCTCTGCTTCTCCCATTTGGTGAGTTTGCATAATGACACTACCAGAGTTTTTCCCTTTTTTGTTGATAAGGGTTATCACCCTTTAGTCACCCTCTACCCCAAGCATAATCTTACTTCTGCTTGGGCCTGAGAATTTGTTGTGGACTTGGACACTCTTCACCAGGAACTCTGCATACAAATAGCAGCAGCTCAGAAATGCCATAAGGGCCGGACTGATAAGTGGAAGTCCTTACACCTGAAAAATGCTATAGGTGATGAAGTCTATATTAATGCCACCCGATTCTGAACAGCCGAACCTGGACATGCCTTCTCTGAACGTTACTATGGCCCTATGAAGTGATCACCCAACCCATACCTACTTCCTTTACTCCTAAACTTCCCTGCAATATGCATCACATCCATCCTGTCTTCCACATTTCACAACTTGAGATCAGTCATCCAAACAGCATCCCAGGGTGCATTCAGCCTCTGACCACCTCACATTGAAATTGACAGAGAACTTATGAAATTGCAAAAATTTATCCAGCAAACTTGATTGGTGCTGTCGGCCTCTGCTCATGTACCTTGTCCATTGGGATTGCTATGCCTTCATGGATATGAGCTGATGAACTCAATTATGCAGCTGAACTTGTTGAGGAATTTCACACTAAGTATCCAGACTTACCTGGCCTGCTCTGATTCTGGTCCCTGATGTGTTCTGACTCAATTCTATTATCATAAGTCCAATTCAGTCCTAGTTCACGTATCCTGCTCACTAGAATCATGCAAAGAAAACTCTTAAGTCCAAATTGATATAATACTTTTATTTTTTTGGCCATCCTTGGCCCCTAACAAGACCCTGACCCTAATGCCCACCCTCATCCTCGCCCTCATCCTCGTCCTCCCCATTTCGGTGCCCGCGCTTTTCCCATTTGAAACGCTCGCACCATCAACTACCATCAACTTGAGGGCAGTGGAGATGGTGATGAGCACCTCGGACCCCATGACAATGACTTCTGTCTGCCTTTCTGTGTACTTCTCCAATCAGACCAGACCTCTGCAATTTCCCCAACCAGCTCCCTGAGGTCGACCTGCTCTTGTGCTTCACACACTGCACACACACCAAACCCTTCTTGGTGAACGTCTTGAAGCAGGCCACATTGTTCTTCACACAGGAGGTACACTATAATAGTAATAAAAACAGTTAGTCTCCTCTGCTGGAACGCCAACTGCAACACCCTTGGTGGCAAACTCTTCACCCTTCGACTTCACCTCTCATCTTCTTCCGGCCCTCCACCTCTTCATCATCATCATTGTTGTCAACAACATCTTCATCCACTTACACTTGCCTGACTTGCTCAACCCCATTTTTTACTCCCTCTCCTGTGCTTTCCATGTGGCATCTACATTTTTCCTCTCCTCTCCCTTCCTCTTTTCCTTTGCCTCAGCCTCTGCTGCTGCTACCTCTTTCTTCTGGCACACCTGCTTATTCATGAAGTCATGCTGGTCATTGCCATGGTTGGAGCGCTCTTTGGCCTCATTGGAGAACAAGAGGAGGCAGGCATGGACTGTGTGATACTGTTCAGTGATTTCTCCAGTGAGGGGGACCATGGTGTTCTGGGGAGGGTTTTCAGAGATGGTGGCAAACAGGTATAAATATCATCTGACTCTGACATCCAGTGTTGGAATCCTGAATTAGCACCTCTAGGAATCAGCACTAAGAGGGGGATACTGTCACAAGCTGTGCCCTCAGACACTGCCAGACTCCGATTACCCCTGAAACATTCATCTATCTCTCAGACTCCACTGGCCTCCATTGTCCAGTGTTGTCACTGACCCCATCTGATGGGGCCATCAGTCAGAAATGTCTGGTCAGAAGTCAAAAGTCAAGGGGTCGATCACTGACCTTCTTGACCTTTGGTGCGTCCTTTGGCTTTATCTTGAGCATTGCGTCATCAATGACTGTCATCGTCTCGGAGACTTTGGTTCTACTTCCGGAGTGTTCAGAAGGCAAAGCCAATTGTCTTTGACGGTGGTCTGACAGGGCGTCTGACAGGTCAGACCGTTGACCTGTCAAAACTTTCCGTCATTTTGTGACCCTTTTTGACTGACTCTGACAACACTGCATTTGTCAATCCTAATCTTCCTATTGGTTCTTATTGTTTTGTATGCCTTTATTGTTTTGCCATATGCTCTTTCACAATTATGCGATCATATGACTCATTGCATCATCATGGAGGTCTCACACATCTGACCTTTAACAATTCCTTTATTGTTATATGTAGCACTATGTACTTTATGCTTAGTTCAGCTTGAATATCAACTAAGATTGTACTCTATCTTCTGTCTCGCTCTCACTTTGTCTTGACTTTGAAATTGGGCCTTGGGCATAAAGAACAGCACAGCACATGAGCTGAAGCCAAGCCAGCTCCATTCTGTCAGCCCCCAACTCAGACATCTGTCTGGACATCACTGGGACTTCACTTCCATTCATAAGTTTTACTCTGTGAAGTTCCTCATTGTATCCCCTCACTTCTGACTTTGTAATACTAGGACTTTGGGACTTCCATCAGCCTCCAAGAGTCACCAACTCTTGACATGTATTAAAATAGGGTTAGTGTGATTACTTTTGAAAACTGCAGTAATTTTTTATCCACCTCAAACATGAGAGAGCTGATTGAGCATTCACCAATCTATGGATTATGCAGCATCAAAAGAGTTTGGGGGAATTGTTGACTGAGAAATTGTCAGTGGAAACCAGCTTGGTTAGGGTTGGGATAATGATTACATTGCAAAGTTCTGGGTCATGGCCGAATAATCCTGTAGAAAAACACAGTGTAACAATTGACAGCTGCCTCATATAACAAACACAAAGGGGAGAGGTGTAAGATTTTCTGTCTGGGTTATTTCTGAGCTACCAATGAAAACAATAAGCTACTTTGAATAGATATGGAGATAGACTATTAATAAAGGGACAGTTTTAAATCCTTCAATGGCTTGACCAGCTGCAGTCAGTTGCCTAGAAGCCTGATAAGCCTTGTGCATCTGGGGATGGGGCACTGTCTTTGGTGGGTATGAGAAGCTTGGTGTGCATAGGGGTCTTGACTGTTGATTTATATTTGAAAAGCAGTGCAGGAAAATTGTCTCAAGTCAACAGTTGAGTAGTAGATCAGAGCCCATAGACTTGAAGTGTAGCCCATGGTGAACTTCATGTGCACTGCATCTTACTGGGTTTGATATATGCCTGCAGTGATGATATTGAAGGAAGGGTAGTACTGGATGATGGAAGGTCACAAGATATATATACATGTAATACTCAGGTATTTATTGTGACATCACTTCATGGTTTATGTGAAAATCACACCAAAATGCCATACCAAGCAGCTACCAAAGATATTACATTTATGGCTGCAATGGACCAGCACTCTGCTCTCAAGGTTCCAGAAATCTATGAGTACAGCATGCAGCTGTGGGCTTGGGTTAAATCATGGGAAACCTAACCAATGGATTGATCGTACTATTAAACAAATTCCCTTCAGTCTCGAACATCGCTTGCCACCCTCAAACACTTGTGATTAGTCACAGACACCTTCAATTTTTCCTTCGGGCATCTCGAATCCCAGGCATTGATGAAATACCTTGCTACCAGGTGCTCACTTTCCGGAAATCTGCACAAAACTGGCCTGCCATTGGACAATTCAAGTTTCAGAATTATTCTGCTAGTTTTTCACATGAGTAACTGTCACTCCATGACCTTAAGAATTCTGAAACCATCCCTGTTTCCATCACAATTGGCTGTGCAAACCTCATGGTCTATGTATTTCCTCTATCTAAATCTGTCTCTAACATTATCGATATTTCGGACTTGTACACCTATTTAAGCCATATTCCTACCTTCCAAACGATGTACCATTATTTCCCCTCTGTAAAAGAATATACTCGATGCCACAAACTCTCTGTCTGAACCAGATCTCGAAGCAATACTCCCAGAGATTGAGGTACACCCCATCCACCTTCGACAAACGTCACGTGAACTTCTTTTTTGGGCAAACAATGAATTCTTTGCCCTGCTGAACACTCTACAGGGCCCGGGAAGAAATTCCCTCCGACCAAAATGTGTGAATTGGTCACACATATGTATATATGTAGAAATAAATGATGGCATTTGGGATGTTGGCCCAGAATTACACGGTCTTTGGTACCAGATGAGCCCATCAATTTGGGCCGAGCTGCCAAACTGTCAGCTTAATTCCTGCCCTCCACGACCTCGGGGGACCTAGGATTTTTTCTCGCAGCAATGGAAGACCCATTACTACAATCTGGTCGAGGGGATTCAGCTGTAACAGAGCAGAAGTGGTTATATTCATAAATCTATCCCAACTCATCCAAAAGTGGACATCCACATGACGTTCATTGAAGGTGGATGGAGTGTACCTTACCACTTACTTACTGCCTTCTCGCCCTCTAGTCTTATTGCGACCAAAATCTACACACAAAAGTATTTTCACTGCCTTACATCGCAAACTTGCTGTTTTCTTAGGTTGCCTACACATACACGTGGTTTCCCTACTTGACTCTGTATTCCTACCTCGTTCTTTTCCTTTAGCACCTTGGATCTGTCTTTCCAAGTTACGTGACTAAACGTCCAGTCTCAGAGTAGTTAAACTATGTCGTCACATTATTGCAATGTAGGCGAAGGGCGAATTCTTTGAACAGCCAAAGTGACCATCTATCATCTCCGGCAGCTCGGCATAGTTTGACATGTGGCTGTACAGGTCACTATCTTTGGGAGCTGAGCTCCCAGACTACCATGGGCTACACTGATAAACTGCTCAATTTTGCCCAGTAGATCATCTCCAGGGCCTAATGAAAAATTATAGGATACATGCAAACAAAATCAGCATATTCCAGAAAAAATCGGTTGAGAAATGAGTTCAAGAGAGCTGATCTCGTAAAAACAAACAAATAGAAATGAGAACGGGCCGTGCCGTGAGTTCCGAAAACACCGGTAAAGCTTATACTGAGTTTTTTGAGGCTTATCCAGCGCAAGGGCCACCCATGTGGACGCCCTTCGATGCTAGCCGCTGAGCCCGGTCTACAGAGCGCGCTTGCCCTGAGGCCTACTGTGTGGGGCTCTGAGAAGAAAAAATGAAAATAAAAAACACAACGGAAAATAAAAATTACCACGCAGGTTCAAGCCTTCCTTCGCGGCAAGTCATATGGTACATCATTACAGAACATAACCACTACAGCAGAGCCGCAACGTCAACCCGTTGTTGACATGCCTGTAGACTATCTTCGATGTTTACAGCTGTTCTAGAAAACTATGAGACTTGTCAGTTTTTTCCGCCGATCGCTGCCAAAATTGGAATTCACCCACTTTTGAACCAGCCGGTTTTCCTAGGGCCATTCTACCTTATTTTTGCTCGAATAGTTGCTTAATGGAATACCCAACCAGCGTCTGGCGCCTTAACATGTGCTTCGACCACACAGAAAGATGTTGAAACGACTGTTTCTGAGGCCATCGGAGATGATCGGCACAATTGACGGGCCGAACTCCGAGTCCAAAAAGAGACTTGATCGAAGACCTTCGGGGCAGGTCGGAAAAGCCTCCCGAACGTCGTTTCGCCCTCAACTACGCCAGGAAAATGTCAAAGATACTCTTGAGGCCAGGAGAATCACTTTCTTCACTCCTAGCCAACACTTTCATCTAGATTTCACCCAAAACTCAGATGTTGCCAGTTTTGGCAGCGATCGGCAGAAAAAACTGACAAGTCTCAAAGTTTTCTGGAACAGCTGTAACGCTCGTGAATACAATTTATTTCATCAACTATTGAACGAATGACGAGGTACAGGAGCGGAATGACCCATGGATAGTAGTGCTCCGGTCACCGTCTATTAGTGACCAATGGCCACCTCCGGAGTGCCCTGAATTGCTTCTACGGACATTTTGGCCAAAATACTTCTTAAAGGGGTGCCTCGGTCACTACGAGGGCTGGGTTGACAGTTTCCTCTAGAGGCCAATCAATTTGTGTTGCGAATCTCTATCTTTATAAAATTATGCATGTCTGTCCGAAGCTTTTTTAAAGTCCGCTTTTGAGAGATCAGGCCCAAGGCTTTGGAAGCGCTGGGTCCAGACCTTTGGAAGTGCTCAATAAACGGCGCTTCCTCGGGCTTTTGGCCCCATGATCAACTTTAAGCGTGCACACATCTATAAAAGTGTACACAAAGCCAAACTCCGCTTTCCACTCACCGTTGAAGTTTGCGAGGGGCTAATTCAAGCGCCAAACTAACACCAATGACTTGAATTTACTTGCAACTCCATCAATTCTGCTCTTGCTTTGAAGGATGGGCTGGAGATAAAATTCTGAACTCAATTGCAACATGATAAAGACGAAGATTCTCTTATTGTCTTGCTTGAATTTGGTGCGCACTCAGACCTGCAGAATACAAATTGCAATACATGTACCAGCAGTGGTTTTGTGATAACTGACTCAGTTTCCGAAATCATACCCAACAAAAGGCTTCAGACAGGCGTCACCCTCTTTATAAAATTACAAGTGTCTGTCTGTCTGAAACTTTTTAACTTCCAATACTTTATTTGATGCCATCTCGACATTTCGTCCACTCCCGTCCCAGATGGCCGATCCATTCCTGACAGAATCCTTAGCACCGAGCCTCCCGGCCGTATGATTATTGATGTGTGCCACCATCGAAAAATTCAAGCCCTCTCAAATTGACAAATACAATCCAAATGTTTTGCATTATCAAAAGGGGATGGGAGGCCGCAAAGCGGCCGACCAGCCTCTTGTCTGTTCTAAAGTTCCTAGACTGACATACTTTGAGCAAAGTACTAGAGAACGACAATAAACACGGGGAGCCTAAGATATAAGCGCCGAAACGCAGTGAGCCCTTCATTGCTCCTCATCTAAGGAACTGTTGCGTCGCATTAATTCCCAGAAGTAGGTGGACCGGGTACCCTTGCCCAAGAGGCCCCTTCATTTATAGACCAGTTATGAGCTTCTGCCCACACGGTTGCGAATACAACACCAACAATCGTGACGTAGCCGTTCACGATCATTAGAACGGAGCACTCATAAAACCACTGCGCCTCTGACTGCCCTTGAAATCGTCCGATAAACACCACAATTAGTTGAATAGCTTGAAGGGTGCATGGGATTACGAAGTTCGACACTGCTATAGCCCATGCAGTACGCATTCGTTGGATTACTGCCCACCGTCAGCTTAGTAGCTGGATGCGAAAGTGAAGCGCTACTTGCACTTATTGTTTTGGCCTTCTTTCCTGCGAGGTACATCTAGATATCTCCAGTAGTATAGAAACACGCCTGATAAGTATCTATAATTTCAAAGGATTTAGTCAGAATTAGCAGGAAATACTGTACCGCTTATAGTGGACCTACGTATTGGTAACTAGTTGAAGGATCCATTCGATCTTGGGGTATGGAAGATGATTCCAGTCGAGGATAAAGTCCAAGGAGCCGCGGGAAACTTGGGCAATGGCCACCAGCATATTTATGAGGCGTGCTGTGGTAAGAACTATCGGGAGAGCTAACCGAAATCGATGGGAATGGCCTGGCGACACTGCCACGACTCTGAGCAGGAGAATGGCCCCCACTGGTATCGGAGAAAACAGAAGTGTCAGATTGAGAAATACTGTATATGCATTTTGGCTACGGTCGGGAGTAAGAATAGACTGGACCTGGGAGGAATCCTGTTTAATAAATACACATCATCGATGGGAAATGTTTACATAGAGGTGAGTCAACATGAAGCCTTCAATAATTCCAGCGAGAACAGAGGCTGTGCTCAAATAGAAGACTGGGCGCTGCCGTGTCTCTTTTGTTGAGAAGAAGAACAGGGGAAACAAGAAGAAGAGCATGAGGGATCCGGATATTGCGCCAAGTATGATGAACCCAACGGAGCTGGGAACATCAGCAGTAGCCACGATTATACGGCGTTCATGTGACACAGTGGGCATCCTGCGGAACGTGTGGTGGGATATTACTCTTTTATACGGTAACGGCAGCCAGTCCGCGCACTAGGCATCCGCGGAGGTGAGGAGTACCGACGCCGCCCATTCGCCCCGCAGCCTGATAGCGAAGGATATTAGGGCGCATTTCTGTACTCAGAAAGTCTCTAGGTGTTCTGGACTCGGGGCCATTGCTGTACATGACGATACGATTCCTTTTTTCATAGAAAAGAAAGAGAAAAAGAACCCCTTAATGTGGCAAACTGCTAGAAGTTTCACCGACTTCAAATCGTGCGACAGAGGTGTTTGCTAATAGGGGAAGTCAAAGCTCTTCCGACTGACAATTCCAAACAGATTCTGATCGCCGATTCTGGGGCCAAAAATTTGGATGGTCTAGAGAGACCGCGGGGATTGGCAGAGAGCACAGCCTCTGTCTTTGTCATCCTTAGGATTTTTTTCTCTTTCCGCCCTCATCGTCTCCTCGCGATATACATCGTTTGATCCTCTCGCGGCCGTTCTTGGGTCTGCACTTGCTTCCCCGCCTTCGTGCACTTGTCCTGGATTTTTTTCCGACCTTTTTTCTTTCGACCGCTCCTCTTAATAAGGAAACTTCTCGATGACAGCACAGATGCCCGCAGAACTCGCCGCGGCCGAGCTGCAGACGCTGAAGGATTCATTCGCCACCGTGACCCAAAATTTGGTCAGTCTCACCGCTGAGTTGGCCAAAAGGCCGGCCGCTAATGCTCTCGAATATGCATCAAGGAGCTTATGGGCAATCCTATCTTCAAAAAATGCATGGCATATGCGCCAGAGCGAGTGTACACGAGCAAAAAGGGGACGAATAGGGTGTGGGATGAGATGTGGACTTCGAACTGGTGGTGGACGCTCCAGGTATGAAGAGTTAACGAGAAAAATAAGTACGTGGACTGATAATCTCTTAGAAACTGTTACCCCGCGGCGCTTGTATTAGCGGTGTCATTATCTCGTCTGATAAAACAAAGCTGTCGCAGTTTCAAGGCGATAAAACAGCTTGGCCAGTGTATCTAACCGTCGGCAACGTCTCTAAGGACATACGGCGTCAGCCGAGCAAGCAGGCGACAGTGCTGATTGGCTACTTACCCGTGTCGAAGCTCACTTGCTTCACGGACCAAGCTCGTTCCCTCGCCGGTTACCGCCTCTTTCATCATGCTATGTCCCTCGTCCTGCAGCCCCTCATTGCTGCTGGCAAAAACGGTGTCGAGATGGTCTGCGCTGATGGTTATACGCGCCGCGTCTTCCCGATCCTTGCTGCATACGTCGCCGACTACCCGGAGCAGTGCTTGGTGGCGTGCTGCAAGGAAAACCGATGCCCCATCTGTCGTGTCAGTCCTGACGAGCGTGGTAGTCGTGTCGCATCCTTGCTGCGCGAGGAGGACGCCACGTTGCTGATGCTGGAGGCGCACAGGCTGCGTAAAGAGTCAGACTAGTTCGAGGAGGACGGAGTGCGACCCGTGTACCGACCATTCTGGGCCGAGCTCCCACACACTAATATCTTCCAGGCCTTCACCCCCGATCTGTTGCACCAGCTCCATAAAGGTGTCTTCAAAGACCATCTGGTTAGCTGGTGTGAAGAGCTGCTTGTCAAAGAAGAATTAGACGCATGGTTCAGGGCGATGGCTGTCTATCCTGGGCTTCGACACTTCAAGAAGGGCATATCATCGGTGTCGTTGTCCGAACTAGTGTTGCCGAGGTCCGGTTAGGTTCGGTTTTTTACCAAAAAATCCAAACCCGAACCTGACCTGGGGTCCGGTTCGATCAAAATTTCCGAACCCCGAACCGAACATCGGTCCAGTTCAGAAAGGGTTCGGTTCGTGTTCTGAACACGTTCGGACCTGAATGAACCGTAAAGTTTTTTAAACCCATTTTCTGCTGGATTTTTGGGCTCCACAGCATACCACACCACTGAAAAGCAGATTTATGTACTCAGTGGGCTCATCGTGTGAACCAACGGCTGCGAAATCACTTACCTGAACCTCCAGCTGCGTCCGAAAATACCCCATCGCAGCCCAGTCCTGTGTTTAAAAGTTTCTCAGCCATCACAGGTCATAAGTATCATTTGACTTCAATCACCGTTAATCCTGGTCATTATTAAATGAACCTTGTAGACCTTGGAAATATCTTTTGTCATCACCAGCGTCGGTCAATGCCTCGACGAGCCTCGAGAAGTGGAAGGCTCGGCCAAAGGGTACACTACAGAAATTTATTGTTAGCTGTGGACTTTATAAATGTACTTCGGATTACTGTATGTGTTGTGCCTTTGGGGAAGTATTTAATCTCTTGCCTGCCGGATTGACAGTCCGACTTTGCCCTTCACAGTCTGACCGTCCTGATCCATGGGAAAAGCAAAGACTAACCGAGCCAAAACTGGTAATCACTATCATTTCATCAAAAGTTGTGCAAGTGCAAAAAGTTTGAACTTTCTCAAGCTTTTCGGAAACAGCTGTAAAAAGCAATGGTAACGGAGAAGAACCATACTGTGAGCTTGATGCTATCATCTGTCCTATGTCCAACAAAACCTCCAGATCCGCTCTCGAACCGAAAGCCGCTGTTCTTGCTCTCCCCAGGCATAGTTAATAAGCTCAAATGTATTCACTGCGCAGCGTAACAAAACGGGAGGCTATGTCGACTCACAGACCGGAACTCAACCTCCGCCAGCAAGACAGGCCACATGCATGCGCATCCCAGTGATATAGCCACTGTTTGAATTTCAGCTGGTGATAACAATTAATAAGCAGTACTGCCGGAGTCAGAACATCGGCATCCGGTTCAAGCATCGGCTTCATACCCGATCCGGATATTAAATCTCCAATAGCCACTCATGGATAAGTTCACGCCAAAAAGAAAATTCAACAATAGCTGAACAGTTAGCTCCGATGGGTCTGAAAATTTGGGACAGAAATCCCATCTCAAAGGATTTGTATCTCAAGAACCCATCTCGAATATAAATCTGGGTCGTCCCAAGCTGCTCAGCGACGACATTCCACTCAGAATACATATCATATTGTCTGTTCCATCACCTACATATGCTCCTTCCATGCTTCTTCATTTATCCCCCTGCTACTGAAACCTTAGTGTATTCATTTGAAAACACTCATTCTTGAATGGCCAACAGCGCATCTTTCAAAGCAAATATCCATGCATTACGCTTTTGAACTGCCGGGGAATGTTTGGTTAAATTGAAGCAACCAGCAATACTTACCGACCTCTGCTGAATTCTGAGGGGTCCAGAAGCGTCCTGTAGTGAATTTTTGCCTGAGACAGTACTGGATTGTCAGCTGAGTTCAGGGCGGAGAAGATGATGCTACCTGAACGGCGAGCTTCTCGTTATTGACGAAGTCTGTAGATATCTGTATTTGATCACGTACTATCTCAGCAAACTTGCACTCACCTGTAACCTTGAGATCAAAGCTTGTTCGGTAATCCCGGGCCCGCTTTGCTAAGAACTGCAACATCTTATTTTTCAGGACCTCTAGACTTTTCTGCGATGTGTGAAACGGGAGTTCAAAGAGAAAGTCTTCGGATATCTTTTCTAGAAATTAGCGATTATATTGTTTGATATGTAAACATGCCTGGGGGCTGCGACGAATATTGATAATGGTCTGACAGCGAGGTTAGTTGAGTCTGCGGCGGTTTGGTCATTTAGAGTCATGTACTTGACTGTTCAGGATCGAATTCGGTGTTTGAACATAGGCATCATTTCTGTCAAGGAATACGGTGGACAGAATTCGGACCTGGTGTTATTTGAATTGATCCAATAGTAATACGGATCTAAAAGCGGGTGTCACATACCTCGTGAACGATGTACTGAACTCCATCAAACTCTACCCAGTCTCCCACTTCAAACGGGTGTTTGATGAAGAGAAAAACAACGCAGTTCAAAATTTCCGATAAGGTTCCACCAATCAGCCAGCTGAGAGCGAGTAAAAATGCGCTGACTCCGGTTATCAATGAGGCAAGCTTGGGCTGCCACGCTAGGACTATAATATAGATTGCTATTGTGATCTAAGAGCGAAGAATGGGCATTCCAGGATTATTCATTAAGCAGGTGCCCGTACGCAAACTGTTAGGAGAATTTTATCGAGATGGCCCACCGCATTTTCCCAGTCCTGAGATGATCCTTTGAGTCGAATGAGCTCTTTGTTAATGAAGCTATTTCAAAAGATAATCCGGCGTGGCCATATTCCCAAAATTACTTCACATACCGAAACGTATTTTGCATCTCATTCTCGGTGACGCTAGCATTGGAGTCTCTATCGAACACGCTGAATATAAACCTTGCTTCCTCGGCCGTGTGGAAGCACCGGGCAACATCCTCAAAGACGACATCCCGTGGGGCGCCCTGCACAAGGGTACTGAAAACTTGGTTGCCCACACTGAAGGACTTTTCGGATGTGTCAAGCAATCCTTTCATCCAGGAAATAGGATCTTCCTGATCTGGGTTTCCGATTGCCAAGGCTTTGCAAAGGCTCGCCAAACCTCCGAGGAGTTCATCCAGACTTTGACCCTGGGCTACAATATCCATGTATGAAAGCACATCTGAATTGGAAAAAAAATGCATCTTACAACGGGACGATCGCGTGTGAAAGGTTTCCCCAGCATAAACGATTGTCCATTTCTCCCCGAGCAAGATCATGGAGCAGATGAAAATGGCAAAAAGTAGTCGTCTTGCCACATCAAGAGGGCTGTCAGCTTCCACTGGAGTAAGTTTCTCGCGATGAGTTGTCATCACTAAGAAACTGAGCCAGACGAATAGCGTTGAGCTAACAACGACCACTTGACTGTCGCCACCCAATAAGTAAGATATGTGTGTCCAGAATGATACAGTGTACCTCCGTAGCCCAATTAAAAAATTTAACCATCGAAATCTGCGCTCTCCCACTTTTTTTTGAATATGGGCAATGAATCCCCGCCTGCGTAGTATAAATCACCATTTGAGATTATCCATTCAGGGTGAAAACAGACCCAGCGGCGACAAGCAGCCAACAGACTGCAGCTTATCAGCGACCACGTATCGAGAAGCGGCGTACATACATCCCCAGCAAACTGAAACCCATGCTGACCACGAAACCAGGTCCACGGTCCAGACCTAGGCAGTATGGACAGTACCTTGAACGGTAGCAATTGACTTACCTGTGCGGAGCGGTCAAAAATCAGACAGAATAGACCCGGAACCCAGATCATCGCCAGGATGACCAGATGAATGCCTATTTGTTTCATCATACTGAGGTGTTTGGACTAACGACACATTAGATGATTATGGCACTATTCACATGACGTGCCTCATTCTCCTTCATGGCCGTAGCTCCGGACTCTTGTCTAGAATCGTGAATGGGTAGAGTTAGAGACATGTTCTATTGGTTCTCACACGTCCACATACTTAGGCCGTACTTATAGGATTCTGGATGGCAGTTCATGGACTGGGTTGCGCTGCCCGGTAAGGCTTAGTTCCGGTCCTTGACAGTCTAAAGCAGGCTCGTGACCAGCCTGCCTACGAACCGCAACATTTGGGCGAGCCAGTTGCTGTAGGCAGGTTGGTATTTCTCGGAGATATCGGAGTCGGGGCTGGAGTGGAAATCTTATTCATTTCGAATTCAATTTTGAAGCCATTTTCCGGTTCAAGCTGTAAGAATGAATGGCAATTGTTTGACTTCAATGGTGTTGCCTCATAATTGTGTTTCGGTGTACAGAACAGCAGCAAGTCTCAGGATAGTTTTGAAGAGAATGAGTGAGATCAACCTCGGACCGTGATCTTCGAGTTTGCCCGGGCTCGTTGCGTCATTGGCTCCACGCAAAAGAAACAATTTAATTTCAAACTCCGGCCCCGACCTTCCAATATCTCCAAGAAGTATCAGCCTCTCTACGGCAACTGGCTCGCCCTAATGTTGCGGCTCGTAGACAGACTTGGTCACCAGCCTAAGCTCAGCGTTAATCTGGCAACTCTTCGGGCCCAGACCGGACTCCTGTGGGGGGCCGAACCCACCCCGGAAAGTGTGACATCACATGTCACGCTTTCCGGTTTGCGCTTCATAAAAAATGTTCATGTGGTCCAACCTGGTCCACAGAACCTGATATTAGTGTAGTCTTGTAGCAATCACGGTCTGACTGTCGAGACACCGACTGATTACGCAATCAGGTGGCTGTGCCCACAGGCGTTCTTTCCCTTCGTACCACAATGAAAACAACACCAATATATCTAAGAATACTTGTGGAGGCTCGTGGGATGATTTGGGTGTTACCTTCCTCCGAGACTTAAGTGTTTCACATAGCCAATGCTTCAATCCATTGATCAACTTAGAAATGATCAGCTGATGTGTGGTTCACAAACTCATCCGATATCGTCTCGATAACTGCACCAATTGTTTGGTTGTGAGGGAAGGTCTTTTTCATTGGAGGATTTTCTATATGCTCAAATATTTGTAGAATTATTGCATGAGAAGGTGTCCGAGAGCAAGGCCGCAAAATATTGATCAGTCGGCCAACAAGTTGGTCGTGTTTACTAACAGACTCTATCTTGATACTTACTTGTTTGTCATCAATATAGAGCATATACATTGAATTTAGTTGTATGGTGCCTACATATAAAACAGTTTTCTGACAACTCATCATTCTGAAACCACTCAACATCATCCCTGCTAATAAATTAAATCAAACAGAGTCGGGGACTGGCGCTCGCGCCGCTACCGATCTACATACAATACGCTAGTCTACATTTTGATTGCCGAGTTTTGGCGTTTTCACGCGTTGTCAATGTTGTTGGTGAATTTTGTCGACGACGGTGAGCTCAAAATTAAGCTTGGAATATGGCAAGGGTGTGTAGAATAGGTTGCAGAGGTGGAGGACTCACTCGGGTAAGAAAAGTTTTCCATTACAGTATAGTAGGGTTCCTTGGATACCCACTTTGATGTTTCCACTGCTGAGTCTGTAACGCAGGGAGATAAAATCTGAATTTAAGTTTGTAGATACTAGAACATATAGTGAGTGAGGCTGCAGAATTTTACGAATTTAGTGGGTGAAATGTAGCCAGATTAAAAAGTTTACCCTCGACAGCCGATCAGTCACACGTCGGGTTCCTTGGATAGCGTGACGTCACACATTATTCGGATCCATCGGCTCCTTTCGGTTGTCTTTTGGCGGTTATTCTCACGACCCTTAAACACAGTCGGGTTCTGGTTTAGTACAGTATGAGACACAGAGCCGGCCAGGAAGGAATTGGTTCCCAGGAAGGAAGAAGAAGAATGATGAGTGATGATGTGTCAGTAGATACATCACGTGCTAACAGAGGTGTCACGCCCTTGACAGCCAGACGCATCAATCTCGGTCGAATTGCCCGACTTCCCCAGGGAAGTTCGTAGCCAAAAAGGGTGAATTTTTATAAGGAAAATAGTTGAGGCCAATGGTGGCCGGATTAATGCACAATCAGTCCGAAGGGAAGTGATTGATGGCTTGATCAGATAGTGAGTTATACCAAATGTCCTCTCCTTCAAGTGCTAACACATCTCTGGGCCTGAAATTTATCTGGTAGATGGGGTTAGAGTGCACAATGTGCGAGAGGTAAGAATTTTGAGCTCGGAGGATGCTGGGGAGTTTTTAAAAAAAAAGAATACCTAAGGATGTCTCACTATCCAAGGAACCCTACTATACTGTATAACCAGTTGCCGAGCCATGGCAAATATTCTTGAAATACCGACGTTGCGTGTTGTGGGCGTAATTCCGGGGTTGTGACGCTGTGGCGTTGTTTAGCCGAGTTGTGGTGTTTTGGCGGGTTGTTGTCGCGTTGTACAACGCCTAACAACGCGACAATCAGTTGGACGGTGTACTATATAGCGAGTCGACAGGAGGTACCATAATAGCGCTCAGATTTACGAACTATCAACATTTTGGGAGGTATTTTCTCCTGCCCGAGAAGCTGCCATTAGGCTTGCATACTCCGCGTGAGATACGATAAGCGCGTCCATGTTGTTGTCTGGGGCTTATACAGCCCATTTAAAAATAATTTCCGTCACTGTCGTCTCGCATGTTTAGCGGGAGAGCGAGCGAGAATTTTACCATCGGTTGGTTCATTCGAAACTTCCCTGCCGGGGGATTGGCATGCGGTTGCCGAGTCGGTTTGGTTGCGAACCGAATGTGGGATGTGCGGGGGGCGATGCAGGGACCGGGAACGCAGAATGTCGCTGCCCACGGAATACTTTCTTTTGGCCGCTAGAATGAGCTCACATTTGACGTGTCGGGCGTTGAGCGCTGGTGAGAACGATTGTGCTGAGCAGCGAATCGAGAACTTACCGCTAATGGGGGCAACAAAATTTCAAGCCCCCCCTCCAGCTCGACAACGGTGCCTTGAGTGCTGTTTTCCGTATATACGGCCATTCAATGCGTCGGGCACGCGTCGGGAAGGCCGTGGGGGTTAGGGGTGGTGGTAGGAGACAGGAATGTAAAAATGCCACCAGGGTTTCACATACAAACCGTTGATCCGCCGCAAGCGAGCTCGAAATAGCAAGTATCGCATCTAAGACGAGAGCAGATATATCTTGCCTAATGTTTCTGCTGTGATCTGAATGTGTCTTCACCTGAAATAAATCAATCTTTCGGACTTTGTATATCCTCTAGTGAGCAGTGACGGGCATGGTGGAAGGGCGAGAGCAAGAGATTTGCCATGTCGATTCGCCGCGGCGAAATCCCAGTTGGCCTGTGACGTCAAAATACCAGTCTACCTGTCCTGTCGAAGAGCCATTCGACCTGCCTCATCTATGGCTCCGACTCGTCCCCGTCTTTGACGGGTCGACGGACGGGTAAAAACCCGTCCGACTGGGTCTTCGAGCCAGCGGCACAACGGGACGGGTCCACCCGTTGATGGGTACCCGTCCCCGCCCGTTCGACGGGTTTGACGGGTTGGAATTTGGTACTGCAAATTTGCGTTAAATTTCTCAAAAATCTACATCTTCTCCAGAAGTTTTGCACAACCTCACCTATATATGTGATCAGGTACGCATGATGTCCATCTTTTGGGCCTGGAAACAGACATGAATGGAGTTGCCGGCACTGTATGCCGATGATTTGATTACCATTGACAGGCGTTGAACGAGCCTTTTTGAGCGATCCAAACATCTGCACATCAGTCTGAAGATTCAAGCAAGTATCCATTGCATTTTCATACCTCCTATAATTTATTCAACTCATCACAAATGATTATGTGCCCTCGCCTTGAAGTCACCCGTCAAGACGGCCGTTACGGGCGGGACGGGTCCCGCTCGTCCCGTCTAGAGCCTCGCCAAACACTCATTACGGACGGGTAGACCCGTCCCGTCGCAAAAGACGGCTGTTTTTTTGGACGGGTAACGGGATGGACGGACGGGTCGGAGCCCTAGCCTCATCGAAATTACTGAGTCGTCGTTAGCCCTGGAGAATGGATGCTGATGCAAAAACTGCTAACAAAAATCGCAGTTTACTGCCAAAACTCGGCCGCTGTCGAAATGTCGAATAGGTAAATCGTGTCACGCGTCACCCCTCCTGTCGATTTGAATGAAATACCTCAGTAGTGATTATTTGGAGTGGGGAAGTAAAGGAATGGAAGTAAGTCCTGTGGTGCAGGGCTTACCAGTGAAGCGTAGAGTAGTGAGTGATAGTTATAATAGAACATCCCTGTTACACCCCCTCCCCCAGGACAAACCTCAGAGTCCGATTTTTATTTGCTTTTGGAAGGTCCATCAATGGGCTTGTCCTCGTAATCGACCTCGAGTTTTTTTTTTCATCCGGGGCATCCATTGAGCGAATTGTACCACAAGGGTGCCTTGAGTCCTATATTGATACTTACTTGTTCGTCATCAATATAGGGTATCTGTTACAGAGACTATTTCAGACCCCACCGTCTGCTGCTCAGTCCCTGTGCCCGAGCTTGAGGAGTAGAAGCACTGCCCAACCCCACTGGCCGCAAGCCTACCACCGACGCCACATGCGCAGATGCCACCAGCTCGTGACCGTTCCACCGCCAAAGTGGGTAACTGGCGATGACTGTCACAGGCGTTGATGATTATGGATGTATTCACATATCCACATCGCTGTAGTCTATTCAATATAATGATTTTTATTTATTCAAAATTCTCTTGGTTGCCCAAGGTGCCGATTCCGGTTACTTTCGGTGATAGCAAGTATAAAACAGTTGGACAAACTAGAGTTGAAAAGAGTCTGGAAGTCTGATGGGATGTTAGGTGAGTGAAGAATGGGGACATAGGGAATTTGTGTCAGAAAGGGCAGAGGCATTAAGTCGTAAAAAGGAATGAACTGTACAATCGGGACTAGCATCACAACCCTCAGGCCATGCAGAGGCCCCAAAGATTGCTACTCAGTTTGCAACAGAGTCGCAGTCGAGGCCAGGGTAGTAGTCATCATTGTGGTAGTGGCGCAGCCAGAAGCCTGTTCCCTTTTAGGACACTTGTCAGCTCCATGGCCCTCACTACTGCAAAGTAGACAAAGGCTTTCAGCGATCTGGCAGGCCCGTTCAATAGCAGAAAGCTCGCCATCAAGACCAAGTAACTTCACCCAAGGTTTCTCTCTAGTAGAGAAAGTTTGAGCAGGGGATCTGCTGGAGTTCCCTCCATTCCCCCTGCTGCCCTTCTTCTGCTTGGAATTGCCTTTATTGGCAGAAGTTGACTGGGCACCAGACCTGTTATCAGCACCCCTGGACTCGTTGTCGGAAGTATCAGAGCCCAATTTCGAGGAGGGGGAGGTAGGATTGCAAGCATGACGGAGTTTCTGTTCTGTCTGCCACTCCCAATGGGATGATGCATGAATGGATGGGGCAGAAATTTTGAGAAATTCAAACAATGTGGGTTTACCACCAGGAAAATTGTGGAGTCTGATCTGAATCCCAAGCTTCAAGCTCTCAAGTTCTAAAATCTCGAGTCCTCAAGTATCAATTATCAAAGGTTTCAAGTATTGCACTCTGGATTCACTATTCGCATTCTTCATCGCTGCAAGATCTCTACCTCAAGCCAGTTTCTCAATAATCCTCACTAAGATTCTCTGTGTCTTCTAATCCTACTTGGACCTCGAACATTTTCTGCATGTTATTGTCAATTTTGTTGGGCATTGTGGGCTGGGTTAGATTTGAGGTGTGTTGGTTTTCTTCTTTCTACAATGCAAATCCTGATCATTTATTGAAGTCATTGACCGACATGGTGACACACGACGTCACTGCCAATGACAGGTAGGCATGCACAGGTACGATATTGCTGTATGGCGAAAGTGGCCTCGGCACATGGCGCAGAGGGCCGTACGGGCACGAAAAGATAGACCGCCATTACTTTCAATTGTTAACATCTATGTTTATAAGTCATTATAATCCTGATTGTTGCAATGACCTGTGGCCAGAAGTGAGTTCTGTGAGGCTTCTGGAGCTATAACTGATTATGGCATCAGGCGTGTCACTATGCCACCAGATGTAGTTCTGGTGGTATGGTGTGCTTGGTTGGTCTGGTGCCAGATCAGCCAGACATGTCAAGTTTTGCTGATGGCCTGTGGCACCCCACTGTTTCTATCTGACCGTGACTTTCTGCTTCTCTCTTCTGCTGTTTTCCCCAAGTACACAATAAACGGTCCATATTTCAATTCTGCCCCATGAACATGCTCCACAAAGGGATAAATTCAAGTTTCACAGAAAACATTGCTTGGAGTTCATTTTGCACGGTTGATGGTGACCTCCTTCAGGCTCGCTCATTGGAGAGAAATGGTGTCTCGGCCCCCCGAAAAAATGCATTCCATGGCAATAGCAGAGCCTAAGTGAACAATAACGATGAAAATCTAGGAAGTAACGAAGCTAAGTCGAACAATCATCAGGGATGTTTAAAATTCAAAGTTGATGGTGGCTCTTTTGCGCTCACTGCGACAGGATTCTGTCCATAATCTGTGCCCTTCACAGTACAGCAAGAATGAACTGGCCCCCAGAAGGCATAGGAAACGGCTTGGTGCTTAACTCGGACTCATTGTGAGCAAAGCGAGCAATTCTACTTAAATGTATGTGACGAGGGGTAGGGGTAAGATATGCACATAACTACTGTAGCAGCGTTCTGGTTCGAACCGTAACATTCCCAATGTTAACATTGAATGTGAACGGTTCGAATGGTTTTGGTTTGAACCATGGCCATATATCTCAGTCTGATCAATGGAAATGGTTCGAACCAAAAAACCGTTCGAACCCAAAAAAAATCATTCGAACCAAAAAATCGTTCAAACCAAAAAAAAAAACTGTTCGAACCAAAAAAAACTGTTCGAACCAAAAAAAACTGTTCGAACCAAAAAAAAACTGTTCAAACCAAAAAAACCGTTCGAGCCAAAAAAACCGTTCGAACCAAAAAAAAACCGTTATTGCATTTATATCAGGATATTTTATAGTTCTGGCTCTATCACATGTTTTGCTATATATATATATGTTGTCCCTCCCAAAATATTAGGTCACTGGGGCATGTCCTAGGTATACTGGATGGCATTTGGCTCGAAAATGGTCCAAAAGCACAGATTACCTAATACAGAATATTTTCGTAAATCTCTTTCTATCGCTAATTGTGGATGAATTAGCCTGACAGATCTACCTAGGTTTCATCCAAATCAGAGCAGAACTGGTTGAGTTATGGACAATTCTTTGAAAACATCCCAAAACAGAAATTTTCGATCTGCGTCTTCGGTACTGCCAATAGGGGACTTCACAGTAGGCAATATTTTCGGGTTTGTGAATAAGAATATTCGAGTGATGGGACAATTATTTTCACAAGGAAAAGATATTCCACAAACGAGATTTAATCTCGTTTGTGGAATAATACAATTGTTTGGGAATTTATTCGTGTGAAACATGCCTGGTTGCTGAAAACAATAAAAATATATTCAGAATGACACAAACGGGGTGATCATGCATTTATTCCACAAATGAAGACTTTATTCATCCCATCACCTGAATATATTTATTCACAAACAGGAAAATAGGCCCTACCGTGAAGTCCCCTAATAGCTGTAACTTTTTTGAACGGTTTTCCTGACCTTCAACTTTTTTTCTTTTGGTTCAAACGGGGGTTATTTTTTTGTTCAAACAGGTTTTCTGACCTTAATTTTTTTTTTTCTTTGGTTCGAACAGTTTTTTGACCTTCAACTTTTTTTTTTCTGGTTCAGGCGGTTTTTTTTTTTGGTTCAAACAGATTTTTGACTTTCAACTTTTTTTTTTTTTGGTTCGAACGGTTTTTTTTTGGGGGTGTTTTTTTTTTTTTTGGTTCAAACAGTTTTTTTGATTCAAACGGTTTTTTTTGGTTCAAACAGTTTTTTTGGTTCAAACGGTTTTTTTGGTTCAAACGGTTTTTTTTTGGTTCGAACAGTTTTTTTTGGTTCGAACAGTTTTTTTTTGGTTCGAACGATTTTTTTTGGTTTGAACGGTTTTTTTTGGTTCGAACAGTTTTTTTTTGGTTCGAACAGTTTTTTTGGTTCAAACGGTTTGGTTTTTTTGGTTCAAACGGTTTTTTTTTGGTTCGAACAGTTTTTTTTTGGTTCGAACAGTTTTTTTTTGGTTCGAACAGTTTTTTTTGGTTCGAATGATTTTTTTTTGGTTCGAATGATTTTTTTTGGTTCGAACGATTTTTTTTTGGTTCGAACGGTTTTTTGGTTCGAACGGTTTTTTGGTTCGAACGAATTTTTTGGTTCGAACGGTTTTTTGGTTCGAACCATTTCCATTGATTAGACTGAGATATATGGCCATGGTTCGAACCAAAACCGTTCGAACCGTTCACATTCCAATGTTAACATTGGGAATGTTACGGTTCGAACTAGAACGCTGCGGTTGCTGCACGTAAACAAGAACAAATGATTGTGCAGTGGCTGACAGTGCTTTGAGGAGAGATTTACTTCAAAAACATTCATTTTGGGGTCAATTTCGATGAGAAGTGGACCCAAAGATGCGCATTCATGGCACAAATCGACCCATACCAAAATCATTGTAAACGGGGAAGAAAAATTTGGTGACCAAAAAAGGAAATGCGTAAGCATGATTACGCTGTCTTCTTCGCAAGCACCTCAGCGGATTCCTAGTAGAATTTGATATCAGCAGCATTGTGAAGGCTGCCATTTGTGTCCCGGGCGGGTTGGTCAGACATACTTTGTAGGCTCATGACCCACCTGCTTATGAGTGCCAAAAATGTGGTGAGCACTTTGCTGTAGCCAGGCTAGTATAACTTGAGTCCTGCCAAAGGGCTGAGCCTGGATTTTGAAAATTTCGGGGCCAGAATTGGCTGAGACAAAGTACATGATGGTGCGCAACGAAAGATTGTTGATAATGAAGCCAGAGTCAGGGCGATATTTTAAAAATTCTTAACGGTTTTTCCATGCTGTCGAAGTGAATCAGAGCTGGTCCACCGTGATTGATCCAAAGGGACGTTCTCTGATTCTGCCTATCTCTGATGACGACGTCCTCCCAGCCATCGCGCTGCCACTCTGTATGCTGGAATGGCTTGATCTCAAACTCGCCGGTGTTCCCAATAGGGCGAGAGTTCTTGCTAATGGAGACAAACTTCGGCGGGTTCCGATCCTCGGCATCACGATGGCTGTGCAATTCCATCAATTCTCGGTCAAATTTAAGACTTCAGAACTCACCATATACGGACCTTATGAGAAATCCGCTGAAGAGGCTGATTTAAAAGTAATGAGGGCCACACTGTCACCTATCTTTGGGATTTTTTGTATGTAACTTGAATGGACTTCAGAATGAGGGAAAAGGGAAATGTTTCAAACTCTGTACCCAGGCCTTTCCCACAGCCCGGATTGTACCTTTCTGCTTATGGCAAAATGCTTGCCACGATCCTTGCTTATCATAGGCGGGCTGGTAAGGAGCCTACATCCTTTTCTGGAGTGGATAAAAAGACCAATCCTCACCATCTTTTATATTCAAGTGCTCAGTTCCAGTTCCGCTCGAAGACTCAACAAAAAATGAAGAAATATGCATGCCAGCACGGAAAAAGGCAGGGGAAGACACTAGAGTGGGGCAAGGCCAATCAAACATTGTGGGAGTGGAACAGGCATTGATGCTTCGTGATTTTAACAATGTCTTAATGGGTTCAGAGCTGAGCTAGACTGTTCTTGAGCGACTCCCAGTGGTGAATATCGGAGTCTTGGGGCGTTTATCGCATCATGGACTTGAGGGGGATGCACTGGCATGTCAGAATCCAAAAGGGTGGAGGTGACGTGCCCCAAAAGGGGATTTGTTAAAAATTGGATGGCCATAATGTAAGATAGGCCGCATCCATATTCATCCAAGGGACACAGCCACTGATGGCTAAGTGTTTGCTTCAAAATTTTATAAAAACTCAACAGAGTCAAAATTCACAATTCTGTCCTGTCAGATTCTTTGATATTATCTTAGGAAGGCTGCCCCAAAGTTTTGAATCCACCTGAACAAAACTGAAGGACAAGATGCATTTTTGGTGGTGCAATCTGTGTGTTTACTTGTATCAGATCCACTAAAAAACCATCTTGTCCTTCAATTCTCCCCCCAACCCATACAAGAATTTGGGAGTAAACCCCTGGAACAGCTTAAAAGGATCTGACGGGACAGATTTTCCAATTTTGTCCTTATTCAACTGATATTCAATTTTTTACTGGGTGGGGACTTATCCCTCAGTGGCTGTGTAAGCTGGATGCCCATGGATGCAGCCTATCTCAGTGATCACCGAATATTTGTTTGCTCTTTTCACAATGCACACCAACTGTATACCACAAACACAGTCATAACACCCTGCCATCACTCATCAAAATCTGTTCTGTCGGAAATTTTCTGGAGATCCTGACGGATCCACAGAACTAGTCGTCTACCCGTCGCAGGTAGAGCCTGGGTGGGGGAAAGAAAAGTCGCAAGACAAGTTTTTTTAGTCATTGCTGTGGTATTATGTTTGATAACATGGAGCTTGATGGGAGGGGAGTGAGGTATATAGAGCAAGGAAGAGCTCCAGGATTTGTGGAGAGGGCAACCGTCAACATAGATGATGATCCTCTACAGTGCTCTACATAGTTCTGCGTTGGAAATTCAATGTTATATAGAATAGCAATAAATAGCACAAGATATGCCTTCGCTGCGCTCCGGCTCGGAAGTGGATGTTCTGAAGCAACCGTTGGCGTTCCAAGATACAGATGACAAAATATTTGGTATGCTGCAGCTACGATATAGAGCGCGCGAGCTATGTATCTACAGACATAACTCTTAGGTTTAAATATGAACCAGTTGGCGTACTTAAAGGTCGTGCAGATAGATGAGGATCTGAGGACAAAAAAATGAGCATCTGTTTCAGTTTATGCAATACCAGCGAGAGGTTGTAAACGCGCTTTTGGTTCGCTGACATCAGCAAAACCTGGGTCGAAGGTCCCCATACTAACACTACGTAAATCTTAAAAATACTACATGTAACTACAGAAACTACAGGCCACTAGAGGGACTACGTAGCACTATGTAAAGGGGAACCTTAACTACAGGGCACCCAGGGTTTGCTGACGGAGTCCTCGGTAGTCCTCCAGGGCGGTGTCGACAGGTACTGCTGACAGAACTATTGCTCAGCAGATTGCTCAGTAGTCATGAAAAAGAACGCGACTTGGATTGGGGAACTCACCATTCCGCAGCCCAGCCAAGGATCCAGAAAAGTGGCAGGCTAATTGAAGTTGTATTAAGCGACTCGTGCCGTGAAGCGCGAGCAGTTGGTTCGCTGCAGGACCAAGAACCGGAAACGTGCCCATCGAAGGCGGATGGACGCTTGAGAAGGTAGCAGAAATGTCAAAAACACTGAAAGTTATCAGGTATCTCAAAGGTATCTGCATAGATGTAAAAGCGATCTAACCCGTAGCGCTTCTCCAAAATGGTTAGCACGCAGAATGTGGGTTGCCAATATCAGAAAAATCGCAAGCATACACAATGAAATGGCCGACAGAGACGCAATATCAGCCGTGATTGAACAGAGGTTGCCTGAGATGATCGTGAATGGCTTGAACAATGAGAGCTGCACGAAATATTGGAACCTTGCAAACTCTCGCACCCCTTGGTATTCGCTGAAGGCCCATTTTCTATTCAGCTTGAAGCGTCAGGATGAGCCGTCGCGTCCCCAGAGTGTTGAAACTTGATGCTTGCGAGGTCTTGCCGGAGATTGTTTTGGGGAGGCAGTCAGCTTCACCAAGACGTTCGTCGTCCTGCCAGCGGGACATCACACGCGAGGTTTGATGAACCGGGTTGATATCGTGCATGGAGGACTGATGTTTTGAGTTGTTGCGGAGGGCCAAAAAGCCAATGGTTTGAGTTCTTGTATATATCTTGTTGATTTTTGCATAGTGTTTGACAAAAAAGCGGAAAGGAGGTGGTGACGCAGCAGTGGAAAGGTAGAGATGATGGGGGTAGAACAGTAGAAGCGACGCTACGGAATGTCTGCCTTTTGAGCGGAGGTTGAGGGCTGATCGGCGAGGTTCGAATCAATAGGCGCCGGGGCATCTAAGCTAATTCCTGATGGAGAGGGTCAGTTGAGATATCGATTGGGGTAATTTCGGCAGTATAAACATGTACACTGGATCTCCTTTAATATATGTATTTAATATATTTATCTCCATAATACATGAGGTAAAAAAATACAATGAAAGACACACACCATGTAGTTCGGTATGCACTTCAGACAGAGCTCGTTACTGGGTCTGCTAGGATGAGGGAAGGGCAGAATAAAAAATAAAAGATGAATTTGATACTAATCTGAGAAGTTCGGGAATTCGCGAGCGCCCAGTGGCGTGCAAAGAACAAACATGTACATCGTGATACGAAGCATCTGCTTATATTTCTAGCTGGGGACCCTTGAAAATGCGTTGCTATTTATATGCTATTTATTCAAAAATGAAAGATTAGCTGTTGCAGGATGCGCCAAACCCCAAAACCCTTCAATTGAAGAGGAGGTGTAAGCAGCGAATTTTGCCTGCGATCACGGAATGGGTATGATCGTGGGAAACCAATATTTCGGGCTTGTCTCGACTGTCAGAAGAAGCACTCGGAGCACTTCTACTCTACAGTCCTGCCTGCTCCCTCTCTCCTGGATCTCCTCAACGACAAGGATGTTTTGCCCCAAGATGTCGGTCGCGAAGCGCCTGAAGAAGTTTTGTTCAGTCGGCCCGACCCATATGACCCTGATGAGACAGATCGCTTTGATGGCGCCATTGCTGCCGACCTGAACACCACCCCACGGGTCATACACTCGTCCACACACTGAGCCGTCGAGGATTACATCCGATTGGACGGTGTTTCTCTTGCAAAACTCATTTCGCCTGGGAAGAAGCTGGACACGGTGCCTCAGGGAGCTCCAGCCACCACTCAGACAATGATGACAGCCGAGGATTTAGACTGGGATATTGAGGATTAGATTTTAGCGTATCTAGCATGCTATTTATCAATTTATAGCTGTCAATAGCTGTTACTAGCTCAGATGCTATATAGCTGCTATTAACACATGCTAGCTATGTTCCTCTGGGACCTGGAATAACTAGCATAGCATAGCATCTGCTATGAATTGCCTAGCACAACACTAGCTCTACATGGATAGCTCGGCTCTATCGGCTTCTACCTAGGCACTGCCACCTCTACCACGCTGGCCGGTCTCTATCTGCTAGAAACCGATCTCCAGATGCAGGCCGTCGTTCCATGACTTTAAGTCGCTGCTTGGGGTCGGTGTCGTGATCGGGAGTGTTTACTTTTAACGGCATCGAAAGATGGGCCGCTGCGGTGCATCGGACACCTCGAAGCCGAACTTTCCAAGGACTATATATCTGAAGAATCATTCCATGCGTCCACAGGCTGGCCCTAAATGTCCGAACACCACTCTTATCTCACGTTACCCCACCTACTTTCCCTGACGGGGCTGACGTATCCAATATTCTCACTTGCTTTTGTTATTTTCAATCTCCAAGTCGATCTTTCTGCCATTGAAGCCAATGCTCAGAATGCAAAATTAGTGCTTCTGGACAGCTGCTACGCAGCACAAGCCGCTTCAAGTGCTTCAGTGAGCCTACCCCGATACATGGCGATGTCACTGAATAGGAGCTATTCTGCTGCGGTAAATGACTCGCTCAACGTTGCGCAAGCTGCCTTGGATCTTTCCATCACAGTGGTTGAAGGCGTCATCGACTTTTTTGTGGATACATATCGTTCCACGTTCCTATGCTTCCTCCAGCTTGTGGTCCAAGGTGGATTGGCTGCTCTCGGAGCTGCAGCAGCAGAGGTTCAGAATTCGCATGCTTCTCAATCAGCACACCACTCACCAAATTCTGAAGGCAACTCAATTCGTCGAATCTGTCGCAAATAACATTGGAAGCGCCATTCAACAGAGTTTTTCTTCTGCGATATCTGGAATTCAAAGTGCGATTGATACAGCGAATCGAGTACCGGGAATAAACATCCCTACTCCAACTTTGTCTCCACCCGATATGACCTCGCTCCAGAGTCTCACGCTTCCAACCACGTTTGAAGACCAGTTATCTATCCTCAGCAACCAGCTGCCTACATTAGGTGAATTGAGACAGGTCATTGATGATAGGTGGTCAATTTATTTTCCTCGATATTGTTTGACACTCATGCACGCTTACCGTCAGCATTGACACTCCGTTTTCGAAACTAAGACATGATATGAATGCAACATTTGCATCTTTGTCTACGGATCCGTCGCTATTTCCAATCCCAGAACCAGTGACTATCACGTTCTGCGACCATTTCGATACCTCGATGATTGACAATCTCAATCATGACCTTAGGAAGTTTACGACAGTCGCTACCATGCTATTAATATTGCTGGCAGTAATCATGGCCGGAATCAACTGCGCATGGCAGTGGTGCTTGATCCACCAGCGTAAAAAAGTCCCCGAGAAATGGAACATTGGTGCTCCTCCTGAAGGACACGTGTCTCAAGACCAGTTTTTCTCAATTCATTCCGAAATATCGCACCTAATTCTATTAGGCATATCGGAGAAACTTCATCTGGGAGCGTCACTGGCAAGGCTGGTTTGCTACGTGTTCCATCCATCAGCACTCTCGTGCCTCCTCATTGGGGTGTGTGGCATGATTGTCACGGAGCTGCAGATCTGGGCACTTCATGCAATCCACAGCGAGTACTCTGGAAAGATTGGCATCACAGTGACCACCATTTCGGATGTGATATATGCCTCCCTCAACGAGAGCATCACGAGCCAATCTGCCGCTTACGCCGCATCGCTGAATTCACACATTGACGGAATTCAAAGCGCCGTCAATACTGGGATTTTCGGTTGGGTCAATACGACCACGACGTTATTAAACGATACCATTGGCAGTGCCTACTTGGACATCCAGAACACAATCACGAGTGCCTTCGGCAGTACCGTGCTCGCCCCACCTATCCAACAATTCATCCAGTGCATTTTGGGTAGTAAGGTGGACGAGATGGAGACTGCTTTGACATTCTTGCAAAGCAATCTCGTCATAAATGTTCCTCGGCTCAACAGTAGCGCTCTGCTACTTTCAAAAGATGCAATAGCCGAAGTGGTTCAGGCAATCGCTGAAGCTGCTGTTGGAGGAAACGCAATAAATCCAGCGGGATTGGTAGGAAATCTTGTGGATTCGTACAAGAAGTCTTTGGTAACAGAGCGGTATATGTATGCAGCATTTGCAGCAGTCTGGGTTGGTGTCCTGGTTATGGGCCTGGTTTTGCTAATGTGGGAGAGGTTTAGGGAGATTTCCGGGAACTGGAAAGTTTCCGGTGCTACTAGCATCGGCAGGCCCAAGCGGACCAATCATCAAGAATCAAGTAATACAGGCTAACCAAACTACGGCTCTGGGAGGTAATCCTATCGTCTGGACCAGAGACAAGAGGGAATCGGAAGCCTAATGATCACATAGGAGTAGTAATTATGGCCTGTTGTAATTATCTCAATGGTCGCTTTGCAATCACCTCTTGCTTGCCAAAACACCTTCCTGAGAAGGTTTCACAGAGTTCTTGTCAGGAAAACCTCCCTAGCCGATGATCCCAAAATTTCTCGGAATTGCATCATCTCAAGACAATTCAGCATAATTTCAGATAGCTTCGCTGAATACAGGGAATTAGGAAGATATCGAACATTTTCGAATAATTACGGAGCTTCCTCGTATCTTAAGCGCATCCTGAGTTTGTATGAACTTGTTTGCCCGCTTCCTAATTTTCCTCACATTTATACCTGGACATTGACCGTTTTATTAAGATTATGTTCCCAATTCTTTGGGGCTGTTAGGCTTTATCTTTCTCGAGCCTACTCTATCTTGCTCTTTCTCCGTTGATACTCATCATCACCATAAATAACCGGAATTTTTGATTCCTGCACCGAAATTTGTAGTTTTTGAGACTTAAACTACACATACATGTTAATAGTGTGTATGTCCCCCATTTGCCTTGATAACAGCCTCAAAAACATCTGGCATCCTGTTGATAAATTGATCAATTTCCTTGATGGTGATTTTATCCCACATTCAGTGCACAACTGCTCATAGGATGCTGGTTGGGGTCGAGTATCATGAATATGCCTCTTGAGAATATGCCACACAGGCTTGATGGGCAAAACATCTGGAGAGGTCGGTGGATGAGGAAAATTTTCGACCTCATGTTCTGTGAGCCATTTCTGGGTGATCTTTGCATGGTGTACTGATGCGCCATCTTGCTGGAACCAGAATTTCGGCCTTCTCTGCTGTATTTCCTGGTAAAATTCGAGGAAAGGGCCCTTGAGAACCTGCTGAATGTATCTTTGGGCTGTCATACCCCCACCCTTTCCCCCAGGATACTCATGATGATGCCCCACACCATGGCATGAATTGGGTTCTGTGGGACAACTGGGATACAGCACTCATCTAAGAGCTCCTCCCCAGGCCAATGAGTCACCCAAACTCAGCCTTTCTTGTCATCAAGGCAGATGTAAGCCTTGTCCAACCAGCTGATGTTGTGCCAATCTTAGCAATGCATTGATCCCTTGTTGTGCACCACAGCCCAGTCTCGTCTCTTCTGCTTGATGAGCTCAGAGCAGTAGGGGACCTTCTTGGCAACACTTCAGTGCAATCTGTCCTTGCCAACAATGCGTTGCACAGTCATTGCACTGACTGAGGGTGTGATCTCATTGCCGATGTCATGGAAGGGTTTACCATGGTTTTGCTCAGAGATTTGGATAATGTGGTCCTTCTCTGGCTTGCTGAAGATAGGGGGACATCCAGGGCGAGGCAGCTCTGTAGTTGAACTGGTCTCCTGGAACTTTTTCCAAAGATCATGACCAGTTGATGAGCCAATGCCATAATCACAACAGGCACGGCTGACATTCCCGTGTACCTGGACAGCGCCAATGAACCGATTTTTCCGAGGTGCGTCAAGATGTTGATGAGTAGTATCCTTAAGCATGTTGTGGCGGTTGGAGGTGGAAATTGTAGCACGTGATTATGATGTAATTACATGATTTCCAGTTAACATAGAACCAACATGTTCTATAAGAAAAAAATTGCAGTGTTGAATTAGCCCTGCTCAGAACTTTTAATTAGTGCTCAGATGCTTACAGCGCTTAGCAAATGTAATGACATGACTTAAAAATAGAACAAGAAAGAACAACTTCAACACACCGACTTTCCCAGTTCGTTTCTCAATCAATTCCCAGCCGATTCTCATGATTTCATTTGCTTTAAGAGTGGGGAAGCAGCGCTTCCAGCCCATACCCAATTCGCCTGGCGATGCATCGTATTTTCCGATCTCAAAATTCCTGCAACCTGTAGGCTCAAACATCCTGTTCTCAGTCATTTCTGATCACATTTGCTTAGTTCTGGGTGATTCAGGAAGCTGAAATATAGGCAAAGACACCTAATAAATCAAAATGCAAGGCACATGTGAATTGCACTCTCGAAATGGAATTACTCAGTGATATCAAAGGTTCAGTAATACTGGATCCATTCGTCATATAAATAAAAGTTTCTATGCTCCAGCCCTGTACCTCAATATTGCCTTTCAAACGAATTTGAAATCATCCAAATTGGTTCAGAATTGACTGAGAACGAAGCAGTTGATGTTTGGATTGAAAACATATACTGCGAATTTGACACATCTGTTTCCTTTAGAGATACTCATTGTGTTGGGTACTGTTCGAATGCGCCGTTTAACCGCTTTCGAACGCGCCCGGTCTCATGTAAATCGGTGCAGAAATGAGTAAGAAATCAGGCCGGCAATCTGCCGGGTCAAGCGCGCTCCTCTTTTGTCTATTTTTAGCAAGTGTCATTAGTTTTGCAAACAGCTGTAATTACAAGTTGAGAAATCCTGGATGTTATTGCACCAAATTGTAATTCAAATAACAAGATGTTAGAGGTTGTTGACTCCCAACACATATCCTGCCTGACTTGAAGTCAAAGGTCAATATCTGTGGATGGAAAACTCGGAGAATGAGACATATCCAGTCTGACTTTCAATTTGAAGTGAATGCCCAGCTAAGTGTATGATGCCCATTCTTGAAGGAAAAAAGTCTCGTCTGAGTGGAATCGGTCCAAAACGCGACTACGGATTATCGGGCCGTCGTGCACAGCCACTACGTCAAACGTCAATCTGTCATTTAAAAAAACCTTTCTTGCACAATTTTTAGCAAAGTGTTGTTACTTTTTCAAACAACAGTAAAATAGGGGACCTTTCTTACCATCTCATTCCATTCAGCCTCCTTCTTTTCGGAGTTTCCTTTCTCGTTTGTCTGTCATCATAACCGGCACATTCAGTGCTTGCCTCCTCACGCATTTGCCGAGGATGCATCTGCACATTTATTTACTTTCATGATAATACTTACAGTACCTTAGAGTCTATGTCTTCCCCAGATTTCCAGTACCACTCCAAGCGACATTTCTCTTATTCTCAACTGTCTTCATTAAAACCATGGATTTGCGCTCCTGTGGTGCCTCGCTGCACCAGTTCTCTCTGGGTCTAAAGTCTGGTGTTGATGGGCCATTTTAAAAAGTTTGGCTACCAGCGGTAAATAATCTGCCTTGCATATGTCAAAAAAAAGTGTGTTTTCATCTGTTCTGGAGCCCTTGACAAAAACTATATAGCCAATCATCAGTTATGTACATCTCTTATTATCTCAGATTATTCAGAGTGCCCAGGGCAAGCAGGCCTCTGGGCCTAAGCTGGCATGATGCACTGTGGGCTTCTAAGGAATTCTGTGCTGCATCTTCTCAGAGACCTTTCCCAGCATTTCTAATTGTCAGAGTCACAGCATGATGTCCCAGAGTAGGAATCCAAATTTCCTTCTCGTGTGAATTCAGTTTACATGATGGAATTTTACAGAACCGAGAATGACGCGGTAAGGCTGCTGAAAATACACTGGAAACACAAGTCAGGGGGGGGGTGGGTTTGACAAGCCAAGACCACGTGCATTTAAAACTCTGTGAGTATCCAATATCAGTATCAGATACTGCCATCAGTATCAGATACTGTCATCAGTATCGAGCCCCATTCTACAGGGGCAAATGGATAGGTAGCTAGGATTAAACAGCACGGTACCTAGGAATGCCGGTTCAAGGAAGTAGGTGGCACTGGAAGATGTCGAGACTGGATCCGACCCCATGTTTCACTTTTCGGACTAACTCTCTACAGTAATTATAATTATACTAGTCGCTACCCGTGAATAAATTCACGGGGCCATACTGCTTGCTCTATGGAGTGTCGGCTGGTCCCATTCGCTTGTCACTGTTGCTTGTTTCCTGCTTGCCCGTTGCTTGTTCCCCGCTTGCCCGCCGCTTGTTCCCTGCTTGCCGGCTGCATTGTTCCCTGCCTGCCTGCTTGCCCGCCTGTTCCCCTGCCTTCCCACCGCCTATTCCTTCCCGTCCATTGCTCGTTCGCCTCTTTGCTGTTCCTGTCTTTTGCCGCTGAACCGGACGTCTTCCGATCTCAGCATCAAATGCCGCCTGCGCCGTTACGGCATGTTGCATGTGGTACAACCGATGATCGTGAGGGTATCTGGGTATCTCCGTGATTGACATTTATGTTCACCATTATATTATATTATAGAGATATATCTCCCTCTTTATTACATAGATCACCGGTTTCTGTTTGGTGTCTTCAAACCCCGCTTTTGGTTCAGGTGCTCCGAATCTCTAGAATATCAACCTTAAAATTCTGAAAAGCAGTTTTAAGCTTTCCCCTGGTCCACCATCTGCCAAGGCACTACATCGGTGCTAATGCTCAAACTATATTAACCCATTCCCTCCAACACGATTGGAATTCAACACCCAGGTCATCGATTTATGTTTCTGGTTGCTGGGTTACAGGCAGTACATTCTGAATGAGTCTCGGCGGGAGCCTTGACAGTTTGACCTCAACTGAACCGGATGCAAGACTGCAAAGCAGCCAAACAACTTGAATAGGGTTGTCCCCAGCCTGCCTGCGATGAGCAATCATTGTGGCAAGCACATTGCCATAGGTAGGCTGGTACAACTTCGGTTGTGGGAAATGCCTGAGCACAGAGTTTGAATTGTTTTCCTTTTCCCCTGTTCTGGTCAAATTACCTTACCTCAAAATTTTTGAAAGACAAGGACAAATCTGAATCGTATTTTCTTCAAATATGTCTCTTCAGAGCTTTGAGAGAGTCTGTATAAAGTGAGTTATAAAGCTTCAGTTTTGACTGAGAAATTCTGGCAACCCACAGTCACCGTAATGCCAACACCACTCAAAATTTCAGACTCCAGGCTCAGACCTTTGGCATGTCCCGAATTGTACTCATCATCACAGCAAGTGACCGCTAATTTGCCATATTTGGACGCAGTTTTTGATGGTGGTCAAAATCCTTGTCATTCAATGGAAGTTGCGGCAGATTGGTCCTGAGGTGAATGCTTGGGTATCAGTTTTTTAACTACTGACCATAGAGTATGGTTCAAAAGCGCCATTTGAACGCTGTCGACCTCTATTGCACTCAGCTTTTCGCTGAGCCTTCTCCGAATCTCTGAAAGGAACATTCAGCTCTGTGAGTCTCTTCAATTGAAGTTGGAGCAGATTGGCCATAACACGAATGCTTAAGTATTAATTTTTTTAAACTACTGACCATGAAGGGTATGGTTCAAAAGCGGCGTTGAACGCTTTCGAACACACTTTATCCGTGAAAAAATGGGGTACGGAAAGTCCGGCGTCGGGTCCGGCATCAAAGACGGCGGCTGCCTTTGAATTTAACATCAAGAGTACTTTGCCGGCTAGCCGGCAGTGAAGAGTTCGCTGGCAGTCCGTGTACTTAGAGGCCTTGTCAACAACCAAAAGTAGTCAGCATGGCCTCTAATTACCTCGAAATCAGAGGGTTCTCTTCATGAAGCACACCGCGCCATCAATGCAGAACAGCCATCCAGGATATGCACTAGTACTGTGGAGCCATGGCTCTCTCTCTTCTTTCTTGCAGCCAGGCATATATAATTTTAAACTCAAAAGCTCAACAATATTATGTCCACCTTTTTTGCTTTGCATCCCTTGCTATATTAAGACACAACAGTGTAAGTTTGCGCTCAAGACATCTGAGCGCTGACAACTGCCGTGTTGATAATTGTAAGTGCCGGACCCTCTGCCGGACGTTCCGCCGGACTTCGATCGCCGGACTACCATTTCCCATTCTTACTCTCGGGAAAACGGACCAGAAATGGATGAGAAATCCAGAAATCGAAGCGGCAATCTACCGAATCAAAAAAGCTTTCTTTTAACTATTTTTAGTGAGTGTCAATACTTTTGCAAACAGCTGTATAACATTCTATTGTTTCTTCAATCCAAAAATATCCGTGGATCGGCCCCCCTTGCAGAGCCAGGAATAAAGGAGGGAACACAGATTCACATGTAGCTGGGTCTCGATATGTTCAAGACTGATGAATAACCTACACTTCGTGGAGGTGAGGTTTACATTCCATCTGACATCCAGATATGTTCGGGATTGGGTCGGATTTCCGGTCATTGCAAACTCAGATATATCTGGGTCAGGAGATTTTCATTTCTCGCAGTGATTAGTCTCGGGCCTCTGATCCATGTCACCTAGCTGCCGCTACCAAAAATTGGTGGCCAAATCGGTTTGAAAAACATTTTGGTCTTACACATAGCCACTTCTTTCATTATTTCCCCACCAGTGGGTGACCTCCCGTAAATATTAAAATATTGCAACACAATTTCTGGAGGTGCCAGTGATGCGATCAGTCTGAAAGATATTCGCGCCGTCTGTGACTCTGTGTTTCCCGCAAGCAAAATGATATATTTTTGCATCAATGCAGGACAAAATCCAGTTTATGTTCACCAACTTGTCTCTGGATGTCATCAGCAATTTGTGCAGCATATCTGGCTGGGACGGAATTGGGGCGAAATGCACTGCTTTCATAACATGATTTCGTTAGGTTTAGTATAGAAAAGGTAAGACTTCAAATTCAACGGAAAAGATCTTGGAAATAGCTGATCTTGGATGGGTCTTGCTCATGGTACTTAGGGAAATGACTACAGCCTCGATAGATATGGGCACATCAAGTTCTTGGAGTGCAAGAGAGAGTGGAGTGCTAAATGATTTGTGTCCCAAACGGGATATTTCAGGATATGAATCCGCAACCACCATGTCAGGTAAAAATGTGGGAGGGTATCCTCGCACAGAGGACCCTCGTATAGAGGTACAAGTGTAGTACACACTATATGTGTTGCCTGCTACACATTGTAGCCCAGGCCAGACGTCTGCCCTGAGATGGCGCAAGTCGGACAGCTTCACTCAATCCCCTATCCACCTAAGGTTGATTAACCTTAGACTGGAAGCTGGAACTGACATCTTGCTCACTAGTTCTGGCAACATCTCTCAGTCTACGCCCACCATCGTCACCCTCGACGATGACACAGTGTCTGCGGGGACTGCCGCCTGCTCTTGCCTGCTCCACGGTGCCATCGGCTATTTCACTCCGGGTGAGAAAGTTTTGTAAGTGACGCCATGACTTCATTCGTGATTCTCCACACCGGAGATTCTGGCACCGGTCCATCGCACCGTCCCAGCTTGCAAGTCACGTCCAGGTCGCGTCCAGTCTACCAAGCCATGCTCGGGCTCTAATCAAGTTGCTCCTGTTAGCTGCCTCAACAAAATGTAACTGTGCAATCCATACTTACGCTCACCAACAATTCTAAATGTTCGTAATCGTAATGTGCACCACCCTACCCGAGCGCCGCTACCATCCACAATTCTGCCAGCTCCGTAGTGCGCGCGACCCTACCCAAGCGCCGCTACCTCCAACATTTCTGCAAGCTCCGTAATACGCTCCACCATACCCGAGCTAAGTTATTTTACTTCTCCATCTCTCTTGAATGAGGATAATTCTATTTAGAAACCCCGGTTGCAGCCAGAAACCCCCCCTCTTATTTAGAAACCCTGCTGTCAAAAAATGTTTTGAGGCGGGTTTCTCCGGCCGGGCCACCGGCTAGGAGGTTGTTCAATGCCAAACATTGATCCATTGATCTTTGATCTTGAGGGACAGCTGTCTCTCGTCTCTGTCGCACGGCTCGCACCGATGTAAGAAGTCAAAATTCTTTCATGAACATTGCTTGTTGTGGACTCTGTACCCCCAACCTACCGATCTCTGGCCTTCAGCGACCCTCGAGACACTGCACGAGATGGATAACAATGCTAATAGACAGCACTGTGAAATGCATTGGATTCGGGAGCATTCAGTTGGCGTCGGGTACAAGAAATATTTGCATTTTCTCGCTGCACGATCTGGCGTTGGCATGGGTCCCTTTGTCCTTGCGTCGAGTATGGTTTGGAATGGTGAGGTGCTCTGGCATTTATTGATATATTTCTGACACGTACGCGCTTTTTCAGGAATGCTTTCTACCAATCGTAGACACCAATACAATGTCCTGTCATTTAGTCCCTCAATTTTTTTTTTCTTTTCAAATTCTTCAATGGCACTGCAGCAAGCTTATACAGTGTCTCTACACTCAAGGGGCGAGCTTGCCCATTCTAACTTCTCGCCATGTCGTTTTCCAAGTACATGACACCGGCGGCCACTCTCAAATATTCTCCGCACTATTTTGCCTCACTTACCTTTGCAGGCGCTGAAGAATTGCGATTTCGAGCATCATAGAACAATGGTGCTTCAGCAATGATATTCCAACTACAGCTGCCGGAACAGTCATTCAGCCTGGCGAGCACATCCCACGCTTCCAGGACCTGCATCCCATTGTGCGAGAAATAGAGAAGGCATTTGCAGATGGCGCCCGTTCTGTTAGCCTCGTATTGAATGTTGGTGGTCAACGCTATGACTTCCAATTCCACTTCTCGAAGGTACGTCGCAGCAATCATCATTCTGAATACTTGATGAACTTTTCAGATACGTCTACTTGTTGCCATCAATGACAACTACCCTGCCGTCTTGAGAGCACACAATGTGTTCCGACACACCATTTCCAACAATCTTCTTTCGTCTACGGCCCTCGATAATTTTGGTGGTTTACGAATCTTTGCTCCGATTGCTGGCTTCAAGATCACGGACTTCCCGCTATGGAAGCTTGCATGTCTCCTCGGAGAGACGTGGTTGGAGGAGGATGTCGTTAATGCTCTTCTGGAGCTAGCGTATCTTCAGGAGACCTGCAATCAACCAATGATCCTTCACGCATTCTCCTCCCCAAATCCTTCTCAAATGACATCAACTATCTGTTCCACGAGAATCCCAAACTCCGTAGCGCCAATCTCCATTAAGTTCGTCGTCGTCTTCGAGCCATTCCCTCTGCCAGTCTCCTTTGTAACATGGAGAGGTGATCATTTCTCCAGCTACCGATATGAGACCCGCTCGCCCTTGAATTTACATCACGGGGATTCAATGGGACGTCCGGCCAATGACAACATCTGGAGCACACTGGTCACCAGGTCCCTCGTCGTATTCTAGAAGATGGGATCACCACCGCCAAGGCCCACAATCCGGCAGTTGTGGGATTGCGGCAGTGAACTTTGTAACACTCGGGAGCAGTACCTCGAATACTGCCCCATGGACAGATGTGTCTTCTCCTGCATTCCGATGCAAGTCTATTCCGGACCTTGTCGTCTATCATCTGACTTGCATTCACCATGAAGCAGTAAGTTGTCTTATGCGACTATGTTTGATATTCCTTATTGACGAACTTGTTAGCCAGTCGAGGGGCTGGCTCGTACCATGCCTAATTGCCCTGCCGGCATGGAGGAATTGAACATTCTGGATGACGGCCCTGTCAGCTTCAACGATTTCAATCTTCACCGTCCAACTGTAAGTTATTTATCCTCAAGACTATTTAAACAACTGGCTGAATCCTATTTGCTAGATTGACCATCCAATCCACTCATTCTGGGAGAATGTCAAGAAGGAGCCTCTTGTCGAGCTTCCGGCACCCCCAAAGGTAGAATTTCCACTTTCTACCGTCAACATTTACTTATCATATTTATATTTCAGCCTTCATCGTCGCAACGCGTTCCTCCACTTCCCAAATTAGCAGGTGTTTCTGTCAACCCAGCCGTAATTATTTTGGATTCAGATTCCGAGGAAGGCAGCGACGACGACTCAGTCATTGACTTGACCTGTTCGAGCCCAGTCATAAAGCAAGAGACCACCATTGATCTCACCCACACTTCGCCTTCTCCACTTCTTTTGGCTGGAATGATCGTGTTACAGGACCCAAATGAAGATGCGAATGATATTGTGGTGATCTCGGACCTTCGCCCGATCTGTTCCGCCTCTTCTACCCAGCCACAGAAGCCGAAGCTCGAGCCTCTCTCCAATATATCCAATTCACAGCGGCCTCCTCTCCAAATCATCGGGGATATCAATATTGGCAAGACCTACAACTCATTTGAAGAAGAGCAGGCAGACATTTACGCCCTCGAAGCACGTCGGGGCCATATCTGGCAGATTGCACAAACCAAGAAAGTAAACGATGTCCCCAAGCGAATCACTCTTCGCTGTAACCACTACTACCAACACACCCCCAGCCATCTGCACACCATCAATCATAGATGCGGCAAATCCATCAAGACCGACTGCATGGCCCATGTAAATCTTACGCGTTCTGCCGCCGACGGAACATGGCATGTGTCGTTCACTGATTGGATGCACAACCATTCACCCCAAATTCCATCCGGTGGCTGTCCCACGGCCTCCAACCGTAGCACAACGCGAGTTGGTCAATAAATTTGCCAACAGTACCTCCAGTAACTTCTCACGGAGCCAAGTCGGTAAAATCCTCCAGGAAACCTTTTCTGATCACATCTTCGAGCCCCGCCAGATTTCCAACCTACTCAACGCTGCTCGGAGCGAAGCTCGACGCGAAGTAGAACGTCTCGGCGGGGATGCTGCATCCATTCTTGACTCGCTAACAAAGAAGGCAGAAGCGGAACATAGTTGGCGATACTCAGTCCGGCTCAATAGTGACCAGGTACTCTTAGTTCCTTTACCACCGCTTTCGTTCTGACACATATTTTGCTGGTCTAGGTCCTTATCGGAATTTTCTGGCAATCTCCAGCACAGGTTGATCTCACCAGGCGTTTTTATGATGTTCTTCTCAATGATGACACCTATAATTGCAACCAGTATGGTGTGTTGCCATTTCCCTGCATACTTTGACTTCTCTGACAGTATATTTGTCAGGTTATCCTCTCGACATCGGCATTGTGATCGATAATTTCGGGAAGTCTCGTAACACATGGTACGCACTCCATGAAAAGGAGGACACTGAGACCCATGTCTGGGTTCTGCAAGAGCATTTGAAGGTGGCTGGATGCGAGCCAGTAGTCTTTGGTTCCGACAAACATCCTTCGCTCATCTCCGGCGCCAGCCGTGCAATGCCGACCGCGCTCCATATATATTGTCTTGGTCACCTGAACACCAATGTCGCTCACAATCTGCGTGCCAAATTGGGCCCTGATTGGACGGTTTTCCAGAAAGATTTCTGGGTAACTTATCGAGCGGTGTCTCCAGACGAGTTTGAGCGTCTTTGGAAGCATCTCATATCGACCCACCCGGCTACTCAACAATACCTCGATGCTGAACTGTACCCATGTCGTCAACGTTGGGCATTAGTCCAGTTTTAAGCGCAGGGGTCCGATCAGGGTTCGCTCTTATTACATAATCACGTTTTGAGGCCCTTGCTCCAGTCCTTGAACCTCAGATATATCCTCGGTAGAATATTAGAGGTGTTTTCTGTGCACCCAAATTTTCTCAGATTTTTTGAGCACCGTGGGCCGAAGCTATTGACGAGCGAAGTTGATGGGTTTTTGGCACGTTGATGTCCCATCGTAGTGAAGTATGAGCTACGGTGTGGATTCAAGGACCATTTAAAAAAATTCAAAGCAGCAGATCATCTCAAAAAGGCTCTAATATTGAGTTCCACACCAAGAAAACAGAGAAAAAGGTGCTGCAGAGCGAAAACGACCAAAACGCAGCTAAGCGAAGATTATGTAATAAGGGCGAACCCTGATCGGACCCCCGCGCTTAATCACAGACTTCAATCAACCGAAGTACGAGGTTCATTTGATTGAAGCGTCTGGCTCTGAGAGACTAGTTGGGCATGGGCGTGGATTGGAAGTACTTTTACCGCAGGTGTCAGGACCACAGGTCGGGTAGAGTCTGAGAATCGGGTCAACAAGATCATTGGAGGGCCGAAGAAGTCATTACTCCTGCTCTTCAATGGCCTCAACGAGCGCACAAACAATCAGACTGAGAATGATCTCATCAGACAACGTCAAGTAAGTACACTCAATTATTTTCTATTTATTCTCTCTCAACCAAAATTAACAGTCTTCTCGCCGGCATCATGTGGCAAACTTGGAGTCTCTTTTCCTCCCCATTATTAAACTACTACAGAAATACGCTGGGCCTTTTGCAAATGAGAAATGTCGCCGTGAGATGGAGGAGAGCATGTTTAACACCGTGGAGGTCGTTCAGCTGCCGTCTGGTGCTCGAGACTGGGTATGTCTTCATTTCTACCATTCTTGCGGGTATCTAATATTGTTCAAGGACACCTATTCGTTTCAAGTTGAGAAGGAAGTAGGATTTTCACCCCAAGATGATGATACGGTGATTGCTTCTTCCCGTCTTCAGACTCAAGTCACTGACCTGAGTCCTCATAGCGCATGATTAACACATTTGAGGACGACAAAGCATACAGTATAGTAGGGTTCCTTGGATACCCACTTTGATGTTTCTACTGCCGAGTCTGCAATGAAAAGAGATAAAATATGAATTTAAGTTTGTAGATATTAGAACATACAAGACAGACCTCCGCTTCGCTCCGGCATGTGAGGCGAATGACGAGAATGAAAAGTATATGTATTGTACATGTACATGGTGTACAGAATATCGCTACAAAGGGGGTGGATTAGCTTACATTTCTTGCGATTGGGTTGATTTTGGCATTGGCCACGGTAAAAGGCTCGGCCCGACTCTGAAGCAAAGTTCGAAGTCGATTTCCTAGGGGTAATAAAGAGTGTTAGAAGTCCTGTCTTCAACCGAATAGCGAAGGGCGAGACAAACACTATACATGCCAGTAATTCAAGAATTTCGTCCTCCAAGAACGAATAGTAAACCTGCTGAGTCTGATCGGCGTGATTAAATAATGTTGTATCACGATGTGCCAACATGTAGTCGTCCATCTAATTGTAGAACAACAAAGGCCGACAGTAGGCTAGATATTCTGCATCGTATCAAATGCAGAGGAATTTTGCGTCGAAAAGCCGAGGAACCGAGCGCGGGCATTGATTTGTCAAGTCAAATCGCAATGAAATGAACCAATAAAAAGATCGTTGAATTTGTCGGACGACCAGGAAAGTAGTAATTAGCCACCCAAGGGAGTCGGAACGGTGACAGAAGATGAAACAGTTAGGAACATGGACGAGCGGAGAAGGGATATTGATGACCGCAGCCCACAGCCTCTGAGTGCATCTTTGGACCAGTTGTTTGAAAAAAAACTGATATTGATACCCGCCACAATCCAGCTAGAGCAACCTTGAGGGCGAGAGCGAGGGGAGACGTAATTACAGTGGTGCCAGCACGGAAATACCCCAGAATTAGTTGAGTTGATTTGATTAAAGGAAGGTGCCCAGCAGTAGACAGAAGTGCTAGAGGATCTGGGCCAGAATCAATCCGAGAAAGAATGTTGCAAGGTACAGTACTTTGAGGACGAGAGCAAGAGCGCAAGATCCCCAGTCCGACGAAAGGCAATACACCTGTTTTAGATGTCGAGAATCTTCGGGCGGACTGCGTGGCCCCCGGCACGATAACAATGGAGTCGGCTGCGCCGTAGGCGGCAGCGACTGCGGTAAACTGCGTCTTGTCTGCGGGTGCGGGTGGGTCAGCTGTTAGCAGACTGTTCTGGTTCAGACTGCGGGGGAGTCATTTGAAGTTGAGAAGGGAGGGTAGGATTCCAGGGCGGGAGGGAAGGGGATATTGAGGGGATAGGCCAGATGGGGATGAAATCAAAGAGATAGAAAGAATCTGAGGACGAGAGGAGAGGGAAACAAAATGGACGTAAACCTACATGGAGAATTGCATCGCCGAGTGAGCACTAACGGTGGGTCCAATGCCAAGAGAGGAGCGAGGCAAGATGGAGCAATTTCTTAGCACACGGTGAGATAGCGTCAGGATTTTTTGCCCTGTGGAACGAATTGGTTGCGTTGCTGTTTCGAATGCTTATGTGCAGACTGTGGATTAATGCGAGAATGTTGATCTTTATCCACGTCACGGTGATTCGGCCGTAGTGAGAAGATCTTGCGGCACAGTGAGAGAATAACCGCGGCGCAGTGAGAGACGTGCTGCAACTGTACTGAATGGAGTTGGGTATCGTCAGCTAACGAATGCCGCGCCTGCAGGGGAGGAGAAGTAAAATAACGGAGATAGTGCCACATGGGGCTATTGCACCGCCGAGTGAGCAAAATCTTAAAGAAAGGTTAATTAATGGTGAGCCAGGCTGCAGAATTTCACCAATTCAGTGGGTAAAAATGTAGCCAAATTAAAAAAAGTTACTCTCGACAGGCGATCAGTCACACATCGGGTTCCTTGGATAGCGTGACGTCACACATCATTCGGAACCATCGGTTCTTTTCGGTTGCCTTTTGGCGCCTATTCTCGCGACCCTTGAACACGGTCGGGTTCCGGTTTAGTGCGAGACATCGAGCCGGCCAGCGTCGTGTTGGTTAATAGGCGTGGTCAGGAAGATGAATGATGACGTGTCAATAAATATATCAGGTGTCATCAGAGATGTCACGCCTTTCGCAGCCAGACGCATCAATCTCGGTCGAATTATCCAACTTTTTAAGGGAAGTTTGTAGCCAAGAGGGTGAATTTTCATAAGGAAAATAGTTGAGGCCAATGGTGGCCGGGTTAATACACAATTGATGAGAAGGAAAGTGATTGATGGCTTGATTGGGTAGCGAGTTATACCAAATGTCCTCCCCTTTAAGCACCAACGCGCCTCCGGGCCTGAAATTTATTTGGTAGACAGGGCTAGAGTGCATAATGTACAAGAGGTAAGAATTTCGACCTCGGAGGATGCTTGGGAGTTTTTAAAAAAAGAATACCCAAGGATGTCTCACTATCCAAGGAACCCTACTATACTGTATATCAATGCAAAGTGGTTGATAAATTTGATTCGACAGCGAAGCCTCCGTGTCAAGCATCTCATTCACGTTCTTCATCGGGTCACGGGCGCTGCTCACTATGTTGTCCTACTTCGAGATAGCAGGTACCTCTGTGATTGTTGCATGGACGCAAACCTTAGGCTTGTTTGTCGTCATTTCTTTATCCTTTGGGTCACAATCTAAGACCTGTCATTTAATCTCAGTTTGATTTGTGCGCGGTTAGTTCCAAATCTGCTCTTTCTACATTCAGATGTTTAATACACCCACAGCTGGTATCAGGATCCCACTATCGACCTTCAAACTCTGCCTGCCGTTACAAAGCAGCGCAAAATTTAGCCAGAATCCATTCGCCTCGACTTAAGGCCTATCCCCCCTCCTGACTTTGGCCTGACATTGCCGCGGACACTTGCGAAAGATCCAGTGTTCACTTCGCAGGGCGGCAATCCCGCCGAAACCCTGCCTGCTCGGGAGGTGTTCCACGAGATTCAAACAGCAATTTGCCCACTCGTGACTCATGTCCAGACAAGAGAACAGGTCGACGACTTGTTACAAGTCTCGACAGGATCAGGTATGGTGTCTGGCTCACCAAGATGATAATGATTTTGCTAACTGCCATACAGACATGAAGCAAGCCAGCGGACATCTCGTGGGACCATTCACGATCCGCCGGTCGTCTGGCACAAGGGACGCCCCTGGACACAACGTCTCACAGGTGCTACGGAAGGCAGACCTACTGGTGGAGGTGGCCAGGCCGCTAAACGGCGACAGGACGACCAGCTCGAAAAGGAAAATCTCAGTGACCAGCCCCGATGGAAGAAAACGAGGCGTCGTTGTGCTCTGTGCCACCAAGAGGAGCACAACCGCACAACATGCTCACTTGGCCGGGTATAGTGGTATCGCACCAAATGTAATGTCACAGTAAAGAAACTTTGTCAAGTCTTACAAGTGTCGCAAATTGCTGACTCTAAACACTGACTTCATTGGAGGTTTTGAAAGCGTTCTTTCAACGTTCTGAATTCTCTGAGTGATCAAATACCGCTTATGTCGGTCATCGATTGTGCACGCCTTGTGAAAGCGACTTTGAAGGCAGCCTGAAGTGAAAATTTGAGGACAACAGAGTTTGAGATGCAATGAAGATGTATATTGGAGTCCAAGATCAAGCAGAAAAGGACACAGGAAAGGTCAACAAGGCGCCGCAGGCGAAGGTGGTGGAGGGAAGAAAGAAGTATATCGATCGCACCTGTCAGAATCTGTTGTCCGAGGACATCCAGACCAAACACGATCACCTCCGGCGACGGGCCAACTCAAGAACCCGGGTTTCTGCATAGAACTTAAAATTTTTGTGGGGGGTTTCTGGCTGCAACTGGGGTTTCTGAATAGAATTATCCCTTGAATGAATACACTTCTGCAAGCTCCGTAATGCGCGCCATCCTACCTGGACAGCACTACCCCAAGAATCCTGTCAGCTCAGTAATGCGCACGACCCTACCCAAGCACCGCTACCTCCAACATTTCTGCAAGCTCCGTAATACGCTCCACCGTACCCGCGCCAGGTTTTATTTTACTTCTTCATCTCTCTTGAATGAATACACTTCTGCGAGCTCCGTAATGCGCGCCATCCTACCCGGACAGCGCTACCCCAAGAATCCTGTCAGCTCAGTAATGCGCACGACCCTACCCAAGCACCGCTACTTCCAACATTTCTGCAAGCTCCGTAATACGCTCCACCGTACCCGAGCCAAGTTTTTATTTTGCTTCTCCATCTCTCTTGAATGAATACACTTTTGCAAGCTCCGTAATGCCCGCCATCCTACCCGAGCAGTGCTACCCCCAAGAATCCTGTCAGCTAAGTAATACCCGCAACCCTAACCAGACACCGCTACCCTCAACATTCTATAAGCTCCATAAAACGCGCCACTGTATCCGAGCCAATTCAAATTATTTCTCCATTTCTCTTGAACGAAGCCTTAAAACCCCAAGAGCACCAGGATTTGCACTCACACCCTCATTGCTACAACGCTGTCGGATCTCACTTTATCTGCTAGCCTCCGCAAACGCAAAAACAACCTCACTACATCGCCAGAGGAACCTCTATCAACGGATTCGCTCGGAGCCACCAACACCCAACGAACAACGCGCCCTTTTCCAAATGGGTACGCTCATTCCGTTCTATAACCCTAATGTGAATTTAATACTAACCCACAATAAGCTGACGAGGATCCACCTATGAATAATACTCAGAACCGTAATCTTGGCCCTAATAATCCTCCTCCCCGCCTTGCGCCCCAGATTCTAAGCGAGGTCAACGGTGTGACTACACTCGACAATGACCAGCAGTACACCACGCCCCCCGTCTGGTGGTTTCCCCATACCGCAGATGGTGGAATCTGTCTGAAGGAACACCACGGAAGCGAGCCGCGTCGCTCTTCGCACCGAGAAGGGTCCAAAAATCTGGACCCGCACCTCCCGTGGCTCAGCCAGGGACGACCTCCAGGCCATCGCAGCGAAGATTGTCGCCACTGCTCGCAAAATGTCTGGTGATGATCGTATCAACATAATCGCTCCCATAGAAAAGGCGCCTCTTGACGAGAGGTATCACTTTCACTATCTTCATGTATTTTTGACTAATCTCACATTTCCATCAGATCCCCCGCCCCCTATCATTATCTACTTGTTGACGGCGACGAGGCTGCCATGTCTTTCCTGACAGCAACCTCCCTCTGTGCCACACCCAACGTCCAATTCTTTGCTGAGCCATTTGATATTCCCCTCCCAAGTTATATCGCCACCCTCGAGGGTTTTGCTTGCCAGGACTCCCCTGACTCCAACGCCACTATTGCGACCGCGATTTTGCGCCAGTTGATGGCTCATCAGCACCTCGTCGACTACCTCGTGCAGCACGCCAAACTCCATCACGGCCAGTCCGCCGCTGACTTGGCGGCCGAGGTTCTCAACTCTGTCACTGTCTACAGTTTGAGGATGGCTCACAACAAAATGACTTTTTATATGGTCTGGAACTTGTGCGTGCACACTATTCATCCAACAACATGACTAATTGACTATTTTGCCTCCTCAGGTATGTTAACCCACCGGACATGTCCCTTGATCTCTGGATGGGTTGGTGCGCTATGGTGCGTAACCTGACGTTCGAAATTCACCGCTTCGGACACGGACGAATTCGCACGGGCGACGCCCAGTTTAAATGCACTGAGTGCAAGTTGAACGACCATCCAACGGGTCTGTGTTCAATCACGGCCATCCCCAGATGGTTTGGAGTCTCCTTCGCCACCGTGGCTGCTGATGATAAAACCTTTTCTGACCTCAATAATGGATATCATCCCCCGCCATCGTCACCTGCTCCGTCGTCATCCAAAGGTCGCGGTCGTGGCACTTATCACCGCGATGACAACACTCAGTCGCACCTCTGCGTATACAAAACTATGTTGAAAGATTTAATGCCTCATACACACTAAAGACATAATTATACCCTTCGTTATATACACAGGACAATATTATCCCTATTATTAATATCTTGTGCGAGCTCAGAACTCCGAAGAACTCAGAATGAGAATGTAACAAAATGTTTCGCATGTGTGCTGACAAGTATGTAGGTATTTGACATCTCTGCTCATGAACGAGCAGAGAGACACTCCCTACCCGTGTACACGTATTGGGGCCCAACTTTACTGACTGTGCAGCTTTTGCTGTGCAGGACAGGAAAGCCCCGGGTGTCTTTTCTTCGTCAACATTGAACAATAGCCTTTTCAGGCTTGAACAAACTGTGGCCGAGAGGCTCAAGTCCATTGGTGATGTTATCTTCAGCCTACACTGAACTAACCTCTTGTCTTTCGGACAAGTTCCCTGAGCGTGCCCTCGGTAATAATGGTCGCCCCCCACCGACAACTGGTTGATTTCAGTGGGTTAAACCAACCACTTCTTTACAATATTTTACAGGAACCCCGTTCCTACAACCCATGGGCGAAAATTCTGGCGATGGTAACGGCACTCCACAATTCGGAGGGGCCCATGATTTCGCCGTCGATCGTGCCCTTGACACGCCTACCGACCGTCTGAGCGCGAGCAAAACCTAAGAAGGTAAGCAGCACAAAGAGGGCAGAGGAGGTAAAATGCAAGAGGGACAAACAAGCTGGTACCGTGGCTGGCAACCGAGCGACCACGGAGTACTAAAGGGGAAGAGCGGGCGAGAGACGAGGGACAAGAGACGTAGGCGTGGGCAATGAACGGGGGAGCGAGAGCGAGACGAAGCGAGTACAAGAGCGAAGGCGAGGGCGAGAGTAAGGGCTAAAGACTTAGTACTGGACTGTGGGGAAAACCAAGTGATTTTATTGTAAATAGCTCGAGAATAAATACAGAGAGTACAGAAGGAGTAAGGATGAAAGTAAATGGTACCAGGTACTGTTCCAGGGCAGTGGCGGACGTCAGGTCCATGAAAAATGCGCATATAAGTACAAGATAGGTCAAGACTAGGGACTTTAATAAAGGCAGGGGCAGTGATCAAGGTACGGAAGGATTGAATCAGGTAAGAATGAGTAATAAAGGGGAAGTAACTGTAAACAAGGTGGTTGATGCCTAGAATGGGAGCGGCGCAAGTGAAACGCGGTGTATCAGACGGTGTTGAACCGTGGGAATCTTGGCACGGAATGAGCCGAAATGGCTGTATACGGGTTCAGCGCGCAAGCGTGCGCAACACCCTCGATGATGAATTTTGGAGTTTGGAAGACGGACCTTCCAGAGCCAGCATACAAGCTGGCCAGCACCCAAATGGTGCGGAAGATAGCCCGACATCAGGGAACAGCGTACATGCTGGTGTGCACATAGCACCTCCTCATATTGATGAACAAATGGAAGTCAACCATGACATACCAATGAACAGATCATATAGATCCTTGCCTCATATGGCGGCTCTCTCATCCGCAGGTCTATCTCAACGGCTGCGGCGTCAATTGAACAAACAACACCTTGATCGGGACCCTAACCGTCAGGTCATGAAAACCAAAATTAACTGCAGATCCAAAGGTGCAATAAAAATCGGAACACTGAACATGCGTGGTCGTTACCACGAAGGAGAAGACAAATGGTTTCATGTTAACCAAATTATGCGAGATAAGCGCATAGGGGTCCTCGCACTTCAAGAAACTCATCTCTCGCAAACTGAATGCGATAATTTGAACAAATTTTTTGAACGAAATCTCGCGATTTTTTCATCAATTGACCCGGAAAATCCGAACGCGAAAGGAGTTGCAATAGTTCTCAATAAGCAAATGACGAATGTCAGATGGATGTAATGATTGAGGGTAGAGCAATAATGCTGACCGTCTCATGGCACAGAGACCTCACCTTGCGCTTCCTCGCAGTTCACTCCCCGAATAATCCATCTGATAATGCAACGTTTCTCGAGACTCTACAAACCATAATGGAAAAGATGCCCAGTGCCGACTTTATTCTAGGAAATTTCAACATGGTTGAAGAGGCCCTTGATCGCCTACCTCATCACAGGAACGCTCAAATTGTATCAGACGCGATGTCAACCCTGAAGGACAAGTTCGACCTATGTGATGGATGGCGGTACACATACCCAGATTTCCTGAACTACTCATTCCTACAGAAGTCGTCAGGCTCACAGTCGCGAATTGACCGAATCTATGTCCCGTTTGGATCCCTGATAGATTTATCAGACTGGAAGATCGAAACCTGTGCTCTGCCTACCAATCATAAACTTGTTTCAGTCAAGTACACCTGTGGTAAACTCCCCTTCATTGGACGTGGCAGATGGAGCCTCCCACTGCAAATTCTGAAAGACAAGGAGGCCATGGAAAAGATTCAGAAACTCGGCAAAGCTTTGGAAGACGCCATTGAGCGATGCAAATTTCGCAGAAATGAATCTGATAATCCGCAAGTTCTGTTCAAGAAATTTAAAGACGATGTGATCCAAGTATGCCGTGATCGAGCGAAGAAGATGATGCCTGCAATTGACAGAGAAATTGAAGAGTTGAAATCAAAGCTATCCAAGGTCTGGAATGACCCTAATGAATCCGAAGAACAGAAAATTCTGGTGGGACAAGTCTTCGGGGAGGAAATCTACGCCTGGAACGCAAACACCACATGCGAATTCGAGATAATATTGCAGCAAGGAATCGTTTAGACGATGAGACAACTGCGACAAACCATTGGACCCATTCGAATAAAGTCAAGGCACCTCGTGACACGATGCGCGCCCTACAAATACCCGGATCGAACCCTCCTGAGTATGTAACCCGATCGGACCTGATGTCTAAACTGGCTCGCGACTACCATGAAAACCTTCAGAATGAGGGCCTCATCACTCCGGCGGAACAACAACGGGCGACCGAGAGGACCTTTGAATCCGCGGAAGCAAAACTATCGACAGCTGATAAAGCTGAAATGGCAAAATTTCTCACTCAAGCGGACGTTGAAAAGGTCTTGAAAATTCTACCAAATGGTAAACCACCTGGCATTAATGGGCTACCTTATGAGTTCTGGAAGAAGTTCCACGATATATTCCGCCAATGCAGATCTGCCACAAAACCCTCTGATGTCGCTGGGACTCTAAAAGAAGTTTACAATGATATTGAAAGATTCGGTGTTCTTGGCCAGACAGATTTTGCCGAAGGTTGGCTCTCTCTCTTGCACAAGAAAAATGACCCACGAGATGTTGGAAATCATCGGCCAATAACTCTACTCAATTCTGATTATAAAATTTTCACCAAGGCGCTCTCACTGAAATTGGCGGAAACAGCCCCCATGGTTATCCACAGGGACCAGGCCGGCTTTGTACCAGGAAGAAGTATCATTGACCAAGTGAAATTGATCGAGGCGCTCATAAACTATGCAGAATTTGAAGAGGTAAACGGAGTCATAGTGGCTCTTGACCAAGAAAAAGCCTATGACAAAATCAAACACAACTACCTGTGGGAGGCGTTGAACCAAGCAAATTTTCCGAACCATTTCACCAATATTGTTAAATCCTTATACGAGAATGCCTACACATTTGTGATCATTAACGGCGTTAAAAGCACAAAATACAAGGTGACTCGAGGGGTTCGACAAGGGGATCCACTCTCATGTCTACTGTTCAACCTTGCTATTTAACCACTCGCCCAGATGATACGGGCTTTAAAACTTCATGGTTTAAGATGTGAGGGCCTCGAATACAGAGTAATAGTCTCACTCTTTGCTGATGATACAACTGTATATTTATCGGAGAAAGATAAATACACTGACCTCGACAAAATCCTCCAATTATGGTGCAAGACATCTGGTGCAAAATTCAACATATCTAAAACACAAATTATTCTGATCGGTTCGGCTGAATACAGGAAGACTGTGTTGGAAACTCGGAAAAAAGACCCGACCAAACGCCTCTCCCAGAACACATTAATATAGCAAAGGATGGTATGGCAACTAGAATTCTAGGAGCCTGGCTCGGAAACGCAGTAGAAAACATCTCCGTTGGACACCAACAGTCGAGAAGATTAAAAGAAGCCTCAACAACTGGAGTAAATCCTTTCCAACCCTTGAGGGTAAAAAGAAAATAATACAAATGACTGTGGCCGGGATGTCACAATATTTGACTTCAGTCCAAAGCATGCCAAAAGCTATAGAAGAACGCCTTAATAAATTAACAAGATCCTTCCTGTGGGGAGAGAATAAACGGGCTTCCTTGAATGGGGATATACTTTCTGAACCAATAATTTCGGGCGGAAAAGATATGGTTTGCCTTCAAGATCGCAATAAGGCAATTGGCCTGAAGCTTTTACAAAGACACCTAAATAGAGACGTTGCGCAAAAGCCGCACGTGGGAATATCCTTCTTTTGCTCCGGAGCATCACTAGGACTCTCAAATAGCCTCTTTTGACCACCAGAGCAAAGAAAGAAAAAAAGCTGCATGTGGTGAGTTTGCGCCCCAAAAAAGCTGCATGCGACTTTGCGCAACATCTCTAATTTCAGCCCCACAAGACCAACTTGGGCTTACTTCACAGACCGTATATTAGCGAGAAATATACCTATATCCCCAGTCATATCTTCAGACGTGCGCATTAACCCCTTCCTCCAGACCTGGTCCCCATTATTTCTCTCCAACTGTGAACCCTGTAAATGTCTTTTGAAATCTGCATCTGAATTCAATGTTAAAATGGACGGACTATATATTGATGAAAATTGAAGTTACAGATGCCAATATGGTTTCACATTGTGGTTAACTCTGAAATAGAGAAATTGAACAACTCGAAAGCTTCAAAATGCCTTCGAAAGACTCATGATATATACACAGTCAGAGATGTATGGAATATGGTCCGCCGGGAAGACCTAAATCGACCACATTACCGGAGACTTAATTGTGCTTGTAGCATGTGCAAGAATGACAGAATCTTAGGGTGCACAAAACCTTTCTTATGTCAAGAGGAGGCAAGAAAAATCATGGACTGCATACATCCAAAATGGGATCCCCGGACGCAGACTTAACCAACACCATCTCGCTTTGACCTCCGAAGAAACATCCGATTTCGAGAGAAGAAACCAGTCATTTTCGACCAAAATATAACTGTGGAAAAAGATCGATCCCTTGCCTTCCGTGCATTCATAACTAAGCCCAGGCATAAATGACCTGCAGACCAAATTAACCTTATCCAAATTGATATTCAACCAAATATAACAGTTTATATTGCCGGAACATTCAACCTCGATAAAGATGGTGATTATGAAGCCGGTGGGAGAGTCTGGATTGCTCCTGATGACATGAGGAACAGACCGGTTGGAGTTCCGCCAAATCTGGCGAGCCGTAACAGTGGTCAGTTGGCCGCCATTCTGCACATAATTCAAAATACACCTGTTAGTACAATCTTGAATTTTCGATTGAATTCGAGGTACTTGATTTGTATACTTACTATATATATGGCCGAGTCTGAATCAGACGGGTGGATAGGTGAAAAGGACAGAACCCTTTTCATGGCAATCATAGCTGCTCTCCATGTGCGAGGAACAAAGAGTACCTTCTGTGAAGTTGAGACCACGAGTAACTGGCAGAAACTATTGAAAGCATTAGAACTTGCAAAGAATGCAATTTCAGACTACCCCGATGAGAACATTGTGGACCCAGATGATCTACTATCCGATGTGCCGCCTCGGTATCAGTTACAGGGAGTCAATGTCGCTAAAACCAGTCAGACATTATTTTACCGGGCAATTAGAGCTACAAAGCCCAGTGTTGAGCACATTGAAGCTGAGATCCATAACAGATGGTGCATGAACATGCAATTGAAAATGGATCAGTTGCTAACAGATAGGTTGTGATACAGAAACAGAGCCTTAGATATAAGGAAAGTCCTATGGACCTGGGATGGTGTCCTGATGGACAACAAAAACCTGCCAGATAATTGGATCTGGCAGTCTGGGGTTTTAGTGGGTATAGGTAAATTCTGTCCTCTGGGATGGAATCGCTAGTTGCTAGCGACACCTACCAAGTCCCACACTGCCTGTTGATGGGCGTGCATAAGTGCATCTCCCCAGGGGGCTGAGTAGGAAAAATGCGGGATCTTTCCTGAAACCAGTGCAAGGGGTGACCTGATGAGATCAGTGTGCACACTCTCCTTTCACTCCACCAAAAAAAAAAAAAAAGTTTATTCGGTTTATTTGAGGGGTAGGGACCCCTCGGATAGATTCAGAATTATTGTGTTGATGGGAGAAAAAACATTAGCCATCTTGAGGAGATACAGTTGATGTCCGGTGATTGCCAAAGGTCGAGAATACTCTGGGGGATTATTTGTTGCTATTTTCAAATATAATGACATGAAAAAAAAAAAAGAAGAAGTTTGAAAGGTTGGGAGGTCAAGCATTCAATTACCAGTCAGAGCGGCTGTTTTTGATAAGCATGACCAAACAACATGTCCCATCTCTAGGCTGGTGCTGACACTGCCTCTCTATCATACCACCACTATGCCAAACTGCCGGATTAGCAATGACCTTAAGAAGGCTATTGTCACAATCAAGTCTCTTTTTATCTAATCTCATCTGATCTAGCCAGGCTAGTGGATTGGTGGTGAGACTTCGACTAGAGCTTGAGAGGAGAATCAAATAAAAAGCTAAAGAACTACAGCATACTACTACTTGTATGTATACTGTACTTGAGTGGCTGTATGAACAGTAACTACAATAATCTAAATGAAGGTGAACATGAGGATCATGTCCAAAGGTGATCAAAGATGAATTGAAATGTCAATGTCATGTCAAAGGAAATCAAAAGGAAACATGTTGTAACCTGGAACCATGTGTTCTTACAAACATGATTAAATATGCATGTTTGATGTGTGCTTGATTAGCCAATCATGGGAAACACTCAGAATATTTCATTGCAAAAAGCCCATGGGGTTATCTTGAAACATCAATGAAAATAAACCTTATCATATTATCTCTTCTGTCTGGCACTTGTCCACATTATCTTGTCACGTGTCAGCACCTAGATAAGGTGGAACAATTAGGCTCAAATCATCACATTCCCCCACCCCTTAAGGGTTGATGTCCTCAGCGACCTCAGATCAGGGTTGTATCATCAATGACTTCTTCAAAGTCATTGATTATTGGATTATTTAATTTCTTTGTTGAATACTGTAAGGTCTCCACCTTTGGCCTGCATCAATGGATTAAATAATCTTGGTATCCCTTCAGAGATATCGGTAAGGCACAAATCTTTATATTGTGCTTCTTTTGATATTCTTTGAGCATTTATCCACATGCATCAGGTGCTTTCTTGGTTCCCATGTTCTCTCCACAACTGAGTAACACCTCATATTCTTCATATACTGATATGATTTTGGGAGGCAGTCACTTTTCTCTCCTATGCTCCGGCAGTTCCACATGAGGTGTGAGAATATCTTCATTATATACCAGATGTGACTTGTTTGTTTCTGGTAGTCTAACTTCATATGCTCCTGCTTCAATCTTGTCTAGGACTTGGTACGGTCCTACACATGTGTTGTCAAAATTTTTTTTGTCAGCCAGTCTGTTTCTATGTGCTGTCCCTTGACATAGACTTTACCACCAATGTTGATCTCTGGTGCATCTCGATGATGCACATCATGATACCTTTTCATGGTTTTTGATTAAAAGGCGTGGAAAATAGACAGAATTTGGGGAGATGTTGGTCCAGCATGTGAGTGACATAAATGGTATGCAAAGACATGGTGATATGGTGTAGTGGTATATGCCTGGATGTGTTCAGACAAATATATGTTCAGTGGTCTTAAGTTCAACCCTTGCTAAGGGTGGTTTTTTCCTTTTTTTTCTTTTTCAAGCTTTTTGTGTATATGGGGGTGATCAGCTAAACCCAACTATTAAGGCACAATAATATTCTGACTGACAGGCCAAGCCCAAGAATTTGGGGAAATAATATTCTTCTACAATGCAGCCAAACCCAAGCATCTAAGCTGTAGAATATTATTCCAGTAGACCAGCCAAAGCCAGGTGGTCAGGCAGAATAATATTATGGCTGCTGAAAGCCCATTTGGCCAAGCCCAGGCATGCAGGGCAAATAATATTCCTGCACTGTGCAGCTGAACCCAGCCTTTTAGGCTGCAGAATGTTATTTTGATAGATTGGCTGAGGCAAGGTGGCTAGGTAAAATAATATTATAGCTGCTCTGACACTGATCAGCTGAACCCATGTATCTAAGACCGATAATATTCTGGCATTGTGCAACTGAGCCCAGGAATTTAGGCTGTGGAATATTATTCCAGTGGATCGGCTGAAGCCAGGTGGCTAGGCCAAATAATATTTCAGCTGGTGAAACCTAGTTCAGCTGAGCCCAGCCATGAATGATGAATAATATTTTCCCACAATGCAGCTGAGACCAGCCTTCCAGGCTGTACAATATTTTTGTTCCTAGTAGGCTGCACCCAAGTGGCCAGGCAAAATAATATTTTAGTTCCTGAAAGGGTGTTCAGCCAAGCCCATGCATCTGAGGCAAATAATATCCCTGCATCATGCGGCTGAGCCCAGGAATCTAGGCTGTAGAATATTACTTCTCTGGACCAGCTAAACCCAAGTAGCTAGGTGGAATAATATTATGGCTGGTGAGCTACTGATCAGCCAAGCCCAGCTATATAGGGCAAATAATACTATTCTTCATGCAGCCAAGCCCAAGCTCCTGGCTTCTAAAAATATTCTTCCATTGATCAGCTGAATGCAGGTGTCTAGGAAGTATAATATTATTTTGCATACAGATGATCAGCCCACCCCTAGCCTCTAGGCCACATAATATTCGATGTAGCTGCTATTAGGGAGCATGGGCAGTAATTTTCCTAGAATTCAGATTATCCGATACCCACGATACATGACTGGCTAGATCCTAAACACTAGGGCAAATAATAATATTTTTGGCTCACAAAAATATTATTTCTGCCCTAGATTCTAGGCTTCAGCTGAGAATCTGGTGGATTTCAGGGGGGCCCTAGCCTTTAGGGATTAATCATTGGTAGGGGCCCTAGTACTTAGGCAATTATGGACTGCAGGCACTGTTGTCCTGCCTTCCACTCACTTTGACATTGATGGGCGACTTGTGATGGGCTCCTTCCCTTTTACTCCCTTCGCGCGTGCTGGACACCAACCGAGCAGTTAAACCTCGTACTTTACTTTACTTACTTACCCTTACCTTTTCTTTAAACTCACTTAGTTCTGGATCCTCATATCTTGCCATGACCATCCTGTTTGCTACATACAAAAACCATTTCCCTCACGGCACCTCAATCTTCTTTTTCACCCACCCTCCCTCCACTTCTGCCAATGCCCGTGCTGTACCCTGTGGATGTGCTACATAGGCGCCAAGGGGCCTGCAAGCACTTTGATGGATTTAATAAATTGGCACCCAATCGGGCGCTGTTCCTGTGTCATTCGCGTTTGTTACTGCGCCGTTCGCCCGGTTTCCCCCATCATCAGCAATGACAAGGCCACTGCTGGGGCTCATTGTCTCACATTACTCTCACCTCCATTTCCTCCCTTTTGATGAGAACTGACTGAGTTCTCACTGGATTCTCTCGCACTCAACTTTATCTGACACAATCTCTTGCACTTGGCTTTTCTTCTGTACACCCATTCTTGTCCTCCTGAGTTCCCCATTGTTTTGACAGCCGTTTGAAAGCACAATAAACAATGCACAGGTGTATGCCCTTGATTCGGGTGCCACATACAGACACTCACAGCCTGTAGCCATCAGAGACATTTCACCAAGCTGGCGAAGTTTTTCAAAACCCGCAGTGTTTCTGGATACTTGGGCGATGCATATGGTGCCCTCTAACACATCGCATGCACCTGGAACACCGACATTGCCACTTTTTGCACACAAAAAATCACCACTGCGGAATTTCTGAACTGGCTGCATCGGAGACCCGGCCACATGAAGGATCTCCCAGGCTGCCGACAACAATATAAGAAGTGAGACATTGGGAGGACCCACATTTGGATCAGCTACTGGGTGGTTGGACGCCGGATGTTGGTGGTGCACCTTGTTTCTTAACTTTTTTTTATTGTTCCATTCTCGACTGTTTTACTGATCATTTGATCTTTACAAAGCAGTACCTACAGCTACTCCAGCTATGCCTGGGCAGAAAGCGCATTTATCCCCTGTGCATCCCTGGATGCGGTGCTCGACACCATGAGTTCTTCATATTTTTGTCCATTGGCAGCTTTGCAGCCTTTTGCAATGTTACCCGACATGTTCTCATGGAATGGGCGAGCTTGTATTCTTACCTTTCTTCATCCCAAGCGCGAAACAGCCGACCTCTACCGAGTGATTGTTGACTCATAATTATCTCTACCTAAGATATTTTCTTTGTAAATATAGTAGTGTTGTCATAGTTTTTACCCCATCTGCCTGTATCTTAATTGTATGTTTTTTTGTTTGACAAACTTCTCTGACTTTTAAAGCTTTTTTTTTTTTTTTTTTTTTTCTGACTGCAGCCTGCCTGCATTACAGTTTTTGGGGTAGGTTTAATCTTTGAGTTTCATTTAAAGTTTTGGTCCTGAATCAGTCGGTAATCTAATCTTACTCATGATTGAATTTTTAAATCTAATCTACAGATTCAAATGGGACCGTCCTTAAAAATTAAGATACCATTTCAACGTAAGGTTTATTATTCAACATTAACCTACAAAGAAAACCAGGAGGATTTTTTTTCCTTTTCTGGTGTGTGTGGCCCCACTCCTGACTTATGTAAGCACCAAATCGGGCAATGTTTTGCGGCTGCCAAGGCATCATTCAAACTCCGCACCTGTCAATGATGCACAGCATCCTGTCAGCCACAATTTCTCTTTCCCTCCCCCACGATCCTCCCTGCTCGCCATTGTCCTTCATCCTCAGGCCCGGCTTGGGGGACCCCCCAAGCACAGCAAGGGGAGGGGAGGGCCTTGAATGGTCGGTCCTCTTCGTGCACACAAAGAAAGGAGGATGTAAAGATTTCTATATCAATGTAATCACAGTTTTTCTTCCATTGTCACCTGAATACTGTAAGCCTTGTGGGTTGAGACTGACTTTGCCATTTCTTTTGCATTTCTGTGCCGTGGTCAGCAGGTTCAGCAGCTCAACACTGCCTCCATCAAATTGCCCGATTTGGGGCTTATGATTGAGGCGGAAAGTACACAAGTGTGTGGCCCAAAAGTTTGAAAAATGCGGAAATTTCTGGTCCAGCAATCGTGGATTACCATATATGATAACAAAACATGCCTTTGCTTTGCTTCAGCATAATGCTGACTTGGAAGGTGGCAGTCAACTACCATTCAGAGAAATTCATGAAAGACAACTGGCTTTCATTGATTTCTGGCTGTTGACACTGTACAATGCAAGTGCATTTGAGAAATGTAGTTCAAAGATATCTACATACAAATGCATGTGCCGTAAATTGTCCAACAGTCCAATGCACGGCTACTGGAAACACATCAGATGGTACAGGGGCCTTGAATTTTGCAAAGCATTCTGGGCAGGGCGATATTGATGCCTGAAACCTTGTAAGACTAGGTGAGAGGTGATCAAAAAATACAACATTCGCAAGGAACTCACCACTATATAGTGCTTCGCTCGTGGGACATTTGAACTTGATATCATCATCCTGTGGCACGCCCTGTGTGCGGAGTTCTGTATCAGCTGGCTGCATGCATGCCTAATATTCCATGAGATGATGAAAATTTGGATTTGCAGTAACCCCAGGAGCCTTGATTAATCAATTGACCCATAGACTGGAATCCAGGATTTGATTAATCAGCACCTAACATTGGCAGTGTGGGGGCGGATGGGAGGGTAGGTATCATCAGGATCAGTGTTTAATCCTATTCAATTGGAGGCAGGTTAATCTGGATTAGTGTTTAATCTAGGCAGCTGTTTGAACAGGAGAAATACAAAAAGATGCTGCCTGACAGAATTGAACAGGGACCTCCAAGTGATGGAAGTAAGGGATTATTATTATGCTTAACCACTTCACCAGAATAAACATAGTTGACAAGAACGCAATATACAGTCAATATGAAAACCTAACTCAAGTGTAGACCTGGAATGATAACTTAGCTGTTTCAACACAAAAAATACAAAAGGGTGCACCAGCAGAATTGAATGTGGGACCACTAAGTTGGAATAGAGAGATTGCCCACTTACTGAGCAATTTCCCCAGAATAATTATGAACACATAGTTCAGAGGGAAATAATATATAGTGAACTAGCAGTGGTCCCATGCTACAATACAGCAAATTTACAGAACAGTGACTTCAAGTTCATGACATTCTTGACTGCATTATGGTCACTTGTCTTGCACCTTCATATGGTCTGTTTTCCCTTTTTATTTAAATTTTTTTAGCAGTGCATGGTAGGAGATTAGGTGCACCTCATTTTTTTAGTATTATTGAGGGTGGTAAGAGTTGGTGAAGGTAAACGGTATGAAGGTCTGCCTCGTTCTAATAAGTACCTGTTAAGTTCATTAGGTAAGAACACAAACAGGTAGGAGCAAATTAATTCACTCCCATCACCCTTCCACAAGGAAATAGGTGGCACCTAAAGCATCCTTCCTCCATTTCAGGGTGTACAGATTAGCATCCCATGTTAGAGCAGCAAGAAGGCTACTCTGTTTATTGGGAATGGGAACTCTTAGCATATAGCATAGCTAACTGTTACTATCCTATGCATCCATCTAGAAACAGATAGTCTATGTAAACCTATTCTCCCACTTTTGACCCCAAAAGCTTCAAAAAGACCAAGTGACACGAAGAGGAGACTTCAATTGCACAGTGGCACCTCACAAACTACCAACAACACACACCATATGAAGCTTGGTAGGGCAAACAACCTAACCTGGATAAGTTATGATTCCAGGTCCACAATTGATTTGTGTTTCAATATTCACTGTATACTATTTCTTAGCTAACTGTGGTTACTCTGGTGAAGTGGTTAAATGTAATGCTAGTCCCTTACTTCCATCACTGGAGGTCCTGTGTTCAATTCTGTTAGGTGGCATCTTTTTGTATTTCTCCCGTTCAAACAGCTGCCTAGATTAAATACTAATCCTGATTAACTCACCTCCAATTAAACAGGATTAAACACTAATCCTGATTCCACCCATCTGTGTGCACACTGCCAGTGCTAGTTGCTGATTAATCAAATCCTGGCTTCCGGTCCATGATCAATGGCAGAAAGACTCACTAGAGGGCAGCAGAAATAATTAGCTAGCAAAGCATTTCATCAGCGTGAAGAGTGCCAGGAGGTGAAACAACCATGAAAACAGGACACAAAGAAGTGACGGAGGGCATCGGAGAGATGGTTTGAAGTACAAAAGGAATTGTACCCAGTACGATTCTTACCAGGAAACCTTATTTGACTGCAATGAAAGAGCTGTACTGACTTGAACACAGCTGTGGTACAGACGGCAATCTTGTTTTATCCTGGGTTGATCCATGGAACCCCGAGCCGACGAACTCCTTGGTTGAGGAAGCCATGAAACTGCCGCAGTGCCAGAAGAGACCCGAGATAAGCAGCACTTCAGCAGTGGACTTTGATTTGACCATGGAATTCAAGTCTGAAGAGAGCCAGCGGAACACAGGGGCGAAATAGGACCGGTCTATTATGGGGTAGGAAACTGAGGACATGAAAAGTGGGCAAAGGATTTGCAGTCAAGCCAAAGTAAGAACCATCTTTATATGTCCACGACCGGCAGAACTACGTGGCCCACCGGCTTGATAAAAATCAAATCGAGCTTCGCCGCAGGCAGCAGCAACTGCATCCTGTCATGAAAAACTGCGTGTAGGTCAGGTGTTCACCCACAAATGAAAAGCTATTGTCACATAGTGTCGAAAATTGAGGATATAAGGGATTCCTTCAAGAGCGAGAGCTGAGGACACATCAAAAGGAGTATATAGGGAAATCGCACAGCTAAGCAAAGAAATTGTTAACCACAACAAAGGGAGGTGAGCTGAGGAACATCAATTGAAAACCCCGGAATTTGCTCAGTCCACAAATGGGGAAAGATAAGGGCCCTTCAGGACGAGCCCAGAGGAATGCCAAAAGAGGACAGAGACAAATGGGATAACTGCACCGCCGAACGAGCAAAATCTTAGAGAACGGTTAATAGGGAGCTCTATCATACAGTTGCGCACCATGATGAAAGGACACTACAACCGATAAAAATTCAGTCAGGCGCAGACTCGCTGAACACATGCATTACACCTGCTGGGCTTTCCTGTTGCAAACCTTCCCATCTTAAATTTTGTTCTGAACGATTCTTTGGCACCAAGGCTTAATGCCTGAAAACCCAAGAAAACGTGAGCAAAATAAATCAGGGCAGGCAGCTTACCAAGTGCGGAAACATGTTTTGAACCCGGCCGCTACGCATGTACACATTGGATTGCAAAAAGGAGAAATCCGACTTTGAAGTCCCAAAGCAGTGCAAGAGGGAACTGATTCCGAATGCGCTTCTCGGCTCCAAGGCTCTTCGTTTCTGGTGTATAAAACAGATGCAAAACATCAGTAACTGAGGCTCCGAACAGGCGGGCCATTCCCAAAGATATGGTGAGAGAATGGGCAAAATAACGATAAGACGAAGAGAAGAATCTTGAGTGTCGGGACGGGCATTTCTGAGTATTCCAAATATAATTTGAGAGGGTATCTGCCCACAGGATTTTCGCTCTTCTGAAGACGTATTGAACTGTTGGACAGCTTGAGGTCTTGCCGTGAGTCAAAGCCTGAAGTCCTGCCGTATCGTGCCACTGCCGAAGCTCCAGGAATCTTGCCTATCAGGTTTGGTCGTGATATGTTAAACGCTTTCAGCGTCGCTGGAATGGAGTGGTCGAGATATTCAGAAAATTGCGGTCCAGGCTGAGGGTTTGAACCTCCAAGGAAGTTGAAATTACACATAGCCTGCAGCGCCCGAGTTGTCTTTATGCGCTCCGGATTTCACGGCCCTTGATACAGTGAAGCGGTGGCCGTTCAGCACGCGTACGCCGATAGTGAACTGAAAGGATGTTAATCCTGATTCAGGCTGCGATTGGCCGTAAAAATACACTTAGCGATGCGGGAAGACAGTTCAAGTTAACGGATGATGGGGGAAAGGAACAAAGGAAACGCATACAGCGTACTTTTTTCGAGTGGGCTTTGAGCGCTGGATAGCAGGCCACGTGACCGAAGCGGCACGCAAGAAGCGCAGCCGGCCAGAGCTAAATGATGATTGGGGCGTCGTCTGTAAATGAGCATGGGAAGAAAACTCACCGAATTGTGTGGGTCGGCTAAAGGAGGATGGCGGTTGAGAAGAAAAGGGCAAATTGAGGTGATGGCAAACATGTGCATACTGATACGAGGAAACTGCTTAATATACGACGTATTGGGGGTAGTCTTTGCCTTTTCGCCCTTGGCTTCGCGACTAAGCATTTCCTTATGTAGAAGGTGCTTCCACGTGCTCTCGGCACACCTCCTGCCGCCGATTGGAATTATTCTGTTTATTCTATTCCTCGCCGTTGTAGGTTTCTGTGACATCCCTTTTGGGAAGAACAATACATTTTCTGATGGCAAGAATTATGGGACATCTTCCCGGGCTTCACCGACCTTTTCCACACCCACAACGATCTTCTGGCCCGTACCCGTACCCCTAACACCTTCCCGACGCGTCGTTGACGCGTTCGCCCGCCCATTCACGCGTCTATATCCTCTTGTGACATTTTCCGATGTCTAAATCTAAGTTCCGAGCATTTATTCCACCGGCCGACCCTCAGGGAAACACCGAATACACCAATCCTTCTGTCGCAGCTCTTGGATCATCATTCTCAGCATTATGTCCTTATATTCTGCCGAGTGCACCACTTGTAGAGCCTCAGGTCCTCTCCCCAGGCCGTTCCATCCTAGCCACCCTCATTTACATTTAAATCTTTTGCCCCATCTCCGGCCTCGACCTTGTACGCCAAATGTGGATCATACCAATATGATCTCGAATCCGGCAAATATCCTTTAACGTGGCCATCGCTCGATCATATGAAGGCATGGTTACGCAAGGAAGAAGTCGCTCAAGGCATTTCATTTCTTCTGAAGGAGGCGGAACCGAATCGAGGGAAGGGGGGTCATCAATGGACGATGAAGCACATATATATGTATGTGCTCGCATGGGGACTGGTGGCAAAAGTAAATATGTGCCCAAGCATCCAGAGCAGGAACGGAAGATTGGAAACAAGCGGATGGACTGTTCCTGCCGCGTCGTTGGCAAATCGTACCCCGGGAGAGCCACAATCCTCGGGAAATGCGAGAATTCCCACTCCCATCCCATAGGCGCTGAAAATTTAATCTACACGCGCATTCCTCCCGAGGTTCAAAGTAAGATTGCGCAGGATTTACGCGATGGTATTCGACCGGACATTGTGGTAAATATTCATTGCGTCTGTCTGCTAAATATTTCTGACTTTTTCTGTCAATAGCTTGCACGAGCCCGCGGCAACGTACACACGGAACACAATTTACCTAATCTGGCCTCTCAGGCACCGCGAACCTATTACGAAAACATGCTGCTCTTCACTGTCATCGTTCGCGATCGCTACGGCCACGGCATGCCAATAGCTTGGCTGTTCTCGCCGAACGGCAAAGGAGACACCATTGATTATTTCTTGAAGAATTTGCGCGCCAGTAATCCCGACATCCTCCCAAGTAAATTCATGTCCGACAATGATTCCGCATAGCTGGGAAAAATTCAGTTCCGCTATGCTGAGTCCCTGCTGCTACTCTGCTGGTGGCATGTCCTTCACGCGTGGCAGAAGCACTTCGTCATCACCCATTTTACGGAGCTCTGGGACAAGCTCAAGGGATGGATTCGCATCACTGATTCCGACGAATTCTGGGCCTGCTGGGAGGAAATCAAAGCCTTGGCCCCGGATAGCGTTATCGAGTACCTCGAAGAATACTACGTGAGCGAGACGACTCTCAAAATGTGGTCCGCTATGTACAGGAAAGACCAAAAAGTCTTCGAACTTTGCGATACTAATATGCTTGTCGAAGCGTACGTGTTTCTAACGGTTACTTACCTCCCGGACATTGAATTGACCTACTTTTCAGGTGGCACCACATCCTCAAGACCCACCACATGGAGGGAAAGCGCAATCGACGCGTCGATCAACTCATTCACACCCTCATCCACGTCGCCCTTCCAAACTACATCGCCAATCATCGTGCTCAACAATTTGGATTCCATGGCCCCGATCTTGCGCTTCAGAAGCGAAATCAAATCAACAACGCGGCGGAGTCGATAGGTCCAGAAATGATCGAGGAAATTCAGTCTGGTCGACTGTTCTCCGTGAAATCACAGAGCACGCCTGGGCTACGTTATACTGTCGACCTCGAGGTGTATGCTTGCCGCTGCCCCCTCCTTTCCTGCCATCTCATTCTGCAAACACATCTGCGGTGTTGAGAACAATTTCCCCGATCTCGTTGTGCCGCGTTCCCTTCCTATTGCCTCACAACCTTGGGACGAGGCCGACTACATCCAGCCATTTGTTTCACCTAGTGCCACCACCGCTCGCCCTGTTCCCGCAGTGTCCGGAGAAGATGCAGAACTGCTCGATATCATTCTTAAAAAGCTGCAGGCGATGCAGCAAGCGAACAGTTCCTTGACGGCTCCCCTTGCGACCTCATTACGGCAACTCGATACTTCTCTAACAGAAGCAACGAATGGGGCTGAAATACTTCCCAGGCGCGTCAATGTCGTCCCAAATCAGGGTACTAAGAACGGAACAGAAAGCGTGATGGGTACCAGGAGAAAAGGAGGGAAGAAGTGCAAAAATACTGATGGGTACTGCGGCGGGGAGTCGAGCGGTAAATCTGCGCGCCCCGATGCACGTGCCAGCAAGAAGGCAAGAATCATTCCCCCCGGCGTCAGAGCCTGGTCCCTCGAACGACATAGTGGAATTACTCGAGGACCCACTCCAGGACGCACCTGTCGATGAAGGCCTTACTGGCCTCTTTGACGTCTTGGTGACTCCTGATGACGGCCTCGACGGCCACTTCGACGACTTGGTGACTGCGCCGCAAAATACTGTCGCTGACGGGGAGGAGACACTAGAAGCCAGGGAGAAGTTGTTGAGAATTATCGCGACATACAATACCGTGTTCCCGCCTGACGCTCCAAGGACGACTTCATATTACCGTGATAATGGTTTTATTATTACGACTCCTGGCTCATATTACCGCACTCGTTGAATAAATAATTTTCGGACTCTTGGAATCGCTCTTGCCACTCTGCCACCTTACCACTGTTTGACGCTGGCCGCTGTGACATTGACTCAAATAAATGAATAAATTATCAAGCGGAGATTGATGTGAGAGGCTTGCCGTGCATGCCGTTCCGAAAGAGGTATTACTCAATAAGGGAATCCAAGGGCGAAAAGAACGCATGTATTGGTGGTAGGACGATAAAGAGATCAAACATGTCTTGTCTGTCTGTGCTCTCTTTAAGTTGCCAAAAGTTTCCTGAGCGTGTTTGCTCGGATCGGAAATGAGTACTCGGGCTCCGCCCACTCATAAAAAGCAGTGGGGCTGTCCCGCTGGCGGAAAAAATCAACAAATCAGACTCACAGGTATGAATTTCACTACTCCATTGACTGTGTAACAGATATTTTGCATCTAGATCTCCGCATGGCGAAGCATTCCCCACTCACCAAGCCTTGGAGTACAAAGACTTCAGGACGTATTTGCGACATGATGCATCTACGAAAGAGGACAAAGGTCTCAAAAATCACCACGTCATCGCCGCCGCACTATGACCTTGTGTTGGAGGATATTGAGCAGTTTTTGCAGACTGCGAATGCCCATGCCTCCGAGTTGAGAGATTTTCTCGGATGTCATTGAGACAATGTGCATAACAATTTGAAATCATGAATGGGAAGGAGCAGTTGGATGTTTGGATGCACGTTCTACATGAAGATTACATTTGGCACTGTGTACACGCGCATACCAGGGACGGAGCTAGCTAGTGATGGCTCCGGTAATAATAATCAGCAAACTCACATCACTCTAGTACCCCACTGGGTCCATCACAACTGGCGGCACACCCAAGGCAGTCTCACTGGCTACGGCACATCAGCCAAGCACCTCAAGGTCTAGCTGCATGCATCAACATTAAAGGATTACCGCTTCCACACCCCCTGGCACAGATCATCAAGAAAATCCGAAATGCTATGGGTGATCTGTGGGTTTTGGAGGGTCTCTGGTGATCTTTGGATTTCCAGTGCCTACTATGAGTATCTATGACAGTATTTCATGGAACATGGTTTCAAGGCACATCTCTGGTGTAAGGCACATCTCTGGTGTTCAAGGCACATCTCTGGTGTTCTATTGATGTCTTCCAGTTTCACTGTGTTCGAGTTGACTGAATTAGGAGTCGGTCAGGCTGATTAGATGGAGTTCAATTCGACTAAATTCAGTCTTCCTGAGTGACTTTTCTTGGAAATTGATATACCCCTCGAGGTGATCCCCCGACCTTGCGCTTTCCCAACCCGAAATACCACACCCATTTGTGCACGTTGTCTGATATCATCAAGTCCTGCCTTCGCTTCACTTCGACAACGGTCCAGATAGATGATCATTGTCAGAATATCATTCGGTGGGTGCGAAAATCTGAGTCAGTTGATTTGATTCAATGTGCATCCAACTTCAAACTAACTCCTTCCAGATATTATTACCGGTACTCAGAGGCTCGACTGTGTCCTTGTACACTTACTGTACATGTCATCTGCACGTTCCAGACAATATCTTGTTCTGCGGCCCGTTGTGGATCGCGTGGACGTTCTCCATGGAACGGTCTTGTGGTATTATTTAGGCCGGCCTAAAAGGCTACATTCCAAATGTTTACCAAGGGTGAACCTGAACAACAATAGAGACCTTGCGGTGCCACCCAGAGCCACCCGGTGGCTGATCGGGCATGCGGGAGCCGGTGGCTGTGTGATGTTGGAAAAGACCTCCATTCTCTGGTTCTTGTTTATAGCAGGTAAAGTCATCCTGGTGTCCAGACTGCACTTTACTACCAAAATCAAGCCATTTTTTCGATGAGTGGAAGGAAAACTTAGCTGTGCTGTCTCCTTCATGCAGGCATGATAAAAATTGGTATCAAATTTAGTGGTAAAGGACCATAAATGGACTTGAGTGCCATTCCACAATGTGCGAGATTCAGCCACTGGAGGAGCTACTGCCACCAGCTACCGCATGCCCGATCAGCCACCAGGTGGCTCTGGGTGGCTACCGCAAGGTCTCTAATGTTCTTCATGTCGTATACCTGGAGCAATTGAATACTAGATCGCCTCCAGGGTCAAAAGATCCGCTCAAAAAGTGGAGTACACCTATGACGAGTGTAAGTCAAGGTTCCTTACAGTTCCGTATCTAATTGTTTACTTGAATCTTAGGGCCTGATCGGGTGCCATGAAACGGCTACGGTTGTCAGCGATTGAAAGGACCTCGGCCCCACTCTGATAGCGGGTGGAAGTCCCAGGCTTGGCAGAAATGCCCCGAGGCTCTCAAGGGCAGCCCAGGCCCCCAGAAGATACCGAAAAAAGTACAGGACCATTATGCCAATGTATGTCTGTGTATACTAGAAGTGATACCGAGAGGCTGATTTACATAGCTAAAGGCGTCTTTTGTTGCTGTTCGCAAACTACGTGAGCAGTCGGGGTTCGGATGAGATGATGGGCTCAAAATTGTGACAGCGAGCGATGATGTATAGGCTGCCTATCTCACGGTGCCTGGCCTCCTTTTTTTTCCCGTCTTAATTGAGTTTATCTTAGCTCCTTTAGGCGCACCCCAAAGCTGAGCATTGGAGGAAAACCTGTTTCCTGCTTACGACGACATACTGATCCTTGTTGACGGTATTGTGGCAACTGGAGTCAACGCGTTCCATGCCAGGCCCAGGCTGACGGCACTACTTAGACCATGTCCCAGGGTCACGAGGAGTAAGATGCCAAGGCCGGAAACACCTCAATCGACCTACGTGTCCACGGCACTCTCTTTCCCCCCCCGCTCATCATTGCTTCTTGCCACAGACACTCATTAACGACGATTTGATTTCATCATCACCTCCTGTGGCCCCCCACACCCTCATCTCGCAAACGCGCCACATCCTCGTCCCCCAATGATGGTGCTCGCCGTCGCAAACGGAATACCGAGGCAGCGAGTGAGATTGTCAGTGCCCTTCAGGGGGGTAGCTCTTTCTCTCAATAGTAATGTCGTTGGCAGCCCCGAAGTTCGACAGCAAGCTACCAAGCAGATGCAGGAGGATGATGATTTCTCATCAGATGAGGTTGATGTGATGCGCCTGTTCACGAAGGATACTGCGGTTGTGCAGAGACATATAGCCTCCAGCAACAAGGGTCGCCATACTCGTTACATTCGTTCAATCCTCGCAGATACCGAGCTTTAGTTACCACTCACATTATTACTGGTGTGTTAAGTGCATTTGACACTGTATATTGCTACCTTCCTATAAAAATCCGATGTTTATATTCTACTCCTTTGGATGGGCTGCAGTGTAAGCAACATAGTCATCCCACAAAGCCTTTGCAATTGCATCTCGACAGTTAGATGCACATTCCCACTCTTCAGCGGAAATTTACATCCAAGCTCCTCCGGAGGATTTTTTTGCGGTTGTGCTGGGGACGCAAAATCCCGAAGGCTACCAGAGCTTTCACATTGCAATGCATTGTCCCCGAGACTGCAGGCATCATCTGTTGCATCGTGAATCTGAATGAAATTGTGAAGCGCTGCAACGGCGGGGATGAGCATGGCTTGTTTTGCAATAGGATGCTCAGGAGCAGCATCAAAAATGGCGAACCAGTGCTTGGAATGCCAAATACGCGCTCGATGATATTGCGAACCTGCGAGTGACGAAGGTTGAAGAGTTCTTTCGGATTTTTCGGCCTAAAAGTGCTTCGGTCAGCACAAAGAAAACATTGAAGCAAACAGCACACTTCTAATAGACAGTACCCCATTCCTTGAGGTGGTATCGCATACCGCGGTACGGAGTGAGTAGTACATCGCATAAAGAAACCCTGCATCTGCATAATAGTATTTTCCCTTTGGAACCGCGAAATCATGCTCCCCAGCGTACTCGAATATTGCCGAGTCCGACGCACTCCCTTCCTATCCCCTCAAAATATAGACAAAAAGCATTACAAAGTTGCATGCAGCGAATACGTATGGGGTGCCCGCCCGACGTTCGTTTCGCGCCTCCACTGTCACGAGGCGGCACTGAGCGCGTGCGATCAACGCGCTCCTGCCTGGCCCGGCCCTGCAGTTGTACTGCAGTGCGAGGCTGGTTCTCCCGCCGCACATCCGGTGCGCCGGTAGCAGGGGCGCGAGGATCACCACGCCCTTGCTGCTCACTGCTTTTGCACCACGATTTGCTCCCATACCGATCGCTGCGCTCGTTGCTGCCGGTATAACGTGGAGGGGGTTCGAGATGGGTAGTAGCCATCTTCGTCACTTCGTTACTTCGCTTATTTTCACGAAACCTTGTCACTTTGATCGCATTTAGTGAAAGTTCGCTACTTCCGATGAATTTCTGCGAAAGTTCGTCATTTCAACTCGGCGCGTTCAAGAACCCGGAAGCATCGGCCATCAGTGTTCCTTCAGCACAGGGGGCCGAGCTGTTTTTTTTTTGCATATAGATACCTTACCCTAACGCTAACTGCTAACCATAACCCCTAACTGCTAACCACTAATTGCTAGCCACTAACCACCCTAACCACCTAACCCAAACACCTAACCACCTAACCCGAACATAACCGGCCATGCTCGGCACACTGCCGATTCCCATCACTTCGTGATGTGCTGAGCAGTTGCCGTGTATCCAACGACTCACAAACTTTCCCAAAACATGCCAAAGTGACGAATATTCATAGGTTCCTATCAAAGTCACGAAGATCCGCAAACTTAAGCAAAGTAACGAAGTGACGAAGATGGCGTGGACTCGTTCGAGATGCGTACCTCGAGAGCCCTGCCACGCTGCTTGATAGCATGGAGGGGATCGCTGGGGGAGCTGGCGTAAATCCCCCGCGTTTTGGATGCGGATTCCGTTGTTGTTATTGGCAGCCCAATGAGACGGGTGTGTGTACGTCTCGGGATGCGTGTAGACCGCCGGAATCGGTGACGTGAGCGGCATCGTCGATGCGGGGACATTCACCACGCCGCCTGAGCGCGGGGCGTTGCACCGCAGCCAGTGAGGACAAAGGAGGAGGACGAGGCATGCCTATGAGCGGAACGAATGTTCCTCCCTTTGGGCTGAGTCGTCCAACGAGGGCGTCGCGCGGGTGATAAGTACCAGGCCATAATTGTCTTCTGGTGTGTCCTTCTCATAGTATTGAGATAAAAAATCAGCCACTTTATTCTGAACACCAGGGATGTGGACCACTTCGAAGTCAAAGCGAGACAGATACTCACCCCATCGGATGAGGCGACCCTCGACGCTATTGCGAGCTGCGGTTTTAACGGCTTCTAAGGCCTTCGGGTTGGAGGCGATTTTAATGGTGAACCCAAGTAGTTTATCCTCCCACTTCATCAGCAAAGCACAGCTAGGGCTTCATGCTCGTGGGTTTTATATGATCGCTGGGCAGGAACCCTGCAGGCCGGCAAGTCTTCCAGTCAGGACCTTGGCCGCACATAGCGCCAACATAGCGCCAACGCCCACCACTGATGCATCGCAAATTATCCAAATAGGATCAGGGCTGTTCATGTGACATCTATGAGGCGAAGTATTGGGGTTTTTCGGACTATTATCTTGATGCGTTCAAGACAATGCTGGTGAAAAGGGCGCCAAACGAAAGGCTGCCCACCTCGGCAAATTCTCTCTATCGGCGAGGTATAATGCGCCACATCAGGCAGGAACTGCACAAGGTATTAGAGAGGTTGTGCCCAGCAGCATGCCGCTTTTTACAAATTCTTCCTGGCAGTGAAATTCCATTGCTCCAATGTCATTGCAGATTCACAATGGCATTTAGAGTGAAAAAGCAAAAAAAGCAGCATGCCACTTTTTGCACAATCCAAAAGCAGCATGTCGCATGGGCACAACCTCTCTATTGAACTTGGGGAATGGGGCCGTTGCATCAGCATGGTAGGACTCGTACTTATGTACTTTAATGCTTAATTTTTGCAGTATCGTGGGAAACATGATCATTCACTCTTTTGGTGTCAGGAATAATCTATCGCGGGTCTAATGATTCTCCTTGTGAATACATTCACAAGGTGTATATACATGATTAAACAACAAGGAAATCGTCGACGTTGTATTCCAAGCGAGCCACGTAGAATTCGTTCCTTTGTAGACAGTTCAAAAATGTTCACTTTAGTTCCCCAGTGCCTCTCAGAGCAATCCATTGTACCCAGACTCCAAGATACAGCTGTTTCAATAAATTTGTCCGGTTTTTGATTGAGTGGTGCTGCTCGATTTTTGTTTACCTCTGATTGCTCTTGAGTCTTTGCCAAGTCGTCATTGCGCTCCACTCTCTATATTTACCTAACTATGCCTGCAACTTTTTCAACTGTACTATTGCAGATTGCAAAGTTGAGGGCATATCATGTTGATTTGGGTGAAAATTGTGTAATAAGCAAAGCACTAGTTACTTTTTCTCGCTCAAGACAGTGCACTGTTGCTGGTAATGTGTGGAGCTGAGGTAAATCAAAGGCAATCAAAGGTAAACAAAAATTGAGCAGCACAACTTGATCAAAAACCGGACAATTTTATTGAAACAGCTGTATGCCATAGGACTTATCAGGTGATGCTGTTGATTGCCTCCCTCGATCACAACCTGCATAAACAAATGACATTTCGAAGCATCCATCATCTAAGCTGGAGCGAATGACAGAAGGACAGGAGTGCGAACAATGACAGAATTCCGTTCCCTCCCAATGATGTCCAGCAAGGGTCACAGCGTGGGAGCCAGCGAGCCTGCCCACGCTTGCCAGGGACCGAATTTCCTTCGAGGACTGAAGAGGTACCTATTTGTGGGAAACGAGAGGTAGTCCCTGGAACGTGAGCTCGCAGTACATGACGAATATACCCTTTCCACACATCCAGGGGAATAAACCTGTCTTTTTTGGCGGAAAACTGTTGCCAAGCAGACGTGTATCGCAATTTGAATAGTTTCAGGTGGGAAATCTTTTGCGCAGCATCAAGACTGTCTTGTCGATTCTATGCAACGGCTTCAACAAAATCTGATCCTAAGAGGCAACCAGATAGACTCAATATGACGCTCAGTTCACACCTGTTCATAGTCCGTTGCATTGGGGAAGTATTTCACCACAGCGGTCGAGTTGAAAAGAAGGACATATATGTCCAAAGGTTGGGATGTCCTCTTCAGGACGTCCTGATTGCGCAGGAATAGCAGGTGGCTGGTGAGAATATGTGTATGTGTGAGCATCAATTGGATACTATTCCAAGACAAACCAAGGTTGGAGAACACCATGTCCATATAGCCCTCCAGAAGCTAGGTACACTCGCGATGAAAGAAGTGACAGGTGGCTGACAGAGCACATAGATTCCAGAGATTCAAATAGTGAATGTGTTCAAGGAGGGATCCACTGCAGGCGGTTGTTAGTGAGAGCGGGTGCAAAGCTTTTGCATACACACATTTAAGCCTGGTTTCTGGAAGTACACGCCTGAGGCATTCACTCAATAGCAAGTCTGCCACAGTGTTCCACACTGAGCGGTGTTCAATCCCCAGGAAAAATAATTCACGGTCTGTGTTAATAGAGAGGTTGTGCCCATGCGACATGCCGCTTTTGGATTGTGCAAAAAGCGGCATGCTGCTTTTTTTGCTTTTTCACTCTAAATGCCATTGTGAATCTGCAATGACATTGGAGCGATGGAATTTGACTGCCAGGAAGAATTTGTAAAAAGCGGCATGCCATTTTTGCACAATGCACAAAAGCAGCATGCCGCTGGGCACAACCTCTCTAATAGTCTCTGTGACAGATACTCTATATTGATGACGAACAAGTAAGTATCAATATAGAGTCTGTTAGTAAACACGACCAACTTGTTGGCCGACCGATCAATATTTTGCAGCCTTGCTCTCGGACACCTTCTCATGCAATAATTCTGCAAATATTTGAGCATATAGAAAATCCTCCAATGAGAAAGACCTTCCCTCACAACCAAACAATTCGTGCAGTTATCGAGACAATATCGGATGAGTTTGTGAACCATACATCAGCTGATCATTTCTAAGTTGATCAATGGATTGAAGCATTGGCTATGTGAAACACTTAAGTCTCGGAGGAAGGTAACACCCAAATCATCCCACGAGCCTCCACAAATATTCTTAGATATATTGGTGTTGTTTTCATTGTGGTACAAAGGGAAAGAACGCCTGTGGGCACCGCCACCTGATTGCGTAATCAGTCGGTGTCTCGACAATCAGACCGTGATTGCTACAAGACTACCTCTCTAATATGATGTAAGGCATGTTTTTCCGAGGATTCCACAGGGAGCATTAACATGTGCTACAGCAGCATGTCGTGGTTGGGATTGTCATTCATCCTGCGCTGTGCAGCGCTTCCCACAAAGATGAATCAGTTACAGTGCTTAGCAAGAACCATTGCCTTGCACGACATGTGATACTCAGGAGCTTTTTTGTTGTTGTTGTTGTTGTGGGTTTTAAATTTTCCCAATTCCAAGAGGTGGTTGAACAGAAAATCGATGATGTCATGCTCAGAAATCCAAAGGAGGGGGGGCGGAGGGGTCCACGCGAGCGGTGCATCGGTCCGAAGGCCTACGGACCGTTCTCAGCACTCAGAAAACACTGGCGAGAGCTGGTGAGAAAAGATTTTTTTGTTAAGGAGTGATGACGTAGGGTAGTTCGGACCGAAATCGGTGACAAACAGCGAGAGATCAATTCACCTAAAGAACTTTTCAAAGCGGAATAGGGATGAAAGTGAGCCGGCTGTCTTGTACAGAGGGTATGCTTATGGGGGGTCCACCTTTTTCATGTAGCCATCCGTTAAGAACTGAGGGAGCTATAGTGAAATCGAGCGAACATCCTTCAAGAAATCAAAAATGTATCGGATCGGCCACCGGTGGGGCTCCAAAGCAGTGCATGATATCGCGGCTCTTTCGGCCGACCACCTCTGGCCCCATACAGTTTGCAATGTTAATCACATGCTCTTGAGATTAAAAATCCACAGGCAACTGATCACTTGATTTGGAGCTGCACCAGCTGGAGGGTCCTCTTATTGATTCTAAGCTAGGGACTAATCACCACCACACTGAGGCACCAAGAGCAAGATGAACATTAGTCTGTAGTTACCCGCGCGATCATGTACTTGTGCTTGACAAAAGTAATGGTGTCAGTGGTTCTCGATGTTGGGTGCATTAGATCACTCCAAACAACTTGTAGACCAAAAGTATGGATAAATAGAAGACATTCTGGTATGTTAACCGACTTCCATAAAAGGCAATTCTTGTAGAGTACACAATTTTTGAAACCGACTTTTTGTAGAGGGTGCGTGGGAAAATCTGTTACCACAGTCAAAAAGTACTCGTCGAGTAGTGTAGATTTCCAATTTGGATTATGTCAATACCATGTCATTTGAGCTCACAGTCACTCTCAGAAAGTGACCATTTTTGCTGTTTTTGGCCTGTTTTTGATAAAAATGGCCACTTTCTGAGAGCGATTGCGAGCTCAAATGACATGGTATTGACATGATCCAAAGTGAAAGTCTACACTACTTGACGAGTACTTTTCGACTGTGGTAACAGATTTTCCCACCCACCCTCTACAAAAAGTCGATTTCAAAATCTAAGCAAAAATCGCGTACTCTATGAGAATTGTCTTTTATGGAAGTCGATTAACATACTCAAATGTCTTCTATTTATCCATACTTTGGGTCTACAAGTTGTTTGGAGTAATCTGATGTGCCCAACAAAGTTGCAATCTGCTCACAAAAGTAAACATTACCCGCAACTCAGAATGGAGAGAAGTACCGAAGGTACTGCTCCTGCTGCACAATTTCAAAAAATTCAGCTAAGAGGTATGCAGATGGACCACTGCATGATGTACCCTGAACAGAGTACTTGCGGAATGTCGGAACCGATTACTGGCGGAAAATGCGGAGGTAATAATCATAATTAAAATATATGGAAAACTCAAAACAGATCATCGCAGACACCTCATCCTTTTGGGCCGCTGAGAACCCGAGTCAAAACAGTAATAACACGGCGAATGCAGGGACATATGGCAAACACAGTGCAAGAAAGATATAAATGTCGGCGCACTGATTTGTTATGTCGCACCGTCAACAGATTTTAGGGAAAAAATGAAAAAGGCGGCCTACCAATTTCCAGGCTGGGAGGAAGTCCCAAAGGTGAAAATATGTGGCTTGCACAGGGTGTGCGGAATAGCAAGGATATATAGTCTGTGGATGAAGCGCACTTCAAAAACAGTGAACATGCATGTGTTGCGGAGCACAGGTCAGCGGAAGGTCGAAATTAATCAGAGGGCGGCCCACCAAATACTTCCAAAGGAGCGCGAATTTCAATATGGAGCCGGCGGAGATGAATTCAGTCGGGGAACTTGGGCATGTCAAAATGATGCATGGGTGAAACATACCTCGACACTTTACACCACTCCCCGAGGATTGGAATCAATTTGGCCCAATCGAAAGGTTGAGACGATATGGATATCCATCCAGACAGAAACATGACGCAAATTTTGTGATGAAATGTCTGCACAGTTGGTTCAAAAGTAAATGATGAGTACACGTGGAGCCCGTCACGTTGAAGCCATTCAAATTTTGAATCTTGAGGGAATAAGACCGCCAAACATTTGAAAAGAGGAGTATGATATTGATGTTGAATGCTCTAAAGACGCTTGAAGTTGAGGAACCCCGGATTGAGAAAGCGGAAAGCAGACCGAATTCTTGCAGCGTAAGGAGCCCGAGGAACCCGACAGGCATCGAATCGGCAGATGATAGTAGCCTCCTAGATAGGATCTTGAAATGCATCAGCTCTAGGTCTTGCAGGATCTTAATAGATGATTGCTTCAACGCCGCCGAACTCTAGATCTTTTGTTGCGTCTTGTGAATCAAATGGAAAAGCTGCAAGCCCGACTCAAAGTAAATGGATTTTGAGGCAGCGGTGATCAGTCCTGGGCTTCGTTCGTGACCTCGGGATCGTGCTGGGTCTATTACAACCAAGGAACTGACTGATAAGCGTGGCGGTGAATATTGAGGAGGACCCTGGGATGACGAGATAATGCATAGCCCAGGTCCGAGGAGCAAAGCGAGATCGAATGGGCCGGCGTTTGAGTGATTCTTGAGTGCTTCTAGAAGGCACAGTCAACAGGCAGTATCTGGGAATTCGATTAGACACTATGGAGAGAGTGGAGATGATGGGAGTAAAGGAAGATAACAGGGGGAGCGCCTGCCTTATGAGAGGGTCTTGAGCGGCCTACCGGCGATGTTGAAAATAAACTGCGCCCCAGTTCTCAAAGCGCTAATCTGTCACAAACCGGGATCAGCCGGCGAACTCCAAAATAAAAGGAAATAGGAAGCCCAAAGAGCAGTCAGTGAGAAAAATGTCACAATATGGAAGGATACAAACAGGTGCAATCTGATTCGAAGTATCTGCTTAATATACGAGGTATCTTCGGGGTTTCAATTTGTTCCCACGGCCTTTTGGTCCGTGCCGCCACAGCTCTCCCGCTTACTCTGGCCTCCCTCACACTCTGTCGGCCACCATGACACCTAAGTATCGTTGGCGCGACCCCCAGGGATACCGCATGATCACGGAAATCGTCAAAGAGCAAATCCTACAGTGGAAGGACGGGCTTTATCCTTCGCAGCAGAACCTGGTCCGGCGCGTCCTCGATGGCGAAGCAATACTGTGCTGTATGGCAACCGGTGGAGGGAAGTCAGCGCTTTTTGCTGTTCCAATTCATATACTGCGAGAAATGGCCCGGAACCGTCACCTTTACCCAGATTTTCCCACTCGCGCGCTGCCGCAAGGAATCGTTGTTACGCCGACAAAGGACCTTGCGGTTAACATCGTATGATTCAATTTCTTATCCTGCGCTTATATCAATCATTCCTAGGTTCTTGAGCTTGGTAAACTCGGCACTCCCGCATAGGCCTATTGCCACAAAACAATAACAGCAGTATGCAAGGCTGGACGAAATCTGGTGCACGAAATCCGCGAGTGCAACATGGAACATGATATGTGTCGACCCGGAGCATCTGCGTCACAAAGCTTGGCGGGAAATCACCTCGTTCGTTGTCTATCGCACCAATCTTGTGTATGGCTGTGTGGAAGATGCACATCTCATCAACATCTGGGGCGCCGACTTTCGTCCAGATTTCAAGCATATCGGCGGATTCTTTCGTGGTCGTCTCCCATCCTACGCTTCCATCACGGCTCTCTCTGCGACACTACAGCCTGGTTTGGCCACTAAATCTGTTTTCTCGAGTCTCGGTATGTTAGGCAACAATTTTCATATCTTCTGGAGTACCAATGAGCGCCCGAACACACAATTTATTATGGAACCCCTGGAGATGGGCGTTGGAGGGAAGATATTTCCACAGCTTCTACGGCACCTCAATTCCCGCCAGAAAGCCGTAATTCATTGCCGCACCATTGACGATATTTTTCGAGTCTTCATTTGTCTTTGGAAAGCGCTCCCTCCTGGGCCACATCGACTTCGGCCGCTGAAAATGTATCACTCGTTGCGATCCTTCGAGGACAATGAGGAGATTCTTCAGTTACTTGATGAAGATCCTGAATGTCAAATAGTTATCGCGACGATCGCATTCGCAAATGGTCTCGATGTGAAAGCTTTACTCGACAGCATCTCGCTCGGCTTCCCGGACACCGTGGACCAGCTGTGGCAGGAGAAAGGACGCATTGGAGGGAACTCTGAAACAGCCGCTCGGGGGGTGGTGCTTTTCCAGCCAAGCTCACTTGCTGCCGCTGAGAATCAAATTGCAGGTCGGTCTTTTATTTTGTCATCTACGATGTGAATTTAACTCCATGGCAAGCTTCTTCCGCTGCCAATTTGACAGGAGATAAAACCGCCAAGGCACTGAAATCGAAACGTCAGCCGAAACCGCTCGAGCACGCAAAGGCTTTGCTTCTTACAGAGAAGGAATGTTACATTGCGACGCTCAACCGCATCTACCAGAACCCCCCGCTCGAAACAACCACCCTGGACTGCATTACCGCCCAACGTCGTCTTCCCTGCGCCTTGTGCGCCGCCCGCGATAACACCCACCATCGAACCCATCCCCACAGCAGACAAAAAGCTGAAGCTGGCAAAGAAGGAACACAAGAAGGCGGAGTCCACGCTCGCAGACTTTGGCGAGACTGTCCGTCAGGCTGAGCGCAAAAACAGGGCTCACCAAAACCAACCTAGATCATCATTTTTCCCTACCTCCGTCATTCGCGCGCTTCTGGATGACCTCTCCTTCGATTCTCTGGAAAAGCTCGAGCCGGTTTTACAGTCGTGGATTTATGCTGCCGGATATCGAGTTCGGCTTTATGCTGTTGTTCACACCCCTCGGACGACAATCAACTCCCGGAGCGAGACTGCACGGATAGAAAGGAACGCAAACCAGCGTGCAACTCGTCAGAAGAAGAAGAAGAAGGATACTTACGTGTCAGAATCGGAGGGCGAGATGGAGGATGAGGGGGAGGACGAGCAGTTGAGTACTGATGAAAAGAAGGATGCTCACCCGCGTTCGTCGCCCATTCCTCCTTCGCCAAAGCCACAGAGAGGAATTCTGGAGGAGGTTACGGATGCGAACAACTCTACGCATTCTACAACCAAGAGAGCCCCGCGGAAGCCCCTGCAATGTGCTGCGGAAGTAAGTCAATCCTACTCAGCTCCTTATAGGACTTCCTGACGGCGCGCCGTACAAAACTAATGGGTTGGGACTTGTATTCTTATTCGATGTTGTATTGCTTTCCCTTTCAATGTCGTGTTACTGTTGTATTTGGTATTCAAGTGCAATTAATTCTAATTTATTCTACTTCATCTTCACCTTCACTTTCACTCTCCGGCTCGTCACTCTCCGGCTCTTCGTCCTCTTCGTCCTCTTCTTCTTCCTCCACCTCGGGACCACACAGCCGTTCCAGGGCATCCTAGAACTCCTCCGACTCATCCCAATCATGGCATAACCTGCCGGTTTTGGGGTCCATAATGACCGTCAAACCCGATCCGCTGCAGAGAGGTTCATCGCTATGATTGACGGTATCCCACTCTTCAACGCAGTCAGCAGCCGCATGAGATGCCGCAGAAGCAGAGCTACGAAAAGATTGAGTGGACGACGGGCTACTGCGGTTTGATGCACTTGGGGAGCGGCATGAAGAGAGAGCTGGAGAATAGGGATCACGGTCTGGGATGCGAGAGGGAATTCGGTCCGGATTTATGTGCCCATTGTCGTCCGACTCCAATGAAGGGGTTGGAGAGTTGGATTTTTCGGGGTCGGATTCGGGAGAAGGAGCAGTGATGGATTGGGAGGTGGGGATGTCGCCACGCAGAACCTCTATTTCCCAGAGAAGTTCTGCATATTCAGCGCTATGCTGCAGGTAATCCGCCAATTTGCCATCCTCCAATCGCTGGTAGCCTTGATCAAACTGATTTACTGCGGCGTGCCCCATGCTGCGACCGGAGCGAAATGAATGGAGTTCCTCTTCTCAGTACAGTTGGAGTAGGACCTTTGTCTCGTCACAGAGATGAGGTGAGGTGTGGGATTTACTCCGGCGCTTGAGCTCGAATGCAGACTCAATGTCCTCCTTGATCTTCAGGAAATGAAGAGTGTTGGGAGCGATCGTCTTGCGATAGAATCTATCGTCAAAATCTCCTCCACGCTGTCCCGAAATTGCGTGAGCCACCGATTGTTCCACTCCTGCATGATGTCACCCTCGATGAATTTCCCGATTTCTCCTAGTCCAGTTTTAAGCGCAGGGGTCCGATCAGGGTTCGCCCTTATTACATAATCACGTTTTGAGGCCCTTGCCCCAGTCCTTGAATCTCAGATATATCCTCGGTAGAATAGTAGAGGTGTTTTCTGTGCACCCAAATTTTCTCAGATTTTTTGAGCACCGTGGGCCGAAGCTATTGACGAGCGAAGTTGATGGGTTTTTGGCACGTTGATATCCCATCGTAGTGAAGTATGAGCTACGGCGTGGATTCAAGGAACATTTAAAAAAATTCAAAGCAGCAGATCATCTCAAAAAGGCTCTAATATTGAGTTCCAAACCAAGAAAACAGAGAAAAGGGTGCTGCAAGCGAAAACGACCAAAACGCAGCTAAGCGAAGATTATGTAATAAGGGCGAACCCTGATCGGACCCCCGCGCTTAATCACAGACTTCAATCAACCGAGGTACGAGGTTCATTTGATTGAAGCGTCTGGCTCTGAGAGACTAGATTTCTCCGTGAAGATTGATCAGCCAGTTATTCAATAGCGCTTCCTTCAACTCAGGGGAACACTCGAACTCGAGCAGGGCGTAGAGGTCGAGCATGTACCTCATGTAGTTTTGGTTTGAGGAACCCGTGAACGTGAATGTGAATATCTGGGTGTTAAAGCTAGACTTATTCCTTTGCTGAAACTCTGCCGGAGAATATATACCTTCAAAATTTCCATAACTCTTCTAACGTCGCCCTCTGGAATAGCATAATTCAACTCAATCCATCATCCAAATCCATCAGAAAAAGGATAGCGTTGCTGAGAACGCGATCGCAGTTGAATCCCGGTGGCTCCTTGTGAACTTTAGGATCTTCTTCTGCATCCTGAGATTTCGCATTGGACTCCTTCGGCTCCGGCGTGGTTGGAATTTCCGTAGACAGCTCCCGGCCTACAAGAGTGTTCTCCGCAGGCTCGTCGTGATCAGGAATATCATCTAGACCGGGCTTCTTGGTGTCAATCTCGTTCGCGGCTGCAAGCGCTTCGGCTCCGGTTAGCGGAATCCACGGGGAGCCCTGAACGGGGGAGCGCCTCATCCTGTTCGGCCTTGTCCAACGACTGCTCGTAGGCCGTTTGGCTCGCATAGTGCTCTCGGAGGATGCTTGCTTGCTCTAGGAGATCGTCGAGGGTGGGCAAACAATCGTTGTCGGCAAGTTCATCGAAATGAGTCAAAAGATTTGAGTCGCACTTCAGTACAAGGCTTTTTTCGAGAGTCAGATACTTTGTGGCCATGTAATCGATAATACTTTCCATATCAACATCGTACTTCGACTGGTGGGATAAAAATCGCACTTTTTGAGGTCCGTGGGGCGCTTCATGTTGGCAGCATTTGAACTGTGGGAAAGAGACGACGGGTCTGGGGATGCTGCGGGCCCATAAAATTGAGTTTGGTGGATTTGGTATGCTATATTCGGTGTGCTAATGGCATTGCGATAGGACGTGTAGATATCCTTGGTCATAACCTGGATCATCTTCTGACGCATCAACGTTCCATGGCCTCCTCCATCTGCACGATACCAAGACAGAAGATCATCGCATTTCTCGGGCTCGATTCCCATCTGCTCGTCAAAGTTGCGAAAGCCGGCCTGATAGCCCTTATTATCCATTTGTTGCTCGGCGTTGGTGCTGAGAGGTTGCAGGCGTTTCTTTCGCGGCTCGAGACGATGCTTGGTGAGGGTGGTACGGAAGCGAGCGGAGACTTGGGACGAAAGGGGATCAAGGACGTGGGGAGAAGTCGACGAGGACGCGAACAAAGTGAAGGTCAGTGACATTGTCCATGTGCTCCCAGTCAATGCTGTCGTAGACTCTCCACTGTCATCGTCTGTCGCTCTCCTTTAAGAATGCGAGCTATATTATCAGAAGCACAGAAGGCATCAATACCGAACGCCGTGCACGCCGTTCCATGCTTCAGCTCGTTCTGTTTGCCCAAACCGTGCTCGAACACTCGTTCGTACCGTTGAACATTGTCTGAAATCTTCCCATATTCAGTCTCGCCCTGCGCCGTAGCATCCCGGACCTTCTGTTTCAGCGCATTTAGGCTCGCATCGGTCAGAGTAGTGAGTGCGTTGCGAGCGGTGCTGTCGCTGACACTATAGCCAAAGCGGAATACGCGCTTGACGTCGATGTGAGCCTGACATGCAAAAAGCCAGAGTCCAAGTGGAAGTCCATGGTCACCGCTGGCGTACCGATTACGACTCGTTGTGAAGGAACTAATCGCGCGAAAAAAAAAAAAAAAAAAAAACAAGTGAGACCACCAAGGCATATTGCAACTGAAAGTAACATGCGACCGAATGAGGGCGGGTTTTTCTTGACCACAGCCTTCCCCTTCTTGCGCGATGCCGTGAAGCACTCCGTCATATACTAAAGAGATTCATCCTCATCCTTATACTGATTTGCGAGCCCACCCATCGTGAACTCGACGTCCTCCCACTCGACAATGCCAGCATTTTTCGTTCGCCCGTTTGTTGTAGCGCGGAGATGCCGGCGACTTTTTTCTTCGGTGCGCTTTTTGCATGCCATCTTACCAACGCGAAAGTATGCGTGGTCACCGACAAGGCACGTGGCCCACGCAGACAGACACGGTTGGGCGTATCGAGTTTCGTTCAGAGGTCTACTGTATAGGGCGAGAAGGAGGCGGAGCGTTGGTCTTTATTGCTCTTTTTGGGACGACTTGCGTGGTGATGGAAAATCAGCGGAATGATGTCCGCCATCGACGTGGTCGAGCGACCCTTCAGAAAAGCGTTCAGCACCTGCCTATGAGTCTTAGATCTCGGGTCCTTCTGTCCACGAGTGCGACGGTAAAAGAGAGCAGTGAGAAAATCGCCCAGACTTCGAAATCCCCAGGTTTTTAGCACATCATCTATTTTTTTCCAAGGATCACCTTTGGTGGCGTGCAACAAGAGCTGGGATGAGGCAGAGGATGGAGTTAGTGTAACAGGAGTGTTTGGAGTAGAAACAGAACCGCGGGTGCGAATGGATGACTTTCAAAATATATAGGGAATAAGGCGCTATAGCGGCCGCAAAGTGGGCAAAAACAGCAAAAATGACCATAAATCAGCCAAAAATAGCCAGAATGATCAGTTTGCGGCCGTTGTAACTCATTATCACCTGCAGATTTTTGCATGGCTCAACGTGGGGAATTGTTTGGCACACCCCGGGCTACAATTTGGCTGATTCAGATTCTCCCCCCCAAAAAGACAACTGTTGAGCTGAAAAACACGAATTTCCTTATTTGCCTCTTTCTGATGGCGCATCAAACGATTCTGATCCCATCAATGTGGGAGAATGTTGCTGCCGACTCTCTCGACAATGTAGCATTTAGTTTATTCTGAAATTTGTACTCCTTGTCCAGAAATGACAGAAAACCCATCGGTCATTACTTTTGATCAGTCAGTGTATACCTTGTGACACTGGACCAATCTCGAGACAGCTCAACAAACAGCCTGGAAGTCAACAGGTAAACATCAAGCACCACGAATCGAGCAGACTCACAGGGAGCACCAGAAATTGAGATGTGACTCGCTGATCTCGCTTAGAAGTCGGTGGAAAGCAGTGTATGAACTGACGAGCAAAACCCACCTTAACTTGGTGGAGAGGGATGTGGACTGAGACTTGCAATATTCTTGACGCTTAACAATGCCAGCTACATAGATATTCCATGGACAGTTGGGTGTCGGGTTGCATGGTCACACGTATCTAGGTGGCTAACGTTGATCACAGACTGAACTGGGTGAAAGGGGACGAACGGCGCGATGCGATACTGTAGGGAGATGATGGGAGAGAGGGAGGATGCAACATAAAAGGTCCCTTTTGAACGGAAGTTGAGCGGTTGAACGGTGAGGTCGAAAATAACGTTGTGGCGGGTCCAGATCCCTGGGCCGGAGCTACTTTCTGATCCACAGGTTAGCGTGCAGACCCCAAAGATAAAATGGGAAATGGCATGAAGATACAAGAACCGCCGGGCAGAAAGTGAAAAAAATAGAAGAGGGTAAACAGGTGCAATCCGATTCAGGGCATCTGCTTAATATATGAGGTATGAGGCTCAGCTTTCTTGCGCCAGGCTTGATAAATTTGTGCAGCAGGCTTGCCTCCCAGTCAAGTATCAGCCAAGGCAAAGGGGGTACGGAAGGGGACGGTGTGGTGAGAAACCAAGCAGTATTGGGCGGGTCTCCCTTCTGAGCAGGCTTCGATCGTTCCATTCATGGGCGTGTGATCTACGCAAAATAGAGAGTGTATCATGGCGCACAGCCCATCAAAGACCACCAAAGCTGAATTTTGATGTTGAGGAACACATCCAGGCTGGGAGGCAATGCATGGCTGCAGCATGGGATAGAGGCGAGTGAGATCCATGAGTAGAAAGGACAAAAGAGTACTTACTCATGAATTCAGATTCCAAAGAGGTTATTTACACGGTCAACAGCTCAGAGAGCGAAAGACGGCCAGGCCAAAGCTCAAGCAGCCTAGAATGGTTAGCAGCGAAAGCATCCAGAGTTTGGGAGCCAACGGATTGCAGCGGAGAGAGAAGAAATCGGTGGGAAGGCGTAGCTGCATTCGGCAAGGCATACCGGGAAAGACCGATAATCAGTGGCGTGTGAAGAAAAAACAGCTGCATACTGATACAAGCCATCTGCTTGAGATACGAGGTGTGAACTCAGTGATTTTGATGGCACAGAATTTATAACATATTGAAAAATTGCATGACAATGTGACCACAAGTGCCAGAAAGCTCACAAAGACATTGCGGAAGGTTGGTGAGATGTTAGCAAAATTCAGGGATATTTGATGGGGGTAACATGTTTTGGACATATGTTACAAAACCAAGGCAATTGCCAGAATTTGAGAGAATGTTGGCCGGATTATGCCAAATTATGCCAAATTAGTGGGAGGTTTTTCTTGATGGTTGAGCTGAGACTGTGGGACGTTCTGAGTGACAGTCAGGGGTAGAGATAGAGGAGTCCATGCGCTGTAAGGGGAAGTGTGAGTGCAGCAGGGGGAGAGGTGTGGAGGAAGGTGGTGGAACGCTTCCGCACAGTTGTCGGAATGGAAGGGAGAAGAAGAGAAGTTGTTGACAAATGTGAAGAGGTGGACGGCCCAAAAATCCAAGATATCAACCTCCCTTTGGCTTTAGTCCGGAGTACAGTATGACCGCACTTTTGGTTTCTCAAGCCTTTTCACTGGACATCCATCTGATTCCCTCAGTTCTGCTGGGTTTATTAAATGGAAAAAGTGGATGCATCCACGATTATATGCGGAACTTGGGAAGAGGGAATCTCCGGGTGAACGCCAGTAGCACTACAATCTGAGCGTTGACACTCTGAATACCCTGGGAGGTAGGGCGTAAAAGGCTTGAGAATTGTTGTGCTAGAGGCGGTAGACAATGTCCATTCTCCCTGCGTCCAAATGGATCACCTTGGTAAACGGACGTGATCTTAAGATTTTGCGGAGTACAGATGGGATGTATGCCTTCATGGCGGCGACTGCAGGAGCCGAGGTCTCAACCTGGCTGAAAACGGGTCCCGCTGGACATCGGTAAGTGGATATAAAAAAGCGCCATCACAAATATCCTTTTGTAGACAACAGCTGTAGTGGTGCTTTTGCTTTGACACCAGGAAAATCATCTTGTTGGTCCTTCCACTAGGACCTTCGAAAACATGCGACATGTAAATCTTCGGGGATATTGACCCTAGCTTCCCATAAGAGGCTCCGAACCTCGCTTTATGGGTACGGTCGCCCGCCGAAGTGACCGTCATCTTTACGGGCCGTACCGTACACATACAGTCCCGATCCCTAATATAAATCCGCAATTTGTGGAGACCTGTACTGATCATTTTCGCACTTCAGAGATAGGCTGGCCTATCAGAGCTAACATGTCCGATGGATTAAACTCCTCCCGACGCCACGGATCACGTTGTTATTATTATCCATCTCCTCAGAGCATCTCGACAGCTGCTCGGGGATACAGCTGTGGATACTGTTATCACCCACCCTACTCCTGTAGGAACACCACCAACGCCAATCGGAATCAGTTTCAACAACCTTTTCAGTATTATATTGATACCAATCCCTCAATCGTAAAAGTGTGGGATCACTCCAGCTCAACATCTCATCAGGTCTACCATTCCAATCCAGCCCACTATCCTCGTTGCGAACAACAACCCAGATATAGGTATTATTGATACCGTACTCGTTCAACGTAAGCTCAGATGAGCGAGCATGCCCGACATTTCTCATTTTCAATATCACAGAGAAAAATTCCTGGCATAACCTCAGACGAGTGCAAGAGGAGGATGTATGAGTTGCATCTGTTGATAGAATATGAGATATATAGCTATTACATAGTGCGAGTATTGTCTGTGCCTGCCTACGAGGCTAGCTAGGTAGTGGACCACTTGCATAATAGAAGGTGTTACAGCAGATATGCATGAAATTCGGGACTCGCGGGATGGAATATAATCTGTGCGGTCGCTGTATGTCAAGTATTGCGCCAGAGAATGGCGACCATCAGAAATTGCGACCGGCTTTCATCAAGATACGGCCAGCATACTATGCAAAAAGCTTTCTTTCCATGTGGGCCCTGCATTGGCCAAAAAAAAACCCAACTTGGACACTAGGGCGCAACTTCACATCCAACTTAGGCTGTGGGACGGCTTCACTGGAAAGCAACTTCCCAGTTTGTAAGTTAGTGGTGCAGCAAGTCCGTGGGAGCAACTTCACGCAAAGCCACATGTTCAGTAATCACAAGATGCAACTTCAATTTCGGAATAATTTCCCAGTGGCAACTACTTTGGGGTGCAACCTTTTCTAGCTATCTTGCTTGAGAAGGTCTCTCCACACTCATAATGGCACCATTTTTCCTGTCATCCGATGATCTTAAATGCCCCGAGATCAAAATTACGTCTATTTTACTCTCTGACAGAATGCTGAGCGCGTCGGCATGGTTGGCACATCAATCACTTTGCATACAAAGCCACAAAGGCACCTCAAAGTGTCAGCAGCCCAAGCTTCCAAGTCTCTTATCTTCAAATTCTCCTGGCACTTGACGGACTCGCTGCCTGTAGACACATTCAAGGGAAGGCAGACTTGGCATTTCTGGGCATCTCCAGAGCTAATACTCCAAGTTCAATTTTGTAAAACCCATGCCACACATTCCTTGTTTAACATCTGGCTTGAGCAAAGGATGATGGAATCATACCAGAAATCACAGACAGTCTGCCATAAAGTGCCAAGATAGAACATCAGCTGATCAAATGTTGGTGACATGATTAGTTTTAATTTCGAGACTCAAAACTCCGACAAACACTTTTGACAAGAATTCAGTGATGTGTACTTGAAAGTCTTGAATAGACACCTCACAGTTCCAATTGTGGTGCTGCACCAGTATCACTGCATTCAACGCCAAACTAGCCGACGCATTTGGGAGCTCTGGCTAGCTGTCGGCTAGCTGTTAGCAGCTGAGGCTATGTTGACTAGGCTGTGGCTAGCTCAGGGCTTTGCATGTAGCCGCTGCCTAGCTGCTGTTACCTGGATCAGCAGCGTCTTGCTCTGGCCAGCTGATGGAGGCTAGTGCTGGGCTAGCTGATTGCTGCTTGCTTAACCGAAGTCAGGTAGGTGACCATCCTGAAGCGGGTCAAACCACAGCTATCCTGCCTTCCTGTTTCCCTAGTTCACCTTTTACTGAATGGTGTCCTTTGCACAAGCCAACTGAAATGGCAGCTTTCTCATTTTCTTCTTCATGTCTTTGGGTACGCCAAAATCCATGCAAATCTCAATCATTTAAATAAGCTTTCTCTCCTGACTTATCAAGCTTATACATACCCCAGGGTTGTTTGCATGATGTAACTGCAGACAGGACCGGAAAACGGTGCATAGTCCGGGTATGGGTGCATTGGATATCTGGAGCCAGGTAGCTAGCTTTTGTCCAGATGTTGCCAGCTAAGGCGAGCTCCAGTGATTTGTGGCGAGGTGTGACAAGATCACTGGTGTTGGCTAGCCGATGCATGGCTATGTCAGCTAGCCAACCGCAGTCCGGCTAGATCTGGTGAGGTGATGTTTCGGCTAACTGAGCCTTGAATGCAGTGATTCTCGTCTCAAAATCAGCCTCAGAATCAACCAAGAATCGCCTCAGAATCGACTCATGAATCGGCTGCCAAAATCAACTTTGACCTCCCTAATTAGAGCTCCCGTGCTGAGATGCAATTCAGTGAGAATTTTTCATTCAGATGGTTTTCATTCTGCGATACCAGTGGCGCTGACTCAGACCTTCTAGGTGTCGATCTCCGATTCAACCCCCGACCGTGGCATGCCACCCCAGCGTTGGATGTGTCCTCGCTGCATCTGCTCAATCGAATTTGTTTGCGTCTGATTTCCCTCCAGCGAGCAAGCTGAGGCGCCAAGGACGCATTTCTGCCGTCTGGTGAGCACTTTTACCAGATATTACCGTATTGCACATCGTCGAATTCAATTACAGCTCTTGCAGAACTTAGAGTGTGGATCAGTTTTTTTTCAAAAAATGATGATTTCAGCATAACACTCCTAACTCCCTCAAATCTTGGTCTTTTCTCCTGATTCCAACACCATTGTACTTGTATGGGATGCCCACACCTGCATGCACCCATGATATAGGATGACTAACCAAGATTTGAGGGAGTTATGAGTGTTATGCTGAAATCATCATTTTTAAAAAAAAAATGATCTGCACCCTAAGTTCTGCGAAGAGCTGTAACACCAACATTGTGGATGCTATTTTGCACTCCCAGCCTGCGATAGACAGCATGTACCAGCAGTGAGATATCTCCTATTTCCTTGTTATTGTTTGGACATTTTGCTTATTATTCGCAGTCTGGACGCATGCCTTTCATTGAGCACGGCATGTCTCAGGCTACCTCCATTGAAAGCCTCATCACTTACTGAGGTGAGTGTCGGTGTAATTCACAATGTACTCACTTTCGATGCTAACGTCCAAGGGAGCTGCTAGGATTGTAGGAGTTTTCCCTCCGAGTCAAGTCACGCTGCTGTCTGGTACGAGACATGTCTCTCACGGTTTGACTCTGACACTTTCCGATGTCCATTTAATCTTTAGTCCGTTATTTCGCTGGACTCTAGGTATTTGCCAACATTGATTAGGGTGTTGTGTAGTCAACAACAGTGGCCGAGGAAAGGAGGAAGGTTGTGCATGGACTGTAACTATAACTGTATCTCTTACGAAACCTGATTCAGTCCCTACGTTCATGGCTACAATGTACTGTACTTTTGCAATGTAAATGATGTTTGCTTGCCTTGGTACTTGTACCTTCACTTCACTCCGGCACATCTTGTGCTAAGTATTTACATCCATCCAAGTGAGTATATATGAAATGGGTGGGAGTGAGACTCAGCCACTCCCACTGTCGGCAGGCGAGTCCCACCCAAGAACCTATAGCAGTGGGACTAGTGGTGGATCAATGTGACCCAGCAATTGTTAAACGGCTTGGCAAATTTTGACGTTGATGTGGCTTGAAAGTCGCATCAGCTAGGGGCGCATTAGTCTCCCGTAGTCAGACTCCACAAGTTTTATGACAGTCGATAAAACTTTTATATGGAGTCTGATGTCGTTGGCACTGCGTTTGGCGTAGCCCAGATTTTCGTGATCCGCGCGTGATCACACGTGCTTGTTCCCACGCTTCAATCTATGTTCTTCAACTCACTTTTGCTTCCACGTTAGCACAGAACCACATTTACCACCCAGATGGCCTCTATTTACCCCAAAGAATTTATGGTGCGGTGAAAAAAGATCATTTGAAGGGCTTTCATTGCACCCTAACCTATCTACATCTAAACCAGCGCCAAAATATTCATTTCCACCAATTCAGGGCTGTATTCGTATTTTAGAACCTTGTATATCAGAGCAATGTATTTTCTATGAATTATGGATACATCATTGGGGTAATTCACAGCCAGAGTACTGAGAGCGACTCTTCCAGTCCAATAAAATGCGTGGGAACAGCCACGTGTGATCACGCGCGGATCACGAAAATCCGGGCTACGCCAAAGGCGGTGCCAACGGATTCAGACTAGGGGCGCATCAAATTCTGCGCACTTTATTCTTCCGGTGCCGATTTACAAGGGTTCGTTCTCTGTGGAAAATTAAATTTTTGATTTGAAACAATGTACATCTACCCCGTGTGCCAGATCAGGGTTGCCAGTAAGAGCTTTGAGATATCGGCTTGTTGATCAATGGGGCTGTGCTCAAACTCGGTGTGTATTCAGTCCGTGAAGAAATTTGCTGCAATTGTTAGGAATATGAAAGTTGGCACTCGCAGACATCATGTGTCAATCAGAGGGGAGGCCATTGACACAAAGATTGATGAAAACAGAGGTCTCAATTCAGACTAAAGTATAAAAAGAACAAGTTGAAGGGGTTATTTGCCCAGTTGGGATGAAGAAGTGGCTTCCCATCCGGTAGGTTGCAATGAAGTTGAAATCGCCGGTCGGCTGATGGACTTTTGGAGGAGTTGAATTCTTGCTGCCCCGAGATAAGTCAGACCTGAACCCTTGTGCACACCACTCCCGAGTTTCCGCCGCAACGTGGCAACCCAAATCGGGTAATTTGATGGTGGCAGCCTTTTTGGCATTTTTTTGCGGCAAGTCTTCCGCCGCTGTTTGTTTGTAGGAAAGCACAGCAACACGAATACACAAATAAGACTTCCGCTGTTCCTAACAACATGCTTGCCAGCCTTGAAACTACTCTTGACGCCATCCTTCTTGCGACTGACACGGACTCCGTGCTTCCTTCAGCGCAGTGACTCACACCAGTTGTCAAGGACGTCTCTGCTCGGCAATTGATAATGCCAAGGGTGAAAACCCGCCGTGTACGAGCTGGTGACGTGTTGTATGGGGTAGGAAATAGCAGTGGATTGAAGGCCAAATGGGAGCCATCAAAACCCTCCATGACTGCTCCTCGCCCACCATCTCAGGCACCGTGCCAAGATATACCCCCCTTTGGCCGTACTCTAACAGCTCCAACCTATCAATCAGAACAATATTCATTAAACTATTTCCACCCTCCCCCATCTACAGTTACAGCAAAAAACTTGTCAAAAAAATTGTCCCAAGCTGTTCAGGCTCATTTCTTGACCAAATCACTTCAAATAAAATCCTGCCATGAAGTTCTAGTGTTTTCATGACCTTTCACATAGTTTACGCAATATTTTACCTCTGTCATTGACCCTCAATGAAATAAATAAGGGCTTTCTGAAAAATTGACTTTACAGAATCATCATGTATGCAGAAAAGGTGTATACAGCATGAAAGCACTTGGAAAGGCAAGCATATTGGGATTTTGGTTCATGTGCATTGATAGGGATTTGAGCTCACAGTGTGCAGTGCAAATTGGCAACTTCGGCAGAAAATGGGCCAAAGTTGCTCAAAATGGCCAACTTGCAGGCTCTAGTGTGAGCTCAAATCCCCATCAATACACATGAACTAAAATACCAATATGCTTGCCTTTCCAAGTGCTTTCATGCTGTATACACCTTTTCTGCATACATGATGATTCTGTAAAGTCGATTTTTCAGGAAGCCCTTGTTTATTTTATTCAGGGTCAATGACAGGTAAAATATTTCGGAAACTAATTTTTTAGGTTTTTAGCTAATTTTCAAGCATTTTGACTCAAAATGGCCAATTTGTCGCCTACTTTCCAAGAGATGAAATCACATAATTCAAAATGTGAATATGGTCTATTTAGCAAGCCCTTTCATGGTATATACTCAGTTTCATCACACGGTCCCCCCAAAAACACTTGGTTCCTGGAAGGGTCAGAAAATCAGGGATTGAGCAGAAATTTTCTTTTTTGATAATTCCAAAAGTGGTCAGGAAACCTTCTGTCATGAACCTTGTATAAACCCGCAGGCACATTGGTAATTGTTTTAGTATTTCCACAGCCTTCTTGGCGCTGACAAATTCTTCAAGTCCTGAGGCATCAGTAAGTGATTGATCGTAAGCACAGAAGCAAAAAAAGCCCTTGACATCGGGCAAAGTTTGACAACACAAAGGCAACAGCAGTGCGAGAATGAACCAGGTACCAATGCAATGCAAATACGGTGAAGATAAAGGCTGCACTGAAGAAACGACTCGTAGCGGCTGCAAATTTTTTTGAGACTGCATAGCAAGTTTCTCATGCGCAAACAATACCATTGAAAATCAGACTTTCCTGGCGTATCAATTCCCCACCACCCTGGTCCAAATGGTCACTCTGTTGCACGGGTATATGTGAAACATTCAATCGAGCCTGGAACATGAATGGCGTTACTACTGGTGTCCGAAAAACCACTGGGTATCTTGTACGCTGATTCTGGACCTGCTTGTTCTAGGGCTGGAACAGCAGAATCACAAAATGAGAGCCGTGTGTGTCCCCCACCTAGTCTCCAAAATTAGTTTTGTTTGTTTGTTGGAAATGAGGCACGCTTGGATTCATCGTAAATCGTTCTTGATTTACGCGCGTAGCTTTTAGTCGTGAAACGCTACATCTGCATACAAGGTTGAGCACCTTTTTGAGAAACTTGCGAAAACTTGCTTTTCTTGAACTATTGATCAGCACATAAAGAATCTGCAAAATCCAAGCAGAATCAAACCCAGGGCCAATATTTCTCTGTCCCAGTTGTCATAAAGCTCATCGTAACAGCGTGCAGCCTCCATGTTATACTGGCCGTCTTCAGAATAGTACTTGAGCCCAAAGATTAATGTTGCCTTAGTCAATTGTCTGCGCTCGAGTTAGAGTGTTTGTTCCCGGCTTTTGACTGCCACCTAGCTAGGCATTACAGCAGTTTGAGAAAGTAATGACACCTCGATCATTTTGTAAATAAGAACAAGCTCGAATAGTACCTCACTTTCCGCGCTCACTACTGCCTCAATTCTTGACCAAATCCTTTGTGTATAGGCGCGTTCGACAGCGTTTTGAGAGCGCTTTCAGATGTAGGTTATTTCAACATCTAATTCGAAGTTCTTTTTTTTTGACCTTACTGTACTATTTCGACCAAATGTTCAGGTGACGGTGACACCCGACTTTTTTTGATGTGCCTAAAAATTGCTATAATTCAAAAGAAAATTTATCGGCCACCTTGGTTGAAGAAAATCTAAAAATAATGAACATTTGGTCGAAATAGTACAGTATTCGGCTCCAGCGCGTCAGAGCCGCCACATTGATATCGACCTTTCTCGCGCAATTCTCGGTGGATTTCGCTCAAAGTAGGCGCGTTTGGACGGCATTACTTGCGCCTTGCTAACGACACGTGTTTTTCACCCTAGAATCTCGCTTTACACGACCGAATTCTGCATACGCGCCAAGCTTGTGCTGCCGCCACTTTTCAGCTTTTTTCTTGGTCATTTTTGGCTCAAATCGCAGCATTCCAGGTGCGTTACAGAGCTCTCGGTCTCGGATCTGACTGACCCTTGGCATTTTGCAGTATCCCATTCCTATCCATATACAAATGGGCAATCGGCGCATCAGCCGAGATGTCAAGATAGCCGCACTAAATCTTTACGAGCAGGGTCATCTCTCAATCAAAGAGATTCTCGCCTGTGTCGGCTTCTCCCGCAGCACCTTTTTCCGCGTTCTCCACCTTTGGCGCACCACTGGCGACGTCGTGCAACCTCAGAACCGCACTGGCCGCCCACGCCTCTTGCACCGCGATGATGTCCAACATCTCATGGAGCTAATTCACTACCACCCTGACTGGTTTCTTGATGAGCTCCTCAAATTGCTCAAGACCAATCGATTCATATCTGTACACTACACCACCTATCCATCGCGAACTTGAACGTGCCGGAATGTCAGCGATGAAACTTACCGAAATTGCGAAGGAGCGTTGTGAACCATCTCGGCAAGATTACATACGGGAGATTTCTCAGTACCCGCCCGACTATCTAGGATTCCTAGACGAAACATCCAAAAATGACAAGACTCCTGGCCGGCGTCTCGGGCGTGCCAAGAAAGGAAAGCGTGCCGTCAAGCGTTGAAAGGCGGTTCGCGGACGGCGCCTCACTGCAACTGGTTTCCTGACCTCACACGGAATGCTGACTAGTACTGTGGTTGAGGGATCTATGCACCGTGACCAGTATTTAGGATTTCTGGAGCATAGTGTCGTAGGTTTCTCGTTTCTTTTCTTTTCTTCTTTTTACTGACACCAATCCCCAGCTTCCCCTTTGCTCTCCATATCCCGGCCCACTTAGTGTCCTTGTTATGGACAATGCTCGAATCCATCACGGAGAGGAAATTCTTGAACTGTGCGATCGCTTCGGTCAGTATTATTGACACTATCTTTCTCTAAATTGGAACATTCATATTGTCCAGGTGTGCGCCTCGTTTATTTACCACCATATTCACCAGACCTCAATCCCATTGAGGAAGCATTCTCCAAAATCAAGGCTTGGATCCGGCGTAACAATGACATATTCTCATATGGGCCTGACGATGAACCCCATTCCCTCATTTACGACATGCTCGAGGCAATGAACATTATTACAGAATCAGACGCAATCGGATACTTTATTCATGCGGGTTACTTCTAATCACAATACAGTACATTTGAGGCATTACTACGATAATACAATCTGATTCTATGACTCTTGAGGTCCATCTGGCATGCGCGACCACTCCTCGATTGCAACCTTCAACTCCGCAATTTCTCCTTTGAGAAATCCCATGTCCTTCAGATCACCGAGTTCAACGAACTTGAATGCTGTCGTTCGTTTGAATCTCTGTTCCTTGAATCGATTGCAAATGTCCATGTCGACGTGATAAATCGAGCAGAAGTCTTCTAGGTTCAAATCTGGACCAGCGACACGAGGATGTGGGATAAGCATGTTTGCGGAATTAGGTGGAGCGATAAAGGCATTTGGGGCAGCAACGGGAGGGGCAGGAGGAGGAGGTCGAAAGAGATTTGCAAATTCAGGAGGAAAGTTGACGTGAACTTGAGGCGCCACGGGAGTACTCTTTCTGACAGCTTGCTCATGGAGTTCGAGCCGCCGCTTCAAGAGTGGGGATTGTGCTGCACGAGCCCCTCGTGCTACTTGGTCGAAGAGTTCATTATTGGGAGGTGTGGCGAGGTCTGCGAATGCCTTTCCTTTCAACTAGCCCAGAAATCAGTCCGAATTCAGTTGGAGTAAATGAAGAGCTCACTGCAGCCGCAGCCCAACTTTGAAAATGATCGTGCGACAAAGGGAAATGTTCCGGCTGCGTCTCGGTAAAAAAACAGTGCGCGCTGCCACAAGGGCCACCGGGCGTTGGACAAATCCACTTCTCACGGAGCTCATCGATCTTGGCATTCAGCGCCACATTTGCCGGAAGAATATCACGCGCTTTCGGGACCTGGAAAAGGTTAAGCATTTTCTGACGTATCTCAAAAATGGAACTAACCTTTGTTGATCTCTTCTTTCCTTTCTTTCCCTTCGCACTCGTGCCATCCTTGTCGTCATCACTGCTATCTTCGTTCTCTTTGTTAGTGGCCTAGAAAGATACATCAATACCGCGGAGTAAGGGTGCAAGCTGTCGTACCTCTTTTGGCTCCACAATAATTTTAACGTTTGGATTGTTCTTGATAAGAAGAGCTTTTTTGATGAGGTATTCATATTTCGTGTCGTTCAATAACATCGGCTCGGTAACTTTACGAGGGACAGTGAAGGTGATAGAATAATCCGAGAAGCGGAGGACGGAAGGTTGCAGAGCAAGCTGTATCTTTGTGAGGATGTTTGATTCCAGAGTGGACCATGGCTTATCGCTGGAGAGGTTAAGGATCTCAGTGATAGGATGTCCGCGTGAGGATTTCGCCTTCTTCATCTGTTTAGCCGTGAACATGCAGACTTTGTACTCAATTTCGGAGGGAGATGGTTTATCTGGCAACAAGATAAGATCAATTCACGATTGCATTGAAGTTACGCACCGGATTTCTTTGCCGACGCCTTTCGCTTCCGCTTCATTCCCACTACTACTTCCTCTTCCTCCTCTTCTTCGTCTTTGTCGCCTTCCTTATCTTCCTCCACCTCGTCTCCGTCCTCACTGTCGTCCTCTTCATCTTCGGAAGCTTCCTCTTCTTCTTCATCCTCTTGCTCATCCCCCGCCCCACTCTTCCCGTCGTGATCCTCATCATCGCTTTGGACGAGAGTTACATCCACGTCAGCATCGATATCCATCTGATTTTCGTCATCAGAATTGAGCAAATCCGAGGCGGCAAGGTTTGCGATTGATGCAGAAATATTCCGTGCAGAAGAGCGTATAGGCATGATGAACAAGGTACTGCAAAGCGCCGAGGATCAGTCAAATACGAGGCAGAGTGCTCTGTGACGCACCTAGAATGCTGCGAGCCAAAAATTGACCAAGAAAAAAGCTGAAGCGCGGCGGCAGCACAAGCTTGGCGCGTATGTGGAAGTTGGTCGTGTAAAGCGAGAAGCTAGGGTAAAAACGCGTATCGTTAGCAGGGCGTACACAACGCCGTCAAAATGCGCCTACTTTCAGCGAAATCCACGGAGAATTGCGCGAGAAAAGACAATATCGATATTGCGGCTCTGACGCGCTGGAGCCGAATAAGGTCGAAAAAATATTGTAGAATTAGAGGACGAAAACACATACAGTAGAAAGCGCTCTCAAAACGCTCTTGAACGCGCCTATGCACGATGGATTCGGTCAAGAAATGAGGCCGCAGTGAGCGCAGAAAGTGAGGAACTATTTGAGCTTGTTCTTATTTACAAAATGATCGAAGTGTCATTACTTTCTCAAACTGCTGTAAAAGGACTCTTTTTACCATCCATACTTAAGCTCAAGGAAATCCTAGAAAATCCGGAGAAAAGGGCAAACAAGTACAGAACCAAGGGCATGAGACAAGGTACAGCTTGAGGGATCTCTCCCGACCGCATCGAGCGGCAGTGTTTGGATTGAGAGATCAGTGGAAGGTCATCCATACTCGGACAGAAGCTCTGTGGAAGGAACCCGGAACATAGACCAAGACGTAGACTCTAAGAAGGAGCGAACATAAGTGGGATTATGAGTCTAGTCCCGGCCATCACCTTAGCCGAGGTATTTTGGCGGGAAGAAAGATGATGACATGAAAAATGCTGACGGAAATGTGATGCTCTGCAAGTCCTGAAAATTGGACACTATAAGAACCTAACATAAAGGTCACGGGAATGACTGGATATGCTGTATCAAGAGTGTTTTGAGCTCCACACAACTAAATCGCATTTACAGCAGATGACAGAACCGAAGGCACGGTCAAAAAAATTTCTGTTTTGAGATGTTGCCAAAGCATTCCTGATATCTCAATCAGTTCTGCACCAATTCACATAAAAACAGAATAAGCGTGTGGTAACAAATGTAGATCCCAATATTAAGTTTCTGAGTCGGTCACTGCTTGATACACTTTCCAAATAAAGTAGCTTCATTTACAGCAGTTGTCAGTACCAAAGGCACGGATCAGAATTTTACTGTTTTGGGACATTTCCAAAAGAATCCCCTGTAACTCGACCAGTTCTCAACAGATTGACATGTAACCTACCTAGTTTTATGAGGCTAATTCATACAAAATTAGTGATAGAGAGAAAGTCATAAAAATATCTCATATTGGATGATCCGTGATTTTAGACCATTTTCTGGTTGAATGTGGCCTACAGGGATCAGGGCACATTCAAACAGTCTAATTTTTTGAGACAGTGGACTTTTTATGGATTCAGGCAATGACAGCGTTCCACGCGTCAGTGAGGGCACCATCCGGAACACCCTGGCCGAGGAAGGGTATCATAGACGTGTAGCAAAGAAGGTTCCATATCTCACACCTGCTACGGAACGGGAAACGCTTGGATTGGGCGAAGGAACGGGCCAAAATGATGGCAACTCAGGATTGGCATAACATCGCTTGGTCCGATGAAGCTTACGTGTGCCTAGACGACAAGAAAGGCCGGGTTTGGGTCACCCGACGGCCTGGGGAGGAACTTTTGGAGCAATGCTTGGTGCCAGCTGTGCCGCAGAACCCAGTACACATCATGGTGTGGGGAATAGTCATGAAAGGGGCAAAAGGGCCACCCTTGGTACTGGAGTACCCTGGCGGCAAGGGAGGAGGGATGACGGCGAGCCGGTACATTGATCAGGTGCTGGAGAGTCCCCTCTTACAGTTCTATTACGATATGAGGCAGAAACGACCCAACTTCCAGTTCCAACAAGATGGTGCAGCCTCTCACCGTGCCAAGATCACAAAGACTTGGCTTGCTGAACACAATATCCCCATTTTCCCCCACCCGCCTAGTTCTCCAGATGTATCTCCCATAGAACCTGTCTGGCATATCCTCAAGACTCGTCTCCGTGACTACCAGCCTCATCTGTCCAATGAAGCGCAGCTACGCAGCGCAATTTTGGAGGTTTGGTCGCAAATCACGTGCGATGAAATCGATCAATTTATTGACCGAATGCCCGATGTTGTCTGGGCTGTAATCAGGGCAAAGGGCAGCCATACTTCCTATTGAACATGTAGATGTAGTTTGTAGAAGAAAATACCTCAAATTTCGGTTGTAATAATCAAATTCACGGTTATTTTTTGTGATGGGGAGTAATTGTTACTGAGCACCTTTGGTGTTGCGCATTTGCAGCCAGAGGTTTGGCATATTTGCGCAGCCACTCAGGGGTCGGGGTAGAGGAACTGATGAGCAAAATGCAGACAGGTGCAGTTATTTCTTCAATGGATGGTGGGAGGACATCTGCCACTTTTGACAGCTGCTGAGGGCAGATGATAATGTGTCCCTTGAGTTTGTGCTGTGTACTTTGAATAACATTTTCATCCTCAACTTTGAGTCGAAACATCCAACATTTTGGCCTGCAATGAGCAATCATTGCTTCCTTAATTACAGTCAAGTTTTCCAGTTCACTGGGGACAGCAGCAAGAAATATTCTATTGGCCAAAGAGAGAGGGGGCATTTTCTTCTTTTTCAAGTATGACTGACAGTTTTCCACAGGGAGAAAACAGACAAACCGCCATCGTTTTGAAAAAGAGACACCATCAGGATCCAAGAGTAGATCACGCAAGAGACCATCGAAAGGCATAGGGAGTTGAATGCAGCTCGGATGCAGTAATTTGCAGCAGTCCAATACATTTGGCTCGTCCAAATTCAAATCAGGTCACTTAAGCACAGTCAGGTCAAAATGGGAGTCACCAACAAGGATGGAACAGTGACTTTTGAGCGAAACAGATTCGACACAAGAGAAGGTGGATAGTGCTTCAGAACTCGTTCAGTTTTGGAACATACAAAACCTCTGATTTTTCAATGATTGGGGCTTGGGTCGCGGCTGTAATTGTCATATTGCTTCGAGTTCTTCAATGTATTTCGCTTGGGCAGCTCGTTATTGTTCTTGTGACTGTTCGACTTTTTTTGTACCTCGGCACAAGTCAGTGACGTGGTGTTTGAGCTTTCTGTGCAACTGGCCTCTACTATCTAATTCTTCTTGTTCAATATCTAAATTCTTCAAAACTCGGCACAATGACTTCAAAGAAATTCTGTTCCATAGATAGTTGTCAGAATGTGCACTTGTAAGGCAGCCCTTAACTTGCTTAACCATTTGTTGTGGACATCAGCAAAATCACGATGGCTGGTGATGACAGATGTCACTGTAAGCTGAGCTGAGGGCTTCAACATGTTTCCCAATGGCCAAGTGTGCCTTGAAGCGGAGATTGTAATATATGGAAGTATTAAAAGCACCTGCTATGTGCAACAGACTCTCTGTCGGGAATGAGACTGAAAAAGGCATTCAACATATCTGCAGCCGACTCAAAATCCTGGCAGAGCGCACAGCAGGGAGAACAATCCGGTTGTGAAATCATATTTGCATTCACTACATAGTCGGCACAGGCCCCAGTTGCGATATGATGCAGAAGGAGACATCGGCATTGAATTAGAGTCAAACCGGGAATGATTTCATGGATATTGATGGTATCAAAAAATGGTCATAGTAGGATGAAACTACTTGTAAAATGAATCATAGCCACATTTTAGCTCACTGCAATTGATAAGCATTTGTACTCGCCCCATGCATTACAAGTTCCACATTTTGGACATTTTAGGGCATTTTTGGCCCATTTTTGCCCAAAATGGCCAACTTGAGAACCACATTGTGAGCCTGAATGCCAATGAATATCTGTGGAATAAAATGTCACTACAATCCATTTTTCAAGTATTTTCATGCTATGACTATTTTTCAATTTGTTGCGAAGCCAAAAACTCGATTTCTGCCAAAATGGCCATTTATTTAATTCCGGGTCAGTAAGACTGGTGAAGTATCCATTTATTGATGCAGATGAGCTTCAAATTGCTCGACATTCATGCTAAAATTTTATTTGAGGGGATTCAACTCAGAAATGAGCCTACACAGGGGGATACTTCACTAGTCTTACTGACCCAGAATTAAATAAATGACCATTTTGGCAGAAATCGAGTTTTTGGCTTTGCAACAAATTGAAAAATAGTCATCATAGCATGAAAGTACTTAAAAAATGGATTGTAGTGACATTTTATTCCACAGATATTCATTGGCATTCAGGCTCACAATGTGCTTATCTTGATACAAATGTTTCCCACATGTTTTTGATGTGAACATTGTTGGGACATTGTCGGAACATCGCAGAAATAAAAATAATCAAATCCCACAAGGCTTGTGCAAAATGATATTCTAGAAACATTCTGGCAAACATTCCTCAAACATTTCAGATAACATCTTTGCAAGCTTGCAAAGAACATTTGGAAGTTTTTAAAATGTTGTCAGAAAGGTACAGATTAAACGAATTCCTGCTACTGTTAGGTAAGGGTTTCTATAGGGTGCCCGATTTTTAGTTTTGGCAGTAAACTGCAATGTCGTCAGCAGTTTTTGCATCAACATCCATTCTCCAGGGCCAATGGTGACCTAGTAAAGTCATATGCATCTTGTAAAGTGGCAAAATGTGACAGGTCAAATGGCACTTCGACAGGACAGGTTGACTAGTATTTTGAATTGACGGGTTGACTGGCACCTCGCATGGCAAATTGATGTGGAAACTCTCTTGTTTTCACATCCCCACCATGCTCCTCACTGCAGCCTTCTGCAACAAGCCGCTCTCCACCTCTGTCTATCCCCTCTCTGAAAACTTTTGTGTGACTCTTGACCAGCAATGGAATTCCCGCATCTCATTCTGTTACTTCTGGTATTCTTGTCCTACCATCTGACGGCACTGTATGCTCTATGCATGTTGAGCTCTTGGTCTGCTCAGAGGCTCCCTGCAACCTTGTTCTTTTGCTATTTCTTGTGAAACTATTCCCCATGCAAGCTTTTCTCTGACAGGAAAGTCTTACTGTATTTTTCTCGCTCAATTCAGTCATGTATACTCATCTTAATATGCTCTCAGAACCTTCCCCCCCCCACATATCCGACATACCACAGGAGACATCAATTGTGTGGCCCAAAATTGTTTTAAATTTGCACCTTCTATATGCTCAGTTTATTCTGCAGTTCCATGCCGTCACTGTATGTGTAATGACTCCCTGCTGTGCCACTGCCCATCTATGTCTACCCCACCATTCTCTGCTGTACCTATGCCTTATATGATGTCTGCCAATGAACCTATGCACCTTATCATATCTCTAAATATTATTCATGATATATTTTTTTGGTCATCATCTAACACATTCTCGGATATCTGTGTTTCAAGCAGAGTTGCAGACAATCCAACAAGCGCTCGACTGGCATGCAATCTCATATGCCAGTATGGATTTGGTTCAGTGTTCCCATGTGCTCATCCACTGTATTGCAACTGGAGCTTGTGTTGACCACAGAGTTGACGTATCTACATCTTCACCGCCAAACAGATCTGCATGCCTTACTCTCTACCAAAATAGTGTTGTTCATGAGTCTTGATGCAAATGACAAGGAACTGTCAACAGAAAGTCCAGTGCACATACCTACTGCTTTGAATTCCACAGTTTCTGGTGTCTACCATGTTCATTTCAAGCTATGAGCTGCAAAAACATTTTTGAACTACTACTGAAGCAGGTGCAGAATTCCAGTCTTACGCCTCAATAGCCTACTTTTTCAGCTCTTGCAAAAGCCATAAGTCAGTGCTGCTGCCCATCGCTACTTCACATTGCATTGAGTTTCCTGAAAGAGTTACAGTTGACTCTCTATGCGCCCTCATCACACAGCATATATTATCTGGGCACTGCATTCAATTTTCAAAATCACACCCTTAAATTTCTCTGCTGATTGCTTTTACCAGACTGGGATGATATCTGCAACAAATGGCAACCTAACTGTCTTGCCACTGATTTTCAGGTACATGCCCTGTCCTTCATGGAAGTAGCATGACCCCCAACTCCTTGCACCAGATATTGTCTGATTGTTGATCATGTTGGGGATGACAGTATTGGACAACTGCATAGCCGACTCAGGAGCCACATTGCTGTTGAATTAAGTCATTTGCCAGTGGGGGACGCTGAGAGTTGGTCAAATCGCAGGGTTTTAACTTTTGAATTTATGACAATGGAAAGTTGTCTGAATGGTAGCGGGCCATGCTGTTTGTCGGCCTTACCAGCTTTATGCATTCATTTCACTATGTACATAATAGACTACTTCAAGGCCACAACTGCACAACCCTGGGACAGCGAAGCAGGAGACTGTGGGTAAGAGCAAAGCAACACCAAATCCTGTGTTGTTGGGGACATGCCACCGATGTTGGGAAAAGAGACTTGAGGGGCGAGACAGAGGGACATGAAGGATTTCTTGACTGAGACTTCAGGAGCAGAAGTGGACATGATGTATTCTTGAAGTTCAAAGGCGCCAGAGGCTTGAGGCAGCTTGAGCTTGAGAGGCTTAGGATTTCCTTTATAAACGAGTTGGGGTGACGATTTGACACGCAAAAATGCATGAGGATAAGGACAGTGGCTTTGGGACCTGTGTTCCAAAAGACTCGACGGCCAAGATGATGATTTGCAAGAGTGGACTCGAGATTTGATGAGAGAACCATGAGCCGGATAGACACGTGGTGTGCAGATGTCGTAGACAGTGACAAGTGTTGCGGAAACAGGAGACATAGACTTAATAGCATGAATAAGTGACAAACGTGTTGATTCCTGTCCCAATCATACACTGGCCAGCTGTCTGTTACCACTAATTTGGGAGAGCGGATTGTACCACTCGTCAGTCATGAGGGGATGGCATCCATTGAGCAATACTTATTGTAGGAGTGATATGCACAAACGTCCGGCTCGGGTATAAGGTCCCAGATATGTACATATATAAAAGGCCCCAGTGAAGCTGTTCCTTTAGTTTTTTTCCTTCCTACATCCAGTGGGTTCTTGTATATTCCAATTGTAGATGCCGACTCTGTTCATCCCGGGTTGCCATTTGACTTGACAAAAATACTGTAGATGTGGATTTTAAGCCTGAGCAGGTGGCGGTTGGAGCGAGTTGGGAGAAGAGACAAGGGTTTGTGGACGCCTCCAAACATTGACAGTTATTTGGTCTGATCTTGCATGGACCTTTGACAGTGTGCAAATTATACTTTCTGAAAGTCATTTTAGGAAGCACTAGCCATGCTGACAGATGCTCAAACCAGACCCGTATTATCCAGGGGGTGAAAGAAGACTCGGATTCTGAAAACTTGAGCTTCCGAGTCAAGCGACTGTGACTTGATTGCGAGCAATTCTACTTAGATGCACGTGACGAGGGGGAGGCTAAGATATGCACGTAAACAAGAACAAATGATGGCGCAGTGGCTGACAGTGCTTGGAGCAAAGAATGCCTTCAAAATCGTTCAATTTTGGGTATACAGCACTGAAAAGTAGACCAAATGATGTGCCTTCATGGCGCCGTTCTGCCCATACCGAAATTTCATGGCGTGAGGGAGAAAAAAATTGCGCCCAAAAAAGGAAATGCGTAATCATGATTACGTTCTGCTTCGCGAGTACTGCGCGCTTTCGGCAGATTCCTAGTTAGTGGACGACACAGGGGAGACACAGGGGGGCCAAAGGCATACCTTGGTGAGGGGCCGTCTGCATAGATCACACCTAGGACAGATAATAGCAGAGGTGAGAAGCAACATAAGGGAGAACGGGCCTGGGGAACGCACAGGGTCGACAGAGCAGATGTGATGGCACTGACAGGAATGTAAGGTCTAAGCAGTGACATTGAGAAAGCCCACATGCTGGGCATACCTCAACCTTGACCTTGGAAGAGTGTGGTCAATGAAGCAAACAGACAAAGAGTAAGGACGGAATAAGAACAGTGTCAGACATACCCAAGTAAACAAAGTGAGGAGAGCATACCTTGACTCTGCAAGCAATGAGCAGTGCTCCCAAGCATTGTGGATGCAGGCGAGGAACAGAGTGCATCAGAGTCGCAAAAGAGCAGAGCTTGAGCAATGAGAGTCAAAGAGGAGGAGAAATGGATGAAAGTGAGTGAGAGGACATGGAGGGAAGGAAAGAAGGTGTGTCGCTGCTTGGTAAAAAAAAAACATAGTTGGTTTTGATGCACAGCTCACAGCTGTCTCGCTTCGTCAGGGACAGAAGTTGGGTTACAAACATTAGGGCAGGCTTTGGCCGCCCTTGAGCAAAGCACCATCAGTTTAATTATAAGTCCATATTTTTCCTTGTAACTTGCTAAGTACTGGAGTGGAATTGCATCTCTAAAGTCTTGTGGATTGAATACGGAAGGAATCATGGCTTACTTACGGTCAACATTTCTCAACAACTTGCACCATTCCGAAATTCTCAACAAATGGCAACAAATGTGAGCAGTTTGCAAAAGGGGTTTTTCCTGATGCACAAAATAGCATTTTACTTTATCTGCTGAACTCTGTCTTCGGCAGGATCTTTCAGAGTGGGAGGTGTTTGAGGGCTTTACAAAATTTGTGCATCATGGGGGGCTGAAACAAAAAGATAAACGGAAACAGAGAACTTGATAGCATATAAAAATTGTTCAGTGGCACATGCTGATCTTGAATCAAAGCTGTCTAAACTGGGCAGTGTAAGCAACTTGACCTTCAAATCACTTGTTCAACACACAGAAAGAGTGACCCCATGAATAATTAGGTGGTGTACTCATTGGAAATAAGGAAGGCACTGACAGACACTGCTGTGGTAGACCATCAATAAAGAGAATGTGTTTTAAGAACACAAAGCCTTGGTTCAATGTAGGAATATCATTTACAGTCACAGTGAAAATTGTTGCCCATACCAAAAAAGGAAAATTGTGATGGCTCATAGAAAACACATGGTGGACCAGCCACTAGCGGGCTCTGAGCTAGCATATTGGCCAGATCCAGCTTCCGGAAGCAAAAAATCCGAGAAAAGTTCATTCACCCTCAATTGCCATGTTGGGCCTTTGTCGCTTGTCCGGAACTCGTCCAACGTAGGACTACGGGTTTATACGAACTCTTGCTCCTAACGATGTTTCCGGCACATCATGTTCTGGCCAAAGGATGTCGAAGATGGGTTAAATTTGTACATGGTTGCTGCGTAAGCCAGAGGCGACACCCCCAACTCGAATATTGCAGATTGCACTGCGAGCCATGTCTCAGGTTTTGGTGGCCGCAAAGAAAAGGCAACACCAACCTGCATTTCGCGTTTCTTCTCCACAGTAAAATCCCAGGTACGGAGGGGGCGAGCAGCAGCAACGACGTCATGGCGACTGTGGGGGATGCATCATAGGCGCAGGTTACTGCGGAATGTCTAGGGTATTGGGCTGGAGGCTTTGTGGAACACCAGGGTAACCACCAGGAGACATGAAAAAACTGCCAGACACAGACAGAGGGACTGGGCCACCATACGGTCTGACGTAAGAACAGTCTGCGAACGAGTGATGTGCAGGAGGGTAGAAGCCATATTCTGCAGAGGGATAGGTGCTGTGTATGTTACGCTGCTGCGGAAACGACAAGGCGTCCCCCATTTAAGCATTGGGAATATGCCAAGAATTAGGCATGGCCGGTGGCGCTTGCTGACGAGAATGCAAGGTGTTCCAATCATCTGTGACGGCCATTCCACACATGGCCAGAGTGAGATCGCATTCACTGGACCGATCTCCCTGCATGTATCCACCCACACTGACACCGGCCAGCGTGGACATTGACACATTGCGCTTTGACGAGGGAGAGGAATGATACAAAACCTAAAAGCTAAATAATAGAAATCAAGGACTGAAGAACAAACCAGCATTGCTGCGTGCTTGCCTGCATACCCGGATTCCACGCCGTCAGGCTGTCGCGGTTTCGGCTGGCACTGATCACATACAGATTCGACGACACGGCCCCCGAAGTAGGGAGCCGTAGCTTTCTCGCTGGTTGCGCCTTTGAGCCGACAATGTCATGAGGACAACGAAAAGTCGGTGAAGGCTCACATCACCGGAGGCGGCCGCCACACTGGGCGGGGAAGAGTTCGTGGCTGAACGTGGGGAGGAACCGGACGGTTTGCGTGAAGGATCGGCGGACATTTAGATGTCGCCGATGCCTATAAAAATTATTGATAACAGCAATGAAAGGATGACAGAACATACTAAGGAGTGGAATTATCGATACAGGATATTAACGCTATAACGCAAGAGTCAGCATTGAAAACCTGTTTTGAAAGTATTTGGAAGATAGGCGGCGGGCCTGACCGCCTTTTAAACGATAGAGGCTTCGTCATGCCGGTTTTCGCATCGACCGTTGGAGCTTGTGCACGTGTTGGAAAAAAAGGACGCGTCGACGTACATGAGGTACTGTGGAGGTTTGTCTCAGATGGGAGGAGAGAGGACTGCGGGGTGGGGACAGGCTGGAAGATCTGCGATGGAAGTCTGTCGGAACAGTCCCAGAGGCACATCAGTAAACGCAAGAATAAACATAGATCGTCTCATTCCGCTTCTCGCCGTACGGCATAAGAATTGCATTAGAATTCGTAAAATAAATTGCCGTACAAGTGCAAATCAGTCAAGCTTGGTGGCTGTTGGGCGGCGCATGGATCCCGACTTCTTTCTTCAGGGTCGAATTCAGGTTGCCAAGAGGAATTGCAGTTCGAGACCAGTCATGGAACATGGAAGCAGCTCAACTGAGGACGTGCAGACTCGGATATGCAGTTGCACATATACCTAGGGCGCATGTGTGAGAAACTCTGTTTCCACCCTGGGTTCACGCGCGAAAGTGGCGGAAAGAAAGGGAAAAATCAGTCATTTCAAGGGCCGGATTTTCCCAGAAACGGCCCCTGATTGCCCAGCATTTTGGCGCTCGGGGCGTTCGGTTTTAATCGGTCCTTCCGACCGATCTGCCATCACCCTTGGAATTTAGCATCTTTGCTAGCGTAGCCCCTTGCGCACGCGACATTTCAACTACGCTCTGCATGCACGCGACCCTGTCGGTCCTATCTTTGTAAATATCGTTTGTCTTTTCCACTGACGACATGCTTTGCAGGTGCAATCTTTACTTCGTCACCTCACCCCGGGTCGCGCCTCGTTTCACGAGTACCCGGCTTTCGTCTACCCGGCAATGGGTTAAAGTGCCTCGCAAATGAGGCCGCGGGATTTCCTTGGGAGCGAGGTGCATTTTCCTTCCCTTCAGTTTTGAATTCGTTCGCGTACTTCGCCTCTCCAACCCACCCTATTCTCTCTCTTCACGAATCGTTACGCCTTCCACTTTCTTCTTCATAGGTCATATTTACAACTGTGATTATCCAGTCTCCACGCCAAGCGGCAAGAAGATTATATCGTCCCTCACATTCGCAGTGCTCCACACTGCCTCACCGCTGTGCGTCGGCTCAATTAGCGCCGACGCCACCCACTTTGCGTAGTGGCCCTCGATACCGCGTCGGATCACGTTCGACACTCTCCGCGACTGCCCGTCCTCGCCTCGGCCATCATCACACCGTCGACGCACCCGATGACCAACACGATGACCAACACGATGCAGACGCTACATCGCCCACCACCCAATTGCGTCGCCAAACACGTCGGCGCTACGCAGGGACCATACCCGCGCACAGCACACCGTCCACGTGGCTCCTCCGCGCCCACTCGTACTTCCCCACCTACTCGTCGACTGTCGCTCCCACGCCCCACGCCCGCGCAAGCCAGGCTCCCCCGCTGCCACATGCAGCGCCTCCGACATGCCCAGAGCGCGCCGCGACCGTTGCTCAACGCCGGTGTCGCCCCCTTCGCCTTCGTGTGTCGCTTTGGCCGCAGTACTACCGCCCTACACTCCACACCGCGCTACTGCCCTCTCAACGCGACGGGCAGCACCACCTGGAATGCCAGCGCACGCTGCCCCTCGTTCGTGACCGCCGCCGCAGCCTTTGTTGTCGCCACGCGTACTACCACCAGCAGCCGCGGCGCATTGCAGGACGCGCGCGCTCCAACACCACACACGGCCTCAACGGCGTCCCCCCACCTGCCGCAGTCGCTTCCCATGGCATGCGCCGCCATCGCCTCCCTCGCGGCCTTGTCATCCCTAGCTCGATTCGTCACCCTGCCGCCTCTCGCTGCCCCTGATGGGAGCACCCTCACATGCCCGCGCCCTTCTTACCCCCACCGGGTTGGCCACTTGAGAGCTCCAGAGTCAGGGATTGATCATTATGATTGGGCATAACATACAAACTAAGTGCGACGACGCGCATTCCAGCCGCTCACTGCATCCGGTGATAAATGATGGTTAATGTGACAGGTGTGCAAAATAGACAGGATTGATGGGAGATGTTGGTCTGATATGTGTCACCATAAATGGGAAGCTTTGTAATGGTGATGTGGTGTAGTGGTAAATATCTCTCTGATGCTGATGTCATGTTCACCATCTGTTCTTGAGTTCAATCCTGGATGAAGTGTTTTTTTTTTTTTTTTCAGGCTGTTGTATATTAGGGGGGTGATCAGCAAAACCCAGCAGTTTTGGCAAAATAATATTTTGGCTGACAGGCCAGGCCCTAGACTTTGGGGCAAATAATATTTTTTTTCAGCATGCAGCCAAACCCAAGCATCTAGGCTGTAGAATATTATTCCAGTGGATCAGCTGAAGCCAGGTGGCCGGGCCAAATACTATTACGGCCACTGAAAGCTGGTTCAGCTGAGCCCATGCATGTGGGGCAAATAATATTTTTCTAGTGTGGAGCTGAAACCAGCTTTCCAGGCTGTACAATATTGTTGTTACTGATGGGCCACACCCAAGTGGCTAGGCAAAATAATATTTTTCTTCCTGCAAGGTTGTTCGGCCAAACCCATGCATCTAGGGCAAATAATATTCTTCCACTGTGCAGCTGAAACCAGCTTTCCAGGCTGTACAATATTGTTGTTGCTGATGGGCTGCACCCAAGTGGCTAGGGAATAATAATATTTTTCTTCCTGCAAGGTTCTTTAGCCGAACCCATGCATCTAGGGCCAATAATATTCTTCCACTGTGCAGCTGAAACCAGCTTTCCAGGCTGTACAATATTGTTCTTGCTGATGGGCCGCACCCAAGTGGCCAGGCAAAATAATATTTTTCTTCCTGCAAGGTTGTTCGGCCAAACCCATGCATCTAGGGCAAATAATATCCTTCCACCGTGCAGCTGAAACCAGCTTTCCAGGCTGTACAATATTGTTCTTGCTGATTAGCTGCACCCAAGTGGCTAGGCAAAATAATATTTTTCTTCCTGCAAGGTTGTTTGGCCAAACCCATGAATCTAGGGCCAATAATATTCTTCCACTGTGCAGCTGAAACCAGCTTTCCAGGCTGTACAATATTATTGTTGCTGATGGGCTGCACCCAAGTGGCCAGGCAAAATAATATTTTTCTTCCTGCAAGGTTGTTCAGCTGAGCCCATATATCTAGGACCAATAATATTTCTCCACTGTGTGGCTGAAACCAGCTTTCCAGGCTGTAGAATATTATTTCCCTCAATCAGCCCAGCCCAGGTGGCTAGGCAGAGTAATATTATGGCTGCTGAGCCACCAATCATGTTTTGTGCTCACACTGCATGAAGGGCTCAATCCTGAACACTAGGCCAAATAATATTATAAAAATATTATTTCTGCCCTAGAGTCTAGGCTTTGGCTGAGATTCCGGCGGATTTCGGGGGCCCCTAGACTTTAGGGATTAATCATATGTAGGGGGCCTAGTACTTAGGCAATTGTGGACTGTATATTGTGCCACCGGGCTGATGCATGTGCCCTCTCCTCAGCTGTAACTTGCATCTCAAGCTCCTCGGGCAGCATCTCTTGCAGTTAGTCGGAGGTAAAGTGGTGGAGGCTGCCGGAATCCTCACGATGCAAGGTGTTCTCACCAAAACTGCGAGGCTCATTGGTGACATCATGGATCCGGATGAAGTTGTGGAGTGCCACAACTGCCAGAACAAGCATGGTGTGCGCTTCAATTGGATACTCTGTTGCTGCATTGAAAACTGCGAATTGACGCTTTGCTATACCAAAAATGCGTTCAATGATATTGCAAGCCTGTGAATGGCGAATATTGAAAGGTTCTTCTGGAGTTTTGGGGCTGAAAAAATGGTGGTAAGCATACATCACATGAAAATGCAAGATGGAAAATGGAAGTCTCTACTTTTAATTTAGAGTGCCCCATTCCTTGAGATGGTACCAAACACCCTGGCACGAAGTGAGCAGTACTATGGCACATATATTGTGTAAAAAGTATTTCCATTCAACTTGTGTTCAAACCACCAATTTTTCACTACAACTTCCCTGAAAATCAAAGAATCCTAACAACTTTTATGGCCTTCACGTAAATACTTGCAACTTCCCAATCTGTTCCTGCTTGTGAGTTGCATGCAACTGTGGTACATGCAACTACATATTGTTATAACTAATGTACCTGCAACATTTTGCACTCTGTTGCCATTTTCCAACTTCAACTTGAATATTTTGAAGGTGGCCAGCAGTCAAGGAACTACAAGTTCTGATCCGAATATTAATATTCCACTGCCGGATTGATTCCAGAAAGGATTCATCTATTTGTACAATGGTCCATTCAGTAAAACAACTCTGGTTGATCTACATGAATTACTTCGAAATTCACAGTTGATCCTACTCTGAGATGTCCTAAAGTCTCAGGCATTGCATACAAAATTTCAACCATCAAAATATATCAGGTAATTTTCAATGAGATCATAGTGGTACTCAAGGGATCTAACCCTCTCAGGAATAATATGGATGTCTGTGGAATATTTACACTCATTCTGTCCACAATACAGCACTGGCAAACTCAAGGAAATTCACCGGGAGGAAGTCGTGATAGTGGGACTGATGGAAATTATTGGATCAACAAAATCTAAATTCAGCCATTTATCCATCTCTAGACTTGCATGCAGAAGTGTTGGGTTGGCCTCCAAGATGCAGGAAACCCCTGAGAACAAATATCCCAGGGGTGCAAGCACACACCTAAAGTTGTGAGCATGGTTGCAAAATTGTAGTTGCCTGCAGGAAAAAGTGGTGAAAAAAGATGCAAAAAATGAAGTAGTTTTTACACAATATATCGCCCATACAGTACATCACACAATGGGAACCCAGCGTCTGCAAGATAGTACTTGGCCTTTGGAACTGCAAACTCATGCTCACAAGCATGCTTGAAGATGGCAGAGTCTGATACACTCCCCTCCCAGCCACTCAAATATACACAAAAAGCAATGCAAAATTGCATGCTTCAAGTACATTTTGCCCAAGGAACCCCTTCCTGTTCCGATATCTTCCCATTTCAGCTGAGCGAACCCAAGCATGGAAATGGGAGCTGTCAATTGCACCGCAGCAATTGCAGAAATACAGATACAGCTTGAGGTTGCTTTTGATTTCATATGGAGTCTTGTTGGGTGGTAGATGGAGATTTTTCTGATAGAATGGACCCACAAGGCGGTGGAGAATCGAATAGATTGATCTGCATGAAATTTCAGACATGCCAGCAATCAAAATAGAAGAGACAATCACATACTTGTGGATAGTTTCCGCACTTCTTTGGAAGCGCTCCTGCAACATTCTGCTGCTGCTTCCGGTATAGACCCAATGTAGAAATGTCCTGAATTCTCCATGCCAGTCCCATATTTTGTGTCCACAAGCCCGGAGTAAGCTTGCAGCTCAAACAAGAGCCGAAAGAAAACATGCTTTGCCAAGCCAAGCTGGTATCAAAGCCGATCAGGGTGTCCATCAAGAAGCTCAGAGTGCCAATGTTGCCCTGTGAGAATTGAAGTATGCATGGGGGTGGGTTCTGGTGCCTCCAAAAACAATGACGCCGTGAATGCGGCCACTGTGCAGGACAAAGCAGCTACCAGCCTGAGTTTGTGCTGCCGCTCCTATTCTTTGCATTTTTTATCACGGAGATACGCAGAATACCTGTGTTTTCCAATTCTGAACGCCCTCCGGGCACCCCTGGTACCGCTGACACCGAACAATATATGTACCATCGGAGCCTGGATCCGTATCCCTTGGCAGCACCAAAATGTAGGTCAATTCAAACTTTGCTAAAGCGCAGCAATTCCCGCTTTCTTTGCGAGTATTTCGTCACTGAGGCTCCAGGGACTATATCTGAATATATCTGGAGATCAATATAACGCTGCCACCATGACCTGTCGGTGGGCAATATCAAACATAGCCGAAACATAGCCGCAGTTTGATTTAAACCTCCCACACTCTTTTACTTGCTGATAAGTTTCCCCAACCCTGTTACCTTACATACACACATCACTAGCTTCACTAGAGGTACTGCTGCATAGCCCTTATGGCCAGTTACAGCATAATAGAATGCAAGTCAAGTCAAGTGGTAACAGAGAACAACCCATCCATGACATCTGATGTTCTCCCTCTGCTGACCCTTGCTGCATCTGCAGCATCCAAGATTAGACATTGAAATGAACAGGCTTCCTGCAAAGCTTGGGGACTATGCCCTGAGGACAGATAGATAGGTTCCTGTGGCCAGAACTCGACGTCGCTCGGAATCTGGGCTTTCGGTGGCGGCCTAATGAAATGTTCTCGAGGACCCACCGCTTCTGCAGACCTTTCCCGTTGTTCTCGCGGAGGCGAAGCGGGCAACGGCTTATTCATGGAAAGTGATGACCGCATCGGGTCCACATAGGGAATAGATGATGTATTGGGGTGTTGCAGAAATGTAGACATTGATCTCCGAAGCCGCATCTTTGATTTCCTCTGGCCCATGCAGACTGCATCAATGAATGAGATTTATAATTTTGAGAAAAAAGAATGCGCAACAGAATCATACAGCAATCGCTTTCAAAGCGGTTCAGAATGCATTTTGATCAAAGGGCGAGCCATATATGAACAGACCTACTCCGAACCGGGGTCCGAGTTGTCGTGATCGGAGTTCCGCACGTGCGAAAAATTGCTAATAGGGCTCCAGCCCGTCCGGCTTTTTTACGGGTCGACAGACAGGACAGACGGCTTTGAAGGGCACCGTGAAGTGACCAGACGTGGATCCCATTTTAATTTCTTTAGCCCGTTTCGTTGAATTTTAATGTTCGTCATCGAGCTTCGGTGGACCCCTCGGGGTCTCATAGGCATTACAGTACCAGCAATCGGCATTTGTATTCTTCCTTGCCACATACAGGTAGCCTTTCCAGAATATAACTCTTTGAAAAAGTAATGACACTCTAATCAATTTCTAAATAAAGGCAGCTTTAATCTGCAAAATCGTCGGGCTTGTTTATGCCGTATTTCTCAACCCATAACCCGAGGTAGTACGCTTCGCCTGTGAAGCCCACTATCTTGAAGCTAGTATCTCTACCCCCTCCTCCCAACTGCAGTTGTGGAACTTCAAGAAAGATTAAATGGTACCAGACACCTGGGTGACAATGCTACATACACAGCCTGAGGCCTCAATTCCTGACGGTTGGGTTCAAATTTAATCTAGACTCCTGGCCAGTGCTTCAACCCACTCCAGAATTTCCATGGAACCACAAGATCCCGAGATTCCGTGACGACCCGAGACTGCCGCTTCGGGGATTGAAGGTAAACATGAATTTTTTGTACAGGTTAAAATTTTCAGCCTGGGAGCCTGAAAAACGCCTCCTCAATGCTGGACTGACCCCATTCTTAATGTATTCCAGCCCTCATAATTTAAATGGATTATTCTATATGGCTCCCCAGGTGCCGCTTATTAATTTAGCACCCTCTCCATATCCAGTAGAATCTCGGCCACCTGCTTTGAGCATAGCTGACTCTGTTTGGAACATAAAAATGTAATGAAACATTCTGTACAACACCTCTCGCACTAGCAGGCACTCCTGCATTCCGTCCGACCGATCTTTCTATAAACCTTGTTCTTCATACTGGGAATTTAACATTCCGCTACAATCACAGCCTTGGGTCGTACTTTTAACAAGGTGATGACCAAAGAATTCGGCGTGATGCACCAGCACATTCATGCTCAGGCTGCTGCCCGGTAAATTGCCTGGAATGGAAGGTGTCGCATTTCTAAGCAATGCCCAGGGTGCCAAATAGAATCACCCAGTTTAAATTACAACCCCCCATAAGTTACAGGACATTAGAGGAATACTGTGCCGAAGCGGAGTTTGCAATTGGTGGGTGAGCTCAAACACAGGCACGGCTAGGATTCGACCTCCGATATCAATGTTCACAGGTGTCGGCAGTCCATGGAAATCCAATTGATTATATACACTATACGGATCACATTTTAGAATATTAACAAGGGGATCTAGAGAGGGAAAACCATCTTCTAAAATACTAGTACATTAAGACGGACCAGATAGGATGGACATCAACAATGAAGAACCGCTCCCAGTATTATAAGAATGTTGACTTTTACCAATGTCCATAGAGATGGCTTCTGGCCCGGATAGGCAGGCACGTGTGGGCGGGCATCCACCGTCGCATACAGTCAGGCGTCTGCCACAAGCATCTGCCCTGGAAGGGTGGATCAGGCAGAGGACGACAGGGCAGCCATGTACGGCACAGCTAGGGCAAGGTCAGCTTGAGGGATATGTTTCAACAAAACTGTTTACAGTCGAGTTGTCGAGAGGAATGAGAGGTCGTCCCCCATGATCAGAGGCGGATACGCCAGGAGAGTCTATGACATGATGAGCGGAATGTGATAAGGTGTCAAAATGACGCACTAAAAGGGGTTACAGTGGGGAGAACATGACAAAAGGAGTCGGGATCGCAAGGGAGATGAAGGCCGATTAGCGATTCCCGGACAGTTGAAGTTTAATCCAGACATCTATAGCGAGATTTTTGGCGCACAGAACATTCTAGCACTGTTGTCAGAGCCGCGTGGTCGTTCATGGCTAGTGCAACCGACTAGTTACGGCGATAACAAGGCAGAAACAGCTGTTGCAAGGAGGCTGAATAATTAAACAAGAGAGGTATGAACACCAGCCACCAAGATAGAAGCAGACATGAGCAGCAAAAGCTGGGCAGGTACTGGGTGAACATCGAGATGGTGGGAGAGTGGAGGAGAAAGATGCTGGCAATTTTGGGCCTCACTTGAACAAGCATCATGATCGAGGATGTTCTCACGACTTAACCACCACCATCAAAGTGGGGTGGCGGCTTGTCCGACCGCCCCGCCAACGCCCACTACACCCTACGACTCCTTGAAAGCTCGGGACACCCTCTTGGTTCACCACCAACACCTAGAAACACTGCTAGACTCAGTGCTGGCCACTCTTACCTTGATACATGAATCCGAATCCATGACACACATTCCTCTTCCTCTTCCCTACTCACCGCACCTGCTGGGGGTCTTTGATCTCATCAGCTGCCACATATCCACCCAGACCACTTATCTCCCTACCTCCCTCCCTCTTGTGACCACACCACCAGCACCACCAGCCCCAGCTGCTCCCGCCACGTATGCAACGGTCGCTGATCCCCATCGCATAACACCTCCGACAGCTGATCCCCGTCGTGCAACATCTCCAACGGCACCCGATCCAATCATTCCCAGACGTCCTATCGCTCGTCACCCAGCTGCAGAAAGACCACCTCGGGTCATCATTCGATTGACAAAGAACCCGCCCATCTCCCCCCACCGCTATGGCGATCTCCTGCTGCCCTGTATGACGTGATTGTGGCCGCACTAGACTCACTGGCGCTCCTCCCCCAAATGGCAGAGTCAAAACCCTTCCTGGCGGGTGTCCACTGGACAAAGGGAGGTAACCTTGCTCTCCACCCTGCAACGGAAATTTGCACAGCCAAATTCCTGGCCAGCCAAAGCGACATCATTTGGGTAGCCATTTGATCCCTCCTTGGGCTTGCAGATGACCGTCCTTGCCCCATATTCGACACCGATGAACAATGGCATTCTGTTGTCTTCCATGGGGTCCCTATGCCGGCTCCCCCGAGAAGAAGCCCTGCAGTTCTTCACCCACGAGTGCGTTGACGAATGGGTCATTTCCTCTTCCTCTCTAGGCAAATTGCGGGAGTGCTCAGTTTTGTGCCGTCCAGAGGACCTCGGAAAGAAAAGGTCCCTAGCACTTCAACTTTCCTTCTCGTCAGAAATAGATGCTGAACGCCTCGTAAAAAATGGCGGCTACATGTTCGGAGTCCCGTGCCGGGTCTCATATTATGTGTCAAAGCCACACAGTCCCTCCCCTGCTCTACAGTCCTGACATCCAACCCCCATGCCATGCTTCCTTCTTCTCCACTCATCTACCTTACATTATGAGAGCCCACCTGCTCACGGGGCGCCTATATCTATACCTTATGCTGAAGACCACTTATTCTACTTACTAGGTCTTTACAGCTTCACATTTAATGTGCTCCACAAGGCGCACCTGTTCATGATAGCCTAAAGTTGGCTACTCGGACACTATCCCGCAGAACTTTCACAATTTTGCACTGATGAACAAGAGTAGCTACAAAATAGTATAGAAGTATGCCTACCATACTGTACACAGTCCGGGGCAAATAACAAGGATTCAAAAAAAAAAAAAAAAAAAAAAAAAAGCATCATGATCTGGCATCGTGATGTTGGGCTTCGCGGGGCAAATCTCGAGCAAGAACTAGAAAGCTTATGTGAGGGTTCGAGCTCACGACCTCCGCATTCAAAGTTTGGTCATGTTAGAACAGGAAGTTTTCAAAATCTGGGGGGGCTTACTTTACTACATTTCGCCGCTGATGTGACACCCGAATCGGGTAATTTGATGGCAGCAGCTTTTTTGCGGCAGGTAGACCAAACAATCAAGCATTGCATTCTCGATTTGAGGGTGAAGTCCTCGCCGAAGGAAAGTAAAGCTCAACAAGACAGTGGAAGGATTGAAACAAAGTATTGAAGCATAAAATGCATACAGTGTTAGTGCATGGGGTTTACACTAGGTACATTCGTGGCGTGGGTATTTGACAGACAGCAGTGCAGACCTGGTGTCTCAATAGATACAACACCCCTTTTATTACCTATTGCTCCTATTACGTGCTGTATATACCGTTAATAAAAGCGACGGAAAGGGCAGAGTGGCCTTCATGTCGTTGTACCCATCCAAATGAGATCCCTGGATAGCTGGAGTGAGCAGCAGACATTACTGCAGAAAATCACTTACTCTAACATACAGAACAATTTACAACTGTATTCCTTCGTCTGCGTGAAGGGGACCGACCATTCGAGGCCCTCCCCTCCCTCGCTGCGCTCGGTGGGTCCCCCAAGCCGAGCCTCTCAGGTCGGCACTCCAAACCCCCTGTTCACACTTTTCCCTCTGTTTCTCTACCCCTCCTCCCACCTTAACCTAGCCCAAATCCAAACCGGCGAGGCGAGACAACAGGGCGGATACCCGAGATGTGCTTGCCTTAACTCCCTTGAAGCAGGGTGCAGATGTTGATGACGGCACGGCTTGATCCTAGGCGGGGAGGCCGTATGAAGAAGCTGGATTGGGAGGGCAACAACCGGTGAACATAGCGGCAGGAGGAAAGAAGCGAATGTGGCTAATGTGCGGGCACTGTTTGTTTGCTTGTGCGCATAGGCTGAGGACACAGTCCCTATCAAATTCCCTAATCTGGGTGTCACACCAGTGGCGGAATTCCAGCAGTGGCGGGGCTTCTGCCAGATTAGGGCGCCTCTGGACCCACTACTAAATATAGTGAGCATTTGTTTGATTCTAGGTGCCTTCGAGAGCGATTAAGCGGGACTTTCATATCTTACCCAACTCGGCTGGGATACCATGAAATTGGAAGAGCTCAATGCTCCCGCTGTCTCACGCCGACCACATCTATAGACGGCCCGTTTTCGCTCGATATGGGGCCGATTTACTCGAAACTCAGTGATTCTGGAGGCAGAGTCCCTACAATACTGGCTAAGAGAAAGATGTACGGCACATGGAACAGACAGTATCAGGAATGAAGTCACTCCAGTGGTTGAATTTCTTTGGTGAGGGAGCATGTCAGGTTGCCTCCACATTTTCTCATGTGGGAAACCTATGTTTCAATAGTACTTGTCATCACAGAAAATAAATGGAAACTTGTGTTTTATACCTGGAATTGATGATATGTTTTTGTTGCGACTACATGTAGATGTTCAATGGGTTATATGGCCACCGTTCACCATAGTTTTGGTGTTGATGATTATGTGTATGCCTTCGATAAATAGTAAATTTTCCTTTACATTATTTTATCCTAGATGGCTAAAAATGTTTTGTGCACAGCTGCATACGTGCATGGGCTCTGTTCAGAGTTCCTAGGGTGAATCTTAGGGATGCTCTACATATTGTATTCAGCACAGACACAGCGAAGAAGCTGTTAGATGGGGGGAAAATAGGCCAAATGTTCAGCGAGTCAATGGAGCCAGATCTTCCTACAACTTGTTATCCTGTTTAGCCTGAAAATCTGCGCTTGAGTGCTTCCTCCTTGGATTAGAGTCACTGAGGGCACTCTAGACGACCCATCCAATTCATTTGGGGTACCACTGCTGAAATACTATGTTCCTAAAGGTGGTTTCCCAGATGTACCTTGTGCTTTTGATGTCGATGTTGCAGAACAGCTGGCAGCTTTGGTCTTTGGCATAATCTATGATTGGCTGACCCCTAAGCACTGCCTGCCTATCCCTCCATCTCCTCTTATCTGCAAAGTCTGATCCAAAACCCGTACTTGGGTTTGTTTGTGATTCTAAACATCTTCTGAGCTACCTGAAATAGTTTGTGTCCTCTTTACATTTGTTACTTTACCTTTTCTTAGACACTGGTGACAATACACTTGACTGTCATGCATATAACTCATCACCACCCTCATAGCATACTTTACAAGCTCCCATCCACTAGATATCTCTATGCACACCATCTGATGCCTGCTAGTTACATCCTTGTACTTCATGAAGTTCCACATGGGCCCCATGGGCCTGCACATACTATAATGGAATCAAAATGAAAAAAAGAATAATTTTGTTTTCAACTGGCTGTCGAACCAGTCTCAGAGTATTTTTTTTGAAGATGATGTTTCTTGTAGATAATGAGATGATGTAACTACCTGCAACATCGCTGATCTCTTTTTGGCTCTAGACAATGCCAATGAGCTCATTCCACCGAAAAAAGTCAGGTTATCCAGGGTAGAATCCTTAGGCATCTACTAATAGTGGGCTGTTCAGCTTAGTGCAGGTGGTCTCAAGCAATAAGTCTATTTCTGGTTGCTTTCTGTGATGATGAATAACTTTATAATGAGCCTGTAACCGCCTAAATTGGATTGCATTGGGTTGAGGAGGATGCCAGGGAACTCATAGTTCAAATCACCCAAGACAAGTTTTGGCACAGCTATGACAGTCATTGTACCTGGTACTGTGGACCCCAGACAGCAGGAAGTTCATGTTAGTTTTTCGCCCAGATATGCCAAGAAATTCACGTCTAAAATGAGTGTATTTCAGGGCGAAAAAGAGAATTTTACGGTAAAAATGGGTAAAAACTTTCATGTAAGATATGGAGCTTTTCACAGTATGTGTTTGCACTCCTTTAGGGTGAAAATCACTGCTGCACAATGTGCCCTGAACCCAGTATTTGCGGAAAATCGGAACCAATTACTCAAGGGGGTACCGGAATTAAAAATTTTGACCCAGGGTCGATTTTGGCGTTAATTTGGTCCAGGAATCCGAATCTGAAAACTAAAAGTCATGGTGATCATTGGTTCAAGAGGTATAGCAATTTCTTCATCAAAGATAATAAATATTTTCTTGGAATTTTTTTCTGAACAAATTGGGTAAATCTGCATCACTTTCAAAAAAGTGTCTCAGGCACTGGGGAACTAACTATGTAAGCATTACATAAGATTATCCCCATTTATGGTAAGGGAATCTCCCATAAAAGGCAGTATCTCCAGATCCCAAAAGTGCTTGTATCTTTTGAACTGTTGAGTGTCATGACTTTTGGATTGCAGATTCATGTTTCTAGACCAAGTCTGCGTCCAAAATTGACCACATGTCAAAATTTTCAATTCCGGTATCCCCTTGCAATTACTGGCGGAAAATGTGCAGGTACAGTTACAGCAAAAAAACTTGTCAAAAATTTTGTCACAACCATTCAGGCTCATTTCTTGACCAAATCACTTCAAATAAAAATTTGCCATGAAGTTCTAGTGTTTTCATGAGCTTTCACATAGTTTCCTCAATATTTCACCTCTGTCATTGACCCTGAATAAAATAAACAAGGGCTTTTTGAAAAATCGACTTTACAGAATCACTATGTATGCAGAAAAGGTGTATGCAGCATGAAAGCACTTGGAAAGGTGAGCATATTGGTATTTTAGTTTATGTGTTTTTAGTTATGATGGATCATGCACTGCATCAGCTCGAGGTCTTCCAGGATCTTGATAGATGATTGCTTCGAAGCCGCAGAACTCTAGGTCTTGTGTTGCATCTTGGGAATTGAATGGAAAAGTTGTAAGCCCGACGCAAAGTCAAAGGATTTTGAAGCGGCGATCAGTCCTGGGCGTCGTTTGTGACCTCGGTGTCGTGCTGGGTCTATTACACCCAAGGACTGACTGATAAGCGTGGCAGTGAAGATTGAGGAGGACCTTAGGATGACGAAATGATGCATAGCCCAAGTCTGAGGAGCAAAGCGAGATTGAATGGGCCTGTGTTTGAGTGATTCTTGAGTGCTTTCAAAAGGCACCGGTAAAGGGCAGTATCTGAGAGTCCGATGGGACACTATGGAGAGAGTGGAGATGATGGGCCTAGCGAAGGACGATAATGGGGGGGCACCTGCCTTATGAGAGGGTCTTGAGCGGCTGATCGGCCATGTTGATAATAAACTGTGCACCATTTCTCAAAGTGCTAATCTGTCACAAACCGGGATCAGGCGGTAAAATCCAAAATAAAAGGGAATGGGAGGCCCAAAGAGCAGTCAATGGGAAAAACATTGCAAATATGGAAGGATACAAACAGCTGCAATCTGATTTGAGGCATCTGCTTATATACGAGGTATCAATCTGAGACAATTCCGAACACGCCTTTGATCACATCACTGGCACTCTCCAACAAGCTCGGAAATTGCACCAGGATATATTTATCTTATGGGAAGTCACCTACTCAATAATAGCTGGTATATTAAGCAGATGCCTCGTATGACATTGCACCTGTTTGCCACCTTCCATTTTTCCCACTCCCTGCCGGCCCTTTCCATATGTGCCTACAATTTCCTGTTTCATTGTCGGGGTTCTCCAGTTAACCCGTGCATCAGTATTTAGCTTCGGTCCCCGGAAATAGCCGTTGCACAATTTATTTTCAACCTGGCCGATCAGTGCTCCATTTCCGTTCAAAGAGAAGAGTCTCCATTTCCTGGCGCCGTGAGCTCAATGCAAACAATGCCGTACGTGCTGGCACACATGATACCGGATGGCATAGCCTAATCTCACTCACGTTGGCGGCGCACAGGACCATACCCAAACTCTCGATCCAATTGTAGGAGTGTCTAGTATGCTCTCATCCATCTTTACTTCTAACCCACGCTTAATATTTTCTGGACTTGACGCTTCGGAAAGTCCCGTGAGCAGAAGCGGCGCCGCGGTGGGTTCCTTTTCTCTTTTCAAGAGCACTGACTCCAAACTGACTCCGTCTTATGAGCTTCGAGCAGCACAATGAAGTGGACTTTCACCTTAGACTGTCCAGAAAGCCCTATATTGACTGCAGACGCATGTCCGATTCTTTTAACACGTTACCATATATTCTGCACTCACTCACCGATGCTTTCAGCTTCAGCAGCCTGAGTTTACAAGTGGTGAAAATGGTATTTAATTTTATTAGACACAACGCGCGCGACGGCATGTCTTGTTATAATTAAAATCACGTAGAATTTACGATTTATAGAACTACAAAGATGTATCTAACGCACATGCGCATGCCACCGATTCGGACCTTTAGCCTTCTGTCGCCTGGGTATCTGTCACGGGAGCAACAAAGCCAACATCGAGCCTGATCGGGATCTCTCGCGAGAAGAGCGTCAATACAGGCAGTTGGACCTGAATAAAACATATCACAGCTGGTTGACTTGGAATTGTAGCCAGTAGGTGAGAGCGAAGAATTGGGAGAGTGAGCTGCATGTAGTTAGGACAACAGAAACAGGGAAGAGAGTGGACATACATGATGGTCAAGGCCCGGCCCCACTAAACGAGTCGGCGCAGGGGCCGAGTTCGACCTCCGAAAGTTTGATGGACCAGGACGGCTGTCGCCCATTGTGCTCGGAAGCGTTCCAGGTCGGGGTAGGCAGCCTCGATCAAGGCTCCAACTGTTTCCGTTTACAACCATTTATATTTACCGTTTAGTTTACCAACTTCTGTAAACGGTAAACAATCGGTTGAACCGGGTATTTTTGGGGCATACGTAACCAAGTCACTCGAGTACCTTGCATGGCCACAAGCAGTGTAACAGCGGGTATATACCAGAAACGAAAACGAAAACAATACATATATGACAGCCGAGCGAGCCGAAGATGGCCGCGGAGCTTCAACCGCTCTTCTTGCTAGAGAAGGAGTGGACTATGTTGGAGAAGCTTGGTAATATATTGACGGTGTGTGCATTAATCTTGCAGTTTTTCCACGCTTCCATTAATGCTGACTGCTGACTGTACTTGCAGGAGTTCACCAACGTTACCTTGCAGATGTCGAAGTCGAAGACGCCGACTCTTCCGTGGGTTCTGCCCATGTATGAGCAGATGTTACAACATCTAACCAAGGCCTCGGAGGATGCTGGGCTCCCATCCGCACTCCGACTTGCTGCGGGCACTGGCTTGGTGAAGCTCAAGCATTACTACAATAAGGCGCAAAACTGCCAATTCTATGTGATTGCCACGAGTACGTCGTACTTCTTTGTCACTAATTTATATCTGAGCACTGTTGGTTCTCCATCCCTGCCTTGGCCTGTCATGGTTTGCAGCGCAGACAGACGGCAAAGAGAGAATGGAACGGGCTAAGGTGCTTTTCCAGCATGCGTACGACAGTTATAAGAAGACATTTGGTGACGAGATGCGCACCAACAACACAGCGCCAGCGCCAGTATTTACCTCCCGTCCTGCCGGTTCAACATCCTTCCTTGACAGGGTCTGTTCCTTCAATGTTGTCGCAGGCCTTCTCCCAGCTGTCCAAGTTGGTGAGCTAGAGTTGTTTTATGCAGCGCCCATAACCTATGGCACCGGAACCCGCGAGGAGCCATTGAGATGGTGGAAGGTAAGTTAGTACGGAACCGCTCATGCCGCATTTGACCGAGTTATGTGTACTGTATAGGAATTTGGCATCCACTTTCCTGTTGTCTCACGGATGGCGCGTGACTTCCTCGCCATCCCAGCGACCAGTGTATCCGTCGAGCGGCTCTTCTCCCGGTCACGGCATCTGTGCCACGAGGCACGCTCATCGATGAAAGCCGAAACAATAACCCAGTCGATGCTCACGAAGATGTGGATCAAGGCAGGGTATCTGAAATATTAGACAGTGTTTCAGCTTCCTCTGCGGTGTTTTTTTTTTTTTTTTTTTTCCTGGAAATATTATTGTTTATAAACAGTTTAAACCCTTTCTAAACTGTTTGTTTTTGGTTTTGGTTTAGTTTACGGCCAACTGTAAACCTAAACTAAATAGTTGGAGCCTTACCGCGGTAACGGTGGCGGCTACATAAGCGGTCACATTTGGTAGCCGAGTACTAGTGCGCATCATGACAGGATGATGGCATTAATCCAGTAGGACAACATTGGAGTTGTAGGTATAATCAGTTCGAAGAGTGGGTCCAGGTAACGGGTCAGTGGTTTGAAAGACCCACACAATACCGCTACCCGACCCGTGGTATCACGGTATTTGCAGGTATTTTAATTTTATCCATTGATTTGAATCGGTAATGCAGCTTGGCCTTAACAATGAATTCTAGTAAGCAAACTTACGGGCTCTTTCCCTCCCTGCATACTTTACAAGAGAAGCTACTGATCACCCGCTTAGTTTCCGCCTCCACTGTCAAACTCAAAAAGGGAATTCTGATTGGGGCAGCCGTCGGCTAACTTTCCGTGGAACATCTCGGCAGCACGGCCCAGAGCTGTCGGCTCCCCAGCAGCTTAAGGCGTTGGGGTCAAGGGGTGAATTTTTCCCCACTTAACAATAGCTCAAGGGCAGACTCAATTTCAGTTTTCTCTGACTCTCGCAGTGACCGGCACCGTATAGTGCAAAGAACAAAAACAAAATATTTCATTGAGACTAGGTGCAAGAAGGACCGGGATTATTAGTATGATGATAGGGATGAGCCATGTAGTAGGGATAGGGATTATATGAGCTTGGCTGAGGTACTGGAAGATTAGATAGGCTGGGCTCTGATGGATAAATATAAGGCATTGGTGAATGGTACGAAAATGGATTTGCAGCAGGATAGAATGCCAAGGGTGCAGGAGTCGTGATGGGTGTAGATCTGGGAACCGAAGGACTGCCGACGGCTGAAGGAGTTGCGACAGTCGACGACGGAGTTGTGACAGGCGTGGAAGGAACTTTAAGACGGGAATTTTTCGTCTTCGTCCTTGGTCTGAAACCAATTTCAGGCAAGGATAAGCATGAGGAGCAATTGGAGGACATACTAGTCTCTTATAAACAGACGCTACAACACATTTCAACTCGTACCTCGTTGTGTTGTAGTCTGTCAGCTCCCATTGATCCTTGATCGGGGGTCGAGGTTGTTATGTAATCAGAAAATTCTCGAGTATCGTTGCAGATTTGGAGACGTGTCTTCGCATATTTTGAGATGAAATTAATGTTCACTTGCCCAGAATGAGCTGTTTCTCTTGCAAGTTCTTGGCGAAAAACTTGGAGACTCACAATGCCGAATTGTGATAGGACGGCAGCTTACAAAGGGTACTGTCGACTCCAGCTCCGGAATGAATGAAATAAAATACTCTAAACTAGCTAATGTGTTTGAATTAAGATTATAACCTACTTTGCCTCCAAACTCTAGCGGAGGAAGCTGCTGGAGGTGCAGAATAACACAGACAGAATTCAAACTCCGCAGATTATGTAACAACCCTGCCCTCCATACATCAGGGGCGCGGTAAACTACAGACTAAGGACATACTCCTTGCTGTCCTTCTTTGCCTTGCTCCCGCTACTAACGCCAGCTCCATATGCTGCATCACCTGCAGGCTTACGTCGGGTCTTCACGGCAGGCATCATTGTGGCTCGACATGTTTCCTTGACGATGGGGGCAAAGTGTTGTGGGGTGGGGAGGACAGAACCGACATCTGTAGCTAGCAGCATTGAATCGAGCACTCCTTTGAGGTCCGCAAGCTCGGGCATTTCAGGATTTGTTGTTTTTGCGTCGCCTCCGGAGCCGGGCAGCAAGAAGTTCTAGTTTCTCAGCAGTGACGGTCAGCTCATTGCGCTCCGGTCCGGAAAAGTTTTGAGGAATATCAGGCTCGGATTGGTGCTGAGGTAGAGGTAGAGAGGGGAGGCTAGGTACCTTTGGGCTTGCTCCTGCACCGTCTCGAGGACGTTCCGGTTCGTCAAAGAACGTCTGAACAGCACAAATGTGTTTGCAGAAGCATATAGGAGGATAGTCGAGGCATGTGCAGGTGTATGTATCGATGTAGACTTCGTAGACTCGAGAGGGGTCTGACTTGGACGGGACAAGGAACTTGGTACCACAGTCACCGACTTACGCGATGTCAGACTTGACATACACCCGACTGTGTTCCAAGATGTTCTTGCGCTTTTTGACTTCCAAATCGGGGCCGTCGAAACCAAGATCTTGGCGGCACTGTTTGAGAGCAAAGTAGGGAAGAACGTCGTTTAAAAGCGTGCTGATCAGGTGGTCGAGACGCCGATTCCGTTTACCATGCAGGAATTTCCCTTTCAATACACTGTGCCAGCTAGATGCATGCAACGGAATCAGCTTAAGTACATGGAGCAAGGGATAGATTACTTACGCTTCAATGAGCATATTTGTGTCACAGTCCTCGAATATGCTTCGAGACGGTCGGTATACCGCTGACCACATCTTGACAACATGTTCTGGCATCCAATAGCGACACAGATATTTGATGAAGTCTTCTGGGGCCATTGATTGTATCTTAACCCATGCAGCTTCAAATTCCGCGGAATCAGTGATGCGTATCCACTTCTTCAAGAGCTCCCAGAGATCCAGATATGCAGGAATGGAAAAGTGCTGCTGCCAGGCATGTAGAACGTGCCACCAACACAAAAGGATAATTGCAAGATACACGTCGGTGCAAGAATGGATCTGGGCCCAGTCAAAGTCGGACATGATTCGGACGTGGAATTATTTCGGGAGAGCGTTGGCGATGGATCTTGAGAAAGTAGGTGATTGTCGCCTGGGTTTCATTCGATGCCAGCATCCACGTAGTAGGAATACCTGAAGGAGAATCAGTGAAGAACGTGCCAACAAGACGCTAATAAGAATTTACCATGTCCCCAATGATCTCGTACAGCAAGTGTCGTGAGATTCTAAAGTAAGAACAAATATGTAAGAGCTCAGTCGGACACGCAAAGGTGGAAACGACTTCATTGGAGTCGGTACTCTACCTAAAGTAAGAACAAATATGTAAGAGCTGGAAGCAGCTAGTAAGCATCATAGAAATAAGTGGAGTAAGTAAGTGCTCACCTCAGTCGGACACGCAAAGGTGGAAACAACTGAGGTGAGCGAGTGCACAATGCCTATATATAAGGGAAACGGTGAAACCGGAGATAGGACTCCGGATGGACAAGGAAAATAGATAGGACCTATTGGGACGGAGGCCGGAGAGCACCGACGGGTCTCCTACAACACTCCCCCAGACCCGGCGGACGTGTCGATTCAATGAATGGAGGAGATATTGAGCTGAGCAAGGTACCCTTCGTGTGCTTGGCGCGGCAGTGGCTTTGTGAACAAGTCGGCGGGATTGCTATCACCACGGATGCTGTCGACGTGAAGCTCCCCCGTGCGAACGAGTTCCCGAATGAAGTGGTGCTGGATGTCGATGTGCTTGACTTTGGCGTGGGATTTGGTAGTCTTTGTCAAGTCAACGGCGCCCCGGTTGTCACAGTAGACCACACCGGGCAATGGCTGCTCCAGTTTGACCTCAGCCATCCATGCGTACATCCATTTCAGCTGCTGTGCTGCACGTGTGAGTGAGATGTACTCTGCTTCAACAGTGGATAGCGCGACTGTGGCTTGACGCTTCGACGCCCAGGACACAGGGGCACCTGCCATGACAAAAGCATGGCCTGAGGTTGAGCGCCGTGTATCCTGGCATCCGCCATAGTCGGCATCGACATAACCGATGGGAGCAATGTCCCCAGTGTCCCGGCGATAGGTGAGGCCAAAGTCAATGGTATTGCGGATGTACCCCATAACATGCATAAGTGCACGCCAATGCTGGATGCCAGGATTAAGCTGGAAGCGAGAAAGAATGCTGACGGCGAACGAGAGATCAGGCCGTGTAGCAAGCTGACCCCACATTACGGACCCGAGTAAGGTGCGGTATGGCTTGCCTATCATCTGGCTGCGCTCCTCCGCGGTGGACGGGGACATGGATGAATCGAGGGATATGCAGACTGGGAGCGGGGTGGTGCGAAGCTGAATGTTTTCGAGGCCATGGTCTGCGAGGACCTTCTCGAAGTAGGTGCGCTGGGAGAGGGTGACTGTCCCAGCCTCCAAATTCTGGTTGACATGCATTCCAAGTAAATGGTGAGCGTTGGCAACATTCTTGATGTCCCAGACCTCCACCAGCTCGGCTTTTGCGAAGCTCTGCCTCTGCCAGAGATGAAGACGCACCCCACACATCATCCGTGTATGTGTCGGTCAGGGTGTACGCACCTTCGTCGGAAGATTTGACACGTACACAAGGGTCTGCCTTCGACGCCACGTATCCGAGGTCATCGTACGTCCTGCCCAATGTCTCAGCCCAGTCACGTCCGTCCTGCATTGTTACATAGATGGTTTTCTTCAATCGGCATGCCCAATGCTCCTTCCCTGGCACCTTGTACCCTTGCGGCTGCTCCATATAGATCTCCTCCTTTGTCTCGCTGTTCAGGTATGCAGCCTCGAAATCGATTTGCCAGAGATGAAGGTTTTGTTTGGCGGCAATGGCAGCGGTCATGCGAATTGACTCGAGGCGCGCGACGGCAGCCCACGTCTCTTGGTAATCGATGCCATAGACCTGTGTGAAGCCTTTCCCGACGAGCCGAGCCTTGTCCCGAAGCCAGTCCCCCATACCATCCGTTTTCACATTATAAACCCACATTGAGCGCATAACATTCGCACCTGGAGGAGGTATCTGCAACTCCCAAGTACCCTTCTTCTCATGCATCGCAATCTCGACGTCCATTGCTGCCCTCCAGCGATCATTGTCAAGATCCACGGCCTCGGTGTATGTTTTCGGCACGTAGAGGCGATCAGGGGTGATATGACATGAGTGTTTGGGAGATGTAGTCGTCCAGTTCGTTATTTAGACGTGAAACCGGGTCGAATGCGGCGTGTGCTCGAGGTTTGGCTTTGGCAGGACCGGTCGCCCAGTCCTCGCGCATGGACCGAGCAGCGTGTTCGCGCTCGGCGTACTCACGCGATTCAACTGCCTTAGTGGTGGTGGTAGTGGTACGGCCAGAACGGCGAGGGGGAGGCGTGGGTGCTGGCTCGGGATCTGGTGAATTCGAGTGCGAGATGGGCGTAGACGTATCTTTGTCCACAGCCGATGAGGAAGACGATGGGAGCTCGGAATTTACACCTGGTGTGTCCGGAGCATCGCTCTGAGTACTGTTGGATGGAACCATGTCCAAAGGTGCGTCATCCTGCATCCACAGTCTCTCCCCCACATCCACCGTGCGATGAGGGACGCCTTCGTCAAACTCAACATTGCGGCTTTCGAATTGGACGCCATGCTTGTCAATCAGAATATAGTTGCCGGCACCGGATGCGTACCCGATTAAGGTCGCAGGAATTGAGCGACTCTCAATCTTGCTCTTCCCATCCACACGATGCCCGCTGTGCGTGGTATTCACTTTTGCACTGCAGCGGCTCCCAAACACACGAAGGTGTGCAACGCTCTGACGCTGACCCGAGAATACCTCCTCAGGAATCTTCCCAGGATGACGGCGCGACGGCATCAAATTGCGCGTGTAGACTGAGCAAGCCCCTGCTGCAGCCCAATATTTGTGTGGAAGACCGGAATCGTGGAGGAGGGCACGTATATCCTCCATGATCGTATGAATGGCACGTTCTGTGAGACCATTCTGGGCAGACGAGTATGGGGAGGTCTGTTCGTGGATAATACCGTGAGTTTTAAAATACTCCTTCCATCTGCCCGAATTGAAAGCGTTGTCAGTCTTGACCCGCTTGACCTTGTGCCCGGTCTGTCGCTCCGCCATCACGTGATACTCGTCCAAAGCTGCAATGGTGGAGTCATCACTTTTGTCTTTCAGGAATGCGACGTATTTGTGAGAGCTACCGCTGTCGACAATCAGCATCATGTAGATGTTTCCCCCAGGAGATGCGACACGCAAGGGACCCCAAAGATCGAAGGCCACCAGTTCCAGCGGAGGTGCATTGGATCTGTATGTCCATCATAAGGGCGTGCATGCTGACGACCCGCTCGACAGCTGATGCATTTGCCCTCCACTGTCATATTTGTGATGTCGAGGTTGTCCACGAGCCCCTTTGCGTGCATCTCGCGGATAGTGTCAACATCACTGTGGACCATCCGGCCATGCCATTTTGCAAGATTGACAGGTTTAGTGGTGGATATCTTAGCGTGGGTGTTATCCACATCAAGGATATACATCCCGTCTGATCCGCGTCCACGTAGAAGCATCATGCCATCCTTCCCTTCATACACACCAACCTCACCACCGCCGAATTTAGACCAGTAACCGGCCTTATCGAGCTGGCTGACTGATATGAGATTGGCGGATAGGGAGGGCGCATGGAGCGCATTTTTGAAGGTAATGTTAACTGTCCTTCTGCCTGCAACTCGGAACATTTTATTGACTGTGCCTTTTCCGACAATAGCAAAGTCGCCGTTGGATGATAGGGCCGATTTCCCGGTACGCATCGAGAGCGCCTCGTATGCTGCAAAAATCGGACCGGTCGCGAAAGAAGTGGTCGCTGGCGCCGGAGTCAAGGAACGTTATGGTGACTGATGGGGAATGGTTCTCGAATGTGCGGCTCACAAACACGCACCGTGCCGTGTCCGTGTTGGCAATGAATTCTTCTGAGAGATACTCGGGGGCAGTGTGAGTGGTCGTGCAAGTGGTAGCGCGAGGAAAGAGAGGATCCTCATCCTCCATTCAAGCCATCAATACACGGTGGATTGTGGTCGACTCCCCTGTGTCACCTGCTCCCGCCGTCGCTTGGTTCGCCTGGGGTCGGCGATTACGGAAGTTGGGCGGGAACTGGCCTTCCTTTCCGCCACCAGGCCAATAGCAATTTTCAAAGGTATGGCTGGTCTTGTTAATGGCCTTGCATTGTGGGTTTGTGCAGCGGCGCTTCTGTGTGGAGGTGTTTAGTGCGGTGGAGGTGGAGGTAACGACTTCTGCTGTGTGCTCGGGCATACCCGTACTGATCGCGACAGTTTTAATTAATGCAAATGCCTCATCAGTGGTTGTAGAAGCGAAGAGAGCGCCTTGAAGACCCAACCAACGGGGATCAGCAGGCATGGAGCGGATAAGTACGTGCTTTATGGCCTTGTCGTCCACTGTCTTCCCAAGCATCCTAATGACGTTTGCCTTGTTGCGAATATTGCTGAGGAGCTCGTCAAGGTCATCACGAGAAACCCCAGCAAATTTGATCGCTTGGAATTCGCTCTCGGCGAGGGAAAGTGCAGCTTCGCTTTTACCCGCACAGGCATTGGTAACGGAGTCCCAGCACTCCTTTGCAGTGCCATCACGCTTGACGCCAAGCCCGATTGGGTCGATGATGTTCGTTACAATCATCGACTGCATGACGCTGTTGCGGTAGCCCCATTCCTCGCGGGACGGTGCGGTGGAGAAGATGGGGGTAGGATCGGCAGGTGCTTTACCGGTAGTTGAGGTAATAATTGCCGGTTTTGTGATGGATCCATCAAGATAACCTGACAGGCCTTTGCTAGCAGCGTGTTCCTCGATTAGGACCTTAAATGTGGCGTAATTGGACTTGTTTGGTTGTAGTTTCTCGGTTGCGAGCAAGGTAGGTAAGGTGATCATTTGGGACGCCATTGGGATGGCTCGGTATGATATAATGTGGTGAGCTTGAGTCGAATGTATGTGTGCTGTTCTTTGATCTGAGCTTCAAAAGGCTACGGGGCCCATAACCTAAAGTAAGAACAAATATGTAAGAGCTCAGTCGGACACGCAAAGGTGGAAACGACTATATTGGAGTCGGTACTCTACCTAAAGTAAGAACAAATATGTAAGAGCTGGAAGCAGCTAGTAAGCATCATAGAAATAAGTGGAGTAAGTAAGTGCTCACCTCAGTCGGACACGCAAAGGTGGAAACAACTGAGGTGAGCGAGTGCACAATGCCTATATATAAGGGAAACGGTGAAACCGGAGATAGGACTCCGGATGGACAAGGAAAATAGATAGGACCTATTGGGACGGAGGCCGGAGAGCACCGACGGGTCTCCTACAACAGATTCAAGTGCTCATACATGGTAACGTTGTGTGTTGCGTCAATACAGACAAGCCTTTCCCCATATTTTGCAAACATGCTACGTTGCCAATCCGTCTGGATCATCGAGAGGAAAAGATCCGGCACAAGATCAGAGCCAGGAGGAGTGGGGTCGGTTTTGGATTTGAAGCCAAGCAGATAGCCCTTTGCCTTTAGATGCTCCACCCATTGCAGAGTTGACTGTCCATCATCGGGATGTAGTCGCACTGCTTCGGCCTCGATCTCTTTCTCGATCCGATGAATATCCCGGAGTTCAATAAATTCGGTTCGAGCCGCCACCGAATCGGTCTTGAGATCGCACTCAAACAACTTATCTTGATCATAGACTCCACGGTGTAGCATTTTGAGCTAGAGGAAAAGTTTTAGATTGGTTGGTAAAAGATGAAGTCGCTCACTCACAATGTGGTCAGGTGCCACCTTCATTCGCAGTAGGGCAGCAATGTGTTCACGAGCATTTTTGGGAATTTGCGTAAAAGGGAGATTTGCGTTGCCAAGGTCATGATTATGGGTGTTGGAGTAGTTACCGAGGACAGTAGAGACCTCTGGGTACTGTTTGATAAGCAATGTACATTCGCAATCTGTCCGTTTTGGCCCTCGTTTTCGATTCCAATCAGAATGAATTTTGATGTAATCCTTCTCGCCGCCAGTTCCAGCACGAGAGCAGACATAGCGCAGTTGCCTCGTGTAGAGTTCTGAACGTTTGTAGGGATTGACAAGACGGAATTCGATGCCGTGGCGTTCTTGCTCGTCATCAAGCCATGTTTGGAAGTCATGCCAGTCTTCCCATTGTGTTTGGTACTTCCCAGAGGCAAGGTCATATTGGAATGATCTTGGTGCATGTTTTGGAGGGGTTGGGTCGCTGTGAACGCGGAATTCCGACTGATGGAAAGTTGGTGAATGGAGACAGGCACTGGTCGGGTCCTGTCCAGTGTTTGGCCAAGCTGGAGAATCCAGACGAAAGCGGTGAGTATATTGATTCATCTTCGGGGGTTTGGAACTTGGCGAGGACGAATGACGCGTAGAAAACGCGACGGGACACGAACATAGACGGTGGCGAGAGCAAAGCAGTGGTTGTGTCACACTGTGACTTAAAGGAATCTGCCTCGATTTCAGCGAAAAATAACTCATATTTGATTCTACATTGAAACAGTACTCGTCTAGGAGAGATACATGTCAAAGAAGTACATATCAAAGCAGTACAAATATACGGAATGTCCAAACAGAATATGTGCAGCTAGAATTTCCACGATTCTGTGCGACTGCGACTCGAGATAGAAGGCGGAAGGGGAATGGAGGCTGGGAACAATGGTGAAGAGGGGGGAGTAGGTGTGGTAGTAGGTATAGTAGCACGCAAATGTTTATGCAGTCGGTAACGAGGAGAGATCTTCTCTTGTTTGACGACACAGTCGTCATCGTCAGAGAGCTCGATGACCTGTTCGGCACGTCTCTTGCCCTTGCGCGTCTCGCTGACGATGATGGGTGACTCGGGTGGGAACATGTGAGTGCGTGCCCGCTGAATATGTGCCTTCTCGTCCTTGCCCGTGATCCCAAGATGGCGAATGAGGAGGGCTTCTCTGGGGACGAGATTATGGACATAGGAGGGATTTACAGTCATCCAAGTATCGAATTGGAAGGAGTAGCATTCGTAGGGAGCATCTGTGTCGTAGGTCCACAGCGGCCATCCCGGAGGATTCTGGATTCCCGTTACAAGAGGGGCTGCGAGGTTCTCCGTCCACTGGATGAGGACAGCGGATCTCTGAGAGAGCTCGGTAGTGTTGACCGCAAATGAGATACCGGAGGCAGACGAGGACAGATTACGGGAGCGTGGAGGAGATGGTGATGGCGATGGAATGCGCGCAATGTTTGCAGCGAGTTCGGGCGCCGTCTCGCTCCGCCTGGTCATGTTGTTATGGCAGGGTGCAGACGAATGAGCAGACACATATTCCTGGACAGCGCTGATGATAGCCTCAAGGGATGATCCTTCGTGCACGGTGTTGGGCTGCTCATTAGGCACGGGAGTGATTGACTGTTCGTGGAGAGGGCACTGTCCAGGTGCAAGTCGGCAGTGCTTTTTGCACATGTCATTGGAACACAGGCGGTTGACACGAGTAGATTGACAGCCTTGGGGCCAAGAACACTTGCCGATACGATGTCCGGACGCAGAAGGAAGCACTGGCAGGGTGGGAGGAACAGATGTTGATGAGGTTGAAGCACCAGATGAGCCAGAAGCAACGGGAGCAGGAGCATCAAAGTAATGCCAGAATGCAGGTCCAAATTTCTTGTGACAAGGGTTGTAGCACTGTATCTCATCATTAGAGGCTGAATTGGACATGGCGAGCCTGTTTCATGCACCTTCAGATAAGTTGGATCCTTTCTTGCACCACTCTGGGTCACTGCGGGGTATAGACGGCGTTCACAATCAGGAATAGGGCAGTGAAACATTGTCGTTCAGGCGCGGCTCGCGTAGGCCATGAGCTCTGTAGTAGCTTTGAGGCATGGCAGATGGGAGAAGAGAGAGACACGACGAGCGAGGCAATGTAGCAGCACAAACAAACAACGGCTTGTGGAGGTGCCGTCATTGACAGCAAGGCAGCAGAGAAATTGTGCCACAATCAGAATCCCCATTTTGAGTTTGACAGTAGAGGCGGAAACTCAGGAGTGTTACTGATCCGGTATGTGTAAGAGAACTGCCATCAGCCAATTTCCTTTTTGGGGTTCTTACTGACTGTGACGGTGAAAAGTCACACTGTTTTCGAGTCTCTAAATCTTCAAAAGCTAGAACTAGGATAGTTAATTAACTATGTACGATGGAACGGGATAGGGACCGGATCAGAAGCCAGAATTTCATCATCAGAATCACCGACTGGATACATTGGAACATCAATAGGATCACTGGTCCCGTACGCAATGCGGTGGAGTGTAGCATCAAGTATGTCCGATTTCAAGGCCGCTTCATAGTCAAAATCTGAAGACGGCTCTAGAATGGGGCGGTGGTGGCCAATGACATCTAATGTCGGCAATCAGGAGGGTCCAGCAATTGGAGAAAGTGAATTAGGAGGGGAGTCAATCATATAGAAAGGGGCTGTATAAAAAGTCAGATCATCGTCTTGAAATGATTGGTTAAGTAGAAGGTACCTTGTTTGTGTAGTTTTGAGGGACAAGGGGCAGTGAGAGCATCAATCTGTGCTTGTAGACGCTGTATTTATGCATCCTTTGCTTTCGACTGTTGCTGGGAAACCCGAAGCTTATCCTTCAGCACTTTACCTCCATCAACCGCCGCAGTTTCTGCTGCCCTGGCCCTTCCACGGGCTTGGCGACGAGCGCTGGCTGCATATCAGGACTGATGGGAGTTATTACTGTTTTCTGCAACTCCTGACTTCATGGTCAATTCGATGACCTGTGCAGTATTCTTGCTGTACTCTCAGTACGGTAGGCGGGATGGTCGAGCTTGAATTTGACATTTGACATTTAGATTCGGCAACTTCGGCATTGGTGCCGCCTATCGGGGAACCATCCCGAATGCCGATATGTTGCCCCATATGTATTCTTTCTCCTCAAACCTCTGACGGACGTGGATCTGAGCAACTCTAACACAGTCTGGTCTCACTGAGCCAAGATGTGTACCCAATTTGGTAATTAGCCTGAATTAAATTCAATTTCAAAGCGCCGCTCTCGCATACATGGCATGCAATTATATCAAGTCAAAAGACACTATTCCTTCGCATGAATGACACTCCGACTTTCGGTTAGATTCATTTAACTGCCCAGCAGAGGTATAACCCCTCGAGTGAGACACATTGTATTGTGAATGCACCTAACTAATTTCTCTGAAATGGGCAAGCATTTGGCAAAATATGGTCCACCCATCAGTCAAAACAAACTTTGGCTCCCCAATGTGGTGATAAACCTCCCAAGCCTTTGCCTCAAACTCATCTGGCACCCATCTATAGCATTCCACACGAGACTTTGGAATATTCTGTCGGAGAGCATCGACAAGATGCTGGGGGGCGGCCACCCCAAAATGTGTTAGGCCAAACCTTCCTGGAAAGTCGCAAATGTAGTTCGGAGAGAACCCAGATGGAAGGAGTTTGTTCCGTTGTGTCCTGATCTTGTGGTTGTTCCAATAATCAACGAAGTTGTCTAGACTAAGTTGGACAATCTTGGGCCACAACCAGTTCAATAGATCACTTGAGAATAGGTTGGAGCGAAGATACTAGAGTCAAAACAACTTGACTTACACGTGAAGGGGTATTCCGGGGTTAAAATAATTAAGGGATTTTCCGAGGAGTATAATTTGCTTGATGTCGAGACCAACATAGTTGGTAAAGAGATGCCACGAGGACTCAATTGGAATGTTATCGGTGCTCTTCAGGGCAACAAAGGGTGGTGCATCCTCGAATGACATATCTGGCATGCAGTGTTGACTTCAAAATACATATATGAGTCAGATATTGCAAAGAAGAATATCAAAAGTTCATTCACCGCAAAGCAAGATGCGCTGCATACAATTCTCCGGTCTCTGACCAACCATCTACGGTGGCTTGAACAAATACTGAGCCAGAGATAAGCATAAGACAAAACACAATGGAAAAAGCTAACACTTACCACCATGTTCCGCAGCAAGATCCAAGTAATAGTGTCCCACAGTTGAAGAACAACGCGCATTGGGAACAACCAGAAACTTTACCATTTTGCTGCTTGAATGACAGCGTGAACCATAGATATCAATGCCAACAGGAGGTTCCCTTGGGCTGCAAAGCGGTTCTTTGACATTGGCGCGGGAGAAGGTCATGTTGAGATACAGGATAACCGCGAGCAGCTCATCCAGGAGGCTACTCGGCTGGGCCGGACCAGTTACTTTCTCAAGAAATTCATTGAAGAAGCAAAGAGGAAGGGTGTGGACATTGAACAAGGTATTCTTTTGCGGTTGTCTTGAGATAACAACTTTTCAATACATAATGCACACAGGAATCTCGGTTACGGACTTTGAACTCGGTATTGAGGTAGTTCAAAACGACTCTGGACCCTCACCGGCTTCGGGAGTCTCCATGGAGCAGTATGAAGCCGCATGTGAAGCTCAGAATGTCTCCACTCATGATCCAGGCATTGTCATCTGGCTCCTTGAACCAAGGCGATCCAGCAGAGTTAAGCACTGGAGTGGTACAAATGAGTACCCTCCATGGCACCAGAATAAACTCAGGAGCACGTTGAATGCATTTGCCCATTATGTGTACCCATTCAGCCAGGAATCAACTGTCCTTTCTGACCTTCAAAGTGTGTATTTTCTTTTCTTTTGGATCCCTTTCTTGTGTTCCATTGTGACTGATATTCTCTAGCTGCCACAGCTGTCAATGAGAATGGCCAAGGCATCGAGGTTCTGTTTGACATGATGACCCACACAATTAATGGGTATGTTATCTTCATGTTGACTCTTCTCGATTTCTGTTCTGATTCTCGAAGTTCCAGTGGGGTTGGTGACCATGGGAAAACCGGCATCAAGACATGCCTTGAGAAGCATGAATGTGTGAACCGGTGCGCTCATCTCCGTCTCAGCTGCGAGGGATTTGCGTGCAACTCGGAGGCTGTCCCAGACGAATCTGATGATGATTAATTGAGACCATGGAATGCATGTCCGTAGCAGTCAATAGAACACACTCTCAGCTTAATGTCTGTGCTGGCCATATTTACGGGTAATTCACGGTGATATCTAATTAAGCCCCAAAATGTGCATCTCTAACAATGTTCAGCTTGTTATGCGGCATATTTCATGGTAAAAAGTCCTCGAAATTAATGCAGGACAGTTGTTGACATAACATAAGCCACAAAAAAAACTCTACCCAACGATTTCACGGTGTTGCTGCTGTACAACGCAACCTCTGTGCAGATCCAAGTGCACAAACATATGTACATTGATGAAAGGCCGAGTGTTTTCGCAGTATAAGTACTTAAGATAAAAACCACAGAGCACGCTGCGAGAAAGGTACTGTGTGCCTGCCTTATGGAGTACGCGCCTACACGTGATCGTGAAGCGAAGTCGCCGGAGTAACAGCCGGCACATCGGGAATCATCGGACCGAAATGTCGAATGTCAAATTCAAGCTCGACCATCCCGCCTACCGTACTCTCAGGTCCTTTTTATAGAATAAGATGCTTATAAATTTATAGTTGTGAAGTCTTATGATAAAACCGCTGATAAGTAGTGAATGAACCACCACCTGAAATTGCCCTATTTTTCGCTTTTCATGTGTAGTTCATTCATAGTATACCATCTATCAAGAGGCAGTACTAAGTACCCAAAGTAGCTGGCCTGTGGCCAGCATCACAAGAGTAACAAGATGATGTTCCTGGTGACTCCAGGGGTGTCTCTGGCAGGTACTCACTCCAAAACATGTAGGAGACTGTGTAGCCCACCTAAACATAGGGAATATCACATTGGTTCCAAATGTTCCGGTGTGGAAGTGCGACTTGTCCCGCTTGTCACCTTCCCATTTTGGGTCGATCCGCGCTGTCAACCGGATTAGGAAACGCCGAGGCGCTTCTTTATGTTTTACCTCCCTGCTACGCCATTTCTTTTGATTCCACAAGTACTCTCACTTTTTCTATTCTATTTGTGTCCAGGACCTCTCATCTATCAAGCACCCGTTATTCTTTACCTACACGCTCAGAGGGATTCGACAGCGATCAAGAGCAACGTAAACGCCTCACGCCTCGAGGACAGACATGGTGCCCGTTTTCGTCTGATGGCGATTTCCGTAACGTTACCTCCTCGGTTTTCACATCCCTTTTCGTACATTCTTCAGTAGCAATCTCGACGTAAAGGTTACCTCCAATGCCGCTGTTCGCTCGGATCACGCCGGGGATTGACTACGAGACGGACTGGGCACCCGTACTCGACGCTGTTGCGGGGCAGTGTGTCTCCTTATTCGTCTTTGCGTGTCCCCCGGCATTCAGCGTGTTGAGGAGTTGACTTAGCCGAGGGATTTACCACGGCCGTTTTACGTACATTTCATTGTTTCATGTACCTTCTTCCGTTTCGCTTGTGGGCTCCGGTGTCGTACGAGAACTCGAGCAGCCGTCCCATCATGGATCTTCTCTCTCTCTCTCTTACCACCACCATCTAATCAGTTTTGACTCGGAATTCCCCTGTGTGCACCTGAGTTTCTACACAAACAGAGCTGAGTTTTATATTATTCATTCCTACTGACTACTCTACCTCCAGAGCACTTATCTCGCTTATGAGACGGGGATTTTGCTCCACGACTCGGCACTAACTCCGGCATGACCTTGACACCACTCGGTCTACCATATTCCTTCTTCAGTGGAGCCCACCGCGAGGGGTGTCGGTTTTCCGCTGCCGGTGCCTAGCTGAGTCTTCCCTTCTCTTAATTCCCCCTCCTTTGAGCCCCGTCCCTCATATGCACGTGTTTCTTTGATCATGGCGTCGAGCTACCCTCCTGTGCCCTATCCTGCGCCTGCCGCGCCTACTGCTCCTTGCGTCATGCGCCTTCTGATTCCCATGCCCGTTCCGCGCACACCGAATGCCCCGTATTTCGATGAGGACGGACCCCGAGCCTTCCTCGCCCGTATTTTGGAGCATGGTTTAAATGCAGGTATTACCAACGCTGATGAACTTGTTTCTTACATAGTATTCTACTCCTCGGATCGTGTTCGCGAGTTAATTCGATACGTGCCCGAGCTCGACCTTGACGAGCCGAACCGAACCTGGAGCGCAGCCAAGGAACAAATGCTACTTCTCTATGGATCATCGGACGAAGACCGGCGCACTTCGGAGCGGGAATTGATTGAGTTCTGTTGTGTTCAATCCGCTCAGTCCTCTTATCGCAATAAACTCGAGATAGAGCAATACTTACAGGATTTCCAGTACATTGCAGCACCTCTCCTCAAGCAAGGTGACATCACGCCGGTACAACGCGATTTTATTTTGTTAGCGGCATTCCGACGTCCCTCAAAGAATGGTTCATTTCGCATGTTCCCGAGTCACAGCGTACGCGTTCAAGCCCTATTCCATTATCTGACTTGCTAAGCATTTTGTAAGAGCCCTTCAATCCCGACTCGCTGCTGTCACACCCTTGGAACCGGTCCGAATCTTTGATTGCGCCGCCGCCCGACCCTGTCCCAGTGCCTACAACGTCATGCTTACGAGTTCAACCTTCGACGAAACCTGTTTCTATCGCATCTGCACCTGAGCCCTCAATTCCGACGCCAACTGCGCCTGTTCCAACATCTACAACGCTGACTCTGGGCCTTAATACTCCTACTTCGATTCTTTCGGATGTTCAAGCTCCGACATCAACCACTTCGAACGCGTTCAAACCCGAGGCCGTATTTCCGATTCCACAAGCCCACATTGCGCCCATCTCCTGTCCATCACCACCGATTGAACTAATCTCCCCAGATCTCGAGCAGGCTCATTTTCGACAGCAAAGCCCACGCGCAGAGGACGAACTCAAAGTGTCCCCCTCTGACGAGCTCCCCGACAATATTGTTTGCCGTATTGAGCTTTGTGCTGGAGAGCAACGGATAATTGATCGTCGGCGCGAGGGAAGTCCCATTTATTTCTGCGGTACCAATCAGACCACTGACCACTTCTCGGAGCTGGATCTGAACGTGGCGGCGTCGCGTGATGGTCAAGCCTTCAAACTTGACGATTCTTCGTGCGACATCGATCGGTGTTCAGATTTCCGTGACCTGGAGTCAGAGGGCGTTGAGTCCGAAGGGATTTTGTTACAGTCCACAGCTCCTCACGACGCAAATCCCGCACTCTCTCAAAGCGCCTGCGAATTGCGCCGTATTCTCGATCAAGTCAGTTCTTTACAAGATTTCACGAGCCTGAATGCGGAACTAAGTCTAAACCACCACTCTTTTGAATCCAATGCCATCTCCACTGACGAATTTCACAATGCTTTAGCAGAGATTGTAAGGCAGGTTCATGAAGTACTTCAACGACGCTTAGCAGACGCATCCTCTAATTATGCCGAGTCACAGATAAGTCCGAGTTACCCTTTTGACGATCATGACTCAAGCACTGTTACAGGGAGTGATATTGACAGTATCTTCGATTGCGTACCTGACTCCATGACGGATTTGGATACAGAGGCGCTAAGTCCATGTTCGGAATATCGTGATATTGACCATGCTCTTGATACAGACGTGAATACTCACGGACATTGGTTCCCGTGTGACATTCAAGTCATCGAACCCGGCGACCTATCGTGCGGGATTGGTCTATACTCAGATTCTCGCGACCCCGACCAAGAGGCAATCACTAATCAGCTTGCACTATCCGAACATCTCACGCTGAGTACTGCGTCTTTCAATGAAGTTTCTGATCATGTTGCGGCCAGGATTTCGTTTGAACAACCTTCCCTCTACGACGCCGAACCCACCGAACTCGATACTGTGTCTTGCGCGGCCATGGAAATCGAATCAACTCCGGATTCGCACGAACATATAATTGCTGAGTCACGATTTTCCGTTCCATGTGCATGCTACGTTGATTTCTTCATTCCAGAGTTGTTTGATATCCAGGCTGACATCCGTGTTCGTGAGCCCACTGAATTCCCTTACCGTGGACCTTATATTCCTTCTTCACCAGAACCCTGGAACGGTTCCTACCGTTCCATAGCATTGGAACCATGGATACCAAAGTGCTGAGCGATTTGGTTGTTGGTTATTTGGCTCATCAATGCGTTCATGTCATCTCAGGTGACTTTAGAGCGCTCCCAACAGTGTTCTGAATGTACCCAAGGTCCGGCTACTCAGCATCAGAGTTTGATGTGGGTTCATCACAAGTTGATTGTCGATCCTGGAGGTGCAGACTTCCTCCTTTTGGATTGAGAAGCTGTTCTCAAGAACCCATTCTTGGACATATCTCGAAGTTGGGTATCATTTGAAAGATATATCGCCAGACTATCTGGTTCTGATGTAGTTGGTCGAGGGATACCAACAGAACGCAAGTTATCTTGCAAAAGGCATACAGGGTGGATGATGACTGAGACTCCATCAAACCACCATGTGCATGAATCTTACAAAGGATGGTTGGAATATACCTGGAATGACGTGCTTGATGTCTCCAACCAATAGGACTTGTTGCATTTTAGTTGCCAAGACGGATACATGGACTTTGGCACAGCTAAACGGACATTTTACTCATTTTCACTATTGTCATAGTTATACAAGGTATGCCTTCGCTCCGCTTCGGCGCAAATATAGTAAAGCGCAGGCTCACAAACATGCAGTTGAGACAATATATTCAACTTGAAAGCATTTAGGTTCATATATTGAGTGTCAGTGGGTACATATGTATGGCAAGAACCGCCGAGTCGCAACGATTGACCCAAGACATTGCAACGCTGAAAATCAAATACCCAAGAGTCGCAGGTGAACAGAAGGTTGAGACAGAAATGGGTACCGGAATTAACCTCTGCCTCACCAGAAGGAACCAGTACGGCAGCTTGAATCCAACGGCAGAAATGGTGCTCAGGAGAAGATTCAGCAAATCAGAGAAATTACTGACCCACGGCAAGAAAGAGCATCTGAGAGCTGCCGCCAACCCACTGAAGCTCGCAACAACCAGCTTATACTCATCATGGAACAAAGTGATGGCTGCTGGGTTTTTTGGTCATTGCTACACAATGAGAGCATATTTTTGGACAAAATAAAATACCAGATAGCCCAGAAAGCTGATGTGCACATTTTGGAGATATTGATAGCATCAAAATATTTTGATATGTCATCAAACAAGCCAGATATTTGAAAATGCGATTTTTCAACTCTGGCAGATATTTTTTTGGAAGAAATGTAAATCACCCATATTGTAGCCCTAGATGTGGTGTTTCATCTGACACTTTAAATTTTGTGAAAATATACAGGCAAAATTGAGATATTTGGATTACAAAATTGGAATTTTGGCTGATTTTGGCTGTTTTGAGCAAATTTTAGTGATTTTGGTCATTTTGCGGCCCAAATATCTCGATGTTCCCTGTATATTTTTACAAGATTCAAAGTCTCAGATGAAACATCACATCTGGGGCTACAATATGGGTGATTTACATTTCTTCTAAAAAAATATCTGACAGGGTTGAAAAATCGCATTTTCACATATCTGGCTCGTTTGATCCCATATCAAAATATTTCGATGCTATCAATATCTCCAAAATGTGTACATCATCTTTGTGGGTTGTCTGGTATTTTATTTTGTCCAAAAATATGCTTTCATTGTCTAGCAGTGATCAAAAAACCCAGCGGCCATCACTTTGTGCCATAGCTAGTAAACTGGGAAATGACACCAAGAAAAACAGCTGGCAAGACAAATTGCTGATCTTGACGTGAGATTGAGAAATGATTGAAAGTCCAGAGAACCAGTATTAATATTGATAGCGATGATGGTTGATGGGTAGCCAAGAAATTCAACTTGGTTTGATGGCTCCTGCTCAGTGATTCAACACAGAGCCCGGAGTTTGGGTTCAACATTGAAGGGAGGCAAGGGCCGATTGTGTAGCATCTGAGGCCTGAATGACATCCGTTTTATAGCAGGAGGACTGGGGAAGCTTTCGTGGCCGCTGTTCGAGGCCGTGCCATGCTGTGCTGATCAGTGCGAAAGATGTGCCAAATGAGGATTTGATTCAACAGCAGTTGAAGCTGTCGGACCAGGAGGTTCCCGATCCAGATTTGAATTCCCAAGCCATGGGTCAGAATATCGTGGTAGCAATCTGCGGCATACGTTCATCACCTCAAGCCGGTGGGAAGTGAACCTTACGTGGCCATGGATTCCATTTCAGAAGCAAACGGCTCTGTCAGCAGGCATACGCGTGGATCAGCAGCGCAGCGACAGTACAGCATTACAGTACCTAATGGGGAAACAATCTACAAGACTGTAAAATTTTGAGCAGTAGAGCAGGGAGAGCGAGATACAGCAAGCTTAAAGGGGATAGAGCCAAACACTCCCCAACAAATTGGGCAGTAAATCTTAATAGAACGGTTAATCTTTGTTTGTATAAGTAGTTAGAAGGGTTTCCTGGAGCAGCACGGAATCTTCCCCCAACTAGTAAGCCCAAAGCTTGCACCTAAGGGAAGGTTCTTGTTGATCTTCAGAGCTCTTGCAAGCCTAGTTTGTAAGGATTGTGAATATCATTTGGGTTGTTGGCATATAAATTCGTATCCATACACTGGAACACACAAACTGTCTGAGCGTGGCTCTTGAATCGTATTGAATCATATTGAATCGTCTGGCCTTGGGTCTTGAATCATATTGAATTGTCCTGCTTTGTGGTCTTTGACCTTGCTTCGTATCTAATCACTGGCCTCGGGTCTTGAATCATCTGTATCGTTGTCTGGAATCTCTCAGAACCTTTGGAACATAAACTTTCTCCCTTTCAACCTTTACAAGGCTCTGAACTAGGGACTGACAGTTGTCAGGTACAATGGAACATACAGAACATCACACTCGCTGCTTCTATTTGTTGGTTTGGGATAGATTTGTTCTGTTTCCAAGTTATACATTGGTTGTAGTGTTTGAATTTTGTTGTATCACAAGTTTCCATCCCAGGTTCTGAGCTCACTTATCACCACCTCCAGGAGTGTCAGGTTGGTATGATTGACTTGATTGTCCTGCACATGACTTCCCTCAATTGGATTCATGTCGCCGGTATGAGATCCCAGTGGAGTTTGCTCATCCCTGTCAAGCAGCGGTTTAACGAAGGGAGGAGCTATGGATAACTGATTTTGTGTGCCCACCAGCCTGAACATTAATCAATGACCATGCAATTCAATTGAGACAAATCATGAACTCTTAGAGACTGTTCGGTAGCCATATCCATATCCATGGATATGGAAATCCTTCCTTTTTCGGTGGTCATGAGAATATCTGCAAAAGCTGTGTGATTGTGACTTGCTGTGATGTGATGCGTCGTCTTTTTTCCTCTCGAGCTGTCACACATCTGACAAGCGTCTGACATCTGTCCCCTGGATGACACAATCCAAGAAGGCCGGAGACCTTCCCACCAATCTTCAGCCTGGGCTTCCGACCTTGGGTGATGCAGACTGGCTCATATCTGACGACAAAGCACTGATTCTTTTTCTCGTCAACCACATTTCTGAGGTGGGGACAGCAAGAATTTTAAACCAAAGATGTTCTGTAAGGCTGCTGACCACCTTGAAACAATCCGAACCACTGGTGGCCTGAAAACATACAAATCATGCCAGCAAAATATAATACTGTAAGTGGCTTGCACTTTGTTATTCTACTTCAACGAAATGGTCTTTTTTAGCTTTGCAAACTTGAGGCCATTGTCGAGTGCATCATGGGAGTGTCTGGCTGGAAGTGGCATCCCGAGCAAGGAGCCGACATCGATCCCACAACAAAGGATTCGTGGGACACATGGGTTAAAAATAATTTAGATGGAAAACGCTTTTGCAACAAGGGCTGGGTCCACTATAATGATTTAATTCCCCTGATACCCGAGAAAGCGAAGGGCAGCCATGCCTTTCGGGGTGCGGCAGCTCAAAGCCAGAAGGAGAAATCTCCGAGCCCCGACTGGGATGAGGAACAGCTGGAGAACAATTTTGCGGCCACAAACAATGACAAGGAGGCAGTGGGCAGTGATGGGGATGCAGGACATGAGGGGGGTGGTGATAGGAACAAAGATGACGATGATGATCAGGATGATGAAGCCAGCAGGGTGCATCTCCAGTCATGTCTTATTAATTACGCTAACAGCTTCCAGTCCTCTTCTCCACTGCCCACAGCCAACAATCGGAAGTGCTCGACTGCCCCACAGTCTGCAGGATTCCATTTACAAAAGACCTTGGTGAAATGTTGCACCAAAGTGCAGCAGTGAAATCAAATACAAAAGAGTAAGACCAAATCTACACTCCAATATATCTCAAACCAACCACTAACAACTCCAATGCCTTGTGTGTGTTCGGGGAGATAGGACAGGCGTATCGTCCTTCAATCTCAATGAGTTCTTTAAAACCTTGCAAATTCACATAATATAGTGCAATGAACAATGCCAACATATTTATTAACCTAGATACTACCCACTAGAACACTTTGTTGGTCTTTAAAACTATGGCACAAGGCCCCAATACAAGAGACTTATACTGATGTTTTACACCCAAAAAGACAAAGTCTTATTGACCAGTTGAGCTCAAAACAAAAACGTTAGGCTATAGCCTTGCCTGAGAGGTCTAATATAATGCTAACAGTGGAGTGGGGTTCACTGACCTATCTATTTTACATGCAGGTATTTATATTGTACAACACAGCCTTGATAAATGGAATTATTGCAAAGATCCACCCCAAACTCCAGGGTTTCCATAGCAGATCACTGCCCGAGGCCGCCTACATCAAGCCTGCCATTCATTCTGTTCGGTCTCAAGAAAGCTCCAAGTGGTTTTGAGCTAAAACCGAGATAATCCCCGAGGACTAACAGAGCAGGTTGAATGATCCCCTGTGTCAATGTCAATTTCCATAGCATTTCTGACCTTCCAGGACACAGACAATGGTGCCCAGGCCCATTTGAGCTGTCCTAGATGACGCCTAGAGGTCCCTGACGGTGTTTAGCTGTCTTTGACCTCAGAAAGCACCCACAAATGATGAGAGAATTCCCACAGTTACCAATAAGGTAACCTAGTTTCCCCTATTGAATGTATCCTCTTCCAAATATTCCTGAGAGCGAAGCAGGAGTTAATGTCTTGGCCTATAGCTGTATAGACATTCCTTCAACTGTCCCATGTGTTTATTTGATGGCCTATGCGTCTATGTCATGCTCAAACCTGTTGCACAAGTTGTACAACTTGCAGGAGTATTCCCATAGCCAGTGTGATGAATATTATGTTTAAGTCTGGTGTTTTAACATGTCCAACAGCCTAGTACTCAGTCCTGGGATAGACTAGCACCCTACTATATCCTTATTGCCAGGTTTTATTAGTTTATTTAACTGAAAGGTTGCAAAATTTGATTATTTCAGGCATGTTCAAATCCATGCCTTATCATCAGCTCAGTGCAGGCATGCAAGGAATTGTAGATCTTGTGGCAGCAGCCCAAGACTTCAACACTCTCTTCAGTGGTATGTGCGAACTCTTCGCATCTGCTTCTGGCAGTGTCACATCGACCTCCACTGTCCCTGCTGCTCTGGCAGCAATCCCTACTGCTCCTCCGACCCCCGCGTTCCAGACAAGTCCTCAGCGTCTCATCTCTGCACTCACGCTTGCACAGCAAGAAGATTGGATGATAGTTCCAGAGCGGCTTGCCCTCATCTGGATCTTGAAGGAGGATCCTAGGATGGTGGATGTGTACTCAGCGATGCTCACGGAGGACATGCGCATTCCTTGGATCATTGATGAGCTGGGAAAGGTTGGTGTTGTGATCTTCCATCACAAATATTCAACGGGGCCCCTCAGCAGGATTTTTTAGTTCCTACTTTATGTTTATTGAGTTCTAAATATTATCAGTGACTGTCTACACATTTCCGTTGAGGTTCTCCTGTCGCAAATGTTCCTGATAGCTTTCCCACATTGCCTGTGCTATCTCATCACGTCTGGCCTCTGATTGCCGCTTCTCCTGTGCAGTAGTAGCACCGTCTGCAAGATCACCTGAGTCAGTTTCTTCTCTGCGTGTTCCTGGGTTTGGGTCCTCGACATCATCATCAAGAACTCTGTCCCATTCAATGGAATCGTGCCTGAGGATGAAGTTGTGGAGAGCTGCCAATGCAGATGGAACTCGAGCTTGAATATCCATGTCATACTCAGGCCGTTGTATAAGAATCTGCCATCTGCATTTGACAACACCAAAAATACGCTCGACCACATTCTGTAGTTGGGCATGGCGAAGGTTGAATAGCTCCCGAGGGTTTGCTGGCCTGCGTAGATAGTTAGATGTGGGTTGGCACTTAGGATAACAATAAGTACCTGACATCAGCTCGCCCCCATTCAGCCAGATGGTATTGTACCCCTCTGTATGGAACAAGTGCTGCATCGCAGCTGCCAAAACCGGCGTCTGCAAGATAGTATTTTCCTTCTGGCACCATGAGATCATTTTGCGGGTGTCAAAGAAGAGCGTAGCATCTGCTGTGGACCCTTCCCAGCCGCTGAGCATGTACAAAAATAGCATGTCTTGCGAGCAGCATGCCAAACAGTTCATTGATACACCCCCTTTGCGGTTTCGTGATGCTTGTCAGTCCGCCGCCAATGGTGCAGAATTGATGTGTGTACCATCAATTGAGCCAATTGCATCTTGGAAGAAGGGGAAGAATTTGGGATTGAAGAGGATGGATTCGGGTACAGGGTCATCCACAGAAGGGAGCTGAACATATTTTGTGTAGAACGGAGGCGACGAGAGGGCAATAAGAACTTGTCGGAAATATCTAAATTATCGTCAATCAAATGTTAAGAAGCAAGAGAAAAAAAATACTTTGAAATGGTTTCATTAGACCGTTGGAATCGCTCGCCAACATGGCAGATAGATAGACCTGTGATGCAGGTGTGGAGGAAGATAGCAACCTGTTCTTCCAGACTGACATGCTTTCCATCAGTTAATCCCGAAATCGCACGGAGTTTCCGTAGCAGGGCAAGAAAGACATGCAGCCTCATGCCCAACTCCCATTTTATCCTGTCAGGATGTCCCACAATCAGCTCCTCCACCCAAGCTTGCTCGCTCAAAGCAGATGTATGGTAGTCCTGTCACCAATACAGAGGGCTCGCATAGAGCATGACTGCAAGGTATATCAAGTGCCAGAAATAGCCGGCAGCCAGGATGAGGCGAAGCTGGAGGGCACACATTGCGGGGAGGCATTCTTGCGAGCAGACACGTCTTGGACCAATGTGGACGACACGGGAAATCTCCACGGATGCAGGAAATAAAAAATGGCCTGAATGTGCGGTGAGGCAGGGATGCATGCCAGCAAAAAATATACCTAGCACAGTAGCCCAGAGCGCAGAAAATCCAGAAAAATACATTGCAGAGTGCGCAGTATCCCGAATATTGGCATTAGGTAGGAAGAGCAGAGATATCCCAGTAAAAGTACTGATAAGGAACGTGAAAAAGAGCCGCAAAACAATTCTGAGGACCACTGAGGTCCTTGACTTTAATGAGAGACAAAGCCGGGGTTTTCGATAACCTGAAAGGTCCCATTTAGCAAGGTCAAGTAATACCAGCCTGTGGCAGCACACACCCGGCATGACTCTAGAGCAGGTGTGAGCGCAAAGAGTGTGAGGTAGAAGGAAAAATGAGGGTACCCTGAGCGAAAGAATGGGCTCATTTTATAGAAATTTCCGAGTCAGGGTCAGTTAACCGAGCACAAAAACGAAAATGTAGCAAATGTAGCAAATGTATTACTGTAAATATGCCTTTAGATGTAACAACTACCTTAGCCAGAGCAGAAGATGTTAAGGATTACACACGGAGCAAGGTGGCACAGTGTTCGGGTCTGTGTACGTGTGCTGACAGTTAGACGGCAGATGGTATTCATTTCCTTAGCCAGAGCAGAAGCTATCAAGGATTACCCACAGAGCAAGCTGCCGCAGTGTTCAGGTGCATGTATGCATGCCAACAGTCAGATGGCAGATGGTATTTATTTCCTTAGCCAGAGCAGAAGATGTTAAAGATTACCCACAGAGCAAGCTGGTGCGGTGTTCGGGTGTGTGTACACGCGCTGACAATCAGATGGCAGATGGTATTATTTCCTTACAATATATAGATATCTCGGCATGACTATGCTCTTCGTTCTACTCACCGACGGTTGAATGAGAGAGCTAATACTCATACTATATTATTTGCTTATAATAATCTTACTTATTGTTGTACATAGTTACAAACTTTATATTTACGCCCGCACACTGACAGGACCTCATGCCCATTGACAGCATACCTATCTCATCCCCCAGCCGGTTTCCCATCTGCCCGCATGGATTGTTTGTTGACAGAAGTAACACAGATAATGATAGCATTATGGCTGTACACATCATCTACACTTATCGACACTGGGCAAATGCACTTGACAGACATACTTGAGGCTTAATGAATGCGGTGAGAAGCGCGGGGCAACGGGCGTCGGGACACTGCCTCACTGATTGCCGTAGTGTGACCTCTTGGCATGATGGCCAAAGATGGCCAGATTAGCCATTGATGGCCAACCCGGCCCGATTGTTTTCATTCTCGATTCTCGTTAGTACCGTGTAACAGCCCAGCTGACAAGAACTCCAAGGTTCCTGGGTGATGTATGTACGCTCCATGTTGCTGATGAGGAGCCCCATCGCACCACAGGCTGAATTTGAACCCTTTTATCTAGCGGTTTGAATGCATGGACACGGTGAGCCGAACGATCAATTAGCTTGGTGGAAGGTGCTGTGTTGCCTGGTTGATGCGCGCATTATTCAAGTAATAATTTGTCTCACCTTGATAGGAGCATGAAACGATTTACCGGTTATCGCGGCGATGGTATGGGACTTCCTTGCCATTCTGGGGACAAGCGTGTTCGTGGAGCAGCTATTCTCGAAGTCAAGACACTTGTGTCGTGATACCCGTTGTCCATGCATGCCGACACCATTATGATAGCGATGCTCAGAAAAATATGAATAAAAGCAGGGTTTGTTCTAGTTCTAGTTCCGTAATTACTCCAATTTACTGTAAAAGATGGCTGAAAAATATCGGGGAAAATTAGCGTTTATGAATGTTTGTAAACATGTGTAAACCATTTACGAACTGTTTTTGTTTACTTTACAGAAATCTGTAAATGAAAACAAAGGTTGGAGCCTTAGCCTCAATCTGAGTTCGAAGTCAATAGAGAGAAAGAATAGATGAGGTGGACACACTGCATCATATACACTTCTGCAAGACAAGGGTTGAGACATTTTTGTTGTGGTGTTGTAAAACATCAAACAACGCCACAAACCACCTGAAAACGCCTCAACCGACAACATGACAATTTTCACGTGGTTTCTCACAACACCAGGACAACTTCGGCTGATATCAGCAGAACAGCCAATGCACTCATCATGCTTGGACTTCTCTCCGACTGACTACAAAGTACCCCAATCACTATACACCACACCACCAGCCAACCCTGCCTACATGTTAGAATAAGCCTTACCAGGCTGGTTGGCGAGCGAGGGCGGGGCAAGTCACGGCAACAAAGAGGGGCGGGTTTGTCCTCTAGTGTACATGGTGGTGGTACAGAGGCAAACGGTCGGCTAACTACAACGTAAATGATCGGAATATGGAGGCGGTACGTAATTCGGTCCGTGAACGCCGATGACGTTAACGAGCTTCGTACGGCTCGTAATGCCAGAATTCTAACACTACATACCCCGCAAAAGCACAAGTGGTTTCGGTGAACAACACGAAAACACAAAAAAACATGTGAAACACCACAATCAAAATGTCAAAAGACTGATGTAGCTGCACAATGGACCAACTAGCTGGTCCCTGGTGGTGAGCAGGCCTGGAAGTGTCGGCCTTGCGTGCAGGCGAGTACAGCTATTGAAACATTGTCGTGAGTGGAATGAGTAAATGAGTCATCAGAGTATGCACCACGCAAGTCTCATACTTCAGCAGTGTCCCCAGGTTTTTCAATGGTGAGGACACTCTCATTTTGCCACTCTCTTAGGGCCAGTCATTGGGCCTTGTGCTACTTCTTCTTGTGATGCGCCTCGGCTGCTGCAGATGGACATCACGAGTCCTCTAGAGGCAATCAGTGCACCCCATGGTCATGAGGATGAGGCTGGGTTTCGTTTTCTTTGTTGTGGTATGCCATGAGGGAGGATGTTGATCCATGATTGCAGAGATGGAGATAAAGAGAGAGTGGGGCTGTGGGGCTAAGTAAACAACATCAAACTCAGCTCTTTTGCTTTGCACCACCACTCACCAACCACTCATCCCACTTGCCCAGTCACTTGGCCATCGCGCTGTGGCAGGGTCGGACGGCCGGCGTGTGGAAAATCAACCACACGTTGGTTTCGATTCTAAAACAACTTACGTTTTATTTTTACGTACCTTTTTGTTTGTACGGTAAACAGGTGCCGTGAGGCCAGAAAAAACCATCTTCCTTGCTTCCATCGCTCATCGTGTGAGCCAGTGCGGTTCAGCGGCCGAACCCCCGTGTCTTCTCGTGTCAACAACCCTTCTACGTAACCTCGTTTGTGCGCACTCGGCGTGCAAAACCCCTCATCTCGCCAGATTCACGCGGAATCTGCATCGTGCTCATTTTTACGACCTATCGCTACTCTCGTGACCTCCTCATTTTTCACTCTACCAGTACCCTCATCTCCTTCCCATATACTCTCGACTTCCTACTCTAAAATCAACTGGCCACCAACCCCATTCCGAATCCGCATCCCAGGCAGCTAGCCCTTCCACAGTGGTGACCACCACAGGAAGAAAGGGTTTTCCTGGGTACTCCGTGTGGTCTGTCGCCCATATAATCATTTTCAATCCCTTCCATCCTTCTTCATTATGACGACCTCGCCTTCCTTCTCGCCGTTCCAATTTAAACCCATGCCGCTACCCCAATCAGCTGACGCACCACGTTTTGACGGCACGATTCTTACGGATTTTCTCGACATTCTTTCACGCCACGGCGAACGTGCGGGGCTCAGTCTCGATGAGCTCACTTCCGTCATCGTCTCGTACTGCACCCCAGAGGTTCGGCATGTCGTTCGCTATTTGCCCGAGCTTCAGCGTGATGCGAGGAGTTGGCACGACGCCGTCTCGGAGCTGCGGTCGCTGTACGGTTCCCTCGACGACCCCGTCACGTATACGATCGCGGACTTGCATGAATTCTGCCGTGGCAGTTGCAGCGGACCACCCTTTCGCTCGCTGTCGGACGCGGAGGCGTACCTACGTCGTTACACGCAGATTTCGGGCTCTCTTCACGAGCTTGGATTCCTCGCAGCAGCGGAGGTACAGGTTTATTTCGTTGCTGGACTGCCGTTCGAAACCCGGAAGGACGTTGAAGCACGGCTTCCCGATGCGAATCGCGGAACGGACTCGCCGCCAACCAAGCATCAGTTCGTGCATATTTTACGCGATCTTCTGCGCCGTGACTCGTTCGAAACGTTCGTAGCCAATCGTCTCTTCCCCACGCGATCTTCCTCGTCGCCCTCTTCGTCTGACATATCCCCTCCCTCCGACTCGCAGTCTCGAGACGAATCCAAATCCAAACGTAGATCGAACCGCTGCTTCGTATGCGGTGGAACCAACACCCATCGACTAGGTCCTAAGTTCTGTCCGCAGACATGGGAACTCGTTGTGCATGGGCTTGCTAAATTCGACGCAGATGGACGCCTCGTCTCGCACGATGGATCCGCCCTCCCAATGACACGCAATTCGGGTGGTGTTGCAGCTCACCTCTTCGCCTCATCGGATCGTCACAGCCGTCGCATTTCACGCGATATTCCCCAGCTTTCATCGCCGTCCGCGGTCCCGCGCGTCGACGTTCCATCGCGCGACCTCCCGTCGAATCCAAATCCCCCGCAGTCCCCAATCGCAGTTCGCCGACATCCATCGTCCACTTCACCCCCAAATCCATTACCATCCATTTCATTCGACGATTCACCTTCTCTGTCACGTTCCAATTTAAATCCTCCGCATCGTTCGTGTTCGCCTCGCATGCGTACAGATCCGGTCGTCCCATCCGTTCGCATTCATCCATCATCCCCTGACAAAATTCCTGGCCCTCATTCTCCGCCGTCATTGCATGCCGAACCATCTTCCACCGGTCTTCATCCACCCCCATACCCTAAATCGAATCTCCAGCATTCGCATTCTTCGAATTCTTCTCCATTTCCTTCCTCCATTCATCCGTCACATCGCGACCCGGCGCCGAAACTATCGGACTTGGATGTGGATCCCAACCAGCTCGTTACATTATCGTTCGCCGACCTTCTCGCCATCTCCCCACCCATGCGTGCGAAAGTAGCAGCCTTTATTCACCACCTTGATTCCAAACCGGTTTCGAAACCCGCTCACGATCCTTGTCCTTTGCCCGTTACACCATCCCACATACCAAATTCCTTCAACTCTACCAGAAATTTCATCGCTGCTTCCATTTCACCATCTTCCCTTTTCCTCGTTCTTATCACATGGGCTCTTTCTAGTTACATTTCATCTTTATCCAAGCATCTAGGATCTTATGACTACCTCACCGATATGATTTCTTTTCTTTCATCTCATGCTACACGCTTGCTCATAGACTACATTCTCATTTAGACCTTACTTCCGGCCGTCCCTTTCCTTCCTTCCCTTAAACTGATGTCGGGGACGACATCAAAATCCCCCCGCACTGTGGCAGGGTCGGACGGCCTGCGTGTGGAAAATCAACCACACGTTGGTTTCGATTCTAAAACAACTTACGTTTTATTTTTACGTACCTTTTTGTTTGTACGGTAAACAGGTGCCGTGAGGCCAGAAAAAACCATCTTCCTTGCTTCCAACGCTCATCGTATGAGCCAGTGCGGTTCAGCAGCCGAACCCCCGTGTCTTCTCGTGTCAACAACCATTCTACGTTACCTCGTTTGTGCGCACTCGGCGTGCAAAACCCCTCGTCTCGCCAGATTCACACGGAATCTGCATCGTGCTCATTTTTACGACCTATCACTACTCTCGTGACCTCCTCATTTTTCACTCTACCAGTACCCTCATCTCCCTCCCATATACTCTCGACTTCCTACTCTAAAATCAACTGGCCACCAACCCCATTCCGAATCCGCATCCCGGGCAGCTAGCCCTTCCACAGCACTCATGTCTACAGCAAGCCATGCCATCATTGATTCAATGACTGGAATCCCTAGTACAATGCATGTACCATTAATTAGGACTTACAAGCTGACTTTACACACCTTTTTGTAGCTGGCCCATGCCTCCCCACACTGACATTTCCTTATAAGGCATATCTAATCTAATCTGGGCTGATGACCACCCGAAACGCTGCCAGGTAAGCATGTGGACACACTAAAACCTTTGATTGTCCTTGGCCTGTCAGTATAGTGGTTGTCATCTGAGAGTTTTGTGTATTGATGTATATTTGACTGAGTTGTGTCCTTTTTTTTGTGTTCATTTTTTGATGCAATGAAACACCTGCCTCTAGCTTTTGAGGAGTTAGAGCGAGTGCAGCACACCCTAACTCTAAGTATCATCTTTGTCATCCTGCCTGGGCTGGTTAGGGGTTAATAGAGCCTTTGCAGCAGCCACCAGAAGCCACCTGATGGCTGCTCGGGCATGTAGTAGCCAGTGGCTGTGGTTAGCCGTTGGCTGGTGATTTGATTTCATGTCAGATGTTGGAACCGACTACCACTCTCTGGTTCCTGTTTATAGTGGGCAAAGTCATCTTGGTGTCCAGACTGTGCTTTGATGCCTGAATTAAACCACATTTTTGATGAATGGGAGGAAAACTTAGCTATGTTGCCTTCTTTGTGCAAACACAATACAAATTGGTATCAAATGTGGTGGTAATGGAACATGATTGGGCTTGTGTACCATGCTGCAATATGTTAGATTCAGCCACCAGAGGAGCCACAGCCACTGATCACTGCATGCTTGATCAGCCACCAGGTGGCTTCCAGTGGCTGCTGCAACAGCTCTAATGTTAAGGTTAGAAGGTTTAGGGTAAGTATCTATAGGTGTGCAGCAGAATTTAATAAGCTGCTCAACACTATCTTCCATGCTTGAGATTGTCATGAAGGTGACAATGCTCTGTCTTTCTCCTTGCTGCCATGCACCAGCACTTACTTAAACTGCCAAATGGACATTCCGAATATGACTTACACAATCCCCAGAGGCCAGTTCAAGGACATGTCCCTTACTTGTGAAGCCAATTACAAGACCTTTTGAAGGAAGTGCAAAGAAAGTTGGAGCTAAAGCTATGGTTTTTCTGGTTGTCATAGGATCACCTGGTGATCATGCAGGTTGTCAATGCCAATGACAACAATGATTCTGTTGAAACTTTTCACTTGGGTGCAGCTGTGAAATCAAAAGATATGAAACTTGCAAGCACAGTGAACAGGTCATACACTCAACCCAAATCCAAAATCTAATATAATATCACAACTTCAAAACAATATGTAGTGTGTGTGTGAGTTCAGGGAAACAGGGTACATATCACCTTCAAGATTGTTATGCACAATGTCTAAGTAACATGGATTGTGAGATGTCTGGTTCAGAGTGCAATTGCTTGGATAGTACAACTTCTAACCACACAGGACAGGGAGTAGTGGGAAGAGACAGCAATGTTGGAATTGAAGTTGAAGAGCATCAACAGCTAGTCTAAATCTGTGCTAAAGGATAGTGATGGCTGGAAAAACAGGCTTTCATAGTGTATGACTTTTTATCCAACTTAAGCCAGATTCTGTGGTCTCTGCTCTCAAGGTTGGACTCTAAGGTCTCAGGTTCAAAAGCTGGCAAGAAAATGTAGTGTTCAGGATCTGGTGTCTGAAAAACTGCTGCATACAATGACTTGGCCCAATTCTTGCTCAGTTGACACATCAACCAGCTCACATTGGGTATGAGTACCCAAAGATTTTGCTGCCTCATCATTCTCTCACAGTACAGTGAGAGGAATTGTTCAAGGACTGGGTGGTAAGGGGAAAAGTTGGCAGGTGATGCGCAGGCACCTGCGCTGAGCTCGGGAGGGCGCAAAACACCGATCACCTGTCAACGTCAGCTGTCAACCGACTCCGATCACGTCACGGAACGCGCCTCTTTTTCCCTTCATTTGTCTCCAGTCCACCCTGCATCTGCAAAAACACCGCATTACCAAATTTACTAGGCCACGCAACACCGCGGCACTAGTTCCCTTAATATTTTCCATTAACCGTTCTATTAAGATTTACTGCCCAATTCGTGTACACCTGTTTGGCCTTATCCCCTTCAGTACTACCTCCATCTCGTTGCTTCTCCTCTCCCTCTGGAATCCCACAGTCTTTTCGTGTCGCCTTTCGCATCAACCTCCCTTCTAGTACGCCACACGGCTGTGTTGTTCTTCCATTTGATCACTGCTGTTGCGCTGGCCAATTCAATGTGGCCGAGGTGACGAATGCAAGCCGTGGATCCTGTGTTGAACGGCGAGCTGCGCAATCTGACTGAATTAGGTCGATTGTGCATAGCAGACGTAACACGCGGTTGAACTGCTGTTAAAAACGCCCAAATTTGGCGTATCTTTCACACTGCGGCCACGTAAGCATTCGGCATTATTTTCTGTATAAAGCAACATCGTCGGTGCTCTTACTTCCATATCTCTGCCCCATCATTCGCGCTCCAGATACCCTCTCTTCTACCGATGTCAAATTCAAAATTCCTCTCCCAAAGTTGTATCGAGTGAAACCTGTCAAGGCTAAAATTTTACTGGCTACGCATGTTGCTTCTGGATGGCTGGGTTCTCTTCAATTCACCGCTTTGACTGTCGATCTCGCAGTACTGGTTGCTTGGTGTCCTATCTACGTGAAAAGAAGCAATTTATTGAACAAGCATTCCGCAACGACCTCTCCCAATGCCTTCACTCGGCCCCTGCAAAGGAGCAAATCATTTTCAATCGGTGTTGGTAGGCTATCGGAATAATGATATTGCTTTGCTTCGGTTCTGTTTGTTCATACGTTGGCTCATTCCACATCCCAATACATTGATCAAATTCTCTCTCTCTTCTCATGGTGCCTTCGCTTCAGCATATCTAGGCGACATCATAGGCAGTGACCTATTCATCCTTTTTACAAATTAAATATGCTTCAAATTAACCCTATCCCTATATCTCAATGTATTCCACGAGAAATGTAGTTGTCTTTTCAAAATGAACCCCATTTAATTATTTTCAGCTCCCTGAGAACTGTAGCTTAATGACCGGCTCTATCGAAGTTGAACACTCATTGTGTTACTTTCTTTGCATCAGACCGCAACAACAGGCTCCGTCTGGAAGCCGGCTTCCACCCTGTCAAAGGGAGCGCAAAAGAAAGCTGAGCTGGCCCGCCATTCGGATCCCACGGCATTGTCCAAAAGCCGATGGTCAAGTTGATTTCATTTCGAGGCCTCTCGGGCCTTACCACGAGACCGACTCTTCTCCGATTGAAGGTTCGCATCTTTTTCAAACCCCCAATGGGTACAACTCGTATGCTGAATGTTGTTCACACCCTTAATCGCTGGATCTTGATTTGTACAACCGAAATGCAACGATTCAAGGCCAAAGGGCAGCGGAGGACTTCTGAATGGATCAGGCCATATGCACATACTGCAGATCTGATAATCCCCCCGCTTCTTCGCCTCCCCTGAAAGCAGACCTCAACGCACAACATGTTCCTGGCCCCATTCGGCACTGAACGTTGTGAACAGCATCACATCGAAGTTGGCCACTTTTTAGAGCCCACGGCTCCCACCTCAATGGAAGTGGGACCTTTTCAGGCGATCACTCCGGTATTCCACAATCACATAACCTGTAGCGATTTCACGTCTATGCGCGCTTTTGACTTAAATGAAGACTTCCTCTCAACAAACTGCGTATACCTGTGCCGAGATCCTTCACACAGGACACAGCCTTCCTCTGTTTCAACAGTTCACGAGTTCAATCCAAAATCTTCATTCCGCTGGGCTTACACTGCCTTCTGCTGTCGTCCTTACGCCCATTGCGGGCCCGCGGGCAATGCATCCACCCCGGTCCCTCTTGCAGGTGGTAATAATCATCGCGCTTCGGAGAGTGCACCCTGTTTTTGGTGTCAGATATGCTCTAATGTCTTATTTAAACGTGCAGGGACACATTCGCTTCAAGATCCCTGATCGCAGCGTATAGGTTACCATCGAGACCTCCGGTGACGAAAAAGAGGACAAAATCCAAGTGTGTGTTTTTTTTTGGCTTAAATTTCTTTTGACTCTAAATTATTTGGACAAATACAAGGTCAGCTGATTGAGATCTCCGAACCCCAAAAAGACGGTGAGGACAATGAGGACAATGTAAGTGCATGTTATCTTCTTCTCTTTCTCTTCAATGTCAGCTGCTTTAGTTCAATTTCTCCCCCTCTTTTGCTGAATCTCGGAATGAAAATCACCCTGCCTCGAAGAAGTTATTCAATCTGTGCTTCTGCTTCATGATGTAGTTCCGCAGCAATTTGAATTTTGCCGACATATAATTACGATGGACTGGAAGTCGAACGTTTCGTTTGCGGACCGGGTTTAATATTGATCTGAACCTCGATCACATCACGGATTTATAGCCACCAAGCGCGAGTGAAATGATGCGGACGTCTCAAAATTGCGCAACTCACCATCAAGATCAAGACACAATTTTCTTGCATGTTCAAATTTTTACAGTACTCTCACACATTAGACACCGAGACCAGGCCAGAATTTTGTCACGGCCGGGTGTGCGTACAACTACAAATTTAACATACCCAGAGATATTGGTATAAAAATGAGAATACTTTTTCCTTCGCTGCCGGAGCGTAGCGAGGGCATATCTTGTTTCTGTGTTTCTTCCTGCTACCCTAGAGCGACTGTCTAATTTGTCGCAACGTCGTGTTTATCTCATGATCCTGTTGTTCCTGTTTTCCTGTCTGTTGTCTCGTCCTACCCTAGAATTTCTTCTAAGTTTTATTTCTTTCTCTTTTACTCCACTCACCCTGACTCTTTCTTGTATAAATACCTTGGATTTGTTTCTAATAAAATCACTACTTTTACTGCCCATTTCCGCGCACTTCTAAGTCAGTCAATCTCGCTCTCGCACCGTCTACGCCCACGTTCTCGCCTTCGCCATCACCTACGTTGTTTTTACTTCGTTCATACACCCCTTTGTCGACTTTCTGCGCCTTTTCTAGCCGTTTGGTGGAGTCACGGCACCAGGCTTGTATTGAAGCACTCACTTTTATTTTACCTTCTATTTGTCCGCTGTGCATTGACACTTTTGGTGTTAGCTCGCGCATAGCCGGCCGATAGGCGCGTCACAGGGTTAAGAAGCTCACCTCGAGGACCTATGATTGACCACTGAAGTTGAAGCATCAAAAAATTTCCCAGACTTAAAATGGACAAAGTATCTCTTTCCTTGTGCAACAGGATTTGAATTCATCAGAGAAGCCTGTTTTGAGTCAGCAAAACAGGTATTCTGCATGATATCAATGGCAAACAGAGATGCAATTCAACAATTGAATACCGAAAGATGCACATCTCCCAAATTTTTGAGAAGAGGACTGTTACCAAATGAGTCATGTAGACAAAATATAACATCAAAAGAAGCAAATGAAAAACTGTCACCTGTGAGAATCGATTGGGTGATGATTGGGTGATCTCAAAATGCAAATTTGGTAGAGATTGCTATGCCATAACACTTGTAGTGTGCACTTTGCAGCAGAGCCCACTAATCGACCCCACCCATGCTAGACCCTGCACCGGATTCGATCATTGGTTCTCGGCGATACAGGTCCTCCAATACCTGAGGTCATCTGTACTCTCATGTTGGTCTTTGGTGGTCCAGGGAATATCTCACTCGCAGGCTTTGGTGATGCATATTTTGCGAATGATGTGGAAACACGGAAGTCAGTGATAGGATACTCGTTCTCGCTTGGCGTCGGAAGTATCTCATGGGCATCACGGAAGCGAAAGGTTGCTTTCGGACCGACGTGCCGTTATTATATAATCGTCGGAGTTTGAAATTGTTTCCACAACCACTCACCCATCTGGTAGCTCTATCCACAGACTTTGAGAGAGAAAGTCTCTCAAAACCTCACTTCCAATTGAACTACCTTCTCCAAATCACAATTTATAAGCTCTCAATGAGAATTCAAGATATCAGCTTTTTCCGCCTGCCAGCGCATCAAATTTCGGCATTGCATTTCTGCAGCTCTCCAGCCAAAGTTTGCTGAAAGAACTTGCGCAAATTGTGTTTCTAAACAAAGGTGGCGGCGCGTCACTGCACCTTGAGAATGTCAAGGTTTTTTTGTGATTTATAAAGGCGCCACCAACAATCATTCGATCGAGGTTACTGACAGGCTCCTAGTATAATAAACCCAGGTACGAGATTAAATGTTATAGGGTCTGTTTATAAGAGACTAGTCATCGGCTGTCATCCTCACCACAGGAAATTTCAGAGTCTATGATATAACGACACATAGCTACTGAATCGAAAAGGAAGCTGACGCAAGAGACTTATTAACGTTAGAATGCCAGGAGCAAGAGAGCTCACAATTTGATGATTGAATGTGCGTAACCCGTCTCTTTGCGTGTCACGAAGCATCCGTGACCATCTCGTCCGCATTTTGCTCAATCTCTGCTAAAGATCTTTTCCCTGTTACAGACCGAGGTAGTTTCTCAGCATGGAATAGAGATCGTTGTGATCCTTCGATCCGAATAGCGTCGATTGCATCGATGGCACCCACAGTCTGAGTGATCTTGTCCCAACTGGGCAACGTGTTTGGGAGTTGCATCAAAACGGAATTTTCGCTCATTGTCTTCTGGGCACGACACAGATCCTGCTCCAATGCCATACGTTGACGTTTCTGGTCTCTGCGCCCCCGTTCCGTCGCTAGCTCCCGCCTACGTTTCCCTGGGTTTGAGCCCTCCTTGACGGGCACAATCTCGTGGCATGGGGTCACCTCAATATCCAAGGAGCCCCATTTCATTTGTTGTCCATTCATCCGCGGAATGTCGGAGGACATATCGCTCATGTTGTGTTGCGTACTCCGCACAGAATTAGACGCGATGTGCAGAGGTCCTGGGTAACTGGTTGGCGGATCTTCTGTCAGAGATAGTGATCTGAACTCGACAGTTGGAGCTACAAATTCATGAACATCGGATCCCGGTGGAGGCCAAAGGCTAGATGAAATTGTTTGCTTGTTGGAATCAGACCGGATACAAGGTTCTTTGAGCAGACATAAATCAAGTGTAGGTTTAATCTGAAACACTAAACGTACTTTGCACGCCCAGTCGTTGCAAAACATCAAGCGCACGAATTTTGGCCTCTTTTGGCTCTGGTTCCTCGATAATCGGTGCAAGAGCAGCGGGTTTATTCTTCAGCGTAACCAGAGACCCAGAGAAAGTGCATCGGACTTTTAAGCTGCACGGTCGCTGGGCTGAAGTGACAGCTATCATGTGGGGCATGAGCGTTAATCCGATCAGTGGGGAAAGTTGTGTATTGTGGAGTCTCCTCCTGAGCACCGCGCATTTATATAACCGCGGGTACATAGCCATCACCAGGTCCTATCACTTCTAGGACCTCGGACACCGAAGACGAATTTAGTGCCCGCAAAGCGGGGGTCGATAGATTATCCATCTAATACCCCAAAAGGGGCCCCTGGAGCCTTGGGAACAAAGCCTGTGCGAGAGACAATGCGAGTGCCGGCAGAAGATAAACCGATGATTTCCGACTTTCTGCCCCCAAGACAAGCGATTAGATCCCTTCCCCATAAAAGACATAACGATAATCACGGCCTTTAACTTGTGAGGAATTGTGGCATCCCCGCGAGATATATATTAACACTAGGCTCGTGACCAACCTTTCTACGAGCCGCAACATCTAGGCGAGCCAGTAGTTAAGTTCCGGGTTTGAACCCAGACCTGGGAAAACGTGACCATCACATGACTCCACGTGGTCTATTATATTCAGATATTGAGCTGGGGGCAGTTAAATCTATAATGAATGTTGAAAAAATGATTTTTTTTTTTTGGCTACTGGGCTTCTTCTCGCTGCCAGTTCTTGCAAAAATGTGGGTCAAATCGGTCACATGTGATCATGCATTGATTACATTTCTCAGGTCCGGCTCGACATCAACAAGTTCGATCAGACTCAATACAGGTAAAGTTTTCGACTGTCTTGATTCTTATCTTTGAGTCTGAAATGTGGGAGACCAACGAGCCAGTTGCTGTAGGCAGGCTGGTACTTCTCGGAGATATTGGAAGGTCAGGGCTGTCTGCCTATGGCAACATGCTCCCCACGATGTCGCAAGTCACAGGCAGGCTGGTAACAAGCCTAACAGCTGTCACAGCCAACGGAACGGGCTCGGACCTGCAAAAGTAATTCCACAGAGGAAAGTCGACCAGAAACATGCTCTAATTCACCTAGAAATTAAAATTGAATAAAAGCCTTTCGGGAAGTCGAAATTCTACTGTCAGATGGAACTGAAAGCTATTTTTTTTCGTCCAGGAAAGGAGGCCAGGGAGCATAATGCAATCATTATCAACTCTCTGCATCTCTTTGATGTGTTGCCTCGTCTGAGGAAGAATTTAAATCGAGTTAAAGACCAGATCTGTAGGGCGACCCAGAAATGGTGAGATCATCAAACACTTATGGCACGGAAAGGCCCCAGCGAGACCATTATGATGAAGCTGACGCCTACCAGCCGGTGTGCGAATGTCAGGAGGTAGGGGGACCATTTTCCTGCCAAATCCACCAAGTATATGCGGAGATTTCAGTGGTTTTTACCATCAGACCCATCGCCCATCAACAAGGGTGAATAGCTGTCATCCCATCAATCCGTCCCATTACCGTCCCATTGAAATTTAACCTTTAACGGAAACAGGTCGGATATAATCTCTCTTGATAGACGCTTCAAATCATTCTCAACTTGGACCTCATCTGATTTGAAGTCTGTTGGTTACCACGTAAATTACCCGGCAGCCTGCGTCATTATGTAAGTTTCCGTTTCTGGAATTCACGTGGACATGCCCTCGATGCGACTTCAACGCATTGTGAGCCCTCTGGCAAGATTGAGTGGCAAAATGTGTCTCACGACCATGTTGTTTGCGCATGCATCTGTGATGGTTACATAATAACGCAGGCTGTTGATTACCATGCCTGGTTATTAGGCTGCCTCCTTATTTACCCTTCCTTATCCTTCTGTGCTTGCTGCGCCGTCGCTGTTACTTGCCCACAGACATCCACCTAATCTTATCTTGTCCCCCGCCCAAAATGCATCCTCTGCGACCCTACCCCACTCTCCCCCTTCAAATATTACTTCTCCCTGTCTTTGAGATACTACTGTGGTACTGAGTATCACCAGCTGGAATATCAAAGTGCCTTTCCCTTAAAAATGAGCTGCCCTAGTCTCTTATAAACAGATGCTACAACAATTTTAACTCATACCTAGTCATGTTGTAGTGTGTTGATAAGATCGATCGTATCATCACTCCCCGCCCTTATTACAAATCATCGGAGTTTGAATGATTTCCCACATTCATTACCGGCGACAGCGACACGTCTTCGCGCGTTTTTTCCATCTCTTGCAGCCTCACTCAGCCCATTCAATGTGTCAATCCACCGCAGATGTCGACAGAAGTGCTCAAATGGACCAAAATCCTCCACAATCATCCATTAAGCTTGCTCGCATGTACACTAAACAGCCACCGCCGCTGGAAATTCCATTCTTCGAATCTATTCGTGCTCGTGGCTCCGTTTCCTCTTCCAACAGTCACATCATCCCATCTCTATCCTCTGCATCCACCCAGGTCTCGTTGAGAAACTCCAAACGCTCGCTATGGAAGAGGATGGATGATGTGTCAAGGACATATGACTTTGACAGTCTTGGATAATTCTTCACAATCCTCTTGCATCCTCACATTGCGGGAGAGAAAGATCACTGCACCAAACACCGCAGACAAGTTGGTTCCGCATTTCTGAAGGGCCATTCTACAACCACAATGGCCAATGTCATTCAGCTTTTCTACAATCACCACAAAAGTCGTCTGTCAAAGAAAAGAGATCCCCACCAGTTCACCGCCATCTTTTCCCCAACAAAAGCTCTTCATGAAATTCGGTATGCGCGACTGTGTTTGTCTGCATGGGCAACGCAACTCATCAGCAACCCTGCACATTTCAGAGTGGGCAGGATGGCAGGGAAACAGCGGACGGGCAAACGAAGCTGATGGCATATTTGGGCTACAACGTATAGGAGGGCAAGGAACAGCAATATTGTTGAGTGGGAAGACATCGAGTTTACCATGGACAAGCTTGCTGTTGAAAGTGCAGCTGAATAGAGGAGAAATTGAAAACACAATTTGATAATTAGCTACAAAGAGACTACAGGCTTTTATACCTCCTCAGTGACCATAGAAGTAAACAAGAATAAGTAGAAAAATGGATAGTACAGAGGATAAAATGAACAATGTCCTCGGGGCATGGCCGAATGATGGACAGAATGAATTTAATGGTCCAGGAGACCAGTGTCCAGTGCACCATGGCCAGGTTGACTCTATGTTTGTACTTCCAACACTCCCTCTCAAACTCAAGTCATACCAAGTGTTCCTTGTACTGGGCACATACCAATGGCTTGGTGAAAATATCGGCAAGGTTCTCCTCTGAGGCACAGTGGTGAACAGAAACCTTGTTAGAGGTAATGGCATCACAAATGAAATGATCTCAGATGTCAATATGTTTTGAGCAGGCGTGATAGCCAGCATTAAACGTGAAGTCAATGGTGCCATGATTGTCAACAAAGATAGGAGTTGGTGTAGAAGGTGGGAAGTCAAGCTCAGTGAATAAGGAGTGAAGCCACAGGTTTTCACGTGCGGCATGTGAGAGTGCAATATATTTAGCTTCCATCATTGACAATGTGATGGTGGCCTGCTTTTTCGATGACCACGTGACACCTCCCCCTGCAAGTGTGGTGACATATCCAGAAATGGATTTTCTGTTGTTGGTTGAGTTCCCCAATCGGTGTCTGTATAGAGGTGAGGCTCAGAGAAGTCGGCATGCATGAAGATAGTAGATTCAGGCTGTCCCAAGTATGTGATACCGGGATTGGCTGTGCCACATAGATAGCGATAGACACGCTTCACAACAGTGAGATGGGCTGGGCCAGGGTTAGAGCTGAACTGGGACAGCATTTGGACAGCGTAGGCAATGTCAGGCCGTGTTGTGATGGCGGCATACATGAGGCCACTGACCATAGACTGATGGATGAGTTTGACATCTGGATGGGTCTCAGTCTCGGGAAGTTTCCCAAGTTTGACATTTGGATCCATAGGAGTCAAAACAGGGTTAGCAGCATCCATGCCGTGCTGTGCGAGGATTTTTTGGATGTAATGGGATTGGGTGATGGTGATGGTACTATGATCACAGTCACGGTAGATTTCCATGCCCAGTAGCTGCTTCGCATCACTGAGATGTGTGATCCGGAATGACAATTCAAGTTCATCTTCCGTCTGTGTGATGAGTTCAGCTGTTGTTGCATAAATAGACATGTCATCAACATTCACTGCAACTACTGTGATGTCAGCGCTGTTGTGTTGAATGTGAACACAGCGATCAGCAAGAAGACGCTGGAACCTAAATTTTTTAAAGTGGGCATCAAGGGTCTCATTCCAAATGCAACCAGATTGTTTGAGCCCATATAAAGTCTTGTGAAGGTGCAAAACACGGGAAGGGCCATCAGGAAAACCCTCTGGCTGCTTCATATAGATCTCTTCTTTGAGTTCAACATTAAGGTATGCCCCCCCTTGACATCCATAGTGCGCATCTCGAGGCTATAACGTGCTGCGAGCACGAGAAGGATGCAATTTGTTTCACTATGAACCACTGGAGATGAGACCTGGTCCAGGTTATAGTCTGTTCCAGGGATCTCGGTGTTGCCCACAATGACGAGGCATGCTTTGCAGCGTGCGAGGTTGCCTTTTTTGTCCATCTTATTGCGATAAACCCATTTATTTCCTAATGGTTTGCGTCCCTCTGGAAGCTGGGTAAGCAAGAACGTGCCAAGCTCTTTGAGCTGGTTAAGTTCATCAATCATCGCCTGGTGCCAATCATCGGCATGCGGGTGCTGTGTGGCTTGGCAGTAAGTGCTCAGTTCTATGTCCACAGCCATATTGGCCATGTTTTTACCAGGTGCATGATGGTGCCATGCATCTGGACAGCTCGGGGATTGATTGGCTGGATTAAGGAGTTTGTGGAAATAAGAGTCAGCATTGTAAATTTTTGGTCCTTTTGTGGCTGAATGGGGTTCCTGCTGCTCATGGGGTAAAATCTGTAAGATTTTGCGTGCCTTGGGCTGTGACACAGGCTTGGCAGGTGGCTCTGCAGGTGCTGAGGCACTTTCAGCTGCATCATTGGCTGGTGCAGTTTGATTCTGCAGAGGTAGAGGTGTGGGTATTGCCAATGGCATTTTCGTACTTGATTCTGGCTCGCCACCTGACTTCCTCTCCCCCTCGAGCTTAATCGACATGTTTGGGATGGCTGGCTGTGTGATATAGTCACCAATAGACATCTGAAAGATGACATTGCACAATGTGAGGACTTTACACGTCCGTGGTGCATGATAGCGCCAAGCACATGATTTTTCCGAAATGCCAACAAAACGGTATGGCTTTGATTTTGGTGCAAATTTGGATTTGACCTGCCCCTGAGTTAATACCCAACATTCTGTACCAAACTCTTGTAAATTTGAGACGTCTGGTTTGACACCCCAAAATGCTTCATGAGGCGTGATGTTGTCTTTAGGTGAGACAGTGGGTGATCGGTTAATGACTCAAGTAGCATACATGACCGCTTCAGGCCAGAGAAACTCAGGGAGGCTGTGGGCATTAAGCATGGTATGTGCGCACTCTGCAATTGTGCGGTTAAGGCGTTCAGCTACGCCATTTTGCTGTGGTGAGTAAGGTGCTGTGACCTCAATCTGGATACCTTTGGCACAAAAGACGTGCACACAGTGCATTCGACGCATATTTGCCACCACCATCGAAATGGAAGACCTTGCAGTGTTTGCCAGTCTCTGTTTTGACAAAGGCAATGTAATCTTCGATTTCCTGGTCTGCATCGGATTTTTGCTTCATGTGCTTACGTCTTTTAGCACCATCTGTGAATGAGATGAAATAATGCTCGCTGTGTATGCCCTTCGTACGTGCCGGTCCCCATACTTCAGTGAATGTCATGTCACCGATTTTGTGATATTTGTGGGAGCTTGTTTGGGAAATGGTTCAACGTGGTGTTTTGCAGCAATACAACTTGTGCACTGCTCCGGCATCTCGGAGTCTGGCGCGATTTTCATCCCTGCAACCATGTTCTTTTTGGCGAGCTGTTTAACGGCTGCAGGGCTGAGATGCCCAAAGATCCGGTGCCACGCATCAATGGTGCATTCAGGCGTTGTGGCAAATGCAAGAGAGGTGGGTTTGGAATCCAACTGGCTGGCTGTGACAGGCTTGACGTTACCAAGTGCGTAGAAATCACCAATGTTTTGGCAGTGCACTAATTTGGCTCCCCCTTTAGTCGTGATTACTGCATCAAGGCAGTTTCGGGAGAATTCAACCCAGAGGCCAGCACGATGGAGTTTTCCCAGGGAAATGAGATTGTGTGGGGATGAGGGAAGGTAAAGGATGCGATGGAGAGTGATTGTGGTAACTTTGGAATTGACAGTGAACTGAAGTTTTGCTGACCTGTAGCCCTCGGCTGGTTTAAAACCTATGCCGATAATTTTGTGATCATCTAGTGGAGTGTACGAGGCGAAAATAGCCTTGTTATTGGTGATGTGGGTACTTGCTGCACTATCCAGTAACCATGAATCCTTTGTTAATCCACGGCATTCCGTGGCAACAAAGATAATGTCTTCCTCGTGCTTTTCCTCGGCTACATGAGCCTTGGATGATCCACCATGATTACCCCGACCGTGCGTCTTTTTGTTGCGTTGATAGTGGTCATAGTTCTGTTGCTTTTGGTGCTCCCCATAAGTTTTTCTACTCTGCTTGTTGCAGCAGTCGGCGACTTGATGGCCAGGACGTCCACAATGGAAACATGCACCCTCATGGTGATTGCTGCTGGAGCTTCCGCTGTGGGCCAGTAGAGCGGTATCGCTAGAATCAGGCTTGGCACCTGGACGATTTGCCTGTTGGAGGATGTGGGCAATAATGTCATCCAATGTTCTATACTCGCCAAGTCAATGCCGCCAACCCAAGTGTCCCATGAGTCTGGCAAGGACGTGAGAATGGTAATGGCAAATTCCACCTCACTGATTGTGGTGCCATATCCCTCCAGTGCACCCTTGACATCGGTGAGCTTTTGAATATGCTCCTTGACATTTTTTCCTTTGTCACAAGCCATGCAAAAGATCTGCCGGCAGAGTCAAATGATGTTGATTGCTCCCTTGGGTTGATAAACAGTCTGGAGCTTATTCCATGCCTCGACATCGGTGGTGGCCTGTTGGATGTAGGCCATAGGTCCCTCTGCAACACACAGGCAAATGACAGTGAGTGCCTTGCGTTGCTTTCTCTCCCATTCTGTCAATGCTACTATTGCAGCTGTGTTGGTTTGGTTGGGAACGATGGGTTTCCTGCAGTGTGATCCGGTGATGTACTCATTGTAGTCAAGCTCTGTGAGAATGTCCATAATTTTGGTAGCCCATGTTGGGTAGCCTTGGGAGCCCTTGAGCAGTTTGATGCGGTATGCATTATAGCTGTCCAACATCTTTTTGCAAGTTTGGCGTGATTACTGGTGGGAGTGAGAAGGCAAGGGAAAGTGTGTTGAATGGAATGAGTCAAAGGTGGGCAGGGCCCATAACCTGTTGAAAGTGCAGCTGAATAGAGGAGAAGTTGAACACACAATTTGATGATTACAGAGTTGAAACCCAGATGCGAAAAAATTCTATCTTTGCCCATGTTCCCTGATGGCATTACTACATCTCTTCCTTGAAAGTACGTGGATGTCACACCATTACTCTAAGGTATGTGCACAAATATTTTCGGGTTTTTGTCCTAGTTGTTGTGGGGCATGAGCTTAATTGTTTTTATACTCAGTTTTGGTAGAGGACTCAGATGCGAAAGATCAGGTTCCATAGTGTTTTACTGCATTCCCACCACAATTTGTGACTCTGAAGGGACAGGGTCATTGCTTAAGCTGCCCCATGTACGCTCTTGGGTCAGAGAAATGTAGTAGGCATTCCCAATAACACTTCTCTTCTTTGCGACTTTGGGCACAGCCACATATCTCCGTTTTCAGCAGATTTTCGTTTCTTGTGTTAGCCAACAATTGGATTGGGGGGTTTCTGAGTAAGTAGAACTGTTGATAGCCTTTGTAAGAGTACTACTAAAAAAACCTGGATACAATCCATCAAAACTAAGCATGTAATTACATATTTTTCGCATCCAGGTCTTTTTCACATCTGGGTTTTAACTCTGTAGCTACGAAGAAAGTACAGGTTTTTATACCTCCTCAGTGACCATAGAAGTAAACAAGAACAAGTAGAAAAATGGATAGTATGGAGGATAAAATGAACAGTGTCCTCGGGGCATGGCTGAGTGACAGATGGAATGAATTTAATGGTCCAGGAAACCGGTGTCTGGTGCACCGTGGCTGGGTTGACTCGATGTTTGTACTTCCAACACTTGCTGCTCTGTACAAAGAAGAGGATGAATTTCTGTGGTACTTCACAGAGTGCTGCGCTGCGCCGCACAAGAAGGGCAAAGTTGTCATGAAGAAAACTCGACCCCATCCAGCGGTGTGTCACTTTCACCATCAGCTCACCTGCTTAATCCAATTCTTCTTGCAGATCCAGGTTGACAGATGCCAGCTCGAGAAGCACGGCATTACATGCACTGCATTCTGCTTCAACAATTGCAAGCCTGGTGCATGGAAAGCGGATGACCATATAGCGAGCATTACCAAAGGGGAATTTCAAACGATGACAGCGGAGAGCGTGTTTAACAGCATTGACTGGACGCACATGAATGACATTATAGACCTCCATTTCGTTCGGGTCGCTGAGAGTACCCCCCCGCCTTCACCATCTCAAGGCCCAGAGTTCGGAACATTTTCAAACTACCCTGGTGAAGCATCGACTGCCACCCCACAAGGAGCTTCAGCCTCTGAGCACCAGGGGTGATCAAGAGATCAAAAACAGAGGCTACCACAACTCTGTCTTGAATTCGAGAACCAGATGGGAATTGAACCCGAAAAATGCGACAATGTATTATCCTGCAGTCATGGAGACGGCGCTTCACACAGAACCGCAAAGCGTCTTCAAAAGATTCAAGGCACAACACCCAACATATACAAATCCTACCGAAATGTACTGAAGTATTTCATTCAAATCGACAGGGGGTGTGACGCGTGACCCGATTTACCTATTCGACATTTCGACAGCGACCGGAATTTTTGTGTGACACCTACGAAAATTTCAACAGTTGTACAAAAATTTTAACTTTTTTGCCACTGGGGGGCATTTGTGACAGCTTGGAGGTTTCGACAAACCGCTCTGTGATGCGTGACCTCGACCAAATTTCGACATTGACAGAGGGGTCCGTGACCCATGACTGTCGATTTGAATGAAATACCTCAGTAGTCAGTACACCCGAGACATGGCATACAAAATCCACGAAACTCAACTCCTCGTCTGGGAGCATTGACACCCAGACATCTTGGTGTAACTATGGCCTTGCAAATGTATTTGGTTTCCGGGCCGTGCTTTTGATTAGTCATTTTGGCTGTTGTGGGATTTCTTTTCGATTGGGTGTGGTTTTTCGGGTCCGTTTCTTCACCTACCTGTGTTGGCTGTCGTGGGATTTCCCTTTGAATAGACTTGGTTTTTCAGGCCATTTTTTTTCACCTGCTTGTTCATGTTGGTTAACCATGGATGGATTTCCCTGGATGTGTCACATGTCTTTGGTTTCCGTGCTGTGCCTTCATCTGGTCCATTCGGTACTATAATTGCCAGTGTCTTGTGCGATTGACCGCTGGAATGATGTTGTGCTAGGTTGACATTTTGTAGAATTCTGTGAGGATAAGCACTAATACAGTAGTACAGGTTTGTCTTCTGTGAACTCGCTGTTCAGCCTGTGGACCATGCGACTCAACATCGAACGGTATGGTGACGGTACATGATAAACCATATATAGGTTCTTTGTAACCAGCCGTATATGAGTGATATACAGGTATACAACTGTAAGCGCCTTCAGCAGCAAAATCAACCTGCCGCAAATGCCGAGAGGGTGCTGTGTTGCTTTACCTCCAAGAACAACCTCGCCAAGCACCAGCAGCAGTGTATATGTGCTGCCGATGTAAATACTCCGTGGGGAGATGGCAGGCTAATCAGTACAATTAGTGATTTTTCGGCTTTGGCCTCAGGTTAAAGCCATGGCTTTTTGGCTTTGGTACCAGGGCCAAAACCAAGCCAAAATTTCGGGCTGGCATGGCTTTGGCCTGGCCTGACCCTCTCTCAGGCCAAAGCTGAGCCAGAAACCAAGGCTTCTGGACCATCTCTGTATGCAGTAACATGGTCAACAAATAGTCAACAAAATCTTGACGAAGGTACTCACTTGGACTCCATAGATGTTATTCCATCGGTTGTTCTAACCATCCAAGTCCGCGAAAAAAGGACCGCATCACAGACTCGCACTCAAATTGTGCACAGAAAATCTAATTTGGCAAAAGAAATGTTTCAACATACATTATGGACAGTCTGTAAACAGTTCTGGTTGTATCTAAGATACTAATGAAGTGTTTAGAACCTCTCTAACCTTCAAAAAAAATTCTCCATGCACTTCATACCTTTGCTCTCATGCAAATATAAACTTAGTGGAAAAGCCAAATGTTTTGGCCGGGCCTGGAATTTCAGCGAGCCAAAGCCACTTCAAGCCGGGCCAAAGCCATAGCTTTCAGGCCAAGCCAAGGCTGAAAAATCACTAAGTGCAATGTTGTGAGCGACTTTTGCCTCTCTTACCAGTCTTTTCTCAGAAGACCACTGGTAAAGAGAATTGAACTTCTCGCTTGATTCTTCAAAGTTGAAGCAAACTGCATCTGGGTTCTGATCAATTGCAACTCATCAGCACTCTGATCATGATTGCCTCAAGGCCTCATAGAATTTCCAAATCTTCATTTGCCACTGGTAATGCATTCAATGCTAACCCGAACCGACACTTGCTCTCCAGTTCATGTTCAAATGATTGTTGTCCGAACCTGATGTAATGTCCAGGGTTAGTGTTCAATGCAAGAAGTACTGAATCTGAACCAAACCTGTCATAATCCTACTTCTGCCATACAGACAGGAAAAATTACTCTGTGGATCAGTTATGAAGCCCCGACTTAGTATTGATTTCCAGGCATTTAGCAATAGGTCCTAGTGCCATAGGTTCGAGTACATGGAAAATGTCGAGTCCCGGAGTATGTTGAGTGCGACCAATTTTAGACCTGCTTCCCGGGCATCCTCCAAGTAGTCCTGTGATAGTTACCGCCAGTGGACCGTGGTAAAGTACAACCTTTGTATATGCTGGTCAGACTCGATATACCTCTGAGCAAATTGACATCCTAATGGTCACAACTGTGTCTGATGTATGACATCTGTTATCAAATACAACTTGACTTGTGCATCGATCTCGCAAGCATCAACAGCAAAACAGACTTGGAAACTCATTTCAGGAGATGTAATCTGATGTTATTGAGTTTATTAGCACTCTCTTAATGACCACTATATTCAAATTTCACGAAGTTCCACCGCTGGTTGTGAACCTATTTCTTATCTTCTTCCCAATTGCAATCATGAGCGTGGTTTAGTCCAATGGCTCTCGTTACTGGGCTGTGCTGCTCGTCAGCCTTACCTGCTTTATGCTTGCTTTGGAAGCCATGATGTGATATGAAATTGGAGGGATGATGAGAACGTTGATAACACAGGAAGCAGGTCTCGGGGCTCAATAACCTGTTAAAAACCAGAATGTGTGCTAGATAAACAGTGCTGTCAGCGTAAGTCTGCTGGAGGTATCGCCCATATCAATCTTGAGGTAACAAGGAAGACAAAAGAATTTGCGTTTGTCCCAGAACGTAGTGGTTCTATTGAAAACACATAAGGGACACGTGATGTACACGAAAGTACACTATGCTGTAACTACATAGTGTAAGTACCGCACTAACAAGTGCTCAGTCATTGCACACCTAGAGCGGTAAGACGACATATATATGTTCACCTAGATAAACAGTGCTACGCAAGATCATAAATAAAAATGGAATGGAACTAAGGTATCGGACATACATTCCCCGCTGACATTACGAGACGTGACATTTCGTGACTGATCTGTCCTAAATTTGGTGAACTTGGAAAGAACAACATCGTGAAAGGTCTGTAGACTGCAGGAGGCATATTCCTTCCATGAATTTGTCTGAATACATCTTACAAACCCTGTGATGAATGCACTTTGCTCCTGACTGAAATCTGAGGGAAGAGATGTCCTCGCAAGTTTATAAGCTGTCAACGACGCAAGCTGCAGCTCTACCAATGGATTCAAAATATACAGTGAGGTCTAAAAAAGTGACTATGGGCTACAGGAAAGTTGGTAACAAGAATGTAACAAGATTAGCACAACTGATTATACAATACCAGCGGCATCAAGTTCCTTCAAAATTGCCTGAGGAAGTACACGGTGTCCCCCGCATTTTCGAACCGCCCAAGCTGCTTGCCTTCCATTGAGGCCCTTTTGGTATGCATCAACAAACTTCCTCGACCGGTTTCCAAAGCTGAAACAAGTGGTAAATGAGTGATTGGCGGAATGACAGAAAAAGATTACCAGCACATCATGTCATGCAGGACCGAGTCCAACACCTCACGAACATTGCATTCCAGGTCGTCCTCTCGAGAAGACTCAGGGAAGAACCAATAAATTCTCTTGGCGTAATCCCAGCATTGCTCAATGAAGTTCAGCTTGCAATAGAATTTTGGCAGGAAAAGTATCGAATTTCCCCGCGTGTCACAAGCGGTTTCCAACAGTGACAGAATCTTGGCAAAATCAGGTTGGTTGAATAGAGCCCGACAGCAGCAACAGTCCACTGCTAGTGGAGCACATTTAAATCCAGGGCACTCGGCTCGCTTCCAGCAACAGCAGGGTTCCGGTTTAAACCGCATCGTATCCTACGATGGCCCTTGGTTTAAAGCAGTTTAAACCATGTTGGTTCCAACCATGATTATTTTGCCCATATAACTGGCCTCTAGATGTATGGTTTAAACCACATGGATTCGAACCAAAACAGTTCAAACCCGTGGTTTGAACCACATTGGTTTAAACCACTACAGTTCGAAACCGTGGTTTAAACCAATGCTGTTCAACCTATGGGCTAAACTTGTAGTTTAAGGTTTTAACCGACTTGTACTGGAGATTGATTGATGGACTGGGTGACTTGCTGCAGTCACTGTAAGTAAGAACTTATAAAAGGAAACAAGTAATGCCTGCACTTCGCTTCAGCGGCAGGGTATGAAATAAACAATGCATTCAAATGCAGAATTGAAATACTGAAAGCTAGAAATGACCGAACCTGGCTGAAAGGTAAGTCACCATTCTCCACAGTGGCACTGTCCCTGTCCAACCAGAAGAATGAAATGGAGAAATTTGTCACTTTGAGGCTGCAATCCCATGAGTTAGTCTTGCTTGCATTGGAAGAGCAATATATTTTGATTCCTATTGACAGTATGCTGAGAAAGAGGATCTGAGTGAAATACAGGGTAGCAGTACAGCCTAGAGCAATAGAACCAGAATCAAGGGTTTGATCCAACATTGAACCAGCTATGAAAGTAGTGGGAGGCAAGGGAATTTGAAGGGTATGATTGGTAAGTGGTTGGTTGAGAGAGAGGGCAGGAACAGTGTCTGTTTTATAGTAGGAAGGAATGCTGAACACCTATGTGGCCACAAGTCCAAGAAGCCCTTAGTTGCGTAACACGTGCCAAATTAGGTTTGTTCAACAGCAGTTAAAAAGCACGAGATGAGTCAGCTCCCTAGAGTCTGCCCAATGCGGATTAATTTCCGAAGTGATGGGTTCCAGACTCTCAAGATGATGAGCATGGGGTCTCAGGTCTCTGAATCGGACAGACCAATGGCGACTCCCCCCCTCCCCAGATTTGGAAGTAAAGCTGAAAGCTTTTGATTCCTCTTAAGCTCACTTAAGTCTATAGGTTTTGAGGCATTTCTGCATAGACATAGTCTATATAGTGTCCCTAGTACATTATCTCGGAGGATATCCATCCAAACTGTGTCTGGTGCAATGTGTCCGAAAAATCCAAACACTTTTGGATGTGTGATACACCAACCAGAAAGTGGGCATGTGACTGCCACGCGAGTTGATGGATATGGCTGATCCAGAGATCTGATGCCCCATGATGACGAGCCACGGCATGGACACGTCATCTCAAGCTGGCGGGAAGTTTTCTGTGATATTGTTGAATGGACACTACAGCTGTTAATGGGAATTCGGTAGGAAAATGATTGGCAACCACTCTAAGATCTTGAGCAACAGAAAAGAGACAGCAAACTGCAGTAAGCTGTAAAGGGATAGAGCCACATCCTCCCAAATGAATTGGGCAGTAAATCTTGATAGAACATGTCATGGCACACAATTCTTGGAAGGGAAAACATTTGTTTTGAGGTGTAGAAACTGTTTCATACTTTAACAGCTCTTGTGCAGTCCAATTGCATAAGATTCAGAAACATAAAGACAAATATCACATTTGACACATAATAACTAACACAATTCATTGCCGCATTAAAAGAACACCTGATTAAGAGTTTTCACACAAAAGTTCCACATCTACATACAGGTGTATGAGAAATATCTACCATTCTGAATTGGATTTTGACATATTTATTCCACATTTACTTTGGCTCAATCAAAATGCGGAGGCATCAGGAAGAATATGGACCACCCATCTGTCAATGCAAACTGTGGCAATCCGATGCACACAAGCCTTTGCCTCAAGCTTTCCAACACCCATCTAAAGCATTCCTTTTGAGACTTAGGGATAATTGCCCTCAGAGTAGTAACACAACTACAGTTACTCCAAATGACCAAGATTAGGACTCTCCGAGGTGGTAGCTGAACCTTTAGGGATTTACTAGCAGTTATCCATGCTATGCCATGGTGATAACAGATCAGCAATTCAATAGACTTGTGTTCTGAGTTGAAAATGCTGTTCATCACCGACCTTTGGTCGACTCCTTGCGGCTTGTGTGCAGTTCCAGAAAAAATTTGCTCAGGATGGCACAAAATATTATAACGCAGAAATACTTGGTATGAATACAGTGCCCCAGATATTTTTCTGTGAGAACAACCAATTGACAATGTTCAACTGTAACCTCTCTGGGTAAGCTACCACATTAGTACCATGCATTTCTTGTGCAACAGCCTATGCTTTGAACACCATGACTCCAGTGAGCCAATCTTGTTTAATTCATGCAAGAATTAAAGTTCCTGGCATGGAATGGCCTATGTCCCTGGGGATTCCATTTAACACTCACCCATGAGTGCCCAGTTGAAGTACTTACAGTCCATAGTTGCGCTCAGGTTGTGCTCAATGCTGCAAGAGTTCAACATCTCAACAGTTTAAAAATACCAATCTATCGGCCAATACCTCAACATCTGGACAGTTTTCAGTAGAACAATGCAGCGCAGACGTAGGTGCACTGAACAAAGCGGATGACAGAAAGGTGGCAAACTGATGAAATTTCATTACAATTAGAAAAGGGATGGGTGGAGCAACTGAAGAAAAATGGTCTTGTCTTGCACAGAAGGGGGTCCTCAATTTAATAAAGACTCAGCGTAGTCCAGCTTTGTTGATTTTTCAGTTCATAGGCGCTAAGGGCGCTTAGATAAAGGCACTCGATAATTGCTGGCAAAATCATGAAGTGGTGATTGATCTCGGGGATTAATAATTCTCCCAGCCCGGATCCTGGCCTGAACACACAGCAGAAATGACTAACACCCAAAATTGAACTCAGAGTATATCTTTGGTTTCAGGTGATGAAACAGGTTGCACAAGAGTTTTAAGGCAGGTAAGAATTTAAAAAACATGTCCTTGTATTTTGATTTTTTTCTAGGTCTTTCTCCAATTTTCTATCGATTAGTATTCACAATGACTAATTTTAGGTGACTAGATCTTGTTTGTACATGTAGCAAAAAAGAGCGAAATCCAAGTTCTCCTGGGTAGCCAAACCTAAAGGTTCAGCAATAAGTGACCAGTCATATAATTCTGGTGGCTTTAACTGTTTATACGAGATCAAGAAACACATGAAAATTGCACAGAGAGGTAGATGAACGTGTATTATATTATTAGTACTTTATCTGTCCACCATTGGACGCAATAATAGCTTCAATAATCTTCAGCATTCTATCAATCAAAATGTCAGTGCCTGCTGATGGAATTGCATGCTAAACCTTGAATATTGGGTACTGCAGCTCTACATAGTTTTTAGGCTGGATGGGGTGGGAACAGATTGCTTCTTGAGCACTGATCAGACCAGCTCAATGGAGCTGACATCTGGAGAGGATGAAGGATGGGGGGAAAGTTGGAATGTTATGAACCATCAACCATTTGACATGACCTTGGTGTGATGAGCAGATGCACTGTCTTGCTGATAAAAGAGATTGCACACCCTCTCCTGCATCTCCAAGAAGAATGATAGACATGCATTTCACTGCTGCACTTTGATGCATCATTTCAGTGGTCCTTGGCAGGCTTCAAAAATCAGTGAGTGGTCTGCTGTCCATCAAGTGATCTCAGAGACTGTCCAAAATTGACAGACACAAAGTTGGTGACCATGAGAAAATGTCCATCACCCTTGCGAAGTTTGGAGATATCTTTGTGGTATCAGCCCTTCCACTTCCAGTTGTGCGCATAAAAGATGGACTTGTCGTGATACCAAGCAATGACTCGCTTGCCCTTGGGATATGGTCCAAACTCTGGACGGCCATCCTGGTCCCAATGGTGCATGCGAGCTTCCAGGCTCTTGCTTTTCAGGATATAGATGTTATCATGAACAACGTCGTCGCATTCATGTCCATCTGTAAATTGGCCATTTTTGGGTTTGGTATACCTGTAGCCCAACACACACAGATATTGCAGAGCCGTGTGTATGCCGATTGTCTTGGTGATGCCATGCTTTTCCATGACTTCCAGCCAGGACAGGAACTCGACCACCTTTTCCACGGTAATGTGATTTCCAATTCTTAGAGGTAAAGATTCATGTCGGTTGCTAGACCCTCATTGATGAGCAAAAGTTCGTTCCAATCACTATATGGATTTATGGAGAGAATGGTGCAGTCATGAATGAATTAGTCATGAATGAATTACCAGGCTAATTGACAGAGTCCTCTTATGCAGTACTGGCTGTGCCCGAGCGCGACTGCAGTCTGCAAAGCAGACACATCCCAGTGGCCGTGTGTTTTGGAGCATGGATCCGTGTAAAAATTCAAGAATATTCTCATGCCCTTCATGCGCTTCCTAACAAAAGGATCTATGTGGGGATCCTTGTAGCCAGCAGAATTTTCCCCACACTTCTCCCTGCGAAGAACAGTCAGATCTTTGACAGCAGCGAGGGCAACAGAGATGGTGGGCGCTTCATGTAGTTTTCCTGGTGCTGAATACGCGTCATAAACACGCGAAAACGCGTCCTGAGCAGCGGGATCAGTGACCGTGGCTTTCTCAAAGGCAGTCTACTTGGGATCCGGTCCAGTAGGTGTGATAGAATTAAGATTGTCCATAGAAGGATTGGGATGGCGGTTGCCAAATATGAGATGTCGTCTTCATCACGCACTTCTTCAACGGTAGCCCAGGGACGAGAACGGGGAACGGGGATGGGGTAGCGTGTATCACCCTCTTTATAAAACTTGGGGGATAGGGTCGCTGCTTTGCACGGCAGGACTCGTAATTTTTTCGCTGTTGTGCTTTTTAATTCAATGAATTCTCAGTCTGCCTTGCTATATAAAACCCTCACAACACCTCGGGTGGTGTCCCCATCGACACAGGTATTTATTGCTTTTGCTGGTAGCGCATGCAGAATACCATCATACTCACATTTCTGGCCTGTCTGCATCCCGTCATGGTACCAGATCATGCCAGTTTCTTTCACAATGCGAGATGTATAATGATTCTCACCATGGTAGATGACACCTCTCAGTGCAAACCGGTCTCGATTTTCGCCGACTAAGTGAATGGCTGGGTCCACAATTATGTCAGGGTCTTCGATGGAAAAATAAAGTAGGTCGGGCATTGTGTCCAATTTCAAGGTTTCCAACATCTTTACCCTACACCGTGGGCATGATAGGTGAGAATTTTGTACGTGTTGATGAGCTAACCAGTTTGTTAAGCAATAATTATCCTTGTATTTAGCTTTCAAAGCCTGTATGTTTGTGACTACTTGAGTGGATGAAAACCAAGGCACCTGAGCATGTTCATAATTGCACTTGATACATTTGGTGGTCCTGTGGCCCCAATTCTTTACCCCGATGACCTGATTTGCAAGTGAATCTAGCACATTAAGGGAGGCACCATTTGGGAAGTCCAAGAGCTGGAAAGAATGCAGAAGTTGTCGGACTTTATTCCGAGCACCCTCCAGTGAATCTGCCTTGTTTTTAAAGTCCTCAAAGCCACCTGCAAGTTGCTTAAGATACACAGTAGATCTGGTGAAGCGGTCGGACCACTTTGCTTCATGAGCTTGCCAGACATCATATAAGGGTCCAAATAAAGCATCGTAAGCGCAACTATAATTAATTCTATCCCATCTGGTTGCAATTGGCGCAATGTCCAATGTTTTTCTGGCTTTTTTGGCATGTTTGGCAGCAGAGTTATCTGACTTTGCCTTCCTCTTCCTATCCTTTGAGTTTGTGGGTGTAACGCGCCTACTCCATCAGCGATTTGACATTTTGATTGCGCCCTTTCTCGGCTTTTTGGCTTGGCAACGCTAGCCGACAAGCTCGCAAGCCAAAAAGTCAAAGAAACCTGGTTTCTAAAATCACGGACTTACCTTAGTAAAGGGAGCTGATCATTGGACTGGTTAACACCTTCCCCAGCACACTAAAATGTGCCACCAAATTGCTGGTGCAAGGCCAAAAACAAGTTTATTATCAGCCAAATTTTGAACCTTGTGATATTCGGACATAGACTTGCGTCCTTGTGATCTTGCGATCTTTTCCGGCCTTTATCGGGCTTTATGGGGCTTGTACAAGGTCACAAGTTATTTGTCAAAAAGTCTGATGTCACCACCGATCGTTATTCAACTAACAAGCCATCGCCGTGTGGCGATAACTCCTATTTACTCCTTACTTACTCCTTTCGTACATATTATTACGTTACATTTGCACTAGTTATAAAGAGTCGCTGAGGTGGCTGTGTGTCTTTTTAACTGACACTCACCCACCTTGACGCACTCCGCTTTCTTAATAGAACTTGGATTGATTCAACTCGGGTGCTTGCTAAGTTTCTTCAAACAACAGTTCACCCTCATTACACTTTTTTGAATCCTATTGGCTCCACCCTCGGAGCACCTCTATTGCGAAAAACCCTCAAAACTATATTTGAAACTTTTACAACAAACTGAAAGTACCGAAAATGCCTGCCTCAGGCACTGCCCATGTCCGAGACACACCTCCCCATCTGCCTGACCCGGTCGTACCACCAACCGGCAATGGCACGGGCCCAGATGTGACGACGGGGAACTCCGTCTTCCTGTCTGCACGCTCAGCCACCAACGCAACCGTCGTGCAGCCCGAATTTGTTTCAGATTCAGGCCCTACGACCGGTGAGAGAACTACGTCTCCCACTGCCCCTACAGGACTGCGTGTCGAAGTAAAAATCGACGAAAACGGGGTGCAGTATTTTATGCACCCCGGCTCGGGATTAAGATTCGACCTGGCGGAAGATGAGTCCCCCCGATCCTGCGACTCAAGCTACCCCGTCTTCTACGTCGGACATGCTATTCACGGGATCGCAGGCTTCGCTCCCAGCTAGGACCACACAACCTCCGCTCGAGGATGTGCTGGACTCGCTCTTCAATGGTCTGGGTGTCGAGTTGACGCCCGTGCAAAAAAGTCAGTTCTCAACGATCCGCGGTATGCTTACCACTGGACGTACCGCTCTCTTGACCACCACATCGTTCGTGGCAGGACAGCGGACCACGTTAGATGACAACATAAGTGCTATAGAACGAGTGCGCGTCGAAACAACCGACAGACTCCTTGAACTACATCAACGAGTCAGTTTACAGGAAGAGCGGGTGGAGCACACGCTCAGCGAGAACCTACGCGTACTCCGAGCTTTTCGGTTCCACGGAGGAGCAGCTTGATGCACTGGCCCAATCTATGGTCGGGTTCAATACTCGCTCTTCCCCCAGGCCCGAGATCCCAGCCCTCGTGCGCTCGGCTTCCCGCTCGATCACACCGCTGGATCCATATCAAAGCGAGCTCGATGCAGCCCTGTCCCCTAAAATGGCGCATGAAACGTCCGATGCGTACTTCCGACGAGGCGCAAGCACGGTCGAACGACGCGAGCGGACAGCTACTGCTTTCACACCCCAGGGAGACGTAGCGTTCACGGCAGGATTCAAATACCCTGCACCGTCCGCTTCGGCAGCCCACTTCGCCAAGAATGCCCGATTCGAGGACGTGGGGAGCATCTCCACCGCGAACGTCCGCCCACTCCCAAACTACACCGGCAGCGGACTGCGTGGCGAGGGTAACGTATCCGCGTTCTCACAAGCCCGAGGCACTGAAGTCGCCTTGGGTGGTCATGGCGAAGTTTTCCACCACGATCAAGAGAGACTGATCAGGAGGATCGCTCACCGAGAAATCGGAGAGGTCCTCAACCTTCCGCCCCACATCCGCTCCGTAAAAACTGATGCCCCGCCCAAATACAAAGGCGACGATGACCTTGACGTGTTCTTGAAATTCGTGGAGTTACACTGTACTTGGTTGCGGGGCCCAGATGCTTTGCGGGTACGACCCAGACGTGGACAAATACCGCACTTCCATCTTGAAAAGCCATTTGGAAGGCCCCGCGCTGGAGTGGTTTATACAAAATATCAGCAACCCGCCATCTGACCCGGTGAGGGAGCTGACCTTTACAGACACCCTGTGCGCGTTGCACCAACGCTTCATTACCTCGGCGAACGCACAGCGTGCCACGCGCGCGTTCGACCAAGTCCGCTTCAATAATGCTACAGGCCCTGATGATTTCGCCGAGCAACTATTGAAGCGGGCGAACCTGATGCACCATGTTCCTGATGAATTTGCGATTAACTTGAAATTCCTAGCAGGACTTCCCCCCCAATATCCGCTACAAGCTCAAGGTCGACAGGGAAATGATGGCGGAGTACACCCCATTCGCTTCCCTGCGGAACTGCGCTCGACACTTCTGGAGAACTATGAACGAGGACTCCCCGCACAATGCAGGCACTCCCCGATCTGCTACCCCAGCCCAGCGGACCACTCTGCCAGCGGTCGCTCCACCACGTCGTAACCCCGCAGCCGCAGCTCCATCCTCACATACTCCCCCTCTCCCTCGCGCGCCGAACTCGGAGGATACACGTACCTGCTTCAAATGCGGTATAGTCGGCCACATTGGGAATAATCCCAAGTGCCCGCGTTTTAACGATCCTTCTACGGTCCATGGAGCGCGAGTTGGTGCCCAACGTGTCCTCGAAAGCTATGCTGACGAGGGCGAAGCCCTTTATGATGATAATAGTGGCGAATTGGACGCGGGTGCACTGAGGTATGATGATGAGATGGAAGGACTGTATGGTGGCGATCAATCCAGGCAGGATGAAGTGGATCCCAATACAGCTCCAGACCTTGCTCAGCTGATTGACACCGATGATAACGATGAGGTACGAGTCGGGGCCATTCGCGCTCGGTACTTCTCCATGCGAATTGCGGAGCCCGACTCGGAGACGGGTGAAGAAGTTGATCGTGAGCCACCACCGGTTCCCGGTCCGGGAGATCCGGACAACTCGGCTGCAGTACTCGACTTGGAGCGCTTCGAGTTGCGACTTCCCAGTAACGGGAGTTACCCTGAGTGGGACGCAGCCGAAGAAGCCCGCCAATCCCGTATCGCATCAACAACCAACCCCGCCCCTGTCTTTGGTTCCCGTTTGGCCGAGTTTGGGCCGAGTTCGAAAGCCGCGTCGGCCGCAGCTTTCTTACTTCCGCTCAAACGCTGGAGCTCGAGTCCATCGACGCCATTGGCGCCGAAGAGACAGCTCGCAGCGTATGGCGGAATCTCATCCCATTGCAACCCCCCTATGATGCTGGCATACTCACGCTCTGCTCTGCGCACGACAGCTGTCAACGTCGAAGAACAAGGGGCTCTCTTTACTGGGCTAATCTCTGACGTACGCCGGTACCAACAAGACCTGCTGGGCCTGCTCTCCCGGAGCCTCGAAGCTCTAGATGAAATCACTCGCCTTCAAAGCCTGCCAACTAGTGCAGACTCGAGCGTTGGGCGTAATCTGCAATATGCTCGTGACTCCAACCGGCAGCTGTGCGCAGACCTCGACCGTCATATCGCTCACCTAGAGAGACTACTCCAGCGACTCCTGGAATCTCAGTATGACATCAACGAGGAGCTTACAAGACGAATGCTTGCGAGAGAAGCCTACGCTTTGGGTCACGCTCTTAGGCCGTCCTCATCCTCTGTTCCTCGCGACATAGATATTAATCTAACTGTTGCGAGCAAGAATGATGCCATGCCGACGAGCGATCCCAATCCCCGCGCTTCCCCCGAGACGTCTCCTCCGCCGGTGGGATCCACTCCTCCGCCTAGCTATCCGGGTTCCCCGGACTCCAGCAACTCAGAGGGCCTGTGGGACGCTTTGGCCAACAACGGAGACGCACCCAACTCGACCTTGGTACCACCCAGCAACTCATCGCCTATCTGGATTAGCGACTCAGACGAGGATGCTCATCTGTCTCCACTGATAGTCCCTGATAGCTCGAGCTCTAGTGGAGCGACCCCGTCAACCTCCACGGATCTTACCGCCACGGACGAAACCGTTGAGGAGACTCATACTGCCATGAGCTTCTCAATATCTTCAACGTCCTCGTTCTCCCCTTCTGATGAACCAAGCGAGACCGACGGCAACCCCCCTGAACTCCAGCTCTTGACTCACGAGTTGAAACTTGCCCCGGCCGTCGAAAGGCTATCTAACATACGCCGGGCGGACACGTCGAGTATGGTTGGTCTTCATGACCAACCTAAGCGTGTTCGCTCGAATATGGCCTGCCTCTCCGCGTTACTCTCTATCGGGTCCTCTCACGCCTACATGTTATTTGACTCAGGCAGTAACACTGACTCAATAACTCCCGAGTATGCGCACGCCACCGACTTGCCTCGTATTCGCCTTGAGGAACAAGTGACATTGCAACTTGGGTGTGTCGGCAGCCGCTCGAAGATCAGCTATGGTACTCGAGCACCGATCGACTTCGGGGGGAATTAAAGGGCATCTATACCTCGATCAGGTCAACCTCGATAGGTATGACGGCATTAATTATTGGCACCCCATTTATGAACCGGCACGGCGTTGTATTGGACTTTGGGCGGCGTGAAGTCCGGTTCCCAAATGGCAAGGTCATACCGGCCCTATCTGGCCCTGAAGAAGCTTCCATTCTTGTACAGCGACACACTCGGCCCCGATCTACACTTGCGCCTTCGACTACTCCACAACAAGACTGACTGGAGCCGGACCGGGTGGCTCAGCAGGCTGGACTACCCAACTACGCAAGCGTCGAGGAAGTGGCTGATGAAGGAGATGGTGAGCTGCTTCCTGTATTACCTTATGAATTTCCCCTTGTACTCGTGCTCGAGGCCGAGATTCTTAGTGGAGCCATAAAACTCCCTGAGTCTCTCGCTCAGCCTCCTGAACCACCAATTGTAAATCACCCTGAATCGAAACACGATGAAGATGATGTCCCACTCTCTGAACTATCGGCTAGTGGGGATGATTTCTTCCCAGATTCCCATTTATTTGAGCCGGGAGATATTGAGATCCCCGAGGAACACCCATCCACAATTGGGATCACCATACGCCATTCAGAGGTAGGTGCGTTCATCGAGGATCGTTTCCACCGGCTCTCCCGCGACTGTCCCGGATTATTGGGACAAGATTTAATTTCTCGCCATTCCTCGGAATACCCCATTCACTGGACTGGCGAAGATGACCCCCATGCACTATGCAACGACGCGTTAGCTGATGCCGAGCACATGCTCCTGGAAATCCGCAGCTCACGCATCCCTGACCTGACCGAGCTCCAACTGCCTGAGCGCATAGATGGATTACGAAGGCGCTGGTTTCTAGCTTGCGAAGATCTTATGGGCCCTATTCCGTTATCATTGCCACCTCTGAGGGAAATTAACCACGAGATTAACCTTGTAGATGAGACTGCCCTCTACAGCTACCATATGCCACGTTGCCCCGACGCTCTTCGCCCTTTACTAAGGGAGAAGATTAATCGCTACGTGAGCGCGGGATGGTGGGAGATGAAGCCTGTCCCACAGGCGGCACCTCTCTTATGCATCCCTAAAAAGGATAATGGGCTGCGAACTGTGGTTGATGCACGCCAACGCAATGATAATGCGGTGAAGGATGTCACTCCATTTCCAGATCAGGATAACATCCGAATGGACGTCGCCCGAGCCCCGCACCGATCTAAAATCGACATGTCCGACGCGTACGAGCAGATTCGCATCGTAGACTCGGACATATGGAAAACCGCCTTTGCCACGCCGTTTGGAACAGCAGTATCTCATGTGATGCAGCAGGGCGACTGTAATGCCCCCGCTACTTTTCAGCGCCTCATGACTTGGATCTTTCGCGATGTAATCGGGGACTTTGTCCACGTTTACCTCGACGACATATTCATCTTCTCAAACTCAGTTGAGGAGCACGAGGCCCACCTCAAATTAGTTTTTGACCGCCTTCGTGCTCAACAACTATACCTCAGCCGCAAAAAATGTGATCTGTACTCCAAGGACATGGACTGTCTTGGACACAGGATTGATGACAGAGGGCTGCATGCAGACGAGGATAAAATGACGAAGGTTTTGGATTGGCGATCGCCTCGTTCATACAACGAAGTACTGCGGCTACTAGGGCTTATCCAATACCTTGCTCAATTCCTCCCCTGATGTCGCGCACTTCACATCACCGTTAGAAGGCATCTGCCGTGGCGGGCAACCCTTCAGTTGGCGTCCCTTCCACCAGCATTGCTTGGAACGGATCAAATCCATAGTCCGAAGGACTCCCATCCTCAGACCGATTGACCCAAATAATCCAGAACCTATCTGGATTATTTGCGACGCGTCGGTAGTGGGAATAGGAGCCCTATATGGCCAAGGTCCCGAATGGCAGACCTGCCGCCCAGCTGGATTTTTATCTAAGAAGTTCACTGCCGCTCAGAGGTCTTATAAGACCTATGAGCATGAAGCATTGGCCGTTATTGAGTCCCTCATTAAGTGGGAGGATAAATTGCTCGGTCGGCGCATCCGAATTGCTACCGACCACAAAGCTCTGGAGGCGGTAAAAACGGCCGCTCGCAATAGCGTGAGCGGCCGCCTTATCCGCTGGGATGAATACCTCTCAAGGTTTGACTTCGAGATAGTACACATACCCGGTGAGAAGAACAAGGTAGCAGATTGCCTTTCTCGTTACTACGAGAATGACACACCAGAAGATAAGTACGGTCCCTACGACTATGTACGAGCCGACCTTCGCCTGGACCCGGAATTTGAGGACATGACGCGCCTTCGTACCGAAGAGGTTCGCGCACTCCACCCACATGAAGTCGAAATCCTGGCGCGTAGAATTACCAACCCGCTCGAAGACCGTGTACTGGAATCCGAAGTGCTGGAAGCACACAGTGAGAAGTTAGCTGATGAAGGACATGATCGCACAGCGATTACTCTTGAAAACTCACTCCTCTCCCGGGAACGGCTTCGTACTAGGATTGAAGGCGACGTCTCCTTTCTAACTGAGGTCAAGAAAGGATACTCGTCTGACCCGATTTTTGCCAAAGCCAACGCGTTTCCTCAATTCAAGGTGGACAACGGATTGGTGTATGCACTTAACGTCGCCGGCCAATATTGTCTCGGCCTACCTCGCGGAGTTAGACTGAGAGGCAAGAGAGCTCTCACCGAAATTGCACTTGACGAATGTCACAATACTCTGGGGCATCTTGGCGAACAGAAGACAGCCGCGTATGTCCGCCACTGGTACTGGTGGCCAAAAATGGGGCTTGAGATCGAGAAGTTCTGTACAACCTGCGGTGCATGTGCCATGGCCAAAACTCGAAACCAAGCACCGGCGGGACTACTACATTCGCTCCCCATTCCCCAGTATCCCTGGGACTCTGTGGGGATGGACTTTGTTGGTCCATTCCCCAGCTGTCTTGGGTATAATTATCTGCTCGTTATGATATGCAGATTAACCAGCATGATATCACTTACCCCCATGAAAGTCACGGATACGTCTTCAGACGTAGCCTGGCTGTATGTCAGGGATATTTTTCGATTGCATGGACTACCCCGCTCGATAGTGTCTGATAGGGACTCGAAATTCACTGCACTATTCTGGAGAGAACTCCACCGACTCACCGGGACCAAACTCTTGATGTCCACCTCATTCCACCCGCAAACTGACGGGGCATCCGAGCGCGCTATACGAAACGTATCCCAGATACTCCGTACGGTGGTGGACCCCACACAAAAGGACTGGGTATTTCACCTGCCTATGGTGGAGTTCGCAATCAACTCTAGCATCAGTGCATCAACTGGATTTGCCCCTTTCGAGTTAAACTATGGGTACATACCTAGAATGACTAACATCGTGGATGTACCCACTGCATACCCTGGAGTCCGCGATTTCGTGGATAAGGCACTGGCAAACATTGCAATAGCCCACGACTCAATCATTGAGGCACGGGTACGTGCAACACACCAGTCAAATAAAGGACGAGTCGAGGAGATCCCCTACAACGTGGATGACCTCGTGTATCTATCAACCAAAAATTTGAACCTACCAAAAGGACGAGCGCGCAAACTCGCTCCGAAATTTATCGGTCCCTATAAAGTTGTCAGCGCTAATCCGCGGACCTCTACATATACCCTGGAATTATCTCCCGAGTTGACCAAGCGAAAGGTCCATCCCACCTTTCATGGTTCACTGCTCCGGACTCATGAGGCCAATGATAATTCCATATTCCCAAGCCGAGAAGCACAGAGGTTCTACGACTTCGGTCAGCCGGCCGACCAGGAATGGTTTGTCGATGAAGTTGTAACTCACCGATGGACGAGTAAGAACTCCCTGAAGTTCCATGTAAAGTGGACGGCTGGGGACTTTACTTGGGAAACACCGAAAGCAATCGACGAGTGCCAAGCACTCGACGACTATTTCGAAGCACAAGGAGTAGGCAAGTGGCAGGATCTGTCAAAGAGTTGATCACGCTACACGGTAAGACCCGAATGATCCGAGCCTTACCGTGAAACGCGAGAAATTTTTCTTTATAAACTCGGGCTCCCACTTCCATTCCAGCTCCCAACGCACTTCGTCTCCTCTGGTTCTATCAAGGCATTTACTCATATGAGAAGATCGCTACCTCCTCGGCCGCGTTCTCCCGACCCACGCCTGTACACGAAGAGCGCATCTCGCCCTGGTGTCTACTACTACCGCCACAAAACCGATGGCTCATTTGGTCCGGACGATATCACTTGGGTTCCCCCCCGCAGACTGAGCCAACGGCCCCACCCACCCCAGTGAATGTCGCCCGCAGCCCGCTGCCCGAGCTACAGTCTGCCCAGTACCAGGATACTGCCGCACCTGAGAATGACCAGTACCTGCGCAACTCGATTCGCGAAGGTAGGAACACTCGGCGTGGCCCGTACTCAAGAGATCCTCCTCGCTATGAGGAGTACCAACACGAGTACGGCCCATCCCGCGGCTATGGCTACCGTACCGGGCCACAGCATTACGTCCCCATGCGGCGCCGCTCTCGATCCCCCAGTTATGCTGGTGGATCGATGGCGCGCGACCACCGCGGACAAGGCGACTACGACCGGCGCCGTGACGAAAGCAGTAACGCCCGCCAATCTGGCGGCCGTACTGCCTCGCCACATCGCCCGTCGCAGGAGCAACGACCACTGCCTGATGCAACGCACGCGCCGATAGGCCCGTCTGTGCAGACTGCAGTCCAGGTCAGGACACCCGTAGCACCCAACAATGCCGCATGTAAGCCAAACTTGGCAACGGCGCTGTGTGATGCTCGGGGTCACCCGCAATTCCCCAATGCGATCCTCCCCCCCACTAGTGGGGCGGAAGCGACCATGAGGCGGAAGGCATATGAAAGGAAGGAGGAGAAGCGCGCACGCGCAATATCCAGACGACCCGCACCCCTGCCAGGAGCCGAACCCCCTACAGTTCCCCTCTCGCGATGCAACGACACTCGGACCATGGTTCACCGTCCACATTGAAACACTCGTTGATGCGGTGAACCTGCTCTCGTGGGCTGCGACAGGGGGAACACACGGCACGCCGCCTGATTGAGCAGATAGAGCAGGAATTCAGCGCGCGATCTGGCGCGCACCGCAATGAAGGTGTGGCCTATGTGATGGGGCAGCAAGCCAACAGCCGCAGGGCATACACCCTCGCCACCACGGGCGCGCCATCCAGGAAGAAGAATGTGCGCGACGAATCGCCATTCGATGACGCCGACCTCACCATAGACGACGAGACGGACTCAGAGCACAGAGACGAGGGAATGACCAACTCACCCACCCCTTCTTACCTCGGGGAGTCCCCTCCGGGCGGCAGCGAAGAGTACTCCTTCCCGAACTCCGCTACCACTGCTGAGGACGCTTCCGCAGCATTCGCTATCACTCCAACAAAGGAGTGGCCAAAGGCCATGCGCAATGGGATTGGCCTATTCCCCACATCACTATATGACACCCCCCTCGAAGACGATGTACGCACGTACCTCACCCTCCTCCACCTCTGCCCCGAGGATGACGGCAGTACCTCGGGCGTCGCTGCCCACGGCGAATTCATGAATAAAGCTATGACGCTATTCTCGATCTTCGGGCTGTTCGCCCGCTATGTCGATCTCGCTGGCCTCCGCTTGGGGACACGCCCTATTCATGAGCCGTACAACTTCATCACCAGCAGCCTCACATTCACACTTATCGCCAGCTGGTTCACGGCCCATGGCATCGCCCCCGCCTCTGCGGCTTGTGGCGCCTTGGAGTCGTATGGCCGTGCATTCCGCAATCGCGTGGAAGGCGGGATGAATCCTGCCAACGCCAAATTTGCCTCATGGCCAACGGATGACTCCTGCGTGGCAGCGCTAACCAGTGCCGATGTCACGATGTGGCAACTACTGGAGCACGGTGACATTCGCCCGGGCCTAGAAACCACATACCCGCGCCGTCCCGCTACTGTTCATGACGACATGTGATGACAAAACCTACTATCTAGAAAATCGGACTCACGGGTTCGTCCTGGGGGGAGGGGTGTAACGCGCCTACTCACCACCGATCGTTATTCAACTAACAAGCCATCGCCGTGTGGCGATAACTCCTATTTACTCCTTACTTACTCCTTTCGTACATATTATTACGTTACATTTGCACTAGTTATAAAGAGTCGCTGAGGTGGCTGTGTGTCTTTTTACCTGACACTCACCCACCTTGACGCACTCCGCTTTCTTAATAGAACTTGGATTGATTCAACTCGGGTGCTTGCTAAGTTTCTTCAAACAACAGTTCACCCTCATTACAGTGGGGGTTGTTTCTTTGCTCTTGGTCTTGAGATTGTCGCTTCCAACCAGCTGCTATCGAAACCGTTTAATCACTGGCTTAATGCGAGGTGGGTCGCCTTGGCGCCACTTGACAGCATCATGGATGCCAACTGGATCGTAATTATTCCCCTTGTAAGTTTGATATGAGTGCAACAAGTCGATTCTGTCATCACCAGAGACCTCTCTGGGTAAGATCCCGTTGTACCGCAGAGCAGTGATTTCATTCAACATTTCAAGCTCCCGAAATTCCTGTCTCAACCAGCCTGAAATTCCACTTGTAATTAAACGAGGTTCAAAACCTTGTAAGATAACTGTGCCATCTGCCGTGGAACTTCTAGAGAGGGCAGTATAGTATGAAAAATGAGATTGGCAGTTGGTCAAGTCACAGACATTCAGATCCCGAGTCTTCCCTTGTGATGAATAATCGGTCATGGCAAAGTTCGGCAGGATTGAAACTTGCTCTCGAGAAATATTTACAATCATATCACTCGGCAATGAGGCCCAAATTTTGTGAGTTGCCCGTGAAAGAGGCACCACATTATCTGGTAAACCCGGGATGGATATTGTTCTCGGGGGTTGTACAAGCCTCACAAATAATGTGTCCAGAATTATCTGGCCTGAAGATCCATGAGCCTCTTGCCATCCAACCACGATAGCCTCCTGACCCTTTGTTATGCAAAGCTCAGTTGCATCATTATTTCGAATCATTATGGGAAGTCCAACGCACAGACTCAGTTTACCCGGAATGTGACCACTTGTGCACGGAGGCGCATTCCACAGCTCAGATTTTTGTTTGGTTGTCAAAGCTCTCCTCAGTGGCACAACTTCCTTGTTCCGGTTGGCGCGCGACCTTCTGTCGTGTGAGCCGGTGTTGACTTCTAGAATGTCCTCAGCATAAAAATGTGTCAATTCCTGGCCGGTTTCCTCAGCAAACCTCACACATCCCAGTTTGTTCACTTTATCCTTGTGGGAGTTCCAAGCAGTAATCAACGACACATTTCTGAATCGTGGTTCATCAAAATTGGGGTGGTTCACTCGGCGGCTAATTTGCCGGCTCCTTAAAAATTCCACATCCGCTGGAGTGCATGCTCCGTATCTCATGTTTGCTGGTGCAGTTCGAAACCGGATATCCTCTGGAGTTTGAGCAGTCTGTCTCATGTTTCTCTTCAATATAACCACTATATTGATTTGCTTCCAAATCAGTTTGCCGATAGCATTTTCTTGCTCATGGACAGACATCCCCACAGATAGTACAGGCGCTACGTCTGCATCTGGACTGAATAGCGAAGCACTCGCAACTGGAGGAAGTTGAGCAAAGTCCCCTGCAAAGATCATGTTCATGCCCCCGAAGGCCTCGTCGTGTATGTTCAGGGCTTTTGCCAGCTTTGCACTGATCTTGTACATATGGTTGCACGAAAGCATGGAGACTTCATCTAAAAAGATGTACTCAACTCCTCTTAGCCGATCTCTAACCTTTTTCAGACTGGTACCTTCACTTTGTTCACCAGAATCCCTATCCACAATTCAGAGAACTGAATGATATGTACTACCATTTAACAGAGCTGCTACTGTTCCTGTAGGTGCAAGAACCAAACACCGATGAGATTCTCCTCGGTCTTCGAAAAACTTGATCAGCGCTTTAATCACTTGAGATTTTCCTGTTCCTCCAACCCCACCCAAGTACATCCTGAGCGGGTCGGGGTCTTCAGCTATAGTATGATTTGCAACCAATCTGAACGCTCGCTCCTGTTCTTGATTCAATTTAAAATCGGTCTTGACTGTTTCTGCAAGTCTCATGGCTTTTTTCTCTTTGGACTTGAAACATTTTGTGAAATAGAATGACTCTAAAAGGCAAACTTCATCTGTGGATTCCGGTTCTTTGACTGCTCGCCTCTGCTTCACAGAATTTGGTGCTCGCTTGAATTTTTTGTCTAGTAGTGCCTCTCGAGGCTGGCACTGTTTCCTCATCTCCTTCATAGTCGTAATCCTGGTGCTCCAGTTCATCCCCAAATTTTCCATCTGTGTACCTGGAAAATAAGGGAAGTACCCGACGTTTCTGCCTGTCCTGTGACGAGAAATCATCGCGGGCATCATTGCATTCATATCGAACATTTGAAGTGTTTCATCTTCTCTTGGGCTTTTGAAGAGAATTTGTGCTCACGAAAGGTTTCATCCCAACTGTCAACATCATTCTTCAAATCCTTCCCAGAGCGCCATGGTTTGAAGACTGTCAACATTGTCATGCAGTAGTATTCTCGGTCCCCTTGATCCATTCGCGGGAGTCCACCACCAACGAAATTAGGAACAATCTGATCCAAATCTCTCCGGTCGCATTGAATAAAGTGGGTTTTGTACAATTTGTGTCCAGGTTGGAAGGGATGCATTGAAATCGCATCCGCTCGGTTGCCAACGACTTCGTCTTCGTCTCGAATGTCTTCCTCATCAAAGTCATTGTCGAGCCATTCATCGTCGTCCGGGGATGGCTCATTCATAGACTCAAGAAGAACCTGGTCATTCACACCTGGTTGTTCTGTTAAACTTTGCAGAAAATCAGTCTTTTGTTTCTTGGTTCGTTTCTTTCGAGTAGTCATCTGGAAGAACTCATACAAAGATGTAGTTTCAAACGCAGCAGGCTGGTAGATATAATCATCAACATTTGTGGTCCCAACATATTCCCCATCTGCTCGCTGTAATACAACGCGGTCAGTCTCATCGCTTTAAGTTTGATCCTCCTGGGTTTCAACAGGGTCTTCTAGAGACTCTCCAACTTTGTGATCGCTTTCAGACAGCGTTGTGGACCAGCACTTGGGCAACCTCGGCCACATAACCTTTCCACCAGAATACTTTGAATTTTAAGTTGGTGTAGTGATCCGGATTTTCTAATAAATATAAGGATGCCATAGGACTACCAATTTGGAGCTTGGACGTCAAAGAGTTCACCATCTGGGTGATAAGAGTCTTCGAGTTGGCCTTTCCTTTCGCACTGCTCCCCACATTCACCGTGTTCTTGTTCAGAACATCTTTCACTGTATCCAATATATGGTACATTTTCAAGGATGCCTTGGTGACGTAATCTGAAATATAGGCCACCACAGCCTTTATTGACGTGCCAGAGAGAAGGCTTGTAACATCAGTATTGCATCCAAGTGTATAAGTTACCACGGGCGTAACTGTGTTGATCATAGCTTCATGCTTTTTTCATCCTAATTGATCCATCTATCGGGTCTACTTCAGTCTTCATGACAATATCGCGTGGAAAGCGAGCTCTGCAACTTCCGTCCTTCCTTAAACAGCCTTTCACTTCTGGTCTTATCCGAGCACCGGCTTTGAGAGGTTTTGAGAGGTCCGTTCCAGCCAGAGGATGGCTACAGTCATGTACATTTGATCTGAGAATCAAATCATCAACTGTCTCTCGATATTCACCCCACCATTTGTTCAGTTCATCGCAATCTTTGCATTCCATGCGTTCACAATCCTCACACAGAGGCGGCGGCATCTTGGGAACTTTCTGGGTTGGATCCGCATATCTTACTGGTGTTGAAATTGGAACTTCGTCTTGAACTAAATCATGGAACCCTCTCCGAACTTTGTGGACATAAGGTACTTTGGCCTTAACTTCAGCCATTATCCCAGTGAGAAATTCACCAATATGAGCGGCCTCCAAATATTCAACCATGGCCTTCTGGAGTTTTCCGTCTTCACTTAGCATTCTATCGCAAATTTCCTGTGGAGTCAATGAGTCTTTTATCCAAATCAACATATGCATATGAAGTGTTAATCGCCCCTGTTGCTCGACTGTTCCATAGTAGCTATCCGTGTGGCCATACAGTCCGGGTTTGGAGGATCCTGGAGACAAAACATGTTCTATGAAAGCCTTCGACATGTGGTCAAAAAAACGGGCAGCTGCAACAGGATTTTGAGATATGAGCCTCATTCTCTCATCGGCATTCCGAATTTTGGGAGTAAAGTTAATTTTGTTGTCTGCAAAATACAAGCAGAGAGGATGGTTATTGTCCACTGGGGAGAAGGTCACGAACCATGTTGGGGCTCCTTTAAATGCTATCAATGACCACACTTCATTTCGCATGTACTTTTTCGATGTCATTGACCCTTGAACATGACCACCAACATGATCAAGATCCTTTAGTAAGTCAAAACATGTTTTTCCGCCTCACTTTTGGCCACAACATTTTCCCCGTCACACAGTCGTTGGGCCAAATCAGCCAGAACAGCTGGATCCACGTCCCTTAATCTTCCAGCAATTTTTCCAAAGTCTTTTCTTTTTGCTAACAAATAACTCCCGGTCACCGCAGATTTAATTTGCTGGTCATTGAATGCGACCATAGGGAAGTAAAGATCTGTCTGGAAACGTTTATCACGATACATCAACAAATGACGCTTGTGTTTTGCCTCACTCAACCTATTTTTATGTACAGGATGGCCGATACCTCCAAGACCATAAGGAAACAACCACGGAAACATTTGTGGATGGAGTTGGACATTATTGTAGGTGGATTCTGGCTCAGCAGCGTGACCGACTCCTAACGTTTGACCTCCGTTTGCTAAATGATCAAGTGCCTTTGCTTTCAATGTCTCGATCTTCGCATTATTGTATTGCTCACCAGAAAGCCCATGCACAGCAAAGGTGCATTGACCCTCGGTGGTTCCCTCCTCTTCTCCATCATCATGAACACTGAGCTGTTCGGGGATCTTGGTGGTTTCTCCTTCAATAGTCTGTTTCCAGTCGACACCACAGGAAATTCCATTTTCTGGCAAGTCCTCGATATTCTTCCTCGAAATTTCGAGGTCCGCATAGTCGCAGTGGTTCAACTTCAACCAATCCAACGCAATTCGAACTCTTTCCTTCCTTACAAGCATTGGTGTTCGCTGAAATTCTTGCTCAGTTGGCTTTGTTGACCCTAAGAACACAAATGCAAGTACTTCACTGAGTTCATCCTGTGTCGGCGGCAAAACATTGTATACTTTCACGGTAGGATTCGCAAACATGATTGCATTAGCACTTAATTTTCCACGGCCCGAGGCAACACGCACTGCACAGCGATTGTGTCGAACTTTCGCTATCAGCATCTTCTCTGCATAAGACAGGTCCTTCAGTTGCCAAGGAACCTGTCCAATCCAAAGGTGGTTGGCCAAGCTTTTCAAAGGCCTGATATTTTTTAGCAGTCGAGCTTCGCAGTCGGCGCATACAAAGTCACATTCCCCAGCAAGAACTGGTCCTTCAATGTATCGTATTGGTTCATCTGCGCTAAGCCTTTCCATCCGAGTTACTTCTGGAACATTCAGTACATTGTAATTCAAATCGAGCTTCGATCTGTGCGTCAATCCAGAGAGCGGAACCAGAGATCCACAGACGGCGCACCCTGCCTCAGTGTGGTTTGCTGGATCTACTTCTTGACACATATTTGTTATAATTCTATGGTGATCCGCCTGGGTGGGTGGATCCGGTGGAAACTTTGCTGAAATCTTGATTGGGTTGGCTTTTTTTGCAGCATTCTTCAATTTAAGAGTTTTTGTCCTCAGTCTCAAGGCTTCACTTACTCGGGAGACCTTAGACGCCCCCTCTTCTGATCGCAAAACTTGCCTCCTTTCCCGGCGTACCTTCAATGCCTCGGAACTCATTTGTTTCTCTGGGACCAATTCAAACGCACTTCTCTATGCATGCATGGTCAGCGAGACAATTTCTCATCTCGTCGGTGCTTGCACGGTTCCTCAATTTCACCCCGTGAACAACTGCGATAGAATTGGTGGACACTCTATGCATGCATGGTCAGCGAGACAATTTCTCATCTCGTTGGTGCTTGCACGGTTTCTCAATTTCACCCCGTGAACAACTGCGATATTTTTTAGGTGTGTCTTGGTCAATTTTAGAACTAATATCCGCAAAGGGATGTTGGCCAACAATTTTGCCTTGTCCGCATAGAACTCTTGAGTCATTGCGTGTTGTAATCCGTGCCTCACATAGGTGAACTCTCTCGTGCCTCCCAAAACTGGTCTTGGGAAAGGAACATATGGCAATATTTCGGGTGCCAACATGCGAGAATGCGGCCCCCCACCGCGATGTTTGCATGAATATGAGCCGTGAAATAATCGCGTGACTAACACATATTGTGGCAATTAGCTGAGGTATCCACCGGTACACTTGCAGGGAAAGCCAAACAAGGCATGTACACGGTGATGGTCTCTTGAAAAATGGTATAATGGGAGAGCCCAATAGTCGTGTCTCAACATAATGTACCTCCTCAATCGAGCCACAAGTCGCAGACAGCGAATATATGGGGATTGACTTGAACCAGAAGCAAATATCAAAACCAGTAGGTATTGGACACACACCAATTGCATGTAGGCACCTTTCATCCATTCGAAAGCACGCAGACGGGCGCAATGCCAATTTAAATGCTGAACAGCATGTAAAATTGTGTAATGCGAGGTCTTCACGGTCGAAATTAGGGCCGAAGTCAGCAACCTAACAGGCGTAGAAGTGGGTAACCCCAATTACTCGGCGGGGCATGATCTGGGAAGAAGAGGGTGGAGGAACCCGTTGAAGCGAAGTAGTGAATACTTCCAACTTTAAAAGGAATTTTTCAGGTATGTCAGTGTCAGGAAATTTATTGGCCAGCCCTCGACGGCTGCAGGAGAAGAAATGAACCGAATTCTCTGCCAAGGCAGTAAAGATACGACTGACCAGCTTGATAGTAGTCACATAATTCAACATGTGGTGGACTCTTCGATCCAACATATTTAAAACAGCTGGATGAGGGGTGGTGATCTTTCCAAGAGCCAGCGATACGGACCCATGAATCGATTCGGCCTTCACAGAACAGCGTTCCAAACGAGGGGAGCACCCCAACAGTTCAGTTCGTGCATGAATTCCTGCGGCACAGCAGACTGAATCATAACCTTCCAATTGATTCCGGAGTCTAGTTTCTGGACCAACATCCGCACGGCGGCAAGGTAAACGGCGTCCATCAGCATGTAGCTTCGGAGAAGGTAAAATCGGCCCGAAGGCAAGTAGCACAGAGGCTTCAGAATTCGGCCCGGAGGCATTCAGCCCAGAGGCTTTCAAAATCGGCCCAAGGGCAATCGCAGGAAAGCTTCCCGCAGGGGAACACCCCTCTGTGGATGATTCCCACAGTTCTCGGCTAGAGAACTGAGTATTTGCATCAGGAATGACAGTAGTCATCCATAGTAGACAGAGAGCTGAAAGCAAGGCTGCAGCAAGGTGAGCAGTCTTCATTGTGGTAGGCGAAAGAGAGGAGTATGGTGAAAGAATGGGATATGGGAAGTCCGGGGATCAGTACGGCGGATGGTACGGCGGCAAGTACGGCGGCAGCTCAGCATTTGATCTCGGCCGAGGTCACATCATTATATTTGAATATTCGCCTGGTTCCTTCTGCAACTTAACCAACCACGAAATCAGGTGCAGGTGCAATGCCAACACCAACAGCCAAGGACACATTATTGTTATTGGAAGAAAAAGGCAGGTCACCATGAATAATTGAATAATTACAACATGTCGCCGCGGGTCTCACGCTGTAATGTTACCTGACATTCGTTGATCATTACAATCCAAGTGTCTTGAGTCTATGGTGGGCGCTATTCCTGCATGTTTCTCTGCCACACAACCCATTCAGCTGGCGGCCGCGTTGATGCTTATCGACACTAAGAATTTGAAAGAAAGGAATAAAATAAAGTAAAATTAGAGGCATTGTGTTCCAGAATCGGGAGCTGGACAACTCAGCAGCTCAAGCGCGGCCGCCGGCGAGTAACACTATGGCGGTAGAGGATAAGAGCGGTGTCCGATGCAAAGTTTGCCGACATGCCGGATTGGATTACATGATCTCGTGGCGATCGCCGTACCAATCGCCGTACTTTCGAAAAAAAAAATCCCATTTCCCGTTTGTTCTCGGAGTATGAGCAATTTGAGATGAAACTAATTCCGGTCAAAACAGGGGCCACGAATTCGGATGCAATGATCGAGGGTCGCGCGGTTCTTCCAGTGAAATTCATTGGGGCCACAACAATGGAAAAATAACAACACAACATGGTCTTGGTTCTTTTGAGTCATTTATCTGATCTACAGAAAAATCATGGCCGCTAGTACAGATATTCGACCGACAAGTTTGCGGAAATGACCGGAACACGAGGGTCATCACAGCCACAGACTTCTTGAAATTTTCGGCTATCAGTACTAGTAGCTCTTGCGGTTGTCAGAGGCTCAGCACAGTTCCTTGCGGGAGTTCTTCTTTGCATCTCTCACCCATACCAACGCCCGTAATTAGTGATGAATGGTTTCAAAAGAACCGGTGCTTCAGTTATGTAACAATTTTGTGTGAATTTCTTGGCCAAGGCCCAATTGACTCTGAGCGAGCCGGACGGAGCCAAGATGAAAAAGAATTGTGGCGGTGAGTAGACCCTGGGTACCGCCTTACAAACAACGGTAAATCAATTGCCATGATCACCAGGGACTTTAGAACGAACGGACCCAAGAAAGAATTCATATCTGCTGCAAAACTCATTAGCTTGTATAATAGGTAGGGAGGAGCCGTTTGGGCTAGCACACTTGTAGCAGCACAGTGGTAAGTGCGAAAATTTCTTCCGGTGGTGCCCATTGGATGACGCTGTCGGGGAAACTCGGTGGCGCCTAACAGAATTATCCACTCGATCGATCAGGCGGCTAAGTTCAATCGATCACAGAAACAGGTGGCATCAAAACTAAGATTCTGCATATGCTCTAAAGTTTCCCTTCGATATCTTGTGCAGATTTCTCAAACAGACCTCCGGCCCTGGCATCAACTTATAAAAGTAATCAAAGTGGGTTGAACCGCGGGACTCACTAAGTCACTGGAACGTTGTCATTCAAGATGATCCATCCGCGATCTGCGTTTCAGAAGTTGACAGATGCCCCTTGTACCTCGCAACGGGCTCCTGTGTTGCTCCTGCCCGATGGTATGAAGGCTGCAGCGGGCGCAATTTCTAGAGAACATTTTTATGGCCATATACAATCCCACCTAATTTCTCGACCTTCAGATAGAGGTGTGGCTGCAAGTGTAAAGAAGAGAAAACCATCAGACTACAGGCGGATTTTTTTGAAGCTGAGTGCACAAGAATCGGCCGAAGAACTAGAACACCATTCGATAAACCCAGAGAGTCAATAAATTGTGACTTGGACACATCTTTGAATGCTTTTTAAGCATAGCCACCGTTAATTTCATTACATGAAAAACGAGGTGACAAGTAAATCAACCTGCATTTCGATCTGCCTTCCGGTTATTAAAAGGACGATTACATAAAGTACTCGTAATTAAGTCTGTCCGTCCGAAGCCATATCTCCATCTGTATTTTCCAATTTCCATTCCACCGGAACTGTGCGCCTGCCGAATGTCAGCCGCGACGAAGCTCACTTGGCAAATTGGCGCCACTAAATGTCCAGAAATGTGGCTGCCAGTTTGACGCCGAAGAATCCACCGACCGGCGAGCCTTACTTGAGAGATTGGCGCGACGAAATCTCCAGAAATGTGGCGTCGTTTTGACTCCGAGGAATTTACTGAGCATAGCGCTCCACACCGCAACTGGGACTCTGTGCCTGGAAAATACTTGGGGGGTAAAGCCGTCGCAGGGCGTGGCAGGTACTCGTAATTATGTAATGGTAATTTTTCAGTGTGCCCAAGTGAATGAATTTCCCTGAGGGGAAAACAATGGTTCAGATTTCAGGTTTCAGGGATGAAACCAAAGGGGATGGTTGGATTTTCCTGGTCTCCAGGATTTCTGAGTTCTAGGGACCAAGTGAAGTTACTTTATTTGGAAGGTGCATCAAGAACAATGACTGACTTGGAAACAGGATATCAAGAATAACATTTGTTACCCCACTCCTTTTTGAAGGGATTTAGTTTTGTGGGGCTCAAAACACTCTGAATACAGCATATCAAGATACAAGAACAACCACAAAGCATTGGATGTAGTTACTTTATTTGGAGGATGCATCAGGCGCAGTGACCGACTCGGAAAGTGAATATTTGGATCTATATTTGTTACCACACGCTTTTTGAAATAGCTTTTGGTTTTGTAGAGCTCAGAGTACTCTGAATACAGCATACCTGGCCATATGAACAACCGCAAAGTATCAAATCAAGTTACTTTAATTGGAAGGTGCAACAAGCATAGTGACCAATTTGGAAACTGAATTCGGGATCTATATTTGTTGCCATACACTTTTTAAAGGGATTCATCCTTGCGGAGCTCGAAACGCTCTTGATACAGCATATCCAATCCTACAAACCACTGCAAAGCATTTAATGAAGACTTTACTTGAAAGGAGCATTAGGCGGAGTGACCTCTGAATCCAGCATATCCAGTCATACGAACAACCGCAAGGCGTTAAATCAAGTCACTTTATTTGGAAGGTGCATCAAACACGGTGACTGACTTGGAAATTGAATATTGGGATCTACATTTGTTACCACACGGTTTTTAAAAGGGATTTAGTTTTCTGGGGCTCGAAATACTCCCAATCCAGCATATCAAGTCATACGAACAACCGTAAAACATCAGATGAAATTACTTTATTTGGAAGGTGCATCTGGCACAGTGACCAACTTGGAAACTGTATATCGGGATCTGCATTTGTTACCACATGGTTTTTAAAAGGGAATTAGTTTCTTGGGGCTCGAAATACTGTAAATACAGTATATCCAGTCATACGAACAACCGCAAAGTATTAAATTGAGTCACTTTATTCATCAAACACGGTGACTGACTCGGAAACTGAATATTGGGATTTACATCTGTTACCACATGCTTTTTAAAATGGTTTTAGTTTTTTGAGGTTAGAAACACTGTTAATCCAGCATATCCAGTCATTTGAACAACCGCAAAGCATCGAATCAAGTTACTTTATTTGGAAGGTGCAATAAGCATAGTGACCAACTCAGCAACTGAAAACTGGGATCTCCATTTGTTACCAGTCTTCCCAAGATGTGTTCAACAGTACTGGTGCATGGTATATAGCTCTTATGCGCCCCTTGTACATATCCAGTTTCTCACATTTGACCAATCAGTTGAATGTTCTCCGAGTTGCCGAAAGCCATACACGATCACGTGTTGATGGATTCAACATGGGACAGCATATTTAATTTGCAGTGTGTCACCACACACTTTTTTCACTTGTTATGAGTTCATGGGCCTAGAACTTTATAAATTGAACTTACCATTGAAATCCAACAGCCGCAACACCCTTCAAAAAATTACCTTTTTCAATGTGTGGACCTGCTGGATATGGGACAGCATATTTGATTTGTAGCATGTTACCACACGCTTTTTTCACTTTTTTTGAGCTCATGGGCTCTAGAACTTTACAAATTGAACTTACCATTGAAATCCAACAGCTGCAACACCCTTCAAAATATTACCTTTTTCAGTGTGTGGACCTGCTGCATATGGGATGGCATATTTGATTTGCAGTGTGTTACCACGCGCTTTTTGCGCCTGTTTTGGGTTCATGGGCTCTGGAACCTCATAATTACAAGCTACCATTAAAATCCAACAGCCACAATACTTTGAAAAAAATTTACCTTTTTGGGTGTATATACGGGCTGGATGTGGAACAGCATATTTGATTCGTGATGTGTTACTACACACATTTTTCACCTGTTTTGAGTCCATAGGGTCTAGAACCTCACAAATATAGGTGACCACTAGAATCCAACAGCCGGAATACTTTGAAAAAATTTACTTTTCGGGTGGGTGTGGACAGCAGCATGGGCAAAGCCCAACTGAATGCACATCTATGAAACATTGCCAGATCGAAGTTGATTCAGACTCAGAGGGGGGGAAACCACCTGCTGTGAGGATGCAGATGGTGTATCTGAATACAGAACAATGTGGGGGAGAGAAGGTTAGGGAACATGGGCCTAAAAGTGGCAATCAGTGATATACTACAAATTTGAGCTACTTATCTGGTGTCGCATCAATATTGCGACTCAAGTTACTATGTTTCAAATTTGAGAGCCTATAACATTGTATTTGTGATGGTATATAGCTCTTATAAGCCCCTTGTACATGTCAAACACGTCAACACGTGATCATGTATGGCTTTTGGCAGCTCGGGGATCATCGGACTGATCGGTCAAGTGTGAGAAAGCAACGTTGACCATTACACCTACCATAATGTGTGTCTGCAAAAAATGTGAAAGGTCCCCATCCATTCAGTCTGATAAGTTGCCAACAACAAGTGGTGCAATTTCGATATAGGGATCAAGAGGAAAAAAAAAAATGGTGTGCCCGGGATTGAACCGGCCCCAGGGGGAATCTGTTACCATATCAGACTCTGCCCCTTCCGGGCGGTTCATAAAAGTATCACAAAAAAACTAATGGTTTTGAAGTTTCTAATGATATTACGGCATAAAACGATTACACGAATGAGCGGAGACAAGTAAAAATCGAGCACTTTTTTCCGCCCTTCGTTTGATTAGAAACGAGAATTATGTAAACATAATTACTCGTAATCGGCTGCAGCGGCGTCGCGAAACTTACTTGAAAGATTGGCGTGACCAGGCTGAACAGCAAATGTTAAGAAATGTGGGCGCCAATTTGACGCCGAGGAATATACCGAGAATACTTGAGAGATTAGCACCACTAAATGTCCAAAAATGTGATCGTCAGTTTGACGCCGAGGAATTCACCGACCGGCGAGCTTTACTTGAGAGATTGGCGCGACGAAATTTCCAGAAATGTGGTCACCATTTTGACTTCGAGGAATTTACCGAGCATAGCGCTCCGCACCATGACAAGAGCTCTGCGCCTGAAAAATGTCGGCCGCAGCGGCACCGAAGCTTACTTGTAAGATTGGCGCGACCAGGCTGGACAGCAAATGTCCAGATCCCGGCCAGGGCGAAGCTAAGGTACAAAAAATTGGCGCAACCAGGTTAGACAGCAAATGTCCAGAAATGCGGCCGCCTGTTCAATAAGCTTGGGTCTATGCCACTTCTGTCCGGTGTATTATTGTAAGAGCTGGATGCTATGCGGCATTTATTCTCTGCGCCTGAACGCTGTGCTTTGGGTGCGGATTGTGTTGTTTATTAGTTCTGATTTCTCCTCCAGTGTCACTTCTCGACCCTTACTCGATATCTCTTCTGCAGGCTGAAGATGGCTCCATTCGGTGCAATTGGAGTTCTGAATGTTCATGATGAGACTGTGCCGGCGTAGCTATCGGCACTTCAGGATGCGTGGAAAAGATGCAAAGATGACCGCAAGCCAAGCTGTTGGCACTCGCTAAAAAGATATCTTCGATTGGATCAGTCGATGGAGGATCAACAGAGATGGCTGACGGAGATGTCGATGCTTTTCCCTGTACCATAACATGTATTGATGCATCAAATACCGAATAAATGGCGGATACACACAGGAGAGTTTTCCTTCTCAGACCTGTTATCCTCAGCAGTTTTTCTCTTTTTGCGTGGAGAAAGGCTGATAATGACGCGCTTTACACCTGTTCTGACACCCTTCACAAAGTTTTCAGCACGGTTTCGAAGGTGCCTAGCCTTCGCAGGCATGGGGGAAGGCTTTAGTGCACGCTTGGATGCATCGAGTGGAAGCAAAAGCGCGTTTTTGGGTAGTTACAGCACAAAAATCACTTCTCCTCTTTTTACACTAATCTTTTGCTAAATCTGTTTATTACTACCTATCCCGACATCGTTTAGCTACAAATTCATGGAGCCAATTAGCCCCAAGTACTGTTCCGGTTTTTTGAGGCAATTTACACGACTCATCACCAAGGGATTGCCCTTTTTTTGGACGCTGTCACAATGGGCACGTGACATTAGCGGGGAATGGATGTCCGATACGTTAGTTTGGCCTTGGACATATGAGGCCAGCCTGACAGTGAAAAGCAACTGCACAAGGAAATACACCATTTCCATCTGCTCTCAATTTCCCTGTCTGAGGCTGTCCCTTTGCTGCAAATCTTTCTTTCACTTCAGAACTTCCACATATTAGGTGTGCGGATTCAGATACAATTATCCTGAAGAGCCTCGTCTTGCCCGGGCCATTTTTCCTTATAGCGCCGCAAGCCATTATTTCTCCCAAGGCCGGGCCTATCTCAATGACACTAGCTAAAAATGGATGAAAGAAGAGTGAGTTTGAGCCAGCAGATTACTGACTGCATTTCTCACTCATTTCTGGGCCGATTTGCATGAGACTGCGCACGTTCCAAAGTGACTAAGCGGCGCTTTCAAAATGTACCCAACACACTGAGTATCTCGGAAGGAAACAGATCTTTTAATTTTGCAGTATATATTTTCAACCTGAACTTGAACCGTTCTTTCTCATCCAGTTCTAAACCGACTGGCATAACCCCTGAATCATTTGAAATGAATACCAAGCACAGGGAGGGGGCATAGACAATTCTGGTTATATAGGTGATTTGCTCCCCAGTACTGAACTGTCGATCCCAGAGAGTAGTTCCATTTTTGACGGTATGCTTCGGGTTTGCCATATATTACAGAATGGATATTAACAGTGCGAAACCAATTATAGAATAAAATATCATCTGAGTCCGAATAGTGAGGGAAAGGAGGGAGCGCTTCCCGGCCTAAGTAAAGGAGAATCAAAAGACTGGGTATCTAGAGAGAGACTGGTTCATGTGGCTACCGTCGTGCTTGAACGCGGAGTTGACGGCTATGCTAATACTGCAGTAACGGGCCACACAGGATGAACAACGGAACCGAAGGCGCGGTCAAAAATTTCTTGTTTTGGGATGTTATCAAAGAATTGTTAATAGCTCAACCAGTTCTGTGTCAATTTGGATGAAACATGGGTAGATCTCTCGGGCTAATTCATGCGCAATTAGTGACCGAAAGCGATCCATGAAAATATTATATATTAGGTAATCTGTGCATTTGGACCCTTTTTGTGCCAAATACCATCTTGCATGTCCAGGACATGTCCCAATGACCTAATATTTTGGAATGGACAACATCTATATAAGAAAAGACGTGAGTGTCTAGGACAAACGTCAAAGTGGAGCTGAGTTGGGGATAACCGGGAAAGACGGAGCGGGTTTCCGACAACTCCGAATACCTGTGATCCTTTACTCCTCTTCTCTCCCACCAACTCCACGACTCCATTCCACTGCTCCGCCAGCTCGAACTCATATAATAAGCTACTAGATAACTCCGAATACCTGTGATCCGTCACACTGCCACTTTCCTCTCTCCCACCAACTCCACGACTCCGCTCCACCGCTCCGCTACCTCGAATTCGTGTAACAAGCTACTAGAAATGAATATACTTGCTTTCCATAACCACTCAGTATTACACCTTCTCACATTCTTCAAAGTTGCTGTATCCACGCCTTACATTGATGTGCGTCGCCCACTGTCTTTGTTTTGTACTGTACCGCTGACACAGGTTTTAGGAACTTGCTAACTCCTCCAACAACACCTCGGCGACATCATAATGATGAGCGCCGCATTCTGAGAGACATACTCGTCATCATCAACAGTAACCGGTAATTGGATTACTGAAGCAGAAATTCATACAATATTTGGGGTCTGACTACCTGGGAATGTTCATCTGGATGTATTCTTGCCCCTAGTATCCAATCTGGCCGCGAAAATCCTATGTATACCCTCTGTGGATCGATTGTTTTCAGGCTGTTTGATTTTTGCTACATATGTCCAAAATTGGGGAAGTTGGCTCGGTCAGTGGGCATAGATAGAATTTCCTGCTATCCAGGCTATTCCTTAGGATATGTTGAACATACCCCATGACTTTAAACCCAGGAAAGTGAATGGAAACTGACATACAACACCTTTTTTGCAGTGAGTCACGCCTGCATGAATTGCGCACAAGCTGCTCTCCAGTTTAGTTGACAAAACTGAACTTTGACAGTTCAACTTTGCTTGAAATTTCACTGGAGCAATTTTAAGTCATTGTTTCATCCATCCACAGCGCCCTGCTCATAGAATTACTATCTAAATTGCCTATTCAACAGCTGATTTCAAAATTCTACTGAAAAGGCTGCAACACACATTGAAGCAGGGACCTGGGACATAGTCAGAAACTCAACTGTTACAAAATGCACCAAAGATTTCTGTTTATCTATTCCAAGATAGCCCACTTTGAATATAAGCTCTGAGTATTTTCTTTGTGAAGTTTTTTCTGCCCATTGGATAGAATGTCATAATTTCACCATGGGTTCCTTGTTTTTTATGACCCCCAGAGAATAATACTGGGTCAATTCTCTTAAAACAAGTTATGTGGTCTTCAGCTAATATCTGTCGGTATTTGGTGGTGAGATACCAGCCAGCTCAGATCATGTGATCTTGCACAGTGAAGCAATTACCGGTTACTTTTGATGATGACGAGTACAAGTCAATTCGGAGCAGAGCCTACGTCGACGTTGCGTGCCAAACGACAGAACGCATCGGACCATCGCCGATGAGAACACAGCACCATCGAGACGTCCAGCCGTAAATGCTGCAATGTCGGCGGCCCAGAAGCGACGTCGGCGTCGTGAGCGGGAAGAAAGAGGTGAAAATACTCCCCCACTGAATGCCGCCCGATCGCGTGCGCAGCAGGCACGAAGGCAGAATGAGCGTGCCGGTGAAAATATGGATATTGATGGTGCGCCGCATTCCGAATCGTACATTCATAGATTCTGATTATCTACAGATCCTCCATTGCAGAACGCTGAACCTTCTCGAGTTTTGCAGGTACGAGACTTCATGTACGCAAATGTCAAAAATTCAACCCAGCTTTATTTCAGGTCCTGAACAATGGTCTTATTCCCTCCACACAGCGTCCTCGGCGGCGACGTAATTGTAGGCTTTTAGCTTTATAGAACTGCTCAGAAAATCATTCTCAGTCATTTTATTTTCAGCGCAAAATATGGACACCGCACCTCAACCTCAGCGTCGCCGGCGCAATCCGCTCCGTATTCAAGCTTCTTTGGTCGGGCGAAACGAATATCGCGATCCAGCCTCACGTCAGGACTTGGGGCCCATGACTGAGGAGTGTCCAAACTGCGGTGCGCTTCATTGGGATGACGAAAAAGTGCGACGTTCTTCTGTCCTCGATGGACGGGTTTTTGGGACGTGTTGCGATCATGGCAAGGTTCAGCTTCAGCCGCTCCAGGAACCACCTGAGCCACTGCGACGCCTTTTTTTCTGGTGGAGATGCGCAGGCTCTCGAATTTCGGAACCACATCACGCAGTACAACTCTGCCCTCGCATTCACCTCTCTTGGCGTCTCTGATGACAAGAGTATTAACAAGCACGGCCCAAGCGCGTGGATCTTTCGGATACAGGGTAATCTTTACCATCTATCTGGGTCCCTCACGGCTCCTGCCGGAGTTTCGCCCTCTTATTCCCAGTTGTATATGTACGATCCTGTGGTTGCTTTGCAACAACGGATGAATCGGAACAGTGGCCTTCGTCAGGACACGATGCAGAATCTGCAAACATTGCTCACCCGTTTCCACGCCTATGCTCCTGTTTATAAACAAGCCTACGAGATTCTCAATGAGCTCGGAGATGAAGTGGAGGATGCCGAGATACGACTTCGCGTCATCCCCGGCAATGACCGTCGTCGATATAATCTGCCCACGGCAGAGGAGGTCGCCGTCGTTCTTCCTGGTGACGGTTCATCTGGGGATGGCCGTGACATTATTCTCCGTAATCGTGCGCCTGCAGGATCACCATTACTCCGAATCTCCGACATTCATCCCGCCTATACACCCCTCTATTATGTTTTATTATTCCCACGCGGAGAGAACGGATGGCACCCCGATATTTACCTTGCTGCAGAGCCGGGCAGACAACCGCGGCGGCTTACCCAGATTCGCTATTATGCCTTCAGGCTCTTTTCGAGGAGGGAGAATTTTCGACCATCCTTCATGGCGGGCGTCTTTTGCAGCAGTACATGGTCGACGCCTTTGCGTCCGTTGACCAAAACAGGCTCAGTTACTTTTGCAAGAACCAAAAACAAATTCGGGCCACTCTCTACATCGGTCTCGAAGACGCGATTTCAAATCATGACGAGGATATAGACCTTAACGAGCTAGGGAAGCGTTACATCCTTCCTTACTCCTATATTGGAGGTCCGCGGCACATGCAGCAACGGTACCAGGATGCCATGGCAAACGCACGATATTTTCGCAAGGTTCGTTCGGTACACGCTACACCCTCGAGATAATTGACAGTTATTTATGCAGGTGGACCTCTTCGTGACCGTCACCGCAAATCCCCAATGGCCAGAAATAACCCGTGCTCTCTTTCTCGGGCAGACTTCTTATGATCGGCCTGAATTAGTAGCGCGTGTCTTCGAGCTCAAAAAACGGCTCATTGTCAAGGAGATTCACGAGGATGGCATTTTTGGGGAGTGCGCTGCTGATGTCTACACCATCGAGTTTCAAAAGCGTGGCTTACCCCACATGCACATGTTAATATTCCTCAAGCATCCGTGGAAGCTCTTGAGTCCTGACGATATCGACTCCATCATCTCCGCCAAGTGGCCTAATCCTGAAACGCAGCCGCTTCTCTTTGAAACTGTGCAGAGGTGCATGGTTCACGGACCATGTGGTCCTTTGAATCCACGCGCACCCTGCATGGAGAAGAATAGGTGCACAAAATATTTTCCAAAGCCATTCCAGCCCTATACATCCATGGACACCGACGGATACCCCCTCTACCATCGCCCTGAAGATGGTCGCGCATATGACATCGGGCGTCACACAGTCGAAAATTCGTGGATCGTGCCATACAACCCATACCTGTCAGCCAGGTACGACTGCCACATCAATGTGGAATGTGCAGCAACAGTGAAATCGATCAAGTACCCTTTCAAGTACATCCACAAAGGCGGAGATCGCGCTACTCTTGAAATCGATCGCGACGAAATAAAGACGTACGTTGATGGACGCTATATTGGACCTTCAGAAGCTGCATGGCGGATTTTCCAATTCGACACACATACACAAATACCCAATGTTGTCCGCCTTCCCGTCCATCTCGCAGGCCAGCATATGGTCACATTTTATCCGGGAGAAGACGCAGACGACCTTCTCGAACGCGCAGCAAATGAAGTCAGCAAACTGCATGCCTTCTTTGCTATCAATCGGGATGACGGTCCCCTTGGGGAGAAGGCTCGCAAGTATACGTACCAGGAATTTCCCCAGTACTTTGTCTGGAAAGAACGGCCAAAGCCGCCACATTGGGTTGAGCGTAAAAAGGGCTTCGCTTTGGGGCGCATGTATTTTGTGGCGCCCTCGGGCGGGGAGCGCTTTTACCTCCGGACACTCCTTACTATAGTGAAGGGCCCGTGTTCGCATGAGGACCTGTATTGGTATGAAGGTAGGTAAGGTTTAGATAAAGAACCATGTCCCGCTGATCCTTCTCCCCAGGCGTTCGCTATGATTCTTATCGGCAGGCATGCCTTGCCCGCGGAATTTTGCAAGATGATGGTGAATGGCGCCTTTGTCTTGCGGAAGCTGCACAAATGCAGACTGGAGGCCGTCTACGGCAATTATTTGCGACGCTATTACTCTTCTGCAATCCCACAGAGCCAAACAGACTATGGGAGGATTTCCGTAACGACATCTGCGATGATCTTGATCATCGCCTACGTCGCATGGCCTTTGAAAACCCCACGGCAGACGATGTCTACGACTACGGTTTATTCCTTCTCAACAAAATCCTTCAGGAGACCGGGCGATCTCTCACCGACTTTGAGATGCCTATGCCTCAGCGGGATTGGGCTGCCGCGATCGAGAACCCATTGGTGGCGGAGCAGCTGGACTACAACCAAGTAGAAGAGCGGGCACGCGCAACTGCCAATTATGAGCAGATGAATCCAGAACAGCGGTTTGCGTTCTCTCAAATTCTCCAATCCGTGGAACAACAACTCGGCAAAGTTTTTTTTCTCAGTGGCGCCGGTGGAACGGGTAAAACATTCGTCTATAACACCCTTGCCCACCATCTCCGAGGTCAATATTCCATCGTTCTCTGTGTCGCGTCCTCGGGGATTGCGGCACTGCTCTTGAAAGGGGGCCGCTCCGCTCATTCGGTGTTCAAGATCCCTATTGAGGGTCTGGATGACGAATCGACATGTTCTATCCCTAAAGAGAGCATGCGGGCGGACTTACTTCGACTTACAAAGCTCGCCATCTGGGATGAAGCGCCGATGCACGACCATAGATGCCATGAAGCAGTCGACCGCACACTTCGGGATATCATGGGTAACGATCGCTTATATGGCGGTCTAACGATGGTATTAGGTGGCGATCCGAAGCAGATTCTCCCCCGTTGTGCCAAAAGGTACCCAAGAGGAGATGCTGAACGCGTCTATCTTCCGGTCATACCTCTGGCAAAATATCGAGGTCCTAACATTGACTCGAAATATGCGCCTGGATGTCGGACTAGCGGAATCTCAATTTGCCGAATGGCTCCTAGACGTCGGCTATGGGAGGCTGAACAATCCAGATGATGGTACCATCGAGCTCCCCGCCGATGTGGTCACCCGCGACAGCGACAATCTTATCGACACCATCTTCCCTGGTATTGATGGACCAACACCACCACCGAGCTATTTTCTGGAACGCTCGATTCTCGCGGCACGCAATGGCGATGTCGACGGCCTCAATGAAGATGTTTTGAGTCGAATGGTTGGCGAACCCAGGGCATTTATCAGCGCTGATAAAGTAACAACAGAGGCCGGTGCAGACGATCCGCAGGTCAATGATGCAATGCCTGCGGAGTATTTGCGCTCTTTGGATGCGTCGGGCCTCGCACCCGGAGAGCTTTCATTGAAGGTCGGCTGTCCCATTATACTTCTCCGCAATCTCGCTCCTGCGTCCGGACTATGCAATGGCACGCGACTGGTTGTACGGCGGATGTCAGACCGGGTGCTGGAGGCCGAAATCTTGGGTGGTGAACACAGTGGCCAGATTTCTTTCATCCCGAGAATCACCATGACACCGTCCGGTAACACCCGCGACTTTGCCTTCATCCTGTCTCGCCTACAGTTCCCTGTTCGACTCGCATTCGCAATCTCGATCAACAAGGCCCAGGGACAGTCTGTTAAATTTGTTGGCATCGATCTGCGTGTTCCGGTCTTCACCCATGGCCAACTTTATGTTGCTCTATCCAGAGCTACATCTCGAAGTCGCGTTCAAGTGCTTTTACCAGCGCGATCGCACGAGAACCGTACATTGAATGTTGTATTTCCGCAGATATTCCAATAGTTCCCCAAGCATGTAACAATGTTTTCTGCTTCTAAAACTATTATTTCCATGACCCTCATGGTCATTTTTTTTTGGCTCAATTATTGCTACACGGGCACAGGCAGAGTCGCGCGCTCGGTTGTTGATACCCGAACACAGCCACATCTCTCAGCTTGCTCTTAACGATGATGCTCGCCTCGGAGCTCAACGGTCTTTTCGCTCCTGCATGTTGTTTTCAATAAAGACTGCCCAGACTATTCTTCAAATTTCTGTCCCAACTGCCAACTCTACTCTATCTAATTTGCCTTCTGCCGCTGTCCTGGGGCCATGTATATGAAACAGTCGATGTGACCGGATCCTCGACTCTGTGAAGGTAAAGAATGCTTTACATTCTGTGATTCTCTGTTCAGATAGTTAAAACCTCAATTGTATATGTTACTTACCGGGATCGGCGTCGGATGTCTCATGCCTAAATTGATTCTATCCGGACTTGGAAAACGCGGACACTTGGGGTAAGTCCTCAGTGCTACGAAATAATTGCATTAAATAGCGGACTCACCAGCAACGACGGGTGTCGAGTTTCCTGACAGTGAGATTCAGCGTTGTTCATTTTGCAGGTGAGTTTGCCTTAGATCTGCAGTGGGATTTATACATATTTTACGCTGAAATCTTGAAACAGCAGCAACGTTGCTCCGGCTGAATGACGGAACGTCCTGCTCCACCGCCCCACACTTTGCGGTAAGCTGACCGGTCGAAACACGAACAATAATCTGACTGGGTAATCCAACCCAATGAAAAACATTGCGCGGTATTGCGTGGTCTTGCTTGGCCTGCCTTAAAAACAATCCTACTTAAAAAAGAAAACTCAAAGTCTCACTTTGTTGCCTGTGGCATCATGCTGCATTGCGTGGTCTTGGCCCTCCTTACGTTAAGACGGGCTTTTCACTAGAATTCTGACCACTTTCCGACCCTGCCCCACCGCCCCACTTCACGGTAAGGTGACCGGTCGAAACACAAATGGTAACTCTTCCCTTAATAACGCTTGCTTGACGTCGAAACAGTTCACTCCACCACTCCAGTTCACGATGGGGTAATTGGACAAGACGCGAACAGTAACATAACCAATATCTTTCGCGCTTGACTATTCCATTGCCCAATCTTTTGCGCTTGCGGCCATTTACAACCTCGGGTGAGCCCCACCTTTCTCCAACGTTTCTCCACTGACGTATAACCTCTCGCGTTTTAAAAGACTCGCCGCTCGCATCTCGACCACTCAACACACCCCACAATCACACATCTCAAAGCAATTTTCCTGCTAAACCATGTCTTCTATCACTCTGCACGGTGTGGCCGCTCTCGAAAATCCCCGTGTCATCCCCACCAAGGATGGAAAGAAGGGCAAGATGACGGTTCTCGATGGCCAACTCTTCCTTCCTTCCTCGGAACCGGCTCTCATTGGGTCCTTCCACTTTTTCAACGAGAACAATCTGGATCTTCCGGACGTCGGATGCTACAGTATTGGCGTTCGCGTAAGTCGTAGTTTTTCTAATTGCCACATTTGTTTACTTCGCCTTCAGATTGCCCGTACAACTCCCACCGTCGAAGTATATTCAAAAACTCTCGCTCCCGTCGATTATCATGTCATCGGTGACATTTTCTCGGTAAGCATTAATACAATTTTTTGAGGTGGTCACTGATTTGAGGGCCAGCTCATACCCCTTGGCTCAACCGACAAGTTCGACCTCCGCCATCTGAGTTCCATCGCGATCTGCGGCGTACCGACCAACATTGACCGTGACAATGCAACCTTCGACCTCAATGCAGAGCAATATCTCCATGCAACGAGGTCGTCGGAGGCATTCCCCACTCAATGCATTATTCCGAACTCTCCGAAGTTTAAAAACTATAAGCCTATCCCAAGCAAAGGAAAATCTGTTTCTGTGACAGGATTTCTGACCGGCCTCGAGCGCAATGAGGACAAAACGGTCAAGTACTTCATCGTCGATGTCGACACTGTCACGTTCCTCGGCCAGCCAGCAGGATCTACTGCACCAAAGGCCGAAGAGAGCCCAACCAAGATATGTATGTGTATTTATCTCTCATTCGTTTATATTGAGTTTATATTTCTGATTTGCGATTCCAGCCAATGGCACTCCAGCCAACCTCAAATTCACAGGATTTTTTGGGAACAGCTCCAAATCCGAGGAGCCTGTTCCAAAGAAGCGCAAGACTTCTGATGATAGGGCGGCAGAGGAGGTTCAGGCAGATGACAAAGAGGAGGGTCCTTCAAATGGGCGCCCGCGTCGCCGCTAATTCTAAATTCGCGTTCAAATCGATCAAATGTATTTTGTAGTCATTCAAATGTATGGACATGATACCTCCGTTGCGAAGCACGGGTAACTGCTAGTATATACCTAAAGGAAGATGTGATAGAGCCAGAATTATATAAAATCTCGATGTAAATGCGATCCTTGCAATATTTCTGAATGCCAAAATTGCTAAATGTATCCAATGGACCTACAAGGACTGTAACTAAAATATCCGTAATTCCGGCTCTCCTGAAATATTAGGTCACTGGGACATGTCCTGGACATGCAAGATGGTATTCGGCACAAAAATGGTCCAAAAGCACAGATTACCTAATATATAATATTTTCATGAATCGCTTTCTGTCACTAATTGCGCATGAATTAGCCCAACAGATGTACCTATGTTTAATTCCAATTGACACAGAACTGGTTGAGCTACTAACAATTCTTTGAAAACCTCCCAAAACAAGGAATTTTTGACCGCACCTTCAGTTCCAACATTAGCTGTAAAGAACATTGTATACCGTTCGGTACCGTTCCGAACATCGTGACCGCTGTGCTCGCGGTATCCGTGAGTACGTCTTGTTGATTGTTATTAGTAGATCCGTCAGTAACAGTAAGTTGTGGATTTACGCACTCGACCGGTGCGGATGTAGGTTCGAAAAAGTTCGCATTAGTGAGTAGCGTCTGAAAGTGCGTATTACTATTCGCGGGTGCATAGATGGAGGCTTCGAGTTCTGAAGCCGAAGATGAGCCGCTGATAGCACTTGGGGCGGTGGAAACGGGTGCCAGCTGTACACGAGCCGCTCGACTAGTTGATGGAGTGAGGGCTGACAGCAATCCTACTGCACCGGGCGCAAGCGTCGCTGTACATGGTCCCGATGGGTTAAACTTTGATCTGATGTAACTGGGTGGAAGGTTATTCCGTAACTTGATGAACGGATTATAACGTGCGATTAGACCCGTATCGCGTCCCGGCTTGGCGCGGCCGTTCTGTATGGCCTTCAGAATTCTTGAATTATGCTCGCGCTGCATGCCGGCGAGTTCGGGTGGGCACCAGTTGTGCATTTCATATTGTATGACGTTTTCTGCCTCATGCATCCATGGCAAAAATGGTGACCGCATGCAGTAGTCGATGCCTCGTTCGAATAATGGTATGGGTAATTGCGTATACCCCTTAGAATATTGCAGTATCTCTGCAACGTCGGCGGCTGTCCAGCCGTTGGGTAATGGAGCTGTGACGTCAAGCACCCAGCTTTGCGCGAATAAAAATGCGTCGTCGATTACGGTCTCGGGGATCCCGGCGGCGGCAAGTCGGCGTACAACGTTATCAACCGTAACATTCTGAATTTCATGTCGAGGCCACCGCTCAACATGAGTGTATTTGGAGATGGTCAGTCTAAGTTCGCTGACTCGCCGAGAGTAGAAGAACGGCGTGCCGATGATCTTGAAAAAGCATTTTTCCAAGTTAGCTCGCCCTTCTCGTTCTTCGGCAGTGAGCGGTGCATCGTTCTCGTTAACATGCTCAATTCCCAGAGCGTATAGTAGGTTGAGTCCACGGACATGGGCCATATCAAGCGTCCAGGCATCGTCAACGAAACGACACCCACGTTGACGCGATAGTTCTCGATACTGCATATGTTTTGCGAATAATGCGGGATTATGGCCGATATCGTCGCGTTTGAGTTTTGGTCAATTAGCCCGCTCGAGTGCATTAACCGCCGGTCGACTCGCTACAGTCGATAATACGTCTGAAAACCAGTCGGGACAGACGAAGCTCTCAACTGCGAGCTTTTGAACTGTGGTACGTTTGTGCACCAGAATGGCGCGCGAATACGCGAATAATACCATCAATCGAAGGCCATAAACGTATATTCGTTGTCCGAGGATTAATCGCTGAACTGTTCTGAATGCGTGTTCATCCGCTGGATATCCTCGTTCAAACCCAGTCGCGACGATCTCGAAAGTGCGAGGTGTTGACGGCCGGCGCAATGTGTATTCGATCGGGGTTGGCGGCTTTCGGTTCGTTCGCCAGCATTGTACTCGTAACAGCGCCCGCATTGGGGGCAGCATTCCCAGCTGCCGTCATTTCGATGTCGGTTTCTATAGTTGTTGTAATTAGCTGTGATTCACGGCCACCAATGCCATTGGCGCAGGTAATCTCCACTTCGTTGTCCTCCGAAGTGCCCAAGACTCATGTGGGACTGTTCAATGAGCATTCCTCTCAATTTCTGCTCCCCCATAGAAAAAGTGTAAGAGTTTGCTTACTTCTGAGGTCATGCAAGGATGAAATTTCACAAATCTTGGTGGATTGAAGTTATCAACGTGATAGTACAGAAGCAAGAGGTAAAAGTTGTCTCTATTTGCGTTCATGTCAAGCTTTTATCAGGAGTGATGGCTGATTTAGGCCATCATTGGATCACGGCTGACTACATGGTATAGTAAAGGCAGTAAGAATGCTCATGCTACCTTACAGCACCCAGAGTTCCACCAACAACAGTGATGTCGTGTAATGCTGTTATTTGATGGTAAGATACTTATCCATGGTCATGGACGGTTTTGATTTGATCACTCATGTAGAGGGTGGGGACAAAACAGATACCAAAATTCCTGCCTAGATAGAGGTGCTGCAAACCAGCATAATCATGGGAGTTCACAGTTGAGTTTACTGGTTGTTGGTGAAAGTTTCATGTCCTCATCCTCAATATCCCTGACCTTGCACTTTGTACATAGCAGTGCAATGATGCACTTGGGTGCAGGCATGAAATCAGAAGATATCAGACCTGAGAATGCAGCAAAAAAGTCACTAACTCAACCCAAATCCAAAATCTAATATCACAACTCCAAACCAATGTGCAGTGTGTTTAAGTCAGGGAAGTAGGGTATGCACAATATCCAAGTATCATGGATTGTAAGATGTCTGGTTCAGAGTGCATTTGCTTGGATAGTACTGCTTCTCACTGCACAAGACAGGGAGTAGTGGGAAGAGATAGCAATGTCAGAATTGAAGTCAAAGAGCACCATTGGCTAGTTCAAATTTGAATAAAAACTCGGTGTTTTTAGGAATATTTTGGTGCATGCCCTATCAGTGGGTTTCAACCTGGAGTCAAGTCAGATGTGGAAGGACAGTTGTGGGCAAGGATTGTCTTTGCCAAGGTTTTTCTAGGTGCCTTGAACTGCAAATCTAGTTGTATAACTGCCAGACCACTCCTGTTGCTCACCATCCTCATCCATCTCAAAATGCAATAGCATTTTCAGTGTTGATTTGTGAGCCCAGCACAGCTTGAGAAAAAAATCATGTCGTTGTCCATTGCAATGCATATCTTTTTTGGCTGTAAGTTCTTCTATACATTCATCTATCTTCAGTTTACTAACAAAATTTTACAGATTCTTAGATACAGTGATTTGCAGAACTTGTGGTGCATGTTGATTTTTTTTTTTTTTTTTTTTTTCATTTTGTGGCATGTTTTACGAGAACAACTGTCCTGAGGTTAATTTTGAGCCACATTCCTTGAAAGTATGCTCATTGGTTTGCATTGATATGACATCCTACAGATGATCCGCTAAGCCAGATTTGGCTAGTTTGCAGTGCTTGAGTCTAGAAATTGGAGCACTGCCCTCAGCAGTATTATGCATGGCTGTAAATGCCAGTATTTTCCATGTGGTTTGTATTTCCTATGTACAAGTTACAAATCTCATATGGAAGATTCATCATTCTCAAATGTGAAATATTTTAGAAACAGAGTGCACTTGGAAACCTACCGGCATTTCTAGCCCTCAGAAATACTCTTATGAAGGATGGATCAAATTTCCAAGTCAGCCTGACAAATATATCTAGTACACGGCCCATTCTGCACACAAGCACTGCAAACAACTGATTCTGACCTAGAAGATCATCTCATGATGCTAATGAAAAATTGCAGATCTCATGCCTTCCGGAGTTGCAATGCCAAAAAAATGGGCATACTCCGATTGGATTGTAATTGACCTCAGGAGAGCTGTTCTCATGAACATACAAAACAATTGAAAAAATTAGGCTGTACATTAGTTCCACAATTGACTGTAGATTGTGAATGAGGCAATCACCAGGGATCAGGGAAAGGATGGAAACTTCACCAGCCACCATGATGCACGCATTCTTACTCAAAAACACCATCAGTATTGAGGCACACACAATTTGCTTCAAGTTGATGGTGTTGATATGGACAGTGTCCTGCTTTCAGATCGTGTTGGTCTGCCAATCCAGAGACTTGGCAGCATACAATGTGCAAGTCACTGAAATATTATCTGTGAGCACACATGCCAGTGTAGGAAACAAAAAACACATGGAAAGCCACCTGTATCCTCATTGTCATGTTCTAGATCCATGGCTTCCTGCAGGTTGTAGCTGTCAGTAAAAGGGCCTTGCTTGCCCTTTGGGGTGGGAAATAAGCCTATTCTTAGTTTTCTTCTTTGCATTTTTGCCAACCTCATCTCTTGTTGCATAGTTTTCACACATTCCTGTCCATCTCTATCCAACTATCACCATCGTTTCTACTTACCGGCCAATGGCCACACACTCTCCCTACTATATATTTTCCCTCACCGCGGACTTTTATCACCAATGTTCTACCTACAGTATAGAAGCCACTTGTACATGCTAGTTCAAGCAGAAAATTCACGCTTCAAACTGTCACGTGCTTTGCTTGCTTCATTCCTAGGGCCTGATCAGGTGTCCAGAGTCCTGTCTGCTTATACATAGTTTTCTCTCCCAGTGACCGGGGTGGAACAGTTTGTGGTGATACTGATATGTTTGAAGCTCTTGATCAAATTATTGTGCTGAGGTCTGTGCGAGTATAACGATCCGGCCGGGACCTGCAGTGCGGAAGCTCCGAGCCCGGCTCTAGATTATCCCGGGTAAGGTAGCCGCCTTGCCCGAGTTCACATAAAATAACAGTGGTCGCGCAGCAGAAATGCTCTATTCAGCGACAATCCTCAAGAGCTCAAATGGAGGCCGGAAATACTTCAGTTACTGCGCAGGGGGGAACTCAACGTGCGAATCACGAATATCAAATGATCAACACGCTGCTACTGAACAGATAAAATTCCCTAGAGTATTCCGCACTCATTGGAAGGTGTAGAGATTGGTATAAGAGTGTCTGAAGTGGATGGACCAGTCACCGAAATCGCTGAAAACGACACGGTAGAAAAAGGATTTCAATACGGGAGAGCTTCCACTGACCAATATACATACAGAGCCGTTCAAATCATTCTTTCACAACCAAATTCTTTCTCAAGAACATCCCTTACGGCCTGGATGAGGACTCCCTTGCAGCAAAGTTCGGAGAGTACCACATTCCAATGGAAAGTGTAAAAATATACCGGAACCGTGGAATTGGTTTTGTCAACGTAAACTCAGCCCATCACGACCGAGTAATCGGTCTGAACAACAAAATCCAAATTCTCGGTCGCCGGATCCGAATTGAACCGTTCAACCACAGAAAACCGCCGAGGCACAACCTCTCAAAAATGAGCGACGCCGAAGACGCTTCTTTCTCCGTCAACGTGACGCTGACTGAATGGCATGTTTTGCAGCTTTTTCGAATTCTTAGGAGTCAGCGTTTGGTATAAATCCGGGATGTCTTCCGATAGTACATAGAATCCTTAATGAAAATACTATCACATGCTGTGGTTCTAGGCTCTGTGACATTTCCATAATGCCTATGAGAAATTCTCCGGAATAAATCGTAGCATCAAGGGACCCGAAGCGTACAAAACTGAGCAGCACGAGAACGTCCCGGTTGCAGTTAAACCAAGCGTATACACGGGGAGGGAGAATTGAGTAGGATATAAAGATTGGGAGCAAGAGTCGGTTCCCCTGCTGCAAATTAGTTTCCTCCAGGGGATGGTTGCACAAGTAACTTATGTAAATTAACTTGGCCTGCGAAAATTAACTTACGTTAACTTGTGGCAGGCTACGTTAGTTTTGCAAGTACAGTAAAGTAAAAGTTCAAGTACAGTAAAGTTACGCACATATAAGTTCCAATAAGTTCAGCAATGCTGAAACAAGTTAACAGCATGTTAATGTATATAATCCTGAGGAACCACTAGGAGGAGTCCCAGAGCCTTGTTCCGCCTCGAATGTTAGTTTGACGGGTGTCTGTTAGCCATGGAACCTTCAGAGTCGATGCCGGCCCGTTGCCGTGACCAGCTGTCTGTTCAAGGCAAGTTAACATATTGTCACCTAATACTCAGGTGTCGAGCTTCTTCCACAGTTCGTGAGAAACTGTCACTACTGCCGGGCCCTGGCATGTCATATAACTCTCACACTAACTTACTTTTTCCCTGCCGCCACATAGCTGTGGCCGTGCCTGCAGGGAAGACGGGGAACTAACGGTGAATTCATAGATGTCATTTTTTTCTCATTATATTCGGGGATTTGTATGACCATTTAGTTACATTGTGGCGATTATACTTAGTTTAAATACCTTCATACTCGAGTCGCCTGTCCTTAGACTTCTGCTTGTCTCTGTGTACGTGAAGACTGAGGTGAGCGACTCCTATTCATGCTTTCTTGCTTACTTACTTTTTTTTTAAACTAGTTACTCTTGTTGAGGTGAATATAGAGACTTCCGCTTACCTTCTTCGGAATCTCACTCTTACAAATTCTCTCCATTGTCCTTTTCTTTGCCCTCATTGCAAGATGCTGAATGCACTCTGGCAATTCCTCTTCCCCCCAAAACATCAACCAGAACTGCCCCCCTTGCAGCGTCCTCTCAAATATCCTCGAACTCCAAGTGTGCTGTCGCAGGGACAGCGCAATGAGGCTCACCCAAGCGACGGCTTTACAGGTCCTAACATTGCTCCCGGATTTCAATTGCAACCTGTTTCGCAGCCTTTTCGGCCTGATCAACCTGCATTTCCACTGGGCTATCCCCAGACATCCATGAAACCACCAGGATTCTACGGCCCTGGTATGTACATTGCATGCATTCGGCATCTAATGTACTCACATGAGCAAGGGTTTAACCCCTTGATGGGAAATCTTTCTGTTCCGCATCAGTTTCCTGGATACCAACTGTCCTCTGCACCCCCCCAAAATCAATGGTATCATCTATTTACTCGTCATCAAAAGTAACCGGTAATTGCTTCACTGTGCAAGATCACGTGATCTGAGCTGGCTGGTATCTCACCACCAAATACCGACAGATATTAGCTGAAGACCACATAACTTGTTTTAAGAGAATTGACCCAGTATTATTCTCTGGGGGTCATAAAAAACAAGGAACCCATGGTGAAATTATGACATTCTATCCAATGGGCAGAAAAAACTTCACAAAGAAAATACTCAGAGCTTATATTCAAAGTGGGCTATCTTGGAATAGATAAACAGAAATCTTTGGTGCATTTTGTAACAGTTGAGTTTCTGACTATGTCCCAGGTCCCTGCTTCAATGTGTGTTGCAGCCTTTTCAGTAGAATTTTGAAATCAGCTGTTGAATAGGCAATTTAGATAGTAATTCTATGAGCAGGGCGCTGTGGATGGATGAAACAATGACTTAAAATTGCTCCAGTGAAATTTCAAGCAAAGTTGAACTGTCAAAGTTCAGTTTTGTCAACTAAACTGGAGAGCAGCTTGTGCGCAATTCATGCAGGCGTGACTCACTGCAAAAGAGGTGTTGTATGTCAGTTTCCATTCACTTTCCTGGGTTTAAAGTCATGGGGTATGTTCAACATATCCTAAGGAATAGCCTAGATAGCAGGAAATTCTATCTATGCCCACTGACCAAGCCAACTTCCCCAATTTTGGACATATGTAGCAAAAATCAAACAGCCTGAAAACAATCGATCCACAGAGGGTATACATAGGATTTTCGCGGCCAGATTGGATACTAGGGGCAAGAATACATCCAGATGAACATTCCCAGGTAGTCAGACCCCAAATATTGTATGAATTTCTGCTTCAGTAATCCAATTACCGGTTACTTTTGATGATGACAAGTAGCTAGTGAATTGTTGTTTCTAATTTGCGCTTTTAGATCACACCGGGGCCTCTGACTTTGACTGGCCAACAGGATATATCCACCGCGTGTGCAATGCTGGAGAAGAGCCACGCAAATGGAAACACAATAAATGGGTCTGGCGCTCCAGTGGAACAGTTCAACATGAAGGGTGTGCGGCAGAATTGCGCCTGTGCCTTGGTGTTCTTCGATGCGGTACCTGTCAACGTCTCACTCGCCCAAGGACGCAACTGGCATCCCGCAAGCAGCAGATCAAGCATGGCTGCCAACAATGTACCTGCCATATAGACGCCCCGCTGGTTCATGATGTGTGCGATGCGCGTACTTTCCACTACAAATTGGATCGCAATGGGCAATCCATTTTGGTGTGGGAGCATCATGGCGAGCACTCTACGCATGCTAGACCACCAGGTGGGGCTTTATCAAAGACTCAGGAGGACGAAGTCGATCTACAGGTGATGCGCAGGCATGAGGCAACTGCTCACGAATTACGGACGGGAGATCCGGGTCCAGGCTCTGTACCCTTCCCTGACATTTCTCCCAGCCTTTCCTCTCCCAGTAAGGCACGCTACCATCTTGCGCAGAGTCAAATTCGCCTCGGGATCAATACAGGGTCTAGTAAGGGTGGCCTGGCGTTCATGAGCGCGTTTGCGGACCTCAACAAACGCCTCTCAACACCATTCATCATCGATTCCAGTCTCAGCGGACCTATTTACATGACATTCCAGACTTCATTCATGGACAAAATACTCCCGCGAGGCCGTCGAATCGTGGATTTTGGACTTAGAAGAGGGTCCAGAGGCCTCGCGCCATGGAATTGTCATTGATGGCGATCACACATTCTTCCGTCACGGACCGCTTCTTGCTAGTTGTGCCTTCAATGTGGCCTCTGGAGAATGGACACCAATTCTTTACTCATGGATCAACGGTCTGGACAAAGCTCACCATCGTCCGCATTTTGCGCATATATTTCAGTCCATAATCAAACACGCAGGGAATCGGTTCAGCCGCAAACTTTTACTCTGTGTATGTGCTCTGTCCCCAGACCATTAGAAACACTTTGAACACTTCTTCTCACCTAGGTCATGGATTTTTCCGGCGCTCAACGCGGGGCTCACGCTGAGGAATATGCCGAGGCCATCATCAGCACGATGCCTCACTTCTCACAGTTATCCCAGGAAGCTCAGCAGGCCGAACGACAACAACTTATTCTTGAAGCACAGAAAGGTGAACTCGGCTGCCATGTTCACTTTTGGCGCTCCGCAGATCAGGTCAAGAAAACACATTCTTTGATCCCACCCGAATCTGCCAACATGTTCGAGAGAAACCTGCGCGAGCTAATATCACCCCACACAACTTCGGAACGGTTTGACGAAGTTATTTTGAGGCTCAAGACGACATTCCCTGCGATCAAGCATTGGCTTTCGTGGTGGGAGCGCGGGCCTATCGCATCCATGATCTTCCCCGCAAACACTGCATTCCGAGGCCGAGTAGACCGACTTGGTTTACGTCAGAATACGTAAGGTCTACGTCGGCCGACCCGAGTAGACCGAGTCGGCTAGGCCAATGTGGGCCAAATTTGGCCTACATTGGCATCCTGCCTGTCTACGTCGGTCGACCGAGCTTTGCCTACCTCTGCCTACCTCGCTTTCGATGCTAGACTGCTTCTGCTGCTTTATTTTGCTGTCCCACTGCCCGCCCTGGGTTCTTAGAGCTTATATTTGTCGGTTAATTCATTGATGACATGCTTCGAGACCTCCCGTCGACCCTGAGCTCACATCAACGCCGTTGCAATGTTTCTGTGCTCTTCCCTCACACCTAGCCAGCATAGTGGGTACCTGAACCACTCACACAAGGGATAGAGGCGACGGCACGACCAGTACCCCAGGACTCGGCTCTGGTAGCGGCCAATAGCCGGCCTTTTCGTTGACGGCATACACCTGTCTTTTGTTTTTTTGTGATGCTCTCTGTCCTTCCGCATTTGGCGGCAGCTAAATACTTGAAAAATGTACTGTGTACATGTACCTAGGAATGATGCTGTCAAAACCGCCGGCAGAGAGAGACGAGGGAGAGACCACTCACGGCGGCAACAATGAACTCAGAAAAACAAAGACAGGTGGCTGTGCTGCTGTCAAACGTTAAGTTTGACAGTACACAACGACTCGAGCAATCGACCCCCTCCAAAATGCAGATCACGTGTATATACGCTCACGTGTATTTTGATACCAAAATGGATTTTGAAGTCTTTTGAGCGCGTCTTCATCCTGTGTCAAGGGCTACTACCCATATATTCAATCCTGCCGTGTTTTTACTCTAAAAAAAGCAAACCAACATACCCCTCTGGGCTCAAAGTGACCTCAGTTAATTATTCAGTATGCCTCCGATAGGTATGCCACCGGCTTCGACGCGCCACCGCCCGTTATTTTGACCCAGATTGAACCTTCAGACGCCAAGGCCGCTATCAAGTGCGACCGATGCCCCTACAGCGGCCCTCAGTCCACCTTCCCGCAGAAAAAGAATCTCACCTACAATAAAAGTTGCTTCGCATGCAAACAAAAGCAAGCCGAGGAGCGCGCCGAAAAGCGCGCCTCCAAGAGCAACGCTAATGACGCCGACGAGGCAACAGGAGGGGCACGACGAGCGCCACCTATCCAACCTACTGAGGGCTACCGACGCTAGAATGGCAGGAATGCGCGGCTCTTCTTGACGCACACAAGAATGATGCCTTTGAGCTCGAGACGTTTGTTTCTGTGCTGGGCGAGAGCGTGAAGGCGGCATTCAACAGGTTAAAATCTGGCAAGGACGTCGCCGACAAGATGGCCCAGCTCGTCTGGAACATTACTGGGTACCGCTTCATGTACGTTAACTACGCATCAAGCATAAAATCCTTGTTCTGACGTACCACAGTTATAAGAAGTCCAAGAAAAGCTCTGCGTCTGATTCCGTACAGACGTATATATATTACTGCGCGCAGAACGAGGACGAGGTCAAGAAAACGCAGCTCCACGACGACCCACGGAAGCACCGTGCACGGATGAAGATGTCCCGATTTCCGTGCAAGGGTACTCTGCAGATCACCGTGGACAATAGTCTCGAGCTTCCCCCTGCGACTGAAGCTTAAACACCATCAGTCTCATCTCCATTATGTCGTTATTTCAGTCAATAAAGATATACGGGACCTTGTAGAGGGTATGAAGCACGACTCGGCTACAAATGTAGGCTTTAATTTATCTTCTGCGGCCCCACCGACACTTACGATGTTATTTCAAAATCTGGACACATGTATTGGCCCAAAATCCAGGCACTGAGGTCACTCAGAAGCAGATATACGCGCTGTGGAGCGAGCTTAACGAAGGGGAGTGGAGGCTAGATGATGATCAAGTTAAATCTGCGCAGATGATTTTGCAGAAAATGGAGGGTACCGAAGTAGAGTTTATTCCCATACATTCGGAGCCAGGGATTCATTCGATAGCGTTCGCCTTTAAAGAAGTCCTCGACGGCTGGGCAGAGGAGAATGAGGAGCTGGCGGTGGACTCGACATGTGAGTTTGTTTTACCATCTTCTTTTGCGACACCTGCTAAATGCGACATTATTCCTATCAGGGAGGACAAATGCTGCGCAATACGAACTCTATGCCTTCGTCGGCGAGGCCAATGGTCAGGCCATGCCATTTGCGTTTCTATTCACCGTATCCACTGGGGATGCGGCTGAAGGCGCGAAAACCCGAATGCTGGGCGACGTCCTCAAGCACATGAATAAGCGCTGCCCAGACATTATGTTCACCCTGTCGGATAAAGAGCCCGCGGAGATTAGCGCCTGCAGGACTGAGATCCCGAAAGCAAAACATCAGCTCTGCTACTGGCACGCAATCACTTACATCGAAGAGCGTCTGGCGGAAAATAAACCACCGGCTGCATACGATCCCCGCAAAGCACACCAAATCTTCGATTTCATCGACCCAACTTGGGCGCCGGGAGTCACGGCTGTGTATGCCGATGACGATGAGGAGGGTGATGGCGTGGACGAGGCTGCAGAGCCTGGTACACAAATGCCGGTAAGTTTCGTGCCTGATTCCTTGCATGATGGCGACTCACCTCTCTTGCAGAAACCTTCTCAAACATGTATACCACCCGTCTTTATACTGAAAACCGGGGACGTTCGCGTCCCCGTGTGGCCCAACCTCCCCAAAATCACGAAAAAGGCGCTTCCCGAGTTTTGTCCTAAAGAATTCCGCTCAGATATCATCGAATGTATCGTACGCACCTACATCAGCACCCGAAAATCCCTCGGAACGACCCGGATGAGCCGTATCTCTCAGCCAAAGAGATCCACTGTCGCGCTGTCAGGCAGGTATATGACTTCTGTTATTCCAACGGCCTTTCTCAGGTATGGGCGTACCTGTGGAACCGTTGGTACACGCCAAACCAATGGTCACTCTGGACCAGAGCATCGTGCGATGCAATTCCGCGCTTAAAAACAACGATGGTGGTTGAGAGCCTGTGGAGGCATGTAAAGCATCGCGATCTTGCACAGTTCAATCGGCCGCGGCTGGACCTAGTGGTGAACATTGTATTCAAGAGTCTTTTGCCTCGGGTGAAGCGCACCTTGGAATATGTACGTGGCGTTCGTCGTCTGGGCCGGCCGCAAGCACTTGCGGGTTGGCAAGCGGATGCCAAGGCGGAGTGGGTCGACAAGAGCCGTTCAGACGAGCACTGCAGAGTCGCAAGGGAGCTGCAGCTCCTGAAGAGTGCTCCAAACACCAAAGGACGCGCGGAACGTCTTCAACAGCTTGCAGAAGAAGAGGGCCGTGTAGCCGGCACCTACGCAACGGACATCGAAAAGTGGGTTTGCCCGTGCGAGTACTTCTTCAAGAGCAGGTTCTTGATGTGTAAGCACCTCATCCGCGAAGCAAACAAGCGACTGGATAACAAACCACTCACCGATCTCCGGTTTTTCCTCGATCTGCGCCGAAACCACTTCCCCCCTTATTACACCATCCCTGGCATTCATGACTCGGCACACCCAGATAGCGATGAGGACCCACAGCCAAAGGAAGTCCTCGTTCTTGGTATCCGGGGCGCCGTTGCACCATCTCGCCAAGAACGGCCGGAAATTGCGCACCCGCCGGCCTCAGTTGATGGTTGTCAAGACCAGACGTCGGCGAGCCCGCCGGCCGATAGAGAATCCATCCAGAACGACTCGCGTGAAGAAACAGATGGTGTGAGCATGGACGACGCTCAAGAAGGATCGGATGACGAGGAAGAAGTCTCTGATCGTGACAATCGCGTGAGTGTTTCTGACAGTGACGGGTACTATCACACGCAGGTCTCTGATATAATATGCCCAGGTTAAATTTTCTGAGGGCCGGGTGATTCACTTGAAACGCTGCTGGGAAAACATGATGGGTGTTATTAACAATCCGCGCGGAGTTCACCCCAAAATGGCTGCGGTTTTGGAAGGCGCCTTCGCGAAGATTGAAAACATCGGCGGAGACATTGGGAGGGATAAGCGGAGAAGGAAAAATCCTCGTACATGGGATGGTAACAACGCAAATACAATGTATTTAGACTAAATCTTGTTAAAGACGCGTTTAAACGCGTTGAATGCCACCCAACACGTCGTTACACGTGAAATACCACGGGACTTGAAAGCACGTGGTCTGCATTTTGGAGGGGGTCGATTGCGGCTGTAGTACACAACACCATCCCGCCGGCCAACAGCTCAACGATCACTCTGAACATCCGGAAATGTGCGAAGTAATACTGTTGAAGACAATGGAGATGTAGACCGACCAAAGCCCACTTTGTCTGCCCCCCAAGTCTGCCTAGCTCGGTCTACCCCCGGAGGCAAACCCCTGTGCCTACGGGCCCTCGGAATGCAGTGAAAAAGTTCTGTCGACCCGGAATTGGCTGCAAAAGCTCCATCTGACACGAACCCTATCGAACATCAGGACTCACTTCTGCACCATGCCGTCGGCAAGGATCAAGAGCTAGTTCCAGGGATTGAAAAACTCTTTTTGCATATGCTCGAGATGGAGCACAAATACGATGCAATCAAAGGCGCGTCTGTTCATCAGTATTCTTGCAGTTTTGATGTTGAAAGTATTGGCCTGTAGAGGGTCATTTCAATGCCGGTCAAATCAGAAATCGTCGGCCCGCAAAGCCGCCAGTGTATGAACCAAATGACGGCCGCCCGCCTGACACTGTTGCTGCTCTCGCGGCCGCAGCCGCTGCAGAAGCTAGCTGTACAAACTTTCCCCTGACACTCTCATCTAGCCCAGTTGTCCCTCCGGTCAGATTGCTTCCATCTGCAAATTCAGCTGTGACATACTCCCCGCGAATGCTTCAATCTTTCAAATGGGACTCACCCAATTCATGCTTCTTTGACAGCCCTCTGGAAATTTGGTTCCGTGCCTTTTCACGGTGGTCTGATCAGGAACGACAGAGATTTCTCGCTTCTCTGCCCTCTAACTCTGCCCTTGCAAAGTTCTTTTACATATTTGCCCGTCGGTTAGTGTGGATTGCCAGGGGTTCAGATGTTGACATCCACGGGATTCGCGACCTCAGCCTCTGCCAATCCCATGCGCGCTCAATGATTTTCGGGCGATGGGAACTGTATGAGCATGGCTCTGCATATGGCAATGCAATCTCATGGTTGTATCACGCTATTCGGGTATGTTTGTCCATACACCCGATCATAGCCGACTATGACGGATGGATGGCGGAAGGCCCACAATTAAAGCGGGTCAAGCACGCACAGAAGTTTGTACACAGATTTTCTAGCATCCGGCTTTTGCCTGGGGATACATCGCTGATTGAGCCGCACGTTAGTCATGCTCATCAGGCATTGACAGCATCGCTTTTGGATGACTCCTCTTCAGTGTCGGAGTCGCTGCACCTGAGGGCCACGGTACTTTCATCCATTCTTTTCCAGCTCGTTATTCTCCGCACATACTTGCATCGATCCTCTCAAGATGACCTTCAGATATACTTCCTGGCCTACCGTTTCACCCCAACAGAGCTTCAGAATCTATCTGCAGATGACCCTTTTGCAGCGGCAAAGAAGGGCGGGGTAATTAGGCATTCAACAGTCCCGGAAATCGTTCTTCAGACTCCTGAGAACGACCACGAGGGCATGCCCACACCCTTACGCTGGTGTAAAATGCGGACTGTCTTGCGCAAAACTGCCGCTGCACGCATTCCGGCTGGTTTTGTGCTGGCCACAGCTTACCTCAATGGCCAGGAGTATAACTGGAACTCTATGGGTTCACCAACGGTCTTGCAGTCCAGGCTCACGGCAGAAGACATTGAAATAGGAGCCATTGGATGCAAGAGGAAACGGGAAGAGGATCCAGAAGAGGAGGGTGGCCCCAGAGTGAATCCTGCGGAGATGGTTAATGCTGGGGTTGGTGTGCGGCGAAGCACATGATCACGTAAGGTTGAATAGTTATACACTTGCAACGTCATAATATGTCTTCATTTTGGCGATAATAGTCAATCAGAAAGGATTTGCTGTCCAAATACTTTGCCTAACTTGGCCTAACTTAGAGAGACGGGCAAACTTGGCAGAAATGATGGCGTCTGATGGCATAAGTTAATTTGTCCGTGTTAACTTGATCTAACTTGGCACGCAAGTTAACTTCAGTTATTGAGGTTAACTTGCAGTACCTTAAGCTAACTTGAGGTACTGTACTGTACAATTACGTTCAAATCGATAGGGGGTGTGACGCGTGACATGGTCCGAGCAGTTCGATAATTCGATAGCTGCCGGATTTCCGCGTGACACCCCCCAAAATTTCGATAAATCTGACCAAAAATTGACTTTTTTTTCGCCACTGGGGGGGGTGACTTTGGGTTTGCAGGTTCGATAAAGACCCCCGTGACGCGTGACATGGACCAAAATTCGATACCGATAGAGGGGTGCGTGACGCGTGACTTCCGAATTGAACGTAATTGTACAGTAAGTTAACTTGAGGTACTGGGTACTGTAAGTTAACTTGGGTAACTTGCAGTGGTGATGGCATCTGATGGCATAAGTTAATTTGTCCGCGTTAACTTGATCTAACTTGGCGCGCAAGTTAACTTCAGTTACTGAGGTTGACTTGCGGTACCTCAAGTTAACTTTCAGTACTGTAGGTTAACTTAGTAACTTGATGTACCTGCAGTGAATTGAAACTGACTGTCTGTACATTTGTTGATTTCTTTTGACTATAACTTGTACGTTTCTGGTGGGCTGGTAATAATATTGAGATTTGGAGATGTTCATTGATAGAACTGCCGCCCGAGCCCGTGGCCGCCACGGCCGTGGAAACTCCGGGCTATCTACAGTACGGCCCGTACTCTGCACGGCCGTCGAAGAACTGGTTTACCCTCTGACAGGACGGCACAGTTCACGGTAAGGCCATAACGAGAACACAGCTGTCTCCAGTTGTTTCCATGGGTGATCCTTAATGTCAATGTTACTCATAAGTTTCTATCGAATGTGTAGTAAGTGTAGTCAGATTTCAGAGCTTTATCTTTGAATATAGGGAGGCTTTTACTAGGATCCCGAGACTCACAAGGTCAAATGACCCAGTAATGATGCCGAGAGCTTCCTTAGTTCTTCCGGAGGCAAACCAGGTTAGTATTCCAAGAAATAATCACTGCTCTAAGAAAATCTTAGAAACAATATCAAACAGTGCCAAGAAAATCATCAAACTTTGGAACACAAGCTTGGTGAGGAAGTGGTTGCATATATGTGCCGTGCTTCTGGCGGAATCAGGCCTCAGTGTGGCCGTAAATACAGATTTGTTACACGGCCGTGACGCTCCTGTTTCAACGGGCCGTCGGGTTGGAGTCCTGCGCTGTAGCCGTGGCTTCGAGATGACGGCCGACAGAATAGGCATGACACCTGTGGCACGGGTGCCGTCGAACCGTGACTATGATTACGGACGACCGCCTCACTACTCACTGGGAACCTTTGAAAAGAGGTGTAAGCCGATAAATATGGCTCGGAAAAGGTCCTGGCTTTGCATATACCAGCCATTCTTTATCCCGAGAGTGGGTGAGCCGCCAAGTAAAGCCAAGTTAATTTCGGCACCCGTGGGAAAACTTAAGTTAACTTGCGGCATGCATGCCGAAAGGGGGCAAGTACAGTACAAGTTAGTTTGCATAAGTTACTTTTTACGGACTCCCTCCAGGGAACTGGATGGACAGCGCACCTGTTGTCGGTGGGCGATCTGAATCTTAGTGGCATATTAGCGGCGTATTATCCAACTCCTATTCCAGCCCTTCATACACAATTGCCAAAATAAAGGCCAAGTTCCATTCAAATTACGTTACTACAAGTAAGTACCGTGTGCCTCGATCACGTCCAACTACCAGCACCCTGAGTCGAAGACCCAGTCAGCCACATACGAGTCATCTGTACTACAAGTGCTCGCCTTTCAAACCAATTGACCTGGGGACATTGGCACGCAATTACAACATTGTCAAGAGCCACAGAAGTGACTGCTACTATGATGACAGGTGAGGGAAAGCTGCTTGTAGACGAGCGCTCTCAGAAGAGCAGCTCATGGAGCCAGAGGGGAGGCTGGAATCAGGTGAGCTGATTGACAGAGAGGATGTCAGGCAGGCAATGTTTCCAGATATCTGTCCTTGCATAGTGTGTCGCAGTTCTTTCTACCTTTCGCTGTTTTTGGCCTCTCTCTATCCACAGATGCGCCACTCCCTCACATCCTTTGGCCTTCGCAATTTTGCTCAGCACGAAAAGCCGAACCTTCTCCCATGGCACATCCAGCAGCGCAAGCACATGTATGAGCACTACATCAATTGGACCGATGAAGAAACCTTCCTCTGCGGCGTCCTCATCGACTCGGGTGAGTCCAAGGTCATACTTGGGGTGTCAGAGGAACACTGCTATGTTCAGCGGCAGCATGGACAGGGAGGCTCTGCCCCCCCCAGCATTCAGCTGACAGAGGCCCATGGCTGGAAGAGTGTAAAAGTGAATGTCTGGGGCACCATTCATCTAAAGGGCATCTCCAAACTGATTCAAATCGATGGGATGCTCCACGCTATGATCCTTATTACTTACGACCATTTCGAGAACTGTCTGCATACCTTCCTTCTTTTCCAGCAAGATAACGACCCCAAGCACACGTCGAGGCTCGTGAAGTGGTTCTTAGACCATGACATTTTCAGTGCGAAGGAAAATAATTTCATATAGACCAAGTACTAAGTACATATGTCATCTATATTCATGAAGAATAGCTGTAATATCTTTTCTTGGCTGTGATGTTCACAAACGACAAGGAGATGACGAAAATGGATGGGACTTTTCTTAAAAGGAAATGCAAGTGAGCTTGCCACCACTGTAGGGTAAGAAAAGTGCACCAAGACGGTCATCTCATCCAGACATATGTGATGCAAGCTTCTAACGCTTGTGTCATGCAGAAAAATGAATAATGCATGCACGGTCAGCAGTAAAGTAGGTGCCACGAGTGCCCCAAGAGATGTGGGGGGTGGCGTCATTCTGGGTGCGCTGCATCAAGTAAATCCTGTACAACAAGTCGTTGGCAGGTGTCACAAAAGGGAGGGGATACTGTCAGATTGAGCTTCAGAGGGTACTTAGAAGCCTGTCAGAAGCCTGATAACACGTATCATACCAGATAAACACTCTAACACCATCTCGCATCTTGGAAGGTGAAAGTCTGGGTTCACCACGTTGCAACCGGTTCTGCTACTGCAATGACAAGATCCACCCCTTTCCTTGAAGCCTGCATGCCTGTGGAAGCAAACACACATGATGTACACTAAGTGGACAAAATGATTGACCGATGGGTTTTCAGTCATTTATCGATGACCACTGCATATTTTTCCATTAAATAAGATATCCCGCTGTTGAGAAGGACTATCTCGAAAGTCTTGGAATATTAATGGGCCAAATTTCATTGATACGATATCACACTGGGTGAAACAAAGAATGCGTGATTTCTCAGCTTGAGCAGTGATTTTTCCAGTATGATATGAATCACCCAAATTGAGGTATAAGATGTCCCATTCAAATCCCCAAGTTGAACCATGCAAAAATAGACAGGGGATAATGCACTACAGACACTGCAGAATTGCCATTTTGGCCATTTTTGGCCGGTTTTCACCCATTTTAGCTGTTTTTGGCCACTTTGCGGGCCCTCTGGCGCCCTTTTGCTGCATATTTTTGGTTCATTCAACCTCACAGATGGAATTGGACACCAAGAGCTACAATTTGGTGGATCTGGATTTCCTCCAAAAAAATTGGTTGCAATAGTTGAAAAAAAGGCGTGTTCCGTGTTTGGGCAATTTTGATGGCGCATCACCCGATTTTGATTTTGCGAATATTCTAGATAGGTCCGGATAGGCTTTCTAGATGGCGTGATATTTTGATTCATGTAAAAATATGGTCTGGTTGATGACAGTGGTTGTACAGAAATCATCAAAAACCCATCAGTCTATCATTTTGTCCACTTAGTGTAGATCCTATTGTTGAGACAGTTTTGACACGTACAAGGGATGTCTGGTACGTAAAAGGCGTCAAAGCATCAGTATTGGTCATAAACTGAACAAATTTGACCTCAATGACATTAACATAAATGGGTAAAAGTCACCAAAATTTCAGTTGGTAGTTGACCATGCCACTAGATATACATCCCCACCCTTATTGCTGGGAGAATTCTATTTTACAACCTGCCTTTCAATGGAAACCCGACCATTTGGGGAAATTCTTCAGTGGAAACCCCTGTTCAAAAAAGTGTTTCTTTTGAAAATCCAGTTTCCAGGAGTTCCTCGCCGTTGGCCAACACCTCGACATGCTGATAGCCACAGCTTTCCAACTCTCAAGGTCACCAAGTATATCTATATCTGTTATTCCTGCAGGGCCAAAAAAAAAAAAAAAAATGAAAAAAATGAAGGGTGAAAATTTATCCAGCATCACCTAATGAACCAAAAATTTGAGAAGTTTGGTGCTGTTGGCTTGGTCACAAACTGTGAAGGTATCAGCAGCCAAACACTGCATTCCGTGGGGTTGTAGGCACAGGGTCTGCCTACAGGCAGAGGTAGACCAACCCCATAGGTAAATCAACTAATATACTACAGGCTGGGCTCTATTTGTGGCGCAATATGCATTAAAACATGCTCTTGCTTCATGGTGTGACCGCTGAATGTGGGAATGTAGTTATTTTTAATGACACAGCCTGCACTGTCAATCTTCGGCTCACTCACGGCTAACTTACGGCAATTGACACGGTATGTCCTAGGCATTGACCAATCAATGAAATATTGACTCCGTGGGAACATGGCAACCGGTGAGAGCAATGTTAGCCATATGGGAATGTGGTAACAGTAACACACCGCCCGGTTACCAGGATAGGGGGGCCTGCGGAGACCCATGGTCGTCCGATGTAGGCCAAATTTGGCCCATGTTGGCCTACCTGACTCGGCCTACTAGGGTCGGCCGACGTGGACCAGACGGATACTGATGTAGACCTAGTCGGTCTACACAGGCTCGGAATGCAGTGAAATGTGCAATCCCACTGGCAGTGCAAGTTCAAGGAATTACGGGTCATAGAGGTCCTGAGAGGGAAACTATATTCATGGCAGATCACTCGATGGATGAGCCAGGCCCATGAATATACACAGATTATTGCCAACCTCTTGTGATTTGAATGGACGAGCATGGTTGATTCTATGGTTCAAACTCCGCCCCTTCTTGCCTGATTAACTAAGGGGTTCCCAAATAGACTGTTGAAAGATTTCCCCAAATAGTGGGGTTTTCGTTGAAAGCCAGGTTTCCAAAAAGAATTATCCTTATTGCTGAACCTTTGGGTTTGGCTATCCAGGAGAAGATGGACTTCAATCTATTTTGCTACAAGTACAAACAACATCTCATCAGCAACAATCAGTCATCATAAAAATGAAAAGAAAATTGAACAAAATTATTCTGTAGAGGATATTGAAATATCCAGCTATTAGATATTTTATCATGGTAAAGTACACATTACCATCCAATCAATCGGCATGATACACCAAATGCAAATATTCCTGGAGCAAGTTACGGTTTCTGTGATCAGTCATTCCTGCTTCCAAATGGGCTGCTTCATCATTTTTGCTGTGTATTAGCCCGAAATGGTTGCGGTTTGGTTTTGTGCGAGCGAGCAATACTGTCTCAGGCATCTCAGGAACAATTTTTGTTGAAATACAGGTTTCAGAGCCGGAAAGCTTGTCAAAACTGCTATTTATTCAGTAGAACAAGACGTGCCGCCGCTTCGCTCCGGCAGCGTAAGAGGTGAAAGGAAGAATAAATTGCATCTAAGCTTAGAGATCCAGGGAGACACAGTACTGAACTACCGAAAAATCAGAAATTACAGGAGGCACACTCAACCTGGCAGTAACATTTGCAGATTTGAGTGATTTTGCAAAATGGAAGTTTGTATACCGCAAGTAAATACTGGCGTATTCCTGGGCGAAAGGTTGTGGATGGTTGTGAGTCTGCTAATTTACGAAGCAATAAGTGGCCATAATGAACAGGCTGTCCCAAAAATGCGCCAGTTCTCAAATGATTTCGACTGGTAGTACCCTTGAGAGTATTATCGGTGCAGATCTAAAGGATTCCTGAAGTAGTGCCAAATTAAAACAAATAATAACGCAATGCCAGAATGTCCAAAAAACGAAGAGGGATGGGGTTGAAGACAGCCGAAGTAGTTCGAATAAGATGCCGCAAAGACACGTGAGTTCACCCCTGGTAAGAGATTGAGATAGAGCCCGACACAAATGATCTGATAACTTCCTGTTGCAGCAGAGGACCAGATGGTTGAGGGCACATTCAGAACGAGCACCAGTCAAGAAGACGTCGAGTACGGCTGAATCCAAGAACCAAGAGCAAAATGATTCAATGGAGAGTGAACGGTTGCAGAAATCCGGCGGATGCCCGCGAAAGTTGGGGGCGTAAATACAAATTCAAAGTGGGAGCGGTCAAATGCAGTGACGCAAAGGCGACGGAAACTGGCTTTTTTATCTCCGCCACGGGGATATGGCGAGAGTGAGAGAAATTAAGAGGCCTTGCGGCACAGTGAGAAAAATACTGCGATACAGCGAGAAGGATACTGCGAGTCGGAAAAGTGAACGAACATCTGAAGAATAAATGGGGTAAGACTGCAAGAGCTCAACCACGAGACGGGAGGCAGGAAACGGAGAAGAGCATGGATAGGGAACGTAACACAGCTGAGCGAGTCAAAGAACAGGAGAAGGAGAAATATGTCCATATTGACGCTCAGAATGATAGGATTTTGCCAGCGCCAACCTTCTAGAAGCCTTGCACGAATAACACTCTGTGGCAAAATAAACAGACTGAGCAAGCTGAATGCATTGACAACCAGGCCAGCGTTGAAGGTCCGACAAATTCAGTGGGACAAAGTCGTGAACAGGGCATCGGGCTGTGACACTGCTTTTTCTAGATGTTTCGGTGATACGGCCGCAGTGAGAATTTTGCATTGGGACGACCGCGGCACAGTGGGAAACGTGCTGCGAGTAACTGCGGTAGTCAGCGCATTGATTTAGAGATGGTCAGCTGACGAAAACCTACTGGTCGCGCAGGAATGGGGATGGTATTTCAATGGGGCAAGAAAACACGACGTGTAGGAGAAAAGGAGAAGAAGAACGAGTGGAGATATTGCTGCATGGAGCAATTACACCGCCGAACGAACAAGATCTTAAAGAACGGTTAATATTGAAGATCAATAATATTACTGGGGCATCTCTGTTATTCTCATTTAACTTGGAGCATTCCGCCTCACAAACACTGTCAAGTTTGAGCCAATATAGAACCTCAGTGTACATTTGTTCCTGATTTTTTTAATATCCCTGTATACCTGGTATATTAAGCAGATGCCTCATATCACAATGCACATGTTTGTTCTTCGCATGCCTCTGGGCGCTCGCGAATTTCCGAACTTCTCAGATTGGTATCAGATTCATCTTTTATTTTTTATTCCGTCCTTCCGTCATCCTAGCAGAATCAGTAATGAGTTCTGTCTGAAGTGCATGCCGAACAGCATGGCGTGTTGCTTTCATTGTATGTTTTTTCCTGCCGGTTTTCTCATACCTCATATATTAAGCAGATGGCTTGAATCAGTATGGACATGTTTGAGATCACCTCGATTTGGGTCTACTTTCCCAACCACGTTCCCCACCTTGGCTCTGAATGGCTAGACTAGCTCTGGATAGCTCCGCAGACTAATCCAGGGCCATTTTTTCGTGCGCTCAAGGCCCACTTAAAAGGGAAGCGTCTGTCAAATCACCGCCTTTCGCTCTTACCCCATCATCACTTGGGCCCAGCATTCTTCCCGCTTCAATTAGTGCTTCAACACTCAACAAAGCCCCTCAAGACTTCGCAACCGTCAAACCCAGCGACCCGTCGAGTATCAAAAAGGGACCGTTATGACAATCCACGACCTCGGGATTCCTCAAAACACTCAAGTACCTCGCTGCACTGCTCAGGTTTCAGATGCAAGGGATCCGGGAGCGCTCTGAAACATTCTTCAAGCCTCGCAAGATCACTTAGGGCAACGTCTCGAGTTATGTCTAATGCTGAGAGCTGTCTATGTGCCGTTCATCGTGTTCGCCATCTTGCACATCTTAACTCCCTACTTGAGGCACTAGTATCACACATGCCGCGCTACAACTGAACCATGCTCATTATTTTGGAAACAGGCTCGACATACAACGGTATGCATCTAGACACGCCTTTCGATTGAGAAGCTGAACAATCGTAGCAGAGCAGTTCGACGTACGCCGGAGTACTGCTTAACGGTGGACAGAGACGAAGAAGGTCGTCACGCTCCAGCTACGTCTCATATATCATGTCGCTCGTCCGCAGTCGAATCAATTTAAGCCAGCCTTCTCAACTGTCAGTCTCACCTTCATACTCTGGAACGCTTCGCATACCCACCAGGTGAGATTGGTACCACCTCCTGCTTTGCAAACACTTATCCTACTTTTCTATCTCATTTACCACAAGCTCAGCTCAAACAGAAATTACCAGATCCTCCCGCATCCTCCGATGCGTTTCTGGTACGCTATGTCGCTCGTTCTGAACTGTTCTGCCACCGCTCATATTTTCCCTGACTCAACGGTTGCCAACTAAATTTTGCACTTTCAATATGCGGCGGCTCTTTGGGCTGAGTACAATTCAACTTTTGTCCATATCTGTTCAAATCAACCGCTACGAGATGGTGCGTTTTCCACCCATGTTGCACTGTCTTCTGAATTACTCGGAGATTTTAGGTAAGACCTGGCATCAGCACGGATCCCCCTGGCTCCCTGGCATGTCACGTAGTCCGTGTCCCGACGCTTCCGGAACCTACCGGCGTTTGGGTTATATTATCCATCTTCAGTGAGTTACATTAGTCCCGATAATCCTCCGCCGAAGTCGCCTGATGTCCATAAATCCTTCATTGGGCGTTTCAGCGATATTTCCACGTTGCCTCCCACATTCTGGTGCTCCCTGGGAGTCTGGCTCTGGGCTTAAATCCATGCCCATAAGCTGTTCAGGCGGCTGGGAGTCCAGCATCCTTTACCTCAAGGTGCAACTGGTTCTGCCCTGCAACATCCATACATCTGACATTTCCACGTCCGTTACACTCAATTTAGGTTTCCTATTGACGCAAGCACAACTAACGCCATCACATTCCTGCTCACATCCCGACATCACACAATCATCTACCCGCGCCTTTGTGTTGTACAGGACTTCACGGAAATTCGGATCTGATTTTTTCGCGCTCCTGCAAAGAACACTACGCGTTTCCGGTATGTTTTTGCTCATCCTGACCTTTCCTGATTCAGCGTTCACTTTTCCTTTCGCCCAGCACCTTACGAACCTTCAAATTCAAGTTTCTAGCTCGTGCGAACGGCCCACATCCGCGGCATCAAACTCTTTTGCTCACTCGGCAAGAGAGAGATACTACGCCCTGGTGAGTCTTTTATCAAAACTGTATTTTCTTTCACACCGCTCCCCAATTTAATTCCAGTGTCCTACAAGCACTGCATCTCCTCCAGACGCGTCTCGGAGACGCTTCTAACGAACCCTGGATTGGACTTTTACGCGGTATCCTCAACTCCCTACTCTCTCGCCATTGTGACACGCCATACTGTGAGCAGGTTTCTGACGTGTCCACCGATCATCAATATCTTGTACGACGTTTCTGACTTCCAGCGAGGAATGAGATGCGTTGTCTGTGCTTCGTCTCACATTCATTACTCTGCTACATGAATACTAACCCATTCTCTACAGTCTCGAGGTGTCCACATACTCTTGAACCCCAGTGAGCGATTAGGTCCTCAAATAGTTGCATCTGCGCTCGCACTCGATGCGAGGGAATTAATAGCAATAAAGTCCCTCGCTCAAGCTGCTGTCTGGTAAGATGCGTGTTTTTTCGTGTTATTTTTCATTTTTTCCCTGACCATTTTGCATTTATTTATCAGTGCCGAGCACTCTATCAATAAACTGCATCTTAAGAATGGGGCGAGCTTGCGCATTGGACTGGCCTTCTTGATGCTGAAGTATGTGTATGTAGACATGTTGCGTTAATAAATTGCTTTTATGAATGTGTCATCGCTGTACTTCGGTTTTGCCGAAATCTCCACGGGTTCTGCGGGTTAATTCTCTATCCACCTCAAACGAATGGAATCGTTGTCCACCTCTGTTTGGGAGGTGTCGAGTACGGGATGTGCAGTCCTGAGTAAGTTCTGAACAATGAGTGATTGGTTATTTTAGACATGTTGCAGAGTACACCTATGCCTTTGCTTCGCTTCGGCATATCTTGATCCAATAATAATTGCTGAAGAGAAGATGATACACCAAGGTGTCCGAGAAATATCATTAATAAGTCAATTTATTCTACTAGTTACTCCGCAGACACTGTCTCTAGATTGAGTGGGATAGGTGAAGTTTGGACCTAGGACTCGTTCCTCCAGCCCAAGATTCTCTGATGCATCTGTGGTAGAACAAAAGCCCTGCCAGTGGATCATTACAGGAAATGACATGTCAGATATTTTCTGACCAAGTCCAAGTTGCTTGGGGAAAATGGTGCAAAATCAGCCATATTTTCTTTCCCACCTTATTATGTCCTGTATAATCATCATTCTACAGTTCCTCCAAATAAGTGACCAGTCATCCATCTGGCCCCACCTGATGTATTGCAAGCAGGTTCTGGAACATGCATGTATACCGTTCTTGGAGATGCAGGAGGGTTGCCTAATCTCTTTTTTCAGCAAGACAGTGCATCTCTCATTGCACCAAGGCCATGTCTAAATGGTTGATGGTTTATAACATTCCGACTTTCCTCCATCCCTCATACTCTCCAGATGTCAGCTCCATTGAGCTGGTCTGATTAGTGCTCAAGAAGCAATCTGTTCCCGCCCTATCCAGCCTAAAAATCATGTAGAGCTGCAGTACCCAATATTTGAGGTTTAGGATGCAATTCCATCAGCAGGCACTGAAATTTTGATTGATAGAATGCTGAGAATTGTGGACACTATTATTGTGTCCAACAGTGGACAGACAAAGTACTAATAATGTAATACACGTCCATCTACCTCTCTGTTCAATCATGTGTTTCTTGATCTCCTTTAAACAGTGAAAGCCACTGGAACTATATGACTGGTCACTTATTTGGATTAACTGTACCTAAAGGTCCTGCCTCATGGAGGCCCAATCCCATGTCATTATATGATTTTCAGAGCTTGAATTCACTCCCATGGTCATTCAGCACCCTATTGACTCCATCTATAAAGTGTGAGAGGGAAGGTCTTTCAAAATCATATCTCCAAGTGAACTGCCTCTCCAGAATTACGAGTTTGACGTTCTTTTCATTCAAATCAGTTTCTCGGCCTTTGCCGCGTGCCAAGTCATCATGGCATGACATTGTGCTTCTTCAACTTTACCGTCACAAATTGGCTGGAAGAATTGTTGTTTTCAAAGCAAGAAATGCTATCAGAGGCTCAGAATTGTAAGAAATACATCATGGAATGCTGGTCAACACCCGAAAATTTTGCGATTATATAATAAGAGTGGGGAGTGATGGCATGTTCGCTCTTATCCACAGACTACAGCACATACTAATTGATATTGTTGTAATGTCTGTCTATAAGAGACTACCAAAATATTGAGTCCGGCAAATGCCGTACTTTCATTTACAGTAATTCTCTCATGATTGCCGAAAAATGAACCCTGAATACGGTCAACATTTGGTTAAATGATACAGCACTCGTAAATTTGCATGCTGACGACATTCTGAAGGAATTTTGAGTTATTTGAGCCGTGGGAATGAAAAAGCGGCTTCGAACCTGAACCGAGCCGCGGTGAACCGCGAACCTAAGTCCAGTCCCAGGCCTGAACCGAGTTGTAGGCTCATTATAAAGGACAATATTGCCCTGCTGATCTGTTTTCAGATCCAAAACCCAATGGCATTCAACATTGGACCTGAATCTGGATCAGTAACGCAATATTGTGCAAGACTTGTAGCTAACGGCTACTCATAGGCTCCAGGTATGAAGTCCGTGAATATCCTATCCCCAGCTGTTCGTCTTGAATCACTTCAAGCACTCCTAGCAATGGCTGCGGTTAAAAATCACGCAACCCAGTGGGCCAGTGGCTTGCGAAGTCAAGCCTCTGCTCAAAGATTCAGTTCTTCTGCCTTTATCTGATCAACCGTCTATCGACCTCACAAACAATTCTGGAATTTACTAGTCGACGGTCAGCCTCGGACTCCAATAGATATGCTTCTACTTCAGCTTGAAACGTAGAACCAGAAGACTATCCTGTGGTGCGCACGGAACTTTTTTATACCATCAACGGGTCAACCCGTCCCGTCTGGCACCCGTCCAATCTTGGCCCCACTCAAAGCCCCATACTGTACAGTATAGTAGGGTTCCTTGGATACCCACTTTGATGTTTCCACTGCTGAGTCTGTAACGCAGGGAGATAAAATCTGAATTTAAGTTTCTAGATACTAGAACATATAGTGAGTGAGGCTGCAGAATTTGACGAATTTAGTGGGTGAAATGTAGCCAGATTAAAAAATTTACCCTCGACAGCCGATCAGTCACACATCGGGTTCCTTGGATAGCGTGACATCACACATTATTCGGATCCATCGGCTCCTTTCGGTTGTCTTTTGGCGGTTATTATCACGACCCTTAAACATAGTCGGGTTCTGGTTTAGTACAGTATGAGACATGGAGCCAGCCAGGAAGGAAGAAGAAGAATGATGAATGATGATGTGTCAGGAGATAAATCACGTGCTAGCAGAGGTGTCACGCCCTTGACAGCCAGACGCATCAATCTCGGTCGAATTGCCCGACTTTCCCAGGGAAGTTCGTAGCCAAAAAGGTGAATTTTTATAAGGAAAATAGTTGAGGCCAATGGTGGCCAGATTAATGCACAATCAGTCAGAAGGGAAGTGATTGATGGCTTGATCAGATAGTGAGTTATACCAAATGTCCTCCCCTTCAAGTGCTAACATATCTCCAGGCCTGAAATTCTTCTGGTAGATGGGGTTAGAGTGCACAATGTGCGAGAGGTAAGAATTTTGAGCTCGGAGGATGCTGGGGAGTTTTAAAAAAAAAGAATACCCAAGGATGTCTCACTATCCAAGGAACCCTACTATACTGTATCGATGGGTCTCAATTCTTCCATCACATCTGTAGAAGAACGGGGACGGGTTGCAGCCTTAGGTTGCCCTTCTCCGGACTTTTGTGATGACCTCGAGTCGAACCGAATCATCCTCGCTCTCCGAGCCGAGGCATCGGGCTTCCAAATGTCCGAGTACCTTTATAGCCGTATTATTATGCCGACCGACTTTGAAGCCGCATATGTCCTGGAATCCAGTCCCTCGAACCAGAGCAGCAGATTATGCGCGCCTCACCAGGAGCGGATCCTCACACTCAGATGCCATCAGAATTGTCACGTCCTCGTCTTGGAATCCCCCATCCAACACCCCCCACCAACTTCTCGGTCTCCTTCCCCGATGGTCTTCACGGCCACTGCGCAAATGATATCGAAAAAGCCATAAGCCTGCTATTGCGATTGACTCCAAAGGATTTGAAAAGCTTCATGGATCAACTTGCAGTGAGTGTCTTCTGCCTCTGCTTGCCATTCATAAATATTTGAAAACTGTCTAGGATTTCTGTATCCAAGACCAATTTTAAATGTACTCATTGTATCTATAACATGTATCATTCAATTGTAGATGATACATTACGTCGCCATCGCCACATGCAGAAATCAAATATGCTGATCGGCAGATCCGGCATAGATAGATCTGAACGGAACTGAAACGACTTTTATTTACTGCTGACATCCCTACCAACCGACTAGGCGCGAGCTAATAATAAAATATGAGCCGCACAAAGTGTAGTAGTAGAAATAATAGAATGCCAGAGTTTCAACACAGTCCAGTGCCGTGACACGAGACCAAACGGCGAGAGGTGCGAGAGCGAAGGCATAGGCGTAGGGCGAGAACGAGAGCGATGGCGGGGACATCAGCGAATGCGTAGATCGAGAACGGGCGAGGCAACGAGGAAGAGTGAGTACGATGGGAACTCAAGAGCAGCTCTATGTGGGTGGTCAAAAAGCTGATTTATTCCGAATATATGTACAGTTTATATACTAGTAAATAGACAGGATGAATAGAGCGATAAGCAAGACAAAAGGAGAGTTGTAACGAAACCACATGAACTTTTACTGAATGAAGCGTCGTGCCATATGCTGGGGTGCTATTTGTTCGGACAAATAGATAGAAACAGGTTAGTACCTGTCAAAAATGGAGCAACAAGACGCCAGTAGTCTGAGAAGATGTGGAAATGAGATTGATATTAAATAAATCGAATGTGGAGATGAGACAGCGACGGGTGGATGGCGGAGGAGAAATATACAGATGAGTTGGCTCATTGGCGGCGTGATGGACAGTTTGACAAGTAAGTTCGTTAGCGACTGATTGACAGCTTGATAGGTTCGGCATTAAGCGCGCACACAAGCACGTCACTGCATGGCCACGCAGCAGGAATGTTGAACCCTAACTGGATACTTGCATTCCTGTTGGCACTCTTAGAGTTAGATAATCATCCTGACTGATCAGGAAAAATCCCTAACATAATTGCCCTATCACTCTCAAGGTTTCTCAAGCTCTTGGCTCATTTCCCTCGCGACTAGTGGGGGGAAGGTTCACTCCCGAAATCGGTTCGAACCTGAACCAGACTGAACCGAATGCGAGGTTCCGGCCCAGTGAGAACACTATGTGGGCTGATATGCTCCAATATGGGCACATGTCGTCCATCGAAACAGCCCACATCCAAGCATACATCAACACCTTAGATCATAAAATTTGGATTCCATATGTGTTCAGATGTATTTGAGGTGCAGACATATTGGATATTATAACATTGCTCAAAATTTTGAGTGAAGTTCAACGTCGAGGTCCCTGTCACTTTGAGGTCAAAACCTGTTAACATGTGGGCTTAGAGTTACTCCAGCATCAAATCTGGAGCTGGAGCTGGAGCTGGATTTTTGTTATGTAACTGTATGTAATGTTATGTAAACTAGCAGTGTGCCCATGCTACGCCACGGAGAATCACGAAGTCAGTCTAAAAGTCACAGAGTCGGATACCGTACAATTACGTTCAAATCGATAGGGGGTGTGACGCGTGACATGGTATGAGCATTTCGATAATTCGATAGCCACCGGATGTTCGCGTGACACACCCCAAAATTTCGAAAATCTCGCGGAAATTTTGACTTTTTTCCCCCCACTGGGGGGTCTGTCACAGTTCAGAAATTCAATAAGGTCCCGCGTGACGCGTGACATCAACCATATTTTGATATCGATAGAGGGGTGCGTGACGCGTGACAAACGAATTGGATGTAATTGTACGGTATTCGAGTATTCAAGTTATAATTATACATATCATTTCAGAGCAGGAATACATTCGGGTTTCACGTCAGTGTATCAATGTTTACCATCTGTGCGCCGGCCACTGGAACTGCCCTCGCCTTTAAAAATCGATTCCTGAGGGCACGACCATCTGCGGTCCTGCGTTTCTTTGAAGCAAGCTTGTCCGACTTGGTGTCAGATCCGAAAAAACTCATGAATTTAAAACACATAGGGAGTGCCAATATCAACTGGAAAGAGTTGTTAGCTGGAGTGAATGAAGGGACACTAATTTTGGTTAGACTCTCCGCCGTCGGCACAGAAGGGGCCTGACAGCCGAACATTAACTTCTGGAGATCAACAATGAAATACTTGACCGTGCAATCGGCATTACGTTCAACTCCGGCCAAGAGAGGACAGATTGTCCGTTCCCTGGTACAACCCCAATTATTCCCTGTTCACCATGGTCCAAAAGAGCAAGTGAATCCTCACCTGCCTTTGAAGTTTAGACGGCGGAAAAATGTACTTTGAGCACTTACGCTGTGGTTGATCCCGCGTATCAGCATTGCACTGTGTACTGGAAGGCCATTTGGCAGCGCCTGCGAGTAAGATTAGATTAGCCTTTTAGGCATCGAAAGCAAAAACCGACGCATGGGAAGAATACAGAATTCGGCTGGTCCAGGACCATTGGCTCGTTGAGACAAAACTGTCCCAGAATTTAGCGGAAGCTCGTACAGGTACGTAAGTGAATCCACACCCATATGATTCTCTGCTTCATCGTGTTCCATTTGTCACCGACTTAGCTGAGCGAGCTGTCTCGCAGAGGGTGGGCCCCAGCAACTGGCCGTGGCGTTCGTTTGCGTTTAAGGGTGCGTGGTGGTTATCGCTCGCGTTTTTCGCATGCACACCGATGCCGTTCTGTTTAACAAAGACCTCATATCTGTACATCATTCAGTTGTCGGCGATGTCACTTGAGGTGATGGTCGCGTGTTCTTGTCAGGAGATGGCCCAGTACACTGGCAGTGAGGACTACTGTGTTGAGATGCATGAATTTCGCGCAGAATTTGGCGCTGGGGTGAAGCCGGTGGAATTTGCAGCCTTTCACTATGTAGGATCAGTATTCGATCACTGCTATACACAAGATGAACGTACGATTGAACTGCTTCTTTGGTATGAACGTTAGATTTGAAGTTCACATAGTTTACTGGGGATGTGGGAAGAGTGCACATAGAGATGTATTCAAGTGCTGATACGTTGGTGTAGTCGGTGAATTACAGTGGAGCGCGTGTTGGTGAGCTGTGGAGTGAGTGGTCAGAAGAAGGAAAGTGGCGGTGAATGCCGTGCACGGAGTTCGACTGCAAGTTCCCAAAAGCCTAGTGGCTTTTCAACATCTTGGCATTTGGGTGGGACATCCAACATGTCGGTGGACCCGAAGCCACAGCAAGTCATTGGAGTCGCTTAAAGTGTCCGACAGCCAATGAGGTTGCGTGGTCAAAAAGATATATTCGAATGCTAGTAAGTCGGTATAGTCAGTGCGGAGAACGATGGAGCGCGGTGGTGAGCGTGGAGCGAGTGGGAAGAAGAAGGAATGTGGCTGTGAATGCCGTGCACGGAGTTCGGCTGCGAGCTCTGGAAAGCCGAGTGGCTTTTCAACATTTCGACATTGGGGTGGAACTTCCAACATCTCGGTGGACCCGAAGCCACAGTGAGTCATTGGAGTTGTTTACCCCGAGACAATGTCCGACAGCCAATCAGGTTGTGTGGTCAAAGTCAAACCACGTTCATTTCTTATATAGATGAAATAACATCATTGGGCTGTGCTTTCTGCCGAGTGATCTGAGCCTTATCTTGATATCTACTGCAATCTCCTCACTGTATTCCAATGCCCCCACACAGTCTCAGCCCTGAAGACACTGTTCAGTGGGTTGCCTCTATTCTAGTGGCCCTAATTCAGTATATTGTACTTGGGGTGGGCATGCAAATCTATCCTCAATTGTGTAAAGCAGATTTACATACTTCTGCTCTTTGTGGCTGGGCATGGCTTGATGAACTTCTAGCTGGGCATCCTGACCGCATCTATATTTCCCTTGGAATGTTTTGTCACGTTTTTTTGGCCCTAGTTCATCAACTCAAGGCTATGGGTCAGTTTGAATCCCCATGGGCTCACATCTCCCTCAACGAGTCATTGGCCATTTTTCTGTATACTTTTGTCACTGGAGTCGCTATAGATCATGTAGCAGGACAATTTCAGCATTCCCACACCACTATTTCAGATTTGGTTGTATTTTTGTTTCATTGCTCTGCAGCTAAAAAGCCTATAGGCATTTTCGGAATATCTTGGACATTTTATCAGGCCACAATTTTTATACAAGGTATGTTCAGCTTCCCAAAGCTGGTAATTCTCCTCCAGACGCCATTCGCAATGACCCAAAGTGGTGGCCATACTTTCAACATGTCTTTGGTGCAATTGATGACACCCACATCAATTGTACACCAACCACACAGGACATACACACAGCACAGAACTGAAAGGGTGGTGTAACACAGAACTGCCTGGCAGTAGTCTCATTTGACATGCGCTTCCTCTTCTTCACCAGTGGATGGGACAAGTGTGCAGCAGATGCAGCAATGTATTTCACTGTTCATCTGCAAGACTTTTGTATTCCACCTGGCAAATGCTATCTAGCTGATGCAGGAATTGGTATATGTGAAGCTCTTCTAGTCCCCTATTGCCAAGTCCGTTTTCATCTTGCAGAATGAGCATGTGCCAATTTACAGTAATTTTTTTTTTTGAATCCAATAGTCTTCTCATTCAATTCACCAATTTACAACAGGCCAGCTAATGTTAAAGAGCTCTATAACCTCTGCCATGCATCTGCTCATAATGTTGTTGAATGTGTTTTGGGGTTATGAAGCACCAGTGGACCATCCTTATACGTGCAACCCATTATGATATGGCAGTCCAGGCAAAAATTCCATCAGCTCTTGTGGCATTGCATAATTTCATCCTTGAACATGATGAAGGAGATCTTGATCAATGGATCCTGGATGAACAGCCACAGGATAACTTTCCAGGTTGGGCTGGATGAAAATGCTGCTACTGCCACGGCACTGACATGTACCAATGCACACTGACACGGCATTGACGCGGCACTGACACAGTGGTGGCTGTGTCATTGCTGTGGTGTACAGCGTAAGTGCTGCGCAGTCTTTATTTCCTTCTACACGCATTCCTGGCTTCCCAATTCACCTTTGTGGAGTTTTAATATTCTAAATACATCATTTGGGTCAAACAACCCTTTGAAAACATACTTCAACAGACGTATTCACGCCTCTCCTCATATTTGACTAAACACTCCTCACCCACCCAATTTCAGCTCCAAAGGTGGCCACAATTGTGTCACAGACATTGTTTCTCCAGTGGAAACATCTGTAGAGGACCGACCACTCTGACAGTGTATGACAACAGTGATTTTGGCTTCTAGAAAAATGGTGAGATGGAATTGACACGGTGCTGCCGAGGCATTTTGTCGCGATTTGGGCCATAATTGTTTTATCTTATCTAGGCACCAAGCATGTGACAAGATAATGTGTTAAGTGCCAGACAGATGAGATAATATGACTGTAGGAATAGCCATGACTTAAGATTGTTGACACTTCAAGAAGCCTCATGAGCTTTCACACAATGGAGGTATTCTGATGCAGGTCTTGGACTTAATGTTCATTCTTTGCTGAACTTTGCAAGGTAGCAGTGGAACTGATGCAACCGCTGCCGTGCAGAGCCTGAGGATTACAGAGAAAGTCCGTAACTTACTCATTGGCTGGGATTTTGATACTCCCATGATGATTACTTTACTAGTGTGTCGGCCATTGTCATACCATATAGCATTCCTTACTCAGGTAGATCGGAACTTGAACAACAATCTGACATACTGTCTGTCGCAGCAGTATGTGAACCGAGATAGTTGAGTAGAAGCTAAGTACTTCGTCTTTTATACTGGTGAAAAGGCCTGCAGCTGCCTCATTGTGGCCTGTCAAAGACACACTGGTCGCCGCACTATAAGATACAATAAAATCCACTTATTTGGGTGGGGATAAAACTGCCGCGAAGATCTGATTAATTGTTACAATCCCAACACTCATCTCGTTGGTCTCTTCATATTGGGTCTAATATAACAAGAAGATTGAATCAAAAGTTTGATTCTGTATCACCAATGTGACTTTTCAGTCATGTCTGAGATGCCTAAGCTATGATTGAACTCGACAAAAAATCGCACCGCATTTTGACTTGAGGCTGCAGAAACATGTATCAGGCAATTCCAGTGATTCAGACGACAAACATTGATTGAGGAAAATATCCATGAATACTGGAAGAACTACTTTAATTATGTTGGATTCAACTTGTTCTTGCTGTGGCAGTGTGGCTCTGGTTATGTGGACTAGAAAAAGAGTTCATGGTACATGTCGTGTTTCTCAATTTGCTCTGTAACTGTGCTTTCGGAGTTTTACAAGGGGTCCTTGGCTGGCGCTTCTGTCGTGTTGGTAATGCATCTGGCATCGCAACATCTTCATCCAGATTCTTCGGTGTTTCGCTATACTTTGGCTCCAGCTACAGTAGTCACTGAATCACCGAGGGGTACACAGATCAAGTTTGAACTGACCTGGAGTTCCGATTCCCTCTCCTCTCAATCACCGTGATTCCAGTGCACAGGAATATTTTAATACGGGTTCCAGCCATCTTGGTGTGGCCCAACATCTAATCCTCACTGCTGATTGCCAGCACGCCCAGTGGCAAACGGATTTTCAAAAAGCTTTTCCTTGAAAATGTTCAAGCACTCACAATCGATGTCAGTGAGGTCAAAGGACAAAATTGTTTGGTAGCTCCAAGCAATCTCAGAGACAGCTTCCTGCCTATCCATATCAGTGTACTTGGATTCACCAGAAATTTGGTCTAGAATTTCCTCTTGTTTCCTATGTGCAATCAGGCCAGTCTAGGCATGTGCGAGTGGGACAAGTCCTATCCAAAAATTAGGCACCGCTTTTGCTCCGTGGACATGATGGTAAAACCAGTTGGCGACTCGAGCGCAATCTTTTGAGCTCAAATCTCCTCTGTATGGGATTCTTCCATTCTGAAACATCTCGCTTCCCTTCCCCGAGACTGTCTCCATTGCTTTGCTGTACCTCGCTGCTGGAATAGTGGGGTAGTCGGCGTCAGGGTTTCCAAGAAGCTGCTCTAAGGTGTGTAAATGAGGGCGGAGGGCACTTTCTATTTCGTCGGTATAGGGTTGATCACGAAATTCGAGATTTTCATCTTCTTGGGAGCGTATTCCTCCTGCATGGGTCCATTTTCCAAGCTGCAATTCGGACTCAGCATCAAAACAGCAAATGGTGCCAAAAGATTACCCAGATTTGGCGCTGGGCGTTCGGATTTGCCCATAATTCATCACAAAGGCCCGCTTCTGGGACCTTCTCTGGGGGTGGATTCTGCTGTTCGAATTTATTACCACGCCACAATGTCACCAACCACCCACCCAACTGTTTGATGATCAATCGGACTGGGTACCAGGATGTGCCGTATCATGCGAGGACTCCTTTCCCTGACCTTTTTGTAACACGGGTTGAATAAATGAGCCGAGCAGTTGCAGCTCAACTCACAGTAGACAATTACGCAATAAGGTTATCGGAGCCTTGTCTAGTTGTTTTCTTCCTTTTCTTTTGCCCACATGCTCAGAAAATCAGCAAACATCACGGTGCTGGATAAAAGGCCAACTCTGCTCGCTTAACCCCAAGCCGTTCACTTGGAGGAGTGCAAGAATCACAGCGGAATTTGCTCCTGTCCTTTTTTGACAATGCGCGGCTATGGCACATATATGTGGCACATATATTGTGCAAAAAGTGGTTTCATGCAACTTGTGCCCAAATCACTATTTTTTTGCTACAACTTCAGTCAAAATTGAAAAATTCTAACAACTTTTGTTGCCTGCATGCAGATCCCTGCAACTTCCTACTGCATTCCTGCATTCCTGCAACTTGTAACTTGCATGCAACTTTGATGCTTGCAACTACAAATTGTTACAACTATTGTACTTGCAACATATTCCACTCAACTACCTTTTGTTAACTTCAAGTTGAATACTTTAAAGTCGGCCAGCAGTCACGGATCTAGATATTTTGATCCCTAACAGTGATATTTCATTCCCAAATTGATGCCAGAAAAATTTAGTCAGTTTCTACAACAGTTTGTTCAATAAACCAGCTCTTGTTGACTTGCATAGCATATTGAACATTTCAAAGGTGATATCACTGTATTCTAAGACCCACTCACAAGTCTGGGGCATTGTATACAATACTTCAACAATCACCACATCAGGGGATTTTTCAACAAGCTTATAGTAGTTTTCTAACAATTTAACTCTCTAAGGGATGGCATGGATGTCTTCAGACTATTTGACATTCCTCTTATGCACCATAGGACACTGGTGAGCTCAAAGAGTATTGCCGCGATGATATCATGACGGCCAGACTGATGGGAATCATGAGATCACCAAAATCCATATTTAAGCATTTCTTTATCCCCGAAATTGCATGTAAAAGGGGTTGGACTGCCCTCCACGATGTAGAAAACACTTCAAAATGTGACATCCTATGTTTTGCAAGCGAAAATCGAAGTTGTAAGCAGATACCCAAAGTTGTGGGTGTGGTGACAAAGTTGTAGTTGCTTGCAGGAAAAACAGGTGGAAAAAGATGTAAAAAAACCGAGTAGTTTTTGCACAATATATTGCCCATACATATATATGGCACATATATTGTGTATGGCACATATATTGTGTATGGCACATATATTGTAAAAAAAGTATTTCCATGCAACTTGTGTTCAAAACACCAAATTTTCACTACAACTTCCCTGAAAATAGAAAAATTCCAACAACCTTTGTTGCCTGCATGTGAGTACCTGCAACTTTTGCTCCATTCCTGCAACTTGTGTGTGGCATGCAACTTTAGTGCCTGCAACTACATATTGTCCAAACTATTTCACTTGCAACATTTTCCATGCAACCGCCTTGTTCCCACTTCAACTTGAATACTTTGAAGTCAGCCGGTAGTCATGGATCTAATAGTTCTGATCCCAACATTGATACTTTATTGCTGAAGTGACGACAAAAAGACTTGAGTGCTTTGCATAACAGTCTATTCATTAAATCAACGCTGGTAAGCTGAACAAATTATTGTGGATTACAGGAGTGATTTATTCAACTCTGTGATGCGCCTGAGAGTCTGAGGCATTGCATGCAAAACTTAAATCAACCAATATACCAGGTGATTTTCAACAAGGCAGTAGTATTTTTCAAAAGGATTTAACCTCTTTTGAAATGACATGGAGGTCTGTGGGCTATTTAACCTCCTGCTATGAGCCATATGACTCCAGTATACCCAAAGAACTTCACTGCAAGAATACCACAATGGTGGGAGTGATGGGAATCATAGGATTAATCAAGTCTGAATTCGGCCATTTATTTCTGCCCAGATCAATATGCAGAAGGTAGTGAACTGGCCTTTAAGGTGTAAGCAGACAAATACTCGAAGTTGCATGCAAAAAATTGAAGTTGAAAGCACATAACCAAAGTTGCAGGCATGGTTGTAAAATTGCAAGCATGGCTGCAAAGTTGTAGTTGCTTGCAGAAAAAAGATGCAAAAAATCGAGTAGTTTTTTTACAATATATCGCCCATAATTGTGTAAAAAGTATTTCTGTTCAACTTAGGTTCAAACCACCAATTTTTCTCTACAACTTCCCTAAAAATCAAAGAACCCTAACAACTTTTATTGCCTTCATGTGAGTACCTGCAACTTCTCAATCTGCTCCTGCAACTTGTGAGTTGCACACAACTTTGGTACATGCAACTACATATTGTTATAACTATTGTACTTGCAACATTTTGCACTCCACCACCATTTTTCAACCTCAACTTGAATATTTTGAAGGCAGCCGGCAGTCACGGAAATACAAGTTCTGATCTGAATATTAACATTCCACTGCTGGATTGATGCCAGAAAGGATTTATCTATTTGTACAGTGGTCCATTCAGTAAATCAACTCTGATTGATTGATCATCTACATGAATTACTGTGGAGTTCAAACTTGATATTATCCTACTCTGAGATGTGTCCTAGAGTCTCAGGCATTGCATATAAAATTTCAACCATCAAAACATATCAGGTACTTTTCAATGAGATCATAGTGGTACCCAAAGGATTTAACCCTCAGGAATAATATGGATGTCTGTGGACTACTTAAACTCATTCTGTCCACAATACAGCACTGGCAAACTCAAGGAAATTCACCGGGAGGAAGTCGTGATAGTGGGACTGATAGAAATCATTGGATCAACAAAATCTAAATTCGGGCATTTATTCATCTCTGCACTTGCATGCAGAAGTGTTGGGTAGGCCTCCAAGATGCGGGAAACTCTTGAGAATAAATGCCCCAGGGTTGCAAGCAAAAAATTGAAGTTGCAAGCACATACCTAAAGTTGTGAGCATGGTTGCAAAGTTGTACTTGCCTGCAGGAAAAAGTGGTGAAAAAAGATGCAAAAAATGAAGTAGTTTTTACACAATATATCGCCCATAATATCGCCCATATATGTGCCATAGCCATACAACAACTTTAAAGGTGCTTGCAACTTTTGGGTTATACCAGCAACTTGCCTGCCTGCATCTTACTCGTTCTCTGCGAAGTTGCAACCATGGGAAAGGTCACGAGGAGCGTGACTACGGTTGGCAATAAGTCCGCACCTTGATTTTGCACAAGTTTGAGTTATCATCTCTGTTTTTTCTCAATTCTGCCATGTTCAATGTGAGAATGCGTGATTACCACATCATCGAGGAGGTCCCTCACGTCATTTCCAGTGCTGCTGAGAGCTTGACCAAGACCAAGGAGGTCGTCGCACTTCTCAAGTTGCGCAACATGTACACCGATGTCGTCAAGGTCTCGGAATTGGGCAAGCCATGTGTGGGGAAGGGGAAGATGTGAAACCAGGCATTGCCATTTCTGTGGGCCATTTATTCTTTATAATGAGGATATTGGCATCGTTAAGGTGTCCTGCAACTTACCAGGTGTGAAAATCATTAAGATAACACTGTTGAGCGTTGATTAATGTTGGGCATGGGGACAGCTAAAACTCGCAGTATCATGGTGACACCTTCCTAGTTGCTTTCCACTTCTATTATGCTCACCTATAACTGCAGTCAACATTCCCATCTGAGATATAGTGTTCTGTACTGTCCACAAATACTAAAAATGTCCGACATGGCTAAGTGTCCTCATTTGAACCAATTCCTTCCCTCTTTGCTCTCTATCTCTTCTCTCTTTTCCTTTCCGACATTGGATTACTGACTGGCTTTGAATTTTTTCCCACAAATAAAGTCAAGCAGAAACATGAAGCCCAAGTATCCCAGTGCGGCCTGGGAGACATCTTCTTTACTCATTAAAATAACTCGGTGTTGTGCACGGTGGACGAGGACAATGGAGCGATGAGCTGGAGTTTACAAGGTGTTCTTTTGTGTTTCATGATATACTTCTGCTGCGAAATTCCCACATGCCAGCTCATCTTTTAGTACAGAGCACTGAGTCTGACACTGTTGAGGACTTTCTGTATTTATTAACCTGTGTCTGTGGCCTATACCTCGACTTACTGATTTAGAAGCAAATTTATTCCATATTTGAACGGCGTTTGTTGACCTCAGCATCACTGTGCCCTAAGTTCGCTTGGTTTCATAAGAACTGGATCAAAGCCCTTTGTCCCGTTCTCTGTGAAATTTTCACTTGCTTAGAGCTGCTGCAAAATGCTTATCACAGACGCTATTCAGCTGTTTGAGTGCAGAACTATTTGGGTGTTGAATTTCAACACAAAATTGAGTTTGATTTGCAATTCGGAAAGATGTATTCTTCAAGTGCAGTCTGAGTCGTCAGCAAGTGTTTTTTGATACTACTCTAAGAGAGCTTCATATACAATATATATACACATTGGCTACATTAGCGCATAGAGGTTGAGTCCCCTTGAAGGTATGCAGTCATTAACTCAACAGCATGACAATAAAGGTCGATCCCCCAGTTATCATCGTCTTCCATGATGTCCAGTTGTTCCAGAATGTCATGACCCTTGACAATTTTGTGAACCAGGGCGATCTGTACGGCGAGAGTCAGTAAAAAGCTCTCACATAGTTCATAGCAAAGAACCAGTAAATATATTATTTACCTGTACGACGAGAGTCAGTACAAAGCTGGTAATATTGTAATTAAAGCTAGAGTAGAATAATTAATAGTGAATTACCTCTCACGTAGTTCGTAGCAAAGAACCAGTGAGAGAAAATTAGGAGAAGATGGGATCAATAATCCCATCGTGAGTCGCGCCCACGTGTGGACGCGTAGCACGATGTACATATCCTAACACTCCTCCTCAGCATGCTAGATGCGTCCAGTCAACCTACAATGCCCAGTATGGTACAAAATTTCCTGAAGAGAGGCTCTGGGAGAGACTTGGTGAAGATGTCTGCCATGTTCTCGGAGGTGTGTACATAGGTGAAGGTTAATTCCCCGCGCTCAACACAGTCACACGAGAAATGATATTGGACATCAATGTGTTTTGCACGAGAGTGGAATGAGGGGTCGGCCGTAAGGATTAGCGGTCCTTGGTTATCACAGCGGATGTCTGTCGCCTTCCGTTGCAAGAATCCGACGGCATGGAGTAACATCCGAAGCCATACAGCTTCCTTGGCGGCGTGACAGCAGGCCATGTATTCTGCCTCGGTACTCGACGTAGCCACCGTGGATTGCCGTTTTGAGCTCCAGGCTCACTGTGAACCATAGGTGTTCGGATGGGGTGAGTATTCTCAAGACCAAAACGGGCGGCCATTTTCTCGATGTACGTCTGTTGGTCCAATGAGATGGTTTTCTTCGCACGGTCTCGCGTTACTCGGATGCCAAGGATCCATTTCACAGGGCCAAGGTCGGTGATCTCGAATTCGCCTTTTAACTCATCCTTGAACCTTCGCATCTCGGGTTTGGAACTTGCTGCGACGCAAAGATCGTCTACATGGACAGCCTGTCAGAAATGAGAGAGGATTCGCCGTTCCGTCGATGTGAGTAGAGGCTATGCTCGACCGAGATCCGTTTGAAGCCTAATTTGGTCATGGCGGCGTGAAGGCGGCGATTCCACGATCGGCTTCCTTGCTTCAGACCATACATTCCCCGCTTCAGTTTCCACACCCACTGCTCCTTCCCCGGCACCTCGAAACCTTTCGGCTGCTTCTGCCATATCTCCTCCTCAAGCAATCCGTTATGAAAGGCCGTCTTGACATCAATGTGGTCAAATTCGTAGTCAAGTGTCACGCCGGCGTGGAGGACCATTCTGAAGGACTCGAAACGAGATGTAGGTGCGTAGGTCTCGCGGTAGTCTTACCCAGCCACTTGAGCACACCCCATGGACACTAGACGCGCCTTGAATTTCTGGATCTCGCCGTCGCTACCCTGACGCCTCAAGGGAGATGAAAATCTGGCAAAAGAATTCTAATGTGTCTTTGCACATGTCGTGCCATCCGTGCTCCATTTGAATGTTCTGAGTGGACCTTCATCATAGTGCAGGAGCATTTTCCTGATGGCTAAAAGGGAGAAAAATGTAGACAAGTATTCACCGTCAGTGTAAAAATGCGTTGTGAAGTGGGCCCCAGTGTGCAACCATTCTCCTCCACACAGTTATTTTCCCTTCCAAAATCACCCCGTCCCCTACTCGGCCAGCCATATCTGGCAACCGCAGCCATCCAAAATCCTTCAACCGTTGCCGATCGCTTGTTGTTGCAGCAATATAGATAAATCATCATTCGGGAATGTCCATCGATGCACCCATGGACGTAGAAACCCCATGGACAGAGTTCTTCATTGCCGTCAATATGCCAGAGGGCATTTGCACCTCGCACGCAATATACCTTAGACCGGTCGATCTGGGATTGAATTTGGATGACGAGCGCCGGCACCGCCACATATCACGTTTGATGCCCCGGACATTGCCGAAAGTCACCGAAATCAAATGCACAACAGGCCACTTGTACTCTGCTGAAAAATATATGAAGCAGAAATGCCTTTTCTGATATAATGTATGATCTGTAAATTTTTGGGGCTTTTAGATTCATGCCTTGATGCCTTGGCCCATGATTTTAATTACTTTCACCACTAGTTGACTGATCCACTCCCAGTAAATTTCCAAATAAAATCTGGGATTCACATATAGCATCTACGTAGTCATTTAAGCGTTTTGAAGCGCTGAAACCACTCCGGATGCACTAGAATACAGATTCTTTGAGTGCTTTCGGCGAAGTTCGGGGCATCAAACGTGATATGTGGCGGTGCCGGCGCTCATCATCCAAATTCAATCCCAGATTGACCGGTCTGTCTATTGACAGCTTGCTCCATAGACAGATCGGTTACCGGTCTAAATATACCTGCCGTTTGATAACACCGTCCCAGCTGCAGCTCCGTTGTAAACTGTAATGCAACATGGTGAAGATATACTCACCAAATGATAACCCCGAGAGTATCGACATGCCACAGACTGTCTTGGACCTGTTCTGATGGTAGATGAATCCCCATGGCCTCGAGATAGTCCATCAATATCGCACTCCCAGCAAGGGGGTGTTCAAGGATATACCTGAAACACATTCATCAAGGGCCTCGTCAGTTATTTCAGTGAACGGTCAACAGGCCGTAGAAATACCTGCCCGATCCATATGGTAGTAGAGTGTCCTTCATGCACACCCCATTGCATCTGCAACGGATTCCTAAGAATTCCCCATGTCATGGAGCTCCACTGCATGGGTGAGGTCAATCAGATAGCGAGGACGGCCACCAGAACTGAGGCCTGTCCTCGTGCCAACGTTCCAGGGTGGAGGCGGGGTGTCAATAAAGTGTTGAAGCCGTAACTGAACATCAAGAATAAGCTTTATAAATTTGGTCGATTTCCTGCGATGAAAGCCAGACGTCCAGAAGGTTGGCTAAAGGATAGTGCATGGCGCTTAGCTGGTGCAATGACTGTTCAACATAGAGTATTTCCACGCTGGGTATTGAATTGACAACAAACTTGGCATCCCAGACAACACGATCAGAGTGCATCAAGAGTTGGTGAGTGGGATCATCGATGGGCATGGAGGTGAATGGTGATTATGACAAACAAAAGAGCAGATTAAGAGTAGAAGCATGGTAACCTACCCGGTTACCGGAATCTTTTGGGGCTTCTTTCATACTACGATAACAAATTGGGCTTTGGGGCTCCTTCATACCTACGATAACAAATTTGGTGCAGGTTCAAAGACAAAATAATTGTAGTGATTTTGCAGATAACCAGAAGACAGGTACATCATTGGGTATTCTCACAATATGCAGTCCATAATTGCCTAAGTACTAGGCCCCCTACGAATGATTAATCCCTAAAGGCTAGGGGCCCCCAAAATCCACCGGATTCTCAGCCAAAGCCTAGACTCTAAGGCAGAAATAATATTTTTGTGAGCCAAAAATATTATTATTTGTCCTGGTGTTTAGGATCTAGCCTGTCATGTATTGTGGGCATTGGATAATGTGAATTCTAGAAAAATTACTGCCTATGCTCCCTAATAGCAGCTACATAGAATATTATCTGGCCTAGATGCTAGGGGTGGGCTGGTCATCTGTATGCAAAATAATATTATACTTCCTAGGTGGCTGCATTCAGCTGATCAATGGAAGAATATTTTAGAACCCAGGAGCTTGGGCTTAGCTGCATGGAGAATAATATTATTTGCCCTACATACCTGGGCTTTATGACGTTCCAGGTGTTGCATAAATCAAAAGTGAATTTTTTTTTTAGCTTTTCGAATTTTTTTTCCCTAAGAGCTCAGAATACCCCTATATTACATCCTAGTACTTGCACTTGCCAAAAGTATTGGCATATGGTGGTTCTCATTGTTCTGGGTAGCAAATGACTCCAAACAACTTGTGGACTGAAAATATGAGGGAATAGAAGATATTCCTGCATGTTAACAAATTACCATATAAGGTAATTCTAGAGATATAAGCCATTTTTGGCCAGAATCTGAAATTGACTTTTTGCACAGGCATTGTGGGAAAAAATGACCCACATAGGCAAAAAGTACTCGTTGAGTAGTGCAGAATAGCATTTTGAACCATATCAATATCTCATGATTTTGGCTCACAATTGCGGCTGGAAAATGGTGATTTTGGCCATTTTTTGCCAATTTTGATCAAAATGGCCATTTTGTACTCATGACTGTGAGTGCAAATCATGAGATATTGATATGGTTCAAAATCCTATTCTGCACTACTCAATGAGTACTTTTTGCCTATGTGGGTCATTTTTTCCCACAATGCCTGTGCAAAAAGTCGATTTCAGATTCTGGCCAAAAATGGCTTATATCTCTAGAATTACCTTATATGGTAATTTGTTAACATGCAGGAATATCTTCTATTCCCTCATATTTTCAGTCCACAAGTTGCTTGGAGTCATTTGCTACCCAAAACAATGAGAACCACCATACACCAATACTTTTGGCAAGTGCAAGTATACTATATATGTGTAGCTTTCCCAATACTGAAGAAATTGGGCCATATCTGAACAAAAACTGGTGTAAAAGGCAACTGCGGCCTTGCAGGCCGGCCATACACAGCCACTATGTCAATGATCCAAGTCTGTGCTCTTTCCCTCTTGAATCTTCCCCTTGCATCTCTGGCCTTCCTCTTTGTTCTCGGGGATCTCTGGTGGCATTCATTTTCTCGCTATATCACAGACTTTCAAAAAATCACGAAAATGTCAAATTTTTCATGCCTGATTAAGAAATTTGTGACATCTGAAATGGGAGTGCAGCTGAGAAGACATGGCAGAAACTGAATGAGGACATTATTATATTATTGCCAACGGTCATACAATCAGTTCCAGTGTGATGTGACATGACGTGACACCACGTGTCCAGGCCTTGGCCTGGACACGCTGTGACAAAATCACATGATTTGTGACCATTGAACTCTTTCACGAACTAATGGACACGCATTAGGCATGACCAAAAATAACCAGAAGAACATACCAGTTCCATTAGCGACGACCAAATGTGCCTTGGTATTCATTTTGTACCTTATGTGTCAAATCGGGTTTGTTTCGCTCGTAAAGCTCAAGATTTGAGGAAGTCTGTAACATGGTGAGAAAATGAATGCCGCGAGAGAGATCCCCAAGAACAAATAGGAGGCGGAAGGCCAGAAATGCAAGAGGAACCTGGAAGATCAAGCCAAGAGGGAAAGAGCACAGATTCGGATCATTGATGTAGTGGCTGTGTATGGCCGGCCCGCAGGCCGCAGTTGCCTTTTACATCGATTTTTGTTCAGATATGGCCCAATTTCTTTGGCATTGGGAGAGCTACACATATATAGTATACTAGGATGTAATATAGGGGTATTCTGAGCTCTTAGGAAAAAAAAACTTCGAAAAGCTAAAAAAAAAATTCACTTTTGATTTATGCAATGCCTGGAACGTCGTAGGGCTTGGCTGATCAGTGGCTCACCAGCCATAATATTATTCCACCTAGCTACTTGGGTTTAGCTGATCCAGAGAAGTAATATTCTACAGCCTAGACTCCTGGGCTCAGCTGCATAATGCAGGAATATTTTTTGTCCCAGATGCATGGGCTTGGCTGAACAACCTTTCAGGAACTAAAATATTATTTTGCCTGGTCACTTGGGTGCAGCCCACCAGGACCAAAAATATTGTACAGCCTGGAAGGCTGGTTTCGGCTGCATTGTGGGGAAATATTATTCACCCTTCATGGCTGGGCTCAGCTGAACTAGGTTTCAGCAGCTGAAATATTATTTGGCCTAGCCACCTGGCTTCAGCTGATTCACTGGAATAATATTCCACAGCCTAAATTCCTGGGCTCAGCTGCACAATGCTGGAATATTATTGGTGCTAGATACATGGGTTCAGCTGATCAGTGTCAGAGCAGCTATAATAATATTTTTTTTTAACCACCTTGCCTCAGCCAATCTATCAAAATAACATTCTGCAGCCTAAAAGGCTGGGTTCAGCTGCACAGTGCAGGAATATTATTTGCCCTGCATGCCTGGGCTTGGCTGAATGAGCTTTCAGCAGCCATAATATTATTCTGCCTGACCACCTGGCTTTGTCTGGTCTACTGGAATAATATTCTACAGCCTAGATACTTGGGTTTGGCTGCATTGTAAGAATATCATTTCCACAGATTCTTGGGCTTGGCCTGTCAGTCAGAATATTATTGTGCCTGAATAGTTGGGTTTAGCTGATCACCCCTGTATACACAGAAGAAGAAAAAGAAAAAACCACTCTCAGCGAGTTGAACTTAAGACCACTGGACATATATTTGTCTGAACACACCCAGGCATATACCACTACATCATATCACCATGTCTTTGCCTACCATTTATGTTGGGTAATCTCATGACAGGTCTTCCTTCAGCATTCTCCCCTGATGCCACAGTTTCGGTCCAGATGGTAAATCTGTGTGAAAAACCGGAGATAAGCCTGACATGCGACTGGCCGATACAAGGACGTACGAGAGCAGTCTTTTTTCCAGCAGCTTTTGTCATCAATGATGCGCTATAATAAACCCCATGCATATGGACGGTGACGGTCTTCCACAGGGTGCGGGAATTATTCAAGAACAGTTTCGAGAAGTAGATGACGATTTTGGATTTGCCAAAGGGCATCAGTTGAGCTAAGACCCACAGGGACACTCTCCTTTGGCGGTGGTCGATGGAATCTAGTGCCCCGGAAGGCGGGTTTGGGTCTCGGCCTAGGCCGCTTGTGGCGGGAGGAAGATGATTCCAGGGGAGTTGAGGTGAAGGACTCGGGTCGGGGAGGGAATTCCTCTGGAGCCGGTCGATTCTCAGGGTACGGAAATCTGGTACGTTCTGTGAATGGACCTTCAGGTGTTGAGGGCTGGAATCTTTTTCGTTCCTCGGGGGCTAACCTCGAACATAAGAATATGATTATGCTTCAATGAAAGAACAAATTCGGGTCAAATTTGTGCACGGATGGCACCTCATTGTCGCACTTTGAATTGGTATTATTTTCTATCTCGTACTGGTTTGTAGTGGGATATGTGTAATTCCTACAGACCCAGGATCAGACAGAAAGTTGAATATCTTACGAGGGCTCTGAGTCTACTGCGAGTTAGAAGTGCTTCTGCTGCGTGTATTGTAATTCTTCTGCCCACCGCCACCTTCACCCGCTCCACTGTTGGGTGCCTGCTAAAGAAGGAAAGATGGGTCTACTGGTAGACCGAGAGGTGCCTAGGTCGTGCCGATAATACCGCCGAGTCGTATAGCAAATTCCCGCCTAGTTCAGGACAGATATGGCTCTAGGAGTACAGCTTCAGTAGAACAAGAATAATATAAAACTTAACTCGGCCCGCGTAGAAACTCAGATGTGCGCAAGAGAAATCCGAGTCAGAACGATTGGGTGGTAGTGGTAAGAGGGATAGAGAGAAGGTACATGCAGGGATGGCTGCCCGCGTGCTCGTGCGACACCAGAGCCCGCAAGCGAAATGAAAACATAATATGTAACGTACGTAAAATGGCTGTTGTAAATCCCTCAGCTAAATCACCTCCTCAGCGAACTGCACACCGGGAGACACGCAAATACAGATAGGGAGACGTACGCTGCCCCGCTCAGCGCCGAAAATGGGTGCCCAAGCCATCTCGTAGTCAATCCCCAGCGCGATCCGAGTGAGCAATTGCGTCGGCGTTGATCTTCGCGTCAAGAATGCTACGAAGGAAAATACAAAAGGGGAGAGAAGATCGAACTCGAGGCACAGAGTAATTACGTGGTATATGATCGCCGTCGGACCGGTCCCGATTCGAAGGTGCGAATTATTAGAGTCTTGATGAATGAAACGGTTTATTGTGACTGAAAAGAGACACAGTGAGTATAAGCGTGAAAAGAGACTGAGAAGCACGATGGGGAGCTAAAACAAAAAGAACTGCGACGGCGTTTCCTAATTCGGTTGACAGCTCGGATCGACCCAAAATGGGAAGGCGACGAGCGGGGCAAGTCGCACTTCCACACTGCGTACCCTGTAGCGGTGGTTAGCAGATTTTATTGACGGACGCGAGTGACAAACATACGATCTAACTGTTGGGAGCTTTTTTTCTTGCCGTGACTCTGATCACAACTCGTCTCAGTATGGCAAAGCGCGTGAGTTAAAAGACCGTACCTTTTTCCAGTTCGTCATTTTACGTGCAATGTCCTGGCAAAATCCGGCAAACAGGTCGTAGAGCCCCTGGTACTAATGATGCGATACAGGAAGGTATCAAGAAGCTCCTCAACGACGAGCAAGAACCCCTCGATGCCGTGCGCACTGACAAGGAGACGGTTCTCACTAATCACACCATTCGTTACACCCAAGTCAGCATTCAGGCGCTCCGCACTTGTCGCTCCAAAAGTAAGTTAAACATCATCCTACAATGTATATAAGTATTTTAAACCCCTAAATAGCCCATAAACTCAAGCGGCCCCCTCGGATCTTAAGGAAGAATGTCAAAGCTGATGTTGGTGCGTTGATGATCAACGGAACCCCCAACTGACTGCTATCAAGATTTTGGAACGAAAAGCGCAAAAGTACCTCTGTTCAGCTATGATGAGATACCTATACTCATCTACACTCACCCAAACTGACCTACACTGACCTATGCTCGACCAGACAGACCACGTCTACGGATCTCAAACTCACCTCCACAGAGGCTGCAGGAGCTGGCCATTCCTGGGCAAAATCTCTATCTAGGACCCTACACAAGGTCTGTATAGTGACCAAACACAGCTAGATTGACCCTAGACAAAGTTAGACTCACTGAGTCTAGGTGGGCTTGGAACGCAGTGACTCGAAGCAGGACAGGGATGATTGTTAACAACCCGGCCCGCGATGCAGATATAAGCGAAACCATATTCCTCTGCTGTTTCCACCAAAGGCTGGCCCTTGCCCATTCATGGCTGGACCCCGGAACCAAGGTATGGGGACACAATTCTATGATAGCAGCATTTGATAGGATTGCAGGTGTCTGGCAACGCCACGTGCACTTCGCTGACACTCAAAACATCAGCCCCCGCACGGGCGAATCGATCGCCTCCACCACCGTACATGCGACACAACTACGATGACGAGGACGTATCATACACATTCATCACACAAGACATTGTTCTGGAATTGAGAGCGGAGATTGAGCACCACATCAAAATTGCGGCCAGGGCAGAACTCCCCTCACGTCTCTGGTTTGTCTCCGGAACCCTGATGGGTGTTACCATGGCACTGCTGCTTGTCCGGTTCCGATGAACTTGGACCACATACTGTCTTAAAACCTGTTCATACATTGGAAACTCTGCATTGGCATATATAATTTGGGGAATAGGGCCGCTGCTCTGCACGGCATGCACTCGTACCTACATTTCTTGCCCTTTATAACTCCACACATTGTCCAAAAGATGCTGGAAAGTAATTCAACAAGGTAATTCTAGTCGACAATCTGATTTGGTGGACTGATTGATATGGCCCCACTCCATGTCCAGGTTGCGGGCAATACTGTATATGAAATGTTTATGATACGGGCAATCCGCCAGCAGATCACGTGCAAGGCCAAACAGAACAGCAACAACACGCTTCCATCACCGTATCAATGGGCACCGCATTCTGACTCCAGTACGATCCTTGTCCCTAGAATTTCATTCAGGACTGATAGATATACTGACCAAGGGCCGGCTTCAGATCAATTTTGGTAACACCATGTCATCTCATCAGTGTTACTTGCTTGTTACGGTGCAATCGAAACTCACAATACAACACAATCCACATGTGCCGAAGTTACAGCCGTTTGCAAAAGTAACTAGGGATCCGCTGAAAGCGCAAGGTGCTCGCGAAGCTGTGTCCGCGTAATCACGCTTATACCTTTCCTTTTTTGGGCGCCTTTTTTTCGTCGCCCGCTTGCCATGATTTTGGTATGAGCCGATTCGCGCCACTAAAGTGCATCTTCTGGTCTACTTTTCATCGTGATTGACCTAGAATTGAATGTGTTTGAAGTGATTCTTTCCCCCAAGGTCCGTCAGCCACCTACAAACGCCTTTGTTCGTGTTTGCTGCAAACTCTATCCCTCTGCCTCATCACGTGTTAGGGTAGATTTGCTCGCTTCGCTCGCAATGACACTTGTCTAAAAATAGTAAGAAGAAAGCAATTTAACACACCAGATCTCCAAGCTAATTTCTTGCTCAATTCTCAACGGATTTACTTGTGAGTGGGCGCGTTCGAAAGCAGGGAGCCGGGGCTTCCATTTAGTACCCAACTTGCCAAGTAGAGTATGTAATTTGAATGATCGAAAAATCCGGCTGACTGATTTGAACCAGACACGGCAACAGCTATATTTCAGTCAGTTCCTGGCCGATTGACATGAATCCAGATGATTACTGATGGCATGATCAAGGCAAAGCTCTTGGAAATAATACCTTTTGGTTTTATCCCACGGCAACCTGTGAGGAATGAATATTCAGTACTGGTTAATAATTCCATTATTACGGGTGGCCATCATGTGTACTTCATTTCAAGCATGCACACCAATGATTGCCTCGATTTCAGCTTTCAGAATCATCTGGATTTATGTGAATCGGTTTGTTGGTGATGGAGAAATCAATGTTGCCGCGTCTGGTTCAAACCAGGCAGCCGGAATTTTGGGACATACAAATTATGTAATCTAACCAACAAGTAGGGTACAATCTGAAAGCTCTGGTTCCCCGCTTTCGAACGCATCCACTTTCATGGAAATCCGTTCAGAAATGAGCAAGAACAGAGCAAGGAAATCTGGTCTGCTTAAATTGCTTTCTTTTATCTATTTTTAGAAGAGTGTCATTACTTTTGCAAACTGCTGTAAATGTTTGCAATGCAAATATTTTAAACCACAAAATACCTTCCCCCAAAGACAAATTTGGACTGTTTGAAAAAATGTATGACGTGTATGGTAAAGCTGGAGGAGTGCCAGAAGAATAATGCCAAACATGCCGCCAATAAGGAGAATGAACATGCAAATACTGGTAAGGCTTCTGAGTCTCAAACAGATTATTGCTATGGTCTGATTCCATGAAACCACGCTGTCGTGGGCCAACTTTACTAGGCTTCTTAAGAAGCACAGCGAGAACCCATTCGAGCTCGAGATGCTCCCAGGGGTGCTGGATGAGAACAAAAACAAAATCTTGACTGATGATAGCTCCCAAACAGCTAGGCTTGTGAGGAGCCTGCCTATAAACTGCAACATTTGGGCAATCCAGATGCTGTAGGCAGGTGGGTACTTCTTGTGCTGTCAACAGGGTGAGGCCAGAGTTTTGAATTTAAGTGGCTATTTCAATTCCAGTTCTAAACTAAGAAACCAACACAAGGTAGCAGAGCAATTCCGTACCTTGTAGGGCTCCTGTTGGGTCCAAAGTTTTTTGACTATGGTAGGGCATCATTAGTCTCTTATAAACAGACGCTATAACAATTAAACTCGTACCTCGTTTGTTATAGTCTGTTGTAAAGATCGTGGCAGCGATCGCTAGCCGCGTTATTACAAATCATCGGAGTTTGAAAAACTTCCCACGTCTATTACAAGCAAAGCTGACGCGTCTTCTCGCGTTTCTGCCATCTCCTGCGACTGCATCCAGCTCAATTTACGCGTATTATTGCTCTAAACTTGACTGGTGTCTGTAAATGAACGGTAATCTGTCCCAACAACCCGTGACATGTATCCAACTCAATCCACTGGGTGTTCAAAGAGAGAGCCCACTGCAGCCGCTCGCCAGCCCGCTCGCCCTTTGAGCCCACTCCCACTTATCGTTTTCCTATTTCCACATGGTCTCCGTCCCCGCACGCACACGCTTGTGAGAATAGTGTAAACTCGGTGGCTGGGTTGCTTCAGAGGCTCAAGTTGTTGGTACGCATGAAGAACGTAGTCGCCATCCGCTGCAGCAGCATTGTAGCAGGAGGGGTGACGAGCCGGGTGTATGCAAGAAGGAATGACACGGTGGAGGGAGGGACGAGCCGAGAGAGAGGGAGTGTGATCAAGGCAGACGTGAAGCAGGAGGGGGGGATGGAACAGAGTGAAGGCGGGCGAAGGTACAAGGAAATGGTAGGCAGGGGTGCAGTGAAGGCGCGGAAGTGACTTGGAACGGCGAGCGCAAAGGTGCAGCGCAGAAACGGGAGGAGGGTGAGGGAGAGCAAAAGCAATGGCGGGTAGTAGAAAACAGTAGACTGAGAGAATTTGCGCCCGAGGTCGACTGAAGAGCTCCTGCTGCGGGCAAAGGTGGGGAAGCCGGAGTGTCGCAGAGTCATATCTCTCTTCCATCTTGCCGTCAGATTCCGCGACGCACGAGATTGTGATATCTATAAATCGAAAAGCAAGTTGGACCTGGCGCCGAACGGGGCGTTATTCGAGCTGGACCGAGGGCAGCATACCGGGATCGTGCGAGCGACTAGAGCGATCCACGACGAAAGAGAGACAAATTCCAACCTGAGTCTAGCAGCAGACACAGAGGTGACGGGGAGAGCTGAGGGGAGTGAAAGTTATTAGCGAGAGATGGAAGGAGATGCAGAGCAAGGATGAAAACGATGAGAGAGCACAACGGTGCGACAGCGCCGTCCTTCCTCCTGAGGACGCGCGCTCACCACCGCTGCGCACTCGAGCTCGTCCACGAGAAATCGATGGCAGGAGCCCACAGTTGACCTCGGCACATCTTCGCATGGTGCTCGCTTTGTGACGCAGGGCATGCTAGCACCGCCTTTCACGGCACAACTCGGCGCTCGATAGCCAGATTCCTGCCACGCCAGACCCTCCTCATCCTCGTTCCTGCACACCCCATCCGGGCTTCCGTCCAGCAGGGAGTGGGATAGAGCATCCCATGGAGCTCCTCGCCGATGCCATACATACTGGCGGTGGCAAGAAGCAGAAAAAGACAGAAAGAAAAGAACGTAAAAAGGCCACTGACTCACCGGAAGGTTACTACCCGTACCCATTCGTCGGCTCCGACGTCCCATTCATTGATCAAATGCGCCTCGTCGACAGATCCGTAGGCAATATTTGCGCGATAGAGAGCGTATGCCATGATTTCTCGCCATGCTTTGTCGTGCAGATGCTGGAGGTCAACGCAGATTACATTACATGTCTTGCCTTGACGGATAAAAAGCGTCGATTTTTCGCCTCCAGTGACCATAAAATATAGAATGCTCTCTCCGTCGATGGCGCGTGTAACGAGATTGTGCTGATCTGCCCAGAGGTCGTTTTTCCAACGTGGTAGAAGCTTCTCGACAATTGTAGCTATCGTCTGTCGTCCTTGAGGGTGGGCCAGCGATACCGAGGCGCCATGGACCGTGACTAGAGGCGAGGGAAGCCAGTGGAAGCGAAGACGCGACGGGAGAGTAAAGAGAAAGGCCGTGGGAAACTAATTGAAAGTCCGAAGATTTGTAATAACGCGGCTAGCGTACATGATCGCGCGGTTAACTACAGACTAGGGCATCATATCATTCTATCAACAGATGTATTTGTGCAAAGACCTCCTGTGAAGCCCTCAAACTGGCAATGTTTTGTGGTAGCAGCACCCAGCCTTTGTCCCTTGACAACTGAAGATCCCATTCTTCCTGTAGGTATGGCGCTAGCATATACCAATTCTGTTGCATTCGGGGTTGTCAGTGTCTCTGATGACAGATATATAAGTTAAATCACAAAAATATCTACCCCCAGAACTGCAATCAATCATGTTGAAGTGTTGCAGAATGCTGTTATCTGAGCATATTTTAATAACCAAATAAAGTTTCATTACAGCTGTTTGCAAAAGTAATGACACTTTTCTAAAAATGATTAAGGGAAAGCAGCATTGTAATGGTCAATGATTGACTGTCAATAGAGGTCAATGATGCAGACTGGTCAATGTTATTTACCATGTCAATGACTGGTCATTGACAGTCTGTTCCATCAATAGAAAATAGTTCCCACAGCTGGGGACGCGTTTTGCATCGCGTCTCTTCCTACTAGTCTCTAGCTCTTTCACAACCTTCTTTCATGCACATAAGCCTTGTTTCTTGCAAGATAATGCCTCCTCAAGACTTCCCTATGCGAACTATTTGGCATGTAATATCTCAAAGGCTTGATATCCTGGAGACGATTATGGACCAAAGAATCTCCTGAATGGAAGTCAGTGTGCAATGCGAGGTTCACTCAAATGTGGACTGATTGACGGATTTTATCAGGAGGTCTTCCGTAGAATCCAAGGGGCTTGTACTGACGTGGGGCAATTTGAAGGCGACCCAGATGAAACATTCAAGGACAGGAATGATAATGAGAATGTTGAGGGCAATGAAAAGAGGCCGGAGACCGTCAAAGCGCTATCAAAAATGGAAGAGGTGCATCTCTCGAATCTCATTTGCCAATTTCTAATACATTGGTACTCAGGGGCGTACATGGGGACCAAAGGAGATGGGCGGAAGAATGGACCCATAACTCCACACCCAAAACAAAAGACCGTTGGTCAATTTGTATCTTTTTGATCAGTGAACTGATACGGAACATAGGATTTCGTAGTGAATATATCCGATGCCTCGGATGCCGGATCTGAGGAAGAAACGAGAGTCCAAGGAGCTGTGAAAGCCTCCCCCAGAAACGTTGCTTCAAGGGAACAAACGGTCGCACATCTCTGAGTGTCATCACGCGGGTCTAATCGTCATTCAGGGCACCAAGATGCAGGCAGCACAATCGGCGCTCAATCTCCAGGCAGCGAAGATGCCAGTCTGTGTTTGAGATTTGCGTCCCTGATTGACGAACTGAGCGAGATTTTCGCAGAAATCTGACAAGGAAGGGGTCCTTTCCCAACACACGGATTGTGTAGTGGACATGAACTCCGACTCCGAGAGCAATAAGATACCGCAGCAGCCCCCCATGTCGGCTCGTCCACTTACCTCCCACTTTCTCTTCTGCATCCCAACTTTGTTCCAGCAGCAACTCCAGCACCCGAATCCACCCCACGTCGGTCTCATAACGTGTTTCGTCGCCGTTGTCTAGCACCTTCCGCCTTAAGTTTTCACTTGGTGTGCTCACGCTGACCTACCAACTTCGCTAGCCAAAGCCTCAGCTTACAGTCAGAGTTACGTCCAATCCGTCCGGCGTTGTCACAAGCTCACCTTTTTACATCAGTCCTTACAATTTAATGTGGCTTCCAAGTTCCAAGTCAAGGCGAGCTGAGGGATGTTACGATACTCCACCGTTGTTGCAGCCTAGCAAACTGCACGCTGGCTGTCTGCTCGACAACCTGCATCACCCACATCACCGCCCAACGTCAATGTCGCGCGTAGTTTTACCTGCTGTCACCGTTTAAAGCCAGTGCTATCACCTCATTCCCTGTACGTGTGTTTCCTTTCCCTGTCCTTCGCTATACAACTCACTGTCAGTTTCTTGTACTATCTCAGGTTTCACAAATGCACACGCCTTGCAAGGATTATACCAGAGTTCCTCATCACCTGAGGTACTATACATTGCAGTATTAACTTAGCACTCACTGATCAGTCTTTTGTTCAATAGGCCCTCTGCGGTTTCCATTACGTTTTATTGTTACTTCGAGGTCTTCGAGTGCAAGGGTTGGCGGGTCAGTATAGTAGATACAATATTAGTACACATTAACCGTTCTATTAAGATGTACTGCCCAATTCGTTGGGGAATGTTTGGCTCTATCCCCTTGGGGCCTACTCCATTTCGCGCTCTCTGTGCAGCTGCTCGAAACCTACAGCTTCAGATTCTTTTAACTGTCTCTCCCATCATCTTCGAAGCTTCCTGATGCTGTACCAGTGCTGTGTTGCCGTTAACGCGCGGCCTGGCCGACGGAATTTTTAGCTCTAAAATGAACTGCGCTGTTCATTTCCCACCGGCTTGAGATGACGACGGCATGCGGCAGATCCGTACCATGAAAATCCTGAACTGCGGCCAACGAGTCTGCCTTGGGATTGTTCTGGTTAGCAGGCTCATCAGATGCCAGTGGGCTCTGCCTATGACGTGTAGCCCATTTTTAACCGACCCAGTGGTCGTGAAATATCCTGCTCAATGCTCGCTCAAAAGGAGAGCCATCTGACGTGAGTGCGCTTCCTTCCCCCCGCCATCATCCCCCATTCACCCGCTGTTCTCCCCCCTCCGCTGAACAGTTGTCCTTGGATAAACCAAACCCGCTGCAAGATATTGGTGCTCTCCTGCCATCCTGCATCTGTCCTGCCCGCCTCAAGTCGACACAAAATGGCCATCCCCGGATGATTAAGCCCTCCGCAAGATACGGCGGGCATCAAGACAGGACTGAGCAATGCTCATTCCAGACTTGGGTGCAACCTCGCTCGAAACTTGCTATGCCCTTTCCCTCCATCGCACTAGCAATCTGGTGTTCGCCGACTGTCTTTCATGAATCAAAGTTTTCGCAACATTCAGGTAATTGTCAAGACCCACGAGCATCGACACCGCGGCAAGACTACGCAATGTTCTCCAGCAACTTCGCTTCAAAGCTCTATCCTTGGCCTGGAATTGAATGTTTCTCAAGAGCGGAATTAATAGCGAATTTCTACGGCTTTCAACCGATGAATCAGTAAAGCTCCAAGCCCTCAAACAAAAACTATGAATCCTGGCGACATTGCCTGAGTTCAACTTACGACAAGCGCGTTCCCCGATGTCTTCTCCCGTGCGGTCCACACAATTGACAATCGCTCTGACTGTACTTGGTCTGCACCTCAAACCTTTCCCATCCAAGATGTCTGTCGAGTTGAAATTTTCCCTTGCAACTCCATTCAAAGTTCGAGGCTATCGTGTCCATTCAAATACAAATGTTTCATTTCTTCAAGTGCCCGGCTCGAACTCCGGTCTCAATCTTGGTCTCTCCTCTTCTCAAAGACGTCCATCCCGGTTCTGCTGGACTACAGCTCGAGCAGGTACGTGTATGCATACTTTACCCCCATTTCCTCTTGCATTGTGGTTCAGAATCCAGACCATTCATTTCGTTCACTCGCGCGTTCAACAGCAGTGCTGTCAACGCTATTCTGTGCGTCCGAATACACACCGACCTCCCGGCCTGGCATGGTGGGTGTCAATCTCGCGATGTACTCTATCATACGGCTCACAAAGTCTCATCGCAGGTGGCGCTCAATGTTGGCTTATTGGCTATGCTTCTTCCACGGCGCTCACAGAGGCCATCTTCTACCTCGAGCCGTTAGCTAACTGCGACAGCCGCAACCATCAGATATGTTGAATCGTTGTCTTTTCAAGTCTTATGGGTGGGCTTTTAGCTTCAGGTGCGTTCAATTTAGTCCATATTCACATGAGCCTATTGAGCGACTCTATTATTTCCAAGTTCCCATTGGTTGCGAGTCTACTACTCTGCAGTTCCTTTCCAGGCTTAACCGGAGTACTCCGTGAATATGTTGTAGTTTTCAGTCTATTACACAAGTGTACAGTGTACCGTAGACTGGGAACAATTTCCCTTGCTGGGAAATAGATTTTGTAATCCAAGTGTGCCTTTGCTTCTGCAGTAACTTCATAAGTACTCGGTGCCTTACGCTTGCGCCGGAGTGAAGCGAAGGCACGTCTTGTCCCATGTAAGTATCTATGATGCAAATACAACTATTTCCGTTCTATTCTTAGTTCAACCCATCGCTAAGAGCGGGCATGGCATCCTATTCTGTTCCATTCAGTGCCAATTGGTTTCATTTCGCAAGAATTGTTCAAGAAATGTTTGAAATTTGGTAACAATTCTCAGGGACTGATCCATTTACAGCCCTTTGCAAAAGTAATGACATATTCTATAAATAAACACAATTTTAATGTGCCGAATTGCTGAGCCCATTTCTCACTCAATTCTCAGGCGTTTTCCTTGATTCAGAGCGCGTTCGAAAGCGGTTAAGCTGCGCTTTCTAACCGTACCCTATGCTCCGGATAATTGGAGAGAAATCAGATCTCTCAATTTCGCATCATATGTTTTCAGCCCTAACTTCATTCCACATTTATTCAGTCAATTTTGCACCGATTTCGATGATTATGCACTCATTCGAAAGGCAATATTGAGGCAAAGGCCTAGGGCATATAGCCTTTTGGTTATGTGATGAAAATGGCCCTCGGTAACGGAGTTTTGATACTATACAACAATTCCCTTATACAAGGAGCATATCAGGTGTACCGTACATTTTGAACAAATAGCCATTATTACCAGGATTCTAGCTTTCAGAAACAACCGGAATAAAGCAAATCGGCCCGTAATTGACTGAGAATCAACCATTGGCATGTGTGTTTTGAAACAGGTAGCGTGAATTTTGGAATGATCTATTATTTCGATTTACCCGGAGCGTATGGTACGGCCTGAAGGCGTATCTTAACCGCATTCGAACGCGCCCAAAATCAGGGAAAATGGCTGAGATTTGGATGAGAAATGGGCTCAGCAATCCGGCATATTAAAGTTGTGTTTATTTATGAAAAATTTGACGAGTTTCATTGCTTTTGCTGTAAAAATTTTCTGGCAATCTGTTCACTTAGCTGAACCCTTGCGCTATGACTTTCGCAATTTTGAGTAGCCTTGCATACCATGTTCTCAGCCGATCTTGACGTGGATTTTGCTGCACACTGCCGACTGCGTGAAAATCATGTTTTGGCTGCATAACGTTGGCATAGCGCAGAGGTCCGGCTAAGTGACCGGTTAGATCCCAGACTGTCACGACAGGACTCCCAGATTGGGATGTCGTGGCAGGCTGGTACTGAGACTACACAGGGCTTTGAGTATTGATGATGCCCCAGAAAGTGTTTAGTTTGGAAGCTGTGAGGGCAATATGTTTTGTGTTCAGTCTGTTTTTTCCTCTTCTGAAAATGGCTTGGAGACAGCACTTCGATATCTGCATGATATGACTGAACAATTTGGATCAGAGCGGATCATAAAAACCACAGGTATTGTGTCCTATTTTCACGAGTTGGGCACCGGAATCATAAGCCGGGTTCAACCGGTCATCACAATGGTCCGAGCAAATACAAGTGGCGCAACAAACTCACAACATTTCCTTAGGTCGATGGTCAGATTTTACACTAGTCATTGTTCGGCATGCTCACAAGTGGTGTGTTCTTCTGGCAGAATCGTTTGCCCGTAAGGCACGCAGAGAATTGGCCTGTGATAACCGTAAATATTCGTCTCGCCGTGGACCGGTACTCACAGGGGATATAGCATTACCAGAGGAATGTATTGTCAGAGACAAGTCCGTATCTCTAAGGTGAATTGACAGTACTGTATTCGTCTGGGTCATGCCTGGCGGCGATGGTATATTATCCTCTCAGGGAGCAAAAAGAAAATGGGAAAAAAAACACAAGCCCTCAAGGTAGACACATGATACACTCAGTGGAGTCATTTAAATTGATTATAGAGTCCGTTGGGGGCGAGAAATACGCGCAAGCCCGTTTCTCGGCTAAGCGAGCAAACAGGCTTGCCAAGCCGACCGGTGGGCTTGGGCTTTGATCTACACTTAAATCCAAGCCCAAGCCCGAACAAGCCCGTTGGCGCGGGCGCAAGCCCGCTTTGCAAGCTGAAAAGTGAAAAGATAGTCATTCATAATCCCTTATACTAGACAGACTGGAGTTAACGAGTACACGCGAGTACGAACCGCCTCAGAGTTTGAAGTCTTTGATAGGAGACTTGCTGTGTCTCCTGATCTCCCCCAAAGTGCCGGTTTCTTTTTCTGGGATGTTTGTTATGCTAATTTCAGGGTGCCGAAAGCGATTTTTTGAGAATTTTACAAGGAAATATGAGTGAATTCGAGCCCTTTCTTTGCAGGGCACTTGGTGGATCTGTGATGGAGTGACGGCACGCGACCACCGGATTTTACTCGGATCTTCGTTTTCAAACTCCGAGGCGGTTCGTATTAGGCTGTCTCGTAAATCCTAGCCTACATTGATGCAGATGTGCCGGCCTTGCTCTAGATCTACCGGGTTCTTGAATGTACCTGCAGTCCGAGCTTTGTATATCCTCCACCATCTTCTCCCCTTCTCTCTGCGAGTTCACGCCGCTGCCTCATCGTAGTTGCAGCCTTATGAATCCGCCCTTCAGCTCACCGATGTCCTGCACGTTTTCATATTTCCCCCACCGATTTGGCACTGTTGTCCCTGCTGCTAAGCATTCTTCAACGGCCTCCATCCTTTCTTCAAGAATCATGCAATTCTTGGTGGCCCTTTCAACCTTCATTCAAGTTACTCCCTTGCGGGCCATCAGAGCATGTAGAATTCTATCAAAGCCCTCAGTGCCTCAAGATTGAGTTACTTGCATCAGAGAAAGATCTCAAGGCCTTCTAAGTTCTGGCATAGTAACTTGAACTTGAACTTGAACTTGACCTCTATTTTGCCGTACCTGGCCCTAAGGGCTATGTGGCAGTACTACGAGGTATACTAGTCATGAGTATGTAAAAAGTAGCAGTATCAGGTAATCTATTTAGGTCCATTTTCTAAGTACGAGAGTGATCAAGAAATGAGAAATAAAAGTAGTAAAACCCACAGGGAAAGGCGGGAAGAGGAAGTAAAACATAAGAGATTGAGGGGATGTCGCACGCATGGTAAAGGTGGTATCCAGGGTGGAGTTACGAGAGAGGTAATAAATAAGTATAAGTATTTAAAGATAGAGTAAGGAGAGACAGAAAGAGAGAGAACAAGGCAATGGTAGACTCATCTAAAACGACAAGACTGTTTAACAAAGGCAATGACAGCCTTGAAGACTTTGGGGTTGTTGAGAAGGGAGGGGACATCCACAGTGCCTAAGATGTCGGCTTTGTATGAGGCGGCCTGGAGCGGAGGGCGTAGGTGTTCATAGGTAGGGCAGTGCAGCAGAAAGTGGACACGGGTCTCACTTGGCGCTCCACAGGACACGCAAGCCGGTGAAGGGGTGAGGCGACAGCGGTGAGCATTGAGAGCTGAAAAGTCCGTGCGAAGCTGGGAGATAACGGAGATATCGACCCGTGCGGCCGAGGAGTCGTATGGGGAGCGTAGGATGAGTGACAGAGGAGAGTGGTCAGCCTCACGGAGACCTCGACCAGTGGTAGACACTTTCCACAAACTCGTCCACCGTTCCAGGATCCAGAGGTCTACCTGGCGCATGCATGTCGTAAGAGAAACCGGGACGGAGGGGGACGGCTGGAGACGTGTGGCAGCCTTGGCGGCGTCATCGGCCGGCGTCCAGAGATTCGTGATACGCAGTGAAGGGAGATGAGTCAAGGCGGCGCGCACGAGTTTGTCGTACAGGATAGGGCGGAATTGGCCGGCTCGAGGACGCGTCGAGAGGACCGCATTCAGGCCTGCCTGTGAGTCTGAGACAATCAGAACACGGTGGCAAGAACCCAAAACTTGTAGTGTGGTCCCTGTACATATCCTCTCTGGTCCTCATATAGGTGCACTTGTGCAAGCTTGACACCTTTCCGGAGCTCTCCAATCCTGCCCTGTTCGGTGCTTGCCATTCTGTGCACCGTACGACTCGTTATCGCGATTCGTGATGCACTTGGTGCACAAATCACTCCAGCCATCGTTGTCTGAAAAGATTTGGCTGTTGTGTCGAAAGTTCACATTCGTCATCTAGGTAAGTGCTTGTGTCGCTGAGCACGCCCGTTATATGCCCAGGCCACGGTTGACGAGTGCTGGGTTTGCGTCTGTCTCACTGGCGATGGGTTAAAGTGCCTCGCAAGTGACGCCGCGGGATTTCCATGGGAGCGACGTATGTTTTCTTTCCCTTCAGCTTCTTTCGCCTACTCTCTCTCCATACTCACAATTATCCAGCCTCTACGCCAAGTGGCAGGAAAATATCATTGCCCCTCACATTCGCAGCGCTCCACATTGCCCCCCACCGCCGTGCGTCGGCTGAATTGGTGCCGACCCCGCCAAGTCTGCGTACATTGACCCTCGATACCGCCTTAATTGGACATACCCCGCGACTTCCCGCGAGCCTCCACATCTCATCGCCAAACACGCGCAGCCTGCCGTCCACGTTGGCTGCTCCACACCCACTCGCACTTCCCCAGCGCTACTCGCCGATTTACTTCCACGTCCCGCGCCCGCAAGCCGTGCTCCCGGTACCACATGCAGCGCCTCCCTATGCCCAGAGCGCCGTAGCGGTTGCCCAAAGCCGGCACCCTTCCCCCCTCCCCTCGACTGATTTCGTCCTTCAGCTTCAATGTACAGTGATGTATTTACATTACCATTTGTTCTATACAATCTTTGGTCTGCGTCTCCTTCCAGTGAGCGAAAATTTGTTAGCAAGGAGATAAAAAAGAAAATCTGCGAATAACAGGCAAAGCACGAATGCTCGGCCGATAAAGACGATGCTCCGCCCTGATCCTCTTCCCACCTTGGGCCTATCTTTGGTTGCGCGCAATTCCACCGGGAGAACTCCTGCAATGATTTGTGAGTAGATGTGACTTCAGATGCAATGTGTGCCCCCCAAGTGCGATAACCTCACATCTCCGGTTCGTTTGCTGCATTTCAGTGTCAAATGCTATTCAGTAACACATCCTACAACAAACTTCAGTATGCGATGGCCCAGGTGTGGGTCCGAGTGTTTCTTAGTCTTTGGTTCTCTCCTCTCATAACGGCCTGTGTATTCCTTTGCCAATTGTCTCAAGCACGCTTCGATACTTGAGAGAGAGAGAGATGAATGTGTGGCAAAATCCACCGCTCTCCCGGGGCGAGAAGCGGCCCAATGTCCATACGCCGTGTCTGGATGGCTATGAGGTAAATGAAGAAGAAAAATGGAGGGGGAGCGCGTAGGGCAAAAAGAGTGGAAGAAAGACGGCATATTATTTTGCGCGAAGGCGGCCAAGAAGGATTTAGAGGAATGTGGGATTTTTCCGAATATAGATCTGGAATGTGTCGGAAGACCAACGACCCGCAGCCTGTACAGTATGAGATGGAATGGTACCCCATCTTCGGCCAGAGCCGTTGCGCCACCAGCGCGCAAAGATTGCTCGGCATGATTGGAATCGGGGATCAGATGCCAGAGCCGTCGCATGAACCATGAACGCCCGGGGACTGATCCGTCAGCTCTGACCCACAGAAAAAGATGAAATCGGAATCTCTGGTCTCGGCTATCGAGGTAGCGACGGAAAACAGGTACAGTACGGGGCTGACATAAGAGCGCACATGCACCTATTCCTCTTTGAACAAAGTTAGCAAAAGCTGAAGTTCTGGGCGCTGTCTTGCGTGTGAGCTTTGCTCCGGCGCTTTAGGTTGAAAGCCGTTTTGATCTCCTCTTCTTTGAAGCGCAGGAAGTGCTCGACATTCGGGGAGATTATTTTGCGGAAGAATAATTCGTCAAATTCGCCCCCCATGCCTCCGAGACATGTCCTTGGACCATAGACTATAGTGCTCCTGGTGGAGATCCACATATGTACACTTGCCGAGCTCCGATTTGAATTTCAGGAGCAGATTATCGAAGACCGCGTCGTGCAGCCCCTTGAATGATTCCTACAGCAAAAAGCAGTACATTTGGAAGAGGTACTTCATGTGATTCTGGTGCGACGAATCAACGAACTGAATATGGTTTGACCATGAGATTGGATCATCCAAAGTTGGAGGAGAAACTGACCTTGAATATTTCCCACACGCGGCCAGTATCTCCCGCAGGAACAGCCCATGCCATTTTGATCTACTAACCAAAATCGAGCATTAAAGAAAATTTGGCTGTTGCGCAGCACCTAGTCTGGTGTTTACCGCGAGGGTCCGATCGTGTACCGCAACTATTACGTGATCTCATGTAAGCAAAGTCTGAGTCGCGAAAATTGTGCTTGAGGGACGTGTTATTTTGTCAGATTCTAGTGCAAAGTAAGTTGAATGGATTGTATCTAGACTTCTGTCTCTTTAGAATTTTGAGATATGTGGTAGAACCTGTTTTTGTGGAATCAGTGCTTGTGGTCCGAAGGCCGAAGAAGGCCGATGCACAGGTTGTTGAAAATACGGAGGGAGATCAATAAACTGCACTATAATTTTCTACTAGTTTCAAAATGTGTTATTAACACTGGTAGAGGTGAAATCTGGGCTACCAGAGGGTTGTGAATGCAGAAAACTTAAAAAAGAGTAAATGTTCGCCGTGGGTTTCGAACCACGGCTTACATGAGATCACGTAATAGTGCGGGTACGCGATCCGACCCCCGTGGTAAATCACAGACTCTATATAGCGAGGTACGAGCGTTGATATAGAGCGTCTGGCTTGAGAGACTACGCAGCACCTGATCATCTGTGAATCCTGGATGAACTTTTCGGGCGTTGTCAGTGGGTTTGGCAACGGGAGGAGCGTTCTGGTCATCCGCGGGATCGGTGATGCAGACAAGATTGGGCAGAGTCATGCGTCTCCGCGACTAAACTAGAGCTTCTGCTCGCGACCCAGGGGCTACCAACGGGAACTGGATTTGGGTTATCAAAACTAGTAAACTCAATCTTTCAGAAAGCTCTATTTATTTTATTCAGGGTCAATGATAGAGTTGAGATATTAGGAAAACTATGCGAAAGCTCATGAAAACACCAGAACTTCATGGCAGGATTTCATTTGAAGTGATTTGGTCAAGAAATGAGCCCCAATGGCTTGGGACAAGTTTTTTTTTGCTGCAACTGTACAACCCCCTCCTGTCCCGTTCCTTTGGGGATGGTTAAAATCACAATTTTGCTCTGGCCGGTTTCGGTTCTTACATGCCGCTCCACATGTCGCGTGCTCAAAGCCCTCTCAAAAGGGAGGCGTCTGTCTAATTACTTCCTCCTTCCCCACCATCTTCTAACCACGCCCAAGCGTTCTTCTGCCTCTCAATACCGTGTTTCAAGGCCGACTCTTCTGTCAGTCAAGCACCTAAACAGGACTTCACAACCGTCAAATCCAGGTCCCCTGCTCTTCCCCGCTCGTCAAGGCTCAAATCATGGTGAAGGCCTGCCTCAAAACTTGAGAAACTGAAGACTTCGCAAGATCAGCATGCCAGCATGCCAGGACCTCTCTTGGCACTGAAAAATTTCAGGATGTCCCGGAGAATCCTCAAATGCTCGAATGGGCCCGACTAGACGATCGAACAAGTCCATGGTCAAAACCGGCAAGCTCAAGCCCTTTCAAGTTTCGGAACCAAGGGATCCTCTTAACTGAGCTGAAAGACTCCTCCAGCCTTTCCAGATCGCCTGGGGCCGTGTCTTGATTTCTGTCCGCTACTGAGGGTTGTCCCTTTCGCCTCTGTCGTCCTTTTTATTGCCCCCACTTAACTCTTCCCATTCCCCATTAATGCACTGGTATTGAGCATTCCACATTCCGATACATTCTTCAATCTCACTGGCAATTTTGAAAACAAGTTGGTGTAAAACACAAACAATACATATGTACATGCTTCTTCATTGAATAGATGAATAATTCCAGGTGCAAGACCCACTCAATCAATTAGTTATAGTCTCTTCACCAGCGCCAATGATACACAATTCGGATATGCCCTAACTGTTGTGTTACAGTTACTCCAAATAGGTGACCAGTCATCCATCTGATCCCACCTGATGTATTGCAAGCAGGTTCTGGAACATGCATGTATACCGTTCTTGGAGATGCAGGAGGGTTGCCTAATCTCTTTTTTCAGCAAGACAGTGCATCTCTCATTGCACCAAGGCCATGTCTAAATGGTTGATGGTTCACAACATTCCAACTTTCCCCAATCCCTCATCCTCTCCAGATATCAGCTCCATTGAGCTGGTCTGGTTAGTGCTCAAGAAGTAATCTGTTCGCGCCCCATCCAGTCTACAAATTTTGTAGCGCTGCAGTACCCAATATTCGAGGTTTAGGATGCAATTCCATCAGCAGGCACTGACATTTTGATTGATAGAATGCTGAGAATTGTTGACACTATTATTGTGTCCAATGGTGGACAGAAAAAGTACTAATAATTTAATACATGTCCATTTATCTCTCTGTTCAATTTTCATGTGTTTCTTGATCTCCTTTAAACACTTAAAGCCACTGGAACTATATGACTGGTCACTTTTTTTTTTGAGTAACTGTATTATTACGCAGTCTCAACCCAACACTCACGGTGCAACTTCTAACAACCCATCACTATTGTTACCTCTTGATGGCTGAAGTCCTGCACACTCTGCTGTGCTTCTCCAGGTGGCTGCAACCATCTGAAGTGTCACCATCTGGCCTCCATGTACAATGTTGGTACACCATGAGAGACTATCCTGCACCCTCAGTTTTCAGGATTGATCTGTTGGCTTCAATAGATATGATCAGAGTAGAATTTAAATAGGCGATTCTGACAACAGTTCTAGACTTGATTCTGGAATTTATTTATTGTGGGAGAATTGTCATAATTCAGAATCATCTCAGAATTGTCAAATTGATGTAAAAGCACCTCCAGAGGAGCTTCTACAACAATTCTCGAGGCAATTACAATTCTCATAATTGAGAACCTTGACCATGGTAAATCTTGTGACCTGTGCTCATGGCAGATCATATGCAGAAATTGTCACTCAAGGTGGCCAACCAACTCAGTCATCTGAAGCTGAATGTTTGATGTCCAGGTTGAGAACAGTTGGGAATTTCAATTCTGCCTCCACATGTAATCCCGATTAGAGAATTTTCTGGAGGCAGTGCTAGGCCTGCTGAACCTGCCGATGACACCAACAAGTGTTGAACAAGTCCTTCACAAAGTATTTTGCACTCACATTGCTTCTCAGTGAAGTATTTCAAGGGAAACATACCTTGTATATTACGCAGATGCCTCGTATCAGTGTGCAGCTGTTTGTTCTCCACATGCCACTGATTCTGTCTTTCCCGGTATGCCTTGCCGAATGCAGCTACGCCTTCCCACCGATTTCTTCTCTCTCCGCTGCAATTCCGTTGGCTCCCAAACTCTGGATGCTTTCACTGCTAACCATTCTAGGCTGCTGGAGCTTGGGCCTGGCTGTCTTTCACTCTCTGAGCTGTTGACCGTGGTAACAACCTCTTCAGAAGCTGGATTCACAAGTGCTCTTTTGTCCTTGACTCCTTTCTATTCACGGATCCCACTCGCCTCTATTCTATGCATTGCTCCCAGCCTGGATGTGTTCCTCAACATCAAAATTCAGCTTTGGTGGTTTTCGACGGGCTGTACGCCAGGACACGCTGTCTATTTTGCGTAGATCACAAGCCCGTGAATGGAGCGATCGAAGACCGCTCAAAAGGGAGCCTGTCCAATAATGCTTCGTCTCTCACAACATCGTCCCCTCCCGCTCCCCTTTCGCCTTGGCTGATACTTGACTAGGAGGTAAGCCTGCTGCATAAATCTATCAAGCCTGGTGCAGGAAAACTGAGCTTCATACTTCGTATAATAGGCAGATGCCCTGAATCAAATTGCACCTCTTTACACTCTTCTATTTTTCTCACTCTCTGCACAGCGGCTCCTGCATGTCCATGCCATTTCCCATTTTATTTCCGGGGTTAGGCTCGTGATCAGCCTGCCTACGAGTGGCAAAATTGTGGCGAGCACTTTGCCATAGGCAGGCTGGTACAACTCGGGACAAACAAGAGGGCTGAGCCCGGAGTTTGAAATCTTTGGTGGATGCCGATCATCGGCATCATTGTGGCTGCGCAGTCCCATCAATTCTCAGTCAAATTTGAGGTTCTGGTTTGCGTATCCTAGGATGTTTTGCAAAATTCTGAGTAGACAGATTTCAAGATAAGTGTAGCTGAAGTCAATTCTATCTTTGGAGTTGTGTGATATAATAAAAATTGAGCTCAGGCTAACAGGGATGGAAACTTTCAAACTCCGGGCTCAGCCCTTTTGTTTGGCCTGAGTTGTACCAGTCTGCCTACGGCAAAGTGCTTGCCACAATTTTTTGCCACTCGTAGGCGGACTGGTTACGAGTCTATTCTGGGATATGCACGCTAACTTGTATATCAGAAAATAGCTCCGGTCCAGGGTGCTTCGCAGGGGATGGCTTGCTTTACTGTTGAAAACGTTATTTCGACCTCACTGTTCAACCGCTCAACTTCCGTTCAAAAGGGACCTTCTATGTTGCCTCCTTCCTCTCTCCAATCATCTCCCTACAGTATCTAATTGCACCGTTCGTCCCGTTTCACCCAGCTCTCTCTGTGATCAACGTAACCACCCAGATATGTGTGACCATGTAACCCGACACCCAGCTGTCCATGGAATGTCAATGCAGTTGGCATAGGAAAGCGTCAAGAATATTGCGAGTTTCAGTCCACATCCCTCTCCACCAAGATAAGGTAGGTTTTACTCTTCGGTTCATACACTGCTTTCCACCGACTTCTAAGCGATATCAGCGGGTCGGATCTCAATCTCTGATGCTCCCTGTGAGTCTGCTCGATTCGGGGTGCTTGATGTTTCCCTTTTGACCTCCAGGCTGAGGCTGTTTATTGAGCTGTCTCGAGATTGGTCCAGCATCCCAAGTCATACAGGTATATATCTATCTCGAACTCTCTCCCGCGCATTTCTCGCATTCCATCTTAGTTTGGCTTTTGCCGTGGTCTCAACTAAAGCAATGATATTCCGCTCAATGTCTCATCGTTATATTCAATGTCTGCGTCCGCGAAGGCAGCCCAACGGGCTTTTTGGGTCGTGAGTTGTCTCATCGCTTTTCTAAAACAGTAGTCCCATTGTCTAATTCACTACGTTGCGAGATTCGAACTCAGTGCCATGCACACCGATGGCGTCATAAACTAGCTCTGGAGTATCATTAGAGCTCCAGTGCTGAGACACAATGCGGTGAGAATTTTACATTCAGACGGTTTTCGTTCTGCGATAACGCTGAGTCAGACCTTCTAGGTATCGATGTCTGATTCAATTCCTGGCCATGTCACGCCACCTCAGCAGTGGACGTGTCCTCGCTGTATCCGCTCAATCGAATGTGTCTGATTTCCCTCCTGCGAGCAAGCTGCAGCGCCACGGACGCATTTCTGCCGTCTGGTGAGCGTTTTTACCAGATATTATTATATTGCACATTGTCGAATTCGATTAATCTTTACTCACCGTCCTCCGTCCCGCTGTCCAAATGCGTCCCCGAGGAACGTTAACATTGTGGATGATTTCCTTAGTATTGTTTGGATATTTTACTTATTGTTCACAGTCTGGACGCATTCCTTCCATTGAGCACGACATGCCTCAGGCTACCTCCATGGAAAGCCTCGCCACTTACTGAGGTGAGTATCGGTGCAATTCGCGATGTACTCACTTTCGATGCTAGCGTCCAAGTGAGCTGCTAGGATTGTAGGAGTTCCCCTCCGAGTCAAGTCACGCTGCTGTCTCGTACGAGAGATGTCTCTCACGGTTTGACTCCGACACTTTCCGATGTCCATTCAATCATTAGTCCGTTATTTTGCTGGACTCTAGGTATTTGCCAAACATTCATTAGGGTGTTGCGTAGGCAACAACAGTGGCCGAGGAAAGGAGGAAGGTCGCGCATGGACTGTAACCTATAACTGTATCTCTTACGAAACCTGATTCAGTCCCTACATTCATGACTACAATGTACCGTACTTTTGCAATGTAATTATGTAAATGATAATTGCTTGCCGTTGCACTTGCGCCGGAGCGAAGCAAAGACATGTCTTGTATAATATATTGAAATACTGAGATTTACATCCTTGTTCCTTCAGGTGCACGAAGAGGATCAACCCCCCCGCCTCGCTGCGCTCGGGGGGTCCGCCAAGCCGGGCCTCTCAGGTCGGCACTCTAAAGCCTCGTTCGCGTCTTCCCTCTGTCCTTTGCCCCCTCCCCCAGCCACCCTAACCTGTCCCTAACCTCGGGAGTTAGGGCACACTGTGCTTGCCCTAATTCCCTTAAAAGCGAGGCATAGGCGTCCCCGACAGCAGGCGGATCCTTTGCTGGGGTGATGGATGGCCTACAGGACGCATAGCGAGGCAGTGAGCCAGCGTCAATGGGGGAGGAAGAGAACAGCAATGTGGCTGACCCTAATGTGCCTTGTTTGGCATGTGTCAGAGCTTGAATTCGCTGAAAGTTGCTGCCATCAAATTGCCTGATCGGGATCGCACGTGGAGGCGGAAACGCAAAAGTGAGAATGGTCAGCAGCGGATCAATTGGGTGATCTCGGTGGGCTTGGGCTGCCTTGCATCGGCACAACAGAGCACTGCTGTCAGCCTTTGTGGTCACGAATGCGGTTGTACTTCAATGCACATTTGCACGCCATTGCCCCCGGTGTGTGTGTCATTGCAGAAGAGAGGCAAACTGAGCATAGCCACCACACAAAATAAATCAAAACTCAAACACGAAGTGGAGAAGAGTCATCTCCAGAATCATTGCAGAAAGTTTGCGTTCAGAGTAGAGGACGATTCTGAGCAATTCTCACACAATTCTGATGAAAAAGAATTCCAGAATTGACATCAGAATCGTTGTCAGAATTGACATAGAATCCCCCAGAGTCGTCTACTCTAACTGTACCCAATGTCAAGACTATCTCCAAATATCCATTTTCCTTGCAACCATTTCATACGATTTTCCTCCGAAGCTTTGCATGTACAAAAGCACATTTTTGCCCACACCTGTCCCATTTTCATCAACTCCTGGGGCATTTTATGTTCAAAGTGTTCATTCAGAGCCTGGATCACTGATTAATAATTTGATTGTCTCAAGGCTCCTTCCTAGGTGCAAGAGCAAAGCTGGGGCATGACTTGTAATATAAGACCAGAGCTGACGTGCAGTTCAAATTCGCAAAACAGGAGGTTTTGATTGCAGTCGGCAGGATCTTTTGAATGAAAATTGATTTCTGGCTTAAAGCGGATCCACTTCATCCAAATCAGCTCCGGGTTCAACTGGCCCACTGGAGGTAAATTATACATGCTATCCACGTCCAGAAGGCAAAAATGACAAAAAATACAGATAAAAACATGCGAAGGGACCTCAATTCAATATCAAAAAACTGAGTAAAATGGTTTGAAACCATCAGGTTTTGTGTAGGAAAAATAAATCAGGTTCAAATTCTGCCAATGAAGGATGCTGCAATGTATCTTTGGAGGAACTCTCTTTTGACCATCAAGTGCAAAATCCTCCGGACACCTTCTGCCCCTCCACCCACCCCCGGCCAATCTAAGACCATCCAAAACTCTTTCAAGTCCTCCCTTGTAGTATAGAGCCTCTTAATAAATAGATTTACAGATAGTCTGTGCTAAGTTCCGGGTTCGAACCTGGACCTGGGAAAACGTGACCATCACATGACTATACGTAGTCTATTCTTGACCTCAAATAATCAAATAATGAGCTGGGGGCAGTTAAACTTGTAATGAATGCATTGAAAACGATTTTTTAGCTACTGGACTTCTTGTTGTCAAATCTTGCAAAAATGTAGGTCAAATTGGTCACATGGAATCACGTGTTGATCATGTTTTCTCAGGTCCAGCTCAACATCAGCAAGTTTGATCAGGCTTGATACAAGTAAAAATTTTGACCACCTTCTTCATTTTATTTTTTGAGTCTGACATGTGGGAGACTAAGTTGCAGATGACTATTCATGCCATAGCCACAGGAGTGGGGATGCATCACTGCATTACAAGTGGACTATTATAAATGGTGCAAACGTTGTGCCCAATTAGAACACAGTACAATTAGGATTCAACAATAAAAACATATTTCCCTTACTGTTCTTCAACACACTGGTCTCAGCAACCAGATTCGGACTGAGGGGGGCTGTTTGGCCGATTTTTCCGATGTGATGTATCTGGCCGTGAATCAGAATGATAGATATGTGGCAGTACAGATAACCTCCTTTCTTTCCCATGCTTGTGCTGAGCATGGCAGATGTTTTTTGCAAGCTGTGCTGCTTTGTGCGTTTCTTCTGGCTTGTCATCTAGAAATAATCATACAAACAGGTTAAGTAGTCATCCATTTAAGAAATCAGGATGAGGATTTTTGATTGGAATCGCCGGAAGTTTTGAAGTCTTTTTAACTTTTCATTAGATTTGACCACACATGATGAATGGACCTGCACAACCGGCTCTTGTGCATGACATCCCTACAATGCATGATGTTGAGTGTCAGCAGGTAATCCACATGAGTAGTTAACCATGCAATGGAATTCAAGGAAGATATTCCATAGGTGTTGGATTGATACCATACAAATTTGAAGGACATCGCAATGGCAAAAAACTCCAGAACATATCCCCAGGCTCTGTAAGGGTAGTATCCACAAGTGCCAGTGATGTAGACCTAACTGCAGGCAGTGCTATCAGGGATTTTTACCATTCACACTACAATAACTCAGGGACTGGGGCCTAGAATAGTGTAACTGGAGCAAGAAGAATTGATTTCACATTTGTTGAGAATGATACCATCAGAATATGTGAATGTTACCTGGACAGCCACCTCTCGTTACACAACCAAACCAGAGCAGAACAAGTTGAAGCTGAAATCAATACAAACAATTCCGTGCGACAAGGTTTTACAACTTACAGTGTGTGTTATCTATTTCTTATCATTTTCCTCATGAAAAGCTGAATAGGAAAGGGCTCTAGGAGATATCAAAGTTAAAGAGAGTGACTTTAGCAAGATTTGAACCCACGCCAAGGGGAAACAATGACAAAAGCAGATGTTTAGTCATTATTTTCATTAGCTTTTGAATCTAGTGAGAGGTTAAAAAACCCTTCAAAACTTCCGATGATTCCGATCTAAAGGTTAGAGCCATAGATGATGACTGACTTTTCGAGAGGTCGCAAAATCCTCATCTCAATTTCCTAAATGGACAACTACTTATTACATAAGCATTCCATGCCCACACGGCACCTACTACTTCTATTTCATGGTAATACTGAAACCCCAGTATGGATCCCGCGGATATTCCGTTGCCTAATGTAATGATCTGCTCTCATCATTGCCATCACGTTGTCCCACCTCTCCCCAAATATGTACATATCCTACACGCCCCCAAACTCTCCCTCCACACCTGCCAAGAGCCATCATATTCTTTCCACACTGTACAGGCCCTCCCTGCAGGTTGAAGTCAGGCATCACCAAAAGTGTGCAGGCCTTCCAAGGGCCTTGGGATACTCTTGGAATAGCTACAAGTTTAGCAAGGGCGTCCAAGGCTTGGACCCACCTCATAAGGGTCTTACAAGTGTGATATGACAATCACAAGGGAATGGAAGGGTGTCCAAGGCTGGACAGGGATCCAAGAGCTTATGGACACTTCTGAGGGCCTTTCAAGGGCATTGCAATGGCGCTCCGGGTTTTTGAAGAAAAACCATTTCACCGCTCACATGTTTTGTGAGGGCTTTTTTTGTCATGCTCATTTTCGAATATCATCCCTTACCTTGAACTTCATTTACTTGTAATACATCGTCTGTAGATATGCTAGCTACGGGTTTTGAGCCCAAGACCTCACCAGAATGAGGAAAATATAAATGAAAGTAAAATACCACTACACTAAATTAATGTTTAGTCATCTTTAACTAAAATGCTCAACATTATTCCCGACTCCATCCGCATCTGAAGCTGCCTCGAATCAGCTCAGTCTTCTGGCTGTTCATGAATGGAACCTCATTAATATTATTGGATGGATGAATGCACATCGGAAATATTGGTTGCTGAAACATCAATGTTGAAATCATTGAAAGTGTGGTTGAAATTAACAGGTCAAGTAGAGCCGGGAAAATGCGGTGGAAGTTGAAGCCCAGCTGTTCTTGAGAGCCTCCCAGAAGGGGTATTCAAGGCTTGTTCAAGGCTTGAATACCCCTCGTGAAGTCTTGCGGACTTGTTGGGTGTCGCGTTCAAGCCTTGATGCCTTGATGCCAGACTCTTGCAACGGGAGTCCCAGTCTGGGTCATCCTTGAGAGGGCCTTGAATGGACTTGAATACCTCTGGGGTGCCGTGTTCCGGTAGGACTTCTGAGGCCTCGGAACGCCTTGCCAAATCCGGCACTCCTCGGATGGCTGTGACACTTTTGGTGATGGGGAAAGAACTCTAACCAGCCTACTCACGACGATGCCCTCATAAGCTCAGATCATAGAAGTGGCTCTAGCACTTCTGGAGTCGAGACTAGGAGCGATGCGACGAAGGGCACCATGCCTCTTGCTCGGCAGCGGCATAGTCTCCGTCGCGACCCACGACTGCTTGCTGTTGGAATTTTGGTGTTGCCAACTCGCCGCCTCGGGGTGGCTATGTTCGCCCAACTTACTTTCATGTGATGTGCTCTGTCTTCCTGCTCACTATCACTCAAATACATAGCATTTCAGTAGCATTTAAGCTTGATTTAAGCTAAATTATGTAGTAGATACTCAACTTATTTACAACAAACTACAATAATTCGAGGGATCTTGCTTTTCATGATGTTAAAATCTGAGTTCAAATTAGTTGTCGATCAAAGTGACGAATCTGGTCTTTGATAATGTACTTATGGAGGCACTTGGGAAACAATTTGACCCCCGATACTTCTTGTGCATGTTAAAACAACTTTATCAGTATTTATGAGGCGCCCTAAAATGTTGAGAAATACCAAAGAGACTATCGCAAGGAGTGAAATATCATTATTTCACAAATCTTACATTCTACTCAGTATGAGAGGGCCTATCTCCCGCTTGTTTAAGTCCTGTATTCAGAGCTAAACACATTGGAGATTCAGGTTATATTCAAAGACAATGTGAAAAAGGTTGGTTATCTGCTCGTAAAATCGGAATCCCGATTACTTCCTATGATACCAAGTAGTGAGTTTACATAGTTGTGCTACAGGGACACGGAGGACAGGTTGATGTTGGAGGTTGAGCTGTCAAAGCTCCGCTCGAGCTCCCCACGTGGTGTAACCGGTGCACTAGAGATGGATGATTCCATGGGGGCAGAAGTCTCTGTTGCCCCGTTGGACCTATTTGTTCCACTTCCACCACCCGTTGAGGAAACTTGGGTCGGGCCGAGCAGCGGGCCGGTTTGGCTCATAACATCGGAAAATCCTGACTTGGATGCTCCATCCGATGAGGAAAACATATCAAGCGAAGAGCCCTCACTTGAGGTTCTTGTTGCCAATAAACTACCGGTGGCCGATGCTGAAGCTCGCGATGTTCTTGTGCTTGGCCCGCCGAAAGCGGAAGTACTAGCGCCCTCCATTGTACTTTGCGACTTCCCGGAGCCATCCACTGGACCAGATGAATTGCCGAATAGCTCAAGTGTCACATTTACTGTTCCTGTCAATGACCCATGGGTTGTATTCATGGAAAATGTTGTAGCCACTGTCAAATTTTGAATTAGAATAAATTCTCCCTGGGATTCTGCGTTTACATTCAACACTATCTTCCTGTGTCGGTAGTGTGCTGGTCAAACCCAGATGGAAACCTGCTAGCAGGAAAGATAGTTTCCGCATCAACATTGTGATTATGTAGGGTACGAATCTGGGGCGCAGCTACAGGTGCGAATCAGCATGTTTAGCTTTTCTTTTTATAATCATGGAGTCTGTTACCCTCAGAGAAATTTCAATTGTGTATACATGGGATCCTGGGCTCCTCTTACTTATACCAAACATGGCGGCCGGCCCAAGGGGGTCCCGGGAGTGCATGTTGAGATGGAGACCCGAAGCCCTATTTCGTTACCTATACTCCGATCACACCGGATACCTCGTGCTACCTTCACCGTGACTGAATGAAGTATGTTGTTTACTTCTCTGTCCTTTGGCATTACTCACGGGCCTATTACCTATAGATACATATCCGTATTTCTCTGTCTAAAGGTTATGGGCCCTCGAGTGTTTTATGTAAATACTCGTACAGAAACGACTCATGTGCTTTTGCTGCCCGAGATCCGCACACGCCGTGTTACCCCTATACATATTCAATCGTATGTAGTTTCTCTTGCCGGAGGAGGAGAGGTCTAACCGGACGAATTACACCGGCTTTGTGTCGGTGTTCAAGCCCGGCCTCGAAGAATGAGGATTACTGATATCAAGACAGAATGAACCAGAAGCCTACCCGCACTGCGGCTGGGGCCGCAGTGGCGACACCGGAAGCAACACTCATTACGTTCAAGGAGGTCCTAAACAGAGACCTACACAGACCTACACCCAGTTTGCAAAGGTGTGTGTAGGTCTGGTAAGGTGAGTTTAGGCGGCTACACAGGGACCTGGACACACCTGGACAGACCTAGACTCAGCTACACAGAGCCTGCGCAGCCGCCTACACTTACCTTGCCGGACCTACACACACCTTCACAAACTGAGTTTAGGAGCTCCTTGAACGCAGTGACTAGCAAAAACAGCTGTCCTTGCTTCAGAACCATCCACCCCAATCCATTAGGCGAGCCCGCACCTTGAGGAAGAACTTCTGCAACGCTAAGTGAGTAATGAAGTGACGAAGATGGCGCGAACTCTCGTCGCCGTCATCCCGCGTTTGTTTATCACTTCCCTCTCACGGAGAAAGACGGCTGCGCTCGTGGCCGGCTCGAAGCCATTCTCGTGTCTTTCGGGTTCACGGAGTCTCCAACGCAGTCACGAAAATGTATGTCGACCTCACCAGGCTGTCGCCCCGTCGCCGCTGTGCGCCCACTGCCGGGTGCCCGAGCTTCCCGCGTACTGCTCGCAGTGTTTCCGCCTTACAAGTAGCTTCATGCTATTATGACCGTTTTTCAAGATCTTGGGTATCTATAAAGTCAGGCAATTTATTTTAGTGAAACATCCAGACAGGTATGGTATGGGTTAAAAGATGCCTAAACTCTCGAAATCACTCATATTTCATGCTAGTATTTTATCTGAAGTGATTCGGCCCAGAGATGACCTCAAACAACGCTAGCAATTCTTTTTACCACCGCTGTAAAAGACGAGCGATCTATGTATCTAAAAGAGAAAGAAAAGGGAGAAATATGTAGTGAAACCGAATTGGCGGTCAAGTTTCAGGCACTGGCACGTGCTTCTCGCTCATGCGAAGGCATGTCTTGTTCTAATTATCAAATACGCTCCATCGTACCATCTTTCTGTGATTTCAATGATTAGCTTACTCTTCCCAGAGCAAAGTGAAGGCACATCTTGTACCTGATATATTAAGCAGATGCCTCAAATCAGTATGCACATGTTTGCAATCATCTTGATTTGCTCTTTCTTTCTCATCCTGTCAGGTGATTGAGCCGAGCCCACCCAACTTGGGCTGCTCATGTTCACTCTGAAATAGTGACGCGATCGCCATTTGGACCCTGCCGTCCATTCCGAGCAGACGAGGCCAGCTTTTGAGCTCTCAAGGGCCGCTCGAAAGATCAGTCCGTCTCTTTGTTGCGCTTCCCTTCCCCATCCTCATTTCACCGTACCAAAGCTGTCTTCTCCCCTCAACACAGTGCTGAACCGCTGTGCTTGTATAAATCAAGCCCACCTTAAGGTATGGCAAACATCACACCCTCTCGCTGTCCTCTCTTCAGCAATTAGGTGCTCAGTGACCGTCGTTGGATGAATCATGCCCAGAGCAAGATACAGCCGTTTTGTAAATAATATATGGGTTTCGTAAATCGTCGATGCTCAATTTGTGCTTACCTCTGTTTGCAAAAGCGTCATCAGCTAGAGCGGCTCCACACTGCCATACACTGTTCCTGCTCACATTATGCTGCAACTCAGGCCATTCAGCATGGATGGCTGACTAATCACTTCAGTCAGCCCTTTTCCCAAGCCCATAGGGTCTAATTGGTCTCAGTAGGTAATGGGTCCCATGGGGGGGTACATTTGGCGGGAGTTCCCACATAGAGTGGGAAGGACCATGGTAGGTGTGGGAAGTGTAGGTTCTTCCCATATCAAAAATCAGGGCTTCCCATATTACCAATTTTGGCTTCCCACTTCTGATGTGGTCCTTCCCAGGGCATCATGTCACAGGTGCCAAACAATCCCTAATATTGCATGCATTTCTGCATGGATTGGGCTGCAAGTAGGTGATTCTTAAAGCCCTTACCTGGCTTAATGTGTGGAGGGTGTCACATACAATAATATCAACATTTACGTAGATCTATCAAATACCTTGCCCCTGTTCATCTTGGCCAACACTAATAGTATAGAGGAATATAGGCTTTCCTGCAGACTTTCAATGATTATAGGTGGTCTGAAATAGCATCCAGGGGCATGGATAGGGTTCAAATATGGGCACATTGGGGACATATGTATGGGCTTGTAGTGTAGGTGGTATGGACTACGCCATCCAGGCCTAAACTGTAGTTACAAGACAATATATACACTGGCAAGGAGTCAAAGTGGACATATCACCCATGGCTATGTTGTGTTTCCAGGCTTGGAGTACTAGCTGTTCATGCTAGGAGTATAGACTAGCATATACTTAGCTCAATGCCAACAATCATCCCTTGAGGTTTATTCAGAAATGAGATAAATCAGCAGATTATCTACTTACACATGATGCAATGATAGTCAACAGTCACTTTCATTGGAACTATGTACAACAACATTGTGGAATACAACATAGATATACCTGCTCACCTTCAGCATAGTTGGTACATAGGTTCTGTGGAGTTGTACGTTGGTCAACAATGACTTGTGGGACAGACCACAGCCCACATGGGACATCCCAATTTTTACTGGGAGCACCTATAGATAAATGGTCCTTCCCATCACGGCAAGGGCTTTCCCACTGGCAAAAGATTGCTCAAGGGATGTCCCATTTCACTCTGGGACTTCCTAGATCCATGTATCCTGTATGTAATATGGGAAAGACCACGCCTACCATATAAGGCAAGCATAGCTGATCAGTGTGGGCATTCCCAGTTGCAACTGGGAAGGACCACACCTTCCTTTTAAGGTAGATATGGGAAGGAACTTTTGCGAGCTCTATAGTGAACAATTGTCTGTATATTTTTGAATGGTTTAAATCGGAAAATTGTTCCTCAGACCCCGGGCTACAAGTTGGGTAATTTAGATTGTCCTGTAAAAAATTACAGATCACATTGCAAAAATTGGGTTTGAAAGGGTTTTTGTTGTCAAAGCACAAATGAGGACATATCATGACAGTATGATGTGATTGAATTCTGAAAATATTTGGGTAGCCTCCCGAGACAATTTACAACATGTCATTCTGCAGAAAGTATGTTCAAAAGTCTCTTCATCTTCCGGAAATCGGCCTGCAATGCCGGAAATACTCTGAGACAAACATTTTGCCCAGTTAGTATACCTTTGTAAAACCTCCAGAAGGGGCAGAATTTGATATGGTAATAGATTCCCCCTGAGGCCGGTTCAATCCCTTGTGGACTCTTTTTTCTTCTAGATTTCCATTTAACAGAACTGCACCACTTGCAGCTAGTGACTTACCAGACTGTAGAGAGCATCTTTTCAGTCTGATTTTTTTTTTTTTTGCAGACATGCAACCAACAAAACCCAAATGCAATTGTCTCCAAAAGCAGGACTCATAACTACTTTTGATCCTTGTTCAAAAGTCAGGAGTTCACTAAATGGATTTTTTGGGGGGTGCCATAAATAGTGATGGACACGGGTACAGGTTCGGGTATAAAACAGTCAACCCGGACCCGAACCCGGAAAACCCGTACGCAAACCCGCGGATTTGCGGGTTGGTCACGGGTCAATGGCTAGCCTGTGCCATCCGTGATGCAAGCCTCGGCATTTCAAGTAAGAATATCAATGTCCGAAGTGAGTTGTGACTCTGTATGGGCTTTCATGCACACTTTTCTGTCCCAAACCCTCCTTTTTCATGTTTTCAAAGCTAAGTTGTGCTGTGTAACTGTATTCTCACGGGTACCTGTGGGTTTGGGTCTGGAAAATAGCTGACCTGCGACCTGTACCCGCTTGACCCGACCCGGAAACCCGACGGATTTACCCGAACCCGTGTCCTTCCATAACCATAAACATAGAGAACCATTCAAATGCAGCATATTCGTCAACTGAGATGGGGAATGGGACTATATCCCAATATCCGGTCCCTAACTCAACCAGTATACAACCCAAAAAAAGGAATATCACTTGATGCTTTGTAGTTGTTTTTTTTTTTCACTTGATATGCTGTATTCAGAGGTTTTAGAGCCCTAAAAACCTGATGCACACAATAAAATAGTGTGGGAACAGATATGCATCCCTACTGTTTCCAAGTTGGTCACTATGCTTGATGGACATCCCAAATAAAGTAACCTCATTTGATGTTTTATGACTGTCTTTATGGCGCAATTGGCATTCAACATGCCATCGAAAATCACTCAGCACCGAAGTTGAATGCCCAGCAGTGCCTTCTGGATGGCTGAGCTCCATACTCTTCATTACTGACTCTTTGACTAATTTCTTACTCATCTACTTACACACATACTCTGTAGAATATTTTAATGTTTCTCTTCTGTAGTATTCATGGGAACGGGCACTGCTGTTGATCAATCCGGCAGCTTTGTACTTGTTTGTTCCCTATTCAACTTTGATCTACCATGTTCCACTCTGCACCGGACTCCCTGGACAAGGTATTGACTCGCTTCAAAGGGAAGAAAATTTCCTAGCATATATTTATATGGGTTCCAACCAAAATCCCACTCCTTATCGCTCAAAATAGAGTGCTATCTGAATGTTCGGGGTCACCTGTGAAGCTCGGACATTTGAAGTGTACTGAAATATTCTGGAAACACCTCAGAACTTTGAATTGAGGTATCTTTACTATTTATGTAAAGCCTGAGGACCAGGACCTTAGCTCAATGATTGAGCTCGCAATTGGTGCAAATATTCTGTCCGCTGCTGCACGTGACCTCAACCGTCGCTACAAAAAATGACCATGAGTTGCTCAAAGCTGAACAAAATTCTTGCTTCTGCGGAAGGATGCATCTAAAAATGACTGTAGAATTTGCATAATGTCTCAAATACTTAATTCAAGCTTACCCCTTGCAGGAATGGGACAATACTGTGGTAAGTTTGGGTCTAACCTCGGTATTTGCCCAGAATCAAAGAATCTGGCAAAGTACTTTTTTGTGGAAACAGGTTTTCTACGCCGTTTTTCCCCAGAGAGTGACCAATTTCACTCAGCTTTGACAAAGTTATAAGGATTCTGTGCTGCAGGAAATTTGATCTGCCAACTGAAATTCCACAGGTTAGTCACCGCCATGGAAAATGAGCTCAAACTATGTAATAAGAGTATTTGAGTCGATTTGTCTATATCCCGGACCTAACCATGCCTTTTCCCTGTCAGAAACACAAATCTTGGTCAACTTCACCAAAATCCTATAAACTCTGACAATGTTGAGCAGATCACCTACCTTCCACAGGCAAAATCACTGGTAGATATATATCACCAATCCTATATCTTCCTCAGCAGAGTGGAATACCCTGGCTGAGACATACCAACCTAAATTAGTTATTGCAGTTGTCTTACTATGCTGCAAATTCTTCTGCCTTCAGTGCAAGGAAGGAGAAAATATTGAGGAACATGTATGTGCCCTCACAAACCTTCGCTCCAAGCTCGCAGCTCAGGGATCTCGACCCATGAATCCTGAGTTCTCCATCACTCTTCTCACATCACTCCCGGATTCCTGGAACTCATTCATTTCCGCCATTTATGCCTCATCTTTAATGGAATCCATCAAACTTGTGGCTCAATTCTTGAGCAGGACCACCATCGCAAGGTTAAGCCCTCCGTTGATAAGGTAGCATTTCTGGCACACTCCCACAAACACATACAAAAACAGCCCCAGTTCAACCCAGACGTTACCTGCTATGGTTGTGGCCAGATTGGGCATATGATTGGAGATTACTGTGATGTTAAATCAGGCAAATCATTCTCTAGAGCAGAGAAGGACAAGAATACATGCATTCCAAAGGAGAGATGTAGTAAATTGGAGGGGAAAAACTGTATATTCAAGTAGCCTACAGTACTGGTATTTATACCCCTCAGGGAACAATGAACGAATTAAACAATGTAAGCATGAGAACAATGGTTGACGCGTCACGACGCGTCTCAAGACGCGTTTCAGGAGTCCGGCTCCATGGCAACATGACTCGACACGCCTCGCCACGCATCCTCCACGTCTGCTGCCTACGTGACCTTGCTGGGCTGACACGTCGCCTCCAGCGCACATTCCCGACACTCCCCCTCAGACCGGCAAGAGCCCCAGCGCTCGTGTGAACTTGTCGTGCTTGGGTCTCGCCAGAGGTTTAGTGAAGATGTCGGCGAGTCGATCTTCTGTTGTGCAATACACGGGTTCAATCGTCCCGTTCTCGATCTTTTCCTGAATGAAATGATTCTGGATGTCGAAGTGCTTTGATCGAGCATGAAATTGAGGATCGCGTGCAAGCGCCAGCACTGCTTGATTATCCTCATGGATCACAGTGGGATCAGTCTGGGCATAACCAATCTCATCCAAGAGGTATCTGCTCCAAACTGCGAACTGAGTCGCGTGTGCGAGTGCAGTATATTCTGCCTCTGTTGATGAAGTTGCGACAGTTGTCTGCTTCTTTGAGCTCCAGGCATATGCAGCTCCTCTGAGCATAAATGCGTACCCTGAGATAGACTTCCAATCGTCCAGGTTGGCAGCATAGTCTGCGTCACTGTATCCCACAGAGACAATTCCATCATCGCATGCGTTGCCGTAGACTAGTCCATAGGCTCGTGTACCAGAGAGATAACGAAAGACACCTTTGCATGCGCTCCAGTGCTCCGGTCCCGGATTTGATGAATGTTGGCTCAGAGTGATCACGGCATATGCGATGTCCGGTCGCGTACAGATTGAGCCCGTCAATCATCGACTGATACTGCCCGCGTAGTGACGTCAGCACATCCGGTGCATTGGCTGGTACTTTGCGTAGCGTAACATTCGGGTCCATCGGTGTTGCGAGCGGTTTGACGTCTGTAAGTCCATACTTGGCCAGCAACGACTCGATGTAGTGGCGTTGAGAGAGTGTGATTGTGCCGGTATTGCGGTCACGGGCAATTTCGATACCGATGATCTTACACGGTTCGCCGAGATCTTTCGTCTCGAACAATCCTTCAATCTCTGCCCTTGTCTTCTCTGCCTCCTGCCTCGACGTCGACAGGATGAGCAAGTCGTCCACCCAAACAGTCACCCCAGTACGCTCGTCATTTTGTTCACGAAAATAAACGCAATGATCGACGGCTGTCTTGATGAGCTGGATGGAGGTGAGTTTGCAGTCGAACTCGCGGTTCCATTCGCGTCCCGAGTGCTTCAACCTGTAGATTGTCTTCAACAATCTCCAAACATGTCCAGTTCCGTCTTCAAAACCTGGTGGTTGCCGCATATATAATTCTTCTTTGAGCTCGCCGTTGAGGTATGCACCGCGAATATCCATCTGGATTATTTCGAGGTCTTCGACGGCTGCAATTGCGAGTGCGACGCGAACCGATTCAAGTCGGACAACAGGAGTGAACGTCTCTGAAATCCACGCCAGGTATCTGCGAGCACCCGAGAGCAACAAGTCTAGCCTTGTATCTTGACACTCGCCCCTGATCGTTAACCTTCTCGACGTAGGTCCATTTACTCCCAATGGCCTCGCGATTTTTGGGTAGTTCCACGAGTTCGTACGTTCCTTTATCCTTCATCATCTCCGTTTCCTCTCTCATTGCTTCTTTCCATTCCATTTGCTCGCTCGACTTCACCGCTTCACTGTAAGTGCGCGGTGCGCCGGCAGCTTCAAGCGCGGAGTCTCCCAAGAATGCGAACTCCACCCTGTCCATCGCCTTTTCATCCGAGATCTCCTCGACAGTTGGGCGGGGGGTTCCGTGGACCACTCGGCAATCGCGCATCTGGGTTTTTTTAGCTTGCGTTAGTCGGTGTCTTTGGTCGGGTGTGATGAACGTCTTGGCTGAGGCGGTTTGGCTGGTGGATTTTGCAATGGAGCGGGTGCCAACGGAGGTGTGCTTGTTGGCTACGGCCGTGTCTGCATCTGCTGCTGCGACTCTGTCTGTGCTCGCGAATGCGACTCTTTCTGCGCCGGTGGCTCCCCCTTGTTTGGCGCTGTCTTCTGGCTCTCCATGGAAGCGGGTTGTGCAGGTACTTCTGTGGGAGATTGCTGGCTCGGCGTTCCCAACTCCCCCTCGAGCTGCATATTGACCAGGGGTTGGGAGCTCGGCTCTACCCATACGACGTTTCTTGACTCGCGAATGCTGCGGTTCTTGCTGTCATAATATTTGACAATGTCTAATGTCTGTATGGTCTCCGAATCCCACAAAGATAAATGTCTCCGCCTTCTCATGGTCTCCACCTAGCTTAGACAGCTTCTGCACAGGCTCACGCTTTTGGATAGTGACACATCCTTGGATAATTAATTTTTTTAAAGCTCATACCATCCTCCCAGGCTATACTTCCTTTTCATAGTACATTGTATACCCTAGGCCCACCTTCCGAATTAATTTCAGACGCAGAGGCATCTTGGTGCTTGAATGAGAGGTGATTTGGTGCGAATCACTGCTTGATCCCGTCATCAATCACTTTCCTTTCCGTCGATTGTGCATTAATCCGGCTACTATTGGCCTGAGCATATTTTGCTTATGAATTTTCATCCTTTTAGCTATAATCTTCTTCTAAAGGGCGAGGCAATCCGCCCGAGATTGACGCGTCTAGAATTGATACAAGATCACACACACAGAAGCGTGACACCTTGGTTTCCCCGGCGCACCGGGCCGGAACTTCGCGGGCTTCCGAACCTAGTGGTAGATGACAAATGTGACATGTGTTGACACGCTTAGACGCCACCATCATCCTTTGTCCTGTCGCCGTGCCGCTGTCCGTGGCATCCGGCCCTTCTCCATGGTCTCCCGTGCTAAATCCGACCGTGTCAAGGGCCACGAGAATAGCCGCCGAAAGGAGCTGAATGTCAAAGCTGCTTTGCATGAGTACGAGAGGGAACAGGTGAAACCCGCGGAATTTGGGAAAGCAAAGTCTATTAAGGCTATTGCAGAGAGTCATAAAGTCCCGTATGCTACTCTACACCGACGCATACATGGAGGCCGCAGTATCGGGGAAGTGAATCAAGAGAAACAGAAGCTCACTGTTGTTCAAGAGTGGTCCCTCGTCCAGTTCATCCTCGAGGCAGCCGAAAGGGGATTCCCTCTCTCCCATGCTCAAATTGTACAGTACGCCGATGCCGTCCGCCAGGCCACACTTGGGGCAGATTGTGAGAGGGTGGGAGTGAAATGGGTCTTCGCCTTCCTGGATCGACACCATCACGAGCTTCGGCCCTTCTGGAGCAAGGCGCTTGATACCCAACGGGCGCGGAGCTTGAATCCCGAAGCTGTCAAATCCTGGGTCGCGTTAGTGCAGAAATATGTGGTAGACATGGGAGTATCACCGGACAGGGTCTATGGGATGGATGAGAGCGGGTTTCCGACGGGTTACACAGGGAAAGAGCGAGTGATTGGGGCGCGGGGAACAAAGACGCAGCACAAGCAGGGCAGTGCGAGCCGCCAGAACATTACTGCATTGGTGACAATCCGCGGCGATGGGAAGATGGTCGTGCCGCCGATGATCATCTTCCCCGGTGTCAATTTCCAGACGGCGTGGGGGAACGGGAACACTATCAAAGCATTGTGAGTCTATTCAGCAATTGTACACAACGGACAACACTCACCTGTTGTCAACACATTCAGTATTGCCAAATCCGTCAATGGGTGGACAAACGGGGAGCTCGGATACCTGTGGCTCGCTAAGGTCTTTGACCCTGCGACCAAGGCCGAGGCCAATGGGCTCCCCCGCGTTCTCCTGCTTGATGGCCATAGTTCGCACTACACAGAGAAATTCATCAACTTTGCCCGGGCGAATAATATCATCTTACTCGGGTATCCCCCACATTGCACCCACGCCCTTCAGGGGCTCGACGTCGTGTGCTTTGCCAAGATGAAGTCGTGCTAGCAGTCGAAGATCGTCGCGTTCGAAGCCGAGAAGATGCGAGAGGTGTCAAAGGCAGAATTTCTGTCGGTCTGGGCCCCGGCGTATGTCGAAGCCTTCGACGAGTCAACAGTTTGTGGAGCCTTCAAAGTCACTGGTGTCGTACCTTTCAATCCAAACTTCGTCACCGAAGAGCAGATGAAGCCCAGCGTCGCGACATCGACACGCGCTGAGTTCCCCATGCCCCAGCCTAGTGCCGTGGAGGCCATCGTGGATGTGATGCGTGTGCCCGAACTCCCGAAGGTGCGATACATTGGGCTTTTTTCATGTCCATGCTTCCAATGGCGTCTTCCCTTGTAGTGCGCGTGTCGGTGGGCGATTTCGGATGTACACCGCATACTCGACCGCTGACTCCCAAAGAAAGGCCGGCAAATTTCACGCTATCAACATCGCACGGGCAAGCTCGATAATTGTCCTGTTGAATCTCTTGGCTACTCCGTTTGATGAGTGCGCATATGGTGCGGGGTTCTGGAGCATGATCCCGCGGCTCTTCAACCATGCTTTCACAGCTCCACTGGTGAGCTCCTTGGCATTGTCCACTTGGAGGACCTTTGGTGTGTATCAAAACTGACGTTCAACCCATGCGATATATTCCTTGATTTTTTTCGAAGGCCTGATCCTGGCTCTTCAAAAATTCAGGTCTACAATGCTGTGTTGCATCGTCGCTAAACAGGATCGCGTACTTTGGTTTCTTCAAAGATTCGACTCGCGCTGGCCCCCAGATGTCATTGTGCGTCAGCTCCCCCGGGTCCTCGCGGCGGTCTTTCGCCTCCTGCGGATATGGCTTTGTCGTCGTTTTTGCTTTGAAGCAAGCCTCACATTGGCTGAATGACGGCGAGTTCTTGTCTACAGTGAAACCTTTAACAAGGTTCTCCCGTGCAAGTTTCTCCAAACCGCTCTTCGCCAAATGGCCCATCTGGCGGTGCCAGTCGTCCCACCTCTTTTTGCTTGCCTCTGCGGCTGCATGCGCCCTCACGCACCTCTTGATGCACTTACTTCCGGGCTCGCGCTGCTAAGGGGTACAGACGGCCAGTCTTGTTCCCCATAGCCATTACTCGACCATCGGTGCGTCGCACAAACTGTACCTTGCCGTGACTGAATTTGGCTTCCAAACCAGCTTCATCTAGTCGGATAATGGACACCAGATTGTGCGCACAAATCGGTGCAAATAGGACATCCAGTAATCTGTGTGTAGTAACCTTCCCGCTGACTTCGCAATCTAGCAGGACGGTTCCATGTCCCAGAGCCTGCAGTGGTGCGTTTCCAACGCCCTCAACGGGTACATTCGCCGCTCGCAACTCGATGAACACGGTGCAATCGTTGCATATGTGGGAAGTTGTTCCAGAGTCCACAAGCCAAGAGTAAAGGGATGACGAATTAATCTTGGCAGCGTACGCAGTTTCAACAAAATCGTTTTCTGCATCCTCTGCCTTGTTTGCCCTCTCCTTTTTCTTTGCACGTCTTGGACCCTTTCCTTCCTTCCCTCCACCTTTTGACCAGCAATTGACGGCGATGTGCCCCTTCTTGTGGCAATTGTAACATTCCACTCTATCACTTCTCCCTCCTCTATCGCCCTCTTTTGCTTGTCCATACATTGCTGCACTTCCATCCCCAGTCTTCTCAAGTCTGCGATGATTCTCCTCCAGAATCAGAGAAATAAATTCGTGTGACGAAATGGTTGGGGCGTTGCTCGATGCGCCAAGATATGCTGACGTGAAGTTGTCCCAGGACTCGGGGAGGGAGCTGATTATCAGCAACAAGAAATCCTCATCTGAGATCAAGCCACCAAGAATCACGAGCTCTTCCTGAATCCGACCCAACTCCGTGACATGTTCTGCGATATCCGTCGCATCATCGGCAATTGTGCGGTACAAACGACGGCAGAGCAACAAGATTCCTAACTTCCCACCCCTCTCTTTGACCTGTTTAAGCTGCGTCCACATCTCGGCTGCAGTCTTGGCACCCGCAATATGAACCATCTGCGAGTTGCTCAAGGTGAGCTCAATCTGTATCTGCGCTTTCCCATCTAACTCCTCCCATCTCTCCCTCTGCTTCTTCTCATCTGCTGTTGGGTTGTCCAGGTCGGTGGCGACGGGCTTTGGTGTGGTGCCCTCGACGATCTTCAAGAGCGTGCGCTCGCGGAATATGGCGGTAACGTGGCGCTTCCGCGGAACCCAATTCATCTCATTGAGTTGCTCGATCCGGAACAGCGACCATGGCGTAGCCTTGGTGATGGTGGTGGTTGACATAGTAGTTGGGGTTCAAGTTGTGTAAGAGTGAGGTGGTAAATTTGGGTAAATCAGTTAAGGGCGGGGCCCATAACCTGTAGTAAATTGGAGGGGAAAAACTGTATATTAAAGTAGCCTACAGTACTGGTATTTATACCCCTCAGGGTCCAGGAACAATAAATGAATTAAACAATGTAAGCATGAGAACAATGGTTGATGCGTCGTGACGCATCTCAAGACGTGTCTCAAGACGCGTTTCAGGAGTCTGGCTCCATGGCAACATGACTCAACACGCCTCGCCACGCATCCTCCACGTCTGCTGCCTACGTGGCCTTGCTGGGCTGACACGTCGCCTCCAGCACACATTCCCAACAAGAGATACAACTTGAATAGGAATCAAGCCCACCTTGCTTCTGATTCTACATCCCCTTCCAGAACTTCGCCTTCATGGCACAAAAGAGCACACAATCTATTTCCCACAGTTCTTGGATTGCTGATTCAGGTGCCAGCAAACACATCATTTCCAAGACCCTGTTCCAGTCCTACACCATCACGGAAAACCATAGCGTGTCTGGTTTTGGCAATGTCTGTTATAGAACCAGCAATGTTGCTGTCACTTTATGTCAAAAATTCGGCATATTCCAGTACTCTCCAGGATGCACTTCATGTTCCTGATGCACCCTATACCTTACTTTCCATCGGGCTTATCCATCCAATTTCACAGTGACTTGATGCATGTTTTTACCCCAGGACCTTAGTGCTGGGAAATGATGCATGGTAAAAAGGTTGGCATCCTTTATCATGTCAAAATCACCCACACTGCATCTCACACATTATCCACATCATCCTCAGTTCCTGTTCCAACCACTTCACTCGCATTTGCCACCACACCAACCGATTCTTGAGATAAATGGCATTGTATTTTGGGCACATTAGTCCAGCATCTGTCAAGATGTTGAAGGATAACAACATAGTTGATGGTATGAATGGTGCCTCCAGCACCCCTTTTTCCCAATGCAATGCTTGTTTCCAAGCAAAATCTCATGTCACTCCGTTTCCAGTGGAGGCTGAACAGGAGTACAGTGGTGACCAAAAATAATGCCCACCCCTGTGTGGGCTCCTTTGTTGGTTGAATTGCTTCAAATAAAATTGTAGCACAAACGTTGGATAATTTGAAGCCTATATTCACCACTTTAACGATATCTCACCTATCTCAGTTTCCCACAATAAATTAAATCGTGATTTTTCCACAAATTGACTTTGTGGATATGCATGATATCAAAAAATGGTCTTGAGGGCATGAAAGTACTTGAAAAATAGATCATGTTCACCTTTTGTTCCACTCAAATTGATTGGCATTTGGGTTCACAATGTGGCTCTCAAGTCAGCCACTTTGAGCAAAAATGACCCAAAAATGCCCAAAAAAGCTAAAAATGAGCAACTTGTATCGGCCGTCACAAGCTCAAATGCCCATCAATTCCAGCGAACTAAAATATGAATATAATCTATTTCCCAAGTACTTTCATCCTACTATGACAGTTTTTCAATATCTTGGGTATCCACAAAGTCGATTTTTCAGAAAACCCTGGATTATTTTTTCATGGCACACTGGAACAGCCAATGTATGGGTTAAACGGTGGATAAACTCCTAAAATCACTCAAAGATCATACCAGTATTTTATTTGAAGTAATTTGACTGACAACTGAGCCCACACAGGGGCGGGCATTATTTTTGGCCACCACTGTATACCGACATTGGCAAGATGGCATTTACTCATGTCTGGGGACCTCCATGTGTCACTGGCATCAATGGGGAGCGATAATGTATCAGTTTTACTGATGGAGCTAAACGCTACACCATGACTTTCTTCATGAAGAAATGTTCCAAGGTCTTGGATAAGATCAAGGAATATGAAGCATACATTTTTACTCAGACTAGCAAACCTGTCAAGGCATTTCATTGTGACAATGCCAGGGAATATATTTCCAAGGAAGTTCGGGACTTTCTCAGCAGCAAGGGCATCCACCTCATATTAACGGCACTTTATTCCCCCAGCAGAATGGCGTTGCTGAGCACTTGAACTCCTATTGAACATGCCCATGCCATGCCGGCTGCACACAACCTCCCTTTATTTTTGTGGCCCAAAGCTGTCGCTTATGCCACCTATCCCAAACACCGTACATCTAGTCATACCATTGGCACAGAATTCATGCCAGACGAAGCTTTTTTGGGAAAAAAGCCAAATGTGGCTAGCAGCAGCACAAGTACAACGCAAAAATCGGTGTTCAAAGCAAACCATTGATTTTTACTGGCCTTTCCGACAAGTCCCGTCCCTGGAGATACTACAATCCCACCACACACAAGATTCAGATTTCACACAATGTTATTTTCATTGATTCCCACATCAATTCTTCAGAAATTCCTCTGTCTCTGCCTCAGCTCAAGGGGAGATGAATAGCACACCAGAGGAACAAGCCACAAATGAGCCCAAGGCTATGCCAGAGCCTCCCTATATTCCTTCTGCTTCCTCACACTCCACACCTTCCCTGCACCTGCTCCTACGATGCATCAGTTGCCATCACAGACAGCCAAAATACCGATCAACTGTAAAAACTTGGCAATCCCAATGTTCGGACACCCGGAGCGCGATCCGCAACAGCACAGTCGTGGTCGTAGTACTCTTCACGTAGTGAGCGAGCGGAGGTCCCCTCTGGATTGCTTTGACTCTTCGCTGGGACTGGAACCAATACTCCCTGTCTATGCTGAACCATGGAGTGATCACTGGCCGGTTACAACGGTCATATCACGAAAAGAAGACGCTCTTCGAGCCCTCAACCTGGCACTGGAAGACAAACGGTACAAGGGGGCGACATGGTTCACGGATGGTTCCCTCCTGGAGGGGAAGGCGGGGGGCGGCGGCGGTCAGAATGGAGGAGGAAGAGGTTCGGAGAGATTCAAGGTCCCGCTAGGCGACGGGCAGGTGTGTGAAGGGGAGATGGAAGGGATGGTGCAAGCGATCCAGAAGACGCTAAGGGAGGAACAGACCACAATCCTTTGCGTTGCTGATTCACAAGCAGCTCTTCGGGGGATTACTTCAACCGAACTGCGCTCGGGTCAGCACCGGGCCATCCTGTATGACAGGGCCATCCGCGAAACGCAGCGGCACTTTCCGGAGCTCTCAATCCTCAACCCCTGGACCCCTGCACACGTGAGGACAGCAGAGAACGAGGCGGCAGATGAAGCGGCAAAGGATGCGACGAGACGCGAGAGGGATCCCTCGGGCTACATCTCACTCACTACGGTACGCCGCCTGATCCATCTCGACGTCAATGGGATGCTCGTTGGAAGGCGTCCAAAACTGGTGGTCCGCTGTGCTACGTCGACAAGTCGCCCCCCTCCCTCATCCCTATCCCTCTCTATTCATCCATGACCATGGCCCGAAAAACGTCCTCAATAATCTCTCAATTACGCACTGGCCCCTCTCCTCTCAACTCGTACCGCCAGAAAGCTGGATTTATCGCCACTCCTTGCGAAGCCTGTGGGGCAGTTTCGGAAAGCAGCGTACATTTTATCCTGCAATGCCCGGCTTGGGAATCTCTCCGGAAACCACTTTATGCCACATACAATGCCGCCGGGTTCTTTGGTCCACTTCACCTTACGCCCCTCTTTAACCACCCCAAATTACTCAGAGCATTCGGTGTGTTCATGGAGGCGACAGGTCGATTTGATTGAAGTTGACGACTCGTACGCACGCCTTTCCTACTCTCTCTTTCTCTTTCCTTTCTTCCTCATCTCGACTCTTTCTCTTTACAAAGCGGTCTACTCTACCTTATGTGACACTAATGACTAGATATTTCTTTTTCATCTCTCTCTCTAAACAGCCACGTAACCCCATCCCAAGAAACGCGAATCCAAATTTCACGGCCTAATATTACTCTATACGATACTCTTAGACAACAAGTTACTGTTAATTGCACCTCTTTACTTATAAAATACGATAGCTATAGAACCACCACTAGATACACAGAACCCACCTTTCGTACTGCTACTGTAGCCTGTAGCCACACTAGGCCCACATGTAGCAAAACAATTGAATATCATCATCATCATCATCATCGATCTCAGCTTGCCAATATTGATCCTATTGCCACTGATCCACTCACCATTGAAGATGCAAAATTGTGCGCTGACTGGCCTGAGTATGGATGAAGAAATGGCCCAGCTTCAGCATCTCAGCACATTTTCCCTTGCCCCCCCTTCCCAGTGACAGGACCGCAGTCTCCTGCAAATGAGTTTTCCATGTCAAACGTGATGAACACAATCACCCGCTACAAAGCCCAGCTTGTTGCCAAAGGCTTCTCAAATCCCTGGCATTGAGTTTAACGAGACCTTTGTCCCTGTCATTTGCATGAAGACTATCTGCTTGCTGCTCGCACTTTCCACCTGCCACAATCCAAAACTTCACGTTGTTGATGTGATTTCCATATATCTTGATGGCAAACTTGATGAAGAAAACTCTACAATGATGGCACTACCAATGTTTGGCAACTTCACGAAGCCATCTATTGTCTTATACAGTCCAGCCATGTCTGGAACCTAGAGCTCAATAAATTATTCTTCACCCATGGCTACACACAACTCCTTTTAGATCAGTGTGTTTATCTCAAGTGCAATGTGCATGTTGATGACATGACTATCTTTGCATCTTCCTCAGCTCTCATGGCTGAAGCTGAATCCAAACTTGAGACCATGTTCAACATCAAAAAACTCTGTGAAATCCAATTGTTGGGCATGGAAGTCACCTGCAGTTCCAATGGTTCGATTTTTCTCAGTCAAACTCAGTACATCACCAAGATTCTGGAAGGCTTCCAAATGCATAATGTCAACCCTGTCAGTACTCTGATGGACTCCCATGTCAAACTCAGAAAGATGCCAGACTCGATAAATCATCACCTCAGGTTACCTCCACCTGACCCCCATAGGGCCAAATTTTTGAGGGTAGTTAATTGGGCCTATGGGGGGTGTTTCTAAGTGAGTATCCCATGCTTTCTACTGGTTTACCTTGGGATGTCCCACAGGTATTGTATGGGACATCCCTCGCAGGTTCAAAATCCTGTTTAGGATATCCCACTGGCCCATTTGGTGGGTAGGACCCCTGGCACCAGCCAGGGAGAAAAAATGCATTTTGGGGCCTATTTATGCACCATTTTTCACGATCTTTAGTGATCCATGAAGCTGTTCACCGGGGCTTTTATGCCATCTTGGGATATCAAAACATGGGCATGTGTGCCCACACTTGGATATCAAAACACGAGCATATGCGCCCATGCTCGGATATCAGAACACGAACACATGCACCCATGCTCAGATATCAAAACACGAGTGCATGTGCCCATGCTTGGATATCAAAACACGGGTATTTGTGCCCACGCACAGATATCGAAACACAGGTACATGTGTCCATGCTTGGATATTGAAATGCGGGTATTTGTGCCCACGCTCAGATATTGGAAGACGGGTATGCCAGTTCTTTTTCTCTGTTTTCTCAGTACACTATCCTCCCCACGTCCTTCAATGCTTGAATACCGCAATATGGGTATGCTGGTTCTTTTTCTGTTTCTTCTTCTCAGTACACTATTTCCCCCAAGTCATTCAATTGTGTGCAAGTGCTATTTGAACTCGTATCCCTACCGACTTTATAAATGCCCAGACATATGGGTGTGTTGGCATACGCTCAAATATTGAAATATGAATACTCAATTTCCCCTGACAGGAAATGCGAGAGGGATATCCCATATTTTCACAAAAAAGGGTGGGACATACCATATTTTCGAAACAAACACATGGGGTGTTCCATGTGAAGCCAAAAATGTGGGGGATGTCCCTTGCTAACGTGGGACATCCCATGTTCTCAACACAGACACATGGGATGTCCCATGCGAGGCTAAAAATGAATGGGACATCCCTTCCATGCAAAAAGTGATATGGGATGTTCCATAATTTCAAACGGACACATGGGATGCCCCATGGTTTCAAATCACACACTGACACGCCTACTAATTGTCTGAGCATGAGCAAACCTAAGAAGGTAAGCAGCACAAAGAGGGCGGAGGAAATAAAATGCGAGTGGGACAAACAAGCTGGTACCATGCCTGGTAACTGAGCGACCACAGAGTACTAAAGGGGACAAGCAGGCGAGACGAGAGATGTAGGCGTGGGCGATGAACGGGGGGCGAGAGCGAGATAAAGCGTGTGCGAGAGTGAAGGCAAGGGTGAGAGTAAGAGCTAAAGACTTACAGCTAGTAACAGTACCAAAGGCGTGGATGGAAATTTTTCATTTTCGGCTGTTTTTGATCCCCTCGAAAGAATTGCTTGTATCTCTGTTAGTTCTGAACGGATTGAGTCGAAATGTAGCTAGATTTTTCAGGCTAATTCAGGCGCAATTAGTGATAGAGCCAATTCCGCAATAATATATTATTTTGGTATGCTCCCAAAATCCAGCTCCCTAGCCGAAATTTCTGTCTACCTGGCTCAAATCAGATGACTCTGAATTTTTGTGAGGAGCAATTCCTATGCGTGAGGAAGATTATCATAGAGCCCAATTTGGTTGAGAGCTCGAATAACTTGAGCAATGTGTGTATTGCTGTTCAAACTGTCTCTAAAGCACAGTACACGTGTTAGACAAAGCGGATAATTAGTTTGGGCTCTATGATAATCCTGCTAATGCACAGAAATCGGTCCTCACAAAAATTCAGAGCCATCTGACACAACTTGAGCCAGGTGGACGGAAATTTCGGCTAGGAAGCTGGATCTTAGGAGCATACCAAAATAATATATTATCGCAGAATTGGCTCTATCACTAATTGCACCTGAATTAGCCTGGAAAATCTAGCTACGTTTCGACTCAATCCATTCAGAACTGACAGAGATACAAGCAATTCTTTCGAGGGGATCAAAAACAGCCGAAAATGAAAAATTTCCATCCACACCTTTGGTACTGTTACTAGTTGGAATACTGAATTGTGGGGAAAACCAAGTGATTTTTATTGTAAATAGCTTGAGAATAAATACAGAGAGTACAGAAGGAGTAAGGATGAAAGTAAATGGTATCAGGTACCATTCCAGGGCAGTGGCAGACGTCAGGTCCATGAAAAATGCGCATGTAAGTACAAGATAGGTCAAGACTAGGGACTGCAATAAAGGCAGGGGCAGTGATTAAGGTACGGAGGGATTGAATCAAGTAAGAATGAGTAATAAAGGGGAAGTGAATGTAAATAAGGCGGTTGACACCTAGAATGGGAGCAGCACAAGTGAAACGCAGTGTATCGGACGGTGTTGAACCGTGGGAATCTTGGCACGGAATGAGCCGAAATGGCTGTATACGGGTTCAGCGCGCAAGCTTGCACAACAACACATGGGATGCCCCATCTGTATTACCAAGTTTCAATTTCTCTGCTTCAATACTCACAAACCAATATTCTTCTCCACCTTATTCAGATTCTGGGCTTTACCTGCTCAAACATTACACACAACACAAAAGCCATAGCATCATTCATAAAGAAGCATAGGGTACATAAATCATACATAGCAGTATTGTAGCTGTTTGTAATGGGAACTGTAGATAATCAACAGTGTTGGGGTGGATAGGATGGTTAACAAAGTTACTTGGACAAACTAACTTGGCCTTACAAAAACTAACTTTACTTTACTTGTGGCAGACAAGTAAAGTAAATTATGCAAAAGTTACTTGTAAGTAACTTAAGTAACTTAGATTGATGCCATCTGATGGCCCAAGTTACTTTGTCTGATGGCACAAGTTACTTTGTCTGATCGCATTGATCTAACTTGGTGGGGTAACTTGAAGTAACTTGAAGTTATTTGAAGTTATTTGAATTTACTCAAAGTAATTTAGATTAACTTTATCTGCATTGAGCTAAAAAGGTGCCAATAGGTCAATTGCAACACACTGAGGCTCCTGCAAACCCGACACTGCGACACACTCTTTTAATTCTGACACATAGCAGAATATCCAACACACTCTCTTGAAATGTCATAAATCCCAACACTTCCTCTGAAAAACCCTCCATACTTACTTCCACGTAGCCATCGCGATCCTCGTCGTGATGGGATCACACGTCCCGATATAGTTTTTGTGTGGTCACTTCCCGCACAAACACATTAAAATTGATAGAGAGAGTGGATTTTCTTGTGCCTGTTCAATATCACAATGAAATAGCAGCATAGATAGATTACTGAGGCCAAAATTTCATGTTAAATTTGTATTCACTAGCAGCGTGTTACAGGAGGTATACTGGCACACAGGTGAATGAGAAGCCATGATTGCTCGCTGTGGGTCCAAATGCTGGATTACTAGACTTAACGAAGAGAATCAGAACCTTGAACTTCAGAATACACAGCGCGGTATCCATGGCCATATTATCATCTATCCCCAGCAACCCTCAAAGATAGCTGAAATTATGCCGCCATCTGTTGAGGACTTTAAAGAGCCTATCTATATTCTTTTCGTTGGTTTGTTGCGCCCGACACCGGAACGGCTCCATGGCCATGCAAAGCCGCTTACTGTGAATGCGACCCGAGTCCGGAATGCACTCATATGGCTGAAAAAATACAATCTTATTTTTTTTCTGGTTTCCCGACTGACCTCAATATTGCTTTGTTCAGGTGCCCCACGACCGCGACACCCCTAGCGCTAATGTTTCGCCTCGCAAGAGGATCACCATGGTCGAAGAGGACATCACGGAACCTCCCACCAACAACGTTGAAACGGATATCACCGGTGAGTCTCCCTGCATTCATTTTCGACCCAAATTTTGTGACCAACCCCGTGCAGGCCATAAAATTGGCGATTTCTTTCCTCTTTCCGTCCTCCCAGAGATCCGCAGCCCTTACTTTGGACTATAGAAGTCCAAGCTCGTTCAGCGCGATTACAAGGACATGGAGGGCAACTTGATCTCGCCTGCAGAGCTCAACTCCAAGTTGACAGAGGGCACACTCATTCTCGTGATGGTCAAATTCACCACTTACATTATGAAGGACCAGAACAAAAATTTATCGTGTGCTTGATCCTCAAACCCCTTCCAGGTTTACCATGTTCTGATCGATAAGCTTCGCATTCTCGATCATGGAGACAGTGAGCCATTCGTGGTTTCTGTCCCCGTTGCCCTGGAGCGCTTCCCCACGACCCCCACCAAAAGGGCCCGCGACAATGCCACAGACACCGCCCTTGATTCATTTGCATCTAACGCTACTCCAAGCCCTTTGAAGCGCGGGGGGCGTCGGTAATGCTTTGTCATTACAAACACCTTCATCTTCACCACCATTCGCTTGCTGATACCGCGCGTAGTCCATTGTCATTTTGATACACTGCACTTAATTTCCGTAGTTCATTTCGTTATATCCTCAATATATAGTGTTGCTCATTCCTGTTGAATAAAATGGTAGCGGGCTCTGCCCCTTGCCGGCTTTACCACCTTATAAACAATGATGGAAGGGCTCGTATACCCTCTGGGAGAGTGAGCGTGATGATTACCTTTGTTAGGAGTACTTTTGAGGTGTTTGGAAACATCTACTTGGGTCCTTAGTTCATCTTGTCAGAACCGTATAAGTTAGCTGTCAAACAAGTTAGTTTCGCCAAGCGTGGGAAAAGTACCGTAAAGTACCGTAAAGTTAGCCCCACCAAGTCAAAGGGGCGATCAAACTTAAAGTTAGCTATCACAAGTTACTTTATTCACTCTCGGTGGATAGTCCTCTAGGCCCAAGATAGCGATGTCCTTCTTATACCACTCAGAGTCTTCCTCGGTCGCCAGAACTGGCATACACTTGGCGCCCATACGCTCCCACCGTCCTGCTTCCTCGATAAACAAGTATGCATCCGCACGGGAGGGGTGATCTGTGTGCCTCAACCGAGTTGCATAAAAAATCTGCCCCAGCTGCTGTCCCTCGACCATGAATCGCATCTTGATCAGTTCCTCCTCGAGTGTACGCCGGTGTTTTGGGGCCCTGTCTGAACTCTCTGCACCGCCATCATGCAGAGCTTTCCGCTTAGTGCTACTGCCAACACCACTCCACCATTGACAGGCGCACGCGTACGGGAATTAAGCTGCGCCGCACGGCTCAACTCTCTTTCCCGGGCTACAAAGTGAAGATGATGAGTTTGGAACGCTGGAGGCCGTGGAGAGGGCAGATATTTACTGTATGGACGATGATCTTTATTTCTGACCTTGAATTATTGCACATTTGTTTATTTTACTGAAGCGACAGCTAAATGCTTCTGGGGAGTGTTATATTCGGCCGACAAGATGAAACGAATCGATGCATTGCAGGAGAACACCAGTGGATTTTGATTTTTTTTTGTTCTTTGTGAACTTAGTATTTTGTTTGAACTCCATTCTTGTTGAACTTGCATGTTGGATTGCTGTTTGAACTGCGTTTCGCCTGGTGTACATGTCACTATCTGAACTTGACTATTTCCTTAACTTGACTATTTCCTTTCAACTTGTTCTGATCAGTATGAGGACTAACATAACAGGGAAGGGATGGACATCTCCAAAGAAAAAGTAATGTGGTGATGACAAAAGTTTCCAATTGTTAGAAAATATATGGGACATCCCATTCAAAATACACCGGGGGCAGCCAACAACGCATGTGAGCACCACAGGCATTAAGTGCATGTGGCTCACATATGGAAGAAAGGATACAAAGCCGCCTTTAGCAGACTAAGGGTGGCTTTGTTGCATGCTTTGTTCTTTGGTGCAGGGGAACAATGCATGCAACAAAGCCCTCCTTTGCTTGCCAATGGCACTTTTGTGGCCTTTTTTCCAACTGCGAGCCACATACGTTTAATGCACTTGGTTTTTGCATGCCTCGCTGGTTGCCCCCGGTGATAGAAAAATATATGGGACATCCCATTCTCGATAGAAAAGACATGGGATGTCCCACTCTGGCTAGAAAATGGATGGGACGTCCCATTTATGTCAGAAATGGTGAGGGATGTCCCTGGAAACAGATGGGATGTCCTACTCTTGATGGAAAATGGGTGGGACGTCCCACTGTTGATAGAAGATACATGGGACATCCCACTCTTGATAGTGAAATATGTGGGACATCCCACTCTTGACAGAAAATATGTGGTGTGTCCTATTCTTCATAGAAAATCAATTGGACGTCCCATTGTTGATAGAAAATCATTGGGACATCCCACTTTTGATATAAAAACGGGTGTTGATATAAAATACATGGGATGCCCCATTCCTAACAGAAAATGGGAGGGACGTCCCACTCTAGATAGAAAATACCTGGGACATCCTTCAGAAATTATTGATATATCAATACAATACTGAAGAACAAGTGAACTATGTGTTTCATGTACTTACAAAGAAGAAACAGAAAAAAAGAAATGTGGGCTGTCTGGAGAAAAAGGGTGTGGGGATAGCATTGGTGTATGGAAGAGCACATTGTTGCAATTGGAGCTGCCTAGTGTGGGCCAGCAAACCCGTATTCAGTATCCGAGCATGGGGACTCTGTAAAAAGTAACTTATGCAAACTAACTTGTACTTTACTTGCCCCTTTCGGCATGTGTGCTGCAAGGTAACATAAGTGTTCCCACGGGTACCGAAACCAACTTAGCTTTACTTGGCGGCTCACCAACTTCGGGATAAAGGATGGCTGGTATACGCAAAGCCACGATCATTTCCGAGCCATATTTATTGGCTTACACCTCTTTCCCGAGGTTCCTGTTGAACAATAGGGCTGTCGCCCGTGGCCGTACCCACGGTTCGACCGCACCCGTTCCACGGGTGTCGTGCTTGTTTCGTCGACCGGTATCTCTGCTTGACAACGGCGACTACGGCGCGGGATTCCAAGCCCACGGCCCGTTAAAACACGGGTGTCACGGCCGTGTAACGGCTTTGTATTTTATGCCACACTGAGGCCAGATTCCGCCAGAGGTGGGGCACATATATGCGGCCACCTCTTCACCAAGCTCGTGTTCCCAGGTTTGATCACCTTCTTGGCGGTGTTAGATAGCGGTTTGAACCACAATTTTTGTATAGCAGTGATAGCTTCTTAGCATGCTGACCTGTTTTGCCTTAGGAAGAACCAAGGAAGCTCTCAGAATCGTTACTGCGTCATTTGACAGGGTTCTTCTGCCTTGTGAGTCTCGGGATTCCGGTAAAAGCCTCACCGTATTCAAATATCAAGTTCTGAAATCTGACTACACTTACTACACATTCGATAGCAGCTTGCAAGCAACATTTAAGTCAAGAATAACCCATGGATATATCTGAAGATAGCTGTGTACCCGGTACAACCGTGCCGTGAACTGTGCCGTCCCGTCAGAGGGTGAGACAGCTCTTCGACAACCGTGCAGAGCACGGGCTGTACCGTGGATAGTCCGAGGTTTCCACAACTGTGGCGGTCACGGGCACGGGCAGCAGCCCTATCAGGGAACACCTTTGAACCTCAATATTATTGCCAGCCCACCGGAAAACATACAAGTTTTATTCAAAAGGAATCAACAAATACACAGACAGTCAAGTTAAATTCACTGCAGGCACCTCAAGTTACCCAAATTAACTTACAGTACTGAAAGTTTACTTAGGAACTGCAAGTTAACCTCAGTAGCTGATGTTAACTTGTGCACCTAATTAGATCAAGTTAACACAGACAAATTAACTTATGCCATCAGATGCCATCATTTCCGCCAAGTTTGCCCGTTTCTCTAAGTCAGGCCAAGTTAGGCATAGTATTTGGACAGGAAATCATTTCTGGTTCACTATTGACGCCAAAACAAAGATATATTACGAAGTCGCAAGTGTATAACACATCCTAGGTCACTATTCAACCTTACATGATCCTGTGCTTCGCCGCACACCAACCCCAGCATCCACCGTCTCCGCAGGATGCACTCCAGGGCCACCCTCCTCTCCTGGATCATGAATAGGAGCTTCTCACCCATACACAGAGGCAAGCATAAGTCTGAGGGCAGGCGACTCGAGTATTAAGGTATTTAAACTAAGTATAATCCACTTCAGGCTACCCTTTTGACCTACCCTTTAGGTCTGACTTTTTGGGGAGTTAACCTACCTATGGGGTGTCAGATATGAGTGGTCCCCCCAACTGCTATGGGATGTCCCAGGTCCCAACTGAGATGTCCAGCTGAGGTGTCCCATATTCAGCCTCTGAGACTTCCCAAACTGCTGGAACATCCCAGCCCTGTCACATCACACAGTCAAAAAAAAAAGTATATTTTTAGGCTCAATTCTATTATATTTGGCCACTTTTTGCAGATGATTCAGTGAGCTTTCAGATGCCCAATTATATTGTACAAGGACATGCCTAGTGCATGAGATTTCCCTTCCCCTTTAAGCAGTAAAATGGCCAAAAAATTACATTTACAGGTCTATTTGGACACTGGTACCTTTTAGTCAGGTTATTTTGATAGGCCTTGCTCATCAGTGTACCAAGGGCCTGGGTGCAGCATAACACTTTTTTTTTGGAAGCTGCCATGGCCTTTCGACTACTGATTAGCCTCAGGTGTTGTTAAGGTCAGGTCAGGCTCAAAAGTAGACCAGTCAATCCGAGTTTGAATCACCAGTGTAAAAAAACCTTACCAAAAAAAAGATTATTCTGGACTGGGTCCTGAGCAGGGTAACATCAGACAAGCAACAACAAAGGTCAGAGATTCTCATCTAGCGCACTCAAAACTTGACCATTCACACTCAAATAAAGCTAAATGCCTTCTATTAGATGAGGCAATGATACCCCGCAAAGAAATGTCAGAGCTTCATACAGAAACAAGCGACTTGGTCAATAACCTTTTTTGGTCAAAATTTTGATGCCCACTAACTTTAGGTAGTGGGTCCTATGGTGTGATCGCTTATTTTTTTGGCTGTAAATGCAAAATTTGGTCTTGTTTGGGCATATGCGGAGGTCGTAGGTTCGATTCTCGCACGTCGCTCTTTTTTTTTAAATGGTCATCAAAAGCTCTGGTACGCCCATTTGTCATTCTTTCTGTCGTTTGGCCTGCTACTTATTACACCGTGACATCAGTGTCTCTGCTCATGCAGTGAACCCCGACACAGTCGGGGTTCCGAAGCCCAATGCGAGCTGGTCAATGTGACGACCGAGCGAGAATTGGGCACCATAATTCTCTTGATTACATGTTATGTCCATTTTTGATCTTGACCATGTACCACCTAGAAATTTGGGTAAGTGTATAGCTTGCAACAATGTTTGAAACTATGCTGGGAGCACAAGGGTGTACTGTTTGTTTTTTTGGCCCACAGGGAAGATCCTTACAAAGTGCCATATTGGATAATGTGCTCTGGGGCAGTTAGTGGGCTCTGCCGCAAAGCGCGCTACAAATGTTATCTGCTAATTACAGCAGTTTGCAAATGTAATGACACCCTCCGATCATTTTATAAATAAGAAAGCAAACAAATACTTCTTCTCCTGCCGTGCTCATTGCGAGCTCAATTGTTATCCAAATCCCTCGAGACTAAGTGCGTTCGAAAGCGTTTTGAAGGCGCTTTCATCTTAATGTCGTCTCTTCCCCTAATTGTGCCATTATATTTTCGACCTTTTTCGGCTCCAGCCCATGGGAGCCAGCGTCTCTGCGGCTCTCTTTTAAGCTCAATTTTGGACCAAATCCGCTGGAACTAGGTGCATTCAAGTCGCCTTTAGTGCCCCTTTCTATTCATACCCATCATTCTCACCGGTTTCATCTTCTCCGAAACCTTCCACGTAACCGCGTCTTTGCAGCTCTCTTTCGGAAGTATACAAGGAATTACATGCAATTGCTACATTCGCCACTCAAATCAACTGTCTTTAGGGCTCTTTATGATGGCCAATATGCACCTGGGACATCAAGTTCGTTGTGATGTATCTTCGCACTCGGCGGGCTCTCGCAGATCAGTCCTCTCGCTTTCTCTGAGTTGGCTTGTGATGTTGAGCATCAGGTACATCCATGCTTTCCCAAACTCTCACTTGCATGTCTGCTTATACATTCTATTTCAGCTTACATAGCTACAAGTCACAAATGAGAGAAAAGTAACAAAGCGATGCAAGTAATAGATTGAATAAAATATATCCATATCCATTTTTATCTTTGAATCCCTGCGCCTGCGCTCGTGTCCATCTCACACTGCCCATCCACCACGTCTGCAACGCAGCAGACACGAAATGAAACACGCTATGTGTGCACCGTCGCTCACATCTGCGAATCTCGAGACAACGAAAGAAGAAATAACAATGAAAAATGAAAAATGAAAAAGCTCGAAAATCTGTTCAGGAGCCGCACAATCGCAATTGCGTTGTCGTGCCCCGCTTCACTATACTCCCGCGGTGTGCCTCCAAATAACGTAGCAAGTCAGCGATGAATTCCCCAGACAGTCAGAGTGCAGCTCCTCACCTCATCTGCCGGCACATCTGCAAGGACTACAACCCAACGGGTGCGAGCGAGCATATGGCACTCACACCGAAGACCACGCTCGACATCTACCAAAAAACATATCAGCATCAAACAAACTAACATAATGCTGGCCTCGCAATTCGTAGTGCACCCGCCGTATTCGATGCCCGTTTATAATCCGTGGAAGCAGTGTGTCATCCTCCACGATCGCGGGCTAGGTGAAAATGCCGCGACTGCCGTGGCATTGACGCGCACTGACGCGCATTGATGCGGCACTGACGTGGCGGTGGCTGTGCTATTGCCGCGGCGTGAGGGGTAAGTGCCGCGCTGTGTTTATCTCTTTCCACACACCTTCCCTTGTCCAGATTCAGCCTGTCTGAAGGCCTGGCAATCTAAATACATTGTTTTGGTCCCCACAGTCTGCCTAAATACAGTCCGATAGGTGCGTAAAAATCCATCCCAATGTTTTACTGGACTGGCATTATCAGCTCATTTTCAAGTGGAAATGCTGACAAAATTGGGTCTAGGAAACTTATTTTCATGTAAAGACATCTCTGGGAGGTCACCGCTTCCGTAAAGATGCAAGGGAACGGATAGTTGGCATCGCGGATCGGGGGTGACCCGATGCTACCCATAAGTCGTTTCATGATTTTTCTTCTGTGTCTGGAGTTTTCTGTTGTCTAGATGTCTACATGGAATCCAAACCTTAAACTTTTTGTGAGGAAGCCATCTTGGGGGAGACGTCGGAGACCTTTTCAACTTGGGTCAGCGGGTGCAACCAAATATGCGCCCGACTGCCACTGCAATTGCACCGAGTGCAAGGCGTCTCCCGAACAGAGCCGACAATTAATGCGAGGCCTGCACTCATACAGAAATGCCGGGCATTGAGAGCAATGCCGTGCTGGTGCATGAAGGGGTGTAAGATTTAACTGGATCTCGAACATCTTGGGCAAATTTGACAAGGTGAATGAATGCCTACCCTGTTGTGCTTCCACAGAGTCGAGTTTTACTTCCAGAGACTAGGCTTTGGTACTCTTGATGGAGCTCACAGTTATCCATGTGTCAGTGAGCCAAGCGGACAACCTCGCATACTAATATTCTGCTGTTGGTTTCAATCACGCGATGCTGCCGCGCTATCTGATGATTGAAGATTTACTCTTTCTCTGAACCCGGTTTACACAGGAAGGGGGAATCTTTCCACCATGGAGTTGAACGCGAGATTCCGATTCTGAGTACACCAGGTCCGATTCTGTGGCTCTATCGGGACACCTGATGTCTTGTGAAACAACCCAAAAATGAGGTAGGTAGGTAGGTAGGTAGTATTACAGGGCACGGTCCCACTCAGGAACGCCGGTTTCCAGGGAGTATCCCAATGTACACGCGCTATGTGGCTACATCATCGTCCCTGGGCCCCTCTGAATTTTTGCAGCTGAGCTCACGGTCGAGTGGAATCTTGGAATCCTTCCTGCCACGGTAGAACTAAAAAAAAAAAAAAAAGAAGCAAGACTAGGTTAGTACTTCGACACAGGATAGCCTCAGTCAGTATCTAAACAAAACACAGACACCGCATAGAAAAATTCCAGGACTTCAAACACATATATGGCAACCAGTGCAATAATCGATCTGGGATATATGATGGCTTTCAAGAACTCCGTATTGGGAAGTTCCACTATCCGGTCACGTAGGTCTGGAATTTCAGTGAAGAGCTTTGCTAGGAAGGACGCTCATAAGTTAAACAGTGCGTCCGAGGACTCATGCGTAATCAGAGTGTGTTCTGGCATCTCTATCTCCTTCTTACAGAAGCTACACAACCTTTCTGATCGAGGCCCAGGTTGATGCACATGATCGACGTACCGCAAGACGGAGAATAAAGTATGCGTGAATGACCCAAAATTACACACAGCTTGACAAAAAAAAACGATAATATCCCGTGCGATGCCGCAGCAGCACTGCGGCATCAGCACCACGGCACTGACACTCCCCAGAGATAGGTCAAATTAGCACGATGTCGAGCTCACAATTGAATTGAAATTCTCATTGTGTAACCTTCTGCCAACCTTTACTGAACAGGAACACAGAGATATGAGTGGGACAGAAAAAAGAATCATCGCCACTGTTGGAATCACAGAATGGGAGCTTAGGTTAGGTGAAATTGGATTGACTCTCTGGACAGATGGTAGGGCAGATGAAAACAGGCTTCAAAATTCGAGTAAGAAAGAGATAATCTTGAGCCACATGGGGTGTCAACTGAGAAGTGCTTTAGTGCCACAGACGCCAGAAAGGTAAGGAAAACGAAGGACGACACAGACTGCAGTTCAGTGACCAGTTTGCGACTGCAGACGTTTAACAGGCAGTACTAAAAGCGTGCACAGAATTGATTGAAAGGCGGCCGGATTGCAGCAATCTGTTCTAATGAAGCTGAAGCCGACATGCGTGCATGCCCAAGATCGCCGAGACTTTGGTTCAACTACGGAACAATAAACCCCGGCCACCAAGCATTTGGAAAGGGCCTCACTTATTATATGCGACTGCCTAGTGGGCCAAACTAGGTAGTGGGCCACTTGCAGAATATAAGGCGTTTCGATGGTAAATCCGGTAACTTGGTGCCTGTGGGATGGAATACGACCTCTGAGGATGCCGTATGTCAAGTTTGGAGGTGTGTCGACGCGGCGATCAAATACTGTGGGACGTTTTGGATCAAGATGCCGGCGTGTGAACATCATTTCTTATCTTCGAGCAGCCTTGGCGCTCGGTTCCCGCTTGTTTCTCCACCAATTCCCTGTCAATTTGCCTAGTTCTGGGCTTGTTCTCTTCCCCTTGTTTGCAGAGATCATATGAGATGGCCTCATCCTAGAAAATGGTTTTATAACTCTTCCACAATCCTTAAAGAAGATCTTAACCTGACCCCGAGTGGCACAATTTGGCCACCTGCGTAGTGAACCACCCGTGTTTGCCACGGACCTAGGACTTGGCTGCTGTATTCCAAACCACTATCTATGTATTCTCCCTGGTAGTTGGACTTTTGACTGTCTGACTTCCCTGTCATGGCGGGCAACTACTGAAAACCGGCAAATTTGAGTTGGGCGTAAAGATGAATTTTCGTTTTTTGCCTATTTCGGACATCCCTGGAAAGAAAATTTAGCAAGCCCTCAAATCATGATATAAATTCGGGGAAAAATAATCCACTCGCTCTCAGGATGCATACCTTCATTTGAAAGCTCATATACCTGTACATACTCAACTGTGGATATGGGCTTTGGGTAAAAAATGCTAAGGTGGCCCAGTCTCTGATAATACATTGCCTTCCATTCCCGCCGCCCACTGCGGCGGAAATTTTCAGCTCAGAACGAAACTGTCGTTCATGGTTAGTGGATTTACGGGTTCAGTTCCCCCTGGAAGTCAGCTGAATGGAGGCTTGGAAGAAAACCATCTTATTTTGAACTGGCACTAACGTCGAGAGTACAAGCATTTCCGAGATGTCCGGAATCCAGTTCAATCTGAGGAAATATAAGTCCTCCTTGAAATTAACTGGGTAATAACATGGATTACTCATGAATGATCTACAAGATGCAAAGCCGCCCCATTCCCCGGCTTGGTACGCTCCATCCTTCTTCGTCTTTCAACAGCATGCTTACAATTATTATCGTTTTCAGTCTAAACATCTACTTCGACGGCAAGCTGACAGACTACCTCATCAACTTTGCCACAAATCTCGACCCGAACGGGAAGACGGTGCCTAGCTGGCCGGCATGTACTACTGCGGCGTCGAACATGATGACATTCCTCAATGGGCTGCTAACCAAAGGTAATGCTTGGGATTGAGCTGCCAATTCAGTGCCAATATTAGGCTGATGGAGCTGCCGCACAACAGCATCTTACTCAAATGGCTGCAATCTTGATGGTGCCCCGTGTTTTGGCAAGGTATTTTGAGTCTGTTAAAATATGATAGGGCAGCCAGGGCCAAAGGTCGACTCCAGAACTGCAGTCAGCCATGCCCAAAATGCTCGAGCTTCGGTTAAATTTCAGGAAATTCAAGCTCAACTTGAAGTTGCGGGAAACATTGAAGCCCCAGCACGATAATAATATAGAGGGTATATCGTGGCTGAAACCAAACAGTGGCGACATATGGCGACTCACAAAGACTTTGAATAGCATGCTGACTGAGCGCCTAGTGCCATGATCCATTGTAAATTGACGTTAACATACCATGCCAGTCAATCATAACGTAGTAGATATCTGTGCCCAATAAATGACTAGGTGTTCCGGTCATTAGAAGTTAGCACGGCATGACCTGGGGTGTCGTGGTGGTGACGCGCATTGCCGCACACTGCCGCGGTGTTGACACGCACTGCCGCGTTGTTGACGTGCCACTGCCGCACAGTTGCAGGGCATTGCCGCGGCGGACCCCACCTCGAGAGTGTGAGTTAAAGGCCTTCAAAATTTTCATTCAGTGTGAGAATGTCCCTTACACTCACCAGAAATGTCATAGTTGTAAGCTGGGCCATTGGGGAGGGGACTTGGTGAGGAAGTCACCTGGAAGATAGTATCCCTTGGGCAGAAGATGCTCCATTGAGGTCACTGAAGTGGCCTACAATCTGTTTCATAGCAGAATGGTATGATTCAAGTCGAAGAAATACCAATTTCCGCATTTAGTCAAAAATTGGGAATGGCACGGCAGTGCCGCGGCAATACCGCGGCAGTCGCGGCATTTTCTCCTGGCCCCGCGATCACGCCTCTCCCCCGTCCATCCACTGCGTTCGAGTTGATCCCCACGCGCACCAGAAGCGATATCCAGAGTACTTCCACGCTGCTCATCTTCGTGTCTCTGAGTCAAGTCAGCAACAGGAGAACTGAAATGAAAATGCACGGAAATCACCTTGAGCGGCACATTAGCTGCGGAACTGGAGGATAGCAATTTCAGAGTGGTCGCAAATGCCGACTTCAGAATAATCGCTTACGGGTGTGAGCACGTCTTTGTAACGAAGTTCATTGCCTTCATGCGTGTCATTAGCAAATGGTAGTAGTCTGGTGGCATTGGCTTGATGGCGCGTTTACCCTTTTGTCAGATGGGCTTGCCAACATCATAGAAGCCGATGGCCACCGGTAGGCTTGTCATTGCGCTCAACGTTGCTGGTAGTATGCCACAGATGCAGAGCATGCAAAGGATGTATTTTGGGATGAGCCGACACAAGAGGGATGTCATTGAAGAGGCAAGGGCCTTGCTCTCAGATATATGATGTGATTGCTCATTCAGACACAGATAGCGACGAGTCATTACTGAACGATGAGATGAGCCCGAATCTATGGAAGGAAAGCTCTATAACGCACCTTAAATGGAGAAATTTGACCAAGAACTGAGTTGGAGAGGAGCTGGACAAGATAGCATGAGGTCGCCATGTGCGAGAATTTGGATATTTGACGACAATGGACTACGGCAAGAGAGGGGCACGGGCAGAAAGCGCCAAGAAATGCGACTCAAACGTGCCTACTTTGAGCAGAATTGAACAAAAATTGGGCTGGAAAGAATGCTTGCAAGATGGGGAGGCCTACGCGACCTGGAGCTGAATAAGGTCGAAAAATATGTCACACGATTACAAGGAGAGACCACATCAGAAAGAAAGCGGCTTCGAAAAGGTTTCAAACGCACTTAGTCTCAAGGGATTTGGACGGGAATTGAGCTCGCAATGAGCGCAGCGGGAGAAGAAGTATTTGTTTGCTCTCTTATTTCTAAAATGATCGGAGGTGTCATTACATTTGCAAACTGCTGTGAAACTCAGATTGACCAGCCTGTCTATTAAGAAGCTTGCTTTCATAGACAGGCTGGATTCAAGCCTAGCTCAAAAGCCTGGGCCTGGGTTGGATAATTCTCAAGCCCAGCCCTACCCCTTAGGAGGGGCATGGGCCTGACAGGCCCTGGTTTGGGATAATACCAAAAATTCAAAGTTATAGAGCTAGCTGAGGGCTCTCTGACCATTTTGGCGGTTCTGGGAATGAGCCCCTGGTTGTTGCACAAAACACAAAATAAATTCCCACAGCCAGCAATAGATGATGGTTAATTTGCGAGTGGCAGGTGCAAGACAGGCATGCAAAATAGACTAAGTTGAGGGGTCAATGTTGGGCTGGCATGTGTGTGTCATAAATGGCAACAAAAGCACTGGTTGCCTGGTGTAGTGGTAGATATCATGCATGTTTGGAGTTGCTGACAAATATCTGGTCTCATGCTCTTGAGTTCGAATGCTGATGTTGGTCTCTTTTTGTTTTTTGTTTTTTTGTTTTTGAGCTTTTGAGTATCAGCGGGTTCATCAGGTACACCCATCTTTTTTGGCCAAATAAAATTGTAGCTCACAGGCTTAGCCAAAGACATGATGCTGTATTCTAAACACCAGGGCAGATACTATTGCTGGCTCAACAAAAATATTATTTCTTCCCTATGGTCCAGGCATTGACCAGGAATTTAGCAGATTTTGGAGGCCCTGAGACTTTAGGGACTACCCATATGTAGTGGGCCCAGTAATTAACCTGTTATAGATGGTGCATTGTGCACAAGGAAAGGGTTGATGTGGATTATTTTCTTTTTAGACAGAAAGTGTTAGTGTCCCAAAAAAAGGAACTGACTTGACCCCCTGGCACATCCCACATCAAAAGTGGGAAGCCTAAATTGAATATGGGAAGCCCAGATATACACACCTGGGCATCCCACACAGTTCCCACAACTACTGTGGTCCTTCCCTCCACATGTGGGAACTGTTTGCATGTCTCTGTAATGATGTAATCACTTCAGTCAACCCTTTTCCCAAGGCCATAGGGTCTAATTGGTCCCAGTACTTAATGGGTCCTATGGGGGGTAAATTTGGCAGGACTTCCCACATAGAGTGGGAAGGACCATGGTTGGTGTGGGAAGTGTATGCTCTTCCCATATCAAAAATCTGGGCTTCCCATATTACCAATTTCGGCTTCCCACTTCTGATGTGGTCTTTCCCAGGGCGTCACATCACAGGTGCCAAACAATCCCTGATATTGCATGCATTTCTGCACATATTGGGCTGCAAGTAGGTGATTCTTAAAGCCCTCACCTTGCTTAACGTGTGGAGGGTGTCACATACAATAAAACCAACATTTATGTAGACCCATCAAATACCTTGCCCCTGTTCATCTGGACCAACACTAATAGTATAGAGGATATACGGGCTTTCCTGCAGACTTTCAAAGATTATAGGTGGTCTGAAATAGCCTCCAGGGGCATGGATGAGGTCAAAGCATGGGCACATTGGGGACATATGTATGGGCTTGTAGTGTAAGGGATATAGACTATGCCATCCAGGCTTAAACTGTAGTTGCATGCCACAAGACAATGCACCTATCACATAACTTCAGTACTGTAATATACACTGAGCAGGGAGTCAATGTGGACATGTTATCTATGGTTATGTTGTGTTTCCAGGCTTGGAGTACCAGCTGTTCCTGCTAAGAGTATAGACTAGCATATAGCTCAATGCCAACAATCATCCCTTGAGGTTCATCCTTGGATAGAAATGAGATAAATCAGCAGATTATTTACTTACACATGATGCAATGGTAGTCAACAGTCACTTTGGTTGGAACCACTAGGGAATACAACATAGATATACTGTCTCACCTTCAGCATAGTCTGTACATAGGTTCTGTGGAGTGGAACATTGGTCAACAATAACTTGTGGGACAGACCACAGCCCACATGGGACATCCCAATTTTTACTGGGAGCACCCATAGATAAATGGTCGTTCCCATTACAGCAAGGGCTTTCCCTCTGGCATGTCCCATTTTGCTCTGGGACTTCCCAGATCAATGTATCCCATATGTAATATGGGAAAGACCACACCTACCATATAAGGCAAACATGGCTGGTCAGTGTGGACATTCCCAGTTGCAACTGGGAAGGACCACACCTACCATTTATGGTAGTACAGTAGTCCTTCCCATATTTACCTTAAAAGGAAGGTGTAGTCCTTCCCACTTTGCACAATTGTAGAAAATAGTCCTTCCCATCTTACAACTGGGAAGGACCATGCCTACCATTTATGGTAGTACAGTGGTCCTTCCCATTTCATGATTGGGAAGGACCATATCTACCTTAAAAGGATGGTGTGGTCCTTCCCAATTGGTTCCTTTTTGGGACACTAACGCTTTCTGGCCAAAAAGGAAATTGGCAGATATGGTCCTTCCCTGTCATTTCCTTTTTTTGGGACACTAACGCTCTCTGGCCAAAAAGGAAATTGGCATATATGGTCCTTCCCTGTCATTTCCTTTTTTTGGGACACTAACGCTCTCTGGCCAAAAAGGAAATTGGCAGATATGGTCCTTCCCTATCATTTCCTTTTTTGGGACACTAACGCTCTCTGGCCAAAAAGGAAATTGGCAGATATGGTCCTTCCCTGTCATTTCCTTTTTTTGGGACACTAACACTTTCTGCCCAAAAAGGAAATACTCTACATCAACTCATCAATATACCATCTATAACAGCCTAACTACTGGGTGCACTATATATGGTTAATCCCTAAGTCTCAGGCCCCTAAATCTGCTTGATTCTTGGCACAATCCTAATCAATATATTTGGGAGAAATAGTATTTGCCTTGTACTAGAATACAGTCCATCATGTCTTTTGGCTAAGCCCATTAGCTGCAATTTTATTACGCCAGAACAGTAGGATATACCTGATCAATCAGCTGATACTCAATAGCACAAAAGTAGAAAACAAAAAAAGCACAGGCATCAGGGCTCGAACCAAGGAGCAGAGCCTATGGATTTGTCATCAACCCAAGAAAAGTGCAGGTAATACTACTACACTACAGAGGCACCAACATGTGTTGAACTTTGGACACCCACAGTCTGTACCAATAGTGTGCACACAAATCAACCATCATTTATTGCCGGCTGTGGGAATTTATTTTGCATTTTGCACAACAACCAGGGACTCTTTCCCAGAACCGTCAACACAGTCAGAGAGCCCTTGGCAAGCTTTACAACTTTGATTTTGACCATATTTTTTAGACACGAACCACCAACTTCCTTTTCTGGCCACTACGCTTTTGTCCCAAAAAGGAAATTTCAGCATTTTCTCCTTCCTTTTATCAGAATTCAAACATTTTGGATGGTCTAACTCATTGGGCAGGAATTCACCATAGAATACGATGTGAAGTAAACTGAGAAGCACTACACCTCTGGGGGGAGGCAGATAATGGGCAAAGTCATTGATTCATCTCTGCACATGTATATCTTGGGAACATGGCCAACAAATATGATCCAACCACTACTACAATATATTCCCATGTCATGTACATGTCCTCCACATGGTAAAATAACTCTTGGGTAATCAGGAGAGCATATTCTAGCTATATTCTGAAACACCATGATGGCTTCATTGTGACAGCATCTAGTCCACTAGGTCATCGCATTTATAGTCCTAGGCTCCATATCATCCATATCAACCCATGAGTGAGATGATCAGCTCAATTTCTCATTGCCAAGTCCCCTATTAAAGGCAAACATGCTCAGAATGACTATTCAGCCAATTTTACATGTGCTACAATTGAATAATGTGGGACATGTATTCAAACCAAATATTAAAAGGTATCCAAACATAGAAAGCCAAGAATCATCACAATATATGTCTTTGAAGATCCACAATCTCAACTGACATTTTTCGCTTTTTTGGTGAATTGGGGTCCATGCAGAGCTAATAGTGCAATATAAACAGTAGAAAGCGAACAGACATGATGAAAGATGGATATTACACTTTATTTGAAGGATTTTGGTCAAGATTTGGCCAGATGGTGTTTTTATCCATTGCACTTCATACTGCTATTTAACTCATGCACTCGGAAATACCATTTACCTGAACCTTGGCCAGATTTCTTGGGATACAGCTAAATACTGATCTTTCATCATGTCTCTTTTCATTTCAAGTGTTTATTTTGCAGTACCTGCTCTGGATGGTTCCCTATTCACCAAATAAGCAAAAAATGTCATGTGACATTCTGAAGCTTCAAGCCCATATATTGGCACAATTCTGGGGTCCAGACATTGGGAGATGCAGTGAAATGTTTGTTGAACTCTTTCCCTCTATTCTGAACCTTGTAGGCAGAGCAAATGAGGTGAAAATGCATAGAAACACATTAACACACTTGATCTTTGCTTATGGCTCAGCTCTGTGGGCCAATCCCCATCAGACATGTTTTTACACATAGTGATTGTTCCATGATATGGTTTTTGACATGGCAGATCGATTTATGATCTGGCAATGGAGCAATGATGGCATGGTGAACTAGGATCAAAACATGCTCCTTTACTTCTTGGGAGTCCATTCCAGTGTGATAAGTACATATTAACACTACCCATTAGTAGTCTAGAGGGTCTTCTTGAGACCTGTATCACTATATGATGAAGATATGATGCTGCAGAGGTGAATCAATCATTCTGCCTTGTATCTGCCTCCCCCCAGAGGTGTAGTGCTTCTCAGTTTACTTCACATCATATTCTATGGTGAATTCCTTCCTGCCCAATGAGTTAGACCATCCAAAATGTTTGAATTCTGATAAAAGGAAGGAGAAAATGCTGAAATTTCCTTTTTGGGACAAAAGCGTAGTGGCCAGAAAAGGAAGTTGGTGGTTCGTGTCTAAAAATATGGTCAAAATCAAAGTTGTAAAGCTTGCCAAGGGCTCTCTGACTGTGTTGACGGTTCTGGGAAAGAGTCCCTGGTTGTTGTGCAAAATGCAAAATAAATTCCCACAGCCGGCAATAAATGATGGTTGATTTGTGTGCACACTATTGGTACAGACTGTGGGTGTTCAAAGTTCAAGGCATGTTGGTGCCTCTGTAGTGTAGTAGTATTACCTGCACTTTTCTTGGGTTGATGACAAATCCATAGGCTCTGCTCCTTGGTTTGAGCCCTGATGCCGGTGCTTTTTTTGTTTTCTACTTTTGTGCTATTGAGTATCAGCTGATTATCAGGTATATCCTACTGTTCTGGCCTAATAAAATTGCAGCTAATGGGCTTAGCCAAAAGACATGATAGACTGTATTCTAGTACAAGGCAAATACTATTTCTCCCAAATATATTGATTAGGATTGTGCCAAGAATCAAGCAGATTTAGGGGCCTGAGACTTAGGGATTAACCATATATAGTGCACCCAGTAGTTAGGCTGTTATAGATGGTATATTGATGAGTTGATGTAGAGTATTTCCTTTTTGGGCAGAAAGTGTTAGTGTCCCAAAAAAAGGAAATGACAGGGAAGGACCATATCTGCCAATTTCCTTTTTGGCCAGAGAGCGTTAGTGTCCCAAAAAAGGAAATGACAGGGAAGGACCATATATGCCAATTTCCTTTTTGGCCAGAGAGCGTTAGTGTCCCAAAAAAGGAAATGACAGGGAAGGATCATATCTGCTGATTTCCTTTTTGGCCAGAAAGCATTAGTGTCCCAAAAAGGAACTAACTGGGAAGAACCACACCATCCTTTTTAAGGTAGATATGGTCCTTCCCAATCATGAAATGGGAAGGACCACTGTACTACCATAAATGGTAGGCATGGTCCTTCCCAGTTGCAAGATGGGAAGGACCATTTTCTACCATTGTGCAAAGTGGGAAGGACCTCACCTTCCTTTTAAGGTAAATATGGGAAGGACCACTGTACTACCATAAATGGTAGGTGTGGTCCTTCCCAGTTGCAACTGGGAATGTCCACACTGACCAGCCATGTTTGCCTTATATGGTAGGTGTGGTATTTCCCATATTACATATGGGATACATTGATCTGGGAAGTCCCAGAACAAAATGGGACATGTCAGTGGGAAAGCCCTTGCTGTGATGGGAAGGACCATTTATCTATGGGCGCTCCCAGTTAAAATTGGGATGTCCCATGTGGGCTGTGGTCTGTCCCACAAGTATGTGTTGACCAATATACCACTCCACAAAACCTATGTACAGACTATGCTGAAGGTGAGACGGTATATCTATGTTGTATTCCCTAGTGGTTCCAACCAAAGTGACTGTTGACTACCATTGCATCATGTGTAAGTAAATAATCTGCTGATTCATCTCATTTCTATCCAAGGATGAACCTCAAGGGATGATTGTTGGCATTGAGCTATATGCTAGTCTATACTCCTAGCAGAAACAGCCAATACTCCAAGCCTGAAAACACAACATAACCATAGATAACATGTCCACATTGACTCCCTGCTCAGTGTATATTACAGTACTGAAGTTATGTGATAGGTGCATTGTCTTGTGGCATGTAACTACAGTTTAAGCCTGGATGGCATAGTCTATATCCCTTACACTACAAGCCCATACATATTTCCCCCAATGTGCCCATGCTTTGACCTCATCCATGCCCCTGGAGGCTATTTCAGACCACCTATAATCTTTGAAAGTCTGCAGGAAAGCCCGTATATCCTCTATACTATTAGCATTGGTCCAGATGAACAGGGGCAAGGTATTTGATGGGTCTACATAAATGTTGATTTTATTGTATGTGACACCCTCCACACATTAAGCTAGGTGAGGGCTTTAAGAATCACCTACTTGCAGCCCAATATGTGCAGAAATGCATGCAATATCAGGGATTGTTTGGCACCTGTGATGTGACGCCCTGGGAAGGACCACATCAGAAGTGGGAAGCCAAAATTTGTAATATGGGAAGCCCAGATCTTTGATATGGGGAGACCATACACCTCCCACACCTACCATGGTCCTTCCCACTCTATGTGGGAACCCCTGCCAAATTTACCCCCCATAGGACCCATTAAGTACTGAGACCAATTAGACCCTATGGCCTTGGGAAAAGGGTTGACTGAAGTGATGTAATTCTCCTTGTTGCTGGTTCAAACCTTTCAGCACCCTTATTCTTTCTTTCTTTCTTTCTTTTCTTTTTTTGTTTTCAGTCTGGCTGACCTGCTACACAGGGGACTCCCATTGCTCCTCGTAGAGCACCTGTGACTAGAGGGTCCACAGGTGTTCCCTCAATTTCACACAAATTCAAGGAAATAGAATAAATGAAATAAACAAATGAAAGCACAAAGGATAAGTCTCGCCATGTCTGAGTTACTATTCTTCATTTCTAAAGGTCAACCTACCTTGAAAAAAATTAAGAGGGGAGTGTAAGAAGACTACAAATAGCTTATGCAAGTGAGCCACCCAATATTTGTTGCTAAAGATGACTCTGGAAAGTGGGTATCAGACAGGGCAAACATGTGCAAGCTAAATCAAGGCTCATATTTCTGCTTTGACTTTTGTAACACAAGATTGAAGCACTGTCTATTTAGAATCTTCATAGTTTACAAAAAGACCAAGCTTTCTTTGTGCAAACATGTATGGGCCTGAGACATCCCAGTCTGGGTCTAGGTTTAGGTTTGGGATTTCCCAATCTGGGTCTGGGACATCCCAGTATGAGACTGGGATGTCCCAAACTAGTCTGGGATGTCCCAGTCTGGGTCTGGGATGTTTTGCCTCTGCTGGGATGTCCCAGTGTGGGACTGGGACATCCCAGACCCAGATTGGGAAATCTCAAACACAGACCCGGACTGGGACATCCCTAGTCTGCGTCTGGGATGTCTCGCCTCTGCTGGGATGTCCCAGTGACATGTGAGGCTGGGATAACCCAGTTATAACCCAGCATTAGGGCTTGCCCTGTAAATTAGCAGCACTTTCAGGCTCAAGCAATCTGTTAGAGTGATGTCCATTGTTGGAGACATGCTTTGCATCCAGATGTGGCCTAGATAGTCATACAGCTAGTGGGCCTTGATCAATCTGACCAACTACAGGTGCAAGGCTTGTGGTGACAATTGCACCTCAATGCAACACTGAATGCTAAATTGGCTCAGGTACTGTGGAAGAGGAGTCAAAGAACTAAAAGCTCAGTATTTTTGTTAATATCTACCATTTCCTGCCATATGTCTGGCCATTATCAAACAAAGTCTAACACACTACTATCATCCCTCAGCATTAATCCTAGAACTTGGACAAACAAAAATTTCTTGCTCAATACCCACTGTTTCCTATAATTTCCAGTTTCATACTGTGCATACATTATGTACTAGGGATCCAATGTTCAAAAACCCTCAGATTTGACATGGTTCCTATCTACCACACTTGCATCTTAAGAGGTAAGATGGAGAGTAGTGTGAATTTGGCTAAATTTCAGTATTTCACCCAAGCCTGGGCCTGTGCCTCCTAACCTTGGTCTAAGGGGTAGGGTTGGGACTAGTAATTCTTCCAGCTTAGACTCACTTGACCTGACAATCTTAAGCTTTTCAAGCCTGACCTGACCTGAACAACACTAGAAGCTAATCAGTAGTCAAGTGGCCATACTAGCTTTCAAAGTGTTGTGCTGCACCCAGGCCCTTAGCACACCAGATATGAGTGGTGAGCAAAGCCTGCCAAGATAATCTGGTCATAAGCCAGCAGTGACAAAATAGACCTGTAAATGCACTTTTTTGGTGGTTTCACTGCCAAAAAGGGGGAATGAAAATCTGAGGCATTATGCACACCCTTGTACACTAACTATACTTGTGGCACCTGAAAGCTCACAGAATCCTTTTCAAAAAGTGGGTAAATATAACAGCATTGAGCCTAAAAATACACTTCTTTTTTTGACCGTGTGATGTGACAGGGCTGGGATGTCCCAGCAATGTAGGAAGTCCCAGAGGCTGAATATGGGACACCCCAGCTGGACATGCCAGTTGGGACCTGGGACATCCCATAGCAGTTGGGAAGACCACTCATATCTGATACCCCATAGGTAGGTTAACTCCCCCAAAAAATCAGACCTAAAGGGTAGGTCAAAAGGGTAGCCTGAAGTGTATAATCACCACAATGTAACTCAATGGTCATACAAATCCCTGAATATAATGAGAAAGAAAAAATGACATCTATGAATTCACCATTAGTTCCCTGTCTTCCCTGCAGGCACAGCCACAGCCATGTGGTGGCAGGGAAAAGCAAGTTACTGTGAGAGTTATATGACATGCTGGGGCCTGGCAGCAGTGACAGGCTCTCGCAAACTGTGGAAGAAGCTGGACACCTGATTAATAGGTGACAATATGTTAACTTGCCTTGAACAGACAGCTGGTCATAGCAACGGGATGGCACTGACTCTGAAGGCTCCATGGCTAGCAGCCACTTGTCAAAGTAACATTTGAGGCAGAACAAGGACCTGGGACTCCTCCTAGCATTTCCTCGGGAGTATATATGTTAACATGCTGTTAACTTGTTTCAGCATTGCTGAACTTATTGGTACTTATATGTGCATAACTTTACTGTACTTGAACTTTTACTTTACTGTACATGCAAAACTAATGTAGCCTGCCACAAGTTAGCATAAGTTAATTTTCCCAGGCCAAGTCAATTTACATAAGTTACTTGTGCAACCATCGAGCATGGGCCAGCAACCTGTATTTCAGTATTCAAGCATGGGCTGGTGTATCTGTATTTCGCTATTCAAGTGTGGGCCAGCATACCTGTATTTCACTATTCAAGCATGGGCCAGCATATTTGTATTTTGCTATTTATGTGCAGGCCAGTGTACCCGTATTTCACTATTTGAGCAGTGAGTGCAGGCCTGTGAACCTGTATTTCAGTATTTGAGTGCAGGCTGGCATATCTGTATTTCACTATTTGAGTGCAGGCCAGTATATTTGTATTTCGCTATTCAAGCATGGGCTGGCATACCTGTATTTCGCTATTTGAGCATGAGTTGGCAGACCTGTATTGCAGTATATGAGTGTGGGCCAGCATATCTATATTTTGCTATTCAAGCACAGGCCAACATACCTACATTGCAAGCATGGGCTGGTGTACCCGTATATCGCTATTAGAGTGCAGGCCAGTGTACCTGTATCTTACTATTTGAGCGTGGGCATGCAAACCTGTATTTCAGTATTTGAGCACAGGTTGGCGGATCTGTATTTCGCTATTCAAGCGCAGGCTGGCGTACCTGTATTCAAGCGTGGGCCGGCATATCTGTATTGCACTATTTGAGCACAGGTCAGTGTACTTGTATTGCGGTTTTCTCAGGAAAAAAAAAAAAAAAAAAAAAAAAAAAAAACAGTCCCAATGTATCCACTGCACCATGGCATGAGAACCCTGGTTAACAGCTTCATGAGTCACTATAAATCCATGCAAAACGGTGCAGAGATGGGCCCAAAAAAACATTTGTTTCTCCTCAGCTGGTGCCAGGGGTCCTACTTGCCAAATGGGCCAGTGGGATATCCCAGGCACAAATTTGAACCTGCATGGGATGTCCCATACAATAACTTTGAGATGTCCCAAGGCAAAACAGTAGAAAACATGGGATGTCCATGCAGCATGAGATACCCACTTAGAAACACCCCCCATAGGCCCAATTAACTGCCCTAAAAAATTTGGCCCTATGGGGGGTCAGGTGGGGGGTAGCCTGAGGTGAAATTATCCTGAGATCAAATTTGTCTATCAGCACATGGTTGGCTCCCTCAAGTACACCGCCATCTCCACTCACCCTGACATCAGCTTTGCAGTCCAGACACTATCCCAATTCAATTTAAACCCTAGATCAGTCCACCTTACTGCTCTAAAACGTGTTTCTCAGTATCGTTGTGGTACTGCAAACCTTGGCATCACATATCACATCAATCAGCCAATGGCTATTAAGCTGTTTTCCAATGCTGACTGGAGAAATTCACCAAATGACCGTTACTCCATCACTGGCTACCTCTCAACACTTTCAGGGGGGAGTTGTAACATAGAATTTCCAGAAGTAGCCCACTATTGCACTCTCCAGCATGGAAGCCAAGTACATGGCACTTGCTTCTGCTGTCTGCGAGGCACTCTGACTTCACAGCACTCCCCAAGAACCTAAATTCCTCTCCACCTTGCCAACCCATATCTCTGTTGACAATCATGGAACTATTTTGTTTGTGGAGAACTCTGGTTGTCACGCATGCTCTAAACACATTGACATCCGCTATCACTTTATTCAGGAGAAAATTACTTCTTGAGAAGTTTCAATTTCTTACTGTCCATCTGCAGAGAAAATGGCTGATGTTTTACTAAACCCCTGCACAAAGGCAAGCATGAGTATTTTGTCTCACACCTTTGAATGACTCGCACTTGAGGGGGAGCATTGTAATTGGCATTCAACATGCCATCGGAAATCACTTGGCACCGAGGCTGAATGCCTGGCAGTGCCTTCCAGATGGCTGAGCTCCAAACTCTTCATTACCAACCATTTGATTAATTTCTTACTCATCGACTTACATATGTACTCGCCTGCTGGACCATTGATCTACAAGGCAACAGTCTGCTGACATAGCTTTTTTTCAGACATGTTTAGGTATGAAGAACCTTTTTCAATGAGTAATAGAGCCATTGCAGCAGCCACTGGAAGCCACCTGGTGGCTGATCAGGCATACAGTAACCTGTGGCTCTGGCTGTTGTGGTGGCTGGATGTATGATATCAGACAACTCCACCTTTGTTTCCTTACCACATTAACTAACATCCCTCTGCATTATACCTAGGTAAGAGTGCATTTGGCTGGTCTTGACAACCAAGATCAGGATCAGTATGCAAGATCGGCAACCCGGCAACAAATTATCCAATGTCAATTGATAACAATAGATAATGTTAAATAATACCTTCTTGCCTGAGTTTTGTTATTTCTCTGAGTATTCCATGGCTTCTGGCATCCATAATTTCATTCTAAACTACCTGCAGCAATGGATGGGTGAGGACACCTCATCAGGGTGTGAGGACTAGCAGAGACCAAACTTTTCAAGGTGTTACATGAGTGTTACATGGTGTGACCAGCTGCCAGACTGGTCGCCAATCCTGTATCCTGATCCTTATCCTGAGGTTGTCAGGACCAGCCAAACACACTCTAAAGTGTTGTGAAACAGCAAATCACGACAGTGCTGCTTCTGTGAAGCCAGCTGGCACTGAACAGTCCGATAATAACCACAAACTAAACACTAATTACAATGATAATGTCAATGATGACTCTCTCCATGGTGAATGAGTGCTTTCATCAGCATGGCAGCCACTGGATCAGCCACAGACTGGCTGCCACATGCCTGATCAGCCACCAGGTGGCTTCCAGTGGCTGCTGTAACAGCTCTAATATCCTTTTGTCTGAGCTGCACTTTTGCTGCTGGATCAAGCCCTGGAAAAACTGGGCACTGAACTATTAGTAAATTACATACAGCAGCTAAGGTCAAAACTCTACTCAATAGCATTTACCATCATAGCTGGATACTAACATTGAATTCATTGAGTCACAAATATTTTTATGTTTCTGATCTGGCCTATTCAGGGACTCTGGAGCCCCCAAAAAACCAAACTTGCAAAAAAACAGTGTGGTAATAGGATGTTCCAGGCATTGCACAAATCCAATGTTTTTTTTCTTTCTTTTTTCTTTTGGAAACTTCAGAACACCTTCCCACTGCATCCATAGATACTAGGTAAGTTAGGGTAAGTTAAGTAAGTGTAATATGTTCATCTTCAAAGGAGGAGGGCAATTTTTGACCAGTACATCAACAGAACACAACATCAGGTGTGCAAGCTGATGTTGTGTGCTGTCACCATGTCAAATAAGTATTGTAGCCAACTTGCAGTGTTAGGTGCCAATCCTGGTCAGAATAAAGGGTCAGTCCTGCTGATCCTCATTTGAAATGGACCTAAGATTTTTTTCTTTCTTTCTTTCTTTATTTATTTTTTCTTGTTGGCCGAAAATATTTTCTCCTTGTTCTTGCTCTTGTTGTCAGTTCAGCCATTTTAGGGCCAGCCCTGTGACAAACTCCGCCATCTGTTCCCTCCACATGCACTCATTGCCAAGCTCAGAGGTTGATGGCAAGTAATGTTGTAGTCGCTCAATTCTGTAACGAATGTGGTCCGAAATTGTGGTCACCTGATCTTGGTACACTTCAGACAGGTGAGCGAGTGGTTGCTTGAGCATCAAGAGGATTCAATCAGCTTATTGATTGATACTGAAATCTTCGGAAGCAGAGCTGCAGTACCCATCATACATTTTTCTAGGCTCTCCAAACAGCTGTTTGTTGCAATAGCCAGAGATGCAATGTACAATGTACTGTAGACTGTTGAAGCAGAGACTCAACTGGCCATACAGTCTGCTTGACAGCACACAGCATCAGTCCATGGACCTGATGTTGTGTTCTGTCGATGTTCCTGTCAGGAATGGCACTCTTCCATTGAGGATGGGCATATTACACTTACCTACTACTTATGGATGCAGTGGAAGTTTAAAATAAATAAAAAATTCCAAAAGAAAGAAACTCACTTTTCATTTATGTGATACTCATATGGTGACAGGTCCAGACACAGATATTCTCCATCCTATCACTCTTTGTTGCTTGTCGGACCTTGGATCTACAGTATGAGTCAGCAGCACACTGAATTCTTTTCTATTTTGTTGGAGAGGACAAAATTCTGGTATATAACCAAGGATACTGTACTATTACAATCAAATCGACAGTCACGCCTCACGGACCCCTCTGTCGATGTCGAAATTTGGCTGATGTCACGCGTCACGCGTCACAGAGCCATTTTCTGAACCTCCAAAACCTCCAAGCTGTCATGAATGCCTCCCCCCCCTCAGTGGCGAAAAAGTCAAAATTCCATAGGACTGTTGAAATTTTGGCAGGTGTCACGCAAAACTTCAGCTGCTGTCAAAATGTCGAATAGGTAAATCGGGTCACGTGTCACACCCCCTGTCAATTTGATCGTAATAGTACAGTATGCTTCTATTGAACAACTTTCAATGCCTAGACCGACTGAGGAAAAATTGCATAATTACAAGTACCTGCTGCACCCTGCGATAGCCTTATGCCCAAGTTGTTTATTTGATGATCTGTAACACTTGACTCGAAGATTGAGACCTCTCAGCATTTGGCCCAACGGCGCATCATGCTGTGTCCCAAATGTTAGGCTAAATATCCAATTCCTGTCAAGATTACTCAATATGTTCACAAGACTTCTCAAGCTTCAAGTCAAAGGTGCAACCCTGCCACTTGCTAACAAGTTCTTGTGCAAGACCACTGAAAAGTTTGGCACACGGCACAGCCAACTACTTGAAGACTTCAAGATAATCGCTTAAAGCTAGAAAAATAACTCAAATTGTTCAATTCATTCAAGGATCCACGATCATCAACTGTTCCAATACAATGCAGTTTATTGAGCCTTCCACAATTTCATTGCTTCAGTTATCATTTATTCGGCTGGCCTTCCGACACTCCTTGTTGTGCACCACCATCTCTCTGACTTTATTTTTCTATCGGTTGTCGCAAAAGTCCTTTCTGGGAGATAAGTCGGGATAGGCAACTATAAGGCGGGATAAGCCTATAAGATTTTTAGGGGGTCTATAAAGTTCAGAATGGCGCTATCCTCGGTTATAAGTGCTTATGGAACTTATAGTACTTATAAGCTCTTAAGGCCGGTTATTGGAGTTTATAACTCCCTATAGTCAACCCTCCTTGCTGAGAACCATTACGGCGAGTGTTTCATACTTGTTCAATGAATTCACGGTAGACACGATGAGAGAAGTAATCATTTAATTCTACCCTACAATACATCAAGGTCATATATATGGGTATGCTACGAGAAATGCTGTCATTGGGCATCGATAGGTGTACATACCTTCGCCACCGGGGAGCCAGTGAGTCAGTGACGTATTGGATGGGTGGGTGACCCTGAGGATATGAACATCAAATATAATGTAATGTGGAGTTGAGGCAAGCGGCGGATGGGCGACCAAAAAAAGAGAAAGGGAGAGAAGGGAGACTCACCAGACTAGTGTCTGGGGCATGGCGGCGAGTGCAGGGAAAAGGGTCGGCGGAGGTGGTTATTCCTGCAACAGAGTCAGACGGCCGCCAGAAAGCAAGAAAGTAGCGATGCACCAGTACATGCAACGACAGATTCGGGAGTCGTACGGTACAACCGAGAAGCCAATGTGGCGGGATGGTGGTTGAAAAGCAAGAGAGGTGGAGTCACAGAGTCACATTGGGGTGATTTATATCTATGACATCACTTTACTCCACAGGCTCGACACTTCGTCTGGAGGCTGTCGCTGTCCTCACTGCTCTACGATGCTAATCATGGTTCTTCCCGCGCTGCGCTTGATGCGCATCTGCCTCACACTTTCCAAAAGCCCATCTTGGTCACATCAATGGTGAGGGCAGAGCGGCCACCGGGCCGCGTTGCACATTCGCTCCCTATCCAAGGCCTCATGCCTCTCTCGTGATTCCTCACCTCGGAATCGGGTAACGGGACATGGGACTACCGCGCGCGCTTCTTGAATTTATACAGGGATGTGAATACTAACAGTAGTTTAATTAAGTTTTCACTTTCTTAACACTGCAAATGGATAGATTTCCTTTGGTTTGAATTATTATTCTCATTGTCCTTATCAATGGGCGCCCTCATACATCGCAGTTTCACCAGATATCGCTTGGGAGGCAGGACAGGAGGGGGGGGTTATTATACTCGCATGGTCCAAATGTCTGAACAATTCCCTTATCTATATTACAATCGAACACCCTAAGCGATTTGACTCGAGACAAACTTGATCCGAAAAAACCCGAGCCCCACACTTCGGCAAGCAGTCTCCACAGCCACTCCACTTCCTTTCCCTGCTCCCAGCATCGCTCCACACCGCTCCACCTCTCATTGTAGCACCGTCCTGTCTACCGTCCGCTTCAATAAACCTGTTTAACCGTTTCTTTCTGTAAACTAAGTGACACATAACCACAAGCATTCCTCAGGCTACAGGCGTTACAATGTGCTTTCGATCTTTCCTTACCGTTACCGTTTGCTGAGAGGAAATAGGAACATAACGCCGCCAAACACACCACAGAGACATAGCCAACGTGCCCGCCAGACCCAACGCGAAATACGCGAGTCCCAAGAGGGCAGCCCACGAGGACGACGGATTCCTACGCGGGGACGCGATGAAAACGCTCCGCCTTCCGCACCAGATCTCAGTGCACGTTCACTGGGCCAGCTCAGGCGCCATCAGAGGGCCCCGGCAACCCGGCCTCAACTTCTGACCCCAGAACCGACAAATAGATCGCGCGCACAGCAGGCCCGGCGAGCGCGTGAGCGTGCTGAAAAGGAAGCACGAATGGATGTTGACGGTGCGTGAAAACTGCTTTTTTGAATACTGCTTTTCTTACCAACATCCAGAGCCTCCCAGATCGTCCGGGGAGCGTGATCTGGGTCATTCCAGAGTACTACAGGTGTGTTAGAACTTTCACACTTTATGTGGAGTTTATACTCAACGAAGCAGGCTCTCAACAACGGGCTTTTGACCCCGCCGAGAACACAACACAACGAGGCGGGTGGGAACACCCGTAAGTTCAAATATTTGACAATAAACTCGGTGTGCCCACCTATCTACAGGTCAGAATGCGCAGCCACGATGCGCTTCCCCAAACGCGGAAGCTCGAGCGGATACTACACGCTGTAAGATGTCGTCTCTGGCCTCATGTTCACATTTCCCATGTTGTTAACCTAGGTCGGCGTCGTCCGGCTGCCCACAATGAGCTTTTCATGATCGCGCGCGGGGACTATCATGACCCACCGTCCCGCCATGACCTCGGACAGATGGATGACCCATGCCCGGCCTGCGGCGCACTTCATTGGGAGGCTGAAAAGGTTTCCAAACCTCCCACAGAGTCTCGGTCGCCATACGGGCTCTGCTGCAATCATGGGAAGGTGGCTCTTAATCGGCTCGAGAGGCCTCCCGAACCCCTCGATCGTTTGTTCCTCGGGAGCGATGTCCAATCCCGAGACTTTCGCGAGCATATCACACAGTATAATGATGCATTAGCGTTCACTTCACTCGGCGTCAACGACGATAAATCTATCAACAGGCATGGTCCCAACGCCTGGATTTTCCGTATCTTAGGGAATTTATGCCATCTCTCGGGCGCTCTTACTGCTCCCGAAGGCACTGCGCCGTCTTATTCGCAGTTGTACATGTATGACCCGACTGTCGGGCTACAGCAGAGGATGAATCGCAACAGCAACCTGCGCCAGGACACCATGGAGAGCTTACAAACACTTCTCTCTGCATCCCACCCGTACGCTACCATCTACAAACAGGCGTTGGAAATTTTGGAGGACCTTGAGGATGATGTACAGGATGCTGAAGTCCGACTTCGCGTCTTCCCGGGAAATGATCGTCGCCGCTATAATCTCCCGACTGCAGAAGAGGTGGCAGTTGTCCTCCCGGGCGATGGCTCTGCCGGCGACGGTCGCGATATAATCCTCCGTAACCGGAATCCCACCGACGCACCAATGCAACGCATCTCAGACATCCATCCCGCATATGCGCCTCTCTATTATGTTTTGCTCTTCCCGCGAGGCGAACATGGATGGCACCCCCGATCTCTACCTCGATGAGCCCGAGAAGGATCGCCCGGGAAGACTCACCCAAACTCGGTATCATGCCTTCCGGCTCTTTACCCGGGAGACGGAATTTTCCACTGTACTACGAGGAGGCCGTCTGCTCCAGGAGTACATGGTGGACGCTTTTGCTTCAATTGATCAAAATCGGCTCAGCTTCCTTCGGCACAATCAGAAGAAGCTTCGAGCCTCCGTGTACAGTGGCCTCGAAGATGCCATCTCCAATCGTGACGACGACGTAGATCTTAACGAACTCGGCAAACGGTATATTCTCCCGTCGTCCTATATTGGGGGCCCTCGCCATATGCAACAACGTTATCAGGACGCGATGGCTATTGCACGTTACTTCCGTAAAGTCAGTTACTGCACTGAACTCCTGCACTGATACTAACATTGAAAAAAGGTTGACTTATTCATAACAGTTACTGCCAATCCACAGTGGAGCGAGATTACGTCTGCCCTTCTCCATGGCCAGACGTCTTACGATCGCCCCGAATTGGTGGCACGCGTCTTCGAGCTGAAGAAGAAGGCTATAATCAAAGAAATCCATCAGTACGGAATATTTGGCGAGTGCGCGGCGTTCGTGTATACTATCGAGTTCCAGAAGCGCGGTCTTCCCCACATGCACCTTCTTATTTTCCTCCGTCATCCACACAAGCTCCTTAACCCCGACGATATCGACTCAGCCATCTGGGCAAAATGGCCAGATCCGGAATCTCAACCGTTGCTATTTGACACCGTGCAGAGATGCATGGTTCACGGCCCATGCGGCGCTCTCAACCCACGTGCTCTGTGCATGGAGAATGGGAGATGCACCAAGTTCTTCCCCAAGCCGTTCCAGGCGTACACATCGATGGACACGGACGGTTATCCCCTTTACCAGCGCCCTGAGGATGGCCGAGTGTATACAGTTGGACGACACACCGTCGACAATTCTTGGATTGTCCCTTACTCCCCCATACCTGTCCGCCAAATTTGACTGCCATATTAATGTTGAATGCGCAGTCACTGTCAAATCAATCAAGTATCCCTTCAAGTACATTCACAAGGGCGGCGACCGCGCCACTTTGGAGATTGACAGTGACGAGATCAAGACCTACATCGACGGTCGTTATATTGGGCCACCTGAAGCCGCATGGCGAATTTTCCATTTCGACCCTCACACACAGATCCCAAATGTCATTCGACTTCCCGTCCATCTCGCCGGTCAACATCAAGTGACCTTCGATCCCGACGAGGACGCGAATGATGTCCTCGAACGTGCAGCAAACGAGGTCAGCAAACTTCAAGCCTTCTTTGCGGCCAATCGCGACGAAGGTAGACTGGGAGAAGAGGCCCGAAAGTACACCTACCAGGAGTTTCCACAGTTTTTCACTTGGAAAGCTGCTTCGCGGGGGAGACCACCACATTGGGCGATCCGTAAAAGTGGGTGGGCACTGGGCCGCATGTATTTTGTGGCTCCGTCCGGGGGTGAACGATTTTATCTTCGCACTCTTCTGTCCATTGTAAAAGGCCCTCGCTCTCACGATGATCTATACGCGTATCAGGGTAAGACTTCCGTTCTTCGTACTGAATAAATCTAATCACATCTTCAGGTATTCGCTATGAGTCGTATCGGCAAGTCTGTCTCGCCCGTGGGCTCCTTCAAGACGACGGCGAATGGCGGCTTTGCCTAGCTGAAGCCGCCGAGATGCAAACGGGCACACGTCTCCGGCACCTTTTTGCGACGCTGCTCCTTTTCTGTAACCCGTCTGATCCCTCCAAGCTCTGGGAGGATTTTCGTTTCCACATCTGTGACGACCTGAACCATCGGCTCCGTTGCATGGGCTTTGAGAACCCAACCGATAACGACGCATATGATTACGGCCTATTCTTACTCAACGGCATCCTTCAGGAGGCTGGCCGAACGCTCACCGACTTCGAAATGCCTGTCCCTGAACGTGACTGGACTGCTGTCGGTGATAATCCGTTGATCGCAGAACAGTTGGATTATAATCAGGCCGAAGAGCGGGCTCAAGCCGACGCAAACTTTGCGCGCATGAACCCCGAGCAGAAGGATGCATTCAACAGAGTCATCGAGTCTGTCGAAAATAACCTAGGCAAAGTCTTCTTTCTGAGTGGCGCCGGAGGTACAGGAAAAACCTTCGTCTATAACACCCTGGCCCATCATCTCCGCAGACAATATTACGTTGTCTTATGCGTGGCCTCCTCCGGCATCTCCGCACTTCTCCTCCAGGGTGGACGGACTGCCCATTCCGTCTTCAAAATCCCCATTGACGGCTTGAACGACGAATCTACCTGCTCCATTCCCAAGGAGAGCTTACGCGCTGGACTGATGCGCGCTACTAAGCTCGGCATTTGGGATGAGGCGCCGATGCATAACCGCAAATGCCATGAGGCCGTCGACAGAACTTTACGGGATCTCCTTGGAAACGACAAGACCTTTGGGGGAATCACTTTTGTTTTGGGCGGGGATCCCAAACAGATTCTCCCGGTCGTTCCAAAGGGAACCCAAGAGGAGATCATCGACGCCTCGATTTTTCGTTCATATCTTTGGCAGAACGTCGAAATCCTCACTTTGACTCGAAACATGCGCTTGGATGTCGGCCCCGAGGAATCTCAATTCGCGGAATGGCTCTTAGATATTGGATATGGGCGGACGAATCGCGCGGACAACACCGTGGACCTCCCGCCCGGTATGGCGTGCAGGAACAGCGGGGTTTTAATTGACTCGGTCTTTCCTGGCATTGAGGGTCCCATTCCTCCGCCCAACTATTTCCTCGAACGAACTATTCTAGCAGCTCGGAACGGCGATGTTGACGATCTTAACGACACTGTTCTCAGTCGGATGCCAGGAGACTCCCGATCATTCATCAGCGCGGACAACATCATCACGGAAGCGGGGGCTGACGACGCACAGGTAAACGATGCAATGCCCTTGGAATATTTGCGTTCCTTGGATGCCTCGGGCCTACCCCCCGGAGAGCTCACACTCAAACCCGGCTGCCCCGTTATCCTTCTGCGCAACCTTGCTCCGTCGCAAGGTCTTTGCAACGGTACACGGATGGTGATCCGCCGAATGTCTGACAGAGTTTTGGAGGCAGAGATTTTGGGCGGCCAACACAACGGAGAGGTTGTTTTCATTCCTCGCATCACTCTTACACCCTCTGGCAGTACCACAGATTTTTCTTTCATTCTTTCACGCCTCCAGTTCCCAATACGTCTCGCATTCGCAATTTCTATCAACAAAGCTCAGGGACAATCGGTGAAGTATGTTGGTATAGACCTTCGCACACCGGTGTTCAGCCACGGTCAACTCTATGTTGCGCTCTCGCGTGCTACTTCTCAGCGACGTGTAACCGTACTTTTACCGCCGCGAAACGCCGAGAACAGAACTATCAATGTCGTGTATCCCCAAATCTTTCAGTAGATCAATGTAGCATTTTTTTACCTTGCAAATTTTGAGGTCGACAACAATCCAGAACCTGGCACCGGTAACTTACATAGTCACAATGCCATGTGTACTGTGACTTGACCCGTCTAGAAATCAATCAAGTTGACCGATTTGAGTTGCTTCTTTACTGTCAATCTCTAACTACGACTACCGACAACATCTTGGACTGCAGCTCTTCTTCCGTTGGCTGGGTTGATCCAACAATATCAGGTAGTCAATATGCAGTGTCCCCCCGTTTCTGTGTCTCCTAGCGACTCCGATGAGACTTGGTATCGCCACAATGTAGCGATGACTTACCGTGATCATGAATTCGCCACCTTGCTCTATGGAGCAAGACGTCAATGGTGCCGGGCTAAAAGTTCTGCTCTACTGTGAAGGTCAATCAAACTTCGGATGTTTCTTGATCAACCCACCAACCTGATGACTGGTGCGAGCACTGTTGTACTGTCTTGAATTTTGGTCCATATCTGAGTTCGAGTTGGTTCAATGGTGAGGGAAATATAATAATTCTGGGATTCACATCAGAGTCGCAGCCGTATTTTAGGTGGAGTCGGACTTTCCACAGTTGTCCAGGGTCGCCTCCCTCTAGAACCAGCTCCACCGCCGATCTTAAGAGAGGAACGGCAACATGACTTCATCTGGTTATATCGTAAAGTCAAGTCTCCACGCGTCTCCACCGCCTCTTTCCACTAACTTATTTTAGCTCCACTAGCCACTTCACGGTGGGGTGACCCTTTCAAACACGGTGCGGAGCCCGCGGTAACATGAGTTCAACAAACACGTTCTTTCGAATATCTTGGTGATTTTCACCGAAGGTAGATCTCCACCCTAATACTGCCCAAACAGCTTACTATCTCCATTGACATATAACACACGGGCCAGACATAAAAGCCGCCTGGATTTGCGCCAACAGCCCAACATCCCTCTTCCCAAATCATCACCGCTCACACTCAACTCACTACTATGTCTTCTGCCGCATACACCGGAGTCGGCGTCCTCGAGAACCCCCGGGTTATCGGGAAGAGCAAGACCGTTGTCTTGGATCTTCAGGCATACCTCCCGTCTTTCGAGCCTGCCCTCATTGGGTCCGTTCGCTACTTCAACGCCAACAACATGGAGTTTCCCGACGTCGGCTGTTATGCCGCCTGGATTTCGGTGAGCGAATTTGACGTTGTCTGCTTATTATCTCTGACGGCCATATCATGCAGGTTGCCCGCACATTGCCTACTGTTGAAGTCTATTCTCAGTCTCTTGGCCCTGCAGACTACCATATAATTGGGGACGTCGTATGGGTACGCTTTAATCATCATTTTACCATACACATCGCCTAACCACTTCCTAGCTCATTCCTCTCGGTTCTCCCGAAAACGTTCCTCTCAACAATGCTGCCTTCGTGCAAGTCTGCGGTAACGCCACGAACATCAACAAGGACGACGCGACTTTCGAAATTATCGCAGAACAGTATGTTTCGGCAACCAAGAAACCCGAGGTCTTCCCAGTCCGCTGCCTCATTCCCGACACCCCACGCTTCCAGAAGTACAAACCTGTTCCCGCAAACAACAAGTTTGTTTCTGTGACTGGTTTTCTCACCGGTGTCGAGCGGAACGACGACCATACAGTGAAACACTTCATTGTCGATGTCGACCAGGTGGTCTTTGGCCAATCCGTCTCGGCACCGAAGGCCGAAAGCAGTCCAACTAAGATCGGTAAGTGTCTGGAAATATTTTTTTGACTCTGTCACTGATTCGCCTTAAGTGTCCGGAACTCCTGCACGTCTCAAGTTTACTGGATTCTTCGGAAGCCAAGACCCGGAAAACAGGTCTGAAGAACCCAGAACGAAGAAGCGTAAGACGGCGGATGATCGGGCAGCAGAGGAGGCGAATGATAAAGGTGAAGGCCCTTCGTCTGGCCGTCGTCAAGGTGGGCGTACTACTCATTGAAGGACGTAATTAAAAGCAAACAATGTATTATTTACCATCTGTACACAACTCCAATTTCTTTACATTGTGAATGATTCAAAATTTCCGCCGTAGCGAAGCACGGGTTACTGCTAGTAAGTCCTTACATCCTGGTTGTAAGTTGGGTATAACTCTGCTGTAACCCACCTATAAGCCTGTAACCCTTCGCAACCCCTTATAACCTTTCAGGCCCTTTTGCGACAGTCCTAAACCCAATCAAATTCGCTGTTCGCGGTTAGCAAGGATTCAAAGTTGATGTATTTGACGGCAGAGAAATACGCACCCAGTGCACCGTGAAAAGAGGTAGTCTTTCCCGTTGGCGTGTATCATGCCGTCCTTGAGGATGCATTTCCACTTGCTCTTCACGTGCGCAACCTATGGGGAAAATGAGTGGCAAATTATCGAGCATGTTACGTGACGGACTTTGTCATAGGTGCAGAATACGATATTGGGATTAGCCCCAGCGCCGTCCGCGAGATCTTCATCCCCCGTGTCTGAGTCATCCAAATCACTGTTGATGGTGTCTGAATCAACAGGGGCAGTCAAAGACCAAACCTGTGGCTGGGGCAGAGACGGGAACGCGATGCGCGACGGATATGCCGGAGGCGCAGGCGTCGGAGAATCATCAAAATTTTCCGAGGGGCCGTCGACCTGGGGGAATGGGTGCGATTCCCTGCGGAGGTCCATGACCGAAAGAGAATAATCTTTTTGTGCAGTCGGGGTCCGGGCTTTTGTCGTTTATCTTGGGACTAGGAAGGAGCGGGAAGGGATGGGTTGCACCGTTCCGCATGTATCGGTTGTCAATAGGCGACTGCTGGGCGATTTGCGGCTGAAGAGATGGCGCGTATGAATGGTGGACCGGTGTATGTTGTGGCATCATTTGCATTGCGGCGTAGGGCTGGAGATGCGGCGCAGAGCTTGGGGGCTCGAATTCTGCGACACGGGACGCAATGATTTTGTCTTCCCATTTCTGTCTAGCGGCTTAAGCAGGGAGGCATTTGAGCAAGGTGTCGCATACATGCTGCAGCTTGGCAAGCACATCTTCTGGGATGCAGTAGTCTTTGAAGTCTTGTCTGATGGCGGAGATTACATCGTCGATGACATTGTGATAGATATGAGGCTCGTTGAGAAGCGTTACCGGACTGAGCAAGTACCAAATCTATGTGTAGCTCACCACTATTGTATTTGACATTGTGCCTCGAACGAACTGCGAGCGCTGCTGCGGCGTGGTGGAAAGGGGTGAGGTCTTTTAAAGGTCTGGCTCGGGAGACACTAAATCTTGCCTGCCCGCACCCGGCCCCCCCCCCCCCCCCACCCCCACAACCACGGCTTCTTTAAGGGTCGGCGTCTTCGTAGTAAAACTCAGCCGTATGGCAGGCACAGTTACTACATGTATTTTCTCTTACTAGACAAAACAACAGATTTGATATATTGCTTTCGCCGTAGATTCCGTATGTCGTCCTGGTCCTTCATCGTCATCTTGATGCTTGCTCTCACCTTGTTCCTCCTCATCCATGCTCTCATCACTTGGACATGCCACCAGCGATTCAGGGGCGTGAGCCGTTGAAGTGCCACGCATGCACCGCTTATCGTTGTGGGCGTGGGCGCGGCGGAGGTGTGATGAAGACAGTCTCCGGGGAGCGCACGTCGTCTCTTGCATACTGTCGATGGTGCAGACCGCGTTCGCAACGGCGTGTGATACCGCGTTCGCGGAGCGTGCAGCGGAAACGCTATGCACTCGAGCTGCTGTCCGGGGGGGGAGGAGGTTGGGAGGTGGATCGCAGCGGGAATACCGAGGGGGGCGCGTGTGTGCAGTCGTGTAGTCGCGGCGGTACGAGGTTGTGTTGTCGATGGCACGCCCGAGCAGCGAGATAATGCGCGGAAGCTGTGGAGACAGCTGATAAGGGACGAAAAAAGTATCAGAATTAGGAAGGGACGGGACAGTGGTACAGTTGGGGAAGAAGGAAAGCGAGCGGGAACGTACCTCATGTGGATGCTGTGGCGTGGCTACCGTTGATGGACGGGCTGCGATTCGATAGCGTGGCTGTCGTGCCCTTGGTATTTCTCGGAGTATTGCGGGTATTGATCGTCCCTATTATCGGCGATCGGGTAGTAGGCCACCCGTAGATATATCATGGGGGCAATGAGGATGATGGATATTTGGCCTGTAGGGACTGAGTACGACCTCGAAAGAGGTCTCACACCAAATTTCAGCCCAAAGTTATGCTATGAGTAAATTTACATGACATTTAATCGGCATTTGCTGCGTGTGAGCCTAGTCTCTCGTAGACAGACGCTACAACATTGATGCTCGTACCTCGCATGTTGTGTGAGCCATCATTCCTTGACCTGGCCTTTCGGCCGAGCTTTGCGACGAGTCTTTTTCCACCAATTCTCCACCGTTTTGCGACTTCCAGGGCTCGTTATGCTGCCCTGATACTGCGCATAAACCTCTGATCTGTATGTCACAGCCAAACATGGTCAGGAGTGCTCAGGAGACCGAAGAATATTACTTGCTATTCAGACTGGCTCCAGTGAACAACTTCTATATCTCGAGATCCATTGCACATAGGCGACTTCCAGATTGCATGGGGTGTCTTGATACGTCTTATAGTCTTTAAGTGTTACTCAACTTTTTTACCTATCTAATTTGCCTCTGACCATGGACCATTATCCGAAACCGTCCTATTTCGGCGACGTAGAAGTCCAAGTTCTTTTTGGATGAGTTTCTGGGCACTTGTAAAGGATATATACACGTGGTTGTATCTATCTACGCCTTATTGTCTCATTTGTAGGTTATTTCAGGTTCATACCTCTCCTATCTCTGATCACATTGTCGGTTTAGTGACATCTGCCATTCCAGCGGATTTTCTCTCTTTTAAGGCATGTTTTTATACCCTTTCTGTGGGCCATACACACATGAAAACTATCCAAAATCCTGAATAGAGATCTAATCCTCCAACTAGGATACATTTGCTGCCAATCAGTGAGGCCTCAGCGACTCATCCAGCAAGGTGTCCCACTAACTGGTTTTTTACCCCTTCAAAGATCTCAACGGGAAAAAATCCCAGACACCAAAAATGTCATGTAAGTTCGGCCAACTGTGTTCAAACAACTTTTGATAGATGTCACTTCAATACACGAACCACAAGCATATGATAAGGTCCAAGTACATCCTGGCCGGAGCCACCTTTTCTGCCTCGTTGCGACGCGTTTTCTCCACCTCCTCCCGTGCTTTCCCCACGCTCCCGCTCGACCATGCTTCATATCGAGCAGACCGGTCAACTTGGACCCACCTGCACCCGCAATTACCGCTCCGGACCCCCACTTTCCTGATCAGCATGCACCACCGCAAACCGCCGAAGAGAAGCTAGCCCATAACTTTGCTGCGATCGACAAATTTCTGCAGGATTCTCCATTCAATTCTGTCGAAGATTTCCTTTCCATTCTATTCTATAATCGCCCCATCATGGGGTGATTATAGTTTGCCATGATGGCAAATCACATCTTCGTGGCTCCACACATGCTACCGCTGTCGCGAAATTTCTTTGCGGATATACCCAAAAGGAGATGGCAAATATCTTGTTTATCATCGCTGCAGCTTCCCTGCGAAATACTCCACTCGTATCACCGCTTGTTCATTCATCTCTACTTGGGCCACAAGATTTGTCATGGCTGAGGCTCCCAGACAAATTTTGTCGGCCACCAAAGATGTTCCCGATGATCCGGATTCACGAGTTTAATCACGCCCTGTACAAACGGTCGTGGAAAGACCTCTGCACATGTTGTAACCTGGGATGATGTGAAGAATTTCAGCATCTGAGCCAGATCCATCGCAGAAAGATGTTGGGTCAAGCTTAGCCTTCCCATGTTTCTCTCAAAATACATGTCAGCTCTCATGGTCAAAGATGTGTTTGAGGAGTCCAAATGTCGCCCATATCTCATGGTACACACATCAATCATTAGACGGCTCTTTTCTGAATTTTGTTCACATATCCAAGTGGTGGTACTTGCTTCTTTTATTGTCGCACAAAATCTGTACACAAACGGTGACCACCTCAGGCTACCCCAACCTGACCCCCATAGGGCCGAATTTTTCAGGGTAGTTAATTGGCCCTATGGGGGGTGTTTCTAAGTGGGTATCCCATACCGCATGGGACATCCCATGTTTTCTACTTTTTTGCCTTGGGACATCCCAAAGTGGTTGCATGGGACATCCCACTGGCCCATTTGGCAAGTAGGACCCCTGGCACCAGCCAGCGAAGAAAAAATGTTTTTTTGGGCCCATTTCTGCGCCATTTTGCATGATTTATAGTGATTCATAAAGCTGGCTCAAATAGGAAAATACAGATATGCCAGCCCCGTGCTTGAATACTGCAATATGGGTACACTGGCCCACACTCAAATAGTGAAATACAGATATGCCAGCCTGTGCTGAAATACTGAAATACAGGTTTGTAGGCCCATGCTCGCTGCTCAAATGGTGAAATACAGGTACACTGGCCCACACTCGAATAGTGTGCTGGCCCACACTTGAATAACAAAATACAGGTATGTTGGCCCATACTCAAATAGAAAAATACAGATATGCCAGCCTGCACTTGAATACTGAACTAAGGGTTTGCAGGCCCACACTCAGATACTGAATATGGGTTTGCTGGCCCACACTAGGCAGCTCCAATTGCAACATGTGCTCTTCCATACACCATTGCTATCCCCACAGCTCCCTTTTTCTCCAGACAGCCCACATTTCTTTTTTCTGTTTCTTCTCAGTAATTACATGAAATACATAGTTCGCCTGCTCACACTTCAGTATTGTTTTGATATGATTTCTGATATGGACTAGACAGGATGTCCCAGGTATTTTCTATCCTGAGTGGGATGTCCCTCCCATTTTCTGTTAAGAATGGGGCATCCCATGTATTTTATATCAACAATGGGACATCCCTTTGATTTTCTATCCAGAATGGGACATCCCACATATTTTCTGTCAAGAGTGGGACATCCCACCTATTTTTCTATCAACAATGGGACATCCCATGGATTTTCTATCAAGCATGGGACATCCCACATATTTTTCTATCCACAATGGGACCTCCCATTGATTTTCTATCTGGAATGGGATGTCCCACATATTTTCTGTTAAGAGTGGGACATCCCACATATTTTCCTATCAAGAGTGGGATGTCCCATGTATCTTCTATCAACAATGGGATGTCCCTACCTCAGTCATCCCTTTTCCCAGACCCATAGGGCCTCACTATTTCTAGTCCATTATGTCTTTTTTTTTTTTTTGCTAGACCTGCCAGGCACAATTTTATTTGGCCAGAACAGTTAGGTGTGCCTGATGAGCCCGCCAATACTCAAAAGCTCAAAAACCCAAAAGAAAAAGAAAACAGCTGCCACCGGGTTTGAACTCAAAACATTGACAGAAATACCACTTCACCAATGCACCAGATATCCCAGATAATATTTTTTGACAACTACATGCTGGCAGTGCATCACCCCTCACTTTGGTCTATTTTGCACGCCTGTTGCTGTCAAATTCACCATCATTTATCGCCGGCTGTGGGAATTTATTTTGTGTTTTGCGCAACAACCAGGGGCTCTTTCACAGAACTGTCAACACAGTCAGATAGCCCTCGGCAAGCTCTATAACTTTGATTTTGACCATATTTTTAGACATGAACCACCAACTTCCTTTTTGGGCCACAACACCTTTTTCCCAAAAAGGAAATTCCAGTGTTTTCACTTTCCCTTGATCAGAAGTCAAACATTTTGGATGGTCTAACTCATTGAACAGGATGGAATTTGCCATAGAATATGATGTGAGCCATAGCCAGAAGCACTACACTTCTGTGAGAGCCCCAAAATGGGCAGACAAGTAGATTCACCTCTGTAACGTTATATCCTCGTGATATAGTAGTACAGGTGCCAGAAAGGCATCCCTGCTTATACATGAATAGTATAAATGCATGGTCATCACACTAGGCCAGACTCCCAAGAAGAACAGGAGCATGTTTTGAGCCTAGTTTATCATGCTATCATTACTCCATTGCCAAGTCATGCATCGATCTAGGATGTCAAAAACCCTATCATGGAACAACCACCATGTCCAAATGGATGTCCGATGGGTTTTGGCCCACAGAGCCACATCAGACACAAAGATTAGATGTGTTAATGTGTTGCTATGCATTTTCAGCCCCTCTGCTCTGCCTACAAGGTCCAGAATGGAGGGAAAGAGTTTGACAAACATTCTACAGGCCTTCCCAACAACTGGATCCCAGAATGTTGCCAATATATGGGCTTGAAGCTTCAGAATGTCACATGACATTTTTGACTTATTTGGTGAATACAACATCATCCAGAGCAGCTACTGCAAAATAAACACTCAAAGCAAGAAGAGACATAATGAAAGATCAATATTCAACTGTATCCCAAGAAATTTAGCCAAGTTTCAGGTAAATGGTATTTCCGAGTGCATGAGTTAAACAGCAATATAAAGTGCACTTATTGAATATGGATGAAAACACCATCTGGCCAAATCTTGACCAAAATCCTTCAAATAAAGTGTAATATCCATCTTTTATCCTGTCTGTTCACTCTTCTGCAGTTTATATTGCCCTATTAGCTCTTCATGGACCCTAATTCATGAAAAAAGCGAAAAATGTTAACTGAGATTATGGATCTTCAAGGCCATATATTGGGATGATTCTCGGTTGTCTATGATTGGATATCTTCTAATATTTGTTTTGAGTCCATATCCCACATTGTTCAATTGTGGCACATGTACAATTGGGCGAATAGTCATTTTGACCATGTTCACCTTCAATGAGGACCTAGCAATGGGCAATTGAGCCAATGACCTCACTCACGTCTTTTTAGAAGTCATATGAGCACAATATCAGACATGCAAGAACTGAGCTGACCAGAAGCCATCACAATGAAGCCATCATGGTGTTTCTGAATATGGTTAGAACATGCTCTCTTGTTTACTCAAGACTTGTTTTACTATATCAGGTGCATGTAAATAACATGGGGATATGGTGGAGAGTGGTGGGATTCCATTCATCAGCTATCTTCCCAAATTATTCATGTTGAGAGGTAAATCATTCACTCTGCCCATTTTGGGGCTCTCACAGAAGTGTAGTGCTTCTGGCTATGGCTCACATCATACTCTATGGCAAATTCCATCCTGTTCAATGAGTTAGACCATCCAAAATGTTTGAATTCTGATCAAGGGAAGGTGAAAACACTGGAATTTCCTTTTTGGGTGACATGCCTACCGACTATCTGAGCGCGAGCAAAACCTAAGAAGGTAAGCAGCACAAAGAGGGCGGAGGAGATAAAATGCGAGTGGGACAAACAAGCTGGTACCGTGGCTGGTAACCGAGCGACCACGGAGTACGAAAGGGGAAGAGCAGGCAGGAGACAAGAGACGTAGGCATGGGCAATGAACGGGGGACGAGAGCGAGAGCAAAGGCAAGGGCGAGGGAAAGAGCTAAAGACTTAGTACTAGACTGTGGGGAAAACCAAGTGATTTTATTGTAAATAGCTTGAGAATAAATACAGAGAGTACAGAAGGAGTAAGGATGAAAGTAAATGGTATCAGGTACTGTTCCAGGGCAGTGGCGGACATCAGGTCCATGAAAAATGTGCATGTAAGTACAAGATAGGTCAAGACTAGGGACTGTAATAAAGGCAGGTACGGAAGGATTGAATCAGGTAAGAATGAGTAATAAAGGGGAAGTAACTGTAAACAAGGTGGTTGACGCCTAGAATGGGAGCGGCGCAAGTGAAACGCAGTGTATTGGACAGTGTTGAACCGTGGGAATCTTGGCACAGAATGAGCCGAAATGGCTGTATACGGGTTCAGCGTGCAAGCGTGCGTGACATGGGAAAAAAGTGTTGTGGCCCAAAAAGGAAGTTGATGGTTCATGTCTAAAAATATGGTCAAAAGTTATAGAGCTTGCCGAGGTCTATCTGACCGTGTTGACAGTTCTGTGAAAGAGCCCCTGGTTGTTGCGCAAAACACAAAATAAATTCCCACAGTCGGCGATAAATGATGGTGAATTTGACAGCAACAGGCGTGCAAAATAGACCAAAGTGAGGGGTGATGCACTGCCAGCATGTAAGCGTCAAAAAATATTATCTGGGACATCTGGTGCATTGGTGTAGTGGTATTTCTGTCAATGTTTTGAGTTCAAACCCGGTGGCAGCTGTTTTCTTTTTCTTTTGGGTTTTTGAGCTTTTGAGTATTGGCGGGCTCATCAGGCACACCTAACTGTTCTGGCCAAATAAAATTGTGCCTGGCAGGTCTAGCAAAAAAAAAAAAAAAAGACATAATGGACTAGAAATAGTGAGGCCCTATGGGTCTGGGAAAAGGGATGACTGAGGTAGGGACATCCCATTTCCACTCTTGATAGGAAAATATGTGGGATGTCCCACTCTTAACAGAAAATATGTGGGACATCCCATTCCAGATAGAAAATCAATGGGAGGTTCCATTGTGGATAGAAAAATATGTGGGATGTCCCATGCTTGATAGAAAATCCATGGGATGTCCCATTGTTGATAGAAAAATAGGTGGGATGTCCCACTCTTGACAGAAAATATGTGGGATGTCCCATTCTTGATAGAAAATCAATGGGACATCCCATTGTTGATATAAAATACATGGGATGCCCCATTCTTAACAGAAAATGGGTAACCCTAGAAAATCATGTCCCATTGTTGATAGAAAAATATGTGTGGTGTCCCATTCTTGATAGAAAATCAATGGGATGTCCCATTGTTGATATAAAAATGGGTGGGATGTCCCATTGTTGATATAAAAATGGGTGGGATGTCCCATTGTTGATATAAAATACATGGGATGCCCCATTCTTAACAGAAAATGGGAGGGATTTCCCACTCGGGATAGAAAATACCTGGGACATCCTGTCTAGTCCATATCAGAAATTTTGGATATATCAATACAATACTGAAGTGAGCAGGTGAACTATGTATTCCATGTACTTGCTGAGAAGAGTGTGGGGATAGCGTTGGTGTATGAAAGAGCACACAGTTGCAATTGGAGCTGCCTAGTGTGGGGTGGCAAACCCATACTTGGTATCTGAGCATGGGCCTGTGAACCCATATTTCAGTATTCAAGTGCAGACTGGCATATCCGTATTTTGCTATTTGAGTGCAGGCCGGCATACCTGTATTTCGCTGTTCGAGTGCAGGCCAGCATATCTGTATTTCACTATTCAAGTGTGGGTCAGTGTACCTGTATTTTGCTCTTTGAGCACAGAGCCTGTGAACCCATATTTCAGTATTTGAGCACAGGCTAGCATATATGTATTTCACTATTCAAGCATGGACCAGCATACCTGTATTCCAGTATTCACACATGGGCTGGTGTATCTGTATTTCACTATAGCCTATGTGAGCACAGGCCGGTGTACTCATATTGCGGTCTGCTCAGGGAAAAAAAAAGAAAATCCCCAAATGTACCCGTTGTGCCATGGCATGAGAGCCCTGGTTAACAGCTTCATGAATCACTATAAATCATGCAAAATGGTGCAGAAATGGGCCCAAAAAAACATTTTTTCTCCCTGGCTGGTGCCCAGGGTCCTACTTGCCAAATGGGCCAGTGGGATGTCCCATGCAATAACTTTGGGATGTCCCAAGGCAAAACAGTAGAAAGTATGGGATGTCCCATGTGGTATGGGATACCCACTTAGAAACACCCCCCATAGGGCCAATTAACTACCCTAAAAAATTTGGCCCTATGGGGGTCAGGTTGGGGTAGCCTGAGGTGCGGTGACAAGGCCATGCTGCTCGGCATATGACATTTTGTATGCAAGTCCCATGTTGATGTCAAACGGGCCTATTTCTGTTTTTGCAATACCGTTGCCGACAGCACTGCTTGTGCCGCACCCAAGTCCATGACGGATGTGAGTATGGTTGAAATGAAGGCCGAGACTGAGGCCGCAAGCCGCCATGAGGATGGAGCATTGCATCTGTCTCAATAATATTCAAAAACACGGTGCGCTCTGGGAGCAGGGAATTGGGTGCGTAAGTCGCACCAAGCTCGGGATAGCTGGTACAAGAATAAAGATGCATGGGTGCGCTCCCAAGGCATTTGATGCCATTATGCTCGCAGCGCACGCAATAAGCGTAAAAATATGTCGGTCATGTCTCTATTTGACAACATCGATTGGGAGCACGAGCGTCAGACCCAGCGCCTTCATTGGGCCCATGTTCTCATTGACTTTGCGACCCCACTCAATCCGCTACACAAACATGTCATCGCCCTATTCTGCTCTGATCCTATCGCAATCCGACCGAAGCCTGATGGCTGTCCACCACATGAGTTCCAGCCACTGATGTTAAGTTCGGAGTGCGAAACATCATTCCAAGGAATGATTCGTATCGTAGGAGATTAGGATGAACAAGTTAGCGTGGATATAGAGAAATGCCCTGACCTACTCGAATGGGCACGCAGTGATGGTGCCTCCTTTGCTCTCCTTCTATGTTTCTCGTGGTACTGTGCCCCAATCAGGTATTTTCGCAACAAGGTCACCACTCCCCAGGTCTAGCATATGGGTTTGACAGATATAAATTTGATCTCTGAAAATCATTATGGTCCCGCAACCTCGTCCGACCCTTCTTCTCTGTCTAAGGCATCCAATGCTGCGGGCTTGAAGCACCCTTCAAATATAAAGTCTTGAGACTATTATCCCACAGTTAGGACTATGACATTGATTTGGGAGGCGCATGTTCTCGATTGCTGGAGGAAAGTCACTTGTCATTTCACCAAAGTAAATATTAGTTATTCCTCTATCTCATCAAGGCTTTACTACGGCGTTCTGACCTCAAGACAATCCTCGAAGACACGACAACATTAGTTGATTGTTACGCATCTCAAGCTTTCATGCAAATTCATTGCATGCTTCAGGAGTGACAGAACCATCATGTATGCAAAAGAGTGTATACAGCACAAAAGAAAGTGGAAAGACGAGCATATTGGTAATTTAATTCATGTGGATTGATCGGGATTTGAGCTTACAGTGCGCAGTGCAAATTGACAACTTTGGCAGGAAATGGGCCAAAATTGCTCAAAATGGCCAACTTGCAGGCTCCAGTGTGAGCTCAAATCCCCATCAATACACATGAACTAAAAGACCAAGATGCTCGCCTTTCCATGTGCTTTAATGCTGTATATGCCTTTTCTGCATACATGATGATTCTGTAAAGTAGATTTTTCAGAAAGCCCTTAATTATTTTATTCAGGGTCAATGACAGAGGTGAAACACTTTGGAAAGCTCATGAGAACACCAGAACCTCATGGCAGGATTCTATTCCAAGTGATTTAGTCAAAAGTTGAGCCCAAACAGCCTGGGACAAGTTTTTTGACAAGTTTTTTTTTGCCACAACTGTAGCTTAGTAGTCTTCCATTGGTCCACAATTTTGTGCCATACTGGCACTTGTACATCAAACACTGAAGTTAAGTATGGTACATGAGTCAAGTCTTTGATAAGAGCCTCTCTAATGAGATTGATTTAGCCTGGTGTGACAATGGGATGCGAACCTGGCTTGCTAGCTTGGTGTTCCTGGGAATTTCGGCTAGAGCTCGATTTCAGCCATGAATTTCTTGGTGAAACAAGTTGCAAATGACTTCTTCCCAAGGAAGGTTGTTGTTGAATGGATTCTGGGAAACCCGCATATTCCAAATTGTGCCCACATCTGAAATATGCTTACAGAGACCAAAAGACTTCTCAAGTTTTGGGTCAGTGCAGGTGTCCACCACTGCATCAAGAATGGCAGGAAGATGGTTTTTCTTGAGGTTGGACTTGTTGGGAATAATGTCAAGACCTTTGGTGATGGTTGAAAGACACTTGTGGAGATTCCTGCCACGGTAGATTGCATATTGCTTTGAATTGGCGAACCCTCCCAGCCATTTGCTGCTGGCATCTTCCCACAGGCATTGCAAAGTTGGTCACAAGCCGCAGATTTGGATGGCAAATGCTTGTTGGGGATAAAACTGACTGGAAGCAAGAGATGAACACTGTCAGCACTGATGTTGAGTCAGCACAGGAAACAGCAAATCTGGATGGCATTCTTGATAGAGACTGGTATTTAAAAGGTACGGAGGGCTTGTCTGATGTGTCCTGTGGATGTAATGGTTGAGAACGAGCTTCACTACCACAGACCAGAACAAGTTTTCAGTCCCAGTCTGCTCTGCTTGGAGATATGACAGGAGCATTCCAGCTTATCACTGAGGCGAAGTCAATGTATGTAACCTTTTATGTCAGCCTACTCATATAATGCACAGAATACACCCATCCAGAGTCATCAAGGAGGTGGTGGACCTGCAGTTGCATGGCCATTCTCACTGTGATCAGAATTGTCTGCAGTAAGCAGCCTCCCACAATGTTGTCTCACACTCTTTTTGATTTTGCATTACAACATGTCCCCTGCACGTCATCTACAGAGTATATGTTGGTATGTGATGGAATGCACGAAAGATGAGTGACATTCAAAAGGCTGATCAGCCAAAGCCGGTATTGTCCTGTCAAAATATGTTGATCTTGGTGGCCAAGAGAAGCTGAAGAAAAATTATCCTGCTGCCTGGCAAAGCCCAGCATTCCCTGCACAAAGAATATTCCATGACCCCTTGATGAAGCACAGGAAGGTAGGGCCTGGAATATCATTGTCTGCCAAAACACAGGTTGGCCGATCACCATGGCATAGGCTGGAGAATATTAATCTGCTGTGTGGCCAAGCCCTGCATTGCCCACAAGGATAATATGTCATGACCTCTTAACCAAGTGGAGGAGGGTAGAGCACAGAATGTTAGTTATTGCCTGCCAAATAGGTGGGGCAGGTGCCGTGGTATGGCGTGTTTGGAGCATACCTGCAATCATGCCATTTGACCAGCGCCAGACTGCCATAGAAACCACTCATGAAACATTTGGGAAATGTGGCATACCACTTTGACTGTTGGGATTTCGAGTTGTGTTTAGGCCCTGCGTAGACTGAGGGTCTGTCTGCATGGGTATTGGCTACCTATGTACATGCTATGTGGACATATCTGGTCTAGGAGTGTCTACTATCCCTGTACCCATGTAGACCAATGTACACGGGCCTTGGCCAAAGTAGACACAGGTAGACCAATGTGGCCGAGGGTAGACCAGCACAGACATAGTGCAGCTGACAACCTCCAAGGCAAGCCCAAATTAGCGGTGTGAGGTTGGACTAGGTGTGTGTACAGGTAGACCAAGGCAGACATAAGAAGCTGGAGGTAGCCCAAGGGTGTTCACATTTGATAGCTGGGGGTAAACCAAGGTAGACCAAGGGCGGCCAACCTGTGTCGACATGTCCTTAACATGTACATATACAAAGGTAGACACAGATAGACAAAGGGTAGATGAAGGTACACCAAGGTAGCCGAAGGTCTGTCTACTTGGGGGTTGAATTCAGTGAAGGATGGGACTTGAGTCCCAATGTTGGGAGTGGGCGACCCATTACTCTCGTCGTTACTCTCACCCGCCATATCTGCTGCATCAGATGTTAGCTTACATATCATCCAGTTTCCAAAATTGGGGTTCCAGATAGATTTATCCTAAATGTCTGGTAAGTATTTTGGAAACAATTTCGGCACTCTCTTTGGCCCGTTCTCTATCTCCAGGTACAACCCTTTCCAGTATAGACGCGAATTTGTCCGAGTGGAAAAACTTCAAATTCTCTTTAGCCAGCTTCCTGGTTTCAGGTGTTGGTGGAGGGCCTCGATTTTGTTCTATATTCTGACCAAAAATAAAGGATTCCACTGAGGGGGTGTTGATTTCTACGTTGTCTTCAATCGACCTGAATATGGGCCAAGGAATGTGCCGGAAATGGAAGTCGAACAGGGGCTGATTATGTCTCAGTGCATCCCATTTCTTTTTGTAATTTATTTCCTGATTCTGCGGTGCTCCCCAATCCAGGCACTCCCACTCTGTCTGGCTGCACAGGTTCTGATTTGAGATCAATGAGTGGTTCATCTGTGAGTCTTCAACGGGTGTTTCAGAAGAAAATTACTCAATTGGAAACCAACCCGCACCGGTGAGTTTTTGTCTACAATAGACGGTCCCTGGCTTACCCCAATTTGCTTTTACGCCGCCTGTGTCTGAATTGATCGCGGCTTAATCATAATCCACATGCATGAGGCATAGGCAAATGCTCACCCGAATCCTTCCATTCATTATATTCTGGAGTTGTCATTTCTATGTCCACGGGGCTCACGCTAGGTCGACTCCAACCTGTAGTTTCCCCTACTGAATGCAATTAGAATGAAGTCTTCGGGAAAAAAAGCCGATTCACGAGGTTCGTCAACCTCCATGGGCGTATATACCCTGGATTGCTGGCTTCCGAAGGATTCCCTATCTTCAGCAACGAGAATTTCGATGTTCAGCGTCATTTGATTCGTTTGGGGACGTGTCAAAAGGGCAGGATGGCTGTGCGATGATGCAGTGGACAGATGGTGAAGATGATTGAATAGCTGGCAACAGGAGCATTTTTGGGTCCAGCCCACGACGCCGCCTGATGGATAGTTCATAGATCGAAGGCCCACCTGGAGCAGACCACGATCGTGAGTGGCATCAGCTTGTTATATGAGACCGCACGGGCACCGACGCCCGCCGCGGCCCTTTCTCCCATAGTCACTGGTACTATTAACTCAGAGTTCGGGTGCGGACGGACAGTTCATGAGCGGCGGGAATACCGGCTGATCGGCGTGGGGGTGAAGCGAGTAGATGATTGTGCCGAAAGGCAGGGAGGTTGGGCTAGGGCACTAGCTGTTGATACATGATGGCGGACAGCGGGAATGGGGACAGGTCAGCGATACTGATAGAATTATACACAGCATGGTTCAGCCTCTGAACACTGTTCCCAAGAGTATCCCAGCACGCACAAGCCTCTCGCGCCTTCGGCTTCAGTACCAAGGCCAAAGCCAAGCCAAAAAGTCAAGGCTTTTTTTGACGGCTGGTGAACCAAAAAAATGAACATCAGCCCCTATCTGTTTAGTCTTGTAGCGATCACGGGCCGATTGTCGAGACACCGACTGATTACGCAATTCGGTGGCTGTGCTCACAGGCGTTCTTTGCCTTCATACCACAATGAATACAACACGAATATAGCTAAGAATATTTGTGCAGGCTCATGGAATGACTTGGGTGATATCTTCCTGCGAAAATTAAGTGTTCCACAGAGCCAATGCTTCAATCTATGATCAACCTAAAAAATGATTAGCTAATCTGGGGTTCACAAACTCGTCCGATATCATCTCGACAGTTGCACCAATTACCTAGTTGTGAGGGAATGATTTTCTCATTGGAGGATTTTCTATATGCTCAAATATTTGCAGAATCATTGCCTAAGAAGGTGTCCGAGAGCAAGGCCGCAAAATATTGATCGGTTGGCCAACAAGATGGTCGTGTTTACTAACAGACTCTAATTGATACTTACTTGTTTGTCATCAAATTTATTAGAGTATCTGTAACAGAGACTACTATCTGTTCAAGCCACGTCGCGACTTACGAACAGGTGATATAGGGCAGTGCACTCAAAAGATCTTTCGCACTGGACCATCGACGTGTCTCTGTGCGGGTAACTCAGTCTCGGCATGGCAGGGTTTGCCGAGTCCCCAAATATTGGAATACAGTAAATTGGGTCAATTAGGGTCAATGGGGACTTCACATTGCCACACGGCGGTGTAGTAGTACCTGCAGGGTTGACGGATATTAATGCACGGCAAACTCATAGTTTTTCTTTTTTTCCTTCTGGGTATACTATGGTACTTATAATTATCCTTTAGTTAAGTTCGGGTACTTGCCGTAGTCTCAAAGTTTCACCGTGGCCACGTATAAAACCACGCACTGAATACTCCTTTCCGTATCTATCAAATGGCACCCCGAGACCAACCTGATCCCAGCCTCATTGCAGAAGGCAGCCGTGAGCGTCGCGCACCTGAGAGGTTACGTGACATGGGCTCTCCGACGTCTCCTGCAAGGCCCACCTCACCGAAAAAGCGTAAGCTTCTATTCCAAGAAATATGGGTCGCTGATCTGACTCCACATAGGTGGTTCAGCACATAAACCAAATTCCGTCATAGATGTGGACGCTTTGGATGTAGAGAGTGGTAACATGAGTTGTAAGTGCTTCAAGTTTTTACTCTCTTCGATACCTGAGTTAGCGAAACCTCCAGCAAGGGGCAAAAAACGTACTGCTGCACCGACATCAGATTCACCCCAGAAGCGTGAGTGGACATTTTAATGGGTCTTTACTTACTGCTATAATTTTCTTAGGTCCTCGAACAAATCAATTAAAGGCTGCAGTCGATGTAGATGCCTCGCAAGATATAGACATGACCTGTGAGTGCTTTTTGTTGTTTAAAGCTCAATCAATGTCATTGTTCTAGCCACATCGAATGGGAAGTCCTTGGGAGACCCTACGACTGTCGATGAAGACGATTTCCTCGCGGATATTGTCGTATCTTCTCTTGCTGAGTCCAAGAAACCCAAAGGGGATGGCAACAAAGATATAAACCATTTTTTGGGAAAGTATACTACGTTGATAAGCCAAGTGGGAAGGTTGATTCGCGTCGCATCTGCCTGAAGTGCCCCGGGTATCTTTCAATTTCCTTCTTATTTGCTTGCGCTCACACAATATCTGTGCAGGGGCCGAAAAAGCATCGGTGCATACGCCACAACCCTCCGACGCCATTTGGAGTCTGATCACTATGTCAGTGTTGATTTTGCTTGCTACATTTGGTCTCAATTCGTTGTAGAACACCTATCACAGATGGGCCAAAAAGGAGGGCTTTACCTCCGCTCTCCCAGGCGATCGTAAAAAACAGAAGGAGAAGGAGCCCTCTGATGCCCTTGATTCCTAGCCGACCCTCGACAACCATCTCCACGACATACCACCAAAGGAGAGGGTAATCCCCTACTCGCACGCGGCTTTTCGTCAGGCTGCCATTGAATGGCTTGTGGCCACAAATCAGGTGGGCCTTCTTGGTCCTTTTTGCCCTCGCTCATATCATTTATTAGCCCGTTGATGTCCTGGACCACCCCAAATTCCGAAATATGATCGACATTACATCACGCGCAACCGATGGTGTGCGCATTCCCGGCAAAAAATTGACGCGGGAGGAGATTATTGAGCTGTTCAAGAGACGGATGGATCAATTGAAAGCGAAACTCAATGTAAGTGTTTGGATAATTTCTATTCAGATATCTTAATGGCTAATGCCGTTGCAGGGTCCAACAGTCACTGGAGAGATCCAGCTGACTGACGACGCTTGGACGGCCTCACACGGCGATGGCTACCTTGGGGTTACAGGCCACTGGATTGAGGAAGTCATCCCGGGAGGATGGGAATCGCGTGAAGCGTTGATTGGTTTTGTTCGCCTTAACAACGCCCATAACGGGGTCCGACTTGGGCAGGCCCTATACAAGGTTGTCGCGCGGTTGGGGATCCAGAAACGGATACATAACAACCGACGGTGCCGCCAACAATGGTACCGCGGTAGTAGAGTTCGCTGCGCAGTTGCTCAAGAATGACAATGTTGTTTGGGACCCCGTTGAACGTCACTTGCCGCGAATATATATGTTAAGCTGCATCTCCACAACACTCACTGCTCACTTCATTCACTCAGATGCATGGCTCATATAATTAATCTAGCCACACAGGTGTTAATATCCAAATACAGTAACGCAACACATTTTGATCCCAAACAGTCTGAAGCCCACTTACCCGACACAACTGCTCCCCTTCGCGATGAAATTGGGCTTGTTCGCGCAACCACGGTGAAGGCGTGTCCAGTTTATCTACGAGCACTTTTTTTTTCGTAAACTTGAAATATCCTGGGCCAGGAATGCTCCTCTCCGAAGCGCAAGCAGATTTTCAAGGAGCTCCAGTTGAAGATTTGCCGGGCAGCAGACTCGAGTGCAAATGTTGGGGTCTTTGTTGCCAAGCAGTTGATACTGGACATGAAAGTGCGTTGGAGTTCAACGTATTATATGCTATTGCGGGCACTGGAGTTGCATGAAGTACGCTTTTATTGCTCTTTTCTTCTTTCACTACTAACTTGTCACCTTCAAGGCTGTCGACGAGTTCGTAGTTGATATATCATATGATGGTGCCAACGCAGAAGAGCGCGCAAAGGTAAAGGCGCTCAAACTGACTCGAGAGGAGTGGAAACGCGTTGATAAGTTCACGGGATTTCTTGCGGTATAATGTCTGTTTAATTCTAATACTGCTTCTAACACATCACCATAGTATGCAGAGAAGGCTCAGCAGGCCTTCTCATCCGGGACTATTCCTTCGCTGCATAACGCTATCCCAGCACTCGAAGTACTTCATAGTGCATGGTCCAAGAAGGCCGACATACCTTCAAATTCAAACTACGCACCGGCACTCAATTCCGTGGCTGAGAAAATAAATGAGTATTACCAGAAGACAAGTGATGGCGATGGGTTGTTCAAGTGCATGCTTCCATTCTCTTTTCGCTGACGCATTAACAGTCCTCAATCCCAAGGAAAAGGGCCGATACTTTGAAAAACACTGGGGAACCGAGTTGGCAAAGGAAGCCCGTGAGACCGCAATGGATATTGTGAGTACGCATGATAGCCTAATAATCTTTACTGAGATTTTCAGTCTCGGGAGCGCTGGCAGAAGTTGAATGCGGGAGGAGTTACATCTCGACCTCCGCCACAGCACACATCCAAACTTGGCCGCCTCCTACGGGAGATCACGCCGGAGAGTGACGAGGACGACACCTTCACAGTCCATCGCAATCCATCTCAACCGTCGCTGGGAGAGTTTGAGGAATATTATGATTCTCATCCAGAGTTTCTTTCCGACAACATGTCGATGGTATCATGGTGGGGCGTAAGTCACTTTTTGACCATTCCAATAGTCACTGTCATTGACTTTGATGTTCAGGCTTGCTTAGAACACTTTCCCACATGGCGCTCACTAGCTCGAGATCGACTTTGTATCCCCGCATCTTTTGTCTCTAGCGAGCGGGCCTTTTCAGCAGGCGGGATCACTATCAGCAAGCAACGCAACAGGCTCAAAGGTGATATTGTGGAGGCCCTGCAGGTACTGAAGTCCCTCATCAGGGGTGAGGATATGTTCTGTGCCCCGGCTGTCTCAACTATCGAGGAGGACGAGGATGACTTGAAAGATGATTCTAAGTCAGGCTGGGATTGTTTCTTAGACGATGCACCGGATAATTACGAGCCCGATGTTACTATGGAATAATTGTGAGCCTGTAATAGATATCATTTGTATTGTATTCTTTTTTCGCAATTGAGCCAAAGCCAGGGCCAAAGCCAAGCCAAGCCAGGCCAAGGCCATAAGATGTTGGCTTGGCCTGGCATATTTCCAGGCCGAAGCCACTCCAAGCCAGGCCAAAGCCGTGGCTTTCAGGCCAAGCCAAAGCCAGAAATTCACTAATTACATAGCAGAGATCCATCGCCTGCGAAGCTTTGCCGGTGTCACAGAGAGACACTGAATCATTTGCGGCCACTTTGACGTATCTGTCATTATCTTAGAGCCGTGAGATATCTCAAATGTATCAGTTCCAGTATGACTCGTCTAAAGCGCAGCGATATTAGACCAGTTTCTGTAAACAAGGGTGCTATCAATGACCGCTTGTTAACACCTAATACAACTGGTATAAATCCGACCTGTACATCTTCAAGTGGCTTCAAATAGGTGAGGTCCACGTCACAAGGCTAACTTCGCCATCGTATCCACTCTTGCCACGTTCGAAGACGATCTACTCAGTGAAATCAAAGCCACCCTCACTCGCTCTTCGGCTCTGTCCTACTCGGCTGCGACCTCACCTGCTCGCCCCTCTGCCCTGCCTGTTACTCCTCCCCCCTCCTGACCCATCTTTACCCTGGAAGAATCAGCTGGTCGTCTCTCTCTGTCTGAAGCCGCCATCAAAGAGAGGTTAAAGGTCGCACTGACCACCACTGGAGTCCCCAAGCTCAGAGAAGCAAAGGTCCAAGGAGTGAAGGTTCTCGGCCGCAGTTGACTTCTAGTCGCCACTGAAGACAAGAAATCAGCGCACTCATCCGACAGAGACCCTGAATACAGCATATCAAGTGATAAGGACAACTGCAAAGGATCCGATGAAATTACTTTATTTGGGATGTCCATCAAGCATAGCAACTGACTGTGAAACAATATATTAGAATGCACATTTTCCCACACCATTTTCTGGTGTGCAGCAGATTACTAGGGCTCTAAAAACTCTGAATAGAGCTTATCAACTGACAAGGACAGCTGCAAAGCATCAAGTGAATTTCTTTTTTTGGGTTGTATACCAGTTAGGTTGGGGAGAGGATATTGGGATCCCCACATATTTTGAGGAATATGCTGCATTTTAAGGTTCTCTATGCTTATGGTGCCCCAAAAAAGATCCATTGCAGTGAACTTGTGATTTTTGAACAAGAAACAGAAGTAGTGATGAGCCCTGCTTTTAGAGGCAATTGCATTTGGGTTTTGCAAAAAGTATTTCAGACTGAGAGGATACTCTCTACACAGTTGGGTAACTTGCCAGCAGGAAGTGGTGCAACTTTGATATTTAAGCATCAGAGAAAAGAAAAGAGTGTACAATGGATAGAACCAGCCCCGAGGGGAAACTGTCCCCATATCAAACTCTGCCCCTTCTGGAAGTTTCATAAAGGTATCACTAGGAATCCACTGAGGTGCAGGGTGCTCATCAATAAGACACCATAATCATGCTTATGCATTTACTTTTTTCCTGAGACTTTGGTATGCACGGAATGATGCCATGAAGGCATGTCATTTGGTCCACTTTTCATGGTGATATACAGTCATGGACAACAAAACACAACAAGTCAATTTCTTTGTGATCCATGCATTCCAGGGGGATTTCTGACGTCAGAATCAGAATCAGCATTCAAAAAGACGAGTTTCAAGCCCCTGATCAAATTTTTCCCCAGAGAAATGAAGAACAGCCAATATTTGGACCAGTTCAACACAAATTGCGACTGGTAAACTCAGGGCTTAGAGGGAAGCTGTGGGGTGATTGGTTTATAAACACAATACAAATAATTCCAGGACTGGGGATGTGTTGGATTATGCACAAATGGGTGGTTGAGCATGAGTTGAACCTTGGTTGCAACTTATGGTCTGATATTCCAGTCACATGTCTGGATCACATGTCTTTCAGCCATCCAGATTTGAGCAAGTTATTTCACCACAACAACTTGTTGAATATTTCCAGGTCCAGAAGGACATGTCCCGCCATTAATCCCGGTGGTCAATGTATATGGCTGACTTGGATTATGACATACCTCATATATTAAGCAGATGCCAGCTTTTGACTTTTGTCCCCACAAACGGTTTCCTTAATTGGTTATGTCAAAACGTGACCTCCGGAGCTCCGGAGACTTGTGAGCGATTATTTGCTCCATCAGCCGTCTCTCTTCCTGTACCACAACCATCACGATGTGCGCTGCCCTCTGTCTTGCCCACAGCATACCATTTATTCTCTTTCCTGACATCTCCTACCCCTCTCTGCCCTCCTCCCATATATTCTTCGTCAAAGCCGGTTTTCCTTCGGGTGAAATTCCATACTGAATATAGTGCCACCGGCGTGCAGGCCCTCTGCCCGGCCATTACGTACCGTGTATCTTTCATATCCCTCAGATCTTTCAATTCCATGTACCAGACGCATTTTTACGCGATCTGACGTGTCTTGTCGCGTCCCCTCAGTGGCAATGCCACCCATCATACTGTCGTCATAGTATACTTTTTCTTGGTTATCGTAGCCAATATCATCATAATTGTGCCCCTTCATGCTTTTGTCACTGAGAACTGAGCTACCTTTGGTTTTCTGAGTGTTCCTACATTTACTAATTGACTTTAAATGAATTAAACAATGGCGCCGGAGGCTCCGGCGGTCACATGATAGAATGCCCACTATCTAGATAGTGGGTCCTAAGGCGCCCTAATCTGACAGACATCCCGCCAAAATTTGGCATCATGATCGCTAACATGAACAAAGTTCAAAATTTCTATTCGGAGTTCGACCTGTCTACTCGAAAACACCGGTGATCATGATGCCGTTTCCAAGTCTGGCGACGTGTTTGATGGTCGGTGTTGTTGATCCGAGGAGACTGCCTCTTCGGAGATTCAACTTGAAGCAAACAACACTTCTTTTTTACAGTTTAAAACCCTCCTCCCAAGAGCCTCTGAAATTCTGGGCTGACTCCATTCTCAATGTATTCCAGCTCTCATGATTTAACTTAGAACCCCCTATAAGTTGTCGCACATTAGAGGATTACTGTGCCGAAGGTGCCGAAGCGGGTTTGGAACTCAAACATAGGCGCAGCTGTGATTTCAACCGCGTGGTTGTGATTAAACCTCAGATTTTGATGTTCAGGTGCGTGGATGATTCAGAATTGGGTGAATTGGGCACCTTACCCCTGTCCCCAAACACTCGACAATTGATTCGAGAGGCCCTAAAATTCGGGGTTCAGGTTTTGTAAAGTGGTTTCGCTGGTAGCTGTCGCAGGCTGGCCGGCTGGAGCGGTAGATGAGGTGTGAACACCAGCTAACAAGATTGACAGAGACATGGACATGACCAAGAACGGCCTGGTGTCTAAAATATAATATATATGTGTGGCTCTGCCAGCCTGCAAAATGTGATAAGGTCTGCTTTATTCAAGGCAAATAATCTCTACTGTGTGAGCAAGCTACATCCTGAGTTTTGGAATAAAGAAATAACACAGACTTTACTCTTGAGTAATATTTTGCCTCATTGATCGGCCTCGCCGAGGATGGTCCAGATGCGGCAGTGCGGCACACCTTAAGTGCGGCACATGTCAACACAGATGCGGCACATTGACTCAAGTGCGACACTTTCAAAACCAGTAATATATTAAGCAATCATAATCGATCATTGCTAGCCGCCTTGGCCATCAGCTTCGGCCGCCTTAGGCATTCGGGATTTGAACCCTTTGTGATTTTTTCTTTTCCTGATCCAAGTCCCTGCCCACTGTTTCATATAGATACCTTACACAAACACCCTAACTGATAACCCTAACTGCTAACCACCTAACCGCAAACCACCTAACCTCAACCCTAACCAACGCAACACGGCAGATACCCGGGAGTTAGGGCAAGCGCAGCGCGCCCTAACTCCCTCGATAGCGTGGCACGGGCGTCCTTTGATGCGAATCTTGATCCCAATGGCGGCATTTAAAATGCCGTTGTTTGCCGAGTGGCTCGGGTGTGTCGCACTTTCTTAATATCATGCATGAGTGACCAACATGATGTGCCGCACTTGAGTCAATGCCGCATCTGGACTATCCCGGGCCTGGCCTAGGGTGTTAAAGTATATCACGTCTTTGTGTCTTTGCGGCGCTGCAGAACGCAGAAGGCAATGAGGTCTATGAGATCTATTTTATTTGAGGTAGCTAATCTTCACCATGTAAACAATATACATCCCATTTTTCAGAAGAAAAGAACATGGAGTTTACTTTCGAGCAATATCAGTATTCTGCTTCATCAATCAATCGGCCTGCCCGCAGTATGTTAAAAAAGATATTTCAATGCAATGAAGTCCGTTTTATTCAAGGCAGTTAATATTGGGAATGCCTAATTTGAGGTCTGTAAGCTTAAGATGCCATATATCAGGATAAAAATGGTTGTGGTTGGTCTGTACTCAGCTCCGAAACAGCTTCAATCTCGAAACAACTTTTTTCTGATCTAAACATGTGACAGGAAGCTTGACAGTGCTACACAGAAGACTATAGAATCCCCCTGCTTGTCTATCATGGCAATGACACCGGACTTACTCGGTCAAACATTGAAAATACCTCAGACACCCATTGAACACATCGTAGACACACCTTAAACCTGAGAGCTATAGAAAAAATGTCCACAATGTTTAATAGACCTCACTCTTGATACCTGTCTGACAATCGGATCCTGAATTACAACCCCCATTAGTTGGGGCCTATTGAGTGCAACTGATACGGAAGCTGATCGGAGTTTGAATTAGAAGAGGTTCCCGGATTCAAGGATACAAAACATGTTCAACAGAAGTAATACATGGTTAGTCTCTTATAAACAGACACTATAACTGGAACCTCGTACCTCGGTTGTTATAATACATGGTACATGCCCTTACAATTATATTCAGAATCTGAAGATGAAGAGATAGTGGGCTTTGCCGCGAAGCGTGCTACCACGAGTTATTACCAAAAAGAGTTTGATCTGTGGGGACAAAAGTGCGCGTCTAGCAGATGCCTTGTATCACGATGTACATGTTTGTTCTTCGCATGCCACTGGGCGCTCGCGAATTCCCGAACTTCTCAGATTGGTATCAGATTCATCTTTTATTTTTTATTCTGCTCTTCTGTCGTCCTAGCAGAACCAGTAACAAGCTCTGTCTGAAGTGCATGCCAAACTGCATGGTGTGTTGCTTTTATTGTATTTTTTTCCTGTCAGCTTTCTCATTCCCACTTCAAGTTCAACTTCGCAGCTGAGGAAAGTGGCCTCGAGGCTTTGACATTAAATTTAGGCTGTGGTATGATGCGTCTTCCCAAAATTAAATAACCACATGCCATTTGATCGTGTGCTCAAGGCCCGCTCAAAAGAACGACGTCTGTTCAACTGAACACCATTAGACTCAATCTATCTAGATCTATGGAATTATTGTCCCATCTTCCGTCATGTCCGTACATCCCAGATCAACCTATCCCTATCGTTCTCCATAATTCAACAAGCTCTGCCATGCTGGGCGTAACTGTCTGTAGCATGCCCTTATTCTCTTCAGAGCTTTCCAGACGAGTAGCAAACCAGGCTTTTGTCCTACAATCAAACGCGCCCCAGCGCCTCCAATTCCGATCTCTGAGTGCGTAATATTCCACGCACAGCTTTATTACCTCAGTCGTATCCAGTGTACCAGCGGCTGAGCGAATCCTGGTTTGAATTACCGACAACATCGGCTTCGGGGTCCATTTATGTGTGGCCAAAATGTGAGTTTGTAACTTGAACAGAGCATGAAGGATTGTTCAATAGATCTTGTTCATCTGTAGTCGACTTGCCCAGCCTCTATGGCGACAAGAAGCAGCGTGCCTTTTGAGGTAAGCAATTTATTTAAATGGGCGGTTTATGTTTCGCTTCCCTCATCTGTCTTCAGCGGATTTTGCTCACAATTTTCAGATCGTTGAGTAATCCCGCCTTCAGGGTGGGTGTAACCACATCGATGCCAGTCCGAGTGATGGCATTCTTAGGTCGCCGATCCTCAGCTTGTTCACTGGTTGGTGGCACTCGCAAAACCCAAGACATTGATTCAGTATCGCACCGTCCCCCTTGGCTAGCGTTTGGGATCCGTGAATTACTGTGGTTAAAATTTAACTCCGAGCGGGTTGATGGGCTTGGAGTGAACCGTCCTCATCTACCCTCTACCCTCCTCGGGATTTCATTTCGGTTGCGACATTTGACAGCGTACTTCGCGATTTCTGTCTATTACATATTCGGTAGCGTATTTTCTGTCCTACTAAATTGCACTGTATGATACGAGTTCAACTGACTCGCGTGCAGAGACCTCAGACACCGCAGTACTTCAACCATGTCAATCTGAATTACCTCCCCCACACCTTGGAGTCAGCTGGAGCAAAGTGACAGCATATCTTGTACATTATATTAAGGGAGTGGAAAATTCTGTTGCAGATGCCTTGTCTTGTCTACCCAATCTTGATGATGAAAACACATAGATGACACCTTTGGTCACTGCTGTACTTCTTTCTTAGATGCTCCTCAAAGAGATTGCATCCATGCTACAGGCACCCTCAATATCTCTGTGGATAAAGAATTCCTATGTCAGATCTCCACTAGGGGCCCTCAATTCTTAGTTCAGTTCAGTTCATGTTTCAAATAAAATAAATGACAGATCCGATGGTCTCGGTGACACTTACTCCAATAAGGTTGCTCGTTGATGCCACGAATGAACGGTACAAAAATCGATTTATAAACTGGTTATGTGTATAAATTATAGAGGAAAGGAATTGAGGAATATGTACTGTTTTGACATGTTGCCTCATGTCCAGCAGTACGTGTGTATGACTTTGATGGGTCAGATGACAGGGCTGGGGCATGATCATGAGAAGTGACTAAGAACTCACCTGCTGAATGAGGAAAAAAGAAAACACACTGAATGCCTTCAACATGTGCACTTACAAAGAGAGAGACAGTACAAAGGGAGATATAAACACAAGGTCACGGGCTTGATGGGATTTTTGGCTAATTTGCACATCAATGGATCTGTCATTTATTTTATTTCAAACATGAACTGAACTGAACTAAGAATCGAGGGCCCCTACTGTATGACACAGATGATTTCACCAAACAGCTTGAAGCAGGTATCATGGCTGGAAGCATTGCAGGTGTTAGCAGGAGCCCTGGTCGGAACCTGGTCTACACTGGGGATTGTTTGATAATTCTAAAGGATCCTGTAGTGAGGGAGTTGTTCTACCACCTCACACATGATTCCCTAGGTCACTTTGGGTTCACCAAGAGTTATGAGGCACTCAAAAACTCATTCTACTGGATGAGCATGAGGCAAGACCTTGAAGATGCATATATTCCTTCATGTGTTGACTGCCAATAAAACAAGAGTCAAACAAAGAAACCTGTTGGGCCTATACATCCCCTACCAGTTCCAGATGGCTGATCTGAGAACATCGCCCTAGATTTCACTGGACCCTTGCCTGTTGATGAGGGACCTGACATGATCCTAACCATGACCAATCTCATGGGTGCTGATGTACAAATCACTGCTGTACACTCTGATGACGTCACAGAACAGACTGCACTGGTCCTGTTCAGGCCATGGTATTGTGAGAATGGGTTGATGAAGGATATCATCTCAGATTGTGACAAGGCATTCACATCCAAACTTTGGGAGGCTGATGGAGGCAATGAATGGACCATTAAGGTCTGTTCATACCAGGTTGAAATGCCTTACCCGATATGATTTTTCTATTATGCAGGCCATGCTAGAGGTGTAGCTTTTCAGAGTGCACAGCACTAGTGTGGCTATTGATTCCAAGTTCAGTGACTTGTTGAGGCATGTCAGACCGTTGTCTTTGGTCTCTGGTGTTTGCAGCAACTGACAGTACTGAAGTGCAGATCAAAAATTTTCTGTTTTGGGATGTTTTCAAAGAAATCCCAATATCTCAACAAATTCTGCACTGATTCACATTGCTGTGACAGGTCTCCAGGATCAGGAGCATCAAAAGCAATTCCAATGCAGTGGAGAAACCATTTCAAAGTTTATTCAATGTTCTTTGTGGTAAAGAGCTCTCACTAACTTCTGCTTGTGGCACAATATGCAGTCCATAATTGCCTAAGTACTAGGGCCCCTACAAATGATTAATCCCTAGAGGCTAGGGACCCCTGAAATCCACCGGATTCTCAGTCGAAGTCTGGACTCTAGGGCAGAAATAATATTTTTGTGAGCCAAAAAATAATATTATTTGTGCTAGTGTTTAGGATCTAGCCTGTCACGTATTGTGGGCATCAGATAATCTTAATTCTAGGATAATTACTGACCATGCTCCCTAATAGCAGCTAGATAGAACATTATCTGGCCTAGAAGCTAGGGGTGGGCTGATCATTGGTATGCAAAATAATATCATACTTCCTAGGCACCTGCATTCAGTCTATGTTTCTGAGTGGACTCCAAATCATTTACCATGGTGGATGCCACTCTTCTCAGTCAGACAGAACACCCAAAATGTTCAAATACTGGGCAGGAGAAAGGGAAAACACTGAAATTTCCTTTTTGGGAAAAAGGTGTAGTGGCCAAAAAAGGAAGTTGGTGCTTTGTGTCCAAAAATATGCTCAAAATCAAAGTTATAGAGCTTGCCAAGGGCTTTCTGACTGTATTTATTGTTTTATGTAAGAGCCCCTGGTTGTTGTGCAAAATGCAAAATAAATTCCCACAGCCAGCAATAAATGATGGTAAACAGAATTTGGGAGATGTTGGTCCAGCATGTGGGCGACATAAATGGTATGCAAAGACATGGTCATATGGTGCAGTGGTATATGCCTGGGTATGTTCAGACAAATATATCCAGTGGTCTTAAGTTCAACCCTTGCTGAGAGTGATTTTTTTTTTCTTTTTCAAGCTTTTGTGGATACGGGGGTGATCAGCTAAACCCAACTGTTCAGGCAAAATAATATTCTGACTGACAGGCCAAGCCCAAGAATCTAAGGCAGATAATATTCCTCCACAGTGCAGCCGAACCCAAGCATCTAGGCTGTAGAATATTATTCCAGTCGACCGGCTGAAGCCAGGTGGTCAGGCAGAAAAATATTAATTCTGCTGAAAGCTCTTCTGGCCAAGCCCAGGAATGCAGGGCAAACAATATTCCTGCGCTGTGCAGCTGAACCCAGCCTTTTTTGGCTGCAGAATATTATTTTGAAGGGCAGTAAAGTGAAGCCGGAAAGGAACTCAAGAATGGCCTCAAGCATAAGTAGAGAAAATAGTATGGCATTAGACACTCAATACACGCTATAATGAGCTGCCACCCTAACAGCCACCAACCGATGTAGCCACCCACACCACATGCCGGATGAGCTGCCTGGTGGTGCCAGGTGGCTCCACCACAAACACTCCATCATTTCTGACCTAGAGTCTAGGCTTCAGGTGAGAATCTGGCTGATTTCGGGGGTCCCTAGCCTTTAGGGATTAATCATTCATAGGGGCCCTAGTACTTAGGCAATTATGGACTGCAGCACTGCTTGTGGATGCTTCTACTGGGCTTTGAATATAACTGTCAATCCTTCCTTTTACACCTCATATGTCAAACTGCCTCCAAATGGGATCCCGCCCGAAATCAGAACAATCCACACTACTTTCCATTCTTCAAAGGTTGCCGCAGTGCCGTGGACAGTTCTCTACTTGATGGCTTTTTGTCCATGGCCGATATGACCCGATACCACAGCCGCAATGGACATATAGCCCAGAGCATCTTTGCAGCAGGCTGATTCAATTTTCTTTTCAGTTATCTACCCACTGGATGGGAGGGTAGTGCTGCCGATCACAGAGTATTCTAGGATGTTCGTCAGAAAGGGTTTGCAATTGTCCCTGGAACTTGCTATATTGGGACCACAGGCCTTCCTGTATGCGACTGCTTCCCTGTCCCATACTGGGGAGTACAATACCATTTACAAGAATGGTGATGAGTGGGAAATTTGCGGCATATTTCCTGTCGCTTTTGCTGCAGCTGGTTAACAATCTTTTTAGCCCTGCCAATGCAAAGGAGCTATTTAATTTCATTCATCTTCACAATCCCGATGACCTTGTGGACAATGGCCCTGGACATGGTGGACCTCGCAGTGCCACACTCACCTTTTGCAACATTGACAGGGATGAAAGACGAGAGTTCCCAGATGAGTCGGGGGAGGAACCAAGGAAGGCGGCCTCATATGGTCAGTTCTCTTTGTGCACCTGAAGGAGCAACAATGTAAATTCACTTTCTCAATATATTACATTTTTCCCTCAAAATACATCGTTGGCGAGCAACGTGGGCCCAAACCACTTTGCAATCATTGGTAGGTTAAGTAGGTCCTACACTGGTTTCATCAAATTCCTAATCGAGCTTGCAAGTGGAGACGGAATTGAAATTTTTGGGGCAAAGAGGCGGGGGGCAAGAGCTCCGAGGAATAACAGAAGCAAATAGTCCTCTAGGCTTCAGCGGTCGCTTTTCAAGATGACTTCCATAGCCACTGGGACTGCTCGTTTGTTTCCTCTCAGTCGCACATTGATAGGGCTATACCCACAGATATGTAAACAGCAATAATTAATCTTTATCCTCTATATCCACGCATAGAAAGCATTACTTTTTCTACCTGCCCGATGGATCCCATTCCTTTCGATTCCGCATGATGCAGGTTTGATCCATTTAAATAGTACTGCCACGTCGCACCATGATATCTGGATTCCGTGATACAGAGCTCGCGTATGTGGCAGCCCGATCTTGAAATGAGCTTTTCAATGCTGGCTGCTGGGCTCGGCGTAAACCACAGCTCGGAGACACTGAGGTTTCGAAGTGCGGGGAGCTTCAAAGCATCAAGAAGTCGCATTTGGGAATCATCTGGCTCTGTCTCTCCTGGAAGTAAAAGTAAAGATTCCAGATGTACCAGAGCGGGTATTGGTGCAACGGTATCCCCTCCGCTCTCAATTGTCGCCTTGAAGCAAACGATATTGATGGCTTGCGTCAGTATCACAAAACATTCATCCACGTACAAAAACAGCCCTTCCAGGTTTGTGCAGTTTTCCCAGCACAACTGTATTGCGCAGGGTTGGAAGAAACGGGACAAAACAATATGTTCCAGGTGTGGCGAAGAATGAAATAGGCGAAGAGGGTGTTGTGGCGGTGGCTCGGGAACCGCATTAGGTCCTATCGTCAACGCCAACAACCGCGGCATTTCGCCGTGGATTAGATGGAGAACTTCAAATGGCAGGTTCATCTCCATGGATTGCCATCGTTTGGAATGCAACATGAGCTCCTGAATGAAATTGTCAACCGGTGGGCTGGTGAGACCTGGCTCAACAGCTTTGTAGGTTATGCCGATGGAGAGGGGACAACTTCCGGAGCGTTTCAACCAAGTTCGGAGCACTTGGAGCTGCTGCAGAAGAAATTCGGGCACGAGATCCAATTGGAGCGACTTCCAGAGCCATGGTGCAGAGATGGCGATGTCGCGCCATTGTCGGCACACTTGGCAAAGTAGTGTGGGTGATTGTAGGCCGGGGAGAGAGCGCAGAGGGTCCTGGGGCAAGAAGTGGCTAAAGATTTCTGCTGTTATTTCAAAGGGTAAATCCAAAATATGAAAGTGCTCGACTAGAGATAATGGTAAGACATTTCTGGAGCTTTTCAGGGCAGACCTACTGCGGGAACAAGTCTGCTCCGAGTTTGGTATGAGTTCGTAGCGCAAATGTGGTGGCTAGTATGTTACTCAGGGATTCATTGTCAAGGCATGAGTAGAATAGGTACCGTCTCGCAAAAGAGTTCAATGGTGTCCAGCGCCATCTGGAAATTTTAACCTGGGCCTGCCCGCAAGTACCGCAAGGGGTGTAGGTCCCCTTATAAACTGTAGCAGCGCGGGCCCGGCTTGGGGAGAATGTCCGACCTAAAGATTTCTATCGTGGTGCTCCATGTCCGGACCGGTTTGACGGAAGATCAACCCGCTCTTGCGAGACAGGAATTGGTGAAATAAGTTGACATGCCATTTCTTCAGCTCGACCACAATAGGATCGGTCACGGACAGGGAAGCCGGGAAAGGGAGATTGGAAGGAGCAGAGGGTGTCGACATCGTCAAAACGCGGTATTGATAACAAGAATAATGCACAGAGTAAGTGTTCGGCAGACGAGGGGGGAGGTTTGAAGCGGTATGCATCGCCAGGCTGAGTTCTGGATTTGGGGTTCGTTCGGGCGCGCCATTTATCCTGCATTGGGACAAACTGAACTGCTGATACAATCAATTTAGTGTGTTTTGGAGGCAAAACTCATTTTCACTTAGGCAAGTCCCCAATCTTAACTCCAAGAGTCTCAAGGTATCCAGACAAAGCCTTAAGTTTTTCAACTTCTGCCAAAGCTAGCCAGGTAACGTCACTAGCCTTGCATCTTGTTTCACAACTAAGTTGGACCCCGTTCCTGTGTGCGACAGCTCTCGATCAACAGCCCATTTGCGGTCGGTGTTCTCAAACAACCGTGTCACTCAAGGTTAACATTTTTTCTTCATTTTTGTCTCATTTTCATTCTCATTTCTATTTCATTTTCCAAAGAGGAAGACAAAAAGGAAGCACAAAAAAATGAGCCTGCAAGCTCATTTTCGCCAAAATGCTCATTTTATTGTCTTACTTGTTCTCCATCTGGTGGCTCTGCACAAGCTCTCTGATACCAAAATTACAGGATGTGTGTTGATGGTATCAGGACACCAAAGTTATGGATATACTGAAGGACCTATGGACAATATTCATATCTATTTCACAACAGAAAATACACTCATTTTCAAAAGTGAGATTTTGCTTGCAAGGCTAATTTTTGGTGGGATCACAATGTTGGTGGTAGTTTTTTGAGCTAACCGCAGGACTACTTCACCTGATTTTCAACATGGGCATAGGAAATAACTACCTGTATCCCTCATTTTTAGCCACCATAAAAAAAACTGCGTCCAAATATGGCAAATTAGCAGTCACTTTTTGTGATGATGAGTAAGCATGTGCTTTGGAATAAACGAAAAGAAATTGTACAAACCTAGGTTTTGAGCCTTGATCTAATTCCAGTCCTTAAAGAAATCGTTGAGTGTCATAGCAGTGTCCAGCATTCATGTCCTTTATTATTCCACCTGCCTGCTTAGCTTCTCCCCATATCTGTGTGACTGAACAGTGATAGCAGCAGTCATCTTTGTGTCCCTATGCGGATCTGCCATCAGCTAATTTCCTTTTATGGGTTTTTACTTACTGCGACCATGATGAGTCACATGGTCCATTTGTGACTGCAGAGGACTCTGATCATGGCACACTTCTGATGCACAATGGCATCATGTTTAACAAACAAAAGCATCTGCTAATACTGATTTGGCCCACAGCCACATCCACAAGTGTGGAGCGTGTATTCTCGCAAGGTCGCCATGTCCTCTCATTCAGCCGGAATCGTCTCAGTGGTGCATCCATTCAGAGATTCTTGTGCTTGGGCAGCTGGAGCCGGAAGGATTTGGTGAGGGATGATGATGCTATTAAGGTGGTAAAGAAGCAGATGAAAGGGAAAGGGAAGGGGAAGGGGGCTAACGAGGCTGTGAAACGCAAGCAGCCTGAGGAGGGTGGCGAGGGTGATGGTGGAGTTGGGAAGAAAGCACGTAAAACTTGACAAGTTAATATATCTTCATTGTTGTGATAAATTCATTAAATTACACAACTAGCTGTAATATTTCTAAGTTAGTACTGCGGGTTGATAGCGGTCTTATACCGCACATGTTGTACCCGCGGGCCCGACCCACACAGACCCGGCTGAGTGCGGGTACGGGTCTGGCAGGTAAGGGTACGGCGTTGGCCAGCAATACCCAGACCTGGACCCATGAGCATCCTTACTTGCCAGCCCTCTGTAGAGAGTTTGCACACAAACCATATGAGCCACCTGATGGCTTTTTTGCAGTGATCAAATTGATGGTGCATGGCTCACAAAGCTCAGATACCCTAGTCTCTTATACCAGATGCTATAACACTAACCTCGTACCTCGGCAGTTATAGTCTGTTACTGACCTTGATCGGGTGCATGCTAGTGCCGTACATAATGATCAGAGTTTGAACATATTCCCACATTCATTACAGGCGACGGCCACGTGTCTTCTTGTGTTTCCACCTTCGCTGGCACCTACAGACCTCCAATCTGACGCGTCTGAGCCCCGTAACTATCCCTCTGAGCACTCTCACTGCGTTTTGTCTGTTAGACCCTGTGGAGATGTGCCAGGACACCTGGTGAGATATCAACACAGCATCAGACGATGCCAGCTCGGAACGGGGTCGCCGAGGTCTGTCGGGGTCTGTCCAGGTCTGCTGAGGTGATCTGATGGCCTCTGTCTAGGTCAGCGGATCAAACCTGGCAGACCTCGACAGGCTTGGCGGAGGTGGTACAGGCAGACACTTAGCCCAGCTCATGTGGACGGTATCGACTGATCTCGACAGCCTGCTGCCAGATTTGTCCAAAACACAGTGAGATCTGATGGACGGAAATCCTCCTCTATCACCACCAGTGATGAAGGTTCGCGCATACCGACGGCTGCCAAAGCTTACGATCCCTACCATCGAGTCCATCCGTGCAAAAGGCAGTTCTTCAGCATCCAACAGCCCTATCGTTCCTTCTCCCTCATCTGCATCGACTCAGATATCTTTGTGAGCACCCAAGCAAACATGCTGGCAGAAAATGGATCATGTCCTAACCACTTACGGCTTCGATAGTCTTGGCGAATTTCTCTCGGTGCTATTTCATCCCCGTAAACGTGGAGAGAAAGATCTTCGAACCAGAAGTTGTAGGCACACCGTTGCTGCCTTTTTGAAAGGGCAATCCAAGATAATTATGGCCGATATTATCCTTCGCATCTTTGATCATCATCACAGCCGTCCCAAGATGAGAGACGCTGATCAGTATTCCGCAGCATTTTCTCCATCCAAATCCCTCTCCGACATTCGCTACGCCCGTCCGTGTTTACACGGCTAGTCGGTGATCGCATCTATTATCGAGTCGGTAAACTCACACGCAAAAATCGTACCGATGCTCACAATCGACGTCATCTTAGAGCAACCACCAATAAGTGCACAAATAGTAAGGATGTTATTGAATGAGAGGATGTCGCATTTTTGGTCGAAGAACTCGCACCTCTTTACCAACAAGAGGACGAGTTTCTCTGGTATCTCACAGAATGCTTTGCGGCCTCGCGCAAGGGTGGTAAAGTGATTGTTAAGAAAATTCGGCCTTATCCTATCGCATATGATTCATTGGCACGATCTGTTTCCATTCTGACGTTGGTTTTTTTAGATCCAAGTCGGCGCCATTAGTTCCTTTATTACGAGTCGCAACCGATACACTAGCGGCGATCTCGCACTGCCGCTTGGATTGTGGCTTTTGCCTGTCAAGCCCACGTCGATGTGAAGCGAGTGCTTTGCCGATTTGGCTACAGTGTTAGCGAGAGCACGGCTCGAAACGCGCTGAACACGTTGACCAACGCAAGTCTCAGCATGTTGCAAGAACAGGTACGGGACTACAGTGCGGGGTGAGGTGGAATTCGGTAAGATTTCGGATAATGTGCAGAGTTACGAGCGTGTTTTCGAGCACGGCTGGGGAAGGAGAATGTGCTGAAGTACGGAACGGCGTGCACTGCGTTTCGCCTCGATGATTGCAAGCCTGGCGCGTTCCAATGACAGTTGAAACAATCTACAGCCTGTAGTTAACCACGTGATTACGTAGTGGTGGCCGCATCATTATATAATCGTCGGAGTTTCAATTTGTTCCCACAACACTTACCATCTCCAGCAGCTCTATCTACAAAGTTTGGGAGACAAAGTGTCTTGAAATCCTATATTCTACTGGTGTGAATTCTCAAAATGGTGGTTGTGGCTCCTTTCCATGAAATTCGGGACTTTGGCTGTTCCCGTGTGCCGGGCCACCAAATTTTCGGCAATGTGCTTCTTCAATATTCCGCCTAAATATTGGCGGTACAACTTATCCACATCAAGTCCCGAGCATACTGGTTGAACCAAGAGGGTAAAATGCGGCTCTGTGTCCTTGGCGATGCCGGGGAAAATTCTATGATTTGTAATAATGCGGCCAGCGATCATCCAATCAAGGCTCTCCACAGACTGTAACAAATGAGGTAAGAGTTGATTGTGTTATAGTGTCTGTTTATAAGAGACTATGCAGCAGTAGGGCAAGAGAGGCTCCCCGAGGTGTAACCTTGCTCTTTGAGGTGGGCTTCCTCAACTCATTCAATGCATCAGCGGCACCCACCGCTTGGTCGCCCATGAGCGACGGCGTGAGCCCATTCAATGCGGTTGGGGAGAAGCAGCAGACAATGGTGCACATGCTGCAGCCTATGCATGCGGTATCGCTACACGGTGTCGATTTCACAGTGAAGCAGCAGCAGCATTATACATACCCTGAGCAAACACAGATGCACTACTTCAACACCGACGAACCCTCATACAGATCTCTCCACTCCACAACGTCGTTTTTGTTGTGGTAGGATCGGATGGCCGACATAGTCTCTTATAAACAGACGCTACAACAATATCCACTCGTACCTCGTGTGTTGTAGTCTGTCGATAAGATCGATCGTGCCATCGCTCCCCACCCTTATTATATAATCACCAAATTTCCGGTGTCGACCAGCGTTCCACGACGTGTTTCTCGAAATTTTGAGCCTCTGATGGCATTTGTTGACTCGAAAGGAACGATTCTTCTAGCCAACTTGTAGTGGTAGAGTTGAAGAAGCACGATGCCGCGTCTTGATGGCTCGGCAGGTGGCAAAGGCCGAGGTATTGGTTTGAATGAAAACAACGGCGAAATCGCAATTCTAGAGAGGTACTATTTGAGACCAGGTACTTGGCCACCCTACCTAGTTGGCCACTTGAGAGCTAGAAGGCCAGGTCTTGATAATTATGACTGGGTATGATATACGAACAGAGTACGCCCTCGAACGGAGGTTCAGACCAAATATCAGCCGAAAGGGATGGGTTGATCGAAAGTTATGGCATCGCGGATCGGAATCCGAGGCGTGGGGACATCAATTTCTTGCCATCGGACCGCTCGCCTCACTTGTGGCCATTTCTCCGCCATTTCTTCCTCGATTCACGACTTTTGGGGCTCGTTCTGATCCCCCGATGCTGGGCATTTGTCTGTGATCCTACTGGATAGAAATGGCTTCCACTACTCTTCTTTACACACTCAGGGAAGTAAAACTGCTTTTTTGGGTCAGCCATGCTGGCCACAGTCACGGTACATGATACTGCCATGCTATTGGTCTGGAATCTTACAGAATACTTTTTACTATCCAATTCTTCATTCTGAGAAGGATTTCGAGATTTTTTCCATTCACCTCTGACTGCTCTGCAGGCCATTATCTCAAACCACCCAATTTTGGTCTCGCTAATAGTGGGATTTTTTGGTGGAGCTACCAGCATCTTGGAATGGAGTTGGGTACTCAGATACATCACAATACTTCCCATTAAGCAACATAGATATTAATCTAGCTCATCTAGGCGTCTCTTTCACTTACAGGACACTTGTTCATTTCATGACCCCGATTTTCGGTTCTCACATAGGTCGGAACCAGATTTTCTGACCCTTCATATGCCTCATATATACACCGAAACTGTGGGAGCCAGTCAATACAGTTGTGGCCATTTGAGAACTCAGGCTATTATTGAACGGGGTGGCCAACTACCCTGTTATTTGGCCATGTTGTACTGCCGCGCAAAATAAATTCACTGTGATCTCAGATTTTGAGATATTTGGGAACTTAGGGTCTTAAAGCCTTCCTAGGAAGCATGCCTTCGTTCTGATAGAGTTGGGACTGGAATGACTTCCTGCAATGATGATAGTTGAGGTGCCAATGCTTAGGTGGCCAAGTACCTGGTCTCAAATAGTAGTTGACTTGGAGATGAGATTTTGAGAGACTTTGCCACTCAAACTTTGTAGATAGAGTCGATGGAGGTACTGAATGGCCAGGGAAGCGAATTCAAACTCCGACGATTATATAATAAGGGTGGGGACGTATATCCGGTGGCGCGGTCAACTACAGACTATGGACGACATGTGGAAATCCATCCATATGTTGGTTTCGGCTTTACGGCACTTCTATTTTTATTATTAGTTATAGCATTGTTTGTAATGTAAATACTGCCAACTGACCACCTTTTGACCATGAACCACGACGTCAGTGGCCAGTGTAGGGCAAACGCCCAGAGATGGCAGAATCACGCATTGCCCCTTCCTCTCGGAAAACCACCAGTAGGCATCATAGCCATCCAAACCCTCTCAAACCACGCCTTACAACGCAACCTTCTTACCATGGCATTTCCACACCCTTCTTACTCTGTTTTCCCGCCACTTTCGTCCCATCATTCGCTCGACTGCTAGACGGACTACCGAGTTCCACATCATACATTGACGCTTCCGCCTTGTTGTATGTAAGACGGGGGGTTTGAAAGTTGCCCATTTTTATGTCATTTTTGTTCTCATTTTTGTTGTAATTAGAGCGGGGAGAGCGAAATTAGAGCAAGAGGTAATTTAGTTTGCAATAGTACTGTTGGTGAAAAGACTGCTTTAGAGCAAACTGATGCTCTAGCAGGATACTACTACAGGCTTATATACTACTGAGAAATGTATCTAGAATATTCTACTTGTATCTACTTGAACTGTCCATTGTTAATCTACAAAAATGAGCGTAAAAATGAGAGCAAAAATTGTCAACTAGGTGACTTCCTGTAAGCATTAATTATTCGAGCTGAATTTCTGGGGGGTGCCAATGATGTCGGCAATGGAAACTTGAAGATATTTTATTCATGTGTGATTCCCATAAGCCAAAAATTATATTCGGAGTGAGTATCCGTGTAAGCGCGTGCCCAAACAAAGAACAAATAACGCGTCCGTATTGCTCTTGCTTCCTAACTCAACTGTCAATGGACATCGACGCGTCTTTCTTCCTTCAAACACAGTCAGAGATCGAGGAGGACAATGCTGAGGTAGATTGGGAGATGGTGGCCTCCGCTGCAGCCATAATTTGGCTTGGAGCGGAGGAGTCACACATCGTGCGGAACGCAGACAGCAAAGCCAGCTGTATCTCTGTCGACCTCAACTTCTTCCAAACACTAGATTCGACACCCCTTGGCAGGTTCTTTATGCCAGTCGCAGTGATTGAGCATTCATTACTACGATGGGCTTCGATGTCAATACCTTTACCAGCATCATCGATGCGGGCTTCGGCACTGCATGGTACTCGACTCCCATTCCACGTGCCGATGTTCACACCGCCGGAAAACCACGTCCTAGTGCCCGGTCCCTCGATGCAGCAGGTGCCCTTGGGCTTGTTCTTTATTATTTAAACTCCACCATGTGCGAGATCAGCCTACAGCAGATCTTCGCGCTCATGCCGACGACAGTCTCACGATGCATCACCTTTGGGCTCGGCATTCTCCTCGCGGTTCTGCGCACCATGCCCGACGCAAAAATTAAATGGCCGGGTACCGTGGACGAGTTTCAATCACTCAGCGACCTTATCGTTGAGCGGCATCCCCGCCTCGCCGGAGCATTTGCGAGCATTGATGGACTTAATCTCGGTGTCGGGACAGCCGATGATGAAGAACTTGAGAATGCAATGTACAACGGATCGGTACGTGAGCACTACATAAACCAGGTGCTTGTTTTCGCGCCAAAAGGCATGTCATTTTCTTCTCTCAATCGCTGCGTGCACAATTAACAGCTTGTCCAGGCCTAATCATCGCAGCGAAGCTCAATGCATCGGGAAGCTGGCATGACTCTCGAGTGGCGCTCCCATTTACGAGAAGCTTGATACACGAACCCGGGAAGGATTTTATTTAGTTGCTGATACAGCGTTCCCGCGCGGTTCTGTGCGTCCCCGACCCATTTTGCCATTTCGGTTCTCCAGTTCTCCGGACTTGATACGAGAGCCCGACCACGTTCACTCTCGGCCTCGTCATCCTAATCTTCGAGGAGATCTCGATAGCGAGGAACGCTTAACAATGTTTCAATGGACTGGTGATTTTTGCGTCCGGCGCGCGGCTTGGTAAGACCTTGCTTTTGATGCTTCAACCGGATTTGCGCCTTGATCTAGTACATGTGCCCAGATTATTCCACAGTGTAAGCAAATCAATTGAGCCTATTTCGGCGGTCGGCTTGCTCGATTTTCGTTCGTGAGAATGTACGTTCGCAACCCGCTTGATTTGCAACGATGCGAAGGATTGTGATCGCAAATTGGGCAAGCTCAGAAAGGTGCTCTGAGTCCATAAATGCCGTCCAGATGGCAATGGGATCCTGGTCTGACTGTTGGGGCGTGAGTTTACGTTCGGCAGTACCGATCCTTATCCTCACAGTCCATTCCTCAGGCTTAAAATCGGAAAAATCACCGATTCCCGCCAGATACCGCTTTAGTGCCTTTGAAACATCCGTCTCTTTTGGTGTCCCGCTCCGCCTGAGTGTCCTCGTTGTCGGGGCGAGAATTTAAACGACGGTATAGCTGTCATTAAATCAGTTTTGGTTTGTTGACTGTATACATATTGTACCAAAATCAAGAGATTGCGGCCTTTGAAATGGTTCAAATTGGCCTTCGGTCCGAAGGACGAGAACTTTTCAAATGGGTTAAGAATCAGCGCGAGGAGGAAGGCCGGCTGATCGCAATCCTTCCAACGCTTCTCTAAACGCTTCAGCATCTTCGTTTTGAATTCCAGCTTCAGATGGTCAGCAAACCAAAGGAAAATGCCAGCAATTGTGAGAAGAACTTGATCGAGCCGAGTGGAATCCTTCGGGCTGATGTTCGTGCCCAAGCGAATCGGTTACAGGTCACCGAGTACCGTCTCGATACCAGCCCAGAACGATGCGTCCTCAATCAAGGCACAAAATCTTTCCGCATCAGCGGTAAGACGTTCGGCCTCGGTTGATACCACCGCATCAACTTCAGCGGCGTTGATCGCGGTTTTCATTTGGATCGCGGCAAGTTGAAGGGCTTTGCGGACGGTGAAAAGCCGCGAGAAAGTGACAAAGTGGGTGGTCCAGCGAGTGAGGTTGGCGACCAAATATGCAAGAACGACCACTTTCGCTGCATTTCGATCCTGGCTAATGGTCGCTTGCGACTCGTCGAATATCTTGCGAATCTTGCCATGATTGTTGAGCCACGCAACCAGGCCGGTGGCCTTCGGCGATGAGCGACGCCATCGAATGGTCGCCAAGAATTAGCTGGAACTGGTGTTGGGGTCAGATCACTGATGTACGGAAATATCATGACAATGCGGCCGACCTGATGAGCCCAACACGGAGGCAAAATTAGCCACGGCCGCTCTTTGCCAAGCAGAATGCGGCCTTTCTTGCTACCACCGTCAGCGTCCGTGGTAAAATAGACCACAACACAGCCCACCCTGTCAATCATCTCCGCAAACTGTTTACAGAGGGATGGGCTGTCTTTGTTCAGAGCCGTGACCTCGATGAGCTCAAGTAAGTATGACTTGTTCAAAAAAATAGTGAGTTTCATATTTGCCATTGAGTTAAGTTCAATACATACTTGGAATTCAACATTGGCGCAAAGAGCATTGATACTATTCTTGTTTGCCTTCCAGTCATCGGTACTACATGTCGAAGGGTCAATGGATGCATAGAACACATGAAATGAACGCACGCTAGTCCAAGCCTCTGGTTCTTACAGCTAATGTCGGAACCGAAGGTCCGAACAAAATTTTCTTATTTTTGTAAGTTTTTGAAGAATTGTTTGTAACTCAATGAGTTCTGCACCGATTTGGATGAAACCTAGGTAGATTTGACGGGCTAATTCATGCGCAATTAGTGATGTAACGCGACTTATAAAAATATTATGTATTAGGTAATTTGTGCTTTTGGACCATTTTTGTGCCAAAAGTAGTTTAGCATGTCCAGAACATGTCCCAGTGACCTGATATTTAGGGAGGGACAACATATATACTTTACAGCCAGAAGTTTGGATAATTTAATTGCAGTTCCTGTAGCTCTGTTGAATACATTTGGCGGGTTTGGCCTTCAGAAATATTGTAAGGATTCCATTTATCTTGTAATTTCATGTAATTCTGGCTCTATCACATGTTTACGCAGGTATATATGTTGTCCCACCCAAAAGATTAGGTCACTGGGACATGTTTTGGACATGCTAGACGACATTCGGCATGAAAATGATCCAAAAACACAGATTACCTAATACATACAGTAGCAGACAGTCAAACGCCGCCTATTTTGGATGCTTGGGAAAGTTGTATACCGTTGATACGCTGACGGTGCCGCTGAGTGCGAGCTGATATATAAAATACCAGGCATCCAACTCTGGGGACAGCGACCGTAAGACAAATGATGTGCGAGTGGGCCAACCCATTCTCAGGACTCGTATGAGGGGTAGATGGTGTGTGGAGAGAGGTAGGGAGATATAGTGGTGAGGACGACGAGGGACAAGACGAGATCTAGATGGTGACTAGTATACTGAGCAACGACGAAGGCTCAGATACAAAATGCGGTGAAAGCGATGGATAAACATGTTGTTTTGAAGTAGAAGACATGGAGCTGTATTTATAGTAAAAAGTGTAATATAAAATAAAAGGAGAAACTTCCTTGAACCATTGTAAATTCTCGGGAACTCTGTGAATTGAGTTAATCTCGGGAATGGGGACGCCGGATGCCGGAAACAACAGAAGGCTGATGGTTGAAGTCGGGAATGATGGGAACCGTGAGAATCGGACCGAAATGATGGAATCGGTGCTCATCACCGTGGTCGCCGCCGGTAATCGGAGACCTCGGAAATCATGTAAACCGTCAATTTAGACACTGTTTGAGAGATCTCCACGAGCCGTTTTCCGAAATTCTTCAGGATAAGGTCATGGGACCCCAAAATATTGAGAAAAGTCAAAAAAAAAAAAAAAAAAAACGGAAAAATACCGGAAAAAGTGCTAATCGACGTCTTTTGATCAGCTGGTCATGACTCCGGAAAGAACTCGGAATTTTATCGAGCCATTTCATCGATAAAAATTGATCTTTCCTCACTCTTCACCACCCACAATGCCACCCAAGAAGCAGCAGAAACAAAATATTGGTGGCCTCCGCAACCAACAAAAGCAACCTCCTCCCACTCGAGACCCCTCACCCAGTGATTCTGAAGATGAAACCATGGGCATCCATTTTGACAGCGTGCGAGTGGACTGGGAGCATGAAGACGAGTCCGATGTTGAATCAGAAGTGGATTTGGATGATTTTGGTGATGACGAGTTTGGTGTGAAGCTTGCACAGATAGTTGAAAGGAAGATGCAAAAGATTTGGATTGGCTGCCACCAAGATTGCGAGTTAAGCTGCAAGAGAGGAAAGGTATGGATTAATTTTGAAATGATAATCATGTTGTACTAATTCAGGCACACAGAACGTCCTAAGCATTATAACACCACAACTGATGCCATGAACAAGGGCAAGAGCACAGTCTATCGGCATGCAGCCAAATATCAAAATCAGGGCTTGCTGGATGCTTTTGGATTCTCTAATTTACGTCCAGCAACTTCTACACTTCCCGTGACTTCCAAGAAATTACCTCCTGCCCTGAAGGCAGCCATGCTAAAAGGCCCAGTCTACAGAAAAAGCCAAACAGGTCCCAGCAGAATTGTTTGACACAGGTTCTGATGTACAGGTTGTCTCTGCTCCTCCATCTCGGCCTCCCAGCCCCATCATTCTGGATGATTCTGCACCCCATCTCCCCGAGTACCAGCAATTTGTCATGCATCAAGATCACCACAGGGATCTGAGGAGAAATTTCCCTCAATCTCAGAGCAGGTTTCATCAGCAGCAGTTTCCGACAGTGATAACATTCCTCCAATGTCTGAGCCTGTGTCATCTGCTGCAGCAAGCGATGCTGGCGATGATTCAGCAGGTGACTTGGGGGGGTGTGGCCCTTGCGGGGCATGGCAGATACTCGTAATTATGTATGTAATTGTGCTGAATTTCTCTCTTCCTTTCAAATCCAATTAATTATATACCTCAATGCCTGTGATTTAACTTGGGATATGATGCAATCTAATAAAGTTTGACAAGAATAGCATATGTCAGTTTTCTTGTGATTAGGTGTTTTCACTACAGATAAACGTAATTTGAATAAGGTCTGAATGCAGGGAAAGTGTTTCTTTTCAGTCAGTTCATATACAGGATAGCCTTTGAAACATGTGTACCTATGTTTTGGATCCAGTTCAATACTAGGTGAAGAAATGTTGTATGCATGTGCTTGGACCTACAACCCCCAAATGCGGTCTGAGCAGAAGAAAAATCATTTTTTCAGACAGTTCAAATCCTAGACAGGCTTTAAAACAGGGCTAACCAGAGCTTTTGATAATAGTTTGCCCCACATCCATTACCTGAAGTTCGGGGCAGCAAAATGTCATAAGTCTAAGGTTGGGATATGCAATCATGATTTGTGTTCTGAGCACAGAAAATATGATTTTCCAGACTGTGCAGATATGTAGTCCTTTTCAAATCATAATCAGACAATGTTCTGAACAAGAATCTCACCCATGCATCCACTGGTTGCAATACTGGGCAGGGAAAGTGGGGTACCCAAGTTCCTTCCAGGATGTTACTACATAATTTTCTCACCTGCTTGATGTTCATAGGCTCCAAAACTTTGTAAATAGAGGCTACTATTGAAATTCAATGGCTGGAACACCCTTAACAGAAATTGCCTTTTTGGGTACATGTACTGGCTGGATGTGGGACAGCATATTTGATTTGCAGGATGTTACCACATGCTCTTTTCACCTGTTTTGAGTTTATGGGCTCTGGAACTTCATAATTACAAGCTACCACTAAAATCCAACAGCCGCAACACTTTGAAAAAAAATCACCTTTTTCGGTGTGTGAACCTGCTGGATATGGGATGGCATATTTGATTTGCAGCATATTACCACACGCTTTTTTCACCTGTTTTGAGTTCATGAGCTCTGGAAACTCATAATTACAAGTTATCATTAAAATCCAACAGCCGCAACACTTTAAAAAAAAATTTACCTTTTTCAGTGTGTGGACCTGTTGGATATAAGACGGCATATTTGATTTGCAGCATGTTACCACACGCTTTTTTCACCTGTTTTGAGTCTATGGGCTCTGGAACTTCATAATTCCAAGCTACCACTACAATCCAACAGCCGCAACACTTTCAAAAAAATTTACTTTTTTGGATGTATAGACTGGCTGGATGTGGAACAGCATATTTGATTCATAGCATGTTACCACATGCTTTTTTCATCTTTTTTGAGTTCATAGGGTCTAGAACCTCACAAATACAGGCTATTACCAAGATTCAACAGCCAGAATACTTTGGAAAAATTACTTTTCGGGCCCCTTGTACATGTCGAACACGTCAACACGTGATCATGTATGGCTTTCAGCAGCTCGGAGATCATCGGACTGATCAGTCAAATGTAAGAAAGCAACATCAACCATTCCACCTACCATAATGTGTGTCTGCAAAAAATGTGAAAGGACCCCATCTATTCAGTCTGATAAGTTGCCAACAACAAGTGGTGCAATTTCGATATAGGGATCAGGAGAAAAATAAAAATGGTGCACCCAGGATTGAACCGGCCCCAGGGGGAATCTGTTACCATATCAGACTCTGCCCCTTCCGGACAGTTCATGAAATTATCACAAAAAATCTAATGGTTCTAAAGTTTCTAATGATATTACAGCATAAAACAATTACACGAATGAGCAGAGACAAGTAAAAAACGAGCACTTTTTTTCTGCCCTTCATTTGATTAAGAACGAGAATTATGTAAACATAATTACTCGTAAACAGGTTTTGGCTGAGGATGAGGCTGAAGAGGAGCTGGGTGAGGCATGGGAGGATAAGTTGGGGGATAATTTAGCAAGCACTACAGACCCCATCCGGGGTTGGGATGAGATCCACACAGAAATCAAAGCAGAACTCAAGAAGAACAGCAAAATCTTGCCTCAAGTCAACCAGCTCATAATTATTTGCAACTTTGCAACAATACGACTCAAGGGTGTATCTCGTATTCAAGCAGGTGCAGAGATTGCACGGCAGTGGCACGAGGGGAAGGGGGATTAGTTTGCCTGTCAGGTTCGGTCATTGGTAAGGCATTACCAGCTCTTTGGGCAGCTGCCTCCTGAGAGGCGTGGTGGGGCTCAGCTCGATTGATCCTGGCTTCACAATGAACGGGTTAAAATTCGAGTCTTGGAATATTTGCGGAATGTTCCAGCAGGCAAAGTAACCCCTCAGGCGCTTCGGAACCATATCAACTCTTCTCTCTTTCCAGAGCTTGAAATCACCCCCAAAACTCCCCTCAGCGTCCGTACAGCTCAGTGTTGGCTAATCAAGCTTGGCTGGACACACACTATTGTCAAGAAGGGAGTTTATATGGATGGCCATGAACGACTTGATGTTGTTCATTATCGAAATGAGGAATTTCTGCCAGCAATGTTGAATTTTGAAGAACAAATGGTTCACTATGAGGGGCCAGAATTGACTCGAGCTGAACCTAAACTCAAGCCAGGCGAGGAAGAAATCATACCGCTCTTTCACAATGAGTGCTGCTTCCATGCAAATGATGACAAGCCTCATGCCTGGTATTATTCGGAAATTTTCCTTTTGGCCAAATGAAAAATACTAACATATTTTGCAGGCTCAATTTGAACGAGGGCCAAACACCTCTTCAAAAGAAGGGTCGTGGTCGCCTCATTCATGTCTCCGATTTCCTCAACCCAGAGTGTGGCCACCTTGTTATTCGGGATGCTGATGGCAATGTCATCGAGGATGCCCGTATTATCATTTATCCAGGTGGCGGCCCTAGTGGTGACCCTTGGTGGGAAACACAGCAACTACTTGCTCAAATCAGGAATGCAATCCGCATTTTGAGAAGGCACATCCTGGGAAGAAAGCACTCTTCATTTTTGATCAATCCTCTGCTCATGCATCCCTTCCCGAGGATGCACTGAAAGCGTTTGAGATGAATAAATCTGACGGTGGTAAACAGCGAAAACAGCACGACACTATCATCCCCATGTCAAATCCCTGTGAGACCCATCGTGGGAAGCCACAGTCAATGACCAACACAGATGGAACACCAAAAGGATTACTTAATGTCCTTCTAGAGCGTGGCTTTCCCTAGGCAGAACTCAGAAAACTCAAGGCCAAATACAAGCCAGGTTGTCCAATTGAAAGCCAGCAATGTTGTCTGGCACGTCTTCTTTCACAACAGGAGGACTTCAAGAATCAGCCATCACAACTCGAGACATTGATCAAGGGACTTGGGCATGAAATCATTTTCCTCCCAAAATTCCACTGTGAACTCAATCCAATTGAAATGGTGTGTACTATTCATTGGAATAATACATTGATCTAATGTCAGTAGTATTGGGGCTGGTGCAAATATCGCTATCGGGAGGCTGATAAGAGTGCAGCATTTAAAGCTGCAAAAGAGGCGGCAATCCAATATCTTGATGCATGCCCAACAAATGTGATCCGTCGGTTTATCAATCGGTCCTGGCGCTTCATGAGCACTTATCGGCTCGGTTTGACGGGTAAAGCTGCCGATTGGGTGGTCCGGAAGCAGAGAGGTCATCGCACTGTCTCTCAGAGTGCTTACAATGCATTGGCAGCCGGTTCTGCCTCCTCGGTGTCTACGCGCCCCAGCTAGCGCAAAGATACTGTGCTCATCGCACTCATGCCGGATGCCCAGTCTACAAAATAAAGTAGGTAAGGCTGACGAGCGGCACAGCCCAGTAACGAGAGACATTGGACCTAAAGCAAGCTTATGATTGCAATTGAAAAGGAAATAAGAAATAGGTTCATAACAAGAGCCGCAACTTCGTAAACTATGCCCAGTTTTCAAAAATCAAACACATAGGCCTTGACATAGGCACAACACTAAGGCTGTTCACCGTCATCGCAGGGGTTCCACGGTCACGTGCGATAGGTGCCGTGGCCGTGCCATCAAGACATTTCCCAACGGCACAGCACGACTTTACATGCCGACAGCCCGTCTAAAAACGTTTGTCGTGGCCGTCGAAAGGGTTGTATTTTTACGGCACCGGGAAGTACATTCCAAACCACTAAATGTATCCTAAGCACGAAAAGCCCGAAACTTCCGTTTACTTCTCGTTGCGTTTCCTTTGCTCGCGGGGACGACGTCTTTGGCAACTCTACTGGCAGTTATTATTAAAATATAGCGTGTGATGGCCAGATTTCATCCCGTTGTTGTTCACTTCTCTTCACGTCGGCACTCCTTCGCTAGCTTTTGGGGCTTTCAAAAAATCAAGAAATACGATCTGGTTATGCTTTATGTCCATCGACAAGGTGTACTGGCCTCCAGGCTTTGGAGGTGTGGACCATACTAACTTTTGCGACTCCGGAAACTTCAGAACACCGTGCACTCCTGACAGCCGTCCTGTTACCCATCCCATCCCGTCAATAAATATTTCAACCGCTCTATGGACCGTTGGGAAACGGTGCCCGTCACTCACCCGCACCCGTCAAATTAACGGCCCGTCACGGGCACGGCGAACAGCCTTGCACAACAAGCAGGAGTGTTCCGGGAGGACCAGAATGTTTTGAACGGGTTGAATTACAGTATAGTAGGGTTCCTTGGATCACACCAGGGTAATATTTTCGTCCCTTGAATGACTCAAGTCGGGTCCCAAGCAGGTTGCGTATTTTTGCCACAGGAAGCAATTAGGGTCATAATCATCATATGACAGTGACATAGGAGTGACATGACATCCTGTGACCGGTAAAGAATTTTTCATTTTTCAACTTTCGAGTTTTTACGAGGTCTGGAGGCATCAGGATTATTGAAATGCAGACAGGACAATGAATAATCCCACATCAGGGCTGAAATAGTAGTTCAACTGGGACCAAACATCGACAACATTACAGAGTGCCGATAGTGAAGTTCCAAAACTTCAGACAGACAAGGATAATTTCATAAAGAAGGTATTTACACGCTCATGACTGTGTCCCAACGTCAATGGCTCCAGGCCATCGTACCGAATAGCAAGAACATGGAAAGCAAGCTGTGAAAATGGCTGGAATAATCGACTGGAGACAAGGCCACCCCCCAGCTGCGATCCGGGCTCACTATAGCTGCCGACCATTTGATCACTCCAGGTGGGAGAAACGTGCAGGCACTTTGGCGGTGTATGCGTGGGGCTTGTGTGGATCATAACATTCCTGGTTTTTGTTTAGTAGGATTAAGAGCGCTCGCCACGCAAACGGCGGGCAAGGGCAAGATCCTTGGGTTGTCTATGAAAAAGATTGGTCCTGGCGGTACATGTCTGCGGCCTAGTCAACTGACATGGTCACACGCTTGGCGTGGATGGCCGCCAAGTTGGTATCTTCAAACAGGGAAATGAGGTACTGCGGACAGAGATACAGTGGTCAGCGAAATATTGGGAGATAGTGAGTGTGCTGACAGCCTCGGCGGCCTCCTGCAGTGCCATGACTGCGGAAGACTGGAAGCGCAGATCTGTCTGCGCGCCAGTCAGAGTGATCCATAATAAGATTCAATAAATGGAGACAGGAAATACCTTGAAATCTTGGGCAATTTCCCGAACAAGCCGCTGGAAGGGAAGTTTTTTTATGAGGAGCTCCGTCGACTTCTGATAGCGGCGAATCTCGCGCAAGGCGACGGTTCCTGGGCGAAATCTGTGGGCCTTCTTGACACGGCCGGTAGGAGCGGGCTAAGGGAATGGGTCACCACACCTGTGAAGAAAAAGGTTACACATACTTATTGCTGAACTGGAATGAGCCTTGCCCACGAGTTGTATACGAGGAGTTTTTCCTGTGAATGCAAAAGTCAGGGCATGCACAAGTGAGCGAACACGATGCGTACCTCCGACGCTTTTACGTGCAGTTTGCTGCTACCGTGAGATTGTTTCTGTCAAATGACGAGAGCACCTACTTTGGTACGAGCCATTGGTCTTCTATCTTGTTATAGTTCGGGATGCTTTAAATATATATCTGGGGTGGGATTCCGCGGATCTGGGTTCCGGTGCACAGCAGCCGTGGTTTCATCTTTCTGGCTCCAGCATCAAAAAGCTTACTTTAGTACAAGACGCATCACCGCTTCGCTTCGGCAACTCGACAAATAAATGAAAATGAAAATACTAAGTTGAATTGGGAGAATAATACCACATAAGTATCCAAAATATATGCAGTGGAATATCCTGTGTCTTAACGCCCCCGCTTTGCAACGGTTGCCCAGAATCTAAGAGATATTACAATGATTTTGACCGAGAGAGTCAAATTTAACGATTGTAGGGAATTTGATCATTGCGCGCTGCATGTGGGAAGGAAGCCAGAAAGGGGAGCGTGCATGGTTGAACAAAGATTGAGGAGACGAGGATTCCGAGCTGTAAACAAAAAACTCTCTGCATGCAGTTGTGAATTGCGAATGAGAGATCGTGACTGAGAAGTAGGCATTTGAGTAAAAGCACACTTTCCAGGATCCAGAGAAAACGCCGTGACAGGTCAACGGCTTTGGCGAAGAGCCGGACTGGAGCAGTTGAGATCTAAGCAGTCCATTGGCAGTACCGTGAAGAAGAATTGGGAGTCGCCCGCTGGACTTGCCCTTGAAGAATTTGTAGCATTTTGACAGTATTTGAGGTGTTAGGCACCAGATGTTGGCATAAAACCATCCAGCCGCACCGCAGTTTGATGGTTGACCAGCCAGAAAGACAGAATCCATAGACCAAGATGAATAATTGAAAGCAAGGACTCACTGGATGACAAACACAAGATTGCAGGTGAGGTGTGGCGTGTAAATTTGGAGGGAGAGCAGCCAAAAGCAGTGATGAAAAATGGGCGAAGAGGCTGGTCTTTTATCTGTGCCATGGTGACACGGCTGCAGTGAGAAATTTGCTGCGAGTGAGATCTATGTTATGAGATGGAAAAGTGAACGAACACCTGAAAAAAATAAATGGAGCAAGACCTAGGGACCTCGGCCACGAGAGGGGAGGCAGGAAAATGGAGAACAGCCAGCATGGGGAAGAGAGCACAGCTGAGAAAGGAAATTGTGCGGTGAATTAACAGTCAGCTCACGAAACGAGAAAGCCAAAGTAGGGCACTGGCAGCACAGAGACGAATAAAATACAAAACGTGGTTCATAGCAGATCATGGGACCATTCCACAATCCAGTGCAACAAAGAAAGGAAATGAATTCACTTGAAGCAGGAAAAGTTTGGGGAAGCACAGGTGAAGGAAACATGAATGTGCGCGGACAGCTGCGGACAGCGGGAGACAGCCAAGAGCAGTAAAGCTATATGGAGAAAGGAACAAGTACCTACAAATTTATGAGCACCACCGAACGAGCAAAATCTTAACGGACAGTTAATAATGCCTTCCCTACTGAAAGGGACCAAGTGCTTTAAGGACAGGTCACATTGACCATCTCAGTGTTCATCCGCAATACCTCTTGTATTATGTAAGCAGATTCCCCATACCACATTGTGCTAGTTTCCCAGCTTCCTTATTCTCTCTGTTTTTCTCATCTGCTCTAAGACTCGGGCATGTTAGCAGTCAACTTTTGTTCCCTGGGTCCAGCCAGCAGATCAGAGATTGTTATTTTTAAACTCCCTGATCTAGGGTATCAAACCTGACATATTATGCCGACAGGCGCAAGAAATACGCTGTATTTTTCTTACGATGTGGGCCAAGCTGTACAAGTGGCAGTCAGGTTTGATTTAAATTGCTGAACCTTTAGGTTTGGCTACCCAGGAGAAGATGGGTTTCGGTCCATTTTCTGCTACAAGTACAAACAGTATTTCACCAGCAACAATTGGTCATCACAGGAAAAATAGAAAGTAAATGGGGAAAGAAACAAATAAGTGATTAAAATGGGAATAGATTTCTTCAACCTTCTTACTGGTTTAAATACCTGTCCGCTAGTCCACTTCATTCACAGAAGGTAAACAGATTCTCTAAGTTCGACTTTGGTTATTAGTCATTTCTGCTTTATGTTCAGGCCAGTATCCATTGACGTTCGGAGACAGTTGGCGCAGAGAAATCGGATACTTATATCAATCTGAGTCTCCAAGATCAATTGCCACGTCTTGATTTTACCTTGCCTGAATTAATTAATTTACAGCTGTCAAGTAGGATAATTATTAGCGGTGCTCAATTCTTAATTCTATTGAGAAACCCCAAATGCATAAATCCCCCTCTTATTTAGAAAGCCTCTAATTTGTGAACCTTCAGAGAGGGTTTCTGTGATCCGGACCTCCGGCCGTGACAGACTAAACAACAAGTTTTCTGTGATTCGTGAAGTAGATCCATTGGACTGCCATCACAAGAGTACATGAATCCCTCAATATTTCGTTCCCTGGTGTTCCAGGTGCAACATTTTTCCCACACTGGCCTACAGAGTGGAAGCCGAGGTGTCAAGGTCAAAGCCAAGTATATTGACTCTTTGTGTGCCAAAGGAGTTAGTCATTGGGATGCCCTTGTTCTCCTTTGTCAAGACCCTGCCAAATGTTTGGTCCAATCATTGTTTGTATCCTAAATACGGCCAGAGGATCAAATCTTGCATTCATACCACAACTTCCATGGCCAGTGCAGGGCTCTCACCCAGAGGTACCATCAGAGGACCTCACCCCTACTCTTGTAACGCCGCCAGTGGGCTGTTTAGCCACCCAAACCCCTAGATCCACATGTCATGACCTCACACTCTCACAATGGCATTTTTGGATATTTTTACTCTATTTTCCCCCCACTTTCGTACTCTACACCTCGGGACCTATTCCTACATCTCTCTTCCATCATTCGCTCTACTGTTAATGCAGTGAATTTCTGAGGGATATTTGACCTGTGTATTTTTATGGTAATGAATACAATAATGTATAATTTGTGAGTTGTGTGTTTTTCATGCATTCCAAGGCAGTGTTTTTTTGCTGAAAACTGCAATAATAATGTTACAGTATTACCCCCATATGTTTACAGCAGTTTGCAAAGGTAATGACACTCGTCAAATTTTCTATAAATAAACACAACTTTAATGCGCCGGATTACCGAGCTCATTTCTCACTCAAATCTCAACTGTTTCCCTTGTTATGAGGTGTGTTTGAAAGCGATTAAGCAGCGCTTTCCAACATCACCCCACAAGCTGGGTAAGTCTCAAAAATTAGACATCTCAAAATTCACACCACCTGTTTCGAACCACACGCGCCAATGATTGTTTCTCAGTCAATTCTTGGCTGATTTCCCTTATTCCGGCTGATTCTGGAAGCTATCATCCTGGCAATCATAGCTCTTCATTGAAAATGTACGGCACCCCTGATGTGCCCCGTAGATAATGAAATTACTGTATAGTATTGGAATTCCAGTACTGAGGACCAATTTCACCATATAACCAAAAGGTAACATGCCCGGGGCCTTTGTCTCAATATTACCTTTCAAATTAGTGCAAGAGCATTGAAATTGGTCCAGAATCAACTGAATAAATTTGGACTGAAGTCAGGGTTGAAAACATGTGACGCGAAATTGAGAGATCTGATTTTCTTGAAATCACTAAGCATGTAGGGTATGGTTCGAAAGCGCTGGTTAACCGCTTTCGAACGCGCCCAAAAAACAAGGAAAACGATCGAGATTTGAATGAGGAACGAGCTCGGCAATTCGGAGCATTAAAGTTGTGTTTATTTATAGAAAATTTTATGAGTGTCATTACTTTTGCAAACTGCTGTAGGGACCACCGTCACAGATAGATTTAATTCATGAAGATAGAACGGCCACAATACAAGGTTCAGTTTTTATTTGAATGGTGCAGGTCTGTGAAGGAAATTACAAGCTCGATAAATTTAACAGGTGGGAATCATGAATTTCTGAAGCCATTAATCCTATTGGAAAGCGTCTGCCGACACCAGTTTGCTTTTCAAATGATTGGTGGAATGACAGGGCATTCCGACCTCCAAGCTTAGTGAAGGTTCCAACCCTTCAGGCCATTTGTATGCTGCCTGTAAAGTATCATCTCTGCGGGTCAAATTATAATTGGTGGGGCATCCAAACCAAACCGGATTTACGAAAGGCAGGAAAATTGTGGATCAAGTGAAAGTCGCGAAATTCCTCTTGAACTATGCAAGAGGCAGCAGAGAAGAGTGGTGTTCTAGTAACCTTGATCAAGAAAAGGCTTATGACAGAATTAACTTGGGGTTTGAGGCCAGTGCTTCGCATGGCAGGTACGATTCTGGTGTATGTCCCATCTATCCTTGTCTGATTCACGTTTACCTCTTTTTTTTAATATTTTTTCGCCGTCGCTTCAGACACTGGAATCGGTTCAAGCCTGCTCCCAACTTTCCGAGGTTTCTTGGTCACAGGGGGCAGATATTGCATTATACTGACAAGCAGTGGGCAAGAAGCACAGGAATGGTTATTCAAGACTTCACAAAACTCTGCAACAGTACTGCACATGCTCAATCCAACACGATGTAGTTTTTGCTGTGTGGCGCAATTTGTACGTTGTTAATGAGGACAACATGTCCCATAAAGGCATGTCAACTGCAACGAGAGCATTGCTTTTCTCAAGGAGTCTTTTGATGTCATCTAGTGGGCACTGACATTCAAACATGAAAGAACCCTCATGCAGGTTATCAATCCCATGGCTGTCAACAATATGAGGAACAACAGCTTCAGCTGCAACTTCACTGTTGACTTGGGGACCACCTCCGACAAGAGGCAGACTAGGACCGTGATCAACAAGAGCCACATTGGGCTGGTCTTCGGCAATAACTGAAGGAAACTCAAAGAAATATAGGTAAAGAAAATCTGCTGCCATCGCGAAAAGCGCCAGGCAAGGGAGACAAACTAGCCAAAAGCGGTCATCCATCAGACATTGGATATTTGACTCATCTTGGAGGGACACAGCGGTCAAAGAGGTGTCTAATGAGCTGAATTCATCGGCAGCCAAATGGGTTTTGACTTTCACGACTATGGTATTGTTTGAGCCGTCACTGAGGGTGATTCCCGCAGCGCAATGGGTGTTAAGGTAGTAGCCAATTACAGTGGCCCATCGGGCATCAGGGTATAAGCCATTTTTGGCTGTGTCATGAGTGCTTGGGGTACTAGCTCCAAAGGGTGGTGGAAAACCCTTTCCAGCAGCCTTAATAAGGCTTAGACTCACTCCGGAGGGCAAACCATTCTGGGCGGCTGGGCGAGTTAAGTCAAAATAAAATGGTATATATTCATTGATACTGACAAACACTCAGTAAATGAAGATACGGTGAAGTAAAGAGGACACATAGTAATTATTAATTTTGAGAGTGAAGTCTCCTGCAGGCATCAAATAAACTAAATGTTTTACCACTGAGGAATGAACATACCAAAAGCAGGCTGGCACATATTCTCTGAGATGGCACTGATGATGCAAGCAGCATCTGAATAAGTAAAGGCTAGAACTAAATATGCACAGAGAAGTAGCACCAAAGAATTATCAGTGGAGTTTAGATTTGATAAGCATCTTAGTTAACAAGTGGAGTGTCAACTGCCAAATGGAGCAGCCCATGGCCAAGTATCACAGCTGAAGAGAGAATTGAGCCACAGATGTTTGCTCTATGTAGAACAACTTTGGAGCCTACACTGAGATTTGGACCTCAAGCCAAATTTGGGAGGGGAGATTGCCTTGAAGAATTTGTTCAGAATAAGATCCAGTAGAACCCAAGAACCAGAGGCCCAGAGAGTGTGTAGTTGAGAGCATTCATTTACAGTAGATAATGGTGGTGAGAAGCAAGAGCAGCCGTTCCAGCAGTGGGAGACCAAAGAGCATTGCTAAGACTCATGCTCTCTGGATCGATACAGTGCATGGCAGAATCACAATGATTATGGAGTCTTGGCAGCTTCTTCAGGTTTCCAAATTCAGACAGGGATCATCGTAAAAAGCCCACATTCACTGTGTGGAACTCCACCAGCAAAGCCATTTCAGAGCACAAGGTTGTGTGCTATGCACAAGACTTCTCTATATCTGTCATGGTCCAAATGGCGCCAAAGGCAATTCACATGACAGATATAGATTGAGATCACGTTGTCTGGTCACGCTGCAGATGTTTTAATGGTACAATGGATCCTAAAGAACAATTTCCTAATTACGAATGCTTATGTAATAAGGAGTCGTCCATTTCAGAATATCAAGGTGAGGATTTTGAGTGCTCGAGAAAAGTCAGTCCAAAATCAACGTTCTACCGAATTTTATTGTAAACCCTAACCCTCTTTGTATTGATTCTAATCATTCTATTACACTTTGAACTAGTGTACTTATGCTGTAAGGGAGAAGGGCCTAGAACGGCCCATTTTCTTTTGTGACAGATTCCCCCTCGCATTGGTTCGAATCAGCCTGCGTCTATTTTTTCAATCTCACAATTCTACAATGCTCATTCCATGCCAAACTAATTGAAACTCTATCAAATTCGGTGAATCCCAACCAGGTATTTTTCCAGATTAATTGAATGACATGGAATACATTCACCACCTCTACATAAAGAGTCATAAGTGACCGTCTTTCCACAGATCACGATGTGAGAGAGACCAATATTAATGATACAGGTCTAATGCACCAGTCCCTGGGATGACAATTTGCGTCCGAGTCGGCTTTTATCCTGGTGTGCAGAGCTGTTTTGTATTCAACACCGCACTGACATTGATGCAGAATTCTTTGGCAGCCATATAAAGCTGGACCCCTGGCCTCTGCTTGCTGCTTAATTCGTTCTCTGCTTGCTGCTGCCTCGAGCCTGTCCTGCGCGACCCCTGTACCCCCAAAGCTCTTGCTGCGAGGCAATTCCAGTGCTCACTGGACCGACGAATGACACTGTGGTTGCACACCCTCGTCATTGAGTTGAATACCCGACCAACCATACCACGTACCGAACCGACTGAATTCATGAATGCCAGCGTAACCTGGCCCACGAACCGAACCCGTGAACGACGACCGAACCGAACGATTGCCTGTGCATTGCAGGCCCGATTGATCACGTGGACGAGGCTTGTGTTGCTTGCCGCCCCCACTGGGGTTGTCAAAGGCCGCGAAATTCGCGTAGCTTGATCACATACTTTTATGGTACTTCTCACCGTAAAACTGCTTGATTTTCGCACAGTTTCCTTGAATTTCACGCAGAAAACATGTACTGAATTTCGCGTAGAAAATGAAAGGTTTAACTATGTCGAAGTACTATCTTTTAACATGAATTACACATAAGAAGAGGATGGTCGACAATTCATGTACGCTTTTTTATTCACCAATGAAGGAAATTTCACGCAAAAGAAGAATGGAATGCAATATGATTTATTATGAAGTTCAAATTCAAGTAGCTACTTGGCTTGCCCATCACCTTCATCTTGCTCCTCGCCTCAACTGTGTTGTTGCACGGGGCTTAGGATCTAAGGCACCACTTCCAGATGCCTTCTCCGCCCAAAAGACACGGAGACGAGACAACGGCGTATATGCGCATTGGTGTCGAGACGACTGTGCGAGAAGTGAGCAAAAGAACGTGGTGAAAAGGCACCGACTCACGAGTAGGAATCAGGCGATCTGCATCCCATCGGTTATTTGGCAACACTGTCACTGAATTCTCAGTAGCTATCGCGGGAAGGCATTAAAGTGAGGGCGGAAGGTAGGGTAAGATGACCTACACCATGTATGCCAAGCATGTCGAAATGAACGGACCGAAGTGTCATATGCGAGTGAGACATGTGCCTAATTACTTGTGAGGTCGAAGGTAGACCGCCAGGTGAGGGGATTGTGAGGATAGATGTTAGGAAGGCAGCACAGCACGCCCGTTGAAATTCAGCAGAGGACCTCAAAACGAGCATGGTTTAGAGCATACAAAAGGCACACAATAGATCGGGACACACCTAGATTCTTTTTCGATCTAACGATGTTCCACGGTACCGGCGTCGCTAATAGGAATGTGGTGGGGCTCGAACCCCAATTGCGGCAGATCTCATGAAGCGGAACACAGGCTGCCGCGATTTGGGCGGGCAAAAGTTTCCTGAATCAGAGTTCTGGGGACAGCGGAGGTGCCTGAGTCATCATGTTTGAAGTACTGATAGTAGACGCACTCGTATATTGTCGCTCAGCTGAAGTAGGACTTGATAGATGATGGCGTGGAGACAGCCTACGGGCGCTCGAGGGCGCATCGAAGCGGGACAGAGCCGATGAGCTATGGACGGTGGTCGGCGATGGCCCAGGTCATTGCTGGTGGGACGAGTCCAGTAGCAACGAAGAGGGAGAGGGCAAGAGGGAGATGTGGAGCAAGTCGGAAAACATTCCGGTGCACTGCCTTGCGGTGACGGCATGCTCCCACGGTCGCGATTCCGCCCCACTTGTGACATGCAGCACACCATTGTTGAACGCTTGCGCTATCCCTTCGCACATTGGTTGAAGATGAGGAGGCAGAAACATTTTTATTGGACGTATACTCCTCCAAATTCACATAATTTTCTGGTGACTGAATTCATCATGGAAGATGTTGAATTTCATGTCCATAGCTGTTGTCTACAGGAATACATGAATGGGAGCGTGAATTGGAAAGTACGCGAAAACAATTTCATGCACAAAGATATTGATCTGTTAAATTCACCAACCGGGTCCGCGAAATTCGCGGCCTTTGACAACCCCAGTGCCCCGACCAAACCGATGGCCTGTTTTTGCTGGCCCCGAACGATGCGATGTTGGTTTTAGAGATAATTCCCGCTACCTTTAGGTAAGGGTTTTAGGGAGCCCTAAATTTCACTACTCGCAGTAGATCACATTTTCATTACAAGGTCAAACAGAAATTTGTCATATGCAATGAGTCATCGTTCAAGAACTCAGCAATAGCCAACTGTTCAGACACTATTTTGAGCCCAGCTACGAGTCCTTGATCCTTTGTTGCCTGGGTAATTTCTTGGTATTTCCTGAGCCAATTTACAAATTGCTGGAGTCCAAATGAGATGTGTTTGATGTGTAATTTTCGCTACATAGTTCAGCCCTGCCGGACGCGGCCATCTGCACAATCAATTACCATGTGAACGCGACAAGCCCCGGACTCGGAATCCTCGGCCGACGGGCAAGTTTCCTCTTTCACCGCAACGTTTGTCGGACTTTGTCCACAGATTCTGTCACTTCCGATGTTTCCTCACTCTGACTTGGAGGTGACTAGCGTGTCAAGATTTTGACTCTTCTTACTTTGAAGTACAGTATCGTTGCTAAGTATTCGGAAAACAATTCAGCAATCATCATGCATGACCTGAATTAGTAAAATCCTTCCTCTGGTCTGTGGCCTTTGACATATGAAAATAATGCGGCCCAATGCGAGCTGGTCGATGCAGCAGCGTCAACCGAGCGAGCTTTGGGCCATGCTCAAATTTTTTACCAACATCAAATCTATTGGTAGCGGGCCCTGCCGCTTGTCGGCGTTACCTGCGTTATGTGGACTTTTCAATGGATTGCACTGTGCTGATAGTGCCAGTGGGAGTTTCCTTGCGCTCACAGTGCTCAGTGGGAGTGTTGGAATGGTGACTGTAATGCACCATGAAGCATTTGTTGCTCTTGCAAGCCCCTATCCGTCTGACTCACCTGTTACATGGAGATTTTCTCCTGAGACCCATAAGCTATTCTGAGTCTAGGAATCATGCTAATCATCACCAAACTTGAACTATAGTCTTTTTCCTTCCAAGTAACCTTTTTTCCAGTTTAAGCATCTGACTTTATCACCAGCCCGTTCTCGATCGCTTCAAAAAGTTCGATCTCCAATGCATCAATCAGTTGATCTTGATCCTGAGGCTTGGCTATTCTGGTTACCCAGAAACCAAAGTTCGTTTACTCACGTTGTTACTCTGGCAACCAAATTGTGAAATCCATGGAGAGGCTGTATATGGAGCAGCGTACTATGTAATTTCATCATACACATTGTCATTGACTGTCTGACTCCTGCAGTTCACACATCTTCTTGCTGAAGACGCCCAAATTATGCGCATTGATGTTTGGGTGGATTACAGACCAGGTAAGACATGTATGGGAGGGCCAAAGGATGTAACATGGAGTGCAAAGGGCATTGTAGATATAGATTAAATTACTTGAGACATCCGCCAGGGCTTGAAACATTCTCCTATGAAGTCTTGGGTCCGGAACATCCAAAGTGATATATAGTCATGTGATACAAGCTGTGGACTGTAGTGCTGTGATGAAGGACAGGCATATGGGGTTCCAAAAGCAGGTTTCAATATCCACAAACAATATTGAAAAGTATTTGCACCATGGATAAAGCTTCTGCATATCCTGATTCTCTACACTCAAGTCAGGGCAAGCATTGGTTCAACATTTCCACGTCATATGCTTGGAGATGTTTGGCAAGGTCCCCTGTTCTCTTTCCAGCGTGGCTGTCCACCTAGGCTCAACAGCATTTGATGGGATCACTGCCTTCATTGAGTACGTTTGGTTCCCATTACAGATGGGTGTTCGCACGGTCCTATGATGTTGCAATCAGAGGGACTGATCCCCACCAACCATGTGAGGTCTTAGTTTGAAATGGTCGCATTCATTTTCATTGGATTATGAACTGCAATTTCACTCTCATGATCTTTCACCCTCTCACATTTTTAGCATCATAGCTTCTCATTCTGATGGTTACATAGGGGATATTTGGTACGCAAGCATGACTTGTGGGCCCAGCGCAACAAATAAAATATAAAATAAAAAAGGTAAAGGAAAGCGAAATTTTAATCCATCTCCTGGTCACCTGTAGAGTTGTCGGCAGAAACAAGCTGCACCCTGTTGACAGCCAAGCAAAAAGCACTTGAACACATGTGTCAGAGGTGAAGCAATAAAAAATGTCACAAGAATAATATACGCCCGGGTGAATGTGTAGCAAATGTCGGGACAGAGTATCAGCTATGTTGATGGCCGAGATTAGGGGCAAAATCTGTTCAAAATCTGCAATAAATTCCACATGTTGGTTGTGACAGCCCAAATTCTCATCGGTGTGTGCCATGGATGACAAGCCTGGTGGGTGAATTCTTACTTTGGAGACAGTAGACTGATGCAGACTACTGTAGACATTTTTGTTAACCGCTGCACAGCCAAAGCAAGAGCACTCACGGACATCCCACAACACCAACATTGACTTTCAATGTTCTGGGTGGGGGTTACATCCATTATGGCACGTGAGATAGTACAAACTTCGAGCAGGACAAGCTTCCCCCTTTGAGACTCATACCTGCGTCTCCATCCATACTTTGCATCGAGAAGGTGAATATGTTGCATACGCAGTACTGTAGTTGAGGCTCATGTTATGTGTGGGACAGTATGCATCCCCTAGAATGGGATACCAGTGGAACTTAAATCCGAAATCATTAACTGCATGGACTTAAGACATTTGACGGTTTTGTCTTCTATGTGCAATTCAATAGCACATTGACCAGTTCCGCTTGGATTGGTTGGACATTCAAAGCATGTTGTCTCGTATGGAAAGTCGGATTTCTCGCTTATAGCTCCTTTCTTTGTTGTTGGCTAAACACCGTCCCTGCCACAGCCGTGATTGTACCACCCCGGAGCTCTATGTCAAAACAATGGCAGCCCAAGGAGTTGAAAGGTATTTCGTTGTAGCCACAGGTTGGCGGAAGGTCAGTTCACCTCCATCTGGAGGTTTTCACTATTGAGACTGTTTTCTAGAACTCTTCTTGTAGGGGTCCACATCCATCTGGAATGGTCGAACATTGCATCGCTCTGAATCATGATAAAACTGCCAGGATATGCAATTTTATTGCACATATGCCGGACACATTCTGTCGAGGAGGTAATCTATCGTCAGCAATTTTTGTGCCTGTTTGTCTCGATATCAGGGAGCGCCATAACAGTCCCTCACATCGATTCGGAGTTCGCTGATCAATCCATTGCAAGCCAGGAGTACCTGCCATTGGCCACAAACAAAGACCGTATGGTGGTGCATGCACTGGTGTCACTTGCAAAGAATATGACTTTGCTGTGGTCAAATATCACACCTCCACTGGTGTCGAATGCCGTAGGGATATAACCTGTTCTGATGTCATCAGAACCTCTATTGACCCCTTGGCATTTACCAAGGTTCTCTATGCTCCGGAGTGGCAAAAAGATGCCTGTTCAAAACACTCTCATCAAGGGGTGGTCTGGAGTATGGGATCAAACAGTTGTGGGGAAGACACGGGTCACGATTTTTTTTCTGACATCTTTGGATGTTAAGTAATTGGACACCTTGCATACTGGATGAGCGCTCAGGATTACTGCAATCATATGGTCGTTCTGACCGGTCCTTGTTAGAGCTGAATTTTCTCGAGGAGTTGGATAATGTTCTTGAGGCTTGTGAGGATGTGACAACGTGAACAGAGGGCGAGCATGTGGGGAAAGTCATCTGCACCGTATACCCTGAGGCTAATGGCGCCTATATGGAATCTACCCTACTCTCAAATCAATTTTTCTATGAATTGCGAAGTCTAACAAAGACATATCTGGTTTGACAGAGGTTCACGATGAAGAAGACAATTGTCTGTAATATGAATTCAACGCGAGTGGGATGGGATGCCACCAATATTTATGATTTGGGGTGGACACTGGACAGCCACAAAAGACTACTACAAATTTTGTGCATTGAAGGCAACAAAAACAATCAAGGCTTTTTGATTCAATTTGTATACAAGATTCCAAGTTTAAGTGGGAGATAACTGCCGTGACGGGTCGCTAGAATGTGATTGTCTGTAATCCAAACATGTGGGCAGCCTCTTCAGCAATAGGCTCTGCATTGAAGGCTGAAAAGCAACAGCATAAGCATGAGTTTTTGCCAGGCAGAGCAGCGGCCCTCTACCCCAAGTAAATTAGGAATCATAATCATGCATACCTGCTGAGGGTTCTCCAGCACATGGGATTCCCCCCAAAATTTTGCAAGACAATTCGAAGTCTGTAAGGTAGGGCACATGGACGATGTGCGGAAATCATGTGACTAGTGTGACAAAAGCGTTACTTTCACCGAAATCTTAAATGGCGGTAGATAATGGACCCAATTGAGAAATCTAATCCTTGGCTGTGGGAATTTATTTTGCGTTTTGTGCAACAACCAGGGGCTTGTTCCCAGAACTGTCAATACAATCAGAGAGCCTCGGCAAGCTCTATAACTTTGATTCTGACCATATTTTTAGATATGAACCACCAACTTCCTTTTTTGGCCACTACGCTTTTTGCCCAAAAAGGAAATTACAGCGTTTTTCCCTTCTTTTGTTCAGAATTCAAACATTTTGGACGGTCTAACACATTGGGTGGGATGAAATTCACCATAGAACATGATGTGAAGCATACCCAGAAGCACTACACCTCTGTGAGAGGCAGATAAATTTTGGTCAAGATTTGGCCAGATGGTGTTTTCATCCATTGCACTTCATACTGCTATTTAACTCATGCACTCGGAAATACCATTTACCTGTACCTTGGCCAGATTTCTTGGGATATAGTTAAATACTGATCTTTCATCATGTCTCTTTTCATTTCAAGTGTTTATTTTGCAGTAGCTGCTCTGAATGGTTCCCTATTCACCAAATAAGCGAAAAATGTCATGTGACATTCTGAAGCTTCAAGCCCATATATTGGCACAATTCTGGGGTCCAGACATTGGGAGGTGCCGCGGAATGTTTGTTGAACTCTTTCCCTCCATTCTGAACCTTGTAGGCAGAGCAAATGAGGTGAAAATGCATAGAAACACATTAACACACTTGATCTTTGCTTATGGCTCAGCTCTGTGGGCCAATACCCATTAAATATGTTTTTGCACATAGTGATTGTTCTATGATAGGGTTTTTGACATGGCAGATTGATGCATGATCTGGCAATGGAGCAATGATGGCATGGTGAACCAGGATCAAAACATGCTCTTTTACTTCTTGGGAGTCCATTCAAGTGTGATAAGTACATATTCATATTACACATTAGTAGTCTGGAGGGTCTTCTTCACGCCTGTATCACTATATGATGAAGATATGATCCTGGAGAGGTGAATCAATCATTCTGCCCATTATCTGCCTCTCACAGAGGTGTAGTGCTTCTGGGTATGCTTCACATCATGTTCTATGGTGAATTTCATCCCACCCAATGTGTTAGACCATCCAAAATGTTTGAATTCTGAACAAAAGAAGGGAAAAACGCTGTAATTTCCTTTTTGGGCAAAAAGCGTAGTGGCCAAAAAAGGAAGTTGGTGGTTCATATCTAAAAATATGGTCAGAATCAAAGTTATAGAGCTTGCCGAGGGCTCTCTGATTGTATTGACAGTTCTGGGAACAAGCCCCTGGTTGTTGCACACAAAACGCAAAATAAATTCCCACAGCCGGTGATAAATGATGGTTAATGTGACAGGTGTGCAAAATAGACAGGATTGATGGGAGATGTTGGTCTGATATGTGTCACCATAAATGGGAAGCTTTGTAATGGTGATGTGGTGTAGTTGTAAATATCTCTCTGATGCTGATGTCATGTTCACCATCTGTTCTTGAGTTCAATCCTGGATGAAGTGTTTTTTTTTTTTTTCAGGCTGTTGTATATTAGGGGGTGATCAGCAAAACCCAGCAGTTTTGGCAAAATAATATTTTGGCTGACAGGCCAGGCCCTAGACTTTGGGGCAAATAATATTTTTTTCAGCATGCAGCCAAACCCAAGCATCTAGGCTGTAGAATATTATTCCAGTGGATCAGCTGAAGCCAGGTGGCCAGGCCAAATAATATTACGACCACTGAAAGCTGGTTCAGCTGAGCCCATGCATGTGGGGCAAATAATATTTTTCTACTGTGGAGCTGAAACCAGCTTTCCAGGCTGTACAATATTGTTGTTACTGATGGGCCACACCCAAGTGGCTAGGCAAAATAATATTTTTCTTCCTGCAAGGTTGTTCAGCCAAACCCATGCATCTAGGGCAAATAATATTCTTCCACTGTGCAGCTGAAACCAGCTTTCCAGGCTGTACAATATTGTTGTTGCTGATGGGCTGCACCCAAGTGGCTAGGGAATAATAATATTTTTCTTCCTGCAAGGTTCTTTAGCCGAACCCATGCATCTAGGGCCAATAATATTCTTCCACTGTGCAGCTGAAACCAGCTTTCCAGGCTGTACAATATTGTTCTTGCTGATGGGCCGCACCCAAGTGGCCAGGCAAAAAAATATTTTTCTTCCTGCAAGGTTGTTCGGCCAAACCCATGCATCTAGGGCAAATAATATCCTTCCACCGTGCAGCTGAAACCAGCTTTCCAGGCTGTACAATATTGTTGTTGCTGATTAGCCGCACCCAAGTGGCTAGGCAAAATAATATTTTTCTTCCTGCAAGGTTGTTTGGCCAAACCCATGAATCTAGGGCCAATAATATTCTTCCACTGTGCAGCTGAAACCAGCTTTCCAGGCTGTACAATATTATTGTTGCTGATGGGCTGCACCCAAGTGGCCAGGCAAAATAATATTTTTCTTCCTGCAAGGTTGTTCAGCTGAGCCCATATATCTAGGACCAATAATATTTCTCCACTGTGTGGCTGAAACCAGCTTTCCAGGCTGTAGAATATTATTTCCCTCAATCAGCCCAGCCCAGGTGGCTAGGCAGAGTAATATTATGGCTGCTGAGCCACCAATCATGTTTTGTGCTCACACTGCATGAAGGGCTCAATCCTGAACACTAGGCCAAATAATATTATAAAAATATTATTTCTGCCCTAGAGTCTAGGCTTTGGCCGAGATTCCGGCGGATTTCGGGGGCCCCTAGACTTTAGGGATTAATCATATGTAGGGGGCCTAGTACTTAGGCAATTGTGGACTGCACGCACTGCCGGTGGGACGTGATCACAAAGGCAATGTGGGACGACTATGTTGCGTACATAGCAGCTCACGCAGATGAATAGATCACCAAAGTAGTTATAAACATGAAATAGATTAATGAATAGTACGCTACAGTCAATTAAATCTAATACTATGCTACAGACAATTAAATCTCAGTAACTTAGAATTGAGCAAATGTAAGCAGGCGCATGACATCTACCTTTTCCCCTGACAAAAACTCATCATCATCCTCCATCTGCTTGATTGCGAGCCGGCGGATCTCAGGTCTGCCAACGCAGTGAGCAAAGCTGCAACACCCTGCAAGGAACTGGCAATCTCCATGGCTGCATCTGCATCCCGTTTTTTGCGGTACACTGCCTCGTTGGGAGAGAATGATGCCACACATTTGCGAGAGGAGGGTGTAGAGGCAACGGCAGGGATGACGGGGTCAAGTCATTGTCAATGAGGGTCTGCCGTAATAAAATTAACAAATGAAAATGGAAGAATAACAAAGACATATATCATTCAAGGTGTTCCCCACCTCTGGATGAGGATATAAAAACTCTTACCATATGGTACATTCAAGAACCCATCACACTTGTGCCAAATGCGGAATATTTCCCCTGATGTGCCGCCTTTGATTGCAAAGGTGGCACTTGCCACTTTGGAATATAGTGTATGTCGGTAAGCCGCTGTTCCATAATGGACACATCTCCATTCCATATGTTTTCACTTTTTTTCCTATCCCACCACTACTGAACCCACCCGACACATGGAAAGCGCGTCAAAATGGCCACTGATGGTGGTGCAGCATCGAAGCACACTCACATACTGAGAATACATTGGCAGCTTGCCATCTCTCAAGTTGATGGAGTTTCAGAACCATGTAAATTGATCCTGCGGCATGCAAAGCCAACTTGATACTGCCCTTTGAACTACGGCCCGTTTCGAATTGGATGATCCAAAGTCTCATGTGATTTTCTAACATCTGCGTTTCCGTTCACTGATATATGGTAATGGTAGGGGCCTTCGCGTGGCCACCAACACTTTGTTGATTGCAGTGGTTGGACCCCAAAATTCCAGCAGGGGCATTGAGTTCACAATATTCCCGATAACGTCGACCAAGATCTCTTTGCTAGGTCCAAAATAATAGAAGCAAGACCAAAAGACCTTGAGAAAATGATCCCACATATCGTCAGTTGCTGTCACCAGCTTTAACCCAGTGTCCTACCTGAATCCAGACTGTTGAGGTAGTTTCTTCACAGCAACATAGGCAGCCCTCAACTGAGCAAAAAGATTAGCACAATAACACTCAGCACAGTGTTGCCGTTACAAGGATCCATTTACAGTACCATAGTGATCCCATATTTTTGCTGCAGTCTTCTCAGGGTCCAGGCTGTCCTTCAGAGCCTCAGCACATTTTAGCCATGTCTGTGGCTTCCATCTGCTGTCAGACTGAAACCCCATCTCCTTGCACTCATGCATTGTCTGCATGAACAGGGCATTATTGGGATCGGACAAATGCAAGGCCAATAATTGCCATTTTGCTTTTGGCCATTGTCTCAGTGTCTCGGTAATAGATAAAGAATGTTGGAAGCAAAGGAATGTGGCGGGGTTGGAGTGAGAGTGAGAGGGAAAGAAAAAAATGGACTAACATGCTCAATTGCTGTGTGACACCTGTGGTAACACAGACCATGTGCCTCCAAGCACATGTATGCTGCCCTGAGCAACTGTGAGGTGGCATGTCCATAAAGAGGCAGGACCACTGGATAAAACCATAGGCAATCAACTCCAGAGGGGGGTCCACAGCTGAGGGAAAATGGTGTCTTTAAAGTGTGATGTTGACCAATACATGTTTTGAAGCCTGAGAAGACCAAGAACAGAGTGAAGTTTGCCATTCATGCTCCAATTTTCCAGTGAAATACTGCACACAGGTGTAGCAGTGAAATTGAATACAAAAGAGTTAGACAAAGTCTACACTCCAATATATCCAATCTCAACCACCAACAAATCAAGTCCTGTGATATGAGTGTTCAGGGCACTGTGTCAGGTGTACCAACCCTCAATCTCAACAAGAAAAGATCCCACAGACAACCTTATCCAACATATGACACTCATAGTGCGAGTAAAATGGCAAAACCAATTTTGTTATTATATCCATAAGAATACCCTAGTTACTAACCACAAAAACCACTGTTGGGCTTTGTGAAAGTAGGAGGAGAAGGACCAGCTCAAGCACAAGGTGACTCCAAGTCACAGCAATACTGCTCAGCACAAGGTGATTTCAAGTTGTCACAAGACTGGCCCAAGCACAAGTGGAATCCAAGTTGTTGTAGACTGGCTCAAACACAAGGCAATTTTTGGTCACTATATTTCATAGCTGGTACCAGGAAGTGAGATTGGGATTCACTGTCCTATCTAATTCACATGCAGGTCTTTATATTGTATGTACAGCCTTACTAAATGGAAATATTGTAAAGATCCACTCCAAACTCCAGGTTTTCCACAGCAATTCTCCATGTGAGACTGCATGAGTCAGTCTGTTCAGTCCTAGCAAAGCTCCAAGTGTTCCTAAGCCAAAAACCAGTTATTTCCCAGAGAATAACACAGCCTTTTGAATAATATCCTGTGTTAATATGGATCTCCATGGCATTTCTGACTCATCAGGACTCATACCCGCTATGTCAAAAAGTAACTGGAAACTGAGTTTTTATGGTGTCAATTTTTAGAACATTTTTATTCCAACTCAACAGGTGTGTTCTTTGGGATATGCAACCGCCCTTCACACAACAACCGGCTTCAAAGTCAGAGAGTATGTGCTCAATAAATTAATAAATTTGATTGCACGTGATTCTGCCTCAAATGGCCAAAATTACTTCAACACACAGTCACTTGTATTCTTGGACTGGGTGGAGAGTCCCAAGGGCAAATCTTGGGGATGTTCCACACATTGCAGCCAGCATAAACAGGGTTAGAATGCTGATAGATGACGGAAGATGGGCCAAATATTTAGCAAGTCATTTCGGCAGATTATCATCCTGTTTAGCCTAAAAGTCTGAGCCTGACTGCTTTCTTCTTAGTGTATGGGTAATTCGGGTGTGCGCTGTGAGGCGTGGGTGGCTTTGGGACAGGATCGGATCAAATCGGGCCGGGGCAGATTATGTAGTTACATGTGACAGATTGAAGGTTTCCTCATCCGTTTGACATCCCTTGTATTGTAGGGTGACAAACAACTGTATTTCTGGCTTGGATATCAGCTCGGGAGCATCCAGCGGCTCATTCTCCTTAACACTTCTTGGATGACAAGGATTAGGCCTCCACAAGGCAGGAGCTGAACCTTTAGGAATCTTAATGCCGAGTCAATGGTGATTGTGTCCATAATTCAAGTTTGAGATGGTATTTGAGTATTGCAGAGCAAAAAGTGGGGGCTCCCAGTTGTGATGGTTTCAACCAGGTCACTCACATTATCAGAATAGAATCAAAGATTTCTGACCCAAACTGGGAGTTCCGGCTGATGTTTCTGCCTTCAATCTTTTGGTGAGGTTGCCTCAGAGGTCGTGATTCAGATGATCAGAGACCCAGTCTCTCATAGACACATAGACAGACACTACAACAGGAAGCTCATGCCTCGCATGTTGTATCTGAGACGTGTCATTGCCGCCTTGGACATGTTTGATTGGAAGATGCACCACAGAAAAAAATTTTAAGGATGGGGGCCCTTAGTTTTTGCATTTGAAAATAACTAAAAAACATCATTAGGCCATTTGCTCTATCTACAAATGTTGCATCACCCTGGAAAATGGTGTAGGAGGCCTCTATCATTTCATTCCTACAAGCATTTGGCATCTCTCTTAATTTCCCTCCATCTATTAGTGTGAAGTTTGGGTCTCAACTGTTGAAGTGGCGCTCGCATCACACGAGCAGCACCAAGAGCATGCCGAGGCACCTGCAAAAGGTACGCCGGTTGAGCCTCCCAGTCGAGGCAGTGAAACCAGTGGCTGTAATCAAGAGGTGTTTGATCTCCTTATCGTGGATAAATTCCCATGGGGGACCTACCCCCCAAATAAGGCAGGTCTGAGTCAGCGGTGTCCATGCGGCTATCAATGGTCAAACAGCTTCACTAGCCACCGGGTATGCGTTGTGCGGCTCGCGCCAAAGCACATATCTGGCTTTCATCCACCTGCACGCATCAGAACCCGCTACCCAGATGGAAGGTTACTAATTCTGTGAATATTGTACATGCCCCACTGTGGCACTGTCTAATAATGCCGGGAGTCCATTTTGGCAAAATATTTTGACATCTTGGCAAAATTCGTCGACATCGATGCTCTTATATGATTCCGAGAACAAGCATGCACATTCCTGAATTCTTAACTTACATCCAATGATTCACGGCTCAGAGGCCGACGTTATTTGGGACGATGTGATCAATGCCGAAATCTGTTCCGATGTCGATCAGTGGCGCTCGCATGGCAACATCAATTTCCGCGATCCAGAGATCGCTCACTCCTTGGCTGTAATGCACCCCCATGACGAGCCAATTGTTGTCGAGCCGGTCATCGGCCCCGAACTTGAATATATGACACTCCTGCATGCTGCTGACAGGACAATACACAGCCGCCATTTGGTCGGTTTGCACCCTGCCAAGCACCTGTGCCATCCAGGCCTGTGAGCGTTCGGTCGAAGGCCTCAGATACGCTGTAACGCCAGCGGAATATCACTTGAATTCATGGTATCTACTTTGGAAGTCCAATGTATCATAAGCTTCTACTCTTGGTATATCTAGAGCTGAATTCTATAATGCCCTTGTGAAGCCCTTGAACTGTGTTGCATGAAAGATGTGCCAATCTTTCACGCACCGTGATCCTAGGTCCTAATACCAACTCCCTAGTTGTGCTTACATTGCGTCCCATCTGCAAGTCCACGGGAACAAAGATGCTCTGCCGCTCCTGCTCCTGCTCATGGGTGCTTTCCATCCAAAGGACTTATATCTAATGGTGTGCTGTGACGAAGCTCTTCACATCGCAACTTTGGTGACTTCGCATCGTGACATCAGGGGAGGAGACGATTGACCCGAGAACAGAAAAATACATAAAAGAGTGTCGTGAAAGTTATAACACGCCTGCAGATAATAATAAACGTTCAGCGATTGCTGGAAGAGGGAACCATTGAAAATCGAGTGGCTGGAACTCAAGTGCATGACAATTCCAGATTTAGAGCCAGAGACAACTTACAAACTGAAGCCAGTCCAAGCCAAGCACAAGGTCAGATGGCAAGGAAACAGCCACAGGAATATCATTGATTGAGACTGAAACAACGCCAGTGTTGCTCGGAAGTGACATTACCCCAGAAGCTCGAGAGTTCTGGGAATGGATCCCAGCAAGGTCCCAGGGTTCACCACCCGATCCAGAGAAACAGAGGAGCCCACAGCACTGATGTCGAACACAGCAGACATGGAAACCTTGCAAAGGGCGGCAAGAAACATGATGGGCAACATCCTGTGACATAGAGGAAGAAAGGAAGAGAGAACTTTGTTGACTTGGTATGGCAACTGATCCCGGAGAAACATCGGTTGCGGAACCGGAGCACGACAGTGGCAGAATGACACATTCAATGAATGGGATTTGAACGGTAGCAAATTTAGTACCCAATGAATAAATCCAGAAAAAATAGAGATACGACAGAAAATAGAGTTCCTGTGACTGGGATATGTTGAAACCTGGGATTTGCTTCTCTGTGTTGTGATTTTGTGCAATGACAAATTTCATATGAAACTTTTTTTGTTTGTACTTGTAGCAAAAGTGGGCGAAATCCATGTTCTCCAGGGTAGCCAAACCTAAAGGCTCAGCAATGAAAGTCTGTGAGGGCACTCTAGAGGGTCTATTCCACTCATTCAGAGTACCACTTCTGACAGATTATGTTTCTGATTGGGGTTTCTCTGATGCATGTTCCAATTTTGGTGTTGATGTTGCAGACCTGCTTGCTGACTTGTTCCTTGGGGCTATTTGTATTTTTAGGCCTCGATAATCAGGACAAGATGCATTAAAATCCACCCCTTGGTTGACTGCCTGTCCATTTGGTCTCAGTTATTTATTTGAGGACAATGTTTCTGGCGGATCACCGGATGACATCACTGCTATCACCATTACTGATCTCTCTCTGGCTCTAGACTGTGCCAATGAGCCCATGCATCCAAAACAAGTCAGGTAATCTGCAGATAGGATCCTCAGGTACAGTTGAATGGCTCATAATGCATAAGGTCGGTTCCCTGCCAAATTGAGTAGCATTTGACTGAAGTCTATGCATTATGACCATTTATGCATTATGACCTTGCTTTTACAGTGGCAAAATGCATTTCGGTGGATCCGAAATCTGATGCGTTATGAGAAATTTTGGCAGGTATGCATTATGAGCTTATGCATTATGAGCCACCCAACTGTATCTGTCAATGGTGGGTAGTCCAGCCCAGTGAAAGTAATCTCCAGTAATAGATACATTTCTGGTTACTTTTTGACAGAGTTAGTATTAGGGCAGCAGGTGGGGGACAATCAAGCACCACAGCTCTGATTCCAGCAGAATGTAGAAAGATATGTTGGACAAATTACAATGTAATATCATGGTGTAGCAATGTATGCTTCTACTGGTTGTGGGGAAAAAACAATTATTGAGGGTGGCAGCAACGTGTCAGGAATTCATGTTGATGCGGAGTGGGTGTGGCTAGTGAGGGTTGAGTTGACAATGAACAGAGGCATGGTAGTGAAATGCAGAGGTAAAAAAAAAATATGAGAAGTACAGCAGCTCTCTGGAATCCCAAAGATTGGAATGGAATTTGCAGGCATTTGATAGTGCAGTCACAGGCAGGTGATTGATTCTGAAAGAAAGGCAGTGCATGGCACCACAATAAAAGCCTGAACTATGTGTAGCCAGTGGATTGATTTTGTAGTTGCATTGAAAAAACAATAGAGTTGCTACTCAACCCAATCAGTAGATCAAACATCAATTTGAAGGTCCAGTTCAAGGTTGACACAGGGATAAAGAAGATATAGTCAATGGTCAGTCAATTTTTATTTCACAATGAGATAGTGTAGAGCATGCCCTGTCAATAAATGTCAGTCAACTGACATATAAAATATGAAAGACACCATGGTGGTCTGCAGGTTCAACCAATGGCAACTGGTTTAGCTATCACTGAATGGAAGAAATGGACTACCTATACCCACAATATTTCTAACATTAAACTCCATAAACTATGTTGGAAGGGATATGAGGTATTCAAGGTCACCAAACATATAATGTGTACAACTGTGTACCTTGCCTCCTTCAGTGGATTGCGATAGGGATACACAAGATATGCCATCACTTTGCTCTGGCTCTTCCCTAGTTTTGCACCTTATGCAGATTGAACAGATAGAGTTGACGGAAATTTTGATTAGAGTCAAGCTTGAATGGCACTTATATAGATCATGGTAGAACTACAGCTATTTGTGGAACTTAGGGCATGGATCAATTTTTTTCAAAAAAAGATGATTTTAGTATAACACTCATGACTCCCTCAATTCTTGGTCTTTTCTCATAATTCCAACACCATTGTACTTGTATACAACGCCCCCACCTGTATGCCCCCATGGATGAATGCTAGTTACACAATCTACACCAAATATAGAAATTAGGATCATTTTGCGTATATCACTTCCTTACATGCATACATATCTTTTGTACGATATACACCCATTTTGTGTATATGTGTTGTAGTTATGGTACACTGTTGACCTACATATACTTGGTCATATCCAGCACCATATGGAGCTCTGATATTACATTTTTGAAGATGCCTGCAGTTAGATATACATATTGGTCGACATGCAAAGATATTACAATACCCACACTGTTTGTGTTTGTACAGGAAGTGATATATGCAAAATTTGGTGACTTACCATATATGGTACAAATTATATAATCATCCCACATCCAGGGGTACATGCAGGTTGGGGCATTGTATACAAGTACAATGGTGTTGGAATTAAGAGAAAAGACCAAGAATTGAGGGTGTTATGGGTGTTATACTGAAATCATCATTTTTTGAAAAAAATTGGTCTGCACCCTAAGTTTCGCAAATAGCTGTAAGTCTAATTGAATCATAGTGGCAGTCATGTACATAGCAACAGGCAAGCTGTAAATTCTCTCATCTATGATCCACTGTACAGGTACAGCTCATTCAAAGCCTTTCAGCTTGATTCCATACCGTAAGACCGACTGCTACAGCTGCGAACCCTACACTAGTATAAGTAAAAAACATGGGACGGAAGCAGACGTAACTTAAGTTGTACATGAGGATGCCGATGGTGAACGCCCGAACTTAGCCCCTTTGATCGAGCCGTGGATTTTCGAGACAGTATCACCGCACGAGCGTCACTATACAGTGAGATCAGCATTTGAAGGCTTGTGCCTAATGAAGGGACGTACTGCCGGTATGGAGGATTGCAGTGCAGCCAGCGCGCTTGATGATCTCACATTCAAGTGTGTAAAACGTCGAATGCGCCATCCAGAAGCCCTGCGAGCTGGGCAATGCAGTCAGAAGTGCATGGAATAATTTGCAGTGATATGTACTTGTACTTCCAGTATTGACGCTGAATATACCATAGTTAGCACGGTGCAAGCACATTGAGAGTCAGCATACCTCACAGTGGATATTACCACCAAAGAAGGCTGAAAAGAGTCAGTGGTGGGCCACAGGATGAGCTAGCGGCCTTGAACTGTGTGTTTCGCATGATGAAGGCTGGTTAGCACGATTGTCCAGGGGCAAAAAGACTGTGAATGTGCCAACAATGTTGATGAAGCTCACGCACCTTTGAAATGAGCAGTTGTGATAGCAATCATGAGTTCTGGTGGAAATAAATTATCCATCGATGAACCACCTCAAATCAGTGCATGGCGAAACAAACGGGGAGAGCCTGCTGTTTGAAGCGAAGTGGTCTGGGCTTCATTGTGGTTTGTTAAATCTTGCAGGGATTTGCTCAAGTAAGACCAGCGTATTGAGAACACTGGGGCCAAAGATTCTGCGGGACAGAGAGATGATTATGGGGGGAGAAAGGAACGAGTGATGGAGAAGACAGTTGGTGTCCCTTTTGGACGGTGTTTAGCGCTCCAGCAGGGAGCATGAGTTGAGCGTCGGCAGATCGGCGAGGTTCAAAATGGTGTCCAGTTTCCCAGACGAAAGCTAATGTTTGACACAAAGGTGAGCTGGATATCTAGAAGAGGTCTTTTGGGCTTCGAAATGCTTCGGAAGGCTCGGGAAGTAGTGAGCACTGGTCCCATCTGAAAATAGCCAGGTAGAAATGGGATGGACATACGGTAGCTGCCGGACAGAGAGTGGGAGAAAAAGAAGAATGTAAACATGCACACATAAAATCACCACATCGGCTTCAGATACGAGTAATTATGTGGGCTTGATTTTGAAGTGACTTGGCACAATGAAAGGCCAAATAGGGATGATAGGACAGAGGCATGAAGTGGGGAGAAAGAGGGCAAAGGAAATAAGCAAAATTGTATTGTACTACGGTTCACCCATTTTGAATGGGTCTTGAGCGCACGAAAGGGAAGTACCGTGGGTACACCCGATTCAACTGCACAGAGCTAGCTGGAGCCAACCGGCAATTGAGCCGCCAAATTGAGAGAGGTCAGAGGCAGGGCGGGGAATGTGTTTGAGAATGAACATCCGAATTCAGGTCAATCAGATGGGCAAACAGGTGCGTTGTGATACGAGGCATCTGCTTAATATATGAGGTATCTAGCACAGATGGATCATTGGACTCGTGCTCGATGAAGGAAACCTATAAGAATGAATTTTAGTGCTAGCCAGAATGAAGGTAACCGGTTCAACAGGTTTGCACCCAGGTCTGGTGCTGCACCAGATGTGGTCAAAGTGAATACTCTTGTCCTCCATTTGTAACCCAGACAAGCCTAGTGCGATCAATGCATGTAAAATTGAGGCCCTGGCATGGGCGATTGGTAGTGGGGGATGATGAGGGTGCAGAGAAAGTAAACAGAAGACCTCTTATGTGGTCTTTGAGCAGTGGAGCCTAATGGCATGTGGTTTCTTCTGAATGAATTGTATGTAGTAATACCAGCACAGAAGAGGTAGTATTGAAGTTGATTTGTGATGTTGAAAAATAAATGTGAGAGAAAAACCTTGAGGCGACTAAGACAACAGAATTTGGAGAAGACAGCCAGATGGGAAAGAAAAGACAAATGCAGGTGACAGACAAACAGGTGCAATCTGATTCGAGGCATCTGCTTAATATACAGTGTCAAAACCCGGATGCGAAAATAAAAAAGTTGGCCCAGTATTGTGCCAGCATGAGAGCGAATTTCATTATAACATTAGATCAGGATACATTAAAGACCTTGAAATTCATGCATAAATATTTTCCAAGATTTTTGGCACCCTTGTTGTGTCGCACGGCACCATCACATATTTGCCTAGTTTTGGGGTTTGACCCGGATCCGAAAATTTTGATCAGAAATGTCCTGTCACTCGCTCTCTCTGCAGTGTCTTGGCCCCATACACCCTCATACACTCACAGACACCTCCCACAGACAATCCTCTGGGCTGTTCTTATGGGACAGATCCCCAGAGGGACGGATGGACTAAACAACTCAGATTTATCTACAATCACCGGGCCAGAGAAGATGTGCACTCATTGCTGTCATTTACCCCTACTGAGCAGGGTAAAATGTCTGAATATACCCCAATATACAATATTCACTCCATAAATTATCATAGTTGTAAATGAGCCACTACCGTCCTCAGAATTTACAATTCTCAGCCGCCATCAGTGAGATTTGGCCATTTTTGGCAATTGTTTGATTTTTCGCTCGCGCCAAACAGGCCCAATGCTGATTTTTTGTGCATTAAATTACTCATAGGCCTTGTACTTATTTCACAAAAAAGAATCAACCTGAATGCCCTCGGGGTTCCAGCTCAAAATGTAATTCTTTCGGATCTGGGCATTTTTCTGATCCAGGTTTTGACACTGTATGAAATAACTACATTTTATTCACTGGAATTGATGGGCATTTGAGCTTGTAATGGCTGATACAAGTTGCTTGTGTTTGGGATTTTTAGCAATTTTTGCCCTGTCTTTGCTCAAAATTGCCAACTTGAGAGGGCCATTGTGTACCAAATCAGGGTCAATTCCATCCAACCAAAATATTGATATGCTGCACTTTACAAGTACTCATGGTAGCAGGACCATTTTTCCCTATTTTGGGTATCCACAAAGTCGATGTTTCAGAAAAGAGCAATTTATTTTTGTTGCAGAATATTGGGACAGGAAATTCATTTCAGGAGACCTGATGACGAGAACTAGATTATTTGTTGCAAGCAAACAATGCTGGGGTCAGGGAGTCTGAGAGTCTTGATTGACTGGTCAATGACCCAGTCAATGCACTAGCAGGTCAATGTCACTGTCCTTTATTGATGATCAGCAATTGACCTAGACAACACTGCCCCATGACTTGACTTGACTTGACTTGACTTGAACTCTATTATGCTGTAACTGGCCATAAGGGCTACGCAGCAGTACTTCTAGCTATGCTAGCTCTGTATGTATGTAAGGTAACAGAGTTGGGGTGATTTAGCAGTGTTTTTATAATTATGAAAGGAGATGAGACATAAGTAAAAGTTGATAACACATGGGGAAAAATGGGGGGTGAGTGTATTTGGCGGTATTTCTAAGTTTCTACATGTCGGAGGGGTTGGGTATCGCATAGGTGGGGGTATGTTGGGCGGGGCTACTTAAATAGGTATGTATAGTATAATAACAGTCAAGAGAGAAACACCATAGAGAAGGGAAGAAGGGATAAGAGGGAAGAGAGATGGGAGGGTGGGGCGTACATTGATTCACTTGAAATGATGGGAGAGGTTGATAAAGGTGGTCAGGGCTTTCAGCAGCTTGGGGTGGCCGAGGAGCAAACGAAGGTCGACAGCGCCCAGGATATCTGCCTTGTAGGAGGCGGCTTGGAGGGGCGGAGGTAGGTGTTTGTATGCTAGGCAGTGGAGTAGATAGTGAATGCGTGTTTCGAAGGCCGCACCGCACGCATCACATGCCGGGGATGGGGAAAGGCAGCAGCGGAAGCGGTGGGCATTGAGCGATGAGAAGTCCGTTCATAACTGACATATTAGGGAGATGTCGATGCGCGCCATGCTTGAATCATATGGGGACCGGAGGATGAGTGACGGGGAGGAGTTGTCGACCTCACGGAGACTGCGACCCGTGGAGGAGATTTTCCACAACACCTGCCAGCGCTTTAGAATGTCGAGGTCGATCTGGCGTTTACATTTTGTAAGAGAGACCGGAACCGTGGGTGGTGGTGGGAGGAGGGTGGCAGCCTTTGCCGCGTCGTCTGTAAGTTCAGTGCCCACCGTGCCAATGTGCGCATAGATTTGTGATGCGGAGTGATGGGCGATGGGACATAGCTTTCCGGACAATCTGGTCATATAGGATAGCACGGAACTGGCCGGCGCATGGGCGGGTGGAGAGGATCGCCTTGAGGCCCGCTTGGGAGTCCGACACAATGAGGATGTGATCTGCGCCTTCATTTAATGCCCGTTCTGTAGCCCTTAGAATCCCCTCAATCTCCCCTTCTGCGACTTGACCTTTGCCCAACGGGATGAGGATCCGTGTGCGCGTCTTACCCCTCACCATCCACACTGCCGTGCCACCTGCTGAGCCTACTAAGAGGGAGCCGTCCGTGTACCACGTTGTCTTAGCGTAATCGTCGTCAGCTAGGAAGTCGTTGAGGACAGCGAGGGCGCTCTGCTTGGGCGGGATAACAGTTGAGACCGGGAGCGGGGGAGCCCATGGGGGGTGCATGCACCGGAAGGATAGGTTCCAAGCCCAACGTAAGGTCAATCTATGTTCCCAGTGCATCAGATGCTACGGGGGGGACAGTCACGGTCACTTGCCTTCCGCCGAGAGGCGGAGACAGACCCAGCGACTGCCCCCCCTCGTTTTCCACGGGCGCCGCTGCCATTATGGTCTGCACGCGAATCTGTCGTAACATCTGTGGAGGGACCGGGTTTTCGTCATCGGATGCGGGAGCCACGGGGAGGGACCTGTAGCGGCCAACGAACCGCAGAGAGACGTTCGACGAAGTGGAGAGATGATGCACGGAGGTAGTGCTTGGGGGCGTGAAGGATCGCGTCTTGAACGAGGGAGGTGAGACCATGCGTGGGCGGCAAGGTGAGGTATTGGGAGATGCGGTGTAGGAGCGAGCGTTCCAGACGAAGGGGTGCTGGGAGAATTGCTGCTTCTTTCTCAAGAGCCGAGAGAGATGCAATGCGGAAGCCACCGGTAATGCATCTGGAGTATTGAAGTCTAGCAGGACTCAAGCTGATGGCAGCCGCTGTCTTTTAGGATAGCCGTGAAGTCTTGGGTGTATGCTGATCTGGGCATGTCATTTGGGTTCATTCTCGTGTATCACATCACTGTATGACCGGGGAACCAGTGGCAATTGATTATTAATTTCACCGGTTGCTCCCCACGCCCCCAAAATATACGGCTGTCTTTTTGGAGCCTGGGAACAAATGCAGCGTGAGATAAGAGCTGCATTTGTGCATGCTGCACCGCATTTGTGTGCCACACTGTTGCATCTTGGATGTGAGACCTCCATTAGGGTTGTTCACAGTAGCCCTTTTTGTGTCCTTTTTGCTCCTGTTTTTCATGACTGGCAGATAATGTAACTAAGTGAGCTATAAAATCCAGAAAACATCATCCCAGTCCTTTTTGCACATTTGAGGTGGTATGTGATGTTTCGGGAATGATAAGAGCATGCCGACTGCATGAAATGGCAAAAAGGGCGCCAAAAAGGCTGGAAAGGGGAAGCACCAGACCGGAGTGTTCACAGTACCCCTGTTTTACGCCCTTTTTCGCAGTTTTTTCTTCTTAAAATATTTCCCCAAGAATTGCATGTACCACCCCGTTTTTTTTCGGTTCTCTACCCTTTTTGTACTGCTAGCTGAAACAAAGAAAGAAAAACTAAAAAGAGAATGACAAGAAGGGCGAAAAAGCGCGCGAAAAAAGGGTAACTGTGAACGACCCAATTCATGGAAATTTTACCACAACTACCGAGAAATGAATACCTTGAGTGATGCATACACTCTATGAGCACTACTGTACGTCGAAAGTTATACAAGAGGTAGGTAGTGGTACTTTGATCAAATATCCAAGCGGCATCGTTTATTGCTGTCAATCCCGTGCGGTACTGCCATTGTGAGAGAAATCGATCCTCCCAAGGGCTCTATAGATGGCCGCATTTAATCGGTCTGCCACCGATTTTCCATCACCCTCAGAATGACAGACTTGCTCAAGGATCAACCATTGATGATTGGCGGGGATCGTGACCGGTTCCGTTCCATCTCCGGCGGCTTAACGATATTCTGGTGGAGGCCCTCCATGACAGCCATTGAGCCTCACCAACTCCCATTCTAGACTCAAAATAACTTCTTGCGCAATGGCCAAGTCCAGTTGAAGTTCCAGGTTAATTAACTTGTCCTCGTTAAAACCTAAGGGCTCATTGTAAGAGTCATAGGCGGGGGCAGGGGATTGCAAGTGGATATGTTGATCGCTTTTTATCCTGTGATCAATTAATTCAAACGCTGCTTGCAGCCCCTCTGCCGAATCGACATCTCGAAGTGTGGTTTGTTGCTCTCCCAGCGCTGAAAAGAAGTATTAGACATGCTAGGGTATGATTTTTGCTTGCATACGGACGGTTTTCAGGCGCCAGTCCCAAATTCATGTTGCGTGTCGTGGAGAGCAGTCTGCACGTATACTTATAGTGATTGGGAGCCCGCAGCCCCGAAAAGAACCCCAATGTGTACGGGAAACAAACGTGGGATCTACTGTATTCCCGACTGGAAACATCGCCTTTCCGAGAATCATCGCAAATTGTTCCCAATCGATCACATGCAGCCTGGTCCTCCTGGTCTGCAGTGGCCATCTCTGGGACAGAAACCCTACATCTGAAAAGGCTGGAGTCTCTATGTAGGCCTATGATCTGCTTGTGAGGTCAGCCCTACGGGACAAGAGATAGAAATGGCTGTTCTACGCAGAACTATGTAGAATCGCATATTTTCGGCTGAATAGCACTCTGGGAGGACCACAAAACTCAACAGAGCTAGCTGAATGCCATTCCCAATCGGGATACTGGAATTCAAACGGAATACATTCGCCTTTTACAGCTGAAACGCGACAGAACAAGCAGTAATGACAGTGGCAGAAGTAGGTAGGCTATCGGGATATGTAAGCACTGTGGTTAAAGTATAAATCAAGTGACTAAGGAGGGGCATATGGGGGTGATACAGGTGGGGGTAGGAAGAGAACAACCAGGGCGAGCAAACAAATTGGGATGGGCAATGAGCACGAGGTTCGGTATGCCTCATTGGCAGCAAAGTTGGCGGCAGAGCTGGTGACGGGCTCATTACCAGCAGGGGTTACATCGACGTTGGCAAAGTGACTGAAAATCACCTGTCTCTATTAACAAATCCAGGCTAAAACCATACCGAGCATTGTATACATAGATGATGCGAATCTGGAGCTTCTGGGTCAAATGGGAGCCAGAGTTTGTCGTATACAACTTCCCGTCTTCGATGGTGTGCAGCTGCTTCCTGTAAACCGTGCGCCGAGTCTTCATGGTCATTCGGGCCGTGAAGCGCACTCCAGTTGGCCACAGGAAACCGTGGTTTCAAGATCATACGCTGAATAACCCTCGCCTAAATCGATGGGCAGCAAATCTCCTTCAACTACCTCTCTCAACTTGCATTCGAGCCCTTCTATCACTAATATGTACTCCAATTCGATGTAATTACAACCCCAATCCAGTCCTTGGTTCATAGAATTCCTCGCTGTCATAGCCTCTGTCATCGACATCCATAGGACTCATATTCATGTCTTCTGGCACGGCTTCTTCAAGAGGATATACTAAGCCCGAAAGATTTATTTATCTATGAGGGAGACAGATTCATATAAGAGCAGACACATCCGGCAAAATGTGTCTGCTCTCTGCTCAAATACGACACTTGCTATTTCGAGAGCGCTCAACGCCCAATACGTCAAATGTGAGCTCATTCGAGTGGCTAAAAGTATCCCGTGGGCCGCGGTATTCCTGGTACGCTCCCGGCCCCTGCGTCGCCGCCGCATATCTTACATTCAGCTCGCAACCACACTGACTCGGCAACCGCATGGTAATCTCCCGGTGGCGAAGATCCGAACGAAACGAGCGGTGGTAAAACTTTCGTTCGTTTTTGCTGAACATGCGGGACGACGGTGACGGAAATCACTTTACATGCTCTGTCAGACGCCCCGGACGACAACAACATGCACGCGCTAGCTGCTGCACCCTTTAACAATATGTTCTCCGTCTACTTTAAACGGTAAGTATCAATTTGATTAACTACTTGAGATATTTTGAGACATTCTCGGTATTTCAGGGCAGTTCAGGACTTTCAGTTGGTATACCACATTGCAGACAGAGTATGCAAGCCTAATGGCAAACATACAGTAGAAAATACCTCTCAAAATGTTGACAGTTGTAGTTTTGAATACTAATATGGTACCTGCTGTTAACTCGTTACAAAGTATACCATCCAACGAGCCGGCGGATTGTATTCTGCTACCGAGTGGGCATGTCCGGTGGCTTGTATTGTGAACACAAATGCCGGCACATGCAAAGATGAAATGTGTCTGCAATGAAGGAATGTGTCGTGCACCGACACGAATGTCTTGGCCATCAAATATCAATCCCGCTTCTTCAACTGTGTTACGTTTGATGATGCTTGAACATCTCCTCATTTATATCCAGAAGCGGAACCTTTCTGGTCTGCAGAGTATTTATTTGATGAGCTCCCGGTACATATTGTAGGATGTCAATGCCTTGAGAATCGCCTCTCTGAGGTACCGATGCTGACCGCGATGCCAGTTTAGTTGGAGGTCGGAGGCCGCCGCGGAAAGGTATCCTTCCGATCTGGGACCAATCTGGAAGGCTGCCTCGAGTTCTGCGACAGACGCAAGGGCCGTTGTCTTTGCAACGGCCTCTTTGGCTTTTGCCACGCGATTGTTGCGCACGGCATCCCGTGCGACATTTTTGGTTGCGACCGCCTTCATATACACGATCTGCTCGTGCTTTTGCTGTGTATTTGCACCTCACCATCTTTGCGGACTTGCGTTCGAATTAGCTGCCGATCCTCGGCGGACAAAGTCTGCGTAAAATCGGATGTGTTATTGGCCTTGTACATCCGGAGGGCGTTGTGGTGAGTCAGGGTAATGTTTGGAGCAGACTTGGATCTCCCCCAGCTCGTTTTCAGGGCCATCGTTGGTGGCCTCGAGCCATGCCCGCTCAATATTCTCAGGAATGAGCTGTGAGATGGGGTCTTCGTCGCTCCACTCCATATCAAATCGGCTCCTGATCCCAAGCGCCCCCTTGTAGGATCCAAAAACGAGGCCGTCGACATTCTCGAGGTTCCGCTCTGTAATTCTGGCCCATGCCGCGTACACAAATCTCCTGTTTGTCCCATCGCTGTCCGTTGAGATTCGCCGTCTCTTGTGAAGGGCCCTAATTTTGAGAGGGTTGTTGTCAGTGTGCAAGGGCCCACGAACCCCGAGCATGTACGGAACATCGATATTTTGATGGAGGAGGGCAACGACAACGAATTTGTGCCAGCTACGTTGTACGTTGAGTTCCATATGGTTCAGAGTGCATGCTACCTTGTCTTCGCGCACATGAACCAGCAACTGAAGGAGTAGTTCCATGTAGAGGACAGTGATCTCGGCAAGCGGCAGCGTGGGATTTGAAACGAGTGTTACTGGTGTCTGGGAAACAAATATTTGACCTAGTTTTGTGATCTCAGAAGTACTAGAGCGTATATGTTGACCCGTTTACGATTCTTGTGTTGAAAAATTGCACCAGCGAAACTGGCCACTGTGACCGCATCCCGCAGGTACAGTCTTCTGCTCGCTGCATTGTCCCGATTGTACAGCTTAGAAGATCCAGGGATTCAGTTATTGCTCCACCATTGCTGCACCGACACCACAGGACCCTTGAAGACATTTATGCTTTTGTACATGCGGCAGCCACCCCAAATGAAAAGGTCGATATTTTGCGTTTCTTCATCCGACAACTTGTAGAATTCTTGCTGGTCAGTCTCTCCGACAAAATCTGCCAATACAGCAATATGATTGGCGCTGCGTTCCTCGTCTCTAAGCTGCTCCCATGCCGAAATCCCGCCTGCGGCCTCGGCTGTACTCTGCGTCACTTCAAAATTGATATCGGTAAATTTTGCGGGAACCATTTGTGCGATTGCAGGCTCGCCTCGGCGCTCGCGTTCCAACCGAGTTTTCGTTGCTGCCACCAGCCGGCATTCAATGAGCAGTGATCAGACATCGCCACTCACGGGGCATCTCAACCGCCCTGCTCTTCTGGCTTTGCAACCGGAACATCGCAAAAAAGCTTTTGGAGGCAGAGTCCTGGAAAGTGGCCAAGGATATTATGAATCCGAACCGCGTTCCCTCGCGCTTCTCGGAGGAAACAATGAAAAACGTATTCGTCGCCCGAATGAATCCAGTTGAGCCTATTCGGTCCTTTGATAGAGTCAAACTGGAATACAACCATGCCTTCGCCGCGGCAATCCCAGATTGAACAGCCGATGAAACTGCCGCCATCTTTGAACCGTTCAACGAGGACTAGAAAGCTGCTTTTATAGTTGGTTACTGTCCTGATTCATAAGCGGCTTACTAAATGGTGTCTTGCTGTCGGGATGCTCCTACCCTCTCAAAATGCGTTCCGCGCGGGCTATCATACTAACGACAACATGTTCATATTACGTTGCGCTATGCATAGAGCCCGCGCCGTCCGCAAACCCCTCTTCGTTGTTTTTCCAGACCTAAGCACGGCGTTCCCGTCCACGGACAAAGTAACCTTTTGGTTAAAAATGCGGGCGGCAGGCGCGGGTGGAGCCATATTTGACTGGCTTTGCATGGTCTATCGAAGAATGGCCTATATTGTCAGACATGAATTGGAGGTATCTACAATGTTCCGTGCACTCATAGGAATTCTCATCGGCGACGCAAGCGCACCGATCCTGTGGACGTTACATCTATCGGACTTCAAGCTGATTTCAGACGCTACTACGAATATCCTTGTGGCTGAAATATTCATTATGAACCTGGAACAGGCCGACGACATAATTCTCATCTCCCTGATTGCCGACGGGGCTCAGCGCAAGATGATCGCTCTTTGGAAATGGTGTAGCGTGAACTTGATGATCATCAATACTATCAAATCCTTCCTGATCTATGGATCGATTCCTAAATCCCTGCCTATCTTCCTTGGAGAGGAAAGTGTGAGCATTGTGAAGTCGACGAAACATGTTGGCTTCAAACTGAACTCCACAAAGAAGAATATTTCGGAGATCACTATGATAAAAAGGGCAAGCAAAGCTCGGGCGATTGGCCATTGACACTTCAGTGGAGTTAATTGGTCTCCGAAGTGCTCGGGCTATTGAGATGGCCAACCAGGAACCTCTCGAGGTCCCGGATCGGGTTGATGTGTTGCGCCAGAAGTGGTTCACCGCATGCGAAGACTTAAAGGGACCGATACCGCTGTGTCTGCCTCCCATGCGCGAGATCAACCACGAAATTAATCTGGTTGATGATCGCGCGACTTACCACTCTCGAATGCCCACTTGTCCTGAATCTCTCCGACCTACACTGCGCGAGAAGATCAATCGGTATAATGAGGCCGGATGGTGGAAAATGAAACCCGTACCTCAGGCCGCTCCCCTCTTGTGTTTACCAGAGAAGGATGATGGGTTACGCACGGTGGTCAATAGCCTGTAGTTGATCGCGCGATCGTGTATCGGTAGTGTCGTTATTATATAATCGTCGGAGTTTGAATTTGTCCCTGCAGCCACTCACCCTTCTGGTAGCCATATTCACAAAATTTGGGAGAGAAAGTCTCTCAAAACATCATATCCAATCGAACTACCTCCTCCAAATTACCTTTCATGGGCTCTTGCCAGGAATCACAATATTGGCTATCTCCACGTGCCGGGACATCAAATTCCGGCATTGTGCTTCTGCAACTTTCCGCTCAACTTTTGGTAGAACAGCTTACAGGAATTGTATTCCTAAACATACCTACGGCCCTGAAAGAGCGAAAAACGCGTCCTTGCGCCCTTGTGGAAGCCGGGAATTTTTTGTGATTTGTAATAGCACCGCTAGCGATCATTTGATCAAGGTCAATGACAGACTATAACAACCGAGGTACGAGGTTAATGTTATAGTGTCTGTTTATAAGAGACTAGGTGGTCGATGCTTGTCAAGGGAACGGCAATTCAGTGAAGGATGTTATTCCATTCCCTGATCAGGACGTGATTAGGATGGATGTGGCTCACGCCCCCCATCGCTCAAAGATCGACATGTCCGATGCCTACGAACAAATCTGCATTGTGGATTCAGATGTTTGGAAGACTGCATTCACCACTCCATTTGGCACAGCAGTCTCCCATGTAATGTAACAAGGGGGACTGTAATGCCCCTGCTATCTTCTGCGATGTAATCAGAGACTTTGTGCACGTCTACTTGGATGATATATTTATATTCTCCAACTCTATTGACGACCATGAGAGACACCTGGAACTTGTATTCGGCCGCCTTAGGGAACAATAAATGTCCCTTAGCCGCAAGAAATGTGATCTATACTCTAAAGATATGGATTTTCTGGGTCATCGAATAGAAGTTCGAGGTCTACATGCGGGTGAGGACAAAATGACTAAAGTCCTGGATTGGCGTTCCCCTTGTTCTCACACTGAAGTATTACCGCTCCTTGGGCTGATCCAATACCTAGCTCAGTTCCTCCCCAATGTTGCCCACTTCACGTCCCCTCTTGAAGGAATTTGTCGTGGAGGACAGCCATTTGTATGGCGCCCATTTCACCAGGTCCGCCTCGAGCGGATAAAAAGCATCGTCCGAAAGACCCCGATCCTGAGACCCATAGACGCCAACAACCCGAGCCAATTTGGACTGTTTGCGACGCTTCGGTATGTAGTGGGTATCGGAGCCATGTATGGCCAGGGGCTTACCTGGCAAACATGCCTCCCTGTGGGCTTCCTATCCCGTAAATTCACCTCTGCGCAATGGTCCATAGCGAGGAGCTCGCTGAACAAGGGTTTGATCGCGATGCTATAACCCTTGAAGCGTCTCTAAAGTCCCGCATTAAACCTACGGGGCGGGTGGAAGGAAATCCCAGCTTCTTGGAAGAAATCAAGAAAGGTTACCCGCTCGACTTGATATTCTGGAAAGTGATTGAGGAGCCTGTTGCTTACCCCCAATTCCATATTGACAACGGTCTGATTTATGCCCGCAATGTTGCGGGTGTATCCTGCCTCTGTATGCCCCGACTGGCCCGAATGAAAGGGAAGCGGACTCTCACCGAGATTGTACTGGACGATGCTCACTCCACGATTGGCCACCTGGGCGAAGACAAGACCGCTGCGTACATACGCAGGTGGTACTGGTGGCCGAAGCTGGGGAAAGAAGAGGAACAGTATTGCCTAAGTTGCGGCGCTTGTAAGTCAGCTGAGGCTGACAACCGAGCGCCAACCGAACTATTGCACTCTCTTCCAATACCTCAACACCCATGGGACTTGGTGGGAATGGACTTCGTCGGTCCATTCCCTAGCTGTCTCGGGTGTAATTATATGCTCGTCGTCATATGTAGATTAACGAGTATGATCGCGTTGATCCCTATGAAGGTCACGGATACTTCGTCGGACGTGGCTTGGCTCTACGTCCGTGATATTGTGCGCCTTCATGGGATACCTCGGTCCATAGTTTCTGATAGAGACTCTAAGTTCACCGCCCAGTTCTGGAAGGGACTGCATCGACTTACCGGGACGAAGCTCTTAATGTCCACATCTTTCCATCCCCAAACGGATGGAGCATCGGAACGCGCCATTCACAATGTCACTCAGATATTACGGACGGTACAGTATAGTAGGGCTCCTTGGATACCCACTTTGATGTTTCCACTACCGTGTCCGCAATGCAAAGAAATAAAATCTGAATTTAAGTTTTTAGATACTAGAACATATAATGAGCTATACTGCTGTAGAATTTTACGACTTAAGTGTGTTGAATGTATACAGAGAAAAAAGTTGCTCTTGACGGCCGAAGAGTCACACTTCGGGTTCCTTGGACAGCGTGAGGTCACCCATCATTCTCCATCAGCTCCTCCTCGACGTCTTCTTCCTCGTCATCTATGGCTGGGAGCTGCGGCTTTTTACCCAGCTTTGGCTTGGAAGGCAGGTCCTTCTTCTTGGTGCCCAATTCCGTCAACCCAGCACACTCCTTCTCCCACGCCTCGACAAGCACAGCGTGCTTCCGCTTCATTTCCGCCCATTCTTTCTCAACCTCCTCTCTTGCCTCCTTCTTTCGCTGTCTTTCCACCTTCTTCGCCTCCTTCCCAGCCTCCCTCGCGCTCCGATTCGTCTCAATCTCCTTTAAAGCCTCGAAGAACTCATCAGAAGACAGGCACACATTCCCCTCTTCGATGATTTGGTCTCGGACTTCGACATTTTGGTGCGCAAGTGCGAGCTGTTTTTGTAGCTCTACAATCTCAGCCTCAAGCTGACCACGGGTTTTATAGGGGTCCTTGCTTGACCCAGGCGTCGTAAGCGACCAGTCTGGAGTCGGGACAGCGCGCGGGACATGCTGGATGACGGGTGCGAGGATGGGATTGTTGTAGGATTTGATTTTGGGGCTGCTGAGGAGGAGGGAAGCGGCGGATGAACAACCAAGGTGCGCATACAGTGTCTGGACACGTTTTGAAGGTGACAATAGTGCAGGGTCGATGTTTACAAGCTCGTCGTCATCGTCTCTAGGTCTGCGTCCCGTCGGTGTCTGCGGCGTCGGTGTACCCGATGCAAGGTGGGATGGGGAGAGGTCGAACTGCATGGGTGGATGCACACGCATCGCATCCACGATGGCCTTCACGGCACTAGGCTGGGGCATGGGGAACTCGGCGCGTGTCGATGTCACGACGCTGGGCTTCATCTGCTCTTCGGTGACGAAGTTTGGATTGAAAGGTACGACACCAGTGACTTTGAAGGCTCCACGAACTGTTGACTCGTCGAAGGCTTCGACATACGCCGGGGCCCAGACCGACAGAAATTCTGCCTTTGACACCTCGCGCATCTTCTCGGCTTCGAACGCGACGATCTTCGACTGCCAGCACGACTTCATCTTGGCAAAGCACACGACGTCGAGCCCCTGAAGGGCGTGGGTGCAATGTGGGGGATACCCGAGTAAGATGATATTATTCGCCCGGGCGAAGTTGATGAATTTCTCCGTGTAGTGCGAACTATGGCCATCAAGCAGGAGAACGCGGGGGGGCCCATTGGCCTCGGCCTTGGTTGCAGGGTCAAAGACCTTGGTGAGCCACAGGTATCCGAGCTCCCCGTTTGTCCACCCATTGACGGATTTGGCAATACTGAATGTGTTGACAACAGGTGAGTGTTGTCCGTTGTGTACAATTGCTGAATAGACTCACAATGCTTTGATAGTGTTCCCGTTCCCCCACGCCGTCTGGAAATTGACACCGGGGAAGATGATCATCGGCGGCACGACCATCTTCCCATCGCTGCGGATTGTCACCAATGCAGTAATGTTCTGGCGGCTCGCACCGCCCTGCTTGTGCTGCATCTTTGTTCCCCACGCCCCAATCACTCGCTCTTTCCCTGTGTAACCCGTCGGAAACCCGCTCTCATCCATCCCATAGATCCTGTCTGGTGATACTCCCATGTCCACCACATATTTCTGCACTAACGCGACCCAGGATTTGACAGCTTCGGGATTCAAGCTCCGCGTCCGTTGGGTATCAAGCGCCTTGCTCCAGAAGGGCCGAAGCTCGTGATGGTGTCGATCCAGGAAGGCGAAGACCCATTTCACTCCCACCCCCTCACAATCTGCCTCGAGTGTGGCCTGGCGGACGGCATTGGCGTACTGTACAATTTGAGCATGGGAGAGAGGGAATCCCCTTTCGGCTGCCTCGAGGATGAACTGGACGAGGGACCACTCTTGAACAACAGTGAGCTTCTGTTTCTCTTGATTCGCTTCCCCGATACTGCGGCCTCCATGTATGCGTCGGTGTAGAGTAGCATACGGGACCTTGTGACTCTCTGCAATAGCCTTAATAGACTTTGCTTTCCCAAATTCCGCGGGTTTCACCTGTTCCCTCTCATACTCATGCAAAGTAGCTTTGACATTCAGCTCCTTTCGGCGGCTATTCTCGTGGCCCTTGACACGGTTGGATTTAACACGGGAGACCATGGAGAAGGGCCGGATGCCACAGACAGCGGCACGGCGACAGGAAGAAGGATGATGGTGGCGTCAAAGCGTGTCAACACATGTCACATTTGTCATCAACCACTAGCCCGCGAAGTTCCGGCCCGGTGCGCCGGGGAAACCAAGGTGTCACGCTTCTGTGTGTGTGATCTTGTATCAATTCTAGACGCGTCAATCTCGGGCGGATTGCCTCGCCCTTTAGAAGATTATAGCTAAAAGGATGAAAATTCATAAGCAAAATATGCTCAGGCCAATAGTAGCCGGATTAATGCACAATCGACGGGAATGAAAGTGATTGATGACCGGATCAAGCAGTGATTCGCACCAAATCACCTCTCATTCAAGCACCAACATGCCTCTGCATCTGAAATTAATTCGGAAGGTGGGCCTAGGGTATACAATGTACTATGAAAAGGAAATATAGCCTGGGAGGGTGGTACGAGCTTTAAAAAAATTAATTATCCAAGGATGTGTCACTATCCAAGGAACCCTACTATACTGTAGTAGATCCTACTTAAAACGATTGGGCTTACCATGTTCCGATGGTCGAGTTTGCTATTAACTCGAGCATCAGCGCTTCAACGGGATTTGCGCCCTTCGAATTAAATTATGGATACGTACTTCGCATGACCAATGTGGCGGATGCTCCGATTAATTACCCTGGTGTTTGCGACTTCGTCGATAGGGCCCTCGCTAATATCGCGAAAGCACATGACGCGATAATCGAGGCGCGATGATACGCATACGGCTTGTCTAAGAGCGCGAGCTGAATATAAAAATACCAGCATTACCACTCCGAGAACAACCGAAATGCTAATGTGTGAGGGCATCAATCCATATCCAGTACTCAAATGGGTGTGAACGGCAGTGAAGGCGGGAAGGCTGGGATACGATGCATTAGAGAGGTGAAGAGTGATGGCAGGGACAACAAAGAGATAGAGCGTAGCGAGTATGAGGTGAACGACGAGGGACAATACAGAGGCAAAAGTCGAACATGAGCCGCGGCGAAGGCTCAAGTTGGCGGCATACGAAATGTGAGGTGAAAAGCGATGTATAAACGTAACTAAAGAAGCAGAATACCTGAGAAGTATATATGGTAAAGAAAGTAATATAAAATAAAAGGAGAATACTCAAATAATTCCATTCTTGGAATATTCTGACAGCTGTGTAATGTATGGAATTTGTCACCAGGTACAGAACTCGGAAGCAGAAGGGCTCTGGACATGAGAGAAAACAGGAACATAACAGCGAACTTGCTGCAGGGAAAGGGTCACAAGGAATGAAGATAGTGGTGGAAGAAGTAACTGGCAATGGTCATGTTTGAAATGGGGCGATCAGACCGATGAGGAAGCACGACTTGCTACGCTCGTCGCTGGTTGGTGCTGTCAACCAAAAGCGGTAACTCCGTGTCGATCATCCATATTCAGGTTCTACTACATTCCACTAACATGATTTTCTCGTTCAACACAGTTTATTTTATTTCTTTCTTCATAAATCTTGCTGACAGCCACAAATGCGCTCCCGCCCATGGTACAACGCTGGGACTTCAAGATGCCGTACAGGCTGACACTTAGGCGGGCACGGGTATCGGGAGCCGAACACGCATAGGCACGTTTACTTACATAACACTTTGATTTCTGTACCCTCCATTCCTCCTCATCTTATTTCTCTCACTCTATGATCACTTTCCTCCATACAGTAGCAATCCCGACATCGTGATGTTTCCTGGAAGTCGGTGCTGGCTCGGACTGCGCTGGGTGGCCCTCAACTCGAGTTGTACCCACCTTCGTCACTTCCTTACTTCGCTTATTTCGCTTAGGAACGAGAAAGTTCGTGAGTTTGATGGGAAAACGTGAAAGCTCGTCATTTTGACAAATAACTGGAAAGCTCATCACCTCGACTAAATTCTGGTGAAAGCTCGTCACTTCCGCGCGCATGCATGGCCGGCGATAGTGTGGCGGCTGTGCACCTTACCTTTCGTTCCTACCACCACCACTATCGCGTCCCGCCCAATTCTCCCATCCGACGCTCAACAGCGCGACAATGCAGACACGATTTCGGGCCCCGACGTCGGCGATTAAATGATTCATGACTACGTGAGAAATTTGTGTCGCAATCTACATAAGCACTTGCGCCTTCTGACGCGCCAGCCAACAGATGACCGCGCCTCTTGTATTACCGTCATTCCCCGCAAATCATCGGTCAGCGGCTCTTTGGTGCGTCAAGACGTGTATTGATGCATCGTTGATGGACTGGCTCGCAATTGCAAACCTTGCAGCACGCCATCGCGTTCAATACTCCGTTGGCAGCGCAAGACCATGTTGCGCCTCCCGCTGCATGACCCGCTCCTATGTGTTTGTATGTATAATATTTTACTACTTACCTCTCTGACACTGTATATATGTGTGCTTGTCTATGGACATTTGCGTATGCTTTTTTACTTCGCTTCAGGCCGATATGCTGCTCATATACTTTGTATCTCCGAGGTGCTCACCTTCAGGCTTCGTATCACTTGTGTGCACGAAGAATGAGGTGAGCGCCTACTGTACTTATTTATTACTACTTTTACCTAGCTCTGAATTGTCTAGGTCAATATATTTAAAGTTTCGTGACCCTTGCGTGCCTGAAGAGTGAGCTCTCAATTTTCAATATCTGTCACGCACTTGAATTGCCTCATTCCTGACATACTGCACATCCATCGAAATTCCCAAGTTCAAAGTTGTATACAGGGTCGCGTCCATCGTTGTCGTTGCACTTATGCTGAAAAGTTCATTCTGCTCTATGATATTACACTTGTATTAATACTAGTTTACTTGAATACATGTGTGTTTTGTGAGTAAATCTGAGTAACGGAGTCCACCTCTTTAGCGCCCAGAAAGCGCCCACGGATGTGCCGCTCGTTATTCGAAGGGCGGCACATGAGCCGCTGATTGTGTACGAAGTGCCACTGTTCTAATTTCACTGAGTGCGCCGCGTTTCGTTGGTCCGGCTGACTGCTCGTGCATCAATACACGTCTTGAAGCACCAAAGAGCCGCTGACCGATGATTTGCGGGGAATGGCGGTAATACAAGGGGTGCGGTCATCTGTTGGCTGTCGTGTCAGAAGGCGCAAGTGCTTATGTAGATTGCGACACAAATTTCTCATGTAGTCATGAATCATTTAATCGCCGATGTCGGGGCCCGAAATTGTGTCTGCATTGTCGCGCTGTTGAGCGTCGGATGGGAGAATTGGGCGGGACGCGATGGTGGTGGTGGTAGGAACGAAAGGTAAGGTGCACAGCCGCCACACCATCGCCGGCCACGCATGCGCGTGGAAGTGACGAGCTTTCATCAGAATTTAGGCGAGGTGACGAGCTTCTCCAGTTATTTGTCGAAATGACGAGCTTTCATGTTTTTCCATCAAACTCACGAACTTTCTCGTTCCTAAGCGAAATAAGCGAAGTAACGAAGTGACGAAGATGGCGCGGACTCCCTCAACTCAGACTAGGCACCCGTGGTTGACGCTGATCGTGCTGAAAGGCTTGTTGCGGCGGGAGGGGTTTACCACAGCCATTTTACGTACCTCTATGTTTCATATACCTCCGTATGCTTCTCGGCAGGCTCCGGTGTCGCAAGAGCACGCGAATAGCCGTCCCATTATGGACTTCCCTTCTTTCTCTCTCACCACCACCTCAATCTACGCTTTACTCGGATTTCTTGTGCCCACACCTGAGTTTACCTGACATTGAGCTACGTGATCTCCCGTTGTTTTCTTACTGACTACTTTGTCTATAGAGCTCATTTCCTGATCACATGAGCCAGGGAATTATTGTACGACTCGGCGCCGTCACCGGCACGACCTAGACGCCTCTTGGTCCCCGTGAGGACCACCCTACTCTTCGTCACCGACTCCGTGATCAGCGCGGGACGCTGCTCATTAGCGGGTCCGAGGAACCTACCAATCTAATAAGGGGAGATCAGTCGAGATCCCCTATGAGGTTGGAAGCCTCATTTACCTAACTACAAACATTAATTTGCCAAAAGGCAGGGCACGCAAGTTAACCCCAAAGTTTATTGGACCTTATTAAATAATTAGCGCGAAGCCGGAAACCTCCACTTATACATTGGAACTCCCGGCTGATCTCGCTAAACGAAAACTTCACCCTACGTTTCACTCGTCCTTATTGCGCCCACACGAGCCAAATGACGAAACAATCTTCCCCAGTCGCGAGGCCCAGCGCTTCTACGACTTCAGTCAGCCAAATGACCAGGAGTGTTTATTGACGAAATAGTCATTCGCATCTGGACAGGCAAAAACACGTTGAGGTTCCGAGTAAAATGGACCGCAGGTGACTTTACAAGGGAATCCCCGGCGTCGCTTGACGAATGTCAGGCGCTGGACGAGTACAGTACCTCGAAGCTCAGGGAGTGGAGAAGTGGCAGGAACTGTCACGGAACTGATCCGTGGAGGGAAAGTCCGGATGATATTAGGATCACCGCATGTAAACGCTCACACGCGCTAAGCCTCTCATCTCCTTTCCCACTCCTCCATGTCGTCGCCGTACTCGCATGCACTCGTACGACAATAGTCGCCGGGGTTTCAAGGTGCGCTGCTTGAAATTTTTTTTGCTCCCTCCTCACCCCACACGAGTTCTGCCCAATAACACTCGCTCTCGCATCTACATCGACCCCGAGAACGACATCATGGAAGAAAATCGCATCCCCGACCCCCGTATTTACTGGGAAAGCGAAATAAAGAGGGGCCGCTACTTCTATCACGACCTCGAGACCGGTGCCATCGTGAAGGACGCTGTAACATTTGTCCCACCGCAAACGGCCCCCACGCCGGCAAACCTCATGGATGCGTACTTCGCATCCATGGCTGCGCAGCCGCCGCTACCTGCGTCGGCAACCCAGAGCATGGCGCCGTCGCAGCCGCTGCCATTTGTCATGGCATCGGCCCAGACAGTGCCATTACACGGGCCGCCATTGACGCTAGTCTCTTATAAACTGTTGTAATATTTAATTTAACATCATCGGTATTTCTCATCGCAGCCGACCGGCATGTTCAAATCCGGCACAGCCCTGTTATGCCCGAGTTCATTCCCGACTCTTTTACTCATCCTATGGCTCATTCTTTACTCATACAGACCTTAGGAATATTTTCTACTAGAGTATAAAAGCTCTCCTTATTTTTCCTTCCAATATAGAATCCAGTTCTTCATACTTTCTCAATAGGTTATGGGCCCCAGCCATAACTGCACTTCTCCCAACACCCATATCACCTATCTGCTAGCCTTACCAGCTCAAACAGGTTTTAAGCGACGCACACCTTGCCTCTCGCCTACGTCACACACACAACACACACACACACATAACCTTTCGACACCCCATCACACACGGCATCCAACATGTCCTACACCACTATCTCGTCATACCAAATTCAGCATCTCCTTGGAGCGGAGAACTATCCCACATGGGCTGTCAAGCTCACAGACATCTTGACGGACCAGGGACTCATTGACTATGTTACCGGTTCCATCGCCCGGCCCACACACCGTTGGCACTGACGGCCACATAATTGATCCGCAGGGCACCCAAGCTGCTGCCATTGTGGAATGGGATCTCAAGGACCGCCAGGCCCTCTCCCAAATCCGTTTACAGGTTGCGGATGATCCACTTGTCTACATCACCGATGCCACCACATCCCACGCTGCATGGACTATCCTGGCTGACACCTACCAGCCCAAGGGGGTTATCGCAGTTGTCTTGCTGCGCCGCCAGCTCTCCCGCCTCCAGTGTTTAGAAGGAGCAAGCGTTGAGGAGCACATTCGAGCCCGCACCAACCTTCGATCCAAATTGGCAGCACAAGGCACCAAACTCTCAGAAGAGGAATATTCTATCACCCTTCTCACGTCACTGCCGGATTCCTGGGACACATTCATTTCAGGCATCGACACGGCTTGATTGACAGAATCAACCAAACTTATTGCTCGAGTTTTAGAGCAGGATCGCCGCCGCAAATCCAAACCCTCATCTGACGAGGTTGCACTGCCGGCCCAGCACACCCGCACATATTCTAAATTTAACGAGAATGCCACCTGTTATGGCTGCGGCCGCATTGGTCACATCATTGCTGACTGCCGTGATACCAAATCTGGGAAAACATTTACAAAATCTCAGAAAGATGTCAACTACCAGATTTCGAGGGAGCGCTACGCTCAATCACACCAGGCACACCTCGCCGAGCCCACTGCATCCACTCCAATCACAGATTTCGCTTTCATGACACAACCACTTTCCCAATCTATCCCACCCGGCTCCTGGATCGCCGACTCCGGTGCTTCCCAGCACATTATTGCTTCACAGAACTTGTTTGCATCTTACATGCCTAACCAACAAACTGTCACTGGTTTCGGCACTGCCCCGGGCCACGGACACGGCACCGTCAACATCGCCTCCCATGTCAGGCACACGGCATTTAATCTTAAGCTTACGGGTGCATTACATGCATGTTCCTGATGGACCATACAACCTCATTTCCATCGGCCGCATGGCTGCCGCCGGTCTATCTGTCCATTTTCAACACAACTTAATTCATGTTTTCACCTCTGGTCCCACACTTGGGACCAGGAAATCATGTGTGGTACAAAAGTTGGCAATCTCTACATGCTCAACATCACCACACCACCCGCATTATCTACCCCATTTACCTCACGCCACACATTGCCGCTGTCATCTCCATCACCGCTTTCCACACGCCCTAATCATTCGCATAAGCTGCACACCTCTGACCCTCTGCCTTCGTCTCGGCTCAAGGGGGAGTACATCAACTCAGACTAAGGCTCCAACGGTTTTGGTTTATAAACAGTTTTAAACCAATAAAAGGGTTTTTATTTTTATTTAGTTTACGGGGGGTCGTAAACCATAAATAGCTTAAAACTAAATAGTTTAAACCTTTTCCGTGTTCAAAATTATTTGTGGCCTACAGCACCTGTAATTTGCGTACACAGTGTGAGGACTTGTCTGCCGAGCTTCATCCATGATGTTCAGCCATGATGACGAGCTGTGATTGGAGGTCGGCAACGTCGGCAACCCTGCCCGAGATCGGTGATGTCCGATTGATATTGCCAGATTGGGAAATGTTTTGACCTCTCCCGCTCTGTTGCTCAATACACCGTCCTGACGTCTCAAAATGCTGTTAATTGATGTTCAGCCAATAACTGACCTCAAAACAACTTTCCGGAGTCCCGGATCTTGTGCTTTACTTTTTTATAGCAAATATTACGGTTTATAAACTGTTTAAACCGTTTATAAACCTTTTTCTTAGGGTTTTGGTTTAGTTTACGGCTGACCGTAAACCTAAACTAAACAGTCGGAGCCTTAACTCAGACTCACAATCAAAAAATGAGCCCGAGTCTACGGCACGCTTCATACCCATTTTCGCTTTGGCGTTACCAATTTACCTGTCACTCACCCGCTTACTGTCAATGAGGCAAACACATGCCCCAATTTTTCAGAGTGGAAAACAGCCATATGCATGGACATCGAAATTTCGCGTCTCACATCACTCGGCATGCACCCTGATCATCTTCCACCGTCCTTCCGATGGCTTTCCTACGCCATACATGACAAAAATGGCACTTTCATTCCCGACATGGACAGTTTCCACGCTGTCAACAATCTCGTTGATCTCAACACATCCCCAGATCATTTTCCATGCACCTCTATCGACACTCATGACACAATCACCACCACCTACACCCCTGACTTCCGCCCTCGCATTGCACACACCAACCTTGCATTTGGGAGAACCTAACTTCTCACGAAGTTTCAGTTTCCTGCTGCGCTGTTCACATACATTTTCATCGCCACGCCAACTACCATATACAAGCACGAATGCCTCACCTCATATCTTGGCATGATTCGCGCTTCAGGGGGAGTGTTGTAATATTTAATTTAACATCATCGGTACTTCTTATCGGAGCCGACCGGCATGTTCAACTCTGGCACAGCCCTGTTATGCCCGAGTTCATTCCCGACTCTTTTACTCATCCTACGGCTCATTCTTTAATCATACAGACCTTAGTAATATTTTCTACTAGAGTATAAAGCTCTCCTTATTTTTCCTTCCAATATAGAATCCAGTTCTTCATACTTTCTCAATATAAACAGACGCTACAACAATTTAACTCGTACCTCATTAATGTATGTTGTAGTCTGTCAGCTCCCGTTGATCCTTGATCAGAGGTCGAGGTTATTATGTAATCAGAAATTTCTCGAGTATCGTTGCAGATTTGGGGACGCGTTTTCATATATTTTGAGATATAATTAATGTTCACTTGCCCGGAACGAGCTGTTTCTCTTGCAGGTTCTTGGCGAAAAACTTGGAAAATCACGATGCCGAATTGTGATGGAACGGCAGCTTACCAAGGGTGCTATTGATTCCGGCTCCAGAATGAATGAAATAAAATACTCTAAACTGGCGAATGAGTTTGAATTACGAATATAACCTACTTTGCCTCCAAACTCGGGCGGAGGAAGCTGCTGGAGCTGTGGAATAGATCAGACATAATTTAAACTCCGCAGATTATGTAACAGCCCTGCCCTCCATACATCAGTGGCGCAGTAAACTACAGACTACCATCGATGCTGTCGCCACCAGGGATACATGCCCCACCAGCCATTGAGATTGTAAACACGCCACGAGCATCCGCATTCCCACCTCTCGACCCATACCGCGCACGCACCACGCCATCGTTGCGCATGGTCGCGGGAACACACCAGCGCACGGCTTGGGCGCTAGGGGATATCCCTTCCCGTACTGCAATGGGTTTGGTCGCCTAGGTGAGCAGCCCCCGCGCTACGAGGAGCGCACGCGCTAACACCGATATGCGCGAGCGTGGCACTGGCCACAGGAACCGCATATCTCCCGCGTCCCTACCCTGATATCAGAGCCGCGAGTGCGGACGGTGTGGGTCACCCGGTGTTCCCTTCCACCGGCGATAGTAATGCCTACGACGGCGTACTAGACGACGAGGAGAGCGCGAAAGACTGGGGCGACAAGAAGGGCGAGCGTATCCGGAGGCACGTCGTCGAGGACAAGGAGCCACGGGCGCCGGAGCCCATCAACTCCGCCACCGTCGGGATCTGAGCCACCCTCGATGTCACCACTGTTCCCCAGGTCCTCAACCTGCTCAGGTGGTCGGACGCTGGGTGCGCGCAGTCGTGGGCGATGGTTGCCCCCCCCTCAAAGGAAGCGTAAGCGCCTCCGTCGTGCAGCAGCGGCAGCGGCAACGCTGCCTCCAGCAACGCCCACCCCCAGCATGTCTGGATCGGCCAGTCCCATCCCTGCGGACGTAGATGAACAAATACCTTCTGTACCCTGGTGTTTATCCCGAGGTATCTGGGTTACTCCCTGTCGGGTGATTACACCGGCGTCGTCGACCCGCGCATCACGATCGAGAACGCGGTGGATCACTACGCTGTGGTAGGGTCGGAGGGCCCACATGTGGAAATTGACTTTTATTTAGATTTCATTGACATTCTTGCTTTACCCCTATCATACGTTACAGCATCTGTTTGTAACGTAAATACGGATCAGTGTGCAATCTTACGATCGTACCACCATCTACGTGGCCAGTGCAGGGCAAACGCCCAGAGGTACCACCGAGGGACCTCGCCCCCTCCTCTTCGGAACGCCGCCAGTGGGCTGTATAGCCACCAACACCCCTCGAATCACGCATTACGACGCCACCTTCGACACACGGCATTTTCGCACCCTCTTACTCTATTTTCTCGCTCGTTTCGCACTCTACGGCTCGGGGCCATATTCTATATTTATTCCCTATCGTTCATTCGACCTCTCGACGGACTACCGACCCATTTACGGAACCTACGTCCCGGGACTTTGACCCTTCCACAACGCCAGCACCCCCCTACCGAGATTTGGCCTCAGGGGATGCACATCAAATAAAGCTCCAAACGTTTCCGTTTGAAACCGTTTATAAACGGTTATATGTAACAGTTTCCGTTTCCATTTTACTTGCCAATGATGGCAAACGGTTGCAAACCGTTTATACATGGTTTAAACGGTTGATTTTTTTGAACTAGCGGAAGGTCAATTGCTGGCTGTAATCATTGCAGTCTATACAGTCTCTGCAATGTTTTTAGACTCCCCTACTCACTAATATGCATAACACTGACCATGGACCGCCCCGATTGGTGGGATACATGTCTAATATGAAAGTTCTTGATGGCCTGGGATTGATGCGTGTCGCTCCGTACCGCCGTTCGCTTAAGACCTTTGGATTTGGACTCAACGAGCTTGCTTTATGTTATGTAAGTATCCACGATAGACCATATAACTCGAGGCTTACCCTTCGGTTAACACCGCAGTGTGCCGTTGGGATGCGTTTCAACTTGAATCATGAGAGCTGGAGAATGAATCAAATTATTGAAGTTCACCTGTATATACACCAAATTCCGAGGGTAGGCCATGAAGGGAGACAAACCAAGAGCAAATAAAGAGCGGACCACCCTATGTGTACACCAGTTTCAAGACCCTCTTAAAAATACCGCTTATAAACTGTTTTGAACCATTTAGATACCGTTTCCGTTTGATTTGCCAGGCCCCACAAACGAAAACTAAATGCACCGAAGCAGGCGAGTACCCGGTAACGGAGTTCGGCCGCCCGCTAGTTGACGATGTACGTGTGGTCATCACCATGCGTTTACTCGGGCCTCGAGATGACGGATCCGAGGACGGGCGTACGGCATTTGCGCAGTGGGCAGATGCTTCGATGAAGGCAGTGTTGAGTCCATTGTTACAACTCGGTTCCCGCTCTAGGCTTCTTCTCTAGAATTCCTAAGCTTAATCAAGTCTACTTCGGCTCTTGCTACTGATGTGAGCGGGACTCGAGAAACCGCGGCGGCACTGTTAGGCGCTTGATGCGCCATCCCTTCAGCGGGAACAATGACTCGTGAATCAATCCTTATCCAGTGCAATACTTAGACGGTGCAAGAATTTGATTTGTCTAGAATTTTACATTCCGACTAGATCGGGATGCCGCGATCACGCGATCCAGCGAGTAAGTGCAAACGAAGAAATAGTTGTCAATCTTTATCAATTATGAAACAAATTCATGTCGAAGTTGACCAAAGGATACTCTACGCGATCCTCATTGACGAGGTGATAGGATTGGGCATCAAAAGAGGGACCTGGAATATGCAGGGCGGCATGCTCGGGCTGATGATCAAACGGCGCGGAGCCATTCAAGAAATTGTGCGGTACAAAGGGAAGCGCCGAGGAATCACTGGGAGTGGATTCAGTCATCCACATGGGATAGTCGTCACCGTGAATGTAACCGAAAGCGCGACATTGCGATTCTTCCACGGGTTCATATGACAGGTCTCCCAGAGTTGAGAACGGATGACCATGCTGGGTTTCGCCATTGATCCCAGGATTTATCAAGGAGGAAAAAGTTGACTGGGGCTCGTTGGAAGACAATGGATCAGGAGCAGCGGAAATTAAGGGCTGGATGGTATAAGGGAGTTTCAGCATTGATTTCAGATGTAAGACGCGTCCTGAGCATCAGTCCTAGCTCGCCCGATCCCATGCGGAGGGGTTGAGGGTCGGGGATGACTGTGGGCTCAGGAGTATCTTCCAGTTCAGCCTTCTCAGCTACACGACGCTGAAAAATCACTGCAAAGATGCGGCGTGATCACTGACGAGTTCCCATGGTTCAACAATAAGAACATACCTTGGCGATTCACGGAGCGCTGGTATCGACGGAAGTGTGTGGACGTTTGATCGCGGTGGTAAATACCGTGCGAAGAGTACAAGGACAGTGCAGCCATCGCGCGCGCATCGTACTGCATTCCACGCATGATCCCGCCGAGAATGGTGAGATTTATGCCGTCCCGATTGATATTGCGGTGAGCCTGTTCATTTCCATTTGTTGTAGATGGTGCCGCTTTCCATATATCCAAAGGTATCAGGCTCAAAGGCTGATATAAAGCTGGGAGTGCGAATTTTGTGCCAATTATCTTGTCTTTCAACCACGCTGTAATTAACGCCGTTAAAATTGAACCACGGAATGAACTAAGCCCAAATGTGCACCTTTTGCTTTGCGCCCGCCGTTTTCAATGAGTTTCAGTGCCCCATCCAAGTCGGGATGTTCATGGGATGACGCCAAACTCAACATCGCTTTCCGAACAGCAGCTGTGGTGTGTGGACGAAGTTCGTCAACATTACGCTTGTAATGGGTGTTACAGAAGCGATAAAATCGTCGGAGATGATCAAGAGGGGTGAGGTCGCGTAGCCGTCGAGATGGCTCGAGGGAACAAAACAAGTCCGAATTGCGACACAGGGACTGGCAGAACAAACCGACACCTGATATGAAGAAAAACTCAATAAGAGTCTTCGAACAATGTAGGAAGCACCTTACCCAAACCCTGACCTTTATGAGCATCAGCCATCCATATTTCCATCCCTTCCCCGTGAATATGACGGAACTTGACCGAAATGCCGGTGTCCGCGGCTGCAATCTCAAAAATCCGTGTAAATAAGATCAGGTGCGCTTGAGCCGACTGAGAGGTTGTGAAGGCACGAGTTCCGACAACAGCTTTGAAAGAATAAATCGAAGTTGCACTTGTAACAAAGGTGAGCTCGACTTACAACGCATATTCCCAACATCCCAGGTTTCCATCTCAAACTCCTCCCATTTGCCGTGGATTCGCTTGAACGCAGTATCGAGAGTGAGAATTTTGGTGCGCATTAGATGTTCAGACATAGCGCGGAACATGCATATGACGAGATGGAAGATTTTTCCGTCGTCGAGGGTGTGAGTTTCGGCACAACGCACATACTGGTCACATTCGGGTAGCTGGAGATGTTCCTTCACCAAAAGCTCGGCGTCTATAGGCTGGTTAAATGACCGTTATTGATCATGGAATATGACTTGCCTTGGAACCCTGTCCCGTCAGGATATAGTAATTTGCGAAGCTCGTCAATGTAGCGTCGGACGTGATCGAGATTCCCGAGAGACGGATGAAGCTCCGAAAGAGGGGGGATCCATAGACCGGTTCCATCCTAGATGCCGTCGCAGACCAAGAATAAAACTGGACTCAACCACAATTTTGCGGGGCGTGGCATCGGCGAGCTTCCAGTCCAAATCCAATAGAAGGGACTTGAATATCTCAAGTAGCGGCGGGGGCGTTTTCGCGGGTGGGGGGCGCAGGGTGGGAATGGGGATTTTGACAGATGATCAGGACAAAAGGGCAGTCTTCGAGATCGTCAGGCGTATATATATTGAATGTTGAGGTACAGTTATGTTTCCAGCGCTCAAGGATACCGCGCGAAAGCTTCCCAGTCGAAGAACGGTGCCAATAAGCTAGATCATGTCGCAGTAAGCTCCAAGCGAGACAGTTTAAATTGAACTGGACTCACGACACAACTCCTTCTGAGCAGACGGCGGTGCTGTGAATGGGCATGGGAACAGAGGGCCATAGCCGAGTGCTTTTGCAGCCTCCTCATACTGCCGGATGAGAACGGCGTCATTGGTGAGCAAAGCACAAAGGTAAGGAACCTCGAACTCGTCCAAGTTTCGGAGGAATAAATGTGCTCGATTTTTTGTCGACCGTTTCTCGCATCTAGTAGGGCTATTTAGTACCAGAAGTTCAAAAAACAAGGAGACACTCGCTGGATAAAAGGGCGATTATACTCGTCGAATTTAAACACAAGTTTCCCGCGGCAAGTCGCATCTCTAGGTCGTTGACGGCTGCGCAACGGAACATCAGACGAGTCGACGTGACTGGTTTCTGAATCCAAGTCCGAGTCCGAGTCCGAAGCTGAGAGCGCCGCAAACTCTACGTCGCCAGTTTCCGGATCAAAAGCGCAACCTTTCTCGAGCAAGGTACAGAAAAATGCCAAAGTTTAATCGAATACTTCCTTCGCAGCAGCAACCACTGCAATGGCCGGTTTGGAACACAGACCGCGTGCAGAGCAGACTTTCAGTCCCTTGCCTGAAAAAGAGATCAGCTATGCATTGGCTCACAACATAGAACATACAAGCAATTTTCAGCCTATTACAACGTGCTGGCATCCCGTTACCTCCAGACAAAATAGGACCACAAGTTACACCAGAGTTCGCAACATTCAGGTAATTGTCAAGACCCACGAGCATCGACACCGCGGCAAGACTACGCAATGTTCTCCAGCAACTTCTCTTCAAAGCTCTACCCTTGGCCTGGAATTAAATGTTTCTCAAGGGCGGAATTAATAGCGAATTTCTACGGCTTTCGACCAATGAATCAGTAAAGCTCCAAGCCCTCAAACAAAAACTATGAATCCTGGCGACATTGCCTGAGTTCGACTTACGACAAGCGCGTTCCCCAATGTCTTCTCCCGTGCGGTCCACACAATTGACAGTCGCTCTGACTGCACTTGATCTGCACCTCAAACCTTTACCATCCAAGATTTCTGTCGAGTTGAAAATTTCCCTCGCAACTCCATTCAAAGTTCGAGGCTATCGTGTCCATTCAAATACAAATATTTCACTTCTTCAAGTGCCCGGTTCGAACCCCGGTCGCAACCTTGGTCTCTCCCCTTCTCAAAGACGTCCATCCCGGTTCTGCTGGACTACAGCTCGAGCAGGTACGTGTATGCATACCTTACCCCCATTTCCTCTTGCATTGCGGTTCAGAATCCGGACCATTCATTTCGTTCACTCGTGTGTTCAACAGCAGTGCCGTCAACGCTATTCTGTGCGTCCGAATAAACACCGACCTCCCGGCCTGGCATGGTGGGTGTCCCTCTCGCAATGTACTCTATCATACAGCTCACAAAGTCTCATCGCAGGTGGCGCTCAATGTCGGCTTATTGGCTATGCTTCTTCCGCAGCGCTCACAGAGGCCATCTTCTACCTCGAGCCGTTAGCTAACTGCGACAGCCACAGCCATCAGATATGTTGAATCGCCGTCTTCTCAAGTCTTATGGGTGGGCTTTTAGCTTCAGGTGCGTTCAATTTAGTCCATGTTCACACGAGCCTATTGAGCGACTCTATTATTTCCAAGTTCCTATTGGTCGCGAGTCTACTACTCTGCAGTTCCTTTCCAGGCTTAACCGGTGTACTCCGTGAAAATGTTGTAGTTTTCAGTCTATTACACCAAGGGGACAGCGTACCGTAGACTGGGAACATTTTCCCTTGCTGGAAAATAGATTTTGAAGTTATTCCAAGTGTGCCTTTCCTTCTGCAGTGACTTCACAAGTACTCGGTGCCTTACACTTGCGCCGGAGCGAAGCGAAGGCACGTCTTAAAATTCAATCTTACCTTCGTACCACAACATCCACGGCCAGTGCAGGGCAAGCGCCCAGAGGCTGTATCGACGCACCTGAGGCACCTCGCCCCTTCCTCTCAGAAATGCCGTCAGTGGGCTCATAGCCACCAAGAACCTCGTTTCGTCGCCTTTCCCCCTCTCTTCTCACGCCACTTCAACACCTTTCGTACTCTATTTTCTCATCGTTTTTTGCACTCCACTGCCTGGTACTTAATTCTATATTCATCCCCCATTGTTCGCTCTACCGCTACTTGGATCACCGACCCTTTTCACGAACCTACGGCTCAGGCATTCCCCACTTCCACACTGGATCGTTGATCACCTCTGTCTCTGGTGTCGGCGACCTGACACCATAGAGTGATTCGAGGCGTTTCTCCTGCTCGTGCCTGCGTTGCTGCTCCCGCTGCTGATACATTTGGAGAGCATGTATTAGGCGCAGTGTCTCCAACTACCACTCATCGTAGGAACCGTAATCGGTGAAGCTGCCGTCGGAAAGCGAGACGTTGGTGGAACTGGGCGGGTGGATGGAATGAGTGATGAAAGGCTTGCAAAAGAGTCGTCTAAGATGCGGGAAGAGGAGAATGCAGAAGATGGTGGTGGTGGAGGGAGTGCCGAGACAGAATACTTTCGGCGAGGCGCAGGGAGGGCCGCTCGAGATGCCTTCCGGAGTCGCTCCTTGTTGTGCGCTGTCAGAGCGCAAGGTCCCGTTTCGCTGCAGTGGCGGCGGCACATCCCACGGGTGAATCCAGGGTTTATTCGGCTAGAGCCGCATTGTTCAGAAGATTGCCGGAAGGAGCACTGGTTGGGATTTCCTGAGGTAGTCGCAGAAGGGGTTTCTCGAGGAGCAGCAATGGTGAGCTGTGACGATGCCGGCGGTGGCTGAGGAAACCGATGATAATACACTCTTTTTGAAGGATGGAGGTTCACGCACTAGGTACAAGAGTTTCAGCCTAGGCGAGCAAAAGAAAAAGCAGGACGTCTTACACGGATGTAGCGAGAATTTGGCATATCACCGCTCTTCGCGATCTTGACAGCAAGCCGACTGCCACATTCTACATACTTATTGCCATTATGCGTCGTATAAGGATCCATGTCCGGTAGGACGCGCAAAGATGAAGGAATGGAGAGCACGATGGAGGAGGAGGGACGCAATGCGTGTCTTTGTTTGGCGCCATGGCGCTGTGCTGCTAACTTAACTCTTCTTGATAGCAAAAACGGCATTACTGCAATGTCGGTTGCCCGGCTTGTTGGCTGCCGATGGTATTGATTGTGGTATGTTTCACAGCATACTTAAACGATGGGATTTCCAACTCTAGAATTTAGGCCAGTTGCGAAATATCTAAATGGGTGAACCTTGTCACGGGTCACGGCGGGCTTTGATTGGAACGAATTTATACAGTAGTCTGTTTTTCCGTTATGGCCAAGAGACATCGTCGGGCGCGCCGAGGCCCGGTGAAGACGGGGAGCTCGATGTCCTTCAAGCCGGTGCACACCAGACCAGTAATAATAGGTCGCGTGATTAACGACCCCAACTCGGTGCGACGGCTCCCGTTACATCAAGGGATCCGCGATTCCGTAATAATATAAGAACCAGTAGTGAATTTCAGGCAGGACATGCCGAATGGAAGCTCTAGCTACAGCGAATTTCAAGGTGGGGCTATCTCAAGTGGAGGCATGTGAGTGCTAAGTTGAACCTTCATCTGTTTTATGACGAGCATTAAGGGTTTGAAACGTTAACCGCGCACGAAAGAGTACTCACCATTGCGTCCCTGTCCAAAAGAAATTCCCAATTCCGCGCAAGAAAAGGTTTGTCTGAATATTGAGCAGACCTGCTATGCTTGATGAATATTGCCAGCTCCGCCTGTCATTGAGGTAGAGGCCAACCGGTGGCCAAGTAATGAAAACACTCCGACAGAGGATGCGGGGTTTTCCCATGCAAAGCTCAACATTGACAACTTCAATGACAAGAAATTGATGAAACCAGGGAAGATTCTATCCAATAGCGAGCGGAGAGACAATCTCCTCAAGTTTTGGGAGGCGATGATAGCATGCGGAATGATACCACCTGGCGTATCCATTGGAAAATCTGCATCCTCTGCCACCGATTTGAGAGTTGACTGTCAACACGACGCTTCCATTCAATATTGGCTGCGATCTCACAGACTTCACAAGTATAGTGATTGCTTTCGAGGAATGTCGTGGGATGAGATGTGGGATTTGGGGGAGACTGATCTGAAGGATAGGGGGGTTTACACAGATGGAGCCAGGGGACGGCTCATGAAACTTCTCCGAATTGAGAAAGCAACGCGGGGTCTTGCCCTTTCTGTACATGATACTGTTTGAATTTTTACGACTTTTCGATACTGCCCGAAAAAGGAGTTGGGAATTGCTATTTTTGAAAGCAATCTCCTCGATGATTGTGTAACAAGGTCAGCAAATTTCAAAATTTTGCCCACATTCCAAGACATTTTGACACGACAGAGGCCCAAAATGTCAGGTGATGAGTAATGCATGTATCTGGATTGGTAACTTGTGCTTTGGCCTTCATACAATACATGGGGGAAGAGTCCTCATATTCCTGACTCGAATATACAGTTGGAGAAAAGTCAAAGAAAAGTTTCTAAGTCATCCGAAGCAAGGGGGTGTCAACTTTTAAAAAATGGACATCGGGTTGGTTATAGGGGGCTGGCAATCAATTTTTGATTTTTTTCCGATTTTTTCGATTTTTTCTTGAGAAATTTCCCACGGTGGGGGGGGAGGGGGGGGGGGGTCTGGCCCAAAAATTTCAAGAAATGCTCTAATCAATGTGTTCATTTCAGAAAAAATGTCAAAAAATTCCGAGAAATATTCAACTTCATCATCAAATTTGCTGTATCTCCCCAACCTCAGCTCATATCAACCTGAAACCTTCAAATATCGATTCCCCACCCTCATTTACCCCCTAATTCAACCTGGTTCCGAAATTTTAAAGTTGGCACCCCCTTGATCCGAAGTCCGCTTAAAGCCGAGCGGTCCACACAACTAAACGTTGATCAGAGATCAAATGTCAACCCATGGCATGTTTTGTGACCATCGCTTGTTACCCCGTTATGAACCATCTTTCCTCCCGCCACATCCACCTTTCCCCGCCCTCTCCTATTCCCCTTCCTCCTCTTTCCCCTCTACTGGCTGCGCAGTGTAATTGGCCCTCAGGCCTCCCTTGTCCACATCGCAGTCCAGTAAGCTGTCCTACCTCTTGCAGTCTGTCTGGGTGTTCACCATCCCCCAGTTTTTCGGTCTCTGCCGCTTCTTTGATGCATTCACACAAGTCAGCCTCCAGTTCTCTTATCATCTGAATACTGACCCAAGTTCGTCCCCACAGTGCCCCGTACCTTTTTTTTCGCTGCGCACACTGCCACTACATGGGTAAATTTACACATGCGATGGGAACGTAAACTGACAGGTATCCCCAGGGAACCTCGGTAGCTCTCCTCGTCAACTGATACTACCTGTTTCCAAATCCAGTGCCTTGTTTGCCCCAGTAGATCAAATCTGGTGCGTGCAGTTTTATGCTCTCAACTGTTCTGCCATTCTCACGGAGTCCCTAGCAGCTATGCGTGTCAAGTAGGTCCGTGTCCTGTTTATGCCCGACAACATCTGATACAGTACAGGCTGTGCGCACGGAATACCGATCTTTTTATTGCGTGACGGGCTGCCCGACACCCCTTGTCCGTGGAATCCTCTCAGCCCTGCATCTGCCTGTATGCCCCCATTTCTGTTTGTACTGTTTTTCTACTTACCTCGGATCTTCTCCAGGACCTAGCAAGGTTTCAAGATGGAATGGGACCATCAGTCATTGTTGAGTGCGCTGTGGAGCCAGTAAGACTTACATACATAGAGTATTTACTTCACATGTCAAGTATCGTAGTGTAAATGCAATTATTTTGGTTGCATGAACCTAATTGAAAGCTCACATTCACTCACATTGACCCGAATTCCATGCCATTTGTGACAAAATGTCGGAAAGTTTTACAATTTTTTTGGCACTGAAAAATTCTGTGAATCTCACAATTTTCAAGAAAATTTGAAGAATGTCAGGAAGTTTCAATAGCTTTGCCAACTTCCTACCAAATTCTGAAAGTGGATTATCCTGTGCCCGGGGTTACCAAAAGTGTTGTTGGTTCAATTTTGACATGAATAACATCCAAAACCGCAGATGGACACGTCGTTGACGCGTCGAGAACAAAATCAGAGGCTGTTTGATGGTGACGAGCACGGCCGCACTCTGTCCACGGAATGATCGTGCCGGGGACATATTAATTAAATATCACCTTTCACTTCACCGGAATTCCCCACTACTCGATTGTCTCTCACCGTCCGAAAGCCCGAGTTCATGTACCTCAGACCTGTGCATTTGTACCTTAGACTAGTGCGCTCCTATTTTAGTTCTTTACTATTTATTCTGTATCTTTCTGACAGTTATACACGATTTATTCCCCCGATTTCGCTTCAGTCTCGTATGCTGCCGCTCCGTTAGTCCCTCGTCATCACTATGATAACCTTATTGATCTCGTCCCTTGTCGTCCTCGTGTCCTTCACCGTCCCTGCCGCCTCTCTTACAAACACCTCAATTCCCCATATCTCTTCCTTCCACACTGTTCCCTTACCGCAGCTGAGCTTCTGGCAGGAGCTGGCTACCTCGCATTCATATATTCCTTTGAGCCTCCTTGCCTCCACGCTTGGATGGTTCATTGGTTCGTCAATGGATACAGTCGCAAACCGGGAAGCGAAACGGTCAGCGAAATCGGCCAATTATGAGGCGAAAACAGTGCATTTAAACCGAGTTTTTGCCCCTACGCTACTGTGTAAGAATGTGGAATCCAAAAGGATGGGAAGCAAGAAAGTATATTTATTCGCAAAATCTCCAGGGCTTTTATACCTCGAGAACAATGGTACAAAGCTACTATAAACAAAGTGCGTAGAACAATGTGAGTCCAAGAAATCAGTGGTTTCAGGCCAGCTGAAACTACACGCGTCTCGAGGCTATGCAAGGCTATGCATATCCATGCAAACTGTTGCCATCCTTCATGTATGTGCCAGCGCATTCTACGTGTCGGGTACGTGGCGGCTTGCTAGAATATTCCAACATACTGCAGCAGACTCGTTCCGTTGGCAGAGCAAAAGAACCGCATGAGTTTTGTGTGTTTTGAGCGAGATTGGGTGAGTCCATGTTTGCCCATACACGTGATAACGGAACACTAGCAAATAACACCACAAAACAATGCTTCGCTTGTACCATTCAACTCTCATACCTAGTATAGGCGAATGCCAAGGCCCGTAGGCAGCAAGGGCCAACGGAAGGCTGTAGAGAAGGCGAAACACGAGTCCAACATGTCTACGGCTGTCGACTTGGTGAAATCTGGGAGAGCTAGCTATGATATGGCCGCACAGAAGTACGGGCTCCCAAAGGCCAGTGTTTGGCACGAGGATTGACGAGATGACGGATTTTGATGTGAGGCACATAGAATGATGTAGGGCTGATTACAAGTACTTATGTAATCGTACTTTTAATCTGCGAGATGAGCTTTTCGAGACCTCAATTTTTATTTGACCCCATCTATCGTGTAACCGAAAATAGGGGCTGTGCAGCAGCTTGTTTGAATGCTTTTTCGGGTTTTCATTAGATTCAAATCTAATGTATTTACGGCCGTTTTGGCTAGGTAATGCTATTTCCTCCCCCATGGGTTCAAATCTTGCGATGGCTTTCTTTTTATGTCTTTCCTTCCACATGGAGGTCTGATGGAGTATCCCGGTTTTTGGACTTGCAGTCCCACTTCAACTTGTGGGCGACCAAAAAAATGTTGGAATGGCAAGACAGATATGTTCTCTGTAAGGGAATCTGTGGACTGGAAGAGGGCGGCAACTGCGGAAAAGTTCTCATGGTGTTAACTGAGGAGCATTGTGGCAACGATCGATCTTTGCAATTCACGCAGATCGCAGCCGGATCATATTGATTGGTTCCGGACCTCACACTTGAATCAACCTCCCCTGGCTTTCGTCAGTCAATGTCAGCGCTAGAGGTGGTATGCAATTCAGAATGGGAGGTATGCATGATGAAGAAACAGTCTCGAGAAGAAATATGAGTGTGGACATTTTTCTTGTATGATCAACACTCGACCGATCGACCGATCATTCATGCGGATAAATTGTATTCCGTCGCAACGCGCGATTGAATTCTCATGCAGTCCACAATCACATGTAGTTTTGGTTTTCTCCCCTCCGTTGGATTCCACCGTGCCATTCCCAAAAGTCAGCAAACCGTACTGGTGACCAATGTCAAAAACGAGGGTGGGTTCACCATTTATCAACAGCTCTTTGCCGCCCCACCTACGCCACCCCTATTCTTCGTGCCCATTTGTGATGCAAGTCTCGGGGCAGAGCGCACCAAGATCATGCTAGACTTGCCATTTTACCATGTGAACCCACCATTGTCTTTGGTGGAGAATTTTTTCATCCATGTTGTGCTCAATGGTGACACAGAAGGAGATCAAGGCTGCGTGGCGGTGACGAGACCCTCATCCAAGAGGTGAGCGGGCCGAAGCCTCGTGAAATCAACCTCCGAAATCTAAGTGGTGGCTGTACCCCCCCCCCCCCCTCGGTTGTCGGTCCGACCGCCTACGGACCGATATCCGCGGCGACCTTTGCTAGCTGGTAACTCGTCCCTCGAGCGTTCCTGCTCGTTTTCTCGTACAAGCTCGCCGGCAACCCATACCAAGGACCCATACAATTACAACAACGTTATAAATACAGTGCTACTACAATACAATTATTTTTTGCCTGAACTACTTGCGACTGCAGCGCCGGAACCTGTCTTCTGCTTCTTCCTTGCACGTCCGCTCGTACCACCTGGGGCTGGCCGAGTCTGCCCGACTGGAGCCATACGAACTGGGATTCGACGAACGCCCAACTGCGGCTCCTCCACACCCCTCATCCGGTCCTGCTACACGAGAGAACGGCGCGGGAATCTTACCAAGGGGGATACCCAACGCCTTCTCCTCGTCGGTTGTCTTCATGCTGATCCATACCGCATGCGGGAGTCGTTTATCGCCATCCGGGTTGCGTGGGGATGCATATTCAGGGTGAGCATGGGCAAGATGCTCCTCCATGTTATACCTCCATTGCGCGGGCTGCGCGCGACTCTCCTTTCCAGCCGTTAGCGTGCTCGGGCAAAGGCCGCACACGATAGGAACATTCCGACATGGTGTGGCTTGAGACCCTCTCTCGGCGAATGCATACTTCATGGGGGTATTAAGACGACAGTTCGTCTCGACGGTTACGGCCTTCGACTTGACGTGAACGTATACATTGCATGCAGCGTGTCCGGATTCACCACAAAAACCACAGGGTAGTGAATCTCCGACCTTTAAAAGTGTAAAAAAAATTAATATGAAGATCGTTTGAGAAGAAACAGAGCATGCCGGTTTGATGAGTTCTTCCTCGACGCCACGAAGTTTTCGAAGGATGTGCGCGCCCATATGCGCACGTTGATTGTCGGCCTTCTCCCCGCAGAGTTCGCAGACACGGTTGATACGTTCTCCGTGCTCTTGGATCAGTTGCTGTGTCGGTATAGCAGAAAGTAGGGCGGGGTTCCCTAAAAAAAAAATTAAGACAACAAAATAAGTGGAATAAGAAATCTACCATCGTCGAAGGCATACGGAAAGGTCGGTGACGTAGATACAGTAGTGACAGACTTGGGCGCAATCTTGTTCTCCACGGCGCGTCCCCAGAGCAGCTCTGCGACAAGCCCCAGCTGCCGGTCATCGATCTCCCATGATTGACCTAGCGAGTTGATACGGGACGCCATCTGCTCGCCCAGCCGAATGGATGCATCCACCATTACCGGGTTGACAAGCTCTGTCAAGACGCCAGGAACCGAAACAAGAACGACCTTGTCTGTCGTCACCTTGTCGCTGCCTGACGTACCTTTCATCACCGAATCCACCTTCAAATATTCACCGTTCCAAATCCATGCCCATTCTGACTCTTCCTCATCAGACTCAAGCCAGTCTTTCGAGCGGATGGTAGCGCTGGTGCGGATGGGTCCAACTACGTCCAGAGCAGCGGTCTTGCGAATGAGGGTGAGGGAGTAGACTTGGCCGGTGATTTTGACTTTGGCCTCGGGGTTTTTGATTGTCTGTGCAAGGATATGCGAACGAGACACACCGTCTTGATGAATAGCGGTGGTACGGAGAACGGCCACGGAGATTTTCGTGTCAGTGCGAAGCAGCGTGAGCAGAGGGTCGCCAACAAAAAACGTGTCTTTCCCAAAGAGTGCGTTGGGGTCAAGATACATATCATCGCGTGGCTTGGCGTTGACGTTGGCATGACCACGAACACGCAGCAAACGGACGATGGAGTTAGGCTCGAAGTCCTTGTTAATGACAAGACGACAGACCCGCTGCTTGTGCACCCACTTCCCATTCACGAGGAGGTAGTCGCTTGGGGTAATCCCCGGCCCACTTGGGAGCTCAAGCTCGGGGACCGTCTCTGCGTCAATTGCCTCCTCAAATGTCACACCATCGCCCTCGTCAGAATCCGAGTCTTCCTCGGGCGTAACGTTGTTGGAAGCAGAAGAAGCAATTTCTTCGGTAATTTGTGAATGGTCGGGAATATGCTGATCGAAGTCAACGCCAGGGTACAATCCATTAGAAAACGGCGCGAGCATATCGGTTTTACCGTCTGAGAAAATATTGAGGTAGTCGTACTCGTGTGCTGTAATGGCGGATTTTTTGAATAATGCAATGGCCTTATCGCGACCGTCTGCCCATGCGCTCGGGAGATGACACGACCCCGCGATGAGATTTCCTGTGAACGAGCCCATGGAGAGGTGATCCACGCCCTCAGATCGAGACATATTCAAGCGGCGTTCGCTTTGGTCGAGGTCAGGATTTCGCATGAAAGCACCCTGAAGATCAGACGCGTGCCCAAGACGATCTATGGCTTGTGCGTAGCTCATCGCGGTGTTGTGACCGCCGAGCATCCGGAGCTTCCCAAATAAACGCTCCAGCGGATCATCACCGACTTGGAATATGTAGAACGGCTCGTTGGGGTCCAAGACCTGCTGTTTGGCGAGACAGAAGATCGCATTTTTGACCATGGTCTGGCTGTCACCGTATAGCTGATTAGACATGTATTGGGTGCGGGAGACTCGGAAGAGGGTGAAGGATAGATGTGCAAAGGTGGAAAGGGAGGTGATTTGTTCCGTGAGGCTCATGTGAACGTTGGTAAAAGGCTCGAGGATTGCCTTGATGACACTTCCAAGAAGTCGAAGGGCATCAACATCGCCGCACGTATTCGCGTCCATATTACCGTAGTCCAGCTCGCCAACAGCCACGACTGCCTCCAGAATTTCAATAGCACGAGGAACGTCCTGTGGGTCGTGAGGATATAACATTTTTTGGACAGATTCCGGGGAGTGCTGTGGAAGCCGAATAAGGTAGCGGGCTAGCATCGCAGGGTTAATCACCCGCCCATTATTCAAAACGATCCCTTGAGTCGAACGGAGAAGTGTGCAGATTCCTGTCACTTCCGTTCGTAAATTCATATAACCAGTTGCATCCACCTACGTTTAAAGATATGTTTGTAGTCAAAATCCAGCGTAATCTGATTGCATCCTGTGTAGAGGTTGAGCCCCGCCATACTGGCCAGCGTAGCGTAAATAGGGGATGTCGGAGAGAGTTTCTGTGAAAGGAAACACCGATATCCGGCGATACGACGGGGCATAGCACCGTCTGTCGACCAAGACCAGATTGGGCCGACTTTATCAGCCGCGCCGCTCTTGTCCCAAGCTTCCGTCACCGTCTCGTAAATCTTCTGCGAGTCGTCTGCGTTCAAACCTTTGCAGGAGGGTAGTGCAAGGATAGGATAGGTGCCGCCTTCACCGAAACAAGATGCCGCGACAACAGTCAGTTCATTCGCAAGGTGCGCTGTACCCTTCTTGATATCATCGGAGAGTTTGAGCGCCGATTCATACGTATTGAGTAATAGATTGACTGCTGGGGCGTGTCGCCAGCAGATACCGCCAACTTGGTTGTTGTGGCGGAAATGGACGGCACGCTGTTCAAGGGCCGTCTCATCGATCATAAGGTTGACTCCACGCAGTTTCGTCTTTCCTGCAGATGTGCGAGGTTTGAAAACAACTTCCTCGATGTTGTGAAGGATGTCGGAGATGGAGATTGTACCGATTGTTGGCATGATACGGGTGAAAGCCGTGTACCGGCGGAGAGTGCGCAGGGAAGGGAGACCGCAGCCATGGCTCAATGCATACAAGAGTTTGCGTCCGCCAAGAACGTACGCCATAAGGGTAATGTCAAGAGTACGAGAGTCGGTGGATGGACGGGGATTGTATTTCACAACGCCTGAGACAACGTCACTAAGCAAATTTATCAATTTTTGGGGACCAGCGCCGTTCTGTAGACCTGCAGATAAGAGCTGCGTGAGGCGAGGAAAGTCGGAATTAGCAACCGCAAAAGGCAAGACGTCGCCAGTCCGTTAATTTCTTGACGCAATTGCCTAGTCGGCGGACAAGATTTGAGCACTAGAAAGACAAATTTAGTTTGGCATGTTGTCGAGTCATGCCAGGAATATTTACCTTGATTCGCAACTTGCGCAATTCGGAATCCTTGTCGGTAACGAGCTGCGTGAGCTGCTGGTAATTTAGGAAACGATAGTTTGTGTGGGGTTTCATATGAGTTGCTAGTTCCTTTAGCTCGACGATTCGCGCCGAGATTTTGGCACAATTGGAACAAGGGAGGCCGCTGGATGTCGAACGCGTGCATTCCTTGGAAAAACCTCGTTTATTCTCAATATCAACCTCAACACGGAAAAACTCGGTCTGCGAGCCCGTAGCACCCTTTCCCATTACTCGATGCCACGGAAACGTCCACCCGGCTGAGCCAGCTTCAATATTCCAGTTTATCGGAACTCCGGGACAAGCATGCCCAGTTTCAAGGTTAGGAGCGGAAGGAGCAGAAGGGAGAGGGCTGGGTGGGCGGTGGCTAATTTCTTCGGGTGGTGGGCAGGAGGATGAGCGTCCAAATCTGAAGTGAAATTAATTTAGATTTCACGAGAATATCAAAATAAACGTACGTGAAGTCGAAATCATCGTCATCCACGTCCATATCCTCCTCGGAACGGGTTTTAAAAGTCATTGGAGGGTCGGGCGGCACAGTCCTCGCTCGGATGAATTTCGGGCTGTAGGTACACTTCCGGCCCGTCTGGTGCGACTCCAGTCCGACGAATTGACCGGAAGAAGCGAGAGGCGTGCGCTGGGGAATGGAGGTCTTCACCCAGAGATTGCAGCGGTTACATTCCATCTCCCAGCAATTATGGTGGCCCACACGAGCGTTGATATGGCCGGCTTCGTACAAGCGCAGAAGACGGGTTGCTCCGTCCATTGGAGAAGGTTCGTCCTCTTCGTCATCGCTTTCTTCATCGTCTGAAATGTCTTGAAGATCTGGGAGATCTGTGGGGTATACGGGGTATGGTGTCGTATGATTACGACGTTGCGCAAGGGGCGAAGCAGGTGTATTGGTGGGGAACAAGAAGCGATTCGTAGATGCCGGTGTAAAGCTGGACTGGTAGCCGCTGTCGGGGGTCGCAAAGTCCCGTGGACTGGCGATGTTGGATGAAAATGAGGAAGGAATGAATAGTGGACTCAGAATGGGTCGGTCTCGGCCAGTGGCCTGCTGGGGTCGTGGCACAGCTGATGCGGGAGCTACTGTGGATGGGGAGCTTGTACCTCGAGTTATTGGACGCTGACTATGGTTGCCGTCGCGTTGAGAGGTCGAAGATGATGATGAATTGACGGTGCCCATATCGAAAAAGCCGGGAGGGAAATTAAAGCCTTGGAAAGCCATTACGAGTGCAGATTCAGAGAAAAGAGTAGCTTCTGAGAGTGATAAAAACGAGAGAAGAGCGACCAAAGCGCGTGGATCCGTCCTAGCGCGTCGAGGAGGAACGACCAGTGAAGCGAGACGCGTTGTTTGGCTCAGCCAAACATCGCATGTCCGGTCCGAGCGATTTAACGAATATCTTCATTGGAGAGTTACAAAATATTATGATAACTACCTAGGTCGCCTCAGAGTATATAGAAATGGGGGGGGTTATCTATTCAGTTTGGGGCAGAAGTGGCATGTTAAAGTGGGAAACCGAAGTCGAGTTGGACCACGGCTCAAGCCCAAAACACGATCGGACCGGACTTCCAGCTAAGTCCGAAAGGAGGTCGATTTCACGGATTTATCGGCCGCTCACCTCTTGCCCTCATCACTGCTCAACAAATATGGCCAATCAACATCAAGTTTGTCGCGCGGTCCTGCCACCAAATTTTGTGGCAACAGTATGAGTGTTCCAGGCTTCAATATTGGCCATTAGGTACCCATAAAGTCAACTTTCCTTGTCCACAGCAATTTGTGCAGAAGAGCTGAACATAGATTACACAGTGATGGCCTGAGCACCACCCATAAGTTCGGTTGCGCAGTTTTACCACCAGATTTTGCGACGACAGTTCAAGTGTTCCAGAGCTTAATTTTGACTACCTGTACAGTTAACTTTCATTGCCCACAGAAATTTCTGAAGCTAAACTGAACACAGATTCGATGGTGATGGGCCCGCAAGTTTGGCTGTGCGGGTTTGCCCCCATAACGGAAGCAACTTCCGCCGGTTCTGATCCCGGTCTTTGATGCTGGTCTTTCCATTTTCCAAATGGACTCGCAATTCGTAAAACCAAGCTGAGACAGGGGCTCCAAATTCGGATCTAATGATCTGGGGCTGCGCGGTTCTGCCAAGGAAACTCTTGAGATTTGGAATAGGCAGTAATTAGCAAGAGGTGAGCATTAGCCTTCCTCTGAATGTGTCATCGGCAGAAAAGAAGATTATTTTGGGTGGCATCGAGAGGTATCTTGATCTGCCGGTCCGTGAAGCGAATATGATCAAAATAAACATCACACCATTGACACTATATTTGTCCCTGTCACTCGCGCGGTTACGGGGCAAAACAGGAAAATCCGATTAAATGCGGAAACAATTTTCATAAACCTTTTTTGTACTTCGACAAACGATATTGAATGAATATAATCACCATGCAAGACTTGCGCACCTTTATCCGCCTTGCATGGGCTAGACCAGGCACCGTTGAAGTTTTACCGCATTTTTGAGGGCTCTGACTGGTACATATTGACATTGAAATTGGCTCAGAAGAAACAACTCTGGATCTAGAGTACCTACTGTATGTACTTGAAGAACCATGAAGGACACTGGTCCAAAACAACAAAGGTGGAGCCAAGTAAATCAGCAATCCAGGGTAACCCATTCCGGCCTGGAAACTAAAACAAAAGGCTGACTGATCTAAAGCCGCTGAACAACATCTGTCATGCTGTCGGTGTCTTGAAACTTTGTACATGCCCGTCATGTAAGGATATCTTGGGATGAGCTTGCAACTCACAGACAAACAGAACCTTATCCATGCATTTTGTTATGTTTCTCTTTGTGAATGGGTGGCCAGCGGTAGAAGGATTTGCTCCTTATGCGGTGAAAAACTGCCGGAGCACGCCAGCACTAACACTATCGAGCTTAGGCTTATTCCTGGGCCAATCGCACAGCACTCAGCAAAGGTGGCTGGGAAGGACAATGAGTATGTCTGATTACAACTTTTAGTAAGAGTGAAATATGACTATGTGTACCATATTAGTGCAAGACTTGACCGTGAAAAACATAAGTACGAGTCCTGCCGCGCATCACGACGGCCCTCCTCCCCCAAGTAGAATCGATGTGAGGCACATTTTGGCAAACACGGCACATATGTTGTGACGGCAGAAAATGGCATTTTTGAACTCCGCCATGTAAGGCTGCTGCTCCAACCTTACTACATTCCTCTGCACCGTCCAACCTCTCCTTTCCAGGATTGGTTCAGTCCTTGCTGTCTGCATTGCATCACCACTGTTCCGTGCTATTGCACTGCACTACTGCTGTTCATGCCGTCTTCATCGTATTGCTCCTGCCGATCCCCTTCAGCCTTGGTTTAGCACATCAATGCCTCAGTCCTCATTGCTCCTTGCAATCCTGCATTGTATCTTCACCACTGCCATTGACTGAACATCATTGGCCTCAATCTTATTGTCTTTTGACTGATCCTCATTTGACCTTCAGATTTCCTTATCATTAACTCGCCCATATCCCTCCTCAATGATCACCTATACCAATCTTCGAATCCTACCTTTACATTACTGTTGTTGAGTCCTTATATTACATTCTGATTTATATCCCATGTCATGCTCTGATTTATATCTTATGTTACATTCTATTCCTGTTATGTATCTGTCATCACATTGATTGTGACTCCGTACTATACTGATAGCATCTTCTCTTCTTGGTCCTGACCACCATGTACCTTCCCTAGTGGCTGCTCTTGAATGACCACACTATTGTTCTATCATTCTTGGCTCCTCTTAGTTCTGTCTGGCCGACCTCTCTAGTGTTGACTGCCTCCACAATACGGCAGCCTTCCACGCCACTAAGATCAAGATTGTTACCAAGGACACCTGTGTCCCACTATCGAGGGAGTTAGGGCAAGCGAACTCACGGGTATCTGCCGTGCCGCCCTGGTTAAGTTTAGGTTAGCAGGTTAGTGGTGGGAGGTTAAGCTTAGGGGTTAGAGTTTGGGTTAGCGGTCAGTGTTTGGGTAAGGGATTTTATAAAAAAACATTGCAAAGGAACCAATGCACATAATATCTGGCATAGTATTGTTATGGTTCGGCATCGCTGCATACACCGAGGTGACTTTGATTTCGGCACGCCTCGGCAAAAAGCTGAGAGAAGCAGAGCTTGATCAAAGGAGGCACATTCCCAAAATGGTTGCCTGAATGTGCCTCACATTAATTCTATCTGCCTAACATCAATCCATCTGCCTCACATCAAAATCCGCCGTTTTGTATATCCTCGTTTGGCACCGAGCCCACGGTCGTCAGATTAGACACGAGGTCCATGAGCATGAACAGCGTCTCTCAAAAAGAGAGGAGGACGAGATGGTGGAATGGCTTCAGGAGCTGGACCAGTGGGATTTACATCTTCGGCACGGCCTGTAGTTCAGCGTGCCGAAGCTATTCACAAGCAGAAGGCAGAGCTGTCCAATGCTCCAATTACCAGTCATCTGGGCAGAAACTGGCTCAACTGGTCTGTAGCAGACATCCTACTCTGCACACCGCTCTGAGCCAACGGAAAGACCTAGACCACAAGCATGCCGAACGCGATCCCGTTTGTTTAGCTGTGCTTTACAGCAATGTGAGTCGCTGTATTTTTTACCACTCCCTTGCTGACGACGATGACGGAGCTCGAACGCGCTTATGCACCGCCATACAATATCCGTCCTGAAAATCTGTACAATTGCGACGAAAAAGGGTTCATGATGGGTGTGTCGGCCCACGAGCATGTCATTGTTATCAGACGTTCAGAGCTGGATTGTAATTGGAAAACCATCGCTATTGACCCACTGTTCCGCGAGGTACGTAATCCGCCTTCTCGTTGTTATCTCTTGAAACAAGGAATACATTTAGATGAAAATCGATAGTTAGTTACGGTCTTTGATTGCATCTGTCCGGATGGAACTGTCCCCCCCCCTTAGATAATTATGAAAGGGAAGAGGCCATCTTATTCTTGGACAAAAGACTCGAAGCTCGAGAAGGCTTCAAGGATTGCAGCATCGCCTAACGGCTGGACAGATAATGAACTTGGTGTGGTGTCGTCCAAAAATCTGTTCGAGCCAGAAACCCGGGCCAAGTACGTGGACAGTTTTACTTCACATTCATTCGCTGACTCGTCCTGGGTAGAGCAAACGGAGCATGGCGAGCGCTTGTCTTTGACAATCACGAAAGCCATGTATCCGCCCAGTTCATTGAGGTGTGTTTGAAGCACAAAGTCCTTTGTATCGGCCTTGCTCCTAAAACGTCGGGAGTCGCTCAACCACTTGATGTCTCATGTTTCAAACCATACCAAACTGAATAAGGAAGAATCTCGAATGAGGAATCAGGCGCGGGAGTGCGCTTGACTAAACAGGACTTTTCTCGGTGTGTATGTCTGTCTTCGACAGCCTGCCGGCATTAATATGTTGGTAGATTGTTCCCTCGAGCACGAGAGGACGCCTTCACCCGTACAAATATTGTCCGCGACTTTGAGATGACGGGGATCTACCTCTTTAACAAGAAAATCTTTCCCTTCATGCAGGATTATTATGCCAATTTGACTCGCGACTCCAAAACGGGAGCTACAGGTTCTTCACAGGAATTGCCGGCATCGATTGCACCTCCCCCGACCCCAATACCGCCGCCCGGCGTGGCATTCGCGAGCAAGTGAATTCCTTGGCAGCCAACCCACCTGACAGTCCATCCGCCGGTTGAACTTGCCCAAAAGGCAGCTTATCACCTCGAAAGGGTAGATGCTTATGTTGCAATTCAAGTAGTTCGCATCCGTGAGCTTGAGGACGCTGCACCCGGACGAAAAAAGCGATGAGGTCGACGGAGACCACCCGGAACGTCGCGTTTTTTCGATCAAAACGAGTTGAATCAGTTACGAGAACAGCGAGACGAGCAAGACCATCAAAAGGCAAGTCGCGGACAAGGGCGTGGGCGAGGCTTTAGGCGAGGCCGTGGGAGAGGGCGAGGGCGTGGCAGAGAGGGGCAGGCGCGGCTGCCTGTCCGTGACATTGGGAACCAAGTCAACTCGGACGAAGAGGAATTTGATTATGAAATGACCACAAGTGACGAAGCAGAGTTCCCTGCGTCAATTTTGGATGCGTCAGGTAGAGACCAGCCTCAAATCGACTCGGATACACATGAAAATGACTCGGATGACGGCGAAAACACGACGGAAGAGGTGGTTGGTCAGAAGAGAAGGGCGAAAGAATCGGCTGAGGGACGGGCTGCAGGGCGGCCGAGGCGAAAAAATTGTACAGCCAAATCGTTTGAACTTGTAGAGGGGACAGAATCTGCTGAATAAGTCGAAAATGGGGAGTACATGCTCAGAGTGTGGACAAGCAGTGGTCGGAGGAGGTAAAAGACCATTTGTTTGCTAGTGTTTCGCTTTGCGGTGCCGTCTCACTTCCCGGTTTACGACTGTATACTTGCAGAGGTCGTTAACATCGACCCACTTATAGTCGAGGAATTTTGCTGCATTGTGGGTGATCAGATGTAGCTAGAAGAGAAAATCTAGTTACACATGTCAGAATATGTTTTTGCGTGCTGCAAAGTCCATGTACATAGTTCTGGAACTCCATCAACTTGAGAGGTGACAAGCTGCTGATGTCTTCTTGGTCCCCAAGTGTGTCCTTTGATGCTGAGGTAGTCTCTCGTAGACAGACACTCTATACGAACGCTCGTACCTCGCTGTATAGAGTCTGTTAGTTACCGCGGGGTCGTGTATGGAGTGCTCTCTTATTACGTGATCTTTCATAAGTTTTTGTAGGCCGTGGTTCGAACACCGGCATGAGCTCCCATTTTTCTTTCAAGTATTTTTCGCCCCCACAGCCTTCCGTACCTTGAATCCATGTTTTCTGGCTGCAAAGAGGCTGCGGGTCGTTTCCGATTTTTTTTAGTGCATCTCAAGGTCAACTTTAACCATTTGTTGTTTCTAGGCCAAGCAATCGCACACAAAGATCACGACCTTTGAACCACAGGTTCAGGGGCTTTTTTCATAAATCTGAATTGACAGAAAGCTAGTAAAGCAGTAGAATAATGTGCTAAAGGAATACAGGAATGTGAAGCATATATAGTAGAAATAAGATAAATAAAGGGGTAAGGACCAGGGCAGGACCTGAAGGCTGTACGTGCTATGACTCCAGACTTCAAGACAATAATGCCGTGTAAATGAAGGCAACAACGGAACTTGTGTCAGGAACAATGCTAGATGTCAGAGATACGGGGATGTAAGGAAACTGAAGTAATTCCGGGCTCAGCGAGGAGCAGTGCTCATCAAAGATTATGTAATAGCGGTGCACTCGATACACAAGCCCGTGGTAAACACTAGACTAATACTGAGGCGCCATCAGTGGCCATTTTGACACCCTCTTGGGGTGTCAGGCGGGTTGGGTAGGGAGTAGTGGTGGTATGGGAGAAAGGTGAAAAAATATGGAGAAAACACGTGTCCCACTAGAAACAGGGCCTTGCCGATGCATGGTACATTCCAAAGTGGCAAGTACTGTCTTCGCAATCAAAGGCAGCACATCAGAGGAAATGTGCCATGCTTGATATGAATGTGATGTGTTCTTGAATGAACCTACTCTAAGAGTTTTGTAGATCCTCCATGCCGCCCATGCAAGGTCCGCCATTTCCGCGTCAGCGCTTAACAGGGCTCCCTAGGCTGGTCGCCGCTTTGCCGGCCATTTCAACCCTTTTACTCCCCTTGGAATGGCCTTCTAATTCAGCTCAAGCCCTGGTTCTGTTCCCTCGTGACGTGGCGCTGGCATCGGGATTTAGACACTTTGCTAGCACGTGCTAGGCCCCCAGTCACTTTCTATAAGGCCAGTCGACCTTGTTCTGAAAATTTTCGTACTTGTACTCAATCAAAATCGGGCCTAGGAACTCAGTTTTACTTCACTATGGGCGAGGGGCTGGCCACCCCCAGTTAATTGGCCACTTGGATTATACACGGCCAGGAGTTGAGGGTGGGTCTGACCTCAATGTCTGGGGATGGAGTACTACCTAGGACACTGGTTCAGACCAAGTTCTGAGAGAAAGTGACATGCCGATCAAAAGTTGTTTTGATCACCCTCTGGGGCACGTGAACCAATTTTCGTTGTCATCATCCAGCTGCCCATTTGCCACTGCCCATTCTACACAAATTCTTCACCAATCCAGGACTTCGTAGGGGACTTCGTAGGCTCATTTTTTTGCTCTCACTTTGGTCATTGCCGCTGGAGAGTCTTGGGTTGGAACAATGGAGATCTTCGTGCACCACACCTGAAGGAAAACCCGCCTCTGATTTCAGCCACTTCATTTCATACGACTCCGTGAGTGCACCGCTTGGGATCTTGGCATAGGCATTCTATATTTTCTGGGCTTAAATTAGCTTAGTATCAAAAAATTACAAAGATAGGACACAGTCTGAATGCATTCTTGAGATCTGTCTCTTCAGAATCTTCAAGAAGCCCATATGTGGTGATATCTTGAGCCTCATTTTTAACTGAGAAATGATGACAAGACACCGCCACTGTGATTCCGATGATTGGCACCACCTAAAATTCAAACTCTGGGATCAGCCCAGTGAGAATCCCAGCTATTGAGCTGAAGCGAGGTAAATCGAGGAATTTGACGGCTCCTCAATTTACCTCGACAATCCGGACATAGCTCTTTCTGGCTCATTGGAAAATTCAGGAAAAACGAAATATCTTGAGTGAAGATGAAGTATGCTTTGGCACAACGAGGCTTGTTGAGCTTTTCCTTGATATACAGTAAATTCATAAATCTGTTTATTTGCAGCTACTATGGCACATTTAGAGACCATATATTACATCGCCCCCCATTGTGATGCTGCACTCGTTCCACTATGTATCCAATGAGCGCCATCTAGCCACGCGATAGTCCATCGGTTCGGTTCATGGTGGTAAAAAAGACAGGGATCTGGCGGCAGCAGATGAGAGAGAAGGTCTCGATGGGAGAAAAGAAGCGTACATACATCATCGAGCTTGGTGCCGGTCTGATGGTTGTCATTGCATAGAGGCCCCAGTATAGGGATTCGGGGCATGGAAGGAAATGATCTGCATATAAACCACATACAAATTGATAGTGTATACACTAGTGGTCTGGATAGAATGACTTATGCGACACTCACAAGGCTGGGAAACTAGATATCAGCATATGACTCGGAGACAAACAATCGGGGTCTGTGTAACACGTTTGGACTATCTTTGTGCTACATCAGCGGCAGGTGCAAATCAGCGAAAGGAAACAGTGAGAGCCATGAGTAGCATACCTGCGGAGAGGAGAGTATGCAGGTGTCTACAGGCAGAAGATCGGGCAGAGGCGGCGGCAACGAGAGGAGAGCACAACAGGATGGTGGGAGATGTTCAGATGTGGAAGCCAAAAGTAACACAACTTATTTATTCGCAGCAGCGATGTGATTATGATGCAATTGCATGACTTCTGCAAAAAGCTCTTGTCGAGACTTTGAGTGCATCAAAGCTAGATCAAGGATCGTCATTTTTTGGCGATTTTGCAATATTGATTGAAAATGGACTCAGATACTCTCTCGTTCTACCTCGATCAGCCTGAACTTGGCTCAATCCCTCGATCTGGCTCGTTTTGCCTAGCAGGGATTTTCACTGGAGTTCAGCCCCTTGGCATGTCCCGAATTTTACCAGCCTGCCGACAACAAAATGCTTGTCATAAATTTTGCCATTCACAGGCAGGCTAGTTGATAACAAGCCTAGCAGTGAGGACCAGCACCGCCCTTTATCGAAGTAGCATGTTTATCTTTGTTTGTTCCCTTTCACTTTTCAATCTTGCAGGTTCCCTCATTTACTTGCTTCCTCACACATCGGATGGACTCAGTTTGGCGAGACAAAATGTTCCTTGAGTGTAAAAATGTCTGACCCTTCAAAAATATTCAGTAGAATACCGACTTTTCAGATTTTCACTGGTGCAGGACAAGGAAACACCTGTTTCTGATGGCTCTGGATCTGAAATTTCCAATCTAAATATAAGGCAAGCTTATGGAGTGAAAAAAGTGCCATTTGGTGCATGATTCGATGATTGAATTTGATGATGCTCTCAGAACTTAGCCCCAAACAGTGTTTTCAACACATTCAACTCTTTATGCATGGTTTTGCAATTCCAAGGACAACTATTCATCAAAAATGAGCATCAGTCCCTTCATCTTTTTTTTTTTTTTTGGGAAGAAAAGGTGAAGAATTCAGCCATAGCTGGCTAATTTGGTTGTATGAATTGATGCATCATAAGGGTACGACATTTTTCACATTTCAAGTACTTCACTTTGCTTTAGCCCTGCTGCCTTGATTATGATCTTTATTCTGATGCATACAGTCTCTAGTAGTATGCAGGGAACCAAATCTGTAAAAAAATAGACATGATTCTCTTTGCACAGCTAGTAGTTGCTGATTTTGTCAAAATTGCAGAAAAGACCTCAGTCTTTACCAATTCAAGGTGAATTGGCTCACTTCTGCAGAGAAAGTGGTAGCTGAAAACTACATGCAGAGCTATCAGACCAGATCTTTATTTTGGCCTTTGTACCTGATACATTGCTCAGCTTTCCTGGGACACCTGTCCTATTTGACGTATGGGACAAAAAATAGAAAATCCGCTCTGATAGCACCATTCTAATGCTAACTCAATTATGAGTTTCTCCTTGGCCCAAGAGGCAAAAGTAAAGCCTTAGGATTTTGAAAACTGGAACCAAGTGCCTCTGCCAACCAAACAAGGACAAAGCTGCTGCTCTGATCAAGGGCAGTGCCAGTCCCCACTAGCAGAAATGGTTGACATGATTGCAGCATAGTCAGCCCGTTGGTCTGCATTTGGCCTTTCTGAGCATGTTCACTCACAGATAACCCAAATCCTTTGAGTACGGGCACACTACACCCAAATGGTATGCAGGTATACCTCATGTATTAAGCAGATGCCTTGTATCACATTGCACCTGTTTACATTCTTCCATTTTCCCATAGTCTGCCATTGGCTCTCATATGTGCACCTCATTTCCTATTTTATTTTTGGGGTCTGTCTGCTAATGTGGGCATCAAAAAGTAACTTCGGTCCAAGGTACTAGCTGTTATTTTCCGCCTCGCTGATCAGCTGTTCAATGGAGATGTTCCAGTAAGCCACCGGGAGCCACCTGGTGGCTCAGCAGGCATGCGGTGTGGAGTGGCTACCACATTTGGTGGCTCCTCTGGTGGCTGAACATATGACCTCAAAATGCTCTATTTTCTTTGCTTCCATCTACCTCACAACCATGCCTGTGCAAACGTGCTCTAGGAGAGCAAAAGAGTCCAGTGCAGACCCTCAAATCACCGATATATTCATCCCACACCTGAGATATGACCTTTGGTAGAGTAGTTAAGCACTTGAGCCTCTAAGATAGCTTGCTGCATGATAGACAGTGGAAGTGACCTACTGAGGACACCCAACTTGCATCAGTGAAGCTACCAGATCAGCCACCAAATACGGTAGCGACTCCGCACTGCATGCCTGATGAGCCACCGGGTGGCTCTCAGTGGCTCCCTGAAAAGTCTCTAATAGCTGTTAAAAAGGCACATCCATCTCCCATCCTCCTTCCTTCCCCATCCCCATCAGCTCACCCCTACCACGCTGTACTAAATCGCTTCGTTTATCCAGCTTTACCCACATTGAATCCGCTTCAAGCTTCGGCACTCAAGCCCAGCGTTCACCTGACTCAATGATCAAGACATCTGACTATCAGGCTTGGGAGCAAAGGCGCATCGCCATCGCAAGACCCCAAGCTCGACCTTCAACGTTCAACTCCTAGCCATATTTCTCGGCCCATTCAGGTCTCATATGCGCAAGGGCTCTCGGCTTTATGGGCAACATGCCGGGTGCATCCCGCAACTTCAAGATCTCGAGCTCAATGTTCAATCGCAGTCTCCTACACCTATCTGTTTAGGACTCGCAGGCGCAGAAGTTCTCTTGGTTCAGGAGCAACGGCAATCCGGCACCTTTAAGACACCGAGTCGGACGTTTTGACTAGGCGAGTTACAGACATCGTTCAAGCCATCCAAATATACGACTCTTTTCCTTGTTATTAGTGCTAAACGGATATTCTGTCTGCTACGGCCCTTGTCATCGTGTTTCTACGCAGGTCTTTGTTGAAGTTCTTAGTGAGTCCGATATTCCGTGTAAAATGTTGAAGTGAATGGTTGCGTCATTTCTAGGTGCAAACCATCATCATGTATAGCCCTGACACTCGTGAGTGGTCTGTGCTCTGCTCCCCTGCCGTGTACTCGTTCAATTCAAGTCTCTGATCTACACAAGATCCAGCCTTCAGGCTCCAAAAGTCGGTTCTCTACTGTTACACGCACCAAATTCGAGGTAACCTCTCCATTAGCCACTAAGTTCGTAAGTATGATTTCTTTTGCAGGGGTAGAATTCTGGGACTCCTGGGACCGCGTGTTGATGGGTCGAAGTGTGTTCTATTCTTATATTAGAGAGGTTGCGCAAAAGCCGCATGAGCTTCATGCGGCTTTTGGCCATTGTGCAAAGCTGTGTGGAAAAATCGACTTCCTATTGTTGTGAGTGCACAGTTCTGAGTCTGAAGCTACCTGGGATGAAGGGGAGTCAACCGGGGTTGGAGGAGCCTCCAAGGCACTGCCCTTGCCACGTGACAGACTTGAGAGTGTGGGATTGAAGCCAGTGGAGCTTGATGATGTGCCGGAAATGCGCCCCCCCCCGCCCTGCAGATGCAATGCCTATTATTTTCAAAAATTGTGTATGAGTTTGAGGAGACAAGGGATGGTATTGAGCAAAAAAGAATTGATAAAATTGTTTAAAACCTCAGGAAACCTTGCGGCTTTGCGAAATGGCCAAAAGCTGCATGCGGCTCATGTGGCTTTTGCGCAACCTGTCTATTATATCTTGCTCTTTGCTAACACGCTCGATTGGTCCGTGTGTATATTATAATATTTTTATCCTCTTGAACCCCTGTGCTGCTTTTCCACCGACTTCTCATTGATATTTCCCCAATGGTTCTGGCGCTCCCTGAGTTCGCTGGAGTTTGGAAGCTATACACTTACATCCTTATGTTCAGATCCTCCAGCTGTCTGCAAGTCGAGCATATTTTTCCTTCCAGGTAGGATCTATCCAGCATCTATGTATCTAACGCCCCCTATGCATTTCCGCAGACCTTGAATCACCCAAGCAGCCAGAGGTGTTTCTGGTACGCTGTCATGGCTACTGTACCTCCTTCTACCCCTATTACTCACTAAGCTTCGCCCCCCCCGAGCGACCCGTCGCGTCCGCAGCATCACTGTTATCCAAAACAACATGCACTCTCATCCCTGCGCTCACACAGCGCGTCAAAGGTGGTGAGTTCTCTTTTATTGTTGTAGCTTCTTTCAACACCGCTGACCATAGCGTCTAATTCAACCACACCGCGGGTCACCACCACGTCGGTGCCAGGCACGTGGGGGACCGCGTCCGATGGACCCATTTACACTTATAGCTTTTTCGCGTTCCCGGCCCGAACTTACACGTACAGGATAGGCTCGTGACCAGCCTGCCTACAAGTGGCAAAAATTGTGGTGAGCACTTTGCCATAGGTGGGCTGGTACACTTCGGGACAAACAAAAAGGCTGAGCCCGGACTTTGAAATCTTTGGCGGATGCCGATCATCGGCATCATTGTGGCTGCGCAGTCCCATCAATTCTCGGTCAAATTTGAGGTTCTGGTTTGTGCATCCTAGGATGTTTTGCAAAATTCTGAGGAGACAGATTTCAAGATAGGTGTAGCTGAAGGAGTTTGAGGGTCCTTATTGGACATAACCTAAATTTATGCAGTTGTTGAAGCCGTTTGCCTAAGATCTTGAAAGAAGTTCCAAGAAATGTCGAGAATCTCAGTGAAATTATTCTTCTTTCGAGATCTTTAAAGATCTTTAAAGATCTTCAAAGATGTCCCAAGATGCCGGCATTTCCTTGTGATCTCGGTTGTTGCGACCGAGTTGTCTTGGGTCAAGATCTTCCGAGATCTGGGAATAAAGATGGTGTTGAAGAAATTGCTCCCAGCAAGTAAAATATTCTTTTCCTTCAAGATCTCTGAACTGATGGTCACGGCCGGACACGGAGGACGCGCATCAAACGCATTAATCGGGGATCGACATTCAAAGATGGCCGGTTGACGGCACCGTCAAATGGCATCTCCAGACACGACGGAGGGAGTTCCACTTCCACTTCAATTGTGGGTTGTTCTTGCAATACCAGGTTATGACCAGTGGTCCAAATAGTCAGATTGATGAAGCTGGCAGCGGCTTCAAACGTATCCAGGCACATATTAGCCTACCCGCCACAGCTCACCGCGGTATCGCACTAGGTTGGCAATGTAATTGCCACCACACCGGGGGAGAAATACAGAGAGCCACACGAGAAGGAAGAACCTGGTGGGGACAATCGGTTGGGTAAGGTTCATAGATAGTGGGGATCCCTGTACTGTATCCGGTTACGACCGTACATTACGGTCATTACAATGGCCGAACCGGCCGTCACCGTAACCGTGAACAGGCTTTCAACATCCTTTACGATGTGGTACAGTACATTTTCGGTATTGTACGGTCCTTAAGACCGTATAAATATTAATTCGAGGAAAATTGTGAGATTCAATGAATTTCAGTATTCATACATCCTCGGTAGCTAGCAGTATGATGGTAAGGGTAAGGATGAGAAGTGAGAGATTAGTTAGATTAGTGGATGTAATGGTTTGAGAAGAATAAAAGGCAATAACTCTCCCGGCGTGAAGACAGGAAGATTATGCAATTTGTAGTTGACGGCGTAGAGTCATCAATGATTGGATTTGAGAACCAAACACGGCGCGAAGCAGAGTTCTGAGAATAGACCAGAATCCTACTAGAAGCAATTAGAAGAGCAAGGATGAGACAGGCTGAGAATATCAGCCTAAATCAGCCAGAGATTGACCCAAGTGAGTCCTAGATCCTGAGGAGAGAGGTTGGAAGCAAGATTTGACATCCGAATTGAAGCTCAACCAAGTGCCAGTGTGGTGGTAGAGAGCAAGCAAGAAGGTGGGGTCCGTGTTTGGTGTACAAACAAGTTCACAGATTGATCACCCAGTGCGCCCGTTCTCGAAGGCTGCTGAGGTTGTACTACCCAATAAAATAAATTATGTATGTACACTAACTGGGGAAAATGTTTGTCTCAGAGTATTTTTTTTAGACATAACTTCTGCAGAATGGAATGTTGGAAGCTATGTCTAAAAGCCTCTTCATCTTCTGGAAATCGGCCTGCAATGCTGGAAATACTCTGAGACAAACATTTTGCCCAGTTAGTGTAGCACAAGGCTGAACTTGAACTGTGCCGGCAGACTTTGAAACTACATTGCACAGACCCTCAGTCCGATAGACGCCGGTTAGGCGCCCAGTGCGAATAAATGTTAAAAATAAACCGTGAACATGGCGTGTAGAGGAATAGTGGGTGTCGATTGATTGCAGAGGTAAATGAAAAAAAAATGTTCAAGATCCCGTGAACTGCAGAATGATCGTCTACCCATTTGTGTAGAATGTTTCTACACCTCGGCCATCTGACCCTTCCACAATATCTGCAAGGGAACCATACCTGGGATGGACATGATATCTTGAACTAAGTGATACAGACGCGGATATTCCGCCTTACGAGCATATCACCACTGAACGGGATCAGTGTCAACGGATAGACTGATGAATATTTCAAGCTGTCTCCAGCATCTCAGGTGAGCCAAGTTTCGCTCATACTTATTGAAGGAGCGATAGAATTGACAACATGTACATCTTCGCATTTCTCCACATCATATCTGTCTGAACCATTGCATCTGCATGCCATCACAACAGCTCTTCATCCGTCCCTTCGTAAATTGAACTGTAGGTTTCTGTATTCCTTTGCAAGGATTTAATTCACGTCTAAGACCGGACCATCCTCCACATTTATACCAGTACTGAATCAGTCTTTGGTTCCAGAATGCCACGCCGCCGAACACCGAGTTGAAATAAATAAGACGGTACCCTCCCTCTTCAACTGCACACTGCTCGTTACAGATCTGGACAGAGCAGCTTTGTTTCTAACCAATATCATGTGTGCTATTGAAATCTCGGTAACCCTGTTTGCCTTGAAGTAGTACTGGGTTCTTTGGTTAGAACCTGAAATTCAAATGTTACATTCATCCGGATCCACGGTTTCCGTTGCCACCGAGCCTTTGATATTCGACTGTGAATTTCATCCCCCAATTCACAGCCAAATAGTATGAATCTTTATTTCTACTAATTCTGAAAATCCACCACAACTTCATACTCAGTTTCATACTGGCAGCACCTCCACCTGCTTCAAGGCTCCTTCGTACATACATGGGAGAGTCGGTGATTCAAAACCCGAGGAAACCACCATCCCCCCTAATTTTTTTTTTCTTTTTTCCATCCCACGCTAGGGATATGCGTGAAACGTACAGAGGGATCGGCCTGAGAGCATCGAGCTGGGATTGAGTAACAGGAGTTTGCGAGACGACGAAGGACTCTATGCTCGATGCTGTGATGCCTGAGGACGGTGTCCGCAGCTGAACGAGGCGAAGTTCCCCGACTCGGAGGCCCCGAATATATCAACAGATTTTATCAGGAGACCATGGACTCCAAGGATAAAGCCCTGGAATCACTCTGGGACCCCGTCCTTTGCAAGTCTTCTCCCACTAATGTTTATATCGAAGGAGTGGCCACCAAAGGCAACAGAACAGGCCCATCTAGTGCAAGCATTTCCTTGAGCCCGACATCAACTTGAAATATTGCCATATGTATACCTGGTCAGAGCCATATGTCGGCGGACCGAGCACAACTCTTCACTACTCACAAATGTCCTCGTTAGACAAAAGTCTTGTCATCTTTTGCACATCTAAGATGATCATTAGGCAAATTTGCTATTTATCAGTCTTGGTCTGGATCCGATGATATGCAGTGGATGTGTCCGGCTACGGAAACACTATATTTTCGCATTTCATCAACGGAAACATCATGCATGTCATCTACTGGTGTCAGTACTGAGTTCCCGAAGTAGCTGGCAGGATGTTGACCACAGAGTAACGAGTGGATCACAAATGGGTAACCTTTGGGGTCTCTGGCAGGTGCTCGCTCCGAAACCTGTAGGAGAATGTGCAGTCCAACGTTAAACATTGGGGATATTCGTTTGATTTTACAAAATTCCTTACGACAGGAATCTCTTGGAACCTATGCTCAGCTTGGTTCGCAGTTCTGTTCATTGGTGTTTGGCTCAGAATGTGAGACGCGTTCTGTCAGATGATGGAAACCAATGGGGATCGTCCCTAATGGGGTGCCGATCCACCAAGATCGTCCAAGGAACCATGCTATCTTTAGCATCACTATCCTGGAACAAGGACTATACTTAGTTCTCTGGATCCCTTTCTCGGAAACACAACAAATTGGGTATCATTCGAAAGCTATTGACCAGTACTGCTCAGTTCTGGTAGAGTTGTTCGAGGGACACCAATCAAAACCTAGGAGACCCTGCTAGAGAGACCAGGACTTTGATGGGGATCAATCCTACATCAGGCCCCACACAAAAGCCCGACACTCTGTAATCCAGAATACACTCGGAATGGCATAGGAATGGTGTGCTCAGGCTGGGAACCAATAGGAACTATACCCGGACTCTTACCAAGACGGATAAACGGAGTCTTGACTCATTTTCTCTTATTTTCATTGTTTGTAATATTTGTTCTCGGACTAGTATAAGTAGCTAGGGTTTCTGACTTGATCGGCACGCAATCCACCCCAGTTCAAGTGAGCTCAGTTCACGCTAGAGGGTGTATCCGGGTCTTCGAGCCAGTTACCATCTCAGGATTGTAATTGTATCGAATATCATATATTCTATTGGGTGGAAACATCTCGAATCGTATTGAATCGTATTGAATTGCCGGTCTTGGACCTTGGATCGTATTGAATCGCCGGTCTTGGACCTTGAATTGTATCGAATCGTACTATTGAATCGTCTCGGATCGTCTCTGGCTCGTATTGGCTCGTTGGAATCGCGTCTTGCATATTGAATCGTCTATCCCATCGTTGGGAACCCACTGGAACCGTTGAACCTTGTGTTCTCGCTTCCTAAAAACCACTGTTGGCTGTCTGCCACCCTACCCCCTTTTGTCTCGTGTGGGCGGTAAAGCGAGTTCCTACGCTTTCTGCAACAACACAGCACTGTTTCTTTGTCGCAGCAAGGACCATAACCTTCCCTCCAACCTTTACAAGGCTCTGTGCCAGGGACTATAACTCGTCTGACTGTTGGAACTTCCGGTTTCCTGGTTCTCACTCATTCTCTTGGAGCTTCGTGATTAGATTCATCTCTTCTCGAGGTTTTATTGGGTTTTTGAGTTAGGGGAATAAGTTTCCGTTGGTTTCCATAGTAGGTTCAGAGCTCATCGATCACTGATGGCGACCTTCTCAAGGCTGTGGCAAAGATGTTGGCAGCGAGACATGCAAGAACCCATTTTGTGTATGTTGAATCCAAGTGTTGAGTCCAAGGGGGAATCGACATTAAAATTTCAGATATGGGGTGGGGGGGAGGGGGGTCCCAGTCAGGCTGAAAAATATTTCTAGTTGATGTTATATATGAGCTCCTAAACCCTCAAAACGCGTGTTTAAGTGATGTGGGATGAGTAGTAGGCATGTTTTCCATGCCAAACCTTGTCTAAGCGATGCTTTCTTACAATTTCTGGATTTGGAGTGGCGGATCACGGGCTGACTATCATAGCACCTTCCCGAATGTATCAGTCGACTATGAGTTAGCATTTTGAGCATCCAACATTTCGGTGCAATTAAGTGGTAACTCAGGGATCCCCTGTGTCCTCGTCTTTCTTGAGATCTCAATCAACAGTGAGGTCAACCAGAAATGCGGCATATCTTGATTCACGAGACAATAGAGGAATAACTCCAAGAGTTTCTCATTCTGAATCGCCAGGCAGTCCTCGTACGAGAAGCCGCTCACACCAACGGCAATGTTCAGACTATGGACTTTGATGTGTCATTTAATTTCCTCAATCTCTTCAATGGTTATGTCCCGAGTATATGTTTGTTGAGGGGATAAGTCGGGAGCTGGATGTAAATCTGGAGCCATTTGTGAGTTGAAAGGTCTCAATTTTACATAATTCAATTGTGCTTCAAAATCTGCAGAGTCACTTTCCCCTTCTCTGGCCTCGGGTCTGTAGGCATTCGAACGAAGTCCCAAAATTCCTTGGGTGTTTTTTGCATGCCAGAAGCTGCGGTCTAAGTGTGAATTATTGTGCATGAGCTTTGGCGTGACCACGATGGCTGTGGCCGGTGTCCTTGTCTAGAATATCCTGCTGGTTTTGGTTTGGGTGCCGAAGTCTTTTTTAAGTCTGTCATTGGTTCACGCCTTGTGGCATTCGGAATTTTTGAGGTGTTCCTTGCTGTATCGAGCACCTTCATCGGAGACGTTGGGCTCAAATGAAGTATGAGGGCCAAGAATTGTGCGCCCGTGTTAAAGACTTGGGTTGGTTTTCATTAGTAGGAAATACAAGTAAGAGAACCTCTATATAATCAGTGTAGTTTACCTTAACAACCTGTCCAAGAGCGCGAGGCTTCTAAGACGAGCCGGGAATATCACCAGCTGCGGGGTTGCTTCTAGTCCGAGAAGCAAGCGCACGGCTTTACTACGCAGGAGCTAGCTTGACGAGACACCAAAGAGAGCACGGGGCTTCACTTAAGTTCACACAAGGTTTAAAGGATAATCTAAGTAGATTGTTTGAGGTAAAGATAAGATGTTGTTACAGAAGGGAACGACTCTCTTTTATACTGTACATAGCTAGCCTAGATCTAGTTATGACTCAAATGGAAAGGCAGGGAAGATCGTCGAATGTTCAGCGATCTTCCTTATATGGCCATCCGCTTCAAACTAAGTAATCGGCGAGTCAGTAAAAGTCCATTTGGGTGCATGTAGGCTTATTCGGAGCCATAACTATGGATATCCATCACAAAGCCCCCCCAGTCTTCATGCACACGAAGAAATAATAGACCAGCTAATATTTATGTGATAATAATATAGACTTGGTAGTCTAGTCTAGCTAGAGCCAACTGCGACTAGTGCTAAGTGCTACGTGAAACTCAGCCTTTACATCATCAACTCCACCAGCAAATCTTGAACAGACTTCAGTTGTGGGGGCGGATTCCACGGGATAGGATGTCATGTGCGAATTCAGGAATAGGCGCAGCCTCAAGGAGTGGAACTTGGATAGCTGGTACAGGCCAGGTCGAGATGTATGAGTTTTCGTTATGACTGCCGATGAGAACATGTTTGCACTCAGGGTTGAGGAGGTGAACAAGGGCAAAGTCCATCACGTTCGCATATTGTTTGTCAGCCATGTACACAGTGAGCGGCGCGAAACCCCCGTATGGAAAGTGGCTGCAAACGCGCGGCATAACATCCAGCGCATGCATGCCAGTCGCAGTGCCAAAATTAAGTTTCGACCTAGGACCGTTTTGGAAAGAGATGAACATGGCGTAAGCCATCCAAAGTATGTAGCGTTGGCAGATGTCTGCAAGTAAATCAATGCCAGTAGACAAGATTTCGACAGAGAGCATACCATTGAAACGCTGACTTCGAGTTTAGGGGTGAAACCCAACCGGACCGGCCAGTTGAATTTGGATGAAAACGGAAGTAGGTGTGTGTGTGTGTTCGGGGGTTCGAGACCAAAGTATATGGCCTAAGCGAATCCAATAAAACATCCGATAGTGTCGAGTAGTTAAATCTTGTAGTCCTAGTCCCAAAATTGCACTTCTAACCCAATCGCAACCCAATCCAAACTGTTCCTTATCCAACCAACTTAACCGTTCAACCGTTCGTTCCAAAGTCACAACCAAGAGTCCAACCAAACAAAACCAATTGATTCGTACAGGGGTGTTCTTCTGTATCTACGGTACATTTTGCTGTCCTTTATATACCCCTAATGTTTGTTCTAACCAAACAACCCAATTTGTCCTAGATACGGGCCAATTTTCTCCATCCCCTAGGTTACAGGAACTTTTCCTGTAATTCCTCTACCAAATCCAGTGGTACCATAGGAACGCCGGGCCAAAACCACAGGTTGCTATGGTCCTTTGGCAACTAAACGCCTCATGGTGCATCCTCACTGCATTTTCCTGCCTCACTGCCTCACTACCTTGACAACCAACCCATGAAACACGTTAAAATGCGTCCCCTGACTCCTGTTGTTGCCTACAGGCTGCGACGAGCACGAACAACGAGGCATATCACGTGATCACGTGACCGTCTCCATTGTTCTCATCCGACACAAACCTCGCTCCTGTTTCAGCTCGTATGCCCGCCCTTCACAACTTTATTCGCCTCGAGGTCCCAACACCACATGGCACCCCTTTTATCGTCTTAACCCGCAGTCTGTAACCTCAAGACACCCTGCCCAAGCAAACATCTGCTAATTTGAAAATCTCCGCCTCTTTTCCGGTATGTTTTTACCAATGTTTTATTTCTCCGCTCTTCACCATAGATGAGTTGAAGCATCCACAGGGCCTCCTCATAAGAGTTGTAGGTGCACATCTTGTAAGTGATGCCAATCCGCTCGCTGCGCAGCAGGGAGATAGCGGGCATAGGAAGGTCCAACTCTTCAAGACAGGCGTCGGGAATCGAATGAGGGATGTGAGCGCCGCTGCCCTGTGTCCATGGATTATGGTTGTTAGTGGCACAATGAATTACCGCTGAAACCAATTCTTTGGCAACACCACATCCTCCAACCCCATACAAGAAAGATGGTTTCACTGTGAGTTAAATAACAAATGAAGAGATACCATATAACCGACCAATCATGTCTCACATCCTTCCTTGGAATACTTGCCCACTGGTGACCTATCGTTCTTCTCGGCATTCCAAGGTGAGTTATCGCGTTGCATTTGGGGGCACTGGGCTGAAGTGAATGTTATAAAAATGTATGAATATATTGTACACTGCTTACCTGCTTTCATTTGTTTCCTTTGGCCCTTTTTCTGCTTGTGCAATGTGAAATTGTGAGCAAGAAATGAAAATTTTGATGGCTGAGTTCAAGCTAAAGACATTGATGTAAGTCCGGCGGCCCAAAACAGGTTTCAAGATGGACTCCGTACAAATGGCAAGTAATGTCTTTGTACTCCTGTGCCTCATCGACTGGGCCCAGTTCCTCAACAAACCCCTATGTGGCGCCACATAACTGGATCTCAATAACGCTTTCCCTGGAACCGACGGATCAACTCTGTGGATCAACTCGCAAGCATGGGAATTTGTGGACCTATGATTGAATGGCTCAAGATTTTGTACACGTGAATCTCTTACCTTGTACAATACTACTGGATGGTCAATTTGTGCCCGCCTTCAGATCTCTGCTAGGAAGATTAACTAGTAGCATAGGTGTGGGCAGATGTGAAACATCCATCACCCAATATGTGTATCAAATATTTAGACCACGCCAGAAGGCATATCTGTCCTTCAAGTTTCACCAGAGCGTAAACGTCGTCGCACAAGTGCAAAAAGTGTCCTATCTCGGGATTTGGTTCAAAACAGGGCCCGAATTCATCTAGAGGGAGCACGACAAGATAAAAGTTGTGGATGTTATCCCTGGATTGGACCGGTTCATCGGCGCGTGAGATGCTCGAACACTGTAAATGGCGTGGGTGGATCCCTGTTTTACCTCGGGTTCTGGCCTCCGTCTTGACACTGACCACGAAAGCCTCAAACTATTGGAACAAGTTCAACTCCGTTTCTCACGGTGCATGCTTGGTATAGGGTCTCGAAGTCTGTGAGCTGACCTTTTCTCTGAAACTGAGACCCAGCACACGTAATGTTCAAATGTGAGCACGTGGAGGTCACCAAAAGCAAACAAAAGTTCCTAGCCAAACTGGAGGCTGCATTTCCTGGGGTTGCAGGTCAATACCCCAACAAGCTTCAACTTTTCTGCAGGTTGCTCCCCAAGCGAGAAATTGCACCACTAACCGTGGGACAGATGAGTCCAGGAGCCACTCAAGTCCACTTTGATGTTTGTACAAGACACCCATCCCGCCCATGGCTTTTCTTAGCGGAGTACTAAGTTATATACTAAGTTATATACAGCCTCTCCTTTTAGTCAACTAAAGTCTGTTCCGACAAATTATTAGCATATATGCCGGAGCAAGCCAAACAATGTCTTGTGTAGGAAATTAATTATAGCAAAATCAAGACTCGATGCCGCACTGGGGGCTGGATGCCGACATCTGATGTCATTGATGTGTCCGGAATCATGCCGGTGGTGGCCGGAATGGAAGATTTTTCCAGCTCAAGATCTCTGAAGATCCAGGCCAAAAAACAGTCTCTGTAACATTCTATTCCCCCTCAAAGATCTTGAGATATATTGGAAGATCTTGCGAGAGGCTGAGTCATCAAGATCTTTAAAGATCTCAGACACATCGATTGATGCAAAACCTTGCCTCTTGCAAGATCTTTGGAAATCTTTGAACATCTCCAAAGATCTCAATAAAAGGTGAAAATCTGTAAAGATCTCTAAAGATATTTCAACATCTTGGAGCAATACACAAATAAAAACCCTTTTGTCCGATAAGGACCTTCATACAATTCTATCTTTGGAGTTGTGTGATATAATAAAAATTGAGCTCAGGCTAACAGGGAAGGAAATTTTCAAACTCCGGGCTCAGCCCTTTTGTTTGTCCCGAGTTGTACCAGTCTGCCTATGGCAAAGTGCCCACCACAATTTTTGCCACTTGTAGGCGGATTGGTTACAAGTCTACGTACAGGATGCGTTCTAGGTGAGCTCTGTTATCATGCTGAACACTGTGTTCGCCACTGACAGATTTTATAAAGCTTTGGGCACTCCCCATCCATCGTTGGCTAGTTACTCCACATATTTCGCTTGGAATTACCGATCAATCTTCTATAGTCTCAACATCTATCATCTACTTAAATGTCATGCCCGGACCCACGCCGCAATTTTCATTTAATAGGGAAGCTTGCTTCCCCATTTACCGGTATTGGGGCTCCGAAATGCAGATGTGGTTGTAATGCACTTTTTAGTCAGCGGAAATATTAGATAATTATACAATGCCGGCACACTCCGAGACACCTCGGACTATGTGGGAATCTGCTCTGAGCCAACGTTCACTCGGAATTTGGCATTAACTGTGCCGGCACACTGCGGGACGGCTCGGACCATGTCGGAATCTGCTCTGAGCCGGTGTTAACTCGGCCTTGATGGTACCGGCACACTGCGGGACGACTTGGACCATGTCGGAATCTGCTGAGCCGGCCTTCACTCGGAATTCGGCCTTAACTCGGAGCTCCTGGACATGCAGATATTGAGATACCATAACCCATGTCTGAAAGAAAATAATGGAGATTCAACTGGAGACTTGCAACTCTTGTCATGAAAAGTGGTTTGATCTTGGTGTAGAAAATGGTGCATGCAAAAAATGTTGTAATTCAAGCTCTCCAGATAAATTTTGTGTTGCAAATAATATGGATCTAGGCTACCTTGCTGAAAACTTGCCTCAGCTTACTCAGATAGAGGAGATCTCGATATCTCCAGTTCATGCTTTGACTCAGGTCTGGCAGATACATGGCAGACAGTATGCATATCATGGCCACATTTGCAACTTTCCTCAAGATACATGTGTCTTTCATGAGAAGGTCCTCTTCTCCCAGAGGAATGTGAGATTATAGTTTTCAGGCAATCTGGAACAACTCATGGACAGCTGTGACAGGATACATGTGAAGATATTTTAAGTCAGAAATGCTGCCCTTCATGCTTGGTTGCAATATTTACAGAACACTCATCCTACTTTTTGCTCTCAAAAAGTTGTAATTGATTGGGATCGCTTGAATTCTTTTAGAGATGATGAAAATGTTCAAAATTGTTTACAGTCTGTAACAGTTGAGAATATGGTGCAGACACCTGAAGAGGGACCACCTGAGGATGGGGCTTTACCAGACTCTGGAAACCCTCTGTTTCCTGGGGGCTTTGCACTAAACACTTGTTCTGGCTTAACACAGTTTGAACAGATTCAGGCTGTTATGGCAGTCACCTTGCACCTTTAATAAAACCATAATATATCTCTGTTTTTCATAATATATCTGTCCTTTCCTGTTTTCTGTCAAGAAGTCTCATGTATCTAAAATCTATACAACTATATCATGCAAAGTAAAGTTGGACAAGCAATATAATATCTCTGTGGTATAAAAAAAAAAGTTTCTGAAAAAAAAAAAAAAAAAACTTCTAATGAAAAAAAAATAATCTCTCAGAAATTTTCTTCATCATGGAAAATATAAACTTTTGTTGAGCCAATTATATTTTTTTCAATGCTGCCAGTGGCTGTGCTAACCCTAATGATCCACTTACCAAACTGGATAATTTCACCATAGCTAATGATCATGACATCACCTGTTGGCACCTCAACTGGAGTGCACTTGGGAGGTGGCGGCAGCCTGTTCTGAAGCTGGTATATCAACAAGACCTAGCACCATTCCATGCTGCAGGCCAACACCAGGAGAAACTGTGTGGAAAATGTATGATTGGGCTGGATACAGCCAGTGCCAGCTTGCCAGTGCATACTGGCACAGAGAATTGGGGTCCTCTGAAAGGAATTTGAGGGCATCCTGAATGAGCTCTTGGGGATTGGATTTCAGAAACTTTTTTCTTACACAACATATATATATATCACCTGTTCAACTTTACTTTGTGTGAGACAGAGTTGTATAGATTTTAGATACATTCAGAATCTACGAGACTTCTTGACAGAAAACAGGCAAGGACAGGTATATTATGAAAACAGAGATATATTGTGAAAAACAGAGATATATTTTGGTTTTATCAAAGGTGCAAGGTGACTGCCACAGGCTGTAGCTGCACCTGAAATAGTATTAACTGTCCCAGTTGTTTGACACACACCAATCAATGAGTACAGTGATCAACAAATTGCTATTGATGCATTTCCTACTCTTTTCCCTACAGGAGAAGCAGATTTCAAGGCTTTACGAAAAAGCTGTGATTGACTTGGATGCCAAAGACTTCGCACCTGGACTATCATTTGTAGCTATCTTCCAGTTAAATCTATAGACGGTATTACATTCCAATGGCCATTCCCTTTGGCTAGATTGCAGAGACCAACAGAGACAGACACTACTAGAATGCTCAGGGAGGACTGCAAGCATAGAGAAAACTTAGGATTTAACCTGGAAACATATGGGTTTGATCTTAGTGAATATGAATTTTTTGAGCCTTATGTACCATAAATATTGTATTATGTGACTCGGATTTGACAAGCTTCCCCTGTCATGTGAACCATTGTTCCCATACAACATATTTTTTGAAGGCCCACAAGCAAGGTAACTACCAATCTAATGTCATATGTGCTCGCACTCAACACTATGTTCATTCAGCTGTATCCCTGGCCGCTATTTGTTCATGGACGGGTATTCACCTCTTAATCTATTATTCTGAATTCACTCATTGATCCTAGGAGCGGCATGTCATGCAGTGGCCAGCAACTACGGCTGTTGAGAACAGAGGGTCGCACATTGGACTGTTGATTTATGGCGCATATGTCTGCATATAGATCCTTTGCACAAAGTAATAGACCTTTTGCATACCCTTTCTCAGTACATTTTTTCTGGATGAAAAACCAGAAATCTGCCAAAAATATTTATTTTAGGGCAATTTTAAGATGGCAGTTTGACGGCCTTTCAACATGGGGCAGTCTACACCCACGCCGGAACGAAGCGAAGGCATGTCTTGTGAAATATAGATAGAGCTCTTCTGAGATGTGCAGAACAAAGGTTTTTGAAATCTTGAGGGGTGGTGACATCGGGAACTTCATACCCCGGGATCTTTGAAGAGGCTCCAAACCTCAGGTGGATCAAGTGCTGGGTGTTCACGAGAACGCGATCGCTGAATGCAACGCCAAAATTGCGCTACTTCAAGCGAGTGGCGAAGAGACATGATCTTGACAAGTAAAGATTGTTAGCTCTTGTGTTCGCCTGCTGCAGGTCGCCAGGCTGCCATTTGCCTTGGTATTCCTCCGCAGGTTTGAACTTGGAAAAAATTCAAACTCCGAAGTTTATGGTGATAAGCGGGTACCAAATGCCCGGCTAACTATAGCCTAAGTAGGTACCTAGAGTTACACAGCATGCTCTGGCTGAGAAGCAGCGGCGGAGGAATTATCTAAACATACAGGCACTATTGTCCCTGGACTCTTCCACGCTCTCATGGCGGAGCTCACGGACCCCGCCCTCTGATCTCTGTTGTGACTTAGAAGTCGTCTTGCTTGTCGAAGTCAAGCATTTGAGCAGAATTCCTTCTGCTGTTTGCCCCCAAAGTGATGCTGTCGTCGTTTTCTGACTCCCGGGATGTGTATTCTAGATATTCTGAGACGGCGAGCAGAAGAGCATCAAGCTTGGCGGCTTTGTTACGCAACAAATAGTTCTTCGGGATGACTGTCATGCCGGGCCTCCAAAGCCTCCGGTGCATGTCTAGTTGATCGTGAATGTCTCTCACTCTGAGTTTGCGTATCTTTTCCTCGCTGAGGAGTAGGTCACTGGGTGGAGACGTGTGATGCTCTGCTCCAATCTTTCCGAATGTTGGCGGGCCCAATAACTGAGGAAGTTGAGCAGTCAAATCATCACAGGTTGAATTAGACACCTACATTCAGTTGGGACAAGGTCTTGGAAATGAATGAGGGCAGATCATGGCCGCTGCACCACGCCTCTTTTGTGTCACGCACAATCTCGAGGGACTGGCTCAATTTCTGAGGAGAAGGGAATAGCTGTATATGATTCACTTTTGTGCAATCTTACCGAGGATTGGATCACCTTTTCCAGTCGTCTGGCGTCTGCTTTCCCAACAATACTCTCCACGAGCTAGTGAAATTTTTAGGGACTGTAACTCAGATACCGTAGAATCATTCACTCTGCCAACTAGAAACTCGGTCAAGCAGTCGCCCCGGAACAGCTTTGAAACAACATAGACATCATAAGTACGAAATTGAACAGCAGATCAAATATACCATGGAGCTCAGAATGTTGTATATTTCGTATTCATTTAGATTGATCCAGGCCGCATGCGTAAGTTGCGTCCGACTTGCGTCGGTTAGAAGTGCACTTAGCGACGGCTGTAGCTAATGGAAGAGCCAGGATTCATTGTCAATTGAATGAGAAGAAAAGCACACTCACGAGATCCAGCGTGAATTTCATTTGTTCGGTGTCATTGAACATTATGAGATGAGGTGGGCTGAGCGAGGAGTCTACTGAGTCAGAATTCATGGCTTTCTTACTCCACAAGACCGGCCGATGGCACCGTAACTTATACCTCTCAACGGCATCCGGATTCCGGAATTCCACAGAGATCGGGATGACGCCCAGAATGCATGCCATCGATCGCGATCATCCACAAACACCCGGCGCCGAAACACCAAATGATGTAAGACTGCGACCTGGTTTTTTTCACCCGTTCACCGAATTACTTTCCCCATTCACACTAAAAACGGTTTAAAACCTGGTGAGTGACTTTCGGGTGAATGTAGCCATTTTGAACGGATAATTCCGTTTCACCTATTTATCTCACACTTTTCGCCCGTCACCACTTGACCTGGGATAACACCCGTTCATTTGGTTGTTATAACCCGGAAAATCGGGTGAGAATACACAGACTTCTGGTTGAATTTTGGCTCAGTAGAGATACTTCTTGTTCCAAAGTTGTGTGATGGGGTTGAAACCAGTCATATACTTCCTCATTCTATCGTGACACGCCTACCGACCGTCTGAGCGCGAGAAAAACCTGAAAAGGTAAGCAGCACAAAGAGGGCGGAGGAGATAAAATGCGAGGGCAACAAACAAGCCGGCACCGTGACTGGTAACCGAGCGGACATGGGTATGAAGTGGGTAAAGTGTACGGCGAACGGTGAACGTGGGCGTGTGCGATGAGCGGAGGGCGAGAGTGAGACGAGGCAAGAGCAAGACAAGGTGAGAGCGAGAGTAAGAGCTAAAGGCTTGATACTGGATGAGGGGAAAAACCCACTGATTTTTATTGTAAATAGCTCGAGAATAAATACAGAGAGTACAGAAGGGTAAGGATGGAAGTGTACCATTCCAGGGCAGTGGCAGACTTCAGGTCCATGAAAAATGCGCATGTAAGTACAAGATAGGTCAAGACTAGGGACTGTAATAAAGGCAGGGGCAGTGATTAAGGTATGGAGGGATTGAATCAAGTAAGAATGAGTAATAAAGGGGAAGTAAGTGTAAACAAGGCGGTTGACGCCTAGAATGAGAGCGGCGCAAGTGAAACGCGGTGTATCGGACGATGTTGAACCGTGGGAATCTTGGCACGGCGTGAGCCGAAATGGCTGTATACGGGTTCAGCGTGCAAGCGTGCGCGACAATCGATATGAGTTTCGACGAAGAAATCGGCGAGAAATCGCCAAGTCCTGATTTACGTGCTTGATTTGATGCGCCAATCGGCTGCGAATGATCGTAACGTAAGTTCGTCTCCTTTTCTTCGCACCACCATCATCCCCTGTTCCTGCTGCTTGGGCGTCCTGTCTCCCTCTTTGCTCTGGCTTGCAGATACCCTAAACTGCTGCTCTCCTGGGTCCAGCTTCGTTTCTGGGTCACATGGGCTGCTTATCCTGCTGGCTCAATGCTCTCCTCGGTGGACTTGGATGTGCTGCAACTTGATTGCTCAATGCTGCGCTGGGCTCTGATCTCCCTGCGAACAATACTGACCTTTCCCTCCTCCTCATAGAACTTCTGAGAGCCACATATGAAGGGATAAGGAATGTAAATTACCTTTCCGCAACTATTTTAAAATTCATACTAATCTATTCATCAGCTATTGTGTCCGTGAGCCGTGATCGCGTCGAGTGGCGACGTCAATGCCAAGTCGATGCCAACCCGCCTCTTCATTGCAGTGAGTCCTTGTACGTCTTCCTCGCCCAGCCTTTTCTCGCTCGCTTCTGACATTGGCGGCGCTCAGATATCTCGACGGACAACTCGTGCCTCGGAAAGTTGAGCCCCGTCACGGGTTTGGACGGACTGCTGTGGAGATTCAGACTCAGACAATGTTCATCCAGGCACGGCGGGGTCAGCGAGTGCACACGGCTCCTGTACCTTATCTGGTACTTTGTTCACTGACCTCCTACACTCTTGCGTCCATAGATTTGTTTTAACCACCATCTATTTCCACTCATGGAGCCTGCACGCCGCCAATTTCTCCCGAGGTATTTTGGATTATCCCGCTGGCACGGACATTTTTTTGATAAGTCTTTCGCAGCAACATTCGTGTCCCGTACGAACATCGTTTTGAATGAATCTGAGTTGAAAACCAACGAGCGAGTAGTAGAAATTATTGATCTACTGGGTAAGAGATTTCATCTCTACCTCCGTCATTTTTCCCTTACACCTCCTTAGCAACTGTACGTAGATAGTCGGCGTATACATCGCATTATTAGATCATTTGCAACCATTGAAATAGATGAAGTCCACATCGCGGCTTTCTCGACTAAAAATTGTATTATCCACCGGAAAGGTGTTTGAAGTTCTTTCAAACATTTCGTCCAACATCTTTACGTGTCTGACTGGTTGCAAACTGACTCTTGACGACTACGCACATCTTACAATGTCTGTCTATCCCTGTACATATGCCGGAGCATAGCAAAGGCACGTCTTGTATAAATAATCAATATCATCCAACTGTAACCCATTGCGACGGGTTTTTCCACCCGTCAACTGACGGAGCATGGTTTGCTTTCCTCCATCATCTGGTGCATGTTACAGCTAATAACAGTACCGAAGGCACAGGTGGAAAATTTTCTATTTGGGGCTGTTTTCAAAGAATTACCGGTATCTCAATGCTCTGATTTGGATGAAACCTAGCTAGAAATCTTGGGCTAGTTCACACGGAATTAGTGATAGAGAGAAAGTTGCGAAAATATTCCACATTTGGTAGCATAGGTTGATGGCAGCATTTTGCAGATCAATTCAATTCTAGGGCACCTACACACATCCCAGTGGCATATATTTTGGTCCAAAGCTGCCTTGACACATCCTGAAGAATGTCATAGAGCCAGATTTTGAATATGGACTTGATTATGACAGTATTTTCAGATCCTCCATAGTTGTGATCTCTTTTTGAGCAAAATAGACTGAGGTCTCAAAATCTGAGTCTATGACATTTTTCAGAATGTATCAAGGCAGCTTTACACCAAAATCTATGTCACTGGGAGGTACGTAGATGCCCTAGAATTGAATTGATCTGCAAAATGCTGCTATCAACCTATGCTACAAAATGTGGTATATTTTCGCAACTTTCTCTCTATCACTAATTCCATGTGAATTAGCCCAAGATCTCTAGCTAGGTTTTATCCAAATCACAGAAGAACTCATTGAGATACAGGTAATTCTTTGAAAACAGCCCCAAATGGGAAATTTTCCACTCGTGCCTTTGGTACTGTTATTAGCTATAATCCGTTTATTGAGTTAATTAACTAGCGAAAGTAACCCATTGAAACGGTGCACTTGGGTGCAGCCGTGAAATCAAAAGATATCAAACTTGAGAGCACAGCAAACAAGTCACTAACTCAACCCAAATCCAAAATCTAATATCACAACTCCAAACCAATACGCGGTGTGTGTGTGAGTTCGGGGAAGTAGGGTTCGTATCACCCTTCAAGATTGTTATGCGCAATGTCTAAGTATCACAGATTGCAAGATGTCTGGTTCAGAGCGCAATTGCTTGGATAGTACAACTTCTAACCACACAGGACAGGGAGTAGCGGGAAGAGATAACAACGTCGGAATTGAAGTTGAAGAGCACCAGCAGCTAGTCTAAATCCGTGCTAAAGGATAGCAGCGGCCGGACAAACAGGCTTTCAAGGTGTACGACTTCTTATCCAACTTAAGCCAGACTCTGCGGTCTCCGCTCTTAAGGTCGGACTCTAAGGTCTCTGGTTCAAAAGCTGACAAGGAAATGTAGTGTTCAGATGGCTCAGGCTTAGCGGGCACTCAGCTCTTACACTGACGACTAGATTTCAACTTTGACAACTTAAGACTTCTGTTATTTCTGTTCAAGATTTCTAATCCCTCAGTTCTAATCTCAAGAATCCACTATATTCCCTGTCTAGTGGGCAGATAGTTGACTGCCTATACACACAAATCTATGTAGCTTTTATACAATTGAAGAAAACACTTAAGGAGATAAAAGGAACTATAGGAACAAACCGCGAGTCCTCCTCCGACGGGTCAATGGCCAATAGCATTCAAGGAATTGTGAACGTGGGTATAGTAGCCTCCTGTTGGAGATGAACTGCATGCTGCCAAGGTATTGCACCAGAATGGCGTGCTAGTTGCCAGGTTACTTCGGGGAGTACTGGCCGCTACTGCTTTCTAATGATCCACTTGGTGATCCGACTAACTGCAACTCAGAAGTTGGACCATCCAGCTGCTTCATTAAGATATTTCTATTGCCCCAGGAACTCTAATGTTCTTAGTGCTTCTATAAGACTGACTTGAGCCCATACCCCAGTCTTAGAGAACTAGCAACAAGTCTTCAATAAATCTTGGATAGGTTTCGGAGTAACAGGAAGTCGGTCCTTAAGCCGCACCTATCCCCGTCAGTCCACATGGCTGACTGATGCTTGGCAACACCTAAGCCAATATCACAAGGATGTCTATGAGATCGACAACTGACTTGTACTGGCCCATAATCAAGTCTAGGGGACTTGCTGCCAGTCAGGTTGAAGCCTCTCTAGCCTTTGCATAGTGGAAAGTTATCTTTCTATCCAGGTCTGTTGGGTTGCGGTAGTAGCCGCAAGTCCAAGACATAGCAACGATCCAGAACACTGAACAACCACAGTCTGATTGACTACTGGGGAGTCAACCTCCGGTTCAGTAATGAGGTATTTGTAACTCGGGACTCCATCCGTGTACTCGTCAGACAAGGTATGTCAAGCATTCAACTTAACCAAGAAGTCCAAAGGACTCCCTGCTAGTTGAACATCTGATCTATGTCAAGTATTTCTGAGTCTCTGCATGAGCTGCAGTCAACCAAAGATATAGTTGTTCCTCATGGTCACCTCCAGCACTCAAGGAAGTAGTTTACCACTAGTTCCTGGAGCCCAATAGTTTAGATCTAATATAACAGAACTCGGTACTGTTCAGGCAACCTTGTTAAGTTAACCAGTCTTTATGGTAGCCTATTGGCTTTCGGCCATCAACAGTGTAACTTACCACTCTGAGGAGAGTGTAAGTTCTATTTCCTAACCTCACTTGTTCCCGTTAATGATAGTTCAGATTTGAATAAAAACTAGGTGTTTTTATGTGTGCTTTGGTGCACGCCCCTATCACCGTTCTTGGTCCTACTGTGTAACGTTACTGCTTGCATCTCATTGACGAACGTTCCTGGAGCGGAGCAACGATCAGGGCCCATGTCCTGTGACCTAGCAAGGCTTCGGTTGTCCTCGGCCTGTTACCGCACTAGACTCCTCACCAGTCCGTCCGCAAAGAAGCAACAATGTAGTGAGCATGTTGTTGCAGGCAGACTTGTATCTCACAGGGCCTGTCAATGTTGTGCATGTGGAGTTTGAAATTTTGAGTGGCACCAATCATTGGCATCATGGTGGCTGCACAGAGACATCAACTCCTGCTAAAATCTGGCCTTTTGCCACAGGTCTCTAGCACAGTTTCTGAAAATTCTGAAGAGACAGATTCCAAGATACATCAAATATAGATGGCCTTTCCCTTGGGAATTTTCAGAACTAACTAGAATTGAGCTTAGGACAGCAGAGAAGGAAAATTTTCAAACCAGCCCTTGCACAGAATATGAGAATTCTCAGTCTATGGCAACATACCAGTCTACCACCTCACACTTGAGTAGAGCATCCCTGCATCCACGAAATGCCTGGAAACAACATTAACAGCGGCAGACCAAGTTTCGCACGACGTACACATATATCGGCCCACTTTTGGTCATTTTCTGCGTCTGCAAGTCCCAGGATGGCGTGAACGTATGCAACCGTGATCTTTGACATTTTTCATGGATGTGCAATAGAGCAGTCAGAGGGGCCTTCCCTGTGGGATCGGCGAGGGAAGCAGCCTTGATTTCTGGGGGCATGAATGAATCGACATAAATGACCCACAGCCAAAGGCTGTAAGCATAGAAAGAAGTCCTCCAGTGAAACTTGGCATCCAGAAACGGTTCTGAAACCCTTCGAGCACTGAGGACACTTGGCAACTAATCTGGGCTCGGAAACACCGTGCCACGCGCTCGAAAACCCACAGAGAAAATAGTACGGAATATTGCAGGCCCTCGAGATGTTTCAGTGTACTGCTCTGAGGCAAGCAAAAACAAAGAGGGTTGAAAATCAGTCAAGGAAACACCATCCATCAGCAGTGTTCTGCTTAAGGGCTAAGCCTTAACTTGTGCTAAGTTTAAAAAGCCTTTACAGCTATTTGAGGAACTTAGGGCACAGACCAATTTTTTTCAAAAAATGATGATTTCAGTATAACACCCATAACACCCTCAATTCTTGGTCTTTTCCCCTAATTCCAACACCATTGTACTTGTATATGATGCCCCCACCTGCATGTACCCCTGGATGTGGGATGATTATATAATTTGTACCATATATGGTAAGTCACCAAATTTTGCGTATATCACTTCCTATACAAACACAAACAGTCTGGGTATCGTAATATCTTTGCATATGTTGGCCAATATGTATATCTAACTGCAGGCATCTTCGAAAATGTAATATCAAAGCTCCATATGATGCTGGATATGACCCAGTATATGTAGGTCAACAGTGTACCATAACTACAACACAGATACACAAAATGGGCCCCCATGTGCCTGTATATCATACAAAAGATATATGTTTCCAGATATCCAGTGGTTTAGTTACCTAGTGCATGTACAGGGGAGTGATATACACAAAATGATCCTGATTTCCATATTTGGTGTAGATTATGTAGTTAGCATTCATTCATGGGGGCATGCAGGTGGGGGGCATCGTATACAAGTACAATGGTGTTGGAATTAGGAGAAAAGACCAAGAATTGAGGGGGTTATGAGTGTTATACTGAAATCATCTTTTTTTGAATAAAATTGATCCACGCCCTAAGTTCCACAAATAGTTGTAATGTTAAGGTGAATAATGGCGCAAAATTTTCCTATTATGTGCAACTGCCTATCTGGCCAGACTTGCCGAGTATAAGAGGTTACAGCTATAATTCCTGTGTCTGCCCACTTGTACAGTGGAGTTTGACTCAAGGGGATATTGCAGGTCGGACCCAAATTAACCCGGTGATCAAGAGTTATGGGATTTTTTTCATCAAGTTGCCAGCATGTGAATGTTATTTCTTATCCCCGAGCAACCTTCATGGTCGTTTCTCGCTTCTTTCTCCACCAATTTCTCACCAATTCAGATCTTTGGGGGCTCATTTTTGCGGCCTGATGTAACGTAATGACTCGATGGGGCTCGTTCTCTAAGATTGGACACACATCGTTCCCCAGAGCACTCAAGAAGCGCGCGAGCTGGTCCTCAGTGGCCTAATCTGGCCACCTCAATAACAAACCACCTGTGTCTACTATCGTCTTGGAATTTGACTAATGGATATAGGATAGGTAACGTTGACTCCTACCATTTGGATAGCATTTTAAGCTTAAGACTGTTCGGTAATGGCAGACTACAATCCTATTTCACCAAATTTTAGGGGCACATAAAGACGGACTTTGTTAGAGGGGTGAAGGGCGTGTAGGAGACGTTACTTGGGGCTAGAGATCTTCAAGCACATCTCGTTAACATATTGACAGCTTATTTCAGGGTGTGCATGGCCTCAGCAATTCATAGGGCTGGTTGTTCTGTCCAACGGCCTTTCCACCGGTCTTGCTTCGCTAAAAAAGGAAATTGTGTTACAACCCATACACTTTATATGTACCATATGAGTGCATAGAATCATTATTTGGATCCATTGAACGATTGGGAATGCCTTGCAGCGACCGGCTCAAGTGTGAATGAAGGATTTAGTGGGGTGGCCGGATAGCGCGTTTTTGTCCAATGTGCATTTGGGGATGTCATGGAAAAGAAAATTCAGCAAGCTACCACATCGCCAGGAAAAATCGAGGAAATTTCTGTATTCATTCTTAGGATGTATCAATTCACTCCTGACCCCATATACAGGTACTTGCCTGACTCTGTGTGAAGAGAAGTGTTAATTAAGGTCAATGATGACATCAAATGCTATGAACTTTGAACGTTGGACCCAGATATTTGCTTCAATGTTACTGAGGCTGCTGCCCAAAAAATCAGCTCAATGAGATATGCGCTAGGTGGTTCACAGTCATGAGTGTCCAAATGCACATTCAATCCTGCACACAACATATGACCTAAAATTACATTTCGGCACTATATAGGCCCTTTCAAATGAAATACCGCACACAATTAAACCGCCTTCCTGATCTGCACTGATGCGGGAGATCCAGTAAACACGAAATTTCGGAGTCTGATATCTGTGCAAAGTTGGCATGTTCAAAACCCGCGCAAATTTTGTTGGCCGAAAAAACTGTGCAAAGTCCGAGGCTTGGAAATTGCGCAAAGTCGACAGTTCAAAAAACCGTGCAAAGTTGGCAGGTCAAAAAAAAAGAAAGAAGAAAGAAAGTAAAATTGTAAAATCAAACAAAGTGTGCATTAATCACTATTGAGTAGCAGAGTCAATAAGTGTGAATCCAATGGTAATTGCAACTTCAACTGGTGAATATTTCTCGAAATGCAGCTCAAATAGGCTTGTCTGTGAGATACTTCATCAACTCCATGATCACAGTGTCAATTTCCTCTCTCCTCTTCAGATTCTACCTTGTCTCAGATAGAATTCATTGTCAGGTAGAGATAGCTGTCACAGACACCAGGCCATCTATTACCCCATCTCTAATCTGCTTCAGTATCTTGGGAATGTTGCCGAATGGAAGGGGGATATCAGGGTGATGAATCAGGCAAGTAAACCCCCCCCCAGTGTGGAGGGGTCAGATGGCCGGCGTGTGGAAATCCATCCACATGCTGCTTTTGGCTTTACCTGTGCTCCATTTTTATCTTTGGTCTGATCATTGTTTGTATCATAAATATTGCCACTTCATCAAATCTTACACCCATACCATGATATCTGCAACCAGTGCAGGGCTCTTGCCCAGAGATAGCATCAAAGTTCCTCACCCATTACTTCTGTAAAGTCACCAGTGGGCAGTTTAGCCACCAAACCCCTAGAATCACGCATTACGGCTTCACCTTGAACACTCAGTATTTCACCATTTTTGTACTCTGTTTTTCTTCTGTTTTCGCACCCTACAGCTCGGAATTATATTCTATATTTATTCCCCATCGTTCGTTCAACCTCTACCCGGATCGCCGACCCGTTTCAAGAACCTATGTCTCGGGCATTTTCCCCTTCCACACCAGCATTCCCTTTCCCAGCTATAATTGCATGTTCCCCTTCTCTTACAGTACTGGAACAACAAATTTTGGACATTTCAAGGCAAGTTGAGCACAATGTTTCCGTACCTTATCCTTGGTCTAGATCAAATAGTAGCATCCAGTCTCCTGAAGTTGACTGAGGGTACAAAGGGCTAAGCCTGAATAGGAACACTTAATGAGAGACAAGACATACCTTCACTTCGCTCTGGAATAAGTGTAAGTTGTGACATGTTGAACTTCTACTAACTGACATTTTAAAGATGACCGAAGTCCCAAGGATAATGGTGGACAGATCCACTAACTGGGCAAAATGTTTGTCTCAGAGTCTTTTTTGGTACTGCAGGCCAATTTCTAGAGGTTGAAGATGCTTCGAGACATGACTTCGCAAAATGAAATGTTGGAAATGAGTTAAGGAGGCCCTACAAATATTTTCGGAATTTGATCACCTCATACTGCTTTGATATCCCTTCATTTGTGTTTCAACAGCAGATACCCAGTTTTTGCAACTTAACCAATAGTTTCTTTCAGAACAATCTGAATTAGCCAAGTTGTAGTTTGGGATGTGAAGATCCATTATGCAAAAAAAAATTATACATAAATATACAGGCATTGGGACACTATAGAGCTCATGAAATGGCTTAAAGAGGCCAAAATGACAAACACCGGTATGTCTCGTGTACTCAATGGGATCTAACTAACTTATGCATGTGGTACAGATTTAATTCTATCACATCTACATCAACCAGCAAAGTGCAGCAGCACATCAACGTGTATTTGAAGAAATGACACAGGGAAATCTCTCAAATGGTGACACCTCCATGCAGCCAGCCTACACTCTAGGGCCAAAATAATATTTTCAATAACATTATTTGCCTCAATGTTTAGGATCTGGCCTATCATGTAAGGAATGGGAATTTTTAGAACAATACTGCCTATAGTCCCTAGGAGCGCCTAGATGGAATATTATTTGTTCTATGCTAGGGGGTGGCTGTTCATCTGTATGCAATCTAATATTATACTTACCAGGTGCCTGCATCTGGCTAATGAGCAGAAAAATATTTTGGAACATAGCAGCTTGGACTTGGCTGCATGGAGGATAATATTATCTGCCCTATGTAACTGGACTTGGCCAATCAATGGCTCAGCAGCCATAATATTATTCTGTCTAGCCATGCAGGCTTGGCTGATCCAGAGAGATAATATTCTACAGGCAAGACTTCTGGGTTCAGCTGCACAATACAGAAATATTCTTGGCCCTAGATACATGGGCTTGGCTGAACAACCATTTAGGAACTAAAATATTATTTTGCCTAGTCACTTGGGTGCAGGCCATCAGCAACAAAAATATTGTATGGTCCAGAAAGCTGGTTTCAGCCACACAGTGGAAGAATATCATTCACCCTACATTCCTGGGCTCCACTGAACCAGCTTTCAGCAGCTATATAATATTCATCCTACCCACCTGGCTTCAGCTAATCTAGTAGAGTAAGCCATCTGACACCAAACATTATTAGCCCCAGATACATTGGTCTAGCTGATCAGTGTCTGAGCAGCTATAATATTATTTTTCTCAGCCACCTAGCCTTGGCCAATCCATTGAAATAATATTCCCCAGGCTAAAGGGCTGTGTCTGGCCACACAGTACAGGAATATTATTTGCCCTGCATGCTTGGGCTCAGCTGAACAGGCTTTCAGCTTCTGTAACATTGCCTGACTATCTGGCTCCAGCCAATCCACTTGAATAATAATTCTATAGTCTTGATCCCTGGGTTTGGCCACACAGTTGAGGAATATTATCTGCCCCAGATTCCAGGGCTCAGCCTGTTGGCCATAATATTATTTTGCCTGAACAGTTGAATTTAGCCGATCAACCGTCTGACACACAACCCATGAAATAAAAAACACAGCTTTAGTAGGGGTTGAACTCAAGACCTCCTGAAAAATCTGCTCTCAACAAAGAACAGAAAAATACCACTACACCAGGGAACCAGTAGCTTTAGCAGCATTAATGACACACACATGCTGTCCCAACATCACCTACAATTTAGTCTATTTTGCACACCTGTCAGTGTTAAATTAGCTGTCATTTTTCGCCAGCTGTGGGAATTTGTTTTGCATTTTGTGCAACAACCAGGGGCCTTTTCCCAGAACCGTCAATACAGTCAAAGAGCCCTCAGCAAGCTCTATAACTTTGATTTCACCCATATTTTTAGACATGAACCACCAACTTCCTTTTTTGGCCACTACTTACGGCTCAGCTCCATGGACATAAGTAAAGATTACATAGAGCTAAGCCATAAGTAAAGATCAAGTGTGATATTGTCCTTCTATGCATTTTGATCTCATTCACTCTGCATAACAGATTTAGAATAGAGGGAAAGAGTTCAACAAACATTCCACTGCTCTTGCCAATGTCTGGACCACAAAATTGTGCCAATATATGGCTTGAAGCTTCAGAATGTCACATGACATCTTTCACCTATTTGGTGAATAGGGCACTATCAAGAGCAGCTACTGCAAAATAAACACTCAAAATGAAAAGAGACACAATGAAAGATCAATACTGAAGTATTTCATTCAAATCGACAGGGGGTGTGACGCGTGACCCGATTTACCTATTCGACATTTCGACAGCGGCCGGAATTTTGCGTGACACCTGCCAAAATTTCGACAGTCGTACAGAAATTTTAACTTTTTTCATCACTGGGGGGGAGCCATTTGTGACGGCTTGGAGGTTCGACAAAACGCTTCGTGACGCGTGACCTCGACCAAATTTCGACATCGACAGAGGGGTCCGTGACCCGTGACTGTCGATTTGAATGAAATACCTCAGTATTCAACTGTATTCTAAGAGTTTGGCGAAGTTTTAGGTGAATAGTATTTCTGAGTGCATGAATTAAACAACAGTATTGAGTGCACTCAGTCCACATGGATGGAAACACCATCTGGTCAAATCTTGCTCAAATCCTTCAAATAAAGTGTAATATCTGTCTTTCATCATGTTTGTTCACCAAGAGCAGCAAAGAAAAATCCACAGCTTTTGCACAATGCACAAAAGCCATGCACCTTTTGTGCAACCTATCTATTAACTGGTATTAGCCTGGAACGGTTGTGGTTTGATTTTGTGTAAGCGAGCAATACTGTCCAAGGCATCTCGGGAACAAATTTTGTTGAAAGACAGGTTTCAGTGCCGGAAATTTTATCCAGTAGAATATTGCAGAAGATCAATGATAATATTACTCGGGCATCTCGTTTATTCTTGTTCAACTTGAAGCATTCTGCCTCGCGAACACTGCCAGGTTTGAGCTAATAGGGAATCTCAGTGCCGCATTTGTTCTTGATTTTTTTTAATGCCGGTACAGTGTTTTGGCGTTCCTTTACACACTTGCATTCCTTTACACACCCTGGAAGTTGGCAACATCCTGGTAAATTTGGACCAAATATGTTTCATACATGACATTTGGACCATATATAGCTGCCTCCTTTTGGGCATGAGAAATAGCCAAGAACTGAATGAAAAGAGTGACATCAAAATCATTCAAATTTGGTCAAATCCACCTTCGGTCCTTTACACACCCTAATAAACCTATTCACTGAGCCTCTAAATTCCCAAGAATATTAGGAAACACTGAAAATATGCTACAAAAAGGTTCTGTCTCATCAGATTTTAGATAAACGTCCCTGGTGAAGCAGTGCCGTATTGATCTGTTGTTCTCACGCCACCTGAAATGGGCATAATGCAGAGGGATGTTATTTAATGTGGTTAAGATACAAAGGTCAAGTTGTATGACATTGTTGTACACCCTACACCCAGCCACCACAAGAGCCACAGCCACTGGCTACCGCATGCCCAATCAGCCACCGGGTGGCTCCCGGTGGCTACCGCAAACTCTCTATTTATACTACTTGCGCCAGAAGATAAGAAAGAATTGAAAGAAAATGAATGCTGAGAGTGAGAACTCATCTTCGATTTGCCGTTGCTAGAAGACACAGCTAGACTGCGATTGTCCCTGTTTGGTTTTTGCACAAATTTCAACTCAAGAAAGGTACAGTCTCAAGGCATTCATTTTCTGTTCAATTCAGCAAGGAAATTGGGTGCAAATGCAAAATATAACCTTCAGAAATATTAATATGCAACTGGCACCATTTATGAAGAGAAGATGATGCAAAGATATACACTGAGGTGTCCGAGAAATGTTATTGACAAGTCAATTTATTCTACTAGTTGCATGCTCTAGATTGAGTGGAATATTGTGGAGTTTGTGCCTAGTCCAAGATTCTCTGATGCATCTGTGGTAGAGTAAAAGTCTTCTCAGTGAACTGTTACAGGAAATGACACGTCAGATATTTTCTGACCAAGTCCAAGCTTAAGCTGATGCTGCACAGTCGGCCATATTTTTTGCAATTCTGGGTGGCAGGATACCAATTTGAAGTGTTCTCCCTCTCTGCAGTGCTAGTCCAGCTTTGCACCCTATGGCTATTTGGCTACTGAATGCAGTGATTGTCCCCTCACTTGCCGCCAGAAATCTCTCCCCCGTCCCTCCGCTCTACTTCCTGCTCCCAACATCTGCCCTCCGACGCTGCAGCCACCCGCGATGCCCGCTCGCAACAATTGCGTAGCCTCCATACTCAATTCCCGAAAGCTCCGCCGACGTTTTGTGGACCTCGGGTTCTCATCTTCGCGCTCCTGCATTACCATTATATCTGACAAGAAATTCCAACCACTCGCTGCCTCGCAATCGCCGACCAAGACCTGTGGGAGTCCGTCCCCTACTCAGAAATGTATTCGGAGCTGCCACGCCGTCCGCGGCCCGAGAACTTTTAACATAAGATCTTACACTGGGCGGTATTCAGTCATCGAATGTCTCTTCAAAGTGACTCTCCACCCACCCTCACCCGACAGGAGGCCCGACGAGTCAAAAACCGGGAGGCAGCAGCCGTCAGCCGGACGCGCAAGCGCACAGAGCTCGAATCTTTGGAACAGTGCGTAGCATCTTCCTGTGCCAGTAAAGTTACCTCGCTAACTGGCTATAGTCGTGTCTCGGAGCTCGAAGAGCAGAATATCCGTATAACTACCTTGGTCCAGGATCTTCGTCACATGATGCAGCAGCTTCGTGCGCAGTGCCACCTCTCCGGAGAGCAAGAACAAACTGGCCGCTGCGACTTCTCAGTCAAATTCTCTGAACCTCTCTTCTCCCCCTTCGGAGTAGGAGGTAATACCGGCCCTGGGACATCGGAGACGTGTCCTGAGTTTCGCAGGTCAGCCAATGATCCATTTTTCGGCATTGGTTCCCCGACTCTCTCGTCGGAGGCGTTTTCATCCTTGAGATTTGACGAACCCGGCGTGGACTTCAGCGAACAAAAGTGACCTTGAATATGCATTAGATGATCTTTGTGCCCAAGGCCCAAGGCGTACATATCCTTTACGCAGGCGCAGTTTCGAGGAAATTTTCCGATAATTTCATTTTGCCGGAAATGGTTTAAGAAAAAAAAAATGATTATGACCGTTCCATTTGTCTACATGTTCAGCTGCATATGATAAATGACTTGGATTAGGCCTCTCCGAGGCGGTAGCTGAACCTTTAGGAATATATCATTGTCTTTACTTGTCATTTTCTCCGAGCCAATAGACGCCGGGGGCGCTCAGAAAAAAATCAGGATAAGTTATCACAACCACCCAAAAAGGAAGGCGTAATCAAGCTAGACAATAGCAAAATATTCGTAAAACAGGAGGTATTAATTTCCTCTTGATTGAACAACTGTAAATTATCTAATTTAGGTAAGCATCATACCCACCACTTTGCTAATATTTGCACTCGGAAAAGTCTCGTCTAAGGTCATCACAGACCGTGACTGAACTCTGGTTCTTACCACCACGACTTGAGACGCTCGAGAGTTTAAATGCAGTCTGAAGCCCTTTCATCACCCAGTCCAGAGAAATAGAACTCATAGCATTGCCGTCAAAATGGCAGAGATGGGCGTATCACAGAATGTAGCTGCAGAGGACATGGAGGGCAGAAGGGAGGGCACAGAGGGCGGAAGCTTAGACGGAAGCGACGTTCTTCGTCCTCCGATCATCGTGCAATGATGGCTTGATCTCAGTCCTTGGAATACTCCGTGATGTTGACAGATTGCGGCAGAACATAAACAAGATTGACAAATCAACAATGTGAGCCGAAATGACCAATGGTATAAATTGAGATTTCAAGGCACCACTAACGGTCTTGACGATTCAGGGAGCAATGGGACACTCTATGTATCAATTTCCGGTAAATACCCTGACCAATATCTTTCTTTTTGGTCAATATTTTATGGAATTATTCCATGACTAACTCTATATGAGTAAAACATGTTTGGCCTTATTGTGAAAGTGCAATCAATCCGGTAGCCAAACCTAAAGGTTCAGCAAAGAGGGGTTGGAGCAGAACTGAACTGAACTGCACTGATTTCTATTGTTGCTGTACCTGACCCTTGGGCTACACATATGCAAATTGGTGCAGAATTGAGTGAGAAATGACCTTAGATATATGGTATGTTCAAGTTGTTTTTCCTTATTATATTTTAAATGGTGTCATTACTTTTTCAAGCAGCTGTGATTGAAACAAAATTCACTTACAGCTGTTTGCAGAGTGAATGGCACTTCATCTATTTTAAATAAGAAAGAGCAAATAAAACACATTGGAATTGGTGTTCATGGAATGTTAAATCCCTTGAGTTATAGACGTTGTTCCGACGACCTCGAAACCTATACTAATCTTCTAGAATAATTCGTCCGCAATTAGTGATGTGAAGGAAAATGCGAAAATGAATTTCATTTCTCCATTTGGTACTGAGGGGTTTGTTCCTGTTCAACACCTCCTAGGAGGGTGGGCACTTGTTCAAACGCTTTGAATTTTTAGGATGGAAGGCTTACATGCATTATAGAGAGGGTGATGTAGCCAGAATTACGCCTTTTCTCTCCATTGAGTCACTATTGGCTCGGAAGTAATCTTTCGATTGAAATTGTTGAACTCACTATAACTTTCTCAATCCTCAACCAAATTCGAAACTAGAATTACACAGGACCTCAAATTTGATATCTCCTCCAGGCTATATGCTTGAATTGTTCAAAAACACACACGGAAAAACTATATCCGGCAACCAAGAAGGAACCAGCCCGAAGAAGGCTCAGGACTCCAGCGATGACGCTGATGTTCCCTCGGACCCCGAGCCCCTGGCGAAGAAGCCAAAGCAGCCAAAAAATGTGCACAATTTACTGCTACTTCTTTTCAATCTCACAGTGTAAATTGAGGTCTAGAGAAGAAAGGAAACATCATGGAGTATGACGAGGATGACAACGAAATCAAAGCTGTGATTGGTATGTTTTTTGTCACGCTCACTCTAATTGAAATTTTTCTATGTGTGTTTTTGGACATATAACCTGGAGGAGACATTGAATGTGATATCCTGTGTAGTTTCAGGTTCAAATTTGGTTGAGGATTGAAGAAGTTATAGTGAGTTCAACAATTTCAATTGAAAGATTACTCTCCCTCCTAAAAATTCAGTGTTTTTGAACAAGTGCCCACCCTCCTAGGTGTTGAACAGAAATAAACCCCTCTGTACCAAATGGAGAAATGAAATTCATTTTCGCATTTTCCTTTACATCATTAGTTGCGGACGAATTATTCTGGAAGATTGGTATAGGTTTCAAGGTAGTCGGTGAAACGGTGCACTTGGGTGCAGCCGTGAAATCAAAAGATATCAAACTTGAGAGCGCAGTGACCAAGTCACTAATTCTACCCAAATCCAACATCTAATATCACAACTCCAAACCAATACGCAGTGTGTTTGTGAGTTCAGGGAAGTAGGGTACGTATCACCCTTCAAGATTGTGATGTGGAATGTCTAAGTATCACAGATTGCAAGATGTCTGGTTCAGAGCGCAATTGCTTGGGTAGTACAACTTCTAACCACACAGGACAGGGAGTAGCAGGAAGAGATAGCAACGTTGGAATTGAAGTTGAAGAGCACCAGCGGCTAGTCTAAATCTGTGCTAAAGGATAGCAGCAACTGGACAAACAGGCTTTCAAGGTGTACAACTTCTTATCCAACTTAAGCCAGACTCTGCGGTCTCCGCTCTCAAGGTCGGACTCTAAGGTCTCTGGTTCAAAAGCTGACAAGGAAATGTAGTGTTCAGATGGCTCAGGCTTAGCGGGCACTCAGCTCTTACACTGACGACTAGATTTCAACTTTGACAACTTAAGACTTCTGTTATTTCTGTTCAAGATTTCTAATCCCTCAGTTCTAATCTCAAGAATCCACTATATTCCCTGTCTAGTGGGCAGATAGTTGACTGCCTATACACACGAATCTATGTAGCTTTTATACAATTGAAGAAAACACTTAAGGAGATAAAAGGAACTATAGGAACAAACTGCGAGTCCTCCTCTGACAGGTGAACGGCCAATAGTGTTCAAGGAATTGTGAATGTGGGTATAGTAGCCTCCCGTTGGAGATGAACTGCATGCTGCCAAGGTATTGCACCAGAATGGCATACTAGTTGCCAGGTTACTTCGGGGAGTACTGGCCGCAACTGCTTTCTAATGATCCACTTGATGATCCGACTAACCGCAACTCGGAAGTCGGACCATCCAGCTGCTTCATTAAGATATTTCTATTACCCCAGGAACTCTAATATTCTTAGTGCTTCTATAAGACCGACTTGAGCCCATATCCTAGTCTTAGAGGACTAGCAACAAGTCTTCAATAAATCTGGAATAGGTTTCAGAGTAACGGGAAGTCGGTCCTTAAGCCGCACCTATCCCCGTCAGTCCACATGGCTGACTGATGCTTGGCAACACCTAAGCCAATATCACAAGGATGTCTATGAGATCGACAACTGACTTGTACTGGCCCATAATCAAGTCTAGGGGACTCACCGCCAGTCAGGTCAAAGCCTCTCTAGCCTTTGCATAGTGGAAAGCTATCTTTCTATCCAGGTCTGTTGAGTTGAGGGAGTAGCCACAAGTCCCGAGACATAGCGACGATCTGGAACACTGAACAACCACAGTCTGATTGACTACCGGGGAGTCAACCTCTGGTTCAGTAATGAGTTATTTGTAACTCGGGACTCCAACCGTGTGCTCATCAGACAAGGTATGTCAAGCATTCAACTTAACTGAGAAGTCCAAAGGACTCCCTGCTAGTTGAACATCTGATCTATTTCAAGTATTTCTGAGTCTCTGCATGAGCTGCAGTCAACCAAAGATATAGTTGTTCCTCATGGTCACCTCCAGCACTCAAGGAAGTAGTTTACCACTAGTTCCTGGAGCCCAATAGTGTAGATCTAATATAACAGAACTTGGTGCTGTTCAGGCAATCTTGTTAAGTTAACCAGTCTTTATGGTAGCCTATTGGCTTTCGGCCATCAACAGTGTAACTTACCACTCTGAGGAGAGTGTAAGTTCTATTTCCTAACCTCACTTGTTCCCATTAATAATAGTTCAAATTTGAATAAAAACTAGGTGTTTTTATGTGTGCTTTGGTGCACGCCTTATCATCGGACCAAAAGTCAGCGACTTATGTGGGAATCAGTTGGCGTGACGAAAAATTTCTGTTTTGGGAAATTTTTTGTTCGTGCCCTAGGTTCCGACATTAACTGTAATGGTGTTGAACGATTTGGGCCAAATAGCGGCGTGTTCACTTTGTTCCAGGGAGAGCGAAAGGTGGTAATTGACTATGTGATTTGGTCTCAAGTCCCTTTACCCCAAAAATCACTGCCTTCAATATTCTTCCACGGGAATCGACCTTCGACCACGAACTGAAGGTTAACCCGAGTTTTCTTAATCTGGCGGCTAGAACACACCCAAAGAAGGGGGAGTGTAAAGATGTTGTTTTGTCAGAAGAGACTGAATTAGACAAATTGCTCAGTCAAACGCTCAACGCCTGAAAATAAAAATCCAAGAAAACCCTCAATTTTTTGGTTCACTCTACTTCAACACATACCCTGTTTTTGTTGCCATCTGTGGTGTATCAAAGAATGCAGGTAAGCATACAGCCTCTGCTGAGTCTTCAGCATACTTTAGACTGGATTCGGGGCTCAATCGCTGGGTTCACGTATGGGGCAATCCTACCAACACCTGTGCCGACCTAGTTGCTCTCCTGCTTGAACTTGAGATCGCCCCAGAACGAAAAGTCTCCATGTCTCCACTCAGTCAGAATATGCTATTCACTCAATTAATTACCATGCATCTCGCAATGCCGCCTGCAGATGGACCTGCGCAAACGGTGATATGATGGAGTCCGTTATTGAAGTAATTAAATCACAATCGGTGATGAGCACTGCTCCTCACTGAGCCCAGAATTACTTCATTTACTTCACTTCCTCATGGTTTCCTTAGATCCCCGTATCTCCGACACCTCTGTACCTGAGGATTGTTCCTGTCACGGGTTCAGTTGTTGCCTTCATTTACACGGCATTATTGTCTTGAAGTCTGGAGTCATAGCACGTACAGCCTTCAGGTCTGCCCCTGCCCCTGTCCCCTTTATTTATCTTATTTCTACTATATGTGCTTCACTTCCCTGTATTTCTTTTATCACGCTATTAGACCGCTTTTGCCCCCAGATCTTGTATGCCACCTTAGTCCTTCGTCGCCATCTTGATGCTCGCTCTCGCCTTGTCCCTCGTCGTCCACACTCTCGGCTTATTCTATTTCTTCATCGCACCCGTCTCCGCTCACCGTTCCACTGCCAACACCTCATATTCCCCATTTCCAACCTTTTCCCACCAGCTGAGCTCTGAGGATGGTTTGACCAACTCACACTTATTTTGTCTTACGATTGCCCTGGGAGTTGCTTGCTTGATTTATTCAGCTCGCGCTCTCAGATGTGCTGTATGCACGTCATCGGTGCCCCTCTACCTAGTCCATATCAAGAAGGAGGTCCACACTCATTTTTCTGCTGCTAAACGCCCTGCAAAAACTGCACTGAACTTGCCTCGTCCAGCCGACCCAGGAAACATCGATCTTCTCCAAATGCAACGCTTCACGATGCAATCGCTTCAAGTTGAAAAAGTTACGGCCGGCATACCTGATGATTCGGGTTTGAGCGCTGCGGTAATCATACCCTCGTAAGGTCCTACCTTTCCCGCAAGCCATAGAATTAAATCGCACAAAGATTTTGGAAGCACCGTCAGCTCGCAAATTCTGGAGGAAATTTAAACGACTTATCGACCCGGCTCTAAACCCAATCTCGGTGACGACGGATAGCCGCAAGGAGGTACTTGAGAAAAGACTTAACCCCCCCTACAACCCTTCCTACGTCGTTTGACGCTGTATCAGGTTGTATAAATGCTCTTCATTTATTGATATTGATATACAATTTTCGCTCGTCTGCCCTCCACTTTACGCTGTTCCCAAGCTCTCTGCCCCTCCTATGTACTCCAAACATCGCCCCCGCTGCTTATTTGTGCCACCCTTTTATCTTCTCTTCACGGGGTTTTCCGAGGTCTGTCTGCCGGCCGTCAAAGCCTTCTGTCATCTTTGATTTTGCCACAGCTTCACTGTGGTCCGGCAACCGATCAATCAGGTCACTGAGACCCTCTGACTCGGGAAGCTTGGGATTTGCGGACATGAGGATGGTTGAATGACTCGGAGTCTAGCATACTGATTCTCCACCTTGTCTTTTATATGGATTCATCAGCCCAACGGTGGTCAACGTGCAACTTTTTCCGGATTACAATTTTGTCAACAGATCCACTGAGACAGTTTTTATGGTTTGCCCTCCAGGGCGGGTGGCATAAGACAGCGGTAAACAATATACCCACATTTTCGAATGATTTGCCATCGTGGTTTTGCGGAACGCCGAGGAAATTTTCGCAGTAGTCTCTCGTAGACAGATGCTCTTTAACCGACATACCGCCAACGCAGTTGGTCTTCGATCCCGATTCGGGGATCTCGCGCAGTTTCAGCGATCTGTAGCGTTTCTGCCCATGCCGTCACGGGCACGGCCCGTGGCTCGACGGCCCGTCAATGAGTTCTCCAGATCTTCAAATGGACGGGACGGTTGACGGCACGGCCGTAACGGGTGGACGGGTTGAGAACGTCCTTGGAACCTCAATTTCCTTGACAGTTCGGAAAAGAATATTAGCTTCTTGCGTAACCTCCGGGGTTGAAAATATAAGTCAATGCATTTTTAGAGGGCAAACCAACCCACCTGAACCTGCGAGACTGAAAATTGACTTTGGGATTAACCTCGAGTTGGTTTATGACTCTGTCTCATACCTGAAATGCTGCTTTTGAATGACAAACCCTTCAATAAACTAAGATAAAGATATAAAAACTCGCGACAGAGGCAAGTGGATGAGTTTCCAAAGGAGAAATGAGGCTCGGCAATGCCCGGAGGATGGTCATCGAGTCGACATGGTGGGCTACAAGGTTTAGTTCGGGCAGGGAATTGGCACAAGGTATTAGTGAGGTGAAGAAAAAGCTGCTCTTTGTGAGTTTCAAGGCAAATTGAGGTGAAGAATTGCAAACTTGTAGAGGTACTCTAGGCTTGTGGCCACCCTGCATACAAAGAACAACAAGTTTAGTGAGCACATTGCCATACACTGCCAGCTGTCTTCGCGCCGGAATTCTGCAGAATTCACGTGCTGTTAGAAACTTACAACCCTGTTTGTGGAAATTCAGTGGCCCTCCACTATCTTTACACAGGAGAACGACGCCGCGGAAATCCGGCACATCAATCCGTTGATTTCCAGACTTCAACAACAGTTTGTCGCCTCTCTTTTCTCCCCCCATCATCTCTTCCAAGTTGTAAGGAGGTTACATTCCTCTTCTACATATTCAATTGCGGGTGGCAAATACTGGGCTGGGTGAAAATGCCGTGACTGCCACGGTACTGCCGCGCACTGACGCGCATCGACGCGGCATTGACGCGGCGGTGGCTGTGTCATTGCCGCCGTGTGGGGGAGAAGTGCCGCGCACCCTCTCTTTCCTTCCACACGGCTTCCTAGATCTCAATTCGACTTGTCCAGAGTTTTTACAGTCTAAATGCATTGTTTTGGTCTTAAAACTTGGCCCGAAAGCATTTCCACAGGTACAGCACATTTGATCCCAATCTTTGACTAAAGTCGTGTTATCAGGCGTATTTGGGCCTAAAGCAGGATTTACCAGACCCCGAGACAACTTAAATTTAAATATATATTATAAGAGGCACGATCCATCTTCATGGTTACGGTGTTACAGAGCAGTGACATCAATTGACCAGTTATACTTACGAGTCTTCACTCCATGCAGGCAGGTGCCGCGCAACTTCTCTTTCCGTCTATGCGCACTGCTGGCACTCTGAAAATCGTGTCTTGAGGTTTTTCAATTCACACACATCGTTAACCTTCAAAATTCCATTGCAGACACAAAGTTATGGGTGGATTGCAGAGCACTGCTTTGAGCAGACAGTCGCTCTGAATGGAATTTCAGGCCAGGGGATTGATAGAAACTGCCCCTCGCATTTTTGGCCAGTTAAACATGTTATTTCCTCAGGGCTTCGAATCAGACCAAGTTGAAAGCTATGGACACTCAATTCTCCAGTGAATTCAACCTTCTCTATAAGACAAGCCGTCACTGGGTGGACTCCATTTGGTAACTCTAATTGAAGAATTTCAAATTCGGAAATAATGAGCTCATAAAGGTGATGCGGGAGTCAGAGTGAACTGCCGCAATACCGACTCGATTCCCCAGCGCTTGATGCAGATTGTAAAGTATTTATCCAGGGATTGTACATTGAAATGATGAAGAACGATCCAAAGGTGAAGACCCGAGATTTAATTGTTGTGGTCGCATAGGCATGCCCGAGATCCCAGTGATGTGGTTGAATTTCAGCCCTACACTGGCATTAATGTGACAAGAACATGGCTATTTGAGTCATACCATTGGAACTTGAGTTTCAATGTTCATTATTCAACCTGTACCGGTTATTTCAAAATCAGTAGAGATTTCTATCAATCTGCTTTACTGCTCACTTGAATGATACATGTCATACTGACCACTATTTTTTGTTGCTAGACCTGAGACGCAATTGTAGCTGCAATTTCAACTGATTTTCCCAGTGCAATAAGTAACTTTGGTTAGAACCGTGTTCTGTAAGGACATACTGCGAACGAGGTACCAAGCTGCGAAGTCATTAGTCAGATTCAATGCCACCACATTAACTCAATCCCACTGCAAAGGCAGAATTCACTTGCAGCAACACTTCAAAAACCCAAATCCCCTGCTCAAAATTTTCTGAGGATAACCTGACTGATGCGGATGCGTGCAACATTAACGCAAAGGTGATGTGTCCGATGCACGCTCTTTATAGAATGCCCCTCAACGCCTGCACATGACAACACTCTGCCTGGTTAATTGCCGGCCAGTGATACACTTGTCATAACGTCAAAGCCAAATAATACTGGTTCCTCTGGCGTACTGAACACCTCAAACCTTTTCAGTATTGCCTTGTGGGTGTCATGCATGGTCTTAAACATCTTTGCCTCCATTCTATCTGCCCATGAATCTGTTCATTGGATTGTACTCCAGCGCGGTGTGATGTCCGAGATGCCCGAGCAATAGTTGAACCTGAGTTCAACCCGGTGATGTCTGGGCACACATAGTTCTTTCTCCAACTGTGACTTACTGATAGATATACTTGATTGATTGAACCCAGAATATTATTCCCTGTCTGTTGAAAATGGCCCAAAATGATAATCGTGCACCGACATCAAGACAGGGCTGGTGAATAGAGAACCGTCTGCAATTTGATCATTGCATTACATAGTCGTCAAATCGATAAACAGCTAAGGTTCTTGCAAGGTATAAAGGCAAATAGCCCAAATCAAACCACAACAGTCAACAGTGCGGCAAAAAACCGAACCTAACCGGACTTCGGCAACACTAGAGTTGACTGATGATGAAAAAAGAGATTTGTAAGTCATAAGACATAAGCAGACTCACCAGCTCAGGCATCGACACCTGGGACGGTTGTACACTGGGCGGTTCAATACGGGTCCATAAGGCTCCAATCATTTCGTTTTTGTTTACGGTTGGGCCTACACTAAACGGAAACGAAAATACATGGTTCGTAAACAGTTTAAATTAATTTAAACGGTAAATTTACAGTCTGAAATTCATCGAGCTGCCGTGCAGCGGGCTGCTGCTACTAAAAATATAGTATGATTGGCAGCGGGGGGGTGGTGAGAACAATGGCCTCACAGCTCTGGCGGGGGTAGGAAGGTATGGGCAGCCACAAAAACGCCGTCACACATGTCCCATGGTGTGTCATGGATGGACGAGGGCAGGCCTGCAGGGTGGTACGTAGTGATGAGAATGACGCTGTCATAGTTCAGGAAAGCATGGACAAGGGCACGCGAGGCAGGAGCAGCGCCATTTCCAAGTATCAGACCGTTATATGTTCTAACAGCAAACGTGAGGATCAATGGGGGGCAGAGTGATGGATGGAGACGTGAGGGGAGCGCATTGTGGTCTGACTTCTGGTATAGCAGCTGTCAACTTGCCGTCGTCGTTGCCGCATCTCCTCTGCCATACTGCCGCCATCAAATTCCCAAATTAGGATTCCAAATTGAAGAACATTCAAGACCGCTATCCCATATTGGCGTCACAGCTCGGACAATTTGATCGGACGAAAATTGGCCTTGGACGCAAGGGTTCACAGGTTGGGTATGCGGGCTCATCTGCCGCTCAGAAAAAAGGGATTTGTTTAATTTTTTTTTTTTTTTTTTTTCCTAGGCTGAGGCCCAAACTAAACGAAAATAAAAACGGTTGTTACCGTTTAAAATGTTTAAAAGGAAAACGGTTGGAGCCTTAATACGGTTCCCATACCGTACGCGCCGGTGCCGCGCTCAGATACGGTACGAGCACCAGCCATCCGTACCAAATATACAGCCGTACCGCATACGGCCGTCTAGCATTTACTGTGCAATTTCATTCCCTAGCGGCATTCATGCGGTCCTTTCGGACAAGGCGGTATCGAAATACGAAACCTCCAAAAAATCCGAACCCCGAACCTGACCTGTGGTCCCGTTCGCCCAAATCTTCCGAACCCCGAATCCAGTTTAGAAAGGGTTCTGTTCGGGTTCTGAACACGTTCGCATCTGAATGAACTGCAAAAAATTTGAAACACATTTTCTGCTAGATTTCTGCGCTCCACAGCATACCACACCATTGCAAAGCAGATTTATGTACTCAGTGAGCTCATTGCATGAGCCAACGGCTGCAAAATCACTTACCTGAACCTCCAGCGGCATCCGAAAATTCCCCATTGCAGCTCAGTGCTGGGTTTAAAAGTTTCCCAGCCATCATAAGTCATGATATCATTTGATTTCAAACACCGTTAATCCAGGTCAGTATTGAACGAACCTTGCGGACCTTGGAAATATATTTCGTCACCGCCATCGCCAGTCGATGCCTCGAGAAGTGGACGGCTCGGCCAAAGAATACACTGCAGAACTATATTTTCAGCTTTGCAGTTTATAAAAAGACTTCGAGTTATCATTTTTCTCTGATATTTTTACAGTAACATCTTGGGCTCGAACATGTCCGGACAGGTTCGCACAGGTTCGGTAAAATTAAAAAAAAATATTGAACCTCGAACCTGACCCGCGGTTCAGTCCAGTCCTCCCAAAATTTTTGAGCCTCAATTCAGGTCCGGTTCGGGTTCGGTTCAGGTTGGCAACCGGTTCTGAACCCGACGCCGGCAACACTAGGACTGAACTCGAGAGACCGCTAGCAAGAAACAACTACCACTCACAACTATTTCACGGCTGCTCACCCGTATTACGGAAAAAGTGCCCAATTTTTACTTGTCTCTGCTCATTCGTGTAATGCTTTTATACTGTAATATCATTAGAAACTTCAAAACCATTAGCTTTTTTGTAATACCTTTATGAACCCTCCAGAAGGGGCAGAGTCCGATATGGTAACAGATTCCCTCTGGGGCCGGTTTGATCCTGGGTGCACTCTTTTTTTTATTTTATTTTCCTGATCCCTATATCAACATTGCACCACTTTATCAGACTGAATAGATAGTATCCTATCCATCTGAAGTTTTTTTTTTTTTTTTGCAGAGTAGCCAATCTTAACCCCAATATACTGTCTTTGAGTTGGTTGCTGCATTTGATACACCTTCCAAATAAAGTAACTTCACTTAATGCTTTGTGGTTGTTCTTACAACTCAATATGGTGTATTCAGAGTATTTCGAGCCCTAAAGCGCCAAACCTGCCAAAAATGGGTGTGATAACTAATCCGAATTCCGATACTTGTACTCTTTTTCAGTTGGTCACTGTGCTTGATGCACCTTCCAAATAAAGTAATACTACTTAATGGTTTGTGGCTGTTCCTTTGACCCGATATGTCATATTCAGAGTGTTCAGAGTCTTGAAAATCCCAATCCCATGAGAAAAGGGTGTGGTAGCAAATGTGGAACCTGATATACTGTCTCTGAGTTGATTGCTGTGCTTGATCCACCTTCCAAATGAAGTAATGCTTTGCAGCTGTTCATTTTACTTGATATGTCATATTCAGAGTGTTCAAAGTCTTAAAAACCCAAATTCCACGAGAAAAGGGTGTGGTAGCAAGTGTGGAACTCGATATATTGTTTCTAAGTTGGTTGCTGTACTTGATCCACATTCCAAATAAAGTAACAGTATTTAATGCTTTGCAGCTGTTCTTTTGACTTGATATGTGATTTTCAGAATTTTCGGAGTCTTGAAACCCCCACTCCCATGAGAAAAGCATGTGGTAACGAATGTGGAACTTGATATATTGTTTCTGAGTTGATGGCTGCACTTGATCCACCTTCCAAATAAAGTAACACTATTTAATGCTTTGCGGCTGTTCTTTGACTTGATATGTCATATTCAGAATATTCAGACTTTTAAAAACCTAAATCCCATGAGAAAAGGGTGTGGTAACAAATTTGGAACTCGATATACTGTTTCTGGGTTGATGGCTGTGCTTAATGCATCTCCCAAATGAAGAAACACTATTTAATGCTTTGGGGCTGTTCTTTTGGCTTGATATGTCATATTCAGAGTTTTCAGAGTCTTGAGAAACCAAAACCCATGTAAAAAGGGTGTGGTAACAAATGTGGAGCTCAATATACTATTTCTGACTTCATCACTCTGCTTAATCCACCTTCTAAATAAAATAATATTATTCAATGCTTTGGGGTTTGTTCTTTTAACTTGCTGTGTCGTATTCAGAGTACATTACACAATTATGAGTACCTGCTGTGCCCTGCAACGGCTTTACCCCAAGTTACTGCGAGATTTTAGTATGGACTCCCCACCCTCCTCGACTTCCTTACAGATTCGAGGGTCAAGGCAAAAGCGCGTTTAAAGCCGGAAATAGAGCATCAGGTCCGTAAAATGGAGCCCATGCACCCACGCATGCTTTAAGTCAGTCAGGGAGATTCCTATTACAATCCTTGGGTAAGATCCTTAAAAGTCAGCTGGGTGAACTCGATCTGTGCAAGTCACTTCATTGCGAATATCTAGCGACGGGGATTTGACGAAGGTGCCTTTCAAAAGCACACACTCGAGGTTGCCAGGGAATGGATTTAACCACAGTAAATTCGGGCTCTGACAGAATGAAAATTCAATCGGCACAATGTCGCGTTCGCGGAAAGGACAGTTTTCAGACTTGTAGACCCTACACTCAAATATTCCTTCAATTGTGCAAGAACGTGAATGTAATCCAGTTCAAAGAGCCCATGTCCAGGGAAGCAGCGGTTCTGCTTCGAGGCAATAGTTCAATTGAACATTGTTGTTCCCGACAGCAAAAGATGTCCCCATGCCAGGAAGAGTGCTGAGAGTTGAACTGTGTAAAAATACTTCAATAAAGCCAATCTTTGCGCCCGCGAAACGCCTTCGGGCATATTCAATGCCAGGATCGACCTTGAAACTCTCAAAACGCACTGGAACGCATTCATCTGTGACAGCGCGCTCCGCCTCATGGTCGAAAATAATGCGCTAACTCTTTGTCATTCGGCCAGTACTAACGCCTTCAGGTGATACGACTGGTTGTTCAAAAAAAGCACTTTGAAGTCAGCTGAAAGATTCCAACCTCAGCGCATAACGAGAATTGTCCTGTGTAACAATTATGGCAGTCGAGCTCAGCAAATCCGTATGGATATGCATAGAATCGCATGATTCGCCCAGCAGTATCACAAGGCTAGTCTCAGATGGTATTGAGGGAGTGCGCAATGAGACACTGATCCAAGATATCAAGATGAAAATCCCAGATTCATGAGCCATGGGGTTCATTATTAGAATGCACGCCAAGCATTGTGGAAAAACAACGCAGTTCGCATCATGGGTCCGAGTGTAATCTGCAAAAAGACCAGCAAATAGAGCTGTCAGCAGTCTACCTTTGCACTGATAGCCACGAGGCACGACTTGAACCCAGATTAGAACCGTTGGCATATGACACTGCATATGCAGGGGTGGTTCAGGTACTGAACCTGCGAGTGCGCCATGGACGGCGACCATGTAATTCAACTTCTGCCGTTGTATTACACGGCGCACACTCCATTCTGGGGTGTGATCAGAACTATGGGACAATACGAAGCTAAATGCGTCGCAGACTCGCAAGCAGCACTGCAAGGAATCCTTTCCACTACACCGTGTTCAGGACAGTTCAGGGCGATCTGGTACAACAAGCTTGTCTGGGGGGCGATGGTGATTTTCCTGCACCTCGCTATTCTCAACCTCTGGACCCCCGTGCACATCGGTACCCTGGGCAACGAACTCACCGACGAGGTGGCCAAGGAAGCCACAACGAGGGACCCTGACCCGAACCTCTTCATCTTGCTCACCACAGTCAGAAGGCTGATCCACCTCCAAATCCTCAATGCCTGGGAGTCATGCTGGAAGCAGTGAAATGTTGCACCAAAGTGCAGCAGTGAAATCAAATACAAAAGAGTTAGACAAAGTCTACACTCCAATATATCTCAAATCAACCACTAACAACTCCAATGCTTTGTGTGTGTTTGGGGAGGTAGGACAGTCGTATTGTTCTTCAATCTCAATGATTTCTTTAAACCTTTTCCAATTCACATGGTATAGTGCAGTGAAGAATGCCAATAGATTTATTAACCTAGATACTACCCACTGACCTATCTATTTTACATGCAGGGATTTATATTGTACAACACAGCCTTGATAAATGGAACTATTGTAAAGATCCACTCAAACTCCAGGGTTTCCATAGCAGATCACCGCCCGAGGCCACCGACATCAAGCCTGTCATTCATCCTGTTCAGTCTCAAGAAAGCTCCGAGTGGTTTTGAGCTAAAACCGAGACAATTTCCGAGGACTAACAGAGCAGGTTGAATGAACTCCTGTGTCAATGTCAATTTCCATGACATTTCTGACCTTCCAGGACACAGAAAATGGCACCCAGACCCATTCTAGCTGTCCTAAATGATGCCTAGAGGTCCCCAATGGTGTTTAGCTGTCTCCGACCTCAGAAAGCACCCACAAATGCTGAGAGAATTCCCACAGTTACCAATAAGGTACCCTAGTTCCCCTATTGAATGTATCCTCTTCCAAATATTCCTGAGAGCGAAGCAGGAGTTAACCTCTTGGTCTATAGCTGTATAGATATTCCTTCAAATGTCCCATGTGTTTATTTGATGGCCTATGCGTCTATGTCATGCTCAAATGTATTGCACAAATTGTACAACTTGCAGGAGTATTCCCATAGCCAGTGTGATGAATATTATGTTTAAATCTGGTGTTTCAACGCATCCAACAGCCCAGCACTCAGTCCTGGGATAGGCTAGCACCCTACTATATCCTTATTGACAGGTTTTATCAGTTTATTCAACTGCAAGGTCGCAAAATTCGATTATTTCAGGCATGTTCAAATCCATGCCTTATCAGCGATCAAAGACTGGAGGCCCTCTGTGTTACATCGATGACTCCCCCCCCTTCTGTAATCCCCATCACCCAACTCCCTCTCTCAGAAAGTCCCGTCAATCATCTCCCAACTTCACCTCAACGAGTACCACCACAAAGTGGGATTCATACCATCACCCAAGTGCGCCGCCTGTGCTGTGGCCCCTGAGATGCAAGCCCATTACATGCTCGAGTGCCCTGCCTGGGAACCCCAACACCAACCTCTCCATACCGTGGCAAAGAAGGTAGGCATCTTTGACTCCCTCCACCCCCCCACCCCCCCCTGCTCTAACCCGAAGCTCCTCAAAATCTTTGCAAAATTCATGGAAGTGATGGGCCGCTTCAAAGAGTAACATTGTGTGCTCCCTCTCTCACTTTCCTCCCTTTCCCTTTACAGAAGATATGGTATCTTACATTACTTTGCATAATTAATCCCTTATATCTCTCATCTCACCTCTCTGACTGTTGCACAGCCCACCTCTTCCATGACACCCCACTTCCATGATACCTTACTCACAACTGCATAGATATATGACTTACAGCAAGATAAATGAGACATCATCATCATCATCACTTTGGGACAAGACAACTGGGTGGAGAGACCACTGCAGGTATATCTCAAGTATATAGTATATATACAGTACGGGTTTTGGCTATCTTGTTTAGACAGGATGCCGCGGAGTGCCGCCTGTGAGTCGACCACGACAAGGATGTGGTTCTGGTGGTCCTGTAGCGCCTTTGCCGTCGCCGCCAGCAGCCCCTCCATTTTCCTTTCGCACACCTGCCCATCTCCCAACGGGACTATAATCCTCTCCCTCTCCCTCCCGCCCTCAGACTTGTCCGATTGGCTTGGCTAAATGGCTTGTGCCACTTAGCGGAGTTTGAATTTGGCTGGGCGGGCGTGGCGGGCATGGCTTGTGGCGTGGCTTGACTTGTGCTCGCTTAACACCAAACTACTTCACTGTAAGTAATTCGATTATATTTCCTCTGCCATGCTTCCATGCCTTTCTCCTTCATCGGCATCCTCCTACATCCATCCCTGGCTCCCAGGCCACAAACTTTGTCGGCTGCAAACATGACATTGTAATCATCGAGCTTGTGAGCCGTTGACTGCCTCTGGCGAGCAACTTTCCTCGTCTTTCTGGTTGAATATAACTACGTCTCGGCTCCCAGTGTCCTGTGAGCTCAATTCTTTTAATGTAAACCGTATTTCTTCTTTTGCTTAAACACTTCCCCAACACTTCCTGGATTAATGCGACGGAAACCATTCTCGATGCCCCCATTCCCACACTACATTAAAACAGTCATATTGATCCAGGCCAGTACAAGCATTCTAATCTACCCTGCCAACTGAATCTACGATATGAACGAGGGCGCTAAGTCGAGTAGAATATCTTTTTGGACATCTTTGTGCCCATTTTGTTTGCATATTGCTCTCCACTGCCTGATTATCGACATTACCTGTATGTTCCCTCTGGATAAGTAAGGAGCGTATTGTTCTAAACAGCGTAATGCTTTGATTATGATCCCCGCACGAGTACGCCGTGTGGTCGGTCGGGCCTTACTCTCGTGAGTTCTGGTACGTTTTTCCGGTTTTTCGTCCATTTCGTCGTCTCCTTTGTGCTTCGAAACGGTAATCGCCGCACCTTTCCGTTCCTTCGTTGGGTCAAGTCTTGCCTCTTTTGCCGGCTGCTCTGCGTCGATTTCTTCGTTCTCCTCGCGCTTCAACTATAGGGGAACCGAACCGACACCTAGTACTCTTGTTTGGCATTCCTGCTCCGTGAGGTTGAGTAGCGCGGGATAGTCCATTAAACTGATCAATGGATCGTTCAGTCCAGCCTCGAGCTCGGGCGTTAAAGCCAGGCCGAGTGTGTTCACCCAATTAGGGGCTTCTCGACTACGCAGATGCTTTTTCTTCTGCACAAAGCATTTATTGAAGCTGGCAATCACCGGGCGCAAACCATTTTTGTTAGCCAAAACTTAACTCTCGCCAATTTCTCCCTCACTTCCCATACTTAATTTCGCAAACCACGCCCCCGCCCGTTTGATGGCATCAGACAAAATGGCTTGCGCACGCCATTTTGTTTGCAGTGATGAGCAGGGGGAATTAAAAAAAATAGTTCATTGAGTGTATATAACATTGCATGTATGAATTCATGATTTTCAATGGTTTCTACACCCACGCCATCCTGACATTGACTAATTTTTGTCGCAAGCCACGCCCCCGCCCGTTTGATGGCATCAGACAAAATGGCTTGCGCAAGCCATTTTGCTTGCGGCGACTAGGGGCTGAAAATCAGCTATTATTGTGGAGGTCAGTGTTCCATAGAACAATTTAAGTAGCAATATAATGATTTCCAAAGCTTGAATCAAAAAACTCCACCCACACTGGGCACAAGCCACTTCGTCACCAGAATGGCTTGTGATGGCATTTGACATGTTCAACTTTTATCAACCCAGTGCCAATTCAGCAAAATCTCGCTGCAACATGCTAGGAGTTGGCGAACTAGATATAACTGAGATGGTATTGACCTTATTATGGCATGAATTCCTTGACTTCTTGTAACAAGCCATACCCACGCCCATTTTGATGGCATCAGACAAAATGGCTTGCGCAAGCCACTTTATTGACAAAGAAAAAGAATGATTTCCTGGCACATCCTGGGCCTGATAAGGCCCCAAATCAGTAAAATGTGTTCATTAGGACAGTTTAAATCATACAATTGAATATTTACGCCCATTCAGTTGGTTTGCTGGTCAAGACCCTGGTTTAGCCGATGTCAACTTGAGAACCACAACCCCGAGTAAATGTCCATGGGCTTGTTTCACGTCCACTAGAGTATCAAAAGCCTTTTTGCGAAGGGAATCTGTTCAAATTTCAGTTCGAGGTACTGAATACTTGGGTGGTTCAAAAGTCGGGTGAGTTGAACAATATTTTTGTGAATATCTTTGCGGGGTGGACAGTCTATCCATCATTTTTAATACAGGTGGACACTCGGAAGCCTGGTCTATCAGTTGAGCTTCACAAGCCCGCCGGCTTGTGTGTGAGGTATGAGTTGCCCTCATCATTATTCATGGCGACAACGAGCATTTCCCAAATATTAAAATTATGTGACAATTGATGTCCTAGGTACCTGCGGGGGGCACATAGTAATGTATCTGTTACAAAAAATCCAATGCTAGGACCCTACAGGATGTGCTGTGAGCGCAAGCCACTTTGATTTTTTGGCTGATGCCAAGCCGGCAAAATGGCTTGCCAAGCCGACAAAATGGCTTGCAAGCCAAAAAGCCGGGCGTGGGCATGTGATGCCACCAAAATCCACGCCCACGCCCGAAACAAGCCATTCCGCGCTGGCGCAAGCCACTTTTGCAAGCCAAAAAAGTTAACTATCCTCCTGCCCTCAACCCGCACTGCAGATCCACCTGCCCGTCCATCCAGTAGCGATCCGTCCGTGTACCAGGTAGCCAAGGTTCTCCTCTTATCCGCTAGAGCGACACGCAGCGCGCGTAATGCGCCGTCCTTCTCGGGGATGGTAGTGGTAACTGGAAGGGGGGTTGCCCAGGGCACCGTGTAGACAGGGAGAGTTAGGGGAAGTCAAAGTTGAAGCGGCGAGAGCGATTCGAGAGCGATTCTGAGGTCGATTTTCGATCGATTCTCAGAACAGAATCAATCAAGAATCGACCCCAACTTTGACTGCTCCGATTCTGACCTTGATTTTGGGTACGATTCTATTTACGATTCACAGTAGTGTTGCGATATATATCACATGTTAAATCACAATTCGTTGGCTCAGATAAAAACATACTTGAAGAAGCCTTGAAATAACAAGTCGAGTTACTTCCTCTGGAGGGGCAGGAAGGGCATGAACAAGATAGAAAACCATCTCTCATAAAAAAAACTCTACCTTTATATGTGTGTGAAGGCAAGCGATGAGATTTGAGGCTTTGAAGATATTATGAGGGGAGGAAGGAACTGCATACTACTACTACTATTTGTTGAAGGAGAGCTAGGGTTAGGGTGATTCTGGAACGATTCTGATGCAGTTGCGACTCCAGAGGCGAAACACCGATTCTGACCGATTCTCGATTTACGTCGATTCTCGTCTCAGAATCGGCCTCAGAATCGACCGAGAATCGGCCTCAGAATCGGCTCGTGAATCGACGTCGAAAGTCAACTTTGACTTCCCCTATTGGCTCCATTCCCAGGGTGGGGTCGAACGGTACCTCAACAAGCTCCAGCGCGTCAACAACACGGGGAACCCCGCGCTGCCGAAGTCGTTGGCTGCGCACTGGAACTGTTGGTGGCCACACTATGCCGGGGATGCACTCGACGTAGTGGAAGATCGAGGCAAACTTTGGACTCTTGGGAGGTTTGGCGATGGCGTCGTGGATGAGGGATTGGATGCAGTGGGAGACGGGGAAGGTGAGCCAGCGCGCGATGGTCATGAGAGCGTCGCGTTCGATACGGAGTCGTGCGGAAGCTGCCCGTGATGCAGTGCGCGAGTGACCTGTTCAGCCTCTCGAGTGGTTTCAGGGCGGAAGGGGGAAGAGGGAGGAAGCAGATGATGCCGTAGTCGGCGCGAGGGAGAATCACCGTGCGTACCAGGTCTTGTACTAGCTGCGGTTTCAGGCCCCACGATGAATGCATGACGGCAATCGATGCGTTGAGCGCCCTGGCTCCTGACGTGGCTGGGTACTCGACGTGTGCGCGACCTAAAAGGGAGCGGTCAAGGACGATGCCTACCCACTTGACAGACTCAGACGGTGTGATAGTCTTCCCTCCAAAGCGCACCGAGACCTTGGAGTAGTCCTTCCTGCCCAGGTGCATATGGGTTAGCTCCGTCTTCTCTTCCTCGAACTCCGCATCGTCCTCCGCCTCCCACATCTTCGCTACGTTCCCCGCCAGCTCCAGACGCTTCACATTCTCTAGGATGGACCGGCTCGCCGTCGAGGAGTTGACGTCATCAACGAAACCTCCCTTCCAAGAGGCCCCCCACCGCAACTACGCCCGTACACAGGGAAGAAAGACGGCGGAGGAGGCGGTTGATGCAGATGAGAAACAGGATCACCGAGAGCGCTGAGCCCTGCGGCGCTCCCCTTCCCGTGCACCTAAAGGTAACGGAGCGCTTCCCGTCGATGACGATCGTCACCCGGTGCCCATCGAGAAAGGCCAGCACCCACGCGATGGTCGAGCGAGAGAAGCCGCACGCCGCCAGCCCCTCCGCGACCAACCTGTGGCTGATGCTGTTGAACGCGCCTTTGAGGTCAAAGAAGAGAGTAGGCACTATCATCCCCTCGTTTATCTGTGCCCGTGCACGGTGGATGAACGTGCTCGCTGCCTGCTGTGTGCTGCCTGCTGTGTGCTGCGTCCCGGCCTACCTCCGAATTGCGACTCCTGTAGGCCTCGCGACTCCGCTTCGAAGGTGATTCGGTTCGCCATGAGGCGTTCGAGGGGCTTGGCAAGCATCTCGGCATGCTGCTCGACAGGGCGGTAGGCCTTAGGGCTTGTCTTGTCCTTCTTCGCGGGTTTGTGCGTCGGAATCGCGTTGGAGGACTTGAGACGGTGGGGGTAGAGGCCGAGGCGGGCCGAGCTTGTTTAAAAGAACCAATCTACCCTCATAACACTTTTTTAAGTCCTACAGCTCTGCCTGACAGAGCAGCTCTATTTTTCAGAAAATAACTACTACAACAAAAAGGCTCAAAAGAATGTCGCAGTCCTCGTCAACAGACCGCGACCCCCCTCCTCACCCGCTGCTCTCCGTACCTAACACGTCGAGCACCGGTGAAAATTCGTGGGACGTCACGCAAAATTTCGTGTCGGCCCGATCATCCGCAAGTGTAACCGAGCCCGCTGGCAGCGAAATTGGCTCCCACTCCAGCGGCGAGCACACTACCCACCCTTCTGCTCCCACTGGGCTGAAGGTCAGAGTATGCGTAGACGCCGAGGAAATCCACTACGTGGTACACCCCGAAACGGGACTTAGGTTCGACATTGAGGACGACCCGGCTGTCCCATTAGAAACTCTGTACTTTGCTCCTCCTAGGGTATACCTGCACCCAAATGCTGCGGGTCACCGCCGCACCGAATTCGCCCCCCTACCGGGACGCCAGTCTCGGTCCTCGCCGTCATCTCCGTCTGACCTGGCATTCTCGGGATCGGCGGCCTCTGGACCGACCGCCGAATCTCAACTGGATTCGTTGTTGCAAGGACTCGGTGTTACCTTGAATACAGACCAGCGGAGTCAGTTCTCCGCCATCCGTGGTATGCTCTTGACCGGCCGAGACACCCTGCTCACCACCACAGCGTTTGTTGCGGAGCAGCGGAATGCCCTTGAGGGGAACCTACAGGCCATCGACAAGGTCAGAGAAGAAATAGCAGATAAGCTTCAAGAGCTACATACCCGCGTACTCAGCCAGGAGCAGCGCACTGAACAATGCCTTGAAGAAAGCCTGCGTGCTCTTCGCACCTTTGGCTCGACCGAGGCGCAACTTGAGCAGCTAACGCGCAGTATGGCTGCGCACCATACTCGTGGGTCGCCTGCTCGCCCAGAGCTTCCTTCCTTATCTCGCTCTGGCTCAGGTACATCTACTCCCATTGACAACCTCCGCCACGAATTACACCAAGCCCTTCCCCCCCAAGGCCCCCGCGAATCTGAGGAGGCATTTCATCAGTGCGGGCTAAATACCGTGCAGCGTAGAGGCGTACTGCGCAATCCTTCGCATCTCAGGTAGATCCGCGAGGATTCAAGGGCGCGCCCACGACGTCTGCCGTACACTTTACGCAAGGAACGCAATTCGACGACGTCGGTAGCATTTCTACCGGCCCGTCGCGACCATACCAACGCTTCGGCGGAGTCCCCATGACTATCCATGCCCCGAGCGCCTTGGGAACACCCTTCGCATTCTCTGTCGTCCCGGCCACCGCGGGCGCCGCACATGACAGCTTCCATTAAGACAAAGAAGCTATCATCCGCGCGGTAATCGAGCGCGAAATCGGCGCGCCGCTGCAGTTCCCTGCCCACATAAAAAGTCCGAAAGTCGATGCCCCCACGAAGTATCGCGGGGAGGACGACGCCGACATCTTCATGACCTTTGTGGAAATGCTATATACCTGGTTAAGGTCCCAGATGCTATGCGGACACGACGCGTCAATCGATAATTTCAGGTTAATAATGCTCAAGGCTCACCTTCTCAGCCAGGCTCTTGAGGCCAACAGCTCTCACATCGCCTCACACGAGGATCTGACATTTGCGGATGCAGTATGCGCACTGCATTGACAATTCATTGATAAGGTGTGAAATTGATCACACCTGAATTATTCGATTTTGCAACCTTTCAGTTGGAAGCAACTAATAAAACTAGTCAATAAGGTTATAAGAGGGTACACAATATGCAGTCAATAATTGCCTAAGTACTAGGGCCCCTACAAATGATTAATCCCTAAAGTTCAGGGAGCACCGAATTCAGCCGGATTCTGGGCTGAACCTTACAGTCTGGGCCAATAATAATATTTTCATAATATTAGAGTGCCAAGTATCTAGGACCTAGCTTATGGTACATTTGTGAGGCAAGGAAATGGTCAATTCAGGGCTCAGCTGCTTAAAGAGATAATATTATCTACCCTGTCTTGCAGGGTTTGGCTGATTGACCCTTTCATATGCTATAATAGTGTTTGCGCTATATAGCTGGGTACAGCTCATGGGAGGCAATAATATTATTTCCCTCTGAGCTCAGGGCTCAGCTGCTGAGGGGAATAATATTATTCACTGTAGCTTGCGGGGTTCAGCAAATCAACCTTTTCATGGCCTCTAATATTATTTACCCTATGTAGCAGGGTGGAGCTGATGAGAAGCAATAATATTATTTCCACCACAGCTTAGAGCTCGGCTGCTGAGGAGAGTAATATTATTCACTGTAGCTTGCAGGGTTCAGCTGATCAACCTTTTCACGGCTTATAATATTATTTGCCCTATGTAGCAGGCTGCAGCTTGTAGGAAGCAATAATATTATTTCTGTCACAGCTTAGGGCTCAGCTGCTGAGGAGAGTAGTATTATTCACTGTAGCTTGCAGGGTTCAGCTGATCAACCTTTTCACGGCTTATAATATTATTTGCCCTGTGTAGCAGGCTGCAGCTTGTAGGAAGCAATATTATTATTTCTGTCACAGCTTAGGGCTCAGCTGCTGAGGGGAGTAATATTATTCACTGTAGCTTGCAGGGTTCAGCTGATCAACCTTCTCATGGCTTATAATATTATTTGCCCTATGTAGCAGGCTGCAGCTTGTAGGATGCGATAATATTATTTCTGTCACAGCTTAGAGCTTGGCTGCTGAGAGAATAATATTATTCACCATAGCTTTCAGGGTTCAGCTGATCAACCTTTTCATGGCTTATAATATTTTCTGCCCTATGTAGCAGGGTGCAGCTTGTAGGAAGCAATAATATTATTTCAGTCACAACTTAGGGCTCAGCTGCTGAGAGGAATAATATTATTCACCATAGCTTTCAGGGTTCAGCTGATCAACCTTTTCATGACCTATGATAGAATTTGCCCTGTGTAGCAGGGTGCAGCTTGTGGGAAGCAATATTATTATTTCTGTCAAAGCTTGGGGATCAGCTGTTGAAAGGAATAATATTATTCACTGTAGCTTTCAGGGTCTAGCTGATCTGCCCTAGATAGCAAGTGATGGACAGGCTCAAAAAAAAGAAAAAACCACCAGGGAGAGGACTTGAACTCATGACCAGAGGAAAATGATTAGTCAACAATCCGAAACCTTCACTATTCATACCACTACACCATACCACCAGTGGTTTGAGGCCATTTACGTCACCCAGATGCTGGCCTAACATTACCCCTCAATTTTGTCTATTTTTGCATGCCTGTCATCTATCATCATTTATCACCGGCTGTGGGAATTGATTTTGCATTTTGTGCAACAACCAGGAAGTCTTTTCCAGAACCATCAACACATTCAGGGAGCCCTTGGCAAGCTCTATAACTTTGATTTTGGGCATATTTTTAGATACAAACCACCAACTTCCCTTTTTTGGCCACTACACCTTTTTCCCAAAAAGGAAATTCTGGCGCTTTCCCCTTCTCTTGCTCAGAATTCAACCATTTTGGATGGTCTAACTCATCAGGTAGGATAGAATTCATCATAGAAAATGATGTGAAGCATACTCAGATGCATTACATCTCTGTGAGAGGCAAATAATTGGTAGAGTGACAAATTCACCTCTGCACCATTATATCTTTGTGCTATAGTGGTCCAGGCATCACAATGACATCCTAGCCTACCAATGAATAGTATAAATATGTGGTTATCACACTAGAATCGACTACCACGAACAAAAGAAGCACATTTTGATACTAGTTCACCATGCCATCATTCCTCCATTGCCATGTCATGAATTGACTTGGGATTCCAAAGTCCCTATCATGGAACAATTACCATGTGTACATGGGTGTCTGATGGGTGTTGGCCTGCAGAACTGATCTATGAGCAAAGATTAGATGTGTTAATGTCTTTCTATGCATTGTCACCCCATTTTCTCTGCCTACAAGGTTCAGAATGGTGGGGAGGAGTTTAAACAACATTCCACCTCTCCTTCTGATGTCTGGACCCAAGAACTGCGCCAATATATGAGCTTTCAGCTTCAGAATGTCACATGTCATTTTTTGTTTATTTGATGAATAGGGCACTATCCAGGGCAGCTACTGCAAAATAAACACCCAAAATGAAAAGAGACATAATGAAAGATCAATATTCAACTGTGTTCCAAGAAATTTGGCCAAGTTTCAGGTAACTGGTATTTCCGAGTGCATGAGTTAAACAGCTGTATGAAGTGCACTTATTGCATATGGCTGAAAACACCATCTGGCCAAATCTCAACCAAAATACTTCAAATAAAGTGAAATATCAGTTGTTCATCATCCCTGTCCACTTTTCTGTTGTTTATATCACCCTATTAGCTCTGCATGGGCCCCAATTCACCAAATAAGCGAAAAATGTCACTTGAGATTATGGATCTCCAAGGACAGATATTGGGATGATTCTTAGCTTTACATGTTTGAATACCTTGTAACACTTGTTCTGAGTCTACATCCCACATGGTTCAATGGTGACACATGGAAAATTGGGTGGATGGTTATTCTGAGCATGTTCACCTTCAATGAGGACCTGCCAATGAACAATTGGGCCAATAGCCTCACCCATATGGTTATATCAATGATATGGGCACCAGTATCATAAATGCAACAATGGAGGTAGCCAGAACCCATCACAATGAAGCCATCAGGGTGTTTCATACTCTGGTCAGAATATGCTTTCCTGTTGAATCAAGACTTGTTCCAACATGAGAAGGACATGTCTTGGACATGGGACATACATTAGTAGAGGTTGGACTGTATTTGTCAGTCGTATTCTCAAGATATTCTCATTGAGAGAAAAATTCACCATATTGGACATTATGGACATATTACAAGGATCATATGCATCTGAGTATGCTTCACATCATTTTCCATGATGTATTCTGTCCTGCCTGATGAGTTAGACTATCCAAAATGGTTGAATTCTGAGCAAGAGAAGGGGAAAACGCCAGAATTTCCTTTTTGGGAAAAAGGTGTAGTGGCCAAAAAAGGAAGTTGGTGGTTTGTATCTAAAAATATGCCCAAAATCAAAGTTATAGAGCTTGCCAAGGGCTCCCTGAATGTGTTGATGGTTCTGGAAAAGACTTCCTGGTTGTTGCACAAAATGCAAAATAAATTCCCACAGCCGGCGATAAATGATGATAGATGACAGGCATGCAAAATAGACAAAATTGAGGGGTAATGTTAGGCCAGCATGTGGGTGACGTAAATGGCCTCAAACCACTGGTGGTATGGTGTAGTGGTATGAATAGTGAAGGTTTCGGATTGTTGACTAATCATTTTCCTCTGGTCATGAGTTCAAGTCCTCTCCCTGGTGGTTTTTTCTTTTTTTTGAGCCTGTCCATCACTTGCTATCTAGGGCAGATCAGCTAGACCCTGAAAGCTACAGTGAATTCTATTATTCCTTTCAAGAGCTGAACCCCAAGCTTTGACAGAAATAATATTATTGCTTCCCACAAGCTGCACCCTGCTACACAGGGCAAATAATATTATAGGTCATGAAAAGGTTGATCAGCTGAACCCTGAAAGCTATGGTGAATAATATTATTCCTCTCAGCAGCCGAGCTCTAAGCTGTGACTGAAATAATATTATTGCTTCTTACAAGCTGCACCCTGCTACATAGAGCAGATAATACTATAAGCCATGAAAAGGTTGATCAGCTGAACCCTGCAAGCTACAGTGAATAATATTACTCCCCTCAGCAGCTGAGCCCTAAGCTGTGACAGAAATAATAATATTGCTTCCTACAAGCTGCAGCCTGCTACACAGGGCAAATAATATTATAAGCCGTGAAAAGGTTGATCAGCTGAACCCTGCAAGCTATAGTGAATAATACTACTCTCCTTAGTAGCTGAGCCCTAAGCTGTGACAGAAATAATATTATTGCTTTCTACAAGCTGCAGCCTGCTACATAGGGCAAATAATATTATAAGCCGTGAAAAGGTTGATCAGCTGAACCCTGCAAGCTACAGTGAATAATATTACTCTCCTCAGCAGCCGAGCTCTAAGCTGTGGTGGAAATAATATTATTGCTTCTCATCAGCTCCACCCTGCTACATAGGGTAAATAATATTAGAGGCCATGAAAAGGTTGATTTGCTGAACCCCGCAAGCTACAGTGAATAATATTATTCCCCTCAGCAGCTGAGCCCTGAGCTCAGAGGGAAATAATATTATTGCCTCCCATGAGCTGTACCCAGCTGTATAGCGCAAACACTATTATAGCATATGAAAGGGTCAATCAGCCAAACCCTGCAAGACAGGGTAGATAATATTATCTCTTTAAGCAGCTGAGTCCTGAATTGACCATTTCCTTGCCTCACAAATGTACCATAAGCTAGGTCCTAGATACCTGGCACTCTAATATTATGAGAATATTATTATTGGCCCAGACTGTAAGGTTCAGCCCAGAATCCGGCTGAATTCGGTACTCCCTGAACTTTAGGGATTAATCATTTGTAGGGGCCCTAGTACTTAGGCATTATGGACTGCAGGCACTGGAGGGTACTAGTCTACTCCCAGGACTGAGTGCTAGGCTGCTGGATGCATTTAAACACCAGTTTCATTACCATTTTCATTACACAGGTCATAACACTACTCCTACAATCTGTACAGTTTGTGCAGTGAGTTTGAGTATTTTATGGATGTTAGGCCATTACCAATTATTGGGACATTAGAAGGATATTATAAGCAGCTACAGAACCGAGGGATAAATCATCAACAGCTTTCTGGAGTTGTTTTGGTGGTATCTACCAAATAAAGAATCCAGTGGTTGGAGTTATGATCTCTGGGTCATGCTGGAGCATGTTCACACTAGATTGGATCCAGGAGACGCCTAGGAATGCCTAGAACCTAGTGTAATAGGTCTAGACACACTTGGCAAGGTCTAGATGAGTTGTGCCTGGAAACAATTCTGAAGGCTGTACATCTCGGAAATTACATTGGAGGGTTCCTAGAACTGATACAGTGTTGCTAAATCTATTGCCAGTTCTGTCAAAGGAAACAGTATGTTGACTGCGCCATTCACAAGCTTTCTGTGCTCAGCATCTTGCAGGCAGTAAATCCGGCAGGTTGAAGGCTGCATCAGGCGCATCGCAGGAGAAGGATGATCCTGAAGGCGAGTTTTCAAATGCCTGAGAAAATTCTTGTTCACATTTAATCCAAGGCTCGCTGGACGTCGGGTGTGTACCAGTTTTTCCACAACGATGTCAAGGATGATGTGGATGATATGGGTCGCAAGTTCCAGTTCTTCAAGTGCACAGTCCCAGCCGGCTGCAAGACCACCAAGAAGGGCATCATCCGCTATCAAACCAACATTGTGGGACCAAGGCCCCTGATCATTCTTCGACTTCTGACTTGAAGAAGCATGCAGTGAAGTGTTGGGGGAAAGACGTTGTGGAAGGCCGGCTGAATGGTGCGGATCCCAAGCAGCAGGATGGCAACATCTTTGCTGCTCTTTCACGGGCAGATCAGTGTCCAAAGCGTGCAGCGCATCGTGTCCATACTGAAGCAGAGCTATGGTACGCTTCCATCAACACTCCAGAATGTCTACTAACTTTTCTCGGCACTCATCTTGTGGCTGGGTGGTGGAAAGTATGTAATTAACAACTCTCTTATCCTGCACCACCAGTATGCTTGTCATCATTGTTACGGAGTGGCCAATAACATCTTAGCTTTGAAACCAAACACTTTAGAGACTCAAGTTCATTTATTGATTTTTTTGGCTGGTTTTACGAGGATGTTGTGTCCTCATTTGGAATTAAATTCTCTATAATCTACCTATTTCATGGCCGGAATACCGCGGCAAGACATCAGACGTGGTACAATGCATACCTGGACCCTTACCCGCACGGGTCTTGACCCATGGGTCAGTTTGATGGGACCCGTGGGTAGGCGGGTATGGATTGTACCCTTACCCAGGAGGGTACTGGTCTGGTCATGTAGGGTAAGGGTTCGGGTTAGTGCTTCCAGCCCCAGACCCGGACCTGTGCTCAACCCTATATACAGTATCTTGCTCAGTTCCTTCCTGATGTGGCTTATTACACCTCTCCCCTGGAAGGAATCTGCCAGGGTGGCCAGGCATTTGTGTGGCGCTCATTCCACCAATTATGCCTTGAACGCATCAAGGCCATTGTATGCAAGACTCCTGTACTTCACCCAATTGACACTAATAATCCCGACACTATCTGGATTATATGGGATGCTTCAGTTGTGGGTATAGGAGCAATGTATGGCCAGGGGGCTGACTGGAAGACTTGTTGCCCTGCTGGGTTCCTGTCCAAGAAACTCACATCAGCTCAACAATCATATAAGAATTATGAGCAAGAAGCCCTTGCCATAATTGAGGGTTTGATGAAGTGGGAAGAAAAGCTTCTGGGTCGCCAGATCTGCATTGTATCAGACCACAAAGCCCTTGAGGCAGTGAAAACCGCTGCTCACAACAGTATTAGTGGCTGCCTTATTTGCTGGGACAAATATTTATCTTGCTTTGACTTCGAGGTCATGCATATTCCCGGTACCCAGAACAAGGTAGCCGACTGCCTCTCCCACTACTATGAAAAGGACACTGCAGCCGACCATTATGGCCCATATGACTATGTCCGAGCTGAGGTTTGCTTGGACCCTGAGCTCGAAGACATGCCACGGATTCATGCTGATGAACTTCGTGCTTTTAGTCCATCTGAAGTGATCATATTGGCTCGAAGGGTGTCTGATCCTCTCAAAGATCGTGTCTGAGATTGTGCTGGATGAGTCTCACTCTACCCTGGGACACCTAGGAGAGATGAAAACTTCGGCCTATGTCCGAAGTTGGTACTGGTGGCCCAAAATGGGCAAAGAAATCAAAACATTTTGTGCAAGCTGCAGTGCCTGTGCTATGGCTAAAACACATAACCAAAGCCCAGCAGGGCTGCTCCATTCCCTCCTGATCCCAGAACACCCCTGGGACTCAGTTGGCATGGACTTTGTCAGCCCATTCCCAAGCTGCCTGGGATACAACTATATGTTGATGGTAATCTGCTGCCCAACCAGCATGATTGCCCTCACACCAATGAAGGTTACAGATACAGCTTCAGATGTTGCCTGGCTATACATCCGTGACATAGTCTGACTTCATGGGACTCCGCAATCCATGGTATCCGACCGTGACTCTAAATGTACAGCTTAGTTCTGGTGTGAACTCCATAGACTCACGGGAACAAAATTGTTGATGTCCACCTTGTTTCATCCCCAAACTGATGGTGCCTCTGAAATGGCTATTCATAATGTATCCCAGATACTGCAGACCATGGTGGACCCCACTCAGAAGGACTGGGTCTACCATACCCCCATGGTCGAGTTCGCCATAAATTCGAGCATTAGTGCCTCAACTGGATTCACACCATTCAAACTCAACTATGGGTATGTCCCGCATATGACCAATGTAATGCCGGTGCCATCAGAGTACCCCAGCGTTCGAGACTTCGTGGACAGAGCCCTCGCAAATATTGCATTGGCACATGATGCCATAATCAAAGCGCGAATTCGGGAACCCATCAGTCTTACAAAGGTCGATCTGTCAAAATCCCCTATGAATTGGGAGACCTGGTTTACTTATCAACCAAGAATTTGAGTTTACCTAAAGGCAGAGCACAGAAACTTGCTCCAAAATTTCATAGGGCCCTACAAGGTTACTGTGGCCCGACCTGAAACCTCGACATACATACTGGAACTATTGGCGGACCTAATGAAGTGTCAGATCCACCCAACATTTCACGGCTCCCTCCTTAGGGCACACGAGCTGAATGATGAAACCATTTTCCCTAGCTGGGAAGCCCAAAGATATTACGACTTCGGGCAACCCGCCAATCAGGAATGATTCATCAACACCATCGTAACTCACATCTGGATGGGTAAGAACACACTGAAGTTCCATGTGAAGTGGACAGCTGGCAATTTTACTTAGGAAATGCCAGCTGTGCTGGACGAATGTCAAGCCCTTGATGATTACTTCAAGGCACAAGGCATCCAGCATTGGCAGGAGCTGATTGCTGCTGGACCGGTGAAACGATGCACCAAAGTGCAGCAGTGAAATCAAATACAAAAGAGTTAGACAAAGTCTACACTCCAATATATCTCAAATCAACCACTAACAACTCCAATGCCTTGTGTGTGTGTTCAGGGAGATAGGACAGGCGTATCGTCCTTCAATCTCAATGAGTTCTTTAAAACATTGCCAATTCACACAATATAGTGCAATGAACAATGCCAATATATTTATTAACCTAGATACTACCCACTAGAACAATTTGTTGGTCTTTAAAACTATGGCACAAGGCCCCAACACAAGAGACTTATACTGATCTTTTACACCCAAAGAGACAAAGTCTTATTGACCAGTTAAGCTCAAAACAAAGACGTCAGGCTATAGCCTTGCCTGAGAGGTCTAATATAATGCCAACAGCAGAGTGGGGTTCACTGACCTATCTATTTTACATGCAGGTATTTATATTGTACAACACAGCCTTGATAAATGGAACTATTGTAAAGATCCACCCCAAACTCTGGGGTTTCCATAGCAGATCACCACCTGAGGCCACTGACATCAAGCCTGTCATTCATCCTGTTCAGTCTCAAGAAAGCTCCGAGTGGTTTTGAGCTAAAACTGAGATAATCCCCGAGGACTAACAGAGCAGGTTGAGTGATCCCCTGTGTCAATGTCAATTTCCATGGCATTTCTGACCTTCCAGGACACAGACAATGGCACCCAGGCCCATTCTAGCTGTCCTAGATGATGCCTAGAGGTCCCCGACAGTGTTTAGCTGGCTTTGACCTCAGAAAGCACCCACAAATGCCGAGAGAATTCCCACAGTTACCAATAAGGTAACCTAGTTCCCCTATTGAATGTATCCTCTTCCAAATATTCCTGAGAGCGTAGCAGGAGTTAACCTCTTGGCCTATAGCTGTATAGATATTCCTTCAACTGTCCCATGTGTTTATTTGATGGCCTATGCGTCTATGTCATGCTAAAACCTGTTGCACAAATTGTACAACTTGCAGGAGTATTCCCATAGCCAGTGTGATGAATATTATGTTCAAGTCTGGTGTTTCAATGCGTCCAACAGCCTAGCACTCAGTCCTGGGATAGACTAGCACCCTACTATATCCTTATCAACCGAAAGGTCGCAAAATTCGATCATTTCAGGCATGTTCAAATCCATGCCTTATCATCACCAGGGTCCACGAAGGCAGTGCGCAGCAGTACAAGCAAAAGAATTCTCTCCTTGCCTACCATACCTCTTCCCTGCTCCTTCCTTCATGCGTGCTCCCTGGGGACCGCCAAACGGCCTAGCACTACATTAAAACACCTACATTGTCGCTTGCAGCAGCAGGACCTCCCCATCTTTTCCCCCAAATTTTTCTGACAACCTCGAGCTCAGGAAAGAAAGGATAATAATGCAAATCGTGCGCATTCCTGATCCACGCGTATACTAGGCGATTAACTCCCAGTATCTTTACCGGGATCCAGTCTTCTGCCAGCTTGCTCCAGATGGGGTTAACTTCATCCCACCCTAAACCGCGCCCACCCCACCGGCGCTGCTGGAGTCGTACTTGGCACAACAAGCAGGCTACACGCCACAGCCCCCTCACAATCACGGCGCCTCTTGCTGCAATCCCATTCCCGACCGCGAAAACGTCCCCACAGTATACCGCTAGCCGAACGCCTTAGTCGTTCGAACGTACGAGCGCTCCACTCCGTACCGTATCGCGGACACGCCGCAGATGGATACGAGACCGGTGGACATTGACACCCTGATCCGGGATGGACCCCCCTCTACAACACGTCGCGAGGTCCGTGTCAAATCCCCGCATACGAGCCACCCTCATGCGGGTCTACCGCCCAGCAAACCCCCGCCGTACACGGCGGCCTTGCCGATGACCACGAATGCGCCAAGGCCAGTAGCATCGGCCGTGTATCCCGCAACACCGTTCGTGTCAATACCTCCGCCTGACGTTAGCTTAGCGGCATGCAAGGATGGGCACCTCGTGTTCCCATCCAACGGCGCCGCGAACGCCATTTTACAAGACGTTCCAGGCGCCACGGCGGCAGCCCACGCCGATGCTTGGGCCGCAATCGACGAAAAACGCGTCGCGGCGTTTCTCAGGCGCCAGCAAAAGCCGAACGTGAAGGCTCCGCGAGAGCCTTGCGATGCGGAACCCATGAAGGTAGGCGTCTGGCTAGGCATCGAGATCGAGACGTGTGCGCACGCCACTAACCTCCTCCTGTGGTCCGATGCCAGCTGTGCACAGGCATGGGTTGCGGTACTGCATCACCAGCAACGATGGGCCCTGCGCCCACAGGACGCTCGCAGCGAGGGCATCGCGCTGGTGCTCTCGTCGCAGATATGTGCGCATTCGAAATGACAAACTTCCAGTGGTCACATGGCGCGAACTGGTGGGTATCCCATGGAATCGCTCTTGGCTCCATCGATGAAGCCATGCTGGAATCATTTGGGTTATCCTGGCGGAACCACACCCTTGGCAACCTTTGCCCCCACTCTACCACATTCGTTGACTATGCCACTGATCCCTCGTGCACGCAGTCACTGTCAAGCAGCGACATAATCCTGTGGGAGAACCTGGAATATCCTACCCTGCGCCCAGGGCTTGAGTCCGCATATCCCCGGAAGCCAGCAACAGAAGCCACTCCAATCATCCCATTTGCCTCCAACATAGATTTTGATTTTGAATCCGATACTCGTACCACTGCGCCGAAGGAGAAACGGACGGATTGGTCGGATGGCCACAATGACGAGCTCGGACCATTACCGTTATTTATATTTAAACCTACATAGTTCGGACTCACACATTGTCTTGGTGGGAGGGGTGTAAGGAGGTTACATTTTCTTTTCTACATATTCAGCCCGCAGGCGGCGAATATTTTACTTCCTTCCACAAACACACAGCCTTATTACATACATTACATACATGTTTGTCTTAGTTATAAAAGGGAGATCATCGGGTGGCGTGGGATCTTCATCTTACATCCACCCACTATGACACTCCCGGTCTTCTATAATCAAATAGAACTTGGATTGACTTAGTTCGGGTGCTTGTTTAAAAGAACCAATCTACCCTCATAACACAGGTCCCCGAGGCTCCTTCATCCCATCCCTTTCCATCTGCCTCAGCCATTGTACCCTGCATCACAGCACTGACCAGCAAATCTGCCGCACGAGTCACGTCCCCATTCTGAAGGAGAGCGGGGACAGTGAGGGCGGCCGCCTGATATGGAGCCCGGTGGCCAGGCGCAAATCCCAGCTGCACGACATTACTTAGCTGTCGTATTTAACTTCATATAGTCTTTTGTATTAGAGCTTATTGGCAACTGATGAAAAATTCCTCACCGATGAATTTTGGAAATTTGACTGAGAATTGATGAGATGCATAGCCACAATGATGCCGGTGATCAGCACAAAAATTTCAATTCCGCCTCCATGTTCAATCCCGATTACGGAATTTTTGCTGGCCCTGCTAAACCTGCTGATGATGCCAAAAGCGTCAATATATTGAAATACAGTTGAATTGCTCATTAACCGTTCTTTAAGATTTTGCTCACTTGGCAGTGTTAATCACTTTGTACCTGTCGGTTCCTTTCTCCATATAGTGTGCCTGCTCTTGGCTCTGTCTCCCTGTTGCCCCATCTGCTTGCCCAATTAATTGGCTGTTGTTCATGATTTGCTCATTTGGTAGTGCGATTGCTCCATTAGCTTTATCTGCCTTGTGTTTTTCCCCTGCTCTAGTACTGCAAGTCCTATGCTCTTGCCCCATTTGCGGACAAAGTCTGTTACCATGGCATTCAATTTCAATCCCTCAGCTAACCACCCTCACGGCAAATTTAGCATTGCACTGCGGCTATGGCCTCCACTGCGCCACAAAATTGTCCAATGTTTCTGTTCCAGCATTTTCTCTTGGTTTTTAGGCATTTCTGAGCTGAAATCATGGTCTGATTGGCATTTCTGGCCAGAACCAACTAAATTGATGGTTTACATGTGAGAATTTGACCAAATGAACCCCTATTCAACCATAATTTCCTATTTAAGTCAATCACACAATTCAAAGTCAACACATTCACTCCAAAGACAATTGGGTGGCCAATTTCAGCCATCTCTGACTCCCAAAGCATATTATTCCAGCTCCAGGAGCCCACCTCCTGAAATTCCGACCCAAAGGAATGAAACTGTGACAAATGTCACTCTGTCACACCATGAGAAGAATCTTGCAATGCATAGGGTTTGGGGATCCACTGGCCTTATGCATTATGAGCAATTCAACTGTAGTGAAGCTTACATCCTTGTTCCTTCAGGTGCATGAAGAGGACCCACCATTTGAGGTAAGGCATACCATGAGTGCAGGGAACCCGTGGGTCAATACAGGTTGATCCGTGGGAAAACTCGTGAGTATGCACACCCGCAGATCCGAGTGCTTGTTCCCACGAGTACACCATAGATCCGAGTTTGACTTTGGCAAACTGGAATACTCATATGAGTACCTGTGGATCCCAGCAATATTTCCGGTGACTGATTCTAGTCCTTGATTTTGATATCCCTGGGTTCAGTTGCTTGTGGTTTTCAACCTAGTATGTAGTGTACTATTATGACCAAATGTTCACTATTTTAGATTTTTCACTCACTGAGATGACCAAAAACATTTCTTTTGAATTACAGCAATTTGCGAAACTTAGGGTGCAGGCCTTTTTTTTCATACTTTCAATGAGAATGGTTATTTTGAGCTCAATTCTTGTCTGTTTGCGTTAAAAATATGCTCATTCAGGTACCCTAGCAGGGTTCTGGTTTAAACCACATCGTGTCCTACGATGGCCCTTGGTTTATACCAATTTAAACCATGTTGGTTCCAACCATGACTATTTTGCCTATATAACTGGCCTCTGGATGTATGGTTTAAACCAAAATGGTTCGAACCGCGGTTTAAACCAAAATGGTTTGAACCACGGTTTAAACCACAATGGTTCGAACCATGGTTCAACCAATGTGGTTCAACCTATGGCTTGACTTGACTTGACTTGAGTTCTATTATGCTGTAACTGGCCGTAAGGGCTACGCAGCAGTACCTCTAGCTATGCTAGTACTGTGTATATGTAAGGTAGACAGATAGGGGGTTTTAGCAGCGATTTTATAAGTAGAAGGGGATGATACGTAAATAAAAGTTGATAGGGTATGGGGAAATGACGGTGTATGGGTGTAATCGTGCAGGGATTTTTAAGTGGGTTCGTATAGGGTGAGTTGGTATCATGGGGCTGGGGGTATGGGAGAGTGGTACTAATTATATGCATAAACTGTAACTACCGAGAGAGAGAGAGAGAGGAAAAGGAAAAAGAAAAAAAAAAGAGAGAGAAAGAGAGGGGAGAGGCGTACGTAGGCTCATTTGAAGCGGCGGGAGAGATTTATGAAGGTGATCAGGGCTTTCAGCAGCTTGGGGTGGCTAAGAAGCGACCGAACGTCAACAGCGCCAAGAATATCAGCTTTGTAAGAGGCGGCTTGGAGTGGTGGGCGTAGCGGCTCGTAAGCGGGGCAATGTAGGAGATAGTGGATGCGGGTCTCGAAGGCGGTGCCGCATGCGTCGCAAGCGGGAGACTGGGTGAGGCGGCAGCGGAATCGATGGGCATTGAGCTGGGAGAAGTCCGTGCGCAGCTGGCAGATGAGGGAGATGTCGGCGCGAGAGGCGAATGAGTCATATGGTGACCGGAGAATGACTGAGGGAGGAGAGTTATCTATCTCGCGGAGGCCCCGGCCCGTGGATGAGACTTCCCATGATGCGTGCCAGCAGGCAAGGATGTCGAGGTCAATCTGGCGTCTGCATGTCGTGAGGGAGATGGGTACCGAGGGCGGTGGGGGGGAGGAGAGTAGCTGCCTTTGCTGCATCATCTGCCAATTCGTTGCCCGTGGTGCCAATATGCGCAGGTGTCCACAGGTTGGTGATGCGGAGGGATGGGCAGCGGCGCATAGCGCTTCGTACCATCTGGTCGTACTGGATAGCCCGGAATTGACCAGCACGCGGGTGGGTGGTGAGAATCGCTTTCAGGCCCACCTGGGAGTCGGATACAATCAGGATGTGGTCAGCTCCCTCGCTCAGCGCTCTCTCCGTCGCCTTCAGAATTCCTTCAATCTCCCCTTCCGCGACTTGACCCTTGCCTAACGGGATGAGGATCCGTGCCTGCACTCTACCTTTGACCACCCAGACCGCCGCGCCACCTGCCGATCCAGCCAAGAGGGAACCATCCGTGTACCATGTAGCCCGAGCGTAGTCATCATCTGCGAGGAAGTCGTTAAGGACGGAGACAGCGCTCTGCTTGGGTGGGATAACGGTCGCGACCGGGAGCGGGGGGGCCCATGGAGCTGCGTAGACCGGGAGTATGGGTTCCATACCCAGCGTGAAGTCGAACTGCGAGTCCAGTGCATCAGATGCTACAGGGGGGACAGTCACGGTAACTTGCCTTCCGCCGGGAGGCGGAGACAGACCCTGGGTTAGAGACCCAGTGACTGCCCCCCCTCGCTTTCCACAGGCGCCGCTGCCATCCTGGTCTGCGCGCGGATCCGTCGTAACATCTGTGGGGGGACTGGTCTTGCGTCCACGAATACGAGAGCCGCGAGGTGGAACTTTTGGTGGCCAGCGAACCATGGGCAGTCGTTCCACATAGTGGAGAGCCGATGCACGGTGGTAATGTTTGGGAGTGTGGAGGATCGCATCCTGGATGAGGGGGACAACACCATGATGGGGCGGCAAGGTAAGGTATTGGGATATGCGGTGCAGGAGCGCGCGCTCCAGGCGAAGGGGTGCAGGGAGAATGGCCGCCTCCTTCTCGAGAGCTGTAAGCGATGCCGTGCGGAAGCCACCGGTGATACACCTAGCTACACATTTGTTAACACGCTCGAGAGGTTTTAGCGCGGCAGAGGGAAGGGGGAAGAAGCAAGTGACCCCATAGTCTGCTCTGGGCAGGACAACCGCACGCGCTAGATCTCGCACCATGACTGGTTTCAGGCCCCAAACTGCGTGTGTGAGTGCTAACGCCGCGTTAAGTGCTCTCACCGCTGACGCCGCGCGTGCCTTGATATGCGCCTCTCCCGTAAGCTTGGAGTCGAGGAGCACCCCAATCCACTTCACCAGCTCCGAAGGACGAATGGTAACCCCGTCAAACGTGACGCAATATTCGGAGAGGTCGGACCGGCCTGGCGAGTGGTGTATGAGTTCAGTCTTCGTGTTCTCGAATGTCGCTCCGTCGACCCGAGCCCATTCCGTCGCTAAACACGCGGCCTTGTTTAGTACAGAGACGTTCTGCACCGCCGATTTGCTTGCTGTGCTGAAGTTGGTGTCGTCGACGAAGCCATAGGTCCAGCTTATGAAGACGCCGATGGTCTTAAGGCTTCGTAGAAGACGGTTGATTGAAATGAGAAAAACGATTACTGAGAGCGCCGAGCCTTGTGGAGCACCCTCGTCGCAGCATCTGAAAGTCGCTGTGCGCACCCCGTCAATAACCACGGTGACAAGATGGTGATGAAGGAAAGAAGCGACCCAGCGGATTAGCTGTCGCGAGTACCCCAAGTTAGCCATCTCACGTATGACGACCTGATGGGAAACCCGGTTGAAGGCGCCTTTCAGATCGTAGAAGAGAGTGGAGACGGTGTTCCCTGCATCAAGCTGCATACGAACCCGATGAATGTAACCGTCGGCTGCTTGGAGAGTGCTGCGCCCGGGCCTGCCGCCGAACTGAGATTCCTCCAGGAAACCGTAGCGTTCGGCCTCAAATGAGATACGGTCCGCGATGAGACGCTCCAACGGCTTTGCCAGGATGTGTTCAAAGTTCTCGACAGGGCGCCATGCTTTAGGGGAGGTTTTATCTTTCTTTCCCGCTTTGTGGACCGGTGTCGCGATATTCGATTTGTAGGGGGTGGGTTTAGCGCCGAGGGTAGCCGATGCCCTAAAGATGACACGAATCCAGTCACGGAGAACAACGTAACCACGCTGGATGTGGCCCATTTGGACGCCATACCGATCCGGCGCCTTCCACGGAGGGGACGACAGTATAACCGCATCAATTTCAGAATCTGCGGGCGGGGTGAAGGGGCGCTCCTCGGGGATGGCGATGGTTTCTGCATGTAGGAGTAGGTCTGCATGATGAACGGGTGCTTCAGACGTGACAGTGGAGGCAGGCAAATGATCTTGCCTGTCCGCCGAAGGCGGAAGTCCACTAGGAGGTGAGGCCTCCGAGCGGACCCCCCCTCGCATATTCCGGGCGCCGCAGCCAACATCGTCTGCGCTCGGGGCCGGAGTCACATCTGGGGACAAGGTGGGTTCGGTGACGTCGGTAGCCAAAGAGCCGAACCAGGCACGGCCGAGGACCCGACCGCGATCGAGGTGAGAGAGGGCGACGTCGCCTGACTCCGGGTCACAGATTGAGGGGGAAGACCGCGGACCGCCGTTCCTTGAGCCTATTCAGAGCCTTATAGACGTCGATTCTCTCAAGCTCCTTTACGAACGTCATCCAGACATCGTGTTTAGCCTGGGAGATCGCTCTGTAGAAGGCCCGCCGCGCATCCAACCAGGCTTGCTTGGCAGTGCTGACTCTAGTGCGTTGAAAGGTACGTCTCTTGTTCCGCATGGAGGACCGGAGCGTCGTGAGGAGGGGCTTCCACCACCTCTTGGCCATAGAGCACGGGCGGTGCCGAGGTGTCGATTTTTCAAGAGCTGCCAGGATGACTATGGGCTAAACTCGTAGTTTAGGATTTTAACCGACATTTACTGAAAACCGAGATTGTGATGGACTGTTGACTTGTCACAGTCACTGGAAGTAAGAACATATAAAAGGAAATCAGTGTCATGACATTTAATTCTTGGAAAGGAAACACTTGTTTTGAGGTGTAGAAACTGTTTCATACTTCAACAGCCCTTGTGCAATCCAATAGTATAAGATTCAGAAACTTGGCAAATATTTTTTTCGCAAAATTGCCATATTAAGTTGAGTGGGAAGAGCAGAGTCAAGAGAGTGAAATGAAGGTAGACTGGAAGGAGTTAACAACAAATACTCCAACATACATGTTCCCCATGTACATGGCAATGTATGAGAGCTATACACCCTCATGACTACAATTTTTTTGATCTCCTTAGGTGTCAGTAAGTGATCTGAAACTTGTTCAGGATCAGCTGAATACCAAATCAGTAAATGTGCAATTAATATGTCAAAATCCGATTCAAGATGGTAGCTGAATACCAAATCTGACAGCTAATAACCAAAACAATTCACTGTCAAATTTAGGTAGTAGCAGCACCTCACAGTTTTGTTATTACTCTGAGGGCAATTATCCCTAAGTCTCAAAAGGAATGCTTTAGATGGGTATTGGAGAGTTTGAGGCAAAGGCTTGCATGCATCAGAGTGCCACAGTTTGCATTGATAGATGGGTGGTCCATATTCTGCCAGATGCCTCTGTATTTTGATTGAGCCAAAGTAAATGTGCAATTAATATGTCAAAATCCGATTCAAGATGGTAGGTAGCTCTCATACACCCCTATGTAAATGTAGAACTTTTGCATGAAACTCTTAATCAGGTGTTTCTTTAATGCGGCTTGCTTTACTCAATTTCCAGCCTGAACTTTCCACTAGTGCACTGTCAAATCCTAGGTCATGTGCCATCAGACTGTGAGTCTGAAGTTACATTTTTGTACTGTTTCCACTCTGAATATGGCCCTATTCCTTGTAGGATAAGTCTATTATACATACCTAGGGTAGGGAGGTATTTTGAGGTTTCAAGAAAGAAAAAAAACCAAAAGCTAATAAAGAAATTCACTTTTAATTATGCAAATCCCGGAACACCATAGACCAGAGGGTCTTTGGTTAGATTTCTTTGCAGGCTGGTTTTTTAATTTGGGACAAGAAAAAGTGCCATCAAGATTTTCACCTAAGCTGTAGCCAGACTTGGATCAGGTGACATGAGCACATTGCTACCTTCCATAAACAAAGTTTATAAAATTCACAGTACGTAATCCTCCGAGGGATGTTACTAATCTCCAAACAACTGTGGTACTGAGATGACAACGGACAAATGTCTCGGCAGCCGAAAGGGTTTACGGAAACCCGATGATGATTACAGAGGAATTCCCTCACTCAGTCGGTAAAGAACGGCATCCAAGATAAGTCCGCCAAGGATCATCTGACCAAGGAACGGAGTCCCGAGAAACAATGCCTTGCAACTCTCTGGCTCTTCAATATCTGTGCGCCAGAGGCCCAAAAGCAAAAAGAACCCCGCAACGGCGACAGAAATGAAGAATGGAATCCCTTGCCTATTCATTATGCCGCCGTAGATCAAGAGAGCGAGAAACATTGATCCTGTAATTGAACAAATGGGAATGGTGTAATGTCCGCACAGTATGGCCAAGGATTTTATGCCGATTTTTACGTCATCCTGCCTGTCCTTGTCTGATAGTCAGTTATGGAAACATAAAAAGGTAATGCCTACTTGATGTTGATAAACTGTCTCGTAGGTCACTGTCCAGAAACAGGTGCCAATATAAATCGGTAGAAGAATTTCCCATGGAACGTCAGTGCTACTTAATTCGGTCCAACCCATGAAGACCCCGACATTGAACATGATGCCCTACCGGAGAATGAGTCTCCAGCCCGAGGAGATTGATTAAAAACCCACCAGAAGAATAGGTGCCAAGCTTGTCCAGCGCTAATTGCCCCAGTATATCAATTGTCGTCCTGCTATTAAACGCAACTTGCACACCTTGCATGTAGGGTAGATTATATAGAGTGGCCAGACAGTCATCGATATGTATAAACTAATGTATTCAGCACTTATATATTTAAATCTCAAAGTGTCTAGAAACATACGCCTTTTCCCCTAGAAACTTTATCGCAAGGTAGATTCCAGCCACGGCTTGCATACCAAATAGCAACCATGCGCGCTCAAGAGATATGGCACCGCGAGGCAGGGCCCTGTTTTTGGTTCGAGCAACGAGCTTATCGATGTCGTGATCCAGAATGTCGTCAATGGTCATGATCTAAACTACACCATTAGAATAACTATGGAAGGGCATAAGATGATACAGACGAGGGATTTGATTCCAAAACAGAAGGGCATGTAAATGGTTCCGCACAGAATAGCATCACGCCCTGAGATCTCTGGCAGCGAGTGGTATGCCATTGAAATGGACCAAGCTGGAGGGTTCCCCAAGAACTTAGCATGGATTACTTGTTGTACCGGATGAGATGGTTCACCTAATGGCAGCCAAACAACCCAGAACCCGATGTTGTTGTCAAGGCGACATAGTTCCCAGCAAGCATGAATTTCCGTGCGATTAGGCACCGCAACCAGCTTCATGAGCAGGGCCATTCAGGATGATCATTGAAGATATTTGTCCGACTTTATACAAGGACGGGCCGGAGTGAAATCCCCGATGGATTAGTAACCGTCCCCGTCTTTACCGATGTGAAGGGTGGCGTCAACGTCAGGCAGTGCCCTCCTGTCACATCCAGCTCGTACACCAACATCGGCTCCGTGCAGGCAACCCCACCACTCCAAAGTGTAATTTTCTACTTTTACCGCAGCGGTCCTATTCAGGGAGATAGTGGAGCCCGTAACCCCCTACATACTACGGATACCACCTCATACGACCATACAGGATCCCCAGATACCTCCCGTTAGCTCCCGAACAGGAGACACCCAAGTCGGAGGCGCTGTTTCAAAGGATTGCCGTTGGGGTCGAGAGCACACTTGTATTTTCTGTCTCTCTCGCAGACCACCGTTATAGCATTGCTCTGGCCAAGATGACCGATAAGGATCCTGAACCACCGTCCTCGCGCGGAAAATACGGGCATCGGCGCGACCAATAAAAATACTTCGCATTAAAATGCTCGAGGCAAGTCCTAGGAGCTCGAGCAGTGGCCTCAAGAGATACATGAGCGCGACCAATGAAAATGTTTCAAGCACTAGCCCAATCCGCTCCAGGGGCCGGCCTGAAGTCGTGGGCAGTTCCGGAAAAATCAACAATCTGAGCTCAAAACGAGTGCTTGGTGATCAAGAGATGGGTATGTTCTCGCGGAGACTGTAGCCATGGCTGATTGGCATCGCCTCTCACTGATCACGGAATGTCCCGATCCGTCGACTTTCGAACCAAACACGACCATTCCGACTGAATTCTACTGCAATACACGAACATCCAACACGCTCACGCAGTATGCTCACCATCAAACAATCCACGTACATCAACAAGATCCTTGCATTTCATGGCATGGATTCTTCCAATGTCATTGCAACACCAATGGACCCGAATGTGGAGCTCGCTAAGCTTCCAGACAGCGAGTCCACCTTATGAGGCCGTATGTTCACGGTATGCAGTATAAGGCCCGTAATCCCACCCAAGTGAAAAGAACCTTGTGAGTTTATTTTTGCTTCTTTGAGCGTCAAACTAAGAGTGTCCAGGGTAACTGGGATCAGGCAGAATTTGAGAAACTGCTTGTTGAGTGGTTGGTTGGTTGCGATGAGCCGTTTCAGGAGATTGAACGACCCGAACTTCGTCAACGTCTCGAGTATGTCCACCATCGAGCACCAGGGCAATCTTATAAGAGGATTAGAAGGCATTCTTTGCGATATTTTTCTATCTTAATCCCCGACAGTCATTAACGGAAAATTATGGTCGCTGCAGAGATGATTGCGATCTCTTCAAGTGCCTAGACCTCTCCGAATGCTTACGCCTTCATTGAGATAGTCACCCATTATATTACGAACGGTGAGAAGCTCGGCAAGTGTCTGTATTTTTCGGCTTTTTTGGGGGGTAGGGGCACCATCTCGCTGCGCTGTTCCTGATTAAACTTCTTTATCTTTAACGCCTGAGACAATGCGGACTTCGATGCTGGTCAATCATCATCTCTGTTGGAAGAGGAAGAGCCTTGAGTATGCCCTCCTTGCAGCACAGAATGGGTAGTTACCTAGTAAGATCATTTATTCAAATTTTTCACGGCTATAATGACGGTAAATTACCGTAAAATTATACCGTACTGTACCATAAGACCCTCCCATCCCTGCTTTACGGTTACAGTTAGGTGCCGGGAGCTGACCGTAAACACCTATAAAATGTACGGCCATAACCGTATACGGTTGCGGTGGGGATCCCTAGTACGCCGCCATACCCACACGACCAGACATTGCATACATTGTTCAAATGTTGTCCCAGGTCAGCTCAAACCCAGGACCAGTTCACCTTACAGCGGTGAAACGTGTCTACCACTACCTTCACCGCATGGTTAATCTCAGTATCACCTATTCTGCATCACCCGACTCCAGTGTCACAATGCATGCCGACTTCTCTGAACCCAAGCTCTAGTCAGACACCAATTGAGGCAATGCAGTGGATGACCACAAATCCATCTCTGTATCTGTCAGTACAATTGCAGGGGAAGTTGTGACTTGGTCAACCAAGAAACAGCCCATCATTGCTCTCTCAACTATGGTGGTGGAAGATATTGCCTTCTCTCAAGCTATGCATGAGGACTCATGGCTCCCCGAGTTATTCTCAGAGCTGGATCACTCTACAACTTGCATTCATTGACAATTGCAGGACAATTGACTTCACCTTCAATGCTTTTCACACTCGTTTGAAGCACTGTTTGCAAGCTCAGGATGACTCAAGCTTGTGGGGGGAGTGTTGAAATATTTAATATGACAAAAATCAAGTCTCTGCAGACTATGTGGCATATACATGGCATGCACATGGATGTCCTACTCGAGCTGGCCTCGAGGTGTTTCACCTGATATGTACAAGGCATTTCAGACCTCCCGATGACACCACCTCTTGTTCAATATGACTCCAAACACAGGTGACAGCTGCCTTCAAGTCAGTGAACACCAAACTCTCTAAATCTCCCTATTTACAACGAACATACTTCATCAGGTCAAAGAGAGTAAGCAGATGAGAGAAGTCCCAGATGAATCAACAGTGAAAGTTGGTGAAGCCTAGGAGCTGTTGGATTTCCTTTTCTGTTCTGAGGAACTGACCACACAGCTACACCAGCTACCTTCACTAAATCCATCTTGAAGTGGTTATGAGAGATGACAACCCTGAGATACTCGATGGAAGGCTTCTCAAACTCACATTTTGAAGCACACAGGTAAAGCTTGTGCTTATAAAGTTGTTGAAGGACCTTGCATACCACCTCCCAATGATGATTAAGGTCACTGAGTGATAAAAATATCATCAGAATACCCCATGATATCTCCTGACAGTATGGGATCCTGCATGATATAGTTCATCATTGTTTGGAGATAAGGGCACACCATTCACTTGCCACAGGAGACAAAACCATCTTCCTCAGCACTCTGTTCAATTTCCTCTGTTGACTGGTGATGTGCTGCAACAGCCTGAGAGCTGTGGAGGTAGGTTAACAACTCTCCAAGTATTTCATCACCCAGCTATCAGATGACCTCATCCACCAAATCAAAGCACATGCTGTGCACATCAAGTGGAGTATGGCACTCCTTGGCCAGGTGGCCAGGCTGACCACAATGATAGCAGAGATGAGTATCATGAGCTTCTTCATACCTAAAAATATTCAGGACTTCCAGCTCCACTTTTGGCACACACTTACCCATACATTACTTGGAGAGGTAGAAGGAGACTGCAGGGATCACCATAAAGTCCTTTTGGCTGACTGTGAGTTTTCATTTTTTTATTTTTGTTTTTTGTCCAGCCTTTGGCCTTTTTTTTGTCTTTCTTGTTATTCCCTGGATGGGAGGACTCCAGTCCTTATAGCACTCCCAGATGACTTCTAGACACCTTTCCTAGCACCACATCTCCCCACAGACTGGTTTCACATTTTGACTTATGGTCTCCAGCACCAGACAACCCTTGGTGCTTTCCTTTTGTGTTTTCTCATCCCTCAGGTGAAGGTTACACTCTTGTAGTGGTCAGAACTATCATGTGGGAGTTGAATGTGCAAAACTAGTGAGTGCACTATGACATCCTTGGATCTCCAATGGCACAGTGATATGCAGTGGATGTGTCCACATATGGAAATACTATAAATTTTGCATTTCATTAATGGAAACATCCTGCATATCATATTCATGCCAAGACTGAGTTCCTGAAGTAGCTGGGCATTGACTACAATGTGATGAGTGGATTGAAGGAGGATAATTGTCACAATTTGAGCCTAATTGCTCCATCTTATCTAAAGCACATGATGAGATAAGACAACGGAGAATACCGAGAAGGAATTTGATCAAAAGATGTATTTAAATTATTCTGAAACGTTTCTCATGATCGACAAGACATTTTCCTCATGGATGATCAGACACATGGATATGGAACAATAAACAAATACGTCACATGCTCTTTTAATATTACTGACAGTTCTTCTGACGTTTGACATACTTCGATCATTATACATGTTGTTTCCTTTTGTTTTTACTTAGTTACTTATAGACTACATAGCCACTCACAAACAGTATAAATACGAGGAGATATTCGCTTGTAGTCTTTACGCTTTTATTCACTCATTTTACAAAGACTAATACCTCACTCCCCAATCTGCGATCTTTGTTATTGTTGGACAAGAGGTCTTTGTTTGTGACATAATAAAAGCGTACCCATCATACCGATCGTACCGCACTTATCCTGACACTCCTCTCCATACTCCCTCCCATCATCTTTCCACTTCACGCACTTTTTGCATGTCCTCATCCTCACTACTTGGTTCATACCTGAAGACCCATTTTCCCTTTTCCCCACCCACTGACACTCTCCTTTGCCCCCATCAGCGAAGTAAAACATTTGACAGCAACAGTGATGGTTGGACCAGATCGATCAGACTGCGCCACACACTATGGGAAATGTTGAGTCTGTCCCTGCGTAAGGCAGCAACAAGGCTACTGGTCTAATCCTCGGAGAGGACTAGAGTGCTATCATTGGGTGTGTTGCAGAAGGCTCAGGGTAGTTCTGACAGCAAAAGTCCGGGTTCATTTCCACCCACTGCCCAGTGTGGACTGGTTGCAACAGCGACTATTCAACCACGTTCATCATCTGGCTCTTCTAGCTGTTCCCCTCCTCCACGACCAAACCCTTTCACCTTGCCACCTGCTCCCATTACATACCCTTCCTTGCGAACGTCTCAGCATTACATCCGGACACTCGCACCATGACCCACCACCCTTACCCATTTTGATACATCCTCTGAGGCAGACCCTGGCCTCTCTTATTCCCTCTGAATACCCTCAAACTTTTCATACCGCCTTGCCTGCGTCGACGCCTAACATGTCTCAACAAGGGACCCCGACCCATTCCCAGGCGCCTTCTGCGCAAATGACCCCGGTTTCCAGTGTTTTTGGTTTTAACGCAGGACACCCTCACATTCCCCAAGCAGTTTATCTGCTGGGTTATGCCCTGATCCCAAGGCAAAAATATTCCTCTTCCGCCATCCCCACCACAACGACCTCTTCCCCAAACACCTAGGCTCACCATGATGGTTGATGAGCTTGCAAAAGTCCTGGGAGCAGCGTCGTCTCAGACAGCCAGGCCAGCTGGCTCTAAAATAAGCCTGGCAAAAACCCCCTCATATTTCAACGCCACCGACAAGTCCAAGTGGGAAACTTGGCATGAGAAGCTCATCACCTACATCGGGGCATATGAGCAAGAATTTGACACAGAGAGGAAGAAATTTTTCTTCACTCTCTCCTTGCTGGGCAAGGAAGACGGCGTGGCATGCCCAGCGGCCAACTGGGTGCGCAACTACAGGTGCAACAACTTTGCCAGCAGACAATACTACGTCAGCGAAACCTTCGACGAGCTGATTGAGCAGCTCAAGGCGACGTTCGAGGACAAGAACATCAAGGGCATGGTGTTCATGTGCCTTGCAAATACCTGCCAGGGGAAGACCCCCTTGGCAGACTTCATTCAGACTTTCGAGCTGAATGCGGAGGAAGCCAGCTACCCAGTCAGCAACATGCAAACCGACACATTTTCTAACAAACCAATGATTCCCAGCAAGGCAGACAAGCGATTAATATGTGAAGGAAGTCAGCGAAAAGTGGGAACCTTACCAATTGCCAAGCACCGGCGACCTTGAGTACGGGACTCAAAAACCTGTAGTTAAGTAAGAAGAGAGGCAGAGCCGAATCGAAAGTGCGGGGTCCCAAGCCACAGAAGATTTGAAAAAAGCAATTGTAGCCAGGATTTCCAGGTTAAGCATAGTCCCAGAAAAATGCGGCCAGAGTAAGAGCAAAGCAAAATGGGGCAACATTCACTCAAATTTCAGTGCATCAAGAAAGAAAGCATTGGGCCAAGAAAATCAGGATGAACAAATCTGGGAGTCCTTGCGAATGTGGAGTGATGGAATAGTTTGTGGTGTCATAGGACTGAATCAGTGGGCAAATATTGAGGATTGCAAGGTAAGGTAATGATAATCTTGCGCGATTTTGACATGCCTGAATACAGTGAGATCTTGTGCATACAATTTGCTTGTCTTGCATAAAAATTGAATCCATGGGGGGAGAATTAAAAGCAAACATGCAGCAGTGAAGACAGTTTGCCACATAACTGAAACATGAGATGGAATATGGGGGAGTGTATAGAAATTGGGAGGTGAAGGAGCCGGTCTTTTATCTATCTCACGGCGTTGCGGCCGCTGTGAGAAATTTTACCAGCCTTGCGGCACAGTGTGAAAGGTGGCCACGGCACAGTGAGAAATCCACTGTGAGTCTGTCAGCTGAGAACTGATGAGACACACAAATGGGGTGTGAAGCCAAGGCCCAGTAATGGAGAGTTGCTTGAGAGACTAAGGAGACAATTTTGGGCAGCGCAGAAGGAAAATTATGTCCACGGGGCCACTGCATAGTCGCGCATCACGGAGGAAAGGGAACAGAAGCTGCCACGCATGACCAGAAAGATGTCCGGAGTTGATCAGCTGACACTGTGCAAAGAACATTCGGGTTTAGCACAGGAATTGGTGGGTTGCACAAGCGGATGGAATTGGAGAGAGTCAACAGCAGTTAAGCCTAATGGAGAAAGCAACCAACATGTGCAAATTAATGGACACCGCCAAATGAGCAAAATCTTAAAGAATGGTTAATCTCAATCGTCAGTACAAGTTGGTTAAAACCCTAAACTACGAGTTTAGCCCATAGATTGAACAACATTGGGTTACAGCTAATTGCAGTACCGAGGGCACGGATCGAAAAATTGCTGTTTGGGGCATTTTTTGATTCTTGCAACTGATTTGCCCATATCTTAATGAGTTCTGCATGGATTTGACTGAAACCTAGCTAGATAATTCTTACTAATTCATATGCAATTAATGATAGAGAAAAATCCTTCAGAATATCTTATTCTGTGCTTATTTACACTTGAGGCCATTGGAGCGATGAATCCCAACTAGCAAGCCCAGATCTTGTCTGAAGGAGCCAAATTTTGGCTAGGGAAGACTTTGATACTTTTAGAGAATTGTGATAGAGATATAACTCCCAATATATGTCTTATTTTCTGTGCTGGCTGGCTTGAAGGCTTTTTGCATTGCTAATACAAAATTTGCCTTAGCTACATGATATTCGCAAATAAGAGTCTATCCCAATTCTCTACAAGTATCAAAGTCCACTCTAGCCAAAATTCAGCTCCTTCAGAGAGGATCTGGGCTTTCCAGTTGGGATTCATTGCTCCAATGGCCTCAAGTGTAAATAAGCACAGGATATGATATTCTGAAGGATTTTTTTCCATCATTAATTGCATATGAATTAGTAAGAAGTATCTAGCTAGGTTTCAGCCAAATCTGTGCAGAACTCATTGAGATATGGGCAAATTGGTCGCAAGAATCAAAAAATGCCCAAAACGGCAATTTTTCGATCTACACCCCTCGGTACTGCAATTAGGTGTAGACCATGGTTTACAGCATTGCAAAAGTAATGACACTCGTCAAAATTTCTATAAATAAACACCACTTTAATGGGCCAGATCGCCGAGCTCATTCCTCACTCAGGTCTCAACCGTTTTTCTTGTTTTTGGGCGCGTTCAAAAGCGGCTAATCGGCGCTTTTGAACCATACCCTACATGCAGGGTCATAAAAAAAAACTCAGATCTCTCAATTTCACATCATATGTTTCCAACCCTAACTTCAGTTCGGATTTATTCAGTCAATTCTGGACCAATTTCAATGATTTTGTACTCATCTGAAAGGCAACAATGAGACAAAGGCCTCGGGCATGTTACATTTTGGGCATATGTTGAAATTGGTCCTTGTAAGTTTGATACTATACGGCAATTCCATTATTTACGGGGCACATCAGGTGTGCTGTACATTTTCAATGGATATCCATGATTGCCAGAATGATAGCTTCCAGAATCAGCCAGAGTCAAGGAAATCAGCCAAGAATTGAGTGAGAATCAATCGTTGGCGCATGTGGTTTGAAACAGGTGCTGTGAATTTTGAAATGTCTAATTTTTGAAACGTACCCAGCTTGTTGGGTATGGTTTGAAAGCGCTGCTTAACGGCTTTCTAACGCGCCCAAAGGCAAGGAAAACGCTTGAGATTTGAGTGAGGAATGAGCTCGGCAATCCGGCACATTAAAGTTGTGTTTATTTATAGAAAATTTGATGAGTGTCATTACTTTTGCAAACAGCTGTAAACTGTGGTTTGGATCGTTTTGGTTTAAACCGTGGTTCGAACCATTGTGGTTTAAACCCAACATGGTTCCAACTGTTTGGGTTTAAACCGCAGTTCAAACCATTGTGGTTTAAACTTAATGTGGTTCCAACCGTTCTGGTTTAAACTGTGGTTCAAACCATTGTGGTTTAAACCCAATCTGGTTCCAACTGTTTTGGTTTAAACCACGGTTTGAACCCATGTGGTTTAAACCGTACATCTAGAGGCCAGTTATATGGGCAAAATAAGTTTGGTTGGAACCAACATGGTTTAAACCAGTTTAAACCAAGGGCCATCATAGGACACGATGCGGTTTAAACCAGAACCCTGCTGTTGCTGGAGATGGTGCTCAATAACTGCCTTCATTCAAGCACGCATTGACATACAGTGAACATCAAGACAGAGGACTCCATTATCATCACTCAAAGGTCATTTATAGGAGATCAACAAACATATGAAATTTGCAGAGAGATAGATAGGGGTATATTACATTGCTAGTTCTTTGTATGTCCCCTGTTGGATCCAACAATAGTGTCAACGACCCTCAGCATTCTATCAATCAAAATGTCAGTGTCTGCTGTTGAAATTACATCCCATACTTTGATTATTGCCAGCTGCAGCTCTGCACAATTTGTAGGCTGGATGGGATGGGCACACATATGCTTCTTGAGCACTGACCAGACCAGTTTGATGGGGCTGACATCGAGAGAGACAGGGGACAGGGGAAAGTTGGAATGTTGTGAGTAATCAACTATTCGGCTGTGGCCCTGGCACAATGAGCAGATGGACTATCTTGCTGACAAGAGATAGGCTCGTGACCAGCCTGCCTACAAATGGCAAAAAAATGTGGCGAGCACTTTGCCGTAGGCAGGCAGGTACAACTCGGAACCCGCCAAAGAGCTGGGCCCAGAGTTCAAAATTTTGAGTGGTGCCGATCATCGGCATCACGCTGCGATCAATTCTCTACTAAATTTGAGGCCCCAGAACTCGCTTACAACAAACTCAATCAAAATTCTGAAGAGATAGAATTTGAGAAGAGGGGAATTGGAGTTATCCCTCCCTTGAAAATTTCTCCAACAAATGTAAAATGAGCTCAGAACAAAGGAAAAGGAAAGTGATCAAACTCCATGCCCAGGCCTTTTGTTTGTCCCGAGTTGTAACAGCCTGCCTATGGCAATGTGCTCGCCACATTGTTGCAACTCGTAGGCAGGCTGGTAACGAGCCTAGACAAGAGATTGGGCATCCTCTCCTGCATCTCCAAGAAGAATGGTAGAAGTGCAGGTTCCAGAAGCTGCTCGTGATATGTCAGGTGGGGCTGGATGGATGACTGGTCACTTATTTGGAGTAACTGTAGAAGCTAGTCATTACACCAGCCATCGGCTCTCTGCCGCCTTGATTCCAGCGCTTGACTACCTTCTTTCATCAATTACACCCTCTGCAAGATCAAACAACTACCAAGCCCATGAGATTCAAGACCAAGGACATGAAACTACACAATGCTCTCTTGCACTCTGCTTGACACGAGATCAAATTTGAGTGCAAGACCTCTTGGGCTTGGCCCACATTTGCCACTTGAAAAACTTGCCTCTATTCAATATTCAATTACTCCCATCTCCCCTGTCGATTGAGATGGGCTCTGCTCCAGTTTGCTTCTTGAGCTGCCTACACAATCACATGGACCTCTATGGTGCAGTTCCGGGGGATCGATGAAATAAACTGTTCACAGTATTAATCCCTGGCAGCAGTGATTGGAGCGAGCAACAGTGTGAATAACAAATTATTGGGCATGCATAGTATTTCAACATTCTGTAACTTCCCGTCCTCAGCACCACATTTACATCCAGGACATTTCTTCTGCTCCTTGAGGACCTCGATCTTCAGCAGTGAGTATTGATTCCCAGCGAGAATCGCGTCAAGCCGGATCGAGGCGGAAAGAGGCACATCGAACCATCAACGCGCCAAGCAAAACCGATCAAATGTGTTCGAGCGGGATTCAGTGATATCGAGCGAGCACGAACTTCATCAAATATTCTGTCTTGTATATTGTACGACCACCGCATAATTTCCCCACTACCTGTGTTTTGCCCATCAAATTCTGCTGCACCGGCCGACCTGGAACTTGTTAGAATTTAGAATGTAGCACGTGTTTTAGGATTTGGTTGATGTTGTCTCTTCTTCTGCCTCTCCCATCTCCCTCTCCCATCCACTTCAAGCCAGTCCCTCCATCCACAAGGAGCATTTCGCAAAATGTTGAAGATACTTTCCCAAGGTCCTGTCAAGCCAACGACTTCAGTATCTGGGTGATTTCCTCCAAACTCTCTTCACTCGCAACACCCGCAAACTTGGCTTCATTACACTCAAACCCAAGTCGGTCAAAATCCAAGCTTTCAAGCTTTTCAAGATGTGTCTACATGCAAGCTCTCTCTGGGTACTTCAATGACTCTTCACCGCCTCAACAAGTCTCAAGCTAGATCTGATTCTCAAGAACCTCAAGCATCGCAAATGAAAGTTATGACTCGGAGGACCATGCAAAGATAGCTGAATGCGGGGAGGGAGTGGGGGCTTGTTAGTGTGATAGGGATTGGGAGTGTCTATGTTCCTACATACTTTTGCTTGATATGCGGATCTTTTTGTCCCCAAAAACAATCGGAATATCAGCAGGATAAATTTCCCGAAGCTATATCACATCACGTACATATGCGCTCGATAGGCCTCGATATTCCTCGACGGCGCTCAATATCCCATCAAATAGATTCAAGGGAGATCAATGTATGCTCGAAATTATCGAGCGAGATCCAGCCGCTCAATCCGGCTATTTCTCGCTCAATCCGGCTCGACGGCTTTCTCACTGGGATTGATTTGCTGTCAATGTGATTATTAACTGATTTACACTCCATCTTTGTCCACCTGATTAACTGATAGGCCTAACAATTGAGCCTGCTTTCTGCCCCTCCACACTGCCTTGCATCGTACTTACCGGAAGACTGTGCATGCCTATGGCTATTGAAGGTTTATTTATATTTATTCCTGTATTTTGAATTTGTTGAAATGACTTTTTGCCCAGTGTCTTATTCGAGTGGAGCAGTAATTGGAACCCTCAGCCTTGAATAACTTACAGGCACAGTTTCGGAAACCAAACTTCCATCCATAAGTAATGGTGCGTGCGGAAATTGCTTTGATGAGCCCATCTGACCCAATTGACTGGACTCAACTTTACATCTAGACCTAATATTTCATTAATTTTGCATTTTATCTGGGAGTTGTTCAGCGAACACCATGCATTGTTTGTATTTTCTCCATAGTTAACGGTGACGTAGTTCCATACATTATTCCTACACATTGCCTTCGCCAGAGCGAAGCGAAAGCATATCTTGTCTTCATTAAAGTGAGTTGGGGAAATTTTTCCAAAATTATGTTATCCCAACAGAATCTTGCGACATCTGGCCAAATTATCTTCCAGTTCAACAGGGTACTTTACATACTCTTTTTCTTCACACAAAACAGACATGAAAGAATAATATCAATTCTTTCAAACTCCAGCTGATGTTAGAACTGGACGCTCCCCTAGTGTTATTTTCAACCTCGCCAATCAGCGACTCAATTTCCGTTCAAAAGGAAGGCCTTCCTTCGCTCTTCCATTCGTCGCTACCCCTATCATCTCCTCCAGTGTAACTTTCCATTGTCGCTCTATTCGTCATGTTTTATTGCCTGGATGCATCTGCAGCTATCCTGAGCGCTTCACAGGGCTTAACAGGTCTCCGAGAGGTCCGTGTCTATCCAAGGAGAGCTCTATTCTCCTCCCCCCCAGGTCGCACTTGGATCGCAATATCATATACACAGGCTGTCCGCTCGAATACAATTTATAAAGGTCTATTTCTCGCTTCACAAACAGATAATGCTCCTCACGGTAAGTGCCGCCTCTTCTTGGGTCTCATTGATGATTAATGTGACCACTGTTTTTATTTCTCGTTCTCGGCCTCGGAGAAAATCTCATTTCGATCTCCACATACACCGAATTTTCTCCAACGTGCGTAGCTTCTGTACGCATCCCGAGATCTTTACACTGACGCTGGCTTTCTCCATGCGCAATAGAGAGGAGGACTCGACGAACAGCCAGGGTGGGATTCGAGGCCGAGTAGATGAACCTCTCAACAGTCAGCCATCCGGTTATTCGATTCAATCTATATCACTTGATCTCATTCATATCCTCTTCCCCTTCGTTACGGCTGTGGCTCTCGCTTCTCAAGCCTGCGTCCCCGACTAACCCAGAGTTGCATTCGATTGGGCCTTACGCTGATCAATGCTCTCAAGGTCAACCGCTGATATACTGGCCAGGCATCGTTTGTCTTCCACGCTCCTCACACTTTCGCACTGACCCATTCTGACAGCCCAAAAAACTGGTCAACGTGGTGTCCGTCGACCTTTCCCCTCTCCACCGACCTTTCTCTAATGAACGCAAGGTCCAGACCAGCACTGAGTAGTAGGCTTATCCTTCGCTTCATCTGTTCATTACGCCTGACGCCGTGTACAGCTCAGTTACTGAGCCCGGTACAGCGACTTCTGGGTGCGTGACCCGGTCCTGGCATTTCCTCCCGCTGCCTTTTTGATTCACTCAAAGCTCGACGTGCGTGATTTTTTTCAGTACTTGAAGTAATTCCTTGGTTGAAATTTAGCTCTCACAGCTGCACGAGGAGACAGTCTGATGCAACCTTCCAGATCGCCGCCTGTTGCGGCCCCGCAAGCCCAGGGATGTGCACATGGCGAGGTAAATGACGGCTAACTTGATCTCGCGATGTCCAGGGGAAATAGCGAGACAAATCCAGCTGGCTGGAAGGTGTAGAATTCTGGTCCATTTCTTTCTGATCGAATCTGTACTTCGTCGTGAGTCTGAGGCTCTGTCGTGGCTAGCTGTCACCAATTATAGATGTGCTTCGACAGGCTTTGAATGAAGAATCATTTCTCTGTGAGTTTCCTTTGTTCGCTCTTGCATCGATTGCCCTTCAATTGTAGGTGCGCTGTAGTCCGTTGTTAAGCCCGGGGGTCCGATCAGGGTAAAACCTTATTATTTAATCATGTTTTGAGGCCCTTTTCCCAGTTCTTGAACCTTGGATATATCTACATTAGAAAGTCCCAGATGTTTTCTGTCTGCCTAAATATTTCCATAATTTTTCAGTATCATGGGATGAAGCTATTGACGAGTCAAATTGATGGGTTTTTGGCACATTGATGTATCGACACCAGGGCGGCTAAGCGAAGATTATGTAACAAGCTTTTACCCTGATCGGACCAACGCGCTTAACAACAGACTTCAACAAACCGAGGTACGAGGTTGATCTTGTTGAAGCATCTGGCTATGAGAGACTAGGTGCACTGCTAACTCAAGTTCCGGGAAGGTAACAACTGTTTGAATGTTCAGCCGATGGCCCGATAGTCTAACCCACCTATGAAGGAATCGCCATGCTGATAATTGGGTCGGGTAGGTTTATATCGCTAAATGGTACCTTTCATTCGACCCCTTCATTTCTCCTATGTACCAGCGCATATGTAGTACATAGCCACTCTCTTTATAAAATTAAGCCCTGTCCGTCTGAAACCTTTATCCCCTTCAAGCTAGCTCTGTTCTTGAACTGCACCTTGCGGCCGCAGTGCGGGACCAGCTGACGTCCTGTCGGTGCTGTCGGACCGAGCACGGCAAATATCGGTAATTGTATTTCAAACATCGCGGGTATGCCGTTCATCCCGGATTCCTCGCCGTAGAATTTCCCAGCTCGGAGCCTCGAGTCGGAAGAACTGACAGTTTATTCGAGGACCAATCTAGGGACATTTCATTCAATTTCTCCCAATGTGTCTAGGCCTTAAGGGGACTCAAAGCTGAAGTGATGGTCGCTTGTCATGCAATAAAAAATGACCGTTACTGTCGAAGTCTTTCAAAGTCGATTACATTCCTCTACTGCTGTGCTCCCATACTGTCATCCTAGAGATGCTGTTCGGGTGGTGCAACCTGGCATGGTGTACAAACCTTTACAAGAACACTCGCCGGAGCGAAGCGGCGGCACATCTTGTTCGGTTTATGGCGGATACTTCCATCGACCTTCATATGATCCCGATTCCCTCATATCCATCGAAGATCTGGCGAATCCTGGGCTCCGCGAAGCTCCCACTGTCGCTGGCCCCCGTATCCCTCCAGATTCCTTAATCAATAAACCATATCACTGCTCATGGCTTGGTTTAATAATGGCAACCCTCAAAAGTCGGAGGCAGAGCTCAATACACTTGTCCGCGATGTCCTTTTTCACCCCGATTTCTACATTACTGAACTCGGAGACTTCGACGCAGGTCGTGCCAATAAGCGGGCAGAAAAGATGCACGAGGTGTGCTTCCGCTCCTCCAGGATTTCAAAGAGACCATGGTGGAGATTGAGGTTCCTTCCGGAGTGGCCGGTGTGCCGCCCATGAAGACTTCGGTTCCTGGCCTCTTTTATCGAAGCCTGACGTCGATTATCAAAGCTGTGTTTACTGGACCTCTCGCCGACCATTTTCACTTTAGCCACCTCAAGCTTTTTTCACAAAGGCGCAGCGGAAAAGATTCGGGTGTTCAGCGGGCTCTACAATTCAGATGCATTCATAGTGGAACACGATCAGCTGGTGCGCATTGTTTTGATTGATTAATTGCTTTTTAAAGTCGCATTCTAACCTGTATCGTTAACCCCTTCTAGGGTGAAAGTCTCCACCGTCTCTTTGAACGAATGTTTTGGCTCACGAATAAGCGGAATTTTACCGCCCAGATAGGACTCCGGCTCATGCGAATAAAAAGGAGAGCGGCACTCTAAATCCGGGTTTAATGTAAGATATAGTTTTGGTTTCATCAGCTTCAACCCAAAATCCAAATCAGCTCTCAACCATGACCTTGGTTTGGTTTGGTTTCCGGAAACCATGGTTTTGGTTTTCTGGTTCTTAGTTTGAAACGATCACTGCATTCAGGGCCCACGTCGATGTAGTGGTGCAGACATATGCAGATCAGTTGCGGATCACTGGGGATTGTGGGATACACAGTGTGCCAACTTGGCAGAGAACACGTGTCTGCAGCAGGCTGTCAGCCCCCTGTCCGGCGTCCGCATGGTCGGCAGACTCAAGAGGGACCGTGTCCCCACCTCCTTCTCTGTAGCTACCACCTCTCTGGAAGTGCCCAAGATATGTCTATGACATAGATAACCTTGGCTCTTTCCTGACCCTACTGAATTTTTTCTTTGTTCAAAATTGCTTCAGTCTGGGCATTTAGGCGTTACTTCTGTATTTATCAAAATGCTGAGTGTTTTAACGTATGGGCGCCATGCCAACATCACCTCCCAAACCATCCTCAGATCCTTGTCGGTCAAAGAGGTGTTTAGAGGATGACTAGATGCCCACGGGACGTCGAGAAATATGTAGGGGAGATCAACATAGTCTGCGAATGCACGGGTTTGCAGAATATGCGGACGAGGGCCGTACACTGTATGTGCAGATGGCCTGCCTGAACGCAGTGCATACCAAGCACATCGCTATCCCATACCGTCTGGGTCCGAAATTAAGAAAAGGCGGCCGTACCCATTGACAGGACAGTGTGCTGCCCTGAGAAATGGGTGGTGGCATTCACAGACAGCTCTTTGCGGAACTTAGGGCACAGATGTTTTGTTACTGCCTTGAGACATTTTCAGCAGAACAGCTGCCCAAGCCTGCGATATACCTCACTCCCGCTCCCGCTCAAATCCAGTGTCAACAGTCTCCTTCGTTTTTCTTGTGGTCCCCGAATGAAGATGTCGTGCAAAAAAATCTTGATTTCATGCAGGACAGCTGTAGGGTTACCCTGCTACTCCCCCAAAAGTGTGGTGCATGTCAGAAGTAGGGTGCGATAATAGACGTGTAGAGTGAACGTCTGTATAGAGCTACAAACTTTGAAACAGACATTGCAGGAACCGACTGTTTCTATCGGCCCGACATGATCCTGCAAAGATGTTCGCACTTGGCAGCTCAAACCCTCAGTTATTTCTTAGGTTACTATTAGTCCCTTACTTAACCTTCCCCAGGCAACATATGTAACAGATAGTACAATCATGGTATGAGCTGGTCCGAGGGGTACACCATTTCAAAATTCTGATATATATTGCCTCCCAAGGTCATTTATCACTCCATCCGGGTCCACCATCGCATCATTCTGTCGTACCAATGAGCAATGCATGACTGCTGCGGAAGAAGATAAAGCACCGGGTTAACACCGTGGAGATTTCTTTTGGCGCCATACCACGCATAACGCTCTACCCAGTCCGTCTGATCCATAAATAGTTGTGTTTCTCGCAGGAAATCTATGATTTCTGTCAAAGTACACTGATTGTCTGGACCATTCATGTTCTGGCAGGCCCACTCAGTTACCCAGATGTTTCGTTGAAACTCGTGATGGAAATCGCATAGAAACTCTTTAAATGCGGTGGCGTTCGTGTTGTACCAGTCTGTATGTAGGAAAAGTGAGTCTTGCATCTTCGTGCCTCTGAAGCACTTACGTAAAGCCAGGAAATCCACTGTGCAGTTACCATCACACTCTGTGATGAAATCCTGCAGCCAGGGCTTGCTCGTCGGGGAACCGGATGGCGCCGGACTGCCCAATCGGATTCCTCTTGCCTTCAGTGGTTCAAGATATTTTTTCCACATGACAGCCCCTTCAGCGGCGGTGATATTCGCCTGGCTCGGTTCCTGCGGCCTATTAGGATATTATTAATCCGCCACAAGCCATTCACAAGCTGGATATTTGTCCTACTCGTTCATGCCAAGAACCGTAGTAATTTTCAGAGTCTGTATACTGTCCTGGATGGTTTCATTGAAGGACTCGATCTGTTCTGAGCCCCACAACATTGGGACAAACTCAATTTCCGAGGCGTTATTGACGTAGCCTTTGGCTCCCCATGTGTAGTACCTGGTATAATCGGGTTTAAAACAAACTCAGTGCTGGATGAATCGACCGTGCCAGGACACCCGAGGGCCCAGAAACTGGCTTATGTTAGTGCTGTTTTGATCCGACCATGCGAGACCAGCTTTGGGCTTGTGATAGGTGCGGGTCTTCAAGGGAGAGAATGAGATCGAAGCAGCGGGGAGTGACACGAGTAAGGCGAGAAAAACGGTCACCAGACCAGCAGGTGGAGTCGCCATGAAGAAGTAGGAAGGGAGGAGAGGGTTTTATTACTGTTACCTCTGATGCCTAGGCGCCCGAACCGGGGAATAATTAATTGGGTCATTTGGTGAACTGTAACGGGCAGGCTGGCTGCTCACTCCGGGGACCATCCCGCATCTGACATCCCATGACTTACATATCCCACTTTTATCCCAGAATTCAACACTGCATTGGAAGCTTGGCATTTTGTCTCTCATGTCGCGCACGAACCCGTCGACAACTCTGACTCGTATTTGATGGCGATACTTGAGTCGCGGAATCTATAATGCACTCATAACCGACAAGCTCTTACCAGGTTCCGTAATTCCGTAGCATGGAATATGGTTTGCCTACGTACCCATGTCCGCCTCGTTACTTCATCTGAAGGGTCGCATGTTATCTCTTCCCCTCCTCAGCCCCAGCCGACGCCCCAAATCCTTAGGCTCGTTACCAGCCTGCCTACAATGGCAAAAATATGTGGCAAGCACTTTGCCGTAGGCAGGCTGGTACAATTCGGGACATGCCAAAGGGCTGAGCCCAGAGTTTGAACTTTTGAGTGGTGCCGATCATCGGCATCACGGTGCCATTATTTCTCAGTCAAAATCGAGGCTTCATAACTCACCATATACAGACTTTCTCAAATTCTGAAGAGACAGACTTGAAGAAAATACGAATCAGAGTAACCCTTCCCTTTGAAAGTATTCAAACTAAGTTAATTTGAGACCAGAACAAGGGAAAAGGGAATCATCGAACTCCGCGCCCAACCCTTTTATTTGTCCCGAGTTGTACCAGCCTGCCTATGGCAACGTGCTCGCCACAATGGTTGCTCATCGTAGGCAGGCTGGTAACGAGCCTACCAAACCCTACTGCGTCTCAAATCCCCGATGAACCAGAACCAGCGACTCGGGGCATGTCTCTTGAATAGAAAGATGGGCTACTGTAGGGAAACCGCTTGGAGTCGCAAACTGTCTGGCTGCTGAAACAATGTGAGCGATTCTGCTGAACCTTTAGGTTTGGCTATCCAGGAGAAGATGGACTTCGATCTATGTTGCTACAAGTACAAACAACATTTCATCAGCAACAATTGGACATCATAAAAATGAAAAGAAAATTCAACAAAAATTATTCTGTTGAGAACGTTCAAATCTCCAGCTCTCAGATCTTTTATCATATTAAAATGCATGTTACCGTCTAGTTAATCGGCGTTATGCACCAAATGCAAATATTTCTGGAGCAAGTTACAATTTTTGTGATTGGTCATTTCTGCTTTGTGTATTAGCCCGAAACAGTTGCGGTTTGGTTTTTTTTGTAAGCGAGCAATACTGTCCGAGCCATCTCGGGAACAACTTTTGTTGAAAGACCAGTTTCAGAGTTGGAAACCATGTCAAAACTGTTATTTAGTAGAATATTGCAGAAAACCAATAATAATATCACTCAGGCATCCTGGTTATTCTCATTCCACTTGAAGCATTCCATCTTGCGAACACCACCAGGTTTGAGCCAATAGAGAATCTCAGTTTCATATTTGTTCTTGATTTTCAAAAAAATGCCTGTATTCCTGTCAGTCAAAACCCTCTTGTTGGCCTTGATATTGCAGGCCCTGTTATGATCTCCTTTTCCAGTTATAGATCTATATTTATACTACTTGGACCGGAAGATCAGAAAGAAATAGAAGATAAATGAATGCAGAGAATGAAAACCCATCTTCAAGTTGCCACTGCTAGAAGACACAGCAAGACTGCTAGCTATTGTCCCTGCTTGGTGTCTGCATAAATTTCAACTCAAGAAAGGTATAGTCTCAAGACATTCATTTCTGTTCAATTCCGCAAGGAAGTTGGGTGCAGATGCAAAATATAACCTTCAGCAATAACAATAGGCAACTGGCACTATTTATGAAGCGGAGATGATTCAAAGAGATACACCAAGGTGTCCGAGAAATATTATTGACAAGTCAATTTATTCTACTAGTTACACAGCGGTCATTGTCTCTAGATTGAGTAGGATATGACGAAAGTTGGGCCTAGGATTCATTCTTGCCAGCCAAGATTCTCTGACTCGGCAGGAGTAGGCTCTGGCAGAGAGTGGGCAACTCCGGATGTCAATGGAGTAGCAACACGTGAAACAGCCACATTCAGCTTCTCACGATGTACAACCAATCCTGGGAATGTGTTTCTGTGTGATAGATGTGCCGTCGGCTCAATAAAGTTGCGGCGTCTAATTAGAGCCGAGTAGAGCCGAAGTTCCCACGTTATGGTTCCTAATTTATTAGGAAATTGTTCTTTAGGATCCATTGTACCATCAAAACGTCTGCAGCGTGACCAGACAACGTGATCTCAAATCCATATCTGTCATGTGAATTGCCTTTTCAGTATTTCTTTTTGTTCAGTCTGAAATGCATGGCATTTTGTATTTTCTTGGATTGTTTCAAGTTTCTGATAATTTACTGGCTCAATGAGTCAATGTTGACCATTTTTCTCATTCTACCCCCAAAGCCCGATGGAAGAGTCATGTTCCTGTCGCATCATTCTGACAGGTCTGTGATCGCAGCGATTCACAGGGGTCATGTGAGATGAACCTTAGCAACGCTCTTTGCTCTCCCACCACTGGAGCGACTGCTCTTGCTTCTTACCACCATTATCTACTGCAAATGAATGCTCTCAACTACACACTCTCTGGGTCTCTGGCTCTTGGGTTCTACTGGATCTTGTTCCAAACAAAGTCTTCAAGGTAATCTCTCCTCCCAAATTTGGCTTGAGGTCCAAACTCTTAGCATGGGCTGCAAAGCTGTCCTACATGGAGCAAACATCTACAGCCAAATTCTCTCCTCAGCTGTGATATTTGGCCATGGGCCGCTCCATTTGGCAGTTGATGCTCCACTTGTTAACTGAGACAAGACAGGCCTCCGCTCCGCTCCGGCAAACAAACGTGAAAGTAAAATTACTCATCGCATCTAGAAAGTACAACACTGCAAGGAATATAATAACAATAGAAACATAGAATTATAATGCGATCGCAAGCGATTTACTGGAAGGTTTTCACCTTCATTTGAAAGATTGGAAGACAGGAAAATCCTCGGGCCTGAAGAGTGCTTGCGATCAGCGTATTTAACACAATTTAATTGCGAAGTATACCGCAGAATTTGGTCTGAAAAACCAATGATCGCCAGCGAGGCAGACAGGTGATTAATATGTGAAGTCGGCGAAAAGTTGGAACCTTACCAATTTCCGAGCATTGACGACCTTGAGTACAGGACTCAAAAACCTGTAGACTAAGTAGTGAAGTAAGAAAAGGGGCAGAGCCGAATTGAAAGTGTGGGGTGACAAACTGCAGAAGATTTTGAAAAAGGAATGGTAATCAAGATGTCCAGGTTAAGCACAGTCCCAGAAAAAAGCGGCCGGGGCAAGAGCGAAACAGAATTGGGCAACATTCACTCAACTTTCGGCACATCAAGAAAGAAAGCATCCGGCCAAGAAAATCCGGATGAGCAAAATCAGGGAGTCCTTGTGACTGTTGAGTGAATAGAATAGTTTGTGGTGTTGTAGGACTGAATCAGTAGGCAAATATTGAGGATTGCAAGGCAAAGATAATCTTGTGCAATTTTGACAGGCCTGAATACAGCGGGATCTTGCGCATAAAATTTGCTTGTCTTGCATGAAGATTGAATCCATGGGGGAGGATTAAAAGCAAACATCCAGTGGTGAAGACAGTTGGACGCCCAAATGAAGCATGAGACAGAAGATGGGCGGGTGGATAGAAATTGCGAGGTGAAGGAACCGGTCTTTTATCTATCTCACGGTGTTGCAGCCGCTGTGAGAAGAAATTACCAGCCTTGTGGCACAGTGGGAAAGGTGGCCCGCGGCGCAGTGAGAAATCCACTGTGAGTCTGTCAACTGAGAACTGATGAGACACACAAATGGGACGCGAAGTCATGGCCCGCAGGACGAGAGAAGAGGAAGAAGTAACGGAGATTTTGCTTGAGAGACCAAGGAGACGATTTTAGGCAGCGCAGAGAAGGAAAATTATGTCCACGGGGCCACTGCGTAGTCACGCGTCGTGGAGAAAACAGAAAAGAAGCTGCCGCGCACAGACCAGAAAGATGTCTGGAGTTGATCAGCTGACACTAAGCAAAGAACATACGGGTTTACCGGGAAAAGCACAGGAATTGGTGGGTTGCGCAAGCGGACGGCATTGGAGAAGAGTGAATAAGCCTAATGGAGAAAGTACCCAACATGTGCAAATTGATGGGCACCGCCGAACGAGCAAAATCTTAAAGAACGGTTAATGCTTGTCAAGTCTGGAACTCTGCCAGTAATTCTTTCGCACTACTTCTCTGTGCATATTTGGTTCTAGTCTTTACTTATTCAGATGCCGCTTGCATCATCAGTGCCGTCTCGGAGAATACGTGCCAGCCTGCTTTTGGTATGTTCATTCCTCAGCAGTAAAACATTCAGCCTTATTTGATGCCTCCAGGAGACTTCACTCTCAAAATTAATAATTACTGTGTGTCCTCTTTACTTCACCACATCTTCATTTACTGGGTTTTTGTCAGTATTGATGTATTGTAGCCAATATATACCATTTTATTGCGACTTAACTCGCCCGGCCACTCGGGATGGTTTGCCCTCTGGAGTGAGCCTAAGCCGTATTAAGGCTGCCCGAAGGGGTTCCCCACCACCCTTCGGAGCTAGTACCCCAAGAGTTCATGATGCAGCCAAAAATGGCTTATTCCCCGATGCCAAATGGGCCGCTGTAATTGGCTACTACCCTAACACCTGTTGCACTGTGGGAATCACTCTCAGTGACGGCTCAAACAATACCATAGTCGTGAAAGTCAAAACTCATCGGGCTGCCGATGAATTCGGCCCATTAGACACTTCTTTGACCGCTGTGTCCCTCCAAGATGGGTCAAATATCTCACGTCTGATGGCTGACTGCTTTTGGCTTGTTTGTCTCCCTTGCCCGGCACTTTTTGCGATGGAAGCAGATTTTCTTCACCTATATTTCTTTGAGTCTTCTTCAGTTGTTGCCGAAGACCAGCCCAATGTGGCCTTTGTTGATCACGGTCCTAACCTGCCTCTCGTCGGAGGTGGTTCCCAAGTCAACAGCAAAGTTGCAGCTGAAGCTGTTGTTCCTCATATCATTGACAGCCATGGGATTAATAACCTTCATGAGGGTTCTTGCCTGTTTGAATGTCAGTGCCTGCTTGATGAGGTCAAAAGACTCCTTGAAAAAAGCAATGCTTTCGTTGCAGTTGACATGCCTTTACAGGAAATGTTGTCCTCATTAACAATGTACAAATTGCACCACACAGTAAAACCACATCATGTTAGATTGAGCACGTGCAGTACTGTTGCAGAGTTTTGTGAAGTCTTGAATAACCATTCCTGTGCTTCTTGCCCACTGCTTGTCAGTATAATACAATACCTGCCCCCTGTGTCCAAGAAACCTCGGAAAGTTCGAAGCAGGCTTGAACTGATTCCAGTGTCAGAAGCGACAGCGAGAAAATCTAAGAAGAAAATGCAAACTTGAATCAGACAAGGACATCAGCAAACCCTGATTTTTGCTGTAGTTGCCATAGGCATCTGTAGTTACCGGTAGTTCTCTGTAGTTCCCCGTAGTTACCTGTAGTTCCCCGTAGTTACCTGTATTTCCCTGTAGTTGCCTGTAGTAGAGGGCATTCTACATAGTCCTACGTAGTTTGCTGTAGTTTATGTAGTTGTCTGTAGTTGCGCGCCTGCACAATAATAACTGTATGTCCTCAAATTTTACGGCAGGGGATGGAAGCTACGAATTGGTTATTTCTCTTGGTCTGATTAAATTATACATGGATATCTATTGAGACAATGCGAAAAAAAGCTCTTTGTTATACCATTTGGACAACCAAAAATCGTCCTGATAATCTAAACTTGTTTCCTTCCTCAAGTGTCTGTCAGCTGTCTTTCCAAAACGTGGCGTAAGCTCTACTGCGACCCTCAGGAGATCCAAAGGAACAATATCCCCCATCATTGACTGATCAGCCCTTCGGGCCCGTTTGAGCTGGTACATACCACTTGCTGGCTCCGGAAAGGGACCTCTGTCTCCAGTGACAGGATCTACCTGGTTGATAATATCGAATCGTTGAACATATGCCAAAAACCCTGCAGTACCAGCAACTGGCTGATTATCCTTCCTGGGCACTACTCTGAAGATCCGTCAAAGTTGACAAACTGTATGACCTAGACGTCTATCAGTTCAGGTCAAGGATAACGCGGTCATTCATAACGCACCATCCATGCCACTGTGAGGCCACCGATACTGGGGGTCATGATTGACCATCACAGCGTTAGCACGCCCACATTTCCAAACGCTGTCAGGAGGAGCTGCGTTCATAGTCTCTGATACCAGTATCTTGGCTGTGTCATGGAAAGAACGAGACTGTATTCTGACGTTATTCCAGAATTCAATCTTGTTGAAAGGCAGATGATCATCTACACAGACCTGCCGTCTCCCACCGATTACAAGACGGGTATGGTTGGGACGATGCAAGAATTCCACTAGGGCTGGGCGAAAATCTGGTAGGCGAAATTTGGTAGCAATGTCATCCACAGTCATTTGGCGGCCAACATGGTCCCGGTTGAGGTGGAAAGCCGTGTTAGAATCGAATGAAGTAAATGTTCGATGCGGAATGGGAGCTTTGGGGAATCAGCCTTCCGCCAACAAAGAACTATGGAGAAAATAGTTGGTCATCTGTCTCTGCGTTCCTGATAGATTTGAAACTGGGTCGATTTGATCCAGAAGCGCTGAAGTGCTGTCCACCTGCATGGATGGATCTTCATCGCCATCCTCCAGCTCATCCAAGGATTCTTTCTCGGTCAGCGTCGGCCTAAAATCCACTCCTGCACTCGCCATGGCAGTGGCTAGATCAAACTGGCGACACTTGTCCCTACAGTCCAAAGTGCGAATGATTTGAGGCTCATGATTGTGGTTGTTGGAATTTGATGCAGGATCCTTGACCAATGTGATGTGCGCGTGCTCTGTGATATCTACACTCCATTGGAGTGGGGCACCATTGGCATGGATAGAAGTGACAACACTCTGCAGGAACTCCAGCTTCGGTATATGCCTAGAGACAATTATAAATGTGAAAGATAGATTGAAGAACAAAGAAAGGCGTACCAGTTCTCGATGGGACCCTTCTTTCCACGTCGGGCTCCTGCATCAAGAATACTCTGCTTGTTATCGTGGAATCGTTGTAGGGAATCCACCATCTTCTTCAGTACAACCTCTGTGAACGCAGGTGCTTGCCCAAAGTAGAAGGAATCGTTGAGAGAGGCGATAGATGCAACGAATCGCTTCGAGACACCTTCAGCCCTGCAATCATTGGGACAATGTAACACTGAATATCCCTGTGCTCCCTGCCTGTTGCCTGTTTGGCTTTGGATATCCCTTCTTTGAAGTGGCGCATTCCTGTGTGAGGCCGCAAGACAGAGAATCGAAAATCGATCTCGGCTGCGCCTACGGCTTCTATGCACCACTTGCAAAGATGATCAAAGAACATCTTTAACCAGTGGTGTAAGATCTCGGGCTTCAGGAAGTCAGACGGCTCAGCAAGAGGCAAATCCCACCAGAACGGCTGGTGAACATCACTGAGCCCAAGAAATTTGGCGTGCTTGATGTATGTGGACAGATCCCAGGGATCTAACTCAAACACCTCCTCGAGTTTCTTCAACTGCGCTATGGTGTGTGCAGCGGTCCGTGGAGGATGGCAGAAGCTATCGCCAAATTGTTTGTAGGAAGCCGTCGTTACTGAAGACCTCTTGCCTGCAACGCCAGCAATCAGAGCTGATTCAGGCGTGTCGACAATGTATGCAGCCAAGGGCGTGAAACAGAATCTCTGCCAACCCATCGTCCCAATCTCCGCCGTCGTCTTCAGGGGTTTGAGAATAAAGTCGAGAATGGCATGGAACAGGCGGCTAACGAGCACACCGACTATCTCAGGATTTTTCTCTATGAATTTGGCGATCGGAAGAAGTGCCAGGAGTAGGAAGGCATGGTGGCATGCCTTGGTGCGAAAATCCATGTCAATATCAGCCAAGCTGATTAGGAAGGGGATGTGCCTGGCGATTGCCGGTCATAGACGTCAGCTGAGTCTTGTCGGAGGAAAGCACAGCTCCTAGTATAGTGGCTCCTTCAGGTAATTGGTCCTGAATGATATAGATAACGCTGAAGAAGCGTTCAAGAATAAACGTACCTGAAGGTTCCATGCTTTCTCTCCTGACAACCACTTGGTATAGAATCTCATGAGTTTCTTGGATGAATCCCAAAGGCGAAATGGTGTGAACTGGATGTGATCCTGGACCAGAGGATTGGCCATAAGTGCTTGTAAACACTCCAAGGGGTCTCAATAGTATAACGTCAAGGGTTTCTTAGTGGGATGACGAGTTTCCCATGGAATTGCTTTCCACTGAGGACCTGGAGGGAGAATTTCTATATGGCTTCTGAGGTCTTTGGCGGTCTTGAAAGATAAATGCATTTTAGCAGTCTGAAATTTTATTGTTACCTAGGGGACGCTCCGCCAGGCAACAGAAACACAATAACTTACGAGACGTAATTTCAGGAATTCATCGGTGGCAGTGACAGTCATATCCGAACGTATGATGAACGAGGCAAGCTCCCACTCATCAGCAGAGGCAAAAGGATAGTAAACATTCGTTTCCCTTTCTTTCGCATGAGGATCGGCTCGAAAATTATCCATGAACGTTGGCGCTCTTGGGTATTTCTTAGCAGCACCTGGGTAATATTCCTTGTGCTGGCCAGAGGCAGAGCCTAGATTGTTGGTAGAATCTGGCATCTCGCCTTCAGAAAGAGAATGCGAAAACACATCAACATCATGCATTTCGTATTCCGTAGGATCTCTTTGGTCCCCAGGCGCTTTGTCCTTGTCCTCCGCAGCCAACAGGTTAAATTTCTCCGTCAAGGACTGAGCTCCTCTCAAGACTGCAGGGTGTAGAGATGCGTGACAACGACCCTTGGGCTGAATAACATGCTGTTTCCATTTCTGAGAATTCGGAAACCGTTTGCAACAAATTGGGCAGTAATGGTGTTCTGTTCTATGGCGATCAACAGGCATGGAAAGGAGGATTCTAGAGGGCCAGAAAAATAATAAAATGCTTTGAGGAATATTGGAGGAATATCGGACGAAGGTCAACAGTGAAGAGGTTGGACCACGTGAGCGCTACTGCTCTTGTTCCGGAACTGTCATTTCACGCCAGTGCAACAACTTGTACCCAACTTACTGCTTTGTCCCTGCTTCCTATCCACTGCTACCAGTTATCATGATAGACTGCAAGCCTCAGAATGCTTCCCATCTGGAGCCTAGGCAAGGATTGACTACAGGCATTCCGAACACTCTTCATCTGGTGTGTCCAATTATTTCTTGGCTATCTTGAGCTGTCACTGAGAACTGTTGTGAAGGGAAATGTCTCCCTCCTTAAAATCACTGAGGAACTCAGTTACAAAATCTACATCGCCCACGATATACTTGTTACATGTCAAGCAGAAGCAAGAGTGGTTGAAAAGCATTTGGTGCTCGCAGATGATGAAGTTGAGATCCATGAGGCAGAGGCCATACTTGCAGCTTCTAGGGCTAGGGAGGCACGTCGTAGAAAGGAATACTTTCGCCGGATGACTGAGGGGGCACTTGACGACATAACGGACGCTGAGATGCAGGCTGCTTTGCTCCGTCTTGAGGGCAAGAAAGCTGGCATAGAGTTGGCTGAGGAGAGCTTGCGTGTACAAGGTGCATTTCCTTGTTCAGATTTCTAAATCAAATCTCATGCTATAGCTCCTGCTAGATCCAGACAGGACTGCCATCGCCTCAGCTACCCTGGACTAAACTTCCTCTGTGTCTTTCACAAGTCATAAGCCCCTAGTATCACATGTATTCCTCACTTGGGGGTATGGCCGCTGCACTTGCAGTACACGGCAGGACTCGTACTTGATTTTCTTTTGTTTCTTTCCGTTCATGGGGAGCAGTCAACCTCTGTGTATATCACTCCAACGACAGATTGGGTGAGGTCACTTGTGTTGCAAGTGCATTCATTTGGAGCCTATATAGATGGCTATTCTAATTTGTTGGCTGCTCAACTAGACCCATTCGCAAATTTGACTTGAGTTTGACAGGTGGCTCCCCAGGTAACCTATCCATGTGGACTGCGTGAGAATTCAGTCGCGTTGCGTCGGAATACAATTTGTCCACCTCAGCGATCGATCGATCGGTGGAGTGTCGATCGCAACAAAACTGTCCACACTCATATTCCTTCTCGACAACTGTCTCTTCATTAGGTATATATCTCATTCTGATCGCAAACCTCTAGTACCGATATTAACTAACAAAAGCCACGGAAAGTTGGTTCAACTGAGAGGTTCAGAACCCATCAATATATGGTCCGGCCGTGATCTGCGACAGATTCCCCTGTAAATTTTGATTGTTGCGACAATGCTCCTCAGTTGACGCAGCTGCCGCCCCACTCTTCCCCCCAGTCCACAGATTCTCTCACAGAGAATATATCTGTCTTGCAATTCCGACAATTTCTGGATGCATACAAATTTAAGTGTGGCTGCAAGTCCGAAAATTGGTAGGCAGATCTGTGCGGAATTATAGAGCCGACTTCAGCTGGCCGAAGGACACGAGCAAATCGCTGAATTGAGGAGAGAGTCAATGAATTTGTGACTTGGAAACTAGTTTGAATGGATTTTAAGCATAGCCACTAATTTCATTACTCAGAAAACCATGAGACAAGTAAATCAACCTGCATTCTGATCCGCCTTCGAGTTTTTAAAAGGGACGATTACATAAGTACTCGTAATCGTTTTAGTTTTACAATTGTACAATTGTATCTGAAGGAAAACAATTTCCGATGTGACTCATACATATGGAAGTCTAAGATCTGGAAGAAAGACGAGAAGAACGACGAGAAGAAACTGGAGTATTAGTATCAGAAGAAATGGGAGTATTAGTTTGAGGATTACGACCATGGCAAACCATTGAGGTAGCCCAACCATGTGCATCCTCAACCCAGCTGTCCCCTCCAACGCCGTCTGTATGCAGGACAATTGAAGCTCTGGTACCCTCAAAATGAGTGTTGAAATGAGTGATATCTGCCGAAGGAAAAGCAAGAACGTCTCCCATTTTTAGGTCCAAGCTTAACCCTGCCTCGAAGAGGCAAAGTCTTCCGCCTTTGAACCGCCCCAAGTGACACGTAATGCAAAGGTCCTTGTCCTTGTCGTCTCGATGGCCCCAGGTGCATGCACTGATGTTGACAACAAAGCCACCGAATGGATAGCATGGCGTTGACGCTTGAAGAGGAAGTTCCTCCACAAACATGGAGATCTCGCTCATCTCGTCTGGTAAATAGTGGCAGAGCTGAAAGAGTATTTCAGTTTAGAAATGATAATATTGATGAATTCGCACTCACAGCGACACGAAGATACTGAAAAAAATCAGTAAATGCTTCCGCCAACACCGAATACTCATCCTGGTTCTTCACCATATCCTTCGAGCAGTAAGTTACATGCTCAGTGAGGTTTACTCGACCAGTCTAAGTCTTTCTAGCCTTGTAACAGTGAACTCCTTCCAGAGCATTATAGCCCTACAATATCTTTAATAAACTAGAGAGTAGCAATATAATGTGACAGACATGCCTTCTCAGCGTAGTGGGCATACCAGCTGTAGTGCAAAGATAAGTATTAGAAAGCTGCCTTTCTTGAATTATCATCTTTGAATTCCCCTTGTAGGACAGTGTTGATATAGTCGATAGCTGCTTTCAGACCTGGATGATATTATTCAGGTATTCTTAAAATTAAGGCGACCAGCTGGTTGTTAGCATCCTTGATGAACAATGCCTCGCTAGATGATTGATATAAGACCAGTTTCCCATACTGAAACAGTAGACTTGCTCGTGTAAAATGTCTGTGCTGAAATTGACGTAGCCACCTTTCAGCTGGGGTTCATTAAGCTACGCTGTTGTTAGCAATGTACTAAATTCCCAGTTGCACAGACATACCTTCTTCTGGAGGTCGTCTACACTTGTAGCTGTTGGCGCATCCTCCGCAAGATCTCTCTGGACATCTGTCCATGGATCACGGTTGTCCCGATTGACTGGAGAGCGTCTCTTTTTCTTCCCAGCTTTCCTTCGAATTTTACAGGGGGACTTGATATACCGAGGCTTGGGAAGTCGAGAGATGTCGGGATTTTCCAGCGGCTTCCACAGTGGAGGCGGAGTAGCAAAATCCCACTCGGTGGATCTAACAGGAAGAAGAGGATAGCTATATACAGTCAGAATAATCAGAATATATATCACCTTTTTACATTCAGCACATTCAAGTCATTCATATAGATCGTCCAGTTGTCAAGGAATCCTACGGTAAATCAAAGTTGAATTGATGAACTGGAACTCACCACTCAATTTAGGTCCCAACCCTAACGCAAGAGTCCATGGCAGCGAACAGGACAATTTTATGTCGTCTTAGTCCTCTGGTGATATGTTATCTCAAGCCAATAACACAGGTTCTTCCAATGTTAACCGTAAAACATCTGGCAAGTCTTTATATCTTTCATATATGTGCGCATTCACTAACCCTTCCTTCAAGGCCAGGGCTCCGGTAGAAACAATGAAGGTAGGCCATTCTATGTTCTTGTATCCTCATCAGTGGTCTCAACGATTTTCAGATCCCCAAGCATCTTATGATGTCCTCCAGAAGCACCGCAAAAGCAACAAGGCCCTTCGCCCTCCTGATTCTAATCACCTTGCTAGGCATGGCGAACTGCAGATGGAGACAGAGAGTAGCGGAGGTACTGATGCCCATGATGCTGACTCTGAGGCCAGCGACAGAGAAGGGGACGACCCCGGCTCAAAGCAGAGGGCCCCTCGTACCGCCAAGGAGATAATGCCAGACAAGGAGGTGTATTATTGCGAGGGCTATTGCCAGATACCTTCCTATGGAAAGGATCATTTGTTGATAGCACTGTTGATTGCAGAGCTCTGGCCTGAGGATGACAGTATGCGCCCCGCTTTCTCGAATCAGGGATCATTCATGTTGAAAAAGACCTCAAGATCACTCTGGACCCTAGTGCTTAACAAGTTTCAATTTACATTCTCTAGCTAAACAACAAAGTTAGAGATCTGGAAGGACCACAAGGACGATATGGTCAAGCTAGTACGTCGAACGGTTCTATGTTTATTCCTTTCTCGTGACATAATATAGGTCATGAATTTCATTCCAACATATCGAGGAAGATGCTTGAAATTTGTGCCAGTCATTGTCCAGAAATACTTCAGCCATCGTATATTTCCCAAGCAGGAAGATCTTCCGGAAGGCGGTTTCGGTCACGCCGAGTATGATGCTATGGTCCAGCATAATTTTGAGGCTCTGCTCGAGGAATCGTGCTTCCATAACAATGGAAAAGATGCCCAGGTACTGTTCTCTCTTTCGAGAATAGGAAACGCTAAAAGATTGTAGGGCCACACCAATAATTTTATGTCCCCCGCTATTGAAGAGATGGCCAAGGCAGTCTTGGAACTAACACCAAACAGGTTGGGGAAGAGATACCCATACGATTTCAAAACGTATCGCCCTTACTTCATCGTGGCTATGTGCACTTTTGTGATATTCTTTCCGTCTCTCTTTCTTACCTTCTTTCTCACATTTTGTCGCACACAGCTTCGCTGGGGAATATCTGGTTACCGCAACGGCAAGGACTGGGATCCCCCACGTTTCACGAAAGACGCTTTCATGCAACATACGACCTGCGCGAGGCCATGGATGAGACTATGGGCAATGAATACCACTCCCAAAAGTGCACCGCCGAATGGCAACGTTGGGCCGACAAGATTTTCGCAGTAAAGAGGAGGGGAGGTCAAGGAGGAAAGCAGTGTCGGTTGGATTGAGTGGAGTCCTGGTGTCCTGGCAGCGTACGCGCCCCGGCCGTGCGGACGATTTGTACATCGAGCAGAATATCAGATTTTCTTGATTCTTTGGATGGATGCGATTCAAAAGCCTGGTTAGGGTATACAGAAGTACAGGTCATATATAGTGAAGTACAGACAAATATGGCGAAATACAGTCAACTACATAGAACTGCGTAGAACGGCCTGAACTACAGAGCACTACAGAGAACTACATAGAATGGCCCAAACTACAGAGTTCTACACAGAGGGTACCCTTCCTACAGGCACTACAGCTACTACAGGCGCTACGTAGCTGACCCAGGTTTTGCTGATGGATAGAAGGAACATACACCGGAATCGTACCTATCATGCGAAGCATTGGCCTCAAACCCCAAGTAGAAGCCTGTAGACTTCGACCGTCTCTATAGACGTCGGCAGTCTACCATAGACCACTGGACCTACAGTAGTCCATCCGCACCTACCTTGTGTGCAATAGAGCTCAGCCACCCCGTGTGAATAGCCGGAGGCGCTGTTGCCAGTGCACATCAAGTCATAAAAGGATGCACTTGATCAAATCCTCGCTACCCTCCTTCATTTCCCCCACTTCCACCTCAAACACATCGAAGCTATGGAAGGAGTTGATCTCCAAAGACCCACTCTGGCATGTCAAGGGTATAGCTATCCGCAAGCATTCCCTCAAGATGCACTTTGACACGTCAAGTATCCGAGTTGCCTCAAATCTGCCGCATCAACTTACCTGTTAACTCTCTACTGTGCTCATCCTCAAGCCCTGCTGCATGATTTCCGCCCAGATCCTTACTCCGCCTTGTCTGCCGTCTGTGCTTTCTCTTGACAACGGCTCGCAATCGTCCGGTCAAGACTATTCTCTGATTGCCGTTGTTCAAGCGCGTTCCAATCTTCGACACTCGTGGATTCTTGCATATGTGAGTCCTGGGTATCCTTCATTGCTATGTGTATGCAGTAGGTTGCAAAAATATCTATTTTATCTTTATCCTCTCCCCCGATTGAGCTTGGCCACAGAGAAATAGCGGAGCTACAAGGATCATCAAGCAGTTCACATGTAAAATACCGCCGACCCTACGCGAGCTCTATAGGGCCTATGGATCTACGGCGCTACGGCTCTACACGGTCTATAGTAGAGAATTCAATGCCATAGCAGCATCTGATAGAAGGGGGGAGTGCCTATGGTTTTACAATTTTGCTGGAGCCTATCCAGACCTACTGAGCCACTGGGTGCTTTCCAGATAAAATTTGAGCGGATCGTGGACATTTGGTCCAAGATATGGCGGAATAATCCCGGACTGGATATCAAGATCTTCGCCAGCAATAATTCCATTATCGAGCCTATCTTGTTCGACAGGATCTACAGAGCTTGTGATAGGAAATGGAGGAATGGGCACAAAGTCTGGCAGATCGGGGAAGCGACGAGGTAGAGGGCCAGGTTTGGAAACTACCGCAGTCGGCGAAAGAATACGGTGCCGGGAAGGTCCAGCCAAGGTAGCATTTGCCGCGATCGACTGTGCGCGCATATTTCTGAGGGATTCTGCTTTCCGGCTATGGCGCCCATTTCGTGCTTCTTGTGCCTCCATCTTGAGCTATGTTAGCATGAAAGAAGGCAACTGGGAACAGGAATATGTATACAATATATATTACAGGACGGACGGCGAAACAGGATACAAAGCGACATCAGGAAAAACCGAAATTGCCGCATAGTCCCACATAGGGCCACATAGACAACATAGTCGTCATAGCAGATCGTCAACTCCATAGTAAAGATGGGGGGGAGGTGTCGGTCCCATAGTACCTCATAGTGTGCTATAGTTGGCTCATAGCTTCCATAATGTGTATAGACAGCACTCATAGTTTTCATAGAGTGGAGGAAAAAAATCATCTCGGGCCAGTTTGGGCATCGCTCAGATTGTTTGTAGCATTCAAATCGATCTTATTTATGGTATGCTATGCACGAACATGTTCTATCTACATCTAGGCTGTGTAATAGAGAATGAATGGACGACGGGATTGTCCGCTGACAAGTTAGACCAAGCATCTCAGTAAAAAGTTGTAGCCTAACCGAATTGGATGAAGCGCCATTTTGATCAATTAGATAAGATTGAACGTTGTATTGTAGAATATCGGGACGACTGAGTAGTTTATATACCTGGGTGCTGGGTCAGCATCTACCTAATGGTTACACATACAAACTTACGAACAAAGCAGCACGATAGCATTATGTCTTAAAATATTATATACTACGATGATTGTGCAGGTAAAAGACCTGCAATTGGCAACGTCGTGAGTAGAAGCTGGATGATTACAGGTTTAGGCACACACAGGAAAGGCGGCCACTTGTGCACTGGCCGTAGTAACGAGGAAACCGATATTGATGTTTGAGACTGGCGTAAACACAAAGATGTACTGTTTTAACAGGTCAGAGACAGATCAAACATTGAATTATTGATTACCAGTTAAAACAGGTGCTCGGGCAGCGGTTAAGCGGGGCCGGCCGTGCTAACACTCGCTTCAAGCGCAGCGAAATCAATACCTGCCAGCTCGTTGTCATCTTGCTCAGTGACAACACTCTTGAGGTGCACAAAGTTGGTGAGTTGACTGTGAATAGCGTGAGCAGCGTAACAGAAAGAAGTCGAGGATTGTAAACAATCTTTTAGTACAACTCGTGCGAGAATGTAGCAAACCATACCGGTGATTTCTGCTGCAGGCTTTCGAGCGCAAGTAGGTGGTGGTCATACCTAGGATTGACTCGAGTGAATACACGTTGAATAAGTATTTGTGCACGCACCGCGGTCCATACTTCTCCCTCGTGAATTTGATGTTGACACGGACCCCGCACGCAAACTCTTTCAACGCATTCTCCATCTATCAAAGCTTGGTACGCAAATTCGCAGGCCAAAAAAAAAAAAAGAAAATCACGGTGTCCAAAAAAAGAACACGAGAAACGCGACTTAACTCGAAGCTGGTACTCTGGAAGAGCTCACACCCCGGCGTGGGCCTTCTGTTCTTCTTCACTGTACCCTAAACATCCACACCCATCCCTTCCGCCGCCTCCGTACCGCGCTTGTGTCGGTCACACAGCGCATCGGCGCCGGCATGTGTGCCACCTTCACATGGCAATCTTCCACAGTATCAACAGGGACGGCGCATTGGATTCACGGGGGTATTGACATGGCTCGAGCACAAGGACCCCTATGGGGTGCAGGTCACGTGCCTACGTGACCTGTTTCACGGCTGGATATTCTTACCAGTTTGTGCTTCACTGTTGGCTCTTTGGCTCAGTTGTATATGGCGTGGTGCCTATAGGTTTCTTCTTCCGGAAGGTCCCTTCTTCGATTCTCGATAGGTGTAGAATTTCTTTTTTGCTTTGTGTTTCAGAGTAGCTTTACATTTATCTGCGCCTACTAAGATGATGGTCGAGAGTTTTTTTTATAAAGAATTTTAATCGCAACCTGATTTACACCTAGCCATGACTCTTGTGTCAGTGTGCGCAGTTTCACTAAGTGCATGTATTCACGGAGTTAAATGCAGGTATTTAAGGAGTTAGGTGCAGGTATGGGAGTTAACTTGCACATCACCATTTCCACTGTCAGAAATTTGCATTTACATACCACCAAATTCCATTTTCTACACCGGGATTGGGAGGCATTCGACACGGTAACAAAGCAGGTTTCAATGCTCCAAAGTTATCTATTGACCTGTAAATCATGATTATCATCTATTACAGAAGATTGACCCACTGCAGAGGCACACCTAGTGAAAAACACGTCACTAATGTCAGGAAACACGGGTGAGTGAGGCAGATATATATGATACTTCACTGACATATCTCATGTTTTCCCATCAGATCAGCCACCTACAACTGCTCGCACTGCTGATGTTGTGGTCAAATGCAGTTGATACAAGTTTCGGGGACCACTTACCTCCTTCCCTCGGCTGCCAAGCTTGAAATATACGAAGGACTGCCATGGCTGCCGCAAAAAAACGCCTAGTAAAGCAGGAAGCAGACAAGGAGAACAAGGGTTCCAATACAAAGCAGCGTGCACCTCTTGGAAAGGATACATCGGCAAAAGGTCCCCCAACAATGTCTCTGTCTGCATTTCTATCGCTTCTGGAGGAACATAAAGACAGCGCTTTCGTAATCCATACCTTCTTGAAAATTCCTGAGCTAGAGGTGAATTCAGGGCATGATCGTGCATTCGAGATTTCAATGACATGGGAAGCAACGGGATTCCGATTCAAGTATGTCAAGTTTTTCCAATGAATTTAAATACTTACAACTGTCTTGAAGCTATACGAAGAAGAGCACCAGCAAGGCAGACAAGTTCACAACAACTTACATATTCTACTGTGCACAGTTAAAAGGCGAGGAATCGAAACATGCACTGGTAAATGATCCTAACAAGTGGAGGGCGCGGATGAAGATGGACCGCTTTGAGTGTGATGGTTGGCTTCATATTACTGTCAAGGACAACGACCTTGGGATTGCGACGGTGCGAATGACCCACCACCGACCTCACACACCATACGTTGACATATCAGTTCCCAAACAAGTCAGGGAGATCATCAAGAGCACAAAGCATCTCCCTGCTTCAAAGGTGAGTTCAAACTCCGCATAACTTCACTCCACTAAGTTAATTACAATCTTTGAAGATCTGGGAGGCTGTCTTGAAAGCCAGCCCACAAAGCGAGCTTAATGAGAAACAGATCTACCGCTATTGGGCAGAGCTCAATGCCGGCGCTTGGAGGCTGCATGATGACCAAGTTAAATACAGCTCTTGCTGTTCTTGAGAAATACGAGGATCTCACTGTCGAAACTATCCCAATTGTGGCCGAGAATGGAATCTCAGCCATTGCATTCACCTCTCAGGAGATCCTCAATGAATTCGGTTCTGATGTAGAGGAGATTGCACTGGATTAAACCTGTAATTTATTCCTGAACTTTAATGCCCAGAAGCTGATGGTTTAAAGGGAAAACTAACCAGTGGCTTTAGTCCACAATTACCTAGAGTCTAGGCCCCCTACATATGATTAATCCCTAGAACCTAGGGTCCCCCAAATCCGGTATTTGGCCTGGCAAGATGAAGCTGGTGTCCCCAGCTTCTCACTCTGTTTCACCAGGTATGGACTCCTCTATTCACTTAGTTACTTACTGTTCTCACTCTGTCTCGCCAGCACCTGTATTTTTGGGTGTTTAACCCATATCTACATATCTTCCTCCACTCTAGTCATGTACAGTAGTTGTAAAGTAGTGTACAGCCATCTTGACATCTTGCACTGCTTTCCAATATACCCCGAGCCTCTCAACAGCTGTTTTTCTGGCTAAAAGCCCTCTCTCAATTCAAGTTGACGAAATTAGAGCCACTTTATCTAAGTGCCATTGGTGCCTATCTAACCAAATTGTTTTGGATCATAGTATTTACTCTTCAAATTGAGCAATGATTTCTAATTGAACCTCAAGGTTCAGCCCCCACCTCAAAAAGGCACAATCCCAAGTCATGAATGCTTATGTAATTAGTCGTCCATTTAAGAAATCAGAATGAGGAATTGCAACCTATTGAAAAGTCAGTCACCATCTATTGCTCCAAACTTTTGACTGGATTTGTCAGGAGTTTTTACAGTTTTAACTTTTCATTGGATGCAAAAATGCTAATGAAAATAGTGACTAAGCATCCGCTGTGGTCATTGTTTACCCCTGGCATGGATTTGATTCTCACTACAATTACTTTTTCCACCCTTGATATCACTTCAAGCCATTTACTCATTTACCCATGAGCAAAATGACAAGAGATAACTACAACCCCCTGTACATTATTGCACCTCATTCTACTGTATTTTGAATGGATCATTCTCATTTTGTTTAGTCATGTCATGATGAGTGGCTGTCCAGGTCGCCTTCACCATGTTCCCATGGTATCATGCTATTACAGCTGTTTGCAAAAGTAATGACACTCTTCTAAAAATAGTTAAAAGAAAGCAATTTAAACAGCCTGGATTTACTTGCTCTTTTCTCACTCATTTCTCATCAGATTTCCCCGAATACAGATGCATTAGAAAGCGGCAAAGCCAGGTTTCCAGACCGTACCTATTCGCTGGGTAGATTACATAATTTGTATGTCCAAAATTCTGGTTGCCTGGTTTTGAACCAGATGCAGCAACAGCCACATCTTCACCATCTGTGAACAGATTTGCATGATTCTTGGTGGTGGTTCCCAACCTAGGATTGAGGCAAAGCTCTAGAATATAATACCTTTTGGTTTGACCTCAAGGCAACCTACCAGGAATGGATATTCACTCCAGATCTGTAACTCCATTCTTACAGGTGGAAATTATGTGTGTTTCATTTTAAGCATGCACACCAATGATTGCCTCTATTCTAGCTTTCAGAATCGTGCAAATCCATTCATAGATGGCAAAGATATGACCGTTGCTGCATCTGGTTCAAACCAGGCAGCCGGAATTTTGGGACATACAAATAAGTCATTCTGAAAGTGGTGATAACAGCAATCACAGTCATGCCAAGGCAAAATGAAACACCCCTAGTTCACACCCATAAAAATGAAACTACTGCCAGGCACTGAAAAGTCATTCTTGGCAGGTGGGTTTCATATAAAAGAATTATGTCATAGACCCTGGAGCTTTGCCTTACCTCTGCTCATCCAGATGGGTTCTAGGTGATCTCTATCATCAAAGTTTGACTGAGAGGTAGTTGATTGAAGGTTCAGTGGATTGTCACCAGGCCCAATTTTCTGACTTCTAAATTTGGTAATGTTCTCAGGTACAGCTCAAATGCCCCGCTTCACTGCTTTAGAACATACTACTTTCAAGGACATCAGATTGGAAATGACCAAGAAATGAGCACAGAAATCTGCTGTATTTAAAATGCTCTTTATTTACAAATGATTGGAAGTGACATTAGCTTTGCAAGTAGCTGTAAGATACAAGTAATAAGAACAGTGGGAACAATGGAAACAATATGAACAATAAGAACAACAAGGGAAGATCAATATCAAGACAGTAAGTAATTGGTGTGATTGTCTGAACCAAAACAACAACATCCAACAAGAAGCATGTTCACAGAGACCAACTCATCAAACTCGAATCATTCTTGAAGGTCAGTTGCCTCAACAGTCTCACCATCCACTATCCTATATCCATTTGGTCAAGCACCCTATACACTTAAAGAGGCCAAGCTGTTCACAATTGGCAACCAACTTGAGAGAATTGTTGCATCCAAGCCTGCATACAAGGTCTCTAATGATTTTGAAGTGATTCTTCTTTTCTCATGCAGCCTTTTGTCCTGATGTGAATCCATAGACAAAAAATCCAGAAGTATGGGCCTGCCATTCCCTTTTTCAGCAAGATAAATGTGTGCAAGGGTGAGGCCACCACAAATTATTTTCTTGTATGTTTCCCTTTTGTGTTCTAAGTATCTTCCTTCCTGGATGGTCTTCTTTCCAGGAACTTCTCAAGATATATCAGTTTGACATCCCTATCAGATTGGAAAACATTCCCACTAATAGGCCAAGGTTTTTACATCTGCCAGATGTGTGTTCACCCAGAGGCACGTGTGGTAAGTTCCATTTTGCCACTCCTGAATCTCATATTTTACAGTACCTAGATTCGCTCCAGCCTCAAACCCCATGAAAGCAAGGATAAGATAGTATATGTCCCACCAAAGGAACATCAAAATATCTTTGACCTCACCATGACAGTCGTCAAAGGGACACAGTGCCTCATGAATGTTATGCTGTTTTCCTGCAATGCTCTAGTGGTATGTCATCACCTAATTCAAAGCACCAATTAGAGTGAAGTCAGCTTCAGTGCAATGTATACCTGAAATTTTTGGGTCTCAACTTCTGTGACATACTAGACTTGAGGCTCGAGAAAATCTGGAACCATGCTAATGGCAATGCCAAGAATTTTTTCATCATCAGGTGTGTCTCAGGCCCTCAGTACTGCCTGAATACATACACTGATCAAATTTACCATGTACTTGAGAAGGATCGGACAGAGCACGGTGTAAATAATGACAAGGACTAGGACCTCGAGGATATGCAATCCCAGCCAAAGGTCGAGGATATCCTTGACAATGATGTTTGGAACCGGCTGGAATCATCCTCAAATGGCCCAAGGACACTTGTACATCTGTTTCTAACATGGCATCTGTAGCGCGCTCCATGGCAAAGCCCACTATCTGTTTCCAATCAAGATCAGCTAAAGTTAGTGGGCATAAATGTAACTAGCAGCTAGCCCATGCTACGCTACGGCTGCGATAAAAGTCCCAGAATTGTGCTAAGTGCCAACTTGCTAAACATGCTGTTCGTCATGAACCTTTGGTTCACTCCTCACGGCCTAATATTCAGTAACTCAGTTTTCTTCCCAGTTTCCCTCATTCAAACTTCTGACAGCAGTGAAGTATTCAACATCTCAACACTGTGAAAATCAGCAATTTAACAGTTTGGTGGAGAAATTCAATGTCAACAGTTTTCCGTTTGCTAGTGGAGCACTTGCCGGCAGTGTGGAGCTCAGATGTCCGGTTCGGTTTGTCTGTCGAGACAAACCTCGTTCAATTCTTATATAGATGTACTAGGAGAGAAACTCAATGCCTCCACAAAGGTGAAACATAGACATACCTCAGGCCCACCATGTTTAATGCCCAATTCACCATGGAGTTGCATCCAGCACCAGTTGAGGCAAGGCAGGCGCTAGACCCGAGTTCATCTGAACACTGTCATTCCCTACCGAAAAACACAGTAAATCCTTGAACTGAAAAGTGCACGGATTGCCTGTCAACTTAAAAAACTGCGTGAACTAACCCGTGAACCTCGGCTCAACTCGGCACGGTCAGTGCACGTGAGATGACGAAACGTGTCGCGTCAACCTCTCAAAGTCACGTCTATCTTTGCACGCTGCTACCGACGCAAGATCCTGCCCCCTCAGTGCTCGAAGCACACAATAACCACCATGGAGGACATCCATACCTTTTAAAGTCGAATTCCCGGCCTCGATCAGTCTGTTGGAATGGACAAAGCAATAAATATCATTTGTACGGCTCGTGGCACAACTCAAGGACAAAATTGTGCTCGCTCAGCCTGCAGGCTATGACCCCAACGCAGTACCATCTGGAATCCCTGAGCATGTTCGATCTTTCATGTGATTCGTCCCTTCCAGGGCACTGGGTGTATTGGTGAATCGGCGGGACTGGCATGGAGGCAAGCATTGTAGGCTAGTTTACAGCATACTCAATACTGAGGTGTTTCATTCAAATCGACAGGGGGTGTGATGCGTGACCCGAAATTCTGATTCGACATTTCGACAGCAGCCGAATTTTCGCGTGACACCCCCCAAAATTTCGAAATTCTCACGAAAAATTTCATCTTTTTGCAGTTTTTAGGCAGTTTTGAGGTCTTCGTGACGGCTTGGAGGTTCGACAGAGGCCTTCGTGATGCGTGACAGCGACCAAAATTCGTGCTCGACAGAGGGTGCGTGACACGTGACTGTCAATTTGAATGAAATACCTCAGTACTGGTGGGGGTTCTAGGGTAGACCTCTCAGTGTACACAAGGTTTTGAGCAAGGTGGGCACTCACAATGTAGGGAAAAGCAAACATACCAATGTGGGGGAAGACAGAAAGAGGTTGATGGCATCAACGGAAAGCCGGCCAAACACCAGCCAAATATGTTATGCAAGCAGTTTACGCCAGTTCACGGTTAGTTCACGGTTAAGTAATTCACGTAGTTCACGCAGTTCACGGCGAACTCCGCGAACTTGCTTATATACGTATGTTCTCGAGAAACAGGCTCAGAAGATGATATAATCAAGCCGAAACTATCATATTTGTGTGGGAGAAGCTCCTTGGACTTCATATTAGCTACATTTATTTTATTTTATTCTTTTCCCTGGACTTCAGGCCTCAGGTCCCGGCTTCTGGGATCCACACCCCCTTGCCATTTACAAGGTGTATTGGCAGTCCCGCAATTATTTCGCTTGTACACCATGTAAAATCCAAATATCCGCCGCTTAATATTCGGGCCAAAGTCAAGTGGAGCAGAGAAAAGAGGAGGGTAAAGAGGCACTTGGCTCCGAGATGTGGCTGAGTCCTCGATGCCCCAATCCACCAAGAGGGACACGGAGCGAAAAAATACAATGTCTGCTTCTGGGAAAGTGCTGGGCGGCTGGTTTGTAAGAGATGGCTTACAGAGTCTACGAGCGCTATCTTACATTCCACCATGAGAAGGATGGGAGAGACATGTAGAGAACATTGTTACACAGATGGTGACGGGGCGCTTGCGCGTCTTATACTGCCAATCACAATCAACAAATTGAAGCAGCCTTTCCAGTCGAGTGAGAGTCGCCGAGGGACAATACGCTGGTCAGAAACAAGACGCAATATTTGGGTGTGCATCATTTCTCGTCTGCATAAGGAAGGCGAGTTGCCTATTCAGGTGAGCTCGCCATGGATCCATTCGCAACAAATTTATTAACGATGCAAGTGCTACTGCGTCCATCTACGTCGTACGAACTAAAATTATATTGATTTCATTTCCTTGCCCTTACGGCCTGTGGCCTCCGCCTGCATCGCAGCATGTTCCTCATCGGAGAACCAAACCACGGATCGGGCACGGACGTCTCGGGGCAACATCGCGGCGGTCGCGGGCGGCCCGTCGAAGGATGAGGATGCGCGGCTGCGGGATCGAATCGCGCATGGAGAGGAAGTGCATCCGAGTCGGACATCGATCTTGGCGCGGTCGATAGCGAACTGGTACCGGTGGATGAAGGCGTGGCAGTACCTCGCCGAGGGTGTGGAACGCGAATGCGAGAGCGAGATTGAGGGCGGGGGGGCGCGCGGTGCGCTGATGAGGGTCGAGAATTTTGCGCTGAGCGGACCAGCTGGGCATTCGTTAGCATTCTGTGAAGATAGCACGACAAGAAAGAATCAGCCCACCTTGGTGCTACGACCACCCGGTCTTGCTGCCCAAGTCCACCGCCTCGCGGCCACCCGGGTCGCCCGGCGCATCCCCTTCGTCCACTCCCGTATCCGGGCCTTCATAGCCCCGCGCATACGACGCCGACGCCGCAGTGTACACGGCTGGGTTTGCGCGCTCGCGCTGAGTCGCCGAGGGGCTAGTGCCGCAGGGAGGAGATGCTGACGGGCAGCATCACAGCGCGCCATGCAGCTGAGAACACCCTGTGGGGTCGAAGACGAGGACGTTTCGCATTCCGCTCACCCCTCCTCCATGATCGGGCGATGCAGGGCTCGCAGTGCGCCGCCACTACCCATGGCGGTCGTGGCAGGTAAGCGGAGGCGCGCGGCTCATCGCCATCCACTCCGTGCTACTGCGTCTGCTGCTCGTGCGGCATCCGGACACCAGGACTCACCCCACCAGCCACGCCTGCCCCTACGCCCGCCGCAGACGCAAGTGAAGCAGGCAACGCCCGCCTTCCCGCCCCGGGAAAACGCCCATAGCAAACGCACTCGCCGCTGGGGCGCTGCGCGAGAAGCATCTCAAGTTTGCCAGCGGCAGGGCCGTGCGGGAGAGAACGGGCGAGGCGTCGGCGGCGGTGTGACGAACGCCATGTAGCCCGAAGACGAGGTAGGGGGAGCGGTCGGGGGGGGGCGAGGTCGAGGATGTCGTGTTACTGGGCGGGGCGGAAGAGTCCCGTACGAAGTGAAAGTGCTGATCGTCGACGAGAGTTTGGGCAGGCGGAGGAGGGACGCACATCGAGGTTAAGTCGGTCGCGGTATGTGGCGACGCGACGGGGATGACGTGGACGATGGGGAACACCGGCTGCACGTACTGCGGATGCCGGTGATGGTGCTGGGGATGCGCCCAAGCGCGCGTCAAGCGGTGACGGTGGGCTGGTGAGAAGATGCTCGTGGCGGGCGAGGAGCGGATTGAGGCGGGCCCGCAATGAGGGAGGGGCCGGCGCAAGCGCTGCGCATGCAGTTGGCGGTGCGCGTCGTGAGTCGTGGTGGACTGCAGGTGTGGCTTCGAGCAGCGAGGAGGGAATGCGCTGGAGACGGTCGCAGTGGGGGGGAGGGGTTGGAGGTGACGTGGAACGCGAGGAACGCAAGTGTCGCATGGTGCGCGTGCGGGTGGTCCTGGTCGGGGCTACGGTGTACGTCCGCGTGGTGTGGGGCGTGTGGTTGTGGTACGGCGTCAGGACACGACGTTGAAGTCGCGCAGAACACTCGACGCGGTGTGTGGCGGGTGCGCAGTCGCGCGGCGTGTCGCGTGCGGTGCTGTGGACGGTCGGGAGCAGCAGACGGCACCGCTGGTAGTCGCGGCGGATGTCGTATGCTAAGCTGCAGCGCGGCGAGGACCGAGGGCGTGGGTTAGGAGCGGAGGTGGCAGTCGTACGGGCCATGACGTGGCGGAAGATCGTGGCCGGCGCTCGATGGTACGTTCTTGCCGCTGAGAGTGCTCGCACAGGCCGGACAGCTAGCGAGGACGTCAGTATATGAGCAGCGGAGGGAAAGGGAGGGAAGGTCGGAAGGAGAAAGAATGGGAGATGGAAGAGAAAGAGGAGAACAGAAGCTCACCAAAATCCAGTCCGACGACAGACCTAATCCAACGATCTCAAGCGCGTGGTAACCGTCGTGTGTCGCGTAGACCAACTTGTACAGCGGCAAAAACACAGCATCAGCATTGCAGGGGAGTTGGATAGGGGCGCGCGCACCGGAATAATCGGAAACGTGTGGCTAGGGTTAGAGTCGTTGCGGGATGCCCGCGACCATAAGTCCGAAATAATGAAGCAAGCGTTAGAGGAGAAGACGACCCAACGTGTCACAGGTCACAGTCACGTTTCGGCATGGGATCCTCTTCACACAACGACGACGAAGGTATTCTGGCCCTCGACAATGGCGTTGACGACCGTGATAGTGCATCCTCGTCCTCGTCCGAGGGCGCAGATGATCCGCCTGCCCAGGCTCCTTCCCAGACCAGCCAGCTCTATGTGACCCCAGATGCCCGTTCGCACACGTCCTCCATTGGTCAACGCGTCAGGAACAAGCTTACTACACTTTCTGGCGGACGCGTTTGCATCCTTACTAAGGAGTCTACACCTAAAATCAGCATTGAAGCCGCCCATCTTGTGCCTCGCGCCGCCTCAGGGACACTGGTACATCCCCATCTTCTACGCTCCATCCGGCTGATGTTCGGCATCATCGTAGCTAGCCAAGCTCGAGTTTTCCTTTGGCCTAAACTACAAACGACTGCATATCGATACGACAGGCAATTTAGTTTATAGTGAGTGGTCTCCTCGCCTCCGGTTCGGCAGTCAATCAAAGCCTTGCCCACAGTCAGAGTGGATCTACACCGTTCGTTCGATAACAAAGGATGGCTCCTGCTGCCAGAAACCGATGTCATTAGAGAAATTCAGGAGTATATGCAAAACCCCGGAGCTAAGACTTATAAACAGGTTTGCGCCTGTCCTCTCGCCCGTTTGCGATTTATACAAGTCCCTAGGTCTTCACGACGGAAACAAAATTCAGATACCGTATAATTCCCCTCCAATTATTTAAAGACGAAACTACCGTATTCCAACGAATCTCGAAGGGTGAATACCGGAAGATATTCCCTGTTGAACCTTTTTCGCCCCCGACGGTTGAATCGCACGCCAATCCCTTTTTCGTCATCGCAAACGCCGGGGCCAAACTCGAAGAGGACTTAGCCCTTCTGCCTACCAACTGGCGCTCCAACACAGATATCTTGGCTGTCCTCGGCCTATGGATTGAGTGGAAGACCGTTATGCCGACCCATGAATGGCTCAAGCGTCCGAGATTCGGACCCCGCGGCGACGGCAGGCGTGGTCACGGAGATGGACCCGGCGGCCAGACGGGAAGTAGACGAGAAAGGGACTCGCCGACCCCCAGGTCCAGCCGCAGTGCTCATTTTTCCGCTAGCGGTGACGCCGGTGCAGGCACGTCCCCGTCCGGTAACAATTTGGCACGTGCTTCTGCGGACTTGCCGCAGCTGGACAGGGACGATAACAGTGATACGACGGAATCCGATATCCTTACACACGACGCAGTGCGCGCCGTCGGCTTTTTGGATCGCAGCGACTTCTTTGCGAAATGGCTGCACGGAATGGGCTGTTCGACCAGGTATATCGGGTTTTATCTCGCCCAGTCTGATACTTATGCATTCTCAGTGCCGCAACACCAGCCAATCCCGTAGAAGCGTACGAAATGTGTAGTTAGCGGGACGCTCAAGGTTCAGACACTACCCCCGTAGAATGATATCTAGGAGTGTACTGGATACTATTCTACTCGTCTTCATATGCACATCTTGCTTCTTCCTAGTACCTATTCTCCAACAAAACCTTAAGGCGCCAGGTTTGACGACGCGAGTGACGTTTCGCTACTCCGGAACACGTCCAGTGATGACTGCAGGTCATTCGCGTCGAAGGCCGTTGTACGCGGCTTCTGCTCACGGCAGGCCTGACAATGTGCAGGCTTGGGTGCAGGGCCTGCCGTTTACGGAGCGACGCTTATGCGAAGGCTGTGGGCCGAGTAGACGAGGTAGATCAGCAAACTGTGTTGTCCATGTAAAGGCGGGTGTACAAACCACGGTGGCATGGGGAGTGGTGATGGTGTACGCGAATCCGGGGAGACCAGAGAGGGGCGCGGAGGCACGGGAGTCGCGCGGTGTGTGAGCGGGCATGAAAAGGACCGGATACATCCCTTCGTCTTCCCCGAGCCCCTTCTTGGCGAGGACGTTCTCGTATCCCGCTGCGTATCGCCTGCTGGTTGGCTCGGGTCCTGGAACCCCACTTTTGCGCTGGATGATCCACCGCCGCTGCGGTGTCTCACAAACTGACAGTATCACAGGCTTCCTGTGGCGGGGATTCCGCTCTGGAACAGAAGTGCAGGCCTTCTCGGGGCCAACGGCGTCGCTACCCGCTAGCTGACTCCTTTCTACCGTTTACTGAATCGGTCGATGTCAAGAATTTAAACTGACACCTCGCCGACGGTGGTGCCCAACTTTCACCTGCAGTTGCGCTGAATGGAGAAATACCGCACCATTAAGTATGAAATCCGAATCCCGCTCCCACAAATGCTCAGCTATCCTGACTATTCACTTCCGTACTGACTCTTACCTACAGTCTTTCAACCAACCGTCCCCATCCCCGGCGCACTTTTCAACTCCATTACAAAAAACCACAGTTTTCGTCAGCGCGATGCTTGGAACCGAGGGGAGCACTGATCTCGGTCCACGAAGGCTGCCGGCTGCACCTTGGGCTCGAATGTGTTATCAGCGTGATGCCGATGATCGGCACCACTCAAAATTTCGAACTCCGGGCCCAGCCCTTTGGCAGGTCCCGAGTTGTACCAGCCTGCCTATGGCAAAGTACTTACTACATATTTTTGCCATTTATAGGCAGGCTGGTCACGAGCCTATGCGCAAGCGAGTATCGGAATTTGAAATTGGCAAAACGTTGCCGCCTACCACGGTAGTATCACCAGTGTCAAAAGTGACTAATTGCGCCCAACAACACTGACTCAAAAGCCGTCTATCGGTTACACTTTAACAATTTAACAATGTGATATTCGTCTACGTATGAAATACTTAGGTACGGGTACCTCGACGAACCCAAGAGAATGAAGGGAATAAAGGAAATATTGTAAGTAGTAGAGTCGCGAGTATCATATCGTAATGGTCTCTTGAGTCGCTTGAAAAACCTTCGTGCCCCAAAAACCCAGTGGGAAAAGAGGCGACAAGAGGAAAAAGCGACGACCGGGATGGATTGGGGTGAAGTGGAGAGATTATCCCGCCGCTGCGCACGCAGCCATAGTCCGTTGGACACTCCCAAAAATTCTTCCCGCTAAGCGAATTGCACTCATATGCCGGTCTGCTGATAGATGGCTCGCCAATTTCCTTCTCTTGATTGTATCTGGGAGCATTTCGTGGGTGATGTGGTTTTGAATGCTCGGAGTTTGGCCCAGATAATACTGTGTAATTTTCAGAGGTCATATAGCTGGATCATCCGTGAAAAGGGACTTAGCTGCGTTTAGAATGGGTTGACGGTCTTCTTCTCGGATCTCCGCCTCCTCGAGCTTCCGCTCTGTACGTAACGAGACTTCCTCTCTCGCGGTGCAACGCCATTCTTCGAACTGCGCACAATCAACGAAGATATGGTGCATACCCTCCACTGCGTTGAAACCCCATCTACACAGACAGGATTCGAGTCTGGACCTCGATTCCAATGTCTCTGCAGTTGGAAGTTGGCCGGAGCGAGCGTAGAGCTGAATGACGGCAGAATGTGCCGATAGCGCCCATGTATATGGATATTCGGGAGGAGGCAGATTGTCATGGACGCCGGTTAGCATCCGCGTCCGGTTGCCATGTGCAAGTTTCGATGCGGCCTCTTTCACCAGGAAGAAATCCGCGAAATTACGAGAGTTTGATTCAATCCATCCGTCCGCTTTGGTGAATAGCGTGAAGATGTCCATGGTAAATGTCGGGGTTGGCGAAAGGAACCAAATGAGACTTTTAGGAGCGGGAGGCGTAGTGATCAGCCTCTCTGTTCAGCTGAGCAGGAATAGATAACTCAGTGGAGTGGCCCCGCATGTACATCATATTCACGCGTCCTTCCCGTACTAGTGCCAAAATCCAACGATAATAGGATCTGCCGTTCATCCCTCTTAACCTAGAGTCTTGGCTAATGTGGGTTCGGATGTTGTCAATAAGGTCCACTGAATTCTGGTGGTCAGAGTAAAGGGTGGGCACGGCATTTCCGTCGCCATCCTTCCGAAGTACCAGGGCTAGGATATGACCCATCAGCTCCCCATGCAATATAGACAAATTACGACCGTTGAGCTGCACGACCAGAGTTAATGGGCCAGTGACGGCAGCGGTGACTCGGCGGTTCTCGCAGAGTGACGCTGACGCTGGGATCATAGAACCGTCGGTTCCCCATGTTTTGAGATCCCACCGCGGTCGGTGATGGCTGCAGGTTACTCCATGAGACCAAGTTGCGGATACTCTCTTCAGCCCAATACCCAGCTGGTTGGTCAGCGAAAAGGTGAAATGCATCAATATCTGAGAACCGAGGTACTTGCGTTCAGACCAGATATTCCGCAAGCTACTCCGTGTTGGATCACCGAACTGTGTATTTTCAGGACACACACCCCCGTAGTTCAGGAATCAGTCCAGTTCAATCCCAAACAAGTCCATTTAACATTTCGAAGATCCCTTGTGCCCAATACATTGTGTACGATGAGATAGAATCATGATCAAGTAAACTTACTCGTTCTGCCCACAGTAAATTCCATTCGTCCTGATCTGACACTGATTGAACGATGGGGAAATGCCCGCATATCCGCTTTGTCGGCGAGGTAACCGAGGACGTCAAAAGACAATTTCCATTCTATCCCATCAGGAGTTTACAGTCGCTTCCGAACGAAGATTTACGATCGGACCCTCCAGGTAAGTAAACCCCAATCCCGTTCGATTGCGACACTAATCCATTCATTGTTTATGACGGCAATTTTTGCATCTGTCTCCTGAATGTTTTTTGAGTAGACAGTTTTCAGCACTCTTTTTTTAGATAGCGGAGAGGGGGGTGTACATATGGTTCGGGGACCTCCAATAATCTGCTCTTATTTTCAGCCAGCAGTGGCGGATTGGATTTGAAACAACATTTGTTTCGTCGATCAATAAGAGCTCGTTCGGTTGCCAGATGCGCATCTGCATCTGCATCTGATTTCCTTATTTAGTACCCCGTGAGAAGATGCAAATCTTTGGCACCTATTCACATCAAAATTGACAAGGCACCATGTTCGCTGTCTGCCGCCCTCACCGACGACATGTCGGGGTGTGTCGGGATTGCCGCCACGGCCCCGCCAAACCAACAACACGTCAGTGAATGCACAACAAGGGGCCAAAATATGCAGGGATACCAGACATGTCAATATGATTCACCAATAGTGTTGAAAAACACATTGTAGAATGTCTGGCCATTGCTCAGGACAATGAGCAAGACGACTTGACGGCGGGGGACGACAGCGAATCCAACTGTGATCACTAAGAGCTCGTTCGGTTGCCAGATGCGCATCTGCATCTGCATCTGGTTTCCTTATTTAGTACCCCGTGAGAAGATGCGAGTCTCGGCACCTCGTCACATCAGAAAATGATCACAGTTGGATTCGCTGTCGTCCCCCGCCGTCAAGTCGTCTTGCTCATTGTCCTGAGCAATGGCCAGACATTCTACAATGTGTTTTTCAACACTATTGGTGAATCATATTGACATGTCTGGTATCCCTGCATATTTTGGCCCCTTGTTGTGCATTCACTGACGTGTTGTTGGTTTGGCGGGGCCGTGGCGGCAATCCCGACACACCCCGACATGTCGTCGGTGAGGGCGGCAGACAGCGAACATGGTGCCTTGTCAATTTTGATGTGAATAGGTGCCAAAGATTTGCATCTTCTCACGGGGTACTAAATAAGGAAATCAGATGCAGATGCAGATGCGCATCTGGCAACCGAACGAGCTCTAAGTCTGCATCAGCATGTGGGATTGATTAGCAAGGGGTAAAAAACCTTCTGTGCCTTCCAAACATGTTGACAAGTCAAAATGAGCTCAATACCACCAGTCGACATTTGTTTTTCAGTGTTGGAAGCGGGGGTGTTCGGTGACGTGGAGGATATATGCAATACAATGGTGGTTAAAAAAATGCAAAATATCTTCATGAACATTGTGTGATGACTTCAACATTGTGCCTAGCTACTTCTCCTATTTATCATATGATTCAACCGCGCCGTTGACGCTGTAGGATTAGAATGATGACATAATGCATGGCATCTGAAAACTCCGAGATCACAGTATTAGCAGTGAGCCCATTGCAAACGTGCAGGGAATTCATTCGACTCTACAGGGTAGTTATACAAAATTGTCAGGAACTAATTAAGCTAAGTCTGGGTGAATTACAACTGTTTGCAAAACTAATGACACTAGCTAAAAATAGACAAAAGAAGACTCGGCAGATTGCCGGCCTAGTTTCTCCCTCATTTCTGCGCCGATTTACATGAGACTGGGCGCGTTAGAAAGCAGTTAGACGGCACCTTCAAATCGTACCTGACACAATGAGTATCACCAAAGGAAACAGATGTGTCAAATTTGCAGTATATGTTTTCAACCCAAACTTCAACTGCTTCATTCTCGGTCAATTCTGAACCAATTTGGACGATCCTGAATTTTTTTTGAAAGGCAATATCGAGGCACGGGGGTGGATCATAGAACCTTTTGTTTATATGATGAATGGATTCCGCAGTACTGAACCTTTGATATCACCAAGTAATTCCATTTCTGAGAGTGCAATTTACATATGCCTAGCATTTCAATTTACTAGGTGTCTTTGCCTATATTTCAGCTTTTGGAGTCACCCAGAACCAAGCAAGTGTGATCAGAAATGGCTGAGAACAGGATGTTTGAGCCTCCGGTTCAAAACCGGTTGCAGGAATTTTGAGATCGGAAAATGCGATGCGTCGCTAGGCGAATTAGGTATTGGCCGGAAGCACCGCTTCCCCAGTCTCCAACGCACATGAAATCATAAGGATCGGCTAAGGATTGATTGAAAAACGAGCTGAGAAAGTCGGCACGTGAAGTTGTTCTTTCTTGTTCTAATTTTAGGTGGTGTCATTACTTTTGCAAAGTGCTGTAAACCGAGGGAGGGAAAACGATGCAGAAAAAGGTAAATGAAAGGGGATAAGCGATGGACCCGGAATACCAACAAATTGACCACTCCAGAAAATCCGAAGTTTCGGGGGCCCTGAAAACGTTCCCGAAACCTAAGGTATCAGGAACTGAGTCGGTGCTCTCGAAACCGTTCCCGAAACCTTCTGTTTCGGGACCAATTTCGACCCCGCCAAAACTGTTCCTGAAACTTTTGGTTTCGGGAACGGATTCGATGTCCCCGAAACAATAAGTATCGGCATCGGTTTTGGTGCGCCCGAAACTGTGCCCGAAACCTAAGGTTTCAGGAGCACTGAAGCCTAACTGCAGCTCAGCTGTAGTATAGAAAATGTTTTTATTGCAATATACACATCTACACTATAACATGTATCAGGAATGTTATCGGGAGCCCCAAAACATTGCTTTTTCCGGAGTGCGTGGTCAAGCGAGGAAGCGAGAGGAGTTACTGCTGTTTGCAATAAAGTTGGCCAAGCTGCCTTTTTTGGAAAACCAACCGTTTTTGCGTGCGGAAGTGGGCCTGTCATTGAAGCATAGCAGCACCTGTAATGAGGCGCGCAATCTGATCGTTTCCCTTCCCAGTTTACGGCTGTATTGTATGGTCCAGAAAGCTGGTTTTGGTCACACAGTGGAATAGTATCATTCACCCTACATTCCTGGGCTACACTGAACCAGCTTTCAGCAGCTATAATATTATTCATCCTACCACCTGGATTCAGCTAATCTACTAGAGTAATATTCTCCCTAAATTCATGAGCAGAGCTATCTGACACCAAATATTAAACATCATATTCTATGGTGAAGTCCATCCAGCCCAATGAGTTAGATCATCCAAAATGTTTAAATTCTGACCAAAGGAAGGGAAAAACACTGTAATTTTCTTTTTGGGCAAAAAAGCATAGTGGTCAAAAAAAGAAGTGGTGGTTCATGTCTGAAAATATGGGCAAAATCAAAGTTATAGAGCTTGCTGAGGGCTCTTTGACTGTATTGACAGTTTGGGAAATGGCCCCTAGTTGCTGCACAAGATGCAAAATAAATTTCCACAGCTGGTAATAAATGATGGCTAATTTAATAATTACAGGCATGCAAAATGGACTAAATTGTAGGGTGATGTTGGGCCAGCATGTATATGTCATGAATGTTTCCAACATTTCATTTTGTGAAGTCATGTCTCAAAGCATCTTTATCCTCTAGAAATTATGCCCTTAAACACTGCATACCACTGTGAGCAGGAAGCAAAGGTTCAATCACATATGAGCTTCAAGTTTGGTCTTCAAAATTACACATTCGGAAGGTTATTGTATAGAACCACGTGCAGTTGCTGACTCAGCTGTGAAAGCGGGAGGCAATGGCGACAGAGGCAGCGCTGCGATGAGCAGCAAGCAGGCACTGAAAGGAATTCTGCATGACATATATAGCGTCTGAAAATGTTTACCATTGCAGGAGCAGCAAAAAAGATGGAATGAGGATCCAACGGGAAGGTGGATTCATCCAATGGGTCTTGGCTGACAATCCACTTCAACTCAAAAAATTCTGCTTGGTTGTCCAGTGTCCAAGTGTTGGTGTGCAAGATACTAGATAGGGCATGCAGAAGCGAATGGAGAGCGGAAACGCAACTTAGAGTTGGCGGGACTGACACAAGAGATATGCCTCGTGGTTTTGCACCGTATAGAGAGGAATCGCTATTCAAGGCTTTCCAGCGGTAACTACCCACACTGCTGCATGGATAAAGCTAGCAGCTAGAGCTTTCTCGCAAGGAATGGCCTGAATAGTGGAATGAGTATGTTGGAAAGGCTGGTTGAACATGAAGACTATTATCATAAAGACCATCCGAAGGAGGATACTGAGGAAGAAATGGCCTGAGAAGCAGCACAGGAAGAGGGCGCAAGGACAGCGACACTGGTAAGTTCATTGCAGAGAAGCCCCACAATGCATCTGAGACCAAGGACTTCCCTGAAAAATGAAGGAGGATTGGATGCCACGATCTGACACATCTTGAGTGCATGCAAAGAAACCGGTATGAGCCCACAACAAACTATAGACAACCGGAACGGCGATCAAAGCGTCACTCTAACACACTTATTTCCATGCAAATCAAGCAAGACACAAGTGAGAAATGCAGCAAACAAAATGGCAGCAAATACACTGGAGCTGAGTTAGGTCAAAAAAATAAGTCATGTAAATAGGAAATGAGACTTTAATAGCTGTGGCATTGCTGTGTATTGGCACGGCGGTGGCCATGTCGTTGCCGTGGCATGAGGGGTAAGTGTCACACAGCCTCTCTTCCATCAACACGGAGTACTGGATCACAATACAAGTTGTCTGGGGTTTTTATAATCGAAATACATCGTTTGGACAAGACAAACTTCCGCTTTGCTCCGGGATTCCAAGCTAGGAGCGCAAGATGAATGTGTTTGCAAATTTTGTCGCAGATAAAACATACCTAAATACTTAGCAAAAAAAGACAGGCGGAGAAGAGAAATCCAATTTCACGCTGCTGTAGATTTGGAGCGAGAAACTGATGGAACCACAGGATTAACATGAAGAAGTAGGTTTATATATTGGCATCAAATGTATAATCAAGGATGTACCAGAGTATAAAATGCCCTGCACCATGTTGGCAGTAGAAAGTGTTGTTGCATTGAGAGGTTTTGAGCGGCAACTGACTTGCTAATATGGTAGGCATGAGAACCACAGTCACAGCCAAGAACAGTGTACAATAACCAGCGGCTGAGATTGATCCTCGATCGCAGCCACAGAACAGGACTCTTTGAGTGAAACCCAAACATTGAGAAGCGGCATCAAGTAGACCCACATGAAGGCACAGACAACCAGAACCAGAAAACAGATTTGAGTTGAGCCCCCAGAATCAGACAAAAGCCCTTGACGACGAGAAGGGGCCGAAAGAATCACATTCTTCCAACCAACAACAGCACCGCTTTTATATGTCATGAATGTGCCGGATTGACTATGTGGCCTCATGGGTAGATGAATAAGTTCACACTGCACCGTAGGCAGCACCAGCTGCGATCTGCTGCGTCCCATCAAGAAAGAATCATGCGCAGGTCAGCTGCTCCACCCTGAATGTCACGGCCGAGATGAGAAGCACAGAAAGTTTGACATAAGGAGTTAGTTCAAGATGAAGAGCAGAGAGAAGACAAAAGGAGAAGGTCCCACTTAGGAGGACCGGGAATTTGTGGATTGCACAAGAGGCTGGCAGGAGAGAGCAAAATGCACTGTGTTCAGAACCCTTGTCCGCGGAGCGGTGCGGACATATGCGGATCAGTTGCGGATCTATGTGGATCGTGGGATACACACTGTGCCGACATCGGATCGGCCGAATTGGTCCGACATTCGTAGACTAGGTGTAGAACTTGTGTCTGCAGTGGGCTGTCGACCTCGGTCCACACAGTCGAAAGAATCAGGGGGGATTTAGCCCTCTCTTCCTTCCCTGCTATTACCACCTCCCTGGGCATGCCCAAGACATGTTTATGACATACATAACCGAGATTTTGAAAGCTGGTGATGCGGCTTCCATGTTTCGGGTTCTTGGAGCCGGTAGAATCCCGTCACCTCACACAAATCCCTTAAAAAATGTTACAGACACCTATCAAGCATACATTGGCTCTTCTATTATCCTATAACATTATTATTTTTGTTCCAAGTCGCTTCAGCTGCGGGCATTTCGGAGTTACTTACGGATTTATCAAAATGCTGTGTGTTTCGACATATGGGCGCCATGCCAACATCATCCGTCAAATTAACCCCAGATCCTCGTCCGTTAGAGAGGTGCCCAGAGGTCAAATGGGTGCCCACCAGACGCCGGTAAATATATGGAGGGGATCTGCATAATGTGGGGATGTACTAATCTGCACATATGTGCGGAAGGGGTCATACACAGTATGTGCAGACGACCCCCCTGAACACAGTGATGTAGTTAAGCCTTATGGAGAATCAACCAACATGTGGAAACTGATGAGCACTGCTGAATGAGCAAAATCTTCAAGAACGGTTAATCCTCAAACCCTCTCCAAACACATTCTAATGGGTGTGCTTGGAGCACTCCAAATCCTTGACTAAACCTTACTTACAATTTGTTGGTATTCCGAGTCCATTGTTCCCTATCTCCGATGCCGTATCCCCTTTCATTTACCTTGTCATCCGTCGCTTTCTCTCCCTTTAGTAAATTTGGTTTAATTAACGCGAACTTTGCTTAATTAGTTGTGGACAAAGTTGGAAACTACCTTGTAGTATTGAATGAACTCCCTCCGCGTTTACAACGAATTCACTGCTAATACTAGATTCTGCTCTATTGATTCCAACACAATTGTGGCTTTAGTCCCATTTGAGGTCTTTTGACAGGGGAATTTCCCAAAGGTATGAATTATCAGGGAAAATCATTGGGCAGAGGTAATACTGTAATCTTCTTGAGGCACATGGCAGCAACGGATGATTGCCAAGTGCTGCATCTGAAGTGAATTCTACTGGTGTTTTCAATTTACACCTTTCTTCCAGTTTTCCAATGAGCTAACATAGATACAGTTGTTATAAAAGTCACTGGCACCACTGTTTGAGCTCATTCCTGGTCCAAATCACTTCAAGCAATATACTGGCATGAAATATGAGTGATTTCAGAAGTTTAGGCATCCTTTAACCCATACAATACCTGTCCCACTGTTCTGATTTAGCTTGTTTAAAAGTGACTATTGAGACATAGGTTACCCACATGAAAAATTGTCAAGGCACTGGGAGCACCACAGTGTACAGTTTATTTCCTCAGCCCACAGATCCTTGCAAACTGCAAGCACTGTGGGAACCCAAATTTATCTGGGCCTGGATTTGATCTGGATCGGGTCGCTTTCTTGTCTGCCTGGACTTCCTGGATTGATCCGCTTTCCAGAGAAGGGAATTAAGGAGGGAACACAGATCAGCATGTATGTGGATCGGGATGTGCTCAAGATTGATGATGTACCCGGTGCATTGCTGGAGGCCAGGTTTACAACCAATCCCGACATCCAGATATGTTGAATGTTCTGGATCGGGTCGGATTTCTGGACAGTGCATAAGCTCGGACCTATCTAGGTCAGGATATTTCTGAGTTCCCACAGTGAGTAGTGGGATAAGAAACAAAAGCAAACATTTGACCTGTCATTTCTGAACAGATTTCTTCAATTGTAGGCGTGTTCAAACGGGAGGAAGCAGCGCTTTCAATTCATGTAGTTCCTATTCGCTTTACCACATAAATCTGATATGAGTTTCTGCTATCCTGAGGGCTTGTGCTCTGAGGTAGTTAGTGGTCTCTACTGCAAAGTACACTACAAGTGTTATTTTATTTTCAGTGGAAAAATTGATGGGGTTTACAACACTGGAACTGACCCTACCCATCAACAAAACATGGCCAAACTGCCAGATCGATCAAAGGCCATGCCGGTCTCTAGCATTAATCACTTTTCTCACCTGTACCACCATCATCGCGGCCAGCATGGGCAAAGCCCTATAGGCAGTGGAATACCCCACCAATTCCACTTCATTACTCAGACCAACATCCTCTTTTTGCAATCTATGCGCACTCGGCCTCGTTTCACGACCTCATGCCACTCATTTGACCTGGACCCTATCCTCTCCCCACCTTCTACACTTCGAGCCAGTTTCCAAAAATATTTCTAGACGAGCTCTCTGCCTCATGTGGTACGCTATTGTGGGGCTGGATGGTCCATGGGTGGAAACATTATTCCTACTTCATCGTGTGCCACATGGTCAAGCTCGCATTTTCAAACCCGATTTTCATAAAGTAATGCAGTAAATCACACCAAATCCCAATTGAACTCGCTGGTAGAACCACTGGCCCATGCAGCTTGATCGTAGATAGAGAGCGGATCTTCGTATATGGTTGATCCGAGTGACGATGGGTTCACATGCGCTCGATGACGCATCAAGGCCTCTGCCCAAGGATTTTGCACCGTGTCAAACTCCTGCAGAGGTTGCTCGATCGGCAAAGTGCACCCAAAAATTGTTGCCTCTAGCAGGTCAATCCGTTCGGTTAGTTTCGCGATAACTGTTGTCAAAGTGGCTTGCACAAACTACTATCGACACTCAGCAGACTGCGGAACAGCAGAAGAGACGTACTGATATCCGCTGATTGAGTTTTTGTGGTTCTCTTGGTGATCCTTTCCAAATCCTTCCCGGGCCGCTCGCAATTCTCAGAGCGTTTGCTTTATTGAAGGGTCATTTTCAATGGGCTAAACCTACTGCCACTCGCCTGCATTGGGCGCATCTCGGCAGTGAATCGCATCGCGTCTTTCTTTTTTTACAGTTCAAGCAGGCCTATCGCAATCGGTGAGGGGAAATATCCATCCGGGCAAATAGCCCTCCCACCTTGTTGGGGAGTAAAGCTCCGTTAACTTTGGGCATCTTGTGGTAGCTACCGTCTAGGGCGCCGTTCATATTCTACCTCGGTGTCCGCTATAAACTATTTCCGGCGACGAGGAGCCCGCAAGGCGACGTTCCATCTCTAGACAACAACCGTGTGGATGCGGCCGCATCTCACGACGTCAATATTTGAACCGCGATGAGTAGCAAGTAAACGGTCGGCCATAAACTTAAAAATGAGCAGGTACAATATAAAACCAGGGACGCCAAGTAGCAACCCCGTCATTCCTAAGGCTCCTGTCCAGTGCAAATGTGGAGAAACAACAAAGTTTACCATCAATAAAGCTGAATTCCAAGCCAAAAAAAGTGTGCCGATACGATCTTTGGGATTCCATTCCAGCCACCTATGGCCGCCCAGCATGCTCCGCTAAAAAAAAGAACGCAAGTTGGCGGAGCCGGCCTGCGGAGGCCAGGCCCTTTCCGAGTGCATTGGGCACCTCCTCGCTCGCATCCAGATTAGGTTTGATTTTCAACAACCATTTCTTCCGAGAGAATGGTAATGTCTCCGTAGTATCGCAGTTGGCGGCATAGCAGACGAGTATACAGTGGAATGACTTTAATGTGGCCCAATTTTTTTCCAGATTGTCTTTTTGTGCGCCACCACGAGACAGAGGAAATTTTCCATTGCAGTACTGCATGCACTCACATGAGCGATAGTATAACCGTCCTGGATGAAGAAACACTTGCGTCAGTCCCTTGTAAATTGATTCCCTCTATCCCTACCCCGAGATTGCTTTCCATCCGTTGCCAGTAGCGGGGCCTCTAGGCCGCTGATTCCGCGGTGTTGGTAGCTCAGGGTTACAGTCCTTATAGCCTTAATTTACATTCCGAGAAATATGTGCCTATGGTTACATAATTCCGTAGTGAAAGTATACTGTGTGGTTCATTTGAGAATTACTTTGATTTGCTAAATTGGCACTCCATTGGCTAATCAATTCTCTCTCTCAAACTTCAGCCAACCATTCAACCTTGGTTCAACATTTGCAGAATTGATGTCTATCTGGAAGATGGAGTATTTTTGGAGAATTAACCGATGAAAACATGGGAGTTCCATCCTTTTTGGAGTTCTGAGTGCAAGCAAGAATAGAGGAGGGCTGAACTCGATCTTTGCTGTGGCCGGGGTTGTTTACTTTAAGCTCTTAATGCCTTGATGACCCACCCTTCAATCCTTACAGCTAACACCGCACTGTGACTTGGTTGCTCATAAAGCCTGAACATGGTTGTGCCAACATGCTGCTACATGATTGGGCCTCCGCAGTAATCATCAGATTCTATATAGTGAGATATGAAAATTCACATAGTTGGGGTGGATATTAAGTTAAGAGGATTTGAGAAAGATTGCTGCAGCATGTGGTAATGTTTACAGCAATCATCACAGGGCACCATCACAGTGTGATGCATTTGAGTCTTGTATCATGGTCACAGTGGCAATAGAGAGTTCCAGACTTTGTAGTGGCAGTTTCTAGCACCACTTTCACCCTACTTTCACCCTACTCTTCAGGGATGTCATAGAATTGGTGGCATCCTCCAAATATCCTGGGCTTTCTTACATCATGGTGACCACCTATGCTGTTTGTTTTTTGAAAAAAAAAAAAAAAAAAAAAAAAAAAAAAAAAAAAAGGCACATTTTTACAGTGCAGACATCTTATGGGTGGCTCTGGAATAAAAAAACCATATTTTTATGAGCTGGCTTGACAATTCAAGCATAAAATAAGATATTTATGAAGATTTCACACATTTTGTGAGTGCACAGTATTTATGTGAGTCGGTAGATATATCTGTGTACTGGTACTACTGGTGCAACATATTTCTGACCACAGCTTGGCCATTGGTTGGAGCATTTCATGACAGTGTTGTTGGGTCAGTAACTTGAACTAGTCATTTTTGACAGTCAGTGACTAGTCATCTGGCCATATGAGCAACCTGAGCTTTGCATTGGGGACATGCTGAAACAATGCACTAAAGTGCAGCAGTGAAAGCAAATACAAAAGAGTTAGATGAAGTCGACACTCCAGTATATCTCAAGTCAACCACTAACAACTCCAATGCCTTGTATGTGTTCGGAGAGATAGGACAGGTGTATCGTCCTTCAATCTCAATTAGTTCTTTAAAACCTTTCCCAATTCACATGGTACAGTGCAATGAAAAAAACCAATGTATTTATTAACCTAGGTATAGGGAACGGCACAGGTACAGGTAAACCCGCGGTGTGATAGTCATGGGTGTCATGGGTGCGGGTACGGTAGCCAATTTTTTGGATACCATGGATACCGTAACCCGTGAAAAACTGTACCCGTAATACCGTAAGAACCAAAAAAAGTGACCAGGGGGTGGACTGAACCCAAGACCTTCATGTGATGGCAATAGGCTAGAGAAGGGAATATTCCAAGGACACTATAAATACATTATGAGACACAGGAAATTATTTATCACCATGATATCAAGTCCACATGACTTCAGATCAAATCAGAGGTCAGGATCTGATCCTCTGATCAAAACAACAGAACTCCCTCCAGCATTGAATTCAACATGGAAGCTCAATTTTTCTAGCTCTTTGGTGTCAATCCTACCTTTTAGTATATTTTTAGTGGGTAAAATAAATTTACTAAGGCAAATACCACGGTTAAATACCATGGTAATTAATACCACAAGTTTTATGTAAACACCGTGATAAATTACTGTGAAACCCATACCCGTAGGGAAACGGGTATGGTGTGATGGGTCACGGGTACAGTGTGACAGTGTGACACCCACGGTAGCACCCATGCTGAACACTACCTAGGTACTACCCACTAGAACACTTTGGTGGACTTATACTGATCTTTTAGAGCCAAAGGACAAAGTCTTATTGACCAGTTCAGCTCAAAACAAAGATTTCAGGTTATAGCCATGCCTGAGAGGTCTAATATAATGCCAACAGTGGAGTGGTGTTGGTGTTCACTGTCCTATCTACTTTACATGCAGGTATTTATATTGTACAACACAGTCTTGATAATGGAACTATTTTAAGGATCCACCACAAACTCCAGTGTTTCTGTAGCAGATCACCACCCAAGGCCACCTACATTGAGCCTGTCATTCATCCTGTTCAGTCCCAAGAAGGCTCTGAGTGGTTTTGAGCTAAAACTGATGTCAACAAAAAATCCTGGAGGGGCATAGTGACCCTACCCACATGGACTCATTAGAGAAGCATCTCATTACATGTAAAAGTACTATTACATAAGTACTCATAAAGTTAGTGGGCATGAATCACTTTCCAATGACCTTCAAGATCCAAACTGCCTAATGCAAATCTATTATATTCACACCACCTTGTTGTACTGATATTGTATGTGCTCCTGCAGTATTGGGATGAAATGCGAACTTCAAGCACAGTGAGCACATTATATCATCAGAAGGATTATTGTGAAGAGCACATTTCAGCAATGACAGTCAGCTGTTGGATCTTCCTCTGCAGTGCCACGATGCACTCGGGGACGGCCAGGTGGCTGAGGGTGAGATCGAGGGGATACTGCGGGCAACAGTGCAGGCTCTCGCATGTGGCACAGATCAAATCCTTGTGGTCTCGGATTCCCAGGCAGGTCTCAAAGCCGTACTCCTGACATCGCCGTGATCAGGCCAATTCCGTGCCATTCTCCATGACCGCCTCATCCGCTCCGCCATGCGTCAAAGCCCTACGCTCCGTATTACCAACCTCTGGACGCCGGCCCACATTGGCACAGTCGGCAATGAATTTGCTGACGACGCCGTCAAGGCAGCCACTCTGCTCCCTCCTCCATCCACCATCCCCGTATCCTTCACCACTGTCAAACGGGCCGTCTCTATCCAGATCCTTGAGCGCTGGGAGTGGTTGTGGAGTGTGGCAACTACGGGTAGAGGCCTTCGTGATGTTGACAACTCCGCGCCTTCGCTTATCCTACGGTCTCCGTACCTGTCCTCAGCGGCATGCGCCGACATCTCCATCCTCACTCAACTCCGTACCGATTTCTCCGCCCTAAACGCCCACAGGTTCCGTTGTCGGCTGGCCCCATCCCCTGCCTGCGAAGCTTGCGGTGCACCCTGGGAAACTCGTGCCCATTTCTTACTTCACTGCCCCGCATGGGAGTACCTGCGCCCCCCGCTCCAGCTCGCATCTTTCAAAGCTGGCGTTCTTGGCTCCATTGATGTTCGCATGCTTCTCAATCACCTGAAGCTTCTTAAACTGGTCATCTCATTCATCGCCCAAATGCATAGATTCTGCAGCTGAGTTTCTTCCTCTCTCATTCTCTTCCTATTTATTGGATACCTATCTTACCTACATGTAATATAATCTTCCCCCTTCATAACAATACCAAACCACAATCGCCATATACCATCACTCGCATCCCTTATTCTCATCGTGTCGCTCGAAAAACCGTCTTTCACCACTTGTACCTTACTTATTTTTATATCTCTCTCTCATTGAAATTTGTCTCCTCTATTATGACCTGATAGTTTAGCCCAGTACACCCATGGATACTTAATTGTAGATATGTACTACCACGTAGCCACTTGGCCAGGTACGGTAACAATCAGAACTCCAGTTCCAGTTCCAGATGGTACAGCGCCTGGTTCTCGGCCTTGATGGCGATATGTGGTTTGCGGCTGCCACGGTGATCAACACACGCAAGAGCACACGAGATAAGAAGAGGACCCGTATGCAGCAGTGCCATCTTGCTACTCTCAGATGACACGCAGAACACGGTTTTCAGCTTCTTGTGGGCCTCGCACGGCCCATCGCGGCGTTTTTTCTCTGCCTCGAGACGCCGCCGTCGTGAGGCTTTCTTCCTGGTCTCGACGAGGTCCTCCTGATGCATGTAGAGCAAGTTCGTGTCGCTGTTGTCCGGCTGCCCTAGTTGCGGAACGATACGGGCAATACGACCCCTGCCAAATGCAGATCACGTGCCGCTACCGTGCTGCCACCATATATTCTCTCAGTGACCTCCATGCATGTTGGCAGTCTGCCTGAGTGGTTGTGTTGCGAAATGGGTCCGGATTTTGTTTTTGAAGAGCACCTGTGTTTGATCCCGGCGGGGTCACTTGTTTTTTTTCTCGAGAAAAATCTGGCCGCCAGTTTTCAACCATCAAAAAAAAAAAAAACAGTAGGACACCGACTGTGTACTGAGTATGAAGAGTGCCGAAAAGATTGAATGATTGGGCTTCAAAGTAAATATGAATGTCTCCGAAATCCCTTGAAGAAAGTATTGTAACATTATTCTGCCCAACTTACTTGAAGACGCCGAAGAAAATTTAAAAAAAGACAAGTCACCCGCCGGAATCGAACACAGGTGCTCTTCAAAAACAAAATCCAAACCCACTTCATAACATACCCACTCAGGCAGATTGCCAACATGGAGGGAGGTCACTGGGAGGATATATAGTGGCGGCACGGTAGCGGCACGTGATCTGCATTTGGCAGGGGTCGTACTGTAGTATTACGACCAAAGGTTCACGGGGTGTTACCCGTCACCTCAAAAGTTCGCTGAACTTGGTGTTCATTCTTCGGCAATCACGAGAAAAATACCATATATGGTAGTCCGGCGAATGCCGGACCGAAAATTTTGACGTTTCCTTGCCTATTTTCGCTCAAAAATTGCAAAGTCACTGTCACCTAGGTCAAAATTGTTCAGTACATGAGCGCCTGTCACCCGTCACCTGAGCCTTTGGTTGTAATACTACAGTATTGCCCGTATCTTGCGGAACCCCGTTACATCTCATGCATAGTGAGCAGATGTTTTCCCGAAGGGATGCGACACCCGAGCCAGGCAGTGGGAGCAAGAGGGGTGAGTAGGTTCTGGGTGCCGGTGAATCGGGAGACACAAAGCCCTGGTGCTGGGACGAAATAACGCCCGGTTCTTGGTGCTTGGGGTACACACACGATTATCGGCCGCCGTACTATTGATGTTCATGTTCGGTTCGGTTCAGATTTGGCCACAATTTTTCTGAAAGTTGAACCTGAACTTTGGTTCTTTTCAAGCAATTCTCTGAACCTGAACCTGAACCCGAGGTTCAGGTTCAGCGGGTTTGGTTCGGCGTTCACTGGCGTTCGAACGCCCGAACCGAATTTTTTTCCCCTGTCTGCGCGTATGTCCAATTTTCTGACAGTAAAAGATGAACTACAAGCATAACTAAAATCTCCGTCGTTCTCCATCCTGAACCTTCCTCCTAGGGCTTTGCAATATATGCATTAGTTGGTTATTGTACAATATGTGCACCACTTACGTGTGCATTGCCGTACGCCCACTTGTGCTTATCAGAGAAGCGGAGACGACGGCCCGCCATCTTGGTCACCGGTGAAAGTAGTCGATGAGAGATTTGAGGATGTGAAACGCACTGAGAGAGGAGTGACGATTTACTACACCTTTTATAGGATGTGGGTGTGTATGTAAGTGGCAAATACCGGAATTATAATGGCGGACAGCAGGACTGGTACCTGGTTGGACACACTGCAGGTAAAATTGTTGTCTGCAGGGACAACGGAGACGAATTTTAAACCAGTCTGATGATTTGTTGGCAAATGCCTATCGGGAAATTTTTCTTACAGGTTCGGAGGTTCGAACGCGTTCGAACGTGTTCGGCAATTTTTGACTTGTCCCGAGCCCCGAACCAAACTTTAGGTTCAGGTTTAGCAAATGGCTGAACTTGAACCTGAACTTTACGTTCAGTTCAGTTAGGTCCAGGTTCGAATCAATTTTCCGAACCGGACTTGGACATCACTACGCCGTACATACGGTTGCTCAAAATCGACCCGGCAGTCGGTCTGCTGGTACGCCATTTGATGTAGGACCATTGTGGTGAAGGTTTATATTCGACATTTGCAGGTGTGGGGATTGGGTATCATTTATTGGTTCAAATGAATGAGGAAGTGGATCCACCGGTTCTGAAACTTGATACTCTACAGCGGCAATTGCCGACATCTTCCATTTTGGAACCCTGGTCCGAACCCACAGGGACCCACCGGAAACGAAGAATCGGGGAAGGGTTTTTGATATCGGAAGGCATTGAATCGGATCAATATGATGGGTTTGGCGACTGGTTTGCGATCACCCTCGGAATGGTGACCCCGCGTTTCTGATTTTTAGGTGGACGGGGGTCACCATTTACGGGCCAATGCGCTGTTCCCGGCAAATACCGAGTTTCATCAACTACTGAGGGTCCGTCCAAGTATGCGAAACTATAAGGGCCAATTTATCGCTAGCACTTGGTTTGCCGGCCAGCCCGACGTCGACTTCACCGATGAAACGACGTCAGCAACATGTTTTCCTATTGCAGATGTTCGGCAAAGGAGCGTAAACTGATTTGAGGCCGATTCTTGGCATGAATTAGTAAGATAGAGATCCAGTTTGTGAATTGCTTGTGGCCGAATAATAATTTCCTGATAAGCCGCAGGAACCAAACGAAGCGAATATTACCGAAGATACAAACGGCGGGCCAAGATAAATTTCAATGGAGGCAGATAGAATTGATCGGAGGCAGATTGGACGATGTGACATATTCACTGCGGAACCCCAAAAATGTCGGGGGTCGGATTGGCTCCTGATCGGTCCGTCTTCCCGTCTGTCTGGAGGTCTAGCAAAGTAACCATGTCTGGACCTGGGTGCATTGTGCAAAGCCGCTGTGTCAGCATCTTTTTGAACTTTTCTCAGTACTATTTAAGTACCCTAAACATGGTATTTAGTGCCTAGAATTTGTGTTCTGTGATGCGCTGTGGTAGCAAGTGTGGGAAAGCGGTGGGTTGACGGCATCAACTGCTGTCTTTGGACAGTAAGTCTCTGGTGGATGTGTTCTGGTGCACAAGGGAGGGAAATCTAGATGTTGCAGGCAACTTCAATTGTCAGTTTTGGAGAGCAGAAGTTTTACACCAGTTTTTATTCTACACCAGTGGTTGATGAAAAGAACGAAGCTATACCATAGAATGGTTTGTCCAGCTGCAAAAGAAAGGTAAATTCACACTGATGCGGCCCAATGCGAGCTGGTCGACGCCTGAGTGTCGACCGAGCGAGCTTTGGGCCACCCTCAAGGTCATTTTGCATGAAAGTGGGGGGCACATTTCCCATTGAGTAACCGGCAATTTCGTTGGTAGCCCATATTAGGGATATTGCGCAAAGCCGTCGGCTATCTAAGTGGTATTTTTTGGGCCGCATTAGTGTCAGTTTACCTTTGTTTTGCAGCCGGACAAACAATTCTATGGTATAGCTTCGTTCTTTTCATCAACTGTTGGTGTAGAATAAAAACTGAGTGTAAAACTTCTGCTCTCCAAAACTGACAATTGAAGTTCACTGCCACATCTAGATTTCCCTCTTGTGCACCAGAACACATCCACCAGAGACTTACTGTATTCATAATTTCTGTACCTTTGAGCTCAATTGAGCAAAGATTCCCTGGAATTTGAATGTGCATGAGAAACCTGGGTGTATGTGGGTGCACACTAATGAGATCTCAGACCACAAAATGGGCTACAATGGCACGAATAAAGAGCGGGAAAGGGCCAGTATGGCATAGAGTGTTTAAGACTCAAGCCAATTTCCACATCATGATAGGACCTCTGACAACCAACTGAAATGCCTGCGTAAATTATGAGATTATAGCCCCACCCCATTAGAAAACATTTATCCTAATTTGACCCTGGCCTTGCCGAAGTCGAGATTTTATCCGGATGGTTGACACGGCCACTGAAATTTTTTTGGGGGGCTAGAGTCAAAAGAAAGGTGATTTTAAGATTACAAAACAACATAGATTTTTGGTCACATCTCTTTGCCTGATACGACACGTTCCCAGTGGATGTTCCGGTCCTCTTGCACCTCCCGAATTCGACGTGGTTGCAGCACAAAAAATTCTATCCGAATCTTACCTGGGATGGCTGCTCGAGATCGATATCTGACCAATATATCTGGAATGAGTCCTAAAAAGACAAGATTTTAGCCGTGGGTTCGGGCGGAAATTGAGCCTATCAGAGGTTTTGCCGAAAAGGTTCAGGTGGTTGTCAGGGGTCCTATCCTGGCTCAACCAAGGTACAACAATTGACGGTCGGGGTTCGGAGTCTCCTCCGATAATCGTGTAAGCGGGATGAAGAGAAATGATCGCATTGCTAACTATTTGGCGGATGGGAAAGTTGTTTACGCAAAAAGTAATGACGAAAATGTCATTTACTGCGAGAAGTTCAAATTGGATAATTCTATTTGGCACCTGTGGTAAGTTTTGCCGAAAAGGGTATCGGACCGGACCTCCTGTGGCTGTATTGGCTGTAACACCGTCCACTTATGTAGGCTGAACCACACCCTCTAGCAATGAGCATCGGTTTGAGCTCGGGAATTTGATATGCAAGGTATTACAACAACATCTATAGAGCCAGAATTTCAGATTTGCAAAGGTAACTGATACAAAGTCGCAAATAAAAACTTCATCCAAAACCGTCTTTAACAAGAGCAGCTTCATCAGGTTTGAAGCCATTTTGTCAATATGGACCCCTTGGCCCCTCAACTGAAGACTTTTACCTCAGATTGATGGATTTCCGAGGTTGCTTGCGGTGGAAACAGGCTATTTCGGAAATTTCTTGAGCCATCAAACACCAATCCATATATTGCAACAGCAAGCCGTGCAAATTCTATTTACTACAACACCAGTACATCACCTTAATCAAATCTTAACAAGCAGCTTGTATGATTATGCCCACCTTGGTGGCACCATTCACTTGTGACTGAAGAGGTTCCTGGATCCTTGCACCTCCACCTCAAGGAGAGCCCTCTGTGACGCCCGTTTAATCTCTGTGTTGGGAGTCTACCTTTGCATCCAATCACAGGTGGGTCATGAATTTTGTCTCTTGCAGCCTTCTCTCCTGGTGCACGTCTAACTCAAACTCAGTAACAGTAATACAGTGTCAAGGATTAAATGTTAGTGCTCATCATATTTCATCGAGTCTGCCGTGAAGCCATTGCAATTGTTCGTCGGTCTGGACTCCACTGACAAATGACCACACATCAGCCAAGATAGCTATGTATGCAGTACGTTGTCCGATGGTCCAAGTAGGTGGGGGAGGGGTTGCATTTCTTTGAATGAGAGCAGTGGAGGAAATGGGGTTTGTGATACAAGCTGCCGGGGAGGGAGGTAGCAGTAAAGCGGATTGTGTGGCTTGTCTGTTGCTTGTGAGTGACTATCGCTGTATTGTGAACATCAAGATCAGGGTTTTGGTACCAGATGAGACACCATTAGACGGGGGTCGGTGCTTACCGACGTCTGATCAGCGAAATATGAAAAGGAAGTCCAGGAATATTGACCCATGCCACAAAATAATGGCGACAGACAATACCAACATTGTTACCCATGCAGCAATCACAAACGTACCGACCGTCTGGAAGAATAGCAATCATATGAGCTACGCCAGTCTCTGTGTGCGTAATCTTGAGGAGATGAGTTAGAACAACCCCTTACTTCCGAATCAAACGCAACAAAAAACAAGTCCCAATATAAGCCCTGTCATTTGAAAAGTCATTTCGCGGATACTGAGATAATACGGTGGAGAGATGTCAATGCCATCCAAATTGAAAGTTACTGCAAGACGTGCTTGCTCTTCATTATTTTCCCATTGATATCCCACCTCGGGTGTGTTCAGAGCGATTGCACATTCAGACTGTAAAAAAGCGATGAGAATAAGGAAGAAATACTCAGTCACGTATCCCATCCAGCCGTTGAAGGGCAGCTGCATCATAATACATATAAAGTCCCATCTGCTTGAAACAATTCTGCAGAGCGCACGGCAGCCCCTCCAACTGGCCAGGGTGTTGCTTTATTGATGACTGAAAGACGACATCAGCAATAGGAAACAAAATTAGAAAAGACATAGTTACGTCTCAAACACGGATATTCTCATCCATCTACTGCTCCAGCGTGCGATCATTGAGGAGCTTGAAGACTTGGAGAAGCGTTTTCTTTTGGCCCACTGAGGGCCTTTGTGATGCAATTCTCGACTTCGACTTGCCCATTTGTCCGAATTCCGGCCGTAAAGACAACACTGATCCATGTCCAAGCCCAGCAATCCCGGACCTGATAAATGTCATGCAGGTATGCTCGCACTGCTGGGTAACACTTCACAAGGTCAGCCCATTTTTTTTCGAAGTCTTCAGGCGAAACGGCACGATAACAAGTCCAGAAGTCCTGCAGGAAATTGTGCCAGTCTTCGGCCAATGCGCGTGCAAGGTTCTTGTCGATGTTCTCGAGGAGATGTGAAAGGCAGTATACATGAAAAGTGAAGATGATGACAGATGAGACAGCGGCAATCAGTGCTCCAGACCGGTCAGAGACGAAAATTTCGGGGTGGACATCCCTCGACACTTCGAGATGGCAGCGAAGGATCCAGTCGTGTGTTTCAGCATCCTCTTTTTTTCTGGAACGCGTACCACCCATTGTGGGAACGTCCATGGGAGTCAATGATGATGCCAATGGATAGTGGGTACTGCTTATCATTGTGGTTATAGGAATTGTTGTTGATGAGAATATTGCAATAATGGCTGGTAAGCTGCGCCTGCCTTGGAGACTGCCAGAAGAGTGTGATGAGGACATTCTCGGAATTGAGCTGAACGAAGTAGTCCCATCCTGGTTCATCGTGGTCTCCTCCAGGGAGGCAACACCAAGGGCCTCGATTTCCTCCCACGCCTCCCTTCGAGGTTTATTGCGCATATTGGAGATTTGTCGAGGTTCCAATGTATTGCCCGGGAACTGGACTTTGAGAACCTCCTTCACCTGCCGGCACGAGAAATCCTTCGAATACTGGGCCACCGCTGCACGCTGCGCCATGGTAGGAGGTCGCTGCACATGGCTGCCGATGAGAACATGACGATCGTGGTTGTGCTCTGCATCTACAACAGAAATTCGCCAGTGAGGGTGCGCCCGTCCATCCGAACGAGGGCGAAATGAGCCTACAAATTTCAGGACAGTGACATCAGTCAGGTCAATGAAATACGTTACCTGACAATTTGTTCGACCCGATTTGCCTTGGCACCAGTCGGAAGGATCAATATTCAACTGATGAGTTTCGACTGCATCGCAGTACCGATTGCAGCGAATAACCCGACGTCGGAGCTGGCTGTTGCAATCTTTATGAGATTTGGCCCAGAATCCACTTGTGTCTGAGCGCTGCCTGTGCCTCCATGACAGCAGCAGTTCCGTCCTTGATGAGATTGAAAAAAGTAACTTGTGAGGGGCTAATATTAACTTTGATCGCCCCTTTGGCTTGGCGGGGCTAATTTTGCTTTACTTTACTTTTCCCACGCTTGGCGAAACTAACTTGTTGACAGCTAACTTGTACGGCTCTGACAAGACGATGCAAGGACCACAGTAGATGTTTCCCAACACCGGAAAAGTACTCTAAACCTTACTAACTATCATTTTCACTTTGCCAGTGTCTATAAATGCTTTCATCATTGTTTACTCAAAGTCCAATGATATCCTTGTAACATTAGGGATCGGCACCATAACCGTACATACAGGAGAACAATTACGGGTCTACAGGTACCGTAACCGTAAGAGCTCCCAGAAGCATCGTTACGGTTACGGTTACGGCCAGTTAGTCATCCGTATGAACCATCAATATACGGTCTGTATACCATATTTTATGACTGTAAGTAAAGTGTTGCATGTCAATCAAGAAAGCTGGCCAAATTAATGAATTGATGATGACCATGTGTCGGCACCGTCGCGGAATTTCCCCAATTGGCTTCAAATGCAAGATTGCCCAGACATAACTGAAACCTTTTCGACCAGAGCATTGTAATTCAACTTCGCCGCCAGGCCTGAACGCCGATATCTAACTTTTCTGTTTTCACTTCATTCTATTTGTATTTTTCCCTGAAAATTTCCCTGTAGACTGTTCGCTTATTTTCCCTATCTGAGGTTTCATCTTGTGCTTTCTTTCATTGCACCTTTCACCTCTTCTATACAGTCTTATGCACGCTGCTCATTTTCTTGTTTCTTCTATGTAAGCGCAACTCTGCACTGTCCAGCAAGGGCCAACAACCTCAGAGCGACGTTTTTTTTATTTTTCACGTGAATCCACCAGAGACGAAGTTGCGATTAGGTGATCTGGTGAATGTAATGCTGAGAGCTCGTACATCTGCGCTTGCTTAAGTGTGGGAACGCTCTAAATTACGTAGAGGTGAGTTTCGGAAAATAAAATTGAGCAGAGAGCACTCGCTATGGGAGACACGATGCCCCTCGCAACAATCTCGCACAGACATGTGCATAGAATCTCACAGATGGCTTCGTGGGATGGGAGATCAACATATTGCACGATATCAGCACGGTCCACGAATGCGCTATCTGTTGTTATACCACACTGTAAGCCTTCAAATCGAACCGCAAAAAATACAGACGTGCCAATTGCCTTGACCAAATCACTGGTGGACATGATCAGGACATTTTTCCGGTGCTTGAGTTTGTCTAATTGAGTCAGCAGCACGTTGACTACCCATAGCCCGTCAGAGGGCTCTGTTCCTGCCATCGCACCAGCTCTGGCAGCTGTCAAAGACGTAAAGCGAGTGTGCTGCAATTCACAGGCACCCTTTTTAGCTCAATGCAGATAAAGTTAATCAAAATTACTTTGAATAACTTCAAATAACTTAAGTAACTTGGCCCGCTAAGTTAGATCAATGCGATCAGACAAAGTAACTTGTGCCATCAGATGGCATCAAATCCCACTAAGTTCGTCAAGTTATAGTCGCAAGAGCGTGAATTGACACTTGTTATAACCCCTAGAGTTGTTAAATTACTCTGGTATGCTGGTACTTTTTCTAACTTGAAGTTACTTGAAGTTACTTTCAAGTTACTTAAGTTACTTACAAGTTACTTTTGCTTACTTTTACTTTACTTGTCTGCCACAAGTAAAGTAAAGTTAGTTTTGTAAGGCCAAGTTAGTTTGTCAAAGAAACTTTGTTAACTATCGTCCTTGACACTGTCATATATATTCTGGACCTTTATTGGCCCAAACACACACAAAATCTCGTGATGGGGTGCAGTCCCGGCAGCTGAAGTACTCGACTGACTTGATCCCGTTTTGGGTTTGCGACGGGGAGGAGAAACAAGGTCAATGGTCTCGGGTTCCATCTTTGCCGGTTCTAAGCCTGTTTACGCTTGACGGCGGGACGCAATGGACTGACCATGAGGTGTTTGATCTCGGCCTTTGTCGCCAGCCGTGGTTGAGGCGGGGTGTAGAGATCAATGATATCGTGGAGTTCCTTCTTGGTCTGCAATGGCGTTTTGGGTGGCAATAGTGATGATTTTGTTGCCATTTGACGGTGAAGAGGGTGGGGTATCAGGGATAACAATGGGTTTGTCAGAGCGAACACTGGTATTAGGAGGAGGGAGAGGAAGTATCTTTGGTCCATCTCCTGTGGAGCCCCGATGCCAGAGCTCAAATAAAATGAGAAGTTGAACAGTGACTCGAGTGACATATTTGAAAGCTGGCGAATCGGAGGAACATGAATGCGCTCCCCAGAAAGAGCAAAGGGTTCACCCAAGCCCGAAGATTGTGGCGCGGCAGAGGGGGAAGTGGCGGGGAGTTCGCGCTCAGATGGGAAAATTGGCGGTCGTAAGAGGATGGTTGCATCCCAATCAAAGATTGGATGTTCACGCTAGTATTGAAGCCCACGATGAGAATGTTTTGAAAATGACCGAACCAGCAGACGTACATTTGCTGCAAGTATATCTAGATTGAAATCATTGTATCCAGCACCAATCTCTTGAACAAACATGGGGACTTCTCCGTTCACCACAAGTGTGTACGGAACAACCCAGTCAGAATATCCCTGGAACGATTGTGACTCGTGAGACCATCGCACTCACATCCGTGTCAAATTTGATATATAGTGTGGTTTTGTGACGAGCGATAAGGTGATACAGAAGAAGCTTCTGCAGAAACATTTCGCGGAACTTCGCTGACTGAGTTGCGCACCAATGCGGGATGCCAAGATCAAGCTGAGTCTCGATGTAATTTGAACTTACAATTCCAAAGCTTCCGTCGCCAGCGAGGGTGCTCTGCTTATCTATCACACCGGGTGGAATATGTTCCTGCTCCGGTGAAGGCGCAAAGTGTCCAAGTATGGCAAACGCCTAGCGGAGGATGGGAAGAATATCTTGCACAGCAGGATGATGCATGGAGTCGCCGGGTGTCAGGTCCGAGATAAAGATTTTGCAGACAGCGGAATAATGGTCGCTTGTCCAGGTGAGAAAGCCAATACTGTCAACATAGCCATCCAAATCTGCTCGCGCAAACGAATGATCTCGGGACTGTAAGGCGCATGTGGGATAGCAATGAGGATCCGGCAGTTATTGAAGCCAATACTGTCAACATAGCCATCCGAATCCGCTCGCGCAAACGAATGATCTCGGGACTGTAAGGCGCATGTGGGAGAGCAATGAGGATCCAGCAGTTATTGAAGAAGGATGTGGGGAGAAATAAGAAGGAAGGTTCTTTGTCAAGGAAAAGCGCACCTTGGCGGTAATAGAGAGCTTGCGCAGAGCCACCAGTAGCCACCTGGTGGCTCATTAGGCATGTGCAATTGAGTGGCTCCACACTGAATCACCTGATTCAGTGGCTATTTGGTGGCTTGGGTATGACATCACGCACGGCCATATTTCGCCCAGTTGACACCTGTCTGCCCTCTAGATATGCAATAGGAAGTGTATGTATTTATTGTCTATACAGTATGTGGCTCGCATCTATCACAATATTTCGCTCATTTGACACCCACCTACCCTCTAGACATGCAGTAGGAAGTGTTTAGAGGCCTACCTATAGACTCCATCCCACAAAAATAAGCAGTATGTAAAGGGCATGCAAATTTAACAGCCACCAAATTGCACATCCCTGATGAGCCACCAGGTGGCTACTGGTGGCTCTGCGCAAGCTCTCTAATAAATTATCTCTGCACGAGCGTTAAGCAAATCCTCCTCAGCCCAGCGTTCGCCCAGCAAGCAGCCAAGCATATAAATTGGTGTTTGAGTGACATGAAACCCAGCCAGACGCTCGGAGAATCCGTTGAGCTTAAACTCCTCGATGAGATTGGGGAGGAGGGGTTTTCCGGATACGATGCGATCCAGGAGTCTGGCAGCAGCTGCCAGGTTATACATCTGGTTATTAGCGCCCAAGATAAGATGCAGCTGATACCTCGTATATTAAGCAGATGCCTCGTATCACGATGCACCTGTTTGCCCATCTGATTCACCCTATATTTGGGTTTTCTTTCCGGGACCACGATCCCCGCCCTGGCTCCGAGCTCCCTCAGTTTGTTAGGTCGATAGTCATCAGGCTCCGGCTAGCTCCGTGCCGCTCCATTCTGAGCCAATGAGGCCCGATAATGATTTAGGCTCAGTGAACTCCACCATATTACGTGCCGCCAATTCCCCGGCTTGCGGATGAATACTCAAGGCCCGGTCAAACGGCAAGCGTGTTCAATAACGCTGGGATTTCTTTCCCCCAACTATTATTATTCGTCGTATACCTCGATGTGCATCATGATGTTTTGCCATTACCTCAATTTATCATTTCTTTCCCAACCACAAGCATCCTTTCGGCCTGGGCTTCGAGTCCACCTAATTCGGTCAGTGTTTTTCCCATGTTTATTTCTAGACGACCACTCAAATCACAATTTAGCTTCAGCCGTTTCCGCTTCCTACGTGCCGCCCCACAGGTCGCGCGCTCAAGGCCCACTCAAAAGGGAGACGTCCATCTAATCACCTTTCTCCCTTCCTCCGCCATCATCCCAGCACCCCCTAGCATTCTTCTGCCCCCCTATACCGTGCTTCAAGGCTGATTCTTCCGTCAGTCAAGCGCCTCGGCAGGACGTCAAACCCTGTGTCCCTACTTTTTTCGACTCTTCCTGGCTCAAGCCACGATCAGGACCCGTCTCGAAGCCCGGGAGGGGAGGTCGAAGTCTTCGCAACATCAGTACGCAAGTACCTCTCCTGACACTGCAAAACCTCAAGATGTTTCTCAAAAAGCTCAAATTAGTTCGACTACGCTACGCAATCAAGTCCTTGGTCAAGACCGATACGCTCAAGACCTTTCAAGTTTTGGCAGCAAGGGATTTTCTCAATTGATCTGAAAGATTCTTCCAGCCTCAAGACCGCCGGGGGCAATGTCTTGAATTCCGTCTGTTACTAAGAGCGGTCCATTTCACTTCGTCACGTTCAGCGCCGTAACCCGCAAATTTTTCCATTCACGCATTGAGGCACTGGTATTGCGTGTTCTACATTCCGGGACACCCCGTCAACCTCGCTGACTATTTCAAATAGCTTAATGCAGATCACGAACGGTATGTATATCCACACGCTTCTTCATTGAACCGCTGAATAATTGCTGGCGCCAGATCCACTCAGTTCATTAGTTATACTGCCTCTTCCTCCACGCCAATGACAATTCAGGTAGCCCTACATTCGTCCTATTTAGTCTCAAACTAACACTCACCGCGCGGCTTCCAACAATCCAGTGCTATCGTTACCTCTAAATGGTTGAAGCCCCTATACATGCTGTTACACTTCTCCAAGCAGCCGCGACTATCGAAAGTGTCGCCATCCGGGGTCCATTCTGCCTCGATGTACGATGTTGGTACGCCGCCGACTTTGGGAGTGGAATACATATGCTGAGAAATAAGGAACGGATAGCTAGCATCTTTCAAGCTGCCCCACTCAACGTCCGCGGTTTGACGAGGTAACTCATTTCGTCCGCCGCACCTCTGATGTATAAAGCTCTGCTCCCGAGTCGTATTCCGCACACGGGATTTCCGGTCTCCCGCGAGCCACGGCCTGTGCCACAGTAAGTGTTTCCATTGCCCAACCCCCACGAACATTACGCGTGGGCATCACGCTCAATTTCTCATTCAGCTCCCTGTGTCGCTTCGGACGCGTCCCCGACGCATCGGGCGGATCATCGGCACTAATTCATGGGACTTTGTGAGCCGAGAGGTGCGTCAAGGTGTTCCTGGTACGTCTTTAGCAGTCACGCATTGAGTTCGATGCTAATGTATTTCTATCAACTTTTCGGGACCACCGCTCACAATTCACTCGGGGCCAGACTTTACGCCAACATTCCTATTGAAGTTATAAGGTTTGCCGATGGAGCAGATCGAGTTGCGGGTTCTACTTTGATTGAATTGTATCGTGGCACGCATGTAGGCTCACTAAGTGTTGTGTTAATGGTTAGATATGTATTTGAATCACTTTTCAAATTAAGGCTGAGCCTTTAAATTGATTTTCAACCTGTTTGCTCCTCTGCCGAAGCGAAGCGAAGGCATGTCTTGTAAATATTATGAGGCTCGATCCTTTCTTCTCCAATGATACTCGCACCTTCGAAAGATGGTATCGGACAATTCGGTTCCCAATCTGAAGGCAGACCGAATGAGCCCCTTCTTTATAGTAGGCGATTTCGGCAGCACCGGTGATGAGGTACATGTCATCCATGCAAGGGATGTCTTCGCCAGCTGCAACAATTATCTCGGAGATTGCAGTAGGCTCTGTGCGATCCCAGGCCCACTTTGATACACTGCTTTTGGACAGTATACGGGGAGGTCGATTGTCGCGGATGAGATCAGCGGCATCGGCAATGGTTATGCTGGCAAAGAATTGGGGCGAGAACCTCGTTTGAGGGTGGGGAGCAGCATAGGCTGCAAAAGACATGGTGGAAGGCAAAGAAAGGATTACTGGGCCATGCCGAAGATTTCCATGCGCATGAGCACGCATGAGCACTCGTGATTGTCAAGAAATTGAAATTTGAAATGTCGTCGAAGATGGAGATATATGCCTAGTTCATAGGGAAACCGGGGAATTGAATATGGACTGAATATGAAGCAGTTGCAGTAATTTCAGAATACTGGTTCAGCTGCAGTCTACTGCGTCTCGTTGAATGCACCATTCGAGAGTGAAGGCGTCTGAAACCATCAATTGATGGAAGATCACATCGCGATGGCTCCCACCGGTCCGATGATGAAGAGGTGCCAAATAGACATATGTTGTATGGCACCCGGGTGCTCTGGTACCCGGGGGTGCCAAATAGAATTATCCGCTCAAATTAGGGCTCCCTAAAAGACCTACCTAAAGGTAGCGGGAATTTCATCAGCAAATTTGCGCAAACCGGACAGTGCCATATATGACGGTGTCAGTGATGCGAGCGCTATGAGCTGATGTGAGCCTCAAATCAGTTGGCAGCGCCAGATAACGGCAGATCTCAGCGATTGAAATCCATCAGCTCGGGTCAGACCCGTCATGTCGGATTGCCCGCCGATGAGCACGCTTCCCGGCAGGACCATCAGCTCACCAGAGACCATCGCCGCTGGCGATCTGCTCGACAGTGTCTATCTCGGAGGGCGTATCACTCTTAGCAAGCTGTCAGAACAGCTTGACGCGCCTTGATTCTCATCCGGCACCACGTAAATAATAGCCAGAAAATTCAATAGAATTTGCTTCAAAAGATGATATATGTATACAATAATATCTACGCGTTGGACTGGGTATATTGCTTAGCCATCGAGCCAGCGGTGGTCTTGCTGAACGCAGTGATTGAACTGTGCACAGGGAACATCTGTCTAAAGGAAGATTTAGACATGGTAAATATCGGTAGGTTTACAGCCAATAACAGTACCAAAGGCGTGAACAGAAAATTTCTGTTTTGTGGTGTTTTCAAAGAATTCCCAATATTTGACTGAGTTCTGCACTGATTTACACGAAAATTATGCAGATTTACTCAGCTAATTCATGAGGAATTAGTGATAGAAAAATATTCACGAAAATATTATGTATTAGGTATCTGTGTTTTGGGGCTATTTTTGCACTGAATGCTGTCTAGCAGACCCAGGACATGTCCCATTGACCTAATATCTCGGAAGAGACAATATATATAGCCTGGGAAACATCTGATAGAGCTGGAAGTAGGGATAATTTGGTTACAGTTCCTCCAGTTCCATTGGATACAATCGCAGTTTTGCCATTCAGAAATGATGTATGGATTACATTTATCTAGGCATTTTCATATAGTTCTGGCTCTATCAAATGTTTACCAAGGTATATATGTTGTCTCTTCCGAAATATCAGGTCACTGGGATATGTCCTGGGTATGCTAGACAGCATTCAGTGCAAAAACAGCCCCCAAACACAGATTACCTAATACATAATATTTTCGTGAATATTTTTCTATCAATAATTCCGCATGAATTAGCTGAGTAAATCTATATAAGTTTCATGTAAATCGGTGCAGAACTCAGTCAGATATTGGGATTCTTTGAAAACACCACAAAACAAAAAATTTCCATTCGCGCCTTTGGTACTGTTATTAGCTGTAATTGAGAACGCACTTGGTCCACCACGTTAACGAGTTATCGACATGTTTCTTCTGCGCACTGCCGGCCGGGGGAGTCTCGAGATAATTGACGAGGAAATTGTATATTTGAGGGTATGAAAAGCCGTAGTACTCGCATGAAACCTGCCACATCCCCGTGAGAGCCATGTGGGTCCATAAGACGGTTAAATATTAGTGCCGGGTTTGGAAGTCGGTATTATACAACTGTATTATACAAGCAGGTTTTATACAGATATAAAACATTTCATACCGGGGGGGTCCGAAGGTGCGAGGTATTTAATGTGTATTTAATGCCAAAATGGCCGAGGACTTGAAAATGTCTTCCCAGAGCTTGTACAACCAAACAGTCTAGCCCATTGGCCAATCGAGGGCGCTTGAAAGTGTCGGGAGTCTAGCAAGGCTTTCGGAGTATAGCGGATGCCGTCAGACAGCAAAAACAAATGCTGATGCAAGTTGCACCAAATTTTGGGTCTGCTTTTGCCACCAAGTCCGCCAGGATGGACAGGGAGCAATATGACATAAAGCAGTAAGGCCGGCGAGCGGCATGGCCCGCTACTGGAGTTGATCAAGGCTCAGTTCAAATTGTATTAAAAGGACATTAAGATGCAACAAATTTCAAGTCAAATTGAAAGGCTAAGGAGAGTGTAGGAAGTTGAAGTTGATACAATACTCACAATAAAAGCAGGAGGTTGGCTTATCACAATAGAAGAGTTACTGAGTGCCGGGTGTTGTGCTTGTGTCTTTTGCTGGCACTGGGTTATTCCAAATTGTTGAATGCAGCATCGACGGCGCTGTCCCTGGCCCTCTTTTTGGGGCTGGCGCCAGGCGAGTAGGCGCAACATTCATTGTGGGAACACCACGCAATGGAACTTTATCAAAAGGCATAGGTGCCGGAGTGCAACTTGGGTGCAGCCTTTTATGGTGGTCAAGAAGATTCTTTCGTCTGAAATCAAATCTGGATGCTTTAGGACTGTCGCATCAAGGTGCGAATTGCCAATGACTACAGAACAATGGGACCAGAGTGGAACAGATTCAACACATGAAGCACAAGTAAATGTTGACAGGGCTTCAGAACTTGTGAGATCTCGGAACTTGTGTAGCTTCTTATTCTTCAAAGACTGTGGGACAAGTTGTGACCAAGCTTGCTTTATTGTCTCAAGTTTTTGGTCATATTTTGCACAGGCGGCAGTTGCTTGGTCTTGGGATTGTTCACATTTTTCTCCTTGATGAAGATCAGTGATGTATCTCTTAGGGTTACTCCGGCGTCAAATCTGGAGGTGGAGCTGGAGCTGGATTTGGTTATGTAAACACCAGCCCGCTGCTCCTGCAAGTGATGGCACCAATCAATCAACTGTCGTGTGGCCGACATCAAACATTTTCTGAAGCATCTCTCCTCACCGTTGACAACAGTGAGGACACTGTGCTCTTCCAGCTTTCACTCTCATTGAAGCGCACCTTTGCAGTTTCACCTAAATCAAAGTGAAATGAATTGATCCATTTTTTCGTAATTTTCTATTTGATACTGAGCAAACGGAGGAGGAAGGCAGGAAAGGCCAAATGGCGGGAGGCAACATTGAAAGGCTTTCAATGGCGTGGGAAATACTTCAAAGCGGGTTTAGTTGATCACATGAATCGTTTACATAACAAAATCCAGCTCCAAATCCGATCAAATCCACCTCCAGAGCTGACGCCGGAGTAACCCTTAAGTGCTCTGCGTAACTATCAGATACTCTCTGTACCCTCATGTTCAATTTTTAAGGTTGACAGGACTCGGTGTAATGAGTTAAGAGTTATGTTACTTCCATAAATAGCAGTCAGTAAATCAAGAGTATTTCCTTGCCATTCATCACAGACATCAGCACAGTCCAGGAAAGATAACCAATTAGGAAGCAAAATTTGAGGATGGGACTTCCGAAAACTGAGAGCAATGACCAGACAAGATATGCTCAGCGATCATAACACGTAGAGACTCCACTGTGGTCCTCTCAGGAAGATGAATGCGATGTATTGCAGCAATTGATAAAAGGATAGACTTCTGATGACTGTCAAGGTCTGCAATTGATGCAGATGAACAGATGCTTGTAGTGGCAGTGAAAACAGCATTTGCATGCTTACAGATAGCAGTGCATGAAGTTTGAAATGAATGTTGCGAAAACAAGAAACAGATACATTCAATGCAGCTGCAACACGTGACAGAGTCTTTCTCAAAAGTTGCTCGTAGTCAGTGTCAAGAAGAATATTTAACACAGCATTTGACATATCAGCAGCAGACTGAAAATTGCGGCATAACACACCACAAACTGAGCAATCTGGCCACAGCAACAAAGAATCCACCAAGTAAACAGCACTGGCACCAGTCATGATATGGTGGAGCAGAGCACGACAACATTGGATCAAAGTCAAACCAGCATGAGGGATTGCATGCAAATCAAGAGATTGTTGTATAGTGTATCGGTCTGCATGAAATACAGATATACGGGTACGGGTAGAATGGTGTCCAAGAAATATATCATACAACAGTTTCAATGATGGCAGATCAGTCATAGATGTATCAGACAATTAAGAATTGGATGTAGATGGGCAGCGACAAACCAAAGGCTCATTGCAGATCCTACTACACCCATGAGCTGGTATAAACATGAGTTCTGTACTCCACAGTCAAGAATAGACAAAGACTTACGTGTTGCGTGGTGAGTTACCGAGGCGTGGGTATCAGTATCCATGGTGGAGCTATACAAGGAGCTCTGCGGTGCGGAAGAACTAGGCTGGCAGCTCGTAGACAGAAATGAGGGTCGGTCGTCCAGGAAATAGAGTGCACGGGTGAGGCGGAAAATGAATGGATGGTCCCGTAAATCTCGTCAAGGCGTAGAACGGAAATCAGGTGAAAAATGGGCAAAGTGCCGTGGAAGCGCGGCGTACGGCTCGAGGTCGAAATGACTCGTAGGAGGGGAAAATGCAGGCTAGGGATGGAAGGACTTCACTGGCGGCGTGCGCACGGTAGTGCACTCTGGTCACTGGCCGCAGGGATCGTGGTGGTTCGTGCTCAAAAGGGAGGTATTTGGTAATATGTACGTACAGTACAAATACTCGGTCCGAGGACCAAGGTGCCGTACACTAAGCGAGGAGGTAGAGGAAAAAGGGAAGGCGACGAGCAGGTCAATCCGCCCTTCCACAGCGGTACTGCAAAGAATATTGATGAGCACCTATTATGATTTGAATCATCAACCACTGACCAGGGCAAAAGTCACCGTATGAAAGATGAAAAGAAGGCTGAGGAAGGGTTTGCCGACAAAAGAATAACCAGTCAAAACCTAGAATGAGGTCGTAGGGGAAACTAGTTGTTAAGGAAAGATCCATATGCATAGAGCAGACCAAGTCGCCATAGGGAAGAGTCAAAATATCAGAAGCAACAGATTTATGAGTAGCAATGCCAGACGAGAGAATCCAGTCAAGACAAGAGAATTTGCAGATCAAGGATCAGCAGAAGTGGAAAGCAGGAACATTGCAGAATGTCGCCAAGGGTGCCATGAGAGTTGTCTACCGGCAACAGTGGTGGTGGTAAAAAGCAAAGAGTTGCGAAAGAGACGTGGCAGACATGCCACATCACATAGCTTGGCATGAGGAATTGATGACAAAGTCAGGAAACTTACGGGAGATAGACGGGGATCAGGACTTTGAGCATCCTTGGGCATGAGGAATTGAAGACAAAGTCAGGAAACTTACGGAAGATAGACGGGGATCAGGGCTTTAACCTACAGCTGGAACGACATTTTCCGAAGCATCTCGGAGCCAGGAAGAGATTATGCAAAAAGTGCTGACAAAAAATGTGATTTACTGCAAAAACAAAAAATCAGGCTCTCTATAGAAACCCGTACCTTATGGTAGCGGGAATTTCAGGAGTCAAAACATGGAGTGGAGAGCAAGCAGAAAGATTGAGACTGACATTGACTGAACATCGTTGGCGAGACAGTGTTACCATGGTGTGAAGCAAGTCCGGGAGAGTCGGATTGAGTGTCAACGTTATTATGCATCAATGCTTGGCAACGAACGAATTTTGGCGCAGAAGAAATGTGCTTATGTGAAAACTGCTGACAAAAATGTGATGCACGGCCAAAATCGAAAAATCATGCTCCCTATAAGACCCGTACCTTACGGTAGCGGGAATGCTCTGTGAGCTTTCTCGGGATTTTTTGGTGTTGGAATATCGAGTCCGTGCTCGCACGCTGCCTGACAACCCCGGTTTCCGCTTCGGTTCCACGGCTGCCGTTCCGTGAAGTTCCAGTCATTCCCCGTGCTTCTTTCGGCGGGCTTGAATGGACATTCCGCCGCATTTTGTATAAATAGCCTTAGTCTTCAATTGATTCCTTCGCCGCGTTTGCGAGGGTCTTCTGCTATCTAACTTCCAGGGTGACTTCGAGATGGTCATTCTAACATTTGGATCCCACCCAAGAGATTGGACAAATCGAAATAGGCGACGCCCTCTCAGACGTATTTGGCGACTACATACCTCCATAAGCCCACGGCGCAAGCGACAGTCTTCCAAATTTACTTCAACGAGCTTCAAGTTTACGAGCTCGCAAGCCTCGACCTCAAAATGAACCCTGAAGGACTCAGATTGGGATGCAGCAAGCTGAGGGTGTTAAATACCTTACATACATCAAATACCGCATTAAATACGGGTATTATACATTAAATACCTCGGAAATTTCCGGCCTGCGGCGCCTGTATTTAATGTATTAAACCAGCCATACCTTCAAGACAAGGAGGCCGCTGCACGGCTATGTATTATACCAAGCCGGAATGATTTTAAACCCAGCACTATTAAATATGCCATTGTGTATGCATGGGACAACATACGAAGACGGTAACATAGGCGATGGATCGCGCTGTCATCTTTCACCATTTTGAGAATTTCGCAGACAGGTGGGCGGGTGGAATTGCCCTTGGCCTTCTTCGAGGTAGGCTGCTCATCTTTCTTGGCAGAGTCGGGACCAGTGAACACAGCCTTGTAGCACTTGAAAGCACATCAGTGCACACACTCGAAGATAGATCAAGGCACGTACTATGGTAAGAAGCCAACTCTTGAGGAAACCTTTGTTCACGTGTTTCTCGTCGCCGATAAAGCGTTCGAAGAAAACCTGGCAGAGAAAACTGACATTGAGGTCGAGCTGGGTGGCGTGGTTGTCCAGATGGGAAGGGGTTCCGGTTCCGCGGAGCGAAGCCCGAACACTGATCGGAGATGTCAAAAGTGACAGCGGGACAAACAAGACTTGACTTCTTTCATACTTTGTATCCGACCAGTCGAGCTCAATGGGACAAAGCAAACCCCCACAAACGTCGTGACTCAGGCCACGATTGAGGCGTTTATCGTCCAGTCGCGGTGCATACTGCCGAATCGTGTTGCCGTCCTTGTCGATGATCGACGGGGCATGGCAAATGCGGACGATGTCTGGGTGGTCTCGGGTCACATTGATGGCCTTGCCGAGCGTCTTGGTGACTCGGCCTAGGTCGTCGCTGCGAGCGTCCCGAGCAACCTTCTGGGCCTATGTTTGCTTCCAGGTAAGCAACAATATGTGCTACCACAAGGCACGCACCTTTTTCTAGAAATCCTGTAACTCCTCCTCAGATGATTCTATAAGGATGTTGTCCAGGGATCTGAAGAGGCAATGCACTTTCATAGTCCCGCAGCTCCTCTCGCTCCTATCAGAAGCACGATGAGTGGAATTAGAAGGCAATGCAAATCACATGGCCCTGCACTAACACTTGTGCACACAAGCACCTGTGGTGTTCAGAAAACAAATCATTTGCCCGGAAATTCTGAGCTTGCCAAATCCCGACATAAGTTTGCGACTTTGTGAGATGTTGACCTTGTATAAACTCACAAATCAAATTTCAAGAGTCTGATGCACTGCACATCAGGGCGACAATTTTGCCAATATTTTCACGAAGCCATTGTCACACACTCATTATGAAGAGTAGGTTCACAAACTCGGGATGACTCAAGTTTGAGGGGTAGTGTCGAGGTCAGCAAACACCAAGCCATTGCCGGGACACCGACTAAGCCCGACCTGGTGCGTCGGGCACTCGAACATTCAGCTCCACTGTAACGCTGCACGCAAGTGTAGCAGTGAAATCAAATACAAAAGAGTTAGACAAAGTCTACACTCTAATATATCCAACCTCAACCACCAACAACTCAAATGCTTTGTTGTGTGTGTTTGGGGCAATGGGTCAGGCGTATCGACCCTCAGTCTCAATTTGAACTGGATCCCTCAGATAACCTTATCCAATTCACAACACTTATAGTGCATAAGAACAGCAAAAACCAAATTTATTGATATACCCAAAGTACATCCAATAGGTTTATCCAAGTTACTAACCACTAGAACCACTGTTGGACTTTTTATAGAAGGTAGGAAGAGGAGGACCGGCTCAAGCACAAGGCGATTCCAAGTTGCAGGAAGACTGGCTCAACACAAGGTGATTCCAAGTCCTACCAGGACTGGCTCAAACACAAGTGGATTCCAAGTCAAACTGAACTGGCTCAAGCTCAAGGCGATTCCAGGTCACTACACTCAATAGCTGGTGCTAACAAGTGGGAGTGGGACTCACTGTCCATACATAATTTACATGCCAGTTTAAATACATCTACTTGTGCTAAAAGGGTATAAAGTATGTGAGAAGAAAACCGCTTTTCTGGGGTTAAAACTCCGTGTTAGGCCGTGAAAACAGCACCCATGACTCATATGTATCGGTCCTAGGAACCCTCTGATGTAATTTCCGAGGAAAAGGCCATTTTCCCCAATGGAAATGCACAGCCTTTTTAATTGTTTCCAGGCACAACTTGTATCCATAGTCATTCTGACAGTGCCAGGCCTGTCCAGACCTATTACACCATGTTCCAGGCATTTCTAGGCATCTCCAGGATCCAATCTAGTGTGAACATGCTCCGGAACATCCTCGAGATCACGATATCCAACCACTAGATTCCTTATTTGGTAGATACCATCAAAGTGACTCCAGAGAACCGTAGATGATTTATCCCTTAGTTCTATAGCTGCCTATAATATCCTTCTAATGTCCCAAATAGTTGGTAATGGCCTAGCATCCATAAATTACTCAAACTCACTGCACAAACTGTACAGATTGCCAGAGCAGTGTTATGACCAGTGTAATGAAAATGGTAATAAAACTGGTGTTTAAAGGCATCCAACAGCCTAGTACTCAGTCCTGGGAGTAGACCAGTACCCTCTTAACCTTATTGACTAGTTTTATCAGTTACTTCCAACTGAAAGGTTGCAAAATCAAATAATTCAGGTGTGATCAATTTCACACCTTATCACCACATTTCCTACTGTCGCGCACGCTAGCGCGCTGAGCACGTAACGCCTACAAGCGCCCACACGGATCACGGACCGATCACTTTGGTCGAGCCAAACAAGCAGCGGCTCCTTACTTCCACCATCGTCTCACTCACCCCGTACCCCCGACTCACGCGTATTTCTCATCTTCCGCCCTTCGCATCGCCTTGCACCGCCATACCCCTCGTTATTTCATTCAGTTCACTGCCTCTTCCGCCTTAGACGCGTCTCTCTACATTTCCGCCCTGCTTCACAATATATCTGCACATCGCCTCGTCCTCCTCTCTACCTCCTGATTTCTGCTGAGTCTCTCTATTATTCATTTCTACTCCACTTACTCCTCTCTGTTCTTGTATAAATATCTAGATTTATTTCCAATAAAATCACTTTTGCTTGCCCCCAGATTGCGCGCTTAAGTCATTGTCGATTCGCCTACGCCTACGTCTTCACCCACGCTTCGCATCACTTCGCCCACGCTTCGTTCCCGCCCACGCTTCGTCTCCGTCCTCGCCGCCGCCCTCACTCTCCGTCTCATTTCTTCGAGTCAGCCACCGGTGATCAGTCTCGGCACCAGGCTTGTTCGGAGCTCCTCGCTTATTCCTCCCTTCCTCCCTTGTGTCGGCTCACCTATTTTGTGTGTTAGCTCGTGCTTGGACGGTCGGCAGGCACGTCACTACTGATTTCCTATTCATCCCATTATTCATTCTCGAAGGCACAACCCTCTAGAATACATTCTGCAGAGTATAGATACTTGAATTATGTCGTAGAATAAAATTGAATTTTATCTTCCAAAATATCCTCACTTCATCACCGTAGGAGCTATAATCTTCGGCATGATTGCGGCACGACCGATGTACACGTGAATATCAAAGTGGCTATCCAAGAAACCCTACTGTACTGTTTTCCGGCTTTTGGATCACGCGAGTATACTATATCACCAAATCTCTCGAGGTAGCAGATCGTTGGATCTGATCAACTAATTGAAGGAACGAGAGAAAGGACCTCTTTGTAGAGTAACTCTGGGTGCGGGTCTATATTAGATTGCGTGATATCTTTGTTCATACGTGCCTTTCAACTGGTCCTTTGTGGGATCTTCGTCATTAACTAGAAACCGGAGGGCTCAAATGCAGTCCAATGGTTCAAACAACTGCCTACTGTCAAATTGGAAATATGAGGAACTCAGAGGGATGGCAATGGGTTCATTCTCAGGATCATGCTGAAACAAGCAGTTAGCGCGCTCCCCTTCCCGTATAATGACGACGACAATTCACGTATGGCTCAAGGTATGGGTGCTCCAGGGCGTCATACACAGTAAGTCTCTTGGTCGGATCGAATGTCTGAGTTGCCTTCTGAGTTTGCGTACGTCACTCAGAAGGAAGCTCACCAAAGTCTTCGAAAGGAAGTCTATGGCCTCTGAAGATGCATGAGGAAAGAGTGCGGAGAAATATCTCCTTGGCCGTTTGGGGAGCATGAGAAGGTAGTCACGTGCTCTCTTGGAAGTAATTGCGTTGAGCTCGTCCAAGCCTGGCGAGCCTATGGCGAATTACTCGTGTCCGAAAAGAAAGGATAACCGACATACCTGTCACATCTAGAATTAAATTGAGCTGATGACCATAATCCTGTCCCGGAAACAACGGAACTCCGCTGAGGAGCTCAGCCAAGATACATCCAACAGCCCAGATGTCAATTGCCTGTGAAATGAATTTTGGATTGCTAAGAGGTCACGGGAACGGATTTGTCATACCTTTGTATACGTCTTAAAGCTCAGCATAATTTCCGGCGCACGGTACCATCGAGTGGCCACGTACTCTGTCATGAGACCAGCTTGCTCAGCGCTAGTGGCACTGCCCATGACACTCCTTGCCAGACCAAAGTCGGCGACCTTGAGGTCGCAATTCGCATTGATTAGGAGATTGGCTGGTTTCAGATCGCGGTGGATGATATCTGCGCTGTGTATCGACTTTAAAGCTCTCAAGGACTGGTATATGAAGTACTGGGTGGAGCACAGTCAGCATTCGGACATTATCCCTCTAATTAAACAAGACAAACTCGACAATGATCGTCAGTCAAGTGTTGTGACCGTATCACGCGATTCAAATCGGTCCCCATTAATTCTTGAATGACTGTTGCAAGTGTGAGAAAGACCTTCGGGAGATGACTTGGTCATACAGTAGATTTCCGTGAATGAGTCAAGAGTTGTGGGTTTGATGATATCCACGATCGAGATAATCTAAGAAGAATCGCATGAGAGCTTCAACGGTAGGGAAGCAGTGGGTACGTTCTCATTGAGACAGTTCTCAGAGAAAAACTTAAGAAGCTTCAATTCGCGCAGAGTCCGCAGGCAGAACAGGGTATGCTCGAAGGGGATTATTCTCTTGATTGCGACTTTCCGACCAGTAGGTTTGTGCAGCGCAGCTGCTACTAGTCCGTAGGATCCTTCACCGATCGCATGAAGAACCTGATAATCGTCACCTTGGAAACTCTCAGTGACAGAAGATGCCAAAATAGAGATGTAAAATCGTACATACCGACTTCGAAGTTCGGAAGGGTGGCGGTGTTCCGCAGCCGCATTATGATTTCTGTTAAGGTATTACGACTTTAAACAACGGATGAGGCGCTACGATGCAACTATTTAAGACATAGCTACTTTTAAATATTGCTGCTGGGGATGGAACCCGGACTCCGATTGGGTCGGGAAAATGGTAGGGCAGCTCACCGCCCCTGTACTTACGGGTGTGACGGGTGCCGTCAACGGCACGCCGTCCCGTCCCGTCGAGACTTTGGCCGCAAGCATTTACGGGACGGGAACGGGCGGTTGACGGCTGTAGACGGGTTGGATGCGCAAAATGCGCGTTCTTTCTTGAAAAATGGCATACGTCAGCAATAATATACTAGGTCGGGTTGAGGGCGACGGGGATCGCCCCAACAATTTTACAATGAAAGGGCCCCAGATACACAGTATATTCGAGTCAGGGAATCACCTCACCACTGCAACTCCTCATGATTAGGGATGGACACAGGTACAAGTTCGGGTATGAAGCAGTCAACTCGGACCTGAACCCAAAAAACCCGAACTCGAACTCGCGGGTTTTCTTCACTGCATGGAATTTTAGGGAAGAATTTCAATGTTCCAGGTGGGTTCCGAGTCAATATGGTGTTCAATGCACAGTTCTCCGGTCAAAATAACCGCTTCATTCATGTTTTTACAGCGAGTTTGCACCATGTGTCTGTATTCTCACGTGTATCCGCAGGTTCGGGTCTGGGAAACTGCGGACCCACGACCCGTACCTGCCCGAACCGACCCGGAAACCCAAAGGGTGAACCCGAACCCGTGTCCTTCCCTACTCACGGTCTTCGCGTCAATTCGGTTTAAACCCAGCTTGAATCTTCTTCTGTTACTCAAGTAAGTGCCAACTAATATCTTTCATGGGTTACAGACTACTCACAGCAAGAACTATACCTCCAACCACCTGCGCACATCGGCACGGCCGGTAATGAGCTTGCGGACGATGCCGCTAAGGCCGCCACTCTTCTGCCTCCTCCACCCTCCATCCCGATCTCCTCACGACATGCAAGCGAGGTATCAATGCGCAGATCTTAGTGCGATCAGACACGATGTGTATGTCCAGCACTATTGGTGGGGGCCTCGATGAGATTATAAAATCGCCTCCTTCCTTCATCCTTCGCCCACTTTATCAATCAACTGCTGCCTGGTCCGACATCTCCCTTCTCTCTCAGCTTCGTACGGATTTTTCCCCGCTAAATGCCTACCGATCCCGCTGTCGCCTTTCGGCGTGACCGGCCTGCATTGCCTGTGGCGCTCTGAAGGAAACCTGAGCACGCTTCCTTCTCTTCTGCCTGGTATGGGAGCATCTATGACACCCGCTTCAACTCGCCTCGTACACAGCCGGCATCCTTGGCACCGTCGACATCCGCAGACTCCTGAATCACCCTGACTTTGTCAAGCTCCTCCTTATTTCCATCGCTCAGACGCGTCGTTTCTGTTGAGTCCTCCTTTCCGTTCTCTCATATAGATCAGAATTTACTGCACAACTATGTATAATATCTCCTTCCCTCTCCATGAAATTACCCGCCCGCTTAAATTTGATACCATAATTGGTTACGCACCTCCTCTCACACTGTATTACTCTCAAGACCGTCTTTCCCCTCTTTTTCCTACTCATCCTTTTATTTAGTTTCGGTCATGAATAGCCTCTGGTACTTAAGAGACTGTTCGGTAGCCATATCCATATCCATGGATATGGATATCTTTCCTTTTTCGGTGGTCGTGAGAATATCCGCAAAGCTGTGTGATTGTGACTTGCTGTGACGCGATGCGTCGTCTTTTTTCCTCTCGAGCTGTCGCGCGTCTGACAAGCGTCTGACATCTGTCCCCCGGATGACACAATCCAAGAAGTCTGGAGACCTTCCCACCAATCTTCAGCCTGGGCTTCCGACCTCGGGTGATGCGGACTGGCTCGTATCCGACGAGAAGGCACTGATTCTTTTTCTCGTCGACCACATTTCTGAGGCGGGGGACGGCAAGAATTTCAAACCAAAGACATTCCGCAAGGCTGCCGACCACCTCGAAACGATCCGGACCACTGGCGGTCCGAAAACATACAAATCATGCCAGCAAAAATATAATACCATGCGTGGCTTGCGCTTGTATATATTCTACTTCGACGGAGCGGGTTTTTTAGCTTCGCAAACTTCAGGCCGTTGTCGAGGGCATCATGGGAGTGTCTGGCTGGAAGTGGCATCCCGAGCGAGGAGCCGACATCGATCCCACGACGAAGGATTCGTGGGACGCGTGGGTTAAAAATAATTTAGACGGCAAACGCTTCTGCAACAAGGGCTGGGTCCACTACAATGATTTGATTCCCCTGATGCCCGAGAAAGCGAAGGGCAGCCACGCCTTTCGGGGTACGGCAGCTTTGAGCCGGAAGGAGAAATCTCCGAGCCCCGACTGGGACGAGGAAGAGCTGGAGAAGGGATTTGCGGCCACAAACAATGACGAGGGGGTAGTGGGCAGCGATGGGGATGTGGGACATGAGGGTGCTGGTAGGAACGAAGATGAAGACGATGATCAGGAGGATGAAGCCAGCGGGGTGCGTCTCCTGTCATATCATATTAATTACGCTAACAGCTTCCAGTCCTCTTCCCCAGTGCCCGCGGCCAACAATCGGAAGCGCTCGGCCGCCCCACAGTCTGCAGGATATGCGCGAGCTCTTCGCATCTGCTTCTGGCAGTGTTGCATCGACCTCTACTGTCCCTGCTGCTGCTCCGGCGGTGGTCCCTACTGTTCCTCCGACCCCTGTGTTCCAGACGAGTCCTCAGCGTCTCATCTCTGCTGTCACGCTTGCACAGCAAGAGGATTGGATGACGGTTCCGGAGCGGCTTGCCCTTATCCGGATCTTGAAGGAGGATCCTAGGATGGTGGATGTGTACTCGGCGATGCTCACGGAGGACATGCGCATTCCTTGGATCATTGACGAGCTGGGAAAGGTCGGTGTTGTGGTCTTCCATCACAAATATTCAATGGGGCCTCTCAGCGGGATATTTTAGTTCCTACTTTATGTTCACAGAGTTCTAAATATTATCAGTGACTGTCTACACATTTCCGTCGAGGTTCTCCTGTCGCAAATATTCCTGATAGCTTTCCCACATTGCCTGTGCTATCTCATCGCGTCTGGCTTCTGACCGCCGCTTCTCCTGCGCAGTAGTAGCACCATCTGCAAGATCACCTGAGTCGATGTCTTCTCTGCGCGTTCCTGGGTTTGGGTCCTCGACATCATCATCAAGAATTTTGTCCCATTCGATGGAATCGTGCTTGAGGATGGAGTTATGGAGAGCTGCCAATGCAGATGGAACCCGAGCTTGAATATCCATGTCGTACTCAGGCGGTCTCGTAAGAATCTGCCATCTGCCTTTGACAACACCAAAAAATACGCTCAACCACATTCCGTAGTTGGGCGTGGCGAAGGTTGAATAGCTCCCGAGGGTTTGCCGGCCTGCATAGATAGTTAGATGTGGGTTAGTGCTTAAGATAACAACAAGTACCTAACATCGGCTTGCCCCCATTCAGCCAGATGGTATCGTACACCTCTGTATGGAACAAGTGCTGCATCACAGCTGCCAAAACCGGCGTCTGCAAGATAGTATTTGCCTTCTGGCACCATAAGATCATTCTTGCGGGCATCGAAGAAGAGCGTAGCATCTGCTGTGGACCCTTCCCAGCCGCTGAGCATGTACAAAAATAGCATGTCTTGCGAGCAGCATGCCAAACAGTTCATTGATACGCCCCCTTTGCGGTTTCGCGATGCTTGTCGGTCCGCTGCCGACGGTGCAGAATTGATGTGTGTACCATCAATTGAGCCAATTGCATCTTGGAAGAAGGGGAAGAATTTGGGATTGTAAAGGATGGACTCGGGTACAGGGTCGTCCACAGAAGGGAGTTGAACATATTGTGTGTAGAACGGAGGCGATGAGAGGGCAATAAGAACTCGTCGGAAATATCTAAATTATCGTCAGTCAAATGTTAAGAAGTAAGAGAAAAAAAATACTTTGAAATGGTTTCATTAGACTGTTGGAATCGCTTGCCAACATGGCGGATAGACAGCCCTGTGACGCAGGTGTAGAGGAAGATAGCAACCTGTTCTTCCAGACTGACATGCTTTCCATCAGTTAATCCCGAAATCGCGCGGAGTTTCCCTAGCAGGGCAAGAAAGACATGCAGCCTCATGCCCAACTCGCATTTTATCTTGTCAGGATGTCCCACAATCAGCTCCTCCACCCAAGCTTGCCCACTCAAAGCAGATGTATGGTAGTCCTGTCACCAATACAAAGGGCTCGCATAGAGCATGACTGCAAGGTATATCAAGTGCCAGAAATAGCCGGCAGCCAGGATGAGGCGAAGCTGGAGGGCACGCATTGCAGGAGGCATTCTCGCGAGCAAACGCGTCCTCGACGCGTCTGCTCGCGTCGAAAATTTGTTGTCACGCCATATCACGCACGCTTGGTCTGGATATTCTCACGACCACCGAAAAAGGAAAGATATCCATATCCATGGATATGGATATGGCTACCGAACAGTCTCTAAAACGAAGTGGTTTATGGTGCGCTCTGCTGAATCACCGCCTCTTTTTGCACTACTGCGAAATCGGTCGGAGGCCGAAATCTTTTTTATTGTGTACCCCTTCTGGCCTACTTCAATTCAGGAAGTCTATGTAGACACATTTTTTGTAATTCATGGACCGCAAATCACATTTCACGTCCTGCTTTCTCCGCGCCAATCGTGACCTCTCGCATGCCACCCACAAGAAAAATCTCAGTGCCTGGCAGCAGCGTGGGCTCGTGCTCAAAGGCATCCAACAAAATCCTTTGTGCAAGCCCACAATGACATCGATGCAACCATTTGGCGCTAATGCTGAAGAAACCGTGCTGGTTGATAGCACACCCAATAACTTCCACGCTGAAATATTGCATGACGTAGAGCCAGAGCTGCCGCTGCCTGAGCTGGAAATGTGGCTTGATTCCGATGGATACGAGGGTGGAATTAATAACGATATTTCTGACAATGAATATTTCCCCGACCTGGATCATGACTCGGACTTCAAAGACCGTGATTTCAGTGGCTTTAGTCCACAATTACCTAGAGTCTAGGCCCCCTACATATGATTAATCCCTAGAACCTAGGGTCCCCAAAAATCCGGCTATGTCCCGGCCAAAGCCTACACTCTAAGGCCAAAATAATATTTTCAATAATATTATTTGCCCAATGTTTAGGATCTGGCCTATCATGTAAGGAATGGGAATTTTCAGAAAAATACTGCCCATAGTCCTTAGGAGCACCTAGATGGAATATTATTTGTTCTGGATGCTAGGGGTTGGCTGTTCATCTGTATGCAATCTAATATTATACTCCCCCCAGGTGCCTGCATCTGGCTAATGAACGGAAGAATATTTTGGAGTGTAGCAGCTTGGACTTGGCTGCATGGAGGATAATATTATCTGCCCTACGTAACTGGGCTTGGCCAATCGGTGGCTCAGCAGCCATAATATTATTCTGTCTAGACATGCAGGCTTGGCTGATCCAGAGAGATAATATTCTACAGCCAAGACTTCTGGGCTCAGCTGCACAATACAGAAATATTCTTGATCCTAGATACATGGGCTTGGCTGAACAACCATTTAGAAACTAAAATATTATTTTGCCTAGTCACTTGGGTGCAGGCTATCAGCAACAAAAATATTGTATGATCCAGAAAGCTGGTTTCAGCCACACAGTGGAAGAATATCATTCACCCTACATTCCTGGGTCCTACCCACCTGGCTTCAGCCAATCCACTAGAGTAATATCTAAATTCATGAGCAGAGCCATCTGACACCAAATATTATTAGCCCCAGATACATTGGTCTAGTGGATCAGTGTCTGAGCAGCTATAATATTATTTTACCCAGCCACCTGGCCTTGGCCAATCCATTGAAATAATACTCCACAGGCTAAAGGGCTGTGTCTGGCCACACAGTACAGGAATATTATCGGCCCTGCATGCTTGGGCTCAGCTGAATGGTCTTTCAGCTGTAATGTTATTCTGCCTGACTATCTGGCTTCAGCCAATCCACTGGAATAGTAATTCTATAGCCTTGATGCCTGGGTTTGGCCACACAGTTGAGGAATATTATCTGCCCCAGATTCCAGGACTCGGCCTGTCAGCCATAATATTATTTTGCCTGAATAGTTGGATTTAGCTGATCAGCTGTCTGACACACAACAACCCATAAAAAAAAACACAGCTTGAGTGGGGATTGAACTCAAGCCCTCCTGAAAAATCCAGCAAAATAGGACAATGATACAGCCGTATTTGCGCTCGGTTTTGTCAATCATTTCTTCGAAAGCAGCACACATAGCCTCGCCGTCTTTTTTGTCCATCATCAGACTTTTGACATTTGATTTGCGCCTTGTTCCGGCTTGTGGGCTTGGCAACGCTAAGCGGCAAGTTGACAAGTTGGACAAGGTTGAGAATTGGTCGAAAGTGGAGGATTTGACCTTCTCTCAAGCTGGAGGATTGACATACATGTATTAATGCCCTCTTCACAATCCTCAGAACATGGCCTCGCACCAACATGAATGCCTGTGGACTTCGGAAAACAACCCTTTTTGGACCGCAAATTCCGAGCTTGTGAAATTCGGACATAGGTTTGCCGTCTTGTGATCTTGCGGGATTTTCGGGCCTTTTCTGACCTTGTTTGGCCTTGAACAAGCTCACAAATCAAATGTCAAAAGTCTGATGCATTTGACTGAATCAGGTCAACGAGATACAACTTCGTAGTATTTATTCAGAGAAGTGGTACCATATAAAGTGGAAACGGCTCACCTTTCCACCAGTTGAGACATTGACCCCGGTGATTGGATTACGAGAATCATCCTTCCAGCCGTCGGTACTATGATTATGTAAACGTTAGTCTTGAGACGGGAATATCGTGGATAGGACTCACGATAGTACAGTATAATTTTTATGCAAGGGTGTACACGGTTTTGCTTCCACCTGGGCGTGGGCAGAATCCAGAAATGTCCCCGAAATGACGTCTCTTGCGGGAATAACCTCACAGGCTGTAGAACGAAACATGATGAAGAGTTTGATGACCTCGACATCCTCCGTCCACAAAAAAGGGAGATTAGCTGAGACCGTGGCCCGCAGAAAATGCGCCTGAATGCGGTCCATCTTTGAAGGACCAAAGGGAATATTTGCGCCCCGGTAAACCCTCAGTACCGGCTGTTTCATGGCCTTGTCAACGTCACGAAAGATTTTCTTCACTCTCAGCCGAAACACTCTTTCCCTTTCTTATCCTCCTCGCAGTCTGCTTTGCTTGGTCCGAAGCATACAGAACTAGCGTAGTACATGTTTTGTACCTCAGACAGCCATAAGATCTACACTTCTCACTTTGACCATACCGCGGGTAATGCCGCACCCGCGGGTGACCCGTACGGGTTTGAGGCCCGCGGGTTGGTCGGGTACGGTATTAACGGGTCCGGGTACGGGTTGCCCTTTGGTACCCGCGGGTGGGCCCGTGCTAACCCTAGATAAAATACTCTTTGTGGGTCCATGAGTGTCGATGTGCGGAACAATTGAACCTAATCGGTTTAGACCAGGGAGGCTTTTCTATTGAAGAATGCATGCTCAAACACTTATCAGTGAGTAGCGAGAACGGTGACAAGGCTAATTGCCGGAATGGCGCATGCTCACCTCTTGCACTACAGCCCTTCCCAAGCCTTGGCCGTTCCAGCGTGCTGTCAGTGACCAAAAACGCTGTGCATTTATAAACAGATGCTACAATATTATTCAACTCGTACCTCGTCATGTTATAGCCGGATTCCTCCAAAAGGTAGCGAGATCGGATGGGAGATCGCTCATCCGGCGTATTCCAGGTGTGTGATGGGGTGGTCCAGCATAAGGCTAGACATCCGGCTACTCTCTATTAGGTCGGTACAGAATGGAGTAAAACTGGGGGAAAAAATCGGTCTTTTTGGGGCCCGGAGTAAAACTGAGTCCGAAAGGTCAACTTCGGTCCGCTGTGGAGTAAATGGCCAGACCCCCCCCTCCCTTCATCTTGAACTATTGTACTCATGGTGGTACATCCGCGGCGCCACCTGCTCACAGCGAAAGCTATCGTCATCTCTTCCTCATTTCCTCGTCGGGGTCCAGCCTAAACTGGTCCTCCATCGCATCTCTTCACACGCGACGCTGCCGTCGACTTGGAACGCGCCAGTGTTGCGATGTAATCCACGGCAATTAATCTCGAGCTCTCCGTTACCAGGATCTGCGGAGATAGGTCTTGCCTTTTTCACGCTGGCTACCCTGCAAGTTGCGATGTTCAGTGTTGGCGCCGGCTACGAGTTCATTTGCTTCTTGAATACTACACCCTACAGCAAAGTAAAACGATGCGTACGAATCATTCGTCAATTGCGCCATGATGCCTGACTCCAAATGTAAGGTGAACGTCTATTTTCTGCCTATACTGTACCATCCTTAATGAATGGAATCTGGATCTGTGCTTCGCCCCACTGTGGGGTGAGTCCATGCGATATCTAGATTGATCGATATATTTCAGTTTTTGGTTGTAGAGGGTTATCTCCTGGGTGCAATACATTCTTACTGTAGTAATCGTGGGAGACGCATTCAGTCCTCCTGAAATGGATGCTCATTTGTGGAGCAACGACCTCGGGGAATGCATACCAAGTTCCGAACACCGCTCGGACTTGGCTTGCACATGAAGGGTTCTGATGCATGATCGTTAGTCTTGTGGGTCCGAAAATGAAGGAGAAGCTGTACCTTTGAATACAAATAACGCTGAGGATAAATTATAGCAGGTTGCTTCACCCTCAGACATCCCTTCAAATCATGCCCAAAGTCCAGGCTCATCCCAGATTAGTGGAAGCAAGGCAGGCTGGAAAGATGGTACGCATCCTTGAAAATTTTGATTGGAAATCATTGAGCATGAGACAGGCCTGTACGCGATGTAGGAAGCAAAAGTTAAAATGCGATCGCGAAAGCCCGTGCGGGAACTGCCAGTAAGCAGACACCAGTCTAGCGTTTACGATAAGACATAGTTTGTGCTGTAGTAAAGTGAGACAGGAGTGTATACCTCAAGAACTTCGGCCTCGGATGCCGCGCTCCTCGACCGTCGCAAAGAACGTCAAAATCCCAGGTATGTAATCAATGCCCGAACGTATTGCATGGATTAACAATATTGTCACTGTCATGACAGACCCCGTGTGCGCATTACTTATGTGCCTGAGTCAACGAATCGACCGTGTGGAAACAGTCCTCAATCGTGTCGAGAAAACCCTCGACCGTGTTGAGACAACCCTCTACTGGACATCCCCAAGTGAACACAGTCAATTCTCGGGACAATTTTCAAGTTTCGGCCCCGTGCAGGGAGACACATCTAGTAATGGATCGGGGGCTGCTGGCCCGAGTTATTTTGATATAGACGATATCTTATCTACCCAGATATCTCAAAACGACTCGTGGAATCGTTACAACTCTCTGCAAATTTTATGACACTCATCCGTATTTCTATAAACGTCCATAACTTTGATTTCTCCCATTTTTTGCTCGTTTCTTGCTCATTTCTTGACCGAGTGAACTGGCTTTGGATGTGTTGAACAGGCCTTCAAACGTCGGACGCCCCTTGAACCATACCATATTTATCATGTAGGTAGCAACCCAAATAGACACCCGAAATGCCTTTAGTATCGAGAGAAAAGGCGCACCTCCCGGTATGGATAACTGTGTAGATTATCCATACCAACCCCGTGTCATGTATCGCTTCTATAAACCAAAACCCCCAATGCAAACTATATCACATTCAACTGCAAGATATTGCAAGAAGTGCTCCTGAGTTATTGGAAGGGTGAATGGTGGGTCATTCACTGAAAGAATCATTTCTGCACTCAAAGAAAAATGGGTTGAAAAAATGTGATACTGCTCCATGAATAAGAGGTACTGAGGTATTTCATTCAGATCGACAGGTGGTGTGATACGTGACTCGAAATACCAATTCGACATTTCGACAGGCCTTCAAAATTTTGGCCTTTACATAAAAAATTTCGTCTTTTTTGCAGTTTTCAGGCAGGCCTGCGTGATGGCTTGGAGGTTCAACAAAGGCCCGAGTGATGCGTGACCGCGATCAAAATTTATGATCAACAGGGGGGTCCGTGATGTGTGACTGTCGATTTGAATGAAATACCTCAGTATTTTGAAACTCTGAAACCAGGGATCTCTCGGGAAGACCTAAAGGGACTGTTTCCTGGTTTACTTTTTGCCCAAATGTTTTGTTGGCCAGGCCTTATTGCTGTCATGCTTTGATCATGTGACTCCTTGCGGGGAGTGACCGATGTCTACCTCAAAAGACTTGGAATGTATTGATATGGCATTGGCTAAAAGTTGGGCAGGAATCAAATAAACCATGCTAATTGAATCCACAGTACTCAAGAAGTCTTGACTTGACTTGACTTGAGTTAGTCAAGTCAAGTGCCCCTCACACTGACTTTTGACTTGATGTTTCTGACTGACCCCTCAGACAGGGTCAGTGACAACACTGAATGCAACCAGCTAGTGGGTTCTGCTGCAGAGTGTGCTACACACACCCACTATCTTGATAGTAGTAGCTAGTGGGTCCTAATGCACCCTAATGTCAGTAAGTCTCTGCCAAATTTTGAATCTTTGTTTTCCAAAAGTCTAACAGCACCAAACAGTAAATCTGGAGGTTCTGTGTTCAAATTCGGCAATAAGCATTATCTTTTTCCGCTGTTTTCGACAAATCTGGGGCGTTTCTAGGTCAATTTTCCAATTGTGTCACTCCTGCCAGTATTGATGTAGTGCAGGGGGCCAGGACAAATGTTGATCCCTTAAGTGCCCACATTGAATGAAAAACCAAGTTCCTCCTTGTTCAGCTACAGTTTAGATGATTAAGTAGTGTGCCATTTTATCCTAAAAGACCCTTCCAGTTCGAGTCCTCAGTCAGCTTGCTTCCTAACACAAATCATAAAGTAGAATTTTCTGTCGGAACTGGACTCCCCTCAATGGGGGACCAAAGGAATAGATTCATTCAACAAAAAAAAAAAAAACAGACAGCCATTTTCCAACTGATGCTCATAACTCTGCTGACTGTGAAAGTCAACCAACCAAGAAAATGATCTTTGACATGAAACCATCATTGATGAGTTGAACCAGAAAATCTAGGGAAACTCAGTATGTTGAAGTTACTTGGTGGAATTTTACATCCCACAGGTATACCTCGTATATTAAGCAGATGCCTCGAATCACATTGTACCTGTTTGTCGGCTTCCTAATTTGCTCTTTTCTTCCCGTCTCTCATTACCAACACCCCCGTTCCGCCATCTCGGTTGCCTCGAGGCTTTGGTCTCCGCTCATTTATTTTTGAAGATCGCAGTTTAACTTCAGGGGACCTTCGAAGGGCAGTGCACTATGAAGTGCCGACGGTGCCGTAGACACATTCCCCGGAGTCGCGCGCTCAAGGCCCGCCCACAAAGAAGACCACCTGTCTAACGCTGCCTCGCCCCTTCTTCCATCATCCCCCCCACCTTGTAACGATCTTTCAATACGGTGTTTAACAGGGAGCAAGCCCTCCTCGATGGACTCTGTCTAGCATCAACACGTTCAACAGCAAGCACCAACATCAAGACCACATAACGCGAGGCCACTCAAAGTTTCGTAAGATCAAGCGTCCGCAAGACTGAACGAGCATCAGAACTAATAATCATTCAACGCAACGCTAGATCAAAACTCGCCGTATGAGATGAACAATACAGTTCGTATATACCTTTGCTCCTTGACAACTCACGTATTTGGATCCAGCCGTTCAACATTGTTTACTCAATCCTACATCCAAGGCATGTTTTATTCAATTCCTTTTCCCTGAATTAACCTCTTCACATTACAGTGTCGTTTCCCGAAACAAGAATAATCGGCCGATAATCGCAGCGTGCAAAGGCACAATTAACAAGCTACTGTGCGTCTCATTTCAACGTTTGTTGTTCTTTTGATACTCAAACCACTCAAAAGATACGAGATGTGCGAGATCCTTGCCTGAGATTCTGTGCATACTATCTCTTACGTCATGTTCTAATCCAAGATCGATATCGACGCAACCCACTTTTCCGGCTCCCCGAGGACCTTGATCTTCAGCCTTGAGTCTGTTTGTTAGGTGCTGATTTTCTGACGATGTGATTATTTTCCGATTCGCCCTGTACACACAGTTCACCGATACCCAAATCAATTCGTCTCTCTGCCAAAAGGCCGCACGATGATTTTAGTATCTGCTTTCAGCCCGGATTCGGCAAGGTATGTGGGCTACCTTACTGTTGTTTGGCTCATCTGTATTGCGCAGAGACTCCGCGACTGGCTTGCATCCGAGTTTTCCTGGGGTATACCTATCTTCGGAGTCACAGGAAGACAGGTTGTGAACCAGTTTGAGGCTATTGACTAAGTAGACTCAATTGTAGGTGCAGGTCGTATTGAGAGTGGTTCGCAAAAAGAGAAGAGAACTGAACTGATATTGTTGCAGATTCAACTACAGCTTAAATACTACGGAAAAGAAATTAGCTAAGATATTGTACGAACAGTGTTTGTAAGTAAGTGAGTAAGAAAGTAATTAAATAATCGGAAATGAGTATCGGTAATGAAACGGAGCCCGGCCATCCGGAAGGCAGTGCCAGGGACTCGGCCTCGACGCCGATTGATGTACAGCGGCATGTTGAATGCCTGGGTAACGACACTCCCCCTCAAGCGTGAGTCATTCCGAGGCGTGAAACAAATACTCATGCTTGGACTTATTGAGAGCTTTAGTGAACAAGTCTGCGATATTTTCCGAGGTTGGGCAGTAGGAAACTGACACTTCGTTAGAAGTTATCCTCTCCCGAATAAAGTGATGCCGAACGTAGATGTGTTTGGAACGAGCGTGAAAACCAGAGTTCTGTGCAAATGAGATGGTGCCGTGGTTGTCAACAGAAATATGGGTAGGAAGGGGGGAAAGAGAATTAAGTTCTGTGAGCATACTGCGAAGCCAAAGAGCTTCACGGGTAGCTGAAGTCAAAGCCATATATTTGGCTTCCATGCTTGATAGGGTGGTAGTTGGCTGCTTCTTAGAACTCCAGGTGATGACTCCCCCTGAAAGCATGGAGAGGTACCCAGTGACAGATCTGCGATTGTCTGGGGAATTTCCCCAATCGGCATCTGAGAATAACTCGATCACAGAGTGACGGTCCGAGTTATATTTGATGCCAAGATTGACAGTTCCGCGAAGGTAGTGAAAAATGCGTTTTACCGCAGTGAAATGAGCAGGACCGGGATTCAGGCTGAATTGTGACAGAGTCTGAACAGCAAAGGAAATGTTGGGTCTGGTGGAAAGGGCGGCATACATCAATGAGCTGACCATATTCTGATAGACGTGTTTAATCTCGGGATAGCTTTCCGAGTTGTGCGTCTTAACCAGTTTTACATGGGAGTCCATGGGTGTAGCGACAGGTGTGGAATTATGCATCTGGAACCGTTCGAGAATTTTGGTGATGTAGTGGGATTGGCTCAGGAATACTGAACCATCAGCACCTTGAGTGATTTCCATGCCCAGAAGCTGGCGGATATCACCAAGCTTTTTAATGTTGAACATGGATTCAAGTTCTGATTCGGCCGAAGTCATGAGGGCCGGTGAGGACGCAAGAATTGTCATGTCGTCAACATGAACGGCAATGATAGTGATGCCGGTGCCGTTGCGTTTAATATATATGCATTGGTCCAAAAGAAGTCGGATATAGCCGTGGGAAAGGAATGAGGCGTTGAGTTCAAGGTTCCACACACGGCCTGACTGTTTGAGGCCATAGAGTGCCTTGTTAAGTTTCCAGACTTTGGTGGTGCTATCATGATAAAATTCCGGTTGCTGCATATATATTTCCTCGTCGAGTTTACCATTAAGGTAGGCGCCAATCACGTCAACAACGTGAACGTCAAGTTGATAGCGTGCGGCAAGGGCAAGTAATAGCCAGATGGTCTCCATCCGGACAACCAGAGCAAAAGTTTCGTCATAGTCAATTCCCGGGGTCTGGGAAAAACCTTTGGTGACAAGCCTGGCTTTGTAGCGTGTAATTGAACCCTGTGCATCGCGTTTGACGGGAAAAACAGCGACTGCTTTCCTGTCTTTGGGGAGTGAGGCATGGGAAAACGTGCCGAGTTCTCGTAATTGATCCATCTCAACATCCATTGCTTTCTTCCATTCGGGCCAGTCGGGCCGTGATTTGGCCTTGTCAACTGTGAGTGGGTCGTTGGAGATGGGATCAGTCACCGCCATTAGTGCGTATCCAAGGAGTGCGCTATCTGGCTTTCGCATATTTGTGTGTGCGAGGTCCGAGGATAATATTGTCCTCATTTATGGCACTGCTGATGTTGCGTGGTGCCTTTGGCCGTGGAGACGGTGATGTGAGAGCAGGAACAGAGTTCTGAGATGAAATGGGCATCAGAGTGCTTGGGCTGGCAGGTGCCGGCATGGTAGATAATTTTGGCGTAGCCTCTGGCTCAATTGAATCTGGTGCAGATTCCAGCACATCCTCCCCCTTGAGCTGAAGCAGAGGTGGGACGTCAGAAGTAGTTAGATTGTTGATAAATGTGACGTTCCGTGATGTGAGGACTTTTCTTGTGCTGGGGTTGTAATACCTCCATGCCCGAGACTCGTCTGAGAGGCCAACAAAAATGCAAGAATGAGTTTTAACTCCAATCTTGGAGTTCTTTCCATCCTGCTGTAAAACTTCGCATGGTGTCCCAAATTCCTGGAGTGCAGCGACATTGGGCTTCTTGCCCAAAAGGCCTCATCCGGTGTAATTTTATCGCCGAGAGCACGCCTGGGAGACCGATTTTTAAGATATGTGGCATATGCAACTGCCTCGGGCCAGAGAAATTGGGGTACATTGTGAGCGGCAAGCATTGCACGAGCATGCTCAATAAGAGTGCGGTTAAGGCGTTCAGCAGCACCATTTTGCTGAGGAGAATATGGTGCCATGAGCTCAAGGCAAATGCCCTGGGAGCTGAGAAAATCACGGGCTTCTTTTGAGATGTATTCCTTGGCATTGTCACAATGAAAGGCTTTGACGCGTTGTCCGGTTTGGTTAAGAATGTATGCGTCATAGTCCTTCATACAGGCCAAAACCTCTGTGCGCTGCTTCATGAAGTAAATCATGGTGCACCGTTTAGCACCATCAGTAAAGCTGATGTAGTATCGTTCGCCATTGACACCCGTGACATGTGAAGGTCCCCAGACATCTGTGAATGTCATCTCGCCAATTTTGGTATACTCACGTTCAGCCTCAGCTGGAAATGGAGTAACGTGGGATTTGGCTTTGACACAGGTTGTGTATTGGGCAGAAGGCGTGGTGGTTGAGTCAATGTTCATTCCTTCAACCATGTTGTGATTTTTGAGCATTTTAATGGATGCTGGGGCGATATGCCCGAAGATGCAGTGCCATTTGTCCCAAGAATGAGTAGGGGCAACAGCAGCAAAGGCAGGAGTACATGAAGAGGGTGGTGGTGTCGGAGATTTTGGCGGAACAACTGATACGGCAATAGTTGGGGAAGTTGGCGTAGCTGGGAATGCGGAAGGGGCGGATCGGCCGGCGGGTGATTTTAATGTGGTAAAGATTGCCACTCTTCTTACCATGCATGATTTCTTGGCGTTTAGAGCCTTTGGTGTAGACATGCATGAGATCACCATTAAATTGGATAGAAAATCCAGCATCAGCAATGCGGCCGATAGAGATAAGATTGTACGGTGCATCCGGAACATGAAGAGCATCCTTCAGAGTGATGTTGTATGCGGAATTTTTGACGTGGGAAGCAACGGCAGCTGTGCCAGTTCCGTGGCATCGGACACTTCCAAAACCAGATACAGTGTGATTCCCAGCAGTGGCATATGACTGGAAAAAATCTTTGGACATGAGAATGTGTTTGCTGGCACCCGAGTCAGCAATCCAGGAGCCGTGGGGAAGAGGTGAAGCGCTGTCCTGCGCCATGAATGCGAAATCCGTGGTGTTAGAACTGGGTGATGATTGTGCAAGGTGCGCCTGATGCTTGTTTGCATATCGGCCCTTTGATTCACGGGTGTTCTGCTCCTTCTGGGACTTTGTGAAAATTTTCCCAGACTTAACATCACGGCAATCCCCAATCATGTGCCCAATTCAGCTGCAGCCAAAGCAGGTAACTTTTGGGTTGAATTTCGACTGTTTGCCGTGTTTGTGTTTGTGAAAATGAGCCGGAAGCGCTACCTCATCTGAAGAGGGCTTGGCTTTATGACGGCAGTCTTGCTCGAGAATTCGAGCCACGAGTTTGGTGGATTCCGACAACGATGCCGTGTCAACACCTGTGGTAAAAGCGTCCCAGGAGTCGGGCAGTGACATGAGGAGTGGAATAGAGAATTCCTCCTTGGAAAGTTTTGTGCCCTGTGCTGCCAACTTGGAGCGCAAATTGGTAAGGGCTCGGATATGCTCCTCTATATTCCCACCATCCTCACAGTGGAGGCGGGAGAGTTGGCGGCGAAGCAATACGATGGCAATGACACCTTTTGGCTGATATGTGTGGGCAAGGGTTTTCCACGCTGCCGAAGAAGTCGTGGCATAGGTGATATATACCAAGGGATCGTCCGAGACACGGAGTCGAATTTGCGATAAGGCCTGGCGGTCCTTGCGATCCCAATTTTGGATCGCTTGGGCCTGGGTACCCTGCGGATTAACAATTTCACCGCTAGCATTAAATGTATGTTGTGGGCGTGGGATGACACCAGAGACATAGTCGAGTAGTCCCTGATCCGTCAAGATGTCCGTCATTTTGACGGCCCAGGTGGCGTAGTTCTCCTCGCCGAGGAGGTGCTGGATGCGATAAGCAGAAGTGGTTGAGTCGGACATATTAAATGTCTGATGTGTGACTGGGACATGGGAGTGGTGCAAGAGGCGTAGTGTGCTTTGCTAAAATAACCCTTTTGAGCTGGTTAAGCTGAGTGATGATTGATGTGTGGAGTGCGAAGGTTACGGGAGAAATCAGTCAGGGCCCGGGCCCATAACCTATTGAGAGTGGCTCGCAAAAAGAGAAGAGAACTGAACTGATATTGTTGCAGATTCAACTACAGCTTAAATACTACGGAAAAGAAATTAGCTAAGATATTGTACGAACAGTGTTTGTAAGTAAGTGAGTAAGAAAGTAATTAAATAATCGGAAATGAGTATCGGCAATGAAATGGAGCTCGGCCATCCGGAAGGCAGTGCCAGGGACTCGGCCTCGACGCCGATTGATGTACAGCGGCATGTTGAATGCCTGGGTAACGACAGGTCAAATTTGTAAAGATACACATTATTTGCTTGATGATGGTTGTCGTTCAGTGAAGCTGCACGGCTGAAAAAGATTTTAATAAAGGACCGTGTGTAACGACTCAATGTTGACTGTGAAGTAGTTCTATGAATTTCACCTCCAAAGAGTTTCATCAGCAGTAGCCGCCTTTGCCGGAGCAAAGCGAAGGCACGTCTTGTAAATGCTAATAATAGAGAGCTTGCGCAGAGCCACCAGTAGCCACCGGGTGGCTACTGGTGGCTAAATTGGCATGCGCCAATCAGTGGCTCCACTTTGGGTGGCTCCATTGACAGCGTGTGAGCAACAACACACCTTTTTTAGCAGTAACAACATGTTGTTAATTGATCATCCTGATGGGCATTGCGCTCAATCTGACTACCTGGGCAAAGGCGTGATGTTTCTGGGAGCTCATCCCAAGCACCAGAGACTGCCTTAAGAATGGAACTGGAGCAAATGCCGTACTCTGAGACGGCTTTCTACATAATGATGGATGCAAAGGTGCAAAAATATTTCTATTAGCTATATGCATTGACCTCATGCATCAGATTCCATCAGTTATCCCGTTTTTAGAGCCACTGGACTGCGCATGCCTGATGAGCCACCCGGTGGCTACCGGTGGCTCATGCGCAAGCTCTCTAATACCCTCAATGGATTTCTATACACACCAAAAAAAGAACCGAAAAATGATTTGACCCTCATCTTCGCGTCGTCTGCGCTGCACTGGAACAGAACTTCTGTCATGTGTGAACAAGAATTTGCATTAGCCGCACCTTTGATAGCCCAAGGCCTCTTACCCATCACAATGGATGCCTTGGAAATCAGCTTCTAGCCGCTCACTGCTGCACAATGACACGCTCGTGAAGAACGTAAGTGTGCGAGGTGGTCCAACGGTCCTGGAGCTCAGCAATGACGGGGGCTGGCAGCGGACTACGAGGGAGATGAAGGTGAAATCCAAATCTATTGAATGTGAAGAAAGGTACAGATTAAATAGTAAAACTACAATAGAAGTGTAAATGAACTCGGACATGAGCTCGGGCATGAATTCGGGCATTCCGGCAACTGAACTAGATCTGGGCATAGCCGCGGGCGGAGCTCGACATCTCCTCCCAACTGAAAATGTGACCGTCCTCGGTCACTTGATGAAGACACGAGGAATTGGAGAAGAACAGAGGTGAATGGAAGAAAAAGGTAAGGGAGTAAGCAGGGAATGGGAGGAGGCTAAATGAACTGGGTCCTCCCAACTGAAATATTGACTGGATGGGTGAAAGCAGCGAGGGCGGGGCTTGGATACAAGGAAGTGAAGGCTGAAATAAATGAACTGGCCAAGAAGATGTTGGAGAAGGCAAGGAAATGAATCAATGTGAACATAACCGAGTGCGGGCACTTCGTGCGGCAGTGGCGAGAATTTCGGCGCAGGCATGTGGGGGGGAGGGTGGCAAGCTCGTCATATGAAAGGCTGAGCTGCGGGGCATCAAGATCGGATGCTGGGGCATAAAGAGCGAGGAGTGGCGGTGCTAAAGACGGCGGTACGGGAGATGAAGGCTGGGAAAATGGCGTGGGAACAAAAGTTGAACTGTGCGGGTTAAAATTATGGTTCCCCTCGTGGAATGCGGCACTGGGAGCGAGAGCGGAAGAAAACAATGAAGACGGCAAGGAAAATAAAGTGGGGAGTGCGCTAGATGCAGCAAGAAGTGTGGATGAAGTCGAGGACAATGTGGGTTGCAGTGGCTCGGAGCTCGGAGTTGAACTGACAGCAGGACAGCGGGCACGGAGCGTGGCGATCTCACGCTCGATTTCTGCGATGCGGATTTCTTCTGGATCGACTGGGCTCGATGACGGTGCAAGAGGTGGAGGGGAAGGAGCTGAAGCGATGAATGGGGATGCAAAACGCGATGAACGTGCGGCGGTGGCGAGGATGTCAGCGCAGATGTGCGGGGGAAATGCAGCAAGTTCATCGTGTGAAAAGCCAAGCTGCGGGGGATCGGGACTGACTGCGTTCCCATGAACAACGCTGCACGGCTGTGCAGATAACGACGAAGACTGTGGCGGCGGCGCGGAAGCTGTCACTGAGCTGCCTGAGGCACGATTACAATCCCCCATTGGGAATACGGTACCGGGAGCAAAGACTGAATTAAATGCCGTAGGCAGTGAGGGAGACGAAGTGTGAGGTGTATTAAACATGGAAGGGAGTGGGGATGAAGTCGAGGACGATGGCGGTCGCGTTAGCCCGGGTTTCAAAGCAGAATCGGCAGCGGTGCGGCATGCCTGAAGCGTAGTGATCTCGCGCTCAATTTCTGCGATGCGAGCATCATCAGGATCGACTGTGCTCGATGGGAGCATGCAAAGTGAAGGAGAGAGAGCTGGAGTGGCGGGTACAACACGAAGGACAGTGCTGTTAGATGATGATGGAGACGGGGGAACCACGGGACGAGGCGCTGCGGCTGGAGTCGCAAAAAGGGGTGAACGCGCAACATTAGGGTTCTGCCGAAGGCACGTAACGATGCGGTTACGTAGGTTCGGGCCAGCAACACTGTGTGGAACATACAAGCCGGACGGGAGAACTACTCTGCCGCGAGGATTCCGTTGGCAGAGACCGGCACGGATGTCGGAGGTAGCGAGGGGACAAGCTTTAATTAAATGCTTGGCATCGCTGCAATAGACGCATACGAACGGGCGGTGCGGCGTGGACGATTTGGGTGGCAGTGATGAAGAGAACGAGGCAGGGGTGACAGAGGATGATTGGAAATAAAGTGTGTATGCACGAATGAGCTGTGTGATAAGCTCGATGAGAAGTGAGATTGTAGCATCGGTGCTATATGCAGATGGCGATGGGGACGGAAGTGACGGCGCTGCAAAGCCCGAGAGCGACATGACGTGGGAACAAGGGGATGACGGCGATGCGGGGAATGTAGTGGAACGTGAGAACGAGGTGCGGGGCGAAGGCGGGAGTGAGGCGAGTCGGGACAAGGGAACGGGGGCGAGAACGACAAGGCGACGGGGACGAGGGCTGCAGTCCAGAGAAATTGTTGAAGACCCCTTGCGGTGGGCTCCAAAATGACACGCTCGTGAAGAACGTAAGTGTGCGAGGTGGTCCAACAGTCCTGGAGCTCAGCAACGACGGGGGCTGGCAGCGGACTACGAGGGAGATGAAGGTGAAATCCAAATCTATTGAATGTGAAGAAAGGTACAAATTAAATAGTAAAACTACAATAGAAGTGTAAATGAACTTGGACATGAGCTCGGGCATGAATTCGGGCATTCCGGCAACTGAACTAGATCTGGGCATAGCCGCGGGCGGAGCTCGACAACAAGGTACAAAACTTTTCAATATCATGATTGGAGTTGAAGCTCACCTGATTAATCCAGTGGTGCTTTCCACAGCAGGACCATCTTCAGTCCACCCACCATTATATCCAATCATTCCACAGCCGCCTTTCTACATCCATGACCCGCGTGAACTGTAAGGTTGTTGCAATGGCCCCACAAGGCCGAAACAGCAGTGATGACAGTAAGTCAAAAAGGTGAGCGCACAGAATGCTACTTGTACTTGTGCAGGATGGAAAGCACCATTTTTTATTATTCTGGAAAAATGAGCAAAAACTGCTATATATAAGGCTCTGATGACTCTGGATGTTTACAAAAGTATCTTCACTTGACCTTTCATCTGACTGTATTTACTTTTCAATCTCCACGTCGGCAACCTTAGCATTATATGTACTTGAAACGCCATAACTTATGGGGGGGTGGTACTTAAAAATATAAATGTTGGATGTCAAACACCCCCAGGGATGTTCAAACATGCTTAATACCGTTTTTAATAATCGCCCGGTACAAATATGGAACCCTATAACTATGTGTGTCAGTCAAAAAGTCTGATTCAGCAGTCCCAGCAGCTGGGAACACTGTGGGAACAGATGAAAATGATGCTTAGGGTTTGTGTCAGACTCAGAGATAATGGACCTTGCCACATAGCGCACTACCTCGTATTATACCCACTAGCTTTACGTAGTGGGTCCTCAGGTGCGATAGTGGAACAGGGTAGTCGACACGTATTTTATAAATTATAGCACATAATAGAGAGAATAGGTGGCCCTGGGCTAGCCAGGGGGTAGTTACCTCCAGGTACCGCCCGCCACGCGACACCCGTGGTTTGTATAGCCCGACAGTGCGATCCAAACAGGATGATACCTTCGCGAAGAAAGCGGCGGGCCTCTTCCTCCTAAGGCTCTAACAGTTACTATATTTTAAACGTTTTAGCTTTTGTTTCTGTTTTGTTTGCGGCTTCGGGTAAACAAAAGGGTCTGAGTGAAGAAGATGGAGAGACTTAAACTTCAGTCAAGGTAACTCAACCCCGAATTTCTCTGGCTGAACTGATTTCGGCGTATTTTGAGTGGATATCAAGCACTGATTCGATAAGTGAAGCACGGAGACAGCTATCCCAGAAATGCAATTCAAGCTTGCTGAGGTCCCAAGCAATTCGAACTCACCACTGGGATGATGCACGTTCCTTCCGTTGAACGCCTCTGGTGTAAATTGACATCTACCCCTCATAGAGTGTGACTTCCTCATATACTGGAAAAACTACCGTTTATAAACTGTTTTAACAGATTTTTAAACTGTTGTTTCTATTTCTGTTTAGTTTGTGCTCGGCCACAAACGGAAAAAAAAAACAGTTGGAGCCTTACTTCCTCCTCGATGAAGTCGACCCAGACAGTCACTTCCACCTGCAGGACAGTGCCCCGCCCATGCAAGAACCGCACGTTCCCGATGCGGTACTATGTTCCTGGGAGTTGGTTGCGTTTAGCGATTACACGCACAAAGTCGCGAGAGGACGGGAGGACCCCCGCCTGCATCATGGGCACTTGTTGGAAGACCACTGTGTGCCATGGGTCTCAGATGCTGGGTATATTGGAGGCTCAGTGGAGACAGCAACCCCTAAAAGCGCTGCTACGGTCTTTCATATCAGCGACATATGGGCGCAAGACCTTGCGCTGAGCACGCTGGCGCTGATGCGTGGAGCACCAGCATGCGTTCCGCGGGGTGGAGGTGCCACTGACTGATAAATGTCCATCAACTCATCAGTAAAACTACACATGTGTCTTTGGCGTCTTTCATCTTTGAAAGACATCTTTAGCTGTCTTTGTCTTTGGAAGGACACCTTTTATCTTTGAATCACATCTTGAAGCAGTCTTTGTCTTTGAAGCGTGATCTTTCGTCTTTGACGAGAGTCCTGGTGGATCAGATATATTTGCATCTGTCAATTGGAGTTGTCATCATGGATTAAACAAAGTTATAACTTAGATGAATTAGGAGATCCTCCTTGGTCCTAGACAATGTCAAACAGGCTCGCAGGTTTCAGAAGCAGGCAAAAAATTGGTATGTATTCTGCACAAAGTATTAAATTCTAGGGCTTCCACCTGTTGCTGCGACGGCAACGGCCGTCGATTTGACGGGTGGTCGACGGGCACGGCCCGTTGTTTAGACGGCCGTTTTTGACAGGACGGCACGATCAACGGTACGGCCGTTGACGGTAAGCCGGGTATCAAAGGGCACAATAAAATTGAGTTCAGCTTGTAAATTGAAGTACTACCACCCTACGATCTCCTAGACGGCGTTGCGAGCAAGGCGAAGTCGTTGCTTGACCATCATGAGTGTCCTGATGGTTTCAGGCTTGACGCTTGCGCGTCTGAGAGAAATAGTGTCATCGCCACCGGATAAAATTCGTTCGACCGCAAGAGCCAATCCTAAAGACAATCAGAAAGATATTTGAGTCGCCAAGATTCGAAACATACTAGGAATGGTGAGATCGCGAGCGAGACAAAAAAGGTTCGGAAATTGGGCTTTACGGGAAACCCACCACTGAACAGGATCAAGCACGGGGCATGCGAGAGGCGGGAGGCTGCCCGTCATCGTCCGCCTTCTCGGCTGTGAGAGACTCAGTCAGGCGGTCGGTTTGTCTCGTGCGGGTGTTGCGACACCGGGGCCGCTCTGAAATACAAATTTATTCCACAGGATGTAAGTGATAAAAAAGGACACACCACTTGACACCACCGGAAGAGCCTTCTCATCGGATTCGGATTGGTAAAACTGGCTGTCTGAGGCATCGAGGAGGGTCCCATTGGCACGTACTGCCCACTGGTCAGCCACTTCTTGGGGAAGAGTTGATACTGACCTCGTACGTATCAAACACCTTTTATAGGGCTTTCTCGGGACCAAACAAGACAGCTGGGAAGCCCGCTGACCTTAGAATGCTTGAGGCATGGGCATGGCGGTCAAGAAATGCGGAAAGGTGGCCATGGGCGCGACCAATGAGAGCTGTAGAATTGTGAAAAAAAGTTTCCTGATTGTAAAGCACTTGAGGCGAGTCCTTAGTGCTGGGGATAAAGCCCCAAAGAATGCATGAGCGCGACCAATGAGCTTCGTTGGAGCAGTAGCGAGAGGCGGTCATGGCGCGGTCAGATGGGTGAGAGTGCTCAGGGTCGGGGCCAGTTGACTGACTGACTGACTGACTGAATTTCTATTATTACCGTACTTGGCCATATGGCTATGCAATAGTACACAACTACATCCAGGTAGCTACGGGATCGTGGTACTAAACTATGGGTGCTATATACGTGATACTATTTTATAAAGAGACTGATAATAAGAATGAAAATAAGTAGAGGACGGCGGTGAAAGATGATGCTGAGCGTACAACGATTCGGGGAGGACAGGATGCAGGTGGTATCAAGAGGGTCCAGGAGGGCGTGTTTATGGGAGTGTAATGAGGCACAAAATCAGCAATTTCAGGCGGCGATCACAAAAGGTGCTATTGTCGAGCCTTCAGAAATCCAGACCGAAATTTGCAACAGACCTAGAGGGAGCACAAATTTGGGTATCTTTAAGGGAACCACAGAATCACAAGGAACTAGACACACAGGAAGGCCACAGGACATCGTAGTTGAAAGCAAGTGTGGAGTGATTAGATCAATGGCGGTAAAAGATTCGGCTTTGTCCGGACTGTCCTATCAGAATCTGAGTAGGCACCAAGCAGGCTCCGTCAGCTACGTGTTCTCGTAAGATTCTGCGTGATTTGGTGCTCCCCCGTTGCCCGTTGCGACACCTGTGGTGGCCGTTTTTCAACGGGTGATGACGGATCGAACCCGTGCCGCGACCGTGCCGTCGGCGAGCACAAAAAACCGCTGACGGAACGGGCACGGCACCCGTTCGACGGGTGCCATTGACTCATGGAAACGGCAACGGGCGGAAGCCCTATTAAATTCTAGATGTAGCTCCTGAGACATACCAGTTCAATAATGAACAGAGGGGTTTTATTTGAGGGTTTGTTGCGGCCGCGCACTGAGTATTTGGAGCGCGAATGGGGCGCGGATAGAAAACTGACCAAGTCTTTCAAACTCCGTTCCATCACGATCCACGTTGATTAACCGTTCTATTAAGATTTACTATCCAATTCATTTGGGAGTGTTTGGTCACATCCCCATTTGGTCTTGCCTCATTTCTTTTTCTGCCATGTCAAGCTCGCAATAGACCTAATTGACGCCCAAGACATTGCCCCGTTACATCAACATTAGAAGCCTTCATTGATCTTCGAACAGCCTCTGTATCTTCTTGGCGCAGTTTACTTAGAAGTTGGGTAAGTCGTGGGGTGAGCACGACTCTAATCACAGAATAGGTTGTAGTGGTTCAAGATAAAAGTAGTTATTGACATAGTACGAAATACATCAGTTTAAATATGCATAGGTGAACAGCCTTCTCGAGTCATTGTGAGTCATAATAAATATTCTGAACTATTCTACAATGTCCTATAGTGTTCCATAATGTTCTACACTACACAGGTTGACTCTGGCGGCTTGCCCGAGTCATGCCCGAAGGCTGTGTCTCCAACATATCTCAATAATTTGTAATAACGTGGTTACCGTACATGATCGCCTAGTTAACTACAGACTAACCTAGACCTGAATCAAAGTAGCATGCTAAATTTTTTTTCTTGTCTTAAAATGCATCGATTAAACAAGCGGCCCCAGGCCCAATTTCATGGAAAAAACTCACAATGAGCACCAATTAGAGGCCGAAAGTTGTCCAACTCGACTAATCAGGTATTGGGCCATGCCGCTTGTCGGCCTTACCAGCTTTATCTATTGACTTAATGAGATGAAATCACGCTGACGAGCACGTCAGGGCAGTTCCAAACATGGGAATGCGAAGTAGGAGCGAAGACGGCGGCATGAGGAGCAGTAAATGACGCTGCCCACCAAATTCAAACTACGCTAAGGGGGCAAGCCGTTTGGCCAAGCCGGTCGGACAAGTCTGGACAAAAAGGGACTTAGCTGCGTCCAAATAAGCCGCCGGTCTGCACTCAATATCCCCGCCTCTTCCAACTTCCGGTCCGTCCACGTTACGACCTCCTCCATAGATCGCTGTGCCACTCTGAGCAGCGCTTGCAATCCACAAAGACGTGGTGCTGCATCACGTCAAAGTATTCGAATACTGGTGTGGGTAAGTAAATGTGGTGGCAGAAAATGCTAACATAACCTTCCAGCATTGAATTTGCACTATCCGCGTACCAATCTAGCGACTGGCTGGACAACTACCATAATGGACATCCCCCCGTCGAAACGGCCGTGTCCCCGTCCCCGTGAGGCACCGCTGAAGATACTGTATACGGACGGGTAGGCTCATTCGTTGCCAGAAAACGGACGTTTCCTCGACGGCCATCTCCGTAAACGGACGGATCAGAGCCCTGGTGGTGCATGCTCTCTACTGCATCACATCCAAGTCTGCATAGGCACGATCCTATTTTTCCCCTCGACTCCAATGTTTCGGCAGAAGGAAGTTGGCCTGACCGTGTATACACCTGGATTACCGCGGAGTGAGCAGATAAAGCACGCGTGTATGGATATTCAGGAGCATGCTGGTTGTCGTGGACCCAAGTAACGCACTAGCTTTGCCGCGGCAGCTTCGGCCAGGACGTAGTCCACGAAATTCTGGGTGTTGGACTCGATTCACCCATCGGCATTCGTATAAAGAGTGTAGGTCTCCATCATGAAGGTTGATGTTAGCGCAACAGGAACCAAACTTAAAAATTTCTGCCTGCTAGATGCATAGTGATCAACTTCTCGATTCAGCTGAGCAGGAAGTGACAACTCAGCGCAATGACCCCGTGTGTATGTCCTGATTGCGCGTCCGCCTCGTAAAAGCTCTAGAATCTAGCGATAGTAGAATCTCCCATTCATGCCGCGTAGACGCGAGTCTTGTAACAATCGCGACCGAATGTCGGTGATGAGATTAACTGAGTTCTGATGGTCTGAGTAAAGGAGTGGAACTGCCGCCTTGTCGTCGAAAAGAACTAGCGCTAGGGTAAGGCCCATCATTGTTGTCTATTTGCAGGCAGACCAGTCACGAGTCTGGCTGAGTGTAGCTGACACGGGGATCATTGATCCATCAGTGCCCCATACTTGTGCGCTTCCAGTGGGCCGCGGAGATTCTTTTCAGCCCATAACCTTCGGTCTGAGTGGGATTCAAGCAGGTTCTGGGGCCCACCAAAGAGCCAGGTCACGCGCATTGATTGAACCGCGTCGACAGTCTTCCGCCAATCGACTTTCTGAACTGCAGTCCAGAGGCATATACAGTATAGTAGGGTTCCTTGGATAGTGAGACATCCTTGGGTATTTTTTTTTTTTGAAAACTCCCCAGCATCCTCCGAGGTCGAAATTCTTATCTCCTGTACATTATGCACTCTAACCCTGTCTACTGAATAAATTTCAGGTCCAGAGGCGCGTTGGCGCTTAAAGGGGAGGACATTTGGTATAACTCGCTACCCAATCAAGCCATCAATCACTTTCCTTCTCATCAATTGTGTATTAATCTGACCACCATTGGCCTCAACTATTTTTCTGATGAAAATCCAACCTCTTGGCTACAAACTCCCCTAAAAAAAGTCGGGGAATTCGACCGAGATTGATGCGTCTGGCTGCGAAAGGCGTGACACCTCTGTTGGCACGTGATATATTTATTGACACGTCATCATTCATCTTCCTGACCGCGCCTATGAACCAACACGACGCTGGCCGGCTCATGTCTCGCACTAAACCGGAACCCGACCGTGTTCAAGAGTCCCGAGAATAGGCGCCAAAAGGCAACCGAAAATAGCCGATGGATCCGAATGATGTGTGATGTCACGCTATCCAAGGAATCCGATGTGTGACTGATCGACTGTCGAGAGTAACTTTTTTAATCTGGCTACATTTTACCAACTGAATTCGTGAAATTCTGCAGCCTGGCTCACTATATGTTCTAGTATCTACAAACTTAAATTCAGATTTTATCTCTTTGCATTGAGGACTCCGCAGTAGAAATATCAAAGTGGGTATCCAAGGAACCCTACTATACTGTATGTCGAAGTGTCCAATCAACTTCGAATACTAGAATGTCGTTCATGTCGTTTCGTCAATGTTTCAGGTCGCTCAGTCTCCGAATGCCTTTGCTTTGGAGCGTCCGTCAAGAGTTGCCGTTCGCGTCGTCTAGCTTCCCTGGGCGGTGGTGATTACAGAGCGAGATGACATGGGAGATTGAGACATCACTTAGCAGGATATCATGATGGTCCATCACTCTGAGAGCGAGAGTGGCTCGTTCATCGATGACATAACGACATCCCCTTTATTCTTGCTGCCGGCAGCATCTTATAATAGTGAGCGAAGACTTTTTGAAGGCCGTGTCCATCCAACGGGGTGACGCAGCCACTGATATCGCACGTCCATTCCGCGAGTGTGATCCGAGCCATGGCCCGGTAAGCCGCAATGCGGTGGTTCAGATCTCACGCCAAGCCGTCCACCGCTACACTAGCATTGATTCTAGCGATTGACTGAAACCCCAACTCATGGCGGGATATTGGAAGCGTCAGAATTTTAGAATTTGGGGAGAATGGCATGCCTAAAATTCCATGTATCTTCGACGATATCCGGATGTCCAGAGCCTCCGCATCGACCGGCTTTATGGGTTGAAGGGATAGCAGCGCACGGCATCCTGAGACGATATTTTGCGCTACCATTTTGCGCAGGAGAGTTATTGGGAGCCGCCCCGTCAGCGTTGGGAAACTGAACCCTTCAACAATATCCTTTTGGCTCAGTAAAACGCACTCGTGTGCTGTCAACCTTCGCATTCAGAAAATCAAGGCCCGTACGTATCACGAGCACTTTATAGTTCGTGATGGTCCACAGGTTGACGCCAGGTCAATTGTCACCGAGGGAAAGGTGAGTTGTGCAGGATGGTTCGGGTCCCTGTCATTGTAAATGTTTTGCGCCACTGTGTGAGCCATCCCATACGTGAACTGGAAGCGCTCCATATTTAGACAGATATTTCGGGCTGCAGAGGGATTTGGCGAATAAAAAGGAGTCGTCAGTGGCCTCGGTTATTGTCATGAGGACCTGTAATAAATCATCTTGTTGGTTAGTCTCTCGTAGACAGATGCTCTACACAAATGCTTGTACCTCGCCATATAGAGTCTGTTAGTTACTGCGGGGTCGTGTATGTAGTGCTTATAAAGATGTGGAATTGCAACTTGTCCCACTCGTCGCCTTCCCATTTGGGGTTGATCCGCACTGTCAACCTATTTGGGAAACGCCGTCGCATTTCTTTATGTTTTACCTCCCCGTTACGCAATTTCTTTTGATTCCACATGTACAGTAGGGGACAATCAAAGTCCGCCTATTTTGGATGCGTGGGAAATTGGTATAGCGTAGCCGCAGCAATCAATCCAAAGTCTCGAAAACAGTGTAAGATGTCAATTTAGACACCTATTGATAGATCCTACGAGCCGAATCCTGAAATTCTCGGAAATAAGGCGATGGGACCCCAAAATATTGAGAAACCCAAAACAAATCGGAAAAATATCGGGAAAAATGGCAAATGACTCCATTTAAAGCACTGATTATGATTCCAGTGAAATCTCACAAATTCATCAAGCCATTTCATTGGAAAAAAATGATCTTTCCTTCCACTCCCCTACTCACAATGCCCCCCAAAAAGAAACAGAATCGAAATCTTTCTAGCCTCCATAACCAGCCAAAGCAATCTCAAACACTCTCAGCCATTGGAGGCTCAGAAGACAACTCTGATGATGTTTTTGTGCCAGGCATGCATTTTGATACCATGAGAGTGGATTGGGAGCACGATGATGAGTCTGATATTGTATCAGAAGTTGATCTGGATGACTTTGACAATGAGGAGTTTGACATTAATCTCTTGGAGAATTTTTTTTTGTCCTCTGGGCCCCAAAGGGGTACACACAATTTAATTCGAATGACCCAAAATATTGAGAAAACCAATTTCTCGTGGGAAAATTCTGAAAATATGTTTTTGGGCTCCTTTTTCAATCTGGATCTGATTCTGAACTCAGAATAGCAAAAAAAAGAGCGGTTCATATCCTACAAAATAGGTGGACTTTGATTGTCCCCTACTGTACTCTCACCTTTTCTCTTCTACTTGTGTCCAGGACCTCTCATCTCTCCAGTTCCCGTTATTCTTTATCTTGAGGCTGATACAAGGAATGAGTGTAACACAGCTTGGAGGAGAGGAGCAACCCACGTCTCAGCATTGGATACGATCGGGGTGCCGAGTTGAAACTTGATCTAATATCGATGACCCTCCACTCTTCCTCCAATTCTTGCTTTTGTTGAATACTCAGTGTAACTTCATATTCTTCCTCCTCACTGTCAATGCTCTTTCTGTATTTCTTTATCCGAATCTTCAAAGCATTGTGAATTGTCGAACCTTTGATTAGAGCGGCACAACTTCCAGATGGTGCAGTGAACTTGATTTTGTGACCTACTCCATAAAAGGTCATGACTTTCTGAACTGCTTGAACAACATGTGTCTTACCGGTGCCTCCAGGCCCTGAAATGAACATCCTTAGTTGTGGTTGGTTGTCTTTTGGAACTGAATTTGCGTGTGCATCAAGAACATTTGAATAAGTTTTCGTAATGATGCGGAATGCTATATCTTGCTTCTCGTTTAATTTCCAGTCTATTGAAACCTGGTTGACCAGGCCCTCAGCAGTAGTTTTGGAGTTCATGCTATCTATCTGTAGGCTCTCTGTTTGCAGATTCCTGTTTGTTTTGGAATCTTCTGTGTTGAACACACCTCAGTTGAACTGCCAGCCATTTGGTGCCTTTGTGGACTCCGCTGGGATTTTTAAAAATTCAGTGCCACTGTCCTTCAACTTTTGTTTTTAAGTCCTTCATCTCATCTACTGAGTACTCCCTGTTTGTTGGCTGCACACGACCTTCATCTTGAATGGATTGTTTATCCAGCCAGTTTGAAACCAGCAATGATTTTAACACATCTTTCTATTGTCCTGCTTGACAGGACTATGTCCCACTTCTGTCTCATCAATTGCCAATAAATCTGTGGTACCTTTGTCACGCATTGCCGTTGTCAATGCTTTGGCGGTTTTCTCCATGGCAACTTGCTTCTTCAATCGCTCAGCATCTCTTTGATCTTCGCATTCATGTAATGCTTCCCAATTGTCCAAAATCTTTTGATTAAATGGAGAGAGATGTAACTCAGCAAATGCTTGTTTAACATACTGACGTTGTTCAATTAAGGGAGAATTCATTGAAAATGGCTTGAAGTGAATCAGAGCAAACAATGGATACAACACTGAAGTCCTTTGAGGAATTGAGGTACCAATGACTTGCGGAACACATAACTTCGTCACTGGCCCGTTATTGTAGTTGATACTTTCTATGATGAAATATTTACCTGCCTTTTGATGGGGATGTAATAATTCATATTTTTTCATTGCTCCAAAATGTGTTGTACTATGAGAGCTAGTGGATGGGCGTCAATCAATTGAAAATCTGTGAATAAATTCATAGAAAGAGACATCCTTGAGAGCTGCGTCATGACAGAGATAGTCCTGGACTTGGCTAGTATGCACCAACTCACCTTGTGGTGTAATAACCACTCACACTGGCATGGCCACTTCAGTTACATCATTTATGATGAATGAATCTTCACCATCATTATCATCACTCTCTAGCTGTAACTGCTCAACAGAAGTCTGAGTTACACTTTCAGGATACATTTTTTTTAACTGTGGCCAGAAATGCCCCAGACATCATTGGCACAACACCATGTGACATAACAGAATCTCCGTGGCCACGGATGTACCATGCTGCTTGCTGTGCATGGATTTGTTGTTGGCGGTGAAACGATGCACCAAAGTGTAGTAGTGTAACCAAATACAAAAGAGTTAGACAAAGTCTACACTCCAATATATCTCAAATCAACCACCAACAACTCCAATGCTTTGTTTGTGTGTTCAGGGAGGTAGGTCAGGTGTATTGACCTTCAATCTCAATAAGATACCTTATATCCTTGCCAAATTCACACTATATGTGCAATGATAACCAATTTTATTGAATATTCCTAGTTACTACCACAACTACCCACTGTTGAACTTAGGCAAGTTGGCACAAGGCCACGCAGAGTGTAACCAAGTAAACACACAAGGACTGAGTCCAAATCAGCTGGTATAGCTCAAATAAGACTTCAGATGAAGGCCAATGTCTGAGAGGTCTAGAATATGCCAACAGGGGAGTAGGATTCACTGGTGCTATCTACTTTACATGCCAGTTTAAATATTTTACTTGTGCTAAAAGGGTATACAATTTTGTGAGAAGAAATCACTTTTCTGGGTTCAAAACTCCGTGTTAGGCTGTGAAAAACAGCACCCATGAGTCATATGCATCGGTCCTAGCAACCCTCCGATGCCATTTCCGAGGACAAGACCATTTTCCCCCAAGGAAAATACACAGCCTTTTTGAGTTTCATCCTCCACAGCCTGTTTCCAGAGCAATCCAGACCTTTCCAAGAGCGCCCAAGTCTTTCTAGACCTATGAAACACTGTTCTAGGCATTGTCTAGCATCCTGCATGTCTGATCTGGGTGTGAACAACTTTCAGAACTACCCAAAAATCACTAAGTTCAACCACTAGATTCCTAATATGGCAACTATCATCAAAGTGACTTTGTAAAGTCACAGATAGTATATCCCTTGGTTCTGTAGCCATCTCTAAGTCCTTCCAATGTCCCATGTGCTTGGTAATGGCCTAAACGTCCACAGAAATCCTCAAACTCACTGCACAGAGTGTACAGTTTGCAGGAGTATTCTATGACCAGTGTGATAGAAGTGATGATGAAACTGGTGTTTTAAACGTGTCCAGCAGCCTGGTACTCAGTCCTGGGAGTAGACTAGTACTATATGAAGCCTTATTGAGTGGTTTTATCAGTTGTTTTACAACTGAAAGGTTGCAAATTTGATTATTTCAGGCATGTTCGAATCCATGCCTTATCAGTGGGTCAATTGGGAAAGACATTTGTGCAGTAGGCTCTTTGTTGCTGCTAGGGGAGTTGATTGATCTGGGAAGGTTTTTGTGTTAGCAATAACGGCCTGTGATAGAAGAGAGAGAATATGGTAAGTTTTCTCATCAAATTTAGTTATGTAGTCAGAAATATAGAACATGGCAGCTTTTGCAGCTTTTCCTGACAGAATACATTTTAAATCATGATTATGATGCCCACATACAAGAATGTATGGATTGAACCAATTGATAAATGGCTGAAGGCGGCAAAGGATAAAGGACTGGGTTTTTGCATCAAAGGAAGAATTAGGAATAACTTCATGTGGGAATTAAAATCGGCAATCCTCATCATGTCTGTATTTGTGGCACACAGGCCGACAGGTATGTTTCTGCAAGCGATTTCCCAGATTAATGAGATCCGCAAGAAACTGTGACCACCATTCAATGAATTGATCAGACAGTGCAATATCTGATGAGATGTCATGCACAACAGGTACATCAGACTTTTGACATTGATTTGTGAGCTTGAACAAGGTCAAACAAGGTCAAAAAAGGCCTGAAAATCTTGCAAGATCACAAGACGGCAAACCTATGTCCGAATTTCACAAGCTCGGAATTTTCGGCTAACAATGGCTTGTTTCCAAACACCATCAGCATTCGCGCACACTGTTGTTAATGCGGGAGTATGTGCTGAGCATTGCGGACATAGGATCTGTTGATACAATCCTCCATCTTGAAACAAGGTCATATTCCTCCCTTCGAGTCCGATCTTGTCTAACCTTGTGAACATGTCGCTTAGCGTTGCCAAGCCCCACAAGCTGGAACAAGGTGCAATCAATATGTCAAACCCCTGATATATTGTCTCATACTTGTTATAATCTGTTTCAAACTCACGGAACCAGTGAGGAAGAGGGTTAGGTAATTCAGGTGGGACCTGGAATCGTTCTGATCGAGGTTCATCTCTTATCTTTGAACTGATTTCCTAATCTGGAGCCTTCAGTTCTGGTATGCGATGCGATACAATACTTTCAAAGAAGCTATAAACTCGCTTTTCAAAATCAGCATCAGATTGAAGACGACGATGCATGTCCCCAGGATTCAGAGCACCATGGAGCCAAATTAGAATGTGTGCATGTAGTCCTCCATGCTCAGTAAGCTCATTCACATCATACCAAGCTTTCACATGTCCCAGAATACCTCCCACGAGCGAACTTTGTTGCATATCATAATCCCATCCAAATAAATATTGGAAGATGCACTTGATTGAAAACCCAAAGAAATCTGCTGCTGCAACAGGGTCTTTTGCCAGGCCTCTTGCACATTCATTATATTCAACAAGTGTTGGGAACCAAGTCTTGAAGTCAATGTGTTTATCACCAAAAATGATTTGGAATATGGGACTATGAACTGCATTCGGATTACATGTAAAGAATAAAGAGGGCATGCCAAAAAAACCCATATAGCCACGTATCTGATTGCGGCAGGCAAGCTTTGAAGCACTGGAGCCGAGGATCTTTGCAGAGATGGCTTTTACTTCATGGAGAAGATCAAAGACCTTGCGTTCTTCATCAGAGATCTCCTTCAATTGTTTTTCCTTTTCTATTCGTTTGGCAACCTGAAGCACTGTTGCATGATCCAGGTTATGAATCTTCTGCGCAAGCTTGTCAAATCTAGCTTGCTGGACAAGCATATATGTTCTCAGATGTGCCTGACGTCGCTGTAGCATGTTGAAGATGACAAAGATGAATGAATGGTGATGTGACGGAGAGCTAGGCTGGTTCCGGCACATGAAGAATTGTGTAGTCGCACACACGAAAGTAACTGGCGTAACGTATAGATTGACTAAAGAACTATCTACGTACATCAGAGGTTTAAATACTACGATCGAGGGTTAGGTAAGTAAGGAGAAATATGATCGGTAACAAGGGGAAGGATCGACAGGTCGAGGCGAGTCGAGATGGGGTCGAGACAAGAGGATGGAGAGTTGAAGGAATAGCAGAATGAAGGAATGTAAGTATGAGGAATAAATCAAGGAAGGTTACGGCGGTAGCCGCGGGGGATCGTCCAGAATGGGAAGTAGTAGTTCAAAGAGGAAAAGTGATAGCGTACCGCTACAGGTGGAGTCATGTCGTGATGGAGTGGTTGATATGGGGCCGTGCCAAAAGTGACACCATCGCTCCACCTCGCCCCAAAAATGCCTCTGCAGACTGCAACTCAGCAAAAGACCTCAGCACATCAATTAACGAGGCTCTCCAAATCAGAAAATGATATTTAAAGCATCCAAAGTCTGCCGTAGGCTGCCTGAGCCTGGGTGCCTTGGGTCGGCTTGAGACTGGGTGCAACTGGCCCCTGCCTTGAGACGCCTTGAGTTGCCTTGAAATATCTTTAAACTGTTGGCTGAATGGTTTGCAACTAGCTGCAAGCCGTCTCAAGGTCCTCAAGCGGTATCAAACCATTGCAAGTTATTCAAGTTTTTTCCAACAGACCACAAACCGTATTAGAATGTCGAAATTTTGAGGTCAGAAACTTTTTTTCGTGACTTGTACGTACGAGGAAAACACACTGATTTCGACCATTTTCAGAATGTACCGACAAACGCGTCAACTAAGCGCTCAATAATCGGGCGCGTGGGGTGGAAATTGGGGAGCATGGGGGTTTAAATACAGCCAGACGTGAAACCGATGGGCGAGTAGTCGTTTTTGAGCCATCCCGAGGCGTGTTCTGAGTCAATTTTGCCGGAGCAGCCGAAACATGGGTTCCTGAAAAGGGGCGGAAGGTCAGGTGGCCCGATGGATAAAAGACACAAGAGACATTCAATATAGGAGGGAAAAACGGGGAATCAAAGAGACATTTACCTTGCGAGTGGTTTGGTTTGATGAAGATAAAGTGTCAGGCGGCACTGGGAAAACAGGGAAAGTCAGCAAGGACATGTTGCGAATGAGGACTTCATAAAGTGTCCGTACAACGAATACCACGTTGCGTACTGTAAAGTTGCCGATCATAAACGGCCGAGATAAACAGCATGTAAAAGGGACCATAACTTCTAGATAAAGTAAATCTACGGGTTGCCAAAACATAAAGAAACACGTGTCAGCGATCAGAACTGGGAACTTTGAATAAAAGAGAACGTGCCATAGAGATGCTCACGTTGCTCCCAAAAGCTAGATCAATACAGGTAAGCGAAGGATTGAGTAATTGGAATTTACCGTGGCTGGCCATATTCAAGACGGGTAATGCACAAGATAAAAGCTATAACAATAATGGTTGGTCCATGGAAGATGTACAACATATCATCGAGACAACTCCTTGCTGTAACGCAAGCGGACGACAACTGGTAAAATAACATCAGGATTGATGAACAGAGAGAAAGAAAGAGATGTATTAACCAATGAGACAGCCACCGGCCTGAGCGAATGTGGTTGGATGGGAGGCGATTAGCGATCGAGGGATAGGTGCGATGACAGCGACCGATGCTAAATCGAAATCATTGATATAGGCAAGCTGAAGAAGGAATAACATTACCGCACGAATACCTGCTTCGAGAACGATGATGTGTTACACAGGCTGAAACATAAATGGATCAAGTTGGGAAACATAGAGTAAACCATGTTTGCCATACAGGAGATTAACATCTCTTGAGATTTGGTGGCGCAGGCGGGCTGAAATGAGATCTGTGGTCAACTCTGCGCCCGGAAACAAAATTCCTCACAAGGATGAATGTAGGTGATTGATTCGTGCAACCAATTGGGCAGGGTCGGCCAGAATTTTAATGATCTGTGCATCATCGGCACGAGAACGGGTCGGTGATCAAAGGCAGGAAGCGAAGAAAGCAAGAATCAGTGTCATTCTGAGCAACTGTGAAGGGAGTGCATAGAACAATAATAAAACTCATCATGAGCAGGTGAAAAAATCAAAGCTCAAAATGGTCAGTACAAGTAACCAAAGGCAGGAGAGATTGAATTTAGCTCACGGGGTTTAGCTTCAAGAGGACGCGCAAGAGCAGACGCTGAAATGATGACATATTGAGCAGGAAGAACAAGTAGAAGAAAATGTGGCTTACATCAGCCCAAGAGCAGCAATGTCTCAATGAACAGCTGCTGCATCGTGATCTTGCGTTACTCCAGGTCTCTTCATTAGGCTCTGGGGAATTTTATGGATTGAGTGCGCAATAGAGTCCCCTCCTCTCCACGCTCAATCCATATGATCCCACAGAGCCTAAATAATGGGATTCAGTGCAACACAAGGCTGTGCTCAATCCATACCCAGAGCCCAAATAATAAGATTCGGCACAATGCAATGTTGCGCTCAATCCATCCCCCAGCGCCCAAATAAAAAGATCCAGCGCAATGCAACATTGCGCTCAATCCAAAATACTCATGGGGTGCGACACAATGTTGCACTCAATCCATGATAATACCCCAGGGCCCAAATAATAAGATTTAGCACAATCTGCAATGCCCCAGAGCCCAAGCAATGGGATTCAGCACAACACAATGATCCCCCAGAACCCAAATAATGAGATTTGGCACAACACAAGGTTGCACTCAATCCATGATAATCCCCCAGAGCTCAGATAATAAGACTCGGCACAATGCAGTGTTGTGCTCAATCTACAAGGATCCCCCGGAGTCCAAGCAATGGGATTCAGCACAACACAAGGTTGCACTCAAGCCATAATGATCCCCCAGAGCCCAAATAATAAGATTTGGCACAATGCAACATTGTGCTCAATCCACAGTGATCCAATGAAATTCAGCACAACGCAAGGTTGCACTCAAGCCATAATGATCCCCCAGAGCCCAAATAATGAGATTCAGCACAACACAAGGCTGCACTTGATCCATAATGATCCCAGAGCCCAAATAATAGGTTTCAGCGCAACACAAAGTTGGACCGAATCCTAAACAATCCCTGTGAGCTGCATCCCAGATACATAGATGAGCTGCACACCTTCATCCGATAATCCAGAGGCAGACCAACTCGAGACCCGGATACACAGATGAGGTGCACGAGATGTTGCACTCAATTCAATAATCCAGAGGCCTGGTGGGTACGGTCATGGAAGTAGATGGGGGATGATGCCAATGGGGAGTGAACTGTCACCCTTATATACCATTTCGGACGGTCGGCCTCATTCGGCCCAGCCGGAATCCGGGACCCGGGTCCGTTGTTCTCTGGAGCCCGGTTTATAAATGGCCACGTGTCGCAGAAATGCGAACACCGTACACGGACTAGGGCTCCGACCCGTCCGTAAAACGGAACGGCCGTCGGAAACGGTCATTTCTAGAATGAAGTGTTTGGAAAACGGATGGGTCGTTCCCATCCGTCTACCTATTTCGACGGGTGCATTTTGCCTCGAGGGGGGTGATTAAAAATAAGAGGTGTGTCAATTCAGGTGTAAACCTGCCTGCTTCGATGCTTTGAATCCTCAGGAACACCTGAATGAGGGCTGGTGATGACAAGGGAGCGTGGCATTGAACCGATTTCTACCCGTTTCTTCAACGTGTAAGGAAAGGCCTTCGAGGGACGGAACGGAAACCGTTTCGACGGTCAGTCGACCCGTCTCAGACGGTAACGGACCGAAGCTCTAATACAGAATCAAGGCATCTGCTTAAGATACAAGTAATGGTATCTGTTTATAAGAAACTATGTCCGACTAAGCTCTTTCAGTTCTGATCATAAAAGTTGTATTGAGTTCTAGTTTTACAAAACACATAATTCGTCGAATCGGCGCTTGCTATGCGCCAGCAATACAGTCGTGTATGACCACATAAAAAGCATGTTGACACAACACAGTTGCACCACAGGTAAATGCAACTACTAACGCAGGAATAACAACACCGAGAAGTATCATGCAGACCCCGGCTACTATGCTGCAGTGTTCAAATGGAGGGGATATTGCTGGGTGACAATATTGTTGGAGTTAATTATACAACGGGAATACTCAGGACATACGGATCAAGGCCAAAATTCCGAGAATCAGCATGGCAGTGCAACCGGCTAAGCAGAGTAACCAAAAGCCCCCAGTTCTCCGGCTCGTCATGTTGGATTAATGATTCTAGTGACAAATCATTTTTATACACCATGCTAGGCTCGGGATCCGACGACTAAGTTCACCGTGTATACAAATTCTCGCTGAGGGAGATCAATGGGGGCCGATGAACTGGGAAAGCCCAGTGGAGAACTCGAATAAAGATGTTTTTTGCTCTAGGTTACCACCTTCATAATCCTCATAGGACATTTGCCACCCTAAGACAGGCATGGTACAACTTCTGCCACCTAGTAATGGTATGTCAGGATCAGGAAAAGCATTCAATGATAACAAGGCTGTGGTGAAGGTGGTGCAAAGCATTGGCTCACAGTTATTGATCACCATACTTCAGGTGTATGGGTACTCTTGACAAAGAGAAAATCTCATGTGTATCAAATGCTCACACAGTGGCACCTAGAAGTCAAGGCCCATTTCTGCACCTAGATTGCAAACTGGGAGTTCTGTGCTGGATGGGCTTGCTTCCATCACATGGATGGTGTAGGCAAATTCACCTCCAAGCAGATGAAGGATGAATTAGACGGACAGGGCTTAATTTTATAAAGAGAGTGATTCTTCTCGCAGCAGTATTGCAGCAGCCGGGTCCAGAGCGACTCGAGCTCTGTCTTTGAAGGAGTACATTGCGTCTTTCAGAATCTGCATTGCCACAGAAGACGCACACCGAGAGGATTGAGCAATATGACTGCCTAAAGGTTGATAGGGATCGCTTCAGGTTGTCCGGCACCGCTCTTGATGAGATTTTAAATTTGCTCCTGGATAACAGTGGCGATATTCTGGATGTACATCCATACCAGCGTCCAGAAATAAGAAATCGATTTCTGAACACAGGACATTCGCGGCATTGATGTTGAACAACGCGTACATACCGTGCCAGAGGAGAGAACAAGACAATTTTTTTTTTGCAAAATATCATACATGTTGTACGCAACAGACTAACTATTGTTGACCATGGACACATATGAGAAGCCAGTGCTGACAAGCTGTCTACAGGTCAATGTGTGGAGACAAGTGACTTGCAAGAGGAGGGATGTTCTCATGACCTGAGCACCACCATCAAAGTCACGAAATCATTCAAGAAATCGACCGAAGGTACATTTTCTACGCTACAGCTATGTATGCTCTTCACAGCATCTTGACGGCGAGGTCCCCAACGAGATTTCAGCTAGTGGAGGCTGCATTATGTGGATTCAATGGGCGTTGTGAGTCCACTAACCATCTCAGTATCCATTTCAATTTATCAATCACTGCCATTTCCGTGAAAATGAAGCCTTAGTGACATGGAACGCGACCTGGAGGCATACCTCATATATTAAGCAGATGCCTCGTATCACGATGTACATGTTCTTCGCACGCCACTGGGCACTCGCGAATTCCCGAACTTCTCAGATTGATATCAGATTCATCTTTTATTTTTTATTCCGCCCTTCCGTCGTCCCAGCAGAACCAGTAACGAGCTCTGTCTGAAGTGCATGCCGAACTGCATGGCGTGTTGCTTTCATTGTATATTTTCCTGCCGGCCTTCTCCGAGTCATTCCCAGTTGAATTTCAAGTTCAACTTCACAACCGAGGAAAGCGGCCTCGAGGCTGTGGCATGACGCGTCTACTGAGGTTTTTCATTCAAATCGACAGTCACGCGTCACGCACCCCTCTGTCGAGCACGAATCTTGGTCGCTGTCACGCATCACGAAGGCCTCTGTCGAACCTCCAAGCCGTCACGAAGACCTCAAAACTGCCTAAAAACTGCAAAAAGATGAAATTTTTCGTGAGAATTTCGAAATTCTGGGGGGTGTCACGCGACAATTCGGCCGTTGTTGAAATGTCGAACTGGAATTTCGGGTCACGCGTCACACCCCCTGTCGATTTGAATGAAATACCTCAGTACCCAAATACCTCGTATATACCTCGTATATTAAGCAGATGCCTTGTATCACGATGTACATGTTTGTTCTTCGCATGTCACCGAGTGCTCGCGAATTCCCGAACTTCTCAGGTTGGTATCAGATTCATCCTTTATTTTTGTTCCGCCCTTCCGTCGTCCTAGCTGACCCAGTAAAGAGCTCTGTCTAAAGTGTATGCTGGACTGCATGGTGTGTTGGTTTCATTGTATTTTTTTCCTGCTGGCTTTCCCTTTCCCAATTGAAACTTCGCAACCGAGGAAAGCGGCCTCAAGGCTTCGACTTTAAGTTTAGGCTGTGGTATGACGCGTCGTCCCAAATATACCTCGTAATAAGTTATATTACAGCAGTTTGAGAAAGTAACGACTCCTCGATCATTTTGTAAATAAGAACAAGCTCGAATAGTACCTCACTTTCCGCGCTCACTACTGCCTCAATTCTTGACCAAATCCTTTGTGTATAGGCGCGTTCGACAGCGTTTTGAGAGCGCTTTCAGATGTAGGTTATTTCAACATCTAATTCGAAGTTCTTTTTTTTTGACCTTATTCGGCTCCAGCGCGTCAGAGCCGCCACATTGATATCGACCTTTCTCGCGCAATTCTCGGTGGATTTCGCTCAAAGTAGGCGCGTTTGGACGGCATTACTTGCGCCTTGCTAACGACACGTGTTTTTCACCCTAGAATCTCGCTTTACACGACCGAATTCTGCATACGCGCCAAGCTTGTGCTGCCGCCACTTTTCAGCTTTTTTCTTGGTCATTTTTGGCTCAAATCGCAGCATTCCAGGTGCGTTACAGAGCTCTCGGTCTCGGATCTGACTGACCCTTGGCATTTTGCAGTATCCCATTCCTATCCATATACAAATGGGCAATCGGCGCATCAGCCGAGATGTCAAGATAGCCGCACTAAATCTTTACGAGCAGGGTCATCTCTCAATCAAAGAGATTCTCGCCTGCGTCGGCTTCTCCCGCAGCACCTTTTTTCGCGTTCTCCACCTTTGGCGCACCACTGGCGACATCGTGCAACCTCAGAACCGCACTGGCCGCCCACGCCTCTTGCACCACGATGATGTCCAACATCTCATGAAGCTAATTCACTACCGCCCTGACTGGTTTCTTGATGAGCTCCTCAAATTGCTCAAGACCAATCGATTCATATCTGTACACTACACCACTATCCATCGCGAACTTGAACGTGCCGGAATGTCAGCGATGAAACTTACCGAAATTGCGGAGGAGCGTTGTGAACCATCTCGGCAAGATTACATACGGGAGATTTCTCAGTACCTGCCCGACTATCTAGGATTCCTAGACGAAACATCCAAAAATGACAAGACTCCTGGCCGGCGTCTCGGGCGTGCCAAGAAAGGAAAGCGTGCCGTCAAGCGTCGAAAGGCGGTTCGCGGACGGCGCCTCACTGCAACTGGTTTCCTGACCTCACACGGAATGCTGACTAGTACCGTGGTTGAGGGATCTATGCACCGTGACCAGTATTTAGGATTTCTGGAGCATAGTGTCGTAGGTTTCTTGTTTCTTTTCTTTTCTTCTTTTTTCTGACACCAATCCCCAGCTTCCCCTTTGCTCTCCTTATCCCGGCCCACTTAGTGTCCTTGTTATGGACAATGCTCGAATCCATCACGGAGAGGAAATTCTTGAACTGTGCGATCGCTTCGGTCCGTATTATTGACACTATCTTTCTCTAAATTGGAACATTCATATTGTCCAGGTGTGCGCCTCGTTTATTTACCACCATATTCACCAGACCTCAATCCCATTGAGGAAGCATTCTCCAAAATCAAGGCTTGGATCCGGCGTAACAATGACATATTCTCATATGGGCCTGACGATGAACCCCATTCCCTCATTTACGACATGCTCGAGGCAATGAACATTATTACAGAATCAGACGCAATCGGATACTTTATTCATGCGGGTTACTTCTAATCACAATACAGTACATTTGAGGCATTACTACGATAATACAATCTGATTCTATGACTCTTGAGGTCCATCTGGCATGCGCGACCACTCCTCGATTGCAACCTTCAACTCCGCAATTTCTCCTTTGAGAAATCCCATGTCCTTCAGATCACCGAGTTCGACGAACTTGAATGCTGTCGTTCGTTTGAATCTCTGTTCCTTGAATCGATTGCAAATGTCCATGTCGACGTGATAAATCGAGCAGAAGTCTTCTAGGCTCAAATCTGGACCAGCGACACGAGGATGTGGGATAAGCATGTTTGCGGAATTAGGTGGAGCGATAAAGGCATTTGGGGCAGCAACGGGAGGGGCAGGAGGAGGAGGTCGAAAGAGATTTGCAAATTCAGGAGGAAAGTTGACGTGAACTTGAGGCGCCACGGGAGTACTCTTTCTGACAGCTTGCTCATGGAGTTTGAGCCGCCGCTTCAAGAGTGGGGATTGTGCTGCACGAGCCCCTCGTGCTAATTGGTCGAAGAGTTCATTATTGGGAGGTGTGGCGAGGTCTGCGAATGCCTTTCCTTTCAACTAGCCCAGAAATCAGTCCGAATTCAGTTGGAGTAAATGAAGAGCTCACTGCAGCCGCAGCCCAACTTTGAAAATGATCGTGCGACAAAGGGAAATGTTCCGGCTGCGTCTCGGTAAAAAAAACAGTGCGCGCTGCCACAAGGGCCACCGGGCGTTGGACAAATCCACTTCTCACGGAGCTCACCGATCTTGGCATTCAGCGCCACATTTGCCGGAAGAATATCACGCGCTTTCGGGACCTGGAAAAGGTTAAGCATTTTCTGACATATCTCAAAAACGGAACTAACCTTTGTTGATCTCTTCTTTCCTTTCTTTCCCTTCGCACTCGTGCCATCCTTGTCGTCATCACTGCTATCTTCGTTCTCTTTGTTAGTGGCCTAGAAAGATACATCAATACCATGGAGTAAGGGTGCAAGCTGTCGTACCTCTTTTGGCTCCACAATAATTTTAACGTTTGGATTGTTCTTGATAAGAAGAGCTTTTTTGATGAGGTATTCATATTTCGTGTCGTTCAATAACATCGGCTCGGTAACTTTACGAGGGACAGTGAAGGTGATAGAATAATCCGAGAAGCGGAGGACGGAAGGTTGCAGAGCAAGCTGTATCTTTGTGAGGATGTTTGATTCCAGAGTGGACCATGGCTTATCGCTGGAGAGGTTAAGGATCTCAGTGATAGGATGTCCGCGTGAGGATTTCGCCTTCTTCATCTGTTTAGCCGTGAACATGCAGACTTTGTACTCAATTTCGGAGGGAGATGGTTTATCTGGCAACAAGATAAGATCAATTCACGATTGCATTGAAGTTACGCACCGGATTTCTTTGCCGACGCCTTTCGCTTCCGCTTCATTCCCACTACTACTTCCTCTTCCTCCTCTTCTTCGTCTTTGTCGCCTTCCTTATCTTCCTCCACCTCGTCTCCGTCCTCACTGTCGTCCTCTTCATCTTCGGAAGCTTCCTCTTCTTCTTCATCCTCTTGCTCATCCCCCGCCCCACTCTTCCCGTCGTGATCCTCATCATCGCTTTGGACGAGAGTTACATCCACGTCAGCATCGATATCCATCTGATTTTCGTCATCAGAATTGAGCAAATCCGAGGCGGCAAGGTTTGCGATTGATGCAGAAATATTCCGTGCAGAAGAGCGTATAGGCATGATGAACAAGGTACTGCAAAGCGCCGAGGATCAGTCAAATACGAGGCAGAGTGCTCTGTGACGCACCTAGAATGCTGCGAGCCAAAAATTGACCAAGAAAAAAGCTGAAGCGCGGCGGCAGCACAAGCTTGGCGCGTATGTGGAAGTTGGTCGTGTAAAGCGAGAAGCTGGGGTAAAAACGCGTATCGTTAGCAGGGCGTACACAACGCCGTCAAAATGCGCCTACTTTCAGCGAAATCCACGGAGAATTGCGCGAGAAAAGACAATATCGATATTGCGGCTCTGACGCGCTGGAGCCGAATAAGGTCGAAAAAATATTGTAGAATTAGAGGACGAAAACACATACAGTAGAAAGCGCTCTCAAAACGCTCTTGAACGCGCCTATGCACGATGGATTCGGTCAAGAAATGAGGCCGCAGTGAGCGCAGAAAGTGAGGAACTATTTGAGCTTGTTCTTATTTACAAAATGATCGAAGTGTCATTACTTTCTCAAACTGCTGTAAAGCGATCCCTCGAATCAGACTGCAGTTCTTTGTCTGTTCCTAATGCACCCGTTTTTCCCGGCCGCTTTGCGGCCCACCTGAGGTAGAAGTTGAGTTTCCTTTTGGTTTCCGAGTTCACCCGATACATCTATATTCGACCTCCCCGAACAGCGTTCAACGTCCGTTCAAAAGGAGTGGCGTCATTCCATGCTTTTGCTCTTGCCCCTGTCATCCCACCAAATCCAGATTTTGTTTCCTACTCTGCCATTTCCCCAGCCTGTACTTTCTATCTTTTGTATATTACTTTACTCGTATCTTAAGCAGATGCACTGATCTTATGTGTGCATCTTTACATTCTTCTTTCTCCCACTCTCCGCCCGGCAGCTCCCGTATGTCCATCCCTTTTCTGATTATTTCTAGGGTCTTGAAAGCTAACAGATGCATCAGAAGTGCCTTCGATCCAGGGATTTGGACGCTCCACACGGTTATTTTCAACCTATCCGATCAACTGCTCAATTTCCGTACATAACGATGGGCTCTTCCGCAATCTCTTTTTTTCACCACCTCAAGACGTCCTCAAATGAGCAGACATCCTGAATCAGACTGTAAGTGTTTGTTTCCCTCCTATTTTACACCTTTCCTTCTTCCTTTCCATCTATCGGTTTCACCCTGTTCCATTGACACAGTTGCATCTAAGCTCTTTTTGTTGAATTTTTCCGGATTGTGCCTGTTTACCCGCTTCCTTACTCTCTCTTTTTTTCTCAGCCGTTCCAAAACTCGTGCATGTTAGCAGTCTAATTTCCTTTCGCTCTCTGGGCCCACCCGAGCGATCAGAGATTGTTATCTTCGACCTCCCTGATCAGCTGTTCAACACCCGCTCAAAAGGCAAGGGTCTGCTTTGCGTCTTTGTTTGTTACGCCCCACCATCTCTTTCTTTCGCATTCCGTCCGTTCCTCTGATCCCTTCCTCTGGACTTCAACAGTTCTGATACGCTTCAAAGCGAGTCGCCATCCAGCAGCCTCTTCCCACTTCAATACGTAACTTAACGGGTGTCCGATCAAGCCATTGGTAACCTAGCCAGTCCGAACGCCGAAACCTGAACGCAACCCCACTCAAGAGTACAGCGCCTCTTCCTCAAACATAATCGCACACCCCAACAGCATTGCTTTCTGTTTGTCCAATTTTTAAGACTGGGTGCTCAACGGCTATCTGACGAAGCTCCCACATTCGGTAAGGCACCTGCAAGATGCAGAGATTTTCAAGACCACCCATGCTCTGTTCGAGTCGCAGCTTCAAACAATGTACACACTAGACAAGCAGATCGGGTAGGTTGTCACGTTCCTGCAATTTGGTGCTGCTTACACTTTTACATTGACCTTTCAGCGTCGCTCACAGGTCTGTCCTTGGATCCTGGCAGCGTTCCCGGCGAGTCGCCTCAATTTTGCACGCTTCAAGCTTATGTTCTTACCTAGATGCCGACTAGCTGTCTACCAGTCTTCCGTCAGCAACTTCAATTGGTTCAATTTGGTTTTACTCTCACCTCGACGTCTCTGCTGACATTGTGATTCGTGCGTTGGCGGCATGTAGATCCCGGGAAATCTCCATTTAATTTTTAACGCTCCCGAGGGCAGCCCGATGCGTTTGTGGTACGTGTTCCATCTCAGGCTGTTGCTCATTTCCATTCCCTCTACCTGGGTGCTCAGACTAATATAACCTGGTGGTCGTCAACCTTTACTCCGATGTAAGATCACTTCTACTTCCATCTCAGGCTATTGCTCATTTCCATTCCCTCTACCCGGGTGCTCAGATTAATATAACCTGGCGGTCGTCAACCTTTACTCCGATGTAAGATCACTTCTACTTATTCAACTGGCTATTCTCAGCATCGCGATGTCACAGGTTTTTGATCCGGGTGGTGGTTCCGTTTGCTAGATGATGAGCCGCGATGAGTTTCTCCTCGGTGTCGCATTTTCTAACCCTGCTAACCCGATTCTCCGAGGCCCGACATGTCGACATCGCCATGGATGTCTCATTCAACTGTATACCGCTCAGCAAGCCCCGCATCGGTACCGCCGGACGCGTCTGGTGGGTCCAACCTTTCCGTTTACATTTGCCACGTTCCACGAGCCGATTGACGAGTCGAGAAAGCGACTTTGATACTGACACATTTGTAATTAGTTTTAATCGTGTATGTGTTTGTGTTTACCCCGCCACCGATCGCCTACTGACTCATATGGATCCGAGTGTATTCTTTATCTTCTCCTCTGCCTTTCATTGAGATTTGGTATCACGCGGAATGCATTCTGTCTTAGGTCTGTTACCTCATATTTCTCTACTCTACTACATTGATGCTAACCTTTCTTCAATACCCTCTTAGCTTTGATGTGTTTCATCCATGTTGCACGGCATATCTACATCCAACCCGCGATATAGATTTGAGTCTTCACGGCACCATAAGCCAGGTGACCTGAACTTGATTTATATTTGCTCGAACTCAGTAATCCTTGAGGTCTTCTGCTGCCCGACATGTTTTATTGCAGTTAGAGTTTCCGACCCTTTCCATTTGATCACGACTCCGTTTTCCAGGCGGCTACATTCACTCATTAATCCTTGCAGTCCACTAGTACTGTATCGTAACACACCGTGATTACAGCCGATGGAAAGGAATGTTTGCGTATGACAGTCAAACTTTATTTACCGTGCAGGCGTTTGTATGTAGATCCCTCGAGTGAATGAATAATTTTTCTTTGGAAAAATCCGTTCAGCGATCATAGATCTGTACCTCAATTATCATTTGGTATATTCTAAATGACAATTGATTGCCATTTAATACGCCGCAGCCTGTACTTCTGCCGGAGCGAAGCGAAGGCATGTCTTGTTTAAATTAAATGAACCACATGCCGTTTGATCGCGCGCTCAAGGCCCGCTCAAAAGAACGACGGCTGTCATTCGCACTGCTTTGTTCTTTCCCTCCACCATCATCCCACTTCCAGCCGCTTCCTATTTCCCATACTCATCCTCCTGGAAGGCCCTCTGTAACACCGAGTCAAATCCAACCATCCAGACTCGTAGCACGATGGTACTCCATCATCCCGATCAAGGTCGCTGTGCCTCATCGTCCAAATCAATCATCAAAACAGCTGCTCATCGTTCTCTTCTTGCCTTATTGTCTTCGTACTCCCCAACTCTGGAACTCCAACATTCAAGCTGACATCGTCACAAGACTCAATCGCAACACCGGTCACGCTTCCAGTTCGCCTCATAAAGCAACATTCCCGGTTCATTGAATGTCTGCCAGATTCAAGAGCTTCCGGCTGAGGTATCAAGACTATCGAACTCTCGGACGAACATATGAATCAACTGAACACCATTAAACTCAATCGCAAATGGGAAGCAGATTTATTATGCCATAAGAATTATCGTCCCGTCTTCCGTCGTGTCCGTAATGCGATCCTTCATCGCAGATCAATCTATCCCGGTCATTCCCCGTATTTCAACAAGCTCTGCCATGCTTTCCCTCTAGATGTATCGCGTAACTGTATGTAGCGTGCCCTTATTTTCTTCAGCGCTTCCCTGACGAGTAGCATACCAGGCTTTCGTCCTACAATCAAACGCGCCCCAGCGCCTCCGAATTAGATCTCTGAGTGCGTGATATTCCACGTGAAGCTTTATTACTTCGATCATATCCAGTGTACGAGCAGCTGAGCGAATCCCGGGTTTGACTTCGCAGTATTCGACCATTATTTCTTCCGAGTACGACTTCCTTGATCTGTAGTTAATTTCGAGTCATTTCTCTCATAGATCGCAGCATCATCCTAACAACATCGGCTTCTGGGTCTGTTTATGTGTGGCCAAAATGTGAGTTCATAACTTGATCAGAGTATGAAGGATCGCTCAATAGATCTTATTCATCTCTAGTCGACTCGCCCAGCTTCTATGGCGACAAGTAGCATGCGCTTTGAGGTGAGCAATATATTTAAATGGGCGGTTTATGTTTCGCTTCCCTCATCTGGATTCGTTCAAGACTGGCGGACTTTGCTCACAATTTTCCAGATCGTTGAGTAATCTCGCCTTTGGGGTGGATGCTACCACATCGGCGGCAGTCCGAGCGATGGCATTCTTAGGTCGCCAATCCGCAGCTTGCTCACTGGTTGGTGGCATTGACAAAACCCAAGACACCGATTCGGTATCGCACCATCCCCCTTGGCTAGCGTTTTGGATCTGTGAATTACTGTGGTTAAATTTTACCTCCGAGTGGGCTGGTGGGCTTCGAGTGAGCCGTCCTCATCTACCCTCCTCTACCCTCCTCCAGATTTCATTTTGGTTGTGACATTTGATAGCGTACTTTGCAATTTCTGTCCATTACATAATTAGGGGGTTTCAGAATTAAGATTTCGAGCCCAACTTTTGCTCCAGATTTTGCTCCAACTTCTTCCCAACTTCCCAAAAGTTGGAGCTTTGTTTGTGAAACACCTACGCCGATTTCTGTTCAACTTTCGCAACTTAGTGCATACCGGCATTCACGTCATAGCACCGAATTCGCCGGCAATCCCAAAAAGGAACATGCACTTTTCGTCTCGTCCCACCACCGCCATTCGCTGGCTTCACAATATTTGCCTCCAGCTAGTCCGACTCACGATTGGCCACCCCGAACCCCTTGACGGAGCAATTCTCCCAATCACTGAGGTTCCCCCGACCAAATTCTTTCATCGCCGAAGCAACTACGGCGTAAAATCTAACTTGGGGCTATCAAATACGGTCTGGGTGCGTTCAGAGGTTGGCTCCGAAGCGATGGAGGCAGATTTAGGTGCAGAACCACTCCAAGTGCGTCTCACTTTGCATGTAGATAATTTGCTATAGGACTCACCGTGCGCAGTCAGTGCAGATTATCACACCCGGCGTAAATGATGCGCCTATCGACACCTATTGCAAGGAGAATCAGCTTACAGAGCATGGACCAGGAACAGGCATGTTGGGAGGCCATTGCGATGGGGATTCCATCCCAGATCTTGTGTAGTCCCGCTGTCCTTTATCAATTATTCTTTGTCAGCGCGCTGCATGCAATCAAATCTCTGTAATCCCTTGATTCATGCCCAAGACATCCGACCGCCAGCTCTTGCTGCAAGATATCCTGCTCACTGCAGGGAGTGACCTGGATCGGTATATGGAGGAGGAAAGGCTAAATGACGATGATGACCTGGATTTGGATCGCCGTACCAGCGATGGCGAGGAAGACTCTTCCGGGACTTCAGATACTGTACGTCTTCCACATCCTCCGAGTCCTCCACCTCGTCCAGCTCTTCGGATTCTTCTGGATCAGACATCTCCATGCCTCTATGGGCAGGCGAAATATCTGATGATGATGAAGACGAGGTCTACTTGGCGAGAATGAGCGCGGAGGGCGAACTCCTGGAGGCAATCTCAGCCACACGGGTCTTGTATCCGAATACCGTCCCAAAGGTGTCCCAGCTTCGCCTGGTTCTGGTAGAATTCAAGGCCAATGACCCGAAACGATTTCGCCGGAATCTCCGCGTGTTGCCAGACACATTCGACGCGCTCGTTGAGCGGATCGAAGATCATCCCGTATTCTCCAACAACTCACGGCATCCAGAGACGCCGGTATATATTCAGCTGGCCATCGCTCTGTACCGCTTTGGTCACTACGGCAATGCTGCATCTGTCGAAGGTATCTCGCAGTGGGCCGGTGTCAGTGTCGGCCTGGTGGTCAAGTGCACCCACCATGTCATCATTGCCTTCTTGAGTATACATGACGAGGTTATCTGCTGGCCTACTGAGGCTGAAAAGGAAGAAGCCAAGGCTTTGGTAGAGTCTGTATCGTGCAAGGATTGGCGAGGAGGATTTTTTATGGTTGATGGAACTCGTGCCACTCTTGGAGGAGCCGGGTCATTATGGAGAGGCTTATTTTGATCGAAAGAGCAATTACTCCCTCAATGTACAGGTATGTCGCACACTGGGGACTTCATTTATTGCACTGACTTTGCTGTAGCTCATCACACTCCCGAATCTCCGTATCATAGACTATGTCATTGGACACTGCGGAAGTGCGCATGATTCGACTGCTTTTGCAGACGCGCGCACTTACAAGGAACATGATACCTTGTTCAAGAGGGATCGCGAGTGGTTGTGGGCTGACTCGGCATATGGGTTGGATTGGTGGTGTGTTACCCCGTACAAGCGGCCGGCATCGTTGCAAGCCAATAACAAGACTTTCAATTATCACTTTTCCAGGGTACAGTACTTCGTGGTTAATTACTGAGTAACCTAATAATTACACAGGTCCGAGTCAAATCAGAGCATTCTGTGGGATACATCAAGGGTCGTTTCGCCTCTTTCCGCGGCCTTCGCCAACAAATTGACGACAGCATTGCACATGAGCGCGCACTTGCCTGGGTGAAAGCCTGCTTGGTAATTCACACACTTGTTGGCTTCATCGAGTCGGGGCAGGAGGACGAAGAATTTGTAGAAGAACTTGTGCAGGAGGGCCTCAGAGATGATCCTCAAGAGCGTGTTATCGAAGGCGGGCTTGACGCGTCGTCCTCGAGGCGGCAGACACGTGGGGAGAAGAAGCGGATGGACTTGAAGCAGAAATTATTTGCAAGTGGTATCGCAGTAGATAGAGAACTCGACTAATGGATTTTCCTTCTTTGAATCATCTCACTGTCCCTTACATTTCGGAGTCCCTTGCACCGTCTCGTTTGCCTTTTATAGTAATTCGTCTACCATAAAGGGCACAGTCGCAAAAATGCAAGTGTAGTTTCTCATATTATGAGCCTGGATGTACTGAATCCTCTACAAATGCAATACTACCACTAATTAATTTCGAAATGTAGAGTATTTGAACGCTGCGAAAGGAATGGAATGTCTGTTTACGGGTGGGTAGGAGGTAAGTACCAACTGGGAACTGTATCTGACGACGTCGAGGCTAGGGAGGTATAGTCGAGGGGGAGACCGTTGAAAAGATCCGTGTTGAAGGCATCTGTGTCGAAAGAAATCCCTGCCGAGCTGCCGTCGTAGTCGGTGTCTCGATTAGATGAGGTACCAACACCGTCGTAGCTGGTTTCTCCATTCAATGGATTATGATCAGGCGTGGGGGAGTCCGCGGTGTAACGGGATGACCGGGATTTTGAATGTGATGGGGAGCGTGGGGTGTAACGGGAAGACCGAGACTTCAAAGGCGATGGGGAGCCGAGGTTAAGCCCGCGGCTGTGTCGACGTGGGGATCGCGACGTGGCACGAAGGAGACGCAAGCGCTCGTTCTCAGCCTGGAGCTGCTTTAGATCGTACTTCTTCTAGATCCTGAGGCGCTCCATTTCTTCTTTGTGCTGCAATTTTCGTTTCTCCGCAAGCCGCAGTGGCTCTCTCGGATGTCGCTCAGGCGCTCGATAGGATTCCTTTTGGCTGTGCTGGACGATTTTGAGGCCTTGGAGGCCTTCGCAATACCGAGATCACGCCCATGCACGACGGTGGGGGCTTTCTCCTTGCCCTTAACTGCGCTTTTGGCGGCTTTTTTGATCACAGGACACGAATTTCTAGATCCCGAGCGCTTTGAGGTACTTGCCGGCGGTGTAGATGCCTGTCATCGCTCTGTGAGGTCTTTCTAGAAAAACGCAACAGCGATCACTTACCTCACGGACGCTGTCAGCATCTTCCTCGTGGTCAGAGGAAGGATCCGACTTGTCTTCCCCCTCACTATCGTACAGTGCCTGCCCATAGCCTGCCTTGGATGCTTCTGACCGGTCGTCGTCGTCCTCCTCGTCCCCGTCACGCAGCTGACGCCCCTCAGCTTCCGCCTCGCTATCTGCGGCTGCCTTTTCCGAGTCGAAGAGCGTGGCCGCTGCACTAGAATGGTCTATGCCCGGCTCTGATGATTGCACCCCGACAGGATTGTAGTTGGGCAGCTCTCTCCAGAACGAGTGTAAGTCGTCCCACCATGGCCATTCGGTACGAATCTCGTCTGGAAGGGCCTTGGAATTGCACCGTACAAGGTCCTGTATGTCACTTACCGACCAGCGACGCAAGCTTGCTTCCCTGGCTGATTTGGGATGGATCAAGCCCTGCTCCGGTAGCACCAAGCTTCAGGACGTGTTTCTTGTACACCTTTTTCAGCCTGGAAGCGCGGTGAGCACACATCAGGGAAACCTCCTCCAGAAATTTTCGCATATTTTCACACAAAATTTTCGAAAATATGTCAAGTTTTAGGAATGAGCAAAAATGAGTAGAAATACTTTCTCCCCCTAAAAAATTCCATAACTTGTGCAACTTTTGTCTCATTTTTCACTCAAAGTTGCGCCAAATTTTCGGTAAATTGCTTGCTAGTTTGGCCGAATAGTTCACTCAGATCCATACAAATTCAAGACGTAGCAGTGGCAAATACTATTCCATTCAAAAACTATCTAATACACTTCAAGTAACAATAGCCAACTATCTACCACAGCCATGAGCTTCGATATCATCACCGTCAGTGCGCATGGTGACACGACACTGTAAATAAGTTAGTAATAGGAAGAGGACAAGGAAAAGAGAAGCAAGCATACCTGGTGTCAGTGTGGGCATTGGTACGGCAGTCGGTACTGGAGGCAACGTAACATGCATTAATGACACATTCGAGAGCCAGAAAAGACACTCACTACATAAGACCTGCCATAGACCCATTGATGGCCGGCGATGTTGCCTGGCATTGGAGCCGCACATGACATGCAGATGGGAGACGACGTATGAGGGAGACGTGGAAGTACAATGTCACGTACTACACGTGCAGATTGAGACAGGAAACATGGAAAATAAATAAAGGACTTGCCGGTGAATCTTCAAGGCTGGATGGCAGTTCAAGCTATGGATGGCCATGACGAAGGGAGCTGGCAGTTGGAACAGGAATAATGGGGTCGGGGTTGTGGGCTAGACTTCCGGGGCCGTAGCACGATGGTTAAGCCGAAGATTTGGTTACAAAGGGACAGTTAGCGGAGTCAAAAGTGCGGATGCTTGATGCAAACACACCTGATACCAACACCTTCCCTGAATCTTTGGATCAACAATCTGACGAAGCAGAGGTAAGGAGGTGTCAAGAAAAAGGAAATCGAGATATTGGGACTCACTCTCGAGTCCCTAGCTCATTGGCGTCGGGTAAGGTCAGCCCTGTGAAAGAGTGGTCTCAGTAAGCTAGGGTAGGGTGAAGATAAGTGAGTACCTGGGGCGATGTTTGCAGGTATAAATGGAGCATTGGTGCGACTGGGTGAGGAATGGGCAGAGAATGAGAGGGAAGGATGAGGGAAAGGAAGAAAGGCCGTCAACGTGTCGTTGTGACAGCAACTATGTTTCACATTCCGTTGTTTACGTGGTTTACGAAAGGCGTTTAGGGTGGGCACCGGCAAACCTTGAAGCTCTCTGAGACATTGTTTGTCGACTTGGAAGTGAACACCATGAAATTATGTTGACCATGTCAGTTGTGGGATGCATGGCCAGCAGTTCATCTAACTTGCGTAGGGTCCTTGCTTGGATTCTCATTTTCCTCAGTCACCGTTGACTCAGCGATAGGTTTGGTTCCAAGGGTCAAGGAATAGCTGGAAATTTTCTAGAAGACTTTGGATTAGATGACCAAAATATTATCGGGGCTCTACAAAATGGCCCACATTCACAAAACTTTTTGGTGAATTCTGGCAAAAGTTGGCCAAAATTGCGAAAATTTGAAAAATTTCCGAAAATTTGGCGGCCACAAAAGATTTTAGGAAAAAATATCATAAAATTTCAGGGGAGGTTTTCCCTGATGCATGTAGGCCCTCAATAACAAAAATCCAAACCTCCAAAGACGTGTCTCAACAGACAGCGCGTACTTGCTGGGGTTGTTGCTGTAGCGTGCCCGCTCCTGGGGATCGTCCTCGAATATGACTTGTGCCAAGGTCTGGCATTGGATAGCCTTGCCGTCTTTTGCTGTCTCCTTCTTCGCGCCGTCTTTTTTGGCCTCGGCAGTCGAGTCGCCAAACAGCTTCTTGCGGAAGGATGGATTTTCGCAGAGATACGCGGCCAGCGAGTGTGTCCAGTGTTTATTTTTGACCCAATTCAGTGACTGGCGGCCTTTGGATTGTGAGAATGTAGGATCCAAACGAGTGGGGGGGAAAACAGAAAGTGTACATTTATTCGTGCTCTCTCGAGTCTTTATATACCCTGGAGGACAATGTACCTAAATAAATACAAATACATGATGAAGAATAATGGTATCCAAGAAGTAGAGTTTCAGGCCAGCTGAAACTACTCAACGGGCTGTGCGTTGCTATGCACAGCGTGTCCATATACGTGGACATACGTGTCGGCTTGTTTCTCCAACACTCCCCCTCAAGCCGAGCTCTTCACCAAGCCGCATCAAATCCTACACTGGTAGCACCAGCAGTTTCCTTCTCGGTGCAGCTAGCCTGGTAGTGGCCTTTCTTGCCACAATTAAAGCAAGTGATCTCGGAAACGGGTCGCGTGGGTCGAGTGCGATGATCAGAAGCACGGAAAGCAGCTTCACGGGTGCTGGTAGGTGTTTTACGTGATTCCTCGTTCAAGAGGCGGCCGATCACGTAGTCAAGCGTAAAATTATCGGGCTCAGTAGAGTCGAGCGAAACAACAAAGGGTGTCATATGTGTCAGGGAGTCCCATGGTCAGCACAAGGATTATGTCTTCATCGTCAACAGTAATGCCAGCCTTTCCTAGCCGGAACGCAACATTGCGAACATCACCAATCCAAGCTGCCATCTTCTGCTGGGTGTCCATCTTCATTGACATGAATTCACGACGCAATGCCATCTTTGTCGCAAATCCGCGGGAACGATGAACCTTCTCCAGTTCCTCCCACACTTCACACGCAGTTGTAGCAGTCATATGCGCCAACTGACCAACTTCCACAGAAAGGACCATCTCCACACGGGCCTCGGCCCTCTGCCTATCCCAGTCACGGACAGCCTTCGAATTTGGTCCAGTCGTCGGTCGCGGGGTGATTCCAACAGCAACATCATGAATATTCTTCCGAACAAACATATGGCAATAATAGTGTGCAAAAAGTTATTTTCACATCTTGGCCCAGAACTGGCAAAAAAGAGACAACTTGAACACTGGGATACAACTTTGCCATCTAACTTTTCCTATGGGACAGCTTTACTTGCAAGCAACTTCGCAGTCTACATGTTGGCAGCACAGCAACTTTGTGGGTGCAACTTCGCCCAAGGCAACTTGTTCAGTAATTGCAGGATACAACTTCAATTTTTGTATAGTCATGGGGCGACAACTTATCCAGGCTGCAACCGATCTGGTAGCATCTGAAGAGTTCAATATTTTCAAAGCTACCTGCTGCAGAAATAGATAACTCTTTCTCAGGGTTGAAATGTGGTGGTGTCATTTATTCTCACAAGATAAAGTCCGACTCCCGCAAGATACAGACATCACCTGTGTAACACAAAGTCGTCTGTAAACATATGTTTTCCAGATTTCTACAAAATAAATTAACATTTTTCATCATCACAGCTCCGAAACCTGCCTCAAGAATCCATTAGGAGGTGATTAAGTACTGGATATCTAGGATGGAATTGAGAGGTGTAGCACCAGTCAACTCCGCTGTGATAGCGCAGAGATGCCGAGTTACCTCTTCAGAAAGTAGCTGGGATGGTCGGTGCTGCCATGTGCAGGGCCCAGGCCAAGGCCTTGCCCGGATCTCCAGAAATACTCCACGAGAGATTTTGCTCGGGAGGTATATGTATAACAACCGCACCAGCGTCTTCACTCTCCTGCATTTTCTAACGGCTCCGCGCTGGTGATCGCCGCTTTCTTCCCAATAAGCTGCGGCGTGCGGTACGTGTTGGCACCGACATTCAGCGATGCAATACTCAAATGGTAGATTTCGAGATTCTGAAATCTTAGGTGTACAGAGTGCCCTCCAAAGCAAGATGTCCACAACTTGGTATGCCGTAGTCAACTCATACAATGAGAATACCAACCATTTTATCGGCTGAACCTTGTCCGATGCATCTGCAAAAAAATGAGTCCCAGCATTTTCTGAGTGATAGTGTACATTTTGCTAAGTCCGCTTTGTTGGGTCAAAGCTTGATCCCTGCTTCAAAGCCGCTAGATAGGATAAGTCCCAGACTTGATGATTCCTCCTTCAAATGATTAGGGAAGTGGGTGGGTAAGACCTATTTTATTGCTAAGAGACTCGGACTCGCCCTGCTGTCCGGCGTTTGGACGTTGAACTTTAAATACAACAGCTGTTTGGCTCCAACACAGAACGCAGTTCTGCGATCACCTTCATCTTTACCTCAACCTAGGTTCGTCAATGTCACAATAAATTCAACCGCCTCACAGCCCAGAATCAGGATCGGAGGCTCGGGGGCTTGGAATCAACTGAAGTCAGGCAGGGTAAAAAAACCGAGAAAAAAGGATGCACTTACCCACTGCATTCACACAAATCCCTTGGAAGATAACTGCAAAGGATTGGCCAGTAAGAACTGCGCCGCCTCATGAGTTGTCGTTTCGCCTCACCTGTGTTGCGAGCCTACACGTGAACGTCGTGATCACCCCTTTGGTTGTCGAACAATTCACAAGTGCGGAGAGTCCTTCATGGTACAAGACCAGAGAGACAGGGTTTAGCACAGAGCGTTGAACCTTCTCTTACCTAGTATGCAACAACAGATGAGATAAGAATTGATAATCGTGGCGCCGCGTTTCATGTGTGAATCAGCCTCTCAAGCGAGTTGAAGCCGAGGTTGAATTTGACTTTTGACATCGACTATTGATCTGAGCAGTACTGGTGGCAACGAATGAAATATATACTGTTCCTGGGCTACAATATGGCCAGAATTCTACGGTGTAATGAGACAATGAGATTCCTTATAGGCTTTGGCTGCAGGCGGAGGAAATGCCCTGATCATGAGCGCACTATCTTCTCATCTGGTTAGCTAAGTTAGCTTTCCGGCCATCGGAATCGGTTCTCTGGTGTTAGTCCGATTTCAAATAGTCCCTTGTGGAGGAACAAGTAGTTGTTTCATTTCGCCAGGAACCTGTCCTGATTTTTCTCTCGTAGTTGTCCGATGGTCAGGAATGGCTCTTCAATGCAGAGCTGCTGTCTTCGGTGGATGTCTTCGTCCATGTCTTCTTCGCGTGGATCAGGTGTAACCGCGTCGCTGAGTCACTCTTCGACCCCAGCGTCTTCCCAAGTTCCTCGAGGTATTCCATCTCTGTATCATATAATTTCCGGATCAGACCCGTGTTGGGCTCGGAGGTGACGGAGGCAGTTAACTATTAAAACAACAAATAAGCTGTGCAGGAATTGACATAGAGGTCTTTAAGTATCCCGAGAACTTTGGGCTTGCCACACAGGCACTCTGGTGGATCCCAATATGGACCACGAACTTTGAAAGAAGCATGCTTTCAAGTCCAGGGGAGACTGCTTTCGTTGGGCTCCCAAGTGGGCCACTTGATGTTGATTTCTTGGAAGCCCAGAATTGACAATTTCAGCGGGGTGGAGTCTGGACCATTTACAGCCGGATTCTGGCATATTGTACCACGAGAATGGGATGTAATTACATTCAGTGCCGTTACTACTACCAGATTAATATGAGTGACGTGTTGATGCCCAACGTCAAAAGTCAAATTCAACCTCGGCCTTTGAGCGTACCCTACTGGAACGTGCTCTATATGCTCCCGTCCTAATTCAATGAACGTCGGCAAAATAATATAATACGAAGCAACAACGCAAGAATATTGTACTTACCTTCAGGTCTTCGATCCTGGATGACATTATCTGCTTTCCGGCGCTGTTCACCAGGCTGTCGAGCGCCACGAATCTATTGAGGTGAGCTGACATAGTTTTCGAGACGCATCAGGGGATGTAAGGTCGCTCAGGAAGAGCAGAATTTTTGCTGCGGAATTTTGCGTGATTTCGCACTGTATTGAATCAGCCTTTAAACCAGTCAGGCCACATTCGCAGCGATTCGATTCACTTGTCTTCCTCCTGGGGTAGATATACAACCGTAATATACGCCCCCTCGTGCGCAAAAAAGATCACTGCCACTCAGCCGATTCCCTTCCAAGCACCATGACTTAGTGCGAACAGAAACTTCAAAAACATACAACTAATCAAGACAACTCATGCTGTCGCTTCCAAAGATAATAGCTTTCTTCCCTTTCAGCTTCTTGCTTCCGAAATACTCCGTCAAACACGGCTTCCTGTTCTCGGCCCAGCATTCAACCTTTGAGTGATCGCCTGTGTTTCTCGAGGCCAGGCAGTTGCTCTTGTTTTTGTTTTGGGACCTCCACGGAAAGCTAAACGCGTAAATAGGCAACAACGGATCAACGTTCAGCGTACAGTCGTACCTTTGTACGTACGCTGAGATGGATGAATCTGGAGGACAATGGTGTGGTGATGAAGAAAGAGACTAATTAGCTCGTGGCAATTTTACACATTTTGACTGCTCGGTGTTGACGCGTTGTTGATGCGTCAAAATGAGTGGTAAGAAAATCAAAGTGACCTGACCCGACCCGACCCTGCGCGTGAATAGCACTGCCCTTAGGTGGTGTCTGGTCGGGTCAGTTTAGCACGAACCGACCCTCCCATGCCTTATATAATCTTTACCTCTTGACATACGCGTGCTCCAAGGACGGAAAACTGGCAAAGATACCCAATGGTTCATTCGTCCTGACATGCAGAGCCTCTGAAGTTGAACTTCTGCTCGCTGGAATAACCAGCCTACGCGAAATTTGATGGGGATTCGGGAAGTGCCTGTGATGAAAAGATCTGAGAAAGATGAGGATAGACATGGCAATTTGCCGGGCGGAACGGCGGTTTCGAGGGGGAAAAAATAGTCTCTATATTCGCGCTGGGAAAGGAACAATCATATGAATGAGAATGTAACGACCGTGGTGGGTAGTGGCGGCATCCGCCATATAAACTTTGCGGAAGGATCGCGGTCCCATCAATCCTCTACAGACTTGATGGCTGTTCCAAGCCTTGCTGCGTGGACTACGAATGTAATTGAATTCTATGCACTATGGGAAGAATGCTTTTGCTGCTTTCAATGGCCGAGTATATCACAATAGATGCTGAAGTTTTCATTCGGTGATAAGTGATCATTCGGCGTTCAAGTGAGGATTAGTCTGTTAGTTACCGCGGTCTGATTACCGTTACCACGCCTTATTATGTAAGCTATCCGTTTTAGGAACTCATTAACAACGCGCAAATTTTGCAAGGACGCGTTTTTTGTGCAAGAAAGATGCGTTAGCTCATCAACAACACATGTGGAACCCTTCAACCTGTTTTCTTGAGGCGAGACATGAAGCAAGTTATGCGATCGTAGGAGTTGGTGCCTCAAAGGCATGTTTCAATGCATCATTTTGGTTTGCCTATTCTGTGGGCCCACCGTTTCTCACTGCCTCTATGTTAAGGATACTAAGAGCAATATAAACCCAGTACCACGCTGTTTTAAGGCCAGAGGTGGCAAGAAACGCGTTGAACGCGTCGAGGTGTCTCGGAAGTATTTCCAAAAAGGGATGGATTATATAATAAGCCTTGGTAACGGCAGTCAGGGCGCGGTAACCAACAGACTTCAGAACGAGGTTACGAGTGGGAAGTCGGTGAAAGAGACTAAGTGAGGATCAGATCGGATGCGAACGCAATTTGCCGGTTGCCATTATTGCTCACCCCTTTGCTTTTGTCACGAACCTCCACGCCACTCGTACTTCGAGAGCTATGTTCCAACGTTCCGCAAGTGTTTCTAATCTTCTCTTGTGAAGCTATATGCCTCGCAATGGTCATCAAATGGACCACGAGGGGAAAGTTTCAGCGCGTTAGTGGTTGAGCTGGACTCGCAGCTTGCTTGGAACGCAATATTATGTACTTCGAGCATCCTCAAGACAACCAAGTCTAATTTTCAACTATGGCCCATCTGTCGTCACAGGAACACGGCAGAATCCATGCCTTCGGCGGCTCAGCCCCAAAGCAACGCGAAATTTTCAGGCCATCTAACTTTTCAATCTAGATTTTCTGGAGTCGCCGACAAAGCAAGACCTCTACCAAGTTAATATAAGTCTTAAATCATTTTTGGCACTTCTATTGTTGTGCGGGCTGTCAACGATCCTTTATTCACTACTTTTTCGTTCAGGTTACCCCAGTTCCTGAAGCTGCCGAAGCGGCTGGGCCTCTCCAGGCAGTTGATAAGGGTCTAAACCCTCTTTCAAAGCTCCAATGTCCGGAAGAAATGGAGACGTTGTCTCGCTGGCTGTCGCATTTGACTTTTTTTCACATTCCTTCCCCGTCTTTCGTCTTAGCAACCGTTTGCCGGTTGTTCTTTCTGTTCTCCCACCGCCCTGAATCACTCCCTTCATATAGACTTACCAGCGCGGCCGTCAAATCGTCACTCTCTTTCCTCACCTCGATATCAACCCAATCCCGGACCATCTCTTGCTCGCTGCTACTTTCTTGATTCGCTCTCCTATTCATCTTGAACGTCTCGATCTCACAGTTCGGTGCTCACTTGTTCTATTCAAACGCGCTCAATCTATAACTGCTGCAGAATGGTTTCGTGGAGCCAGCTCTCTTACTGCCACAACGCTGAATGCAAGTTCCGCGGCTCCTGCCGCAAGTTTTTCCCCGCTGGAACTGTCCCATCGGATGCCGTTGAGGCGTTGGGCCTGCTCTGCGTTTGCGCATGTCTCGGCGTGCAGCACTACGAATCCCCGTCCACTGCGCCTGCTCCTGATCCAGCGGCCACGGGCACCAAAGTAAGCTTTACTTTCGCCCTGACTTGAGTCTTCCTTGACCGTTCCTAGGCCAATACTTCCACGGCGCCTCTCCAAAATCCCCCCAAGTCCGGCTCGTTTGTTGACGCTGCCAAGGCCCGCCAACAGCGTCAGATGGGGCATATCAAAGAACAATCCTACGACCCTTCATCCAAGGTATGGCATTTACCCCCTTTGAAATAACTACCACATCCTAATCAATCAGATCCATGTCGAATCCTGGTCGAAGCTCGGACCACGGCCCCAATAACGCAAGTGTTCCACCAGCGCTCATGCAAACGACCAGGGGCCATCCAAACGTACTGCCTCCGCCACTGCCGTCGCCTCCGGCTCAACCAAGTCTTATCCGCCCATCAAGTTCACCTTCGTGCTGGTTGAAAAGCCCAAGACGGTTGATGAGGGCATGTATCGCATGCCAGATTCCGGAAGGTAAGAGCGTTTATGATCGCTTACATCCTCACCTGATCCTCCCTCGACAGAATGACTTCTTTGTATCGCTGTGGTCATATCAAAACGATCGAATTCCCTGCTTCTTCCACCCCAAAGGACATCAAATTTATCGTTAGCGACAAATATTCGACCCTGCCCGCTGTCCTTGAAGGTCGTGCAAGCATGTTCAACTTCATCCTTCTGTCCAAGAAGCCCATCTCTAGAGGAACTCGCCCCTTCCTTATCCCGCACAAGACCGCCGGCGAGTTCGATCTGCAAGACCTCGAATGGTATGTCGACATTTTCGCTGGAATTGCGCAGACATAATGGTCCATTAGGTCCATTCACACTCATCGACAGGAGCGGGCATATAAGCGTTGTATTTTCATCTCCTTGTCTCGTTGGTCCCCTGATTTGAAGCTTGACATTGATGACGACTCGGAGGTGGAGGTCTCGGACCTGTCTGATGACAATCCCGCTGTGCGTGCTGTTTCACCGATACTTTTCACATCTAAGTTGCGTGTTCAAACAGCATCCGTTCGTGTTCAAGGTATTTCTTCGTCTCTATCTCTTTCAATCACTAATGTCTACCAGGAGCCCCAGTCTGAGCCAATGGAGCAAGACGTCCCTGTCACTGGCAACACTGCAGATGACTGGTCTAACGAGGCACCAGGTACGCCATCCATCTTCTGTTTATTTCGTTGTTCAGCCTTGTCATGCGTAGCGCCAAAAGTCGTTCCATCTTCCATCACAGACGTTCACCGGCTGACCTTGAATCTCTCTCAGCCCAAGGCGGCTGAGGCGTGGGTACGTCCTTTGAATTTATCTCAGTTTATTTTGCTGAGCCCTCATTCAAGTGGCCGCTGATCAAGACGGATCCCTATATCCGAGCATTTGCTGCCCTTCCGGGCATTGTTCGCCTCGTGGAACGGCTTGAGTCTCGCAAGCAGAACACAGTCTGGTCGCCAGAGCTCGTGTTTGATCTCGCGGGTGATGAGCTCTTTGCCGAATTGAAGTTCATTTTGGGCTTCGGTGATCCTGAGGATGACGACTATGCCACTCGTTTTAACGACTACTTCCGACTTGGGCCACACGGTCTTCAACCCTTCATTGAGCTCTTGTATCGCCTCTATAATGCAACCGCTAACTGGCCTGGGCTCTCAGACTAGGATCTCACTCGTTTCGTGGCGATTCTCGACGGTTTTGCTACGCCCATTCAAGCCGGGATCCTTCACCTTCGAACGTCGATGCCGCGCTCGTCCTACGACCCTCCTGGTTTTTCGGAGCTTCATGAAGTTCTAGAAAATTTTCGACACAAGTTTGGGGTGCGTCTAAATATCCTCGATTCTGTTTATCTTGTTAAACGCTATCTTAGGAGGCCGAGTACTCGGACCGGCTGGTCGTGTTGGATCTGCGTGTCGGTCACGACGGTGTTGCAGCTTTCGCAACATCCCTCGAGGCCGACTTCGGCAGCACTAGCAATGCTCGTGACATTCGTACTACTAGTCTCCTCGTTGGACCCTACGGCATTGACGGCTTCGTTGAGAAAATTGTTATCCCATTTCTTGATTCGTTGTCCCCGGATGATCCATCGTATGTTCCCCTTCGCGCCCTGTTGGGTAATTTTTGTGGCGAACTCGCCACCAAAATGATGAATTTCACCAAAACCAAGGTAACGTAGTCCCCTTCTTGAGTCCGATCACTATTGACGCTTTTTCTCTTCAGTCCGAGGGCAAGAAAAAGCGTGCTGAACCGGTCAGTAATTTGATGCCTTACTTTCTCCAGATCACTGATTTTTAAGTCCCAGACGGCCGGGTCCGGGTAAAGAGACGGTGGAGGCGGGGGGGTGGGTATGAAACTCGGAGCAAGAACAAGGGCCCGGCGTCTTCCGCTTCTCAGTATACCTCTACTTCTTGAATTTCGTGTAGAGTTTCTGATGTTGTTCGCAATTAGACATAATACACCTGCTGCTGACGAGCAACCGGATCTAAGTCACGATGTGCCAAAGGCAGCGCCCACTGCTGATGAGCCGGTGGACTCTGGTCTTGCTTCTGATGACGAAACAGTTTCCTCGGGGCCGTCTCTCTACGAGTTTGAACCCAGTCAGTTGTGTAACATATCCTCACTTCATCTGTTTATCATTCCCTTAATAGCCGACACGGATCGCGAAAAATTTGCGAGATCGCAAGACGAGCGTACGGAAGATGGCCAGCCCTCACAGGGAACATCGGAACGCCCTCGTTTCCCTTATCCCGAGACCCGCCCACAGCGTGAATGCCCTCGTGAAAAGCCGGCGCCGACGACCCCCCCTCCCCTCTACGTCTCGCCCCAAGCCGCGTCCAGCATACACCGGGTCCCGTTCACGTGCGAAACCCCGCCCTCCGGTATCTGAATTGTCATCAAACCCATCTGCCAACACAACGGGGGCTGAATATCTCGCTACCATCTCTACACGTCGCAACCTCGTTGAAGAGGTTCTCACAAAGTTCCCTCACCCCCTTGACGATCGCCGACTTTTGTGGGATACCATTTCTCACCGTCCAGCGAACCGTCGCCTATGGCACATGGTTGTCCTGGTGAGCCGCCGCCTGACACAGCACTCGAAATCTAACTCATCTCAGGTTTACCACCCCGATAAAAATGTCGATATGCCGAAGGAATGGCGGGATAAGTGTGCGATAATTACTGGGATTCTGAACAACAAGTTTAACTAGGGACAATACCTCCATCGCTTGAATCGAATATATATTATTTGTACTTCTGCGCCTAGAAACTCGTTTTTTGTTTTGTCTATTGCCCCTGGAGCTGTGCGAATGTCTTCTACAGTGGTCTAACAGAGCTCTGACACTGATCAATGAGTTGGTCGAACAAAATCTCGCCCTGGATCCATCTGATGGCTCATTCGGACTTTCGAACCCCAGAAAACGATACCTTGTGGATGAAGTTGACGGTTCTAATCTAAATTTCGGAATTAAGCATGGCTTACATTGGTTTCAAACCTTTGGAAATTTAACACTGTACAACGTTGAGGGAATAATTGAGCGTAGGTGGAACACCGGAGCAACCGAAGAATGGACAAAAGTCTGGGTGCTGAGATCTCACGAGACCCAATTGAATCGTGCAACAACCATTTATTGGAGATTACGGATTCTTTCTTGAAGTCGCACTTGCTATTCCGTTCCTTCAACGCGTGCTTCGGGTTGTCCTGAATCGTTATATTCTGACGCTGGCCATTGAGCTGATAGAGTAAGATCCCGCCCCTGAATCCATCTGTGGCTCATTCTAACTTTCGAGGCCCCAGAAAATGACGCCTTGTGGTTACAGTTGACGCTTCTGATCTAAATTTCGGAACTTTAGCATGGCTTACATTGGTTTCTAGGGGAATAATCAAGCGGAGGTATACAGCGGAGCAGTTAACAGGAGTCTGGGTACTGAGATCTCACGAGACCCGAACAAACCGTGCCACAACTGATTCTTTCTTGAAGTCACACTTGGTATCCTGTTCGCTTCAATGCGCGCTTCGGGTTGTTCGGAATCGTTTGTGTTTCGCCAAGAACATCTATGGTAACATGTCTTCACCATTTTGCTTTGCCAAGATCACACTCTGAATCATGCTCTGCACCGTTATTTCCAGCCGAGATCTGCTTGAAATATTGATATTTTGGTTCCCGTTCCGATGTTGATTATCCCGTGGCAGCTCGTCAGGCAGGGAACATGTGCGTCTGTTCCGTCAAACTTCAACTTCTGACAGTAGTGGACGGCTTTGTGCGAGTATTCACTTACCTACACGTAGATAAGAGCCAGGTTCCCTTCCCCGTGTTCTGGGCTTGCTGCTCGGCACATCATTATCATCTAAATTAGATGAGAAGTTGAATCATGCACGCATACTCCGGTGGTATATTTTACCTGACGTCTTTCCGATTTCGACACCGTGATGCTTTATGCTGGATGAATTATAGTGTCATGAAGCCAATTTGCACTCGAAGCGGTCCTTGAAGCGGCAATGAAGCGGATATTTCTCAACCCGGGCCGAAGTGCGATCCATATCACTTTGGCATTGACCTGGACAACAAATAGTGACGCGTCCCCTTACTCTTGCTATGCCCCGCCAATCGCAGCCAGTACAAGACAGGGACCCCGTCCATTCTTTCCTCATCCATGCAGGAAAAATCTTGTCTGAAGTACAGTTTATCATCGACTCTATTCTGAACGTTGAGCCCGTCTCTGTGGAGCATGGTCTACGGCAATTGCACGCCATTCACTATGTTCTGACCAATATGGAGGATGAATGGCTGGCACAAAGTGAGATTGATAATCTCATTGAAACGGTTCTTACTGCCGGTCTTGCTTTGGAACAGTTCCAGAATGCGCCGGCTCCGCCTCGCAACGTCGGAACAGTAAGAGACATTTCAACCGGCGGTCGGCCTCGATATATCATCGATCTGGACCGGGCAATCGAGCTGCACGATATGGGAAACGGCTGGGACGCTGTGGCAGATGCACTAGGTGTATGTAGGCGAACGCTTTACTATCATCTCGAGCGCGCTGGGATATCTCCTGTCCGTCCGGTTTTCACAAACATCGACGATGACACATTGGATGAAAAGGTTGCAGAAATATCCCTAAAGCATCCTTTTGCTGGCGGGTCCATCGTTCTGGGCCATCTGGAGGCAGAGGATATCCATCTTCCCATTGCACATGTGCAGGAGAGTCTCCGGCGGGTCGATGCAATTGGAGTTATTGTACGGTAAGTATCTGGAATTTATGTCAGTTCCTCTTCTGATTGTTGCTGCTCAGATGGAATGGTATTATGAAACGCAGGGTTTATCGTGTGCGTGGAGCAAATGCTGTGTGGCACTTTCACGCCAATGAGAAGCTCACGCCGTGGGGCTTTTATGTGCACGGCTGCATCGATGGGTATTCGCGGCTCCTGATCTAAGGTAGGCCGCATGGACGATCCGCTCACATCACGTGAGGTGACTTTTTTGTGACCACGGTATCTTCGCTTACAGTCTTGAGCTGAATTCATTGTTTCTCAATGCTCTACTCATGCGCGTGCCCTCGAAACCTTCAAAACTTCAAAAGGAACATATAAATCTCAATTCCAAAGCAAACAAGAATTTTTTATTTTTTGGTGTATTCAAGGTATCATTTACCAACGGCAGCGCGCCGCCATTTCTGCTGCCTTCGCTGCGGCGGCTTCCTGCTCTGCCTTCTCCTTAGCCATTGCAGCCTCCAATTCAACCATCAGGTTCTCAGGAAGAACCCTATGACCGTGGTATTTCTTCCCCGCCCATGCCGCCCACTTCCCATCAAGCCCACGATGATATGCATCCATGAATCGGCGCGCCCGCCGAGCAAATCTGAAAATTAGACTCAGCACACAGTGAGTGCAATAAAAGAACACTCACTTTCGCATATCAGTTATTGTAACAGCGTCGAGAGCCTTCAACATGTTTGTCTCGACATCCTCCTCCTTTGAAGACGGTGGGTTGAGTCGATAGAGTCGTTTAGCTTTTCCCCAGCACATTTCAATGAAATTAAGCTCACAGTGGAATTTCGGGAGGAAAAAGATCTTGAAGCCGCGGTTCTCGGCCGCAATTTCAAGGAGCGAGAGGCCATTGGTGAAGTCAGGCTGGTTGTAGAGAATGCGGCGGCAACAGCATCGAGGGTTGTCAGGAGGGCAATGGAATCCTGGGCACTGTGCGTTTAGCTCCTTCACCTGGTTCTGCTCGTTGCGGTAGGTGATATCAATTCCGCGCTCCCGCAAAATGACCGCCATGCCCTTGAAAACACCAGGGCGCTCGGTGTTCGGGCCGTAATAAAATTCCTGCGGAGTACCGTCAGCAAAAAACCCATTAGCCATCTTGATTTTCGTCTTCTTCGGCTTTCCCTTCTCGTTGTAAACGACTTTACCATCCTCATTACGAAGATTAATCTCGATCCCCCAGTTCTGACCAACTGGCGGAGTCTTCTTGGGCATTTTACGAGCAGAGATTGCATCATCGGCACGCTTTAGGTGTGTGGTCGCGTTGTCGAAAACAAAGACGTGAATGTCGTCCGGATAGTCGCGTTCAAGAATATCCATCGCCTTGGCCAGCTGGGCGAGGATCTCTTCGTTACTGAAATAACCGTCGCGGTTTTTGCCGGGCCGGAATATAACCCGAGCAGACTCGAGTCCGTCCTTTGAACGAAGCCAACCGTAATCAGCAGAAACGAAATCGGCAACCATGAGCGATACCCCCTCGCCTTTCGCATATGGTGAAGGCGAGGCATCGTCTGCAACCCATTGAGATGTCCGGCGGTCATGCGCATAGAAGATGGACTCGTCGTGGAACCAAACGACGATCCGCTTTCCCGCCTCGTTAATGAGCTCCACAACGTCCTCGAGCGTGTCCATGTTGTTCCCTGTCCACGCCCGCATTCGACCCTCCATGCTGTACCAAGCCGGCAAAAATACTTCCTGCCGATATTGCACAACGTCGGCGCGCTCGTGACCGTCGACATATTGACCCTTGTGGTTCTTTACCCAACGGAATTTCAGCGCGTGCATCCAGCGCTGCGCAGTAGAGATGTGGATGGACTCGCTGATGTTGTATTTGGTTTGCACGTCGGGTCGGTTGAGAAAATCGACAATGTCGCGCGCCTGGACGTACTTCCCAATGGAGACTAAGTGCTCCTTCAACTCTTCCGCAAGCTCCGGATGAGTCTCGAGCTTTGATTTGGCCCACGTTCCAAAGGGATTAACCTGCAAGGATGAGTTAAATGAAGTATAATGAACTATTAAAATCTGAGAACGAACCGGGACTTCGCGCGCCAATATATACTTGCGTGCGCGTTCGCGAATGCCGCGCGCATGCCCATCACGACCACCTTTCCCTTTACCACGGCTAACGGCAGCTTGGATTGAAGAGGCAGTCCATTCTCTGCGGGTCTTGGACTCCTTGTCCGTGTACAAACTAAGAAAAGCTGATATTTCCTCGAGATGCTTGCGTGACCAGCCATTAATTTTCGTCGCTACCGTCCGTTTACGCTTCCCAGGTACAGAGGGGACAAAGAGAAGGAGTTTAATGGCGTCGAGAGCCTCGAGAGCCATCACTTGGGTTGGCGGTTGACGTGTCTCCCATGGGGTTCCCTGTTTGGTGGGAGGCGTGCCGTCATCGGGGTAATCTTCATCGTCGGGGGCGGGGGGCGGATCAGAATATCCATTGGAATCGTCGTCTTCCCCCTCTGGGACGTCAATTACACGAGGATCCGTCACTAGCTCCTCGAATGGGTCGCTACTGCCAGAAGATGCTCCCAGAGAATTGTGATGGCCGTGACAGCCACTATCGAATGTGTCAGACCGCTGCGAGAGGAATGGGATATCCGTGGAGATGTCAGAAGTACGAGATGACGGCCGAGAGAGCCGGGATGGTGATACGGCATTCAAGATGGACGACAGGACGCGTCGTGGGACAGATTGATGTGAAGAAGCACTGTGGCCGCTGACGTCCGAGGAGGACGCGTTTTTACGTGTGTGACGCGTCTTTTGAAGCTTCTTTGGACGTCCAACCGTCTCCGGCGCGACCTACATGGTTCAGACGCGTCAAGTTACCGCCAGAAAGTTGTGAGATGGCGCACATTTTCCTGCCCATTTAGCTGCTTCCATTTACGCTTCAACGTCTTGGCTGTGTTTGAGAACGCGTGGGGTGCCTTCTTGTTAAGATTTACAAGGTTCCCAAGCTTGCGCAGAGGCATTCCCGACGCGAAGGCGGGCTGGAGATGGCGGGAATCGCTGATTTGGCCGGTATTTGGCTAATAGCCTTGACAAACATCATTTTCTCAGAAATCGGGCCGCGCAGAGTTGTTCCATTTAGTAATAGCTACATTTCTGTGCGGACGGATTTCTTAATTAAGGTGATTATCGGAGGCCATTAAGTTTTTCGCGGAAGTAACGCTTTTGTCACGCCAGGCACGTGATGTGAGCGGATCGTCCTTGCGGCCTACCTTATCTCGCATGCTGCAACAATAAACGATCCAAGACGGTTGAGGATCTGTTTCTTGCAGCTGTTCAAATTTTTGGGTGGCCAAGTCGTACTCGGTGTGATTTCGGGAAGGAAAATAATGGTGTGGAGCGTCAAATGATAGCAAAACGGGGAGTGCTGCACCGGGCGTCACTTCGTGGTCGGTAAGCCTATATATGGATCTCGTTAATGCCACGCCATCTGATAATATGAAGCTCCACGCAGAATATCCGTATGGAACATAACTGGCGTGATGTCCGCAAGGATACACTGCAGGTTTTCCGCGAAATCTTCATGCACCTTGAGGAGGTTGGACTCCTCGATATGAACTCCCCCATCGATCGCGTTTGCCTCTACATCGTATTCCAGCCTCGTATTCAGGCTTCCCTTGATGAAACCCACACATCATGGAATCTTCACAGAATGCGCACAGAAAAACATAAATCCCCTCGTGCTATTTACGAACTCAGCCGCGAAAAGGCAATTAATCGCGGCTACTGGACTGGTGACCCAGGTGACGATCTTGCAACTGCTTCACATCCCTCATATGGCGAGGATTCCAATGCACCACTCCCCCCACTTGATGAGCTTGCCAATGATCCCGAAGCGCCTGATTACACCGAGTTCGCAGATGCCACAGCTGAGCGAGAGGCTGGCGTCTTTGTGAATGACAACGACGAGGTGGCAGAGATGAAGGCAGCCTTGGGTGACTTTGACTATCTTGCAGATGATGGTAATTGGGGTATAGATGCTTATTGTCATGCTGTTGCCCTTGCAACAGCTTATTTTTCGCTATCAGACGAAGAATGATCAAACTATGTACTTATTCATTGTTTAAAACACATTTTTCCTGCACTGTCTTGTTGCCCTGGGCAAAATCTAATTTGAAAAGTGATTGGTTGTTGGAAAGTCTAGCTTTTGAAGGAATTCAGGCATTTACTAAGTTTGAACTTGCCGCCATAGCAGGTACAAGTTGCAGCCAGATGGAGCCATAGGTATAACACAAGTTCCCTAGACTTGGTGCAAAAAATAAGATCACCCCTGAAAGTTGCAACATGAAAAACTTGTGCTCTGGTGAACATGTCTCAGTTTGAAGTTGTGTACAACTGAAGTTGTCGCACTTGAAAGTTGTAGAACATTAGATGTAAAAAATTTGAAGTTGCATCCATCCGAAGTTGTGCTGTTTTTAAGCCTAGAGGGCCAAGTTGTACATGTATCCTGACCTCCAAGATGTGAAACCTTTTTGCACACTATTATTGCCATAAAAACACGGCTTCCATCAAGATGCGCCAAATTTCGTAGTTTTCGTTCGTCAATTTCGTCATGCCTTTTGCCTCCGTCATCGTGGAAGTCGTAGGGTGTCAATCGGTTCGGGGTTCGGTTCGTGTTCGAGCTGCTCGGCGCAGAATTCGAGGTTCGGGACACGTGCTTTCGAATACGGCACGATCGGTTCGGGTTCAGTTCGGGACACGCGCTTTCGAGTACGGCGCGATCGGTTCGGGTTCGGTTCGGAGGCGCTTTCAGATACGGCGCGATCGGTGCTACTCAACGTAGACTTTCGGTTCGGTTTGTAACTCGGTTTCGGGTTATAATCAAGTTATAATGAGAGCAAAGTCAAGTGCACAGGAGGTAAGCGCAGTCGGACTCGGGGCCAAATAACCTGTGAGAATGTAGGATCCAAACGAGTGGGGGGAAAACAGAAAGTGTACATTTATTCGTGCTCTCTCGAGTCTTTATATACCCTGGAGGACAATGTACCTAAATAAATACAAATACATGATGAAGAATAATGGTATCCAAGAAGTAGAGTTTCAGGCCAGCTGAAACTACTCAACGGGCTGTGCGTTGCTATGCACAGCGTGTCCATATACGTGGACATACGTGTCGGCTTGTTTCTCCAACATGGATGGCTCGACGTCGGAAGATGGGTCGTTGTCGATGACTTCGACTACCTCATTGGCGGCCTTTTTGCCTTTGGCTCGAGAGGTTTTGGGGGGTGCAGCCTTGGACTTTGCTACGGCAGTGGGTTTGGCCATAAGGCCGGAGAACGAGAAATAAAAGGAATTTAGGGGACAGTCGCGAGTCACGCAGAAAATAATGTATAGTATTACATAACATGAGGCGGATCAAGGTAAACGGTCCCGACAACCGGAATTCGCCGAAGTTGGAACAGAAAGTTGGAGACGAAAAGTTGGAGCCAAAAGTTGGACGTCAAGTCGGGCTCTTGTGCTCGACTTGACATCCAACTCCGATTTTTGGCTTCAACTTTTGTTCCAACTTTCTGAAAGTTGGAACAAAAGTTGGAGCAAAAGTTGGGCTCAAAATCTTAATTCTGAAACCCCCTATTGGATAGCATATTTTCTGTCCTACATTTGATTGTCCCCTACTGTACTCTATTGCACTCTACGGTACGAGTTCAACTGACTCGTGTGCAGAGAACTCAGACACCACAGTAATTCAACCATGTCAATCTGAATTACCTCCCCCACACCTTGCAGTGGGCCGGAGTGAAGCGACGGCATATCTTGTATACGTACAAGATGTTCTGTCGCTTTGCTCTGGTAAAAGTGGGAGCGACAGAAAAAGGAGCTACGAGCAGTGTGTAGGTGCTAGGGAGATATAGCACTGTAGTAGATAACGATGCAAGTGGAAAGATTATCTTAGCCTGAGGAGTGAAGCTCGCAATAACCATTGGTTGCACAAAGAAAATCAGCACTGGAGATAAATAACGGTGATTCAACGTGGAGTGTTTGAGGGTTCCCAAGTAAGATTCTCAATGTAGGCTATGCGGCAGGAAAGAAACGTAGGAATTTGATGGTGATGTTCACTGGCGGAGGAGTCGATGAGATGTAGTCAGAAGACGAGCAATTTCTAGGTAGTGAAGTGATCGGAGCCCACCCAAAGATTGAGACCAGAGAGAACGAGCGCTCCGTGGCTTGAATTCATAATGAGAATTGAAAAACGAAGTTGCCGGCCAACATGGAAAATTTTTATAAGAAAATACCGCAGAATACGGGAGAAGCAACCCGGAAGAAAGCGCGACCAGGGAAAGATGGAACAGCAAACAATGTCAGTGAAGGACTTCGTTCGAGATGGCGTGCGCGATGAGGATTGCAGGGCGAAGATAATTTGCATTGTCTTACAGCCTTTGAGCAAAAGAGGAGCCTAGACCCATCCAACTTTTCGAGCGGGATCTTGCACTTCCCAGAATCGAATCAATTGATGGAACCAAGCGATGGATGAAGGTCGTAGAATGGGAAGCTTGAGTGTGTGGATTGGGTAACATCCAGCCTAGAAAGCCAGAGAGAAATTGTGAGAGAGGATCAAGATGGAAAATCAACGGGGAGTAGTCGGAAGCAGCGACAGGGGAAAAGACCTGGGCTTTTATCTGTCCCACGGCGACACCGCCGCAGTGGGAGAAATCGAGCTGGCCTGCGGCACAGTGACAACGATATCGCGGCGCAGTGTGAAAACTGCTGCCGCGAGTTTGCTGTATTTGGCTGCCTGTGGTCAGCTGAGGAACTTCATTTGAAAAGCGGACGGCAGGCGAGGAGACTGAAAGCAATTAAGCCTTATGGAGAAAGAAATTAACATATGCAGATCAATCAGCACTGCCGAACGAGCAAAATCTTAAAGAACGGTTAATTAATAGGGTGTTTCAAAGTTAAAATTTTGGCTTCGACTTCTGCCTCAACTTGTCAGAGGCAGAAGTTGAGGCAGGAAGTCGGAGTTTTTTTGCAAGTCGTGCACAAGGGCACGACTTGCAACCCCAACTTTGGCCTTAACTTCCTGCCTCAACTTGCTGCCTCAACTTCGGCTAGTTCCGGCTTTCCCTCCCGTATGACCTCCTGTCTTATGTGATATTATTGTGCCCTCTCTACTCCCGCCTCCCGTATCACCGCCTCTTTTATGCAATATCAGTGCGTCCTCCCGCCTCCCACCCCCCGTACTTATATAATTAATTATCATTATTACTGCGCCCTATCTACTCTGCCTCCCGTATTACCGCCTCTCTTATGTAATATTGGGGCGCCCTCCCGCCTCCCGTACTTATGTAATTAATTATCATTATTGCGCCCTATCTACTCCCGCCCCCCGTACTTATAATTAATTATCATCATCATTGTGCTATTATTCCTCTTTCCCAATCCGCCGGCTTGCCGACAGCCGTTCAATTGTGCCGGGCGAAAGTCGAGGCACAAAGTTGGAGGATTTGAAGTAAAAATGTGCTTAGGTGTTTCACAGTTCAAGCTCCAACTTCTGCCTCAACTTGGCTCAAGTTGAGGTCAAGTTGAGGCAGAAGTCGAGGCTGAAATTTTAACTTTGAAACACCCTAATATCCATTTCCCACCGGCATTGACCCTGATCACTGGCATCGCCCTGGATGCTGTTCATTCAATGGGCGTTGTAGGTCCACCAACCATTCACCGTCATTTCCGGTCGAATGAAACTCGGGCTGAAAGATGTGGCTGTAACGGCAAGTGGTTTTGTTGGATGGGCAGCGCTCATCATTGAAGCGTCTGGAGGGCTCTTCTTCTTTTGCTCCTCAGCGCTTCCGCTGCCGCTGTTGCTTCGTCGTCCGAGTGCATCCTTCGCTTTTAGGCTTGGAATCGAGGTAAATTGCTCCGTGGTCGCTGAGGAAACCTCGCTCACAATGTCCAAAAAACCTGCCGTCACTAAGGAGGAGGTCGCACCGGCCGGTGATTTCGTTACGAATTTTGCGGTCAATTTTGACCCAATCTGAATGATCCTGGAGTCCTTTTAAAGATAGTAGTGAGGCACAGGGCTGGAGCATAGAAATTGTTGGTTCTATGATGAATGGACTCGATAGTACTGAACATTTGATACCACTGAGTAATTCCATTTTTGCAGGTGCACTTCAGTTGTGCCTTGCATTTTGATTCTCTAGATGTCTCTGTCTATATTCAAGCTTCAAGAATCATCTTAAATCAAGTCAAGGTGATCAGAAATGACTGAGAACAAGGGGGTTTGGACTTCCAGCTCAAAACAGACTACGGAAAATTTGAAATTCGAAAATGCAATATTTTGCCACGGTTCGAAGGCGCCGTTTAACCGCTTTCGAACGCATCTAGAATCATATGAATCGGTGCAGAAGTGCGCTAGAAATTCGCACCGCAATCTGGTGGATCAAAAATGTTCTTCTTTTATCTATTTTTAGATAGTGTCATTAGTTTTGCAAACTGCTGTAATATATCTGCGCGATACCGGATATTGATATCCCTGCGACACGGGTGGCTCTCGATGGCCGAGGAGATGGCAGCAATGCTGCGTCCCGGTGCGTCGTAAACTAGTCTGTAGTTAACCGCGCGATCATGTACGGTAGCTGCGTTGTTATATACTCATCGGAGTTTGAATTCATCCAATGACCACTCAACTCTTCCACCACCTCTGTGCACAGACTTTCGGTGAGAAAGTATATCAAAATCTCAGTCTGAAGTGACCTACCTTAGTGGAATCGCAATTTTATGTCCACATTCTACCAAAACCAGCTTCTCGGTCTTTGCCGCACGCCGAGCTGTCAAAATTCGGCATTGCTTTTCTTCCACCGTCCGCCCAACTATTTGTGGAACAGGATATCCATATCGTGTTCCTCAACAGGTATGCTGAGGTAGAATATCAAAATACGCGTTCCTGAACTTGTATTTGTACCGGGAAATTTCAGTGAATTGTAGTAACATGGCCACAGATCATCGGATCGATCTTTACAACAGACTATAACAAACCGAGGTACGAGGTTCAATTGTTATAGCATCTGTTTATAAGAGACTAGTCGTAAACATTGTCGACGAAGTTGCACATAAGCGGCGTCTATGTGTGTAAACCTCTTGGCAGAATCTTACCTTCCGGCGGCCTTGTGTGTCCATTGGTATCGGCGGTCGTGGACTTGCACTGCTGGCGAGGTTTCGCAGTAGAGCGTGAATTACCGCGAATACGCAAGAATCACGCCTGGATTCTCGGAAACGAGCCGGGTGGCTGTTTATGCGAATGCTGGAGAGAAATCGGCCCAGTACTCATACAGTAGGGGACAATCAAAGTCCGCCTATTTGGGAAGCGTGGAAAAGTGGTATGTATTAGGGGACTTCACGGTAGGGCCGATTTTCCCGTTTGTGAATAAATATATTCATTATTATGGGACGAATAAAATTGTTGTTTGGGGAATAAATGCGTGATCACCCCATTTGAGTCCCAGGACAATATTATATTTCTATAGCATCAATTCCACCTGCCAGGTACACACACCTCAAAAAACACCTTAGGTGCACCATCTAATCATCTGACAGACCCCTATATCAGCTAAACAATTTGGATCAGGGAGTGTTTTTTTTTCTATTTTTTTTTTGACGGGAGGGCAGGACTGTCACAGGCAATGAGCAGGAGAGGCGGGATGACAGGCAGGAGAGTGGCGGGATGATGGGCGGAACGAGGCGGGATGAAGGGCAGGAAAGGCGGGACAACGGGCAGGGAAGGCGGAACAACGGGGCGGGGAAGGTGGGATGATGGGCAGGATGAGGCAGGATGGGGGGCAGAGCGGTCACGGGCAGCTTGCTTACTCAAGCAGGTATATATATTCCACAAAAAAATGTTTATTCCACAAACGAGATTAAATCTCGTTTGTGGAATATTTTTATTTTGTAAAAATAATGGTCCCATCACTCCATTATTTTTATTCACAAATGGAAAAATAATGCCTACCATGAAGTCCCCTATTGCTTGGGACATGCCATCCAGAGACTTGTAAACCAGTTTTTATGTGAATTGAGAGGCAAATCAAGAATTGACACGAGCGAATTTCCTGAAATCCGTGATTTTATCAAAATTTACCTCAAAATATTGAGAATTCCAGAAAAAATCGCTAAAAATATGAAAAAATCGCCAATCGACTCTTTTTGATGAGCTGGTAATGATCCCCAAAAGTCGAAGAGTTCTATCGAGCCATTAGGGTGGAAAAAATTAATTGATCTGATAGTGATGGCACTCATTTCGGCTAGAAAACAGTGGGAAAACATAAATTTACCAGAATTCTGGCCTCAGTTGGACCCTAAATGGCTCCAGAGGCGGTGCTTGAGAATTTTTGTGAGAGACAAACATAAATGGAGCTCTGGAGGCCCAAAAGGGGTATACACAATTCCGTTCAAATGGTCCAAAATATTGAGAAAATCAACGGCTTGTGGGAAAAATCTGGAAATATGTTTTTAGGCTCCTTTTTTGAAGACGAATCTGATTCTGAACTCAGAATAGCAAAAAAAAAGAGTGGTTCCCATGCTAAAAAATAGGTGGACTTTGATTGTCCCCTACTGTAGTCTCCATCACACTGAACGGATCGCGAGCCGTTCAGGCATGGACACGAGAAATTTTAACGCCAATCTGAATTGTCAAGCAGAGCAAACTCGAATGTTAGGCACCAAGTCCTGTTGTTTGATGCGAAGGGTTTGGATAACCACGAATTTAAGCGAGAGGATGAATTGAGACCCTGTGCTAATATATCAAGAAGTTAGCAGTGGCTTGACTGAATGGCTTGCGCGGCTTGGGGGAGTTTGAATTTGGCTGTGCGGGCGTGACGGACGGGGTGGCTTAACTTGTGCTCACTTAACAGTAAACCATTCCACTGTAACTAATTCTATTATATTTCCTCTGCCATGCTTCCATGCCTTTCTCCTTCATCAGCATCCTCCTACATCCATCCCTGGCCCCAGGCCACAAACTTTGTCAGCTGCAAACATGACATTGTAATCATCGAGCATGTGAGCCGTTGACTGCCTCGGGCGAGCAACTTTTCCCGTCCCCCCGGTTGAATATAACTAAGTCCCGACTCCCAGTGTCCTGCGAACTCAATCCTTTTAATGCACACCACATTTCTTCTTTTTGCTCAAACACTTCCCCAACATTCTCTGGATTAATGGGATGGAAACCATTCCCAATACCCCCACTCCCACACTACACCAATACAGTGATAATAATTCAGGCCAGTACAAGCATTTGGATCTACCCCGCAAATTGAATCTACGCTTTGAATGAGGGCGCGGAGTCGAATGGATATCTTTTTTGGACATCTTTGTGCCCATTTGTTTGCAAATTTCTCTCCACTGCTTGATTATCGACTTTACCTGTTTCCTGCACGAGTACGCTGTGTGGTCGGCCGGGCCTTTCTCTCGTGAATTCTAGCGCGTTTTGCCGGTTTTTCGTCGTCAATTTCATCGTCTTCTTTGCGCTTCGACACGGCGATCCCCGCACCTTTCTGTTCCTTCACTGGGTCAAGTTTTGCCTTTTTGGCCGGCTGCTCTGCATCGATTTTTTCGTTCTCCTTGTGCTTCAACGCGCCATTCACCATGACGGGATGGGATCTGTAGGAAGGAAGTGGGACGGCAGGCCGCGCCGAAAGATTGGGGAGTCGCCATTCTTTATCAAAAAACGGTGTAGTCGCGCTTGAAGGTCTATTTATCTAGTGGTGGCAAAGTTCGGTTCAAAAAACGGTTCGAGCCTGAACCGAACTGAACTGAACGCGGCGTTCAGGTTCAAGGTTCAGCACGTGGCTGAACCGAACGCCGCGTTCAGGTTCAGCGTTCGGCAAGGTTGAGTTTTTTCTGAACGCGTCCGAACGCGTTCGAACGCCGAACGCATCACCAGATTTATGTTCTGACTCGGCTTGTTCCTACATAGTTCCGAATTATTGGGGCGTCAGATTTGTGATCGCTGAGAAATGCCGAAATTAAGCGTGATCGCGGCCTTTATGTAACGGGCATCCGCCGCGCACCTCACCACTTCCTGTCATCAACATCTCGCTTTTCTATTGGATATTTTTATTTCTCGACATCTTCGCAACTTGGTCTCAGGCTCTCCGTCAAAGAAACCGACCCTATGCTGATCCCACTATGAGATATTTTTATTTCTCGCTTGGTCTCAGGCTCACCGTCCAAAAAACCCCACCCTATGCTGGTCCCACTATGTCAAGGCTTTAGTTTAATAAGTACTATGCTGCGGGGAAAGACGAGAACGAGGTCGAAGTGATCTCGGTTGCATCGTTCGTCAAACCCCCATCGCTGCAGCAGTACGGGAGCTCACTTCTTATGGACGCAGTAAACTCTGTCCAGCAGGCGGAACGGGCTCAGGCAGATCCTTTAGATGAGTTGAAAGGGTACTTGCCTTCGCCTCTGGAAATAACCGAAAATGTACTCCATTGGTGAGGAGCAAGTTATATCAATCATTTCGATTATTCCCTCGCTAACTGTATCTGTAGCATGTTGAAAGGGCAACTGAATAGAGGAGAAGTTGAACAAACAATTCGATAATCAGCTATGAAGAAACTACAGGTTTTTATACCTCCTCAGTGACCATAGAAGTAAACAAGAACAAGTAGAAAATTGTATGGTATGGAGAACAAAATGAACAGTGTCATCAGGGCATGGCCGAGTGATAGACAGAATGAATTCAACAATCTGGAAGACCGGTGTTTGGTGAACCGTCGCTGGGTTGACTCAATGTTTGTACTTCCAACATTTCCCCTAAAATTCGCGTCATGCTGAGTTTGCGAAGTTGTTCCTCATGCTGAGCACGTGCCAACAGCTTGGTGAAAATATCAGCAAGGTTCTCCTCCGAGTTGCAGTGGTGAACAGATACCTCATTAGAGGTAACGGCATTGCGAATGAAATGATGGCAGATGTCGATATGTTTCGAGCAGGCGCAATAGCTGGCATTAAACGTGAAGTCAATGGTGCCATGATTGTCAACAAAGATAGGAGTTGGTGTAGAAGGTGGGAGGTCAAGCTCGGTGAATAGAGAGCAGAGCCACAGATTTTTGCATGCGGTGTGTGAGAGAGCGATATATTCGGCCTCCATTGTTTACAATGCGATGGTGGCCTGCTTTTTCGATGACCATGTGACGGCTCCCCCTGCAACCATGGTGACATATCCAGAAATGGATTTTCTGTTGTCAGTTGAGTTCCCCCAGTCAGCATTTGTATATAGATGAGGCTTGGAAAAATTGGCATGCATGGAGATGCTGGAATCAGGATCTGCGGAATATCTGATACCAAGATTTGCAGTGGTGCATAGATAGCAATAAACATGTTTCATGGCAGTGAGATGCATGGGGCTGGGGTTGGAGCTGAATTGTGAAGATGTTTGGACAGCATAAGCAATGTCTGGCTGAGTGGTGATAGCAGTGTACATCAGGCCACCGACCATAGATTTATAGATCAGTTTGACATCCAAGTTTCCCAAGTTTGACATTTGGATCCATAGGAGTCGAAACGGGGTTAGCAGTATCCATGCCATGCTGTGAGGATTTTTTGGATGTAATGGGATTGGGTGATGGTGATGGTGCTATGATCACGGTCATGGTGGATTTCCATGCCCAGTAGCTGCTTCACATTGCCAAGACGCATGATCTGGAATGATGATTCAAGTTCGTCTTCTGTCTGTGTGATGAGTTCAGCTGTTGTTGTGTAAACAGACATGTCATCAACATGCACTGCAACTACTGTGATGTCAGCGCCATTGCATCGAATGCAAACACAGTGACCAGCGAGAAGACACTGGAGCCCAAATTTTTTAAAGTGGGTATCAAGGGTCTCATTCCAAATGTGACCAGATTGTTTGAGCCCATATCAAGTCTTGTGAAGGTGCAAAACATGGGAAGTGCCATCAGAAAAACCCTCCAGCTGCTTCATATAGATCTCCTCTTTGAGTTCACCATTAAGGTACGCTCCCTTGACATCCACAGTGCGCATCTCCAGGCCATAATGTGCTGCAAGCGTGAGAAGGATGTGAATCATTTCACTACGTACCACCGGAGATGAGACCTGGTCCGGGTTATAGTCCGTCCTGGGGATCTCGGTGTTACCCAAAATGATGAGGCATGCTTTGCGGCGTGTGAGGTTGCCTCTTTGTCCATCTTATTACGATAAACCCATTATTTCCTAGTGGTTTGCTTCCCTCTGGAAGCTGAGTGAGCAAGAATGTGCCAGGCTCTTTGAGCTGGTCAAGTTCATCAACCATTGCCTGGTGCCGATCATTGGCATGCAGGTGCTGTGTAGCTTGGCGGTAAGTGCTCAGTTCGATGTCCAGCGCCATATCGGCCATGTAATTATCGGGTACACAATAGTGCCATGCATCTGGACGGCTCGGGGATTGATTGGCAGGATTAAGGAGTTCACAGAATAAGAGTCGGCATTGTAAATTTTCGGTCTTTTGATGGTTGAATGGGGTTCCCGCTGCTTGCGGGGAGGCATCTGTAGAACTTTGCATGCCTTGGGCTGTGGTGCAGGCTTTGCAGGTGGCTCTGCAGGTGCTGAGGCATTTTCAGCTGCATCATCAGCTGGCGCAGTTTGATTCTGTGGAGGTAGAGGTGCGGGTATTGCCAGCAGCATTTTCATACTCAATTCTGGCTCACCACCTGACTTCCTCTCCCCCTCGAGTTTAATCGATGTGTTTGGGATGGCTGGCTGTGTGACATAGCCACCAGTGGACATTCGAAAGATGATGTTGCACAATGTGAGGACTTTACATGTCCATGGCACCTGATAGCGCCAAGTATGCGACTCTTCCGAAATGCCAACAAAACGGTACTGCTTTGATTTTGGTGCAAATTTGGATTTGATCTGTCCCTGAGTTTATACCCAACATTCCATACCAAACTCCTGTAAATTTGAGACATCTGGTTTGACACCCCAAAATGTTTCATGAGGCGTGATGTTGCCTTTAAGCAAGATGGGGGGTGATTGGTTAATGATGTAAGTGGAATACATGACCGCTTCAGGCCAGAGAAATTTGGGGAGACTGTGGGCATTAAGCATGGCGTGTGCATGCTCCGCAATTGTGTGGTTAAGGTGTTCAGCTACGCCATTTTGCTGTGGTGAATAAGGTGCCATGACCTCAATCCGGATACCCTTGGCCTGGAGACATGCATGCAGCTCCTTCGACATGTACTCGCTACCGCCATCAAAATGGAAGGCCTTGCAACGTTTGCCAGTCTATGTTTTGACAAATGCAATGTGATCTTCAATTGCCTGGTCTGCGTCTGATTTTTGCTGCATCATGGCCACATGCATAAATCGTTTAGCACCATCTGTGAATGAGATGAAATAGCGCTCACTACCTATGCCCTTTGTCCATGCCGGTCCCCATACATCAGTGAATGTCATGTCACCAATTTCATGATATTCACAGGAGGCTTTTTTAGGGAATGGTTCAACCTGGTGTTTGGCAGTAATACAACTGGTGCACTGTTCCGGGATCTCGGAGTTTGGTGCAATTTTCATGCCAGTGACCATGTTGTTTTTGGCGAGCTGTTTAACTGCTGCAGGGCTAAGATGCCCGAAGATCTGATGCCACACATCAGTGGTGCGTTTGGGCGTTGCAGCAAATGCATGGGAGGTGGATTTGGGATCTGGCTGGCCAGCTGTAACCGGCTTGACGTTGCCGAGTGCATAGACGTCGCCAATATTTTGGCAGTGCACTAATTTGGCTCCCCCTTTTGGTCGTAATCAGCGCATCAAGGGAGTTTTGGGGAGATTCAACCTGGAGGCCAGCGCAATGGAGTTTTCCCAAGGAAATGAGATTGTGCAGGGATGAGGGGAGATAAAGGACGCAATGGAGAGTGATTGTGGTAATTTAGAAATCAACAGTGAGCTGAAGTTTTGTTGATCCATAGCCCTTGGCTGGTTTGGAACCTATCCCGATAATTTGTGATCATCTAGCAGGGTCTATGAGGAGAAGATAGCCTTGTTATTGGTGATGTGGGTACTTGCCACACTATCCAATAACCACAAATCCTTTGTTAATCCACAGCACTCTGTGGCCACAAAAACAATGTCTTCCTTGTGCTTTTCCTCAGCTACATGAGCCTTGGATTATCCACCACGATTACCACGACCGTGCAATTTTTTGTTGTGCTGATAGCAGTCATAGTTCTACTGCTTCTGGTGCTCCCCCATAAGTTTGCACTCTGCTTGTCACGGCAGTTGGTGACTTGATGGCCGGGACATCCACAATGGAAGCATGGACCCTTGCAGTGATTGCTGCTAGAGCTTCCACTGTGGGCTGGTAGAGCAGTATCGTCGGAATCAGGCTTGGCACCTGGATGATTTGCCTGTTGGAGGATGCAGGCAATAATGTCGTCTGATGTTTTAATACTCGCCAAGTTAATGCCGCCAATCAAAGTGTCCCACGAGTCTGGCAAGGACGTGAGAATGGTAAGATAGGCTGCATCCATGGGCATCAAGCTCACACAGCCACTGATGCCAGGAAAGAAAACTCTGTATCAATTGAACCAGGACGAATTAAACTATTCTGTTCTGTCAATCTATTCTAATCGTATCAAAGCATATGCAGTGCAAGTTTGGGACAATTTGAGTAAGAATTGAAGGACTAGATAGCTTTTCGGTGTCCTGATCGGTGTTTTTTCTGGCGTTTTGCCACATCAGAATGACCAAAAAGCTATCTAGTCCCTCAATTCAGGATGTATTGCTCTGAAATTTAAACAGCACATTCCTTGATACACTCAGAAGAGATTCACGGAACAGAATATTTTGTTTCGAGGTGGTTCAATTTCTACAGAGTTTTCTTCGTCGCCATCAGTGGCTGTGTGAGCTTGATGAGTATGGATGCGGCCTATCTTAATGGTGAATTCCACCTCACTGGTCATGGTGCCATATTCCTCCAGTGCGCCCTTGACATTGGTGAGCTTCCAAATATGCTCCTTGATGCTTTCTCCTTCTTCAAAAGCCATGCAGAAGATCTGCTGGCAGAGTCGAATGATGTTGATTGCTCCCTTGGGTTGATAAACACTCTGGAGCTTATTCCATGCCTCGACACTGGTGGTGGCCCGTTGGATGTAGGCCATAGGTCCCTCTGCAACACGCAGGTGAATGACAGTGAGTGCCTTACACTGCTTTCTCTCCCATTGCATCAACGCTGCTATAGCAGCTGTGTCGGTTTGATTGGGAACAACAGGTTTCTCGCAGCGCAATCTGGTTATAAACTCGTCATAGTCGAGTTCTGTGAGAATATCCATGATTTTGGTACCCTAGCAGGGTTCTGGTTTAAACCACATTGTGTCCTACAATGGCCCTTGGTTTAAACCATATTGGTTCTAACCATGACTATTTGCCTATATAACTGGCCTCTGAATGTATGACTTAAACCAACACAGTTTAAACCACATGGGTTTGAACTGTGGTTCAAACCAATCTGGTTTGAGCCGTGGTTTAAACCAAACTGGTTCAAACTGCGGTTTAAACTGGTAATGTTTGAACTGTGGTTTAAACCAAAATGGTTCGAACCACAGTTTAAACCACAATGGTTTGAACCAATGTGGTTCAACCTATGGGCTGAACTCATAGTTTAGGGTTTTAACCGACTTGTAATGAAGACCAAGATTGTGATGGACTGTGTGACTTGTCACAGTCACTGGAAGTAAGAACCTATAAAAGGAAATCAGTGTCATGGCATGCAATTCTTGGAAAGGAAAACATTTGTTTGGAGGTAGAGAATGCCATGAATAGCAGATATTGCGAATATTCGCAAGTATACATTTGCAAATAACAAATACTTATATTCGTGAATGGCTGTGGCTGTGCTATTCATGCGAATGTGAATATCAGTTTTCAGGAAAGTTGATATTCACAAATATTCGCAGCTGTAATACACAGCCAAAGTTTCAATCAAGCATGGTAAATTTGGGCCTGTTTAACACATCTCCTCTCTGGAACCAGAACATCATTTACACCAACTAGATCTGTATTCATATGCAAACCAACCACTTTAGAGACATCTTTACTTTGACAACTGCTTAACAGGTTGAACACGGCAAGTGTGATGGTCAATCAAATGGTTGAACATGCAAGACAAGGGCTTGTATGAGTCTTTGACAATGTTTAAACTCACAAGATAGCATAAAAGTGCTCTCAGCAACTCATTGGTGGCTGCTAAACCCCCTAATTCTCAATGTATTTGCTGAGTATTCATATTCATGAATATTTGTGAATATTGCTGACTAAGCAACAAATACTTGCCATCAATATTCGCATGAATGCGAATATCAGTTTTGAGGCTTTGATGAATATTTGTATTCACGAATATATATTTGTGGTATTCTCTATTTGGAGGTGTGGAATCTGTTTCATACTTTACCAGCCCTTGTGCAATCCAATTGCATAGGATTCAGAAACTTGAAGAACATTTCTCCACAAATTGGGATTTTAAGTTGAGTGGGAAGAGCAGAGTCAAGAGAGTAAATGAAGGTAAACTGGAAAGAGTCAAAAGCAAATACACCAATATACATGCTCCCATGTACATGGGAGTGTATGAGAGCTATATACCCTCTTGACTACAATTTTATTGGCCTCCTTAGGTGTCAGTAAGTGATCTAGAACTTGTTTGGGGACGGTTGAATACCAAATTTGACACCTAATTGAAGTGGTACCGGCACCTCACAGTTTTGTTACTACTCTGAGGGCAATTATCCCTAAGTCCTAAAAGGAATGCTTTAGATGGATGTTGGAGAGTTTGAGGCAAAGGCTTGCATGTATTGGAGCACCACAGTTTGCATTGACAGATGGGTGGTCCATATTCTGCCAGATGCCTCCACATTTTGATTGAGCCAAAGTAAATGTGGAACAAATATGTTGAAATCTGATTCAAGATGGTAAATAGCTCTCATATGCCCCTATGTAAATGTGGAACTTTTGTGTGAAAACTCTTCCAGACAGCACAATTAACAATGGGTTAACCCACTTGCATGAAAACTCTTAATCAGATGTTTGTTTGATATGGCAATGAATTATGTTAGTTATTATGTGTCAAATGTGACATTTCTCTTTATGTTTATGAATCTTATGCAATTGGATTGCACAAGGGCTGTCAAAGTATGAAACAGTTTCACACCTCAAAACAAGTGTTTTCCATTCCAAGAATTGCAGCCCTGGCACATTCTATTGAGAGTTACTGCCCAATTCATTTGGTTCTATCTCCTTACAGCCTACCACAGTTTGCTGTCTCTTTTCTGCTGCTTGAGATCTTACAGCAGTTGTCTATCATTTTTCCCACCAAATTCCCATTAACAGCTGTGGTGTCCATTCAATTGATATCACAGATGTAAGTGCACAATGCCAAACTTCCCACCAGCTTGAGATGACATGTCCATGCCATGGCTCAGCATCTTGAGAATCTTGAACCTGCCACTTCAGAAATTAATTCACATTGGGCAGACTCTAGGGAGCTGGCTCATCTCGTGCTTTTGAACTGCTGTTGAATCAACATAATTTGGCACATGTTTGCAACACAGTGGCTTCTTGGACCTGTGGCCACATAGATGTCTGGCATTCCTTCCTACTATCAATCAGACACTGTTCCTGCCCTCTCTCTCAACCACCTACAATCATATCCTTCAAATTCCCTTGCCTCCCACTACTTTCATAGCTGGTTCAATGTTGGATCAAACCCTCAATTCTGGTTCTGGGTACCTGGATCTTCTTGATGAACAATTGCTCTAGGGTGTACTGCTACACTGTATTTCACTCAGAACCTCTTTCTGGGCATACTGTCAATAGGAATCAAAATAATATTACTCTTCCAATGCAAGCAAGCTGACTCAGGAGATTGCAGCCTCAAAGTGACATTTTTCTTCATATCATTCTTCTGGTTGGATGGGGACAGTGCCCATTCTGGAGAAGGGCGACTTACCTTTCAGCCAGGTTCGATCATTTCTTGCTTTCAGTCTTTCAATTCTGCATTTGAATGCATTGTTTATTTCATACCCTGCCACTGAAGCATAGCACAGGCATTTCTTGTTTCCTTTTATATGTTCTTACTTACAGTGACTGTAACAAGTCACACAGTCCATCACAATCTCTATCCCATAGGTTGAACAACATTGATTTAAACCAATGTGGTTTGAACCATTGTGGTTGAAACCATTTTGGATGGTTTAAACCAAGGGCCATCATAGAACATGATGCGGTTTAAACCAGAACCCTGCTGTTGCTGTCCTAGAGTATACGTAGCTTTTTTGAACGTGAATGCTTGAGTTTTGAGCATACTAGACGAGAATTTGTGGTGCTTGTTGTTCTTTGTGTCTGACATCACCCCGCTCAGAACCCGGTCTGCAATAGCCTTTTTTGGTAAGATTTTTGTATTGGTGATTCAAACTCAGATCAACTGGTCTGTCTATCGACAGGCTTGCCTTCATAGACAGACAGTCACTGGTCTAGGATGAAATCTAGCTAGAGATCTCGGGCTAATTCATATGGAATTAGTGATAAAGAGAAAGTTGCGAAAATGTTCCACATTTGGTAGCATAGGTTGATGGCAGCATTTTGTAGATCAATTCAATACTAGGGCATCTACACACCTCCCAGTGGCATAGATTTTGGTCCAAAGCTTCCTTGACACATCCTGAAGAATTTCATAGACCCAGACCTTGAATATGGACTTGATTATGACAGTATTTTCACATTGTGGCAGATCCTCCATGGTTGTGATCTTTTTCTGAGCAAAATAGACTGAGCTTCCAGAATCTGAGTCTATGAAAATTTTCAGAATGTGGAGGGGGCTCCTTGACACATCCTGAAGAATTTCATAGACCCAGACCTTGAATATGGACTTGATTATGACAGTATTTTCACATTGTGGCAGATCCTCCATGGTTGTGATCTGTTTCTGAGCAAAATAGACTGAGCTTCCAGAATCTGAGTCTATGAAATTTTTCAGAATGTGTCATGGAAGCTTTGGACCAAAATCTATGCCACTGGGAGGTGTGTAGATGCCCTAGTATTGAATTGATCTACAAAATGCTGCCATCAACCTATGGTACCAAATGTGGAACATTTTCGCAACTTTCTCTCTATCACTAATTCCGTATGAATTAGCCTGAGCTTTCTAGCTAGGTTTCATCCAAATCAGAGAAGAACTCACTGAGATACCGGTAATTCTTTGAAAACAGCCCAAGATGGAAAATTTTCCACCCGTGCCTTCGGTACTGTTATTAGCTGTAATGACACTGATGAATTTTTTATAAAGAAAAAAAAAAAAAACACCAGAAATGAAGTAAAGAGCATCATGGAACACTTTTTTTTTTTTCTTCTTAAAATTTTCAATTTAGTGCCATTAACTCTGCAAACAGCTATAAAAACCTTGAATCATCAGCATAAAGTGCAAATAAGTTATTCTAGGGCGTGGTACCGTCCCTCCTTCTCGGCCACTTTGTGGATTGCAGGCTCATTCAGGTTCAAGCCCCCTCCACATTCTGAAAATTTTCATAGACTCAGATTCTGGAAGCTCAGTCTATTTTGCTCAGAAAAAGATCACAACCATGGAGGATCTGCCACAATGTGAAAATACTGTCATAATCAAGTCCATATTCAAGGTCTGGGTCTATGAAATTCTTCAGGATGTGTCAAGGAAGCTTTGGACCAAAATCTATGCCACTGGGAGGTGTGTAGATGCCCTAGTATTGAATTGATCTACAAAATGCTGCCATCAACCTATGCTACCAAATGTGGAACATTTTCGCAACTTTCTCTTTATCACTACTTCCGTATGAATTAGCCCGAGATTTCTAGCTAGGTTTCATTCAAATCAGAGAAGAACTCATTGAGATACCGGTAATTCTTTGAAAACAGCCCAAAATGGAAAAATTTCCACCTGCGCCTTCGGTACTGTTATTAGCTGTAATACGGATGAGTGTCATAAAATTTGCAAAGAGTTGTAACGATTCCACGAGTCGTTTTGAGATATCTGGGTAGATAAGATATCGTCTGTATCAAAATAACTCGGGCTGGCAGCCCCCGATCCACTACTAAATGTCTCTCCCTGCACAGGGCCGAAATTTGAAAATTGTCCCGAGAATTGACTGTGTTCACTTGGGGATGTCCAGTAGAGGGTTGTCTCAACGCGGTCGAGGGTTTTCTCGACACGATCGAGGACTGACTCCACACGGTCGAGTCGTTGACTCAGGCACATAATCAATGCACACACGGGGTCTGTAATGACAGTGACAATATTGTTAATCCATGCAATACGTTCAGGTATTGATTACATACCTGGGATTTTGACGTTTTTTGCGACGGTCGAGGATCGCGGCATCCGAGGCCGAAGTTCTTGAGGTATACACTCCTGTCTCACTTTACTACAGCACAAACTATGTCTTATCGTAAACGCTAGACTGGTGTCTGCTTACTGGCAGTTCCCGCACGGGCTTTCGCGATCGCATTTTAACTTTTGCTTCCTACATTGCGTACAGGCCTGTCTCATGCTCAATGATTTCCAAAAAAAAATTCAAGGATGCTTACCATCTTTCCAGCCCGCCTTCCTTCCACTGATCTGGGCTGAGCCTGAACTTTGGGCATAATTTGAAGGGATGTCTGCGGGCGAAGCAACCTGCTATAATTTATCCTCAGCGTTATTTGTATTCAAAGGTACAGCTTCTCCTTCATTTTCGGACCCACAAGATTTACGATCATGCATCAGAACCCTTCATGTGCAAGCCAAGTCCGAGCGGTGTTCGGAACTTGGTATGCATTCCCCGGGGCCGTTTCTCCACAAAGGAGCATCCATTTCAGGAGGACTGAATGCGTCTCCCACGATTACTACAGCAAGAATGTATTGCACCCAGGGCCAGGAGACAACCCTCCACAACCAAAAAATGGAATATATCGATCAATCTAGATATCGCATGGACTCACCCCACAGTGGGGCGAAGCACAGATCCAGATTCCATTCATTAAGGGTGGTATAGTGTAGGCGGAAAATATACGTTCACATTACATTTGGAGTCAGGTATCATGGCGCTATTGACGAATGATTCGCACGGGTCGTTGTACTTTGCTGTAGGGTGTAGTATTCAAGAAGCAAATGAACTCGTGGGTGAAGGGCAGCTTACAAAAGTAGCTGGGACAGCACAAAAAGTTTATTGGAAACGAGGAAGAGCCGTTGAGGCCCACCTATCAAAGAAATGCAAGCCGGCGCCAACACTGAACATCACAATTTGCAGGGTAGCCAGCGTGAAAAAGGCAATAACTATCTCCGCAGATCCTGGTAACGGAGAGTTCGAGATTCATTGCCGTGGATTGCATCGCAACACTGGCGCGTTCCAAGTCGACGGCAGCGTCGCGTGTGAAGAGATGCGTTGGAGGACCAGTTTAGGCTGGACCCCGACGAGGAAATGAGGAAGAGATGCCGATCGCTTTCGCTGTGAGCAGATGGCCCCGCGGATGTACTACCATGAGTACAATATTTCTAGATGAAGAGAGGGGGGGTCTGGCCATTTACTCCACAGCGGACCGAAGTTGACCGTTCGGACTCAGTTTTACTCCGGGCCCCAAAAAGACCGATTTTTTCCCCAGTTTTACTCCATTCTGTACCGACCTAAGAGAGTAGCCGGGTGCCTAGCCTTATGCTGAACCACGCCATCACACACCCGGAATACGCCGGATGAGCGATCTCCCGTCCGATCTCGCTCCCGTTTGGAGGAATCCGGCTATAACATGATGAGATACGAGTTGAAAAATATTGTAGCATCCGTTTATAGATGCACAGCGTTTCTTGGTCACTGACAGCACGCTGGAACGGCCAAGGCTTGGGAAGGGCTGCAGTGCAAGAGGTGAGCATGCGCCATTCCGGCAATTAGCCTTGTCACCGTTTTCGCAACTCACTGATAAGTGTTTGAGCATGCATTCTTCGATAGAAAAGCCCCTCTGGGCTAAACCGATTAGGTTTGATTGTTCCGCACATCGACGCTCATGGACCCACAAAGAGTATTTTATCCAGGGTTTCGCACGGGTCCACCCGCACCCGGACCCGCTAATATTGTACCCGACCAACCCGCGGGTCTCAAACCCGTACGGGTCACCCGCGGGTGCGGCATTACCCGCGGTACGTCAAACCCGTCGGGTCAACCCGCGGTATCCAACCGAAAAACAAAGTGAGAAGTGTAGATCTTGTGGCTGTCTGAGGTACAAAACATGTACTACGTTAGTCCGAGATCTCAATAATTTCTCTTCCTCTACTTCTGTATGTTTACGCTTCCAGGAAGTGCACGCCGCAATCAGATACTGAATTTAAATCAGTTGCTAAAGCCCCAAGACTGGACCGAGTTGAAGGGGAAGGAGAGTTGCTCGTGATGCAGTAGTGGGGAAGAGTTCATACTTTACACCTCAAATACCAGGTCATGCTCGAACCATCTAATGTTCACGAGCCTGAGTGAGCTGCCGGCTCAGAAGGAAACAAATATATTCGAGTGAATGAGAGCAAGAATAATAGAAAGGAAGATACAGTCAATCCACGGTCCTTGCGTTTTCCGCGGTCCTTGCATTTGCACATAACACACCAAGGATCTGTGAAATAGCTCATCTGAGCAATATCATATCCTCTATGGCTACCCAAAACACTTCCCAGAACATGAGGACAGCCAACCATAGGGCCAAAAGCCCATGACAGCCCAAAACATTATTTATATTTGTGTGGCGAAATGATCCACGGACCTTGCATCACAATTATTGCCCTGGCCTGGCAGAATGGCTTCTAACCTCAAAATTGTGTAGGGTAAATATCACGGGGATGAAGCCAAAGGACGTATCTGCATCTTATTTTGAGTATATTCATTCATAATTTGTCTTGAACAGGTGGAAACAAAAAGTTGATGCAAGGACCGTGGATTGACTGTAACTGGAATTTTCATGTTCTGATATAGACAAAGTGTTGGTACTGGCGGCGGCAATGCATGTGCCCAACACAAAGATCGCCATCCACAATGCTCCAGAAATGAGCATAAATGATCAAAGAAGTGTAGTTGGAATTTTTTACCTTCTGAAGACTCAGTATTCGGTATGAGGTCGAAGAATATGTCAAATTTCAAGATCGCTGTCTCATATCTGGGCCACGGTTCGGAAGATATAATTGCTTGAAATTTTAAATCGGAAACTTCCGAAAATCCGCGGGTCCACGGTATTGTAACGGGTTGAAATTCTCAACCCGTACCCGAACCCGGCGGACCCGCGGGTCCAAACCCGCGCGGGGACCCGGTACCCATGCGGAACCCTAACTTTATCTATAAATTTCTCACCGGTCCCCGCGTTCTGGGGGTCCTCAACGGGGTCAAATCTGAACCCACTTTTCGGCAAATCATCTGGTCTTTCGAGTGTCTTATTGGCATCATTTTCGACGCTTCCAACTGCGCTGCCTGAAATGCAAGTTTCTCTGCATCCTAGGAGATGTGGACCAAGGAGCTGGTCATCATTAGTTTCCGCAGTACCGCCCTCTTCACCCGGAGGCTCGATCAACCGATCATACTTTATCATTACATCGCTAATATCTATACATGTCCTCGCCTGCACCGTTCTTATCATACTACCACCACTCGTGGCATTGCGGAGTCTGCCGCCGGGGGTGTTTTTGGATGACAATTGAGCCGCATAGACCCCTCACCTTGAAGTCTCTGATTTGAATCTCCTCATTTTTGCCTCGCACCAATAGTAGCGGAATGGTGCACTACCTCTACATTCCATTCTAATGATTCTTAATCTATCACGTTGTTCCCACCGCTCTTTTTCTCGTTTTCACAGGCTACAGATGAAAAAAAGGGGTGAAAATGAACCTGAACCCATTAAAATTACCACCGTTTTAAACATAGGCAGTTGGAGCCTGAGTGGTGCTCGTTAATTTATGCCTGCTGCCGTTTGCAGCAGCGTCATTGGATAAGCTTGGATACGCTCGGCTAATCCTCATCGTGCCTCGCTCGTTGGCTTTTGGCCTGCATTCTCAAAGATTCATCACAGAAGGACCAAGATGAATCGCCTGAACGTACAGCACTGATAACCGCATTGGCCTTCAACAACAAGCCGGTGGAGGCCACCTGTTGACGCTGGCTTTTGCCAGGAATCTCACGGATTTCCCAAGGAATCTAACGGATTTCACTTGTCTTCCCTATATTCCATTAGTTCGTAGCCCTTGCATTGGCACTCACCTAGTCTGAAGCTAAGCGCGCAATCGTGCATATGTGGCCTGCTTATTACAAATCATCGAAGATTGAATTTGATCCTAGGACCATTTGACACTCCCAGTGGCCTTTTCCACTAAATTCAAGAGGGAGCAAGTATTCAAACTCATTCCTTGAACAAACTGTCTTTTCAGAATGGCACTTCTCGCTCTCTTTGCCCCAAAGCCGAAATTGCGGCTTTTCCCGGGTGCCCAACCATCCAAATACGGCATCGGCGTTCGTCAACCCTACCGCCACAAGTTCGCTGAATAACTTGCTCGTTTAGAGTTCCTGAGAGCTAATCTCACCATAACTTGTCAAAAAAACGCTCTAGAATGCCCATTGGCGTGTTAAAAAAATTATGATTTGTAAGAAGCAGGCCAGTGATCAACCGATCGATGTTTTCAACAGATTACAACATGCGAGGTACGCATCATTGTTGTAGCGTCTGTCTACGAGAGACTAGCTCTCACCACATCCCAATGGCAAGTGAGTTTGAAACCAGTGATGGCCGCCTCCTCCGACTGCCGTTGGCACGGGAGGGAACGCTGACGGCTGATTGGAATGAGAACAATGTAGCGGAATCGATGATCAGTTGTAGAAGGACTGGAGGGATCCTATGAGTTCGAACTGCGGCCGAACTATCTGGCCTTTTAGGCACAATTGGGGGCATAAAGTCCTCTCCATTTGGCAGTTGAATTCTTGTTAATATCAAAGAAACCGACTGGAATACTTTTGCAAGCAGGTCGGGGTCCGGGTTCAGGTCCGAGCTCGGTTTCGGAAGTTGCAGTCCGAAATTTATATACTCAATGTCTATAGCATAACTAGCCATCTCTTCGGATATGTCAGGCAAATTATTTTTGAAGACAACGAGCAAGCCCAACGCGGACAGAAAGACATTCACCAACTTGGTGTATCTTATACGCGGCACACAGACCCAGTCCCCCGTTTGCTCGTTCCAGTCCCAGTCGTTTGTTACTGCAGAGTGGTGGGATCTAGGTGTCGTAATCAAGTCTGGATACATAGGATTCGACAATGGGTCCCTAGAGAAACTCACCATTAAAAATTTTGGGTTTGAGGTACGATCTAATTTACAGCTATGTTGTCGGTTCTGATTTGCTGCGTCTAGGGTAGTCCAGAGCGCCAAACGATACTCTGGCCTAGTGAGTGGTCAATCACCCATGTTGCTTGTTCAAGCGGGGTCCTTCTTTTTACAACGCGATTGCGGGGGATTGGAGATCCTGGTTCGCAATGATTGGTCTTGAAAACGAAAGGATCGTCTGACACCTTTGAAATGATCCAATTGATCGATATATGGCTCAAAACAAGGTCGTACTGAAGCCGATGTTTCAAATGTTACTGAATTTTTCATAGGACTCCCTGGAGTGATCTTCATACGGCTGCCTTTGGCCCTGAGAATCTAGAGGACGATGAGCTGACTGAGAATGAAGAAATGGACGAATAACACCTTCCGAATGTAGTATATCTGTCTGCTGCAGCCTGTCAAGACTGGAACGAAGACTTACATAAAGGCATACGTGGCTGTTTTGGAATCGACTAAGTTTTTCAACATGCGAGGGCCGTCTTTTAGTGTATGGCGCATCCCTCATATCACTCGCACGATGAGGACATTGGAACAGGACTCTCTCCGCCTTTAGTCTTGCACGGCTGGTTGGTTTGTCACCGCAGTATATAGATGCGTTAAGCGCAGGGAGAGGTGTAGAGAGGAGTTGGAACCTGCCTGAGAAAGCCGAATAAGAATTTGGCTCAGTAGAACCAGAATCTGACTTGAAGCAACGAGAAAGTCCGTTCCTAATGTTGTCCAGAGAACATAACAGATGATCTTGCAAATAATGCACATATACCTGACTGATACTGGGTCAGGCGTTTACTGGTGGCGCGATCTGCACCCAGATCAGCATCGACACTCAGAATCGGACAAGCTAATGTTCGGAGTGGTGTGCTGAAAATCAAGCAAGGATGTAACGCGAACAAATCTCAGTGGATACCTCGACAAGGCCGGGTATGAAGGTAGTCATTTTATGACCGGAGCATGTACATGGATTATGGACTCACACTGAAAGCTTAAAGCGGATGCGGAGAACACGAATGCAGAGTGAACACCTCACCCGTAGTGTAACGCAAAGATTGGGGCAGAAATGACTGAAAGCGTGAGAATTCCCGTGCGCAAGCAACACCGGGGGCAAACCCCATGGAAGTACAATTTTGACTTCCGGAAGAGAAGGCACCTAGAAGGCACCACGGAAGGCACAAGGAAGTATCACTGGAAGCACCCAGGAAGGTGCGTGAGCAGGCCACACCCAATCCACGAGGTGTCCGGCACATGGCCTGGAGCTCCTTGGGAGCATTCTTTCTTGCGGCCGCTAAACCTGGATGGGCGCCTACCTTTGTGTGCATTGGGTTGACCCTGTTGTGGCCCTATTTACTTTCATACTGCTGTGGTGCTTCCTGCACGCCTTCCAAAGGTGCTTCCATGGTGCTTCCGTGGTGCATGCCGGTAACCTTCTCTTCCAGAAGGTCACAGCGTACTTCCACGAGGCTTGACCCCAGTGCAAGGTAAGCGCGGTACCGCCGTACTCACGCTGCCCTTGTATGGTGCGCTCCGCTTAGTCACCACCTCGTTTGCACTACTGCCAAATCGGCCGGAGGCCGAAATCTTCTTTATTGTGGACAACTTTTGGCCTAGTTCAATTCAGGAAGTCTATGTAGATATATTTTTCGTAATTCATGGACCGCAAATCGCATTTTACGTCCTGCTTCTTCCGCGCCAATCGTGATCTTTCGCATGCCCCCACAAAAAAATCTCAGTGCCTGGCAGCGGCGCGGGCTCGCGCTAAATGGCATCCAGCAAAATCTTTTGTGCAAGCCGACAATGCCATCGATGCAACCATTGATGGTAATGCTGAAGAAAGCATGCTGGTTGATAGCACACCCAATAACTTCCACACTGAAATTTTTTTGGTGGGGGACCCAGATACGAAAATCGCGTCACCTACACGTGCCTACTGCACCCTTCAAAGCACGAGCTACACATCTCAGGGAATAGATACACCACCAAAGCTCCTCCATGTATGATACCGGGTCCAGGAAATGTAGTACAGACTCATAACAACCGTTTTCCGCTCACGACTTGTGACACAGCCACAAATTTCCGTTTTTGGCATGTTTGGATTTTTCGCGCTAGTTGATGATTGGTATAGGGCTTTTTTGAGTGAATAGGATTTCTGATGATCCCGATAGGAGTACTCTGAAAAAAACCTAGATCAGTAACATGCAAACCGAGCTTATAATCCTGTAGTTTTCGCATCTGGGTCTTTTTCAGATCCAGGTTTCAACTCTGTACATCCGAGAAACACCAAGCCAGAGAACGGCCGGAGAACGCCAAACTGGGATAACCGATATCACAGAGTGTCGATCCCAAGTGCGCACCAAATTGCCAGCGTATCCAAGAGTTGTCAATGCCGAGATCCCCCAGCGTGTGTCGGGACAGCTCAGGAGGGCAGACGACATCCAAATCCAAAGATATATACTGTCTGCATCCAGATGAGGAATGGACCGGACAAGGAAGTCCCGCGGGACCACAATGAGGAGCGTACAGGGCCTGGGCAAGCAGAGGAAGAAATTGGAGTGAGGTCGAGTGCGTCGTCCGATGCCTACCACATGGAAAAAATCTATAATACTTTCGGTCCGAGTTTCAATCGACCGGAAATGAAAGTGAGTCTGTTGGTGGACCCACAACACCCATTGCATAAATAGCATTCAGGGCGATGCCGGTGATCAGGGTCAAAGCCGGTGATATACAGACATGCCTTGGCGTGTTCGGGTCGCGTTCCATTTCACTAGGGCTCCATTTACCCGGAAATGGCGGTGACTCGGGGTGATGAATTGAAATGGAAACTGAGATGGTTGGTGGACCACAACGTCCATTGAATCCGAATGCAGCCTTCACTAGCCGAAATCTCGTCGGGGACTTCTCCCTCAAGAAGTTGTGAAGAGCATACATAGCTGTAGCGTAGAAATGTACAGTATAGTAGGGTTCCTTGGATAGTGAGACATCCTTGGGTATTTTTTTTTTTGAAAACTCCCCAGCATCCTCCGAGGTCGAAATTCTTATCTCCTGTACATTATGCACTCTAACCCTGTCTACCGAATAAATTTCAGGTCCAGAGGCGCATTGGCGCTTAAAGGGGAGGACATTTGGTATAACTCGCTACCCAGTCAAGCCATCAATCACTTTCCTTCTCATCAATTGTGTATTAATCTGACCACCATTGGCCTCAACTATTTTCCTGATGAAAATTCAACCTCTTGGCTACAAACTTCCCTAAAAAAAGTCGGGGAATTCGACCGAGATTGATGCGTCTGGCTGCGAAAGGCGTGACACCTCTGTTGGCACGTGATATGTTTATTGACACGTCATCATTCATCTTTCTGACCACGCCTATGAACCAACACAACGCTGGCCGGCTCATATCTCGCACTAAACCGGAACCCGACCGTGTTCAAGGGTCCCGAGAATAGGCGCCAAAAGGCAACCGAAAATAGCCGATGGATCTGAATGATGTGTGATGTCACGCTATCCAAGGAACCCGATGTGTGACTGATCGACTGTCGAGAGTAACTTTTTTAATCTGGCTACATTTTACCAACTGAATTCATGAAATTCTGCAACCTGGCTCACTATATGTTCTAGTATCTACAAACTTAAATTCAGATTTTATCTCTTTGCATTGAGGACTTCGCAGTAGAAATATCAAAGTGGGTATCCAAGGAACCCTACTATACTGTACCTTCGGTCGATTTCTTGAATGATTTCGTGACATTAGAGCTCTGGTCTGTTCACGTCTGAGACGGGTCGACGGACCATAGAAACGGTTCCCATTCTGTCTGTCAAGGGCATCTCCTTACACCTTTAACAAACAGGCAGAAACGCGTGTTGAACAGGCAAGCACAGAGGTCTGAAGTCCAAAGTAAGAAACTCTGTTAGGTTGACTGTGAAGTGCTACTTGCCTGAAGTCCAAAGTAAGAAACTGAGGACTCAGGATGATGCTAGCCTACTTATATAGCTACAGGAACAATAAGACTACCTAGAACAATAAGAACAATAAAGACAATATAACAATAAGATGTGTATCAACACAATAAGAACAATAGAGACAATAAGATCGATGTCAAGACAATAAGATCAGTATCAGTACAATAATAGTCCGATGTAAAAGCAGATCATGATAAGATCAGAACCGGATCAGATGCGATCTGATAAGATCAAAGATGATCCCAGATGCGAGAATGGCACAGTCCAAATACAGAATCCAACACTCCCCTGGGACGAGAGCAGTCTCGCCTAGCTCCCCTGTAATCCTATCAGAGAACGCAACTTGTCCACAGCTGGACGAGGCAGCGCCTTGGTCAGGATGTCTGCAAGCTGCTCTTGAGTTGGTACATAGACCACACCAATAGAACCCCTAGCAACTTCATCTCGAAGCCAGTAATGAGCAAGGTCAAGGTGTTTCATGCGACCATGATGCTCAGGGTTTTTGGTGACTCGAATTGCAGATTGATTGTCCATGAGAAGTGGGGAAGCCTTAGACACTCCATAGCCCAATTCTGAGAGCAGGTTGCGAATCCACTTGATCTCTTTTCCAGCTTCCACAGCGGCAATATATTCAGCCTCAGTGGTGGAAAGAGAGACAGTAGATTGCAACTTGCTCTTCCAGCTCACTGGACCGCTATTCATCATCACCAGATAACCTCCAGTGCTTTTCCCAGTGTCTAGACAGCCACTGCGATCAGCATCAGAGTAAGTGATAAATGGATCAGATGAAGGCAAAGATTTGCGGAAGGAAATGCGGTAATCAAGCGTGCCCTTGATGTAACAGAACAAATGCTTGACCGCTTTCCAGTGCGCTTCACCAGGATTGGAATTGAACCGTACAAGCAAACCAACTGCGTGGGAGATATCTGGACATGTTTGGGTAGCCAGATAGATCAGAGAACCAACGGCAGACATATAGATGCCACCATACTTCTTGGCCTCTTCTTCTGTCTTGGCACCCATCTCCTTGGTCAGAACAAGACCAGGGAGCATTGGAGTGGATACAGGTTGGCAATCACTCATGTTGAACTGCTCAAGCATGTTCACAGCATATTGACGCTGCGATAGATTGATGTCTCCAGTTGTGGAGTCACGCTCAATCTTGATACCCAACAGCCACTCTGTGGGACCAAGATCCTTGACTTTGAATGAAGAGCCAAGTTGAGCAATGACCCTGTCAATATCGGCATCCTCTTTGGCAGAGATCATACCATCATCAACATAAATTGGAAGGATGATGTGCACATTGCCATCAGAGAAGATATAGCAAGAGCGATCAGACTGGAGACAACGAAAACCCATAGAAATGAGCTTTGCACTCAGCTTCTTGTTCCACTGACGACCAGCCTGCTTGAGCCCATAGATGGACCTGCGCAGTTTAAGAAGCTGGCCATGCTCTCCCTGTGGAAATCCCTCAGGCTGAGTCATATAGACATCCTCCTCAAGATCTCCATTGAGATAAGCAGAGGAGAAGTCAATGGAACGAAGCTTGAGATCATGCTGAGCAGCCAAAGCAAGAATGATGCGGAGTGTTGCAGGTTTGAATGTGGGGGAAAAGATCTCGTTGTAGTCAATGCCATGGCGCTGTCCACGACCATCAGCAACGAGACGAGCTTTATAGCGCTCGATAGACCCATCAGACTTGTGCTTTATGACAAAGACCCACTGCGAGCAAATTGGCTTCACAGCAGGAGGTGCATCAACAACATCCCAAGTGCAGTTCTCTAGAAGAGAGTTAATCTCAGATACTGCTGCTTCTTCCCAAAGATGAGCATCTGCTCGCCGTAGTGCCTCATGATAAGTGCGGGGATTGCCAGATTGCACAGCAGCATGAGCTAACTGCACATAAGCATAATTTGTCGCCTGGAGATGAGGATTGGTTGGATCGCCTTCATGAGCAATAATGAGTGCACTGCCAGGTTGCAGAATCAACTCATCATCACTATTCTCAGGCTCTGGAGATGCAGGGGCCTGCTGAAGTGGAATTGCAACAGACTCCCCGCCAATCCTTAGGAGGTTGGTGCTGTGTGGTTTGGCCATGGAAGCGGCAACGTGCAGCAATACCAATAGGTGAAGGAGGAGGAGACTGCTCAAGTGGCAGTTGCTCAGGAGGCAAATCAGGTGAATGAGGGCGAGTAGATGTTAGTGAATGTGGAGGGGAGAGAGAATTTTGGAGATTGGGAGTTGGAGCATGGGATGCATGATGAGCACCAGAATTGTCCTCATCATCTCCCCCGTCATCACGCACCACTGGCAGAGTAACAGGAGGAAGATCAACAAAGGGAGATGTCGGAGCCCCAGGACATTGCCTCATTAATATGGGCTTGTTCCCAGGAAAGTAGCGCTCATCAAAGACAGCGCGCTCCGATGTGACCATCCTTCTAGTCACAGGGTTGTAGAACAACCACCCCTTATATTCAGTGGGATATCCCACGAATATGCACTTCTGGAAATGGCACCCAGAAGCATCTTGTTTGTCCTTTTGCACATGCACATAGGCAAGGCAACCCCACACACGAAGGTGTGACACATCTGGCTTCTGCTTGAACCAAAGCTCATGGGGAGTAGTATTCTCCGGAATATGAGCTGAGGGATGCATATTAGCAACATGAATGTAGGCAGACACTGCAAGCCCTTTGAAAGATGCAGGCAGGTTTGCTTCATGAAGCATGGCCGTTGCATGTTCATCAACAGTGCGATTAGCACGTTCTGCTGTCCCATTCTGTTGCAGTCTATTCCTCGTTGAATGACGGCGCACAATGCCCTCAGAGACAAGATAGTTCTCAAACTCTTTAGACATGTACTCTCCACCTTCATCATCTTGAAGCGCCTTGATTTTGCATCCAAAATGATTCTCAGCATAAGCTTTGAAGATTTTGAATGCATTAAATGTACCACTCTTTGCGTTTCATGTGCAAAGCCATCTTAAACGCTGTGTGATCATCAACAAAGAGAACATGATATCTCCACCCCTCTCAGGTGTAGACTTTGTATTCCTTCAGATCAGAGTGTATCAGATCAAGAGGCGCTTCAGCACGATGTCCAGTAGAAGGAAAAGGAGCCGCATTCAGCTTGCCAGCAAGACATGGCTCACAGATTGGATCTGATTTCCGATTTGAAGCAAGCTTCGCACCAGTTACCAGCTTCTTGCTCAAGATCTTTTGAGTGTCAGAATGATGACCAAGTCGACGATGCAACAGGTCTAGATCAAGAGGCAAAGTTCCAACTGCAGATAAAGCTGAATCAGAATTGGGAGCACATTCTCTCACAAATGCCTGGTTCCTCTCATCAATGTCCGCTTCAAATAACAGGTCTCCATCTCGACTGAAAGAGATTGTGTTTTCTTTCATGAGAATAGAATAGCCATGAATGCGAGACAAATATGTAGTAGAGATGAGATTATGAGATAAAAGTGGAACATAAAGGACATTTGTAAGGATAATGTGCCGGCTATGACGTCCGTGTATCAGTGGCTTAAGCAAAGCATCTCCTATCAACTCCGAGTAAACTACAACTCCATTTGCGACTTGGATTGGAACCCTGTGTGGTTTGGCATTCAACAAACGCTCACAACGAGGTGTCATGTGCGAAGTGGTGCCTGAGTCTGAATTCCATCTTTCATCAGCAAGAGATGTAGCAGAAGTGAGGAAAACACTTGCATTAGAGGCAACTTGGGACAAAGCTGCTGCACCCTTGTTGTTGGGCCTTTTGACACCAATCATGTCCAAGAACTTGAAGCACATGAACAGAGTGTGGCCAGGCTTGCTGCATCCAGGGTAAACAACAGGCAACTGGGCAGGGGGTGCAGCTGCAAGAGCAACAGCAGGTGACGAGGGTGGAGGAGACAGTGGAGCTGCAGCCATTGCAAGACCAGACAATGGGCTAATCTGGCTGGTGTCTCCTTCCTGATGGGCAGTCCAAAATGCCTGATAATTGGCATAGGCAACCTCAATGTCTGAGACTTTGAGATCGCCAGAGGACTGCTCAAACGGTGCTTTGAGAACAGAAAACTGTCCCTCATCAGGAAGAGCCATGAGAAGAACCACAGCTTGTAGTTCCTCATCTGCCTTTTTGAGATCAAAGTCCGTAGGACGAGACCCAGTAAGGAGGCGCATAGCAGCAGAGACACAACCTGTGAGAGACAGAAGAGTCTCATCCTCCCTGAGACGAATGGAGGTGAGAGTTCTGTAGGCATTGAAGCGAGCTCCTGCCTTCCTTGGAGCAAAAAGCTCAATCAAGGCATCCCACATAGCTTTAGGATCGTCCTCATGCTGCTGGACAAGAGGCTTGACATCTGGGCCAAGCATGGACCACAAAATGCCAGAACACTTGTCCCTGCTTGCTGCATCCTCTGGAGATGAAGATGCAGCTATGCAGTGGCCAAACACCTCTTTGCAACGCAATTTGGCTTTAGCATCACTCTGCCAAGCAGAGAACACTGTGTCCTTGGTAAGGACTGGGAGGACAGAGTCTGCAGAGACAGACTTAACAAAAGGGGAATGCGCAGAGAGATGGGATGATAAGCTAGAACCAAATCCCAGAAACGACAAATGGTGCCCTCAGGAGCGTGGAAGAAGATGTAGGTAATGTAGGTAGGTAGGTAATGTTAAAGCTAATGCTACTGGACACCCAGTTGTAAGGCACTTGGGCCCTATCCCCAGAATCAACGGATTGACTACCGTTTGTTTTAACTGGTGGATCAAAGACTACCTCTCAAAGAGGATTTGTCCCAACAGTTGGTGGTGCCCCCTAAATACAAAGCTTACACACGCTATAAGGGCAAGTAGATGGTGGAAAATGCGCAGAAGGATGAGGATCTCAAGATAAGACTCAGGAGATGTTCAGAGGGCGGGGCCCATAACCTGTTGAACAGGCAAGCACAGAGGTCTGAAGTCCAAAGTAAGAAACTCTGTTAGGTTGACTGTGAAGTGCTACTTGCCTGAAGTCCAAAGTAAGAAACTGAGGACTCAGGACGATGCTAGCCTACTTATATAGCTACAGGAACAATAAGACTACCTAGAACAATAAGAACAATAAAGACAATATAACAATAAGATGTGTATCAACACAATAAGAACAATAGAGACAATAAGATCGATGTCAAGACAATAAGATCAGTATCAGTACAATAATAGTCCGATGTAAAAGCAGATCATGATAAGATCAGAACCGGATCAGATGCGATCTGATAAGATCAAAGATGATCCCAGATGCGAGAATGGCACAGTCCAAATACAGAATCCAACAACGCATTGGTCACTACCTCGCTCTCTGTTATCGCCAGCCCTCGTTCAGGTGTTCCTGAGGATTCAAAGCTTGCTTGGCAGGTTTGCACTTGGATTGATGCACCTCTTACTTTTAGTCACCCACCTCGAGGTAAAATGCACCCGTCAAAAACGGATGGACGGACGGGAACGACCCGTCCGTTTTCCAAGTATTTTGTCCTGGACTCAACGGCCGGTTTATCGACACCCGTTCCAGTTTACGGACGGGTCGGAGCTTTAGTCCGTGTATGGTGTTCGCATTTCCATGACACAAGACCATTTGTGAACCGGGCTCCAGAGAACAACCGACCCGAAACTCCAGGGGGTCCGAATGAGGCCAGCCGTCTGAAATGCTATACTGTAGTATTTTGTTCAATTCTCCCAGACTGTGACCCGTGACAGAAAATTTGAACCTGGGATTTCGAAAATGGGCTGGCACAGACGTGACACCCAAAGTTTTTCGTAAATTCACCGGAAAATAGCAGAGTTTCTGAAGACATGCTAACGACAAGGAGAGGATCTTGATGTGCCCGGATTGTAGTGTAGATATACACTGACCCTTGTCAATTCTATGTCACTGCAAATAATCAACAAGCCACAAATGAGGGGGAGCGAGCGACAATGGGAGGCAGAAATAAGCCGTCGACAGACCAATTTACTTGCATTCACGTCAAAAGTGACGTTTCATATGAGTGCCTAGGTGCCGCTCGCCACATGCGCCTCGCAGACAAAATATGTGATTTTTATACGCATTTTCTAGCCTTTTCATGACTTTTTTTTTGGCACATTCGAAGATGCCCTCGGTGACCTGTGACATGTACGAAAATTTGCGTAAATTCTGGGCGCTGTGATGCGTGACTTGCAAATAGAATAAAATGCTACAATATTTCCAAAGCTCCACGCAGTGGGCCCCCGTGGCGAGCGTACCAACTAAATTTTAAACGTAGATTAAGCTCGAAAAACTCGGAAACCTGAGTAAAACTTGAGTTATTTGACTTAAAAGTGCCGTCAGGCAAAAGGAGAGGTGTCTGGGGGGAACCCAGTTCCCTCCAGTGATTAATATACATGAAAGACGCGACGAAACATGTCGCTGAACACGGAATACCCAGAATTGGCTTCAACATGCAGAAATCAATCAACAATGGAACTCGCTGAATTATGTAAGTGACTTCCACTTCCACACTTCTCCGGAGTCCTGACCGTACCGCATACGGGTATGGCCTTAAATTTTACGGCTGTATTTTTACCTAACCGTAGTGTATACCGTCCCGTACGCCTGACTCTGAATGGTCCGATGGCACGGTACGGGTGGAAATACGGTCGTATACGGGAGGTGGCAGTATCTCGATTTGATCTGTACATTTCTCAGTTTTTTTGCACCTATTTCCAGTTGAAAATCTCGCCATATATCACACTGTCCTCGGGCAGCACTCCAAATACGAAGCCCAATGTTTCAACGATTCGCTCTGTTCTCTTCATATATTTCAGTTGATCCCTCTTCCATCTTGTACTCATTCCTCTCCCTATATATTTACCCTCATGCCATAGCTACCGTTTTGGGGGTCAGAACAGCCAGACAAATATTTAGGCCAAGGGGTAGACATCCTACTAGCGTATTCAATTATAAAAAAGCTCGGCCTAGATCCAATACGCTTGAATTGTATTAATATTCACTTGAACTGACTTGTTCAAGACCTTATAATGATATACAAGACATACCTTAGCTTTGCTCCGGCGTAGGTGTAGACTGCCCCACGTTGAAAGGCCATCAAAGCGCCGTCTTAAAAATTACCTTGAGATAGATATTCTCGGCACATTTTTGGTTCTTCCGCGCGGAAAAAGTACTGAGAGAAGGTATTCAAAAGGTCGATTATTGTGCGCAAAGGATCTATATACAGACATACAGACATATCTGCCATAAAGCAACAGTCCAATGGGGGACCTTTCCTTTTCATCAGCCGTAGTTGCAGGCTACTGTTGGAATATCGGGTCCGTGCTCGCACGCAGCCTGACAACCCCGGTTTCCACTTCGGTTCCAAGGCCCCCGTACCGCGAAGTTCCCATGATTTCTCGTGCTTCTTTCGGCGGGCTTGAAGGGACACTCAGCTGCATTTGTTTAAATGCCTTTAGTCTTTAATTGATTCCCTCGCGCGTTTGCGAGGGTCTTCTGGTATGTAAATTCCCGGGTGACTTCGAGACGTCATTCTAACAGCTACTACATAACATGCCGATCCTGGGATCACTGAGTGAATTCGGAATGATAAATTAAGAGGTGAATACCCATCCATGAACGAATAGCGGCCAGGGACACAGCCGAATGAAGAGTGTGTTGAGCGCGAGCACATATGGCATTAAATTGATATTTACCCCACCTGTGGGCCTTCAAAAAATTGCGGCGTGGGTCCAGGCATGATATTGAGTGGATGAAAGGTGTCGAACCAGTAAAAGAATTGATAGGTAATTCAAGTAGGAGAGAGAAACATTTGGAGTTACTCACTAACGATGGATGCGGAGACGGAGTTCCCAAAGTTCCGTAAAATTCTGTCAGTGGCGAACGCACTGTTTAGCATGATAACAGAAGTGACCTAGAACACATCCTGTACGCGTCGGTTCGGGCGGGGAACGCGACAACCTATGAGAATTAATGGATCCACCGGACGCGGCCCCCCACACGTCTGGCACCGATGCGGTGGTGGCCCGCGGTATAGTCGAATTAGACGCTAGGATCAGCGGTGTTGAAAGAAAATATAACAATAAAAAAGAACTCGCCGCCTCTTTGTGTGCGGGACGCGCTGTGTGCGTACAGGCCCCTAGTGTTGCCGGGGTCGGGTTCAGAACCGATTCCGAACCTGAACCAAACCCAAACCGGACCTGAATTGAGGTTCGAAAATTTTGGGAGGACCGGACCGAACCGCGGGTCAGGTTCGAGGTCCGAGATTTTTTGAATTTTATCGAACCTGTGCGAACCTGTCCGGACATGTTCGAACCCAGGATAATTTCTGTGAAGATATTAGAGAAAAACGGTAATCCGAAGTACATTTATAAAGTCCACAGCTAACAATAAATTTCTGTAGTGTACCCTTTGGCCGAGCCTTCCACTTCTCGAAGCTCATCGAGGCATTGACCGACGCTGGTGATGACAAAAGATATTTCCAAGGTCTACAAGGTCCATTTAATACTGACCAGGATTAACGGTGATTGAAATCAAATGACACTTATGACCTGTGATGGCTGAGAAACTTTTAAACACAGGACTGGGCTGCGATGGGGTTTTTTTTGGACGCAGCTGGAGGTTCAGGTAAGTGATTTCGCAGCCGTTGGTTCACACGATGAGCCCACTGAGTACATAAATCTGCTTTTTAGTGATGTGGCATGCTGTGGAGCCCAAAAATCCAGCAGAAAATGGGTTTAAAAAACTTTACGGTTCATTCAGGTCCGAACGTGTTCAGAACCCGAACCGAACCCTTTCTGAACTGGACCGATGTTCGGTTTGGGGTTCGGAAGATTTGATCGAACCGGACCCCAGGTCAGGTTCGGGGTTCGGATTTTTTGGTAAAATACCGAACCTAACCTGACCTCGGCAACACTAGTACTACTACAGGGAGGGAAGTGCAAATTTGAGTTAGATATCAGTGATGCTGTGGACGCAATGGGTCGCTCGCAGGAGGGCGAAGATTGCATGTGAAGGTTCGCGCCTCACTAGGTCGAAGAAAAAGTGACTCGTGAGTAATTGGTGCAGAAGGAGGTAGTAATGACAGCATATCAGAAACGCGTCTGGCTGCTTGCGTGATTCAAGATCTGCGGAAATGCGTAGGGGGGAGTGAGAGACTTTAGATACATGCATGCTGGATAAATCCTACCTGGAAGGAAAAGTATGCTCGGCTTGCAGACAGCTAGAAGATCTGGACATAAGAATGTAAGTGTAGGAGTTCCAAACTGCAGCGAACTCACACGAGCGCCAGAACCAATAGAGAAATATCGGTGAGAAGTTGGTGGAAAAGCAGCGCAGGAGCTCAAGGGGATGAAAACATACGCACGGATCAATCGAGCATGTTAGCAAAGAGCAAGGTATAATATAAGAATGGAACACACTTTGACTCGTCGATGCGCGGTCCCAGGAGTCCCAGAATTCAACCCCTGCAAATAAGATGATGCTTGCGAACTTAGTGGCGAACGGAGAGGTTACCTCGAATTTGGTTCCCGGAACTGCAGAAAACCGACAGCAGGGACTTGAATTGAGCGAGTACACGGCAGGGGAGCAGTGCACATACCACTCACGAGTGTCAGGGCTATACACGATGATGGTTTGCACCTGTAATATCGGACTCACTAAGAACTTCAACAAAGACCTGCGCGAGGGAAGGTGATGGTCAGGGAGGTTGTTCTTAGGAAGCCTGATAATTCGCACCAAGCAAACGGAGCGATGGGCACGATGATAGACAGCGGGGATTATGGGGGGGAAAGGGCAGAGGTGTCGGAAACACGATGAGAGTGGTCGTAACAGACAGAATATCCGTTTAGCACTAATGCCAAGGAAAACACGCTCGTATCTTTGAATAGCTTGAACGACATCTGTAATTCGCGTCAAAACGTCCGACTCGGGGTCTCAAAGGTTCCGGATGGCCATTGCTTCCGAAACGCGAGGACTTCTGCGCCTGCGAGCCCTAAACAGGAGACTGCGGTTGAATGTTAAGCTTGAAGTTGTGGGATGCGCCCCGGCATGTTTCCCAGAAAGCCGAGACCTCTTCAATGCACATGAGAGACCTGAATGGGTTCAAAAACATGGCTCGGAGTTGAAACTTGAACGTCGAGCTTGGGGTCTTGCCATGGCGATGCACTGTTGCCTCAAAGCCTGGTAGTCAGACGTTTGATCATTGAGTCAAGTGAACGGTGGCCTTGAGTGTCGAAGCTTGAACGGGAGTAAAATTCGACAAACGGAGCGATTCACTACAGCGTGGTAGGAGTGAGCTGACGGGAGTGGGGAAGGAAGGAGGACGCGAGACGGACCTGCATTTTGAGCGGCTATTGAACGGCTGATCGACAAGGTGGAAATAGCAGCCAGTGCTTTGGACCGAAGTTAATTCTTGATACACGCGTTAGCAGCCAGACCCCAAAAATAAAAAGTAGGAAATGAGGCGCACATATGAGAGCCAATGGGCAAACCATGGGAAAAATGGAAGAATGCAAACAGGTGCAATGTGATACAAGGCATCTGTATAGTATACGAGGTATTACGCGGGCTCGGTGTTGAGGTGACTCGGCACATTGAAAGGGCGAATAGGGACTGTAGGACAGAGAAATGAAGAGGGGAGAAAGGGGTTGAAGGAAAGAAGCAACGGCACGGAGCTAGCCGGAGCCAACTAGCAATTGAACTGGCAAATTGAGAGAGGTCAGAGAGGCAGGGTGAGGAATGTGTTTGAGAAAGAACATCCGAATTCAGGTCAATCAGATGGGCAAGCAGGTGCATTGTGATATGAGGCATCTGCTTAATATACAAGATATCACTCTCCTTATTAACTGTTCTTTAAGATTTTGCTGGCGAGCGGCGGGTCACAAAGAGAAATAGAACAATAAGACAGGTTTATTGAACCTGCAGACATAAGGCTTAATGTTTGCTTGGTCAACGCTTGCGCGACGGCCAGTTCACGTTCACTGCGTTTTCAAAACAATCGGCAGTCGGGATTATGCATGGACAGTGCAATTGCCAGAAAGCCCGACTTGAGCGATTCAAAGATTTTATGTGACTATACTAAGTGGTTGTCATCCATGTCAAGACAATTTCCAAGTCAAATTTTGAACAAGCAAACAATATTTGACTTGAGACTTGTCAAAAAGTCCAAGTAGTGCAATGAGCTATTTGAGATGCTCCGACTGCTCACCTCTGAACAACTTTAAACTCAAACTTCTCTAGCGATATTTCCCATAGAAGCTGGCAATTTTGGAGATCAGCGAATATTCCAGACCATGTATATTGATATTTTGCTCCAGAGGTACTACTTTACGGGAAGGATACAGGCGATGGATAATGGGAACATTCATAAACTTGTGCGCCAGAAATATTGTCTCTCTCTTTATAAAATTACGCATGTCTGTCCGAAGCTTTTTAAAGTCCGCTTTTGAGGGGCAAAGGGATTTTGCCGCTGCAGTGCCGCTGCCGCATGCAGCGGCAGTTTATGCGGCAGTCTGCGGCAGTCAGGTTTGTGGCACATGTTTAGCTCGTGTCAAACACAGTGTTCTTGACATTCTAATCACCCAGATGCATACTGGGGCACTTAATACATCTTGCAGCATTGAGTCTGGTGCAAATCGGTCATCGTGCGCGACATTAAGACGTGAGTTGTGACTTCTTGCAGTGGCAGTCAGCGGCAGTTTGGCGGCAGCCAAAGACAGGTAAACATTCTACAGCGGCACTAGCGGCACTCTGCAGCGGCAAAATTGGCTCTTTGCAGCGGCAGTAGTGCTTGTTGCACCGGCACTTCTTATGTCTGCGGCAATACAGCGGCAATCCAGCGCCTGTCTGCGGCACTCATACGTCAATAGACAGCGGCAATGTCGTCTGTCCGCGGCACTTTTCAACCCAAACAGCGGCACTCTTGCTTTCATCTGCGGCAGTCCACAATTTGCTTCAAGCACTACTATCAGAACCACCTGTTCAATACATCTCTTTTCTCCAGTCATCATCACTGCGATTCTCCCAATATACTGCTACAGTCCTGCCTTGACATCTCTCGATATCGCCTCTGTTTCAATTGCCATCCCGGCCTAGCTTGCTATCGCCATGAAGGCAAGTCTTCGTTCTCGACGAAGCTAAGCCCAAGTTAGTATCGTACCATCACTTGCAGTTCCAACAGCTCTTCATCTTGCGACTTTCACTCCAACACAACCAAGTCGAGCCGACCGTTTGTATTCCATCGTCAGTCCACCATATGTTCAAGTTCAATAACCTGCTGTCTTCTCGACCTTCAAAAGGCATAAAATGATGCTACTTTTGTGCTTAATCGCAGTCCGAATTATTCTGATACAAAGTCACCACTCCCTGGTAATGTCTGTGTCGTGCACATGTCTGCGGCACTTCTGCGGCAACACAGCCACAATGCAGCGGCACTTTTGCATTGCCGCTGCCTCACCATCCAAGAATTCATTTTGGGAGCATTGCACCCAATGCTTCTAGTCTATTAATTATACTCCCAGGTAAGTCCAAAAACTCCAGTTTCTACCTTGTAATTAAGTTATCAGCAAAGTTGTCCGCGAGACAGAATCACTGACCGCGGCACATGTACAGCAACTGTAGAACTGCGGCAGTCACAAAAGTTCTTGCCTACACAGAGTCTAAATGCTCGATTCTATTGTATGGTAACATAAAATGCTAATAAGAGCATCAATGAGCATGGGTTTCACTCTCACATTTGCGGCTGTTCAACTGTAATTTCAACATTTGTTGTAGGCTCGCTAATGTCTATTTTTCGCACTCAGCATAATTTGAGAGGCACATTGGCAGATCCATGGTTTTTTCTCATGTCCCTGAACCGTATTTCACTCGAATTAGACGGCCGGTTCAAGCACAGATTCTATTCCAACTGCATGCCGTTTCTTACCTCTTACTCTGACTAAAAATGTAAACGGCAGCTTGCATTTTGATAGCTGTATTGTGTTACACTTCAGCCCAATAATGACTGCTGCTATCCATCAGCGCGCAAGGTTGGCAGCACATTTTTTTCGGTAGCGCAACAACTCAGCGGCAAGCGGCATGGGATTATTACGGCTGCATCAACTATGCCAATTGTATGCGCAGACTTCTGGAGCCGGCTGCTATGGCATGAGCGTCAGAAAACGCGATTTTGGATGCAGAATTCAGGCCACCAAGCTTTCCCCACGACGAGGCTTCCTGATCCGCACCCACTGCACCGATAACAGTAGTTGTAAAGGGAAATAGCGACAAGGACATGGACGGTGAGCCACCGATGAAGCGCGCGAAGGATAATGTGGCAAAAAATGGCGAGTGCAAAGGCTGAACCACACTTCAAGTCTACGCGGAAGGCGGCGCCGAAGTCTCTTTCTCCGCGACGCCTACGCTCGAACAAGGCAGTGTAGTTTCTTTGGCAAATCTGGATGTTCACCAATGCGGCAAAATAGATATAACTTCTCTCTGATCAATTGTCAAACATCGAGTAACGCTTCATTCAATACTAACCAATCAGCCGCTATCTGAGACGTTCTTGGAAGCATTTTGGGTTGTCACAATTTCTGCGGCGGTTGGCGGCCGCCGGCAGTGCAGCGGCAGTTGATAGGAGCCTCTGAATCTCAACGGCGACTTGCTTAGGGATCTGAAGGACAAACGAGTCATCTCGTACATCTACGACGGCGATGAAACTCTCGAGACCATGTTTTCGCTCGAATGACGGTCACGACATAAGAGCCGGCGTTGCCAAGGTTGAAGAAATATGGAGCAGCTCCGAGCAGGAATGGGCGGCAACGGCAGCCATACACCGTGGAAAATGAAGGACGGTGTGTGGCAGCAGCAACGGCACCACTAAACTTTGAAACATTGCCGCAGGTTTACGCGGCAGTTGTATACTCAAAAATGATCGGTAGCGGCAGTCAGCGGCAGTGCAAAGTAGTGCAGCGGCAATTGGACTTGTTGCAGCGGCAGTTTGCGGCACTTACATAGGCAAAGCGGCACTTTCCCCATGCCCGCTTTTGAGAGATCAGGCCCGAGGCTTTGGAAATGCTGGGTCCAGACCTTTGGAAGCGCTCAATAAACGGTGCTTCCCAGCGCCTCCTCGGGGCTTTTGGCCCCATGATCAACTTTAAGCGCGCGCACGCCTATAAAAATGTACATAAAGCCAAACTCCACTTCCGGCTCACCATTGAAGTTTCCGAGGCACTAATTCAAGCGCCAAACTAGCACCAGTGACTCAAATTTACTTGCAAATTCATCAATTCTGCCCTTGCTTTGAAGGATAGGCTGGGTATAAAATTCTGAACTTGATTGCAACCTGATCAAGACGAAGATTCTCTTAGGCGCCGATCGGTGTCACTGCCTTCGAAAGCACATGCTTTGGGGCTCTGCTCCGACTAAGGCCGAAGCATATTCCCACCGCCTTGTACGCGTAGAGTCACATCAGTAACACTAGTGATCTTGTATCAAAAAAGTTTCTGTGTCGCACTCGCTTCCTGTCCACCCATGGCGCGCCAAAACACAGCTCTCACACGCCAAATTGCCCGAAAGGCATCCAAGACGCGCCAGCAGGGGAAAAAGCGGCTAGAACAGGAGCAAAAGCGCCGTCGGCTCATAGTCGGTGCTGTCTGTGCTCTCGCTGCTTACGCTGTTGCACTGAATGTTGCAACACCAAACCCCATCCCAATGCACACATCTTTGATGACTGGCCAGCGATGGCTCAACGAGCTCCTTGCTGGGCATCCCACCCGCTTCCGGGAGCAACTCGGGCTGTCTAAACCGGCATTCTCGCACCTTTCCTTTGAGCTTCAGTTCAATTCGGGCCTCGCTGCATCAAAACATGTCTCAGCAGACGAAAAATTAGCCACCTTTCTGCATTTTGCTCGCACTGGCAGCAGTAGCCGGATGCTTCAAGAGTGCTTCCAGCGCAGTGCCGAGACAATCAGCCAGTGAGTATCCGGAACATGTCTTCTGAAATTAGTCTCATGTTCTTAGCTCAATCTATGCTATTCTTACACTCCTTGTCGGCGCTTTCTACAAGAAGCATGTTCATCTTCCTCCCGATGAGACACCGCCCGAAATAAAATCTGATCCGACATTGTACCCATATTTTCGGAACTGCCGCGGCGCCATTGATGGATCACACTTCCATGCCTGGGTTTTACAGGAGGCTATGGCCCGTTATCGAAACAGAAAGGGATTCATTGGCCAGAACGTGCTGGCGGCATGCAATTTTGCCATGCCGTTTGTCTATATCCTTAGTGGCTGGGAGGGCAGTGCAGCGGACTCGCATATTTTCGACTACGCACGGGAACACGACTTTGCAGTGCCGGCTGGGAAGTATTATCTCGCCGATGCTGGATTTCCATTGTGCGATGTCCTCATGACGCCATATCGTGGGGTCCGCTACCACCTCAAAGAATGGGGAACATCGCAGCAAAAGTACGTGTTTCATGAATTGTCCGGATTTGTACAGCTGACGGTAACTACAGGCCCAAAAGTCGCGAGGAGCTTTTTAATTTGCGCCACGCTCAAGCCCGTAACGTCATCGAGCGTATTTTTGGCGTTCTCAAACGTCGTTGGCCTGTCTTCACACGTGCGCCAGAGTATCCGATGGACACCCAGGCAATGCTCGTCCCCGCAATCGCTGCGCTGCATAATTTCCTTCGTGTATATGACAGAGACGATGAGGCATGCGATCTGGGAGCGATGCCCACAAATAACCTCACTCAATCGGATTTGTTCCAAGATTTCGTTGACATGGAACCACGGGAAATCACTCCAGAGGAGCTTGGTATGTCCATCTCAGCTGCGGAGAGGAAGCGCGCAGCGGAGCGAAGGGACATCATTGCCCAGCAGATGTGGGATGACTACAAGGCAGTTCTAGCAAGACGTGGGGAAGCACCGGCAAGCGGGTAGTAATTTTTGTATGTAGTACAGCTACATATTCTCCTCCTCCTTTGCCTTGGCAAGAGCTTTCCGAATGAAGTTTGTGCGCTTCTCCTTCGTACGGCCTGCTGCATAGATCTGTGCTATCTTTGCATCGTCATCATTAGCAAACAATAACATTACCTCCGTCTCCTCCGTTTCCGAAAGATCCGCGTCATCCTGGAGAACCTCGAGCGCCTTTTGACGCATCCGACCATGCGGGCTTGTGTCTCCCTTCAACGACTGGGCGATTTGGGCGATGGCGGTAGCAACGTCGCTTGTGGCGTCAGCGTTACGTTTACGCACTTTTCGGCTTGTAGTTGGCGGTGGGGAAGAGGCGAGACGTTTACGGCGTGGCTGGATGGGCGATGACGGCACGAGATCATCGTTGCGTGGTGTCTATTGTTTTGTAGTGAGTTGTACAAAATCGCAGGGCATAGAAATCGAAACATACCATAAAATTAGAATCGCCGGCAGCTGAGGCAGGCTCGGACGGGGTACGTGGGTCCTCAGAAGCGCTGCGAGTGCCAGCCGCCATGTGCCCCCTGCCGTGAGAGGTGGTGGTGCTTCCCGGCGCCCCGGCATGGAAGGCTTCCGCACCGGTAGCCACAATCCCCTCCACAAGGAATAACACGTCGTTATAGAGGGGGAAAGGATTCTCCTTCCAATACGCGGCCTTCGGGTGCTTCTAAAAAAAGTTAGCGTGGAAATATCGAAGAAAGTCCACACGCACTGCAATATATGCGTCCCAAACCTCTTCCGAAGCCGTCACCATCTGCAGCCCTTCATCCCATCCAAATCCCGACAGGTTTCGAAGCTTTTGAACCTCGAGGAACGACGCTTTGATCTAAGCAGGAATTGAATTGAGCTTGACAGAATCCGTCAAAATGACGGCGTACCGATTTCCCCCAATGATCCCGACATTTCTCAGTGGTCTTGCACGGGCCGGGGCTATCTTTCAAGTCATCGCTGCACCTGGTCCATGCCGCTTTCTTCCATCCATTGTCAGCCTGAAGGCTGTCTTCCTTCGCCTTCCGCAGGGTCTGGCAAATTTGAGCATCGTCGGCCGAGGACCAGCTGCAGCGGCCAGACGCGGAGTCCGCCGTGCCGGTGGCGTTAACGTGGTCATTGCCCTGTGCGGCGCTCGTCTTCTTTTTGGCCATGGACAGCAGCGAAGAGGGAAATGGACGAAAAAGCGGAGGCGTGACAGGCGTATAATCCTGATGGCGCATGCCTTCTCCTTGCCAACCGAGCACCATCTGCTCTGCGTGGGAACCATCTGCCTGAGATCAAGCATATGCTTTTGTTTTGGCGGGCTCTGCCTTAGAAGGCAGTGACACCGATCAGGGCCTTATTGCCTTGCTTGAATTTGGTGCGCACTCAGAGCTGCAGAATACAAATTGCAATATATGCATCGGCAGTAGTTTTGTGATAACTGACTCAGTTTCCGAAATCATATCTGACAAAAGGCTTCAGACAGGTGTCACCCTCTTTATAAAATTACAAGTGTCTGTCTGTCTGAAGCTTTTTAACCTCCGACACTTTCTTTGATGCCATCTCGACATTTCATCCACTCCACCCCAGACAGCAGATCCATTCCTTACAGAATCCTTAGCACTGAGCCTCCCAGCTGTCTCGGGACACGTGCCCCCATTCCCCTTAATCACCCTCCATCACATCTCTGCCAAAGACACTTACTATTCTCCATAGATTCTCTGGAATGCTCCCGGTTGCTTAAGACATTCAACTGGACTCGATTCAACTCGACTCAGTAAAAAAATTCAAGCCCTCCCAAATTGATAAGTAAAATCCAAATATTTTGGATTAACAAAAGGGGATGGGAGGCCGCAAAGCGGCCGACCAGCCTCTTGTAATGCCAAGGATTGAGTGTCTTACATTGGAGCAGCCATGACAGGGCAATTGAAAGAGACCTAAACCACAATAGTAATAGCGCAAGCAAGATCATTGCAGGTAAGATGCCCTTGCTCTCAAACTTGGAGTCTCGATATGGTAGGTGGGATGGTTGAGCATGATTTTGGGCAGTTTGACATTTTGACATCAGCATTTTGTCTCGGTGATTTTTGATCAACGGCACTGATCAACATTAAACCCTATCGGCGCTTCTTCAACCCGTTGAGGCGCCTGGAGGATGCCTGGAAAACACTCGGAAATAAGTAGATATTTCATATATCATTTTAATGAATCTCAAGAATTAATTGTTTGTAATGGGAACACGTTCAGGCTGACTTCTATGTGTAACATATTTCGACAGAAACGGTCATGTATGGTAAAGTCAATCAAGCATTAGCTCTTTCACTGGCCAAGATACTACTATATGTATTGTTTTGAATTAATTATCCTCGTCTTTTCCATCCGGATGCTCTGCAAATCCGTCACGGCTAATATGGAGATTCTCACAATGGTTTACGAATTCATGCTTCTTGAGGAAGGTCTGGATACCTGTTTTCCCATGATCACCAACCCCACTGGAGTTGTACAAGACACAATCAAAAGCAGATACCCAGGAAGCAGAGAACATACCCATCAAGTGTGTGGGTCATTCCATCGAACAAGACCTGAATGCCATCTCCATTCTCATTGACAATTGTGCAGCTCACAAAAAATCATCGACTCCAGGCTGGGTAGGTAGGCATAGTGGGAAAATGCATTCAAGGTGCTACGCAGTTTGTGTCGGTGATATGGAGGGTACTCATTTGTCCCACTTCAAGTTGGAACTTGCTGTATCGCCTTGGTTCAAAAAGCCAAGCAACAAGGTCTCTATCAGATGTCAGTTGGTCTGAATCTGCGTTGGGTTGAGCAGCTTGATATTGCTCCAAGGAAAATCCCGAGGCTGTTGAAGGTCCCACAACATTGTCAACTATTTCAACTCCCAGTTTGAGGTCGGTAACTCGGATTCCTGCGAAATTTTATCAAATTACGGCCATATTGTTAGTTGAATAAGCACAAGTACATGCCTTGCTCAATCTCGACATCCTGCTTTCTTGCTTCTCAATGAATCTTGTCACAAAATAAGCAAGTTTACACAACTGAGTAACCTCCTTGACAACTTGGTCAAGGTTTTCTTGAATATCAACCTGACCCTCGCTATGTTGCAGAAGCGCTTGGCAACTCATGGAAGGCCGTCATAGATCGCCTGAATAAAAATGAAAAGCAGTCCTTCAAAATCTGAGCCTAATGAAAAAATACCCTGTGAACCTGTTTAGTCTTAGTCTGAATCTGTTGGCGGGTATGATCAAGGACCTCGCCTTTCAATCCGAAACGTGACCATTTTCCCACGTCCAAATCGGGTCGAGACCCATGGTTCGCATACTTCCCGGTGGTCCAAGTTCATTGTAGCACTGAAAAAGAGTTCAAAGGCATTATTCATGTTTCTGGAACAGTTTCTGCATTTTTTGGATGCAACACCCACCTAAAACTTCCTCTTTCAGTGAATAACAGAAAATAGCACGTAACACCTTCGTTTTCGAGCCGATTTTCTCCGGGAAAAGAAAAACCTCCATCTAAAATATCATACAGATGTATAGAAATGTAGTCGTGTTGGCGCAGCTTGACTCTTTCGAGCGCGTAGAATGGGCCACGGACTTCAGGGAGTCGCTCGGGGGGATACAGGTCGCCGATCTTACGTTCTGGAATGCAATTAGGATGACAATTGTTTAAGTTTGACTAATTTCGTACCGGCGCTGCTTGAGTCCTCCATACTGACGTCGTCGGAAAGGCCTCTGCTTCGTCGTCTTCAATTTTGGTGATCCTACTGCGAGAAGTTTGAACAACGGCAGGATCACTGTTCCCGTACTGAATCTGAAGTGACGTCAAAGGCTGGTATGAATGAAAATAAATTCATGGGCCTACCTCAAAGGTAGGGTGGAGCCGGGCAAGCATGGTGATTCGAACATGTTCGATGTTTAAAGGCAGAATAGGATTTTCCTCGAGTCGTCGAAGACAATCTTCATTGATTTTGATATCTCGGTAGAGCGGATTATGTTTCCTCAACCATTCAAGTGCATTGCGTACTCGTGTAGCATTGACGGCAAGTGGCTTTGCATGGTCTCGGAGCCACTCTGGGGTTGGGCGCGATGAACCGACAAACAGAACACAAATTGGCTCGGTTATTTCTTCAACAGAAGGCGGTAGGATGTCAGCAATCTTTGATGGCTGCTGTGGATAGATGATAATGTGGCTGTGAATCCCGCGCTGGGTATTTTGAAGTTCAAGATCCTGGTTCTCTTCTTTAAGTTTGATAATCCAACACTTTGACCGACACCGCACAATCATGGCTTCCTCGATTATGGTTAGATTCTTGAGTTCACTTGGAACAGGGCCGAGAAATGTTTTGTTTCCCAGAGCCAATGCAGGCAACTTATTATTTTTCAATGCAGAATGACATGATTTGCACAGAGAGAGATGGCGGACTGTGGTCAGATGGAAAAGAAACACCGTCTCGATCTACGAGGATGGCGCGCAAAGGGCCTTCATCAAACGGCATGGGGGGGAGGATCACACTCAGGATGTAACCACTTGTATTGATCAAGCAGCAGAGAGTCGTCGGATCTGAGATCTGGACGCTTGAGGACGTCCAAGTCAATATTCGGATCACCAACAGTCACAGAGCAGTGGGAACGAAGAGGCACGGATTCAGCACATGCAGCACAAGTGAGAGAGTCTCCGAACTAGTTTCATTGCGAAACAGGCGGAGAATTTTATTTTTCAGAGACTGTGGTACAAGTTGGGGCCACAATTGACGAACTGACTCAAGTCGCGCCCTTTCCTCCACCAGTTTATCATGTTTCTGTTGTTGTATCCGTTCTGTGTCTTTCCCCTTGCGCAGTTTGAGGATGTACCTTTTGAGCTTCCGCCGTAGTCGTGGGAGACTATCATCATTGTCATACTCAACATCAAGATTTGACAAAACTCGGCGCAAAGGATTGGAGGTTATTTTACTCCCATAAACTGCACTCAGAATGTGCACCTGAATATCTAGGTCAATATCATTAACTTGCCATTCATTGCAAACATCGGCACAGTCTGGAAGTGATAGGCCATTTGGGAGGGAAATTGGTGGATGCGGCTGGGAAAATTGAGTGCAATCACCAGACAGGATATGTTGGGTAATTTGATGGCGGAGAGAGTCAATGGAAGGTTTACCTGAGACTTGAACACGATGCAAAGCAGCAATGGAGAGCAGAACGGGCTTTCGATGGCTTTCAAATGAATTGAAGAAGTCTGCGACTGATGCAGAAGAACTGATATCCAGGCTGGCGGATGCAATATTGGCGGAATGCGTCTTCAAGGCAGCACGCAGTTTGAATCGCAAATTACGGACACCGGGGACAGATATATTGAGAGCAGCAGCGAGATGAGAAAGACTTTCAGTGGACATCTGCTTGTGATCTGCATCAAGGACAATATTCAAAACTGCTTTCGACATTTCTGCCGCGCAACTAAAGTCCTGGGACATCGCTCGGCAAGCCGAGCGATCTGGCCTGGGATTAACGGACACATCCACGGCATGGTCTGTGCAGGCTCCCGTGGTAATATGGTGCAAAAGAACACGTCTACATTGTGTTAAACTCATATCAGAAGTCAGTATTGCATGCAGCTCAAGAGACCTCTTAATTGATGGCAAATCTGAGTGGAATACGGAGACACGGGAACGGGTAGTATGATGGCCAAGTAAAATATCACGAATAATATTGAATGAAGTCATAGAATGTGCGGTCGTAGGGCAGGGTATGCAAGCAGAGGTAGATGGGCATTGACAGGAGGAAAGCTCGCCGCAAACACAAGGCCGCAGCGGAGCTGAGTAATAGATTAGCGTCAAGTCGTGTAAAGATGAATTACACTTACGATGATATTCCTTGTTGGGCGCCGTCACCGTGGCGTCGAGATCGCGGGCAGGATCAGGAGCACCAACATTGAAGGCAGGGAGGTGGGGTTTATCTAAAATAATCAGTCATCAAGTGGTCTATAGAACGATGAAAGACACTTGCTGGCCGACATTCCCGGCGTAATTGCACCCGAAGAGAGAACAAAGGATGCATGCGGAAGAGTTTGACGACAAAAGAACAACCAATCACAACCAAGAACAAGGTCATAAGGGAGACCCAAGCATACACGGAGCTTCATGTGCATGGAACATAACGAGTCAGCCGTTGGGAGAGTAAGTGGTCCAGAAGCAACAGATTGAGACGCCGAGACTCCAGAGGATAGAACCCAGTCAAGAGACAACAGAGAACATTCAGACCTAGGATCAACGGACGAGGAGAGCGGTACATTGCAAAAGGTAGCAGAGGGCGACATGGGATTCAAGAACAAGAGGGAGCGATGTGGCACCATTCCAAAATGATCTATGGTCTGAAACCTTTGGGGGTGGGGAGACGGCTGTCGGGCAGTTTTAAATTTGGGGATTACGCAAAAACAGCTGACGAAAATGTGATGGCTGCCTTCCATAAAAGGCAAAAATGTGATGCTCTGCAAGTGACTGAAGTTAGGGCGCCCTAAGAACCCGTACCTTACGGTAGCGGGAATACGGACGCAAATACAAAAGCAACTTTCAAGAAACCCGGGACATCCCCAACCTCAGAGCACAAAGGAACGGGTGCAGAAGGCCAACCTGATTACAAGTAAGAAAGGATTTTCCATGCGAAATATATACTTACTGCGTCGTTTTGACAAGCTGCGTTCACATGTGAGAGGATCGGCAGTTGTCTCGCTAGCTTTGCGCTTTCGGTTCTACGGGACATTCTCCTCGCGATTTCTGACGAATTATTTCTGCTAAGGTTCTTCCGACGTCCCCGTCCCAGGTTTTTCTTGTTTACTGCGCGATCCACGCGCCTTTGGACAGAACTTCGGCTACTGCGGCTGAAGAAATAACAGGCTTTCGAAAAAGAATAATCCATGGTCATCCTCCATCGTTTGCTCCCACACTAGGTTGTACTCAGTCTTACTTATATCCTACGTTGTGTTGTCTCAAACGCAGTATCTGACTGCGTATGTACCGAATCTAGGTTACTTATGCAGTTCCTGTATTTGGTATCTAGGGTCTTGCAATAGACGCTACACCTCTTCGGAATGGATAGAGGTAACAGAACGAGCATGAAGAGCACGAAGCACAAATCATACAGTACGGTCCACGGATGGAAAAGGAGACCCGCACGAAAGGAAAAGACGGAGATGAAGTGACGTGGCCTTTGAGATAGATTCAGAATTTACAAAATTGGAGAGCAGTTCGTGGTTGGCTGAGCGCCGAGGATGATGATGTCCATAGTAGAGGCAACCAGCACGCAGAATATGGCAGTAGGAGGGACGGAGTTATACAGCCACGCACAACAACTACAAAAACGGTATACGAGTTGCCTAAATAGGCAAATTCCATCCGTTCTATCTAAACTCAAAATCGGTCGTCGAAGGCAGATTTATAAGACTCATGAGGATTGTTCATTCGCTATATACATGTCAAGTATCATGGGTATTCGAAGGTGTCAAAAAGGCTTTGTAAAACGTAGATCGATGTTGGTCCATATGCAAGGGTATGTATCCAACTCCGTATGCGAATCGCCTGACCGAGAGCGCGTGCTGACCATCCCAACGAATCCCTCCCTCACCGCCTCCCCCGCCGCCACGCAAATGCCCGCTTCCGTTGGCCCCCTGGTGCCACGCTCGAGGCGGGGGCAGAAATCCAGATGCATGGTGGTGCGATCTCCCACGTCACGTTCGCGGTGCACGGGAGGTCGAAGTTTCGAGCGAGGGCCGGCGTCAGCGCAGAGGAGGGGCGACGCGCAGGGAGGTGATATTACCCCGGTGCCGGATAGGAGCCGGCTTCGAGCGGAGGGCGGTGAGGCGCTGGAGACAGCGGGAGGTGATCAAGGCGCCGCAGGCGATGGGGAGCGGCTGCCCCATGTGCTGAGCACGTCGGAGGTGGTCTGTGTCGTGTCGTAGATGCCCGGAAGCGCGCGCGTGGCGGGTAGAGTCTGCTTACTGGAGACGCGCTTGGCGCCGAGGACGCGATAAAGGTGGCATTGGCGATGGGGAACGGCTATGATGGTCGCTGCAGACCCAGACGGTGGTGAAGGGGTGCCGTGAAGCAGGGCAGATTCTTCACGCGGTGAGGGCGGTACACTGCTTAGAAGAGTGGCGGTGCGCGGGGAGGCGACGAAGGCGGTGTGGGCGGCGAGGAACGGCAGCGTCGCGTGGTGCGCGCGCAACTGGTGGTGCGGAGCGAAGGCAGGGAACACAGCGGGACGGTATCGAGCGGGTGGACGTCATACAGCGCGCACGCCATAGCACTCGTGTAGAGGCTTCCAAGCCGTGGCCCAGATTGGGCGCGCTGCCGTCATGCTACTGAATGAGGGCAGCAAGTGGCGCTGGTGGTCTGAGTACATGTCGCTTGATACGCTGCAGGCGGTCGGCGGGGATGGTGTGAAGAGGGACGATGAGCGCCGCAAGACACGCGCGCAGGGAAACGGGCGGCGGCGCTGCGGAAGATCGTCGGGGTGCGTGCCGTGACCCCATGAATTGAGGCCGCGCCGGTGAGAGAACGCGGCGTCCATGGCAGTAGGTGCACTCTCGTGTATACCGCTCTGGACGAGGGAATACCTACAAGGTCATCAGCAAGGATCGATAGGAGAAAAGAGGCACGTACGATGTGGGCACGCGCACGCAGCGCGGGCAGGAATCCCAAGCCATACGTGCAGCGAGACGAGGATTGTCATCTATGCACCACGCAGACGCAGTGGTCCGCAGGGAGTGCGAGAAAGGGCGCTGCGGCACATTGAAGCGATGCGGCGGAAGGGACGCGCATGGGGGACTGAAACTGGAGGAAGAAAATCAGAGGAGAAAGATCACACCTCCGCCCGCCATCTCAGCAGTGTACGACTAGAGTACGCGCACCTCGACTCATGAAGACCTTCCTTTCCAACCGAGGCTGTGGTCGTCGGGGCCGCGAGACTTCATCCCGGCGTCGTACGTGGATCGCAGAAAGTCGTCGCGCTTGGCTGTTTCCGGCAGGAGTTGCCGATCTGTCACGTGGCCCCCACGTCATTCGGACTCTTTCGCAACAAACTCTCTTTACCACATCATGTCCTATCCTCCTCTGGGTGAAAGCTGGCCCCTTCCGTCGCGCACAGAAATTGGCCTCGACCACAGAGGTGTTAGCGCGTGGGATCTTCTGCTTTCCGCCGAACAAGCGGCTCTCGCACTCCCTAAACCAACGGCAAAGTACCAGGACAAACTCGTCGCTGTTCGCCTGATCGGCTGGTTCTTGAAAGACTTTTGGGATAATCAGCGAGACACTGCCTACAGTCGCTTGCTTTTGGAGATAAATTCCTGCAATCGCGGGTCAGAGTCAGTGGGAGAGGCCGAGCGACTCCAGGAGTCCCACGTGAAAGTCTTCACCCTGGCATTAGATCTCCGAAACCATTTAATTCGCGTCTGTGCGTAACCCACCCACTGTTCTTAGGAATACAAACCTTATCCTTCCAGTTTACGCGCGCACCGATCGCACCCCAACCCCATCTGCTCACGCCTCTCGTCCGTCCTACGAAAAGCACAGAGCCGACATCCTGAACGACATGGCCAATGTCAGGCCTGACGAGGGAAGGACACACTCCCAGGCCAAGGGCGACGTGAGTGCCTCATTAGCTACTGGCTGCGTTTATCCAGATATATTGTAGGCTCTCCTGCGGGACGGGTATAAATGCGTTGTCACGGGTTTGTACGATACGGCTACCGTTTCCAACTTTCCCGAAGTCCGCGCGAAAGCGAAGCAAGAGGGTGTTACCCACATGTATACCCAGGTCGCCCACTTATTCTCGGCCAGCGCTCAATCTGTCAGTCTGCTCCCCATCCCGCACCCACTTATTGATATCGTACCCAGCACCCCGACTACGCGGCAAGCGCCATGGCCATTCTCAAGATGTTTGGTCTGGAAAGTTCCATAAACAAGTTAATTGGCAAACGTGTCAATAACTTATGGAACGTCATGACCTTGTGTCTTCCATTACACAAGGCCTTCGACGAGTTCCTCTTTTGGCTTGAAGCTGTCCCCGGAGAAGTAGCCATTTTATGTATCCTGCGACCAATTCTCATCCTCTTGCCCCAGGAAGACACTTACGATGTCGTGGCTCGCGATCCAGGCCTTTTCTTTGACTCGGCGCTCACGATACCCAGAAAAGTAAAGTTCTCCATCGATCCTCAAGCGGTTACGGACTGTTCCCGCAATAACATCCCCCTGGAACTCCCAGATCCGGAGCTGATGGCCATGCGTGCTGCGTGTGCCCGCGTCGCTGCAATGTCTGGTGCAGCTGACCAATTCCGCTTGCTCATGCAGGACCGCGATTACGCGGAGATGTTGACGGATACCACAGTTTCCCTTCTGGATTCCCTTTTACGCACACTCCCTGTTGGAGCTGTTGACGTCGGAGCCTAACTCGTACTTCTATATACTCATACCTTCTTCTGCTGTGGCCATATGATATTTCTTTTCGTGCAGTAAAATCTTTTGAAGCCAGGTACCGATGTGCGACATCAGTACCCTATTCTTTGTATTTTAGGGTCGTTTTCACCGGCGGCTTCACAGAGCAATCCTTGATTAATCTGAGGCACGTTGGCAATTGGGCTTGTTGCGGCCAATTACACATGCATCCGGAGAGCCATACAGTGTTCAGTTTCGTGAACAAAATTGGATTTGCAAGCGGTTAGAAATCTATTTTCCAGTGGTTACTGTACATGTAGATGTAAACTGCCAGCACACGGACGACCGCATCGGGATCCATGTCGAGGGAATTTTGTTGATCAATTTGCGAGTCCTGTGGACTTGGTTGGACAAATGCGTACTAACGCTCTGTGTTAAACCTGGTCGTGTTGAAATCAGATGAAGATTAAACAAAGCACCGGGGGCTACTGTCTATTCTGATCATCAATTTGCCTCAAAAGAAAGCTTCGAAACTCCACAGTAGAGTTAGACTCCCCCAGAAACGAACCGTGTATATTGCTGGCTGTCACACCACCTCCAGGTCAGTGATCGTGTATTACGCGTTGCTACAATAATTCCTCAGATGAGATCCAACCTCGCCCGCGATAGCCCAGACGCAGTAAAGTTGTCATAAGGACAATACTGAATCACATTCGAGGTTCGGCGGCGGGAGACAAAGTTCGGCGTGTTGATACTCCGGCCAGCCGGTTCCAAGCCCTGAGGGTGTGCCGTCACATTATTATTATTATTATTATTATTGGATCCATTATAGTGCTTGCAGGCCCCTTGGGGCCTATGTGGCACTTTACAGTAAACAGTGTAACTAACGGCTGGAGTGGAGGGAGAGCGGGGAGAGGGGGCGAGTAGGGGTTCGAATCATCGAGGTGCCGTGAGGGAGGGGGATTTTATACGTAGTGCGTAGCTAGTCATGGCGGGGATATAAAGGGCAAGCGATTCTATTCGAGACTATCTAGAAAAAGTAAAAGTAAGTAGGTAAAGTCGGGCAGGTTCAAGTCAGAGGGCATAATGGGGGAGGCGGCCTGTGTCCCGCACGAAGGCAAGGACAGGGCCGGGATCGTGTTTGACGGCGAGGAGACGACGGAGGGAGATGCGTGCCGTGCCGATACGGGCGATGAGGCGGAGGCGGTGGGCACGGAGTGTGGGGCACAAGAGGAGGAAGTGAGGGACTGTTTCAGGGGAGGAGGCGCAGCGATCGCAGAGTGGGGAGGGGGCAAGGTGGAAACGGTGGAGGTACGCATTGAGCCCGATGTGGCCGGTCCGTAATTGAGTGAGGATGCTGCAGCCCGAGCGGCTGAGGTTGTTGTACATGCGTACGACCGCTCGGGAGGGCGTGGCCGAGTCGAAGGACGATCGCCATTCCCTGAGCCAGCGGTCGGCGAACGCCTTGGAGCCCGAGGCGACGGCCGCGGCCTTGCTGGTGGGGGAGCGGAGACTCGAAGAGCGTGACGCGCGACGCGAGAGGAGTCGAGTCTCCCGTTGCAGCGTCCTTCGCGAGGGAGTCGACGAGTTCGTTCCCTGCGATTCCCACGTGTGCGGGCACCCAGTGAATGCGGACTTTGAGGGTTCGTCGTTTCCTGAGGAGGCGACCGAGGAGGGCGTGGAATGCTGCGAGGAGGTACTGGCCAGGTTGGGGCTTGGGGGAGGCAATGGCGAGTATGGCGGGCTGACAGTCCGTGAAGATGTCGACGTCGGTGAGCCGCGGGGTTCCAGCTATGATGTCCAGTGCGAGTAGGGCTCCACACACCTCAGCCTCGAACACCGTGTGCTCCTCCTCGCTACCCAGGTGCCTCATCCTCTTCTCCTTCACCGTCCCTCCTATCATCGCGACCGCCGCAGATCCCACGCCTCCTTCGTAGCCCGACCCGTCCGTGAAGATGCATGTACCACCCCTCGCCGTGATCCTCGTCACAACATGCACACGACAGGTGGCGCGCCGCTTAAGACGCCCAGACTCTGGGTTAGTCGCACGCAAAATAAGTCGCGCAAGCCCAAAGGAGGGGTTGTTAATCGTGAACTCTTGCAGCACCAACAGTCTTGCGCGAAGAGCATAGATCTTCCCAGCCGCCGCTAGCTGCGACTGCTGCCAGCGGGTCAACCATCCCCACAGCCTTCGGTGCGCGACCGCCTGACATCACCAAGGACCGAACAGCCTGTACGGCAGAAACGTGGTCCTTCTGGCTGCTTTATCTCGGGCCTGTTCTCTTGCATAACAAGTTCACGCGGCGCGTCTATTACGACCATTTTATTAATTTTGTGAAGCTTATTCACCTTTGCATCCAATTTGAGTACACCAGGGACCAAATTGCCCAGATCCGCACCGGATTTGCGCGGTGGGTCCAAGAGTATGAAAAGTGCGTTCTATATATCCATGTGAAGCGTAAAATTGATAACCAATTCAGACTATATTACCAATACATACTCGCCCAAGCGTCTTTCTACTTGTCCACTTACGATTCACGTGCTTCTTCACATTGCCGATGGAATAGAGGCCGCCGGACCGGTGTGGGCGTACTGGACCTTCCCTATGGAACGGTTTTGTGGACGCCTACAGCCCTACATAAAGAGTCGGCGGTATCCGTTTGCGAGGATAGATGGCCATGTTGTTGCAATGGCTCAGCTTTCCATTGCGAAGGTGACACATTCCCTTGATCTTCGACTCGGGCCTCCAAAACTCGACCTCGCTAACGGCGCTTTTCAACACCCCTCATGTGCGTACCCTTGCGGAATCAAACTACTGTAACTGACAAGCCCAACAGATACCACTTGTGCCCTTCTTCCACCCCGACGACTCTGTAGTGATGCGAGTCCACTCGATCCGAAATTAGCCCGGAAAATCATTACCTGCCTTGCAACGCGTTACAATCAAGAGGTGGCGATCATCAAGAAATATTTTAATCCAAACGACGTTGAGCTGTGGGCAAAAGTGCAACGGCTCGAGGGCGGCGACCAGATGTTGGCGTCTTCGATGATGAATGCTGATACAGACGATCGTCGGGACGCCACTTACGTTCGTGTACGTCCACTCAACAAATTTCCCTCTTCTTGTCTGAAATGTTTAAAGTATGTCTTGCTTGCCGATATTAATGCCAAATACAAGCGCATTGCCCCGCGATTCGAACCCGTCACCGTTTATGGCCAACTCCAGCACATTTGCGTGGTCAAGCCCCCCCCTGCGCCTGAACTCAAGCTCAAGAAGGAAGACACGCTCATCCTCGCCGCAGTCCGCAGGTGCGAGATCGAGGCCAAAAACGATCTCGACATGCATTACTACCGCAAAGAAGGTGGGATTGAAGTTGTGGACATGTCGACCATCTAGTGTCTGGTGGGGCGGCTCCAAACAACGGATAAGAAGCATTGGGTGGTCATAGATCGCAGCGGTGACCTTGCACGTCCTTATTATGACCCCGATGACTAGTTCTATGTGTAGTTTTTAATTCTTTACTCGCTGGCATTTGTATCACAATATTCAATTTATTCTGCGAATGTTTTTTCGTTATCCTGGAGATCATTTTAGAACAGAATTGAATTTTACTATCCATCGTACTGTACCCTATATATATATATATATATGTATTTATCTCGAGGCATCCATACTCTGCATGCACATTTTACTTGTGGCTACTTGCAACGAGGGTAACATCGGGGTCCTCTTTATCGGTCTCGGCCATATCCACCATAGCCTTAACCATGTCCTCCACATTATCGATAGCACGTCGCACCGCATCGAGATCGCGAAGAAGGAATTTTTCGGGCACGGGCATCTCCAATTCATGGTCAAGCTCGCGAGCACCTCAAAGGAACTTGTACACCGGAATGAGGGAGTCCTGGAGAGCCACCTCGAGTTGTTTGGCGGTTAAGGCGCGTCCGGAAATGTAGGACTCCCGCTCTGCGACAATATGCCTGACCCGACGACGAATCTGTGTCTTGGGAGTGTCAGGTGAGAGTTCCGGGTCTGCACCAAGGAGGCGAATAATCTGGTCAGAGACTGGAGCCGATACCTGGTCATAGTCAATTGTTCCTGCCTGCAACCAGTTATATCTTTTTTCCAATCAGTATGAATCTGGCCATCGCTCAGGAGTAACACACTTGTCTCGGTCCAAATCACCGCTTTCCATATCATCCATGTCATTGAGAAAGGCCTGAGCCTTCTGCTCCTCGGTGAGATCCTCAGTCTTCATCTAGACGTTTTCGCCGTTGTTCAGTAGATGATGCTGGAGAGCAAGAGCGTGCTTGTGACTGTCACAAGGTATCACCGACCATTTTTGGCTGCCGGACACTGACGCAATTTAGCTTGGGGGGGGACTTCCAGAAATGAGCACAAAAATAGCCGAGATACTGTCCGTTGAAAGTAGACTTATCATGGCAGCGTTATGATTCACGGACCTCGCCAACGTCGCCATTGAATCAGTCATAAAAACTTCCTTTTCGGGACACAGGCGTTGAAAGCGTTCACGATTACGGAATGCGGCTGTTAAATGAATCAATCCGAGCGTCAAAAAAGAGTTTGTAAAGTGAAATTAGAACAAGACTGCCTGGTCATAATGTGTGCCGTCTGAGTGGACTCATTCCTGAGGGCGAGTAGTGTTTAAGGATGAGTTTGAGTCGTTTACCGGGTTACATTAACCCATTTCATTTCACCCGGTGACCAATTTTTGCCGATGAGAATCACCCACAGAACGAATTAATGCGCTGGGTTACTACTGGGTGAATGGCTGGCCAGGATGTACTAGGTGAAAATCACCCGAGTAGCGGGTTAAAATATATAACCCGTTTAAACGGGCAAAGGCACCCATTGAGGTTTCACCAGGTTTTCACCCACACAGCGGGCGAAAGGGGAAAGTAACCAGCAAGCCGGGTGAAAAAAACCAGGTCCGAGTCTTACAGTGGCTGTTTCTGATTGCAATCTTGGATCGCTGAAAATGCGGGTGAATCAGACGATAGAACCCTTAAGAACGGGATAAGACGCAAAAAAAAACACATGCCTTGCTTCCTCATCGCCCTTTTATGCGGTTTGTTTGAGTTATCGTCGTCTGCATGACGCCCCGGGGCGTTTTGAATGGATGACATTGCCATCGTCCCCTCTTGTCGAGAACGGCGTGATTTCGGAGCCCGGCACTGGCGATTGTTGAACACCGGGTAACGGGACTGGCGGTGACTCGGGGGAGAGGCAAAAGACGCCAAGAGAAAATACGAACTGTCAAGAAGCTTGAGAAGTAAATTCATCCAATTTTGATGCTACAATGCGACGACGAGTGTTGATTCGATAAAAACCAGTATGCACAGAAGATGCACCTTCGATCTCGCCCCTCCACTTCCATGCATGGCACCCGCAGATCTTCGCCGCTCCAAGCACCTCTTTGCCAATCATCTGAAAAGTGTGGGATCGCAGTCAAAATGACCTGTGCATGATGCGGGGTTGCAGTGGCGCAAGAATGCTTCCGTGGGTAATTGAGATCCGGCGGGGAAAAGCCAGATAATTACCACGGCACGAATTTCCGGGCACTCTAGTACTGTACTAATTCGATCAAGTCGACAGTCACGTGTCCCACACCCCTCTGTCGAACACCAATTTTGGTCGATGTGACACAGGCCCCAAACATGCCTGAAAATTGCCAAAAAGACGAAAATTTGCGTGAGAATGTCGAAAATTTGGGGGGTGTCACACTCCACCAGGGCCTCTATCGAAATGTCAAATAGGTAAAATGAGTCACGCGTCACCCCCTGTGTCGATTTGATTGAAATAGTACAGTAAGATGTGGGGAAGAATTTCTCTGCATATGTCCTCTGTGAAAGTTATGTGGGTTAGGGCAGGGATCAAGTCTGTAGTTTTCTGTGCCACTGATGTATGGAGGGTCGTGCTGTTACATAATCTTCGGAGTTTGAAATTTGCCCTACCTTTTTAACACCTCCAGTGGCCTCCATCAACCAAAACTAGAAGGCAAAACCGTTCCAAATGCCATTTCAATGGCATCTGAGTGGTTAGATTATTTTATCTGACCTTCTTTGCGGCCAAAATGGCAAGTCGGCACTATAAGCAGCCGGTCTGTCAAAATTTGGTATTGTGAGTGATTGCTTTTCTCACTGAGACCTGGCTGGAAGAGTCAATCAAGTCAGGTTAATGAACATCAACGTGCTTCTAAATTTGTGAAAAACACGTTGTGAAATGCAATTCAAGACTCGAGAAATTTGGGATTATATAACAAGGGCGACCTCCGATCATGACTGATTGGGAGCTGACAGACTACAAAATGACGAAGTACGAGTTAAATTGTTGTAGCGTCTGTTTATAAGAGACTAGTGGGGAGTGTGCCACCAAGATGTGGTCAATGGGCCCAGTTTTTCTGGGGGATCATGCTCTGGACAACATATCACGAGCAGCACATGTCTGGTGATGTTTCTCAAAACATCTACACGTAATTTGGACTTTACCACCAGCTTGATGGCATCCAATACTGCCGATTTGTCCATGTGAAGAACATTGTAAAGTGAGGGTTACAGCCTTCGAAATATTCAGCAGAATCGGAATAACGGGCTAGAGACTTGCCAGGTCCGCTCACCTCGATGGTAGGGATGGACATGAGTACGGGTTCTGGTGTAAATCAGTCAACCCGGACCCGAACCCGAACCCGTGGGCCCACAGGTTGTTCACGGGTTGTCCGAATTAATCAGATCATGCTTGCCAAAGACTGCCGAGAAGGTTCAACACCTTCAAAACATGGAATTTGTTCACTGATTGACATTTTTAAATGTGACAGGTGCTTAACAAAAGCTTGCAAGCATTGTTGATGGCTGGTAGCCATGTTCAATGGCCTCGAAATGAGTTAAATTCAACAAAACAGTCAATGTTCACAGACCTGCGGTGTACCTGCAGGTTTCCAGTCCACTAAAATTGGAACCCATACCTGTACCCAACCCAACCTGACCTGACCTGAAAACCCAGCAGGTTGACCCGTATCCGTGTCCTTCCCTACTTGACGGTTTATTACATGGGTATGAATATTAGAGATGTTCAAAGATCTTTAACGAGCACATAAGTATCGGACGAGGACCTGACACGTGATCCCACATGATAATGGAATGATTATGTGTTCGCTTTGAGGAATATTCATAAGTACACCACACAGTTTTCGAGATTGCTGATGTTCTAGGAGTCATATGCATATCAGGGGAGAGGACTGACATACTCTTGACAGAGTGGCATGGTGCAAATCTGAGCCTCAAAGTCAGTTCAATTAGCTAAGAATACTGTACTATTACGATCAAATCGACGGTCACGTGTCACGCACACCTCTGTCAATGTCAAAATTTAGTCAATGTCACGTGTCACAGAGCCATTTGTTGAACCTACAAGCTCACACCCCCCATTGATTTGATCATAATAGTACAGTATTGTCTGCAGTGCTGCACTATCGCTCTGAGATCACTCTGGTCCAGTCTAGAACATTCACTGGATAAGTTGAAGTCAGAGCTGCACTGGAATTGATAAGGAGAATAGAGTATTAACCCGCTGGAGGTCAGCATGATAAATTGTTGATTGTCCTATGGGAGAGATAACATGGAGGTAGATGCAAACGATATGATATGTGCACTTGGAATGTGTCAAGAAGATACCAAGATCCACAAATGAGTGGATTCTGAGTATACACAAAGTAATAAGCATTGAAAGAGATGCGTACCTTCACCCTTCCCACTGGCGATAAAATTGTCAGCAGCAAGAAACCATCACCTAGCCATGCCGCCCCTCTGGCATCAAGGACTAGAATCAGCTAAAAGGGATTCAAGTTCAGCACTCCAGATTTTAACAGGCTTGCATACTGACAGAAGCCTAGAATCTTTCAGCTTGGACCTCTGCAGCACTGCAGTGCAATCACTACTTCAGTGTGTGTGAGAGTGAAGAAGGTACTGCAGCCTAGCTCAGCTGAGTGTTGCCAGCATATCAAATTCCCTAAAGGGGACTGGCTAGCAAAGGGTCAATTTGTACAATGGTGTCATACCCCAAACTGCCTTATGAATTGAATGAAATACTACAGTTGTTGAACAGGCAAGCACAAAGGTCTGAAGTTCAAAGTAAGAAACTGAGGACTCAGGAAAATGCTAGCCCTACTTATATAGCTACAGGAACAATAAGACTATCTAGAACAATAAGAACAATAAGAACAATAGAGACAATAGAACAATAAGATGTGTATCAACACAATGAGAACAATAGAGACAATAAGATTGATGTCAAGATAATAAGATCAGTATCAGTACAATAATAGTCCAATATAAAAGCAGATCATGATCAGATCAGAGCTGGATCAGATGCGATCTGATAAGATCAAAGATGATCCCAGATGCAAGAATGGCACAGTCCAAAGACAGAGTCCAACAATAGTAACTTGTGAGAGCCAACTTTAACTTTGATCACCCCTTTGGCTTGGTGGGGCTAACTTTACAGCACTTTATGGTACTTTTCCCACACTTGGCAAAACTCACTTGTTGACATCTAACTTATACGGTTCCGATGACTTGGATTAGGTCTCTCTGAGGCGGTAGCTGAACCTTTAGGAATATATCATCATCTTTGCTTGTCATTTTCTTTGAGCCAATAGATGTCAGGGGTGTTAGAATAGCATATTTGTCTCTGTATGCTACAGCATTGATCTAATCACACACTTCATGCATCTCTATTAAGATTAATAGCCTAATTCATCTGGAATTATTTGGTCTTATCCCCTTTAGCCCTTCACAGCCTTGTCCTCTCTGCTCCAGTACCCAAATCTTACACTGTTTTGGACTGATCTTTCCCACTGAATACCATTTTTAACCACGCCATTGGGCAGGTTATGAGATTGCTCACATGCTCTCCCACGCTCTCCGGTGATCCATAGCTCCAGAAACAGATCACTCTTGACTCACAATTGAACAGCACTTCAAGGCTGTAGAGAATTTCCCAAAGTATTAGAAGCCAAGCCGGCTTGAATGTGTGCTGTGAGGCCCTGACTTGTGGTAACTATTCCCTAATTTGTCTCATTGAGCATGGCCGATGTGCCTTGTGGTTGTTTCAAGGCTTCAGGCTGTTAAATCCATTACCTTCACATTTCATTTTAAAGCAGCACAGGACACACATATTCTGTGTCTCAGCAAGATTGAGCATATAGAAATAGGCCAGTACGATTGTTTCTCACAGAATCCCCATAATAATCACTCAGTGCCACTCCTACACATATGTTCATAGTTATGTTTCTTTCCACTGGTTGGCTTATCAATCTGTGTCTGCCCTCACCATCAAATACACCCATGCCTGGTTCTTCTCCAGTGTCCGTGGATTTCACACCTCCCTCCCTAGTGCTGCCATGATTTTGGATCAATCATAACCTATGTCCTGGCTACAAATGGTTGCTGCTGCTGATAGCTGCCCATGCTTCGCTCCATCCCCATCTTGTGTGGCAAAACAAGCAAACTTGATCGGTGTGGTCACGTGTAAGGACGTGAAGCCAGTGTGTTGCCATTGAACCACCCATTTGCTTGACCCAGCAAAGCCTCACTTCACAAAGGGGTTGGTTCTGTATGTCACCTAGCCACATGGACTCCTGGCAAGTGGGATCCTTGTCGGAGGAGCAATAAGAATGTCTTTCACATGGTTAGCGGTAAATCCTGCATGCAGAGATGCAGATATTGTGCTGGAAGTTAACTTACTCTAATGTCCTGTTACTTTTTCTAGCTTGAAGTTACTTAAGTTAACTTACAAGCTACTTTTGCTAATGTTACATTACTTGCCTGCCATACGTAAAGTAAAGTTAATTTTGGCAGGCCAAGTCAGTTTTGCCAAGTAACTTCAGTAACCATCGGTGCGTGTCCTCATGGCATTGTCACCAGCAACTCCAGCATGCCAATTGTCCTTTGCATCATTTAAGATGGCAACCAAGAACTGTATTTCACACCATTCAGGCAAACATCTCGTCTCATCCATCTCAAACAGACAGAAGAGGTTATAGCACTCGAGTCAGGAGCACTCGTGAACTGCTGTGAGGTGTGGGATAGATGTCAAGCTATCTTCCAGTCCTCGAGAGAATTTAGTTCGGAGAGGCTCCACAGACTGCCAACATGCGGTCGAGGCACAAAGATTGTAACATGGTGGAACACATGCGCATAAAAGAGGGCCAGTTCATTTGAGATCATGCCCAGTCTGATGGCTCGATGGCATAGGCACATAACAGAGAGAGGTTGTATCCATATCAGCAAGTCATTCTGGTGAGTGTAACATTTCAGAGGGTTCTGAGGTGGGGCTCTCTCATAAATAAGGCATAACTCTAGTCACCAAGGAAAACCAGGGCGTCCAAGGGAATTTGTGCAGGTCCTTATGACGTGAGGTACAGAAAGAGAGCCTTGGTTGATGGATTTTGGAGAAGCGATTCTCGTTACCATAAGAGGGAGCGAATTCTTTCAGGAAACAAAACAATTGCACAAATCGTTCACCTGGAGAACAATCTGCACGAATTTGCATACCAGACGTGACAAAGAATCCACAGAGCATCCATATCCACTGCTGCCATTATTTTAGATAATTGGAGGACCAGTGGCGTGTCAACATGATGGCAATAACAGATCAAATAAAATATCGCTGTTTGAGTGCAACACATTGATGGCTTCAGAGCGACAGAGAAGCTGCACAGTCTGCACTGCCACAGTATGAGGAGCTTGTTTGGGTGGATTCCAAAGCCCAGAAGCGCAGTTCCAGTGACTGCATCGGATGGAGGGAAGGAATAAGATTACATGTCACCGAGGGATAGCAATAAAGTACGGAGTGTCAATATGTTGACGAGGTTCTAGAAAGATTTTTGGCTAATCTAGGCAGCACAAGGGGAAGACTTGTTAGACCTCAAGAACTTGGCACGACCTCCAGATGGATCAGGCAGGTCTAGCCAAGCGTAGACAGCACAGAGCAATATCATAGAACTGGGGAACGATGATAGCTGTACTGGAAGGGTTGTCACCAAGAAATTCTAGAATCAATTTGTCATGCTGCTTAGTGCTATGGCCGAGAGCAGGGAGGAAAGGGGATCAAAAGGAGATACACAGACTCGAAGTTTGGAAGAGTTCATGGTGAAGGCCCATTGAGACCATGCACACAGCCTGAGTGGTCGTGGTATGAAGGCAAAAGGTCTCTTAATGATTCAGATCACTGACACCAACAAAGCCAAACGGCCCTGTGTTTTCCTTCTCTGGTGACTGGCAAATCAAAGGGCATTGATGTCCCAGTACTGTATTCCCTCTTCCACATTGCCATCTCCAGTCACTTGATATTGCACCTCCCCGTCATGAATCAAGCAAAACGAGTTGGAGAAATGATGCAAATTTACTACGTACAAGATGGACCTCCGCTTCGCTCCGGTAAAGAGGTGAAAGGTGAAAAATAAATTACATATAAGGAATACAATGTTGTGACAAATACTTGACGATGGGAAGTAAAAGAATTACCTGATCTCGATTAGCGTAGTTGCGAAAAAGACCTAAAGAAATTTGTATCGCACATGTAACGGTTGCGGTCCACATGTTGAACCTTTACGACGGGCAGGAAATCGTCTTGTGTGGTAGGAAAAATCAGTGAAGCAAAAAAGGGCTGGGTCAAATCTAGAAAGCAGGAAGTTAGCAACTCAGCGGAAAGCAGCGGGAACACGAACCATCTCTGAGAACTGGGGGAGTGTTCGAATAATATTGGCGATCAAAACGGGCACCACCGTCTTGAAAATGTCCCACGACTTAACGTGACGGCTGGCGATGGGGTTAAACGTGGGGAGCGAGCCCGAGAGCACTGCAGCAGAATTTACTGTGACACCAAAAATGAGGGAATTCAATTGCACCTGCCAAGCGGATGGACTGAATTAAGCCCACGGATAATTGCGTACACATTGAGGACTGTCGTGTGGGTATCATCTTGCCAAAAGTAGAAATTCTATGGCCTTGAACACAGGACGAGTGGATGGCAAGGAAAATGATTCAGATTTTGCAGTGGGACTACGCGATATAGAGATTGTTGAATCCGAGAGCAGAAGAGCAGAATGGTTGCAGTAAAGTGCCAGTGGGCAGTTGAAGCAAGCCAGAAGATTGCGGGCTAGGGCGCGACAAATCACAGGGGACTCTGAGGGGAGTGGAGAAGGCAGTAAATGGAAGGGGTGAGGCTACTGGTCCTTTTGTCTATGCCACGGTGATTCGGCCATAGTGAGAAAAATTGAGCGGCATGGTGAGAGAATAACCGCGGCACGGTGAGAAATCCGCTGCGGCTTTGCTAGATGGAGTTGCATGTGGTCACCTGAGCACCTGTGCTCGAATGCCCTGGGTATCCAAATGGGATAGGGAAGCAGGCTCTGCAGAACGAGAAGAGGGAAAGGCAAAGAGATACAGCTAGCAATTGCACCGCCAAACGATCGAGTCGTGAAAGAACGGTTAATAATGATTCCACAGTCGGCCGGACTACGTGGCCCACCGGCATCACAAAGAAAATCAAATGGAGCTGCGCTAGGGAATACCACAAATATGCTGAACGAATATTCGTTGCTTAGTAAGGCAACTGCGTCCTTTCAGGAAGACAATGCGCACATCTGCTGCAAATGAAAAGACAGTGGTGAAGAAGCACAGAAGCCTGAGACTAGAAGGGGTTAATGGAAGAGGAAGAGCAGAGAAAAACCAGAAGGAGAAAGGACACATGGAGCAATTGCACCGCCGAATGAACAAAATCTTAAAGAACAGTTAATCCATATGTCTTGAGTTCTTTGGAGGGAATTGAAACTTGAAGATGAAAAGTAAATTTAGCCTCGATACAAATAAGTGTGGTCCGATGCCTTGGGTGAGTTGTTAAGCACGTTCGCTCTGCGCGGAAATTCAAGTAAGTGAAATCGCCCACTCTGGTTTCAATGTTCACGTAAGCGCTGCTTACCGTCGACCGATCCGTTGCCAGTCAGTTTCATCTTGAACCATGCATATATGACACTGCATTGATACACATCAGTGCACTTCTTTATACTTTATTTATTCAATAGGTGCACAGCCAACTCAAGTGTATGTGTATGCTATAATCATAGTTTAAGGTCAATAAGTGGATCATAACTTTGTTTTTCGTGGTCCCCGTGTCCTCAATATGGTAAGGACGAGAAGGGAACGATAGACCGACATAAAAAAAATCTTTAGTATTTATCTGAGCTCGATAAAATCCCTGCCTGGGTCATAGGGGACAATTAAATAATAAAAACACCAGAGGCAAAACCCGACTCGGAGGCTAATCTCGTTACCAGTCTGCCTACGTACAACTCGGGACAAACAATAGGCCTGGGCGCGAAGTTCGATCATTTTCCTTTTCCTTCGTTCTGAGCTCATTTTATATCTGTTGGAAAAACTGCAAAGGGATGGATAACTCTAATTCCACTCTTCTCAAATTCTGTCTCTTCAGAATTTTGATTGAGTTTGTTGTGGGTGAGTTCTGGGGCCTCGAATTTAGTAGGGAATTGATCGCAGCGTGATGCCGATGACTGGCACCACTCAAAATTTCGTACTCTGGGCCCAGCCTATAGGCAGGTCCCAAGCTGTACCAGCCTGCCTACAGCAAAGTGCTTGCCACATTTTTTGCCATTTGTAGGCAGGCTGGTAAACTTCATCTGCGCCTTCCTCGGTTATTGCCTCTGGCGAAACTCACCTGCACCACAGCACTGGGATCTCGGTGAAGTTGACTTCAACCCAGCCCAGATATCCTACTCCCAGCCTGAGTAAAACACTTTACATTAATGATTTTGAGCTTAATCATGATTCTTTATCTCTGGGAAACCTTCACACCTTAACAGTGGCATCCTGGCAGTCTTCGAGCCGATATCCTTCTGTCTAATACTGTGTAACCTCGGGTTTTATACTGCACCATTTAGATCGACTGAACCTTTCAAAGTTCGTACCAATGTACGGACAAAGAAATGTACAGGAAACACGGGGCTAGGGTGAAATTAAAGGTGCAGATCTGACTTCGACAGCAGTCTATCACGAGAGAATGGTTTCGTGAAGAATGAGGACGGGCACCGCCCTTGATCGATCCGGCGGCTTTGTATTTGTTTGGCTCATAGTCAACATCGGTTCCAACCTTGTAAATGCTAAGGCTTTTTATCTGCACACTTTGGCACGATGCATGAAAGAGAAACTGCTTTTACAATTGGCATCAGAGCAAGATGACCGTGCCGGTTGGTCAATTTCATGAATTAACAACACATTTGGCAGACTACTTCACAGTACATGAAAAAGCAAGAGCTTTTCAAAAAAATCTGCAACGGTCATTCTATAGACGACGTAAAACTCCATGAGTTGACCTGTGAAAGTGAGACAATTCATTGAGATTTGAAAAAGCCTTAGCATTTTTACTGCATAGATGCAAATCTTATCACTATTAGAGGAGGAAAATTTTTGTACTTGAAATTTTTGACATATATGAGGTATTATATACTATTTTGACATTCATAGTCTTTGAAAACCTTGACATTGGTGCAAACTGACCTCAAACGAAGTGAAGGACTCAAAGTGCGACAGAAGTCACACAGTTGTGAGCTCTCAGTTCAACCACTGTGTTCGCTACGGTATGGCACGAAATTGGCGCCCAGGCCAACCAAAATACGAGTACGTAGTTCAATATTCCTCAGAAACAAGTCTGTAGACTTGGATTGGGCAGGATACATCAATTGAGTTCGAGTTGATCAAAATTCTCGCTTTTGGGCGAGTTTCGAAGCACTGGCGCCGCTGAAAGGATGGTATATGGGTTGCAAAAAAAAATCAGTTGAACTAGCTGAGCATTTGGTGACCGTCACCTGCAATTTCCGACCCAAAATTCTGATAAATGTCAGTTTTTTTGTTTGTGGAATGCCGAAACTAGATAGAAGAAGGCATATTTTTTGTGTATTTACTGGTGGGCCACATACCTGTATGGTTAATGAACATTTTGTTCTGCTACTGAAGTATTTCATTCAAATCGACAGGGGGTGTGACGCGTGACCCGATTTACCTATTCGACATTTCGACAGCGGCCGGAATTTTGCGTGACACCTGTCAAAATTTCAACAGTCATACGGAAAATTTAACTTTTTTGCCACTGGGGGGGCATTTGTGACAGCTTGGAGGTTCGACAAACCGCTCCATGATGCATGACCTCGACCAAATTTCGACATCGACAGAGGGGACCGTGACCCGTGACTGTCGATTTGAATGAAATACCTCAGTAAATGAAGTCAGCACAATGTATGAGTGAAGCGCTATGCATGGGAACATGCAGAGCACGATTTTGACTGAGAGCAAATAAGTACAAAGCCGCTGGATCATTCAAGGGCGGTGCCCATCCTCATGAAGATCGAATGCAATTGCACATTTTACTGTACCAACTGAACTGGTGGAATGCGATTCAGTACAACACAGTGTGAACCGCATCTAGCTGCAGTGCTCCGCATCCAACCTTGATAATGCAATCAAGTGCACAGTGGACCCAGCGGTTAGTGTAACGATCCACGCCAGCGGTCAGGGTCTGTGGCCATCCGGGCCGGCACACGGAAGAATTCATTAAAATTTACTTCTCAAACTGCTCGGAAAAAATTCTATTCCAACTATGTCTCGAATTATTTCCTGACTGCAGCATGCAAAAACAGTGGATTTGGGGGGACCTGGTTGGGAAAATTCCTATATATGGCAGCCTGGCAAATGCCGGACCGAATCCTTTGGTGTTTTTTCGCCTACTTGGGCCACAAAATTGAAAAGTCACTGTCACCTATGTGGACCAAAAATGTTCACGACCCTCCATTTGGTCCAAACACTACAGTATAGCACTCACCCGACCCAACTGGTTCATTCCCACGCGCCAACCGGTATGACACATAGTCATCGGGAACACGCTTTGTTGGATCTGCGAATGTCTAATCCGCGACTTGTGCTTGGTAGGCGGCGCAACTAGGGATTGGCACTGTACCATATACGGTATGGCCCATAAGAGTTACGGTATCTTCTGTTCGCATACCCGCACGCACCCGCAACTGTAAAGTAAAGCTGAGGGCCCTTCACGGTTGTTATGGTTGTACATTCCACAAGGGTACCTTTTGGGCACAGAGCAGGTGGCATCAGTGACCATCTGAAGTACATCACTAATGTCCCTAAAGGGTTTAGTCAGTTCTAACCAGTGAAAGGACTGAAGAGACCACTTCCCCCGATGAGAGAATCAATAACCACTCCGCAAAGATCACCTAATTCTGCAGACTAGGTTTCAACATCCCAAATGCTCCAAATAAAATAACACTTGTAGCGTACTTTGCGGCAGAGCCCACTAACTGCGTCAGAGCACATTATCCCAATATTGCAGTCTGTAAGGATCTTCCCTATGGGCTGAAGAAATAAACAGTACACCCTGGTGCTCCCAGTGTGATATCAAACTTGTTGCAAGCCATACATTTGCCAAAATTTGCAGGTGATAGACAGTCAAGACTGCAAATGAACATACTTTCCAACAGCATGTGATTAAAAAAATCAATGGCGCCCAATTCTCACTCGGTCAACACGTTGACCACCTCGCATTGGGCTTGGGAACCCTGGCTGCGTCGGGGCTCATTGCATGAGCAGTGAAATAAGTAGAGAATCAAAAGAAATTGGCTAGAGATGCAAAACAGACATGGATTCAAGTTGAACGTCAATTCAATTCAAAAAAAAATCAAATCAGTTTTGGGACAGGATTATAATACCACACATCAAGATTGCATGCAACTGACTTTTCTGCAGGAAAGAACTTCTTGGTGGGTCATAGAGGTATTCTACAGTAAAAACGGACCACTAGTGCAATATTATATATGTATATTGCAGGGGAGTGTACAAATACAAAGGGAACACTACTCAAGTACAGCTGAGCATATACAAGGTACCTTGAGGATTGCAACTTATTGATACAATGAAATTGCATGGTGAGCAGGCCGAATAATAGATGGGCACACCAGTGCTCTTTAAGGACATTTTAAAAAAAGGGCGACATGTGGGGACAAGTGGCTAAAGTGGATATGCCCAAACAAGACCAAATTTTGCATTTACAGCCACAAAATCAAGTGATAGCACCATAGGACCCACTGGTTTCAATATCCCAAATGCTTCAAATAAAATAAAATAAAAACCAAAATGATTTCCTGAAAAAGGAAATTCCCTTGCGGCGAGTTTTTTCTGCATGTCTGAAAACTAGGGAGCTGAATGATCTGAAAGAGTGCAGTTTAATACGTATCAGAACACCCTGAAAACCAGGCTGCTATAGTAATATATTTATGGACCGTACATCGCTGGAAGGCCGTAAAACATGCGGCATCATATGGTGACGGTCCGTACCCGTAAAGCGAGCGCGAGAGGACCATACTGGACGGTTTACGGATGATCTTATAATTCATACCATACACTGTACTAAGTTTCATGGATATGTCGCCGATCCCTAGGCGCGACCGGCAGGGTATCTAGGTTGTGAATCGTCGTTGCGGTATTTGTGCCGAGGTCGGCCATGCGCTGGGGGTTCGGAGGATGTAGTGCCGCTAACTGGATTTCCGCTATGACTAGGAGCATGGAAACTGCGCATAATGTTGTTCTGAAACTTGGTTCCTCGGCGATCGCCGATAACTCCCCTTTTGAGACCCACATGCACCCACTAAATAAACGCCACATCAATTCTTGCACCGGTCAATAACTGGTAGGGCCTCACCCTCGAAATCGTGGGATTTATAAGCCGGAAAATAGGCCCGGATATATATAAAAGCCGCAACTCACTCTATGGCGCCATCGTTCCCCCATTATGTCGCTAGACAGTCTCACTCTCAACCAGGAAAGTGGCTTCGACTGGAACACAAACGATGGTTCAATTTACACGGCTGGCTCCCAACATTCGGCAATCGGCGCCACAACGCGTACCTACATATTTCACAGGAGGACAGATGATATTCCTCTAACTCAACTAGGAGAGATGAGAAGCTGGATTGAAGACGGACAACGTCATCTCGCATTCCTTGTTGGGAATTTCTACAATGAGCTTGTGTGCAGAAAAATCTTCCTGGAATCAGAGGACATGTATGTACTGGAGTTTTCATTGCATGTATAACAACGTTCACAACGATTCGAGAATGATGTTTGGAGATTGATCTGGCAATAATTGCCAACATGCTCGCGATGGAAGGTATGCCTCAGGGACGGTTGACCTCCTAATTCTAACTCGGAGCTCTAAGATTACCACTCAGCAGTCGGACAGGCCCCTCGGGCCATTGCCGAAGTTGAATGCGAATGCTTAGACAACATAAATATCACCTTCCTCATGAATATACCAGAATGCACCAGGAACGCGATCATTGTTGGAGCTCTCGGTTTGGGACTATTAGTACATAGGCCGGAGTCAGTTGAAATCGGTGTTCAGTTAAAGTTTTTATAAATCACGTTATGCACAACTTCTGTGTTCAACTATTTAGCAAAGTGGAATCACTGTCACAGAACACCGGGTGTGGCGCTTTTTTATTTATTTTTACATGTACTATTGGCGACGGGTTAGTTAGCCACCCCCCCCTTAGTCGGCTACTCACAGTACACACACACCCAGTGTTTCAAATGGCTATGAGGTTGATATCTGGGTATGAAGTACAACCTAAGAGGCTGGTCCAGAGCAAGTTTTGACAGAAAGTGATATGCCTATCAAAAGTTCTGATCACCATTCCCGGGCGTGTGAACCCCATTAATTATTATTAACCGTTCTTTAATATCTTGCTTGTTTGGCGGTGCAATTGCCCCATTTGGCTTCATCCCCATTCTTTCTTCCTCTCCTCCCGTGCTCGAATCCTTTGCTTTCACCCCCATTCGGCCTATTGCTTTCCCACATGTATAGCTGTCAGCTGACTGAACACGCAACCGTCTTCCTTCAGTAGGGAAGCTTCGAGAGTGTATTAGAATTTGCACTCGAAAACTGCGCGCCGCTGAACAGCTGACCCAGGCAAAGCCTGTTCTGGTCCGGACGCAGCTGTGGCATATGGCACAGAAGCATTGTATTGACCCTTGGGCGGCATGCTGCGTAGTCCCCGGCAGATTCTCGAGATATAAGCTGCTGTAATGGTTGTTGATTCTCTGCCCATCATCTCATCCTCAAATTCCCTGGGACTGCAATTGATTAACCATGCTGATAAGTGAGCTCGGAACCTGGGATGGAAATGTGCGATACAACAAAAACCAAACACTAAAACCAATGTATAGCTTGGGAACAGAATAAATCTATCCCAAACCAACAAATAGAAGCAGCAAATGTGATGTTCTGTATGTTCCAATGGTACCTGACAAGTGTCAGTCCCTAGTTCAGAGCCTTGTAAAGGTTGAAAGGGAGAAAGTTTATATGCAAGAAGTTGCAGGGCGATATATTGTGTTTGTTATGTGTGAAACAAAGAAATCCAGAGGATGTCTAGTTCGAACACCCAAAGGCACGATATAACAAGGCCAGAAAGAGGTTTGGAAGACAGGAAACCAAAGGTTTACCCAGATTCCAGTTGTTCTGAAGAATGAGTTGTGCATATCCTGAAGATCTGTGATAGTTCCAAAGGTTCCGAGAGATTCCAGACAATGATACAGATGATTCAAGACCCAAGGCCAGCGATTCAATATGAAGCAAGGTCAAAGACCACGAAGCAAGACGATTCAATACGATTCAAGACCCAAGGCCAGATGATTCAATATGATTCAATATGATTCAAGAGCCATGCTCAGACAGTTTGTGCATTCCAGTGTATGGATACGACTTATATGCCAACAATTCAAATGATATTCCCAACCCTTACAAACTAGGCTTGCAAGAGCTCTGAAGATCGACAAGAACCTTCCCTTAGGCGCAAGCTTTGGGCTTACTAGTCAGGGGAAGATTCCGTGTCGCTCCCAGAAACTCTTCTAACTACTTATACAAACTAAGATATAACTATGACAATAGTAAAAATGAGTAAAATGTCTGTTTAGCTGTGCCAAAGTCTGTGTATCCGTCTTGGCAACCAAAATGCAGAGAGTCCTATTGGTCGGAGACGTTGAGCATGTCATTCCAGGTATATTCCGACCATCCTTTGTAAGATTCATGCACATGGTGGTTTGATGGAATCTCAGTCATCATCCACCATGTACGCCTCTTGCAAGATAACTTGCATTCTGTTGGTATCCCTCGACCAACTACATCAGAACCAGATAGTCTAGTGATATAGCTTTTGAATGATACCCAACTTTGAGATATGTCCAAGAATGGGTTATTGAGAATGACTTCCCAATCCAAAAGGAGGAAGTCTGTGCCTCCAGGATTGACAATCAACTTGTGATGAACCCACATCAAACTCCGATGCTGAGTAGCTGGACCTCGGGTACATTCAGAACACTGTTGCCAGTGCTCTAAAGTCACCTGAGATGATGCAAACGCGTCGACGAGCCAAATAACCAACAACCAAATCACTCAGCACTTTGGTATCCATGGTTCCAATGCTATGGAATGGTAGAAACTGTTCCATGGTTCCGGAACATTTGGAACCAGTGTGATATTCCCTATGTTTAGGTGGGCTACACAGTCTCCTACATGTTTTGGAGTGAGTACCTGCCAGAGACACCCCTGGAGTAGGGCATGAAGCCGTCCCCGTATTTTGACGGGTCGACGGGCCATAAATACGGTTACGTACCCGTACCGTCACCAAGTTTGAGGCACCTCGATACGGCACGGTCACGGTACGGAGCAACCCGTATACGCAGGTCCCGTAAACGGGTTTCCAAAAAGAGTTAGTATTCCAGCGAGCGACGTGTGCGCCAATTGCTCTCCCATAAACTGTGATTTCGCTTACCATTGCTTGATTCCCGCTGGACGTGGGCTGACCCTGACTGGCTTTCTCGGTGACCACACCCAGCCTGCATTCGACCTATCCGAACCACTTCTTTACCCTTGTCTCTCCCTGTTTTTACTCATAAAAATCAAGTCTGACTTGTGCTCTTCCTGCTCTGTGCCCAAAGTGAACTCACTCTGGGAGCTGGAGCACTCATTCATTTAGTCCGACCATTCAAAATGATTTACGGGCTTTTACTCATGAAGGCTTGGATGAAGGGTGGAGCACTTTATTATTGCGGCGGCTTCTTTCTCCCCATAAATTACTATCAAACTGCTCACGGCGCTTTTTTTTCATAATTTTCAGGGGTATTTCTCCTGGTTCGTGGAGCACTTTAATATTGCAAAGGTTTTCTCTGCCAGTACGTGCGTCTTGGGCTCCCGAAAATGATCCTTTTACGGCTGCCATGGCTCCAAATTAAGTTTTACAATGCTACTTAAGCAAGCTAGTCTTGACAGAACTTTCCCCAGTACTCTGAGCGCCCATCATGCCCGAGTCACTCGTGAAATACGAGGAACGGCCTCGTAGCAAATCTCTGCCCAGTATGTCCTTCAATTCAACACGGTCCTTTTATACTGATGTTCTATAAAACCTAGAGTGTGGTACATTATTCGAATCTCGTCCCGAAGCTGTGGCTTTCAACTGGATGAAATGGTTGATTGTCAACATCGCTGTTTTTCTCTTACCCTTCGCATCCGGACTCACTGCCTTTCTTCTTCTTGGGTCTCGTCTCGGCGTGCCTCATAATCAATCCTCACACGATTTCGTTTTCTTTCTGGCATATATGGCTATATCCACCGGGTCATTGTTGATCTTCTTTAGTGAGTCCTTGCAGAATTCAAGATTACATCCAGTCTGAATATTTGCGCACAAGTGGCTCTAGCACTCCCTCGATTTTTCCGATATCATTTGATCCTCCCATTGATCTTAGGTCGTCGCCGGCATCGCTCCCACTTCTCCTTCATGTCTCAGTGACGGTCCATTCACCATTTTCATCCTTGGAGTCCATCACAGGTCGCTACCTATGGGTATGTCTTTTCATTTTCCTCTGAAATTTGTCGGTTGAAATTATGTATGTTGTAGTTGTTATTGCAGCCATGACGCCTGATGATCTCTACAGCCGCTTGGCGGAGCTTGGTCTTGTTCCCGCCAACTGAAAGTGTTTCTACTTCAGTTACCGTGGGCGTCGAATTCCGTGGGAGAAAGCCCTCGGGGTGTACGGTGTTTCTGAGCTTTCTCATCTCCAATTGAACTTGGTAATTCTCGGTGGCGGAAACCAAGGTATGTGATCATTTTTATTTTGAATGCCACTTAGTACCCTCAGGCCAACCAACTGCATCTTCTTCCCGTCCAAACCGCACACGAAACACCACTCGCATCGATGTTATCCTCGAAGCCGAGAGGGTAGACGAGGACGGCAACCCAGAAAACCATCGCAAACCCGTAAAGCGCAAGCGCCCTTCCAAATCTAAGGTCAAACCGGTGGACTCAGACCCAGACGATTCCGACTTTGAAACAGACGAGAATGGCAATGAAAGCACCAGCAGCAGTGACAGTGACATCGAGGAAATACTTCCCAATACCGAGGTACACTTTATCCGCTCCTTGCCAATCATCATGTATTAACGGCTCATTCGTTTAGCTTGCTGACTCCTTACCTACAAAAACTGTCCCTGAAAAGTCCCAGCGCCGCCGAACTGAGAAGCCGCCAAGGAAAAAATCTAAGGGTAGGGCAAAAGCGACAGATCCTCCGGTATGTGGGATATAGTGTTTCATTTTATCTGTCTGATGTGTCGAGTAGGAAGAACCAATTACAAGTACTCCTCCTGTCCCAGTTCAACAGCCATCCGTTCCCATGAAACCCAAAGTACAGGTGGGCGTCTCGTGGGCATCAATGGTGATGAAACTGATCTACCACGTAGAAAGTGCGAAATGCGATTTATTACTTCTTTGAAAAAGTCGATGCGAATGCAGATGGCTCGGTCGAAGAGGGTGCACGGTATTATAAGTGCTATCTCAGGAATCGAAAAGTCTTCAAGATCGGGCGCAAGATGAACTACAATACAAATGGTGTGTCTGACTTTTGCTATCAAATTTTCTCCATCATTAATGAGTCCTAGGCCTCCAATCGCATTTGCGGTCGCATTTCCTCGCGAACTATCGCCTTTTCAAGGTTCTCAACAGTCGAGATACTCCTCCCACTGATGTAGAACTGGCACTGGCCCGCGGTAGTATGCCCATGACACCTGAGAAGGCCATCGAATATTTGGCGCAACTTGACTCGATCTCGAACGACATCAAGGAGATGTTCGAGAAGCAAGCTGCTGCATCTGACGTGGGTTGAATGGAGTATTCATATATATAATGGTGCTCACTTTATGACAGGAGCCGTGGGATCAGGAGCACTTCAAAAATTTACTTGCAAAATGGGTTGCTGCATGTGATCAGCCCTTCTCAGCTGTTGACGCAGTGGAGTTTCGGGAACTACTCCAGTACACTCACCATCCCACCCGCAAAGCACTCAAAATCCCGCATGCCAAGTCAATTAAAGTTCGCATTGATAAGATGGGCGAGGAAATGGTCGCAAGTCTTTCTGAAATGTTCAAAGTTTGTTGCATCCAGCTACCTCTTGTGCGCGATTAAATACCTTACTTTTACAGGAGAATACATCAGACTTTGTTCTTTCGCTCAATGCGTGGACTTCCAGCAACGGCTTTGCCTTCCTTGCCATTGTGATCCATTACATTGGAAATAATAGTAAACTAGGTGTGTTGTCGGTTCAGGATACTTGCTAGGGTCTAATATTCATCTGTCAGAGGAATGTCTCATCGATTTCCGCGAGCTCATTGGCGAGCATTCCGGCGAGAACATGGCCGCCGCCGTCTGGGAAACCATCGAGAAATTTGGACTCATCGGCCGTGTACGTTCTTCACTTTGCTCCCCACACACATGTTCAGCTTGCTTCAGATAACAGCTTTTGTTATGGACAATGCAACAAATAATGACATCTTGGTTGAGGCGTTTGCGTGTCGCTGCCGCGCCTTGGGCATCCCATTTTCCAGCCGTGATGCTCGCATGCGATGTATGCCCGACACCATTCACTTAGCAGCGCTGAAGGTACACATTCACCAACATTTAATTCGGTTTAATTTAATGCTGTCCAACAGCTTCTTGAAGCAATAGGAGCTCTCACAAAGGACGAGAAGAAGAAGGCGAAGTCGCGCTCCACTCCTTACCAGGATGCTGCAACAGAATCGCTTTCTCATGCTCAAGATAATTGGTCCAGTGAGGTAGAGGATGGAGAGGACGATGAGGTGATGAAACCAACTAGCCTCGTTGGATGTGCTGTTTTCAAGGCAGGGATCCTCTTCTCGGCCAATGTTTGCTTACTCATTTATTTAAAGCTTCGCAAAATTGTGCGCCATGTACGCTCCAGCCCACAGCGTCGCAGGTCTTGGCAGAAGGAGGTCCGGAACTGCATGGAGAGCTCACCCGGGACAATCAACAGCGTCTTAAACCTCATCCTCGACGTCAAAACACGGTGGTCTTCAACTCATCAGATGCTTCGTAGGCATTTTATCAATTCCTCTTTTGTTTTCACTAATGCCTTTCCTCTGATATTATCAGGTCGTGCATTGCAGTTTCGTGAGCCCATCTTCAACTATGTTGCCAAGGACAGTGAGCTACGCGAGCACGAGCTAAATGCAGCCGAATGGGACGCATTGCAGCTGGTCACTCAATGGCTGAAGATGTTTCGCTCTGCCACCACTCAAATGTCCACTACAAAACAGCCAATGCTGTCCAGTACTCACGCCATTTTTCGGGGACTTCAACAACGTCTTAAAGCGATCATCTCCGAGCTCCCCGAATCTGCCGATCCTGCTCTGAAGGAGGGGCTGGTCAATGCTCACCGGAAGCTCAGCGATTATTTCACAAAGTTTGATCAGTCACGATACTACAGTTGGGCCGCCCGTAAGCCTTTGTCTCGTTTTTGCTGGCATTTAATCAGTTTTGGTTTTGTCAGTTTTGGACCCTCGCATCTCATACGAGTCGCTGCGCGAGGACTACGCCGATGACCCGGAACCTCTCGCAGAGCTCGAAATCTCGAAGATCAATCTACAGTCCCATTTTAAACAACATTATGCTGCCGCCACCCCAGCTCCTCCACCAGCTGCAGAATCACAGTCGGAACCTGGTTCCCCTCAGAAGGTTGATTTCACCAGCCGTTATAAAAAGCGGGGATCAGCTGCGACCACCTCAGATGAGCTTGCTGAATATTTCAGACTCACTAGTGTTCCGGAACCGTTTGAGGTGGTTGACCCCTTGCAATGGTGGTATAGTCGCCGCCTCCAGTTCCCTCAGCTATACCGCCTCGCGCACAATGTCCTCTGCATCCCTGGTAATTTTCTCTAGCCTTTTCTTCACTATGACACTTGTTAATGGAAGCATTTCTTTTATAGGCTCTGCGGTTGCCGTCGAACGAATCTTTTCGGGAGGCCGCGACACCATTGGGCTCCGCCGTGCGAGTTTGAAGGCCGAGACAATTGAAACCCTTATGTTTGTCAAGGCTAGGCTTCGGTTGGCTCGCAAGGCAATTATTGACCTTACTGGGGACGAGGATGATGCCATCTAATAACCCTGTTCATACTTTACAAAAATCGATATCCTTCACTCTTTATTAAACCTAGACACTTATAATTTGACCGTAATTACGCCGTAAGCGTACGGTACGTACGGGACCCGTCCCGTTCGGCCTTTTTAACTTCGACTTGACGGACGGGTTTGACCGTGACGTACTAAATTTACGGCGTAATTCATACGCCCGTGAGCGTATTACGCACGGGTTCATGCCCTACCCTGGAGTCACCAGGAACATCATCTCATTACTCTTGTGATGCTGGCCACAGGCCAGCTACTTCGGGTACTTAGTACTGCCTCTTTAATAGATGGTATACTATGAATGAACTACACATGAAAAGCAAAAAATAATGCAATTTCAGGTGGTGGTTCATTCACTACTTATCAGCGCTTTAACGATTTGCTCACTCAGCGGGGCAATTTCCCCATTAGCTTTATCCCCACCTTTTCTTTCTCTGCTCTCATCCTAACACGATCCTACAGGACCTGCACTCTTGCCCCGTTCACATACTCAGTGTATTCCCATTGCGACCCCTCAGCTGACCACAGTCTGCCACATTCACAGCAGAATTGTTGCTGCAGCGCGGTTACTTCTCTCGCTGCGCCGCAATCTTTCTCACTGCGGCCGGTTCCCCGTGGGCTGAATAAAGACAACCTCCTCGCCCATTCCCGTTGCTGCGTTTATCTCCTCCTGCGTTGATTTCCCGCTGGTCTCCTTCGTAAGCTTCTAGCTTTTTCTTGGCTATTGAATCTTTGCCATTAATTAATCATCCTGCCCCTCTCCATCTCGGATTCAACTGTTCATGGATGAGCACGGTCGAAAGTATATCTCAAGATCCAAACCTGCTCTCTAAACACGACCAATACTGTCAAAATGCTATCATGATTTGCTTTCTGGTCAATTACATTCAGCCGATCTCTTTCTTTGCGCCGCTGCATTGCTCAACTCGACAGGTCAGATCCGGCTCCAGAACCCTGTTCTCTGATCTGTTTTCATCGCCAAAGCAATGCGCTCACACTGCTTTCCTTTTGGATCTTCGCTGTTGCCGTGTAAGTCGAAGCCCACCGTGCATTGGGAGAATTTTCTCTATTTACAGCCCAAAATTTGCCCTCAATTGTTCTTTGTGCAACTATGCACGGTCCCCTTTTCTCCTCTCCGGCTTCAGCTTCAGATGGTCTGAGTCCCTGTGGTCGTTAAACTGAACTCTCTAGATCACCTCTGTGATTACCCTGTCTTTGAATCTCCCCAAGTTGGTTCGGGCTGATTAGCCTGTATCGAACTCAATCCCTTCTCTATGGTGAAAAAATGTTGCCTTAAAGGTCAGACTGTGAATGGTAGTAAATTCATAAACATTTTTGTAGTATGCAATTCAATTGATCTGATTCCCATTCATTGGGCGGGTTGCCGGAGCGAAGCGGCGGCGCGTCTTGTTTTCTTGTCACCATTTCGCTGCGGCGCTGCCACCACTTATCGCCGCCCATTCTTCATGAATTCTTGACCAATCTGGGAGTTCTTGGACTCATTTTAATGCTCCCATATGGCACATGAACATTGAATCCTATTTGGCTTGAATAAGTGAGATCTCCATGTACTACACCTCTAGGAAAACCCACCTCTAATCGCGGATTAAAATTCCACCATGGCATGCAGTTAGTACTAGCGTCAATTTGGCACTTATGTGTCTGCGCAGAGCGTCAGTACTTGTTGAAACTCGGTATTTTCCGGGGAAGTTGGTCGAGTTGCACATCGTCCTGTAAACGGAGACCGCCGTTCATTTGGAAATCAGAAACGGAGCGTCGCTATTCCGAGAGTGATGCTAAATCGGTCGCCAATCCCATCCCGATATCAAACACCCCTCTCCGATTCTCCGCTTCTGGTGGGTCCCTGTGGGTCCCAAAATGGAAGAGGTCGGCGATTGCCGCTGTAACGAGTTTCAGAACCGGCGGATACACTTCCCCATTCGTTAGAATCAGAAAATGATACGCAAACCCCGAAAGTCGAATATAAATCTTCACCACAATGACCCTATGTCAAATGGCGTACCCGCAGACCCAGTGGCTCAAGTTTCACCAGCAGTACAGCGGCGGACAACCGTGTGCGTGCCACAATCCAGTCTCGTGTCATCCAACAATCTGACGTTTCGGTTCCTTTAGGCCTCAAGCACCACCAAAAACCGAGCGTCATTTCGTCCCAGCACCAGGGCTTTGTGTCCCCCGATTCACCGGCGCCTAGAATGAACTCACCAATCTCGCTCCAACGGTCTGCCTCGGATGTCGCACCCCTTCCGGAAAACATCATGCTCACTGCCATGTATGAGATACACCGGGGCTCCGCAGCGAGGGCAGCCGCATCGGACGACAGCGACACAAACTTGCTCTACATGCATCAGGAGGATCTGGCCCGGACCAGAAAGGAGGCCTCGCGACGGCGACGTACTCAGGCAGAACAACGACGCCGCGACAAGCTGTGCGACGCCTACAAGAAGCTGCAGAACCTGCTCCGCGTGTCAAGTAAGAGCAGCAAGATGTTACTGCTGCATACAGGTCCCCTTCTTCTCATCTGGCGTGCTTTTTGCCTTGGCCTGATCACCGTCGCAGCCACAAACCACATATCTGCCATCGAAGCGGAGAACCAGGTGCTGTACCATCGCATCGTCGCGCTGGAGCAGCAAATCCAACGGTTGAACCTTGTTGCCGAAAGGTGCCCTTCTCACTAATCTGATGGCCTCCAATGATATAAATGGCTCACCATGCTCGAAGTTAGTCTTTTTGTAAACAGACGCTACAACACTATGCACTCGTACCTCGTGTGTTATAGTCTGTCAAGAACTTCGATAATGCGATCGCTCCCCGTCCTTATTATATAATCACAAAATTCTCGAGAGTCAACAAGGTTTCTACGACACGTTTTCCGCGAATGTGAGGCTTCAATATCATTTATTACCTGAAAAGGAACGAATTGTTAAGCTAAATTGTGATCCCAGAGCTGAAGGAGCACGATGCCGAATTTTGATGCTCGGTAGGGGGCAAAGGCCGAGATAATAATTTGAATGCAAAGAGCAGCGGGGTCACCAATCTGAGCAGACAGTTCACTTTGAATTGAGGTTCTGAGAGACTTTCCCTCTCAAAGTTTGTGGATAGGTTGCCAAAGGTGCTGAGTAGTGGTGGGAACAATTCAAACTCCGATGATTATAATAAAGACGGGGACGTATATCCGGTGGCACGGTCACCTACAGACTAGCTCGAAGTTTGCATTTCGTCCCAATGATTGGGAGGATGCTGCGGGAGCACATACAATATCAGTACAGCAAGGCGGTCACTGTGAACGCAGTAAATCTGCATTAGGTGGTTTGGATCTTGAAGATATTCTCTCGTAGACAGATGCTACAACAGGAAGCTCGTGCCTCGCATGTTGTAGTCTGTTGATAAGGTCGATCGAGCGATCGCTGGCCTGCTTATTACAACTCACAGGACGCCAATATGATGATGATGATGATGATGATGATGATGAATTCATTTTCTATTCTACATGCGGCCTGGCTGGGCTATGGTAGAAGTACGAAGAGGTAACTATGGTGTGGGTTTCTACGGTTTGTAAGAATCTAAGTTTAATAAAATGGAGTATGAGAAAAGGTGTGGTACTATCCCCCCCCCTAGATCTCGGACACTTAAGGAAAATTGATGTATATCACGTTATGTAGCAGCTTTGGGCCGCGCGCTGAGTAGCTAGATCGTTTGCAATTTGACTTTTTCTCCAGGCCCAAATTTTAATTCATGAGAAACAAATAAGAATCGGGCAAATGGCGTCGTTTTTTCGGGAGTGATCAAGTGTCCGAGTTCTAGGTGACAGCTCAAATTCTGATTGCCGGCTGCGTAGGTGACGACATTGTGGTCATGGTGCCTCAAAACTTCATCAGGGGGTGTATTTCAATAATATAGTATGCATGAAGAGGAGGTCAAAGCAATCACAGAGTGGTCAACAGGCAGCACAAGATTTCTCAATATCACTTGTTACAGTTTGGAGATCAATTTGGCAGAGATGGCATGATCTCTCGGTTCATTCTGAAAGCTACAGGAAAGGCATGGCTCTGAATTTTTATATATGCACTCTCGTGATGTTAAGGTACTATCTGGATGTGTTAATGAAGCAATATGACTCTAGGGAAATTGTGCCAAGGCTTAAAATAGGGAAAATTAGCGAAAATCACAGAAGTCACCAGCTTTTTGTTTTAATATATATCCCAAAGATATGCCATTGCAGGGATATTCTACCCTGTATCTTGAGAGGACCTCCTAAGCTTTATTTCAAGCCAAAGAGCTTAGGAAACGACCCAGTATTGGGTGAGAAATGCACGTGTGTCCGAGTTCTAGGTCTGTCCGAGATGGTGGGGGGGGATAGTAATATAGTTTCGTCAGTATCGTAAGATTGGCATTCGGTATCGCGATTGGTTGAAGTGGCGTGAAGTGGGGGTTTGTGGGGTTGTGTTATGCGAGGAGATTATAGGAACGTAATGTAAGAGAGAGAGCGATGAGAGAGTAAAGAAGAAGAGAGAATTAAGAGTGTGGTAATATACTACAGTCCAGGTCAATCAAAGCAATGCGTAGCTTCCACGAGTTTTGCGAACGGTTTCAGCAACTTGGGATGCGATGGTAGGGGTGAGAGGTGCAGGGGACCATAGAGGCCGAGCTCCCTAGCTGCCAAGTGGAGAGGTTGGCGAAATGGTTCCCATATTGGGCACTCAGGGATGAAGTGCACGCGGGTCTCCGTTGCCGCTCCGCAGGCTTCGCAAGCTGGTGAGTTGGTAAATCCCGCCTTGAAGCGGTACTCGTTGAGAGGGCAGGGACCAGTGCGGAGCTGGGCGATCGCAGAGGAGGTTTTTCGAGCGAGGGTGTCGGAAGAGTAGAGATGGATGGGTCTGTCCGAAGGGGGGGTCTGGTCGAGATATCGTAGGGGGAGCACCGGTCTTTGACCAGGTGGATTTTGCGCCGAACGGTTGTCAGAGAGACGAAGGAGGAGGGGTCGGGCTCCAACCTCGTGGCCTCCTTTGCCGCCTCGTCTGCAAGCTCGTTGCCTGCCGTCCCGATGTGCGCCGGAGTCCATAGGTTGAGGATGGCGAGATCAGCGCGCAAGCGTTGGGCCTCCCGGAGTAGTTTGTTGTAGCGGATGGCTCAGAACTGGCCTGAGCGCGGCGTTGTAAGGAGGATGGCGTGGAGGGCTGCTTGCGAGTCGCCCACCATCATTATATGGCTGCGGCCGTCCCGGAGCGCTTTCCCTGTCGCCTGATACAATCCCTCCATTTCCCCCTCGCAAACCTGTCCCTCACCCAGTGGCACGATAATCCTCTCCTTCTCAACCCCACCATCCACCCGAACCGCGGCTCCTCCAGCCCTCCCGTCTAAGAGTGACCCATTGGTGTACCATACCGCCCGGTGACGCCGCTCATCATTCGTTGCGATGTCGAGGGCCCAAAGGGCATCTTCCTTCGCTAGAATGTATCAGAAATCTAAGTGCGCAAGAGCGCGATACCCTCAGTCTTTGTAAGTGACAAGACTGTGTTGGTTCCAGCTATAACCACTTAACCAGACTGGTTAAGTGGTTATAGCTGGAACCAACAAAATGCCAACCCCTTGTGGAGGTCATGAGTTCGAACCCCCCAGTGGCCCCGAATATTATGTATTTCGGTTTGCGCACATGAGGTCGACCAGGCTCCCGGATCTTTGTTTGGTCAATGCATACCACCTCTGACAGCTGGCCAGCGGGCTTGCGACAGAGTCGAAGCAGCGTGGATGTTTAAATTCCCGGGGGTCAGACACCCGGGGTTGGCATTTTGTTGGTTCCAGCTATGACCACTTAACCAGTCTGGTTAAGTGGTTATAGCTGGAACCAACAGACTGACTTAATAGTACCTAAGAGTGCAAGAGTGCGATACTATGGACATGTAAGTAATAAAGTAAAAGAAACAAGCTAATACACGTACCCCTCCCCCTCAGTCATCGTAAGTGACAAGACTGAGGGACATTAGGCACAATACGGCGCAATTATATAGAGGCAAGTCCAGGACCGGAGGCCAGTGGTTGTTTCCACCCTTCACTTTCTGACACCCCCACTCGACCCTGGCCGTAGTCCCATGGCCCGGCAGAATTTTGAATGCTTCTTGTGGGGAAGGGCCTTGGTGAAAATGTCTGCAACCATTTTGTCTGTGGGATACCACAGAACAATGGCCTCTCCGGTAGCAACAAGGCTGTCACGAACATAGTGGTATTTTCGTTGAATGTGTTTTGTGCACACACGGAATTGAGGATCCTTTGTGAGGATAATGGCTGCACGATTGTCACACATGAGCTCCGTGGCCTCTTTTTGAGGTTGTCCAATTTCCTCAAAAAAGGAACGCAACCAGGCTAGGTGCTGTCCAGCATTGGCAAGACCAATGTACTTGCTCTCCGTTGACGACAGTGTGACCATTGATTGGCAATGACTGGACCAGGAGATTGCCCCGTGGTTGGAGATAAAGATGTACCCTGAGGTAGACCGGGATGTATCGGAATCTCCACCCCAGTCAGTGTCAGTGTATCCGTGGAAGTTCATATCCATGTCGATGGCTGACCTGTCGTACATAAGAGCCCAATCACGCGTGCCTTTTAGGTATCGTATGACACGTTTCAGGAGCTCCCAATGGCTACGCTTGGGATTTGCGCTGTATCGGCTGACTACACCCGTAACATAGGCAAGATCAGGTCTAGTCCCGAGCATTGCCCACATTAGCATGCCAACAACACTTTGGTAGGACAAAACTGGTCCTCCAGCACAAAGAGCCATGTGGGTAAGAGTAGTGTTGTCCTGTGGGTCGTCTGCACTGACTGCAGCACTGGTGGCCATGGGGGTGAAAACTGCATTGCAGTCACTCATCCCACAACGGTTGAGAACAGAGTCGATATAGTGGCGCTGGGACAGCGCGATTGTTCGCTGTTTGTGATGACGTCGAATGTCCAGGCCAAGGATGAGGCTTGCGGGGCTGAGGTCACGCATTTTATAGGCGTGGTGCAGCTTGTCCTTTATGCTGTCTATAAAGTCCCGAGTGGTGCCCGCTAGCAGCAGATCATCCACATAGACAACTAGAAAGCACAGTTTTTTGCCTTCCTTATAGACGTAGAGGCAGGTCTCGGAGTAGAGACGAGTGAATCCGAGCTCTCGAAGTTTTTTTGATGAGCATATGGTTCCACGTACATCCTGCCTGTTTGAGGTCATAGAGAGACCGCTTGAGCCGCCAGCAATGTCCAGGCGCAATGCCAACACATTCAGGAGGCATCATATACAGCTCCTCCTCAAGTTCACCATTGAGGTATGCCGTTGAAACGTCGAGTTGGTCGAGTTTGAGGTCGTACTTAGTGGCAAGGGCACAGATGATGCGAATGGACTCCAGGTTTGCTACGGGTGCAAAGACCTCCTGATAGTCAACGCCTGTGCGTTGTGTGAATCCGCGCACCACGATGCGAACCTTGTACTGCTCAATTTCCCCTGCGGCATTGAACTTGATTTTTAAGACTGGTTTGGACATGATAGGAGTAACACCGTCGGGTATTGGAACAACCTCGTACACATCGTTAGCAGCGAGACTGCTGAGCTCCTCATTAAGACCGGCGATCCACTTATCGCTATCAGGCCCAAGCATGGCTTCCTGCCACAAATTGGGGTTCCGTGGATCAACTTGGTCTCCAACAATGCCAGCAAAAAACTCGAGGTCATGAGGGTCTAGAACAACATATGTGCCTTCCTCGTCATCAACAATTTCGAGATGTTGAGGAACAGGGATATCAGCGGGCTGTTTCTGTTCTGTGCTCCGGCGTGCGTGCTCAGCGTCAGCATCTGATTTGGTTTGATGCTGAGGTTTCTGTGCTGCCTCTTCATACGCGGCATTTGGATGCCATGCAGGTGCTGGCACACGAGTGGAGCGATGAAGTGCAGGAGTAGGGGAAAGGGAACGAGATCGAGATGAGAATCGTGAATGTGCAATTCGCATGCTTCCAACACGGCGAAGTGGAGGGCCAGATGGTTGAACGACTGCTTGCAGAACTGCTGCCACTGGACTAGCTGGACTCGATGACTCGGACTCCCCCACTGAACTGGGCATGTCCTCAACAATAACCTGAGGAACATCATCGTCATAATATGGCGAGGAGGTTGGATGTATGCTCTGTGCGAGTCGCTCCAACTCCGCAGTAGACTGCACGGGTTCTGCACAAATTTCCAATGGCACGTGAGCATTATCGTCAAACACAACATGGCATGAGGTGATGATTCTGCCTGTTGCAACATTGAGTAAGTCATACGCCTTGCTGCCCTCGTGGTATCCAATGAAGACACAGCGCGTTGCTTTATCAGCAAACTTGCCCTTTCTATACTGTTTGTTGACAAGTGGATATGCAGGGCATCTGAAAGGGTGCATGTGCTGTAGGTCAACTGGACAATTGTTCAGGCCTTCATGGGGAGTTCAACCTTTCTGGGCCGACGCAGGTGAGCACATGATGTTGTACGCTACATGTAGCATGGCACGAGTCCAGTATCTGCGTGGGAGATGTGACGCTGAAACGTTGCACTAAAGTGCAGCAGTGAAATCGAATACAAAAGAGTAAGACAAAGTCTATACTCCAATATATCTCAAATCTACCACTAACAACTCCAATGCCGTGTGTATGTGTTCGGGGAAATAGGACAGTCGTATCGTCCTTCAATCTCAATAAGACACCTTATACCCTTGCCAGGTTCACACTATATGTGCAATTGTAACCAATTTTATTGATTAATCCTAGTTACTACCACAAACTACCCACTGTTGGACTTAGGCAAATTGGCACAAGGCCGAGCTGAGTTTAACCAAGTTAATCACCCAAAAGGACTAAGTCCTATAAAACTGGTATAGCTCAAGGAAGACTTCAGACGAATAGCCAATGTCTGAGAGGTCTAATATATGCCAACAGGGGAGTGGGATTCACTGGCGCTATCTACTTTTCATGCCAGTTTAAATACTTTACTTGTGCTAAAAGGGTATAAAGTTTGTGAGAATAAATACACTTTTCTGGGGTTAAAACTCCGTGTTAGGCCGTGAAAAGAGCGCCCATGAGTCATATGTATCGGTCTTAGTAACCCTCCGATGCAATTTCCGAGGAAAAGTCCATTTCCCCAAGGGAAATGTACAGCCTTTTGAATTGTTTCCAGGCACACCCTGTATCCATTGCCATCTAGACCTTGCCAAGTGCGCCCAAGTCTTTCTAGACCTCTTACATATGGTTCTAGGCATTGTCCGGCAGCTTCCATGTCCGCTCTAGGTGTGAACATGCTCCGGAACTACCCGGAAATCACTAGGTTCAACCACTAGATTCCTAATTAGGTAGATACCATCAAAATGACCTCATAAGGTCACCTATAGTATATCCCTGAGTTCTGTAGCCATTTCTAAAGTCCTTCCAACATCCCATGTGTTTGATAATGGCCTAGCGTCCACAGAAATCCTCAAACTCACTGCACACAGTGTACAGCTTGCAGGAGTATTCTATGACCAGTGTGGTAAAAGTGATGATGAAACCGGTGTTTGAAACGCATTAAACAGCCTAGTACTCAGTCCTGGGAGTAGACTAGTACTCTATGTAGCCCTATTGACTGGTTTTATCAGTTGTTTCCAACTGAAAGGTCGCAAAAATTGGTTATTTCAGGCATATTCATTTTCATGCCTCATCAACGCAGCGAGATTGGTAGTAGCTCGGGTGGTGAGGGTTTGGTTCATGCGCTCGGTGACACCATTCTGTTCTGGTGTATATGACGTGGTTGTTTCATGAATGATTCCTTGACGCCAAAATTCATCCTCCATCTGCTTGGAGGCGAATTCACCTCCGCCATCCATGCGATGGAAACGAGTCCATCCAGCACAGAACTCCCAGTGTGCGATCTGGGTGCAGAAATGGGCTTCGACTTCTAGGCGCCAGCGCTTGAGCTTCCGATACACATGAGATTTCTTCTTTGCAAAGAGTACCCATACACCCAAAGTATGGTGATCGACAACTGTGAGCCAATACCTTGTGCCACCTTCGCTGATTGGAGTTACGGTGGAGTGGCTCTGGCCTTCTCTGAGGGAAAGACACCTGAATCGGCTGGAGATGCCCGAAAGACCGCGAGGAAACCGCGATGAGGCCGAAAACGCCTGGATATGGCAGAAGGAAGACTCGAGTAACTATGTACAAATACAGGTTCTATCTTATCGGCACAGCCACAGGCACCCCCCTCCAGCTGATGTCCGGCCTCGGGCATCGTCACACAGCTCCTGCGTCCCCTAGCTGCTGCCCCACACGCTCTCCCAGAGTGCCGCCCAATCGAACCACCACGCATGGAACCAGCCTCTGTGGCTGTCCCTACTCGCCCGGTGGAACTCTGGCGGCCAGCCAGTTTAGAGGGCGCCTCCCGCCGCTGTCCCCAAGTGATGAAAGGACTCGGCCATCCAACCCTCCGCCATCCTCTCCTCTGCCTCCGCCATCTCCAAGTCACTGTCACTGGGTATATATTCTCCCTCCTCACGAGGGTGTTTTTGGTCCAGGGTAGATCCCCGTAGCGGAATAAAATGCCGTAGCCGGCGAGAATGTACAAACTGCAAATTTTTTAGCGGTGTGCCGTTCAAGTCACAGAGGGAATAGGAATTAAGGAATTTAGCATAGATTTGCACGGGTGCGGACCAGCGCGGTTTGAGTTTGTTGATGGACTTGTGAATAGTGTCCACCTCGGAATCGTACCATTGAACGAGGTCGCCAATCTTAAACTCGACAACCGGGGTGGATGCCTCGAGCGAGGCTTTCTGTTCTGCCGCCCGTTTGAGGGAACGCAGGTGTGCTGTCCACCGCATGCTGTCCGCGAGCGCGAAGTGAATGTCGACATCCGCCGGTTCAGTCGGTGACAGTTGAGCCGGCGGCTGCTGCTCCCGAGTGAACGCGCGACCAAAGAGGAGCTCGCGTGGGGTTGCCTTCAGCGCCGTGAGAATACGGTCGTTCATCATCCGGATCGCATCTTCAAAGTGGTCGGGCCAGTTCTCCGGAATGTCCTCGGGGCGTATATTCCCTTCATCGCAGTCGTGGTCTGGGGCGCACAAACGTTTGAGTATGCTGAGCAGGATTTTATTACTTCCCTCTATCAAGCCATTCACCCAGGGCGAGTGCGCCGGGGTTGTGATGTGCTTGACGTTGTTGGCGTCGCAATACTCCGTCACTGCATTATTCAAGAATGCTTCCCGCCGTCGGCCATAAATGCATCTGCGACCGCAAAGTCCGTGAAGATACGGTGGAGAGAGTCAATGGTTGTTTTGGCCGTGCCCGCCGCTTTGAATTTCGTGCCCCAAACAAAGTGTGAGAAAACATCGACGTATAATCCGACGTTCTTGAAGCCGCCTTTGCCGAGTGGTAAGGAGAGGTAATCCCCCGCAATGAGGGTGAATGGCTGGGTGCGCCGGATCGGCTGTAGTAGAGAGTTCAAGGTAGGCGCACCGAAACTCTTGCACCGTGGGCATTCTAATATGACCTGCCGGCAATCCGTGTCCATTCCTGGCCAAAAATACCTGTCGGAGAGCTTGAGCTTTGTGCTCTCGACATTGAAATAGCCATTTTGGGCATGGACTTCGAGCGCTGTTTTGAAGCCGAGTGCCGTGGGGATGCACTCTGTTCTCGCAACACGCCGGGCCGCCGAGTCCGCGACTCGCCACAGTTTCCCGTCCTCAATCATGAAGCCTGAGGCACGGTGGGCAAACCGCCTGCGTTCCTGGATTGTCGACCCCACTGTGTGCCCGAGCAGGTAGTCCACTATGGGGCCAAAGAAAATGTCATCTGCGAAGCGAATCTGCAGCGGGTGACTGGCCACGCTCGGGACATCTGCCGTCACGGCGAAAATGTCCCGAGTAATACCCTTTGATGCCTCCCAGTCTGCGAGGACCGACCAATCTGAGCCATCCGATCCCGTACGCCTGCGCTCTGCCCACATTCGGCTCAATCCATCCGCTACCGGGTTCTCGACACCTGGGCGATGGCGGATATCAATAATGTTGCGGGCCAAAATCGCTTCCTTCCACCGGCTATGATGCGAGTTAAGCTTCTCCCGCATCAATGTATCGCGCAGCGCCTGGCAATCTGTTTCGATTTCGATTGGTGAGCCGTAGATATAGGGTTCAAACTCGTCCAGGCAATATTTCAGTGCTGCAAATTCGAGCAAAAATGGCTCGTACTTAGCTTCGCTAAGAGAGGTGCGTTTAGAGCAGTAGGCAATGGGGTGCCAGCGCAACACCTCTTTGCCATTCTTGTCGACGTGAGGGAATTGTTGTGCCAAGTATCCGGCGAAGCCCTCACTTGACCCATCCGTGGTGACCCGGAATGGCCGTCCATCGTACTGAGGGGCTTTAAGAATTGGCTCCTGCGACAGTAAGCATTTTAGCGTGACAAATGCCCGTTGTTGGTCCTCGCCCCATTTGTGTTTAAGGGACGCCGCCTTCAGCGCCCGCTTGTACGCCCCCTTCCGCACTAGTCTAGTGTTTACCACGGGCCTGTGTATGGAGTGCACCGTTATTACATAATCTTATGTAACCATTTTCCGAGTCGCATCCCATTCCGCGGGAAACGCGATTTTGAGTGGAACTTGACAGCGAACGAGGCTTCCTTGTCTGTCACTAGCTTTCTGTCGATTAGGATTTATGAAAAAAGCCCCTGAACCTGTGGTTCAAAGGTCGCGATCTTTGTGTGCGACTGCTTCGCCTAGAAACAACAAACGGTTAAAGTTGACCTTGAAATGCACTAAAAAAAAATCGGAAATGACCCGCAGCCTCTTTGCAGCCAGAAAACATGGATTCAAGGTACGGAAGGCTGTGGGGGCGAAAAATACTTGAAAGAAAAATGGGGGCTCATACCGGTGTTCGAACCACGCCTACCAAAACTTATGTAAGATCACGTAATAAGAGAGCACTCCATACACGACCCCGCGGAAACTAACAGACTCTATACAGCGAGGTACGAGCGTTCGTATAGAGTGTCTGTCTACGAGAGACTACTTCCGCACCCTCCAGCTCGAGCTTGGGGACTGAACCTCCACGTTCCGTGTCAGATCCGTGAGAGGCGCCGCGATCCGTGCGTAGTCTGGGTCCATAGTGTTGCCGGGGTTCGGTTCGGTTCGGTTCTTTGCAAAATTTTCCGAACCCTAAACCGAACCCACGCCGAACCTAGGTTCGGTTCTTTGAGGTTCGGTTCAGGTTCGGAACCGGTTCGAACCTGAACGAACTTGTATTTTTTTTCACGAGCACTACTTGAAACCTATAACCATGCAGTGGATCCCACTGGGCGTAAAGATGATCATATTTGGTTGCATCAGACTGAGGAACCTATTTCTACTTTGTTTGACGGTCATTAATGGTAATTCCGTCAATTGATATAACATGATACCCGTCGAAGACTGGTCAAATTGTCGCGGAGGTTCATGTGTGACCCAACAGGGCATACTAATCCCACTAGGAACTAAAATTCGGGTGTGAGTTCAGTCTCATGTGACTTTAGTTGAGAAAAATCACCTCTAAATTCTTTCCAAATACCCCTCCAAGTTTTCAGGTTCGAACTGGTTCGAACCTGTTCGAAGAGGTTCGCAAAAAATCACCAATGCCCGAACCTTGAACCTCACTTGGGGTTCGGTTCGGGTTCGGTTCAGGTTCGGAAGCGGTTCTGAACCTAACCGCGGCAACACTAGTCTGGGATCATCCGCCGGAAATAATTTGTGAGGCCCAGGAACCCCATTAGCTCTGCTACGCTCTCCGGTACCGGCCAGTTGACGACAGCCCCGATTTTGTCCAAGTTGGGCTTGAGTCCGTTCGGGCCCACCATTGCGCCTGCAAAGAGGACATCCGTGAAGAAGAGCTTGGTTCTTGAAGGTGAGAGCGAGAGCCCCTTGTCCCGGCAGCGCTGAAAGAACTTTCTTAAATTGGCCAGCTTTGTTTCGAAGACGTCACCTGGTAAGCAGATGTCATCCATCCAATTGACCAGCTCCCGCCCGATCATGTCCTCGAGTGCGGTGGCGACCATCTCGCAGAAGGTCGTTGGTGCCCCCGTGAGACCAAAGGGCATACGAAGGTATACGAAGTATCCTCGACCTTCCACATAGAATGCCGTGTACGGCACCGTCTCATCGTCCAAGGGCACCGCATAGTAACCCGCCGCGAAGTCGATGACGCTCGCCCAGCGGTGACCGGCCGCGAATTGATGCTTAAGGTTCAGATCCCCGTGTGGAAAGGGCGGAATTTGGGAAGCTTTGTTCAAAGCTGTAAACGCGTGGCACACCCTCCATTTCGTCGCGACCGCTGGTTTGCCGGGGGGTTCCTCCACAGCGTCGAGTAGGGCCTCGCTGGGGTCACCTGGCTCGCGAACTTCTTCCCAGAACGGTGGTAAGCCGTTCTTGACGCATTCGGAATTGACCTTCCGTAGAACCTCCGCACGTGTGATCCCGGTCTTTCCTGCCTCTTTCGGAGCGAGGTTCGTACTATTCAAACACTTAAGGAACTCGCCTGGAACCCTCTGAATGACGTGCGAAGCCTCCATTTCGTCAAGAATATTGTAAAACCACTCTTTCTGTTTCTCGGTGAGTGGCCGTTGGGAAATTCGTGTGGGAAGTTTGGCGTTGGGGTCGACGTCGATGTGGTGCTTCCACCAGTCCACGAAAAAGACCTCCGACATAGAAAGGGCGAAGATATCAGCGTACTCGCGTACGAGATCGACGACTTTCCTTTTTTGGTCGTCAGTGAGGTCCGTCCCGATTTGGACCTTCCCCACAATCTCGTTAATTCGCGCCTCGTTGAACGGATCCGTCGCCCGCATTGACGCGTTCGTTCCGCGGTCGATCTTGAAATCAGAGAAGGTAACGTCCCCGAGCGCATGGATACCAGCTGATGGTTTCCCATCATCAGCCGCTCGATCACCGCTCTTTGTCTCTTCCTCTGCATCCACCACCATCGCTCTCAGATCGTCTAGCTTCGCTCGCAGTTCCCTCACCCTCAGCTCTGACTTCAGCAAGGCCCGAAGTTGGCCTTCTCCGTCCCTCGTGTCCGCATTGAGTCTTAGGATACTCTGGAGGTGGGCGTCTCGTCGGTGGCGAGTCCATTGATCGGCGGCCCGCCTGTCCCTCTGTCTCCTCACTTCCGCTGCTGGGATCGCTACCGCCCGGTGTGCTGGTGGGTCTCTCTTGTCAGCTCGACGTGCCTCCTCCAAAAGCGCCTCCCAGTTCTCCCACATTCTTGCTCTCGCTCGTTGTCGTGCCTCCGGGATGGACTTGTACTCCTCTGGCTCGCTCGGCCTATCGTTCGTGCTGTTGCCCTGCCCCGGCTCGTCCACCTCCGGAAGAGGGTCGATGTCGAGGTATCTCGCGAACCGAGATTCCGCCCAAGGTGAGACCGCCTGCATGAGGTGGATTCGCTCGTATTCCTCCTCCAGCTGACCGTCTTCCTCATCTAGGACCGTTACTCGCTTGGTACACCCCCCCTCCTGGCGTGCCTGTGGGCATCTCGGGGCACTCGTTAGTCCCCTTGGCATGGTGCGCCGGTAGGTCCTGCCCGGGTCCCAGCAGCGGGAAGGGACGTGGCTGATGTGGCTTGGGTTCTGTCCAGGGGGTAGGTGAGTGTCCTAATCCAGGGAAGGGGAGCGGTTGCTCAGCTCGTCGTTGTAGCTGCGCCGCCTTGCGCATCCTCTCCTTCTCCCGTCTCCGCGTAATGCGCGCGAGTTCGTCACGACGCCATTGCTCCACCGCATTCGTCATCGCCACGTCCTCCTGCAGTACCGCTGCGCACGTTGCCTCCCCTGAGCTGTGTGCTGGGGTGGTTTCCGGCTGGGGCGTCTCCGCGACGTCCTCGTCCTCATGCTGAGGAGTCTTTGCGACTTCCGGTATGGCCGCTTCAGGTTCCTTCGTTGCTATGGTTACTTCCACTCCCGCCATGGCGTCTCCTTCCGCACATCCTCCTCTCGTGCCTATGACCACCGCCGCCCCGCTCGTCTGGGTCGCTCCCGTCGACATCTCGCTCTCCCACGCTGTTGGTTCCTCCACGCCGTCTCCCTGGGCTGTCCGTGGCCCATTGTGCAGCAGCGCCTCGTCACCGTGCGCGCGGATTTGGATCTCGTCACGGTCATAGTTGTGCACCGCCCGCACGCTATGTAGCCACGGCTTCCCGAGGATGACGTCGAAGGCCCTGCCACTCTCGAATACCTCAAACCACTCCGACACCGCTATGCCGCCGACTGCGACTTCGCCCCACCATCGGCCTGCAGGCCATATTTTTACGCCGCTCGCCACGCTGAGGCGGGATTTCGAGGGCACTAGCCGTCCGAGGCAGTGACCGTACTGCTTCCACCGCACTAGGGAGATGCAGTTACGCATCGCCCCATCATCCACCTGCGCAGTGAGGCGAACGACTGCCCCGTTGTGCCCGACGAGGCGCACACGCTGGTAGAACGGGTCTACAGCTTCTTGGGCCGCTGCATCCAGGCTCAGGATCGCTTTCGGTAGGGACGTCGCATACTGGATAACCCTTGTATTCGTAGGTGCGCGAAATACAAACGGCATGTACCTAGTAACGTCCCGGTGCCACGCAAGTCCATGGGCTCTTTCCGGGGGATTTTGAAGACTTGGAGCTGCACCACCCCTCAGACGGTGAGCCCCTCTCCATTTCCCGAGTCCTCCTCCTCGTAGATAGCCTGTTCCGGGTCGAGGCCGCCGAAGGGGTTGTACGGCACCTCATTGATTTGTGCAATGCCTGCGCGTTGGCCCGGAGGGTGCAGCGTTTGGCCCACGAATCTGCGGACATTATATTCCGCTTGCGGTGTTGGGGGCCATCTCTTCTCCGTCCGATGAGCTGGCGTCTAATGGCTGGTCTGTCGTATGATGTCTGATTGTCGCTGGTGTGAAAAACGCCGGTATCAGCGTAGGGGAAGTCGCTCTCGAAGGTGTGGAGGGTGTAAGTTCCGAAGGTGATGAGATGGTTGGTGTCCCGGGGTCCACTGGTGATGTGCTCCTGCGTTCGTACCGTTCCGCTCGTGCGGCTGCGGCTTCCACTCGGGTGCGGCTTTCTCTTTCAAGCTCGGCGTCTCGTTGGTATCTGTAGTCCCGGTCCCTCTTACTGAGGTGTAAGTTATTACCGTGTGCCAGCGTGCGTCGGCGTGAAAAAACTCGTGGATGTCGCGAATCCGAATCCAATCACCAAATGGAGTGGCTCTGGCCTTCTCTGAGGGAAAGACACCTGAATCAGCTGGAGATGCCCGAAAGACCGCGAGGAAACCGCGATGAGGCCGAAAACGCCTGGGTATGGCAGAAGGAAGACTCGAGTAACTATGTACAAATACAGGTTCTATCTTATCGGCACAGCCACAACGGGTCCGCCAACATCCGATGACACAATGTCCAGGGGACCCCGAGTTTCGGTTGTGCTGCGTTGGAAAGGCTGTTTCTTCATCTTTCCCAAAATGCAGGGCTCACAGAATTTAGGTACACCGGTGAGTGAGGTAACACCAGCAAGCCGTCCATGCCTAACCATGTCCTGTATGCTTTGGAAATTGGTGTGGCCGAGCTTACGATGGAAGGAGTTTATGTCCATTGCAAAATGCGCTTTTGCATCCATGCCGAGAGATTGACAGGAAATGTGGTATAGACCACGTTGGCGGGAGGCCTCCAGTACCGCTTCCCGAGTATGGTCATCGCATACGACACATTTGTCCTCAACAAAATGTGATGACAGCTGTTTAGACGCAAGCTGGGGAACAGATACAAGCATCATGGTAAAATATGGGACCAACAGAGCATCATGGATGGCAAGGTCAATGGGTCCTCGAGTGGTTTTGCAGGATAAACACATGGTGCCCGTTGCAGTAGCATCACATGTGGAATTATCCCCCAGCTGTACACGGTGGGGAGGATTAAGAGGGTGAAGGGAGTTGGTTTCAAAGAAGCTTGTGTCATGAGTCATAGTGCATGAAGCACCAGAGTCAATGAGAACAGAGTTGCGAGTGGAGGTGGTATCATGCGCAACATAGGCAGAAATCTGTTTGTAAATTCCGGAAGATACTGTCACTACATGAGCAGACTCAGTGCTATCTGACTTGCTGTCTTGGGTGGAATTTGCCTGTTCCCTATTGGTGACTTTGGCATCCTTTCCTTTTTTCACCTTCTTCCCCTTTCCCTGCTGCTCCGCTGCCTTGAGGACTTTGCAGTCCTCTGTGTTGTGAGTTGTCGATTTATGGTAGTGCCAGTAACGTGCCAACATCGAGCTACTGGCAGCTTGTGCGGTGTTTGCCGCCGTCTCAGTCCTGGAATCCGAACCATCGCTGTCTTCAGCATTGGGATCTGCATGTGCGAGGAGTTTGTTTTCGACAACGTCGAGCGTGAGCCCAGTTTCAGGGATGGAGCCAGTGATTGAAGCACGGAGGTTGTCGAATGGTCCACCATCATCACAAGGGAGAGTGCCAAGGAGATACAATGGTTGTAGCTCTGCACTGAGGCTGAACTTCAACTTGTCGAGAGTGTCGAACAAGCTGGCAACGCGATCAATGTGTTTCTCCATTGTGGAGAAGGGCACATTCTTTGCACCCCCGGGGAGGGAAAGCCTGACCTGGTGAAGGGAGTTGAGAGCAGCGAAGGCTAGCTCTGTCTTGTTTGTTGTGGAAAAATCAACCTTCAACGCATCCCACAGTGCTTTTGACGTTTTATACGCATCATACTGGGTGATGAGGTGCGTCAAGAGTCGACAGCATATGAGACCCAAAGCACGGCTGTCGTGCTCGTTGAATGTGTCATGCAGTGGTACTGTTAAGGTTGTGACACTTGCAGAACCAACAGGGGTTGCAGGGGGCGCACCAGCTGATACGATGACTGCCCACAGCCCCTCCTTGCAGAGTTCTGACTCGGTCTTGACCGCCCACAAGAGATATTCATGAGCGGTGCGTAGAGTTTTGTCGTTGGCCATGAGGAAGAGGGATAGGACAAGACCTGCAAGGAATGTCCGAGTCTCAAAGGGAGTTCTTCTAGATCATTCCGAGTTAGAAGGCCTCGGGGCCCATAACCTATCAGAAATCTAAGAGCGCGAGAGCGCAATACCATCAGTTGTCATAAGTGATGAGACTGACTTAATAGTACCTAAGAGCGCGAGAGCGCGATACTATGGACATGTAAGTAATAAAGTAAAAGAAACAAGCTAATACACATACCCCTCAGTCGTCATAAGTGACAAGACTGAGGGACATTAGGCATGATACGGCGCAATTATATAGAGGCAAGTCCGGGACCGGAGGCTGGTGGTCATTTCCACCCTTCACTTTCTGACAGAATGGTGGTGGTGACAGGGGAGCAGATCGCACCACGGCGCGGCATAGATGGGGAGGATAGGCTCCATGCCCAAAGACGGGTCAAAGTCCACTCCTAGCACCTCAAGTTCACCAACGACCCTCTGAACCCCTCGCGTTCGCACGCGTTGTCCCTACGCCGGTACAGTTGCTGGCCATCTGACACCGGGCACACGCTCCACCAGATGGAGGATGGAGCAGAACTTGGGGTTCTTGGGCGGGATCGCGATCAGGTTGCGGAGTAGGGAGTGGATAATATGGGTCTTGGGGAGAGTGAGATAGTACGCAATGGTATTAAGGGCGTCCCGCTCGATCCGCAGTTGCGCCTGGAACAGTGCAGCCTCCTTCTCGAGCGCTGCCAGTGACACCGTTCGGAATCCGCCGGTGATACATCTCGCCACAGACTTGTTGAGCTTGTCAAGTGGTTTAAACACGGAGGAGGGGAGTGGAAGGAAGGAGGAAACGCCGTAGTCCGCGCGGGGAAGTACCACAGCGCGCACAAGGTCGTGGATTAGGATGGGGCGCATTCCCCAGGAGGCGTACATTACCGCGATCGAGGCGTTGAGCGCTCTGACGGCGGAGGTGGTTCGAGCGGCGATGTGTTCCCGACCGGAGAGGTTCTTGTCCAGTAGGAGTCCGATCCACCTCACCGTTTCTGAGGGCTTAATGGTCGAGCTGCCAAAGCGGACGCCAAAGCTCGAGAAGTCCTTCCTGCCCGCCGAAGCGTGCAGGAGGTCAGTCTTATCTTCCTCAAACTTCGACCCGTCCATAGTCTCGTGCTCCTTCGCCAACACGCCCGCCTTCTCCAGAGTCTCCACGTTTTGCAAGATTGACTTACTGGCGGTCGCGAAAATGATGTCGTCAACGAAACCCCCCGCCCAGGAGATGTGAACGAGGATAGCGCAGAGGGCGGCCAAGCGACGGAGCAACCTGTTTATGCAGATGAGGAACAGGATCACCGACAGGGCAGAGCCCTGCGGCGCGCCCTTCTCGGTGCAACAGAACGTTACCGTCCTCTTTCCGTCGATGATGACCGTCACCCGGTGCCCGTCCAGGAATGCCAGAACCCACGCGATGACCGGTCGCGCAAAGCCACAGGCAGCGAGCTCCTCCACCACGACACGATGGCTGATGCCGTTGAGAGCCCCCTTGAGGTCAAAGAAGATCGTTGACACAATCTTCCCCTCGTCAAGTTGAGCTCGCGCGCGATGGATGAACGTATCCGCTGCTTGCTGCGTGCTGCGGCCTGGTCTCCCTCCAAACTGTTCCTCCTGAAGCAGCCCTAGCGTCTTGGCCTCGTAGGAGATCCGATTCGCCATGAGTCGCTCCAGGGGTTTTGCGAGGCATTCCGCGTGCTGCTCGACAGGGCGATATGCTTTCGGGCTCGTCTTGTCCTTCTTTGCTGGCTTGGGTGTAGGGATGGCGTTGGAGGCCTTGAGGCGGTAGGGGAAGAGACCAAGCTGGACGGACGATTTGAAGATGTGTCGTACCCATACCGCGATGACCGGCCAACCACGACATACGAAGCCCATCTGGATGCCGTGCGAGTCCGGCGCCTTCCACTCCCCGCACTCCCACACCGCCGCGTCCACCTCCGCGTCTGTTACCTCCGCCGCCGCCCGCTCATTCGCTATCTCCAGACCTTCCACCAGGTTCGCCCGTGCCGCTGCCCTCGCCTGCTCCTCATTCCCTGCGCCTCCCTCCTTCCACTCGCCTTCATTCCCTCCTCCTTGTCCCCCTGGATTCCGCCTTCCTTCACTACCTACACTGTCGTTCCCCCTTTCGCCCGTTTGATTTTGTTTTTTATTTTCTTCATAGTTTTCGATTTTGTTGTTGTTGTTGTTGTTGTTGTTTCTTCTACCTACTGGTTCGCGGGTGTCGTTGGTGTAATCAGGTTTGTTTTTGCTTTTGTTTTTGTTCTTGTTTCTGCTTCTGACCTTGTTTTCCTCGGCGTCCCAATTGTCCCTTCCATCCTCCACTTCTCCCTCGGGCACCTCGACCGCAGATTCCCCAAACCACGCCCTTCCCAATAACCGCCCCCCGCTCCATGTGGTCCACCGCGACTCCCCCCGTCTCTGGGTCAACCAGCGACGGGAAGACGGTACAGGGCCGCTGGCGCACGCGATCCAGAACGTTGTAGACGTTGATCCGGTCCAGCTCCTGGATGAACGCGCGCCATTCTTGTTCCTTCGCCGCCGCCATACCCCGATAGAACGCCCTGCGAGCCGCAAGGAAGGCATGGTACGTCACCTCTACGTGGCAGCGCTTCAGTTCGTGCTCCCTCCGCCAAAGTTCCCCTTTAAGGACGTCAAGGTCTGCCCTCCACCACCGCCTTGAGTGAGGTGATGGTCGTCGGCGTGGGGTGGACCCTTCCAACGCAATAGTGAGTGCCCGGCACAGGAGGTCGGTGGCTACGTCGAGGTCTTCCTGCGTGAGGATGGGAGTAATGGGTATGTCTAGCTCCCGTCGCAGCAACACAATGTACGTGTCGAGGTCCATTCAGGCCGGGTTGAAGCGGGTCGACTCGATCCTCGGCGCCGTCATGTCCAGCTCGTAGGTAATGGGCCAATGATCGCTCCCGAGACCTAGGCCATTGTTGACTTCTACGTTGCGGATGTGCCAGAGGAGGGACGGGGAGGCGAAACTGAGGTCAATGACGTTCCCGGAGGGGATGTGGGTGGGGACGTCTGGTGGGGTGACAAGGGTCAAAGGGTGGGCTGTGAGCAGGTCATGTAGCTCGTCGTCTTAGTTAACGAATCCCACAGGACGTGGTGTGAATTAGAGTCCATCATCGCCATCTTTTCGCGCCGCGGTCCCAAGCGCGCAAGAACCCCCCTCGACGAGCTTGACGCCCGCGCGCATCTTGCTATCGTTGGAGAGATTGATTAGGGAGATGATGCGGCGACCGATGGACAAGTCGACCACGAGGATGTCGGGGGAGTTGTGTGTGAGGTCGGGGCGGGCGCAGATGCACGACAGCGCGATCGACGCTTCCCTGAAGTAAATCGATACCCGGTGTCGCAATTCGCAGGTAGGGGTGATAAGGCGGTATCCATTGTAGTCTAGCTCGAGTTCTTTTCGCTCCCAGGGCTCCTGCAACACTATGATGTCGAATCTGTAGCATTCATTAACGCTTCCATCGGGTGTTTCGACCTCCAGCCGTTGATTTGGATTATTTTGAGCATCAGATTTGTTCGTGCAGCCGTGGCGCGAGGTTAGGGGGGAAGCTGGACAGCCCAAGAGAAGACGGGAGCGGGGAGAGGTTCGAGTTGGCAGTTCGAAGGGGGTTATAGCGCGACTGTTCGTCTAGAGCTCTGTAGAGGTCGGCACTCCTCTGCTTCAGTTGGTCCACAATGCACTTGCGGGTCGGGCACGCTGCACTATCCGCTCGGTGAGCGTCGCCGCAATTTACGCACGACGGCTTCTCCGAGCAGACAACGCCATGCGGGTCCTTACCGCACCCGCCACACTTAGCCTTATTCGCACCGCAGCCGGCGCGAGTAGGACCGAATTTAAAGCACTTCCAGCACTGCTTCAGGTATAGATGAGGGAAGACCCATCCCACTTGTGGAGCATGGCCGGCAAGGAAGATGCGGCCGGCGGCGACGGCTCGATCTACCTTGTCCCCAGACTGCAGCTGCAAGATTAACGAGCCAGCCGTTGGCACTTTGCGTCCGGAGTTCCGAAGGAACTCGATTCGCTCGTTGCTTGGGCGTTCATTCTTCCAACGCGGTTCTCCCACCACCGGTCCCAGTTCGGGGTTCCGCTCTTCGAACTCCTTTATCAGGGTTGCGAAGGTGCGTACTGCCGCGAATGGTACCCCGTCGACTTGCAGGAAGGTGTGAGTCGCGACTGCTACGACACGACCGCCTGGCAAAATACCAGGGGCCCAGTCATCCCATCGCTCCATAAGAAGGGCTACCCCTTCCTCGCCGCGCACAGGGGCGAGGAAGAGGCCAGCGGAATCATTTGTCTCCTTCTGCACGAAAAGCAGAGACGGGAGGCCCAGCGGCGCGAGGTGCGCGTTGAGCTCGTCCAGAATCTGGTCGTAACGGCGACTGGCGATAGGTGGAGGCGGCCCGTCAAAGCGAACGAGGATTCGTTGCTCGGGGCCACGTGGGAGAGGTGGGGGCTTTGGTTTCGGCGGCGTAGGGGCGGGCACCGCGACCCCAGCGTAAGACGCTTTGGTGGCGGACGCCGTTGTCGGAGTCAGAAAAGGGGTGTTCTTAAACGACTCCACCGACTTGGAGAGGCTCTGGATCGCCCACTGCTGTGTGTCGACTTGAGCTATGAGCGCTTTCACCGGGGACACAACTGTGCGTGACTACAGTGCTAAAAGACGTCGTGTCGTCGTTAGAGGCGGAGAGCTCATGGTGCGAGACTAGGCGTTTGTGGATCCCATCCAGGGCTTGGTAGCCCGTGATGGTAGGGGCGGAGTTATACGCGCGAAGTGTGTCGATGGTCCGGCGGAGTACTGCCGCGAGGTCGTTGAGGCTACTCACTTCAGCCGCCTTATCCCTGAGGCTCTCGAACTCCTTCTTCTTGGCACCGTCCCTCTTCTTCCCCGCTACGGGTGGTTTTTCTGTCAAATTCGGAGCGCAGTTACTGGTATCGGAACTGGTAGAAGAATTGACTTGTCTCCCCGCGAGAGGTGGAAGCTTGCCCGACGCATTGAGCCTGGCAAGCCCCCCTCGCGTTCCCCGGGCGCCGCTGTGAGTCTTAACTCGAGCGCTCGTGGTCAGGGTCACCTCTGGCAGGGTAGTAAAGGAGCCATTCGTGGAGTTTGTGTCAGCTGGACTGTCGTCAACCTCGACGCGTATCTGAGGCGATGGCCGGTAGGGAGAGGGTGTATTACGCGAGGTTGGCTGCTGGGATGGCATCGCGGGGCGTACAACGTGGGCGTCATCTGGTAGAGGCGCGACTGAGCATCGAGGATGTGATTTGCGCAGTGTTACGTTGTCGGCAGCGACTATGTCCGCTATGTCCGTCTCCGCAGGATCCACGCTATTATTACGACTACGACTAGTGTAAGGTTGTTGAGATGTAGAGAACGTAGTAGTAGGCGAGGTATGGGAGGTACTGTAGAGTTTCGTTCAATTCGTAAATGCACGTGACTTTTAGTTTTTCCGACAAATCTCCAAAATCCGCTAAAATTGAGAAAAAATTATTGCAGGGGTTTTCAGAAATTGGGTGTGACGCGTGACATCCAAATTGAATGAAACTCTACAGTATCGCCTATGTTTGGTGGATCGGACATGATGGGGGAGGAAGGTCGATATGCATTCCAGAACATGTTTTTCATAAATTTGAACCTTCATTAGTATTTCTCAGCTCAAAATGAGCAACTTCTCCTGCCAACTCGGAGTGGCAGGGTTGAAGAACAAGCATATTGAGACTCGAGAGCTCGATGGATGACAAATCCTGACATAATCGGTGAAGTTCATTTCGCGGGAACGAGGGAGTAAAAAATAAATTCTGAAGCGACAGTCGAGTTAAAAGCTTGATTTCAATACTTTCTCCCACTTAAGGTTTGTGGATGGGACTGTTGGAAGTGTTGAATAGGCATCGGAAGTTTTCAAACTCAGCTGATTTGTAATAGGCCGGCAACCTATGCACCATCGCACGCTTAACTACAGACTATCTTGAAGGTCAATAGAAAGTGATTCATAGGTATCCTGATGGACTCGGCCCCACACCAGTATCACTGCGGCATGGCGAGAACGACTTTTGAGGGAGTTTGGTAGGGTCTGATAGGAAAAAAGATGCGCGAGGCGCACCGCCTCCATCAGGAAAATGATTTTGAGCTGGCGCAGCTGGCACCAGTTCTGCCAACAATGCCAGCTTGCCAAATTGTCTCTGGCGCCATAAAAGATAGACATTGCCAGCATCTGATCTGTTGCCCTTGGCAGCCGAATTGGAAGTGGGCCTCGGGCATCCCGGATGGTAAACCATACCTTCATTTCCTGCAGTTCAGGTGTTCTGACTAAAATGGGAGTGACGTGGACTCCATAATTTACCATAAATGAAGGAAAACCTTTGGTGAGAAAAAAAAGTGGTGGTAGTCCAAGAGAAAGTTGCAGGAATCACTGCTGCAACTCTTTTGGGACATCTGAGAAGACTCAAAAGTTGTGGCATTGTCTGTGAGAATATGGGGTCCAAACAAATGGGGAGAAAACAGAAAGTATACATTTATTCGTGCTCTCTCGAGCCTTTATATACCCTGGAGGACAATGTACCTAAATAAATACAAATACATGATGAAGAATAATGGTATCCAAGAAGTAGAGTTTCAGGCCAGCTGAAACTACCCAATGGGCTGTGCGTTGCTATGCACAGCATGTCCATATACGTGGACATACGTGTCGGCTTGTTTCTCCAACATTGTCAATAGGGATGGTCACGAGTTTTTCATCGATTTTATGTAATCACGACATTGAGCTCGACTGTACGATTTTTTTGAGCCCAGAAGCAGCACAATCCGTGAACTGACTGAGTTATGGTTTTATCAAGTTTGGTGCTGAAAATGGCAACACTGCTGTCTCTAGTAGCAAATTTAGCGCCCAGACCCGCGGGTCTGGAACCCATGGGTTTCGAACCACATTCAAAGGTCCTATCACATATGTATGTGACCTTGGGGTATCAAACTTGTTTTAATCATAACTCAGTCAGTTCTCAACCATTCTGGTTGTTTTTGGGCTCAAGAAATTCACACAGAGTCGAGCTCCACACCACCAACCGGTTACCCTGACGCTGACACGCAGGCGCGCTGACACACGTGATGTAAAGTGTCACGTGCCTGTTAGAGTAGGGGAGGCCAAAGGGGTTATCCACCACAGGGTGATAGTTGTTATACGTAGCTTTACACTGTACTAGAGTTCCACAATGATAATTCTGTTCGCATGCAAGGATTTGAACCATTATGATAATTGAGCATCAGACTTTTGACAGATTTGTTGCGGTGTTGTGCAACACCAAAAAACAGAAAAAAACGCGTGAAAATGCCGTAAAACGGAGCAACGCACAATGTCGACAACTGGCCGACAATGCCGGAAAGTTTGGGTGAATAACTTTGGAATAGGTGATCACTTCCACGGCTGAAGGCTTCCTCGGGACTGTCCCGGACCATATCAACCCCTAGGAATTGTTTCAACCTCAATCTTTGCCTACGCGTTCCACAAAAGCGAAGGGAATTTGGTTCCACCACGCGAAAATGCGAAAAAACACGTGAAATGCTACAATCAAAATGTCAAAAGACTGATGAGCTGCAGACCGACATCCTGGCCATGTCCTGGGTGCATTCTGGCGGATTTTCTGGTGTACATTCTGGCGCCAGAAGCAAAAATTGGCACTCCGCCACCATCACAGTACTCGGTGTCAAACCACCGTCACTTCTTTCACACTGTGGCCAAATCCAGAGCATAGATAGCATACAGGGCCATTACCATCAAGTACTCGTACTCATTCTCAATCTCCAAAGCCATCCAAGCAGTGGTATCAGTAGAAGTGATTACGTTAAATTTCTCCACAAAATTGTACATCATCAAATTTTTAATTTTTTACGTGATTTACTATGAACTTCCCAGCTACCCAAACAGGGATCCTCCACCACCAGCCAGATTAATCTTGTGTAAGTTATCAGGGGTACCGAGATTATTCCATGGGAGGTTGTATCACCGGATTAATCTAGGTATTAGGGGAATTCACGCTAGGCAATTAATTTCTTTGTTGGAGATGAAAATATTCGATTGATGGGATGAATATTTTCTCAAACAAAAGAAATTCCACCAACGAGATTTAATCTTGTTGGTGGAATAAACAGTTTGTTGGAGAAAAATACATTTGTGCTGAGTAAGCCGCCCGCTCATCCAAGTCCCGCATCAGCTTCCAATGCCCAAAGCCAAACGGTCCCCTCCTGGTACTGAGACGATCCAGGAGCTCGAGGCTCGTTTGGCCGCTATGAAGGAGGTTGAAACCGCTCCTAAGCCCGCCAAACGTTCTGTAGGGCGGCCGAAAGGGTCTAAAAACAAGGTCAAAAAAAAGCCCACCGACAAAACACCTGTAACGCCCCCCAGAGGACAAGAAGCCCATTGCGGAGAGCCAGGCGGAGTCAGAGAAGTCCAAGCCACGTGGGCGTCGTGCCAAAGACAAGGCAATCGTCGAAGTCCCGTACGTTTCTGTTTTTACTCATCCCACACCAGTGCCGCTAACCATACATCCAAGCTGGAGGTTGGAGCACGACCTGTCCGATGATCTCCTTACGGCCATAGAGCACAATGGGCCACGTCGTCAGGCATTCGGGTTTACAAAAGGCGACCTCGAGACTCCTGGCAACACCACATCGCAGACGCAAGAAGCACATTGCGAACGGCTCGCGCAAAAGGTGCTTGTAGATAGTCCTTGTGGCCGCTGGATGAGCATGGACCCAAAGGCTCTCGTCTCCACAGTGCGTGATCGTATTGCCACGTACGTCATCATGTCTGTTGTCTCCCATACTTACAGGCTTCAGTCTCAAAACCGACTATCACAAGCACAAGAAGAGTCTTGGGGACACTGGTTTTGGGCTAGTGAGGAAAGAGCGGACGAGCTAGTCTCATAGCAATCACGGGCTGATTGTCGAGACACCGACTGATTACGCAATTGGGTGGCTGTGCTTCTGGCCACCCATTCCTCCCTATGCCGACGAAGAAAACCGATAAAAATCTGAGAATATTTAGGAGTATACTTATCATTTAGACAATGAGTTCGCCCTGCAAAAGCCAAGCAGTTCCTTTGGCCAGTGTCCCAATATGCAATGGCCTCTTAAAATGACAAGATTTTTTGCCTTCGAAAGTTGATTGCATATTGTCGTGAGGGCTGGAAAAACTGCTTAGCACTGGGTGAGAGTCCCTAACCTTTTTAGACCTTCTATACACTGGAATTTTTCCAGATTTAATGTTTCCAGGCCTGTCCTGCAACACGGAGACCAACAATCAGTTGATGTCTCAACAATTGGCCCGTGTTTGCTAACAGACTCTAATGTTGATACTTACTTGTTCGTCATCAAAATTTTTAGAGTATCTGTTACAGAGACTAAGGACGAGCTGTATGGAGATCCACAGAATGTCTGGGGTGCGTTTTACTTCTACTTCTTGTCCGAACGCTTAAAGGACTCCAGAGAAGATACAGACCGACTTCCCTTGGTTCAAGCGCATGCATGCCCTCCTCGACGGCAGCCCTGTCCACGACAACGCGGCCTACACAAACAGTAACGATTCTCTGGACGAAAAATTTCCCGGGATCTTCAATAATGCTTTCGTATGTGATTTCAGACTGTGCCCCGGGCTTGCTCACTCGGAACTCCTTCCAGGACATGGAGACATCGCAAGATGACAGCAGCTCAGTAGTTGTCATCGATGACGATGCTGAGAGCAGCTCTATTGCCGATGCCGCCTCGACCTTTAGCGACGACTACACCGCTGTACCGCCGGCAAAGCGGCTCTCCCCCTCTGCAGTCCCCACTGCGAAGGCTGCCGCCACAAAGAGGGAGAAGGCCGCCATCACGAAGACCGAGAAGACCTCTGCTAATACCAAGACTGTCCCGAAGCCGATTGTCGCCGCTGCTCCCAAACGGAAACGTGATTCGATGGTCGACACACTCAAAGACGTCGTGGAGAAGATCAGGACAAAACCTCCTTTACTAATTTGGGGGTAATTTTCTTTGGGATTTTAAATTTGCCCAATGTGAGGAAATTGGGGCAAATTGGGGCAAATTAGGGAGTTTGCCCTGGTTGGCATGTCAACACCTGCAGCGATTTTGCAAAATTGATCCCAAAGTGCTCACTCATGTCTAGGATCACTGGGACAATTGTTTGGCTCGAATACGGAGGCGGACGGTTGATACGCAGCAGATTGCATACGCGGGCTGAAAGAGAATTCGTTGAAGTCCATTGCCGAGAGGTGCCGTAAGGGCCGGTGTTACGCGTTGCCGGTGAGCACGTGGTGTTGGTTGATGTCTGAATTCGGAAGAACTGACAGCATGCATCAACAACTCTTCTTCCTCTCCCTCCATTAGGTTCGGTACAAGCCCCGTTCCGACGAAGCCGCGAGATGCCGCATCAAAAGATCAAAAACAAATAAGCCACGCAGGCCTTCGTCAGAAGGGGCTTGCTTCAGTCCGGAAATCCGGAGGGTTGAAAATCACCCTCCAGCAACTCAACGCGGCGTCGGAGCGCTGGGGTCACTTGGTAACACTTTTAGCTCATCAGTACAGCTATGACTTTACAACAGAGCTCGAATGATTTCATTGAGAAATGGTCGAGTTTTGAGGGGTGCAAGTTGGCCCAAAACACCCTTTTTTTGTGAAGCCTCAAAAATATTTATTTTTGGATAGATTAGGGGACTTCACGGTAGGGCCGAATATCTTGTTTGAGAATAAAAATAATGGACTGATGGGACGAATAAATTTATTTTTAGGGGAATAAATCCATGATCACCCCGTTTGAATTTCCACCATTATTTTTATTAATTGCTTCCATGATCCCTTTGCTTTGGAAGCATGGCGTCTAAGGCCTGGCACGAGTTAACTCGCGGGTGACCCGCACCCGTGGGCACAGGTACCCGCAAACACTAGCACCATACTCGGATCCGTGCGGGTTTTGTCCCACGAGTGACTCGGACCCGCGAGTCAACTACTCGCGAGTTTACAAGTACTCGCGGGTTCTCAAATTGAAAGGTACTTGCGGGTACTTGCAAGTTGTGATTTTTTATTGCAAGAATGGGGACCAGACTACATCTCACTGTCTACATCACTTGACATACTTCAATAGAACCTTCACTGGCCATGCGGCGAGGTTTTATCCTTAAACTGCTGGATAATTGTGTCCCACGGGATTGTATCAGGTAAGTCCATCTAAGAGCCAAATACGGTTGCAGCACGGGTGGACTCATCGGACAATGAATGGCGCATTTTTGACACTGTGAGACCACCGCGAGAAAACCCATGCTCCACATCGGTAGAGGTGGCTGAAGACCGAGATTTGTGAGCATAAACTCGCCAAATGAATATTTTGACATGACTTACCTGGGATTGACAGAAAGTCCAATGCCATCCGGGCCGTGGATGACCCGTGGCTTCCATGCCAGTCCACCACGTAATTGGATCTGCCGTGGTGATTATTACCGCACTACCCAGTTCAAATACTGAATCTTACACATTTGTTTTGTGATTATTGTAAATACCTGCGAGTACCCGCACGGGTACTTGAGCATGAGAAACTGCTACCTGGATCCGTGAATACCCGTGCAGACAAGTACCCGAACCCGCGAGTCAGATTTCCCACGGGTATTACCACGGTTCAACCCGCCGTAACCCGCAGGTGACCCGCACTCGTGACAGGCCTTAATGGCGTCCTCGTGGCTTCACCTCTGACTTGACCTTGGCAGATTTCAGCTGCTTGACACTCGTGTCAGTGGATGTGTCAATCTGCTCGTTGTCCTCGGCATCGGGCTCGAGAGGCTTGGGTTTATTTTCGAACCCCTGGGCCGGCCCCGAGATCGTTTTTCAGGCTGAGAAGCGGCAGCCTTGTTCAGTTCTGTCAAGCGAGCCTCGAGTTTGTCAATACTCTCGCCCTCGGGAGCTTCGGGCTTAGGCGGTGATAGCAAGTGGTCACGGACGGCTTACACAAGCGCTCATAGATATATTCCCCAAAATAAAGATATTCCACAAACGAGATTTAATCTCGTTTGTGGAATATCTTTATTTTGGGGAATATATTCGTCCCATCAGTCCATTATTTTTATTCTCAAACAAGATATTCGGCCCTACCGTGAAGTCCCCTATTACCCGGGAATTTAATTCGAAGCTACTACCGGTATGTATCTACAAATGACACGTCAAATCTGGGTACTATCTGGCCGAGGTCGTGTCCTACGCCTCAGACAACTCCAAAACGCGTCGCGTGTCACGCAATGTCACGCACTGTGACAACCGCGTCGCGACGTGACATAATTTGCAAAAAAAATCGTCCTTAGCGTGATATGAGCTCCCCCCACGCGAACTGTCCTCGGGAGACTCCCCGCAACCCCCAAAGGATCTCGTCACCGTGTTTTTGACACCCCTAGGAAACGCAAAAACCCACCTTCTGACCGTTTACTCGGTATAAAAGTACTGAAAGAGACACTCGAAGACGTCAAAATCCGGACTCGCGAGCGACTCGGGCTGGGTTTCAATCTGGACAACTGGCAAGCAGAGCTTATTCGCCGCCTCCGCCAGGGATATGATTCTTTATTGGTCGCGGGCACGGGTTACGGAAAGAGTGTAATATTTGAAGGTCTTGCGGCATTGAATAAAGCGAAGATTGTGATTGTTGTTTGCCCGCTCAAGGCACTAGAACGAGACCAGGTGAGCTAGGAGTCCTAAAATCAAATGATTTGACTTATCTCTGGGAATGTTAAGGTTAACGAAGCACAGAAAAAAGGACTAAAAGCCGTCATGGTCAATGAAGATACTGTCGGCCCCGAAATTTGGCCAAACCTCCGGCAGGGACGTGCCAACCTATATTATGTGTCCCCGGAGATGGCCCTGTCCACCGCTTTCATTCAGCTTTGGCAGGATCGCAGCTTCCGCCAGCGGGTCCAGGCTGTGGTGATTGACGAGGCACACTGCATTGTCGAGTGGGGGGACGATTTCCGAAAGGAATACAGTGGGCTTGCGAAGCTTCGGGACTACATAGGCCAAGAGACACCCATTCTGGCGGCGACAGCTACCTGTGATACTGAGGCGTTTAATGTGATATGGAAATCACTGAAATTTGGGTGTCGTCCATTCTGGGATATTGACGTTGGATCCGATCGCACCAACCTTCTCTATATAACCGGAATCATTAAAAATTCAGCCAATCCTCTCCTCGACATCATTAATATCTTTCCTGAAAAGATGGACAAGGACACACCACCTACCGCACTGCCGAAATGCTTGTTTTACTTCAACACCATCGAGGATTGTGCTCTTGCTGTTGAAACCCTCCGGAAATGCCTTCCCACACATCTTCGTTCTCTTGTCCAGACATTCAAGTCGACGGTTTCGGAGCCTGCAAAAGAGTTAGTGTGGGACAGATTTAAAAGTGGGGAAATCCGAATTCTGTGCGCGACGGATGCAGCGGGAATGGGGTGCAATGTGGCAGATGTGAAGTATACAGTTCTGTGTTCCCTGCCTGAATCGCTGTCATCACTCGGTCAGCGATGGGGCCGGACTGGACGGAGCCGTAACATCCTTGGGACTTGCATACTTCTTGTTCCGGCATGGGCGTTCCGGCCTGAACCCGTCGACTCCGACGGTCCGCAGAAAAAAGGAGAAACAAAAGCGGATGCAGACCGCCGTGCAAAGCTCAAAAAGCCCGTGGAGAATTTTGTGAATGCAGGTATATATGCGAGTCCTATAAACAATAATAGTTACTAACCGACGTTAGATTGCTCGCATCAATATCTGCGCACTTACTTCCAACCGGCAACAGGCCTCACTACTTACAACTCTCTGGATCCTTCGGACGAACCTGTTGAAGCCGTTGTTGGGATTTTCGGAGGAAGATGTTGATATTGTCGAAGATGATGTAGAATAGATGGGACCCTTGCATTAGGTTGACGGCATGCGCGACCGCATCCTCCGACAGGATCTTCTTAAAGTGCTCGATGGCTGTAATGGAGACGCAGGCTCCAGCGTTGCTGAGAGTGTTGAGAATGCGGGAGCTTGTCCCTCCGATCTCAAGGAAAAGGCCGAGTATCATGGGGAAGACGTTGGTGCCGGTGTTCCGTGTAAAAGCCATTATACTAAAGACGAATACAAGAGCCTGGACCGATTAGAGTTCGATTCAACAAGGGAAAGAATAGCACTCACAAATGTGGCATTACGGGCGAACTCCATGTCTTTCCAAAAACCCCCTGTCTCCCCCCACAAACGCTGCTCCATCGTCCGAGGACCCATGAGGCGTCTCCTCCCACTCGTCAGGCTCCACAGGCGTTGCAACCTTCGCCTTTGCACCCTTCCGTGCTCGCTTCTTGCGGTACTCATTGGGAGATGTTGTGAATACCGACAGAAAACCCCAAGTGTAAGGAGCATCCTCGAGGTATATTCCAGGCAATATTCCGGGATTGAGGACGTTTCGGATGTAGTCCAGTGTGCAGTCCTTCAAACGAGGGTCGTTCATGACCTTGTCGCTTTCCTGAAGTGCAATCTCGTCCATGCACGGCTTGATAATTGTCGAGTGCAGGTGCGGGATGCTTTTGGGGAAGCAGTCGTGCCAGGCCTTGAATATGCGCTGGGGAGCGAATCCATGGTTTGGGTGATTTCCCATGAACAGTCCCGCTCGATGTCTGACCGTTGGAATTGTAGATTCAAAGAGGAAGACTAAGAATTGCCGAATGGAGAGCCCGAAGAAAAGGAGCAATGAAAACAGAAGCTGGCATTGGATTTGAGGATTCTGGAGGTCTGGAGCGGGGGAGACTTGGGATAGAAGAGCTGCCCAGTCTGGATTCACGTCCATAGCCTCTGGGGCCTGTGCTGTGGCCATGGCTAATTAGCGCGATGCAGGCGCGACGCGTAGTCACAATGTGTCACACATGGTGACATTTCGACTCGGTCTCGTCTGAGGCGGCGAGACTTCACGGTGAGTAGATGGATAAATCCTAATTTCCGTGTGCACACTCCTGAGATGCATATTATTATATCCCTCTGCAAATGTCTAGTGAAATTATGATCTCCTAGACCCCCAGAGCACGATCTCGAAAAAATGGGATGGGCCACATTGACACGGAAACAGAAACATTTTGAAGGAATTTCTTTTTTGGAAAAAATTGGTTAGACCAAGACAGACATGTTATATATAAAGTGCAAAAAAGACCTAGGGCAAGGGGCGAGGTTTGAGGGCAGAAGAAAGGAATCGGCAACCCGCTTGTTTGACAGACTTTGAAGCAAGCCCCTTCAAGAAGGTCCCCCGGCGCGCCGGGCCGGAACTTCGCGGGCTTGTTCCGAACCTATCCCTCCATGTCGTCTGCACGCCGCCGCCCACATTTCTGCTCTGCCTCCCGATCCTCCCCATATCCCCAGGCATGTTTCCCGCAAGCCTTCGAGGCGATGTTTCACCGGTCTTCAGGCTGGACAAAAGGTGCATCTCCATGCTCGCAGGACCCACGTTGACCGTGAAGCTACGTCGAGCAGCTACCGCGCGACGCGATCAGCATGACGCATCAGTGCGAGCAACCCTACCAAGCAACCCGGTGAGTGTCGCGGCCTCTATCTTCATGCATACCGCTCACTTCTAACAATTCTGTGCACCGTCTATGGAAAGCAATGGATGATCTCAGCCGTAGTCGTACGCCCCCGTCGTTCGTCGTCTCCTTCTTCTGATGAGATCATTTCCATAGGTCGTTTTCGTGCTCGTCACCCTCAGTTATCTTGCAATGTATTCGATAACCATCTTGAAGTGTTCGTCGCCCTTCTTCTCAATATACCCACTTATCACTCGTACTCTAGAACCAACCCTCTCTGCTCGACAAGGTCAGGAACGCTCTGGACTGGTGCAATGTCACTTCCACAGCTGATGACCACATCTACGGTCTCTGGGATTCGTGGTCGGCCGCGGTGGGCTGGTTACATTCGCACACCTCGCATTGGCGTTGTATTTACATGGCCCCAGAAGCCACAACTGGTGTGTTTCCCTTGCATATCCGTGCCATGGCGCCGCTCACTGATTCTTCTCTCGACTCGAGAATGCCCGTCTACTTCAGCATTACCACGAGTACGTGCCTTACCCCACGTCTACATATAGCCTTATCGTATCTCTGATCACAGACGACACAGTCCTAATGTAAGTCCTCAACGCTGGTTATTGATGAAGAGGAATTGAATCCGCCAACGCTAGTCTGAACTCCCGAGGAGCGCTGCACCGTAACCCCCAAGGGAACCTACGGCAATGCCAGCGTTTTCAGCGACACGTACGTTTACCATTATCCTAAAGCGGCAACGCCATTCCGACTGCGAACTCGGGACGGCAAGGTCCGAGGTGCGCATTTTTCCTATCCCTTCATCCTCAAAAATGTCTTCTAACATCCGTTCCCATCCTATATAGTGTAAATCCGGCGAACCTGCAGTGCGTTCCCCTCTTCTCCCCATCCCCATCCCTCTGATTTGAGGTGCACGATAAAACTCAATTGATCTCTTTGAAGGCACCATTGCGGATCCCCCCCGCATTCGGTAGTTTATATCATCAATGATCTCTTTATATTCCTTGGGATGGCGGGCATGCCCAGGTGTGGGTCTCGCTTGACTGTGGGATATAGTGGGCGTGTAGCATAATATGGTTCTGGGTGTCGTTCCCTGTGCATAGATAGCTTTGCAATATAAGGTTTTGAGGCCCATTTTGTCGGAAATATCGAAGAAATAAGCAGTCTAATGCCCTACCAAACCCTCCCAACGTTGGGTAAAAAGGGCAAATTTAGCACTAAATTATTTTCAAGGTCCAAAAAAAAGCAAACGTCCCCAACCAAACAAATATGGCCGAATTGGACCTTTTTTAGGGGCAATCTGGCCTTACTCCCAAAGGAGGTCTTTCCTGATGAAGGACCATAACAGCAAACTGGAGCTTTTGCGCATCTCTCATGCGGCCAAGCGTCATAAGACGGAGATGGAGCTCAAGCATCAGGCGGCAGAGGCGGCGAAAACCCGTGCGCACCAGCTCAAGATGATGTTGAAGTTACAACTCGAGCTAGAGCGAATCAGGTCCAGAGCACGCGGCGGATTATCAACGCCCATGGAAGGGTCCTCTGCTAGCTCCAGCCGCTACGCCGATGGCATGCTCGGTGAGGGCTTGTCATCTGGATACGAATCATCTTTTGCTACTTCTTATAATGCCACGGATCTCTCGCTCCCTCCCTTCTCCTCCACATACTAACTCAGTTCCTTACTGATGCCCACATACTCACACTCCTTAACGCGCATGTTGCTCGCACCCTTCACTTTGTCATCGGTTACCGTACTCATTTCTACCTAATCTATACCAAGCGTTTTACGTTACAGTACATACATTCTACTGCATATCATCACTACTGGTATCGTCGTCATAATTCGTATTGAGCCTCCTACTTTACAGTACATAGATTTTATAGCATACCACCGCTACTATCGTCGTCATCATCCCGCTCGTAGAAGTCAAACAATGCCTGCTTGAGCTTCTCACGCTTGATTTGAGCCTCCAACAGCTCGATGTCTCGAGCGTCCGCAAGTGCCACGTTGTCCATCTCCTCGTCGTTCTGATCATCATTTGACTTCTGTGCCTGCTCCTCCTCCATGATACGCCTGCCCTCTTGGAAAAATGTGTCAAGTTCAAAGCGGGTAGTCAAGTGTTCGTGCTCCATGCAGAAGTTATGCACGACCATGCATGCAATTACCCACACTGTCGCAAATAACTGGTGTTCTTTGTTGTCGATACGCAACCGGAGGCCCTTCAACGATGGAAACCGGCCTTTGAGATATCCAACGGCATGCTCTGAGCGGATTCGAATTCCCGAGAGGGCAAAATTGAATTCAGGATTGCAGCCGTGCTCCTTTTCAGGTCTGACAACAGAATTAAGTAGAAAGATGGTAAAATGAGATCATATACTTCTTGTATGGAGCTACAAGGTACTTCTGGATCGGGTACGCCGAATCTGCCCAGCACCACTCGCTGTTTGGGAGCAATCTCTTATGCTCTTGTGGGATACGTGTCTTCTTCCAGGCTGATGCGTCATGCTGACTTCTGGGGAGGCCGACGCCATAGTCTACAATGTGCAGGTTGGGGGTGTTAATGATCTGAAAGAGATGAATTGCAGTGCAATGCGGTGTTTAGGGAAGTGCTTCCCTGCAAATTTAAGGAGTAATTGGACTTTCGATCATACCAGCTGTTGCCGAAGTGGCCAGGACGTGCGTACAGAGGCACGAGAGTCCCATCCACCATGACCCATCCATCCCTCCATGCCGGGCACGATCTGTCTTGTTCCTCTACCCATGCTTTTGCTGTCTCCTTTTCCTCTGACCCGTCCTCCGGCCATCGAATGGCTGAGTATCGAATCTGTCACGGCACAGAGCCGAAATGACACGAGCCGTGCACTTGGGAACAGTGCCATAGCCAACACCAAACAGGTGAGCCGTCAAGCGGATACTAGCACCATTACCATAATGCCCAAACCGATACAGGGTAATACCAAGCTGGTGCTGGATGGACAGTTGCTCGGCAGTGTCAGAGTTGTTGGAAAGGATGGGATCATCCTCGATGCCTTCAATGAGCTTGTCAAATGCCGCTGGCGTGATACGCAAGTAATCGCAGAAGATCTCTGGCCCATTCTCCTTCCATGATCCCAAGAGCAAGCTAACAATCTCGTCTGTCTTCTCAATGTCGCGCTGCTCGTTGATATACCGAGTGGAGTGTAGGTCAATAAGCGCTCCAATAAGCCGAGTGCTGAGGGATTCACCATGGATCACTGTGTCGTCTAAGTCTGAATCTGAGCTCTCATCAGAGCTGTCGTCGGCAAAGACGTCGTGGTCAAGAGAGCTGTTGGTGAGAGCTTCAAGAAATCGCTGGGCAGTGATGAGCTCAAGGGAGACACCGGTGGCCCACTGACGATCGGTTTGTCGGGGCATCGTGAGGGGAAACTGCAGATGGTGAAAGTCGCCAAAGACTACTTAAGGTAATAGGAGCTTGTCACTTGATCATAGCGTTATCGGTAAGCGCGGGGGCGGGGTTCCATGTTGACTCGGAAAGACAATTAATTTAGATATTCAGTAGGAAAGAAACGGGGTGATCATGGATATATTCGTCCAACAATAAATTTATTCATCCCATCAGTTGAATATTTTCGTCTCCAACAAGAAAATTAATTGCCTAGCATGAATTCCCCTAATGCCAGGGAAAAGAATCAAATCAGCAACACTCACGCAAAGCAAGGGCAATTTAATCTTCGAGAAAATTCAATCCAGAGGTGGTGAATCTAAGCAGGGATTAAATTCGGGAGAATGAAGAGAGAAAACAGAGACAAACATCGAATGGCGATGGCGGCACAGATTTAATTTTTCACAACCAAACTGAAATTAATCTGGCGTACTGTCAGTGGGAACATGACAAAAAATCAAATCACAGATCTGACTGAGCTTGCAAATGCAGCTGAAGATACAATGTGGCATATGTGAGCATCGCCATGAGGATTGGATGAGCAGTAGTCAATGCGGCAGCATGTCAGGGTAGGGTGGGCCTAGATGTGTGGAGGTGGCAAGGACAGGGATGTGTACAGTGCGATGCGGGCAGAGTGCGCATGGGGTGGGCGTAGGGTGGGTGTAAGCAGGCTGCAGAGGTGGTAGAGGTTGCCAGTACGCGTACTGGAGAACACTTGCACATGAGTACATGCTGTGGCTGAATCCCTGTCTCACTCTTGGGCCAGGACCACGACCGGCAGCAGTTGGCTGAAGTAAATCGTGTGGATGCAGTCGTGCAGGGCTGACCGTGGTCTTGTCGTTATTGGGCGGCATAGGTGAGGAAGGAGAATGGAGCAGAACAAGGAGGGACAACAAGCCGGGTGGTGCAGCCAGCCCAATGCGTGCAAGGTGATGGTCGAAAGTAAGGAATGTCCCATTAAAATGTACATGAGAGCTCTGTAATGCGTGTGCATGCAGAATTAAATTTCGACACGCACCAGTGTTGAGTAGGGCATGAAACCGTGCGTAATACGCCCACGGGTGTATGAATTATGGTGTATTTTTCTTATGCCACGGCCAAACCTGTGTGTCAAGGCTCGCGAAGATGGGAGTTTGTACCATCCTACGATCCTGCAATCAGAGGGATACCTTGCTCTGCAGCTGAGGATGCTTTATAAATTGAGCGAATACTGACTCCGATAAGTGCCAACCATGTTAAGTCTCTGTTTGAAACAGTTGCTTTTATTTTCACTTGATTATGGACCGCATTTCTTGCTCTCATGATGTTTCACCCTGTCATATTTCGAGCATCATAGCTTCTCATGCTGATGGTTGCATGGGAGGAATTTGGTATGCAAGCACGGCTTGTGGGTCCAGCAAAAAAAAAGAAAAAGAAAAAAGCAAAAGAAAGCAAACTTTCAATGCATCTCTTGGTCACCTGCAGAGTTGTCTGCAGAAACAAGCCACATCCTATTGGAATGTTCCCTTGCTTGCTCTACATCCTCACCACTGCTGTATTCAACCTCCAATTTCTTCCTCTTTCCAGTGAGAGTAATGGTCTGAAATTTTGAGCTCGCTTCTTTCAGACTGGTGCTGGACTGCATACCATGTGTTCTCTGAGTTCATTGGGTTAATATAAAGTATCACGCTCATTAAATGCTAATCTTGATGGCAGAATTGTCTAGAAGGGTGAGAGACCAGGTTACCAGTTTTCAGACATAGTATGGGGCATTGCCCTTGACATGTGTGTGGTATGCGAAGACCAATAACCCAAGTTGGACGATATTGCCTCTGCGGAATGCTACAGGTCCTTGGAGACCATCCTGTTTGCGTAGTATTAAGCTTCGCTGAGTAACAGTAGTGTTCACTCACTTGTCTTTGGAATATCCCAGATGGGCAACACTGTTGTCCATGCAGTGCACGACATCATCTCTAAGATAACAGCTGAGAATCCCAGATGGATCCACAAATCAATTGAACTCAATGCGAGAATTCTCCTGTGGCACTGTGAAGTACCTACAATTGAGGGGAGATGGAAGGTCCATGCACCTCACCGGGTCAGGGACCCAGGAGACTACCTGACCCTCAGGCATGGAGATTGTGAGAGTATACATAATCTCTTGGATTATTTTGGTGGAGCACTGGAACTGTGCATTGTCGTACCCAGCGACATTAACATGCTGACATGCAAATTTGAAGCAAGAGGCAGATATACTGTTAGAAATTTGAGTTAATGAATTGAGCAATGAGTTTTCTCCACCACTTATGCCCACATGCTCTGTCTTAACTGGTTGTTCAAGTGGGAGATAACTACCGTGATGGGTCGCTAGAATGTGATTGTTGGAGATCCGAACGGAACACCGGCTAATTGTGATGCGATCAAATACTGATGAAATATGTGGGGGAGGAGGAGGAGGAAGAGGAGGATAAATAGAACAAACATGTAACTAGCATATGGGTGGCTATCCATATCCAGCTCCAAGATGCCCTTAGAGCACAACACACTACCTATGGGGGGCGGAGACCCCACAACAACGGTAACAACTCCCTGCCTGACATGGACAAACGCTGGGCAGACTAACGCAGGGAAAACCGCTAGGGAAAAATACTCCCCACGCTGTCAGGAATTGCTCCACCGTTGCAATGACTGCAGTCCTGTTGGGCACGCATGCGAGACCTAGAGAGAAAGAATAACAAAGATAAAGAGAATTTAGAAAGTAATAATTTTTGCAGTTGTTAAGCCGGTTGGGGAGCCGGCGCAATCTGTGCATGGGAAAGGTAGAACTCTCACCGGATTCTAAGTATCGGGGTTGCATAGAAAATTTCCAGTATGTCATAAGCGTACTTTGCGAGCAGCGCCGTGATTTCTCAATGAGAAATCAAGTCTTGGAAGAAAAGGCCAGCATCAGTATATCTACCTTTCATAGCTGGTAGTGTGTCAAAGAAGTGCAAGTAAGAGGCTCACCAAAGTTCAATTAATGGCAGATGCTTGCACCCGAACAGTGCATGGACCGGGTCCTCAATACAGATTTCGCAGAACCGGCACAACCTCCATTGGTCGGGTACAGCCTCCAGTCGGTCGTGATTTTCCCAAGTCATCAGTTCACTAGCGAGAGCATGGCTTAATAGCAACACATGCGTCAGGGCTCAGCGATATTTCCCGTTGCTGACCATAAGTAATGTCGGAAGAACAACTTCAAGCCGCTCAGCAAAAAGATCGCCAGTTTTGCTGTAGGATAAAATAGAGGCTTGAATGAATTCCTCCATGGAGTTTGTGAGGCTCTTCAGCAGACTTTCAACTGTCGCCTTGGATAGAGCATTTGGCTGTGTCAGATCCCAGTAAATTGGGACCGACAGTCTCAACAAGACCAGGCAGATGTCATTAATCCACGAGATTTTATGTTGTTTAGCAAGATCCACTGAGTCTAGCAGGCCGTCCGCAATGAGCCTTGAGTCTGATTCCAGCACTACAAGATGCATCAGGTAATTCAAGAGCTGTCGAACCCTTCGATATCGAATCGGCTCCAGCCCAGTTTCCGAGAAGAGAACTGCCGTCATGGATCTTGCAGTAAGACCCAGCATTCTTCTCAGGTAGTGGGGCTGGATGGCTTCTTTCTCCATAATTTGTGATTCAACAACATCAGGACAGATGTCAGCACCTGAGATCAGATAGGGGTCAACTCAGGCCATATAGAGTGTGCAGGCATCCCAGACTGGCAAGTCACCAACGTAGTGAAACGCTAACTTCGGGTCTGTGGGTGAAACTCAACCGGACCAGCCAGTCAAGTTTGAGGTGAAACGGAAGTAGTGTAAGGTGTGTTCGGGGGTTTGGGCCAAAGTATATGGCCTATGCGAATCCAATAAAACATCTGAGAGTGTTTTGTAAGTCTTGTATCCCAATCCCAATCACACTTCCCAGCCAAAATAACTGAATCCAAAACCCAAATTCAGTTCCCTAACCAACAATATCCAACCGTTTAAACGTTCGTTCCAATCCCAACCAAGAGTATAACCAAACAAAACCAAATCGATTCGTACAGGGGCCTTCTTCTCTCTACAGTACATTTTGCTGTCCTTTATATACCCCTAATGTTTGTTCTAACCAAACAAGCCAAAACCACAGGTTGCTATGGTCCTTTGGCAACTAAATGCCTCATGGTGTGTCCTCACTGCATTTTCCTGCCTCACTGCCTCACTACCTTGACAACCAACCCATGAAACACGTTAAAACATGTCCCCTGACTCCCGTTGTTGCCTACAGGCCGTGATGAGCACGAACAACGAGGCATGTTACGTGATCACGTGACTGTCTCCATTGTTCTCATCCAACACAATCCTCACTCCCATTTCAGCTTGTATGCCTTTCCTTTGCAACCTACTTTGCCTCGAGGCCCTAAACACCATTTAGCTCCCTTCTACTGCCTTAACTCGGAGGTCTGTAACCTCAAGACACCCTGCTCAAGCAAACATCTGTTAAAATAAATTTTCTGCCGCTTTTCCGGTATGTTTTCACCCATGTTTTATTTCACTGCTCTTCAGTGGTGGTCCACTCCCAAGCAGACATTTGCGGCATTTTCGGCTTTCTCGCAGGAGACACGATGGTGCTCCGAGTACATGTCTTTCGAGTGAAAGTTGTGCCAGATTCCTACATATTTCAGAATTGACACCTCTTTGATCTGCTTTCCATTCAGCGTAAAGTGGAGATCTCCTTTCAGGAGAACGCCTGCCACCACAAATTCACACTTCGGCTCCTGGATTTCACAGCCAATCTCACCCATCTGCCTGCCCATGTTGTTAAGCTTGTCCTGGAAGCTGGCTGCAGAGCACGCAATGACCATCAGATCGTCGGCCTGCTCTAGTTTCGGGACTGCCTTTCCGTTCAGTGTAATATCTCCTGGGAATGCACTCAGTCTGAGCATCCTCAAGAAAGTATTCCAGAGGTAAGGTGAAGTTGGGTCTCCGGTAATCACACCAGGTAGGGATTTGAAGGTGTCCAAGAGTTGCCCATTCAGACGAACTATGTAGACCATTCGGTCATACAGCATCATGATCCAGTCAATGTATGGGCCCCATATACCGTCACTGTGGAGCCTATTCCATAGGACAGCTCTGTTCATCACCGGAAACGCGTTTTTCAGGTCTATGTACCTAAGGATGAGCGGCCGACCCTCTGCCAAAGCACGGTCTGCCATCACACACAACAAAAAGGAGTTGTTATTCGTGCGGTAACCAGGTCTGAATGCATTCTGTGACCTTGGTAAGAGTCCCGCATCCTCAGAGTATTCCCGAATGCGCCAGTCCAGTATTAACATTAGGCATTTCAGCAGGGCGCACTTGAGTACCAGAAGACGATGGCTTTCTAGATCTGTTGGGTCTTTACTGCGTTTCAAGAGACCAATTACCAGTGCTGCGAGCCATAATGACGGTGCAGACCTCCTGTCCAGGCATGCCTGGAGGAGTTCCTTCAATGCCGTGTTTGACATGGCCAGAATATCACGGTATGAAAAGTCATTTATCCCCGGAACACTGTCGATTGTATGCTCACTTATATGGTCTTTTAGTCGCTCTATCTCCTAAGGGCTGGTTTTTCTAGAGAAGCTAAGCTTTGGGGACATGTCCTTGTTCGCTTTTGGCAACGCATCGGCCAGTTCCTGCTGAAGCTCAAACTGCTTGACGTTGAAGGAGGCCGGAACTTCCTGTGGTAAGTTCATCCTTGCCTTGAACGTTTCAGTGAGTTGCTCTATTGTTACTTCAAGTGGCCTTGGGCGAGGGTCAGTCCAGCTGCGAAATAGTTTCCAGAACGAGAGTGGAAAAAGTAACTTGTGGGAGCTAACTTTAACTTCGATGGCCCCTTTCACTTGGCGGGGCCAAACTTACTTAACTTTACTTTACTTTTCCCATGCGTGGCAAAAGTAACTTGTTGACAGGTAACTTGCACGGTTCAGAAGGCAAGGCAGCAGGATAGCATTACAGGGTGTCTAGTCCATCAATTCAGCTCTGATCACTTACTAATTAAAGTACGGCCTCACTCATTCAAATTAATTAATGTATCTTCCCGCAATGTTCTGAATCCGGTTCAGATCTCGAGCATGATCCTTGGGGTCATCGTTGCATAAGATCAGGCCAAACCCTCAGACTCCTCTGTCAGTTAATGATGCCGGCGGCTCACACTCAGCGAAAGATCGTGCGAGTACGACCTGTACCAGTCACCAATACATGTTCAACTGCAGGGAAAGCCAGGGATTGTGCCTCCTTTTAGCTCTTGGTCATGTTGACAGTGTCCAATTCAGCAGTGCCAGTTTTTGGAACTGGGGACCAATGACGACCCACCCAGTACACTGCCGTGCTGGAGAAGCCGTTCGATTGGCCAGAAAAATCAAAAATGCACACTCTTCCTCGTCCTCGGTTGACGAAGCCTCTCACAACAGCAGAATGATCTTCTCCCGATGCTTCTCCCATTACATCGCCCCTACTAGACTGAACCGGACGCTGTTCTCAGATTGTACCGAAGAAACCCGGACACCCGGGGTTGGCATGGATTCATGGAAGTTGCAAGATGATCCATGTGCTAAGCAGCTAGATGTACGATGCCGTATGGAGTCGAAGCTTCTGCGGGTAAAGAATGTCTTTCATGAAGAGGCCCATTCGAAGACAAATGAGTGAACCTAACGAGATAGAAGGGGGCATTGGTGAAGTTACTTACATCGTAGAATAAACACAGTGGTCAGATGAATTCGATCTGTACCGTGCCTCTCGAACCGACGGCGATTTCTGGATGGGGGATGAGGGCTCGCTGCTGTTGTAACTTTCTTGGAAATACTTGTCTGTCTTGGGAACACTTTCCTTGAGAGTACCGACTCAATGAATATGGAGAGGGGTTAAAACTTGGAGGATTTGGTTTAGAGAATGATTCATGTAAGTACTCATATCGAGCTGGAGTACCGACAGGAGCTCGGAGGAAGGTTAGGCTTTGGGTTTGGGGCGTGCGCAGATTGGAAGATAAGACTGAGTTTGGGTGTGGATTATTGGATTAGACATGGCGTATCTGTGGTGGAATTCTCCATGCTGATGGCCTTGAGCAACGGCAGAGTACATGGCTATAGGCTAGGGAGAGATGTCTAGAAACCTGAGGAGAGGTTTTAATATGTCTCAAAATCCTTGAATTGTAAGAATACTCAGTTCACTCAACAGAACTTGCAGTAGTTGCAATCTGGGGCATTCCAAAGGTGAGTCAGTGCCAAACACATTTGAGAAATACCATGATATCAATCAGTAGCACTCGATTAAAAGATTCCAAGTCATCATCGAGCATTTCTACACCCCAGAAACCCGATTTGGTGCGAGGGAACACCAATCTTAATGTTTAGTCATAATGTGGGATATGTGCGACAGTGCCATGGCATTTCCTCTTAGCCCTGGCTGGAAATTGGAAATGGGCATAGGTTCTGGGCTCAGAAGGCTTGAAACTACTTAGTTCCATCTATTTACATATTTACTTACTGTTACTTGAAGTTACTTGAAGTTACTTACTGCTAACTTCCTGCCCAAGTTAGATCAGACAAAGTAACTTGTGCCATCAGATGGCATCAATCCAAGTAACTTTTTGCGAACTTTACTTTACTTGTCTGCCACAAGTAAAGTTAGTTTTTGTAAGGTCAAGTTAGTTTGTCCAAGTAACTTTGTTAACCATCTTCCAGAATGCACCGGGATCACTCCACACCCCATGAGCTTGTCATGCTGCTCCATTTGGAGCTGTCTCGTCCTGTCTTGTCTGCAATGTGAGTCAGGCTCCGGCTCGTCTTCTGGTACAGTAGCCACTTGAGTGATAGTCTCTGTGCATTGAAGGCAGCAAAAAGCAACAGCATAAGTATGAGTTTCTGCTGTGCACAGCAGTGGCCCTCTACCTCAAGTGAATGGTGTCAGATCGAAGACAGCGTGATATCAAATATGACTCGGAGCTGCCACCACACAGCACAATTTTCGACTTGATAGCCAGCAGGATAGTGAATTTTCCTCTACCACGAGTGAATATATCAACTATGTGATGCAATCTGAAAGAAAGGATCCTCACACTTGTACGTACCACAAAGCTCAAGGTAAGGCGTGTTATTGGGTTCAGTTTGGCCCAAAGAAACAGGTGGTGAAGAGCATTTTTGAGATACATAGATATAGAAAAACTCTGGAGGGGAATACAGGGTAATCGAACACAAGACAGACATATGTGAGCCACGGCCAGCAGACAGGCTGTGAACGAAACGGAAGGATCGACAAGTGTACAAGGAAGGCAGTGCTCAATGCGCGAGACATGCTACTGGAAACATGATGGAGTGCCAGAGGGGTGGTGCTACACACCCGCGTTGTGCTTGTCATTGTTTTTCGTGTTCTCTGGAGTGTGGATGGGGATTATGACAGGAGAATGAGATGGAGAGGGAGGTGACGCGGGGTTTACGGCGTGGTTCCAGCGCATGCTGGGGATCGGTGTACGGCTCGCACCAGAGTGGGTGAGACCTTGGGTGTGAACGATTGCTGGGTTTATGCGCAGAGGGAGGGGAGCGCAGCGTGTGAGATACGACGTTGTGGTGTCGCAACGCGCATATGCTGGATAGACGACACATGAGTGTATGGATCAGATAGGGGAGAAAAGGAAGTTTCAGGAGCAGAAGAGGGAAATGGAGATGATGAGAGGGTGAAGAAAGAAGGGTGCGATGCGAAAGAAAACAAAAGATGAGATGTACTTTATTTGCATTCTACTTCCCCTCCTTCCATCTAATGATTTCTGTTCAGCGGCCTGTACTGTAGAGTTTCATCCAATTCGGATTTCACGCGTCACAGGGGCCAAAATTTCAGAAGTTTTTCGAACCTGTCACGAGTCACTGAGGGAACTTCCGAATGTCCCAAAAAAAGTCACAAAATCGGCGCAGAATGGCGCAAAAACCAATTTTTTGGGTGCACGGCGCGTTCTGCTTTGGATGTGGAGGCCCTCTCAAGAAATGCCGAATTTGAAGTGATCAGAACTGAATCGGTGGCTTTTGCTGCCTCCCACCGCTTCCTTCGCAAGTCGGAAAACACTGCTTTGAGTGGTGTTTTTGGTATTAAAATGCAAATCCGCATAGATATGTACTTTTTCATTTATACTTGCTTTTCCAAGAGGAGCTGAGAGGTGCCCCGCCCTTTTCCACGGGATTTACAAATATTTTTCTTGTGTCACGGTCGGGGCAGCAGATTTACGAAAATTCAAGTTCGGATGAACGGGTCACAGGTCACAGCCGTGGAGAATTGAATGAAACTCTACAGTACTCCAAGACGAAGCGACATGGAGCCAGGGAGAAATCGTGACCCAACCGGGCATTTTATCCTTGTGGGAGAACCTACAGAAGGAATATTCAGCGCTACATTATCGAGGTCGGAGTAAGAAAGAAAGAGGAGATTGAACCAAGTATACCTGGGGTGGTTAGCGTATTCGTGCAGTGGGGTAAGAGTGGATCTTTGCAGCAGATGCCGATACTCTGATCGGCCAGGGTGGATGGCGCTTAAGAGGAAGGTCAAGGGAAGCACAAGGGCGTGAGGGGCGAGGACATCGAGGCCCTCGACTGAAAGGCTGGGCTGAGCGTAGACTATGGCAGATGCGAGGACGCTGGCCTAGGTGTTCAGTTCTGCGCTGGGCAGGCTTGGACTAGGGAGACCAGCTATGGACTAGAGAGCAACTGTGGACTGGACTCAATGAGCATTGGGAGAGGCAATAGGGTAAAGTATGGTGGCGTAGGCATTGTAGGGCAGGCGTATTAGAGTTTGGATCCTGGGGTGAAGCAGCGGTGTGCGACGAGTACAAAGACAAGATGAATTGATGCATTTACATAATATCTACGGGCCGTATTCCGGGGTCGAGACTCGACTTCCAACAGGGCGGGGAAGCAGGTGCGAGTGTCGTCGTGGTGGTGGGAGAGAGGGCGAGTCATATTGGATTTCATGGGTTAGGCAGGAGGTTAAGGCGTGGCGCGTAAGGGCAGGCGGTAGCGGGCAAGAGGGAAGGTAGGCGAATGGCGGAAGAAGTGGGAGGGGCGGGAAGCGTGAGAAAACGGACCAGTGCATGGAAGAATGCAGCAGCGTTGCTAGGAGAAAGCAACGGGCAGCGCAGAACGCTGTGAGTGGCAGGGAGTGGCAGGGAGTGGCCGGAAGCGGGTACTATCATTGCGCCACCTTTGCAAATGTTTTTTGATGAGACTGCTGTTCGAGCCTTCGGGCTTGGATTGCTCTAAAATTTGGAATGAATCAAGTGGTAGATATGATTTCACCATCTGAATATTCTGAGATTTTTTTGTGGCCCGAGGAGGGAGGCTCGGAGATGCCGAGGCGGTACCTCAAAATCGGCCAAATCACCTACCTTTGTCAAAGATTTTGGCGGGCGATCGCCCCAAATTACTTCCATCAAAATCAAATCAAAATCAAGTAAAATTTGACTTTTGAATTTCTGCTGGCCACAATTGTAACCATAATGCTCTACAGACTTCAGGGTACATTTTGGGATACTATGAATATTACAACCGGATCAAACCCACCTTCTTTCAATCTCTCACCATCGACCGCTTCACTGCTCCTTAGCCTTTGCCCAAGAGGTGGGCGGCCGAAAATTCCCGAATATCGACCTCCGTTCCGATCACCGGTCTGAGGTCCGAAAGACTTAGTATTTTGCATCTAGCTCTTTCAATACTTCCCCAATTGAAAAATTGCCAGTGGATGACCGACTCATTTTTGCATACTCCGGACCCATCCAGATGGTTGCCAAACAAAACGAAGCAATACTCGCCGACTTTCTTTTTTTGTCCACAAATGATGGTAGGCCTTTATCTCACCAAGAAGGCCGCCGTTTGCAAATTTGACCTGCCCAAAGGTCATGTACAGTCGTGGCGAGATCAAATGAATTGCCTTTTTAGGAAAATACAATCAATTTTCGTTGTTTTCCACCATGAACAGATGCTTGCAGGCCCTATAGCCAAGGGAAGCATACTTGATATCTGATTGGTAGTCTAGAATTTCCTCAGACATTGTACAGTCAGTATTACCACAGGAGAACATCATTAATTTCTGGCATGCATTCCCTTGTCATCTTTGCTCAATGATAGGAAATAACTTGTTTTGGCCCAGAGAAATTGTCCCAGATTCTGGATTCATCTTGAATCAGTGTGCCCATATCATTTCCGCTGACTGGACAGGTCGCAAGGAATGCTACATTGTCAAATTGATCGTATCTTCCTAAAAAGGCAATTCATTTGATCCCGCCGCAACTGTAGATGGGTATTTGCTATCCGCCTATATTTTTTTTTGTATCTTTTGATTAAGTGGTTCTCGAGATCAAGGCTTAACAGAAATTGAACTACCCCTCATAGAGGCACCCTCACTTATAAAAAAAGTTTTTTCTTTCAAAACCTTGTTTTCCAAGGCGCTAGAACAGAAAAAGGGGTTGATATCTTTTTCTATTCTTGCACCCACCTCTTGCCTTCGCCCACAGCATTTCAACTGCGCTCCTGGCAACTTTCGCCTCCTTCTCACGCCTTAATCTAGCTGTCAACGCCCTCCCAGTCCGATGTTCCCTAGGCGAATCAGTCAACGCCCACGCTCCACGTACGCCGAAGCATCGCCATTGCGACCTAGAACCGTTGCACACATCATCATGCTGCATTCCGCCTTTTCTCCCTTCCTTGCCCTCACTTCCATCGCTCCTTTCCATCTCCTTGGCATAGCTACTCTCTGTGGTCCTTCTATTGAGCAATTTCTTTGGAATGCGGTTTCTCGCAACCATCCTAGGTATGCTTCTTATTAGATCTTTAGAATCCTATATCTGCCTTTCCGCTTACTCACGGTAGCATCGCTCTTGCATCGGGCAAGTTTGGGGAGAAAGTACGAGCGCCTATATTTTGGTGTCTACTACATAATGTGACTTTGTTTGGACTTGATCATTGATACTCCACGCGCTCTCTTCCTCGCTTTCTCGCTCCTGCTCGACGAAATCTATCCAATTTTTTGTTTCGACTCGCACACACCGTGGTTCAACTATTATCTGCGACCGCCTTTCTTAGCGACTGTCTTCCCGGCCACACTAGGTAGTGGGCCACTTGCATAATCGAAGGCTTTGAGAGTGAAGCCTGGGATCTGGCCCTTCCGGGATGAAGTCCGACCTTCGAGGACAAAATTTGGGACGAAGTGATGCGGCGAAGAAAAACTGTGGGAGGTTTTCTGTCGAGGTGGCGGCGTGTGTACATCATATGCATTTCTTATCTCCGAACGCCCTCGCGCCCGTCTTCTGCTCTATTCTCCACCAATTATTCCCCAATTCACAGGTTTTCGGCTCGTTTTCATCCCTGTCTTCGGGGTAACTGTTTCACCGCATATCATGCGTGAAGACAATTCTCCCTCGCCGTATGGAGCATCTCGACCTGATTCTAGGTGGCGAAATCCGACAACCCCTTCATAGCCGGCCTCTACCTCAAATCACAGAATTTCACTCGCATAGAAAGATGGGTTTCTTGGAAGGGTTATGGGTATGCACGTCTTGTGGTCATGGGTGTGTCAACATTATTGACGTTGTATCGGCGTCTCACTCCTTCCTGATCCTTATGTGTCTCCGAACCCTTGAAACCTTTGCAAGTCAATTGAAATCTACCCAACCACCGCCGTGCACAAGCTTGGATCTCTGCTATGTCGACCCTTCTCCATTTCTTCAAGAAACGGAGAGCCTAACGTCCTGAACGCCTACGAGCTAATTTTATATGACGGCCTGTGCGGCACGCACGCACGCCAGCATTGCTCATCATGCTTCTGAAAACTTGGGGCAAGATATCGTACTGTGATCGACTGCCACCAAACCTGGATCAGCATATTTAGACGTCCTTCTTCAAGCCTTACGTTCACCACAACCACCACCACAGCGGGTCACCACAGTCGCTCGCTTACCTTCACTCTACGCTATCTCCATGGACCCACATCCCAAAAAATCGGAATCTGCTACGGGCGTGCTCGATAAGACGTCGTCCACGTCCTCGGATGCGAACGCGGCGGCGCCATTCGAGGTCCCCGACGGCGGATTCGTCGCCTGGCGCACCGTCGCTGGCGCGTGAGTCCCTCTCTTTGTGCCGCCGTCCTTCTCAACGGTGGATGCTCACAAGGACACTTCTAGGTGGCTTGTACTCTTCGGGACCTTCGGGTACGCGTCGTCGTCTCTGCAGGGTGTATTGCGAGGCTAACACCGCCTCCAGCTATGCATACACGTTCGGTGTCTACGAGGGTGTGTTGCTGGACTCGTTTTCTCAACGGGCGGAACGCTGATATGCTGTCCATTGCACAGACTACTATGTCCGTGTCTTCCTCCCAAACCACTCGCCCAGCAGTATCGCGTACGCAGCCACTCCTCTCCTCGCAGGCGAGGCCTTGACTGAACTACTGTATCATAGGTGGATCGGCAGCTTCCAGCTAATGATGGCCCTCTTGCTGGGCCCCATTGCCGGCAAGATATTCGACGACGGGGGCTTCTATATGCTTGAGGCTGTGGGCTGTTCGATCTTCACCTTCTCGTGCGCTCCGTTTCTTCTGCTCGAAATACCCGATCCGTGCGCTAACCTCTATTTATGTTCTTAAAGTGTCTTCATGCTCTCGCTCTGCAAGCCGGGCCAGTACTATCAGGTCTTCCTCGCGTACGTCCCTCTCCTCACTCCAATTACCCTGGGTTGTACGTAGAAGCTAATCGAAATGCACTGCAGCCAAGCAGTCGGGATGGGCATCGGGCTCGGACTGACGTTCCTCCCTACTATCAGCATCGTCGTGCACCACTTCAAGCGCCACCGTGGGCTCACGTCAGGAATTGTCATGAGCGGCTCCTCTATTGGCGCGACGGTCTTCCCGATTAGTGCGTCATTAGCTCTCTTCTCTCCTTCCTTTCTCTGCTGACGAACGTCCTTGCGGTTAGTGATCAAGTATAACCTTTCCCGCACTGTCTCCCCGCACGCTAACCACTTTTTTCATGTAACTAGCCACCTGCTCCCTCGCTTCGGCTTCGCCAAGACCATCCGCTATTCGGGCGCGATCGTCCCGCCCGTCCTCGTCCTCGGGAACCTCATGATGCGCACGCGCCTCCCGCAACGCTCGAAGCGCGGCGGCAACACCGCCCCGCCGAATATCAAGTCGTTCTTCTCCGACGCGCCGTATATGATTGCTATTTTCGGGTGTGTGGCGTTCCCAATCGAGTTATGTATGGACCTCGTGGCTGATCAGCACCCGAAGGATGTTCGTTGGCCTGCTGGGGCTCTACTTCCCTTGTATGTCCCTCCCCCTTTCACCCTCCACTTGGCTGAGCCAGTGCTAACTCGATATCCACACACAGTGATCTACATACAGCTCTTCAGCGTGCGGCACAACGTCGACAGCTCGCTCGCCTTCTACTCCGTCTCTCTGCCCAACGCCGCCGGCGCCTTCATCCGCGTGCTCGGGAACCACTGGGCGGACATCTGGGGCCCCTTCAACGTGCAGGTCGGATGCTCCGTCGGCGCGGGCGCGATCATCTGGGCCATGCTAGGCATGCATAATGGCGGGTCGCTCGTTGTTACCAGCATCCTGTATGGCGCATTTTCTAGCGCTTGTATGTCTTCCTTTCCTTGTTGAGAATGCGAAACGTGGTGACCAACGCGGACGCATGCGTTACAGATCTGGCGCTTGCGTTTGCGTGTCTCGCCTCTTTGGCGAAGGGCCCTGAGGAGGTCGGGTGCGTATATCCCTTCTCTATCCCTACAGCTCCGAGTGATCATCGGTCTCGATGTCTAGTGCACGCGCGGGGCTCGCACTTGCCCTATGTAGCATCGCCACGCTCGTCTCTGCCCCGATTCAAGGGGCCCTCCTCACGGACAGCTATCACTGGATACGGCCCGTCGCGTTCTCCGCGGTCAGTCATTCATTCAATCATCTTGTAACTTCTAGCTAAATGATTCAGACGATGACGCTTACCTCCGGGGCCCTTTTCTTCGTGACGCGGACTCTGCATACGCGGGTGACAGGGAGTTGGCACGCGTAGGTGAGGAGGGAATGAGGAGAATACTTGTATATTTATACGGATGGATCCAGTCATTCTACCCAAAATGTATATTGAGATATTTATTGTATGTACATTGCGGACGATTCGGCGGTCCAGGACGTCCTACCAGTATATAGACGCCTCTACTCGAAGGGATGATCTCAATAAATACCCCTTCCTCTCCCCCGCCCAATGGGACCGTATCCTACCCTCTAGTAGTAGCTCCCCCGACACGTTAATTTACGTATCCAAAATAATACCGTCCTCTACGCACTCTCAAAACATCATAAAAACCCCAAATATAACATCAATTACTCTTGCTCTACCTATGATTCCTGCAAGGTAGGCCGCACCTCGCTAGATCGGTCCTGGGAGGTGAGAGGGATGAGAGAGGACAGAGGAAAGGTCTTGTGTGGGTGTGTGGGAGGCTCGGCCGTTCCGGCCGACTGAACTTTGCTGCGCAGCGTGAAGATGCGGGAAAGTCCAGGTCGGGGTAAAGCGGATCGCGGCAACGGCCGAGCCTGCACACCACCGAAGGTCAGGAGGAAAGGAGACCAAAAACAGCCCTAGCGCGAGCTAGAAACAAAAACGGGAAATGGGGGGAGCGTGGGAAAAACGCGTCGAGGACGAGAGAAAGAGTGTTTCTTCGAGGACGACGAGGTCGCGCCGGCCAAGAAGCTGAGGGATCAGATTCGTGGGAATCTGGTCATGAGCGGCACTGTGCGGCAGGGGACCGGCTCGGCTTGACTACCTTGCCTTCCACTAAGCCTACTCGTGCCTCGCATGTCTTAGCTCTCATTACACATCTACTCAGTCTATAATCGTACCAACTCCAACAATGGCATATCCCCTCTTGACCAACACCTCTGCTCCATCATTCCCCTGCCCGAACACCACTCCCTTATAATCCTCGGCGACTTGGTCTGGCCCCTTCCACCCAGAGCAAACGGCGAGCTGCGACTCCCTCACTCCTCATCGACGTCATGTGAAAGAATGGCCTCCATCAATCCGTCAAAGCCGGAACCTCGACCTATTACTCTCCAGTCCATCACACCACGTCGTCTTCATCACAGAGGATACGCTTGGGCATCTCCTGGAGAAGTGTGTTGACCTTCCTGGGCATGGATCCGACCACTCCCTCATCTCTTGCTCCTTCGCCATCCCCCTCACCCACCGTTTCCCTCCCCCCCACCGCAACTTCCGCGCTGCCGACTGGGACACCTTCCCCGACCTTCTCAATGACCGCCTCCGCCTCCACCTGCTCCCCCAGGTCCCACTTCGCTCGCCCGAGGATGTTGACGCGTATGTTGATGCGCTAACGACAAATGTTGTTGCCGTCCTCGACGCCCACGTTCCGCTGACCCATGTGTCACCGTACACGCGCCGTTGATGGAATGTAGGGCTCACGGCCCTACGCCGCGCATACAATACCGCCCACCGGGCTATCAAAGAATGCCTTGGGTAGGTAATCGAGTCGGTTGTAACAGATTGGCTGTCTGGATTTGCAGAGAGCCATGGTCTCCTCTCCCCCAACCAGTTCGGAGGCCACCCAGGATGCTGCACAGTCGATGCCCTCCTTCACCTCGTGCAACAGATCAAGGACGCGTGGCGAGTGGGGAAAGTCGCGAGCCTGATCCTGATGGATATCTCGCAGGCGTTCCCTTCGGTGAACCACGACCACCTTATCCGTGTGCTCGAGCGCAAGCGTATCCCGACGATGATGGTGTGCCTGATTGCGAGCTTCCTGCACGAGAGGAGCACGAGGCTCGTCTTTGACGACCACGTCTCGGAGTTGTGCACGGTGCCCAACGGCCTCCCTCAGGGATCGCCCCTCAGCGCCTTACTTTACCTCATCTTTGCGGACGACCTTCTCGACGGAGACACGCTGGGAAACATCGATGACAACTCTAGCCTCAAGGTCGGATTCAGCCTGAGCAAAACCACAGCGTACCTTCGCAACTACATGGTCCAACACGGTCTCCCCCGCTCCAGTTGCCTCAGCCTCAAGTTCGACCTCCCCAAATTCCAACTCGTCCACTTTGTCTCCCCTCGCTGGCACACCGAATATTACTGTCCTATCCTGCTGGAGATTGGCGATACAATCTTCACTATAGTTCTTATGTAGGCTGGTATATTTTTCTTGGAATTTTCTGAATAGTTGCTCCTGCCATTGAAAAGCTCAGGTAGATCCCGAGGTGGCTCCCATACACAATCTTCCCCTTCAGGCAGTATATTCCAAAGCCATTTTTATTTACTCTGGATTTTAAAACTTTTTCTGCCTCCCAATGAAGATTGCCACAGTGTAGATAGACCATATTTATCAACCTAAGGCTGGTATACTAATATCTGCTTCTACTACAGGACAGAAATATATTGCTAGATTTTCAGGACTGGTCAGGATTATTGGGCTGTCCTATCTGTGCTGTGTTTCCCCCTCTAAAATATATATATATCTAGAAAGGCCTATACCACATGGAGAAATGGAAAGAAAAGAGCAGAAATTACTGGAAGCTTCACCACAGATAAGGTCAGAAACAGGAGATAGGGGCCAAACAGCAAGAATATAATAAATACTGCAGATACATAGCCAATTAGAGGAGAGGATAGAATAGAAATTCCAGGAAGCTTCATGGAAGGCTAGTTATCTGACCTCAAGCCTCAAGGACAACATTTCTTGTTCAGAGATTTGATGCATGGGACGGAATTCGGACCAATTTTGTTGATCGGAAGCGCCCGCATACAGCGAATTCCGAGTCGTGGGATCGGCGTACGCAAGCGCCCAGATGTAGGGACCCGGCGGCAATATCCTGGCGCTTGCCCATGCCGATTTGCGAGTCGTGGGACCCGGCAGCAACATCCTGGCGCTTAAGCTTGCGCATGCCGATTTGCGAGTCGTGGAACCCAACAGCAACATCCGAGCGCTTGCGCACGCCGAACTCCGAGCCGTGGGACTCCGCGGCAACATCTCGATAGCCAGCACCAACATCTTGACAATGTCATGTGATTTTCAGATGACTTTCTGTCAATCAAAAATCCGTTGTGCCTTCATGTATAACAAGATGTAAGGCACCCATGTGTCTTCGCCACAGGCGGTCAGACACAGCGGATTCCCAGTTCTGTGCAGACACGGCGGATTCTGAGCCCTCTGGCGCTGCACTGCCGCTCGCTAACGCTCGCAGCGCGCGGCGCCTCGGGATTCATTCACACACGGCAGATTCCGAGACCGTGGGACTCGGCAGCAACATCTCGACAATCTCAACAACATCATGTGAATTTTCATGTGACTTTTCAGGTGACTTTCCACATGACTTCTGACAAAGGCTGTGCTAACTGTCTCTTAATATATAGGATAAAAATTAAAATAAAATAGGATAAGGACCAAGGTGCAACATTACAAAACTGACTCAATCTACCGGATCCTTCTAAGGTTGTTCGTCTGGGGCTGTCTCCACAGCAAGAAGCGAAAAATAAGCGACCAGGAAAGACCGGGGCCTATTGGTGGCCCGTAACGGCTGTCCTGTTCCGTAGAGGTTTTGTCCCCCTCCACGACGGAACAGAAACGGAACGGTTTTTCCGTCACCCACCCGTCAAAACGACGGCCGCGCCCGTGACGGGCACGGTGAACAGCCCTATCATTCTCTCTATGCCCACCCCGTCCGCCTCACCGCCCGCTCGTTCCCCACCCTCAAAGCTTGACACTGACCCAGGCCCGTCAACTCCTTCGCCCCCTTCGCCGTCGATGTCTGCACTCTCACTCAGCCGGCCTTCCCCATCGGGTCCCATCTCCTCTCCGTTACAGCCGGCCACCCGTCGCCCTCAGCTCTGCGCACCTCCCCGTTGCAGTGCTCACCGATTGCGCTTCACACCCGACGCGTGCTCCCTCTTCGAGTAACGGCTCAACATCGAAGCTTCTCTAAGGTTCGAAGGCTTGATACCCGCTCTGCACTCCTTCGAACCGAAAGCATGGGCGACTGGGCCGCGGAGCTGGGCGGCATGGCACGACGCTTGCGGGGTGGAGCCCGCTTCATGGGATCTAACCTCGTTGTCGAGTACAGCAGGCTTGATACTCAAGCACTCGAAGGCTTATTTGCCATACTTCAAGTCGTGCGGCGTGGGACGGGGACGGGTGCGGGTGCGGAGCGGGATGGTTACGGATGTGGATGTGACTATGAATTTGATTTTGGATTTGGAGGGTGGAAGGGCGGAGCCGCGTGCGGTGGGTGTGGCTGGTGTGGGGTGCATTAGGATCAATGGATGGGATGCGGAGAGACATCAGCATCGATACCGACCGCTGTTACGGATTAAAGAATTAGTTGGAGTGGGTGGATGCAACGCGCTTCCGCAGTGTTGACACTCGCCGCAGTGGGGGGATCCTTCACTGTGCTGGAGCTTTTCATTGCCGAGACAAGAGGGCGTCCATGCAACTCGACCCCCACGTCAGTTACTGGGAACACTGATGTGATACGAGGGCAGCGTGAGTACGGCGGTGCCGCGCTTACCTTGCTTGCGGATGGGAATTCTGAAGTATTATGGAGGGGAGGTCGACAACCTTGCTTTCTCAGGGCAGCAGGCGTTCAGACAGAGAAGAGGTCAGGGAGGGAACAGGCCTAGGAGGAGACAGCGAGAAACAGGTTGGCGCACTTACTTGAATCGTTCTCCGCTTCCTCATTGCGCGCGCCGATTTAAACAGTCTTGACAGGCTGCAGCAGACAGATATACTACATTCGGAAGGTGTTATTCGTCCATTTCTTCATTCTCAGTCAGCTCATCCTCCTCTAGATTCTCAGGGCCAAAGGCAGCCGTATGAAGATCACTCCAGGGAGTCCTATGAAAAATTCAGTGGCATTTAAAACACAGGCTTCGGCACAACCTTGTTTTGAGCCATATATCGATCAATTGGATCATTTCAAAGGTATCAGACGATCCTTTCGTTTTCAAGACCAATCGTTGCGAGCCAGGATCTCCAATCCCCCGCAATCGCGTTGTAAAAAAGAAGGACCCCGCTTGAACAAGCAACATGGGTGATTGACCACTCACTAGGCGAGAGTATCGTTTGGCGCTCTGGACTGCCCTAGACGCAGCACATCAGAACCGACAACATAGCTGTGAATTAGAGCGTACCTCGAACCCAAAGTTTTTAATGGTGAGTTTCTCTAGGGACCCATTGTCGAATCCTATGTATCCGGACTTGATTACGGCGCCTAGAGCCCACCACTCTGCAGTAACAAACGACTGGGACTGGAACGAGCAAATGGGAGACTGGGTCTGTGTGTCGCGTATAAGATACACCAAGTTAGTGAATGTCTTTCTGTCCGCGTTGGGCTTGCTCGTTGTCTTCAAAAATGGTTTGCCTGACATTTCTGAAGAGATGGCTAGCTATGCTATAGACACTGAGTATATAAATTTCGGACTACAACTTCCGAAACCGAGCTCGGACCCGGACCCGGACCCGGATCTGCTTGCGAAAGTATTCCGGTCGGTTTTTTTTGATATTAACAAGAAGCCAACTGTCAAATGGAGAAGACTTTATGCCCCCAATTGTGCCTAAAAAGGCCGGATAGTCCGGCCGCAGTTCGAAATCTAATGAGCGATTTCCATATGTACATACATACAGCGAATCCACACACATTCCTCCGCGGCTCCGTCAATGTGACGCAGATATGATCGATAAATGCTGTTCACAGTCCCGTCTGTCCCGAACATTACTTCCAAAATGGCATAGGATCCCTCCAGTCCTTCTACAACTGATCATCGGTTCAGCCGACGGGCCACAGTGTTTCCATTCTATCAGCGTTCCCACCGTGCCAACGGCAGTAGGAAGAGGCGGCCATCAGTGATCACTGGCTCCAAACTCACTTGCCGTTGGGATGTGGTGAGAGCTAGTCCCGTAGACAGACGCTACAACAATGATGTGCACCTCGCATGTTGTAATCTGTTGGAAACATCGATCGGTGATCACTGGCCTGCTTATTACAAGTCATAATTTTTTTAATGCGCCAATGGGCATTCTAGCGCGTGTCTTTCACAAGTTATGGTGAAATTAGCTCTCAGGAACTCTAAACGAGCGAGTTATTCAGCGAACTTGTGGAGGTAGGGTTGAAGAGCACCCATTTGGATGGTTGGGCACTCGGGAAAAGCCGCAATTTCTGCCTTGGTGCAAAGAGAGCAAGAAGAGCCATTCTGAAAGACAGTTTGTTTAAGAAATGAGTTTGAATACTTGTTCCCTCTTAAATTTAGTGGAAAAAGCCACTGGGAGTGTCAAATGGTCCTGGGATCAAATTTAAACTCCGATCATACCTCGTATATTATCGTATATTAAGCAGATGCCTCGTGTCACATTGCGCCTGTTTGCAACCTTTCATTTTTCCCACTGTCTGTCGGCGCTTCCCGTACGTGCATGCAATTTCCCGTTTAGTTTTGGGGTTCTCCGGTGCATCAAAATTTAGCTTTGGTTCACGGAACTGGCCGCTCCATGATTTATTTTCAACCTCGCCCGTCGTATCTCAAGCAAATCCCTAGAATCAGTACGTGCACAGTGTTTGCTCTTCCTCTCTGGAATATTTTTCTCAACGATGTTTGCTCAGGGCTCTCTCAATTTAGAGTGCCTTTCCCCACCGTATTCTAAAATACTTAGTGCCAGTTGAGAAACCCGATCACCATTTCGCTCTGGCAAACTCCACCGAAGCTTCATTTAGACCGGCCACAGACCCACGATCAAGCGTTCAATGCCCGCTCAAATGACAGGCTGTCCGAAGTTGTTGCGCCTTGCTTAACCGCTCCATCGTATCGCCATCCGCCGGTGCTGAACGACCGTTCTTTCTATCTTCATCTCCTCAATCCAGTACTGAACAGCTGTCCTCAGAGACGAATCAAGCGATCAAGACCGACTCAGAGGACTACGCAATGTTCAATCGAAGCTATACCGCTATTCTGTTGGAAGCTTACTGTGGCCCTTCTTACACCATCATCATTGTGCCAGCTGGTCTGTCTCCTCCCTCCCTCAATCGATGGTTAACCCCTGTGCTTGCAAGAATCAAGCACTCTGAAAGATGTCGTGAGCAGTAAGACCGGTATTGTGCATGCTCAGCCGCAACTCCGGCAATTATCTAAGGCTTCGGAGGAATGAACCATCGGGAAACTCTAAAACCATGAGCTGGATCTACGACTTCTGGAAGGAGTGGATCCACGCTCAGATTTTGCGTTCGAAGATTCGACACTCATGCGAGTGGTGCGTGCCCTGTTCAGGGTCCATATCGCATTGCTCATGCAATTAATTAAAGTCCCCGTTATCAACCGTGTCAGCTAAATATTTTGATTCACGGTCCCAGAGGCACGGCAGTGCATTCTCTTATCAACACTCTTTCAAATACCTATGCTGCCTTGCCACATTGTAGAACTTCTCAATACACCCCGCCCCACGGGCATCCGAATTCAAATGTGATATTTGGGCCTTTTGCGAGTGGTCGACTGTAACGGAGAGCTCTCGGCTAGAGGTCGAGGGCTAGTTCCGGTACACGAGTAAAGAGAAAGCTTGAGGTGGTCTCAACAAGGTGAGTGGCGTAACGATAGTATTGACCAAGGGTCTAGCTACGTACAGTCCGATATTTAAGTAAGTACATGTGAATAAGGAGTGTGTGGATCAATGATATACGATGCCGAGGCATCAAGGATGAAAGAATGTGTGGTAGAGTTAACGCATAAGGAAGGTGTGTGGTTGGAAGGGAAGAAAGAAATAGAAAGAAGAAGGCGCAGGAGCGCACCGTTACACCCGCCCTCCAGATCGACGTATGAAGGCGATCTAACCCATGTTGGCATCAGCATCGCCCGACCCCCCTTCCATGCCCTTCTGTCTCTTCGAGGCGGAGGCAGCGTCTTGAAGCGCCTTGCGCTTCTTCGCGAAATTGTCCTTGGCCTCCTTCGTGTGGACATCCGCCAAGGTAAGGGTGTTCTGTTCGTTCTTCTTGTTCTGACGGAGCTGGTAGTACTTCGTCTCGCGGTGCTGATCCAACAGAACAAGATGCTCCACGTTTTCGAAGTAGGTGGTCCTCACGGCGACCTCGTTGGCCCCCAACAGGCGTCCCTCGATGATTTCGTGGTCGAGGACGCAGAAGGATTCGGGATCTGCGGGGCTCAGGTTCGAGTTGTCGTCCCAGACGATCACGCCGTCCTCGATGTAGGCCCAGCCATAACCCGAGTCGTCCCACTCGTTCATGGCCTTCGCAAACATGTTCTAGTATGCAGGGGCAACCTGGGGCAGGTTCTCGCCAGTGCAGATGGCAAGATTGTGTTGAGCGAAGAGGTGGACAGTGTGAGTGTCGAAGAGCACGGCCTCATACTCAGGGCTGCGCTGGAAATGGAAAAGCGTAGTGGAAAGGCGGACATAGTAGTGAATTCAGTGGGGGCAAACTCTCCTATCTGCTCGTCTGCCTTATAAGACCAAAAGTGGGCCATTGCCGAGGCAATGGACAACCCCTGTTCTTGCAGAGGTGGCTGTCCCGATCCATGTGGCAACTCCTTGATATCTGAAATTCCAATTGCTTCAAAATACTCACCCAGAGCTTGTAATTTCTTTGCCTGATCATAAGGCATCAAGCTCTTATCCCCAGATTTCCATAGGACTTCAAACAACGCCTTGGAACGGTGCCCGTGGTGGCTGATAATCCTGTCAACCGCCCACTCGTTAGTTTCGCTGTCCAAGGAAATACCCAGCTGACATTCAAGTCGCCCAGGGAAACACCGATCATCATTAGGAATGTGGATCCTCAGTAGAGAGCTGTGAAACACGTCGTGAACCCCACGCTGTTTCATGTTAGCAGGCAAATCCAATTGGAACGAGTTGTTCCCGAAGTCCTGAATAATCGCATAGGGCCCAATAAATTTGGGAATCAGTTTCCGAGCGAGTCCTTTCTCGAAGGTGATATTCTTCGAGGACAAATACACCAGATCACCTTCAACAAAGGGTGCCGCCCGTCGTTTGCAATTAGCAGGCCGAGTCTGTTTGACTCGCATGGCGATCATGCTGTCATGGGCAGCCATGATCGCCAGCCTTCATTGCAACGCGAAATTTGCAACGCCGGGATAATCTCCCGTGCGATCCGAGTTCCACAACAGGGAATGAGGCATTCGTCCCGTGTCCAAGAAAAACGGAGCATACCCGGTGGTTTCAGATCGTGCTGAGTTCAGAGCGAACTCGATGGCTGGGAGCTTGTTAACCCAGTCCTTTTGCTTCGGGCCAATACATTGGCGAAGCATTTGAGTGACCGTGTGATTGGCACGCTCAATACTTCCATCTGTCTCTGGATGGTATGCACTGGACATCTTCAGTTTCATGCCAATCAGCTCATGAAGCCACTTCCAAAAGATACTGGTGAAAAGAGAGTCACGGTCGCTCACAATATATATATTTGGGCAAGCCATGCAGTTTGTATACATGCTCAAATACGAGTTCTGCCATTTGTCTGGCCGTGTAATTAATTTGAGCGGGAATTATATGCACCCGTCCTGTCAAGTGATCAATAACGACAGCAATGGAATTAAATACTCCATCTCAGTTCCTGGACTCGGGCAACGGACCAACAAAGTCGATCCCTATCGCCTCCCAGGGCTCAGTAGGTGGATTCAGAGAATGGAGGAAGCTGTAGGGCCGCTGGTTGCTCGGCTTGCTTTGTTTGCAAGTTGAACACGACTCACAGAAGCTTCGAGAGTCGTCCACCATCTCCTTCCACCAGAAGTGATCCCGTAAGTAGTCCAGAGTTTTCCTCACGCTGAGGTGAGCTAAGATCAAGTGGGCCTCTGAGATCACAATCTCACGAACATTTCGTCCCTTGTACGTGATATTCGGTATTCGGGACACACAGAACACGGTGGTCAGTATCCTTAAGACAAATTAGGCCTCCATTTACCTCAAAGTTGCGGAACTCCTTGGGAGTTTCGAGAATCTTCTTGAAGAAGGTATCTTCACCATAGTTATTTGCAATCAGTTTTGCGAGGTCAAGGCTGTGCCAGCCGGTGTTAACAATGTTCAGAAGAGAGTCGTCCATCTGTTCGAGGTCTTCTTAAAGGTCATGGCTTGATTCTTGACTCGGCACGAAGCCTGAGTCTCGTTGAGTTGTACGCAAAGTACCACTCGGATTGCCGTCGCTTGAGGGATCTGCGTTGCTAGGATGGTTTGGTTCTGTGGAAGCAGACTGATTGTCACGCGATGACAGATCAAAGTCTTTGACACGTGACACCTGTCTTTCTTGCCTGTCTCTCACCTCGCTGGTGTCTATCGCCGGCCATGCATCTGGCTTTCCCAAGCCGTGCGTCGTGGCTGCCGTGTCGCTTTTGGTTTTTGCTTTTGGATACCCCCGCCCTCCTTTGGGGACGAACGGGGCGGCTTGGACTTCGCGTCGGGCCCCAACACTTTGCTAGACTCCGCATCAGCAATTGCCTCTGACTTCGTGTCGGCGGCCCTCGCAGCTCTCGACATTGAGCGCGTGATTCTGTCGCTTGACAGAGCTCTAGCTTCCATGCTGGCAAATACAGGTATGGATATAGATTCAATGTCCAGGTCATCATTGCTCATGACATCGTGATAAGTATATTCAGAACGCGCCCGAACCGTACCTGGCGCTTCATTAGAGTAGATGCGAGAGAGTGCATCAGCTAGGACATTTTCGGTTCCAGGTATGTACTTGACTTCAAAGTCAAAGCTGGATATCTTCTCTATCCATCGCGCCTGTCTTCCCGACAGGTTCTTCTGATTAATCAAATGAGTTAATCCTTTGTGGTCTGTTACCCAGGTAAATTTGCACCCCTGCAGGATGTCACAATGGTGGAGCATCGCCTCGATCCCTGCAAGCATTTCAATCTCAGGCACGGGATAATTCTGCTGTGCAGAATTCAGCTTCGCAGAGAAGAACGCGGCGACCTTCGCCCCATGCCAGTTGTCCCCTTGACACACGACACCCGCTATGCCCGAGCTACGCCCGTCAGTGACGAGCCAAATTGGTGGTGCACCTGGTTCATAATTCAATGCTTTCCGGTGATGACCACGGACGTCAGACACTAATCTCTTGATGTCCTCGAATGCCCTCTGGGCAGTAAAGTCCCATCTAAATGGTACAGAGTCGCTGGTCAAATTATGCATGATCCCCATGGGAGTTCATGCATTCGGCACATCATCCGCAAGGTAACCACTCGATCCAAGGAAGCCGCGCAATAGCTCACGGTTTGTTGGAGTCTTCCAATTTAACACAGTGTCAACCTTTTATTCGGATACCCTTGTCATTGACAATGCGACCCAATATACTCAGTTCGGACTTCAATAGCTGCAGCTTATGGACGCTCAGATATAGTTTCTCCTGCTTCAGTATGTCTATGACTTTCTTAACATGTTCTATATGTTCTTCCAGCGTATTTGAATATATAATAATATCAGCCAAGTAGACGTCCATAAAGCGGCCAATGTAGTCCCCAAACAAGTAATTCAAAAAATTTTGATAAGTAGCAGGTGCGTTGCAGTCACCCTGCTGCAGGACTAAACTAACCATGTTGCCATCTGGTGTGCTAACGGCAGAACGTGGCACATGTTCGAGAATAATCCGAATTTGCTTGTAGGCATCCTGGCCGTCAATGAGCGAGCGGAATTTGCAGCGTGATGCGCGCCGTAAAATTCCATCCATGTCCGGCAGCGGAGAACTCATCTTCTTCGTGTTGGCATTGCGAGCCCGTAAGTCTACGACCACTCGCAATTTTAATGTATCTGTTTTAACCTTGGGTATCAACAGCATGGGAGCCATGTTGCTCGCATTGGTAACTTGCCATCTGCGCATACCACAATGCAGGCATAGACACTGGCATTCGCAGCAACTTATCCTCGAGGACAACATCGAAATTGGACTCGTTTTCCATTACATTATATTCAGTGTCGAATGCGGTAAGCCAAGAATCTCTTCTCCTCGAAGCATTTGTCTGCAGTCCGGAGGTTGGTATCCCCTGGGTAAGGCTGTGCCGACTGAAGCATTAGCTCCAGGTAGAACGCGTATAGGTCCCCAATAGGGTGTTGGATTGCACTTTGGACGGGGAAGTCGGCTTCAGATGGTGAGTTTAACTCAAAAATTAATTCAAACTCGTCGTTTTCTGAAAGGTTTTGAAGGGGTTCCCCACCCTCCTCGACTTTGTCCAGGTCAAAGTGAATTGCCAACATCTCAAGCACCTCAGTGCTTTCGTAGAGCGCATTGCGTGAACTCGAAGCGGTCGGTATGTGTGCCGAATGAGCAGAAATGCCTGGCGGCTTACCCTTCCTTTTAGAAGGGACCGATTGGGCCTTGAGGCAACTGCGAGCCAAGTGGCCTGGCTCCTCACAATTAAAGCACAGACCCTTTGCGAGCATCTCGTGGCGTTTCTGAGGTGAGATCTGCTTCCCAGAATTTTCCTCTTTCGTTGGAACGCCTGCAGCAGAAGTACGCATTACCTCCTCGCGCGGAAGTGAGAAACGCACGCGCCCTCCATGCGCACGACCATGTCCATGGAAACTACTGCGAGGCGGTCTATTCTGAGAAGGTGCACGGCTAGACTCCGCTTTCTGCTGCTGTGAAGGACGTTTGAACGAACCATTCGCAGATTCACGGTTTTTGGCATCCAATTTCAGCAATATTTCCGCTTGTTCAGCTGCCTTGACTATTTCATCCCAAGTTGCGATCTCGGGATTGAATTCTTTCCGACAAATCTCAGTTTGGATCGGATAGGTAAAGCTGTTAAATAATTTAACAATCTTCTCTTGAGTACAGCTGTTTTGGAAAGTATAGAGGGGTTTCGTAAATCGTTGATGCTCGATTTTTGGTTACGTCTGTTTGTGAGAGTGTCGTCGGCTAAGAGCGGCTCCACACTGCCGTACACCGTCGTGGCTTACCTTTAAGCTGCAAGTCAGGCCATTCAACCCGAAGGACCATTTTTAGGCCTCAGTCTTGTCAGAATATACATATCTGGGGCCCTGCAAAGTCCAGTCAGAGTTGCACAAAGGACAAACATAATTCGGTAGAGGTTCGCGAACTTCGGAGGTGTGGAGCCAAGGACGCGACAGCAAATAGAGGTAAACCAAAATCGAGCATCAATGATTTACGAAACCCCTCTATACTTTCCAAAACGGCTGTATCTTCTAATCCAATGGTATTATAAATTTCAGACCACTCGGCGACGTGGGCAGCAACTTCCTTTGTGCCCTGGAAGCAACAATTTAATCGCTTCCGTTGACCATTACGGAAATCCACGGGGAAGAAAAATTCAAACAGCTCAATAAAGAACTGTTTCAGATCCCAACTCTCCTCGTCTGGCGCCACCACTTGATTATAGAAATCAAGCGCCTTACCATCCAGGTAATACGAAATGAAGTAGACTTGCTCATGCTTAGCCACTCAGCCCATCTTAACGTAAGTCTTAGCTTCTCTCGCAAAACGTTGAATAGCATTAGCATTAGGTTTGCCATTATAATGAGCAGGGGGGATCGGCTTGAGAATCATCCTTTGCTTGCGTGTGTGACCGCGCTTGCATTTGGAAGATAACCTCGGGCTCGAGGAGCGATGCCGTGGCGGTCCAGAACCATCCGAACTTGAGGAGCTGGAACTTTCATCCGAGCTCGAGCTGGAGTTGTCAGATGGGTCAGACGGCGGCGGGGTCATCTTAACACGAGCCTTAGGTGCGTCATTCAACACTTTAGCAAAGAAATTCTCTGCCGCTAATCTTCCCGGGGTAACTCCCCTCGACATAGGCCGGTCGCACCCCTTTGGCGCTTCAACGGGAGTTCTGTCTCTTGGGCCGGCCTCAGTTTTAGGCGGCTCAACCTTATGCTGCTTCGGCTCGAGCTCACTGATCCTTTTGGACAGCAGAGCGTACAATTCATCTAAGGTTAGTCCGGACTTCGGGCCGTGATCGTTATTCGCATCGCGGCCAGAAGCAGCTGTAAGTTCTTCATTCTTGATCGGTTCAATATTCACAGTTTGAACCGGTTCAACAGGTACAATAGGCTGTTGAGCGGCCGTCTCTTCTTTGGGCTGAGGTTGAACCACGGTAAGTTTTTCAACATTATCTTTTCTAGCCTTCTTGGCCTTAGGGCTCTTAGAGCACTTACGCCGTTCCTTGGCCCTGGGTTGAGGAGATGACGGCCTAGCCGAAATTTCGTTTGGGAACTCTAGGTGAGGGGTGGGTAACCTCCTCCTCCTTGACAATTCTGTCAGGGCCTTACCCTTGTCTTCCGATGGACCGGCTAACGGGGCGAACAGGATGAGGTCGCCCTCACTCCAAGTTTCCCCTTTGGTAGTCCGGCGGCTCGGAGACGTGGGAACTGCAGATCCCACTGCCTCACTGTCAGAGGTGAGGGTTTCCTGGCTGATCGGGCTATTGCTTGGCATGGTAACTCCGTGATTGCTAGGAACAGCCTTTTGCTCAATCTTGGCATGTAACTGTGCAGCGTACGCTTCATGGCGGCGTGTGAGCATGTTAAGCTCATCGACACTCATTTCTTGCGTCGCTTGGGCAACAGTGGACTCGGTCTCGGACTCAGAGGTACTCTCGTCAGAATAGAAGTTAAAGGTACTGTATCCTTATTCTTATTTGAAGAGCTCTGCTCGTGGTGCGATCGAGATGTCTTACGCGTGACAGGAGTCCAGCCCCCATCATCAATGTTCTCGACCTGCGCACGCGGATCTCCATGCGCGCCGGTATCCACCTTGCTCGTGGTGAGCGAAGGAAGCTCCGAAGAGTTCTCTCCAGCACGTGGGATGGGATTTCTCGCCACCGAGGTGACGGATTCCCCGGACGCCAAGGCACCGGTCAGTCTCGCTGCAGGAGCAGCGGTGGGTCCTGTCGAAACGTCGACAAGAGGTTCTCCCATATCTCCAGCTGCGATCGATCCGAACGAGAGCGGGACAGGGCTGAAGATAGGAGGGGGAGGGGAGAAAGCGCCGGCACGAGTGGCGGCGCAGGTATGGTGGTTATGGCATCCAGAGAGGTACGTAGCCATAGTTCTTGGTGTAGGTATTGTTGGCGACAGAGCGATAGGTTGATCAGACCAGACGATAACCAGCCAAGTAGTCAAAGAGTCGAGCACTTAAAAAGATGTAACGGAGAGCTCTCGGCTAGAGGTCGAGGGCTAGTTCCGGTACACAAGTAAAGAGAAAGCTTGAGGTGGTCGCAACAAGGTAAGTGGCGTAACGATAGTATTGACCAAGGGTCTAGCTATGTACAGTCCGATATTTAAGCAAGTACATTGACACGTGAATAAGGAGTTTGTGGATCAATGATATATGATGCCGAGGCATCAAGGATGAAAGAATGTGTGGTAGAGTTAACGCATAAGGAAGGTGTGTGGTTGGAAGGGAAGAAGAAATAGAAAGAAGAAGGCGCAGGAGCGCACTGTTACATCGACTGCCCAGTACGTCGTTTCCCATCCCCATGCTGTGTACCTCTTTGCTAATATTGATTTAGAATTGTGACGCGCTTCAAAAATCGTGTTCAACACGTCTCAACGGCTTCATGAGTGATAGTTTGTACGCTAATGCTCCACGAGGGATGGTTTGTATGCCAATGGTTACAATGGATGTCTGTGGACTGCTGAATGGGTTATGTAGATAAGTTTTCCATACTTGCAATGTCATCCGCCTACACTCGCCTATGCCGCCGTAGCAAAGCGAAGGCACGTCTTGTTTGTAATAAGCAGGCCACATATGCACGATTGCATGCTTAACTAAGACTACGTGAGTGCCAATGGAAAGGGCTACGGACTAATGGAATATAGGGAAGACTAGTGAAATCCGTTAGATTCCTTGGGAAATCAGTGAGATTCCTGGCAAAAGCCAGCGTCAACCAGTGGCCTCCACCGGCTTGTTGTTAAAGGCCAATGCCTTTATCAGTGCTGTACGTTCAGGCGATTCATCTTGGTCCTTCTGTGATGAATCTTTGAAAAATTCAGGCCAAAAGCCAACAAGCGAGGCATGATGAGGATTAGCCAAGCATCCCAAGCTTATCCAACGATGCTGCTGCAAACAGAAGTAGGCATAAATAACGAGCACTACTCCAACTGCCTAATTGTAAAACAGTTGTATTGTTAATGGGTTCATGTTCAACCCTTTTTTCATCTGTAACTTGTGAAAGCCAAGAGAAAGAGCAGTAGGAACAACGTGATAGATTCAGAATACCATCATTAGAATGGAATGTAGAGGTAGTGCACCATTCTGCTACTACTGGACTTTTCCATTCAATTCGACAGTCACGGGTCATGGACCCCTCTGTCGATGTCGAAATTTGGCAGGGGTCACACATCACGGAGGCCACTGTCGAACCTCCTGACCGTGACACAGAGCTCAAAAGTGCCCGGGAGACGCAAAAAAAGATGAAATTTTCGTGTCACACTAAATTTTGGCGGCTGTCAAAATGTCGAAATGGTAAAAGAGGTCACGTGTCACCCCCCCTTTCGATTTGAATGGAAAAGTCCAGTATTGGTATGAGGCAAAATGAGGAGATTCAGATCAGAGACCTCAAGGTGAGGAGTGTATGCGGCCCAACTGTCATTCAAAAACACCCCCGGTGGCAGACTCCGCAATGCCACGAGTGGTACTGTACTATTTCAATCAGATCGTAAGTCACACGTCACACTCTCGTTTTCATACGAAGATTTTTTGTAAGTCACAGGGTCACAAGGGACCCATATGAAAGGTTCAGGCAAGGTTCAGGTGAATACTGTTTTTCGTGATTTTTGGGTCCAATACCGGTGCGGAGCGGCCCTGCGGGGCATAATCGTGATTGTCTGAACAGTTAACTGTTGACGTTGCTGATCCGTGATCAACTAGGAGGTACATACACCTAGGGCTCAGTGTGCACTGTGGGCCATGCCACCCGTCGCGCCGGTCGGACGGGTTCCGTCCGACGGATAGCCGACCCGTTCCGTCAGGGTCTAGAAATATTTTGTAACGGGGCGGCAACGGACTGCCGTGTGGCAAGACTTGGTACCTGGCCGCCAACAGCACCGGCGGCGGTGCCTTCTTGGGCGGCTACCTGGGCGCTTCCTAGGCTATACAAATTTTTTTCGTAAGTCACTCTGTCACAGCTGACCCATACGAAAGGTCCTGTTCGTATGGGGTTGTCACACCCCAAACCCTCATACGAAATGAACGAAATCTTACAGTAGTATGATAAGAACGGTGCAGGCGAGGACATGTATAGATATTGGTGATGTAGTCATAAAGTAGGTGTTACCAGTCTGCCTACGAATAGCAACATTGTGGCGAGCACGTTGCCATAGGCAGGCTGGTACAACTCAGGACAAACAAAAGGGCTGAGCCTGGAGTTTCAATTTTAGGCGATGCCGAGATCGGCATCACTGGCCTTTCCGCTACTCTTCACTTTACATGCTCTATCTCTCTTCCCTCTGCTTCGTTTCGCCTCAAATCTGCCTTCCCCGATATCGACGGCGCGTATTCGGCACCTCAACGATCTCAATCCGCCAAAATTTGACCGGGAGGAAGAGAGTTCGGCGAATAATGCAACAGTTTGGATGGAAAGAGGCAGACAGAGTTCTGGATAGTCAAGAGAATACTTGGGATTGCACAGAAGGCCCGAAACAGCAACACTGGTCGCTGTGGTGGTGGAATGTAACCAGGGAGTCGACGTAGCCGGTCAATACGCATATGTGAAACATGTGACCGATTGTAGATAATGCGGTTCGTGGAGAGTACACGGGACCATTTGAGAGATAGTGGGACGATGAATTGACCTCAAGCCAATATCACATAAACAGCTGATACTGATTAGGCAGTCAAACATACCTAGGGTTCCGAGCCAGACAGTCGAAAATGCAGAGACATAAAGAGCGAGATACCAGGTGTTCACTTGGTCCCTTTCCCGCAGACAAAAGGGCAGAGAGCAACCGAAACCAAGGCTGATAAAAATTGTGAGAAAAAGTCGAAAGATGATTACACCGAGCTCATGAAATCGTCCAGGAGAGGATGGTTGAAGTCTAGGCTTCTCATAACCTGCAGTAAGATGTTCATATCTTGAGATGATTACTGCAAATTGGAAGCATACCGGCCATTATTGAGGTGGCAGCAAATTTGTAGTGACTGTGTAGAGGCAGGGAAGTAAGTAAAAATACCAAGGTTCTTAGCCATTTTATACTGTTTGGAGGCTGCAGGGCTAGCTCTTGCTCCGTGGAGTTAGCCTGTTTGAATTTTACTGAACCTGCACTGAAACCAGATACAAGAAGTGACGCGGAGACAGTCAAAACACTTATGTCATGCACTGAATTATAACCACAGAGAGTGTGGAGCTCTCTAAAATTACTGGGGACACAAGATAATTTATTGAAACTTGTAAGTGTGGCAACAATGGCCGAAATCTGCGCAGAATCAAATGCAACCGTAGGAAAACTTAAATGATTGATATGGCATCAAGTGGAAAGCGTGCCGGAATTCCACAAATAGACTAGACAGCCGGAGGTTTCGGAAGTATTCCACACAGTGAAATAATAATTAAACGTACGACTTTGCAATCTGTGATGTTAATTTTTGTAAACGTACGATTATTGCGGCCCACTATGTACGAAAATAATTACGTGGTGGAAAATAAGTGATTGGCCTCGGATGTGTGTTCCGGATGTTGCCAGGGATGTGACAATAACGTATTGATGGCCTTGATGGCCGCAGTCATGCCATGACATGCCGCGTTCTCCATTCTCGTTTCTCGTTGGTACCGCAGGGTGATATTCGCCGAATTCTGCACCATCAATCTGTCATTGAAGCCCGCAAATCGAGGAATTGAATCCACGCATCTCTTCCCCAACATTTGTGTAAAGAACTTCCTCTGCGCCTGACTCGCCATCACAAAGTTATCCGATCGACGACATTCCAGTCCTCGCTGACACAGGCTGCGATATGCATGATGATGTCCACCTCCGCCTCATGTTGATGATGCACTAAAAGAACTCCTCGCCACTCGGGAGCTGCGGCCCTGGCCCTGGCTGACAGAAACGATGGTCAAGGCGGTCATCATCAACGAGTCCTGCGTCTTGCGGGATCGCGGGCGCCAACGCAGAAATCGAGAGCGCAGACGACGCAGAGGCCGAGAGCGACGGGGACGCGGACGGTGACGAGTCCTCTTCGAGGTCCGCATCCGACGACGACTCGGGCGTCGGGTGGCACGAGTGCGCAGACCCCGGCGTTGCTGCAGGCAACAAGAGTACGAATCCTTTCCCCTCACCGCTGAAATCGACCTCCAGACGACGTCCAGAGCGCTAAAAGAGAGCGGGAGTTATGAAAAACAGCATTGAGACGCACCTTGGACCGATCCCAACTCGTTTAAAGCTCCAAGCACCGGTGCGATGTGTATCCGCCTCAAGCACGCTTCACTCTCTTTCTACCGGTCAAATATCGATGGATTGGGATTGTTGAGATGTTGAATACGCGTCGTCGATGCTGCGGAGGGTGTGTGCAAGAATTGAAGCGAAAAGAAGCAGAAGGAAGAGAGATTGGGTGCGTAAAGCGAAGAGTAGTGGAAAGGCCGGTGATGCCGAGATCGGCATTGCCTAAATTTGAAACTCCGGGCTCAGCCCTTTTGTTTGTCCCGAGTTGAGTTGTACCAGCCTGCCTACGGCAAAGTGCTCACCACATTTCTTTGCCACTCGTAAGCAGGCTGGTAACGAGCCTAGTCATAAAGTATGATCGGTTGATCGAGCCTCCGGGTGAAGAGGGCGGTACTACGGAAACTAACGATGGCCAGCTCCTTGAAGTCTACATCTCCTAGGATGCAGAGAAACCTGCATTTCAAGCAGCGCAGTTGGAAGGGTCGAAAATGATGTCAACAAGACACTTGAAAGACCAGCTGATTTGCCAAAAAGTCGGTTCACATTTGACCCCGTTGAGGACCACCAGAACGCGGGGACCGAGGAGAAATGTATAGATAAAATACTCTTGGTGGGTCCATGAGCATCGATGTGCGGAACAACCGACCTAATCGGTCTAGACCAGGGAGGATTTTTTATTGAAGAATGCATGCTCAAACACTTATCAGTGAGTTGCGAAAACGGTGACAAGGCTAATCGCCGGAATGACGCATGCTCACCTCTTGCACTACAGCCCTTCCCAAGCCTTGGTCTTGGCCGTTCCAGCGTGCTGTCAGTGACCAAGAAACGCTGTGCATTTATAAACAGATGCTACAATATTTTTCAGCTCGTACCTCGTCATGTTATAGCCGGATTCCTCCAAAGGGAGCGACTCATCCGGCGTATTCCAGGTGTGTGATGGCGTGATCCAGCATAAGGCTAGGCCCTCGGCTACTCTCTATTAGGTCGGTACAGAATGGAGTAAAACTGGGGGGAAAAAATCGGTCTTTTTGGGGCGCGGAGTAAAACTGAGTCCGAACGGTCAACTTCGGTCCGTTGTGGAGCAAATGGGCAGACCCCCTCCCTTGATCTAGAACTATTGTACTCATGATGGTACATCCGCGGCGCCACCTGCTCACAGTGAAAGCTATCGGCATCTCTTCCTCATTTCCTCGTCGGGGTCCAGCCTAAACTGGTCCTCCATCGCATCTCTTCACACGCGACGCTGCCGTCGACTTGGAACGCGCCAGTGATGCGATGCAACCCACGGCAATTAATCTCGAGCTCTCCGTTACCAGGATCTGCGGAGATAGGTCTTGCCTTTTTCACGCTGGCTACCCTGCAAGTTGCGATGTTCAGTGTTGGCGCCGGCTTGCATTTCTTTGATAGGGGGGCTTCAACGGCTCTTCCTTGCTTCCAGAAAACATCTTGTGCTGTCCCAGCTACGTTTCTAGGCTGCCCTTCACCCACGAGTTAACTTGTTTCTTGAATACTGCACTCTACAGCAAAGTACAACGACCCGTACGAATCGTTCGTCAATTGCGCCATGATGCCTGACTCCAAATGTACAGTAGGGGACAGTCAAAGGCCGCCTTTTTTTAATGTGTGGGAAATTGGTATAGCATGGCCGCAGCAATCGATCCAAAGTCTCAGAAACAGTGTAGGATGTTAATTTAGAAGGTTATTGATAGATCCTACGAGCCGAATCCCGAGATTCTCAGGTATAAGGTCATGGGACCCCCAAAACATTGAGAAACCCAAAAGAAATCGGAAAAATACTGGAAAAAATGGCAAATGACTCCTTTTGAAGTGCTGATTCCAGTGAAATCTCGCAAATTCATCGAGCCATTTCACTGGAAAAAAATGATCTTTCCTTCCTCTCTCCCACTCACAATGCCCCCAGAAAGAAACAGAAACAACCCTCAGTAGCAATTGGAGGCTCAGAAGACAACTCTAATGATGCTTTGATGCCAGGCATGCATTTTGATAGCATGAGAGTGGATTGGGAGAATGATGATGAGTCTGATATTGAGTCAGAGGTTTATCTGGGTGACTTTGACAATGAGGTGTTCGGCATCAACATTCTGGAGATGGCTGAGAAGGAGGAAACAAAGGATCTGGACTGGCTGCCTCCAAAGTTGTGAGCTTTGCAAATGCCAAAGAAAGGTGAGCAATGGTTGAAGTGAATGATATTTAATTCATAGTGCTTCATGAGTGCCTATTGGCATGGTTTGACAGGTAAGGCTGCTGATTGGGCTGTCAGACAATCGCAGAAAAGGGTATGCAAGCACTGGAGGCTGTTGCAAAGAAGTAGTTATCTTTAAATAAAAAATGTATTTTCTTTCAGTCCTCCAGGCCCCAAAGGGGGTACACACAATTTTGTTCAAATGGCCCAAAATATTGAGAAAACTAACGGCTCGTGGGAAAATTCTGAAAATATGTTTTTAGGCTTCTTTTTTCAAGCTGAATCTGATTCTGAACTCAGAATAGCAAAAAAAAGAGTGGTTCATGTGCTACAAAAAAGGTGGCCTTTGACTGTCCCCTACTGTAAGGTGAACGTCTATTTTCTGCCTATACTGTACCACCTTTTAATGAATGGAATCAGGATTTGTGCTTCGCCCCACTGTGGGTGATTCCATGCGATATCTAGATTGATCGATATATTTCAGTTTTTGGTTGTAGAGGGTTATCTCCTGGGTGCAATACATTCTTGGTGTACTCGCTGTCATCAAAAGTGACCGGTACCTTGATCTCATGGGCTGAAATACATAGTATTTTTACACAAAATGTATATAGGTACATTCAGTACTTAGTATGGCCCCCATCTGTGGCAATGACTGCCTCGACAACACGAGGCATCCTGTCAATATAGACATCAATTTCATCAGTGCTGATTTGGGACCAAACATCCAAGATTGCTGTGCAAAGCTGCCCATAGGTGGAGGGACGGGGTTAGTAGGCTCTCAGGCCCTTCTTTAGAATGGGCCAAATGGCCCACACAGGCTCGATGGGCGAAACATCGGGGAAAGTGGCTGGATGGGGGGAAAATGGAGATGCGATGTTTCTTCAGCCATGCATGTGGCTTGGCTGATTGGTGTGAGGGAGCGTGGTCCTGTTGGAACTTTTAATTTGCGTCTCTGCTTCTTCATTTTGCAGTAGAAAGGTAGGAGGGCACCCTCCAACATCTGTTTGATGTAGCGGTCCACGTTCATACCCCTGCCACGCCCTCCGGGGTACTCAAGAACGATAAGTGGTCCTCTAATGCCTTTGGTGACGATTCCCTACACCATGGCGCGAATTGGACTCTGAGGAGCTTGTGCGACGCAGCATTTGTCGAGAAGCTCCTCCCCTGGACGTCAAGTGACCCATATTTGCCCCTTTTTGTCATCCAAGCAAACATAGGCTTCATCTGACCAGCCCACATTATTCCACTCTGATGGATGCATCTCCTGGCACTCCTCTGCTCATGCCAGACGCTTCACTTTGGCACTCTGCGTGAGGTATGGAACCTTCTTCGCCACGTGGCGTCCATATCCCCTCCTCCCCCACGATTCTGCGCACCGTCGACTCGCTGATCTTTGGTGTGACCTCATTGCCGATGATGAGGCATGAAATTGAATATGCCTGAAATAACCAATTTTTGCGACCTTTCAGTTGGAAACAACTGATAAAACCAGTCAATAGGGCTACATAGAGTACTAGTCTACTCCCAGGACTGAGTACTAGGCTGCTTAACGCGTTTCAAACACCAGTTTCATCATCAATTTTACCACACTGGTCATAGAATACTCCTGCAAGCTGTACACTGTGTGCAGTGAGTTTGAGGATTTCTGTGGACGCTAGGCCATTATCAAACACATGGGAAGTTGGAAGGACTTTAGAAATGGCTACAGAACTCAGGGATATACTATAGGTGACCTTACGAGGTCATTTTGATGGTATCTACCTAATTAGGAATCTAGTGGTTGAACCTAGTGACTTCCGGGTAGTTCCGGAGCATGTTCACACCTAGAGCGGGCATGGAAGCTGCCAGACAATGCCTAGAACCATATGTAAGAGGTCTAGAAAGACTTGGGCGCACTTGGCAAGGTCTAGATGGCAATGGATACAGGGTGTGCCTGGAAACAATTCAAAAGGCTGTACATTTCCCTTGGGGAAATGGACTTTTCCTCGGAAATTGCATCGGAGGGTTACTAAGACCGATACATATGACTCATGGGCGCTCTTTTCACGGCCTAACACGGAGTTTTAACCCCAGAAAAGTGTATTTATTCTCACAAACTTTATACCCTTTTAGCACAAGTAAAGTATTTAAACTGGCATGTAAAGTAGATAGCGCCAGTGAATCCCACTCCCCTGTTGGCATATATTAGACCTCTCAGACATTGGCTATTCGTCTGAAGTCTTCTTTGAGCTATACCAGTTTTATAGGACTTAGTCCTTTTGGGTGATTAACTTGGTTAAACTCAGCTCGGCCTTGTGCCAATTTGCCTAAGTCCAACAGTGGGTAGTTTGTGGTAGTAACTAGGATTAATCAATAAAATTGGTTACAATTGCACATATAGTGTGAACCTGGCAAGGGTATAAGGTGTCTTATTGAGATTGAAGGACGATACGACTGTCCTATTTCCCCGAACACATACACACGGCATTGGAGTTGTTAGTGGTTGATTTGAGATATATTGGAGTATAGACTTTGTCTAACTCTTTTGTATTCGATTTCACTGCTGCACTTTGGTGCATTGTTTCACCGATCTCGGCAAACGGTTTACAGCGATTCTCGACAGCCATCTCGACGATCTGGGCTTTCTCTGGTGCACAGAAGATAGGAAGGCGTCCGGGGCGGGGCTTGTTGGCAGTTGAACCGTTCTCCTTGAACTTCTGAATGATGTCGGGGCCGGTTGAGTATGGAATGTGTGGGTCACGGCATGCACGACTGATATTGTGATGGACCTCCCATGTGCCAATGAGGCGGTTTTTTGTGGGACTGTCCAGTTGTCGACGATGAATGTCCTTGGGCATCTGGTCACACCGGAAAGGGGAAAAAATTCTCCCTAGTTTTCTTTGTAGGTTAATCTTAAATAATAAACCCTACGTTGAAACGGTATCTTAATTTTTAAAAACGGTCCTGTTTGAATCTGTAGATTAGATTTCAAAATTCAGTCATGAGTTCAACTGGGTGCAAATCAAAGACTCGCTCACAATTTCAGCTTACCTGAATGCGTGAAGCAAACTCAAAGGTTCAATGTCAGTTTCAACGAATGCGGAACTTATAGATGAATTAAACTAATAAATTAAACAACAGATTCGACGTCATTGAAACAATAAGATTAGATTACCGATTGATTCGGCACCGAAACTGTAAATGAAACTCAAAGATTAAACCTACCCCGAAACTGTAATGCAGGCGGGCTGCAGCTAGACTGCAGTCGGGCTGCAGACGAACTGCAGCCGGACTGCAGTCGGAAAATAAAATACAAGGCTTCGACAGTCGGAGAAGTTTGTTAAACAAAGCAACATACAATCAAAATACAAGCAGATGGGGTAAGAATTAGGACGACACTACTCCATTTACAAAGAAAAATATCGTAGGTAGTTAACGATAACTCAGCGCTCGGCATTACGAGTTAACGATAACTCGGTAGAGGGATCAAGAAAACATGCGCATCCAGACATGCAAGAGCTCAACGTCGTCGGAATCGTGATCTCATTTTGGGATACTGCTTGGAGTATTCAGCACATTGTCTCCGAGGACGCAGAATTTTACTTGATAAACCTATGTAAGTAAGCCAGCGAGAAAAGATACGCAACCCAAAAAATTTACCGCCATGCATCAGGTTCCCCGATGTCCGCCAGGCACTCATTCACAATATTCTGGATCTCCTCCAGGCCTTACACCCCCATATAATGATATTCTCGGTGACGATAGCCGCATGGGCAGGATTCATCAAAACGCACGATCGCGTAGCCTTGCTCAATCATCCACAGGTGAATAATACGCTCTGAAAAATGTCAGCATCCTGTGGAAATCGAGGCTGGGTAACTTCGAATGCCATCAGCTACATCTGTGTTTGCCCGACCTCGCAATCGTGGTAATCGAGTTGTCGGCAAGACAAACACCTCGTCTCACCGAACTTACTATTGACCTCCTTGCAGAGGCGGTGGCATGGGTGAGAAGATGCTCGAAGGCGCAAAGAGAAAATATCCGAAAGGAATGAGTATATTCAAGTCCAACGCGGGCTTACAAAAGGCGATAAAAACAACGGAGTTGTTGAGGGATGTGGTAGACGGTTGACATAGTGGAATTGCAATGGTTGTCAGTTTCCACTTCATTGGAACAAAATTCGTATATTATTCACATTGGTCTGTAAGAGATCAGTTTGCACTCGCAGAAGCAGACAGTAGGTTCTTACCTTCTATCACCTTCTATCATATCGCACTCCTCATAATCCTAGTCGCACATGGTTTTTAGATGAATCCGTACTGAGAAAATGAAACATACCCTGGACAGGTTCAAGATAACCGCGCGATTGTCCGAGAATTCGAACCGTGCACAATGTGCCAAGATTGCTGAAGGATCCACCTCGTCCAGAGGTCCGTCAACCATTTTTGAAGAATAAGTACGAGCAGGAAAATGAGGGAAGGGTTTGAATGGGTCGAATTTGGAGGGGGGGCAGGAGAGCTTGTCGTCGAATAAAGAAGGTAGCTTTGTTACCAACAACATCAATTTTTTGGATGCTCCCAGCAATAGGATTGGTGGAAAATTTTGGATAAAAGAGGACAAGACTATTTCCCAAATGAGTGGAGGCTCGGGAATAGTTCCTTCCTTTATAAGTGAAATGGGTGTGCTTGCGATCTTTGCTAGGTTTTGGTGCCTCTTCGTCTCGGAAATTTCGATGAGTGAAGGCGAGATCAAACAGCCGCTTGAATTCCAGGATGACTTGCGGGCAGCCTGACCTGCCTAGCCATCGACGAAGGTTAGCGCTGCGCATCCATGATTTTAACATGGTAGCCTCCATTTCCCCTATAAATGTATCTCAGTCTTCGAGAATTGAAACACAGTTGATGGTCTTACCGCCAATATGATTGTTCATGTTAATTTTTTGCAACATTCTGATGAGGCTTTCGAAAGGGAAACTCCACCAGCTCAAGACGGGGCCAAAGAGTAGCAGAAAGTCATAAATGTGAAACGCCGCATGAACATTGGGGCGCCGGTTGTCAAACTTAGTATGAGGATGGAGTTTGTACAGTTCTTCCACCCATTGCTTCATAAAGTTACGATAAGCAGTGGCACGGACATGGCTTGTTGAGCACAGACAAACGAGCGTCACAGCCTGAAAAAGCGCCATGCTGTGCATTAGCAGGTTTTGGAAGTGAGACACGTGTGCGCTGGGAGACTTATCGCCCCACATAAGCACAAGGGCGATGGGGATGTAGATGGTTGCAAGCAGGCGCCATTCGTCCGCCTTGATTGTACCTGCATTGCTCTCGCCGTAGTTTTTGGGGATGGAGTTGATCCAGGAGGGGGTGACCGTTTTTGCAATCACTTCTGGAATGAACCTCAGGCCTTCGAGAGTGACCGTTTTGGGCCGAAATGTGAAGGATGAGGAAACAAGAGGTTGAGTCAACCGCTAGAAACAAATGAGTATCATACAGTACGAAGGAAGGTCGAGACGCACCCATTTGTATAGCATTTCTACTAGATCCGCCTTTGTGCTTTTATCCGTGACCGCCAAGTCTAATGAAAAGCATACGAATCGAAGGGCGGGTTTATTTTTTCTCATTAGACGTCGGATCCACTCTTCTTTCGTGGTTATTTCTGCTCCCTCACCGCTTAATGGGGTGCAGATGAAACTACGGATAGACGTGACTTTCTTGTGGTCTTTTTCGCTGTGAATACGGAATGATGAAGGGACGTCTTCAGCATTATAGGGGCGCCATTCATAGTCAAAGGCCGGAGCGACTTTAGGTGTCTTTGAGGCAGCAGTTTCATCTATTTCAAGGACATGACGACAGTGATAATGTACCGTCCCTTCAAGAACACAGTGCATTGCGTCAATGACCAGCATCTGACTTGGGTTCCAATACGGCAACCTCCACATCTCCGACCAGCGGACGCCGTACTTTTTGAAGGTCTCTTCCCTCTCCTTTACTGTATTAGCGTCTCGCCATGCTTCCGCCGCTCTGCATAGTTCGTCGACGCTCCTGGGTTTCCAATCAGGGTGGTCGAAATCGGTGCGATACATAGTTGAGATTCCATAACAAGAACAGACCGTGCAAAAAAAAGTGAGAGTTATGACTGGTGGCGCCCGCTATCTTACGAGCCGCGGGCAGATCGTTGATGGACAGAATAAAGGCGAGGTCCACATCACGGCTGTGCTCGGGTGAGGTTCCAGTGGACGACAGATGTATTCCACACTCCCAAGCAATCAAGGCTTCGTCGATGATTATTCGCAAATAACCATTTATCTGCTCCACTGACGGTTCCCTTGGACCACTGAGGAGGCGGATGTAGGCGTATTCCGGCTTATTTCCAAGGGAAAGCGGTAAACCGACGTTAATCGCTGAGATGAGTCCAACAGAATCGTGATTGCCGCGTTTTCTAGTGCCATTGGGATTAAAGAAGTCTAGGAAGATCGCATATGCCAACCGCAGTCTTTTACCATCGCTGTGGTCAATAAAGAGCTGGTCTGGAATGGGTCCTTCAAAGTCCTTCAGAAAGGACGCCTCGAAGACGTTGGTGGTGTGAGGATCAGACGGTGAGGGTTGATGAAGGGCAGCAAAGGCATCATCACAGGCCTGGTCGCAGAGCCGCTCAATTTCTGGATCGGATAGAACCTGCGCGAGGTGGTCCATGAACGATGGGCAGAGAAAAGGTTTGATGGGACGCAGTCAACCATCTCGCATTACGAGCAGTTCTGTACCACAAGTCTTCCTCCCGAACTTGATATCGACCACACTATTAACACAGCTTTTAGGGTACATCAATACTGCAGCCTTTGGATTTTGCGGTGCATGGGTGTGGTGACAGTCCGGACAAACAGCGTATTGGAACGTTTTCCCGTCGATGTTAAATCTATTCAAGGCGACATGAAGGGACAATGGGAGCTGTTCGAGAATATCTATCTGTTGGGCGTCTCCAAATTTTTCTTTGCATGCAATGACATGACCATCTTGATGAGAAGGGTCACGGTTTGCAGCATGAAGTTTGTGGATCTGTACCCAGCCCGATGATGACATGGCAGACGATCCCCAGTAGAATCATCACTTGAGCTATCATGTCGAGATTTTTTATTGGGCTCTGTGTGACGTACGCTACAAAATATCAGAGTCAGAAAGGAAACAGCCGCAAAAGTTGGCGCTAACTTACAAGCGTCATACTGAAAGGGAGTTGTTTCCTCTGACAAAACCGCCCCTAGATACGTTATTTTGAGGTCCAATGCTCGTAGTCTGCCAATCACATCCTCCTTTTCTTCGCTATCCCTAACATGTTTGAGGGATTCCTCCGCCGAGGAAGCGATTCCGGAAGCAGTAGTCACTTTGGATCGCATCTGAGCTACGTGTTCAAGATTATTCAGGCTGAACGAGGGTTCTATGTCCAGACTAGTCCTCGCATCCTCCACCTGCTGCTTTACCTCTGCTAGCACCTTAGCGAACACTCCTGACGCTTGTCCACTTTTTTCGGATTGTCTAGGACGGCATTGACGCTGCGGGTTGCCTCCGCGACAGAAACCGGGGTGAATGATGTCGGCTGATGCAGGGCACGGTCCTTTTGAAATGAAGCACGCAAAGCGAATAACTTCGAAGGCTGCTCATAGACATTGGTGCCACTATCGGTCAGGGCCAGCGCGGTCATCATGTCGGCGATTTTCGACTGGTAAATAATTCATTAATCGTCCAGGACCAAGCAGGCATGTATGTCTTACAGTATCTTCCAGCATTGATGCATCGAATTTTGACAATACGTCATCAGCCAACTGCCAAATCGACTTGTATCAGTATTCAGTGACAAACAATTAGCTAGATCACTTACCACACCGGCCGTCCTCGTATCAGCTAAGAGCTTATTATGCTGGTTCCTCTGAGCAACCGGAACAAGATGCTCTTCTGGGCATAAAGCACAACGGCACTCATAGGTTCTTCCCTTGGACTGTCGGGGAGCCATGCAAAATCTGGGCGCAAATCTCGATGATGATGAACACCACCAAGCTTATGAGGCTAAAAAAGTAGAACGTGTAACGGTGTTGAATGAGGATTTGAGAAAGGGAGGCAAGTGAGGGTTCAAAGTACGGCGCTGAATGGTGGGACACTCGCTTGAACAAAGTTTTATGAGAGGAGGTATTCCTTGTTCTTGATTTGCAACAAGGTTTTCCCTCGAGGCCGAATTTACGTAGTTGCCTTATTGTTGGCAGCGCTGAATACATCGATTTTGGACGATAGAAATACAAGGATGGGAGGCGAAGCACGATCTAGGGGGTGCAGGCGGAGATAGTAAGTTACAAGGAACGTGTCATAGGTGCAAGATGGGGACTATGATACACATGCAAGTGAAACCGAACGTCCACGAATACAAGAATGGATATGATACGACGTTTTAAATGTAACAGAAAATGAGTCCGATGATGTGCGGGACGAGGAGAGGGCGCCAGTCGCCTAAGAAGAGTGCTTCTGCGAGAAATATGATAATAGGGACGGAAAGGGGCACGGTGAGACGCAGGTCTGTAAATGAGGAAGTGAGAATCATAGGATGGGAATAGCAAAGAAGGACTAACCATGGGAGACAACATACGGTGGAGGCACCCTGTCCTTGGGTTTAGAGTCGCACAGGGGGCTAGTGTTGCCGGGGTGCGGTTCAGAACCGCTCCCGAACCTGAACCGAACCCGAACCGCACCTGAATTCAGGTTTGAGGGGCTTGAAAAACCCGAACCGAACCCCAGGTGCGGTTCAGGGTTAGAGGTTTTTGGATTTTGGCGAACCTGTTCGAACAGGTTCGAACCGGTTCGAACCTCAGATTTTTACTGCCTGATCGTGACTAAAGAAATAAATAAGAGTTGTTAATTTCCGCCTTCCCTGCAGCACACAAGGTCCCCGCCGTCAACAAATAAATAGGTGCAGTATGCCGCTGTCAAGAAACTTATGATTGCTCTGCCTAAGCGCAGTGCGCAAGGTCCCCGCCGTCAAGAAATAAATATGTGCAGCACACCGCCGGTGAAAATATCTGTGATTGCTCTGCCTGAGGGAGGTACTTAAGGTGGCAGTAACTTCACTCATTTTCATCTTTTCCAGTGTCTGTTGGTAACCAGTATACAGTGGGCCCGAATGGACAATCGCTCCCTGCCTCCGAGATCATCTTTTACAACGATCCTGACAATGAACATCCTCTTCCACCCTTTAAAACCTCGTCTACCAGGGCTACCAATATCACAGAACTCTTTCAGCGGCGCTCTTCTGGGCGCATTCTCCGTCCCTCTGCCCGCCTCTGACTCCGACAATGCAGAGTCTGCCTTGGAAACGCAAGTCCTCCAGCGATCTCGACTCAACTCGATCCCTGCTCGTGCTCGTACTTCCCATACTGTTCACTCCCTCTCCCCCAGAGATCGACGATGACAGAGACGAGAACCCCGATCTCAAGGACGCCAGTGACTCAGACGATGGGGGCGAGGCTTTCCTTCTTGGGAATGCCACGGCATGGCGGATGCACATCAAAAGGTTCGAATTTGTTGTAACGCAAGTCCTCAATACTGATAATCATAAACCAGGAATCCTGACCACAGAATTGTTTGTCTTGGCTGCTGTCGGACTGGAATTTATCCCTTCCAATCCGTTCCTGTTCTAAGTTTAAGAGTTTTTTGAACTTTAAATATTTATTGAAATTCTACAGGTTCGTTCAGGTTCGAACCTCTTCTGAACCTGAACCGAACCTGTATGAACCGAACCCCTAGGTTCGGTTCTAGGTTCTTTTAAAAGTGCCGAACCGAACCCATCCTGAGGTTCGGGGTTCGGAAAATTTTGCTCTGAACCGAACCTAACTGAACCCCGGCAACACTACAGGGGGCAGTTGTCGCACTTGGTACAAAAATAGAGCACGCCGTCGTCGGCGTCAGAATCTACATGGACCGATCGGACGGGCTACACGAGTGAAGTGAGAAGATGGCACACCGGAATATGGAGACGGGCAATGAACCATCGCGTTTATAAGAGATGAGGAAGAAGGTTGGTTTAAGGTTGATGAAAATTGGGAATCGGCAGGGAGTGCTGGAGGCTTTTATGAGCACAACTGAAGAGGTAATGAACAAGATGAACCTTCCATGGTCGATTCTGCACAAAAAGACAATAATGCAGAAGACCCCTGCAGACAAAAAAAAGTGGCGCTTGGATTACATGCGATCCGACGCCTCAGGAGACTTCACCGTGATGAACACAATGAAGATGTCGGTCGTCGGGCACTCCACCATGATGAACGCGGGGAAGGTAACAAGTGCGGCTCACTCCGCCATGACGAACACAATGAAGAGGGCACTCATCCGTGATGAACGCGGGGGAGGTGACAAATGCGGCACGTGCGCGATCTGCCTCTGCAATTTGGTCTTGTTTACGGCCAAGACGTCCGTCCTGCTTCTTGACTGCAACCTTGTTCATCAAGGTGCAGTACCTCATAACTGCAGCCTCGTTCATCGGGGTGCAGGATGTCCTGCTTCTTGACTGCAGCCTTGTTCATCAAGGTGCAGTACCTCATAACTGCGGCCTCGTTCATCGGGCTGTGGCGTCTTTGTTTTCGTCTCCGCACTCGATGCGTCGTCGCGAGGCTCTCGGAAGGTTGCGAGAAGCCACGGTGCGCCGCTCAGAACAACAATAAGCAGCCGTACACGTTTCTCGGTACGATCGACGCACCCTTCTTCTGCTTTTGAATCGATACTCACTGGTGGGCCTCAAGTTCTCGTTGCGAACCTTTTGTTACAATAAACCTTACCTCGCATATTGCCACGCATATATCGCCAAGAAATATAGGTATTTACATTTGATAGTAATTATTTACAGAGCCAATCCCATTTTGCGGTAAAAGAATATTCCTACCAGAACTAAGAGACCGTGGAGCAAAGGCATCAGCATTGCCCCAAATTCGATTTCGTCGGTTTTGTGCACGCGGTGACGGTGATAATCGACCGCCCCTTCAGACACAAACTGCATGGGATCGATTACAAGCATCTGATTTGGGTTCCAGTACGGCAACCTCAGCATCTCTGGCCAGCAAACATTGACGTGCGCTGCAAGGTAAAAGAGTCAGAAAGTAAGTCGCTACAGAAGTCTAGCGAAAACTTGCCAGTGTCATAGTGGAAGGGGGTTGTTTCCTGCTTCTCTTCGCTATCCTTAAGATGTTTAAGGGATTTCTCCGCTGCAGAAGCAGCGTTGACCAGACTATTTCTCGCATCATCCACCTGCTCCTTAACTGCTGCCAGGCTCAATTCTGCCGATAGCTGTTCGTGGCTATCGGTGCAGCAACTGCCGCAACCCAATTACCTCTCCCCACATTCAAAGTTACCGCTAAAGCATTGGGCGACAAAGATCTCGTCCTCCCTGCAAATGACACCCGGCTGAGAACCTTCTTTGCTCAGCTGAAAAACGCTTCCCGTCTCGATATGATTTCCCCTGACATTTTGGATTTTCACTCCCCCTCGAGCGATATTAACCAGGTTTAGGAAATGGACGTTGCAAGCTTCGTTCACACCGGGATTACATATTATGTCATTAAGCAATTTGACACACCCGGATCTTTTGTCATTGTTCTGAGCAACGCTACGGCGACCTTGGAAATTGTGCGGAACGGGTGGGGTCCCGATATTGCGAGCTTAGCCTGGCAGCTTTTCCTTCGTGGAATCCCTTTCCAACTCTGCATCAAGGACTCCATTGTCCCCTTGCCGCACGAGGACTTGTATCTGAAACGGTACTCTGGATTGGGATACCGGCCTCAGGGCTATAAACCGAACCTCTTAGATTACACCGCATACACCAATTTCCGCGACCGGTTCCTCATGACCGTTCGTGGGCATGCCGCGCTTCGATATGGTGGCGTCGTCGCGCGGATCGCATGAGCTGTTCTGACCTTCAAGGGTGCTCTGAGCGACGATGTAATGTATCATGGTGTGCACCTGATCAATAAGCGCTTTGACGAGACCTACTGGGACGACCAGTTGACGGCAGATGAGCTGGATCTCATATGCGGAGTCTACCATGTTGCCACCGGTAAGCTTCCCTCTTCTTGATGTTTTACTTTAATATTGACATGTATTATCAGGACAAACCGATCCGAATGGTGTCGAGAATCAACAGACCACCACAATCTCCTGGTGGCCTCGGCCAGTATACTTTGAGAAATCCGGGCTCAATGTCGGGTGGTGGAGTCCAGCATGCGAGGCTTTTTATCAGAGGCGACTCAGTCAGATCAATCACGGAGACGCTACTCTTTGCACCCAGGGCCAATGGAAAAATAATATGAAATTCGACAGCAAGGTTCCCGCATATATCAAAGGCGCTGAACGCTGTGCCGCGCAAATTCTCGGAATGGTATGGCCATAATCGGACACTCGACTGTATAGAAATTAGCGTCTAGTAATCGTATCTTGTTCATGATGTCCTGTCTCGTATCTTGTATAACTTGTGTATCGTATCTTGTATATCTTGTGTATTGTATCTTGTATGTTTTGTGTATCGCATCTTGTATATCTTGTGTATCGTATGTATCTAGCTTGTTGTATTCTGCGGTTGTCCCGAACTTGTCCAAGGTATTTTTTTCATTCTCTCTGGGTGAATACGTCTGATTGATGGACATGACAGGATTCGGAGGCATAGAGTATATGATAGAAAAGGTAAAAACATATTGTTTCGCCCTAAGTCATGGCTCATCATCTGGATCCAGGCAACTCGATAATACCAATAAATGTATATTATTCAAATTGAAAATTTCTGGCATCATTGCACAATAATGTCCTGCGTGAATGCCCCAACGAATCGACAAGAACTACGAGTATCGCTGCCTCGTCTCGCCTTCCGCTCGCTTTGACGTTGACGGGCGACTCGTGACGGGCTCCTTACCTTTTACCCCCTTCGCGCGCGCTGGACGTCGGGAGGACCCACATTTGGATTAGCTACTGGGCGGTCGGACGCCGGATGTTTAGTGGTGCGCCTTGTTTCTTAACTTTTTTTTTCTTCCATTTTTGACTGTTTTACTGATCATTTGATCTTTATAAAGCGGTACCTACAGCTACTCCAGCTATCCCTGGGCGGAAAGCGCGTTTATCCCCTGTGCGTCCTCGGATGCGGTGCCCGACACCGCGAGTTCTTCATATTTTCATCTGTCGGCGGCTTCACAGCCTTTTGCAACGTTACCCGAGACGTTCTCACGGGAATGGGCAAGCCCTGTATCCTTACCTCTCTCCATCCCGAGCGCGAAACGGCCGACCTCTACCGAGTTATCGTTGACTCGTAATTATTTGTACCTACGATTTTTTCTTTGTAAATATAGTAGTGTTGTCGTAGTTTTTACTCCATCTGCCTGTATCTGAATCGTATGTTGTTTTGTTTGACAAACTTCTCTGACTGTCAAAGTTACCGTTTATTTTATTTTTTCCGACTGTAGTCCGGCCGCAGTTCGTCTGCAGACCGACTGCAGTCTAGCTACAGCCCGCCTGCATTACAGTTTCGGGATAGGTTTAATCTTTAAGTTTCATTTACAGTTTCGGTGCCGAATCAATCGGTAATCTAATCTTATTGTTCCAACGAGGTCGAATCTGTTGTTTAATTTATTAGTTTAATTCAACGATTCATCCAGGTTTAATCTATAAGTTTCGTCGTTGAAACTGACATTGAATCTTTGAGTTTACTTCACGCATTCAGGTAAGCTGAAATTGTGAGCGAGTCTTTAAGCTTGCACCCAGTTAAACTCATGATTGAATTTTTAAATCTCATCTACAGATTCAAACGGGACTGTTTTTTAAAATTAAGATACCGTTTCAACGTAGGGATTATTATTCAAGATTAACTTACAAAGAAAACTAGGGGGAATTTTTTCCTTTTCCGGTGTGGGTGGTGGTTGGTGGTTCAGATATGCTCACGTGGTCGCAAAGTAATGACATCATTAACGGTTACTTATGATGACAGCGAGTAGTGATCGTGGGAGACGCATTTCCCCTGAAATGGATGCTCATTTGTGGAGGAACGGCCCCGGGGAATGCATACCACGTTCCGAACACCGCTCGGACTTGGGTTGCAGGTGATGCATGATCGTAAAACTTGTGGGTCCGAAAATGAAGGAGAAGCTGTACCTTTGAATACAAATAACGCTGAGGATAAATTCTATCAGGTTGCTTCGCCCTCAGACATCCCTTCAAATCATGCCCAAATTCCAGGCTCAGCCCAGATCAGTGGAAGGAAGGCAGGCTGGAAAGATGGTACGCATCCTTGAAATTTTTGATTGGAAATCGTTGAGCATGAGACAGGCCTGTACGCGATGTAGGAAGCAAAAGTTAAAATGCGATCGCGAAAGCCCGTGCGGGAACTGCCGGTAAGCAGACACCAGTCTAGCGTTTACGATAAGACATAGTTTGTGCTGTAGTAAAGTGAGACAGGAGTGTATACCTCAAGAACTGCGGCCTCGGACGCCGCGATCCTCGACCATCGCAAAAAACGTCAAAATCCCGGGTATGTAATCAACACCTTAACGTATTGCATGGATTAACAATATTGACACTGTCATGACAGATCCCGTGTATGCATTGATTATGTGCCTGAGTCAACGACTCGACCGTGTAGAGACAGTTCTCGATCATGTCGAGAAAACCCTCGACCGTGTTGAGACAACCCTCTACTGGACATCCCCAAGTGAACACAGTCAATTTTCGGGACAATTTTCAAATTTCGGCCCCGTGCAGGGAGACACATCTAGTAATGGATCGGGGGCTGCTGGCCCGAGTTATTTTGATACAGACGATATCTTATCTACCCAGATATCTCAAAACGACTCGTGGAATCGTTACAACTCTCTTCAAATTTTATGACACTCACCCGTATTTCTATAAACATCCATAACTTTGATTTCCCAAATTTAGTGCTCATTTCTTGCTCATTTCTTGTCACTTGACTGAGTGAACTGGTTTTGGGCGTGTTGAACAGGCTTTCAAATACACCCCTTGAACCATACCATATTTATCGTGTAGGTAGCAATCCAAACAGACACCCAAGAAATGCCTTTAGTATCGAGAGAAAAGGCGCACCTCCCGGTATGGATACACCACCACTTAAAAAATGGCTGAAGGGGGCTGAAGAAATCTCTCGAGGCGCTTTATCTTCTATAATATAATTGGGGGGCTAAGGAACTTTCGAAATAGATCATCTTTCCAGCTAGAAACTTCTCACAGTCCTCCGCCATCATGACAACTGCGATCGATGCCGCCGACGTGTCACATCTTCCTTTTTGTTCGCCATCCACCTCGCCTTCTGCACGCTACAACGTTCTGCTCTTCGACATCGACTTCCTCTCGTCTGCACGACCATCGACCCTTGAGCTTGAAATCTGACCTGCTTTTAGGCCGTTCCAGAAGCCTGATTGCCTAATCGGGCCGCAGTTTTTGGTCACCCAGGTGACACGACTCTTTCTGAGACATTGGATACACCGAAATTCTGCATATAAGAAAACAGTCGCAAGAGAAATAGCTCTACTTCCCAGTATCCCAGTAATGACTACCCATTGCCATCTCTCCGCGCGTTTACCTGTTATCGCTGTTCAATCTCTACGCCGTGATCACTATCATATCACAACCAGCATCATGTTGGACGAGTTGACTCAGTTCGACGCAGTCCTTCACGCTAATCTTGAAACATTGCCCCAACAAAACGGTCTTTTTGAAATCTCTTCAGCCAATTTTGCGAATGACGGTGATGAAAGTATCGTGCTGAGCTGTAACAAATGTGATATGGAGCCCCTTGGTCTGACATCTTCTGAGGGTGAGCTCTCCTTCGCATTCACCATTATTTGCACTGAGCTCTTGACCTTCAGATCCCGAATACCTCGCGACATGTCCAGATATTCGTCCTCCTTGCCTCGATGCTATTGGTATGGTTGGAAATCTCCACGGAGATTCACCTCAATATTACACTTTTACTGTGTCTGAGTACAGCTCCATTGTGCGTCAATCGATCTCCTTCTTTCTTTTCTTGCAACTAAGCAGATACACAGAATAAACACGACAATCCTTTTACCATCAAAGTCCGTGTCGACAAAATGAATGCAGACTGGAACAACTTTGTGATGCCGACAACTGGCACTTCTGTTCACATCGTAGGCTCCATCGTTGATCGCGATGATTCCGGTCTCTTCGCTATCAATCTCGTATACATAACTTATCTTTCGCCTGTTAGTGTTACTGCGATCAGTACCCCAACTATGCCGTCCTTCTGGAAGACTATCTACTACCCATAGGCTTTGTGCTTCTTTCACTACCTTATTCAAGCCCAAATGTATCATGTTCTCTGACTCCACGCATATCGGCTGATTCGGTGAAAATTAATCGTTCAGCTAATGCTTCAAAACTCCAAGTGAAGTCATTTTCAATGGTCAGCAACTTACAAACCTTTTTCCAAGGGCGTAATTTTCAAAGTCTTTCGACAACCCAACGCCATTCACCGCCGACTTCTTTTTTCAACTGTGGCATTCAAAACAATGGAAGCTTGTGGAAGGCTTCTTCAACATATGATGCGAAATAAGTTGTTACATTTTTTTTTTTTTTTTTTTTTTTTTTTTTTTTTCCAGGCACCTTCCGTGCGCTAATTTTGAATATATAAGGTGGAAACAATCGGCTGCAGTCTGCCACTCGTTCATCATGAGCTCTCATTGCCATCTCTTGGGCTGTTTGCCTGTCTTTGCAATTCACCCGACTCGTGCCAATTGCTATGACCTCTCTACCAGTATCATGTTGAACGAGAACTGTTCCTTCGATGCAATCCTGCATGCTTATCTCGAAAGTCCGCCCCAAGCAAACAGCCTGTTCCAAGTTTCTCTTGCCATTTTTGCCAACAACGGCGATGAAGACATCGTCATGAACTCCGATCAACGTGATATGGAATTGTTATGATATGGTATTATTCTCATGTGCGCAAAATTTTTACAAGTAGTTTCTAAAATTGATTCAAACCCACGCCTTAACTCAAACTTTGCCCAAACTCGGATATAAGTAGGTGATGAATGTCCTGAAGCTCTGTATACAGGATGTTCATGAAGAATAGTTCTCTGATGCCATAACACTCCTCTGGAAATTTGCCTATTCCAAAAAAGACCCATACAAAGTGAATTCGAAAGATGCAAAAGAGTTGAAGAAATTTTGCCTCAGAAAAGTGACCAAAAAAGTTACAGTGAAAAGACAAAAGGACTAGAAGCACCATAAAGGATGGTAGAAAAAACTTGTCAGTCTTCTGATGTGGTTCCCAGGTTACAAAATGTAGTGGGCATGACATGAAGTCCACCTGGCAGCTGGCTGCTCTTCATGTGAAATATGGCTGAATATTCCATCTGGAAGCCAGCCGGCCCCCAGCTGCACGCAGAAATTGTGACAGTTGGTGGCCATGTGATTGCGCCAGGTGGAGGCAACATGCCGACACTTTGGTGGTGTAGTACTGAAGAAGAAACTGTTTGATTGTGCCATGTGTACACTGTACACACCAATCCAGGTGAATTTTTGATTCTGATGTAGCAAACTTGTGTCGAAACAATTCCCAATAAGTTTGAGTTCAATGATGTAATTGCCATATAAGGGTCGCCAAATGACTTTTATCGCATTCATTATGTATGAATGTTTTTGCTTACATTCCTCAGCTTGCAAATGTACTCTAGTCAAATTCAACCTGCTTCATAATTCTCATTTATGATCAATTGTATCTGCAAAAAAGTGCTCTGTTAATCCTTGTCTCCAGATTTTTTGTAAGGAAATAGAGACAGTGCACAAAAGCCACATCAGCTGCATGCGGCTTTTGTGCATTGTGCAAAGCCACGGAATTTCTTTGCATTCTCTGCCTTATTTTCATGCTTAATACCCTCCATTGTTGCTTCAGGCTGAGATTCCACACCCAAAATTAGGATGGCTTGGATATGCAAGTGTGGGACATTTACAAGTCACCATGGGTTGACCCATGGAAATACTTGTGGAAAACCCGACTTGCAGGTTTGGATACCTGCTGCCATGGGTAGTCACAGATCTGGGTAGTGATTTTTGAAAAAAAGATGATACTCACAAGTTCAAAAGTGCTTTGAAACTTCTACCTCTTTATAAAATTAGCATGTCTGTCTGTCTATCTGAAGCTTGTATCCCCATTTGCAACAGTCAACTGCTCTTCTTCCACCAGTCAGGTGCTTTGCATTAACTACGCAATACCATGGTTGGCATCTGCTGAATGCTCCAACCGGCAGCTACTGTTCCCAGTAGATGCCGAGCTACCAGGACAATTCTGGCAATGTCGTTCTGCTGATTTCCATCAGCCGTGATTGTTAGGCGCCCAGCAATTAGGGCTCTCAGTCTACTCCGGCATCTAAGCGCTGAAGCATTCTGATGCCAAGGTAGGATTGAATCCATCATTGGTTAGGCAGCAATTCATCTCTCTTCTCGACATAGACCTTCAAAGTTGAGTTAAGAAGGAGATACGAGGCTGCAAAGCAGCCAAGCAGCCACTTGTGTACTTTCAGCTGAAAAATAGCAAAAGATGAAAAATACCTGTGAGTAGATCCATGGGAGACCCGTGGCCTGCAAGTCAAGTACTTATGAACACAGGTCGGTCACGGATTCAAGTATGTCTCAGGATGGTGCAAGTACCCACAGCCACAGATCTGGGTCGCCCACAAGTTTACTCGTGACAAGCCTTGGGTGGGAAGCTGTATTTCTGCCACATCACTTGAGCATCAATCAGGCCCCACCCACTTTTCTCACAATCTCAAGGCTGTCACAGAGCAGTGGCTATGTTGAGCAAGCTCGCCTAACCTCTGAGCACCTCTATATTATGTCAGGTAGTACTGCATTGAAATACTTAGTCCATATTCCTACTTACCCAATTTTTCTGCACGGCTTTGTACAATGCATGTAAGCTGTATGCAGCTCATGTGGCTTTTGCACAATGTCTCCAATTAGTTGACCCAATGAACTCACTTGTCTTCAACCCTGTGAGCCATTTAAATCTACCAATGCAGTTTGAACCATATAAATTTCAACCAATTCGGTTCGAACCCTGTGGCTTGTCACAGTCACGCAACAGTTGGATAACAACCAAAGGAGAGACTATTTTATTGTGCCCTGTGTACACTGTACATACCAACTCTGATCAAGTGGCTTTGCACAATGTACAAAAGCTACATGCAGCTGATGCGGCTTTTGCACAACATCTCTATTTCCTTGCAAAAAAAAATCTGGAGACAAGGATTGACAAAGTACTTTTTTGAAGATACAATTGATCATAAATGAGAATTATGAAGCATGTTGAATTTGACTAGAGTACATTTGCAAGCTGAGGAATGTAAGCAAAAACATTCATACAGAATGAATGCGATAAAAGTCACTTGGCGGCCCTTATATGGCAATTACATCATTGAATTCAAACTTATTGGGAATTGTTTCCACACAAGTCTGCTTCATCAGAATCATAAATTCATCTGGATTGGTGTGTGTACAGTGTACACATGGCACAATCAAACAGTTTCTTCTTCAGTATGTGTCTAACTACTGTGTGACTGTGACAAGTCACAGGGTTCAAACCAAATTGGTTTAAACTGATATGTTCAAACCACATTGGTTTGAAACCACAGTTTTGGTTTAAACCATAGTTCTTTTGTAGGAGACCCAGCGGCTTGTGGTATGCCGGCATCCACTCCCCGTTGGTTTGGCTGAACTGACGGGTTATCTCTTCCTGTTGACATATATATATATTTTGATGTTTGCTTTGCCACCTCAGTCGTTTCTACCTTTGTGTGTCCGACTGAGGTGAGCCTTACCTACTTACTTTACATTAATGATACTGACAGTACATCAGCTCTTACACATTTGTTCTTACAATAGGTTATGGGCCCCATAGCCTTCTGAACTCAGTCAAAGAGCAGCACACAATAAATTCGACTCAAGCACTATATCATACAAAGTCACCCCAATGGTGTCCCAAATGATCAATTTACCAATTTTGCTCGCTACAGAGAAACTACAAACCAACAAATCCAATTATCCTACATTCAAAATCTTCATAGAGGAACATGCTGCCAGCAAAGGGCTATCAGGCTACCTCGATGGTTGTATTACAAAGCCACCATTGATGACGGCACCTCCTGGTACTACACTACCCAATCCTACCCCTGTTTTCTCCACCACTCCGTCTCGTGAGGAGTATATCTATCGCGATGGTGTGATGAAGTCAATGATTGTCACGAACCTTGTCGACCCAATTGGGCTAGGTGTCAAGCGTGATGGGACTGCAAAGGAGTGCTGGGACTCCATGATCAACTTGTCACTTGCCGAGAATGAGCTTCAGTCCATTAAATTCACTGGGGTTTCACGCAACGATCTTGACGACCTCCTAAGCAAAATTCGTAACAAGGCAAATGCTGTCAGAATGCAGGGAGGAAAGGTAAAGGAAAAAGATCTCAAAAATATCCTCATTCGTTCTCTACCTTATGATCCTCGTTGGCTAGGTCTCCAAGGTGGTCTTTTTGCCACAAAAGACACTGATGAGGCCTTTGCTCTGATCAAGACCGTTGCGATCAATACAGGGATGCCTGAGCATACTGCTGATGCTGCTACCTCCACATCTACCGCTCTTAACACCTCTGTACCAAAGCGCCGCTGCACAAACCCTCAGTGCAAGGCTATTAACAAAACCAGTCATACTTTTGAGAACTGTTATTGGCCAGGTGGTGGAAAGGGAGGGTCAGTTCCCACACAACTTCCACAATCACCGACCCCGTGAAAATCAAACATCGGGAGGCACATCTGATGGGGAGACTGTGCATTGTGTCTTGATGGCACAAATGGTCGACATGCATAGGCATGCAATGGTGAAGGAGGTCAGCAACAAGGAATTACCTCGTATCATCACACCAGCTGCAGCCTTGCCAGCACCAGTGACTATTCACAAAACAGCCATGCAGCCCAATCATGTGGAGAAGATTATCGTCAGTGCAGATGTCATGCAGCATGTGTTGATAAGCCGCACCATTGAGAATCATTCTCCCTCCACCACTGTCACATTCCTCAACTCTGGTGCCAGCGACCATTTCTTCTGCAACCATTCGAACTTTTCAAGCTACGAGGCAATCCCAATGCACATGGGAAAGTCGGCCCTGTCTTCTGAGGGGGATTTTGCCATCGTCAGAAAGGGCACTGTCAATATGCTCTTTCGCACTGCAGGAAAAACCTTCCACATTACTTTCGTGAATGCACTCCATGTGCCATCCCTCTCCGCCAATATTGTCTCGGTCAGCCAGTTTGACAAAGCAGGCTATTGGTTGAGTTTCGGCAGTGGTGGGGTTACAGTGCACAAAGGAAAGGACGGCATGATGATTTTGCATGGTCGTGGCTCAGATGGGATGTATATCCTGGATGCAGAGAATACTCATGCGAAAATCTCAACTGCTACACCTGTCAATTTGAAGCAGTCGCACTGGTGAATGGCCCATGTGAACCCTGACACTATCTGCAAGATGCACAAGAAGCAGCTTGTCGACAATCTTGACATCACAGACATGACACTTGAGGGTAAATGCATTGCCTGTCGAGAAGGTCGTCAGCATGCATGTCCATATGATGGACATTCTGATCCCAACATCACACCACTCGAACTTGTTGCAATCGATCTCTGGGGTCCCTCACATATAGCATCTGTGGGCGGGAACACTTATATGATGCCGATTGTCAACAGTGGCACCTTGCATAAACATGTCGCATTCCTGAAAGACAAAAGCGACGAGTCTACCATTGCAGCATTTGATGAATATCGCACTATGGCTGAGCGCCAGACAGGTTACCGCATCAAGCGAGTCAGAACTGACAATGCATTTAATTCAGGGAGGTGGAAGGAATATTTCAGAGCTCATGGAATCATCCATGAACCGACCACACCTTATTCATCATCTGAGAACGGTCTGGCAGAGCATGCCATCCGTACCATCACAGAGGATATCCGCATGCTGCTTGCCGAATCGGGCGTCCCGCACAAGTATTGGGCAGCTGCTGGCGCATTCACAGTTGAGACCCATAATTTGCTGCCGTCGTGTCATCATCCTGGGACAATCCCTCAATAATCCTTCACAGGCCATTGTCAAAGTGTTGCACACCTTCGAGTCTTTGGGTGCAAATGCAGTGCGAAGGTGAATACCATGCACAGCGGGCACCGGGTCGATGGGAAGAGCAAGCTTGATGGCCGTTCGATCCCTGCTACTTTTATTGGGTACGCATCAGGTGCTGGGAATTACATCCTCATAGATGAGCATGGTGTGCAATTTGAGAGACGTAATGTTGAGTTCGACAAGGGTGTTCCTCACCGCACATTGGATGTGGGGGAGAGTCTGTGGATGGAAAATGACGCACCTGTGGACTTGGTTCCATCCAATTGTGCTCAGAGCATTGCTGCCAACAGCGTTCCCTCAACCCCGTCTTCTGTTGCAGATGAGAAGGTTTCGATGCCGGCCTCACGTTCACATGCACCTGATCCCAAACCTGGGACTGCCCCTCCTCCTGACCCTCGCCACTCTGGACAAAACACAACCACCACAACTCGTGCCACTGAATCCCGCAAGTATGTGCAGCATGAAGATGCCGCTTGAGCGATGAGGCAGGATTGAGAAACTTCTTCGGCCAGATCTCATGCCAATGCAGCCTATGACACAGTTGAGCATCTTAACTACGAGCTCGACAACTACACTTCCTACACACTTATGTCCTACAACCCTGATCTTCTTTACGTGCTGAAAACCTGCACTGAGGCCGTAACTCTCGACCATGATCACTGGAGAGCTGCCATTGATGTCAAGATGGGCCTGCATGAGAAAAGGGGACATGGGAGCTACAGAAACTGCTCGTAGGTGCGAATATTATGGCATCCAAGTGGGTCTACAACATGAAGACTAACGGTGCTGGTCAATGGCTTCGAGACAAAGTTCGTCTCGTGGGGAAGGGTTTCACCCAAGTCCACGGCATTGACTACGAGGAAACTTGGGCCGCCATTGCTCGTTTTGAGTCCATTCGCATGACTGCTGCCGTTGCTACTGCAAAGAATCTTCACCTTTGGCAGGTTGATTTCGAGGCTGCGTATCTAAACAGTACGACCACTGAGGACATCTGGATGGAGTAGCCACGTGGATATGAGGTGGCTGGAAAGGAGGACTGGGCATGCAAGCTGAAGAAAACCATCTATGGTACTATGCAGGGTGGCCACAATTGGGCCAAGATGCTTGCCACCACATACAAGGAATTGGGGTACTCAGCTTTGAAGGCTGACCCGTGTGTGCATGTCAAAACATCCGCAAATGGTGGCTACACTTTGGCAGACACATACACAGACAATGTCTGGGGTGCATCGTTATCTTTGATCCTATATCTCCCATCTTAGTCACATGTAGCTTACTGATACATTACTCATCCATTACTGAGCATGACTCATCCCTTACAGAGCATGACTCATCTATTACTGAGCATGACTCATCCATTACTGTGCATGACTCATCCATTACTTATCCCTTACTCAGCTATTCACATGATCTAGACTGTAGATATATAAGTAGCTAGCATCTCTCTGAAGTCCTCAGTTTCTCACTGTTGACTTCAGGTATGTAGACAGTTGTTTCTCTCTCACTGCAATACAGAGTTTCTCACTGTTGACTTCAGACCTCTGTGCTTGCCTGTTTAACAGGTTATGGGCCCCGGTCTTTAGACCTCCTCTATCTATCTGAGTCTTTGCCTTGAGATCCTCATTTTTGTGCACATCTTTGCACATCCTCTTGCTCCTCAGTGTGTTGTGTAAACTTTGTATTTAGGGACACCACCAACTGTTGGGACAAATCCTCTTTTGTGAGGTAGTCTTTAATCCACCAGTTAAAACAAACAGTAGTCAACCTGTTGATTCTGGGGATAGGGCCCAAGTGCCTTACAACTGGGTGTCCAGTACATCAATAGTCTTTTCTACCTACATTTACCTATCATCAGGACCGCTTTTTTAGCTACATCTTCTTCACACACACTGAGGGCAGATGGCGGACTCTAGAGGCCCAGTCCTAACCAAGGACACTTCATTCCCTGCTTGGTCTAGTGATGCCAAGGCATTTCTAAAGTCCAAAGAGGTGTATACCTGGTGTCACACCTCTGCTCCTTCACCTCCAAATATGGAGCAGAGTGTAGCCATTGACAAGTGTGCTGGACTCCTCTGGGGCATGCTTTCAAAGGAAGTTCAGCCACTGGTCAGACAGCATGAGGACAATCCAAAAGCTATGTGGGAGGCTTTGGGCACACTTTTTGCCCCAAAGAAGGCTGGAGCTCACTTCAATGCCTACAGAACACTCACTCCATTCGTCTCAGAGAGGGAGAGTCTCTTCTGTCTCTCACTGGTCATGTCTCTACAGCGATGAGGTTTTTGACAGAGTCTAGACCTGATGGTTTTGACCTGGCTAAAGCTGATGAAGAGCTGCAAGCTGTTGTTCTTTTAATGGCTCTTCCTGATGAGGACTATTCTGTTCTCGAAGCACCATTTGAGCAGTCCAAAACTGATCTTTCAGTCACTTCTATTGAAGAGGCTTATGCCAATCACCAGGCATTCAGGACTGCTCACCAGGAAGGTGACACCAGCCAAATCAACCCTCTCTCTGGTCTTGCTATGGCCACCTCTTCTCCACCCTCATCATCTGCCATGGCAGCTACACCCCCACAGCAGTCATCCATTATTTGTCCTGCTTGTGGTCAACCTGGTCATCTCCTGCTGAGTTGCTTCAAGTTCTTGAACTTGATTGGCAAAGCTGGTCAGAACCAGAAAAGGGTACAGTAGCTTTGTCCCAAGTTGCCCCTAATGCAAGTGTTTTTCTCGCTTCTGCTGCATCTCTTGCTGATGACAGATGGAACTCAGACTCAGGCACCACTTCGCACATGACACCCCGTTGTGGGCGTCTGTTGAATGCCAAACCGCACAGGGTTCCAATCCAAGTTGCAAATGGAGTTGTAGTTTACTCGGAGTTGATTGGAGATGCTTTGCTTAGGCCACTAATACATGGACGTTGTAGCTGGCACATTATCCTTACAAATGTCCTATATGTTCCACTTCTATCTCATAATCTCATCTCTACTACATATTTGTCTCGCATTCATGGCTATTCTATTCTCATGAAGGAAAACACAATCTCTTTCAGTCGAGATGGAGAGCTGTTATTTGAAGCAGACATTAATGAGAGGAACCAGGCATTTGTGAGAGAATGTGCTCCTAATTCTGATTCAGCTCTATCTGCAGTTGGGACTTTGCCTCTTGATCTAGACCTGTTGCATCATTGACTTGGTCATCATTCTGATACTCAAAAGATCTTGAGCAAGAATCTGGTCACTGGTGTGAAGCTTGCTTCAAATCAGAAATCAGATCCCATCTGTGAGCCATGCCTTGTTGGCAAGCTGAATGCAGCCCCTTTTCCTTCCACTGGACATTGTGCTAAAGTGCCACTTGATCTCATACACTCTGATCTGAAGGAATACAAGGTCTACACCTGTGAGGGGTGGAGATATTGTGTTATCTTCATTGATGATCACACAGGCTTCAAAGTGGTTTCCCACATGAAGTGCAAGACTGGGACATTTAATGCATTCAGAGTGTTCAAAGCTTATGCTGAGAATCATTTTGAACACAAAATCAAAGCGCTTCAGGATGATGACAGTGGGGAGTACATGTCCAAAGAGTGTGAGAACTATCTCGACTCTGAGGGCATTGTGCACCGTCATTCAACAAGGAATAGACCGCAGCAGAATGGGATGGCAGAACGTGGTATCGCACCACAGATGAACACGCTATGGCTATGCTTCATGAGGCCAACCTTCCTCCTTCATTTAAGGCTCTGGCTGTGAATGCATACATTCATGTTGCTAATATGCACCCTACATCGCACATTCCAGAGAACACCACTCCATATGAGCTTTGGCACATGAAGAAGCCCGATGTGTCACACCTTCGAGTGTGGGGATGCCTTGCCTATGTGTATGTGCAGAAGGACAAGAGAGACACTCCTGGCATTCATTTCCAGAAGTGCATCTTTGTGGGATATCCTACTACAAAGTACAAGGGATGGCTATTCTACAATCCAGTGACCAGGAGGATGGTTGTCTTGGAGCATGCAGTGTTTGATGAGCGCTACTTCCCTGGGAACAGTCCAACCTATATGAGACAATGTCCCAATGCTCCACTGCACCCATTTTTTGATTTGCCTCCTGTGCAACAACTTGCTCCAGAACTCCCTTCCTGGGTAACTGATGTGGATGACAAGCCACATTATCGCACACCCACTGCTCCTGCATCACCCAAGTTACCTCCACATCCTGATCCACCGCATTCGCCTTCCACATCCCTAATTAACCCAAGCCACCCTCGAGACAATCTACTCCATCTCCACCACCACCTCCCTCACCTATTGGTGTAGCTGCACGTTGTCGCCACCATGGGCAGACAACAGAACACAGACCTGCCTCAGAGTGGTGGAAAGCGCCTCAACCAACTCCACCACCACCAGATCATCACTCTGATTCAAGTGATGATGAGTTGCTTCTCACTCCAGGCAGTGCTCTGATTGTGGCACATGAGGGTGACCCTAGCAGTCCTTTGTTCCAAGGCATCAATATGATTGCTATTGAGCAAGCCAATGCTGCTGTGCATTCAAATAATCCCAGGTCTTATCATGAAGCCTTGGGGAGATCTGATGCACATTTGTGGAAGGAAGCAGCTCTCTCTGAGATTAATGCTCTCCTAGAGAACTGCACTTGGGATGTTGTGGATCCTCCACCTGGCATTAAGCCAATTGCTCTCAGTGAGTGTTTGTGATCAAGCACAAGTCAGATGGCTCCATTGAGCACTATAAAGCTTGACTTGCTGCAGATGACTGCAGGCAATGCCATGGCATTGATTACAACGAGGTGTTTTCTCCCACATTCAAACCTGCCACTCTCCGAACCATTCTTGCTCTTTCTGCTCAGCACAATCTCAAACTTCGTTCCATTGACTTCTCCTCTGCATACCTCAATGGGGACCTAGAGGAGGATGTCTATATCACTCAGCCTGAAGGTTTCCCTCAGGGAACACGTCACCAGCTCCTCAAACTGCGTAGATCTCTTTATGGTCTCAAGCAGGCTGGCAGGCAATGGAACAAGAAGCTGAGTGCAAAGCTCCAGTCAATGGGCTTTAAATGTCTTCAGTCTGATTGCTCTTGCTTTGTATACTCTAATGGCAATGTGCGCATCATTCTTCCCATCTATGTTGATGACGGTATGATCTCTGCAGAGAGTGACTCCAAAATTGACCAGGTCATTGCTCAACTTGGCTCATCATTCAAAGTCAAGGATCTTGGTCCTACAGAGTTCCTGTTAGGCATCAAGGTTGAGCATGATCCTGAGACTGGAGACATCAGCATTTCTCAGCGTCAATATGCTGTTGATATGCTAGAGCAGTTTGGAATGGTGGATTGCAAGCCTGTTGATACTCCAATGCTGCCTGGTCTTGTTCTGACCAAGGAGATGGGTGCTCAGACTGAAGAAGACTTCAAGCGCATAAAGGGCATATACCTGTCTGCTGTTGGCTCTCTGATGTATCTGCCTACCCAAACTCGTCCTGATATCTCCCATGCAGTTAGAGTACTTGCACACTTCAATAGCAATCCAGGAGAGGCTCACTGGAAGGCTGTGAAGCACTTGTTCCGATACATTCAAGGAACACTTGATTTCTGCCTCACCTATTCAAAATCATCATCATCCATTCACCCTTTCACCACATACACCGATGCTGATCAATTCACATGATCTAGACTGTAGATATATAAGTAGCTAGCATCTCTCTGAAGTCCTCAGTTTCTCACTGTTGACTTCAGGTATGTGGACAGTTGTTTCTCTCTCACTGCAATACAGAGTTTCTCACTGTTGACTTCAGACCTCTGTGCTTGCCTGTTTAACATGCTCTTCTCCATGTCCTTGGCTACATTTGAAATATGCTGGATTACTGCCTAACCTACTCCCATGATGCGTCTCTCATTCCCATCGGTTATGCCGACTCAGACTACGCAGCCTGTCAAGATACACGGCGTTCAACATCGGGCCACGTCTTTATGATGGCCGGTGCACCTGTCTGTTGGGCATCAAAGTGCCAGGCAACTGTTGCACTGTCTACAGTTGAAGCAGAATACATCTCACTGACATGTGCTGCCCAGCAGCTGAAGTGGATGTATTCTTGGATGAAGGAGGTCGGATTGGAGCAGCTGCTCCCAGGTGTTCTTTATTGTGACAACCGTGGCGCTGTAGACTTGCCTAAAACCACAAAGTCTCACAGTAAGGTGAAGCACATCGACGTCTGTCATCACTACATCTGGGAACTGATACATGCGAAGGAGATTGTCGTCGAGTTCATTGAGGCAAAGAGAATCCTGCAGATCTGTTCACCAAACCTCTTCCTTGCATTGCTCATGATTCCTTCCTCTCCGAGCTGAACATTGTCTCTATTGCGTAGTCTCTGGGTCAGGGGGAGTTTTGTAGGAGACCCAGCGGCTTGTGGTATGCCAGCATCCACTCCCCGTTGGTCCGGCCAGACTGACGGGTTATTTCTTCCCGTTGACATATATATATTTCGATGTTTGCTTTGCCACCTCAGTCGTTTCTACCTTTGTGTGTCCAACTGAGGTGAGCCTTACCTACTTACTTTACATTAATGATACTGACAGTACATCAGCTCTTACACATTTGTTCTTACAATAGGTACTGTCTGCGACTACAATACTCAGTCGTTTCTACCTTTGTGTGTCCAGCTGAGCTCTTACACATTTGTTCTTACAATAGGTTCAAACTGCACAGTAAGAGGCCAGCTCTATAGGTAAAATAGCAACAGTTTAAACCAACATTGTTTAAACCCAGGGGCATTGTTGGACACAATGCGATTTACATAAACCGAAACCCTGCTGTTGCTGACGATTGAAGTGACTGCTTCGACCCGGGAAGCGAGCTACAGCAGCAACAGGCATGGATCAGAGATGTATGATTAGCCAGGGCGAGAGGAGATGTATGTACAGGAAGAAGAGGTACCTTATCTGGCAGCTTGGAGCACAGGGTGTATGCGGGTCGAATTAGTTGGCAGATTGTGGTGCAAAGGTGTGTAGTCGCTGACAAGGGTGGTGTCGCGCGATGTCGACGTAAAGGCAGTCCCAGTAGGACCCATTTTATATAATCACTAGCCGGAACCCGTGCTCCGCAACGGGAAGATTGTTACCTCTGTTTTCGGAAGCCAGAGCTGCGGTAGAAGTCAGAGCTATTTTTCAATGTCAAAGGTTGACCAAGAGCAGGAGGACACTCGTCACCAACCTATGGTTGGTTCCTCGTGTCCCTGTGTTTTCAGTGTCCCTTTTCCACTTGAGAAGGGTGCAAAGGTTATTCATCTAGATTATATCTACACCTGTGTCAGTCTCAACCCACAGGTGGTGAGGGCATTTGATTCAGCCCTCAGCATACCATTTCCCCCACCCGTGGTCTTAGAGAGTCAAGAGTTTGAGTTCCTTCATGTTCTGCACCCTCAGGCATCTCTGAAAGTTGTTTGACTTTTGAATTCATGTTGTGCATACTGAGCTACATCCGGGAAAATCGTGACCGAGCCGTCGAAAGATCGAAGCTGTCCACCATATCTAGTGCTTTAGAGCTTTCGAGATCGGTCTGTACCCGTGCCCAATTGTCCCTGGTCAGCAACATCAAATGTCGGAACAGTAAAAAAAGAATGGGTTACACCCATGGGCCAAAACTGACTCCAGCCCTTAGGCAGACATCGATAGGAAATTTGGCGGATAAACCGGATGTCTTTGTACGCCGTCGCAGAAGGAAGGCGAAGCCCTTACCGGGTCAAGAATTTATGCATGGAGAACCCAGGTATATCAGCAATTGAGTACAAAGCAGCCCCTGTCCTTGTTGCCAGCATTAAAGATCCAGAGGTTGCATTCAATGCAGGTCTTCAGGTCTCCAGAGTTCGCTGATTTACTGGGTCCAGTTGAGTGTTTGCCAAATGTAATAGAGATCAAGGCACAAAGTCAGAGTTAAATATCGCTGTAAGTAAAGGAAACAGAGACAGATTTCTTGTCCAAGAGTTGACGGTTGCCCCACACGAATGCGCAGGACAGAGCGAGAGCTCAGCACTCAGCTTTGATGTTGTCAGCATCGGACCAGAGCCCGATGTTAAGATGTCCAGAAGGCCAAGTGCAAGAGGTGGGCGGCCCGAAACATCCGAGATATCAACCTCCCTTCAGCTTTAGCTCGGAGTACAGTCCAGCCCCACTTTCGGTTTCTTGAGCCTTTTCACTCGACATCCATCTAGCTCCCTCAGTTCTGCTCAGTTTATTAGAGAGTTTGTGGCAGCCACCAGGAGTCACCTGGTGGCTTGATCAGGCATGCAGTCACAGGTGGCTGTGGCTGATCTGGTGGCTCGCTTTTCTGCTCAGTATTTGTTTCTTTACCACCACAATACTAATTCCTTTGTATTGTAGAGGGGTGTGTGATGCGTGACTTCCGAATTGAATGTAATGATACAGGATACAGTACCATGGTTGCAAGGATAGCTCTGTGCCTTCAATTTGTTTGAAATCCGGCATCAGAGGTTGCTCTTCAAAGAATTGTTCTCATATCTATTTTCGGTGGATCTGGTCAGCATACATGAATACATCATTGATTTTTTTCTTCTTTTGACAAGTTTTGAGTGCGGAAAACAGTCCTTACTCCATCGGACTGACAACAGGGGTGGTGGGTGGTCGGGTCTTGGGTTTGAGAGGTTGATATACGCAGGTTTCGGCCCGTCCACCTCTTGGCTAAGTGAGTGTTCTGATTGGCTAGTGATGGACGTAAGTCTTCTGATTGGCTGCATAAGCGTTAACGTAACAGCCGTCTTTTGTATAATAGATATACCTGGATGTTGTACCCCCCTCAGTAGAGGTTGTTACCGAGATATGTATAACTGAGGCCGGATGAAAAATGATCAAGTTAGTAAGGGTAAGATCCTGAAGAATCATGTGCTTGACGCTGAGCTTCAGTAGCCGCTGGCTGCACACCGTCTTTTGACGGAGTTTTTGATCTTGTCCTTTCTGCCTATATGCGACTTGAAGCACGGACCTGTGTGGCTTATATGCAAGGTATTGAGGTCAAGTTTATACATCCCAGAGGAATGCTGGAATTTCATGCTCTTAACACAACCTCCGAAGGCCCCCTGATTCACTCATAGCCACGGTGGTAATGGACAATGAAGCCCAGTGAAAATCCCAGCTATGTATATCGAGCTGAAACGAGGTAAATCGAAGAATTTGACGGTCCCTCGATTTACCTCGACAATCCGGACATAGCTCTTTTTGGCTCGATGGAAATTGAGGAAAAACGAGGTATTTCGAGGTAGAACGAGGTATGCTTTGGCGTAACAAGGTTCATCGAACTATTCGTTGTTTCTCATTTCCGGGCACAATAGAAATAGTAAATCTCTTAATTTGCAACTATTACGGTACAATCCGAAGACATGTACTACATCGCCTGCATCGCCGCGCCGTGTCCTAGTGCACACAGAGAATCATCTAACTGCGCACTCGTCCATCGGCCCAGGTCGTGGCGTAAATGCGATAAAGATCTGGCAGGGAAGAGCCTGAGAGAACGTTGTGAAGGAAGGAAAGGAAGCACGTACCTCGTTGGCCTCAGTGCCCATCTTTCCGTGCTCCTCATTGCAGAGGGCCGAGATGAACATACACTTCCACCAAGCTGTGAACAGAATATCAGGACATGGCCTGCAAAAGCAGAAAGGCCAGCATACTGCACATTTAGACTTGATTTAACTGCTGCATCGACGGCAAGTGCGAATCAGAAACCGACTCCGCGTGAACCACCAGTAACGTACCTGTGAAGACAGAGGAGGGCATGGCAGGTGTCTAGAGATAGGATGGGGCGCAGAAGCGGGAAGACGACGGGAGAAGGGCGATGAGATGGTGGGACAAGACAAGAAGTGGGGATGCCAAAAAATTCGTACGACTTCTTATTTATTCACGACAGCGGTGCGCTTATGACGCAATTGCACGACTTGGCAAATTTCAAGCTGTTGTCAAGCATTAGCGCTTTAGATCGAGGCTGGTCATTTTTTGTCAAATTTGGCAACACTTGTTTAAAAATAACTCACGTCCTACCTCGTTCGTCCTCGATCGGCCTCGATTTGGTTCGTTTCCTCGATCTGCCTCGCTTCAGCTCGATATACGTAGCTGGGATTCTCACTGGGAATGAAGTGTCAATCACCATACTAGAAAACCGGTTTTGTAGTGAGTACTAGTGAGTACTGAGCGGTTCACGAGCATTTCAGATAAAAGGTCGCAAAAAAAGTCGAGTATGGATACCTCGAAGTTGACATTGCTTGAGACTAGTTTCATGTGTGCTGGGTCACACTGGATGCTCAAGAGGGCAGAAAATATTCACATCGCTGGATTGATACTCATAGTTTCGACAGTCGTCATTTGCCAAACGGATCTACTACTGAGTGTGGAATTAGTGTATGAGGCTTTCATCAGAGATACGCACCGTATACAAGATAGGCCGACGTTCGCAACCCCGCGGCACGTGGGCGAGGTGTAAAGTTTAAAGGATCGACAGCACCAAATTTCTGAATCCGACCACTGAATCTACAGCAGCCTGTGGATTATCGAAACTACAAAAGATAGGCTATTGGTAGGTTTCGACTTTGGCAACAAAAATCAGAGAAAGACCAAACTACCGATTTATAGCAGGAGCTCTGGGGGAGAAAAGAACTTGGGATGGGATCGATCTCCACGTCCGCAGATCACGCCAGTAAATTCAAGTGACAGACCAGTATTCGAATGTAGAGGTTTCGAGTTGATGCGACGGCCTCGCCGCCCCTAGTTCTCCGAATCTACTAATTGCAATCAATGACATATATTTTGAACATAAGAAGGAATAGTGACATAACCCTTAGGGAAATTCAACTTTTTGGATCAATATTTGCCGACATGAAGTGAGAGAACGCATAGGGAGCTACTAGGATAGGGCTAATACCGGACATGATCCGTTCGAAGGTGACTTGATATGAGATAGCGCAGGTCCTTGTGGGAATCAACATCGCAATTAAGAATTGTCTGTGCTGCTCAAATATGATTGCAGTGCTCAACGTTCGCGTGAGAGGTGGGTGACATCAGCTAAGCCAACGCGCTACCGGTGCCAGGTAAGAACCTTGATTCACTTATGTGGGAAATACAGAAGACGATCACAGATTGTCTATTAAGTCCCGGGAAATGGCGTAATATTTTGAAAGCAGATCATAAAACTCCCCTTGTCTCATCCAGGAAGTATATTGACGACAGCACATACTGAACATACAGTGAATACGAGATGCCGCCGCTCGACGCAATTGAGGAGTTGACAATTGGCGGGATGGCGAATTTCGACGTACCAGGAGTGAGTATTTCAACTAGGCAACGCAATGTGCGAGGAAAACTTACCCTCAAACCGCAAAGCTCGAGGGAGGAAGGCAGAACGGACGTCGGCAAGGCTCATCGGCCGCCGAAACAGATACTGATATTCGTTTAAAGTACGTGGTCAGTAATGGGATACAAGTTGAAGGTATGAGACGGAGCGAGCCGTAAATGAAAAGCAAGACCTATGCCGACCGCCTAACGGTGGTGCAACCTGACATTTGAGCTCTTGTCAAAACGCCCTGATTCCATCGAGAAGTCATCAGAAAACCCACGGGACATTCTTTTTGTCTACTTAGGGTATAGAACACTGAATCCCAACACGGCTTGAGAAGAACCGTTACCGGAGGAAGTGACACAATGTTCTTCCCCACAGTTTTACCCGCAACACGGAGTCATGAGCCGGACCGTCCTTTATTCCTATATAACTGATCATGAATAGTATCTCTGGCTCATCCGTGATGCTGTGCACCACCATATTTCAGTTTCTGACTCTGTCAGGTCTCCCTATGATTGTGAGCGAAGAGTCAGTGTGATAGCATCGGTAACCAGCGCTGACGATCCACGCGGTTTTAGCGCGGTATCACTTTCCCGCGCAGGCACCAAGATTTTATGCGTTTATGCGACACTTCAGACTTTGAAGAACCATGTACCATAGTCCAGATCAAGGACTCTCAGTGCTATGCGTCTCCGTTTCAAGACCAGACGTCGAGTGTTGACCCCCCCAACGATGACAGCTGGAGCTGCATTTTATACTCGTACGTTCTTCCACAAAAGATGGACTCTGGCGATATAATCTCGGCATACAGTGACAACAAGTGCACACAGAGCATCACAACAATCACGGGTCCTATCAGCTTCAACCTCAGCGACCCTCGCAATGATCATGTCAATTCTTTTCAATGCCAAGAGTCCGACCCTAACAGTGCTTCTCCCTCTTCAACAATTGCATCCGACATCGCCAGCACCTCCCCATCACCCAATCTCAGTAGGAGGAAGCAAATGTCAGGTACATAGGTAAGTAGCTGGGACTGGTTACGGAAGTGACGACGGGTACCTGCATTATGTAAACTATTTGTTATTGGACTTTTGGTGATATCCCAGTAACCGGACTCCCAGCCGCAGCGTTTTTACATGCCGCTGTAGAACTAGAGTTTCTGTTAAGTTGGGATACGGTTTGCACCGCATACGCGATGTCAGGTCGCGTGTTCATGACAGCATACATTGAGTCGGTGACCATGGAATAATACTTAGTCGCGCTGAATTCCCGGATAAGACTTGCCCTCAAGAATCATCTGAAACTTCACACTGGGGTCCATGGGCCATGCTGCAGGATTTCCGACTCAGGAGTGCATCAAAACCCTTCCACACCTGTGCAAGCAGCCACAGGTCGTTCACCTCGCGGTACAGCCCATTTTTGCCCAGCCCAGCATAGCGTCACGACGAATGGACACGGAATTCAGACGACGTTGAACCTTACTTCAAGTGGACGCGGATCAGACGCTAGAGCCACACACTGAAGGCACCGAATGGATTCAATAGCCAACGCCAGAATGGACGTGGGATGGGCTCGTGCCAGAATAGAGAATTGAAACCCGAGATCGATGTCAATTTCCTCGCTGACTAAAAGTCGAGCAAGTACTGCCAAGTAGTGCTGGCCAGATGCCATTTTCCGTGTAACATCCACATCCATATTCACCTTCCGCATCCGCATTGTATCTGTAGTGTATTGTTTGATGTGTATGGCTTGTATGGCAGCCAGACCAGCCAGACCGGCATACACTGTCAGAAACTTCTACCCTGTCAGTTTCTTAACCTGTGGCTATTTTACGGATGGTTCAGATTGGATCTAGCTATGAAAAATCAAATTGGTTGTGTACCGGCAATGGTTCTTGTTTTTCCCTTTCGTTTTACCCTGTGCACTATTAGACTGTCTCAAAGACATACCATTGCGCTGCTATCTAATATCGTCCCCACATATTTCCGCAAACTAGCAAGCCCGAGATCCGGGCATTGAAATGGGGACTTAAAGACCCCTTTTATGCACCATTGTTTGAATTGATCACATGACAAGTCTTGGAATTTATTTTACAGCACTTTGAAATAGAAAAACCTGTCCACATTTTGGTGCTCATTTCTCAGTCAATTCTGGTCTGATTGATATGTTTCCAAAGGCAAGAAGTGGGGCTTTGCATCCACACCTTACATGAGAGGCAGCTTCCCAGAGTTAGGTGCTTCAAAATTCCTTCCCTGTGTTTTGAACTGCAGCTTGAATACCTCAATATGGCAATTCACACCCAGAGTGGACAATCCTGGGATCATTGTGATGGGTGTATATAGGCACAGGCACTCCAGGGCTCACCTTTGTGTTTCATACCAAAATTCACACGGTTCCATAAATTCTTGAAATCTCACACAAAATATAGCCTTGGAGGAGTGTCAGAGTGGTTGAACACATTAGGTATTCTTGACATGATTACCTATATTGTAGCATCAAGAATCATCTAGATCCAAGGGATTTGACCAAGACTTGTGTGAGAACAGTCAATCAGCTTAGAGCTCTTTGCAGAACATAGGGCGGGGACCAATTCTTTCTGTTTTCCACGATTTTCACCAGAAAACCTCCTATGAACTCAATTCTGATTGAATTACTTTGGCACCAAGTGTCTTAGAATTGCATCAAAAAAATCCATAGTTTCCTGGTACCGGATTTTTTGATCTCTTTAAATACTGAGATTTCAACCAAAAGATCTCGGGTTCAAGCAGGAACACTGTAACTCCTTGTGCTCAGTTTGCAGTTTTCAATGCTTAACTAGGCTTGTGCTGAGCCTGCCTACGAGTGGCAAAAAAAATGTGGCAAGCACTTTGTCCTATGAGGCTGGTACAACTCAGGACAAACAAAAGAGCTGAGCCCGGAGTTTCAAATTGAGGTGGTGCTGATCTTGGCGTCTGGAACTGAAACTGGAACTGGAACTGGAGTTCTATTTGTTACCGTACTTAGCCATATGGCTGTGCAGCAGTAATGAATATATGTAAAGAGTCAGGGGGTAGTAGTGCTAAACTAGTGAAGCTGAGTATGAGGATCCTTTACTAGAGAGACAAAGGAAGATAAGTAGAATAGCAAGAAGGGAAAGACGGATTTCTAAGTGATAAGATGGTTGTAAATAATATACTGAGGTTTTTCATTCAAATCGACAGAAGGTGTAATGCATGACCCGATTTACCAATTTGACATTTCGACAGCAGCCAAATTTTTGCGTGACACCTCCAAAACTTTGACATTTTCACGAACATTTTCACCTTTTTGCAGTTTTCAGGCAGTTTTCAGACAGTTTTGAAGCCTGCGTGACGGCTTAGACGCTCGAGAGAGGCTCAAGTGACGGCTCGACAGGGGGGGTGTGTGATGCGTGACTGTCAATTTGAATGAAAAACCCCAGTACCTTGTCCAGTGTATGTCAATTACAGATTGATAATTTATGGGTAATATGCTATGGCATGTAATGTAGTATCTAAATAAGAGAGAGAGAAGAAAAACTCAACAGAATCTATGGGTTTGAGTATTAAAGGTGATCACAGGCTTACGAGGTTGGGGTTGTTCAGCAGTGTACGCATGTCGACAGCTCCGAGAACACCGGCTTTTAACGATGCAAGCTGAAGGGGGAGGGCACCCTGCACTCAGGCTGGGCAATGGAAGAGGAAGTGAGCACGAGTTTCTTTTGGGGCCCCACACACGTCACAAGCTGGAGAGTCCGTTAGTCGACAGCGGAACCTGTGCGCATTGAGAGCAGAGAAGTCGGTGCGGAGTTGGGACAGTGTGGAGATGTCGGAGCGTGCTAAAGATGAAGTATGCAGTGTGTGCAGGATGAGGGATGGTGGCGCATCATCAATCTCCAGGAGGCCTTGACCCGGTGTCGCAACTTTCCAGTGCTCCATCCATCACGCGAGGATCTGAAGGGTTATAGCACGCCTGCATGTCTGAGGGAAACCGGGACAGCTGGGGGAGGTGGAAGCATAGTGGCAGCCTTCGCTGCGTCATCGGCTAGCTCATTTCCCTCCGTGCCAATGCGAGCCGGGGTCCAGAGATTGGTGATGCGGAGTGCAGGGGACGACTGTTGAGCCTTGCGTACCAGCTGATCGCAACGGATAGCGCGGAATTGGCCTGAGCGCGGTGAGGTAAGAAGGATTGCCCGTAGTCCCGCCTGGGAGTCAGAGACGATGAGAATCTGATCCACGCCAAGCGCAATGGCCCGCTCTGTCGTCCCCAGAATACCCTCGACCTCTCCCTCAGCCACCTTCCCCTGCACCACCAAGACTGCCGCCTCACCCGCACGTCCCTTAATCAGAGACCCATCAGTGTACCACGCCGAGCCTTCGTAGCGCTGGTTGGCCAGGAACTCTTTGAGGACCGCTAAGCCGCTCGTTTTCGTTGGGATGACGGTGTTAACAGGGAGAGGGTTGGCCCATGGTGGGGAGTATACTGGGAGAATTGGTTCAAGGCCGAGGGTGAGATCCGGCGCAGTGGGGCACTGGGGCAAAACAACTGATGTTACAGGAGGGGCAGACACTGATACTTGCCTGTCCCGCGAGGGCGGAGACCAACACAAAGCATTATAATCAGTGACTGACCCCCCTCGCTTTCCACGGGCGCCGCTACCCTCAGGGCCTGCGCTCGTATCCGTCGTAACATCGGTGGAGAGGCCGTATTCTGAGTTCCGAATGTGTTTGCCGCTGGTTGGGACTGAGGACGGCCAATGGATTGCAGGAAGACGTTCGACAAAGTGGAGGGCGGAGGCTCGATGTGCATGCTTGAAAACGGTGAGTACGGTCTCCTGGATTAAAGGTGTGATAGAGTGAAAAGATGGCATGCACAAGTAACTGGTGAGTCAGTGAAGCAGCGACCGTTCAAGGCAGAGCGGGGCAGGCAGAAGTGCAGCCTCCTTCTCCAGTGCTGCCAGTGACGCCGTTCGGTATCCACCTGTTATGCAACGTGCCATCGCCTTGTTGATACGCTCGAGTGACCTCAGTGCCTTGGCTGGGAGGGAAAAAAAGGACGAGACGCTGTAGTCCGCGCGAGGAAGTATCATCGTGGAGGCGAGGTCCCGGATCATTAACGGCTTCAGTCCCCATACCGGATGTTTGAGCGCAAGGGCTGCATTTAGTGTGCGCACTGCCGACGCCGCTCTGGCTTTTGATGTGGGTGTCGCCAGTGAGCTTCAAGTCTAGCCATACGCCACCCATTTGACCATGTCCGATGGGGAGATGGTGATACCCTCGAAGGTGACCGAATATGAGGAGAGGTCCGCACGCCCTGGTGAGTGGTGAAGGACCTCGGATTTTGGGTTTTCGAAGGTTGCGCTGTCCACCTTTTCCCAGTCGAATGCAATTGCTACCGCCTTGTTAAGGACCGTAATATTTTGGGATGGCAACTTGCTCGCGGTGCTGAAGTTGGTGTCGTTCACGAAGCCATAGCACCAGCTGATTGAGACATTTATGGCCTTGAGTAGACGAAGCAGACGATTGATGTACAAGAGGAAAAGGATGACCGAAAGCGCTGAACCTTGGGGTGCACCTTCTATCTCGCATCTGAAGGTAGCTGTGGGGACTCCGTCAATAACCACCGTGACACAGTGATGATGTAGGAACAAGGCAACCCAACAGATAAGGAAGCGCGGGTATCCCATTGCTGCCATTTCCTGTATCACCACGCGATGCGAGATCCGATTGAAGGCCCCTTTGAGGTCGTAGAAAAGAGTCAATACTGTGTTCCCTTTATCCAGCTGCTTATTGACTCGGTGAATGTAGCCGTCGACCGCTTGGAGAGTGCTGTGCCCCGGCCGGCCGCCATGCTGCACGTCCCCGAGAAAGCCGAGCGATTCGGCGTCGAAAGACATCCGGTCACCGATGAGACGTTCCAACGGCTTGGCAAGGATTTGTTTGTAGTTTTCAACGGGGTGCCACGCCTTGGGCGACGTTTTGTCCTTTTTCCCTGCTTTGTGGTAGGAGTGATAAGAGCCCAGTGGATGCATCAGACACCTCCAAGGAGATCCTGCCGCCTTGATTCTCTGAGCCGTACAAGTTAGCTGTCAACAAGTTAGTTTTTCCATGCATGGGAAAAGTACTGTAAAGTTAAGTAAAGTTAGGTCCCACCAAACCAAAGGCGCCATCAAAGTTAAAGTTAGCTCCCACAAGTTACTTTTTTCACTCTCTTACGGTAACCATCAAGTCAGCATATTGCTGACAGTTCCACGCATGCTTGCGATTTTCTCATGCTCTGTTAGCAAAACCAGTAGTTTGCTATTTGAAAGTAAAAGAATACTTACTCTTCTTCGTGGTACTTAAGGTGCGGCTCTTTTTTTTTTTTTTTGATGTTTTTCTACGAGAACAGCAGTTCAGAGCTCAATTCTGGACTGTTTGCCTTGAAAATATGCTCATTCTCTCCGCAATAAAAATGCGGAGGGCATCATCACCCTAAATTGGCCTGATGCAATCGAAATTGCCTAATTAGGCAAATATCGGCTTTTTAGTGCAGAATGGTTGGCATGATAGCTATAGGCATCCAAATGACCTAGAAATCTGAGAGGATAGTCTCAGTTGTATTATGAAGGACTAGAAATGCCGGTACTTTCAATGTGTGATTTATTTCGCCAGTATTCTGCATTCTCATGGCGATGGATACTTAAGTACCTTGTATATAGGGAAGACATATGATATGAAAAATCCCGGCATTTCCAGCCCTCAGTAATACAACTGAGGCCATCCTCTCCATTCTCTAGGTCAGTCGGACCACTATAGCTATCATGCCAATCATTCTGCACTAAAAAGCCGATATTTTCCTAATAAGGCAATTTTGATTGCATCAAACCAATTTAGGGTGGTGGTGCCCTCCGTATTTTTATTGCGGAGAGAATGAGCATATTTTCAAGGCAAACGGTCTAGAATTAAGCTCTGAATTGCTGTTCTCGTTGAAAAGCATCAAAAATAAAAATAACATGAGCTGCGCCCTAAGTACCGCAAAGAGCAGTAAAAGCTAGCCTGAAGATAGCTGTTGATGTTTCTTAGAGCTCATGCAAAGTTGTTCAAGATGATAGTACCTAGGGGCCAAAAGATAATTATATTTACATGGGAGGAAGCCTCCTTTATATACAATAATTACATCACACTCCAGAAATTTCCTTCATATTCTTCCACAATCCATAACCTTCCCGAGGCAGTGTTGAACCAGTGTTCCAACTGCCTTGAAGCTTAAAGTTCCTAATGGGGTAACTGATTATTCAAGCCTTGGATTGACGACTGATGGCTACTATGAGAGTATTTAGACGATATTGTGGAAAGGTCAGATCCATGACATGCTCACAGCCAACTAAAACTCTATTGAGATGAAATACTTGAACTAGACTGGTCAAATAACCAGCAACACAAGCGGATGAGCTTGGAATGCTTCTGCAGACTAAGTTTCATTATCCCAAAAAATAAAAAAAAAAAAAAAAAAAAAAAAAAAAAAAAGAAATACTTGAACTACCTACACCCATTTTCTCATACAAAAAATGAAGACCATGGAGTTTTCTCTCTGCCTCCAGGGAGGTTCCTTGATTTGAGGGAATGGAATCATCGCTACAATAGAGAGGATAGATTTGGCTGAAATGACTCGCATTCCAGCGGCTCCCTGATGTCAAGCTGCCCAGAGGGTCCCAAATGATTCTTGCAGTAGATCTCGATCTGGGGCAGCAAATACAGACACCATCGCTAACAGTGTTGGAGTGTTGCGTTCAACTTGGTACCAGAAAAGTACTGGACTTCCGCAATTTCAAAGCCTTCTTGCATGTTGGACCGAAACTGTATGTACAATCAGAAAGCTTCTCAAACCTCCATCTAAATAAACTGAGGCTTACCTTCACCATTCGGGTGTCTCGATTTTGTTCCTTTTCTCCCCACCGCGACCGTGCAATGTAACCAGTCTCGATAGTGAAAGTCATGCACAACGAGTGATGCATGAATTGTCCTGCTTGTTGTCAAATGGCTGATTCCAGATATTGGATAGATACAATTTGAGTGCTTCAAGCTCTGCTGCCATCTCAGGTGGACACGCAGCATTGTCAATCTTTGGATGCAACTGATAGCCATCACCAATGTCCACAGCACCAGTAGGCAGCTGGGTCTCTTTGTGGCCCAGTTGATTGAAAGAGGTGTCCATGGCTTTCAGGGCATTGAGTTGGGCTCAATAAAGGCCATGCTGGGATAGGTTTGCAAACATATATTTGGGTTGACAAATCTCTTCTCCCAGATTTCTGATGGTGTGCTCCAAGGTCCACTGAGCATACAAGATGGGATTACCCACACGCCGAATTTCTTGCACCATGTGCATTGGGGTATGAATGCTCTGACAAAAAAAATGGGTGCATTCACTCCGTCGCTCATAGTAGGGGGGTGGGGGGATTTATTATACTCGCACGGTCCGCAGGCTGAACAGCGAGTTTACGGAAGACAAACATGTAGTACTGTACGGGTGGTTATCCTTACAGAATTCTACAAGATGCCAACCGAGCACAACCTCATTCCAGGGGGTTGAATGTACAAGACGCTGGCAATTCAGGGACTGGCCGGCCGTTTGAATGGCAGGACCTCTGGTTAGAACCCGTAGGACCTGACCACCAGTTGAATCAGAGCCGGTGTGCAGGAGGAGTTCTCTCCTCCCAGGTCAAGCCGCACGGAATTTTGCAGAGAGTTGTCCGAAACGTGCCAGCGTGCAGAAATCCAATGGGCCGGGGTATAGAACAAGGGTTGGAATGAAGGGTCCTCAGCAGGCGGCTCCAGGATTAGCATAGGTGCAGCATCATAAATTTTAAGCACGTTGAAAGCCAGGTTTCCGAGGCCGGGGGTTACCTCTCTTTTTGCCAGAACTGCCTTGAAGAAAGTCATAACGTCCGTGAAAGCGCCCTTGAATTCCGGGATTTTTTCATACAATTCTGCGAGAAATATTTCCCGTACTTGCATGAGCTCTGGGTGATCACACATAAACATCACGTGCGCAGGATCCTCAATGGAGTCTTGGCAAAACCTGCACTTCCGCCACTCTGTGGGGACAACATCCTTGCCTTGTTCCTTCCAGCACCGACGCTCAACAGCTGGACTGTGGCTAGAGAGGATCATGCGCGTCAAGGCGCGTCGGTGGTCCGATGTCTTGATTCTGAGGTAGTGCTGAAAGTCCAGAGATTTCTTAACAAGTTTACCCGTTTCAAACGCGTCGATATCTGATCGGCCAAATACCCGTCTCCGAGAATAGGATGGCCTTCATTGAGCGCGAACCCACTCCGAGCATGTGCCGCAGAAATTTCACCTGCACTTTCTCGAGCAGTTTCAGACTCTTCTCCTCGATGTCCAGACAGACATCGCAACCGGCAGTCAAGTAGGGATCTACGCGCGCCATATACAAGGTACGCAAGTCCCATGCAGGTAGAGTCCCCACAAAACGGTCCAGTCCCAGGATTACATTTGCGACCTTGGAAGCTTTTTTGGCTTTGACGCGATATTGTTCTCTCCACATGAATTTACAACCGGTTTCGAACCAGATCCCCAAGTAGCATGCCGTCTGCTTCTGCTTAATGGCCTTTCCATCGAGGTGGAATGTTGGATATAACTTTTGTCGCGGCCCATAGATCTGATATAAACACTTCGGGATGGACGTCTCGCAGCCGTTGTCATTTGCCCACGATTGTGCCCCATTCAGATGCATTTGAAAACCTGACGGACAAGTTGACACAGTCATTACATCGTCGGCGTGTTCGATTTGATTGATAGGCACGCCGTTAAGTCGAACATCCTCCAGATGATGAGCGAGAATAAAGCCCGACACGAACAAATTCCACAGGTGCGGCGAGCCAGGATCACCAGTCAGAATACCCAACAGAGACCTAAATTGCAGGGCGTACTGACCGTCCGAGCGGACTATGTACCGAATCCTGTCATATAAACACTTCAACCACTCAATCATTGGGCCAGAAATGCCGAGTTTCGCCAGTTTGACCCACAAGGTTGATCTATCTGTCCCCGGGAACGCGTTCTTCAGGTTGAGATATGCGACGTACAATGGCTTGGTCAGTGCCTGGGCCTTGTCGATGAGGCAAAGCAACACAAATGCGCTGTCATTGGTACGGAGGTCCGCCTGGAATCCATTCTGGGATTTCGGAATAGCGCCTATGTCCTGGGCACCCTCTCGAAGCCGACGGTCAATTATCAATGTGAGCATGCTGAACTTCAGCATGCAACACTCCAGTGCAACAAGACCATAGCCTTTGGGGTCTGTGGGGTCCTTATCTTTTTTCAGAATCCCGATCAGAAGGGAGGTCAACCAGTACTGCGGATATTTACGATTTTTGACACAGTATAGGAGAGCTCCTCAAATTCATAAGTGAATTGAAGAACAAGTGTATATGCTATAAGCAGGGAAGGATGCCTGTAGGGATTGAGGGGTCAGCTCAGCAGTTGTTAGTGACGCGGTCGCCGTTGCGTAAGCGTCTGGCATATGCAATTCCTTACGGACGCGTTTGGATCGACCCTCTGGTGCTGGTTCCTCGAAATTTTGGTTTAGAATGCCTGAAGCTGGTCTTGTGGAGTATGCTGATCTTCTACATCCGGGACTTCCTCTACTGTGATTCTCTGATTTGGGACATTCATTGCTGGCGTCGCTGCAGATACCGGAGGTGCTTCATTTCGAACAGGTGGACGCTCGACTACGTCCCACTCCCGTCAAGCGGCAACCTGTCAACAACGACTGTTTCTTCCTCAAAGCTGATACTGCATTCTACTCCGACGGTGCGACGATTGGACCAATAATTTGGTGAGCAGCGCTCTCCTCATCTATTCCAACCCAGTTACCGACTCTCCCGTGCATTTACAGCATGGATTTGATGTCGTCGTACACACGGACTTTGCAGCCCCATGGGTGCAACTCAGTCAAGACGGGCTTCTTGCCGAACACGAGTTCATGCGGAGTGGTGTCGCCGATTGTGCGGGTCCAGGTACGATTTTTCAGGTACACTGCATGCATGAGTGGCTTTGCCCCACAGAAATCTTGGAAGGCCGCTAATGTGAAGTATAGCGGGACTTTGTTCAAGAGGGTGCAATTGAGCTGTTCAGATACTCCATTGTATTCTAGAGTGTCGTGGATTGTAAGGCGTCGAATGGTGCCTTGAATCGCGAGGTGAGAATTGAATTCTTTGCTTCTGAATTCAATAAATCTTTCCCTCCAGTGCTGACACCTCCACGCGCTGGTTGAGCGTAGCTTATTCACGGTATGAATTCAAATGGAATCGAGGGCACGCACGCACCCCCACCCTACAGTGGGCATCCATGTACGGAGTTTGATTCGTCTTCAATTCCGAGAATGTAGTTTTGTTGTGAATGAGTCTTACAACGCCAAAGTGCCGTCACGTTAATGTCAGCTGAAAAGCTTACATGGTGGTCACATTTTTCCACAGCTGAGGGTCAGGTTGCTGCCAGCTGCACTTTACATCTGAAATTTCAACTTCTGACCAGCTGTAACTCATATGATCGCCACCTGGTATTGTCAGCTGCCCTCAAGTCAGACCCTATTAAATAAATATTTCCCCTACATCTTTCTTCTTGTAGCATCTTTCAGATGCTGTCGGAAGTCAATAATTTGCTATTCTGCGGGGCCTGCGATATACTCGAATCGCGCCTAAGGTTACAAGTGGAAAGTAAGGGGAAAGAGACTAAGTAATTTTGGACAATTTGCGATGAGTTTGCGAATGCATAGCGCGGAATTGGGGTAATGTACTTGTGATTGCCAAAAGTAATGGTGTCATATCACATGATGCCATGTCTTTACACATTCATCACTCACTCCCTTGACCTTGTCACGCAACAACAACATCATGCCCAAGGACACTTTTAGACATGATCATTCATCTGAAGTCAAAAACCAATTTATTGGTGCAATGCTTGCCGATGAGAGCCTCAGCAAACATTTGCATACATTTCACATCACGCCAAGACTTTTGGCAATTGCAAGTACTGTGCAAGTTTAAGTATTGGTGGACCAGTCATAGCAGCCAAGTATGTCTGTACTGTCGTGCGATTTGCCAGTAAGTATGTTATTAGAAGTCCGTGCATGCATTGCTTTGACGTTTGACGGTTGCTTTGACACCGTATTATGGGATAATTCTATTGAGAAACCCCGGTTGCAGGCAGAAACCCCCCGTCTAAAAATAGTTTCTACCCAGAAACCCCGGTTTCTGCGGCCGGGAGGCCCCGGCCGGGACCTGCCTAATTCGGACCAGTGGCCAAGTTCGCAGCTGCAAGAAAATACAGTTTGGATGATAGTTGTGGATCTCAAAATAAATCAACAGGATCAAGCATCTTAAAACTTGACTGCAGGTCGGGATTGGACGAGAATGACGCGGGTATTGTCGCACCGTAAGAGTCCTTTTTGTCCACAGACGGTGGCTGAGGTGAGAGCTAGGTCTTGAATAACATGGTTATGTATTGAAATTCCACAGTATATCATGTGAGTACGAGCCCAATGGGGGGCACTGCATGTCAATATTGCCCACCTCCTCCTGCGACGTGGCCTCCCAATGTGTGTGCAATACTGATGTGCTACTCTGCGGTGAGACGCACAGATATCCAGTTGCGGATGGGATCGGAAGTCACTGATTTGGGTCCAAATCAGAGACATGTAATTTGTGCTACCGAAAAACTCAAAATGCAGTGTTGGTCGTAGTCGAGAGACAGGACAGTGAAACACGAACCAACATTGGCCTGATAGTTGAACCAGGTTCACGAGGAGTCTCTGATATTTGCCAGGTTCAATTTCTTCCATGGCTGCTATTAGATGACTAAGACAAAGTCTACATGCAAGACCATACACGGAATGGCGCTCCAAGTCAACTCTCCAAGTCCAACTATGGAAAATAAATTTGCAAACCCAGTGTATGCCCTGAGAAGCAATCACTGCACCAGGAGCGCTGCGCGGGACAGATCCAAGCGCTGGCGCATGAAATGACAATCAAAATAAGCCTTGAAGAGAAGACTTTTGGGGTGAGAAGAACGCGTGAAAACCTTTTATTGACGCAACTTTGATGCGACTTGGAGATAAACTCGCATTTCTTTGTCTGACATGTGATGGCCGGAAATCCGGATCACGGAGAAACCCCCAAAAGTTCCATAATCGGAGGGTTTCCGAATAAGAGGGGGGTTTCTGCCTGCAACCGGGGTTTCTGAATAGAATTATCCCGTATTATGTGTATGTTGGTCGCACTATTCTTTCCTTTCTTTCCACTTCCATCCTCCAGAATCCTCCCCAATCTTCTTCAATCCCTCGCACAGAAGGTGTGGCAGGAACATTGCTACTATGCACCCTTCTGTGGCATGAAAGACAGATCCATCAGATGACACCTGCACCGCATCAGGAAAACACAAAGTTGCCACATACCTCTAGATAGTGCCACATAGTAGACATAGTCGCCATAGCAATTGGCCAGCTCCATAGTAAAGGTGGGGTGGGGGGGGTGGGTCAAATCTATAGACCCCCATAGACCCCCATCGTAGTGATAGTAGCCAGAGCCATAGGGCTCATAGTACACATAGTCAAGCAAAAAAGTCAAAAAAGGTTTTTTTCTCCTTACTCATTTAAGGTTATTGCTGTTTCTATTGACAATACATGAGACAAGTTCTAAATAATTGAAAGCTGGGTTATCCTAGACCATATTGAAATTCAATGCAATTATGTAATGTATTGTAGACAATAAAATTTATGAACTGCCATAGTTCACATAGACCCCCCCAATTTTCATAGCTCATCATAGCTCACCATAGACTGCTATAGTGCTCAGGGTAATCTCATAGACACTCATAGCACCTGATAGGTCCCCATAGCTGCCCTTTCATCTATGGGGCAATTTTGGATTTTCCTGATGCAGTGTAATTCCTGCATGCGCAATGCACCAAGAGAATGATGAGGTGTCAAGCTTTCAAGTCCAGTGCCTGACACCCATTGTTGCCGGCTCCTGACAGTCTATCTGAACACCTGACACTGTATGACCACCATTCGCAAGACATACCAGTGAAGCCCTCTTTCGCGTCTGTCTCGTGGCAGCCATTGCACCTCCTTCGCCCCTCGTGCTCGGGGGTCGTGATTTTCTTGTCATATGCATTGCTCGCATGGAGTCCGGGCACTCTCGAGGCATGCTCAAGTTTTACTGCAACACTCAAACTGGCCCTGAAGAAAAGAAGGCCTCGTTCAAGTATCCATATTTTTTGACTACATGTCTTCAAGATGCGAAATCGATTTCTGTGCATTGTAGTACATCGCTGTCTCGAGGTTTCTATGTTCGGTGTTGTGCATGCGCCTCAAGTTGCCCCGTCTTTCAATGCCGCCCGTGAGTACTGGCAGGAAGAAAATTGTTTGGTATGTCTTGAGTATCAATCTAGAATGGCATTATTCACTGCATTCAGCGCCAAACTAGCCGACGGATTGGGGCGCTCTGGCTAGCCATCGGCTAGCTGCTGGCAGCTGAGGCTATGTCTCGGCTAGGCCGCGGCTAGCTCGGGGCTTTGCATGTAGCCGCTGACTAGCCACTGTCACCTAGCCCGGTGGCGTCTTGCTCTGGCCAGCTCATGGCTGATGGAGGCTAGCTGATTGCGGCTCGCTTAGCCAAAGTCGGGTGGGCGAACATCCCGAAGCTGGCCAAACCATGGCTATCCCGCCTTCATCAGGAAAAACCCCCTTTGCTAATCGTTCACATTTTGTTGCCAATTGTTGAAAATTTTGGAATGCCGCAAATTGTTTGGAAATGTTGACATTTGGTTGACATTTTCCAACATTTCTCAACAGGGGGGGCCTCGTGACCTGTAACCACCACCATTGTTTCGACGGCTGGTGGCGGCCAAGGGCTATGAGCTCCCCCCGACGCCGTGCGCGCCGTATGGAGCGCTGTACGCACCTACTCGCCTTCGGGTGAACCCCCGGGAAGGGGAGAGCTCGGAAGAGCTGGATGCACACTGTACGCGAGACATCCACCCGGCTGAAAGGCCGCTTCGCTGTACGCGGTAGGGGAGCTGCTGTACGCAACTGTAGCACACTGTCAAGGCCCTCACAATGCTCCAACCTCTCTGTAGCCCATTGGAGAGGTATACATCATGAGCCAGACACACTCCATAGTCAATGGCACAGTCAAAATATTTATTGTCCATGCCCATGCCGGAGGCCCGACTACACAACGGCACCGTACGAAAGCAGTCCGTTCCTCCTCAAATTCTACCCCTCAACGGCTACAACGCAGTTCTGGCCAGAGTCGTCGACGACGCCAGCAAAATCTGCGTCGTGGCAAAGCTAGCGGCTACCCCGGAGAACTGAATAACCGGTGGTCCAGATCGGCGGAGAATTGGCCATATGACAATCCACCTGCCACATCCTATATTGATACTTACTTGTTCGTCATCAATATAGGGTATCTGTTACAGAGACTACCTGCCACACACACACGGAAATGAAGTATGCCAAGACTCAAACCATACGCTGGAGAGTGGTTGGATTGCAGAGCTCTACGTCATACCAATATGACGCTGTGCTAGGAAGCTCGTCTACTCTATAGCAAAGACTTCATAGATCAAATATAGCCTGACTCGGAAGACCAAAGGCTCTCTGTTGACCTCGACCTTGCTTTGTCTTTGGCTTTAGGGGTGTGACATCTACAATGGACATTGGCGACGATGCCGCAGGCTCCAGAGACTCCGAAGCTGTGTGTGGCGCTGGGGTGTCTATGGCTGACCACTCCCGGAAGCAAAATTACTGGCTGAAGGGGAAGGGAAGAGAGGTGGGAGAGGTTCTAGGGTCCCTATATCCTCCATTGAGCCTTCGTCCCGCGGTGTTAACGGCTGCGCTTCAAGATTTGGGGTGTGAGGGTCCGCGTCAAAATCTTCCTCGGAGTCTGAGGTAACAATGGGTGGCGGGGAGCTCGGCGGCAGGCTGAGAGCCTTTTTTTTACGTGGAGGGGGTGCTGCATAGTCTGGGTCATAGTCGGAATCTGGTAGAGGGCACTTGTACCATCCCATGTCAAGTACGAGTCCAAGGCGTGAAATGCCCCTACTGTAGTATTTCGATCAAATCGACATGGGGGGTGACGCGTGACTCATTTTACCTACTCGACATTTCGGTAGAGGCCCTGACGGAGCGTGACACCCCCCAAATTTTCGACATTCTCACACAAATTTTCGTCTTTTTGGCAAATTTCAGGCATATTTGGGGCTAGACCGGAGCCGGTCTGTCTATGGAGCAAGCTGTCGATAGACAGACCGGTCGATCGGAGTTTGAAATTAGTCAACGCGCGGCTTTCCATAAAAGGCTATTTGTAAGCAAAGTTTTGGCGGAGCCGCGGTATCGACTCCCGATACAAACAAACACAACTCGAATGGAAAAAAAGTCTAGTATTACGAATTATTCGAATTCGGAGTTCGTTTGAAGACATAGCATGTTTTACGGCTATAATCTATCATCATAGATGCTCGTCTCCGAGTCGGTAAAAGTCGTTTTTCAATGGCTTGATTCGCATATGCTTATCTAATAGCCATTTTTGGAAAGCCGCGCGTTAACCGATTTCAAACTCAGATCGACCAGCCTGTAGATTGTGACTCGTCATTCATCTACAGGCTGGTTTTGAGCCTAATTTGGGGCCTGTGTGATGGTTTGGAGGTTCGACAGAGGCCCGAGTGATGCGTAACATCGACCAAAATTCGTGATCAACAGGGGGGTGCGTGACGCGTGACTGTCAATTTGATCGAAATAGTACAGTATACGGAAAGGTGCGGAAGTAAAATCCAAATTCAAAGGTCAATTCTTAGCTAATTAAATTCGGAGAATGAGGAGGGTCTTAGAACTTGAGGCGCTACAACACTGCCTACTCAGATTTACCATAGAAAATACTTCTGCAAAAGGCATTCGAAAATTTGACGAAGTCAAAAATTCGTTCTGGCAATCTCCGGGTCACCAAGCCACCGGTGATTATCTTCCAGTCCCTCCGGCGTAGTGATCAAACGACTGTCTTTGAAATCTCGCGCCTCTGGGACTGGTTCGAGTCTAGGAACCTATGCTGTTCTAGGATTTCAGATCGCACCACGGCCTGTGCAGTTCGAATCTCTGCTGAGCAATGCGAGTTCAGGGAATGGTACTCTGTGAATGCAGGAGAAGTGCACATTTCGGACGCGCATTACTTATACCTCCCGATTCTCCGTTTTCCCATGAGTCTCTTTTACGTCGGCTACATTTTTTACTTTATAGTTTGATAAATGGGCATGTAGCGATGCCCTAAAAGTCGTCGTGTAGGGCCTCCTTTCTCCGATTGAGACAAGGAGGATCGAAAACGCAAAGCTGGAGAATAATTGGCAACCGTCGGGCTATCGGTCGATAACCGACACCCGCTCATTGGAGCGGTCTTTCTCGATCTATGTTCCACTTTCGCGCAGTTCACAGGCGCTATGTTGTGCAGGATGCAGCGCGGCTGAGTTCAAAAGCCTGCTCGGGACGCCTGATGTCAAACTTTTCGGTTTGAAAAAAGTCAGAGTGCAAGGTATGTCACGCCTAACCCAAGGGGCGGTCGCGCATATAGACTCAAGACAATTTCCAAATTTGGATCGCGCAAAACTGTTCAACTGGAGTTCAGTAAGTACGGTATATCTCTGAATTCAAGGTCATAGACACTTTGGACATTCCGGATGATATTTGTGTCGAATGAGAGTGCCACTACCAATTTAATTATCATCCACCCTACACACACCTGTCGAAACGACCGTAACGGGTTCGACGAACGGAACCTGTCCGTCGGCGTCACTTGAAATTGACGTTGACGGACGGATACAAGACGGATAGGCCCGTCCGTAGCCAGAAAACGGCCGTTGTTAAACGGACAGGTCGGAGCCCCAAAGTCTCCACGGGATGAGGGCAAGGGTCGAGACCCGTTTCCCGAGGGTATGGGCGAGTAATAGGAACTCTTCGTTCAATACTTAAAATCCCCGGCATACACAGCCTGTATACCGCATGTCAGTCAAAAACCCACGCTGTCGTGTCGGTGCGGACGATCCGAATTCTTCTTGGAAGTCTCCGAAATAGGGCTGTGGAGGCTGTTGTACTGAATCGAGATGCGGACGCTTAATTCAGGATTGCGAGACTCGAAACGAGTGGACGAACGCAGGTGGCAGTAAATGAGTCTAGGAGAAAGAGAAGTGGGAACGCCGGCGCTTCACCACAACTGACATAGTGCTGGTAAGGTTCAGTTCAGAAATCGGTTCGAACCTGAATCGAACCTGAACCGAACCCGCATTCAGCGTTCAGGTTCAGCGCCGGCCTGGACCGAACCCCAGGTTCAGGTTCGGCATTCGAGGGCCATGAGAGGCGTTCGAACCGAATCGAACGCTGAACCTAAAAATGACCTGAGAGTATCAGAATTTCGCGGATTTGTAATGATTTTTCAAGGTTTCACCACCAATCAAAGTACATATTGTGATATCTTTCGCACATCAGGTCTGGGAGCTAATCTGCAGTGTCAATCCTCATCTTTGGGCCACTGATGTTGTTGTGTCCAAATATGGCAGGTGAGGTTGGTACGTATAAATATATTCTGTAGCCTCATGAAGCACTGTAAAGTCATTCTAGGGGATCTGCAAAACTATTCCAATATGCAAGATGTTGGTGACCACCGCACCACTTGAAATTTCAACTCTCCGAGATGGCCGAACTCTTTCGCGTTCGAACGCGGAACCGAAGCTCAACACGCGTTCAGGTTCGAGGTTCTGAAGGGCCCTGAACCTGAACCAAACCGAACTTTGCCACCACTAGGCGAGAATTGAACCGACGACCTCAAAATGTGGATTTGGCAGAGAATCCTATACCATTAGGGCGCCTGAGGACCCACTAACAAGTTAGTGGGCATTTGCCCTCTTTTGATGTTATATTTTGTCTTCACCACTCATTTGATAACGGTACTCTTCTAAAAAAAATCAGGAGATGTACATCCATCAGAACTGCATCTCTGTGGGTATTGCCTCTACATCGTGCGCAATAACCAAGTCAGTGATTGTTTTGCTAACTCAAAACAGGCTTCTCCAACGAGTTCAATCCTGTTGCAGTAGGAAAGGGATACTATGTCCGTTTTAAATCAGGGAATTCCTCGGACCTTTTGAAATCAGCGCTTAAAGCATAGGTCCTCGAGTTGAACCTCTTAGCCCCGCCAACTTATACCCTTACCACTATGTCCTCGAATAATTCCTTACACTATACTGTGTGAGAATGATGAAGCAGTAAAATCTTCGGGTACCTGTGCCCAATGCGAGCTGGTCGACGTGTCGACCGAGCGAGAATTGGGCCAAGTCGTCCTATGGAGCAGTTTTTCAAATACTGGGTTCTCAGACAAAATCCTGTTCTCCTGGGCTCATGATTGCTTCTTGTGTGATCTCTGAGGCTCAATCCATTCTCCCTGGGATATCAATGGCTTTTGCGCTGGCTCTCCAACACTTGAGTGATAATGCCGCGGTTATATTCTGAACTGCCTACAAACCACGAGCAAACCTTAACCCGACCAAAAACATCGGAGCAAGCCAACCGCCGGGTTCAGATTAAATTCAGTTGCTGAACCTGCCCAAGACTGCCTCAACCTGAACCAGAGCTGGCAGAAAAAAACCACCCTCGAAATGAGCAGTTAGTGGGCTCTGCCGCGGAGCGCGCTACTGATGTTATCTGACTTTTGAATTTCTGCTGGCCTCAAATATGGTCCGAACACGCTCTAAACTTCATGGTGTATTTTGGATACTGTATATATAACCTGCCTTTTTCTCGAGGTAGTTGGATTCGAATTGAGCCCGCCGGATCAAATTTTGCAAAGGTAGGGACCACGGCAGTTGTCAGTGTACTACTAAAGCCCATAAACCGACGGCAAGTCTATATTTTGCCCCTCTGTTTCCCTCAAGTGGTACTTCCTGTCAGGGTCCCTCGCTCTCTGCCCATCGCGTCCCTGGTCTGTCCGAGTCTTCGTTGCTTCTCTTCGCAAGCAGGTAAGATCCATACCTTCCCCTCCCAACTCGTCACTAACAACTTTGCCCTTGTGCGTGTCCTGCCTTCCGACGCCATGTATCCATTATAGCGCAAGCGCTGGAACGCGGCTGCGCCGATATGTACGATTATCTAGTTTTATGAACACGCCAAACTAATTTGTATCCGGGCAGACTCCTAGCCTCAAGAGTTGAGGTAAGTTCTTCGTCGTACGGATCATTTTCCTGATCTAACATCCGGTTGCAGGTCCACATTTATCGCCCGCCTTCCTGGGGACTGTCTTGTAAATAGTACATGTGTGTTACGTAGCGAAAAATATGATTCAATTCATTTATAATGGAAGCATAAGGAGCACCCCTGAGCACACCTTAGCATACATGCACACATGAGAGCTTTTCTAGAGTTCGGATCATATGGTGAGAGGTGATCAGATGTGGGCTGAATGAACGAAGCATATTTGTCGGGATCTGAGCATACCAGCCCGCACGGCATGTTCACTGAGATCTATGGCCGGCGACATTGGATGCGGAGAGCAAGAGGAAAGGAAGCAAGGATGTGACGCTGATACCTAGGCCTCACTGTATCAGATCCGGAGGGGCCATGGCACAAGCCTAAGACGTGTGTTACAAACGCGCGCTGAGAGTCATCGCGTCCCCAACGCGAACCGGGTTCGAGTTCCGACTACTGGAAAATGGCGATCGTCCCGCATTCTTCCGATATCCCAACCGAGGAAGCGGATCTGTCGAGACCGAGAGTCCAAGGAAGGGAGGGCGAATCTCCGGCAACCTAAATATTCTTGAGGACCGGCGACCGGCCCTTACAGTCAATTTGAATTTACCGTAATTCAATTTACCGCCAGTCGATTATTGCAATTCATCCGTGAAGTCAATATGTATTGATGTCCGCATTGCAAGGAGTGACCGAAAACTTTGATGAGATAAATTCGGAAAGCCGAACCTCTGAGTTCTGCGCTGTCTACAAGAGTGAGCCAGGGTCAAATTTTGGAGACAGAACAAAAAGGGATACTGACCCCAGCTTCCGGTAATGTGTGACCAGCACCGCTGGTGCGGCAATGTCCCATCTGCTTTCGAAAGTTCGTTCCTAATATCACCTGGAAAACATGATCAGCCGGGCCCAAGGCACGAGGTTGATATCAGTCTTGTTCCTAGGAACACAACCAACGGAAGACTTACAACACGAGAAACAGAGCGAACCAGGAATCCGACGAAAAAATAGAAATGGCTCGGGCTCGAGTCAAAAGAGCGTCTCCAGCAGGTATGTTTCAATTGCGAGCCCCTTCTTTATGAGGTGCAGGGGTCGACTGTTCACCACCGAGCGGATATTGAAAATTTCTTCTGTCCCGGGATGTAGGTTATAAATTAATATGGCCTCTCGAAAACGGCCCTCCGGCATATGGCTGCTGAAAATGACCCGCCACAGTCGGGCGGTTCGTATCCATTTCTATTTAACTGACATCCCTGAATGCGAAGGAGATCAAAACCCTGTCTATTCACAGGATACAAATTTTAGAGGCAGAAGGAGAGGGATGGACTGCAGTGGAATCGTGCTCTCGGGGATTTGTATTGTGCAGCGTTCGAAAGTAGCAGGAATATCAGCCTTGTCTGGAAGCATCAACACTCATTAATTAGCGGGCAGCTTCCAACACCGTGACAGAAAACGAGAGGGAACCAAAAATGCGAGCAAACAAGGTAAATATGGCTCGGACCGAATCGAACGGGCGTGTCCGTAACAGATTGGAGTCCAACATCATTTTAAGCATGGGCGTGGACTATGGTCCACCGAGCCGATATCTTTGCTTTTTTGTCCCCAAGTATGGGTCATCAAATTGGGAACGACTACAGAGCGTAAGGTTTACGCTCATCGTAAAAAGAGTAGAGAGTAGCTGCTGAAAAATACGAGCAGATCAGGACTTTGAGTGTGATTCCGTACTAAATCTTGTAAATCTGCGTATGCCATACCCGCCTCGGAAGGAGTGACTGAAACCAATTCGAAAGCTAGACCCACGAGAATCCGGCGCTACCCATGAGAATCAACAAGGGCTCAAATTTTCGTTAAGATGCTCTACCGTTGGCGGGCAGTTCACCTTGTGCTCGAAAGTATAAGGTCAATATCAGTCCTATCGCCTGCAAAACACAACCAGTGGGCAGCTTCCATCACGAAAAAGAGCGAACCAAAAATATTCTTCATTGAGGAATATCGCTCGGGCTCGAGTCGAACGAGCGTCTCCCGCAGATAACTTCAACGTCGCTAAAGGATGTTGTGCTGGCGTGAACCGACCACCGCCGAGCAGATATGCATTGTTGTCTTTCCCTGAATCTAGGTCATAAGCTTCTCATATGAAAATGTTGGGAGAGGCTCACCGTACTGAAAGCACAATAGCTTCAAGAACGTGCGCACAAGCAGAGCCGAATCGATTTAGTTGAACCTGACGGTAGCGATGGTAAGGTGAGCCAGAGAATTGAAATGGTGGAGCGCGATTTCGCGCTCACACGATCGTTTGAGATTCCCAGTGATACCGCAAACGGGAGAAGATTTGATCAGGCACTGGGTGCCGATTCAGTTGAACGAGATAGCGAGTCGGGCAAGGTAGGAATCCCGGTGTTATAGTGGATTATTTCGGCAGAAGAGAAAATCAACTGTGATTGGCCAGTGCAAGTGGTGACACAGCGTCGACGTGGGCAATAGCGCGAGAACGAAAAGAGAAAGTGATCCGTGATGTACAAATAAATAATGATGGTGCGTATGTAAAGTCCGTAGGGAAAGCCGTTGCTAAGAATCCAACTTTTTGTCCTCCAAACCATCCGGGAACCACGCAAAGACGTAATAGGGAGAGCACGTCCACCTAAGACGTTGACGAGCAGGTCCCCAAGCTGCTGTCAGCTCGATCCCCGGCGTAGTCCGAGCAGGCCGAAGAACTCGGGTTGAACTCGTCATGTTGGCGGTACGTACTGTACTATCATTGCCCCCTCTTTGCAAAAATCCCTACCTTTGCAAAAATTTGATCTGGCAACTTCAATTTTGCACCATTTCCACTGCGATAAATTTCTGAGATGTAAATTGGATCTATGGAGCTTGCCAGATATTTTATAGAAGCCAAGAGTTCCATATGAGCCCAGCAGAAAATCGCGAGGGGTTTTTTTGATGGGTTTGATTGCCCGCCAAATTGGCAGGCCAATATTTTTACAAAGGTGGGGACATGAATCGGAGCTTTACTACGACTTCAATTCTATCCCAAAAATTAAACCACTTGGGATTCAACATTTCAACATGCTAATGGTGTACTGTGAAAATGCCGAAGCCCATTCTTGCAGGAGAGCGCCCGCATCATGCCCAACAAGGCGCCATCAAAACTGTGTTGCAAAGGTGGGTGATCAATAGTAGTGCATAGAGTAAAATGTCTGTGTAAAATGAGATACAGAGCTGAAACCCGGATGCGAAAAAGACCTAGATGCGAAATTCTACAATTATGAGCCCAGTTTTGGTCGTGTTGACCTAGTTTTTTTCTGTCGAACTCTTATAGAGACTATCAACAAACCTATGTACTCAAAAATGCCCACTTAAATCGTCGGCCAGCAGAAAGAATTGAATCCCTGCCAAACACGGAAACTTGTGGCTGTGCTATAAGTAGCGAGCGGACAAGTCTTCCTATGAGTGTGTAGAACATTTGCCAGAGCCAATATCGCACATAGGGGAACTTTATTAATGGCTCTATCTCCCCTGACCAGCATCTGGTGGTAGGGATGCAGTCAGCATAATCAGCGACCTGATTTTTTCGCATCAGGGTCCCACGCTGAAATGGCCTGGAAAAGCATTGGGCTCCTACTTCACGACAACAGCCCAGAAAAATCCCAAAATATTTGGACGTACACTACATGATGGTAATGTTGTATACACCAACTTTTGAGGGACACAGTCTGGTATGCCATCAGGACACACGGTCGAGCTTTAAATTTTTCGCATCCGGGTCTCAACTCTGTATGTGAGTAATAAAATAGGCGAAAGGTCCAAGAGTCCAATAGCAAATGTTTCCAACATGGCCGAAGAAATGTGCTTGATGTTTTGAGGAAAACAGCTCAGCTGTGAAATACACACCGTGAAGCAAATTGATGATGGAATTGAATGAAAAAGACACTATAGAGGTCAAACAGTCAGTAAAGGTGTTTGCAGAAGATGAAATAAAATAATAGATAATCTTTTCAATTAATATAGGCTTTGCTTGAAATGCATGTGGAGGATCCTGGCAACAAGCGGGCCAGGTCACCCTTCTGCACCTAGTCTCTTATAAACAGACACTACAACAATATGCACTCATACCTCGTGTGTTGGAGAACGCACCGTGGTATCAGGAAATCGAAGTCGGCGGTTCCGAATCAGGACAGTAAGTAGGCCAGGCATCTCGGAGGTACTTCTCGACGAATTCTTGGAATATTTGGGTACCATCCTTGCAGGCGAGAAGCCGGTCCGAGTTAAGGCATCTTTGGAACCGTCAATTCTTATTAGAACGTGTTCGAAGAAGCAGGCTAGAGGTGAGTGGAATTTCGACATGAGCGTTTGTGATGACCTGTGAAAGCCGCCAAAGTCGGGCCGGTCCCGACACTTCCGGGGACATTTACACGTCTCTCTTGTCTTTGACGAGCGTAGCTGGCCAGCGTGGCGGTCCATGCTGCCTCCTCGGCGCTACTCCCATTGATTCCTTCTACTTGGGGTGCGGCGCCGGCACGTACACGTCAGCGTCATGAACCGGTAGTCGTACTGCGGGCCGTTGAAGTTGGCGTGCAGCGCATGCCATTCCAAGCGCTGGTGAGACGGCGCGAATGCTGGAGGTGTGGAAGAACGCCAAGGCGACGGCACAGGACCTCTCCATTCGCGCTTCCCACGCAGGTTCCCTCAGCTGACGTCGGTATCTGCTGCGAATAGCACTCGCATAGTCCTATATTGTAGTGTTGCCGCGGTTAGGTTCAGAACCGCTTCCGAACCTGAACCGAACCCGAACCGAACCCCAAGTGAGGTTCAAGGTTCGGGCATTGGTGATTTTTTGCGAACCTCTTCGAACAGGTTCGAACCAGTTCGAACCTGAAAACTTGGAGGGGTATTTGGAAAGAATTTAGAGGTGATTTTTCTCAACTAAAGTCACATGAGACTGAACTCACACCCGAATTTTAGTTCCTAGTGGGATTAGTATGCCCTGTTGGGTCACACATGAACCTCCGCGACAATTTGACCAGTCTTCGACGGGTATCATGTTATATCAATTGACGGAATTACCATTAATGACCGTCAAACAAAGTAGAAATAGGTTCCTCAGTCTGATGCAACCAAATATGATCATCTTTACGCCCAGTGGGATCCACTGCATGGTTATAGGTTTCAAGTAGTGCTCGTGAAAAAAAATACAAGTTCGTTCAGGTTCGAACCGGTTCCGAACCTGAACCGAACCTCAAAGAACCGAACCTAGGTTCGGCGTGGGTTCGGTTTAGGGTTCGGAAAATTTTGCAAAGAACCGAACCGAACCGAACCCCGGCAACACTACTATATTGGCAAAGTCGAATACAGTCGAGACTCGAATATCGGTATCGGGATTCATCTATATGATCCACCCGACTACAGTCCAAACGACTACAATCCAAGCGTGGGGGACCAGCGCGACCCAAAAGCACACCCGACCCGAGAATCCGAGGCAGATTGTTTGCGGCGTTGTTCAGGACAAGTTTTACGGAAGAGGTGACGTCATCATAGGATTTCTAAAAAGGAGAATTTTCGGAGGATGAAGCGAGCGTGAGCGCGTCAACAGGGGAAGCAGGAGCCGGAAGAGTAGCACAATAAAGGGGGAAGAAAAATCACTTTACGAAAAAAGTTGTCAGTCACCATACACAGAAAAAAAGAAAAGAGATTCAGCATCAAAGCGCGAGCAAAGCTCGCTACCAGTGAAACGCAGACCATCCCAGACCTGTGAAGGAAGCGAATGGATAGAGATTAATCAATGAAAGTGATACGCACCGCACTCCATCCGCCCCACGGATTACAGAAAGGACCCATAGAAGACGTGGCCGATCAAGATGTGTATGGAAATGGAGGACAGGCGAGTCCGAGATGATGGCTGGAAGGCAAACGCGTGCGTCTGTGTACTCGAGAATCAAAAAACGGAATGTACATAGAAAAAGAGAGAAGACGGACCGGCATGCGAAGCACGCAATGAATGAATACGCAGGCGTACATGTCGGCGGTAGATACAAACGTTGTCGTCCCAGCCGCGAACCGTAGAGCAAGACGTAGAGGTCGGCCTTCTTGATCTGCGTGATGGTGCGAGTGACCGATACGATCGAGGCGGCTGTTTCGACCCGGGAGGCGAGCTGCAGCAGTAACAGGCATGGATCAGAGATGTATGATTGGCCAGGGCGAGAGGAGGCGTAAGTACAGGAAGAAGAGGTACCTCATCCTGCTTGAAGGACAGGATGTATGCGGGTCGAACCAAGGGGCGGATCGTGGTATAGAGGGTGCGTAGTCGTTGAGGAGGGCGTTGTCATGAATATATCGCAAATGCGTTGCTAATGCTAATGGGACTTACGGAGGAGACATCTGGGTTGACGTGGGCTAGGAGCGTGGACGAAGGCGGAATGTCACAGAAATGGAGGGGAAAAGGTCAGGAGGGTGGTCATGAGCGAGGTACACTCGCCCGCCTCTCTCAACGCACACGGGCGGACGCGCCTCCGCACCAAGTCGGCTCCGAGTCGCTTGCGCGTGGACCCCACGCGCTGCGCGGTCCCCGACCCACTCCGCGCATCAATGAGGCCCGCACTCCAGCGGGCTCCGAGCTCGCTCAAGCTCCGAATCGCGGCGGGAATACACGCCCAACGGACACAGAAAAGACAAGATTATGCGCACTGTGCTTCAACGTGCCCGACCTTCTAGTCCTTCACTCCATCCCCTCCACCATAGGTGGTATGTATCGCCTCTTGACGTAGAGATCTGAAAGGCTGTAGGCCGCAAGGATGGGTGGGGCACCGAAGGTTCGGAGTCGCAGGCTTGCACACAGTGAACCCGAGCGCAGCATGACGGAGTCGAGAAGGTGGAGACGGCGGACTCTGAGAAAAGGAGTACTAGTCTGAATGGATTCTGGTTGCGAAATGTTTGACTCGGTGGATGGGCGTTGTGGTGGCAAGACGATTGTTTGCTGATGCGTGGATGCATCGCCACAAAACGCCTTTCTCACTGTGACCCCTACACCGTTCCTCCTCACCGTTCCTTCTTGCATTCATGTAGTGTTGCCAATGTCCGGTTCGGTCCGGTTTTTTACTAAAATTTCCGAACCCCGAACCAGCTGCAGACCCCAGGTCCGGTTCGGTCTGGGGTTCAGGACAGGTTCGAAGTTCGAACCTTTTTGAACCTAAAAAGATTCCCACGCACCAGGAGCCCATTCTGTGGCCTGGGGAGCCTTCGAATGCTGTAGATTGTATTTCTCATCTCACCAGAACAGACCATTTGGACAACTGTGTGGGGACAGACCTTCAAACATCACATTCGACAATTTCTGTCCTGTCTGATCATCCATCAATTCAAGCGTAACAATTATATTTGACTGCGAAAATGTATTGCAGCTCACTGTGCATACAACACTTGGTAGGTTGGATTCCAACTCAAGTAATCGCAGTTCTGATGCATTTAGTCCATCTAAATAGGCTAATTGGACTCAGCGGTTCGAACATGTTCGCACACCACGCTCGCGATTTCCCGCCGCGCCAATCAAGCGCCACTGATTGATCGACGATAGGCTTCCTCACCACAGGATGGCGGTCTTATTTCTTCGCCGGTGCCTAATTGCGTCGACGTCACGATGGTTTCGTATTTCCTCTGCAATGTTGATATTTTCTTTTCTCTTGGCCGGTTCATTCCCTGCGTTAAACTGTCCCCTCGGCGATCTCTTGTCACGAGGAAATGTCTTCTCTGCATTTGAAGAACTTTTTTTCGTGACCTTTTCTTCTCATCTTGGGCACCCTTGGTACCACGTCTTTTCTTCCTTCGATTGTGTTACCATCTATGCTGTGTCCATCGCTTTGGCATTTCCAATCCCATCTCGCTGCGGCGCGAGTTTTTCCCCCAGGGATTTTGCCAGACATTGGAGCCATCAGCATCACTACCAGACGGTATCGAGCTTTGCTTTTTTTTTCCTCTCTCTCTTCTCGAGAATCACCTTTCCTTCGTGGCCCGATTGAAGCGCCCGAGAGCGCCTAAACTTAGCGCCCACACCTCGTTCCAAAACCACAGCAATTACCGCTGTATTTTCGTGATTCCAAAATGAACATTCGGAGCCGCCAGGAAGAATCTTCTCAAAGAGCTGTGGGAAAGCTGGATCTCTTCAGTATGGCGATCCGCCGGCGCTCGCCTTCCCCCCGACCGTTACTACCCCACATTTCATGCTGCGTTTGTCCAATGGCTTTGAGTCTGACGATTCTAAATTAAGCGCCAGAATCTCAATTCAGCACAACAGCCTCCACAGCTCTATTTCGGGCGACATTCCTTCTCTTTTATTTGAACGTCGTCGTTCCGCCCCCCGCTCGAAACTCGCCCTCGGCGCGCGCTGGCTTATTTTCCCACTCCACCCACCGGCCGTGTTATGAATAACGTCATCAAATGCACGCTGGTCGGAGACAGTGCTGCAGAAAAAGTTCTCTTCTTATCATGCACGCGGGAACACTACTCTCTCCACCAGACTTACTTGCTCACCTCGTACGCAGACAAAAGATTTCCAACTGGATATGTTCCGACCGTACGTGACTCAGGTCGCCCATCTCCCACTACTGCTCACACTTAGCACTTGGTTTTTCTACCTAGGTATATGGCGGCCATGCGGGGACCGTCATGGTCAGTGAGATCCCCCACGTTCTCTGCGTATTCGACACTGCTGGTCCGTCCGTCTATCTGGCAATGATCATTTACTTCTGCTGCTGAAAGATTCTTCCTTCGCAGGTGAGTCCGACTATGACCGCTTCCGCCCCTTATCGTACCCATAGTCAGATGTATTCCTCTGTTTCAGTGTCAGAATGTCAGCGTCGTTCGAGAATGACTGGGACAAGTGGTTTCCAGAAACACACTTCTGCCCTGGCGTGCCGTGTGTCATCGCCGCTAAGCAGATCGATCTACGGGACGTGGAGTCGGGGAAGGAAAGGATGAGGATTTCTCTAAACACGACAGCACAAGGCGAGAGAGGCTCGCGCAGGAGTTAGGGCGCAGTGGAGTATGTCGAGTGTTCCGAAGGTCGTCCGCCGATTGCCGTTCCAAAGCGACACTAAATTCAGTCGGGCGCAATGACTATCCCTCCGCGCTGGATTCCCTGCATCGAATTTCTCGGGTGGAGGCGCCTACATACTGGTAGGACCGCCGAATCGTCCGCAATGTACATACAATAGATACGTCTCAATATACATTTTGGGTGGAATGACTGGATCCGCCCGTATATATATACAAGTATTCTCTTCACTTCCTCCTCACCTACGCATGCCAACTGCCTGTCACCTGGGTGTGCAGAGTCCGTGTCACGAAGAAAAGGGCCCCGGAGGCGAACGTCATCGTCTGACGGAGGTGCTCATTTAGCAAGAAGATACAAGATGATTGAATGAATGACTGACCGCGGAGAACGCGACGGGCCGTATCCAGTGATAGCTGTCCGTGAGGAGGGCCCCTTGAATCGGGGCAGAGACGAGTGTGCCGATGCTACAAAGGGCAAGTGCGAGCCCCGCGCGTGCACTAGACATCGAGACGGCTGATCAATGGGAGCTGCAGGGGTAGAGAAGAGATATACGCACCCGACCTCCTCAGGGCCCTTCGCCAGCGAGGCGAAGCACGCAAACGCAAGCGCCAGATCTGTAACGCATGAATCCACGTTGGTCACTACGTTTCGCATTGTAAACAAGAAAGGGAAGATATACACGCGCTAGAAAAGGCGCCATACAGGATGCTGATATCGACGAGCGACCCGCCATTATGTATGCCTAGCATGGCCCAGATGATCGCGCCCGCGCCCACGGAGCACCCGACCTGCACGTTGAAGGGGCCCCAGATGTCTGCTCAGTGGTTCCCGAGTACGCGGATGAAGGCGCCGGCGGCGTTGAGCATTGAGACGGAGTAGAAGGCGAGCGAGCTGTCGACGTTGTGCTGCACGCTGAAGAGCTGTATGTAGATCACTGTGTGTGGATATCAAGTGGATATCGAGTTATCACTAGCTCAGTCAAGTCGAGGGTGAGGAAGGGATATACAAGGAAAATAGAGCCCCAGCAGGCCAACGAACATCCTTCGGGTGCTGATCAGCCACGAAGTCCATACATAACTCGATTGGGAACGCCACACACCCGAGAATAGCAATCATATACGGCACGTCGGAGAAGAACGACTTGATATTCGGCGAGGCGGTGTTGCCGCCGCGCTTCGAGCGTGGCGGAAGGCGTGTGCGCATCATGAGGTTCCCGAGGACAAGGACGGGCGGGACGATCGCACCCGAATAGCGGATGGTCTTGGCGAAGCCGAAGCGAGGGAGGAGGTGGCTAGTCACATGAAAAAAAATAGTTAGCGCGCGGGGAGACGGTGCGGGAAAAGTTTTACTTGATCACTAACCGCAAGGACGTTCGTCAGCAGAGAAAGGAAGGAGGGAAGAGAGCTGATGACGCACTAATAGGGAAGACCGTCGCGCCGATGGAGGAGCCGCTCATGATGATGCCTGACGTGAGCCCACGGTGGCGCTTGAAGTGGTGCACGACGATACTAATGGTAGGGAGGAACGTCAGTCCGAGGCCGATGCCCATCCCGACTGCCTGGCTGTAGTGCATCTCGATTAGCTTCCGCGTACAACCCATGGAAATTGGAGCGAGGAGAGGGACGTACGCGAGGAAGACCTGATAGTACTGCCCCGGCTTGCAGAGCGAGAGCATGAAGACACTTTAAGAAGATAAATGGAGGTTAGCCGACGGATCGAGTGTTTCGAGCAGAAGAAACGTAACGCACGAGAAGGTGAAGATCGAACAGCCCACAGCCTCAAGCATGTAGAAGCCCCCGTCGTCGAATATCTTGCCGGCGAAGGGGCCCAGCAAGAAGGGCATCATTAGCTGGAAGCTGCCGATCCACCTAAGATACAATAGTTCAGTCAGTCAAGGCCTCGCCCGCGAGGAGAGGAGTGGCTGCGTACGCGATGCTGCTGGGTGAGTGTTTTGGGAGGAAGACACGGACATAGTAGTCTGTGCAACGGCCAGCATGTCAGCGTTCCGCCCGCTGAGAAAATGAGTCCGTCAACGCACCCTCGTAGACACCGAACGTGTATGCGTAGCTGGACTCGGAGGCGGTGTTAGCCTCGCAATACATCCTGCAGAGACGACGACGCGTACCCGAAGGTCCCGAAGAGCACAAGCCACGTAGAAGGCTCCTTGTGAACATCCACCCTTGGCAAGGACGGCAGCACAAAGAAAGGGACTCACGCGCCAGCGACGGTGCGCCAGGCGACGAATCCGCCGTCGGGGACCTCGAAAGGTGCCACCGCGTTCGCATCTGAGGACGTGGACGACGTCTTCTCGAGCCCGCCCGTGGCCGATTCCGATTTTTTGGGATGTGGGTCCATGTGGGGATAGCGTAGAGTGAAGGTAAGCGAGCGACTCTGGTGACCCGCTGAGGGAGTGAATGGTGATGGTTGTGGGGAACGTAAGGCCTGAAGAAGGGCTTCCAGATATGCTTGTCCAGGATTGGCGGCAGTCGATGACAGTACGATATCTTGCCCCAAGTTCTCAGAAGCATGATGAGGAGGAATGCTGGCGTGTGTGTGTGCCGCACGGGCCGTCATATAAAATTAGTTGGTAGGCGTCCAGAGCGGGTTAAGCTCTCCGTTTCTTGGAGGAATGGAGGAGGGGCGATATAGCAGAGATCCAGGCTTGTGCACGGCGGGGGTAGGGTAGTCTTAAATCGACTTGCAAAGGTTTCAAAGGTTCGGAGACGCATGAGGATCAGGAAAGAGTGACACGCCAATACAGCATCAATGACAGTCCTTTATCTCAATATAATGCATTTCGACACACCCATGACCAAAAGACATCTCCTGCATTCCCATAACCCCTCCAAGAAAATCCATCTTTCCATGCGAGTAAAATTCTGTGGTTTAAGATAGCAGCCGGCTGTGAAGGGGTTGTCGGACAGCTAAAAGCCGAATCAATGTGGGGGAATGCTGGGATATTTGTTCCGAATCCACAGCCCAACTCCTTAGTCCGTCGCAAACACGCATAGGTCGCTAGAGGGGTGGCCGTGACGGGTCCATAAGGCGAGGAAGAATTTTCTTCACGCATGGTATGCGGTGAAACGGCTACCCCGAAGACAGGGATGAAAACGAGCCCAAAGACCTGTGAATTGGTGAAGAATTGGTGGAGAATAGAGCAGAAGACGAGCGCGAGGCCCGTTCGGAGATAAGATCTAGAAATGATGTTCACACGCCGCCACCTCGACAGAAAACCTCCCACAGTTTTTGATCGCCGCATCACGTCGTCTCAAATTTTGACATACACTCTCCTCGAAGGTCGGGCTTCATCCCAGAAGGGCCAAATCCCAGGCCTCACTCTTTCAAAGCCTTCCATTATGCAAGTGGCCGACTACCTAGTGTGGCCGCTTGCTGCATGATTTTGTGAGTTCATTACACTCTCAGGTCTCTGTGACACTGTATTGCGTTCATCCAAATTACTATCTAGTTGATGTGCGAGCTGAGGAAGCAGTTTATCCAGCCATCGCTCCGGCTCCACTCAGATTTCGCACACTTTTCACGTCCTGTACAGAGCAGTTGTGGCAGTAATGCAATTTTTTCACTCACCAGGACTTGCCTGTCAACCCAACTACCTCTCCACTGACTTGGTTTCTCAGTAACCTCAGGTCTGATTTCTGCATGCGGCTTTGCGCAATGCCAAAAAGCCACATGCGGCTTGTGCGGCTTTTGCGCAAGCTCTCTAATATGAATATAATCTGAATATATTTAAATATATTCTGCCCTTCAGCTTTGTAGAGGGCACAACATGGTCTGAATGTCCTAATGGGCTTTATGTTTAATTTTACCTCGATGTTTCGCGGCTGTATGGGCCTCTGAGTGGAAGTATTAGAGGCAAGGAGTTTCAACATCAACATCACAAATTTGATGCCGTCAACAAAGACGGAGATGTGCGGCCAAGAGGTGGGCGGGCCGAAACCTCCTGAAATCAACCTCCGAAATCTAAGTGGTGGCTGTACTCCCCCCTGCGGTTGATCGGTCCGACCGCCTACGGACCGATATCCGCGGCGACCTTTGCCAGCTGGCAGCTATTGAATCTCTTCCGGCGCTCCTGCTCATTTCTTCGCACCAGCTCACCGGCAACCCACAATTGCAACAATACTATGAATACAATGCTATCAAGCATATAATGAATCATTTTCTGCCCGAACCACTCGCGACTGCAGCGCCCGAACTCATCTTTTGTTTCTTTCTCGCTCGTCCGCTCGCACCGCCTGGGGCTGGCCGAGTCTGCCCGACCGGAACCATACGCACCGGAATTCGACGAACAACCAACTGCGGCTCCTCCATACCTTCGTCCGGTCCTGCTACACGAGAGAACGGCACGGGAATCTTGCCAACGGGAATACCCAGCGCCTTCTCCTCCTCGTCAGTTGCTTTTCATGCTGATCCACACCGCATGCGGGAGTCGCTTGTCGCCATCTGGGTTGCGTGGGGATGCGTATTCGGGGTGAGCATGGGCCAGATGCTCCTCCATGTTATATCTCCACTGCGCAGGCTGCGCGCGAGTCTCCTTCCCTGCCGTTAGCGTGCTCGGACATAGGCCGCAGACGATGGGAACATTCCGGCATGGTGTAGCCTGAGACCCTCTCTCGGCGAACGCGTACCGCATGGGTGTAGTAAGACGGCAATTCATCTCGACAGTTGTAGCCTTCGTCTTGACTTGAATATACACGTTACACGCAGCGTGCCCAGATTCACCGCAAAAACCACAGGGCAGCGAATCGCCGACCTAGAAAAGGGCAAAAAGAATTAATATGATGATCATTTGTCAAGAAAAACAGAGCGTGCCGATTTAATGAGCTTTTCCTCAACGCCACGGAGTTTTCGAAGAATGTGCACGCCCATATGTGCCCGTTTTTTTTCTGCCTTCTCCCCGTGATGTTCTGTGGGTGCTGGTGCGGATGTGGAGGTGCTCCATGGCGATGCTGTGGGCGTGCATGGGCATTGGATGTCAGGCGGAGTACCCTGACCCTGGACGAGGCTGTGTCCGCGATTGTGGAGGCGATGCCTTGTGCGGACGCAGTTGCCAGCCTTCTCCGTACGCTTCTCCGTGTCCTGACGAGGAGACGTTGCTACCTGTCAACGCGGAATCGTCGCTGCGCGTCCGCTTTGTTGAGCCTGCCCGCGGACGCACACGGCGGACCACCCGGGGAAGCACATACTAATCGAATCTTCCACGGATGATGCGGCGTCCGCACGACCCGGAAGCGAGAGCGCGCTGCTCATGACTGTCAGCGAGGAGCTGTACAGACTGTCGCCCGAGTGCCAAAGCCCAGCACCCGAATCAATGGAGCCTGAAGTGACACTGGAGATTGCGCTGCGTATCTTCGTGGAGCAGGAGACGGTGGCTGTGTCCGTCGAGCCCGATGTGCCACTCGGGATGTCGCTCTCGCCAGTGTGGTTCCCACTTTGCTTAGCTTCCTCGAAAGTCGATTATTCAGTCTACCTTTTTAATTTTGGCGATATTTCAATGCGATCCATTAATCAACTTAATTCCTACAATTTCGGTACTATATAGTGGAATTCAGGTCTGTGATTGGGCTGTCCAATGAAAAGGGAGATGGCGAGGACGAAGCAAGTATGAATACAGGAAGAGCTACGGAGGAGACAAGCCGGAGGTGGGAGTGGGAGAGAAATATACAGTACAAGGAACGAAGCAAGCAAAATACACCTCGCCGATCCGCCACCTCAATCAGATTCCCCCACTCCTTCCCCGCCTTCCCCGCGAGCGCCATGCGGTGCACGCCGAACGACAGCGCCGGTGCGTCCAGGAGCCAGGAACCAGGAACCAGGAGACAATCCGTGCATGCGGGGCGAGGGCGCCGGGCGTCGGTTGTGTGGTAGGGGGGATCTGCAGGATCGAAGGAGGGCTTCAGCGATGAGCGGGGTTAAGGAGGCATAAGGATGGAGAACGACGTTGCGCGCGGCAACGACGCGCGTAGAAGCGAGAGGCAACTATCGCGCACGCAGATAAAGAAGGACAAGAACTCGCCCCCCGTCGCCAAAATACTCCGCTCCGTCCTCAGCATATACCCTCCGCTGGTCCACCCCTTCGTCCCCCTCATGTGTACCGTCCAGCGCCCAGCACCTCTTCTTGCTCGTCCCGGGGTGCTGCTGGCGTTGTTGACGGAGGTGGAGTATGAATTGGTGCTGCTGTAGCTCGTGTAGAATGAATGCGAGTCATGCGATGCGGAGCACTAATCGGATTCGCTGGGTGAATGCGTACATGGGATAAGGAGGGGTTGGGGCGCGCTTAGGCCGGGGAGGTCGCGGATGGGCCCGATGGGCCCGAAACCCGTGCACCAAACTTGAAACGAGGGGCGGGTCGGGAAGTGCGGTGGGCGGCAAAGATTGAGACGAGGTGTGCGCGTGTTTGGCTGGCGGGTGATCGGACCGATCGCCGACTTCCTTCTCATCAATTCGTCTGCCGGTTATTCCAATCGGGCTATTCCTCATGCTTGTCTACGGCATGTAATGAGCCATCCTGCGAGATGAACTGTGTCAAGGACCGGAAAAGCTGGAACGTCGGGTGTCGGTCGAAGGGTGGGCCAGTCACGTGGGAAATGTCTACACGTGGGTTGACACCAACCACCATGGCGGCTTCTTCGCGCACCCACCGACTCCGTCGTGGCACCGTCATATATGCCACAGGATTCCTCGTAACGCGCACTCAGATGGAGGACATGGCTCGCAACGTTTGCCCTGACAGCTTCATTGCGAGACACGGACGTGACCTCGCCTTCGCTCTAATGTGGTACGTCAGTCGACACAAATACGAGCTCCTCGACGGCGACCATCCCGGTGACCATCTCTTCGCTGTCCACTTCTTCCCGTGGTATGGTGACCTGAAGGACGCCCCCCCTGCGCTTTGCTCCCTGTCAGCCGAGCAGAAGTACGCCTGGTACGAGACATACGGACGGCACGCCGGCAAGGACTATGAAGAGCGAACGATGAAATATCCCACTGAAAGCGCAGGTTAGTGGCGACACCCATCATAGATTCGATGTTGACTGCGAGTAGCGGCGCCCTTCATGGAAAAACGCCTCCAAGAGGTCATCACGGAGGCTAATCTATGGGACCTCCTGGAGCCTGCCGTTCCCAGTGGCGTCGGTGCGGTTGCCTTGACTCTAGCCTTTCCCTTTTACATCTAACCCTGTCTCGCAGCTTGTGCGCGCCCAGCCCCGGCCAGTGTGGTAGTGTCATAGCAGGAGGAGGAGGATGCATTGCCGCAGTCGCTGTTATGGATAAACTACCACAGAGACATAGTTGGGAATTGTGATAAGCACATGACATCGCAGGGATGTCTGAACTTACGCCCCATGCTCATACGCCCATCTAAGACTCCAAGCGTCCGTTTGAACTTCCGCTGCGAGCTCGCACATCGTCTCATGTACGAACGCGTCACAGACAGAGTACCAGCTTCCGTCCTCATCTCCATCCTCGTCGCCCTCTGCTACGATTGGCACAAGCTCTGTAGTGGACTCGGCAAAACGGAACATCGCGACTTCCAGGCCTCTGTGGGCCAGGATAAATGCGAAAAATCGCATGCGTGGGGAGCTGTCGCGGCCGTACACCTCAGCGTACCCTTTCAGCTGTCTCACCGCAGCCGCCCCGTTTTTGAGCTTGTTTTCGGCCATGCATATGGTCTTTTCTAGCGGCGCTGGGGCCGCATCGTCGATAACGCCTTGATAGATGACGGAAATGTCGGGTCTCCGTAGGCTGTCCCTTGCCAGATCAACCATGCGTTCAAGGATGTCGAATCTAGTGGATGACGGAAGGGCAGAGGCTCCTTCGACTGGTGGTGTTGCGATTGGGGGTGCCGCGCTCTCACCGCGACGCGGAGTGGAAGATGCTCCGGGGGAGAATCTGAACGCAGGCTCATTAGACGTATCTATACGCTGTCAAAATCAATCAGGTATGCGACGATGGCGGGACTCTCACTTACCGAACTACCGTCTCCTGGGGCCACCACGCGGGACCATTCGGCCTCCATCGCGACCACATCTTCTGGGGCCAGCGCCCGAAACGTGTGCTGCGGTTGTAGCAGGAACTGGTGGGTGGGGGGCAGATAAAATCCAAAGAAGGCGCCCGCCAGTCTGTCCACTGTAGCCTCGTAGATCAATCCGGGCTGCCTGGCAGGACGGGTATTTCTGAAAACGTTCAGAAGGTATGCTGGCAGAAAGTTCGGCTTGTAGACTGGATTTGGAACCTGCTCGTACAGCAGAGGCTTTTCTGGGTTGTCGAGGCTGGCGGCGCTTAAGCGGCTTAACATTGCCTGCTGACGAACGAGCCCATGGAGGCCATGGACAACCTGCCAAGGCAGTCAACCCACTCTGAAAGATAATCGCGAAGCTCGGCAGGAATGGCGACATACGTTCTGAACGCGCTGTTGGGCGGATACCAGCGGTCCCGTTTGAAGCAGCTTGCGAATCGTCCGGATTGGTACTGTCCTCTACGAGAGACCAGCGTTGGCAAGTTAGCACGGAATTTAGAGGTTAACAACGGTGACCAACGGCATCCCCAATGTTGTCTACCTCTATGAGGATCTGTTCTACCTGGGCTAGAAGTGTCACCGCCTCGTTGGCGAGGGTAAGCAGAGAAGCGGCCATCAATGTCTCCGCATTGTCATTGGTTTTCAGAAACAGTGTTGGACTTAAGGCTTAGCCCTTAACTTAAGTTAAGGGTTAAGATGCCCTTAATATTAACCCTTCACATCGATCTTCGTCAGTCTTAAGTCTTAATTAAGGGTTAATGATGGCCATTATGTAACACTGGCATTTGCGGAATATCTTTGTCTGCTCTTCATCCATATGCTACATCCTCATACCTGCTAAAAAGGCAAAAATTGGCTTCCTCTTCCCTTGTTGGAGCTCTTTGGAGAGGATGCGCCATGACCTGTTGATCATCAGACTCATTGTGGTGTCACCAGGAAACGTTCAACTGCTAGATACTGTTGATGGAGCTCCTGGTGGCCGAACACACCAGTAAGGAACCAGATAAGAGAGAATTGTCAGGATCAGGGGACAATTATGAGGAGTAGTAGCTGGTTGTGTTTCCTGCAGGGCAGAAAAAGAATTGCAGCCTTAACTTCACACTTAAAATGACCTTAATATTAAGCCTTAATTAAGCTTAAGGCCTTAGCTTCAAAATTTGCCCTTATTAACCCCTTAAGTTCCAACACTGTTCAGAAATACCTGCGCACGGACCACTAGAACTCGGATCTTCAAGGTCACTCTTCGCACACAAAATCAGTTCTGAACCCCGTCTTCGACGTGGAGATTTACTGCAGCTCCCAGACTTGCGACCAGGAACCCCGCCATGGCCCATCCCGAAGGTGATGGCAAATCGGTCGCGAGACCGATTAAAACCGACCCGGCCCGGGGGCGGGAAACCCTGAGTCTATACCAGAAGAATGGGTCTGATGCAATCAGGCTCCTACCCACCCGCACGGTACGGGGTCGGGGAAGACAGAGTAGCCGTAGTTACAAGTGAAATCCGTGTCCTAGCACTTGTAGTCATGCATAATGTCAAATCACTGTTAAGATAGGCCGCATCCATATGCATCCAAGTGGCATAGCCACTGATGGATAAGTGCTCGGGCAACAGAAATTTGTATAACAACTGAACGGAGGCGAAGGAAAAAAATCTGTCCCATCAGATCCTTTAAAAGTACCTCAAGGTGACTGCCCCAAATTTTCAGATTCATCGGAGTGAAATTGAAGGATGAGATAGGTTTTTGGTATGCCAGAAGCCGTTTTATGGTGCCACATAGCACCAAAAACCTATCTCGTCCTTCAATTTCACTCCGATGAATCTGAAATTTTGGGGCAGTCACCTTGAGGTACTTTTAAAGGATCTGACAGGACAGAATCATTTATTTCGTCTTTATTGAGTTGTTATCGAATTTCTGGCCGTGCAACCACTTAGTCATCAGTGGCTGTGTAAGTTGGATGTGCATGGATGCGGCCTATCTTAGCCGAGACAATAGCTTCCGAACTTTCAAGGCCCCAACCCCTCCACGGCGGCTGGCATTTAACAGCCGTAAACAACATAGCCACATTTTGGGAAAATATTCTTTCTCAACACCAACCCCTCGCAAAAATGTTGGGATTGGCCCAAATAACTCCGCGGGTGCTTGGACCCCTCCTGTCAATTTTAGGGGGAGGCAAAAGAATGAAAATAAGATTCACAGAAAAACAGCTAAGCGGGTGGCTATGTTGTTTACATCTGTTAAATGCCAGCTGCCGTGGAGGGGTTGGGGCCTTGGAAGTTCGGAAGCACTCCTGACTTTCCGCCTCAGGTGTCAAACCCGATTCGGAAATTTGATCGCGGCAAGATTTCAGCCGCAGAAATACTTTTGATGAACGGCAACTCACAAGCCGTTGTTTGTTTGCCCATGCCAGTGCGCGACTCTCTCTTCCACCACCACCACCAAGCTGAATGGCGCCCAATTATGAATGCCATGGCCTACACACATCGTGTCTCGACGACAGTACTTTCTACTGCTCCAAGGCATGCTGCGGGCGGCGTCTCTTCCTTCGAGGCTGCGCTGATGGACCTCACAAGGAGTAGGGTTATCTCTAGGTGCGTGAAACTTGCCTCGCTGTGAAGGGTTCCGTGTCTAATGAGGAAATATAGTGCTACAATATAAAACACAGTGATGACATATCCTTGTTTGGCATTCATGCTCAAGAGCACGCCCTTGTAATTAAGTCCGACGTGAGACGGTGCGTTCTTTGTTTTCACAAATCAAAGTGATGATATTGGCAGGCTCGCCTAGCTAGGTCGCGAAGCACAAGGTGAGGCAGTTCTACAGCGCGCTGACGGGGTTAAGTTGTTGCGGAGGTGAGTGTCTTGGCTTGGTCCCTCTCGTTCATCGCGTTGTACACCACTCCCGGCTCCCTTACGTCATTTTCCCATTATTGTGCAAAGCTGCGCATCCCTCTCTACCCCACCGTGCGTATCCGCATACCCCACGTCTGCATCGACTTCCCTCCATCCCTCCGCTCCCTCTCTATCTCCACCCCTCCCCGTTAACATTCCTCCCCTTCTATTGAATGCAACGCTAATCGCGTCCACAGACTCGGCGCACACACATCACGCCGCACGATCTCAGCTCGTTGTTTGGGTGTGTTCTCCTTTCTCCCTCCCTCCCTATAATGTATACTACGATCCTCACATACTATCTAGATCCTTCTCGCGTCTAGTTCTTGAAGAAGATAATTCTGTTTTGTACGGGCACTCTCATTTTGTGTACCATCTGTTGAAAAAATTGTAATTGAAAATTCGAGATTTCATCCATATCCTGTTCATTCCCTTGGCCGGTGAACGTGAGCGGGGGATAGAAGGACCGGTGATTATCCCTTTGGAAGTCGGATCCCAAAAGTCCGGACAAAACTTTGAAAAAATTTGGACCAAAAAAAGCTGAAAATGACTGCCGTGCTGAAAATTCATTTTCTGCAGTCTTGAAAAGCGTGGGAAAATAAAACTAATCCGGACAAGACTCAAATTGAGGCCGATTTTCCGGATCCGACTTCCAAAGGGATAATCACCAGTCCTGGGATAGACATAGAGAGCGGCGGAGCCTTCCTCCGTCATGACTGAAGGCTGTGCTAAGCTGTGCTGCCGAAAGGTGCCGCAAAAAATTGGCCGAATGTTGCCGCAATCAAATTTCCGAATCGGGTTTGACACCTGAGGCGGAAAGTAAGCGAGTGTTCGGAAGCTATTGTCTCGGCTAACAGTGATTTGTCTTTTCGTATTACATTACTGTGATCCAGCTTTGAATCCTGCTACTCTGTCTTCCCCAACCCCGTAACGTGTGGGTGGGTAGGAGCCTGTGATGCAATGGGACTCGGCTAAGAGTGGGAGGGATCACTAGGCTCGTTACCAGCCTGCCTACAAATAGCAACATTGTGGCGAGCACGTTGCTGTAGGCAGGCTGGTACAACTCGGGACAAACAAAAAGGGCTGAGCCCGGAGTTTCAAATTTAGGTGATGCCGATCTCGGCATCACTGGCCTCTCCACTACTCTTCACTTTACACGCTCTATCTCTCTTCCCTCTGCTTCGTTTAGCCTCAAATCTTGCACACGCCTTCCGCGGCATTGATGACGCGTATTGGACACCTCAATGATCCCAATCCATCGATATTTGACCTGTAGAAAGAGAGTGAAGTGTGCTTGAGGCGGATACACATCGCGCCGACGCTTGGAGCTTTAAACGAGTTGGGATCGGTACAAGGTGTCTCAATACTGTTTTTCATAACTCTCGCTCTCTTTAAGCGGTGAAGGGAAAGGATTCGCGCTCTTTTTGCCTGCGGCAACGCCGGGGTCTGTGCACTCGTACCACCCGACGCCCGAGTCGTCGCCGGACACGGACCTAGAAGAGGACTTGTCGCGGTCCGCGTCCCCGTCGCTTTCGGCCTCTGCGTCGTCTGCGCTCTCGAGTTCTGCGTTGGCGCCCGCGATCGCGCTAGACGCAGGACTCGTCAATGATGACCGCCTCGACCATCATTTCCGTCAGCCAGGGCCAAGGCGGTAGCCCCCCCGAGTGGCGAGCAGTTCTTTGAGCGCGTCATCAACGTGAGGCAGAGGTGGACATCATCACGCATATCGCAGTGTGTGCCAGCCAGGACTGGAATATTGTTGATTGGATAACTTTGTGACGGTGAGTCAGGCGCAGAGGAAGTTCCTCACGCAAATGTTGGGCAAGAGATGCGTGGATTCAATCCCTCGATTTGCGGGCTTCAATGGCAGATTGATGGTGCAGAATTCAGCGAATATCACCCTGTAGGTGGCGTTCATTTCTTCATCGTGCCTTCAGTTGACCACAAAATAGCTCGGCGGCTACTGAAGTCTCTCTCCATTAAGCAGGGTAGCAAGTACGACTCGCTGGAGGCGCGCGATATCCCTACTTTCATCGGATTCCACGAACTCAATATCGACGAGATCCTTGATCCCTTGGACTCGTTCAGGATGTCACCCACTCTTTTCCTCTTCAGTCACTCATCCCTAGTACAGAAGCCTTCATTCAGTTCTTCTACTGGTATGACTACGTCTTTCCTTTGGCACCATCCATATTGACCCTCCCTGCCATCAGGAAACTCAAGCCCTCCGCTCATCCCGTAGAGACGCCAGACGACCCGTACCGACTTGTCAGCACTGCTGACTGCCACTTCATGGACTTTGAATCCGTCTCCGAGGCAACACGGCTGTAGATCAAGGGTCACAAGTTCACCGTCGTGCGTCTACTTGGTGATGCGTACAAACACGAGGCGGAACGGTACACGGGTGGACCTGGGCGCGCCTCGTTCGAGACCTATGTGTGGATGGGCACCCGGCATGGGGATCGGGACGGGCACGTGCAAGTCTGGGTAGTGATTCGACGGCTCTCACTCATCTTTATGTTGAAAAACATCGCTCGCATACTTTACATCAACGTCGCTAGTATCCAGTCTACAGACATTGGAAACAGATAATTTATAACAGTTGTAGATTGTTCAAAGCCGAGTTTGTTCTGAATCAGCAATTCGATGATAGATATGCAATAGATACTTCTGAATCGTTTGACACTGAAAATATGTAGGTCGAATATCGGCAGCAAAGGTAAATGAGATTCGGATTCGTGTTCAAGTCTCGGAAGAAGCTCCAAGGTATTCGGGTAAAGAATAGTTAGCCAGTGTGAATAAATGAATAAGATCCACAACAGGTTCTGGATCCTTCATGGTATTCTCCTTGGCCGTACGGGGTGTCTGGGCCGCAGTGGGAAGGATTTGACGGAGCCTGGGGGTGTGTTGGCGACAAAGTTCGGTTATGTCCCTTTCGAAATCGAATTCTAGAAGCAACTCGGGGCTGACCTTACTGGTAGAACGTCGGAAGTGGGTGCTGAGATCATCCATCTCGCGATGGACTTGGCGGAGAAGTGGGTCTAAACCGAATTTATTCTCGTACCACTCATTAAGTTTCTTTCGGCCGTGATTGTCCCGAGAAACCAGATTTAACAAGTTTCCAAGGCCTTGAATTCGATAGAATATATCGGCATTATCGCGATAGACGTCTTGCGGCACAAGAAGCATCGTAACGAGCTCGATCGACGACAGCTGCTTCAAGCTCTTAACTACTGACACAATTTTCGCCTCCAGAGGTATCGTATGGGTGGCGTAGATCCATGCTAGAGCACAGGGGAAGTCATGGGCGCTTGGGACGGCACCAGGAGCGGTATTATTCGCCGTCATAGTGGCCAATTTCTTCACTGATCTGGGAAATGATTGAAGGCATCAGTACGGCATCCAGGGCGTTAAAAGGGAGCGCCGCCGAGCGGGAGTAATGAACCACACGATTGGGACGCACCGTGGACCGATGCCGACCCAAACGAAGCTCAAATCGCCCGCCCGATATGTATCCACCTCAAGCACGCTGAACTCTCTTCCTCCCGGTCAAATTTTGGCGGATTGAGATTGTTGAAGTGCCGAATACGCGCCGTCGATGTCGTGGAAGGCGTGTGCAAGATTTGAGGCTAAACAAAGCAGAGGGAAGAGAGATAGAGCGTGTAAAGTGAAGAGTAGTGGAGAGGCCAGTGATGCCGAGATCGGCATCACCTAAATTTGAAACTCTGGGCTCAGCCCTTTTGTTTGTCCCGAGTTGTACTAGCCTGCCTATAGCAACGTGCTCGCCACAATGTTGCTATTTGTAGGCAGGCTGGTAACGAGCCTAAGGGATCACTGAGCCGATCACGGCGGCATCAGCCCATCCATCTCGGCGGCGAGAGCCGGCTGTAAATATTTTGGATTAAAAATGGGTATTCAACGCTGTTTGTAGGAAATATTAACTGCCGGAGGGAACAGTGTTCCCCCCAGACCCCCCTCCTCTGGCCTGACAGCAAATCTCAGTAATTATTTTCATTAGTGGGTTTCAGAATTAAAATTTCGAGCCCAACTTTTGCTCCAACTTCTGCTCCAACTTCATCCCAACTTCTCAAAAGTTGGAACAAAAGTTGGAGCTTTGTTTGTGAAACACCTACGTAGATTTCTATTCGACTTTCACAACTTCCTGCGTACAACAGTCACGTCATGGCACCGAATCTGGTAATCCCAAAAAGGAGCATGCACTTTTCGTCCCATCCCACCATCGCCATTTACTGGCTTCACAATATTTACCTCCAGCTCGTCCGATTCGCGATCCGCCACCCCCGAACTCATGGACGGAACAATTCTCCCAATCACCGAGGTGCCGCCGACCAAATTCTTTCGTCGCCGAAGCGACTACGGCGTTACACCTAAATTGGTGCTGTAAAATCCGGTCTGCGTGCGTTCAGAGGGTGACTGTGAAGCAAATGCGGCAGGTGCAGGTGCAGAACCACTTGAGGTGTGTCTCACTTCACATGTAGATAATTGATATGGGACTCACCGTGCGCAGTCAGTGCGGATTATCCCACCCGGTGTAAATGGTGCGCTCGTGAATATCTATCGCAAGAAGGGTCAGCTTACAGTGTGTGGACCAGGAACAGACATATTGGGAGGCCATTGCGATGGGGATTCCATCCCAGATCTTGTGTAGTCCCGCTGTCCTTTATCGATTGTTCTTTGTCAGCGCACTGCATGCAATCAAATCTCTTTAACCTCTTGAATCATGCCCAAGACATCCGACCGCCAGCTCTTACTGCAAGATATCCTGCTCGCTGCAGAGAGCGACATGGATCAGTACATGGAGGAGGAAAGGCTGAATGAAGATGACGACATGGATTCGGATCGCCGTACCAGCGATGGCGAGGACAACTCTTCTGGGACTTCAGATACGTCTTCCACTTCCTCTGAGTCCTCCATGTCGTCCAGCTCGTCGGATTCTACTGGATCAGACGTCTCCATGCCCTTATGGACAGGCGACATATCTGATGATGATGAAGACGAGGTCTACTTGGCGAGAATGAGCGCGGAGGGTGAACTCTTGGAGGCAGTCTCAGCCACACGGGTTCTGAATCCAAATACGATGCCAAAGGTGTCCCAGCTTCACCTGGTTCTGGTGGAATTCAAGACCAATGATCCGAAACAATTTCGCCGGAATCTCCGCGTGTTATCGGACACTTTCGACGTGCTCATTGAGCGGATCGAAGACCATCCCGTATTTTCCAACAACTCACACCATCCACAGACGCCAGTATTTATTCAGCTCGCCATCGCTCTGTACCGCTTGGGTCTCCACGGCAATGCTGCATCTGTCTAAGCTATTTCACAGTGGACCGGTGTCAGTGTCGGCCTGGTGGTCAAGTGCACCCACCATGTCATCATTGCCTTCTTGAGTATACATGACAAGGTTATCCGCTGGCCTACTGAGGCTGAAAAGGAAGAAGCCAAAGACTGGGTGGAGTCTGTATTGTGCAAGGATTGGCGAGGAGGATTCTGTATGGTAGATGGAACTCTCGTGCCGCTCTTTGAGATCTAGAAGCCGGGTCATTACGGAGAGGCGTATTTTGATCGAAAGAGCAATTACTCCCTCAATGTACAGGTATGTCATACACCTGGACATCATTTACCTCACTGCCTTTGCCATAGCTCATAACACTCCTGAATCTCCATATCATAGACTATTGTAAGTCTGGCACTTACTTACATTGACTGATGAAACCTGGTCCAATTATTACTAACCATCTTTGATGGATGATCCCAGTATTTAAACCTTTCCCATCAGTTGTACTTGTTTATCTTGTCTTTCACTTACACTACGACAATCTAGGTTACTATTTCTTTTCATGTATTCCCTATCTTGTCTTTCACTTACACTACGACAATCTAGATCATTGTTCTTGTCTGTTTGTCTGAATCAGTGAGGACGCATTGCCGGCGTCCTTTCACTTTTTTTTTGACAACGAACACATACCCACTGGTGCCTAGACAGCCTCCTCACTGTCTTGCCACACTCCAGTCCTTGACAGCCTCCATCCTATCTCGCCGCACTCCATCCACTCCTACTCCCCTCCACACTAGGCAGTGGACTCGGAATCACCCTTCTGTCACCATAGCGCCCACCCCATCATCTCCAGGAGAAGCACGATCAGTATCACTGAGTTCCCCAAGATCTTTACCACTTTCATCTGATCCTTTCCCACCATCAGTCTTGTTGTCAAACTCGACTTCTGACGTGACAGTGACAGCGACAGCAACATTGACAGTGACATTGATAGATTCATTATGCCACCTTCAGTCAATAACCCTGTGCTGGCAACCATCACCCATCTTAAACCTGATCGCTGTCCTATTCTGGAAGCTGGTGTTATCACTCCAGAGATTCTCTATCTGTGGCGCTGTGCTTGTCAGAAATATCTCAAGAACTGCAAGGAGCGTACTGCCGATGACTTGGTTAGCTTTGTAGCAGATGAGATGCGCGAGCCCATCTTGGAGAAGTGGTACATGGCTAGCCAGACCCATATAGATGCTCTGAAGCTGGATGCCTATATCTCAGAACTTGGAACTCTGGTCCTGGAAAAGGGATGGGAAGGAAAGATGCGCCGCAAGGTTCTAGGTGCAAAGATGGCAGTAGGACAGAAATTTGCAGACTGGGCATACAACATCCAAAATGTCAATGCTATTCTTTCACAGGCTGCACCAAACTTTGCTGTTGCAGACCCAGAGTTGAGAAACATTCTGGATGCTGGCCTTACAGAGACTCTTCAGACAGATCTTGATACAGAGCCTGTTCTTTCCACAGAACTCAATGCTTGGATCTCTGAGGTCAAGGGACGTGATGATCGTCTCAAGTTTGAAACTGGGCGCATGCAGGAGCTTATTGATGCTCAGCCTACAAAATCATCTCCAAAAGGGAAACTCTCTTTAGCAGAGCGTCTTTCCTCACCAAAGCCATCTCTGGCACAGAGGCTCACCACACCTCCTGCCAAGAAGACCATTGCAAAGTGTCCTCCTCTGACTGATGCAGAGAAGGTTCTCCTTGATCTTCATGATGGCTGCCGCCGTTGCCGCAAATTCTACATTGGGCACCGTACACTGAATTGTGATGGTGACTTCCCAGATGCAGCTACCTACCATACTCTCACACAGGCAGATGCTGAAGCCCAAGCTGCTACTCATGGAAAAACTGTCCGGGTTAAGCATGAACCAACTGTTGCTGTTCGGGCTTCCAAGAATATTCTTGATACAGATTATGAAGAATCTGACTCTGACCGTGATGGGTACGTTCTGACCCCTCTGACTGTCCCCCATCTCTATGCCAATGTCACCCTTTCTGGCCCTTCTGTCTCTGAATTTCCTATTCCTGTTCGCTCATTGCTGGATATTGGTTGCCCCTCCATAGTTATTAGTGACCAGCTTGTCAAACGGCTTGGTCTTCGACGATTTCCTCTTCCTGCTGAAGAGGATAATCTGTTGTCACTATCAGAATCACCATTGAGCTGCAGGGAATATGTGAAGTTGAAGGTGTTATCAGCAGATGGGAATTGGACTTCTAGGGTTGTCAGAGCTAAGGTCAATGTTGGTCTATGTATACTGTTGATATTGGGAATGCCATTTTTATCTGGGGAGCATATTGTCATTGATTCTGCATGCCGCACTGCAGTTGATAAGTGCACTGGCTTTGATCTGCTCAATAACCCAACTCATCCACCTCGTCAGTGGTCACCTGAATGGACTGTACCAGCACCAACTCCAAAGAAGCCAAAGCGGAAACCTGTGCTATCTGAACCTATTCCACTTGGCTCTAGTGCCCTCCTGCCTATCAGTGTTATGTTACAGGTCAAAAATCGCATTGATGACCTTGACTTGCAAAAACTTCTCAAGGATGAGGATATCTGTTTGAAAACTAAGCATGCCGATGTTTTCCCTCTCCGTTTACCAGACAATACTGCTGATCTCCCTGAAGATATACTACACCGTATCCAACTGAAAAACCCTTCAATCACCGTGAAGGGGAAAACATACCAACCTGCACGGAAAAATCTGGACTCATGGAAGCGAATGCTGGATGAGCATATTGCTGCTGGTCGAATGCGACCATCTTCTTCAGAGTATTCTTCACCTGCTTTTGTAGTCCCAAAATATACAGGTGGAGTTCCAGACCTCTCCATTGATCCTCGTTGGGTCAATGACTACAGGGAACTGAACAAGAATACAGTCCGAGATACCTTTCCTCTGCCAAGGATTGATGACATTCTAGGAGATTGTGGTCGAGGAAAAATCTTTGGCAAGATGGATATGACCAACAGTTTCTTCCAGACTCGGGTCCATCCAGATGATGTCCACTTTACTGCAGTTAGAACTCCATGGGGACTATATGAGTGGCTAGTAATGCCTCAAGGAGGTTGCAATGCTCCCTCAACTCACCAGAGACATGTCACAGAAGCCTTGCGTCACTTGATTGGGAAAATCTGTCATGTCTATGTTGATGACATTATCATCTGGTCTGATTCCATTGAGGAACATACACAGAATGTTGAGCTTGTAATTGAGGCACTCCGCAAAGCCAAGCTCTATTGTAATCCTCGCAAGTCCCAACTCTTTGCAACGGAAATCAGTTTCTTAGGGCATGTTATTTCTGCCCAGGGAATCTTTGCAGATCCTAGAAAGGTGGAACGAATTGTGCAATGGCCTCAGCCTAGATCTGCTACTGATGTCCGAGGATACCTTGGACTAGTTCGCTATATTGCAACTTTCCTGCCTAAGTTGGCTGAACATACATCTCATCTCACACCTTTAACAACCAAAGAGGCAGAGAAATCCTTTCCCATCTGGACTGATGCACACCAAAAGGCATTCCAGGCCATAAAAGATATTGTCATTGGCCATGACTGTCTTACCGTTATTGACTATGAGGACTCTACAAAGACAATCTATGTCACCACAGATGCCAGTGATCGCTGCACTGGTGCTGTTCTGAGTTTTGGAGAGACTTGGGAAACTGCTCGCCCAGTCGCCTTTGACTCATATCAGCTGAATTCAGCAGAAAAGAATTATCCTGTCCATGAGAAGGAACTCCTTGCTATAGTGAAGGCACTGAAGAAATGGAGAAGTTCATTACTCAATGTCCATTTCAAGGTTATGACAGATCATCGTACCTTGGAATATTTCCAGGCTCAGAAGGATATGTCTTGCCGGCAGTCCCGCTGGTCCATGTATATGGCTGACTTTGACTATGAAATCCGTTATGTCAAAGGAGGAGACAATTCTGTTGCAGATGCTCTATCTCGTCTGCCCAACCTTGAGGATGAAAGTTCAGAAATGACACCTCTGGTTGCAGCTGTACTGCTATCACAGACACACCTACCTCAGAGGGATCGAATTCCTGCTGCTGCAGGGACTCTCGATATATCTGCTGATGAAGAATTTCTACGTCGGATCTCCACCGCATATGATACAGATGAATTCACTAAACAGCTTGAGACTGGTATCGCAGGTGGAAGCATCTCAGGTGTCCGCAGAAGCCCTGGTCAGAACCTAGTATATATTGGAGACAGGCTAGTCATTCCTAAGGATCCTGCAGTACGGGAACTTCTCTACCATCTAGCCCATGACTCTCTTGGACATTTTGGGTTCACAAAGAGTTATGCTGCATTTAGAAATTCATTCGATTGGCCCAACATGAGGCGCGACCTTGAGGATGCATATATTCCCTCATGTGTTGACTGCCAATGGAATAAAAGTCGAACAAAGAAACCTGTTGGGCCTTTACATCCACTTCCAGTTCCAGATGGTCGTTTTGAAAATGTTGCATTGGACTTCATTGGGCCCTTGCCTACTGATGAAGGTTTTGACATGATCCTTACTATGACTGACCTTATGGGTGCAGATGTACAGATCGCCGCTGTACACTCTGATGATACTGCAGAACAGACTGCACTGGTTTTATTCAATGAGTGGTACTGTGAGAATGGGTTAATGAAAAACCTGATCTCTGACTGGGACAAGGCATTCACATCCAAACTCTGGGAAGCCCTACACAAACTTACTGGGGTGAAACTGAAGATGTCTACATCTTACCATCCAGAAACAGATGGAGGCAGTGAACGCACCAATAAAACAGTTGTTCAGGCTATTCGCTACCATGTGGACCGAAATCAGAAGGGATGGTGTGCCTCACTACCACGAGTTCGCTTTGCCATAATGAATTCACTTAATGCATCTACTGGATTTTTACCATTCCAGTTGAAATCTGGTCATTCACCTCGGATTATTCCAGCTCTTGCACCTGCCATTGGTGGAGAGACTGTAGAGGAATTGGATGCTCGGTCACTCATTGAAAAGCTTGAGTTGGATGTACAAACAGCTCAGGACAGCTTGACAGCTGCTAAAGTCAGACAGGCTTATCATGCAAATATGCATCGCACAGCTGAAGATGTATACCAAATTGGTGACCGAGTTATGCTCTCAACCACAAATCGCTGTCGTGATTACAAGCGAGCTGGAGCTAAACGAGTAGCCAAATTCATGCCTCGAGATGATGGTCCATATGAAGTGGTCAAGGCCTTTCCAGAGCGTTCTGAATACACCTTAAAACTTCCAAACAATCCTCAACTGTTCCCAGGATTTCATGCTCACCTACTGAAACGCCACATCCCTAATGACCCTATACTCTTCCCAACACGTAAGGCTCGTCACGAGTGCGGGTCACCCGCGAGTCACCGCAGGTTGACCCGTGGAAATACTCGTGGGAAACTCGACTCGCGGGTTCGGGTACTTGCGGCCACGGGTAGACACGGATCCGGGTTTCAATTTTTTGTCTTGACATACCCGTATGGGTATTACAACTTGACTCATGTGTTGCATTTTATATGTTTAAAAGGCAAATTACATATGGGTCCATACGGGTTGATCCGTGGAATACCCGCGGGTATCTCGACCCGCGGATCCGGATCACCCGTGGGAAGAAACCCGTACGGATCTGAGTATGAAGGAAATGGTCACGGGTACCTGCAGCCACGGGTGCGGGTCACCCGCGAGTTAACTCGTGCTATGCCTTACCAACACGTGAACCAAGTCGGCCAGGTCCAGTCATTACACCTGATGGTGCAGTGGAATGGACAGTTGAGAAGATAGTGGATGAACACAGACGTGGACGTGGAAAGCAATATTTGGTACGTTGGGAAGGATATGGTGCAGAATGGGATGAGTGGGTCCCTGGTCGGGACATGCAAGACACAATTGCACTTGATGTGTGGGAGAAAGAAGAAGAATCGTAAACCATTCAAATTTTTTGAAGTGGGGGAGGGTGTAAGTCTGGCACTTACTTACATTGACTGATGAAACCTGGTCCAATTATTACTAACCATCTTTGATGGATGATCCCAGTATTTAAACCTTTCCCATCAGTTGTACTTGTTTATCTTGTCTTTCACTTACACTACGACAATCTAGGTTACTATTTCTTTTTATGTATTCCTATCTTGTCTTTCACTTACACTACGACAATCTAGATCATTGTTCTTGTCTGTTTGTCTGAATCAGTGAGGACGCATTGCCGGCGTCCTTTCAACTATGTCATTGGACACTGCAGAAGCGCACACAATTCAACTGCTTTTGCGGACGCACGTACTTATAAGGAGCGCGATACCTTGTTCAAAAAGGATCGCGAGTGGTTGTGGGCTGACTCGGTATATGGGCTGGACTGGTGGTGTGTTACCCCATACAAACAGCCGGCGTTGTTGCAACCCAATAACAAGACATTTAATTATCACTTGTCAAGGGTGCGTTACTTTGTCAACCTGGAGGCCAGCGCAATGGATTTTTCCCAGGGAAATGAGATTGTGCAGGGATGAGGGGAGATAAAGGACGCAATGGAGAGTGATTGTGGTAATTTCGGAATCAACAGTGAACTGAAGTTTTGTTGATCCATAGCCCTTGGCTGGTTTGAAACCTATCCCAATAAATTTGTGATCATCTAGCAGGGTGTATGAGGAGAAGATAGCCTTGTTATTGGTGATGTGGGTACTTGCCACACTATCCAATAACCACGAATCCTTTGTTAATCCACGGCGCTCTGTGGCCATGAAAACAATGTCTTCCTCATGCTTTTCCTCGGCTACATGAGCCTTGGATGATCCACCACGATTACCACAACTGCGTGATTTTTTGTTGTGTTGATAGCCGTCATAGTTCTGCTGCTTTTGGTGCTCCCCATAAGTTTTCCACTCTGCTTGTTGCAGCAGTTGGTGACTTGATGGCTGGGACATCCACAATGGAAGCATGGACCCTTGCGGTGATTGCTGCTGGAGCTTCCGCTGTGGGCTGGTAAAGCAGTATCTTCGGAATCGAGCTTGGCACCTGGAAAATTTGCCTGTTGGAGGATGCAGGCAATAATGTCATCCGATGTTTTAATACTTGCGAAGTCAATGCCGCCAACCCAAGTGTCCCACGAGTCTGGCAAGGACATGAGAATGGTAATGGCGAATTCCACCCCACTGATCATGGTGCCATATTCCTACAGTGCGCCCTTGACGTCGGTGAGCTTCCAAATATGCTCCTCGATGTTTTCTCCTTCTTCACAAGCCATGCAGAAGATCTGCCAGCAGAGTCGAATGATGTTGATTGCTCCCTTGGGTTGATAAACACTCTGGAGCTTATTCCATGCCTCAACACCAGTGGTGACCTGTTGGATATAGGCCATAGGTCCCTCTGCAACACACAGATGAATGACAGTGAGTGCCTTACGTTGCTTTCTCTCCCATTGTGTCAATGCTGCTATAGCTGTGTCAGTTTGATTGGGAACAACGGGTTTCTCGCAGTGCAATCTGGTTATAAACTTGTCATAGTCGAGTTCTGTGAGAATATCCATGATTTTGGTAGCTCATGTTGGGTAACCTTGGGCGCCCTCGAGCGGTTTAATGCGGTATGCATTGAGCTGTCCGACATCTTTTCATGAGTTTGGCGTGATTACTGGTGGGGGTGAGAAGGCAAGGGAAAGTGTGTTGAATGGAGTGAATCACAGGCAGGCAGGGTCCATAACCTGTTGAAAGTGCAGCTGAATAGAGGAGAAGTTGAACACACAATTCGATAATCAGCTATGAAGAAACTCACTGCGTTCAAGGGCCGTCTAGACAGCCCATATGCCGTGACGCCTCGGCAGGGCGTAGCCGACAAGGCTGGCGAGCGGCGGCTAGGCGGCTAGCCATGGCGTGGCGAGGCGATGCTAAGCGGCCATCGGTTTCCACGGCACTCAAATTCAACACGTAATGGAGGAGCATGGAATAATCAGGCTCTGGGGCCATTTGTGAGTGAAATGCACCCAAAAAATACTCACAAAATCCCTGGTGAATTAACCACCAACACAGGGACCGCCTAGCAAAGGATGTGTCGAGGCGTGCCGATCCTCCTAGAATTAGGGTGTCTAGGAAGTCGTCGCAGACCTAAGCGGGCCTCAACTCTGGCGTGCCTAGGCAACCAGAATTAGCCGAGTCTAGGCAAGTCTAGACGCCTCCACGGAGATAGGCGCGCCTAGCCATCACCTCAGCGTGCCTAGAATTCGGCCATTCTAGAACCGGCTTGAACGCAGTGACTACAGGTTTTTATACCTCCTCAGTGACCATAGAAGTAAACAAGAACAAGTAGAAAAATGTATGGTACAGAGAATAAAATGAACAGTGTCATCGGGGCATGGCCGAGTGACGGACAGAATGAATTCAACGATCCGTAAGACCGGTGTTCGGTGCACCGTAGCTGGGTTGACTCGATGTTTGTACTTCCAACAGAGCACAATATTTCTCGTCCCACGCTGCGCCACATCGCACATGGCTATTTGGCAATTCAAGGCTCGGCCATCCCAGCTGAACATGCATTTTCCAGTGGTAGCCTGACTGGTACAAAGTTTTGTAACTCACTGACTGCCAACATCTTCGAGGCCCTTCAGTTGCTCAAGAGTGCTTATTGCAATGGTCACATCAGCGCAGCAGTGCTCGCCGCCCAGCACATCAATGCTCTGATTGCTGAGCTAGACGAGGACTTTTGGTTACGACGTGGAGGATGAAGATTCACCCATTGAAGACTGAATAACCTACTGTTCTTGTCATTAAATATTGCCTGGAAATTTTCATGTCTTGCGTGCTCTTTTGTGTGAAAAGTAAGTTCAGTTCGGGGTTTGGCACGTGCTTGAACCGAACCGAACCTTGCCAGCACTATATTTATCGTATCAAAACCCCCAAGCACGTGCTTCTCGATGAAATGGCACTGAACATTGCGTCGAGCGCCTCATCCCCATCTGGTAGGCATGCAGCAACACTCTCGTCCTTGGGATCCTCGATCAGATCACCGTTGAGATTCAACGGCTCCCCGAGTTTGTGCTGGACAGCAAGCAACTGTAGGAGAGATGAACCGACACCCAGTACTCTTGTTTGGCATTCCTGCTCCATGAGGTTGAGTAGCACGAGATGGTCCATTAACCTGGTCAATGGATCATTCAGTACAGCCTCGAGCTCGGGCGTTGATCTTGAGGGTATGGACGAAAGACGGGCTAGAGAATTAATAGATAAGCTCAGTGGGCGTTCGTAGACAACCAACTGATTATATTAAGTACCTAGAGAATTAATAGATACTAGGTACAAGTCAGTAAATATAATATGTGGGAATATAACGAGTGGACTCACAGCTCAGTGGGCATTCGTAGACAACCAACTGAGCTGTATGTAACTGAAGAAAAAACTATTACGATAATTAATGTCCGCTAACTACGTTTAGAAGTAAGTCCGTAATTGAATGAATAGTAAGTAAGGATCGACTGTAGGCTTGTATCTCAACAGTTGAAACCAGGCTGAGTGTGTTCACCCAATTACTGTACTATTATGATCAAATCGACAGTCATGCATCATGCACGGACCCCTCTGTCGATGTCAAAATTTGGTCGACGTCACGCATCACAGAGCCATTTCTCGAAGCTCCAAGCTGCCATGAATGCCTCCCACCTACCCACCCACCCCCTAGGACTGTCGAAATTTTGGCAGGTGTCACACAAAATTTCGGCCGCTGTCAAAATGTTGAATAGGTAAATCGGGTCACGCGTCACACCCCCTGTCGATTTGATCATAATAGTACAGTAGTGGCTTCTCAACTGCGCCACATGCTTTTTCTTCTGCACAGAGCATTTGTTGAAGCTGGCAATCACGGGTGCAAGCCATTTTTGTAAGCCAAAACTTAACTCCTACCAATCTCTCCCTCACTTCCCATATTTATTTGGCGCAAACCACACCCCCGCACATTTGATGACATCAGACAAAATGGCTTGCGCACGCCATTTTGTTTGAGCATAAGGGAGTTAAAAAAATAGTTCATTGAGTGTATATAACATTGCATGTAGAAATTCACCATTTCCAATGGTTTCTACACCCATGCCATCCCGACATTGACTAATTCTCGTCGCAAGCCATGCCCCCTGCCCGTTTGATGGCATCAGACACAATGGCTTGTGCAAGCCATTTTGCTCAGTGACTAGGGCCAAAAATTAGGTATTACTTTGGAGTCCAGTGCTCCATAGAACAATATAAGTAGCAATTGAATGATTTCTAAAGCTTAAATCAAAAAACTCCGCCCACACTGGGCACAAGCCACTTTGTCGCCAGAATGGCTTGTGATGGCATTTGAAATGTTCAACTTTTCTCAACCTGGTGCCAATTCACCAAGATCTTGCTCCAACATGCTAGGAGTAGGCAAATTAGATATAACTGAGATGGTATTATTAACCGTTCTTTAAGATTTTGCTCGTTTGGCGGTGCTCATCACTTTATACCTGTTGGCTCCTTTCTCCATATAGCCTGCTCCTCTGTGTCCTGCCGTTCATAAACTCGCTATCCTCTCTTGCTTTTCTCTGTTCATCCTCTTAATCTAACCCCTTGCGTCCTGAACCTTCTGTGTTTCGCAACACGGCTTTTTGATCTCTGACAAAACAGCTGACCCATAGGTAGTTCTTTCTCGCAGGCCGCAGAGGTTCGCAGTTGCTGCAGCCCACGGCGCAGCGCAAACTTATACACCTTGCCGGGAGGCCATGTAGTTCATCCGGCAGAACTCTTTCCATATAAAAGCCGCCCCCTTCTCGTTTAGAATGCTATTCTTTTGCCCCATAGGTCACTCTGCTCCTCGTCAATGTCAATCCTGGATTTCCCAACTATTTTGTCCACCACCAAGTACTGGGACTCAAGCTGTCTGCTGCGCTACATACTACTCGGCTGTCTCCATCTTGGCACGGGTCTATTCAATGATATTGCTCTTCCTCTCCTAGGCTGTAGTTATCATATTTTTTGTTTTTGCTTTTGACTCCCTTTGTTGAGAAACTATAACACCGTGATCACCTTGTTTCGTCGAGGCTAAAGAGGTATAGTCGAAGGGGAGACCATCAAAAAGGTCTATGTTAAAAGTATCTGTGTCAAAAGAAATCCCTGCCGAGCCGCCGTTGTAGTCGGTGTCTTGATTAGATGAGGTACCAACACCGTCATAGCTGGTTTCTCCATTCGATGGATTATGATCGGGAGTGGGAGACCCCGGTACTAACGAGAATCGAAAACGAAAACGGTCGGGCCGGGCTGGCCATCAACGGCTAATCCGGCCATCTTTGGCCATCATGCCAAGAGGTCACACTGTCCCGACGCCTGTCGCCCCGCTCTTCTCACTGCGTTCATCAAGCGTCAAGTATGTCTGTCAAGCTTGTTCTCGATAGCCCAGCTGCCCTTAGGACCGGTGATAATAGGTGAAAAGGCCTGATTTTTTTGGACCCAAAATGTCAGGACGGATTTGTAAAAAAAATGTCAGGATTCATACAGGCCTCCGAAAAATTTTCGGGAAATGTCAGGACATATAAAACAGGCCAAAAATTGGCTCAAAATGTCAGGATTTTCGCTACAGGCCTCAAAATGGGTCAAATCTGTCCGGAATACCGCGAAAAGTCCATAAAACTTTCCGCCGCAGGTGCGACACTACCCCGACTCAAAATCTACAACTATCCTGTGCCTTTAAAACTCCACGGTCGTGTCCACGGATGTGTCTTCCTTAGCATCGAGCTCCTTGGCTTTTTTGCGCGACCGAGATAGCTTGGCAGCGGCGTCAAAGCACCCGATGGCAGAATTAAGCTCCCGAAATAAGTTGACATCCTCGAAGATCTGGTGGGCGTGCCCGAAAGACGGCAGAGGAACGTGAAAGGGGGAGTTGGCGGAATTGGTAAGTGTGAAAGAGAGAGGTGGCCTTAGGGTAAATACGGAAGGTACGTGCATATGCAAGTTCGAAGACCTGGACATTGATGTAGGATAAAGCACTGATATTGTAGTGCTCGGTGACAGCGCCGTGCTTGCCATTCTTCCCGCCGCCCTTGCCATGGAGTGAGATGATATAAGAATATACAGCAAACCGACAACTCAGATACTGACCTCGACCAACCCGTAGACCGGCTTCTGTCCAGATGATCCCACAGTCATTGATGGCAAGGGGCTTGAAATTGGTTAACGAAGTGTTCGCTACCACGGCCAAGAGTGGCGGCGCAAGCTTAGCCGCTCTGAAAAGTTTTGTACGTCGTGTTGCAGTCTTACGATGTCAGCAACATAGAATCCATGTCCGAAAGAAATTGGCTCACCTTGGTAGCAACGGCGGCGGCGGTGGCAGCAGCATTTGCAGAATTACCCGCCCCTGATTTGGGATCCGTACTCCAGCGCGCTTGACGCTCCACTGCAGTTCCGGCGGCCTTAGACTGTTCCTCCTTCAGAAGTTCGTGATACTTCCGAATAATTTGGCGTCATGTAGACTCAGCCGGCGCTGTGGGTGACTCTTCTTCGTCGGGTTGGCTATCTTTGACTCGGGCACTTCGGGCTGCTTGCCGCGTCTGGTGCTGCTTCCGCTGACAAATCAGGGCCTAGAAATCGAGCGCGCTAAAGGTCAAGTACGCAACTGAAATGCTTGAATTGCTGCAGGGATTGTATCGTGAATGGCCACCGGAAATCCGGCGAGTCTTCCAGCTCCATTAATTTTGTACCTCATCTACTCTAGTGATTTCATACGTGACAGCTACTGGGTCATTAATAACATTGGCCGGAGAGCAGGACACATGCCAGTGGATGAGGCTCAAGAGATGAACATAAAAGATATAAAAGTTTGCATTTGTTCGCCCGACCGAACTTGTGATGAGTATTAATGCCTGATTCCTTAGGTTACATATCGCTCAGAGGGCCCAAACATTGACTGGAAGTATTTGAAGAAACTACATCCAGCCATGCACGTAATTAGTTCTGTGAGCTCTCACATGGAGATCGAATTCAAAACCCGTGTGCGAAGTTGGAAACATACTGTGCCAAAGAAAGAAGAGGATATAGAAGAGCCGCGCAAATGGAACAATGCCTCCAATATTCACAAATTTACAGCGGGCCGCAAAATCAAGACCAAATCGGACAGCGACCGCCCCATGGACACCAGTTGCTCTACTGGATCAGCGCCATCATCCTGTCATGATGCGCGCACTAGTACTCGGCTCCCGAATGTGACCGCTTATGTAGCCGCCACCGTTACCGCGGCCATCTTTCGGCTCACCCGGCTGTCATATATATATCATTTTCGTTTTCGTTTCTCGTATATACCCGGGAGACCCCGCGGTATAACGGGATGACCGTGATTTTGAATGTGATGGGGAGCGTGGGGTGTAACGGGAGGACCGAGACTTCAAAGGCGATGGGGAGCCGAGATTAAGCCCGCGGCTGTGTCGACGTGGGGATCGCGACGTGGCACAAAGGAGATGCAAGCGCTCGTTTTCAGCCTGGAGCTGCTTCAGGTCGTACTTTTTCTTCTTGATCCTGAGGCACTCCATTTCTTCTTCATGCTGCAATTTTCGTTTCTCCTCAAGCCGCCGTGACTTGCTCTCTCGGATGTTGCTGAGGCGCTCGATGGGATTCTTTTTGGCTGTGCTGGACGATTTCGAGGCCTTGGCGGCCTTCATCATACCGAGATCGCGCCCACGCACGACAGCGGGGGCAGAGGCTTTCTCCTTGCCCTTAACTGCGCTTTTGGCGGCTTTTTTGACCCCAGTACGCGAGTTTTTGGAGCCTGAGCGCTTCAAGGTACTTGCCGGCGGTGTAGATGCCTGTCATCGGCGTGAGAAGTCTCTCTTGATAGACACGACAACGATCACTTACCTCACGGACGCTGTCAGCATCTTCCTTATAGTCAGAGGAAGGATTTGACTTGTCTTCCCCCTTGCTATCATACAGTACCTTCCCATATCCTGCCTTCGATGCTTCTGACCGGTCCTCGTCATCCTCGCCGTCCTCATCACGCAGCTGTTGCCCATTGGCTTCTGCCTCGCTATCTGCAGCTGCTTTGTCCGAGTCAAAAAGCACTGCTGCTGCGCCAGAATGGTCCATGCCCGGCTCTGATGACTGGACTCCAACTGGATTGTAGTTGGCCAGCTCCCTCCAGAACGAGTGAAAGCCGTCCCACCACGGCCATTCGGCACGAATCTCGTCTGAAAAGGTGTCAGAATTGCGCCGTGCACGCTCATGTATGTCACTTACCGACCAGCGACGCAAGCTTGCTTCCCGTGCTGATTTGGGATGGATCAAGCCCCGCCCCAGTAGCGCCAAGCTTCAAGACATGCTTCTTATACTCCTTTTTCAGCCTGGAAGGACGGTGAGCACGTGTAGAACCCCAATAACAAAAAATTCAAACCTCCAAAGACGTGTCTCAACAGACAGCGCATACTTGCTGGGGTCATTGCTGTAGCATGCCCGCTCCTGGGGATCGTCCTCAAAAATGACTTGTGCCAAGGTCTGGAATTGGACAGCCTTGCCGTCCTTTGCTGTCTCCTTCATACCATCTTTTTTGGCCTCAGCAGTCGAGTCGCCAAACAGCTTCTTGTGGAAGGATGGATTTTCGCAGAGATATGCGGCCAACGTGTGCGTCCAGTGTTTATTTTTGACCCAATTGAGTGACTGGCGGCGCTTGGATGGCTTGATGTCAGAGGATGGGTCGTCGTCGATGACTTCGACTTTCTCATCGGCAGCCTTTTTGCCTTTTGTTCGGGTTTTAGGAGGTGCGGCCTTGGGCTTTGGTACAGCAGTGGGTTTGGCCATAAGTCCGGAGAATGCAAAATAAAAGGAATGTAGAGTACAGTCGCTCGTGCGCACTGGATTTGGAAAGAAAATAATGTAGAGTATTACATAATATGAGGCAGATCAAGGTACATGGCCCCAACCACCAGAATTAACCGAAGTTGGAATGTGAAGTTGGAGGAGAAAGTTGGAGCTAAAAGTTGGACATCCAGTCGGGCTCTTGTGCTCGACTTGACATCCAACTCCGATTTTTCGCTCCAACTTTTGTTCCAACTTTTGTTCCAACTTCTTGAAAGTTGGAACAAAAGTTGGAGCAAAAGTTGGGCTCAAAATTTTAATTCTGAAACCCCCTATTGTTTTCGCATTTCTTAGCTTAGTCTCAGCATAAAAATTAATGTAGAACAGGGGAGACCCCCGCGGACCCCCCTGGTGCTCGCTGCTTGGCCCACTGCATGGAGCATCCGCTCGCCGCGGAGCCCCACTGCATGGTGCTGAGCAGGGCGAGGTCTGAATCTACTTGATGCGTAACGTATTCCAAGTCCCATTCTTGATTGCTGAACCTTTAGGTTTGGCTACTTACATGTGTGGAGGAGATTGATTCTGTGCAACTTTGCTACAAGTACAAACAAGAAATCTGTCGTCTACAATCAGTCATCACAAGGAAAAAGCTCTTTGGAGTAACATGTTCTATGGGAAATGTGCGGATTTTTAGCTCCCAGTGTTCTTTTCTCTACCCACTGAATCAAGCAACATGTTTCTGTTATACAATTTGTTCCCTTCCAAATTCCGCCTTATCCATTGCTGTTTTGTCATCAGTTCATGTTACTGATGTTGTGTTTTCGGAATGTCGACCTCCGACTCGCGTATTTATTACCGATTGCCGAATATCAGCATGCTTACCTGATTCCGGCTCTGATTGCAAGTTTGGCATACCTGGCTCTACTTGAAATCCAAAACATAAATTCGAGTTACAAAGAGCAGAGTTTTGGTGGAGTCAGCAGATGAGCTGACACTGGAAACAAACTACTTACAGATAGGCAGCCTGACATGTAGCTCAAAACCTAAGTCTTGGACACATGTTCATATAAGGCTTGAAAAAATATTATATGCTGCTGCTAGCTAGACAGATTTACAATTTTCAAGTGCATCCACGGTTTTCTCCGTGGTCGTGTGTTGAGAAACTACGACACCATGATCACCTTGTTTGGTGAGCAACAACAAGACGTGCCTTCGCTTCGCTCCGGCAGAAGTGAAGACCGCGGCGTGTTTGAAGGCAACCAACCGTCGTTTTGAAATACTGTACCATAGGCTCAACGATTTCGATATACGAAGGACCTATGCTCAGTGAAAGCAGTGTTCCAAAGAAAAATTATTCATTTACTCGAGGTATTTACATACAAAGATCTGTGCGATAAATCAGATTTGATTGTGATGTGCAACCAATCTTTTTTCGTCGGCCGCAATAGGGTTAGCATGCGGCGGGTGGAAATATGGCTGGCGGCAAAGATCAGTGAGTGAATGCAGATCAACTGGAAAAGAAGTACGTACCGTTCCATAAAATAATAACAGTCGGGGAAACAGAGTGAAACCTGACTGGACAGCGTCAGAAATCATCTGTGGCGACACGTACCAGAAAGTGGATGAAGGCCGTTAAGTGGAAAACACTATCAACCCGCCGATACGTTAGCACTGAGTGGGAATAATATTGAACCAATTTCCGCTCACTTCGCTCATGGGACTGCAATGTAAAATTGCGGGCTAAGAGTAGAAAGGTCGTGCGATGTAAACAGAACACGTCGCATCTATGAGGCTATTTAAAATAGGCTAGTATCGGCCTGGTAGAGTAAAGAAACATACGACACCTGCAGACGGGGACTCCATCACTCGCGGAACTAATTGGAGGTCCTTGAATACGTCCAAAATGCTCTCGGATCTGGATGGAGTGGAACGTCAGCAGCGGAACGGACACCCTAATGACCGAAACTCCATACAAATATGTCGGTATCAAACATGATCCTCGGAGGCACCACCCGCGCCGGGGTAGATAATGCTGCGACGTCAGCGATATGATCAGAAACGTCGTGGCGAGAGGGAAAACAAATCAAACGAATAGAAGTTGCTAATGTCCGGAGACATGTCTACATGGGATGCAGGGCCGTTTGCTGGTAGACAGTTAAACAGTATGAAGATCAAAATGTAAGCTTAGACCGTGCACAATCGAGATGACTCGCCAGGAATGCCACCAGAAGTCGATCACCGCTGTGAATAGCACCTACAGGTCAGTGTAAATGCGGCGTCGGATGGCAGGAGCATGACCTACCTAATGGCATCATCTGGCGTGTCACTTGTCCCACAAATGGAGTCAGCAATAGAAGGAGAAAGTAGGAAGAAAGGGATCTTACTTGATTTATGTGCAACGTTGTGAGGTCGAAGAATACATTGCGGTATACGGATTGAGTAACGTAGGTTCCTACAAAGAGAGGGAGTTAGTCGATAAAATGACGTGGCGAGGAGGCAGTAGGAGAAAACGAACGTGCAAGGTAGATGCTTGAGGAATCAAAGATAAAACAGTGCACAAACTTAATGGAGTTTCAGAGGGCCAACGCAGAGAATAACATGAGAAGAGCATACCAGCATGAACTGGACAAAAGACCCAGGAATATCCGAAAGACGGGAAAGCAAACCACCAGAACAGAATCCTCGCAGACGGTGTTAAAGGATGTTAAGATCGTCGTGTATGAACTGAATCTCGAGATGAGTATTGTACTCGGAATCGGAGTCGAAGGCTAGTGTACCGAGAACATGAAGCGTTCTTACTGTAAATGTCTGCCAATGGCAACAACAAAAGATATCTTCACCTGTTACTTTGGACGGCTGGATGGTCGTCCTGATCTCATGATGGCTGACGGGAGAAGAGAGGTTAGTTTATAGTCGCAACAACTGAGAAATAATGGACGAACGGGAAGATTAGTTTCCGGGAGGTGGGGGGGGAGGGAAGACAGGGCAATACGAGAGAGCGTCCCTTATGAACGGGTATTGAGCGGTCGATCGGCGAGGTCCAAAATAAATTGACGCCCATCGATACTTGATAATCGGTGATGCCCGAAAAAATTCGACAAAAAGGGCTTAGACGCAACCGAATGGAACAGGTTGGAACCGATGGATGGAAGGGAGAAAGAAAGGTGCAAAATAGGAGGGAAACAAACACTCACAGTCTGACTCAGAGCGTCTGCTAAATTGGAGGACGTCTTGGAGGGGGTGAAAAAAAGAGATTGTGGAAGAGGCCCTCGTCATGTACGGAAATTGAGCGGTTGATCGGATAGGTTAAAAATAATGGTGTGGAGCGTCCAAATCCCTGGATCGAAGGTACTTCTAATGCACCTGCTAGCTTCGAGACCCCAGAAATAATCAGAAATGGAATGGACATACGGGAGCTGCCGGGCGGGAGTGGGAGAAAGAAGAATGTAAACATGCGCACATAAAATCAGGGCATCTGCTTAAGATACGAGTAAAGTAATAATACGAGTAATAATAATAATAATTTGGGAAGACGCGTCATACCACAGCCTAAACTTAAAGTCAGAGCCTCGAGGCCGCTTTCTTCCATTGCAAAATTCAACTGGGAATGAGAAAGCCGGCAGGAAAAAAAAATGAAAGCAACACGCCATGCAGTTCGGCATGCACTTCAGAGCTTGTTACTGGTTCTGCGAGGTTGACTGAAGGGCGGAATAAAAATAAAAGATGAATCTGATACTAATCTGAGAAGTTCGGGAATTCGCGAGCGCCCAGTGGCGTGTGAAGAACAAACATGTACATCGTGATACGAGGCATCTGCTTAATATACGAGGTATATTCATTCTCTATTTCTTTCTATGTTTCCAATGCCATGTACCAGTCTGGAGCCATCAGCAGTTGTGCTCCGGTGCGGATCCATTGGATGCCGTGCCCTTCATAAAAAGGGTACAGAGCCATTAGAAGTCCCTCAGTCTTACTCTATTGTGTGCGACTGAGGGTATGTTGGCATTCTATATACTCCTCTATCTTATACTTACATGTCCTGTAGACCTATGACTTACTGTACGTCGTCTACAGGTAAATAAGAGTCTTACTCTACTGTGTGTGACTGAGGACCTATGACTTACTGTATGTCATCTACAGATTTGCAGTCAGACTGCATACAGTGCCTTGGTCTAATAATCAGTTGCGAACACACACAAGAAACCACAGGCTCAACCCATACCATTCTCATTCCTCACAAAATCTGAATTATTCCGATGACATCGACAACATCTATCCCCATCCTCCCCATTGGGAAGTAGCTGGACGATGTCAACTGGGGCTCATGGAAAGACATTGTCCTCAGCATCCTCTGTGGGTGCAGCCTTGACAACTATCCCCTTGGCACCATCCAACCCACAATTGCGGTGACTTTCCCCAGTCTCTACAGCACCCAAACAACTGTCATTAACTCTTGCACCCCGTCGGCTGAAGAGTATGACCTCCGTGATGCTATTGCCAGTGCCATAATTTACCAGAACATCCTTGATCCCACAGCCCATGGGATTAATGTGACAGACACTAGCTGTGGAATGGGATGCACTCAATGCAAAGTTCAATTGCACATTTGAGGTCTTGAAGAGTAATGCATTGGAGAAGTTGCGGGCAGTGAAGCTTGCAAATGGCTGGGGCCTGCCTGCCCACCTTGAGAACCTCACCAAGCTGCACACTGACACTAACCGTATTGGGTGTCATGTCGGGGACAGTGATATGGTCTCCATCATCCTGCAATCACTCCCTCCTGTCATGACCTTTGTCAGCGACGTCACATCGAATCTCTTGACATATTGGGGCATTGTCTACAAGAAGGAGGTGGAGGCAGACATCAAAAACAGCGCTGTCATGAATGCGCTCACTGTGAGTATCTTGAGCAGGGTTACCTGCAACAACTGTGGCATCAAAGGTCATACAGACCTGGCATGCTGGGTGATACATGGTGGAAAAGAGGGCCAGGCTCCAAAATGGTGGCGTGCACCAAAGGGCAAAGAGCCACATCAGTCATTTATTGATGCTGCCAGGGTTGCGAGGGCTGCAAAGGTTGCCAAATTCACAGCTGCAACTACCACCAGTACCCAGCACCCAGCACCGGCTCTCCTGGCCGCTAATCCGACTGCTGCATTCACCTCTCCCATGCCTGTCTACACCCTCAGCAACTTCATATCCAGTGACAATGCCGACGAGGGTGTGCCACCCTTCACCTTATCATCGGTTATGGATGATAACACGTTTCCCTAGGTTCGGATGTGGAGAATCATCTCCTCCCATTCTAAATAGACATGAAACTTGTATCATAGCCGATGTAGGAGATCCCCCCTCAATATATGCCACCGACGTTAATCCCGAACAAGCACATGTGATGACATTTCTGGATAGTGGTGCTTCAGAGAACTGTGTGGTTAACTGTGCATGGTTTACAACATACAAGAAGCTCTTCCTCGAGGGTTCGACTGCAGTGAAGTCCAGAGGAAAGTTTGCAGTCAAGGGAAAGGGTATTGCGGAGTTTGATGTTTGGTTGGCCAATGGATCAGTTCGCAGGATCCTTGTCAAAGCACTGCATACCCCGGGATTTGCGATGAATCTGATCTCCATCCCCACACTTGATACACGGGGTTTCCAGGGAACGTGGGGGGGCAGTCGGCTATCGGTTGTGAGCTGGGATGGGACAGAAATCGTCGACGGCCTGCTCATGAAGGAGATTGGCTGGAGAAGACTTTACCAGGTGGATGTGGTTGACAAAAAAGATGGTGGGCGAGGTGTTGTCGCAGCCGTGGCTGGTTGCGACCGAAACCAGCCCACTGATCTCGAGACATGGCATCAATGGATGGGACATACGGATGTCTGCATCATAAAGCGCATGGCTGACAAGGGGCTGGTAGATAGCCTGACACTTGTCAATAGAAGGCTAAGAGGGATGTGCAAAGACTGCATTCTCGGAAAGCACGACAAGATGCCATTCAATGATGAGGTTGTGCACGAGACAAAGCCGCTCGAACGAGTACACCTCGATTTATGGGGGAAGGCCAGGACACCGAGCTGGTCAGGAGCTGTTTACATGATGCTGGTATCTGATGGTGGAACATCAATGAAGTTTCCACTCTTCCTCAACAACAAGACAGCTGCGAAAACTCTGGCTGTGTTCGAAACATGGGTGACAGAGGCAGAATTACAGACGGGGGAGTGGGTGCTATGCGTGCGATTTGATTTGGGGAAAGAGTTCAACAACGAGTTGTTTTTGGGTTACTGCACAAGATGGGGGATTCGTGTCGAGAAAATCCCTAAAGACTCCTCATCAGCAAATGGACACATTGAGCGGGGAAACTGTACCATGATCAAAGGGACCCGTACTCAGCTCATTGACAGCGGCCTGGACCACCGCTTTTGGGCTGAGTCCGCAATGGAACACTGTTCCGTGCGTGGATTCATCCCATCCACTCGACACCCCAACACCATTCCCTGGGTTGCATGGTTTCAAAAGAAAAACATGAAGGGGGACCCAATCAAGCTAAATGTATCACACCTGTGTGTGTGGGGAGTACCTGCTGGGTCAAAGACTTGGACGACTGCCAAGGGAAGCTGGGGAAGCAGAGCTGGAAGGGGAAGATGGTGGGCTATATGGGCCGTCGGGGTTACCGCATCTTTGACCCTGCCCGAGTCCGAGTCTTTGAGGTGTGAAATGTCATCTTTGAAGAGACCATGCCCCACCGGACACAAATCGACGTCGCCAATGACGACATACTACTACATGATCCAACATCCTTCGACGAAGCACTGCACCCAGGATCACCAGATCGGCCCCCACCTCCTGTTCAAACTCTGGTGGTTTCTGCTTCACCTGTAAAGATCATTCAGGCTCCACCACCTCTCCCTCCACGATCCACACATGTCCCGAAACCGTCTGAGGTGATGTTGAGGGCTCAGATGTTGGAGCATGCAGTGGAGCAGGGCTGTCTTGCTGGTGAGGACTGGGCAATGGATGATGACCACCCCACAGTAAATGCAGTGGACGTTGATTGGGATGGTTTTGACACGCAGCTCTTGCTATCTCCCTGGGCATTTGCCAGCGCAATCAAGGGTGGTAGATTGGAGGCAATACCACGTTCCTATCACGAGGTGATGCGTGAGCCGGAAAAATGGTTGCCTGCAATGAAAGCAGAGATTGATCAGCTGGAGAAGCAGGGAGTGTGGAAACTTGTCGACTTGCCACAGGGGGAACGTGCCATCAATGGCATGTGGGCATATGATGTGAAAATTGATGGGGCCAGTGAGTTGCTGAAGTGCAAGGGGAGGTATGTGGCACAAGGTGATGAGATGGTGGAAGGGAAAGACTTTGAAGTGAAGTGGGCCATGGTGGCACAGATGGAGTCTGTAAGAATGGTGTTTGCGGTGGCAGCAGTTGAGAGGCTATATGTTTGCCAGTGGGACTTCTCGGGTGCATACCTAAATGGCGAGATGGACAGGCCCGTCTACATGAAGCAGCTGACTGGTTTCGCAAAGCAGGGGGAGGAACACAAGGTCTGCTTGCTTTTGCGTCCAATTTATGGGCTGGTTCAAGCGGGCCACATCTGGTACAAGCTGCTGGCAAAGGGATACAGCGACTTGGGGTATAAAGAGACCCTGGCAGACCCATGTGTTAGAACACAGAAACAGAACGGGGTTTACACAATCACCACCACACACACAGACAATGTCCTCAGAGTGTCATCATCGGAGGCTGAAAGCAGGAGAGTGGTGGATGAGTTTGCTGCAAAGTGGGACTTGAAGGAGGTAGATGTCGAGTTGTTGTTGGGGTTGACCGTCGAGAAATTGAGCAATGGATCAATCTCTATTAACCAAACACAGTATTTCCTCAAGGTCCTTGATCACTTTGGATTTGCAGATCTCCCTCCGCTCTTTACACCGCTTCCACCCAGATACCAGATTCATGCTACGACTACCCTGCTTTCCCCAGAAGATGCCTCATTCATGCACAACAAACCATTCCAACCCATCCTTGGCACAATAGTCTGGGGGAGCAGCGGTACTCGGCCTGATCTGTTGTATGCATGCTGCACCCTCAGCCATGTTCAATCCAATCCTTCTCCAGAACACTGGCTACTTCTCATCGTTGTGTTGTGATACATCAAAGGCACACTTGACTATGGCATAAAATATTTGCTGCCAGCAGAAACCAACACTGCTCCTGGATCAGGTTTCAAGCCTGAGGCCTTTGTTGACTCAGACTGGGCTGGCTGCGTGGCTCAGGACATGTTTTCTTCATGGGAGGTGCCCCTGTATCATGGTCTTCAAAGCGGCAGGCCGTGGTAGCACTGTCATCCACAGAAGCAGAGTATATCTTGCTTGCATGTGGAGCACAGCAAGCCATGTGGATGAAGAATTGGCTTTCAGAGGTGTTTCTTCCACAGGAACTTCCCTTCCAGCTGCGTGGAGATAATCTGGGGTCTATCAGCTTGACAGAGACAACCAAGGGACATGGCCTGGCAAAGCACATAGAGATTTGATGGCATTTCATTCGTGAGCATGTCAAGCATGGCAAATTGCAGTTTCCTCAGTGGCGAGGAAGGAGAACGTTGCAGACATATTTACCAAGGCTCTTCCATGCGCTGCACATGAGAAATGTGTCTGTCATCTGGGGCCGGACTGGAAGCAGATGCAGGTTGCTCGCCAGGGGGAGTGTTGAGAAACTACGACACCATGATCACCTTGTTTGGCGAGCAACAATATTCATTCTCTATTTCTTGTTTCCAATGCCATGTACCGGTCTGGAGCCATCGGCAGTTGTGCTCCAGTGCAGATCCATTGGATGCCGTGCCCTTCATAAAAAGGGTACAGAGCCATTAGAAGTCCCTCAGTCTTACTCTATTGTGTGCGACTGAGGGTATGTTGGCATTCTATATACTCATCTATTTTGTACTTACATGTCCTGTAGACCAAAGACTTACTGTACATCGTCTACATCATGGTTTGCTGAGGCTTGCTGAGCTGCCGAGATCCGCTGCCAATCAGCTGTGTTGTGATCCTCCGCCGGCCTTTGAAGTTGCATTCAAGGTCAAAATGTGTATGGATAATAGTCAGATTGACAACAAATGCTTATTTAATCTTCTTGCCCAATTTCCGGAAAAGTATCATTTCAGTTTTCAAGCATTTCAGGTAACATTGATCAAGTAACCATCATGAAGCTTAGCCAGCCGTGGGCCATGTAGAAAATTTGAGGGATACCAGAGGCTACTTATATATACATACGAATTTCTGCTCCTTGTCACCTCTTCTCTCTTATATATTCTGAATCACAGCAGAGCAGCCTGATAATTTAATTATTGAATATTAATCGGATCAATAAGCTCCAACTCTGACTCGGCACTTCCCGTGGTTGTTGGAATCAAATGACAAGGCAGACTTTAAGACTTCCCTTTGTCCCTTATAGGGACCTCTGCAGGGATACACCCTTCCTTCCTTCCCTCCGGAGTCATATAAACGCCTTCAAAATCACAGCCATGAAGTATGTACCAAATACTGCTGCAAGACAATTTCTTCCGGGATTTGTGGAGTAATGGCTAGGATGCCAGGGATCTATCTATCTGGATGCCTCCTTAACAGTGAACAATGTCAACCATCCCGTTGCATGTGTGCAACCTCAGCCATGAGGCAGACTGAAGCAGCTACTGAAATTAATGATTATAAGAGGGGAGGAAGGAAGGAAGTGAAGGGCGCACACACCATCACCTGACTGCACGACGTTGAAGAAATCTGCCCGAAAGCGGCGTGCCAAGACTGCCGAGTGGGTCTCATACCCCGGCAGAGTAACAAGCCTCATGTAGGATTGAAGAACTCCAGGCAGGCTGCAAAAATAGTACATCTCCTCGCATCCGGATAAAATCAAGACTCGCAATGTGTTTGCAGCAGCCACATCTTCCAGGAGTTCCTGAGAGGTTTGAATATTCCCATCTTCCCCCCGTTGGTCGGCGATAATCACGTTAAGTGTTGAAAGTGCAGCTGAATAGAGGAGAAGTTGAACACTCTATTCGATAAATAGCTATCCTCAGTGACCATAGAAGTAAATAGGAACAAGTAGAAAAACGGATAGTACGGACGATAAAATGGACGGTGTCCTCAGGGCATGGCCGAGTGACGGATGGAATGGATTTAATGGTCTGGGAGACCGGTGTCCAGTGCACCGTGGCCGGGCTGACTCGATGTTTGTACTTCCAACACTCCCCCTCAAACTCGAGTCATGCCGAGTTTGCGAACTTGTTCCTCATGCTGGTCACGTGCCAATGGCTTGGTGAAAATATCGGCAAGGTTCTCCTCTGAGGCGCAGTGGTGAACAGATACCTCGTTAGAGGTGACAGCATCACGAATGAAATGATGTCGGATGTCAATATGTTTTGAGCGGGCATGATAGCCAGCATTAAACATAAAGTCAATGGCACCATGATTGTCAACAAAGATAGGAGTTGGTGTAGAAGGTGGGAGGTCAAGCTCGGTGAGTAGAGAGCGGAGCCACAGGTTTTCGCGTGCAGCATGTGAGAGTGCAATATATTCGGCTTCCATCGTTGACAATGCGATGGTGGCCTGCTTTTTCAATGACCATGTGATGGCTCCCCCTGCAAGTGTGGTGACATATCCAGAAATGGATTTTCTGTCATTGGTTGAGTTCCCCCAATCGGCATCAGTATAGAGGTGAGGCTCAGAAAAGTCGGCATGCATGGAGATAGTAGATTTGGGCTGTGCTGAGTATGTCTTACCAAGATTGGCTGTGCCGCATAGATAGCGATAGACGCGCTTCACAGTGGTGAGATGGGCTGGGCCAGGGTTAGAGCTGAATTGGGACAGTGTTTGGACGGCATAGGCAATGTCAGGCCGTGTGGTGATGGCAGCGTACATGAGGCCACCAACCATAGACTGATAGATGAGTTTGACCTCTGGATGGATCTCGGTCTCAGGAAGTTTCCCAAGTTTGACATTTGGATCCATAGGAGTCGAAACAGGGTTAGCAGCATCCATGCCATGCTGTACAAGGATTTTTTGGATGTAATGGGATTGGGTGATGGTGATGGTACTACGATCACGGTCACGGTGGATTTCCATGCCCAGTAGCTGCTTTGCATCGCCAAGACGTGTGATCTGGAATGACGATTCAAGTTCATCTTCTGTCTGTGTGATGAGTTTGGCAGTTGTTGCATAAATAGACATGTCATCAACATGCACTGCAACTACTGTGATGTCAGCACTGTTGCGTCGAACATAAACACAACGATCAGCGAGAAGACGCTGGAACCCAAATTTTTTAAAGTGGGCATCAAGGGTCTCATTCCAAATGCGACCAGATTGTTTGAGCCCATATAAAGTCTTGTGAAGACGCAAAACACGGGAAGTGCCATCGGAAAAACCCTCTGGCTGCATCATATAGATCTCTTCTGAGTTCACCATTAAGGTATGCTCCCTTGACATCCACAGTGTGCATCTCGAGGCTATAACATGCTGTGGGTGCAAGAATGCTATTCGTTTCACTACGAACCACCGGAGATGAGACCTGGTCCGGGTTATAGTCCGTCCCGGGGATCTCAGTGTTGCCCAAAATGACGAGGCGAGCCTTGCGGCATGCGAGGTTGCCTCTTTCGTCCATCTTATTCTGATAAACCCATTTATTTCCCAGTGGTTTGCGTCCCTCTGGAAGCGGGGTGAGCGAGAACGTGCCAAGCTCTTCAAGCTGGTCAAGTTCATCAATCATTGCCTGGTGCCAATCATCGGCATGCAGGTGCTGAGTGGCTTGGCAGTAAGTGCTCGGTTCGATGTCCACAGCCATATTGGCCATGTCGTTATCGGGTGCACGATGGTGCCATGAATCTGGACAGCTCGGGGATTGATTGGTGAGATTAAAGAGATCGCGGAAATAAGAGTCAGCATTGTAAATTTTAGGTCCTTTGGTGGCTAAACAGGGTTCCCGCTGCTCGCGGGGCGGCATCTGGAGAATTTTGCGTGCCTTGGGCTGAGGCACAGGCTTGGCAGGTGGCTCTGCAGGTGCTGAGGCATTTTCAGCCCCATCATCAGCTGGTGCAGTTTGATTCTGCAGGGGTAGAGGTGTGGATATTGTTGGTGACGTGTTTGTACTCAATTCTGGCTTGCCACCTGACTTCCTCTCCCCCTCGAGCTTAATCGACATGTTTGGGATGGCTGGTTGTGTGACATAGTTGCCAGTAGAGATCTGAAAGATGACATTGCGCGATGTGAGGACTTTACGTGTCCGTGGTGCGTGATAGCGCCAAGCACGAGACTCTTCCGAAATGCCAACAAAACAGTATGGCTTTGATTTCGGTGCGAATTTGGATTTAACCTGCCCCTGAGTTAATACCCAACATTCCGTACCAAACTCTTGTAAATTTGAGACGTCTGGTTTGACACCCCAAAATGCTTCGTGAGGTGTGATGTCGTGTCTAAGTGAGACAGTGGGTGATCGGTTAATGATGTAGGTGGCATACATGACCGCTTCAGGCCAGAAAAACTCAGGGAGGTGGTGGGCATTAAGCATGGCATGTGCGCGCTCCGCAATTGTGCGGTTAAGGTGTTCAGCTACACTGTTTTGCTGTGGTGAGTAGGGTGCTGTGACCTCAACCTGGATGCCCTTGGCACAGAGACGTGCACACAGTGCATTGGACGCGTATTCGCCACCGCCATCGAAATGGAAGACCTTGCAGCGTTTGCCAGTCTGTGTTTTGACAAAGGCAATGTAATCTTCAATTTCCTGGTCCGCATCGGATTTTTGCTTCATCATTGCGACATGCTTACGTCTTTTAGCACCATCTGTGAATGAGATGAAATAGCGCTTGCCACGTATGCCCTTTGTCCGTGCCGGTCCCCATACATCAGTGAATGTCATGTCACCGATTTCGTGATATTCACGGGAGGCTTGTTTGGGAAATGGTTCAACGTGGTGTTTCGCAGCAATACAACTCATGCACTGCTCTGGCATCTCGGAGTCTGGCGCGATTTTCATCCCTGTGACCATGTTCTTTTCGGCGAGCTGTTTAACGGCTGCAGGGTTGAGATGCCCGAAGATCCGGTGCCATGCATCAAGTGTGTTGTGGCAAATGTAAGGGAGGTGGATTTGGAATCCGACTGGCTGGCTGTGACGGGCTTGACGTTGCCAAGTGCGTAGACATCGCCAATGTTTTGGCAGTGCACTAATTTGGCTCCCCCTTTGGTCGTGATTACTGCATCAAGGGAGTTTCGGGGAAATTCAACCTGGAGGCCAGCACGATGGAGTTTTCCCAGGGAGATGAGATTGTGTGGGGATGAGGGAAGATGAAGGACGCGATGGAGAGTGATCGTGGTAACTTTGGAATTAATGGTGAACTGAAGTTGTGCTGATCCATAGCCCTCGGCTGGTTTAGAACCTATGCCGATAATTCTGTGATCATCTAGCGGAGTGTACGAGGCAAAAATAGCCTTATCATTGGTTATGTGGGTACTTGCCACACTATCCAATAACCACGAATCCTTTGTTAATCCACGGCGCTCCATGGCCACGAAAATAATGTCTTCCTCATGCTTTTCCTCGGCTACATGAGCCTTTGATGATCCACCACGATTACCATGACCGCGCGATTTTTTGTTGCGCTGATAGCAGTTATAGTTCTGCTGGTTTTGGTGCTCCCCATAAGTTTTCAGGTAGGGGACAGACAAGTGCGGTTGCCCCATGTGATCGATTAGCCTTATTGGGAAGATTGTTATATTTTCACTGAAATGAACCTGTTCTCAGACTATATTAAAAAATCTGGCTCCACAGTTCTGTGTGAATGTATCATAAGATAGCTTCCAAATATTTTGAGGAATTTTGGTTGAGAACTGGAGGACTAGTTCCAAAATGATCAGACATTGATGGCCTTCTCTGTCCACATCAATCGCGTTGCCTGCCCACTTCAATTTGGGAACTCGTCCCCCACTTATCAACTGAAATTCCTCAAAATATTTGGGAGTTATCTTATGATACATTCACACAGAACTGTGGAGCCAGATTTTTTAATATAGTCTGAGAACAGGTTCATTTCAGTGAAAATATAACAATCTTCCCAATAAGGCTAATCGATCACGTGGGGCAACCGCACTTGTCTGTCCCCTACCTTCCCATTCTGCTTGTCACGGCAGTCGGCGACTCGATGGCCAGGGCGTCCGCAATGGAAGCATGCACCCTCACGGTGATTGCTGCTGGAGCTTCCGCTGTGGGCTGGTAGAGCGGTATCATCGGAATCGGGCTTGGCACCTGGACGATTTGCCTGTTGGAGGATGCGGGCAATAATGTCGTCTGATGTTTGAATACTTGCCAAGTCAATACCGCCAACCCAGGTGTCCCACGAGTCTGGCAAGGACGTGAGAATTGTAATGGCAAATTCCACTTCACTGATTGTGGTGCCATATTCCTCCAGTGCGCCCTTGACGTCTGTGAGCTTCCGAATATGCTCCTCGACGTTTTCTCCTTCTTCACAAGCCATGCGGAAGATCTGCCGGCGGAGTCAAATGACGTTGATTGCTCCCTTGGGTTGATAAACACTCTGGAGCTTATTCCATGCTTCGACACCAGTGGTGGCCCGTTGGATGTAGGCCATAGGTCCCTGTGCAACACGCAGCCAAATGACAGTGAGTGCCTTGCGCTGCTTTCTCTCCCATTCCATCAGTGCTGCTATAGCGGCCGTGTCGGTTTGGTTGGGAACAATGGGTTTCTCACAGTGTGATCCGGTGATGTACTCATCGTAGTCAAGCTCTGTGAGAATGTCCATAATTTTGGTAGCCCATGTTGGGTAGCCTTGGGCGCCCTCGAGCGGTTTGATGCGGTATGCATTAGAGCTTTCCGACATCTTTCGCGAGTGTGGCGCAATTACTGGTTGGAGTGAGAAGGCAAGGGAAAGTGTGTTGAATGGAGTGATTCACAGGCGGGCAGGGCCCATAACCTGTTGAAAGTGCAGCAGAATAGAGGAGAAGTTGAACACTCAATTCGATAAATAGCTATGAAGAAACTACAGGTTTTTATACCTCCTCGGTGACCATAGAAGTAAATAGGAACAAGTAGAAAAACGGATCGTACAGACGATAAAATGGACGGTGTCCTCGGGGCATGGCCGAGTGACGGATGGAATGGATTTAACGGTCCGGGAGACCGGTGTCCAGTGCACCGTGGCCGGGCTGACTTGATGTTTGTACTTCCAACATTAAGCTCAGGTCTTGTAACCCATCTGGCTCTGTGCACCTACAGCAGTACAAACATCAATGAGTTGAGCAGGCAGAGCCACTGATGGCATAATACATCATATGCTGAGGCTGGGGTACGTTTCTGCACGTCTTTTGCAAGCTCGAGTTCCAAGACAAACCTGGGTTGATAAGAATGATTAGGGAGAGGAGCATAATCAGTTTTCCAACACGCACGTGTGCCTTGCAAGAAAGTCCGTGCCTCTCAGCATAGGATCTGCACTGAATGCTGCTTAATGCATGATTGAATCACCCCAAATACTAGTCCACACCTTAAACATCTGTGAATTTGATGCAAGGAGGGCGGCGTAGGAAACACAATTGGTTCTGTGTCCTTGCCAGTCTGCCCTCTGACACGAGGCATTGCAGAAGAGGACACTGCGGCAGCGAGAGCAGCGTGACTCGGCACCCCCCTTCTTGCAGGTTTCACAGGAAGGTGAGTTTGGTGGGATCCGAATGTCCTCAGGGCTGATGAGGCCTAGTGGCATCATGGTGAGAAAAACTAGCAGCACTACAGGAAGACTATGGTGCGTTGGAGGCCGTGTCAGGCCGCATCCACCGTCGCCAGGTGCTAATCGCGGCAGGCAGCAGTCCTACACGCTGTCTAAGTGGGCGTGCGTGGAGTCCCACTCTCTAGTCGATCAGGGTCCGCAGGCATGCCCGCATCGCTCGCACATGCGGGCGGAAGTCGATACGGTGGCCGTGGGGCCGAAGTCACAGGTGCAGGCGAAGGTGAACTTGATGGGTAACAAAGGCGACGCGGCAGCCGAGATGGAGACGGAGGCGATCGGTACGCGCGCGCGTCAATGTGGGCGGTGGTGTCTGCGCGGCGTAAGATGGTCACATCGGCAAGACGCTCAGGACATGAAAACAACAAAAGGAAGATGGCGGCGTCATGCGTGCTGGCTCGCGACAGGTGCGCCCGCCTCGACGTGCCCGGCGCGCCAGCGAGCGGGGAGGGGAGATGCGCACGTTGGGGAATGGCCGTAGCCGACCTGGGTTAAGCCGGAGCACTGTGCGCGGCGTCAGGTCCGCGGACCGCGCTGCAGCCGAAACCACACAAAAAAGTCTCACTTCTACTTGATGCGCATGTCACAGTAGTGTTGCCGCGACTCGAAAAGTCGAGTCACGACTTCATAAGTCGACTTAAAATGGCCATCGACTCGACTCGACTCGACTTGGGTTGACTTAAGTCACTCGAAGTCGACTTGAGTCGACTCAAGTCGGTGAAGTCGGGAGTTTTTTGGCATATTTCCAATTTAGTGAGAATAGAATAGTGAGGCATTCATATTGGGTATAACTAGACAGTGGGAGTGTAAGGGTACTTCATATAACTAGACAAGACTTGCCGTTGCTTCATTCCGGCGCATGCTTTTGATGTAGCTTATTTCGAATGACTTCTACAATGCACCAAGACATAAATTCAGGCCAACATGAAGTTTTGATATATAGTAAGGGTAATATAACTGCAATGTATCTGTGAATGGACCGAAGAAATGGACTTTGTCTCGCCAGACGTGTACGCCGCCTGCTAAATCGAAATCACACATAGGTGAGTAAGATGGTATTAGTGAATGCGGCTGAATTGCCACTGTAAAGCCACTGGTGCAGACAATCTAGAGCTCATCTACGCAGATCCCACTCCAAAGCAAGTGACCAAGAAGGTGTGAGACGGCCAAGAAAAACCATTGATGAATCAATCATTGCTGTGAGTGGTAAATAAAATGCGGGGGAAAGCTTACGCACTGTGAAAAGGCTGCCTATCCATCGAATTTCTGGATCTGACCAAAGCAGTCGAATATGCGGCACGAGCAGTCCACTAGCTCGGAGGGTGGGAAAAAGGTGAACGCAGACACAGCGTTTCCATTCTAAGAACTTAAGTCATCGGAACACCCTAGAGCAGGTTGTTCAGAGCGATACATCATAAGAGCATGACACAGCGAAAAATCTATCAACTATGCGCTGAAAACTATGCATTTCAAAAGGCTTACTTGAAATCCAGTGTAATAGCGGTCACCGGTGCGAGAGACAGATTTCAATAGCTTCAAGGTAAGGCTAGAGTTTTAACGGAAATTTGGACATGACATCGTATTGAGGTTCATGGGGACACAATACGTCATGTGAAGCGTTGGCGGCGGTGATGCTGGCGCATCAAGACAGCGTCAGTTTCATTGAACGTATGTGAAAATACGGAGGAACTCATCAAAACACGCGTGTGTCGTTCGCGAGATTGTGAAAATTCGGAACGGAATTTCGGGTGCAACCAGACACATACTGCGGCATAGTCAGCAAGCTCATATGCGAAAGAGCCAGCAGGAAATGTACCAGCAAAGGAACACAAAACGCAAATCAAATCCTGCGTACGAAGCATAGCGCAGCCGGGCTTAGTCCGTGTCAAAGTTCACAGGCTGACGGAAAGGTGTTTAACATTAATGCAATGGAGGGCAGCACGCATATATAACACACCTTCAGCGTGCTCCCACTCACATTTCAAGTCCGAGGGTGTCCAATATGGGCTCGCAGAAGCGGTGCTTGGAGTTAAAGTTAAGGTAATTGACGCCCTGACCAACGAGAAGATAAAAACTATAAGTATAAAGCGTCATGGCACAGGTAGTGGGTAAAGATTACCAGAGCACATGAGGTGGTCCAAGGAAATACAAAGATCCAACAAAAGCTTGGGGTAATGCTTCGCAACACCGATGCATGGGAGTGCAACTTGATCGACAGAAAGACACAGCAGTTGTATTCATTCTTGATCCTTTCCAGGGTCTTGCAGAGGGCTTGATCAGATAGCCGTATGAGTTAAGAATGCTATTGCAATTGAAGCGGAGGGACGCTGAAGGATGGCACGACAACAATAGAAAAAAAAAAAGGTGCAGCACCTTGAGCGGGATTGAAATTGAGTCGCATGGGCCTTGGTCTTAATGTTCAGATTCGGTGATTGCAGAAGGACGGCCGTGGAACACCGCGTTGGTGGGAAGAAGCCGGGCGAGCCGATAACACAGAGCTGCGGCAAATATTAGATCGGGCTTACTTTTTTGAGGATGTATCCAGAGAGTTGGTTACCAGACAGCCAGACGATGTGTGCGTGTGCTGGGGATGGGGCAGAGCAACAGACCATCTAGAAAAGCAGAAAATGCCTTGACTGAAATAACACACATTTAACTTACCCTGTATTAATTCAGAATCCTGGATAGATAGAGTGTTACGTCCCTAGATCTTCTCTGGGACAAGCGGTAGATGTGGAACAGGGTTGGTGGGGATCCCGATTTTCTACCACATAGGGGCTCCTCCCAAAATGCCTGAAACTTTATATTTGACATTCTGACCTTCCCATTCACCGTTTTAATTTTTTACTTTCCATGGGGCCACGCGGTTGCTGAGATTTTATGCAACACCCAGAGGACATCAATATTTGATGATAGGTTCAACTTTAATTATTTCCGGTTAGAAACGTGCTCCTGTGTATATTTCTCTGTCTCTTGAGTCCTCTCAACTCCAGAATGCTCTTTATGAAAACAATCTTTGCTTTGCAGCACTCCCTCAAGGTTGATAGTTCAGATAGTGGTATATTGTTATGACTTCTAAGACTGTAACTCTGACATGGCAATATGTAGCTGCCAGTAGTTCAGGCTGTAAGCTATGGTGACCTACTTAGCTGATGCAGAGAGCTGTTGTAGCACCATAGCTCTATGGAGCACTGAGCTGACGCTATGAGAGCTACTGCTATTTCAGATATAGAACAAACCATTCAACTATTCTATTTCGTGGGGTTTTTTCCGATGTAACTTCAACATCAGCTTACAACTAGCTCCTGTAGCCAGCACTGTATCCATTTGTCTCCTCAAATAGGTCAAACTCAACCATTAATCGACTGCTTGAATTCAATTTGCAAGCCCAGTGTTTCACAGGGAATAACCCAGATCTTGACACACGGCAAAACTACTCACAGGCGCGCGCTTTCAACGAGCTCTTGATATCCATGGTACTGACAGTATGTACCTATATATTGATGCCGACTCAAGTGACTCAAGTCGACTCAAGTCGACTTGGGTTCAACTCCGAAGTCGGTTGGAGTCGTGCATGTGACTCGACTCGACTCGACTTGAGTCGACTTCGCCAAGTCGACTTGGCGGGCCGGAGTCGGAAGTCGCGGCAACACTACCGACGACTGACAAAGATCGTCCAGAGAAATGGAATCCTCTGGGTCGTGAGTCGGTCGGTTTGGGAAAACTTTATAGAGACCGTGGGCGTTGGGCTCTGTTTTAACCCATCTGGGCGGTGCATTATATGGAAGATTCCCAGGGACCCCAACCCGGGAGTCGGCGGATCGGGGGGGCTCATCTTGAATATATCGCGAGGGAAGCCGAACACGGCGATTAGGGCGACCACTTAGGCGAGGTGGTAGGGGACTGGGCTCCCGCGGAGGTTCGAAGAGCGGCTATTCAGACCAATCAATTTACAAAAGGATACATAGTGATTGCGCAAAAATTCACTTCTTCGGACGCAAAATTTTGGGCGGCTGCTGAAGCGGCGTTCGCCGCTTCCGTTTCAATTCTGACCCGTTCTTTGGCGGCAGCGGCGGCGGCGGCAGCCTGTAGGCGCTCCTTGCGCACAGGGCATTTATTCTGGTGGGTTCTGAGACCTCTTTCACTCCAGGATACTTTGCAAAATTGACAGATGACCATCGCCGCAAGAATAAATAATATCGAAATGAAATGGAGCCCAATTCTAGTGTTGTGCTGGCTTGGCTTGGCCCAGAAACCATGGCTTCGGCTTGGCTTCGTCTGGCCTAGGCTTGGTAAATCTTAAGCCAAAGCCAAAGCCAGGATCAAGCCAAGCCAGACCAAAGCCACTGGCTTGAGCCATGGCTTGCGGAGCAAAATATTACAGGCAATTTCGGACCTTCTGGAGCTATTGTGAGTCCAGTTTGACTGATAGGTCATTGCGAAAACATTGAAAAAGACAAGAGAAATGAATTTACAGGCTCGAGTCATGGATTTCAACTTGCGCATTCCAAAGCAGTCGTTCCGATTTGGGCGGATAATTGCAACAATGTGTGGTTTGGACCAGAATTGATACTGGCGAGCTCAGAGTCAGTTTTTGGGCGATTTCAAAAAGTTTTGAACCAGTCTAGTGCCCAGATACACCTATAGACAGCACGTTCTTTGATACCAATTGAAGCCATGGCTTGACTGGCCTGGCTTGGCTTCGACAATCCCAAGCCAGAAGCCAGAGCCAGGTGAAGCCAGGTGAAGCCAGCAAGATGGCTTGGCCTGGCTTGTCGAAACCATGGCTTGGCTTGGCTGGCTTCTGGCTTGAAGCCAGGGCCAGCACAACACTACCCAATTCTCATCAAGATATCTGCTGCTGAATGACGACGAGACTCGCAGAGAAGAGCAAAAGTTTGGAGGACACGATGGTGAAGGCAGGATTTGAGTTACGGCCAGAAATTTGCCGGATTGAGAAGAGAAAGCCCAAGGGCTGGGTGGAGCTTGAAAACCCCTCGGGAGCGCGGTCAAGTGCTGGGATACGCTGGCAAGGGGATACGAGGCCTTGACGCGACCGGGCAAGACGCGTCGAAGACCTTGTGACGCCTTGATTGGGCTTGTCAAAGTCACGAGCTCTTTCCAGTTTCGGACACTTTTGGTGATGTGACTTCGGCTCCTTGCCAGTTCCTGCGTGTAGGCTTCTGTGTCAATTATCGGCAGGGATATCAAACAAGTGTGAGGATTATCACATCCTGCGCTGTAAAGTACGGCATCCACTGTGCGCTGTTACACAATTAACATCTAGTAGAAAAACAACAGCTGGTCAAAATGTAGTGTTCCTATTGAGTTCAGATGAGTGAATAGCCCGAGCACATCACGTGTTGCACAACTTTTGAATAGAACAGTGGTCGGTCAATCCCAGAATCCCGCCCGGCACTCATCACACTGGGGCACTCCCGTCTCAATTTGCTGCACTCTTTTACAGCGCGCATTGACACATGTTGCCCCAGCTCTCGTCTTGCTAACAATCTCACTCATAGAAGCCGCAGACCACGGAAGGAAAGCGCCAACCTACTTGGATATTGCACTGGCATCACCATCTCGCAATCCCTTCAATGTGGTCCGTGCCCAATAGAGTGTGAATTCAGTTCATTCATTCACTCCAATTCATCAGTTTCTTGCAAAAATGCATACCCTATGTGTGCCTAAGTAGTGCAGTTCCGCTGCAGGTGCGTCAATACGGGAACATCGCGCAGTTGCAAGTCATTGCCGCGATAATGGCACCTTCAGGGACTGGTTCCAAGGCCCACAAAACTGTTGGTGAATGCGGAAATACTTTTTGAACCGATCAGAGATGTCGTAGTTACAGTGTGAGTCATTCAATATATGTAGAAGTCATGGGGAAGATATTCTCTTATCGGCTTTAAACACTCCCTGAGGCCAAAAAAGTGCCTAAGGATGTGCGCTGTACCTGGCGCACCAGTTCTACGGGTTCCGTGCGACGGGTATCCGACCTGTTCCGTCGAGGGTTGGAAGAAAGAAAGAAAAAATCAAACTATCGAAATCCTCGCATATATCTGGCAAAGCTTTCTTTGGTCCTGAAATGGGCTCCCCGCGTATACCGCCAGCTGCCTCATAATGGCTTCTCCCCGAATGTTTGACATTCAATTACGATTTCTCGGTCATCCTACGGATCCGATCTTCAACTTGATTTGAACTCCTCCCTAGACGGGACTGCACACTAAAGAGGAACAGCCTTGATACTAGTCCCACTTTTCTCCTTGGTCTCCTTACTTTCGTGGAGTAACTTTCACAACACCCAGCCCGTTCCATCCGCCGCGACGGCCGTCCCGTCACCCGGTCCGTCCCCTCAAGAAGCTTTTAGACTACTTGACGGGCCACTGGGTGACGGTGCGTGCCCGTCACTCGTCAGTCAAAACGACGGCCGTGCCCCTGACGGGTACGGTGAAAAGCCCTGAAAGTCCCTAGAGCGCATTTACGTAACAACATGGTGAAGTGATTCAACATGCAGGAATACAGATTTCCACAGTTAACTATTTATCGTGACTGGCACCGCAGTCGCGGCATTTTCTCGTGGCCCAATTCCAACTGACTCCAGCCAATGTACTGATAGTTCCAAACCAAGAGCTCCAACAATGATCGTGTTCCTGGTGCATTCCGGCATATCCATAAGGAAGGTGATATTTATCTTCTCTAAGCATTCGTGCTCGACTTCAGCAACGGTCCGCGGGAGCCGGTCCGACTGCCGAGTGGTAATCTTAGAGCTCCGAGTCAGAAATAGAAGGTCTATCGTCCCTGAGACACACCCTCCATCGCGAGCATGTTGGCAAATATTGCCAGATCAATCTCCAAACATCACTCTCGAATGCCCCCCGCCGCGGGACATGTTGCGAAGGTGCTTCTACGGGCTAGATTAGGACATGGTGATATGAGATATATGCAATGAATATTCTAATACATACATGTCCTCGGATTCCAGGAAGACTTTACTGCACACAAGCTCATTGTAGAAATTCCCAACAACGAACGTCAGGCGACGTTGTCCATTTTTAATCCAGCCGCTTATCTCTCCCAATTGAGTGAGAGGAACATCATCCATCCTCCTGTGAAATATGTACAGACACATTTTGGCGCCGTTTACCAAATTGTGGGAGCCACAAGTATAAATTGAACCGTCGTTCGTGTTCCAGTCGAGAGGGCTTTCCCGGTTGAGGGTGATAATGTCCGGCGACATAATGGAGGGGTGATGCTGCCATAGGGGAAACTGCGGCCTTTATATACATCTTTGGGGTCCATTTTCCGGCTTGTCAATCCCGCGATTTTGAGGGGGGATACCAGAATCATGGACCGGGTCAAGAATTGATGGGGTTTTTATTTGGTGGGTGTATGTGGGTCCCTAAATTGAAGTTATCGGCAATTACCGAGTTTCAGAATAACATCATGCACGGTTTCCATGTTCCTAGTCCGACGTCGTGCGGAATCTAGTCCACGGCGCTGCATATCTTCCGAACCCCCAGCGCATGACCTACCTCAGCGCAAATCCCGCGGCGATGTCACAACGTCGTAGAATAGCGGACTTCAGAGTCATGCACTGGGGGAATGGCCTCCCCCAGGTCCCCTGATTCTACCATATACGCTGGTGCGGTGGTTTCCGCTGACTTTTCGCTGATGAGGGGCCTCTGCTCAAGTGATAATTAATTTTTGGCTCATTTTTTTTTTTTTTGCCTCCTACTGCACTTAACCACATGTGACATCCCGCAGAACGATGGCGGGGCCCCACTACCTGAACCTTCCGCATGCCGGGAAGTACCATTTCCACGTACCTTGGGAGGGTTTGACATGAAGCCTGCCAGAGATTGGTGCTTCTCCAGGAATAATGGTCAGGAGGACACGAGGAACCGACCGAAGGCTGGTGACGAGTGAGTGTCTGCCACAAATGTGGGGATTCAAGGAGCTTGGGCTTTCAATACTAATCATTCCACATTCACAATTACATTCGTAGCGAAGCACGAGTAGGTCTTCACAAGGGCAGTTTCGCAGGTTTAATCCAAGTACACGAGGGTCATTGAGTACTGGTACAGATATCTCTGCAAGGAATGAGTTCTCCTGTATAACATGCAAGGTTCGCCCAACTTCGCACCGGTCCCTGCCCCCTCAACGAGTACCGCTTCAAGGCCGGCTTCACTGACTCGCCAGCCTGCGATGCCTGCGGGGCGTCAACGGAGACTCGCGCGCACTTTATCCTCGAATGCCCAATGTGGGAGCCGTTCCGCCAACCCCCTCCATGCGGCGGCGAGGGCAATCGGCCTCTACGGTCCTCTGCACCTCTTCCCCCTACTATCGCACCCTAAGCTACTGAAACCGTTCGCGAAATTTATAGAAGCCACGCATCGTTTCGATTGATTCGGACCGGACCGGAGTGTGTTATCACACTTATAATTTCTCCTTTACCTTTCCCTCTCTCTCCCTTCTTTACATTAAATACTCTTAATCCTCTCGCAGAACACAACCTCATAGACCCACGCGCACCACTTAAACCATTGTACGATACCGAACATCGAACTTACGATACCGCCGAAACCTTATTACCACGCTTTTTTCCTTACTCTTTATTATGAAACCTAGATACTTACAAAACATAGAAAACCACCTCTTAGATACCTCATCGTACTTCTACTATAGCCCAGCCAGGCCACATGTAGAATAGAAAATGAATTCATCATCATCATCATCATCATCACGAGCATTTTGTTATAGTGTCTGTCCACGAGAGACTAGTTCTCCTGGTATTTTCACTCGAATTTCGTTCATGAGGGTTAACAGAGGTTTCTGGGTCTTTGGGCATGGATTTTTCGCTCTAGATTCACATTACAGTAGCTTTGCATCGGTCAACATCTATTCCGGAGAGTTAACGAGAATTCTTTGATTTTCTCCTACCCAACGTCACGGCCTGCGAATGCGGGCTGAGATGTATTCACCAGAGTTAACAGAAGTTCCCTCCTTTTGCCCCAATCAGTCAATCTTCAACATCGCCGCCTACGAGTCCGGGCTCATCTATCCCAAGAGTTAACAGAGGTGTTTGATTCTGCAGACAGTAGCCTTTCCTCATCACTTAACTCTGGATGCATGACCTACAAGTGTTGGCTGATCTATCCATTCACGAGAGTTAATGGAGGTTCCTTTGTTTTGAGTACTGTAGCCCTTCCTCAACACCGAACATCCCTAGAGTGCGGGCTGACCAGTTCATTGGATGAGGTACAACCAGAGTTGATTAAATGGAGGTTACGAGAACCCTTCATGTCCTCTTGCTTCGCTTCTTGACCGCTGACCTGAACGCGTCCTGAAATCAAAGCCTTCCGGAAATTGACATTCTTCCCGGACTCATGGTCAGAAGGACACGTCTCTGTCACACAAGGAACCAACCAAATGGGATTTAAGGACTCGGGTTTCAATACTCATGCTTCTCATTCCTATATTATCTGCGACTGCCTAGTCAGCCAAACTAGGTACTCGGCCACTTGCAAAATATGAGATGTCACTGTGCATATTTCCGCTTCCAGACATTTGTATGGTAGAATACAACTTGTGAGGATGTTGTATGTTGAGTTTGGACCCAAATTGATGCGGCTATCAAAAACTGTGGGACGTTTCCTGTCAAGGTGGCGGGTGTGAACATCATTTCTTATCTCCGGATAGCCCTCGCGCTCGGCTTTTGCTCCTTTCTCCACCAATACTTCACCAATTCGCAGGTTTGGGGCCTCGTTTTTATCACCGGATTCCGGTTAACGGATTCTATGCATAAGATTCCCGAGGAAACTTCCCCTTCACCTCACGGACTCGTCAAGGATATCTCAACCTGATTCTAGGTGGCGAAATCCGGCCACCCCTCTAGCGATCTATCCGTGTTTGATATGGGACTAAGGATTTGGCATATTAATTCTTCACATCTATCGCAGTATTCTCCCGCATTTATATGGCTTGTAGCTGCCCGAATTCCCCTTCATAGCCGGCCGCCACCTCAAACCCCAGAATTTCACTTGCATGGAAAGATGTATTTTTTTTTGGAGGGGTCATGGGTAGACAGGAGACGTCCTGTGGTCATGTTTGTGTCGAAGTACATCCTATTAAGTTCTTTTCACCCCCACTGGGGTCCTCGATAGGTTCTGTTCCTTGTAGGGCACAACATTCCCTCCGCACCATCCTCTCACCCACGCAGGTCGGCTTCAAGGGAAATTATTGTCGTCCTCCTATAGCTCATAGGTACACTTTGTGTGTATAGAGTCATACAGCGATATCCTTTGAGTCATTTGGGCTACAGCAGGGCGAAAGGAACCCATGGAAATGAGCGAAAGAGCTGGGTGACCGACTGGCCCGTCTATCGCCCCTTTGGGACTTCGCCAAAAAGAAAATTCAGTGAGGCATGGAATCGCCATTTAAATTCGTGAAAAATATCTGAGCTCACTATCAGAATGCACAACTTTAGTTTAGAGCCCATAAATCTATACCTACCAAGCTCCATGGGCATAGTCAAGCTAAATTATGCTAAGGTGGCCGAGTACCCGGTTTCTTATAATGATTTTATTCGTAGCGAAGCACGAGTTCCTGCTCGTAACTTTGAAATCAAGTCTGTCTTATCCGGCCTACATAAAATCTAAGGCACTTTTGACACTTTTTTTCGAAGGGTGTTATGCTATATGGAACAGCTTCATTCACAAGTACTTATCGCCAATCGGATAGGACCTTATAGCACCAGAGAGAGCCACCCTCTACAGTTATGCGCAACCCTCCGATGGCTATGCGCTCCGCACCGCGCCGACAGCGGCGGCATAGTGCCAATGGGAGTTATACCAACCTCATCTTATTACAGTCCAGCCTCTCCCACCTTTGGATATCGTTCATGGGTTCTTGTCATTCTGTTTTGCGAGCGGGAGCGGTCAGATATCCCCGGCCCGCATTTTTTGAGGGCTAATATTAAAAACAACGTATATTAACAATACTAAATAACCTGCCGTCACCAACCGCACTACTTGGTGAATTTTCATCGGACCTTATATCCGACGTCAGGCGCTGAATGATTGAATTTAAGGATATCTCACGATTAAGGACCATTCGGTACCGAGATTGAGGATCTCCGACTTTACAAGTGACACTCTGCTGAGGTGGCGTTCTGAATTGTTGATCTGAGATGCTATTCGGAAAGAACCGTACTAGGCACTCAATTTGCCGAGACAAGGAGTAGCGGAAATGTTCCTCTTGGCGCCTCGCTAAAGAGAGTCCATGCATACCAGTTGGTGTTGATCTACTTCAGAATAAACACGTGATAAACGGAGGGTCCTTGTGGCTCAACGACGATGGGAGAACTTGAGCTTGATTCAAAAGAACTCCAATGTGTCGACTTTGTGTACAGATGTACGGTTCAATTCTATACATACGTAACGCGTTACAAACTGAGCTGTACTGAACTTCATAGCTCATCATAGCTCGCCATACCCCACTATAGTACTCAGGATATTCCTATAGACACGCATAAAACCACATAGGCCCCCATAGCTGCCCTTTCGTCTAAAGGGCAACTTTTGGATTTTCCTGGTGTCCTGCCGTTGTCAATGATTCGATCGCATTGTAGAATGTGACAGCCCATCTCTGCGATGCTGTGCAGGCTCAGAGCGTGAAACATGGCTCTTGAGCTAGCTTGGAGCACACCGTAGTAATTTGACATCACTCTACACCTCGAGCTACAACCCTTCAACGATTGGTGGAGATCTTCCGGGCTTATTGTGGAAAAATGGGAATGGGAAACCCCGTATATTCAGTGAGAGCACAGTACAGTATTTATACTCCTCAGGAATACAATGAATAACTTGAACAATAACAAACCAGATAATGCTGAGTTTAAACTGCCTGACTCTGTAGACAATGGGTGGCGCATCAAACGCGTAGTTGCGACGCGTCTCGACGCGTTTCGAGGAGCACAGCTCTTTGGCAGTGCCTCGACGCGTCATCTACACGCGTCCTCCACGTTGTCCTTACGTGGCTTTGTCGGGCTGAATCCCAACACTTATTCTCGGCGATGAAGCGCGACCCCGTCGAATTATGTCGCGTTACATCATGATATCGGCAAATTCAACGCAGAGTTGTTTCGCATGGTGAGGATCGTTGATTTGTATACGCCCTCTGACATCCACAGCACAGATGTCTTTTGCGACCTATCATTTTCTACCAATTCTTCCTGCGCAGAAGCTATCTTGGCCTCAAAAACATTCGTCTCGGATATCGGGATTGGAAACCTTTCATCGAACAAAAGGTGATCTTGCTCGGCTAGTTCTGGTGGCGGGGGTGTCTACGAAAAGATGAAGTTCTATTCGCCGATTCTTGCGTCTTCTCTCTGGAGTTCGGGGATCTGTTGCGCCCTTAATCCGCACACTCCTGTGGTTCTCTTCCTAAATGGCATTCTTTCTGGGCGCTCGTACTCGCGGCGATGGCCCTGACTGGCACCCTGAAAAATACCTTTCTACTTCAATATTTGCGCCGGGAACTCATATACGGCGATCCGGGCAATGCACATTAACTCCAAAAGGTTCCACATATTCGGATGAACAGCGTCAATCCCGAGCAAAGCTTGTCTCTTGGACTCACAAGTCCCCCTGAGACTGTCCACATACTGAAGCCTCCATTACCTGCCAGAGTGCGCCTGTTCGCCTCTCCTTGTCTCTAGGTCACAAGATCAGCATTCAATAACGACAACCATCGAGGGCTCCAAAGACGCCAGCGAACTTCCCTGCCTTCAATCACCGGAATAACTGGTCGGGTATTCTTACGAAAAAAAGCTAGTTAAACTGTTGCGCACGGCGCGCAGTTTCACTAAGATGGAAAGAGTGTGGCTAGTCTTGGCGGAACGTCAGCCATCCCATCGCCAGGGAGCGGCACCATATACCAGACAGAAAGCCGAGATGTATGCGAGGAGGGCTGGCAGAGCACGCCAAAGATCAAGGATACTGGTTACCAAGAACCTCTGGAAGAAACCACCAATGTGGTTTCATTTGTGGATGAGCAGAGGAGGAGGGAGGCAGAATGTATTAGATAGATGTTAAGTTAGGGCCATTGAGTCCATTTAGCTCTTACTTAACTAAGTTTAACTTATTCATCTCGGGGAGCGCCTATGCTCACCGCTTGTAGCCACTATAGTGGCTAGTGGCTCTGACGTCTCTTGTGGTTTTTGCATTTTCATTTGCATGACTCGGCATTGTGACCGTATGACAGTATGTACAAATCTGGACAGTGAGACACACTAATATGTTTCTCACTATACCAGCAATATGCAGTTGCACCTATAACAGGTTATGGGCTTCTGTGTGCTCTAAACTCACATCAATTGTGCAACACGACCAATGTGTAACTTCTACTTGCTTCCAGCACTATTTGTCCATCCTACACCATTACTCTCACACCTATGGCTGTAATGTTAACCAATCAGCCCAGCTCTGCTGATAATAAGAAGGAATGGAAGGGAATAAAACTCACCCCACTCAAAGAAGAAGAAGACGGTACAGATAATTATAATGAGTTCAGGCAGAAGTTGGAGCTCGAACTCGACGCTGCCGGCTACTGGCAGTATATCGATGGACCTGATTACAAACCCCCGGTCATCCCTACACTCAGACCCAGTCAGCAGGTCCAAAGTATCAATGCTACTGGAACTGCAGTCATGATCACTGTGCCGGCGGCCCAGGGAACGAAGCTGCAGTTGCAACAGCCAAAAAAGCAAGCCGAAGCCTGGCTTGTTGCCGACAAGCGAGCCCACACCATTATTGTTAAAGCCGTTCCGGTCGAGAAGCTTTATGTTGTTCGGGATTGTAAATCCGCTCATGCTGCTTCAAGAACAAGTATGAGCCGGCCAATGCCTTGACTGCTGTAACCATCAAACAGCAGATAATTGGGTATCAGTGCAGCACTCACAATGGTCCCGTCCATTGGCACCAAGTCATGGTGCAGCTGTACCAAAAGCTGCGAGATGTGGATCCAAATATGATGCCCAACATGGAGTTCGCCAAACACCTTGTCACACTCATGACGCAGTCTGATAGTCTCTTATAAACAGACACTATAACAATTAAACTCGTACCTCGTTTGTTATAGTCTGTTGCAAAGGTCGATCAAATGATCGGTAGCCACGTTATTACAAATCACGAATGCTTTCTGGTACAAATGGGGGGTTCAGTGATGTGTGTTCTGGGCTTCTACCTCAAGATTCCTCTTAAGTGACGCGATATGAGTAGATTGTCCACTAAATAGTTGGGCGTAAGATCAAAGAAGCATGATGCCGAACTTTGGCGGCCCGGGATACGGGAACAGCCGAGATGTCGATTTTAGCGGAATGAGGATGAAGATCATTATCTTAAGAGGTCGGGTCCACCTAGAATAGCTTTCCAAGACATTTTCTCGCCGAAATTTTACGCATAGAGGTTTGAGAATGGTTGAATGGCCATTGGGAAAATTCAATCTCCGATGATTTGTAATAACGCGGCTACCGTACATGATCGCGCAGTTGACAACAGACTAGCAGTCTGACAGCTGGCGTTATTGTCAAGACTCTCTCCATGAGAGTGTGCATCAAGGTGAGGTCATTGGGAAGCCACTGTCGTCCACCGCTGTCATTCAGCGCTTGAAACACGAGGAGGTCGAGATGAAAATCGCACCTTCAATTGTTTCGATTAATGTGCTGGTCAGTGGGAAAGGAAAAGCCTGTGATATGGGAGACGTCGTTCCGAGTGCCTACATGGCTGGATCATGCAATCAGGTTGACCGTAGGAACGAAAAGCCTCACCAATGGCAAAGCAAACGCCCTACTCCTTACGACAGTCAACAGCGCTCTACAATGCGTAAGATCTGCAAAAATACACACTGTGAGATACTGGTGGGACATACCAAGGAAGAATGCTTCTCTTACAAAGCAGGTAAAGCCGGACAGTATCCCGAGAACTTTCGTGGCAGACGTGATGTCCACCTCGCTCCAGAAGCAAAGATTGCTGCGTGGAGAAAGCAGGCATTGGAAGGGAGAGCGAGTGATCGATTTGCTGGACTGGCTGACTATATGGCAGACGCGGAGGATGATGTCAATCAAGTTATTGGAAGGGTGGACGACGGGTTCACATTCATGTTGGTGGCACCGGACGAAAGCGACGATGATGAGATTGCGATTGATGAGGAGGCTAGAGTGAATGTGATTGCCTGCGATATGGCCGTCGAGCAAGACGACTCGATTCATCACGACACTGGAGCATTCCGCCAAGCGGAACTTCTCTCCAACGCCCTTCATATCCCGACAGCGTGGTGCAGTCTTATAGGGTCCAGGCTTGATCGAAAAGGAGTCAGCACACAGATGGAGAACAGCAAGATCACCTACTTCAACGCTGCAGGTATCCCGTTCACTGCTGGGTCTATCATCAAAGACCTGTACAAAATGGAGGTGGAGATGGTGGGAGTAGAGAGAGGAGTGGACCTGACTTCTGATCTGATTGCCCCCACCATGCCAACAGTTGAATCGATGTTTGGCCCTGGAGCCAAAACCGTGGAACCCCGAAAGCTGGGCTTTACCACCGTCTAATGGGCCATATAGATGTTAAAGGGCTGCAATGTGCTACAAGAGGTTTACCGACCGACAATGTTCATGTCAAGAATTGCTGTATATTAACCGTTCTTTAAGATTTTGCTCATTCGGCGGTGCCCATCAATTTGCACATGTTGGGTACGTTCTCCATTAGGCTTAACTGCTGTTCACTTTCTCTCCGATGCCGTCCGCTTGCACAACCCACCAATTCCTGTGCTTTTCCCGGGAAACCCGTATGTTCTTTGCGCAGTGTCAGCTGATCAACTCTGGACATCTTTCTGGTCTGTGCGTGGCAGCTTCTTTTCCCTTTTCTCCACGATGCGCGACTACACAGTGGCCCTGTGGACATAATTTTCCTTCTCTGCGCTGCCCAAACTCGTCGCCTTAGTCTTTCAAGCAAACTCTCCGTCACTTCTTCCTCTTCTCTCGTCCTGCGGGCCTTGGCTTTGTGCCCCATTTGTGTGTCTCATCAGTTCTCAGCTGACAGACTCACAGTGGATTTCTCACTGCGCCGCGGCCGCCTTTCCCACTGTGCCGCAAAGCTGGTAAATTTTTCTCACAGCGGCCGCAACGCCGTGAGATAGATAAAAGACCGGTTCCTTATGGCGGTCAGAATGCACATTTAATATTCCGCTACATATTTTCATTTTTTTCGAATTTCCGCTACATAAATTGTCAAAAACTTGTTTTCCCGCTACTTTTGAGTCCTAGAGGCAGAAGAGAATAGGTAGCGGAAAAAGTAAGATTTCCGCTACCTGAATTCTCGCGTAGCCAAGCTTCCGCTACTTTTGTTCCCAAGGTGTCATCCCGCTACTTTTGTGCTGTTTCCGTCCCCGCTACTTTTTTTGACAGTTGGTGATTCCGCTACTTTATAAAAATTTCTCGATTGCTATTATATACTTCGCTACCATGACTGAATCCCGCTACTTTGTCAGAATTCATTCTTTTCCTACAGTTATTTGTAAACTAGGCTCCAGACGCCACCTAGCAGCTACCCTAGGGAGTCCTTCCACTCTTGTATTGTCTGCTTCGGCAGAACTGCAATGCTTACTTGCTTTTTTTGCATGACTAGATCCAAACCGAGCGGCATCATACTGTACTGGCAACGGCTCGATCTTCAATCACTGGCAACAGCCCGATCTTCGATAGTGCCTGTGGGTGCTCGTTTCTGTGCTTTGGTGTAGTCTCTGCAGGTGCACGAGCTCTGAGTCTTTGGAGGCGTACATGTGTGCTTTCCAATCCCAAGGGTGTGATGGTTTGAGGTAAATATTTTTCTCGGCCTGTCATTTGTGCCTCTGGGCTGCCTCGGTCTAAGGGAGTCACGTTGGGAGGAATTGAGACTGTTTAGACCTGTAGGTACCATCTCTTCCCGCGTAAGCTTCCTTGACAGGCACGCCTTTGTACAGTTGAGCGTGCGGCGCCAGAAACCAGGCTGATGTGATGGCCCTGTAGCCTGGCAGTCGCCACGGACTGTACGATGACCCTCGACGTATGCCATCAGCCTTTGGTATCGCAGGCATTGTAGGGAGAAAATAAAATGGGTTTGAAAAAAAAGTAGCGGGATTTGAAAAAAAAAGTAGCGGGATTGAAGATGTTGCCTTATAGATATCAATCAAGTGAAAGTAGCGGGATGACAGCTTGGGAACAAAAATTAGCGGAAGTTGGTTAGACAACAGTTTAGGTAGCGGAAACCTCACTTTTCCCGCTACCTATTCTTTTCTGACTCTAGGACTCAAAAGTAGCGGAAAAACAACTTTCTGATAATTTATATAGCGGAAAGTGCAAAAATACGAAAATATGTAGCGGAATAATAAAAGTGCATTCTGACCGCCATAGTTCCTTCACCTCGCAGTTTCTATCCATTCCCCCATCTTTTTGTCTCATGCTTCATTTGTGCGCCCAACTGTCTTCACTGCTGGATGTTTGCCTTTAATTCTCCCAGTACATTGTATGCGCAAGATCCCGCTGTATTCAGGCCTGTCAAAATCGCGCAAGATTATCTTTGCCTTGTAATCCTCAATATTTGCCCACTGATTCAGTCCTACGACACCACAAACTATTCCATTCACTTACAGTCGCAAGGACTCCCTAATTTTGCTTATCCTGATTTTCTTGGCCCGATGCTTTCTTTCTTGATGCGCCAAAAATTGAGTGAATGTTGCCCAATATTGCTTTGCTCTTACTCCGGCCTCATTTTTCTGGGACTGTGCTTAACCTGGATGTCCTGGCTACCATTGCTTTCAAAATCTTCTGCGGTTTGTCACCCCGCACTTTCAATTTGTATGCCGTTCCAAATGCACTTTTAATGTTCCCCACATATTTTGGTGTTTTCCCCTACTTTTATCATGAATTCAGTGACTTTCCCCACAACTTTTCACACTTTTGAAGCTCAAAATAAGGTGGGGATTCCTCCTTGTTTTCCCCTACTTTTATTACCCAACTTTACATTTCAACGACTTTTGTTGTTAACTTCACCAACTTTGTTGGTTCGAAAAATTTCCCCACAACTTTTGGGCACAAATTTTTTTATTGCTCAAATCGACACCTAAAGCTATCCAAATACTAGATCTTGATCCTGCACAGGCCTAATCATGCTAGTTTTACCCCGGGAGTGGAAATATGGTGAGCATCAAACATCAAACACGATCACGTGTCACCCGGGCCGGCAAGCGTGATGCCTAGCCCAATGCTTGCGGCTCTTTTCTGCACTCCTAACAGCCTCCGCAGCTATCCGAAATCCCCGACACCACCAAGTAACAGCTTGGACTTGCTGGATAGAAGGATGGCCGCGTCTTCAAGGAGTAGACGTCGGAGATCACTATCGCCTCCATCTCGTGATGGTCAGCGCGCCTCCTTTCCCGCTGCTACTAATCATGCTCGACTACACCCTAACGCTTCTCGCGTATCTCGGCAGCAGTATTTCGGTGATCCTACCGCATGGGACGACAAGCACTCCACAATCCGTAACTTCGTCCGTCTCTATCAACACTAAGCCTACCTGCCCTCTCGAGAGCCCCGAACCTATTGCCGTTAACCTGGCCCCTCTATCCTCAATGTCACGGTTTGGATGTCAAGCCACTACTCGCATCAAGTCCGATACTTTCAAAGCTCTCAAGCTTTACTTCAACGCTCAAACTGTTATTCTAGCTTCTCCATCCTCTCTAGTCCATTCAAGTGTATGTCTTTAAGACCGTAGATTGAATTTTATGCACCGTAAACCTATCCAAATTGTTCTGCAGTCCCACGACAACCTCTCCCAACGGTTCTTTACTCTTCTTTGACAAATCTTCGCACACACGCTCCAAGTTCTCTCGTCTATAAAGAAAATGCTTCCACAATGAGTATACCAAGTCCCGATACTTATTTGCAGTATTATTCATGTCGGATGAAAAATTTCCAACCGTGGCTTTAGGCACGTCACCTGGGATCTGGTGATTGCTTCAGTCACTGGGACTATAACCGTTGTGACTGCGACTATCTGTACATTTAGGTACTGCCGACAAATACAAGCATTATTTGCCTCTTTTAACGCGGATTTGGAAATGCGAGAAAAAATGAAAAAATCAGACACATGTAAGTGCACATCTTCCCCAGCTTGCGATGCCAGCTGGCGGCCAGCTTGACCAGGCCCCACGGTGCAGCCATAGGCGATTTAACCTGGCGGCCAGCTAATTTTCAGCTGGCCGCTAGTTGTAGGCAACATGTGTTGAACATGTCGACTTCAGCTGGCGGACATGTGTCCGCCAAGTGCCGGTGTACCTTTGTTGGAAAGATGACCTGTCACCTTATAACTTCATGGAACAGAAGTATCAGCTCAAATCCCTGCATCAAAGAAATAAAGGAAGCAGGTGGGTGCGCAGCAAATGCAAGACGAGATGGGCGTGGCACAAGAGCGAAGAAAGCTGGGCACTCCTGAGAGTGCAGCCGCTTTATAAAGCCAGCCCCGCGAGCCGATCGAGGGTGGAAAAGGGATGTCGCATACAGCCCGGCTGTACAGGAGATTACACCGGCCAGAAGTAACAAGCGGCGCGCTCGGTTCCCGTGTTTTGCGAACGACGCCCCGGCGTCGATGTCAGGAGGAGCAAAGAATGCGGGAAAAATATGTATAACGCTATTCGTACCCTAAACTCGATTATGAGCGTCGAAGTGCCGATCATCGGCTTCTCTGCCGGCGTGTTGCACCCGTGAAAATTTGGCGGGGGGAATTACTGCTTACTCACACAGAATGACGAAAGTGTGGTTTACTGCGAGTCCTGAAAATAGAGCGCTCTAAAACCCTTACCTAAAGGTAGCGGGAATTGATGTACAACGATGTAGTTGCTGAAGTTATGCGCTGTTTTCGGTAGGGATCGGACCCGTCCCCATTTTTGACGGGTCGACGGACGAGACGGATGGGTTTGGACCCGTCTGTCTCTGGCCTCGAGCCTGCACCAAGACGGGATGGGTTGGCCCGTTGACGGGGTCCCAGCACCCCGCCGTTTGACACGCTCGACGGGTCTGTTTGCTGGTTGTAAGTGTAGGTCAAGTTTGGGCCAGATTTCAACCAAATGTCCCATCGTTCCTCGATATTACGGAGAATCTCACCTGTACTGTACACAGAAAATAATTGACCCTGAATCAATTTTTTCCACGAGCAATCACCTGGATGGGGCGGTCGGCATTTGCCGATTTTTTGATCTCGGTCGCTTGGACAGCTCTGTAGCCCTTGCAAGAGCAGTCGGGTCACCCAGTACATTTTAACACCACCTGAAATTTATTTACCTTATTTGCACCTGATCATCGCCATGACTCGTCAGGGACAGGCATTGGTAGGTAAGTGAGGAAACCTTCGAGCAGCCACTTAGTCTTGTCCAGAAATCACACGAGCCGAGGTGCGGTGGTCGCCCCAATAACCGAGGTGCGGTGGATTGAATCATGAATGCGAAACGCGCCTTTGACAAATCATCTGACCTTTGAATTGGCCAACGGATGCAGCTTCAGTCCGGCTCACCCCGCCCTCAAATCAAAGGCACACGTTTCAAAATGGTTTCCATTGAGCGCCCTGCCAATGTAGAAAGGGTAATAATGCCTCTAAGCGACATCTGAAGCGATGGAATTGTTCAGAATGACCAGGGCTTCCATTTCCGGACGAAACCGGGCAGAAGATGGCTCCGGGACTGCGCTGGAATTGAAATCAATCCGAACTTGAAGGGTAGCAGCTCGGGTCCGGCTCACCCCGGTTTTCATTGAGCGCCCGGTAGAAAGGGCAATAATGCGTCCGAGCAAGATCCGAAGAGATGTGTCGCGCACGGGCCAGGTCTTTATTTGGTCTTTCGGGCCCCGGAGGTTTGGGTCCCGGTTTTCTATATGAGTGGCCCAGTAATGCATCGATACTCGTGCCATGGCTGGGACCCGGATTATTGGAACGCGCGCAACCCCGCCACCTGACTCGCAGTTCATGTATTCGGTTCTAGTGGTACCCGATCCGAACTCTGGATGATTGGATTGAGCACAGCCTGGCCAGCTGTGTCAAATCCATGTATCCGCTTCTCGGTGGATGACGGCTTCGGCTGTCTAATTTGGGTTCTGGGGAGATGGTTATTAGATTGCGTGGGCGGCAACCTTCCAGTTGTGCTTCGAGTCCATTCTGATGGTTCTGGGAGCAATCGAATCGCCAAAACCGTGGGACACCAAACTACACTATCGGGGGCTCTCGGGTGTATTTATTGCTCGATTCATTCTTCCTACTAACGCGTTTATTAGAGCTGAGCGATTTATTTTAAGCGGGTTAGAAGATGGTGGCGCGCTACTCCGGCTATCGGGTGGGCCAGCGATATTTACTCCTCTATTTGTCAACTAATGCTTTTGTTACAGGGCTCATTGTAAGAAGATGGCGTCTCGCACGTCCAGTGACTTATTCCTACTTCAACGGCGTCAAAGAGCGAGATATCAGGCTTACGGAATGGCGGCGTGGTAGTTTCTTGGCCGGTGAGTTGTTGCCGCTATACGTTTAATGAATTCATTCTTAAAACATTCGGACGCAGGCCGCACGTGCGGGGATAAGAGATGTGCGTCTGCATTTACCAACCCCCCTAGGAGCGAGAGCAATCAACGTGGTAAGACCAAGCCTTCAGTCACTGTTTTTTGACTTTGTTTCAAATCTTTTGTTGCTTTTCTTTTATCCGGAAGTAGCAACAAACCTTTTTAAGTTCTAACACCGAATCTGGGACGCGAAGGATCCAGGATTCATCGAGCAACTAGAGACAAAGCAAGTCATACTCCCTACCAGACTACTAAATCCCCAGCCATTGGCGTTGCGACCGGAGGGGCGTAGCTAACCCCGATGAAGGTGCCGACCGGTGTTTCTTTCTCCTCTGTTTGCACGCAAAGAACGGGTGACTGATTTATATTCACAGGGACCGATTGAGCTCAGCGAGAAATTCAACCGTTCAGGCAAGTCGTATTCCTTTCCTCCATTTCAACGGCGGTTTCCAACTAAATCACGCATCTGAGGGGAGTAGCTAACCCCAGGGAGAATTCTAATGATTTATTGCTGAACCTTTAGGTTTGGCTACCCTGGAGAACTTGGGTTTCGCTCTCTTTTGCTACATGTACAAACAAATTTAGTCAGGCAACATTGGTCATTGTGAAAATAAAATCGAAAGAAAATGGGGCAAGACGTAGAAATAAATCAAAATGCAAGGACATGTTTCTCAACGTGTTACTGACTTGAATCCTCGTGGGCGAGTTCGTTTCATCCCCTGGAACCAAAGACATTCTCTGAGTTCAATTTTCTGTTATTAGTCATTTCTGTTTTATGTTCGGGGCAGTATCCGTTGATTAGTCATTTCTGCTTTATGTTCGGGCAGTGTCCGTTGACATTCGGAAACTTTCGCACGCGAAGAATCGGATATGTAAGGATCTCATAGTCTGTCACGTCATTTGTTGACCTGCATATCCAGGGCCAGACAAAACCTTTCTTGGTGTGAGTATTAGCAAAGCAATGGGGAGTTTACTTAATGAATTAATTTACAGCTGCTCAAGGAGTAGGAAATTAAGGCCTCCCATGTTTTACAAATATCTTTTGAATATATTTTGCTGGGAATTGACGAAACACGGCAGATGTCGAGAAAACCAATTCAAGGCCGCCGACAGGCCCAAAGATTGTAGATTTTGGCCACATCCAAGAGCCTGAACTCGACCTTAAGACCACCTCTTTCAATGGAAGCAGGTTTGAGGCTGTTGGCTTACACGGGAGTGCAAAAGTGAAGTGAATTGATGCAGACACCCAAAACAGCAAGAATTGCCGCCTGATCCGAGGCCAACTCGGCCGGGAACTAGCGGAGTGGTGTCGGGAAGCTGAGACTATTTTATTGTCTTTACTGAATCCTCTGGACCGATAGTGACTAGGAATTTTTGAAATAAAACATTGCATAAGCTCCAAATTTTGAAAGAAGATGGATGCCCAGTTGAAGTTGGAGAAAGGGATATGGTGGTATCAGAATAGCAGGCTGATGGTCGGCAACTTTCGGGCAATTTATTGCGACTTATTTTCTTTATTTTTTTTAATTTTCCCCACCGCCATTGGTATCGGGCCTCTATTACTTAGCTTGATAAAAATGATAGAGATAATGCTATAAATCCCTAAAGGTTCAGCTACTGCCTCGGAGAGGCCTAATCCAAGTCATTTCTCTCCTTCCATGTGCATATTTTGAACAAATTATTGACTGATTCATATTATATCCAAGGAACTATCGGCCATCCCCGTGCCGGTCGCCGGGATGGCCCGACCGGTACACCATCCCCGCAACCGGCACGGGGACTTCGTGACCACGCCTACGACAGTGAAGAGGATGGGATTGCGGGGGCCCTTCTCCAAAAAAAGAAGATAGGACCGACGTCGGCCGATCGGCCGTAGTCTCTCGTAGACAGACACTCTATACGAACGCTCGTACCTCGCTGTATAGAGTCTGTTAATTACCGCGGGGTCGTGTATGGAGTGCTCTCTTATTACGTGATCTTACATAAGTTTTGGTAGGCCGTGGTTCGAACACCGGTATGAGCCCCCATTTTTCTTTCAAGTATTTTTCGCCCACAGCCTTCCGTATCTTGAATTCATGTTTTCTGGCTGCAGCGAGGCTGCGGATTATTTCCGATTTTTTTTTAGTGCATTTCAAGGTCAACTTTAACCATTTGTTGTTTCTGGGCCAAGCAATCGCACACAAAAGTCGCGACCTTTGAACCACAGGTTCAGTGGCTTTTTTTCATAAATCTGAATCGACAGAAAGCTAGTGACAGAGAAGGAAGCCTCGTTCGCTGTCAAATTCCACTCAAAATCGCGTTTCCCGCGGAATGGGACGCGACTCGGAAAATGGTTACATAAGATTATGTAATAACAGTGCACTCCATACACAGGTCCGCGGTAAACACTAGACTAGATCGGCCGCACCCCTGCGAATTCTCGGCCGATTTTTTGAATTTTAATGCAGAAAACTGCTCGTTGTCGCAGATCGAATGTATGAGCAGACCAATTGGGTGTCGAGAGCGCAGGGAGAGACGCGCTCCTGCGCTCCGGTGCGTCTTTCGAATCCCGGGCGCGGTCGATGCGAGCTCGAGCTGGTCTGTGTGACATACGCGCTGCCCACTTGTGGCGCCGCCGTCGCGCTAAATGCGGTGTCGAAGGGGGTTCGCGACGAAGGCGGCGTGGGCGATTGCAAACGGCTGCCACAGGTATTGAAAAAGCCGGAGGTAGTCGGGTCGGATTAGGGACGCGGCCACAGGTGTGCGCGTCGCGCTAAGTAGGTAGTATTGCACTAAAATGAGGGCATGCGGGAAGGGACAACGGCGGCGCGTGCAATCGGGAACGGCGCTCATCTTGGTGGCTAAGCAGGCCGGTGGCGCGATGTACGTCGTGCTAGGGATACATCCGGGCACACGCCCGTCAGGTGGTGAGAGCGGGACTGCGCGGAAGATTGTCACCGGGCGTGGGGAGATGAAGGGGGTGTGTGCGATGGAAGATCGCTGTGGCGCAGGTCACTGGGGGCGCGCGTCGTGTTGGTGGTGCACGGCAGGCAGAGCCGTCGAGCTGCAAGGGTAGTTGCTCGTGGCATGGGAGGAGGCGAGGACTGGGTCGTGCGCAATGGGGAACGGGAGCGGCGGGTGCCATACATGCGAAAGATCGTGTGTGGTGAACCTGGTATGAGCCCTGAGGACGCCGAAGACGGCCGAGGTGTGAGAGGAGATGACGTCGGTGTCCCTCGTTGCCGACGTTGACACTGCGCATGGGATCTGCGTTGCGCATCGTGGGGAACGCTGTAGCAGGTAGGTGCGGCGACTTGAACATCACCGCAGTCGCGTAGCAAGTCAGGCGCGCTGCCATCGGTGCCGTAGCAACTAGTCCAGATGGTACGGCGTCTGGGGCGGGCGAGGGGCGTCAAAGTCGTGCAGCGGAGCGCGAGCAGTGTGGTGATGGCATGGAGGCTTCATTTGCGCAGCGACGGATACTAGTGGTCACGAGAGATATCGTATACGAAGTTGGAGGGAGGCGGGGACGGGGCGGGCGGTGGGCGAGAAGAGAAGCAGCACGAGGCGGCTGCACAAGGGCGGCGATCCAGACCATTGTCGCGGATGCAGAACGACGTTTGCAGGCAGCGGAGGACACGGACGAGGGAGTGCGGAGGCAGAATGACCACAAGGAGGGTTATTATATGCAAGGAAAAGGGGGAGGGGAAAGAGAGGATAGGTACAATGGGACAAGTGCAAAAAGCAGGGTAAAAAGATCTAGATGCAAATACACCTAGATCATACGAAGCGGGCGTGGAGGATGGCTGCTCTGCTCACATAGTAGCAGCTGTTATTCGACAGATTTGCGGCGGGGCGGCATCAGCGCATGCATAGTGTAAGGCGTGGCGAAGGCGACGGCATCAAATCTACAAAATGGAGGTCGTGAGCTCGTGCTCAGTGGGTCAGAAGAGAGAATGGGGAGGGACAGACCTGGTAAAAGGGATGGAGTATACGGGGAAAGGAATCAGGCAAGAAGGCGAAAGCACGGGTGACTGGGTGGGCAGGCGCTTAGTCTTCGAGTCGGCTTCAGCAAATACATAGATGGGGCTTAATCTTGAGGTAGAGGTAGGCGGTAAAGTGTAGCCTAGTAGAAGATCTAGAGTGGGCGAGGCGATCGGAAGTGGAAGCAAGCGAAGGGGGAGCGGCGACGATGGCGGGTGGAAGACGCGGCAGCACAAGATGGCGGGGCGAGGCCCCGGGAAGCTCCTGCAAAGGATGGTCCGAAAAAGTGGCTTTTTGAGGCCGAAAAATCGCGATTTCTTTGTCCAAAAAGTGGCTTTTTGACGCCAAAAATCAGCCAACTTTGTCCTAGAAAGTGGCTTTTTGAGGACCATCTGTCCAGTGTCGACCTTATCACCGGCATTTGAGGGCTTGACCATCAACACCAAATAACCAGCACTGTTTGAAGAACATCGAATTCCGCGGCGCTGGAGAGAGTCTTGCACGCATCTTCTCACTGGCCGACACTGGCAGCTACTCTGTTATATATTCTTACTGCCGCACCGAAGGCGCGGCGGTTTTTTTTTTTTAATAGTAAACACGTGACGAACCTTGTCCAAAAAGTGGCTTTTTGACGCCCAGACGGTTCCGACGAGTGGCTTTTTGAGGCAGGATTTGGCAAATTTTTCGGACCATCCTTTACAGGAGCTTCCCGGGGCCTGCGGGGCGGCGGCGCGGCCTGATGCGCCTTGAACGGGACTTCGACTATTATTGCGTGATATGTCGTGGATGAGCGGGTTCGGAGGCGACGAGGATGGGTGGCAGCAGCGAAGGTGTTGTGTCGTCCTGTGACATGTCGTCGGGAAGCGAAAGGGCGGCGCCACGTGCGCACAAACAAATGCGTCGCGTGGACGCCGCGGCGGGCCGGGGCCGGCGTGGTGTGGAGCGCATAGCCACCAGAGGGCTGCTGTGCAGCAAACAGGTGTCCTATGTAGGATGGGTCGTGAGGTGTATATTGCTACGCTAAGCTGCAGACGCTGTACTGCCTCCAGCCTGAGGCGAGTGCGGCTGTACGGGCGTCAACACCTTCCTCTCTCCCTCGTCCCCCTCAATCATCCTCAACGCCCTTACAGCTGCACTCGCCTGTAGGCAGTACAGCGTCCGCAGCGCAGCAATACACGACCCATGATCCATCCTAGGACGCGCGTTTGCTGCATGGTACCCCTCCTGGGTTGGTTATGCGCTCCACACAGCGCCAGCATGCTGAGCCTGTACGACGGGCGTCCGCATGCCAGCACGTGCTGTAGCATCGCATTGGAGCCTCTCCCCCCCTCCCGTGAATCATTGCAAGATGATTCCGTCAGCGGAGAAACGCGAACCTTTGTTCCGGGTTCTTCCCAAATTTGTCCTACGAGTGAGTTTTTCATGCAGCTTTGATCGTGTCCTTAGTTTTTGAGGCCTGGCAGATGAAAAATCGTTGCTGCCTCGAAAATCATCAACAAAAACACCCACAAGTGTGATCCACGTCCGTCAATGCCAGTCCCACCTCGTACGATAATTGCGAGATCAACGCCTTCCATATTGTAGCGCGTTTCGCCCCCGCATTCGACCACATCACAGCTAGTGGCATTTGATACCCCGCATTCCTCGGAAACATACTATCGTCAACTGCTTAGTCGGCCGCCTAAGCATTCAGCATCAATTTATATAGCTCAGACAGCTCCCAGCATCCTCAAAATGTACCCACCACATGTCAGACGTCCTTCGATTAGTGTAAGCTAGGTTTCCCGAATTTACCTGACGATTTGAAGTCGCAGTGAATTTCTTTCGGGCGACATTCCAAAAATGGCAGTTGATGGCTTAGTCGGCCACCCGTTCAAATCCACGATTGCTGCCCAGTATTAAATCTCCAGCACATCCAAAATTTGATAGAGGTCATAGAAGAAGGATTTGATATACTTTTATGGTACTTGAGACATGCAGGGGGGGCATAAAACCTTGCTTCGGGCAGGCAGTCTGATGCCGAAAACCAGCACACTGAACTAACAGGTGCTGTACGACAGAAAAGACCCAAACTGACTTGAAAGTCAGTGGGGATGGTTTCATAGCAATTATAAGAATATAAATGAAGTGCCATATCAAATCCTAGTGCCCACTATTCCCACAGAAAAATCTGGAACTCCTGGACATCAATTTCAGCGGATTTCCTCTTGTGTATAGCAGTACGAGATAAATCTAGTAGCGAAAATCCTAACAAACCATGGTAGCTGTGGCCCACTTAATTTAGAAAGCCCCTTCCAAGATCCAGACTCATTCCGCCAAAGGGTATGATATGAGGGTGGCCGAACTTCACCCCTCGGAATCAGAGTCCATTCTTCTTGGCCACCTAGTGCATGTAGATCTTCATGACATAGGTTTGAGCCTCTACGAGGCAGGAGCTGAACCTTTAGGTCAAATGATAATTATACAGGACATAATAAGGTTGCAAAAAAGTATGGCTGACTAAGCACCATTTCCCCCACGCAACTTGGACTTGGTCAGAATATGTCTGACATGTCATTTCCTGTAACAGTCCACTGAGAAGGCTTTTATTCTACCACAGATGCATCCGAGAATCTTGGGCTGGGAAGAATGAATCCTAGGCCCAAAGTTTGCAAACTTCACCATAGGTCACAATCAAGAACCTCTCGTCCAACTATACGAAGATAGCGGATTGGGGCGTGAGGTGTTAGTTCTCAAAAAATGAGTGAATAAAAGCGTAAAGACTACAAGCGAATAACTACTCGTATTTATACTGTTTATGAGTGGCTGTGTAGTCTATAAGTAAATGCGTAGTAACAAAAGGAAACAACGTGTATAGCGATCGAAGCAAAGAAGAACTGTCACCTATTATTAAAGAGACGTGTAACATATGTGTTTATTGTTCCGTGTTCACACGTTTGATCGTCCGTGATGCAAACGCCTTGCTGATCGTTGCGATGTCGTTTCAAGGAAATAAAAACAATGTCCGACAATTGAATTCCTTCTCGATATTCTCCGTTGTCTTATCTCGTCACGTGCTTTAGATAAGATGGAGCGATTAGGCATAAATCGTGACATTTCCCCCCTCTTAAGGGTCGGCATCCTAGATCGAACTGTATCGTCTTTGATCTCTTTGAATCGTCCGGAGTCGGGTATATCCGAGCCCATAGAATAATTATATAGTTTCTTCGTCGAGTATTGTTTGGACACCTCCTTCAGTTTATACCGATGAATCAAATAATCCCAATAGCCTGTTGGGAATATCGGAACGGCCCAAATCTTGATGCCATGTTTTTTCTTGTATTTGTTAAGTATTTTCTTGGCATTTTTCAAGTGCCGTTCCGGTTCCCATAGGCGTTCCGCAAGTGGGTATCCTTTCCACTTGATTAAATACTGATATCCGCGCCCTCTCTTCCTATGTTTGAGGATTTCTTCTACCTCAAACTCCGGTTGATTATTAATAATCTCGGGCACAGGTCATTCTTCTCACCGGTGTAAAGGCGGTTCCGTGTATGGCCAAAGCTTGGCCATGTTAAATACGTCATGAATTCCCGCTGATGCTCCGGGTATAATAAGTTTATAGGCTACTTCGCCGACCTTTTCGATAACTTTGTAAGGTCCCAGGCCTGTGTCGGCAAACTTTTCTGAAGGTTGATCTGTCTTTACGTCTTTCAAGTAAAGCCAGACTTCGTCTCTGGGTTTAAATATAGGTGCATCCTTTTTATGTGCGTCGTAATATTTTTTCATTCTTTTCTGCGCTTTTTCAAGTGCCGCTGTTGCTTCATCTCGAATTTTCTTCATTTTATCAGCGAATTCCTGCGCTGCTTCGTTACAAGACTCAATGGCGTTCTCGATTCCTTTCCAAGGATGATAGCCGTAATTTAAATAAAATGGAGAAACCTTTGTTGCCGAGCTTTGTTTGTCATTGTGTGCAAACTCGGCTAATGCCAGCCATTCCGACCAGTCCATCTGGCGATAATTAACATAAACTCGGAGATATTTCTCAATCTCTTGGTTCATGTATTCCATTTGCCCATCGGTTATCGGGCGATATGCGGTGCTTGGGTTCATTTCTATGCTGAGCTGTTTGTTGAGTTCCTGCATGAACCCGGACGTATATCGGGTGTCTCGATCTGATATAATCTTACGTGGTACCCCGTGGTACCGGATAACTCTGTCACGTGTCAAGCGTGTGATGCCTTCCGCCGTAATCTCCATGGACGTGGCTTCAGCGTGTATTTGTTTGGTGAATGTGTCCACCCAGACTTGTATTGCGTTGCTAACAGGTAAAGGACCGATAAGATCCATAGATATAATCTGCCAGGGTCCTTCTGGGATCTTGTGCGGATTAAGTTTTCCCTGTGTGTCCTGAGGAACGCGCGATCATCTGCATGCCTCGCATGCTTTTATATATGTTGAGACTTGATTCCCTGGTCTTGGCCACCAATAATTACGTTCAATTATTTCCTGCATGCGGTTCTCTCCAGGATGGCCGAGCAGCGGATTATTGTGGTGTAATCCGATAATCTTATCTCGGAGTTCTTCGTTCCGAGGGACGTAAATAAGGTTGTTATAATAAATAACATTGTCCTTCTTTTCCCATCCGGGAAGTTTTTTCTCAAGAGCGAGTTTGACGCTCTTATCAATTTTCTTTTCCGCGAGAATCTGATCCATGACCTCTTTCTCAGGACCCTCGAGCATGATGTCTTGTGCTCGGAAATATTTGGGCTTAAGCAGCGTGACGTTTTTGTTGTCACCTTTGCCCTGGTTGTGATCCACCCTGCGGGATAATAAATCGGCAATTTTATTAAGGGTCCCTGCCCTGTGTGATAAAGTAAAATCGTATTCGGCCAGCTCTATGATCCAACGAGCCTGCCGACAATTTAGTTTTTGGGGTTGTCTAAAATATTGCAGATTTTGATGATCTGTTAATATTTCAAACGTTTGCTGTGCACCCATTAAGAGCGCCCTCCACTCTTCGAGGGTGAGCATTATCGCGAGCATCTCTTTGTCATAGATCTCGTAATTCCGCTCTGTCTCGTTGAGGCCATGTGACTGGAAAGCCACGGGCCGCCACTCGCCATTTTGTTCCTGACTAAGGACTGCACCCGTAGCGCCCGTCAGAGGCGTTGGCTTCTAGACGGAACTTGCCATCGTCCGTCGGTAACGCCAATGTGACGTCTTCGGCAATCCGGCGTTTCAGTTCATTAAACGCCTTCTTTTGTTCATCTCCCCAGGAGAAGCCGGCTTTACCGGTTAATTTAGTAAGTGGCTTGGCGATGTCACTATATCCTTTGACAAATCGCCGATAAAAGTTAACGAAGCCTAGGAACGATTGGACTTGTTTGACGTTCTTTGGCTCGGGCCATTCCGCGATTCCGGTGATTTTCACTGGATCCATTTTCATCGAGCTGTGACTGACGATGACACCCAGGTACTCTATCTCCGTTTTCTCAAAATCGCATTTTTCGGGTTTTAGATATAATTTATTCTTCTCGAGTGTATCTAACACTTGTTTGACAATTTACCGATGTTCCTCCAGGGTTTCCGTAAATATTGAAATATCGTCCAGATAGACAATGACCCGTCCTTCGTTGATGAGATCCCTAAGGATGTCATTCATCAGGGTTTGGAACGTGGCCGGGGAATTAGTGAGGCTGAAGAACATTACCAAGGGTTCATACAGACCCCGGTTCATTCTGAACGCGGCCTTCCATTCATCGCCTTCTTTGATCTGGACGTTATTGTAGCCCCACCGGATGTCGAGCTTTGTGAAATATTTCGTGCCGCGAAGTTTATTAACAAGTTCCGATATCAAAGGAAGGGGATACCGGTTCTTGATTGTCATTTTGTTTAATTTACGGTAATCCTGTACTGGTCTAAGAGATCCATCTTTCTTCTTTACAAAGAAAAATGCCGAGGCCATCAGTGACTTTGATGGTTGAATTTGTCCACTCTTCAAATTCTCTTCCAGGAACTCGTTAAGCTTCTCTTGCTCTATCAAAGAGAGCCGATACATTCCACAGTCAACGGCTTTTGCGTCCGGTTTTAACTCGATCGCGTGATCCCACGGTCGTCGTTCTGGAAGGGAATCGAAGGATTCCTTTGCAAATACTTTGACGTAATCCCTATATTGTTCCGGGATTTTGTCCTCCGTCAGGTGCTCACGCTCTGTGTTTGCTTTTTGCGCCATTTGTTGCGCTGAGGTCTCCTTTGTGCGTACTGCAATTTCATACGCAAAGTCGACCAATAAAATACTTTCTCCATTTTCGATTTTTTCTTCTTTGAAGATGCCTTTTCCGAATTCCGTGCCGGCCATGCCGCACTCATTCGGACAATGATTAAATAAAATCGTTTGGGACTTCCAGTCCACCGAGGGGTTGTGCCAAAACAACCAGTCATACCCGATAAATATTCGCGCCTTTCCAAGGCCGGTAATAAGAAAATGTTGTCGGTTTTTATGCGGATCGACTCCCATGATCAACTCCATGTAATGGGTGATCTTGCCTTTGGTATTTTCGGTTCCATCGGCATTGCTAGTTAAAATTGGTGCATCCAGCTCTTTTAGGTCGTACTGCTGGGCTCTAGCGAAATCCCGGTCCATGCACATGGTTGTACAGCCTGTATCTAACAGGCCTTTAACCTTTTCGGTTTTTCCCGTATCTAACGCTTTGAGCGTCAGATTGACCCACATCTCATGGCGAGTTCTCTGAAATTGGAAAGCGCGTAATTCTTGTGCCAACCTATTCTCGGAGACTCCCATGGCACGTCATGCGAGCCACCGGGCCGTTTCCTGCTTCTTGAGTCCAAACGGGACTCGCGTGTGTTTTGGCGCTTCCTCCACTTCTGTGGATTGAGCTGTCTCGTCCTTGACGACCTTTTTCTCTGCACTATTTTTCTCACTGGTTTGGGTTCCAGGGGCCTTAGATAAAATTCATATAGGATGAGAATGCATAGGTAATATATATTTTGCTTTTTCTTGTACATGATTTTTTGTATAAATTACTGTATCCTTTGCCGCTACCAGTGGGGCAAAGAGACCGCCCCTGTGGCGCTACCCCTGCTCCAGCAGAGCCGTACGCTCTGACTGGTTGCTGTGTGGGTTGAGCCACCGTCCCGGAGGGACCCTTTTTGATATCGACTTTTATATCCCGAGTCGGCCCCGGCTCCTTAGGTTCAATTTGTATACCGGTGACTTTCCGCCGGTTATTTTCTTGATTTTTTTGTTCCTTTTTAATTTTTGGGACTCTCGATTCGGCCTTGATCGGAGTCCTCTTTAAAAATCCTTGCCGTACTTGGTATGGGCCTTCTCCATGAGAAATTTAAAGGCCTCCTCAGACATTTCGTCAGTGCGTAGAGAACGCACATTGATTTTCCCACGCTCCCGTCGTGGTTCCGGGCACGTGCGTGCCATGTGGCCTTCTTTGCCACAATTATAACATTTGAGAGGCCCGGCCTTCTCCTTGTTAGTCGGAGCGACTCTGCTCTGTGGAGTCGTTGGTGCTGTTCCCCGATTCAGCCCAGTCAGACCTTTATTTTTTGACGCGGCTGATACGTCCCTCTGGCTCGCGGGAGTCCAGAACTGACTCCCGGAACCCGCCTGCGGGTTGCGCGCCATGATTCCGCCTATTTCAGTTAGGCGGGCCCGGAATCCCACGTAGTCATGTGGGATCGCGACGCCGCAGTACAGCATCTTCTTGACTCCGGCGGCAAGGAGCCGCTCCAGAGTCTGACACAGGAATGTGTTGTAAACCAGGAGGCCAGGTACAAAGCCGGCCATTTCCGTGTTCAGCTCAAAGAGCTGAATGAAGTCGTTTAGGGGGGTGGTCCCCTGGGTTGTCTCCACCAACCGCTTGAAGGCGGTTTCTCTGACATTCTGGTCTTCGAATGTCATCTTCAGGTCACCAAGAAAGTGGGCGAACGTTACTCCCACGCGTAGGGAGCCTCCTGGAAGATTTGCCATCTTCCAATTATGTACCCAGTTGGTGGCTGGGCACACGGCACCTTCCTTCCCCTTCAGACGTGAAAGGGTGAAGAAGACCTTCTTTTCCTCGGTATTGAACTCTGAGGGAATACGTACTAAGGTAGGTGTGCAGTGACTCGAAGAACATTTCGAACTTGGACTTGTCGTTCCCGTCGAATGTGTCAGGAACATCGGCGAGGACTACTTTTGATGAGCCCATCCTAGAGGCTCTGGATCGGACCACCCTAAGTAGATTGTCCAGGGTGACCGGTGCTATTGGCACGTGTTGTGCCATGTGTGCAGTTGCCGCGGCGGGCGGCGGGGGTTGATGTGCCGTGGGAAGCGGCGGAAATGCCGCGTGAGACGGCTGGGGTGCCGCAATAGGCGGCGTGGGTGCCGAAACTGCAGGTTTCGGAGGTGTCGGCAATGGTCGAGGTGAGGACCGGGGAACAGGCAGCGAAACCTGCCTGGGGGACATCTTCGGGGTCGGGCTTGGTCGTACCGATCCCGCTTGACTTCGATAGGGCGAAGTCAGTTCATCCAGTGCGCGCCGGTATTCTTCTAGTCCCAAAATTCGGAACCGTTGTTGTAAGCGCGCTCTCACGCGCTCCAATCTCTTAGGTCCTAAAACCTGATTCGGGTTGAAGCCCGCGGCTTCAAGCTGTTCTTCAATAGGAACGGGGGAGGTTGCGTAACCGGATGGATACCGGGCCGCAGATGCTTGGCGAACCGCATGTTCGTGGGCGGCGCGGATCATTTCGAGCTGTTGCTGCTTTTGGGCAGCAAATTCCTCGGGGGAGAGGTAATGCGGGCTGAACGTGCCCGGAGATTGGTGAAGGGGATAGGGATTTGAGTCGGAGGATGTCTCGTTATGTTGAGACATTGGCAGAGAGGTAGGGAGGGCAAAGAAAGGGGCGAAGGCGTGGGGATCGGTCTGGTACACGGGGTTCTCCCGTATACGTTCTCTGTTCCGGTTGAAAACTCCGGAAATGTTGGTAGGATTTTAACGTCGACGAGGACGAAGTTGTCGATGGTGCGGGAGGTTTCGGAGGAGTAACGTTAAGCGAGGTAGGAAAGCCACACAGGGTGGATGGTGGGGACGAGCCCGGTCTTTTGCTGTCTGAACTACCCTGGGTCTTCTACGACACACCCGATGATAGTGCTCTGGCCCTCTCCGAGGATTAAACCAGTAGCCTTGTAGCTGCCTTATGCGGGGATGGACTCAACGTTTCCTGTAGTGTGTGGCGCAGTCAGATCAATCTGGACCGATGATTGTTGGCGCTGTTAATTGTTTTACTTCGTTAATGGGAACGAAGGAGAGTATCGGGGGGTAGGGAAGAGGGATAAATGGATCTTCAGGTACGAGAAACCAAGTAGGAGAATAAGGACACGCAAATAGTGCACGAAGTGGGGGAGAAGAGGAGAGGAGTGTCGAGGGTGGCGGTACGAACGGTATGAAGGGTACGCTTTTATTATGTCGCAATCAAGAACCTCTCGTCCAACTATACGAAGATAGCGGATTGGGGCGTGAGGTGTTAGTTCTCGAAAAATGAGTGAATAAAAGCGTAAAGACTACAAGCGAATAACTACTCGTATTTATACTGTTTATGAGTGGCTGTGTAGTCTATAAGTAAATGCGTAGTAACAAAAGGAAACAACGTGTATAGCGTTCGAAGCAAAGAAGAACTGTCACCTATTATTAAAGAGACGTGTAACATATGTGTTTATTGTTCCGTGTTCACACGTTCGATCGTCCGTGAGGCAAACGCCTTGCCGATCGTTGCAATGTCGTTTCAAAAACAATGTCCAACGATTGAATTCCTTCTCGATATTCTCTGTTGTCTTATCTCGTCACGTGCTTTAGATAAGATGGAGCGATTAGGCTTAAATCGTGACACCATATGCCACTCAATCTAGAGACAGTGTCTGCAGAGAACTAGTAGAATAAAATAAATTGGCTTGTTGATAATATTTCTCAAGCACCTTTGTTTATCATCTTCTCTTCATAAATTATTATTGGAATACAGGCATTTTTAAAAATCAGGAACAAATACAATAATGAGATTCTATATTGGGTCAAATCTGGGTGTTTGCGAGGCGGAATGCTTCATTCTTATTTAACAGATGCCCCAGCAATATTATTGATCTTCTCCAATATTCTACTGAATAAATAACAATTGTGACAAGCTTTGCGGCTCTGAAACTTGTCTTTCAACAAAAATTGTTCCCGAGATGCTCGGCCAGTGGGTGACTTTTCATAAGCTTAGAATTGTTTTTGGGCTTATTTGAGGGTGCCAGTGATGCCACCAACCCGTCAGATATTTGGGTCTTTCGTCAACAGCCTAACTTCCAACCAGAGAAAATGTTGAAATCGACTCGGTTCTTCTCCCTTCAAAAGGGCCGGAATGAGCACCGGTAGGCTACAGGAGGCCAGCAGATTTTTCCCGACCACAATTGGACACTTGATGGCTCGAGAAGAGGACAGAGTGTTACCACCACCACTAAACCATTTTATTCTGTTGAAATAAAATCTGGAGGGGGGGTAAGGACCCCCCCCTCCAGAATATCCTAAATTCAATCAAATTTTGTCTCCTTTCGTGCCTCCGAACTGATGGGGTCCCGACAGCTGTCTCGGCAAAGGTCGTAGATATTCCCCAGCATTTATTGCTGAACCTTTAGGTTTGGCTACCCAGGAGAAGATGGGTTTCGGTCCATTTTCTGCTACAAGTACAAACAACATTTCATCAGCAACAATTGGTCATCGCAGGAAAAATAGGAAAGCAGGCGGGGAAAGACACAAATAAGTGATTAAACTATGAATATATTTCTTCAACCTCTTACTGGTTTAAATTCCTGTGTGCTAGTCCGTTTTATTCACAGAAGGTAAAGAGATTGGGTGACTTCCCATAAGAATGGATACTTTTTTCAGAATATATTTGCATTTCCGGCAGCGATGCCGAGGCACCTGTCAGGACCCCATCGGACTTGGATCTCGGATTTTCCAGTTTCGACCCTCTTCCAAACCTTAATTTACTTTAGTCTGTAGGGGGGGTCCCGACCCCCGTTCCAGATTATATTCGTGTTGAATAAACGGATTTGGAAACTGCCGCGACGTGTTTGACGTGACAGCGTGGCCGTCATCGCGTTCTCTCTGAACATGCAACTGTCCAGGGCCCTCCACTGCACTCCATCGTTCATACTCAATCCCGAGTCATAGAGCCGAAGATTTTCCCGGGTGCAGGAACCAAAAGACATTCGGAAACGTGTCGAAACGCGCTGGAATTGCCCGCCGTAGCATCAGACATTGTTGTATGGCGACAATGTGCTCTCTTGAGCAAGGACAGGTAGAAGGAAGAAAGTTGAATGGGCAAATAGAGATATGGTTGTATTAGAATGGATATTGTAGCCCTTGAAATCACATTGCTTATGGGAACCGACGCAATTAGATTTCGGCACTAAACCTTAGATGCCGACATCGCTGGCACCCCTCGGATATTCAGCAGAAAATATTTAGTCTTATGGGAAGTCAACCATTCTCTCAGTTCAATTTTGGTTACTGATCATTTCTCCTTTATGTTCGGGCCAGTATCCGTTGACGTGCGAAAACTTTCGCACGCGTAGATTCGGACATATCAATCTGAGTCTCCGACATCAATCGCCACGTCTTGATTTTGGGGCTCATGGAGCATGTCTGTTGTCAAGTTTAACCCGATTGGGTTAAACGACACTTAAGCGCGGGCCGCGATGCCCGGCAGTTCCGTAGTGCCGTGATGGCCCTTGATTAATTCCGATAATCTTGATTAAACGGCGATTGCCGCTGTTGGTAAAGTTATGTAAATACAGAGCATTTAATACTGGTCCTCTTGTCATGCTCATTGTGAGCTCAATTCTTGACCGATTCATTTGAAACTAAGTGCGTTAGAAAGCGTTTTGAAGGCGCTTTCCTACTGTTATGGTCTGAGGACCTAACTCTACAATTTATTTTCTAACATTTGCCGGCTTCTGAAGTTCCGTGAATCCGTGATGGCACTTGATTCTGTTAATCTTGATTAATCGTGATTAACGATTAATGGCACGCAACCCTTGCCTTCCCTTTTGCCTTCCCCCCCTCTCAACCCTCAGTCCCTCCCTGTCCAATGAGCAACAAAACTCAAGGCAAAATCCGAAATCCGAACTGGGGCGGTGCCCGCCAGGGGGCTGGTCGACGAAAGCACACTCTCAAAAGAACATTTACAGAGTTACAGAATTCTAACTCAGACAGCCAGCTGGCACCGGTTCCTAGTGGCTCTGGGAGCACAACTCATAGCTCATTTGAGCCTGCAACTGGCAGTTCTAATGTTATCCAACGCACTACAAAGAAACTGGCTAGCAAAGTTACAGGTTTTTTTGGTTCAGGAGCTTCACAGCAACCCAGTGCTGTTGGACCTGCCAGTAATGATTCCGTATTTTTTCTGAGTACCGCTATTTCCTGACCAGGTTTTTTTTCAAAGTTCTGTCCCATCACACAGAGCTGGAAAACACCAATTCAATTGCACAGCTCAATAAAGATCTGGCTGCTGCAGCTGCTCTCGAGGATGAACCTCAAGATCTGAGTGAGCGTATTTTTGACGAGGGTTTAGGAGACACAGAAGCAGAGAATGATGATTCAGCAAATGCTGAGCTGGCACAAACAGAGGCAGAGGAAGCTGAAGTCAAGGCCCTTTCTGCAAACCACCAATGGCTCAAGGCAAACTTGGCTAAGATTATTAAAGAAACTGATGGCCCTGGGAAGCCTAGACCAAATTGCTATAAAAATGGAGAGCTTTGGATCCGCCCCATTGACCCTGTCTTTGCACTTGAACAAGCTGGAACTAGCGGGCTAACACCTGTTGATCTTTACCTTCTACCAATTTTTGTATGGCTGCCATTCTGTTTACCTGGCCATCCAGAGGTATTCAAGTGTGAATGTGGTATGAAACTTATTCGACATGGTGCGCTTCCCATAATTTTTCAGGGACTTCATTCATTTGTTAATATGTAGGATACAATGAAAATCCAATTGCTCGGCGGGTCAGCACTCTTAATGGGCAGGATTACTTCCTCCTGACCAACCGGTTTCTCTGCCCATTACGCCGTGAAAATGACCAGGGCTGTGGCCACAGCTATCAGGGCAGTGATCCATGGATCTTGGGTCAGCTGCCGGAATTTGTGCAAAAGGCATTCCCTGGTATGTTGTGTTTCATTGTTTGCTCTTCATTCTCACAGTCAGTAGCATGTCTCAGCCCTCGTGGTGCCCTTGACAATAATGAATTAGATGTTATGAAAGCTACCTTCTCTGGACGCTTTGGTGCAGATCCATTCTCGAAAATGGTGCGAGAACTCAAAGTGCTTCATCACAATCGTTTGGAGACTATGTATTACTGCGCAGCATTCTACCATGGCTTTCGTGGTCCTGAACAGGTTCCGCAGTTTTCAATGTTCAATGATCCCCAGGGCTATGCGGGACATGCACCTTCCACTCGATATTTCAAGTCAATGTTTACTGCTTGGTTTTCAGCACACCGGATTCTCATGGATCGAGTTATGTCATCACAGTCTGCCACTATTATCAAAGCTGATCATACATACAAGGTATTATCTATTCATATTCTTCTGAGTCTGACAGCTAATATTTCACAGACCATTGATCACCAAAGTTGCCTACCAGGTGGTGAACCTATCAATGCAGCCATGTACTCAATTGTCAATTCGGATGAAGAAGTTCGAGCCTATGCATTCACCCTCACCCAAAGCTTCCCACCACTGCGTGAGGTCTATGAGCGCATGCAAACTGAGCTCCAGCGACATGGATACCCACCCACTCGCCTGCTTTACACAGATAATCCGAGAAGTTGATTGTTATTTCATTATATCATGCAGCTACTAATACTGTTCTACAGGTGAACGAAACTTCCATGAGAGTGTGAATTCATCCCTTTGCAAGAATGTGCAGCATATTGTCCTTGATCCCTTCCGTGATCTTCCACCCTTCAAAGCTTCTGATCTACCCACCAGTTATTTCAGTTCACAAGCACTTATAGACTCAGCATGTGATGAGATACTTGAAGCTCTAGTGTCATCTCCTCCTACAGAGCCAATTGTTATCTCACTCTCTGTCAAATGTGCAGGCGATACACCTGCTATCATTCAATTGTGTTGCCCAAAGAAAATCTGTATATTCCGAGTAAGTTTTAATTTTTTTTATTCAGCTACATGACCTTGATTTTTACTATGAGGTATTGCATATAAAATCTGAGGCTCACATTCCACCTTGTCTCCGTGCACTGCTCACAAACAAACGTATTGTGAAAATTGGCCACCAGATTCGACAGTCCATGCGAAGCTTAAGCACTGCATGGTCTATTCCCAGTCTAGCTGCCACAGACTCAAGCAGTGTCATTGATCTTGCTCACATTGCAAAGATCAAGGGAGCTGTCTCAGATGCTACAAGCTCACTCCCAACTCTTGCTGGCACTGTTCTCAAGAAATCAATTCCTGATCTTCTTGAGCTGTCAACTTTAGACTGGTCAGGCGAGACACAGGAGGACAAGGTCAAGAAGCTGGCACAGGAGGTTGACTGTGTTTCACAGATATACAAGTACTTGATGAAGATGGATTCAGTTGGTCTTCCTCTTCAACCTGCCCAGATTTGTGCAGGTCAGCCTGTAATGCTTGTTATTGGCAAAGTACCTCTTGCAGAGGGTGAACTTGTTGCTCACAATGGGTCCTGGTCATCTCCATTGGATGGTGTACAGATGAAAATCACCAGTGCCTATGCAGTTATTAAGTTGACAAAACTCCTTGTTCCTGGTCACTCTATAGCCAAGCATTCACAAACTCTTCAATGGTTACTAGACCATGGCGGACATGCTATTGTCCAAATTCGCACTCTTCGAAGCCGCGCTCTGATAGTGCCTCATCCATCAGACAATGACAGATCCCTTGGCACCCCAGCACCTATGAACCCACCCACTGAATTTCCATCCCGCTCATCACAATCATTACTGCCTCTGGATACATTACCTAGTCAGGCAAGCTCTAATGATGATCCTGGGTCTGACAATGACTCGGAAGCATCCAACCCAGAAGACATGGTATGTCCAATATTGACCTAGTGTATACATTTCTTTTTCATGTCTATTATTTCAGGATGATGAGCTTCTTGACTCACACAATGGTGAAAATGATGCAGCTGCAACTGAGAAGATAGTTCTTGAGGCTCTTTGCCATGTACAAGATATCATTCGTCAACCTGAAGTTGAAGGAACCCTCCCCTCTCGTGTTCTTGATGATGCATATCATTTTATGGATCGTCTACTCCGCCTTCTCTCCAAAAAGCACTCAGCATTTAAGGAATTCGCTCATCAATTTAGCGAGACTTTGTTTATTCGGGATAAGGATGATGAAGCCAATGTGCGACGGGTTTTAGAAGCAAAAGATATCCAGTGGGAGTATGCTATCCGTGCAATGAAGGCTGCACTGAATCGCAGAATTCGCCGATATATTCCACCACCTGAAAGACTTGCAGCAGATCTTGAGATACTATTCAATGGCTTCCAAGACATTCAAGATTCTGTTGACCGAGCCAATGGTCGTGGCCGCTTCTTCTCAAAGGAGGCTCGGAAGACTGCTGATGCTCTTCTGGAGACAGTTCGCCTTGGCTATATCTCTGACCCCTCTGGAATACCTCTTTACTACATCAGAGGCAAGGATCGTGATGGATTAACACTATTCCGCAAAATTGCAGGCACCAACTCAGTGGAAGGTTCAGTCCACATGCTGATTCGACGCATCTTTGGTTCACTTTGTGCTTCTCCAGAACTCACAGAAGCTATTGTGGGGAATTGGATGCTCAGACGCAACCGTCAGGTAAAAATCTATCTACTTACCTGTTTGTCAATGTTACTTACCAGTCTCGTTTTGAAGATTGGACATTATAATCGCACTGGGAAAAAATGGTTAAGCCATTATGACATATGGCTATTGGATGAGCTTGTTGAGAAGGCTCTGCTCCTTGGCATAGAGCCATCCATCCCAACTCCTAGACTGCTTGCTACTCGCATAGCAACATCAGAGTCCTTTGGTATTATACCTATTGGATCCAGCATTGCAAAAGAGGCTGAAATACCTCTACTCCCATCCCTCAGTCTTCATACTGTCCCACATCACAATGACTTACCATCACAGACCCTTACTCGGCTCTCAACAAAGCCGTGCAACATCTACCGCTATATTCAGCTCCGCCAACGAACTCCAGTCCCTGTCATTCCTGTGCACAATTTTGCAGAGTATAAATTCTTCAAGAGCAATGTTGATGCTTTCCGCATTAATATGCCAGCAGGTAGAGCAGAGCGGTCTCCTGAGCAGGTTTGGAAAGCAACAGACTATATCAAATTTGCAGTCTTCTGGAATCAGGCCGTAATATCACAATCACCACAAATTCTTGAAGCTCACCTCCGGCTTTACTTAAAACTTCCTGAACAGTTACTTCGTCACCACAAGAAGACACTGCAATGGAAATCATCCCGTGCAACACTTTATATGGGCCCCAATGCCGAATTGCTAAAGCCAATACAAGAAATCCTTGGTGATGCTAACCGGCTGGCCATTGTACTGCCAGCCATACCTCTTGAACCTGAACAGGTTGATTTTCTGAATGACAGTATGTTGATTTCCTCTTTCATTAATTTGGTCCTAATTTTGTTTCAGATACTGTTGGTGTCGACTTGGAATCTTTTAATCCTATGGCCATTTGCCGGCGTGTTGCTGAAGAACTTAGATCAGATGCATATGTCAACCCCTCACCCTCATCAGATTTTGATACCCAGTCTCAAAATTCTCTGTCAACAACACCATTGCCCACACTAGATGTTTCCCCTTCTATCAAGTTGATTCCTGCTCCTGAACAAACTATATTCCGATTCCAGGGGGGGTCCAACCCTTCATTAACTATTGAGCGCCCTTCCAAGAAACCACGGCTTGACAGCTCAGAAGGTTCAGGCAAGGAAAGAAGGGGGTGTCGATGTGCCCGATGCGTAACTGCTGGTTGTCCAAAGGCAACAGAATGCAAAGGGAAAGGTGGACGTAATCGTTGCAGCTGTACATCAAATGCACATGAAATTGGTGATAAAGGTTTCTATGGCCGATTTTATACTTCATGAACAGTACTTTTGGTTCTCGAACTGTAACAGATATTGAGTCACTGCTCTCAAACGCCCCGTTCAACCGGGGCGGCACCTCCATTCAACTGGGGGTTGTACACTATATTAATCTTGTTTTTCTCTCTATTATGAAGTACTTACAACGATCTCATGGCATGCTATTCATGCGCCTGTATTCATTTATGTACATCATGTCATTCTGTCGATAGCATAGATTCACGGGCTATCCCTGAATAGAATCATCTTTCCTGCCATTACCCTCTCACAATGAAAGCCACTGAGCTTACTGGACCCTCTTAACGGCCAGTAAGCTTGGAGGCCCTGCCGTGAAGGTAAGTCTTTTGCTATCAAATCTGCTGATACATTCTCGTTAGTCTATTGTCACACTAGCCTTCACTTTGAGAGGAAGTTCTCACAAAGTAGGGATTCACGAACCTAAGGAAGTCCTTAGGTATCGGGTCTCCCATGAAGGCTACCCCGTTTAGCACACCATTCGGATGACTCCATTATTCTAACGGCTCGCCAGTCTCAACTCTTGGTGGTTCACCCAACTAAAACAAGTATTTGGTAGTGACTTACTTGACGTGTCCTACAGGAACTTGATGAGCCCAAAGACACATCTCCCTAGTGCATGCATCTCCCACTCAATCTGGACTCGTTTGCTTTGTAAGAGTGCTCTATGCTGTGTTTTAATGCTCAGGAAATTTCAAGGGATGTAAAAAGAGGGTATGTAATCAAAAAGGTATGGAAAGTGTGATTCCAGGGATGATGCGGGTTTGTAGGCCACATTCCAAGGTCTCATCTCACAGTGTGACCTATAAAACTATACAGTGCATCTCTATAAGCCTTGAATATTCTTGGGACAAGATACTGGCCCTTCCTGACTGCACGTGTATCTTTCATGGGGTCTACAGTTTTGTACATTTTTCCTGGCTGATCCACAGCTTTTGCCTTTGTTTCAAGGTTTCTTGGTGGTTTTCCCCAAATTAAATTATTCAGTGCAGTATTATATATCTATGAAACTACTTCATCAAACTCACAGAGGTCCATAAGCACTCACAATCCCTACAGCAAGAGGATGGGTGAAATCAGCTAATTAAAAATATCGATCAGTAAACACTCAATAAAAATATATTGAAGGAATATAACACTGCAGTCACACATTGCGAATCGATTGCATCTGGTTTCGAGGCAAACGAACGAGAATTGAGGAAGATAGAGGGAAAGGAAAAAAAGCTATCAAAATGCGACCCAAAATGGAAAGCACGGCACAAATGCCGCGGAGGCCGGACTTCTCCGATGATCGGTTTCAGTCGGATCTCTATATCTTGAATTTGATTCGCTGGCCGTTTAACTCGATTCGGGTTTATTCCCGAGAGGAATAAACTTGAATCGCCGTGCCGGCGCTTCAATCAATCAACTTGATTTCTTATCTTCTTTTCTTTTTCTGCTAACTGGAGCCGGCGGACCGCAAAAAAAACCTCGGATTCAGGTGCAGGTAAGTCTAATAAAGTCCCTCTCTTTTTCCCTCTTTTTTCCCCTTTTCTCAACTTGAAAAACTTGAATTCATTGCCGTAACAACAGACATAAACCATAAGCCTTGATTTTGCCCACAACGAAACTTTAGAAAACGCTATCCCCCCAACGCCGTTGCACAGTTTGATGCCCGTGATGGCTCTCCCATGTCTCGCTTAGCGCAACGCGCCGCCATCCCCAAGCCCCTCCCACTGTATTCTTCTTCGCCAATGCGCCCGCCAGCGTCGGCGACGTCGCGGTCGCCGCCAACAATGATATCGACCCTATTGAATGAGATTAGATACTAAGTAATCCAAATACAATTCATGTCAGAACTGTCCGCACAACCACCTATGCACAGAAGGGTAATAAATCCCGGATAAGTATGCGCAGAGCACTACATATGGGTAGCTACATTAAATAGTAGGTATGGGTCTCGATGCCTCCATCCATTGGCACTTGACCAATATTACCCCTCAATTTTCAAACACACTGCTATAGATTGTGCAAAAAAAGAACAATCGTGTATTCAATAACCAACTAAAATTCCCCCGACGTCGCCGACGCTGGCGGGCTGACGGCGAGGAAGAATACAGTGGGAGGGACTTAGAGATGGCGGCGCGTTGCGCTAAGCGAGACGTGGGAGAGCCATCACGGGTATCAAACTGCGCAACGGCGTTCAAGGTAGTCTGTTGGTTACCACGCCCGGTTAGTAGGCAGCCTGCGTTATTATGTAAGTTTCCCTTTTCGGAATTCACGTGGACATACACTCGACGCGTCTCGACGCGTTCTTCGCCCTATTTCATCGGCGGACCAGGCGGGCTGACTTCTAAACGGTCTGAATAGACTCGTGAAAAGAATAGTCTCTATTTCTGTGTGAGGTATGTTGTTTCCGGATGTAAAGGGCTCAAATCTGGTGAAGATATTTGTATGAGGACTTCCCCTGCTCCAAACGGCCCCGAAAAAAATTCCCAAGTCTTCGAATGTTATGTGGTTCAGTTTGAGCTGTGGAATTGTTTCTCCACCTGCCAGGGGGGGCCACGACGCGTCCAAGTCGCGTCGAAGGCATGCCCACGTGAATTCCGAAAAAGGAAACTTACATAATAACGCAGGCTGCCGGGTAATTTACGCGGTAACCAACAGACTTCATATCGAACGAGGAACGAGTTGATCACGATACTGAAGCGTCTGTCAAGAGAGACTACGTTCAAGGGGGGATAGCGTTTTCTCGAAACTTTGCTTTCTCCTCCATGGCTTCCCTTGCCACGTTCTGCGATGTGGCCATATCTACTGGATTTGATGGCCGTGCTGCAAGCTCTTCTGTTTCTCTGGATTGGGTGATCAATTCTGGCCTCCGTACACGCTCCTCCCAACTCTCCGGGCGTCTGACGCTTCCGTGTGATGCGGGCGTCATCTCTATGTGCTTGAACAATGTTCCTGTGACTGCTTCTCTGGCCTCCGACTTGGTGCTTGGCTTGGACTGGCTCCACTTTGTTCAGAACTCTGCACCGAACCTTGTTGTGCATCTAAGTTGTGGCGGCTCACTTGATCTTCGAACATTCGGCTCAGCATTTGCGCTGTTATCATCCACAGGTACGTGGTGGCCTCTGTATCACCAGTTTCACGTACTTACTTCTTAGTCCCAGCCTCCCCACTTGCACCGGTGTTACGAGGAAACATCGGTGCGGAGCCCTCGCCCTCATCAGTGTCCACGGGTGGACCTGGTGCAGTACCCACCCCCTCATCGATGCCAAGTACACGAGGTATCGATGTTGTAGCTGCCTGTGCGCTCGCAGCCCGGACGCCTCGTACGCGAGAAATCCAAACGTCTCGTACGCGAGACGGAATGTCCCATACGCAGGATGTTCAAACTGCTAGTACGCTAGCAGGTCTCCGAATGCCTCGTACGCGAGGCGTCCGAACACCAAGTACACTAGGTATCCACTTGAATTTGAATGGCGATTCGATTATGAATGATGATGACCCTTTTGTTCGTATCTCTGTGCAAGAAAAAATTGCGGTTGTACGTTGCCTCATTGTTGATCAACCAATTGCTCGTCCTGCTTTAAGAAAGATGACTGCACATCATCAACATGTGTCTGCAAGGGAGTCGAGTCAAAAGTGGAAGAGTGCCGATACTTTACGCTCGGAATTTCTGATTCATCAATGGACAGATGCTTGTCTTACACCGAGCTCCGAAGCTATGTTGGCTGGATTAAGTCCGCCTTCACTTTCATCCAGTGAAATTCAACAGTGTATGTTGCTTCTTGAGTCAAAAAAACGAAAAGCTCTTCCACTGTTTGACAGTCCACGTAAGGTTCCCCGTCTGTCTTTTGACACCTCAGCATCCAGTATTGCTTTCCCCATCTTACTGCCTCAGAGTGAGAAGGACCAGATTGTTCATGAGTTTCGTGAAGCCACTAACAATGCTTCGCTGAAGCGATATGAGTGTTCTTTCTGTGGTAAACTTGAATTTACAAGTCATACCAAAATGCGGGCTATGAATGAGCTTGATATATCCCTTCTCGACAGAGTCGTTGTTGAACTTTCGGGAAAGATCTCGTCAACCACGGATCGAATCGTTCCACCGATCCTCTCTTATGAATGGTTCATATGTACTTTGTCACCTATGCAACTCCGCTGTCAATAAAAAATGTTTTAGTTCAATTCCTTTACGCAGCTATGCTAATGGTCTTTGAACTGGGAAAGTTCCGGCAGAGCTTCAGGATTTGACATTCTTGGAAGAACAATGTATTGCTCGAGCTCGTGCGACAAAGTGTATGTACAAGCTCATGTTAGGTCCCACAGGTCAGCTTGCTGCTCGCGGCAATGTGTGTATATTGCCTCAAGACACAGCCTCTGTCTTGTCCGCCATGCCCATTCCATTATTTTAATTGCAGGACGAAATCTGTGTTATTCTTGTTGGTTCACCTGACACTGAAGTCACTCATGATATGCTGAAGCGGTCGCCCCTCTTAGTGCGTCGACATAAGATTAGGACAGCTCTATTCTGGTTGATTGATAACAACCCGCTTTACATGGACCTCGATAAAAATGCAATAATTGAAAATTCGGAGGAATATCCGGTTTATGACTGCCCACTTGCAGTTACAGATTTCCTACGTACAAATTCTGCAAATAACCAAGGCTCCTCATATACCTCCTATTCAGCTCAAGCAAATGCCGAGCTATTCGAAGAAACCGATAATTTTGAACTAACCTCGACGACACTTGTAGATGTGGAGAGTATTACATCAACTTACCAGCAGAGAAAACTCGAGGCGCTGCATAGATTGAAGAACCAAGAAGCAGGGTTTGTGAAGTTTGCTTCGGGGTCTGCCCCATTATCTACATCCAAAAATCCTCGAGTATTCGGCTGGTTATGGCCAACTCTTTTTCCGTATGGTGTTGGGATGGTTGACAACAACAACGTTAGAATTTCAACAGACATTCCATTCCGTCAAGTGTTGGAGGATGGATCCGCACGTCCGTCCGGCTCGGGTACAAGGTCCCGGACATTTACATATATATATAAAGGTTTCGGTGTAGCTGTTCCTTTAGTGGCTTTCCTTCCTACGTTCTGTAGGTTCTTGTATATTTCAATTGTACACGCCGACTCTTTTCATCCCGGGTTGCCACTTGACCGACAAAATCAAGTAGACACTTTGCCTCATGTGCAACACTTACTCAGTATTGCCGATCCACGCTTTCAGGTCCACAAGTCCTTCATCTTTGTAATGAGCAATATCATACAGCGGTGTCAGTCCTCATTCAAAGCTCGTCTCGCTACAAATCGATCCTGGTTCCCGGTAGTACAAGATTTAATGCAAAAGATTGACACCCACTCCATGGATACTTATCAGTCGAAGCTTGAGAAAAATCCTTTTGCAAAAGCTGAAACTGTCGGCGAAAAAAGCAGCAGCAAAGGTAATGACGTATCTCAATTACGTTTCGGACCATATTCCTGGTTCGGTGGGCGACGTGAACAACATGAAGCAGCAGATGCACAGCAAAATCGTGTGTGAAGGCTTACCACATTTTTTTGCCACAGTGAATCCGGCTGATTCTCATAATCCCATAGCTCAGGTTTTAGCGGGACGAGAAGTTGATTTGGACAAAATTTTTCATGCAATTGGTGATACAAAGACGGAACCAAGTATCCGCGCAAAGACGATGGCTGAAAATCCAGTGGCTGGTGCGGAGTTCTTCCACTTGATGATAACGAAGTTCTTCGATATAATTTTGGGTGCAAAAAGGGCTTCGAAAATTGGTATTCTTGGGAAGGTCAAGGGATGGTATGCAGTTGTTGAAGCCCAAGTACGTGGATCGTTTCATCTCCATCTGTTGGCATGGCTCTCACGCTCGGGGCATGCAGAGCTGCCACCGAAATCGATGCCGACAGAATCTCCGCATGCCTTGATATGTTGGCCTATCTTTTTCTCAGACATTCGGGATATGAGATGCTATCTAGCGCAATTCGAGCAGGATTTCTTCGAACAATGGTGCTCTGTACACACTGTGTAAAGTAAAGGCAATAAAATGGAGTGCCCGATCACTATTTTCGGACTTGGGGGTAGGGCCGCTGCACTTGCAGTACACGCAGGACTCGTACTTTTTTTTTTTTCTTTCCATTCTGGGGAGCATTGTCTCAGTCAACCTTTGCGTATATCACTCCAACGACAGAGTGGGTGAGGTCACTTGCCGTGCAGGTGTTTATTGCCCTAGGTGGTAGCACATGCAGCACACCATCATACTCACATTTTCCTCCGGTCTCTATTCCATCATGGTACCAAATTGTACCTATCTCTTTAACAATCCGAGAGGTGTAGTGCTTTTCGCCATGGTAAATGACTCCTCTGAGAGCAAACCTACCCCGGTTATCACCAACTGTCAAATGAATAGCAGGGTCTAAGATAATACCAGGGTCATGGATGGAGAAATAGATCAAGTCAGGCATTGCATCCAATTTCAAGGTTTCCAACATTTTCACTTTACACCTCGGGCACGAAATACTGGAATGTTGTATGCGCTGGTGGACCAGCCAGTTTGTTAAGCAATAATTCTGCTTGTACTTCGCTTTTAAAGCCGGCATACTTGTTACGACTTGAGTAGACGAAAACCATGACAGCCGCGCTTGTTGATGATTGCACTGAACACACTTGATGGTTTTGTAACCCCAATTTTTTGTGCCGATGACTTCTTCAACCAATAAGTCTAAGGCAGTCAGTGATGCACCATTTGGAAATTTATCGGGGCGAGAAGAGTGCAAAATTTGCCTAATTTTGTTTCGAGCATTTTCTAGGGAACTAGACTTGTTTTTGAACTCTTCAAACCCAGAGGAAAGTTGTTTGGAATAAATGGTGGATTTACTGAACTTTTCTGACCATTTTGCTCCATGACACTGCCACATATCATAGATAGGGCCGAATAAAGCATCGTAGGCACAACTATAATTAATTTTGTCCCATCTAGTGGCAACTGGGGCAACATCATCCAAGTTCTGTCTGATTTTTTTGCGTGTGGGGCAGTAGAGTCAGCCGACTGAGCCTTCCGCTTTGGATTGGCGGAATCTTTATCTTTATTCTTTGTTGACTTAGCAACGTCGCTTCAAACCAACTGCCACCGAGACCGTTTAATTACTGGTTTAACGTGAGGCTGATCGCCTTGGCACCACTTGACAGCTTCATGGATACCAATAGGATCATAGTTTCCGCCCTTGTAGACCTGATAGGTGCGCAACAAATCGATTCGGTCACTCCCACTCACTTCATTGGGTAGGATTCTCTCGAATCGTAGAGCAGTAATCTCATTCAACATCTCTAGTTCTCGGAATTCTTGTCTCAACCAGCCGGAAATGCCACTTGTGATCAAACGGGGTTCAAAGCCTTGCAAAATAACTGTCCCATCCGCGGTGGAACTTCTTGATAGAGTGGTGTAGTACGAAAAGTGAGTCTTGCAATTGGTCAGGTCACACATATTCAGATCCCGAGTCTTTCCCTGGGATGAATAATCGGTCATTGCAAAATTTGGGAGAATCAAAACTTGCTCTCTGGAATTATTCACGATCATATCACTAGGTAAGAATGCCCAGATTTTGTTAGTGGCTCTTGAGAGAGGAACAACATTATCTGGTAATCCTGCGATCATTATTGTTCTCGGGGGTATTACCAGCTTGACAAATAATGTGTCTAAGATCGTCTGCCCAGACGACCCTTGTGCCGCCTGCCATCCGATAACAATTGCTTCTTGACCCTTTGTTATACAAAGTTCAGTTGCATCATTGTTTCGAATCATAACCGGAAGTCCGATGCATAAGCTCAATTTACCAGGGATATGTTCGCTTGTGCATGGAGGTGCATTCCAAAGGTCAGATTTTTATTGAGTGGTCAGAGATCTCCGAGGCGGTACAACTTCCTTGTTGCGGTTGGCACGTGATCTTCTATTATTTGAACCAGTGTTCACCGCGAGATTGTCTTCGGAGTAGAAATCAGTCAATACTTGTTCAGTCTCTTCAGCAAATTTTGCACAACCAAGTTCGTTGACTTTGTCCTTTTGAGAGGTCCAGGCAGTTATCAGAGATACGTTCCCAAATCGTGGCTCATCAAAATTGGGATGGTTGGCTCGGCGACTGATCTGGCGGCTCCTCAAAAATTCTACATCTTGGGGAGTACATGCTCCATACCTCATATTTGCCAGTGCATTCCTGAATCGAGCATCCTCCGGAGTTTGAGCTGTTTGTCTCATATTTTTCTTCAATAGAACGACTGTATTGATCTGCTTCCAGATGAGCTTGCCTATGGCATTTTCTTGCTCGTGAACAGACATTCCAGCAGATATCATAGGTACGACGTCTGTATCTGGACTGAAGAGAGATGCGCTAGCAACAGGTGGCAGTTGAGCAAAATCCCCAGCAAGGATCATGTTCATACCACCGAAGGCTTCATCATGTATATTCAGCGCCTTGGCTAGCTTCGCACTAATCTTGTACATGCGGTTGCATGACAGCATAGAGACCTCGTCCAGAAAGATGTACTCAACTCCTCGGAGCCGTTCTCTCACTTTTCTCAAACTGGTGCCTTCACTTCGTTCACCAGAGTCCCTGTCCACAATTCCGAGGACCGAATGATATGTACTATCATTTAAAAGAGCTGCCGCAGTTCCTGTCGGCGCAAGGACCAAAAAAAGATGTGATTCTCCCCGTTCTTCGAAGAAATTGATCAGCGCTTTAATTACTTGAGATTTTCCTGTTCCAACAACTCCACCCAAATACATTCTGAGGGGATCTGGGTCATCAGCGATTGCATGGTTTGCGACCAGTCTGAATGCCCGCTCCTGCTCTTTGTTCAGTTTAAATTCTGTTCCGACCCTTTCCACAACTTTCATTGCTTTCTTTTCTTTGGCCTTGAAGAATTTTGTGAAGTAGAATGAATCCAAAAGTAAAGCTTTGCCTGTAGAATCTGGTTCTTGAACTGGGCGTCTCTGTTTTACTGTGTTCGGTGGTCGCTTGAATTTATTGTCCAGTACAGCCTCTCTCTCGAGCGTGATTTTCTGCCTCCATTGCGAGCCTGTCAGTTGTATTTTGGGAATGAAAGGACTCGAATCAAAGCCTCCAAATGGTATTGCTTTGTCCAGCCAGACTTTATCATCACCGACTCGGCCTCCTTCATTTTATCCTCCATAGCAGTCCATTTGGGTCCCCTAAACTCATGTCCAGCTGGGACTGTGTCTTCATCTTCCCCGTATTCATATTCCCGGTCCTCAAGATCATCCTCAAATTTTGCATTGGTGTATTTCGAAAATAAAGGAAGTGCACGGCGTTTCAGTCTGTCCTGGGACGAAAAGTCGTCGTGTGCATCATTGCATTCATACCTGACGTTGAAGTGCTTCATTTTCTGGAGTGCCTTTGGAGAGAATTTGTGCTCACAAAATGCTTCATCCCAGTTATCTACATCGTTTTTTGAGATCTTTGCCAGAGCGCCAAGGTTTGAACAATGTAAGCATCGTCATACAGTAATATTCACGGTCACCTTGGTCCATCCGTGGTAGTCCACCACCTACAAAATTGGGAATGACTTGCTCTAATTCCCTCCTGTCGCAACGAATGTAGTGTGTTTTGTACAATTTGTGTCCAGGTTTGGAGAGATGCATTGAAACAGCATCTGATCGGTCTCCAACTATTTCGTCCTTGTCTCAGACGGCGTCGTCTTCATCATCCAGGTCATTATCGAGCCAGTCATCATCATCTGGTGATGGCTGATTAACAGACTCAAAGAGCACCTGGTCACTTGTACTTGGTTGTTCTGCTAAACTTTGAAGAAACTCAGTCTTCTGCTTCTTGGAGCGTTTTTTCCGTGTGGCCATCTGGAAGAATTCATACAACAATGTATCTTCAAAAGCAGTCGGTCGGTGGTCCCAACATGTTCCCCATCGGCGCGCTGTAAGACAAGCCGGTCATTTGCATCTGCCTCAGCTAGGTCCTCTTGAGTTTCAGCGCATTCTTCTAAAGGCTCACCATTTTCAGGATCATTCTCTGAACGTGTTGTGGACCAGGACTTGGCAACTTCGGACACATAACTCTTCCACCAGAATACTTTGAAGCTCAAGTTGGTATAGTGGTCTGGATTTTCTAGTAAGTATAAGGATGCCATGGGACTTCCGATTTGGAGCTTGTATGTCAAGGAGTTGACCATCTGGGTGATAAGAGTCTTTGAGTTGGCCTTTCCTTTAGCACTGCTTCCCAAATCCACGGTGTTCTTGTTCAAAACATCCTTCACTGTATCTAGCATATGATAGATTTTTGAAGACGCCTTGGTGACATAGTCCGAAATATAGGCCACAACAGTCTTTATTGACGTACCAGAGAGAAGGCTTGTGACGTCCGTGTTGCATCCAAGTGTATAGGTTACCACAGGAGTAACTGTGTTGATCATTGCTTCGTGCTTTTTCATTCGAATAGATCCATCCGTTGGGTCAACCTCGGTCTTCATGAAAACATCCCAAGGGAAGCGGGCCCTGCAAGTCCCATCCTTTCTCAAACAACCTTTCACTTCCTGTCTGATCCTGGTGCCAACTTTTAGCGGTTTGGAGAGGTCTGTACCTGCCAGAGGGTGTCTACAGTCGTGTACGTTCGATCTGAGAATCAAATCATCTACAGTCTCCCGATATTCACCCCACCATTTTGCTAATTCATCGCAATTTTTGCATTCAATGCGATCACAATTCTCACAGAGAGGGGGCGGCATCTTGGGAACTTTCTGAGTTGGATCCACATATCTTACCGGAGCTGAAGTCGGGATTTCGTCTTGGATTACATCATGAAATCCTTTCCGAGCTTTGGCAATGAAATCTTTTGTCATGATGCATCAAGAGGTGATGCTTGTGTTTTGCCTCGCTCAGCCTATTTCTATGGTTGGAATGCCCAATACTGCCGAGACCATGAGGGAACAACCACGGAAACATCTGTGGGTATAGCCGAACGTTATTATAGGTGGGCTCTGGCTCAGCTGCATGTCCAACCCCCAAAGTTTGACCCCCATTTGCTAAATGGTCAATTGCTTTTGCTTTCAATGTGTCGATTTTTGCATGATTGTACTGCTCTCCAGAAACACCATGAACAGCAAAAGTGCATGGGCCCTCACTTGTGCCGTCTTCCTCGCCATCGTCATGGATACTCATTTGTTCTGGCGTCTTGGTACTTTCTCCTTCAACTGTCTGCTTCCAATCCACACCACATGGTATTCCACTTTCTGGCAAGTCATCGATATTCTCCTTGGAAATTTCGAGATCAGCATAGTCACAGTGGTTCAACTTCAATCAATCTAAGGCGGTCTTCACCCTTTCCTTCCGCACAAGCATTAGTGTTCGCTGAAATTCTTCCTCTGTTGGTTTGGTTGGCCCTAAGAACACAAACGCAAGGACTTCACTCAGTTCATCTCTAGTTGGTGGCAAGACATTGTAAACCTTCACAGTAGGATTCACAAACATTATTGCATTAGTACTTAGTTTTCTGCGACCTGAGGCGACACGGACTACACAGCGATTGTGTCGAACTTTCGCTATCAGCATCTTCTCTGCATAAGACAGGTCTTTCAATTGCTAAGGAACTTGTCCAACCCACAGGTGATTTGCTAAACTTTTCAAGGGCCTAATATTCTTCAGTAGTCGGGCCTCGCAGTCGGCGCAAACATAATCACATTCTTCTGCAAGAACCGGACCCCCAGTGCATTGGATTGGATCCTCTGAGCTCAGCCGCTCTTTCCGAGTCACATCAGATACAATGAGTGGTTCAAAGTTTAGTTCAAGCTCAAACCTGCGGGTCATACCAGTGAGCGGGACAAGCGATCCGCAGACAGCACATCCTGCCTCAACATGGTTTGCAGGGTCTACTTCTTGACACATTTTTGTTATAATTCTATGCTGGTCAGTCAACGTCGGAGGGTCTGGAGGGAACGTAACAGAAATAATTGTAGGATTCGCTTTTTTTGCGGTGCTCTTCATTTTTATTGATTTCCTTCCCAGCATCAATGCTGCACTTGCGCGGGAGACTTTTAATGCCCTTTTTTCTGCTCGCAAAACCTGTTTTCTTTCTCGGCGATACTTCAAAGTTTCTGGGCTTATCTGTTTCTCTGGAACTAATTCAAATGCGCTCAGTGTTGATGGGCAGCCAATGCATGCATGGTTGACAATACAGGTTTTTATCTCATCAGTAGTAGCACGGTTCCGGAGTTTCACCCCATGGAGGGTTGCTATTTTTTTCAGGTGTGCCTTGGTTAAATTCGGGGCCAACATGCGCAAGGGGACATTTGATAATAACATTGTGGAACCCCCCGCAAATTCCTCAGTCATAGCATGCCGAAACCCGTGGGTTACATACATGAATTTCGTGATATCGGCTAAAACTGGCCTTGGAGCTGGAGCATAGGGCAACACTTAAGCTGCCAGAATTCGAGAATGTGGTCCTCTACCCAAATGGCGCCACGAATGCCCACTATCTTGATAGTGGTCCTAAAGCGCCCTAATGTCGCAGAGTCTCCGCCAAATTTTGAATCTTCGCTTTCAAACAAGACCAAACTTCAAATGCGAAGGTCCAGAGTTCGAATCTCCCTGTTTGCAGTCTTTTTTCCACTCGGCAAGAGGTTTACCTGGAAATGCCCCAGATCATGATGCCTTTCAAGCGATGTCAACAAACTACCGGCTTATCGCTTCCTCTCTCTCGTCTCCCATCTTGCCGTCCACTCACCCAGGTTTTTGTCGCTTCTGCCTCTATTCTTGTAGCCGGTGTTCACGCCTCGCTCATTCACTCATCTGGCCTAACTATGACAGCTGTTCCTGCATCTTTTGTCAATAGGATTGTTCATGGTCGTCATAACAAGCCGTAACAATCAATGCTGGTCCCTGCGGCTCTTTTACAACTGCTCTGTCCAACAAAATATCGCTGTAGATATCTCCCTTGAACTAGAATAGACTTCAAGCATTCGGTGATGAGTCATCAGCCTCCATGTACCACCAGGCCCCGACATAATCCGGGATCTCATATATGCTGTGAACCTGTTTGGTGAGTTGAATAGGTATTTTACAATTCAGTTCAATTGTAGACCCTTCTGCATTATAGCCAGCGGCTTGAATTGTTGTTTATCCGGACTGTAAGTAGTGTCTTCTGACATCTATTCATACCTTCTCGCAACCATCCTTCCTTTAGTGTTGCCTCCAAATCCTGGTTCACCTTCAGATGCACATCCATTCGTGGTTTGGCATCCACGTATGCATACGTGGTGGACGATACAGTTTGGTGAGACTCGATACAAGTGCCATGGATTTTATTGCTGGTTCCTCACCTCGTTTATCTGCTGTGTCAGGAGCGCCTCAATGTACTGGCCCTCGAGACAGTGTTCTATTCTTCCTAGATCCGCTTGTAAATATTCCGAAATGTGATTTATACAATGTATATAATCAGTCATGATTCTCATGGTTTGTCATTGCAGGGTCAGAGTGTGAAGCAACGGTATTCGAAGAAAACCCTCGACAGCCTGGCATGGCACAGCCTTGATACTTGCAACTGTCCACAAATATATGGGTAAGTGCACCTGGAAATCTTGACCTCTGAGATCAATTTGTAGCACGGTACATGACAGACTTCGTTACTCTGTCCCGCAACCTTTGCGTGCTTCAGAACCCCTTCACAATTTCAATCTCTGATTGGCCGTTTGTGCATACCGCACATTTGAAATCCTGTAACTGATGGGGGGTCTTGATTAAGCATCTTAAAATTAGATAGAATGTGCAAGTGAGGTTCATCCAACATTGCCCAATCTCATTCCTAATCTGAAACTGAGTAAGATATGTTTGTTTATTTTATTTCAGTCTCCGACTCAACATCATCGGCATAATTTCGCTTGTAGGGGGTTCTACATAATTAGGAACGAAACAATGATTGAAATTGCAAAAGAAACTAGCTCAACACTCTGGATATTTCTTCCAGGGCTCTCACAACCTAGGGAGGCGATAGTAGCTGTTCAAAACAATATTTCATTGGCAATGGCTGCCTGCCAGATAGCAGACTTTCTTGTTTGGTTAGAATTTGAGGAGAGAGAGATAGTGAGCCTTGCCGCAAAGCGCGCTACCTCGAGTTATATGACAGTTGGGGAGCTATCTGGGGAGCAAGGAAACGCGAAATAATTGCTTGAGCAATGAAGTCAGCAAGGATTACTCGAGAAGTCCAGTGGTACATCTGCATTCCATGCCATATGAAGTGTGCACAGGATTTATATTGGATATCTCCCACATAATGGTGCAAAGGGAGCGCCTAATAATCGTGCTTAAGCATGATATATCTCTTCAATCGAGCGGCCAGTCTCCAACAACGCACTTGTGGGAATCGGCTTGAACCAGAGGCAAAGATTAAAACCAAGAGATACTGGAGACACACCAATTGCAAGTATCCACATTTAAACCATTCTAAAGCAAACATTCGCAATCGATATATCGAAAAGCCTGTGCTATTGTGTGAATCAAAGCTCTCACGATTGATATGAAGGCCGAATTGAGCAATCCAACAACAGTGAAAAAGTGAGTAATTTCGATTCTTCTCCGGGACATGTTATGTGAAGCGGGGTGGGGAAATTTCCCTTCAAGCGAAACAGTCAAGAGTTTCAAGTTTGAAAGCAATGTCGACAGTATGTTTGTGTCCGGCAAGTTATTGGCCAAGTCTTGAACGTTATAGGCGAGAAAATAAATTAAGGGCTTGGTTAAGGAGGTAAGAACGCGTGAGAGAAGTCTCAGAGCACTCAAGAAATTCAGGTATCGGTGAACCCTTCTGTCCAGGATGTTTGAAACAGCCGGGTGAGGGTAGGTGAATGCTCCAAGGAATGTGGCATTATGATTTGGTTTGGATTCGAATTCTAGTTCAGGGACCGTGGCCATTCCAAAACAGCATTCTGAATGAAGGGAATACCGGAAAATTTTGTTTCGTGGATAAACAGCTACAACGCAGCAGGCTGAATCACAGTGTTTTGGACGACTCCAGAGTCGGATTTCATCACCAACATCCACAGAGCAAGATAAACGACTCGGGAGTTGGATTTCGAGACCCACAGCCGCAGTGCAATATAGACGGGTATTCATTTTTAAATCAATCGCAGGACAGTCTCCTGATGGGGAGCACCCCTTCAAATTCGGCCCGAAGGCATTTCCAGGACAGCACCCTGTGGGAGAACACCCCCGAGACATCGGTGATATCTCTTTGTGAAAGTGGGATTGGTTGGCTTGGGTATTCCACCCAGTCCAGAGGGCGAGGATTATTATGAGGAAGATATAGAATAGCTTCATGGTGGTCAAGAGAGAGAGGCAGAAGGGGGTCTGATCAGGAGTGTTTCCAAATTGAACTGAAACACACCCTCATTGCTGAACCTTTAGGTTTGGCTACCCTGGAGAACTTGGATTTCGGCCACTCTTGCTACATGTACAAACAAATCTCGTCAGGCAACATTGGTCATCGCAAAATAAAATCGAAATAAAATCAGGTGAGACATAGAAACAGATGAGAATTCAAGGATATGGTCTTTATACTCTTTCTGGCTTGGATTCTCATGTACGAGCGGGTTTCATCCTTTGGAACCGCAGATATTCTCCGAGTTCAGTTTTCTGTCATTAGTCATTTTTGCTTTGTGTTCGGGGAAGCATCCGTTGCCGAGCGCAGATCAGTCATTCCTACTTCATGTTCGCGGCGACAGTCTGTTGCCGGCCGTTGCCTGGCCGCTAATTCATTATTCCCGACATCAATCAACCGGCGCCCACCCCCCTCCATGTTAATTCTGCACTCTGTACTTCTACAGAACTCCCGAACCTCTGAACTTCCTGTCGGATGGCAGCGTCATCTCTTTCCGGTGACTGCTTCGAGCTTCTGATCTGGTGCTTGGACTGTTCAATTTTGTTCGGTCCTGGTGCATCTATGTATTAGGTGCGTGTCACGCTTGAATTTTGATCTTAGACACCCTCATTTTTGACTGCAGGCACCACGAAATTAATCACCGTCCACCGATACATTGTAGTCCTTTCTCGCAGCATTCTTACAAGCGTCCTGGGGCTTGATTGTGCGGGACGAATAGAGCGGTGGATGTCCCAGATGGTGCGGGCGGATGTTTGTGACGGCGATACAGTCACTAGTGCTGATGCTCTGGTGTCCCGTTTATTCGTACGTTTCTCATCTCTTGCTTTTTTTTACTCATTTCCCCCTCTCCTTCTTGCATCGCCGATCGTTTTCGCGGTTCATCCAAGTTGTAGGCTCAATGGGGAGCAAGCTCGGTAAGTACTGTTCTTTTTCATTTATCTTGTCATTTTCTTGTTCCGATTTTTTTCTTCCGTTTTTTCAGGCCTCCTTTGTTCCATCTACGTCTTGCGTAATTCTGAATCTTTACTCCGCAGCAACTCTGGATCTCTACGGCCCACCGGCGAACAGACCAACAATGGTGAGTGTTCACCTTCCCTTTCCCTCTTCTACCAGTTTGAGTCGCAAACATATATGTGCACAGGCGGTGCGTGAACTTGCACTGGCAATCAAAGGTTATGCTCAACCAGCCTTCCTTTCTCTTTCCACTCTGAACCAAGCTCATGAACTTTGCACCTGACCGAGCTGTTCGTTGGCGCCGTCTTCACAATTGGCTATGGCCCTATATTTACATTCGTCTAAGGTGAGTCTCCTTGACCTCTTACCTCTCCGCTGTTCCCGAACTCTTCTCACCAACGCGGTTGCACGTGCAGATGAAAACGCTGCTCCTGCGGGACACAATCATCAAAAGGTATAGGACAGCGCTGTTCTTTCACGATCCAGCTGGTCGGATTTTCACACCGACTTGTCCAATGATGCACGCCTAGTATTTCTACCCAACATGGCTTAACGGGATAAACGGCTCATTTTATGTCCTTGCCATTCTCAGTATGTGTTTCTTCTATCGTACGTGCCCTGCAAGTCTTGATACCATACTTCTTAGGTTCGCGCGACCCGATTGGGCGGCGCGCTATGTTTAGGTCCTGACTTCTCGGCTTTTGTACCGACCTGACCAACGACACTTCCTCATTTATCAAGATATACGGGTATGAAATCGTGTTCTGTGTGTTCTGTCTGATACCCGACAGTAAGCAGCACCTTTTCATTTTGGTCATCTTGCACTCAATTTTTTATGTTCTGACGTTCTATTCTATTTGATCTTCGAGGCGCATATGGCCCTCAGAATTCAAAAAGCATGCTGACCATTTTCTCGCTAAAGTTAACTTCTCCGTTGTCATTCAAGTCGAATGTCCTCGGTAAGCTGCGCCCCTCTGCTGTTGTGCACCATTTGACTTGGTCTTTTTCTTCTAGCACCACGAATGCCTTCGCGACGGCATTGTGATGAAATGATACAAGTATGGATATGGTACGATGATATTCTCATATATTTACGATTTGTATTCCATGAATATAATTATATTATCTACGAACTGGCGGGAGCTGAGGATAGCTGCAGCCCCAGATAAAAGTGCCCGAGACGGTCCAAAAGCGTGCCCAAAACACTCCGGCGGGAGTGCTTGAAGGTCCGCCTTTGGAGCGCTCCGAGCACACCCCCGGCGCACGTATTTGGCCGAAAAGCACTCCGGCAGGAGTGCCTTGGGTCACTCCAAAAGCGGACCCAGCATACTCCGCTGGAGTGATTGGGGAGCACTCCAAACGAGTCCTTCCGCTTTACGCAGTGAGCTGTGGTACACATGGAATCAACACCACATCCATCCCTCGTTTCAACATCCTTATGACAACAATCCTTCCCGCTTCCCTTGTTTACCCCGCTGTCCTTGCTGAGATAGAGTATGCCCTCCTCAGGATCGCCGATATAACCTCGAGAAAGGAATTCCAACGATCAGCGATGTTCCAGAAATGGCAAGAATTCACGGATCTGGCGCACACGCGGTTGGGCATCCTTAAAACTTTCAATTCAAGAGTCCGACCATCGCTCAAGGCATGTGACAACCTTCAGGTGCGTTATTTCTTGCAGCCATGGACCGTATCTCGAATTGCCGCCAGTGCAACAAAATTGGAGGCAAGAACACCTTCAGACGCTGCGCTCAGTGCTGCAGCGTATATTATTGCTGTAAGGCATGCCAAGCCTTTGATTGGCGCCGTGGAGGTCACCGCGAGCTATGTGAATGGTTTCAGATGAGTTGCCTCAGTGCGTCGTTTTTCCGCGTGGCTGTTGTCAATAATTAACACCATTATCAGGCAAGTACAACGGCTTTTTCTCCCCATGACCGCGCCTTCTTCCGGGAATTACTGCATCATGATTACCAGGTGTTGGAGCTCGACATCTTCGCTCGCATGCTTCGCTTCAGGAACGAAAAGCCCAGGCAGCGATTGGCGGTAATATTTCACTACAGACTAGGGCCGGTCTCCGTAACAGTGGGAGATGAATTTCTTGCGCCTTGCGCACATCCGCATTTACCGTACCGAGTCCCCGAAGCCGCCGCGAGTGAGGGAAGGCTCGAGGTGATCGTAATGCAAGTCGGACTTGGCGCTAAGACACTGAACTGGCTCGTCCCCTTGAGGGACAACACGCAAGTGTCCGACAGCCTGCAGCGCATCGCACGGGAATTACCGCATGGACAGCAGATATCAAAGACGATGCTACAGTCTGAGCTTCGCGTTTCTGCGTAGGGCATTGAGATTCACTAGATTCTTCTTGCGTGCGCTTCACAGTACGTCCTTTCTCACGTCCGACATGCGAATGTTGGGTAAATCTCAATCATCCATTACTAGAATATTTCAAAGGACCTAAATTCGGACAGTGTGGGCGAAAAAAATTGTGATCCCTGTAGACCATATGTTGGAACATATCATTAGCTCCTCCGATGCATGCTTTGATCAATTTCCACAAGAGCCGCCGATATCTCTACGACAGTCTCAGAGAAACTCCTTCAAGACCATCTATCCGTTGAACGCTCTTGAACTCTGGGTGGGGATCAGGGTCGATCACATTGTATAAGAAATTGGGGAGTGATATACCCAGAAGTTGAATGGATTTGCGTCCAGTGAATCACCACCGTAGTCTGTTTGTCGCAAAACTAGCATTTTCCCGTGCTTCGCTACGGGTAAAGGTTTATTCGTAGGTGACTACGATTCTGAACACGCCGCTCATCGTCGACCTCCGGTCGACTCCTCGCGGCCCCGTAGACTTTTTGAATGTTACTGGTCAGAAGCTATTGTGCGATCAGCCTCCTGGATGGCGCAGTCGTTATTGGTTTAATCTCGACCCTTGAGATAATGGAGTGGTAGATGATCCCCGATGACAGAATTCGAAAATGGGAAACACACCACTGTAGGTTCTGGGACGCGCACGCAGAGTATTCGACGTCCCATCAGCACCGACTTGCGTGCACAATAGATTGTGTGTCGGAGTGATTGTCGAGTGGAGGCTACGGGGAGCACGACTGGATGTCTGTACCCGGTCTGCGCGAGCCCGGAACCATGTGCAAATGAAAGAGCGCCCGGGTGTTCACAGTAAATATCTGAAACCGTGCGCCGACGCACACTCTAGGGAATGAGTGGTTGGAGGTATATGGACACGAAAAAGCTCAATGGATCGCACCTTCGAGCGGGAAACATAGGCCGATGCACAAGCTGTCGAAACTAGGAGGTAATCACAAGAATGCGGGGAAGCTTAAATTTGTAGGATTCGGAGACCATACAGACACCGTCGTAAAGGTAGCGCCGAGCACCCAGCCCCTGGTCGATTTGTAGTTTGAGGGGGAGTTGGGAACCCCAAGCAGCAATCTCCCACAGAAGACGCTGCACACCCCGATTCCGTGATCATCCAGAGGACGGCACCAAGTAAGGGGAGCCACCGCGCAGAGCTAGTCGAAGCAACAAGTACTGACCGCTGAGCCGCCAGCAAGCGCGGATCAAGTCGCAGCAGCCACCGCTCCAGACAGCATCGCAGTTATCGAGCACACCTCCACTGGTAACCGCACCATGAGCACTTGAAACAGCGCAAATAACAGACTGGATCAGATGTCTGTCACACACATGAACCACAACGATTCCACGTTCAGCATCCAAGCATCAAGAAGGCGGAGACGACGGAGGGGTGGTGTATACATTTGGCAGAGTCTCAGTGGGAAGCCGCCGGGGCATCACAGAGTTGCAGTCGAGCGAACAACGGACTGGAAGAAATGATGAGAGAGGAGAAGAGAAATTAGAGACATTGAAGCAGAAGGGAACATAGGAGCTCTTAGAGGTACCGCAGGATCGCTATGCCTCTGAATCAGAGACGTCTGCTTCCCGTTGTCCATTGCGAATCGCTGCGCGCCGCTAGGCTCGTGATCAGCCTGCCTACAAATGGCAAAAATATGTGGCGAGCACTTTGCCGTAGGCAGGCTGGTACAATTCGGGACACACCAAAGGGCTGGGCCCGAAGTTTAAAATTTTGAGTGGTGCCGATCATCGGCAATGATCATGCTGCGATCAATTCCCTACTAAATTTGAGGCTCCAGAACTCACCGGTAACAAGCTTAATTAAAATTCTGAAGAGACAGAATTTGAGAAGAGAGGAATTAGAGTTATCCTTCCCTTTGAAGTTCTTCTAAGAGATATAAAATGAGCCTATACAGCGAGGTACGAGCGTTCGTATAGAGCATCTATCTATGAGAGACTACCTAGAACAAGGGAAAAGGAAAATGATCGAACTCCGTGCCCAGGCCTTCTGTTTGTCCCGAGTTGTGCCAGCCTGCCTATGGCAACGTGCTCGCCACAGTGGTTGCTCATCGTAGGCAGGCTGGTAATGAGCCTAGTGCGCCGCATTCAATATCACCGCCGTTGTGAGCCAGGACGTGTATACAAGTAGGGATTGATGAATATTACAAACTTTCCGCGAGTTGCAGTAGTTGCCAGTTGGGCCGCGAATGGAATCGCGAGCTCAACGGGAAACATATCTCAAATTCGGCTCGCCAAGAAAGCCGTCGATCACCTTAGTTCCCTGTTGTGAACGTGACGGCAAGCGGACTAGGGGGACGGCTTAAGTGGTGCTCATCCTGTCGATGTCGCGGCAGGAGAGAGAAGATAAAAGCGGAGACGAGGCTCCTGGCCGGAGAGAGCGCAAGGGAAAGGATCTCCATGATCAGCCGTGCGGATAACAATCAAGATCAAACTTGCACGCAAATCCGGGACGATCACCAGAAGCTATGCGCGAGAGAAATCCGAGCACAACGAGTTTGCGCACGCATTCGGGGTCTTGCGGGTCTGAAGGGGAGTGTCGGAATCCTCATGGATGTGGGTCAGAGGCGGCACGTCAGCCCGGTGAAGCCACGTGAGCGCGACGCGATCGAGGAACACACGACGTGGTCCCTACGCATGTGGACATGGATGACATGCGTCTTAGACGTGTCCATAGGACACGTTGCACGCATAGACATCAGCTGGAACCATGGAGACGTGTTGGGACGTCTGGACGCGTCTTTACTACGTGTTTCACGCGCCGCGCATTGTTTCTGTAGTCGGAGAGTTTAGTATAAATACTGTACTGTACTTTCACTGAATATACCAGTTCCCCGGCCCCCCCTCCCCCCTTCATTTTTCCAAATTATGAAAGTCAAAATTGAGTGAGATTGATGGCATTGCATATTCACTATGATACCAGAAAGGGCTTCAGAACCCTAATTTCAGGATGAGGATGATCTACGATCGATCAACAACCGTGGATACGCAGAACGACCGAATTACGGCAGGCGGATTCTGGAATGGTTTTGCCAGGGTCAGTCACCGTGTGATGTTGTGCGCCTTTGAGGAATTCGCAGAACTATATGTTGCGGTGGGAATGGAGATAGGGATGTTATACATGTATGTCAAGTGGGTGACGGCGCCTGCTATTCCGATATCTCTTGTTCATGCATACCCCAGTCGACCTGGCAAAGCTCATCGAAACAGCGACAGATACTGCACATGCCACCCATCTTCAACCTCAAAGGTGCGTTCGTCCATTTAGTATCCGGTTTAGTTATCTGAGTATGTTCGGCGGGCAACTAGCTGGCCTCCGCTCTCCCTCCAGTCGTTTAATGTCCTTCGGCCAGAGGACATTACAGCGGCTCCTATGCCACTGCCTCCTGTATCACCATCTATTAACACGTTAATCGGCATGAAATATTCAGAGGACCGCAACTCTTGGGACCCGACGCTTGGTTCCAATCCATACCACCCGGAACAGTGGAATGGTCACCTCCCAGGCCCTGCTCCTCCGCAGGATTTGCTCGTCGGGATCGATGTCCATCTTAGGTCAAGTGAAATCCAGCGTCATCTATCATGCGTGCTAACCTTCTCTCCTGCTTCTTCCAGGAATCGACCTTCATTCTTGTCGCTGCTGTGTCACCTTTTGTCGTCGCACCCGCATCAGCCTGCGACAATCCAGATCGGCTTCGCCTCTGCTCACCCTGCACCTGTGCCCGCTGTGGTGCAGGTGGCTGTGGCACCTACTCTTATTGTTCCTCCCCCCGATCTTCGATTCTATCTGCATCTCCATTGTCATCAAGGTCACAAACCTCCCCCTTACACTCCCTCCCGTGATCATCAAGACCGTCGTGCTCGCTGCGCCCGGCGTCATGCGCAACTATGGCGCCCGACGCAATGTTGATCCTTACACGGTCATCACCCGCCGCTTGAAGAGCGGTAACATTGTGTCAACCTTCGTCATGCTGCACCCCCTCTTATTTGATCCATACCGCTTTATCGCATGCTGTTCCCGCCAACCTGTTCCTTGTGCATTCGTTGACGCGCATCGCGTCCCGCTGCATGCATAAACGGCAACCCCGATATCACCGAGACCTCACCTCAAATTGGGGCAGCCCCGTTCCGCTCGCTCATTATGCTTCGATCCACTGACTTTAAAATTCGCTTCCATTGCCCCCCTACCTCAACGATTAGCGCTTTCAATTTAGTCGTACGGCCTTCCTGTGTTAGTTTACGGCACTTCCTTTCTTTCCTGTCTTACTTTCTGTGTATAATGCAAGTTCGCTTATATTGCCTCTAAACCAACTCTAAACCAGGTTTATATTCCATTTTTTTTCGCGCGAGATTGCGTATGCCCCTGTTTTGATCTTTTATCGCTGCTCATCTCCGCTCTATCCGTTGCGATTGCTCCCTTTGCCCCCCGCTCTGGATCCACCGGCGAACTAGAGATGGTTCGCATGATGCGCTTGCATATGAAGACGTATCGCACGCGGCTACGACTTGGACAGCCATCTACGTCACACAAAACTCGCTCGGGGAAACCTGGATCTGTCGTCTGCGCAACATCATCATCGGGATTCACCGCGGATGACTACTCTGATCTTGTCCCGAATGCAGATGCATCCGAGACAAATGGCACACCAGATGACTACATCTGGCCAGCGAGTGACAGAGATGGGCGAGGCCGTCGCATTCTCCGCCCTCCACTTACAATGCCCGACTCGATGTAGACCGCAATGGCATTCTCGGACGCGCAGGCAGCGATGCTATCTGGATCGCGAGTCCCGCGTCGGGAGCAGCTCGTTCCCGTTGGTGCCGTTCCTGAAATCCTCATCCAGGCCCGTATCTCGCGTGCTAATATCGGGACGCGACGTGAGCTTTATCTCCCGCCCGCCTGCGTGGGTGCAACGTATCCACTCCCACTGCGGTCCACCTCGCGTGTCCTGCTCAGCAGATATGGGATTTGGCATCAGGCAATAAAGCCATGGGGCGAAAGTCAAGCCAAAATCGCGCGTCTCTGAGGCTAAATCAAGACCAAACAGCCAAGGCTTTTGGACCCGCTATCTATATGAAGTGACTGACAGACGATACATGAGAAATTTTACCGACATTGAGTTCAAAAAACGATTCTCCGTGGCATTCTGTCAGTTGAACATTAATATACAGAGAGAAGTACGTCCGGGACATTCGCTAGTCACCATTCTGGACGATGTGGAAACTGAGCAATCAGATCACTGAGACCCTTTAAGTCAGGGAGCTAGGGATGCGTAGACATCGGGATGGTTGAGTGACCGTGAGTCTAGCGTACTGGCTGCTCCACGTCGTCTTTTCTATAGATTTATCGGCCAAACGGTGGTCAATGTGCAGCTTTCTCTGGATTAACCTTTTGGTCAGCATATATACTGAGACCGTTGTTTATTGATATTTCTACCCTCTTCAGGGCGGATGGCATAAGATAGTTGTAAAAATATAATCACATTTTCCAATGTCCGCTGGCATGGCGGTTTATGCTAGTAAAATTTGGCAGTGAACTTGATGAAAATTCTGAGCAATCACAGCATCGACGGCGGGACTCTGGATCCCTCGAAACAAATCAAATGCCCCGAAATCTCTCATCTCTAGGTGTGACGGCCCACCACGTCGATAAAGTTGTGAGCGCTCGGAAGGGCGCCAACCCCAAGTTTTAAGCTGATATACCAAAGATTGGGGCTTGATCTCCCGATATTGGGGTTTAAAAAAGCCTCGGACGGACATGGAAAAATTTATAGAGAAATACCGTATACTGTCCCGTAAACCCAATGTGAATGGTACGGTACGCGTGGAAATACGGCCGGCCGTATACGGGAGATGGCCGAATCTCGATTTGATAGACTTTTTGGCGGTTTTTGAACCGATTCTAGGTCGAGAAATCTCAACATATGCCAGAATGTCCCTAAACAGTGCACACCATGTTACAGCGATTTCCAGAATAAGGTACGCACCGTTTCTTCTGCTTTTTGGGCACTTTTGGATCCCCGCGACTAAGACCGCCGCGGCGGCTTTGATTCTGGTCCATTTGCCTTGCGTATTGGCCCAAACGATGCGCAGTTCAAAGGCTCACAGACTGGATCCTCAGAATTTGTATCCCACCTCAAAGAATGTTTCTCTGAGCGACCTAACGCGCTTTCTGTAAGCATTTTGACGAGAACAGCCGCCCTGAAAACAGGACCATTCGAATAGCATCCGAATTTAACAGGGGTGGACGTCTCACAATTTCTCTCTTGAGTGATAAGATTCTTCCTTGGCCCGGCAACCCGATTCCGACTGCCTTCCTAAGAAGAACACCTGTAGCATTCGCTTCACTGACTCAAACACCCTAGTTCGTGGATATGTTTACGGTAGACACGTTACCTAAAAGATGTCTTGTTGGCGCGACCGAACTTCCCCTTATAATATCATCATAATGCCAATGCTGCTGCTGCGCCTCGGCACAAGCACTCCGAGTCGAGGACTCGGGCTTGTATACTTCAAGGCTACTACGAGTAACGATACAAGATGGCGACGCTCGACACGCTGCCCCGCGAGCTCGCACATTGGATGACAGAGTCCACCACTTTCAACGCCGCCGCCTCACATTCGCATATGCAGCACACACGGCCGCACCACGTCAATACGCACTCGCTACCGATGACGCCGCAGCACACCGACCGCCTCATGCCGAATCTCGCCACATTAGAATGATGCGTTTTCGACACAGACGTCGTATGCGCACTCGGGGTAGACGCAGCAAAGACATGGGCAGTTGTGTGAGTATTGTTTATTTCTTTGTGTCTTGGGTTCAGGGACGGGCAGGCTCCTTTGTGCGTTTGAATGTCTCGGATAGCTACTCCCCCGCCTACTTGTCTCTCCGCCTCCATTCATCCCTGCCCGTCCTAACCATTTACCTTTGCCTCTACAAAATCATCGACTAACCTCACGCCCACCCAATAGTAACCCCCTCTCGAACGCGACGCACCCATGCTGCCGCAGTTCCAAACCCAATATTATTACCCCTCTCCGCCGCCTCTGACTTTACATCCTACTTCGACTTCGAATTCATGCACGGCGCCTCCTCCAGCTCCGCCTTACTCACATTCAGCACCACCTCCGTCTGTCCCCACCGCACCCGACCAACCAACCGACGACACGCCCAAAGAGGAGTCCCTCGCATGGACGCGGGATTGGCTCCACCCATCCTCTTCCACCTCCCTCGCGTTGGGTCACCAAAGACCAGAAAGCTCAGCGCTGGTGGCGGAGAAGACGTGTGAAATGATTTGTTATTTGTGGTTTGCGTCGTCTGTGTCTTCTACCGCGTCTGGTACGTCGACTTCGGATGACCCGACCAAAGAACACGTAGACGGACAAAGAGAAGGAGGGAATGGAGGGAGGAAGACGCCGAGACCGAGCTCTATTCACTTCACGGCGTCCTCGCCGTTTGTGGGTTTTACACGAAAGTTGTTGGAGACTACGCAGGTTGGTTCTGTTGCCTTCCTTTTGCCTCCCCCTTCCTTTCCCTCTTCTCCTTCTCCTTCTCTCTGTGTCCACCAACTCGAAAAACTTGCGCTGACACGCTCGCGGGTCTCCCACTCAGCAATAGTCCTTCGCCCTGCACTACATTCACCACCTCCGCGTCCGCAACGCCGGTATCCCTCCGCAGCCTGGCTCAGAGTTTAGGGTGTGCGTGGCAGGGCTGATGATGGCTAATAAGTTTTTGGATGAGTGCGTTTTTTATTCCTTGTTAAATCCCCTTCGAGCGATCGACTTTTGGTCTTGTTTTCTCTTTTCTTGGTCTCATATCTTCCGCAGCAACACCTACACCAACGCCACCTGGGCTGCGGTGAGCCTCATCCCGCTCGCGCAGATCAATACGATGGAGAGGGAGTCTTTGATGGGATGTGGGTATAAGTGAGTCGTTGTCTCTTTATTCCGCATCGAGAGTGTTTTTTTTTCTTTGGAGAGCGAGTTGAGGAGGAGTTTTGGGGGTGTACATTGACGAGGACGAGGAGGGGCAGCAGACGCGCGCGACTTGTACGATGGGAGCGACACGCCGACGTGCAGTTACCTTTTTGACCGCGACTTTACGCGCTGGCGAGACTAGGCGTTTTTTTCTCGGGGGCGCGCTCGTGACAGTAACACGGACTTGTCGTGACAGGTCGTCGTCCTCCTTCCCCATCCTCCCGTTTACGTCTCTTCATCCGCCTTGTGCGCGTATATCATGTACTGACTTTTTCTTTGATGAATTAGTTTAAACGTTTCCAAAGGCGTCTACGAAGACTGGGGACAGCTCCTACGGGGACTGGTCCGAGTCGGGGTAAGGGCGAAAGCGAGTGCAGGGGTTGTGTACGCCATTCTATCTTTTCAAAAGAAAAAAAAGAAAAATCTTATTAACACGACTTCACAGACGACACCGCGGCGGCCGCCTCTACCCCCACCCTTCCTCACATATCTCCTCCGACCACAACTCGAGCAAGTGGTACGAGCGGGAAAGGGAACAACGAGAAGAAGCGCGCGCGGAGGCGGGGGCGTAAGAGGCGGGCTAAGGCGGCGTTTAGTCCGGAGCCGTGTCATCCCCCGCCTCAGCAGCAGGCGTGTTTGTTTGCGGGGGTTCCACGCACCGACAGCAGCGGCGCACGGGTCGTACGTGTACACCCAGGAGGACACGACGGACGGGAGTGAGGAGAGCGATGGAGATGAGGATGACGAGTACGAAGAGATGCGGGATGTGAACGTGGACGTGGAGGCGTACCTCGATGCGTACGATGAGGAGGAGGGAGCGGTTTCGGGCGCAGATGATGGGAGGGATGGGCATCATGCCCATGGGCGTGGGCGGCTTGCGCAGCGGCACTCTCAGCAACAGCACTCCCAGTAGCAGCACGAGCAACACCAGAGGGCGAATGAGCTGGTGAAGGAGTACGCGGAGAAGGCGAGGCGGGCGAGGCTGTGGTTCGTACCGCGTCCGTGCCACCATCATTCACCAAGTCAAGCTCACCAGAATGGCAACGCGCACCTTCATTCGTATCCAAAATCCCCGTCCTCCTCCAAATTCGCCAGCACCGGCACTGCGAACGCGATGGGGCAGCAGTACGGGTACCAGCTGGCGCCGTTACAGTGGTGGAGCGTGCGCGGACACCGCCTGTGCGGAGGGCGGAGTGGTCGCCGCCGTTTCCGCCTGTGCAGAGGCCGTTTGTGGGGCATGCGTATACCACCACCGCCACCGCTTCTTCCTCCTCCCAGTCCTAGTCCCATTCGCAGACGTCCTCCCAGTCTCAGTACGCTGCCTCTTCCACCTCCACCTCAACCGGGCAGCAAGAGCAGTGGACGCCCCGCCGCAGCGCGCGCGGGAGAACCCCACGCCTACCTATGGAAACGAGTGGGCGCCGCAGAGGGTTGCGCTGCCGACGTTTGCGGACTTGAAGAGGTGGTCGTCGAGTTCTGTGAAGGCTGGAGCTGGGTATCAGCAGCAGACGCAGCCGCGCAGACGACGACGACGCCTCAGACGATGACGCGCACCAGCCAAGAAGGGTGTCAGGGGTGACTGGGTGCTCCCCCGTCCTCTGCGCGCCCCTCATTACCGCCCCGCCTCCCGCCCTTCCGTCGGGCTGTAGTGGACTGGGGCTTCTCTGTATGCACATGCTTGGCTGAACCATGATGACGTGTGCTTAGCTTGTCCTTCACCCACCTACGGCACCGCACATTCGAATATCACACTGACGCAAACAAAGACGTACGACTGCACCCACTCACTCCCCTGACTCGGAGTTCCCCTCGTTCGCCTAAGCGCTGCGCGCGACGATATCGCCTGTATACCCCACACATTCTGCGCTTGACACCCACCGTTCTTCGACAAATGGCGAGGCGAGAGACGCGATTGTGTGGATTTGTGTGCTTGCGAGTCTTGAGGGGTCTCTGTTCTCCTCGTCCCCGGGTCAATTCATCCAAGACTGATGTACCACCCAGCACCATGCCCCGGGCCGAGATCCTCTCTCTCAGCCCCGGCGCCTGATTCCCAGCGCCTTACCCGCAAACAGCTAGCTCTGTGGAAAGTGAGCGTCGTGCTCTCCCAGCCTCGACAATGTCGTTATCGCATCGAACTGACCCCACACCCGCTTGCGACACACAACAAAGCGATCACCGTGGAGCACCTCCCTCACGCACAAGATAGTGCATACACTGCTGGTCGATCCTTCAGAAGCGCCACCGTAACTGGCTTTTGTGGAAGAGGCGTCGATCCCCAGACAATCCCCTGTCTGCCGCGGCTGGAAGGCGGTCTGTGTTGACGTTTCCTACGCCCGCATTCGATGCTGCACTCATCTATACAAGGCTCTCGCTCTTCCTGACAGGGTGAGCAAGGAATTATCTTTTTTTGGAAAGGAGCGGAAATAATGAAATCGAAAACAGACTTCCTACGGCGACGTTTTCCGGGAAGCAGAGTTGGCTGCTGTGGACGGAAAGTGGACTCCATTAAGCCCTTGCGCCGCCCAGGATTTAGATTCAGCATGCGGGATTCTTTCCCTTGTGACATGCGTGCCGCACTGTGCGGACCTTCTCATCCGTCCTGTGCTTCACATGTACAAGCTCTCCGCCACCTTCGGTTACAGGTTGCTGCTCGCGCTCGCGCGGGGGTTAATCTGAATCCTCAAAAGACGAGGGGAAGCGGGTGGAGGCATATCGGGAATGTCTTGGGACGGTAACCCCGTGGGCTGGCGAGGAGAGCACTGGCGTGTGCAGAAGCTGGAGCCATACGTCCTCGCTTGTCCCCCCGTTGAGGGTGCACACCTACCCTATTTTCCTCAGAGCTTACGCGTTCGCATCAAGGGCGAGGCGGCGGAAGAGATGTTGCTCGATATCGACATCGGTTGCGAAGACGTCGCATAGACAGGCCTCCCCTCGTCCACCTTACTCTCACCCCCCACCACCGCGTTGCTTTCTCGACTGGGACACACGTTCCACTCAATCCTTATCGCCAGGGACTCTCTAGTTTCTCCTCGGGCTCCAGTCATGCGCGAAAGTCGAAAATCCTGCGTCCAACGGATCTGAGACCAATTTTGGATGATAAGCGTACCTACTACTACCTAGGAGTCGGTGAGCATCTTTTGTGCCCTCTATTTTATTCTTTCCTCGTCCCACCGCGCTTTCGTGCGTTTTTCGGTGGAGTTGCCCGAATTCGGTCCGGGCTGCATTGCTTTCTTGTGAATTCCAATGCGATTCCGCGGCAACTGGTCGGCGCTGGCCGCTTTCCAGGCACGTTATGCATCAGAACCGAAGCATCCCTTCATTGGGCGCCGAACGCGCGTCGTTACGCGCCCCGTATCGCCGCGCTGAAGCGACATTTTTCTCTTCTCCTCCGTGCTCCTTACCACCACTCCGTTATACTAATCCGACTCTTACCTCCCTTTAAGATCCGGCCTCGACCTCACATCTCTCGCAGGGTTTTCCTCCTTCGCTTGTCGACGTCGGCATCTTCTCCTTCAGCACAGGCCAAGTCTCGATGGACCTACGATACGCACCACTGCCGTGGCTGGCAACCTCACCACACAATATGTATGGTGGAAATCCTATTTAAGGCAACGGGATTTACGGAAGGTCTCAGAACCTGCGCACCGCATCGCGTTCCGCGATGCCGCTTCCCGCCTCGCCTGTTCCCTCCGTCGCGTTGTCTGCAAGGGTTTGGGTTCCGAGCGCGGTTGATGCTGACCCCACTGAAGGCGCGGAGGTCCACGTACACTGGGCCGCAGCCTCGGAGGCAGGCATTGCGCCCCGGCAAACACAAGCATCCGTCGGGTCGGCTATAAAGTCGCGGTGTATCACGCGCACTCTGATTCCACCTTCAAGGGCACTGCACCACAGTCTCTGAGTGGATACGCGCTGACGCTGTTAAGCACACGCCCCTGCGACATTATACATTGCCATCAGCACCAACAACAGCTAAGCCGTTGCCGATGCCCGAGTTGCTTTCTACAGTCTATCTCCACCTCCACCCCCATTCACGCCTCTTCGCCCTCGTACGCCCTCCTGACCGCATCACCATAATGTCGATCTGAATACCCGGGAACGCGACAACGCCGAGTTATGGCGCGCGGAATCGGAGCGCGGCACGCGCAGCGGAGCATGGCACGGCTGGCCATTCCGTTCGCAGGTGAGGGTGCTGGTATGCCCGGTAGCCCGCGGAAATGTGGTGTCGATGCGCAGGAAGAGTTGAACGGCTTTGGAGGCGCGCGGGATCGCGAGTGCAACGGGACCCGCGGTGGCTCGCATGGGTCTATTCCAATCTCAGTATCCGGGCAGGCGGGGCGATTACAGAGGTGATAGGGGGTTGATAGGTGCAGGCACACAGTGAGCATTTACTTTCCTCTTTTGCTTCTTCCTTACCTGCGCGTGCACAGGTTTTCCTCCTCATTTACTCTTCCGTCCTCAAATCCCTGAAGCTTTGTTAACGCTCGTTTTGCAGGTGGCATGGTGCCGGGACACACTTGCTCTACAGCTTCACACCGAAGCTGTTGAGCGACTCGCAAACTTGCACGGCACGAGCTCTGGACAGAAGGGCAGTGCGAGAACAGTCGCGCTCGCCTTTCAGCGGTACGTCTTCCTCTTATTGAGCGAAGAACGATACTGATTCTGTTTGTCTGTTTCTCAGGCTTTTGTCGGTTTGTGGGTGCAGCACAAATGAGAGTTTCACCACCTGGACCGATCCTTCTCGAACCCATTCCATTTGGTCCATCGCGCATTTATCCATGATGCCCCGTCAAAAAAGCAGTAACACCGACTTGCAGCCTTCCTCCGCATCCCCTGACGCCGCCGAGGGCAAGCGCGCGCAGCAAATCGTCCGCGCTACAGGTTTCGTTACTCTCGCCGCCCCTCGCTTGCGGACCGGCTTTTCGGATGGGGCATGAAGCTCGGCTTCACAAGCAGCTAAGCCGTGGCACCGTCGGCGTACGCGATCTGTTTGCGGCCGGCGTCACTGAGGGCATGAACTGGGGAGAGGAAGAGACACTCAATGGCTGGAAAGGCGTCGGACACACAAAGCATGGGGGCGCTACGCTTTCGCGCCCGGTGGTGGCTTCAGTAACGACGAGGGGAAGGCGGTGCCCGGGGGGAAATTGAGACTGCACTCTTGACGGCCCAATCCAGGAGCTGGCCTTCTCGACCGTGAAGCTTCTGCGTACGGACGCCGCACCACAAGAGACTGCTCGCCACGGGTGTAGCGCGACCATGCGCTCGCGGCCCTTCTCTGGTTCCCCTCCTCCCGGGCCGTGCGCACGTCGAGAAGAAGCTGATCCGCTGCGCGGAGTGTCTGGTTGCGCGCACAGCGCCGGCTCGACGCACAGCGGGCGGGGGAGTACTTGCGGCTGCACGGCGCGTACATGAATGTCGGTTTCGCGCGGACACGACCGCCCAGCTGCTCTTCCAGCCAACTTAGGGCGGCTACGAGCAAGTCAGGGGCGGTGTTTCGACTGATATGCAAGACGAAGACGGTGCGGGGGGCGATATGATGCGAGTGACGACCGTCTTTATGCCTCAGTCCTTGTAAACAGGATAGCTTTGCCGCGTAGCGAGATACGTGCCCGTGGTGAGTTCCTTCCCCTCCTGTGCACCCACCCTCTTCCCCTTTACTTCTCCCCTCTGTCTTCCTCCTCCGATACTCTCTCGTTACCGTCCCTCGCTCTCACACACTAACCCACCCTTCCCAGCCCTCGTTGGCTCTAGCCTGCCCCCGAAAACACAAAAAACATGTTACGGCGTTGAAACGCTGCTTATCCCGAAGCAGCACAACACGACCGAGACATGCATGGAGGACGAGGAGGAGGGGGGTGCTCGCCCTAAGGGAGAAACGGGGGCTGGGTCGCACTTCATCGACTCGTAGCTCCCTCTATCGACTGACAGTATTTTTTCTCGCAAGTTGACATGACGTTTCGTTTGGCATGGGGCTTATTTGTACTTGGTAGAATAATGCACTGCAATAATTATGGATGGAATTTTTAAGAAGAGTACAACGTCCTCGGCCAGAATGATTCTAAAGAAAGTTCTTAGAGCTGGCAACGCTTACAAGTTTCTCCATACTACACTACTCCACAGGCGCTTGCTCGGGGTCGATCGGTAGCTGGTTGTGATTAGGGGGCGATCCAGCACTTGCGCGCGGTGAAAGAAAGGGCCGTAGATGTAAGCAATTCATTGCTATTCGAAACACAGGGTCACCTAGAAGGGCGTCGCGTACCATTGGCCAAAGTTTATTTCTTGACAGGCCCTAGGCCCCGGAGATTAAAACGAATTTGGGAATCACCCTCCAAAGAGGCTCTGAAAAGGCAGATTTCCTTGCCTGCGGCAATGTGCTCGCCACATTGTTGCCTCTTCGCAGGCAGACTGGTGACGAGTCTATCAACCAATTCGACATCTCAATTGAGACCCTAGTTCAGCGTGACGGACACCGAAAATCTGATAAACTACCGAGACGATGCAGTCTGAATTTCTCCCTGCATACATGGACATGCCGAGTAAGTCCACTGCCTAGTCGCACAATTTACACCGTCCTAGATTAGCTCTCCACACAGTTTGACCCGAACCCTGAAGTCGAAGGAAGGGAGTTGTTTTACTTTTAAGGTTTAACCGAGTTCCACGCTTCACGTCCACAGCCCTAAGAGCTTTTTCGATCTGGCACTGACATTATCAAAGACCTACTGTAGTATTTCAATCAGATCGTAAGTCACGCGTCACACTGAGTCGTTTTCATACGAAAATTTTTCGTAAGTCACAGGGTCACAAGGGACCCATACGAAAGGTTCAGGTGAATACTAATTTTAGCGATTTTTGGGTCCAAAACTGGTGCGGAGCGCTGGGAGCGGCCCTGCGGGGCAACTGCGGGGCGTAATCATGCGACTTGCTGATCCGTAATCGACGTCGATTATTTTGCTCCCACTACAAATGTACGCTGGAACAAGCGCTGGAATGCATACTATGACACACTTCAGCTTGGCGCTTCCGAGGCCTATACGAAAATTTTTCGTAAGTCACACTATCACAGCCAACCCACATCAGTAAAACTACACTTATGTCTTTAGGGTCTTTCTACTGTGAAAGACATCTTTAAGTGTCTTTGTCTTTGGAGGAACGTCTTTCATCTTTGGATCACATCTTGGAGCAGTCTTTGTCTTTGAAGTGTGATCTTTTGTCTTTGACGAGAGTCCTGGTAGTTCAGATATTCGCATCTGTGAATTGGAGTTGTCATCATGGATCGAACAAAGCTATACCTTAGATGAAATTAGAAGATGCCCCTTGGCTCTAGACAATGTCACACATCCTCGCGGGTTGCAGAAGGCTTAAAGCAGGAAAAAAATTAGTATCTATTCTGCATCAAGTATTACCTTTTAAATGCAGCTCCCCGAGACATAGTTCAATAATGAAGAGAGGTGGATCATTTCGACGTTTTTTTTTGCCGTGCACTGAGTATTTGGAGCGCGAATCGAGTGCGGATGGAAAATTGACCAAGTCTTTCAAACTCCGCTCCATCATGATGCACGTTTTGACAGATGACAACGGATGGCGTGATTCATCAAATAGTTCGTTGCTCTCTTGCCTTCTCCCTCCATCTTCTCTCGCCTCACCGCCTCACTTGTCGCGATTCGTATCCTCCGCCAGCATATTACACCTAATTGCTTTCTCTGTGCCCCATCTTGCCGATCTCAAGCTATTCTCAAGCTCTCAAAGACTCGTACCCACAACCTTACAATTTCACGCTCAAGTCGTGTGAGCTCTTCAAGCTTCAAGACATCAAGTTGGCTGTCTTTCTGTCTCGTCTCTCTAGATCAAGATTGCTCAATACAATTCGGGGGTTTCCCCACACCTGCGCTGGACGTTTTGCCACGCCGCTCTCCGAGCTTCCCAGCAGGCGTTACTCCTTGGTAATTCAAGCGGTACGAGAATGGAGGGTTACCGCTGCGACGGGTCATTATTTAGCTTGTGTGCATCGTAGATAGCTGAATATATCTTTTATTACACATCCTTACCCTGCTTTTGCGAGCTTTGAGTTGAGCTTTAATATCTTTGAGGTCATCCTTGGAAAGACGTTAGGCATCTTATTTGTCTTGTCCAAGACAAAATGTCTTGCCCAAGAATTCGGGCCCAACCTAGCGAAAGACGTGCGTCTTTGGAGAAAAAGTGTCTTTGGCGTCTTTGACGTCTTGGCAAAGACGCCAAAGATGCCAAAGACGAGTATGTTGTTTTACTGATGCATACGAAAGGTCTGGTTCGTATGGGGTTGTCACACCCCAAATCCCCATACGAAATGAACGAAATACTACAGTATGTCCGTGTGCAGGTTGAAGATTGATTCTTCGTGGAGGATTGCTACCCGTGAAAGATGATATTACGAAGTTTCGGCATGCAAGTCAATCTTACTCCTTCAAAAGTGTTTCGTAATATCATCTTTGAAGAGATTCAGTAATATCGTCTTCGGCGGATTCGCGGCCTCGAGGCAACTCTCTGCCTGGTAACTATGAGCCAGGCCTCTGGGCCGCTCTGTAGAAACTCCAGTTGGAACGCGCGCTCATTGGTTACTTCTAAGCAGTTAGCATTTGGAACGGTAACAGAGTGGTCGATGGTCCAGGAAGCAGTACGCGCGTACGGTTGAATTTTTGGAGCCTGCATATTGGATGCAGTCGACAGTTCGAACGCGTGCACATCATAGTTTTCAGACCCTCACGTTCGGGGCACCTCGGATTCAAATTGGAAAGATATGGCAAGCCTCAGACTAATAAAGCTGATCAGTAATCGATCCATATGGAAGACGGAAGCAATCTGGCCCCGACTTCGATTAGAAGCAGCGGTCTGGAAGAATTTCGATAACGTCACATTTGACAGCTCAGTTCTCCGATTAATATCATCCTACGCATGGATTCCGGAACCCAGGATTCTGAGACAAATTCTGGCAAGCTGCTCAGGCGAGACCTTTCAGTGAGAACATGGGAGAGGATTTTGTGTGCTTCGATTAAGTTTGGGCTGCTTTTGAGAGTCAATCGAGTTTTATAGCGTGACGGGAAACCGTGTCCGTGAACTCGTCTCGAAGGGCATTCAGAACTGAGGGACGACGGTGGACACCAGTCGCGGGTTTGAACTCGAGGGTCTGAAAGCAAAGCGTAAAGAAAAAGAGAGAAAAAAGGGACGCGAAAGAGAATGTGGATCGGATAGCGAGAAACATATGCAGATGAGGGGAACGTATCGGAAGGCACGGAATATGAAGAGGAAGGGGCGCGGATATACATGAAAAACGAAGAAATGATGGAAAGGGAGTGTCAAGTCCTCGGAGAAATGAGAAACCGCAGACGCAGGAGGAAAGGATGACGGGAGGATACAAACCAATGCGGGGGATGTAATGTAGATATCCAGAAAAGACATTAGAAGTCAAGGCAAGTAGCTGACGCAAAGGACGGACAGTAGGAAGGAGAAAAACGAAGACCGGACTCCTGCCGTCCAGCTGCCTCACTGCCCCGATGCATGGCGATCACGTCGTCCCATTGCCAGCCGACGACGATCTCTTCCCCTTGACGCAGCGCCTGCGTCGCGAAATGCGCTACAGTTTCTTCCTCTCCATCAGCGGCCTCCTCATTACGGGCACCGTACTCCTTTCGTCTTCGCTGTCCGTCTCCGAGTCATCCCTCTCCCGCACGATATCCGTTCCGCCCCCCGGCGGCGTTTATCCCTGCCTGCACATACGCCCTCACCTGGGCATTCGGCCAACATCCGTCCCTCCACCTGCGCTACGCACATTTCATGCGACAATCGACAAGAAGAGTGGCGAAGCGTTTTGGCGACCCACATGCCCATACCAGGTATTCGGGGTGATGGTGCTTGGGTAGTCGGCGAGGCGCATGCGCGGCGGGCAGGGGGGAGCTACGCTGGGCGTAGATCGAGGAAAGCACGGAATAAGGTGCGAAGGTGCAGGCTGGCGCGGACACACTTGGGTGCGGTGGCCCTCCAAGAACAACGAGGTATGCCCCTGCACATGCCGCGGTGGAGTAGACACGCGGAGTTTTCGGTGGGTGGCGGCATAAGGAACGATGTCGTCATCAATGAGGGCATATTGAGCATGCCCTGCGCGCGGTTTGAGAGGGATGTGCATCTCCCCAGGCTACCATGATCTTTTACGCTATAAGCCGCCCGCGTCTCCCTGTACGGGCCGAGTGAATGCAAGGCGGTGGTGCATGAGGTCGCCCAGATCCGCACCGCGCACCCACAGCAGGTTTCGTCCTCTGTACAAGCACGTGAGTCAAAGCGAGAAGAAAATGAAGGAGGAAGAAGAGACATACTCGGGGACGAGAGAGCTTTGAAGGCCGAGCTGCAATCGCACGCGAGCCGCGCAGTCTACCGATGGGTAATTAGGGACGGGAGACAAGGAAAGGAATCTCGACTCGCCTCTTTTGTGTGTGGCGCGAGGTGGATTTCGTCGTGGCCTCGTAGAAGTACCTCCCAGAGCGCAGCGACAGATTTCCCTTATCTCATGCGTAGCGCAAGAGCGCGCGCGCATGGGGTCGGTTCTTGGAGTACTGGGCAAGGAACAGGATCCTGGAAACGAGGGCGGTAGCGTGAGTTCACACAGCGGCAGAGGTGGCGGACAGCAGTATAGAGGAAGCGACCAGTGCGCTGGACGACGTCAATGGGTGCGTTGTGCGGCCTTGACATCAAGTAGGGCTTGATACCGGCTAGTCCGTGTGAGGTACGAGCTGGAGGGACGGGAGGCAAGTGCACGGCGAGGTAGAGCGAGCGGGCGGTGGGTTGCCTTGACAAAGGGTGTATAAGCGCCGATGATGCGGGCACATGCGCACGGGCCGATAAAAGGGGGGGCGGTGGTGAATGTGCGATGCATGGGGAGCGCCGAGCCGGGGACGGCCGGGGTTGGCGACGAGATGAAACGAAGGCCGACGCATACGCGGAGTACCAAGTGGAGAACGGGGGGCGGCTATCGTGACTGAGGCGTAGGCGGAGAAGGAAGGTGTCGGCCGCACGGAGGCATGATGCGGGCGGCAACTGCGGATATTGGAGGGGCGTTGGCGCGGAGACATTGCGTCCAAGTGACTCAGTGAGGGTAAGTGAGGCGTGCGCGGCCTCGGCCAACGGAACGCGTTCGTGCACCGGTGATTGATTCCTGGCAGATAACGACCGAGGAGCGCGGACCCAGGCGTGAGTCGGGAGGCGAAGGCGACAAGCCATGATCTTGAGTCGCTCCTACACCACGATCTCACGCACCCGCCCGTCCCGATAGCGCGCACACACGGTCTGCGCGATCTTCTCTAGCAGAATATAGCGGGCTTTGCGATGAAAAGGGGTTGTGTCGGCGAGTCTGCGAAAGATCTGCGCTAGCCAAGTCATGTAGCCAAACTCAGCCAAATACCGTCACCATCACCAACAGCCTCCTCCGTCAATTCCACAAGCGTCGGGCAATCCAGCAGCGCTAGCCCATCAGGCAATCCCACCAGCTCGTCACATGGTGCACGCTAGTCGTGCGGACCGTGTCAGATTCAGACACGTTACGCCGGGTCAGAGCTCTCCTTGTTTTCATTTACCCATAGCCATAATTGGACGGTACATTGTTACATAGGCAGTCCGAGTCGGCGCTATCTTAGCAGTCCGATTGTTTGGAAAGTCCCGATCCACCTCGAGAGCCTCTGCCAGAGAGACCCCGTCAAGGTTGTGGGGAAGACCCTGACGGGGTATCGCCTGAGGTGTATCCCTTGCAATTATCATCACGGCGACGAGGCCTCCGAAATCACTCTATGCGGTGCACGTGTCGCGAATTGGAAAAAACACACGTAAGTTCTGTCCCTGTCCGTTCCTCACCGCCCACTTCCACGAATTTTCTAGGAGATCAGAAAAACACAAGGAGGCATTGAAGTCTTTTTCCAACGGGGAAGCTATAGTCGTAAGCAGTATATGTCCTTTTCATTGTTCCGGCATATTGACATAAATGAAAGGCCCACGACGTTGATCTGCAAAACCACCAGTCGGATGAGGAAATTGCTGCCCATTCAAATTCGCAAGAGGAAGGTTCGTGTGTGCTTGTTAATCCGCTTTTCTTCCTTCGCTTTGCCCCATTTCTAATACTGTGTAAATACTATGAAAACCTTTGGGGAGATGCGAGTAGCGCGGGGTCGCGGTCATGAACTATCTTTATTCAATCCGTTTTAGACGACAGCCAAAACGGTGCCGAAGACGGACTGGGTGGTATTGACGACACGTGGGATCCAAACCTCTCATTGGCGGCATTCCCGGCCCGTTTGCCGATGGAACCCTGTACAACGACGGCCTTTGAGCAAAGCCCCCTTCCCTCCCGTCGTCTCGTCGATAATCCCCCGTGAGCACTGTACATGTGTTTCAACGAGACCAAATTCTCAACTATAGACAGACCAGTGTGCGGATGATCCGCCGCCTTATGCAGGCGCTGCCGTGTCAGATGGCTCATCGCATCTTAGTACTGGCGCTTCGGAGACCGGGTATGATTTACCCCCCGACCGCCGGACAGGTAAGATATAGAATCTCGTGTGTTTCTGATCTGACCATTCTTCCCCTTCCTCCCCACCACAATGACACAGTGGCTTATCCCCGCCCTCCAGACGGGAACGGACCCCAGCAATACGGGGCAAACCGGTGAGTGATATCCACCGGGTCATGCATTAAATATCACTAAATTAAACGATTTCAGATGCCGACATCACTGACCCATGTCTCTCATCGCAAGCGCATAGTTCGTGCTATATAGATCTTGTCTCGCAAGCGTCGGTCTCTGGTAAGCACCTTCATTTTTCAGATACCATATCCAGCTTGGCGCAAGGGCGTGGGCTCGTTCCATCGTTCTGCGCGCTCAGTTAAACAAATGTCATGTCAAAACCTACTCATTTGTTCCAGGTTCGGTTCGCGTGGAGTCCACCTCGCACCCGCAGCCGTCTACCTATGCGGCGGATTGTACGTTACCGCAACCTATTGATGAACGCGAACTAATTCCCAACTTCACAGACGAGAACCGCATGGATTACAATTGCGTGCAAGCGGCGGATCAGCCTCAGCTCAGTACGGCATTATCAGGGTCCACAGTTCACCGTACTTATTTTTTTCACTCTCCAAGATGCCGATACTTCGTCTGCATACAATCCCGACATAAATCAAGACTCAGAGTCTGACCGTGCTCAGCTTGGTATTCTTGATAGTGCGCCTTTTGTCCTATTTATCAATTCTGATTTACATATCTTTTAAACCCCAGAGACCCAACACGTCATCCATTCAATCCAGCGTGAGGGTTTATTCCGAGGTCACAAGTACCATATCTGATTGCTTTCGCGTTGTCTTCCTTATAGCGTCCGGGCAGCAAAACCTATACCCTTCTTCTGGCGCCTTCGAAGGTACTTGTGAGCGCGTTTGCCACCGTCGTACATGCAATTGACGTCACTGTAGCCGGACAAAGTTCTACGGATCAAATTAGTATCCCAGGGACAGTCGACACAACCGCTTTCACCCGTGTGTATATATTAAGCAGGCCCGAATCATTTGATTTAACATCTTTTCAAGGGTATAAAACCCCACTCATAACATATTGGGATGAATGTCTCAACCATTTTCTGCGCTGGCTAAAGAACAACCCGACCTTCATATCGGTTATTCGTCGGTACTCCGGACCCGAAGAGACCTTATATATCGCATTTATACGTCAGGGTGAAGTGCATAGGCTGGACAGCGTTGGCTTGCGCGGCCCAGCGTCCTTTCGTACGGTGGCCGTGGAATTCTTCAACCAAACCAATGACCCTCTCATACGTCGAGCCGTGTGGGGGCATGGTAGATTCCCGGGACGAGTCGATGCCGTTCTTGTACAGTGGTTTGGAAGTTAAAAAAGTGAGCCCTCTTCAATGAAGACGTTGTGATCATGTTTCAAATTTTCTTAGGATGTCGGACGAAGGGTCTAATTTTGATATCATAACGCCATCAGACGCCAATAGTTGGCTACCTCAGCACCATCAGGTGAAACTAACCATGGAGCATAATCTTGCGAAGCCGAATGTCAACCTCGAAGATCTCATACGCGTCTTCAAGCCGGTAGGTGGTGTGTTCCAAGCTATTCGGTGTTACTTAATTCCCTAGGCCATGAACAATGCATATCGAAATCTTTTGGTAGATTATGTTTATGCAGTCGGTTACACTGTCGAGCGGGGTACCAATTTACTGATTTCATCTGGTTAGGTACTGGCGGCCCTTTATAAACTGCAGACCAATGAGAAAAAAATCTACCTGGAGCATCAAAGAACATATCTGAATGCGTGGATCCGCCTCGACTGGACATGTTTTGAGGAAGGTAAGACTCGAGTAAAATTCCACTCAATGAGTGATCATTGCCTTCCAGCGAACATACACACTTATCCCGAAACAACTCTGCCCGTCTACGGGGTTTACCAAGCAGCATTGAAACTTATTCTCGATTTACTTGGAGCCATAGCCAAATCGGTGGACAGTTGCGATCTGTGTCCTACCCCGGAACAAATATCAGCAGCACGAGATTTGGGCTTATATATCTCGTTTTCGTCCATAGAAACATCCAGGGTCACCGTACTCTATGGTCCGCAGGTTCAGGTGGTAAGCGTCATCTCCTTCCATTCAACTTATGGCCCTGACGGAGATGTATGAAGGCTGCTATGAATCAAATAAAGCCCCATCGTGAAGTGCTTGAGAAGGCGGTTTATCCGAAGCTCATCCCAAATTATCTTGAAGCTGAGTATGCGATATATGGCCGTAAAGCCCATCTAGCCCACCTATACCATATTGGGGAGTTTCCTGGTAATTATCATCAGTTTGGACATTTTGCCGTATATACTCAGCTTCATTATCCTTAGAATTACCCACCGGAGACGTTCGGATTTTTTCCTCCTGATTTCTTCTATCGTGAATGCGAAGGTTAGTCATTGGCCAAGAATCCTTGAAAAAATCTGAAAAGCGGAATCAGTGATATTTGCGCTGTATCGAGGACGCTCAGCGCGAGGAAAATGGCGAGAACTGGCTTCTACAAATGTATTATATCCAATCACACAGTTTTATTCATCCATCACTCCGCCTCTGGTGCGAGCGGTTTGGGTAATGCATTGGGGTATTGCTTTTTGCTCGTAGCGCTACTTATCCGTCATCTGGCAGTCTAGTGCCAGTCGGATGTTGAGTGCGCTCTTCTATGTCTGGTTTATTTTCCGTTCAGCTGCCGGCCTTGGATTCGTCTCTTCTTCCGAAGACGCGACTTACATGGGCAGACTCAGGTGCATGATGCGGTAGAGTCGCGATGTTCCTGTAGCGGGCACCCGGCTTCGATCCTATTTTGATGACCCCACACGCCATCACTGAGCCGATGATGGTTCTCAGTGCTTCATGGCCTTTGTGACCACAGCTTGAAGACGAGGATCCTAGGGCTGTGTACCGCGTCCGTCGCGCCGGTTCGACGGATAACCGACCCGTTCCGTCGGGCCCAAGAATTATTTGCCAACGGGAACGGAATGTTCATATATTTCCCAACTGACACAACCAACAACATTCACTGCAACCCTGTGGGTTAGACTCGTCACCAGTCTGCCCGAAACTAACATTTTACGCGTCAAAGTCAACTATTTCTCACTCTATATGCAACAACTGGGTGGAAGCCCCGTCGCTACTTGTCGGTGGCGAACGTGATCCTACGGACCGCCGACCTTCACTTCAGTGGTCACCCAATCAGTTTAATCGGTTTAATCACTGGCTACACACGGTGAATCAGTCTCCAAGGAAGAACCCAATGGAAAAAAGCGAATTTATTTCTCGCTCTGCCCAGTACGCCCAGCATTATGTCCTTGCAGCCTAGACGCACAAAAGACAGTCCGGATCCTTGTCTCATATTGTCCAAATCTATTGCTCATCAACAAGGCCGACCCGCATCCCCACCACTGTAGCCTCAACAGGTGCAATCTCATTATTTGAATATCTCCTCGCCGATCTCACACATTCTTAGTCGCTGCAATAAAGGGATACATTGACCGCCTCGAGGAGCTTTGTCTCCTCTTCCTCGATCAATACCGTGCGGCACCAAGGACGACAAGATCGACCATGTTGTCACCGAAGGCTTCGGTCTAGACTCCAACGCGCCGGCACAGACTTTGACTCGACGTATGGATGTTCTTTTTTGGTAAGGATTGTCGCGATACGAGCGGACGATTGCTTTCACACCGTTCACAACGGCTTATCTCAAGCTGTTGGAAAGTGTTAAGGCAATGGAAACCTTTTGGTATGCAATCTTAACTGGACTGCAGGATATGGATTTACAGTGAAACATCGTCGGCAACTCCAAACGGCATGGGCTCTGATGCAGAGGAACGTGGAACATCGCCTTCGACAACGGCACACGGATCTAAGCGTCCAGCGGAGGACTCCCCCGCTCACGACTCGGATGTCCCGCCATCGAAGTATATATGCAGTACGTCATGGGATATAACACAGTCAACTTTCGAAGAGTCTGACAATTTTCAGCTCGCAATGGTTCCGTGACAGGGGAGGAAATCGATGAAAATAAAGTGATAGAGATGGACTCAGATGGCAAATTTTCTCCCGCTGAAGGGAATGCGCAGAAAGCTGCGTCTTATAGTGGCATGGCCCACGGTTTACACTGTTATATTTCTGCCCAAAACGAATGACGTTCCATCCAAGACGACGAGTCTGAGAGCGAGAACGAAGGATTCTCCGCCAAAAAACTCGAGTGAGTGACGGCCATTTTTATCCAGAGTTCATTTTCAAGTTCGGGTCCAGGTGTGGGCTCATGCGGGACATTCCTACTCGCGGGGACAAAGCACGTACGTTGTCTCTCGCATTTCTGATATAGTCTTCATTTCCGTTGGTAGTTGCACATCTCCACATCAAGAAGCGCAAGTCAGCCCCTCGTGCTTCCAGTTCAGACTCGACTGCGGTCAGTGACGATGGGATGCTCCTCGACATCGAGGTCCGAGGTTTAACGCCCTCTACGTCGTCGAATCTCTCGATAGAAGCGGCAAAGTATAATTTTACCGCAAATGTGGAATCTCCAAGTGATTTTGTCTTTCTTCGGCTGAAGCATGCGCTATAAACAAGTTCCAGACATGAGTTGTAGCGGATACATCAGCGGTGCGGCGGCACCTCGGAAGTACGCACAATGTTTGTGTTTCCTTTATATATCCACATTCTTGGTGATTCAATACATCCCACCCACAGCCACAGTACCAGGCCAGCGCCACGAAAAACAATTTCCAATCACGGCTTGAAGCGGATGTAAAGGCTAAGGCTTCAGCTACCAAATGTGCACAACAGCTCCAGCAGGCATCTCTCGATCTCGATGATCGTATCCGTGGAAAGCTGGAACGTGTCGTGCCATACACCGACCAACTCTGGCTCGACGCGGCTCTAGAGTGGTGTATTGCGACAGACCAGGTACCTTCTCTACGTCGGATTCATCCGCCCCACTTTTCCGTCGTATATAGCGCATCGCAGCCTTCAACCACCCAGAATTTAAAGCCATGATCGACATTGCCGCGCGCGCAACTAACGGCGTCAAGATTCCGGGTAGAAACGCCACAGAGATGTAGCTTTTCAATGATCAAATGGACAAGCTGCGAGCATGTCCTCGTGTCATTTTTGAGTTCTTCTGGTTGTACACAATGTGCTAATCAATTCTTTGTAGAGTGACTCCATAACTGGGAAAATTTATGCCACCTGCGACGCTTGGCAGGCGGGAAACACTAAAGGTTATTTTATTGTCACTGGCCACAGGATTGAGGAGACTTCTCGAGGATGATGGGTTCTCCAAGAGACTGTTACCGGATTCACGCGTCTCAACAAAGCCCTCACGGTGTTCGGTTAGGGCAAGCACTGTTCAAAATTATCAATCGTTTTGGGCTTGAGAAGCGTGTGAGTTTCCAGTACACATTGGCGATGATTTTCTATCCAGTTGGGATATGTCACTTGTGATAATGCATCCAACAACGGCACTATGCTCATTGAGCTCGGGCGATTGATAAAAGCGGTGACCGGCCTAGTCTAATACCCTGAGGAACACCGAATCAAGTACGCATAGGCTCGAATCAGCCCTACCCTCAATGATTTCCCCTGCAGTTGGCTCGCGCACGTCATCAATATTGCAACATAAAATCTATCTCTGCCAACAGCAGATCCCTCACTTCAACCCCCACAATCCTGCAGCCGACGTTTCCGCGAAGGCGCCAGAGGGCTCTCTCTTGGACGAAATAGGCCTTGTCCATGCAATCGCTGTCAAGGTACGCATGTTCAATGTATTGTCTGTATGATAGGAGCGATCATTGGCCAAGCGTAAAGGCATCTTCAAGACTATTCAAAATCGAAACAGGACAGAGACTGAACAGGACAGAGACTGCAACGATAGCAAAGCAAATGGTCATAGTACAGTATATGAAAGGAAGACGAGAAGTTTTCTTTTGGTTTGTTCGCGTTCCCGGATGTTGACACCTTGAGAAGACCCAACATGTCTTCTCTACCGACCTTCGCCTAACTCGTCACTTGGCCATTCCCGCCCTAGAAACCTTACATGCGTCGTGGACGCGGCCCAGCGAGGATATCACGTATTCCCAATTTTGGAACGCACTCAACCAAGCATTAGAGTAGGCAGACGAGTACTATCAAAAAATTTCGAACTCGAATGCATATATGTTCGTCACGTAAACTCACTCCCGACTTTGACGATAATGAGAATATCTTCAATGAGACTCATATCGACCCTGCGAAGCCGTGGCTCGAAGAGTATAAGTTGTACTTCAGCACTCGGGAAATTATTTCCATCGGAATTTCAACACACCGTAATATAGATCAAGACCCATCGGTACCCTTCATGGGGGTCGCTGGCCTGGGACTATCTTGCGATCATAGCATCGTCGGTGTCGCTTGAGTGCCCATTTCATCGCTGGGATCACCATCAGCAAACGTCGCAATCGGTTGAGGGGTGACATTGTTGAAGGCTTGCAATGCCTCAATTTTCGAATTTGTCGTCAACTGCTATTCCGTGAACGCGAGGTGGTAGATTTGGAAACAGATTATGACTGGGAGATGGAAGTTGAGAAGATGAATGGGATTGTTTCTCAGACGATAACGAGACTAATTGCGCGCCGAATAATGGAATGGAGTATTATATTTAATTCTATACGTGTATCTGCGAAGTCGAGCCAAAAATTGTATCACAGACCCTGGCTTGGAATGCTTCAAGCCCGAGCCTTGGCCCTGGGCATCACTGCTTTGCGGTGAGGGGGGGTACACAGCTCACGTCGGTTACGGTGCGCGGGGAGGTGATGGAGGCGGCTGTGGTGCGCGGAGGGGCTATGGTGCGCGCCGGGACGGTGTCGAGCATGTAGAAATCATCCAGCGTCATGTACGCTATAGCGCCCGTGTAGCGACTTCCAAGGCGGGACGCTGCTGACCGTGCCTGCGGGCAGTAAGCTTAATCAGCCCTGCGAGTCAGAGTGCATGTCGTTCTTGATGCTACAACGCGGTCGGCGTCGACGGTGTGAAGGAGGGGCGGTGAGGGGGGCAAGAGGGCTGGGGCCTTTTTGCTGACTGAGATGGGGATGGGTATGTGCGTGCACACGATGGCCGATTGGGATAAGTATGTGGATTCGCAGAGAGGCAATCCGTGTACACGCAGTGAGATGGAGGCCATCATCTACGCAGAACGGTGCCACCTGAAAACGCAGACGCAGTAGGCCCTGAGACCGTGAGAAGGGGCCCTGCAGCACCTCAGAGCGATGTGTGGAAGGAGCGAAGGAGCGCGCAGCAGGCGACTGGGAGACTGGAACGGGGAGAAGCCCACGAAATTAGTGCAAGTAGATTACACACACTAACGCGCGACGAACCCCAAACACCCCCACTTCGCTCCTCCATCCGCCTTGTCAGCATTACATGATGGGGGGCTACTTCCAGCAAATGCCAGGCCACGTCCACGGCTCATAAGTTCATCAAAAGGAAAAGAAACATCAAGCGAGTAACATATGAAGTGGCCGAGAGAATACGCCGACCTGGACTTATAAAGATTTAGGAATATGGTTTGCCAGCCGTGGCCGTGGCGGTCGAGATGGGATACGGCGAAAGGATGGCGTATAGAAATCGGTTGCGCTGGGAAGGCGTACGAGAAGGGATAAATGGCGCGGACACAGTGATGTGCGAGATGGATGGCTGGGGGTAGACTGAATAGTTAGAATGCGACATAAGGCGAAAGGGAGAGGGCAGAATGGGTAGACGAAATGTAAATAGACTCACACTTGGTTGCATGGTAAACGTCCTGCATCCCTCCTACGCATTTGAAACGACGCCATTATTACGCCGGGCTTGCGGGCCAAATGGAAGATATGGCGTTTCCCTGATATTTTGGGGAAAACGTCAGCGAAGATATCTGAGAGTGAAGGGTGAAAACGAAAGGGAGAGGGACAGACCTGGGGTAGGGGATACAATTGAATGTTGATACTATAGTGCAAGCAGTCAAAAATTTACGTTTGGAGAATCGTTGCATTGAGGTTGCAGGAGACCAAGCGGCACGACGGGCCACGACGCATCGATCACAAGAATAAGTACCATATCTGGAATGATACTAGCCACCGGAAGAGCGCTGCATGGTCAGTACCTCCGTATGTTCTGGTCAATAAGATCCTTTGAGGCTGCACAGCTACTCTTCTGGGGCACAACACGAACGAGAGTCGGGGATGTGCCGGCGAATAACGAAAGTAACCCGATCGACCATGTATAGGAGGTACCTCAAAGTAACGCGGTAATCATATCACGAGTTCAACAGATCGAGGTTCAAACCTACTACGGAATCATTGTGGAGGGTGGGAATGGAACCCGACCATATATGGGAATGGAACCCGTATCATAGCACAAGTTCCACAGATCGGGAGGTCCGAACGTACCATGGAACCATTGGAGGGCGGAAATGTAACCCGACCATAGGTGGAGATGCACCCTGAGATATATTCCATTCGTGGCTTTCAATCGGGTCGGCACGGCGTGGGTGAAGAAACACGTTCGCGTGCTCACAGCTTGCTTCAGACCGGCGCAGACATATAACGCAATCAACGGACTTCAAACAACCCTCTGACGATCGGTTGGACTCGTGCTATAATTACCGGGTTCCATTCCCATATATGGTCGGGTTCATTCTCACCCTCCACAATGATTCCGTGGTACGTTTGGACCGCACGATTTGTCGAACTTGTGCTACGATACGGGTTCCATTCCCACCCTCCACAATGATTCCGTAGTACGTTTGAACCTCGATTGGACTCGTGCTATAATTACCGGGTTCCATTCCCATATATGGTTGGGTTAGATTCCCATCGTCCACAATGATTCCGTCATACGTTTGAGCCTCGATCTATCAAACTCGTGATAAAATTACCGGGTTACATTTCCATGCCATACATCCACTAATATAACACGGTTTTCTAGAAATCAGCCCCGATCGGACAACTTGAACCTGATCTGCAGATCTGCCGGCGGCTGGTCATATATAACACGGAGGATGGATCGACGAGTCTCGTTCTTCCCTCCAATTTCCTTCGCCGTCGGTTCCACGCTCCTCGTATGTCAGGCCAACTGCATTCAACCTACGGGGCGTGGTTTATCGCCTTGGCTCTCGAAACCCTTTTGTACGGATTCGCTCTGGTCCAGACATGGATCAACTTCCAGTTCCATCGCCCGGCGGACAGGCGGTTCGACAAGTGGATAGTGAGCAAATCACATTGCGGGACTTTCTTAAACTGAAAACTTGATATGTAGGTCCCCATCGTCATGTGCGACCTTTCCCTTCCTCAAGCCACTCCCGCTTAAGATATCCTGTTGATAGCGTCTCAGCTACAACCCAGGTTGTAGGCTTTTTTTGTCTCCACTTATCACCGTTTTGTTGCGCACTTTGGCAACATTGAAACCGAGGTTATTTGGTAAGCAAGTATTGTCCTCGGCCCTCGACGTTGCCTGGGTCTAAAGAGATCGACACTCCCAGGGCAGACACGGTACGGCTCATTGCATTTCACCCGCCTGTACATGGAAATAATGCCCTGCCTACGTAGATACAACTCATCGCTGGGGTGAGTCATACGACGCATGATCGGGCCAACATTGAATGGGTTTACAGTATCTGACAGCCGTCGTGGTCCAGATGTAGTGTCTTTGACCTGAACCACCGCGTTTACTTAAATTTTCCCAGGACTCTTCTGGGTCGCATTTACGAACGTGGGTGGATGTCTGTCCCAGCACGCTCTATGCTCAACTTCGCACCAGTAGTCAAAGTGTCGGGGAAATTGAGCCTTGCTACTATCGGCGTCTACACTAGCGTATGGTGTTTATTTCGGAAACCCACTGCTTTCGCTGGAGGTTCATTTTCTTCTCTATGCGACAGCTTACACTGGCTCTTGTGCAAATTGGTCTGTTGTCGTTTCGTTCGATTTAGCCCTCGCTAACGGTCATATTTTTGACAGTCGCTGGCATCGGCCAAGCGGTACAGCTGTAAGTAACATCTTACTTTACCGAACCAACTCTTTTTTTAATTATTCAGCCACGTGCTTGGATCTTATTTGAGGCTCAGTCAAACGACGGTATGGAGTCCGTCCGCCCTTCAATCCATTTAACGACCTTGGATTAGGTTTTTGCCACGGTCCAATCCGCCGCATCCTTTGTCTGTGACCTGCTGACGGCGACCTGCCTCTGTTTCTTCCTCCGCGGTCAGAAGGGGGAATTTCCGAGGTGAGGTTTCCGATTCCAAGAAGCGCAGACCTGATGCGTCGAACAGAACTCGACTCCTGATAGAGAAGCTCATTTCTGACGCAATCAAACGCGGCATGCTGACCTCACTCTCGTCGGGAGTGAATATGGTTCTGGTAGAGCTATAATATTACCGCCCTGGCTCTGTTTACGCTAGTTGTCAGTTTCTGGTCCTCCCTGACACGTTCTGGTACTTTCTTGGATCCATCCCTTTATCTCCTGGTGAGGAATCTATTAGCTATAGTCGCGTGCCTAAGGTTGACCTACCTACAGTGTACATGATCACCCTCTTCGCATGGTATATTCTCGAGTTCCCCCTTCCTGTTCACGCCTCACCATTCGCACAGGCTCAACTCACGCCAGCGCATTCGGGAGGAATTTTTTACCAACGGTGACGTCGCCCTTGCGACACTCCCGACAGACCAAGTCGGCGCGGCGTGCCCGTCTTGTTCGCCGATGGATAGGGATAACAAAACGAAAGGCAATGCGAGTGCGTGTATAGAGCTTGACTGCTGATCCTCGGCGAAAGATATACCACTATGCCCTGTTTTCATATGTCTATAGCCGAGAGCGGACCCAGAGCTTCCCGAAATCAATGTCCACATTCCCTTGTCTAGATACCAGTAGTCGAACCCCATTCATTAACATATATATCTGCCTAAATGGAATGCGGGCTAGCCTTAAAATTGAAGATGTTTATCATACAGGTCATATTCCCGAAATTCCGAGAACGATACACTTTTTGGCCGAGTGCTACACGACCAGGACCACATTTTTGGGGGATTTCAGCACATTTTCAGCGGAATTCCCATAGTTAGCCCTGCAATATAGAAATTATGGCCGATTCGGACTCGAGAGTTCGATATGTCGCCATTACTTTTTATTTTTCATTCCGTGGCAGATAATGCTTTACTTTATTCGGAATAGACTGCGGAAAACTCGGACTCGGGTGTTCGGTACGTTTGCCCTGGCTCTCACTCATGTCGCTCACGCTAAGCTTAGAACCGTCGGCCGACGGCTTTCAACTTATGTATATCCTGTTGGATGACGCTCGCCTTGGTTGCGGGGTGCATAGACTGCGGAAAATTCGGTTTCAGGCGTGTGGTACGCTTCGCCGCCGGGATTCATGCGGGCAGCTCCAAGTCGGAGTCTGCCGTTTGGTACGTGTTTTACGGTCTGATCTTCGCGTTGGCTGTCGCTCACTCGGCACCAAGCCCTCAGCCTCCTGTTTCAAATGCTTGGGGAGGTATGGTCGAGGCGTTGACAGTGTACTCTCTACCACCTTGTGACCTAGCCCGCATTTTGTATAATCGTTATATTCAGGCATGCCTCCTTACGCCCCTACGTCCAGCGATGATGAATCCAACAATGCCTCCCTCAGGCCCCAGTGAGCATCGACGACTTTCACGACGAGAAAAGACTTGTTGTCCTTCGCACCATGTACCGCCGCATCAACGAGCTTGAAGTCCAGGCTTAAAAAGAAAAGGGAACCACTAGGCCTGTGCGCCGTGCCCGTGACGGGCACGGCCGTCATTTCGACGGGTAGGCAACGTGCAAGTCCGTCCCGTCTCCGTCCCGTCATGAGAGCTGGAGGAATCGCTACGGAACGGGACTGGTGACAGGACGGCCGTCACGGGCGACGGAATAGGTAATTATAGGTATAAATTCTTTCTGACCTCGTCGTTGTCTATGGAGCCATCTCATCCTCTCTGCCCTCAGAATCGGAGGGATCAATGAGATCGGGGAGCTCGAAGTCATCGTCTTCTTGGTCAATGATGAAAGAGTATGGTTTGAACGTTCACCAATTGATTTATCAGGAAGGGGCTTGGTATCGGACTCAGATTCGTAAAATTCAATCTCTGAGGCGTATTTGAGGCTCTCGTTGGCATTGCGTGCACAGTGGTCGGACATCGTCGAAGGAAGATGGTGAAAAACTGCTGGGTGCTTTCCCAGCCTTTATCTGCTCGCAATCGGTTGCAGGGCCGGTCTATGACTGCCTGAATATTAATTACATGGATACTTACTAGTGCATGAGTAGAGCTGAAAGGAAAGAGAGAAATTCCATCACCGATTAATTTCCGCCCTCCCTGCACGCAATGTTACGCCGCTTTTCGGCGACGCAAGGTTCATGTCCGAATCTGAAGGCATTCAACACGTCGGTCCACTACTGGCGCGTCGAGATATGGCGGGATGTAGAGGCATCAACTGAAGAGATTGTTAAGTTCCGCCCTCCCTGCAGCACTGGGAGCGATTTGACGGCCTCGTCGAGGTCTTGCGGGTGAACGCGTTCACGATGCTCTTGGTGTGCTTCGGAGGGAGGTCAGCCTAAGGCCGTAATCGAAAAGACAGAACGCCGAAAAAGGAGATCGAAAAGGTAGCACCGCCACTGAATCCACCTTGGACGGAACGATGCAGCGGAAGAAGGGTCCACCCCCGAGAGGAACAGGCGGGAAGGTGTGCAAGGAGGCTGGAGGCGAGATGACAGGCGGGCGGGAGACGCGAGAGTTATGGGTGAGCGAGCACGCGCCGCGATGAAAGCCGCGGGTACGGAGACTTGGGCGGTGCGCTAGATTGGTGAATTGTGGCTTCCGTGCCGTGGGCAGCGGATCACACCGTGCGTCCCCATTAATATTCCTCCCTGCCTGTCCACGCCAAAGGTGCCAGCTGCGTGGTCACCACACGGCTCTCCGGATACGTGTCCGCCTGCGGGCGCCTGGCCTCGAAATACCGGCAGGCTTCGACCCGCACTGCCAGCAGCCCATTCAATCGGCGCTCCCTCGACCCGCGATGTACCCCCAATTCCGGACGCCCCATGTGCGATGGGCGATGCACGGAGGCAGCGGTGCCCTCCGTCGTTCGTCCACCCTTCCTCAGTCGGTTCCCTTCTCCGTCTTTCATGTCTATCCACACACGACGCGCGACAGGGGCTGCAAGCGGCAGGTACCGCGCGACGCGCGGCGGATCCCCACCTCCGCCTCGCCCCCGCCACCGTAGCGTGTCGTGCGAGGAAGATCTCACATTCGGTCCAGCCACGTCGCTCTGCACGATGGAGGGCGCCATGACGCGGATGCGCTGTTAGAGGTATTCCGGGGAGCGAGCTTGCGAGCTGCCGGGATGATTTCCATATTAGGTTTGACAGTCAGTATTTATGTTACGAACATACTGTACAGTCCCTTACGCGTTTGTACCGGTACCATCACAAACGCGATACTTTTCATATCTTCGTGCTGAGCTCTTACCACCTCTCGACTGGAGTCATCGAAACTCTGACATGCGCACCACGCACGCGCAGGCAGGGCGGACATACGGACATCATCCCGACCCCGATCCCGCCCTCGCGCGACACGGAAGTACACCTCACGAGGAGTCTGCGCCGGGCAATGAATGCGTTTGGTCGCGTTCGCGTTCGCGGTGAGCGTGGAATATTGAGGTGGGGCGGGGATTCTGAGGCGGTACATGGTGGGGATGAACGCGCGCGATGTACGAGAGTCGGAAGAGCTCGATGTACGGCGTCCCTGAGCCACAACAGAGGGTAGCTGGGGGCTGCCGCTGCTGCTGCCCGGGGTCGATCGGATCGCGGCTATTGAGTATAAGCGCCTCGCCGCAGGGTGGACGCGGGCGCAAGCGGAAACGGGGGCCAGAGACTCTGGCCGAGGGCGAGTCCCGCAAGATGCGTCCGTGTCCACGGGGCCTGCGCAGAGTAAACGCCGCGGCAACGCGTGGTCATTGCAGCAAGGACCCGGCTGTCGGAACCCGAGCAACGCCGTGGGGCTGTTGTGACTCGGGTCTTCTGTGTCGAGCTAAGCCACGGGCTTGGGGCGAGGCGCTGAGCGACAGGCGGTCGCTCGGAGCGCGCCAGAACACAGCGGTGGCGCGAAGGAAGAGGCCGATCAAATGATGTCAGCTAGATTAGGCGCCCGCTCTTCTTCCCTTGTGGCCGCCATGACAGACGAAAACCGCCTCCATCGCATCTCCCGCAAGTACCGACGTTCGCAAACATGTCGTGATTGAGCTCGCTTTCGCTTGGGTGGATTGCCGTCGAACCCTTCGCATTATACATATGGGCAACATCGAACCTCCAATTGACAAGGGGCTGGATTTCGATTGGTTTAGCATACATGCACCTGTCGTGTCTCCTAGCAGGCAAAAAATTCACCCTTGGTTTGTTTGGCTAGACTGCCATAATCTTGACTCCAGAACATATAGATTGCACGTGTTCCAGGAGAGACTGCCTACTCTCGAGCCACTTACACCTCCTGTCGACACGTTTATGGGCCTGTAAGTAGACTCGAAATCCCCCTGCCAGTGCGCTCTTTCTGGGCTTCGTGCACGCCATTCAGCCCCTACCTCTCTTCTTCAGCGCGGTCCTTTCAGCTGAGACCTTCGTCATTCATGTTCAACTGCCAATTCACGTTCCAGCTCCCTCACTCGGGCAACGTTCCTTTCATCTCGTATGAACGTGGCTTATCCTACACATTCCTTTGTCGGGAAAACGTCACAATTCTCGGACAGCGAGTTTATAATTGAGCTCGTCAAGACAACTCGTGGTGTCCCGTACCATACGCAGAAGTGATCTCTATAAAGTAGCGTGAAAGATAATAATGTTACACTATACAGCCATAAATGACACTGCTGACCAATGTATATAACACCTATAATTTAATTCAAATTCACCGTGAATGGTTCGCTTCGTGATTATTTGAATTTTGAACCTCTAAAAACAGGACAAGACATCAGCCGGAGCGACATCTTGTCAGGGCTGAAAAAAATGGTATGGGAGCAGTACCACGGATACAGAATATGTAGTAAATTGAAAAGCAGCAAGAATGGAATGATACCAGGTCTGAGACAAAATCGCAGTACAAGCGAAATCTACTTCGCTTACCATTCCGGATTGTCTATCGCATTCTGACAGGGAGGAGAGAAGGGGTGGCCGTAGGGCAGTGTTTTCCTCGTACTGGTGATGGGGGGACGCGTGATACACCAAAAGACGACTCTCGTATATATTCCTCCCAGGCCTTTTAGATCCGTTTTCGTTCCACTCTTGAAGTTGATAGGCTGCACTAGATAGATATGCTACATTCGAAAGGTACCATTAGTCCAGTTCTTCATCCTCAGTCAGCTCATCCTCCTCCAGATTCTGAGGGCCAAAAACGGCCGTATGAAGATCACTCCAGGCACTCCTATGAAAACTCAGTGAACGTTGAAACACATATAATTAGAGCCACTCACCAGACTGGCTTCCGCACGACTTTGTTTTTGAGCCATATCTCAATCAATTGGCTCATTTCAAAGGTGTCGGACGATCCTCTGATTTGAAAGACAATTCGTTGCGAACCAGGATCACCAATTCCTCGCAAGCGCGTTGTAAAAAGAAGGGCTCCGCTTGAATAAGCAACATGGGTAATTGACCGCTCACTAGGCCATACTATCATTTGGCGGTGTGGATTTCCCTGAACGCGGCACATCAGAAGCGACAACATAGCTGTGACTTATATCGTACCTCAAATCCAAGATTCGTAAAGGTGAGTTCCTCCAGAGACCCATCGTCGAATCCTATATATCCGGACTTGGTTACGGCGCTAAAAACCCAGCACTCTGCAGTAACAAACGACTGGGACTGGAACGAGCACATTGGGGACTGGTTTTGTGTGCCGTGTACAAGATAAACCAAGTTGGTGAATGTCTTTCTGTCTGCGTTGGGCCTGCTCGCTGTCCTCAAAAATGGTTTGGCTGACATTTTGAAGAGATGGTTAGCTATGCTATAGACGCTGAGTATAAATTACGGATTACAACTTCCGAAACCGAGCTCGGACCCCGAATCCGGTCCCGGTCTCTAGCTGCAAATGTATTTCGGTCGTGGTCTTAATATCGAGAGGACATTAAGCCCAATGGAGAAGACTATATGTCCCCTATTGTGCCTGCAAGGCCAGATGGCTCGGTCGCAATCCAACCTCTGATAGTCACACCAAAATAGTTCTCCCGCGGCTCCGCAAGTGTGACGCAGATGTTATCCACAAATGCTGTTCACAATTCCTGTCCGTCCCAAATATGACCCCAAATGGCATGGGATGCATCCAGTCTTCCTACAGCTGATCAGCCAACCTGACGGGCCATAGTGTTTCCATTTCGTTTCCCTCCGTGCCAATGTAGCACATCATTGATATTACTACTTCCGACCGACGTCCGCCATTCTTTGGCTTACCGATGGCCTTTGAGTTTGAGAAAGATAAAATATTCTTTGTGGGTCCATGAGTTCCGGCGCAATCGGACCGGCGCGTATGGGATATAATAGGCCGGGCGCCGCGGTCCTCCATGGAACGCGTTCGGCTGGGAGAGTTTTCCTGATGATCTCTGTACAGTGTGCAATTTGATCGGCTGCTGGGCGCTTCACCCTCTTTATAAAATTACACCTGTCTGTCCGAAGCCTTTTTAAACTCCACTTTTAATTTATCATTTTGGCTCCGGATGCCGCTTGTTAACATTAATATTATTACCTTGGACGGACGTCCACCATTCACTGGCCGATAGCCGATGGGTCTAACACAGATACGCTGTGTGGGTCCATGAGCGCCGGTGAGCGGAACAATCAACCTAATCAGCCTAGACTGGAGAGGCTTTTCAACTGTCATGCGGCATAGCTGCAGCCGGTCTGTGATTGAGAGCTGGAGCGGTTTGTGCATAGTGACCGGACACCGGACTAGCAGTTGAGGCTAGGAGGGCCACCTATCGACAATAGTTTAACATGCTAATTGTGTTCCTGCCTACTAGCAGTATCCCGGAATGCCGCCGTTTACCAGAGGTCCGTGTATGCAATGCACCGTTATTGAATAATCTGAGGTAAGCATTTACCGAGTCGTGTCCCTTGGCACCGAAAACCCGAACTTTGGTTACATTTAGATATCTCTGAGGCCTTGACATCCCTCCCCAGTATCCTGAGGTACTTTTGACGTATTCCAAAAATTCCAGGAGTTCAAAAGAACATCTTTTTCCTTGACGAAGACAAATCCGGGGCAAGAGCGTTGTGGGAAAATAGTTTTTAAAAAAAATAACAACTGTTTAGCGGGTATGAACCATGGCCTACTAAAAGTTATGTAAGATCATGAAACAAGAGAGCACTCCATACATGACCCTGTAGTAACTAACAGACACTATACAGCAAGGTGTGAGCATTCATATAGTCTCTGTCTACGATTTAACAAGAGACTAGTACAAATTGTGACAACAGATTAGTACTAGCTATTAGTGGTGGTCAGAGTAGACCTCTTGCCTCAATTCTGGAATTTTTTTCTATCAGAATTGTGTGAGAATCGCTCCAGAATCGCATCTGCTCTGACTGTCATCATCCGCCTTTTGATGATTCTGGATGTGATTCTAACATGATTCTGTGCACAAAAAATCCAAGACATCTCAATTTCAGGTGAAGTAAATTCGTAAAGGCTTATCCCCCAGGGTCATTAGGCAATCCAAGTGACTGGACCAAGGGATTAGAGACTAAGTTCAGCTCGGACCTGGTGTTAATCAAGCACCACACTTCCAGGACCTTTGAAACACTAATCATATGCCAGTGAGGGGAGTGTATGGGAGGAAGAGTAATAGCTCGCGATAGCTTCGCTATCATTTACATCCTCGAACATCGAGTCATTTGAGCGAGTACTGCCCATTGAGATACTCCTGCCCCGACTGGGCCACTTCCAGAGAAAGGATTTTGTACTTACCGGCCATAGTCATATATTCACGATGGCACTGAGTGTAGTTTGTTACCTTCTTATGGAGCAAAGGTGAAACTCCAATGACTTTTACAATAGTGAGCCCCACAGGGACTGGCGCATTCATGAGCTCCGTAAAGACCCCATCAACAGATACGTTGTCCTGGATCTGTGACGAGAAGCGTCACTGCTTCCGTGCGACATCATGCATTTCAGAGTCCGCCTTCTGCTTGCCCTTGTCACCCTTCCTCTGCCTTTTGCACCTATTATATACAGTAAAGCGCTCAAAGAACTTCCATCAGCTATGTTCAGCCATTTTCAAGCAGGGTGTCTGTTTGGATTGCTGCTTATACGATAAATACGGCAAAATTCAAAAAACATCTTCAAAGGCCTGTTGAACGCGCCTAAAAAAAGTTCAATCGGCCAAGGACTGAGCAAAAAACAAGCACTAAAATCAGGGAGATCAAAGTGATTACTATCTATAGTCACAATTTTTCCAAAGAGCCGTAACGATTCCAATGGGTAGATAAGATATCCTCCGCATCAAAACCACTTGGGCCAGCAGCCCCAAAGCGATCACTAAATATGTCTGCCTGCAGGGGATCGAAGTTTGGAAATTGTCCAGAGAATTGACTGTGTGCACTTGTGGATGTCCAATAGAGTGTTGTTTCAACACGGTCGAGGGTTTTTTCAACACGATCGAGGACTGTCTCCACACGGTCGAGTCGTTGGCTGAGGTGAAGAATTGATGTACACACAGGGTCTGTCATGCCAGTGATGATATTGGTAATAGATGCAATGTGTCCAGGTTTTGATCACGTACCTGGGATCTCAACATTTTTGGCGACGGCCGAGCATCTTGTTCGAGGCCTGAGTTCTTGAGGTATACACTCCTGCCTCACTTTACTATAGCACGAAGTGTGTCTCATCGTAGACCCTAGACTGGTGTTTGCTTACTGGCAGTTCTCACATGGGCTTTCGCGATCGCATTTTAACTTTTGCTTCCTACATCTCGTACACGCCTGCCTCATGCTCAGTGATCTCCGATCAAAAATTTGAAGGATGCGTACCATCCTCCTATCCTTTCTTCCTTCCAGTGATTTGGGCTGAGCCTGGACTTTGGGCATGATTTGAAAGGATGTCTCAGGGTGAGGCAACCTGGTATGCTTTATACTCAGCGTTATCTGCATTCAAAGGTACAGCTTCTCCTCCATTTTCGAACCCACAAGATTTTACGATCACGGATCAAAAAAGCCTTCACATTAGTGCAACCAAAGTCCGCAGTGTTTGAAACGTGGTGTGCATTTCCCGAGGCCGTTCCTCCATTACTTGGCATCTAATATTAGAGAAGTGAATTGGCCCCCCACAAATAGTGCAGCAAGAATGTATTGTGGTTAAGAGATTACCCTGAACAACCAAAAGGCTAGAACGTATCGGTCAATAAGTCAGATGTCAAATGGACTCACCTCCCACCGGGTGAAGCCTAGAGACCGGATCCATTCATGAGTGGAATCGGCAATAAATGGAAGCTGACACTGCAATGGAGTCAGGCGGCATGGCGCGATTGACGGATGATTCGTACGGGTTGTCTGTACGTTGGCGTGGTGTGTAATATTCAGGAAGTCAGTGAACTCGTAGGTGAAGGGTAACCTACAAACGCACCTGGCACAGCACAAACATCGATGGCCCGGTCACTGAAGTTCGCCGGAAGTGAGGAAGAACTGTTCAAGCCCCCCTATCAAAAGAAATGTGAGCCGGCGCCAGCACTGAACACCGCAACTTGGAGGGTAGCAGGCGTGAAACCGTAGACCCTAATGACGGAGAGTTTGACATTAATCGGCGTGAATCAAATTGTATCGCCAGCGCGTTCAAAGTCGATGGCAGCAACGTGTATAAGAGACCCGCTGGAAGACAAAAACAAATGACATCTGTTGCATACTAGTAGTACTGTACTATTAAGACCAAGTGTTCACTGGGTATCACCCGTCACTTACGGTGTTCATTTTCTAAGGTGTTCATATCTCGGCAATTGTGGAAAAATCATAGAAGTCTAGCAACTGCCGTACCAGAAATTTTCGCGTTTTTTAGCCTTTTGGGTCGCAAATTACGCCGTCACTGTCACCTGCACCCAAAGTGTTCAGTTCAATGGACCGCATCACGCATTACCTGAACACCTTATTTTAAGTAATAGCACAGTAATAGATACCGTGAACAGTCAGGGTTCGAATTGCGGGCCGGGCCGTATACGGTCTTTCATGAGCGCGAGATCATGTCGAGCATCGACAAATGCCGTTGCCACACGCTTGCGGATCGAATACTGATCGATGACCTGCGACGTGCCCAACGAGTTGATGTCGTTGAAGAACAACACTTGTCTTGGAGTGGATGATACGCGTCGAATGCACGGACCGGGCACTCGAGCACCGGATGAGTAGATCCGATCCCATCATATCTCGCTCCCTTTTGGAGAAATTCGATGCTTGCCGCCGGGTTACTGACAGCACGCAGGGCGTGAGAGGAAGTGTGGTGCAGAGGGGGACCAACCAACTGCGACACTCAGGCTCAGACTTGCATATAGAATCACAGCACACTCACCAAGACCCTTCCAAACTGACACGGCCGAGCAAGGTGCGACACTGTCGGCTATGTGCTGTGAGCGACAATTAATCCGCTGTTGAACATCCTACTTTGACCCTCCATGTATTAGAAACTCGCAAGAACATGGAACGGTCCTGTAGCACTGAGTGACCGGCCTCCTAAAGAGCGATAGAGAGCCAAGGGTAAACTGGATTCGCCGGGATGTTGGCCTGGAGGCTGGGAGGAATTTCCATTTACCATTCGGACCTGGTGACTGACATCCGCTTCAAACCGTTGGTTGGACACACAGGTCATTGCCAAATTGATGAGAAAGTGGCATGCAGTGGTGTACAGTGCTGCGACGATGAGATAGCACTGATGCGGTGTGCCGCAACTCTAATACGCACTGCTGCGGTATTGACGCAGCACTGCCGCGCATTTGTGGGGAATTGCCGCGACATACTGAAATCAAAAAGAATGGTTTGAACGCATCCAAAGCATCTGTTGAATAGAAGAAAATCCTTGCACTCATTAGGAGTGCAGTGGTCAAAGTCTTGACCACTACCAAGAGAAGTGAGTATGGAAACAACTTGTAAAATGTCATGGCATTGGCGAGAAACACGCCAGTGGGCCATGAGAAATGCCGCGGAAGTCGTGAAGTCATTCGTGATCATTTTAACACTCCACAAGCCAGATTCAACGTGAAGGACAGTAATTTAGATGTTTGTTTAGTCATTATTTGCGATTGGCACAGCAGTCGCGGCATTTTCTCCTGGACCCTCCGTGCCTTCGGGAAGTCGACATTATCGCCGCTTGTCCTCGCCACTTCAGACTTGTGGTTTTTTCCAGACGGTGTCACACTTCGACAAAATACACCCACGAGTCTGAGAGTGAGAGTGACGCCATTAACATATATCCCCGGTCCAGAGCCAGGGCTGGGAAGTGCCGAGGGCTAATGATTTCGATCGCGTTTGCCATGGACCCACAATATGTCACCATTACCTCCAACGACAACGACTCACCATTGGCCACCATTCATGAGCATGATGTGTATAAAGCGATCTGTGGATGGGTAACAAGAAAAGATATTGACCATCTATACTTTGGTAAGACAGTGAGATAATAATCCAAAAATAATCCAAGGATCGCATACCTGGCGAGGCAGTGAGATAAGCCAAAGAGGTGTATCCCCGCGGAAGCCAGGTATATGTGATGCGTCGGGATCTGGTGGCATGAAGCGGCCTCGCTTCAAGCGTGTCAGAAAACCCCGAGATAAGTGCGAGGAAATGGGAGTGCTCACTGCTGCGACTCTCACTTGGGACCCAAGGGGTGGAGAGGAGTGCACTCTTTTACAACCATAGAGGGTCTACAACCTTAAAGGTAAGAGCGTGAGGGGGCAATTGAAAGAGGAAATCGGAGTAATCTTGCTTACTCGATGATTAGCCTTGTGGAACTCAACCAATCGTCTCGAGCACCACTTCGATGTTTGGGAGAGGGAGAGGAATGTTTAGCCAAATCAACCACTCTCCCGGGGGGAGAAGCGGCCCAGTGTTTATATGCCATGTTAGGGTAAAGGAAGGAGAAAGTGGAGAGGAGCCCGTAGGGCGAGAGATGTGGAAGAAAGCAGCATATCAGTTTAGGGGATGGCGGCCGAGTAGGATTTGGAGAAATGTGCGATTTTCCGGATGTAGATCTGGAATGTGTCGGAAGACCAGCGACCCATAGCTTGAATGAGATGAAATGGCACCCCATCTTTGGCCAGAGCCGTTGCGCCACCAGCACGCAGAGATTGTTCAGCGTAGTTGGAATCGGGGATTAGATGCTGGAGCTGTCGCATCAACCATGAACACACAGGGACTGATTCGTCAGCTCTCACCCACAGAAAAGGATGGAATGGGAATTTCTGGTCTCAGCTATCGAGGTAGTGCTGGAAAACAGGTGCGGGGCTGACATAGGAGCGATGGACAATGACAACACGTCTTCCTTCAAAGGTGCGGTCGGTTTTTATGAGAGCATAGCCAGAACACAAAACCCTCGAGGAACCATTCAACCGAGGATTGAAGTGTGTATTTTGCAGGATTGCGTAGGGTGGGATTGTCAGGGGCTGCCATTTCACCTAAGCACAAGAGGCCGTAAAAGCCGACAATTAGCATTGCGATGAACAAGAGGTCGTCGTGGGTGGGAGTGGGTGTCAGCAGGTCGATGATTGTTTGCAGTTGATGTCGAGATGGGGGCTGTTTTCTGCGTATAGACCAACTGAACATACATCTGCAGCCTTTGAGTGTCTGGGAGACCAATAAGCTCTTACGGTTCTTCCAAACATTTGGGGTAAAAAGGCTTGTGCTCACTGCAAATACCAGACCAGTAATTGCTGACAGATCACAGATTGATGTAGTGTGACATGTAGGTCAGTATAGTGTTACCGGTGTCGGGTTCAGAACCGATTCTGAACCTGAACTGAACCCGAACCGGACCTTACTTCAGGTTCGGCGAGGGCGCCTGGACCGAACCGGACCTCATTTCATTTCAGGTTCAAGGTTCGGGCAATCCCAGAACTTCCCGAACCTGTCCGAACATGTGCGAACCTGTTCGAACCTATAGTTTTTTTCCCTCGTATTCTGGCCAAATTCTTCACTTTTTCCGCAGTTTTAGGCCAGTTACAGTGCTTTGAGAAAGATTCAATGACGGTGCCCTGGCCGTGCCAGTTCAATACAGGCAATCTTGGATCCGCCGGGACAAATTTCAGGTTCACAATACCAAAAACTTTGCTGCAGTTACATGATTCATGCGATGAGGTGGAAGCTCACCTTAATGCTCCTCCGGAAAGTATAGACGTTGTGATGGCCTGGATGGAGACAAGTACAAGTTTTTACTCGCACAAGACGCGACACCATGTTCAGTATCATTCCTCTGAGGTTCGAGGCTCTTCAGCTATTGAACAGCGGGCACGAAAATCTTCATGCCAGGGCCAGAGGGTAAGCAGAGAAGCAAAGTTTTAGCATTGAATGATCTTGAGGAGCACACTGGTAAGCTATTTCCCTGTATTTCTGCAGAAGAATGAGCTTTAAAATTTTTTGAAGTTCGTTGAGGTTCGAACCTCTTCCGAACCCGAACCGGACCCTTGCTGAACTGGACCAATGTCCGGTCCGGGGTTCGGGCATTCTGAGCGAACCGGACCCCAGGTCAGGTTCGGGGTTCGGATTTTTTCGTAAAAAACCGGACCTAACCGGACCTCAGCAACACTAGGTCAGTAACCATATGAAGTTTGATTAAACAATCTCTGTCTTGACACAGAATCAGACTTACTCATTGCCAAACCTTTAGGTTTGGCTCTATACGATAAAGTAGCTGAAGGGTTAGGGCCTAGTGTATAAATGCTGTGTTGATGTGTTGTGGTCTTGTTATTGATTGCATTTGGGCTTGAGATGCAAGTTAGCTGGCAGGTTAGAACCATATATGGTAGTGCTGTGCTTTTTTGTTGTTATGGGGGGTTTGGTTTGGAATTCTTTCCTTCATCCTCTAATGCTGCCGGTTTCTTCTCTATGTCAGGCTCCTCTGCTGCTTCGTCTTCTAGCCCTCTTTCTCTGTTCTTGCTACTGCAATATCATCACCGCAAGCCTGCGCCATGCTCTGCTACTTCTTCTCACGACCCAGTTGACATTTGCTTGAGTGATCTAGTAGGTGCTGCATTGTACCCTATGAAGAGGTGAGCTATGTGCACTGTTTCACTTCTCTTTGCTACATTTCTGACAATGTGTAGGTTCCTGCAGTCAGTTGATAATGCCACTGGCATCTGCGGCTGGTTCTCTCGACTGTTTGACCTCGGCACGGACATTATCGTCGTGAGCGTGACAAAGTGGATCGGCGGGCACGGGACGATGACTGGGAGTGTTATTGTCAACGGGGGTGTATTAACTTCCTCATCATCTCCCTCTTTGCTGTCGGCCTCACTGCACATTTTTCAGTGACTGGCCCCAGGAACGACAACCACCCTCCAACGACACGCTCTGCCGCCATCTGACAGGCTGAAGAGAGGATATGTCACGGCGCTTTTCGCGGTTTCTATCATTATTTAACACGCCTGCAGCCAGCAATGTTGCCCTCGAATGCAGCAAAGCAATCTGAAATTTGTGTGGATGGCCCATGCCACCCATCATGACTCTTTACCGCTGTGCTTTTGAAACATCTTGTTCTGTTTTCAGCCCCAAGAAATTTTACTCTGGGTCGCAACGCTGTGCACTATTAGAGAGTTTGCGGGAGCCACCGGGAGCCACCCGATGGCTGATCAGGCATGCGGTACCCGGTGGCTGTGGCTCCTCCAGTGGCTGAATCTCGCACATTGTGGGATGGCATGCAAGTCCATTTACAGTCCTTTACCACTATATTAGATACCAATTTGTATCATACCTGCATGAAGAAGGCAGCACAGCTAAATTTTCCTTCAATTCATCAAAAAAATGGCTTGATTTTGGCAGTAAAGCCCAGTCTGGACACTAGGATGATTTTGCCTGCTATAAACAGGAACCAGAGAGCGGAGGTATTTTCCAACATCACATATGAAATCAATGTGCCAGCCACCAGCCAGCCACAGCCACTGGCTACCGCATGCCCGATCAGCCACCGGGGCTTCCACAAACTCTTTATTGATGTACGTCGTCTCTACAACTTTCAATCTTCCTCCTTCTGCTTCCCCATCCCATGTCAGCCAAAGTTTCTCACCCCTCTTTCTTGCCATTTACTGACCTTTTCTTCTGAATTTGCAGATCTGCACCAAAGCAGCCGCTGGAATGGAACTATGGGAGAGCGAGCCGATGTGCATAGCTGTTCCCTCCTCTTTTTTCTCCTCTTCTTTGTCTACATTTTGCATGGCGTTGCTGACAGAGCCAAACACCCTCACCTCTTCCTATGTGGCATTATTACACGTTGCATCCAGGCCTCTCAATTCTCTGCACACAATACGGTTCTTTCATGCATACTCCCTGTCCCTTCCTTCCTTGCCCTCACCACATTTCATTGCAGGTTGATGTGGAGATCTCGCAGCGACCGATGTTTACTTGTTCCTCTGATACAGTACACTCTGTGAGCAGCGTGATCATGAAACGGGGCCCAGAGGAATGTTGCATCCTCATTCCAGTGGGTGTAGAGCTGGCATCCCAGATGTCTCGACAAGCTCATATCCACGATGGATAATACACCCTAATGTTATGATTTTGTACAATATATAGTCAGAATGCATTTTTTTCACTTGTGGTCCCATTATATATACTGAATACTTTCTCTCTATCTGCATAACCTATCGGTAAATGGTAAGTAACTATTCAGAATCATATGTTACCTGACGGAATTGCACATGTGACCTTGCACTTTCCTCAAAATTTATCCCCAAACCATCTGCACTTCATAGTGTGATGTGCCTACTGCAGCTTGCCTGCGTGTTAGTCATGCTCATCCCAGGATGAGCATGATATGACATCAAAGATTGTCCACTAAGTATGTCCTCCAGATCGTTGTTCTCAGCACCCAGTTGTTGAGTTTCCCACTGGTGTACTTATCCTTCTCCCCTCTGCAACTGTCGCGCACTCAAATATCCCTCTGCAGCTTCACAAAGAGTGTGTGTCCTTCACCCAATTCAGCACTAGCAGCATCTTCCGTTATGTCGACAACAATTTCCAGACTGTGAACAAGCTGCAGCAGGACTCAGAGGAATATGAATGCATCATGAGTCTCAAAGCTGCTTGTTGGAAAAGGAAGGACTTAGCTTACTTAAGTACGTTAGATGAATTACTTGATACCGAATAGATCACGCAGTTAGCTGCATACCTCAGTGGGTGCCTGGGGGGAATGATGGGGTGTTCAAATAATCTGTTTAAACAGATCCTGGTTTTATCTGAGCAGTGTTCAATTCTGAACCAAAAAAGCACTGGTTCTTACCGGTTTATTGTTTCTTTTATTGTTCTTTTTGTTCACCATCTATTACAGCCATTTGCAAAAGTAATGACACTTATCCAAAAATAGGGAAAAGAAAGCAATTTCAACAGCCCAGAATTCCTTGCTTGTTTCTCACTCATTTCTCAACGGATTTTCTCAAATATGAATGCGTTCGAAAGCGGGGAAGCGGGACTTCCACTACCCTACTCGATGGGTAGATTACCTAATTTGTATGTCCTATAATTCCGGCTGCCTAGTTTGAACCAGATGTGGCAATGGCCATATCTTTGCCATCTGTGGACAGATTTGCATGGTTCTTGGTGGTTCCCAAAGCTAGGATTGAGGCAAAGCTCTAGTTTATGATACCTTTTGGTTTGACCTCAAGGCAACCTACCAGGAATGGGTATTCAGTACAGATCCATAACTCCATTCTTACAGGTGAGAATCATGCTTGTTTCGTTTTAAGCATGTGCACAATTGATTGCCTCTATTCTAGCTTTCTGAACCATTTGAATTTATGCAAATCGGTTCGCAGATGGCGAAGATATCGCTGTTCCCACGTCTAATTCAAATCAGGCAGTCGGAATTATAGGACATACAAATTAGGTAATTTACCCAGCGAGTAGGGTACGGTTTGGAAGCCCCGCTTCGCCGCTTTTGAACGCATTCATATTCGACAAAATCCGTTGAGAAATGAGTGAGAACTGAGCAAGGAAATCTGGGCTGTTCAAATTGCTTTCTTTAAACTATTTTCAGAAGAGTGTCCCAATTATGCAGAGGGCTTTCTATCTCTCCTAGCCACGTTCCCAACACTTGAAAAGTTGCCTATGAGTAGATTTGTTCTCTCACGTTCCGGCTGAACACATGCTGCTTATGCATGTTAGATGTGTATGGAAACACCTGCAAAGAATTCATTGCAGAATGGGCATGTCAACCTAAGCAGAACTAATTATGCAGGGGGCTTTCTATTTATCCTAGTCACCTTCCCAATGCTTGAAAAGTTGCCCATGAGTAGATTTGTTCTCTCATGTTTCAGCTGAACACATGCTGTTTACCCATGTTCAACATGTACGGAAACACCTGCAAAAAATTTATTGCAGAACAGGCATGTCAACCTAAGCAAAACTGTGTATGCAGGTGGTTTTCTACATACCCTAGCCACCTTCCCTTTGCTTGAAAAGTTGCCCATGAGTGGATTCTTTCTCTCACATTCAGAAGTGTAAGATCCAATTGCAGAGAAAGAGTCCCAACTAAGGAAAGACTGTATGTTGCCATATACGGCCATAAACAGATGGCTGCATACAGTCCTGCTTGCGGCCCCCACCCATAATGGGGTAGAATTTCTGGATTTGGTCTATGCACACTCTGAAACCAATTAAAGTGCGCATTTTGAGAATATTCTTGTTTCAGAGGTTGGTATAAGTGCTAAGGTAGCTCTAAAGAGTACAAAAAGTGTTGAATGGGAAAGAGATGTGTTGCGACATATGAAAAATACAAGGCAAAGGCCGTGGGAAAAGACCATCAAAATTGATAAGAGGATGGGGTCTTAGCCGACCGGTGATTGTTCCAGACTCTTATGACAGGGTTCCCTTCTAGGGATGTCATAAGAGGCTGGGTCACGAGACTAGACACTTGTTGCTTGCACGTCTTCAATATTTTGAGAGTTGAAATCCTTCTTGTTTGATTTTGACATTTTGATTTTGACATTTTGACAATTGGATCCGGCGATCCCCGAACTGCCCGGTTAGTCTTACATCACCGCAACTTTGCCTCTTGCATTTCAGTGACATGCCCAACACCTTTCATAGAATTTTAACAGACTTGCATTATGTCAATGAATGCCCTGGATTTTTCTTAGGTTATTTTTACCTCTAGATATATAGCCTCATAACCCAAACAAAAAACATTTCAAAATAGATCATCCGAATGAGTCAAGCAACGGGTGTTAAATTGAGTCAAAGAACACTACACTCATCCCATCTAATCAATCCTCCTCTGAATCCTCGAGACTAGGCCCCGAGTTTGACTCGAATCCTTCGCAACTGAGATGGAGATGGCGGCAACGGTTCACACACTCGTGCTTCTTGAGGAAAGTATCAATGCCAGCCTGTCCGTGGTCACCAACTCCGCTGGCGCTGCAGATATTAAAATTAGATTATTTGACGAGAGAGGGAAAGAGGCTATACCCATTGAGTGTGTGGGTCATCACGTCAAATAAAACATGGATACCCTCACCACTCTCATTGACAATGGTTGAGGCTAAAAGATACTGGTTACTAGTAGGACCAAGGAAGAGAGCTGAGCATAACTTGCTTTGAAGATCTGCGAAGACAGTGGACTCCTGGCTGAACAGATATGCGTAATGAGTGAATGTGTTCAGTGTACTTCCAAGCTTATTGTTCGGCCAAGAAGGGTATTCATTTGTTCCGCTCCAGCGCTTGACCCGACTCGATCGTCTCGGCTCGAACAGCCAGACGATGATGGCTGGGTTGGATTCAGAGTTGGTTTGGGCATCAAAAGCAGCTTGATATTGTTCCAAGGAGAATCCCGAAGCAATTGAGGGTCCAGAGTCACTCTAGAGACTGCAAGTTTGAAATCGGTAACCTGTATGCCTGTGCAAATTTGACTTCAAAAAGATTCTATTGACAAATAATCACAGAGTAACTGACCTTGTTCAATGTCTACACCCTGCCTATTCGCTTCTGCAATGAATTTTTGGACAAAATATCCGAGCCTGCTGAGTCGTGTAGCCTCCTTGACAACCTGGTCATGGTTCTCTTGGATCTCAACTTGTCCTTCACCGGTGCCAACATCGAAAAATCGCTTTGCAACCCAAGGTAGGCCATCATGAATTAACTGCAAGAATCACAATTAAAACAATGTTTCAGGTTTTGGCATAACTGACGTGCCTTGTAGACCTTCTTTGTCCTGCCTTGATCAAATGGTACATCCTGAAGAAGACATGCTGAGATAGTGAGGTTCTCAAGGTCTTTAATGTCTGGCCAGTCGATCGTAACCATGCCGTCGTGGGCAACAGATACAGAAGCAAAAAGGAACTGGATTTTTGAGAACCCCGGAAGGACACCAAACTCCGAGCGTAGAGGAAGCGGGGCCGAAGTTTCGCCTAATATCAGGTGAGAACAAGACATTATATTAGAGCACAAATATTTCTTACCACGAGTGCGTTTGGAACCAAGATCAGTTGTAAGAGTCCGCATTGTTGTCTGGCTAGCCTTGCGCTTGCGATTCTCCCTTACAGTATGGACAAAATACGGTGCAAAGGTACCCGTGTCCTTCTCAAACTAACATCAAGTAAGTTGAGTTCAGATTAACACAGGCAACAACTTACATCTGTGACTGAAATCAATCCTTCAAGATAAATAGCCGGCGGGGGCAATCGGTGGGTGGTAGGGCCTTGAAGTATTTTCTTGGGATGATTTCCGTGAACTCGCTCGTGGGTGTCAAGAAACTGGCCCAGGGTTCCGAGCGTGCTGTGTGGCTGAATTCCGACATTGCCAAATAGACGAAGTGAGATGTGTTCCCTTGAGATGGATGCAAGTTAGCAGACACTTCTCTAGTTGGTTTAAGACTTATGGGGTGAGACTTTCAGAGCATTCCTTTTCCCAGTCCAAGTTCCAGTGACGAAGAAGATGAATTAATGCATCTTTGAACCAAGAGTCACTGGTTGTGCAGGAAAGCCCAAAAACAGCGAATGAACTTACCTGTCATGAGGATGTCCTCTGGGAAAGCACGGGTAGCATTGGCAAGGATTCGAGACGCTTCGGTGCGAGTACCATTTGAAGTCATGGGAACAAGATAGATAGTGATCTGTCTTGGTCCACCCTTTGCAACAGCAGCCTGAAGAGACTGAGACCCAGTGCTAGGCTTTGATGCACCCTTCTGAAGGGTTCTGGCCAGCATTGCATTTCGACGAGCCTCAGCCTGAAGATCTTGTATGCTCTTGGTCAATGGGTCATTCTCAGATTGATGATTTACATCTTGGGTGCCTAATGGATTACGCAGGAGCAGAGCGGCAGCACCAATTGACTGGTCTGAAAGGTGTACAGCATAATTGATATCTCGAATAGGCATTGAATAGAAAGAAGTGCTCACCTTTCCTCAAGCAAGGTCCACATCAGGCTCCCTTGAGAAGCATGAGCTGCGCACTGCAGCCAGTACACTGAGGCCAGTTCTGGTGAATAAAATCAAATAAAAATCACTTGGTGTGGACAAAACCAAACCTTCATAGTCTCGGCGTGTGCAGCGTCTTTTGTAGCAATATAGCATGATGCACACAGTCCAGGTGATGTTTTGTGATCAAAGGACAGACCGCAACACTCTCCTGGAGCATCGGGATTGGTGCAAACAGTTGCATCGGGGTCAATGTCGTCGGCCATGAGACAAGATTAGTGAAACATTCAAGAGTTGCATGCCCATTATATAGCACAGGATGTCCAGAAAATGATCGACGAAAAAAAAACGGGGGGAAAGCGGCACAATGACTCAAAGAAAATAGCTGTGCTTTCGTTCAACTCAAGGTAACAATAGAAGTTGATGTGGATATGCCAAGATTGACAACCCACCTTAATTTGGAACTCTGCCGGTGGATAGTGACTCGACATAACAATAGAAAATTAATAAAACACTTGACCATGGAAATGTTCTCCAACGAGTCAGAAGGATGTCCATTGCATCACTGGGCGGCAGGTCAGTTGTGTGGGAAGAAATAAATTAGTTGTCGTGATCGGAGGAGAGTTGATTCCCACACATCTTATTTCGTGTCGAGCACACCCATTTGCATGGTAATGAGTCTTTTGTTCCAAGTCCTTGCCTTGAATCATCTCATTAAGCATCATTCTATTGAACTGACTAACCCGAACTATATTGTCAGGACCATTATTTGCGCGGGAACCAATTGGTACTTGTCACGATCTTGACTTCCCACACAGGTTATTTTCCTGGGAAAAAAGCGATGTTTATCTTGTTCTTGTCAAGTTCTAGGCTTAGCCAAATTTCTATAAATTGTGTACCTTCTTGGTCTCGAATTTCCAAACTTTTCTGATTTCTCAATTGTCAATTCAGGGGGTGCAAATGGCCACTACAACGGCACTCGTAAGTTGCTGTCTTCTAATTTCTCCTCTGGACTTCGCTTGTATTTCTTAACAATTTTCAGGTCCTCCCGACTCTGTTCTCGGCCCTGCTCTTCATGAGTACTCCCGGAAAAGCTTGCCACTAGCACAACGGTGCGACTACTTACTCAGGGATTTTGGTTATAAAATTGGGTGTGTCTTGTTTGATTTGTCTCTCTCATGGAGTCATTCAGACTCAAAAACATTCTTGTATTAGAGAAACTACTCTAAAGAAGCTCAATCGTAAATTTCGAGTTCAAACTGTCAAGAAACCGCCTCCAGATTACATTGCATCAACTTTGGTCGCTGAAGTAATGATGCACAATGTTTCATCTCGCAATGGACCCCAGACAGTTCAGAATCAGATCTCCCTTCAACATGGAACAAAGATTCCCCGGTGAGTTTACATCCAATTTCCAGATCCTTCCAGTCACACTGGAGCCTCATTTAGGGACACTGTTCGTCGTCTGATGGCAGATATTGATCCTGATGGAGCAGAGGGTCGATTCCCTGGACGCCGACGCCAGCCCAAATCACGCGGACACTTGACTGACACTGGGATTTACTATGAGCTTCATTTTGATGGTCACGAGAAGCTAAATTTCAAAGCTTTGCGGATGGGACGTGTGGGCATTGATATTTATGGTTCGCGTTGCCATTCTAGTAGCAAGATGGTTAAGTTTTTGGCTGTTCCAAATGCCCGATGCTCCTCAACAGTTGGACATTATTATCTTGACTTGGTTGAACAAAATGGCGGTATGTTTTTCTCTTCTTATTCTTCTTATCCTCCAATCTCATCTTACTCCTCTTCAGTGTTTGTCCAGGCAACGGTGGATGGAGGTTCTGAGACTGGGGAACTTTATGCAGCACACCTTGCTTTGCGGTAAGTCAACAGATACTTACATTTTTTTTACATTGTTAATCACACCCATATATTTATGCAGTCAATACTGTATGCCAGACATTCCATTGGAGGATGCATCAGCCTTTGTTGCCCTCAAAAGCACAGATAACATCCCAATCGAGTCATCGTGGCACCTTTTCACTAATTATGTGGGCCTTGACATCAAGCAAGTCATACTCCTTGGAAAAAGTCTCAATTATTTCAATCCTGGGCACCAGCTTCACATGTGAGTTGGTCTATAAATTTATTTGCTTCACGACCGATTATCACCTATTTACAAGTGATCTCTTCAATTGGTTGTGGCCCAAAATCATCCAAATTAGCCTCGACAACTTTGTTGATTATTGGAACAACCACAAAATTCGGACACAGCGCAACAAACTATTACCTTCGGGTTTCTCACCAAACTATATCTGTGACTTTCGAGAGAGGTTTGGCCTCACAAATTTTGCCCAACCAGCTCCCCAGGATTTTGTCGACGCTCTCCGGCAGAAGATTCCGAAATCTCGAGAGGAATGTTATCAATGGGTATCAGAGGAGTTCAATGAGAGAGCTTGGGGGGTCTATGGTGAAATTGGGAGTCCAAAGTTCATTCTGACCAACGGTTGGACCACATTTTGCCAGATGCTCATCCATTTAAATGAAGAGGATTGATTACATGGACTCAATTTAACACCCGTTGCTTGATTCATTTGGACGATCTATCTTGCAATGATTTTTGTTTGGGTTATGAGGCTATATATTTAGAGGCAAAAATAACCTAAGAAAAATTCAGGGCATTCGTTGACATAATGCAAGTCTGTTAAAATTCTATGAAAGGTGTTGGGCATGTCACTGCAATGCAAGAGGCAAAGTTGCGGTGATGTAAGACTAACCGGGCAGTTCGGGGATCGCCGGATCTAATTGTCAAAATGTCAAAATCAAAATGTCAAAATCAACCTCGACCATCCCGCCTACCGTAGTCATGTCTCGACACCCATGTTGCAAATACTTACCCAACAGTGCTCGATAAATTCATGAGCAGATGCCTTGCTGCTTCCCATCAGAATAAATCTCCAAAATCTTCCTGGGAATCCCTGAGAGATTTCCCCAGGTGCAGCGAGTCTCAGGTGATCCCGGCTGTACTCTTGATCGAGCACCAATCCAAGATAAGTCGATGATAATGATGTTATTTCAATTTTCAGTCTACATATGACCGGGATTGACCATCGTGGAAGCACGGCCAGGTGGTTTCTAAGGTTGACTAGGTTGACTAGGTGGTCTACAAGTTTCTAGTTATTATAAAGAGATACGAGAGGACTCGTTATGTACGTATTCGTTGTCCGTGAGGTATCGTAAGGTTGTGTAGCGGGTTGTCTTGGTTCTTTAAGATATCGCAGGGGGTTCGAGGTAGAGGATTTGGAAACAGACTAAGTTGTGTTGTATGGTAAGATATGAAAGAGAGAGAAAAGATGCGAAAATACGTCTCAACCCCTGAGTACACAATCGTTCTTCAGGGGTTGACTAACACCGGAGTTTGGCCTGAATTCTTCATGGCTAAAATGTTGCGAATACGCAGCGTTTCCGCAAACGTTTCGCAGAATATCGACCGAATAATGGACCGCCAATATTTTGCAACTATAGGTTGTTTTCGCAAAATATTTGCGGAATATTAGCGGCATATTAGCGGCATATTATCCAACTATTATTCCAGCCCTTCTTACACACGATTGAATAAAAGTCAAATTTTATTTAAAGTACACTACTAAAAGCAAGTACAGTGCACCATGATACCGTCCAGCTACCAGCACCCTCAATCGGAGTCCTAGTGAGCCATGTACGAGTCCCTTGTACTACCGTGATCAGTCTTCGATGCCGACGACTTTATCTCAAGTATTCGACAAACCTTGTGACATGGGGTGCAGCTCGTGAATGGGACACTGACTGAACAAACCTGCAAATGAAAAAGAAGAGGTCAAGATCTGAAAACAAATGCAGTCGTTGAAAAGCTCACCTGCGAACCTCTTGTCACGAGGAGGTACGTGCCCCGGTCAGTTTATCGGTACATTGTCTTGTAAACCTGTGAGCCATCGGTAAGATTCAAGATCCGGGCACTTGATGCTCAGTACTTACCCACCATGGATGGAAAAGCACTGTGCCCACCGCAATAATGCCTAGATTACGATTAGTAAGATGTATGTACAGGGGAAAAAATGCACCGAGACAAGTCCTCCCATGCAGACATATGTAATGCAGGCTTTCAAAGCTTGTTCCGCATGGAAGGAATAATGCGCGCAGTCGGCAGTATGGCAGGTGTTACGAGTGCCCTCAGAAGATGTGAGTGGTGTCATTCTGGCCGCACAGTATGGAGTGAGCATCGCGCAACAAGTTGTTGACAGAGGTCACAAAGGGCACAAGACACTGCTGGATGTAGCTTCAGAGGTACTTAAAAGCCTGTTAGAAGCCCGACAACACACCAGACTAATGTTGCCGCGACTCGAAAAGTCAAGTCGTGACTTCGAAAGTCGACTTGAACACGGATTTGACTCAACTCAACTCGACTCAATAGGTCGAAGTCGACTCAAGTCGACTCCAGAGCACATTTGTACAGCAAGGTATTTTTGGGGTTCCAGCTTCATTTGCGGCGGTTTCGCGAAAAATCACAGAAACGTGACATATGTCACCCGGGTGTCACGCGCTCATGTCACGGCCCATCAAAATTCAAGAAATTGCTTTTTTTGTGCTGTAAACAAGTCAGGACACCTTTGGGGAATTTGGGGCATCAAGTCGACTTGGAAGTCAACCCGAGTCGCAGTTCCGACTTGGCTCAACTCGACTTAAGTTGGCTGCGACTTCAACTTCGAATGGCTTGGAGTCGGAAGTCGTGGCAACATTACACCAGGCTGAACCAGGTAAGTGTGCAGCCTATCCAGATACGGGTTCAGTTGCATCCACTAGAGCAAAAGGATACACGTACCTGAGTGGTCCCTCTCATACTCGAACGCCGTCTCGCATGCTGGAAGGCGAATGTCTTGGTCTCCCGCGTCACAACCAGTTGCGCTACAGCGACGAGAGATCCACCTCTTTCCTTGAAGCCTGCGTGCCTGTGAAGGTAAATACACATGATGCAGGTCCTATTGAGACAGTTTCAACACGTACAAGGGACATCTGGGGTGTCAAAGCACCGAAATTGGTCAGGAATCTGAATCTTTCATAATGCATGTAATGTGTGAAGACTCGTGGAGAAAAGCAAGATAGGGCAGGCTGAAGAGCAAAGGAAGAGGATGCCAGAAGTTGAGGGTGATTGGAAGAGTGGTTAATGAGCTGTGGACGCCGTGTCACCGCACATGCACAGCAGGGGCCAATGGATTTTTCGTGCCAAAACATCGGCTGCAAACACGTCTTACTTTTTGACCATATTTTCGTGGTCCTTCGGAATATGGAATATACATGATAGCTTTCCAGCTAGTTTGAGCGACAAAACGTTTTCGAAAAATATCACCTCTGCACCTCCGAAACACCACCAATGTTTTATGGTCTTTTCATTGGGGGAAAATACTTCAATTCAGGAACCAAAAATGAGCAGTTGCTTGGTTCTTTCACTATTTCGGCCTCAAAACAAAGTTTGTTTTCCTTCCTAAAATAGGCTATTTTTGGATGGATGTTTGGCACCCAAAAATGCGGAATATTTTGCGTGGGTTTAAAGACAAAACATTGCTCCAAGTGGGAAGGTTTTTGGGTCAGTGTTTCTTCTGGCAGGAAAAATATTCTTTAAAATGAAGACATGTTTGGACATCTTATTTTGCTTCCAAAAATCTATTGGCCACAGCTGTGCATGGAAGAGGACGCAAGAGAGTCGGGACGTTATGTAAGCAGCCGAGCATCGCAAGAAATTCTTCTAAGTCCAAATTTTGCGTGGGCGGCATTGGTGGTCCTGAGATGTGGCCAATATTTTGTTAATGCATGCTGTATTGTTGAAATAATCGCGCGACAATATTTCCGAAAATATTTGGCTATTATTTTGCGAACACACCATGTATTTGCGGGATATCAGCAGCTAAAAATTTGCCCCAAACTCCGGTGTAAATCATGCACAACTCTCTGGGAATCCCAGAGAGTTTCTCTAATTTATCCCAATCCTAATTTTCAGAAAATCCCTGAGCCAGAAAGTCCACCAAAACCCGTGAACAATCCGTGAACCCGTGAACGCGGTGAACTGCTTGCATAAGCTTGTGGGTTCACGCATTCGCAGGCCGTTGTTACACTAATTTTATTGCAATATTGGGTACAGTAGCAAACTGCCAGATTGGTCGCTCGGCAGTGAGCACGAGGATGAATGAGCGGCGTCATGAACATCAACGACAGCCATAGTACAAACGACAGCCGAGTCGAGTCGAGAGAATGAACAGCGACGATGCCGAGGGAAAGAAGATCTGTGACATGGAAGTCGGGTGTGATTCGAGCCCATATGCGGCGTGCTGGAGCGGCAGTGAATGGGGTGGTATACGACTCGGACTTGCGCGTCAGGCCTGGTCTGGTGATCATGCAGTGTTGTCGTTGACCCCGGCTGACCGCGGCCGACCAGAATTTTTGACCTTTGACCGTCGGTTTGGCCCGTCGGTCGACCGAATTTCCTTTTTTGGAATGAACTCGCGAAACATAGTAGTACTGCAAGATAAGTCGCATAAGAAGGTCGGTTCAGAACAAATGTATCTACGGCTAATCATCCTCCATCAAAAGATCGTATAGCTCAAGTTCTTCCTGTAGATCCTTCATACCATACTGCCAATGAAAACTGAACGCATTTTCGAGAGTGTCCGAGCCGTCTGTAGGATATTCAAAGAGTTGTTTGAGTGTTTAGTGGGAGGGTGAATGAATGACTTCATCGTCTTCGGAACCCTCTGCATTCTCATCCCTGTCACTGGTCTCGTCATCGCTGTCACCGGTTGATGTGTTATCGGCCTGCAGATCCTGGATAAGCTGTGTCGAAAGGCCCGAAAACGAATCTGTTTCGTCATAACCCAGCATCCCACCACTCTCTCCCCCACACTCCTCTGCAAACTTCACGAATTTCCGCTTAATACGATCTGTTGTCAGCCCCAATTCCTCGTGATTGCGTTTCAGCTCCATGTCAACGACGTTCATCTTGCGAACTTTTTGAATGGATAGCTGGCTCCGAAGTTTGGTCAGAAATATCCCAAACTTACTGAACCTGCGTTCAGATCCCGCGGAATTGGCGACGATGCTCAACAAGAGAATGGCGAGTTTTACTAGGCCATTGCGGCCATCCGAGCCTTCAGTAAGAAGATGTTCCCACACCGCCACCACGCTAACACATTTGTTCTAGAGAATTGGTACTCCAGTGCTATGATCGGGGAAAAAAAGAAGACGTACTTCACGTTCATACATCTGCTTAGTCGCTTCAAGCTGCATGTACGTAGCTGAAAGTTCTTTGATGTTCAGCTGTAATCAAAGAAGGCCGCATGAAAATCCAGATCAGGTTCCTCGTCGAAAAACCGCTTGTATAATTTCTTTGCGGTTGTGAAAAGAGCGATTGGTTTCAGAGCAGGATTCTTCTTGGAGAAAGCGGTACCACGGATGTACGGATTGAAGTAGAGGGTGAGAATGAACACATCGCGCTCCATAGCGAGCCAACGCTTCTCAAGACTCTTTTGGACACAATTACGCACGCGTGTGGTGATCTCGCGGGAACCGTAGATGCGATGCAGGTTTCCCAGCATCAGCAGGACTTGATCTAGCTCAGCGTCAGGAGCCTGCATGCATTTTGCTGCGATCGCAAGCGGCTCGAGAATGATTTTTACTCTACATAATCTGTCAGTAATGTTATCAATGGGACATACGGCATCTTACTCCGCAAGATTCTTCCAAAGTTGTGGATCCTCGATTGGTGCTAGTATCGCTTTAGCCTTCTCTTTCGCATCTCGCTTTGCACCAGCACATTGAATCAGTTTGTTGTAATGCTGGATATATAAGGTGCAGAAGGGGGGGGGAAAGTGTGAGGATCCTTCGCACAGCGAGAAAATGGAAAGTCCATCGAGAAATAACGGGGAAAATCAACGTAAGGATACGATGTGTCGCCTGGAAGTGCTCACTAGATTTCTGTTCTTCTTTTAGCAGTCCTAGCGCCTGGCTATGATTTGTAAACCACTTGACAATATCAAGCGAACTGTCAATCGAATGCATGCATGGGACCTTGAGTTCGATGACCTCCCCGACAACAAGATTCACCTAATTGCATAAACGAATGAAATCAGACATGTGGCAACATCATGTTGATTATAACTCAACGGCACTTACTTGATGGCCCCAGCATGGCGGCACAACTAGTTTGGGCAACAACCGTTTGAGGCGAACTCGAAAACCCCTCGTTTCCCCTCCATTGTCAGTGCAGAAAGCAATAAAGACAACGCCGAGGTGTTCCTCGCAATACTTCATGTTCTCCAGCATGAGTTCCAACAGATTGTCGGACATCTTCCTCTCAGGGGATATGTCATGCGCAGCGAAAATATATAACTAAATAACAGGTATCATCGTGTCAAAGAAGGAACGATTGAGTAAGATCTGGACGACAACCTCTGCCTCAACCGTCATTGACATCGTGACGATTGCAGCCCTAGCACTGCTCTTGTACCCATCGCACTGCCCCGTTGCCAGCTTGCCCAACACTTTGGATTTCATGCTCGTCTCGGCTTGGGCAGCCAGGGCATCCAAAACCCTCCCCGAAAGCACCCTTTGATCAGGAATTTTCGCTTCAGATACATATTTCGAGAAGAACAGAAGCAATTCAGGATTTCCGGCAGAATTCCACGATATAAGGTAGGCGTCAGTCACTCGCATCAAGTGGTCACATGACCAAACCGTGACAACGATAAGGCTCTGGCCACAAAACACCTAGTTAAAAAGTAGGACCAGGAAATAGTGTATTTAGGTCCCCTTGACAGATCCTTGGTCTTAGATTTTTAAAATACCTCTTTATTATGAAGTAGTATGAGATTTTCTCAACCCATTTTTTCTGAGTACAGAAATGGTTGTTTCGTTGATCTGGCGCATTTTGGTTTCGAGGCCTCTAAACTTTTGCCACTTATGTAAGGTTCCCACACACCATATATAGTAACACTGCCAGGTGAAATAACCTTGCATATAACACACCAGCACTGTGGTTGCCTTTGCATTCTGTGCGAGAACCTTTGTGTGGTTTTGAAAATTATCTAACTCCTCTATTCAAACTTTCCTGGTTACATAAGGGTCAGAAAAAACAACTTTTTCAAAAACATTGAAATTGAGTGATTTGTGGCATGTTGTGTTTTGGCCACTGACATTTTTGCCGCGTTATGCGTGACATGTCACGCTCACGTGGGGTTGATGTGAGTGACTGACGCCTACCTTATTACAAACGATAAACAACTTGCACAAGTCCTCAGCAAATTCTTGCTGCCGGGATGGGTCCCACATCGTTCCGTTGAACCGAGTAGGTGCTTCGATCCGTGATTCCGCGGGTTGCGGCGTGTCGGATATATTCAAAGCCGCGAATGCCATCTGTGCATCGAGGATTGTCGTGGGAGGCTGAGGCGCCGCCAAGTTGGATCTAGATCTGGTCTGAGAGATGGCTGGGGGCAAGGGAAGCTGGAGGACAGCTGCTCGAGTAACTTGTTGGTTCCGTGAAAGTCGTGGCACACCGCCGTCGTTGTTTTCCTTCTTCTGTGACGCTTTCGCGAGTGCGCGAACTTCGGGGGTAACTGCTGTGCATTTTGCTAGATGGGGCAGCATTCGCTCGAGCTTTCCACACACCGGAGGTACCTGTGTCAAGGCTGACTTCGCGTTGGTCACCTGTCATCGAACCGTGATTCTTGCATGACACACCTTCCTTAACCAAGTCCGCTTGTGACCACACGTACTCCCTGAGTCTGGAAGCCACCTCCCCTTCATCTCGTTCAGCAATCTCGCTGACCAGACGAGCCACACATCCCCGGCAGCGATGCTCCAAGTGGTACTTGTCGTTTTTGAATTTCTTGTCTCCCTTGTGAAAATAGTCCCGGCACCAGAAGCCGGGAACTGAGGTCATTATAGGTAGCCGGACGATCTAGAAGGCTTCTCAATAGAGTTGTGCGATGCTGGGACTCGTGGCAATGGCTTTGTGGGTCCACGGTCAAAAATACGGCCAAATACGGTCAAACCGGGTCAAAGCGGTGGGTCAAGGCCGATTCGGCCGACCGCGTTTGACCTTTGACTCGGCTGCGCCAACACTGTCCAGGTGATGTCCTGGACCTAGGTCTACTGTTACAGAACGCGTGTAGCGTGGGACTCGGGCCATAGCATTTTGGATGTCGGGCCATCCGTATTGAGGAGTTTGACGCTAGGCGGGCACTTGCAGGACCGTGGCAGCGACGGCGGCACAAGGGGGTGGCAAAAAAAAAATTTAACATATCATGCCGAATTTTGCAATAAGCCCCTGGCAGAGGGACCGACCGACCACGGCAATCACCGGATGACAAATAATTCCCAAATAAGGGAATTCTCCACGTGCCTCATTGCTCAAACCCCAGCTATGTCTCGTATTTCAATGTCCCAAAGCCTAACAGCCAATGAAATATTCTGCACAATATTAAAACCGGAATATCACTTATTTGAGAATTTTTTGAGCGAGATTTGGCTCAAGAATCATTAAGTAAATGCTATAGCACTGTGAAAACCGAATGCCTCGGTATGTGCAGGGCATCTTAATATGTCTGACACCTTTTTGTCTGACTGCATGGATGGCATATCCAGTCCGGAAGTGGGTATTCAAGATTCACACATTCATGATGGAACTTTCGTGGGGTGTCAGTTATGAGACACAAAGTTTAAAAGGTACATACCCAGCATGTTTTGCACCCAGCAGCTTTGCATTGAATCCCTTCTTCATTATTCTTTTTGTTGTCTTGGACAGGACTCCCGCAATGACAGTCCCCCAACTCAGTCAGAAAGTTTCGCCTTCTAACTGGCCTACCGCCGCGGGTTTTCATGGGAGATGTGTCACGAGGGGACGTCGACGCGACCGTAGGGTGTTCATTGGCTTCTGAGGTCTCCGCAATAACCTAAGGAACACTGAGGATAATTTCACCGCAACCAGCAGATGAATTGACTAACTTGTTCATGTTCAGCTGAAGCTGCATCTCCAGCATTCTCATCGGCTGATAGGATGTGCGGTGAATTCAGATTCATTGAAGCAATGCCCAAAGGCAGATCCTAGACCTAAATTCCGTATGCCAGTTTGCTGTCGGGCGCGCATATGTGCACCCGAACTACGCGACTGCTTGCCCCGTTAACATCTTTTGATGCGTCGGCGGAAGAACACCGCCACTTGTCAGTCCGTGATTATTTCCTAAATAGGATGACGGCTTGGATCTCAGGATGTTATAGGTGAAATTAGACGGAAAGGGCCTCAGAAGCCTGAAAATGTGCAGTGAAGCATTAAATAGTCCCTTGGAATGTCATAGAATCAACTTTCATATCTGGTCAAAAAAAAATTTTTAAGGGTCCCGTAGGGGGACCGACCTACCGGCATGATATGCCGAATTGCTTACGTGATACCCCCTTGCGGCGGCAGCGGGAGACAAGAGCAATCAACTGGGGACAAACAACGTCCGATCAGCCGGAATAAGCCGAGAGTTCACCAGAGTTCACCGTGAACTGTGGTGAACTGTTCACCGCGGTGAACTTTTTCATGTACGTATGTTCAGAAAATCCGTGAGCCAGAAAGTTCACCAAATCGCGTGAACCTTGCGTGAACCCGTGAACTTGGTGAACTGCTTGCATAAGCTTGTCGGTTTACGGGCCGCTCGACATGACAGTATCGGAGTCTATACACAAATTTTATTGCAAGATTGAGTACGGTAACAAGCTACTAGATTGGCCGCTCGGCGGCGGGCACGAGCATGTACGGTGAAACGGGCTGCATCGAGAACATCGACTTCGACAGCCGATGACAGCCGAGTCGAGTCGAGACGAAGACAAGCGACGATGGTGAGGGAAAGGACATCGGTGGTGTGAGTTCAGGCCCATAGGCAGGGTTTGGGAGAAGCGGGGACTAGTGGGGAGCGGGGCGTCTGAGTCGGACTTACGTGTTGGGCGTGATCAGTGACGATGCACTAGGTCTGTAGAGTGCTTCTAGCATGGCGCTCACTGGCCGAAGCCTTGTGGACATCCACCCATCTATATTGAAGAGGTTGACGCTAGGCGGGCGCTTGCAGGGCGTTGGGCGGCGGCGGCGAGTTGGTGGCGGGAGACAGGAGCAATCAACTGGGACAAACAAAGCCAATGCCTCGATCGGCCGGAATAAGCCGAGAGTTCACGAGAGTTCACCGGTGAACTGTGGTGAACTGTTCACGGCGGTGAACTTTTTCATATACGTATGTTCTCACTTTTTTGGCATCCCCACTTCTTGTCTTCGCCCACCATCTCATCCGTCGTCTTCCCGCCTCTGCGCCCCCATCCTATCTCTAGACACCTGCCATGCCCTCCTCCTCTTCACAGGTATGTTACTGGTGGTTCACGCAGAGTCGATTTCTGATTCGCACTTGCCGTCGATGCAGCAGTGAAATCAAGTCTAAATGCGCGGTACGCTGGCCTTTCTGCTTTTGCAGGCCATGTCCTGATATTCTGTTCACAGCTTGGTGAAATTGTATGTTCATCTCGGCTCTGCAATGACAAGCACGGAAAGATGGGCATTGAGGCCAGCGAGGTACGTGCTTCCTTTCCTTCTTTCACAACGTTCTCTCATGCTCTTCCCTGCCAGATCTTTGTCGCATTCACACCACGACCTGGGCCGATGGACGAGTGTGCAATTGGATGATTCTCTGTGTGCACTGGGATGCGGCGCGGCGATGCAGGCGATGTAGTACATGTCTTCGGATTGTACTGTAATAGTTGCAAATTAAGAGATTTACTATTTCTATCGTGCCCGGAAATGAGAAACAACGAATAGTTCGATGAACCTCGTCACGCCAAAGCATACCTCGTTCTTCCTCAAAATACCTCGTTTTTCCTCAATTTCCATCGAGCCAAAAAGAGCTATGTCCGGATTGTCGAGGTAAATCGAGGGACTGTCAAATTCCTCGATTTACCTCGTTTCAGCTCGATATACGTAGCTGGGATTCTCACTGGGAATAAGGTGAGAGGGGCAGCGGGAAAAGGAACAGCAACATGACTCACCGCAGAAAAGTTACGAAAAGATGTAAGCAGGGAGGTAGAGCCTGGGCGCGCACAGTGAGCAGGCATAGTCCTTGACTTTCGAGAGAAGATAACCAGTTTTAGAGTGGGGAAGGTACCCGCAGCGAGACCTGAACCGCGAAAATCGACGCTCTACCACGTAAATCGCCAATTTGTCTGAATGGGGGGAGGCAAAGGCAGACAAAATTCGAGACAGCAGGAGTTGCGCGTAGCTCATCAAAGAGCGCTAATCGCCGCCATGTGAGACGGTGAGTAAGAGCATAACTGAGGGGCATTGTCCGGACAAGACTCAGCGGCCAACCCACAAGAAACTCGCTGAACCACCATAGATTTGGTCTCTTTCAACCCGACTCACCTCGATTGGGTCGTTTCGCGCCCGATCGTAATTCCTACTCAGAGAATGTGAGGTGCCGCGTGAACGAATTAGCATAGAAACGGAGCTCAAAATGAGGGACAAAGAGGATGCAGAATAGCAAGGAAGTCGTGCATTCGGAAGGAAGAAAAGAAGACCCATTGATACGCTAAAGAGCTTGAGGCCAGACGGTCTATTTAGAGGCGAGAGGGATGTGCGAGAAAGATCCGGAGGGCGTTGATGCAATTACGGCCGATCTGGAAGTTAAAGAAACAGATGGGAATCGTCGGTGATTGGGAAAGCAAGGGAATCACTTACGAGCATAACGGTGGGAAAAACCAGTCGGTACCGGAGATGTAACCAAACGTGTCGCTTGAGGAGTGTGAGCGTCTTGGTGTGAGCAGAAAATCGGCCAAGCAGCCGTGCTTGGTTTGGGGAACCCTGGAGCTAATCAAGGACCAACACACTCTGATGTAGTTCTCGTCGCCAGAGCAAAGCGCAGGCACATCTTTTAGCATAAAAAGAGTTGAGTCGAAGAGGGCGTTATCATAAACAAGCGGCAGAAAAGAAAGCATCAATGCGTCCTGTGACTACCCAGACCACGCCAAAACCCAAGAATATCGCTACGTTATGGTAAAGCTAGCTTTATCTCAATACCTGGACTGGTAACGATGAGTATGAAGTGCTGGAGTAGTGAAGTGAGTACGTACATATCTGCAGAACCATATCCATTCAACCACTTCTCGAGAAAAGCTGTCCGATCCAAACAAGCCACGGATTGGACTGCGTCTTCTGTAAGGACTTCAGACCCCATACTATCACTGTGATCATCTGGTTGCAGGTCCGGAAGGTCGCCTGCGGTCCGCGTCTCGCCAGACCGACCTGTACCTCTTCCAGAGCGATTGGAGCCTCCACGGCGGTCGGACGATGGCGAAGCGTCACGCCGACCAAACGATGGTGAAGTGTCACGGCCAAGCGCCGAGGAGCCACTTCGGGTATCACGGCCACTACCGCCACTGCGGCGTTGGTATGGCCTCTGCATCCACTGTTTTGGTACCTCAGCAGTTGACCATTGTAGCCACAGATACCCCACGGCAGCGATGTCCGCACGTAGATCGAGATCAGATGTCACGAAATCAGGTAGAAGGCTGGAGTGCATGGATAGCTTAAGCCCTGCGTTGGCGATGATGAAAAATGGGCTGGCATGAGATTCGATTACAGGAAGAGAGGCGCCAGGTGGGAGAGGGAAGATTTGATCGTAGGCGGCATTTTCAGCATCGTCAGGAAGTCGACGCCGGAAGATGCCATGGCCGTCTCGAGCCAATTGGAGAGGCACCAACCGATATTTAAATTTGGACCGTGTGAGAGCCTGGACCACAGTGGGCAAAACAGGTCGCAGGGAAACTGAAGAGAATATACCTGTTTGTATGTTCTCCCTTTGCGGTTGGTCGTGAAGTCTTGGATTATTTCGATAACATCACGTTCTGGGAGGAACAAGAATCCATTGTTGTCGAATGACCGGTGATGATCGACTCTGACTGCCAAGGGAAATGGGTGAGTTCAGCGTCTGAGTACCAAGCTGTGCGGTCACGTACAATAAACCAAGTTGCGCGTGGTATCGATATGCATTTGGCGAAATTTGAGACCAAATACGAACTCGAGTTTGGTCAGCTGCAAGTAAGGTAGGCGGCGCAGCATGAGAACATTAGTCGGTTCTTGTAGCGCGTCAGGGACCGGAACACATACTAGGTCGTCTTTGGTGGATCGCCGCAAAAGATGAGCAGCCTCTATAGTAACTTCGGGGGTGGTTTCATTGGTGACAAGGCATCTCCTGCCGTTAGGAGAGACTCGGATGAGCTTCACTTTTGCCTCGTGAGCGATTTGGCTGGTGACCGATCGTGCTTGAGGTGTCTCGTAAACGGAAGCAGCTCTAGCAGAGTGGACGGAACGAGCATCTTCGGAAACGGAGTAAACGGAGCCGCGACCATCGGACGACGACAAGGCGTAGCGCTCGTCGTCGTCGGCGTCGAAGAATCCTATATCGCTGGTGGACATACAAAGCGTCGCCATCACGTCACGCCCTGGTGACCAGTACAGCCACCAACTTCTTTTTGATCTCGACGACCTCGTAGTGGATGCGCGTGCTTGAAGTCCAGGGCCGAATGCGGAGCTGGGTTAGTCTTTCCTCTTTCTTTCTTGACTCTTTCTCGAATACCGCGAATTCTGCTGACGGTCTTTTGCAGGCGGCCGGGCCACACAGTTTTCTTTCTAAACTGGCGACGTCGTCTCGGGAGACAGCCAGTCGATCAAAGTCTCCATCGACCAGGTGCTAGCTGATGGGCAACTCCCTGCCGAGAGCAGGCTTAGTGTCTGCGGGGAGGCGGGGACAGTGTGCGCTGCCGGGAGGGAGCGCGTGAGCATGGCGACTCGCTTGAGATCGGTGGATGAAGCGCTCGCGCTCGTCGTCGTGGAGATTTTGTTGCTGTACGCTGGGCTCAAGTACTTCTGCCGCCGTGGTACGTCCTCTCATTGTCGTAAAACAAACATCCTTTCTCATGCTCGCTTCGCTCGCATAGACCTCGACAATATCCTCGTCCTCCTTATCGGCGGTATGCCCATCGCCATGCCCACCGTATTATCGGTCATGCTCGTGTTCCCCGCGCGTACAAGGCCATCGTCACGCGTATCACCGCCATCGAGGGGCTTGCGGGTGTCACGATTCTGTGCTCGGACAAGACAATACACTCACCACGAACAAGCCTACGATTGATAGGCGGACGATTTTGAGTTATAGGTATGCTCACGTCCTTCCCTCCCTCCTTGCGATATATGTATGATGAGATGCTCACGGGCCACGCCATCCAGCTCCTTCCGCGGATAACGACATCCTCCTCGCCGCCTGCGCCTCACACGGAGAACCAGGACGCCTTCGACACCTGCAGGCATGCGGGGACCCAGCCACCGGGCATCGCGTTACTGGGCGAAATACACCAGCCGGGTCCGCTGGCCCCATAGAGCTGCGCGCCGTTTCCACTCGCCAAAGCGCTGCCGACTGGGACTAGCCCGCAGTCACCCACATCGCCCACGACATCCGCCGCGGCAACATGATACATCGCCCACCAGCCCGACGCTCCCGACATCGACCAGGCTCCCGCGTTTCCTCCAGTCCTCGACTAACCGCGACCGCTCACAGTCGCTCTCAGTCGACCGCCTACCGAGCTGCGTCGCACGATACTTTCACCTCCACCACCTCCAATTCCATCCTCCGCGTCCGGCCACCGCAGCGCGACTCGTTTCCTCGGCTGCTGGGCCAGGATGAGGACAAGGACGCTCGAGTACTCGAGCGTCAACACATTCGCGAAGCCGAGCACGGGGTGCCCTCTGCAGCCGAGCTCCTCACGATATACCATCCGGGCAGCAGACCATCCCCTCGCCCACGTCGTGCGCACGCAGTCGCAAGGGCCAGCATTTCTCCGCGTCTACTCCGCCGTCGTCTAGATCCGACTCCAGCAACAGCCATGGCGGCGACCTGGCGTGGCGCCTATCCCGCACGGAGCACGTCCGACGGGTCAATCGACGCTGCAGTCAGCGGTTTCCTTTTCGCAAGCAGGCTCCACGCCGCACTCGCCCTCCCCCTCTGCCCACAAATCCGACAACAAACCCTCCTCCCTCCAACTCCAAATCGACGTCGAGCAAAGACGACACTAGTACGACCACCGAGTCCTGCGGTGGCGTCGTTTCCCGCGGCGACGGGGGCGAGGCTCTCGTTTCGTGTCGCTCCCATCCCCAACGTTCGCTTCCTCTTCACGTCCTCCTGGCCTCTTTGGCTTTTCCGCAAGCGGCCCGGCTATCCCGGCAGCGTTACCTTCCATATACGGAATCAACTTTAGATGTTATTTCTCTGAATTGGCGGGAATGCGATATCAGGCGCTCAGGGAGGTGGATAATGACCTGTTCGCCCACCCATGGCCGCGGTCGGCAGAGAAATGGGACATTTTGGGGATGACAATTTCGGTGGTGGGGCGCTATTTCCGAGCCTTACCATGGATAATGAGATTCCTTAGGGGGGTGCGGGAGGAGCTGAGCATGAGGTGTGAGCGTCACCAGCGGTCATCGTCCCCGTATCCCTTACGATGCTGATGTCGCCAGGATACCCACAGCGCCATGTCCGGCGCTCATTGCGGTGGACGAGCGGTTCTACGGCGACAAGCATGAGGTAGAGGGCGATGTTGTAAGGCTCCTTGGGCTTCTTGCAGTCGTCGACTGCTCGCCCTCCATCGACGGTCCGCTTGCGCTCGGTGTCAAGATCAAAATTGTTACTTGTTAACGTGTAAGTCGCTCGCTTTCTCATCACAGCGACTTTCTAACGCTCGCTGCAGCTCTCCATTGCAAAGGAAACGGTCGAGTTCCGCCCTCGCCTGGGAAGGTGCTCGGGTACTCAAGACGACCTCGCCCGTGGCAAGCACGCCAGCCTTGGTAATGTCGCTGGAGTCTTCCCTGAGTAATGGTACGAGATCGTCACGCGGCCCCACGCTTGTGCACTATGATTGGTACGTCGCCCTTCTTTGTCTTCCAATGTAGACGTTGATGGGCCCCAGAGATGACGGTCGGAATGACACCCCCGGCTCTCTGACGCGAAAGTGCCGTCCTGTGTGCCACCGACGCCGCTCGCGGCGCTGCCGGTTACCCGATGGGCCAACTTTGGGTCTTGGAGGAGCCATTGACAAGTGGCCGGATGGTAGAGAGCGTGGTACAGAGTTGGGTGTAAAGATAATGAAGTTGCGGGAAAGTAGAATGAAAGAAGGGAAAGGCAGGTGGAAGGCAAGCGCTCGCTGTCACTTACGTGGCCTCATTTTTTTTCTCATATTTTTCCCGTTCGCCGCTGCCTTGCTTTAAGAGTTCTGTATGATACTGCGGCGATGCCAAGTCATGTTGGCGGAAATTATTCTGAAGTCTGCGACCATGAGACTACTTGTATCTTCTTCGCCATCCAGTCTGGCTCACATATACTGAGGTATTTCATTCAAATTGACAGTCATGTGTCACACACCCCTCTGTCGAGCACGAATTTTGGTCACTGTCATGTGTCACAAAGGCCTCTGTCGAACCTCCAAGCCGTCGCGAAGACCTCAAAACTGCCTAAAAACTGCAAAAAGACAATTTTTCATGAGAATTTCGAAATTTTGGGGGGTGTCACGTGAAAATTCAGCCGCTGTCGAAATGTCGAATTGGAATCTTGGGTCACGTGTCACACCCCCTGTCGATTTGAATGAAATACCTCAGTAAATAGGAAATACTACCAGACTTCCCCCACTTCTCTGCCATGTCTGATGCAATGACACCTAGGGGTTTTTGTAAGGGATGCAAGGTCTTGTTCACTCCGACTGGCCTTGGGTATCATCTTGCACAAACGACAAACCTTGCTTGCCAAGCAATCTACTTTGCACAAAGGGATTACATCCCTCAGCTCGACATCGGAAATCATGCTGGGCCAGCACTTCAGCCAGCGTCTCTGCCTGGCCCGGATTTCCTCGATGATCTGGGCAATAACTTCGACCCACCTGATTCGGACGACAATGATATGCCTGGGCTTGTTAACGTCGATGACTCTGACGATGAAGATGAACCAGAAACTGGTTGGGAGCCACCTATGCAACCAGATCCAGATGCTCGCATGAACTTGCCCCTAAATGAGCCGGCCCCATCCCTGGGAGATGTAGCACATCAGGCTCGGGGAGATCCCCTGTCGAAGAGCGCTTCATTCTCGCACCACACATTACCCGTTTTGGTGGACGGGCCGGAGAAGCCCCTTCGCACAGAAACTCTTCCATATACCAAATACTCTGACCTTATTCCACAAAGTGCGGACAATCCATGGGCCCCGTTTATGTCTCAGGTCGACTGGGAAGTCGCAAAGTGGGCCAAGCTGCGAGGTTCCACCACCACCGCCGTCACAGACTTATTGGCAATTGACGGAGTAAGATAACCTCGCTCATACTGTGCACTATCTGTCTTCGTTCTTACCTCTTTATTAGGTCCCACAAGCGCTGGGATTATCGTACAAAAATTCCCGTGAGTTGAATCAAATTATCGACAATCAATTGCCTCCGGGACGTCCTACCTTTTAGCGCCAGGAAATTGTTGTTGCGGACGAGGCATTTGATGTCTACTTTCGCCCGGTTCTGGACTGCATCAAGGCCTAGTATGGCGACCCTGAGTTTGCGCAGGAGTTGGTGTTCTTTCCTGAGCGCCACTATGCAGATGCCGACAAGACAATTCAATTGTACCATGATATGCACACTGCAGAGTGGTGGTGGAGGACTCAGGTTCGTTGAATTCACTATATTTTTATCGTTTTCTCACTCTTTACATAGAAAGAGATTGAAAGGCGCCGAGCAGGTGGTACAATCGTGCCCATCATTATCTCTACCGATAAAACCCAGACAACAATGTTTTGCAACAAAGCTGCCTACCCAGTCTACATGACCATCGGAAATATCACCAAGGAAAGTTGTCGAAAGCCCTCCCACCAAGCGTATGTCCTGCTTGGTTATCATCCGACTACTTGCCTTGATCACATTACCAACAAGGCCCCCCGGCGGCGCGCCGTTACAAATCTTTACCATGCATGCATGCGGCAGATACTCCGCCCCTTGAAAAATGCGGGATTGGATGGGATCGAGATGAAGAGTGGCGATGGTCTTGTGCGCCGTTGCCATCCCGTATTCTCGGTATTTGCGGGCGATTATCCAGAGCAGGTTTTGGTGACAGGGACAAAGACCGGGGAGTGCCCAACTTGTCCAGTACCTCGCGACGAGCTGGGTAGTATCGTGGATATATATGAACCACGCGACCTTTCCGCCGTGCTTGATGCACTGAGGAAAGCAGATGGCAATGCTACCGAATTTACTCGTGCTTGCGCTCGCGCGAACATCAAACCGATCTTCCACCCTTTCTGGGAAGATCTGCCCTACGTCAATATCTTTCTCTCTGTCATCTCCGACATTCTGCATCAGCTCTACCAGGGCGTAATCAAACACATCGTTGGTTGGATTACAGAGGCCTTTGGGCCCGCCGAGATGTATGCTCGTTGTCGGCGGATGCCGCCCAACCATAACACACGGCTGTTTCTCAAAGGTATCACTACATTGTCCCGTGTGTCTGGCATGGAGCACAGCCAAATGTGTCGCATTTTACTGGGCCTCATTATCGATTTACGCCTCCCTGATCGAAATTCAATTGCGCGTCTAATCCGGGCCGTCTGAGGCATATTGGATTTCCTCTACCTCTCCCAGTATCCAACCCATTCATCCGAGACACTATCTCTTCTCAACGATGCACTGAAGATGTTCCATGCCAATAAGGAGGTTTTCATTGACCTCGGAATCCATGCGGACTTCAATTTTCCCAAGCTCCACAACCTTCGCCACTATCTTATGACCATCAAACTCTTTGGCACCACCGATAATTACAACACGGAATATACAGAGCGCCTCCACATTGATCTTGCGAAGGACGCATATCGTGCGACTAACCGCAAGGATGGGTATACGCAGATGACATTATGGCTGGAACGGAAGGAAAAGATCCTCCGCCACGAGAAATTCATCTTCTGGCGTATTGCAGGGAGTCCGGGACCGTCTGAAAAACAGAGTCTATGGAGCCCACCGGCAGTTCTTCATCATCACCACGTCCAGATGCCCATCCATCTGCCAAAGGAGTTTTGCTGACAACAATTGAGAATAACTACTGCGCTATTTATTTTCGTGACGCTTTTGCTCGCTATGCCATTACATTTGGACGCCCCGATCTCACCAAGCGGCAGATTGAGGCACTGGCGAGGGAATACCCCGTTTCAAAAGGTCGGTGTACCACAAGATGAAATTCTGCAATGACGACGCCTTGGGCCGTGAGAATATCGCTGATGTCGTTGACACTTTGCATGTTAAACCTGGGTATAAAAACAAGAAGGGCCACCAGATTGGGGGCCGTTTTGACACAGTACTTGTTAACAATGGAACTGAGTCCCATACGGGGGTGAGCAGTGAGTAAATTTCAGCATTCCATGTGTTCTTCCTGATGTTCAGGGCGTACTTCAAGTTACTGTGTTGGTCGAGTACAAGTTGTCTTCAAACTATCTCAGCAAGTGACAGCCGCACTATTTCCAGGTGTGCCCCCCCCCCTGGCCATCTTGCATATGTCGAATGGTTCTCGACATTTCCGTGACGGCCCGAGCCAAACCATCTGATGTACAAGATTTCTCGGCTTGAGGAGCGTGTTGCCAGTATTATACCTATTGAAAATATCCGCCGGAGTATTCATCTCTTCCCCCAGTTCAGTCATGTGGTTCCTCGTTCTTGGACAAGTCAAAATGTCCTTGACTCAGCCACGAAATTCTACGTCAGTCCCTGGCCTGACCGACATGCATATATCACTGTTAAAAAGTCAATACATATATTCTAGCATGGACATGGAGAAGGGAGAAGGTTCTGTACTGGCTACATAAAACATATGTGCTATTTATGACATGCGATTGGGCCTCTCTGAGGCGGGAGCTGAACCTTTAGGGATCCAGGTGATTGGATCTTACAAAAAGAAAATGTCTAAATTTTTGAGGATCAAGTTTCAACTTATATTATCATCTCAGATAAGTTGCGACCTGGGTGTTATAGACACCAAAAGCACCTAGATTGTCATTTGGGTGGCACCTCTTCCCTCAAAAAAAGGAAGGCGTAACTCTGAGTGTGCTCACTGAAATAAATCCATAAAACATGGGGGTTTTAACTTTCTGGTACTTCAGCCACTATACACTGAGTTTGACATTTAAACTTTCCAAATGATGAGTTTTCTAGTGCTCATGCCATATAGGGAACGAAAAGGCTCAAAGTTTGGTTGAAGTATGCTAAATTGAACCGCGAGAGAACATGACAGTTGTAACAGAGCTCCCTGAATGTACGTTGAAACATTGAATAGAGCTCGAAGTCTCCAGACTCAATGATTCCCTTGGTACCAAGCCATAGAACAACAATTTTTCCTGCTTCCAGAATAAATAATCAAGTGCATGATAATAGCAATATAAAATTCATCATGCACCTATGGACAACATTGGAAGAGGAAGGTGTCAAAGATCAAGTGCACAACAATTACAGATGTGGAGTCCGAACCAAAGTGGACCCAGAAAAAAGAGAAGTCAATGCCAAGTGCAAAAGATGATGGATGGACAGTCAGAGTCAGAGCCTTGGAAATTGTGAGTATAGAGCGCAGAGCTTGTTTTTACTAACAAGAGAAGCAGAAGAACTCACACCACACCGGAGGAGGAGGAGTTTCAGCCTAGGCAAAAATAGTTGCAAAAATGGTGGAATATATTGGCTTCAGTACTAGTGACAGAAACCTCCTACATTGGCTCTCCTGAATCCATCTATAGTGAATCTGTGGATGATAGATTTAGACTCTAATTCAATTCGGAATCCGACACTTCTGAAATTCGGATACTCACGATCCGAGCCTGCGGCACAGACAGCCTGAACAGAACAGAAAGGAAGCAGGATTTGAAAGCCGAAAGTGTGGACAATTAAAGAACTAGTGACTGACATTTTTGAATGATAAAGAATCTCCAACCTTTCACAAACTACAACAATTTTTGCTCTTGCAGTTTTCCTTTCATTTGTGGGGTGACCAATCTGTCTGACTAAGTCTGTTTACTGCTCACGGATAGTAGCCCGAACATGAAGCGGAAATGACTAATGGCTAAAATTGAACTTAGAGAATATCTGGGTGTTCTGTGAGTGAAACGGGTTGGTATACAGGCATTTAAACAATCACCAGGCTACCCAAATATATTCGCATTTTATTGATTGATTTTTGTCTTACCCTGCTTTTTTTTGGCAATTTTTTCTCTCAATGACCAATTCTGCATGACAAACAGATCAAAAATGATGCATGAAATCGATGTTCCCCTGGGTAGCCAAACCTAAAGGTTCAGCAATAATTTGACTGTGGCCGCTCAAGGCCATCATCTAAATGGGGCTTTGATCCGAGGTGCACAGCCCATGATGTCATCAAATGCCAACTTATACCGACAATAGTCGGCAAAAGTTAACTAATTGCTCAACAATTGCTAACAATTTGTGCAATGTCAAAATTGTGAAGAAATGTCAACAAAATGTGAACAATTTGCAAAGGGGGTTTTTCCTGATGTATAGCACGCCTGCATGTTGTGAGGGAAACCAGGACAGCTGGAGGAGAGGGAACCGTAGTGGCGGCCTTTGCTGCGTCATCTGCTAGCTCATTGCCCTCTGTACCAATGTGAGCAGGGGTCCAGAGGTTGGTGATGCAGAGTGCAGGGGACAACCGTTGAGCCTTGCGTACCAACTGATCATAACGGATGGCGCGGAATTGGCCCGAGCACGGTGAGGTAAGAAGGATCGCTCGTAGTCCCGCCTGAGAGTCAGAATGATGAGAATCTGATCTGCGCCAAGTGCGATGGCTTGCTCTGTTGCCCTCAGGATACCCTCGATCTCTCCCTCGGCCACCTGTCCATCGCCCAATGGGAGGAGCATCCGCTCAGCCACCTTCCCCTGCACCATCAGCACTGCTGCCCCACCTGCATGCCCCTTAAGCAGAGACCCATCTGTATACCACGCCGAGCCTTCATAGCACTGGTCAGCCAAGAACTCTTTGAGGACCGCTAAGGCGATTGTTTTCGTTGGGATGACGGTGTTAACAGGGGAGAGGGTCGGCCCATGGTGGGGAATATACTGGGAGAATTGGTTCAAGGCCGAGGGTGATATCTGGCGTGGTGGGACCCTGGGGCGAGACAACTGCATGAGATGTTACAGGAGGGGCAGACACTGATACTTGCCTGTCTCGCAGAGGCGGAGACAGACATGAAGCTTTAAGCTCAGTGGCTGCCCCCCCCCCCTCGCTTTCCACGGGCGCCGCTACCCTCAGGGCCTGCACGCATATCCGCCGTAACATCAGTGGAGGGGCCGTACTTCGATTTCCGAATGTGTTCATCACGAGTTGGGACTGAGGAGGGCCAGCGGACTGTGGGAAGACGTTTGACAAAGTGGAGGGCGGAGGCGCGATGTGTGTGCTTGGGAGCGGTGAGTACGGCATCCTGGATTAAAGGTGTGATAGAGTGAGAAGAGGGCATGCACAGGTAACTGGCGAGTTGGTGATGCAGCGACTGTTCAAGGCGGAGCGGGGCCGCGGCGGGAATAAGTGCTGCTTCCATTTCCAGTGCTGCTAGTGACGCCGTCCAGTATCCACCTGTTATGCACCGCGCCATCGTCTTGTTGACATGCTCAAGCGGCCTCAGTGCCTAGGCTGGGAGAGGAAAGAACGACGAGAAGCCGTAGTCTGCGTGAGGAAGTACCACTGTCGAGGTGAGGTCACGGATCATTAACGGCTTCAGCCCCCATACCGCATGTGTGAGCGCAAGGGCTGCATTTAGGGCACGCACTGCTGACGCCGCTCTAGCTTTGATGTGGTGTCACCAGTGAGCTTCGAGTCTAACCATACGCCTACCCACTTGACCGTGTCCGATGGGGAGATGGTGATGCCCTAGAAGGTGACAGAATATGAGGAGAGGTCCGTGCGCCCTGGTGAGTGGTGAAGGAGCTCGGATTTTGGGTGTTCAAAGGTCGCGCCGTCCACCTTTGCCCAGTCAGATGCGATTGCTGCTGCCTTGTTAAGGACCGTAACATTTTGGGATGGCGACTTCCTTGCAGTGCTGAAGTTGGTGTCGTCCACGAAGCCATAACCCCAGCTGATTGAGACATTTATAGCCTTGAGTTGTCGAAGCAGACAATTGATGTACAAGAGGAAAGGGATGACCGAGAGTGCTGAACCTTGGGGTGCACCTTCTATCTCACATCTGAAGGTAACTATGGGGTCTCCGTCAATAACCACCATGACACAGTGATGATGTAGGAACGAGGCAATCCAATGGATAAGGAAGCGCGGGAATCCCAACGCTGCCATTTCCTGTATCACCACGCAATGCGAGATCCGATTGAAGGCCCTTTGAGGTCGTAGAAAAGAGTCGATACCGTGTTTCCTTTATCCAGCTGCTTCTTGACTCGGTGAATATAGCCATGTTCGCCTTATACGGGGTGGGTTTAGCACCAAGGACAATCGATGCTCAGTAGATGGCGCGGATCCAGTCACAGAGTATTGGGTAGCCTCGCTGTACGTGACCCATCTGAATGCCAGCACTGTCCGGCGCATTCCAGGGGGAGGCCGTCATAGTCACCCAGTCGATTTCCGCGTCGGTAGGCGGTATGAGAGTGCGCTCGGCGTTGATCGTTATGGACTCGGCAAGGGTGATGGGGTCTGTAATGTTATTCGGTGCTTCAGATGTGTTTTGGGAGGCAAGCAGTGTCTCTTGCCTGTCGCCGAGAGCGGAAGTCCAGTCGGAGGCATAGCCTTCAAGCGGACCCCCCCTCGCATTCCCCGGTCGCCGCTGCCGTCTTGGTCTACGCGCGTGTCTGGAGTCACATCTGCCGGTTACCATGGCCTTCTCCCCAAACCAGGCCCGGCCCAGCACACGCCCACGGTTGACATGGGAGAGGGCGACATCGTCCGAGTTCGGGTCATAGAGACACGGGAAGACCGCTGTCTGGCGCTCCTCTAGCCGTTTGAGGGCCTTGTAGACGTCGATGCGTTCGAGTTCCTTCACAAATGTCGTCCAGACCTCGAACTTTGCCTGGGAGATTGCGCGCTGGTACCACCGCTGCGAGTTGCGCATCATCGAGTGAAGGGTCGTTAGGTGCGGTTTCCACCACCTCTTGGCCATGGAGGAAGCTCGGTGACGACTCCATGAGAGCAGCAAGAAGAACTTCGTCCAGGAACTCAACCGCGCTGTCCAGTTCTTCAATCGAGTTGATTGCCGGGAGCGGGCGCAGGCCTAGGTGATCCCGAAGGAGACCAAGGAACCTATCAAGGTCCATTTTATCAGCATTAACCTTAATAGATTTGGACCTGGCGACGTCGAAGTGTTTTCATATTGAGATCCCAATGCAGGTGGTGGGAGTTGGAGTCGAGTACGAGGAGGAGTTTGGAAAGCGGGTCCATCTTCTGAAGGGCGAACCGGAGGAGCTTTACGCCTGCGCGCGTAACGCAGTCATTGTAGAGATTAACAAGAGGCTGGTCGGCCGCTCCACGGCCTCCCATCCCCTTTTGTTAATGCAAAATATTTGGATTTTACTTATCAATTCGAGAGGGCTTGAATTTTTTACTGAGTTGAGTTGAATCGAGTCCAGTTGAATGTCTTAAGCAACCGGGAGCATTCTGAAGAATCTATGGAGAATCGTGAGTGTCTTTGGCAGAGAAGTGATGGAGGGTGATTGAGGGGAACGGCGGTACGCATCCCGAGACGGCCGGGAGGCCGGCACTCAGGATTTCGTAAGGAACGGTGAGCCGGAAGCGGAGTTTGGCTTTATGTACATTTTTATAGGCGCGCATGCGCTTAAAGTTGATCATGGGGCCAAAAGCCCCGAGGAAGCGCCGTTTATCGAGTGCTTCCAAAGGTCTGGACCCAGCATTTCCAAAGCCTCGGGCCTGATCTCTCAAAACGGACTTTAAAAAGCTTCGGACAGACATGCGTAATTTTATAAAGAGAGAGATTAGTGTGACCTTCTCATTGCCAAATGTGAACTCAATGACGATAATGTCTCCGGCTTTTGAGAGATCCGGGCGCGGGCACATGCTAGCAGCTGGGATGGTGGCGAGCTTGACGTAGACAGAAACGCGGTGGTTGTCACGGGCGTCAGGATACAGGAGGGCGTATTTTGGGTAGTCACGGGCGTTGAGGACTTCATTGTGGTGGGGTTCTTGTACACAGATGTCGAAGTCTTCGTTGGTAAGGATCTCCAACGGGTTTCGCGACTTCCACGAATTTATTTGTACTAGGCTGATCATCTAGGCGGATTCGGGCAGCCGGGGCACCGACGGGAGGATGGGGACAGAGGTATCGTTGAGGTGCTGGGTGAGTGCCACTGCTCGGAGTCGAAGGGCTTCCGCAATGCGTTTCCTAGTGGGGCAGGAGAAAACGCCAGCTGAATGATCCCCTCCACAATTCAGACATTTGGGCTTAGATGCACAGGCGACACCATGGCCATGATTTCTGTCACCACAAGCACCGCATTTCTCCTTCACCGTGCACCGCGCCTTAACATGACTGAATTTGAAACAACCCCAGCACTGAGTGACTCGAAGATGCGGGAATCTGTGCGATACTGTCACGGCCAAGCCTACCACCCTCAATCTCCCATACAAAACTGCGAGGTCGGCCTTTTCCCGGGAAGACAGGCGGATTATGTCCGACCCAGCGAGTCGCGGTTTCTTGCCAGCTGCGATGGTCGCCGAGATCTGGGCCGCCGAGATCTGGGCCGCGCTCGGGGGCTGTTGACCCAGACCGGTGCACCGACGACAGGGCCAAGCTGAGGGTAGCGTTCCATGAGTCCTGCCGCGAGGTCATTCAGTTCCGGTATCGCCACGTGTGGAATCCCGTCTAGCTGGATATGCGAGTAGGTTGCCGGTGGTACTATTCGAGCCCCTGGAAAGATGAGCGGACCCCAGGATGACCACGTCTCTACCAGGGCCTTAACCGCATCCTTCGACTTCGGGACCAGGGAGAGGCCTCCATCCTTGGAGCGCGAGACGCAGGCGATCCGAGGAAGACCGAGAGGGAGCAGCACTTCGTTGACCTTAGGTACCAGCTCGTGGTAGTGCAGCGCAAAGATAGGTGGGGCGGGCCCGTCGCAGTGTAACACGATGCGCTCGTCTGGTGTGGATGTGATGGGCGGCGGAGTTTGCTTTGGGCTGGAGTTCGAGTTGCTCGGGATCGGGACAGAATCTGGCGCATAAGACCTTGTTGTGTTCTGCGCCAACTTCACCGCGTCGACAGCCTTGCTGAACGATTGGATTGCCTGATGCTGTGCCTGGAGCTGGGCAGTTAGAATCTGGATTGGTGCAGTGACGGACTTGGTTAAGAGCGCGCTGAATGTATCGCCTGATTCGCCTTCCCGAAAGAGCTCATGGTGGTCGTTAAGGCGCGTCTTGAAGGCGCTGAGCACGTCGATGCAGGCCGCCGTTGGAGCCGAGGTTTTGTGGTCGCAAATGAGTTTAAACAGCGCGTTGAAGGAGGCCGAGAGCTCATCAAGTGTAGTGGCGGCCATCGCATCGTCCTTCACGGCGTTGTAGGCGGCCTTCTTCTCCTGAGACGCGGTGGCTTTGAGTGGACGTGCCGTCGCACGTTTCTGAGGAGGAGGAGTAGTCACGGACACGGGGGGGACAGACTCGGGCACTTGCCTGTCACCGCTAGGCAGAGACAGAACACGAGCTTGCTCGGTGTCTGCCCCCCCTCGCTGTCCACGGGTGCCGCTGGCTTTTGGGCGCGCGCGCAGGTCCGAAGTAACGTTGTGGAGGGACGATTTGACGTTGGTTGTATCTACTAGAACGGCGAAGGAGTTGGCGTTACAGCCTGTGCCAACTTTGGCGGTGGTCATGACCTGAGGACCCTGGCGATATGCCGTTTGTCGGCGAGCTGAGCGTTCTGTGACTTTGGAGTAATTAGGCGGGTGGAGGGATGCATCGGAGGGAATCTCGAGAGTCGGCGTGGACGTGTCCTGGGCAAGGCGAGGAGAATGGCGAGGCAGGTCTGGCACCGCTGCTAATGTGTCGGCGACAGCGTGGGAGGCCAGGAAGCTCGCTAGGTCGTCTAGCCTAATGATGGACTGTCTGGGGGGATGGCCGCGGGGAGGAGTGCTGTTGGGCGAGGCTGTCTTCGTCGCCCGCCGGCGAGGCCATGTTTTGATGGTTCGAGAGACCAAATGGAACCACCTGCTGTGAGGATGCAGATGGTCAATCTGGATACAGAACAATGTGGGGGAGAAAAGGTTACAGAACATGGGCCAAAAAGTGGCAATCAGTGATATACTACAAATGTGAGCTACTTATCTGGTGTTGAGTCAAGATTGTACCTCAAGTTATTAATATGTGTCAAATTTGGGATTCAGCTGCCCCCAAACAAGTTCTAGATCATTTATTGCCACCTAAGAGAGCCTAAAAATTGTATTTGTGATGGTATATAGCTCTTATACTCCCCTTTTACACATGCAAAATGCCAACACGTGATCCTGTATGGCTTTCGGCAGTTTGGAGACCATCAGACTGATCTGTCAAATGTGAGAAAGCAACCTCGACCATCCCGCTTACCATTTTATGAATGGGTGTCTGCAAAAAAAAAAAAAAAAAAAAAAAAATCAGACTGAAAGGACATCATCTATTAGGTCCGATAAGTCACCAATGGCAGGTGGTGCAATTTTGACATAGGGATCAGGAAAGAAAAAAGGGTGCACCAGGGATTGAACCAGCGCCAGGGGAAATCTGTTACCATATCAGACTCTGCCATTTCCAGAGGCTTCATTAAAAGCTAATGGTTATAAAGTTTCTAATGATATTACGGCATAAAACCATTACATGAATGGGCAGAGGCAAGTAAAAATCAAGCACTTTTTCCGTAATTACTCATAAACAAAGGGTTCTATGGTCCAGCCCTGTGCCTAGATATTGCCTTTCAAAAGAATTCAGGATCATTCAAATTGGTTGAGAATGGACTGAGAACAAGACAGTTGAAGTTGATGTTGAAAACATGTACTGCAAATTTGACACATCTGTTTTCTTCAGCAATACTCGTTGTGTTGGGCATGGTTTGAAGGTGCTGTCCAACCACTTTTGAATGCGCCATTGACAAACAAACCTACCATGCAAGTGCTGAAGGAAGGAACTAGTGTGCGAGGTGGAACACAAAGCTCAATAACCAGGTCCAATCCATGGCAACAATGAGGGCTGGGAGCAAGAGCAACAACTTGCCAACAAGGGACGAACTAATCTGGGGCAAAGGAATCATGTAGAAAAGGAGCTAGTGATAGGGAATATATAGTAAGTAGAATAGGAGATAATGTGGAAGATACCTTGTCTAAGACAAAACATAATACCATGAGGAATAGAGTGGGTGTAAGCGAAACGGGGTATATACGAGTTACTAACAGAGAACGTAACATGTGTATGAGTGAGTGAGTTGGTATTGCGCAAATGTAATACCAAAGAATGATATATTTAGATTCAGAAACCCTTATATAATCAGTCAACTGAGAGATGTTGTGAACTTATTGATAGCTTCAAAAAGTTCTATTCACTGTAAGTCTATTTAACACTTCAAGTCTAGCTACTGAAAGTCAAATAGATAATAACTCTAATGTGTAGTGAAATCTAGCAAAGTCACGAGCAGTGGAGGATTCTGGAGATACTGTAGAATCTAGCAAGACTACAGTAGATACAGAGGTTAGCCCTAGCAGCTCAACTCAGGTTCACACAAAGTGGTGGTTCACAGGGGGATCAATTGCAAAGTAAGTAGATTGTTCTGACAAGAGGCAGAAACTCCCCCTAATATACTACTAAAGTGAGTCATGAGTGAGTCAGAACCTTATGACTCACCCTGACTCAAAGGCAGAGCCGTGAGTATAGCATCTGCGGCTGTGATCACAGGCACAGATGAGAATGATGAAACACTGATCAGTTAGAACAAACTGTGAGAAAGTACCTAAATGCCATCAGTTTCTCAAACAATGGCAGCGAACTCTGAATTTCAGTGATTCAAAGCACGAGAAAAATACATTGAGGCTTGAAAATAAATAATAGGCCATACAAGATGGACCTTCACTTTGCTCCGGTAAAGAGGTGAAAAGTGAAAAATAAATTAACCGTTCTATTAAGATTTAGTGCCCAATTCATTGTGGACTATTTGGTTCTTTCCCCTTGAAGCTCACCGCATCTCGCTCTCCGTGTTCTGCCGCTCGATATGTTACAGCTTTGCTGATTTTCTTCCTGATCAAGTTCTGTGATGCTGTACTATTACTGTGCTGCTGGTCCACGCGTAGCCCCGCCAACAGAATCGTTAGCTTCTAAAATGGATTCCACAACCATGTGCAGTTCATTTCCCACCGGCTCGAGGTGATGAGCGTATGCCGCGGATCGCTACCACGGAATTCTGATCCATGGTTTGGGAATCCAAATCTGGATTAGGAACCTTCTGGTTGGCAGACAAATCACGTGGCTTGACAGCTTCCAACTGCTGTTGAACCAAATCCTCATTTGGCACGTCTTTCGCAATGATCAGCACGGCCTCAAACTGCGGCCACGCAAGCTTGCGGCAGTCCTCCTGCTATAAAATGACTGCCATTCGAGCCTCAGACACTACTCAATCATCCCTTGCCTCTCTTCAATGTTAAACCCAAACTCTGGGCTCCATGCTGGATCAAGCAGAAGCCAGCAAACCAAGTTGAATTTCCTAGCTACCCATCAACTACCATCACTGTCAATATTGATACTGGTTCTCTGGGCTCTCAATCATTTCTCGATCTCAAGCCAAGATCAACAATCTACCTTGCCAGTCGATTTTCTTGGTGACTGTTGCGCCCTTTGGTCGGTTGGCAGCAGCTCTCAGATGCTCTTTCTTGGTGTAGGTGACCGGTGGGTCGATGATTTCTCTGGTTTGCTGAACTTTGTTCAGTCCCACTGTGGACTCCCACATTGCAGTGCATTGATTTCATTTTTGGTACCCTGATGCCAAAACAAAGCGGAAACATATCTTGTTACATATAAGGAATACAATGTTGTGACAAATTCTTGACAATGGGAAGTAAAGAATTACCTGATCTCGATTAGCGTAGTTGCGAAAAAAGCTAAAGAAATTTGTATCGCATATGTAACGGTTGCGGTCCACATGTTGAACCTTTAAGACGGGCAGGAAATCGTCTTGTGTGGCAGGAAAAATCAGTGAAGCAAAAAAGGGCCGGGTCAAATCTAGAAAGCAGGAAGTGAGATATGAGTGCACAACTCAGCGGAAAGCAGCGGTAACACGAACCATTTCCGAGGACTGGGGGAGCGTTCGAATAATATTGGCGATCAAAAAGGGCATCACCGTCTTGAAAATGTCCCATGACTTGAACGTGACGGCCGGCGATGGGGTTAAACATGGTGCGACGCCAATTGAGGAGCGAGCCCGAGAGTACTGCAGCAGAATGTACTGTGACACCGAAAATGAGGGAATTCAATTGCGCCTGCCAAGCGGATGGACTGAATGAAGCCCACGGATGACTTGGATTAGGCCTCTCCGAGGCGGTAGCTGAACCTTTAGGGATATATCATTATCTTTACTTGTCATTTTCTTTGAGCCAATAGACGCCGGGGGCGCTTAGAAAAAAAAATCAGGATAAGTAATCATGACCACCCAAAAAGGAAGGCGTAATCAAGCTAGGCAACAGCAAAACATTTGTAAAACGGGGGGGTATTGATTTCCTCTTGATTGAACAACTGTAAATTATGCAATTTAGGTAAGCTTCATACCCACCACTTTGCTAATACTCGCACTCGGAAAAGTCTCGTCTGAGGCCATCACAGACCGCGACTGAACTCTGGTCCTTACCACCACAACTTGAGACGCTCGAGAGTTTAAATGCAGTCTGAAGCCTTTTCACCAAGTCCAGAGAAATACAACTCGTAGCATTGCCGTCAAACATGGCAGAGATGGGCGGATCACAGAATGTAGCTGCAGAGGACATGGAGGGCAGAAGGGAGGGCACAGAGGGCAGAAGCTTAGACGGAAGTGACGTTTTTCGTCCTCCGATTGTCGTACAGTGATGGCCTGATCTCGGTCCTTGGAATACTCCGTGATGTTGACAGGGCAGAACATAACCAGGATTGACAAATCAACAATGTGAGCAGAAATGATTTCAAGGCGCCACTACTATTTTAGCCCCCCATGTGTCCACGGCTGTGATCGCAGGCGATAACTTTCTATCCTCTGGACAGATTGCTCTCGGCATCTAGGTTTAAGCACACTAATGTCTTTTCTACACCTGGAAATATTTTAAGATTTTTTGAACCTGAGTTGAAGAAGATATGAACCTTCCGATGATAGAACCAGAAGTGGAGTTGGTTCTGGCAGGCATTTTGGCCTGTGGGAAAAGCACATCAAAACCTTCCATTTCATTTCTTTTGTACGCTGTAGCGCTCAAATTCATCCAAGATTTTACCCAGCAATGTCCATGGGATGAAAACACACCTCTGAATTTTCCCGGAGTGAATGGGCTCGAAATGCGGGCGGGAAAATAAATAATTCTACGTCAGGGTGCGTGGACACATCAGGGGCTAAAATAGTAACAGTCTTGACGATTGAGGGAGCAATGGGACACTCTATGTATCAATTTCCGGTAAATACCCTGACCAATATCTTTCTTTTTGGTCAATATTTTACGAAATTATTCCATGACCAATTCTATATGAGTAAAACATGTTTGGCCTTATTGTGAAAGTGCAATCAATCCATCCGCTCCTGGGTAGCCAAACTTGAAGGTTCAGCAATAAGTGCGTACACATTGAGGACTGTTGTGTGGGTATCATCTTGCAAAAAGTAGAAATTCTATGGCCTTGAACACAGGACGAATGGATGGCAAGGGAAATGATTCAAATTTTGCAGCGGGACTATGCGATACAGAGATTGTTGAATCCGAGAGCAGAAGAGCAGAATAGTTGCAGTAAAGTGCCAGTGGGCAGTTGCAAGCCAGAAGATGGCTGGCCAGGGCGACAAATCACAGGGGACTCCAATGGGAGGGGAAAAGGCAGTAAATGGAAGGGATGAGGTTACTGGTCCTTTTATCTACGCCATAATTATTCGGCCACAGTGAGAAAAATCGAGCGGCATGGGGAGAGAATAACCGCGACAAGGTGAGAAATCCGCTGTGGGTTTGCTAGATGGAGTTGCACGTGGTCACCTGAGCAATTATACTCGAATGCCATGGGTATCTAAATGGGATAGGGAAGCAGGCTCTGCAGAACGAGAAGAGAGGGAAAAACAAAGGGATACAGCTAGCAATTGTACCGCTAAACGATCGAGTCGTGAAAGAACGGTTAATAATGATTCCACAGTCGGCCGAACTACGTGGCCCACCGGCATCATAAAGAAAATCAAATAGAGCTGCGCTGTAGGCGGCAGCAACTCCGTCCTTTCGGGGAGAGATTGCGCACAGGGCAGCTGCTCTGCCGCAAATGCAAAGGCAGTGATAAAGAAGCACAAAAGCCTGAGACTAGAAGGGGTTAATGGAAGAAGAAGAGCAGAGAAAAACCAGAAGGAGAAAGGACATATGGAGCAATTGCACCGCCGAATGAGCAAAATTAACCGTTCTATTAAGATTATGTGCCCGATTCTTTGGGGAGTGTTTGGCCCTATCCCCTTCTGCTACCTCTATTTCGTTGCTTCTGCTGTTCAGCTCGATTTCTACAGCCCTTGACTGTCCTTTTCCTATCAAATTCTCATCCGTTCTTCCACTGCGGATTAAACTATTGCGAAAAGCTGTTGAGCTGTCTGATTCAGTTCCGCCGAGGTGACGAATACGTGCCGAAGTTCCTATCTTTAACTGCGAACTGCGGAATCAGTCTAAATTGGGCTGATTGCGTTGCAGATGCAACATGTGGTGCAACCGCTGTTGAGAACATCCAAATCTGGCGCATCCTTCACAGTGCGGCCACGTACTCCTTCGGCATTGCTTTCTGGTATAAAGCAGATACCGTTAGTAACTCTTCCTCCCCCGCTTCTGTCCCGCCGGTCCTTTTGTCACTAGCGTCAAATTGAAAATTCCCTCTTCAAGAATGTTGAATCAAGCAGAATTTATCAATGCTCAATTCTACTAGCGACTCATGCGGCCGCCGGATGTCCTGGTTTTTCTCAACCGTCTGCTCAACCCACACCAGCGATGCCCCAAATTTCCTGGCACTGTTTGCTTGTCTTTCGATAACGAGAAAATGCTACGGGTCAGCTAAGCTTCTCCAAGCGCGGTGCTCTGATTAAAAATATTATTCGGTGGTCGAGGCAATTCTAACGCAATCCCTGCTTCCCTTCAAGTTCTCTTGTTGACTTGCTTTCTTCGATTCCACGCCCACATTGAATTATAATGATTTTCTGTATCAATAAATTCCTTACATTGATCGCATTCGAAAACATTTCCTTTCATCCGCAACCTAATTTCCTTCCTGTGAGTGGTTCCATGCTAATGCCGAAGCGGAGCGTAGGCATATCTTGTTAAAAAAAACGGTTAACAAGTACGTATTTCCATCATAGTGGGATAAAGGTACGGGTGGAGGCGGTGAACTGATGCAAAGGCGTCTCGGTGATCTCGGATATGCTGAAAAACGGGCTCAGCGTGCGAGCGTGCGCGACAACATTCTCATGTAAATCGGCGCAGAAATGAGTGAGAAACCAGACCGGCAATCTACCGGGTAAAACACGCTCTTCTTTTGTCTATTCTTAGCTAGTGTTATTAGTTTTCCAAATAGCTGTAAAGATGCTTATCGTGACCCATTGGTGCAGATAATAAATCATCGCAGCGGTGACATGTACTATTCGAGAGAAACTCAAAGTAAGGGCCAAAGACATAGACACGGAAAGCAATGGGACAGTCATTGTAACTACCAATCGATCATCCCGTCTGGCCAAAGTTCAATATTATGCTTCTAGGGAGAAAATTTAACCTTACTGCGAAAAAAAATTACTGGAAGTGCTACACCAACCTGACGTGCGGAAGGACGGACACCGGGAAACGGCTCGTGTATAAACACTGGTGAGTCTGTCTCTTGCTTGTCAGTTTCTGCCTCCACATATTCTATGTTTTTCCGCGTTGTAGTGTTGATCTCATTCCACCGAATATGGAAAAGGGCCTGGTGGTGCTGTGAGGGTGGTGGCAGAGGAGCATTAATATGTTCGGCGAATTGAACCCCTTGTGGCGCTTCATTCGGCGAGGTCGGCAGGCCCAGCTTCCGGAGGTGGCCACGATGGTGTCGCCGCGCATTTGACCGTATTTTATATGTCTTGGGGCAGTCGGGAAACCCACATGGATACGCTGTGAGTTACTGACACGTCAATCCAGCCTAATCGGTTCCACCAATAGCTGTGCACGCACGTCGGGCGTTGTTGTGAACATTCAGGTGCGCTTTTAGGGCACTCGGTCTGGACTGAGCATGTGAGTGACGATATATCACAACGTCTGCGAGATCCTTGCCGAGGAAACCGTTTGGAGCATATCTCACATCGATTCTAAAACGACCCTGGTTCAATTGTAGTTGAAGGGATAGGCTCATGACTGAGATTCACCATTTTCTCAGCGCGCTTCTTGTGACTCTGTTCCCGGTGTTCAACTTGAAAAGATGGGGGCTCGATTGAAATGAGAGGCGGCACGCATGGTTCGGAGTACGGATGTGGGCTGGAGAGCCTTAAATCGCTGCTTGATTTTCAGTAATTTGAAATCGAGCAAGAAACACAACGAACCAAGCTTCCGGGGCTGAGAAGATCTGTGGGTACGAGGAATTGATGTCTTCGCTGACACCGAAGGACATCAGCAATCCTGGCCAACAATTGACTGATCCCACGTCCGGAGAGGTCGAAGATACAGTTGCTGAAGATGAACCCACAGGCTGAAAGCTGGTGTACGATATGGAGCGAGGGCCGGGCAGGCCAACAGCCCGAGAGGGCCCATCAAACGGTGTTGGCGGCGGAAGAAAAAGTTCGTCAGCCCAAGGCAGCCCATAATTTCTCTGGGTTGTTGTCTCCGTGGACGGGAAAAGATTATAACATTGAGATGCGGGATAGCTCATAGAAGTCCACGGGTTCAATTCGACTGGTGCCCTGTCGAAAGGCTTGGCGGAAAGTAGAGCATAATGTTGCTGGCATGGTATCGCTTCAGGTGGGCGGGTACACATCCTGGGCAGGCGAATCAAGTGGCTTTTTGGCATAATTATGTTAAATATTTCGATCAATGAGGGGAGACCACATACTTCAGAAGAACAAGCCTCAAGGTAATGACCGGGGGCAGAGAATTTAACACAGTTCTAAGCCACAGCAGCGGCTAGAAGGCGCGATGCTCGCTGTGTGTTCTCGTTGGATAGTACAGAATGCCGTGGTTGAATGTATTCACAATGTTATAACAGACAATGGCCTGTCTTGCGCGGGATCACGGTGGTAGTCAGATGCAAGACTCGCGGAATGGCAGAACCTTAGGCACGTTACACTACACAGGGTATTTAAGTACCAAGAAGAAACGTGGAAGCAAGAAATGGGGTACCCGTCAAACCCCGCCGCTCATTTCCGAATTTAGACGCAGTTAACATCTTTTTAAGGTTCCAGCTCGGAAGCGTTTATTATTGTGTGTTGTCGGGAGCAACGGTGGCCTTGCACTATTGCTTACCGCGTGTGTGAAATTCAGGAGCCAAGGTCACCAGAAAACGTGATTCTTTTGCTTACTACATGTCCGAGTACGCTCGACTTGATCTCCAATCGATCCTTCAGCTTGGGGCCTCCGAAAATATGACATGGCATATCCGCCACGGGTCGTAAATATGTCATGAGAACCGACACATGTAGTGTCCGACAGCTATACTGAAACCGATCTCTCTATTGTGGTCTTCAACTGGGTCACTAATCCCTTGGGCCGCAAGGTCCACCCACAGAGTATTGAACTCGATGACGCATTGTTTCGGAGGCAAGTTGTGATGGAAATCTGAAAAAGACTGCTGATCGATCGGTGGGACTTTTTCCTTCCTTTTCTGGACCCTATTGCGAAGAGCCCCCACTGCGGCCAGTCGGTGGGAAGGACTTAAATCCACGAAGCAATAGAGTGCCGAGCGGTAGGTACCGGAGATGATCGGGAAAGGCAGAAACGAGGATTGCTCAGCTAGTACGACGACGATGAGGGTGGAGGCGGAATGATGCTGTGTCTTAATGACTAGTTTGAGGTCTGAAAGATTTTGGGGCGCGCAAGCCTCACGAAGTCCGTGCGGCGAATGAGCACGGTCAATGTTCTGAACGGTGTCTAGGTCTGGGAGCATCGTTTCGGGCGGCCATTGTGGGGACGGTGGGACTACGCATGCGACCGACGAAGCCCCTGTGCTGCATCTGCGCGGGCAGGAAGCCGGACGCCAAAAACTGATGAGCCCTGTACGCCATTATTAATAGATGGAATCCAAAGTGTTCAGGCTCAACGAGCCCCATCCTCCATGCGCATCAAGGGTCTTTGCGGCGTTAAGTGGAGGGGCCTGATCTCGTACGCGCAGGTTCTTCCTGTGAACTATGAGCGCACTTGGAAAGCGAGTGATTGCACCCACCGCTTTGCCTTGCGGTCTTTGGCTAAGAAAACCGCTTTCCTTGATAGAAGGTGCCACGTTTTGAGATGGCGTACCAACACGGTCATCATTGCGTACGCGATATATCTGGGGGGGTGAGGAAATAGGCGAGAAAGTCTCAACTACATCCTTGAACCCGCAGAACATCAGCAGTCGATGGCCCTTCCGGCGGTGGGCAAAAAAAGAGCTGACACTGGGATTGGACCAGATGCACGCGTGGCGAACGGGGCCCAGGTAACCGTGAAAAGCAAGTCCGCATGGTCGTACGTGGGAGTTCTTATCTTGTGGCCGGAACTGGGCTCCTTTGGGTTCGTATTCATGCCCAATCCTCCAGCCATGCGGTGCGACATCCCATTCACAGCTGTTTGCAGAAGTCATGGCACTCCGCTAAAAATAAGTCGTTGAGGAGAAGCATTTTTGATCCGCCTGATTGACATGCTTGGTTCTCGCTCAGATCCCAATTTTGGAAGAAGACATCGCGGCGCCTCGAAGAGCACGACGCCTGCACCCTCCAGCCCGGCCGTGTTCTGGACAACACCGAGCAACCGGTGCCTGACACCTAGTGAAAATCCCTTATGCTGGAATCTGCCGCCATCTGCCATCATCTGCCGAAAAGATATCATTTCTGCAAAATTATGCTGCCATCGGGCATCTCACTATATCTTCGGAATTCAACCACAATTTACTTAAAAAATGCTTCAGAAATGTCTTTAAGAATTTTAGCAAGTCCGAATCGACGTCAAAGACCTGGCCCGGGCTCGTGCTATTGATAACATCGCCGACAGCTGTCGGAGTTTGAAATGCTTCTCGCTTCCTACCACCATCATCTCCGCCAGCCCGTCCTTTTCTGACTCTCACCCCTTGCCTCCCTATCCCTCCGCGTAGCGCCGCTGTTCTCCGCTCCCAAGCCCGGTCTGGACTGTCCCACCATCGTGATTAGACGAACGATGTATATCGGCTCGCAAGATCGCACCTTTAACGCGTCTTTCATTTCTGACGCGTTTTTCTTTGTTCCAGACGCGTAAATAGGTCCCTAGCGCCTCAAAATCTCTCCCAATGTCGTTCTTTATCTCCAGAATTAATTATCCATCCTTAAAGATTTTGCTCGTTGATGTGCAGGCACCCGCGCTGAGCTCGGAAGCGCGCAAAACACCGATCACCTGTCAACGTCAGCTGTCAACCGACTCCGATCACGTCACGGAACGCGCCTCTTTTTCCCTTCGTTTGTCTCCCGTCCACCCTGCGTCTGCAAAAACGCCGCATTACCAAATTTACTAGGCCGCGCAACACCGCGGCACTAGTTCCCTTAATATTTTCCATTTCTGTTTTTCTTCCTGCTATCCTAGAGTGACTGTCTAATTTGTTGCAACGTCGTGTTTATCTCATGTTCCTGTTGTTCCTGTTTTCCTGTCGGTTGCCTTGTCTTACCCTTGAATTTCCTGATAAGTTCTAATTCTTTTATTCTTTTACTCCGCTCACCCTGACTTTTCTTTGTATAAATACTTTACATTTACTTCTAATAAATTCACTACTTTTTACTGCCCACTTTGGTGCATCTCTAAGTCATTGAATTCGCTCTCGCACTCGCCTCTGCCCACGTTCTCGCCTCCGCCCTCGCTTACCTCGTCGTTCTTCACTCCTACATTCTTCTCGAACCCTTTCACCGCTCTTCGGCCTTTTGGTTGAGTCACGGCACCAGGCGTGAATTGAACCACTTGCCTTATTTTTGTTTTCTGTCCGCCCACTGTGCACTGATTAACCGTTCTTTAAGATTTTGCTCATTTGGCGGTGCCCATCACTTTGCACATGTTGGTTGCTATCTCCATAAGGATTAACTCCTTTCTGTGCTCTCTCTTTTTTTTTTTTTTTTTTTTTTTGGAGCGTTGAATGATGGGACTCAGTCTGCAAAGCATTCCAAGTTCATCCGCTGGGGTAGCCGAATTTTCAATCAGTAGAAGCCGGTAAGTTGTCCGTCGGGAAATGCCAATTACGCACAGTTTTCAGAACCTAGTGTGGGACTCCAACCTAGAATTGTACTAACCAATTCCACGCTTTGAATATATGGGTCGTATACCCACTAAAAACCGATCTGACTGTATCCAGTCATCCGGCAACGAGTCCTCGTCCCAAAGGATGCCACTCCAGGTATTTAAGACCATTTGTCTCTTGAAGGCGAGGCGACCGAAGTGGATTTTATTTGTAGCCAGACGGTCGTGTTTCAACACCGAATCAATCCCCGCTCTCTCTTCTGCCGGCCACTTGCGCAATCCACAAGTTCTAGATACCCGTGCTATTCTCAGCATAAACCCATAGATCCACTGCGCTCTGTTTGCTCTCTCTCCTGCCGGCCGCTTGCGTAATTCGCGGTTGCACGGGGCCACGATTTCCCTTCGCTGCGAACTGCCCGAACTACACCGAGCAAATAAGATGTTTATCAAGAAAATTGGACCCATGATCGATCATATGCACCGTAATGACTGTACTCCGTGGTCCTTCCGAACTGCGAACAACTGCGATCCGTCCAACATAGGCCCAATCCGGACTCTCGAGCCACAGAAACGAGTCTCGTGAATTAACACCTGTGCAGAGCCAGCTCATCTGGGCCCACTGTGGAGCACGTTTGTCTTACCTGCAGCCGCCGAGGAATTTCAATATAAGGAGAGTGGAACGTCCATCTCTACCGAGCGTCCTTTCCTCCTTTCCCCCTCCTTCTGCTGGCCGTGTGAACAATAGCTTTGAGCCCCTCGACGGCACATCTGAGTCAGTGGCCTTAGCTCTGGTTGTCGCCTTCTGGCTGTCATTCTAGGTCTTCGAGGCCTGATACCTTTCTGGTTTGCGGTTCAAGTCTCATCACGGTTCTCTATCTCACCTCGAGGGTGCCTTGGGTCGCAATGTTCAAGTTCGCTGTTCCAAAGTTTTCGAAACTGCACGCACGGACCACGTGGTACCCTGAAACATCAAGAATGAGCTACTCATACGCAGCCGATCTGACCTTCGGGGCATAACTGTGAGTCAGTAGTGGAAGGGAATTAGTTGACCGACCAGTATCTCCAGTTTACCAACGGCCACAGCCGACAGAAAAGCTCGGTCAGTCATGAAGGGTCTTCCCTACCACACCTCTATGCTACCCTTGCATTGCCCTTGCGTGCTGCAAATGTGGTTTGATTGCACTGTGTTCGTGCTTGGTACGTCACTTTGAAGTCGAAAGCTGCAAGAAGACTCACAAATCCTGTTGCTATGCAGCCAAAACCAACCACAGAATCTTTTCACAGATAGCTGTTGGGTCCGGTGGATCGAAAGCAAGCACGATAAACTGTTCCAATCGTTGGTTTTATGTTCGCTACCATTCAGTTTCATTGTTGTACTGCTGCGACAATATCTATTTCTGGTTGCTTTTCTGCCGGAGCGAAGCGGAGGCTTATCTTGTACCATTTTGGTGTTAGCTCGCGCATAGTCGGCTGATAGGCACGTCATCGTATGGCGGTGCAATTGCCCCATTTATCTCGGTGTCCTTTGAGCTTTCCTCTGCGTTCTTCTTGAAGGCCCTTATCCTTCCCCATTTGTGGACCGAATAATTTTGTGGTTAACGATTTCCTGGCGTTCTTTTTTTTGTGTTTCCTCAGCCCTGGCTCTTGGATTAAGCGATTGACCACCTGACCTACGCACAGTCGCTTCTTGACAAGATGCATTTGTTGCTGCCTACGGCGCAGCTCGAATCGATTCTTATCAAGCCAACTGGCCACGTAGTCTTGCCGATTGTGGACACATAAAAGAAGGTGCTTATTTTGTTCTACTGCGAATCCTGTTCCCACTTTCTAATTTTTCAGTTCCTTCCTCTGCAATATACATCTCCGGGAATCATGGCCCGATTTCGCCTCTGTGTATTACTGGCTATCCTTCAGACACTGAATGTATAGTCAAATCAACGCTCGCTGCTGTGGTGTTTATGGCTTTTTTAACTAAGTATTTCATTGGCCCGGGGTCCATGGATCAACCCAGAAATCCGTGCACCTCTTTCATTGCGGAGCAATCATACTGGGCATTAATCCTTTTGTACTTCAAACCACCTGTCCGATCCCTTCTTTCACTTCTTTGCTCCCTGTTTCGTGGTTGTTTCGCCTTCTCGCACTCTTCCAATTGATGGAAAGGTTTGCTAGTCAATTATTTCGGTCGCCCTGCAGTGAGCCTTTTTGCCATCACTTCTCTCCTTTTCAACGTTCAAACGATTCAATTCCGCCTTTTTGTCACCGACGGGCAAGCGGGCTTTGAAACATTCATATTTGTGGTTTATTCGGAATCCTTTTATTCCCTTCAATAAATCTCAGTCTATTTCTCCCTGAACATCCTGTACTATGAACCTTGAAACGTTTGTATGGATGTCCTCCTTTGCGCATTGAATCTATGTGGAAAATTGGAAATCCTGGAAACTGGAGCGAAGCAGCGGTTAGTTTTGTTACGGTAAAGACTATGTGACCTAATCTCGTCCCTCAAGGTCTCCTTCATCGAGATCATCGCGACACAACGATGAGCCCCGATCTCACGCGGATCCCCAGCAATTCTCGAAGATTAGCCTCCCATGGTATTCCGTAACTGTCTGTGTTACTTCGCTTGTACCGATTTCCGATCTGAGTGTAGCGTTGCCGAAACAGGTCTTAATTGATTGTGGTTTTTGTTCGTCTACGTCTGGATCGTCTGGATCACCTCTAGAACGATTCCGGCATGCATGCCCTCGCTACCGACGCGCTTTTCCCTCCTCTCCACTCTGGGAGGCACTCGGTATGTGTTGCTTTCACTGTCTTTCTCTGACTAGCATCCACCCCTCCCTCAAGCCAATGCCCCACCAATGCCACTCTCCCGAGTCTCCCGAGCGGGGGGCCAGGACCGGCCGATGCCGGACCTGGCTTCCCCCTCTTTTTGATGGCGCGGCCTCCTGGCCGCCATTGATCTATATGTGCTTTCTGATGAAATGTCTTTTGTTGCGTGTCTGTGCCCTGAAGATACTCCATGTGACAGTCTGCCTTCGATTATCTAGTCCAGACTGTTCAGGTACACTCCATTTCTAGCTCTATACCTTGTTACTGACTTCGCTTCTGAGAACACTCGGGGTAAGCCACCTTCTAATATGTTTCTTTTGTGCAGCTCAGATAATGAACTGACTTGCGTTCCCTCAGAGCCACTCAACAATTGCGCATTCCCTATCTCCGGATTGTCTACCGTTCAAACTCCTGCACTATGTATGCTGATTTAGATTACTGACACTACCTTCCTTGATTGGTGTAGCAGTCCGGCGTAAACACACTTCGCACTATGTTTTCGGCTTGCTTGCGAGCTCTTGATCACTTATAGTTCTCTTTGCTCTGCGTGCGCAACATCAGTCCTTTGACATGTTGATTGCCGCGTTTCGGGCGTTTTCACACGTTGTCTTGTTGTCGATGAATTTTATCGACGACAGCGAGCTCGACTTGAATTTTGAAACTCGACAAGGGCATGTGGAGCGGTTTGGGGGTCTGCCGTACTCCCTTGGGGAAGAAGGGTTCTCAATTATGACAGACCACTGAGTCACGGCAACATTGTATGCACTCACCAACGTTGCGCATTGTCTGCCCAATTTCAGTGTTGCGATATTTCGGCATTTTTTAGCCGCATTGTGTGATTTTGGCAGGCGTTGCCGTGTTGCATAACGCCTGACAACGTGTCAATCAATTTGTCAAAAGTCTGATGAAGGTTTTTCAAATATCTTCTCCCGTAACGCGTTGTGAGTCGCCTATACAGTGAATATATGTAGCACATACAATATGCTTAAGGATGGACACGGGTCGCAGGTACACCCGCGGGTTTGTACCCAGGGTGGGCGGGTACGGGTACAGGTCGCGATTTCAGACCCGTGCTCAACTCGTGTACCCGCGGCTTTCTGGGATCTTGAGGACACCGCAATTTGCTTCAAATAAACGACTTAATGGGTGACTTCCCGTCAGGTAAAATTATGCTGGGGGAATATCGATGGGGTGCCAAATGATGAGATCTGACAGTTAAGTCAGAAACTCTAACCTGTGCCGTTTCCCGCAACACAAAGAAATTGAGTATATACCTATCTTGTGCATATCATCTTGGTTTGTAACAAACAAAACGCAAACAACGCGTCCCTTGCAAGATCCTTCTGCACTGCACGCTCCAATGGAGGTGGGAGGTGTACTACGTCCATAAGGCATTGAAGAGGTGCATAAGAGGTGTAGATACATGAAAAATAAATTGAAAATTACGCATCCAGCCAAACAACTCAAAGCGTAGACAACTTCTACCCAATCCTTGTATCAGCACATCATGGCAGATGCTTGTCGCAAGCCGAGAGCAAAACCATAAGGACCGGCAGCCTTCAGAGATAGACATTTGTGGAATAAGCTTCGAGGAAAGTGGGTGTAACGAGGACGACGAGGGCCAAGAGGAGAGAGGTGAGGGTCTACCATACTACCAATACTCCAGTAGTTATAAAAAAATCACGAGAAAACACCCACCAAAAAACCTCCCATTCAATGTCTCCCTGTGTATCCTCTCGACATTGGCGCGGTGGGCGGCGGGCCGTTTCGGGGGCTGTGGCTGCGCAACTCCACTTGCGTTTGGGTTTGCACCGGTCGTCGGGGCCGGTGCGATAGTAACGCTCTCGGTCTTAATGCCTTCGACCAGCGCTTCAGGCTTGATGTCGTTTGAGGGTGAAATAGGAGCAGATGCGGGAGGCGCAGTTTCTCCTTTGATAGCACTTGTGCTGTTAGCCGCGGTAGAGGCGCTGGTGGCGATGGTGATGGCCATTGCTGTCGCAGTCAAAAATCCAAGAAAAAAAAAGCGGGTTGGCGGGAGAGTCGAGGGAGTCGAGGAAGCGGCGGGACGATCGCGATCCGAATAGGTTCAGCGGGCTCATGCGGCGTTCTTCTCTGAAGTCGGGTGTGAGGAAGTGCAAGTGTCTGGTCCGGTCCTTGAGATTGGGTACAGTGCGGTGCGGTGATATTTCTGGGCAGCGAGCAGCGTCTCACCGGTGGCGACTATCGTACGGTCAGGGAGTCGGCGCTGAGAGCCGTCATCAGCAACGACCGTCTTCAATTCAGAAACGATCTACGCCATCGAGTGTAGTCGTGGGAGATAGTAAGAGGGTGACCAGGGTTTGCAATACGCCGCACTACAAACCTCAAGAGAGTTCACAGCATGACAGCGGGTCATAGTTTGTGCCTGTGTTGGCAAAGACCAAATGGGGCGGAGTCAACGCCCAAAACATTTTTTGTGCTTTACAAAAATCTGGATGGGGGGTAGCGACCCCCCGTCCAGATTCCTCTAAATTATATTCTATTCGGGGGGTCAGTCCAGATCTGAGCCCGATGGGGTCCTGATGGGTGCCCCGGCATCTCGGCAAAAATTGCGTAGATATTCCCCCAGCATAAATTTACCTTACGGGAAGTCACCCAATAGCAGCATGCACCATATCTGACAATAAAATATTATTTATGCTGGAAGTTCTGCGGGTATACCCCACGGGTTCAGATGTAAGAATATGGGGTCCAAACAAGTGGGGGGAAACAAGAAGATAGTGTATTATTCATGCTCTTTCAAGCCCTTATATACCCTGGAGAACAATGTACCTAAATAAATACAAATATATGATGTAGAACAATGGTATCCAAGAAGTAGAGTCTCAGACCAGCTGAAACTATGCAACGCCATATCGACGGGCTGTGCGTCTCCACGTACAACGTGTCCATGTACGTGTCTGCGTACGTGTCGGCTTGTTTATCCAACATCAGAGACCCGTGGGTGCGTTGAGGACCCGCGGGTAACTGCGGGTCTGGGTACGGGTAAGCCCGAAGGTACCCGCGGGTGTATTTGTGTCCATCCTTACATATGCTAACCGGTTCTCTGGAAGTCATCAACCTAGGTGCAGTCGATGACCTCGCGTTGCGCAGCGCCAGAATTGTTTTGGTTAGAGTCAGGAGAGTTGACTATGTTTTGTGTAGCTACTTTCAACTGAATATAATGTTTTTTTGAATGTAATTATACAAAAGAACAAGAAAATAGCCTGTACTACATCAGGGCATATATCTATTATATGGGCAGCGTGCGGCAGTCCCGAGCATACCCGTGGCAGATCCTGCCAGATCCTGCCAGATCAAAACCGAAAACCAAAATTACCCTGGTGCCAAATTTCTGTCCGGATACTATGCCCGGACGTGCCGCATTTTGGGTGAGCAAATCTGGACAGTTTGTGGCAGACAACGACATAAGGAATATTGCCTGGGAGCGCTCACCTCGGTGGCGGATCCTCTTTCTTTGCTTGACAGCAATCTTGCGGCCTCAAACTCCGTCTCCCCTAGTGCCACATCGGGTGCTGCAGCCGGTCTTGTATCTGGACCAGCGTCAGACGATGAATATGCCGACTTACCTGACCCGCAGGCGATCCCCGACAGTGACGACGAGCCAGAGCCTAATGTTGACGAGGACGAAGATCCCTTTGTGCAGTCACTGACCTTTACGCAGTTCAATGCGGACGACGTGGCGTTGGACATGGATGTCCATGAGTGATTAACAAAATTTCCACTTCAAGGTGCGTAAAATAATGAAATGCTTTGCCTCGATATTCTCCTCCAGATGAGGTCCGAATTATTCAAATCGGCTAACTATTGATGCATAAATGGCTCTTGATACGTTCCGTTCAAATCAAAGAGTCGGAATTCCTGGATTTCGCAATGTTCAAATTCCCCGAACATGTATGGTACTATTTGAAAGCACCGCTTAAGCGTTTTCGAACGCACCGATGATCACTTGGGGGTAGGGCCGCTGCACTTGCAGTACACGGCAGGACTCGTACTTATTTTTTTCTTTCTATTCTGGGGAGCATTGCCTCACTCAACCTTTGTGCCATATATCACTCCAAGAATAGATCGGGTGAGATTGCTTGCCATGCAGGTGTTTATTGCCTTATGTGGTGCTGTAGTATGTATGATCGCCGGGCGCTAAGCTCGATCTCCCTCTCGCAAACAAAGACTGGTTTAATTTGCCGACATGAAGTCGGGTGCCGTGTTTTAGGCTTTTAGCCCACCGTTATGCGGAGGTTGGACCCGTTGCGACACCCGTGACAGCCGTTCGACGGCCGTCAGCGAGGGCCAAAAGATGGCTGGGAAGCCCTATCCAGCAGGACATCCAACGTTGGATGTTTCTTTGCTCAAATTGGACACAATACTCCTTTTTGATACCGGTATGCCGCAATCCTTGCTAAAGATCTTTTCCTCCAGCTATACAAATGGCTGGCTGAGGAGGGAACCAAAACTACATGTGGAGGATTCGGTCGCGCGCTGTCACAAGCTGTCACGCGTTGCGAGTGCGTTGCGAATACAATTTGTCCGTGCAAGTGATCGATCGATCAGTGGAGTGTTGATCACACACAAAAACCGTTTGCACGTATATTTTTTCTCGAGATTGTTTCTTCATCATTTATACTTCTCATTCTGATTCGCAAACCACATCTAGTGCCGTCAACTCACGAAAGCTATGGAAAGTAGTAGAAAGTCGATCCAACCGTGAGGTCCGGAACCCATCAATATGATCTGGCCGTGATCTGCGTAAATTGACAGATGCCCCTGTGAATCTCAATTGTTGCCACAATGCTGGTGACACTATGAGGTATTTTCTGCAGCTCCCCCAATCCTCCCCACTCCGCAAATTCCGTCACAGAGAAGATATATGCCTCACAATTCCAACAGTTTTGAGTCTATGTACACAAGTTGAGCCATGGTTGCAAGTCCGGAAGCCGGTAGCTGGATCCTTGCGGAATTATGGAGCTGCCCTTAGCTATCGAAAATCGGCCGAAAGCTGCGAGCGGTTCGCCGGACTGGAGAGAGTCAATAAATTTGTGACTTGTAAAACAGTTTGAATAGATCTTCAGCATAGCCACTAATTTCATTACTCAGAAAACCATGGGACAAGGAAATCAACATGCATTCTGATCCGCCTTCGAGTTTTTAAAAGGGACGATTACATAAGTACTCGTAAAGCAGATCTGTAGACTCGTGAACCCGTCGGTTTTCGCAGACTCCTGACCGAGCAGAGGACGGACGAATTTCGCACAAAAGAAACGGAGCCAACATACTGATTGATCGCCTGCTCAGCCGACTGGGCCGGCCCGTCGGACTTTTGGGAGATGGATTTTCGCCCGCCAAATGAGAGGTGCGAACTTGAGAAAAGAAAAGCGTCCAAACCCTAGAAAGAAACATCAAAAGTGCCTATATGAGATGTGGATAACTTTTCTTTCTCTATCGACTTTGAAAAAGTTGGTTTTTCGGAGATTTTGGACCATTTGAAGGGCGGACAGGGAAATCAAATACTATACTTTGCTTATGAACTATATTCCGTCTGCTGAACCTCGTATTGCACTCAGAACACACGCAGAAAACGTGGAGGAAGGTCGCGAACACTGGATCTTGGCATTGTCACATTATGTCACAGAGCGTTACGGAGACGTGGAGGTGAAGAAGGGGAAAGAAACAGGTATAAAACTCTCCATTGTTGTCCAAAAAATCGCCAGACTTGTCGCCCGACTCCCCGTACTCACTGCCCTCGCCCTCTCCGTCAAGGTACCCCGCTGGCATTTCGAGCTGCGGGCGGGCCCTTTCCCTCCGGGAAGATATGGGGTTGTGTTTACATACCATAGCTATGGGTGGACAAGATATCTACCAAATTGAAGTGGTACCGCGCACAAAAGAAATGAAAAGGAAGATTTTTGCCACATTTTCCCGTCGCCATTTGGTTTCAGCCATGATATACCCTCTATATTGTTACTGAGGTATTTCATTCAAATCGACAGGGGTGTGACGCGTGACCCGAAATTCCAATTCAACATTTCAACAGCGGCCGAATTTTCGCATGACACCCCCCAAAATTTCGAAATTCTCACGAAAAATTTCATCTTTTTGCAGTTTTTAGGCAGTTTGAGATCTTCGTGACGGCCTGAAAGTTCAACAGAGGCCTTCGTGACACGTGACAGCGACCAAAATTAGTGCTCGACAGAGGGGTGTGTGATGTGTGACTGTCGATTTGAATGAAATACCTCAGTATCACACTGGGGCTTCAATGATTCCCACAAGTTCAAGTTGAGCTTAAGTTTTTTTGAATTCAACTGAAGCTTGAGCATTTTTGGCATGGCCGTCTGCAGTTCTGGAGTCTACCTTTGACGCTATCCTATTTTAAGCGACTCAGAACCCTTTGCCCAAATGCGGGGCATCATCAAGATTGCATCCATTTGAGTAAGATGCTGGTGTGCGGCAGTCCCATCAACCTAACCATTAGCACTGAATTGGCGGCTCAATCCCAAGCATCACCCTGTGCCCCCTGCGGTTGGTCATGAGTAATCCATGTTGTTACCCAGTTAATTTTTCAAGAAGGACTTGGATTGCTTCAGATTGAATTGGATCCCGGGCATTTCGGACATGGTTGCACACTCTCAATGTTAGTGCCAGTTCAAAAGAAGCGTTTTTTTTTTTTCCCTTCCAAGCCTCCATTTGCACTGACTTCAAGGAGTAACCGAACCTGCGAATCCACAAACCATAAACGACGGTTTCGTTCCGAGCTGAAATTTTCTGCCCGCGGCGGGAAAGTAAAGCAATGTAAGTGTGACCTTTTCCAAATGCTTGGTGGCCGGGGTTCATTGTTCCGTAGTTGAACCAAAATCTTGGCGATCTTGGGAGTAGTACCCATCTTCGTCACTTCGTTACTTCGCTTAGGAATGAGAAAGTTCGTCACTTTGATGGGAAATTGTGAAAGTTCGTCACTTCAACAGATATTTGGGAAAGTTCGTCACTTCGGCTAAATTTTTGGGAAAGCTCGTCACTTTGACTAAATGTTTGGGAAAGTTCGTCACTTCCGGTGCGCGCGTGGGAAGTGCATTGTTGATCACCGGAATTACGGAATGACACGAAACAGAATTCTGTTCTTTGCTACCACCACTGACACCCCGCTGCCGGCGCTTCGCGGTCGCGTGCCCGCCCGTTATGGACTATACCGCGTTTCCGGATAACGCATGGTGTTCTGGAAGTTATGAATGGACGCAGACGCAATCTGAGCAGGTTAAGAACAATTGGACGGACCACATGCTAATACCCTTTATCTTAGTGCGACTCACACCGGCGATTTCTTCGACGAAAGTATCGATTGCCTGCAGTGGAACAGGTCTACAGCCAATACACCAGCCCCCCTTATCCCGGATATTCCTTTCACATTTGACTTCGTGACGGGGTTAACGAATGAGCCACCGTTTTCTGACGGATTTTCGGATGCTTCTTCTGATCTTGGTTCTCTGTTTGTGCATGAGAGTGATTCTCCGAACCTGAGCTGGAGCAGTGAGAACTTCTGGGAGTGTGGAAATGGATATATGTCTTCGTCGTCGTCGTCTGACAGCTTTACGGTCTTTCCTCCTGAGCTGGAGACATTTTTGGCGACAGCTGATCCCTCACTTGCGCGAGGAAATGTCCCCACGGCAGCTGATTCGACGCCTCTAGATCTCTGGGGGTCAGATGATTTGCCTGTTTCCGGCTCGAGTAAGTCGGGGATGCTCGGTTTTAAAGTGTCTGATCTGAGTGACGATTTCACACATATAGGTTCCCCTGAAATCGACTTGATGCAGTACGAGATGTCCAATGCCGAAGCCCAGAATTTTCTTGGCTGGGAATGGCAATCATCGTCAACACGCTGGCTAGATGAAGGCGTTTCCTCGGAAGTGTGCCATTTCCCCCAGGCAATCAAAGTCTCGGAACGCACCAGAGTCTCCCACGTTGAGCGTGTCACGGGTTTGCCATCTCAGTTCCCCATCCCACGAGAAGCAACCGCATTCCTGATCAATGTCACCAATATTCCGAATCTTGATCCAGATACCACAGTTGATGCGCTACTCAAAGACCAGGTACATTCTCCGCCGCTTTTGATTGATTTTCAACTGAAGAACTTTGAAGGATGTTCACTCGTGGGGCGGATCCACCGGCAGCCGTTCGAAAGTTGATGCCTATATTCCGGGGATTTTTTTCGGCTGCGCTGACCAAAAAGCTCTTATCGCCTGCCGCCGTGCCAAGCACAAATGCTGTGGAGCCTATTCGTGCGAGTCCCTTTCATCTGAGTTCACCAACATTGAACGACGTGAGCTTGATCCGAACTCGAGAAATCGGCTAGTTGAGGCCCAGTTGCGCACGCGAGAGATCCAGGACAGTACCCGCACAGGACAGGTTCTCTCGTAAGTACTGTTTTCACCTCCTAAATATGACCAGAATTGAGACGTATTACAGATTTATAACATCGATATCTGACTGGCGATGCGGGGCAGTTGACTCCACGACCAACCGGGTTTGTAGAGGCGGTAAAGCTGTACCGAAGAAACTAGCACAGGTGACGAAATTCCACTCACATCCCTTAAAACTGCCTAAATCGTGCTCAGCGTCGTCGAAATAAAAACTATATACTTGTCTGTTCCCACCGTGATATGATTCAGTGCCCAACCGGCCATCGCACTTTGGAGATCCCTGACTACATTGAGGAGGAGCTCTTCTTGAAGGCGGCGAACGGTGAGAAGATTGTCAAGGACGAGGACCAGGAGAATGAGTGTTGCAAAGTCTACTCTGCACGTCAGGGGAAGAAAGGTAAGAATGTCTGCCGTAAGTCGTTTATCTGCCGGCATACACCATACCGTTCTGACAGAGATTTGGTAGCCTTCAATCACATCAAGGAAGGGCGTCCATTCGAAGCCAAGGTTATCCATCTAGCTTGCGCGGCGGAGTCACTTGTCTTTATTCCCCACGAGGACAAGCACCCCGAACTTGCACGGATGTGTATTGTCGTTCCCGATCACAAACGACCGCATCGTCATCCTGTTCCCCCCACTTCTGAAGGTCCCTCATGGCGTTGCAGAGAAGTACAAAGAGTGCGTTCGGAAGCTAGGACTCGGAGCAACCGTTGCCAAGGTCGAAAAAGGTTCGAGATTTTTCTTCGTGGCATTCCTGGAAGAAAGGTGACTGAATTCCTGACAGCGCCGTCGACGAAGGAGATCCTTGGGGGATTGACCCCATCGCTTTATCATCTGGGTCTCATGAGCCGCGACACGAAGATAAAGCTTATCAATGAAGTCAGGAGCGAGCCCGGTAATCAAACAAAGCACGAGAATCAGAGTACATTCACGCTCCCCTTCCACAAACCGGATCAGTACTGATACATTCGCAGCGATCGAGGCTTATATTGCGGAACAGAAGGCCCGCCCAGATGAAGATCGATACATTTATGTTTCCGAGCGCGAAGGGCGCACCGCAATTTTTGGCATAAAACATGACATCATCAAACACATCCACAAAGTCCGAGCTCTTGATTGCGATACCACATTCAAGCCCGTTGTTGGAAAGACAAATTTATACGAAATCGATGGGTGGATGGCGGGTATTAACAAGGGTATTTCCTCTTTCAAACTGTCCCTGTCTTAATCATTATTCTCATGCGCTTCAGAGGTGACGCTCGGTCGGGTCTGGATGAAGTTACATGATCGCAGGTCCTTCCAGTTTGTCTGGGAAGAGCTCTTGTCGTTAGTGAAGCGTTTAACAAACCAGAGGCTTGGGTTCGTGTCTCTGCATCGGGGCGGGACGCTTCTCGGTGTTAATGCCGACATGGACATCAGGAAACACCTCCTTTCCTAATTAGGCCGAATTGCCCCAAAGCTTGGGGTAATCCGGCCAAATTATCCTTCTTAGTTTCATTAGCTTTCTAGTGACGTTGGAAATAAATTAGGGATAATTTACCCTAATTTTCCATGGATTGTCGGCACATAGCCTGACATTTTTACCATATTATGGGTAGTACGGAGCGGTTTTCTGAATGATTTCCTCAATTGCACAAATAGTTTCATGGTAAAAAATGCAGCACACGGCGACTTTGAATTCAGCAATAGGCTACGATAAACTAGGGAAGGTGATATAAACTATGGGCAACCAGCGAAATAGGATTACCGCTCATTAAGTAATATGTGCATCGAAAAGATTAGCGGCGAGCAAGGCTGCGCCCGCTGAATGATACGTAAATCGAGCATGGGAATGAGAGAAATCTGCTACGGTAAACTAGGGAAGGTGATATAAACTACGAGCAACCAGCGAAATAGGATTACCGCTCATTAAGTAATATGTGCATCGAAAAGATTAGCGGCGAGCACTGCGCCCGCCGAATGATATGTAAATGAAGCACGGGAATGAGAGATGGCCGAAGTTTAGTCAGAGTCAGGCACCTCGACAAGGTTGATAAGGATGGAAGAGCTGCCGGCTGCATTGGAGGTAGAAGAGGTGGTGTCACTGAAGAGATTTGCCATTAATACAGCCCTCAGAAAGAAAGGAAAAGGAATCACGTCACGAGGTTATAAAGAGTGTGGAGGACGCGATGAAGAGCATTCGGCGCCGCTGCCCGTGTATCGGCCAGGGTCCGCATGTGATTACGGTAGATGTCCTCGTAAGCACCTTCGGTGAAGGGAATGTTTTGCTGTGTTCCCGTCGCACGGTACTCTACCAGCGCTCCGTAAACCTAATAGAGATGAGATATGTCACATGGAAATGTTAATGACAAACCGCAGTGGCCGCGAGGCAGACCATTGCATCGGGGAGCTCCAACCTCTTGGGGTGCTTCTCGCTGGTCGACGCGAAGAGGTGGAGATTCTTGGTCTTGAACGGTCCGGTGAACACCGCTTTTTTTAGGACACGGACAATGGCTTCGTGCTGAAAGGGTAATTCCACCTTGAGGCGGCTCTGAAAGCGATTGGAGAATGGGATGAGACTATATTGTATACACTGAGGAACAAGGAACTCACAGTCATCGGATCAACAGGGAAGATATAACGGTGATCTTGGAGAAGGTCGTTGACGATGGTCTTGACCTGAGAAGCAGGCAAGGACGCGAAATTGTAGAGGCCAGGGGCCTCTTGTCCTCCGAAACGCTTGAAATCACCCCGGCAGATGTTGATACGATCCAGGGGCTACATAGTATTAATCCAAATAGTAAATGATGGCATACAATATCAGCCAGCCGAGAAGCAAAGGTAAGGTCGGATTCCAGTCGTTTCTTGATATAGATTGCCTCTGGAGCCTGGACAGCGGAGAGAAGAAAAGAACGCGCAAACCCAGCCCGGGACACGATTGCGGGATATGCGTCTTCGAAGAGCAGGGAGAGTTTGATGAACTTGATACATCCACGGAGCACCACCTTGAGTTCCTCTGTCTGGCCGTTAAGCCCGATATAGTAGAGGTACCTCAGGATCGCTATGCCTCAGAGACGTCTGCTTCCCGTTGTCCATTGCGAATCTCTGCGTGCTGCATTCAATATCACCGCCGTTCTGAGCCAGGACGTCTATACAAGTAAGGGTTGATGAATACAAACTTTCCGCGAGTTGCAATATAAGCCCGATATCCTTCCCTGCTGCAGGGAACATGATACGAGCAGAAATGTGCCAGCTACTCTCGTCATGAGATGCAGCATCGATGGTCCCAGCCGCGATGCGATCAAGCTGGGTCATCAGACCTTTAGACAGCTGTCTGGGGGCGGGCTGCACCGGCCGCACCTCAGGCCGCTATAAATTTTGATATGTTCAGAGGGAAATTATAGTAAAGACGAAGGGGACTCACCTCAAGTTCAGCCTGCTTCTGGCGAACAGTCGAAACCTTCCGGGCCTGGCAAGGAATTTGTTAACGAGATTTCAGAGAAAGATATCACAGGAACATACCTTCTTTGGCACGGGGTTGACGTCCTCAGCGGCTGGATCATACATGACATACAGAGAAGCCGTCGACGAACGGCGGCTGTGATCATCCAGCGGGGCACCATCCAACGAGACGCCGTCCAGCGGGACAGTGGTGAGGCCCCTGGCAATGGCCTCATGCAGTCGCATATCGTCGCCACCGTAGGTTCGCAGAGGACGACATGCAGACTTCCCCTTCCATGGATAAGGTCATTGATAATCATGACCAAGAAAATAACAAACGTACTTTTTTCATTGGCGGTTTACTGTAGCTTTCGACATCATCGTCCGCATCGCTGTCAGGCACACGAAGATCTTGGCCCGAAGACCAGGACGCAACAGAGGAGCGGCGACTGTGGACACTGGCGCGACGTTTGCCAACAGGCTCGGGGTCTGACATATCGATGTCGCTGATATTGATCGCAACGCGCTTGGGTGCATCGGAGAATGTGTCGTCGGACTCGGGCTCGAAATTCTCTTGCCGGGATTTACCCTTGTTACGAGGCTTGTCGATCTGGCATAGCTGCTGAGTTTAGTTTAGGTTGAGAAAGCAAGCGCACCTCGATAGATTCCTTGTCAGACTCGAAGAGGTCTTTAGCAGATCCGTGAACTGGTACCTTGCCCTTGGCGTTCATCTGTCAGAGTAATGAATGACATGGAAGACATGAGATGTGTGAAGAAATTACGTCGATGTCTCTGTCCGAATCGTCCGCCGACTCGGCTTGGGCGACTTGGGCCTTCTTCAACACAACATGAGGCACCTGCGGCAGTCTGAGCAGAGCAAGACACACGAGAAGTATAACTTACCTCAGCGCGGAACTCGTCCTCGTTGGCCGAGACAGACTCCTCATCGTCGGACTGGTCGGTATTGACCTTGTCCGAATTTTCCTCGGATGAGACAGCCCCCTCTTCTGAAGCCGACTCAGCGACCACACGGGCTGGCCCGGCTGGGACAGTCTTCGTGACGGTGGTCTCCTTGGAGGTTTTGGTAGCCTTGGCTGAAAAGGAAATCGATCAGCAGCTCATGAAGGAACAAGAGACTTACCACGACTAAGAACCTTGAGGCCTTTTGTGACTACGGCCTTGACTTTAGTGCGTGCGGACTTCGCTTCATGCGGCACAAGTTTTGTGAAATCAATATGGACTGAATGGCTGAATGGAGAATAGAAAAGAGAAAAACAAACTCACCTGGTTTCTTGGTCTCAGGTGCAGACTCATCGGAGTCCTCGATCGTGGCGGGAACGTACTCTGGAAAAGGATAGATCACACGTCAGGCATGGTTATGTCATCTCGGATTACCAACTTACTTCTTCCCGACGCCTTGGCTTTGGCCGCTGGGACCTCTGGGGCTGCTTCTTCATTAACTGGGCCTATAGGTTACATTTATGAACGCAAACTGTGTAACTAGGTGAACTTACCGCTAGCGGTCTTGGTGCCTCGGGCCTTTTTGACGGTCTCCGATGCTTGCGCTGTTGACAGTGCCCTTTTGCGGGATGCAGACTGGTCTACCTTCCAGACTATGGGTTGTAAATGGTCTGGTGTTATTGCTCTGCATTTGAATTAACATAATAGCTCAAGACGTACTGGCGTTCTTGTTTGCATCCGCCTTGGCTTTGCGACCTACGGCCACTTCTAGAGTCACAAAAAAGTCTCGACGGTGAGTCCGAGATATGAGAAGCGAAAACCTCACTTGATTCTGCGATGAACGCGGCCTGCTCTTGCCGCCCCCGCTCAGCCTTGGCAGCAAGGGTGATTTTACGCTTCTCAGCAGCAGTGAGATTATTGGTTGACATGGTATGTTATGGGTGAGGGCCGGTGGTGGTAACGAGCGGGACTGTGTAAGGAGTAGAGGGGAAGGAAAGGAATGTGCGTGGTGGTAGGAGGAAGAGAGAGAGACAGCGAAAATAAGTAAGGTGCGTGTTTGGCTTTGATCGCGTTTGAGACTTAGTGCTGATTCCACGCCTGGCATGTAATTGTATAGGAATATTAGGCGAGCGACCAGCTGATGATACGATCAGTTTTTTATCGCCTTTCTCTCTCTTTTGTTTCCAAGCCTTACAATAAACCTGTTTTTAAATCCTCACTTTCACCCATGCCGCGCTGTCCTGGATGTGGTACAGAGTGCGCAGGAGGGGAAGGGATTATCCCTTCATCTAAAGCTTACGACAAACGAGAGGTGTTCCGCCATCTTTAGGGCCGCTGAGGGTCATGTAGGGAACGCTCCACCCACACTAGCGGCCCTGAACGCCCCACCCGAGCTCCCGCAGGACCATGGCCTGCCCAGCGGCCATACAGAGTTCTCCGGGGATTTTTTGGGGGATAATTACACTGCCGGAGACTTTCCTGACGACTCGGATGACGAGTTGGACGAGGAAAGCGACAATGATACCGTTGGGGAGGATCACGAAGGCGCAAACCACGCCGATCTTGAGGGTGGCTATGAAGCACCTCGCACATTGCCGGCGTCTATGGGGGACAGGGATCAATACGACCCAATGCCTAGTCCTCATGATGCTGCCGTTTGCGCACCCACCCACACTGCGCGGTTGCATTCAGTTCTGTGCCTGTCTTTCATCGTCTCAAATTCACTACCCAGGATCCCTATACTCCTCATGGTCCGTCTGACTCTGTCGTCGATGCCATTCACATTCAACCACGAAAGTTACTCAAAAATGGGGAAGCCGTACCGGCTCGGTTCGATACAGCCTTGGTTAATGATTCTGCTGGTGGGCTGATTGGTGTTGACGGTGAGCGATAAATTCCTGCACATTTCTCTGTGCTCATACCCGCCCAGGCTATCGGGTTGCTCAAGTTCGCATTGTTTTTTCAATTCCATCTCGTCACCTTTCCAACCTCTTTTCTCCCGGGCTCTCGCCTCCAAAACATCTTGCATATGTTGAATGGTTCTCTCCATTCACACAGCCTGATCCAAACCATCTAATGTACAAGGTTAATCGTTCTTTGAAAGATGGTGACCGTATCGCTAGTGTTATCCCCTTAGCTAACATTCGACGGAGCGTTCATCTTTTACCGAAGTTCGGACCGGCGGCTCCACCACAATGGAAGTCAAGTACAGTCCTCGATGACTGCCCCCATTTCTTCGTCAATTCTATGACGGATAGGCACATATATGCTACTCTATTTTAATACTTGTGTGTCGGTCGGCTTCCGCTACAATAGTATGGATTTCGTGTTAGATGACTACTGAACCACGAATAAATGCAACTGAAATTGACGAACCATCACGGCGGATCTTTTTTGAACACCTTTGCCTCAGAACCACAAAGCAAATCTCTCCAATGCACCTAATATCCCTAACTTACCGCAGATTGGGATAATTTGGCCAAGTTTCCCCAATTCGGCGAGGGGGAACCAAATTTCCCCTAAATTACCAAAGGGAGGTTTTTCCTGATGGAAGCTGCTCCATTGCTCGGCATGGCGGATGCTCTCCTTCCCACCATTGACATTCCATCGGTCGCAGAAAAGGTCAAGGACCCCATCGGAGTATTGACGCGTACTGTTCGTAGCTGTTACTCCCATGTGAAACGGTTCGTTCCCTCGACGCAGTTTGCCTCCTCTGATGTTCATCTCAGCGGATTTCCCGACCTATCCCATCTTCCGCGTGAGGATCAGGATCGCATACACAGCTTTATGTATTTGGAAACGCCCGAGGACGTCGAAGAATTCAAGATGTGGATTCGAACCCTGCCTGATCCTAATGGTGTCCTCATGCGTTCGTTTCGACTCTTTTATTTTTATTTGACGCTGAATATCGACATAGGCTGGTGGGAGCACAAAGAAATGCACGAGTGGCTTCTTCCCGGCATTATCCAATGCCTGTCCGACATGGACCCTGATGCTTGGCACATCATGGAGGCCACGACAAACTTCGGGGAAGCGCAGCACGCGGCGAACAACAAGGAAACAGGAATCGGGATGGGGCTTGTCGAATCCTTCATACAGTACAACTCCACTCTTATCTTTATATGTCGCTCACTAACTGCCTGCAGATACGAAGCTCTCGACACCCGGCGTGCGGCTGAAATCGAAATCATGCTTCAGAGCGGAAACTTACACAATCCTCGCAACGAGGTGTCTCATCGGTATGCAAGTCGCAATGCACGCCGCGTGACCGCTAGCGAGAAGGCCAAACATGCTCGAGCTGAAGACGACGAAGTTCGAGCTGCAGAGCAGGCCGTTGCAGACGCCCAGGCCCACCTCAAGCAGATACGGGCAGAGAAAAAGGTTCGGTTCTCTCTCTCTTCGTTTCCCGCTCTCATATTATGCAGTCTAATTCATCCGGGCGCGTTTCTGCCCCCCGAGCCCGGAAGAGTCAGCCTACCAAAACCAGTGCGATAGACCCTTACGTTGATTTTATTCACGAAAACATTGCTTACACTTGTACAGATGATCGCGCCGCTACCAAAAGTTCTTGTTGCACCGGCTCTACCGCTCAAGGTTCGTCTCATTAGTGCGCAAAAACTTTAATTTGAACTCGCAACTTAGATCCTGCGAATGCATCAACAACTGTTGACAATAGAACTATCCCGGACGAGACAATATCAGGTGCGACTACCAGCCTAAGATATTTACTGAAGACATACCTTGAGCTGAAATTTTGCAGTGTCAACCCTTGCCACTTCCGAACACGCAACAAAACTTGCTCGAAAACGTTCTGGTTCTACTTCGTTGCAGTCGGATGCACCTCCTAAGCGTCTAAAAATCGGGCCTCTAAAGGGGTGGGGAGTCAGGAGAGACGGCGTTAACATTAGTGCGATAGAATATGCTCAGAAGCACTGGAGCGAGTTTCAAGAGGAATACCCTGAACTGTTGACTGCTATTCTACTAGACGACATCTAAGTTACATAGATACTTACTTTACTATCTTCCTATTATCTTTCGATACATATCTTTAAATACCGTAGAACCCGAGTAAAGAACGAAATATCAGCTCGAGTGGAGAGTAGCGTATGATTGGATGCGATCTCTTTGTTCAGCTACAGACTTTATTTGAAACCGAAGATGTGAAAATATTTGCACATGCTGTTGGCGTTAAAAATGAATAGCAAAAGGGATGGCGAGATGGTAGGAAAAATCTCCACGTCAGTTTCTCTGAACTCACGGAAAGGCAAGAATGGCAAACACAAAGCCATTGTCCTATGTATGGGTAGAATTTCCCTTCGTTGCTGGACTAAACTAATAACGCCAAAATCTCCGGGAGTACTACAAAGACAAGAAGTACCTGCCCCTTGACCTCCGGGCCAAGAAGACCCGCGCTATCAGACGGCGTCTTTCTAAGGTGGGCCTTCAAAAATTCTGAACACATCCGCAATTCTCAATAATTTACTCCGAAATTATTGCAGCACGACGCATCGCTGAAGACGCTGAAGCAGAGGAAGAAGGACCAGAACTTCCCGATCCGCAAATATGCGGTCAAGGCATAGGCAGAGTATCATTTACATATACTCTTTGTGTACCATGCCCTATGCCATGATTATGCCATATCGCCCCCGCCTGCATATTTTCTGGGTTAATGCATGAGTTGTGTAGTACGAGAACATCTGACTGAAACATAAATGCGACATACGCATTGCTCTGTGTATTCTTTACTCAAACCTTCTCCAATAATGTTCCTAGAGTCATAACTCAAGTTGCAAGTGAGCGCAAGGTGCTTGACATTCTTTCTAACCCAGACAACTTGGAAATTGTCTCTTAAGAGAACGTGTGCGATTTCCAGATTCCAAAGCAAAAAAAAATGGTAAGTAACTGTTGATTGTCCGTGTGCGCTGATCCCGAATCGAATGAACTTGTGTTACCACGCCTGCGACTAGGGATGCACGCCATTCCCGTCGCGTTCTACGGGGTCCGTGCGATGGGTAGCCGACCCGTTCCGTCAGGGCCTTCAGAAAAGTTTCGACGGGACGGTTTTGATGGGTGACGGCCAACAGATTTTTTGCGCTGGTGTGGTCTACGTCGTACAAAGAGCGAGCAAACGTTCGGGGATCATTACGGCTATTATGTTTTAGTGAATCCTCTTTCGGAGCAACAGCGCGCCTTGCCTCTTCCCCTTTGCATTTTACGCGCCAGCACGTTCCCGTCAAATACTTGACCCATCAAAAGCCCTGAGATTTCAACATCAACTGCTGAGTCGTTCAACCAATCTGGCTGAGCTCTCAACCTATTAAGACACCAGTTAAGCGGGCAAAATTACGACGCATCGATGAGACGATGCCGGCCTCATTCCCAGCACGTTCAGTTGGCCTTGCCCCACCTATACAGTGTCCCGATTTCCCGCATTCTCTGTACCGGCGAGCATATTTTGCTATTTTTTTCTGAGCGGAACTGAAACCGCGAGTATTAAAAATCACTGTTTTTATCTCGCGCAAAATGACTCCAACCAATGTTTCAGTGAAATTTGGGCCCATCTCTTTGTAAAGTACATTCGTGAGTTGAAATTAGAACTGGAATATCGACGACCCATATTGTGTATTTGGGCTTATTAGAACGCAAATATAAGCGCACAGGTTAACCGGCGATTGCGTCCCCCATCTACGGCCGTCCTGTTGTCCGTCCCGTTCCGTAGGGAATTTCTGAACTTACACGACGGACTGTTGGGCAACGGCCCGAGCCCGTTGCTCACCCATCGAAACGACCGTCACGCGCACAGCATGCAGTCCTACCCGCGACTGACCGTGCACTCTGGACGCAGTCATGTGGTGATCGTCAGTAGCCGAAGTAACAAGCTTTCACAGCGTATGGAGGAAGTGACGAAGTTTCCCTAGATTCAGCCGAAGTGACGAACTTTCGCAGGAAGCCATCAAACTCACTCACTTTCGCGAAGCTAAGCGAAGTTAAGCGAAGTAACGAAGTGACGAAGATTGCGCAGACTCCGATCTTGGGCATGCATGAATGTCTTACCTTCTTGAATTATTCCAATGCGATCTAGTACTGGGGCATGATTATACAGCAAACTGGACCGTTAGATCAGATTGGCGCTGCTGCAATCAGGCCGCATTTCAATCAATCTTGTGCACACTTTTAGTATTGCCTGTTAAATGTCTGCAGTCGCAAACTGATCACTGAACTGGAGTCTGTGTCATTCTTCGTATTCCTTACCTTTCTGGCGTGCGCGGCATCGGTGGTTGCACCCGCTGACCCAGTGAAAAGGGGTTCCCGACAACTACCCCGGATGGCTTCCCCACAAAAGGATTAAGGTTTGGACTCCATGTAGACCTGTAGGCAACAGAAACCTCCTTCCTTCGTTAGAAACAGAAGAAAAATCATGAGTTGAACACACAAACAGTAGATTCAACGACAGGGTCACCCGCGATCTGCGATGCCAACTATCCGTCCCTATGTATCTTTACGGAAGCGGTTACCTTCCAGAGATGTTTCAACATGAAACTAAGTGTCCTAGACCTAATCTCGCGAGTCGTCAGCATTTCCCTTTGAAAATGAGCTGATAGTGCCACTCCAGTAGAACATTGGAATAGATTTTTGCCCATCTATCGGAGTGTATTAGTCTCTAATTTACCGCGCCACTGATGTATGGAGGGTGGAGTTATTAAGTAATCTTCGGAGTTTGAAATTGGCTCTACCTTTTTAACACCTCTACTGGCCTCCAATAACCAGAGCTTCGAGGCAAAAGTGTTCCAAATGCCGTTTAAATGGCATCTGGATGGTTAGATTATTTTTTATCTGACCTTTTTTGCAGCTAGAATGGCCCGTCAGCACCGTAAGCAGCCAGCCCTTCAAAATTTGGCATCGTGAGTGGTTACTTTTCTTGCCGAGTCCTGGCTGGAAGAGTCAATCAAGCCAGGCTAATGAACGTTAGCATGCTTCTAAACTCACGAAAAACGCGTTATGAAATGCAATTTGAGAGTCGAGAAATTTGGGATTATATAACATGGGCGACCTCCAATCACAACTGATCGGGAGCTGACAGACTACGACATTCTCTTGACCGCACCACAATCTGGTCAATTCCGAGCTATTCGCTACGACACCCTTATCCGCCAGGCGCTCTGTTTACGTCCCGACCTCGCCATACTCAACTTGTGGACACCGGCCCATATCGGGACGATTGGGAACGAGCTTGCGGACGCAGCCGCGAAGGAGGCCACAAATCTCGCCCCGGACCCAACCAACTTTGTATCACTTACCTCGACACGTCGCTTCATCCACCTTCAGATCCCAAATCAATGGGACCGCGCTTGGAAATATGCGAAGACAGGCAGCGAACTAAGGCGCATCGACAAGTCTCCTCCGTCCCTAAACCCCATCCCGCTTTACACCATCGCTCGTAAAAACTGCTCTATCATCTCCCAGCTTCGGACCGGCCCCTCCCACTTGAACGCCTCCCACTTCAAGTCCGGCTTCATCAGCTCCCCTGCCTGCAACACTTGTGGCGCGGCGTACGAGACGCGAGCGCACTTCCTTCTGGAGTGCCAGGCCTGGGAACCGCTCCGCAGGAACCTACTCTCGGCGGCAAAGGAGGCTGGCCTGTTCTGCCCCCTACATGTCTCACCGCTGCTCTGCGAACCGAAAGTCCTCAGGGCGGTCTCCAATTTCGTCGAAGCAACTGGCCGCTTCTCGTGAGTCGATCTTCCTCAACAACGCACCTTTGTTGCTCCGTGTTTCACCCCTTTCTTTTTCTTTTCTTTCTCCTCTCTCCCTCTCGAACGTGCGCTTTGAGGGCTACTGCTTTGCATGGCAGTACGAGTCCGCCTCGTTTTAATACCCCAGCTCCTCAAGTTACAACCTAACATCAAGCACAGCCTTCTACAGGGGTAATAACTGATTATGGCAGCCCATTGGGCATCTATGTATGTACAAACCATTATCGGCTGCGTTAAAAACACTTTAGGTATATACTCCGCAGGCTGCCTTATCAAGACATGCTCCGAAGGGTGGCGCGAGACCACTTCGGGCTATCTTGCACCGTGCGTTCATCACCCTCCGTCTTCAGACTTCTCCTCATCTATTCTATTCATTACTTTATTCCATTTATTCGTGGATCCCCCTTCTTCCCGCCTCCTTCTTCTCAAATGCATCGTGTCGGCTTTGTATTCACTTGATGACGCAGAAGATGAGCCCTACTCTCGGTCTACGTCATGCATCGTCAGTACGCTCCTCCTACCGACATATAGACCAACATATGTACTCGGTGCATGATTTTTCTCCCAACCGTGCATCCACTCCACGTATATCCCATAATATAATAAAATAGGGTACATACCTTCCAATGACTTCACACGCTCATGCCCCAAACGACGCAACGTGCCACACCGGCACAGGCGACATCTGATGCTGAGATGGGAAGACAACCCAGTGAATACATAGTTAGTCCATTGGCAACAAAAATTGGGAAAAGATGAACAATGGCAAATGGGGGGGAAAGCAAAAGCAACATGAAAGGGGGAACAAGCACCAGACAAGGGGAACAAGTAACAGGCGATAAGGAACAGACAACGAGTTCTGCAAAAATTAATGGTCGCCCTTGGACACGCAATAAATTAACAACGACTCGTAAGCATAGCACGGTGAATTGATTCACAGATGGCAACCATAGAGATAATTCCAATGTCACATGGAATGATCTCACTGTTAAGATAGGTCGCATCCATGCGCATCAAGCCCACACAGCCACTGATGGCTAAGTGGTCGCCGCACAAAAAATGTAATAAGAACACAACAAATGCGAAATTAAAAATTCTTTTCTGCGAGTCTCTTTGAATGTAGTCTGGGATTGCCCTCCCAAATTTCCAGACCAATCGGCATAATATTGAAAGAGGAGAGCGATTTTTGGTGCCAAACTGCACTATCAAATCGGTGCAGTGAATCAGACTGTCAGAATTTGTTTTATGACTGCCCTGAACACCGTGGGCTCTAGCGGCCGTTCGGAGTTGCGATTTTGTGAGACCAGGCGCTAGGATTTGGAGAGGGATCCTTGCGCAGAGCTTCAAGGGATCGCTTAACACCTCTTCTGGGAGCGAGGACCGTATGCAATGAGTGTCAAGGATCAATCAATCGCCCATGCCTACTGTCCTTGTTTGGTCAATTAAGTACGGGTTTACATATGCCGGCGTATATTTTTTGGTTCGTCCTCCACCTCTGTGACGCACTCCATGGTGTTGTATCTGTTCAACAGAATGCACGACGCCATATTCAGCCACAATCAGCGCTGACACCTACAGGAATATTGTCAGACAAATCCTAGTGTCGATCCAAAGGTCCAGGAAGATAGCACACCGTTTTTCAGCAGCATAGAAATCCAATTCAGAAGAGAGCCATACTCTCCAGTCATGCCTTCGCATCATGAATCTTTACATAGAGCGCCTTAGACGCTTACATATTTCCAGTGGAGGACACCTGTTCGACAAACAGTATACCGAAAGCAGGAAGGCTTGAAAAGAGCAAGACATACGCCAAAAGAGATGCGAAGAGCATGATGTGGGAGTAGTGTAAAGATTTTCTATTCTCTCGTGATATTGGCAAACACCATCTTTCGGAGGTTCCACGCCTATCTCAAGACATTTTTCCGGCAGAGAGCATTCCTGTAGTTTGCTACCGCCGGACATCTCGCTTTTCAAGCTTGATATAAGCCATAGAGTCAAAAGGAAGCCAAGGACCAGTCGGTGGAATTTCATTGTCAGTGAGGATGGGTGTGAGATTGAACAAAGAGCGGGAAGAAATTCAGCGGAGTGTATTATATTGTGTTTCAAGCCTTGAGAATTGAAATGGAGTGAAACACGCGGCTAAACCTCGGCGGCGTGGTAAAATTGGCCCCGGATGATCGGAGCTCAGACTCACATGCTGAATATCGGCCGAGAAGATTACATTGTGTTTCATAACTTGATGATTTCAAATGGCGTGAGAGACGCGGCAAAACCTTGGCGCCGAGTGAAATAAATATGCTCAGGATCATTGGAGCTATTATCAATCAGATGCAAGTTCGTTGACCTCTGGGTGTTTATGGAATTCAAGCCAGGTGAATACACGGTTAAGGTTCCAGAATCTGGACGAGAATTCCACCACAAGTTCACAGCTCAATATCCCTCGGAAGACTCAACAATTCTATAGCCGTTGTACGCCATCGAACATCTGGATTTTTAAAGTTAGTACAAGACCAGCCGCCGCTTCGCTCCGGCAATAAGAAGGATGGCAAAAACACATTAAGAAAATGATCTATTGTCGACATGAACCGTTCTTTTAAGGTTTTGCTCATTCGGCTGTGCTGTATCCCCATGTAAGCCTTCTCGTTTTGGTTTTCCTCTGCTCTTACTGTTTGATTAACCCCTTTCTTCTATGGTGCTCTCCGCTTTTCAACACTGCCTTTTCATTTGCCATCAAACAGCTGATCTGCAAGCAGCTTTTTATTGACAGGATGCAGTGGATCGTAGAGTCCGCATCATCTTCGTCACTTCGTTACTTCGCTTAGCTTCGCTTAACGTTGCGAAAGTTCGTGAGTTTGATCGCTTTCCATGAAATTTCGTGACTTCAGCTGGATTTAGTGAAACTTCGTCACTTCCTCTGCACACCGTGAAAGTTTGTTACTTAGGCCGCCGACAAATACCACATGACCGCATTCATTCACGTGAACGGTCAGTTGCAGGCGTAGCGCGCACTGTAAGTATTAGATTCGGGATCTGCGCGCGTGGCACAATTAAAGCACGGACACATGCCCAATGTACGGCACATCAGCAGCGAATGTGCGGCACCTTCGCGCACACTTTGCCGGGGTGCACAAACCCCGGCAACTCCCGAGACTGGGTAATATTGTCTTAAGAGGTATTTCGTAGTGTACGATGACTGTAAAATTTTGATTTGAGACTTCAAGTCAACTACTGTGATTAATACCCATAATGTAAAGAATTTACGACCAGATGACGGCGTCACAGACTTCTGATGAGGATAGGGGGTTGTTCAATTCGGACGCAAAATCGGAATCGGAGCTGCTGATAGGTTGCACAGCTGAAAGGATACAACACCCTTTCAGGGTTTTTTAATCAAGCCCTAGTCTCTAGGAGTGAGCTCTTCAGAAATTCTTGCCTGTTACATAGCGGGCCCTGGAGCAAGACAGTTGTAGGCTAAGCATGGTATAGGGAACAGAACACAGATATTTGGGCATTTTGGGTCACAAAGCCTGTGGCTGAACAAAGAGATCACATCCAGTCATATCGCACTCTTAACTCAAGCTGAGACGTTGTTGCTTAATCTGTATCTACTGTACTTAGAGATATGGTTCAGAAGATAATAACAAGATAGGGAAATAACTATTCAACTTGGATGTCATCTGGTAGAATGGCAGTCAGCATTTCGGGGTATTCCTCTTGAAACTCGCTCCAGTGCTTTCAACCATATACCATTGCACTCATGTTGCTATCCCTCTCAACCCCCCACCCCTTCAGAGGTCCAAGCTTTAGACACTTAGGAGGTGCATCCAACTGCAACGACGTTGATCTAAGAATGTTTTCGAACAGACCTCGTTGCCTGTTCGGAGGTGGTGAGAATCGACGCTGCGAAATTTTCAGTTCATGGTACGTCTTCAGTAAATATCATAGGCTAATAGTCGCACCTGATATTGTTTGGTCTGGGACAGTCCTATTCTCAATGAATGCCGATGCATTCAGGGGAACTAAGTAACGAGTGCAAGTTAAATTTTTTTGCGCACTAACAAAACAAAGCCTTGAGCGATAGAGCATCCATCAATCACTTCCAGGAAACCATACGTTATCCGAGAGTGCAGTGTAATCCAGAAAGAGCGGGCATGCGACGGCGATGCGCCAGCAGCAGGGTGTGGATGGTGGGTGGTAACAAAGAACGGAATTTGTTTGTGCCGTTCCATAATTCCGGTGGATAAACAATACACTTACCGCGCGCGTGCCCGGAAGTGACGAGCTTTCACCTAAATTTAGCCGAGGTGACGAGCTTTCTCAGTTATTTGTTGAAATGACGAACTTTCGCAGTTTTCCATCAAAGTGATGAACTTTCACAATCCTAAACAAAGTAACGAAGTGACGAAGATGGGTACTACTCCGGATCATAGTCGCTGCTGCCCACGGCACAGTATGATCCTAATCATGCAGCCGAGAGGCCGCGTATTCCCCTGGCCCGAGTTTCTTCACATATAAGAACAGCGTAAACGGTCGACCGCCGCCCGCTTACCTGCCTTCGATTTATCCAATTTTTGGTCTGATTTCAGGACCCTTTCTACCGATGTGACTGGAATACACCTCTACTTGGGCTCAAATCCAAACTGTTACTTCAATGCTGCTCATCTCCATGCTGGGTTGCAAGAGATCGTCATCAAAACACGGGATTCTTCCCTGATGTGTTTCTCCGGCTTCATCTTTCATTGGGCTTATCGCAGGCAACAAATTCTAAGTTACCTCAAGCTGTTAACCGCAAGATTATGCCCTCTCTGCCCTTCTGGACTCTGCTTCATCTGCTGTGCTTGCTCATTTTCCCTGTTTCCCGTCTCGACACATGGTTTCCCAGCTCACCTACAGTCCCGGTAAGCCAATCCTTGCCTAAATCCTATCGACTCAACCCCCCAAACACTCAATACCTGTAATTTTTCCATTCCAATTGAATGAAGGTTTCTTTTCTTATTTCCTGTGGTTAAATCTATGGCCACACGGACTTAAATTAGTACTATTGTTCTGTATAGTAGGAGAAATTATGACCATGTTCCTCTTGCGCTTTTTAATACCGGAGCGAAGCGGAGGTCTGTCTTGTACACTATAATTAGAAATGAAGAAAAGACGGTGTGGATAGCCGAAGTTGCTCATCCCAGCGGCAAACGACATGGGGAATCAAAAAAATCAAATCATAGGAGGTTTCAGAGATATAAAAAGGAAAACAGCAGGAGAGGAGCAGTTACTCACTGCTGATCAACCAAGAACAATCGGACCTAGGCACTCAAGAGGCAAAAAGAATTAATCGCCAGGACAGGTAATCGAGGACGACTTCAGCGCTGCATGTTTCATCTTGCATTTGATTCATCTGGTCAGCTGCACCAGCCAGCAACGGCGGAAGGATTCAAGACATGATGGGGTGGACCTTATCCATAACTTGCTGCCAGCCAGCAATGGAAACGCGAGAAAACCACAAATCTTGACATAAATGAAAGCCGGCAAGATGGGGTTGCAGGGCGGAGGGATTGGAAGCAACATAGCGTGGGATTGAAGAACTGAGCCGAAGAGCAATCAGAGGGCAAGCAGGAGCGGACAAGACACAGCGAGCGTGAGGTTCAGCATTGAGAGCACAGTCCCAGCTGCAACGAATTTCCAGGATTGAAGTAGTAGTTTTAATTCGAACCCAAGTAGAGGATAATCCACTGCAGCAGCGGTTCCAGAGATCGGACCAAAAATGAAAACAAATTCGAGGAGCAAAGTGGGTGAAGGGTTCCATTCACGCCGTTTTTATATGTGAAGAATTTGCCGGGGGGATACGTGGCCGCCCGGCCTGATGAATGGAGTCATGGTGCGCAATGAAAACAATGGCTGCGATCGACTGCGTCCTGTCAAGAAACAGTTGCACGAGGGTCAGCTGTTTGATGGCAAGTAAAAAGCAGTGTTGAAAAGCAGAGAGTGAGTCCAGGACAGAAGGGGTTAATCGAAGAGCAGGGCAGAGGGAAAAAAAGGAGAAAGTTTATATGGGGATACAGCACAGCTGAATGAGCAAAATCTTAAAGAACGGTTAATTAATAAATGATAGTGGTTGACTGAGCGGGCTTACAGTCTGGATCGTGCGAAGGAGTTACGATCAATCCACCCCCTGTCGAGCCCAATCCGCTCAGGCAACCTTCTCCTCCAAAAGACCACGAAATAGCCATGTTCCCAGGATGAACCGACGGTGCGGGGTCGTGGATTCCACGCGGAAGCACCGGGAAGCGGACCACAGTACATCCGGAATCCAAAGAAATCCGCAAAGTAGCGGGACAACTCTCGTCGTGTCCGCATTTGTGAGTGGCACGGTATTCCAAGTCGAAGGTGAAACCTCGGTCCCGGTACTTCCGAAGAACGGCGAGAGCTCGTCGTTTATCGGAAAGTGAATCCAACTTCAGATGCTTTCGGTTCAGGACTGAGATGCCCTGGAGTGTCAGCTTCAGATTCGCAAACCAAGCTCCTTGAGCCATTACGCACAGGTCGAATGGAACTGAGATGGCGGTCCATACACATTTCGATAAATTGCGGGCAACAACGAATGGGAGCCTTTGAACCGTAGAGAGATATCTGAATATTCGGATCAGGACTTGTCCATATGAAGGGTTTCGTCGAGTTAATTACCGCAGAATATTCCCGTGTCCTCAGGTGATACGGACGGTTTGGCCAGAAGCAAGTCTGCACGCGAATGGCACGGTCTGCAGGTATATTCCTGGCGTAGCTTGCTTGCATCAGAGCTTCAAAACACTCCTCCATGTACTTGAACGACGGGCATGAGCTATAATCGTTGCCAATACACCTATTGATCTGTTTCCGATGTTATTTCTTTTTTCGTGTGGGATGTGGAAAGGTGAGCGAGACGTACTTGCTGTTGAACTTCCAGATCTAGATGAAAGGCCTGCAAATCTATATCGCAAAGAGCTGATACGGGCATGATGTTCAGGAAGAAAGCCAGCGGTCGAAGCAGTTGTTCGACAGATGTGTTGCCCAAGTGCGCGATATCAGACGCAGGAGTACCGGAGCTATATTATTGAGATATGATAATTTCATAACAGAAAAAAGTGTACCTTTCATCACGCCTTTTCACGAGTTCTTTGGGCTCAATATTAAGCATGTCCCCATGTTCGCGGGCCATTCCGAACTGTAAACCGGTTAGTCGGGTGGCAGCAGAAGATACTACAGGGAAACATACTTCAAGTACCCAGATCAACCCTGCGACAATAGCCTGCAGATTTTTGAATACTTTCGATACCAGAGTGCGAGCTTGGATTCCCAAGAAGCAGAGCACAGGGCCTAGAGATTCAAGTGAAGTTCTTGAGACAGATGCAACAACGTTGCGTAAGATAGTGTCAGCGGCGGCGTTCACAGTGCTATGCAGCGTCTCGAGGTGATCTGGCCATTTCGAAAGATCACGCAGGAACTGTCAAAGTTGACATCAGTAAGTCTTCCACAAAGCGTTGAGGTCGTAAGAAAGGACAACCTTATGCGCTTGAGCAGACTTCCCAAACACTTGCTGATCCATGGGTACAGCGACATGATTCACAAGATCGTAATTGTGGCATGAAAGAATTAAGTCTAAGACTTGGAAATGAAGGAGATATCCCCATGCACGGCCATGACCAATGCTGTACTGAGATATAACTGCGGAGGCAGATGAAGGAGAGCAGGTATCCAGCCCCAAGGCAAGCCTGCAATCCATGATTTCTGGCATATAATGTTGGCAGAAGTATCCGGGGCAGCGTGCGCAGTGGCAACAAAGTGGTTAAAGACAAAGAAGTGAGTGGATCACATGATTTTATCTACGGTCCGATCTACCGTCTGCTCTGATCTCGACTCCATCTCCAACACATCCCCTGAGTCGAGACACCCCTTGAGTCAAAGAAATCTTCACATACTGAATTCCTCCTCTTCCTCCTCAACAAGTGACATTCCTTCAAATGCTGACTGAATGTCATTCGTGGTGACCTTTTTCTTTTTCTTCTTCTTGTTCTTCCTTTTAGTGGGAGTGGCAGATGGGCTGGAAACAGATGCAGTGGTGGTAATCGCAGGGGAAGATAGGGAATGATGAGCATGAGCATTATGTTCCTCGGTGATTACATTGGCAGCGAATAAAGCAGGAGGCGGGTAGGGGCTTAACCGCAACAGTGGTGAGCCAGGCCTCACGAGCAATAGGAGCCATGGTGTCAATCTTGAGCTCGGTAGGGAGATCAAGGATGGCAGACAGAACATGCTCAGTTGCAACATCAGCAGTGTGTGAGTCATCAGACTCCTCGGCTAGCTGTGCACGCTGTTCACGATTGCGAAGAATGCGACAGCAGACATCATCAGGCATGACCGAGACACAGAACTGGGCAAAATGACCAGGGAGACCGCATCTGTAGCAGACATCCGTGCGGTTCTTGGTGTTAGTCCAATCGAATTCCTTGCCAGCAGTAGAGTGTGAGTGTCCAGATGGAGTGCGTGAAGCACGAGGATGACGAGCAAGATGAGCTTCAGCATCTTCACCCCCGTGATTCGGATAGAATAGTGGCATGGCTGCTCATGCAGCCTTGATAACTGAATCAGAACGCTGAAGGTCAGCGCGCTGCCATGCATTAATTGCATTGATCATGGATGATACATCACGCTGAGGAGATTCGGCCTGCAGGACAGTGATGATAGGGGCATAGGCAGACGAAAGACCACTCAGGATCTTGTCCTGAACCATGTGTGTGGGGAGGGAGGCGGCTATGGTAGTGAGACGATGTTTGGCAGTGATGATGGCCTGGAGAAATTTATCTGCAGGCTGGTGGAGGTCGTGGGAGATGGTGTGGAACTGGGACATAAGGATGGAGCGGGTAGCAGGGTCAGCCGTGGTGTAGAACGACTCAAGTGTTACCCACAGTAAACGTCCATTTATCCCAATGCCAGCATTATTAACCTTGTCCTTCACAGCCTGGCTCAGCATGAGGAACAAGATACCATGGGCCTTGGAATTATTCTGAGCCCAAGCACGCATTTGCACCGCACCATTTGGAACAGGGACTGATGGGTCAACGGCATCCCAAAGACCGTCAACCAACAACAAAGACGAAGCGTCAGGCTTCCAAGTCCAATAGTTCTCTGCTCCTTCAAGTTTCGTAATGTCCGATGGCTTAACCATGGCAAAGACAAATCTGAGATGCTGAAAAGAATAGACAAAGAGAGTGGCGCAAAAAACTGGGTGCTGATCGTGACAGCGAGCAATTAACAGTAGAGTCCTAGATAGATTGCCAAGAAGTAGTAAGCTAGAAGCCCATGACCTGTTGGAAGAAGTATCCGAGGCAGCGTGCGCAGTGGCAACAAAGTGGTTAAAGACAAAGAAGTGAGTGGATCACATGATTGTATCTATGGTCCGATCTACGGTCCGCTCTGATCTCGACTCCATCTCCAACATATAACCATCTGCAGGCACACCAATGATGTCCAGTTCCTTTAGTGCATTAAGGAAAGGCCCATGGATGGAACCAAGTGTATCTGGATGTATGGCACACCAGGAGTGATCTATCAGAGGTTTGGATTTCCATCTGTTGCCCAGAAAAAGGGGAGTGTCAGTGAGTTTGGGCTCGGGCATGGTGATGGTGGAAGTTAGGGTTAAGCCATGTGGCGGTGACTAGGCTCTCATCATAGGTTACCAAATATGTCCAAACAACACCAAGTTTGGGCGTGCGGTCCTGCCACCTGATTTTACTCTATGATGTACTAGCAGCCCATACAGTCAACTTTGAAGTTTGATTGCCCACAAAAATCTATTGAAGCCGAGCTAAAGACCAAATTCACGGAGACCAACTGAGAGCCACTACCTGTAAGTTCGGCCATGCAATCTTGCCACTGTCATGTATTTTATTTCTTCAACAACACCTGGTATGAGAAGAGCCCTTTGCAAATGCTAGCAGCTTGAATAGTTGGCCCCAGTGCCTCATGAAAATTTACTAGAGCAGTGTTCACCATTGTGAGGACAAACCCCATGTGAATTGAATAAATAAAAATTGAACCACTAGAGTAAGAACATGATGGAAGGGTATATTAGTACTGGAGACATCAGCAGTTAATGAGGAAGTGAGGCCAGTGATGAGGACGTTGAGGAGAAAAGTGACAACAAATTCAAGGTTCCCCTAGAACAACACTTGATGTTGAATCCAATGGTCTCCTTGTCAGTGTTCCTCTTCTTCCACTGTGAGACTGTATATGCCACAACTGTACAAGAATTGTTAGGTATCTCGCCGTCGTTGTCTTCATAGTGAGGGAGAATGTTGTTGAGATCATCAATATCCTCTGAAACATTAACTGTGACGGTGCGGCCATCATAAAGTGGTACTAGACAAGCATTAGAGGTAATTCAAATAATGTAGGAGAGCATGCACTCTCATCGTTGCAGGACAAAGAGTCCAAATAGGAAGTATAGTTTGACTTCCTGTACGAGCTGGAACTGCTCTGGATCCCATCACCATAGTTCACTTTGCCATTCCCTGATACAATGTAACAAGTGAAGGCCAGGAAAGAAATATGTGCATACAACTGAAACGTACCGAGCTTGTCAGCCGTTGTTGATTTAGTACCAAAAGTGAGGGCATCTGCATTAAGCTGAGCATGAAGCCGGTTATGGTTGAAAACCATTCCACACAACCCCACAACTCTGTTGAACTCCTGAGTCATGTGGACTCCGGTGATGTACTTGAGCATCGGAGCGCTAGAAGCCTGGGAATTGAAGATGGTGCTGACGGTCTGCAAGGAGGACTTGATGGTGTTGACAACTGAAATACACACAGCTGTCCTGCCCCTGATGCTCATAGTCCATCTGGAATTGAATTCTGTCAGTGTACAGGATCGGATTAGTGTTGGGAAAGCACCTCTTTTGATCATTCTGATAGAGCTGGCAAATAGCTTCCATTTCCAGCGGATTCACGCGAGCCAAATTGACGTAGTGACCCTTGCGAAAGAAACTAAGGAAGGACCATGCATTGCTAAAACGCATTAAAAGCCACACTAAAAAACAATTGTACAGGAACTCACTCGATTGACATACCGGGATTGTCGAAAGCGAACTGGCTGAACTTGTACATCCCTCGACCCTTGTTTGTCCCCCAGGAAATGAAGATTGCGCGACTGCTCCACCATCATCATGGAAAATATACAAGGAATGCCATAATTACAATAGCTTTGGTAGTCCAGATTTGTAAACAGGCTTCAACATATCATCCTGAAGCGCCGAGTCCATAACCTGCCAGGTCTTTGGGCTCGATCTGAAAGACACCGGTCAGCCTCACCGAGACGAGCCATGTACTGGGTTACTTGGCTCGTTTAACATTCGCGGTTTCAAGAGGTTTGGACGAAGTCCTAGGCTTCTTCATAGGCGATTGAGTGTTGTTCTTTTTCAAAGAAGGCCGCAACCGGGGGAGCAAGGGACGCAGGGGTTGCGGGTTGGAACCCGAGCTGGAGATAGGTAAGCGTTAGAATTTCACTATGAAAGGGTGCACTTACCTTTTTGCGCTTTGGCCCTTCCGTGTTGAGGGAAGACCCAGATTCCTTTCATCTTCGCTCATCCTACGAAGGAATTAGGCAGGAAAGGGTTCGGAATACGGAATACCCACACAGGCCCGCTTATTTGTCCGCAATGTTAACCGAAAGCGGGTCAGCCAAATCGATGAATATAATTACAAGCAGGCAAATGCGTAAAACATACTTCAGGCGGGGTCCTGAGACCGGCGATTGGATTTTGACCGATTTCCTGAAGTCTGGTCAGTTCAACGTGTTATAAAACGGGGCAAAATCGAACTTTTTTGCTTTTCCTTTGGAGATAGTGGAAGGAGTCGACAGGCGAGAGTTCCTGGAAGGAGTATTGAGGGACAACTTAACGTCACGCCAGAGAACTCACTTTGCCTCCATGGATCAACATTCCATTCAAAAACGACAACACCCCAGCTCGGCGTTATGGCAGATCCCGGAAAGGAAAGCACGCAATGAAGCGGTGCAAGGTTGTGCATGGGAGGCACCTGACTGCAACTGGTCTCCTTGTCATGGGATGTTAGCATGCAAGGTTGTAGAAGGATCAATGCATTGCGATCAATACTTGGAATTCCTCGAACATCAAGTTGTGAGTTTTCTTTTTCCCCTTAGCTGTTTGTGACCTGTGCATTGGCTCGTCTCAACCATTTCGCTTTAACTCCCTCTCTGCTCACATTATCCTGGCCCCCTTAGTGTTCTTCTGATGGACAACATTCACATTCATCACGGTGAGGAGATACTCGAACTCTGTCATCAATTTGGTGTGTCTGCTTACCCTTTGTGAGACCAAGCTTATATTTTCCCAGGTGTTTGCATTCTATATCTAACTCCCTACTCCCCAGATTTGAATCCAATTGAAGAAGCTTTTTCCAAGATCAAAGCCTGGATTCATCGCAACAATGATCCATTTTCCTGCAGCCCTGACAGCAATGAACACACTATGATATGATGGAGGCCATGAATGTCATCACTGAGTTGAACACAATTGGTTATTTTATTCATGCAGGGTACTTCTAGTTTAAAATTACAAACTTTTGTACATTTCTATGCAAACAAAACATTACAGTTGAATTCTACACAATTGGTACAGTCCATTTGGCAATTGCGCCCTGCAGTTCCGCCACCTCCCCAGCCATAAACACCATTTGTCGAGCTGATGAAGTGCACTGTAGCAAAAAGAATCGGTTTTCTTGAACTTGAACTGCTTGAATCGAGCGCAGATCTCGGTGTCCAAATCATATTGAGCACAGAAGACTTTGATGGAAAGGCTCGGGCCAGGGTATGAGCATGGGCACATCAGGAGGTGCAGGTGTGGCTCTGGGTACCGGCGTGGCAGCAGGATTTGGAGCAGCAGGTCACCCAAATAAGCCAAGAAGCTCGAGAGGGAAGTTGATGTTAATTTGAGAGTTGGCAGCAGCGGCCTTCTGCTGATCGAGCTCAAGACGGCACTGAAGAAGAAGGGGAGAGCGCAGCCAGTGCTCGGGAATCGAGCTCGCCGCCCTCAAACTCTCACAGTGCACATGGCATAGCGGAAAATGCTCCAGCTCATCAGGATGAACGAAACAATATTCACTCCCGCACCAACCGCCTGGGCACTTCCATCTTTCCCATATTGCAGCAATCTTGTCGTTGAGAGCAACATTCCAAGGAAGTATGTCACGAGTGTTGGGGACCTTATGACTGTGAAGATGCCGTAGATTCACAAGTGATGAAGCGGCCAAATTTAAGCCCGGATTGGAGGGCACAATGCTCTGATCAAACGGCACAGCCTTCAAATCTCGCTGTTTTAAAACTCTTATATCTTCATCAAATCTGCATGAATTTCATAGCTTCTGCAGAGAGAACCATAGAAAAACTGCCTCTTTACAACACGACACCTCTGAATTTTTTATTTTCTGTCTACTTCATGAGGAATGATCTATAGTTTCTGCCAATTCATCCACATGGTGCATATGAAAAGAAGTCAAGAAATCTGCCACAGTAATTTATGGAGACAGCATGTCTCCACCAGTTTCTCTGCTAAAGCCGGAAATTTCGTAAAGTTTTGACAAAGTTATAAGGATTTTATGCCTGATCAAAAATGATCCGAGAACCATAATTTTTGCCGCCATCCCAGACATTAAAATTAGCTTCAGATGTGGCCAAGGGGTTTTACCAATTATTTTGGACAGCTTCCCGGCGTAAACTCCCAGTTTTCACCTCACAAGAATCAAAATTTTGTAAAATTGGTAAAATCCTAATAACTTTTCCATTTCTGACCAAATCTCTCTTATTCCACTGTGAAAGTTATTGGTAAATAGGTCCTCCACAAAAGTACTTCGCTGGGTTTTTGAGTTTGTCCCAAGGGGCGATCTGGCATGTGTCGGCGCAGACCCCCCTGCAGTATGTTGTTATTTGGCGCGAAGTTTGATGCACCAATATGATCACGTGTATCTCGGCACGACATGTTTTGCATTCATTGAACGTTCACAAGATGTAGGCGCCCCCATGTCTTCGCCACGGGTGGTCAGACACAGTGGATTCCGAGCCTTTTGGCACCGCACTGCCGCTCGCTAACACTCGCAGTGCGTGGCGCCTTGGGGTCCACCTGTACACTGCGAATTCCAAGGTGTGGGACCCGGCAGCAACATCTCGACAGCCAGCCCCAACATCTTGACAATGTCACGTGAAGTCTCAGGTGACCTTCTGTCAATCAAAAATCCGTTGTGCCTTCATGTATAGGTTCATATCTACTTCATATCACAAATCTGTCTCGATATTTTTGTAATATTAACACTCAGAACACCCAGATAGCTTTGTGGACAGGTATTGGGCCGTACCGAACCCATACAACAGTGATAATTTGATATGTCATAGATCCTATATAAATTGTTCTTTAACTTCATCTCTCCGCTCTTCGCTTCTTCTCTATCTCCCTATGCCAACAGACATGGTCCAATATCTCAGTCTGTTACTCTTGAGCTGAGAGGTGTCAAGCTTATGACTAGCATCAACTCAGAGACCAATGTCCACCATGTGGAATGTGATCTCTGTGGAGAGGACACTATCCTGAGTCTTATCCATGCAGGGCAAAATCACATCGAGCTACCTGCGAGGCTAAAATTGCTGCGGCTGCTAAAAGGTTTCATTCCTATTAGCACTTGAAATTCCGTATTCTTTATTCTTTATTAAGCCACAAGATCTAATTGAACGTCTAAGTATGCTGGAGAACCTGACAATGGAAAAGGCAACACAACTCCTTGACCAAACGGACAAGCAAAAAAAAGCCTATGTGTTTGCAAAACTGGAACTAGACTTGAACCTATGGCGGTCAAAGTGCACATTTAATCGGCCGCAAGATAAATGGCTGATTTCGGACTTACCGCAACAAAGATACGTGATTATCTCACTTCCCCGCAAAAGAGATAGGGATAATCACGTCGCTTAACTTGCGGGGAAATCATGGCATCCCGCAAGATATTTATATATGTCGGCCGCAAGATACAGATGCGCCCGCAAGATACAGACAAGTTGTGCCCGCAACTTTTGTAGTCCCACGCAAAAGTTTTGCATTGAACTTGCCGACAGAAATATGGGTAAGAGTGTCAATGAATAGTAACCATTAAATAGAGCAACAATGTGCGGTTTGCTTCGGTGTGTTCTAAGCATTACAGGCCTACAACAGTCTCTTAAATCAAACACAAAGCGAACTCACTAGCACGGGAAATCGGACATGATTGTGACGATTTCAAAGCTTGGTAAGCTCCAGGTTGGCCAGTCCTACGCCAGTTGAACGGTGCCTGGCACTATCAACCTCCGTATTTAAATTCTACAACCATTCGTGCCTGGTATTTACAGTTCCTCACCTTTTCAGGGCAGATTCAAGGGTGCCCACGAGCCTTCCTCTCCTAAGATTCATAGTACTGGAAGCCGGATGGACTGGTCCTATGGTATGCAATATTGAGAATTCAGGTTGATCGAAAAGACTTGATGGACAGTTGAGAGATCAGAGACATGGCGATTGAACAACCTCGAGTTTTGCAGTGGTTTGATTTGCCAGTGGAGTACTTGGGAGAGACCTAGGTGTCTTGAGACAGTTTAATGAGGAATACACACTGTCCTTCACCTTCCTTTGGGCTAAATTATGTCATAGAAATTCACTGAGAATCGAAGGGGATCGCACGTACCTACTCAGTCATAATTTTCTCATCCTAGGGTAAGAATGACCTGGAAGAAAAATGCCTTGAGCCCAGAAAATGAACTGCTGAAAATACAACCTACCTAGCAAATTCAATCTTGATCTGGGTTTGGCGCATATGGAGAAATGAACATCCCCGAGATCACCGAACCGGGGTGTAATTTTTGACAAGGTACTGTTTCTGCATTACCAAACATGAAGCTTTCGCAAGAACTAATGCTACATGTAAGCTTGAACTTGCACCTTGACTGATCGAGAGTACTGTGCCTGACAGATAATACAGTTCAATTACATGTCGGAACAAGGTGCATTGAGAGCTCCCTAGGATTCCCAACCCAGCCTCCCAAGCAACCAAGCAGTTCCAGATGGAAAATCAAGTGTGTATATGATCCGATTTTGATGTAGGATTTCCGGCCGAATCGAGCTTCGAAAATCAGCCGCAAACCCAAAAATGATTATACTCGCTTTTAGACTCCTGTTCCTGTGAATGATGCTGGCAGTGTGGGTGCAGTTGCGGTGATTCGATGGCTTTGCAACCGGCATTTATGTCCATATGAATGGATGGTCATGTATACCTGGCTGGCCCGACCACTTGTGGGCAACAGAATTAGCTTGATTCTCTGTCATGAGCTACTTGAGTATAGCTTTTGACGAACCAGGTATTCGAGCAAATACTCCCGAGACAGCTGGCGCCGAATATTTAAATAGGTGCGTGTTTTGCACTACAAATCGTGCAGGGTTTTGATTCCTTTCACCTCCTTGGTAGCCCTTGGGTTAAAACTTACTGTCACCGGCACACGTTATTCCTGTGCAACCCAATTTGTACTCTCTCGGATTCTACCTTCCATCAGCACACTGGAGGACGTCCTGCAGCTTACTTCAGTTTCCTAACTGCTCTGCATTGTAACTTGTCCAGATTTGTTGCGGGCAAGTCGAAATAAAACTTTTGCGGACGACTACAAAAGTTGCGGGCACAACTTGTCTGTATCTTGCGGGCGCATCTGTATCTTGCGGCCGACATATATAAATATCTTGCGGGATGCCACGATTTCCCCGCAAGTTAAGCGACGTGATTATCCCTATCTCTTTTGCGGGGAAGTGAGATAATCACGTATCTTTGTTGCGGTAAGTCCGAAATCAGCTGTTTATCTTGCGGCCGATTAAATGTGCACTTTGACCGCCATATGAACCAGCCGTTATTCTGATCATTGATGACAGTCGATCAATAGGGCAGTGAAATAATGACTAGAAGATAATCACCGGTGGCTTAGTGACACGGAGATTGCCGAAGACGAATTTCTGACTTTGACAAATTTTCGAATAGTCGTTTGCAAAAGTATTTTCTATCGTAAATCTGAGTAGGCAGTTTTGTAGCGCCTCAAATTCTAAGACCCTCCTCGTTCTCCAAATTTAATTAGCTGAAGAATTGACTCCACTACGACCAAAACTTATGTCACACCAAAATATAGGGGCCGACAAATGCCTTTCACTCCCGTCACGACTCTCGACCCTGAGAGGCTCAAAAACGCTGCACAGACCCTCTGCGATGTATTTGGCATCGCTGCGCTTCACCCACACCAGGAGAAAGCCGGTCAGAACATTCTCAAAGGGATCAGCACTCTCCTGGATGTTCCTACTGGCGGCGGCAAAACCATCGCATTCTGGTATGCCTTATTCTGCCACTGGCAGCCAGGGAATACAGACACGGATGCTCAGAAGATAGTCCTCGTTGTTGGTCCTCTCGTCGCGTTGCTGCAGTCCCAGGCACACACCTTGAATGATAAAGGAATCCCTGCGGTAGCCATTACCGGCGGAAGCCAAGCCCAGATTTGGAGCAGCAGTTAATTGTGAGCTGTGGAATGATCATTCAATTTGTCTACTTCTTGTAATGCTGTACATACCAGGATCTGGGCCAAAACAAATTTCGTGTGGGGTTAGTAAGGTCGGAAATGGCCCTCAGCCCTCAGTTCCATAAACACGTCTTAAACCAAATCCCATTCACCAAAAACATTATCTGTCTTGTAATCGACGAGCTTCACTGTATATCGATGACTTCGCCCCGAATATGCGGAAATCGTCAAGCTGGTAGGACGCCTCCCTACCGGACTTCCAATACTTGGTGCAACAGCGACCGCACCGATTGATGTAATAAAGGACATTCTGGCGAACCTCGGGTTTCCAGAGGATTGCGCACGGGTCCAGGTTTCTAATGAGAAGTTAAATGTGTCTCAGAGCATTGACGCAAACAAGGCCTTCGAGTTCTATCACCGCGACATAGATGATGCACAGAAGACTGACATTCAAGGAAGAATAGAGAGCGGGGAATTGCGAGGTGTCTCCGCTACAGACGCGCTAGGGCTCGTAAGTCGTCATGACAGCATGCAGGAGCACGAACACTCACCGGTTGACAGGGCAGGGACTTCAGGACCATAATGCGCGTGTTCCTGTGGATGAAGCCTCGGACCTTCCTTTCGCTTGTTCAAAAAATTGGTCGCTGCGTCCGCGATCCAAACCAACGGGGCGAGGTGGTGCTCTTCATAACAAAGGCCATGTACACACGCTGCTGCTGCGCGGAACTCGAAATCTTGCGTGCAGATCAAGAAGCAGCCCAGGAAGGTTCTGTAGCATCAGAGGATGAGGGCGAGGAATGGGAGCCGACAGACAGAGATGCTGCATTGGCGCTTCAAGACGAGTCAGACGACGATGAGGAGACCCCTACGGCACCGGTTAAACGCCGTCGTAAGGGTAAGGGAAAGCAGAAACTCTTGACCGCTATGGAGTTGCGTGACAAGCGGTATTTCTTGAAATATATCACCACCGATAAATGCCGCCGGTTGGTGTGGAATAAATTCTTTGGGAACGGCGACGGCTTAACTTACCTCTTCACAGAACGCTTGATGTATCCTGTATCCGCCGGACCATGCTGCGACAATTGCGATCCCGAAGCTTTTGAAGTACAGACTATAGCTCTTGTTGGTGGTACCCAGATTAAAGCTGGGCGAAAAGCGACAAGCACCCCCGAGGTAGAGAAAGCAGTGAGGAGAAGCTGAACGAGGTTCGGGACCAAATTATGGCAGCCAATTACCCCAATCAGCACTTTCTCACCGGGAATGTCATTATTGCCGACAACGTTGTGGATGCCCTGGCTAAGCGAGCACGTCTTGTCACTTCCATCGATACTCTCCTGCAGCAAACGCGTTTGGTGCACGCACCAAGATATGGTGACACGGTGGTGAAGGTAATTCAAGAGACAGTCGCAAAATTTCCCGATTTGGCCAAAGTCACCCGAGAAACTCAGGCCGCAGAGAAGCAGCAGAAAATACTCGACGCTGCGGCGTTCAAGGAGTTGCGGTCTCACCTGGTCAAAGTCTTTGACGGCTGCTATGATGCTGTCTATTCTGAGGTGGAAACCCTGCCAGAGGATCTGCCACTTGGTTGCAAACGCAAAAATCCGAAACGGCCCCGGCAGAGGTTCCAGCTTTTCCTGAAGCTCCCCCGGAACGATGTGCGTACATTCTGCTTAGCGTTGCCAGACGGCTGGATACTGATTTCTTTTCAAGTTCTTCCCAGACTACTATCAACTGATTCCAGAGCCGATTTCAATGACAATGATCAAGTCGTTGTCGCAGAAGGCCACACATTACACGACCCTCGAAGAGTACTGCAAAGCGTGGCATCTCATGTTTGACAACACCCGTCGATATAACATCGATGGATCCCAGGTATACGAAGAACCCGACTGCCTGCAAAGGTATTTGACCGAAAGCTGCACATGCTCAGCCATCTGCACAATATTCCAGGCCATGAACGGCTCCCAGGCAAGTCTCTTTCTGTGGATAGATGCATGCTAATAGTCCTATTTCTGTTGACTTGCCTTCTCGTGCTGCTTCACCGACCTTGCCCTCGGTCGAAGATCTGATATCCTCAATGTAATTAATATTCTAAAAACAAGTTTATTCATCCTCTATCTCCTCGTCCGAGTCTATGAGTTCGCTATCAACAAGTTCTGTGGCAGCTGTTAAAAGTTCTGCTGGTTCTATCAGAAACTCTTCGTCATCCACTCGTAGGTCTTCCTCGGTTGGGTCATAGTGCTCCTCTTCATCACCATCGTCAGCTTTCTCCTCTTCTTCCTCGTTTGAAGCATCATCCGCTCTATCAAAGCCCCGCTTCTCGGGCCTGCGAGTGTCGCGGGTAAACCAATGGAAGGCCTTGCGGCTACTGGCATATACGGCACCCTCCTTGATAAGGTCGAGAACCGGGACGACATGATCATTAGCCGGGCGGCCCTCAACATATGACTGGATGGAGTTGTCCTCGAGAGCTTTGGCAATATTAATGAGCGCGATCTCGTCGTCAATCGGAGGGGTCTTGTGTTTCTCGCCGTAGGCCGGAATTTTGAATGCCGTCTGGACCGTCCGCATGGCCTCGCGCAAGGTAAATATGCAGACGGTGATCATAGATAACCATTTCCAGCTTTTGTCTGTGCCCTTTGCAGCGTAAATTATTTTTGCCCAGAAGTTTGAGTGCTCTTGGAGGAGATCTACGGGTTTGAAGCCGTAAAGCCGCCCGGTGAGATTTACCAGCCAGTTCGCCAGATATAATTCGCTTCAATTGAATCACTTCAGCCTGGCACATGTGAAGCAAAATAAAACAGGACTCACTGCAGCTTGGGTGGGAAATTCTTGATACGCACAAGCATCTCAAATATGGCATCTGCATACCGCGGCATCGTCTTTGGCGATCTCATCATGACCATCCAGATGCTCAGTACATTGAGAACACGTCCAATATTGCCCTTCTTGATGGCGTGCGTGAACTCGATGTAGAACGGCGCATCGCGGTTGTACAAGATGGTGTTCTCGAGGGTGATGTCGCGCACCCGCTTACGGAGCTCTTCCACCACACCCGTCGAGAACAGCCCGTCAAAAACCTTCCTCGCAACACTCTCGAACTCGGCCGCCGTCGCAGTCTTCGCCCATTCTTCAAGACTCTCGGTCCCGCAGTGGATTCTAAACCCATATACAATATGTGCCGGCAGGGAGATCTGGATGAGCTCATGAGCCGGCTTCCATTCGGTAGCCTTTTTATCTCCCCACCCCGCCATCAATGGCTTTCGCTTGAGCAATTTATTGTGCCCCCACCAAAGTCCGCCAGTCCAGACCGAGTTCGGAGTAACCCAGTGCTCATCGACAGTCATACAACCACCAGCCATTTGACCGTGGAACAGACCCCATCAGCGGCACCAAGCTCGCATATCGGCTATCGGTGCAGTACTATTTCTGCGTGCAGATTCGAGCTAATAAACAAGTTTAGCAATGCAAAAAAAAGATTAGCGGTAAAATACCTTCTCTTTCAAGGCATCTGTTAAAAGATCTCCATCATCAAACATAATTCCGTGAGCCTCGAGCCCCTTGTCGCCCATCGCCAAGTGGCGCAAGATTGCTAAATAGACCTGAAGTGTTCCCTCCAGAGTCGATTCATCCAGTTTCATTGCCGGCAGTGGGAACTGCTCGGTTATGTGCAGGAGGATCTGGTTCACTTCTGGACACTCCCCCAGAGCTTTCTTCAATTCATCCGATATCCCAGGTATGTAATCCAGAGCCATGCGCTTGAGCTGCCAAAAGCAGCTATCTGAGAGCTGAGTCGCGCTTTCAGGTGATGGAAGGACGTCTTCCAGAGACCAATCCAGCACAGACAGGGTACGCTCCCGTGGAGGCTTCATATCGAGTGGTAGTGTACCATAGGCTGCGTGGCTACCCGTGGATGGGTCGAAAAAAAGTATCACTGTCGCTGTTGTACCGCTGTCGAAGTGGTTTTTGGCTTTCAGACGTTGCACGGCTACGCAGAAGGCAATATTCGAGTTGTCCCAGACAATCTGGCACATACATAACTTGACGACATCCTGAATCTTCTTCAAGCCTTCTTTCGATAACTGTTTGACGTGGTCGATGAGTGATTGGTAGGATATCAACAGCCCCGCGTGTGCAAGGACCTCCATCTCTCTCTTGGATGCGCCAGAGCCAAGGAGGAATAGGCTGATAACAAGCTGGAAGTTATTCGCTTTCTGGGACCGTAGGACACTGATCAGCGTGCAAATGGTTGTGAAAACCTGCGAATATCAAGTCAAAAAACTGAAGGGGTCATTCTCACGGCGACCTACAAGACCCTTGTCTCTCCGAGTCTCACCATCGGCATCTCTTTTTGTAGCCTGGTCTGGAGTAGCCAGAAGGCCAAGTGCGGCCTATAACATTGGTGCTGCTTCTTTAATTTCGTCCTCCAGCTGGTTCATGGAGAAATCCTTCAAGAGCTCTGTTATGGTCGTGGTTGAGCCCCGAGTCAAGATAGACTGGATTGCGCGGCCCTCTCGCTGGAATATTTCGGTCATGACATCCGAAATCAAGTCGTCCTTGGCCTCAGTGGAACGCTTGGACATGCCTGTGGCATGCTGGGAGCCGTGTCGCATGCTGGGAGCCGTGTCGCTCCACATAATCCGAAATGATTTTGGATACTGGGTTGTTTCCACCCCTGCGCCAAAGCGCGTCAAAAAATTGGTCGAGGCTGGCAAAGTTGAAGCCTCCATCCTCTGTTCTGGCTGTTATAAGTCGTGCAACATTCTGTGCCCGTGCAGTAGCCTCGGCTTGGAAAGCAGCCTTTCTTTCTGCAGCTTCTTTAGTGGCTTTTTCCTCTGCAAGCTGCTTTCGGCACGCCTATTCTTCCGCCTTTTTCTCCGCACGAATCTTGTCCATCCGCTGCTTTGCAGCAGCCAGGGCAATTGACTTTCTCTCCAACTCTGCCATAGCTGCTGTGTGTTCGCGTTTGTGGGGACTGTATTTGCTAGAGCTGAATTTCCGCACAGTCTCCTTCAGACGACGAGTCTCTGGTGTATGGGCTGGCCGGCCTCGTTTTTTCTTTGGCTTTAGGGGTGTGACATCTACAATGGACATTGGTGATGATGCTGCAGGCTCCAGAGACTCTGCGCGCTGCGTGTGGCACTGGGGTGTCTGTGGCTGACCACTCCTGGAAGCAAAATTACTGGCTGAAGGGGAAGGGAAGAGAGCTGGGAGAGGTTCTAGGGTCCATATATCCTCCATTGAGCCTTCATCCCGTGGTGTTAACGGCTGCGCTTCAAGATTTGGGGTGTGAGGGTCCGTATCAAAATCTTCCTCGGAGTCTGAGGTAACAATGGGTGGCGGGGAGCTCAGCGGCAGGCTGAGAGCCTTTTTTTTACGTGGAGGGGGTGCTGCATAGTCTGGGTCATAGTCGGACTCTGGTAGAGGGCGCTTGTACCATCCCATGTCGAGTACGAGTCCAAGGTGTGAAATGCCCCTATACGGAAAGGTGCGGAAGTAAAATCCAAATTAAAAGGTCAATTCTTCAGCTAGTTAAATTCGGAGAACGAGGAGGGTCTTAGAATTTGAGGCGCTACAAAACTGCCTACTCAGATTTACGATAGAAAATACTTTTGCAAAAGGCATTCGAAAAATTGACGAAGTCAAAAATTTGTTCTCAGCAATCTCCGTGTCACTAAGCCGCCGGTGATTATCTTCCAGTCCCTCTAGCGCAGTTATCAAACGACTTTCTTTGAGATCTCGTGCCTCTGGTACTGGTTTGAGTCTAAACTGGAACCGAGTTTCTCTATCAACCAACGAGATACAAAGCTGCCACCTTGATCAAGGAAGGGCAGTGCCAGTCCCCACACAATGGTTTAAACCATGGTTCAAACTGCACAGTAAGAGGCCAGTTCTATAGGTAAAATAGTAAGGGTTGAAACCCTGGGGCATTGTTGGACACAATGTGGTTTAAACCAGAGCCCTGTTAGGGAATAATGATGTGCCCAAGAATTTTGAGCTCGTTTTTCAAGAATTGGAGTTTATTTCCCCTGAGGTAAAGGTTTCCTGCTTCAGAATATCAACAATTGTTCTGACACGCCTCTTGTGGTCTTCAAGTGTCTACTACAATGGCATCCAAATGAACATTCATGAATTGACCAATGAAGTCCAAAAACAGATAATTTGTCAAGTATTGGCATATTGCAGGTGTGTTGCAATCTCCAATCTGAATTACCAAACTGATCATATTCCTGTCAGGTGTGGTGACAGTGGACCGATCTACGTGCTCTGGAATAATTCAGATTTGCTCATAGGCATCTTGCCCATCGGTTAGGCTACAAAATGGGCACCATGCAACTCAGCAAAGTATTCCCTCCATGTCTGGGGGTGGTGACAATAACTTGTGAGTGTTTTTATTTTGGGCTCATAGATCTACAGCTGTTCGCAGCTTAGACGGATTCGACATTGCCTTTGGTATAAGCAGCATCGGAACAGTATTTGCGGAATTGGTGATTTTCCAGCGACCCGACTCCAAGTACTCTCATCTCTTCTCAGGACAAGGTAAGATCTTATTGTCATCAATTAACGGAATTGTATGATGGATAGCTCATAATTGGCTGAGCCATAGGTTTAGTAGTCTGCGTCAAGTGAGGGATGTCAATCCGTAGCTCTTAAGCGAGACCACGTGCAAGCACGTGTGGTTCCTACACACCGCCACATACATCATTGTTCGACTTCTTGGTGGCACCACAATAAATCTTTGAGACAATGATTGAGTAGAAAGATGCTCTATTGGAGTCTATGGAAGATTTGGCCATGTAATCGTGGTAAAAGTCATCGAATGAGGACAGGAATCTGGCTGTGGCTGTGCGTGGGAACTCCACGTGGGCTCGCTTAAGAGCTGCGGGTTCGATCTCGACAGTTGAATCAGACTCTATATAAAACTAAAAAAATTTTGACTATCTTAATTTTGAGTTTTATTTGAGTCTGACATTGGGAGACTATAGGTTTAGCTACCCTGGAGAACTTGGATTTTGGCCACTCTTGCTACAAGTACAAAGAAAAAATTTGTCATCTGGAATTGGTCATTGTTGAAAATCAGAGCAGTAGAGAAACGCCAAGGAGATTTCTCGAGTCCAAGTGGTAAAAGCCCTTCTGACCCCCAGACCAGAAGTTTATCCGGTTTAATCATTACTGCGAGAGATCCTACTTGTGCACACCAATGCTTTCCAGATATGAGTAACGACCTTCAGGCACAGTTACGGCGGCATTGCGAATCTTGGGGGCAGGCACTTCGTGAAGTGGGGGACAATTATTCTTGGGATGTCCAATCTCACGGCAATAAAAGCAACGGTTCTCGGCGCGTACTTGGTCGCACTCTTCTTGAGTTAATCGCGATTTCTTGGTAGCGGTGTTCAAGGACACACCAGAAGGAGGAGATTTAACGAAGTATTGAGGACCAGCCTTTGAAGAACCCTCAGCAGCGTACTTAGCAGCTTCGATGCGCCGGATAGTCTCGGCTACCTCATTTCCCTTAGCTGCATTCTCGAGAGCAGACAAGGAAGAGGTCTCGAAGTCGAAGCCCGCATCGACCCATTTGAGACGGAGGTAGCTCAGAGCACCGTCCCAAACGATCTGAACGATTTGCCGATCAGACACATCACCCAGACGCTTGGAAAGCCGAGTGATACAACGAATGAAGTTACGAACTTTTTCATCGTCGCGCTGCCGTGCAGAGAGAAGATCACGACGCATATTGCGACCAATCTCGACGGGGAAGCAGTATTCAAAAAGTCCAGAATAGATTTGTTTCATCTTGAAAGAGCCGTAGTCCATGGCAACAAAATCCATGAAATACTCGGATGCAGGCCCAGAAACAAATGCGGCGATAATACGGACAGCCCAACGAGTAGGAATGGAGTTGAAATCGATCCATGTGTCGACTTCGTAGGTCCATTGCTCAAATTTGTGGAAGTTAGCTGTGCCGTCGTAGACAAAGGGAGCCTTGATTTTAACGGAGCGCAAAAGCTTCGTTAATTTCTTGGAGCGATCCTCATTGCGTTTCTTAAAAGCCTTCATTTTTCTAGAGGGACGCACCGAGGTGGAAGAGGAGGTGTTGAATCAGTGGAAGATTCGTTCGATGACGACGATGAGTCAGAATCGGAACTCTCAGATGAGGACGAGGAATCAGAGCTCGATGAAGAACTGGGAGGATCTGGTGGAGCAGAAGACATGGCACGATAAAAGTAACCGCCTCAGGGAACTGAATCCTCGCGATTGAAGGTGGAGGTAGAAGATGAGCCGGCGTGCGTTGTGTGATATTGATTACCAAAGGCCTTCGGAGCCAGCCAGTGTTGCCGGGGTGCGGTTCAGAACCCCTCCCGAACCCGAACCGCACCTGAATTCCGGTTCAAAGGGCTCAAAAAATCCGAACCGAACCCCAAGTGAGGTTCGGGGTTCGAGGATTCTGGATTTTGCCGAACCTGTTCAAACCTCATGTTTAACCGCCTGATTCTTAATGAATGGATAACTAAGAGTAGTTAATTTCCGCCTTCCCTGAAGGTACTGTAAGGTCCCCGCTGTCAACAAATAAATATGTGCAACTAGCCACCGTCAAGAAATCTATGATTCCTCTGTCTGCACACAGTGCACAAGGTCCCCGCTGTCAAGAAATTTGTGATTTCTCCACCTGCGCATGGTATTTAAGGTGGCCATAAATCGACTCTCACCCGTCTGTTCCAATGTCTGTTGGCGACCAGTGTGTAGTCGGCCCAGACGGACAACTGCTCCACTTGTGCAATGTCAAATGAAACTGAGATTGTACAGCCGTTACCGTTCCTGTCCAGTACGGGCACAGCTGGATGAAAGCAAAGATTCTGGCACGGAAGCAGCAAGACGCATCTGTCAACGATCCTCGGCAAGAGCTCAAAGCATATCTCAACTCTCCATTGGAGGAAGTGGACGATGTGGTGGCCTGGTGGGGAGTAAGTCTTCTTCCAAGCAGAGAAGGTTTCACTTCTAATTCCTTGGTCATCAGCATCATGTAGGACACTATCCTACTCTTGCTCGCATGGCTAGAGACTACCTCGCAATCCAAGGCTCTGCCACTGCATCAGAGCAGGCCTTTTCAAGCGGATCTCTGACCGCCACCAAGCGCCGTAACCGCCTCGCTCCCGCAACCTTTGAAGCCCTTCAAATCTTGAAAAGTGCGTACAGAAACGGTCATATTGGCGCTGCAGAGGAGGTCACTGAGCGGATGATATCGTACTTTGATACCCTCGAGTCTGATGATGACGGGGATGCGTAGAATTATTTGTCTTGGGTCCTTTCGGACCAGAATCTATGCCTTGTCCGATTCTAAAAGTCGTAGGAAACATTCAAAAAATTCATCAAAATTCTACAGGTTTGTTCAGGTTCGAACCCGTTCTGAACCTGAACCGAACCCCTGGGTTTGGTTCTGGGTTCGCCAAAAGTGCCGAACCGAACCCATCCTGAGGTTCGGGGTTCGGAAATTTTTGGTCTGAACCGAACCTAACCGAACCCCGGCAACACTAGAGCCGGCACTGTGCTGGAGCCGCTTGCTTTCTGACTTGACTTTCAACTCCGGCTGCGCGACCTCTGGCGTTCTTTCCTGGCCTTCTTCGACAATTTTCGCGTCGGCCTGACGCTTCATTCTCACCTTCCTGGACTCGCGCGACTATAATCGATGGCAGGCCGGTACAGCACCATCTGACCTGAAGACTGGTCTGAGTTGGAATCAGCTCCAGAAGTGTCTTGGGTCGTTGCTATAGTTTCAGTTGCATCTTGCCCTGTCTCAATGCTCAGCCTGAACCAGAGGGAAGAATCTCGAAGAAATCTCAATGCGACCATTCACGGAGGGACGTGCTTGTCGTGCAAACCTTTTGGGCAAAACAAATTGATTCACGACGTCGTCAGGTACATGGTAAATAATATTTGCACTAGGCCCGAAACTTGGCAGTGTTCCCGAGTTGGTGTCGGCTGCGAGGACACGTCTGTCATCGCCGGCTGTCACCACAGAAGAGGTGTCCGGCACAGAAGGCACAGAGCTGGCCGCGACAGGAACAGAAGCAGAAGCAGAAGATTACGAGTCCTAAAATTTATTTTTAGGTCTCGTTCTTGTGATCCCATTCCCCGCAAAAATCTGGGTGCATTCCGTACCATGACGTGCTTGAAGTTGTCGTTATTTGTTGTCGGTTTTGTTCTATTTATAGCAATAGATGCAAACATTTTACTCGCTGTTGTACTTGAAACGAACCATACTCGACGATTCATACTCGGAACGATCCAGTCAGTTCTGTCATATCTACTGTAGTTACAGATTTTCCCAAGGTGGGGCACGTACAAAATTAAGACCGAAGGGAACCAACGAAAGACAATTGATTATGAAAGTGAAGTGGAGGGTTCCATCAGCAAAAAAACACTTGAGTACGTTGCGCTCCAGAGGCTCAGTAGCCCGGGTACCTGGGTAGACAAGTCCCCCGGTACTTGGAGCTACCGAGCTCGCTGCCAGTGCTACCACGAGCTACCGAGCCTCTCCCATAGTGCTCGGTAGCTCCTGGTAGCTCCTGGTATCTCCTTGCTCCCAGGGATACCGTGGCTCCTAAGTCACCAGTAGTCTGCAGGTAGCTGTATGTTTTTACGCTCGATGATCCCGGCTCATAGGAATAGAAAAAGAACATGTCATAAGATTTAAAACATATACGTGCATAGAATTCGATTAAGTTAATCTTCTCCCGCCGCCGCGTCGCCCTCATCCTCGCTGTCCGTATCCCCAGTCCTACCTTCCAACTGTGAACGAAGGGCATCTTGATCTTCCTCATCAATGTGCGTATCTTGCTCCGGTTCGGTGGGAAGGATATCCTGGCTGAATAAAATCAACGAAAAGGAGTTGAGAAATTAACAAATAGGGACTCACGCCGCCCGCTTGTACCACTTGCGCCGTAACTTCTCTGTAACAGCGGGATTCAATGCAATCCACTTCTCGATATCTGCAAGGTGGGTGTGGTAAGACTTGAGCATGTCCTTCTCGGTGAACTCCGCGGGGATATGAATGCTGGTGGAATACTCCTGTGTGAGCGATTGAAGCTTCGACAACGTTAGCACGTCCAGATGCCGAAACAAGAAAGACTTACGATAGTAAAATCCAGCGCGAGGTGCGCAGGGGAGATCGGGTTGAAGTGCGACGGAAAAATGGCAGCCAAGGATTTCTTGTTCTTGAAAAGGTAGTGGGGGCGAGCGTCAGCAATTATCTTGTTCTCGCCATATCCAGTACGCGTCACGGGGTCCTTAAGATCTTTGAGCGAGTAGTTACATATAAGAAGCAGATGTGTACCTTGTAGTGAAAAGAGGACTTGTGGAGGAGCGCCTTGGCCTTGGCCATATTAGCGGCAATGACGGCCCTCGAGTTACCACGCTGGAATCCATAGTGGGTCCGAAAGATGGGGCGGTAGCCATCGAGGACCTTGCCGCGGATGTGCGAGCCTCGCTTCAAGATCTATAATAATACTGTATTTAGATAGAATACGAAGAAAACAGGCCACATACCACTTTAATCATGCGAGGAAGAAGCTTGTAGCGTACCTTGGCTGATATGCACGCATTATTGAAGCATTCGTCAGCCCACTGGAACTGCCGAGTCGTCGGTGGAAAGCCATTGAGCCCAACACAGCGAGCCGAGTACTCCGCGCAGGCACGGAGGAGTACTGCCTCGATGATGGGCTCATAATCCGACGCGTTGGGCTTCGCACCAGGGCCGGGAACAAAGCCGTCGCGGAACTGCGGCTCCTTCACCTTTGACTTTTTGCGCTTGGGAGATGACGCCGGGGACGATGGTTCGGCGACGGGGTGTGGACGTTTACTCCCAGTAACCGGTCCTGGAGTACCCTGGTCAACAACGTCAAGATATTGGCGAGTTAAGAAGACAGACGAGAAAATTACCTGATTAGGAAGAAGCTCCTCCGCGTCATGGTCGCCATCGCGAACGCTGCGAGCGGGGGTCTGCGGCGACGGTGGGGTCCGGTTGAGCTCGCCTTCATGATCGTGTTCATCTGGTCTGAGTTCCGGGAGATGCTTGAAGGCTCGCGAGGAGATGGTTGCTGCCTGCGTGGCGTTCGCCTTCGAAGTCTTGCGCAATGGAACAATGGGACGTGCGAGAGGGACAGGGAGCCTCCCGAGAGGAGTAATCTGGCACTTGTGAGTGACGGAAAAAAGGAAAAACACTTGGGAGCACGCACCGCCGATGTGAAGGCATTATTGAGGGGCTCCGAGTCATCAAAGTCATTATCCTCGCTTTCAGGGCCGTCATCGGGTACCCAAACTGTGAGCTAGATTAGTCACGAGGAGGATGGAAATACTATACAGATTACCTTGGGGTTGGCTCTCCAAGTGGCCGACCTTCTTTCGCATCCTCAAGATCTCTTTCTCCATGTCCTGTATACGCTTATGAGCAGCATCGAGATTCTCCTTCTCTAGAGTGGATGTGAGTGAGGCAGAACAAGAGAAGAGATTCAGTGACGAGAGAACACACCCTTTGCAGATTGCTTCTCTGAGGGCTTACGGCTGGAAGGTACACGAGTACGGGTAGGCATCGTCGGGTTTCCAGAAACGTCATCGCGGGAGACACGAGGCTTCTTCTGAGGCGTTGGCTGCCGAGTTGATTCTTCGCCGGAGACGGAGACGTCGGAGTCGACGACAGTGTGGCGGCCCATGGTGATTGTAGGAGAAAGAGACGAGTCAGTAAACAAACCAGCTCCATCATCACGTTTTTTGCACGGGATCGCAGCTGCCGTCGGGCCCGACAAAATTTCAAATGCTAATGATCGTCGTCAGCAACTCTCCTCATAAAATGGACCAATTTACCTGCCCATACTGCGATGCAGCTCGAAATACGATGCAGGGCCTGCGCTCCCATATCGAGCAAAGTCAATTGTGTCGTGAGAGAAGATATAATGCTTACGCCACTGAATCCGATTGCGACTCCGACTCTGATGACTCATACGATGGTGGCAATGGTCTCGAGAGCGACACTGAGATGCCTATGAATGCTGAGCAGGCTGGGAACGGACTCCTGAACGACGTATCCGAGGACGAGGACGAGAACAACCAAGACCTTTATGCTGATCCTCCTCGCAACGACAATACACCCCAGGATCACCTTCCGCTGCACCTGATCCTGCTTTGAATGCTGGGAAGCGCCGGCGCGCGACGGTTGAGGAGGTTGAGGACGAGGAGGATGAGCGATATGTGGAGGATTTCCCCGAGGACATGGACGCTGGTGGATGGCGGGAGCGTTGCAAAACTTACTTCCAGAAACTGCGAGATGAGCAGAAAGACGCCGGAAATGCACCGTGGTATCCATTCGAAAGCGAGGACGAGTGGGAGCTCGCAAAATGGCTAATGACTTCGGGGCTCAGTCAGGGAAAGACCGATGAATATCTGAAACTCAAAGCCGTGCGTACCTGGTCCGGATCCAATTATATTGTCTCATCCATCTCTTCTAGGTCCGCGAGAGAGTGAAGCCTTCCTTTTCCAATAACCGCGCATTCCTGAAGTTTGTGGATGCGCTGCCGGCAGGGCCGCAATGGTATTGCCACGCGTTTGAACTCGAGGGCGACGAGCTTGATGCAGATCAGAATCCGAAGAAAGAGACGGTGGAGATGTGGTATCGAGACCCTCTTGAATGTGTGAAAGAGCTGCTGGGGAATCCATCGTTTGCGGGGAAGCAAGGATACAAACCAATCCGTGTGTTTAAACGATTCAAGGACGGCCAGTACAGCAACCGGGAGTTCACCGAGATGTGGACTGCCGATTGGTGGTGGGAAATACAGGTCAGTAAATAATCAATCGAAGTTTCACAGGGACTTACCTCCAACACGCAGAAATTGCTTCCTCCTGGCTCGACGCTCGCACCGATTATCATCTCTACCGACAAGACCCAGCTGACTCGCTTCAGCGGGGACCAGCAGGCATGGCCCGTGTACCTCACCATTGGGAACATCGAGAAGGAGACACGACGAAGCCCATCATCGCGAGCCACAATCCTCATCGGCTATATTCCGGTGACGAAGCTCGAGATCTTCTCCAAAACCAAACGCTCAACGGTCGCGCACCAGCTCTTTCATGACTGCATGAGAGTGATCCTTGAGCCCTTGCGAGCGGCGGGTGTGAATGGAGAGAAGATGGATTGTGCGGATGGTTGCGTGCGAAGAATGTTCCCAATTCTTGCCGCTTACATAGCGGACTATCCGGAGCAATGCCTCGTTGCGTGCTGCCGAGAGAACTCTTGCCCTCGATGCCTCGTCAAGCCCAAGCAGAGGGGAGAGCCAATCAATTCCACTATGCGCGATCCCGGGGAGACCCTGCGGGTCATCGTTGACCAGTCCCAAAACAAATTCCTGGTCAAATTTGTTGATCAAAATTTGCGACCTATAAATCCTTTCTGGGCCGACTTCCCTCATTGCGACATATTCTCTTCTATGACTCCCGACCTTCTCCATGAGCTGCACAATGGCGTCTTCGGGGATCATATTGTCAAGTGGTCGACCCAAGCTATAACCGGCGAAGACGGCGAAGTAGATCGTCGGTTCCGTGCAATGACTCCCCCATCCCAGTCTCCGCCATTTTGCAAAGGGCATCTCCTTGACCTCTCAATGGACTGGGAACGAACGAAAACACATGGAGAAAGTCTTTCTGGGCATACTGGCCCAGGCTACCGACCCTGCCGTTCAGCGCGCTGTGGCCGCGATCCTGGACTTTATCTATTACGCCCATTTCGAAACTCATTGTGATGAGTTTTTGGCCCGACTCGATGCCTCCTGGGCGGCCTTCCATGACAACAAATCAAATTTTCTCAAACTCAAAATCCGCAAAAACTTCGATTTCAACAAACTTCACAAACTCAAGCACTACGTTGACTCGATACGCTCTCGCGGCACCGCCGATGGCTTCAACACCGAAAACACAGAGCGCCTTCACATTGACTTTGCAAAGGCCGGTTACCGAGCAACCAACAAGGTTCGCTACACGCGTCAAATGACAGTCTGGCTCGCACGCCAGGAAGCTGACAACAACAACAACAACAACAACAACCACCACCACGCCCCACGCCCCGCGCCCGTATTTTCCCCCCCTGACTGCTCTGGATCCTGAAATTTGGACTCGTCATTCTCACAAGACCCCTTCTCTATTATATCCACTCCAGAAAAATTTTCACCGACGCGTTTTTCCTCCAGGCGTCAATCTTCTGACACGCCGATCTGATGGAGACCTCGCCGCGGAAGAAGCCTGCCTTCTCCCCACGGAAAGCTATCAGAGCTGCCACGCCCAATGACGACAACGACGATGGGGACTTCAGCGCCGTTAACTCTCCCATCGGCGTCTCCTTACTCATCCGGAGTGTTTACACCGCCGGCGTCGCCATCACGACCACCAGCGCTGTTACCATCGCGCAGAAGACCATCGACAGGCTCCTAGAGGCCAACGACGACCTACCCTCCGTCGTTCTCCGACAGTTCTCATCCTTCAAGGCCTCGACATCCTGCTACCTTCACATAGCGCCCGACCCCGAGGATCTCGACGTCACCCCCTCGTTTTGATCTCCTGGAATTATGGATCGCGGTCCTCCGAAATCAAAAGCCAGAGTGGGAGGTGGTCTGGCAGCCGTTGTCGGCGGGACGGGACAAAAGGATGACGATTAGGTTCGGAGACGCGGGTTTTAAGAAGGAAAAAGGAGATAAGTCTGCTTGCCCTGCCCTCGAGAAAGTTAAGGCTGCTCTTACAGCTCGCGGAATCCTGTCCACGGACTCCTACTCCCTCGCCAACGGCTCGTACCTCACGCTCGGTGATCATCACCACGTCGACGACATCCTCAGGGCTGGCGCTGTCACCGTGTCTGCCCTATCGGCCAACCCAATCCCCGTGATGCGCTGCCGCCAGATTGAGATCGAGAACTGCTTCGAACTCGTCGTGTCCGGCCTCTCCGAGGGAGAAGGAGTGCAGTCGTCACTGTGCCGCTGGCTTACTCGCAGCTTCCGCGATGGCGCAACGACGGAGTCCTTCGTGGACGCCCGTGTTGATGACTTCGAGCGGGATTGTCTGGTGTTCCACATGTCTGACTGGGCCTCGACCACACGTGTCCTCGCGGCCGGCGACAGGCTCGTGTCTGAGTTCAGAGGCGACTCCCCCTCGATCCACCGCCCCCAGCTCCTTCTGGCCTTTAACAACAACGGTGTGTGGCGACCCAAATCGCTATCCCAGACGTTCCAGGACGGCGCTAGCTCTGTCAACAACGCCCTTGCCTCCCTTCGTGCAGAGATGCAGGAGCTGAAGCGTGAGACTCGCGCCCAGTTTGAGTCGGGCCAGCTCGCGCTTTCCGCACTCTCAAAGTCGGTCTCGACGCTCAACTCCACTGTCGACTCGCTCCACACTCGCCTCTCCAATCATGCGTCTGCCTTCCTTGTTCAGTCGGCGGAGCAGGCGACTCGTGCCCAGCTTGTACAGGTGCAGATGGATCTGGCCCAGCACCGGAACACAATGAAGTTCGGCGACCCGGAACATTACGACGAGGCGAAAGCTGAGTATAATCGCTTATACGAGGAACAAAAAACGCTGATGAGAAACCTGTCAAAGAGTGCCGGCCAAGCTGTCGCAATGCTAGGCGGTACTCTGGGCTCATCTATTGCCCCTCCCGTCACTCCTCCGGGAATTGAGATCCGCACCCGCTCACCATCGCCGTCGCCTGACAATGCGAACAAAAAACGGAAATCGTCCAACGTTCAGGACGACGACTCGCTAATGACGGACAAACCTGCCGCCTCTGGGAGTGTTTCCTTCCCTGTGATCTCCCCTGTTCTAATCGCGACTCGGGATACCTCTTCAGTAAAATCTATGAAGTGTGCTGATACAAAGCGGGCTCCGTCGCGTGTCTCTCCCGCACGGGTTTTTCATGGTGTATTGAGCTTTGCAGGTGTTGATGTGTCGCCGAGATGTGATGAAAGAGTGCTACCGAGTCGCAAAAATTCTGGTTATTCCATAGATACTCAATACAAACCCCCTCCTCTCCTGCTTTTTATCTTAATGCTTCTTTCTTTGGCGAATCTCGCTCTCGCGGCTGGTCCCCGAACAAACTCTGGCTTCTCGACATACGCTCTTAATATGAATGGCCTCGGAGGACCCGGAAAGATTAGCCATGTCAACTCGGTCATATCTCAAAGGAATCCTCACGCATTCGTGATCACCGAGACCAAAACAAATGAGAAGCTGAGTTCTAAATTACCTTCTTTTGAGTACAATATTTTCGAGGAAGACGCCGTACCTATGTCCCACGGCAAATCACACAAATGGGGTGTCGCTGTCGGCATTCGAAAGGATGTGCAGATCTCTCAGCGCGTCCTGATTACCAAGACATCCCTGAAGGGGAGACTGCTTGCCGTTGACGTCATTTTGCCGACCGACTCTGGTCGCGGATTTGTGCATAGGATGATTGGTATCTATGCGCCGTGGGACCCAGGGATAAATAACATTGACCCAAATGCACGCGAATTTTGGACCGATGTCACAACTTTCTGCCAGGAGACTCGGACCTCTTGGTCAATGACGGGTGACTTCAATGCGACGGTGGTGTCTTCGGAGAGAGCTGCCGATAAAAGCGACGCCCGAGCCCAATTTCAGCGTTTCTTAAAGGACGCCAATGCCCATGATTTGTGGTCCGATGTTCCTGACCGTAACAGGAGGACATCTTGGACAAGCAAGGCCCGTGGATCGGGAGGCGGAGGGAATATTATTGACCGCATAGTCTCTTCAAAAACGCAACTCGTTGATTCGGAGATTGGCGTTGCGGAGAGGTACACTGATTTTGTGCCGTCAACAGATCATCGCGCTGTTGTAGGGAAGCTGGTCTATGCCCCTCCATCCACTTCATATGGCTGCACGGCCTTCCACGATGTTCCCCAAGTCTTCAACCAACCCCGCATTAAATATCCCTACAAATCCGAGAAGCATCGTTTCGTGACCTACAGAGACGCCGTGGATAAAAGAATTGAAGCTGAGGCCGTACATCTTTCACCGGTTACTGATGATCACTCCTTTATCAAAAGATACGAGGTGCTTACGACAATCATCGTCTCTTGCGCCGAGGAGATTTTTGGACGTACCTCACGGTACAAGAGGTGTCATTTGGTGACCTCTCCCAAGATTCAGGCCATCGTTGCATCCATTCGGTGCTTGGGTGGTGCCATTCATCACGTCAAAAGCGATTACCACGGCCCGATCGCGTTCAAGTCCATGAAGGCATTGAACCATCACGCAGCTGAGTACTCACGCTCACCTGGATCTTCCTCCCAATCTCTTCTCGAATTTCTGGTGTCCATGCGACGCCAACTTCACAAAGATCTGTATGCCGAGAAGATGGCTGAAATCTTCTCTCGAGCAAAGCTGCAGGATCGCAATCGAATGATTGCTGCTCTGCGCGGTGGTTCGACAAAGAAACTCGCTGCGGTGGGGTCCTTTGTCCCGCTGCCGAAGTCCATCAGCGCTTGTGACGATCCAGACAAGTTGCTATCGGATCCTGATGCGGTAATGGAGGAGACTCGAGAATATTTCTCAAAGCTCTACGGACGTCTGCCGCCAGTAGTAGTGGCCAAACCGTGGATGGATACTCCATCGGTTACGGCCGTTAGAAACCGGGTGACAGCTGATCCTTTTGTGTGGCCGAAACCCGCGTGCATGTCCCAGTTCCGTGCTCTCCTGTGGAGAGGCAATCAGAAACCTTCCCCTGGTCCCGACCAGTGGGAGAAGTGGTGTGTGAAAGCGATGTCCGACAACGCTCTTGCTTTAGTTCTCGACCTCCACAATTATGTGGTCATGAATTCTCGCTTCCCGGGCGATTTGAAAGACATGTGGATCACCATGTTCCACAAACGGGGCCTTTTGACGGACCTAACAAATTGGAGAGGCCTTTTCTTGTCCAATTTTCTGGCCAATTCTCCCATCTCATGGCTTACAACTGAGCTGACAGCTTACTCTTCGAGAATGGGCATTGTTCCAGACACCCAGGTCGCAGTACAACAGGGCGTTCAGACCAGGGATCTAATGAGCTTCCTGGCCGGAATTCAGACATGGTCCGAACGGCACAAAGGAAACCGTGTACACGCTCAAGCGGGATCAGATGAAAGGATTCGATTATCTGGCCCCCGAAGGTTTCTACGATGCAGTGCTAGCCTACGGCCTACCCCAATCGATAATCGACCTTGACCGAGCAGCTCAGGCACACACCAGGTGTCGCATTCGGACTTACTACGGACCCACATCGCCAATTATCGTCAGTGGTGTCACAGAACAGGGCGGGCCCGCGTCTCCCCTGAAAGCGATTTACACCACCAGCCTTGGTCATCGATACCTCAATGACATTGCTTCTCAGGATGTTGACAGTTTGGTGATCAATACCTCGAACGCACTCAAGGCAGATCCCCATCGACGAGATGACTCTTTACAAGTTGTGGTCACCATGGTTGAAGCAACAGACGACTCGTTCCTATTCGCAAAATCCCTTCGCGCGGCCCGGGTCTTTTGCCTTCACATGGAACGCTTTCAGTTCGCGTATGGCTGGCTCACCCAATGGCGCAAAACGTTTGCGTATATTCTTAACGACAAGGATCCCAATCCCCCAGCACAAATCTCGTTTCCGTCGGTGACGATTGAACCCGGTGTTGACCCTTGGACCATCAAGAATTATGAAGTCCCGGTGATTCGCACTGGCCTTGACTTCCTGAACGCAAAGGTCGATAGCCCAGGTGTGCGCTTTGCTGAGCTCAAAGACATCGTCGATGCGTTTACTTTTCCCAGGCTCACGGGAAGACTTCCGATAACTCTTCTCCGGAAAATGGTTGCTCAAAACATCATATCACGATGCCGTGCTCTACTGTCCCTGCAGCCGATCAAGCAGGCGGACGCTGATGCGCTGGATGTGCGGATATCATCGAGAATTCACGGGATATTAGGCATGCCGTTTTCCCCAAGTTCAAAAATTCTGACTCTTCCAGTCTGCCACCGCGGTCTTGGTTTCCCGTCAATTGCCAGAATCAATGCCGGAATTGCTGTCGATGGGCTCGCACGCGACCTAAATCACCACGTCGCGGCCTACCGGTCCATGGCAAGAATTACGCTTGCGGAATGGACATGCGATATCAACGGCTGCGTCAATCCGCTTGACGGGAGCGGCCTCAGCAAGGGATTTACTCACCATTATAAGAAGCTTCCCGCGGCGTGGATTACGGCTCAGGGGGTGATGTCTTCTATGGAAGAACCCTTGTCACTGCGAGTTACAGATCAGCATGAGCTGTTGCGCGGTGACGTTTCCATCTCACATGTCATTGCTCTCTGTAATCACCACCGTCCAGGTGGACCCAACAACCCAGACGGCAACACCTTACGGTCAATACGGAGCAAAAATATAAGAACTTTGGCGGATCTGGGTTACTGGCGCAATGGTGACACCGGAGGGCTGATTTTCGAAGTAGATTGGACTGCCCAGAGAGCTGGAAAATGGACGGTGGCTCAGAAGATCAACTGGCTCAAAATTGTCGACACACTACAATCAATGTGTGTGGGTTGGCTTTTCGACGGCCCCGAGGATCTTCTCGCTTCTCGTAAGGACCGACGATATTGGGCTGAAGAGAGTATCCGCAACTTGGTCTCATGGAGTAACCTGCAGCCATCACCGACCGCGGTGGGATCTCAAACATGGGGAACCGACGGTTCTATGATCCCAGCATCAGCGTCACTCTGCGAGAACCGCCGAGTCACCGCTGCCGTCACTGGCCCATTAACTCTGGTCGTGCAGCTCAACGGTCGTAATTTGTCTATATTGCATGGGGAGCTAATGGGTCATATTCTAGCCCTGGTACTTCGGAAGGATGGCGACGGAAATGCTGTGCCCACCCTTTACTCTGACCACCAGAATTCAGTGGACCTTATTGACGACATCCGAACCCACATTAGCCAAGACTCTAGGTTAAGAGGGATGAATGGCAGGTCCTATTATCGTTGGATTTTGGCACTAGTACGGGAAGGACGCGTGAATATGATGTACACGCGGGGCCACTCCGCTGAGTTATCTATTCCTGCTCAGTTGAACAGAGAGGCTGATCACTACGCCTCCGGCTCCCAAAAGTTCCCTCATTTGGTTCCTTTCGCACCGACCCCGACATTTACCATGGACACCTTCACGCTATTCACCAAAGCGGACGGATGGATTGAATCAAACTCTCGTAATTTCGTGGATTTCTTCCTGGCGAAAGAGGCCGCATCGAAACTTGCACATGGCAACCGGATGCGGATGCTAACCGGCGTCCATGACAATCTGCCTCCTCCCGAATATCCATATACACGGGCGCTATCGGCACATTCTGCCGTCATTCAGCTCTACGCTCGCTCCGGCCAACTTCCAACAGCAGAGACATTGGAATCGAGGTCCAGACTCGAATCCTGTCTGTGTAGATGGGGTTGCAACGCAGTGGAGGGTATGCACCATATCTTTGTTGATTGTGTGCAATTCGAAGAATGGTGTTGCACCGCGAGAGAGGAAGTCTCGTTACGTACAGAGCGGAAGCTCGAGGAGGCGGAGATCCGAGAAGAAGACCGTCAACCCATTCTAAACGCAGCTAAGTCCCTTTTCACGGATGATCCAGCTGTATGGCCTCTGAAAATTACACAGTATTATCTGGGCCAAACTCCGAGCATTCAAAACCACATCACCTACGAAATGCTCCCGGATACAATCAAGAGAAGGAAATTGGCGAGCCATCTATCAGCAGACTGGCATATGAGTGCAATTCGCTTAGCGGGAAGAATTTTTGGGAGTGTCCAACGGACTATGGCTGCGCGCGCAGCGGCGGGATAATCTCTCCGCTTCACCCCAATCCATCCCGGTCGTCGCTTTTTCCTCTCGTCGCCTCTTTTCCCACTGGGTTTTTGGGGCACGAAGGTTTTTCAAGCGACTCAAGACACCATTACGATACGATACTCGCGACTCTACTACTTACAATATTTCCTTTATTCCCTTCATTCTCTTGGGTTCGTCGAGGTACCCGTACCTAAGTATTTCATACGTAGACGAATATCACATTGTTAAATTGTTAAATAGCTGTTTACCGGTTCGGCACCTACCTCCAATGGGCAGTCCCCGGCTACGTTGCTGATCCCACCGCTACATCCGCCGACAGCGGCGCAGATGGGGAAGACGACGATGAGAAGGAGGGCGAAGCTGCTCCGCCGCCAAATGATCCTGACGGGGATGACGAGGAGGAAGAACTGGATGATACCGCTCCTTCCTCATCATCATCTTCATATCGTGTCCCCAAAAATCCCAGTTTTCCCCGAGTCTCCGCTGCCACCATCATCTCCGACTTCCATGCACCCGACTTCCTCTTCCGGCTTGATGATTTTTTGGAGTCCAACTCAATAAAACCTTCCGTCTCGCCGGATGAAAATTCCACCTTCCCCGTTTTTAAACGCTTCTCAATCCCTCTTCCCCGGATCTCCGAGGTTACGTCTAAAGCTGTCCATGACACAATCCACGCCGTTCGAGGGGAACCGGGGAAAATGACCACCAAGGGTGTACTGCCAGCAAAAGAGCGACAGTTCGACACTGTTCTCACACGCAAGGACGTACCCGACCGTGCTCACCACCCAACCAAAGGTACATAGATAATCTTCCTTTACTTTTTTGAACCCTCGCGCTAAATTACGAAAATAGGTATTTCCGTTGCACGCGTTCGAGTCATCTTTCGTTTGCCAGAGTCATATGGATCCTATCCCCACCCACTCGCATACGTGGATTGGTACAAGCCACTCAAAGATCCCGTTCCGAACATCCGAATGCACGAAGTTTCTCTTTCGTCCCGTAATCATCGCCAAAATTCCTCCATTATTCCTATCACTGATATCCTCTGCTCCTGTCACCTCATACCCGTCTTCGGCAAGTCTACAAATCCTATCTGGACTTCGGACCGCATCTTAGATCAGTGTAACTCATTCTTTCTCAATCCGTATCTGCGACATTATGACTTTTATTTATTCCGTTACCTTGTTGATGTGTATGATTCCAGAAAGGCAGAGGAGGAGCGCAGAGTACGAATTAGGCTGCTCGGTCGCGCTGGTAGATAGTACTTAGGCTTGTAGTATTTTCTATGCGAGCATTTTCATTGACCTCGGCGTTAATTTTTCATTTCAAGATTTTGATCCCGTCGTGCAGAAAGGTCTGGCCTCTCAACTCAGCCGAGATCTCTTCGCAGAAGCCACGGGATGGTACAGACTACTACCTACCGCCCACTTCAGGCTACCACGGCTACCGAAGCTACCGGGCAAAAGGCTTTGGGCTACCGGTAGGTACCAGCAGGTACTAAGCCTTGCCTGATAGGTACTAGAGATGCTGGTGCTGGGTAGTTTTGGCCCACAGCTACCGAGTAAATTCGTGTTTGCTGATGAAGTGAAGAGTAAAACCATAAATCATTTCTGCCTGTCACATAAGCGCAACACTTGGAGCTGGAAAGTAACATGACTTACCTGTGGAAATGTAATTCCGTCCCAAACCACACTCCAGTTGGCCCTCGTAGCGATTGGGTACTTATTTAAAGGGAAAGCAGAATTTATCATATCCATAACATCGATGACAGTGCGCGGCTTGTTTCAGATAGTTTCATTGCAGAGAGGGCAATGGAAGCTCGATTCCAAAGCTAGATGTATGCACGGTGGCAAACTGTGCTGCCACATGATCAAAGTTGGAACATTTCACCTTCAGGCTAGTGCGTAACAATACCTCACACCTCTGAAGCATATTGAAGGCCGTGAACAAGAAAGAATAATGAGTTTGGAATCAGCAGTCAGAAAGGTTGAACAAATGTTTTATGTGTGTTTTCATACTCAATGGAGTTCTCTGTCTGTTGTTCTCACAGCCCCCGATTCCATACAGGAGGAGCATCGGATAAATCACGGGAAACAACGCAGGATTTTTGACAGGATAGCGATCGTGTGGTATACCAACATAATTTTTCCAGGCAGTTCATGTGATCAACAGCAGCCTTTCACAACTCGTTGGGCAACGTAATCCCTTCAACACTGGCAGCAACCACGGATTCAAAAAGAATTGGCCCACTGGAAGGCGGGTTCAAAATGCAAGCCAATTCCGGAATATCAGAGGGCGCTGGCGAACCATCTGATGCGGGATGGACAGCATCCGGAACATAAGAAGAAGTAGAAGACGCTATACCGCTAGAAGGAATGACATGCTGTATGTGAAACGGTAAAATAGCTTCGTCGGGCTGGCCGTCAAAAACATGAGAGTTGATTTCCACATCCTTGTACAAAGGATTATGAGCTTTCAACCAGGCAAGAGCATTTAAAACCTTATCTTTCTGCACCGTCATGGGCTTGGCTTTTTTCTGAAGCGATTCAGTCATAGGTGGACTGGAGCCGACAAAAATCACACAGATTGTCGTGATAACTTTCTCTATTGAAGGAGGCAAAACCTTTGCAATAGTAGACGGTTTCCGCGGATAGACTATTACATAACCGCGAACACCACGTTGGGTTATTGGCGTTGAATAATCATCGTCTTCTTTAAGCTGTAGAATCCAACACTTTGCACGACAGCGGGCTATCATAGCCTCTTCTATCATCATGAGATCGCTCAGCTCTTTAATGCTTCAAAAGAAACAAATTTTGCACATCACCAAAACAGGTTCCCCTGCTTCGCCAGATTCAACACCTTCCTTGTCGATCAGACCGCCTTCAAAAACACCATCCTCGCAAGGCATTGGGGGAGGAATGCAGTCAGGATCAAGCCAAACTTTTGACGCAGTGGGATCTGATTCGTGTCCGTTAGCAGGAACTCGTCGTAAGGAATGCTTATTGAGCTTTGGCAGAAGTCCAACAAGGATATTGATCTTAGCGAGGTCAAAATTCACACTGAAAGCAGCATCCAAATCCATGGATGAAACATGAAGATCCGCATTAGCAGCAAGGCTGGAAAGCACGAGAAGGGAGGCACAGCCCAAGTGCAGAAATCCAGACTTATGTAGACCACAACTACCGCCTGCTATATGGGTGGTGAGAGTTTTGCATGCGGTACCCAGGCCACGATTACCGATGTCAAGACCGTACAATGGAGCTAGAGATACAAGAGCAGGTCTCTGAAGACGTTCGAAACCATCAAATACCGAATGCAACAGATTAGAAACACCACGACTTTGGACCAGGGCAGCACGCCTCTCAGCCAGAACAGCAGTCAAATCAGACGCATCTGGAATGTTTAACGTACGAGATATGACGGATGTGTGCAGGTCAGATAATGAGCAGACAGCAGACGAAATTATGTTATAAGCAGCATGGCTCATGTGCTGAGGGGATAAAAAGAAGACGCAGCAGATTTACAGCCGACTCGCTGCATTGCAGCCGATCAATAAGAGCATGGCGCACCTGTGAGGGACTGAGTCCGGCAGAAGGTATGTTGTGGTTCTCAAGATGCGAATAGGGGCATACACATCTCCAGATAAAATATCACAAAGGCCGGGGGGTCAGTCAAGAGAAAATATTGGTCGAGATCTGTGGATGCCAAGAAAGGAGACACAGGACCTGCAGTCAGAACACGCGACGTGGGAGGACCAGCAATAGGAATGACGGAAGGGATAGACGAACTTCCAACTGCATTGAGTCGGGACAGGAACAGAATTGAATTACTATTACAAGCTATATTTGACTCAGAGGAACTCACAGACCCATGCGCGTACGCAGGGACATCACACGGGTACGCATGATTTGGGGGGTGTGCTTGCACACCGCCACCATTTATTTGGGACGAGCCAGGTATGCCATTTGACCCGATAGCCGGGGCCAGCGTTCGTGCTAGCTGCTCAGAAATTATGAGACCGCAAGAGAAATAGATGAAGGTTGAAGCTTTGAAGACTCACAGGCAAGATAAAGCTTTACCAATAGACCAGGCATTGGTAAAACGGGTGCTTAGGAAGCATTTACTGCAGGGAAGGATACGGCCAACAGAAAGAATGACGTGCCAGAAAAAAATACCCACTTCGTGTGTCATCTACAGCATGAAGATAATCCTCTGCACTGAAGTCGCCCGTCTCGCCCAATTGAGTTCACCACTCCCGGACACGGAAGGTCCAATCAGAGCTAAGACAGATGTCGAGAGCCATAGAATTGCTAATAATGCAAGATAAAACAGCAGTGAAAGAGACGTGAGGATCGCCGTTGATGGTTAGAGCAAAGGAGGAGCTATTAGGACTAGCGGCCGGAAGGATGATACGAAGCCACTAGACAGCGCAGTTTGCAAGTTTGTCGCAGAGATCTCCACACGCGATGTGCGCACAGAGTTGACCAACATAGAGGCTGTCACAAGGGGGTGCCAAGAATAAAATTTTGTACATTGGGAGGGGGGGGTCCAGGGTTGGCTGAAAAAATTTCGTAGTGTATGTTACAAAAGGCTTCAAAAGGGCCAATAATGCCTTCAGGAGGTGCCAGAAGGGGTATTGGATACTTGAAGAAGTGTCTAGCACAATACCTGGCTTCTGAACCTCATGTTCAGCACTCAAGCTGAGTGTAACAGGTTGTGAGCACAACTAGAGCACAGGGATTTTTTTTGTTTGAAAAAATCAGAAACTTCTCAAAGAGGCTTATGAGTCACCATATCCCATGTAGAATATAAATAGACATGCTCAAAGTAGAGATAAGTGGTGGAATTCAGCCTGGAAAGCAGCACTGCAACTCGGACAAACCGGCCCAGCTCTAGGGGTGGGAACCACCTTCCCAATATGGAAGGAGAGGGGGGGAGGGGGGGTTAGCTCGGGGTCGAAAAAATCTTTTCAACCCGATATCCGATTTTCGAAAGTTGAAACCCCCTTGGGCTGTCGAGAGCGAGGAGGTGGTGGTAAAGGAAGAAGTGATCATTCGAGAAGCCACTGGAAAACCGAAACAAACAAATTATGAGAGCCTCACAACAATTTAAAAGAGTTTTATAAAAGGCGACCTGAGAGAATCGATCCTATGACCTCCGCATATGCCCAAACAAGACCAAAATTTGCATTTACAGCCAAAAAAATAGCCGATCGCACCATAGGACCCACTACCTAAAGTTAGTGGGCGTTCTAGACTTGCAAGGCTTTCAGCGAGAAGTCTATGTTTTTCTCTTTCCCCGCCCATTCCACCATGATAATAATAACTTATGGCTGAATTTTGTCGAATATTTGGCGCCCTGAAGGTCCAGTCCAGATCCACGGAACAAACAAGACAAGTCCAATCGTCATGGAAGACGATGAGGTGATGTCCGGCTCAGGTTTCACAGAGCTGACCGCGACGAAATAAGCACACCTCCTACAGCAAAGACCACCCAGTCCGAGCCAAGGAGGGTGAACTCCAGTGCGAATGCCTCTGCGGCGTTAACCGAATTCAAACTCAGATCAACCAGCCTGTCTATCGACAAATTTGTTTTCATAGACAGGCTGGTTCGAGCCTATGCTGTACTGTACATTAACAAAACAATCCCATCCTCATAATATAATCAAAACAAAATAAAGCCCTCATACGTTACCTCCATTACTTTAACTCTAGCTACACATACGACACATGTATTTAGTGTATACAGTCCCCTGGAATCCGACGACAGCGCCATCACCACCCTCAAACTGTTCCTCTCCACCCTCTTCCCGCTCCCCTCTAACCACTCTTTTGTTATCTTTGGTGACTTTAACAAGCACTTATCTGGACAGGTCCGAACTTTCCTCACTGTACGGCTGGAAGCGACGCGTCTGCCCTCATCGATATGATGTCTGCCAACGTCCTCGACTAGCTTGTCAAAGCCAGCACACCTACCTTCTTTTCCGCTCCCCACAACACATGGTCCACCATCGATCTTGTATTCGCATCGAAAAACGGACTCGCAGACCTCCTCATCAAGTGCGCCACGCTCCCAGGCCACGGTTCGGACCACGTTGCCATCTACGCCACCTTCGACGTCACGGTTGACCACCGCAAAGTCCCCCGTCGCCGAAACTACTGCGGAGCGGACTGGAAAGACTTGCACGCCCGGCTGGAGACGCATCTGGTCGCTAACCCTCTGCCTCAGCCGCCCCTCTCCACCCGCGAGGACGTTGACGCCTACACAGATGCCATCACGAACAACCTAATCTGTGCGCTGGAAAAATATGTCCCCCTAGCCCGACTGTCCCCTTACACCCGACAGTGGTGGAAGAAGAGCCTGTCCCTGCTCCGCGAGGACTACAACTGCGCCCACAACGCCATCGTCAAGGACGGCCCGAGGCACTCGAGCTGGACAGCGATGCGAACGACCAAGAACGAATACCCCAGTGCCATCCGCCGGGAGAAACGTGTGCACTGGAGGCAATACATCTCAGACCTCCGAAGGTGTGATATCCGGTGTAGAAGAAAAGGTGGGTCTGCTGGTAGACCGAGGTGATGTCCAGGTCGTTCCGAATGAGTGTCGAGCCGTGCAGTGAAATATGGGTGTAGAATGAATATAAATGTCCCTAGGTGTAGAAGAATCAGTAAGGTCAGTAAAATAAGAAACTCAGCTCAATCTCAATGTGATGACTGTGGATTCACGCGAAGGTACTCAGAAAAGTCGATTGTGGGTGGTGGTGGTACGAAACAAAGAGAGAAGGTGCCGTGATTTACAAATAGCCGATATAAAAATGCTGTAATTACGAGAGTCCGTGGAGTAAGGCCGCTGCTAAAAGTCAAACTGTCATCAAACGAGCAGTCCGGGAGCTACGCAAAGACGTAATAGGGAGAGCACGTCCCCCGCAAGCCCTGTCCTCAGCCAGACCTTGGAGACAGTCGACCCCCCGAAACCCGCCCGAGCACCAGCCGGCACACTGACGACCCGCATCGCACCTTCAAAGGACCTCGCAACAAAGGAAATGGAGCAGACAGTACACAAAGGGTGACTCTGTGTCTTCACGGACAGGTCAGATTATGAGGGGGGTGGGAGGAGCAGCGGTCATGATGAGGGGAGCAAGGGTTGAGGCCAGCAGGATGAAGCACCTCAGCACGGACGCCGAACACGCCGTCTTCGAGTCGGAGGTCACCGGGCCATACTTGCCCTCGACATCGTCGCCAGTGCTTCACACCTTCGTGAAGTGGACGTTTTCATGGACTGCCAACCCACGTTACTCGCCCTGGCTGCCCCCAAGTCACAACCTGGGAAATACCTCCTATCCACCTTCCACACCCTGCATCAACGCCTCCTCCGCAAATGCCCGTCACTGAAGATCCACCTGCATTGGGTCCCGGTGCACACTGGCATTGAGGGCGACGAGAAAGTTGATGCACTCGCAAAGGAAGCGGCCCAGGGCGTGTCTACGGCGCTTGGCACCCGCATCAAGTTCTCCAAGGCACTGCTCCTCATCAGCAAGGCGGCGGCAAACGCAGCGGGACCCAAGGCGTTCAAGGAATGATGTACCTCAGAGTGGTCGACCTCCCCGAGACGCCGCCGCCTCGCGCTCTACAACACCACTCGTCAAACGCTATTGCACACATGTACAACAATCTCTCGCGCCCCCAGTGTAGCATCGTCACCCAGCTGCGCACTGGGCACATCGGCTTGAACGCCCACCTCCACCGCTTCACCCTCACCCTCTCTCCATCATGCGCCGCCTTCTGCTCTGTGCCTGAAACCGTCCCCCCACTTCCTCCTGCTGTGCCCGGCATACCGCCACCAGTGGCTCGAGCTTATCATGCGCCTCGGTACAACATCCCTAACCCTCAAGCTCCTCCTCACAACAAATTCGGACCACAAGCCCGTCCTCGCGTACATCCACGGCACCCATCACTTTCCCCTCTACACATTGTAATTGTATAGCGCATATCCACTCCCCTTTTCTTTTCCTTACTTTATCTCTTACATACAGTCTTGATCAAACACCATACCGCAACTGCATTAACTCATTACCTACCATCATAGCATACTCTATCAGCGTCCCCTGAACACTGTACCTCCCTGCGCACCTCCCTCCCTGCCAGCTAGTTCACTCCATGCATCATGTATAGTGTTACATGGGCCTCAAAGGGCCCACCTACACTTTAATGGAATCAAAATGAAAGTTGTTGTGGTCACATCCAGAAACATGGTAATTTTCTGGCTTCAGTAGGGCAGGAGAATAGGTTGGTGTATGTTGTTTGTGGCAACCCCTGACTGGACAGAAGATTCAGCATCCATACTATCGGCGACTGGGTAGTCGGCCACCGTAGCAAATATCGTCATTTCTTCGGCGCAGTGAGCGACCCCCATGGCGGATTGGGCCATGAATCAAAGATACACATCCTATGAATGGTTTCAAATATTTTCCAGATTTTAGGAGTTGGTACAATGCTACCGTGAATTTTGTTTTGCTGGCATGCCCAAAAAGGCAACAAACAGGGTACTCGGCCACCTCACTGCATAGGCCGTTCACACCGAGAATGGTCCCAAAATGTATCCAAATTTAAACATATTGTCCATATGTGGGACTGTGCATATTATCTAAAAGGAGGGTATACGAACATGTCTTGGAAGGGGGGAAACTGCCGCTCATGGCACATGCCGGCAAACCAAGTGCATGGCCAGAGAAAGTAGACATGTAAGCCCAGGATACGGTGCAGGATAATTATTAGGACATATATGTATATGACTGACTCAATAGTTCCATCCCTAGGGACCGAAAACCCTTTCAAAAATCCCTGGACTTCTGCGACACTGAATTCACGTGTTTTACAGTCGATCCGGAAAGTAATGAGAATGATCGGAATTTTTTTTTGCGTGGCACGTAAGGAAATTCCTAAAATACTAATACATCGCACTTGCTTCCGCTTCGCTCCTCACATCTTCCTCATCCTCTCGCATCCAACTGTGCGCACCGTCATGGTCAACAGAAGGATCAGCCCTGATATAAAGGAATGCGCACTGTGTCTGTGGGAACTCGGTTGGGACAGATCCGCGATATGCTCGACCCTTCTTGTGTCCCAGGCCAGCCCCTATCGCTGGGTGCAGATATTCGAGGAGTTTGGCTCTGTCACCCCTCCACCCTTCATGGGCAGGCCACGAATCATCGGTCTTTCAGCCTTGACTGCCATCAAGGAGATCTACACTCTTCATGCCGACACATACCTTCTGGAACTTCAATGGAGGCTTGCCATCCATCATGACATCCAGATTTCTACTTTGGCGTTACAAGAAACCCTGGAGTGTACAGGCTTGACCCGCAAGCTACTCCACAAGATTGCGATTGAACGCGAGCATGAACGCTGCTGCGACTTTTTGTACACAATCCAGCATGGCTTCTCTGGGACTGGACACGAATTTGTCACTGTGGACGAGTCGAGCAAGAACGAGCATGATGTTGCATGCCGTTATGGTCGCGCACCAATTGGAATGCTGGCAGACTTTGAGGACGTCTTTATCCGTGGGATACGATATACTCTAGTGGCGGCAATGGGCATGGACGGATATATAGCCCAACCGGTTGTGGAAGGTTCATTAGATTCCTACGATTTCTTTGATTTTATTGTGGAAGACGTGGTGAGTTTCTTCATATCAGCCTTTCTTGTTGCCAATCACTTTCAGGTGCCTGAAATGGGGGTCTTCCCGGACAACTGCAGTGTTCTTGTCATGGATAATTGCCGGATCCACCACACCGACATGCTACAGGAGACTCTGAATGCGCAGGGTTTGTTTTCCGATCTTGATATCTGCCCACAATTACATCTGATTTTTTTCAAGCAGGCATCATGCTCTTGTATCTGCCGCCGATGATATACTCGCAGGTGGCCGACTACCTGGGGGTGGCCGACTACCCAGTGGCCAATAGTATGCGCCAGCGTGGCCAATCAAACCATAATAGTATCGTTCAAAGTTGACGATTTTCAGTTTCATTTTTGAGCTCATTTTTTGCTCTCATTTTGTGAAAGAATGGGATATGGGAAGTCCGGGGATTAGCACGGCGGATGGTACGGCGGCAAGTACGGCGGCAGATCAGCTTTTGATCTCGGCCCCGCACGTCATTAGGGGTCACATCATCTGTATTTGAATATTTGCCTGGTGCATTCTACAACTTAACTTGCCACGGAAACAGGTGTTGGTGCAATTCTAACATCAGCACCCAAGGATGCATCATTGTTATTAGAAGAAAAACTCCAGGTCATTATGAATAATTAATTACTGGTGGCCCGCCTCACGCTGCAACGCTGCAATGCCCATCGATCATTACACCATCCATGTGCCTCGAGGTTATGATGGGCGCGTATCCCCCTCGTTTCCCCGTCAGCTGGCGGCCGTCGTTGATTCGTTGATGCTTATCGACACTAAGAAGTTGGAAAGAAAAGGAAAAAAAAACTAAAATTAACCAAGGGCAATATGATGCAGAGTTGGGAGCTGGACAGTCAGCTCAAGCACGGCCGCCGGCAAGTAGCGCCATGGCAGAAGAGGACGAGAGCGATGTCTGAGGCAATATTGCCGAAATGCCGGATTGGATTATATAATCCCATGGCGATCGCCGTACCAATCGCCGTACCGATCGCCGTACTGATCGCCGTACTTTTGAAAAAAAAATCTCATTTCCCGTTTGTTCTCCTCATTTTTTGCCATTTTACAGCCAAAATTATCAAAAACGGCAGAAAACAAAAACAAAAATGAAGTTAAAAATGAGCTGAAAATGAGCAACTTTGAAACCCCCCCACCCCCAGCAAAATTGCGAGCAGGAAGCAAAAATGACCATTTTTCATGAAAAATGAGACAAAAATGAGACAAAAATGAGGCAAAAATGGCAACTTTGAACAACACTAATTCATTGTCATGCCGGGACCGTCAGCGGTAATGAGATGGAGGAAGGGATGGCTGATGAAAACCCGGTTGAGCTCCGCATCCCGGATTTTTGAGAATAGCCGATAATTTGTCATATAGATTCGGGAGTAGGGAAGGCTGAATGGGATCCGCCTCAGGATCTGCACGGCACGGTTCCTCGACGATCTGCGCATCAGAAGGAGCAGGGTCTGGCTCATCGTCCACTGGAGGTAGATACTCTTCCTCTTCGAGGAGTGACGGGCTGACCAGAGGGATCTGGTCTATCTTCATCTTCCTATCCAGGCAAAGTAAATAAGTCATCAACTCAGGGCAAGAAACTGCGACCGCACATGCAAGTGCAACATCGCGGATTCGAGAGGAAGATCATCGGACGGCCGCATGAATCCACTGGGCTATCGAGGCGACAAAGCTTTGTTGGACGCTTGAGGCTCTCCGGTTCTGAGTAGTTCCCATCAAGGGTGTCGCTATCTTCGTCGTGTTCATCTGCACGAGACGCATTGCAGGCCTCCGACACACTTTGGGCCAGAAAAGCAGCGCTCGAGGAGGATGCGATAAAATTGTCGTAGCTAAGTATTATTTTTGCGATAGGGCTCGTGATTATTGGAAGTAGCTTTCGAAACTTTTTTTTTCCTGTGGCAATAGTGATCGCAGAAAAGCAGCGCTCGAGGAGGATGCGATAAAATTGTCGTAGCTAAGTATTATTTTTGCGATAGGGCTCGTGATTATTGGAAGTAGCTTTCGAAACTTTTTTTTTTCCTGTGGCAATAGTGATCGCAGTCACAATGGTATATTTTTGAGGCGCTACGCTGAGACTGAGAAGCCATTTTGGTGGTAGTCCTGTCTGAGGTGTGAGTTGAAGCATTGGCGGTCCGACTAAGTAGGTACCTCCAGATGTCTTGGAAGTTACTAGTCACCGCTGGTGCGTCCTCGATCCCAAGAAAAACGTGGAAAGGGTAGTCGATGTCACATGGCAGTCAAAAAAATGTCATTGATGGAGAGTGCAACATGCACCAGTACTGCAGGTGGTGTATGTGTACAGACCACGGTCCGCAGTAAAGTTGCTAAAAACATTCTGTCAATCTCCCTCATTCCGCTGATTAGGCAATCGGGGGCTGTGTGCGGCACACCTTCACGACGCGTCTTCCGCTTTCGCTCGTTTCTTGCATCCTACCACTGTCTGGACGCGTTTTACTATTTCCAAATGGCGGAATACGCTGCATGGAAGTCACCCAAAGGAGTGAAGCTTTGCAGTAGTCTGTAGCTCTGGCCTGCAGCAGACCCTATCTGGGACTAAGGGGAAAAAAACTCGCATTCAAATTTCTTTTTCACAAAGACTGACACAAAGAAGCAAAGACTGCGAGAAAAACATGTTGAATTGAGCATATATTACACACACCGCTTCGTCCCTACATGCGTGCCATTACTTGCGATTGCCAAAAGTAATGGCGTCATATCACATGATGCTGCATCTTTATATATTCATCACTCACTCCCTTGACCTTGTTGCACAACAACATCATCCTTTGAGACATTATCATTCATCTGAAGTCAAAAACCAATTTATTGGTGCAATGCTCGCCAATGAGAGCCTCGGCAAACATTCGTGTACATTTGACATCACGCCAAGACTTTGTCGATCGCAAGTATGAGAAGCGTTGCCCAGTGAGATACAACAGCACGCCTTTGTACTCCTCTACCAGAGGTCAGCGCTGCAGGTGGGCCACAGTTGAGCATCTGGTTTCTTAGGATACCATTGTCACAGATGTCGTATATAACTGGCTACTGTGGATGAGTAGTAGTGGTGGGAAGGTTCGGTTTGAAAATTGGTCCGAACCTGAACCAAATCCATGTTCGGCGTTCAGGTTCAGCAAGACAGTTTGTTGTCACGTAATTTTCTGCACATGAGTTATCTTTTCCAACCACCTGCTCACTGAGAAATTTTGTATGTGATATCTTCAGTGAGATTTCAGTCGCCCGAGATGACTGAAGCGCCGGAGGTTCAAATGCGTTCGGACGCCGAACTGAACATGAACGCGCGTTCAGGTTCAAGGTTCGGGAGTTACCCGAACCGAACACCGTGTTTGGGTTTGGCATTCAGGGTGAAATGCCCTGAACCTGACCCGAACTGAACCTTCCCAGCACTACTAATGTCCGAAGACATGCATACATGAGATACGTGTTCACTCGCATCTGGAGAGCAAGAAGCGAGACATGTGGGTAGCTGAACAATGTGAAGATGAGGGTATAAGCTTGGAGTGTGCCAGAATCTGACAAAAGCCAATAGGTCAGTGTGAAAGCGATGTGGGATGACAGGAGCATGACAGCCTACCTAATTGCAGTGTTCCTCGTTCAATAGAGCCAAAAATAGCTGGAAAACAGAGAAAGGAGGAAGAAAGGGATTTTACTTGATTTGTTTGTGCAATGTTGGGGGTCGACAGATACGTTGTGGCATACGGATTGGGCAATGTCGGTTCCTGTAAAGAGAAGGAGTGGGTTGATAACATAGGGTGGTAAAGAGGCAGTTGGAGAAACCGAATGTGCAAGGGGATAGAAAATAAAACAACGCACAAAGCCAATGAAGTCTCAGATGGCAAACACAGCATAACATGAAAACGGCACAGCAGCATGAAATTGAAGAGAAAGAATCAGCATTATCCAAATGGAGGGAATACAACCTACCAGAACAGCATCCAGGATGCGGACGGTGTTGAAGGACGTGAAGATTTTCTAGTACAACCTGGACCTTGAAATGTGTTTTGGGATCGAAGTCAAACACCAGTATACCGAGAATATGAGGTGTTCCCATTGTAAATCTCGGCCAATGACAACAACTAAAGATATATCCACCATCCACCTTTTGTTTTGACGCCTGGATAGTCATTCTGCCAGTGAGGACCTTCAAGCTTGAAGATCGACATCAGGGTCAAAAAGAAGCGAATATAGAAGGCACCACAGCCACCTAGCTCGAGTTCCCATTTTTCTACCCTTTTCCACCCTTTTCCACTTCCTTTTTCCATTTCATGCAGCCTGGGTGCTCCTATTGTTCTTCAAAGGTCATATATACCATCTCAAATGTTCAAAAAGAACTGAAGTGAATTTTCTTGAATTTTATAGCTCACTATCAATCAAACATGAAAAAGGGTGCAAAAAGGGTGCAAAAAAGGGTGCAAAAAAGGGCACAAAAAAAGGGTAGGTGTGAACAACCCTAATTAATTTATTCACACCTACCCTTTTTTTGCACCCTTTTTTGCCCTTTTTGCCATTCTCTTCGTTTGTTGCCCAGTTTTTTTTCTCTTTTTCAATTAGAAGTACAAAAAGGGTAGAATACCAGAAAAAAACAGATCCTAAATGTAATTCTGAGTGAAATGAAAAAAAAAGAGGGCGTGAAAAAGGCCAATTGTGAACACCCTAGTCTGGAGTCCTCCTTTTTCCACCCTTTTTCCACCCTTCTTGCCTCCTTTTTTCTATTTCATGCACCCTGGGTGCCTCTATTGTCCCTCAAAGGCCAGATACTAACTTGAATGTTCAAAAAGGACAGAGGTGGTTTTTCCTGATTTTATAGCTCACTATTTACCAAACATGAAAAGGGGAGCAAAAAGAGCACAAAAAAGGGTGTCAAAAAGGGCGCAAAAAGGGCGTCAAAAAGGGCTGCTGTGAACAACCCTAATATTAGTGTCATTCAAAGTTGCCCATTTTCATTCTCATTTTTGCACTCATTTTTGTCTCATTTTTGCATTTTTGTATAGCAGTCTAAGGGTACATTTAAGCCGCTGCAAAAAAAAAAAAAAAAAAATAGCCAATTTCGGACTTACTGTCCCAAAAATAAGGGATTTGACACCTTCCACACAAAAGAGATAACGATAATCAGATCGTTTAGCTTGCGGGGAAATTGTGGCATCCCACAAAATATATGTAGTGTAGTCATCGCCCGTAAAAAAAAAAGTTGCCTGCAAAAAAAAATAAAGATAAGTTGCACCCGCAACTTTTTTACTCTGCTGCAAAATTTTTCTTTAAACCTTCCTGCAATAAACACAGGCAAGTTCACTGGAGAAGCAATGATTACATGGCTGTACATATGGTGTAAAACAAGCGATCAAGTTGTATGAGGTATATAAGGAATGAGTGATGACTAGAGTGAGGTAATGATGCAGTGAATGCACGGAATCTACCGGAATCTGTCAAGATTGAGAGGGAGGCAGAGATGCGAGGTATGGATCAAATCCCCGTGATTCTCCATGACCTAGCTAATGGTAGTCAGAAGGGGGTTGGAAGCCAGGGCGACGGACTGAGTGGCCCTTTTACTTCCTCTGGCATAGATTGATATATTGTAGTCTGGTACTTGCCGGCAACTTCGCTTGCTCATCCAAACTTTCATTTCGAGTCCATCGGTGGGTTTGGAGTATGAAGGGGAGTGTCATTTTGCCGGGAGGATAAGATGCGAGTGATGTCTCGGAGAAGAAACAGATCCTGACACTGGGAGCAAAAAGACTAATTCAGATAATTCAAGTAATACTATGTGTAGTATGGTAGGGGTGGGAAGACACGCTCGGTGCCACCTGAATTATATGTGGTGGATGGGTCACCGTGTGATGGATATGTGGTAATGATACAGCATAGAAATGGGAGCTGGTTAAGCGCAACTTGAAGCAGATGCACTCTACCGGAGTGGTATCAGAAGATTCGGATAACTCCGGATACGATGATGTTATCACCGAATAAGACACGAATTGACTTTGTTGCTCGCAATGCAGATTTGATGCAGATTAAGTGTATAATTTACGCTCTATAACACCCCGACACATGTACAGGGGAAAACCCGGTTCGATTTCACGGAGAATTGGCTGACTACCCATTTTAAGACATGCAACTTGAGTTGACAACTCGACCTACTCCTCGATCATCTCGAGTTATGCAACTTGATTGTCGAGTCGGCTGCAAACTCAAGTGCAACTCGATGGCAACACTACCTACCTCGCTCATTCACGGACTTGACATACCTCATACAACTTGATTGCTCATTTATACAGCCAATCAACTGTTGCTCCCCCTCTGGTGAACTTGTTTGTGTTTATTGCGGGAAGGTTTGAAGAAAATTTATGCGGTAGAGTGAAAAAGTTACGGACCCAACTTATCTTTTTTTTTTTTTGCAAACAACTTTTTTTTTTTTTTTTTTTTTTGCGGGCGATGACTATATATATCTTGCGGGATGTCACGATTTCCCCACAAGTTAAACGATCTGATTATCGTTATCTCTTTTGCGGGGAAGATGTCAAATCCCTTATCTTTGGGGCGGTAAGTCCGAAATTGGCTACTTTTTTTTGCAGCCGATTAAATGTACGCTTAGACCACCATATTTTTGGCACTAAAACGACAGAAATGAGAACAAAATTAAAACAAAAAAAGAGATGAAAATGGGCAACTTTGAAACCCCCCTTCCTGTAATTTTACTCATTTTCGAAGGAGGAGAGTGCTCCTTCTCTAGAACACGTTTCGGCAGGCATCGGCATGGAATTTGCCATTTAAGGGTCCACTGACACATGTTACTTGTCACTTGCTTGTTACTCGCCGCCATATTTGCGCCCTTCTGATGAATGACGGTTTGTCCTGCCGCACACCATCCAAATGCACATGACTGCTCAATGACCTTGCCGAACAATACCAAAGTGCCAAGTGCACCCGCTTTCAGCGTGTGGTCACCAGTCTCCTTGAGGATGTCAACTCTGACTCTTCGGATGCAGTGTCACTTTCAGACATAAGTAGCATCTCGGGGGATACCAGCGAACTTCATTCGGAACAAGATGCCTCAAACTCAGATGAATCTGCCTTGTTCTCAGACATAGAAGACGACTTCCTTGCTACTTGGGAACAGATGATTTTGAGGCTGATGGCCGAGATCGAGACCACACGTGTCATCGATCCCATGCCATCTTCTAGACGAGTGGCGGTCCATTGGCCACCCAAATTTCCAGAAAAAACTTCGCATTGAGCCCGAGGTTTTTATTGGACTTCTCGAATCAATTGCAGATCACCACATCTTCCAGAATAACTCCCAGAACCCACAGCTGCCCGTGAAGATACAGCTTGCTATCCACCTGTTTCATGCCGGCCATTATGAGAATGGGGTGTCCCCGGAGGACACTGCTGAATGGGCTGGAGTTGCTGTCAGCACGGTTATCAACTGCACAAACCGTGTCATGGTGGCGCTTTTATCACTCTTTATCGCTCCATGATACCGCGATTCGTCTTCTGACCTCTGAGGAGAAGGAGAAAACAAAAGATCATGTCGAAGAACAGACGTGTCCAGAATGGCGAGACGGCTGGATGATGGGGGACGGTACCAAATTCCCACTCTTTCAGCAACCAGGTCTGCATGGGGAGGCATGGTTTGATAAGAATAAGAACTACTCTCTTGATGGACAGACGCATTTACTCGGTTGTTTTTTTTCCCTTTTGACAGATCGTTTCTGATCTTGCCCCCAGATCTTAGTGTTACCGAATAATCTGATGGAGTCGACCATACGGGCAGTGTACATGATTCGTTAGCATTCCAGAGCACGTGCACCTTCAAGGAGCATGAAACTGTTTGCGCCGGGCAAGTGGTTATGGGCACATTCTGCCCATCCCGTCGACTTGTGGTGCGTTGCGCCATTCAAATGGCCGGCCCGAGGAGAACTCGCACCTGACCAACGAACCTTCAATTACTACCTCTCGAAAGTCCGCCTTTCATCCAATGATTCTCACATGATCTGAATTTTCCACCGATAGATTCAAATCCGGATTGAGCACACCAGAGGACTTTTGAAGGGCCGTTTCCAGTCCCTTAAAGAACTCCGGATCCAAATTTCCACACGAAAGCAAAACATGTGGACGTTCATGTGGATTCGTCTCTGCATCATACTTCATAATTTGATAATTCACTTGGAAGAAGGGCATGGCATTGATGAAGAGTGGCGGGAGGAATTGTACGTCTTGGGACTTGCGGATCAGCAACGGAGGGATATTATAGAGACCGAGAGCGATGGCAAAGAGACTGGCGCAGCTGTGGATTTGAGACGAGCTCGGCAACGTCACACATCGCAGGGACAGCGATTCAGACAAAAGGTGATGAACCCGTTGTTCGACAGTCCGCACATGAATTTAGTACGTAGAACTTGATGGTAGCAATAGAAAGTAATAATCTCTATCTAAGAACGCATAGAGAGGTTGGTTAAAGGGTATATACGAGCTGAGATCCTTGGTGCAACACGACATGGAATATAATCGAAGTCAAAGTGAAGGAATGAAAGCTGAAGTTGTAACAAAACCGCCGACCGTTCAACCAGATTGCCCCGAAGGCCCCGCGCCATCGAAGTACCCTTCGCCGAAGCCCCTGAAGCCTCCATCATATCAGGGAAACCCTCCCCAGAAATTTTCGCATATTTGACGCAAAATGTTCGAAAATATCTCGAGTTTTAGAAATGACCAAAAATGAGTACAAATATGATGTCGATCTGAAAAATGCCATAATTTGTACAACTTCTGCCTCATTTTTCACTCAACGTTGCGCCAAATTTTAGCTAAATTGTTTGCTAGTTTGGTGGCATAGTTCACTCAGATCCATACAAATTCAGGACGCGGCAACTGCAAATACTATTTCATTCAAAAACTATCTAATACACCTCATGTAACAATAGCCAACTACCCATCACAGCCGTGAGCTTCGGTATCGTCTCAGTCTGTGCGCATGGTGACAGTGACACGACACTGTAAATAAGTTAGTAATAGGAAGAGGACAAGGAAAAGGGAAGTGAGCATACCTTGTGTCAGTGTGGAGATCAATTCGGTACTGGAGGTAACGTAACATGTGTTAATGACACATTGGAGAGCCGAAGAAGATACTCACTACATAAGACCTGCCATAGACCCATTGATGGCCGGCGATGTTGCCTGGCATTGGAGCCGCATATGACATGCAGATGGGAGACGACGTACGAGGGAGATGCGGAAGTCCAATGTCACGTACTACACGCGCAGATTGAGAAATGAAACATGCAAAATAAATAAAAGACTTGCCGGTGAAACTCCAAGGATGGGCGGCAGCTCAAGCTATGGATAGCCATGACGAAGGGAGCTGGCAGTTGGAACAGGAATCTGTCTACAATGGGACAGTTAGAGGGGTCAAAAGTGCGGATGCTTGATGCGAACGCACCTGATATCAACACCTTCCTTGAATCTTTGGATCAACAATCTGAAGAACCAGAGGTAAGGACGTGTCAAGAAGAAGGAAATAGAGATATTGGGACTCACCCTCGAGTCCCTAGCTCATTGACTTCGTTGTCCTGGGGAAGGTCAGCCCTGTGAAAGAGTGGCCTCAGTAAGGTAGGGTAGGGTGAAGAATATACTATATAGGTGAGTACCTGGGGTGCGGTCAGCAAATATAAATGGAGCATTGAGTGCGACTGGGGGGAGAAGTGGGCGGAGAACAAGAGGGAAGGATGAGGGAAAGGAAGAAAAGCCATTGACGTGTCGTTGTGACAACATCAAAACCAACTATGTTTCACATTCACGTACTTTACGTGGTTTACGAGACGGGTTTAGGGTGGGCATCGGCAAACCTTAGAGCCCTCAGACATATTTTTGTTGACTTGGAACTTGAAGTGAACACTATGCATTAACTATGTCGGCCAAATCAGTTATAGAATGCATGGCTAGCGGTTCATCTAACTTATGTAGGGTCCTTGCTTAGATTCACATTTTCCTCAGTCACCGTTGACTCACTGATAGGTCTGTTCCGAGGGACAAGGAATAGCTGGAAAATTTCCAGAAGACTTTGAATGAAATGACCAAAATATTATCGGGGTTCTACAAAATGGCCAACGTTCACAATACTTTTCGGTGAATTCCGGCAAAAGTTGGCGAAAATTGCGAAAATTTGGAAATTTTTTGAAAATTTTGGCCGCCACAAAAGATTTTAGGGAAAAATATCGTAAAATTTCAGGGGAGGTTTTCCCTGATAAGGCCATTGCCAAAGTTCATCTTGCTACCAAAGAACCCGCCGTTGTTACCAAATCCCCCACCATGCCCGTTGCCTCCATACTGCATAGCAAATTGCATGCGCATCATCAACAACTGGTGCTGCTCACGTTCGCGTTCCCATTTTTAATTCGACTCTCTACAGCGATCTTCGGCTGCGAAACGGCGTTCCTCAGTAGCCAGGTTGTCGCGCCGAAGGTCCATTTCGAGCTTCTGACGTTTGACCGACAATTCGGCCATACGGCGCTCGTGCTTGTCCTTCCCAAGATCCTGGAGGATCTTATTCTGCTTCTCCATTTCTTCCGCGAATGCTTCAGCACGTGAACGCTTGCCGTTTTGCTTTTTGCCACTGGAGGGAGCAGAAGATGCAGTGGAACTTGGGGTACTGGACTGCATGTTACCCTTGTTCGAGTTCTGGAGTGCCGACGGCTTTTTAGGGAGTTTAAACTCGGGCTTCGGAGGTGGCGAGCTGGCCGAAGTATCATCGCGTATCATCGACCTCAATTGGCATCTTCTTGGTAGGAGTTGGCGACCAGGGAATCGGGGAAGTCGGGCTATGAGTTGGGGACGGGCTATGCTCGGGAGTACGGCTACGCTTAGGGATACGCTCAAGGCCGTCAAAGTTGAAAAGTGGCTGAGAAGAAATAATAAATCCAAAGCATTATGTTCAATAAAAATGGTACGACATATGTCACTATCCTCGTCTGAGCCTGAGTTGGTCGGGGGAGGCACTACAGGGTCGTCACCAGTAACGAGAGCAAGGTCTTGGTCAGCGATGTTCTGACCGGGTTCAGAAGATGCGGTATAAGGATTGAAATTGGGGAGGGTGCACCAAAACCCGTGCAGCTGTTCCCAGTACGGGAAGTCGACCTTAATTTTGTCTGAAACACAATTGATACTGTGCCTTTCTGAAGTATGCCGTGCTCACCTATCTTGTTTGCAATGTCGCTGCCGGTGTTGCAGGGCCAGTGAGCCGGGATGTGGAAATTAAGTAAAGTTAATTATTCCCCCGTAGAGTAGTTTACCCAATTTGTAGTTACCTACTTAGCTTGGCGGTTACTAATGGAGGAGGGATCCCTTTTGTCCTCACTCTTCCATCGTATGTCCCAGTGCAGCCAAGCGGCTGGAGGCGGAGCGGCCCCTCCTCGACCCTTACAGTGAATTTGGTCACCATGAGCTTTTTAGCCATCTATTGTGTCCTTTCAGCTTCGTCGGGCATTACCCTCATCTCCACACTCTTTTATATCCTATCGACACACTCTGTTTCACCCTCTTTCATTCTACAGGCCAGCAGCAATCTCGCAATTTTATTCGGGAGTTTATTCTACAATTACCGACCATAAACCCCTATCATCGAACCTCCCACCGGGCTATTAACCCTACCTCATCGGCGACTCCGTACCCAGAATTTCGCTGACGCCGGACACTTCACTCGTTCATTTACAGGTTCGGCAGGTTGCAAGGGCACTGGCTCGCGTCGGTACTGCTCGTATCTCCCTACGCCGCCTCCTCTCCATCAAACATGACCCCGGCCCTGTCCTCGCCTTCGTGCAAAACACCGTCCGTCTCTCCCGCTACGCACTCTGACTCGAATCATTGCACTTCTACTTACTTATTTTTCCCCACTTAGATAGCTACGAATTGCACTTAGATTCCTTATATCCACACCATGACACTTTACTCGCTATGTATTAAAACCAACTCCCTCACGGCACCGCGATGATCTCGTCCCACTCTCGGCTCCCATCCCCCTGACCCCACTCCACTCCAGCCGATAGTTACATTGTATACTGTAAAGTGCCACATAGACCCCAAGGGCCCTGCAAGCGCTATAATGGATCAAATAATAATAATAAGGGCACTGGCTGAAATTCGCCGCCTCGCTTTTGCTGTGACAGGAGAACGATTGGGAGTAAGTCATCTATCTATCCGCCTCTGACTCCTCCGCTCGCCAAGTCCAGCAAATCCATGGCTGTTAAGGAGCTAGTTACCGGCCGATCGTTCCGAGTATTTAAACATGTGTTTGTAGTTTGATACAGGAGTTCGCTGCTTGTTTCCGACCACAATGGTGTGCTGTGGGCCTTGACTTGCGGTTTGTTCCTATAGTTCCTTTTATCTCTTTAAGTGTTTTCTTCAATTATATAAAAGCTACGTAGATTCATGTGTATAGGCAGTCAACTATCTGCCCACTAAACAGGGAATATAGTGGATTCTTGAGATTAGAACTGAGGGATTAGAAATCTTGAACAGAAATAACAGAAGTCTTAAGTTGTCAACGTTGAAATCTAGTTGTCAGAGTAAGAGCTGAGTGCCTGCTAAGCCTGAGCCATCTGAACACTACATTTCCTTGTCAGCTTTTGAACCAGAGACCTTAGAGTCCGACCTTGAGAATGGAGACCACAGAGTCTGGCTTAAGTTGGATAAGAAGTCGTACACCTTGAAAGCCTGTTTGTCCAGCCGCTGCTATCCTTTAGCATGGATTTAGACTAGCTGCTGGTGCTCTTCAACTTCAATTCCAACATTGCTATCTCTTCCCGCTACTCCCTGTCCTGTGTGGTTAGAAGTTGTACTACCCAAGCAATTGTGCTCTGAACCAGACATCTTGCAATCCATGATACTTAGACATTGTGCATAACAATCTTGAAGGGTGATACGTATCCTACTTCCCCAAACTCACACACACACACCACTATTGGTTTGGAGTTGTGATATTAGATTTTAGATTTGGGTTGAGTTTGTGACTTGTTCACTGCACTCTCAAGTTTGATATCTTTTGATTTCACAGCTGCACCCAAGTGCACTGTTTCATCAGCATTGTAAATTTTAGGTCCTTTGGTGGCTAAATGGGGTTCCTGCTGTTCACAGGGCAGCATCTGTAAAATTTTGCATGCCTTGGGCTGTGGTGCAGGCTTGGTATGTGGCTCTGCAGGTGCTGAGGCATTTTCAGCCACATCATCGGCTGGTGCAGTTTGATTCTACAGAGGTAGAGGTGCGGTTATTGTCGGTGACGTTTTCGTACTCAATTCTGGCTCACCACCTGACTTTCTCTCTCCCTCAAGCCTAATCAATGTGTTTGGGATGGCTGGCTGTGTGACATAGTTGCCAGTAGACATCTGAAAGATGACGTTGCGCAATGTGAGGACTTTTACATGTTCGTGGTGCATGATAGCGCCAAGTACGAGACTCTTCCGAAATGCCAACAAAACAGTATGGCTGTGATTTCGGTGTGAATTTGGATTTGACCTCCCCCTGAGTTAATACCCAACATTCCGTAGTACCAAACTCTTGTAAATTTGAGACGTCTGGTTTGAAACCCAAAATGCTTCGTGAGGCGTGATGTTGTCTCTAAGCGAGACAGTGGGCGATCGGTTAATGATATAAGTGGCATACATGACTGCTTCAGGCCAGAGAAACTTGGGGAAGCTGTGGGCATTAAACATGGCACATGTGCACTCCACAATGGTGCGGTTAAGGTGTTCAGCTACGCCATTTTGCTGTGGTGAGTAAGGTGCTGTGACCTCAATCTGGATACCCTTGGCACGGAGATGTGCACGCAGTGCATGTGACGTGTATTTGCCACCGCCATCAAAATGGAAGACCTTGCACCGCTTGCCACTCTGTGTTTTGACAAAGGCACTGTAATCTTCAATTTCCTGGTCCGCATCAGATTTTTGCTTCATCAGTGCGACATGCTAACGTCTTTTAGCACCATCTGTGAATGAGATGAAGTAGTGCTCACCGTGTATGCCCCTCGTCCGTGCCTGTCCCCATACATCAGTGAATGTCATGTCACCGATTTCATGATATTCACAGGAGGCTTGTTTGGGAAATGGTTCAATGTGGTGTTTCGCAGCAATACAACTTGTGCACTGCTCTGGCATCTCGGAGTCTGGCGCGACTTTCATCCCGGTGACCATGTTCTTTTCGGCGAGCTCTTTAACAGCTGCAGGGCTGATAAGCCCAAAGATCTGGTGCCACGCATCAATGGTGCGTTCAGGCGTTGCAGCAAATGGAAGGGAGGTGGATTTGGAATCCAACTGGCTAGCCATGACGGGCTTGACGCTGCTGAGTGCGTAGACATCGCCAATGTTTTGGCAGTGCACTAATTTGGCCGTGATTACTGCATCAAGGGAGTTTGGGGGGAGTTCAACCTGGAGGCCAGCACGATGGAGTTTTCCCAGGGAAATGAGATTGTGTTGGGATGAGGGAAGATAAAGGATGCGATGGAGAGTGATTGTGGTAACTTTGGATTCGACAATGAACTGAAGTTTTGCTGATCTGTAGCCCTCGGCTGGTTTAGAACCTATGCCGATAATTCTGTGATCATCTAGTGGAGTTTACGAGGCTAAAATAGCCTTGTTATTGGTAATGTGGGTACTTGCCGCACTATCCAATAACCACGAATCCTTTGTTAATCCACGGCGCTCCGTGGCCACAAAAACAATGTCTTCCTCCTGCTTTTCCTCGGCTACATGAGCCTTGGATGATCCACCACGATTACTACGACCACGCGCTTTTTTGTTGCGCTGATAGCGGTCATAGTTCTGCTGCTTTTGGTGCTCCCTGTAAGTTTTCCCATTCTGCTTGTTGTGGCAGTCGGCGACTCAATGGCCGGGACATCCGCAATGGAAGCATGCACCCTCACAGTGATTGCTGCTGGAGCTTCCGCTATGGGCTGGTAGAGCAGTATCATCAGAATTGGGCTTGGCAGCCGGACGATTTGCTTGTTGGAGGATGTGGGCAATAATGTCGTCCGATGTTTTAATACTTGCCAAGTCAATGCTGCCAACCCAAGTGTCCCACGAGTCTGGAAAGGACATGAGAATGGTAATGGCAAATTCCACTTCACTGATTGTGGTGCCATATTCCTCCAGTGCGCCCTTGACATCGGTGAGCTTCCAAATATTCTCCTCGATGTTTTCTCCTTCACAAGCCATGTGGAAGACCTGCCAGCGGAGTCGAATGATGTTGATTGCTGCCTTGTTGGGTTGATAAACACTCTGGAGCTTATTCCATGCCTCGACACCAGTGATGGCCCGTTGGATGTAGGCCATAGGTCCCTCTGCAACACGCAGGCGAATGACAGTGAGTGCCTTACGCTGCTTTCTCTCCCATTCTGTCAATGCTGCTATAGCAGCCGTGTCAGTTTGATTGGGAATGACGGGTTTGTTGCAGCACGATCTGGTGATGTACTCGTCGTAGTCGAGCTCTGTGAGAATGTCCATAATTTTGGTAGCCCATGTTGGGTAGCCTTGGGCACCCTCGAGCGATTTGATGCGGTATGCATTAGAGCTGTCTGACATTGTTTCATGAGTTTGGCGTGACTACTGGCTGGAGTGAGAAGGCAAGAGAAAGTGTGTTGAATGGAGTGAATCACAGGCGGGCGGGGCCCATAACCTGTTGAAAGTGCAGCTGAATATAGGAGAAGTCGACCACCCAATTCGATAAATAGCTACGAAGAAAATACAGGTTTTTTATACCTCCTCGGTGACCATAGAAGTAAATAGGAACAAGTAGAAAAATGGATAGTACGGAGGATAAAATGAATGGGGTCCTCTGGGCATTGCCGAGCGACGGACGGAATGAATTTAATGGTCCGGGAGACCGGTGTCTGGTGCACCGTGGCCGGGTTGACTCAATGTTTGTACTTCCAACACATACCTTATATGGCTACTCTGCAACAAGAGAGTCATTAATGAGAGAGATGGTGATTAAGAACAAATGGTGCCGGCTGATGAACAACCGCATCTCCCTGGATAGCCTAATGTCCAATAAGGCCAAATATGGGAATAAATCCTTGAACAAGTCATTAGTACTGAAGACATGACAGGGAACTCTACTCAATGAAGACAGACTCCAGGAAGATTGGACAATGGAGACCACGGTTTTAGAGGGTGTGGGTTTGCTGACAATGATGGTCCAATTTCTGGACTTGAGTTGGCTAACCCAAGCCCCCACACAAACACATGGTGAGAAATCAGCTGTATGTGCGGTTACACATTTCCTCGGGTGGTATACTGTCGGCTGGGTTCTTAGTCCTGGCTCCTTTCCCAATGGGAGCCACATGTCGATTTGGCTGGTCCAATGATCCAGTTTCTGGAGATGTGAAACAGCCTGGTGAGGAGAACAGAAATGTTTCTAGTTGCCTCCACTTGAACCCTCTGGGCTCGAGTGTGAATGCTCCACAAAAAAAAAAAAAAAAAAAACATCGGACGTGATGCATCACAGTCACTGATGATGGACGTTTAAGCGAACTTAGCCGAGTCCCACTGTTGATGTTCAGTCGAACTGTCCGATTTCCAAAATAGATGAATCTGAACAGATCATTCACCGGAGATATGTAGATAATGTCAGTTGGCTGCAGCAATCACACAAAATGGACGGACATCAAATCCCCTTACGTTGCCGGTGACCACACACTAGATGTAGTCAAGATGAATAATGTTGTCCCCCATTTGTGATTATTCGTTCTATTAAGATTTAGTGCCCAATTCGTTGGGGGCTGTTTGGTTTTATCTCCTTCGAGCTTACCCCGTTCTGCTTTCTCTGCTCTTCATCTCCCACGTCCACAGCTTTTCCGATGCTTTTCAATCAATTTCCTGTTTAGGCGACACTGCTGTGTTTTTCTTCTGGCCGAGAATGCACCAACACGACTGCGATCTGTCAAATTTGAGACGGCTTGAGTTGACGAATCCTTGCCGCCGAACCCATGTTGAAGCTCTTGAGCTGCGGGCTTTGGAAATGAATCTGAATCGGGATGATTTGGGGGAGCGGCTTCGTCTCGTGGTTCAACAGTCATCAACTGCAGTTGAATATTACTCAATTGGGCACATTTTTCGCACTTCATCGCCGCACGGCACGGCAGCCACGTAGGCCTGTTTTCGGGTATAAAATAGGCCGCCTTTCTTACCGTATACCCATCAATTTGCGCTCGACTCCGCGGCTACACTCAAGACTGCAACAATCCAACGCTATCGTGGATCTTTGACAAAAGTAGTTGATACTCAAACCCTGCAATACTTCTATCAAGCTGCTAGTGTCGCGCCGATCAAAATTGTGCGCCAATATATTCAACGTCGAGTTCAAGTTCTACTCATCGGCGATTTCCGCAAATTGCGAATGTTCTTCATTTCCTGCACCAAATTCTTTATCTTCAAACTGGAAAGGCTGGCAACGTTTGAGGGTGTCTGTACCGCTCACATCTGAACTCTCATTTGGAATCTAGTATGTTACTAAATAAATTTGAGGATAAATGACTATGCCCCACTTTGTGTGTAGTGAAATACACTATCATACGTGCCTTCATTGCTCTATTAAGGCTATTCTGCATGATTCTGGTGCGTCTGCCGAAGCGGAGCGAAGGCAAATCTTGCTCAGACATAACGATGTGATCAGCGTGTATAAAATCCAATCTCCGGCGGAAAATGAGCCAAGGAAAGAAGCGGAGCATTGTCTGTGTGGCCCTTGTGCGCCATTTCTGCGGTGGGGAACATGAGTATGTGTTCTCATTCGAGCAATAACTGGGACACAGAAAAGGTAAAACTAAAAGTAATTGGTGATATTTTAAAAATAAACGTGAGAAAAAAGCCTCGAGGCGACCGAGACGACGGAACTCAGAGTAGTGGCATGGGAAGGACACGATTAAATTAGCTGAATGAAACAGGCACAATCTCGTTGGTTGACTTCCCGTAACAATAGATAGTTGTTTTTAAATAAATCACATGTCCGGCAGCGGTGCCTAGACAGATGTCAGGACGCCATGGGACTTGGATCTGAGGTTTCGCTTTGGACCCTCTGTCAAACCTTAATTTCAAACCTTAAAGCGGGATAATCCGTTGAGGAGGTTGCGGCTGTATAGCACGTCAAATGAACGGGTTTGGACAAGATCTGACGAGAACAAGAGCATTCATTGTGGAAAGCCGATTTTTTGGACTTCGGGCATGACATGTTGGGTCACGGTTACCACAACTCCCTCCCTTCCTCTTCGCTCCAATGCGATGCCACCGATCCTCCGAGAGTGTGCTCACATTACACGTCGCGTTGCATCCAGTAATGGCAATACCCGAGTTCAACTGGAGCGTCGACTAGCCCTGAAATGGCTGAAAATTACAAATGATGCAGGGCAGCATGCTGCGTAGCCATCTAGGCCCCAGTTCTCTGGCACCTACATCAGTTTCCTTTGCTATAACACAACATCTGCTGACGTTGTTCTTAACTCCGCAGTACGTACGGCTTCCTACGACTCAGGTCTGACAATCTGGAGAAAATCAAGGGACTGGGAGTAAGTCAGCATTCAAATTATCTATCACTTCTTTCGAACGGCATTGAGTCAAGGTGAATTGGGACTTGACTCCTCCTGAATGTCTGTTTCCGATTTCGTTCTTATGATTACACTTTTTCACGTTAGCAACTTGTTCGCCGGCGGCGGCGGCCTTTGTTCGGGACGGTGGGTGCCATCTGCCAATGTTGGCGCCATAGTCGCGTTTTGAATGTGACGTCAGATGCCACCAATAGGTTGGCGAGCTACTGGTGGGAAGGCATACTATGCGGCCAGCTGCCTTGCTGCACCAAATCAGCGGAAACGAGCGTAGTTCAAAAAGCTTGAGATGCACGGACATGCTTGGTTCCATAAACAGATGGACACGCGGAATTATATAAAGAGGGTGATAAACAGTAGAAGTGCCGAGTCGAGGTTATTATCGCATCCGACACGCACAGAGGTCGTGTCTCTACTCGCTATCCTTCGTTCCGACTCTTTGCTTTGGTAACGCACAGAGAGAACCAAAATTTAAACCAGAAAGCAATCCGCTCTGCGGAGTGTTACCATGACCAATTATGCGTGCGTTGCGGCCGTCGAGATCTCCGAACTCTGCGCGTACATCATTGATTTTCTCCATAACTCTCCCAGGGATCTCAAATCCTGTGCCATCGTGTCTCGCAGATTCACCTTTCCGTCTCAGTTCCACCTCTTTGGAGTTATCAACCTCCTCATGGGACCTTTTGGTGATCCTCGAGGTCTTCGTCGAGATGCGGCTGCTCGTCTCGTCGAAATCTTCGCAGAAACGCCACATCTCTCTCGCCTTGTCCGAGCGCTACATGCCCCAATCGACTCTGTCATACTTGCGCACGTCGAGAGTATGTGTCTGCCTCGTCTGAACAACCTGTGCCTCATTGCTGGAGCCGCAACCGCCGATGTCCCTGGTTTTAGCCTGGCACGGGACCTACTCTCTCGTCCGTCCATTCACACTGTCACACTCAGGACGACGTTTCCTACCTACGCAGCACTTGATCTACTCTTCTCTCGGTGCACACCATGCCTGTTAACGCTCAATATCCCCTACACGGACGTCGACTCTGAGACGGTCGTGTCTCGGCCTGCAGCTGTGGGCCGGCGTTCACACATCACAAACCTGGTGCTTCCCCGGGGAATGGCGCCCCGAGTAGCATCCTGGTTCTTCGATTCGCGGTGCCCGCTCGATTTAAGCATGCTTCAGCGCGTCGAATGCTGCGTGCGAGCAGGTCCCGTGCTCTTGCTCCTACGCACCGCTAGCACGACTATTGTGGAGTTGAATCTCTGTGCTGGTACGTCACAAGTACACTCCGAAGCATAGTCAGATTATGATCAGTTTCTTCAGTGGATATCACGGATGCCTTCCCCCTCAGCGCCTTCCCCGCTCTTGCGAAACTTGGGCTCATGGGCTCCCCGAGGGCCCTGCTTACCGCTATCATGACGCTTCCTGTAGGTGCATTGTATCTGCAGGCTATAGCACTTGCGGCCAACTGTGATGAGTATATTTCAGTGGGTCGCACACCGGTAGAGGTTGACATTGATGCCCTGGCGCCGATCGACGGCGTCCTCGCCAGCTTGCACTTGCCCGCACTGACGCGTGTCGTCGTTTCCGTCGTCCGCCGAACTCGTCTAGCCATTGCGGCGGCAAAAGTTGGCGCCGATAAGGTGGCCCTTATATACATGTTCGGGAAAATGCACGCCCTGGGAGTGCTGGTGGTGCAGACTGAAAAAGGTACGGGCCTGCGTTCTATTTTGACCGCCCTTTCTTACGTCTTCCTCCCCTGGATCACGCGCCAGATTGGGGTAGAGATACTTGGTAGAGTCAACGCTGCTGCTGTTTGCGCCCATTGTACACATGTGAAGCTGTATGTATGGCATAGACTTACGTAAGAATGTACTACAGACAGTAACAAATCACGGAGCCCGCGAAGTGGCCCTCTTGCCCGCAATTTACGAATTTTTACCTAAAGCAGAGCAGTACACATAATAGCCTGTACTTACATCTTCGCATGATTCAAATTGTGGGACTGGTTGGCATATCATTGGCTTTTATTTAGGATTACTCGGGCACCGGCCGCATCAGACTTTTGACATTTGATTTGCGCCTTGTTCCGGCTTGTGGGCTTGGCAACGCTAAGCGACAAGTTGACAAGCTGGACAAAGGTTGAAAATTGGTTGAAAGTGGAGAATTTGACCCTCTCTCAAGCTGGAGGATTTACATACATACATTAATGCCCTCTCCACAATCCGCAGAACATGGCCCGTACCAACGCGAATACCCGCGAACTTCGGAAAACAACCCTTTTAGGACCGGAAATTCCGAGCTTGTGAAATTCGGACATAGGTTTGCCATCTTGTGATCTTGCGGGATTTTCGGGCCTTTTTTGACCTTGTTTGGCCTTGAACAAGCTCACAAATCAAATGTCAAAAGTCTGATCGGCGTGAATAGGGATGGAAACAGGAGTTTGGCTCTAGGCCATAAGGCGATTGATGGGACCGAAGAGGCTGCTGAAGACCTACGCGTCCATGATGCAGAAAGGTATAGGACCCCGGATGCTATCAAGGCCCGGTAACAGTGTGCAAATGATTGATGGTCCTACATTGCCGGAAACATCCTACCTGGATTTTCAGACTGCACGACTATATCCTGCAGGCCATGCTGAAGTAGTCTGTCCCTATCACACTCGACAGATAGGTGGGTAGGAAGGTAGTATTACATGGCACGGGCACGCTTAGGAACGCCGGAGCCCGGAAATTGTCTGAGAGCACAACTAGATTTATACACTACGGTCCCTGGACTCCTCCATCACCTCGTGGCCAAGCTCACAGTCGCAATCTTCCGACTCGCCGCGGTAGAGCTAAAAGATGAACAGAGAAGCAGTTAGTCAAAAATGGACGTGTCGAGACGCGTAGCAATGCGCCACACATTGTTCTTCGAGTCAGGGACTTTGAACTCCGCATAGTTTTGTAGTCTGTTGTATTGTGGTTGAATATACCGTTTACCCCTCCCATTTTCTCACAGGAGCATGTGAGCAGAAAGCTATAATGCCATCTTTGCTAGGAGTCCGATAAAGTGGGCAAGTGTGGGGCGCAACCCCGCGAGCTATTTTCGATGGATCCGCGCTCTTGAAGGGGCAAGTTGTGTGTGTCAAAACTTGCGGCGACGGCGGATGGCGTGGAGGTTTTCTCGCACGCCGACATTGCCCCGTTCAGGAGCGCGGATCCTTCAAAAATAGCTACCGAGTTGCCCTCAACCCTGTCCAGCTTCGTCCAGCTCCCCATTGCGCAACAGTGACTCAGAATATGTCTTCCCTTTGTCAACGTCAGGGAGAGCTATAAAGCCATCGAAGCCAGGACTATGAAGGCTTGATGTTCAACCTCGAAAGTTATTTTCGACGGATTCGGGCTCCGGTGTGTCGAAACTTGCGGCGGCGCTAGCTCTCTTCTCCAGAAGCATTTGCCGAAGAGCTCCTCCCCAATGCAGCGCATGCGGAGTGCCATGAGATTGGATGATTTGAGCTGCATGTTGCACCGTGCATAAAGAACACGTACAGCGAGAAGCTTCGGAAACGCTGATCAAAAAAAAGTCCGGGCGAGAAGAAGTTAATCTGGGTCAGCCCATGAGACATCGATGAGTGTGCCCATTCCGTAGCTGCTATACGATCCGGAGTGTTCGAGAGTGCGCCCAAACAGCCTCGTGGAGTGTCCAATAGCGAAATTCTCTGTCCTCCCTTGAAGACGAGCCCTCACGTACTTCGTCACTTCGTCGGATGTGGATATTCGTCGGATGTTGTGCAACTTTGTCGGCTTGCGAAGCAAGCTCGTCACCTTCCAAATTATGCCGTTGAAGAACAGCTTCGTCGGATGCTCAGGTAAGAAGTCGGCAGACGGTGGGTTGAACTGTTGATCACGCGTGCCTCGACTACGAGACTTTGCCGCGTATATTCACTAGTCCGTTGTTAAGCGCGGGGGTCCGATCAGGGTAAAACCTTATTATGTAATCACGTTTTGAGGCCCTTGCCCCAGTCCTTGAACCATGGACACATCTTCAGCAGAGAAATAGAGATGCCTTCTGTGTGCCCAAATATTTCCAAAATTTTTCAATATCATGGGACAAAGCTATTGACAAGGCAAATTGATGGGTTTTTGGCACTTTGATCGTTCATCACATTGAAAGATAAGCTCCTGCACTGATTCAAGCACCAATCAAAAAAATCTGAAGAGGCAGATCAATTCCAACATGCTTTAAAATCGAGTTCCAGTCTAAGAAACCGTAGAAAGAGGTGCCATACAGTGAAAACGACACCAGAGCAGTGCGAGAGCACCGCCACCAAGATTACATAACAAGCTTTTACCCTGATCGGACCCCCGCGCTTAACAACAGACTTCAACAAACCGAGGTACGAGGTTGATTTTGTTGAAGCGTCTGGCTAGGAGAGACTATATATTCACCTCATTCCGCACAACTCACACTGAGAGACTGAATGCGGGAAAAAATGACATAATGAGTGGTAATGAGCCCCGGCGAAAGCCGCAATCTCGACTGATCATCCGACGCGCAGCCTGTCATGTCGACATCCACAAGAAGCACCGTGTGGGCGTCGCTTTGACGGCGAGAGGGTCACCGGCTCAGGAGAGCCTTCACGTCCTGCGGGGATATAGAGTGGCAGGCGCCGTTATCCTACGGATCTGGTGGACTATCGGCATTATATTCTCCACAGGTGACGAAAATTCGGACAGTAGAATAGCCAGGTTTCGCATTAGAAAACATAGTCGCAAGACAAGGCTTCTAGAAATAGGAAGATTGCGGGTAAATTAATGGTGGCGATAGGACATCCGGTAGAACCAAAAACGAGTCCAAAATTCGGTTTAGGATATAGTCTAGTGGTTAACATCCTCAGCAGTGCTGAGGTCCAAACCTGACCAGAGGAGCACATAATTAGCAGCGCCAAGCATGAAGTACGAGATGAGGCGAGCCCGAGAGGATATATTCTTGTCCTTTTAAGCTTGCGCAGAAATGGGCAGCAAGACAATAGTCTCCGGATGATAACGGACAGAGCTTCAATGCCATAGCTTTTTACGCACGAATGATCTGTAAAGGACACGGACGATACGTGGGGAGCGGCGTAGAGAGTAAATTTGCAGACTCGAGATGAGTATATGGGGCATAGTCCAACCGTCGAAATGTGGCAAGTGGGAAAAGTCCTAGCGAGAATAATGGCAGGAGCCCTAGCGAGGAAATGGGACAGCCCTAACAAGGCAACGATCAGGGAAAGTTTGGTCAAGGTCCTACAGCGGGATAGTACCGGGGGAAAATTTGGGCAGTGCCTTAGACCGGGATACGAGTCATACGACCGTCGGGATCGATTTGGGCAGAGCCCTATACTGGTATAAGAGTGGGAAGAAGTGGGCAGAGCCGGTATTCGCCTCCACAAAGAGATAGGGTAATCGAGCATTGTATCGAACGAAGAAGCATTGAGAGAGCGTCAAGGTCGAGAAGGAGGACGAGGCATGAATATTTTCCAGCGTAAGTACAGTATAGTAGGGTTCCTTGGGGTGAGCACAGAAAGAAAAGTAAGGTATAAGGGTGCGCACCGTTTCGGCCCCAGCGCGCGACCTCGTCGGTGAGGCCCGCGACGGGGTTAGAGAGCGGCGGTGGGGCCGCCGGGCTGCGCTCCACGCAGAACTGCCCCGAGCTCAATTGCCACTGTTACTCTGTAGTATCCTGCCACACTCGACATCGATGTGCCTGGGCGGGCGTGGCGGAGACTTGCACCGTGATAGTCGGGCGGTAGCATGGTGGCGACAGCCTGAGCGCAAGCAAACAGAGTACGTCATACTATGTACGAAGGAGAGAAGAGGCGGGGACGCACCATTAGTCTCTCAGAGCCAGACTTTAATACGGTACCATCTCGTACCTCGATCGTATTGAAGTCTGTTATTAAGTGATGGGCCCCGATTACTTAGGGTAGACTCTTGTTACATAATCTTCGCTTAGCTGCATTTGGGTCGTTTTCGCTCTGCCGCACCTTTTTCTCCATTTTCTTGGTGTGGAATTCAATCTTAGAGCCTATTGGTGATGATCTGCTGCTTCGAAATTTTTTAAATGAGCTTTGAATCAGTGCAGTAGCTCGACCTTCAATACTTATGATAGGACATCAATGTGCCAAAAACGATCAACTTGACTGGTTAACAGCTTCAGCCCATGGCACTCAAAAAATCTCAAAATTTGGGTACACGGAAAATATCTCAAGTTTTCTACTGAAGATATATGTAAGGTTAAAGAACTGGGACAAGGGTCTCAAAACGTGATTATGTAATAAGCCTCTACCCTGATCGGACCCTCGTACTTAACACCGGACTAACGCACCATCCGGCTCGATGCTTGGCCATGAGTGGTGTGAAAGGCCCAAGCTGTAAAAGACGCGAGAGGATAAAGACATTGCATGAGTGGTCCAGAAAAGTCGTTCCAATGGTGCGAGGACGAGGGATAGAAGAATAAAAAGAATGCCCACTAACTTGTTAGTGGGTCCTCAGGCGCCTAAAGTTGTAGAGTCTCTGCCAACTGTGCATTTTGAGGTCACTCGTTTGATTCTCGCAATGCTCCGTTTATTTTCATTTTCGTCCGTTTCGTTTTTTGTTGCTGACTCAGGATGGCGAGCTTTCTTTGTGCCTGTTTATCGGCGAAAATTTCTGCCTCTCTTCTCCCACCATCTCTGCACCTGCTTCTGCTTCACTGGTCCTTGCCTGAGTGCCAGATGTCTATCGTTGTGGATTCTGTTTACACCTCTAGTGTTGTGTTATCCACTTCTGCCCAAACGGTACTCTCTCACTGCTTTGCTTCGACGCATTTTCCATCACATCCGTCTCCTCTCTATGCATTCACTGTCAACGGAGGCCCCAATGGGTCCTTTACCACTGTACTGGACTGCACTGTCTCCTCTTCATTAACTGCTGATGTTTCTCTTGTTAGAATGACCGTCTCAAAGTCACCTGGGAAGTTAGATAGCAGAAGACCCTCGCAAATGCGGAAGGAATTGATTAGGGGAGTTTACGGTAGGGCCGAATTTCTCGTTTGTAAATAAATATATTCATTTGATGGGACAAATAAAATCATTGTTTGTGGAATAAATGCGTGATCACCCCATTTGAGTCCCAGGATATTATTATATTTCTGTAGCCTCAATTCCACCTGCCAGGCACACGCACCTCAAACCACCTTATGTGCGCCGAGTATTTTTTTCTATTTTTTTTTATGTGAGGACAGGACTGTTGCAGACAATGAGCAGGAGAGGCAGGACAACAGGCGGGAGAGGGGCAGGATGATGGGTGGGACGAGGCGAGACAATGGACACGGAAGGCGGGATGATAGGCGGGATGAGGCGGGATGATGAGTAGGAGAGGCGGGATGATAGGCAGGAGAGGTGGGATGATGGGTGGGGGGCAGGACAGTCATGGGCAGCTTGCTTACTCAAGCAGGTATATTCCACAAAAAAATGTTTATTCCACAAACAAGATTTAATCTCGTTTGTGGAATATTTTTATTTTGGAAAAATAATCGTCCCATCACATGATTATTTTTATTCACAAACGGGAAAATATTCCCTAGCGTGAACTCCCCTATTGAAAACTAAGAGTATTTATACAAAAAGCAGCAGAATGTCCATCCAAGCCTGCCAAAAGAAGCACAGGAAATGACTGGAACTTCACGGAACAGCAGCCGTGGAACCGAAGCGGAAACCGGGGTTGTCAGGCCACGTGCGAGCACGGACTCGATATTCCAACATCTCTGGGACTGGACTGGGGAGGTAGCTTGCGTGAATGGTATACTGGTCTCGGCTTGCGCCCAACCAGCGGATTTAAGTTGGAAAACTTACACGCTGTTCCTCGTGTTGAGTTTACTTGTGCCCCTCCCTACTTCTTTCTTTGTTTGAGCTTTTTATCAGTTACTTCTTCCACTGTGGCATCTCAAGAACATGTTACGGTTCAGACAGCTCTGGCGCTGGTGCGTCATAGCTATAACGTGAATGAATGTTGCTCTCTCTTACCATGTTTCACAGTACCTTGATGCTCTGGCTTATCATCCTGAAGAGCGGGGGAGATTTTCAACCCGGAAAATTCCTTAATATGTTCCAATCGGACGGAAACGGTACAGGGAGGAAATCACACGGAGAATAACTTACAAGATAGCCCGGGAAAAGCCGCGCCTCGAGGTGAGACGGTGCCGAGGGATCCAAGGAAGGGACTGCGAGTTATCAAACCACGTGACTTACATCCACCGCGGGTTTGAGAAAATGAGCACAGTCTGGCCAATAGCCATGGGTATTGGAGGTATGGCAACAAAAACGGGGAACGAGGTAACAGTTACTAGCGACCCCAGTTACCCAGGAGACGAGCACAGGAATGTGCCGTCTCTAGGTAAATCACCAAGGAATGAGGGAGATACCGGGCAACGGGGGACTCGTAACCTGGATACGGGGGCTATGAGCCCATAGGTTGTGAACGTTGTTTGTTATTTAGAAAGTACCAATAATAAGGGTATAAATTGAGTAGGAAAACACTGTAGTAGGGACACAATTCTACGCCCAGGCCTTACCACCTGTGATTTATTGGCTCTCTCTTGCTTGCATTTGAACGGAACGGATCTACGGAGTTTTGTTAACAGATTATTGGAACGGAACGGGACATTTGATTGAAGCTGAAATTGGATTTTGTTGTTGGATTTACGGGACGGAGAACATTGGCTATTGGATTTTCAGAATTTCTCACACCACACACACACCTTTCCTTATTCCAAATTCGCATTCGTGATTTCCTGTCACGCGAACCCTCGAACACAATATAAAGCCTCGAAATTTGGTTTAGTTGGTTAAAACCTCTGGATAAAGGTTTTTGCTTGCCTTCCAAGTTTGATCCTTTCAATCCGCTTCGTCCATTGCACTCTGTGCGCCCAGAGGCGGAATCTCTCTCGCCTGTATGTCATTGTTATTATCTTTGCGTCACTTGCTCTTCTTACTCGCCGTTGTTTCTGTAGCCCTTCGTGCGGCTGCTGCTGCCATGGGTGCTGCACTGCCCTTCAAACAACCTACGGTGTACGCGCCTGTCTCGTTCTCTGGTGTGCACGCACATCATGCGTCTGAGACGACGTACGCGTCGGCTGCATCCTCATTACCTGATGTGTGTGCACCTCGGGGCCAAGCGTACCCCCATGGCAGTTCTCATCCTTCCTATCAGAAATCTGAATTTGTGTCTGTGCATAATGATAATCAATCTGAGCCCTCTGCTGGACCGTTACATGTGCATTGAGCTTGCACGCTGTTCCGTCAATACTGATTGTAAGTTGTGACGTGAAGCGTGACTACTTGTTTCTTCTACTCACCGGCATGTCCAATTCAGTCCCCTACTCCCACTACTTCACTCAGCCACGCCCACCGCCTCCCATCGACACCTGCACATCCTCCACGCTCAGCGAACAATCAAATGCGGAGGCTGGGGACATTACCACCCACGTCTACTCGCACGATATCAGGGCACTCTCTCATCCGGTCTCCGACCGCGTTCGACTAGATATCAGCTTCGTCGAAAGAATTCTCTCCTCTACTGGCTCTCTATTCGCCCATTTATTAGACTAAGGCGACTGGATGTGGGACCGCACACCGAGACACATTAAGTCAGAAGCCGCAACAGAGCAAGATTACTATCCGTGGCTAGCATGGGTTCTCTTCACGCGGCATATCCTGTGTCTATCGTGCGCGACAGGCTCTACATCGAGGCTCAACTGAAGGCTTCTGAGGCACTGGTCGGTGTTAGCACCACCGAATCTATCTACGAAACAAAACTCCGCGGGATAACGGATATCCTCCACTTCATGAGACACGACAGAGGGAGGTCTTCGTGCACGGCTCACGAGGTTAAGCGGTCCAATGTTCCTACGGATGTCAGCGGTGATGTTCTTGAGCATCTCGTTCACTTGGCGGGTCTCAGCGGCGGCTGGACATTCAGAGAGGCGGGGACCACCAGTATTTGAAACAAAGCTCAACGACTCTTGTGCCAGGTATGTATACAAATTCCCTTTTTGTTAATCTCCGAAATCTGATTACATCGCAGTGTATCGACGAACTTATCCTCTACAACATAACACATATAATCCTTGCAACACAGGAGAAGTATGTCCTGCTCCCCTCCTCAATGATTCCCACCAGTTTCATGTAAGCCGTGTTTATACCATTCGCGGTTCGACTACCCAAGCTCGTGACATGGCGGAACTCGTTCTCTTCTACACGCACACGCTGCTCACCTGGCACATACCCTATCCTCGGTCCCCTTCCCCATCAACCTCAGTATTCCGCGTTACCGTACCGGCATTCTCCCCGCATTTATTCCAACCACAGCAAGCCTTATTGTGCAACGGTCCTCTCATCCACCGAGCAAAACTGGCAGCCCTCGGGCGAGTCCCCGATAAACCAATTTCTCCCCGTTTGCCTGTCAATTCCACACCTCTCATGCTTCATGTCGGCATGACGGCGACGTTGTTGTCTCCTTCGGCCCTCTCGTCTTCTGGCTATTTAAAACTCACATCGTTGCAAAAGCCGCCTGCCAATCTTGGGCCTCGGAGCGGCTTCTGCACGAGTTTGCAGTGTATGAGTTTCTGCGCGCTTTGCAGGGTGTGGTCATCCCGTCTCTTTTCAGGATGTACCGCAACCTCGACGATGGCAGCTCCATCCTCGTCACCAGTTATGCTGGTGAGACGTTGAGGGACTTCAACATGCTCTGTTTTAAAGATCGGTGTGTGCTCGGATTTGCCATGCATTTAACTCATTTTTTTCTTCAGCCAAACACGGTTGATGCGTGTTGTACGACTCCATGAAGCTGGTGTCCTTCATAACGACCTCGAACCTCGCAACGTCGTTATATCGAAGCGCTCGGGGCCGCGGATAATCGACTTCGACAATGCAACGTTGAACCATACGTGCGGAGGAATCTCGTGCGAGGAATTGGCCGAACTGGCTCATCACCTGAGTCTGGATCTTGGTGAGTTGGATCACGATTGGACCTCTGCGAGACTGACCATGTATATTTACAGGAGCAGAACTTTCCCGGGCTGAAGTCCCGCAGCCCTCACAACCATGGTTTTGGATTCTGTTCTCATGTCTCTTCTTTTTTGTCGTGTATATGGTGATTCTCTCGTTCGATAGTATGTACTAGTGATTTCCAACTCGCTCGTATATAAGGAGTGTAGTTTACGAATTTACTTTGCTTTGCGTGTTTAACTTCAGTTTCTGAATTGTCTCAATACCGATACTCGTGCGCATTCTGGATAATACTTGACTCTTGTTGGAGGATGACACACATCGCCAGTGAAAATTGTTGCCAACGTCACTTACGAATTCTTCCCTCGGTGATGATCGCGGCCCCCGGGCGGAAGAGTGATGGGCGCAAGATTACGAGTGAGTTAATTGACGCGTTCATGCATCCATGCATCGTCGGGGCGGTGTTTTGTCCAGAAACAGAGATTTTTTGCTTGGGCTATCTGAGATTCCTTCTGGGAGTAATCAGTACTCCGCCGGGTCAGCGTATGAAACTCGTGAATTTTGGAATGTTTTCCTGCTCCCACTTCGCCTCTGTTGTTTTTTAAATTGTCTGTATAACCAATTTTCCGGCGTTTCCACCAGCACACCCCCATTATTTGGGCGTACTTGCTGACCTCCAACAGTCTCTCTTCAAATCGGTATTTTGCAGATTTTCACAACGTGGATTCGTTCTGCCGTGAGGTTGAATGATAGTCCCTTCGGTACAACAAATTTAACTCGTACCTCATTATGTTGTAGGTTGAATGAAGGTCTACCTGCTGAATAAGACATAAACGACTAAAGAGTCACAGAACTCACATCAAAACTCTCAGTCCCTCTGCGCTGAGCACAGGATTCTGAATCGGCCACTTGGCTTTCGGCGGATATTGTTTCGAATGCAAATTCTCAAATTCTTTGGCGTGGACATTCCGAGTTAGGGTCAATGTTGCCGCCGGTTGAGGAAGTCGAAATTCGAAAATAGTGTTCAAGATAGTGCGCCATAATGCAATGGTTCCGAAGAGGTAATGCTGGGTCTTGTTTGACACTTTGATATTGATGGACGCGTCTCTATTCTGCATGCTCCAGGGTTAATGACCTGACCTTGAAAGTGCATTATAGACACCAACGATCCCGGTTTGGTCTGCTCGGTTCCGAGTACAACGGAATCGCAGAGCCGTTGAAATGTTGTACAAGAATCAGGAACCATGACCCTCAACATGCCCAGCACGGGCATTTCTTACTTTTGATCTGATCCTTCCTCTTTACTTAGACGCAATGTGTCAAGGGGACCTCGTGGCCCTTGTGGCGGCAGGTTGCGAGGAAGCAAAAACCGATAGGACGACCACGCCTGTAACTATTTCAACTCATGAGTTTTACGGAGTGATGGAGTCTTTGTTACACTGGATAAATTATATACATGACTGAAGGTTGTAGTTCTTTTCACCTGACAAGATCGTGCGTAAGTACAAGACGAAATGTTATTCATGTGGACTTGGGGACCTAGACAGAAGACTTGGAGAGAAAAACAAAAAAAGGCCACGTCGCAGATGCGGAGTCAATGGTCTCGGTGGGAATCGAACCCACCTATAACCTCTGTATCTTTAGGCATTAAACTTTGAAACAGGATCCAAAACCTGAATGATAAGAGAAATAGATTCAGTATACGAGGCATCGGCGTTCGGCGAACACAGTAGGCTAAGATCTAACCAAGCGAATTCGGCGAAGGAAATGAACCTAACTGAACCGAACCTTATTTATCTTGAAGTATTCGTTGAGTATGATGCGCTGCGAAGCACATACGAGCTCGCACCACTCGGCCAAACATTCGAGCAAGTATCGGAGCAGGGAATGGGCCGTCCTTCAAGGAAGAAATGCATGGACATACTACAGACTATCTCCACAGTTTCGGAGTAAGAATGCGTGCCGGAGCCTTCAATGGCGCTCAAATGTAAGGTCGAGTGAGTGATTGAGTAAGTTTGCACACCTCCCTCTAGCCAACCAAGACTTTAACCAAGAATCGTAGACATCGAAGTTTGTGAGTGAGAGATATCTATCCTTTGTGAAGGTCAAGTTGAATAATTTGAGGTGAATCAACATACTTTGGTTTGGTTCAGCATGGCTTCAGCAGACCGAGGCACAGTTGGTGAGTCAGATCTGGGTGAGGTGAGCACTCGATTTACAGGGGGCATAGCGAGTGTTACGCAACTACAAGGATAGGTTTGACTTGAAATAATACAAGCGCTCGCCGGCGCTTCGCGCCGGCTCCCACTTGCTCACCTTCTTTGTTTGTGACCTTTTGTGGAGCATGCTAAGAAAGTTGTTTTTAAAATGTTCCGCAATCCTCAGACCCAGAAATGTGGTAAAGCTGGAGTAAACGACGGCTCTGACTGCAAGGTTAGTGAATACATGGTAAGTTCCAACAGACTTGACCTGCAAGAAACATCATTTCAATACCTATTGAGCCAACCATCAAGAACTTCTCCAGAGTCTACGGCTCGGCTATGGGAGCGGAACTGAGTATAATGATCGATTTCTGCATGCCGTTGGATGGCGCTAATCTGCCGTGCTTTGGTCAGCTCGGCATGCGAGCGGAGCTTAATATAATGATTGATTTCTGCATGCCGCTGGATGGCGCTAATCTGCCGTGCTTTGGTCATGTGGGCAATTTGACCACATGGAGATACGGCTTTGGACAGACAGAGAGGCTTAAGCGCTCACCGGCGCTTGGCGCTGGCTCCCACTTTATAAATAAGCGATGCCTGTCAGCTGACCGCAGACATGCGAGAGGTTTACAAATGGAGATACAGCTTCAGACGGACAGGCTTAATCTTATAAAGAGAGTGAAGAAACGAAGTCAGTGTGTCAATTGAGTTCGTGGTGTAGAAGATATACAGTAAGTCGTTGTCTACAGGTAAAGTAAGCATAAAGTACAAAGTATGAATAAATATGAGAACGTACCCTCAGCGGCCAGCCGCACCAACGTCGTGGTCAAGACTGAGGGCATGATTAGGTACCCGCGCCATATATATGGCGCGGATACGATCGGTAGTAAGTACGATCGGTTGAGAGAGTAAAGTAGAGTAAATAAAATAAATACGAAACCGGAACAACCAACGCTGGACGCCATAATAGGTAAGTCCATCTTCAACACGTGGCGCGCACCGTGACCTGACAACCAGTAAGATTTGTCAAATAGTGAGAGGGCACAAGAAAGGAATTGTGTGAAATCAGTGAAGATACGGTCAGATAAGAGATGAGACACCTGTGCGCGCGAGTTGCTCAGAAACGATCGGTTGGTCTGTGGGTGTATAGGCAGTGTCAATTTTTGGTTTTTTTTTTTTTTCCCTTGTGGTTTCAGCTCTGCCTTATCGGGCTGCGCATGCAGGCTGCACATGGTCATCTATACCTCGATTATGGTTGTGTACACGGTGCCCATTCCATAAGTAGAAAGGGTTTACTCATTTCCGTGATCCTCCCCATAGGGTACACTGATTTTAGGTTAGAGAATAGAAAAAAAAACCAGGCTCCTAACAATTTGGGGTTAGGGTATGCCAATTACAGTTAGGGTACAGTATTTGAGGTCAGACTAGCAAAAAGCCAGGCTCAATCCTGTTGGATGAAAAAGTCTTGGGGACCGAAAGAAGCCAGGTTCTACCAAAAAGCCAGGTTCCACCTGTTTGAGCCGAAACCCAGGAAAATCTCAGGTTGCATGACATTTCACCAGATTTATGCAAATATCTGGTGTCTTCAAAGCAATAATACCCTCAAAGAAGGGAAACTGGCCCTAGATTCCCGGTTTAGATATATAGAGTAGCGCCAAGGGGGGCCATGATCTATCTCGTCGCCATCGTTCTCGCGCTATTGCACACGTCGATGCTGTATCACCATTTGCACTGGCTATTTGCTCTCGATCTTCTCTTCCAACGGAATAATCCACTCCAATACGGGGATTCCTACTATGCTCCACGTGACATCAGTTTCAACTCAATTGACTCACAGCGCCTGGTCAAACCTTCTCCGGTTTGCTGTTCCCTTGGGTATATCTGATAGCACTGGAAATCTTGTGAGTACAAATAGCGCTCTACCATTTTATTTGGCTTACCTTGCCATCACTACTGTCAGGTTCAACTGAATCGATTCAACTCCGCTCGTGCGCACGTTCTTTTCAGCTGTTGGAGTTGTGCGTTCGGTATGGTGAGCCTCTCTCGACATTTCCAATAAAGGAATTTTGTGACCTATATTCAGGGAAAGGCAATATTGCCTATCGCCTCGGTTGTGGTCGGTCCATGCTAGCGTAGCATCCGTTTGTTCTCAAAGTTATCTGCGGAAGGACGCCTGTTCCCAATCCCCCAAACCGGATCGCCCGATAAACAAATGAAGTTTATTCATAAGTAGCGCAAACAGGACAAGCAAGGTCTGGGAGCACTCTGGCGTGCATCCACCTCTCATGCGTCAGGTGCTGATTGCTGAAGCAGAACATCCTCGTTCGATTCGAGGCCAGACCATATTTGGACGTCTTCCTGATTTTTGTTTTTGCTTGGTGTACCTCGTCATGCAATTGAGCACCGAAGTTTTACCGTGTTACGCATTTTGTGATCGTGAATTCTCACAGCACAATCTCGGGTATTGTCGTCCCGGTCACGACTGTGAACCGAATCAGTCCGAGCATTGAAGAATGAGTCTGTATTAAGACAGGGTTGAGTCTCAAATAAAATCCCAATTATTCATTCCCGGGCTAGATATTGGATGAAAAGATCTGATAGCACTTGGATTGCGCCGGCAGGTCTTGATTCAATTGGTTCAGAATTGAAGCAGGCCATCTCGTTCAAATCGAGGTCAGACCACTTTCCCTCGATGGATTTTTTTGAATCATATTATGATTGTTATTATTATTTTTGGCAAGGACAATAGTCGGCCCGGCCCAATCGCTTCTTTCCTCCTCTTAGCGTCCACTGCTAATTTAAGAGTTCCTCACCGTACACTCAGGTGCTGTGGCCAGATTATGCAACGCTGCATCCACATTCAAAGGCTTATCAACAACCGGCCGGGCTGGAAGTGCGCTATTGAGTCTCGCTGCTGGCGCCGGATGTAGTGCGCCTCCCTTCCCGAAGGCCCCGGGAAGCTAGCCCAAGGCAACTCCGGAAAAAGTCGGTCAAATGGGCCCCAAACTCCTGAATCGGAGAAGGAGTATCACGCGACATGAATAAATATAGTGATTATTGTTTTTTCAAAATTTCCCTGCCGCGCCCCGGAACCTTGATTTTGAGAGGAGGTAGCACCTTTACAACGTCTTTTTCGCGAGGGTGCCAACCACCATGTACACACTTGCTCCGTAAGGCCCATGAGATCTTTGTGGTGCGTCGGAATTGGCGGATGCGACCGACTTAAGTGTGTTCGACCCCAAATGGTACAGAAGTGTCTGGATGGCAGCGCAGCATAAGTACGCAGACCTTGTGCCATTGGAAACACAGGAGAAATTCGGAACGTAGAGGTAAATGTCGTTTTCATCTTCGTCCGACTCGTTACCATTGGAAATCTGCCAAAGAAATTGAAATGAGTGGAAAAACAAATTGTTGATTGTTCACTGGCCATCGTTTGGAGTGGCCACTGGTAAATACACACGCTACAAGAACGCGTGAATCTCGAATGTGCTTGTGGCCAAATCTATTGACCCGTACCGGTCATCATCGCCCTTTTTGAGGATGTCCAACACCTCGCCAATGTACATGCGCAGGGTCATTCGCAAAGCAAGGAAGTTGCCGACCTGAATGGGAGAAAGGACGGCGATGTTCTTAGATCCTACATTCGGTAGCACTGATCAATGGTCCAGTGAGCTAGGTGATTATGAATCCAGACTTGAGGTACTGACCCTTCAGCGGCACGAGGTTCCGAACCGTTGCTGCTGCCGTTTGCCAGCGAAGTTCGCGAGTTTTTTTTTTTTTTTTTTTTCCTTCTCTAAATGCACCGTCACTGTCCTGCGCGATACGCACACCGTGCGAAGCCTCTTTGATTGACATTGCCGAAACCTTTCCCTCTGTGTCAACCTCGCGCGCAGCATGAAGAAGCGCAAATTTGGGGTTCAGAGAAACGGTGCGATCGGAATGAGCAGTAGTGCTGGCCTAGAGGGTCTTCTTGTAGTCTACCATTAATTTGATGTAATTTTTTTTCCCTGGCCATTGAGGATTTTGCCGATGAGGGGGCCGGATGGTTAGTGAGAGCTAGGATTAGGCAGGGCCTTAGCCGTTGAATTGACAGAAATGTCCATCGCCGATTCACCGAATTCGGCCCTGACCGTTTCGTAATCCTGGCACAACGCCGAATAACGCGCTGTGTCGAGAGTGAGAGCATTGGATCCGTTGGGATCAATGAGGCCGCGTAGAGCTCGGGTAGAATTGATGCGAGAAGAAAACCATAGAGTGTTAGGACCAATGATAGTCAGGGAAAAGGCCTTCATTTTTTGAGGGACAAAATGTCAAGACAATTTTTATTTTCTTACGCTTTCTGAGGATGTAAAAATCATTCTTTTCGGACGGGCATATGGCTGTAATAGTATCGCTGTAATAGTGTAACATTATTATTTTTTACACTACTTCGGTGTTTTCGCATAGAATTACACAACTTATGAGATTTCCTAGTGTTTATGCACAACCCACCCAATGTTCAACCAAGACAGCACCAGTCACCGATTTCTCAAAAATACACAGGTTGCATCATCAAATAACTTTACACAACCTGGTTTTTTGCAATGAAAATAACACAAGTTCCAATTCAGGAAATATGCACATGTTTAAAAAATGGTCAAAAATAACACAGGTGACAATTCTGGGAATAGACACTGCTGAGATATCGGAAGCTGATTTACACACCTTGGGTTGGTTGGACTAAACTACACCACCTTCAAGACTTGTGCTCTAGACCTTCTTAGTACAATAGTAAATGATATCCCGAGGTCTTGCCATCACTTTCCGTGTCCTGAGTTACATCAGGACGACGAATCACTATTTTAGGGTGAGATATGGTAGTAAGTTGGTCTCTTCCAAATCAAACCAAAGCTAGAATGTCAGACACCTCTGTCATCCATGAATTGACTACTATCCGCAGATCCGTACCTAGATATGGGAATGTTGGTTCAGTTCGGTTGCTTCGTATTTAGAAACAGACAACAACACTGTCAGTTGGAATTTGCTTCGGACAATGTGAGTCACAACTCAGCAGGGAACTCCCCTAGGCCTATCACGTCGGTATCTATCGTTTTTCCCAGTTGTTGTTGAGGCACCGAGGCATACTGGATTGAGATGAGCTCTCTTTCCTTTCCATTGGCTTGATAACGGTTGTCTCAGGTGTCATGTTTGGGGAACAATATGAAGAGCAGGTTGGCGAGTCCGAAAGAAGATCGAGAAGGTAATTCACAACTCATGCAATGTGTATCGAAGTCCACTACAAGAGTGGTGCTGTATCTGAGAGCCGTTAGTGACCCCAAGCTGATATATGTCTCTCAGCAGCGACGGATGAGGCTCATGTCACCTTGTATTCACTTTTCTCGTCTCCCCAGGCCATCGCTTGTCTCAGATGCCTGAACTGACTGTGTCTGCTGGGGAATTGTTCCTCAAAATTAAGTTGGACTGGAAATCCCCCCAAAAAACAGGGATGAGAATAAAATAGGGCATCATTCATTCCTTGAGCAAGTGTGGCCTCCAATTCTCCTGCAACCAACAACACAAAAAGTCTTGATAGCCCAATTTAAGTGTACTCTAAGTATTACGAACTGTGTGAAAGGTTTTCATAACATGAGCCAGTTAACAGCGGAAACCTGGTGTATTTTTTGTTGATCAATGGAAGTTGTGTGTTCTTTGGTACATGAATGAAGTGGTGTATTTGTGGAACAATGGAAGGGTGTGTAAAAAAAGCGATTTCATAGGGGTTGTGTATTTTTATATGCCACGACTGAAGTGGTGAATGTTTTGGGGATTTTTGACCTGTGTATTTTCATGGTGATGGATACAGCGGTGTAGAATTCGTGAGTTGTGTGTTTTTCATGCATTCCAAGGCAGTGTTTTTTTGCTGAAAACTGCAATAATAATGTTACAGTATTACCCCCATATAATAGTGTAACATTATTATTTTTCACACTACTCCAGTGTTTTTGCATAGAACTACACAGCTCATGGAATCTCTTAGCATTTATGCACAACCCACCCAATGTTCAAGAAAACAGCACCGGCCACCGATTGCCAAAAAAATACACAGGTTCTATCATCAGGTAACTTTTACACCACCTAGTTTTTCACAAGGAGAACAACACAGGGCCCAATTCAGGAAATATGCACAGGTTGAAAGCCAGCCAAAAATAACACAGGTGAGCTACACTGCTGGGATATCTGAAGCTGATTTACACATCTTGGGTTGGTTGGACTAAATTACACCATCTTTAGGACTTGTCCTCTAGACCTTCTCAGTACAGTAGTAAATGATTTCTCTAGGTCTTGCCATCCCTCCGTGCCCTGGGTTACATCGGCACGATGAATCGCTATTCTAGGGTGAGATATGGCATTAAGTTGGTCCCTTCCAAATCAGACCAAACCTCGAATGTCAGACGCCTTCATCTTGATGAATTGACCACCATCCACAGATCCACATCAATATGCACCCTCCTCGCCATTATTCTAAAATATTATATTTTTGTGTTGCTTCCTGCAGCAGTTTTCAGGTCACGCTTAAAAGTGAATCAATCTTCGGGCATCTCGGGAATGACCGCTGCCCAGAATCCTTATTTTCCCTGCAGATTTGTTCACACTTGAACCTACTATGCATCTTCATGGGCATCTTGCCTGTCCTGAATTTTCATTTGCTGAGTGATGTGTTGTGTCCATACTTTGGGACAAATCTTTCCTGTTGAAATCCTACTGCTCTGTATGTTGTTCCATGGATTACCTCACTTGAGATTCTCTCTTGAAAGCTACAGTCAGTATCAATTGTCGGATCCACGCAAACTAGTGATGGATGAACCTTGTACTCAAATTTCTCATCTCCCAGCTGGATCCAGACCATCCCTTGTCTCGGGCGCCTGAAGTGACCATGCCTGCTGGCGAATTGTGAGTCAGAATTAAGTTGTTTCGGAAATCCACATAGAACAGGAACCAGAATAAACTAGACGGTCATTCATCCCTTGAGCAAGTCTGGCCTCCAATTCTCCTGCGACTAACAAATGCTGCACAAAAAGTCTTGTCTGAGCCCAATAAGTGTATTCTGAATATTATGAACTGTGGAAAAGGTTTTCATCACCCGAGCCAGTTAACAGGGGGAACCTCGGGTATTTTTTTTTGATCAATGGAAGCTGTGTGTTTTTTGGTACATGAATGAAGTGGTGTATCTGTAGAAAATTTGAAGGATGTGTAAAAAAAAAAAAGATTTCATGGGGGTTGGGTATCTTTTCATGCCAAGACTGAAGTGATGAATTTTTGGGGATCTTGGACCTGTGGTTGTTCATAGTGATGGATACAGTCATGTACAATTTGTGGGTTGTGTGTTTTTCATGCATTCCAAGGCAGTGCTTTTTTGCTGAAAACTGCAATAACAATCTTACAGTATTACCCCCATACGGGCGGCATTTTCGGTTATTGTTTTTTTGAGAAAAATTTAGCTCCCAAAATGTCAAAATTCCAGGACCCCTGCCAGGGAAAAAAAAAAAAATCAGGCCTTCCGACCCACTATCATTGGTCCTAGAGTGATACGGGAAAGATAGTAGACCTCGGGTAGAAAGTTTGACAAATGTTCCCATCCTGCCGCGCTTATCTATCCCAATCAGCTCGTGGTACTTACGCGAAGGTGCGTCGCGTCCGCGAAGCAAGCCCTCTCTTTCATCGCCCTCATTCTGCAATGAATTTACAGCAATTGATTTCTGCACAGCAACGATATCCGTCCCTCTCGGGTGTATATTAAAACTCGTTTTTGCGAATGGCGCGCGTGGGACGGCCCCTAATTGAGTTCCAGCAGAAGCATCGAAGACGTCCACCGGACTTCCTTCACCATGGTCTCCTCGAGCTTTTGGCAGTATCAATTTCCGAGACCAATATTAATATTAATCTCAGTTTGGTCTTTGAAAGATGCAAGTGTCAACGAGTTGCGCCTTTTAGAAGTCAGACGATCAGCCGGGAGCGCATCTGAAAGCACCTGTGACCAAGGGCTTCTATGGGCAATGCTGAAGAGGAAGGGTTGCACAGTAGAGGCCGGAGTACTGGGTAGAGGAGCAGTCTCCATGGTGCTCTGCAGAAGGCGTCGGCTCTATGTGGTAACCGGTGATCTATGTCGCGGCCCGGGTCTCTATGTGTCCAAAACGCGTTTCGCTTCGACGGCACTCGTGCCACGGGTGCCGTGCCCGTTCCCTTGGTCATTTTCTCATGCCTCCAGGCTCCCACACGGTCACGGGGGGCAGGCCGCAGCCCCACCTTTATCCGGCCATGGGCATCTATCTAAGCAGAAGAAGTTGAGCTCTATTGATAAACCTGGATTGTCATGGGCTCCCTCTTTACTGTACTAGTATCCGGGTACCCCGGGCGTACAAATCTCATATTTTGACAACCCCATCACTTGTTTAGGAGAAAGGGAAGAAACCATGTAACAGGCACCGAAAAAAACCTATCAAACTCCAACATCCGGACGGCGGGAGTCGAACCCGAGCTCTCTCGCAAAATTGCAACGACCGCGGACGCGAAACAAAAGAAAGCGAGTACGCGGCGCCCACCATGTCCGAGTTGAAACCCGTCGGTGAAATATATACCTGTGTAAAGTCGAGGACAGTCAACAATTGAAGAGGGTTCTTGTTCTTACTACCCAGTCTAACTTGACCCTGATTTTTACTCGGTACACTGCAAAAAAACTCAAGCTTCAGGAAAGGAGGCAGCTTGAATCGGCCAGAATAGGGAAGTGAAAGGAATGAGCGAATGAGTAGGAGGTACTGGCAACTATAGAAAAACCAGTGGGACGATATATGGTTATTCGGACGTGGGGAATCGAACCCCGTCTTGCCGGCGTGTAACGAAATCACCGCACCTCGTAAACCCGGTCGTTCATGCTGCACGACGTCTGATTCTTTGGTTCTGTTGAGTTGTGAGCTTTGGCATAGGTAACAATGGTCGTGCAGACGAAGTAAGCGAAGGCAAGGATATTACCGTGAACTTCTCAACCTGCCCGAACCGACAGTATAAGTCAAAGAGACCAAGAAAACAGAATTCCGATGCCGGATTGTTCGGACGCGGGCAGTCGAACCCCGTACCACATTGCCGGTGTGTACCGAGTCATTGCCCCTAGGGCCTGCGCTGCCCACGACGTCCGATGGAACTAGTGATATACGAGTAGACCATTTACTGTAACCGGAAATTCCTGATTTTCTGTCTGGTGGTGGCTAGTAAGCTCAACCGTCGGGAAAGAGGAGGCGTATAATAAGAAAGAAAGAGAAGGAAAAAGAAGAACAACCATGGAAACTTCGGATACAGGGAGTCGAACTCCGTTAACTCTCGACGGACCCGGCCGTGCATCGTGCACCACGTCCGATTTTCGTCCGATTTTCCTGTGGCGGGTTGTGAGGTTACGAGTAATTTTGGAGACCTATGAGCCCAACACCCACGACAGAATTGTGTGGGAACGAGTCCGAATTCCAACATCCTGTCTCCGACTTAGCAGGTATACAACCCAAATAAAGGAATTTCACTTGATGCTTTGCAGTTATCCGTATTGTTTGACATGCTGGATCCAGACTTTTTAGAGCCCTACAAGCCCAAAACCTACAAAAAATGGTTTGGGAACAAATCTGGATACCGATATCCTGGCTCCAACTTCCCCGGTATGCTTGACTAATACCCCAACACAGTAAGTGCAATTCAATCTCTTGGTGGAAGAGACAAATGACTCTTTTATCAGGCATAATACCAAATGAAGATTGTGACTTGGCTGGATGTGAAAGCAAAAATGTTTTGATACCAGATGTGTTGATGGCACAGGGTCTGCGAATTTGAGTTCCGAGTTCTGACGTCAAGACGGAGTTGGTGGTGATGCGAGTGAACAAAGTCCGAAATTCAATTCGAAACTTCCAATACAATTACATAATTGCGGGTATCTGCCCTGCTCCGCGATGGCCACACCCCCCAAGTTTGCTACAGGTAACAATGGTCGATCAGATGGCGTATTACAGGAAGGAATGTGCTGATTCCTGGGGCAGATTGAAATCTTGACAGTGCAAGTGTTGGGATGAAGCCTGGCAGATATAAAGTAGTTGATGCGACAGCTCATAGCTTTATATCACCTACCAAAAAAAGAAAAAAGAATTGGACCGTGCCTATAAGGTGTGGGCAGCAGAAACAGAGCACAATACTTGAAAGCGCATGTGCGGGGCTACAGTGGTGGCAATAATTGCCACACTCGTTTGGGCTCGTTTTTAGCCCAAATTACGTAATTCATACCATACCTGTCCCGATGTTTCGCAATAAAATTAATTACTGTTTTCTGGAAAATCAACTTTGTGGATGCCCCAGATATTGAAAACAGTCATACTAGCATGAAAGTACCTGTAAAGTGGAGGATATTCATATTTTGGTCAAATGAAATCCGCTCAGAGTTGGGCTCACAATGGGCTCCTCAAGTTTGTGATTTTGAGCAAAAAACACCAAAAATAAGGAACTTGCATCAGCCATTACGAGCTCAAAAGCCTATCAATGCCAGTGAACTAAAATGTGGTTATGGTCTATTTTCTGAGTGCTTTCATCCTACTATGATCATTTTTACAGCCGTTTGCAGAGTTAATGGCACTTTCTAAAAATAGTTTAAAGAAAGCAATTTAAATGCCGCAGATTGTCTTGCTTGTTTCTCAATCATTTCCCCACCGAATCCTTTGAAAGTAGGCGCGTTCGAAAGCGGCGAGGCGGGGCTTTCGAACAGTACCCTACTCGCCGAAACGATTACCCAATTTAGAAGTCGGAAAACTTGGCATGTTCACAATCTACCGAAACTTCAATCAACTGTCACTCACTCAATTCTCGAGTGATATATATCGTTAAGGACTCATTTTGAAGGTAGAAGTAAGGCAAAGCTCTAGGGTATATGACATAATGCTTTTAAATGAAAACCACCTGCCAGGAATGACCTTTCAGTAGCTGTGATTAGTTTCTTTCTTGCAGGTGCGGATCAGGTGTGTTTCATTTTTTCTTACCGTGCCTGTGGTTGCCATCATTCCCGCTTTCAGAACCACCTGGAATCAAGTAGATCGATTCAAAATTGATGGAGAAAAATGTTCTAATGTGTCGGGTTGAAACCAGACCACCCCGATTGTTAGACTTCCAAATTGGGTAATCGTTTCAGCGAGTAGGATACTGTTCAAAAGCCCTGCCTCGCCGCTTTCGAACGCGCCTACTTACAAAGAATTTGGTGGGGAAATGATTGAGAAACAAGCAAGACAATCTGCGGCATTTAAATTGCTTTCTTTAAACTATTTTTAGAAAGTGCCATTAACTCTGCAAATGGCTGTAAGTCGATTTTTCAGAAAACAGCAATTTATTTTATTGCAGAACATTGGGACAGGTACTGTATCATTACATTCAATTCGATAGGGGGTGTGATGCGTGACATGCTTCGAGTAATTGGATATTTTGATAGCAGCCAGATTTCCGCGTGGCACCCCCAAAAATTTCGACAATCTCATCGAAATTTTGACTTTTTTTTGCCACTGGGAGGGCTTGTCACGGTTGAGATGCTCGATAAAGTCACCCGTGATGTGTAACATCGACCATAATTTGATACCGATAGAGGGGTTGCGTGACTTCCGAATTGAATGTAATGATATGGTATGGTAGGAATTCAACGATGCCTAAACTCCTGAAATCACCCATACTTCATGTGAGTATTTTATCTGAAGTGATTTGGGCCAAGAACGAGCCCAAACGAGTGCACCAATTACTTTTTGCCACCACTATATATGAGCAGGAAATCAGCTTTAGAAGCATACCGTACAATTTCGTTCAATTCGTTTGTCACGCGTCACGCACCCCCCTATCGGCATCGAATATTGGTCGGGGTCACGCGTTACGGCGACCTCTGTCGAGCCTGAAAAGCGTCACGCAGGCCTCGATATGCCTGAAAACTGCAAAAAAGGCAAAAAAAAAATCGGTCCAAATATCGAATTTTTTGGTGGTGTCACACCAAAATCCGGCCGTTATCGAGATATTGAATTGGTTCAACCCTGTCACGCGTCACGAGGGGGTTCGAATTGAACGAAATTGTACGGTAGCCTAATAACTCATGATGTACCCATGTCAGAATATCGGCGTGGCCACAGTAAGCAGACGGGAGTGGGATGAAAAAAGGCATGTAGGTGTATAAAATCTCGAAGAGACTTACAGCATGAAGGTTAGCCAGGAACCCTTGAAGTATCTTGAGGAGGTCTTGAAGGGCTTGATGTATTCTGAATCTTGATTGATGATGGCTTAAGGATTTTAATGGTTGAGCCTTGAAAGATATAATACTCAGATGGGCACAATAGAGTGAACGGCCATATTGTATACTGTACCATTTCGACCGTAGGTTCAGCGGGTGTGACCTGTGACCACTTAGGTTCAACTGTCATGTGATTCAACCATGTCTGGGACCTGTGTTCGCTAGGCATACTCGGACCGCAATTATTTGACGCAGAAGTTCTACGGATTTAGATGAATTCTGGACATATTCGCTAGTAGTCCATCGTAACAAGTCGACAATTTTTGAATCCCTTCTCATCGCTTTCTTCATGGCTGCGTTCGACAGACGCAAGTGGATCTCGTGCGGAAAAGCCTGGAAAGACATACCCAAGTCTGTCTGCCAAGTATGTCACCACGACTTCAAAATTCCCGATCCTCTGGTGTCGAAAATCTTACCAGATAATGGGATCTCGGGGGGGGGCAGTCCCGGAGCATCTTGCTCTGGGTCTGTCTCCGCCCCCCAGAGACAGGCAAGTGCCCGTGACTGCTCCTCCCGTAACATCTGATGCAGGGTTACCATTCCAGATCGTGTCCCCCCCCTCTGACGTCGACCCTGAACCTGTGTCCCGACTTCCGGATCGCGATGCGCCAGACCCCGACCTCTCACTCGGCCTCGAACCCATTGTGCCGGTCTACTCTCCGCCGTGGTCGGAATCTCTTCCTGTGAACACGGTCATTCCCTCGCGCTCGAATGCTCTCGCTGTCCTCAAGGAGTTCCTCAGTGATGTGCGATTTGACGGTGCAACGTGGAACACAGATGGTTCCCTTCTCGATGGTCGAGCAGGTGGGGCCGCGGTTTTGGTGCATGACGGTAGAGTAGTGGAGCGGTTATTACTACCACTCGGTGAGGGCCAAGTCGCTGAGGGGGAGATCGAGGGGTTGCTCAGGGCTACTGAAGGTGCGCTGGCGCGAGGAACGGTCCAAATCGTCGTCGTTTCGGACTCCCAAGCGGGCCTGAGAGGAGCTCTATTAACCTCGCCCCGCTCTGGCCAGTTCCGAGCCATACTCTACGACGGGATCATTCGTGAGGCGATGCTTCAGTCCCCCGCGCTCCGTATCACCAATTTATGGACCCCCGCACACATCGGCACGGTCGGAAATGAACTTGCGGACGACGCTGCCAAAGCCGCCACCCTCCTGCGCCCCATCAGCGATTTGACATTTTGATTGCGGCCTTTATCGGCTTTTTGGCTTGGCAACGCTAGCCGACAAGCTCACAAGCCGAAAAGTTAAAGAAACCCTCCATTGAACATCATGGACTGATCTGAAGAAAGGGAGCTGATCATTGCACTAGTTAACACCTTCCCCAGCACACTTGAATCTTCCACGAAATTACTGGTGCAAAGCAGAAAACAAATTTATTTTTAGCAAAATTTTGAAGCTTGTGAAATCCGGACATAAGCTTGCGTGCTTGTGATCTTGCCATCTTTTCCGGCCTTTATCAGGCTTTATCGGGCTTGTACAAGGTCACAAGTTATTTGTCAAAAGTCTGATGCCCCTGCTGCCGTTCCAGTCTCTTTGACGACATGCAAGCGCGCTGTCAACGACCAGATCCTGGCACGTTGGCGGGACTCGTGGATGTCCAGTACTACCAGTGTAGGTCTTCGGGATATTGACCCTTCTCCTCCTTCAATGATCTTGCGACCACCGTACATCAGCAAAACAGAACGCATCTGGCTGATCTGGCGTCAGACCAACCAAACGCGCCATGCGCCAGAATCGCATCTGGCGGCATAATGACACGCCTGACGCCAGAATTGTTTCTGGCGCCAGAAGTTCATCAGAACCTCCATTGTGGTACCAGGTGCACATCGACTATCTGAAAAAATAAAATATAGAATGCAATATATTCACGAGAGGTACATACTTAATACATGAAAGGACTTGTTTCTAAGTAGTGGGAGGAACACCGGTGCGACCTCTCAAACCGATCTCGACTCCGCATCGAAGCTCCCCGTCGGCACAACATAGCCGTCGTCCGCTTACATCGGCTCCATTCCACGACGCCGTAGATATTCCAAGTGTCAGACCCGATAGATTCCATATGGGAACATGCAGGGCTTGGCAGGTGATCGTGGAACGCGAACCCGTCCAACGCAGGTGTTGCGACTGAGGAGGCTGCAAAAACCGGAAGAGAGGACAGGATAAGACATCTACGTACCTCCATGGTTTGTCCTTTCCCACCAGGGCCGCTCTTCTCCGAGTCCTCGATGCTACATCCGCGAGAGGTCCTTGATGTCTTGAAGATCGAGGTCTTGGAATTTGAGATCGCGAGTCTCGAGGCGTTAAAGGCCGGAAGTTTTGAAGCTTGAAGCCTTGAAGCTTGATGCCTTGAGATCTTGTGGCTTGACAATCTTTGACAGGAGAGTACAACTGGTAGAGAGCAACTTTGAGGACCCAGAACCACAAGCACAGGGCGACTTTTTGGGGGGCTTGAAGGATTGGAAACTCGGATCGTAGAGCGAGGGGGACATGGGGGAAGCTGAGCGAGAGAGGGCGGGGAGGGATGATGGGAGGAAGAGAAAGGCCCCCATCAAAATCAACCACCGAGCCGAAACACGTGTCTGCGCACGGACCTTCATGATGCATTGATCGTGTCCACCAATATCTCTCAAATCGCCGCACAATCGCGACAATTGCCTCAGTTCATGATTCCATTGTTATCCAGGAGTTGAACACCACTCTCCACGCAATTTTTTTTTTGTACTCCAACAGCCTCGAGGCAATTTCCCAATTAGTTGTGGCAGCATGCGGCTTCGTCAATTCTTAACCAGTCTTCGCAGTTCAACTCGGAGTCATACATTCTTCGAACCTTCAAGTTGACAAAGTATTCTACCTGCCAGGAAAACAAATACACCAGCAGCTGCAGTCCCAATCCTAACAGCAATACAAAATGGCAGAATGTCGGAAACTGGCAGAGTCAGAAAACGATGCCTGTGGCGCCCCGAAAGAGACCCGAGCCCATTTCCTTCTCCACTGTCCTGCCTGGGAGCACCTTCGCTGCCCGCTGCAGCTCGCCTCCTACAAAGCCGGTATCTTGGGCAATGTTGACATCCGCACACTCCTCAATCACCCTGACTTGATCAAGCCCCTCATGGCTTTTATCTCCCAGACACATCGATTCTCTTGAACCCATTTTCGATCCCGTCATTTGGTCTCTCTTTCCATCTCTTGTTTCCTCTCTCTCGTGTAGATTAGACATTACCTTACACTTAATTATCTCCTATATATCTTACACTCCCATAAACACACCCTCCTGGACCCTCTCGATACCACCTGCATCCTGCTCTCCCCGAATCGTCGTACGCTCAGCATCATCTTTCACCGCTGTCCTCTACTTATTTTCATTCTTATTCTCAGTCTCTTTATAAAATAGTATCACATATATAGCACCCATAGTTTAGCACCACGATCCCGTAGCTACCTAGACGTAGTTGCGTACTACCGCATAGCCACATGGCCAGGTACGGTAATAATATAAATTCAGTCAGTCAGTCAGTCAGTCAGTATTCATGCGCTCCTGGATTTCGCTCTCCTGCAGTCCTTGCCCACAACTCAGGATAGTCGCAATACCTCAGGGTACTTCAGCAGATACGCCGCGGATACTGTGGATTCTTCCTTGATACTTCGTTTGCGGCGTCTTGACATGCCGCCTGTCAAGACCATTCGTCGGCTCGTTCAGGACGGACAGCAGGCCTGGCTCGATGGATTTATGTCTGTCAAGTATGCACACCTTTCTGACAATGCTACCACGCATTTCCTGCTTTGGGTCATCTCGTTCTGGAACAGAGCCATCGAGATCAGAAACAAGGCGTGAGCCCCGTGGACCAATGCTCGGGACTGAGTCAACAAACAAATAGACCACAGAAAGAATCCAGAGATACGGAAGTGCGCGACTGATGTCGCGAAGCTGCTCGGCATCCTACAGTGGAACGGTGTCAAGCGCGGGCTGTCTGATGCAGCCCCGATTAATACCTTATGGCGGTTCCTTGGAACGGAGTGGCTCTCCTCGTAGTACCGATGAGAATGACATGTTGGAGATCCTTCGCGAACGAATTGCGAGTGATCCTGATCTCGCCGGTTGTGTTCGGGTCGAGGCGGTGGAATTGACAGCCAAAGTCACGGCAGCTTTCAAGGAGCGCGAGACTGTCGATTATCGGCAGTCACGGTGGCTCAGTAGCCTGGGAACCGATGTTTTTGAACACGACGAGCATCTCGTTGCGATAGCTCACCCATTGGGTCGCGATAGATGTTGACGGGCCGGGTCGTTTGTTTGGCTATGGGGATTCATTTAACAAGGAAATCCCACCTACATTGCGTCAGGCGCACGAGTGGTGGGCATCCCAACACACCGCGGATCCGCTCCAATTCGGCATTCTTCCCACGTCGACCCAAACCGATGGCCATTCCTGTGGAATCCTCTCTGGGAATGCCGCGGAACGCGCTGTTTACCCCCAGATCCCCTTGATGGAACAAGCCAACATTATTGTTGAACGCCTGCCGATGTTTAGTAAACTCGCAAATCGCATTCTTGATAGGGTGAGTGCGCTTTACTTCTTGGGGCGCTTCGAACTGATGCGAACTTCAGATTGCGAATGACGAGGAAGAGGAGCTCAGACAAGCCAATATTGAGCATGACTCTGAACCGGAGGAAATACCGGGGTCGTTGGTCCAATCAACCCCGCCATCATTCACCGAACTTGCGCAGTTTTCGCAATTTACGTTCGTCGCTCCAATCGATGCTAAAGATCTGAGACGGCCCAAGGGCCATCCGGACGGACCTACGCCTGCCGCCAACCCGGAAAAGAAGCGTGTCCGAGAGCGTTCGCGAGAACGTAGCCCACCCCCGCCGCTTGTGTTCAATGCACCTGATCCAGCCGTTGGTCTTCAAGGTGTAGATTTGGATAGGGCAGAGAACGATTCCACCGACGTCTTTGGTAGTGTTGAGAAAGGCGGCGCAACGCAGGATTCGGAGGGAAGCGGCCAAAGGGGGGATGAGACGTAAAGCAAAGCAGGATGGTGACGCAGGTGGAGAAGGAGATGTTCGCACGCAATGCTGAGGTGTACCGGGATACCAGAGAGGTCCGGGTGGCGCGTGAGGCGCAGGACAAGTTGGAGGCCAAACTCAAGAAAACAGCAGCCGCACGCGAGCGGAAGCAAAGGAGCCGCGCCAACATCCGAGCTGAGAAGATTGCCAACGGCTGGGAAGCCGAGCCGCGGGGACGCAAGCGTGTACGTCACAAAGTTTCGTTACTTACGTTGGGTCTTCACACTGATTCTGAATAGAAAATCATAGAGCTTGAGGAGTTCGACCGCAGCTCTGTAGAGCCTTCATCCAAAATTGCGGAGGCTTCACGGCCGCGTCGCCAATTCCGCGAGGACTTGAGGAAAGACAACAAACCTCAGGGACGCAAACGAAAAGACCAAAATGTGCCCACCGACTCCCAGCGAACAAACTGGAAGAATCCACTTATTTGGCGCCAGATTGAGCTGGCAGCTACAAAGGCAGGAAGGCCTTGGTCCGAAACCGAGATTTGTCGCAAGGCGAAACTCTTAGCGCCAGAGACATTTGCAAATCTCACGTCGCAAGTTGTTGGCAGATGGATTGACAAAGAAGCCCGAGGCCACGGAGTATTCAAATGGAAAGACGCTGTCATTGCGAGCGTACCAACGGGCGCTGCACCTGGCGGCCAATCAACTCGTGCTGGAATTCTCGTGAGTGAGGCCCAACCACAAATTTGATGTCGTATTGATTTTACTCCTAGGATTCGTACCCAGAATTAGGTTCCAGAATAATGCGCCATCTTCGCGGACTTCGTGCGCTTGGCGCCCCTCTTCACCTTGTTTCAATTCGCGCAATCATGGTTGCCGCCAGTGAAAAAGACCAGCCACATCTCTTCGATCGGCTGATGCCGGATGGAAGCGAGTTCCGCTGCTCCGATTCCTTTGTGCGGAAATTCCTGCGGAACAAGATGGAATGGAGTCAGCGCGCTTCAACACGCGCAGCCCAGAAGATTCCCGCAAATCACCCAGAACTCTTGATGGCCGCGTTCTTGCGCGAGGCCATGGTTCGCGACCATGCAATCCCTGCCGAACTTTGTGTCAATACTGACCAAACCCAGATTGTGTATCAGCAAGGGACGAAGACAACCTGGGATGAAAAAGGTGCGAAACAGGTGGCAACTGTGGGCCAGGAAGAGAAGCGAGCATTTACTCTTGTCCCTTCCATTTCCCGGAGTGGCGACAAGTTACCTTTCCAGGCCATTTTTTCTGGCAAAACTGACGCATCGCTTCCACGCCCGGGGTCTCGCGGATACAGGGAGGCAGAAGGTCCCGGATTCAAGCTTGAGCCGTCAATGAACGGCAGCTATTGGTCGACACACGAAACCATGTTGAAACTCGTCGACGACATCATTGCGCCGTACTTCGAAAGGAGGAAGGCCGAGTTAGGTCTTCCCGCCACTCAATGCTCAATCTGGGCGATCGACCTCTGGTCTGTTCAGCGCTCGGAAGCTTTTCGTACCGAGGTGAAGCGGCGGCATCCTACCATCATCATCCTTTACATCCCTGGTGGTTGCACTGGGCTCTACCAGCCCCTTGACGTTGGTATTCAACGACCTTTGAAGCAGAGTATGCGTCATTCCTGCCATAAAGACGTCGTTGCAGAAGCTACAGCTCTACTCAAGCCTAAGGAGGGGGAAGACGACGTGGATTTTGCTCTAATAAAGCTGGATACTACGCAACCAACCTTGCGTAATCGCTGCATTGGATGGATGGTGGATGCATACCATGCGATCAACAAGGAATTGGTTCTGAAGGTAAGTATGCTTCACTTTATCGTGTCGGATGGCCTTACTGACAATTCAGGCCTGGGAGCTTTGTGCCGCTGCGCCATTCAACCGCTCTCAGGCCAGCCTTACATCGCCCGCCGCACTTGCCGCCCTTCGTGATCTTCCCAATATAAATCCCACCCTCCACGCGGAACTCAACGTTCTCTCGACGCCGGCCGAGGATGTCGTCCAAAAAAACCTCTTCTCCAAAAACGAGGAATCCTACGACTACAACGACGAGAGTGATGTCCCGGTGGACATTGTAATTGGTCATGTCATGTCGCGCGGGCTTGACGCACTCCCAACTGGATTTGCGGCTGCTGAGGATGGAGGGATTGTTCGGAATGGAGCTGCGGAGGACACTGAGGTGGATGTCGCTGCGGATGACCTTCCTCTTGCCGTTCGTCGCCCAAAACAGGTGCTGCAAGCCAACACATTCTACTCTGGGAAAGAGTGGGAGAGATCGTAATTGATTACATACTTCCACCGCCCCGAATTATCATTGTCTTGGTCGGGCGATGCCGAGGGAGGGATAAGAAAGTGACGCAGGAGGATTCCAAGGAGGGTATGCCTGGAATGCATCTACGTCATTCTGTGTGAGTAAAAAACCAAGAAAAGCATGAACGTGGGGGAAGAGCTGGCAGAAGCAGAAATGTGTGAGATTTCATTCTTTCGATGAGCATTTACCATATCTGGAATCATCTCCTTCATCGCGATCGAGTCAAGTTTAAAACCTTATTTCAGGTGAGTGGGTATAACGAGTCGCATAAGACATGTGCACCTTCTCGAGCTAGACAGGACAGGTCAAAAAAAACCTCATTGATTTCTGAAACAAATTCTTTTTTGTTGCGGGTTGGACAATACAGAAAATAATGTTCTGGGACTCATTGAAACCGAGGGAACTGAGAAATTTTTGATTTTGGAGTCCTGCGGGACCCAAAAATGTCACCTAGTTCAGAGTCCTTGGTGACCTGTGACCAAAATTATATAGGTTCAATTCAGTCGGCAGAGTGACCTGTGACTGAACCTACAGTTGAAATGGTACAGTACCTGAAAGATATAATACTGCGACAGTCATAAGTAAGAAGAATATATAAGAGAGAGAGAAGGGACAAACCTCAGATGGGCACAATAGAGTGAACAGTTGAGGAATGTCCCTGTATAGCAAGGCAATATAAGCAACGAGGCCCCGATATGCAGCTGGGCCATATGATTAAGGAAAGCGGGTATAGCCCGCAGGCCCGACTGTACAGCGCATTGAGCCACTATTTCAACACTCCTCCTGGCGAGAACAAGCCGTAAAGTATCACTAAAGCCAGAGACCATGAATGAAAGCGACTGTTGACAAGGGAGAATTGAAACTCCCCCTCAGATTGAGCATCTCCGCTCCGCCTCCCATCCACACCCTGAATCCGTGAGACCCAGCGCGTGGACAATTGCAAGATGCGCATCGCAAGGCAGGACTTTCGTGAAGATGTTGGCAAGGTTTTCAGATGAGGTGACATGCTGAATCTCAATGTCCCCAGCAGTAATGCATTCGCAAATGTAGTGCTCACAAATATCGATGTGCTTGACACGTGCGTGACCTTTTGCGTCCCGTGCAAGCGCCGCAGCTCCCAAATTATCGCTGTAGAGGGCTGTGGGATGCTGCTGAGGCATGTGCAGCTCATCAAGGAAGCTATACATGCGCCACTGTAGCCTGCTTCTTTGACGACCAGGACACCGGGCCACCTGACATCATGAAGACTTCACCAGAAGTCGAGCGACGGGTGTCCAAATCGGCTGCATAATCAGCGACAACCCAACCGAGAGGACGAATGCCAGTCTGGGTGTTGCGGCGGTACGTGATTTTGTAGTAGAGTGTGCCGTTGATGTAAGCGAGCAAGTGTTGAACAACCTTCCAATGTGCAGGGCCAGGGTTCTGGATGAAGGTGGCGAGGCGGTTAACCGAGTATGCGATATCAGGACGAGTGGTATTCGCCGCATGCTGGATTGACCCGACGGCCTCGCGGTATGGTTTATCCGCCATGAATGCATACTCTGCAGGACTGGACGGACTCTGTGAGGCTGTGAGTTTGATACCTACAGCGAGAGGGGTGGACTTTGGGTTGCAGTTAGACATTCTGTAGCGTGCGAGAACACACTCAAGGTAAGGGTGTGAAGAGATTGAAATAGTTCCTGCAACCTCGTTGTACTCGATGGTCATGCCCAGCGATGTCGCGGTACGTGGCACGTCGGTCACGTCGTAGATGGACTTGATCCCAACCTGAGCCTCGTCCGCAGCAGCTGTAGTCAACGAAATGCCGTTGAGGTCGTCTGTGTAAACTCCGATAATGGATGTACCAGCATCTGAAGACCTGATACGAATAGAGGGATCAGCGCGTGAGCGAACCCATTCGAGTGCAGCAAGAGATGACTCCAAGTGCTCCGCCCAGTTGCGACCCAACTGCATCCTCCTGTCCTGGCACGACGAAGCCCTCCGGCTTGCACATGTACACCACCTCCTTCATCTCGGAGTTTAGGTACGCACTGATGACATCCATAGCCCACATAACCCAGCCAGGCTCGTTCACACAGATGGCTCAGAGCATTCTGAGAGGCTCGTAACGTACAATGTCTGCATACGTCTCAAAGAAGTTGACTCCGGGGATTTGCATGTAGCCTTTTGCGACCAGGCGAGCCTTCCACTTGATAATCTCACCGTGGATGTTGTATTTAACTGCATACACCCACTTGCAGTCAATGACGTTTGCACCAGGAGGTAGATCCACAAGAGTCCAAACCTCCCGACCCACAAGTGACCCATACTCCTTCTCCATCGGCGCCATCCAAACCTCCGGATGCTGCATAGCCTCATGATAGTCCTTAGGCACAGATGGAGTCAAAATGGTAAGGCAGCAGCTGTCCAGGTGTGTGAATTTGGGGTCTTGCGAGCCATAGCCCAATCAGCACCAGCTGCTTTTGCAGCGGCTTCAGTGGCCTGGAACTTGAGAGAATCTTGAAGTGCCTTCATCGGCACACGAGTGTGAGTCGAACGACGAGGTGCAACAGGCGCAGGAGCGGGAGTTTCTGCAGCGGCAGTGGGAATGTCTGCGATGTTAGGTGTGGGACCAGCGGTGTCAGTGTCTGGCTTGGGAATAGGAACAGGAATGTGCTGTTCATCTCCTCCAGCTAGTGGGGACCGGCACCGCCCTTGATCGGAGCGGCATGTTTGTCTTTGTTTATTCTCTTTCATTCTTGACTTTCGCATGTTCCCTCGTGTACTCACTTCCTCATGCACCGGATGGACTTGTTTTGGTGAGATAAAATGTTCTCAAAGTCCAAAAGTGTCTGGCTCTGCAAAAAATTTCCACAAGAATTCGAAGATTTCCCGTGCTTTCAACAGTCTGAGACATTGCAACTGATGTTTATGGTGACTCTTGTTGGGAATTTTCATTCAAAATGCAGAGGAAGATTCTCATGTGTATAAATTGCTATTTTATGTATGGTTTCGTGAATATTGACCTTAGCATTCCTTTGAAAATGCTGCCCCAAATGATGTTTTTAAAAGATTCAATTGCTTCTAACATGATATCATAACTCCAAATGCACAGACCCGTTCAAAATGAGTGAATGCCCCTTCAGTAATTTTTTTTGAGAAAGTAGGGGTAAGGAATCCGGCCAGGGTGGCGAATGTGGCAGAACGAATGAAGCTGTCACATAGTGTGACATTTGTCACAGTTCAAGTCCTTCACCTCGTTTTGCCTTGTTTCCCACCCGTTGCCATGACTATAAGCATGTTTTCAAAATAATCAGTCTTCATTAGTACACCAAGGGGCTTATCTGAAAAAAATGAACAACTTTCTCTTTTCGTGGCCCATAGTTGCTGATTTTATTGACATTGTGTAAAAACCCTAAGGCTTTTTCAATTCAAGGTGAATTGAATCGCTTTCGCGTGGAAAGTTGTAGCTAAACAATGGTCTCACAGGGCCTTCAGGCCGGATTTTTTAGTTTGGCCTTTGTCCCTGATATATTACTCAACATTCCCAAGAAAGTTGTCATATTTGATGTACAGGACAAAAAAAGAAAATCCGCTCTGATAGCACTATTCTAATGGTGATTTCATTATGACTTTCTTTTCGGTTCAAGAGGCTAAAGTGACGAGGTGGAAAGCCTTAGGGTTTGCAAAACTGGAACCAAGCGCCCCCCCGCGAACCAAACAGGGACAAAGCTGCTGCTCCGATCAAGGGCGGTGCCGGTCCCCACAGCTAGCTCCACATCTCCCCCTGCTGGAGGACGCGTCCTATGACCAAGTCCCTCTTCGAAGATGACGTCACGCGAGTTGTAAAGTTTGCGCTCAGCAGCATTCCACAAGCGGTACCCCGCCGATCTGTTATAGCCAACCATTACAGCTTTGTAGTCTCTTGTAGACAGACGCTCTATACGAACACTTGTACCTCGCTGTATAGAGTCTGTTAGTTACCGCGCGATTGTGCATGGAGTGCTCTCTTATTACGTGATCTTACATAAGTTTTGGTAGGCCGTGGTTCGAACCCGCTTCAAACACGCATTTAAAAAAAAGAGTATTCTTGCCCCGCAGCCTTCCATACCTCAAATTCGTGTTTCCAGGCTGTAATGAGGCTCTGAATGATTTCTGAATTTTTTATAGTCCATTTTAACCAATTGTTGTTTCTGAGCCAAGCAATTGTATGCAAAAGTCACGACCTTTACACTATAAGTTCAAGGGCTTTGTTCAGGATTCTGAATAGACAGAAAGTTAGCCATGGAGAATAAAGCTTCATAACTCTCGAAGTGTCCTTGAAAATCGCATTTCCCGCGGGTTGGGACGCGACTCGGAAAATGGTTACATAAGATTATGTAATAACAGCGCACTCCATACACAGGCCCGCGGTAAACACTAGACTAACAGCTTTGACAGATCGGGGATTAAGCTTGCCACTGGCTGCTTCGATGGGCACAAAGGAATCTTTCCGCCATTACGCCCTTTCAGATGAAACCATTGGAGGTAAATTGCTGCGTCGGTGGTGAGTGTTCAGAAGCTTTTCGGGAGACCAGAATCAGCAAGCAAACAGCGACTAAATTCAATGGTGGTACGAATACCGCGTTCGCCAGGACCGTTCTGCGAGGAGGAGTGTGGGGTTGTTACTTCGATCAGAATTCTTTCTGCACCGCAAAAACTATGCCACAGGTGATTGATCCACTCCCTGCCGCCATCAACTCTGATAATTTTCAGCTTCTTGTTGGTTTGCTTCTCAAGTTCAGCTTTGAAGAGTTTGAACACTGCAAGTGTCTCCTCTGCTGACTTGTGCTCAAGATAATATGCTCAAACTCTGGCCGAATGTCTGTCAACAATATGAAACAACCAACGCTTGTTCCCAATGGACATAACCTGCGCAGGACCCCATAAATCCATATAGACACGTTCTCCGACCTCCTTCTCAACCTCGTGGATTCCATCAAATGGACGCTGTTTCTGTTTCCCGAAGATGCAGTCTTCACATAAGCCATCCATGTCACCTTTGCGCACATGAAGGCCGTTGACATGCATTCCCGAAATCAGTGCATCCAGCCCAGTGTTTCCGATGTGACCAAGACGCCGATGCCATGTCTCCCTGTCAGCTGGCAATTCTCTCGACTTTGCCACCGCAGCTATGACACCACTATCCTCGAACTTGACCCGATACATTCCACCCGACAGAGTCGCCTCCATCAAAGGCGAGCCATCTGCCCATTTGAGGACCACTTTTCCACCCCCAAACTCGACGGTGTAACCCTGTGCATCAAGTTTCGAGATCGATATGAGGTTGATAGTGATGTCAGGAGTGTGAATGGCATCAAGAGAAATTTCTTTCTTCTGGCCTTGGTAAGTGATGACTTTGTGTACCACACCAGTCCCCAGAATACGGAATTTCGACCCTTCTGCAGCATTCCCCTCCCGCGACTGGACTGAACTATACTTGCTGAAGTTGTTACAGCTCCAAAAACAATGCTCTGTAGCTCCAGAATCCAAAACAGCCACATACTTCCACCCCGGCTGGGCCTCAGCGACAAAGGCACTCACACTGTCACACTGTCTGTCAGGACCATCGGAGTCGCTATACGAGCCGTTAGAACACTTGGAAGGATCGTCTGAGGGATCATCATCCTCGAATGGGAGCCCCAAGACTCATCGACAGTGTGCAGTATACCAAGCAATGATGTCAAAATTGTTGTCACGGATAAAGGCAGTCAAGATCGGTACGTCTTCGTCAATCATGCTATCCATGACAATATGCTCCATGTCTGACGTCTGGTATACCAAGAATCGCTCCTCCTGGATGTGATGATCTCCAGGATACAACTGCCCATGCTGCAATAAAGCTTCGGCTGCAATCTGCAGTGCTGCGTGAGCCTCAGGATAGGGAGCAATCACAGAAGGAAGATCCTCCTCGTCATCCGAGTCATTCTCGACACGCTGCAGAGGAGGCATACCAGAGTCGTCAAGGAAATCGAATTCGGACAAAGATATAGACATGTCCAAGAATTTGAATGAGTTGGAGGATGGGCCTAGGTAGGCATTTGACGCCATCTCGTTTTTGTCTGGAACATCAACTGATATAGTTGCATCAACAGCCTCGTTCCACGACATTAGGGTCTCGGGCAATGCGAGAACCTCCTCGCCGCAGAGATTGATTGCCTGGACACCAGTGCCATTGTAGACATTTTTGATAGCCTCCGGCATTGTCCACGTGGTGAAGGCAAAGGTTTCAACATTATTCACGACCGTGGTAGGGTGCTTTCCTTTCCACCACGATGGCCACTGACCCTCTTTTCCTCCACCAGGCCGGAAACAATCAGCGATGGTATGCCCTTTCCTGCCTGGAGCTCCGCACCGTGGGTTCGAGCACACAAGCTTTTTGCGTGCTGCGCGGCGTGCGTCTCTGTCGTCGTATGTGTCAGCTGCAAGCGTGGAGGTCAAAGTGGAAGGTACGCGGTTCAGTCGCTCTGCATGCATGGTAACGAAGCTGATGACTTCAGACGACGTTTTGAATGTGTGCAGAACAGGAACGACGTTGTCCCACTCTTCTCCAAGAAGCGAGATAGAAATGGTGCAGAAGGTGACGTCGTCGATCCTTGCACCCATATCATTAGCAACCTGCCAGAGAGTACGGAGGCAAGAGACATGGTCGGAGAGAGGTGTTCCCGGGACGAGGTACGCAGTATGAAGGTTGCGCAAGGCATTGACTAAACCCATTTCAGTGACTTTGTTATGATTGTCCTCGAGAGACTGCATGGCTTCGGCTGCCGTGCCGTCAACATTCAATCCCAAACCGACTGGGTTTTTGACATTGAGGATAAGTAGTGCCATTGCGAATGCATCGCGATGGATCCACTCATTGTAAGACGGGTTGAGTGAATAAAGACTGGTTGGGTCAGAAGGAATGACAGTAGTCTGGGCAGTCCCTCCAGTCGTTGGAGCAGTAGGCTTGTGATCCGTGCCGTCGAGATAGCCACCCAAGCCACGGGATTTGGCAAGGGCCAAGATCTTGGTTTTGAAACCACTGTAGCCTGTACCATCAAACTTCTCACTGTCTGGGAGAAGAGGTACACCAGTAGAATTCGAACTCATTGTCAAGAGTTGAAGCAACTGCAACAAAATATGTTGTGGGGTCTTCGCAAGTCAAGAAACAGATCAAGAGCCATAAAATATCTGGGTGAGTATATTCAGAAACAATTTACGTGCTCGGGGCCCATAACCTGAAAGATATAATACTCAGACAGGCACAATAGAGTGAACGGCTATATTGTATACCTGAAAGATATAATACTACGACAGCCATAAGTAAGAAGAATACACAAGAGAGAGAGAAGGGACAAACCTCAGATGGGCACAATAGAGTGAACAGCTGAGGAATGTCCCTGTATAGCAAGGCAATATAAGCAACGAGGCCCCGATATGCAGCTGGGCCGTATGATTAAGGAAAGCGAGTATAGCCCGCAGGCCTGACTGTACGGCGCATTGAGCCACTATTTTAACAAGCCTAAAGTGGTTGAAGTAAGACAGAGACTTATGAATGCAAGAGGAAGGCAATTAGCTTGAGGTGCATTTGTTCTACAATGGCGGGAGGGTTCGGGATTTTCTGCATTCAGAGACTCTAGGGAACATCTTGATGACCTGTTGCAACATCATTGAGATTGGGGCCAGAGGGAGGAAGATGATGAGAAGGAGGAAGAGGTGTTGGGGCTTGTTGTTGCACATCAAAATGAATCATTTTTTGCGCTCACGTGGGCAGTGCCCATACTTCACATCAAAACAAGATGTAGCCACCCGTGCCTTCGCCAGGGAAAGGTCAGACACGGCTTTGTCCCTGTTCTGTACAGACACAGTGGATTCCGAGTACAGTGAGAAACAACTCATGACTTTGGGTCAAATTCCCCTGACTTATCAGAAAGGCTGTGCTCACTGTGCGTTCACATATAGGACCTGATGTCGGTAATGGATTTGATGAATTTTGCCAAGTCTAGAAGTCGTTCTCCGCCGAATGCGGGTCAGGGATCATCCTAGATATCACAACGGCCATGCATGCCCCACAACTGATTCACTGGCTGGACTCACGCAACCTCAGTTTCTTGATAATGGAGGCTCCGGTGTCAAAGAAAATTTCGTGAGACACAGGCTGGCAATTCAGAGTTACGGGAACTTCAGCCAGGGCCATTGAAGTAGTCTGTGCTAAGTTCCGGGTTCGAACCCGGACCTGGGAAGACGTGACCATCACATGACTCCACGTGGTCTATTCTCGACCTCAAATGTTCAGATATAGAGCTGGGGGCAGTTAAACCAATGAATATGTTGAAGAAAACGATTTTGTAGCTACTGGGCTTCTTCTCGTTGTCAGTTCTTGCAAAAATCTTGGTCAAATCAGTCACATGTGATCACGCATTGATCACGTTTTCTCAGGTCCGGCTCGACATCAACAAGTTTGATCAGACTCAATACAAGTAAAAATTTCGACTGTCTCAATTTTTATTTTTTGAGTCTGACATGTGGGAGACTACTATTGAAGGGTTCTTCACACAAAATACCTCAAGAGTCAGAAAAGATTATTCACAAGTTAATCGAAAATTGTTCAATGTGGCGAGAGATTTGTGGTGTATCATATATGCAGTATACCTCTTAACTATATTGCAACCCCTCTACATGTCCCGGGATTTCAGCTCTCGGACACAGGGAAGGTTGAGGTTTTGCAGGAACCGTTTCCTAATCTTTGTAAAATCAGGCTCATGTACTATGTCCGTCGAGAGATACAAACAGCGAATGGGGAATCAAGATACTTTTTAGCTTTCTCACAAGCTGTCAACGCGTCGGCTCGACGCGTCGCCCCCCACTCTCTTGTTTCTTTGCCCTTGTGCCTTCGAATCTTGGAGATTGCACATTTTGGAAATCAAGTAGATGCAGAGAGCAACATTCTGCTTACGATCTAGTTAATCGTCTGGGACTGATTCCTCATTTCTAATCGACACAATCGCGTAATTTCCATCCAAACTTTAGCTAGGTACTGCAAATCTCCGAATCAAGTCAACCAGCATTTTGACATTGATGTTACTTCCTCTGAAGATTGATCCACATAACCGCGGCAGATACTACTGAATTTCTCAGCAGACAAAAAAAAAAAAAAAAAAACTAGAGTCTCATAAACTCTTGGTCCCTGCATCCTGAAGTTGAAAACTCAAATATTATTTGAACCTTTGATTCTGCACAATGTTTGGAGCTTGTGTACAATAAACATATCTTGTGCACTGTTAGTTGCACACCTATTATACCCGAATTGGCGGCTTATACCCGTCTCCCGAATTTTGGGTTGACCGTTTGTAAACTGTTTAAACGATTTATAAACGTTTCCTTTCTGTTTCGGAAACAGAAAGGAAACAGTGTTTCCGTTTAGTTTAGGTCAAACCGCAAACAAAAAACGAAACGGTCGGAGGCTTCGGACTTTACTCAGGCCGAACTTTGACATCGGGCAAAAAAGCCGAAGCTTACATGAAAGTGATTATTGTCGAAGTGCCGATCATCGGCTTCTCTGCCGGCGTGCTGCAGCTGCGGAAATTTGGCGGGGGGAATCACTGCTTACTCACACGGAATGGCGAAAATGTGATTTAATGCGAGTCAGGGCGCTCTAAAACCCTTACCTAAAGGTAGCAGGAATCGACGACATGGATTAGGCCTCTCCGAGGCGGGAGCCGAACCTTTATGGACTGATGTCATTATATTTTTACAAAAGAAAATGCCTAAATATTTGAGGATTAAGCTTCAAGCTGTCTACTACCTGGGCTTGACAGACGAAAGGCGCTTAGAGTGTCATTTGGGTAGCGTTCCTCGCATCAAAACGGGAAAGCGTGACCCTGTTTGTACTCATTGGAAAGTCATAAAACATGGGGTGTTTTAACTTTCGGGCACTTCTGCGCATTTCTGCCACTCTGTACTAGGTTCTACATTTAAACTTTCTACATAATGGGTTTTCTAGTACTCACGCCCCATCAGGAAAAAAAAAAAAAAAAAATGCTTATGATGTACAGCCTTAAACTACGAAGCACAATGATCAAGCAATTCAGCTTATATCTGGACCAAATTTTGCTCAAATCACAGGCTCCAAGTTCCCAAAAAGCTGTTTCTAGATGCTGAATCCATGGTACAAGACCTCTGGAGACAAAATCAACTTGAAGTGGTTTTAACTTGTTGAGAACAAGGAACTTCTTCAGCACCCAAATATGCTCAAATGATGTAGAAGCGCAACACTTCAACATGATCAATTGAAGTTTGGGAAGCAGGCTTTTTGGAAGGATAACCTACATATCTGTAATCAGGGGACGCTGAGAACCGGGACACTGAGACCCCTGATGCAGCAAAATTGTCATACACCATCACAGAGAAATTGCCATTCAACTCAGAATATATTTTGCGTTGAGTGTGGGAGGGAGTTGAAGACCTGTTGACTCACATTTTGCAACAATCTCCAACCTTGCACACTCCACCAAACATTTTTTGGCCAGTTATCCTCGCATTTGTGCGATGACCAATTTTGTCTGACTGTCCTCGGATAGTAGCCCAGATTGAGCCCGGACATAAAGCAAAAATGACTAATGACCAAAAATTGAACTTAGCAAATATCTTTGTGCTCTGTGAATAAAATGGGCTGGAACACCGGAATTTACAAGAATACTGCCCACTTATTTATTTGTTTTTTTGTCTTCCATTCCCCACTTTCTTTGCAATCTCTCGGGACATTCAATGCGTCGGCAGTGCATGAAAGAGCCCGCGTCACGCCCCCGCATCCACATATCTTTAGAAGAAGTGAAGCGGTATCGAAGGACGGTATGAATGTAAGCGAAGGGCATACCCATCTTGCACCGAACATCGCATGTGAGATGCACTACATATCGTCAAGTGAGCTGAGATTGAAGAAAGGAAGGCGGTAAGCGCACGTACCTCGTGCATAACGAGATGCCGAAACTCTTCGTCCATCCTCCCACCAACTATGTATGAGCGGGTATACACATCTGATACTTGGTGTAACACTCGTTGCCCCTGTTCGAGGTCCCAGCTTCGATCCGTCATGGGCCCATGAAACTAAATTGCGTTAGCGACGAGGTCTCAGGATATGACATGCACGAAACTGACGATTTCGGCATTTAATGCTGTTTGGAGAGGACATCCTACCTTGGCTCAATGACATTGGGCATCAGTCACCGCATCGTCTGTTCTAGAAGCGAGTCAGATTTTGGAAGGAGGACCAGAAAATGGGCGTACCAGCTTGTTGTCGTGGCCCAACATTACATATCGACACATCAGCTGCCATCGAAGGAATAAAAATGAGCCGCATGCATGTACCTTCCGCTCTCGGCACATCGTTCTCTCTCCCATAGGTGGTCGCCTCAGAGCCTGAGTGGGTGTGTGGACGAAGGCCTTGCGTACGTGGCTGCGGGCGGGACGCCTACAAGGCGGGGCGAGCGACAGTGTAAAGCTGCACGCTAGCTGACGTGCTCGAAGGAAGGTCGACTTCAGGCACGCCTTCGCGGCCGTCGCGCCACACCTATAGCGGCACAAAATATCATCGAGAGGGTCTGAGAAAGTGCGCGACTTGCCTTGTAGTTACACAGAGGATGAAAACAAAAAGAGGCCAGAAAGTGGCAAGCCCGCATCAGAATGCAAAGGACGAGATGGGAGAAAGGAAGAGAGAGGTGTTGATGGCTATTGTTAGTCTGTTGGTTACCACACCCGGTTAGTAGGCAGCCTGTTATTGTGTAAGTTTCCCTTTTCGGAATTCACGTGGACATACACTCGACGCGTCTCGACGCGTTCGTCGCCCTATTTCATCGGCGGACTGGGTGGGCTGACTTCTAAACGGTTTGAATAGACCCTTGAAAAAAATAGTCTCTATTCTGTGTCAGGTATGTTGTTTCCGGATGTAAAGGCCTCAAATCTGGTGAAGATACTTGTAGGAGGACTTCCCCTGCTCCAAACGGCCCCAAAAAAGATTATGAAGTCTTCGAATGTTATGTGGTTCAGTTTGAGCTGTGAAATTATTTCTCCACCCGCCAGGGTGCCCACAACGCGTCCAAGTCGCGTCGAAGGCATGCCCACGTGAATTCCGAAAAAGGGAAACTTACATAATAACGCAGGCTACCGGGTAATTTACGCGGTAACCAACAGACTTCATATTGAACGAGGAATGAGTTGATCACGATACTGAAGCGTCTGTCAAGAGAGACTAGGCTATTGTCTATCTTTCCGGATCCAGCCCAACATCACGTGCAATACGCGGTCATGCAACGCCGTGTTATGGCAGCCCTCGGCAAAAGACTTGACCAAATTTCAAGTTCTTTCCTCAGCCGTTGGATTGCACATTGAGCTTGGTACACTGTAAGAGACTATCTCTGGGGACCGGCACTGCCCTTGATCAAGGTGGCAGCTTTGTATCTGTTTGGTTGATAGAGAAGCTCGGTTCCAGTTTCGCAAACGCACAAGCTTTTTACAGACTCATTTTGGTGCCTTGGACACAAGATAATGACAGAAGATAATAAGCATAAAAATGAAAGTACTTTGTCAGATTTTTGATTTTCGCCACTCACATCAAGGTTGGGCCGTTTTGGTCAAAATCCAAATTGCTTCTCCACAACAAAGGACAAACTCAAAAATTCAGCAAAGTACTTTTGTGGAGGACCTATTTACCAATAACTTTCACAGTGGAAGAAGAGAGATTTGATCAGAAATGCAAAAGTTATTAGGATTTTAACAATTCTACAAACATTTGATTCTTGTGGGGTGAAAACTGGGAGTTTAGGCTGGGAAGCTGTCCAGAATAAATGGTAATACCCATTGGCCACATCCGAAGCTAATTTTTATGTTTGGGACTGGTGGCAAAAATTATGGTTCTCCGATCATTTTCGATCAGGCATAAAATCCTTATAACTTTGTCAAAAATTGACGAATTTCCTGGATTTTGCAGAGAAACTGGTGGAGACGCACTATCTCCATAAAAGTACTGTGGCGGATTTCTTGATTTCTTTCACATATGCAACATGTGGGTGAATTGGCAGAAACTATAGATCATTCCTCATGAAGTAGGCGGAAAATAAAATTTTTCGGGGGGGGTCTTGTTTTAGAGAGGCAGTTTTTCTATGATTCTCCCTGCAGAAGCTAAGGAATTCATGCAGATTTGATGAAGATATAAGAGTTTTTAAAACAGCAAGATTTGAAGGCTGTGCCGTTTGATCAGAGCGTTGTACCCTCCAATCCGAGCTTAAATTTGGCCTTATGACCTCAATTTCGACGCTTTTATTGGTAAACTATACTCAAATGTTGCTTGTAGTGCATTTCTAGGATATTCTGATGAACTTGGAATTTCAGTGTTTCCAACTGACCACCCGAATGCGAGATAGCACTTAAATTTTACATGCTATGGTTGAGATTTTGATTGGGCCTGATAGTTCTCAGTAGAACAAAAAACTTTTCTCCTTTGAGCAAGTCCGTATGGTGTGAAGGGAGGCCAGAATACAACGGAACATCAAAACTTGAACTTAGACTGAGAACAAACATGTGCAAAGCTGGCGGATCAATCAAGGGCGGTGCCGGTCCCCACTATCTCATTGCATAATAATACCGACTGGCATGATCCTGCCCTCCTGGAGTAAATTTTCAAAATCACCAGACATAGCGGCAAGCCAACGTTGGAAACCTGGGCAATTTGGGCATTTTTCTCAAATTTCCCCCATTTTACCCAAATCTGAAATTCAGAACCAAATTATCCCCAAATTAGGGAAGGAGATTTTTTCCTGATGATTGCACTGCTCAGTTGGGAAGTGTTTCACTTTATTTCATATGTTGCTCACCATCTCCTGGATCGATCACTTTCGCAACCTTATAGAGAGGTTGTGCCAAAGCGGCATGAGCGGCATGCCGCTCATGCCGCTTTTTAAGGATTGTGAAAAGCAGCACCTGGAAAGGACGTGTCAGGGCACCGAAAACTAAATGGCATAATTCATGTATTCTTGAGTTGCACGGGAGGAACAGTGGCGTTGATGTGGCTGTGCTAGGATCAAACGGCTGTCAATCAACATCATTAGTCTCTCAAGTCTCACAGTCCCACATAATGTCAGAAGAAATGATCCTGTCAAATGGATTTCTCACGCTTACTCTACCAATAATTCATGAAATACACAAACTCGGGCATGAAACACCAGTATCAAAACAAGATCTGCAACCCAGGTAATGGCATTTACTGTCACGATTTGAGCCTAATCGCTCCATCTTATCTAAGCACGTGACGAGATAAGACAACGGAGAATACCGAGAAGGAATTCGATCGTCGGACATATATTTATTTCCTGGACACGCGTTCCATATGATCGGAGGCTTGGTTACCTCGAGGATAATAGGACGCGTGTACACTTAACAATAACCACATACGTTACACGTCTTTTTAATAATAGCTGACAGTTCTTCTTTGCTATAGACTACACAGCCACTCATAAACAGTATAAATGCAAGTAGTTATTTGCTTGTAGTCTTTATGCTTTTATTCACTCATTTTTCGAGAACTAATACCTCACTCCCCAATCCGCTATCTTCGTATAGTTGGACGAGAGGTTCTTGATTGTGACATAATAAAAGCGTACCCTTCATACCGCTCGTACCGCCCTTATCCGACACTCCTATCCTCTTCCTCCCCACTTCACGCACTTCTTGCGTGTCCTTACTCTCTACTTGGTTCCTTGTACCTGCAGACCCATTTTCCCTTCCCCTATCCACCGACACTCTCCTTTGCCTCCATCAGCGAAGTAAAACAATTGACAGCGCCCACGATCATTGGTCCAGATCGATCTGACTGCGCCACATGCTACGGGAAACGTTGAGTCCGTCCCCGTGTAAGGCAGCTACAAGGCTACTGGTTTAATCCTCGGAGAGGACCAGAGCGCTATCATCGGGTGTGTCGTAGAAGACCCGGGGTAGTTCAGACAGCAAAAGACCGGGTTCGTCCCCACCAACCACTCAGTGTGGCTTTCCTACCACGTTTAACGATACTCCTCCAAAACCTTCCCCATCAACACCAACTCCGACCGAAAAGACGATAGTTCACGGTGTTGTCTGTTTTTGAAAGAAACCGCGGGCGAATCCTCGCAAACCCCTTTTACCAATCGAACCCGCATTATTTTGCCGGTTCATTTCCCCTTCCTCCATCCCGACCCGAAACCCCCGAACCCCTCGCCACCATGTCTGGCGACGCCCCCAAACTTACCCTGGCTGAAAAGCCCCCTTACTTTGATGGTCTTGACAAGACCAAATGGGAACCCTTCCTTGACGCCCTCGACAATTACATTTGGGCGTACGAGGAAAGTTTTGACACGGAAAGAAAAAAGATAGCTTTTACGCTATCTTTACTCTGGTCGAAAGAAGGAGTCCCGTGCCCAGCCTCAAACTGGGTACAAAATTGGAGGAAACGCGAGCTGTCCAGGGGACCGCTACGCGCTTCCGCCACCCACAACGAGCTCCTCAAGGAGCTCAAAGAGACGTTCGAAGACCAGAACGTCAGACAGACGGCACACTTGCGTCTTATCACGACGCACCAGGGAAAGGCCACATTGGCCGATTTTATTCAGGCATTCGAGTTGAATGCCGAAGAAGCGGGTTACGAACCCAACGGGACCGCAGAGACGTACGACACGTTCCTGGTCCAAATGCTTAAGAACCTCGTTGACAAGGAGGTTCGAGACCAGCTTTACGCTGGAGGGATTGCGGTCCCAACAAAATACAAAGAGCTCAAGGAGCTCTTTGTAACGATAAACGGAGTTTTGGAGGAAAAGAAACTCCACGAGAAGAAAGGCAGAAGTCCATGGTGGACACCCACCAAGAACACGTCACCACCCGCCCTGCCAACACAAACAAAGGGGAACAACGCCTGCCCAGGCATATCAGGGCACTGCGCCAAACTTGGCAAAAAGATTAGCGCCGGGAAAAACGGCGCCAATGGATGTTGATCGGTAAAGGCAGCTGATCAAATGTTACAATTGTGGCAAAGAAGGCCACATGGCACGCGAGTGCCCAGAACTGCGGCGGGAACGCAGGAAGGTCAATGTGCGCTCCTTGCACACGGACGAAATGTCGGAGGACGACTTTAAATTCCTCATGGAGAAGGCCCGTGCGAAGTACGGGAAGGATTTTTAAGGAGGACTCCGATCAAGGCCGAATCGGTAGTCCCAAAAAATCAAAAAACACAAAAAAATCAAGAAAATAACCGGCGGGAAGTCACAGGTATACAAATTGAACCTAAGGAGCCGGGATCGGACCGGGATATAAAAGCCGACAAGGAAAAAGGGTCCTCTGGGACGGTGGCTCAACCCACACAGCAACCGGTCAGAGCGTACGGCTCTGCTGGAGCGGGGGGTAGCGCCACAAGGCAGTCTCTTTGCCCTGCTGGTAGCAGCAAAGGATACAGTAATTTATACAAAAAATCATGTACAGGAAAAAGCAAAAAATACATTACCTATGCATTCTCATTCCATACGTATTTTATCTAAGGCCCCTGGAACCCAAACCAGTGAGAAAAATAGTGCAGAGAAAAAGGTCGTCGATGACGAGACGGCTCAATCCACAAATGTGGAGGAAACGCTGAAACACACACGAGTCCCGTTCGGACTCAAGAAGCAAGAGACGGCCCGGTGGCTCGCACAATGTGCCATGGGAGTTTCCGAGAATAGGTTGGCGCAAGAACTTCGCGCTTTTCAATTCCAGAGAACTCGCCATGAGATGTGGGTCAATCTGACACTTGAAGCGTTAGATACGGGAAAAACCGAAAAGGTTGAGGGCCTGCTGGACACAGGCTGTACAACCACATGTATGGACCGGGACTTCGCTAAGACCCGGCAATACGACCTAAAAGAGCTGGATACACCAATTTTAGCTCGCAATGCCGATGGAACTGAAAACACCAAAGGCAAGATCACCCATTACGTGGAGTTGATCATGGGAGTCAGACCGCACAAAAACCGACAACGTTTTCTTATTACCGGCCTCGGGAAGGCTCGGATATTTATTGGATACAACTGTTTGTTTTGGCACAACCCCGCGGTGGACTGGAAGTCCCAGACAATCTTATTTGGTCGATGCCCGCCTGAGTGCGGGATGACCGGCATGGAATTCGGAAAAGGCATCTTCGAAGACAAAAAAATCGAAGATGGAGAAAGTATTTTATTAGTCGACTTTGCATATGAAATCGCGATATGTGCGAAAAATACTTCGGCACAACAGATGGCGGAAAAAGCGAATGCAGAGCGTGAGCACATGACGGAGGACAAAATCCCAGAGCAATATAGGGATTATGTCAAATTATTTGCAAAGGAGTCCTTTGACTCCCTTCCGGAACGACGACCGTGGGATCACACGATTGAGTTAAAACCGGACGCAAAAGCTGTCGATTGTAAAATATACCCGCTCTCCTTGGTAGAGCAAGAAAAGCTTAACGAGTTCCTGGAGGAGAACTTGAAAAGCAGACGAATTCAGCCATCGAAGTCACTGATGGCCTCGGCATTTTTCTTCGTAAAGAAGAAAGATGGATCTCTTAGACTGGTACAGGATTACCGTAAATTAAACGAGATGACGATCAAGAACCGGTATCCTCTTCCTTTGATATCGGAGCTTGTTAACAAACTTTGCGGTGCGAAATATTTCACGAAGCTTCGATATCCGGTGGGGCTATAATAACGTCTGGATCAAAGAAGGCGATGAATGGAAGGCTGCGTTCAGAATGAACCGGGGTTTATACGAACCCTTGGTGATGTTCCAAACCATGATGAACGACATCCTTCGGGATCTCATCAACGAAGGACGGGTCATCGTCTACTTGGACGATATTTTAATATTTACGGAAACCCTGGAGGAACATCAAGAGATCGTCAAACGGGTGCTGGATACACTCGAAAAGAATAAATTATATTTAAAACCCGAAAAATGCGATTTCGAGAAAATGGAGATAGAGTACCTGGGCGTCATCGTGAGTCATAACTCGATGAAAATGGATCCAGTGAAAATCGCCGGAATCGCAGAGTGGCCTGAGCCAAAGAACGTCAAACAAGTCCAGTCGTTCTTAGGCTTTGTTAACTTTTATCGGCAATTTGTCAAAGGATACAGTGACATTGCCAAGCCGCTTACTAAATTAACCGGTAAAGCCGGGTTCTCCTGGGGAGAAGAACAAAAAACGGTGTTTAACGAACTGAAACGCCGGATTGCCGAAGACGTCACATTGGTGTTACTGACGGATGATGGCAAGTTCCGTCTAGAAGCTGATGCCTCCGACGGGGCTACGGGTGCAGTACTTAGCCAAGAACAGAATGGCGAGTGGCGGCCTGTGGCTTTCCAATCACACGGACTCAATGAAACCGAGTGGAATTACGAGATCTATGACAAAGAGATGCTCATGATAATGCTCGCACTTCGAGGAGTGGAGGGCACTCTTGATGGGCGCACGGCAAACATTTGAGATATTGACAGATCACCAAAATCTGCAATATTTTAGACAACCCCAAAAATCAAATTGTCGGCAAGCTTGCTGGATCATAGAGCTGGCCGAATACGATTTTACATTATCACACAGGGCAGGGACCCTTAATAAAATTGCCGATTTATTATCATGCAGGGTGGATCATGACCAGGGTAAGGATGACAATGAAAACGTCACCCTCCTTAAGCCCGAGTATTTCCGAGCGCAGGATATTACGCTCGAAGGTCCCGAGAAAGAGATCATGGATCAGATTCTCGCGGAAAAGAAAATCGACAAGAGTGTCAAACTCGCTCTTGAGAAGAAACTTCCCAGCTGGGAAAAGAAAGACAGTGTTATTTATTATAACAATCTTATTTATGTCCCTCAGAACGAAGAACTCCGAGATAAGATTATCGGGTTACATCACAATAACCCGCTGCTCGGTCATCCCGGGGAGAACCGCACGCAGGGAAATCATAGAACGTAATTATTGGTGGCCGAGACTTGGTAATCAAGTCTCCCAGTATATCAAAGCATGCAAAGCATGCGGACGATCTCGTGTTCCTCGGGACACACAAGGGAAACTTAATCCGCACAAGATCCCAGAAGGACCTTGGCAGATTATATCCATGGATCTTATTGGTCCATTGCCCGTTAGCAATGGACACAATGCCATACAAGTCTGGGTGGACACATTCACCAAACAATTACACGCCGAAGCAACCTCAATGGAAGTGACAGCAGAAGGGAGTCGCACACTTGACGTGTGATAGAGTTATTCGGTACCATGGAGTACCTCGCAAAATTATATCGGACCGAGACACCCGATATACGTCCGGGTTCATGCGGGAACTCAACAAACAGCTTGGAATAGAAATGAACCCGAGCACCGCATATCGCCCGATAACCGACAGGCAAACAGAACGCATGAATCAGGAGATAGAGAAATATCTCTGGGTTTATGTTAATTATCGCCAGACGGACTGGTCGGAGTGGCCTGCGTTAGCTGAATTTGCACACAACGACAAACAAAGCTCGGCAACAAAGGCTTCTCCATTTTATTTAAATTACGGCTATCACCCTTGGAAAGGGATCAAGAACGCCGTTGAATCCCGTAATGAAGCAGCGCAGGAGTTCGCTGATAAAATGAAGAAAATCCGTGACGAGGCGACAGCTGCGCTTGAAAAAAGCCCCGCAACGGATGAAAAAAATATTATGACGTGCATAAAAAGGACGCGCCTGTATTTAAACCCGGAGATAAAGTCTGGCTTTACTTGAAAGACATAAAGACAGATCGACCTTCTGAGAAGTTGGCCGAGACAGGGCTGGGCCCTTATGAAATTGTCGAGAAGGTTGGAGGAGCGGCCTATAAACTTATTATTCCCGGAGCACCAACGGGAATGCATGACGTATTTAACGTGGCCAAACTTAGGCCATACACGGAACCGCCTCCACATTGGCAGGAAGAACGACCCACGCCCGAGATCATTAATGATAAACCGGAGTATGAAGTAGAAGAAATTCTTAAACACCGGAAACGCGGTCGCGGTTATCAATATTTAATCAAGTGGAAAGGCTATCCACTTGCGGAACGTTTATGGGAACTGGAACGGCATTTACAAAATGCTAAGAAAATGCTCAATGAATACAAGAAAAAACATGGCATTAAAATCCGGGCCATCCCGATATTCCCAACAGGTTATTGGGATCATTTAATTCATCGGTATAAACTGAAGGAGGAGTCCAAACAATACTCGACGAAGGAATTATTTAAATGGGATTCGGATATACCCGACTCCGAGCGATTTGAAGAGATCGAAGACGATACAGTTCGATCTACGGTCGCTGAGGATGTCGACCCTTAAGAGGGGGGTAATGTCACGATTTGAGCCTAATCGCTCCATCTTATCTAAGCACGTGATGAGATAAGACAACGGAGAATACCGAGAAGGAATTCAATCGTCGGACATATATTTATTTCCTGGACACGCGTTCCATATGATTGGAGGCTTGGTTACCTCGAGGATAATAGGACGCGCGTACACTTAACAATAACCACGTACGTTACACGTCTTTTTAATAATAGCTGACAGTTCTTCTTTGCTTCGATTGCTATACACGTTGTTTCCTTTTGTTACTGCATACATATCTATAGACTACACAGCCACTCATAAACAGTATAAATACGAGTAGTTATTCGCTTGTAGTCTTTATGCTTTTATTCACTCATTTTTCGAGAACTAATACCTCACTCCCCAATCCGCTATCTTCGTATAGTTGGACGAGAGGTTCTTGATTGTGACATTTACCTCAGAAAAAAGTCTGCCGTGCCGCTTTGCACAAACGCCAAAAGTGGCATGCCACTTTGGCACAACCTCTCTAATATATAGCTACTATCCACAGGGACGTCCCTCAGTCTCTTACCATTCGCTGGGTGTGACTGAGGGTGGGTATCCTTTATTTACTTACTCACTCGGACACTTACTTATTCGTATGAGAGACTTATTAGAGAGCTTGCGGTAGCCACCAGATCAGACTGGTGGCTAATTTTCCTGGACAGTGGGCAATGCTCTTGGACCAAGTCAGTCACTATTTGTAGCTCTGAGGGAGACCACAAAATAGTGGCTAGGTGAGAAGAAGCTGCGTCCGCATTCGTCCGTGGTGAAAGCCGCCAGTTTCATCTGGTGGCTACCGCAAGCTCTCTATTATCATTTGTATTCTTCACAGGTAGCTAATACGAGTCTCTTACCATTCGCTGGGTGTGACTGAAAACTTATTATCATTTGTATTCTTCACACCCATTTTCGACGGGTCGACGGACGGGACAATCGGGTTTGGACCCGTCCGTCTCCAGATGGGTTGGCCCGTTGACGGGTACCAGCACCCCGCCGTTTGACAGGTTCGACGGGTCGGTTTGCTGGGTGTAAATGTAGGTCAAGTTTGGGCCAGATTTCAACCAAATGTCCAATCTTTCCTGGATATTACGGAGAATCTCACCTATACTGGACACAGAAAATATTTGGCCCTAAATCAATCTTTACCACGAGCAACCACATGGATGGGGCGGTCGGCATTGCCGATTTTTTGTGATCTCGGTTGCTTGGACAGCTCTGTAGCCGTTGCCGGAGCAGTTGGGTAGCCCAGGTTACTTCAAGTTGCACCTGATCATCGCCATGACTCGTCAAACACGACCGCTATGGACGGGACGGACGGGATCAGTCCGTCGAGGGTCTCAGCTTGCCTCTGTCCGTCGTTTTTTGGATCGCCGTCCGGTTTACCGGACGGGTCCGAGCCCTACTCAGTCTTCGGGAGCAATGTCCAGGCCAGGGACAGGCATTGGTAAGGAAGTGAGGGAACCTTGGAGCAGCCACTTAGTCTTGTCCAGAAATCACATGAGCCGACGTGCGGTGGCCGCTCCAATAACCGAGGTGCGGTGGATTGAATGCGAAACGCCCCTTTGACAAATCATCTGACCCTTGAATCGGCCAACGAATGCAGCTTCGGCCCGGCTCACCCCGCCCTCAAATCAAAGGCACATGTTTCAAAATGGTTTCAATTGAGCGCCCTGCCAATGTAGAAAGGGTAATAATGCCTCCAAGCGACATCTGAAGCGATGGAATTGTTCAGAATGACCAGGGCTTCCATTTCCGGACGAAACGGGGCAGAATATGGCTCCGGGACTGCGCTGGAATTGAGATAAATCCGAACTTGAAGGGTAAAGAATGCAGCTTCGGGTCCGGCTCACCCCGGTTTTCATTGAGCCCCCGGTAGAAAGGGCAATAATGCGTCCGAGCAAGATCCGAAGAGATGTGTCGCGCACGAGCCAGGTCTTTATTTGGTTTTTCGGGCCCCGGAGGTTTGGGTCCCGGTTTTCTATATAAGTGGCCCAGTAATGCATCGACACTTGTGCCATAGCTGGGACCCGGATTATTGGATCACGCGCAACCTCGCCAGCGGGCACGCAGTCCATGTATCCAGTTCTGGTGGTACCCGATCCGAACTCTGGATTATTGGATTGAGCACAGCCTGGCCAGCTGTGTCGAATCCATGTATCCGCTTCTCGGTGGATGACAGCTTCTGCTGTCTAATTTGGGTTCTGGGGGGAGATTGAAGGGGCGGCAACGTTCCAGTTGTGCTCCGAGTGCATTCTGATGGTTCTGAGAGCTTAATTGAATCGCCAAAACTGTGGGACACCAAAACTGCACAATCAGTGGCTTTCAGATATATTCATTTCTCGATTCATTCCTCCTACTAACGCGCTTATTAGAGCTGAGCGATCTATTTCAAGCGGGTTAGAAAATGGTGGCGTGCTACTCCAGCTATCAGGTGGGCCAGCGATATTTATTTTTCGGTTGTTTATATATTTGTTAACTAAATGCTTTTGTTACAGGGCTCATTTTAAGAAGATGGCGTCTCGCACGTCTGACTTATTCCTACTTCGACGGCGTCAAAGCGCTATATATCAGGCGTACGGAATGGCGGCGTGGTAGTCTCCTGACCGGTGAGTTGTTGCCCCAATACTTTTAATGAATTCATTCTTTAACGTAGAACATTCGGATGCAGGCCGAGCGTGAGGGGATAGGAGATGTGCGTCTGCATTTACCAAATGCCTAGGAGCGAGAGCAATCGGCGTGGTAAGACCAAGCTTTGAGTCATGAGACTTTGTTTCGAATCTCTTGTTGCTTTCTTTTATCCGGTAGTAGCAACAAACCTTTTCAAGCACTAACACCGAATCTGAGATGCGAAGGATCCAGGCTTCATCCAGCGACTAGAGACAAAGCAAGTCATACTCCCTACCAAACTACCGAGTCCCAAGCCATTGGCGTTGCGACCTGAGGGGCGTAGCTAACCCCGATGAAGGTCCCGATCGGTTTTTCTCTCTCTCCTCTGTTCGCAAAGAACCGGTGACTAATTTACATTCACAGGTACCGATTGAGCTCAGCGAGAGATTCAACCGTTCAGGCAAGTCATATTCCTTTCCTCCATTTGAGTGGCGGCTTCCAGCTAAATCACGGATCTGAGGGGAGTAGCTAACCCCAGGGAGGATTCTAATGATCTATTTCTCTCCTTCCATTTTGCTCCCATATACATCTTTTGAGCAAACTACTGACTGATTTATTCTATCCAAGGAACTATCGGCCATCCCCGTGCCCGGCGCGGGGATGGCCCGACCGGTACACCATCCCAACGACCGGCACGAAGAAGGTGGGGCCGACGTCGGCCGATCGGTTGTGCCCCGGCGAAATTCCTGGCCGATTTTTTCTCTCTTGAATTTTCATTCCGAAAACTACTCGTTCTCGTGGATTGAAAGTATGGGCAGACCATTTGGGACATGAGATTAGAGATAATGTACATACACATGTGTATTTAGTCGGAGGAAAAGGGGGAAAAAGAAAGGGATAGGTAGGTAAAGAAACGCGTAGATATTGGAAGGAGAATGCGGACAAGCCGCTGGTGGAATCCGTAGGGGAGCGGTGCACGCGTCTGGGAACGCGGGTTGAGAGCGCAGGGAGAGACGCACTCCTGCACTCCAGTGCGTCTTTTTGAATCCCGGGCGCGGTCGATGTGAGCCTGAGGGGCTGCGTGACATACGCACCAGCCACTCACGGCGCCGCCATCGCGCCAAGTGCGGTAGTGACGGTCGAAGGGGGTGCACAACGAAGGTGGCGTGGGCGATTGTAAACGGCTGCCGCAAGCCGGAAGTAGTCCAGTCGGATTGGGTTCGCGGCCACAGGTGCACGCTGTGTGCATCGCGGGTGATACTTCGCCGAAGAGGGTGAGGGCATGCGGGAAGGGGAGACGACAGCGTGTGGAATCGGTAACGGCGGTCATCGGTGGCTTGGCACGACAGTGGTGGTGTACGGCATGCTGGGGACGTGTCCATGCGCACGCGTCAGGTGGTGAGAGCGGGACCGCGCGGAAGATGGTCACCTGGCGTGGGGAGGAGACGAAGAGGGCATGCGCGATTGATGATCGCCGCTGCCGCTGTGGCGCAGTTCGCTGGAGGCGCACATCGGGTTGGTGGTGCATGGCCGGCGGAGGCTTCGAGCGGCGGGGGTATTGCATGGAAGTTACTCGTGGCACGGGAGAAGATTGGGTCGTGTGGGATGGGGAACAAGCACTGCGGGTGCTGCGCATACGGGAAGTCATGCGCACGGTAGAACGGGACGGCAACGGGACGGTTTGAGAAGGCGACGGCCGTGACGGCAACGGGACGGCACGGCGGGTGCGTACAGTTCAAGTCATAAAATGGCAGGTTTATTGGTTAAAAGGCGTGGGGATAGACACGCAAGTTCATTGGAAGCGAGATGAATCATATATCACAGTGAGGGTGGGCAGGAAAACGGTGGTCGAAGTAGGGCTGGCCGGCAATCAACGGCGGCAATCAGTTCGCATATCACCTTTCTCTGCGCGCACCTTTTGCACCATGGCGTTTTGGACGCTTTCAACACCTTCAGACACTAAAAAAGACAAGCCTCAAGCGACAAGTACTGTCTCTGTTGACCATTTTCACCTCTACGGCATGAAAAACTGACAATATCGAGTCGTACAGCTAGTATTTCCCCGAAGCAATACTCAACAGGTCCCCTAACGCTTGTACGGAGCTGCGAGCGAGTACGACAACATTGCAAAAGGGAAACTGATTTCCTACAAGAGGCCGTCGCCTCCCGGCCGTCTGTGACGGCCGTCCCGTCGCCCGTCCCGTTCCGTAGAGAGTCTTCAAACCTCGATGACGGGACGGGTTTGCCCGTCGCCTAACCGTCGAAACGACGGCCGTGCCCGTCGACGGGACGGTGCACAGCCCTATACGGCGATAATCAATAAGCCCTAGCACCTCCTCCGCCTTTGACTCCGCCTCGACCTCCTCCCCATCACCAGCCCGACTCCGATGCCGAACTCCAGCACTACGTCGACAATTTCGGTATACGGCAGCGCGCGCGCGCGCATTCGATGTCCCTCCGCCTGGCGTATGCACATGGGAGCACGTAATATTGGGAGAATGAGGAAACGGAGGGGCGCGTATTTCTTTCACTGCGTGTATTTGTCGTTCGTACCATTCGTCTCTTTTCCTCCCTCCCTAATTGTTCCCACGCGCACCTCCGCCCCGCTGCATTTGCCACTTTGCGACTTCGGTGACAACTCCCATCCTCACTCGTGATCCCGGCTGGGAAACTGGGGAGACGGACCGGAGGCGCCCGGGACCGCAAACGCGCGCGGACTGTACGGAAAAGGGAACGAGTTGGAGAAAGAGCCGAGAGGGATGGGAATTGGGTAGTGTGCGCTCGAGGGGATACTTGTATGCGGTTTTTAATCTCTATTTCCCTTCTCTCTGTATCTTCAGGTTCTCTCGGATGAGGAGTACTGGTGGAATCTATACTCTCCCGTGCCGTCACACATATACTCATTTGTGCACACAGGAATCACTCACACTATCCGTCCCTGCATGTTTCCGGACTGGCGCGCGCGCGATCGGCAAAGCGGGGCCGTCGATGTCTGCCGACACGATCGTCGATGCTATATTTCATATTTCGCGGGCGGCGGAATGGTCGGCGGGCAGGCATTAGCGTTCGCGTCAGCAAACTCGCACTGGTGTGGCTCCCGCCGCATCTGGAGGCACGGACACGCGAATGGTGTCCAGCGGCAGCGGGATGGACGGCTGCAGTCCTATCGCTCGCCGATCTTGGGAGCTCGGCTGCGGTGGCATACATTCGAAGACGATGGGATCCCTCTCTACTTGTTCCACGATCTCGTCCTTCAGGCCGCTGGATCTATGGGCTCCTTTGTGGGCCGGAATTTGCTGCCGACTATCGTGTTCCTTGCGTGCTGTGCCTGGGATATGCTGGCCTTCTCAATCGCGGCTGGACTCCATATCACTGACGCAGCGGCATACTGGGCTTTTCTTCCACCCGCATCGTCAGCCCCTTGCGCCGCACGGGCGGGCGTACCGGATGTATTCGGTCCTCCTCGACTTCCCCGCACCTTCTTTTTTTGGCAATCCAATTGCCACATCTCTCTTTCTTCTTCGCTCATTTACTTTATTAGTGCGAATCATCCCAATTAGCTTACCGTGCCGTTGAGCCGATCGTGCTGAATGGCCACTGGGCGCGTGCTGTCTGTTCTCGCTTCGAACAATGCTGCAATTTTGTTTGGCGACTTAATCATTTCTGCACTTTCTTGGGTTGTGGGCGGGTGGCGGTATGTTGTTGGCACAAGCACGGATGTCAACGCTTCGGGACTTATGGCGCGGTTTTTGTCTCAATTGTGAGTTTTAGCCAATGATACATCTTGAGCTCTGCGAAAACGCTCATCACAGCCGCAGTAACTGCACTATTGCCCATTTGTTGCATGCCTTGGCTCCCTGATTATCGATCCTTTCACAGACTCTGCTTCTTGTATAAGGCTCTAATCCGATTTGACTCGAATACAGATACAACGAGGTATCTATCCGTCCACTTACATCGACCAGGGACTCGGACAGATTGCAGATCCTGTAGGACTCCCGGGAACATCATAAAACGCGATTCGTGTTGATATCACCGGTACGTGGCCTCAATGATAGGAGTCACTCCAAGTTAGTCGGCGCCGTAGCCTCCCGTGCCGTTGCGGTTTCTGTTGGAGCGGACGAGAATTAGTCTGTTGTTGTCTCGAGCCTTGACCCTTGGAATCGGTCCAAACGAACACGCGATGACGGGGTGCTGCGCGTCGGCGCTGCGTTGCAGCATCTGCTCTGGGTACCGGCGTGTACATGCTGCGCGTGCTTTCTGCTGCCAGTATTCTCTCCTGTCGCTAGCTTGTTCGTGTTCTACATGCACGTCTGACAGCAGCGATACGTTGTCTTGACCGTGTCGGTGACTCCCGCAGGCGCCTTTCGTGCTATGCTGAATATCATTCCATCCATTGGTTTCCTTGTCTTCTCTACCTTTTCATTGCGCGTGATTATCTTCTATCCCAGCCACCACCTGTGCTGGCCATCTGTGTGCCCGAATCCCCGCCAACGCCTCAGCACTGCGCGAATGTTTTCTTTTGGCAGTGCAAAATCTTTCTGGTCTTCGTTAGTTCCGTCCCGCGGCGGTCAATTGATGGTGCATTTGGGAAAAAAGGTCATGAAGTTGTTGCGCAGCTTCTGAATCCAGCGTACTCCTTGTCCTCTCCCACCACCTTGCTGCTCCCATGTATCCTCTGCCCCGCTTGCGAATTTGCTTCAAATCTTTCGCTCGTCCTATGGGATCCTGTCGTCAACACCCTTGCCAAGAAATAAGAAAATCCACAGCCCGAAGGGACATGGGGGCTCGTCCTCCAAGCCTTGTTGTCTCTGTTTCTTGGTCGCACTTCGGACACAGTGTACACCGCTCTGGATATGGTTCTCGAAAAGCAGGCAAACTGCGCCCCGTACACCTTAGGCCTACGTTCTCGCGTTCTGGCGCCCGAAATAAAGGGCTACTTCGTATCCCGTGAAGAACAAGTTCAGCGGTTGCTGCTCCGAGCCTCTGTTCCACCGAAACTCGAGAAACGTTGCATGCAACCCCTCAAGTACAGCTTTCCGTGAGTGTGTTTAATATAGACGTGTTTTCGAAAAGAAGGCCCATTACCATGGACTTCATTCCATAGTACTGAATCCACCATGATGCAGTTTCAAGCCTTCAAGGAAATTGTATATCTTGTCGCCTTTCCTGGTCTCCACGTCTTTTTCATCCAGATCCGAGTCAATCGGAGCCATGGGCACTGCTAGGAACCATTCCACCGAATCTGCAGAGAAAGAGTGGTCTTTTTAGGCAAGTGCTGGCGGTAACTTGCTTGGAAGGGACGCCAATTTCAGACACATTGGGAGGAAGCTCGGTGATGGGTTTGTTTAACTGTCAAGCCGGGGGCTCAAGGATGAGTGAACGGCTATTAATCGAACGTCAGGCTTCGTGAGTACAGTGGATCCATCATCCAAGATAATACTGATTAAACAACTCAAGGGGCCATTCATAAGCACTCCAATGCACTCTGATTTTTACTCGCGAGAACGACGAGTGGAAGCTGCTAAAGAAGGATTATGGCTAGCGTTTACTCCATGTACTACATCTGTGGAGTTCATTGATTTATTCTTGATGATATTGATTGGTTGAAGCTCGCGGGTTGATATTGAACCAAAATTTTTTAGATACTGGAACGCGGGCGGTCGACCTGGAAGTATGAGGTGTATCTTGCCCTTGCAATCGGAAAACCTCTCGCAGTGGCCGAATGTTGACGGTTAGTTTCAGGTGGTTCCGCCCTCGCCCTGACAAGCATTCGTTGAGTGGTGAATGGAATCAATGGTGATTATAGCCCATCCGATTGACACGATCGTGATCTTGGCCATCGAAAGAACCCTTTCTCGACAGGGTCGAATTAGGCAACGAGCACTGCATCAATACAATAGAGAGTTTGTGCAAAGCCACCAGCAGCCACCAGGTGCCTTTTGAGACATGTGCAACTGGGTGGCTTTTTGCTCCTGGTGATTAAAATGGAAGCTCAGATTCTTGGACTGCTAGCTATTTATGAGGGGGATTGTGATTGTGTGGATCTATCAGTGTATCTGACTGCTGTGCCTATCATTATGCTCATATTTCCCGAGCCAAAATATAAATCAAATTTTGCTGGTTTGTTCATGCTCTTACATGCCAAGCATGATTCTAACTCCAGGAAATCTGGTTACTTTATCTGCAGAGTTAACCACCAGGAGCAAAAAGCCACCCAGTTGCACATGCTTCAAAAGCCACCTGGTGGCTGTTGGTGGCTTTGCACAAACTCTCTAATGATTGAGAACCTATAAATTGTCGAGGACAGCAATAAAACAGTGAACACTCAAGAAATAATCACGGAGGTTATATTCTTTGCAGTAGATAAAGAGCAGAAGGGAGAGGGAATGCAATATGAAAAAATACTTGCGTATCACACCACCATACCTTTTCGATAATAATGTCCAGTGGCGTTGGATTAAAAGATGCAGATACCCCACTCATTCCACCTCTCACTCCCCAACCCTGCAGCAATGATGAAAAGGTCGCATGGATCGTACTTGGTCTTGACCGCACTCAGTTTGGCGTGCTTTGGGCCGTAGAACGTCGACCTGATTTCATCTCGTTGGCGGCCTCGCGCGACTTTCGTGGCGCGCTACCGGCAGCCATGCTTGGTGCGGCGACGGTCTTAGTCCGAATTCATATATTGTATAGTGCAAAATGCAATTTATTTCAATTGAATAGCAAAGGAAGTACTAAAGGGAGCGTACCTGAACATAGCTGCCCACATGAGACCACAACTGAACATATTTCGAGTCCAGATTTTATGTTGGGAGGTACTCAGATGGGTTCGGGTATGGATTGATTGAATGGACCACATTTGCCCACATCTGAGCATACCAGCCTACACGGCGTTCTCACTGGGCTTGAGGTCCAATAAGAATGAAATTATGGCTAACTTGCGGAGTTATTTGCAGGATTGTGGAGAAAATGTTAAAAATGTCAATCAAATGTCGATATTTTTCAACAATTGGTGCCATTCCAAAATTGTCAACAATTGGCAATAAAATGTCAACAATTGGCAAAAGGGGTTTTCCCTGATAGGCTCCTAGACTCAGCGCAACAATGTGGCGAGCTACACTCTTGCGGCTCTCTACGTCAAGAGGCCATGCATACAACCTACTATGGAGCATCCGACACGTTCAAGCACAGTGCGTATAACCCTTATCTTTCTGTGTCCGTTTAGCAGGTATTCCTGCCGTGATTCGGAGCGCGCATGGCCTACACCCGTGCGTGCCTCAGTGGTTCGCGGAGTGGATCGGGGACCGCGCAGCGAGCGTGGAGCAAGCGACTCGAAGCCGACTTGCTGCGGAGGCGCGTCCGCCCGTGCGCAGTGAGAGAGGCGGGCGAGCGCACCTCGCTCATGACCACCCTTCTCCCCGTTTCCTCCTCCATCTCCGTTCCATTCCGTCTTCGTCTACGCTCCTAACGCACGTCAACCCAGATGTCTCTTCTGTAAGTTCTCAGCCAAGACCGGCCAAACCCGCTGAAAGTTTCCATGACATCATTAGAGCGGTAACCGATCTGTCTATGGAGCAAGCTGTCGATAGACAGACCGGTCGATCTGGTCATGAATTTAGATCATAAGCCGCGGCAATGCCACACATCACGTTTGATGCCCTGTGAACCGAACGTGTCCGAGCGTTGAATGAGTCTGTGTTGAGAAATGGTTATCTCAAATAAAAATCCACTTATTCATTCCCGGGCCAGATGTTGGATGAAAAGGGCTGATAGCACTTAGATTGCGCCTGCGGGTCTTGATTCGATTGCTTCAGAATTGAAACAGGCCATCTCGTTCGAATCGAGGTCAGACCACTCTCCCTTGATGGACTTTTTTGAATCATGTTATGATTATTATTATTATTATTTCCGGCAGGAACAATCAACTAGTCCTGCATACTATGCTTACCCCACATTTGCAAAAGTTTTTTGAGAACATTGCGGTTCGAGCATTTGGGCTCCGATTCCTCTAAAATTTGGACAGGCTCGAGCCATAGGTATGATTTGGTCGTCTGAATATTCTCAGATTTATTTGTGGGTCATGGAGGGAGCTATGAAGATGCCGGTGGGAGGTACGTTTTTTTTGATACTTTTACCCACATTTGCAAAAATGTCGTCATCGTTGCCGAACTGCCGAACATTCGGCAATTCGGATTAAATAGGGCAGCTTTGAAGAATTCGCAACACGGATGGCATTTATTACATTGTACGTAGTGTAAAATAATGGAAGATTATACTACTATATAGAAATAATGTAAATAGTGTAAGGCGTCGTGGAACGAGGTAGCGCAAACAGCGTGAAGAAGCGTAAAGACCATCGACGAGCGTAAGGTGTCGCGGGAAAAGGTAGCGCAAATGGCATGAAGGAGCGTAAAGACCATTGGAGAGTGTGACTAGAAGTGAAAGAGGGCAGGATCGTATGGGTGGTGTACAGAATAATAGTCGGGTGGAGGAGGGTTTCCATAAGATTGAGGAAATGGAGGCGGCTGAGGGTTGTACGGAAGGTGTGTCGGTGGAGGCGTCCATGTGTCAGGGAATGTGTACGGAGCGTTCGGAGGCGGTAACGGATGGTATGATTGTGAAGATGAACCAGAGCTGCTGGGAATATTCGGCGGCGGAGGGTATGATTGTGAGGTAGATCCGGAGCCGCTGGGAACATTCTGAATGTCCATAAGCATGTCTTCGGGCAGCTGCGGCGGTTGCACAGCATCATCATTGGACGAGGATCCAGCGGCAGCCTGACGACGCCACAACTCTGCATAACGTTTGTCGCACTTGAGAGTGTCGTTTTCAGCGAAGTGCGTGTGGATCCTCTCAATCAGCACCTCGCGCGTCCCGCTCTCCTCCAGCCCCAACGACCACGCCAAGTCTTTTAGTTGTGGTGCCTTCAGCGACTTAATGTTCCCTCCGAACTCCATCCCCTCCTGTCCCAGGTCAGCGCGCCGCTTGATGATCTCTGCATTGGCCAGGAGGCGTTGGGAGCGATTCTCATCGTCCTTCGCCTTCTTCTGGTGCTGCACCGTTCGCTTCTCTTCTGCTAGTGCCCTCCCCTCTGCTGAAGTAAGTATACGAGCCGTTGTGGACAGGTTGCGCTCGGTGCCGGCGTGTTTCTTCCCCTTGCCGGAATTGAGCTTCTGCTGTAACGACTGGATGTGGTGTCCAGCCATGATAGCATGAGCGTCAGCGAGTTTGCACTGCGCATGGGCTTCGTTACGTTGAGCTTTGAGCTTGGCTGCGACACCTTGGTACCATTTGATAGAGAATGCCACGAATAGCAGATATCACGAATATTCGCAAGTATACATTCGCGAATAATGAATACTTATATTCACGAATGGCTGTGGCTGTGCTATTCATGCGAATGTGAATATCAGTTTTCAGAAAAGTTGATATTCATGAATATTTGCAGCTCTAATACACAGCCAAAGTTTCAATCAAGTATGATAAATTTGGGTCTATTTAACACATCTTCTCTCTGGAACCAGAACATACTTCATTTACACCAACTAGATCTGTAATTCATATGCAAACCAACCACTTTAGAGACATCTTTACTTTGACAACTGCTTGACAGGTTGAACACAGCAAGTGTGATGGTCAATCAAATGGTTGAACATGCAAGACAAGGGCTTGTATGAGTCTTTGACAATGTTTAAACTCATAAGATAGCATAAAAGTGCTCTCAGCAACTCATTGGTGGCTGCTAAACCCCCAAATTCTCAATGTATTTGCTGAATATTCATATTCATGAATATTTGCGAATATTGCTGACTAAGCAACGAATATTTGCCATCAATATTCGCACGAATGCGAATATCAGTTTTGAAGTTTTGGTGAATATTCATATTTGCGAATATATATTCGTGGTATTCTCTACCATTTGACAAGTACTTCGCCTTGAAGGCCCGGAGGGGGCTCGTCATGGTCCTTGGGGTAGTCGTACGAGACGGAGGGTGGAATGGAGGCAGCGGGAAGAGAAGTAGTTGATAAGGGATCGGAGGTGGTGGGAAGAGAAGACATTGAAGATGCGGGATCACTGGGCTGATCAGAGGGAGCGGTAATGTCGTCATTGACTCCTCCTGCTGACAACGGGACGTTAGGGAAGCCAACAGGGAGGTGAAGCTGGGTGGACGTAGAAATGCTAGGGGCGTAGTCTGCGGCAGTGAAGATCTCGGGAGTGAGCTGCGGATATAACCTGGTAGCGTCAACGTTGATGCCAGATTTATACCATGCGGCTTGGATCGTTTCCACCTTAAACGACTTCTCACATACGTCCATCCACTCTTTGACGATGTCCGCAACGCTCATCGCCTCTCCAGTCTCTTGCAGTATCTCATCGCAACGAGCTTGCCAATTTCCTTTGGAGGGGACCGAACACGCCAACGTCGCATGGCTGCAAACGGTGCGTGTGGTGCGTGCCCATCTGACCAATCTTGACATTGTTCTCAATGGCGACGTCCACGGATTCGACGGTGTCGTGGGAGAGGTGGCCGTCCAGTAATAGGAATAATGGGAATTCAGGGTCGCTGTGCGCCTTGGCTCCAGGGATAAAGCCGAATTGGAACCAGAATTGGAAGAATTGCTCGTTCATCCAGCCTGTCTCGGTGGTACCAATACTACGGCATTGTATTAAATGGTGAGTTCTTCAGAGAATATAGTGAAGATGCACACAATATCATTCCTGACCTCGAACCAATGTGGACACATCTGACTTCCAGCAAAAACAAAGCCAGGCACAATCGTTGAGGTTCCATCGAGACATACGACCTCCAGAATGGTCGTGAGTTTAAGGTTGTCACTCTTCAGCCTGTATCGTGCCTTGTCGGTGGATGAGAAAAAGTAGAGCTCGTTCGAGCCCTTGCGACCACCACCAAGCTGGATGTCGACCTCGTCCATGTTGTATATATTGCGGGCCGGAATGGTACGCCCATTGTACTGGAACTCCTTCTCCAATAGATCGAAGTGGGCCTTGACATTCATTGGGTTGAAGGCTGTTGCCCATTTGGGATCGAGTCCGGAGGGCCGACCAGGCATGCAGTCGGGATAACGGCGCAGGAAGTGACCCATCCAGTTCTTGCCAGGACTCTGTCTGCACAGTGCTTTGACCTTCGTGGTGACACTCTTCTTGTTCAAGGGCAGGCCTGCGAATCCGTAAAACTTCATCCACTCTGCGAGAACCTCTTCTTGAGCCGGCGTGAGGAGTTGGCGCTGGACCTGGGCCTTGATCTTTGGCTTGGAATCCCCTTTCCAGCGCCGACGGATGGTTGCGGCCTGCCTGGGGATCTCGAGAGCTTCCGCCGCCTGTTGAGGATTCTTATACACACTTGTTTGGATGCCGATGACCGCCTCCTGCACTTTATCTTCCTTTTTCTTTATCTTCATCCCTTCCCGCTTCGCCCTCCCTCGCGCCATCAACACCATCGTAACGTCGTTTGTGGAAATTAGAAAGAACGTGAATTATAAGGGATGAGATATCATGAAGATTGGGTATGTGGGGGTGCCTGCGCCCTCACTGACTTGATAGACGCGTGTCGGGTGAGCGCGACGACGCGTTGGAGGACGTGAATTGGGAGCCGAGTAAGAGCCGAGCTTGTGAAAGTGTGAAGCCGAGCGGAGTTTGAAATTTGTATAGATTTTGCATCATGTCGCAAACGAAGCTCAGAAACGACATGTAAGAGGATTTTAATTTTGTAAAAAATATGAGTGTGTAGAGGACACTTGTTAGTGTATTCCTCAAGTTTTTTTCGAGTCTAGAAGTGGAATATTGCAAGAGCTACTGAAGCATGAATCTGTTTGTTAGTGTTTTAGGCCCGATTTTGGGGGCTTTTGATTTTTTTCTTGAATCTGCCGCAGAACACACAGGGAAGAAATTTTATATTTGAGTTGAGGTAGTATGCACAGGCTTATATCTATTTTACTGAGGGCATTAGACCAGCATTGGTTTCGAAAAAACGTTTTTTTGCAAATGTGGGGTAAGCATAGTACAGGCATGTGGCATGAGCACAGATCCGTTGGTCAGGGTTCCCGACTTTACGCGCTGTTCCACGTGATCGCGTTTGCGGAGGTTGATTCGGCGATAGTCGGCCCGGCCCAATCGCTTCTTTCCTCCTCTTTGCGTCCATTGCTAATTTACGAATTCCTCGCCGTACACCCAGGCGCTTTGGCCAGATTATGCAATGCTGCATCCACATTCAAAGGCTTATCAACAGCCGGCCGGGCACGCTTGCATGCCCATGCGCTCAAATCACCCGCGATTGCGTGGTTCCCTAATGCCAAATGGCCATCTGCTTTTGCAAAAACCCATCCGGTCCTCATGCCGCCGCTAAAATTCCATCTCTCACTCGTCAGACGTCCACCCACTCCGAGCTTGCGGTATAACTCGTCCGCTACGCCCCTCTGTGGCGTCACAGCCCGTACTCACCACCCGCGCACTACCTGCATCGCCGCACACGATGTCTGCGCATGCCCCAGCTCACCGTCGTCACGGCCCTGTCGCGCGTACACTGACTGTCCCTGCCCCACCATCTCCCACAACGCCTTCATCCCCCTCTGTTTCATTGTCATCATTGACCTTGCTGGTACGCTTGTTGCGACACTACAACGCGTCATGTCTCACACGCCACGCGCTCCCCGAGTTCTGCGCGCAAACCCAGCGATCGTCCACATCCGAGGTCTCGCCCACTCCAGTGCGAGCCGTACACAAATCCCCGGCATGCGCTGTAACCGCGCCGTAAACCCCGCGCCACCTCCCTCTCCCTCTCATTCTCCCGCCAATATCGCCATCCTCTCCCCGAACAACACGGAGAACGATAACGGGCACAACGCGGGTGTGTAGGACCGCCCCTCCCGAGCTCCCTTGTGTTTCAACTAGCGTGTGTCGCGCGTTGAGCGCCGGCTTCCTTGTACCCTTGTTGATCCTTCTGCAGTACGAACGCGATGGTCCCAGCATGATCGAACGAATGCTCCAGACCGCGAGCCATGTTGTATCCAGTATCACGGCAAGCGTCAAGAACCTCTCCCTGGAAGTTTGGGACGAGCAGCCGAGTTGCGTCCAAGATTTCTCCCGCCTGGTGGCGCCCGCCATTGCACTGCCCCGAATGTCGGTGCACCGGCACATGACGATCTGTGTCGAGGAAGCTCTGTTCAACCAGGACAGGACATTCGGGAATCGCTGCCCGAGCTTTGTCGCAGAGGAATGCTCAAGATTGAGCTCAGGAAATACTGACCTTTTGCCGACTTCCAATGTATCTTGTTCCCTAGACAATATTCTATCACATGCTTAGGGCTAGTCTCACTTATAGTCAGACTCCACAAGATTTATGACAGTTGATAAATCTTCAATATGAAGTCTGATTTCACTGGCATGGCGGATCAAGGACCTCAGTGTTTGATGAGAAAGTGTAAGCTTTCCCACGCCCAAATTCGGACACAAACTTTATAGCGCCATCGCATAACTTCTTGGACCTTTGTAGTACATTTTGATAAATTTCTATGATAATTTAAATGGAGGTTTCTCTTTTCCCGGAGAAAATCGGCTCGAAAATGAAGGTGTTACATGCTATTTTCTTTTATTCACTGAAAGAGGGAGTTTTAGGCTGGTGCTCCCTCTAAAAAATACAGAAACTGTTCCAGAAACATGAATAATCCCTTTGAACTCTTTCTCAGTGCCACAATGGACTTCGACCCCCGGGAAGTATGTGAACCATGGATCTCGACCCGATTTGGACGTTGGAAAAAGGTCACGTTCCAGATCGAAAGGCGAGGTCCTTGATCGTACCCGCCAACAGATTCAGACTAGCTTAGGGCTTGCTCGACTCAGTTGGAGAGCAGAATATTGCTCCAGATAATTTCTGAGGCGACAAGCTGTACTGGACCTATGGCAAGCTCATCATCGTTCCCGCAAACCTTAATCTTCCTCCGGACTCGGTGGGCGAACAGCGATGGCCGTCAACATCCCTCTTTCGCAGAGCCGATAAAACACTGCCTCGAGATATCGAATCCCGTGTTGCAGAGCCGAATAGTTATAGCCGGACACGATCCGGACAACAACATCCTGCAAGGCCGGGCGGTTCCCGAGGTGATAGAGCGACGCAAATCCCATGAAATGGGACAGGTCATCTGGGTTGCAAATATTCAGGTTGAGAATGAGATGTTCGACGCTGTGCGGCGCTGTTTCCAGGGTGCGCATCGCATCGTTGAGCGGATTGTGCTGCCTATGGCCGTCGACCTCCTCGATTTCATCCTAGTTTAGCCTGACCGAAATTTCCAGCGTCCAAAGGCCCTGCATCTTCTGAAGATCGAGGTTGTCAGGGTGGGCTACGTAGCAAACACCCCCGTTAATTTGGCTGAAGCATCAGGAAAATCTGTGAAAACACGCACAGAAAATGCTTCCAAAGAAAAGGTGATAGGTCTCGACGTAAACAGCGCCGTCTACATCAGGAAAATCCTCCTTTCTGAATCTGTCAAGATGTGTCAAAACTTGGCCGAACCGTCCAAGCGAGACAAGCGAGAATAAGCGAGATAAAATGATCCCAAATCTTCCCAGGTTGCTACCAAATTTTGACGGATGTTGACGGCACAAAGAATCCGGAGTGCCCCCCCAGGTCTTCCCGCAAGGTGTACTTGGAATAACATGTGTAGCGCGCTCCGCGGCAGAGCCCACTAACTCCTGGCATATCCATAGAAATGAATTCAAATACTTTGAATAGCTGATTTAATCAAGCTTGACAGAACAGACGTGAAAAATTTCAACCCACCTTTTTGTCTGGGAAACACTGAGTCAAGCAGAATTGTGCTCAAATCCAACCTCTTGCAGATCCAAGCCCACGCCAATCCATCAGCAGAGCATCAGCAAAGCAAAAAACAAAACTGATCAAAACTGAAATTCTGTGTTGGATATCTTACGCAGGATGTGCCACACGCAAGGTTTGAAAACCAGGTAGATATTGAAGCCAGTCTAGATTGAGGCGTACTTGCATTGTGCCAATGCTGGGTGGTAAGTAGGTACAACCTGTGCCGCACGGACACGACACGGGACTCGGCCGTGTCGACAGGACATGCCTTTGTGCCGCTTTATGGCCGTAATGGCTACACGGGGCATTACAGCCACTGTGCCACCCTCAGGAGTATCTGTTACCATTCAAGCCATAATAAGACAGCCATGTAAAGACACAGTTGTGGGACCATGTTGGGTACGGCTGTGGCCTTATGCAGCATGATGGCCAGCCCTAGGAGAAGAGTAGTGCTTGATAAACAAGACATGCACTCTGGTTCTGAAGCACCTGGAAATTACCTTGTATAAAATGTTTTAAACCGTTTTATGATGTTTTTAATTTGTTGTGCCCACATCCATATACAAAAAACAAAAGGTTGGAGTCTTACGGAGTTGTTTGCCCGTGTAGCAGTTCGGTGACAGTTCCGCGAGGTTGCCGATCAGCAAATGACTTGGCATTTTCTGCTGTTGCTTTCCAAGTCTCAAGTCAAGTTTTCATCCTCATTGAGTTCAAGGGATTAGTCTTTGTAAGTATTCACAGTCAAAGTCAAAGTCAATGGCACCAGACATTAATGGTATCAAAATCAAAAGCCAACCAAAGTCTAGCCAAGGGACACCGGGGGCAAAAGCCGGCGCACGCAACAGGGCGAGTGCATTTAACGCACACACTTTTCTTTGTTCTTTTCTTTGTTTGGTGTGTGCGTTAAACGCACTCGCCTGGTACGTGCGCCGGTTTTTGCCCCCAGTGGGATGGCAATAGTACTGTATACAGATACAGTCCATATTTTTATGGTGAATATGGCTATATGGCCAGGTGAATATGGTCCGGGTTGACAGAGTTTACAGCTCAAAATGGTATGGTACCCGTCCGTGTTCGGTAATACAGCCGTATTTACGGTGTAGGCCAGGTGTCAATATTCTTTGGCTACCATAAGGTATAAAACAAATGAAACAACACTATATATTCACCTCTAATGAGGTCTAGAACAGCCTTTAAGCAGAGGCAGATCTACACTTTGACTTGCATGGGCTTACAGATTGTCTCAGCCTGCAGATTCACATGTCAAATGCCAATGACATCGTGCACGGGGTTGCGGCGAACACAGCAGGACATGGGTGCAAAGAGATCTTTTTTAGCAGAGAAATATCAGCAGAATGTCAGCATGGGCATTTGGAATGGTACAACATTTGTGCCAGAAATCAACCCACAGCCGAGACCAAATTCTATTGCAGTATGTACGGCCGTACCGGCTAGACAGAGACGGCTGACACGGGTATCAACTGTATCCGTTGCCGTGTCCGTATGAGTCTCCCTCGGACCTCTGACGGTGTCCGTTTGCCGTGCCACACGGGTACGGTTGCCACAACCCTAGTCTAGCCGAAACTGATCAGATCAGTCAGCCCCCTGAAAAGGGAATAAAAATGACAAAAGAGAAATGCCTTTGGGAGAATCGAACGGGTGATCTTGGGATTATCTAAAAGTGAAAATTTGGCGGGGCTCTGTGTTTCACTATCGCACCTGAGGACCCACTACCTAAAGTTAGTGGGCATGTTGTATGAAGTTTGTGAGCATCTAGTTAATAATTTCATTCCTGCGCCTTTTGATTTGTCCGTCAACCTTTTAAAAACTCTGCTGGTAACCTTCTGTCGCAGCTTTCAGCCTTCACTGCATCTGGAAAAGCCGGACCTCCTGTATAGACTGTGTAGGGCTATACACTACTTATGAGGTAGGGGTTTATGAAGCAGACTATTGAAACGGAGACTTCTGCACAAGACTGTAATTTCACGTAGAATCGCATAGGTCGGCTAAAATGAACTACGCAAGCCATCAATGCTGGCAGCAAGCGAGCAACGAGCCGTGCCGATGTAGGCTCGCGTTCACCTCTTTCCAGGTTTCCCTTGTATCCAGGAATTCATTCAAATCAATATGTGGAAAGGCAGAGGTGAGACGTGATGGGGGATGAAAGAAAGAAACGGCTAAGTGCCACATTCATTCAGACTGTCTAACGCTAGGTGGTCGCCGTGATTTGAAAGCCGGCAATCACCTCTTTTTTTTTTTGGAACCGTTGTACATGTCATACATAATTTGGACTCTACGCAACTACCACTTGTAGCTGACTCACCTGCCTTATAGAGAAAGGCAAGCTCTATGCTACAAAGATGCCTTTCCAGATGTGTGTGTGTGGGGGGACAGCTGGGCGGAGGAAGTCTCGCCAAAATGGCGCCAGTCCATTGCTGACGTTTTGTCGTAAACGCTAAACACGGTGACGAAACGCGGCGAACTTGAAGAATCACAGCACTGCCAAAGAATATGGTTCGTTTTGATCTAGCGACAACCACGTCAAACATCCTCTTTTCCTTTACCCTCATCATCTCCCTTCTTCCGTCTGCTCGACAACTTCGTGGCCTCTTCCCCTGCCTTCCTATCTTGCCTCCTTCCGGCAGACAACCACCTTCTTGTGTCCGCTCCTCATTGACTCGCTGCGCTATGGTGTCCCGACTCGTCACATCATACCTGACGGACCCCCAAGGTACACGTGTACTCGGGTCTCTCATCAGCACTAACCAGTCTTCGCAGCGAGATTGACTTCGCCCAGCTTGCTACATCATCAACCGCACCTACGGAGCTCCTGTCTCTGTGCTCGCCAACCCATTTGCACCCAGTCGCACCGCGCATCACTCACGCACCTGATCTGACAGGTTTGAATACTGCACCAATTTTGACTGGGCCATTGCTTTGCTGGTAAGTACCTCCAGTTTTTCGCCCTATTTTAACGCCAATACTGACCTGTAGGCAAGTTCGCGGCGTTTACTCACCATTCACCGAGTCATGTAAGTTGTCGCATCCCATTGCTATTTTACGTAAGTTACTGACTTGAAACCACTATCTTGTTCACTAGGATACTTCACTGAAGCGAGCACATTTTACCATTTCTTTCAGATTTACTGACCACAATGTTTCTTTAGATCGTGGTGAATTGACTAGTCTCGTATGCAGCACTAATTTTTTTCCAGCTTGATTAATGGTATGTTTCTCCACACCTCAATCCCTCGGGGTTGCCCGCTTCAGGTCGCATTTATCAGAGGTAAGCCCTTCATTTATTTCTCTTGTGTCCCGTGTATTAATCAATGCCGATCCAAGATATGTTGCCACTTATCAATGATGCTAATCTCATGGTATGTACACATATTCGCTCTCTTTCATTCTTAGCACCTTGTTGATCTTGGTCGTCAGGTACATGCTTCCTGGATGCCTCTCCTTCATGCAGAGCGATGTTGTGTAGGATGTGGTTGTGGATTGCCACTATAGGTGAGGCAGGTCTTCGCACTCCGTGTTGGTGTGTACTTGGTCTTTGTGTAGTTAGTGCCTGTACTTCTTTAGATTGAATATACTAGTTGTTTGCGTATGTTGCGTGGTCTCTGAACTCAAAGGACGGTCAAAAAGAGAGTAGAATGATGTTACGATTGTTCACAATCCGTCACAAATTTTGCCAAATCTGAAATGTACGATCGTATCTAGACAATTGTCACAATTGTGACAAATTTGGATTTGTGTTCGCTTAGCATCGCTTGGCGAAATTTTTGTCAAAATTTGTGTACAATTCCGCTGAATTTGCGAAATTGTTACAAATTCAGGAAAGTGGATTTTCCTGATGTAAGAGCTGCTGGACGACATTGATCGTGTTTTCTTTGACCATGGTATGCAGATGTCGGAGACATGTGGGGTCAACGGCGCGAATCGCCCATTGAAAAAGCGCGGGAGCAAAACTGATCAGGTGCAGGGAGGCGAGGCGCAATTTATGCAACTCGCTCTTCGGATCATTACGGTAGGACAAGTGGTCGGCGAACAGGTCCAAGAAAGATGCAGATTGGAGACTGGCGGGAAGAGATTGAAGCAAAGACAAAAGCCTTTCATTCGTTTGCAAGCGAGCCTCTTTGAATTCGATGGATGAGAGAGAAGATCGGGTGATCAGGGCATAAATTGCTTGTTCGCAGTTTGAGTGGAAGTAATCCCAGTTGTGGATCCGGACGTTCAAGCTCTCTAGATTGGTGAGCAAAGGCAGGATTGCGGGGAGAATGTCCGACTGCATCCACACGCACGGCTTATGGAGGCCAGGCTGAACGAGATGCAATGTGCGAACGTATAGCGCTAGTTGAGGAGATGTTGAGAGTACGTCTGTAAGGCGTTGCAAAGCGGGAATGTTGTCACGTCCCGGAGGCAGAATCGTGAGGTCGGAGAAAATCAGTTTTTGGCTCGTCGGTCGAAACGAGCGAGCCACGAGTGCGCATGACTTGAGGGTTTCCTTGTCTCCTGAGTTGGTCTTGACAAGAATGAGATCAATCAGTTCCTGTGGACACGTCGCACAAAACGCGCCGGAGAGATTATGGTGTGCCATACGCGTGCAGCCGCTGAATTCTGGGTCAACTGGTGGCAGCCTGGCGTTGAGTGTCCTTTGAAGAGATAGACGCACTGCAAAGAACAGATGATGAGGCCAAATGTACACCCCCAGCGAACCTCTACGACGTCACGAGCGGTGGTGATGGTGTGAGTGAAGCCTCGTTGCTGCTTGTTATTGTTTTTTTTCGCTGGCTCCGATGATCGGTGCCGACGAGTCACCACAATAGAAATTTTGACTGTTTACAGATCCTACGGAGGCGTATCCTAACCATTATGGAAGGCAACGCATGTGCAGCAGGAATGTAACTATTTTAGTTTTCTGCGTTCATGGAGATCTGGTTCTTCTTTTCGCTCAAAGTCGACAAACTTGATCAACCATTTACCTGACTCGCAACAACCACATGGGACACTCGGAAATGGTGCACAATATCCATTTACTGGCACTAGTAGATTTTGTAAAAATCAAGTAGTACATTGACCTCTCAAAATTTGGCTGAACCCCCGGATATTCTTTTCGGTTTGTAATGGGTACCTTTCACTCTTCTGCTCTGCTCTTCACCCCATTGTAGAACGAGCTAGGTGGGAGCCAGATTATTTCTGTACAATGTCAATGATGAGCATCACGAAGCTCCCACCACGGAATCTAACTTCCGGTTGTCAATCAATGGGGCTGTACATGTTCATTTCTATTGACTTGACTGACTGACTGCTGGGATGCCCGAGTTCATTTACTTTACTTCCGGTATATTCATTTACCGGATGTGTTTATATTACTTATATATACTGCATGTATTTCTTTTACACAGCAGAACACAGACCACCTTTTCGCCCTCAGTTCGCATGTCGTAGCTCCCTATTGTCCCAGGCCCTCGTCGTTGCCTGTGGAACTCGTCTCCCGTGTCCCTCGTCGTTCACAGCGCCCCTCACAACATCTCATATATTTTATATTCATCCTTACCTCTCCACGAGACCTGGACCTGGTCGACCCACTCGCACACCCACGTTCTCTTAGAGCGTATCATCGAGCAATTATAATTTCTCTTCACCCATTCGTGTCTCTACTTGCTCACCATGGGGCTATTTTGGCTTGCTAGTGATGACACGGAGTTTGAATTTGAGGTCAACTTAGCCTATTACGATGCACTGAAGTCAGATCCAAAGCAGAATGTTGACTACAAAGAGGTCGAGGAGGATGTTTTTCCTACCCGTTTGCCGCTTCTTTCTGAGCCTCAGAACGACCACCGGTGGCCATGACAAACAAAAACGCATATGATAGCTGGTTCAGTTGATAGCCCGAGCTGTCGGGAACGAGATATGTGGGTGGTTGAACAGAATAAAATATTCTTTGTCGTGCAAAGAATGGTTCTACAGAAGCAGATGATCACCTCACTCAACGCATCCTGTAAGATAGGCCACATCCATATTCATCCAAGGGGCACCACCACTGATCGCTAAGTCCTTGCGCGACGAAAAAATGTATAACTCAACCGAGTCGAAACTAAACATTTCGTCTCGAGAGATCCTTTGAAATCAACTTAGGATGGTTGTCCCAAATTTTCAGATTTATTGAAGCAAAATTGAGAGACTAGATAGAATTTTGGTGCTATACCGCACCCAAAAACCGGTTCAGTGGGGGACTTTTCCTTGGAGTTAGATCATTCAGGCCCACGATGGAGTTCGTATTCATGGAAAATCATTAAAAACACATAACTAATGGATACACAACCGGTATTGGATGAAGTACAGGTACTACAGAACTGATACAGATGGAGGGAACATGTCGAGAGGGGTGTACAAAAAGCTGATAGCTGAAAGAAACACAGTGAGAAGAGGAAGGAATGAAAAGAATTAGTTACTCTTTGACCACATAGGCCGCCCACCTGCCATTTAACCCGCGGCGATATGCATCCAGAAAACGAAGCGAGCGGTTCGCGTACCTGACATAAATCAATCAAATGAAGTCAAAACTCGAGAGGAAAATCAGAACCCCCCTCTGCATCACTACCAGACTAACCGAGTCCAATGCTTGAATAACATCACGCTCCAGATCCTCCTCCTTTGATGACACAGGGTTCAAGCGATAAACACGCTTTGACGTGCCCCAACACTGTTCGAGAAAATTCAACTCGCAGTGGAATTTTGGCCGGAACATCGCCCAAAAGCCACGTACTTCACAGACCTTCTCCAATCAGGACCTCTCAGTAGCGAAGTCGGGTTGGTTGTACAGGACTTGTTGGCAGTAGCAGTCCGTTGCACCTGGTGCACACTTGAAACCTTTACATTGTGCATTGAGTTTAGCTTTTCGGACAAGGCCCCGTTCCTTCAGAATAACCGCCATGCCCTTGAATTTGCCTGCATGTTCATGGCCGGCAGGGAAGTATAGAGGTTGTGAGGTGCCATCAGGTAGGGTGCCATCCCGCATGCAGACGTTGATCTTCACAATGTCGCCCTGGGCATCATAAACGGGTTTGCCGTCGGCATCAACTTTGTTTGCCGGAACGAGAAAGTTGCCGTCCTTGGGTATGAGCTTCGGCATCTTCCTTGCGGATAGCGCATCGCCTGCTCGTTTAGTGTGTGTGGTCGCATTGTCAAAAATGAAGACGTGCATTTCGTCCGGGTAGTTGCGAGAGAGTATGTCCATCGCGTGATGTGTCTGTTTGATCACATCATCGTTGGTGAAGTAACCCCCCCCCCCGTTTCTTCCCAGCCTTGAACAGCACTCTTGTCGCCTCCTTCCCATCTTTCGACCGCAACCACCCATAGTCCGCAGAAATGAAATCCGAGACCATTAGAGACACTCCTTCTCCTTTTCGCCGTGGCCCGGGTGTTTCAGTGTGATGGACCTAACAAGTGAGTTGTCTATGTCTATCAAGTGCATAGAATGTTGATTTGTCGTGGAATCAGATGACGACAATTTGATTCGGTGGGAGGGTGGCGAGGAGCTGTAGATTTTCGAGTGTCCATTTCCTGCAGGAATGAATTCCTTCTGCCGGTAGTAAACGACATCCGGCTGCTCGTGCCCATCGATATACTGTCCAGATGGATTCTTTGTCCAACGGTATCACATTCGCTTCATCCACCACTGCGCAGTCGCCAGGTGAATCCCTTTCTTCAGTCCTAGATGCTTCTTGACCTCCAGTTGATCAACATAGTGGACGATGTCCATCGCCTTGATGTACTTCCCGAGGCTTTGCAAGTGCAGCGCAATATCATTCGCGACATCAGCATTCTCGAGAACAGAACGTTCTTCAGCTGCCGTACGGGCTCATCGGTATGTTCTTTGTATCCTTCATGAACGCTCGAGTTCACTGCCTCAACTTCTGTGCTGTCCAGGGGCCCTTCTGCGCTGCTTGTGCTGCTGCCAACAACGCTGAATTCCACTTCGAGCCAACGGGATCTTGTCTGGCGATAGGGCAATGGGAAGTGCAGTACAGATGGAGAAAAGAAGCCATCCATTTGAGGCACGTGTGTGTATAGAGGTGAAGATTGCATTTTTTATAGCCTGCGCCAGTGTTGCGCAGCGGACGAGTAGATTATTGATGGCTTCATAAGCAGCCTTGCCCTCTTCGACGCTCGGCACGGTGAAGACATACTTCCGGAGGTCGTCGTCTGGCTCTCCCTCCTCGGACGCCTCATCAATCGAGTCGTAACATGTGTCGTCTGGTGCGGGATCTTCCTTTTCGTCATTCGAATTGATTTCGCTGAATTCCTCCAGGTATTGGTCGTCAAAGTCCGCCGAGAAATTGAAAAACCATGGATCATTGAGAGGAATACCAGGAGTACACGGAGACAAAGCTGTCGCCACTGTATTCGGTTCGGTCCTTGGGTCGGAAAAGGCGTCACGAGTCGGGGATGCATTTGACGGAGTGGAAGTGGAATGAGATGAGGTATGTCGACTATGCTCACTCAGCTGCTGAGTATTCGTGGGAATACCATCATAGGGTTGGAAAGGCATCTCGTTGTCGTCGTCCAAAGGTCCGGATGCAGGCAAGCGCACAGAGGTCGGCACAGACAGCCTGTCGTAGATCTCGGCATATTCCTTCTGCTCCCAAAATTGCATGAGCTCGTCAAAATCCTCCTCCGCATCGTTTTCACTCTCATCATCAGCCAGAATTCCTCTTCGTTGTTGCCATCGTCTTCTTCATCTTCCGATACAGGCTCAAGGTGAGGCAGGTCATCGTTGTTGTCGTTTCTGTAAGAGGAACATAACGGAGGAGCTTCGACCGGAGTCCTCGGTGCCGCAGGAATTGGAGGGCCGTCAAGCGTGCCGTGCACCGGAAGCAAATCTGGTTCTTGTTCTGAGTCGGATGAAACCATCGCAATGTACACTGAAAACTGTAAGGGAATGAGATTCCCTGTTGCGTCATTCCTCAAGCTTTGGACTTACGTTCTCTTTATTAGCTTTAGACTTTTTCGTGCCAGAGCCAAAGTGCCCCCCTGGCTTCAAATTGAAGTATTGGGCTTTGCACTTTTGCTTGGGCATCCCCACAATTGTGTCCGTGTCGAAGAGGATCAAGTCGTGTGATCGCGCCAATACGTGATTTGGCATGCCTTCGAGAAAATAAGTTTAAGACGGCTCATTGAATGTAGAATGTAATTTATGGGATATATAATCTATTGTTTTGATTCAACTGCGATTTGGGGGTCAATTGACTGGAAAAGTCCCACACCGAACCTGTTTTTGGGTGCGGTATAGCACCAAAAATCTATCTAGTCTCTCAATTTTGCTTCAATAGATCTGAAAATTTGGGACAACCATCTTACTGCTGTTTGCGGTACTTAGGGTGCGGCTTTATATTTTTCATCAGTTTTGACCTGAACAGTGATTATGAGCTCAGTTCCAGTTTGTTTGCCTTGAAAATATGCTCATTCTCTCTGCAAAGAAAATACAGAGGGCATCACCACCTTCAATTGGCCTGATGCCATCAAATTGCCTTATTAGGCAAATATCAGTCTTTTTGCATAGAACTTATCACATCCCCTTTGTAGTGGTCAGATTGGCCTATAAATTTGATACAACATCCTGATGACTATTATTGAGGGCTAGAAATGCCGGTTTTTTCAATTTGTGCTTTAATTCATCAGTATTCCCCATTGTCACAGTGATGGATATTCAAGTACCTTGTATAGAGAGAATACATATAATGTAAAAATACTGGTGTTTCCAGCTCTCCATAATACAATCAAGACCATCCTCTCAAATTTCTAGGTCAATTGGACACCTATAGCTATCATGCCCGTTATTCTGTGCAAAAAGACACATATTTGCCTAATAAGGCAATTGTGATCGCATCAGGCAAATTGAAGCTGGTGATGCCCTCTGCATTTTTATTGCTGAGAGAATGAGCCTATTTTCAAGGCAAATGAACCAGAACTGAGCTCAGAATCACTGTTCAGGACAAAATTGATGAAAAATATAAAAAAAACAGGCTGCACCCTAAGTACCGCAAACAGCAGTAAGTTGATTTCAAAGGATCCCTCGAGATGAAATGTTGAATTTCGACTCAGTTGAGTTGCTATACATTTTTTCGTCGCACGAGGACTTAGCAATCAGTGGCGGTGCCCCTTGGATGAATATGGATGCGGCATATCTTATGGAGATGTGCGGAAATTGCCCCAAATAATTTTTGCACAATCGGAGACCAGAGAGAACCCGGATGCTTGACGACGCGGAATTGTGATGAATCTCCGAATGACATATAACATGCTTGAACCAGACGGATAAGAAGAGGATGGCCCGGAAGTTTCCTAAGTTATCCAGTATGGACGACGGATGCGTTGCGTTGGAACCCTGGACATAGATTACCGTGATCTCCGTCAATGCCAGAGTGGAGTCGACGGAGCCGACGTAATTATAATTTGAAGCACGATGAAAGAATTGAATGTAACGCGCTGATGTGAATGTATGTGAGGCGTGTCATGTCAATGTCATGCCACTTCCACACGATCACAAGGAATGCTGCAGTGGTCCTACCATCGTCAGTACATGCTTGAGAGGACGAACGAAAGAAAGAGATCCGAAACAAATGTCGTGTAATTGAAGCACGTGTAGGTAATCCGGGTGAGATCTACAGGCCGAGAATTTCCGACACGCCAGATCAATGAAATATTGTTGCTCCGGGGAGGAAAAGATCCAAAAAACAAATGCTTCGTTTGGAAAGCATCAGAAGACGAGAGCGAAGGCAGATGCACCCTTTCAGCACCCAGTGCATTGGTTCAGCTAGCGTCGCGACTCCGAGCGAGAGGTGGACAAAACTAATCTTGACAAGATGATGGAGCAAGCAGTGTTCGCCCTAAGGCCTAAGGCCTTAAGCAAAGGCTTAGGACAGGCCTTAGCTTGCGGGCCAATTTTTACCAAAGGCCTTAGCATCTTACACATGTCAATTACATTACTGATAATTTTTTTCTTCTCTTCCCATCGTTTCGCGTCCACGACGCGTCTACTCTCCAGCACATGGCAAACGACAAGACACCCATTTGGTCTTTTGGCCACGTCCCGGCACCAACGGCTCCCATCAGCGCGCAGCATGCAGGGCATGTGTGGCGCACATTCTCAAGAATCCTCCTCTGGATAATGGCAAGGTCCATATCGCTGACGACGAGGTCTATGGAGAGTAATTACGGGCCGGGAGGGTCTGGAAGAGGTACAGTGCCGCGGACTGGATTTCCGCACGACTAGGAGCATGGAAGCCGCGCATGGTATTCTGAAACTTGGTTTTTCGGCAATTGTCGATAACTTCCCTCTGGGACTCACATACATCAGGAAAAAGCAAATCCTCTGTAGCCAAGGCAGGAAATCTGTAGTTGTATGTATCCTCTGTTGCTAGTTGGATGATCATGTAACAGTATGTAGCTCTCTGTAGTCGATAGGCAGTCTACATGGGCTACTGGTGAATCTTCTCCCTACCTCTACAGAGCCACTCATCACACGCGGGCCGCCGTATAGCGTCCCTAGCGCCGTCATATTCACAATATGGCCGTGCCATGCGCAGTACGCCCGCTAACCGACTTCCGCAAGCGTCCATTCGCCGTACCCCTACCGAGGTCGCACGCTGTGGCCGAAACTGTGCGTGCTAATATATTCACCCTTTCCTATATCTTCTCATCGTCCTCCCAGATCCCCTCCGGACTGCCCCATCCCCATTCGCCCGGATCCGTCTATCACCTCCTTCCGGCTTCTCGCCGTCAACCGGACGCTCCTGTGTCCCGGAGATCGCAGGCTGTCCTCAAACGCACCCCACCGCTTCTGCGACGACATTGGGGACCGCGCTTAATCGCGCACGACCCCGCCGTTCCACTCCTCGAAGTTTTCCCCGGTGCATTGCCCACACTCGATCGTCGCACAACGACCGTCCCACTCCGCATCCAGCTCAACTGCACTCACAGGCGGCGCGCATTCTCGCATCGGTGCAAAGACGCGATCGCGCCCTTGCCGTCTACCACCACGCACATCGCACTGTGTACTACGGGTATTGTCCCTGTACCTCTCCCGCTCCCTTCCAATGCGACGCCCGCAGGATCTGCGCGATCGCAGCGTGGACGCCGCCCGCATCTCCGCCGGTCTCCATGGCCGTCCCACCGCCGCTCTGATGTTGCTCTGCAGCAACCTCATCCCACCCCACGACCCTCGTCTCCATCCCCCCCGGTCTCCACGCCCGCCTTACTCGTGATAGCCTCTTGGAGCACACTGTAGCCATTGCCGCCTGCGCGCCGCCGCTTCGACGCGCGAATAACGCCAGACGTGAAGAATGCAAACCTTTTCATACTTTCGAGGAACGCCCAACATCCACATTCGCCCGCAGCCGACTCCACTGAATGCGCGCGCCGGGCAGTCCCCTCCTTATCGCCCTTTCCCGGAGCTCCCCCGCTCGCCCACCACCAACTCCACCATTTTCACTTGGCGTGCACCCTCTGCCGTGCAGTGTGGCGCTTCGCGCATCCCCAACACCTCCCTCTCTCCCTGTCGTCCACGCCCTCTGTATATACCACCGTCAATGCCCATTTTGACCCCTTCCATGCACCCCTTGGGACGATTTTCTTATAGTTTAGTCATACTTTACAAATACTCATGTCCTCTCTTCCCAGTTGTACTATCATTGCCTCACCTTTGCAGAAGTTTTTTTGATGCTACTGCTATTTGACCCTTTGGGCTTGGATTCCTCTAAAATTTGGGTTGTATCAAGCCATAGGTATTATTTCACTGTCTGAATACTCTCAGATTTCTTTTTGGCCTGAGGAAAGAGCGTTGAAGATGCCGGGGCAGTACCTCAAAATTGGCCAAATTACGTACCTTTGTCAAAGAATTTGGCGGGCGATCGCCCCAAATCACTTCCATCAAAATTCAGCAAAATCCAACTTCTGAATTTCTGCTGGCCTCCAATGTGGCCTGAATGCTCTAGAGACATCATGGTACATTTTGGTATACTACGCATATAAATTGCATTTTTCGTGAGGTAGTTGAATTTGAATTGAGTCCACCGGATCAAAATTTTGCAAAGGTAGGGACTTTTGCAAAGAGGGGGCAATGATAGTATATCATCTTCAATAAATAAAATTCCATTTTTTTGGCGTTCACCTGCTCATGAAAGAATTCCCTTGGTGGTAAGTCCGCCTCGATTTCATTTACATTTTACTCACTGATCCAAGTTCTTCAGATGCTGGACTTAATCCCATAACTATGCTACTATGCCGCTTGCTACGTTCTCTTTCTTTTTACTTGTGTTCATAGTTACTATCGTGGACTTTCTCCGAGTTCACTCTCAACCTACCACCAATATGTTTGAACTGATGGCGTTTCAATTTCCACTTGACCTTCTCTTTCCATTGATCTCGTCTTTGTATTCATTTTCCTTCCATCCTTGAATAACTTCCTTACTTTGAGGTGTGTTATATTCAACTCCATTTCTATTATTCTGCTGACTTGATATACCTAGATCACTGCCATTCACCATGTCCTGAGTTCATGTCGACTCCATTGCCGGCCTTCTTGCCGTACTGACTGTACTCAGATATTACCTCCACGCCTTCTCGCTTCGCGTCCTTGAATGCGGAAACTATGATACTGTGGACTCAGCAGCTTTACTGACCTTAAGACCATAGCCGTTGCTATCTTCAAAACTTATCTGGATTCAGAACCAAGAGACCGTCAATATATTTGGCAAGTGGATATGGTGTCTTGATCATCTTTTCAATCTGTTCTGATTGACCTGCGACCTTCTAGATCCATTATGCATGTACTTTATTGACCGTTCAACTCGGATCCAAATGCCTTCAGAGGTTTATTACTATGGATGTACACTAGGAGGTAAGTCAGTTGCGATTCTTTTCCTTCATTTATTTTACTTTCAGATATTAGAGAGTTTGTAGTGAGCCACAAGTTTAACTGGTGGCTCCTGGTATAAATGATATCACAAGCTTTGGGCTGTGGTAGCCACTATCTCATCCCCTCCTTGGGAGCTAGAAATAGTGGCTGAACTGGAGTCTGGCCCTAGAGGATCGCGAGTTGTGGAGAAAAATTAGCCACCAATTGATCTGGTGGCTCACTGCAAACTTTCTATTTTCATCTTACTAAAATTTCAGTAGTCCCAATGCCTGTCCACACAATTCAGTCTGACAGTGTTTCATCATCTGCTGGAGGTAAGGTGATATTTTTTGGTGTCGCTTGCTTGGAGCGCTAAGTAAAATCAGGAGCATCAATGCCTCTCCATGAGACACAGTTGGATATTGTTTCATCTGCGAAAATAGCTCCAGCAACTATGCAATGGTCGGAGCCAATGGCTGAATTCCGACCACCTGCACTATCCAACTCAACATTTGATTTGTTAAATTTCATGGATTTCAGCTGCAATTGGATTGCATATGAATCATGATCTCGCAGCTGCAAACAACGAGACCTCACATCTGGCGCAAGATCCCGCTACTGCTGAGTTCCCTGCATATGATCGTGTTGTTGACCCCAACCTATTTGCAGAAGTCAACGCACTCATACGTTTGACTGCTCCTCCCATGGATCACCTCCAAGATTTCATAAAATTGTATGGGAGCTCCAGCACTTTAATTGACACTGGGGCACCTGCTTATTTTGGGTCGTTCACCGCTGGATCTTTTGATGAGTCATTCCCGTTACTTCCTCCACCCCCACCTGAGTCACCTCTGGCCATAGCCCCACCTGTTTACTAGGTGCCAGAACCAGGCTCAAGTGTCCCGAGACTACACCGTCCTTGAAAAGAAGTGGAGAAAGCTGTACTAATTTCGGCTTTCGTGCAAAGAGAGCAAGAATAGCTATTCTGAAGAGATAGTTTGTTCACAAATTGAATTCAAAAACTTCCTCCCTCTTGAAGTTGGTGATTAGGCCAGTGGGAGTGTCAAATGGTCCTGGGACCAAATTCAAACTCCGACAAGACAATCCTCCCCTTCGCTTTGGGAGTCCGAGCTATGAGTGCAAGATGAATGTGTCCGAACATTTTGTCGCAGATAACAACATACCTAAGTCCTTCGCAATAAAGACAGGTGGAGAAGACAAATTCAATTTCACACTGCTGTAGATTTGGAGCAAGAACCTGGTGGGTAATAGAACGAGTTGAAAGGAGAGAAGAGCACACTGTATTTAAGGCAATTACAAGGTTTATATATAGTAAGAATGAATATAACTACTTGGGGAGTCAGGACAAACTGAGAGTGTACTAAGGAATAAAACAAAGCAAGAGTGAACAAGAATGAGTACAGTTAATTAATATAAAGTCAGTGGGTCAGTAAGCAATGGGCCCGATCCCGAGACACCATTAATAAGTCAGTAAGTTCAGTCTTACCAGCTTGACTCCAACAGTGGGACCACAGGAACAACATGAAGGGGTAGGTTTATTTATTGGCTTAAAATATACAATCAAGGATGTACTGGAGTATAAAACACCCTGCACCACAGGCAGTAGGAGATGTTGTTGCATTGAGAGGTTTTGAGCAGCAACTGACTTAGGTCACCAACAGTGTTCACTGGGTAAAGTGTTCATTCCCCGGCAAGCACAAGAAAATTACTATATATAACAGTTTGGCAGTTGCTGGACCGGAAATTTTGGCATTTTTGGGCCAAAAAATCGTAATGTCACCGTCACCGCTACCAAAAGTGTTAAGTTCACTGGTGGCCATCACCTGTCACCTGAACACTTGGTCGGATTACTACAGTATGTGACTACATGACCAGATGACAGAAATCCGACGGAAAGAGTCAGTCCAAGAGGAAGAGCAGAGAAGACAAAAAGAGAAGGTCCTGCTTACCTAGGAACACCGGAAATTTGTGGATTTAGCAAGCAGCTGGTGGGAGAAGGAGCAAAAAGTAGTTAAGCTTTATGGAGAAAGCAACCAACATGTGCAAACTGATATGCACCGCCAAATGAGCAAAATCTTAAAGAACAATTGATAATGATTTGTACTAAGCAGGCCACATATGCACAATCGTGTGCTTAACTACAGACTAGGCCTCACAATCCCTCACTATACCAGCCTGGCCAGCCAATCCCTGGCAATGCCAGCTGCACCCGTGTTTTCACTGGGATTCAAAGACTTGGGGTTTCAATACTCAACCTTCCACATTCCTAATATTATTTGTGTGAAGCACGAGTCCCTGCTAGTAGCTTTAATAAAAAGAGCCTGTCTTATTCGGCTTACATAAAATTGAAAACTATTTAACTTTCGCTAAGGGACTTTTGACTCTTTGTGAGGTGTTATGCTATATAGAACAGCTTCATTCACATGTGCCGCTAATCGAATAGGACCTCATGGCACCACAGAGAGCCACCCTCTACAGCTTTGCGTACCGCACAAACAGCGGGCTTGTGTCTTGGCTTTGTTCCTCTTTAACGCAGTTTTTTCTCTATATCTCCTGCGTTCATATTTGGCTTGATGGGAAGGATTATAATCAAGTGTGAGTTCCTTGTATGCCGGAATGTCTTCAGTAGCTACCATGGCCAGATATGGCATGTTGTCCTAAAGCACGTGTAAATGGAAGCTCGAAGACAAGTAGGGCAGAATACCTCGGGCGAGCTCTCGTATACCACGGAAATGATCTTCAAATTAGGGCTGCAAGAATGACTGTGTATGGTCTGAAAGGGAAAGCAGATCAACAGGAGTGGGCAAATCTTACTTGAGAAATCGGGTCCAGTTCCCTAGAAGATATTTTAAATTAAATGAAGGCACATCCAGAATGATACATACCACATCCGAATGCGTCAACACTGTATGAATTTGCGGGAGGATCTTCATCTGGTTCCTCGTTGATGTCCAGATCGAAACAATACGAAGCTCTGCTCCCAGTCAATTTCTTGGCCTCATCTCTACGGCTGGATGAAAGATATGGTAAGCACATTGAACTACGGGGGCATGGAATGGACAAGCATTAGTAGTCTGTAATGAGTTACGGGGGTTAATCCCATCAGTGCACAGCACAAGAGTTTGCACATACCCGGTGTACAGACCCAGAACTTGTCCCGCGCTCAAGCCAATGGGAGCCCTTGCACCCCATCCACGTTTGTTTTCCGTTTTGAAAATTTGTATGGCGATGTTCCGCGGAATTTGAGCTACCCGATTGATGCACTTGTCTGAGCATACGCAGAACTATACGAGGTCCTGAACAAGGAGTTCTTTGCAGGGAGCACAGCGCACCCTATTGCATTCAATGATTTCAGATTCCGTGTTGAAGGTGAAGATGCCCTGCAAGAACCGTCAGAAGCCCGCCAGGAATTTCAGACACAATTTAACTTGTGCGGTGTACGGTAGATCTTCTTCAAGTCCAGTCCGGCAGGAACACTTGGCCGTGCCGGCGCAAGCCGTACATTTCTCGCAACGACATCCGATCGGGGGAGTCGGTTGGGGGAATTCCTAGTTCGCTGGAATCTACTCAGTAAAGAACGAGGAATTTTTTTTTTTCAAAGGCGGACTCAACTGAAGATAACTTCGCTCCAGGTATCCAAAAAGAACACCAATCCCCGGTGGCACTTCCTCGTCGTCGACGTCGTTAATGAACTGAATCTCAGCTGCACCTGCTTCGTTTGCAATCTTATTCCACGCTTGTTGAATTTGTCTGCGACTATTGGTCCACCGAACACTATTGCAAAGGAGATTCAAAGGCAGTAGACAAGCACATACCGACTGTGAGAAAATTCCGGAGCGGCTGGCTGCGCATCACGTCCTTGCGGGAGTTGCTGCCCGGAGACAACAGGCGCGTTTTCGAGGCGGGGTGACTCATCGTTCTGGATGACTCTCTCCAGGTTGAATGCTGGATTGTAAGGTGCGTAGGCTGTGGTGGTTGGTTAGTGAATGTATAATCACGAAAAATCTCGCACCGTCGTGAGCCTCCAGTAGTTCTCCGAAGGTCTGATTTTCCTCGGCAATGGACAGGCATCGTCTCAGCAACCCCACGTCCGAGTAAATACCGGGTCCGGTGGACGGCGCACCGGATATTTGGTTTTTCCATGCGGTTACGAGCGAGCCGAGGAGATAAATCATCATTGCTTCCCTCAGCAGTCTCTTTGTGATATTGACCTGGATAGCGGCCTCGAGGGAATCGCCAGGCTCGGCATTTGGAGTCAAATCCACGCATGCCTTGAGTGTTTCCTCCTTCCACTCCCCGAGCACCTGCTCCAAGGAAGTGATGTTCTTCATTTGCCGCATCAGACAAGTCACTTATAGAAACAATTAGCCTATAGTCGGCGCGGGGTGTAAGGATTTCTCATACCACTCCCCTCAGTAGTTACTGGCTGACCAGTTTCGGGCATGTACCGGACCCCGTCGCGCCAAGACATAAATTGTCGTATAAAATCCCATAGGATGGCGCCGTCATCCTGTGGGGGAAATGGGACCGGCCACGCACATATCATTGCTCCAAGCCATTCCACATCCACCTTTAATTGCGCGTTTTTGATGTGGAAAAGTAGGAGACTTGGGTCATCGCTTTCGGCGTGCTCTAATATGTAGGTCAGAAAATTGGATGATGTGTCATTTCAGGCCTACCCATCGAGTCGTTAAAGAGTAACACCAATGTATGAATCAAAACTTGGCAAAGCTTCAAAGGATGGTACAACGTTCAGAAGAAGAATAGATATCACGTGGTTTGGTTCGTATTGATCAACGATTGGAATGACATACGATCACCCCATTTGGAAAGACTTTCCCCGATCTAATTACTGTATCATTTCGACCAAATGCTCACGGGGTTGCACCTGTCACCACAAATGTTCACTGAACTCAGTGTTCATTTCTCGGCAATCATGAGAAAATTACCGTAAATGGAAATCCGGCATTTTCCGGACTCAAATTTTTTGCATTTTTTTACCTATTTCAAGCCCCAAAATCGCGAAGTCACCGTCACCAAAGTCAAAGTTGTTCAATTCACGACCCCCTGTCACCCGTCACCTGAACATTTGGTCGAAATGATACAGTACTCGTATCTTGCGAACGAATTATCTTTGAACCTTGAAGACATCGCTGCAAATCCCCGAGGCTGATCGGGCACACTTTATTTGTGAGCCCGTCATGTATTGCGCACTCGCTGTTCCGGTCTCGTCGTTCTTTGAATGACCTTATCGGTAGTCGCAATCTATCGTCGATCATGCAAGCATATACTGGATTGCTTCATGACGCGGACGGATCCCACAAGGCTGGATTTTATCGTTCGATATCTTTCAGGAGCATCTTTCGAGATTTTCTCTTCAAGAAATATCGTAGGGTTTTGGCCGAAATTTTTGGGCTTCTTTGTCGCGGGTGATATTCTTGCGTCTTGGGACATTTCCACCCTCTCACCTTTCTGCTGCGCATCTGTCATACCCTTTAACAGACAACCCTGGAAAGTACAAAATAAACAAACGAAAGAAAGAGAGGAGCAGTTGTAAGTTTCAGATAATAGGAGGGTAGGATACACACATATGCAGATAAAGGAGTGAAAGGGAGAAAAAAGGTGAGAATGGATCTCTGGGTTGACTACACCGCTATTCCTGAAAAACGTTTAGTAAACGTTCTGCGCTTGAACATTGGCAGAACGTTGCCGAGAACATCATCAGAACAAAAATAAGTGAATCCACGATGCTTGTGTAATGTGTCATTTTCAAGACGTCGAGGCAGACATTCCTTAAACATTTTTGACGACATTTGGTTGAGTTGAATTGAGAAATTTCAACAAATTGAATATAAAATGTCCAGATAAAAGAGATAAATTCAAGCGAGACACAACAACCAAGGAATAGACTACGTACTTGGTGGCGGCCAATCCAATAGTCCAAATGTCCGGGACAGCCACGAACAATCTCAGCTCGGACGAGTAGGAAGTGAGGGAGCGGCGACAAAATCCGAGTGTGCGCAGACTCGAAAGTGAGTATAGTGGTGGATATGGATCGCGGCCGGCATTGCGAGGGTTGCAAGGGTGATCTGCAGAGGCCGGAGTGGGCAGCGCCTGGAGCCACTCTAGATTGCGGGGATCCATGAGAATTTGAACAAGGATGTCGGTGTTGGGTTTAGGATCAGTATGTGAGCATCGAGGAAGGAGAACAATGTGCGAAGGACAAGGATTTTAGGGTCGAGTATTGGGAGGGGCATGTTAGCATCGAGTTTGGAGAAGGATTTCGAGTTTGGAATGAGGGAGATTCTGAGAGGAGAAATGAGACGAAGAGCGGCAAACCCAACGCATCCTCGAGCGTGCTCACGCCAATCAGTCTTGCCAGGCGTGCGGCTTATGGTGAGAGGCCGGTTTGGCTAGAGGAACGGAAAATGTCAGTCAGTCCGCAAGTGTTGCGCATCAGCAAATATCAATCCAGTCAGTAAGCGTTTTGCATGCGCGGATTCCAAGGAGAAGTTGAGTGGGGTCAAGTGCATGGGCAGCGACATGAAACAAGCAACCTGCAACTGCCACTCACAGATAATCCAGCGCCGGGCCGCAGTTTATACTGGGAGGCGTCTAAGGGAGGATCGAGAGCGGGTAGCTCGAGACAGGGAGCGTGAGGTATTTAAGAATTTGGGGGGCGAGGCGTGGGCCAGCACACCAGCACACACATCGCAGCGCAGGAGGATGAAAGACAAGGAATGAAGGCACACCACACAACTTCTCAGTCATCCACATCCCCACGAAAGAGTCGGGTCGTGCGGCTCGTGCACGAGGAAGCGCGATTAGCCGTATAGGAGGCTGTGGGTGCGACAAAAACGAAAGCAAGAGTAAAAGAAACCCAAAAGCAAAAGGAAAATCCGGGAAAAAACTATGTAAACCGCACAACAGGCGGGCAAGGAGAGGACTTACATCGTCTCCGCCGCCTTATCATCCAGCACCGCGGCTGCAGGCAGCGTCATCACGTCCTGTACAAAGCGTCAGCATTCGACTCGTTCCCTTCGAATAGTATGTCGAAAGATCAGTAGTCGCGAAATCGAATTCAAACAACAATGGATGTACGAAATTGAAGTTGAACGAAGTTGAAAGTACAAGGAGATGTCAAAACATGGGGAGGCATCGTTACTCTCAAAATTCCAAAGGAAGAGACGGCGCGTACCTCCATTGGCGTTGTAATCAACTCCACATGCTTTGTGTTCACGCCATTGATGACGCTGATTACGTCGTCCCCAGCGGGTCCTCGTCCGTGCGGTGGAATTGGAGAAAGGACTTGAGGCCGGCCTGAAAACATTTCTCATCAGCACAACCGTCGTTTAGGGGAATATGTAGCAGTAGCAGACGGAGAGACAGAGAGGACGGCAGGAGGGAGGGAGGGAGAGACCCCTCCGGCGCGGGTACTCTGCCGACTTGCCGTGCGCTCGCAAAGGACGCCTGCGGCGAGGGAATCTTCACAGCTCGCCGGGAGCTCCCAGGCCAAGCCTCCCCGCCTTCCCGGCGGCCCGCGAGCGCGAAAAAAAAAAAGACAAGCGCCACGTCAACTCGGCGCGCACAAACCAGTTTAAGCAACGTCGGCGTACACAAAGCAGCAAAGATGCGTTTATACGTACGTACCTTCCCTCTCATGCGCGTCCAGCACCGCATCCAACAGCCTCGCGATGACGCCACAGGCGCGAAGAAGTGCATCAAGACGAGGGCGAAGGGCGTACAGGCGGCGCCGATGGAGAGGCCGTAGCGGACGGAGAGGACTTGGGGATTAGTGATGTTAATGGCGTTCAAAAAGCAAACAATAATCGAAAGAAACATGAGGCAGAATGGAGAGGAAAAGAGATGATAGTTAGGGAGGAAGTGACGAAACCAACAGAAGGGTGAGCCTCAAGCCCAAGCGAGGGGGAATTCGGTAAGACGGCGATGGATGGGTGGACAGGATAGAAGCAGAGGCGGGGGATGATGTAGTTAGAGCATTTTCAACGCGGAAAGACGGACATACTAGACACGGACGCAGACGAGGACGAGGACCCCGCTGATGACGATCTTCTCCCCGAACTCGGTCGACCACAGCTCGCGGTACGCGTGTTTCTTCATTTAATTTTGGAGTTTGGTCGTGTACCGGTGAAGAGATGGGAGGCGAGAGCGCATAGAAGGCAATAGGCAGAAGATTCAATCGACTGGGGCGTAGATTCTCTGTAGAATTTCGGGTAGAAATGCGCCAATCAAGGTCTCGGCCAGCTGAAGCGAGGTCTACCGAGGTTTCCGTGTCGGAGACAAGCACCACCCGATAGTCCACGTGTTGTTCGCGTCTCTCCGCTTTGATTAGCTCCCGCACTGGTTCACTCCCCGCGGCTCAATTCTTCTTTGGGCCCACTAACGCCTGCTTCCCAGAATGGTATCTAAGTTTATGCCCCACTTCTTGTCGTATTTCTGCTGGAGACTGCCCGTCCATGCCTTAGCCATCACTTCCGACGGCCAACATAGTGTCGGCTTTCTCGACCCTTGTCGCTCCTTAATACATTTTACGCTTGACTAGCCGTAACCTCGCCGTCGCCCGACAGTATACTGCGTCCATGATTTCTGCTTTATTTTCTAGGGTCTTCTCAATTTTTCAACACAGAGGACTAGCTGCACAGATATTATGCTGGACCTCTCCGTACCTTCTCCCTGTAGTCCTACATTTTTCACCACAATGAATCACACCAATGAACCATTTAACGAAGTCTGATTAATCTGAAACTTGGAAGCCTACTGGCTGCTCCGCATAGCCTTGTCTTGGCGTGCTTCTCGGTGCCAGACTTCAGCTATAAAATGAGCAAAGAAATTCTTCCAAAAAAACAGTCTGTCCCACTTTGACTCCCGGGCGACTTCCACTCTCTTTCTATCCAACCCACGTTCGTTTTTTACTCTACCATGGCTGACTCTGAGTCGCCCACATCACTCTTTCGTCGCATTAATCCTCCTCCGACCAATTGGTCCAAATGGTGCTCAGAATGCAACACACCGTCGTTGAAGCCGCCGTTCGAATGCAAGGGCAATGGAGAAGATATCCATAATTATGGGCGCTGGACCCAGCCGGTACAACCTTCCTCCTGCAACATCACATTTGTTGACGTTAATCTGGCTTTCAGTGCAACAACAGCGACTGCAGCAATTGGCTCTGGCACAACGCACCCACCGAGCTCGACCGCATTCCATATGAAGTGCAGATGCGTCATACAATCAAGAAATCCGCCAGAGACGAAGGTGACGGGGCTCTCTTGTGCCCAGCTAATGGTTGTAGGACCGCTGCAAAGAATGAGCCCTGAAAAGCGAACAGGGAGTGCACTCGCACCGTTCCGCAGTGCTCTTCGTGCTGCAAAGCGGCAGGTGGTTGTGGACTCAATGCGCACCGTCCTTCTGGGCGCAATCTAACCAGCTGTGAGTCGTTTAATGTGATTAAACGAACGATTTTAAACCACAGTCATGTGCAGATGCTCGGAACCGCGACACTTCTATGGCTGTATTGCAAGCCGCTGGGTCACTGTCCACTCCTGAACCCGTTCGACGGGAATATGCTCGTCCACTTAACGAGTTTTATGGGAAACCGTATGTTGCTAGTCACCGTCACCTACTCGCGGAAAGCAGCAAAGTTGCGGCGGAGGAGAGGATCAAAGATCTAGCCTACGTCGTTCTTTGGTCAAAGGCAAGTGTTTTTCTGCACCATAAAAGTTGACATGTGACTGAAATTGCAAGCCAGACATCGGGTTTGGGACCATACACGCCCCAGTTAGGGTTGGTTAGGTTGGGGTTGGTTGGGGTGGTTAGGTTGGTTAGGGTTTGAACCAAATTAAAAAACAGAGAATCAGCTGTGCATAACACTTTCGAAGAAGTAGGGCAGCTCGCCTGCCCTACTTCTGGGTATCAGCAGTCCCAGTTAGGGTAAGGCTAGCCTTACCCTAACTGGGAAACAAAATTTTCTAGTATCAGACAAATGGCCTACTTGGTGTCATTGCTTTATAGTTCATTTCTGCATCATTGAATGGTTAATGGGTTCAATTCATGCAGCAGCTCTTTCTTTTTCTACCATAAGATAATTACAAGGCAAAGTCTTTTGTCATGGTGCTAGCCAACCAGTTGGCTAGTGTCAGGGCTTTAGACATCGATTCCTATGGCTAGAGCCATTTAAATTAGCCTAAATATTAGTGCTATGGCTCGACCACCAGGGAAGACCCATGTGGATCTGTTTGTGCACAACGGGCATTGGCAGTGGCATTGGCAGGTGTTCACAATGGTGGCAAAATAGTGGCAACAATGGAACACATGTTGCGACAGTGGTGTTGACAAGAGTTGAGAATATGGAAAAAGCCTAGAGGAGAGAAACAACTTTGGGCAACAGTGAAGAGATGGTGGTGGTAGAGAAGAAAGGAGTGAAGTTCAGCTTCGATGAACCATCACCAAATATTTGGACACATGAGTTGGCCCAAACCGAACCCCACACCACACAGCACTCAGCAATATTCTTTTTTTTTTTTTTTTTTTTTTTTTTTTTTGGAGCGTTTGGGATAATGAAACTTAGTCTGCAGAAGCATTCCAAGCTCATCCGCTTGTGTTGCTGGTTATTGGACCAGTCATTGCCAGGGAAGTTTTGCTCAGGAGGAAATGCCGTTACGCACATATTTTTAACCAGTGTGGGACTCCAGCCAGTTTCTTATCCTATCCCATGTCTATCAGTCATTGGCCGCATACCCACTAAAACCCCCTCATTTGTCCAATCATCTGGCAGTGAGTCCTCATCCATAAGTAGGCCACTCCATGTATTCAACACTAGTTGTTTATTCAGAGCGAGAGGGCCAAATTTTATTTTATCAGTCAGCAATCGATCCCGTTTTAAGGCACCGTTAATGGTTTTCAGCCATCGATTGTGGATTTCAGAATCGTTATGTATAATGTCTGGGTTCTCAAGTACTCGGGTTCGCCGTAAGTTCCATATCAGATGCCACGCCGCTGACACAATAATAGCAAAGAGCCGTCCCTTTGCTGGGACAACCCTGCCTTTGTCTGATTTAAACTCATGAGGTTACAGCCCAGAATCAGGCCCCAGCTCAGATCGGGCCACTGGGTGTATTTCTTCGACCAGAGTCGTTGTGTAAGGTCCCATATAAATTTTTGGCCAGGTGCTTCGCAGTCCAGCGCTATGTGTTCCAATGTCTCAGGTACTTTACAGACATGGCACAGTCTACGTATTTCTAGTGAATTGATGTTCAACCAGAAATCACCCACTCTAAAAGTGTTGTGTATACATTTCCAGAAAAATTCCCGTGTCAGCCGTTGCAATGTTACCGACCGGATTGACCTCCAGATCATTTCATCTGTTGGTGTGTACTTGAATGCTTCTTGAATTGCACATCGGGTGCAATCAACATTGATAAATGTGGATTTTCGTTGAGTTCTCGGTCGCAGCTTCTGTATGATCTTGCTAAACTTTCTTTGAGAGCCCAGCGACAAGAGCACCCCCGGGGATTCAAACATTATGTCAATTTCCGTGTCAATTTCGATCGGAAGGTATGGAGTGTTCGTTGGGAATTTTGCAGGATTGTCAGAAACTTTCTTGAATTGAACCCTAGCAACTCTCTCTTTCAACATTGCTACCACCGCTTTGATGACGGGGAATTTTGGGTCTAAGATGTCATTTTCCGAAAGTTCCCTTTCTTTAACCAATGTTCGGGTTAGTAGTTCAGAGGAGGAGCATATGAGGAGAGGTACATTTCTTGGTGTGTTTTGGAGGACAAACAGAAGGCCTCCCAGCAGCGCCGATGAAAACGACAGTGGTACCTCTGGCCTGTCGAAGGTAATGGAGAGTTTCTCATTCTCCTGCTCGGAATTAAAGACGGTCTTGATCCAGATTTCAATCCGTGGATCAAACTGCCCTGGGTTGAGTACGCGTGCATGTAAAAATACTGTTTTGAAGTCTTGTTCTTGGCCCGGAATTTTATATCTTCTCGCGGGAACCTCATTAAGTGAGTCTTCACTCGCAAAAATTCTATATCCCTTTGCCATCTCACTCAAAGTCAAATTTGGATCAAAAACAAAAATTCTATCTTCTTCAATTGGAAGGTTGTTTCCTTCGCGTTCATCGTCTGTCAATGCGAGCTCTTCGGATAGATCAGTGTTGATGGCCGTTGGGTTCCATTTAGGCAGAATGCTGTTAATCAACATTTTTGCCGTCTCAATGCACGCTCCCGGATTCTCACAACCAAGCTGCGTACGGTCACGATAACATAGTAAGCAGCCACAGTTCTTGCGACCTATTCCTGATGGATTCACTTGATGAGGTTTTCTCGGGGTAAGAGTTCTTCGAGTTGCCATAACCAGGGCGTCTTCAACTTTGCGTACTTCATGATTCAACCGGAGACATGTTGCAGAGTCCCGTCGGCATGCCCGTCGGTGTTCGCCCTTGTTGACAGCAGGGTGTTTCCAAATTGACATCCCCAATTTTATGTCCTTGCTAATTGATAACCCCGTGAACTTCAGGTTGTACTTACGTGCTGCCAGGATCATCCGTTTGATGTCTTCCGGGAGTGGAGTTTTCTTTGAGATGGGGATGTCAATGCCTTGTGCTAAGATATTCAGGATTTGACCTGGTCGGAAATTTAAATAGCTGTTCTCCAAGTAATGTTTCAGGATGTAGTCCACGAAATAGCACCATGATGCGCGCTTGTCACCTTGCACTAAGTATCACTGTAGATTCCATAGGTCGATGGCTTCATTTCGGTTACTTATATCTAAGATTTGTTTACCCCCCTCGGCGATATCGAGAATCATAAATTCATGTGCGACTCGGGCCTTTTTGCCGTCCCAAAGGAAGGCTTGTTCTGTTTTGATCAATGTATCTTCAATGTCTTTCGGCATGCCCTGGACTCGTGTCAAGTATTGGGTTCTGCCGCCGATGACCATGTTTATAATGTGGCGCTTTCCCTCGAGACTAGGTACTGTTAGTTTCCATCGGTCAAGGTCCTTTTCAATTTTCTCAAGCACTGAAGGCCACGGTGTAATGTATGATGCTTTATTTCCTATCCAGGCCCCAAGCAGCCGGCAGGTTTGGCCATCTGCGATTATTTGGATGTTCTCAGCGATTGGGTCAATGTTGTTCTCTTTATTTATCCGTCTCTCGTTAGCCACCATGGCCCTGTAGGCGGTTCTGCCAAAAGGGAGAATAACTGTTTTGTGTTCGTTGAATTTCGCTGTCGATGCTGTACACCATAGGCCCAAAATTTCCCAGAGCGCCTCCAGCGAGTTTTTTTGACGATAGATATATCGTCGTGTCATCTGCAAATAATGAGATCACAAGATCTTGGTCTGTTTCAGGAATTTTGATTCCTTTGAGGTCGGATCTGCGTATCAAACAGGCGAGGGGCTCAATAGCTAGGTTGAACAATAGGCACGAGAGAGGATCACCTTGCCTGACTCCTCGAGTCACTATAAAGGGTTCACTTAGCTCCCCATTAATCATTACCCTGGTCTCCGCGTTAGTGTAGAAGGTCTTGATTGTGTTGCGGAATTTTGGCGGGAAGCCCATGTGTTCAAGGACGCGCAGTAGGTACGTGTGGTTGATTCTATCATAGGCCTTCTCCTGGTCTAGGGCTATTATAACTCCGTCCTCTTCTGCTGCTTCTGCATAGTTCAGCAGGAATTTTGCAAGCTTTACTTGGTCCTCTATCCTCCGTCCTTTCATGAATCCTGCCTGGTTTGGGTGTACCAGTGATGGAGCCACTTTCATCAATCGTAACGAGTATGTCTTTGTCATTAGTTTATAATCGCAGTTTAGAAGTGTCACTGGTCGGTAATTGCTTATCAATGTTTTATCTCCCTTCTTAAAGATAGGGCACATCCATCCGGTGTTGAATTTTGAGCTTTCAGCTATGCCGAATATTTCAATATCTTTGTAAAGTTCCTTTAGGAAGCCCATTATATCAAATGTCTCGTGGCCGTTGTCTTTCGACTGGCGAAATAATAGGTCCAAAATTTTGTAGAATTCATACGGTAGCCCATCAATACCTGGGGCCTTACCATTGTTTGAAAGTTTGAGTGCATCCCCCAGATCTTCGACTGTTAGTTCCTTATCCATCTCCTTGAATTCTGACTCTGAAAGATGTACGTCACATTTTTCAAGGGTAATCTCCGTGGCCATGATTCTTCCGTACTCATCCGTGATATCCTTTTCCTGAATTGAGTTGTGGTAGTCTCGGGCCATTTGTGCCATTCTCTTCGGGCGAGTTTCATATCGTGGTACTGGTGCATTCATTTGGGAGTCATCCTTGAACTCACGTATCGATTCTTTTGGATGGTACCCTTTAGCCGACTGGGTCCACGAGGTCGTTCGTAAGGTTTCGCCCTCCACATCATAGCGCGCTTCTGATGTGGCTTTCTTTTTTTCCGCCTCTTCTCTGAGACGATCTGTTATTTTTTTCTCCAGTAGGTATGCTGCCAATGATCGGTCTTCGTCTGGGATTTCGTCGTCATGTAAAAATCAGGGTCAGCTGTGTCTGCCATGTCTTAACTTGCCGCGTTGTCTCGTTTGTGATAAGGCGAGAACAGTGTTTCCCATGCTCTGTTACATCGCCTTTGAATTTAGCCCATAGTGTCTGGATGTTGTTATTTGGGTCGCGTTCCGTTCGGCGAAGGGCTTTGACTTCGTGGACCAAGTCGCGGGCTAAAGCTTGAGCTCTGTTCATGAATTTTCGGGATTTGAGGAGGTACGGGGGCAAACTCCATCTGCCGTTGCCAGGCTGCTCTTCGGGTTTGGATGTCAGTTCAGTTATAACTAAGTGATGGTCGCTTTTTACTGCACACCGTTTGATATCCCAGCCTCGGTAGGATTTAAATTTGCGGTGGTCGACATGGATTCTATCAATCCGTGAGTAAGACGTGTGTGCCTCGTTAGTTTGTCTATCTGTTCTGAGTTGAACACATGTATAGTCTCGGGTATGTGGGAAAGTAGCGCGCCATCCGTCATGTAAGCGTAGCAGATTTTTCAGTCTTTTGAAACTGTCTGGGACTGCTACAGTACTACCGGAAGTCCTATCCATAGGATCCTCGACAAAATTCCAATCCCCTAGTGCAATGTCGGGGAAGGGGAGGTGCGGGTCATCCGCCCATTTCTTCCAAAGTTCTTTCCACATTTTGTCCCGCTCCTCAGGGCGATTTGGGGCATAGACATTCAGGATTGTCAGAGATTGTCCCTTATGCCATGGGACCACAATCATGAATGCTCTTCCAGGTATTAATTCGTACTCTTGGATATTTTCTGTGTCTAGAAACTTCTTATTAAGTACAAAGGCCACACCAGCAGTCGAGCACGGTTTTTCAGGGTGGGCAGAGTGATATAGTTTGAACCAGCGTCCAAACACGTTGTTAAATTGGGTAGCTAATTCGGTATCGAAGTGGGTCTCTTGCATGCCAAGAATACCCAGATTATTCGCGTCAATTGTTTGCTTGAGAAATTTAAACTTGTGATTTCGGTTGTGCATAGAAGTGTTGCTGTCGCGTCCTGCAATGTTGAGAGAGCCAATCATCAGATTTGAGCGTGTGAACTTGCCCGACTTCAAGACTTTTGGAGTTTTATGTCTCTTCCTCATTGACATATTCTCAGATTCCCAGCTGTTTGAATTGTTGTATACATCGTTAACATCGCCGTTGATGCTGTTTTGTGAGTGCGAATATTCTTCGTCTGAATGTGGATCGTGATTATGATCATCGATGTCCGTGGTTGTTGTATTCGCTTGCATATTTCTATTGTCTTGTATTGGTTCGATTGACACCTCCACATCTCCCATAACCACTTCAGACCGTTGGTTAGCACCTTCCCTAATATTCCTTGTAGGTCGTGTCTCCATCATAACATCCGACGAAGCGTTCAGGAACACACTTGACGGCGAATGTCTTGTTGGGGACGAAATATCGGGGATGGTACCAAGGTGTTGCTCCTCGCTTACAGCTCCGCATAAGCAGATCGAAGAGCAGAACCATCCTGCTTGATCGTGCTGAGAATCTGCATTTTGGGTGCCATGTCGCAAGTATACTTCAAGGGAAATTTCCTTTCAATGGAACCCGCCACAGCTGCAGGCTTGGAAGCGCCAGCGCCGGCTGAGCCGGTCGAAGACGAGGCGGAAAACACGGAGGTAGCGACTGCCTTGGAGCCGACGGGAGTGGGTGTCGAGTTTAGAGTATAACCTAAGCCACAGAGCTGAATTTCAACGTCAAAATCGAGACAGTCGGAGTCGACGATATCACAAGTTTTAAGCAGCACGCGAGAAGTGGCGGGTACCGGGATAGGAAGAAGGAGGTCCTGAGTAATCCAAGTCGGTCGGGGTAAGGTAGACTCGAGAACGGATATAAAATTGGGGGCAGTAGATTCCGCTAAAGCGGCAACAATAGGCGGCGCAGAGCTCGGAATGAAATGGCCAGCCTTCTCCCTTATGAATTTAAAACGCTGGGGCGTGTATGGTCCCAAACCCGATGTCTGGCTTGCAATTTCAGTCACATGTCAACTTTTATGGTGCAGAAAAACACTTGCCTTTGACCAAAGAACGACGTAGGCTAGATCTTTGATCCTCTCCTCCGCCGCAACTTTGCTGCTTTCCGCGAGTAGGTGACGGTGACTAGCAACATACGGTTTCCCATAAAACTCGTTAAGTGGACGAGCATATTCCCGTCGAACGGGTTCAGGAGTGGACAGTGACCCAGCGGCTTGCAATACAGCCATAGAAGTGTCGCGGTTCCGAGCATCTGCACATGACTGTGGTTTAAAATCGTTCGTTTAATCACATTAAACGACTCACAGCTGGTTAGATTGCGCCCAGAAGGACGGTGCGCATTGAGTCCACAACCACCTGCCGCTTTGCAGCACGAAGAGCACTGCGGAACGGTGCGAGTGCACTCCCTGTTCGCTTTTCAGGGCTCATTCTTTGCAGCGGTCCTACAACCATTAGCTGGGCACAAGAGAGCCCCGTCACCTTCGTCTCTGGCGGATTTCTTGATTGTATGACGCATCTGCACTTCATATGGAATGCGGTCGAGCTCGGTGGGTGCGTTGTGCCAGAGCCAATTGCTGCAGTCGCTGTTGTTGCACTGAAAGCCAGATTAACGTCAACAAATGTGATGTTGCAGGAGGAAGGTTGTACCGGCTGGGTCCAGCGCCCATAATTATGGATATCTTCTCCATTGCCCTTGCATTCGAACGGCGGCTTCAACGACGGTGTGTTGCATTCTGAGCACCATTTGGACCAATTGGTCGGAGGAGGATTAATGCGACGAAAGAGTGATGTGGGCGACTCAGAGTCAGCCATGGTAGAGTAAAAAACGAACGTGGGTTGGATAGAAAGAGAGTGGAAGTCGCCCGGGAGTCAAAGTGGGACAGACTGTTTTTTTGGAAGAATTTCTTTGCTCATTTTATAGCTGAAGTCTGGCACCGAGAAGCACGCCAAGACAAGGCTATGCGGAGCAGCCAGTAGGCTTCCAAGTTTCAGATTAATCAGACTTCGTTAAATGGTTCATTGGTGTGATTCATTGTGGTGAAAAATGTAGGACTACAGGGAGAAGGTACGGAGAGGTCCAGCATAATATCTGTGCAGCTAGTCCTCTGTGTTGAAAAATTGAGAAGACCCTAGAAAATAAAGCAGAAATCATGGACGCAGTATACTGTCGGGCGACGGCGAGGTTACGGCTAGTCAAGCGTAAAATGTATTAAGGAGCGACAAGGGTCGAGAAAGCCGACACTATGTTGGCCGTCGGAAGTGATGGCTAAGGCATGGACGGGCAGTCTCCAGCAGAAATACGACAAGAAGTGGGGCATAAACTTAGATACCATTCTGGGAAGCAGGCGTTAGTGGGCCCAAAGAAGAATTGAGCCGCGGGGAGTGAACCAGTGCGGGAGCTAATCAAAGCGGAGAGACGCGAACAACACGTGGACTATCGGGTGGTGCTTGTCTCCGACACGGAAACCTCGGTAGACCTCGCTTCAGCTGGCCGAGACCTTGATTGGCGCATTTCTACCCGAAATTCTACAGAGAATCTACGCCCCAGTCGATTGAATCTTCTGGCCGGCAACGACGTCCATGGTCTCCCCGTCTAAGGTCTCGCTCTCGCAGTCCGCCGTCCTCGTCCCTCGTCCAATGGCTAGCTCTGGCCGACTTGACCCTCCGCTGCACAAGCTCCGGCCGACGTTCTGCCGTAGCTAGTAGCTCGACCGCATGCTCGACGTGCCCGTGCCTCTACTTATTTCGTCTTCGTTATTCATTCTTCCTTTGAGTCTACATATCCATTTTCCCTTCGTCTGCCGTCCAGCCCTACTTTGCGGTCATCCACCTCTTCCCGGCCAGCAGTGTCCGTGATCTGCGCCTCGACGCCATTGCTCCCTGCTCTCTACTGGCGATCGCATGTCTCATGCCAGATCAATCCACGGTGGTGTGGACAGACAGCTTGGGAGATGCTGGTCGGGACGAGCTACGGCTGCATGTACGTTGCCATACCCAGTCGTGTTCTGAAACTGATCGCGGCCCATCACATTCCTTCTTTCACTTGCCGGTACGTCTACCCCAGCTACAGTCCTTTCTTGTCCTCTCCGCTCGTCTGCATGCCACGGACTACCTTAAAGTTCGCCTACCCATTCTTCCCCCTCTAACCCGCTGCCTGTAAGTACTGACGCTCCACCGCACCGGCCGCTCTCATTCCGGCTGTATTCAAGCACAGATGTGCTCGCTCGCCTGCGGCTCAACGAGTAAGCGACTCTGTTTCTTTCTCATCACACAATAGCGGATCTCATGCCCTCAATGTTCGGGCCTCAGAACATGCATCTTAGGCCGCTCGCCGCGGTTTCTTGAGAGAGGGTTGGCGGAAACGATGCACTCTCCATCCGCCGCACAGTTCAACGCCTCGCCAATGCGGACCACGGTCGCCGAGGTGGCCTCTGACTCTTGCATTCCATCTTCTTTTCGCAGTTTTCTCCAATCCAGCGTCGCATCCTGATGTTAATACGTTGTGTGTATACGCACGCGATGACGCATATTCGTGGCGATCCAATGTACTTCTTAACAGATTAATATTAATGCATTCTCCCGTTCCCCCGCTTCACACGGTCGCCCCTTTGATGTACTGTTTGCCGTTAGGACAGCGCCGGTTAAGTACAGCCTTCAGCTCTTGAGCGTTTGGCCTCGCGTTTTCATCCTTGGGGGTTTTTGCTGCTGGAATAACTACCTTGCTCGTATTCGTCAGGCTTCCTAGTACCCTCCTTTTCATCGCAGTCCATGTGTACAGCTGCATTCCATTGAAAAAAAACCTTGAAACATGGGCATAAAGCGCAAATAAGGTATTCTAGGGCGTGGTACCTTCCCTCCTTCTCAGCCATTTTGTGGATTACAGGTTGATTCAGGTTCGAGCCCATCCCCCCAAACCTGAAGCAAACCCATTGGAACCGAACCTCTGGATCCGGTTCTGGGTTCGCCAGAAATGGCGAAAATGCCGAGCCGAACCCACCTTGAAGTTCGGGGTTCGGAAATTTTCGGTCAGAACAGCCATTTCGGTGAACTATCCGACCAATTCGACATCCCCCGCCGCGACCCGTGACATCTGCAAAATTCGTATTCGACAAGCTCCTGGGTGCGGGATTTACAGTATCTAAATGGAATGACAGGCATGATGAACGAGATAAGGGATCTCTTCATCATCTCCCGTTTCCCCCTCTGCATCAGCATCGGTTTCCGCATCTTCTTTCTCCCCGTCTGCACTAGCCCTGAGGTTGACCGTTAGTGGAGAATATCACCGCTGTCAATGAAGACGAAGAAGAAAAGAAAACCTAACTGACCTCGACCAATGAGTGTCCGTTTTGGGTCTATGTTCCGGAGGAGCAGTTGTGGATTGCATTTGAGCTGAGGTGGCGGTCGTTTCGCGGGGCGGGCGTCTCCACGCGCAACGTGGTACCAACACGTAATCCATGATGAACCGACCTGGTACAAGTAATTTCAGTAAGGTGGAACCCATAAATATAGACCACATACGCTGTCCTCGCTGAGTGTCGCAGTAAGGCGAAGAAGATTTGCGAGTGTGGCGAGTGTGCCCGCTGGTACTGGCCAGAGGATTCACTGGGATATTCGGGTGCAATTGCCCGTCTGCCAGAAGACTCAGCGGGCCCTGGAGACAGGTCGAAAGAGCGACGAACCGTGGATTTTTGGCCATTCCAACTTGGTCCGGTGCTGAGACGGCCTGTCTTCTTCGATCACTGCGGGCACAAGGTACATGCGTTCCATCTTAAAATTTTTCGTGCTCGTAGAACACCATGTTCTCGATGTTCACCTCTTTATCCTCTACCTCTGTCCTAGAATCCGAGGGGATATCACACCTGTGGGTCCGGTGGCGTTGGCGGTGATTCTTCATGCTAGTTCGGCCCGTGCCATTGGAATTTCAGAAGTATGGCCAAACACTGACTTGATGATGATTGGTGAAAGTGATTCCATTTTCCGGATTCTGAAACAGGGACGCTAAGTGACCCAAGCGTACGGTAACAACCTTAATGTCGGAAATTTAGATGAAGGTCGGTGAGCAACGATTATCAGCTGATAAGGTCCGGAGACGCCCCTTAGGCTGAGAAAAAAAATCTTGACCCCCAAGATTTTGAGGTCCTGCGTTTCTAATGCACCCAGAAAACATGGAACGGTGCTCTATACTCTCGAGCGCAACATGTTTGCGTATGGCGATTGTCGTGGTTGTGGTTGTCATTGGCATGTGCTCAACCCAGATCCCAATCAGTTAAGTTCTCCTCAATAGTATATCCTGTATATACCTGAAGCGTCTAGGGCTCCCATTATACCTCCATGCAACCTCGAACGCGGGACCCCGCCGTTCCGAGGTTGACCTTAGGCAATCTGAGGCCGTTTCCGGCCAGATGATAGCCTCCGAATGACGGGTTTTTGTCGGCCATTCCACGGACGAAGGAAAAGAAAATAGACAGAACATCACTTCATTCGTGAGCTTTCACGGGAAATCGATCTTACCCGCTGCGCATCCAAGGACAACTTGGCAAATGTTCTGACGAAAGCTTTGCCATTTCTACAGCACTGGAAGTGACTTCAAAGACCGGGCACGTTTTCGGAGTCGAGGGGAGTGTTGAAGGATTAGCAAGCGTCTACGAAGATGACTGAGCGCTTAAGCACCTACCGGGCGCTTACTGATCAATCCCGAAAAAACTGTGGAATATTCTAGATAATTTCTGTACAGTATATCAGGCTACACTACTATTAGATCAAATTCACCGGTGATTTGCCGCCTTCCGAAGCATGGGAAGGGGTGCACTGAACCAGGTTAGACTCGGACTTGCCCGAAGGTCCTGGAAACCCAACCTCTAGACAGCGGTGCAAGTTGCGATATTGTCCGAGGCATTGGTATAAGGTGCGGCTGTCTAGTGCCCCGCTAGCACCATACATATCATGGAACCGCAAAGCTGGGTTAATCCAAACTGAGCGGTAGACCGATTTCCTCACGATGCCAATAGGTGGGCAGCCGGAAATCCCTAGAATCCACCTCTTTTCAGACTTAGCTCGGAGTTCTGAAACTGAAACTGAAACTGAGTTCTATATTGCTGTACTTGGCCCAAGGGCTATGCAGCAGTACGCTAGAATATCTAGCTCGGAGTTCGGCCCGGTCCATTTTGGTCATGACTGATGGCAATTTTATACATTCCCGACAAGTGACTATTTGTAAAGGTTGGACCCACCCTCACCCACAAGTTATCAGGAACACGTGGTTAGTCCAATTGTACCAGTCCTCTTTGCTTCTCATAGACTCTTCGGGATTCTAGAGAACACCCGCTGTTGGTGTGTGGCTTATCGCTGGGCTGTTCGGTCTGAAATCAATATTTCAATTTGTTTGTGGCTAGCTCAGGTGCAGGAGAGCATCTGCGCTGCCTGATACATGGAATTTCAACGGTATCAACGAGCACTGCTATCCTTCTGAGCGAGGCTTCAACTGACAGGTGCGGCTCAGCTCAATTTGCAGTCAATTCAATTTGATGGACATGTCCAGACCCTTCAGTGCCAGACATCAGCCGGGATTTGTCTGTACTCCGGAATTCTTTCAAATGTGTTGATGCCTAGCTCCTTTGAGACCCAAAGGGGATGCTTGGGCCTCTGTGGCCACTTCCGGCGAAGTATAGCCTTTGGAATGACCAAAATTTCCTTTGCCTCCTGACTCGACGGCCCACAATACAAGTTGGGTACTGGGGTTTCTCATTCAAATTGACACTCACCTGCAGTTGGTCATCTCAATGTCCCAAGGACTGTTTGATGGCAATTTCAAAACAAGAACAAGCAAGTTTCACTCATCTTGAATTGGTCAATCTCGGCTGGTAGACTACACGGCTGCACCGTTAATTTACTTTACTGCTTTGTTAAATTTTAGCGTATCTACGGATACACACTGTTTTACTTACTGCAGATGATAACGGGGACCGGTTAAAGATCCGTAAAACAGAGAATCGTAAGACTTTCTTAATGAAGTTTTGCCGTGTTTCATTGCGATTGATGTGCCGCATCTGGATGATAATAGCCGCATTGGGCTATTACTGGGCTTTTCCGTTCAAATCGACAGGGGGGTGATGCGTGACCTTTTTTCACTAATTCGACATTTTGACAGTCGCCGAAATTTTGCGTGACACCCCCCAAAATTTCGACATCTGGAGTAAAAATTGTCTTTTTTGCAACTCTCAGGCAATGTTGGGCCCGGTGTTACACTCCAGAGGTTCGACAGAGGCTTCCGTGATGCGTGACCCCAACCAAAATTCGACATTGACAGAGGGGTCTGTGACACATGACTGTTGAATTGAAAGGAAAAGTCCAGTATACGGATTGACCACACGGCGCATGCTTGCACGTGCGCACCGCCATACAGCTCACAGAACACTCAACAAGGAGTCTCTTGACTTCTTGGCTTCAAGCCAAGCCAAGCAAATCACTAACAAGGACAGAAGATTTGAGATACTTAAACTAGCACTTATGAGTAGAGAAAAGAGCAAATCAAACTACTTGAAGCTGTCAGGTACCAAAGCAGCAATATATGCCTTTATGTTGGTTTTCATTTCAGTCTTGACAGGCTGCAGAAGACAGATATACTACATTCGAAAGTTTCATTCGTCCATTTCTTCATTCTCACTCAGCTCATCCTCTTCTAGATTCTCAAGGCCAAAGGCGGCCGTATGAAGATCACTCTAGGCAGTGCTATGAAAAATTGAGTGAAATTTGAAACATTTCAGACTCATCCACCAGACCGGCTTCGGCACGACCTTGTTTTTGAGCCATTTATCGATCCATTTCAAAGGTGTCAGAGGATCCTTTCATTTTCAAGACCAATCGTTGCGAACCAGGATCTCCAATCCCCCGCAAGCGAGTTGTAAAGAGAAGGACCCCGCTTGAACAAGCAACATGGGTGATTGATTGACTGCTCACTAGGCCGGATTATCGTTCGGCACTCCGGATTACCCTAGACGCAGCACATCAGAAGCAACAATATAGCTGTAAATTAGGTCGTTCATCGAACCCAAAATTTTTAAAATTTTAATGGTGAGTTTCTCAAGGGACCCATTGTTGAATTCTATGTATCCTGACTTGATTACGGCGCCTAGAATCCGCCACTCTGCAGTAACAAACGACTGGGACTGGAACGAGCAAACGGGGGACTAGGTCTGTGTGCCACGTATAAGATACACCAAGTTGGTGAATGTATTTCTCATAATTTCTGTCTGCATTGGGCTTGTTCGTTGTTGGCTGACATTTCTGAAGAGATGGATAGCTATGCTATAGACACTGAGTATATAAATTTCGGACTACAACTTCCGAAACCGAGATCGGACCCGGACCTACTTGCGAAAGTATTCCAGTTGGTTTCTTTGATATTGACAGGAAGTTAGATGTCAACTGCTAAATGGAGAAGACTTTATGCCTCCACTTGTGCCTGCAAGGCCGGATATTCCGACTGCAGTTCAAAATTTAATTAGCGACTTTCATATGTACATATATACAGCAATCCACGCCGCTCCGCCAGTGTGACGCAGATGTGATTAACAAATGCGGTTCACAATTCCCGCCTGTCCCGGAGATTATTCCCAAAATGGCATGGGATCCTTCCAGTCCTTCTACAACTGATCATAAATCAACCTGACTGGCCACAGTGTTTCCATTCCATCAGCCTTCGGTGTTCCTTTCGTGCCAACGGTAATCGGAGGAGGGCCGGGGCCGTCATTGGCTTCAAATTCACTTGCCATTGGGATGCGGTGACAGCCAATAGAAAGAGCTACGAACTAATGGAATATAGCCGGGGGAGGACTAGTGAAATCCGTTAGATTCCGGTGGAAATTAGTGAGATTCCTAGTGGAGGCCAGCGTCGCCAGTGGCCTCCAACGGCGTGTTGTTGAAGGCCGATGCCATTATCAGTGCTGTACGTTCAGGCGATTTATCTTGGTCCTTCTGTGACGAATGTTTGAGAATGCAGGCCAAAGGCCAACGAGAGAGGCACGATGAGGATTAACCGAGCGTAACCAAGCTTATCCAACGACGCAGCTGCAAGCAGCAGTAGGCATAAGTGAAGGAGCACCACCCCATCAAAATCCATATACTGCCTATTTCTGAAACGGTTGGATTGCTAATGGGTTCATTTTCACCCCTTTTTTTATCCGTAGCTTATGAAAACGGAGAGAAAGAGCGATGGGAACAACGCGATAGATTCAGAATACCATCATTAGAGTGGAATGTAGTGCCCCGTGCCGCCACTATTGGTGCGAGGCAAAAATGAAGAGATTCAGATCAGGGGCATTCTATTAGGTCGGTACAGAATAGAGTAAGTCTGGGGGCAAAAATTGGTCTTTTTGGGCCCCGGAAATAGAGTAAATCTGAGTCCGAACGGTCAACTTCGGTCCGCTGTGGTCCGTGGAGTAAATGGGCAGAGCGGCTGAGCCAGAGAAATTTTGTTGAGGAAGAACAGCCAGCTGGGCTTATTTCGACTCAATTTAGAACTCGAATAAGTGGCAAACTAACGGGACCGCGGGGAAGGACGGAGCAAGCTAGCGGGGCAGAAACCACGCCGAAGCGAATAAAAAAAGGGGAAAGTAGCGGAGGAAATTCTATATATATATATATATATTTCTGTCCACAGTCCACAACAGTAGAACTTAGGCCCAGGATTTTCATACATTAAAAATACGGGAATTTTCACAAAAATGCCGACCAACCTAATAGGGAGAGGCCATGGACCTGCAAGGCTGAGAAGGCTTCGTTCCTCGAAGGCATCACGTCGTTTGGCACACCGAAGGTCACCAATAAGTACTTACTCAATCCGCAAGCGTGCGACGACTGTGCACGGCACGGCCCGCAATTCAAGCCTGCTTAGCGGCGTATATGATTTATGCGACAGATTTCCTGTATTTTTCTTGCGACGCAGCTCCGTCAGTGTTGCAACTTGTCCAAAAACGCTGTTGATGACTTAACCGTAGGCACTGTATGTCCTCGGAGACATTTGATCCTTGTTTTATCCCCTCTCCCTTCATCTAGGACACTATTGTACTCATAGTGGTACATCGAACCCTCTACTGGATATCCCCAAGTGAACACAGTCAATTCTCGGCACAATTTTCAAACTTCGACCCCGTGCCGGGAGACACTTTTAGTAATGGATCGGGGGCTGCTGTCCCGAGTTATTTTGATGCGGACGATATCTTATCTACCCAGATATCTCAAAACGACTCGTGGAATCGTTACAACTCTTTGCAATTTTATGACACTCATTCGTATTTCTATAAACACTCATAGCTTTTATTTCCCGAATTTAGTGCTCGTTTCTTGCTCATTTCTTGACCGATTGAACTGGTTTTGAGCGCTTTGAACGGGTCTTCAAAGAGGTCCCTTGAACCATACAATGTTTATCGTGTAGGCAGCAACCCAAGCAGATATCCCAGGAGTGCCTTGAGTATTGAGAGCAAAGGCTAAAAGCCATGGGAGAAAGAAACTAAAATTCATGAGAATTCAAAATGCTGTGTGAGAACAATACATGGGCAAAGTGAATATCATGATGCAAGGGTAATGCTACAGGTCTGGTTTAGTCCATTGGTTCTCAACAATCCCGGATACTCACAATGAAACATGCTTAACATACTTTTTGATAGGGCACACTCGCTTGGTAACTGTGGACTCACACCAGAAAGGTGTCAAGGGTTTGGTACACACCATCACTCTGACCACTACATTGAAGATATTGCATGTCATGATTTGATGGATTCTTCCCTAGATTTGATGACATTGTCTTTCCCCCTTGTTAAATGTATGTGGAGCTCGGTAATTTGAATCCAATCAGCAACAAAATTTTTGCAATTTTTTTATTTTCATTTTTTGAAACTATGACATGCCATATCACAGAGAGGTTCAACCCGTCTACTTGATGTGCAACAGATCTTGGCGTGTGGATGCTCCATGAAGTGACAGGTTCTTGTTTCTGTTTACGAAGAACAAGTGCAGAGTAAGTACAGTGACTGGGACACCACAAAGTAAACTTTGTGATAAAACAAAGTCCCAAATTGTGTCAGTCAAAGAAAACTCAAAAGCAGAGTTGCAGTTCAGTGTTGGAAGTTGCAATGCTTTGGGCCTGATATTGGGTTTCAACACTTGTTGAATATTGCAGAGGGGTTGAGCATGCACTAACAGCCGTGAAGCATCGAATTGTAGGAAAAGAGGGGCCACAGTGCACTTCAAAGAACATTGGAATACATTTATGATACTGGGGATGCAAGGGAGATGTACATTTTTCTTGTTTAAGATGAAGTAACCCTTCTTTGAGCTTGAAGTTCCTAAACTCCTTTGGAGTTTCAAGGATTACGAGTAATTATGTTTACATAATTCTTGTTCTTAATCAAACAAGGGGCAGAAAAAAGTGCTCAGTTTTTACTTGTCTTCACTCATTCATGTAATGGTTTTATGCTGTAATATCATTAGAAACTTTATAACCATTAGCTTTTTTGTGATACTTTTACAAACCCTCCAGAAGGGGCAGCACTCCTGACTTTCCGCCTCAAACGTAAGCACCAAATCGGGTAATGTTTTGCGGCGGCCACGGCATCATTGAAACTCCGCACCTGTCAATCGAGTGACAGTCACGGTCAGCCACATCCCTGCTTTCTTTCTCCCTCATGCCCGCCCACCGCCTGGCCCTCCCCTGCCATCTTGCGCCCCCAAAATCTGCCCGCCCACCGCCACTCGGATCAAGTATGTCGTTGGCGACGCCTGCGTTCCGCTTTCGAGGAGTTAGGGCAAGCACAGCGCGCCCTAACTCCGGGTATGAGCTTTGTCGTCCCGCCTCGCCGGTTAGGTTAGGTGGCTGGGGGCTGAGGGGAGAGGGACAAAGTAGAAAGCGCGAACGAGGCTTTAGTGTGCCGACCTGAGCGGCCCGGCTTGGGGGACCCCCCGAGCGCAGCGAGGGAGGGGAGGGCCGCGAATGGTCGGTCCTCTTCGCGCACACGAAGGACTTGTGTAACTATTTTATGTGGTTGAAATATATCTGTTTCTCTAATGCTCCTTGCGTTTGACCCATAAACACGATGAAATCTTCTAAATACTTGGTGCGATGCCTTTGGATGTTTCCGTCATATAGCCGAGATCGTGCCGAAAATAGTTACCATATCGGGTGCTTACGTTTGAGGCGGAAAGTACGCAAGTAAGGGGCAGATACTGATATGGTAACAGATTCCCCCTGGGGCTGGTTCAATCCCGGGTGCACCCTTTTTTATTTTATCCTGATCCCTATGTCAAAATTTCACCACTTGCCATTGGCGACTTATCAGACTCAATAGATGGTGTCCTTGCAGTCTGAAATATTTTTTTGCAGACACGCATTTGTAATACAGTAGGTGGGATGGTCAAGGTTGCTTTCTCACATTTGACAGATTGGTCCAATGAAAAAAGTGTGTGTTAACATGCTGCAAATCAAATATGCCATCCCATATCTAGCAGGTCCACACACTGAAAAAGGTAATTTTTTGAAGGGTGTTGTGGTTATTGGATTTCAATGGTAAGTTCATTTTGTAAAGTTCCAGAGCACATGGACTCAAAAAAAGTGAAAAAAGTGTGTGGTAACATGCTGCAGATCGAATATGCTGTCCACATCCAGCCAGTACATACACCCAAAAAGGTAATTTTTCTCAAAGTGTTCTGGCTGTTGAATTTTGGTGGTAGCCTGTATTTATGAAGTTCCAGAGCCCATGAGCTCAAAACAAGTGAAAAAAGCGTGTGATAACACACTGCAAATCAAATATGCAGTCCCACATCCAGCCAGTACATGTACCCAAACAAGGGCAATTTCTGTTAAGGGTGTTCCAGCTATTGGATTTTAATAATAGCCTCTATTTACAAAGTTTTGAAGCCTATGAACATCAAACAGCTGGGAAAATTATGTGGTAACATCCTGGGAAGGAACTTGAGTACCCCACATTTAGTACATGTCTCAAATAAATGCATATAAGACTTTCCTTGCCCAGTCTTGCAACCAGTAGATACATGAGTGAGATTCTTGTTCAGAACAATGGGCAATTATGATTTGAAAAGTACTACATATCTTCACAGTCTGGAAAATCATGAATTCCGTACAATTACATACATACATAATTACGAGTACATATCTGCCATGCCCCGCAATGGCCACACCCCGCAAGTTTGCTTGAAGAACGAGTCCTCACCATATTGATGGGCAATGAGGGCGGCGATGTCAAGACCTTTCCACCTGCTGTTGACCCCACAGAGCAGGGATTTGTCCATGGATTCAAGTTTGTTTTTGAGGGGAGAGCTTAGTTCAGCTAATACTTGTGGGTCCAAGGTTGATTGATCTGATGCTGTCTGGATCCATCTGATCGGCCTCTTGGCTGTTGTAGAGGAGGAGAATGCTTGGCTCGTAGGTTCTTGTAGAGGGTCGGTGATCCGATAGCCGTAGAGTGGTTTTTGAATATAAATGATGGAATATGATCCCGAGGTGTAGAGTACGAAAAGCAGTAGAAAAGAGGGTGTCGATAGCGTGGGAAAGTGGCATGGGATGAGTGTGAGCGTGGATTGTGATGAAATGGGGTTGTTGGTGGCTAGAAGCCCACTGACGGTGTTCCCAAATGGCAGGGGTGAGGTGCGTCGATACAGCCTTTGGGCGATTGCCCTGCACTGTCCGTGGATGTTGTGGTATGTGGCAAAAAGGTGATTGGTCGGCCCATTTACGTTACAAACAAATGCTGTAATGTACGATAGGGGTGAAGTAAGAATATGAATAAAACCTATATAAAACCCAATTTCCACATGCGGGCCCTCCGACCCCTCCACACTGTCCACCATCAACAGGTGACTCTGCTGGCTTCGCACCATTAAAAATTGACTCCAATGGCTTCGTGCTAGTATCAACACTGGATTCTGTGGGAGGACTTCGTGTCTCCCATTGTGCTTCTTCTCATTGGACTTTGCAGGTTTGGATCTGGACTGGGATGATGTACAAGAATTGGTTTTGAATTTTGGTGCATATTCCCGCCCTCCTGTGCTTTGCTACAGGGGCACAAGGCATATCTCCTGCCCTCCACAGTATTCTGTGACTTGCCAGTGTTATATGCTGACAACAAGCTCTTGCTGGTGGGAAATTTGGTCACGGTGCCATTACAGTGTCTTTGTCTTTTGGCTGAGAGTCCTGTTGTGGTGCTTTTGATGCCAGGCACTCTCATGTCATTGAATGTGTTATGCAGTCATTTGGAAGGGCAGTAGCTTTGCCTCCAGCAATCACGGGCATCAAAATTGCGGCAAGATCGAGCATATCATTGTTGATCACGTCATAATATGTGTACTCGGAACAAGCATGCATCGTACTGAGGACAAATGTATCCCCCCCCTCAGTGGCGAAAAAAAAGTCAAAATTTCTGTAAGATTTTCGAAATTTTGGGGGGGTGTCACGCAAAAATCCGGCTGCTATCAAATTATCGAATCACTCACACCATGTCACGCGTCATACCCCGTATCAATTTGAACAAAAAAGTACGGTATCTACAACTAATCCTCATTAAATACATACTCACTAAGATCCATACCATAAGTATCTAATTCAAAGCCAAGTGCAGCCCTACATGTAGTGTCATACTCCAGCATTTTCATTGATTTGGTAATGGGTTTTTGCAGCCAGGCCCACCAAAGGTTTTCCAGAAAGCTATACCACGCAGTGTTTTGACTCAAGAAATTGCAACAAAAGAAAGGCCTGAGGAAAAATCCTTATTGCCAATATCCATTCTTGCTTCATCAAGAGTAATTACTTGACTCTTGTGGATAGTAATAGCCCATGGAAGGTCAGTGGTAATTGTGTTCTTGATAGTGACTTCCCAGTTCTGGCATCCCATCTTGTGGTCACAGGAGCGATTGGAATCCAGGATGGATCAATTCCATCCCAACCTGGTGTGGGAGGACCTGTTTGATTCATTTAAGCAATCACCCTGAACAATCAGAGAGTCAATGAATACCTGAATACCCATTGCACTGAACAAACACAACTGATGGAAGATTGATGTGCACATCAGATCCAGGGAAGTAACAAAACTTCTTTACAATTCCCTGACAGCCATTTACCAAGCCCAGGAAATCAATGAGAATGAACTGGAGAAGTAGAACAAGCTTGACACACCTTTTGAAGTCCACACATTGCGAATCATCATGATTTTTGCCCCTTCAGCCAGGAGAATCTCCTTCTGCATGCCTTCTGCATCCTCAACTGAGCCTTTTTTTTGCATCAGGACTGTTGTGTTTAGCCAGACATCTAACAACTGGCTTTCCATGCATGCTGAGCCAAAAATTATTAAGAATGTCCCCAGCTTGTGTGGTAGGAAGCAGATGGAGTATGTCTGAAAAGTTGGTTCTTTCTTCAATGATGATGATGATGATGATATTCAATTACTTCGCTACATGTGGGCCTAGTTGTTAATGTTTGGGGTTTGACGGTGGTGAGCGGCAAGGCACACAGGTGCTGGCTGTCTGTCTGCCATGGACATTTGGGCTGTTTGTCGGACTTCGGGCAGCAGTTTAAATACTTACAGTATCAGTGTGAGCTTCTTCATGTGTTTGACTACCTTCGGTACGGCTCTGTACATAGGAGACAAACACACCTTTTCTTTGGCTTGGATCTCGTGGCAGCCGGTGGCTCTGATTTTGGAGCTCAAGTTCTAACACTAGTGTGGCTACGGTAGCAGTACGAACAGTGGGTTCAATGTATCTAGGGGTGGTTTTATAGCTATCATATTTTATAAGTAAAGAGGAGCGATTAACGATAACTTGTTGTCTAAGGGTATTGTATAGGGTAGTATTAGGCCGTCAAATTTGGTATCGCGTTTCTTGGGATGGGGTTATGTGGTTGTTTAGAGAGAGAGATGAAAAAGGAATATCTAGTCATCAGTGTCATATAAAGTAGAGTAGACCGCTTCGTAAAGAGAGAGAATAGAGACGATGAAGGAAGGGAAGAGAAGAAGAGAGTGGGAAAGGCGTTTCTACGGATCGTCAACTTCAATCAAATTCACCTATCGCCTCCACGAATGCGCCGAATGCTCTGAGTAGTTTGGGGTGGTTGAGGAGAGGTGTAAGGTGAAGCGGACCGAAGAATCCGGCGGCGTTGTATGCGGTGTAGAGTAGTTTCCGGAGAGGTTCCCAAGCCGGGAATTGTAGGATAAAATGTCCGCGGCTTTCCGAAACCGCCCCACAGGCTTCGCAGGAAGGAGAGGCAATAAATCCGGCTTTATGGCGGTACGAGTTGAGAGGAGAGGTGCCTGTGTGTAACTGACAGATTATTGAGGATGTTTTTCGGGCCATGGTCATGGATGAGTAGAGAGGGATAGGGATGAGGGAGGGTGGAGACTTGTCGATGTAGCGCAGGGGACCGCCAGTTTTGGACGCCTTCCAACGAGCATCCCATTGACTCAAAACGTCATGGTGGATCAGGCGGCGTACCGTAGTGAGTGAGATGTAGCCCGAGGGGTCCCTCTCGTTTCTCGTTGCCTCCTTTGCCGCTTCGTCAGCCGCCTCGTTCCCCGTTGTCCCAACATGTTCAGGAGTCCAGAGGTTGAGGATTGAGAGCTCCGGGAAGCGCCGCTGCGTCTCGCAGATGACCTTGTCATACAGGATCGCCCGGTGCTGACCCGAGCGCGGTTCGGTTGAGGTAATCCCCCGAAGAGCTGCTTGTGAATCAGCAACGCAGAGGATTGTGGTCTGCTCCTCCCTCAGCGCCTTCTGGATCGCTTGCACCATCCCTTCCATCTCCCCTTCGCACACCTGCCCATCGCCTAGCGGAACCTTGATCCTCTCCCGAACATCTCCATCCTCCACTCTGACCGCCGCTGCCCCCGCCTTCCCCTCCAGGAGGGAACCATCCGTGAACCATGTCGCCCCCTTATACCGTTTGTCTCCCAGTGCCAGGTTGAGGGCTTGAAGAGCGTCTTCCTTTCGGGGTATAACAGTTGTAACCGGCAGGGGATCACTCCATGGTACAGCGTAGATGGGAAGTATCAGTTCCGTTCCCAGTGAAGAGTCAAAGCGTTCCAGAAGGGACTCCCTCTCGCCCACTACGCGAAGAGCTGACCTCGGGCGGGGACGGTAGTGGGCCAGCGGACGCCCGGTACGCGCTCGATCATATGGAGTACGGATGCGAATTTTGGGCTTCTTGGGGGCGTGGTTATGGCGTTGTGTAGAAGGGAGCGAAGGATGTGGGAGGGAGGGAGCGTCAAGTAGCACGCGACTGAGTTGAGTGCGTCGCGCTCAATGCGAAGCTGGGCTGGGAGGAGAGCTGCCTCCTTCTCCAGCGCCGCCAGTGCTGCAGTACGGAAGCTCCCAGTGATGCAGCGGGTTACCGACTTGTTGACACGGTCGAGGGGGTTGAATGTCGACGCCGCGAGAGGCAGGAAGGTGGCGACACCGTAATCTGCGCATGGGAGGACGGTCGTTCGCACGAGGTCTCGCACGAGCTGTGGGCGCATCCCCCATGATGCATGCATCACGGCGATGGAGGCATTGAGCGTGCGAGCCGCTGAAGCCGCTCGTGCTGTGACGTGCTCGCGACCGGCCAAGGCCCTGTCCATCAGCAACCCCACCCACTTCACGACATCTGACGGCACGATGATGTGGTTTCCAAAATGTACTGCGAACGCCGAAGAATCCTTCCGCGGTTCTTTCTTCAGGTGAAAGATTTTCCCAACACTGTGTTGAAAAGAGAGAATGGTCAGCCTCTGTAGCCTTGTACTCTCTAAGCCTCATAAGTGCATCCCAAAATTGGACCTGTTCCAGGTTGTCTCCTTGTTGGTGAAAAACCTTATGCAGGGTCAATGACTGAGTGAAAGATTCAAAGACTGCATGTCCTTCAGCTGCTAATCCAGCTCGTCTTCCTGTTGGTTTTTCTGAGTACAGTGGTGGGTCACCAATAGGACGCAGCTGAAAAAAGTTGCCAAACACAAGTGCTGGAAGACCACCCAAAATTTCATCTGCCGCAGCTGGGATTGCCTGGCGAAGACGATGGTCACAGTGGCCCATCTGAACTCTCCCTATCATAGATTTCTGATCTTTGATAAGGAGCTTTACATGCTTCCACCGAGTCTGAAGCCATGTGAGGCAAGCACCAGACAGTTGAGTAAAATCCTTTTTCTCTTTGGCTGGAATCCTAATCCGAAATTCACAGTCCATCCACGGATGCCAAAAGCAGATATACCTGTGGGGGCCAAATGGACAGTGGGTCTCTTGCACCAATGTTGTTCTCATCTATCCAGCAACTCTGCTTGGACTTTCCTCTTGTAACTTCAGATGAGTTAAATTGACAAGATGGTGAAACGCTGCACGCAAGTGTAGCAGTGAAATCAAATACAAAAGAGTTAGACGAAGTCTACACTCCAATATATCCAACCTCAACCACCAACAACTCAAATGCTTTGTTATGTGTGTTCGGGGCAATGGGTCAGGCGTATCGACCCTCAGTCTCAATTTGAACTGGATCCCTCAGATAACCTTATCCAATTCACAACACTTATAGTGCATTAGAACAGCAAAAAAAAACCAATTTTATTGATATATCCAAAGTACATCCAATAGGTTTATCCAAGTTACTAACCACTAGAACCACTGTTGGACTTTTTATAGAAGTTAGGAAGAGGAGGACTGGCTCAAGCACAAGGCAATTCCAAGTTGCAGGAGGACTGGCTCAACACAAGGTGATTCCAAGTCCTACCAGGACTGGCTCAAACACAAGTGGATTCCAAGTCGAACTGAACTGGCTCAAGCTCAAGGCGATTCCAGGTCACTACACTCAATAGCTGGTGCCAACAAGTGGGAGTGGATTCACTGTCTGTACATAATTTACATGCCAGTTTAAATACATCTACTTGTGCTAAAAGGGTATAAGTATGTGAGAAGAAAACCGCTTTTCTGGGGTTAAAACTCCGTGTTCGGCCGTGAAAACAGCACCCATGAGTCATATGTATCGGTCCTAGGAACCCTCCGATGTAATTTCCGAGGAAAAGACCATTTTCCCCAAGGGAAATGTACAGCCTTCGGAATTGTTTCCAGGCACAACCCATCTAGACCTTGCCAAGTGTGTCCAGACCTATTACACCATGTTCCAGGCATTTCTAGGCGTCTCCAGGATCCAATCTAGTGTGAACATGCTCCGGAATGTCCTAGAGATCACGATATCCAACCACTAGATTCCTTATTTGGTAGATACCATCAAAGTGACTCCAGAGAACCATAGATGATTTATCCCTTAGTTCTGTAGCTGCCTATAATATCCTTCTAATGTCCCAAATAGTTGGTAATGGCCAAGCATCCATAAATTACTCAAACTCACTGCACAAACTGTACAGATTGCCAGAGCAGTGTTATGACCAGTGTAATGAAAATGGTAATAAAACTGGTGTTTAAATGCATCCAATGGCCTAGTACTCAGTCCTGGGAGTAGACCAGTACCCTCTTAACCTTATTGACTAGTTTTATCAGTTACTTCCAACTGAAAGGTTGCAAAATCAAATAATTCAGGTGTGTTCAATTTCACACCTTATCAATGGAGTGTAAAAACAATGTTTAAACCAGTTGAATATTCTGAACCAATAAAGCTGGATTAATGATCAGATAAATCCTTGAAGATCAATGATTTTAAACATCCTCAGATCAAACCTTTAGCTGATCTTGGAGAAGCATTAACAGGCCTACAAAATCAGTAACCTTATTGACTACACAACAATGCTGAATCACAGATGAAAGATCAATGGTTAATCAGCCTAGGTGAATAATGGAAGATAGACTTTATTCCTCAGGTTGAAATTGATGAGGTGTTAAAAATAAAAACAAAGTTCAATAGGCAGAAGAAGATGCATAGAGGCGCCAGTGCACTCATGAGTCCCGATGTAGTAACACAATCTGCAGGCTCATTTATGGTCTTCTTGGTAAAGTGGTAACACAGGTCCCATGAAGGGTGGTATGTTTTACGGAGATCTGGGGTTCGATTCTCGCAAGGTGCATTGTTTTTATTGTTGCTTTGAACCAGGATTAATCTCTGTTTAATCCATTCATGGTCAGATTAATTCATCACTGATTTAATCCAGGATTAATGTCTCAACGTGGATTGTTTAAGCAAAAGTCCTAGGGCTTCATCAGTACTTCTCATAGAGCTCTTCATTATCAATATTGGGTCGGCAATGTGGCCAAATATTGACAATATAGACCAGTGCACCATTCTTTCCACGCTTTGTGCAGACACTGTCTTTGTTCCAGTTGTAGTGTGTGGCAAATTCCAGCAAGGACACATTGTTCAAGTCCAACTCAGGTGCCCCTGTGCGCTTTTTATATCTCTCGATTATGCCAAGCCGCTGGATGACTTGGTTTACAAAGTCCACTGTACCAGATTCACCATCTGGATCAACACCAAGACTGTGTGGTGGCTGACAAGAGCTGCGTGTAAGTCGACAGCCAAGCAAGATATGGCAAGTCTTTTAGGCAGAAGCATCACGTTCAGCTGCAAAAGTTGAAAGCATTTTCTGGTATGCAATCCCTGCAGCATCTGCTTCCTGTAGGAAGTGCTGAAAACTTCCTGGTATGTTGATGATTGACTGTCTGCTTTGCTAGCATGTTCTGCCACATAAGCTATGACCACGTCCCGATTGAGGTTGATACATGTTGGTCCCAAAAGTCAATGAATTGCTGCGACTGAATTGGATCTGAAGTATCAAGGCTGTCTATCGAGGGAGCATCTGCTATCCAGAAAAATCCATGGACATGACTGCTGCCACGATGCTGCTATTCATATCACCACCAAAAATCACCCTGACGTCAGCTCTTTATTCTCGTCGGCGGCATCCAGAGAACGGCGCTGACTGCAGGGGGAGGATCATTTTACGAAACCACGCCCACGGAGAAGAATTGAAATGGGAGTAGTCTGGCCATGGTGCGTGCGCTCGTAAATCCATTACAGAATTCTTTGCCATCGATATACCCTCCGCCTGGACCTTCATCGACATATCCTTCTTCCTCTTGCTCCCTCCTACTTCCGTTTTCATGTCCTCCCCCTTCAAGAAGGGAACCTGGCCCCAAGTTCCCGGTTTAGATACTTAGAGCATCGATTTTGCCGAGGTGCTGGTGCTGCGGGTTGTCACGTATACTGCGGCGATAGAGACGTCTACTACAATCTCGTCAGTAGACCATAAAGGGGACCCGAGCCACAGTTAACTTTGATCGGAGAATCGTTCTCGATTGCAGCGGAGGTGAGCTAGGACAGCAAATCGAAGTTCTTGCTGCCGTTCGCGGTGGTCTAGAGTTGAACGGTAAAATCGTCGACAATCACCTGACGGAAGGTTTCCTTTTGTGGTCGAGTTCGCCATAGAAATTGACGTGAACGATGCCTGTGGTGGTCGAGTGAATTATCATGACAGAAACGCGCAGACTTACCTTTCATCCGCTGGTTATTATCGAGCTCTCCCCTTTGATTTCAAACTCCATCGCGAGGAGGAGGATCGCTTTACTCGCTCGAATCAGAGCATTGAAAAAATTTACTGAGGCAAGCACGATATAGAAAACAAGAATGAATACTCACTATCTCCGTGCTCAGACTTGGTAGCATGTTTATGCCCTCCTGCCGAAAGCTTTGCAAATGATGGAGAGAGATCTGTCTTGGCGTTCTGCGCGAGCAGGGTCTTTTTTGCACTGCTCCGAAATAAAGTCAGCTTCAAAGAATAATCCGCCATTTTTGACTTACCCAGTTGTGGCCGGTTGTGGCTTGGACGACTCGATCTGTTCCTCGGCTGCTTTGAGGGCTCTTGGCTTGGGATCGCTCTTGGGGCTGGAACGATGGGAGAACAGAGGCACGAGGCAGGGGTCTTCTGCAGGCTCCGGATCGTCCTTCATATGACGGTAGATCACGCAAGAGGAGATCCTTCTTGAGCGTAGCGTCCAATTTTATAGATATAGAAATCCTGAAATCTAGAACCTTCACTCACCTCTCCCAAAGAGCCAGATACTTTTCCCGGTTTCTCATCTATATATTCAAAATCATGGGCGGCTTCCGCTCGAGAAATGCCAATGGCCAGACGGACAGCAAACACGGCGCAGGAAGAGACAAGGCGCGGATGAGCGTTGCAAAATTCACCATGCGTGCCTCGGACAACTTGGACGATAATTACGGCGGATAGAAACGAAGGGTTTGAGCGGTGAGGCCTGTGTACAGTTTGTGTGGGTTTATTGGTTAAATAAAAGCTGGCGTGACTAGTCCAGTTTGAACCAAAGTCAGGCCAAGTACGTACCATCAAGCCAACCCTTACCTAACCAACCGGCGTACTTGCGTACTACTAACCCTTAGACTTGCGGATTTGATCGATACTTTTAGTCGTGTGTAAGAGTAAAATGAAGCGCACCTGTAGAGAAATTGAAGGTCGAAGAACTTGAAAGACCAGTATCTGAAGAGAAAAAAAAAAAAAAAACCTGACAGAGCACGCACTGTGAAGTTGAAGGAGCCTTCCTATAAGTTGTCGTTAGTTACACGTTATGCATGTCCGATATTGGATTGTATATTCTACAGCTGAAAGTCGAGGCCAAGTTCGAAGTCAGAACAACACGAATCAGTGCTTTCGAAAAGGGTGAGACACACCGAGTCAACGGTCTTCGAATGAAGGTAGTATGTGCTGACGTTCGACATCTTCAACAGATACATACCCACAAGAGGAGCGGCCTCTCAAGGATAGTGGAAGCACGAACTAAGAGAGTGGGAAACCTACAAAGAACCAATAATGAGCAAGTATTAAGACGAGAATACAATCGGAACTGACTGTTTTTGCGCCGAAGATAAGGACATGCTTAGGTCTGTCTGTAAGGCCGCATTCAGGACGATGCGCTAGACCACTTGTGTGATAGCAAAGTTGGCGAGTAAAAGATGAACGCTAGGTGGAACCGAGTGAATAAACAATCCTCCGCTGAGTGGGAGGCTGTCAAGGAGTCAATGGTGAGGCAAGAGGGGGAGAGGTGGTAAATTCGCACCAGAATAGGCGCAAAAAGCTGATATCTTCCATCTGAATCAAGGTTTAATTGAAAAGTGACATGAAGGACGAAATTGACGAGTCCTGGACGTGGGACGAGCACAAAATAGAACTTGTCGCGCAGAAAAGGCACAGAACTCGGAGGAAAGAGATGTGGATGACCGTATCTGGGCGGTGCGAGTCCGGCGGAAGCAGGAGCAGATGCGAGACGAGAGTCCTGCGATGCGGGACTCAGATGCACACCCTTGTTTCCGGCGATTGGGTGCTCGAAGAAGGAAAGAAGCAAGGGAAAGACAGTGGAAGTGGAATACCAGGAAATCATGAGGAACGGAGCGATGCAACAGATAATGTGCGGACGGTCAGCGTGCGCAGGATCAACGCTCCCTAAAAAGGGTAGATGATTGGTGTATTTGGGGCGGAGTGTGGCAGAGTGCATTCTCGTGTGGCATGGTGAGCGCACTGACTGAGGCCATGGGATCTCTGTGTGCAATCCGTTGAGCGATTGGCTGTGGCATCGTGGTTAGACGGGGTGGTGGATGGCATGGATAGGATGAGACCAGGAACATACCTTCAACAAACGGATCGCCGTGGTTGTGTATGTCAACAGAGGTGGGAAACGAGAAGGGGATTGGTAGAAAGTAAAATGTGCACGCAAGAATCGAACGAATGCAGGGGTTCGGGTTGCATTGGGCGGCTTGCTTTGGCGCATGCGGCGACCGATTCGGCGAGAGAAAATCGGACTAGACTTGACTGGGTGTTCAGTAGGGAGAGGAAGGCCGGGAAGGGAGGCTAAAGTTGAGGAAGAGCTCAATTTGAAGTGCTGTTGACAGCTAGAGAGTAAGTAGTAAGTTGGTTAATGGCGATGGTCAGCCTAGTCGGCCGACCTTCGGCCCTTAGCCTTTTTTGGCAATTTTCCGCTCGACCCACCTTGCGTGAGGGCCAAAAAAGCCGGAATTCATTCATTGCAGACAGTATACAACAGAAGAAGGTAGAAGTCAATTCACAGCAGGACACGAGTACCGAAGAAACCGCTAAAGTATGGGTAATGTGGATCAACTGGAGAAAAATGGTCGACAGGTGCAGTGCACTGGAAAGCTCGTGGAAGTGGTGGTGGTGCAAGGCCGGTGGGCGCAGCTCGCTGGCTTTCCCATGTGAATGCCGATGTGGGCGCCACCGAGCAGGTTTACTCCGAGTGGTCGTTATGACGGTATTTATCGTCAAAAATTATTTACATATTGCTTTGTACAACGTGCATCGAACATGTACTCCTATTTTGACCACAGGAACACAGAAAATGTACGATGAACACACAGATGGTGTACCTGAGTTACCAATTGGACATACTGTGCACTACATTCAACGTGCAGAGTAATTTTCAACCTTCAACTTCCCGGTATTGTACTTGTTACCGACTGGTGCACTCACAATCTAATCAAGTGTCATTTTAGCGTTATCGCCATCATCCCAACTTGAATAGCCGATCCCAAACCATCCCACGCTTGATGTCAAACCACTACCACAAATCCCACTCCCACTCCCAAGCCTAATCCCCACTCGTACTCCCGAGGCTAATCCCAATCCCACTCCCAAACCTGTGGCCAACCACTCTTTGAAGTCATGTTCGAGCACGGTGCGTGATGCCGAAATCCCACTGCTGAACCCTTCTGTTTGCTCAAAACCATTATTCTTTCGGAACGCCGTCGTGTTTGACTTTCCCCGGTTCTCTATCTTATTACATCTGGCCCCATCTCTCAGTCATAGCGCCCTCTCTTTTGTGCAGTCATGTCTTCTTCAGGTACGAGATTTCCTCCGTTATCGTCTGAATTCATCTGACTCCTGCATCGCTGAAGACAACAACCCGTTCCTTGGCTTTTTTACGGGGATGATGAACCAGTTTATGCGCGATCCAATGGCGAATGGCAGCTTGCCTGCTGCTTTGGCAGCAAGTACTCTGCCTGCCACTAGTTCTCCAGCTCCCCTTCCCACCCTTTCCGTCCCACCTGCCCTCCAGTATACCAGTGCTCGTGCACAACCTATCGCCCTTCCGGCTGCGCCAGCCGGACATCCTCTTCCCTCGAATAATCTATGCGGCTATAACACTACACAGCCAATGCTGGGCATGGGCGGTCTCGGTATTCCGGTTTCTGGCCACTCCAACAATCCCCGCCGCCGCCGCCGCCGTGTTGATGACCTCAGCCCAACGCAGATCTTCGAGACAAACAATACTCGCCGTGCTGCAGCAAGGGAGCATCTAGGTCCCGCTAGCGCTGCTCTTCAACTTCGCAACCGTCGTGTTCGTGGTCCTGCTGTCCGCGGCGCCGTTCTCAACGAAACACCGGGAACTACCTTGGAACAGGTGTCTTCGGTGGACGTGGCCGGGGTGCGACAGGTCAAGATGACCGTTATGGTGCAGGCGTTCCAGGTGCGTCCGTTATTGCTACTGCTTGTACTCTTTCGGTTCGCTCACTCTTCGTTAGCCTGGCCAGGAGGTCACCTATTACAAGAATTACGCATCTGCATTTGGCCAATTCGCTAGGGACTCCCATCTCTTGTTTGAATACACCGTCGCAGAAACTACGAAGGTCACCACGCTTCTCGAGATGTCCATGGCATCGATGCGAACTGGTCCACGGCGTTATACATTTGGCTCCCTTCCTGCTGGTCCCAGTACGCGACTGCAGCACGAGCAGCTTCACCTCCAAGCCCTTGCGTTTGTTAACTGTGCGAAGCTTCGTGGGGCCGGTTCTGCCAATTTGCGGCGCGCTCCTGAGGTCAATGCGACGGTCACTGTGCAGGACCTGTTCTATCCACCGTGGAAAAACCTTTTTGCTGTTCCAACACTTTGCGTTCAGAATGGCCGTTTCGTTTTGAATTGTAGTATGTGGTTCATTTATTATATTTTCGACACACTTATAATCTGGATATCCAGTCATTCGCTATGGCGGTGCCTCCTTCCTCGAGGAGTCGCCCAATCATTCTTTATCGTTGAGGCACCACTGTCTCACAGCCCGCCAGAAACGCCAGTTCACAGAGGCCGTCGAAATGAATTTTCACGATAGCGACAGCGATGACAATGCATCCGACACTTCGGGCGGAATTCCGACGGATCCCGATGATGATGATGACATGCCAGCCGCTCCAACATTGACTGCAGCCACTGTGCCTTCAAGCTCGCGGGCCGCCCACACTGTGCGCACATTTTTCATTCAGTTATTCACCTCCACTGATATTTTTCAAGTCCGACCTTCAGACGTTATCGGTGTGTCTGAGTCCCGCTTCCATCTTACATTAAATTAGGATGCTCACTTGGTTCAGTCCACTGCAGCACTGATGGTGCCAAGTCAATCCCAACAGCCCAACAATTCGGTACGCCCCTTCCCGTTGTTTTATTCATGTGGCTTAACCTTCCTTCAGCTTGCTAGCTCGTCCGTACTGCCTAGTCAGCCGGTAAACTCTGTCACCCCCCGTCAGTGTGTTCCATAACGTATCACTTCATACATTGACTTTTCGCAGACTACAACAGGGCCGGCAGCACATACCCATCCTACTCAACCGGTCAGCCTGCTTATTTTTAATTATTCCATGACACTCATCTATATATCTTGAGGCCACTCTCGTTGCGCCGCCCTGGGGAACATCCTCGTTTACTCAGGCTCCATCGGGTCCATACGACGATTTATTTAACCGCCCCGATGTCGCTGCTGCGGTCTACCAGACTGTCGGTGGGGTTGGCCGGTTGGATCTGGAGGCCGATTCACTCCAAGCGCTGGCTAAATTATACATTGAATGCGTGCGCGTTGCCTCTGAAAATGGGGACTTCACACCGTTGCTCTGCCCTCGTCGCAAATTTAAAGTGTGAGCGAAATCTTTATCCTGGACAACGACACTCAAACTCACATTCACAGCCTCGACCCTCACAACCCCTCGGTTGGCGCTGGACTGGAGCGGGAGACTATCTATACGGCATTGAATATCTTCCTCAGTAATACTGGGCAGTGGTGCGTCCCAACAGACGAGGACCGCTTGTCGCTTGGAATCTCGATGCCTCAGCGCCTCGCATCTGCCATTGCTCCCAGTCGACTAGCCGATCTCCGTGTCCTTGGGGCATTAGTTTCACTTTCTCTCATCAGTGGTAAGCCACCTGGTGCTCTTACCCCGGCACTCCTTCAATATGCCCTCAACGATCGGGATCTGGGTTCCTTGACACCGGGCTTTGTCGACGTTTGGCACCCGAAGGTGGCTCGTGTGGCTCGGGCCATGCAAGCTGTTGGGCCACTCGGTAGCCTTCTGCCGTTCCAGAGTGAGATCATCAGTCATCTCAATGTTCAAGTGCGCATACAATTTTCTTTGTTCCATTTATAATTCATCTAAAACTCCTGGTGTCCCAGATCTCTGCGCTTGGCCAGAGGAACGAGAACCAGCACAACAATCTTGTCAGGGAGCTGGTACACAATGCCATCATGGGACCAGAAGTGCATGGCCACCTCGAGACAGATTTCTTCTGTAGCGGTGTTGAGCTTCAATGTGCTGGCGGCTTCTCCTTTGTAAAGGTATGTCCTTCCCACCATTTTTTCAAACCTCTTTGGAACTGACATTTCTTCGTTCACAGTTTGCGCGCTCTTATCCTGGGGGCACCGAATTCTACATTGCCAATTCATGGACATCTCACATTTCGGATTATCGCTCCCTTGAACCCCTTCTCATTATCAGTCAACCCGATCCCCACGACCTCCTCTCCACCTTTGGTCCACCAATCCCAATGGCACTGGACGCCGAAGCGTTGTTCACCAACTTCCTTCAGCGCGTCGGTACCCCATGTCCAGCTCTCCTTGAGGCCGCCAAGCCTCACTTCGACGCTGCCGTCCTCCATGAGCTGCTTAACATCAATCTACCATCCTTCCGCCCTCGCATGTTTTGCTGGGCAACTACAGGAAGCCCATTCCTGGAGCCCGACCCTGACGCCAATGCACATGATCCCATCGTCGTCCATTTCGTTCTTCCTGGCGATGCCTTCTACTCGGACAATCCCACTTCATCTGCATCAAACATGGGGCAGGGGGCTAATCTCGTTCCGCACCTGTTCACGATGTGCTCGGATCCCCATGTCGACGCTGCTTGATCTTCACTATATGACCTATCCAACAGCCGACGCAGCCACCTTTGAGCAGGCAGTTGACAACTGGTTCCTTCTGCAAACCCCTGAATGCGATTGGTAAAGTTTCGATGCTCTAGTCCAACGGTATGCTTGTTCCTCCACATTATTCTCTTGTCTTTCTCACATTCTTATAGAGATTAACCTTGCCACCTCATCGCTCGCCATTATACCTGGACTCTGGACACCATCTTACTTACTATAATTTGGGATCACATCACATCTCTACTAATGCTCACTTTCTTGCTCCGGTACTCTGAACTTACCTACCAATCGTCGCATTTTAATCCTATTTCATTCTTCCATCGCTACTTTGCACTCTCATTTACAACTTGATTCTATACAAAATGTTCTTGTTGTACCTTCGTGGTACCTTAGAGTTCAACTCCGATTCCCGATTCAGCCAAGTACAATAAACAGTGTTTTTCAATACAATCAGGTATACGCAGCAGTTTTTCGACATGCAAATTATTCAGCAGGGAACCCCAGATCTGTGCCTCTCTCCCAGTAGCTCCTCAGATCTCTTTCCTTTCAAAACATCAAGTCCGAGACCTCACCACCCTCTTCAAGTTTTATCAACTCTTCCCGCAACTTATGCGCAAAGACCCGCACCCCCGAGCTCCCTGCGACACCGAGGAACTGCGTGATCGTGTCATACAGCACCTTATTCACCTTGTAGCTCTCTCCAACATTGATCGTGCGTGCCGTCTTGCGCTTGTGCAGATCCCACATGGCAGCAGCGGAGAGCAAGTTGGGCGCAGGGAGGTAGCCGTTTTCGGAGAATGAGAGGGAGTTGATGATGAAGGGCGCACCATCCTCAGGCACGTTGAGGATCGCGGTGAACGTCCCTCTGTGGACGTCATAGATATGTATCTAAGAGCTTGATAGGACCAGAGGATGATATAGCAGCAAGAGGTGATCTTCGAGTTTATTCTTCGAAATCAGCAGAGGACGAGATAGTGGCACTGAATATATTCGCTGGGAAGAGGGGGATAATAGCAAAAGGTTGAGAGACTGGGACTACAGCTTAAATAGGTGTCAAGGAGCGAAATATCGGCGTGTTACAGGTAAAATTAGCCCAAGACAAGTAATGGTCCACATAGAATCCACAGCCAATTGGGATGGAAACAAGGGAAAATCGGGAATTTACTGAGTCATGGGACGGCAGAATATCACATACAGAACCTCCAAAACCATCATGAAACTCCAACCAACCAATGGTATGGCCAGTGAGTGAAGATCTTGGAAAACAAACACCCAGCGGCGAGGTGATGCGCTGATGCGACATATCCAGGGCTCCCAGAGGACAAATGGCCCCCATGGACTAGAATTCCCATGGATTTAGTTCCTGAGTGCTAGGTTCAAGGCCAGAGAGAATTTATTGAAAGTTCGATCAAGCCATCAAGTGTGTTTCCCACGGTTTAACCCAAGCCCGCAGCTGCATGCGATACTCGTGGATTTCTGGAACCTTGCGAGAGGAGAGCTGGTCCGTTGTAGTCTCAAATTTAATATCCTTGGTAGCCGCTTGGTATTGGAGTTTGATGTGATTTTCATGTAAACCACAAAGTGGCGTCACAATCTTGGAAACTCGAGCCACTCTACCATCTTCACAATAAGCAGTCCATCCCTCCCAAAGTACTCCTCACTGGCAAAAAACCACTTGATATTCATGTAAACCCACAAACTTATCCCTTTGGCGCACTGTCTCGAGTTGTTCAATGAACCAGGGATCAAAATCCTCGGAAAATTCACGTTCTCAGAACAGGCTCATGTTGTCAAGGATGGTCATGTCAGTACCACCCGTGACCAGTCTTTCGACATGGGGATGGTTTACCACAGAATCGGAAAGGTCATCAGGCAACAAGAAAAATCGAACAAAGCGCGGACCCCAATGGTTCCTCTGAGTAATTCGAGGTACTCCGAAATTGAATGAATGCGCCACCTGTCACGATCCCTGGCTTTCGGGATTAAATGCGATTTTGGGCCTGTGGGCTGCATGTGCAGTACGACTCGACCCATACTCATTGATATGCGGGGCTAGTGGGTACCCAATAATGATAGGTAAAGAGGTGCGGGTTAACGAATGAATGGGGTAAGTCAGAACGAAAGGTAAGTAGCTGGAGAGCACGGTTATAGAGGGTGAAGTTCAATAGTAATGAGTGGGAACTGTCCATGAAATGTATCAAAGAGCAGGCGATGCACATAGCGAGGTTTTGCGAAATTCAACGCTACCAACTCTGTCCAGTGATTTCTGGTTGAGTTTAGCTGCTAGTCTCTCCGATTCGTTCACGGATGATGAGCTGGGATCCACCCCACTGAAAGTGGGACCCAGTGGGGACCACATATAGACGACACCCCCGCCATTCATCATATGTTCTACGGTGTTTTGTATTGTCTGGTCACTTTCATCAGTGTTGCCATATGGATGTAGATAGAAGAAGCACAAACCAATTTCGGGGGCCGTCCCATTCCAGCACGACCTTGCAGCCTTTTCTGCATTTTGATAGCGCGATGTTTTGTTCCCAAATGTGCTTTCACTCCAGCCACAAGCTTTGAACATGGCTTTAATCGTCAGCTGGTGAGTCTGGACATCCGCGCCAGAGGAACCCTCGAAACGAGCAGGCTTGGACGATTCAAGACCACAGAGATCCAATAGCCTTACCATCGAGCCATGATTCTCGATCATACCCCGTACACTATTCCCTCGCGCCACGAATTTAGCGTCATGAAATGCGGAATTTCCTACTGGCGGTTGGAGTGTGGAGAGATGTAGGAGGATTCGCTGCTCGGTGGATATAGAACCAGAGCGGCGACGCAATGGAGGTGGCGAAGCAGTGGGAAGTGTGCGAAGGGTTCCAGCAGATGTGAGGTCCAAATTGTTTTCGTCTGGGCTGCCACGGGTTTCGAAACGCTGGGTATCAGCCTGGAGTAACTGGGGAACTGGAAGAGCATGGATTGAATGAGCAGGAATCCCGCGCTCCCAATCCGATCCCTCAGTCCGTGAACCAGGGGAAAGGTGCATGAGACCATCGAAGAAATCTAGATCTGGCGAGCCAAAGCCAAATGTCGGTGAACCGAGACTGAATGAAGCGAGTGAGGGTGGGGAAGAAAAGATGCTTTGTATATCCAAATTCACGGACTGTGGGCTTTGGGAAGGAACAGTGAAGATCAGGATGAAATTAGATTCCGGCACAACATTCATCGGCCGGTACGCCGAAAAGAACGGGGCGGAATCTGGAGTGAGGGTCGCTGATATTACTTCCCCCGAGGTGTAAGCCGTGGTGTGATGGGTTAAATCGTTCTCAACGTCCATGTTGACCTGTGCAAGCAGGCCAATGAATTGATACCCGCTGCCTGCGTTCCTATACGCATTTCCGGAGAAGTTTGGCACTCGACTGGTGCTAACGGTGATGGAGTCCGGACTGGGAACTGTGCCCATGAGGAGTGCTGAGAGCAATGGCTCCTCGACTTGAAACCCTTGGAATTGAATTCCGGTGCGTAGGGCCAAAATGAGAGATGCTATCCGCACCGACAAAGCATCTCCACGTAGAATCACTTGGGAATGTGCAATTACAAGTCTCGGAACGACTTGGATGATATCTGTTCGATCGACTTGCTTCACAAGGATTGTGCAGCTAATGATTTGGGGTTCCTCAATTGCCGACTCCGTTTCCGCCATGTAGCTTGTTTGTGGCAGAAAAACTACGAAGATATTGTGAGTGGCAAAGGTGGAGGTACCAGTGCGACTGAAAACTGACGTGAGGGCTCGGAGCTGGGGCCTGCCAGAGCTCTTGTGTGCCGGGATCTTGTCGAAGTGTCGAAGTGTCGAGGAAACAAAGAAAAATGATGACGACATAAAAATGATTCCAAGTCTGATTGCGCTTAGGGTTCCGATCCGTCCCCGTCTGCGACGGGTCGACTGTCCGTCGCGACGGTTCCCGTCCTGTCCGTGGAGCCGCTCTGCGTGCTTCGAAAACGGACGGGTACAGGACGGGTTCGCCCGTTTAAACGGGATCCGTACCCGTCCGTAAACAGGTCGACGGATCGTGTAGAAAGCATGCATACTAGGGCATATTTGAGTGAGTTTTCTTACAATTTATATAATATAACAGCACTCACAATTATGAACAAGTTCTGAATAGGCATACGAAGACTCACAGCGCTGTCCGAGAAGCCCGAACTGTAATATGCTATAAGGCCGAATCAAGATTGATCTCCAAAATTTAACACGGATGAGCCAGATTCGGGTCCTACACATAACAATGAGCCAGATCCTTCACTTCAAAATACGCACAGTGCTTTGAACCGGCAAACTGCTTCACATAAATGTTCACCACAAACTTACCAAATTGGGATGACTTGGACTCGCTCCAAAGTATTCGAAGACTGGTGTAGGTAAGTAAATTTAGTGACAGAAAATGGTAACACAACCTTCCAGCGCTCAAATTACACTATCCGCGCTTCAATCTGGCGGCTGGATGGACAACTACCATAATGGTCATCCCAAGTCATCCCCCACCCGTCGAAACGGCCGTATCCCCGTCCGTAAACGGGATCCGTCCGTAGGGCTCCCCTGAAGATACCGTGTACGGACGGGTAGGCTCAATCGCTGCCAGAAAACGGCCGTTTCCTTGACGGCCCTCTCCGCAAACGGACGGATCGGAACCCTAATTGCACTGATCTGGCTGATGGCTTTCCGGCCCAAATGACAAACAAGGATACTGATATGCACTCCCAAAAAATTGGGATCTAACTATATATCAGACACTGCCAACCGATGCACAAAAATTCAAGATAAGGAAAGTATCAGAATATATCCGGGCGAATATGACGAGCATGAGCAAGTGCAGTCGTCCATACATTGATGCAGTCCTCGTCTTGGGCACTGCCAAGTAAATGAACGACGGAATTGTAGAGGTAGAGATCCTGTCCTTCTTGCAAAAGGCCCACAGGAGGTTCAACAACGACGCTGCTTAGATCAGCTAGTGGAGGTGGTCCGACTCTGCCTATCCACGAAGTTGCGCCCTCCCCAGTAGGATTATTGGCACGTTGGGATGCGAGAAGTTCATCGTCCCGAAGACCTGACCAGTCAATGCCATAAACCTCGAGCTCCTCCTCGCTGAGCTCCTCTTCGGGAAGTTGGTTGCCTCGGACACCGTTGACAAGCATGTCGAACACAAACATGTCAGCGGGAGAACGGTTGGGACCATGCCGAATCTGAATCCGATGTTGATTCCAGCTCTGAGCAAAGAAGGCGAGTTGGCTATTGATTGTAGCCAAGAAGAGGAAGTGGAGAAGCCAAATGTGGCTGATGTTGTTGATATCCAGGCCATGACGAAGCTCGAGAACGGTGAAGCGCTCGGCCCATGTTGCACCCAATTGGGCTGTTATGTCGACCCAAAGACGTTCAATTCGGACATTATGAACGCTCCTGCCGATAAATGTTAGTGATTGGATTGTAGAAGACTTCATTCAGTTCGACTTGCCTTCCCCAAATATATGATCCACGCAGAATTCCGCGATAAGTCTCCATCCATGCTGCAACATACAAATTCTCGGTCCCATGATCTCCGCGTGCTCGAGATGGAACACCGTATTCTGCACAAGCGGCAAGAAAAACATCTAAAACGGTTTGCGCCCGATTGTTATCACTGGCCCGCAAGCCTGTAATGAGCCGAGAATACCCGTCGATAAAGCCATGTATGATGATACCCCACCGAATCAACCCTGAAATGGTTGAGTTGCCGAGTGAAATACACAGGAGAAATGCAAGGGAGCTCACCGTGCTGGCTGTCGTGGTGCCACAGGGAATTCGGACCCGGAACCGAATAAATGCGCCGCCGGATGCGGATCCGCTCGAATATTCGACGTACTGGATCAATTCGCAAGAGGGATTGTCTGACTCTCTCCCGTGGAACGCGATGGCCAAGGCGGCGCAACATTCCATCTAGCATTGCAAGCCCAGCCCGTCGAAAGTGAGAGCGTAGTCGAAGAATCAGGGAATCCAGATCCTCGTCTGAGATCTCTGAGAGGGGTCCTGTGTAAGAGGTAATGCCCTCATCTTGAACCTCTGGCGGCAGGTGGACCGGGATTGGTATTGGGGGATCCAAAAGATCGTCATTGTTGCCATCCAAGTCATTACTGACACTGGCCGACGTATGGATGAGAGGGTCAGAGGGTGTGTTGTTGGGGAAGGGGTTAGACTGTGGGGTTGAGATGCCATTCTCAAGAAGTGCAGTGCGGACCGTGTTCCGGGAGACACCAAGAAACCTGTGTATGCTCGCAGTCGATCGTTGCGAGTATGCCCAGCGTAGGAAGTCTGGATTAATATGAATCCTAGGCCGTCCAACAGTACCTGTTGCTATTGTTTGCACCACTGTGGGGCGGCCGTTGTGGGATGCATCGATTGCATCCCGGTATTCCAACCGCACATCGGTTTGCATAGCAACAAGACTTGTTTGAATTGTTTGAAGCTCGAGCGGCTCAAATATTCCAGTGTTCTATTGGATATTGAGACATATCTCATGAAGGATTAATTTCCTCGTACCTGCTCCACCAACTGGATATATTCATCCAAATCATCACCCAGCCTGGCAATTACAACAGCGTCAGTTGGTGCCTGGATTATGGCAGTAACAGCATCTTGAAAGCGATTATAATGCAGCCTGAAGGCATCCAGTAGACTTGTGGCAGGTGAGGGCAGGGCCATTGGAAGTGGGTGGTTGTGTTTCGAGACGACATTGTGGAATTGATTCTGGTTTTCTAAGGATTAGAATAACCCAGGTTTGAGATGGTTTCCCAAGGGTTACACCGTTGAGTGTGGGAAAAACCCATCGTTGAGTGACAAGCAAACCCACTGTTGGGTGTGGGATCGACGGTGGTTTCCCTAAGTTTTTTGATGTCGTGACCGTTTGTACTCGTGGGAGGTCCCACGGTTGCACTGGGATTGATGAAACCACCCACCCAAGGGCCAAGTGGGATTGATAAAAGATACGTGGGTCGCTTAGAAACCCCTTGTTTGGTGTGGACTGTACACATGTGTACTGTATACTGTACTTTGAATGTGTTGATGTACAATTCTGGTCTGTACGCAGTGACAAGTGGTCAATGGATAGTGACCTGTTCCTCAGAACATTGTTACAAGTTGAGAGTACACAGTACACTGTACAATAACATGGTTGCTGTGCTGTGAAACTTGTAGATTACTACTGTTCCAGTTCATTGACGCTGTACATGTCCTGGTTGAGTTGTAGATGTGCACCGTTCCATGTTCGACTACTATTGTACATAATTTTTGACGAAAAAAGGTTTTATAGGTCGTTGATCGGCGGCGTCAGTGGGTACACGCCTTTGTATGTGATTGCAGGCGATGTGCGCAGGCGGATCGCGTCTTGGTAGGTGCGTACTACGGTGTTGAGCGCAATGTATCGGTCAATGTAGCCGCTAAATATGCTCACGAGACTGCACAGCATCTCGCATTGGACAAGGGCCACCTTGAAATTGCATGGCTACTCATCAAGCACAACACATTGGTCAATCTAGCCACTGAATCTGATTGCAAGACTGCACTGCATCTTGAATCAGAGAAGGGCCACTTCGACATTGTGAGGCTGCTCATTGAGCACAGCACATCCATGAACCTAGTCACTAGATATAACGAGACTGCACTGCATCTTGCATCAGGGAAGGGACAAATCAACATTGCACAGCTGCTCATTGAGCACAACACATCTGTCAACCTAGCAACCAGATATGGCGAGACTGAGCTGCATCTCGCATTAGAGAAGCATCATCTGGACATTGCAAAGCTGCTCATTGAGCACAATGCCTCAGTCGACCTAGCCACTAGATATGGGAACCGGCATGCGCTATCAGATCAGCGTGCTGTTTGTTCGTGTTTGTTCTCTGCCAAATCCAAAATGCGACCCGTTCCTTGCCTATATGCTCCCGAAATTCAATACTTCACTTGACTTTGGCAGAGAAATATGTTTATATGAGTAATGACTATCTTCTGCCCACCGGAACAATTATTCTGAAGTTTCGATGTTGCAAGAATCACACCTTATCCAAGTGCGCCTGTATTGGTCAATTTTGATCGCATTTTTAGTTGTTGTCTTCAATGATTTTTCTGGCTCAATTGGAGTCTTGCCTTTTCGCCCTTGGGTTTGTGACTAAGCATTCCCTTATTTAGAAGGAGCACTCATGCGAGTTTCGGCAGGGTTTTTGGCCAGTGATGTGTTTTCATTCTCCGCCTGGTCAATGTGTTCCACACTGCTCCTCTACCACCACCATGCCATCACGCCGACGCCACCGCCCTTCGCCCATTCCCTACCTTTTCTATCCTTGGCCACTACTCTTCACTCACAGACACCCGCCCACCTCACCTCTTGCCCATGGCGGCCCATCAACGTTCCCGATGAATCATGAGGGCTCAACGCCGCCGCCACCATTTGACACGCTGCAGCTCGATGGGAGCCCTGACAAATATTCTGTACGCGTCAAATACTATTTCGTCGCGTATCTGCTGACCCCGCTTGTCTTGACACGTCCCAGTGTCGACTTTTCTCTTCCACTTTGGCAGTGTATCATCGTTCTAACTTCGTCCACATCCCTTCTCGGCCCCTTCAAGGTCACCGGTCGCAGTACCCTCTGCTGCTTGGTTTCCTATTTTTTCATTCTCACTACTGTACTGCCACCCCGTTATAATGTACCACTACCCATGCCACCCGTATAGGTAGCACAGATACTTTGTTGTATAAATTGACTTGAAAAATTCAGATGGGTCTTGTTTTCATTGTTTATCTGCTGGAAGAATTGTACATTTCTATGTATCCCTCTAACTTGTCTTATCTTAACCTCTCTACAACAAAGGAGACTGAGGGAAAAAAAAAATCTGCCATTCTCTGCTGCATTGCCGTCCTGTGCCGTTCCCAAAGAGGCATTTCTCTAAAAGGAAACACAAGGGTGAAAAGTACGCAAGTCTCAATTGGAGACTCTTTTTCTCTGGGAAAAATCACCAAAATGATTTTTCGCAAATAATATCTGATATTCCCAAAATTGAGCGCAGGTGCAACTTGGAAGTACTGTGGACAGGCAAACATGCACAGTTCCTACAGCATCGTACCAAAAGTCTTTGAAGGATAAACTTTGCATCCTTTCATATCCACGACTCAACACAGTGAATGAAGTTGTAAATATTATCTAATAAATCAATATTTCCGCGATAGAATTTTTCTGAGTGTCTTCAATGTCATTTTATTGGCCTTTTTTCGACTGTTTCACCCACTATTTTCAAACAAGGGGGAATCTCAAAATTCTGCTGTGGAATTGTTGATCTTTAACATCTGAAATATTATTCTGCTACTTTGGTTTGAAGACTTTGGCTATGTGGAAGTTATTTAACCTTTTTCTACTGGACGTACCTTTTGGGAACCGATCTCTTATAGAGAACAAACACGGACAAACAGCACGCTGATCTGATAGCGTATGCCGGTTCCCACTAGATATGGCGAGACTGCACTGCATCTAGCATCACAGATGGGCCACCTCAACATTGTGAGGCTGCTCGTTGAGCACAATGCATTGGTCAACCTAGTCACTAGATATGGTCACAAGACTGCACTGCATCTTGTATCAGAGAAGGATCATCTGGACATTGCAAAGCTGCTCATTGAGCACAACACATCATTCGACCTAGCCACTAGATATGGTAAGACTGCACTGCATCTAGCATCTCAGATGGGTCACCTCAACACTGTGAGGCTGCTCCTTGAGCACAATGCATCGGTTAAGCTAGTTACCTGATATGGTCAGAGGACTGCATTGCATCCTGTATTGGAGAAGGGCCACCTTGACATCATGAGGCTGCTCATAGAGCCTAGAGCATGGTGCCAACACATCCCTCAAGAGGAAGGCAAGCAAGTCCTCAAACACCATTGCATGTCTGCTGTCCCAGCAGTAGAACTGCCCAGATGATATCGTGGCCTTAGTCTTCTAATGAATGCTTCATCACAAAACTACTTAAATCTGTATTTGTGTTTACAGCTGCTTGCAGAAGTAATGACACCTCCGATCATTTTATAAATAAGAACAAATTAAATACTTCTCTTCTTGCTGTGCTCATTTTGAGCTCAATTCCTCACCGAATTCCTTGCGAATAGGCGCGTTCGACAGCTTTTCGAGCGCGCTTTTGAGCCGATGTGATCTCAGATCTTAATTCAACAACTTTCTTTCGACCAAAATCCCGCTCCAGCATGTTTAGTGATGTTCAGGGCCCGGCTCGGCCTGGAAGCCCGGGCTCGGGCTCGGCTTTGGCGGGCTCAGGCTTCAGATTCTTCAGGCCCGAGCCCGAGCCCTGGGTGCAGGGCCTGAAGCCCTGAGCCCGGGCCCAAGCCCGGGCTTTTTCATAGCCAAAAGAGAAAATATGCTAGATAAATTATGTGTCTGTAGAAGGTACGGTAAGAATAAGTTCATCAAAATGTTTGGAGTAAAATCGGATTCTATGGGTAGTGAGATTTTTCGGAGGCCTCTGTGCCCACCCGACGCGGAGATAGCGGCCCCGCCGCTTTCAATTCCATTTCTGGCACCGCCATTTGCTGGTCAGTAGACCCAGTCACTCTCAAGTTTATTGAGATGTCTCGGACCTTGGTGCTATTGCTTTAGCGGAGGCTGGCTTCCGAGACGTATATCTCAATGAATTATTCCCTTGTGCTTTTCTCGGCTTTGCCTCGACCAGCACAAGGTATGCGCACTGCGCATTCCGTTTGCTTCCAGCAGCACTCACTTCTCCGGGCTTTCTCCGCAGATTTTGCTGATTCATTTCTGGCTCCGCCGCCGTGAATTTATGGAGCAAATTTTGGTCCAAACTTTTATAGCCCCCGTTTCGCACCGCATAGCTCGTTACCTCGCCATCTAAATCTCATTCTCATGACAGATGGTCTGAGGCCCAATACGGACGATGCTGAAGCTACCCGCATCCGCGCTGCTGCCTGGTGGAGCGGTTCATTAACAAAGCACTCCCCTTCCAACGACTTTCTTCGACTCTTGCGAGAGACTGAGGTTACGTCGGCCGAAGCAGAGGATTATATCCAGCAAGCTAAAGCTCGCTTGGATGCTGGTCGTGAAGGCCAGCAGCCTCCACCGCCGTGCTCTCAGCCAAACAGTCGGGAAGCAACACCAGACGGATTATCCGAGGAGGAAACTGCCAAATTTCATCGAGACGGAGTCGCCCTTATTGCTCTCAGACGTGAGCAGCAGGAAGAGCAGAGGAGACGTGCAGCCGACGATATTGAATGGGGTATTTTACGTGCAAAGCTTGACACTCTTAACCCTGCGCGTCGAACCACTCATTCTGCTATCACTCCGTCGGATTTGGACGAATGAATCCTCGGCATTCAGCTTTCTCAGTCAGTGTCACCGTCTTCCATCCCTGCCGCTACATTGTCTGCAGCCCCGCACCTGGCGCAGTTGTCTGCTGGTGTCAATATGGATCCTCACCTCGAACAGACCTGGAAGCTCCGTCGTGCATTCGGGACTGACAAGGCTGTCGACCCTCTCCCCCCGCTCAATTTGGAGAGGCATCATCCAAGATCAGTACGTTGACTTCGAGAAGCTGTTTGCGGCCTTGGGCCCTGAATACGATCACCGGGACGATCCCAAGGAGTTTACTGGCGGGTTCGCCCTAGTCCACAAGGAACATGCCTTGGCAAAGCGGCCGCTCAAAACCGAAGTTGACTTTCTTCGAGTTTTTGCAGCGTGGCGTACCAGCGTCTGCCTCCTCTACCCCCACCGTGAGGCAGAGCTCTCCGGTTACCTCAAGATGGTCACTGACCTGTTTCGTGCTGTGGCGCATGATCCTATGGTCGCTATTCGATTCGATGTCCAAGCCTGGGACAGGTATGCAAAAAGTCCATACCATATGGATGATCGTGGGCAGCATAATATATCGCTGCTTGCTCAAATGTTCCGCCCGCAAACTTCTTCGGGCGGCGCTTTGAAGCGTCCTCTTGCAGCAGGTCAGACTTCTGGCCCATCGAAACGTGCTACTGTTCCATGCTACAATTGGAACCTGGGCTTCTGTGAGGACCCATGCACCAATCGTCGTATGCATGGTACCTGTAGCAAACGTGGTAAATCTCACCGAGCTAAGGACCACGAGAAATGTTTCTCCACCCTCCAGGCTCAACGCAGCAAGGGTCCAGGCGGAAACAACACAGAGGGCAATGCAGGCGGCACTGGGCCCCAGGCCATTCTCACCCGGCGCCAAGCGAACGGCGCAGGAAGCTTTCCCCGACACAGACGATACCCATATGCCTAAATTTCGCTGCGGTTTTTTGTGGTCTTCATCTCCTTTGAATAATATGTCTCCTGCTGCCCTATATACCGAGACCGCTCCTCCTTTACCCACACCACCTGCACATCTCGTCAGTGACCTGACAATCCAAGCTTCGCTTTGCGCAATGAAGGTGTAAGGAGGGTGAATTAATAGCTTATAAAGTCACCCGAGTTAAGCTATCCCAAGTTCTATTTCAGATAGATACCGGGAGTGTTAACGCAGGTGGAGAAAAAGCTGAAGATCTTCCCACGCTGACACTCCCACATTTTAACTACTGACAGCAGTACGTAATAGTGAGGTAAACATAGGAGGTGGCGCACACTCTATGAGCGTGCGCCTCAAGAAGTAAGTAATAATAACTGAAGGAATATGTAACCCGTTACACCCCTCCCTCCAGGACGAGCCTGCACGTCCGATGTCTTTGAGGTATCTGTTCAGCCCGAAGACGTAATCGTCGGGACGGGCCCTAAGCCCTCGGCATCAGGGTCATCACTCCAATCCACACGCTCCTCATGTGGAGTGGTACAAATATTCATTTCTGCCTCAGGTGGTGGAGATAGTAGGCGATCGGTTGTACCAGATGGATTGCGTGGATAATTGGAGTCGAGTCCATCTCTAAGTGGTGGAAGGAGCATACGTGCCCAGGGGGGTTATCTCGGAGGTAGACAGGGTTTGTGCGCAGGATGGATCATTGGGGTAATCGGAAAATATGGTGTTCGCCGGATCCGGACACCCTTCTGCTGCGTTGCGATAAGATAGTCCGAACGATTCCATCCGGGCAGCGCCCGTCGAACCTATAGCAATGCCATGAGTTATCCACCAGCATGCCGATTTGCCGAATGGGACATTTCGAGTACACCCGTGAGGAAATTCCAATGCTCGATTGGGCGGGCCTGCAATGGGTATCCGCCATCTGTCGCGAGCCGCGAGAACATGCCCCGGCAGCTGAACATCCGCAGTACGGCGTCTGCCCATTCGGTGTATACTGCGCGACCCTCCGTGGACCCGTCATCGCGGGGCCCGAGCAAGCGCATAGTGAGCACGACTCGTACATCATCGACAGACGGGCAGTCCATGTGCGATACGGGATATTTGCCCGAATCGGTGCGCATGCCCTGGGGCCACAGCTCTGTCGGCATCTGGGCATAATGGTCGACCACGTCGTCAATTGTGATACGCGGATCGACCACGCCCGTGTAGTCACCCGGCGGCGAACATCCGAGGTACGATGGGATAAACGCGGGTGCTGGCATTTCCGCATCGTCCTCCACGGGATCGGGGCTGGCCGAGGCAGATGTGCTGGGAGGCGGCGTTGCTACAAGCCGTTTCTCTGCCTCTTCAGCTGCGCGACGGAGGCACTTACGCTCCCTCTTCGTGGGAGGCATGGCACCGGTAGTTGCCAGCCAGTACTGCTCGAGGCTCCGCTGCTGCTGAGAGAGCAGCATTGCGATACCTCTGGTGCGGACGGTGCGTGGACGGAGGCCCCAGTGCTGCTGAAGGAACTGCACCATGGCCCACGAGCGCGGGCACCCAGCGTCTGACCACCGCAGCAGGTTAATAACCTGCGGCACGGTCACGACCTCGAGCGTGGCCCAAGGCCCGACGGCGGCGGCGTTGATGGGCTCCGGCGCTCGTGGCTCGCGTTTGTTCTCGACGATATGGCGCCGGATGCGCTCGCCCTCGCGATCGCGCCAATCCCTCGCTCGCTCGGCGGTGCCTTCCTCGTCTGAGACCTCGTCGTAGCCGGTGTTGACTCCTGGGAATGCAGGATGTCCTGCAGCGCACCCATGGTTGTAGGATTTAGACTGCAGCTATGTATGTAGCCAAGTAAACCCACTATCTCAATCTATGACTCTAGCCAACCGATGGCTAGGTCCATGTGATTTAGCGCAAATCGTCCGGCTGTCGGATGCATGGCCTTTGCCTATATTAGGACATCTGCCATCGCTTAACGGCCGGCATACTACCAAATTGAGAATAGAGTGCATTGTACACCTAAAAACAAGTCGAAGCCCCACGCAGTGGGCCTCCGCGGCGAGCGGAAAGCTCCGTGCAGCGGGCCCAGCGGCGAGCGCCAAGGGGGGTCCGCGGGGGTCTCCCCCGCGCTACGTACCTTGAAAATGGCGGAAAAAGAGGGAAAAAATGTACTCAGAGACATAGCAGAGCCCGAAATATATCACACGTGCCGTCAGGCAAAAGGAGGGGGGTCTGGGGGGAACACCGTTCCCCCCAGCGCAGAATAGATTGAGTTGTATGAGTATATTGATGGCTGATTGATGGGACTGGCGAGGGCAAACACGTAATTACCGGAGAGGCCGGTCCTACGCCTCTAGGCTAGCCGACACTTGGCTAGGGCCATAACTTTTGTTAGTAGGTTTATATGGCTACAGCCATTGGCTTTATTCTAAATCTTACAGCTATGGCTCTGCAGCGTCAGTGCGCGCTTCACCGATATCGGGCGGTGGCACCACGGTGAATACAGGCGAGGGGGAGGGTGGCACTCTGCCCCTTTGTCCATTACCACGCTCGCGGGCATTGGCGTTCACCGGGTCGAAACGCTGCGACCGCGCAGGGTGACTATGCGACGTGTGGGGAGTCGCGCCGCCGTGCGAGGTGTTATTCCCCCGCCCACGAAATCCACGCGACGTGGCCGCGCCTCGCGGGGGCTGTGTGCGTTCTTCATAACGCGGGGGTGGCTCACCTCGGTGTCCAAACCCGCTGTTCTGCTGGTGTGGCATGTATCTCCTACTGCCGAGGCCACGGGCATGATTGGGCCAGGGGCGGCCGTTGTCTGCCGGTATTCGCGGCGGTTGCTGTGATAAAGGAGGGAATGCCGATGCGCGCTGCGCGTGTGCAGTCCCCGACGTTGTCGATGGCGCCGACTGGGGCGGGACCATCACGAATGGTGCCGACTGAGGCGGCGCCATGCTCAAGGGTGCCGGCGCTGACAGGGGCGCAGGCGGTGGGCCGGACCCGGACGCGAAATACGCGTCAAGGAGGTGTGCCGGGGTGGGAGCTGCCTGCGGAGGGACGAAGGTCCCGTCCCGCGCGTCTCCGCCGAGTTCTGGGTCGCGATAGAAGTAGCGACCCTTCTCGGTATCGCTTTCCCAGTAAATACGGGGGTCGGGGGGCGACGACTTGCCATCGTGTCGTTCTCGATTTACTGCGATAGTCGAGCTCGATTTTTAGGGCTTTGTTGTGGGGAGAGAAAGAGAGAAAATTAAGGGGCCTACTTTGAAACTCCAGCGTTTTTGAAGCTCGAGCGCAAGCGAGGGCGTCGACGCCATGGAGGTGAGAAGGAGAGTAGCGAGCGCTTGTTGGCCACGAGGTGATCCGAGTCATAAGCACGGCGTAACCGGTCCGTTCTCCCACGGATCATTCTCTTGACAGATCCTGCCATTTCTGTACTCCTTGCGCCTCGAAGTAATCGTCTAGTGCTTGGCACTCGTCAAGCGACGATGGGGGTTCCCAGGTAAAATCGCCCGCCGTCCATTTGACCCGGAACTTCAAGGTGTTCTTGCCGGTCCATATGTGCGTGACTATTTCATCTATGAACCATTCTTGGTCATTCGGTTGTCCAAAGTTGTAGAAGCGTTGCGCTTCGCGACTTGGGAATATAGTTTCGTCGTTAGGCTCGTGCGGTCGAAGTAACGATGAATGAAAGGTAGGGTGTATCTTTCGTTTAGCAAGGTCTGCCGGGAGCTCCAAAGTGTAGGTGGAAGTCTCTGGCTTCGCGCTGATTACTTTGTAAGGTCCAATGAATTTAGGCGCCAATTTGCGTGCCCTGCGTTTTGGCAGGTTTATGTTTTTTGTGGATAGATAAACCAGGTCTCCCACTTCATAGGGGATCTCGGCCGATCTTCCTTTGTTGGACTGGTAGGTCCCTCAAACTCTTGCCTCGATAATAGCATCGTGTGCTTTAGCGATGTTAGCGAGGGCTTTGTCAACAAAGTCACGGACTCCAGGGTAGTTCGCAGGCGCATCCACAACGTTTGTCATGCGAGGTACGTACCCATAATTTAGCTCGAAGGGAGCGAATCCCGTCGATGCACTAATGCTCGAATTAATAGCGAACTCAACCATGGGTACGTGGAATACCCAGTCCTTTTGAGTAGGATCCACCACCGCACGCAAGATCTGAGTGACATTGCGAATCGCATGCTCGGACGCCCCATCAGTCTGAGGGTGGAACGACGTGGACATGAGAAGTCGAGTCCCCGTGAGTCGATGCAACTCCTTCCAGAATTGCGCTGTAAACTTGGAATCCCGGTCGGAGACAATAGATTGGGGAATACCATGAAGTCGAACCACATCCCGGACGTAGAACCATGCCACGTCTGACGAGGTGTCCGTAACTTTCATGGGTATCAATGCAATCATGCTAGTTAGCCTGCAGATGACGATGAGCATATAATTGTACCCCAGGCAACTCGGGAATGGGCCAACGAAGTCCATCCCAACGGAGTCCCAGGGGTGTTGGGGTACAGGGAGGGAGTGAAGCAGTCCAGTGGGGGCTCGGTTATCTGCCTTGGCACCTTTACAAGCACCGCAGCCCAAACAAAACTGCTCTACCTCCTTCCCCAACTTTGGCCACCAGTACCATCGACGGAGGTATGCAGCCGTTTTATCTTCCCCAAGGTGGCCGATGATGGAGTGGGCATCGTCAATCACGATCTCAGTGAGCGTCCGCTTCCCTTTCATTCGCGCTAATCGGGGGATGCATAAACAGGATGCACCCGCAACGTTGCGTGCATAGAGCAAGCCGTTATCAAGGTGGAACTGGGGATATGCGGCAGGAGCCTCAAGCACCTTGGAGAATACTGAGTCTGTCAGGTATCCTTTCTTGACTTCTTCTAAGAACCCAGAGTTGCCCTCAATCCGTCCTTTAGGTTGTTCTCGGGATTTGAGCGATGCCTGAAGGGTTATTGCATCACGGTCAAACCCCTGCTCAGCGAGCTCTTCACTGTGCTTCTCCAGCAACTCAGCCTCAACCACTCTATCCTCAAGTGGGTCTGATATATGGTGCGCAAGTATGGCGACATCCTCAGAACTAAGGGCCCGAATCTCATGGGCTCGGATGCGGGTCATGTCCTCCAGCTCGGGATCTAGCCGGAGGTCGGCCCGGACAAAGTCATACGGGCTGTACTTATCTTCAGGTGTGTCGTTCTCATAATAACGAGAAAGACAGTCTGCGACTTTATTTTGTACACCAGGGATGTGACTCACTTCAAAGTCGAAGCGGGACAAGTACTCATCCCACCGAATCAAGCGGCCATTGATGCTATTTCTAGCGGCGGTTTTAATAGCCTCTAGCGCTTTGTGGTCCGAGACAACGCAAATGCGGCGCCTGAGGAGTTTATCCTCCCACTTCATGAGGGCTTCAATCACGGCCAGTGCCTCATGTTCGTACGTTTTATAAGAACGTTGGGCCGAGGTGAACTTTCGGGATAAGAAGCCCGCGGGGCGGCAATTTTGCCAGGTAAGTCCCTGTCCGTACATTTCTCCAATCCCGACTACGGATGCGTCGCATACCACCCAAATGGTCTCGGGGTTATTTGGGTCAATCGGCCGGAGGATGGGGGTTTTGCGGACAATGGCTTTTATCCGCTCCAGGCACACCTGATGAAAGGGATGCCATACAAACGGCTGTCCACCACGGCAAATGCCTTCAAGTGGGGACCCTGCCTCAATGTACCTGTTGATTTTCTCGCGCAGTTTTGGGCGGAGAGCCTCAGGCCAAGTAGGCATCCGATAATGGTAAGTGACGCGGTCATCAACCAGGTTAATTTCATGGTTGATTTCACGCATAGGGAGGCAGTCACAAAGGTATTGGCCCCATGAGGTCTTCACACGCGATAAACCATTTCTGGCGCAGCGCGTCGACACGGTCCGGGGCCTCAAGAGGTACACGGTTAACTGATTCGGTGACCTGGGCGCTCCGGATGCTGATTAATTCTATCGCAGTGTCGATGGCCTCACTGCACAGTCCATCAAGGTCATCCTCTCCTGACCAGTGAAGAGGAGTGAGGGAGGAGTGCATGGATACTCGATCCAATGGGATGAGCCCAGGCAGTCCCGAAGCTAGCGAATGATGTTTATGTTCCGTGAATAACCCGACTCTGGAGTGGGCCGCAGAAAGATAGATAGGAGGAAGCTGATCAGAATGACTACATTCCTCCATTATATGGGCGAAGTCATCGTTTCCGAGCTCGGAAACGGCATCGTCGCCCATACCGGACCCGGGGTACTCAGATTCACCCACTTCTTCAAGAAGTGGAAGTTCAGTCTCCACGGCAGGGGTCAATTCGCCGTGGTACTCAGTCTCAGAAAGAAGGAGAAAGGGGAAATCAATAGGAAGGGAAGGGAGCCACGTACTGGGGTCAGTGCTCTCATCCGCCACGTCCTCCATGCTCGCCCGGCGAGGTGGCGAACTGATTGTCCTAGCTAGTCAGGCTGTAGAGGTTAAATTACCTCCCGAGGGCGGTGTGCGCGAGGGAGGATCCTGACGACGAAGGAGGATGGACGCCTCCTCCAGCGTGGTAAGCGCGGGTATCACTCGGCCATTAGGAAAGCGTATCTCGCGTTTAGCAAAATCAAGTATCACCCCATGCTTATTCATGAACGGAGTACCAATGATACCATCATACCTGTCCAGGTTAACCTGGTCGAGGTAGAGGTACCCCTTGATTCCTCCGAAATTGATGGGCGCGCGCGTTCCGTAACTAATTTTGGATCGGCTGCCCACGCACCCAAGCTGGAGCACGACCTGTTCTTCTAGCCGAATGCGGGGTAGACCGGTGGCGTGGGCGTACTCGGGGGTGATAGAATCCGTGTTACTGCCCGAGTCGAACAGCATATATGCAGTCGAGGCTCCTACGGATAGCATAGCCGACAAGCAAGCCATACTAGATCTAACCCGCACTGGTTGATCGAGTAGTCCAATTCGCTTGGCAGGTTGCGCGCGGCGTACATTGGAGAGGCGCTCAACAGGCACCTTATTGGCGACTTGCTGTGCCCGGATTTGAGCTCGGAACCCGGGGAACGCCTCTTCATCATCGAACTCGGGCCCCATGCGCGCCACAACATCGTGGAACGACACGCCGGGGAGTAGTTTTGGGTCTTGATCCCGAAACCCATTCCGAGTGTGTGGGCCAATGGGCGTCTGGCCCGCGTCCCAGATAGCGCGCATCTCGCTCGTTGTGATTTGTCGTGCCTCGGCGTGGTCAGTGATGGCGGTCGCCAGTGCGGCGTCATGAAGTGGGCGGAACTCTGCATGGAGGTAGTGGTCCGCAGGTAGTGGTTCGTTGCGGGTCGTGACATTCCCTTCGGAGTCAAGGTAGGTATATACCCACTCAGCCTCTGTCCCGGCGAATATCGATATAGAGCGACAGATGAGCGTGGGGGCTTCATCTCGCGCGGGGTCAGCGTCGTAGGTTTCGACAACGAGTGGGCTGGAGACGCCATTAGAGGGGGGAGAAGGGCAGTCCGAGGGAGTTGATTTGGTCGAGCACGATGAAATGAGTCCTGCACGAAGCCCAACTTCTGCTTCCTCGTCCGAGTCGCTGATCCAGACAGTAGCTGATTCATCTCCAGGAAGCACTGCGACCGAGTTGGCTGCGCTGTCGTGGTCGGAAAGGGCGTCCCAAAACCCGGAGGTGCCCGCAGACAGGAGGGACGTAGCCGATGAGTCGGATGTCATAGATCTAGCTGACCCCGGTAACCCTGGGTAGCTAGGCGGTGGCGTGGTCCCAGTAGGCGGTGGAGGAGGGGGAGAGGAATGCGAGGGGATCGCGCTAGTGGATGCAACGGGAGCGATGTCAACCCCGCGACTGGGCGCAGATTCACCAGCCGCGTCACTCGTCGGCGGGGTTGGGTTAGCGCTTCGTTGGGTCTCCAGCGAGTACCGCTCGCGCTCCATCATCCTACGAGTCAATTCCTCGTTTATAGCGTGGGTAGCCTCCAGTAACCGTGCAAGTACGCGATCCAGCTGATGAATGCAACTGTAGACTTCGTTGCAAAATTGGCGGTTGTACGCCTCGGCAATACATAGAATAGTACCGGTGTAGGGCTGGGATCCAGTAGGTAGGCTGGATAGACGGGAGATCTCGGTGCTAGCTTCCAGGCGCCGAGCCAATAGGTCCAGTAGATCTTGCTGGTGCCGCTGGGTGTCCCGCACCCGCCCTTCAAACAACGGGGACTGTTCGTCCACGTTCACGGCAGTGGTGCGGAGAAATTCGGGGGAGAACCCGAGTAATGCCACAGGCTGGAGGCGTCTGAGTTCGCGCAAGAGAGTCTCGGCATTCTCCTCGGCTCCCACTGCGTTGATAGCTTCCAGCTCGAGCGTCTGAGATGCCGTCAAAACTGAAGATCCAGTTCGTCCTTCGAAATCGGCCAGAAGAGTGAGGTAGGAAGGGACGGTGATCATGCGCGAGGCAGCATCTTGAATCTGACGCGCCTCCTCAGCTGCAGTCCACTCCGGAAACCGACTGCCTGCATGTTGTAAGACGAGATTATCGAGATCCAGACGCACAGCCTCAGTATCGTCCGAATCGGGTAATTCCGCCTGACTCGCTCCTGTTCCTCCTTCATCGACGACCTCGGGATCTGGGATTCTCATTGAGAAGTATCGGGCGCGAATGGCTCCAACGCGGACCTCTTCTCCATTCATCCGATTTGGCTGTGAATTGGACAAAACTTCAATGGAGCAAAGCAGCATAGCGCCCGTGCGAAATGAGCATGCACGCAGGAAGCAGCCATAAGACGAGCACAGGCAACCTTAAGCTGGAGAAATCTGGGCTAAGTGCAAAAAGCAATTTATTGAGCTGCGGAAGATGTTCGACACGGCTGGTACACCGCCAGTTATTCACCAGTCAAATCTGAGGTGGAAGACTCAGCTAATGTCCAGTCGCTCGGCCATGTCTTCCCGATATGGCAAACATGACCAGTCCATGTGAATGATACAGCCGTTTTCCCACCTGCTGTCCAGCTCGAGACCAGCTCTACTCCGGCTACTGGACAGCTGAATCCCCGCCTGGCATACAAACTTGTCATTTAAATTTCACAGACCAAGATCAATCAATAAAATTATGAATTACCTTACAAAATAGCGAATGAAGGTTGAAGGTAAGTGAAGGTAAGCTAGGTGTACACATTAGTGCGTTTGTCCGGACGTTCCTGCGCCCGTTGAGGGACAGGGAGATGCATTCCATCACATAGTTTCATTTGTTGTTCGAAGGCCATTATTATTTGGATTTGCGCACGACGCGTCTCACGCGTTCTGACCGAGTCAAACACGTGCATAAAGTTAGCACAATGCCACTGATGGTTGATCGCGCTTCTTTCTACTTGACCAAGACCATCTCTTCACCAAACCCGCCGTCTCTCATGCTGCCACAGGCTGCCACCGTCCTCTGGCTTATGCACTCTGTCCCGCAAACTCCTGGCATTTGTGCAAGTTCCTCCAGCCTCATGACCCTCCAGTCTTCATACAGCTTCTCACACGGGTCCTACACACTATTCGCCCTTAGTCTACGCGGTGCTGGCCTCGAAATCTCAAGACATAATTTCTCCAAGTTTTTCTGTCAAGCTATATCAAGATCTGCTTGCTACATGCTGGCAATTCCCAATATCTGGATTCTGGATGCCGGTCCGCCAGATTTTCAGCCCAAGTTGTTTCAAGTCTCGTCATCTCAAGTCTCCGCAAGGTGCTACAAGTCTCTATATCTTCAAGTTGTTCTTCAAATTTCTTCAAATTGTTCCTTCAAATGGTTTTACCAGCCGCCCTTTCTTTTAGTCTACATCTGCAAATTACCCACTTCTCGTAGCCGCAGTCGGTGTTGCCTATCGCCATCAATCGGCTTTTCTAGCCTCGCACTTCAAATCCGAAATTGTTCCCGCTCGGGTTCATTCTCCTCTATCTTGGTTTCATCCTCTACTATCCTGGTATCCCCTCCGCGGTCTCATCGATATCATTTTACATAGATAAAATCCAATTCACATTTGCGAGCTATGCTTTATGCCACCCAATTCACTATCTGAAGCAAGAATGGGAACAAAGAGTGCCTAAGACTGCCTTCTATATTTTGCAAACACACAATGCTCCATCACAATGAGCTCTGGAAAGCCATGTGTACTTCACGTTGAATGGAACCATAATGGAGGGATTCCCGTCCAAAACTGGCCACAATGTGATATGCACGTCTCAATCAGTTGACGTCTGCATCCACAACCGATGTGGCTTCCATGTCGCTGCCATTTGGATGCAAATTGGTGGTGTAATGAGATTGAGCTGACCCCCCAGTACATCATTATAGAGGAAGGACAGTTGCACCTTAGCCCTAGTCACATCCAATGACAACATTTACCCCAACATTGCCCCTAACCCGAACCCTAACCCTAGGATATGGTCTAGGGTTTAGAGCTCTTCTGCAGCTTTCTAACGGTACCGGAATCAAGGGAAACGGCCCAGTGGTTGCTGAGATATCAGCTATTTTAGCCTGACTCACCAAAAGTGCGAAAATGGAAATTTCCTTTTTTGGGTAATACTAGCCTAGCAGAGCTCATCAGCCGCTTTCTAACGCATCCGGAATCAAGTCAAACGGTCCAGTGGTTGCTGAGATATGTGCTATTTACTATTAAAATTCCACAATGTCACATAATTTCGAGTATTTCGCGTTTTCCGAGACGGGAAGTGATGCCATCATAAAACTTTGTATGTAAGACCTGCTTAAAAAGGTAAGACCTATCTCTCAGAACCTTTTTTTTTTTAGCAGGACATAGCCACCCACAGCCACCTGGGCTCAGCCACCGTTCTGTAGGCCAACTCAAACTGCATTGCCACACCTTATGTAATGGATTCAGAGCTCTGAATCCCGGCACATATGTATAGGTTGCTGCCAAGTTGGCCCAAAAGCCAGGTTGGAGCTGGATTTGCCTAAATGGAAAAAACTGCCAAGTTGGGGCAAAAGCCAGGTTTTTGCTCATTTTGGCCAAAATCCCATAATTTTTCACAAAAAAGCTAGGTTTTTGGCTATTTTGCCCAATTTATGCCATTTTTTTCGTTTCTTTAAGCCAATTTCGCCCTTAAAGAAGCCAACCTGGCCCCAGGTTGACGGGTAAGATACATAGGCTCACACTGGAATACGATTTGCTCGACCGGCTCTCTCCACTTGGGCTCTACACCTCGTTGGCGCTGAAATGCGCAAGCAGATTGGACGTCTCACCCAGAATGACCCGAACGATCCCAATGACACAACTCAATTGCGAGCATCCACAAATGGACGGGCCAAAAACATCCGTCTCGCGACATGGGATGATCTTGGGCGGGTCAGTATACCTTGGATGGCCACAACTTACAAACGACGTGCTCCTGGCGTTTGGTATATCACCAAGTGCATGGCTGCACCAACAGTCAATGGAGCAGTGGTTTTGCGAAAAAGACGACCTCATCCTACAATACGAGAATTTTGAATTTTTTTTTTCAAGGACGGCGTTGACCATAAAAAGGTACAGGTCGGGGTGATCAATTCCCTCTCTCTCTTGAAATCGTTATGCCAGTGGCTATTTAGCATTGCCGCTTGCGGTCTGGCAGTTCGCATGCCAAGTAGTCTTGTAGCAATCACGATCGATTGTCGAGACACCGACTGATTACGCAATCAGGTGGCTGTGCTTCCGGCCACCCATTCCTTCCTACGACGACGAAAAGAACCCATATAAATCTGAGAATATTTAGGAGTATACTAATCAATTGGACAATGAGTTTGTTCTGCAAAAGTCAAGCAATTCCTTTAGCCAATGTCCCAATATGCAATGGCCTCTTAAAATGACAAGATATTTTGCCTTCGCAAGTTGATCGCATATCGTCGTGAGAGCTGAAAAAACTGGTTAGTACTGGGTGAGAGTCCCTAACCTTTTCAGACCTTCTATACACTGGAATTTTTCCAGATTTAATGCTTCCAGGCCTGTCCTGCAACACGGAGACCAACAATCAGTTGATGTCTCGACAATCGGCCCCTGTTTGCTAACAGACTCTAATATTGATACTTACTTGTTCGTCATCAAATTTATTAGAGTATCTGTAACAGAGACTACATGCCAAGCTCATATTGATGAGAAGCGAATTCTCAGCCGTTTTGGATTCACCGTTCATGACAGCACCGCCAGGGCTTGTTTGGACTCCTTGACTGATTCAAGCCCGGAGAAGCTTCGGGAGTCGGTACGAGAGGGCATCGCAATGGGTACGATGCGCTGGCAGGTGGTCCTGGACAATATTCAGGAATACTGCCGCCAACGCGATCACCGTATCGGCCGACAGGATGTTCTTAAAATCGGTACAGCGGCAACAGCAATTTTACTTGAAGACTGTCTACCTGGCGCGTTTGACCTTCAGGATCATCTTGATCGTGTCATGCGCCAGGAGCGGAGGCAGCTCAAAGTTGACTCTCTCCTGGAGGGGATTGACTTTCCATATCTCCAGAACCTAATGGCCCTTCACTGGGTTCGGATCCTCGTCACATTCATTCCACAACTCGCACATCTCCGTAAAGAGGTTTCAGATCTCTTGAAATCCGATGGGATGACAAAATTGCGTCTTCGCCAGCGTATGTCTGTCATGCAGCCAGTCGGAACGAATGGGGAACACTCGACCGAAACCCAGGGTATGTTCCGTGGAATTCTTGACATTGAAGGGCAAATGGGACTAGACGAGAAATCCATGGACGAGAATTTAATATTCCTAATTCATGGTGATGGTGCGTCCGTCGCTGCAATTTGGCGCATCCGAAGATTCCTGGCCGCACATCCAAGTCATTACAAGTCTTTTCGAAACCGTATTTCTCCCGGGCCTTAAATCTGGCATACTCGCTGGACCAAGCTCAATGTAATTGCGGCGAACTCTTATGGCCCTGCAACATCAACGGACCCTTCCTCGCTTTCCAAGAGTGCGACAGCCGCCGGTGCCAAACGACCGACAAATTTGAAGAAAGTCGATTTCTTCCCCACCTCCCGCAGTATGCAGTTATTTTTTGAAGCTCGTGTTTTGGACTGCTGGCGGTAAATTCGTTCTCAAATTTACATGTCACATGAACTGATTAATCACAGTGTCCATCTTGCACCACTCTTCGTATCCCGATCCAACGACGTCTCCCTGAGTCCACAGAGATATCATGACCGTTCTGCCAGAAACGGTATCAGCACATCGCATTCGCAAAACATCGATGAATTGAAAGTGAAGAGAGCATGAAGCAAGGCAACGCGACCACCCACTGCAGTCAAATTACCCAGGAGTCCGAGTTCCCAGCGGCTTCGGACCCGCACGCCGGAAGCACGTACCGCCAGCCTTGCGACAGCGCTCAACGAGGTGTATGGAGTGCGAGCTCGGCAGTTGTAGCGTAGCGCGTCTGTGGCATGCGTAGCCGTTTTAATCGATCATTCACCGGTGCACCGCTAGCAGAGATGGATTCAAGTTGAGGGTGGAGATTAAGCGTGGTGTGGCTGTGTCTGATTCGATCGATCAATTCCTCTTCCTTCCTTCCTTCACAACCTTTCACAACACGCGATTGTTCAGCGTGTCCAGGGCCCATACTTGCCCGGTGTCCCTCGCGTTATCTATGGGTTCGACTCTCATCAATCTGGTACTTTTTTCTCAGCTTTTGGCCCCGTCGACGCCTTGTGAGGCGCTTTCGAGTACTAGTGCATATCTGCCATATGGCAGCCCACGCTGGGCGCATCGATAATCGTGATATATTTGGCGGACCTGTAACAAATCTTGATTGGCACCCTGTGGGGCACTTGCTGCTCGCACGCAACTCTATGGATCCCGAGACCCTTGAACTGGACTACTCGGATGGTATGCGAATTTGACTGGCCAGTGGTGCGTACGATGGTTCCTGAGTCGTTTTTACCTGCATTTACCCTTGATGTATGTGCTCTACTTTTTCTGCAGAGCACAGCTTCGCTCTACTTGCAAATACCTGACTTCGGAGCTCGGACGCCTCTCCATAATCCAGAGTCTCTGCGAAATCTCAAGATAAATCTCAGTTTGGCCCACTTGCATTCGATGGTCGATTCCTAGCTTCCTTCCCTGTGACAGGGTTGGGTCTCGCTCGAATGCTCTTCATTACTCAAGTACCCCCGGACGACCCCGTTTCTTCCCATACATTCAATACTCACAACGTCTTCCTTTTATTGGTCGTCATTGCGGCCCTCCTGGCTTTTTCTCTTCACCGCTCGCAATCGTTCTTTTTGGGGCTCTGATCGGTTTTTTCTCAATGTATTACCTCTACAAAGTCGTTTCAGCATCCTTGTGTGCACATCAAAGTCAGACCTGTGCAATGGTCTTCCGTGGCGTGCCCTGGTTTCCATCGCTCTGGCTCACTCTGGAGTAATGGCGATCAGGGCTTGAACGCATGCGCAGTCCCTCTCGCTCGTCAAACCAGTTGACTCGCGAACTGCATGCGGGGCTCGTATACTGCTTGATTGATCCCTAATAACTGGATTTCAGCTGCCCGGTGCTCTCTCTCCTCACTTAGTTTTTTTTTATTTGTTTTTTTGTTTCGTGCCGTCGGGCTTCACCTCGAGGGCGCCCTCATTTCTCCCCCGTTTCGAATACGCTGGCTGACTCTGACATTTTGTTCTACAACGCTGCTACACAGGCCTCAAAATAATTTCGTGCCCCTCTTGGTCGTGTGTTTCCACCCTTGCTATATTCGCGTTCGGGCATATCAACGTGTTCTCACCTTGGGCGAGAATCAACTACGCGGCTGACTATCTTGTCAGTCTTAAACTCCCCACTTCCTTTCTTCGGAGTGAGTCCTGTGCTTGTTAAATTCGTCGCATTCAACTTTCTTCCAATCGTTCCATCGCGTATATCTTGCACCGGCCTTGCTGACTTCTAGTTTCAGTATTCGGCGCTGTGTTGTAGTAGGATGAATAACACTTCCTTATACCCCAGTGCGACGATGCGTCGTGTGACCACTCATTCGTGAAAGTACATACTTGGTTTTGTTTTCCAGCCTTCAAGATTCCATCCCTTTGCGCACCGCCCTTCGCACGATTTCGGCGACGCATATACCCGAAGATCAAACTTTCTCTCCTACAGCTGTTTGTTGGCGGAGACTAGTTTTCGTTCATCACCTCATGGGCTGATCCCGCACCCACAAAACGCCTTGACTATGCTCTCTTTCTTTCGTACTTCCACCATCCTCTGGCTATATTCTGTGTTTCTTGTCTGTCGACGGGTCTCTGGTCTTCTTGCATCGGTGTTTCTGAGCAGAATCTGGGTACTCGCGAACGGTCACTGTCGTTCCCGTGGCCCGGCTTTCTTCCTCCGTGTTCCCGAAGCTCAAGACGATCGTAACGATTCCGGGAGCCACCGTGGGTGTCGAGCGCTATCGCTACTGGAAGGAGGTGCAGAATATCCTGAAGACCAAAGTTTCATGACTTGACCCACGCCAAGGCAGCCCTCCTCGTTTTCTGAATCAGTATCGCAACTCACACCTTTTTCAGCTCCATTTCGCCCTCTCTTCCCGATGCAAAGAAGCCTCTGAGTTTCGTCGTTCTAGCGAATACGCAAAGGGTGTATGTGTCTTCCGTATGAAAATTCTTCCGAACATCAAAGATAATTAGAGGAAACAGTCGGTACATGGCGGCCCATTGCGGTTGATCCATCACGGATTGATTCTTACGGTCAACACCAACGCCCAAGTTCCTGCCTCCACACTGGGTCTTTCTGTGATTCTAAATCATGTTGGGGAGTGAAGTTCTCCGGGACTACTAAGGCTGATGCTCCGACTGATTCAGGAACCATGGTCCATGGACTGCCATACACCAATCATTCATAAAGTAGCTGAACTGTACCTGCGCTCAGGCAAGGGTTCGACTCGGACTCCTTCAAGATCCATGCCAGGCCATGTGCCATTGGAGTACCTGTTTTTTTTCCTGACCTCTGGCTTTTAGATCACGTCTCATTGCTGGACACCTTTCTGAGGAACTTGAAATGACTGGTTCAAAACTCTCCAGAAATAGTAGCGTCCTCAGGGAGCCCTTGTATCATTCTTAAATGACGCGGAACTAAACCGAGTCACACAGGAAATTAACAAGACCGCGGTGGGATTCGGATTCCGGAAAGTAGGCGACGAACGGCAAACTAACATTTACAAGGTCAATTACAAGCTAGACTAGAGCGCGCAAGAGCACGAATTATCCGTAAACCGGTAAGCGGATTCAGTACGTTGATACCGGGATGCAGCTTGTGGGGCAACATTCCCCGGGTAGCGTCCCAAATACGGTACCCGAAGGGCTATTAACTGTGTCAGCACCTCACATGTTGCCGGGAGAATGAAAACCAACCATAGCTTGATAAACTCTGGGCAAAAATGCTGCACTTCGCTGCACTTGACGCAGGTCGCACAGCATGCGCCCGGCAGAACTTCCGCAGTCTTGCCGAGGGGACTAAATATCCACAACGAAATGGCGATTAATATGTATTCGGTGACAAGAAGAGTTTATGCTGAGCGTACCAGCGTGTGGCAGGACAGAAGACCTTGGAGCAGTCAATGGCCTTGGGAACAGCGCCTACTGCTTGAGAGGTGAAAAGGACAGAGAGGAGGACAGTAAGGGAGGCGAATCTGGCGTGCATGTTGACTGGTGAGGTGGGTGGCTGAGCGCGAGCGTCGTCTCATCTTCATAATTTATACCTTGGCCAAGACCTTGGAGATTTCATTGACAGACTTGACATTTACGGTATCGTCACCCTGGTCCATTTTGCCTCAGGAACCCGCCCAGGCATTACGGAACGAAGTGTATCAATACAATTGCCCTCAGGAGTCACATCTTGAATCGTGGCAAGCGATGAATGAACAGCTTGCGTGACTAGGATCTCCGGGACCCAACTCTTTTTTTATGCGGGTTGCAAGAGGACCGTTGATGGTACGCATCGCGCCCGCTGTCGTCCTTTAGCCAAATTCAACGGTGGGCAACGATATCAATCCCACATTGTTACAGAGCCATAAACCAAGTTGGCTTCGTCAACTATTAGCCCTCGGGGAAAGCGAAATTGAGTTAGTGCGATTCCACATCCGTTAGTGTTGCATTATGATCTAGGTTCCCGTGCTTTCGGACTGTTTCATATTGTCTGAAAGGATCGGAACAACAAGTTGAACCCTCGCCCAGCACCACTGGCAGCCTTTGACCAGCCTCGCAAATTTCCACACGGTTTATGTCCGCTTGCGGTCGGGCGGTGCCTGTTCCTTTGTCGTGTATTCGCAAGGTTTCCGTTGTGGCCGAACAATGAATTGTGACATACAGACAGGTCAGAGGAATGAATTGTGGCAGACACTGACAAGTGCCAGTCGAGGGGTATTTCAATAGGGTGTTTCATATATTCAACTTCGGGCCCAACTTGAGCTCCAACTTGGATCTCAACTTCGCAAGTTGGAGGTCAAGTTGAGACCCAAAAAATCTCAACTTGATGCCCGACTTCGTCACCAACTTCGGCTAAGTCGCATCCGAGGTCTGCATCACCTCGCTTATGATACGCGACACCCAACCTGTGAAGTCGTCTGCTCGTGTGCCCACTTGAGTGTTTCACAAATAACATGCCCAACTTGGGCATCCAACTTTCGCAAGTCGAAGGCCAAGTTGGAGCTTAAGTTGGAGCTCAGGTTGGGCCCGAAGTCGGATAACAGAACCACGCACTCTCATAAGAGTTCCAAGACAATTACTTTCTACTTCTCGACCGCAGACAATGCGTTATCATGAGCTGGTCTTGACGGTTGTGACTCGGGCGGCACCGGTTTTGCGCCGGTTCAAACTTCAGGCCTTCAGGTACGAGTAGCGAGAAGAAAATGAACACTGCGTGTAAGTCAATCGGTCCCAAGAAGCTGTTTTAGATCATCTCTAGTCACTATTCCCCTGACGCTAGGCAGGGTCAATGCAAATATTTCCATCACCAACTACTGTGTAAATATTCACTATATATGATGACCCCGTTGTCGTAGATCGGTCCACAATTTTCATTCTAAAATGGCCACACACGGCTGTAACTTCTCACAGCCACCGCTCTGCGGTACAGGAAAGCGCGGCAAATAGGTAGTAAAAAAAGGATCAAAGCAGACAGGAAGGCACCTCCGGACTAAAGTAGTGGGACCGGGTTTTTGAAGCGAACTCCCTCGTCTTTGCAGAACCAAGTGTAGAACTTAGATATTTGGCTAGCCAGAAGTTATTTGCGCTTTGAATACCGAGTCCAAAATATCAAAAACCGAACCCAACATTCGCGTCCAACCTAAGTAGAACGCTCTGAGCCATCAGAGACGAGGACGAGAATGCGCAAGAGTCCAAATGGGTGCTCATGTCTGCTTCTTTCGACAACGGCGAATTGTGGCCGTCGTTTTTTTGTCTCTTACTTTCGTCCATCTCAAGCTGCCGCAAGTCTGAATATCTTTCACTTGTAGGCTGGGGGGTATCTCAGTGCCAGGCTCAAGCGCTCACCGGTCCAATGTAGTGCTGGGAAGGTTCGGTTCGGTTCAGATTCAGGGCACTTTGCTCTGAACGCTGAACTCGAACCCGGCGTTCGGTTCAGACCAGTGTTGAGCCTCGAACCTGAACGCAGGTTCAGGTTCGGTTTCGCGTTCGAACACGTTCGAACCTGGCCAATTTCGGCCTTCTCGGCGACGCAGAATCAGGTCACAGGGATGCAATTTTTCGGTGACTGGAACGCACCATCAAGGCTGTAGCATGCACCAATGTCCTCCATGGGTGTACGGGGACCACAATACACTTACCAAGGTTCTTTGTCAGGTAGACACAGTCCCAATGTTACTTGATTGAACTCAAGATTTGGCTTAATTCTTTTCAATGAGATGGCAGATATGTTCGTGGAGGTGAGTAGCACTTCCTGCCAACACGTCTGGGCAAAGTGTGGCCAGAAATCATCTAAAATTGTGGAAAACTCAGCCAATTGTTCAATTTTCAGGTTCAGCGTTCGATTCGGTTCGAACGTTACCCTCACCGCCCGAACGCCAAACCTGAATGCTGCGTTCGGTTCAAGCGAATGTTGAACCTTGAACCTGAACTCGGCGTTCAGTTCGGTCCGGTTCAGGTTCGAACCGATTCCTGAACTGGACCCTCCCAGCACTAGTCCAATGGCTATCCTTTGCTTTCCCTGGATGGAGTGCTCGATAGTACTCTTGGTCTACAACTTCGAGGATCCGACCAGAAACTTATTCTCGATTCGGGCTCTGCGTCGACTCAGAGGTCCGGTTCTGTACAACTACTTCCCGGTTTTTTCTACTTGCTCTCCCCAATGTCAACGAATGTCGAAGCATGGAGGAGTCGGCCGTGGAGAAAAGTGAATAAGACAGTGCCCACTATGCTTGGGCAGTGCGACAGAGGACCTCCGAGTGTGCCATCGAGCAAGGTGTCGCCGATGTGAGAACGGCCAGAAAAGTTGGAGAAACTGCGGCCCCGATATATCGAGTGCAGCCGCTGAAAGGCAGAGCCAAGTACCCAGACATCCACGGTGATATTCACGAGGGAATGTGTTTCGTTTTAAATCTTGCTCGGGGTCGTACTTAGTGGTCACAACGGAAAGGCACTTGTCAACAGGACAGTCCCGTGACATTGCTGTCAACGCGGCCAGCGGCGATGGGGCAGAAAATAAAGGCAAAACGATAGTTCTACGCGCACGTTTGGTTGGCTCCCGCCTAATGGCGGGGCTATAAGCCCACGAACCACATCAAGGTAGCGCGAATCTCGTGGGACCTCTGCAACGACAAAGAAAAAGGACCACAAAAAGCCTCGACACATCACGAATCCCCCTCCCCACTGACCGTCGAGTCCATCAACGAGCCTGAGGCGATTTGACGTGTCGTGCAGCGGTGAAGGATCAGAGAGCAACGACACCCGTACTAACATCTTGCCCAATAGCGTACCGGCACCCAGCCGGTCCAAACGGTGTCTTCGGTCTTGCGACCTCGGCCTAGGGTGTATGTGAAGTGCCCCGGCGCACGAAACTCGCAACGGTTGAACCCTCTGTGCGCAGGCCTCCACAGATGATCATAGAGAGTCACTGGGCGGGAAAACTAAGGGGTCTTCGGTCCTGTTTATCTTAGGCTCAGTCCAGTGGGCAGACTGGTGGCTGTACACTTTTGAGTGTGGAAAAAAATTCAACCCAAAATTGTACAGCCACCAGTCTGCCCACAGAACTGAGCCCCAAGATAAATAACCCCGCATGGAACTATGCACATAGTTGTCGGGTTAGATTGAGGTAAAAGTCAAGTAGAAGTAGTCCAAGGGATCCAGGAAGTGTCGCTGCCGTCCTTAAATAGTAACTGGGAACAAATGCCGCCGGAACGTGGATTCTCCGAGTCTGGCAGTCATCGTGTCGGAAACGTGTCAAGGTGCGGCGAGTGGTAGATCCCGTCGATCCAGTACAGCTCCAGTTTGAAATTCGTTTCAACAGGACGTTGGAACACGAGTCGGCGTACTGGCTTCCAGGTGAATGAGAAGAGAAAGAAGTGAAGTCTATCGTTTCCTTTTTGGGATGGCAGCACCAAAGGGAACGGAAAAAATAATATTATACAGACTAGGGACATATACACAAAGTACGCGCGTGGGATCCGGTAGATTGCGGTATTTTTTCCGCATACTTGGATGTACACGAGGTCAGGACCGACAAAGCGTCCTGCACGTCACTACCTGAGAACTTGCGCGGTGTCCATGCGCGTCGGCGAACAAGAGCTGGGCTGGTGTTGTCTCTGTCCCAATCGGGCAGGATGGTATATGAAGTGTAGCGCTATCGCCGCGAGTTCATGGCTCGCATGCGGTAGCACGCGAGAAAGTTCTTAGCGGTGACACTAAGGTAGCGAGCGCCCCCGCGCCCCGAAATCAATGTAGGTGGTCGACGAGAGGGTGACGACGACGGCCTTGAATCTTGACGAAGTGCCGAACCTCCTCTTCGGAAATCCCAGTGCGGACAGTGGTAGTAGTAACCTGCAGAGAATGATCAGACACGGACTGGGGAAGTTAAGAATCACATACTACGGATGTGCGCGCCAAGTCTGCGAGGAACGACTACCGCCCTCCACATCACTTCGTTGCCCGTACGACGGTGTATTTCATTTCTCTTTTCGCGCCGTGGCACCCGACGAAGTTGTTGCGATAGACCCCAAATCCAGAGGATCGAGTGCAGCGAGGCAGAAGAAGAAAAGGGCAATTAAACATAGTCCGCCTGCGCGGTGGGGTCGAAAGAAAGGACCTTCAGGCCAAAGACGTCGTTTTTTTTGCATCGAATCTACTCCGGGGTCCCACCCAGCCTCTCCTCCCTCCTCTCCTTCTCGCGCTCCCTGCGCTCATCGCGCGACGGCGGATGAATGCTGTCGACGCCTGGGAGGTTGGGGCTGGGTCCGGGCGCGGAGGTGCTTTGTTGAAGATGGGGCGTCCCCGAAAGAGAGCCATTTTGTTATGCGCCGTTGATTGAGGTGGGGGCGCCGTTGGCACCGTTGGCTGGAGGCGTGGAGGGAAGATGGGGCGTTGGTGGAAGGGGAGGGTACGGTGCGCCGGGGGGTGGGTAGTGTGTGGGATTTTGGTGTGTCGGCTGTAAAAAAAGGAAGGGACTGGGTAAGTAGAAAGAACGGGAAGATGGACGAAAAAGGAAATTCGCGAGATATGACGAAGGAGAGGAGAGGAACGACGGGAGATGAGAGCAGTGTGCGGGTAGAGTACGGTACGGGAGGTGGGAAGCGCGGGATGTATATAATCCGAACGAACGGATGCGAAACGTAGTGTGGCGACAATCCCAAAAAGGAAATTGTCCCAAAACGCGCGCGAAAAAAGAAAGAAAGGAGGGCGAGGGGACGCGATGCTTACCCGAGCCTGGGGCGGGGAACACGAGCGAAGAGCGGAGGACGCGAGAGGGCCGCGCTTGTGCGGGAACTGCTCAGGGCGAGGGCGCGACTGGGTGCGCTCAAAGAGGCCGCATTTATTGCACAGCTGCGCGTCGTCGTTAGCAAAGGTGAAGGAGGGACAAGAAATGCGACTTACCACCTTCCCCGGGACCAACCGTCACGTAGTCGTATCGGTTGTGCAGCAATTGAAACACCTCCTGCGCACCCAATCGCTCAGCTTCGTCGCCGCGTCGTCCGTATGCGCCACCTGAATCACACTCCCATCCCCAACACCTCCGCCGCCAGGGCCACCCGATGGCGGAGCCATAGGCGCGCTGGGTATGGTGCCGGGGAGCGGGTAGGGCAAGTACCCACCATGCGCGATGGGTAACGGCTGCGGTGCGTACTGCGCATGCGCGTGGTGGTCGTACCCGCGGTGATTGTCCGGGTGCGGGTGGTACTGCGTGTGTGCGCGCGGCGGCGCTGGGCGGGGCGTTGGGATAATATTCGTCGTAGGTACGCCGGGGTGTCGCTCTCGTTGACGTCCATCCCCATTCAAATCCACCACGTGCTCCATTCGCCTCGTAAGGAAGGCACCCACACCTCGCCCGCTCGCAGGGAGCACGGAGACACACGCCCGCGCCGGTCGCCCATCGTCTTCCTCGTCTCACCTCATCCCAGCAGCACCCGGGGAAATCCAGATCCAAGGCCACCCAAGGATAGGGATCTCGCTCCACAAGATGGAGACGGCGGATGCGCGGGCGCAGCGTCCGCATGGTGCCCAGCGTCGGAAATTCGAGGCCGCAGCATCGCCAATAGTGACGTGCGTGGTGACGCGCGCAGGAGCCCAAGTCCGCGCTGTGAGCCTGCGGGTTGTAAAACGGCGCCCAGGAGATTGACTTGAAAGCAGCTGTGGTAGTGATGAGCTACGGCTAGGGTGGACGTGCAGGGAAGTAGCGACGGATAACATGCGGGGTGAAGGTTGAGGTCTGAAGTGAGACGATGAACCCAGATGAACCCCTCGCGTATGTCGCCAGTCTGTCAAGGTCGGACGACGACGGTGGATGCGTCGGCGCCATCCAGCCCGTATTCTAGGCGGCCGATGTCTTCTCCACGTGCGCGAGGATGGTTTAGGCCCGTGCCATCTCGAGCGCGGGGCGTTGGGTCTTGAGTGCGCGCGTTCTGTCTGTGGACGTCGCACTCGGCGCCTCTAATGAGGATGAACAAGATCCGGGTCGCTATGAGTCAAGCTGGAAGCGGGGATGCTGTGAGAGGCGTCCGTGGAGACAAGAACGATGGACTACGGACCTGCATCTCCAATCGACTAGAGGATGGCGGCGTCAGCCATTCGCATGGACGGAGACGGGCAACGCGAATGTGGGCTAGTCATGCTGGTCGTGCCCAGCGAAGAACGTGCTCGCGTACTGATGTATCGGCTGAGGCACTGATCGAGTGCGGCGAGTACGACGAGGTATAGATCTGCGAGGGAAAATGAATCAGTGAAGAGTACTGGCGGGAATTTCTTGAGGCGCACCAATGCAGCACGAGACATCGGCAAAGCTTATGTTGACCTGAACACATCCCAAAGCGTGTAGGTCAAAGTCTAGTAGGTAATCCGGCAGTGCTGCGGCTCCAGCTCGGGTACGCACTCTGCAGTGAGGCATCGATTCCCACTATCCGACTGGTCGATATCTAGCCGTCAGTAGACAATGACTGGTATGTCTAGTGATTCTGGAACTCGCCCCAACAGCCCGCAGTTTATGACAGGCTGAAAGATGTGGTCGTCAGATCGAGAAGAAGGAAGGAATGATTACCGTTATTGTGGCGTGTTTAGCCCAGATATCTCGAGCACAGCATCCTTCCTTTGCCGGAACCAGTCTCTCACCATGTCTTGGCACGACGGAGGTCCAACCTACAACGACTATTTCTCGCGAACACGTCCTAAATGTCCGCCTGATGATTCTATAGGAACTACTATCACCAACCACACCGAAGCGGATGAGGGCTACCGGACATCAGCAGTTTTATTCCACGATACATCCAACTTGTCCCACTTGATCGCTCCCGGCGTTAAATTGGACTTGGCTTTCGTCCAGTCTGTCCTCTCATCGACTGGGCCGGACACCGTCAGGAGCTCTCAGCGTTCCATGTGGGACTGGGCAGATTGGCGTGTGGGCGTCAGCAAATGGGCCGATGGAGAGCCGGCATACTATCCGTGGCTTGAGTGGGCTGTATACGCGCCGGCTGCACATGCTGCGGGGGCCGTCCGCGACAAGCTCTACGCGAGCACGGATCAGGCGGTTCCTCTATCGTGCCAAGGCACAAGTACAATCCGGTGTGTCACTGCGAACCATCCAAAGGGCGTTACAGATATCATCCACGAATTGGAACGGGAAAATCAAGCGCCAGTCGCATGTACCCTCCACGAGGTAAAACGCGCCGCCGTCCTTACCGTTGATGAGGTCAGTGTGCTCCAGGACCTGGTTACTTGGGCCCGCAGCAACGGCGGTTTTAAGTTTCGTGAGGAGGCTGGACGGTCGCAGGAGAAGGCTCGACGTCTTCTCTTCCAGGTGCGTGGGCTTTGGACTTTTGCACCCGATTTTTAACAGTATGCCAGGCGATGGATGAACTCTTACACTACGACGTCGCCCACATCGTCCTTTCTACCCAACACCATTACGTTCTGCTCAGCCTTTCGCCCACCTACCAATTCCTCATTAGTCGGCTGTACAAGATCAACGACTCGTCCACTCAACTCCAGGACATAACCGACCTAGTGCTGTTCTATGCACATGCTATCGTGAATCCAGGTGCTCCCTACTCCCAACAGCCGGACAGCACCTCAGGGAGCCCAGTCTTCCGGGTGAGCATTCCGGCATTCCCGCCCCACCTCTTCCAGCCATATGAAGCTCTTTTTCGTAATGGCCGGCTTACCCACCGGGCAAAACTCTCACCGGTCAAAAAATCAACAAACCCCTCTTTCCCGGCGCTGTCGCTGCGTTTTCATGGAGATGGCGGTTTGAATCGCGCTGATGCCGACGTCGTGATCTCGTTTGGCCGGCTCGTCTTTTGGTTCCTAGACGCCCGTGTCGTGGCCAAGACGGCTAACAGCCCCCGTGCATCACAACGACTTTCACACGAGTTCAAGGCCTACAACATCATGTGGGCTTTCCAGGGTGTCGCCATCCCCACTCTTGTCGGCCTCTATACCAATAACAACAACGGTAGTTCAGTGCTCATCCTAAGTCATGCTGGTGCGCCGTTGGGAACGTTCGAGGCCCTAACCCTCGCTCAACGGTTAGGGTTATCCATGTCCAACAATTACCGAACTCACCTTTGCTTTAGGCGCACCCTCCTTTCACACATAGTGTGTCTCCACCAAACAGGAATTCAACATAATGATATCGAGCCCCGCAACGTTATGCTGTCGCCATCATCGGCCCCTGTCATCATTGATTTTGACCACGCTAGTCTTGATCACATCTGCCAGGGAAAGTCGTGCACTGAACTCCTCGAAGTTGCACAGAGACTGGGGTTGAATCTAGGTAAGTAAACACAATCTGGGGTTTTTTGGCCTGACATTCTCTATAGCGGACGAGCTAGGAAGGTCAAAACCCACGACTCCGATATCTCCCACTCTGGTTGCAATTCTCGCCTCACTCTACTTTCTCGTGATACGGTTCGTTTGGGGTAAGACTTGACTTGAGGAGCAAAGCAACGCAGGAGAGGCGGAACTTCAAGGATTGTATCAGAGCTGAGCCCGGTGCATCACAGGAGTGGGTCTACGTACCTAGCGACGCTTCATCTTTGCTTCGAGTACTGAGAAGTCGAATCAAATTGTGAGGCCGCGGGCCTGGGCAAGGACGCGACGTGAATTAGAGTGCATCGGGGGGGATAATCTACGCGGCAAACAGAAGGGGTGCGCGCTACAGCGGCGGCGCGCATGAAGATCATAATTTGTGTGGATGAAGCATCAATGCAGATCATGGGTGAAAAAATAAATGTTGCCGGTATGTCGCGTGTAATGTCGAGGAGAAATTTCTGGCATTAGTTCACGGAGTCGACGGATCAAAAAAGACGAGAGCGGAAGAGACCAGGCGTACCATAGCATGAAATAGCATGGCAGTTCGTTAGGGGCTATTGAACGAAAAGGAAAGAAATGGGATAGCAGCATCAAGAATATTAGGTGGGGGGAGACTCACTGGGAAGAAAACACGAGGATTAGATTCGTCCAATGCATACAAGGACGATAAGCGCCGCAAAGAGGACGGCAAACGAGGGTCGAGGGCATGGGGACTCGAAAAGCCCGACATATCCTGAGCCAAACATATAAAACGCGCTGTCGCGGCGTTGCATGTCGCTGGCGGCGACGACGACGAGGCGTCGCGGTGACGTCGACGCCAGGACGCTCAGAATGAAATAAGGGACTCACTGGACTAGAGAAGGCAGAGGAAGAACGAAGGAGAGATTTGTTAGGTTTCTGGCGGTGCTGAACCATTGGCGCATGCGTGCGCGCGATCTGCTCAGTGGTGGTATCAGAGCATAGGCGGATGGTAGAGGGTTCGGCCTGTAAACGGGTCTGCCCAGATATGCGAAGATCGCCGGTTTGATGATATTCTTGTGAGCGCAATCATCGACGGGGATGAGCGTGTGCGTTCTTTCGAGCCCTGAACATGCGGTTAGACGAGAAATAAAGATAAAAACGGGCGACGTACCTGGGGAAGGAGGCAGCCAAAGCAATATCCTGAGGGCATATCAAACGTCTCGCGCTTCCAGCTCTGCCACGCTCGGTCCTGGTTGTTGCTGCTATCTTAGCCGCAATCCCTAGGAGCATGTTACCAGCTTCCAAAACCCCTGCCCCAACCACGTAAGACAGAACTTGGCTAGTTTGTCGAGCGCGAACTACTCGTTCTTCGTACTCCGTGCCACTTGCTCGGCTAATTTCTCTGCCGGAGTTTTGCCTGCGCCGTTGTTGCGGGGGAAATTGGCATTCCCGGGGATCTTGACCTTGGAGGCGGGCTGACTGGGAGATGGAGGAGCATAGAGAGGTGCCGGCGGAATGCAGAAGGCAGGGTGTCGCAAAAACCCTGTTCACCTTGCAAGGGATTGAAGCGGCTTGACGCGGATTACAAGCTGCCCACGGAGATGCTCATAATCCACTGCAAGCCGTTTCAATTCCCTTCAAGGTAGAGGGTGGCTCGCGAGGGCTTTACGCGGCTCTCCGGTTGTATATAGCATATTTTATTAATCTATACCATTTATGCGTAGAAACATGTCCTCATCAATACAATCTACGACGTAGAAAGCTTCTCGCGATGCGCCAAAGATAGGACACAACAATACGCCACGTACGAGGTGTTCAAGTGCGATGAAGACCCCACCGGCATTCTGTTCTCGTATCGGGCAGTCCGTGCGTGTCTTTGGATGCCACGAAGAGTTGCGGTATGGTCTAATCATTGCGAGATCCAGGGTAACGGAGTGAGGAAGGGAACAACGGAATACTAGGACAAGCTGGCCCATCGCGATGGGATCATCCTCGGCGGTATAGATGATTGAGTCGTATCGAGGGCAGTTGTTGAAATTCGGATTACAGCGCAAGATGTCTCTGGCGCTCCTCCAATCGACAGTTGATTGGTATTCGATGTACAGAACCTTGCAAGGCATTATCTGGGCAAGCTCAGTTGGGTTGGAAGAATCGCAATAGACTCACATACATCAATATCTTCATCCGGATGAACAGGCTGGAATTAGTCTCTTATAAACAGACGCTACAACAATTTAACTCGTACCTCGTTATGTTGTAGTCTGTCAGCTCCCGATCAATTGTGATCGGAGGTCGCCCTTGTTATATAATCCCAAATTTCTTGAGTCTCGAATTGTATCTCACGACGTGTTTTTCGCGAATTTAGAAGCAAGCTTACATTCACTAACCTGACTTGATTGACTCTTCCCGCTAGGTCTCGGCGAGAAAAGCAACCGCTCACGATGCCGAAATTTGACGAGCCGGCTGCTTACAGTGCCGACTTGCCATTCTAGCTGCAAAAAAGTTCAGATATAATAATCTGACCACTCATATGCCATTTAAATGGCATTCGGAACGATTTTGCCTCTAAGCTTTGGTTGATGGAGGCCACTGGAGGTGTTAAAAAAGTGGGGCAAATTTTAAACTCCGAAGATTATGTAACAACCCGACCCTCCATACATCAGTGGCGCGATAAACTATAGACTAGGCTGGAATGGGTGATGAAGCGCAAGGTACTCTCGAAGGCGCTGGCTGAAGTTGCGAAAGAGTGGATTATGTTGCTCAGTCCATTCCAGGTGACGTGGAGAGACACGAGAGTTGGGTGAACCCAGTTTCCAGGGTGTGGCGAGTTTCGGATTGCCAGATGGAATAAGGTCCAACTTATCACTGTCTTCCTCTTGGCTGCGACGCCATGTCTCGACCTGCATATCCAAGCGAGCCATTGTTTCTTCACTCTCGTCCAAAATAGCGATCTGCAATGCGAATTTATTATCACAGGTAAATTTGACATCATTCATGATTATACCTGATGCTCGGCATTTCTCCCGTTAGTCTTCTTGTACATAGCACTAACCTCTTGTTGAAACCCCTCTCCAGGGCGAGTGTTCATGTTTCGGCTTGTTCCTTTGAGCTTGAAGTTCCGAATGGCGTGGGAGAGGAAGTGCTGTTTCAAAAAATCCAACGACTTGCCATGTTTATCGGATATTTCCTGATACAGATTAGTGTCGGTGGGCTGAGCCAGGGTTATTCTTACCTCTGAAAATTTCTCGTACTCATGGATCATCTTCTGCAGATACTCGAGCCAGGTCCTCGTGGTGACATCAAGGCCGAGCATCACTCGAATTTTCTGCATTACACGGACTATATATTTGTGGCGGGATTCAGAGTTCAGACTCCTACCTTACATTCTATAAAAGGTCAGAGGGTCTGGCCATAAACGGAATGGCACCGGGCAAATCTTGAGCGGAATGGGTTCACATTTGGAGGGTGGGTCGAGGGAGTTGGTATGTACCTGCTTGCTCGAGATCTGGCCGGTGCGGGCCGTGTTTGGGTTGTGGGCCCTTCTGAGGTTCAGAAGGAGTGGCAATGTCCTGGCCCGGCTGTCAATAGCTAGAGTTTTTTGAAGCCTAGGGGTTATCTTGTCGAAAATTTGCGATCATTGGGTTGATCACTGGGCAACACCGAGCATGTAAACGGCGAGACAAAGTGAATTAGACTTGAATAAAGCAGTGGCAGCTGTAGCGTGGCCAACCTTCTTTGCCGAGGGTTGCGAACGTACATCGGGACTCCCGGGGAGAGCAGTCAGAGCGTTCCACCGAGGGTTTGTTGTCCTTGTTGTGATACTGGTGACAAAAACCAGATGAGTGAGTGGCAGATGGTGAGTGAACAGGCACAATTTGTGGAAGGAATTCGAAACTGGAACGCGCAGTTCAATAAGATGCGAGATCACTTATTGCTTAGGCGTCCTGCGCGTTAGGAATGAGAAGTGCAGCCAGAGAAGTCAAGGTACGCACTTGAACACTGAATGTGGACGCGCTTAGTGCCGGTATGTTGCGTGTAATGAGGTCGCGTAGACCTAGCGGTACGGTTTTATTATCATTTGGATTATCATTTGGAACAAAAACTGGATATTGAATCCATAACGCAACTGATTTGTCTCGGGTGCTGGGGGAAGGAGTCCCGACGTTATGAGAATCAACAATATCTATTCCAAGGTAAGTAGTCACTGCAATCACGTTTCGGAGTAATACACCCATCACTAGCAAAGTCATTGGTGGCCACCAGTGGCCACCAATGGCTATTGGCGGCCATTGTCAATTGATGATGGACGGTGTGTGACAATGAGGTAACTGTGACCCACCGATTAACACTGAAAATTATCGGCCCACACTGTCTCTCCGCCCACTGGAATCCACTGGCTTCCATCGTGCAATGCTGGATATTGATAGCTTTCAAAGCTTCCACAATCTTCCATATAATTTTGCTTGCAATGAACTCCAACTGTACTAATTCAACCAAGTGTTCATGTAACGTGTAACACAGACCCCTGAACTGAACACTTGGGACGTTGGTAACGATAACACTACGCAAATGAACACTTAATTTTTTTTTAAGCTGTAGAAAGCGCTAAAAATCGATTCTAAGATATGCCAAATTTTCTGAATAAAATGTCCAAAAAGTATCTAAGTACTAGTGTTCCTCCTAAAGCGGTCCCTGGTAGTGCGAGGTCGCAATTGTCCTACGCTGGCCACGACCAAGAGGTGCAGGGGGGTGCGGGTTCCTCTAGAGCATTGGACATCTCGGCATCCCCTGAACAAACCAAACCGCCATTCCCACTTACCACAAAACCCGCCGTAACCGACGAGCTGCCGGCAGCAAGAAGATCAGAAACTTGTTTTATTTGACAAAATTCTATTCGGTACCTGCAAGTGCCAAGCAATGCTGAAGCGAAATTGCAATCATTGTAATAGCCATCTCGCACTCCGTAAGGTCTCTGGTGGCGTTCGAAACAGATGAACCCTCGAGCCAAAAGTAACAGTCTAAGGGCAAACTGAACACTTAAGAAAATGAACACCTTAGGTAACGTGTGACATACATTTACTCACAGAAGATTCCACAGAGTAACACAATTTGTGCAGACTAACTAGCTCTTCCAAATCTACAGTGGGTTCCAATGAATCCTACTGCTTTTCATTTATGGTCCAGTGGTTTACGGTGACTTCATCGGTTGTGAAGGCGGACACATTCCATCGAACTGTCTTGAGAACCGCCGGAAGGCAGTGGGGAACACTGGAGTCCAGTGGGTTTCAGGTCCAAAGTTCCATTGGTATTCACTGGATGTCAGTGGGCGAAAGCTCCATGCGTGCAGCCATTGAAATCCACCGATTCCCAATGTGCCGGCAATGGATTACGGCGATCACCAACGCCGACCAATGCCGATCGGCCGTTTGCCAGCTCCGCGTGTGTTACTGAAGTTTCGCCAAAGTCGAATGTGGCGTACGTGGGCCGGATAATAACCAGCGTGGCAATCAGCGTATCGTTCTGGAACCCAGGTGTGCAGGGGACGAGGTGGGAAAGAAGGGCGAGGTTCGTTGTTAATAACGGCCGGTACTGTCCCAGGCGAACAAAAACCCCGTCAGTAGGCCAGGAAACGAGAATAGATTGAGCATGCACTTGAAATTCAAACAAGCAGCCAACCACGCTGGCAGATTCTTGAGCGCGGAGTCAAAAGAAAGAGCGAAGGAAGTTATATCCATGAAAGTCTATAGGGGGTCAGTTGAGCTGAGTCGAAGAAACTTTGCAAAAGCGCTCCTACTAGACTTGTCGCTTCGTTTAGAGGTCTAAACGGCAACACAGCCACGGTGGTCTTGTCTGACAAACCACCGTTTTGACCCTCTCATCGGAGCAGCAAACTGGTGGGCGATAACGAAAAGGAAGGGTGAGAAAATGAGAAGAGGTACATACCGGCTAGCACTTGCCTCTGCTGGGGTCAACCCACGGGTCAACGTGATACGTGCTTGTGCATGCTAATGGAGAGGTAGAGAACTTACCTGTAACCGACATGGCCGCGACCCGAAGCAGGATTGTAAGAGCAGAGTAGAGGATCTGTAGAAAGCAGATGGTCAAGGATGAAGTAGAAGCAATGCATAGAAAAGTCAACTAACTACTTGATCCGAGAAGCTGGGCCCAGGTTCTCGGACAAGACAGATAGTGTCGAGCTGACGCGCGGAATAAGTAGTCCTAGGCTATACCCGGGGCTCATGGACTTGCGAGGGAAGAAATGTACATGGCTTTTATTCCTTTCGCTTCGTGGACTCTCGGCTGACGAGTTCTGTGATGGGACGTTCTCAACCTCGTCGCGATCCACCACAAACCTGTCGGTCAAATTGGACTAGGCCGCGAGGAATGTGTCAGTGTACATTTCTTTCCTTGTACTCTTTCGCTCGCCCTCCCTTTGAGCCCTATGGCTTCCAATATCTGCCGCATCTTCCCTAGAACCCCCATGGTCATCGCCACGTCGCAACGCAAATTCAGGGCGTATTTCAGCATCACCATTAAGCCTGTGATTCATATTTCTCAGTCCTTCTATTGTACACACGAGTTTATCTTTGGAATTGTGTTTACAGACTGTTGGCCTTGCAAATACTCCCCGGAAATTGTCAATTCTCGCCAGGCCATCTAACCATTCAGTCATCAAAGACTTGCCCAAATTGAACGCGGATAGAACGACGTTGCTGCTCGCTTTCTCCGGGCTGAAGGTGGCTGCCTCTATCAAATCATTCCAATCCTCCATCTCGAAGCGGCGCTCATGTAATCCTGCGGTAGGCTGATTTTGAAATCGCACGCCCTCCAGCTGACCTTGTTGCATATGAACTTTCAACACTAGGTCGGGCGCTATGCAGCCGCATCCGCAGATCTCCGTCTCAACCGTCCCAGACTCTTTTCCGACTGAAATAGGAGACTTCAGTGTCGAGTATTCACCGCTCAAGCATTGCTTGAGGTATGCACAACCTCCCGGTTCATACTGTTGTATACAAACAACTGAACCATTCTGTTCAACGGGTGCACTATCACTCGCGAGATTTATGATAGCGGCGGAGCTGACGCCAGCTGGATTCTATCCGGTCCAGGACGTCTCACAGCGCTCGACACTTGTATTTTCAATCGCCTCACTGCGGGACAAGTCGGAGCGCTGGTCAACCGAGCCATCAACATTGCTCAAGGCTGTCAAACCATCAACCGCATTACCGCGGGACATCTCCATACGCTGGGTAAACGGGACCTCGACCGTATCGCTGCGGGAGCCCACCAGACGTTGGGTCGCCGATCCGTCAACCGGGCAATCCTCAACCCGGGACCTGGCAGTTGGCACATCCTTCGCGTTCGTGCGGGTTCCCACTGCCGTTCCGTCGACCGCATGACAGCGGGACATCTCCCCCGTGCTGGGTAAGCGGGTCCTCAACCGCATCGCCGCGGGAGACCTCCAGACACGGGGTCACAGAGTCTTCCACCGCTGCATTTGTGCAGAAAAAAAAAAAAAAAAACATTACTGTCAGTGTCCGCTCGAACATCGCAAGGACCATACGCAAAGCGAGGACGGTCCCATCGTACTCACGCACCTCTGTCTGCGATAGCGAAGAGAAGCGGTCACAGACGAACAGAGAGGAAGAAAAAACACTCACATCATCCCAGGTATAATAAACCTAACCCCGTGCGCTCTTCCCTGCGAGCTGCTGCTTTCCGAGGCCGTTTTGGTTAACATAACACGACGTGGGGACATTGTAGTTCGTCGCATTGACGCCGTCGCCGTCTTGGGAGCCGTTGGGTCCGGTTGGCGCTGTAGAATTGTAACTCGTCAACGCTAGTAAAGGTGAAAAAGAGGAAGGATGTACCCCCCAGAATGCGAGGGCAAAGGATCTGAATATAAAAAAATACGATCAGTACAGGATTTCGAAAAAAAAAAATAGAGATGTACTGTTGGAATCATTTGAGCAAGAAAAATGCCTGTCTGGGGATGCACTCGCACCCGCGCAGCACGAGGTGTGGAGGGCCTGACGCCAGCCGGTGTCATGCAGGGAAAATGTTTCCCTTGAAGTGCGAAGGCTTCCAAAAAATTGAGAGGATGAATTTATTGGGAAAAAGGGCAGAGTCAGCTGAGATGACTCACAGTGAGTCATATGAGTCATAGGGCCAAGTCAGTGTGAGTCATTAGGAGTCAGGCGGTTTTTGAGTCAAGGCGACTCACTTCCCTTGAGTTGTTCCCAAATGACTCAGAGCCAGGACTATATAAAGGGTAGAGAAAATTTTGTAGAGACTACTTAGATTCCCCTTTGTACTATCGGGTAGTCAATATTAATTTCTTACGCTTACTCATCTGTGTGCTTGAGTTGCTGAGTCTACTGAGAACTGCTGCTGATATTGTGACTAAAATACTAGTCACACCTGCTGAGACCGCTGTTGTTGTGATTTTTGCTGACTAAGCAAATTTCCTAATCCATCTGAACTACTCTGAAATCCTTGAAAAGGCAATTGTTGGAGTACATTAGAACCACTTAGGTTTCTTTCAAATAAAGTCATTTCCAAAGGATCTAAGGGAAACTAAATTTCCACCGCACATCATTGGAGCCCACCGCGAGGGGAAACTACACTCCAATATCCTATATTGCCCAACCTCGGATTTTCTGCTGCGAATCAGAACTGCAAACTGCTGAACATTGACTGATTGAAATGCCGCCGCCTGTACATGTATTCCGTGACCATGAAGAGCGCCGGAGATATGAAGCATCATTTGTGACTGAGGAGGACCGTTTGCTGTTTGAAGCAAAATTTGGTGCGCCTGCAGGCCCTTTTGAATACGAAGACTTGTACCAAGATGAGGAGCTGGACCCCCAGTTGGGGGACAGAAGGGACTATAAGCAGAAACAGAAGGTACGTATGTACCCACTTAGAAGAGGAGGGGACCCAGGAAGTGGGCCATCTTCATCCTCAGGGTCATCCCTGAGCTCGTCCTCGGCAACACCTGCCTTCTGCATGCCAGGGGCTCCTCCATATTCCATCCATACACCCCCAACGCGACCAAGGTCACACACTCAGCATGTCATGCCGGTTCAAGGATCAAAAGATGCACCAAAGACCTTTACTGGGAAGTACACAGAGGTGCAGATCTTTGTAGATCACTACGAACGACTCTTAAAGAAATGTCGAATTACAGGTGACAGTGCCAGATGCGAGCAAATTCTGGATTACTGCACTGTAGATGTACAAAACATGATTCGGACATTGGAAGGCTTTGAGTTCAGGCGATGGTCACGATTGAAGAAGGAGCTGCTGAAGTATTTTGATGCTGATCGAGTATATCAGAAGTATAAGCCAGTGGATGTAGAAAGGTATGCGGCTAAGAAGCGCCTTCAAACGTGCCATAACCTGACACAATGGCGAGGGTATTTCTTGCGGTATAACATGATTGCAGGAGGGCCATTGTCAAAAAATCATCTCAGTCGGGAGGATTATAACGCTTACTTCTTGTTGGGCATCAACTTGCCGCTGCGCCAGATTTTGGAGAACCGCATACTACATGCTACCCCAGGGCGTAGCGACGACGATCAATATACTGTGCATGAAATAAATGCTGCTGTTGAATGATATTTCCGAAGGAACAAGTACAAGTCATTAATGGTGCATGCCGCAGAACTGGGGGAGACCCGAGATGAAGATGACTCTGGGGAGGACTCTGGAAGTGCTTCAAGTGAAGATGAAAGTGATGAGGACTATGAGGAATTTCGCAAGAAAAGAAGAATGCGTCAGAAGAAGAAGAAACAGGAAAGGAAATGAAAAGGGACCACCCGGCGAGGAGCAAGTGAGCGGGAAACCCAGCGCTTCCATGGGAATGAAGAGGAAGTCACAAAGTTGGTAAGCCGGTTGAGTAGGATGAACTTGGACGACCCCGAGTATGCGCCCGTATATTATAAAGTCATGGTGATGGATCAGAGCGGGGTGGCCGAGAAGTGTGTAAAGCCACCACTATTAAGTGGAAGTGAACCAGCACGTGTTAGAATAGCAAGCCGTCCGAGCACCCCAAGAACAGAGAATTTGCTGGCTGGACCAGCAACATACCCAAACAACCTTCCAGTTGCACCTGGCAGGCAGACTTATGGTGGGAATGTGAGCGGAGGCAGCAGCGGTGCCTTGCGTTGTTTTGGGTGCGAGGAGGAAGGACATCGAATGAATGACTGTCCTAGGGTCGCCGAGTTGATCAAGCAAGGCGTGGTGTTTTACAACGAAGAGATTAGGAAGTTAGTGATGAAGAACGGGAACATGATTCGGAAAGTGTATGGAGAATCGCTTGTGAGAGCGGCAGAACGAATCGCAGGATTAAATGCACCCCGAGTGATGTTAGGAATTTTGGATGAAGGAACGGATCGTCGGCATGCAGTTCAAACATTTTATCAAGAAGAATATCAAAACAGTTGTATTGAGGAGGTGTCCGACTCTGATGAAACTACTACGTCCACCGAGGTATCATCGGCATCAGCTAGCGGGACAAACGGTCATAGATACCGTAATAAGGTATACTTGACAGCTCCTAGGCGGGTGACAACAGAACCCTTGTATGTGCAGCCTGTGGAGCGAGTCGAGCCAGGAGTGAGAAAGAATAGGAAGTTGGTATTTGATGGGGTGTACCCACCCACACCGCCACGAAGAGAGCGATTGAGGGCCGGAGAGATGCGGGATCTACAAGCAGAAGGAGGAAATAAGCATGAGCGAACAAAGGAAGAAGAAGTGGTGCCTCAGAAATCTGATGGGGAAGTCCCCCAAATAGCAATTCCACCGCCTCGTATGCCATCATCCAGTCTAACTGGAAAAGGGGCGGGGAAACCCCACACTCCACCGCCGACTCCCAATCCGGCGTTACTGGAGCCACGGATCCGACCCATCGATGCAAGGCGTGTACGATTTAGCAACGATGAAGATGTCGAAATGGCGCAAGGCAAGCTCCCTTCCAAGACAGGGAAAGGTTCTAGGCACACGGGAGATGGCGGGCCTCCGGACCGGAGCAGTACCGTGCATAAACCCGAGGACGTCGCACCCGCGAAAATAATCGGGCGGCAATCTGAACTTACAGCCACTATAGACAGGCAGGCAGTTTTGGACAGAATATTGGACACGCAAGTCCCCATGTCCTTGCGGGAGCTGATGGTGACCTCAAAAGAAATACGCACAGAAATTCAGGACTTGATCAAAGTTAAGAATGTGCACGCTGTTTTGCTAGGAAGCTCCATAAACTTCCCCTTAATTAATACAGTAAGCTGGCCGAGGACCGAAGGAATATTAATCAGGATCGACATGAAGACAAACGGTAATGATGTGTGTGCTATAATTGACACTGGATCTCAGTTGGATGTAGTGCGAGCAGACGTCGCTGCTCACAAGATTCAGCGTGCCATTGACAGGAGTCAGGTTACTAGTATGAACGATGCTAACGGGGGCCGGGGTCAGTTACAAGGTTGGATACGGGATGTGGAATTTACCTGTGGAGAGGCCGTTACCACCGCCGATCTATGGGTGTCGCAGAAAGCCCCGTTCGCGCTTTTGCTGGGACGTCCCTGGCAGCGAGGAAATTTAGTAAGCATCGATGAGCGAAGCGAAGGAACATACTTGATTTTCAAGGACCGAGAAACTCGGAAACCGCGGTACGAACTGTTGGCCGTTCCATATGATGGGCCGCCCCTGACTCAAGTAGGGAATCAATATCAGTCGTACGCGTACACGCGCGTGAGTGACTCACCAGCGGTCCCAGGGACGACTCGAATTGATTGCGACCGAGTTTCGAAGCACAAATTGAAAGGTAAAATCCTCGAGAGAGTCTCGAATATGTTTCTGACTGCAATTAATGGAAGTCCGCCCACAGTCACGGCTACCGAATCATTAGATGAAAAGAAGGTCGTGCGACTGGTCGCGAGTCATGAGGGCGGACGCACCGAGCTTACAGAGGTAGGGATATTACTACTCCAAGTTGTGCTGGGAGCGCTCATGGAATTCGGTGTGATGTTGTGGAACCGCTGCGCGCTGCAGGCACCGAAGAGTCAGTTAACCTTCATATATGAAGACGAGAGGCAGGAAGACGCACCCTTGCAGAAACTCCCACCTGTTTTCGCAACTATAATGTCTAATCCGAGCCCTATGATATCCATTGGTGACGCTGGCGGCGAGCGCGTCCTTCCCCAGCCCTTTCAGAAGGTGCAGTACCTCTCGCGACAGAACTTCAGTGATCCACCCATGCCGGTGGCGTCATTGAATGCAAGCGGGCCTATTGCCACAGTGCTGGACGGTGTTACGCGTCAGTGGCAGCGATATGCGAACCATCAGCCGCTTGACGTTGTCCCAACGTTTGCTGCGGCGCCTCAATCGGAGTACTACGGGAGCGTGGTGTTGCCCACGGGACAGGTACTACATCGCAGCTCGTCAATGAACGTCTTCCGGGTCTTCACGGACAAATCGACGGGCTTACCTTTCACCATGTCCTGCCACGAGTTCGTGTTCCACATCGCCGCACCCAACGACCCGCAGGAGACGTGGAACCTAGAGCTCTGCTATCCGTCCGATGAGACCCTGCGCCAGGCCATGGTGTCCATGACGCCGTTGAGCCCTCCTGTTGGTCCCGAAGTCGGGTTCCCCGTACATGCGACTCGAGCCGCGCCGCCCATGATTCCATTGCACGAACGCACTCAGCTTAACCAAGTAAGTTCCGGCTCAAGCTTCGTGACGACTAGCACTTACCATCGCAAGGATGCTCCGGATGGCCTTGCGCCTGCAGACGATGTTATCGCGCCCCAGAAATTTGCAGTCGATACGAAACTGCTGCGTGTCACCACTAATCCCCGTCCGCGTCCGCTTCCCAACGGCACGACAGGCAAGAAAGGGCTGAGGATGAGCCTACTGGAGGCGGCAGAGTTGCACGCCATGGAACGAGAGGCGGCATTGGCCAGGGAGGTTCGCCGTCGCGCTGAAGCAAGTCTGACCCTGGACGGGGACTTGTTTGGGTCAGAATCCGAGAGCAGCAGCATGCCCGAGCTGGAGGACATACCTGAGCAAGACACAGGAGAGTCGAGTGACGAGAGTTCACACCCGTCCTTGAACCTGGGGATATGCGGGGCATGTTTTGGGCCTCAGCACGATCTGCTGGTGGACTGCCCCATGCTCAGTGCCAACAACGGAAGCAACGACAGAGATTTGAAGGACCTGGCCGTCGAGTTAGTTGGTAAGCACCTCGAAGATGTCAGAAGGAAAAACGTACTAAGATATTCGCCTCCAGAGGAAGCTAGTCGTCGAGCCCCAGAAACCCAGAACATCCTCGACATCGCACTGGGCCCGACCATGAACGAGTGGGCATCGCATGCCCCGGGCGCAGTGTCGTTTCGACAGCTTATGGATGCAGCGCATGAGGCCAGGCAGGCGTTCCAGGATTACACGGTCGAGTTCGAGTGGCGGGAGGTAGAAGGAGAACAGGATATCGTGGCGGCCATGGAACGCGAGGCGGTGGAAGAGCTGCGTGAGCTCATGGAACAACGGGGGTATGAGGTGGAGGAGGGAGTTGGGGGAAACGCCGACAGCACCGCTTCTCGTGTGCGTCCTGACTCGCCGTTCCCACGTTTGCCGGCCCCGTCCGGCAGACGTTTCACCCACGTCGCCCATGTGGCAACCCCGGTATTCAACACGCAGCGTGGTCGCGTCGTCACACGAGACTTCTACTCAAGCTCCGCATCAGACTCCCCTCCAACTTCCTCTTCAGACGACGAGTCCATCTACGACAATGATAGTGATAACGACAGCCCATACCATCCTACCCCGATTCACCAGCAGGCACTTTCTCCTGGAAGTTGGAGCCCTCAAGTCTCGGACTGGTCAGTAGAAGCCTTCGACTTACTCCCTGGCATTCGCCCGGAGCCACGACACATAATTGATTACGCCGTTTATAGGGCTTTGGTTCGCGATTCCGAGGCCGTCAGCGAATCTTCGGATCCCTCATCGGAAACTTCTAGCGAGTTCAGCGATTATCCGTCGTCGGGCAATGAGGGAGAGGAGTTTACTGCCTACCTGGGCGGTGCCCGTGACGACTACCGGTCTCCCGCAAGCCTAGGCAGCGGCTACCGTTTATTCCACGGCAATCCGCCCCCTCCTTGCCGCGAGTTTAGCAACCAGGCCGCCGCGCAGCTATACCAAGACCTCCACTATTGGGCGTATGAGGGAATGACGCATCAACAAACCCATATCCGTTTCGAGGATGAAATGGGCGCGGAGCCGGCCAATCGGGCCTTGCGTACCCTTCATGGCCCTCTCAGCAAATTCGTTGACTACACGGCAATGGCCGCGGAAGGTGTCGTGAACCTTCAGTGCCCTTCGCCGCTCCCCTATAATCTGGCGAATTTTCCGGCGGTTCCATCGTCCCCCATCTTGGATGACGAACCAGACGCCATGTCAGCACCTTCGTCATTGGACTACAGCTTGCCTACTTCTGCTACTCGCTCCACCCTTCACGGCGATGTACTCGGTGATGCCATTGTTCTCACCGGGGGCTTGGGCGAGCCCGGCAATGAGGCGCGTTATGAACCGCCTAGCGGGGCATCGGAGAGCAGCGAGGCTGAGCAGGGTATGAGTACCACTGGATCGACTGTTCCTCGCGTCAAACGCAAGAGTCCCGATGGGGAAAGGGAAGGATTGAACCAACAGGGAATGCGTAAGAAAACAAGTAAGTACCAGGGTGATCTCCTGCGACGCACCGTTATTGAGCGAGAAGCCGTGAAAGCGACGGGGTATACAGACGACGAGGTCATTCGGATGATGGCAGGGGTGCGCTTGGCGATATTGGAAGCAGCGCGTCGCATCGAGGACATGGTCCTGCACCGTTATGGCATAGATGAAGTGCGCAGTTTTTCGTATTATTCGATCGTCTTCCGAGTTGCCGCTAATTTTCGTATCACTCGTCTTCTGCAGGGCTCTTTCCCCGCCTGCTTCCTTAAGCATCCGTTGCTGTTCAATCTCGAGGCCGCCAAATTGCAAACGTTATGGTACATCCTACAGCGCAACGGGCGTCAGCCGCTTGCGGACGTGCTTCAGGAGGTGCTCACGATTCGCCTTCGGGACGAATACGTCGTGTCGCACGTCCTCAACGCTGGCTTCTTGGACTACAACTACCCCGAGAGCAACTCACACTACTGGGAACTCCTCGAGGCACCCGATGCCAACTCCAATCATACGCGCAGCTTCCCAAATAACGCGGTATATGACTATGATTCCGATGGCTCCAGCATGCAGCTTGGCTATCCGCCCAGCAGTTACCAGAGCCCCACTCAAGACGTGCATACTGAGCACAATGGGGAGCGTTTTCCTGACAACGGCACTGGCCTTGGAAGCGACTGCGCCGCGGCTCACGCGGCCACTCGCCACGCTTACGTCCTCTGAAGTGGAGCTAAGGAGGGATCATAGCGGTATGTTCATGGTTATTCTGTTCGCTGCGGCTGCATCTATTATCTACAGGTTTCAAGGGGCAAGGAAGGCAATGGTAACGTCCGTGGATAGCAATACTCAACGCCGTCCCGTTGTCAAGATTTTGGCGGCGGGTGTAATAACATCAAAACTTCTTAGTCTATATAGTTATCTCGACTCGGCTCGAAACTGTGTACGGCGTATTATCTGTAAAATTTACTTGTATAATCAGTACTCCCGAGTAGCAACCGTGAATGAAATTGGGGATATACTGGCATGGAGCTCGGGACGCCCTGACACGAGTCAGTCTGAATTGGAATGCTATTCTTTTGTAGTTGCGCCCGAGGAAGAGGAGAACGAGAAGGGTGTATATACAGAATTGACACAAGACGAGAATCAGTTGCAGAAAGATTGGGCAGAGTTGGAGGAGGATGATGACTTTGTATTTTATCCTGTCGCTCTATTCGACGAAGTTGGTCACGAATATCAGTCTTTTACGATGTATCAACGAGTAGCAGGGGACTCGGCAGTCAAGAACCCCGACGATGTTGAGCTGAGCCTGGATGAAGCTGGACAAAGCGATCCATATGGGGGACCGGTGTTCTGGCCAGTCACAGTTGAACATGGGTTGGGAACAGACTGTTCGGTTCTTACCATGTACAAACACATCGACAAGAAGATTCGGCCAGTGTCAACAACATTTTCTCCCGATTATGAGGTGATCCGGAGCATACCGGAAGATCCATTGATTACCTTGCCGGAACTGACCACAAAACCGCCACCCTTCAATCCAACTGAGCGCTTGAGCCATGAGCGCTTAGCCATGCTGGAGATCAATAAAGACGGATTCCTGAGCGTGGAGGAAGAGAAATTGTTTGTACGGGTCATAGAATTAAATCAACGGGCCTTGGCTTTCGAAGATTCCGAGAGAGGGACATTTAAGGATGAATATTTTTCACCGTACAAAATTGCCACGGTGCCACATGTACCCTGGGAATACAAGAACATCCCCATTCCCCCTGGCATCTTGCAGAAGGTTATCGATGTGCTGAAGTTGAAGATAGAGGCAGGGGTTTATGAAATGTGTCAGTCTTCCTACCGGTCACGGTGGTTCTGTGTTTTGAAGAAGAATGGCAAGCTCAGGATTGTACATGATTTGCAGCCTTTGAACAAAGTATCCATCCGTGATGCTGGGATGCTGCCAATTGTAGATGATTTTGTGGAGGGTTTCGCAGTGCGACAATGCTATACAGTATTTGACCTATATTGGAGTTTTGATGCACGGCGCATGGAGCCAGAAAGCCGAGATATGACTGCATTCATGACCCCCTTGGGCCTACTCCGAATCACATCCATGCCTACGGGATATACCAACTCACCAGCTGAATTCCAAAAATGCATGGTATTTCTTCTACGTGATGAAATTCCGCATGTTGTGAATGTGTTCATCGATGACCTGCCAATTAAAGGCCCTGCTACTGCATACCTGGACTCACACGGAGAACCAGAGTGTCTCACTGAAAACCCAGGGATAAGGCGCTTCATCTGGGAGCATGCACTCGATGTCCACCGAATAATGCATAAAGTGGCATGCGCAGGTGCAACTTTTTCAGGGCTCAAAGTTCAATGTTGTCAACAGAAAGCTTTGATTGTTGGTCAGATCTGTTCCCCAGAGGGACGGTCCCCAGACACCAAGAAAGTTTCCACCATCCTGGATTGGCCACCCCTGACTACACCGCAGGAGGTACGGCGATTTCTCGGACTCTGCGGGACAGTTAGGATTTGGATTCAGAACTATTCTGAGATCATTTGGCCTCTTACAGAATTGTACCGGAAAAACCAGGACTTTGTTTGGGAAAAACGCCGTGAGAGTGCATTTGCCAGGATAAAGAGACTGGTTGGATCCGCTCCAGCACTTCGCCCCATAGACTACACCAGTCATAATCCCGTCATTTTGTCTGTAGACTCCAGCCGGGAAGCAGCAGGCATGATTTTGTCACAGAATGACAGTCAAAGACGTCGGTGACCAGCAAGATATGGATCAGTCCCAATGAGCGAGCGAGAATCCCGGTATTCACAGCCAAAACTAGAGTTATTTGGGCTGTATCGCGCCTTGCGACATTGGCGACTATACATAATTGGGGTTAATGCTTTGCAGGTGGAGGTGGATGCAAAATACATCCAGGGCTTATTGAATAACCCAGACCTGCAACCTGACGCAGCTGTCAACCGATGGATTCAAGGGATCCTTATGTTTCATTTCGCATTGATACATGTACCAGCAACCAAGTTCCAAGGACCAGATGCTCTTTCTCGACGAAAGCCAGCAGATAAAGAGGACATGGAAAGTGACAACGATTCCTGGTTGGACGACATAGCACTGTACATGCATCAGAGTAATGAAGTTGACATGCCAGAGGCAAGGGAATTGCCATCCTGCTTCCTGACTCGAAAGGGGCAAGAGCAATTTCTAAAAGATGTCCTGAAAATTTTAAGCACCCTAGAAGCACCAGTATTTGATAAGTCTCAGAAGCATGCACGATTCATTCAGCAGGCCACGCGATATTTGATCCATGAAGGACAGCTGCTGAGGCGGAATCAGAAGGGACCACCATTGAAAGTTGTCCGAGAACCGATCAAGTGGCTAAAGATATTAACACAAGCTCATGATGAATTGGGGCACCGAGGAGTGCAACCAGCCTGGGACATGTTGAAGGTACGATTCTATTGGCCCAAGCTGTATAATGACATTCAGCACCACGTAGCCTCATGCCACCAATGCCAAGTTAGGTGCACCAAGAAGCTAGAAATCCCGGTCACGGTTTCGACCCCAGTAGCCTTATTCCAGACTATTTATATAGACATCATGATGATGCCCGAATCCACACAAGGCTTCAAGATGATAGTAGCAGCCCGAGACGATTTATCAGGGACATGTGAAGCTCAAGCTCTGAAGACCAAGAAGGCAGAAGACCTGGCCGACTTCTTTTGGATATATATATATAGCCGATACGGTTGCCCCCAGAAGGTGGTTACTGATAACGGGTCAGAAGTGAAGGCAGGATTCAAGGTGCTGATGAAGAAAATGAATATTCCCCATGTGTGTATTTCATCATATAATAAACATGCCAATGGTGTTGTGGAGCAGGGGCACTATACCCTGAGGGAGGCCATTACCAAGTCCTGCAGTGGTAAGATAGAGTTGTGGCCAGAGAAACTTGCAGCGGCATTATTGGCTGACCGAGTGACTGTTAGCCGTGTTATCGGGTTCTCACCATATCAATTGCTGCATGGGGCCGATCCGATTTTGCCTTTTGATCTGTCAGAAGCCACCTTCATGGGGACAGGATTTCGAAAAGGAATGACCACAGCAGAATTGTTGACACTTCGAATTCGGCAGCTTTCAAAGCACCCCCGAGACATCAAGCGTGCTAGCGAAACCTTGCGGAAAGCCCGATTCAGATCAAAGCAACAATTCGAGCGGCGCTTTATAAAGAAGCTGCAGAAGGCAGAATACAAGAAAGGTGAATTGGTACTGGTACGAAATGTGGGTATTGAAATGGCGGTGAGTTCCACAAGGAAGACGGACGATCGGTATTTTGGACCTTATGAAGTGGAAAGGCGAAACCAAGGGGGAGCTTATATCTTGAAGGAGCTCGATGGAACCTTATTTCGACGGAACCCCACTGCAGCCTTCCGACTGCTTCCATATATAACCCGGAACCACGCATTTATGAAAGAAAACGAAATGGAAGACTCAGACGATGATTCCGATTCAGAAGATGACGATGAATCTTTCGAATCATCAGACAAAGATTGAGCGCCCACAAGTCCAAAAATGGGAATCATCATGGATTCAGGGCCAGGAAACGGCGGTGCAGGGATTTGCGTGAAGTCAAAAGCGGAACCTTAAATTCTGAAGGTTGTTAGTATATAAAGAGGCAGCCGGAGAGAGTCTCTGATTTTCCGCCCACTCCAGGACAACCCACTTTTTGCTTTCTGATTTCTTAGTTTTCCTTTTCTGGCTGGAATACTATTGCGATTGCCACTATGAACATCTATACCATCGATTTTGAGCAAGCTCGGGAGTCCCGCACTGTGGACTTTCACCCATGAGGATCGATCAGCGCTGAAGTATGTTAATTAAATTCTCCTTCATGACTATCATGACCATCGTAACGAAATTTCATGAATAGAGCTTGTACTCGGTGGCCCAGCAGTACGCTCGTCGTGGACTCCTCACTCTTCCAACTCCAGGACCCATTGCATTTCGGGCGCCTCCCTCCTGGTCGGACCCTGCTCTCGTTCGCGACTCGGCTGTTTTGCCATCTTCCACCGCAGCTGCTGCTCTCATCTATATTCCTGAGCAGGAACGACACCCCCTCCCCAGAGTCGCTGGATTTTAACCAGTCCTCCCGTTTCTCGAACCATTCCACTATCGACGAGCACGAGGAGTATGAGCGTAGCCTCTACCTCACTCAGGACACTCACCATGCTCCGACCACTGGCCGTGGCAACCACCTCCCAGACTATGACCGCATTCGCCTGCATCAGTCCTCACCCGAGCTGCGTCGCCGTCAGCAGCAGCCCATGGAGTATCATCCCACCCCCATCACCTATACGTACCTGAGGCCTCCTCCCATCATCAGCGACAAGGACGAGACAACCAAACGCCTGGACACCTTTGCTGAGTGGCGGCGTCGCAACGAGAACGTGGTAGCCTATAAGGCCACACACCCAAATCCCATGGTACCTGTGACCCCACCCGAGTACATCTGGCGCAGCTACGTGGAGAACATGTTCCAGCTCCATGGCCCACCTCATCACCACCTCCAAGCTGGGGACAAGATCGACTGTTACGGGTTGCTGACAGGCAAGTGGCATCTCACTCATTGGCGGGAGTGCCGCCACTGCTGGAAGGGAGCATGGGGACCTGAAGAGTGGGTCTATGTCATGTGCCAGAACAAGATTACGCATCAGGAGACGTGGCTCAAGATGGAGGCGAGATTCTTTTACCCACCATCCCTCGGCATGCAGGTTCGGAAGTCTGTGCAGAAGCTCATAGCTTTTCTGCCTCGTCGGCCCTCGACCAATCAGCAGCGTCGTGATTCTCAAAGTCTGCTTTAATGCTCCCTGCCCTCCCTCGCGATTCAATATGTACCTTGCATACGAAAGAGCCTGTATATTCGTACTACGAGTCCTCCAATTTTCTTGAAGCCCCCGCACTATGAGGACTGAGGACAGCCAATTTATTCTGTTCGCTGCGGATGTCATGCAGGGAAAATGTTTCCCTTGAAGTGCGAAGGCTTCCAAAAATTGAGAGGATGAATTTATTGGGGAAAAGGGCAGAGTCAGCTGAGATGACTCACAGTGAGTCATATGAGTCATAGGGCCAAGTCAGTGTGAGTCATTAGGAGTCAGGCGGTTTTTGAGTCAAGGCGACTCACTTCCCTTGAGTTGTTCCCAAATGACTCAGAGCCAGGACTATATAAAGGGTAGAGAAAATTTTGTAGAGACTACTTAGATTCCCCTTTGTACTATCGGGTAGTCAATATTAATTTCTTACGCTTACTCATCTGTGTGCTTGAGTTGCTGAGTCTACTGAGAACTGCTGCTGATATTGTGACTAAAATACTAGTCACACCTGCTGAGACCACTGCTGCTGCTGCTGTTGTTGTGATTTTTGCTGACTAAGCAAATTTCCTAATCCATCTGAACTACTCTGAAATCCTTGAAAAGGCAATTGTTGGAGTACATTAGAACCACTTAGGTTTCTTTCAAATAAAGTCATTTCCAAAGGATCTAAGGGAAACTAAATTTCCACCGCACACCGGCATATTCCTCCACGGGAATCCCCTGGGCGTATTGACTAAAAAATCAGAGATCATGGCGAGTATAGGATTAGCGAGGGCAAAGTATCTGAATATAAAAAAAATATGATCAGTACAGGATTTCAAGAAAAAAATAGACGTACTGTTGGAATTATCTGAGCAAGAAAAATGCCTGTCTGGGGATGCACTCGCACCCACGCAGCACGGGGTGTGGAGGGCCTGACACCAGCCAGCATATTCCTCCATGGGAATCCCCTGGGCATATTGACAAAAAATCAGAGATGGTGGTGACAGCCAAGGAGAAACGGAGGTAGCGTGTGATGCCGAAGACGATGCAGCGCTCGGTGGGCGGTTGACCGACAACGACTTCGAGAACAGCGCCCCGGGTAACGTACAGCATCGCATGAACGTCAAGAAGAGGCAAAGAGGCCGGGTGCAAACCTTGGGCCTTTATATACGGGCGTCTAACAACCATCAAAAAATGACCCTGTTTCTACAGTTTCAGATTCATCCCTAATGTTGCCGCAACTTAGACTCGAAGTCTCCAAGTTGACTTGAGTTGAGTCAAGTTGAGTCACATATTGCGACTTGAACCGACCTGGAAGTCGAAGCAAGTCGACTTCAAGTGACTTAAGTCGACTTTGAGTCGGGTCTCCTTTCCAAATATACCTGGCCATTGAGTAGGATGCGTCAGATACCTGGTTGCGCCCCAATCAGCGATCTATGGCTTTTCTGTTGTTGGTATTAGCAAGCTGACGCTTCTTGGCTGGAAGATTACTTCGAATTGTGTCTAAACGGAAATTTAAGTGAGTCTAATTGACAGCGCACCTCGTCTTCCGGCTCCGTGCAGCCCAGTCATACCCTTCATCACTGGATGTGTTGTGGGTGCTAATACATCAGAGGTCTGAATCGTAACAGGATGATGGTTCTTATGGGACCAAAATACGATGCAAATGGATTACATTTTCATGTACCTCATGAGGCAAATAAGTGTTCCACAGGTATGTATTGCATTCCGTTGCAGTGTCACCCCAATGCCAATGATGTAGATCCTTCTGGTTATGCATTGATACTCATACTGCAATCCAGTGCAAATCGGTGCAAATCTTTTGGATCCCAACTGCAGTGCACGACTTTGTTTCTTTGGCGCCAATGTCTAGACTTGGGCACGCATACAATTTGCATATGTTTGCAGTGCATTATGCGGCATGCCACATGAAAAAAGGAATCCTTAGGGATCCCCACTGTAACCGTACAATACGGTTTACCTTGACGGTTACGGTTATACGGTTGTGCCGTGCCGTACCGTAAGGCCTTCTAGGGCTCATTATGCGGTTACGAGTGGGGGCCGTAAGCAGAGCCGTATAAAACCATATGTTTACGGCTGTATACGGGCAGTATACGGCCCGTAATTCGGACGAACTTAAGGAAGTATTTCATGCCCCTTTTCTTGCTATATCTATGGTTGAGTACTCGCAGGCGGCAGCCTGGCTGTCGGAATCCAATCAGGCTCTTCTTTGAAGATGTCACAGAAACTACTAGTATTCGCTGCAATCCGGCTGACAAGGACGACAAATTTTATCGCCGTCATCACGGGGAATCCAAGAGCATGCTCAAAATGTCCAAGGCCATGCACCACTGTCTCAACGGTAGGGTCTCATTTCTTCGCACACAAATTGAACCACAAACCAAAATTCGAGGTTTGACCAGGCATCTCAAGCCACGTGCTACTAGAAAAAAATATGCATCAATTATTCGAGATCTGCGGCCCTTCGTTTGCAACTTGCTTACTGCAGCTTCAGAGGAACTCTTGATCAACTTTCAAGAGTTAAGGGGCGAATATGACCGATGTTGGATGGAATACTTTGGAGATTTACGGACTCACCGGTCATGCAAGTCAGAATGTCTTTGTTTGCAAACTGACTCCCAACTGAATCCCTCGGTTCACCAAGGTGATCGCTTTCATGATGGACAATGTCACAAATAATGATACTTTGGTCGAGGTTATTGAGAGGAAATGTGGTACTTTGATGCTCCCCGTGCTGCTGCAGATGCCAACCCTGTCGATTGGTGATATGCCAGGAAGAGATTTCCCTGCCTGTATCGGCTGGCATGCGATATTATGTCTATTACCGGTATGGTTCCAATGGTGTTGCAGGGTTTTGTGCCCGGGATGCGGCTTCGGGAATAGGGTCGGTGGCCGGTCGATTTTAGAGTAAAAGGTCGGTAGTATATGAGAGGGAGATGAGGGTACTGGTAGAGTGAAAAATGAGGAGGTCACGAGAGTAGCAATAGGTCGTAAAAATGAGCACGATGCAGATTCCGCGTGAATCTGGCGAGACGAGGGGTTTTGCACGCCGAGTGCGCACAGAAGAGGTTACATAGAATGATTGTTGACACGAGAAGACACGGGGGTTCGGCCGCTGAACCGCACTGGCTCACACGATGAGCATTGGAAGCAAGGAAGATGATTTGCTGGCCTCTCGGCACGTATTTACTGTACAATCAATTATGTAACTAGAAATAAAATCAGAAATACGGCAGAGCCGAAACTAGCGTGCGGTTGAGTTTCCACAAGCCGGCCGTCCGACCCTGCCACAATGGCTCTTGATCTCATACCGCAGCCCACCTTTCTGTCAGGATCTGCAGTTGTGGTAGGGATACCATGTCGATGGGCCGTTCCCGAATGTAAGGCCGGGACAATCCGAATATTCATGTTGGTCAAGCATCACCTCCGTCTGGAGAGGAAGAGCCCCGAAAACGCCCTCCTTGCAGCACAGAATGCGTAGTACCTAGTCAAGTCGTTTGTACAGCCGTAATGACCGTAAATGATTGTAAAATGTGCCGTACTGTACCATAAGACCCTCCCAACCCTGCTTTACGGTTAAGGTTACGTGCCGGTAGCGTCCTGTAAACGCCTGTAAAGTTTAATGCCGTAACCGTATATGGGGATCCCTACAAGGGATCCACCAGCCAAGAAATTCTGAGTAGACTGAAAACTCACCAAGATGATATAGTACCCCTCCAGAGTAGTATTGCCGCAGCTCGGCTCGGCTTCGGCTAAGCCCCAAAGCCGAGCCGAAAATTAGCCGATTCAAGCCGACCTCAGAATCCTTCAGAAACGCTTGAAAACTGTACCAGAATGATTTTTCTTTCAATGCTACAACCCAATCTATGAGCATGATCCAAAAATAAATTTCTGCTGCTAAACTGAGTGGCCACTATGTGACCACTTTTGGCGCGTCCAGTCACAGAGCATGGTTCATGACTGACCTGCAGACACATACACACTTATGTTGTAGCCCTGAAGCTATGTAGAATTGAGAATTTCTCATAGTGCTACAAAAGAATTGGCCATACTACATGACACTACATACTGGCCACCTTCACCACAAAGTGCTACTAGTACAGAATGCACAGCTTATTGGATTAGCAAACCGAAGTACGCGCCGGGCCGCGATACTGAATGGTTGAACTTTGCACTGGCGCGACTTGCCCTTGTCGCCCGTTAATTATATTGTCTCTATCTTCTCCATGTTGGTTTCTCAGTCACTTACCTGTGCTCGTACTTACTGCCGTTGATATTTATTACCATGGGCACTTAGTTATACATTTCCGTTTGTATTTAGCAGGAGTACTCGTTTGAATTTACTTTAGTTCTTCTGCGCAACATCCCCCCTCAGTTTACTGTTCAATACAGCTTTGCTACAGACCGCTACGTGACGGTACGCGATCCGGCCGTTGCTACAACAACTACAGTTTTGCTACCGGCACTACAGTGAAAATCAGGGTAGTGATGCTCACAGCTTGGCTTCAAGCCGCGAAGCCACAAAGCCCAAGCCGCGGCTTGACAAGCCAAGCCAAGCCGTATCCACGGCTTCGGGCGGGCTTGGGCTTGGGCTTGGGGTGGCCGAAGCCCAAGCCCAGGGCTCAAGCCGCGGCTTGGAGGGGGCAAGATGACGGCACAACTCCTTGACAACTCCAGTGTTAAAATGTGACAAACTCGTTGACGGACGGCATTATAGATCAGCGCAACAGTACCTGCTGTTCCGTAAGTTGGCTCTCGTGGACGACACCGGGTGTGATGACGAAGAGGATGCTGATGATGGTGGGAGGAGGGCGATGACAAAGAAAAAGGATGGGATGATCTGTTAGAAAAGGACCTTAATAATTATGACCCAGACCATAATATGGATATCTAATTGCATTTTTTGCATTGGCAGCAATAGAGCAACAATGAAAGTGTAGCAGATGGACTGAGGAAAATTACTGGCAAGCCGCGGCTTAAGCCGAAGCCAAGCCAAGCCAAGACCTCCTCGACGGCTTGGGCTTGGGCTTGAGGAAAGCGAAGCCAAAGCCCGGGGCTTCCAAGCCCAAGCCGGGGCTTCCAAGCCAAGCCAAGCCGTAAGATCACTAAATACGATACTGTATGAACTAAGAAAGTAATATTGGAATACTGTGAGAGTACGGAAGGAAAAGGAGAGAGGGAGAGAAAAAGGCCTAAAGGTCGTCATCAGAATCTTCATCTTCCAGGAGAACAGCGCCCGCAGGAGGAAGAGCAGGGTCCACGTCCTTGGACTTTGCCATCCTCGTCAGGTCCTCGACCACAAAGTATAACGCGTTCTGATTGGCGCAGAGCGTTTCAAATAATTCGTAGGACTTTGCGCACAGTGTGACAAGCGTGTGCGGATGACCATCAGCTGTCGGCACCTCTTGACGTGCGATTGTAGGCGCAAAGGATGCGAGGGAGAAGAGGATGTGGGTTCGCGGGAACTGAAGAGTGGTAGCACATGCCAAGGACTGGCACGAGAGGGACGAGAACATCCGGCCGGTGAATGGCTGATAGAGATCAGCGTAGACATAGGAGGGCGTCCCGACACTGGTGATAGCTGGGATCCAGTCGTGCATCGTGCTCTTGGTATAGATGGTAACGACTACGAATATAAAATTAGTTACAGTGGCGACAGGAATATGCGGCAAACAAACCTTTGCACAAAACCACTTCGCCCGAAGTACCAGGCTTCAAGCCCACGAAAAAATGCCCAGGCTGCAGAGGATTGATTTGGGAGATGTTTGCGAGATGCATGTTTTCATGGACCCATTGAAACTTAGCAAATGCGTGTCCATGGTGAGCTACAAATTTCTGTAAAATACATCAGTGGTTTGCGGGAGAACAGTGTATAAATATAAAACGTACCGACGCGGCGACTTTTTGGACGGTCACCTTGTTCTGTGCACGAGCAGTTGGTGGTGCACCCGATCCACCATATGACCCAGCATGGCGAACGTAGCGGTCCACACCAGTCGTCTTGGTGATGGTGTCTGAATCAGGAACGACGGCCGCCAGTCTTTGCATCAGCTTTTGGGGCAAAGATGGGCCGTCGTCCGAAGCGGGTGCCTGCGTAGAGTTGTTGCGATTGACCATGATGGTGGAAAGGCGGCCATGCTGTCGCACCGCTTTTGCTGTCAATTTAGTCTGATGCCTCATTTGCTCCGCCACGAGCATGTCGTGCTTCAGCTGGTTGGCATCTGTGAGAATGAGGACAGAGTCAGCAGGGCGGGGGAGAATCTGCAATCATCTGTTAGCTTAGAACTTGAGAATTAAGCAATGAGGTACCGAAACAGAGGTGTCAACTGTAAGCTGTTTTTTAATGTCGGTACGAAGCTGCTCAAGGGACTCGTCGGTGGAATCAGGCAGAGCGGCACTAAAACAAATACATCATCAGTAGCTCACCAACCCATTGAACCCAAGAAACCAGACTTACATCGCTTGGGACTGGTTGACCGAGTCTGCGGCAATTGCCATCTCACATGCTTCAAAGACTTCATCATCCCTCGACGACTTCGTACAGTGGTCTGTAGTTAACCGCACGATCATGTACGCTAGCCGCGTTATTACAAATCATCGGACTTTCAATTAGTTTCCCACGGCCTTTCTCTTTGCTCTCCTGTCGCGTCTTTGCTTCTACTGGCTTCCCTCACCTCTAGTCACGGCCCATGCCGCCTCGGTATCGCTGGCGCCTGTGACGAAAGCGAGGTAGCTCGAGTTTCGGCACACGAAAAGCTTAGGTTGGCGAACGATAGACTGTTGTAGTGTAAAATTCACCGAAGAGAAAATACAAACAAACTGTCTACTTATATACTGAGATCAGGTGGCGGTGTAATAGACAGACGGCGATCAACCAAAGAACCCGTTAACCCCGAATGAGTGACGATCCGTTACATCCGCCCTCCAACTCATCGCGACACGGTGAGTTAACCCATCCTAACGTCCGGCCCCTCAACCACGCCAGCGTTAGCAACAACCTCCCCCCTCCTCCTGCCCACTTCCACCATTACTCTGGACCGCCGGGCGCTGCGAGCCATTACCAAGAACGGCAGCCTTGCCTTTGTTCTGCCGGTGCGCGGCCTGAGTGCGCGCCTCGTAGTCCTTTTGCATGCGCGCCCTTTTCGCGAAAAGTTCGGCACGAACGCTGGCGGTGGACACCTCCCCGTGAATTTCGGACCGATAGGTCCTGGTCCCGAACGAGGAAGTCGGCCAGGGTCGCAATCGGGGCATCCGGGTCCCAGAATGACCAGCCCTCCGCGAAGTCGTGGTAAGCGAACTTGAAGGGGCTGAAGTCGAAGTCATTCATGACCTGGGCGAACTCGACATAACCCGGAGGGTGAGTGAGGATGTCGAGCTTTGGGTTGTTCATCTGCATGTTGTGCAGAATGAACTGGCGAACCTGATCTTCGGTTAGTGAATCCCGATGAACAGGGAAAGGTAACGCAACAGAATCCGCAGGGAGCGCAACCTCCCGCGTGTCAATCGCACGGATGTCAGCAATGACAAAGCTAGCGCGATCCTGGCGCCTAATCGCAGCGTGTGCGCCGTTAAACTCCGCATAGATCGAGGGAATTTGGACAGAAGGAATGATTACGCCGTCTCCAGAATAGAACGACTTGAAAACAGGAGTGTGATCCATGGTATAGATGCAAGCGGTAGCAGCAAGAGTGGGCTGGGTCACAGATAAAGAACGTTGGGGAAAAGAGAGGAGGAACCAGGCGAGTACCTCTTGTTCCTTTATACCCCTGTTTTCCATTTCACATCCCAGCTGTGCACCGGCAGAATACATCTCGACGTCGCTAGGAGACGTCTTGCCTGAATCAGACAATTGCCCAATTTCACTGATTCCGAGTTCCTCAAAATACGCTTCAAGTGCGGCCAGTCTCTTCATTTGATCGTACGGCATCCAGGTGCGATCTCCAGACTGCCATAATACTTCAAATAACGCCCTCGTTCGGCGTCCCGAGTGACCTACAATTCGGTCTATTGCCCATTCCTGAGTCACTGAATCGGCATTGATGTTCAGCTGATTCTCCAATCGCCCAGGAAACCTCCGATCGTCGTTAGGGATGTGAATCCTCAGCAGGGAGGCGTGAAACACGTCGTGAACTCCTCTCTGCTTCAGATTATCAGGCAAGTCGAGGCGGAAAGACAAGTTATTGAAGTCCTCAAGTATCAAATAAGGTCCAATAAACTTTGGTATAAGTTTCCTGGCGAGACCTTTTTCAAACTTGATGTTTTTGGTAGATAAGTATACCAAGTCCCCTTTTTCAAAGGGTGCCGGCTGCCGTTTCCGATTGGCGTTTCGTGTCTGTTTGGCACGAGCCGCGAGGATGGCGTCATGAGCAGCCATAATGGCAAGACGGCGCTGCATCGCAAACTTTGCGATCCCTGGGTACTCCCTTGAGCGATCAGAGTCCCAGATCATTGACCTAGGCATTAATCCCGTACTCAGGAAGAACGGAGCATACCCGGTCGTGGAAGAACAAGCAGAATTCATTGCGAATTCTATTGCAGGTAATTTCTGAACCCAGTCCTTCTGTTTGGGACCCACGCACTGACGCAACATTTGCGTGACGGTTCGGTTGGCTCGTTCGGTCGCGCCGTCAGTCTCCGGATGATATGCGCTCGACATGCGCAGTTTAGTCCCGACGAGCTCATGGAGACGTCTCCAGAAGGTACTGGTAAAAAGGACGTCGCGATCGCTGACTATGGACTTAGGCAGCCCATGATGTTTGTATATATGTTCAAACATCAATTCAGCGAGTTGGCGAGCCGTATAATTAATACGGCTAGGAATCAAATGAACCATCGCTGTCAAATGGCAGATCACCACCGTGATACAGTTGAAGATACCGTCTCGGTTCTTCGACTCAGGTAAGGGACCAACGAAGTCCACACCGATTACCTCCCAGGGTCGCTCTGGTGGCGATAGGGAATGCAACAAGCCGTAAGGCTTCTGGTTATTCGGCTTACTCCCTTTACAGATATGGCACGAAGAGCAGTAGACTTCAATATCATCCACCATGTCTTTCCACCAGACATGGTCCCGCAAATAATCCAAGGTCTTCTTTGGTCCGAGATGAGCGAGCACTGAATGGGCTTCAGCAATGACAATCTCTCGCACGTTACGCCCTCGGTATTCAAGCTTCGGGACACAAAGTAAACGATCATCGTGCTCGATAAGGTAAATGAGACCGTCTTGGACCGCAAAATTCCGGTAGGCCTTGGGATTAGCAAGAATGTCCTTGAAAAAGGAGTCATTCTCGTACTTGTTCTGCAAGAACTTGGTTAAATCAAGTCCGTCCCAACCTCCCTTTACCACTGGGATTAACGATGGATCCATTTGGTTTAACTCCGAGTCGAGTTGGTCGTTTTGGGAAGGAGAAGGATGCTCGGGTGTGGAAGAATCAGCGAGATCCACAGCGGGATCTACAGTGGTGTCGATCACGGAGTCATTTCCGTCGATCACGGAATCAAATTTTTGATCCGCTATGTCTTTCTTCTTCTCCTGACTCCCGCCCTCCTCTGCATCGTTAGACGAAGCAGACGTGGTGCCCCTTCCTTTGGCCTTTCGACTGCGGTGTTCAGCTCTCCCCTTTGGGATTTCTCTCTCCCCAGCCTGAACCGCTCGGGTTTGCGATCTCAAGACCCTGTCAGACGTGGCGCTTGCCTTTGTGGTAGCGCTCTGCGGAGCCTTTGCGGTTTCGCCCTCCGTGGCCTCTGCGGCTGCCTTTCGGGTCGCCGAACGCAACACTCGGTCGCTAGACACCGCCATCGCTTCGAGGCCTGCGAGCACGGGCATTGAAATCGAATGGATATCAAGTGCGTCATTATCAATGATGTCGTGATAGGTGTACTCGCTCCTGGAGCGCACAGTTCCCGGGGATTCGTTTGAATATATACGTGATAAGGCATCTGCCAACACATTCTCTGTCCCCGGGACATAGATGACCTCAAAATCGAATTCTGACAACTTTTCCATCCATCGCGCCTGTCGTCCTGACAGGTTCTTCTGATTCACGAGGTGAATCAGCCCCTTGTGGTCGGTCACCCATTTAAAATGAGTTCCTTGGAGAATGTCTCGATGCCTCTGCATCGCCTCCACTCCAGCCAACATTTCTATCTCGTGGACTGGATAATTCTGCTGTGCAGAATTGAGTTTGGCTGAGAAAAAGGCGGCAATCCTACCCGCCCTCCAGTCTTTTCCCTGACAGACGACACCGGCAACGCCCGTAGAACATCCGTCGGTTACCAACCAGATCTGGTCGGCGCCTTTTCTATAGTCAAGCGACTTGCGACTGTGTCCCCTCATCTTGTGAGTGATCTGCTTGATGTCCTCGAATGCGCGCTGCTGGGTGTACAGCCAGCGGAATGGAACCGAATCAGCCGTCAAATTGTGAAGCACTCCCATTGGAATCCGAACAGGACCGAGGTCATCGGCTAGATAACCAACCGAGCCCAAAAATCCACGCAACAAGTCACGATTGGTAGGTGTTTTTCAATTCAATACGGTATCAATCTTATCAGGATCCATTCTGATACCGTTATCATCGACAATGCGCCCCAATACCTTCAGTTCGGGCCGCAAGAACTGCAGTTTGTTCTCGCCTAGGTACAGTGCTTCGCGCTTTAATATGTCAATTACTAGTTTAACGTGCTTGACGTGGTCCTCCAGAGTCTCCGAATAAATGATAATATCATCTAAATATACATCCATAAACTGACCGATGTAGTCAGAGAACAAGTAGTTCATCAATGATTGGTATGTCGCTGGCGCATTGCAGTCGCCCTGCTGAAGCACTAAGCTCACCATATTCCCGTCTGGGGTAGACATCGCCGTGCGAGGAACGTGTTCGGGGATCACCCGAATTTGTTCATATGCGTCTTGGCCGTCAATCAGAGAACGGTATTTGCAGCGCGACACGCGTCGCAATATGCCATCCATATCAGGCAATGGCGACGCCATCTTACGAGTATTTTTGTTACGTGCACGTAAGTCCACCACAACGCGGAGCCTCAACGTATCTGATTTGACCTTAGGGATAAGCAGCATAGGTGCGGTATTCCCCGAATTAGTTATCTTCCAACGGCCAGCTTTCAGATAATCACGCCTCTTCTGGTCCCAGTGAGGCCTCAGTGCCTCAGGGCAGCGCGATGGCCGCCATGGCAAGATGAGATTCTCATCAATCAAAGGTATAGTATGATTGATAGCTCGCAACGGCGGTAATGGAGTTTCTGATGCTTTTCTACACACAGGCTTCGCGTAATCAACCAGCTCAGCCCTAGCCGCCTCAACAGCATCCTTTCCTATTTCCAGAGAATGCGAATGAATTCGCGCGGTAGCAACGCCTTCGAGGGGTAAGCAGTCAGCGCTCCCGACACAAACACGAGCCGGATTAAACCCAATGCTCACCTTGTGTTGAAATAGCCACGCCGTCCCGAGGATCATATCATATCCACTGATATTAGCGATGTAAAAGGTACGTGGGCCACGAATATCTTGATATGTAAACTCCACGTCAGTGGTGTGGTTAATTTTCGATCTCGACCCCTGCACGGCCAGCTGAAGCGTAATTGGCAAGGCCAATTCGCGTTTCTCCAACTTCAGCTGGTCGGCCACTGTGGTGGAGATCAAATCACCGAGGGATCCCGAATCCACAAGCGCCCGTAAAGGTTGGCCGTTAATTCGCACCACTATCACCAGTGGCTTGGCAACAACCTTTTCAGGTAAACGCGGCGTAGATGCGGCGCGAGCAATTCCACTGACTTTATCAGCAGGAACTTGAACGGCCCCGCAAAGCATAGACAGGGACACGTTGTCCTGATTCACTCCCTTTTGGGAACGCACCTTACGGATCCATCCGATCAAGCTAAACTTGGGATTTAACAGGTACTCCATACGCAAGAAAGTCCCCACTCGGCGATCTGGATAGCCTGGCACAGGTGCGGCATCAGTCATCATGAACCCGAGCTCACGCCCTCCTCGGACATCATACCAATGCTGGCGTATGAGAACTTCACGCAGATCATCCGGCACTTCAATACTCACGGCATACAGATAGTTTTGCACGCCCCCCTCGATCAAATTATCGATGGGAACCCGATGGTGAGGCAGGGGCTTTGCTTTCGGGAGATCCAGAGAACGGCGGCGTTGAGCAGCGTACCAAGCTGCAATCTCAAATTCCGGGATAGTAAGTAACCAGGCCGGTAAGATGGTCAGCTCAAAAAAGAACTCATCCCATATCAAGTAGGCCTCATCACACGTGTAAGACACATTGAATCGCGCCCGCGTGCGGCGCTCGTCTTCAGCGCTCATCTGTTCGTCTCCCGGATATGGCTGGAGATGTTCCAGCATTGCCTGCGCACCATCCGCGAGCAAGTCACCGATGGGCCAATATCCCGTGAGTCCCATCCGCTTTTCGAGCCGGGACTGAACAGACGTTGGCCGTGGCCCCAAACTAACAGGTCGATGTCCCTCTTCCATGGACATTCGGAACTCATGCTCGAGCTGGGCTAAATTGAATTCAACCTCGTTGTTTGGGCCTGGGCTCTGAAGTTCCATGTCGGGAATGCTTTCCAGGTCAGGTAAGTCCGACATTCCGTCGTCTTCGTCGCCTGAATCCGAATCCTCGGAGTCAGATACCGTTCGCAGACTAGGCATATCCGAGTCAGTCTCGGAATCCTCGTCCCTTTGCGCAGGTAACTCGCCCTCCGGATCCTCTTCAGAGGACGTAAGGTAATCCCATTCGGAAGAGGCCGTTTCCACGGCGTCTACGTCCTTGAATTTCTTGATGTACCACCCCGCCAAGTCAAACTTGGGGTTCTTCAGGTACGCCTTTGGCAGTTCACAATCCATTCGGAAGTAGTAATCTTTAACCAGATAAACGCTTGGGGAAACATCTTCCACCTCGAACCGGGTAAGATTCATGCAAGGTACGTCGCCGTACCATGTTTCGAGCAGCATTGAAGCCATGCTGCAGTAGGGATCACCAAGTTCGGAGAAATAACGCTTTCGGAGTGTCCACTCTCCAGCCTTCAGTCCAAGCACCTCTTGGCGCTCTTTGGCGTACCAGAGGCCTATGGTAAACTCGGGGTCAATCAACCGGTCCGAAGGAATTAAGGTATCCACGCCATGGGTCGAGTCCATTATGATATGCTCTGTGTCTGACACCCTGTAGATGCAGAACCTTTGTTCGGACGAGCATTCTGTCTCCCCGGGAAAGGGCTGGGACATTATCAACGCAAACTGTGCAAACTCGGCAGGTAAGTCTCCGATTTGCTTTCGTCGCGGTTGTATTTTGGGCGTCACATTTGAGGCAATGAAGCTGAAACTCACGTCTCCCTCTGATAGGTCATCGTCAGAAAATTCAATTTCGGACTCGGGTGTACCCTCGCCCTCCTCAGCTTCGAAGCCGAACGAGACAGAACCAACCGGTAAGGTCTCCAATACCTCAGTAGTCTCGAATAAGATTGCGTTAGTGGCTAATCCAGCACGGTGAGTGCTAAATCCAGGGGGCTTTCCCTTATTCTTCGAATTCATAGTTGTTAACTTGGGGCAGTTCCGTGCTATGTGGCCAGACTGCTCGCAATTCAAGCAGAGTCCACCGGCGAGCAGCTCGCTTCGCTTCTGCGGAGTTAGGCGGCGCTCCCACGGCCTCGACGAATCATTCGCAGGAGGATTGGAGGGGCGGGGGCCCCTAGGTGCGTTAAATTTATTATTACGCCCGGACTTCCCTTGGAAAACGGAAGCGGATGAGGTCCGCATTGTTTGTTCGCGTGGTATCGGGGCGAAACGCACTCTACGGCCTTTATTCGGCTGCCGCGAGTCTCTGGCTGGGCGTGACTCGCTCGTTTTGGGCCTTACGCCCGTGGCGTTCGAACCACCACCTGCCTCTGCTGCAAGCAGGATTTCCGCGGCTTCCGCGCCGGCAACGACGTCGTCCCAAGACGACTTTTCCGGGTTGAGTCTCATTCTGAGCATCTCAGCCTGTACGGTGTGCTGAAGGCTACGCCACAGCGAAACGACCTTTTCCTGGTCGTCTGGCCGTCCCACCATCTGCCAAATTTCCTCGAACTCAGCAACATGCTCGGTTACCGTTTTCTCACGCTGGTAACAGCGGCGCAATCTATCGCGCTGCTTCATACGGAAGTCAGGGGGGAAGCAATAGTTAAGCATTCCCATAAAGAAATTCTGTAGATTCCACTGATCTTCCTTAGCAGCAACCTTCCGGTTATAGAAGTCAGCCGCCGTCCCGGTAAGATGATATGCGAGCATGAAAATCTGACGATTCTCGGGTACGTTTCCCATTTTTAACCAAGTTGTTCCTTGACGAATAAATTGCATGTATTTGAACGGGTCAGGCGAACCGTCATATTTTACAGGTGGAATTGGCTTAATGGTCATCTTCGAACGCATTGATTTCGAAGAAGCTGACGACTTGTGCCGTCCAGTGGAATTGACCGCTGACCTCCCGCTATCCAAATTGCCAGAGCCCGGATTTGTCTCGGGTTCTGAGTCGGAGTCGTCTCCCGACGAGCCGGGAGGTGAGGGTGGCGTTTTTCCAGCCGTTCCGCGAATTACACGCTCCAGGAAACCCCCCGCTGGCATGCGGTCTTCCGCAATCCTGTCGGGTACTTCGCGAGTTCTTGCCCTCGCCTTTGTTCCTTTCGCCTGCATTTGACGCGCAACGCTATCTCGGACGGCCATCTCAGCCTTGCTGGACGGAGCCCCCGCTTGAGGCTCCATCGATTTTTCGAGCTGCCTAAGTGAGTTTAATTTTTCTGTTAAACTCGCTATCTCTTCTGAGATCGTCTGGCCAGACTTTCCCCTGCCTTTCTTACTCGGCACAGGGTTCTCGGCAGCTCTCGCGGTCGATTCCTCACCACCGGCAGGTTTCTTCAACACCGGTTGATTTTGAATCACCGCAACCGAGGGTTCTTCAACCTCGGTTTCCATAACTGGTAAGTACGTTTGGCTGGCTTCACCATCGACGATGGGCCCATACCCAAAGTCGAACTCGTCGCCAGAAGGTACGTCATCAAACCAGCTAAGGGGAGGAGTCGATTTTGGCTCCTCCTTAATTACACGATTAATTTCGGCGTAATTATCTAGCGCAGCACGCTGCTCTTCCAGTTCCTTCTCGGAAAATTGGTCGAGCCAGTCAATACCACCCCAATTACGGGGATCTGGTCCTTTACCCTTTGGGCGTGAAGGTCCTTCACCTCTAGAGGACACCAGGCTTGGCACGCGGTGCGAGACCACGGAATTCTTCTTGACAGGGGTGGAAGCTGCCGCCGGGGGCGACACTTTTCCCGCTGGAAATTCCGGTGAGTCGGGAATTGACTCAATCGTTACCTTGCGACGGGTCGAGGCCGGGCCTCGGCCCACGGGTGCAATCCCGGCTGCAATAACAGGCCACTCCTCAGGTGGGTTTCCAGGGGTATTTCCGCCTGAAAGTTCACCATGGGAGGGATTTGCAGGGGTTGCGATCGGTTTCTGAGACTGATCGCTGACTGAGCGCGCCTCGGCCTCTTCGGCCAAGCGGCTGTAGCGGCGCGCGAGGTTGCGCAGCTCAGCAAGGGACAATTCCCCCGTCGCACGCTGCACAGGAGACGTCGCTCCGCTTACGGAGCTCTCGCGCGAGCGAGGTTGCTCACGGTGAGTCCTGGCATTATTGCCCTTAACCTCAGTCCACTGTTCTTCACCAGAATCAGTGGCGGTCGCGTCGTCTAACAGGCCGTAGTTGACCTCGGCCGTCAGAACCGGAAGGGAGGATAATTCCTCCACGGCACTCCCCGCATCAAGCGGTTCGTGAACAGCACCAGGCTCCCCCGGAGGGAGTCGGTGAAACAGACACCACCCGGCTGTACAACAGCACGGGCGATGCTGAGCGTGGCCTGGGTGATCCCAGTTCCACGAGAGGCGTCCCAGGTGGGGACGCCGAGTTTCCCTGTCGTCCTGTCGCTACCGGGGTATTCTGCGGCGTTGCGGGGACCGGAAGGCCACCACGAGTCACCGCACGAGTTCGGTAGTGAGGCTGGGCACGAGAGGGAGCAGACATGGATATTTTCTTCGGTGGGGTAGTCGGTAGCACGTCGGCGTAGCGGTTGATCAGACCACAGAGACCAGAGCAGAGCAACGACTAGAGAACTTTGAGTCAAAAAGATGTGACGAAAGCGAGGTAGCTCGAGTTTCGGCACACGAAAAGCTTAGGTTGGCGAACGATAGACTGTTGTAGTGTAAAATTCACCGAAGAGAAAATACAAACAAACTGTCTACTTATATACTGAGATCAGGTGGCGGTGTAATAGACAGACGGCGATCAACCAAAGAACCCGTTAACCCCGAATGAGTGACGATCCGTTACAGCGCCACCCTCAAGGACAACAGACGATAGCCACAATGGAAAAACGGCCTTTATCCAGAGCAGCACGAACTTGTTATGCGCGTCCTTGACGGAGAAAGCATTCTATGTTGCATGGCTACTGGTGGCGGCAAGTCAGCGATTTTCTCTGTCCCAATTCTTATACTACTGTAGAGTTTCATTCAATTCTCCGCGGCTGTGACCTGTGACCGGTGCATCCGAACTTGAATATTCGTAAATCGGCCGTCCCGACCGTGACACCAAAAAAAAATTCGTAAATCCCCTAGAAAATGCCGGGGCACCTCAGAGATTCTCTTAGAAACGTAAGTGTAAATAAAAGAGTCGACATCTGCACAGATTTGCCAAGAAAAACACCGAGATCAATCAGATTACATAACTTCTCCTTTCTTGAGCGAATTCCGCTGCCTCTTGCTGCTGCACGCAATGACGGGTCTTCCCGACGTCCTTAAGATTCCGGATGGGCCAGAAAAGCTATCATTACCCCCCAACAATCTACCGGTGTCCAGCCTCATCGAATTTCCGCTGCCGCCGCAGCGCAAATCCACTGTCTTTGCGGATCCCACCGACTATCTCTCCGACCTCTCTCCGACCATTACCGCTTTCAATGTGACAGAAATACTGGTACCGCCTTCAGTCGTTGTCAAGGCCCTAGGCCGCGCGATTCTTCTCGACCCCGAGGTCAAGTCCATTGTGCTTGTGCATTCGCCGGCGCACCGTGGAAAAGATGATCGCTACCCGCCGTGGCTGGCTACAATTTGGTCGTCAATGGAACGTGTACGCGAGGCGAAAACACTGTGGCGTACCGCACTGGACGCTGTGCACTAAGCTATGGAATGACTTACAGACAAAGTCGACTCGTGACTACTGCCCTGGCGACGACGAGGAGGTAGAGGAAGACCTGGAATTGCACGAGGATGAGGAGATGGGGGTTGACGACTCGGAAATTCCGACTCACGAGGTTGTCCAACACGTCGTCACAAAGAAGACCGCCAAAAATCGTAAGGTCAAGGCAGCAGACGGCAGCCCCGTTGTCGGTCTTCGCTCGTCTGGGGAGGCTGAGGCTGAAGATGCGGAGATCATGGCTGATGACACGCTGGATGAGCCGACGGGCAAGCGGAAACGGCGTGCCAACACACAGTACGCGGATTTCTGGAGGCACGCGAATGACAGGGGTGAGGATCTGGATTTACCAGGGTTGAAGTAGTACCTACCTCTGTCCACTACATACTGCTGCTGCTCAACGAGCCATAGAGGAGGGGAAACGAGCGGAAGCGGTGGGAGGCGGAAGTAAAAGTCGTGGGAGACGGAAGCAAAAGTACAACCGAACCGATTTAGCCCCGATCACGTCAAAGTGGGCATTTCGTGAGAGCGCCTCGGCGTCCGAAGCAGAACGCGCCCCTACGCGCCCGTGCGCCGAAAAATCGGGTTTTTTGCGCCCTTTTGCGCCGATTTTGTGACTTTTTTGGGATATTCGGAAATCCCCTCGGTGACCCGTGACAGGTTCGAAAATTTTCTGAAATTTCGGCCCCTGTGACGCGTGACATCCGAATTGAATGAAACTCTACAGTACGCGAAATGGCTCGTAACCCGCGGCTGTATCCGGACCTTCCGACTCGTGCCTTACCGCAAGGAATCGTAGTTACGCCGACAAAGGGACTTGCAGCCAATGTTGTACGTTTCTTCTTAGTGTCTTTTGCTTAATCTCGAGCATGTTCAGGTCTTGGAACTGAATAAACTCGATATTCCTGCTTTTGCATACTGCCATGAGAGCATAACTGAGGCACGCAAGACTGGGCGCAACCTCGTGAACGAAATCCGCGAATGCAAGACCTGGAACATAGTCTGCGTTGACCCAGAGCATCTACGCGATAAAGCGTGGCGAGAAATTACTGCATATGACCTCTACCGCGCCAATGTCCTCTACGGCTGTGTCGACGAGGTGCATTTAATCAACGAGTGGGGCGCCGACTTTCGACCATTATTCAGACACGTCGGCCCCTTCTTCCGTGGCCGTCTCCCATCTTCCACCTCCATCCTCGCTCTCTCTGCAACCCTTCAGCCCGGTTCTGCGACCAAATCTGTCTGCAGGAGTCTCGGCATGTTTGGCAACGATTTCTTTCTTTTCCGCAGCTCGAATGAACGCCACAACACCCAGTTCATCATGGAGCCTTTGCAGAATGGTGTCGGAGGAAAGATATTTCCTCAGCTCCTTGATTACCTCAATTCGCGTCGCAAAGCTGTTATTCATTGCCGTACCATCGACGACGTTCTCCGTGTCTTTCTCTATCTTTGGAAATCGCTTCCCCAGGGCCCGCATCGACTTCGACGCCTCAAAATGTACCATTCTTTGCGATCCAGCGCCGACAACGAGGAGATTCTTCACTTAATAGACGAGGACCCCGAGTGTCAGGTCGTCATCGCGACGATTGCCTTCGTGAACGGGCTAAACGTCAAGTCCTTACTTGATAGTATTTCGCTCGGGTTTCCTGAGACTGTGGATCAGCTCTAGCAGGAGAAGGGCGTGCTGGACGAAATCCCGAGACCTCTGCTCGTGGAGTCGTCCTTTTCCAGCCTAGTGTTCTTGCCGCCGCGCAGAAGCAGCTTGCGGGTGGGCCGATACTTTATCTTCTCATTCACAACGTAAATTCATTCTTGTAGCTTCTTCCAATGCAGATTCCTCAGCACACAAACGCACCAAGGCACCAAAATCCAAACGGCAGCAGAAGACGAAACCTCTCGAGCACGCGAAGGCCCTGGTTCTGACGGAGAAGGTGTGTTATAACGCCGTAATCAACAGAATTTACGAAAACCCGCCACTCGACACCTCGGCCCTCGACTGCATCGCTGCGGGGAGACGTCTTCCGTGCTCGTTGTGCGCTGCCCGTAACAATATCAACCTCACCTTTTCTGCTCCAGCCCTTCCTCCCGGTGTGGAACTCCCTCTCTTTGTCCATCCACAACCTGCCGATCCCATCGCCACATTGGATAAGAAGCTGAGGTTGAAAAAGAAGAAGCGCGAGCATGCAGAATCTGTGCTGAAAGAGTTCGGGGAAATGGTCTGCCGTGCAGAACGTAAACTTGGTGCTCACCAACACCGACCAAAATCCTCCTTCTTTCCCACCTCTGTTATTTGCTCGATCCTCAACGTACTTCTCACACTCGATTTGCTGGAAAAACTGGAAGCTCTCCTCACCTCGTGCGTCTTTGCAACGGGATACTGAGTTCGCCTTTACGCACTTATTCACACTCTTTGAGCAACAATTGCATCGCAACGGGAAACGGCACGGCTGGAGAGGAACGCCAAACAGCGCGCGACACGGCAGAAGAAGAAGACCAGGTACGAGTCTGAATCAGAGGAAGGGGTGGACGAGGAGGAGAGTGGGAGGAATGACGAGTACGAGGAGTCGAGTTCCGAAGAAGAGGCGGCACGCGAACACCCACGCTCCTCCCCCATTCCCCAGTAACCCTAGGAGTTTTGCTTAAACAATACATGTTGAGACATTAATCCTGGATTAAATCCAGGATTAATTAATCCGAACATAAGCAAAAGTGAATGAAAAAAGAGACTGTGAGGGGACTCGAACCGACACCAAGACATAGAAAGACAGACACCACTACCACTGCACCATCAGAGGAATGTTAGCTACAGGTCCTAATAGCATCAGGACAGTATGAGAGATTCCAGCAACTCTGCTTGGACTTTCCTCTTGTAACTTCAGATGAGTTGAATTGACAAGATGGAGTGTAAAAACAGTGTTTAAACCAGTTGAATATTCTGAACCAATAAAGCTGGATTAATGATCAGATAAATCCTTGAAGATCAATGATTTTAAACATCCTCAGATCAAACCTGTAGCTGATCTTGGAGAAGCATTAACAGGCCTACAAAATCAGTAACCTCATTGACTACACAACAATGCTGAATCACAGATGAAAGATCAATGTTTAATCAGCCTAGGTGAATAATGGAAGATAGACTTTATTCCTCAGGTTGAAATCGATGAGGCGTTAAAAATAAAAACAAAGTTCAATAGGCAGAAGAAGATGCATGGAGGTGCCAGTGCACTCATAAGTCCGGATGTAATAACACAATCTGGGGGGTCATTCATGGTCTTCTTGGTAAAGTGGTAACACAGGTCCCATGAAGGGTAGTATGTTTTGCGGAGATCTGGGGTTCGATTCTCGCAAAGCGCATTGTTTTTATTGTTGCTTTGAACCAGGATTAATCTCTGTTTAATCCATTCATGGTCGGATTAATTCATCACTGATTTAATCCAGGATTAATGTCTCAACGTGGATTGTTTAAGCAAAAGTCCTAGGGCTTCATCATTCCCCCCTCTCCGAAGCGTGCGAGACGTGTGTTGGAGGAGGTAACCAACGAGGAACGGCCGGCGCCGCGACCAACGAAGAAGGCCGGGAGGGCTGGATTACAAAGTGCCGCTCAGGTAACACAATCATACTCGAATCCCTACCGAACTTCGCGGCGGCAAGCGGCACGAGGCTAACGAACCAGAATTGCACACTAACTTAATGTTATGTATTGTACTTGTTCAGTATAAATTGTTCGGTATTTTTGTATAGATGTACTCGCTGTATTAGATTAGATTATTTTAATCATCCTCTGGGTCCTCGCCCTCACTTTCTGTGTCAGGCTCATCACTCTCCGGCTCCTCTTCGTCTGATTCCTCAACCTCTAACTCTGGCCCACACAGCTTCTCTACCAATGCTTCGAATTCTTCCGGCTCGTACCAATCGTCTAGCAAGCGACCTGTCTCGGGGTCCACTATGACCGTCAGATCTGAACCGCTCTGGAGAGGTTCATCACTATGGTCAATGGTATCCCATTCCTCCACGCAGTCGGCAGCTGCATGGGACGCCGCAGACGCAGAGCTACGAAACGATCGAGTTGACGACGGGCTGCTGCGGTTTGACGCACTCAGGGAGCGAGACAGAGAGTGAGCGGGAGAATAGGGTTCCCGGTCTGGTACGGGAGACGGTGGGTGGGAATGATGATAGTCAGATGAAGGGGTCGGAGAGTTGGGTTTTTCCAGTTTGGGTTCAGGGGTATGGATGGCGATGAGCTGAGGGGCAGGGATGTTGCCACGAAGAACTTCCATCTCCAGGAGAAGCTCTGCGTATTGGGCGCTCTGCTGCAAATACTCGGCCAATTTGCCGTCCTCCAATCGCTGGTAGCCACGGTCAAATTGATTCACGGCCGCGTGCCCCATGCTGCGACCGGAGCGGAAGGAATGAAGTTGTTCTTCGCGAAAAAATTGCAGTACATAGCACCTTCGTCTCATCACGAAGATGGGGCGAAGTGGGGGATTTACTCCGGCACTTGAGTTCAAACACGGACTCGACATTCTCTTTGATTTGAAGAAAGTGAAGCACGTTCGGAGCGATTGTTTTGCGATAGAACTTGTGAGAACATACGTATATAAGAAAGTCCACCGTAATTTCCTGTGGACCCGGTGGACTTGGTGGACTCCGTGGACTTGGTGGACTTTTTTCGTGGACGCCTCACATAAGCCATTGGCCGTGTTTGTTCGTATACCAAATACGTCCAATCTCTGTCCCGACCACAACAGTAGTACGTAGTGATCTCTCTGTGAGTCCCCGCTTAGTCCTAAAAGTCTTGAAGGATGAAATAGTTAATTCATCCCTCAAGCGAGATGCGAGCCTGACGAAGGCCATTGCCTTGTCCATTCCAACGGCCTCTTTCAGCCCAGGCACCGTCTGAGAAACTGGTAGACTTCCTCGATTGAAGCCATCACACACAGCACGCGTTGGAGGTATTCGACAGCGGGGTGAGGCATGCTGAGGGCAAAAAGTCCAGAGGGCGACACGACACGTCTTGATGACGCTTGAACAGACAAATGTCATTTCCATTTTGAGCGGTACACGGCGCTTATCTAAATTGTCCACCGTGTCCACCGTGTCCACAAAGTCTACGGCTTTTGGTGTACTTCCGCAGTCAGGGATTTTCTGGAACTTGTCATCGAAATCCCCACCACGCTGTCCAGAAATTTGCGTAAGCCACCGATTGTTCCACTCCTGCATGAGGTCGCCCTCGACAAATTTCCCAATTTCTGCGCAAAGATTGAGAAGCCAGTTGTTGAGTAGCGCCTCTTTTAATTCAGGGGAGCATTCAAACTCGAGGAGAGCGTACAGATCGAGCATGTACTTCATGTAGTTTTGGTTTGAAGAACCTGCGAATGTGAATGCTAACATCAGTTTTATTCAGAACAATAAAATATGAATTTATACCTTCAAAATTTCGAAAACTCGGCCAACGTCGCCCTCTGGGATAGCATAATTCAGCTCTATCCACCATCCAAATTCCATCAAAAAAAGGATCGCATTGCTGAGAACACGATCGCCGTCAAATCCCGGCGGTTCCTTGTGAATCTTGGGACCATCTTCCTCGGGCGTGGTGGGAATTTCTGTCGATGGCTCTTCAACGGCACGGCGATTTTCCGTGGGCTTGTCATCATCCAGACCGGGCATATCGGCGTCGATGTCGTTCGCAGCTGCAGACGCTTCGGGTCCAGTCGGCGGAGCCCATGCGGAGCCCTGGGGAAATTTTGAGCGGGGGAAGTGCACCGTCCTGTTCAGCCTTGTCCAGCGACTGCTCATATGTTGTTTGGCTCGCATAGCGTTCCCGGAGGATACTTGCTTGCACTAACAGATCGTCGAAGGTGGGCAAACAATCGTTGTCTGCCAGTTCATCGAAATGACTCAATAAATCTGAGTCGCATCCGAGCACAAGGCTGTCTGAGAGTCAGATCTATGTCGCCGTTTCATTAACGATAAAAATACATACCGCCAGCAATCCAATACGCGTGCTTCCCAGATCATTGTCATGCTTTGACTGGTCGGATAAAAATCGCACTTCTTGAGGTTTGTGGGACGCTTCATGTTGGCAGCATTAGAACTGCGGGAGAGGGATGATGGATCAGGGGATGCTGCTGGCCCGTAATGATTTGACACTGCCGAATTCAGCTGTGTAGATTTGGTATGCCACGTCTCGGGTGTGCTGATGGCGTTGCGGTAGGATGTGTAGATATCCTTGGTCGTAACCTGGATCATCTTCTGACGCATCAATGTTCCATGGCCTCCATCCGCGCGATTCCAAGACAGAAGATCATCGCATTTCTCGGGCTCGATTCCCATCTGCTCGTCAGAGTCGCGAAAGCCTGCCTGGTAGCCCTTGTTCTCCATTTGCTGTTCGGCGTTGGTATTGAGTGGTTGGAGGCGTTTCTTTCGCGGCTCGAGGCGATGCTTCGCAAGGACGGTACGGAAGCGAGTGGAGACTTGTGATGAAAGGGGGGTTAAGACGAGGGGAATAGTCGACGAGCACGCGAACGAAATGAAGGTCGGTGACATTGTCCGTATGCTCCCAGTCGATGCTGTCGTACAGACTCTCCACTGTCATCGTCTGTCGCTCTTGTTTAAGAACGCGTGTGATGTGATCCGAAGCCCGGAAGGCACCTGGCTTGCAGTCATCGAGACGAACCGCCGTGCACGCCGTTCCATGCTTCAGCTCGTTCTCCTTGCCCAAACCATGCTCATAAACTCGTTCATACCGTTGAACATTATCCGAAATCTTCGCCCATTCAGTCTCGCCCCGCGCCGTAGCATCCCGAAGCGCTTCTTTGAGTGCATTGTGACTCGCATCGGTCAGTGTAGTGAGTGCGTTGCGAGCGGTGCTGTCGCTGACACTGTATCCAAAGCGGCAGAGCACACGCTTCACGTCGACGTGAGCCTGACAGGCAAAAAGCCAGAGACCGAGTGGCAGTCCCAGGGCTCCGCTAGCGTAATGATTTCGACTAGTGATAAAGGAACTAATTGCGCCCACTTGAATCTGCAATTAAAAACGGTTTCAGGCCAAGAAAAGTATTGAAAAATGAAGCACTTACGATGGAATGAGGCCGAGTCTTCTTCACAATGACTGCACCCTTCTTACGCGACGCCGAGCAGCACTCTGTTATATACCAAAGGAATGGATCTTCCTGCTGGTAGAGTTCGGCAAGCTCTTCAATCGAGAACTTTACGTCCTCCCAATCCACAAGGTCGGCATTTTCCGAACGGCCGTTGCTTGTTGCTCGCAAATGACGGCGGCTTCGCGGATCTGTGCGTTTTTTGTGTGCCAGCTTACCGACTCGCTGGTAGATGTGATCGCCGACGACTCGCGTTGCCCAGGCAGCCAAGCAGGGGCGGGCATAACGAATTTCTTTGGGTTTATTGAATGGTGTTCCAGTTCTTCGGCCGATTCTTGTGCACTCAGCTTCAAAAAAATCCGCCTGTAGTCTGATGGTTTTTTCTCTTCTTTACACTTGCAGCCACACCTCCATCTGAAGATCGAAAAATTAGGTGGGATTGTATATGGCCACAAAAATGTTCTCTAGAAATTGCGCCTGCTGCAGCCTTAATACCATCGGGCAGGAGCAACACAGGAGCCCGTTGCGAGGTACAAGGGGCATCTGTCAACTTCTGAAACGCAGATCGCGGATGGATCATCTTGATGACAACGTTCCAGCGACTCAGTGAGTCCCGCGGTTCAACCCACTTTGATTACTTTCATAAGTTGACGCCAGGGCCGGAGGTCTGTTTGAGAAATCTGCCCAAGATATTGAAGGGAAACTTTAGAGCATACACAGAATCTTAATTTTGATGCTACCTGTTTCTGTGTGATCGATCGAACTTAGCCGCCCGATCGATCGAGTGGACAATTCCGTTAGGCGCCACCGAGTTTCCCCGACAGCTTCATCCAATGGGCACCCCTGGAAGAAATTTTCGCACTTACCACTGTGCTGTTACAAGTGTGCTAGCCCAAACTGCTCCTCCCTACCTATCATACAAGCTAATGAGTTTTGCGGCAGATATGAAGTCTTTCTTGGGTCGGTTCGTTCTGAAGTCCCTGGTGATCATGGCAATTGATTTACCGTTGTTTGTAAAGCGGTACCCAGGGTCTACTCACCGCCACAATTCTTTTTCACCTTGGCTCCGTCTGGCTCGCTCAGAGTCAATTGGCCAAGAAATTCACACAAAATTCTTACATAACTGAAGCACCGGTTCTTTTGGAACCATTCATCACTAATTACGGGCGTTGGTATGGGTGGGAGATGCAAAGAACTGAGAGAACTGCCGCAAGGAACTTTGCTGAGCCTCTGACAACCGCAAGAGCTACTGATAGCCGAAAATGTCAAGAAGTCTGTGGCTGTGATGACCCTCGTGTTCCGATCATTTCCGCAAACTTGCCGGTCGAATATCTGTACTAGCGGCCATGATTTTTCTGTAGATCAGATAACTGACTCGAAAGCACCAACATCATGTTGTGTTGCTATTTTTCCATTGTTGTGGCCCCAATGAATTTACTGGCAGAACCGCGCGACCCTCAATCATTGCATCCGAATTCGTGGCCCCTGTTTTGAGCGGAATCAGTTTCATTTCAAATTGCTCATACTCCAGCAACTGCAGCATTCTAGTTTGAACCGTAACATTCCCAATGTTAACATTGGAATGTGAACGGTTTGAACGGTTTTGGTTTGAACCATGGTCATATATCTCAGTCTGATCAATGGAAGTGGTTCGAACCTAAAAACCGTTCGAACCAAAAACAAACTGTTCGAACCAAAAAAAAAACGTGAAAGTATGGGATATGGAAAGTCCGGCGTTAGGTCCGGCATCAAAGACGGCGGCAAGTCCGGCGGCAGGGCGGAATTCTAATTCCCATCAAACTACCAACAGGTTGTCAACTCGCTTGTCCGTCACATCCTCTTTCCTTCCTCCTTCTCGTCCGCTTGCCTCCGTCCTCCCTCATGTCCGCCCACCACCACCATGTCCCATCGCTCGACCGCAAAAATTCTTGCCCCAAATGTCTGTGGTACCTTATTATCAAGTTCGCGGTTGGCGGTCAGAGCGCCGACCACTTTTATATTCAGGTGAGTACAACACCCGTCCCGCCAGCTAAAATATAACTTAAATTTGCTCGCCTAGTGCATTGGATGCAAGTACATCTATGCGTTCCCTCGGCAAGGCACACCACCAACCATGGCACACATTCCCCCCACCGCCAAGTTACGTTCCACCAAGTTTAGCCCGCCCACCTAGCAAGTTGTCATCCCAGCCTTCTTCACACTCCACAACCCCGTCCTCCTCCCAGTCCAGTCGCCTCGCTCAGCTCTTTGGGAAGCGGAAGAGTAGCGACAGTGATCTCCTCTGCGGCGCCACTAGTGAAGCATGCGGCCGCAAACCATCGCCCTCGTGCGCTTACTCGCGCTGCAAGACACACTGCATTGTGGAGAAGACTGGGTGTCTCGCTGTTGGACATCAACCAGAACGCCTGACGGCTCGCCAACGCCAAAAGTACCGTGGGTCCAACCCAGTGGCAGCGCCATGTACCTCAACCCCGCCACCACCCTCTTTGCGCCTTCCCTCCCTCTCTCCCCGCACCAAGCGCGCCCTCTGCACCGCCATTCGCCCCTACGAAGTCCCTACAATTCCCCTCCAGCGAGACCCTGTGGCCAATTTTTACAGAACGATGCACACCATGAACAAATGGATGACCTTGTGCAGGATGAGGAGCTGCGACAACTGTTGGGGTCGCCGGCGCTATCGACGTCCGCTATGACCGACGAGGAACGCGACGAGGCCAATCTGGCACTCGGGATTGCTCTGTCAAAACGGAGTCATGGAGAGGTCGCCTCGGCGCTGGCGACGTTGTCGTCATCACTGGTGTCCTCGTCCTCGATGCCAGCAACATCCTCGTCAATGCCAATGTCTTCGTCCTCGGCACTGGGATGTGCGTCCCTGTCAGCCACCTCAACCCTCGCATCCTCTCGCTCGACCACCTTGACCCTGCTCCAGCTCAAGCCCGTATATCCACCAGGCACAACGCCCGCTGCCACTCAGTCAACACGCCACCCAAGGATGACGACGCAGATGTCCGCCACCTGGATGCGCGAGTACCGGGACAACACTGCCGCAGATGCAGCCGCCATCAGGCTTATGCAGTATAAGACCGCAGTCGATCTACGGCAGGGCCGGAAGCTGACATTGGTCTTTTGGGGCCTCGTACGTGCTTCCGTCGTTCATTTGTGTTAATGTACTAACTTGTGTATTTATTCCAGAGCACGGCCCGTGCCATCGTCCTCTGCATCGACTTGCATGCCTCGCCCCAGTGGCCCCACTGGGCGCTTGTGGATTCGCCGCAACTCCTCGTTCGATTGGGACTCGAGAGCAAGATTGTCGAACAATATGACGAGCGGATGAAGCTATGGGTCGAGGTCGAGATCGACTTCCGGCACAAACTCACGGTGGACAGTCGCCTCTTCCTCCGGATACCTGGCGCTCTCTGCCCCGACTTCGACGCTGTGTATTCCTCTGTAACTGCACAGCCCACCCATATCCGGAATAACCTCCCTCGCGACCGCCGCTCAGTCCGCACGAAGGCAAACGTTCCCGAGCTGGACAAGCTCATCGAGATCAGTTCATCGGATGAGGAGGGCCCGAAGAAGAAGCGCAAACTCTTGCACAAGCTCTCAGCTGTCAAAGAGTCGGACGAGGAGGTTGAGGTTGTTGGGGACACGATGGTTGACGACGATCAAGAATTTCCGGCATCGGTGCCCTTCCCTAGCCCCAAACAGCGCCCCGTGTTATCTATTTCTATTCCTACCACAGCTTCCTCCTCCGTTTCAACTTCCTCTTCATCAACTCCCTCATTGACGTCCTCGGTGCTGTCTACTCCCTCATCGACATTCTCAACGCCTTCTCCGGTGACGTCCGCAACCTCGGAGACGTCAAGCATTCCAGCACCCGTTCTTGACCTCAGCGAGAATTTTCCCACCGGTTTCTATGTCAACGAGGTGGTCGCTGGCTTCCGCTCGATGCGTAGCGCCGCCCTCAAGACCCTTCCGATCGCTGAACGTTTCCAGCACATCTTTCGGCGACCGTACAAGAAGCAAACATACTCAGATGCTCTCTTACACTGGGACCTCGCATCTGAAGCTGAGCACCAGCAGGGACTCAATGCTGGAAGAAGCCCCCTGGGCCTGTGGACGAACTGGGCGCGTGGCATCCCTCTCAAAGGTGCGAACGCTCGGAAGCGTTTGTAGGCACGGACTTTATTCAATCCAGCGTGTACTTGAAGACCAGTAATATACTCTATTTTCTTACTACCTAGCTTTGTATAGTCATTCTCGTTGCCTGTATAATCACTCGATATAAATGCAATGAATGTTATATTGCCAAGCGTGGTGCTATTGAGATGTTGAGATAGAAAGATAGTGCAACAAGCAAGGGGGAGCAGCAAAGCAGTCAAGCGGGAGGGGGGGGCATGTCGAGGACGGTGGCCGTCGCGTTCCAGCTGAGCGATGGTCGCAATGTTGCGGAGACAGATCATCTCGTCAAGGAAAAAATTGTACTTCACCGGGAGCATCTCCCGAACGATGGCGTGATAGCCTCCGAGCCAGACATTGACTTGCTCTGTGATAGACGTGTTGAAGAACCACGTCTTGCTGTCCTCGTTTAGCAGCTCCGGGTAGTCGTAGCAGTTGCAATATTTTTGACAAAACTCATGCGAGACCTTGTGCTTATTGAGGAAGTGCCAGACGTCGACGCACATGCCGACATCGTCCCACCACGGGTCGCGCGGTTCTTTCATGACTTGCTGTTTGGCGTCGCAGTTGGTGTCATAGATAAAGTGGTCCGGCTTGTGTGCACCGGGCACGGAGAACGTGTTCTTGACGAAGTGCTTGTTTAAAAGTATCAGGCGCACAAACAAAAAAGAGTGAAAGGAAGAACATACAATAACGTTGGAAACGGCCTCGGCGCCGAAGAAGGTAGCACGAGCGAAAATAACCCCACACGGCCGCACAAAGATTGCGATGAACTAAACAAATGGTGGGGTGAATATCGAGAGACAGTTGATGATTTGATTCTCAGATCAAATGTACATGACTGTAGGCATCCTCTGGCTGGAACGGACCTCTCAAAACCTCTCAAAGCCGGTGCTCGGATAAGACCAGAAGTGAAAGGCTGTTTAAGGAAGGATGGAAGTTGCAGAGCTCGCTTTCCACGCGATATTGTCATGAAGACTGAAGTAGACCCGACAGATGGATCAATTAGGATGAAAAAGCATGAAGCTATGATCAACACAGTTACGCCCGTGGTAACTTATACACTTGGATGCAATACTGATGTTACAAGCCTTCTCTCTGGCACGTCAATAAAGGCTGTGGTTGCCTATATTTCAGAGTACGCATCCTTGAAAATGTACCATATGTTAGATACAGTGAAAGATGTTCTGAACAAGAACACGGTGAATGTGGGGAGCAGTGCGAAAGGAAAGGCTAACTCAAAGACTCTTATCACCCAGATGGTGAACTCTTTGACGTCCAAGCTCCAAATTGGTAGTCCTATGGCATCCTTATATTTACTGGAAAATCCGGATCACTACACCAACTTGAAATTCAAAGTATTCTGGTGGAAAGGTTATGTGGCCGAGGTTGCCAAGTGCTGGTCCACAACACTGTCTGAAAGCGATCACAAAGTTGGAGAGTCTCTAGAAGCCCCTGTTGAAACCCAGGAGGATCAAACTGAAATCAATGAGACTGACCGCGTTGTATTACAGCGAGCAGATGGGGAATATGTTGGGACCACAAATGTCGATGATTATATCTACCGGCCTGCTGCGTTTGAAACTACATCTTTGTATGAGTTCTTCCAGATGACTACTCGAAAGACACGAACCAAGAAACAAAAGACTGGGTTTCTACAAAGTTTAACAGACCAACCAAGTGTGGATGACCAGGTTCTTCTTGAGTCTATTAATGAGTCATCCCCGGACGACGATGAATGGCTCGAAAATGACCTTGATGACGAAGACATTCGAGACGAAGACGAAGTAGTTGGCGACCGAGCGGATGCGATTTCAATGCATCCCTTCCAACCTGGACACAAATTGTACAAAACCCACTTTATTCGATGCGACCGGAGGGATTTGGATCAGGTTGTTCCTAATTTCGTTGGTGGTGGACTCCCGCGAATGGATCAAGGGGACCGAGAATACTACTGCATGACAATGCTGACACTCTTCAAACCATGGCGCTCTGGGAAGGACTTAAAGAATGATGTTGACAGTTGGGATTAAACCTTTTGTGAGCACAAATTCTCTTCAAAAGCCCAAGAGAAGATGAAACACTTCAATGCTCGATATGAATGCAATGATGCCCGTGATGATTTCTCGTCACAGGACAGGCAGAAACGTCGGACACTTCCCTTATTTTCGAGGTACACAGATGGAAAATTTGGGGATGAACTGGAGCACAAGGATTACGACTATGAAGAAGATGAGGAAACAGTGCCAGCCGGACATGAGGTAAAGGGCCCCAAATGGACTGCCATAGAAGAGAAAATGAAGGAAGTCGAAGCTGTAATGGTGAAATCTGGTTGGACAAAACGTATAGCGCTGTCTGAAATCAATCCAAGTTGGTTCATTCCCGATAGCAAACTGACCGGCTCCCAGTGCAAGCAAAGGATAACACTGGAGCGAGAGGCACTACTAGATAAAAAATTCAAGCGAGCACCAAATTCTGTGAAGCAGAGGCGAGCAGTCAAAGAACAGGAATCCACAGATAAAGTTTGCCTTTTAGATTCATTCTATTTCACAAAATATTTCAAGTCCAAAGAGAAAAAAGCCATGAGACTTGCAGAAACAGTCAAGACCGATTTTAAATCGAATCAAGAACGGGAGCGAGCGTTCAGATTGGTTGCAAATCATGCTATAGCTGAAGACCCCGAACCGCTCAGAATGTACTTGGGTGGGGTTGGAGGAACGGGAAAATCTCAAGTGATTAAAGCGCTGATCAAGTTTTTCGAAGACCGAGGAGAATCTCATCGGTTTTTGGTTCTTGCACCTACAGGAACACCAGCAGCTCTGTTAAATGGTAGTACATATCATGCAGTTCTCGGAATTGTGGATAGGGATTCTGGTGAACGAAGTGAAAGTACCAGTCTGAAAAAGGTTAGAGATCGGCTAAGAGGAGTTGAGTACATCTTTTTAGATGAAGTCTCCATGCTTTCGTGCAACCATATGTACAAGATCAGTGCAAAGCTGGCAAAAGCCCTGAACATACACGACGAGGCCTTCGGGGGCATGAAAATGATCTTTGCAGGGGACTTTGCTCAACTTCCTCCAGTTGCGAGTGCTTCGCTATTCAGTCCAGATCCAGACGTAGCGCCTGTACTATCTCTGGGGATGTCTGTCCATGAGCAAGAAAATGCTATCGGCAAACTGATTTGGAAGCAAATCAATACAGTGGTTATATTGAAGAGAAATATGAGACAGACTGCTCAAACTCCAGAGGATATCCGGTTTCGAACTGCACTAGCAAACATGAGATACGGAGCATGCACTCCAGCGGATGTGGAATTTTTAAGGAGCCGGCAAATTAGCCGCCGAGTGAACCACCCCAATTTTGATGAACCACGATTCAGAAATGCATCGTTAATTACTGCTTGGAACTCCCACAAGGATAAAGTGAACGAACTGGAATGTGTGAAGTTTGCTGAGGAAACCGGCCAGGAACTGACACATTTTTATGCTGAGGATGTTCTAGAAGTCAACACCGGCTCACACGACAGGAGGTCGCGCGCCAACCGGAACAAGGAAGTTGTTCCACCGAGGAGAGCTTTGACAACCAAACAAAAATCTGAGCTGTGGAATGCGCCTCCGTGCACAAGTGATCACATTCCGGGTAAACTGAGTCTGTGTGTTGAACTTCCCATAATGATTCGAAATAACAATGTAACTGAGCTTTGCATAACAAAGGGTTAGGAGGCTATCGTGGTTGGATGGCAAGAGGCTCACGGATCTTCAGGCCAGATAATTCTGGACACATTATTTGTGAGGCTTGTACAACCCCCGAGAACAATATCCATCCCGGGTTTACCAGATAATGTGGTGCCTCTTTCGCGGGCAACTCACAAAATTTGGGCCTCATTGCCGAGTGATATGATTGTAAATATTTCTCGAGAGCAAGTTTCAATCCTCCCGAATTTTGCCATGACCGATTATTCATCCCAAGGGAAGACTCGGGATCTGAATGTCTATGACTTGACCAACTGCAAATCTCATTTTTCATATTATACTGCCCTCTCTCGAAGTTCCACGGCAGATGGCACAGTTATCTTACAAGGTTTTGAACCTCGTTTGATAACAAGTGGAATTTCAGGCTGGTTGAGACAGGAATTTCGGGAGCTTGAAATGTTGAATGAAATCACTGCTCTGTGGTACAACGGGATCTTACCCAGAGAGGTCTCTGGTGATGACAGAATCGACTTGTTGCGCTCATATCAAACTTACAAGGGGAATAATTACGATCCAGTTGGCATCCATGATGCCGTCAAGTGGCGCCAAGGTGATCCACCTCGCATTAAGCCAGTGATTAAACGGTCTCGATGGCAGCTGGTTGGAAGCGATAATCTCAAGACCAAGAGCAAAGAAACAACTCCCACAAACTCAAAGAATAGGAAGAGGAAGGCAAAGTCAGATAACTCTACTGCCAAACATGCCAGAAAAGCCAGAAAAACATTGGAAATTGCGCCAATTGCAACCAGATGGGATAGAATTAATTACAGTTGCGCTTACGATGCTTTATTTGGACCCTTATATGATGTCTGGCAAGCTCATGGAGCAAAGTGGTCCGACTGCTTCACCAGATCTACTGTGTATCTTAAGCAACTTGCAGGTGGCTTTGAGGACTTCAAAAACAAGGCAGATTCACTGGAAGGTGCTCGGAATAAAGTCCGACAACTTCTGCATTCTTTCCAACCCTTGGACTTCCCAAATGGTGCCTCCCTTACTGCGCTAGATTCACTTGCAAATCAGGTCATCGGGGTAAAGAATTGGGGCCACAGGACCACCAAATGTATCAAGTGCAATTATGAACATGCTCAGGTGCCTTGGTTTTCATCCACTCAAGTAGTCACAAACATACAGGCTTTGAAAGCTAAATACAAGGATAATTATTGCTTAACAAACTGGTTAGCTCATCAACGCGTACAAAGTTCTCACCTATCATGCCCACGGTGTAGGGTAAAGATGTTGGAAACCTTGAAATTGGACACAATGCCCGACCTACTTTATTTTTCCATCGAAGACCCTGACATAATTGTGGACCCAGCCATTCATTAACTGTCGGCGAAAATCGAGACCGGTTTGCATTGAGAGGTGTCATCTACCATGGTGAGAATCATTATACATCTCGCATTGTGAAAGAAACTGGCACGATCTGGTACCATGACGGGATGCAGACAGGCCAGAAATGCGAGTATGATGGTATTCTGCATGCGCTACCACCGAAAGCAATAAATACTTGTGTCGATGGGGACGCCACCCGAGGTGTTGCAGGGGTTTTATATAGCAAGGCAGACTGAGAATTCATTGAATTAAAAAGCACAACAGCGAAAAAAGTACGAGTCCTGCCGTGCAGAGCAGCGGCCCTATCCCCCAAGTTGTTATAGTGTCTGTTTATAAGAGACTACTCGTACAGTGCGAGCCACTCCACAATAGTATTTGGCGGTCGGGATTTAGGTGCATCCACAGGACGGGTGGACATAGTGATGCTCAAGTCCGGTTCGAACCTGAACTGGACCGAACCGAACGCCAGGTTCAGGTTCAGGTTTAGGGAATCCCTGAACGTGAACGCGAAGTTCGATGGGAGGTTTGCTCATATTTTCAATTGTCTGAACACGTTCGAACGCGTTCGAACGCCGAACTTATTTACTCTTTCCCTCTATAGAAATTCAGGTTTGGCGTGTGATCTCATCAATTCATTAAGTCCACCATTAGGGTGTTTCACGACGAGTTTTCTGAGTCTTTTTTGAGATCTTTTTTCGAAGCTTTTTTTGATCATCATGAAAAAAGGATCGCAAAAAAAACACACCTTTTTTTGAACCCGCGCATAAAAGGCGTCCACCCCTTTTATGTCACAGGCCTCCTTTTTTTCAAGCCTTTTTTCAAGTCTTTTTTCTTGCGTGCACGTAGCATTAGCTTACTAATACAATTCAGGATTTGTTCCACATACTCCGACCTTCTCCTAACCTCCTCGCACCAAACCTGCTTGCACTATGGGCCGTAAGGCTAAAGACCCCGTCCAGAAGGAGAAGACGCTGCCACCTGTCAGTCGCCCTGCCGGCAGATCTAAAAAGAGAACGAACTCCGAGGACATCGTCGAAGTCGCAGACAGCGACAGCGGTGGGAAGGAAAGCACCAAAGACCGCAGCAACATCATCTCATGGGCCGAAAATCCAGCGTGGCTCGGCAGGGCTATCGAGCACCTCACCACTGACTCCTCTTTCCGCCTCAAACTCTTCAGCGACTCTACGGAGGATGCGAATAAGGAAGACCGCCAGAAAAAGCAAGCGAAGGAAAGCAAGATCAATATGTACGGCACTTTGGCGGATGTAGTCTTCAAGGACGAGGCCGTTGTTTCCGAGGAGGTTCGGGAGGACTACGCCCAGGACTCTAGTCGTTACGCAAAGTCCCTTCAGCAGCAGTTTGCACGGTGCGTTAGCTACGCAACACCATTTATCCTGACGTATTAATTGTTTGCAGCTTGAAGAAGACGTATACCGTACATGTCAAGACCCTATACCAAACGGGTGGAGGTCTCAAGCCTGCGGACCAACAGAGCAATCTCATCGGTGAGATTTCCGCGTCAATAAAGATCCCACTAACGGCAAGAGCAGAGAAGATTCAACAGTCATTTCCCCACTGGGACGAGCTTCACGGCTTCTGGTGTGAGCTGCCGAATTATAACCCCATCGGTGTGAGCAACGCCACTGGGGGTGTGAATCACGGCGCGAAGGCCGAGGCGCTCTTTCGGAAGAAGGGCTCGGATGTGGATGCAGGGAACACCAGTGGGATTGAAGATCCCCCTGGCTGGAACGAACACCCTTCCGGTCGTGGACGGTCAGCGTCATCTGTAGGCGATCAGGAAATCGACGAACTTAGCTCTGATGAGGTGCGCAATGATTAATTGTATTTCTTTCTCACAGTCCATGTGTAGGAGAAGCCTGTAATCAAGCCCGAGAAGAAGGCGGAGAAAGAGAAGAGCTCGAGTCGCGGTAAACCCGCCAAGGCTGCCGTTAAACCAGGTGACAAGCGCACCTTCGATCTCACCGCTCTCGATGAAGCGCACCGTCAAGATATGGCCGACTCAGCCCGTCGGCAGGATGCCCGCCTTGCACTCGAGGCAAAGCGCACCGAGTTACAGCTGGAACGTGAGAAAAACAAGAAGCGCAAACTTGAGTTTGATGCCGAGCGCCTGCGCATTGAGCAGGAGGATAGACGGGAGCGGATGCGTCGCGAGGAAGAGCGCGATAACCGCCTCTTTAGCTTGATGTCAGGTATGATGGGCATGGGCGCCGGGATGGGCGCAAGTGTCGGTGCTGGAAATATGATGATGCAGGCCGGACCCTCTGCACACTTCGGGATGCAGGCCAGCTCTTCATTCGGTAGTTCAGTGCCGTCGATGAGTAACGGTTCAACCTCGGAATTCGGGCTTGATGATGACTATACTTATTCATTTGGTAGCAGTAAAGAAGCGGAGTAGATACAATTGTCTTAACTACAGTCACCACAAGAACATCGTAGCTTTTCCACTTCACAAAAATTGATATAACTGTTGTAATTAAGGACGTTCACCAGCAATACCACTGACATACAAAGCATCCTTGACTTTGCGACGCTTTCGCTGACCTCGTGTCTCGCCGCGTTGACGAACACGGCCTGCATCTGCAGGGCCTTCATTGTCGGAGGGTTCTGAATCGGACGGGATCCCAGTTGCAATCAGCTCCTCCTCCCAATCCGTATCCACAGTGTCCAACTCAGACTCGATATCCTGAATCAAAGTATGAATAACAAGGCATGTACGAACCCATTCTAGAGCATGTAGATGATCAGTCTCGTTCTTGATCTGCTGCCGAAGCCCTCGAAGGGACTGAAAGCGCCCCTTGAGAAAGCCAACTGCATGCTCAGAGCGAATGCGCACCTACACATCAAATGAGTTTATAATTTGTGTACTAAATGAAAGGCCCACATGTGAAACCCAATAATTGAATGTCTTGTTCTCTGGGATGTTGTTTGCAGGTTTCTTGAATGGTGTCACACACCAGGCCTCAACCGGGTATGCCGAATCTGCCCAGATCCATTCGTTCGGTCCGAGAAGCTGCTCGCGATCTTTCCGAGTCCGAGATTCCGCAAAGGCAGTAGAGTCATGGGTACTGCCTGTATGGCCGATGACATAGTCGACGATCCGTAGATTTGGCAGAGTGATTAACTGCAGAGCCATGAGAAAATCACTTGATATGAAAGACGGCACATACCTGCACATTCAATGAGTAGTTTGACTTGCGGTCAAAGTATGTTTCCCCGTGGAAGGCAGGTTTCTCTGCGAGTGGAACAAGGGTACCGTCCACAAAAAGCCATCCATCTCGCCAGGCTGCACAGGAAGCGGCCTCAACCCATTCCTTTGCCTCCTCCTTCATCTGCGCATTAGGCCATCGGATAATTTCGTCATGGTGATCGAGGAAGGCCACCATGACGCGACGAGTAGCGTTGACCACCATCCCAGCCGATACCCCAGCCCATTGGGCGACGGACTCCACAGATGCACTGTTTCCGAAATGACCGAAGCGAAACAGTGCGATGGCTAGCTGCTGGTCGACAGGCATTTGGCTTGCGCTGCCCTCGCTCAAGAAAATGTGATGGTCCCGAATTTTTTCAACTAGGGAATCGAAGGTTTCGGGCATGACACGAAGGTTACGGCGGAAGCGCTTCGCATCATCGGTTTTGTAGTCCTCTAGAACAAGATAAAGCTGCGAGAGCTTGTGGACTGTGTTCGGGTTAACAACGCGAGTATTCTCCAGCCGTTCGATGTGACGTCGGATGGCCTCATAGCGGATTTTATAGAGGGTTTCACGTTCAGTGTCCAAATCCCAATCCATGCTGGCGATATCGAAATCGTACGAAGAGTCTGCAGAGGAGATCGAAGGTATGGAGGAAGCCGAGGACACAGACGAGACATCGGAGTCCTCGCCCTCATCTTGGCCAAGTGGCTGGTCATACAAATCATCCCCAATACCCAAGCCAGTGGTGATTTCGACCTCCTCGGCCAGGTGTTGCTCCCGCTCTCGCTTCCGCCATCTTTGGAGCTTTGCGGCGTATTTATAGGCGCCGCGAAGCAGCTTTTGTCGAAGGGAAACATGCGGCATGACGAGAAGTCACCCGGCCCGAGGCAGAGGATGGTCGTGGCAAGGAGTACTTTAGTCACTTGTGACTGTGATTGCACGGAATGTGACCCCGATTGGTTTTTACGGGCGGGGGTTTCATGACGAACTTTTTTTGAGGCCTTTTATGGGCTTTTTTCAACATTTTTTTCGTTCCTTTTCCATTCAAAAAATACTCAAAACAAGACCTCAAAAAACATCAAAAAAGGCTCAAAAAACTCGTCGTGAAACACCCTATTGGCGAGGTTACATTATTATTATTATTTTTGCGACCGCCGCATGTCATACCTCACCATTTTCACCGTCCTTGGTGCCCACAGGATTGGCACCAATTACTTGGCTTTTCAACATCTGTCCTTATATTACAGCAGTTTGCAAAAGTAATGGCACTGCCCCTATTTTCAGAAGAAAGAGCAATTTAAAAGCTGCCGGATTTCCAAGCCTGTTTCTCGCTCAATTCTCAACCATTTCACTTGGTTCTAGCTGCGTTCGAAAGCGGTTAAGCAGGGCTTTCGACCTATATCCACAACCGGGGGTAATTCTAATTAATTCGGGTTTCCTTTCTCTTTTGTCATTTTTATTCCCTTTTCAAAGTGCTGACTGATTTGATCAGTTTCGGCTAGACTAGGGTTGTGGCAACCGTACCCGCGTGGCACGGCAGAGGTCCGATGAAGACTCATACGGACACGGCAACGGATACGGTTGATACCCGTATCTGCCGTCTCCGTCTACCCGGTACGGCCGTACATACCGCAATAGAATTTGGTCTCAGCTGTGGGTTGATTTCTGGCACAAATGTTGTACCATTCCAAATGCCAATGCCAACATTCGGCTGATATTTCACTGCTAACAAAGATCTCTTTTGCATCCATGTCCTGCTGTGTTCGCCGCAACCCCGCGCATGATGTCATTGGGATTTGACGTGTGAATCTTTAAGCCCATGCGAGTCAAAGTGGAGATCTGCCTCTGCTTAAAGGCTGTTCTAGACCTCATTAGAGGTGAATATATAGCATTGTTTCATTTGTTTTATACCTTACGATAGCCAAAGAATATTAACACCTGGCCTACACCGTAAATACGGCTGCATTACCGTACACGGACGGGTACTGTACCGTTTTGAGCTGTAAACTCTGTCAACCCGGGCCATATTCACCCGGCCATATAGCCGTATTAGCCGTAAAAATACGGACCTTATCCGTATACGGTACGGTTGCCATCCCTAGGCTAGACTTTTGGTTGGCTTTTGATTTTGATACCATTAGTGTTTGGTGCCATTGACTTTGACTGTGAATACTTACAAAGACTGATCCCTTGAACTCAATGAGGATGAAAACTTGACTTGAGGCTTGGAAAGCAACAGCAGAAAATCCCAAGTCATTTGCTGATTGGCAACCTCGCGGAACTGTCACGGAACTGTTACACGGGCAAACAACACCGTAAGACTCCAACCTTTTGTTTTTTGAGTATGGATGTGGGTACAACAAATGGAAGCAATTGAAAAACGTTGTGAAACCGTTTAAAACGGTTTATACAAGGTAATTTCCAGGTGCTTCAGAACCAGAGTGCGTGTCTTGTTTATCAAGCAGTATTCCTCTCCTAGGGCTGGCCATCATGCCGCATAAGGCCACGACCGTACCCAACACGGTCCCACAACCGTGTCTCCACATGGCCGTCTTATTATGGCTCAAATGGTAACAGGTACTCCTGAAGGCGGCACAGTGGCTGTAATGCCCCGTGTAGCCGTTACGGCCGTAAAGCGGCACAAAGACATGGCCTGTCGACACGGCTGAGTCCCGTGTCGTGTCCGTGCGGCACAGGTTCTATCTACTTACCACCCAGCATCGGCACAATGCAAGTACACTTCAATCTAGACCGGCTTCAATATCTACCTGGTTTTCAGACCTTGCATGTGGCATATCCTGCGTAAGATATCCAACACTGAGTTTCAGTTTTGATCAGTTTTGTTTTTTGCTTTGCTGATGCTCTGCTGATGGATCAGCGTGGGCTTGGATCTGCGAGAGGTTGGATTTGAGCACAATTCTGCTTGGCTCAGTGTTTCTCAGACAAAAAGGTGGGTTGAAATTTTTCATGTCTGTTCTGTCAAGCTTGATTAAATCAATTTTGCAGGCTATTCAAAGTATTTGAATTTATTTCCATGGATGAGCCAGGAGTTAGTGGGCTCTCCCGCAGAGCGCGCTACGCATGTTATGCCCACTAACTTTAGGTAGTGGGTCCTCAGGTGCAATAGTGAAACACAGCGCCCCGCCAAATTTTCACTTTTAGGTCACTCGTTCCATTCTCCCAAAGGCATTTCTCTTTTTTTGTTTTCATTTACCTTTTTAGGGTGCTGACTGATTTGATCACCTTCATGTGTCCGTGTTTTCCGGGATAATTTCGCGAAATTACGGCTCGGTTGATTGAAGGCGGATAATTCCGCCAGATTCCGTAAAGTTTCGGCCCGACTTTGGTTGGCTTGAGAATGTGATGCGATTGGAGTCTGGTGTCATTGATACTCACGAAGACTAATACCTTGAACTCGAGGAGGTTGAAAACTTAACTTGAATCTTGAAGAGCAACAGTAGAAAATGCTAAGTCGTTTGCTGGTCGGCAACCTCGCAGAACTATTACGGAACTGCCACACTGGCAAACAACACCGAATGCCCACTATCTTTAGTAGTGAGTCCAGAGGCGCCCTAATCTGCCAGAAACCCTGCCCAATTTTTGAAACTTCCCGTTCTAACCTCACAAAAACTTTCTTTTTCCTGATTTGCCCGAAGACGCCCGAGATCACGATGCCAGATCATGATGCTCGTTCAAGCGAGGTCCAAAATGGATAGCTCATCGCCTTTCTCTTCCACTCTCTCACCATCTCAACATCCACCCAGCACCCGCCCAGCTTTCGTTGCTCATGTCTGCTTCTATCTTGGTGGCTGGTGTTCTTACTTCTCTTGTTGACTCTATGCGACAGCTGTTTCTACTTCGTTTGCCAATAGAATTGCTCCCTATCGCCGTAACAATTTGCTTGCACTAGCCGTGAACGGCGGACCGCATGGCGCTTTCACAACAGTGCCAGAATGTTCTGTGCACCAAAATCTTGCTGCAGATGTATCTCTGTCTGAATTGGACTTCTAGTGTTCGGGAAGGGCTCATTGGCCTCCATCTTCCGTGCAGTCCCGACTCCATTTGTTATCTTCTCTCTGCTGTAAACCCTTCTGGTGCGTCAGTTTGACACCTTGTCACATTCCGCTCATCATGTCATAGAATCTCCGGCAGTATCCGCCTCTGAGCATGGGGGACGACCGCTCATTCCTCTCGACTGTAAGCAGTTTTGTTAATGCATATATATCCCTCAACAAGCTGACTTTGCTGTACATGGCTGCCTTGTCATCCTCTGCTTTTCCTGCCCTTCCAGGGCAGATGCCTGCCCATCCGGGGCTGAAGGCCATCTCCACGGAGATTGGCAAAAATCAACATTCATATAATACTGGGACCGCTTCTTCATCGTTGATGTCCATCCTATCTGGTCGGTCTTAATGCACTAGTATTTTAGAAGATGTTTTTCTCGACCTAGATCCCCTTGATAATATTCTAAACTATGATCCGTATAGTGTATATAATCAACTGGATTTTCATGGACTGCCATCGCACCTGTGAATATTAACATCTGAGATCGAATACCAGCCATGCCGGTGTTTGATCTCATGCACCAATTACAAACTCCGCTTCGACGCCTTATTCCTCTGATGTCCTACAGCATATGGGGGGTTGGAATTTAAGTTATGAGGGCTGGAATACATTGAGAATGGGGTCAGTCCAGCATTGTGGAGTTGTTTTTCCGAGCTCCGGGGAAACTTCAATCCCCGAAGCGGCAGTCTCCTTGGATCATCTTGGGATCTTGGGATCTCATGGTCCCATGGAAATTGTGGACGGGTTGAAGCACTGACCAGAAATTTAGATCAAACTTGAACCCAACCGTCAGAGATGTCGAATCAAGACCTCAGGCTGCATATGTAGCATTGTCACCGGTGCCCTGATGTCTGATATCATTTGATCCTTCATAAAATTCCGCAACTGCGGTTGAGATGCCCACTAACTTTAGGTAGTGGGTCCTCAGGTGCAATAGTGGAATAGAGTGTCAGCCAGATTCTGTTTTTGAAGTCCCCCGTTAGATTCTCGCAGGTGCCCATTCTTTCCATTTACATTTTTGATCTCATACTTTCCGACACGACTCATTTTCTGACATTCCTTGTCCCAAAAATTTAGGAGGTGCATCTTTTTGCTCTTGCATTGTGTCCATCTGTCTCTGGATATTTTGGCTAGTATATTGCGCACAATAAATTGAAGATGCCGTACCAAATTGAATCGGGCTTTCGAAGCTCAAGGAAATTTAAACAGCTCATATTGAGCTCAGAACAGACATACCAGCTGTGGCAACAAAGTTCTACGTGTGCACTTGGTGCGTAGGGAACATAGTAGTATTTTGTGTTGACTTCGTGGTACCGCTCAACCCCGCTGAAGTCCTTGATCAATATTTATTTTACATGGTCAAGTTGATGGGCAAGTCGAAGAGTGAGACAGAGAAGTCAACCCTGACACAGCCGGGGTTCCCGTGCCTAGTGCGAGCTGATCGACATGTCGACCAAGCGAGAAGTGGGCCAAGTAAATCTCCGCCACATTATTTGTACCTCAGGAGAAGATAGAAACTTGAATAGAGATTGACAATATTCCTACAGTTTTTCCATTCAACAGACCTGGAATGTGTCAATATGGCCTTGGCCAAGTTCTGCCAGATTTCTAAGGACTTGAATAAACCCTGCTGAAATTTGCAGTTGGCTCAGGAAGTGATATAAGTTGCAACCAGTTAGTGGGCTCTACCGCGGAGCGCGCTACAGGTGTTATTGGTAATCCATGATCTGGACGGTGTTTTATCTCCCACTTTTACTGTTTTTCAGTCACAGGATCCTTGGAAGTCCGAAAGACCGAAGGCCGAAGACCCGAATGCTGTAACACGATCGGGGCGGCGATCGAACCTCTCGTTTTAACGTTTTTTCAGCCACAGAGCCCGGGAGAAGCCGAGAACATGAAAGGGCGATTTCATAATCCATGATCTGGTAGGCGATCGAACTTCCGTATTTACGGAAGTCGGACCTGGAACCTAAATCGGTACCAGGAATGTGGTAATCCAAATTAGGTACTGTCGGCGGGAAAGCCGCGGTTGATTTTGAAGGTTGAGATCTGTCATCGGCAATTTGCCGTGACAGGCCAAGCGGCCGCGCGGTCACGTGAGTATGCTGGAAGTATCATTTTGACACTGTACGCGTCTCTGTTGTGCATATCGAGGGGCGTGTTCATCATGTAATTAACCGGCAAGTGCCTCATACAGGTTGTGTGCTTCTACGTGTTCTCGAACCAGTGGTGCCATTGTGTTGAAGATGGCCCACCCTGTGAGAGCTTGTATCTTGGGAGATCCCAGCCTGTCATACACCTCCAGTGCGAGTGCATCGAAGTCTTCAGATACCCAACGGAATGCTTCCTCACGAGGTGTCTTAATCAAGCCACATAACTCATCTATGGCTTCTTGAGTAACGGGAATTGCAAGCAAATATTTCCTTGATAATTTTAACAAGAAATGCGATGATGAGGGCATAGAAATCTCTCGTGTGTCCTTTCTTCCTCATTTAAACCATCTATCTAACATCTTCCGTAGAATTTGAAGTCACTGACTTCATCCTCGCCTGCGAGGGTGTGGTTGGATTGACTGATCCCTTCACACCTTCCCTTGCCTCCAGTATTGAAGTGTCAGACTATGTTGGCCTTCCGAACACAGAGAAGGATGAACTCATAGCCAACACTGCCCTCATTTTCTCGGTAACTTGGCTTGTTGAGCAGGAGAGAGGTGATGTTCAATTGAAGAAGTATTCAGGAACCTTGGACCATCCGCGCTACTCTGACAAGCAAGGAGCTACCATCAATGTGTTTCAGCACTTTGACTACCTCTTTTCCAACAAGATACTCGAACCAAACTACAGCCTCCAAAAGCCACAATCCCTTGATCAAGGCTTCAGTGTTGTTTGATCTTATGTCTCATACACTTTATGGGTATGTACTGTCCATTTTGTCTTGTCCTTTACTCTTATAGCTTATGCAGTACAAGTGGAGCCTGAGATTATGGTAAGCAAGGCATCAAGACTTTTCTTGATCAATATCAATGTGTCCAGAAATGTGCTCAGATGGGGCTGAAAGCACTGAGAGACTCTGAGGAGGAGGAGGAGAAGGACGGAGGCGCATAATCTGAATAAATAGTGTTCTAGAATTCCGAAGAGATACTTCTAAGTACTGTTGGCAGAATTCCACCAAAATATCAAATTTTGCTTAAATCTTTTACATTGGTGACAATTTAACCTAATTCTCTCTGCAAAATCTATTACTCAGTCGTGAGAAAAGTTTTTGCCGATGTCCTTGATTTTTGGCTAGCCTGCACTCTCTGGAACAGCTGCAAGGGAGGGCTATTTCTACACACTCACTGCGTTTTGCCGAATTCTAAACTCAGTCAGCTGAGGTCTGTGGATTCTGACTTTACAGATCCAAACAGACTCCCGCTAGGTAATCTAAACAGATCCTGCTCAGGTCTGCCAATTCTCGCTTTTCTGACCTGAACAGAGCTAAGCTAGGTGATGTAGACAAGGATGTTGGTTGAGGTCCGGTAGATACATTCAGTGGGGCTGTTCCGAGGTAACCGAAGACAACATTGACAAATGTAGACAGACGTAAGCAATATTTGACTAGGCTTCTCGTCTGTCGAGCTCTGCTTAAACGGCATATCCTGACCTCAACTGGACCCAGTAAAGCTCGAATACACTCGCCCTGAGTGTAGATATGTTCATATGCCCTCAACTAGCCTCTACTAACTATGTCTAGGCTTCTGTAAAAACGCAGTGACTATAGAGGTTCATACAGCCTCTATTTCCCACTAAAATCTTGAGGTCCAGCCTGATAGGCGTGGCTCACAAATGGCAATTTTTGCATCACCCATCAGCAGAAACTTTTCTCATGACCAAGTATATAGTGCCACAAAGACACGTACATTGTGTCAAAATAATACTTCCAGCACGCTCACGTGACCGCGCAGCCGCTTGGCCTGTCACGGCAAATTGCCGATGACAGATCTCAAACTTCAAAATCAACCGCGGCTTTCCCGCCGACCGTAATTAGGTAACAGACCCGTCTCGACCACACTCATGACTTTCGGGCCGCAGGAACGCTCCTTCCCTCCTCCCACCACCATCGTCGCTTCTGGCCGCTCCTCGAACCCGCCAACCCATCCTCACCTACTGGCCTTCCCGCTGGTCCTTCTGCACTTCACCTGCACCTCAATCCAGCCCGCCTGCTTCTCACGCAGCTCCTCCCAAGAAGTGCGCTGGTGACGACTGCCACAGCCACGTCATCGAACCTATTGACGGCACCTTTCGACTTCGGAACCTATCGTTATTAGTACAGTCGCAAACTAGGAAGCACAACGATCAGACTGTTTCATGGATATTTTTGCCAAATCTCACACAAATTAGCGGGTCCAGATTGTATTCTGGATCAGATTGATATCTAGTCCATGGCACAATTTACCTTTAGGAGCAAAGTTGAGTAGTTCCTGGGAATGAGGCCAATCTTTCCGACACCCCAAATATGCCGAAATAACGTAGAAGCGCAACACTTCGACGTGATCGATTGTAGCTCTGGAGGTATGCTTTTTGGTAGTCTTAAGCCACGGTAGTGGCTAAGCGGAAATGGCATAAGTCCCAGCCGGAAAAGACCGGCTGCTGTCAGCGTTGCGTAACCTGACAGCCGTGGGTTCGAATCCCACACAACCGCAAGACATCTGGAAAATACCCCATGTCTATGGCGGTCTATACAGACCATATAGACCAAATAGACCCATAGACTTCCCCCTGTCTATGCTAGACCGTGATAGACACGGGGTTTCTATGGTAGACCGCGATAGACCGATAGACTGGCAGAGGATAATTAAGCGATAGACGCACAGACGCATAGGCACGCAACCATCATCGTCGCTTAAGGTAAGAAACCATCAAAGATGATCATTTGTAGACTAATATGGCTCGAACTCCGGAAGACAGAACGAATGAAAAATCATATATTCAAAAAGCAGCTACTGTACAGGGCACTCGCAGGGACAACTAAGAGCACACATAGACATGAAGCGAAGAAAGAAAGAAACACTGTGTCATTCTGTATACCCCGGTTGTGTCATGAAAAGAAGGACATGAGCGATAGGATTGAGAACATGCGAAAGACTCCATACCTCGAGGAAATCATTGCCGTCTTCGGATCATTACAGTATAGTAGGGTTCCTTGGATACCTACTTTGATCTTTCCAACATAGAGGCCGCACTCGTTAAGAATAAAATCTAGAAATAACCAGGCATATACTAGAGTGTATAATCAGTTATTTTGCAAGTCAATTTGAGGAAGTAAGGTGTGCAATGTAGCTAGAAAAAAAGAAATGTCTCTATGATTGAAAGTGTCACGGAGGGCTCCTTGGATAGTCACACATTTCCGCCATCCAGCTGCTACCTCGCTGGCATCCAGCCCTGTGGACCACAGAATTGGACTTGGATTGGAGCTACGAGTCATTTTATTCCTCCTAGTGCACAATTCAACCGACCAAGAGCACCAGGAAGTGGATGGATGATAAAGGCTTATGTCACGCTTTTCACGTGGAAAGGTGTTGTATAAATTCTCGAGGTATCATCTTTAATTGGATTGCCTCATTCTTTGGGACAATATTATAGCAAAGATGGTAATCTATCATACAAAAAATAGTGTGAGCTGAAACTCGCTCAAATGGGTGTATAAAGGACAAAAAGGAAAGTTGATAGATACTGTGATCAAAGATTGTTGTACCCCAAAACATGTCCCATTGGAGCCTCAGTCTGATTCTGCCTTTGAAATTAATCCAGGAGATGTAGACAGCATAGATACTCCCATATACCAAAGCAATTGAGCTGAAAATGAGTGTATGTTGCTACAAAAAAGAATTATCCAAGGAACCCTACTATACTGTACAGGCTGTTTAATTTCGCGCTGGACACCCTCGCGCAAGATAGACTGGCAAAGTTGCAGTCGACCAAGTGGATGACCCTGGAATGCGTCTGCAGACTGGGAATCATTACTCAAAACACTCCCCCAGAAAAGAAAAAAAAAAAAACAGTAAACGTGAGGGTGTAATGCTGCTGACACAAATTGGCATCTTCGCAAGTTTTCCCTTTGCCGCTTTGGCCGAGTACACTGCCTTGCCCTGCCCCCATCAAATTCCCGACTTGGGATCCCACGTTTTGGCGGAAAGTACATACATTAGTTCTTGACCAGTGCCACGCCGCCACTATATATGTCGCTTTGGCCCGCGGCACCCGATCCTCACCGCCCCCGGTGCCATGCCGGTCAATCGCAGTCCCATTCTCTATTCGCAGGAAATCGTAAAGAGAAAGAAACCTCCTGCTTGTGATTCTTGTAAGGCGCGGCGCGTCCTCTGCCATCCCACGACCGATGGCACTCCTTGCCTGCGTTGCTTAGAAAAGGGCACCAAGTACGTCGTTTCTGAACTTTATCTCGCGTCAAATGCAACAGCTCTGCGTACTCAGATGCACAACGAGCCCCGTCGCGCGTGGGCGACCCCCCAAGCCAAACTTGGGGATGATTCCGGCTGTACTCCGCAGTCCACACTCAGCAGCTCCAACCACCGCGCCACACTCGGCCTCAGAAGAGCCTGAAACCCACCACTCAGACTTGGCTTCAAATTCGAGCTCCTTGCCTCCTCAAAATTCTGCTCGATACCTTGGACTTTCTCCAGAGCTGGTTCATCATCTATTTGAATGTACGTGATGGTTCATAGTCTCGAAAGGAAATCTAATTGTCCCCGACCAGGTTTCATTCACCTACCTCAATTCAGTCATCCTATGTTTCGTGGATATGTTCTACGCGACACTCTCTCCTCGAACTCATGGCAGATCGATCTGCTTCCACCGCAATTGAAGGTGCTAGCCTATTGCGTCGTGTGAGTATTTCCAGGTATCTACGCCTCTCACACAATGACTAATTGCCATTCAGTGCACTTTCCGCTTCTATTTCGTTCGATCATGCAATTGTTGGGCCAGGCACCAAGCCTGTGTCACTCAGCGACCGTTCTGTTTTCACCCGAGGCGCAGATCTCAGAGAGTACGGCGTCCGGAGGGAGCCAATGTATCGAGCCCTATGTGCTGAAGCACTCCGACTCGCCTCTGACGTTGGCGTTCTTCTCGAGCCGTCCGAGGATAATGCGATGTCCTGTTTTATGCTTCAATTCCTCGAAAATGGTAAGCGGCTAAGAATTCCACTGCTGATGAATCTTAACCAGATTCGCAGCAAGGGAGACGAGATCTCGGCCTTTCGCTGTTCAATATTTAAATCACGTCCGTGTCATCTGTGAGTCTTGGGGCGAAGAGCAAATGGGATCACAAAACGCAACTATCTGGACGACATTTCTGGTACACAAATTGAAAAAAATATACACAATTAAGCTCATGCATAGTATTCCCAGCTTATGGAAGCTTTAGAGACAACCCTTCACCGACAGCCGATATTAGTGTTTGTGCTTCTACCGTACTTCTTCTTTCATCCTGACATGAACGACTATAGATCACACCACGATCAACTACTCATTACCAGTCGAGACCCGTTGTCTTTGCAGAATCTTTTTGTATCTCTCCAGAGTGCCATGCAAGAGAGGAAAGAGCAGCCACTCATCCCATTCACGGCAATGCGGTCCTGTGAGCTTTGCGACTTATATTGCACCCTATTTGTCTCATCATAACTAGATTTCTTCCACGTTACGCGCCTTGCCCGCGATCTATACGAAAAAATTACAGGAGGTACGCACTGGGCTTGTCTCCTTCTCTAGGCCAGACTCACGCTATCATCTAGATTTCGCCCGTCGCCATCCTCTTGACGAAGGCTCCATCACCGAGTTTATTTCTTCTCTGAACCATCTCCACTCGATCCGGTCCCTCATATTTGATCGAGAAGACGATAACTACCCAGGGGACTCGCTCTTTTTCCCCTCTGCACAAAAGCGAGGCTTGCATCTGAATCTCCGGTCCTGCGCGTATATCATGACCTTCAGTCGCGCTATACTCGTGCTGGGGCTGCATCGTGAACTCGTCCGCCGCGCCGCTATCTCATCCTCATCGCCGGAAGCAATCGGCCCAGCCGCTGCAGACCACTGGGCTGCCGACCGCCTCGCGCTGCTCCGCCGCCAAGTGAGCGAAATGGCTGATCTTACGTTGGGAGAGATCACGCGCGGGCTGCCGACGATGCCGTCGCTCCCGCACATTGCGCGTATACATCACGACAATGTTGTTGCGTGGGCAGACTTTTGCCTCGATGAGGCGGACTCGGCGGGCAGTGTATCGCCCGAGCGCGCAGCGATAATTGAAACGTGCGTTGTCGTATCTATCTCTTTGCTCTCCCTTTAAAAGAACTCTCATGTTATAGGATCTCGGAGGCGCTCAAGCTCGTCGGATACTCCTGGCCGCTTCCGTCCGGGCTCGTCGAACGACTGGATGTGTATGTCGACACCCACCGTCTATTAGGCTCGCTTCCGCCGGCGTTCTCGGAGGACTCGATGTTTGTGGACATGTTTACGGCACCTTTGGACAATAACTGGGTGTCGATGCTCACTGTTCCGCCTGCGAATGAGGCCTTCCCGGCGCAGGGGCGGTATCTGTGACGGAGAAAATGACCACGAACTGGCTGTTGTTTAGTACACTGTGTATTTGTGCTGCGTAGCAGGGGTAGAAATTCCCCTCTCTTTTTACAATCTGTATGATTTTGGTTCTCGGTTACCCCCGGCGAGAAATAAGAGTAGTGCTGGCACACGGTGCTGGCTGGCTATGCTTCCCTCGTGTGTACCCTGGATGCGATGGACGGGCCGGGCCGAGGGTATTCGGAGATAAGCTGGATGGACAGAGGCTTATCTCTGCAGCACTGGTCGTTTCAGCACAAACGGATGCAGCGCGAGCACCAGGTGAGTGTAGAACGCGCCGCATTGAATATTTGCTGCATGCTGACTTTTTCGTTGACAAAGCTATACGAGTATTCATACACGTGCTCATATGCATAAGCTACACAAGAAAGAGAAAAGGACGGGAGTGGGTACCTCAAACTCTGCCCAGAAGCACGCCTAGCCCTCAAAACATATCCTCTCCGCGGAACAAATGAAAAGCAGTTTGTTCATTCTTGAGGCCTGAATTTTGGCAGGTATCGTATTGTCTTCAGACAGGCGCGAGAACGCGCCGTTCTAGCAAGAATAAAGGAGCTCCGGGCACGCGTAGGCAGAACCAAGGCAGAAGGAGAGAGCAGGACCGTATAAATATGCAGTCCAATTTGCATCGAAATTTTCGATGATTAGAGCTAGAATCAAGGGTTTGGGGACGGTTTAAGAGGAGGTACGATAGAGGGGAAGCATCTTGAAAGGGTAACTCGCCCGCTTTGAGACTGCAAAAGGGCAGATGAACGAGGTGAGCAAGAGTAGTAGTGGGCCGTAAAAGGTAAACCCTCGCTCCGATCACCCATCAGCGAACCCTGATTTAGTGATCTTACGGCTTGGCTTGGCTTGGAAGCCCCGGCTTGGGCTTGGAAGCCCCGGGCTTTGGCTTCGCTTTCCTCAAGCCCAAGCCCAAGCCGTCGAGGAGGTCTTGGCTTGGCTTGGCTTCGGCTTAAGCCGCGGCTTGCCAGTAATTTTCCTCAGTCCATCTGCTACACTTTCATTGTTGCTCTATTGCTGCCAATGCAAAAAATGCAATTAGATATCCATATTATGGTCTGGGTCATAATTATTAAGGTCCTTTTCTAACAGATCATCCCATCCTTTTTCTTTGTCATTGCCCTCCTCCCACCATCATCAGCATCCTCTTCGTCATCACACCCGGTGTCGTCCACGAGAGCCAACTTACGGAACAGCAGGTACTGTTGCGCTGATCTATAATGCCGTCCGTCAACGAGTTTGTCACATTTTAACACTGGAGTTGTCAAGGAGTTGTGCCGTCATCTTGCCCCTCCAAGCCGCGGCTTGAGCCCTGGGCTTGGGCTTCGGCCACCCCAAGCCCAAGCCCAAGCCCGCCCGAAGCCGTGGATACGGCTTGGCTTGGCTTGTCAAGCCGCGGCTTGGGCTTTGTGGCTTCGCGGCTTGAAGCCAAGCTGTGAGCATCACTACCCTGATTTTCACTGTAGTGCCGGTAGCAAAACTGTAGTTGTTGTAGCAACGGCCGGATCGCGTACCGTCACGTAGCGGTCTGTAGCAAAGCTGTATTGAACAGTAAACTGAGGGGGGGATGTTGCGCAGAAGAACTAAAGTAAATTCAAACGAGTACTCCTGCTAAATACAAACGGAAATGTATAACTAAGTGCCCATGGTAATAAATATCAACGGCAGTAAGTACGAGCACAGGTAAGTGACTGAGTCGGCTTCCCTCTAGAAGATACCTCTACCTTACTCTACTATACCTTGATATAATTCCCTCCTCTTGCATACACAACCCCACGGCATACTCTTCTAATTCCTCTCTCGTATCTCAAATTCCCTTACTTAGATAGCCACTACATATAGAATTTTCCCTGCATCGATCTCTACTTTTCTTTTCATCTCTTACATAAAAAGCCTCCCATACACAACAACCCGTAGCTACATTCACCCCGACTACTGGTACATACAAGTAGAGTACAGTCGCATAGCCGCCCTGGCCAGGTACGACAACCCAAGAATATAAACTAAACTAAACTAAACTAAACCAACATGGAGAAGATAGAGACAATATAATTAACGGGCGACAAGGGCAAGTCGCGCCAGTGCAAAGTTCAACCATTCAGTATCGCGGCCCGGCACGTACTTCGGTTTGCTAATCCAATAAGCTGTGCATTCTGTACTAGTAGCACTTTGTGGTGAAGGTGGCCAGTATGTAGTGCCATGTAGTATGACCAATTCTTTGTAGCACTATGAGAAATTCTCAATTCTACATAGCTTCAGGGCTACAACATAAGTGTGTATGTGTCTGCAGGTCAGTCATGAACCATGCTCTGTGACTGGACGCGCCAAAAGTGGTCACATTGTGGCCACTCAGTTTAGCAGAAATTTATTTTTGGATCATGCTCATAGATTGGGTTGTAGCATAGGGTGCATGTAATATATGTCAGTAGCGAATGCACCCAGTACGTGGTGCCATGTGCCATGTACTACAGTATGGCAAATTTTATGCTGTGAAAATTCTCTAGCTTTGAGCCAGAATGTGCCAAAAGGGGAGAATTTTTGCCACTTCTCCACACGCCACCCCAACTCCCCTCCCCCTCCTAAATGAAAACCCGATCCATCTGCCTTCACCTTTCCCTAAGGTGGAGGCCGGGAACCCAGCACCTTTAGTAAGCCGTGACTGTCATGCGTGATGTCACGCGTCGCAGTTTCAAATTTCGAATGTTTGAAAAAAAAAAAAAAGGATTGGGAGAAGGTGGATCCATTTTATCGGTGAGTTCCGAGGTCATCTGCAACGTCCTTACGCACTGACATTTTATACGAAGATTTATTTACTGGCTTTTCCTCTCCCAAGACGCGAACTTCAGACTGTCAAACTGTAACGTGTTGACAGAAATCACGGACCCGATCCTTGGCGACGGGTTTGGCTATTTCTGTAAGCGGGAGGGAGAGGACGGGTACAAGGCTCATATTCAGAAGCACATGGACAAGAAGAAAATCTCAAATTGGTCAGGCTTCGCAGCGATGTTCATGACGAATACAAAACGGGTCAAGGGGCTGCAGACGACAGGGATAGGGGGAGTGACGTGCTCCCAACACAATATGTGGCAGGGAAACGGGATTGGGGATTTGCAAGTGGGCGAGAGGTGCGTATTCTCGGGATTTTGAGTCATCGGTCTGCGAACAAAGGCTGACGACTTCACAGATACTGCAACATGAACTTTTTGCTGCTTTCAGTGTTGTTCAGGTTGCAGCTCCTGTGCATCGTCATCTCCTATGACATTGCTTGCCAGTACAACACAACGTTCTGGGAATGCATGAAGCGGTTGTTCGTGAAGCTCAAGCAGAGCATGGTTTCGTGGAAAGTGCCAAACTTCCACTTGCACGCGCACAAGCTGAACTGCCATGGCCCGTTTTCTTTCCATTTTATGTGGGGTACAGGGATGACGCACAAACAGAATTGGGCATTTTCAAATGGTGTGGTGGCTTCGACAAGGTTGATGGGGCCCGGCGCACAACAGGCGACATTGGAAGATGTATTCGGATTCCATAACTATGACCGTGTCTTGGGATGTGTGTGTTCTTCTCGATGATTTACGGTACACTAATTTGTTTGAATAGACTGAGTCCTCCCTAAATGTCTTGCGGTCAGCATAAAGGAGGGGATGAAGCACAAAATCGCATTCGAGGCGTTCACGAAGGGTATGGAGGAGGCACGGCCCGAAGACGTGGTGGAGTGGAAGGTGCATGTGCTTCTGTGGGAGGCTACGCCGCATCCCAAGACATCTGAGTCGCCATTCGAGCTGGTGGATGAAGGTACGTGTGCACATTTGTGAAACGATCGCTTGGACTTTAATGACACGTATTTTCAGTGTCAATGCTTCATGACATCCAACTGAGGACAGCAGCAGAGGAGTATGTATGCACAGAAGATGTCGTGGAGATCAAGTGCGACCATACACCCAGGAGTTTCATTATGATGGGTCTGGAGCTCAAGCAGATCCAGTACATGCTTTGGACCTTCCCCGTTTGGGCCTCGACTGACTGAGAAACGTAGGCGGAAGCTGGAGATTGATGTGCGGGCGCTGAAGGACCCATCGCCGGCGCAGAAGCTGGTGTTCACCAAACACCGCACCTCCCTTCTCAAGCGGATCCACAAGTTCCGTCAGATTCAGGGGGTGTACATGCCGGCGCTGTGACTGCTGCTGTCCGACAACCAGAAGCAAGTGTTCGACGGGAACAGTGAGCAGCAGCCCGAGGCTACGCCCCTTTTCATGCCATCAGAGCTGGCGAGCAACGAGCTACGGGCTATGACCTGCATGACAGAGCTGGCGGCGATTGAGGCTTGGATGAGGGAAGGAGGCGCTGGAGGCGGTAAACCATGGCCTCTGTACCAGAACGATGACCAACTGGTACAAGTTGCGGAATTGGACTGGACAGGGTATGATGACAAAAGGTCAAGGCATCCTGTGCCATATTAACATCAAGATCCACACCGCCAAGCTGCATTATCGATACGCTTGGGTGGCTTTCCTTGCGCTGCAGGGACACGGCCCATGGGAGGAGCGTCTGCAGATTCTCGATGACAACGATGTGCAGGTGCTTAACAAGCGCACACTGATGGAGGAGGAAAAGAAGCAGAATGAGCACTGGGCGGAGCTCGGGGGGGCCATCATCGAAGGCCGGGTTGCATGCACGGCGGGGCTGGCGAGAGGAGAGGGGGCTCATACCCTGTCCTGGATCTAGTATTCGGCTAAGATGGGGGCGGCCAAGGACACTGATGATGCAAAACTGCATGACGGTATGTATATTAATTGATGGTATCTACGACATTGGCTAATAAGCCTCCTAGCCCTCCAGCTCGAATGGTCCAAAGCGTATGCGTGAGCGAAACACTATTCAGAAGATGTGCAGCTCCTGTGCAAGCAGATGTGCCACACTGTGTCATTTGGTTATACATCGGCAGCGCTGTGGGACGAGCTGGAAAAAGGGGAGCTTCCTGATTCATCCCCCAAGGTCACAGAGGGCCGACGCGCATACGCTGCTGAGCACATGGATACCGAGCGGAAAACGTGTGGGAGGCTGGAAGAGAAGTGGGCGGGGATTCTGGCACAGGCAGATCAATAACTGGAAGGAATGGCTGGGCTCAACATGGAGTGTGTGGTGACGATTGAGCTGGATGAGGGGGACAAGCTGGACCCGGAGGAGGAGGAGGCATGGCTGGAGGGGGAGGAGGACGAGGAATAGGGGCGAGGGACCGTTTTGGATTGCTTTTGATGTAGTGTAAATACGCGTAATACTTTCAGCTAGGGATGGGCACGGGTACGGGTCCGGGTAGAAATCGCTCAACCCGGACCCGGATCCTGAAAAACCCGTACCCCAGCGGGTACGGGTCCAAACCCGACCCGCAAGTGTGCGTGTCCACCACGGGTCTTCGCATTGGGCATCTCGGGCATATGTACTGGTGAGTACAAATGAGCGCTCACCAGCCTTGAAACCAGTCACATAGTATCCAGCTTCCGTTCAGGAAGAGTTGAATTGAAGATCCAGCTTTTCCCCATGATCTCCCACCCTGGATACTGTTGAACTTGAGCCCAGAATGGTGCTGAAAAAGCAAATTATCCGTACCCCGGGCGACCCGACCCGGAAACCCGCTGGGTCGACCCGAACTCATGCCCAACCCTACTTTCAGCTGCGATGGCAGCAACACCAGCATTGATGGACTGATGGGAAATATACAGCTGCGGATGCGGGTAGTAAATACGGTAGAGAATTAAATGGATAATAAATAGCGGGCGCAGTGCCGTATCACTCCTGACTTTCCGCCTCAGCTGTCAAACCCGATTTGGGAATTTTGATTGCGGCATAACCGGCAAAAATTGAAAGTCCGCACAATCAATCGCTGTCAGCCACACCTTTTCCTCTTCCACCACCTTCGCATTTCCCGCCACCCCACCCTGGGTCACGGTTGCAGGACCTGCCGACTCAACACTCTCCTCACCTGTGGTCTTGGTCCACAGCCATGAGCACCCACCTATGCACTACTTCGGTCCCTGCGCGCACTCGCAAAAGCCTACGGCCTCACGATGGGCAGTAACAGGCCGCCGTTCTATGTGTTCAAGTAGCTGTGGAACCCACTATGCAGGGCGAGATGAAACCCGGCTCTTTGTGGGCACGAATCAGGCGCAGGCTATGATATGGAGGTGAAGGTGCGCGCGTCAGTCTGCCTTTGATACACACACTTACCTAAAGCGCCACGCGTCGTTCTTCCAGCTGCGTTCAAGGCGGAGCTCATGGGTATGCCGGCGACATCTTCCAGGCCGTCAATGTCGAGAATTTGACAGAAGGAAATTGTTTCTGACAACAGACGTACTCCGTCGCGAGCATCCCGCGCCGCTTTAACGCTAATGTCTGTCATCAGGTGCGTATACTTCCTCGTCCACTTTTCTCCTCGTTCCACTCTTTCCTGCCCTTGTGGACGGCATTGTCAAGCTGGAGAACGCTTCCTCAAAGCCAGGAGCTTGAAGGGCTGTAAATGTTATTACATATTGTTATGTGGATAATGAATATATTGTTGCAATATTCTTACGCTTCAAGCTTCAATGGTCTTTCTGTCTTCAGTAAGCCTCAATGCTCGTATAATTTGCAGGGCAGCAGTGGACTTGTCGATTTACAAAGAGCGGTGCAGCCGAGTCGTGCCGCGCAAAAGTGCCGAAATCGTGCCGCCATCAAATTTCCGAATTGAGTTTGACAGCTGAGGCGGAAAGTAAGCGAGTGTGCCGTATATAGGCGGACAGGTACATTGCTATAAGGTACATGTTGGCCGGCCAACCAAGGCGTGCCTTTATTCCAATGTACCCCCCTGTCAGGGCAGGGTACATTGAATTCAGGTAACCTCCACTGGTGCTCGCACCACAGCACCTCTGCCCAATCTTTGCGCAGCTGCCACTCCTCAACGGAGTGCAAGACCATTTACTGGGGCCCAACGGCAGTTTGGAAAGTAATTACACCAGCGGCAACCTCAGTCGGCTCAACTGATTGAAAAAAATAGTATGAGGTGCGGGGATTCCGGAGTGGGATGAAACTGAGGTCGGGATCGGGGTGTTAGGCTGGGATCCAAACAGGCAATCATCCTCTACTTAGACTTCGATCTTGATTCATGTCCAAAAAACGGCTGACCAAACGCAAACCCGGCGATGACTCTGTTAAATACCGGCCAGGGTATGTCGCACCATACAAAGTCTCTCCGCACTCTAATCCAACGGAAGAACAGACTATCTGTGAAAGAAAAACGCGAGCGGCGCCGAAACGCCTCAGCGGCGTATTACACGTGGTACGACTTCAACTCTCATTCTACCGTCCTCACTCACAAACCAAACATTTTTTAGGAACCCCCCACCTGCACGAGAAAAATCACGTGGCCATGTGGAAGCGCAGGTATGTGCTTCCATTGCAGCTACTGTCTACTGACCAACAGACAAATACCAGAGCTGAAGAAAAGGCTAGACAACGCCAATGGGATCCTCCCAAGTGCTCCAAACCAATGCCACCCATAAGCCCTGAGGCAAAAGAGAACAGGGACCCACATTCTTCGAGTGTTGACCTCGACGGCGTGTCCGAGATGAGGGTGCATGGCTCCATCTTCTCGGACGACGGTTTCGCGGCTTTTAATGCCCAGACCGACAAGCGCGTGCTGACCGAGAGCTCGGTGGACAATGCCCCGATTCTGAGTACACCTGCAGTTCAAGAACCAATGCCGGCGGAATGCCTGGTGATCGAAGTTTTGGCAGCGATGGCCGATAGGCCCACTCCCCACGATGGCTCACCAGATCATTTCCAGCAACTGGAGCGTAGACGGGGCTCAAACAACGGGTGCGTGATTCACATCTGCAGCTGGCGTAGTTCTGCTAAGCTGGTGACTGCTGCAGGGACAGCGAGGGGCAGGAGATTCACGGCGGCCGCTTACCTAGTGCCCTCGTACAAGCCGCCGCAAATCCGTGGACTGACTCAACTCTGGGGCTCTAACACCACCCATGGAGGACGAGGCAAGGCAATGGCTCAGGACCGATTGCGAATATTCTGACCAGTACCTCGCACTCACCCAATTCGATTACATTCAGCACTGGCGGTGGATTGTCCATGCCAAAAAACACCTTCCATATCTTTTTTCAGACTCAGAGTCGGATTCTGAGTCTCTTGTACCCTCGTAGACTTTGACACTCAAATACCAATTGAATCTCAATACCACGCAGAGCGAAAAATCAATCATTTGCATTGAATCATGTCATACAAACTGGCGAGTTACCCAACGCAGACGGCGCGGTGAGAATCATGCAGTGTGCATCGGCGGCGCCAACACGCAAGCGCCGCCTCGCGGGCCTTGTGGCGGAGGATCATGACGCGTAGGCAGGCAATCTCATTGACGGGGAGGACGCGGACATGGTGCCAGGGGCAGAGTGAAGCTCCACAGCGTGGGGTCGCCCAAACCAATGGCTGGTGCGGCTCCTCCGGTGGCGGTGGCGCCAAAGGGTACACGGTCCAGCTGCCACTCCCCCACCCGCCGTCGTCTGGTGAGGCGATGCCATCACCCCAGCCGCCGCCCCAGCTGCCGTCGCCCCAGCCGCCGTTGGCCGAGCCGCCCCAGCCGCCACTGGTGCTGCCGGCGGTGTTGTCGTCGGGGGTGGTGAGGTTGGAGTCCAACCAGATAGAGGGCGGAGGGGTCAGTGCGGTGAGTGACGCGAGTGTGGCCTCATACTGCACCGTGGCCTGGCAAGCAAGAGCGCACGCTCGTCTTGCTCGTGCGTGGGGGGGAGAAATCAGGCCCCCACGACTGGAAGAAGCCGTCGGTCATGAGTTCAAGGACTGAAGTCTGTTAGCAGGTGAATTATGACGCATGACAGAGGCACGTACCCGCATCGACTTCGGCGTGCGCGGCGACAATTTGCGCGTTGCTGATTCGGTCACGGATGATGGCGACCGCGAAGATGCAGGCTGGACAACAATATGTGTGAGATTCGAGGGGACGCACGAACTGAAAACAATTTACTCACCCAGTTGCACTTGCACTCGGGCCTGGTATGCAAGAAAGCGGTCGGAACACTGCTCATGATCCGGAGAACCGTGAGGATACAGCTCGCGTAGCGACTGCCTCCAAAACTCGCACTTTTCATAGGCTTCATTGCCTGGGAGAATGGGGCAAGTGAGCGAGGGACTCGATGCAGCCAAAGCACTAACCAATGGGGGGAAAACCAGCAGAAGACGTGGAAGCGTTCTTTGTGGTGGAGGGGAGGGGTGTGCAGGGGCTGACGCCCATACATGGGCACGCACCAGAGGGCGCGATTGGGGGAGGCGGAGGGGCTCAATCAACATGATGGCAGAGAATGAAAGATATTTGGAGTTGTTGGGCAGTCTGCAGACGAGTTCCCTTTTAAGGCGAGCCAGATCTCTGCGAGAATCCGATAAACTCACATCGACAATGGCGACCCCCCTGGACAAGACGAACATGAGCGCAGACAAGATGATTCCTGACTTCAAGCGCGACTCACGCTTCTGGTGCCTGCCACCGAAGCGGGCGACGACGATGCGGTGGTCGCGGTTGGGGGAGGTTTTGAGTTTCACCTGGTGACACAAGGCCGGCAGGTTGGGGTCTGGAGGAACTGGTAAGCAAGAATGATATGGTATTCTTTTGTTTTGACACTGACCGTTGACGATAGGACCGTGGCGAATTCAATGGTTACGGGCTACCGGAATGCCACAAACAAGGGCCATCACTCGTACGAGGGCTGCGTCAAGGAATGGCCGCTACATTGCGCACTTGGGGTAAACCCGCACCTTGTGGATCCGTTGGCGGCGACTAGTGCTGGCCAAAAATACAATGCGAAAAAATTATTTTTGAATATATTCAAATATGAATGAATATGATACGGCCTTGGACCCTCTTACTGAATATGAATACAGTTGAATATGAATATGAATATGATACTGTACTATTTCGATCAAATCGACATGGGGGGTGACGCGTGACAGCTTTTACCTATTCGACATTTTGGCAGCGGCCGAATTTTCGCGTGACACCTCCAAAATTTCGACATTTTCCCGCGAAATTTCGTCTTTTTGGCGTTTTTTGGGCAATTTTGGGGCGTGTGTGACAGCTGGGAGGTTCGACAGAGGCCCGAGTGACGCGTGACCTCGACCAAAGTTCGTGATCGACAGGGGGGTGCGTGACGCGTGACTGCCGATTTGATCGAAATAGTACAGTATGGATATAATACAATATGGTAGTCAGCATATTCAGATATATTTAAATATGCTCAACCACTGTTTCGGCCGCCTCGGGCCCTCAATTGGCACAGATCCGGTGATCCGATCTCAACGGCATGATCAAAAATCATCTCGGATCTACTTGCGTACTTTCCGCCCACTCCTGACTTTCCGCCTCAGCTGTCAAACTCGATTCGGAAATTTGATCGCGGCAGGATTTGAGCCTCGGAAACACTTTTGATTAACGGCAACTCACAGGCCGTTGTTTGTTTGCATATGTCAGTGCGCCTCTCTCTCGCGTACTACCAACATCGACTAAATGGTGCCCAACTACTACAAACGCCACGGCCTACGGACACCGCGTATCGACGATGCTACGTTCTACTGCCCCAAGGCAGGTTGCGGGCGGCGTCTCTACCTTTGAGTAACTAAGACAGCGAAATCTCATCTCAAAGTGCGTGAAATCTGCCTCGCTGTGAAGGGTTTTGGGTCTAATGAGAAAACATAGTGCTACAATGCGAAACACAGGGATGGGGTACCCGCCTTTTGGTATTTTTTTGAATCGACAACTGCAGACACCACACCCGTTGCCGCCTCCGCATGCGTTCCCGCTTCCTCGCGCCCAGCAAAGCTCCCCCTCTTCCGGTCACCACCCCCTAGCCAACCTCCAAGCAAGGGCTCTTGCTCCTGGCCACAAGGCTGCGAGTCCATCCGAGTCAATCGTCTCTGTTCCAACGGCATGTGCAAACCCCACTGCGGTCACGTCGGCAACTGTCCTCTACACGAGCAACCCACCAAGGTCCTCCACCCTCTCGCTGGGCCTTCATTGGATACCTTGCTCAAACCGGTCAAGGACTATGCGACCCAAATTCCCCGCTATGCTGAATCCGCCAAGATCGCAGATAACAATCGGAAGCGAGATCTCGCAGCGGCCCTCGCATGCATACCCTCTCCATCACCCTCCCCTCCCCGTACACGCGTCTTGACTTCCTCCGCAACTGGGCTGTCCTTTCCCCTCAATACCGCTAATGCTGCTGAACGCTCCGCTGTTCTCATACAGTGGAGAGAGGACCTGAAGCCCGCTCTCGTCACCGGTATCCAAAACCCTCCTCACTGGCCATCATGGACCTACGACACAAACCAGCCGTACCAGTGCTTCTCCTTCAAATATAACACCTGGATGACTGTCCAGCCTTCATACATCCACACTGTGGCGCCCGGCGAAGCCCTTCTCATCTGCGATATTGGGGTAACCGGAGGAGACGAGTCGGCCCACATAGAATGTGCACGCAATCATATGTTCCCCTCTTCCGATGTCTTCGTCCCTCAGATTGTCAAGGAGCAGAAGGGGAAGGGGAAGCGCCGTGCTTGGGAAATCATTGAACTGTCGGATGACAATGAAGACATTGTGATCAAGCAGGAGCCGGTGACCCCTCCTCGCCGCAAACGTTCTCGTATCTCAGCATCACATCCTACATTGTCTACTCCCTCCCCTCCTTTATTCCCTCCATCGATAACCCTTCCTCGCCTGAGCACCCGCCCTTCACGTACCTGGAAATTCTAGTCTTGTGTGTTATCTCGGTTTTTGTCCATCGTACGACATATAGATATGGACATTCTTTATAGATATGTTATTGTATTCATGTACACCACGCCACAATACAGCTTTGTACCAGAAATCTCGAATAAATGAAGCTCCTTTGCTGGATTCAAGTAGAGTCACGGTGTGATGGAGTTGCTTCTTTCCTTTTTTTGGCCATCTTTCTTCGCGCATTTTTGCACGTCCTTCGCGTTCCTCTTCCTCGCCTAGGTCCAAGCACCGCAAGATGAAGGCTTTCACCTCTCGCTTCCGCCTAGGCACTCCATCTGCGCGTTCTCAGGTCAATAACGAGCTGGACATCAACTTCAATGCTTTACAGGCTTTCTCGCCGATCAATAATGAGGCTTCTAGCATCATAGAATTTCGAGTCCACGACGATCCCTCCCCTCCAAGGTATCCAGTGGGATCTTTCCACCATGATCTTGCCTCGGGAAAATACCAGAAGCAATGGAACAGCTGGCACGACTTTGAAGCATGGCTAGCAGCCGAGCAAGAAAGTCACGTACTTGAATTCCGCCTTGTGAATACCTACACCGGCTCATTTCTCTACACCCGGCAACTTCGCTATGTTTGCTCTCGTGCGGGAACCGGCGGTCAAAAGGAGTATATCAAGCTGCACCCGGACTGGAATCGCAAACGCGGCCCCAAACGGACAGACTGCAAATGTACCTTAATCATCAAGCAGTATCCGGACACTTCCACAGTCTTGGGCAACTATTCAGATGTTCATAACCACGATCTCGGCAATGCCAATCTTCCTTTCACACAAATTCCAAAAGCCACTCGAGAGTATATTGCTGGCCTGCTGCGAATGAAGGTTGCGCCCGAGCATATTGTGAGTCGACCTGTGTATCTCTATCTGTACCTCCGAGTTTACCGGTCTTCTTTCAGCTCAAGATGCTTCATCGGGGAGTCTACGATCACGACGAGCTTTTCACACAAGACCTCGATGCAAATTACGTGGCATCACGCATGGAATTCATAGAACTCCGAGACATTCGACGTATCGAGAAGGAAATCGAAGCTGAGGCTATCAGGCTCCATCCTGATGACGGACAATCCACAATACTTTGGGTACAACGACTACGCAACAAGGGACATCTACTGGCATTCAAATCCAAGACTGATCCTGTTCCTCCTGGATCAAATCTCACCCACAACCTCTTTCTGCTCGCCATCCAGACCGACTGGCAACGTCAAATCTTCGCCAAGTACGGCCACAAGCTTGTGTGCATTGATGCGACCCACAATGTTACGATGTACGAGAACCTGAATCTTACGACCCTGGTTGTACGAGATAAATGGGGGCACGGTGTTCCCGTTTCCTGGATGCTTGCTTCGAATGGAACCGAGGAGACAATAACGTACTTTCTCAAGGTCAATCGACTTCAATCTCCGACGACCATCCCACGGCGAATCATGTCGGATTTTGATAGGGCCCAGATTCACTCTTGCGTCAACGTCTATGAGGCCATCATCCTATTGTGCTGGTGGCACGTCCTCCACGCATGGCAGCAGCATTTCTCAATTCCAGCTTATCCAGAACTATGGGTGCTCCTCAAAAACTGGATCCGCATAATCGACCAGGTAGAATTTGATGCGACATGGACAAAAATCAGATCTATGGCACCTCAAGGATTTATCCAATACCTTGAGCGCTACTGGATGCCGGAGCATGTTGTGAGGATGTGGTCAGCTGTTTTTCGGACTGGGAGGAGTATATTCGAGGACTGCGATACAAATATGCTCATTGAAGCGTACGTGATTTATCGACGATGTCTTTTATTTATTTATTTTCTTGCTGATATCTTTCTTCCTTAGTTGGCACAGCGTTCTTAAGGGCACATTCCTCCATGGCAAACGGAACCGTCGCTTGGATCACCTCATCAGCACCCTTATAAATGACGTCCTCCCCTACTATGCTCTGAAGCAACGTCGACAAGATCTAGGTTTCGAAGGCCCAGACTTGGAGCTCAAGAAGCGGCAGGATATACTGCGTCGAAGCCAACTCTACACAAAATCCGACATTATTCAAGTTGAGGGGTCCGATAGCAAGTACCTTGTGCAGTCCCAGTCCAACCCGTCCCAGGTCTACGAGGTCGACATTGACACATATACGTGCACCTGTCTTGACTACCCACTTATCTCCTTTTGCAAGCACATCTGTGCTGTGCAGCGTCTCTTCGACGAGCCTGGCACCCCTCCCGATGGCATGCGGACAAGCCCCAACGTGCCTAGCCTTCCTTCTCCCCCCTCCTCTTGCTCAGCCTTCCAACGTCCCTGACGGGTTCTCTGGCCCGAAGCCTCATGCCTTGATCGTCATCGCCGAGAAACTAGAGCGACTAGCTGCTCGGCTCCGCCGGCCCTGTAAGAACGACGAGACTAACCCAACCCTGGCTGTTCTTGAAGATACTTTGGATACGATGCTGTTAGCTACCGACACCAGCTGTGTCCTACCGGCTGCGCAGCATTTTGCACCTGCCGTCAAGGACAACGCTCGTTCGGCTATGATGCCCGGGATCAAGACCAAGCGTACTCGAGCAGGAGATAAGGCATACGGAGCGGGAGCCAGTAGCGGAAGCAAAGCCAAAAAGGTGTCTACGAGGTATGTCACCTGTCGACGTGTACTTGATTAAAATCTGACTCGCATACGTTTAGATCAAAAGCAACGGCAACTCATCCCGTACCCTCTATCCCATCCACCATACCACCAACCACACTGCCGCAGCTGCAACCTCCATCCTACCCGTTTGCGTACTATTCTCCTGCACCAGCAAATTATCCTCCGGCACCTTATGTTTATCCCGCCGGGCCGCAGGCGGGACCATCTAATGTATACTATAATCCTCACACGTACTATCTAGATCCTTCTCGCGTCTAGTTCTCGAAGAAGATAGTTCTGTTTTGTACGGGTACTCTCATTTTGCGTACCATCAGTTGAAAAACTTGTAATTGAAAATTCGAGAATTTATCCATATCCTATTCATTGTGTGATTCATCTCTCGGCCAGTGAAGGTGAACACCTGAGGCGGAAAGTAAGCGAGTCTTTCCGCCTCAAACGTAAGCCCCAAATCGGGCAATTTGATGGAGGCAGTGTTGAGCTGCCGAACCTGCCGAGCACGGCACAGAAATGCAAAAGAAATGGCAAAGTCAGTCTCAACTCGCAAGCTTTCAGAATTCAGATAACAGTGGAAGAAAAACTGTGATTATGTTGATATAGAAATCTTTACATCCTCCTTGCTTCGTGTGCGCGAAGAGGACCGACCATTCGAGTCCCTCCTCTCCCTCGCTGCGCTCGGGGGGTCCCCCAAGCCGGGCCTCTCAGGTCGGCACACTAGAGCCTCGTTCGTGTCCGTGTGTCCCTCCCCCTCCCCCCCACACCCTAACCTATCCCTAACCCCAACCAGCGAGGCGGGAGGACACGGCGGATACCCGGGAGTTAGAGCGTGCTGCGCTTGCCCTAACCCCCTCGAGAGCGGGACGCAGGCGTCGCCAACGCATTCTTGATCCGAGGAGCGATGGGCAGAACGGCATTGAGGACGGAGGACGACGGCGAGCAGGGAGGATCGTGGAGGAAGGTAAGAGAAACTGTAAGCAAAATTGTGTCAAAATATATTTGGATATATTCACATCATATTCATATTCTGAGAATGAATATGAATATGATATGCTACAGATATGATACGGACTCTCAGAGCTAGATACGATATGGATATGAATACGATACAGAATTTTTGTATTCATATCATATTTTTGGCCAGCACTAGCGGCGACAGTCGGGAGCCAGCGTGACGGCGGCAAGAATGCTGACACGAAGATTCCAGCGTCCTCGATGCCAGTGTGCATGAGCAGCAGTGCTAGTGCTCCTGTGCCACGAGGGCGCCTGCGACGCTTCAAATCGACTCCCGCCACGTCGCAGCATGGCGCAGCCAAGCTCAGGGCCAGCGCCCAAGGCGGAGCCCCTGCCAGAAGCTGGTACTTTGTGATCTGGGGGACCGGCATCGTTTACAGCACCAGGTGAGACTCTCGTCGGCAGTGTATATTCTCGCCACTCATGTCGCGTTGTCTCGGGCCAGCTATGCCACCCGGCTGGCATCTGACGAGGTGTTCGAGAACAGGGAGGAGCTGGAGCTGCTGTCAATGGCGGAATGGGAGATTGCGCTTGCATACGCCGCAGGGGAGGACATCTAAATCTGCTTGTTTTTTCACATAAAAATATATTCTGTACTTGAGCATGAGGTACTGGTGGTTATTTTTTCCGTTCCCCTGGTGCGTGAATAGGGATTGGTGATGACGCTGAATCACGCAGAGGGAAACGCACACGTGAAAGGGGATCGTGAAAAAGCGGTCTGTTGATCTCCCTTCGTCTCTGCCACACCTTTCCAGTCGTATAATCCCTTCCGATGTCCAGCAACACAAACACTTTGCCGTCCGAAAACCCGTAGCCACAAGAGGAGCAGAGGCTGCCCCAAGAGGAGCGACGCGCGACGCCAGTTCCGCTGCCAAACACTTGGCTGTCCGAAAACCCGCAGCCATAGGAAGAGCAGAGGCCGCCCCATGAGGAGCGACGCGCGACGCCGGTTCCGCTGCCGCGTGATGAGGCAGCTACAACACCCCAAAGGAACGGGGCTGCTCCTCCCCTGCTCTCAAGCAACGCCCAAGGCAACGGCACCCCTCTGCCGCCCCAAGGCAACGGAGCTGCTCCTCTACCGCCCCAAGGCGATGCACCTGCCCCTCAGCCAGATGAGACGCGTCTTCCACCTCCGCCGGGATCCCTCATCTCAGAACACGGTGAGATCTATACGCCGCCTGCGCGCCCGGCCATCGTGCACTTCGAGCGTCCCAAGCGTGGGCGAAAGAAGGCGGGGGACCCGCCTGTGAAGCCGGGAAGGGTTGGGTGGATTTGGGGCACGAAATTGAAGTTCTTTGAGGCACGAAAAGACGAGTGGCTGTCCGCAACTGAGCGGGGCGTGGGCGGGGAGTTCTACAACAAAATGACCAAGCTGTATACGGTATCGCCAAGTACGAGATTGATCTTGGGGAGATGGAAGATTTCGAAGAGGACATTGCTGACCCGCCGGATTGGGTGGCAAACATAGTCGTGAACAAGCGAGTGTCCCCCGAGGAGCAAAAGGCCGAACAGGCTGCGTGGAAGCAGATTCGCGATGTGGGTGACAAACTTCTTCATACGATGATGCGGAGACTGACCTTTGGTATATACTAGCGCTTGAGTCAATGATATCGCCTTCAGTATGCGACGCTGGTGAAGGAGGATAAGGCCGCATTCGCCGACTTGTGTGCCGCAACTCTCCGAAAGTTGCTGAGAGATATGCGGTAGGACCACGACTAATGAGTATTTACATGAAAACGATGAGCAAGGGTGGAAAACGAAAGGAAAGAAGAATGAATCACGGGGATAAAAAGACAACACTGCTACTGGTTCGCCCTGCGTGCACGACGATGCAGAGGCGGCCACCCAGGTAGAGTTATGAGATAAAAGAAGGAATAAGAGGAAAAGGAAGCGAAGAAAAGGAGAAGAAAAACACACCTAATAGCCCTCGAATTCCATTATCATCCATCTACACTCGGATTATGTCATGTTTTGGGAACCGCCAGGAATTCCGACGGCCATGGCGTTGTGAGTCGCGGTGGCAAGGACGAATGGGGTGATGTGGCGCCTTTGAGCGCCACGGAAACAGTGGGAGGCGATGACCCAAGCAGGGGTGAGCGGGTGCGGGCTGGGTGGTGGCACAAGGCCGATCTCGCGTCGGGGCGGAGTGAGACGTGGGCCACGTCTCACTGGTCACGTGGCAGTGGGCCGTTCACAGGCGGGACGTGGGTAGGCATGCTGTCGCAGATATGGCGCAACGAGTGGGCGGATCCGGGGCGGATCTGGCGGAGCAAGGGTACTCCCGCAGAGCTTTAGCACCAAATGCGGTCAGGAAGCAAGAATGCAGTTGAGCACGTTAACTGGAAGTAGTTTGATACCAATTCCTCCCCTACATCGTTGATTGAGACACCGAAGACAACTTAAAGTGTTGTAAGCTACGAATTCTTGGAGCGCATTTGGCGGGTCTTCTTACCGTCGCATATTGCGCTCAACATAGTAACCCCCAGGCGTGGCAACATATCGACCGTGGACCCCGAGATTGCTTCCAGTTGTTCTGCGAGCTGTGAAAGCACAATTGCTTCACCAAGAATCAATTATTTCAGGGAAATGGACCTACTTCATGAGCCAGCTTTTCGAACACAGGTTGATACTTCCGCACCGCTGCAGCATTGAATCCGAGATTTATCGCCGTGCGGAGCCTTTTGTGAGTATTGCCTTTGACACGATTGGTTATATATACTCCAACTATCATTGAAGGGAATCATCGTACCCTGGACATAGCTAAGGCTCTGTTCTCCTTATGATAAATAGAAGGTGTGGCGGACAATTGGCGCGTGGTCGAAAGTTGGAGCATTCAAGATATAATGTATTGCCACAGGATCGGATATCATCAACCGGTCGTGCTGCAAAGAGAGTGAGCGGGAGAAATGAAGCGGATGAATGTGAACTGACCCCGAAACACCCCTTGATACGGTAGACTGACCCATATGTTTTCTGCCACTGAAATTCATGGTCTCCATATTGGGGGGCAACATCAGCTGAAGCATGTGTCCTGAATGCATCAACAAATGAAAAAGAGCAAGGTACGGAAAGAGAATTCAGTCGAACCGAAGATCAAGGATTCTGGCAGTGGTGGTCCCTCAATACTCGAAATAGTGGACCTCGGACGCAGAACATAGTAAAGCGAGGAGGACCAACGAGTTGAAGTACCCAGGTTCATTTGATGTGCAACATATTCATCAAATGCAACAACTTCCGCTGGCTGATCCGCAACACCTACGAGAATGAACAGCAGGTTCCGCGATGTACAACGACTTCGAGGTGAGAGATAACTTGTGGTTCTCGTGTTAAAGTCTGACCGATTGGCGCGTCATTGCAAGTCCCCCACCCAATCACACTGAGCTTAGGAATTTTCTTATGCTGCATAAATCAACTAGAGATCCGGTATACTACTATATAAAAGTCGCCACGAGTTGCTCGGCCATAACTAGAGATTACGAGTAAATATGTTTACATAATTCTCGTTCTTGATCATTTGGAAGGCAGAAAAAAGTGCTCGTTTTTTATTAGGTCCCAGCTCATTCGTGTAACGCTTTTATGCCGTAATTTCATTAGAAAACTTGACAACCCTTAGATTTTTTTTTGTGATACCCTTCGGTTATTGAAAGTGGCCGAGGCCGACCGTTTCAAATTTGTTTGATTTGCGCTTGGGTTGCCGATTGCTCGGAAAAGCAACCAGTCTCAGTTACTAGAATAACACTAATGTCTTATGACTAATCAGTGAGTTACATCAACAATAATCTGGACACAGCGGGATCTGGACTTGCAGCCACACTTCAACTTGCATACACTTTGAAAATGTCGGAATTGCAAGGCAGATATGTTCTCTGTGAGGGAGAGTGGGGCAGCAGCTGTGGAAGAGTTGTCATGACATTGACTGAGGAGCTGTGGCAATGATCGAGATTCACAGGGGCATCTGGCAATTCATGCAGATCACGGCCGGATCATGTTGATGGGATCTGAACCTCACGGTTGAATGATTCAATCAACCTTCAAAGGCTATTCATGAGTCGATGTCAACGCTAAAGGTGGTTGGCAAATCAGAATGAGAGGTACATAATCAGTCTCGAGACTCAGAAGAAATATGAGTGTCAAGAGTTTTCTTGTGTGATCGACGCTCCACTGATTGACCGATCACTTGTGCGGATAAATTGTATATTCCGTCGTAACATGCAACGGAATCCTCATGAAAATTCAAATTTCTCCTCAGCCGACCTTTTGCAAGATGTGGAAAAGATCTCGGCTGGTCAAGTGATGCTGAGAGTGGCACCAATACAAGAATCTCAGTGTCTGTGCTTGCACAAAATTGTGCTTCAGGCACAGGATAAATAATTTGGTTTGGTGAATCCAGGTGTCTGAGACCCTTTAAGGCATGCATACCTTTCGACCTTAACAGGAGTTTGGCCCTCAGTAGCATCATTGGCAAGATTGGGTGATGAAACCCTCAATTGTGGTCCGAGTACAAGGTAAGACAATGTTTTTTCAGTGATATTAGCTATTTTATTTCAGTCCCTTCAAGACATGCACACACTCCGACATTAATTGCAGTTTACCTCCTGGTGACATGGCAGGCAAGACTGGATGAGGATCTTCTGTGTGCATCTAAGACTATTTGGTACATACAAGCATATCGCTCGATCTGGGCTTAGGGATGGACACGGGTACGGGTTGGGGTACAAAGCAGTCAACCCGGACCCGTACCCGGAAAACCCGAACCCGAACCCGCGGGTTTACGGGTCGATCACGGGTCTCGGCTAGCGAGTGCCGGACATGATCCAGGCCTCGGCATCTCCTGCCAACCAAGATCCGATGTTAGATATGTCTGTGCACAGCATTTTAAAATGAGAAGATCAATGTTACAGGTGAATTCAGACTTCATGCCAAGTTTTCCACCAACAAAACTCACATTATTCGTGTTTCTATAGTGAATTTGCATCGCGTGCCTGGCACCCGGGGGCAACCCGCGGGTTTCGGGTCTTGAAAACTACCAACCTGCAACCCGTACCCGCCCGACCCGACCCGGGAACCCGACGGGTTTACCCGAACCCGTGTCCTTCCCTATCTGGGCTGCAGCTTTGTTCTCAGATCCATCCCAGGCAGAACCAAGTGAGGAAACTGTTGTATAGATGCTTCGGACCTGTGATCATAATTGTGGTCCAAGCACTGGGTAAATAATTTTATTCCGTGAATTAAAGTATCTGAGACCCTTCAGAATAAGTTTATCCTGGGAACTGAGGTGCAGACTTTCTTCCAAATGCATTGCTAGCAATACTGGGCAAGGAAAGTTTTGTGTAATTGTGTTTGGGACATGTGATCAGAAATTGCGGGCCGAGCACAGCGTAAATATGTTTGTTCAATGAGTTCGAGTATCTGACACCCTTAAGGACCTCCATATCTTGCGCTCTAGGACACATGTTTGCCCCCAGATGCATTGGTAGCAATACTGGGCGAAGAAACTGTTGTATTTATGTGTTTGTGACCTGTGGTCAGAAGATGCTGGCTGAGCACAGCTTAACTAAGTTTGTTCAATGACTTCAGGTATCTGGCACCCTTTGGGACCTCCATGTCCTGCGCTCTGAGGCGTAGGTTTTACCCCAGATGCCTCGGTTACATTTTGTTGAATCGTCCTGATTGTATCTCACCCGAACAATTCATAATTACGAGTACCTGCCATGATGGCCACACCCCCCAAGTACAAAGGTACAAAGATCCTGTAGTATCTTGCTCGCAGAGCATGCCGCTCCCCCACCTACATCCCTGACTTTTGTGGCACTATGCGGCAGATGGCGCAATTTGGGTTGAATATACACCAGCCGCTGGTTCACGTCGACAAGCAGTATGGGAGAATTAGACGCGTCTGTCCTGTGCGAACAATGAGGAAAACGCACCTCCCGACCTGTACCTCGTTTTCCAGTCCCATACAAGTCCCACAAATCCTCCAGACCACGACTCGTTTGGAGGTTGTCGAGACAGGAGCAGTCCATTCGAAGTGCGAGACTTGTCGAAGGGACCACGAACGAATGTGCTTTGGGACAGCAGGGCAGGGTGAGGTAGTGGTACAGGAAAGAAAGCGTAGATGAGTTTACCGTGATCCACGCCAGGTTACCGTGATCGCCCGATCTGCTCTCGGCAAGCCTCGTAGGCGCAGCACCTTCCTTTATGGGAAGCTGTTGCACTTGCCGCGAACCTGTTGCGAAACCACAAACGTGCTGCACATCATTTGATCCTGCTGCTCATAATTCTTAACTTGGGTACTTCATCTTGTATATCCTCTAAAGCGAGGCAATGAAGATCACGCTCACACACGCGCCTCCATAGACCGTGTCGAATTTCGTGATGTATTCCAAGGTCTTGCCCATGATACGGTTTGCCGGAAGGACGTGGATGGATTTTGAATCTATTGTGCGGATTTCCGCATTCGGACACAATGAAAATGATGTCACTTCTTAACAATCCTACTGAGTGCTCCCTGAGTGTTGGCATCATCGACATCGTTGGCCCGCCCGTTGTCTGGACGCACATCAATTTTTGGCGGGCCAATATGCCCATCACCGCCACATCGGTCTCGCTCAACCCACACGTCCTGCGACGCATTTGCGCCCACCATCGTGCCACCGTCCCGCTCGACGCCGCTGGCCCGCCCATGCTCCCCGCCCTGGCGATCACCGCGTACACATCCTCAGGATAGACCCGACTGTTATAGTAAACCACTTATGCTGCACCTTCCCAGACACACCCTGCAACGGTACCCGCTATGGCGCCGCAGTCACGCTCGACGCCGCGCCCGCCTCTTTGCGGCCCACTGCGTGGACAGACCCCGCTGCCTGAGCCCAAGCAGCACCAGGAAATTCGGGAATTAGCGAAACCGGCAAAGTCACCGGCGGCACCACCGGCGGCATCTGATCGGAGCTTGAATTGACACGCTCGCCCCGGTGCCCGCCGCTTGCCCGCCGAGCACAAATATGTCAACCGACGCACCCGTTTGCCATGAACACGCATTGGCGCGGCATTTCAACGCCACGCCTGGTCTCGATTTTGCTCTTGCGCATGCACCGCGCGGCAGGATAGATACCGGTGTACCGCCCCGCCCACTGGCAGCTCTCTCCGAGTCTCGCCGCTTGCTCTTGGTAAGCATAGTGGGGCGGACTCGAGTGCAGCGCGGTCAAAACACTGTTACCATTGATGCTCTGTGTACATCTTTCTCGCCGCCGTTTCAAAGTAACTCAGGGGCTTTTTCAGTTCATTTCAATTGCATTACAGTGGTGTGCGCGGGCACTTGGCCATGTGGCACTTGAATAATTTCAGGGAGGTATCTCGCTAGCATGGAGGTAAGTTTTGTAAGGTTTTAGAGGAGGCAGCGAGTGTGTTGACCGGACAGTAATACGAAACTAATGCGAGTATATGCGCCTCAGGGGCTTGGTGAATTGAAACTCCGACATGACAAAGCAAGGCTGGCGGTTGACCGGCGGCTTCATTTGATGCCGGTTTCTCGAATTCCCGAATGGACTCAGCAGCACAGCCCCTGCCCAGATTCTGGGCCACTCCTAGAATTCCGCCGCATCAGTGACACCCAATACAGAAGGTTCGCAGTGTGACACTTGATGGCCGAATGTTGCCGACTTGCCGCCCAATATCATCCACTCGAGGCGGACGCTTTACAGCTTTCCTTAGAGCCCCTGTGGTGGAGCGGTTAACACTCCACATTTAAATTAGCATTATTGTACTCATAGTTCAATTCCTTTTGCGCACAATTTTTTTTCTTACTGTATATTTCTGTGCCCCACAACGCCTGTGTAAAGCTATCACTGGCAAGCGCAGCGCACCCTAACTCCAGGTATTAGCGCTGTCTCCTGCCTCGCCTGGTTAGGGTTTGGGTTAGATGTTATGGGTTAGGTTTGGTTAGGTTTAGGTAAGGTATATTGTAAAGAAACCGAGGGCTTATGTAGATCCAGGAAAGGTTGAGGAAGGGGCACAATTGATAATTACCTTACTTTGGAAGAGGGGTCGGCGACATTCGGCCATCAAAGTGTCACACTGCGAACCTTCCGCATGGGTGTCACTGATGCAGCGGAAAGTGAACAAGTTTTCTGGGCACCCCTGTCTGGCGTTCAACTCCTATCTAGGCGTGTTGTTTCTCTGCTCACCGCACTGGATTATACTCCAAAATTCAGACCATAATTCATCAGCAGGCTCACCTCGATTGGATTGTACTCCGGTTTGGACCAAGATTTATCAGCAGGCTCACCTCGACCCCATTCGACATAGCTTGAGCCTGCAATCGAATTCATTTTTGGACCTTGGATTGAACCCCTGTGTGGTCGATTTTAATTTCTTTCCTGGCTCACCCGACGACTGTTCCTACATTTCCCGACGACCTTTGTATGTACTACGATGTTCCTCCATGTTCAATGTTGTGACTCCTTCTTCAGCCCCAGTATAAAATTCAGCCCCGACGGATTGCTCTTTTTTCCTACCTACCACCATGGCAGGTGACTTTATTGTTCCGGGAACGCCAGCGACCCATCTCGTCACCGATGCTAAATCCAAGGCCAAGGCTCTAGTTGAAGCCAAGAAGGCTCGCGTAAAGCCTCCTCCTTCAGCTTCTTCTTACCCCTCTTTCTCCACTCCAGCTCCAGGTACTGTTGACAAAACTGCAGGATTCATCGCTGTGCCCGCTCCTCCTCGATCAGGCAAATTAAGACGCAGGCGTGATTTAACCGCTCAAATCATCGCCGAATATGGATCGGTCACCGCCATGGTTGCTGCCACTACTGAATTTGACAAGAAACATCTCCGGCCTATCACCAAGCCGGAACAGCGGGTGGAGGGCAGGGAGTAACGAGTGAGTGCGAGTGGTGGTGAGAAAGCAAGATGCATGCCGCCCGTCACCGCGTTGCTACGCGGTGTCAGGGCCAAAATTTGTTTGCCTAAAAACCCGAATAGCAGATAATAAAAATATCCATATGAGTCTGAAGATACATTCTATGCTACAGACAAAAATGAAAGACGCACCTCTCAACATGGTTGATTACATGATGCCATCAAAAAGTTGTTGCTCAATTACATAATAACACTTGGTTTTGTCGCAAAAATCCTAGAATGCATTGAACGGCATTGAATACTGTAGGTTCGAAGCCATTCGGAGGTCTGAAGCCTTAAGGTGGCTTCGAACGCAACAAAAAGTCCATCGCGTGGATTCCAATCCGCCACGTGGATTCGGACCACTTCGGATCCCCACGGGGATTGCGACCTTCGAATGACTTCGAGACCGTTCGAATAGACGTAGGGCAGATGTGACAAAAAAAAAAAGAGTGCGCAATTGCATTTGCAGTCACTACTATATGTATCCATTGCGAGTGTCTAGCACTGAGATGCGAACGACCCCCAGTAACTTTCACTGATCACATACAATTGCGAGAGCGTCTCTAGAGCATCTCTGTGTATTTGCAATCCATACAGAAATTCTTGCCAGGTTCGAATGGCTCCAGATGGATTGCAATGTAAATACAGGGGCATTCGAAGCTGTCCAAAGCCGTAGGAATCCCAGAATCCAGGTCAATCCGTTCGAAGCAAAATGGGGTTTTTCCGACATTCTTACAATTTGAGTTCGTGTTTGCACATTGAATTAACTGAATTAACTCGACGAGAGGGGAGGCGAAAGAAATATAATTAGGGGAAAAAATGTTTAACTAGCTACTCATCATCGTCATCATTCTCTGAATCCCCCGCTCCCAAGTCGAGACACTTGCAGAATGTGTTGCAATCGTGCTGGTCACGTCATCTTGCAGTCCCTTTTGGGCCGTAGTCTCCAACACCAGAATCTCTGCAAAATATTTGAGTACATAGAAAGTAAAATCAACAAGCCACGTACCCCTCTTCGGTGTGGGTCATTAGGTCGAATATGATGATTCTCATAGTCTTGTTGCTAAGGCGTCCACAAGAACCTGGACAAAAGTATTAGTTTTGGAGACAAGGAAGCAAAAGGAGAGAAGGAATACCTTGAATATCGGTGAAAATCATTCCGCTTTGTTGGAAGGTGAAGTGAACGAAGGCAGAAAGGGTGTGCGCAAGTTGGCCTGTGCCGGCAGGGTGTTCCATAGTGCCAGTATAATGGGTCACGGCGGCATTGCGCAGCGGCTCTAGTAACCAGACAACCCGGTTGCCGGGTTGTGACTCCAGAACTTCCAGAGTAGCACCAGATGCCGGAGAAGCCGCCTTGCCTCGTAAACCACCTCCTCAACCACAAGTACCCGAGTAATCTCAAAGTCTTCAATGTAGTTAAAACAGCTATCAATGGACTGAACTGAAAGGCGCACTTACTCTTTGCAACTTCCAGGTTGATCTCAGCAGCAGAATTGCGAAACTTTCTCAGGAGCCATCGAGCCATCTCACAGCAAGTAGCATCCAAGAGGAGATTCTTGGTGTTCTCAGCAAGTGTGACCTCATCTTCACTGTGACTGATCTCATAGAACCGCTTTGCAACATATTGCTCGTCACCGATTGAAAGCTAAGGATTTGTAGTTAGAGTGTTGGAGCAAAAATTGTAATTGAAGAGATAATACCTTATAGCAATGCTTCATCTTGCCGCTCTTGAAGATGGTGTCAGAAGTCACTGCCTTCTTGGTGGGTGTGCTGTTGTCAGGCCAACTGACCTGAATGCAGCAGGACTCCAAGTCAACTGCAATATGCACCAGAATAATCTCGATCTCAGTGGATTTAGCAGGATCTGGACCGGGAAGGAGGCGTTGAAATGTCGATTCAATAGGTGCAGAAACTGGATATTGGTTAGAATTACGCTTGAGTACGGTGTTCAAGACGGAACATACTACGGGGGCGTTTGGCGCTGGTTTCATCATTCTCTTTTCGCAGCATTGCCGCCCATCGACTTGCGCTTCTTGGACAAGGATGAGCCTTTAACAGCTCTTGAACCAGGGGTAGGAGCCTAAACAGAGAATGAATAATATAACGCAAATATAAAGGTTTGGAAAATACCTCACTACTCTCCATCCAAAGCTCAAGAGCGAGTACCTTGCCCTTCATGGCTGCTGCATGTTTTGGCATCTTGGTGAAGTACGGGTCGTGGTTTCCCACACTCTTGTGGGCTTGATAGAAATCAAGGACAGGGAGATATTGGCTGTTTTCGAGGATATTCTGATTCCAGTGAAAGTGAAGTTCTGAATCCTCTCTGTAAAAGTGTGAGATTCATATCGGGGGCAAGAGAAGAGGACTTGAGGACATACACATGCAATGGAAAGTCGCGCTTTTTGAGCCATGCAATATTCCAGCCATTGATTAGCTCGGTTTTTATCTCTTGATAACAACGTCAAATGTCAGAAAGTAGATAGGGTGAGACAGCGTACCCTCCATTGGGGTTTCAGGACTGTAAGATCTCGAGGTTGACCCCAGTGACGCATCGATGTTATTGACCAGTAACCATATTAGGTTTGCATAAACAATGAGCATCTCAAAGTGAAACAGGGTTTAAAACTTGTTCTAATTGAACAAAGTATGTGGGTCTAGTGCAGGTATTTCAGTGTTGAGAGAGGTCAGAGGGTCAAGTATAAACTGTCTGAACTGATGTTCAAGCAGTGTTCAATCACAGTTTAAACGGGACGGCCGGTAGACAGTGCTGAAACTGGATTTCACGGTTTAATTTCTGTTTAACCTCTGTTTAATAACGTCTGTTGAGAGAGGTCAGAGGGTCAAGTATAAACTGTTTGAACCGATGTTCAAGCACTGTTCAATCACAGTTTAAACGCGACGCCCGGTTGACAAAGCTAAAACTGGATTTTACGGTTTAATTTCTGTTTAACCTCTGTTTAATAACTGTTTCAAATCAAAGATAACTCATTATGAATCATGTTTAAAACGCTTGAGTGTTTACGAGAGTTTAAAACCACTTCTGAACCGGTGTTTGTTTTCTCGGTTGACCGGATTTTACAACCCACTAGTCGTCAGCTTCCCCATTAGTCTCACTGAGGTAGACCCAACCCCTGGTAATAGGTGTGAGCACCGTTCTAGTTTGAAAACATGAACAAAGATCCACCTGGGTGGTTTGCCATTTCTACTTGCAATAGACTTCCTTTTGGCGGGTGCGGTCGAGGTGGATGCTGCAACAATTCTACGGGTAGAGCACCGGGGCACAGCATCTGTAGAAACTTTTTACCTGAATGCAAAAGGTCCTCAATTTTGCACGGTAATAAAAATGAAGGACATACACTGTCTTCTTTTCCTTCTTGCTTTGAGGCTGTTGTCCCTCACCAGTATCATCCGCGGTTGTGTTCCTGGAGAATTGGAATCAAGGGGGAATATTCTCCGAGTTTGAAACAATTACCTCTTTCGTTTGTGCATTCCCTTCTTGTCTCCTTTTCCCATCGGGCCGTCAGGAGAGGTAGGAATCGGTAAATGCTGTGGGGCAGGTGAAGAAACGACAGCATTTGTTACCACTGGAGTCGGGGGCGGTCCAACAGGAGATTGAACGGGTGTTTGAACAGGAGATTGAATGGGCGTTTGAACAGGCGCTTGAACAGCGGTTTTAGCAGGTGTGGAGAGAGGCTGAGTCTGCTCTCGATGCTCTTCTGGTTTAAAACAGAATGGGCGAGATGCATTGCCGCTCGCAAGGAACTGTCCCATGGTCAAAGTTTCGAAAGTGCTGTAGGTTTGCGGATCCTTCAAAGCCAGCGGGAAAATGAATTCCTGAGTATCATAGAACTTGGACGGGTCTGCAAGAATTTTGTTCCACGGGATTGGGCGGTGTTCGGACGAGACGGAGTCTTTGTGGACTGAAATATAACAATTCAACCGTGAGAAATCTAGGTCGGGATGAAAAGACAGCTTACCCCAGCACTGATCAAAATATTCCACTAGAACATAGCGCAAATCCGCCAAGGGAATCGTCTCGAGATCCACACAGGGGAAGGAAACGACCCCATTCTCGTCGACAGAGATCGAAATTGACGAGTTCACAGCTGCCTCTGCACAATGAATCATGAGTATCGTCTTGGGCACGAAGGATTCCAATCTCACTTGGGATCACGTTGTCGGCAAATTTGAACCAAGGCTCGCCATATGTTTCTTGCAATTTTTCGCCACCAAAACGGGCCTTATTATGGATGGAATGTCCATGAACCCTGGATTTGTCAATGGACAGCACCGAAAATCCGTATAGATAGCCTTACGTCCCAGCAAGAAGATCCCCCGTTCCTGGTTCGCGAAATGCATAAAAAAGTAGCATCTCTGCATCACCGACAAGGCCCCCTTGGCAGAGCCCACGAAGTGCTTCCTCAATGTTTGTCCCAAATTCTTTTTGATTGCTACGAGAATGTGTCAATGAAAAGCCGATTGAAGGGGGTCAAGCACAAACAGAATAACATCTCCACATTCGTCTTCCGCCTTGGCATCCCACTCCGCCTTCTCCTCGGAGCTCAGGGCATCCCACATCACTTTCAAAACAAGCTGATAGGTCGCTGCTTGGTTTGTGCCGCTGTCAGCGACACGCTGCCTCGAAGCCGCCAGGATAATGGCATGCGTATCGTGGGCAAACACTTGACGGCCACTGAGGATCGAACTGAATTTGAGCAACGGATTGGCCTTGGCGATTGTCAAAGCTGAAGGCTCTTCAGGATGGTCTTTCTTGTACACTTGATGATAATAGTTGGTGTACTTCCTAACAATCATCTACTCCATGCTCAGTACGCTCACGATATAGTCCACACAACCACATACCGCAAACCATTTGGGCCGGGGATTCTTTGCACAATCAAGGTCCGAAAATTCGGGCATTTGCATTACTTTGGAGGCAACAGATTGCTTCCATTTGGTGAGTTCCAATCCTCGAACTCCAGAATCCAATTTCTGGATGTACTCGGGGAAGTAGCCAACCAGAATCTTCTCCTGGGCATCAGTGAATTGGCCTTTACGCATGGTGGTAAAAGTAAGGGCTTGGTTGGAGCTGTGTTGATAGTTAGAGAGGGAGGATGTTTGACCTTTTCTCGCACCACTTTTGAAACACGTACATCCAAATTGTAACCAGGAACTGTGCAATCAGCACGCAACACGCTTGGTGTTTTTTTTTTCTCTTTTGCTGTCGGGAGGAAACGTAAGGCCGGCAATCGCAGGTGTTCAGGGATTGATTTGACCAAAAAAAAAAAAAAAAAAACCCTGAAAGCGGGAACCCGCCTATCAACGGAGGGCACAATTGTGCAGGGTCGAGTTGGCACTAGCAGACAAAAACAATTCAACACTGCCGATCATCCGAAACACGCCAGCTTAGTCCGACATCCGGGCTTGTGGAACATCTTGGGCTGTAAAATATACACACATAGGTGAAGACAGATTCGCAAATTATCATATCCAATGATATTCGGTTTTGCTTCGAAAGACGGAGAGCGTACAATGCGACGAAACTTGTGATCTACTAGGGTTCAACAAACGAAGTGAAAATATATCCGATCCATTCGGCCGGTTCTGATCGGACACCCCCAGGTTCAAAACGCAAATCACATTCAACCAAACTCAGGTAGTTCCTAATTTACGCGAAGACTCTTTTTGAACATGCAGATCTCGGATTTGATCCGTGGTGGAAGTAGGTCTCGGCATTTCCCTCTGAGATGGCAGGAGGAGGGAGAGCAGAAACTCTCTGAGCTTCTCCGAACACACCGAAGTTTCACGAAGATGGAGGAAACTTGGCCCGCACTTGCTTCGACCGATCTTCCCATCGGGCATCAAGCATATGCGAAACAGAAGGCAGCAATGTACCGAAAACGGGCGCAGGAGGCACAACAACTTGTGATCAACATTGGACATGGGAAATTGCTCGAGAAGGATGCTAATATTATCGAGACCGTGCAGTTTGAACGAAAGAGGCAAGCCCAAATTATCGCGGGACGGGATTGCTACCAAAGGCCAGTCTGTAAAGAGTTAACCCGAAATCGTGGCATTGTGTACGGTGGAGTAATTATACCTGCGAGCCAAGGCAACTGACGCCAATTAAAAATTTTGGGAGCGCATAGACGGACCTGTTGGGCTGAAGTGTCAGGATGGATCCAGTAGGCTGTAGGTTGACTCGAGTGGAACTTAGATTGGCAGCTTCATGGACATGTTGTGAGACACCGCTGCATCGAAGTTTCCCTAACGTCACACAGTAAGGCCCAGGTTTCGATATAAAAAAATCAATTCCTGACTTGAGGGGTGTGGCCATTGCGGGGCATGGCAGATACTCGTAATTATGTATGTAATTGTGCTAAATTTCTCTCTTCCTTTCGAATCCAATTAATTATATACCTCAATGCCTGTGATTTAACTCGGGATATGATGCAATCTAATAAAGTTTGACAAGAATAGCATATGTCAGTTTTCTTGTGATTAGGTGTCTTTACTACAGATAAATGTGATTTGAATAAGGTCTGAATGCAGGGAAAGTGTTTCTTTTCAGTCAGTTCACATACAGGATAGCCTTTGAAACATGTGTACCTATGTTTTGGATCCAGTTCAATACTAGGTGAAGAAATGTTGTATGCATGTGCTTGGACCTACAACCCCCAAATGCGGTCTGAGCAGAAGAAAAATCATTTTTTCAGACAGTTCAAATACTAGACAGGCTTTAAAACAGGGCTAACCATAGCTTTTGATAATACTGTAGCATTTGATTCAATTCATATGTCACGGGTCACAGGCCCAAAAATTTCCGAATTTTTTCGTACTGGTCACAGGTCACCGAGGGCATATACGAATCCTTCAAACAGGTCACGAATTCAGAAAATGGCTCAAAATTTTGAATTTTCACCTCTGCACCGCCTGCTTGTCAAGCAGTGCCATGGCATTTGCACGAGGTGCCAGTTTTGACAGATGCAGAAGCAAATCGGTGATCTTTCGACTCCCTTCTCCCCGTCATCGTCAACTCTCCTCAGCTCAGTTGTTCATGAATGCTATTACATCGAAACAAAACAGGGACTACTTTTTGGGCACGTCAATTCCCGGCACATCAACATCCTCGCTCTTGTCATTGGCGTGTCTCCAGAACGCCGTGTACAGCGTGTTCGGGCTCCTGCCAACTTTCGGCTGATTTACAAAAAAAAAAAAAATAGATGTCACGCTCGACCCGACCTGACCCAAATACAAAAAGTGAATTTCGTACAGTGTGGTCACAGATCACAGGGGCATACGAATTGAATCAAATGCTACAGTAGTTTGACCCACATCCATTACCTGAAATTCGGGGCAGCAAAATGTCATAAGTCTAAGGTTGGGATATGCAATCATGATTTGTGTTCTTAGGACAGAAAATATGATTTTCCAGACTGTGCAGATATGTAGTACTTTTCAAATCATACTCAGACAATGTTCTGAACAAGAATCTCACCCATGCATCCACTGGTTGCAATACTGGGCAAGGAAAGTCTTGTATGCATTTATTTGAGATATTTACCAAATGTGGGGTACCCAAGTTCCTTCCAGGATGTTATTACATAATTTTCTCACCTGCTTGATGTTCATAGGCTCCAAAATTTGTGAATAGAGGCTACTATTAAAATTAAATGGCTGGAACACCCTTAACAGAAATTACCTTTTGGGGTACATGTACTGGCTGGATGTGGGACAGCATACTTGATTTGCAGCATGTTACCACAAACTTTTTTCACCTGTTTTGCATTCATGGGCTCTGGAAATTCACAAATTGAACTTACTATTGAAATCCAACAGCCACAACACCCTTCAAAAAATTACCTTTTTCAGTGTGTGGACCTGGTGGATATAGGATGGCATATTTGATTTGCAGCATGTTACCACACGCTTTTTTCACCTGTTTTGAGTTCATGAGCTCTAGAAACTCATAATTACAAGTTACCATTGAAACGGTGCAGTTGGGTGCAGCCGTGTAATCAAAAGATATAAAACTTGAGAGCGCAGCGAACAAGTCACTAACTCAACCCAAATCCAAATCTATATCACAACTTCAAACCAATATGCGGCACGTGTGTGAGTTCGGGGAACTATCAGGGGTACGTATCACCCTTCAAGATTGTATGCACAAGGTCAAGGTCTTTGCAGACTGCTTTGACTTCAAATAGTGGTAGCACGATCTTATGGAGATTCTAATCACCACTGGAGTAGAGGCAAGTGGACAATGATATCAAGGATTGAGGCAAACAGCACCAGCGGCCAGTCAGACTGAACCAAGGTAAGCAGCGGCTGGACCAACTGTCAACAGACAGACTTTACTAGGAGTTGCGGCGGGACAGATGGCATGAAACAACGGAACGGAGCTCTTACACAGATGGCGCGGCTTGGCTAGAGCGGAGCACTTATAACTGTAGGCGCGGAACACTACAAGATGGAGCTCTTATACTGAAGGCACGGCTTTTTGTGGGACGGAGCACTTATATGAAAGGTACTGCTTCAACAAGCTAAGCACTGACTTCAAAGGCGTGGAACCAATAGGCGAGGGCACTTATACAGAAGGCGCGATCTCGGTTGAATGGGGCACTTCTATTGAACGGCACACCAATTCACTTCAATATCTCGTATCTTTCAGTTATTTCTGTATTTCAATGTCTTTCAATCAAGAGTCCACTATATTGCCCTAATTCACGGGGAGATAGTCTACTGCCTATACACACGAATCTACGTAGCTTTTATACAATTGAAGAAAACACTTAAGGAGATAAAAGGAACTATAGGAACAAACCGCAAGTCCTCCTCCGACGGGTGAACGACCAATAGTGTTCAAGGAATTGCGAACGTGGGTATAGTAGCCTCCCGTTGGAGATGAACTGCATGCTGCCAAGGTATTGCACCAGAATGGCGTGCTAGTTGCCAGGTTACTTCGGAGAGTACTGGCCGCTACTGCTTCTAATGACCCACTTGGTGATCTGACTAACCGCAACTCGGAAGTCGGACCATCCAGCCGCTTCATTAAGATATTTCTATTGCCCCAGGAACTCTAATGTTCTTAGTGCTTCTATAAGACTGACTTGAACCCATATCCCAGTCTTAGAGGACTAGCAACAAGTCTTCAACAAATCTTGAATAGGTTTCGGAGTAACAGGAAGTCGGTCCTTAAGCCGCACCTATCCCCGTCAGTCCACATGGCTGACTGATGCTTGGCAACACCAAAGCCAATATCACAAGGATGTCTACAAGATCAGCAACTAACTTTTACCGGCAATAATCAAGTCTAGGTGACTCGCCGCCAGTCAGGGTGAAGCCTCTCTAGCCTTAGCATAGTGGAAAGTTATCTTTCTATCCACGTCTGTTGAGTTGAGGGAGTAGCCACAAGTCAGAGATCTTGCGACAGTCTGAAAGACGGAACAATTGCAGTCTGATTGACTACCGGGGAGTCATCCTCCGGTTCCATAATGAGTTATTAGTAACTTCGGAACTCCAACCGTATGCTCGTCAGACAAGGTATGTCAAATATTCAACCTAACCGAGAAATCCAAAGACTCCCCGCTAGTCGAACTTCCAATACAGTTCAAGTATTTCTGAGTCTCTGCGTGAACCGCAGTCAACCAAAGATGTATTTGTTCCTCATGGTCACCTCCAGCACTCAAGGAAGTAGTTTACCACTAGTTCCCGGAGCCCAATAGTGTAGCTCTAATATAGCAGAACTCAGTGCCGCTCAGGCAACCTTGTTAAGTTAACCAGTCTTTATGGTAGCCTATTGGCTTTCAGCCATCAACAGTGTAACTTACCACTCTGAGGAGAGTGTAAGTTCTATTTCCTAACCTCGCTTGCTTCTGAATAATGATAGTTCAAATTTGAATAAAAACTTGTTGTTTTTATGCGTGTTTTGGTACACGCCCTATCACCATTAAAATCCAACAGCTGCAACACTTTGAAAAAAAATTACCTTTTTCGGTGTGTGGACCTGGTGGATATAGGACAGCATATTTTTTTTTCAGGATGTTACCACACGCTTTTTTCACCTGTTCTGAGTTTATGGGCTCTGGAAACTCATAATTACAAGTTACCATTAAAATCTAACAGCCGCAACATTTTGAAAAAAAATTACCTTTTTCGGTGTGTGGACCTGGTGGATATAGGACCGCATATTTGATTTGCAGGATGGTACCACACACTTTTTTCACCCATTTTGAGTTTATGAGCTCTGGAACCTCATAATTACAAGCTTCCACTAAAATCCAACAGCCGCAACACTTTGAAAAAAAATTACCTTTTTCGGTGTGTAGACCTGCTGGATATAGGACGGCATATTTGTTTTGCAGGATGTTACCACACACTTTTTTCACCTGTTTTGAGTTTATGGGCTCTGGAACCTCATAATTACAAGCTACTACTAAAATGCAACAGCCGCAACCCTTTCAAAAAAATTTACTTTTTTGGATGTATATACTGGCTGGATGTGGAACAGCATATTTGATTCATAGCATGTTACCACATGCTTTTTTCATCTTTTTTGAGTCCATAGGGTCTAGAACCTCACAAATACAGGCTATCACCAAAATTCAATGGCCAGAATACTTTGAAAAAAATTACTATTCGGGCCCCTTGTACATGTCGAACATGTCATTGTGTATGGCTTTCGGCAGCTCGGAGATCATCGGACTGATTGATCAAATGTGAGAAAGCAACATCAACCATTCCACCTACCATAATGCATGTCTGCAAAAAATGTGAAAGGACCCCATCTATTCAGTCTGATAAGTTGCCAACAACAAGTGGCACAATTTTGATATAGGGATCAGGAGAAAAAAAAAATGGTGCACCCGGGATTGAACCGGCCCCAGGGGGAATCTGTTACCATATCAGACTCTGAACTTTCCGGACAGTTCATGAAAGTATCACAAAAAATCTAATGGTTCTAAAGTTTCTAATGATATTATGGCATAAAACGATTACATGAATGAGCAGAGACAAGTAAAAATCGAGCACTTTTTTCTGCCCTTCATTTGATTAAGAACGAGAATTATGTAAACATAATTACTCGTAAACACCTCAAGAAGTACTCGAAGGCAATATCAGTAAACTTAAAGCTTCTAGCCAACCGGCGAAAGCGATTCACAACTGTGGGAGTCCCGTTTGATGGCTGGATCGCAGTGTTCAACAAATTTCTTTGGCCTTCGCCTTCAGTTATGCATCCAGCTGTTAAACAGATCTTAATTCGACTCTCCAGTTGATTCGTTGATTACACACGGAAATAATACGAGAGAAAAAGATCGTACTAAGCAACATTATCTAACGGACCAATTGAGCAACCAAGCAAGTCCTAAACTATAATTTTAAGAAGGGCCTCACAGGATGCGATGTTTAATTGACAGAAGAGACTTCTCACTGTGTTACGACTAGAGTGTCCGATAAAACTAGAGTCACTCCTCACCGAAAATCAGATGACCCATGTTGTCCTTGTCTCCAGCGGCAACACACATTCTGACTCCAAAATATTGCAACATTCGTTATTATTGCAACTTGGTGATAGACATGTGTATTTCATAGAATTTGGCATGTAACACTCGGATGGCATCACATGCACAACTATAGTAGGGTTCCTAGTGTCTACTCGATCTAAGTTGCCAGAGCAACTACAGTCCCTCCATCAAGGACTTATTCAATTTGAATTACCAACTTCTGAACCCACAGAATGAAACTGACGCACTTTTTCGACCCGTTTCATGCCTGATTCAGACACGGACCTACGCTGAGCCGTCAGACTTCAAATTGAGAGATTCAATACCAAACTTTTGACCTTATGACCCAGGTAGTACATCTCTTCTCTTTCTCGTCAGTCATTCATCTCACCTCGAACACATCATTTTAGCGCTGAAATATCCAATGCAAAAACTATGGTTTGACTATGACACCATACTTGCTATCCGTGGCTGCTATCAGTGAATGAATCCCTTTGGTTCGTTTTCAGCAATATTTAATTTGATTCAAGTCTTGTGTCACATCCAGATGGACTCAAATGCGAGTTGCGCTTATACAGCTGCTATGGATTCGTTCCTGGGTTATTATCATTCAAGATCCTTCTTATCTAGCATTGGAAGGATTTATCGAGCTCCTTCTCAGACCCGACCTACGCCTCAAGAGACTGTGAGACCTGAACATTATTGGTTTCACACCTACTTAGGCTTTCAAACTAGATAATTCAGTCTCGAAGCTTCGTTTGAAGCAACAATCCTCTGAAATGAGTTCTCAATTACTTTCCTTGATCACCTCGTGGTTATCTTTTCATCAGAAGGCCGAAATAATGGCCGCAGTCATAGGAATCCTTGTGTTTAATGTTCTATGATTCATTGAACTGAACATGGATCATCTAGGTCACTAGGTTAGCCTTTATTTTGACATTCAGAACACCAAACTATGACCGGCAAACTCGCAGTAGGTCTTGATATGTCTCTGTGCGCAATCTGTTCAACTAACTTGAATTACTATAGGATGTTCTGATCCCACAAGATAATTGTTGCCCTTTCATTCTGATGCTCAAAACCAAAGCCATGGCTGTCAGACTCGTGAGATGCGGTAATATTTCATGTATCAATTCATTTCACTGACCTGTGGACCCCGAGATATTTTACTTTTGTTCATACAATGTCGAATGGCCTAGATCATGGTGCCAACCCTGAACATGTCTTTGGAGGGAAGATTCTACTTCAAATTTTCAAGGTGCTACTATGAATGAAGCGGTGCAGTGGTTGTGTATCCTGGTATATCGTTCTTTGTGATGGTAGTGGTCACTCGTTCGATTCTTATGGCCAATACCTTTTTACGACATTTTACGACATTTCCCGAATTTCTCGATTTGGAAATAAACATTGTTTAAACCGCGACTTAAGCACCCAATTGAACTATGTTAGTCGCCCGGGCCGACTCTGGTTCACTGTTTAATCAGAACAAATTTCAAACACTGTTTTACATTGATATGCTCATTGTTTAAGCAAACCTAGTATAGTTTTATCCGCACACCTGTTGGCAACATGAAGGCTCCGAATGCCATCCCGTACATCCTCGTCGTTGAGCCACCGTGGAATCGGTGCCTCTGACGGTGTAACCCAGATGTCCTCGTGTAGGCTTGGATCATTCCGGAGGCCGTTCAGTTGGGTGGAGAGGGGAGAGGGGATGGGAATGGTGCATTGAGGAGGGCGGAGTTGTTCCAGAGTTGCGCAACACGTATTGAACTTCTTAATGGCCTTCAGAAGCGAGGGCTGGCGCTTGGATATGGCCTTGTGGGTCGACTGGTGAAGCTTGGTGCGTGTGTAAATAAAATCAGTCAATGTCTGTATCGAGCGGAGCTCCGTAGAGTTTTTCTCACATACCTAAAGGCCCCTGTCTTCCTGAAACCGCGCGATCAAGCGATTCCCATTCGAAGAACGAGCCAATGGCGCGTTTGCAGATGTTTATCTTCAAATCCCGCATCACGTGAAGGGTCTGCGCAAACTCGAGGGGGAGATCCTGTAGCTCCGGGAAGGTCTTCTGGATCTTGAGAGACGTGTACAATTCTTCCGCCTCCCTACCGAGCCTCTCGTGCGTTTGCTCGAGACCTCGGAGAAGGGCCAGCAAGTGGACGGAAGCTCCAGAACCTTGAAGAGTTTTCTTTGTATCGTCAATGGTCTTCTCCACAGTGTCGATTTGGGTTTGGAGCGATAGCACCTTCTCTAGTTCACGCCGCAAGCGAGCAGGGGCATCTACACTGAGCTGTTGAGGAACTCGGACAAGAATGAGAAGTAGGGACTTACAGGCGCGGATAGAGGTCTGTGCCTCCTTCTGTGCCGCCCATTCCGCATGAAGCTCTCGCTCAGGGACTCGGCATTCTTGAAGGGTCCTCATGGCAGCGCGGTGCCTTGGTGTCATGTTTTTACGCTGCTGCCGGTGTCGCGACCTTCCTTGCACATGAAGGCTGCGTATTGGTCTATCATCCATATGTGCTGAGAATCCGGATAGGCATTAGGACTGAAGAGAGTACAGTGGATGAAGGACGTACCCACTGGCCTCTTGTCAGAGGTATGAGATTGCGTATACGCGACCAGAACCATTTGACGCCCTCATGATCCGCAAGGCCCATCCCTGGGCGGAATCTTGGGCTATACACTAACTGGCAAGCCCAATGATCCCCGTATGCATGCATGCCATTTATTACGAATGAGATCCACTCGCAAATGGTGGCAGGGAATACAGTCTTAAACCCGGAAGCGCAATGATTAGACTGTTTCATGGATATATGAGCAAATTCTGGTCCAAATCATCCAGTCCAAATTATATCCTGGCTTGCATGAATGAGTAGTCCATACCACAATCTACTCCCAAGAGCTAGCATACATTATTGCCGAGAACGAGGCCAATGTTTGTGGCAACCCAAATTTGCACAAATAACGTAGAAGTGCAACACTTCAACGTCATTGATTGTAGTTCTGCCATAGGTGATCCGGTTCTGGAATCTACATAGCCTTGATCAGCGACCCTGAAAACCCCCTAGATGAGATCAAAGCAATATATTTTACTGCCATAGGGGGTGTGATGCGTGACATGGTCCGAGCAATTCGATAATTCGATAGCCGCCGGATCACCGTGTGACACCTCCCAAAATTTCGATAATCTCACTAAAAAATTCGATTTTTTCATCACTGGGGGGGGTGACAGTTTGGGTTTACAGGTTCGATAAAGTCCCCCGTGACGCGTGACACGGACCAAAATTCGATACCGATAGAGGGGTGCGTGACGCGTGACTTCCGAACTAAATGTAATTGTACAGTAGGGCCCAACTGGAGAGCTCTATGGTATGTAATTCCTAGTCTTGCTCTTCTACGTTGTGTTGCGTTTCTGGGTTTGAGACTGTATTGGAAACTTTGGCAATGAGTCAGACGATGGTGACAAAGGTGACGAAGGTCAAAACGCACCAGATTAAGACTGTGATCCGTAACACAACCCACGTCGTATGCCTGCAGAACCGTGGCATGTGGAGGTAGCATACTAAAAACCTCCTCCAGCATTGCGATGATGTACTGCTGCTGCTCGCCCAGAGTATCTACATTGCACAGGAAAATAACCTGCCCGTGGTGGCAGGTCATCACGAAAATGCCGCTCGCATCATAGCGTTTGAGGTTGGCCTTCCGCTTCTTCTCATTTGCAGCATCTCACGAGTCTTGGCAAGCGTCAATCACCTCTTGTGGCATGAAGGGCTTGGCCTTGGTGGCAGGGCGTTTTCTCATGTTGTTGATCTTCTGGGCAACTGCATTCACTTTGTGCTTGGGGATAAAAAAGCTAGGGTCATACGAAATAGGACCATCGCCCACCTTCCGCAGGCGGCGGTAGCTGAAACATGCATCACCACCAAGCTGGACATCCCCCCCTCTGAGCAGTATTGAGTACGGGCGTCTAAGAATTAATAGACGGCATACTCATTCACCAAAGGCTGCCCCCATTCATTTAGGTTGAAACATGCTGGGCACCGTTCGCATAAGATTCGGTGTGCGCGCCCAGGCTTGAGTGGGGGAGGGCCAGGTGATGGATTGGGCGGTGCCAATGGCCACCGATGGTCCAGAGGCATCAGGCGGGGGGCAGATCCTAAGCTGGGGGCTCGATGTTGTCGGTGGCTGCAGAGGTCGCGGAGGCCGTCGCAGAGGTTGCGAAGGCCATAGTGGACGGATCTGAAGCTTCTGTTGTTGATTCTGGTGCTGGGCCGGATGGCCCCGACTCTACCTGTGCAAGCACAGCGGCTACCTTTTTCTCCACACGATCCCTAAGGTTACTTGCCCACTGAACAGCCTGGATGAGGAAGTGACGAAAGGGATCAAGCGCCCGTTCAACCTCCGATAGATGCTGTATATACAAGATGGATAAGTCGTTCCAATATGGCCAGCTCGAAAAATGGTCAAAAAAGGACTAAAACGGTCAGAAAGGGACCAAGTAGGAGATCAAGTAGGAGCCAAAAAAGAACTTTGAAAGGGGGGGTCCGAGATTTTTGAACCAGGAGGCAAGTAGGAGAGTCTTCCAACTACTTGTCGTGTGTCTTCAGCAACTCCTCGGCAAGGGTCAGCTGATCACAGCCGCTACTCCGGCGTCTCAACGGCAACTTGCGGACTGAGGGGAAAGTTCTCAGCATAGCCCAGGTATAAACACGAATGAGGCTCGGAAGAGACGGCAGACATATGGCCAGTCATTTACATGCTGTACCATACCATGTAGAAGGAACCTTTAGCAGCCGCACATTTAGCTCACCAGCATGGCTGGTCATTCGATTTGAACTCAAAGAAATGTGCCAGACCAGCCCAATAGGATCGGGCCTGGCCCAGACTAACAAGACCAGGTGGGAGAATATAAAAGGTAAGGGAGGAGGGGTACATGGAAAAGAGGCATGAAGTGGCCGGAAATCCATGTGCCGGACGCGAACATCAAATTCTGCCGAGCAGGAGCACAACCAGGAAACAAAGTAGGAGTGCAAGTAGGAGCATTTTTGCAGAAAGGAGGTACATGTGTTCCTTTTTGAAAAATTGTCCCTTTTTGCGCGCATTTTTGCGCTCCTGGTTGACTTCCTGGAAACAAACAGTGGTCCAATCAGGAGCGCAAAAAGGAGCCAGGTGGGGAAACTCTGAACGACACTAATAGCTCATTTGCACTGTTAATTTTTTTAGCGCTTTTCTTCGACTCCCGATATCCATTCTGCCCTGGCCTCACGTTTATTTTTGAAAAGTTGAACCTTTATGTTTTATGCGTGTTTCGCGGATAATTCTATTTGGCACCCGCAGGTGCCAAAGTACCCAGGTACCATATAACATTTTTATATTCAGCACCCCGGATAAGTGCCGCAGAGCGCATTGCCGAATGCTTCCACAGGTTAATGAACTATATTCAGTTGAATTCTGAGGCCAGAAAGGAGTTTTATGAACTTCACCATTTCCTCTTTCTTTTTGTGTTGTAATCCACCATTTTCAACACCAAATGTGAAAATGTATCTAATCCAGAGGATAGGCAGCTGCAAAGGAACTGAAGTGGAGGCTCTGTTAGTTTTGCCCACCTCAATTTTTTCAGTCAAGCCCAAACTGCTTCCAAGATGTGTATCAATGAGGACCCCAATTTCAGGGAAAATGGTGCAGTAGCAGCGCAAAAAATATACCGTGCCTGCCCAATCAGAGATACCTGTGCAAGATTGTACTTCCTTAGGTGGTATCCAACCTTCTGATCACCTCCCGCTCATCCCACCCTTCCCGCTATCAAGAAAACATCATGACAATTCCCAGGGTGCCAAATACACAATGCCCTCTGGGCACCCCTGGTACTGCTGATCCAGAGCCCCACCTGCATCTCTGAAGGTCGGATTCCGAGATGATTATAGCTGTGTCCAGATTGACAATCTGACGGCACCAAATGCAAAAGCACTTAGATCATTGGAAATTTTACATGAGCCCTTAACCCACGCCGTGGGGTATATAATGGAAGTGCATTGTATTGGTATGGCTGCTAATGGCACAGTCTAACACGGAGGAAGATGGGTTTTCTCGGCCTAAGTTTGAGTGCATCCCCCAGATCTTCGACTGTTAGTTCCTTATCCATCCCTTTGAATTCCGACTCAGAAAGATGCACGTCACATTTTTCGAGGGTAATCTCTGTAGCCATGATTCTTCCGTACTCATCCGTGATATCTTTTTCCTGAATTGATTTGTGGTAGTCTCGGGCCATTTGTGCCATTCTCTTCGGGCGAGTTTCATATCGTGGTACTGGTGCATTCATTTGGGAGTCGGCCTTGAACTCGCGTATCGATTCTTTTGGATGGTACCCTTTAGCAGAGTGGGTCCAGGACGTCGTTCGTAAGGTTTCACCCTCCACATCATAGCGCGCTTCTGATGCAGCTTTCTTTTTTTCCGCCTCTTCTCTGAGACGATCTGTGATTTTTTTCTCCAATAAGTATGCTGCCAACGATCGGTCTTCGTCCGAGATTCCGTCATCATGTAAAATCAGGGTCAGCTGTGTCTGCCATGTCTTAACTTGCTGCGTTGTCTCATTTGTGATAAGGCGAGAGCAGTGTTTTCCATGCTCTGTTACATCACCTTTGAATTTAGCCCATAGTGTGTGGATGTTGTTATTTGGGTCGCGTTCCGTTCGGCAAGAGGCTTTGACTTCGTGGACCAAGTTGCGGGCTAAAGGTTGAGCTCTGTTCATGAATTTTCGGGATTTGAGAAGGTACGGGGGCAAACTCCATCTGCCGTTTCCAGGCTGCTCTTCGGGTTTGGATGTCAGTTTAGTTATAACTAGGTGATGGTCGCTTTTTACTGTACATCGTTTGATATCCCAGCCTCGGTAGGATTTAAATTTTCGGTGGTCAATCCGTGAGTAAGACGTGTGAACCTCATTAGTCTGTCTACCTGTTCTGAGTTGAACACATGTATAGTCTTGGGTATGTGGGAAAGTAGCGCGCCAACCGTCATGTAAGCGTAGCAGGTTTTCCACTTTTGAAACTGTCGGGAACTGTTACAGTACTACCGGAATTTCTATCCATAGGATCTTCGACAAAATTCCAATCCCCTAGTGCAATGTCGGGGAAGGGGAGATGCGGGTCATCCGCCCATTTCCTCCAAAGATCTTTCCACATTTTGTCTCGCTCCTCAGGGTGATTTGGGGCATAGATATTCAGGATTGTCAGCGATTGTCCCTTATGCCATGGGACCACACTCATGAATGCTCTTCCAGGTATTAATTCGTACTCTTGAATATTTTCCGTGTCTAGAAAATTCTTGTTAAGTACAAAGGCCACACCAGCAGTCGAGCACGGTTTTTCAGGGTGGGCAGAGTAATATCCTATATATTAAGACACAGTGAGCACAGCCTTTTTGATAAGTCATGGGAATTTGACACAAAGTCACGAGGCGTTTCTCACGGGCGCCGCGCGCTGCGAGCATTAGCGAGCTGCAGTGCGGCGCCGGATGGCTCGGAATCCGCCGTGTCTGCACGGAAGCTCGGAATCCGCCGTGTCTGACCGCCCGTGGCGAAGACACGGGGTACCTTACATCTTTTAGTTTGAAACAGCGTCCAAACACGTTGTTAAATTGGGTAGCTGATTCGGTATCGAAGTGGGTCTCTTGCATGCCAAGAATACCCAGACTATTCGCGTCAATTGTTTGCTTGAGAAATTTAAACTTGTGGTTTCGGTTGTGCATAGAAGTGTTGCTGTCGCGGCCTGCAATGTTGAGAGCCAATCATCAAATTTGAGTGTGTGAATTTGCCTGACTTCAAGACTTTTGGAGGTTTATGTCTCTTCCTTATTGACATATTCTCAGATTCCCAGCTATTTGAATTGTTGTATACATTGTTAGCATCACCGTTGATGCTGTTTTGTGAGTGCGAATACTATTTGAGACCAGGTACTTGGCCACTTAAGCATTGGCGCCTCAACCATCATCATTGCAGGAAGTCATTCAAGTCCCAACTCTCTCAGAACGAAGGCATGCTTCCTAGGAAGGATTTAAGACCCTAATTTCCCAAATATCTCAAAATTTGAGATCGCAGTGAATTTATTTTGTGCGGTAGTACAACATGGCCAAATAACAGGGTAGTTGGCCACCCCGCTAAATAATGGCCTGAGTTCTCAAATGGCCACAACTTGCACTCTAAATCATAGAGTGAGATTGTATTGACTGGCTCACACAATTTTGGTATATATATGAGGCATACAAAGGGTCAGAAAATCTGGCTCCGACCTACTGGTCACCTACGTGAGAACCGAAAATCAGGGTCATGAAATTAGTGTTGCCGCGGCTCGGCACGGCTCAGCGAGCCGGTCAAGCTGAGCCGCATTTAAGCCAAGCCTAGCCAGCCATTTCCCACGCGGCTATATGCGGCTCGGCTTTGGCTGGAGCCGGCTTCAACGTCGGCTGAGCTGCGGCTTGCTTTAGCTTGCCCTTGTAAAAGCCATCAGGACGAGGAAACTAGTTTCCCGTTCCCTCGTCTCCCCTCTTTCCTCGCTACTCTAGCTTTGTTCCTCCTACATCTCGCGCTCTCCCCTACATACTCCGCGCTCCAATTTCCCATGCCAACGCGCGGAATTGTTCGCCCTGTTTTCTATGCGCCGCATCGGGTGTTGACCCTGTTATCTGGTTTATAACGCGCCGCATCGAGAGAACACATTACTGCTTTGGAAGAAGCAATGGGGGTATTGCAAGGGTAAGGTGTTGAGCATTTTATCGCTATGCCAATTCATTTATTAATACATTTTTGTGGTGTTTTCGATCTTTTTTAGAGTTAGGGCCTTACCCGGTGTCGACGAAGCTTTCTCTAGCCTGAAATGGGGCTTCCACAATTTCAAGGTATATCATGGCCCTCGTGCAAACAGAATCTCGCCAATAGCCATGCCCCTGCGACGTCCACAAATCGTCCAAGATGAACCAGACGGTAATCCATTCTTGTCTCGACTCGGACTTGTTTTGACTATAACACAGGTCCCCCGAAACGTGCCAGTGGGCGCACACATCAGCAAATTGACAAAACACCTTTTCGCAGCTTTTTCAACTTTTAAAAGGACCAAGAGGTGAAAAAGGCGAAAAGGACTTTCGGCTTTTAAAAGCTAGGCCCCTTGGCTTTTACAAGGGGAAAAGGTCCCAAAAAAGTCGAAAAAAGGTGAGCGTAAAGTCAGGAGAAAGGGGCAGAAAACAGGCAAAAATCACGAAAAATTGAGATATTTCAGCGCTAACTATGTACATTCATACGTTAAACTATTACTTCAGTATCGCCACCATGCCCTGTCCCCACAGAGCGCGATATGCAGCAACCGGCCGCAGGACGTCTTGAACAGACATCCCGAACACACGGTTATACAGGCGAGCGCCTGTCGGCACTGCCCATGACCGACACGAGGGAACTATAGAGGATATTGACTAATGGTAAAAATCAGCGATCATGTCAACCTTCGAGAATGACGACGCACCTGGAGACAGGTACGGAAATCCTTGTGTTCGTTCTTATATAAATGTCGCGCCGTCCACCACGATAGATAATCTTGATCCAGAGTATATCCTTTGACGTTGTAGCGTGTTCACGGGAGCAGACGACTCAGCAAGGCGACTAGTGCTTGAATGCTCTTGTTCTCCGACTTGCCATAGATTGCACATAAGGACAGCTTGGAATCTTGAGGGCTTGAGAGGGCTTGGGTAGGCTTGAAGATACAGTTCTTGAATGAATACAGCACGAGCTTGACGAAGGCCAATGTAGGGCGAGCACGGTGGAGGATCCTGAACTGGCCGAGTGACTGCTGGGGCCGGGAGCTCGAGTGGGCAGCTTGATTGGGCTGGGATGCAAATGGTTTGAGTGAACTGGTGGAGCTGGGGTGCTTGGTGAGCTGGAGCGAGCGGGGAAGGACGCAGCTGGGGGAGGCGGCGAGATGGAGGGAGGGAACAACCAAGTGATCGCCAAATCACGCCATCTGTCAAATCCGTTGCCAACGCTCCCCATCATGATCTGTCGGAGATTGAAAGACCTGCGATTCTTCGCCCGCACAGTGCACACCCATGCGATAATACAGACTTGTCCGCCACTCCTCAGCAAAGCCAAAGCGAACGATTCGATTCGAGTTCAACTGGAGTGATGGTCTGTGTTTTACCAAATTTCCACCTCATTTTGGCATCATCTCTTGTTCGGCGCTTTCTATTTTTCGCAACCTTGTTCTCGATGTAAGTAGGTGTACGAAGTTTCATTGGTTATACACAATTTCACTTCCCGGTACCCCCGGTGCTTGGAATTGGAATATTATCTTGCCAAAACACGAGAAGTTACAAAAACCGTCAAAGCTTAAGGACAAAAAGTGTCACAAAAGTCACAGGAAAAGACGCGAAAAAGCCGAAAGTCGGAAAAGCTGCGAAAAGCCAGGGGAAAAGGACTTGTCAATTTGCTGATGCACGAAAAGCGCCCTCGGCACCGGACAAGACTCCACCTCTGCCTCCCACCCCTGCCGTACCCAGGCGGCAACGGCGCCAGCCAGCCCCACCATCTGAGCCCGCACCAGCTCCTACTAGAGCTGAGGATCCACCTATCGATCCTGTCCCCGTTGGCGAAAGTGAGTCGGCTCTATGCATTTATCTGACGCTTGTTAAAGCTCGTTTCAGTCCCTCCTCGTGCTCGTGATGTCTTCGACGATGACGAGGATAGTGCTGCCGGTCCAGTGCCTCGCCCCAGCGTACGCTTCACCGGGAACGACAACGACAGTGGGGAAGACTTCGCTTCGCCATCCCCTTCGACTCCATCTCAGCCTTCCAGGAGCCACTCGCCGATCCAGCCACTGTCGTCATCACGCCGCCGCCGACATCGACAATCACCTCGGGCTGGACCGCATGCGACGCCGCTGCCGGTCCCGCAAAACAAAAAAAGCGGCCGATCCGGGTCCGCACGAGACGTCTGGACGTTCTTCGAACCCAAGGATGCAAAGGAGACCGAGAAGAGGGAGTGCTTGTTCTGCAAGTGCGTGCCATACTTTATTCTTACCTTGCTTCTGATTAACTGTTTGCAGGCAACGCCATGCAACGGACCCTCACACCGCAACGACAAAATTCTCCGCCTCAACCAGCAGTGGTGTCTATCGCAAACATCTGTATGAGAACCACATCGAGGCGTGGGTCGAGGGCTGCGACCAGTTGAAGATCTCCATCAAGGCGAAGGAAGCGAAAAAGCATGTCGAGGCGTATCGCGCACACAAGCATCAGAAGACTGCCGGCGAGAAGTCGAATCCAGAACAAGGAAAGCAACGCACACCGTTTTCACAAGAGGCTTTCGTTGATGCTCTCGTGGACTTCATTGTTGGCGATGATCAGGCACGTCTTCTCTTTCTTTCTTCGATCTGGTCTAACATGTTTTGTTGATTTGCAGTCTATCAATGTCGTTGAGAATGAACAGCTTCGAGCCATCTTCTTGATGTTACGGGCCGAGCTCAAGGACTCCGACATTCCCCATCGGACGAAGATCCGTAAAAGGATCATTGAGATATGGGACGAACATCTCAACACTCTCCAATGCGAGATGGCAGTTCGTTTTTCAATCTCTTTGCGAGCACATACTTATAATCGCATTTGAAGGCCGCAATTGGCATGATCTCGACCACTATGGATATGTGGACGGACAAGCAGAAGAAACCATTCATGGCTGTCACCACCCACTGGCTTCAGGCAACGCTAATCAACACGCCGGCCGGTCCTCAGTATAAGTTGACGCTCCGCACCGATTTAGTCGGATTTTTACGTGTACCTGGGCATCACGATGGGGAGCACCTGGCGACCGCTTTCCTCTACATCATCGATCGCATCGACATTGCTTCGAAGGTACGTCGCTGGCCCACTGTCGTGACATCTCATTTAGATTTCAAGGCTTGGTTGGGTCACTCTCGACAACGCGTCCAACAACGACACCTTTATGACCTTTTTAGAAATCGAGTTCGACAAGCGCAAGATACCTTTTCGAAAATCCGAGCGGCATATCCGGTGAGTTTTATTGCGCTATCCTTCAAGCCCATCTGAGCAACGTCTCAGATGTTTTCCTCACATTGTCAATTTGGCTTGCAAAGCTGTGTTAGGGGCAATCACCGACATGGATTTTGCTGCGTCGGGGTCTGCCGACTTCATTCCTGATCCTACTAGAGCAACAACATTTCTGGACGCTATCGCTCGGGATCCTGTCGCAACAATTCGAACAACTGTTCGCGTGGCAAGTAGTCAGCTAATTTCGTCGGCACAATTGATTTATCAAATTGATAGATTCGCGCGTCGTCCTTACGGCGTCAATATTTCTCTGAGGTGCTTAAAGCACTGCAGCAGAAGGACCTTCAGCTCCTGCGGGACGTCGATACACGGTGGTCATCGACACTAATTATGATCGACCGCGCTATCCTTCTTCGCGAGGTGAATTTATCATTCTTTTCTGGTTTCCTCCCCCTGATTAGTTTGTATCATAGGCGATCGACAAGTTTCTTACGAACGATCAATTCTGGGACCTCCACAAATATAAACTTGGAGACGACGAATGGGACGCGCTCGAAGCATTCAAACGTATACTGAGTGTAAGTTATCCTCGTAATTACGGGATTCATTCCATCGTTAACATTCTTATCACAGGTACTTTATGCCTTCCAACAGAGGCTGTCCGCTGAAAAGACCCCAACTCTTGGAGACGCACTCCCTGCGTTCGAAGCTATGATCAAAGCATGGGAAAGGCAGAAAATCAGCCACCCGGAGACCGCACACGTTGTCCAAGAAGGAATTGACAAGCTGGAATCTTACCGGGACCGGGTTCAGGACGTGCCGGCCTATATCCTGTCAATGCGTGAGTTTAACATCCTATTTTTATCGCTGTACAATTGCTTATTGGACGTGAAGTCATAAATCCTGCAGTCAAGCTACGCTGGTTTGAAAAGCACTGGCCAGAGCGAGTCCAGGAGGTCAAGGACCTATTCTTACACGAGGTATGCGTCTTGGTCGTTACATTGGAGTCACTTCCTCATATTTCCCAGCTTCGTCGCTACCGAACCAACCTCACCAACACCCCCGCTCGGCCTTCACAGTCCGATTGGGCAGATGAAATTCTTGGCATGGATACGCCGGATCGCCCGACGCATGGCCAGAGCTTGAAAGACGAAGTCCAGTCATATTTTTTGGAGCCCTTTTACACCCTTGGGTCCGTCCGCTACTGGGAGGTATGTTATATTCCCTTTCGTTTCTTCTCCGAGCTGAAATTGACCTTTACCCTAAGGAGAGTCAGCTTCGAAGCCCCACTATATTTGCCCTCACGCTAGACATTTTGCCCATCCAAGGGTCTGCCGTCCCCCTGCGAGCGGGTCTTTTCCTCCAGTGCCGAGACCGACACGGACAGGCGCAATCGGACGGCGGCTGACTTAATGGAAGCCCTCCAGATGCTCAAATTTTCCATCAAGAAAGGCCGCCCACTTAATTTTACAGCCGGGACGTCGAGAGAAGAAGAAATTGTACGTTTGAAGTCAGAGATGGCTGAGAAGGACGTGGTCCCCGAGGACGTGACGGGGTTTAGCTTCTTTATTCAGTCTTTACTTGACAAGGGGTACGACTCGGACGAAGATTAATCTTGGAGCTTTTTACGTTTCGCGCATTCTCATTATTCAAAGAGCTTGATTCATTGGCAATACAAATACAGTATGCGCAGAATACGGAGTGTGCAAGTAAGGTTGTGCGGGTGTACAATCTCCCATCTCTGTCATTGTCCTTCCGTTGTCATCGCTGCTGCCGCTATGCACGCCGTCAAAGTCCTGCCCATGACCGCCCTCACGCTGCAGAGGTATCTTGTCGGCAACGAGACTGTATGCGCCGCCTGCTCGGGCCCGTACCTGCCACATGCGGTTGTGGTTACAAGTGGTCTGCACCCGGGCGCGAGGTACGCCGCGTGTCAAGGAGACCGCCGGGGGATGCGCTTCGGCCGCGTGGTGGATAGGGTGGGGCCTATGACGCCGGAGGTAGCGCACCGTTGGTCGTACAGCCTATGGCGGATAGGGGAGGTCAGTGCAGCACGGCAGGAAGCAAGTAATGAGAAGGGATACGCACCGTCAATTATATAGGTCTACCCCACACGCCATATCATGCTCCCCATCCCTCGTATTATGCAGCTCAACGATAGCCTCCGCCTCGACGAACAGTCGTTGTTGAACAGCAGATAATTGTACCCACCCCACTCCACCAGCGACTAGGTAGCGAGGTTACTCGTAGCCGCAAGGATGTCGATGCGCGGCTGTGAGCATCGAGGGCGGCCGCGGGATCGAGGTGTCCTGCATCAGGATGCAGTGCGGGACGCCCATTGACGAGAGGGCCTTGTTGAATGAGAGAAGGAGGGTGGGCATGGCGTCGGTGCGGTAGGACTTGACGATGGAGACAAAGACGTTGTCCTATGCACGAATATTGAATGAAAAGGAATGAAGTAAATAGCAGAGCAGAGAACCCACAGGCCCGAGGTAATGTATGACTTTCGTCGTTTCCTTAGTCCAGTACGGCTCTGCACTCGAGTTAGGCAGTGCATGGGTGCAAGAATGCCGGTGGGCCTGGGCATATCAATTAGCGTGTCCTCCCAATCCTGCCTCTCGAATCTCCCCAGAGCATCCGCAAAAGAAAACGGGAAGTAAACATACCTTCTACACCCTCCAAGCGATCTTCGCGCCCATGGCGGCGTTGGCGATGATTTTGCGTTGTACGTGGGGAGAATCACGGATCCAGGTCGTCGATGTGTCAATGGCACGGTAAATGAGAGAGTCTACGACTTCAGGGGAGCTTGAGGCATGTTCTGTGGTGAGCGGGACGGCGCAGCGGGGCGGTAGAGAGGTGGGGGAAGCCAGTAAGGCAAAAGTATCGTAAAGCCATGAGAAGCCACGGCTGAGCCGAACCCAAGCCGAAGGCTGTGAGAGCCAGCCGTTTATAAATGGCTTGGCTCGGCTGAGGCGGTGATGGCTGTGAAAGCCATCACAAGCCGAGCCGAGCCAGCCATAGCCAAGCCGCGGCAACACTACATGAAATGAACAAGTGTCCTGCAAGTGAAAGAAACGCCTAGATGAGCCAGATTAATATCTAAGTTGCTTAATGGGAAGTATTGGGACGTACCTGAGCACCCAAATCCATTCCAAGATGCTGGTAGCTCCGCCAAAAAATCCCACTATTAACGAGACCAAAATTGGGTGGTTTGAGATAATGGCCTGCAGAGCTATCAGAGGTGAATGGATAAAATCTCGAAATCCTTCTCAGGATGAAGAATTGGATAGTCAAAAGTACTCTGTAAGATTCCAGACCGATAGCATGGCAGTATCGTGTACCGCGACAGTGGCCAGCTTGGCTGACCCAAAAAAGCAGTTGCACTTCCCTGAGTGTGTGAAGAAGAGTAGTGGAAGCCATTACGGTCCAGTAGGATCACAGACAAATGCCCAGCATCGGGGGATCAGAACGAGCCCCAAAAGTCGTGAATCGAGGAAGAAATGGCGGAGAAATGGCCACGGCAAGTGAGGCGAGCGGTCCGACAGCAAGAAATTGATGTCCCCACGCCTCGAATTCCGATCCGCGATGCCATAACTTTCGATCAACCCATCACTTTCGGCTGAAATTTGGTCTGAACCTTCGTTGGAGGTCGTACTCTGTTCATATATCATACCTAGTCATAATTATCAAGACCTGGCCTTCTAGCTCTCAAGTGGCCAACTAGGTAGGGTGGCCAAGTACCTGGTCTCAAATAGTAGCCTTCGTCTGAATGTGGATCGTGATTATGATCATCGATGTCCGTGGGTGTTGTATTCGCTTTCGTATTTCTGTTGTCTTGTATAGGCATCTCCCATAACCACTTCAGACCGCAGGTTAGTACCTTCCATAATATTAGTGGTAGATCGTGTCTCCATCATTACATCCGAGGAAGCGTTCAGGAACACACTTGACGGCGAATGTCTTGTTGGGGACGAAATATCGGGGATGGTACCAAGGTGATCTGGTCAGTGTTTCATCTTCCACTTTTACCGTTTTTTCAGCCACAAGGTCCAGGTGAAGCCGGAAGGACCGAAGGCCGAAGACCCGAACGCTTGCGGGATCAACAAACACCTGCGGCACATTCATTGCAAGGGCGGTACATTCCGCTGCATGCACGGCACTTTGGCCCCAAGCCCGGCACATTAGCCGTGAAAGTGCCGTATTTGCCAACAAGGGCGGCACTTTTCATTGCCGGTGCCGGGCTCGGCACCCCTCACCTCGGCAACACACAGTGCCTGAAGGTTGGGCGCTAAATTGGGCGCTTAAACGGGACATCTGTCCCTTACCATGTCTAGCACGAGTTCAAACAGTAAATTCAATTACCAGATTTTCCGTACTATCGGCGACTGCTTAGCCGGCCACCTTAGCATTGAGCATTAAGTGTCGCATGTTGTAGGTATCTCATCATGCCCAGGAGTTATCACACACACTGCAGACATCCTATGATTGGTTTAAGCCAAGTTTCTCGAATTTACCTGACGATTTGAAAGTACAGCGAATTTCCTTCTGGCGGCATGCCGAAAACGGCATTTGATGGCTTAGTCGGCCACCTGCTTGAATGCGTTGTTGTTGCGCGCTATAGAGGCTCCAGTGCATGGGATGTTGGAAAGAGGTCATATAGTAATTATTATACATGCTTTGGCCATATGTAGTTCTTGAGGGTATGGACGAAAGACGGGTTGAGAATCAATAGATAAGCTCAGTGGGCATTCGTAGACAACCAACTGATTATATTAAGTACCTAGAGAATTAATAGATACTAGGTACAAGTCAATAAATATAATATGTGGGAATATAACGAGTGAACTCACAGCTCAGTGGGCGTTCGTAGACAACCAACTGAGCTGTACGTAACTGAAGAAAAAACTATTACCATAATTAATGTCCGCTAACTACATTTAGAAGTAAGTCCGTAATTAAATGAATGGTAAGTAAGGATCGACTGTAGGCTTGTATCTCAACAGTAGTACCTTCGGAGGAGGTATAAACATCAACATCTGGCGCGCAGTTTGAGGCAGAAAAGAAGCACCATTAATTATTCGGGTGTTACACGATGAAAATGGGTCAGGGTGATCCAAATTCAAAAGCATATGGATTACTGACATGCAACTGGATATACCTGAGCCAGCATATCCGTCCACAGGCCCCAACGTCTTGTGGAATAATTCCAGAAGTTCTGGACATCAGATTTAACTGATTTCAGCTCGTGGACAGAAGTACGAAGGGAATACGCGAAGGAAAATGTTACAGTAGCATGCAAGTCTAAGCCTCACCGATATAGAAAGCCTATGCCAGGATCCAGACTGGTGCACTCAAGGGGTCGTATGAGATGACGGTGGCCGAACTTTTCCCCTCAAAATTACAGTCGGAGTTTCCTTCAGGTGTGGTGCACGAATATCACTTTCCCTCAAAACTTGGTCTGAACCAGCGTCCTAGGTAGTACTCCAGCCCCAGACATCGAACTCATGGCCACTTCAACTCCTAGCCATGTATAATACAAGTGGCCGACTAACTGGGGGTGGCCGACCAACCCCTCGCCGATAGTAACTTGATTCTACTGTCGGTCACGCAAAATAATAAAGTAGAGTCAAGTCAAAGAACAGATTTTGTGATTTCAAAAACACGCCAGTAACTTAATTCTACCGTTTCAGTCGCGCATCACTGTAAAGTCAAAGAATTCAGACACTACAACAGAAGAAAATGAGGTGGGAAACTGTACCTTCTTGCTCTTGCTTGTTTTTTCCGGCCGGCTTGAGACATCCTCGTGCTCTGCAAACCGTTTGCTGGGAGCTCGGGGACGCGTCATGTGAAGACTATTCCCTACATCGACTTCTTGTCGAGAACGGCGTGATCTCGGGGCATTCGGGCCTGGTTCCGATGACTGCCCGAAGTGGGGGACACAGCTGGTGGGGATTCTGGCGGCGGTAGAGGGAGCATGGGCAAGTCCGATGGCCCCGCGGAAGCAAAGCCGGGATCGATAATGGTGCCGTTATAAGAATACGAACCAACGAAGATCCTGACCGTTGTCGATTTTGGCCACCGTGGCTCCGAGGACGCCATACGATTTGATGCACCCCCGGTACCTGTCCTTGAGACCAAACGACAATTTGGTAAGTGCCGGCATGGGGTGGTTATGGCCAGTGTCATTGTGAACAATCTGGACTTTATGAATGGAGAGGTCTTTAGGGACGTAAATCGAGCGGGTAGCACGGCAGGGATAATTGAGAAAATTTCCATGGACCGGCATTCCATTGACAATATATGGGCGTGGGCTAATAACAAATCAGTCGCGATAGCGAAATAGAATAGAACAGTACAGCAATGTTTTTTCTTGCCCCCAGTATGCGGGTGAATGATACCACTGCAAGGAGGAGTATCCTTGCTCGGATCATCGGTCAACGGTAGTCCCGCAAGGGCGTTTGCGACAAGATTAACCGTTCTTTAAGATTTTGCTCGTTTGGCTGTGCTGTATCCCCATGTAGTCTTTTTCCTTTTGTTTTTCCTCTGCTCTTGCTCTTCAATTAACCCCTTCCATCCATGACTCTCTCTGCTTTTCAACACTGCCTTTGCCTTTGTCATCAAACACCTGACACGCATGCAGCTTTTTCTTGACAGGACACAGCAGATCGCAGTCGCTGCTGTCCACGGCGCAGCATGATTCTAATCGATTATCATGCGGCCGAGAGGTCACGTATCCCCCCGGCAGTTTCTTCACATCCTCCTTCTGCTTTTCCTCTGCTCATTCTCTTGGGCTGACCCCTTCTGTTCTGGACTTTCTGCGTTTTCTAACTTGGCCTTTTCATTTCCGATGAAACAGCTGACCCTTGCGAAGTTGTTTCACGAGAGGCCGCAGTGGATCGCAGTTGCTGCAGCCTCCGGCGCAGCGTGACTAATACATCTTGCCGTGAGACTACGTAGTCCTTCCGGCAACATCCCTGGCATATAAACTCTGCCCTGATTTCGTTTTGGATGCTATTCTTTCGCTCCCTTTTCTCATCCCCAAGATCAATCCTACGTCCGATCGGATTTCTCAACTGTTCTTTCTACCGCCAAGTACTAGGATTCAAGCCGTCTGCTGTGCAATTTCTTGGTTATCTCCATCCCGGCGCGGGTCTATTCAACGCCATTTCTCAGACCATCTGATGCCTCTTTCCTGTTGCTGCTGTTCCTTCCCAGTTCTGGAGTTGTGTGACAAGATCATCGCCTCTTTCGCTCTTGGGACCTCTCGTTATTGTACGCTCTCCCTCTCCTAGGCTGAGGTTATCAATGTTTTCGTCTTTTTTGACTCTGTTCACACATCCGTGTCTTGCCTCCTGGCTAATCCCCACTGACAACTTCTTGATGCGACGGTCACTACCACTTAACATTGTGATCGTGCAGAGCCTTCTGTACTCTTGCACATCCCTGATGTACATTTCTTACAAAGTAAATGAATAAAGCTCCCGCTTCATCTCTAAAAAATTCTATGGTGGCACTGATTGCTCGCTGAAATCAACAGCGGCAATTGAACTTCACCTCTTATCCGTCTCTTTTTTAAGCACTTACACGGGAGAATTTTCGGCTTCATTTAGGCAGCGACAAGAATTGCAACTACATTTGTCTTGCACTCTTGCATACCGGAGCGAAGCGGAGGATCATCTTGTTTTCGTCAACATTATCCGGAATGCTGTGTGTTTGGTGGCCCTGTCGGAATTTTGTAATCCAACCACTACACCCGACAAAGGATTGGTGACCGCACGAAGCCTACAATGGAGGAGGTAAGCCACAAAAAAGATCGAACATTTGTGAAGGGGATACCTGAGGTTTGGGTTTCATTATCGGCCCCCCTCGGCACTTATTGCCGCTCAAGTCAACGGCATCGCACTTTGCATTGTGTACGATTTTCATAAAGCTACCGAGGCCGGTTAGCAGGCATAATAAAACAGACTGAAAACCCACATAACGGCCTGCTCTTCATGAGGTTCCCTTCTCTGCGGCGCCTCTCTTGTTGAGCAGCTATGACTGCATCGCGCGGTGCCGAATCCAGCTCAAAGCAGACCGCAGTTCGAAGCGCTTTGTCAAGCTGGTCGCATGCGTGAGCACCAACACATTTGTAGCGAATTCGTCGGCAGTCAACAGGCTTCTCGCCAGGGGCAAAGTGACAAGCGCAGTTTGGCGAGAGCCACCGCCAGACCAGTCCCACGAGTCATTGTTCTACCGCGAGAACACAGATCAGAATTAAAACCTCGAAATGTCCGAATGAAAACAAACAGCGTTCATGATGATAGTATTGAGGGTGTACAGCTCTTTGGTGGTCGGATCACGAAACCAGTACATTTGATCACTGAGGTCGATAACAATTCCTGTCGGGGCGCGAAGTATCGGATAAATAGCAGCCGGGCCCTGCCGGTATTCCATACGCTCGACGGTCAACTTCCTGGTCGGACGGAAGTGGCCGATACGGGCGAGCGACGTGCCGTCATCCAGCCATACTATGTCAGACTGAATCAATTCAGAGTCGTCCTCCTCTGGCGGTAGAAATGAGCGTTGGAGAGGTCAAAAATATTCAACATACTATCCGAGGACTCAGAACGTGCATCAGGCTCTGGAGAGGCAGAATTATCGCCGAGAAACTCTTCGGGATCTACAAGAATTAGGGAGGCGAGTGAGAAATGGCTGCAATGTACGCACCAGGCATAGGGATTGCGCTGGACGACCGAGAAGTACGCTGGAGTGCCTCTAGCATCTCCAGATCCGAATCCTGGTCTTCACCCTCGGGTTCTGAATCCGAAAGCAGCTCGAAGACCTCGCGGCCGCCCTCGTTTAAAGCGCGCATCTTGACATCAGCAGAAGCACGGGGCACGCTCGCGAGTCGGGGCTCCGCTTTGACCAAGATAGGTGGACCCGGCACCAGTGCCAAAAACGGCGTGGCTTTGATTTTGACGCGAAACGAATCAGAGACGGATTGACGCGTCGGGGGTGGAATTTTGGGCCGGCTGCTGAAGAAACTCACGGAGGACTCCCATATCAACCCATTCGTGGTCCAGAAACTTCGCAGCGTTGAGAGCAATGTAGGTAGGAGAGAAAACATAATTTAGCGTGTCAGAATACCTGTCCGTACTCCGCGGCCACGACATACATAGTTCCGGAATTCCATCAGCAGACGTGCCGACAGGCTGTCAAGGTATTCTCGGTCAGCTGGCGTGTGCTTTGATCCTGCGCCCACGTCGGTGGCCATTTTGACGCGCTTTCGACGTGTCGGGAGAGGGTTTGGGTGAGCAGCAGTGGTGGTAGGAGAAAAGAATGAAACCGGGAGACACGTGTCCCGCTTACGGAACAGAGCTTTGCCGACGCCCGGTACATTCCAAAATGGCAAGTGCCGTCTTTGCTCTCAAAGGCGGCACATCAAGTGAAATGTGCCTTGCTTGATTGGAATGTAACTCCTTCTTGGATGTACCTGAGGGAGGTAGGCAGGCGCCCTGCGGCGCGTGCATACCTGGCGGAACCGAAACCTGGCGCCAGGCGGGAGCGTTGAGCAATGCATGCCCACCGGTGTCGGCCGACGATAGAAATGTATTGCGCACGGGCGGGCGCAAGGGGAGGGTGGCTTGTCGACCATAAGTATCTTCATAGCTGTCAAAGCTATTTCAAACTCCGATCAGATGCTGCCGATCATGCCGCCGGTGGCTTTGCCGGTTTTGCCAATTCCCGAATTTCCTGAAACGGTACGCGTCGCTAACGTACTTTCCGCCAAAACATGGCAACCTAAATCGGGGAATTTGATGGGGGGCAGTGTCCGGCAATAGTGTTTCCGGCTGCCTTATTAGGTATACATATGGTAATCCGAAATTGGGTAACAGGCCCGTCTTGGCAGTGTTCGCCCTAAGGGCTAAGGCCTTAAGATAATATTAAGGCCTAAGGGCTTAATTAAGGGCTTAAGTTAAGCCTTAAGTTGCAGACCGACTTTCACCTAAAGCCTTAGATATACTTACGTGTACAATTACGCGACTCATAAATTTTTCTTCTTCCCGATCGCGTCGCATACATACTGTCATATGTTGGCGGACACTTCACATTGATATCCAGCCCTGCGCGGGGACCTCGTCTCACCACACAGCGGTGTATGTACCTGCAGGGTAGACGGCCAACTCAAGCTTGCGGTGAACGGTCCCTTCATGTAAATTTTATCTTTTTCCTTCTAGGTATAGTAAGATACGCGTACTTATACTCAGGCACTTGGTTTTCAGTATATATTCACTGTAATTGTGTCGCCTCTCCGTCTCATTCTTTATGATACGAGTCGCGCCAGATGGCCAATGACAAGTCCCCCATCTGGACATACTTTTGGCCCCGGCCAGGCACCAACGGCTCTCACAAGCGTGCAGCGTGCAAGGCCTGCGTCGCGCACACTCTTAAATATCCTCCGGCAGAGTTGCAAGAGGACCCGCCGCTGCCCGTGGACCCAGCATCGGTCAAAGCTTGCTTCAATCGCGGTGCGTTTCTATGTGTGTGGCTCTGTGATACCGCTAATCCACTCCTCAAGCCTGTGAGCATGCTGGGACTTGTAACGGCGTCCTACCCTCCATGGTGGCACATATTCTAGGCTACCACGGGAAGGCACCATGCCCCCACTCATCTGCGGATGGCGTCGCTGAGGCGCGGAAGGTACAGGCGGAATTTACAGACCGTAAAAAAGAACAGTCCCGGAAACAGAAAGCGCTCGCGGGACTCTGCTGGCGACGGCGATGAAGGGCAAGCAGGCAGCACTCAGACGACCGCACCTCCTCCCCCTGCAAAGCGATCTCGCTCAGGCCAATCCCAATCTTACCTCCATATCGTCGCGGCAAAGGATCTGCCCTATCAGCCACATGAAATCTCTGGGATACAAAAACAGGCATGTCGCGCAATCATCTCCTCGAATGCAGCATACCGTCTCTTTGAGAACGAGGAAATGCGCAAGCTCTTTGACATGATTCGTGGAGGGACGTCGGATACGGTCTTGGCGCCACCATATATCTCGCTTTGCCCTGCGGCACCCGATCCTCACCGCCCCCGGTGCCATGCCGGTCAATCGCAGTCCCATTCTCTATTCGCAGGAAATCGTAAAGAGAAAGAAACCTCCTGCTTGTGATTCTTGCAAGGCGCGGCGCGTTCTCTGCCATTCCACGACCGATGGGACTCCTTGCCCGCGTTGCTTAGAAAAAGGCACCAAGTACGTCGTTTTTGAACTTTATCTCGCGCCAAATGAAACGGTTCTGCATACTTAGATGCACAACGACCCCCGTCACGCGTGGGCGACCCCCCAAGCCCAACTTGGGCATGATTCCGGCTGTAATCCCCGGTCCAAACTCAGCAGCTCCAACCACGGCGTCACACTCGGCCTCAGAAGAGCCCGAAACCCACCCTTCAGATTCGGCTTCAAATTCCAACTCCTTGCCTCCTCGAGATTCCGCTCGATACCTTGAGCTTTCTCCAGAGCTGGTTCACCATCTATTTGAATGTAGGTGCCAGTAGTTTGTAATCTCGAGACGAACTCTGTTTGAACCCCACCAGGTTTCACTCACCTACCTCAATTCAATCATCCTATGCTTCGTAGAGATGTTCTTCGCGACGCCCTCTCTTCGACTTCATGGCAGATTCATCTGTTTCCACCGCAATTGAAGGTGCTTGCGCATTGCGTCGTGTGAGTATTTCCAGGTATTTACGCCTCTCACACAATGACTAATTGCCATTCAGTGCACTTTCCGCTTCCATTTCGTTCGATCATGCAATTATTGGGCCAGGGGCAAAGCCTGTGTCACTCGGCGACCGTTCTGTTTTCACCCGAGGCGCAGATCTCAGAGAGTACGGTGTCCTGAGGGAGCCAATGTATCGAGCCCTACGTGCTGAAGCACTCCGACTCGCCTCTGACGTTGGCGTTCTTCTCGAGCCGTCCGAGGACAATGCGGTGTCCTGTTTTATGCTTCAATTTCTCGAGAATGGTAAGCGGCTAAGATTTCCACTGCTGATGAATCTTAACCAGATTCGCAGCAAGGGACACGAGATCTCGGCCTTTCGCTGTTCAATATTTACATCACGTCCGTGTCATCTGTGGGTCTTGGGGCGAAGAGCAAATGGTATCACAAAATGCAACTATCTGGTCCGGATTTCTGGTGCACAAATTGACAAAAATATACATAATTAAGCTCATACATAGTATTCGCAGCTTATGGAAGCTTTAGAGACAACCCTTCACCGACAGCCGATATTAGTGTTTGTGCTTCTACCCTACTTCTTCTTTCATCCTGACATGAACAACTATAGATCACACCACGATCAACTACTCATTACCGGTCGAGACCCGTTGTCTTTGCAGAATCTTTTTGTATCTCTCCAGAGTGCCATGCAAGAGAAGAAAGAGCAGCCGCTCATCCCATTCACGGCAATGCGGTCCTGTGAGCTTTGCGACTTATATATTGCACCCTATTTGTCTCATCATAACTAGATTTTTTCCACGTTACGCGCCTTGCCCGCGATCTATACGAAAGAATTACAGGAGGTACGCACTGGGCTTGTCTCCTTCTCTAGGCCAGACTCACGCTATCATCTAGATTTCGCCCGTCGCCATCCTCTTGACGAAGGCTCCATCACCGAGTTTATTTCCTCTCTGAACCATCTCCACTCGATCCGGTCCCTCATATTTGATCGAGAAGACGATAACTACCCAGGGGACTCGCTCTTTTTCCCCTCCGGTTTTTTCCAAAAGCGAGGCTTACATCTGAATCTCTGCTCTTGTGCGTACGTCATGACCTTCAGCCCCGCTACCCTCGTGCTGGGGCTGCATCGCGAACTCGTCCGCCGCGCCGCCATCTCTTCTTCATCGTCGCCAGCAATCGGCCCAGCCGCTGCAGACCAATGGGCTGCCGACCGCCTCGCGCTGCTGCGCCGCCAAGTGAGCGAAATGGCTGATCTTACGTTGGGAGAAATCGCGCGCGGGCTGCGGACGATGCCGTCACTCCCGCACATCGCGCATGTCCATCGCGACAATGTCGTTGCGTGGGCAGACTTTTGCCTCGAAGAGGCGGACGCGGCGGGCAGTATGTCGCCCGAGCGCGCGGCGATAATTGAAACGTGCGTTGTCGTATCTATCCCTTTGCTCTCCCTTCAAAAGAACTCTCATGTTATAGGATCTCAGAGGCTCTCAAGCTTATCGGATACTCCTGGCCGCTTCCATCGGGGCTCGTCGAACGACTGGACGCGTATATCGACACCCACCGTCTTTTAGGCTCACTGCCGCCGGCGTTCTCGGAGGACTCGATGTTTCTGGACATGTTTCCAGCACCGTTGGACAATAACTGGGTGTCGATGCTCACTGTTCCGCCTGCGAATGAGGCCTTCCCGGCGCAGGGGCGGTATCTGTGACGGAAAAAATGACTGCGAACTAACTGTTGTTTACTACACTGTATTTGTGCTGCGTAGCAGGGGTAGAAATTCCCCACTCTTTTACAATCTGTATGATTTTGGTTCTCGGTTACTCCCGGCGAGAAAGAAGAGTAGTGCTGGCGTCCACTACCAAGACGGTTTCAGTACTGTAAAAGTCAACATGTGCCCAACATTGATCGCAAAATGAGATCCGTCACACGGTGCTGGCTGGCTTTCTTTTCCTCTTCCGTCCTCTCTCAGCTGCATTTCCCAAAGTACCTGCGAAACCTCTGTGAGTGATGTCCAACAAAGCTCGTTCGGCTGCTCACTCTTCCTCAGTACCACGACCGCCCACGGTCAAGTCTGCCCGTACTGAAACTTCGGGCGACTCGACGCCTCCACGAGAAACTGAGCATCGACCATGCTCAGTTACATGGAAACTGATCGCACACGCCTCATCGATATAGAGGCCCAAATTCTGGATCTCGAGCGCTCGATGTCTGCATTACAAGCAGAGAAGAAGCTCGTGAAAAGGCGGCTCCGCTCCTACAAGTACCCAGTCTTGACCCTTCCGAACGAAATTGTCTCCGAAATTTTCGTCCATTTTCTACCGACCTACCCCGACCCTCCACCTCCTGTCAGGACTCTCTCACTGACTTCTCTGACACATATATGTCGCAAATGGCGACAAGTCGTGCCGTCTACTTCCCTGTTATAGCGAGCTTTCCGGCTTTCCAGCAAGGATCTTATCATCCCCCTCGAATGACAACGCCATGAGGGGAAGTCAAAGCGCTCGCCCGCAAGTGATTTTGTAGTTGATTCTGATGTGATTCTCGTTTCGATTCAGGCAACAGAATCCATCAAGAATCAACATCAACTTTGACCCCCCCGATTTTGCAGTCGATTCTGAATGTGATTCTTCAAGAGCTCCTGTATACTTAAATATTCTGCTATAGCTCTTTCCAGCCCAGAATTGCTTTCTGCATCATCCTCGACGTCCTACCCTAGCAGGGTTCCGGTTTAAACTGCATCATGTCCAATGATACCCCTGGGTTTAAACCGGTTTAAACCGTAATGGTTTAAACCATGACTGTGTCACCTATAGAACTTGCCTATAGCTATGCAGTTTAAACCACGGTTCCAACCAAGTCGGTTTAAACCATGGTTCCAACCAAACCGGTTTAAACCGCGGTTCTAACCAAACCAGTTTAAACCGCGGTTCCAACCAAACCGGTTTAAACCGCGGTTCCAACCAAACCGGTTTAAACCATGGTTCCAACCAATGTGGTTCCAACTGATGTGGTTTAAACCGCAGTTCATCTCCAAAGCAAGAGGAGCACAGAAACTGTTTGGAGTTGAGCAGGGGCAAAGGCAAAAAAGATGGCTGAAGAGCAACTAGAGCATTTTCATGGATTGTGCATTGTCCATGGGTGTGCATTGGTTGACAAGTGGCAGAAAGAGCCCACTCAGGCATATCAAAAGGGAAGTGAATGGCACAGTGTATATCGCCTCAAGGAGGGAAAAGGTTAGTCATAAAAAATTCTCCATACTGTGTTGCTAAAAATATTGAAGCCCCTAGCTAAGGAAACATCTTGAAAGAGATGGTGGCTAATGAACAGAGAGCCAAGGAGGCATCTCAAGCACAAGTCAGAACTCTTGTTGCTCATTTCCTTCATATTGGATTGAAACTTCAAGCCAGACAGTGCATGATCCTTAGCCATTCTTTTCATTGACCAAGACTAAGTTTCATATATGTAAGACATATTTTAAAGAAAGCATTAAAATCTAGCAGTCAAGATGATGAGCAACTAGACACTATGCCTGATCAGCAGCGTCTAAGAGCAGATATCAAAGAGTGGCATCAGCAACAACAACAGATATGTCCTCAGGTTGTCCCATACATTATTGCAGAGCCCTACTGCCCACCTCAGGAGGAGAAATTATTCTTGCCTTCGGACTTCAATAGTCATGATCGCACCAAGCTTGGGTTAGACATTCTAGGAGTAGAAGAACTCAAACTGTGAAAGGGTGAAGCAAATGATGCTCTTCATAGCTTGCATGAGCACATCTGACATAGCCAGGAACTTAGACAGCACAAAAACTCACAAAAAAATGCTGTCCATGGCCAAGAGAAGAACACACGTGCAGTGCGCAAGATCAAAGATGTTCAGACCAAAATTCAATATTATGTCAACAAGTATCGCCAGGCTCGTGTTGCCATAATTGCATTAGGCAGCAACCCAGAAGACCCTAGGTTCGACTATCCAGAGTTGAAAGATGCGGATCTATACACTAAAAATGTTGATCAACCCCATAATCTGGGTGATGGAGGGAAGGTTGAGGGTTGGATTTGGCAGAAAGGCAAGCATGGAAACTTGTCCGAAACAGAGGATGCTGAATACACACACTGTAGAAAGCAAAATATCGACCTAGGTAAAAAGAGTAGCATAAAGTAATTAAATCAGTAGCCAAATCCAAAATTGTGGAAAATTGGTCTTTCCCTTGGGTACAAAACTATTGAGGAAATGGGAACAATCAGCCGCTGCTTCAAAGCCGAGATCTTTATTCACCCTTGGCAAGGTAAGAAAGAGCTTGCTGAAAGATCGACTTTCCGCAGCCATTTTTAGTGAGAAGAAAGAAGGTCTTTGGAATAGACTTTCCTAAATTCCTTTGTTCAAACAAAGGAAGTTAGGAAATTACCACTGAAAGAATCTCTTTCTTCTTGCTAGAAGTTGATGTTAAAAAGGTCATCTTTCAGCAGCCCTTTCACAACTCACTGATAGTGAATAAAGATCTCGTGTTTAAAATAGCCATTGATTGTTCCCATTGCCGAAACAGTTTCATAACAAAAGGAAAAGATCCTTTTTCTACAATTTTGGATTTCACTGCCAATTTAATGTCTTTCTGCCAACCTTTTTACCTAGGTCAAAATTTTACTTTCTACAGTGTGACACATTGGATTGTAAGTTCAATTGTCCCTTGAATGTCTGAAAACTAAATAGTCTACAGCAGCTCATGTGCAGTGGCACCGTGCCCGTGCAGATATGGAACACTGGCAAGAAGAGGACGAAATTCTTGCACAAGAGTTCCAATGAGCAATTCAAGGTTTCACAAAAATGGAGGCTGCTTGGACTGCCTTTGCTCAAGATCACAGCAATGATCCAGGCAAGCAGGCTTATGCCTTGAAGACTGCAAATATGTACGGGCAGATGCACAAAGATGCAGAAAAGAAGTTTGCAGATGTTGGAGGTACTTGGCCCAGTGCAGGGGTTAGCCTTGCTGAGCATATCAGATCTGAGCACCCAGATGCGAGGATTGACTGGGATGCTGTAGTAGTAGAAAATAACTGAGCATCCTTATGTATATTTGTTTTCATGTGTTAACAATAAAAAGAGAAAAAAATCTACAGTTTGAACATCTTGAGTTCAAACCATGAATTGGGTTAAACCACTGATGGTTCAAACTGGTTTGGTTGGAACCACGGTTTAAAACTGCTAGATTTTAATGCTTTCTTTTAAAATACATCTTATATATATGAAACTTAGTCTTGGTCAATGAAAAGAATGGCTAAGGATCATGCACTGTCTGGCTTGAAGTTTCAATCCAACATGAAGGAAATGAGCAACAAGAGTTCTGACTTGTGCTTGAGATGCCTCCTCAGCTCTGTTCATTAGCCACCATCTCTTTCAAGATGTTTCCTTAGCTAGGGGCTTCAATATTTTTAGCAACACAGTATGGAGAATTTTTTATGACTAACCTTTTCCCTCCTTGAGATGATATACACTGTGCCATTCACTTCCCTTTTGATATGCCTGAGTGGGCTCTTTCTGCCACTTGTCAACCAATGCACACCCATGGACAATGCACAATCCATGAAAATGCTCTAGTTGCTCTTCAGCCATCTTTTTTGCCTTTGCCCCTGCTCAACTCCAAACAGTTTCTGTGCTCCTCTTGCTTTGGAGATGAACTGCGGTTTAACCCGCATCAGTTGGAATCACATTGGTTGGAACCATGGTTTAAACCGGTTTGGCTGGAACCGCGGTTTAAACCGGTTTGGTTGGAACCGCGGTTTAAACCGACTTGGTTGGAACCGTGGTTTAAACTGCATAGCTATAGGCAAGTTCTATAGGTGACACAGTCATGGTTTAAACCGGTTTAAACCCAGGGGTATCATTGGACATGATGCGGTTTAAACTGGAACCCTGCTGTTGCTACGACATCATTCTTGTCGGCGCTGTCCTCCTTGCTGTCCGAATCGGCATTCGCCTTCGCCTTCACAGTTTGGGCCCTCTGTTGAGTGGGAGGTTTTTTAGAGGCGAGCTTCAAAGCAGCCTTGGAGGTGACCTTGGGAGCTTTCTGAGTAGTACCAGACTTTGTTTTCTTTGTCTCAGCCATAGGCACCAGCGATGGGGAGGAGAAGATGAAATTGTTATGTCGTATTAGAGGCAAATTAAGTTTAATTTACAAAACTAAAAGGAGCATAAGTGAGGTTAAGAGAGAGGTTGATTCTCAAAAGTGATTCCGAAGTGATTCTGGTGCAGTTGCTCCTCCGGAGTAGCAACAGCGATTCACGTCGATTCTGGGTTTTGATGGATTCTCGGTTGATTCTGACGTCCAGAATCGATACCTGAATCAACTTTAGAATCACCTCCAGAATCAACCCCTCCAGACCGCTTTGACTTCCCCTATTTATCCGACATCTGGTTGAGGATGTCCGGTTCTCGTCCACTTTCGGTCACGATCCGTGACTGGTCCACAGTACCCGTGTTCCCTTCCGAAATCCTCCGTCACTGCGCACGCTAGGAGTATATCAAAGTCCACTTCCGACCCGCCCCCCCCGCCATTGATCTCTCGTTGCCTCTCCTTCGTGACCTAGATCTAATTCTTGCCCGTACCACCGGTTTCGCGTCCTACGACACGCCGCTGCTACGCACAGTTTGCCTCCATGGCGTTGCTGCTTCGAGAATCACTTTACCATGGAACCAATTGAGTTCACTAGGTATAATTGTCATAAAGCCAAACGAGTGTCTTACGATTTTGCAGCAGGCACCGAACCTCATCCAGTGCGCACTTGATATCAACGACCCCACCATCGATCAAATGATCGATTCCTACCTTGGGCCCGATATTGCACTTCCGTTATTGAAAACATCGTCCTTGGCGTCAGACAAGGACATCGTGACAGGATATCTCGAAACCTTCATCGTCCCTGCTATCCGTGACTTGTACATTTCTCGGAACAAACGCCATCCAGTCGCTCACGGCGTTTATCTCAAAATCGGGCTGCAAGCTCCAACGAGTGCGTATCACTGCTGCTGAAAGACGAGTATTGGACGTCTCGTACCACGCCGCATTTGCAGTACATCCTGAAATCTGCCAAGAACTCATCCAATCACCTCTTCCAAATAAAATACATGCACACTGGCTTGAATCGATGAGTATAGATCCGCGCGTCTTGATTGTCGTGTTATATCACAACTCACATCTGGGACAGGGAGCAATACCTCGTCCTTTTCTGTTCTGCTTTTCACGTGTGGCTACAAATTAGGAACAAATGTTTTTTCCTGCTCCCTGGCTTTGTATGCGCAATGAATCTGACTGGATAAAACGAGGATTTGTGAATTATTTGAGCTTTCTCTGTCTCCTTAATTGGGTAGTGCGTTTATAGGTGTTTTCCAGTGTCCAATAGACTCAAGAACTTCACATGTTTTGTCCGACTTTCGTTGTTGAGCAGACAATCTTCAGACAATCTCAACCGCTCAACCTGAGGAGTTGGCAGGCAATGATAGAAATCCTTCTCAGCGGCGGCCTTTCCCTGCATCCGGATGGAGTGTGCTATTATGTCTGGACTTGACAATCCAATTCTCCGAATCAGAATTATAATTATTGCTCAAGTCTCTAGATCGCGAGACTCCGCCGAAATCATAATGAGATGAGTCGCGTGAGATGGTCACGGCCTTACCTCCAAGTCGGCCGAATCCCACAACCACCGTGTTCGCCGTGGTGCGTAAAATCATTAAAATGGTCTTGACTCCCGATTCCGAATCAATTGACATTTTTCTCAGATACGAACGGACATGGGCCGGGCCCCATAACCTCTGCATACATTGACTACACCTCGAACATTCTTCAGCAGGGAAGTATCGCTGTGAAACAAGTCACATCCCGGTTCCCGCCCGCCCACGTTAGCAACTTGTCTTCGCCACTGTACGATACGTACAACATCTCATTACCTACCGGAGAGAATAACAATAGGGTTGTTCACAGTAGCCCTTTTTCGCTCCCTTTTTCGCGCCCTTTTTCGCCCTTTTTGCCATTCTCTTCGTTTTTTGCCCGGTTTTTTTTCCCTTTTTCAATTAGAAGTACAAAAAGGGTAGAAAACCAGAAAAAACGGGGTCCTACATGCAGATATAGGGGAAATGAAAAAAAGGGTGCAAAAAAGGGTGCGAAAAAGGGCTACTGTGAAACCCCCTGTCAGGAACTCACTTTTTCCACCCTTTTTCCACCCTTTTTGACTCCTTTTTTTTTATCTCATACACCCTGGGTGCTCCTATTGTTCCTCAAAGGTTGAATACCAACTTGAATGTTCAAAAAGGACTGGGGTAAATTTTTCTGGATTTTACAGCACACTTTCTACCAAACCTGAAAAAGGGAGCAAAAAGGGCACAAAAAGGGAGTCAAAAAGGGCACAAAAAGGGCGTCAAAAAGGGCTATCGTGAACAACCCTAATATTGGGGTGAATACATTCGACACAGTTGCGATCATCGCTGAGAAAACACATGGGTCTCTCAACAATCCCGCAATTATCACTGCATGCTAGTTGTTATGTTAAAATTAGTACCGTTCAAAGTTGGCCCTACAGTCGTAAACCGGGAAGCGAAACGTTACGTAGAAGCGAAACACTACGCTTTTTGATGGCTTAGAAGTCCCCGATGAACCCTATCTTTTGGGGCAGAAATCTTCTCATTCAGAAGTGTTTATTCACAAAAGAAATTGTCTTTAAGCCTCCTGTGGGTCCCATATTATTCCACTTTCTTCAGACCATCTATTTGCAGTATTTTGCTGCAGTTGTGCTGTCCAATACTTTGTGTGTTTTGTCTGCACATATGAACTGGAAAGGGTCAACTAGGTGATTCTAAGGTCATAGAACATGGATATAGATATCTTGAACCCTCAAGTCTTGCGGCGGAGGTGTGCCAAATTGTTTTGAAGTGTTTTGCTTTCACGTTATTTCACACTTTTCAAGTTCCGCGAAGGATCTTCCTCGTTTTCCATGACCACAAAGCCAAACCGCACGGTTTTTTGACCTGTCTGAAGGGAGGGATGGCCCTCTGTCTTCCTGCAACAAAAAATGATCTCATTGGAGCACAGCGGCGCCGGCATTGAGGAGCGCAATCTGAGCGTTTCGCTTCCCAGTTTAAGACTGTACTTGTTTCCTGTTTGATCTCCTACTTGGTCCCTACTCAACATTTTGCTTAGGGCCAGCTGGGCAGGCCCTAAATGTGACGGCACTAAATGAATCTTGGTCAGAATGGGTTCATGTGTGGAGGGTGGATTCGGGGGGTTGATATGACCCTGCTTGCCCAAGATTAGGGCGGTGCCGGCCGGAGTTCCTAGCATGTTGCCACTCCAGTGCGTAGTATGCATCCGAGCAGCAACATACTAGGCTCGGGCCCGAATTGAATAAAGCCCAGGTAAATGTATTGTCTGCTGGGATGTCATGAAACGCGAATGCGCTCCACGTGTAACGATAGATCCTACGATGGGTGTTCTTCGGTCTTTACTGTAATTTGAGTGCTGACAGTGATATGGTAAAGAAAAAGATTTGCACCCACTGGAATGATGAGGGCTCGGACTCCAGTCGAGGAGGAGGGTCCGCAGTGACTCGTGGATACATTGTGGATGCGCACTGCATGCAACCGAGCCTTTCTGGTTGAGTCGGTTACTGTAATATGCGATATTGGATGTAAGGGGAAGAGACCGTCTTTCTCACCGCAACTTTCTTCATACGCAGTCAAAAAAACTCCGACTTGATGTCGCTTGAGTTCGAAAACACTGAAAATCAGAAAAATCCGCACAAAGGGGAGGGCTGGTGGATGAAGAAAGAAAAAGGCCAACCAAAAGATCAATGCTTGGCCCGAGTCGAATTGACTGCAGAAATGCAATAAACGTGAGTGAAATGCAGCAGCAAAATAATCATGCCTACTCTCAAATTCAACTTCCTAGGGCCCAATTCAAACGGGCGGGATCCACAGAATCTGGGTCACGTCAAATGAAATGTGGGTGCACTCCACGCACAACTGAGCCATGCACATCAAATCCAAGCTTTCGATATGTCTGTGTAACTATGACATAAATTGGCAGACGCAGAGGATACAGTCGTGCCATAGAATTTGCTCACAGTAAGCCAGGAATTCAATCTGTGTCTAGGTTCTCCATGGATTGAATATTTTGGAGTATATCAGAAAGTCTACTAGCTGTGCCGACAAAAAGAATTTTATAGCCAGCAGCAATGGCCCTGGCCCGCATCGAATGGGCGAACCCCACGGTAATTGATATTCTTTCGATATGATGAGGATGCATTCCACACGCAACTGAGCCGTTCCGAGTGAGGCACATCATGGGCAATCAGTGCCGTTTCAGTGAACATAAATCACGAACGCACCAATTACGGATTGCGACTTGTAATTTTGAACGTACGCAGTGTAGCTGCCGAGTTCCTGTACTGGGGATGACTTGAGCTTGCTAGATATACAGGTTTCCATACAATAAATCAGACGATGATGGCTGCACCTCATATATGAATGCACAGTGTGCTCGCGTGGTTGGAATCGTCGCCCATCCAGCTGTCGAATGGCGTTGGGAAATGTTTTGAGGCCGGGGACAGAGTCACGGAAGTGAATAGAAGATGCATGCAATTGCACAGAGGTATTCCGCCGCTGCCAATGCACGCTATGACTCGCACCATCATCGCAGCCCGCCGCTCATGCCCGTCCCCGCGCAACTCGCCAGCTCACCACGCTTACGTCAAGTCCATCCCATGTCCTCTCCACACCGTGCGGACAGCAAGTCCGTTGCTCACTGGTATCTCCGTTCTCCGCAGGCATTACGCCGTCAGTACATGGTCTTCTCCTCTGGTATGCTTCCGTCGCTTCCTTTCTCTTTTCTCTCGCTGTTTGCCTTCTTTTCCCTCCCTTTTCCCATCCCTCCGCGTTCTTGTTCTGATAACGGCCCACAGATTTCTCGTCAAAGCACATGCCTTGACATCCTTGACTTGACGCCGACTCGCCGCCGGATACGACGCTGAACGCGCGGACGTTTGACGGCTGACAATACGACAACTAGGATCGTATGACAATGCCAGTAAGCTTGGGGTCAAGGTGCGTCTGACCTTTTCTCCCTCCCCCTTCTTTCCCCTGTCCTAATGTGCCTGTCGTGTATGCAGTGCCTACTTGCTCCTCCCCCATACACCCGCCTCGTCGTCCGCCGCGGCGCTCATCGTCTCGCGCTACCCGGCTCTTTCCCCAGCGCTTTGTCGTCCTCGCATGAGTCCACGCTATCTTCGTCACTTAGTTACTTCGCTTAGCGTTGTGGAAGTTCGTGAGTTTGATCGCGTTCAGCAAAAGTTCGTGAGTTCATCTGGATTTAGGTGAAGTTCGTCACTTCCTCTGCACAACATGAAAGCTCGTCACTTAGACCGCAATGCAATAACCACATGACCGCGAGAAATGTTCACGGTCAGTCACACGCAGAGCACACTATCATTAATTCAACTTCGTTTGGCCGCATAACACTGTTACAGTTCTTTGAGCGGCTCCTTGTTGGAAAGTCTAGGGCAAGGATAAGTTCAGACTTGACTCGGGCTCAGTAGCAGTTCAACTTGAAGTGAGATGCATTGCAGAAGATACTCGAGAGTAAATATGTGTGTAGCCTGTGAGCCTAAAATCAACGGCCGAGAGAGTTCAGGTACACAATTCTGTTCTCAACCATTTCGGAAGAAACTTGAGGGTTGACTATTTAGATGACGTTGCAGACTATCACCACCTGTTGTGGAAGTGTTCAAACTCGAAAAGGAATTTCATTTTTTTCAAATCTTCGAACTGATATGTTGAATAACACCATTCTTATTTCCAATCCCGAGGCCGTCGAACCACAACCTGAAATGCATTGCTTGTCCGTATCGCACCAATCAAATGGCTCTCGTACAATTTCTGAAAGGTGCTGTATTTGCATAGGCACCTCTTGATTCTATACATTCTATACAGCGTTTGTGAGGCTCAAAATTTAGAGGCTCGAAGAAATACTTGGCCAGATTAACACCAAGTCCGCTATCAACCGTTCACATCCACGCCCCAATGATACTGCTGATGATCTCTGCAGCCCACTGAATTTCCCGATGGTTACATTCGTCACCTCACAAGTTCGCGTCTCCTTCAAGGACGGAAACAAGTCAGGCTTCAGGACAAGATTTGATTTGGCATCTATGTGGCCAACTGTGGGAAAAAAAAGTACCAGAAAATGCCGAAAATGACTTTAGGCTTGATTCTGGGCTGCGGCATCGCGGAGTTTAAGAACTCAAAAGGCAAGAAGATGCCGCATGCTTCGAGACTCTTCCGAATCATAGTATCTGAATCTGCTTACCTGATTTGGAAAGTAAGAAACGAACGAGTAATTGGCGGCCGTAAACACACTGAAGCTGAGATCCACAACAGATGGGTGAGCTGCATGAACATGCGATTGAAAATGGATCAATTGCTAACAGATAGGTCGCGATATGGAAACAGAGCCTTAGATATAAGGAAAGTCCTATGGACCTGGGACGGTGTCCTGATGGACAACAAAAACCTGCTAGATAATTGGATCTGGCAGTCTGGGGTTTTAGTGGGTATAGGTAAATTCCGTCCTCCGGGACGGAATTGCTAGTTGCTAGCGACACCTACCGAGTCCCACACTGCCTGTTGATGGGCGTGTGTAAGTGCATCTCCCCAGGGGGCTGAGTAGGTAAAATGCGGGATCTTTCCTGAAACCAGTGCAAGGGGTGACCTGATGAGATCAGTGTGCACGCTCTCTTTTCGCTCCACCAAAAAAAAAAAAAAAAAAAAAAAAAAAGAGATGCGAAATGCACGGCTGAACATGGACAGCCGTGCTTCAAGTTGAGGAGTTGAACCGTGAGAAATGTGGACCTGGATCGGTGACGGTGACAATGGAATAGATCTTTAAGGTGGGGAAAGGCGCTATATTGTAGGAGATAAACAAGATGTATTCCGATAAAACGTCAAGTTGCAATCATCCAAAGGCCATGTTAGACTTTGTCTCGAGGATCCCGGAGATCGGAGCGCAATACACAACACCGTAAGTATATCAGGTCCTATTAGGTCCTAGTTAAAGCGTGTTCTATCCCTTGCACAAGTTGACATGATCTCTGGATTTATTTAATTCCACGAAACGACCAGCTGACTCGTGAAAGTGGTGATTTTTATGTGTGAACAAAAGTAATATTCGAAGATGTGGATGGTATACAACTGTAATATGGGGTTCACAACGTCGGGGTATTCCCCTGTCGATTTAGTCAGGTAGCCGTGAGCGTCCTACACGCGTCTGAGATCAATTGTCTTGCTGAAAGTCGGTAGTAGGGAACAAAGGAATAATTGAACCCTCACCGCGTCGTGGGGATTGTGCAAATTTCCACTCTGAAGCGAGTATTTGAGCGGGCACACCGCGCATTAAGCGGTTCATATCTCAACGAAATACAAGCGGCAGAAAAAAGAGGAAAGTACATGTAGTGCGCACCGGACTCGAAGCGCATCTTCAATATCAACTTTAGTCTAAATGAGAGCTCTTGCCGTGCGTCAGTATCTGTCAAGTATTTGAGACAGGTATGAGCGCATTTTGATGAGCTTCGTCTTTGACTTCTTCGGTCTCCGATAGCAGCACTGTTGAAAATCGACCTTCTAACAAGGAAAACACGACTTAAACCACTTACCCAAGGTATCCGAGTTCAAAGCCCCATGTTGTGCTATCACTGCCCTGTTATGGTTGAGCACGCCCTGTACAGTAGTTGAGTCAATAGACAGCTGCCTTCGGTTTAAGGCATCCGAGTGCGACTCACGGACTAGAACGCGTTGTTACTCCCTACCAGGCGGATCGAACGCGATCGACAGTGGTGGATGGGATGGTGGTTCCGGAAGGAAGGGATTCCCTCGCCTGTGTTCCGTCATCCCAGCACATGAGCAAACAAAGCAAGTGACGAGCATTCCCCAGAGTTCGGCAGAAGTGACGAACTTTCCCAGAATCTGCTCTATCTGACGAACTTTCATAGTTTCCCATCAAACTCACGAACTTTCGCATCTCTAAGCGAAGTAACGAAGTGACGAAGGTGGATACGACTCTCCTCGCATCCACCTCGCTATCCGGCAGCTCCCTCGTGACGACGCCCCTCGCTCCCACCGCACTTGTAGTCCATCGCGGCGCGCCTGGCGTTCTCATCCAGTCGGTGCCGTCCCACTTGCCTACCGTCATCGTATCGGTACCGTCTCTGTCTCTTCGTCCCCCGCACGTATGCCCGCCACCGCCATCCCCACCGCTGACAGCAATCGCAGCGACCGCATTGGCTTTCCCCGCTGCTGGCGTTCTTCGGGTGGCATTTCTGCCCGACGCACGTCACGGCACTAGTCTTGCCGGGGTTCGGTTAGGTTCGGTTCGTTCCCGATTTTTGCGAACCTCGAACCGGACCTGGGGTTCGGTGCGGTAGGGCCCTGTTTATAATTCCTTTTAATTCTGTGTTTGTAAACAGGGTGTTTATAAATGCATTTTTAAACACTCGCCCAAATATGCTCAACAACGGGTTTTCCAGTACGTTTTCTGCGATTTTTCGCCCAGATTCCTTTCCACGGCGTGAGCCAAAGCAACCTGCACACACAGGACGGGTGGCTTTGGGTTGGGAGACAGACATGAAACTTGTTACAGGCCAACCGAGCTTGGTATATTGAGCATTTTGACCGTATTTCTGATTTTTTCCAACCAGCCTTTCACACCAATGTTAGAAGACATTCTCGGAATATTTTTGGCACAACACTCATCCAATTCTTTGGTCAAGTTCAAGTTAAATTGGCCTCCTTAACACAGCCACAGTGAGTTAAAAAACCAGTACTTTGAGTCAAGCCACTAAAAAACCCGTTTATAAACCGGTGTTTAAAACAATGTTAATAAACCGGACTAATAAATACGGACCAGCCCCCTACGGTGCGGTTCAGGTTCGGTTCAGGTTCGAACCTGAACGAACCATCAGAATTCTTTAGTTTCCCCCAGCCGTGTTGGTGGGGTCGGAATGGTAGAAAAACGACCTTTCCGCCAGTTCTGTGAGCAAAACCCATGATTTCCTCTCAATTCTGCCCCATGATCTCACTTTCTTTCCTCATTAGGAAATTTCCACCATCTTTCTCCAATTGGAACTCGCAACTTCAACGAGCATTCAGGCCATTTTGTGATCATTGCACAATACCCATGCCTGCAGTTCCTCTGTATGTCTATTCTTATCACTGAATACAGGTAAAACTTGTCCAGAGATGAAGTTCTTAGAAGTTTTTTGAGGCCTAGACTGTTGAGGTTCGAACCTGTTCGAACCGGTTCAGCGAAAACTGAGAATGCCCGAACCTCGAACCCCAATTCGGGTTCGGTTCGGGTTCGGTTCAGGTTCGGCTGGGGTTCAGAACCGAACTCCGGCAAGAGTCTGCGCCATTTTCGTCACTTCGTTACTTCGCTTAATTCGCCGAAAGTTCGTCACTTTGATGGGATTTGGTGAAAATTCGTCACTTTCATTGATTTTCTGTGAAAGTTCGTCACTTCTCACCAAGCACGTCATTGTTACAGTTGTATCGAATGTTTAACTCATTTTAGGCAGCTGCGTGCTCCGTGTTCATCGACAAAGTCTGAAGTGGTGTAAAAATTCAAAGCAACCACGAGGTCACCTAAGACAATCGTGTATTATCACAAACTCAAATACATACATTTGATCCAACTACTACGGCGCCGTATTATGCATGACCAATGCATGAACTCCTCCCCGCCGCCGACACGGGTACTAGCTGGGAGAGGTGCTCGGAGGACCCGCCGACTTCCACTATAGCTTCAGCCTCCCGGCTCGTGAGCGTGCGGAAGAACGCCACGGGCATCCGGCGCTTGACTAGTATGTGTATGCGAATTACACACAGATTTAAATAACTGATACGCCTCAGGTACGGTCCTCACCGCCAGCAGAGTGGACAAGACGTGCGTCAGACAAGCTCCTTCCTTTCCAGCTGCGACGCGACACGTGGCGATGCACCCACGAAATCCCTTCGAGCGCGGAACCGCCCACAGTTCCGATTCCAACACCACGCTCATCGTGCCACCTCTTCTACATCCCTAAAGCCCGCGAAAACAGAACGGTAATATGAACCACTTACCAACAGAACCTTCTCGGCACGCCGGACTGTTGCTGTGTACACTGAGTACACGCGGTTCCGCCGTTTGATGCTGCTCTTGCGAGTGAACAGTGTGCGGAAGGTGGGGAAGGCACACCGAGGCACGGGGGGACTGTCCCGATCGTTGTTTGTGCTCGTTCGGGCTAATTCGTGCATGCAAACTTGTGGGCGCGACAATCGTAGTGGTGGCAGAAGGAAAGGATGTTAATTGCACGTGATGTTCAAACTCCAATGATCCAGGGATTGCGAACTGACGAACTTTCATGAGAATTTATTCTTCTGACGAACTTTCACAGAAAATCAATGGAAGTGACGAATTTTCACCAAATCCCATCAAAGTGACGAACTTTCGCAGAATTAAGCAAAGTAACGAAGTGACGAAGGTGGATACTACTCCTCCGGCAACACTACACGGTGACGGCACGACATCACGACGGATCGGTTACGGCGTGTCTACGCCTTCGTCGCTCCTCTCCTCGCCATGACCCGCTGCCGCACCCACAACAGGTGATCATGGGACGTCTTTCGCGCGAGCCATTGCGGCTTTATGCGTCGGCGCACCGCTTTGGTTCCGCATTTCCATGGACATTCTAGCACCGTGGCCGCGTCCGTACTTGGAGTATCTTTGTAATGGAAACTTCTTAATTCATTTTTCCCCTCCATTTCCTCTATCCCATCATTTCAGAGTGTAGCGGTGCCATTCCACCCACCCCACATCACGATATCTTAAAAAGCGAAAAAAAAAACTACTAGTCGCTGAAGCCGGAGCATAGGTAATGTCCTTTTTTAGCAATTTGCGCTACCTCGCTCCTCTGCAACACCTCGTTCCGTTGTTATCCCACCCAGAAACCTGGAATCGTCGGCGAGGGTGCGCCATTGATATCTACTACCATCGTTCCACCTGTGATTGACCTTAGTTCATCGTTACCTGCACCGCCATGGGGGAAAGCTGTATGCCTGTCGTCCTCTAATGGGCCATAGCGCACCGTGTCCTTCAGCTCTTTTCGTCCCCAAGCTTATTCATCTTTATCCCCCTGGCCACACTTGGAGTAACGACGCCCTACCTCTCATAATCAAGCCCCACAATAAAATTGAATCTGGCCAGCGCTATTCCAAATCTTGCTAGAGTCTCTCACTGCTAGTCATCTTTTAGTGCCCGGTCTGGTGTATCATCCAATGATCTCCCTCCTCTCTGTCCTACCCCCGAGACGCACTCCTCTTGGTTTGGCACCCGCATCTGTCTTACTTTTACAGCTCGGGGATCATATCTGCCTCCGCGCCTGCTTCGCTTGGTCTCGGCCGCCGAAAATCAACCTGCTCTTGTGCATTAATTTCTCACCAACATGGCGTCAAGCGGCAATGCTTCGTCTCAAAAAAGTCTGCTACAATCAAAGAGTCTGCTGCGAGACCTCGAACCCGGGCGCGAACTCGGTTTGCTCGCAATCTGGATGCAGCACCTCCTTCCCTCGCGTGCATTTCTCCCGTGGAATGAATGTCACTGACGGTGATGCAAAGATTTAGTACGAAATCGACTCGCTCTGCGGCTTCCTGAAGCTGTCGCGGGCGTATTATGGGATGATGTAGGACGTGTCGTTTATGAATGCTAACTTTGCGTGTCCCTCCCGTCTCTCTTCTTTCCGTCCCCTGCTTCTCTCCTTCCCTTCCCGTTGCTCACACCTTTCTCCACCTCCAAGCTCGCTTTCTGCGCACACAGGGTACTTCATCATCTCCAACATCTTCCACATCAACGAGCAGTCGCAGCCGATGTTTGGCGCGAACTTCAACCTCATCCCGTACTGCGATTGAGCAGCCATTTGTCCTGCGAGAATGGCACTCTGCGCTCGATGATATTGAATGGCGGGAATGAGAAGCAGAAGGCTTATACCGGTGAGTTTTCCTCCATCTCTTCGTTCTCCTTCCTCTCTTCTGCACATACATATGGGACTGTGACGGAGATGTGTGTACGCAGGCAACGGTCAGCACACACCACCGCCCCTCTAGTCTCTCAGAGCCAGACGCTTCAATCAAATGAACCTCGTACCTCGGTTGATTGAAGTCTGTGATTAAGCGCGGGGGTCCGATCAGGGTTCGCCCTTATTACATAATCTTCGCTTAGCTGCGTTTTGGTCGTTTTCGCTCTGCAGCACCCTTTTCTCTGTTTTCTTGGTGTGGAACTCAATATTAGAGCCTTTTTGAGATGATCTGCTGCTTTGAATTTTTTTAAATGATCCTTGAATCCACGCCGTAGCTCATACTTCACTACGATGGGACATCAACGTGCCAAAAACCCATCAACTTCGCTCGTCAATAGCTTCGGCCCACGGTGCTCAAAAAATCTGAGAAAATTTGGGTGCACAGAAAACACCTCTAATATTCTACCGAGGATATATCTGACGTTCAAGGACTGGAGCAAGGGCCTCGAAACGTGATTATGTAATAAGGGCGAACCCTGATCGGACCCCTGCGCTTAAAACTGGACTACCGCCCCTCCGACGACTTGACTTCTTCAACTTGGCGTTCCTCATGTCCGCCATGTGAGACTCCGTCGAGCTCTCTCCCATCTCTCTGAGACCCTTTGGATGGTCACCGGCCGCGGGCCAGTCAAGAAGTGGAGGACACGATCAAGATACGAGTGTGTGGCTGGAATCTCTACCCCTCGGATGTGAGCCCGCTCTTGCGTCTCTTCTTCCAACGCCCAAAGACCGTGTCTCTGCACTCGTCCTTTCGAGCGGCCGCTGTTCTCTTTCTTGATGCGATGTCTTCAAATGGATTACTGCAGTGACACAACCAAACCGTCTAGGTCTTTTTTAGCTTAAATAAGGGGGTGGAAAAGGGCACCCTTTTCTTGGATTATATTCCTAGGGGACAACATCGCAGGCGTCGTTAGCTCGACGGGGGAGCACATTATCGACACGCTTTCGGGAGGTGCATTCAAGAAGGTCATGGACGAGGTGCGTGATCCGCAAACTGCTTTGCACCGGACCGTGGCTGATTTCGTGGCATCTAGGAGCTCCAAGGAATATGGCGGGCGCAGGGCTGGAAAGGGAACGTCAAGGCTCGCAACTTCGCCCCTGCGCTGAACTATTTCTACGTCGAGAAGTTCACAGTTAGGGCGGAGAGCGGCGACGTTGCGGGCTCTGACATCTCGGACGCGGGCTCCGACTCGGAGTCTACTCCGGCAACGCGTAAAGACGACCGATGGGCGCTTGCATGTATCGGTGTCCCTTATCTGAACGAGATCGCCGAGGCCGTCGACGACGACGGAGCGGGTTTCATCAACATTCACGAGGCGAACGGCTTCGCGCACCGGCGACCTGAGGGCTGGAGGTAAGTCGTCGGCTCGTATATATGCCAATTTACTGAGGTGTCTCGAATCTTTGGCAGTCTTGTGAGTTGGGTGGCTTATTTCGCCGCGGGATGGCATACGTCGGTAACGTGGTACAAAAATCGGATTTACAATATCGTCTACGCGATGGTGAGCGTTGCGAAACGTGCCAAGTCCGCAAATGTGCAGGCCGTCAACTCATACTTGTCGGGGTTGGAGTTGCAGCGCCTTGAGCTGCTCCTACGCTCGACGGGTTCGACAGACCGTCCAGTGGTAGACGGCACACCCCTCCGGCGCCTCACAGATGAGTACCAGATTGAGGAGGCAGCCAAGTTTGAGGACCGCCTCAAGACACTGAATTACGAGCTCGACGAAGTTGCCACCATCCAACTGATAACCAAGAAGCGGCGGGTCGAACACGTGAGTGGTCCGCCACTTGTTTTTATTTCTCGCCGCCTGGTATGATGTTAATGCTAATGCCACTAGTATGTATACCCTCTGCTTTACCAGCTGCTGAAGCGTCACTTCGACATCCTGCGGTTGGCGTGTATACACGTTCTCGAAGATTCTGAGTTCACCATTATGAGTACCTCGCTGGCCTCCGTATTTCAGGCTGTCGACGCACGAAAGAAAAATCTCAAAGGTACGCCTTGGCCCTCAAATTTTGTACCGTTTGTTGAAAGACGAACTTGATTCGCAGTGATCTTCAAGTCGCATTCCCTGGACGTCGAAGAGCGACTGGAGAAGTTCGCTTTTGGCATGGTGAGCGTGATTCGTTTACGCTGTGTACATCCCCAACAAACAGTCTCCCATGCTAGTTTCAGCCAGCGTCCGACGACCATCCCCGCGTCCCGAGAGATAACACTATCCGAACGTTCGTGGAGGACGACGCTTTCAAGTTCCGCTACGAAGACCTCGGTCCCGAGTCTGATGATGCCGAGGAGAAGGCGAAGGGCATTATCGCAAGTATAGATCCCAAAATCCTGCGCTATCATACCAAAAAGCCAGGGGACGGAGCAGAGTCCGACAAATGTGATCGCGTTGTGCGTACCCTCATTTGTGTGTGACCGACTTCTAACAGGTTTCTAGTAACTGGTACTGCGACAACTGCTCGGACAGCATATACGACACACGGCTATTCTGCATTCAATGTATGGACGATGAGTATTTAGAAACTATCGACCTGTGCTCCAAGTGCCGCGAGTGCACCCCGCGGAACGAGGACGTCATTCACACACGCTCCCACCTGCTCGTCAAAACCTACCGCCCCATTCACGACGGAGACATGGCGTTGATGGTTCCGGAAGCGGAAGTTATCGCGAATCGCGTCAAGAAAGCATTCAAGGCGAGGCGCCCCCGGCAGTTGTGCTGCTGCTGTGGTGAATCTGTCTCCCCTCTTTTCTGGGTTTGTACAGTCTGTAGTACGTTGCGCGATTCAATTTTTGGCGGGATGTTCCTTACTTGTCGCTTTCAGCCCAGGACACGTACGTCTGCAAGACTTGCGACGCTAAGCGCGCCATCGCCCTTCCAAATGGGGAGAATCCCAAGCACAAGCTACTTCACCCGCTCCTCCAGATATTCGACAGCGAGCCGATCCCAGAGGCCAGATCGATGAGTACAGATGTGCAGTTTAACGGGATAGAGGCCAAGATCTCGGCCCTGGAAGAGCGGTTCGAACGTCGGTTTGCATCGCTGGAGGTGCTTCTGAATAGTCTCGGGGACCGCACGAACAATTCAATTCCGAATGACACCGGGAATGGCGAGGTCAATGCCAACCCGAGCGATACCGGGATCCGAAAGGAGGGATTGTTCGGGATATCGAGAGATTCCTTGGCCCTTTCTCAGGTTAATATTCCTTCCGCGTCCTCCGCATTGCGACGCTTCAAGATCCCAAAGACGGGAGGGATGTAACATATGGTGTTCGGGTCTACATGTTGTAGCACTGCATATAAATCTAATTCGCCTAGGATGAGCAATTGAGTTGTTTGTTATTGCTACTGGTATTCTAATAGCGACGTACGTCTGTCATATTGACAATGTTCGTGAAAATTACCTCCCCGGAACGCAGCCTTTCAGCTTTGCCATGCTCGCAAAACTCCACGCCGCAGATATTTCACCACAATTGCGTTGCCAGTGAGCCGCTCGCACTCCACTAGAAGCCATCGCACCTCGCTAGTGAGGAGATACTCTGAGTCGGGAATTCCATCCGCAAGAATTCTCTACTCCAGCGGCAGGCACAACCCATTGGTGTCGATGCTAAGGACCAACGCATGTTCTGGGAGCTGAGAAAGTACGAGTCTAAGAGCCTCAGCGGCGTCAAGCTCCACCGGAAGTTAGGAACGCGATCCCGCGCAAAATCAGTAAAACTACACATTTGTCTTTGGCGTCTTACGTCTTTGGAATTTGTCTTTATGGTCTTGTCTTGGGTAGATTGTCTTATGTCTTTCGTCGTGATCTTTCATTTCCCCGGCATATTTCATGGGAGAATAGGATTTGAAGGATTTGAAGTTGAGATGGTTGGCCCACCGTTAATGCTGCATGAGAACATTACTTTCCCGTGTTTGTGAGAGAACAACAGCAAGTACAATTACCGTTATTAAACCCTGAGTGGGTACCTGGGGAAACACCCTAGGTGTGTTCCGTCCCCAAAAAAAAGCCATCGTTACACTTATATGCTCCAGGTATAACGCAGTTTTTCGAATAGTCTGTCGTTCACTAGTCTGTGCTAAGTTCCGGGTTCGAACCCGGACCTCAGAAAACGTGACCATCACATGACTCTACGTGGTCAATTCTCGACCTTAAATATTCAGATTTTGGGCTGGGGGCAGTTAAACCTATAATGAATATGTCGAAAACCCATTTTTTAGGTACTGGCTTCTTCTTGTTGTCAGTTCTTGCAAAATGTTTGGTCAAATCGGTCACATGTGATCACGCGTTGATCACGTTTTCTCAGGTCCGGCTCGACATCAACAAGTTCGATCAGACTCAATACAAGTAAAAATTTCGACTGTCTTAATTTTTTATTTTTTGAGTCTGACATGTGGGAGACTAGTCGTTCACAGGGTGCATTCTCCCATCCCCGTATTGAAGACCCTCCAAAGAGGGGTCCTTTCACTGCTCCGGCTAAAACTCACCGAAATCCAGCCACGGAGCTGTCCCAAAATGACTGATTTCCCCTCGGTTTCCTGTCCAGGTAGAAACTTAAATCAATGCCTGACATAAAAGTCCCCTTCCTCCCAAATTTCCAGCTCAAGCGCCCAATTATTGAGCTCACAGGAGATACATTTCGGCAATATGAACTGTATGGTGAATCACCTCAATCCTTGGACAAACATGCATTTTCTGTGAGGTATTCGAGGAGATATTCACATTTCTTTTCTCAACGCGTCCAAAACGCGTCGCAAACGCGTTTAACACGCGTTTGGTCGGTCCTGATTCCAAGATGCTTGTTACTTACTGTGACTTTGTCACTCATCCTGTTAAGCGATCACATTAGAGCCGTTGGGTGCGAGAGGTCCTGTCCAAGCCCATCTTGGAGGCAGGAAGCAGACCTACACAATAGGCGTGGTCCGAGCTCACCACGTCAGCCGAGCTGAGCGCAGCGGATTTTCAGAACGAGCTCCTGGCTTTCGGGTCTGAGGCAAGTCTGAGGACACTAGTAGGCTCGCCTCGAGCATCATCCGATTGTCACCGGAGTTTATTTGCTTCATACAATATCATACTGTCTCCACTTTCACGCTCACTGGGCGGATGTATAAAATCTCATCCACTGACTGTGGTGTGGCGGCCGGGACTTGCGACACAACTCGCGTGCGGGGTCTTGGAGCCACGAAGGTATCCACACTTTCAATGCTGTATCCAAGTCCGACTCTCACCGCAATGATGGTAGGTGCAATTCCCTGAGTATAATCAATTACGGGAGAGGGGCTCAATCTTGTGAATGCGCTTACCGCTAACTGTCCCAATACGGTCCCGGGCAGTGTCTGTTGGTGCATTAGAGTGGAGCTCTTTCCTGTGAATACACTTACCGCTAGTGATTTCAATGCGATCTCGGTCAGCTTCATAGTTGTCAGCATTGAATTCTAGACTAAGAACCAGAGTCTTACAGTGCCGGAGCCTGTCTTGACCATCAACGTAACAAAACCAAGTCCGCCGATAAAGTACAAAGCGCCGGACTCCAAACTGAGGCATTATGGTCAGCCCGGGAACTAGAAACGAGATTGATGCCCACATCATTGCACATACGGTGCGGTATTCGCCTGCTACCTTTTGTCCCATTACGCGGCGAGCTGCCCATGCAAGGGACCAGATGCGACCAACTGAAGGAATCATTCAATTTTTTCGCCAACGAGGCAAGCGAAAAGAAACGGAACCAGTTAACGCCATCAACACTAAGGTCGTGAGAAGGGAGAGCACAATGGATAACTGAAAGAAACGCGTGAGGTCGACAAAACGCAGGAGCTCGGGAAGGTTTGAATGGACAACAGCGTCGATAATGGTGAAATATCCGAGACCTGGGCGGTGAATAAATGAGGTAAACTTATGATAAAGCATACGGACGCGCCCGCGACAACCACTGGTGTCATAAGGATCGGGAAGATGACAACTTTGAGCCGGAAATTCCAAATTGCGTAGCAGCGAAAGATCTGGAGAACGATCAGGCATCGCTCGGCATCACAGTTACTTGTGTAGACGAACGAAAATTCCATCTGCAATCACGCTTGGGTGCACTCGCTTGGTCAAGACTCAACACAGCCTCGTTCGGAACCGGACACGCACTCAACATTTGCAGCAGGCCAGATTAATCTATGGCTGGACTATGCAAGAGAACTCAATTAATCTAGGCTTGGACTATCCAACCCACTATTTAGATTAATCTCACCTTGCATTCCGAGGTACCACCACCAGCACCCTAGTAGTATCTTGTACCGTAGGATTAATCGTCGGTAGGATTTAATCGTCCGTGAGATTTAATCCTGTTGGTCAAATTATCAGTGAGACATTTAGTAAGCCTGAGGTTTAATACTACTCATGTTCTGATCGACATTAATATATGTCCAAGATTTAATCCTACTACTTGTGACATCCAAACTAATCTTGACTCTCAACTAATCTACCGATTAATCCTACGACAGTTTAATCCTGCGATTAATCGCGAACCCCCTATGCAGTCTCAACAACCTTGCGACTCCGCACGCGTACATCCCGCAAGCGACGCGGGGAAGGCGGGGGGCGCGTCGGCATTGATGGCGGGCGCCACTCGACGCCGTTTTGCTGGCTTTGGTGGTGCATGTTCTCATTCTCGTCATTTCCTTCCTGTACCCCTCCTCTATCCTCGGCCTTCTTGCCTTTGCCTTTGCCTTTGGCGCTCTTGCCAGGGGGTCGGCCTCGCTTTTTAAGCGGCACTGAAGGCAGTGGCACGAGATCCTCTCCCCCAGCGATGAGTGGGCCAGCAGGAGGGGGCGGAGGCACGACATTGTCTCCCGCAGGTGCGAGTGGACCGGCAGGAGGGGCCGGCGGCACGAGATCGTCTCCCGTGGGTGCAAGTGGACCGGCGGGAGGGGGCGGTGGCACCATGTTGTCTCCCGCAGGTGCGAGTGGACCGACAGGAGGGAGCGGCAGCACGAGATCATCTCCCGCAGCTGCGAGTGGACCGGCAGGAGGGGGCGGTGGCACGAAGTTGTCCCCTGCAGGTGCGAGTGAACCGACAGGAGGGTGCGGCGGCACGAGATCGTCTCCTGTGGCTGCGAGTGGACCGGCGGGAGGGGGCGGTGGCACGAAGTTATCCCCTGCAGGTGCGAAGACACCAGTATTGACGAAGCCAGGCTTGAGGGGAGAACAAAGGCACTTTGAGGAAGCCAGCCTTGAGGGGCCCGAACGAAGGCCGTTGCCAGTGTGCCACCGACTCCGTGCAAAGTGGCACTGAGCAAAACAGATCATAAGCGCATAAACCTTGGCGCCAACATTGAAGCAAGCAAGGCTTGAGGAAAGGTGAGAGCTGAGTGATTCGGGGATTAAGGAGGGATTGCATGAGCAAGCCGAGCAGAGAAAGATGAGGAGGATGGACGAAGGAGAAGAGAGAAGAAAGTGTCTGCCACCGTGACTGTCACTCGCCTTGATGTTCTCGTTCAGAGTTTGAATGACTTCTTCGGGACTTCGAGTTCGACTTCGACTTCGACTCGCCTATCTTGTCACTATACCATCGGCTCTGCTCGCCACTCTCTGCAAATGTTTCAATCTTGTTCAATCCACTCTCTCAAGGTCAACACTACCCGGGCCGGTGCTCACATCAACTCTTTTGCTGTCTCGCAAAGTAATAGTACTTGCCACCCCCCGTACATTTGCAGCCACTAGTGCCCTTCAAGTTTTCGTGAATCCTCAAGTGGAAATAAGCTTCTGATCCCAACCTGGACTACCAGTACAACTGCTTTCCTTGCCTGCATGGTCGTGTTCGGATATCAAAGGAAAATAGATAGGTGGCACAGGTCAGTCTTGTCACACTATTTCAGCTGTTTCTTGGCTTTTCTCTTTCTTGGTTTTTTACAAGCACCCTTTCCCATGCCAGAGGCACTTGCCGACGCGGCATACGGCAGTTGTCGAGCGTAAATGACGGGGTACTACCTTCTTACCACCCACCGTGCACTCCCCTTCTTTTCTCGTGCTCTGCTCTTCCAATACCAAACCACAGGCTTCAAGTCGCTGGCTGCATAAGAAAATTCCACGTTGGCTGAGATGAATATGGTAAGACAATTAATTGTGATACAAAGGAAGTACCGAGCCTGACTAACTAATTACTAGCTAGATACTTGTGTATGCCTTGCTCAGATTCAATCCTGAATGGATTAAATCTTCGTGTTATGGATTAAATCCTAGGCATATTAAATCTTCGTGGTACGAAGCCCAACTAACTAATCTCTACGTAGATTAATCGCGCGGCACCTTGAAGGGATCAAATCCTGGACAGATTAAATCCCTTGCAGGATTAAATCGTGGACTTTGCGAGCAGATTTAATGGGACGGAATTTGATGGCGGAACACATTAGATTAATCATAGCTACTCGTTCCTACTGTATTTCAAGATTAAATCTTGGAATAGTGACTTGGATAATCCAATACAGGATTAATCGAGTTCTCTTGGATTATCCAAGACAAGATTAATTAGCCGAGCTGATATCACTGACGCACTTGGTTGTAACGTAAACTGCTTCCGCCGCCAAGGCGAGGGCTATGAAAGACATTTCACTGTCAAGCTCATCATTGACCTCACCCCTAGTACCCATTATGGTGACTGCCAGCACGAGTGCACAATGGATGGTGCAGAGGATAAATAGCGCAATGATTGCAATAGTGAGGAAGCCATGCTTCACCATACGGGGGAGTGCGGAGGATATGCAGGTAAAATGCGAACATCACGAAATACGCGCCTGTAAAGATTGCTATCAATGAGTCATCGAGTGGGCAGAAGAGGGACGGCGTGGCCACCGTAGAGACATGTCTCTGCCTTTTCACATTTTCAATGCAAAGGAATAACATAGGGAGTAGTCCGCTCACTAACCGCGGTTAGAGACCAGGCGACCTCGAGATTATAGATCAAGGACTCGACATCCGACTCGCGGATGTCGACTGCATGAAAGCTGCTGGGCATGAGGGTTTGAGGGGGAAAGACTTAGTTACTGCTGCAACCTGTTTTGTTAAGCGGCGATATATGAAGCAATAGATTGCAATCTTGGAGATCAAGCAGATGTCGAGCTGAAACGATGATAAGAAGAAGATCTGTTCTCAAGCAGACAACTTGTAACAAAGTAGATGAATTTGCTTCCCGCATAACAGATTCTGATGGTGGTTCTTGCACAACAGTGAAATTTTTGCGGCGCGGCAAATGAGTCAATGCATAAGGGATTCCGTCGCTTGGGAACTTGCACACTGAAATCAAGGGAGGATCACATCAAAATGGAGACTTAAGCAAAATTATCGTGCAGCTTCATTTTAAAACTAGGGGTAGTGTTGTATCGAGTGTCAGATCAATTGTTCGTCAGGGGAGCTAAAAAGAAGCTAATTTGCCTGAACAGACCAAGTGAGTCGCAGGCCGTCGGGGAAATTTCAGAGACAGGCGAAATGTAGAGGTGTGCAGGTGCTCGTCTCAGCAGAAACAGAAGGAGACGCCACGGCAGAAGCACTGCAGTGCCACAGTTCAACATCCCGGCATGCTACGGCGCGGCGAGAAATGGAATCCATTTCGAGACACTTTTCAACAGCTTTCCAAGGGTCGTACAGATGGCCGGTGCAGAGGTCGCAGGTACCAAAGAGAGCCGTGCGACCCAGGACATGGAGAAAAACCTGTGCGACTTCGAGCAGGAGAGTAGACTAGGAATCCGCTGAGGCGCGGGGTGCTCGCGAAGAAGACAGCATAATCATGCTTACGCATTTCCTTTTTTGGGCGCGATTTTTTTCTTCTCCGCTACCTGAGATTTCGGTATGCAAAGTACGACGCCGTGAAGGTGCATCGTTTGGTCCACTTTTCATCGCAATATACCAAGAATTGGACGATTTTGAAGGCGTTCTTTCCCCCGTGGTCCGTCAGCCACCTACAAACGCCTTTGTTCGTGTTTGCTGCAAACTCTATCCCTCTGCCTCTCGTCACGTGTTAGGGTAGATTTGCTCGCTTCGCTCGCAATAAACCGGAAGGGCTCAGGTGTTGGGAGTAGTTAAAATTAAAAGCTGCGCCCACCCGTTGGCTGAGGGGGGAAGGAAGATTGACAAGGGGGTGTAGATCTAGTTCGAGGTTCGATGCTTAAAAATCAAAGTTCGAGAGCTCTGTGATAATTCCGAGACACGATATGACGCTGCATCACATTTCGGCGCCGAGATTCACGCCCTATTACATGCACGCAAAGTATGTCAGTTCACAAAACAAGACTGGCAGTCGGGGATATTTTTTCATACTGCGTAGAAGCGGGCACGGGGACCCAATCCGAAAGAACAGAAGACGGATAGAAGACTGATTCTCGGGATCGGGATCACGCTCGGGTTCGGGCCAGAAACATTCCTCTTGAAATTTGACCTACGACCAGCTGAAGACTTGATCTTGCTCGCCATGGAATGGGGATTAGCAATTCATCAGTCGGAGATGATTGGCATTCACGGATAGATTTTCCACGATCGTGTGTTGGGTGGAACAAGAACAGAGAGAATTGCTTCATGATCTAGTGATAGAATGATACGGGAAAAGAGAAGAGGAGAATAGGATGAAGTGGTCAGGTTGCGGGCCAGTAAAGCGGTCGCGCGAGCTGCTGTTCGAGTGCGCGTTACGGATGGCAGACAGGAAGTCGAATTCGTCGGAAGGGGAGGGGCAGCAGGACAATACCATTTTGGACGGGATGGACGGGACGTTCTGAGCGCAGAGTGCCACTAGCACAGCTTGGTGATCATGAAGACGTCTGCGTGGTCATCTCAGAGCGAGCATAGCGGTAGTTGCCAGATCCGAGAGTCGCCTGTTGATAAGATACGATGTGTAATCAACAGAAATATGGGATCGATTCCATGTTGAGACATGGCTGGAATTGCACGCCACAACATTTTTTTTAGAGGTCGATGTATGTTTACTGTACAGTTTCTTTTTCCACTACATGGCGCGGAGGACGTCGCCGCTTCGTTGAGGGTGGTGATTGGGGGGTGATTGGGAAGTCACAGCTGCCAGAGACAAGATCATGTGCGACGAGGGACTAGACATCTTGGCAAGTAATGAATCAATCTTTGACAGCACTTGCAGCTGGAATGAGCACGTACTGAAAGTCCGCATTCTCAGTACGTAACATCAGATTTCTTCACGAAGGCGCTTTCTGTGACCCCCAAATAGGGAAGGACACGGGTTCGGGTGAACCCGTCGGGTTTCCGGGTCGGGTCGGGCGGGTACGGGTCGCGGGTCAGCAGTTTTCCAGACCCGAACCCACGGGTACATCTGGAAGCGCCTCTGTACTATCATTGTCTATCCGGTGTCTATCGGCGTCTATCCGGTCTACCATAGACTTCCCTTGGCTATATAGACCGGATAGACACCAACAGACATCGGTCATTTTCCAGATGTACCCGTGAGAATACAGGCACATGGTAGAAACCCGCTGTAAAAACATGAATCAAACAGTTGTTTTGATTGGAAAATTGTGCATTGGGCACTATATTGAGTCAGAACTCACCTTGAACATTGGCATTCTGACCTAAAATCCCGTGTGGTGAGGTGCCGACACTCGCATCACAGTCTGCATGAGCTAGCCGACAACTTGTAAACCCGCGGGTTCGGGTTCGGGTTTTCTGGGTTCGGGTCCGTGTCACTCCGGAAAATCCGAAGTTTCGGGGGCCCGAATAATGTTCCCGAAACCTAAAGTATCAGGGACTGAGTAGGTGCTCCTGAAACCATTCCCGAGACAAAAGGTTTCTGCAGCACAGAAACCGTTCATGAAACAGAAGGTTTTGGGAACGGTTTCCGACCACCCGATACCTTCCGTTTCGGGAACAAGTGTTCACCTCACCAAAACTGTTCCTGAAACCTTTGGTTTCGGGAACCAATCAGGAACAGTTTCTGGCAACCAGAAAGAAAGGTTTTGGCCCTCCAGAAACTGTTCCCGATACTTTTGTTTTCGGGAACGGATTCGGTATCCCCAAAACAATAAGTATCGGCAATGGTTTCGGTGCGCCCGAAAATGTTCCCGAAACCTATGGTTTCAGGAGCACTGAAGCCTAACTGCAGCTCAGCTGCAGCTCAGAGCCAGCTCAGTTGCAGCTCGCAAAAAATTCAGAGGCAGTTCAGCTGTAGTAAAGATGTTTTTATTACACAATATATAGATCTGCACTGTGGGTATAATTGATAGCCGGCAGGAAGAGGCGCGATTCCTCGCACCCAGTCCCGCCGTGGACGAGCACCGTCTTAGTAAGGATTGACAAACTTAAAATATTCAGAATGTGATTGCAACCATGTATGAGCTATTATTTTTGCCATGCTCACAGGTTCCCTCTATAATCATGTAGATTTATATATTGTGTAATTAAAACATTTTCATACTACAGCTGAGTTGCCTCTGGGATTTTTCCAAGCTGCAGCTGAGCTGCTTCTGAGCTGTAGCTGAGCTGCAGTTGGGCTTCAGTGCTCCTGAAACCTAAGGTTTCAAGAACAGTCTCGGGTGCACCAAAACTGATGCCGACGCTTATTGTTTAGGGAACACCGAATCTGTTCCCGAAAACACAAGTATCTGTCGGAAAAATCCTGGTGAGCCTCGAACGTCCTGAGAGGCGTCTCAAGACACCGCAAGGTTATATGGTTTTACGTGATTTGCAGCGCATAGGTAAGAAATCCGTAAGCTCTTCCAAGGCATGCCGTGACTCCCAGGCTCTCGGAAGGCCCTCGGGTGACAGCCTACCTCCCAGGTTCTCTCAAGGCTCCACAAGCTCTCACAAGCTCCACTCATCAAGCCCATACTACTGCCTTTCTCGGCTCTACATATTCGCGTCGGGAACCAAAACATTGTTGAAATCAATATATTAATCAATGGGACTACACTACGACACAGTTGTAATTGCCCGCGGCGTCCAGAGATGTGTAAAAAAATTACTTCTACAGTTTTAAAAGCAGTATACGAGGAGGGAACACCCGACATGCACATTGTAAGAATCAACAAGAACTGGAATTGAAGTCCTGAGCAGAGTAGGATCAGACAATGGCAGTCAGATGTAGAGGTGCACATACTTGCGCGAGTGCGCATGTCCATTTCTCTACTTATAATATTTACTGAACTGCGCTTCTGAATTTCAACTGTCGGGCGGACTTAGAATTTGTTGGCTTTTGCAGACTGCGGTACACTTTATGCTCTAGTAAAGATTATAAGTAGAGAAATGGACGTGCGCACCTCGTCGACTCCTCTCCCAGAAGAATCTCTCCCTCGCGCGATACACAACAGTGATGTTGACAGGCTAAAAGATCAAACACGTACTATAGGGCAAACTTGAACTCTTGTGCATGGAGGCTGGTTTATTGCTGCATAAAGTTGACACAGCATCGGCGATGGCGACGGCGTCGACGACAACAGAAGGCAGAGGAAGAAATGGTTTCTGGGAAGGGAGATGGTGGTGGTATGGGGGAGACAGCCGTTGGAGCGTCCGCAGCTCTTATGCCAAGTGTGGTGGAGTAAGTGGAGAGTGACATTTTTGGCTTGCAAAAGTGGCTTGCGCCAGCGCGGATTGGCTTGTTTCGGGCGTGGGTGTGGATTTTGGTGGCATCACCCGCCCACGCCCGGCATTTCGGCTTGCAATGCCAGTCTGCCATCAGCAAAGTGGCTTGCGCTCATTGCTCAATATTTAAGACCATATGGTTAAATCTTATGTGTTAGATACATTACCATACATCCCCCGCAGGTACCTGGGACACCATTTATTCCATAATTTTAATATTTCAGAAATTCTTGTCAACGCCGTGACAAATGATGCAGACAACTCATACCCCAGATACAAGCCTGCTGGCTTGTGCTGTTCAATGGATAGAGAATACTTTGGTGCTCCTAACTGTAGTGAAAACTTTAGAGGAAACTGTCCACCATGTAAAGAAATTCGCAAAACCAAAGTTCAATTCACTGGACTTCTGAACCACGCAAGTGTTTTTGGTATCTCATGCGGAAATTTTAGCTAATTACTTCGAACAAAGGGTTCGGATCCCCCCAAGAATGCGAATCAACCCTCCAGATGCCTGTTTCTGGTTGCAGCAATTGTTGTTTGACGACGGTTCGATTACGGTTTCACCGTAACCGGTTGAATTCGCATAATTATGTAATTCTTCTCCGTACACCATCCGAATAAACACATATGAATAAGATGGAAGCCTCTTAGGCCTGGGATAGGCCAAGAAATCACTCCTTTGCTTCGGGAATAAAGTGGCTTGCGCAAGCCATTTTGCCTGATGCCATCAAAACAGGCGTGGACATGGCTTGCGACGAAAAGTCGAGTAAGTCATATCATATTTGGATCAATACCATTGGAGGCATATGTCATTTACTTGATACTAGCATGTTTCACCCATATATTGATGAATCGACGCCGGGTTGACCGAACTTGAACATGCCAATTGGCATCACATCAGACTTTTTGACATTTGATTTGCGCCTTGTTCCGGCTTGTGGCCTTGGCAACGCTAAGCGACAAGTTGACAAGTTGGACAAGGTTGAAAATTGGTCGAAAGTGGTGAATTTTACCCTCTCTCCAGCTGGAGGAATGACATACATGCATTAATGCCCTCTTCACAATCCTCAGAACATGGCCCCGCACCAACGCGAATGCCCGTGGACTTCGGAAAGCAACCCTTTTTGGACCGGAAATTCCGAGCTTGTGAAATTTGGACATAGGTTTGCCGTCTTGTGATCTTGCGGGATTTTCGGGCCTTTTTTGACCTTGTTTGGCCTTGAACAAGCTCACAAATCAAATGTCAAAAGTCTGATGCACAAGCCACTTTGTCTGATGCCATCAAACGGGCGTGGGCGTGGTTCACCCAAACGAAGTACGCGTTAAAAACACTATTTGCTCTTTCAGAGTCATCCCACTGCATTGAGCAAGTATTCTTTCCATTGACTTGCAATTTTTTCCGATGTTTTTGCCTGCCAATAGCATGATTCCCTATTGCTGCCACCAGTGTGCCTCCACCAGCCGACTTGGTCATTCGCTTGATGGTCCGGTTAAATTCTCAGCCGCCTGTGAGTCTACAGGACGGTAATAAATAAATTAGCCCACGGTTCCCCTTCAAGTTTAATTGAACAGAGATACCTAGTTTTGCAAGCGTGACAAAACTTCACAAAAGAATCTATCAGCACCATAGTACAGTGGAATGAAATTCTTAAGAAGTGCCTACATTGCATGTCGTTGCCATTATCTGATGCCCTCGATGTTGACAGTTCCCTGTTCAATTTACTACTTGACCGTCTCAGTCACATAAGTCGAGGACAATTTTGGTTCGGTTCGACAGTGATGCGATCGATTGACGGCAACGGGGTTGATTAGGGTATTGCAGACACAATGGTGAAGATGGGAGATGTGGATAGTGAACAGTGAAATGGGAACTAGTTTAACATTCTAACAACCGCGAGATCCTTGTTCAACAGTCGCCGGTGCGATCAATGATGGCGGCGAGGTAGGATCCGGTGTTGTAGAGGCAGCAATAAAGAAGCGAGACGCTCGCAGTGCACTGATATTGAGAAATGAACAAAATACTTACAGTGGGAAGGTATAGTGTAGCCGAGCACAAGCCACGCCACGCCACAAGCCACGCCCGCCACGCCCGCCCAGCCAAATTCAAACTCCGCTAAGCGGGGGCAAGCCATTTAGCCAAGCCATTCGGACAAGTCTGGGAGTAAGTGGAGCGGTGCCGTAAAACGGGCAACCCGGCTAATGCCTCAATGAGTACTAGTGTCGACGACAGCGAAAGGTCAAAATGTTCGCTCGTTTTGCTCAGACGATGTCAAAGCCTAGAATTGAGCTGGAACTGCGAGCCCGTGCGAGAATTTGCTGCATTTGCATTTGCGACGCGTACCTTGGGATGGCATGGGATGGCTTGGAACCGACATCAAGCCTTCGAATGGCTTGAGACTGCTTTTAAGTCCTTCCATCATGCCTTCGAAGCACTCCGAAACCATCACAAGGTCACAAGCTGACCCAGGCCGTTGCAAGCGAACTGGCTTTTTTCCGACATCGGGAACAACTTCTGGAGGGCAAAAGCCTTTTGTTGTTTCTGATTGCCAGAAACCATTCCTGAAACCAAAGGTTTCAGGAATACTGTGCAGATCTGTATGGAGGCAATGGCGCCGGAGGCGTTACGAAAAAATTGGGTTACGGTGTAGCAACAGAGCTTGAGTTAGGCGTTATGTTGTCTAATTTAGGCAACTCTGAGTGGCAGCTTTCGGGTGATGCGCCAGAAAGGAAATGGCTAACAATGCCCACGAAACAAAGCTTTAAATTCATCGTCAAAAATGCACTGTAGAGAATTAAGCACCTCTTTCCTTCTACAGCAGCCATGCCAGATCCAGAGTCTGCAGAACCCAGAGGAATTCCTTGAGAGCTTAACACACGCCTTGAACATCTTTCCACACTGCTGAAACATCTTCCAAACACGATCCCCACAAATCTTTCAGACGATGAATCAACCTACCACTTTTACCTTGACCCCGAGGACGTGAAGGAGGAAGGAGTTATGTATGCTTTTAACCGAAGGCTCGAAGTTGCATTCGAGACACACAAACTCTGTGGTGCAAAGCTACTTTTCAAGGAGCAGAGCGGCCGCTTGGTAGAGCTTGAGACATTCTTGAGGGAGAATATCAAGGAGAATGGGTCGGCCGATGCCAGGGCCCATCAAACACGCTGGATCGAGCGACTGGTGACTGCAGCACAAGATTCTGGGGCTAAAATTCCACCAAAAAGGTTTTCATGCCGTCTATCTTCATCCAGACAAATGTCCTCATTTCATTTTATAGGCGTGCTGCAGACCACTCAGACGATGAATCCAATGGCAACATCTCCAAAAGCATCGTTTCGCGCCCTAGGAAAGTCCAGAAACGTGCGCCGATTGTCGATCTAACTGCAGAAGATGACGAAAACATGCCCGCTGTCGTCCCTGCTCCCCTTCCTCGGGTGGCATCCACCTCCGTTGCTCCCACTGCACCTACAAAACCATCGCCCACCACTGCGGCACCTCGCCATGACACTGACACCCCGGTTGCTCGTCCCATGGCGGCATCTGCTCCAATTCCCCCCTCCAAGGCTTCTGGTACTGCTGCCACACCACGCACAGCACCACAGCAACGTACCTTGTTGTAATTCAGAGCAAAGAAGCTCAGTCCCGCAGAAGCTGAATCTCAGCGGAAGCGTCATGCAGCTGAGGCAAAAGAGAGGATGCAGGCTGCTGCAAAGCGCGAGGAGGAACAGAAGGCTTGTGCCGCAGAGCGCAGGAAGGATTTAAACCGGGATCGTCAACAGAGGTTCCGTGATCGCAAGAAAGCAAGTGGAGACAGTATGGCGAAGAAAACCAAGAATATTGTCCTCAATGTGCAGAAGCAAACGGTCGCGGCTGATGTTAATGTTGCTGAAGTGTCGCGTCCGAGTGGGCAGAAGTGGAAAGCGGGGCGGACGGGGAAGAAGAACGGTGTCATTCAGAAGCGCCATCAACGGGTCAATTGGTACCATCCGTTCCTTTGGTCGTCCATCGACTCCATCGCGCCGCGCGTCGGATGGTCCCCCACAATGATTGTAGCGTCTCTCCAGCGTCAGAATCCCCAAATGTACGGCCGACTTAACAAGGGAACTGTGCAGAAGTGGATCTCGAAGAACAGGCGGGACTGGTCCACAAAGACGAAGAAGAATGTCGCCCGTCGCCATGCACTTGCGGGAACTGGCCGCGTTGGTGTTCTCTCCCCATACCCCGAGCTCGTTGCCACCATAAAGACCAAACTTCAGGACCTTCGTGCATCCGGAGTCTGTGTCGGGCGGCTGTTAACGCGGTCCATCATCATCGCGATAATAAAGGAGAAGCAGCCCGAGCTCTTGGCTAACTTCAAGTGTAGTGAATCATATGTTGGCGGTTTCCTCAAAAGTGTCATGGATTGGACCTTTCGACACGGGACTTGAGCCGCCGCCAAACTGCCGGACAATGTTGATGAGGTCTGCATGCGAGCATTCTTTCGGATCGTCCACCTTGTCAACTTCTATGATATCCCTCCTGAACTCATCGTCAACATGGACCAGACCGGCGTGATGCTGATGGTCGCCAACAACAAAACGTACAATCCTAAGGGCTCGCGACAGCTTGATATCCACGGCCGCGATGAAAAGCGGGCGTACTCCCTTCTGGTTGGCAGTACACCCAAGGGGAAGCTCCTTACCTTTCAACAGGTCTGGTCGGGCAAGACCAAAGCTTCATTACCCCGTGATAACGCTCCCGGGATGGCCGCAGCCAAAAAATACCGTTTCCACTTTGCCTTCGCGGAGAGCAAGAAGACCACCAGTCACTTTAGTACGTTGAAGACGATGAAAGAATGGGTGCACTATGTTCTTGTACCCTACATCGAGGGGCAAATTCAGCTCCTTGGCCTGGAGCCCGACCAGAAGGCAATTTTATACAGTGACGTCTATCCTGTCCATACGGGAATCGAATTCCGGACCTTTATTCTCGAAGAATTCCCAAACATTTTTTTAGTGTTCGTTCCCGCCAACTGTAAGTGCTCCATTCACGATATATCACCCACTTATCATCTACTAACAAATCCTCAGGCACGTCTGTCCTGCAGCCAGCCGACATAGGGCTTAACCGCGTCTTCAAGCACCACATCAAGCAGGCTTACCTTGATTGGATGGTGGCAGCCCACACGGAACAGCTCAAGAACGGTCTCACGGTAGAGCAGGTCAAATTCACGACATCTCTCCCTGTGCTACGCGATGCCTCAGTGAAGCCAATCGTTGATCTGTATGAATGGGGCCAAACCCAGACCAGTCAAGATCTGATTAAGCGGGTACGTTGAAGATATAGCCCCTTTTACGACTCCACATGCTAATTTGACGGCCCTTTTCAGGCCTGGGAGAAATGCATTGTCGGAGAATTCAATCTTGGCGCCGAATGCCTGACCTCGAAGAAAATAAAGGCGGCATATCGGCAATATTTGCTGCAGAATCCCGACTTCCGAAAGGAGATTGAAGATAAGATTGGCAACGTTCTAGGGCTTGACGACGACATGGTGGCAGCAGGGGTAGAAATCAAGGCGCGCGAGGTTGCGGCAATGGGGACTGATGATGTCTTCACTGACGAGGTGAATACTGACCCCACAGATATCCCTTTGCATTCCGTTGTTCAGGCAGCCCTCCAACTTGAGATTCCGACCACTCAACTGCCAGCTGCTGGCAACTTTTGCGTTTCATCGGACACTGTTCGTGCTGACGACAACGGGATCCTGGCTGGTAGTGGAGATATTGAAAATATTTGGGCATACAATGACAATGGGTGCCCGTGGAGCAAGGGGAATTTAGCAGACGAGACTTTCGAACAATCCTAGATAGATATATATATATATTGATTTTTGACACCACTTTTCTTGAAAAAAAATGCATATTAAAAATACTGTGTACCGCCAAGCAACCGGAGTCCCGTTATGCGTTACGCTGCAGAAATTAGGCAACATTTTTGACCCAGCGTTATGCGTTACGTTGCTACCATACAGATCTGCACAGTAGTTTTGGCGAGGTACACACTGTTCCCGAAACGGAAGGTTTCGGGTGGTCGGAAACCATTCCCGAAACCTTCCATTTCGGGAACGGTTTCTGTGCTGCAGAAACCTTTGGTTTCGGGAACGGTTTCGGGAGCACCAACTCAGTACCTGATGCCTTAAGTTTTGGGAACGTTATCCGGACCCCCAAAACTTCGGATTTTCCGGAGTGTGTCGACTGTTTTATACCCGAACCCGTACCCGTGTCCATCCCTACCCCCAAACTATAGTGAGGTATAAGAAACCAAATTGAGCAAGTTCCCTCACATAGTTGGGTGTATTGTGATTATTTCCATACTCATAACTGCTACGGGAGTCGAAGGAAAGGCCAAATGCTCAAGAGGTTTCCACGTGACAAATTCGGCATATCATGCCGGTCGGTCGGTCCCCCCAAGGGACCCTTAAAAAAAAATTTTTTTGAAGAAGCTTTGAAGTGGATCCTGAGGGCCTCTAAATGACTATTAAACATTTTATTGGTATACTACGGCTTCCAAAAGCCTCCATAATGACTCTTCTTCTCTAACATCCCAAAATGAAAATATCGGCACGTCATCCCGAGTTACGGAATGACGTGTGGCTGTGCTTCTTCTTTTCCTTTTTTTCCCTGGATCGTTCCCGTGACCCTGCGGCGCCAATTGAAAGTCTCAGGCTTCAAAAATGACAGTCAGGCTATTGAATGCAAAGCTTCCGGATGCTGTCAGGGGAACCCCCTGTTTCCGGCCCCTCCTGGCGCCTCTCCGGCTTCCCCCGGTGCCCGCCCGGTAACCGGTCGACTGGACGACCGGATGACCGGCCCGGCATCTCCCGCTGGCACGTGGTTTGCGACCAAGCCTGGGATCTCTGCCGATCACTACGGACACGTGCTTGACTAGTTAGTAGATACTGGCACCTGGCGTGGGAATCCTTAAGCTTTCTTCTCTTCGGATTCTCCCTCGCCAGGTGCGCCAGAGTGTATATTTAGCTAGTCCTGTCAATTAACCTTTGGATTCTCCCTCGCCAGGACTTGAGCTGTTTTCGGGCCGCGGGGTTGCCCTTACAGTAGAAGAAAGCTTCTAAGGGATTAACTGGTCAAGATTGGGAAGTTCGGAGTAGACGGCTCGGACCACTCATCCAGTGCCCCGGCCTCCCCAACCTCAAATCTTGCCCCCTCCTCCCCTCTCTCCTAGACCGTGCCATGGACGTCGCCACTGCTGCGTGTATGGACCGGATCGAAGAGAGATTAGCCACTCTCACGGAATTATTGACACATCGCTCCCACGCTGCTTTCCCTGCCCCGGCCCTTGCCGATCCGGCTCCGGCCGCGGGTCCAGGGCTTTTCGCCGACATCCACCCCGGCTCAAAATCGGTCCTCCGACTGAACCCCCCGTTCATCTTTGATGGTGACCGGTCGCAAGGCTGGGCGTTCCCACACGCTGTTCGGACGTACATCCGGCTTCTGGAAGCATTCCTTGAGGACGGTAACCTGTCTGAAGAGAAAGCCGTCCGGTTCACCATGTCCTTCATGGCGAAGGATGCGGTCCAACGCTGGGCTGAGCGCCAGGCTGCAAAGGTCCCCTTTCCCCTTGCGACCTGGGACGCCTTTATCCGGGAGTTCCAGCTCCGGTTCGTCGAGGAGAATGAGCAGGACCACGTCCTGCACAGGCTCGAATCCTGGTCCTACCACATGGGCTCCCGGGATGTCTTCAAGTATACAGACGACTTCGAAGACCTCATGGAGCTTGCCGGCTTTGAGGACCCTCTCATGAAGGTCGCAAAGTACTGGACCGGCCTCCACCCAGCGATCAATCACGCCATTACCGCGTCGAGCGATCCCCCGGACCTCCACGACTACCCGACATGGCGTTCCCGGGCCTACCAGCAGTACAAATCGCAGCTCCGTGCACATGCCGCCGGAAATGCCCTGCGCGCACCGGTTCCGGTTGCCCGGACCCAGCCGGTCTCTGTGGTCCCGGCTCCCGTTGTAGCAGCCCAACCGAGGCCTGCTGCCCCATCACTGCCCCCTCCGGTCCCAATGGACGTTGACCAGGCCCGCACCCGTGGCTTGCCCCGCTGCAGCTGCTACCGCTGTGGAGAGCCCGGGCATCTCGCCCGAGACTGCCCGGCACCGGCTGATGTCCGGTCAGTCGACATGCTAGACGAGGTGATCCAGCAGCTTGGTGGTGACCTGTTGGAGGAACTGGTCACCCGCTTGGCGACAACCAGGGTCGTGACGGGACATCTGGAAACTCTGGTTCCAGAGGATTTTCCGGCATGCGACGAGTGAGCGGTGCGCCCTCATTCGTGTCCCCTAATCATTTCGCCTGTTTGTATAATGAGTCTGACAATACATCTTATGCAACGGCCAAAATGAAAGACGCACCTCTCGACCTGGGTGATTACATAACCCATCAAGACCGCCTTGATGGCTTGTATGGTCGCTCGGTAGAGACCCCGGCCGCCCCAGTCCCCTCAGAACTGGTGGCCCTGGCCCTCCCAGCAGCCCCCCGTGTCTGGAAGCCAGGTTGGGAGCGCAAGCTTCCCAAACGGTACACGGTCACGGCCTCGCTGGGCGGAAACTCGCTCCACCTACCTCTTGAGATCGAGTCCACTGACAACGCTGTGAAGCTCTTGCTGAACGGGCTGGTTGACTGTGGCGTGACCTCCGACTTTGTCAATTCGGAGTACGCTGCTGCGAACCGGTTACTGGTCTGCCGGCTTTTGCAGCCCATCCCGGTCTTCAACGTGGACGGCTCTCCCAACGAGGCCGGCTACATCCAGGATGTTGCGGAAGTGGTCCTGCGCTATAAGGGCCACAGTGAGCGGGTTGTGCTCGCCGTCACCAGGCTGGGAAAAGAGCAGCTCATCCTCAGGTACTCCTGGCTCCGCAAACACAACCCCGAGATAGACTGGGAGACCCGGGAGGTCAAGATGAGCTGCTGCCCTTCCGGCTGCGCCACCTGCCATGACGAGGGACGATCCGAGCGCCGGCAAGCCAAGGCTGTTGCCCGGATCGTCTGGCAGCTCCGGTCGGGTCCCTTCCCGGCCATTTGTGTCATTGACACGGATGACCGGATGGACGAAGACAGCGATGATGACGTTCCGGAACTCACCCCGGACTCCAAAGACGATGATGATGATGACAATGCCCCGCTTGAGGAAGGTGACTGGATCTTTTACACCCGGTTCATCCCCTCTGAAGATATCCGAGCCGCCAGCACTGTCTCCCAACGGCTGGTGGAAGCCTTCGCCAAGAACTCTGCACCCCCCTGGGAGGGGCTTCCCGACTGGGTCCACGAGTTCGAGGATGTCTTCAACCGGAAGTCGTTTGACTCTCTTCCGGAGCGCCAGTCATGGGACCATGCCATCGAGCTCGTCCCAGACACAAAACCAGCCAACTGTAAGGTCTACCCAATCTCACCCCTCAAACAGAAGGAGCTTGACGCCTTCATCGAGGAAGGGCTGACCACCGGCCGGATCCGGCCGTCCAAATCGCTGATGGCCTCCCCGGTCTTCTTTGTTAAGAAGAAGGACTGAGCGCTCCGGTTTGTCCAGGACTACCGGGTGCTCAATGTGATGACCGTAAAGAACCGGTACCCACTCCCTCTGATCAATGACCTCATCAACCGGTTGAAGGGAGCCCGGTTCTTCACGAAGCTCGAGGTCCGGTGGGGTTTTAACAACGTCCGGATCCACGAGGGCAACAAGTGGAAGGCGGCCTTCCAGACTAACCAGGGGCTCTTCGAACCCCTCGTAATGTATTTCAGCCTGACCAACTCCCCGGCGACCTTCCAGACAATGATGAACAACATCTTCCAAGACCTCATCTTGTCCGGAGACGTCATGGTATACCTTGACATCCTCATTGCCCACTCGGACCTCGCCCAGCACCGAGAGATCGTCCGGGAAGTCCTCCGTCGCCTCCGGGAGCATAAGCTCTACTTGCGCCTGGAGAAGTGCGAGTTTGAGAAGTCGTCAATCGAATACCTTGGGGTGATCATCTCCCATGATCACGTGGAGATGGACCCGGTCAAGGTTGCCGGAGTCGCTGCCTGGCCGGAACCGCGCAATAAGAAGGATGTGCAGCAGTTCCTCGGCTTCACAAACTTCTACCGGCAGTTCATCCGGGTGTTCTCGCACTCAGCCCGTGCCCTCTTCGACCTCACGAAGGGTGTGCCATGGGTTTGGGGCGACACGGAGGCAGCCGCGTTCCGGGCCCTCAAGGACGCCGTAACCTCAGAGCCAGTCCTGGTCCTTCCGGATGAGTCCCAGCCGTACCAGCTAGAGGCGGATAGCTCCGACTTTGCAACTGGAGCTGTCCTGTCGCAACCGGATGCGGACGGAAAATGGCACCCGGTCGCATTCTACTCTAAGAGCTTGTCCCCCGGGACAAGGACCTCCGCCGCCGGATCCTCGAGCAGCACTACGACACCTGGGTCGCTGGACACGCCGGTCGCTTCAAGACGTTGGAGCTCGTCTCCCGGAACTACTGGTGGCCCCAGATGTCCTGTCACGTCGGCCGGTACGTCGCCACCTGTGACCTATGCTGTCGGACCAAGGTGCTCCAGAAGCTTCCGGTTGGTGAGTTACACCCCACGGAAGTTCCGGAGGAACGCTGGGACACGGTTTCCGTGGACTTCATCATTGAGCTTCCGGAGGCACACGGCTACGATGCGATCATGGTTGTCGTAGACGTTCTTGGTAAGCAGGCGCACTTCAACGAGTGTAGCACCCGGCTCAACGCAGTGGGTGCCGCCCGGCTCTACTACCGGAACGTCTGGAAGCACCATGGGACCCCCCGGAAGTACATTTCTGACCGGGGTCCGCAGTTCGTCGCAGAGTTCACTACTGAGCTCTGGTGTCTCATCGGTGTTGAACCGGCAACCTCCACAGCGTACCACCCCACAGACCGACGGACAGACCGAATGCGTTAACCAGGAACTCGAGCAGTTCATCCGGCGTTTCACTAACTACAAGCAGGATGACTGGAACGAGCTCCTACCTGCTGCGGAGTTCGCATACAACAACCATGTTCACTCCTCCACACAGCAGGTCCCATTCATGACCGACACCGGCCGGCTCCCCCGGATGGGGTTCGAACCGAATGGAACGCGTTCAAGGGTGGAGTCCGTGAACAAGTTCCGTGACCGGATCGCCTCTGGTGTCTCAGAAGCCAAGGCTGCCCTCGTGAAAGCTAAGGAAGAGTACAAGCGGTACTATGACCGCCGGCATACCCCGGCGCTGGAGATCAAGGTTGGTGACCAGGTCTGGCTTGACGCCTCAGACATTCAGACCACCTGGCCGTCTGTCGGCCTCTCGCATCGGTGCCTTGGCCCCTTCAAGGTTATCAAGGTCATTGGGCGAGGTGCCTACAAACTGGAACTGCCACCCCGCCTCTCCCGGCTTCACCCGGTCTTTCTGGTAGTGAAGCTGCAGCTCTCCGAGGACGACCCTTTCAAAAGCCGGCCCGGCTACGACGAACCGCTACCAGTCCTTGGCGGCCCCCCCGGTGACGAGCGCTGGGAGGTCGAGGAGATCCTGGGACGCCAAAATCCGTTACCAGTTGCTCTGGTACTTCATCCGGTGGAAGGGGTATGATGCCTCACATGACCAGTGGGTTAAACACTCCGACGTCTTCTCCCCGGACGCCGTTGCGGAATTCTACCGGAAGTACCCCGCAAAGCCCCACTCCATCGCCGCTGCTGCCTTTGACTCCCTGCCCTCCATGTTCGGTCTATGCGTCAGGGCGCCGCATTCCAAGGGGGGGGGTGATGTCAGGGGAACCCCTGTTTCCGGCCCCTCCTGGCACCTCTCCGGCTTCCCCCGGCGCCCGCCCGGTAACCGGTCGACCAGACGACTGGATGACCGGCCCGGCATCTCCCGCTGGCACGTGGTTTGCAACCAAGCCCGGGATCTCTGCCGATCACTGCGGACACATGCTTGACTAGTTAGTAGATACCGGCACCTGGCGTGGGAATCCTTAAGCTTTCTTCTCTTCGGATTCTCCCTCGCCAGGACTTGAGCTGTTTTCGGGCCGCGGGGTTGCCCTTACAGATGCGAAACACGTTGGGTAAGTAGTTTGTTCATGAATCGGCGCATAACTGATGTGCATAGTTGATAGTTTCATCTTGAATGCATGAACCTGGAATACCCTCTTCCAGATTGGAAATGTCACGCATGCTCCAGGAAAAGGAGTCGGATGAGATAAGACAGCACGATGCACTGCACAATTGCATTCGGTTCTTTACTTCTTTGTGCTTAGTATATGCTGTGAATCAGTGGTTCGCTCCGGCGTGGTGAAAATTTCTCAACTAATCCTTGACATAGATGTTGGATAATTTTTCAAATGGCCAGAATGTACGGTAACATCTCCGAAGCTTTTTATGGTTCAACTACGAATAAAGTTCGAAAATGGAGTCCAGAAATCACGTGGAAATTGCCTTATGGGGAATACTGGTCGGTCGGTCCCCCTTGGAGGAGGCTTATTGCAAAATTCGGCATGATATGCTTAATTTTTTTTTTTCTGAAACCTCTTGCAAATGCTTATATGTGTGATTGTGATTGGGGTTGCAGATTATTCCGGTATAGTGGGAAATAAAGCGCGTAAGGCCGACGAGCGGCAGGGCCCGCTACCAGCTCTTGGTTCTCGATGATTTCAGATCAAATTAGAAAAGTGTTGAATTAGTTTGCTCATAAGTTAAGACTATTTATAAAACTATGTACATTAGAAGGTAATGAATGAGTGACTAATTATTTGGAGGAGATGATAAGGAATGGATTTTTAAGCAGTGCGAGCCCTACTTTTCTTGGGCTCAGTTCTGTGGGCAGACTGGTGGCTGTGCACTTTTATTTATTTCATTTTTTTGTTTTTACACACTGAAAAGTGTACAGCCACCAGTCTGCCCACAGAACTGAGCTCAAGATAAATAGGATGCATTCAACGATTATGCGGGGGATCCTAATGCCCCGCTGACATGGTGGAAGGTTAGTCAAAAGAAATTCGCAAATTGGCCAAGTTGAGAAAGTCCTCCCACATAGGACCACGAACATGAGTTCCCGTTTATTTCAAAAATGGCGCGCGACTTTCTTGCCATTCCTGGAACTAGCGTCTCAGTCGAGCGCCTCTTCTCCAGCGCTCGCCATCTCTGCCACGAGTCCCGGGCATTACTGAAGCCAAGGACCATTATGGAGGCGATGCTCACCAGGATGTGGATCAAAGAAGGGCTCCTGAAAAGGGCGGTGTTGGATTGCGGGAGGGGATAGTAAAAGTAACACGATAAATTGGGTTTTGTTCTATATGCGGCTCCGAAAAAAAGCGCTTATAAACTGTTTTAAACTGTTTTTACACGGTTTTAAAACCGTTTTCGTTTATTGTACGCTTCTCCGTACACACACGAAAACTAAAAGGTTGGAGCCTTAGATGTCCGTCGTGCGCCCAGAGCCAGTGTGGCTCCGGCCCGGCTTGTGCTCCGAGCCGATACAGCCAGATCCGCTGCATGAAAGCGATCGCGCCTGGTCCACGCAGTCGCCGTTTGTCCGTTGCCGTATACCCCACCACAGTCGCCTAGTAGCCCGCGATGTGCGCCAATAGCCCGGGGTGGTCCCGCAAAGCAGCCGCCTCAGATTTAGGTGATGATGCACATCAGCAAAACAGAATGCATCTGGCTGATCTGCAAGCGCGCCATGTCGCCAGAATTGCATCTGGCAGCATAATGACCCTCGCGACGCCATATTCAGTTCTGGCGCCAGAAGTTCATCAGAAGCTCAATTGTGGCGATGGGTCCTCATAGAAAACCTGCAGTACAAATATATTCGCGACAGAAAGGAATTGATACATGAAATGATCCTCTCCCGTGGCCAGACCACTCGAGCGTCGTATGTCAGGGCCCGCCGACTGCGCCCCAAATCTCCCTGTGGACACACAATAGCCAGCCATCGTCTCCGACGACAAAGGCGCACCGTGCGGTTCTTCGACCAAGTGATTATCTGCAACGTGGAACAAGTATCAGCGACCATATAGGAGACAGAAAAGATGAACAGCGCAGGAAGGGGGGAGGCGAAGGCAAAAAACGAACAAGAAATAGACACACCTTACCGGCTCGCTGTCCCTTTCCCTTTCCCTTTCCCGCCGACACCCCTCTCCTCTGAGTCTTCGCTCGCGTGACCGTGTGCTGGCACGGCCGAACCAGCGAGCACGCGGACAGGTGTTGAGGGATGCCGGTAAAGATGCCAGTACATGAAGTGCTTGAGGTCTTGAAGCCGAGATCTTGATGTGGGATCTTGAAGCGGCAGGTCTTGAAGCTCGAGATCTTCAAGCTCGAGGATTAGCTTGAGGCTTGAGGTCTTGAAGCCCAAAGATGTTGCAAGGGGAAAGAAACCAAATCAAGAGACAGAAAGACAATATGCAATATTGGTGAAGCAGAACATGACAACAAGCCTTCTGTTTTGAGGTTTTGGAGAATTTCACCCTGGTGAAGGTAAAGAAGGACCACTATCGGCGTCGGATGTGGAAGAAGAGAAAAGGGAAGCGTCAAATGACAGGTCCTTCGGAGAGGATGTGGTGGGAGGAAGACAAGCTGTCGGCTGAAGGCATGGGTCGTAAAGCTTGTCCTATCCTATATATTAAGAGACGATGTGCACAGCCTTTGACAGAAAATCACCTGAAAATTCACGTGACGTTGTCGAGATGTCGCTGCCGGCTGTCGAGATGTTACTGCCGAGTCCCACGGTCTCGGATGTTGCTGCCGAGCTCCCACGTCTCGGATTCCGCCGTGTGCGGGCGAAACAGGATCTAGCCGTGCGCGGGTGGCCTCCGTGACAAAGGTGACAATGTTGGGATGTCATACTGCCGGCCGTCGAGATGGCGCCTAGGTCCCACGGCTCGGAATTCGCCGTACGCTGGCACTTGCACGCGCCGATCCGAATTCCGAGCCGTGGGACCTGGCGCTTGCGCGCACCGATCTCCAGGCAATCGCCCGTTTTCCTCAAGGCAACCTGCAGGATCAGATAAATGCTCCTTTACTGCTGCCCTCACTTCATCCCTACAGTGTCTCAGGTAAATACATATCTCCTGAAGCTTGTAGTCTTTTTTCAATTACATTTCCCTTCCCAATTACTTGGGTGTTTGTCTCAAGCTGCTTTTTGCCCCTATCTGCCAAATCTAATCTGATCTTCAAATTTAGTGCATACTTCTCTTGCCATTTACCTCTGCTTTTCTGAGGTTTTTCTCCAGCCACCTCTCATTAAACATGCAAGCTTTATTTCTACTTTCTTTCAACTGATATATATTAAATTTGTCTTTAGGGAACCAACTCCTCCAAACACTCCCCAATGCGCTCGCAATGATTCTCGACAGCGTGAGCGTGAGAATCGTGTTTTGGATAGCCCTCAGCACCATCGGGTGCCTTATGCAATCAATCAAGCCCACCATCAAGCTGTAGGTGGTCCTTTTCAACAGGTTCCAGGAGACGTTTTTGGTGGTGGGCCAGTCCGGGAGCCTGTCCAACAGCAACTTCTGAGTCAAAACACTGGGAATGTATTACAGGAGCGTCTAGCGCAATTACAGCCTCCTCTTCACTGGAATCCTGTTCCATATGGACAAGGCCAGCAGGTCAATGCTGCAGCAAGACCTTCAAATGCCCCTCCTCCCAACCCTCCACTGCAGCAGGATGCTCTACGGCCAGCCATGACATCAGAAGAAAGAGCAGATATCCAGCGTCGGATACAAGAACTAAGTGCCCAACAGGCAGCTTTTCAGCCCCTTCCTTATAGACGAGGCCAGCAATTCAATGCTGCAGCAGGGCCTTCAAATGCCCCTCTCAACCCTCCTCCCCATCCTCCACAGCAGCAGGATGCTCTGCAGCCTTTCCATCAGCCTTTTCAGCCCCCTCCTTATAGACATAATAATGCAAACCAACCTCCTTTACAACAGCCTCTACAACAGCCAAATAACCAGACTAATTTACAGGCTGCTGCAAACCAGGTTCCTTAACAGTTAAATAATCAGGCTAATCTACAGCTTAACCAACCTCATATAGCACAGCAGCAGGAGCAGCATAACCCTGGAATTTTACCAGTATATTTTCGACCTGTAGTTGAAGCAGATATTCAGCGTATCACCCTTGGACAGATGAATGTAGTTTGCCCTAACTGTGGTGCTCTTCATTGGAAAGCAGAAAGGCTTTCAAAATCAAGAGCAAATGAAAATCTCTTTGTAACATGCTGCCTTGAGGGGAAGGTTGAGTTACCAGAAGTACGAAAGCCACCTCAGGATTTACTTGAGCTTTTTAATGGCGAGAGCCACTACTCAGATGATTTCAGGAAAAATATTCGAGCCTACAATGCTGCATTTGCTTTAGCCTCCTTGGGTGTAAAGGTTGACAGATCTATCCAGGATGGTCGTGGACCCTATGTTTTTAAAATTCAAGGAGCTCTGTATCATAAAGTGGAATCACTTCTTCCGGAAGTGGGCAAAGAACCAGTCTATGCTCAGCTTTACTTTTATTCATCTGCAGAGGCAAATCAGGCTCGGATGCATCGTAATCCACTCAACCCCCAAGTGATGGGCATTCTGGACCAGGTGCTCAGGGAAAATCATGCTTATGTACCACTATTCAAAACAGCTTGGAACGGCTCCAAGAACAGCAAAGAGCACATCCTGAGGTTGCTTCCCAATTTTACACTACAATACGCTGTGAAAAAGGGACTGATCCCCGCCGATATAATGCACCTACTGTAGAGGAAGTTGCAGTTGTCTTACCTGGAGATGGTTCTCATGCCACAGATCACCGAGATCTCATTCTTAACTACCGTGGTGGAGGGCTGAGGCAAATTTATGAATATAATGCTTCATATCAGCCAATGGTCTATGTCTTACTCTTCCCTTTTGGAGAAAATGGCTGGCATCCTCGCATCCCACTCAATTTGCCAGATGCAGAAGATGAAGATATAGATGAGGAACAAGAAGATCGTGATGTGGGTGAGGAAGAAGCCAACAGGTCCTGAAGGCGAAAAAACCTGTCACTTTTAGAATATTATGCATATCGTCTTCACCGGCGGACTACAGATTCATTCCATATTTTCCAAGCTGGAAATCTATTTCAGCAGTGGATTGTTGATGCATGAGCTGCCACCAATCAAAGCAGATTGACTTGGTTGAAGAACAATCAGGGGAAGCTCAGGGTTGATCTCTACAAAAGCCTGGCTGATGCTATTGCAAATGATGCGGAGACAATATTGGGAGACCGTGGCCACCGTTACATATTACCCTCTTCCTACATTGGTGGGTCACGCCACATGGTTCAACTCTATCAGGATTCACTCGCTATTGCCCGTTTCTCTGGGAAGCCTGATTGGTTCTTGACAATGACTGCAGATGGCAACTCACCAGAGATAAAGGATGAGCTGTTTTCTGGACAAACCGCTTCTGACCGTCCAGATTTGGTTGCCCGTGTCTTCCGAGAAAAGGTCCGGATTTTGCTGACAGCTATCAAAGCAGGTGCTTTTGGAAAATTTGCAGGCATGGTGTATACCATAGAGTTCCAGAAGCGTGGTCTTCCACATATTTATATCCTGATTTTTCTTGCTCCAGAGGCACGCCTTAAAAATGCAGAAGACATTGATCGAGTTGTATCTGCTCAGCTCCCTGACCCTGAGGAATCTCCAAGGCTTTTTGAATTGGTGAAGAAGTTGATGGTCCACAATCCATGTGGCCCTGCAAATCCTGATGCACCTTGCATGAAGGATGGAAAATGCTCCAAAGGCTATCCCAAACCATTCCAGGAACAGACTCAGTTGTCTCAGGATGGCTATACATTATATGCACGCCCAAATAATGGCCGCCATTTCATTAATTCCAAAGGCAAAAAGATTGACAACCGCTAGATTGTTCCACATTCTCCAAGGTAAATGAACTGTCTTTTGGGATCATTAATCTGACTGATCAGTTTAAAGGGCAATCCTTGAATATCAGTGTCACATGAACCTGAAATGCTGCATTTCAATCAAAGCCACCAAGTACATCCACAAATATGTTTTCAAGGGCCATGACCGAGGCACTCTCACAGTGGAACAGCAGAATGATGAGATTCAACTTCATATTGACAGCCGTTACATTTCTGCCTGTGAGGCTACATGGAGGCTTTTTCGATTTGAGATGCACCAGGAATTACCAACAGTAGTGTGACTGCAGCTCCATCTTCCTGATGAGCAAACTGTTGTATATGACCCAGATGAGGATCCTCAAGATATACTAGACCAGGGAGCCTCTAAAAATACAACACTGACTGCATACTTCAAGGCCAATGCTACCAATATGATGGGACTACGAAGGGCTGCACAAGACTGTCTTTACCAGGAATTCCCACAGTATTTTGTCTGGATAAAGAACAAGCACTGGAAGCCAAGGGAGAAAGGTTTTGCAATTGGCCGCATGTATTTTGCTGGACCTGCAGCAGGTGAACGATTCTTTCTTCGCACTCTCCTGACAGTTGTCTGCGGTGCAACATCTTTTGAGGACCTGCGCACTGTAGATAATCATTACTATCCCACCTTCCGGGAAGCCTGCCTTGCACGTGGCCTACTGGAAAATGACAATGAATGGGAACTATGTCTTGAGGAAGCTGCTGTTATGCAGACAGGCCACCAGCTTCGACAACTCTTTGCAACAATCCTCACACAAAATTGGCCTTTGCATGATGTTCTTGCTTTGCACCGGAGTTTGGGCAAAATAAATCACGACCATTATTTGGCCAATACATCAAGTATTGGCCAAATATTGGTCGAATATTGGGCCCCAGTATTGGTCGGCCGATATTTGGCCAGTACATCCAGTATTGGCTGAATATTGGTCAACTTTTATGCACGTTTGGACTTGAAAGATTTTCGAGGGCGGCGCGGGTATTACGTCATTCGTGTAGCTCTTCTCCTACCCTCATCCCGCCGCGACGTGGCTGCTCTTTCAAACCCACCTTCCACCCAATCGCTTAGAAATTTTGCACACTTATTCATGTCCTATTCCTGTCTCTGCACCCCACGTTTTAGCCCGAAATCGGGCCAGTAGCTCCTCCCATAAACAAATTCAATCCGGACGCAGAACACCACTCAAACACACTTCGACGGCACCAATATGCGTCCAAGACACTCTGTAAGCTGACACACCTCCCTGCCTCCAGGAACAATGTTCTCGGCCGCAAGCGCTGCCCCGCAGAACCCATACGGCCGCATGTCTATCGACTCGACGCGCTCGGATCTTTCCGTCGACACCGCCGCCAGCGGGCGCTCCCCCGGCAGACATCGTCCTCACCCAAAAGCACCGCCTCCTCCACCTGCACCTCTCCCTGCTGCCAAACCCGCCATGCTCCTCCACTCGCGCGCACGGTTCCTCCCATGGTTCGACAGCGTGAGGCACAACGAGAATATGTCGTTTGCTCATTTGCGTCCAAGCACCTTGCAGCCGTCCTAATCGCTCTTGCTCTCGAACCTGCCAATGTCGGCGTCATCCTCGGCGAGCGGTTTGACCTCGTCACTTCTTCGCCCAGAAACAGGCGCATGGCGACGGGGCCTCGGCGCTCGTGCGCGGCTCTTCTACGCCCTCTTGGCACTATCCACAACTGCCCTCCTCCCGCTCCTCATTCCAGAGACTGCGTCTCGGCAGATCAGCGTGACCCCGAGATCATAGGCCGCGTCGACCTCGAGAGCGTAGGGCTGTCGCCCATTGATGGCCGGGGAAGCATACCGAATGGGCATGGGTATCTATGAGATCGTCTCGACGTGGTGGGAGGAGGAACAGGGAGGGAGGCGTGGTGGAGGCGAGTAAGGGGGATGAGTCCTGGATGCCATGCAGGTGCCGTTCCGAGGCTGTGGGCGGTGAGTGAATTTGATATTTGCGGTGTGTATGGTGGAATAGTTTGTGCGTGTCATTATCTTCATTTTTTCTCATCTTACGCCTTTTCCAAAGCTTCGCGCATAGCGTCGCAGGCGCGACCTTCTTGATCTCAGGCACGGGCTTCTCGTGGGGTGTGACGCAGTGGGCACCGTTCTCTCAGGTGAGTCGCGCTCTCCTGTCGTTTCCATCATCCATCCATCCTACGAGACACTCGATGCTAACTGGGCCCTCACGTAGCTCGCAGAAGCCATCCTCACGTCTCCCGCGCCCTCCTCCACCTCCGGGCACCGATCCATCCCTATGTCCATCCGTGTCATTCAGGCTGACTTGGTCGTGCGTCTTGTCTCCTCTCGTCTGTATTCTATTCTCCCGCCCTTTCTTTCCCTCCTTCTATCCTTTTCTCGTTGAATCGCCCATACTCATATATGGATGGCTGCCCAGCTTCTCTGCACCGGCCAATGCTCCAACACCGAGCTTCTTGGTGCCCTCGATCCACGGACGGTCAAGCTGGAGAACGCGCACGTATACGTATTGGGACCGATGCACCTTGCACTGATTCCAGGCCCTGCTCACCCTCTCCAGCAACACTGCGAAGTGTACGTACAAGACTGCATGTGGTAGATAGTCAATTGATCTTACTTTTCTTGTCAAATTCGTATGGTGTGGGCAAGGAAATATATATATTAAAATTAAAATTAAATGGCGCGGCAGGCTAGGCAAAAAAGAGTTGGCCAATATCTGGCCAATATTCGGTCCAATATCCGGCCAGTATCTGGCCAATACAATGTATAATGGCAGAATATCGGCCGACCACTATTTGACCCTTATTTGGCCAATACTCCTCTAATACAGCATGTATTGGCCAAATAGTGGTCGCGATTTATTTGGCCCAAACTCCGGTGTTGTGGAATCGTTTCAAGGACAACATTTGTGATGATGTTCGACATAAGCTGATTCAAAAGGGACATCGTGCTGACCCTTCTCAAGATGAGATCTATGATTATGGCCTTTATCTCCTTAACTCTATTCTTCATGGGTCTGGAAAAGACTTGGACCAGTATGAGCCTATGCCTTTGCCATTGGAAAATTGGGCTCAGCTTGAGGAGAATCGTCTTATTGCTGAACAACTTGCATATAACCGTGAGGAGCAATATAATTTAGCTCAACCCCGCATTGAGGGACTTAATCTTGAGCAGCGGGCTGCCTTTAATGCTGTCATGAATTCTGTCAAAAATAATCAACCTAGATTATTCTTCCTGAATGGACCTGGGGGCACTGGAAAAACCCATGTATATAACACTCTGTGCTATGCATTGTGAGCAGAAGGTTGCATTGTACTTTGTGTAGCCTCATCTGGAATTGCAGCCCTTCTATTACTGGGTGGTAGAACTGCTCACTCAATGTTCAAAATACCTATTGAAATTTTTGATGGAAAGCCCTGTTCAATTCGAAAGGACTCAATGTTAGCTGAGCTTCTTTGAAGGGTCTCCTTAATAATCTGGGATGAACTCCCAATGCAGTATCGATGTGCACCAGAGGCTGTAGATTTATCTATGAAGGACATTCGAAGTGATCCACGCTTATATGGGGGAGTTACTGTGGTCTATGGTGGTGATTTCAAGCAGATTCTCCCTGTAGTGATCAAAGGTGGAAGAGAGCAGGTTGTTGGAGCCTGTCTTCAGCGATCACGCTTATGGCAACATGTTGAAACACTGAACTTGACTCAGAACATGCGATTGGGAGGTGCTAATGCATGTCAAGAGGACAAAGACTTTGCACAATGGCTTCTTGATGTTGGTAATGGGAAGCACACTGATGCAGCTCAGAACCTTGAGCTCCCTCCAGTTATGAAGCTGCCTAGCAATACTGTTCAATCCCTGATAGATACAATCTATCCTGGCATCTCCACTATACCTTCAAATCATGATCAGGACAAATATTTTTTGGAACGCACAATTCTTTCAGCCAGGAATGACGATGTTGATGAGCTGAACCAAATGTTGCTAGATAGGGTTTCAGAGGAGGAAGTTGTTTACCACAGTGCAGACCCAGCAATCAATGAGGAAGGAGTTGACAGTGGCTTTGAATATCCTGTTGAATACCTCAACTCTGTCCGTGCCTCTGGCTTGCCTCTTGCCAAGCTAGCGTTGAAGGTTGGATCCCCAATCATGATTCTTCGGAATTTGGATGCACCAAATGGTCTCTGCAATGGTTCTCGAGGCATTCTCACTAGAGTTTCTACCCGTGTCCTTGAGATCCGGCTCATTAGTGGAGAACATAGTGGCAAAAAGGCTTTCATTCCACGCATCTCAATTATTCCTTCTGTTGAGCAGATTGCTTTTGCAATGAAATGCCGACAATTCCCAGTTTGCCTTGCTTTCTCAATGACCATAAATAAAGCACAGGGCCAGTCTGTCAACCATGTTGGTCTAGATCTTCGCACCGATATCTTTGCCCATGGCCAGCTCTATGTGGCACTTTCTCGATGCACCTCGAGTCAACAGATCAAAGTGCTTTTCAAGAATGATGCCAATACAATCACCAAAAATATTGTATACCCTGAGGTGCTGTTGTAAAGTGGTATGTTCTGTTTCTTTGATACCATGGATGTTTAATTGATGCATTTCCACAGAAAATAGATTGAATGTGTGAATTGCCTGTCATTTTATGTACAATATATTTATTTATATTAGGCAAATTGCCTTTTTAATGAGATGCAGAGTGACCCCCCGGGGTTTGGGGCAGAGCCCCAACAAGCTGTCGCCCGGCCGAAGGAACGGCTGCGAGCGTAGCGAGTCAGCCGTGCCGAAGGCACGGGTCGTAAAGGTTGTGGTGGGAGGAGGAGAGAAGTGCCCCATCAAAATCAACCATCGAGCCGAAACACGTGATGCGCACGGACCTTTGCACAGTTGACGCGTCGATCTGGACGTTGATGCGGACCTCGATGACCGCGCCTTCAGCTTTTTAACCGGCTCAATGATTAAATTCTATTGTAACACCCCTCTCCACACACGTTCCCGACAGCCTTGGGTTAATACGATGCCGCCTAATCCTCGATGCCGAGCCCGCCCCTGTGAGCATCTTCGTCGATTCTTGAGCAAGTCTTTCAAAAGTCTTTGGTATCATTGTGGGAACCCGAATTAACGGTACAAAATGCCTTTTGGTTTAAAATGGCAGCGTAAAAAGGTCTTGCGGGTTTTGCCATATGGGCCATCTGGCTGGTATGGCTGCCACGCCAGCCAAGCCGAGCCATACCGGTCAGATGCAGCCATATGATGCCATGCGTGCCAGAGAACTTTTGTTTTGCTGATGCACCGACGCGTTTGTGTTAGAACTTGGAGCCGCCGGCTGCCGCGAGATCCAAGCCAAAATAAATGTACGTTTGTCCCCAGTGTACAAAGCCGTACCGAAGGTAGTCAAACGCGTGAAGAAACTCACGTCGATACTGTAAGTATTTAAAGTGCTGTCCCAAGTCCGACAGAGAGCCCGAATGTCCGTGGCGGACAGACCGCCGGCACCTGTGTGCCTTGCCGCTCGCCACCGTCAAATCCCAAACGCTAACACCTCATCCCGCCCTCAAGCGCAGTGTCGCGGACGGGAAGGACGGCACGCAGATAATCGACCAGATGCACACTGAGGATGCCAACGGGGGAATACAGGTTGTCGTGCGCCGTTTTTCTCGTATCCTTCTCGTCGAGGGAAGCACACCCCATCGTGTCAACTCCGGCCTCCGATACGCACAGCACGGGTATCGACGGATTGGTACATGTACAACCAGCATGCTTTGTTTCCCTTTCTCGGCTTCTACGTGTACCGCGCTCCATATCCGAGTCTTAGCCCTGTATGCCTCCGTATACTCAATGCACTCAGTTCTGACATCAGGATCCGCTTGATCGATCATTTTCAAGGCTTACGGCTAGAACTCCAGCCTACTCAAGCCGGCGAAGAATATTTCACGCTGCTTTTGTCGGGGTGGAAGTCGCTGTCTCCCGCATTTGGTTAACGTGTTTCATCCTGACATCTCTGATTTCGAGGTTTGGAAATATACGGCAGACTATGGAACCACGGGTGAATGAGATGGGATTCTCCGCTTATTGTTCCTCCTGTTCACCATTCTGGAAGCACGTGAGTTTTCAAAGTCACGGTGTAGGTGAATGCAAGATTAAATGGCACGCGAGGTATTTTCTGCGCAGGGAGTGAACCTCGTCTCGCATTGGTTGACGATAATCCTCCGTCTCAATCGCTAAACAAGATCATTGGAGCGATGCAAGTCTAATATCCTGGGAGATTTTCTTTTTCCCTTTTCGCTCTCTAGCCGTTGAATCCCCCTGCAACTATCTTCCTCCTAGCACTTGGAAACGCCGCGTCACTTTCTCCTCGCCGTTACGGAAAAATCACCATCTTCACTTTTTCGGAAATCTCATTGTGTTGGTTGAACGGCATTACTGCAGTATTGACGCATCGTCGCCGTCGCCGCGAAAACGTTATCCTGTATGCCTTCGTATAGTCAATATCCTCTATTTTGATATCTGGAACCACTCGAGCGATCGTTTTCCAAGGCTCATGGCTAGAAATCCATCCTAGTGAAGCCGGTGAGGAATAATTGACGCTGCTGTCGTTGAGGTGGAAGTCTCCGCCTTCCAAATTTGGTTAACGTGTTGCTTTTCTAGACTCGTTCTGGCATCTCTCTAATTTCGAGATTTGGAAATATACGACAGACTAACAAACCGGAAGGCGTGATTCCCCGCGTATCCTTCCTCCTGTTCACCATCCCGGAAGCACGTGAGTTTTCCAAGTATGTATGAATGTAACATTATCAATGGTACGCGAGATATTTTCTGCGGAGGCAGCGAACCTCGTCTCGGGTCAGTTGAGGATAATCCTCTGTCTCGAACCCCGATCATTGGAGTGATGCAAGTCTAATATCCTGGGAAATTTTCTTCTTCTCCTTTCGCTCTCTAGCCATCGAATCCCCGACGTGCAACGATTTTCCTCGTGATACTTGAAAACGCCGCGTCACTTTCTCCTTGCCGGTACGGAAAAGTTATCACCACCCTCACTTTTTCGGGAACCCATTGTGTTGTTTGAACGACACTACTGTAGTGTTGACGCATCGTCGCCGTCACCGCGAAAACATCATCCATGTGAAATCACTTCTGCGACTAAAAAGCATCCGGTCTATGTGGAGGTAAGCTTTCCTCTTCTACTCTAGCATCAAACTTTTCAACATTGTGCACCCACTATGCTTGGACTCTTAATAACATGGCTCCATGCCGTTGTTGCTTTCTGCATGCGTTATGTGTCACTGACTACCCTTTAGTGCCAGTATCATGAGATAGAATGCCCATCTTTCAATTGCAAGGTACGTTCGTCCGCATCTCAATACTTGCTAGCACAACAGAAATGTGATTATTGGATTCGATAACTGGAACGCGAGCGACAACGCCTCTTGCAAAAACTGAGACTCCGAGCCCTATTCAACTCTGTCATTGAGTAGATCAATACTATGCACGCGATGAGGTTGCGTGCCCGGAACCAGGCGGCCGCTAGAGGTAAGTCTGTGGGCAATCAAAGTTGCATTTGAAGTTCATTATTTTATGTTCAACAAGGGAAGAAGGAAGGAACCTGATTGCAACAGATCGGGGCATTTATTAGTTATCAAATCAACATAGACGAGTTTGAGCCTTCCAACTCCGACGCATTCGTGACATTAGATGCAGATCTGCGGGAACCGCTAAGCACGGCCTCGAAGAGTCGCGCGATCTGGCGTCTCTTTCGTGTGCCAAGTTAACGTCAAGGATATTTGCCTGAGAACAAGAACAGCGGGTTGATCAACGGAAAGCAAATGGAAGCACGGTGACCACGGCAGCTGGATCTGGCATCGTGCAAGCAAAAAATGGAAGCTGCAATTGCGAAGGGTCAATAATTTAAGAAACACCAATCTCGATTGAACATGAATCGGATATGTCGTACAACTGTGGAACAGGGTATCATTCTCATCAGCGTTCGAGTGACGTCGACGTAGCCTTCCGCCACAGTTATTCAACTTGTCTTCGTCTTCCTTCCCATTGAGGTTGAACACAAAGAGCCATGCAAGAAGGGCCGTTGAAGTAGTTGTGCTGGAGAGGATCCACAGAGAGCGCTACGATGGATGGTTATGGGAACGGGTGAGAAACCAGACGAAGGAAAAGCCTCGGTAATAGCAAAAGGGATTCATTTATAGACCAAAACGACAAGGAGCTGATGTCCTTCGGCGCCTTCAAGTTTATGAAAGCGTATCGGAGGTTTGTAGTAGAGGCAAGAACGTCCGGGAATGCAATCGACTCAGAATATGGGGACGAGAAATGCATCAGCTCATGTACAGACAGCCTAGAGTCTGGATCCATATGTGTATTTTAGTGGCAATGGAATCCGAGTAGAATAAATGTATTCAGCCCCTTCCTTGCGTTTCCCGTAAACAGCAATAGATTTACCGCTTCAGATAGCACCACAATTGCTATGACCTCCACTCACCTATTCGTGTCGTGGTTCGCGTGGGCACTACCCATATCGCAAAGTCCACTCATTGATTGATCAACATCTCACAAAACAGGGAAAACGCCGAACGGACAGTAGTCTACCTGACATGAGTTCCCTCAGTCTCAAACCTCACCATCATAACATCAGTAGCGTACTTTGCGGCAAAGTCCCCCAACGGTCATACGATGCACAACAATGGGGATCAAAAGCGAAACCAAAATGGTTTGAAAGTTATTCCGACGGTAACACTGTTTGTCTGTGAAGTTTTCAGCTCAAGATGCCTTTGTGGAACACTCCATCTCTCAGCCTCATGGCTACACCCAATCTCAACACATTTCACAAACTCTGCTCGTCAGTTGTAAGTGCCATAAGAAGGTTTTTGCTTAAAGTTTTGCATGGGTTTGCGCACAATTTCCTTGTATGGCAAAGTTTTTGCCTGCGACTAGGGTTTCTCAATAAAATTATCCGGAAATTCCACAGGAATAAAGTTTAAACTGCCAAATTTCAGTTGTACTAATTTACAAATTCATCACAATCGAGAGTCCGGAAGTTTGCCGGATGATGTTTTGAAACTCAAGATGATGTTTCGGGAGCAGATGACACTTGATACAGTACAGTATCGACAAAAAAAGGAAGGTATGGGGTTATGATTATTGGAACTATTACTCAAAGACTCAGAAAGCATTGAATAGATACAAGGCACGGTCAGATTTGTCTGTGCACAAGGCACTTGGGGCTAATCGGATAGTTCCATATCTCACAACAGAATAGGAAGTAGGCACCAGCAGAGGACATCTCATCGCCAGGGAGAAAGGGGGAGATAGCTCAGCAAATGAGGAAATAGACACCAGCAGAGGATGTCTCATCGCCAGAGAGAGGGGGGGGGAGGGAGGGTAGCTCGACAAATGGTGTCTAACCTGTTGTTAAATACATGATCAAAAGTTGGATTGAGACTGCCACAGAGTAAATGGAATACTGTCATTCAGTGCTGCATTGCTGAAAGAGGATAATGATCAAACTTGAAGAGGCTCAAGAAGGCAAAAGTTGCAGCTGTTTGTGACCGACGTTGTACGCATTCAAGTGGAAGATTTACTAAAATGACTAATAATAATAAAAGAAAGAAAGAAAGAACTTGAAGTCGGTTTTCACAAAGAGAGAAATCAAGGACTCGTGCCTAATGTTCATCTGCAAACTTGTAAGTTGAGGCTTTTGTAGATAATTCATGGAATGAGAAGCAAGATCACGAGGAAAAGAGAATGCAGTCTTTGTGAGGAACTGTTACCACTGCATTAAAACGCGAAAAGTAACAGCCTTTCAACCTACAAAAAGTCAGGACTGATTCCGATTTTTTATAGTGTGGCATTCATAATGTTCGGACAGACAAGCCCAATTTGAAGGAGCCTCCGGGATATTGACTTATTGCACTTGACCCTCATTGGAGTTGGATGACTCGGCACCATGAGGTGAAGGCATCTCACGATGATAATGGGCAGACCGACACGATTGGAGCGTATGTCATTCGGCGCCTTTAAGTTCGTAAAAGCATATCACAGGTTTCTGGTGGAGGCGAGAACCTCCGAGAATGCAATCAGGCTAAGAAGTGTGCGAGACGGCGAATGCAGATCAGAGGGTCCACATTTATATTCAGCGGCGATGGGATCCGAGTCAACATAAATGTCATATTTGGCAGGATGCTTCTGCACAGCCCGGGATTAGGCTAGCCTACGGATGCGCAACGGTTAGTACACAAAATGGGGGGGAGAATTGAAAGGAAAACCTCGAGCCGCAGATTGTAAAATCAATGTAGTGGCCGGCAAACAAATTGTTATCGGTAAGTGCCAAAATGGGTGGACATGCAAGATCGCAAATAGGGATGGAGAAGGGTGAGTGCAAAGGAGTCAAAGTTCAAAAGGACGTCATCATTCTGCGCGGCATCAATAGGGTGTTTCAAAGTTAAGATTTCGGCCTCGACTTCTGCCTCAACTTCTGCCTCAACTTGACCTCAACTTCCCAGAAGTTGAGGCAGAAGTTGGGGCTTGAACTGTGAAACACCTAAGGACATTTTTTCCTCAAATCCTCCAACTTTGTGCCTCGACTTTTGCCCGACACACTTGAACGGCTGTCGGCAAGCCGGCAACATGCCCGGATTGGGAACGAGCAATAATAGCGCAATAATAATGATAACCTTTATATAAGTACGGGAGGCGGGAGGGCGCACTAATATTACATAAGAAAGGCGGTTATACGGGTGCAATAATAATGATAATTAATTATATAAGTACGGGAGGCGGGAAGGCGCACTAATATTTCATAAGAAAGACGGTCATACGGGAGGCGGGAGGGCGCACTAATATTACATAAGAGAGGCGGTGATACAGGAGGCGGGAGTAGAGAGGGCGCAATGATATTACATAAGACAGGCCATCATACGGCAGGGAAAGGAGGAACTAGCCGAAGTTGAGGCAGCAAGTTGAGGCAGGAAGTTGAGGTCAAAGTTGGGGTTGCAAGTCGTGCCCTTGTGCACGACTTGCAAGAAAACTCCGACTTCCTGCCTCAACTTCTGCCTCAACTTCTGAGAAGTTGAGGCAGAAGTTGAGGCAGAAGTTGAGGCCGAAATTTTAACTTTGAAACACCCTAATATTTTTGAAAGGCGAAATAACTTACGGAGGCCAGAGGTGCAGCTTTGTCGGTCTGGTGCCCGGCCGTGGTTGTGGAGAGGGTGATACAGGGTTGGGGGGCGAGGGTGTGGACCCGCAGCGGAAGTGAGAGCCCTCTATATACCGATGAGATACCAGAGTCGTCGGATTAATGCGTGAAGTCAGCCAGAGGCCAGTGCGCGCAAGTATATATGAAAGAGGAAAAGGAAATGAAAGTAACTTACAGTTTCCAGACTCCTGAATGCGCCTGTTGTGGACTATGAGGGTATGGAACAGGGCAGATTAACAAGGGCAGACTGTGGGCGCTTTGCACTGCGGATAGGGAAGGTACTTCAAAGTAGTACCCTGGTGCAACCGAAAAATAGTACCCAAAAGCACTAAACATAAGTACCCCACGCACTATTTAATAGTACCTAAAAGCACTAATCTGCAGTGCTTGTGATCGTTTTTTCACTCTTTTACAGTGCTTTTGGACACAAATTAGTACCTTGAGGTACTAATCTGTAGTGCTTCAAGGGACTACTTTGCAGCACTTGAAGGTTCTTTTCTTCTGGTACCGGTTCAGGTTTTGGGTTGAATCAGGTAATGCATTCATCTATACTACGGTACAATAGTATACTACAGATGGATTGACTTACCACCACTGCCGCCATGAACCACATGGGTCAGGTGGGCGAGAACATCTGAATGAACCTAAGTCAGTTATTTTCCACTCACACAAAACAGAACACAACGTCCCGAACTTCGGAGTTTTTGTTGCGTAACGGTGAGGCGCTGGAATAAACAACGGAGCACTTAAACCAAATGCAATTAAGAAGTTTGTTAAGAGTTCACCGGGGTTGACTTGCAAAGTGGAAACTGGCTAGTTTCAGAGCGGACGGTGAGCCATCCCTGGAAGCAGTCATTTAATAACAGTCTATGAGCGGGGGGGAAAAAAAGGACCTCCCGGACGCAGCAGCTTAATTACCGTGAACTCTTTGAAAACCGGTCGTGATAGGTAACATCGCGGATAGTCTTTGATGAGCCTCGAGCTTCCATGTTGACGGTGTTGGAGATAGTGGTAGCGTGATTGGAGCACTTTGGAAGAATAGGGGTGAGAATGGAAATCTGGCGTCAGTAAGCATGATGAAAACGAACCTGGTAGTCGGGTGCAGGATCTGAGGACGAACAATTGCGTCAATCAAGAGTCTGGGAAAGAAACGGGTTTGAAATCAGAGCAAATGAACTTTAGAAATAAGTACGCGTCAAACCTAAAGGCATAGCAACATTGAGGCGTCTGTATTGCGTGCCATGTCCCGGTGGTATCGGGCAAGTATTTGCACATGAATTAAGCATGCATCGAGCCAGAGAAGAAAAGCAATGGATCATGGGCCTCGCGAAAGAGGTAACGATTTCTGATGAAAGAAAAAATAGGTGGAAATAAAAGGGTCGTTTGGACACGGCTGTACAAGTATGGAAGAGAAAAAAAGAGAGAAACCAAGCATACGCAGCCCTGCGATCTCGCGGAGAACTGACAGCCAAGTCCAAAGAAATGGATAACGGAGATAATTGGATTGGGAGAGACGTACGTTACAATATTGGTGTTGGTCCGTGAAAATGAGGCGCGGCTCTGAATTGAACATGCGCAGGTACCTATGAATCAATTAGTATGGTGGATGGTGACTGCATGCAAGAGATTACATCCGTGAGACTCAGCGCACTCAAAGCACAGAAAGAAAGTCAGAGAGAGAGGAATGCCCGACCTACAGGCGCAATATGAAAAAATAAATCTGTGAAAATGAGACGGCTGAGAGCAATGAAGAAATCGTGGACAGAAATTGCGATGAAAGTGCAGAAGAGCAGAGAACAATAGGACGAGAGAGGGGCGAGGAAAAGAAGGTCCGGATGCTCTTGCACAGCTTATATTGACAGAGAAAAGATGAAAGAAATGAAGAAAAACACAAGAAACGAGCGGAAACAAAACACATACCTTGTATACACGTTCAAGATGCGGCTCTGAGAGGAAAAAATTTCGACATGAGAGGAGATTGAATGGAACGATGAATACGGACCTTATCCGCGGGCGACCAGACCGTCGTCGCGACGGTGCCTAGAACAAGTCAGTTTTAACGTTCTGAAAAGGTAGCTAAAATGACACACGGCAGTGACGTGGCAATAGATATTATCACAGATGAAAGATGAAAAATGGGTGCACGACGCGAGCTGACTGGCATTCATCAACACCGCACGGGACGACACCACGCGCGAGGGAGGACGGGCCTTCTTCCCGGACCATCTATACGCATAAATATCAGCACAGATCTCAAAGTACCGTATCGATGGACGCACGCGGAATAGTTGGTGCAGTTTTGATGGACATAACCGGAGGAAGGTTGAATATGGGGGTGGCGGTAACGGCGTTGGCGATGGAGAGGATCTGAAACAGATTGGAGGATGAGGTGAGTCGCGCGGGACGATCAAGACGGTTCAAGAGCGTGGAAATGAAACTGGAAAGGGAGATGGACGAGACAAGGGAGATTGAGGTAAGGAAATGAATGCAGCAACATCGACGGCGACAGTACTGCACGGAAATGAGTTGAGAAGAAGAATGGCGGGGGATGCAAGGAGCCACGCGCCGAAGAAGAGACGTCAAGAGAAAGCCAGCAAGGGCGAAATAGTGAGTATCGGGGTAATCTGGGGGAGGAGGGAGCAATCGAGGGACGCATAGAGTAAAAGCAGGCATTGGGAAGGATAAATGGGAGATGAAAAAAAAAAAAAAAAACGGATGGGAATGGGATGGGACTTACCTGCCTACGATCCCTCCACAGCGCCCGACTGTAACGAAAGCTGAAGGAGTAGGATGTTATTAGCAGACAACGGACCGTAGAAAGACGGAAGTATTTTCCCTGTTGGACAGCTGCTAATTCCCGGGTTAGGGTCCCATACAGCGCGGCCGGCAGTACCCTTAGCCAGCCGAAGGAAGTTGGGCGACGGGAGGGGAGTACTAACTTGTATGTACTGTAGTCCCACTCCATCATGCCAATGGCACCTGCTAGTCGAGCAGAACACATCTTGAGGATGCCTAGAAAGGCTAAAGGGGTTGTTAGTACAGTAGATTTTGCAGGAGGATCGAGGCCAAGGCTCATCTCCTCCACCCGCCCGCCTGGGTCACTGGTGCAAACCAATCGCGGCATGCGCGAGCGAGAAGGGAGCATGTGGGCAAGAATGGATGACTTACTATCGCTTTGGAACGTTTTCAAGTCGTTTGAGCCGGAATCCGAGCAGGCGCGCATCCTCGTTGGTGGAAAACGCGAAAATCGCGTATTTCGGCGTTGACACGTCGACGAGAAGCTGGATGGCGACGAATAGAGTCATGAGACGCGTCGTGAGGTCGAAAGAATCATTTGAATCGGCATTGACTCCTGAAATCGACCGGGTTAGGAGCGAGGAGCGCCAGAGGATGGTGGTAAGGAAGAGACGCGTCGTGTCACAGCCACAGTCAAACAAGAGCAAACATTGCACGACGCGGTCAAGGAAATTACTCCGCAGCGGCAAATAGGCCCAGTTCACTCGGAACAAATTGTTCATCGAAGAAAATGTGTCTGATGACTACTACCATTATAAATTCGAGGTTTGTTACGTTTGGACATACAAAACAAATAAAAAGAAATCGCGTTGAATGCTAGCAACACTTGGGGGGTAAAGCCGTCGCAGGGCACGGATCTGCATTTGTTACCACACGGTTTTTAGAAGGGAATTGGTTTCTTGGGGCTCGAAATACTCTAAATACAGCATATCTAGTCATACCAACAACCGCAAAGTATTAAATCAAGTCACTTTATTCAGAAGGTGCATCAAACACGGAGACTGACTGGGAAACTCAATATTGGGATCTACATTGTTTCGGTTACTAATAGCAAAAATCCCTCACAGATATCAGCTCATCTGAAAGGCATGCTGAAAGCACCTTTATCTGATCACCTTTGTACTATTCTGATTTTCTCTGCTTTCAGAGCATCTGAAATGCACTCTGATTTAGCAAATTTCTGTTTTGGTTTCAGATTACACTGAAATTGGACATTTCAGCCATAACTGAAACTACATATGATTCTGGTACTATCAGGTAGAGTTTTTAACCCTAATGAGATATTGCCATTTTTGGTGTGTGGTACAGCGTTTTAGAGTATCAACAATCAGACTCAGAAAGGTGTTTTACAGTACCGCCTTAGGCTTTCAGTTACAGCCAGGGGAACCATCAGCGTGGGCAACGGATTCATTGCAATTCAGATGAACTTCACAACGTACTTGTCCTTCTGCTCTTCTGTGGCTTGGGCGCTTGGACTGCGTTTTTAAAAAATGGTTGAGGGCCACACTTTCCGCATACTTCAAGTTCCTTACCAGAATTTGGATTTGGATTTAGAATTCCACAGCAATGGCTGGGTTGGCAGATCAATTGACTCAAGCGGGAAGTTGCCGCGACTTCTTCCGTGGGACTACCGGAAGTTCATTTGACCTAAGTGCTAAGCATATATCCGTTGCAGGAGAGGAACAGTTATTACAATTTTCTTGGGCCATTGGGAGAGAGGGTTGTCGCGAGCGACTGATGTTGACTTGGAGGCGAACCTTTTTTGTTGCGAACAGAGGGGATCTCGGGGAAAGGATAGTCGTCTCGACCACTTGCAAAGTTCACATCATGATCATCCCAAGGAAACATTTTGCCATATGCTGTGCCTTCGGTTTTTTTCCTGATTGCTTTGGTGGGAAAAAACACCTATGTCCTGCGAGATAAAGTAGGTGGTAACGTTGTGAGGACCCAGAACAAATTCAATGAAGAAATCGATTGGAAGGATATACCAAGGGTGTTGAGATCTGGAGTAGGTGAGTTGAAAGCTCACGGTCTTTCATTGTCCCAAATGCTGAACTGTTCGTTTGAGGACCCGGCGGAACGAAAGAAGGGTGAGGTGAATAACTCTACAGACCGTGGAGTGGATCGACCAAGCGCCTTGTACTTAGACTAGAAAAGGGTGAATAAGACGCCGGATTTAAGCGAAATAATACACACTATCCGCATCTCGCCCGCAGTACGGCATATTGAATGCTTTTAAGCTCGCCGGAACTGACAACCTCTGGTTTTCGTGTTAGGGACCATCAAGAATCGAAGAGGCCAGCTTACCAGTGCCGGTACCTGAGACCACGGCAGTGGTGCTGTTCTTATATGCTGTAGATAATTGAGCTGTGCATCGTACTCAGGAATCTGTGAACTTGAGTTCCTTGGTCAATGCTCAACCACTGTTAGAAATACCAGTAAACCGGTCTATGAGATGTACCGTGGCGGAAGTAGCGTCGGTGACCTCTCCTTCAACGCCGGCTCCAACATTGAAGGCAATGAATCAAAGGTCAACAGGGGATCGAATCTTACTACCGCCCACATTGTCCTAGTATCTGCACCGAACGTGCAAGCTGGAGCATATGAACGAAGGAATTGAACGAAAGACCTACATGTCGATCGCCCCTCGTGCTCCAACACCTCGCGGGTGTTCGTTGTTTTGTAGTTAATGCGTCGTCCGCGCCAGTCTCCTTCATGAATTTGACCTTCTCGACGGACCCGGCAGAAGCGATAACTTTGAGCCGGTCACGCTTGGCCAGTTGGATTACCATCCTGTGGGTGCGAGATTGTCGAATGTATATGAAGGCGTACGAGCCGACCGGACCTAAACGTTGTGGTGTGGTTGGCAGCGCGTAGTAGTATCATTAGTTCCCATGTCATTCTCGGCAATCAGTATTGGGTTTTCTTCCTGCTTTCACCCTCCTGCTGCGAGCCCCGCTGGCTCATCTCCCCTGAGAGGTCGTAGACCCTCTCCAACGTGAATGTCAGTTTTGAAGCAACGAAATGTGAAGTTGAATGTAGTACCTGAGCTAGTGTTGCTGAAGGCTGCTTCACCCTCAAATAAGGAAGTGAGTTCGCTGAGGTATGAATGCCAATGTCAGCGCCCACCTCTTTTGCGTGTAAGATTTCTTCCAGCCAGAATATGGGGTCTTCCCTGGAAACACCATTCACTCACCCAGTGTGCACCCACTGAGCGGTTTTACGCACCTGGCCCCGCGGCTCCGACAAAGGCTGTCCATGGTAACTTAGAGGCAGCGGACTTTATGTATGTTGTAATCACTAGCTTCCAAGAAGTTGTCCAAGCGACGCAATGGTAATCAGTTAGAATGAGGTCTATCAGTTATGGTTTCAACTCGAGCATACAATCCCCAAGTTGTCGAAATTAATGGCAACCGGACATCGGCGAGCGTCAGCTAGCTATCCAAAGCCTGCAAATTTGGATTTCCTGCTTGAGGTGTGCGCAGATAACTTTATGAACTCTATTGAGATTCCTTGCAATAAAATGGAAGGAAAATACTTTCAAGACACAACCATGATACGACGCAGCAAAATTGTCAAAGAGAAGGAATTGGTTGCTGGCCTGGTGGCACAGGTGGTGTAACAGTGTTGACAAGAGTGCAGGTTGCTCTTTCTTGTGTTTTGGTTGCAGAAGAGCCTAGGAGAAGCAGCTGCGAGAACGCAAGAGTGCGAATGAAGGTGAAAACAAGGTGAAAGTGGATGCGAAGAGTATTGACCAAAAACAAGGCCTTACACGGATTGATCGCCGATGCAGCGCCACACCCGGGAATCAAAAACGTGATAAGCCCACAATAAGACGGTAAATAGGGGTTGCACACTAATCTGAAGTGCTTTGAGGATTAGTACCTTGAAGGTACTATTTTAAAGTGACCGGAAAAGCACTATTTCCCAAAGCACCGCAAATTAGTGCCTAATTCCATAAAATAGTACCTAGGTACTAAAATGAAGTACCTTTACTGTTTACAGTGACGACGTTCCACCTACAGACCAGATACCCAGTCTGGGTATACGCTTTGCGCCATTTTATCATGTGGACATACGGACGAGCCGTAGACCCAGAACACCGAACGGTCGTTCAGCAACTAGTGGTAGAGAACTACTACTGCTGCGATTGGTTCGCCAATGCGCTTACGGAAATCGCCAAGAATTTCCAAGATAATCTGCGTGCGCGAAAACACTGGCCCACCCTCAAGAAGAGCGCGATTGGGTATGATCCAGTACAATGTGCACAGCTGATTCAGTATCGCGAGCTGCCGCCGCGTGGCTGCAATTTTACCAACGACGCGTATACATTGAATATGCGCCAGGTGCGAGGATACAACCTCATGACAGCGGTAGGACCACCGCGAATCAAAGGCGCTCCGGTGACGGAGCGCCTCGCATGTGCCGAGTTCGAAAAAATCTATTTGCAGGTCACTGCGACGCCCGGGTTTTACAAGGGACGAATTACCGACCTCCATCTCACTGTCGCCCCGATAATAACTATCGAGCCCTGGTCGCTCGAAGCACTCGACAACGTTACCGCCGATGACGTTGTTAAACGACTCGCGAAATGCGGGATAAGCACTCACATGATGGACGACGCATATGCGTTTGCCATTAGGGGAAGTCAAAGTTGAAGCGGCGAGAGCGATTCGAGAGCGATTCTGAGGTCGATTCTTGATTGATTCTCAGAACAGAATCAATCAAAAATCGACCCCAACTTTGACCGCTCCGATTGACCTTGATTTTGAGTACGATTCTGTGTACGATTCACAGTAGTGTTGTTGCAATATATATCACATGTTAAATTACAATTCGGTGGCTTAGATAAAAACATACTTGAAGAAGCCGTGAAATGAAAAGTAGAGTTACTCCCGCTGGAGGGGCATGAACAAGATAGAAAACCATCTCTCATAAAAAACTCTACCTTTATATGTGTGTGGAGGCAAGTGATGAGGTTTGAGGCTTTGAAGATTATGGGGGGAGGAAGGAACTGCGTGTTATTTGTTGAGGGAGAGCTAGGGTTAGGGTGATTCTCGAGCGATTCTGATGCAGTTGCGACTCCGGAGTCGAAACATCGATTCTGACCGATTCTCGATTTACGTCGATTCTCGTCTCAGAATCGGCCTCAGAATCGACCGAGAATCGGCCTCAGAATCGGCTCATGAATCGGCGTCGAAAGCCAACTTTGACTTCCCCTATTAGCTGGTCGCAGGACAATACAGCCCCGTTGCCCTATGGATGGACCGCCGAGGAAGTCGGAACGATTGCTACACTTGGGGATGGATATCCGACTCCACCATCGTTATTCCCAGAATCCATGGACGTCTGTCCACGGGCGCCAACGCTTCCCTGGAAGAATGAATACGAGAATATCTGCGTATTCGAAATGTCCGGCTGGGCGGCGCCGGAATTGGCTGGCATGCATCGAGAACCCAATTCCTCGATTGCCCGCGCGATTCCACAACAACAAAGCACGGCCAACGCGCGACACGGGATTGATTGCGAAGCATAACCCGTACCTCAAAGCGATTCGGCCCCCGAAAATCAAAGCGCGGTCAACGGCAACACTTAATTTGCACGCGTTACCCACGGTCGCCGTCGCGACGCAACCTTCGAATAACGCTCCAGCGCCGGTGCCCATCCATCTCGCTTCATCTCCACCGGCAAACGTACCGATCCGTACAACACCATTTACATCAGGTGGAATTGGCGACTCAATTCATGCGCCGACCAGTAACCACTATGGTTATCAGTCACCGAGGGGAGCACCCACTACATCTACCGTTCCGGTCGATCCGGGGATTAATCCTCAACTCACGATGATACCTACATCGTTACCCCCCGCAGTCGTCCACTGCAACGGCTGTGCATATGAACGCCGAATCAAGTGGGTCTACCAGCGTGGCGTCAATGAATCATGCTGACGAAGAAGTGCAGCGTCACCTTGAAGAAGCTGCACAGCACTTTCCACAAATTCAAACACTGCTATCCAACGTTCAGTTGGAAATTTAATCACAATGTATTTTCTTGAGCAGTAGACTGTCTGTGCCTCGTGCTTACCGAGGCAATTCTACGTGATACAAATATATTTCTTGATATATCGCTGAACTCAGCCGGGAACCGACTTGTTTCTTGATATCAGAACATCGTTACCATCAATCTTGGTTGTAGACTGAATTCAGTCTAGAGCGGGAGAGTGTTAGGAATGTGAACTTGACCTCGCCGCAAGTAATATAATTATTACTTAAAACGCTGTGCTCATTGATGGAATCAGGCCGAGACGGCCTGATCCCCTATTAAAGATGCGACGAGGAAACAAATAAAAACAACTCTTAACTTACACCTGTATCCTCACGTCGCTCTACACTTCAATCAACATGATTTACGAAGGCTCACACTAGCGTGAAGTATAAGTGTACCAACAGTCTTACAACTGCAAGTGGAGTCGAATTTTTTATTTTTTTTCTTTGAGAACTTTGGATGGCCTGTTTAGCTCCCCTCTCTACTTGTTGCAACCGTTGTGACAGGACTGAAACTCAGCTCATTTTTATTTCTCTCAGAGATTTTGGTGGTCTGTTCAGCTGCGCTCTCTGCTTGTCGCAACCATTGCAACAGAACTGACACTTAGCTCAAATTTATTTCTCTTAAAGAATTTGGTGGACTGTTGAGCTGCACTCTGTCCTTGTGCAACTGTTGTGACAGAACCAATCCACTACAGATGATGTGCTGGGGGGGCTCTGCACCTCCCAGTCACCCCACTGCCCCCCCAGCACATTATCTGTAGAGGAAGGGCATGTTGCGCCTTGGAGTCACTCTATCCTATGGTTTCAGAACCCAGAAATAGCAGCAACATGTAACCCTAACCCTTCAGACACCGCTAATTCTTAGGACACTGTCTAATATGCCCTAGGTGTACCCCTAGTCTAGGGTTAGGGTCAGATAGCTAGGGTTAGGAACCATTGAACCTTCAAAGGCCTTCCAATAACCTAACCCTAGTCATCTGATGAGACAATGTCTAAGGGACCCTGAGCTTTTGTCTGACTTTTGGAAAATGATAATTTCTTCATTTTCCCCATGACACAAGCTTCACAGAATTTTGGCATCCCTGTCAAGGGAGGTGATCTCACCAAGCCGCCCTTTGGCTACAGAGTTCTGGAGCAACTGGAAATTGGTATGTCCAGAAATTTTATGAAGATGGTTTATATCCATTGCAAACAAGGCATGTGGATCATCACTCAAGGGAGAGCTGACTACATGGTATAGACCTTTTTTATGTTTGGCCTCAATCATCCATTTTCCCTGAGAATTTCAGACAATACAGTCCTCTCCTTCGAATATGCATTGGTATCCCTTTTTGGCTAGCTGTTGAACAGATACAAGGGTTATTCCAAATGAAGGGATGTGCAAGGCATGTAACGAGAGATCAGTCATCCCACACTTTGTCTTGCAGGATAGACAAATAGTACCAATTCCAACTGCATCACAGGAGGTATTGTTGCCGAGGCGTACTCTCCTTGGTGGGTCAAGAACTTGATAAGTTCCAGTTTCAAACCAATCTATATGTGGGGTCATTGTAGTAGATGCTCCAGAGTCAATTACCACCACTATTGTTGCACCAGTTGAATCACTCGAGATATAAGCAGACATAGCAGCATAAGATTTGTGAGAAACAAAAGGTACAGCTAAATTAGCTTGGTCCTCATCAGACTCCGAATCAGTGGAAGCTGAGGCATTTGCCCTAGCACCACGATTTCCACTCTGCTTCCCTGACTTTGATTTATCCCCCTTCTTTGCATCCTGTGCCAGATTTTTCAAGTTGTGACACTCATCTGATGTATGTGATTTATTCTGCCCATGCATGAATGAGGCAGAACTTGGTGGAATTGGTACTGGAAGGGTTTTTCCCTTTGTTGGAGCTCTTTGATTTTGCCACCAAAGCAGACTCTTCATCTGTATTGTCTGGTCGCTTTCCAACAGTGAGTAGATGAGCATGGACTTTGTCCCATGTCATCCTAGTACCAAGTGAGGAAACAATATTCCCTCTGATTCCAGTCCAATAGGTATCTTCTGGCAAGGTGCTGAGCAAGATGAGAGGCTGGAGATCTGAAGAGAATGGGTATTTCAATTGTGCAAGGTGATCAAAGTAACCCTTAATGATGCCAATGTGGGTTTCAATCTTGGTGCGGTCAATAAGTTCTGACTTGCTCTCTATCACAAGTTTTGTAGTGAAGAGACTCACAAGAACACCCATAGCGGTATCAGCATGATTATCCTCTTGAAAGTGTGCCCGTAGTTTAGCCCAAAGAGTTCCAGCATTTGACTCGTCCACATACTCCATGCACAGCTCAGCTGAAAGGAATTTATTAATGATCCCCAAAGCACGGCTGTTATGCTTGGCAGGTGTGTCTTTGAATGCTACACCTGTACTAGGAGGAGTTCCAGAAAGTGTGGTGCTAAGAGCAGGAACAGCAGCAAGAGCATCTGCAGCAGTGGCAGCCTGGATCACAGTTTCCAGTAAAGTATACACGCCTTCTCGGCGCAGCTCCATCTGAGTATTAACACGGAACATTGGCCAGTCTTCTGCACCCAAGAGTTCAGTAGAAGCTGGAACAGCTATAGTTGACATTGTGTGAGAAATCTGAGTTGATATCGGCAGCAGGTCGTGTGGTTGATGCAAGGCAGTGCTCGCAATGCTTCTAGCTCTGAGGAGCAAGCAGTGAGTCTTTCTTGCAGGTACATCTTCAGAGCAATAGCGCTTCAGGGCCCATAACCTAACAAAATCTGTAAATGCACAGAAGGCGCAATAACCTCAGTCTCCTGCTATGTGGGATAAAAGACTGTATATTAAATACCTGTAAATGCGCGGAAGGCGCAATAACTACAGGATAAATAAATAATGGTAGTACAAGTAAGTAATAGACTCACCCTCAGTCTCCTGCTATGTGGGATAAAAGACTGAGGGAACAGAATGTACATGCATGCTTTATATCTATCTACTGATGTACCAGCTGACATCGGATCGATGTATATCACGGTCCGACGGTCCGGAGGCCGGGGCGTCCCATGGGTCAATTCATTTCCTGACAATTCCGTTGGACGCCTATTCCGGTACCTTCCGAACTTCGGATCGATGTATATCACGGTCCGACGGTCCGGAGGCCGGGGCGTCCCATGGGTCAATTCATTTCCTGACAATTCCGTTGGACGCCTATTCCGGTACCTTCCGAACTTTCATGTGCCTTGAGGCAAATAACAGTTGTCCTACAATTCCGCATCCTGATCCTTATTTACTTGACTTCCTCAGATGTCAGCTCAACGTCACATTTCACCCGGGTGAGGAAGTCTATCTAACGTAGCTCTGCGAGTTATTGCCACTGGCTTGAGCTATAGCTTTAATGGTAAAAAATGGCCGGCATATTATGACGTTCTTCAAGCTTGAGCCTGACAACTCTGACCATCAGTTCTGTTTTGCAGTGAAGTTTTCGTGGACTTTAGCTCGAGGAGAAGAGCTCTGATCATGGCACTACCGTCCAGATCTTGAGACTTGAAACGAACAACGAGTGACCAGAGTTCTATGTGATGAAACTCGTGTTTTCTCGACGGTGGTAGACCAGAACATGAACATGAATTATAGTTAATCTCTTCCCAAGGAATTAGTTCCGTTCGTATCCCGCTGACTCTGCCTTCTCCGAGCGCAATTTGGTCCTGGGTTGGACGACGACGAAACTGTTGTGGAAACTGTATTTCTCGACTCTGTACAGTAAATCCCCCGTAGACCGTAGGGACTATGGTGAGATAGATTGACTCTGGGCATAACGTGAATGACGTACCGCTCCATTCGCTTGTAAAGCCAGAGACTGTTCCCACTGCAAGCAAGCTAGCTCATGGAATGCCTCGCCATTTGACCACGATACGTACCAATCAATCTCGCTCCCAACGCGTTATCTCAATCACTAAGAGACCATTTTGAACGAGCCATGGGACTTGGTTTTCGATGGCGGATGTCAACGCTTCATGACCAGGGTTATATTCAGTAGCAACGAGCTGTACCACCACTCGGCGCAGAGCGGGCAGCTTCGAGACGGAATTGGAGACAAGGGAGTCGAGCAGGGGCAGCGGCATGATCCTTAGTAAAAGCATCTCTGAGTCCAAAAGTGAATAGGATAGTGAATAGGATATAGTGTGGAGATGGATCAGCGGGGTGGAAATCTCGAGGGCTTTCGCGAGACCTTCGGTACCGTTCCAGAGCTTGATGTGTGAAAGGGCCGGGAATGCCCCAAAATCAAGGAACTCTATGTCGGGCTCTGTGCAGCATCGGAACGTGTTCTTGAGTCCAGGACGGGCACGTACCTTTGCCGTCGAACTCTAAACTCCGGACGGTATTCTTGGAGTCGTGAAGCAATGGAAGGATCCCAGTGCTGAGGCGGATGAGAAAGCTGATATGGTTCAGGTGCGAGAGGTCCAGCGGAGATGTAGCGCTATGGATAACATCAGGAATGGCACCCGCGACCGACATTCCAAGGGAAGTGATACGTGGACGTGGATACCGAGGATCAGATGGGAGGGGTGCATGAGCATGCGTGAGAGCTGTGTCCGAAATATCACTGTGATCAAACTTGAGGCTGCACACCTGTGCGCCACACTTTGCCAGAATGGTGAGCAGTTCGGATCCACAGTAGAAGGATGAGAACGAGATTTCGCGTAGGGTAGGAAGCGCAACGAGAGCGCTAACGAGAACGACCGCATCCGCATCCGCCGCGAGCAGACCCATCTCCCTGGAGAGAGCGCGCTCGAACGTGATTGCACGCAAGCGTGACCAGGAGATCTCGACAATGGGCGCGAGAGTCTCTCCATCGCACTCCACGATAGACAATTCACGGATGTGGTCGATGAGATGAGGGGCCTGTGAGGCGAAATCCGAGAGGCGATTGGTAGACATCGTCAGGGGAAATGGCCTTCCATTTAGACACGAAGACATCTGCCGACCCGCAAGGTGGGTGCGGACGTAATGAAAGAGGAGCGCCTGGGCACTCAAGACGAACACGCGGCAGACCAGAGCGCACGACTTGAGGTCGCTGTGGGCCGCGAGATGATCAAGGACTTGGTCCCATATCTCCTGGACCGCCAGGCTGGATGCCTCCATCTGTCGTGGTGGTTCTGGTCAAGGACAATTTACGCCTGTTCAACTCTCACGCTGCCACCGCGTGCCCACGCTGCCAGTGGCACGCGGGCCAGGAGAAAATGCCGCGACTGCCGCGGCATTGCCGCGCCACTGCCGCGCCAATTCCAATCGATGACTAAATGTTAAATTTGGTATTCCCGTGTATCGAACTACACTACTATAGTGTGCAAATGCTCATCTAGGACTGCATTCCACTGATTGGAGACCTCACTGCCCAAATGATCGTATTTTACCGGTGGTTTGCATACCAAATCTCCTCAACATGGACTGTTGCTGGCCCCCATTCATTTCTGGTAAGCCTAACGAGTATTCCTGCGTTGAACGAATATTTTTAAAGGTTTAAATTCATTCCCCCAGTTTGGGCATTGCCGCGGCAATGCCCCGTAGCTGCGCGGCAGTGGCGCGTCAGCACCGCGGCAGTCCCACGGCAACGCCGCAGCAACACCGCGTCAGTGCGCGCCACTGCCGCCTCACTGTCGCGGCACTGCTCATTTCTACTGTTCACATTCCTGATGATTAAGATGTCTAGTTGTTCCTTTGATTATATTTTTTGTGTGCCCAAGGACTGATTCAGCTGGATAGCTTCGCATGTGTTCTCGGCAACACATTCCAGTAGATTTGGGTGCTTTGCAGTGCTCTCGTTGAGTTTATCTCTTGTTTCCAAGCTCAATGATCCTTTGTGTTTCTGGGACAAAGTCGGGTTTGAGTGATTGTGTGCCCCGCACTTGAGTGTGGGTTTGGCCGCCGCATTGGCGCGCCAGTTGCTATGTTACCCTGATGAATGGTTTCAACAGAACCTATTATCTGGGGAGGCGATACCCGTCTACGTCAGAAAAATAAACAAAATTTAGCTTTGAATTAACAGGTTGGTGCAAAGCTTGATGCTCCATTCAAATTCAGGGTCATACATATTTTTCAGTGGATGTTATCGCATTCCGTGTTAATATCCCTTGATTTTCAGGTCTGCCTTGATTTTTTCGGAGTGGAATCCACCTCAGGCTACCCCGACCTGACCCCCATAGGGCCAAATTTTTGAGGGTAGTTAATTGGCCCTATAGGGGGTGTTTCTAAGTGGGTATCCCATACCGCATGGGACATCCCATGCTTTCTACTGTTTTGCCTTGGGACATCCCAAAGGTATTGCATGGGACTTCCCACTGGCCCATTTGGCAGGTAGGACCCCTGGCACCAGCCAGGGAGAAAAAATGTTTTTTTGGGCCCATTTTGGCACCATTTTGCATGATTTATAGTGATTCATGAAGCTGTTAACCAGGGCTCTCATGCCATGGCACAACGGGTACATTTGGGTTTTTTCTTTTTTTTTCCCCGAGCAGACTGCAATATGAGTACACCGGCCTGTGCTCACATAGGCTATAGCAAAATACAGATACACCAGCCCACGCTCGAATACTGGAATACAGGTATGCTGGCCCACGCATGAATAGTGAATACATATATGCCAGCCTGTGCTCAAATACTGAAATACGGGTTCGCAGGCCCTGTGCTCAAAGAGCAAATACAGGTACACTGGCCCACACTTGAATAGTGAAATACAGATATGCTGGCCTGCACTCAAACAGCAAAATACAGGTATGCCGGCCTGCACTCAAATAGCAAAATACAGATATGCCAGCCTGCACTTGAATACTGAAATACGGGTTCACAGGCCCATGCTCAGATACCGAGTATGGGTTTGCCAGCCCACACTAGGCAGCTCCAATTGCAACCATGTGCTCTTTCATACATCAACGCTATCCCCACACTCTTCTCAGCAAGAACATGAAATACATAGTTCACCTGCTCACACTTCAGTATTGTATTGATATATCCGAAATTTCTGATATGGACTAGACAGGATGTCCCAGGTATTTTCTATCCCGAGTGGGATGTCCCTCCCATTTTCTGTTAAGAATGGGGCATCCCATGTATTTTATATCAACAATGGGACATCCCACCCATTTTTATATCAACAATGGGACATCCCATTGATTTTCTATCAAGAATGGGATGTCCCACATTTTTCTATCAAAAAATGGGATGTCCCAGTGATTTTCTATCAAGAATGGGACATCCCACCTATTTTTCTATCAACAATGGGACATCCCATTGATTTTCTATCAAGCATGGGACATCCCACATATTCTTCTATCCACAATGGGACCTCCCATTGATTTTCTATCCAGAATGGGATGTCCCACATATTTTCTGTCAAGAGTGGGATGTCCCATGTATCTTCTATCAACAATAGGATGTCCCTACTTCAGTCATCCCTTTTCCCAGACCCATAGGGCCTCACTATTTCTAGTCCATTATGTCTTTTTTTTTGCTAGACCTACCAGGCACAATTTTATTTGGCCAGAACAGTTAGGGTCAAGTGTGGGCCAGCATACCCATATTTCACCATTTGAGCAGTGAGCGTGGGCCTGCAAACCCGTATTTCAGTATTTGAGCACAGGCTGGCATATCTGTATTTCACTATTCAAGCGTGGGCCAGTGTACCCATATTGCAGTATTCAAGCATGAGCTGGCATATCTGTATTTTCCTATTTGAGCACGGGCCAGTGTACTTGTATTGCGGTTTGCTCAGGAAAAAAAAAAACCCCCTCCAAATGTACCCGTTGCACTATGGCATGAGAGCCCTGGTTAACAGCTTCATGAATCACTATAAATCATGCAAAATGGTGTATTTCAGTATTTGAGCAAAGGCTGGCATATATGTGTTTCACTATTCATGCGTGGGCCAGCATACCTGTATTCCAGTATTCGAGCGTGGGCTGGTGTATCTGTATTTTGCTATAGCCTATGTGAGCACAGGCCGGTGTACTCATATTGCAGTCTGCTTGGGGAAAAAAAAAGAAAAAACCCAAATGTACCCATTGTGCCATGGCATGGGAGCCCTGGTTAACAGCTTCATGAATCACCATAAATCATGCAAAATGGTGCAGAAATGGGCCCAAAAAAACATTTTTTCTCCCTGGCTGGTGCCAGGGGTCCTACCTGCCAAATGGGCCAGTGGGATGTCCCATGCAACCACTTTGGGATGTCCCAAGGCAAAAAAGTAGAAAGTATGGGATGTCCCATGCGGTATGGGATACCCACTTAGAAACACCCCCTACTTGTGCTAGACAAAAGTCTTAGCATATGGTAGTTCTCATTGTTCTGGGTAGCAAATGACTCCAAATAACTTGTGGACTGAAAATATGAGGGAATAGAAGAAATTCCTGCATGTTAATGACTTACCATATAAGGCAATTCTGGAGAAATAAGCCATTTTTGCCCAGAATTTGATATCGACTTTTTGCACAGGCATCATCGGAAAATATGACCCACATAGGCAAAAAGTACTCGTTGAGTAACACAGAATAGCATTTGGAACCACATCAATATCTCATGATTTTAGCTCACAATTGCAGCCGGAAAATGGTGATTTTTGCCATTTTTTGGCCAATTTTGGTGAAAATGGCCATTTTGTACTCGTGACTGTGAGTGCAAATCATGAGATACTGATATGGTTCAAAATGCTATTCTGCACTACTCAACGATTACTTTTTGCCTATGCAGGTCATTTTTTCCCACAATGCCTGTGCAAAAAGTTGATTTCAAATTCTGGCCAAAAATGGCTTCTATCTCCAGAATTGCCTTATATGGTAATTCATTAACACGTAGGAATATCTTCTATTCCCTCATATTTTTAGTCCACAAGTTGTTTGGAGTCATTTGCTACCTGGAACAATGAGAACCACCATACGCCAAGACTTTTGTCGAGCATGAGTTTAGGGCCAATTAACTACCCTCAAAAATTTGGCCCTATGGGGGTCAGGTTGGGGTAGCCTGAGGTGTGGAATCACACGCTCGGGCATCTCTGGTATACCCATGGCACCTTTGGATCCCAAATTGATTCTTTGAATTGATTTCAACTAGATTCCAATCCCAAACTTTTCAATGGGATAAGCAGTTTGCATTCTGTCATGGGTGTCTTGACAAAATTGTTACTAACAAAGCTCATTTCTGGAGCGAATATATTCTTTGGCTGTTTGTCCACCTAGCGGGTTTCGGAAAGAAAAGCTGGGCAATCAACACTTTCAGCTCCCGGCGACTTTTGGATGTTCCCTCTGCAATAGCTTTTATTGCCGCAACTGCTGCAGCGATCATCATCTTGATGGTTCATAATTCATGCTGGTCGACCCATTGCAGTTTTCTGCCAGTAATTGGCCAGAGATCGCATATACCAAGTGCATTCTCCCGGAATCAAATGCGCCGCAGAGATGCATTACACCTGTCAAGTATCTGTATCAATCCATTATTCTGATTATGCATTCAGGCTTGCAGATGGCAGTACTAACACTAGTCGCACAGGAGTCGGAATGAGGGTCTGCTCATTAGCAGGTCTTTCGATCGCCCATGGAGATTGCCTTACAAATGTTCATTCATGCGGCATTGGGGTTCAGTCCATATTTGACCTCCCCAAAGGCGTTGGGAAGTGCAGGCTGATTGCTGCGGCACAGCGCGCCATATCCGCATGATGCGGACTGCGTCGCTCCTGAGGTTAAATTCAACTAGAGAGTCGCTTTAAAACTTGAGTTAGCCTTTACTCTGACGTTAGCGGTGATTTCTTCCGAGTTGAACCAAAGCTCGGGCATCTCGTGCGTGTCAGTGCATTACCGATGAGGCCATCATTTCTCTCTCCTCCATGCCAAGCTGTCAACAGAGCTTCAGATCTTGAAGGATAGTAACATGCTTGGCCTCAGAGAGCTGTTGAGACTTTGGTGCGGCGCTTTGTTGCAGCGTGAGTGCCGTGGCATTGACATGTTCACATCCTGGCCCAAGTATCCAATCATGGCGCCAAGTTGCAAACTGGATTGAAATTCTAAAACATTTCCAGCAGAAAATAAATGTAGTGAATTGGTTTCAATTACAGAGGCCCCCAATTGAGAGCCTGTGGGACTTCACAGTGGGAGTCAAACAATCCATGTATTGCTTTATCTTGCTCTCAAACTACAAGGCCTATATGATGACCTTGGTAAAGGCAGCAAGAGTTCGGTTAAAATGAAGCTGCAAGATCGTGCGTAGTCAATACGCAACTGGCTTTCAGAAACTGTTGAACCTTGTTCATCTGGAACCTGGCCGTCGGATCCATTGATTCGGAAATTCCCTGCACAGTGAGTGGATGGTACACATTCTTAAAATGTTTCTAATCAAAATACAATGGTCTCAGGACAATCTTGACAGGATTGGCAACCATACCAGGCTGATCACAACAGTTTAGTCAAATTTTAGTCGAAATTTAGGATAGGTTTTACCGTACCTATTGCGAAGTATTATTCAGGGTTTCAGTGATCCAAACGATGTATTTAGGGTACAAAACCTCGCCACAACTCAAGTTCCAATGGAATAAGAGATGTGGAAACAAATAGAGGCTGCGCGGCACTTCATCCCCTGCGCCGCGGCAAAAAGCATAGCCACCGCCGCGTCCATGCCGCGTCAATGCGCGTCAGTGCGCATCAGTGCCGCGGCAGTCGCGGCATTTTCACCCAGCCCAGCTGGATCGACGGTGTAAAGAAGAGTGTCGATGCCGACCGCACAATGCAACGCTTCACGCCGCAGAAGGCCAAAAGCCACTGGAGCAAGATTAACGTAGCGAAAGTCGCCGTCCTAGAGGCGTCGGGGCGGATGCGAGAACCCGGACTCGCCGCGTTTGAACTCCGTACTGAGGACAACACCAGGAAAATGAGTTATGAGCGCGGTGCCATCTCTCTCTCTGAGGAATTTGCTGCTACACTTGCTCAGGCATCTACTGCAGCAGAATGGCATGCCAAGCAGCCTCCAGGTTATCGGCGTTCCGCTGAGGACTGGGTTATGAGCTCAAAGCAAGAGGTGACGCGTGAAAGACGACTTGGTGTGCTCATTGAGTCTGCCGAACAGGGTCTACGTATACCACCTCTCCGCCGCTAGCGCGAATTTCGAGTTGGCTGTGGTAGAAAACATCCTGGTCGGTTTCGCATTCTGTACACCTGCTCACAATTGCATCACTTATTCTGGTCCAGACACACGCTAACTGGAAGGGCCGGAACTTTGCAATTGATTTCACAACATGCTGAGATCTCTATGGAAGGCTATGATAACCACGAGTCAGCTTCGCCGAAGAAATATGGAGGGAAGGAGAAGACACACACACACCATCGTGCGACACGACAGAGATGCTGAACTACGGGTGCCTCGTGGCGAGTTGGTGTGAATGGAGACCATATACCCGGCGCACGGCCCACAGTGTGAACAGAGGTGAGCTCAAGTTAAACAGAACACAATTATGATGTGAGGGACGGATTTGAGCGAGCATTTACTCAAATGAGCCCGGTATATCAAGACGCCTTTCTGTTAAGGTACTATATTCCCCAATTGTAGCAATTTCAAGGCATGATTATTGTTGAATCCTTCGGTCAAAATCGTAATTACGTTAGTCTCTCTCAGCCAGCCTTCAACACGGTATGACCTCGGTCTGTGATTAAGTGATGGGGCCCGATTGGGGTTGGCTCTTATTACATACTCTTCGCTTGGCTGCTTTTGCGTGGTTATTGCTGGATGGCGCCTCTCTGACTGGTTTCTTGACATGTAATAAGATTTTATAGCCTATTGGTAGTGATCTGCCTCTTCAGAATTTTTCTGGATCGTGCTCAAATGAGTCCAGTAGCTTGTCCTTCATTGTGATGGGACATCACTGTGCCAAAGACTGTTGGAGTTTGAGCAATCCGGCATCAGGCCGAGGCTGTGAGGCACAGCAAGTAAGTATGAGATCTTTGGAGACATCAGTAGAATATTGGGGAACACGAGAGAATATGGAGGAACATTCTGGTTACATTGGAATTTTAGTATATAAGTAGCACGGTTTTCTATGTAGTCTTCAAGTGTTTGCAGAGCTCAGTCAAACACTAATATTATTTGGTTTCTCACATCTCAAACTTTGTCTGATTCCTTAAGAAATTACAACAAAGACACATCAATTTGGCTCATCGCCAGCTTCGTCCCATGGTACTGGAAAAATCCGAAAATATTTAGGCAAACAGAAAAAATCTATTACCATCTCCTGAAGATAGATTCACAGTTCAATAACTGGGGCAAGGGCCTCAAAACGTGACTATGTAATAAGGTTCTACCCCGATAATCGGGCACCTGAACTTAAAAACGGACTATAATTACGTCGCTCTAAGACGCATTGGATTTACATGAGTATATACGAAAAGGGTGGGAGTGGGACTCAGCCACTCCCACTGTCGGCAAGCGAGTCCCACCCGACGGCCTGTAGCAGTGGGACTGGCGGTGGATCAGTGTGACCCGGCAATTGTCAGATGGCTTGGCAGATTATGACGTTGATGTGGCTGTGAACGTTGCATCAGCTAGGGGCGCATCAAATTCTGCGCGCTTTATTCTTCCGGTGCCAATTTACAAGGGTCGGTTCTCTGCGGCAAGTTGAATTTTGTTTTGAAACAATGTACATCTACCCCGTGTGCCAGATCAGGGTTCCAGTAGGGGCTTTGAGATATCAGCTTGTTGATCAATGGGGCTGCGCTCAAACTCGGCGTGTATTCAGTTCGTGAAGAAATTTGCTACAAATGCTGGGAATATGAAATTTGGTGCTCGCGGACATCATGTGTCAATCAGAGGGGAGACCATTGACACAAAGATTGATGAGAACGGAAGTCCCAGTTCAGACTAAAGTATAAAAAAGAACAAGTTGAAGGGGTTATTCGTCAAGTTAGGATGAAGAAGTTGCATTCCCATCAGGTAGATTGCGATGAGGTTAAAACCGCCGGTCGGTTGATGGGCTTTTGGAGGAGTTGAATTCTCGCTGCCCCGAGATAAGCCAAACCTTAACCCTTATGCGCACTGTGTACTGCCTTGATGACGTTCCCGGCAAATTTTTGTGGACTCACTTGGAAGTAAGTGATCCTTTCTTGGTTGGCCTTTCACCGGCTGCATTGGGATCGGTGACACGGCTAGACCGGGTGCGTCTCCGTTTCCCAGTGACGATATTGCGGGCATCAAACTCAAGATTAATATCTCGAGGTGCAACGGGATCATCTTCCTCCAGGTTAACCGCATTCACCACGAGTTCGTGAGGACCTGCCTGTGAGGGAGAGGGTGCCGAAAGAGGAGCAGGAAGAGGCGGTAGTTCCTGGGACGCCCTTAAACCCGTCCAATGGAACTGTGAAAATTAGTTAGATGGCGCGCATAATTATGCTGAACGACTCACAAGATTATTACCACCAGAACTCACAGTCTGAGGATATTCCTCTTGGGCGGCGACTGGGGCCAAGGAATAATCGGGGGGGATCTCCAAGGTATACAAGACCATCACTTTCGGTCCCCCGAAGCTGCGCCAGCATCAGGAACGCCGCCGTCAGCAGAGTAGTTACCGTATTCTGTAAGGGCGGAGTCTCCAAACATTGTGGAATGAGGGTCGGAGTTGAGATCAGCGAGGAATTCATCAAAGAAATGTGGATGCAACTCCGTCTGCCAATCCGCGTTGGAGTTACCACTCCAGTCTATTCCATTGTCGAGTGCTTGATCTCGTAGAAGAAAAGATATCGAATTTAAATCCAGGACGGAATCTGCGGGTAAGTTAGACTACAAAAAACGTCAAGATCTCAAGACCCACGTTGAGAGACTGGAGGTGGCATGAACTGATTTACTCTGCCATGAGCTTCAGAGGGGATTGCTGGGGCTGATGCCGAGTCAGTGTTGAAATGTGGCCCGACTAGTTGGATTATAGTACGGACCTTCAGATTGGATCGGCGATTCATAGACCAAACCGTCGGGGCATGTTGCTGTCAACGAATCAATGGATTACCGAACTAGAGCCTCACCAACTCACGGTGAATCCCAGAGCCAAGATTATCATTCTGTGAGCCATGAATATCGTCCTGGGACCCAGCTTCTAGAGGGCGGACGAGATTGTTTGTTTGAACTCTCTCCACCGTAGAAGTGGCAAACGAAGCTGTATCCTCGCCAGAAGGGCGATCACCCGGTCTCTTACCCTTGAGACGAACGCCGGCCAGCCCGCCCTTCCGAAGATACTCCATTTCCTTGTCTATCTCTGCACGACGGATAGTCCACTCTCGCCGCCCTGACTTCTCGTCCTCGATATCTCTCCGAAGGGCAATTACCTGTTCTTTAAGGTCAGAACGGTGCCGGTCGAGCCTCATCTCGTCCTGCAAAGATTTGATCTGAGACTCGAGAATTTTTTGTCTCTCGAGAGATGCTTTGTTCTCCTCCACACCGGCATCGCGGTCCGACTTGAGCGTTTCGTAGCTTGTAAGTTGGTCATTACGCTCGGTGGCCTTACGGATAGTCCATATTTTGCGTTGCGCGGACAGCTTTTCGCGCTCAGCACTGCCGTTCCATCGCCTCTGCATGATTCCGTCGCGCCGGAGTAGAGCTAATTCTTGGGCCTTGATATCGTCGCTCTCCCGGGCCCTGTCCGAAAATGAGAAGAAGACGAGATAAGAAAATGCAACGCACTTGAGAATTGCGGTGAGAAGTGGTACTCGAGTGCCGGTCTCTGCGTTGCGAGCTGCATGTACTGATTCAACATAGTTCGAATGATTCGGAGTGATGTCCCAATCCTCCGGCGCAATCTTCGACAGGAACTTATTGATAGAGGAAAGTATCCATGGATTCGCAAGCTTGTGTTTGTACCAATCTTGAATGTGATTAAAATCGGGCACACGAGTCTTAAACGAGGGAACAACAGCCTTACTTTTGATATCCTTGTCCTCCTGTGATGCCGCGCGACAGGTCAAGCAGAATGGCAGTTGGAATACCGGGAACGTCAAATGACAGCGGGACAGTGTTAGAATACACTATCTGGTCAACTTTCTCTTCCCGCGTGATCCTGATTTTCTGCGTCACTGTGCCCCGAGCAATAACAGAGTTGGCCGGGGCAGGTTTGTGAGGGACAACTGGAGGCATTTCCTCGGTTTTGGGGACAGTTGTGGGTAAAGAGGTGCGTGATTGAGTCTCTGGTTGTCCAGGAGAACCCTCAAGCTCTGAATCCGAGTCATGGATCTCGATGACAGACATGGCGCTTGATAGACGGGAGTCAAATCCACGGGTGGAAACCGGAGAACTGGCTCGGGAAGAAGGCACAAATAAAGGGATATCAGACGCAGCATGAGATACTGGGGAACTGGCTCGAGAGGAAGGGACACGCGAGGCTTGGCTACTGGCCCGAGATCTCCGAGACACGGCCATTGAAACCGATGAAGCAGCGCGGGAAGGTGCACGAGAGCTGACCGGCGTATATTCCTTGCGTGGCTCGTTTGACTCCGTACGAGCGTCGATGTAGGCTTGGAATGCAAGGGGATTAATTCAAGCCTCGGGAGTCTCCAAACTAAAGAATGGATGAGTGCGGTATGCCTCGCTGAGCATCTTTGAAAGGGCTGTCAGTATTTTATTAGGATGGATGGGCCATTGAGTCGGCATACATAGCTTCGATACGCTCTCAGCTCTCTGGTGGATGCATCCTCGGCATTCCAACGAGTGGAACTGGTGGGACCGGTCGCTGAATCGTCCTGTAAAATATAGAGCTGGTAGCCCAATGAAGTCATCCAAGATGGCGCATCTTCCACCGAAAAAAAAGGGGTCATGATTTGGATCGCTCAGTGCCTCTGTGAATGCCTAGAATGCGGTCATGATAAATGACTGGGAGAGTTTGGAGGGATTCAAAACCTACGAATTTACGGTAATGTTTGATCTCACTGAGTGGGAGCTCAGCGGCTTGCTCAAACATCGGTAGAGCGATGACACGCCTGCGGACCGTTCAAGCGCAAGAAAAGTACCTATAAGAGGTGAGTAGCACCAGGAAGGTGGAGGAGATAAGAATGCGAGGGTTCCAAGAGCGACGGTTCTGTGACTGGTAACCGTGCGGCTGAGGGGTTTGGGGAGTGTAATGCGAGTGGAGGATGATAGGCGTAGACGGAGGCGGGGAGCGGAGGGCAAGAACTAGAAAATGCAAGTTCGAGAGCGATGATAGGGGCGAAGACTGTAGCGAAAACGTAGCGCTGTGCTGTGGGGAAGAATCGGTTTGCATTGAAATAAATATAAGTATTTTATACATGCATGGGTGATAAGGATTTAGAGTAAAGTACAGTAGGATTCACAAAGACAGGAATCAGGAAGCTAGAGGCGCAGTAGCCAAGAGTTTAAGGAAACAAAAGAGGAACAATTGAAAAGGATCGAATTTGGTCAAAGAGGGGAAGGTTACGGCGAGATTGAAGTGGAACAAAAGAGAAATGAACTATATAAATGAAGAAGCAATCGAGAGGAACATGTTGCGCACTGAGTATCAGATGCCAGAAGTCCGGGCGGACCACGCGTCGGTGGGTACGGAGTGGGTGAGAGCCGGCGCTGTAAGTAACGGGAAATGCCGCATTTTGACAAGGTATTCGTTGACACTTGTCCGTTGATCCGGTAGACGGTGATTCGGGCTTGGCGCGCAAGCGTGCACGACAGCAGTATAATGTGAAGGTAGTGAAGAAACAAAAAAACGACCACTGTCCGCCTGATGGCGCTCACCAGATCAAGAATGATGCGCTCGTTTAAGCGAACTTAGCGAGTCCCACTGTTGATGGGGAGTTGCACTGTTGGTAAGGCTGAGTCACACTAAAAAGCCCGAGTCGCACTATCAGATGACCTAGAGTGGGACTGGGCGAGTCCCACTCCCACCCTTCTTGTCATTCCTCCGAAAAAGCAGTGCGGCACCGAGACGAGCCAGCGACGGCGAGCACAGAGAAGACTGGTGAAAGTGATAAGAGCCAGCGGAGAGGTACGTCGGTGGGACGCCGTGTGAGGTTTAACGAGACTCAGGGACCAAATATGAGTTGGATGCGCGATGATTCATTCGGATGCGGTTCTTTTTTGTGTATGATAATTTTTCGCCTTTGCCAGCCATTCTCTGTATCTCAGGGGCTCGTGTAGGTAGCTCGCAGACGCTGTAGCTCTGTTGGCCTGACAGGCAGTCTGGGCGTGCACTTGGATTTTGGAGATGATGGTGGTAGGGATTTTCATTCCCACTCAGGTTCGAACGACTGACCTCCTCAATTGAAGTTTGGTTCTGTAACTTCTGTTAGAAAGTGAAGATTCAAAATTTGGCGGGGCTTCTGTCAGATTAGGGCGCTTTAGGACCCACTATCAAGATAGTGGGCATTCCTTTCCAATACCCACGGCGTCGACGAGGTACCAGGAATTTAGCTGGGGTGGTCGAGAGGAGAAGAGCACAGGCATCGATCACTGATGCGCTGATCCGACATTTGATCCCGTTATCGAAAATAACATACTGTAGTGGCAGGTCCAGTTCTCTGCACCGAAGTTAATTTCGGATGCACCCGTTATCAGGCAAACCCTGAAAACAAAACGGGAAATAGAATGCACAGATAGAGGCCGCTGCAATGACTGTGGGAAAACTGGAAGAATACAAACAGGTGCTTGACAGGTGCAATGTGATCCGAGGCATCTGTTTAATACACGAAGTATCGTTGTGAGATTTGAACACCACGTCAGTTTCCACTCATATCGATAATCGCTGCAGCTCAAGCTCTCTTTATCGCAGGCAAGATACATTCACAACACTTGGCTTCTTTGTCCCCCCATCGGTGCGGGCTTGCGCTCCGGCGAGTGCGAGCGTGTGTCGCGGGCGTTGCCTGACGGGGACGATGAAGACGAACTGAACTTCCCGTTCCCCTCGACCAGCTGAGAATCGCGCGTTCCTTTTTTCGACCCCACTCGATATTAATCTAGAGAAGAGGCCCGAATCGAGGTGTCTACACGTCAGACCCCAGTCCAGGAGCTGTAGCAGTTAGCAGTGCCGCATCAAGGTGCGCTTCCTCGCTTGCATTCTCTCAATATCTTCCTTAACAATTTCTTTTGAAGGACATCCACCTGGTAGTGTTGCCGGGGTTCGGTTCGGTTCGGTTCTTTGCAAAAATTTCTGAACCCTACACCGAACCCACGCCGAACCTGGGTTCGGTTCTTTGAGGTTCGGTTCAGGTTCGGAAGCGGTTCGAACCCGAACGAACCGGTATTTTTTTCACGAGCACTGTTTGACTCCTATAACCACGCAGTGGATCCCACTGGGTGTAAAGATGATAATATTTGGTTGCATCAGACTGAGGAACGTATTTCTGCTTTGTTTGACGGTCATTAATGGTGATTCTGCCGATTGATATAACATGATACCTGTCAAAGACTGGTCAAATTGTTGCCGAGGTTCATGTGTGACCCAACAGGGCATACTAAACCCACTAGGAACTAAATTCGGGTGTGAGTTCAGTCTCATGTGACTTTAGTTGAGAAAAATCACCTCTAAATCCTCTCCAAATACCCTTCAAAGTTTTCAGGTTCGAACCTGTTCGAACCTGTTCGAAGAGGTTCACAAAAAATCACCAATGCCTGAACCTTGAACCTCACTTGGGGTTCAGTTCGGGTTTGGTTCAGGTTCAGAAGCGGTTCTGAACCTAACCGCAGCAACACTACCACCTGGTGCGTACGCACACACTTTTATCTGGGCCTGCACACGGGACAGAGGCCACGTCCTATTTCTGGGACGGTGGGCAACATGTTGACAGCTAACTTGTACGGCTCTCACAAGTCAAACTAAGGACCCCAGTAAATGTTTCCAAACACCTCAAAAGTACTCTGAACATAGGTAATCATCACGCTCACTCTCCCAGAGGGTATATGAGCCCTTTCATCATTGTTTATCTGAAGTTCAAGTATTGGGGATGCACACCGTTGCCGTATTTATGTGTGTGACGGCCGCCCGAGAACGGCAACAGCTCTGTCCCATCAAAAGGTTGTGAATGGAATTTATACAGGACGGTTACGGCTAGCCTGCTAACTGCCTGCAACTGTCCATGTCCACAATTTGACGGCCGTAGAATTTTTGCATGGGAGTGCGTCTTTCAGGTATCTTGCACCTTCTATAATTCACCTTTTCGAGTTGGATCTCTCCACACACTGAATTCCAGGGTCATTCTATTTTCCACAGGTTAAACTGTTGAGATTTGAGTGATGTAATGCCATGGAATGTTCAAATTCACGTGAGCTATTCACAGCATCGAAATTCAGGTTCTGAACTGACTATAAACCTTTCAAAGAATTTGGTTTGAATTAAAAATTCTCTAAGCAACCTCAAGGCTGTGCACACCTATGAAATAGTCGCAAAAGTTCGGACTCGACAGTGCATCAAAGCACAACCATATTTTTTACGTACATCCCCCTTTCTTTTGATGTCCCGTACCATCTAACTCTCGAGGATATCAATTGACGGCTGTTTTATTGACGGGCCGCAACCGTCTCGACTTCTCAAATGGATGGCCATTACCATTTGTGGGACGGTGTGCATCCCTATCAACCATATCCATTGAGTTGGTGGTGGAGGTATCAGCTGCGTGGATCTGGAACTGGGAGAAACAGGAGATTACAGTTCTTTGATATTAGAAACTACACAAGGACATCCAGCAGCACATTCACTGGTCTTAGTCTTAGCAGTGAAGCTCGAGCTGCAAAATGCCGAATTATTCAGATACATGTGAAGGCAAGCAAGGCCTACACTGGGTTAGCTTACTTATTTATTTCTTCTACTTACTGCCACTTGAAAGCTCCTTACAGTTACCTAAAGTTACTTACCGCTAACTTGGCCGCCCAAGTTAGATCAGCCAAAGTAACTTGCTGTCAGATGGCATCAAATCTGCGCCCAAGTTAACGTTTACGATCAATTGTTACAAGTACATGTGCAGCCAGTGCAGAGATGTCCATGGAGACATGTATAGGCATTCTGGCACACTTTTATGACTTTGAGAAAAGATCAGGGCCATTAATTCTGCAGAACACACATCAGGTAATATTTTCATGACCTTGGCATGCCGCTTTTGCATGAGCGTATGTCAGACTCACTTCTGCAACTATGCCATGTGTACTGGAACAATTCCAGATCAAGTTTACGAACTTCAACAATAAGTTGAGATGTATTCCAATGGTTCATTCTGTAAAGGTTTGACTTAAGCTTCAGAAATACGGGGTTCAAGTTGGTTTCTTCAGGTGCAAGCCTGAAGAACAGTGTCCCGATGCTGTATGAACAACCAGAAACCTCTATGAATGTGTTTTAAGCATATATACATGACTAAAATGCGTCATTTGGCCCTCAAATCACTTCAAGTTAACCATAAGTTAGTCGGGCAAAAGTAACGTTTGCCATCTGATGGCATCATTTAAAGTTACTTTCGCTCACTTTACTTTACTTGCCTGCCACAAGTAAAGTAACGTTACTTTTGGCAGGCTAAGTTAGTTTCGCCACGTAACTTTAGTAACCATCCTTTCGTTCTCTTGGGATATTGTTTTCGGTCAAGTAAATACTATTCCGCAATAATACGGCGCGGGGCGGTATGGTGGAGCATGCGACTCCACTTCAAGTCCGTCTCGCCTCATGTTATACCGTCGCTTGCTCAGAAGGCAACGGGGAATGTACGCGATATGGCGCTTTGACTTGTGCTCCACTGATGGTCGGCTGCACGCACGTTGTGTCTCTTGGTTTCGAACGCAGCTGCGGCCTCTCTCCGCGTCGTGCTGGTTGGCCGGCGATATCTTCTGTCCTTTTTCGTAGTAGTACATAGTTTCATCTTCTTTGGTTCTTTACTTCGAAACTGTCACCGTCTTCGGGACAACAGTTGAATTACCGTGCATCCCACGCACAGTCTCTTTTATTCTGTGCGGCGACATTCTTTTTTTTTTTCTAGACACCGTCTCAATTTGCTGCGCTTATCTTCCTCGTGCCACGGCTCTCGGTTGCGGAGCTGGGCGAGGAGATAAGCGGAGCACTTGGACGCGCTGCCCCGAGATGTACTTTGCACATCGCAGATTCAGTGTTCAGCCGAAGCGCTCTTGTGTTTACATCAAGCTTGAAGCGGACACAAACGATGGTCGCTTGGCTTCAGTTCTCGACCATTAATCTTCGGTACCGGAATACAAAGAAGCTTCACGAAAATTGGACAAGAAATGACAAATGTACAGAATGGATTTTCACCTCACCAAGCTTCCCACCCCTGCTATCTCCTGCCGCACAATGCTCGCCCTCGTACTCCTTCCTGCCTCTCGGCCCTAGCTGACATCCATCACCACCCCTCATATGAGATCCAAGTTCGAGAGGTGAAGAGTGGTGGGCGTGTGATCGGCGGCGAGTGCGCAGACGTGTGCTCGCCGCCGAAGGCATCGTTGGCGAAGGCCTCGCCGCCGAAGGCATCGTTGGCAAAGGCCTCGCCACCGAAGGCCCTACCGCCGAAGACCTCGTTGGTGAAGTCCTTGCCACCAAAGGGCTCGTTGGCAAAGTCCTTGCCGCCAAAGGGCTCGTTGGCGAAGGCCTTGCCACCGAACTTGCCGCCGAAGGCCTCGTTGGCGAAGTCCTTGCCGCCAAAGGGCTCGTTGGGGAAGGCCTTGCCGCCGAAGGCCTCGTTGGCGAAGACCCTGCCACCCAAGGTCTCGCCACCCAAGGCGCTGCCGCGGAAGGCTTTGTTAGCGAAGACCTTGCCCCGAAAGGCCTCGTTGGGAAAGACGTTGCCGCCGAAGGCCTCGCCACCGAAGGCCCTGCCGCCGAAGGCCTCGTTGGGAAAGACGTTGCCGCCGAAGGCCTCGCCACCAAATACCTTGCCCTTGAAGGCTGGTAGCGGGTATGGGGGTGGTCGCGATGGTGGGTTTGTTGAGAGGGGCTTGGAATCTAACTCCTTCTCCTTCTTCGAGGATGGCGTGGGAGGAGATCTCCCTTCACCCTCCACACTCGACCGTACGTACGTGGTGCCCTCCGCCGACGTCTCCTTGTCGGGGACCAAAGTCCAGTGATTCTTCCTGTCAGTCGCGGTTTCCCTGAGCACAATCTATGCAGTGTAAAATGCGTAGAAGAATGACACGGCATTGAAGACTTACGGGTGTTTTCATCTCGCCGTCTGTTAGACCCCAAAACAAATCCGCATCGGTGGGCGAAATTCTAAGACCGGCCGGGATCAGGATAGGAAATCTCCAGCGACGCCAGACTCACGTGAACTGGTCCTTGGTACGGGTTTCCTTGATTATCCACTGCTTACCAGTGCAGCGACCTCCCACGAGGTTGGCCTCCTGGGCCGGGCGATACTCGCATGATGCTTCGCTACTAAAGCCATGGTTCTTAATCGTATATTTGCCGTTGTTGAGCAGCGTGATATTCCACTGAATCGCAATCAATTAATATTTCATTGGAAGAAATATATCACATGAGGGGTGGGATGGGTACCTTCTCGCCATCGTGCTCTGGCTGTGTTCCGGCGACAATATCGGACCGGTCGTCCGCGTCCGGGAGGACAGCGAAGTTCAGGAACTGAACGTTGATGATGGTGTATCTCCCGGTGTCGGGGAGCGGCATAATCATGAAAACGAGTTCAGGAGTAGGCAAAACTGGGGGGCCTGTGCGCTTGAGCTACGTATTTATGGCTGGGGTGATATCCAGTCCTATGGCCCCGGTAAAATTTCGCATGAAAGGCAGCATTGCGCCATACTATGAGCCTTCCGGGAACTACCGAGGTAATAATAATCTGGGGGTCGCGATAGATAGTCAACGCTGATACTTGTGCTCGTCTTCTTTGAGACCACGAGAAGCGTGTTCCTGTGCTTCAAATGAAAGCGGGCATATTCACCCGCCATTCAACGAGAAAGGAACGGGATCTGTTGTGTATTCAGTCATGCAGATGGCCACCACCGATAGTAACCCTCTCGAGTCAGTCAGATTGGTTTTTCGCTAAAAGTTGAGCGGAACAAAGTAGGTCTCTGGTGTCGAGCACGAGTTGTTAGAGGAGACCGTACCGAATCCAAGCCTTTGGCTCCCACCGACGAGCCCCCCACTCTGTGTTTCTCCACCAATGAGAAACCTTCTTACCACTTGAGGCAAACTCGAGGCGCAAATCCACCTGCTCACTTGAATCCGTGATATCTTCCCGCTACGAAGGCGCAATGGCAGCTCCCAGATTGGAAGAGATATGTGCTATATGTGTTACAGTAAGGCAGCTGAGACCAATCGCCATGTCAATCCCCCGCCGGGCACAGGTTCCAATTCTTTGGCGAGTACGCGGGGGAGTTTGAATGCCGAGGCATTAAAATATCGAGGAAGTACTGTTGGCGCTAGGCTCGTGACCAGCGTGCCTACGAATGGGAAAAAAAATATGGCGAGCACCTTCCCGTAGTCAGACTGGTACAACTCGGAGTTTGAAATTTTGCGTGGTGCCGATCATCGGCATCACGCTGTGATCAATTCTCTACTAAATTCGAGGCTCCAGAACTCACCCGAAACATGCTCAAACAATATTCTGAAGAGACAGAATTTGAGAAGAGGGGAATTGGAGGAGCCGTAACACTACATCCGAGACTCAAACACATGGCCGTAGCCATGCGAATTGTAGTATATAACCACGGCTCTAGCCATGCGCCTGGCTAGCACTCCTCCGCTGTGCTCGGCTATACTGCCAGCCATCTTGGCGCTTGGTCCATGGGGCGAGCTGTTGATGGTGGGTGTTTGATGCACGTAATACTCTAGGATGTTTTTTTTAATAATACAAGATGTGCCTTCGCTTCGCTCCGGCGCATGTGTTTCTATGCGATGTCAGTTTTTTTAGCTCACAGTACTCAATTCATGTTAGATACGTATAATCGAAGCAAGAATTGTAATTGGGATACATGTACATATGATCAATAAGACATGCAGGCACAGAATGCATAGACACGGACACAAACTATAGTGATTAGTTCGAATCGTGTACGCATACGCTGCAGAACGCGCTATGGAGAGAAAAAAGAGTACCGTGCCGGGCAGCGGGCAGGGCACGAGTGGGTCGGATTCAAATGGAACCTTCAAAAGACATGTTGGAAAAATCCGGTGTAATATCATGACATAGGGACGTACTTGTTTATCGGCTGCTGAAAGGCAAGAAAAATATCGGCATTCAGCGACAGCAACATATGGGAAATTCATAGCAGAGTTAATATTGGTTGATAACCACCGAAATGTTGCAGGAGAAAGTGGACAGGGTGTGACGCGGAAATGACTGAACAGAGATGTCGTGGTCAAGTGCGGAGATAAAATTATGGGAAATCTGGCCGCGCACCGATGGAGTTGAGTTTCCGGGCGATGGATGGCACAGACGGAGGTGGGATAATTGATTGTTGAAAGAAAGGCAGACATGCACAGTCAAAGTTGAACTACTCGTAACTGATGGGGTGGAGCGAGTCATCGCAGTGAAAAAAACCGAGCTGTTAGAGTTGCTACAGACCAATCAATAGATAAAATGTTAAGCTGGAGGTCAAGTTAGAAGTTCACGGAAGCATCAAAAAGATGTAGTCAATATTCAGTCAAATCCTGCTCCGCAATTAAATCGATGCAAGTACTGTATAGCTCGGCCTCGTGTACGTACCTTGAGGGATGCCATCCGCCCCTGAGGCGGCAGTTCGCGCTGGGATATAACTTTCAATTTGGAATGCATTATACCGTGCAGGCAGTAAGTGCGTGAATAAAGCTTGAAATCACGTACCGTATGATAGAAGCGATGATGAATAGTTCGGCTCGTTGGGGTACGTAGCAGGGAGGGTGGAAGGCGGTGGCCGGGAAGACAACTTTGTTGTATGCAGGCTGAACGTTGAGTCAACGAACGAATGTTCAAATAGTAACGTACTGGGCAGGCGAATACGGTGATGATGGGCTCCGAGGCTACTGTACCAAGTTGTAGGGGAGCAACGGTCACGGTCACGGACCCCCCGGTTGCGTTGCTTTTTTTCAGGTGTGTCACGGTAATGGGGAGGTTGGTTGCCTGAAAAAATCGTGACACAGTAAATCAAATTTTCGAAAAAATTTCCTGAGGCCTATATATGAGCCAAATTAACCAGGAAACTAGTGGTTTTGTGTAAGAAATGGTCTGTGTGTCTTCAAACCCTTAAACTGAACTCAAACTCACTGAAAATGAAAGAAAAAAATATTTAATGGTTGCATTCTCAAGCAACAGTCATGCTCACGGTCAGGTCCGTTGCTTGAAAAAGAGGCAACCACCTTGTCACGGCGTCTGGGGCGTTGCTCCCCTACAACTTGTTACAGTACTCCTCAAATGCAGCGCGATCATCTAGGCAGGGAATTGAGCGAATGAATAAGATATTAAACTCACATACCAGAGAACGGAAGGCACGGCGGTGGCAGTCGATTTCTGAGGTAGAGTATGTGCCGTAAACAGAGCACTGATAGTCAGACGATTTATAACGTGTTGATCGTGCCATGGTGACTCGCAGATGGTCATCGTGAGTCGGCGCCTTGACTCGGTCAGTGAAGAGGAACAAATGGAAGAAATGCGCTGAAAACCTGCCACCGATGCACACCGATATTTCTAACTTCCAAATGATCTAGACGCTACATCGAATCAGCAAACCAATAACGTAGACGCCGAGCCTTACGGTGGATGGGGATACATCTTGTACACATGGATCATTAGATGCGTGCTCGACAGAGGAGATTTATATGAATGAATTTCAGTACTAGCAAGAATGAAATTTAATGGCTCACTGGATTTCACAGGCGCTTCGCGCTGCAATAGATCTGCTTGAAGTGAATTCTCATGTCCTTCATTTGTGACTCAGACATACCTGCCGTGATCAGAATGTGCAAAATCGAGCTCACGGAGCCGGTCATGGACGACCAGTAAGTGGACATGGTGGGGGGATGATGGAGGGGCGAAGGAAAGGAGCGTAGCGCCTCTCGTGTGGTCTTTGAACGGTAGAGCAAGCCGGAATGTGGCTTCGTTGCACGTAATAACAACACAGGAAAGGGAAGATTGAAGTTAATTTGTGATGTTAAAAAATAAACGTGAGAGAAAAGCCTCGAGGCGACCAAGACAACGGAATTCAGAACGGTAGGATGAGAAGGAAACGACAAAATTAGCTGGATGCAAACAGGTACATACCTCGTATTAACCGTTCTTTAAGATTTTGCTCGTTCGGCTGTGCTACTTCCCCATATGTCCCTTCTCCTTATGTGTTTCTTCTGCTCTTACTCTTAGATTAACCCCTTTCATCTTCGACTTCCTTTGCTGTTCGACGCGGCCTTTTCATTGCGAGCGGCCACCTGACCTCTGCGCAGTCCTTTCTTGACAGGACGCAGCTGCTGTTACCTACGGCGCAGCTCGATTACTGTAGCATTTTGTTCAATTCGTATGTCACGGGTCACAGGCCCAAAAATTTACGAAAATTTTCGTACCTGTCACAGGTCACCGAAGGCATGTACGAATCCTCCAAACAGGTCACGAAATCACTTGAAAATGGCTCAAAAAATCAACTTTTTGCCTCCTGTGCTGCTTGGGTGCCAAGCGGCGCCACGGCGCTCACAAGGCTGGCATTTTTGACATGTGCGGAAGCAAAAAGGCAATGGTTCCTGTCAACCCTCTCTTCACCGTTTCTCCACATCTCTCTGGCCACATTCATTCGGGATCTACATACAAATTGCAACAACACACAGGCATCACAGGACTACTTTCCAATATCCTCGTTCTTCTTGAACGATCTGTTGGCAGTTTGCGGCCAATTTACGAAAAAATTTCTGGTGTCACACTCTCCCCAACTCAAGTATGAAATCTCGAATTCTTAAATGCGGGTCACAGGTCACAAGCGGGTACGAATTGATTGAAATGGTACAGTAGACACTGGGCCGGTAGGCCACGTAGTCCGGCCGGTTGTGAACATATAAAGCGGGTGCTTACTTCTGTTCGACTGTCACTCCTCTCCCACTGTCAACTCGCTTCTGCAATATTCTTCTCTGGGAACACTTACAGCCGAATTTGCGACCCCTCTGTGTACTGCCGGCTCTCTTTGGGACCCGGATTCCATGGTCAAACCAGAACTAGGGATGGACACGGGTACGGGTTCGGGTATAAATCAGTCAACCCGGACCCGAACCCGGAAAACCCGAACCCGAACCCGCGGGTCCACGGGTTGTTCACGGGTCCTCCGAATTGATCGGATCATGCTTGCCGAGGACTGCCGAGAAGGTTCAACACCTTCAAAACATGAAACTTGTTCACTGATGGACATTTTTAAATGCAACAGGTGCTGAACAAAAGCTTGCGAGCACCATTGATGGCTGGTAGCCATGTTCAATGGCCCCAAAATGAGTTAAATTCAATAAAAAAGTCAATGTTTGCAAACCCGCGGTGTACCCGCGGGTTTCAAGTCCACTAAAATTGAAACCCGTACCCGTACCCGGGCCGACCCGACCCGAAAACCCGGCGGGTTGACCCGTACCCGTGTCCTTCCCTAACCAGAACATTGCTGTTGAGCTGCTAATCTCCCGTCTCTTCTGATGCCGCAATTCTCTGACCAAGGATTTTGTCGGGTCCGTGGATCAACCCAGCTCAAATCGGCATCTGTGCTGCACCTGTGTTCAAGTCAGTGGGCTTTTTCATTGCCGATTTCCGGTGAAGGATCTTTCTGAATGTCAATTCCTTTGGGTACTTCGCTCTCGTGTTTACCGTTTGTTCCGTATCTCACCCCTTGATGGTTTGGATCCCAAGACCATCAAACAGTTCCTCTTGGATTTGGCCGATGGACGTGCAAACCTTTTCTGTGGGCATGCGATCAGGCGCGCGTTAGAATGGACTTTTATGGCAGCAAATCGTCTTTTGACGACTGGCAGGCCATTTCGCAGCGTTACATCTCGGTAGTATGCACACAGATTCAATTAATTTTGTTTTCCTGCCATGATGCGAGAGAGATGCTTACCGGAGCGAAGCGATGGTACATCTTGTTCTGATTCATAGGATCTGCCTAAGATACAAAAGCAATATACGAGGTATAGGAATACAAAATACATGCTGGGGAAATGGAAGAGTAGGAAACCAAATGTGGATTTGGTGGGATGATGGGGGGCAAGAGCAAAAGCAGCGAATGAGGCCACTCCTCTTGAGCGGAGGTTGAACGCTGATCGGTGAGGTCGAAATAGATGTATCGGGTGAACTCGGAAACCAAAAGGAAACTCAACTTCTACCTCGGGTGGGCCGTAAAGCCGATGGGAAAAATGGGTGCATTAGGAACAGACAAACAATTGCAATCTGATTCGAGGCATCTGCTTAATATACGAGGTATATATTATTGATGGCGCATAAGACAATACCGTTGCGATGGAATGGGGATACCAACGCGCATCAGTCGCCTTCCTGCCGCCGCGCCTCGCCTTGATCCATCGATCCCGCCAGCCTCTAATCATTCCGATACCGCTACCCGCCACTACGGCACCCGTGCCCCTTGCTGCTGCTGCTGGTGCCTGCACCCCTCAACGCGGACTGTTCCTGTTGCATACTGGCTTAGCTTGAGTCATCTAGGGCCTTACAGCTATGCACAGCCCAGGGCAAATACCATGCAACGGTTTTCGATGGGCCGGGGCTGGCTGGTAGCGGGTAGCGGGTAGGTGCAGCCGCACGGGGCGGGCTCCATGGGGATCGATAGCCGCAAGAGAGTAGCCAAGGGACGAGAGTGAATAAAGTAACTTGGGAAACCTAACTTTAACTTTGATCGCCCCTTTGACTTAGCGGGGCTAACTTTATGGTACTTTACTTTACTTTACGGGCGATCAGACAAAGTAACTTGCCATCAGATGGCATCACTTACCGCCAAGTTCATCTGTTCGAAAGCGTTCAATTTGTTGGGATCTATTCTACCATAGAGTCCCGCATAGAACTCGGGTAGAATTGATACGAGAGAAAAGTGACAGAATGATGGTAGACTTTAGGGCTGTGCGACGGCGTGCCCGTCATGCCGGTTCGACGGGTTCCGGCGACGGGTGGCCGACCCGTTCTGTCAAGGCCTCAGAGAAACTTTCAACGGGACAGTAATGGGACAGATCTCTGCGCCGACGGCCGTCGGAATCACGGCCATTGACCGTCATTCGACGGGCAATGGTTCGGAAGATGTTGAATATCTGAATCTTCACATATTCCAACCATTTTGGTGTGTAAATGGTCTCTCCACCCCATCTGAACATTTGAACATTGGATGATAGGCATAATAATGTTCGCTCTTTTGATAATTGCCTCGGCATTTTCCAGAAGTTAGTGTTGATTGCAAGATCGTTGCTTACCTTTTTGGGGCGCCTTCAGAATCCAGTTACGAATGCTTATGTAATAAGTAGTCGTCCATTTAAGAAATCGGGATGAGGATTTTGCGACCTCTTGAAAAGTCAGTCACCATCTATCGCTCTAACCTTTTGATCGGAATCATCGGAAGTTTTGAAGTCTTTTTAACTTCTCATTAGATTCAAAATCTAATGAAATTGTGACTAAGCATCTGCTTTGGTCATTGTTTTCCCCTGGTGTGGGTTCGATCCTCCCTATCATCACCATTTTGAACCTGGATATCACTTCTAGCCATTTCCTCATTCAAATCCCATGAGCAAAATTTTGAAATAAATAAAGAAAGCCCACTGTACATTATGACACATTGGACTGTATTTTTGCATGGATCTCAGGTTCAACTTGTTCTTGTATTGTGTGGTTATGTGGTGAAAGGTGGCTGTCCAGGTAACCTTCACAAATTCCCACGGTAGTTCCCATGGTATCGCACTTAGTAACTGCAAAATTGATTTCCCTTGCTCCCACTACACTATTTTATTTAAATGCACTTCTGTCTTGAGATGCTTTTCTGGATGTAAAACAGCTTGGGTATCTTTCAGCGCTCTGGATTTTAATTTATTTGTGTCAGTGATCTCATGAAAATTCTAGTGATCGGCACGGGTGGGATCACCTGTGATGGGTCACAGGTGCGGGTACGGGTACGGATGCCAGTTGGTTTACCCGCACCAACCGACACGACCCACGCCAAAGCCGTAGACATTTTTGGGCCAGATTTTACTGTATTATCAGGAAATGCCTACTGGGCCGAACTAGGTAGTGGGCCACTTGCATATTAGAAGGTGTTGTGCTGTAGAGTCCGAAGATTTGGTGATTATGGGATGGAATATAACTTATGAAGACACTATGTCAAATTTGGAGGCCAAGTGACCCAGCAATCAAATACTGTGGGAGGTTTTTCATCGAGACGCCGGTGTGTGGGCGCCATTTCTTATCCCTGAACTGCCTTCCGGCTTGTCTTTTGCTTATTTCTCTGCCAATTCTTTGCCGATTCCCGAGACTGGGGGCTCATTTTCATCCCCTGGTTCGAGCGAATCACGTAAAATTATACAACACGCCAAAATGTCTTTCCTTCATATGTTGGACTCATCAAGAACATATCCCGAGCCGCACAATAGGGCCACCTCCATAGCAATCCACCGGCCTTTGCTATAGACCTGGAACTTAGCAGTTGTATTTGAGACAGATTCTTGAATATCCTCCCGCATTGGTTTGACCTTTCATTCTGCGATTTGACGTTCACAGGCAGCCATTACCCCAAACCATTCAAATACATTGGCACATATAGATGGATTTTTTCCGAGGGATTATAGGTATGTTGGGGGCATCCTTTGTGATTAGGTGTGTTCTAACACTTCCTATTGAGCCATTTGGACTTTAATTTGGGGCATAATTGCGCTCTGTGCTCTATGATATCAGCCATTCAGTCCAAACTGCAATCTCACCCATTCTAATACCATGAAAGACAGATAGTTATGGTCCCCATACACTAGTTTGAGCTTACAGGATGATTTAGGTTGATCCATCAAACAATTCAGGGGGCACTGGGGTGGACAGTATGAATGCGCACAAACAATTGGGCTGGGTGGCCCACTAGGCCGTTTTTTGCCATTTTTAGGTTACTGCAAAGAAACATCTCGGTAGGTCATGAAACCGTCACGTAAATTCGCTTGAAATATCTCGGCTCACTCATAGGATGCATAACCTGGATTTAAAGCTCATATACAGGTATCCACCTCACTTTATGTGTAGAATCAAGGTCAAAGAAAGCTAAGGTGGCGTAGTACCTAGTCTCAGATAATATAACTTGAACATTACCAGAGTTTGAGGACAAGGGGATGGTGAAAGAGAAGATTGTTGTCGAGCTTTAATTCAATGGAGCGGCATTTCGCAGTGATACTACTTACCTCACTCTGGTCTGCTCGTTGAATAGAATGTGTGATATCACTGTGCAGGTTTGGCGGGTTGTGGGTACCCGTAAGCGCAGACCAATTGACAGGTACCCGTACCCGAGGCCTGAGCTACCAAAGAAATGAGCGCTGTAAAGCGAGGCCGCGGGGCTAGTGTTACCGGGGAGCGGTTCAGAACCGCTCCGAACCGCACCTGAATTCAGGTTGGAAGGGCTCTAAAAATTCGGTTAACCGAACCCCAGGTGCGGTTCAAGGTTCGAGGATTTTGGATTTTGGGAAACCTGTTCGAACCTCACCTTTTTACTGCCTGATTCCGACTGAAATGATAACAAAGAGTAGTTAACTTCCGCCTTCTCTGCAGGCACTGTTACACCACTGTACAGCACACAAGGTTCCTGCTGTCAACAAATAAATATGTGCAGCACACTGCCGTCAAGAAATCTATGGTTGCTCCACCTATGCACAGTGTGCAGGGTCCCCGCTGTCAACAAATAAATATGTGCAGCCTGCCGTCATCAGGAAATCTATGGTTGTTCCACCTACGCACAGTGCATAAGGTCCCCGCCGTCAACAAATAAATATGTGTGACTCGCTGCCGGAAAAAAAATTGTGATTGCTCTGTCTGAGGCAAGATAATTAAGGTCACAGTAAATCTACTCTCGCCCATCCGCTTCAATGTCTGTTAGCAACCAGTGTGTGGTGGGCCCAGAAGTGCCGAACCGAACCCATCCTGAGGTTCGAGGTTCAGAAATTTTTGGTCTGAACTGAACCTAACTGGACCCCGGCAATACTATCAGCAGGGCAAAGGAATGCACATGAGAGTGCATGAAATCTAAGCAACCACATAAGCATGAGTTTCTGCTGGGCAATGCCACGGCCCTCTACCCCAAGTCTTCCACTTGATTCAATCCTTGTTCAAACAGTTTTGATATATTGCAAACACGCAGAAGAGTGCAAAGGGTCCCATATAACTTGTTTTCTTGCTTTTTGAGGCAAGAAAACACATCCATTTGATGCGTAATATCAACTTACTGATGAGCTTGAACTCAACTTCAATGTGCAGGTGAATTTAGAGTATGTCTCCATTTGTTTATTGTCTTGTAATCTGGGTTACGCGACCGTCTGGTATCCGACCCATTCGCTTGGCCGTGATGGCTGTCTTGTCGTCCACCCCATTCTGTGGAGCCTTTGGTTTACCTCGGGACGAGACGGTATGGGACATATTTGGCCATTGTACTAACCTATTGGTACCTTTAGATAAAGTTAATCAAAATTACTTTGAGTGACTTCAACTTACTTCAAACAACTTAAAGTAACTTCAAGTTACTTGGAAGTAACTTGCCCCGCCAAGTTAGATCAATGCGATCAGACAAAGTAACTTATGCCATCAGATGGCATCAAATCCCACCAAGTTCGTCAAATTATAGTCGCAAGAGCATGAATTGACACTTTTTATGATGCCTAGACTTGTTAAACTACTCTAGCATGCTGATACTTCTTCTAACTTGAAGTTACTTGAAGTTACTTGAAGTTACTTAAAGTTACTTAAAGTTACTTACAAGTTACTTTGGCATACTTTACTTTACTTGTCTGCCACAAGTAAAGTAAAGTTAGTTTTGTAAGGCTAAGTTAATTTGTCCAAGTAACTTTGTTAACCATCGCTGAGGGACATATCAGCTCACCTTTCCGGCCCCCACCAGTACCCCATGTGCTCCGCCCAAATTGCGCCCACTGTTGTCTGTTGGCTTGCTGTTGGCCCCCCTGGCCGTTTCGAATGATGCCGCTCCACCGCCACCCTCAAAGGGTCGAATTATTTGCACCTGTCACAATATTCATCGCATCCCGTCCCATTAATCCTCGTCAACAGCCACCATAAAACTTCATTGAAAGCATCTCGGTGTTACATCCGTGAATTTAATCATGTGTCTCCATCCCTGGCGCTCGCAATCGCTTGCAGCATGTACTTCTATCTTGCTTCATGCCATAGCCGCTTACTGCCCGCAGCTCTTGCATCGACGGTATGTGCACATCGGGCTGTAAATAGCATTTTCTCGTGAATGTATGTGCTGAGAATGATATCCGTTTTCCATTTCAGTCGTGTGAGCTTCTAATGTGAGCAGCAGAAGGGCTTGCGGCATCATATCAGTCAAGTGCGCACTGGTTTTAATCCATTCGAGTCGTGAACTGACTTGAAGTGCGACATGGAACACCTGTCTCCTTTGCTCATGGTTGAATGTATTTGTATTATGGGTGCATCTGAAGTAGTGCACTTCTCAGGAAAATTGTGCTCGGAGAGGTCGAGACGTCAAAAAAGATCGGTTCGCAATATCAATAGAAATGATCAGTTCGCGACTGGAGTGCGACGGAAATTGACTTGTGTACTTTATACCCTGTGTTAGAATCCATCTAAACTCGTAACATCTGTACAGTGCAAAAACTACATCTGAATAGTCCTGAAGGTCAATTTTACCCACTTCGTGTGCTCAGAGAGGTGCAAAAGTGCATGACAATCAAGCGGCAAGTATCCAAAGTTCCGAATGGACTCAACTGATGATAACAGTTTATGATCGAAATTCTCGCGAACTTTAATTCTACCTCTTGTCATACTCTCTCTAAATTCCTCAAAAATATTACAGTGTGGGGAGACGACCTTAAATTTAATAAAGCTACCCAAAAAGATCGCCTGCAGAACGTAGGACTATAAATTTTAATTTTAAAATTTCAGACTCAAAAAAACCAAATGTGCATGAAATGTGCTGTAAATACAGCTCACAAATTTTGAGGCCAGGCGGAGCATCGAAAGTGGGTAAACGGAGCGAAGAAAATCAGTTCGCGATCAAAATTTCATTCCACTCATTTAATTCTTCTAGCCATGTATATTTTTTGAATCAGTTAGACTCCTAGATATCCGGTGAGACATTAGAGCCCAAATGCGGGCCAGGGTGGTGGCCAGCGACACGTTTTTCTATGTTAGAGCCACATTAGGCGCCCATTAAGCGCCGATCACAAATTTCGATAGTTTGGTGCTATAATCAGGTCGATTTTCCTAACAAACGTGGGGTGTGCAGGCAGCGCGGGTAAGCGGAGCCAGGTGTGCAGCAGGTAGGCAGGCAACATGTAAAAATGACGGCCAGTGCAAGCTAGGAGAAGTGGGATGGGGAACAGTGGTGTCGAGGCTGCGACAGCAGACAAGCGAGAAGTGAAGTGGATGGGAGGGTGTCCGCGAGCTGCCGTAGCCAGCAGGAAGCCGGCAGCGTGGGGGCTAAAAAGCGAAAAGTGAAGTGGATGGGAGGGTGTCCGCGAGCTGCCGTAGCCAGCGGGAAGCCGGCAGCGTGGGGGCTAAAAAGCGGTGTGATGAGCCGTGGGTGGCGCGCAGGGAGTGTGGGCTACCATTGCGCTGCGGCCAACCACGGTGAGCGATTAGGACGGACGGGAGCGGTGCCGTGATCTGATTACTGTAGCGTTTCGACCAAAGGTTCACTATTTTTAGGATTTTCACTCACCGAGATGACCGAAAATTTTTCTTTTGAATTATAGCGATTTTTAAACACATCAAAAAAATCTGGGTGTCACCGTCACCTGAACCTTTGGTCGAAACGCTACAGTAAAAGGGCCGGTTTACTCTTGATTTAAATCGTGTCCGCTATATATTTTACAGGCCGTCCCGTAGATAGATGCTCTATGTACCTAAATTCTTTCGCTAATTTTAAAGCATATCTTGCCGTCGTCGTTGCCGACGATGGCGAAGAGGTTTGATCGCAATTGATGGCAACGAGCAAAAAATTTGATCGTTGGTCCAAATGCAGATAATCGTACTCATCATGCACAGCAACAGTCGCATAAAGCAGCGGCAGAGATAGGCGCCTGGCCTTTCGGAAAGGTCCGGGGCCGAGTCAAATCCAAATAGCCGAAAATAAGTTTGTATTAACGAAAAAGATACAGACAAACACAATCGGCTATAAGGCTTTGTCTTTCTTCCAGATGGGAATACATACCAGCCGAGACGGGGGGGGTCCAACCCCTGGTATCGCTTCATATCCAAAAGGGGACCGAAAATAGACTAAAGCCAACGACTGTAGCCATGCATGGCTAGTGTCGTGGCTTTAGTGTCCATTTTCCATGGCTACAGCCAGGCCCGGAGACTCAGGCTAAGTGACACGGGTGATTGGAATTGTCCTTCCATTCGGAGTTTTTCCAACAGATATAAAATGAGCTCAGAACAAAGGAAAATGAAAATGATCGAGCTCCGGGCTCCGCCCTTTTGTTTGTCCATAGTTGTACCAGCCTGCCTACGGTAACGTGCCCGCCACATTGTTGCAACTTGTAGTCTGGCTGGTAACAATTGTTGGTGCAACTCGGGAGGAATCGGACGTAGCCGGAGAGGCTGCGGGCGCGCATTGGGATAGACCGAGATGCAGAGTAAGTACGTGCGCGATCATACATCTCATGAAAACTGTAACGAAATGCTCCCCAGATATACACGTGGTAGCGCCGCGGTACCTCGAAACAATGAAAGTGGGAACACCTTTTCAGCACTGCCCGGTATTGATCTCGCCAAGGGCCGAACCTCATCTGTCCGATCAACATGCCTGTGTCTGCAGGCCGTTGCGGTGCTTAGTGGCCCCGGTACTAATCAGTACAGTCCGATATTGCGCCTGTGGGTGTGGTTTACATACGCTGGTCTTGCAAGACGGGCCACCCGAGATATTTTGGGCTTATTATTTGAAGGCACTGGCTGATCGACATGGCAAGGAAAGGTGAAAGCATGAATTCACGATAAGACCAAGGGAAGTCCCAGCGAGGGTACTGGACGATAGGTACCGATGGCACAAAGAAAGGGCAGCCGAAACGTTGAGGAAAGAGCCAATGGAGCGCACCGGGCCATTATAAGAAGAAGCTGACAGGATGATGTTGAACATCTGGTCAAACCATCAGCATCCAGTCAGATAAATCCAAAAACTGGAAGAGCGAATTTGCGATTTAGCACACAGTGTCGCGGCGCAATATCAACGTGCGTAGTGCTGCTGCGGCGTTGCTGGTGACGATTGCTCGGATACGAGGTGTTCAGACACCACTTTATCCACAAACTGACAACGCCGTTCCTCCAGCCCGGCTTCGCACCGCAATGGAAAAGTGCGTGTATGCAGTCGTACTCCAAGATTCAGCTCGGATTCTCAAGGCGGCGCAATCTGCACAGATGGAAATAAGTTCAACTCTCCCGTTTGCATACTTAGCAATACAGATCGCCATCCATCTGGCGCGCCATTCACTTGGACATGGAGATGTTTCCGGCACGCGTCTCCCGGGTTGTATTGCGCAACGCACGTTCTTGCGCCTCGAGTTTTCAGGCTTCTGAAGAATTTCGTCATGCTTCCACGGTACTAGTAGCACCCGGATGACTGCTGCGGCGATTGGTCTGCTACTACGTCCACATATATTTCAATCTGGACGCTGTCATTTTACGTTCACAGCGGGGAGATACTCCGGATTGGGATTGAACCGGAGTTGACCGCTTGGTGGAGTTAGAAATGAGCCTCAAGTTCTGAATTGTAGAGGAGCGCAAAGCCGCTTAACCTCGTTATTGGGAGTACTAAACTCATGGGTTATCGCGGCCTCTGCTAGAACAACCATCTTCCGCACTGGAGTACTACGTGGTCCCGCTTCTACCTCTTTATAAAATTACGCCTGTCTGTCCGAAGCCTTTTTGAACTCCGCTCAACTTCTTTATGTTCGCCGTTATTCTGGGTCCGCACCGTTGATCGCTTCAACAAACGGCTTTCCAAGTCCGTCGTGCCGTTTTCTGGCATGGTGTCAGCATTGACATTACTCATTTCGACCCCGGAGTATTATTAGGAATCACCGTTATTGATCCCGGAAGACTCGTAGTACCGGGGGATGGCGCCGTTCCTGCGACTTTCTACCAGAGCCACCGGATTGAGCATCACCTCCGGCCATAAATACATAGCCTCAACTCGAAGCCCCCAGGTCATCAGTCTTGTCTACTCCCAAACTCATTTTTGTACCCATGCCGCTCCCCGACACTGGTAGATACACCATCACCAACGCCAAGTTCCACAACCTCGCTGTTCTCCCGGACGCGAACGACGAGTCCGACATCGTCGCCGGAACGGACGCAAATGCCGCCAGCGAGAAGGTATGTATCCCGCTTGTGATTCGACGTGGTCCCAACAATGATTCACTTGAGATTCAGTGGAATGTCACACTGCTCAACAACAAGAAGTACACGATCAAGAACCACGGCTTCAGCAACTTCGCGGCGTGTGAGGCGCGCGCGGACTCTGGCGCCAATGTCAGCGGACGCAGCCGTCAACAGCAGTGGATCATCAAGGAAACCCGTGTCAAAGGCCAGTTCACGTGAGTCATGACGTCGCTGAGAGTTCTTTGTTATCCTGACTGATCCCGACCGGTCTTAGAATTTCGCCCACCGATGCGGATTTGTTTTGGGGTCTGGCGGACGGAGAGGACAGCACCCCCGTAGGGTTGCCATCTTGCTTCTCTTCCGCATTTTCTCATTACAGACATAGATCACTCTCGCAGCAGTGCCGACCGACGTGAAGAATCAGTGGCTCTTTGCGAAAGCGGGTGCATGAGGTGCAAGATGTTCCAGTCCCGTAGTTTGCTTTCCCTCGTCGTCCAGTCTTTCGCGATTGTACAGTAGCGTTTCGAACTCGTTGTCTCAGTATACCTTTGTCGAAAGAGTGCCTCAAGCGGTTCGTTAGAAATCGGTACCTTCGTCGGTGGTCAACACGTGGCACTGGAGTTGGAGACAGTCCTCGAGCCCGTTACGAAGGGTCCATTGAATGTGAGCTGACGCAGCTACCAGGGAGCAGTTCTAGTTCCGGATGTCGGGTGCCCGAGCGACCTTCGTGTGCGCATAAATATCCGCGAGCCCGCGGAAAAAAGCAAAATAAAGCACAAATTCGCCGGAGGGAAAAGAAGACGGAACCTTGACCGACCTCGGTTGATTGTAGACCACGAGTGGAATGGGGGACAGACCACACCATTTCAGAGAAGTACACCCCGCAATAGCCGTATGAAGTTTGATTAAGTCAAGATTTGTATGTGAAGTGAGGGACGAGTACATCTTAGAATACAGGACTTTTCCCTTCAATTCGACAGTCACGGGTCACGGACACCTCTGTCGATGTCGAATTTTGGTTGGTCACGCATCACGGAGGCTTCTGTCGAACCTCTGGAGCGTGACACCGGGTCCAATATTGCCTGGGACCTGCAAAAAGACAATTTTCGCTCCGGATGTCGAAATTTTTGGGGGTGTCACACAAAATTTCGGCCGTTGTCGAAATGTCGAATTAGTGAAAATAGTTACGCGTCACCCCCCCCTGTCGATTTGAATGGAAAAGTCCAGTAGCTTTTATGACCAATTGTGAGCGGTTGCTAAGGAATCTGTTTCTTGGCGGACGCGCTCACCTTCCAGCCCGCCGCCGCAATACCTCATCAGTGCTCGGTGCCCGGGACCTTCTTTTTTTGCCTATCCACCCACCCACTCCACATTTGATCGAAGGTGGTCATCTGATGACGTACTACGTAAAGCCAAAAAAAAACGAACCTCTTGAGCAGAGCTCGTTCCGTGATGAGTACTAAAAATCTCGGAGCACATATCTAAAGTACTCAGATTATTCAATGCATGAGAAGTTACCCTGGATCGTACTCGAACTCCGAATCTCTTCAATAATGCGTGTCTTAAAATACAATGCCCTCTGTAGATTGATTATAGCCCCCTCGCTTGCTTCTAGAGCTGTTAACTAACCTGAGTTGAACTAGCACTGTGAAGGTCAGTGTTCGCCCTAAGGCCTAAGGCGTAAGAGGCCTTAACCCTAAGCTTTAAGGATTTCCCAAAAGTTCTTCACTTTAATTAACACCTCAACCGGTACCGGCCCGAGACAAGGTTGCTTACGACGTCATCCTGACTCAAACAGGTACCTTGCGTCGCCACACTGCAGTGTTATGTTGCTTGCAGCGAAGACGGAAATTATCTCGCGGCAAACTCGTAGTTTGGTCATTTTCCCTGTGGTTATACTTAGGCATTGTACATATCCTTTTAGTCATACTCAGGCACTGGTTGAGTAGTATATATTGTTCCAGCCCGGACATGTCTTCCCGTCATGTCAAATCCACTGTAGAAATTCTTCCACATATCCAAAGAATTGCAGAACACAAGTCACCATGGCGCTTTCTGCAAGGGATGTGTTGAACATCACTTGAGACATCAAGGAAGCCCGTCTTGATGTTGGGACTGGGGATGCTGCCACAGAATTCATTAACCAAAAAGTGGACTTCGACAACGGTGCGAAAAATATCTTTCTCTTATCATTGGACACTTACACTATATACGCTGCAGCGTGCACGGCCGCAGGTTCTGTATGCAGAGACAAGATAGTCTTCATCACCCACATCCTCGGGCCGATGGTTAACTAAGTTACTTGGACAAACTAACTTAGCCTGCCACAAGTAACTTAAAGTTAACTTAAAGTAACTTGTGGCAGAGTAAGTTAATTTTGCACGTAAAAGTACAAGTTAATGATGGCATCAGATGGCATAAGTAACTTTTGCACAACTAACTTATCATTAACTTGGAGGGATTAGAGGGCCAGAGGGCACAGTTTAGGTATGTAAATATGCTCAAAACATATTCTAGAGGATGCCTGGATATTAATACAATGCTGGCACACTGTTCTTCAGCCTTGCACCTCCAGAAACCACCTGAAACCCCTTATTTCTTGAACTTGAACCAAACTTAAGCACTACAGACTCATGAAATACATCCCGAAGTTTTCTTTGAAGTAAAAAACTCGAAGTTCAATGCTTTCTGACTCTTGCCATAGCCGCAGAAGTCAGTCTGGGCCAATTGCATCGAAAAGTGGTGAGCAAGAGGCCATAAAAATATTATCTCCCCAATGTACTGCAGAATTAATGTCCCTGACCTTTGTCAGAAACCATAGAATGATACCAAGTCTCGAAGCATGTCTCCTTGAACCTTTACAGGCTAAGAATGTGTCTCCTTGCGTGAATTGATGGAATAAGTGAAGTTTGGCGGTAACTGATGCCAACTGATGGCATAAGTTACTTTGCTGATCTAACTTGGCGGGCGAAGTTAACTTGAAGTAACTTTAAGTAACTTCAAGTTGCAGTAAGTAGAAGTGTAAGTAGACATAAATAAGTAAGCTGAACTCAGTGTAGGCCTTGTTTGCCTTCAGATGTATCTGAATAATTCGGCATTCTGCAGCTCATGCTTCACTGCTAAGACTAAGACCAGTGAATGTGCTGCTAGATGTCCTTGTGCAGTTTCTAATATTGAAGAACTGTAATTTCCTGTTTCTCATTGATACCTCCGCCACCAACTCGATGTATATGGTTGATAGGGATGCACACCGTCCCGCATACGGCAACGGCCATCATTTTGAAAGGTCAGGATGGTTGTGGCCCGTCAATAAAATGACTGTCAAATTGATTTCCTCGAGAGTTGGATGTTACAGAACGTCAAAAAAAAAGGGGCACATACGTAAAAATATGGTTGTGCTTTGATGCACTGTCGAGTACGAACTTTTGCAACTATCTCATAGGTGTGTGCAGCCTTGAGGTTGCTTAGAGAATTTTTAATTCAAGTGACATGTTTTGACAGGTCTATAGTCAGTTCAGAACCTGAATCTCGATGCTGTAAATAGCTCACATGAATTTGAACACTCCATGGAGTTGCATCCTCACTTAAATCTCAACAGTTTAGCCTGTGGAAAATAGAGTGAGCCTGGAATTCAGTGTGTAGAGAAATCCAACTCGAAAAGGTGAATTATAGGAAGTCAAAGACACCCGAAAGACGCACTCCCACGCAAAAATTCTACGGCCGTCAACTTGTGGACATGGATGATTGCGAGCGGTTAGCAGGCCAGCCGTAACCGTCCTGTAAAAATGCCATTCAAAACCTTTTGACGGGCCAGAGCTGTTGCCATCTACAGGCGGCTGTCACACCCATAAATACGGCAATGGTGTGCATCCCTAATGGCGGAACTTCAAATAAACAAAGATGAAGGGCTCATATACCCTCTGGGAGAGTGAGCATGATGATTACCTATGTTCGGAGTACTTTTGAGGTGTTTTAAAACATCTACTGGGGTCCTTAGTTCGTCTTATGAGAACCGTACAAGTTAGCTGTCATACACGTTAGTTTCGCCAAGCGTGGGAAAAGTACTGTAAAGTACCGTAAAGTTAGCCCCACCAAGTCAAAGGGGCGATCAAAGTTAAAGTTAGCTATCATAAGTTACTTTATTCACTCTTCCTCGGGCCGATCCGCAGCGGATGTGGCGGCTGCGCCCATGCTTCTGCTGCTGTTAAAGCAGAGGCAAAGCTGCAACGCGAAACTATTCAACGCAAATCGGGTAAATCCCGGCCTGATGCGCCCAATGCGGACGCGCATTCAACAAAACACGCCAGATCTGCATCAGAGGTCGAATCCAATGATGCTACCATTCCCAAGAAACTTAAGCAGACCATGCTGAAAACATATACGGGCCCAAATATGCCTTTTTGTTCTTCGGAAACAGATGCAATCCAGGCCCAGGCGCTACGCGCCATCGTGTCCACCAATTCCGCGTTCCAACTCTTTGAAGATCCAGAAATGCCCACGCTATTCGGCATGATGCGAAGCGCCGCGCCCGCAATTATGCCCTGGGGCAAAGTGGTTGGTAACCGTTTACTCAATGAGGCGGCAAACACGGTAGAGGAGCGGCTGTCCGCCATTCTCACCGGTCAAAACCTCGATTCGGTGTACGTTTTCATCTCCGTTTCTCAAAGAACATGAAACTAATAAGATTTTAGCGCTGACGGCTGGAAGTCGCTTATCAAGGACTCTATAACGGAGTTTGCGCTAATTTCGATTACAAGGTACGCATTCCGACGGAAAAAGTCATAACGTGCTAAACTCATTCAAATAGTCCTATACCATTGAGTTTGTCGATGTTACTTCCCTGTTGTGCTCATCCTGTCCACTATCGGTGAGCCGCCCCTGGATTTGACACTGTGGATTACATTTCTATCTTCAGTTATGGGAATTTCGGGGCTGATGGGCTTTGCGGATCTACGAATCGCGTACGGCTTGACTATCGCAACGAATCCAGTTCTTATCACTCTCATTAGTAAGCTGGTTTTCTCAATTGGCAACTTCATTTACTGAACAGTTTGACCCAGCCGGTCGAATAATGTGGACCCGGCGTGCAGCGTCATTTGCCGATCTGGATAAAACTCTCCGTGAACACTACACCAGGGCCATGGGGATGGTGTATGCCTTTCGGTAACAGATGTCTCAAATTGACTTTCCCATTTTCACAGACTCAAGTCTGGTGCCATCTATTGCATCGGGGTGATCGCTGTGATTGCCACTATCAATGACCGTACGGCGTACAACATTGAGTGGGGAGCCTTAGGACAGTTGATGGTCGGTCCAGATCTTTCTCTTTTCCACAGTTAAGCCTCATGTCGTGCACCTTCCAGAACATCATACCAATGTTCTCCCCGGCATATGTTGGCCTGAAGAATACAGGTGACCGCAGCCCTACGCATAGCACCTGCCAAACTTCATCAAACCAGGACAGCAACAGCAGGGTTTCAGTTTAAACCACATCGTTTCCAACAAGACCCCTGGGTTTAAACCAGTTTAAACCATGATGGTTTGAACCATGGCTATTTCTCCTATAGAACTTACCTCTAACTGTGAGTTTGAGCTGTGGTTTAAACCATGGTTTGAACCGTCATGCTTTGAACTCAAGATGTTCAAAATGTAATTTTCTTTTCCATGAAAACAAAAATAGTTCAAACCGGTTTACAGCTAATTGCAGTACTGAAGGCGCAGATCAGAAATGTGCTGTTTTGGGACATTTTCAAAGAATTACTGGTATCTAAGTGAATTCTACACCGATTCACCTGAAACCTAGATAGAAATACTCAGCTAATTCATGCGCAATTAGTGATAGAAAGAAAGTTGCAAAAATATTCTATAGTTGGTGAGCTGGGTTTGGGGGGTCATTTTGGGGGTCAATTCAATCTGCCGGTATCTAGGCATGTTCAAATGCCCTAGATTTTTGTGTGAGATGACTTCTATGGGTTTTGTGAGGTGTGATAGAGTCTGAATTTTCAATATCTCAGTTTATCATGCTTGTAATGGCATCGAGCCAAAGGTAATATACTGCACTCAGTAAACAATGGGATATTTGAGCCCAACTGCAGAACTCCTTCAAAATCTGACTCTATCACATCTTTTAAAATGTATGAAAACATTTTCTGACAAGATTCTACATCATTCGGATGTGTCTAGATGCCGGTAAACTGTATTTATCTACAAAACAGTCCCTTGAAGCAAGGTCACCGAACATATAATATTTTTGAAGGTTCCTTTCTATCACTAATTGTGCACGAATTAGTTGAGTGTTTCTATCTAGGTTTCAGGTGAATCGGTGTAGAACTCACTGAGATATCGGGAATTCTTTGAAAACATCCCAAAACAGCACATTTCTGATCTGCGCCTTCGGTACTGCAATTAGCTGTAAACCGTGGTTTGAACCATCATGCTTTGAACTCAAGATGTTCAAAATGTATTTTTTTCGTTGACACATGAAAACAAAAATAGTTCACACTGGTTTAAACCGTGGTTGGAACCGGTTTACACGTTAGGCGTGTCAAGCTTTCGAGCCCCGTGGTCGTGGTCGGGAGCGAAAATGCTGTGACAGCGGTGATCGCCGAACACCGCCACTTTTTCTCTCCTCTCAACGTCGATGATCAATCGATGATGCCACGCAAACACGAACACTACTGCACGAGAACCCTCGACAGATTAGGCCAACCCATCGGTCCGTTGCGAGGTGGTGTTGGCGAGCACCCATTTAGTTGATTCTCGGTCCCGGCGCCTACTCAAATTGACTCCACTGTACCGTCGTTCGTCGGTCTCAAGTTTTATGTGCCTAATGTGGTGCTGCCGCTATGCTGAGCAGGTGCGCGTTTTGTGCGTCTTGATGTAAGGATTGTACGACAGCGTGTATCTGTGTTTGTCGCAACCAAAGACGTCGCGAATCCCCGCCCTGGTCCATATCCGCGCGTCGCAATGCATTCCGGTCACTGTGGAATTTCGCTCCAGCTTGATGTTCTTTTCGTTTCAATCTTCGATGCTCGCGAAGAACGCTAACAATCGATACTATTTCCAGGCGAGAATTCCATCTCAACAACAGGCGCAAAATACATCTCAAAGGGCCTCGTTGACATGGCTGCTGCTCATGGGGGAACAGGAAATCTCGCTTGACGTCTGGTAGTGAGTGATTCAACACTTATTCAATTGGCTCCCAAATTCTTTTCCGGGGGTGGTGCGCTGTTGTGGTCGCGGCTGCGAGCCGTGATATTGGGGCTTCTTTTGTTAGGGAGCGTCCGATTGCTTGAGCCAGAGGGAACCTACGCAAGGCCGTAGAGGCTAGGGAGCATGCGCCATTGTGCCAATTGGTAGATGCATGTCCATGGCAAAACCGCCCTGTATTTCCTCCATATTTCGAATACCTCGGGGGCTATGGCGAGCCTGCGTCGACGACAATTGCTTCCTTCCCTCTGTTCTTCTTCTTTGACGCGTCCCACTCCCTTCTGTCTACCTTCCTTCTTCACGAGCACTAACGTGAATTTTTCTTTACGTCCCAGGCTGACGCACATGACATGGCGGGAAACTTGAAATGCATCGTAGCGCTGTGGGGGTGGTCCCGCGCTTCAGTACTGCGCGTCCTTGTGTTCCCGGTCGCCCTATTTTTGCTTGTCGGAGCCTTGTGCTTCGAAGAGGAACCAAGTCCGCCATTATGTCCGATGGGATGCATCTGTGGCGTCCATTCTACACATCCCGTCCGTCTCTCGGAAATCCGGGCGACTATGGGGCATCTACACCAAGGGCCGTCGAGCAAAATTATTACAAAATGACTTGCTTCCTTCCACACCTGCTCCCGCCCATTTTGTTCTTCTCCCTCAAGTCTTGGACCTTTCCCCGTTCCTTTCACCCTTCGTCACTGCTCCACAAACGCTAACGTCTCCCTTTTTGCCATCCAGGCCGACATGCACGTTAAGCCGAGAATCGTGAATCGTAACTTACTGCTGTTTTTACCGCTCTGAGCGCGCCGCTGGTGAATGCTGCGCTGCTCAGGACTCTGTGTGGTCGCCCTTTCTTCGCTCGCTCAATATGAGTGGCTATGCTGCAAGTGAATTCCTTTTTCAGAGAATTTCTCGGTGGAATTGCGAGCGAGGCGGTGGCTCGCTGCGTGGCAGCGTGTTGTTCTAGAAGCGAATTTTGTTTCAGCTTTTTCATTTTCTCTTCAGGGAGACTTGCTGGACGAGGAGAGGAGCGTGATTGCGTAGTGGTGTGCCGGCTGATGGAGACCAGAGCTGAGGGTGGCATCTGCAGACTAAGATAGTGCTTGTGGAATCTTGATGCTCACAGATATACCCTGCAATAGCGCTGGATAGCGCAGAACAGCTTTCTATCAATTTTTTTTTTTCCGAGTACTGCCTTGGCTAAGCTCGAGAATCACTTGCTGTGAGTGACTATCTTCTTCCTCCTTCCGGTTCTGAGCTTTGGTTTTTATCCCCAGTGCCAGTGACAGCACACCCGCATGCCCACCCCTCGTTCACGCTGCGGATACGCCCATCTTCGTGACCGTCCACGCTGTGCGTGCTTGGGCGGGCGGGAATCTCTCGCGTTAGCCCACGCTTTGCCAGTTCAGTCCTTCTTAAAATCTATAGCTTTTCGTGGCCGCTCACCGTTTATTTTCCCTTTCACCCTGCCTCCTGATCTTCTCAAGACTGCAACGGACCCTGCCCTCCTCCCCACTGGCTCAGTAGCCGCCGATGGTTTGATAGTCACGAATAAGCGGCTTGCTTTACGTTTGCGACTTGAGCGCGGTGGAGCTCGTCCAGACCACCGAGCAAACGACAGCCGCTGCTGTCGTTATTGTTTTCGGTCGCCGCCTGTCGTTTCGTCATCGCGAATCGTTCACACCAGCTGGTGGGATTCCTTTGTTATGTCTTCATCTTTGCTCCTTCGCTCATCTGTCTATTCTTCGTCCCTTCGAAACTAACGGGTGTTGCCGCTCTCCAGCTTGTCCTCCGTCCGTTCCACTCAACAAATGGGTTGATACGATACCAGAACACTGCGTTCGTACATCTGAGAGACGCTGATTTGTGCTAATTATATTAGTAAAATGGGATCCTCACCAACATAACCAAGTTAGGTCAATTATTGATTTGCGGTTTTCGTCTCACATAAGCTATAGATTTTCCTCGACCAGGAGTCCGCTGCCCTATATGTTATGATTTTGCATTTCACCTTTGTGTTGTCTGATCCTTCGTCACAGATATTCCACTATTATCACGGTAACTGGAAGTTCCAATTGACCCGAGTTCTAGCGTAAATCCTCTGATTTCTTTCTGAGGTTGTAAGAAAATGGTAAGTTTTCATTTAATCTACCCATGGCGTGTTTCGCAGACCCTGATCTCTGTGTTTCTCGACTCATCAGGCTGCATGGTGCACGGCTATCTGGTCTGGATAGTTCGAGTCCGCCCTCGGAATCCATGTATGTTTTTTCCATGCTCATCTCAACTCACATCATCTAAACCGTGTCAGAGTAAAGAAGAATTTGCGTGTTATTTAACTACCATTCACGGTGCATTACTACTGCGCTGTGGTCAAGTTGTAGTATTGACTTCAACCTTGGTACGTCAGGTCAGCGAGTCTCTGAGTTTTGGCCAACTTGGCGACAGGCTAAAGAGGGAGGGATGTAAGGGGTGGGCACGGTGTGGGTGGGCAGAAGCGGGGTAATGGGTGGCGTGCAGGTGTAGCGGCAGGCGAGCAGGAAGAGCTAGTGCAGCATGATGGGTAATATGGCTGGTATTTATACAAGCTGCTTATCTATGAGCCAGAATGGAATTGGCATTGTAGCTAAGTGGACCATGTGTCTGTAGAGCTGAAGGCAACTAAAAGAGGACAATGGTGAAATAAATAATTGGATAAGAAAATCACCACATGGTTCAATTGGATTCTGAAGGTTTCAACTTTCTTTTTTTTGCAATATGTCCTTCCTCTATAATGATCATTATAGAGGAAGGACATATTGTGCCTTAGCCCTAGTCACATCCAATGACAACATTTACCCTAACATTGCCCCTAACCCAGACCCTAACCCTAACCCTAGGGTCTAAGGTTTAGATCTCTTCAGCAGCTTTCTAACGGCACCGGAATCAAGGGAAACGGCCCAGTGGTTGCTGAGATACTATTTACTGTCTACTGACTGAAAGGCCGAAAATGGAAATTTCCTTTTTAGTCAATATTAACTCTGATCGTGTTGTCCTCATCAGCCGCTTTCTAACGCATCCGGAATCAAGCCAAACGGCCCAGCGGTTGTTGAGATATAAGCATTTTGCTGATAAAAACCGCCGGCTCCCGCCGAGTATTTCGTGATTTTTTCGACGGGAAATGATGCCATCAAAAAAATATATATGTATAAAATGATCGCAAAGGTCAGATCTACGGCTCATGGAGCATGTCTGTTGTCAAGTTTAACCCGATTGGGTTAAACGACACTTAAGCGCGGGCCGCGATGCCCGGCAGTTCCGTAGTACCGTGATGGCCCTTGATTAATTCTGATAATCTTGATTAAACGACGATTGCCGCTGTTGGTAAAGTTATGTAAATACAGAGCATTTAATACTGGTCCTCTTGTCATGCTCATTGTGAGCTCAATTCTTGACCAATTCATTTGAAACTAAGTGCGTTAGAAAGCGTTTTGAAGGCGTTTTCCTGCTGTTATGGTCTTAGGACCTAACTCTACGATTTATTTTCTAACATTTGCCGGCTTCTGAAGTTCCGCGAATCCGTGATGGCACTTGATTCTGTTAATCTTGATTAATCGTGATTAACGATTAATGGCACGCAACCCTTGCCTTCCCTTTTGCCTTCCCCCCTCTCAACCCTCAGTCCCTCCCTGTCCAATGAGCAACAAAACTCAAGGCAAAACCCGAAATCCGAACTGGGGCGGTGCTCGCCAGGGGGCTGGTCGACGAAAGCACACTCTCAAAAGAACATTTACAGAGTTACAGAATTCTGACTCAGACAGCCAGCTGGCACCGGTTCCTAGTGGCTCTGGGAGCACAACTCATAGCTCATTTGAGCCTGCAACTGGCCGTTCTAATGTTATCCAACGCACTACAAAGAAACTGGCTAGCAAAGTTACAGGTTTTTTTGGTTCACGAGCTTCACAGCAACCCAGTGCCATTGGACCTGCCAGTAATGATTCTGTATTTTTTCTGAGTACCACTATTTCCTGACCAGGTTTTTTTTAAAAGTTCTGTCCCATCACACAGAGCTGGAAAACACCAATTCAATTGCACAGCTCAATAAAGATCTGGCTGCTGCAGCTGCTCTCGAGGATGAACCTCAAGATCTGAGTGAGCGTATTTTTGACGAGGGTTTAGGAGACATAGAAGCAGAGAATGATGATTCAGCAAATGCTGAGCTGGCACAAACAGAGGCAGAGGAAGCTGAAGTCAAGGCCCTTTCTGCAAACCACCAATGGCTCAAGGCAAACTTGGCTAAGATTATTAAAGAAACTGATGGCCCTGGGAAGCCTAGACCAAATTGCTATAAAAATGGAGAGCTTTGGATCCACCCCATTGACCCTGTCTTTGCACTTGAACAAGCTGGAACTAGCGGGCTAACACCTGTTGATCTTTACCTTCTACCAATCTTTGTATGGCTGCCATTCTGTTTACCTGGCCATCCAGAGGTATTCAAGTGTGAATGTGGTATGAAACTTATTCGACATGGTGTGCTTCCCATAATTTTTCAGGGACTTCATTCATTTGTTAATATGTAGGATACAATGAAAATCCAATTGCTCGGCAGGTCAGCACTCTTAATGGGCAGGATTACTTCCTCCTGACCAACCGGTTTCTCTGCCCATTACACCGTGAAAATGACCAGGGCTGTGGCCACAGCTATCAGGGCAGTGATCCATGGATCTTGGGTCAGCTGCCAGAATTTGTGCAAAAGGCATTCCCTGGTATGTTGTGTGTTTCATTGTTTGCTCTTCATTCTCACAGTCAGTAGCATGTCTCAGCCCTCATGGTGCCCTTGACAATAATGAATTAGATGTTATGAAAGCTACCTTCTCTGGACGCTTTGGTGCAGATCCATTCTCGAAAATGGTGCGAGAACTCAAAATGCTTCATCACAATCGTTTGGAGACTATGTATTACTGCGCAGCATTCCACCATGGCTTTCGTGGTCCTGAAAAGGTTCCGCAGTTTTCAATGTTCAATGATTCCCAGGGCTATGCGGGACATGCACCTTCCACTCGATATTTCAAGTCAATGTTTACTGCTTGGTTTTCAGCACACCGGATTCTCATGGATCGAGTTATGTCATCACAGTCTGCCACTATTATCAAAGCTGATCATACATACAAGGTATTATTTATTCATATTCTTCTGAGTCTGACAGCTAATATTTCACAGACCATTGATCACCAAAGTTGCCTACCAGGTGGTGAACCTATCAATGCAGCCGTGTACTCAATTGTCAATTCAGATGAAGAAGTTCGAGCCTGTGCATTCACCCTCACCCAAAGCTTCCCACCACTGCATGAGGTCTATGAGCGCATGCAAGCTGAGCTCCAGCAACATGGATACCCACCCACTCGCCTGCTTTACACAGATAATCCGAGAAGTTGATTGTTATTTCATTATATCATGCAGCTACTAATACTGTTCTACAGGCCGAACGAAACTTCCATGAGAGTGTGAATTCATCCCTTTGCAAGAATGTGCAGCATATTGTCCTTGATCCCTTCCATGATCTTCCACCCTTCAAAGCTTCTGATCTACCCACCAGTTATTTCAGTTCACAAGCACTTATAGACTCAGCATGTGATGAGATACTTGAAGCTCTAGTATCATCTCCTCTTACAGAGCCAATTGTTATCTCACTCTCTGTCAAATGTGCAGGCGATACACCTGCTATCATTCAATTGTGTTGCCCAAAGAAAATCTGTATATTCCGAGTAAGTTTTAATTTCTTTTATTCAGCTACATGACCTTGATTTTTTACTATGAGGTATTGCATATAAAATCTGAGGCTCACATTCCACCTTGTCTCTGTGCACTGCTCACAAACAAACGTATTGTGAAAATTGGCCACCAGATCCGACAGTCCATGCGAAGCTTAAGCACTGCATGGTTTATTCCCAGTCTAGCTGCCACAGACTCAAGCAGTGTCATTGATCTTGCTCACATTGCAAAGATTAAGGGAGCTGTCTCAGATGCTACAAGCTCACTCCCAACTCTTGCTGGCACTGTTCTCAAGAAATCAATTCCCGATCTTGTTGAGCTGTCAACTTTAGACTGGTCAGGCGAGACACAGGAGGACAAGGTCAAGAAGCTGGCACAGGAGGTTGACTGTGTTTCACAGATATACAAGCACTTGATGAAGATGGATTCAGTTGGTCTTCCTCTTCAACCTGCCCAGATTTGTGCAGGTCAGCCTGTAATGCTTGTTATTGGCAAAGTACCTCTTGCAGAGGGTGAACTTGTTGCTCACAATGGGTCCTGGCCATCTCCATTGGATGGTGTACAGATGAAAATCACCAGTGCCTATGCAGTTATTAAGTTGACAAAACTCCTTGTTCCTGGTCACTCTATAGCCAAGCATTCACAAACTCTTCAATGGTTACTAGACCATGGCGGACATGCTATTGTCCAAATTCGCACTCTTCGAAGCCGCGCTCTGATAGCGCCTCATCCATCAAACAATGACACATCCCTTGGCACTCCAGCACCTATGAGCCCACCCACTGAATTTCCATCCCGCTCATCACAATCATTACTGCCTCTTGATACATTGCCTAGTCAGGCAAGCTCTAATGATGATCCTGGGTCTGACAATGACTCGGAAGCATCCAACCCAGAAGACATGGTATGTCCAATATTGACCTAGTGTATACATTTCTTTTTCATGTCTATTATTTCAGGATGATGAGCTTCTTGACTCACACAATGGTGAAAATGATGCAGCTGCAACTGAGAAGATAGTTCTTGAGGCTCTTCGCCATGTACAAGATATCATTCGTCAACCTGAAGTTGAAGGAACCCTCCCCTCTCGTGTTCTTGATGATGCATATCATTTTATGGATCGTCTACTCTGCCTTCTCTCCAAAAGCACTCAGCATTTAAGGAATTCGCTCATCAATTTAGCGAGACTTTGTTTATTCAGGATAAGGATGATGAAGCCAATGTGTGACGGGTTTTAGAAACAAAAAATATCCAGTGGGAGTATGCTATCCGTGCAATGAAGGCTGCACTGAATCGCAGAATTCGCCGATATATTCCACCACCTGAAAGACTTGCAGCAGATCTTGAGATACTATTCAATGGCTTCCAGGACATTCAAGATTCTGTTGACTGAGCTAATGGTTGTGGCTGCTTCTTCTCAAAGGAGGCTCGGAAGACTGCTGATGCTCTTCTGGAGACAGTTCGCCTTGACTATATCTCTGACCCCTCTGGAATACCTCTTTACTACATCAGAAGCAAGGATCGTGATGGATTAACACTATTCCGCAAAATTGCAGGCACCAACTCAGTGGAAGGTTCAGTCCACATGCTGATTCGACGCATCTTTGGTTCACTTCATGCTTCTCCAGAACTCACAGAAGCTATTGTGGGGAATTGGATGCTCAGACGCAATCGTCAGGTAAAAATCTATCTACTTACCTGTTTGTCAATGTTACTTACCAGTCTCGCTTTGAAGATTGGACATTATAATCACACTGGGAAAAAATGGTTAAGCCATTATGACATATGGCTATTGGATGAGCTTGTTGAGAAGGCTCTGCTCCTTGGCATAGAGCCACCCATCCCAACTCCTAGACTGCTTGCTACTCGCATAGCAACATCAGAGTCCTTTGGTATTATACCTATTGGATCCAGCATTGCAAAAGAGGCTGAAATACCTCTACTCCCATCCCTCAGTCTTCATACTGTCCCACATCACAATGACTTACCATCACAGACCCTTACTCGGCTCTCAACAAAGCTGTGCAACATCTACCGCTATATTCAGCTCCGCCAACGAACTCCAGTCCCTGTCATTCCTGTGCACAATTTTGCAGAGTATAAATTCTTCAAGAGCAATGTTGATGCTTTCCACATTAATATGCCAGCAGGTAGAGCAGAGCGGTCTCCTGAGCAGGTTTGGAAAGCAACAGACTATATCAAATTTGCAGTCTTCTGGAATCAGGCCGTAATGTCACAATCACCACAAATTCTTGAAGCTCACCTCCGGCTTTACTTCAAACTTCCTGAACAGTTACTTCGTCACCACAAGAAGACACTGCAATGGAAATCATCCCGTGCAACACTTTATATGGGCCCCAATGCCGAATTGCTAAAGCCAATACAAGAAATCCTTGGTGATGCTAACCGGCTGGCCATTGTACTGCCAGCCATACCTCTTGAACCTGAACAGGTTGATTTTCTGAATGACAGTATGTTGATTTCCTCTTTCATTAATTTGGTCCTAATTTTGTTTCAGATACTGTTGGTGTCGACTTGGAATCTTTTAATCCCACGGCCATTCGCCGGCGTGTTGCTGAAGAACTTAGATCAGATGCATATGTCAACCCCTCACCCTCATCAGATTTTGATACCCAGTCTCAAAATTCTCTGTCAACAACACCATTGCCCACACTGGATGTTTCCCCTTCTATCGAGTTGATTCCTGCTCCTGAACAAACTATATTCCGATTCCAGGGGGGGTCCAACCCTTCATTAACTATTGAGCGCCCTTCCAAGAAACCACGGCTTGACAGCTCAGAAGGTTCAGGCAAGGAAAGAAGGGGGCGTTGATGTGCCTGATGCGTAACTGCTGGTTGTCCAAAGGCAACAGAATGCAAAGGGAAAGGTGGACGTAATCATTGCAGTTGTACATCAAATGCACATGAAATTGGTGATAAACGTTTCTATGGCCGATTTTATACTTCATGAACAGTACTTTTGGTTCTCAAACTGTAACAGATATTGAGTCACTGCTCTCAAACGCCCTGTTCAACCTGGGTGGCACCTCCATTCAACTGGGGGTTGTACACTATATTAATCTTGTTTTTCTCTCTATTATGAAGTACTTATGACGATCTCGTGGCGTGCTATTCGCGCGCGTCTGTATTCATTTATGTACATCATGTCATTCTGTCAGTAGCATAGATTCACGGGCTATCCCTGAATAGAATCATCTTTCCTGCCATTACCCTCTCACAACGAAAGCCACTGAGCTTACTGGGCCCTCTTAACAGCCAGTAAGCTTGGAGGCCCTGCCATGAAGGTAAGTCTTTTGCTATTAAATCTGCTGATACATTCTCGTTAGTCTATCGTCGTGCTAGCCTTCACTTTGAGAGGAAGTTCTCACAAAGTAGGGATTCACGAACCTAAGGAAGTCCTCAGGTATCGGGTCTCCCACGAAGGCTACTGCGTTTAGCACACCCTTCAGACGACTCCATTATTCTAATGGCTCGCCAGTCTCAACTCTTGGTGGTTCACCCAACTAAAACAAGTATTTGGTAGCGACTTACTCAACGTGTCCTACAGGAACTTGATGAGCACAAAGACACATCTCCCTAGTGCATGCATCTCCCACTCAATCTGGACTCATTTGCTTTGTAAGAGTGCTCTATGCTGTGTTTTAATGCTCAGGAAATTTCAAAGCATGTAAAAAAGAGGGTATGTAATCAAAAAGGTATGGAAAATGTGATTCCAGGGATGATGCGGGTTTGTAGGCCACATTCCAAGGTCTCCTCTCACAGTGTGACCTATAAAACTATACAGTGCATCTCTATAAGCCTTGAATATTCTTGGGACAAGATACTAGCCCTTCCTGACTGCACGTGTATTTTTCATGGGGTCTACAATTTTGTACATTTTTCCTGGCTGATCCACAGCTTTTGCCTTTGTTTCAAGGTTTCTTGGTGGTTTTCCCCAAATTAAATTATTCAGTGCAGTATTATATATCTGTGCAACTACTTCATCGAACTCACAGAGGTCCATAAGCACTCACAATCCCTACAGCAAGAGGATGGGTGAAATCAGCTAATTTAAAATATCGATCAGTAAACACTCAATAAAAATATATTGAAGGAATATAACACTGCAGTCACACATTGCGAATCGATTGCATCTGGCTTCGAGGCAAACGAACGAGAATTGAGGAAGATAGAGGGAAAGGAAAAAAAGCTATCAAAATGCGACCCAAAATGGAAAGCACGGCACAAATGCCGCGGAGGCCGGACTTCTCCGATGATCGGTTTCAGTCGGATCTCTATATCTTGAATTTGATTCGCTGGCCGTTTAACTCGATTCGGGTTTATTCCCGAGAGGAATAAACTTGAATCGCCGTGCCGGCGCTTCAATCAATCAACTTGATTTCTTATCTTCTTTTCTTTTTCTGCTAACTGGAGCCGGCGGACCGCGAAAAAAACCTCGGATTCAGGTGCAGGTAAGTCTAATAAAGTCCCTCTCTTTTTCCCTCTTTTTCCCTCTTTTCTCAACTTGAAAAACTTGAATTCATTGCCGTAACAACAGACATAACTTACCATAAGCCAGATCTACCTCTCAGAATTTTTTCAGCTTTTTTTTTTTTTTTTTTTTTTTTTCCCTAGCCGAAAGTGTATAGCCACCCCGCTCTTCTCGGATTGTACCGCCACCAGTCTGCATGCAGACCGAGTGCGAAGAGCTATAGGATGCATTCAAAGATTATGCGGGGGATCCTAATGCCTCGCTTAGGGTAGGCCTAAAGGCCGAGGTTGAATTTGACTTTTGACATCAATGTTGAGTCACTTGCCGAGGCACCTGTCCGTCAAATGGGATCCCCCCAGGAGACGCGATTTAATGTGAATCTACTACAGCCGCTGGTGGAGCATCGACCATCTGGACTCGTCTGTTGAATGAGATCTCTCCGCTGACAGTTGGTAGGAAGTGAGGAGCGAGACTAGCCATTGTGTAGAGGATCATTTGTTGCCGCAGCTGTGATATGACGGAATTGAAAAGCAGGTATCCGACGGTGATGGCAAGGCCGGTCTGGGAGATTGTGATAAGTCTATTTGTTCCGAGGTGTGAACAATCCCAATTGCCTTGGTCACAGAAATAATGGTCGACTGAAGTATGAAATGATTTTCCGTCGTGTGGGCGATAATTACAATCAATTGCACTCCTCCCACAACGAAAGCGAAAGCGGCGAAATCACAAGAGATGTCCGATTGTCCAAGGTTTCTGTCTCCCAATAGGGTCTGCAGGTGACGATTCGAAATCAAATAGCACCATGATCAGATTAATCTTGGGTACTGCAGTCCTGTATGAAATAGTGCTGGGAGGGTCCGGTTCAGGAATCGGTTCGAACCTGAACCGGACCGAACTGAACACCGAGTTCAGGTTCAAGGTTCAACATTTGCTTGAACCGAACGCGGCGTTCAGGTTTGGCGTTCGGGCGGTGAGGGTCACGTTCGAACCGAATCGAACGCTGAACCTGAAAATTGAACAATTGGCTGAGTTTTCCACAATTTTAGACGATTTCTGGCCACAATTTGACCCAGAAGTGTTGGCAGGAGGTGCTACTCACCTCCACGAGCATATCTGCCATCTCATTGAAAAGAATTAGGCCAAATCTTGAGTTCTTCAAGTAACATTGGGCACGTGTCAACCTGACAAAGAACCTTGGTAAGTGTATTGTGGTCCCTGTACACCCATGGAGGACATTGATGCGTGCTACAGCCTTGATGGTGCGCTCCATTTACCGAAAAATCGCATCCCTGGTCATTTTGACCTGATTCTGCGTCGCCAAGAAGGCCGAAATTGGCCAGGTTCGAACACGTTCGAACGCGAAACCGAACCTGAACCTGCGTTCAGGTTCGAGGTTCAGCACTGGTCTGAACCGAACGCGGGGTTCGAGTTCGGCGTTCAGAGCAAAGTGCCCTGAACCTGAACCGAACCGAACCTTCCCAGCAACTATGAAAATGAGATGAAGGTAGAGAGAGGAAGGGATATGGAACTACCCGTTCCAATGATTCTTCCAAGAGCACAACTAGAGGGGCCCCATCTTCAGCATAATTCACGGCAGAACTCCACCAAGATCCAGCGCCAACAGATATGGAAATGCGCTCCCGTGTTAAGAGGTCATGGACTTCCAGTGTGAGTTCTTTGGTGATGAAGAGGTGCTTTGGACCGGGGAGCATGAAACAGTCATCAATCGCAGCACGGACTTTCCCGCCCGAATCTACTGGGAATGTAAGCACTCGACGAAGTATTTTCCCAGAGGGGGTGTGCAGCCAGCACTTGGTCCCCACGACAGCTCGCTTGATGATATTGATGAGGTCCCCAGTCGAAGATTCCGGGAGCGATTCCGAGTCGAGAGGAGAAAGGTAGAGTATACTTCGAGACCAAGATGTCGTATGAACGATATCCAGAGGTTTTGGTGAGTGCAATCGCGCGAAAAGGCCGGCTGACCTGAAGTCTTTGAATGGGAAGCCGATATTTGAGGCCTCGGCACCCACCCGAGTCATACAGATGGCCGCATACACATTTGTGAGAAATAATATCTAAAGTATCACGTCGACATTCAGGTCTTGGAGATCCAGGGGCATTCTTAATCGCTGTAAATTCAAGTTGGACACTGGACAGGAAAAGACTGGGACAGCTCCACAATCGGGCGTCCAGACTCCAGAGATCGGTCGCTGGAATCAGGCAGAGGTGGACTGGGCTCGCAGTGATTTCTCCCGTTTTATTTTCGCACCAGTCAGCGGACATCATACCTTTCATTGCGAGTAAAATTTAGGAAGGACGAAAACATTTCTTGTGCTGTATACAGGAAGCGTATACAGGGAAACTTGGGGAGGATATGGATAGGGAGGAAAGTGGATGATAAACAGTAGGCAGTAAACAGCGACAGCAACGCCAAATGCGTCGAGAGAGGAGATTATTCAAGAAAGCGGCAATTTCAGGCCAGCGTGAGCTGGACGTCGTCGGTGCAGGGAGTACTTTTTCATTCACCATTGTTGGCGCTTGCGTTCACATTCGGCGCCTACAACAAATCATTAATGCCGCTCATTCAAAACTTTGTGATAACTCACTACGTAGTTCATTCTTACGTTGGCATTGAGGAGCCCACGCCATTTGTCGACGAGCGCCCTGGCGCGGTCGCGGAACTTGAACTCGTCGTTGCGTGGAACCTGCGCCGGCTCGAGGCGGTGGATGTGGCGCATCACTGTGCCGATTTTAGTGAACTGCGCGGCGGGGACCGTCAATCAGAGTACGGATAAAACAAAGCCGAGGCATTAGGGAGGAGGAGCGAACGGGACACACCATAAGATGCTCGACAGTCATATTCTGGTATCCCTCCACGATCGTGAACAAATCATTCATGAGGGGCATCTCCTGCAGTCCCACTCATCAGCATCGCACCACACAAAAAGAGGGGGAGAACGCAGACGCACCTTCTCCTTTGGCAACACCATGGTATTGCTCAAAAACTCCTTCTGCAGCTTATGCCTCCACCTGCGGACCTTGATCAAACCGACGCGGACCTTGACGAAATCGATGAGATCGCCAGTCGAATATTGCGGGAGCAGTTCAGAGTCGAGGGTAGGAACGGAAGGTATAGGTGGAGACACAAAATCTCGTGCAAACGATGTCCAGAGGTTTTTAGTCAGTGTAATCGCGCGAAAATGCCGGTTGACCTGAAATGTATGAAAATATGGCCTCTGTTACACGCCGTAGCACTTACCCGAGTCATACAGACGGCCGTATACACATCAGTGAAATGTAAAATCTCAAGCATCACGTCGACATTCAGGTCTTGAAGATCCACAGGCATCTTGGTCGCGATTCAAATCCAAGTTCTACAGCAAATACTTAGTCTGTAGTTAACCGCGCGATCATGTACGGTAGCCGCGTTATTACAAATCATCGGAGTTTGAATTCCTCCAATGATTATTCAACCCTTCCACAACCTCTATGCACAAACTTTCGGTGAGAAAGTACGTCAAAATCTCATTCTTAAGTGACCTGCCTTGATGGAATCATAATTTATGTCCACATCCTACGAAAACCAGCTTCTCGGCCTTTACCGCGCGCCGAGCTGTCAAAATTCGGCATTGCCTTTCTTCAACCTTCCACCTAACTATTTGCAGGTCAGCATATTCATATCATGTTCATCAACAGGTATGCTGAGGTAGAAGACCAAAATACACGTGGCTGAACTTGTGTTTGTACCAGGAAATTCCAGTGATTTGTAATAACGTGGCCACCGATCATCGGATCGACCTTTACAACAGACTATAACAAACGAGGTACGAGTTTAATTGTTATAGTGTCTGTTTATAAGAGACTAGCAAATACTCGGACAACCGGGACTCGGTGTGCAGTCGGATTAAAACAACGGTGGAACTAGAAAGCCTAGCTGGTATCCAAAGCCAGTCTCGAGCTCGAGATGATGAAGGTTCTTGCAAAGGAGCACCGCGCGTGACTCGTGTAGTGCTGGCCAAATACGAACACGATACGCCGAATGGCATATCATATTCATATTCATATCGTATTCACTCCTGAGGGCTCGTATCGTATCTGTAGCATATTATATTCATATTGGACGGGTAAATATGAATATATTTTGAATATATTCAGAATATATTTCGCACTTTTTCGGGTGAAGGTAACTCATGTAATCTATGCCCTCTGCAAGTCCAGACTTCAACCACTCCTTGGTGACAATGTCGAGGGACGCCGTCTCCGTGGTCATTGAGGAACGAGTATCTGTCAACGTGCATTTGACACTTTAAAATAGCCACTCCACCGAGATGCTAACACCAGGAATGGCAAGAATGTCACGAGCGATTCGTGCCATGAACTTACTATAAGAGTTCCCTGCATTTGCTGATGAAGAAATCGAGTCTTGAAACAAGGTTTAGAATATCAACTTGCCTTCAGGCTTCCACCAGCCCGGGGGATCGTCAAAACCAATTGGGGCGGGCGAGACATTACCAAAATACAGATCAGCTTTGCCCTTTCCATCGGCAATTGAAGTCGTTGTGGGTCCAGAGCCGTGTGAAGCCATCGCCATCGCAAAAACACCGACCGTTGCATCTGCAGCCGAAGAATCTTGGCTCTTTTCTTGCTTTTCAGTGGTCGAGGTGCCTTTATCCAGCTGTGCAGATATGTCGACGGAGCTTTCATAGTAAAATTTGGGCCGTGATGTGGTGGTGCGAGACTTTCAAGGTCCGCTATTATACAGCTGCAAATCCGCCGGCTTCTGAATTGGGATAGGACTCATTTGCGCATTGCCCGTGATGTCGGAGGACCCAGAATGGAAGCCCAAATTCAGGTGATCAACCGAGTACCATATTCTGAATATATTTGAATATGCCGCCAGGCGTATCGTATTATATCCATATCATATCGTGCCGTATTCACGGGATATTCATATTCATCTGCCGGCCTCAGACCGCATCGTATTCGTATTTTTTTGAATATATTCAAAATCTCTATATATTAAGAGACAATGTGCACAGCCTTTGACAGAAAGTCACCTGAGAATTCACGTGATGTTGTCGAGATGTTGGTGCCGGCTGTTGAGATGCTGCCGCCGAGTCCCACGGTCTCGGAATCCGCCGTGTGCGGGCGAATCCCGAGGCGCCGCGCGCTGCGAGCGTTAGCGAGCGGCAGTGCGGCGCCAAGGGCTTAGAATTCACTGTGTGCCCCGGGGGTTTGGGGCGCAGCCCCAACAAGCTGTGGCCCGGCCGTAGGTACGGCTGCGAGCGCAGCGAGTCAGCCGTGCCGAAGGCACGGGCCTAAAGCTTGTATATCTGATCGTATCGTATTTATGGCCAGCACTAGACTCGTGACCAAACACGTCAAATGTCAAAAGCAACCTCGGCCTTCGGGCCTACCGGACCCCGCTGACATGGTGGAAGGTTAGTCAAAAGGAATTCGCAAATTGGCCAAGTTGAGAAAGTCTTCCCACAGAGGACCACGAACATGAGTTCCCGATTATCTCAAAAATGGTGCACGACTTTCTTGCCATTCCTGGAACTAGCGTCTCAGTCGAGCGCCTCTTCTCCAGCGCTCGCCATCTCTGCCACGAGTCCCGGGCATCACTGAAGCCAAGGACCATTATGGAGGCGATGCTCAACAAGATGTGGATCAAAGAAGGGCTCCTGAAAAGGGCGGCGTTGGATTGCGGGAGGGGATAGTAAAAGTAACACGATAAATTGGGTTTTGTTCTATATGCGGCTCCGAAAAAAACCGTTTATGATTGGTTTATAAACTGTTTTAAACTGTTTTACACGGTTTTAAAACCGTTTTCGTTTATTGTACGCTTCTCCGTACACGCACGAAAACTAAAAGGTTGGAGCCTTAGATGTCCGTCGTGCGCCCAGAGCCAGTGTGGCTCCGGCCCGGCTTGTGCTCCGAGCCGATACAGCCAGATCCGCTGCATGAAAGCGATCGCGCCTGGTCCACGCAGTCGCCGTTCGTCCGTTGCCGTATACCCCACCACAGTCGCCTAGTAGCCCGCGATGTGCGCCAATAGCCCGGGGTGGTCCCGCAAAGCAGCCGTCTCAGATTTAGGTGATGAGGCACCGACGCGTTTGTGTTAGAACTTGGAGCCGCCGGCTGCCGCGAGATCCAAGCCAAAATAAATGTACGTTTGTCCCCAGTGCACAAAGCCGTACCGAAGGTAGTCAAACGCGTGAAGAAACTCACGCCGATACTGTAAGTATTTAAAGTGCTGTCCCAAGTCTGACAGAGAGCCCGAATGTCCGTGGCGGACAGACCGCCGGCACCTGTGTGCCTTGCCGCTCGCCACCGTCAAATCCCAAACGCTAACACCTCATCCCGCCCTCAAGCGCAGTGTCGCGGACGGGAAGGACGGCACGCAGATAATCGTAGTGCTGGGAAGGTTCAGTTCGGTTCAGGTTCAGAGCCTCTTTCTCTGAACGCCGAACCTGAACCTGGCGTTCGGTTCAGGCCTCCGCTGAACCTCAAACCTGAACGCGCGTTCAGGTTCGGTTCAGGTTCGACCGCGGTTCGAACCTAGGTACGTACGACCTCCAAAAGTAAGTGTTTTTAGCACCAGAAACATTCCGTGAGCGTGCGTGCTCACTGTATTATCCTCAGTAATATTGCAGTTGGCCTTTCGAGTACGAGTTTTGTGCCTTAAACATTGTTTTAGTTCAATCACAGGTCATGACAGAAAATGGTGTCATGACTCGAAGACGAGAACTCACAATACAGGCCCAGACTCTGGTTGTTCAAAGGTGGAAAACAATATTTTCTGACTAACACTGCTCAAAAATAGAGCTCTGCACCCAAACTTAACTCAAAATCACTATTGAAGTAATGGAAATCACACTTCAGGTTCAATTTCGGTTCGACGTTCGAACGCATCCGCTGTCCCCCGAACGCTGAACCGAACTTGCGGTTCAGGTTCAGTATTTTCCTGAACCTGAACGCTGAACGCGCGTCCGGTTCAGGTTCGGTTCAGGTTCGGACCGATTTCCGAACCGAACCTTCCCACCACTAGATAATCGACCAGATGCACACTGAGGATGCCAACTGGGGAATACAGGTTGTCGTGCGCCTTTTTTCTCGTATCCTTCTCGTCGAGGGAAGCACACCCCATCGTGTCAACTCCGACCTCCGATACGCACAGCACGGGTATCGACGGATTGGTACATGTACAACCAGCATGCTTTGTTTCCCTTTCTCGGCTTCTACGTGTACCGCGCTCCATATCCGAGTCTTAGCCCTGTATGCCTCCGTATACTCAATGCACTCAGTTCTGACATCAGGATCCGCTTGAGCGATCATTTTCAAGGCTTACGGCTAGAACTCCAGCCTACTCAAGCCGGCAAAGAATATTTCACGCTGCTTTTGTCGGGGTGGAAGTCGCTGTCTCCCGCATTTGGTTAACGTGTTTCATCCTGACATCTCTGATTTCGAGGTTTGGAAATATACGGCAGACTATGGAACCACGGGTGAATGAGATGGGATTCTCCGCTTATTGTTCCTCCTGTTCACCATTCTGGAAGCACGTGAGTTTTCAAAGTCACGGTGTAGGTGAATGCAAGATTAAATGGCACGCGAGGTATTTTCTGCGCAGGGAGTGAACCTCGTCTCGCATTGGTTGACGATAATCCTCCGTCTCAATCGCTAAACAAGATCATTGGAGCGATGCAAGTCTAATATCCTGGGAGATTTTCTTTTTCCCTTTTCGCTCTCTAGCCGTTGAATCCCCCTGCAACTATCTTCCTCCTAGCACTTGGAAACGCCGTGTCACTTTCTCCTCGCCGTTACGGAAAAATCACCATCTTCACTTTTTCGGAAATCTCATTGTGTTGGTTGAACGGCATTACTGCAGTATTGACGCATCGTCGCCGTCACCGCGAAAACGTTATCCTGTATGCCTGCGTATAGTCAATATCCTCTATTTTGATATCTGGAACCACTCGAGCGATCGTTTTCCAAGGCTCATGGCTAGAAATCCATCCTAGTGAAGCCGGTGAGGAATAATTGACGCTGCTGTCGTTGAGGTGGAAGTCTCTGCCTTCCAAATTTGGTTAACGTGTTGCTTTTCTAGACTCGTTCTGGCATCTCTCTAATTTCGAGATTTGGAAATATACGACAGACTAACAAACCGGAAGGCGTGATTCCCCGCGTATCCTTCCTCCTGTTCACCATCCCGGAAGCACCTGAGTTCTCCAAGTATGTATGAATGTAACATTATCAATGGTACGCGAGATATTTTCTGCGCAGGCAGCGAACCTCGTCTCGGGTCAGTTGAGGATAATCCTCTGTCTCGAACCCCGATCATTGGAGTGATGCAAGTCTAATATCCTGGGAAATTTTCTTCTTCTCCTTTCGCTCTCTAGCCATCGAATCCCCGATGTGCAACGATTTTCCTCGTGATACTTGAAAACGCCGCGTCACTTTCTCCTTGCCGTTACGGAAAAGTTATCACCACCCTCACTTTTTCGGGAACCCATTGTGTTGTTTGAACGACACTACTGTAGTGTTGACGCATCGTCGCCGTCACCGCGAAAACATCATCCATGTGAAATCACTTCTGCGACTAAAAAGCATCCGGTCTATGTAGTCGTAAGCTTTCCTCTTCTACTCTAGCATCAAACTTTTCAACATTGTGCGCCCACTATGCTTGGACTCTTAATAACATGGCTCCATGCCGTTGTTGCTTTCTGCATGCGTTATGTGTCACTGACTACCCTTTAGTGCCAGTATCATGAGATAGAATGCCCATCTTTCAATTGCAAGGTACGTTCGTCCGCATCCCAATACTTGCTAGCACAACAGAAATGTGATTATTGGATTCGATAACTGGAACGCGAGCGACAACGCCTCTTGCAAAAACTGAGACTCCGAGCCCTATTCAACTCTGTCATTGAGTAGATCAATACTATGCACGCGATGAGGTTGCGTGCCCGGAACCAGGCGGCCGCTAGAGGTAAGCCTGTGGGCAATCAAAGTTGCATTTGAAGTTCCTTATTTTATGTTCAACAAGGGAAGAAGGAAGGAACCTGATTGCAACAGATCAGGGCATTTATTAGTTATCAAATCAACATAGACGAGTTTGAGCCTTCCAACTCCGACGCATTCGCGACATTAGATGCAGATCTGCGGGAATCGCTAAGCACGGCCTCGAAGAGTCGCGCGATCTGGCGTCTCTTTCGTGTGCCAAGTTAACGTCAAGGATATTTGCCTGAGAACAAGAACAGCGGGTTGATCAACGGAAAGCAAATGGAAGCACGGTGACCACGGCAGCTGGATCTGGCATCGTGCAAGCAAAAAATGGAAGCTGCAATTGCGAAGGGTCAATAATTTAAGAAACACCAATCTCGATTGAACATGAATCGGATATGTCGTACAACTGTGAAGCCTCTCGAATGTATTCCATGGGGGGTCGGCTCACTACGCTCAGCGGCTTCTTCATGGACATCCCCGCACGCTCTAACTCTCGATGGATGGTGATGTAATGCACTGAATTGAAGCGATTGTGTTTCAAGAGTTCCCACAGCTCGTTGAGGAAATAGTCCGGCGCACCAAGCGCAAGAGATAGTCAATGTTGTTGTAGTGCAGGATCCAGTGACGTCCAGAGCGTCGGCACAATCGTTCAACATCACCTATCACGCACAATGTAGGATGCGGAGGAAAGGTGCAGTCAAGAATTTGTTGGATGGAAAGGATGCCTTGTTCATACAGACTGAGTGCAGCTATCTTCATGAATCACACCGCGGTTGATGGTTCGGTTGCCCATTGCTGTTGCTGATGCGCGAGATAGCAACGGCGTACAATGGGAGAAGAGTTGGATAGTATTACAGCTTCATAACGCACCTGGTACCAAGAAAATCAAACGAGAATTGTACAAGAAATCGACGCGACAAGATGACGCGACTTGCGTCTACGCCGAGATTGTGGGCTGGGAGAACGAGAGGGTCGATCCTAGCAACAAGCACAGTAAGGCAGATGGCTTCAAGGCGATCAGAACGCGCCTACTTTGAGGTGAATTGGACCAGAAATGGCCGAGAAAAGATGACTGCAAGACGGCAGCCTGAGCGTGCTGGAGCCGAATAAGGTTGGCAAAAAAATACTAGAATTGGCGGGGAGACTACATTAGTTGGAAAGCGCGCTCAAAACGCTTTCGAACGCACCTATACACAAGCGATTTGGTCAAAAATTGAGCGAGCAATGAGTATATTAAGAGAGAGATATTTTATTTTTGTTCTTGTTTACAAAATGATCGGAAGTGCCATTAACTCTGCAAACAGCTGTAAACCATCACACTTTGAACTCAAGATGTTCAAAATGTAGATTTCTTTTTGGTTGACACATAAATACAAACATAGTTCAAACCGGTTTAAACCATGGTTCAAACCGGTTAGAACCATGCATATGGTTTAAACATTAAAAGCAAAGAATCAAATATGATGAATGTTGTGCTATACAAATTGAGAGATAGATAAAATTGCACTTTGTCCTCCCGCAACACCCTTCCCACCTGCCCTCACACCTGATCCCGAGCACCTGCACATCTGTGCCTGAGCCCAAGCCTAAAAAATCTACTTATGACTTCATTGCTGTTTTGTGCTGAAAGACAAACAACATGTTCCCGAAAACTGTTATGGTATGTGTATCATACACCCTCCATAACCAATGTCAATGAATATGTGTAGATGGCCCCACGGAATGCAGTGACTTGGATGATGAGGAATTGAGGTGGGTTTACTTCCAAGCAGCCATGGCATACTGAAGCTGGAGACATAGACACATCAACACATTGTTTCTCTCAGCAGACAGGCACTTTGGCTTGCAGCGGAATCAAAGACAGATGATCCAGATGATATTTCACTCACTGAGGGACAATCATGCTTTCCAAATGACACAACCTACCAAGAGTATGTCAAAAATTGGGGAGACTCCACAGAGGTCAGTTAATTGATAATTTCCAATACACCAGCACTAATATCAAATAGAAATCAACCTGTGCTTGATTGAATGCTGCCAACGTCCAGAACAAACTCAAATTCAGTGGCTGTGTGGTCTCTGGCATTGTTAGTGTTACCTGTGCTCATCATTCAATTTTCAAGCAAGATGGAATTGTTGATCTTACACGTGGCGAATGGTGCCAAAGATGCATTTGCAGGGACACAAAGATGACTGCCGCTATCACTGGTCACTGAACTCGACCAGGTGGAGGGGGCAAGTGCAGTAGGCGGGTGGAATGACTAAGGAAATGAATGCTGGGCACTGCCATGATACTCTCAATGATTTCTTCAATGACTGGAATCGGGTCAAGGCTCAGAATTTAGGTTTGTGCAGTTTCTTCCAAAGCACATGCTTACATCACTAGCTGTCTCTCTCTGTCACTCATACACAAAGGCAAAACAGATGGCTGTAGAGCAACAAGGGCATTTTCATGGACTGTGCATTCTTCATGGGCACACATTGGTTGAGAAGTGGCAGGAAGAGCCCACTCAAGCATCTCAAAAGGGAAGTGAATGGCACAGTGTATATTGGCTCAAGGAGGGAAAGGTTAGTCATAATAAGCTCTTCATACTGTGTTACTAAAACTATTAAAGCTCCTAGTCGAGCAAACATCGTGCAAGAGACGATGGCTAGTGAACAGAGAGCTGAGGAAGCATCTCACGCACGAGTCACAACTCCTGTTGCTCCTTTCCTTCCAGGCCCCAGTGGGGATTTGATATATCATGGTAATCTCGAGAGGGATGGGCCGTGATATATCCAGAATTCTTGCCATAAATGCAGGTGATATCACTTCAGAAATCCTGACTTTTTTGGAACACTTTTTTCCCATACTTTCATACTTGTTGCCTCCTGCTACTCTAGTAGTCCATGCCCTTTCTTCAGCTCTGCCCTCATGATAATCCTATTTTGTTCACAACCTGGGTAGTCAGTCTTGGGTTTCTAGTAGAGAGAGAATGAACAGAGCAGAGCGGCTTGGCTAATAAGTGAGATGTCTGACAGCTCCCATCCATCTTCTTTCTCTGAGGGGAACAGCGTTCCCCCAGACCCCCTCCTTTGGCCTGACAGCATGTCCAATTTTTTTTTTTTTTCATTTTTCAAGCATATTTTCTATTTCAGAAATCATTTGGCATAGGGTAGACCTGTTGAAGTAACCCCCTCGAGATTGCAACTGGGGAACCTCGTTGCAATCTGGTAGAGTACATGGCTGTAGCTACTCTACTTATATACTGTTCTACTTTATCTAGGCTGTGTATACCAATGTGTAACCCAGACTAAAGCTGTAAACTACCATGTGAACTACTACCCCCAACAGGTAACTCTAACTGCTCTTAGCTTAGAGCTCACAACAGCTTGCACTACCTTTCAACAGCTTTCACTAAATTCAACAATACCCCCGTGGACCCCCCCCCCTGATGCTCGCCACTAGGCCTGCTGTGTGGTGCTACCGCTCACTGCATGGGCCCACTGCGTGAGACCTGAGAACTGATTTTTAGGTGTGTCTACAAGGCTTATTCTGAGTTATTTATAGCATTTATCGCAAGACGTTCTGGATATATCACAGCCTATCTCTCACGAGAATTGGTGATATATCACTTCCCCAGCTACTGTTGTTCCTTCATTATAAATTTCTAATAGCTGAAATGGATTTTTTGTTTCTTTGCTTTGTTTTCCCGAAAAAATATTTTTGACCACAAAATCACCAATTTCTCTCTGTTCAAAAGAGCACACCAAAATTTGTATCAGTCATTTGAATGTGAGGCCTTATACACATTTACCCCCACAAACATTTGTTGAGATTATGCGCATACAAGCTGGAATCAACTATGCTGCCGTTGCATACTCTTTTGGGAAGTCGGAGGACCGGCCCGGCATCCGAAGGGCGGAATATAGCGTCCGGCATCCCCCAAGCGATGGCGGTGGGCGCCTACAAGTTGGCAAAATGATTTGATGTAGTGGCTGTGCATGATCGGCCCGTCAGTCCGCAGTTGCATCCTGCGTTGCTTGCACTTGGTTATAGTCCTATTTCTTTGAGGATGGCCACACTACAACCCCAAGGTATGTAGATGTACAGTATCAAGGCATTCTGAGAATTCAAGAAAAAAAGTTTTGGGAAAGTGAAACTTTCTTTTCGGAAATGAATTATGCAACATCCAGAACGTCATAGTTTAAACCAGTTTGAACTATTTTTTGTTTTCATCTGTCAATGGAAAAAAATTACATTTTGAACGTCTTGAGTTCAAAGCATGATGGTTCAAACCATGGTTCAAAACGGTTCGAACCATGGTTTAAATCGGTTCAAACCATGGTTTAAACCAGTTTGAACTGTTTTTGTTTTCATGTGTCAATGAAAAAAAATACATTTTGAACATCTTGAGTTCAAAGCATGATGGTTCAAACCATGGTTTAAACCGGTTCCGACCATGGTTTAAACCAGTTCCAACCACGGTTTAAACCGGTTTGAACTATTTTTGTTTTCGTGTGTAAATGAAAAAAAAACACACATTTTGAACATCTTGAGTTCAAAGCATGATGGTTTGAACCATGGTTTAACCCGGTTCCAACCACAGTTCCAACCAGTTTGAACTATTTTTGTTTTCATGTGTCAATGAAAAAAAATACATTTTGAATATCTTGAGTTCAAAGCATGATGGTTCGAACCATGGTTTAAACCGGTTCCAACCATGGTTTAAACTCGTTCCAGCCACGGTTTAAACCGCAGTTCAAAATGCACAGTTAGAGGCAAGATCTATAGGAGAAGCAGTCATGGTTCCAACCATCATGGTTTGAACTGGTTTAAACCCAGGGTTCTCGTAGGACACAATGCAGTTTAAACCGGAACCCTGCTAGGGTACACCAGGACGCCCCCATCCGTTTGAGTGCATGTGCGCCACTGGAATCCTGGCGGGAACCGGATGTTAAGAAGTGAATGGAGAGCAGAACTTTGAATACATATGAATTTTATGGTCAACAGCAATAGCAGCCGGTTTGACGGGTTTGATAATGGTTATTTCCTGTGGTGCAATCAAAAAAACTTAGACAGATCATAACCGGAGGCCATCACACCTCGCCCTCTCCCAGCTCTCAAAGCAATCTAACGATGTACATAGTCCATATCCCACCATATAGCATGCACCAACCGTCCTCAGGCTTTATTCAAACTCTTCTGAGCATGGGCACCCCCATGGCACCCACCTGTACTGCTGTTGGGCAGGCCCATTGACCAGGTATCCAGGGTCCCTCTCCTATCCCTGGGCATGCCCAAGCCTCAATTATTCATTTATTGGCTCCACTTTGGGGTTGGCTCTAGTCCTGTGCAGCAAAGAAAAAATTGCTGTTTTTGAGCTCTAAAAAGGTCTGAATTCCTCCCTATCAGATGTAGTCAGCAGCCCTGCGCAGTGGAAGAAAAAATCGCCTTCTTCGAGCCATAAAAGGTTTGCATTCCTCCCTATTGCACCTACCAATTAGCCCCATGCAGTGGAAAAAAAATTGTAGAAAATCTGTTATTATCCCTACCTTTATGTAACTGCAACTATAAAACAGCTATATGACAGCTGATGTACACTAATCATTTGGTATTGTTTACAATTTGGGCATGCCCATTCCACAGAAGCGCACTTTTGTCCCCATACATCAAACTCATTTTTGGTAATTACCTCACGTGACCTCCGGTGCCATTGTTCAACTAAATAATAAAATGGTAAATACATGTATCTGCTTGCAGTGTGAGTGACAAGTAAGTGTAACAACACTCGGAAAATCAAAGGTCTCTCAATCCTTGGTGATAAACTCATGAAGAGGATAACATTATCATACAAAGGAGAATTCAAACTACAAGTATAGAGTACGAGGCAGTGGGTGGCATTACCACAGAGAGCGGACACAATAAGACACATCAGAGCATGTAAAAACACATTGGTTACATGGAAATGATAGATTTGAGTGATAAGAGGGTAATGGGGGATACATGGGTACAGAAGGGCCAGCCAGGGGGAGGACCTGGACGCGGGTGGCACTGTATTCAAGATGGAATTTCACCCGAACGAAAGCTAGCTTTGAGAAGAATATATGGGAGGAGCCCCAAGAGAGGTAGGAGATGCCAGAAAAGAGCCAAAATGGTACACTGTAGGCAAGACAGAAGGTGGTGGTTGCGGTGTGCATGTGGTAAGAGGAAGAGAGACAGCAGATGGAACAAACAGTTGCTCACAGGTCTCTGGAGCTCCGGAGGTCACGTTTTGATATAACCCATTAAGGAAACCGATTGTGGGGACAAAAGTCAAAAGCTCCATTCCACCTCTATGGGCATTCCTGACAATGGACATGGGCATGGCCATGTCAAAGAACAATTGCACATGCCCAACTGTCAAGAGTGGGCATGCCTCATGGTTTTGTTTTTTTCACAGGCAAGCCCAATATGTTCTCTTGTCATGGGCATGCCCAACTTCACTTATTTTTTGGCCTGGGCACACCCATGCCTCGATTCATGTGTACAGGTAGCCTATTCCACCATACCCAAACTCAAGTCTATGCACATCAATAAAGTTCACATGCACAAGTCAAGACATGCCGGAAGTTAAGTTTGTTAAACTGTTTGCACCAAGGGGCACCCGCTGGAAGATGCCGAGACACAGCCTTGGGAGGGAGGGTGGGTCTGGCCGACCTTATTTCACTTTTCGGACTTATGCTCAGACTGCATTAAAAACGTGTTTAGAAGGGTTGGAAAAAAAATCGAATTTTTTGGGGGGTACCTGAGTAATGTCTGGTGAGCTTCAAAGTATCCATGTGGTTGGAATTGATCTCAGATGTGAATTTTTACCACAGACTGAGCGGAAAAGCCGTGAGACTCCTGCTGGAACACTCTGTTTTCGAACATTTTCCTGGGAGAACTACCTGATTTGGGTGTGGCTGTGCTCGGCTAAGAGGGAGGGAGGGGTCGGAGGGTTTTAATTCACTTTTCCGACCCTGTGTCGGAAATTTTAAGGATGAGTGCCCCTTGGTTTGCACACATACACAAATGTACACGTGGTTTACTACCCTTTCACTCAACAGGAGAACAGGGAGCGTTGCTGCGGATGCGGTGCGGCAGTGTGGGCTATATACTGTAAAATAATTCATGGTTTGCTGGGAAAAAGAAACGCAACCTGTTTGAGAAAAAACACAAATTCAAATGGGACCAAGAAAAAGACATTGGGTTGTTCATGTTTGGCAAAATGATGTGCCACGTGCTGATGCAAACAAAATGACACGACTTGCTCCGAACTATCTCAAACGCGCAACGGAGTCGCCGAAACACAGTTGAAAAACAACACAACTTGGACTTTGCGACTTGAAGACTTCGTCTCGGCGATCTAATTTCCAATTGTCGGACTTTCAATCTGATGCGAATGGCGTCATTCTTTTTCTTGCTCGTGATCTCCTATCTCTTTCCTCCCCACCTTTTCTGTGTCCCACAAAATGGCACTGACTCTCGATAACGTCGGCAAATGCAACAATACCGATTGTACTCCCTCCTGCGGCGATCTCTTTTGCGAGAATTTGGCCCCTGGAGCGCCACTTCGAGGGATAAAGTGCTCAGTCTGTGGTTACTACACTGGACTGCATCGCCTGGTGAGGTCTCCGAGAATGCCGAAGTTGTGTCTTTGTGAGTGGTTGAAGATGTGCTTTACCCAAAACTGTTTCAGCGGTGGTTATTTTTTCTTCATACATATTTTCTGCTTGTGCTCCAAAAATGGCCGCAGAAGGATGTGGTGGATTTTGAGAGCTATGGTTGTCAAGTTGTGCCTTTCTCGCCATTTCAGGTTCGAGTGGTGTGTTTTTCACGGGTTTTTCCTCAGCTTGCAACCTTTTCAAGTAATCATTAGGTAGTTGTGCATCTTTTTATTTTTTTTACAGTATATGTGCCATACGGCAGCACCAGACAAGCTTCATGAGATTTCCTCAAAGTTGGTGCAGAGGGGGACGATGGAGTTGATGTTGCTGGACCAGACGATCAGGACGCATTTGTTGTGCTAGTGAGGAATTAGCTAGTGTATACCTATAATACACGAGGCATCAGGAAAAGCCTCCCACGGTAATTTGGCGAAATTCCGCCAACATTCTCTCAAATTATGGCGATTACCTTGGTTCCGTGAAATATGTCCGAAATTATGTTACCCCGACCAAATCTTCCCAAATTTTGGTAACATCTCACCAACTTTCCGCAAAGTTCTCGTGAGTTTTCTGGCACGTCTGTTCACATTATCATACAATTATTGTATCTCTCCTGACGATTCAGACGGGTTTACCAGAAATTTTGGTCACATCTTGCCAACTTTTCCAAGTTCTCGTGGGCTTTCTGGCACATTATGAGAAAATTATTGCACTTCTCCTGACAATTCAGACGGGTTTATGACCAAAACAGGCAGCATGTGGTATTACTATCAACGTAAGGCAACAACAAGGATGTAGATCAAAGAATTGAACAAGTAGTACTGGAGACTAGCAGTCAATGAATCAGGAATCAGGAACCTTCAAATCATCGCGATTACTATGTTGCACAGGGGCGATGGGTGACATGACAGTATCGGCCTCGGGAGCAGGTGATGCGGACTTGACGGGATGTTCTTGGTGTCGGCTGCAAGGAGAACATGTCTGGCACAATCAAAACCGAAGAGCATGAGCAAGAATTCAGATAATAGATGGTGTGAAGAAAAACGCACGGGGAATAGCTGTGACAAGCACGTAATGGGACGGGAATGTAAAATCGGTGACTTCAGCTAAGACGAAGCGCGACAGTGGTTGGCAAGTACGTAATGTTGCACGTTGCCAGGCGGACATACTAGTGCACAGAGTAGTTAGTTCTGGCTCACACAGGGAGACCCTAAGTCACATACCTCAATGTCGACCTGAAGTCAATGGATTAAAAGGAACATAAGAAGGGCAACCGTATACGTAGAGGGGTCTATCATTGATCAAGTCTTTGAGGGTGGAAGAGGCGAAAAGAGCTAGCTGAGAAAGAGGTGAATAGTCCAGAGTGAGTGAAACGACATGGGGGGGAAAGGAAGAAAGGTTTTGTTGTCACTTACAGAAAAAATGGTTGGTTTTGATGAACGGGTGACAGCTGTCTCGGCTAGACGGAGACCGAATTTCGCCGAGACAGGCCCGCTAAGGTATACATTAGGGCAGGCATTGGCAGCCCTTGGGAACAAATCACCATGATTGTGTTTGAAGTCCCTTTTCCTTTGTAGCTTGACTGGAAGCTCTGAATCATGTGTTCAAAGCTTGTTGGATGGGAGGGGAATGATGGCTCACATAAGAATCTATTTGTGGCTGCTAGGTTTGAGCAGCACTAGCAACTATTGAAAATATTCAGGAATGTCAACCAAATGTCAGCAAAGGGGTTTTCATTTATGGCGCTTACATGATGGATGGCGTGGTACCTTTCCAGATACACGGGATTATACTTGTACTCAGCATCGGAGAGATCAATCTTCAAACGGACTTCACATATCATACTCAAGGATTGATCGTATCAAAGTTGATAGCCAGCAATTCCACTTATATCGCGGCTGGGAAATTAAGCACTGTCCAGTGAAAAGTGACCATCGACTCGTACTCACTCAATTGACATGCAGACCTGAGGAACAGCCTAGCAAAGGACGATGGAACATGCCATTATACCTGCTGAAGACTCCGAAATTTGTGAAGAGAGTTCAAGCTCTCGCCACCAAGCTTGCAGAGGAGCTCGAAGAGCTAGAACACACCGAACGCGATCCAACGAACAACATTCAAACACTTTGGGCAAGGTTCAAGGCAGATATAACTGCCTGGGGAAAACACTGCTCCCGATACATCACGAACGAAACAACCCGCCAAATACGAGCCTGGAAAGCTCAGCTCACGATTGTTATTCATGATCTAGACATGCCGCAGGAAGACAAGTCTCTGACTGCCCACTATCTCGAGAAAAAGATTGCTGACCGTATTAAGGCAGAAGCAGAACAGAAAAAAGCATTGTCAGAAACACGCTACGATGTTGAGGGTGAAACTTTGAGAACCTCATCCTGGACACATTCCGCTCGAGGATATCATGCTAAAGATTCAATTTATGAGTTCAAGGTGGAAAATGAAATATACTCTAGCTCTGGTACACATCGGTACAAAACGCGGCCGAGGCAGATGGCCGAGATGACCCGAGATTACCATGAATCAACCCAACATAAGGACACCCCCGATGAGTATGCCAGGATGATGGCCACCGAAATCACACTTGAAAAATGCAATGTCCATCTTTCTGAATGAGAGTATAACGACATGGACAAAGATCTCACCATCAAAGATATTGAAGAGTCACTCAGACTCTCGCATAATGGGAAAGCCCCCGGTTTAGACGGAATCCCTTATGAACTTTACAAACTTCTGGACATTTTGTTCCGCTAAAGCAGAGGAACCAACTCCGAGACATTTAATGTCCTGGCGCTCCTAACACAACTTTATGCAGACATTGAACGATATGGTATCACTCAAGGCTCGAAATTCAATGCCGGTTGGCTCTGCCTTGTGTTCAAAAAAAGGAGACAAGACTTTGATCAGCAACTATCGGCTAATAACGCTCCTGAACTGCGACTACAAATTGATGACAAAGACTTATTCATTGAGACTGATGAATGTTGCACCTTCTCTTGTACATCTAAACTAAGCTGGTTTTATGAAGGGCAGAAAAATTGAGGATCAAGTTAAGCTTGCAAAATTCCTCTTGAATTATGCAGAGGCAGCCGAAGAGGACGGTTTTATCGTCGCACTGGATCAAGAAAAGGCTTATGACCGAATCAATCATACATACTTACTCAGAGTCCTTCAACACATGGGCTTCCTAACGAAATTTTGTAACACAATTAGAAGTCTCTACAACAACGCTGAGACAATGGTGATAATTAATGGTGAAATTAGTCAGCCCTTTATCGTTACTCGTGGAGTCAAGCAGGGGGACCTACTCTCCTGTTTACTATTCAACCTGGCAATCGAACCTTAGCGTGTTTAATCCGAAAGGCGGACCTTCAAGGAGTCAAAATACCTGAAAAAGATGAAAATCTCGTGGTCTCGCTCAGCTTTGCAGACGACACAACTGTCTATCTATCTTCGAAGGACTCACTAGAAACACTCTGGGAAATCCTACGGCTTTGGTGTGCCGCATCAACAGCCAAATTTAACGAACACAAAACTGCTCTGCTACCCTTCGGCCGAGCATCCTATCGTGCAAAAGTAATACGAGAGAGGCGAATAAACAATGAAACACGACAAGGTACCATTAAAGAGAACTTAAGAATAATCCCGGATGGACAAACTTGCCGGATGTTGGGTGCTTGGATTGGGAATGGAGTCCAATACATTACCCCATGGCCAACAGTGCTAGATAAAATCTCTGCAGACCTTGAGAGGTGGAGTGCCTCACTGCCAACGCTTGAGGGCAAACGGCATATAATTAACATGGTCATCGGAGGCAGAACTCAATATTTAACAAGAGTGCAAGGAATGCCCAGAGATATTGAGGAAACATTGATACGAGCCGAGCATACTTTTCTTTGGGATGGAAAAAACGCTAGAGTTGCACCCGAACGGTCGGTGACACCGCCATCATTGCACGCTGCCGAACAATACTAGAAAACCACATCAAGTGAATCCCTCAGGCATTGGCCGTAAGAACTGTGACTGCTCCTTGTGTCATCAAGACCGAATACTGTTCGGTTGTGAGAACCCAGGACAATGTATTGAAACTGCAAAAATGTTGATAGGCAGCATTCTGGCCAAGTGGAATCCCACCATAGATAATCTTGATTTATCTGAAGAGCTCAGGCTGACAGACGAGGAGCTGCAATTGAACGAACAGCCTCTTGGAACTGACCAAGTTATGGTCTTTGACTCGAACTTCACCCTGGCTGACATGAACAGAGGGTTCAGAATTTTTGCTGTTGAGGAATCACTCGATACTATTCCAGCGAGGAGGTATAGATTAGGCGGACAAGCGCCAAGCCTCATGACGGTTTTTTTGCATGCGCAGATTTTACATCCTGGTGAATTTAATTCACGTACTAGGGTGATGATCAAAATTTAAACGGAGTTCCTTGAAAAAAACGAGATCTGGAACCTCACCTTTGACCGTGAGGAGATACCACATTCATTTTCAGCGGCGTTGTTGGGAAGCCTACTTGTGGTTTTGCAGAACACTGAGAAAAGTATACCGCTCCTTATATGCTCCTCTTCTGACTTCTTATCGCGTGCCCTAGTTAAGGAGAGGCAGAAATTTGAGAACGACTTCCTGGATCCCAAATTCCGTCTATTAAAAGCTGTATTCACAGCATTGAACGAGAGGGTAGCCAGAGTTCAACTAAAGAAAGTTTCCGAGAACAAAGCTAAACTGTTAAGGGATTCTAACACACGAGATGTCGAAGTGGATACAGAAATTGACCTCATGTTTGAGTGTCCGGGTGTGTTGTTATCACACGGCTCACAGAGATATTTTACCTAAGCCATAAAAAGAGTGCAACCAAAACCTCAGCGCAAATCTACATTCATAAATCTTGACCGTATCCGTTGTTCAGTCCAAGAAATATCTAAGTATACACCTTCCGACGAGACTATGTGGAGATCAATCCGGTCAACAACATTCCAACGATTAACACGAGAGTTCTATTGGAAATGCATACATAATACATTCAGGGTGGGAGATTTCTGGTCCCATATACAAACGCTAGAACTATGGGGGCGATGCCATCACTGTCAAGTTGCCGAATCCCTCGAACACATAGCTCTAGAATGTAGTGCACACGGACAAAAAATTATATGGGATCTGACACGACAACTCTTGTCGTTTAAATATAGCTACTGGCCGACATTGAACTGGGGGGCTAGTTTTAGGATGCAACATAGTAAAGTTTCGATCAGAAAAGGGTGTTGTCCTCGCTGAAAAGGGCAGACTATTTGCTATCCTTGTTTTAGTTGCATGGCAACAAATATGGAACCTCCGCGTGAATCGAGTAATCACTAATTCAGACAACATACTCACGGAGGGAACGATTCATAATCAGTGGTTAAAGGCTATTAATGGAGCGCTCCAACGTGATCGACTTTTGACCGATAAAATCAGATTCGGGCCACTAGCGTTGGAAAAACAACTAGTTCTGAACACATGGAGTGGCTTACTTATGGATGAAGACTCATTGCCGGAGGACTGGACATATGAGGGGGTTTTAGTGGGTATGCGATCCATGATCGATAAACTTGGGATAGGTTAAATTTCGGGTCGGAGTCCCACACTAAGTTGAACACATGTGCGTAACGGCATTTCCTCCTGGACAACTTCACCAGCAACGACTGGCTAATAACCAGCAACACAAGCAGATGAACTTGGAATGCTTCTGCAGACTGAGTTTCATTATCCCAAACGCTCCAAAAAAATAAATAAATAAAAAAAAGTCCCAAACATCAAAAAGGGGCCGGCTTTGGCCGTATTTGGATCGAATGCTGTGCCAATCAATTTTGACACTTGCTTCCGCTTTGCACTCACCGCGCGCACCTAGACACGACGAGAACTTCTATCCCTGCCTCTACATCCACCAAAGCAAGTCTTGCTACAAGTATTGCTTGCTGTGCTTGCACTTTTCCTTCGGATTCTCGGGTTTTGTCTTGGTTTTCTCGCCTTTTCCTTGCTGCTCTTGATTTACTGTTTGGACCTCTGCGTTGCAGGTTATGTGGGGCCTAAAACTTGATGCGGAAGACCTCTGGAGTGCACATTTTCAACTTGTCTTTCCCTCCTGCGTATCATCCCGTCTCACTCCCGCGGGTATCACCCCTTTATATTGAGGTCATTCATATCTTCTGCGCCGTCAAATTGGAAAATTACTTCTGGCTCACCAGGGATGTCGCACTAGCCATACACACCTTCATCCAGGCTCTGATTCTTAGTACCGTGATTTCGTCCCTGGCTGACCTGTTATGCGGCTACTGCCGCCTCTCGCGTTTGTTATGGGGCCGGAACTGCTTAGGTATCAGTGAGGAAGCTGGATTCCCTATTAGTCAAACTGCAACCCCTCACTGATACCTTCGCGTCATTTCAAGACCGCCCTTACCTCTGCATTGCCTGTCTCTATGCATCATTTGTCCTCAGTCGTTCTGCCTGCCAACACGTAGATAATTCATTCTACATATATAACCAACTCAAAAGTTCGATGCTTCCCGAGGTCTCAAAAAATGACCAAGTAATCATCTCTATTGTACTTCCACGCCATAATCGAAAAGGATCCAAAGAGGTTCGACGCATGTGATTCGGAGTCAAATCTCTTTGAGCTGAAGGACTATATTTCGTTCATCTTGATGCCATTTACAGCGGCGTTTCTCATTGCCGATGACCGGGGCTTGGAATTGATTAAAGCTGACGACACTTGCGCCGAAAAAATGCAACCGTGGACGACATCGACAAACGACCTCACTGATGATCTCCACCGCCAAAACATGAAGGCAATGAAAATATCAAGTGATGTCTTCTTCTCTCAGCCACCTTCCAGCCATCCGAAACGTGAAGGCGTATTTTCAGTCGTTAGCAAAGACTAAATCATATCATCCTATGTAGGACGACACAGAAGACCACAGTCCGTCTGACAAGGAACAGCTTAAAATGGTAAGCACTGCCCACAACTCTTTCTTTTCTGACACGCAACCAGGAGCCCGTCCAACCTGATGCGGGAACGCTGTCCTAGAAGATTTCACTGAAGTGCGCCTCCAGTTATTTCAACACTCTCGTTGCTAACTATTTCTCAGCCCAAGCACAAAGGCAAAAAAATCCAAGGCCACCAAAACGGAGCCGGAGACATAGAAAATCCGGTGCAAAGGTGAATTCATTCAAAAAATTCGCAAGACGATTTGCACACTCTAAATTATTCCCAAGACTTCAAAATAAAACCTCGTTCAATCCAACTATGGTATGCGAGGGACGACAACTTGAAGGGCGGCGCGCAACTCGGACTAGCCATATTTCTCTTTCAGTTTCGTCTCTTGCGTCCCTCAACCTTGTCTCCTCCACACGCTAGGATTCCATTCATGAGTATCGATATTCTAAGCGTGCCCCGTGTCTGTACTAGCATTAAACGCGCCTTTTTGTACCTCCGAATGCAAGAAACCTTGAATTGTAGCACTCACCCGGCATAAGTATATTTGGTCATACGCAGTATATATGGGACTCAGGGTGAGTATCAGATTTTTTCTATAGGCTTTGCGGGCGATAGGGACCATATGTGGCTGCGGGATATAATTTCTTTGACCGGGTTGCAGCCATGTTTATTCTTGTTGACTGTGGCTGTGACCGACGCGTCTTTCCTCTTCTCCACGCTCACATTTCTTAACCCGGCCAATCTCACGCGTCAATGCCAACTTGAACGATTTGGTTTGAAGGTGCTACAGAATAAAAGAGGGGGTACATTGGGCATAGTAGACGTAGATATGATGTATCTATGTACCCGTAATGTGATTATTTGAACCCACTCAGCTTGATTAAAAGACCCTCAACATAATTGAATGGGCTCAAACAACCCAATTGACTGAACTCACTCAAGCTGACTGTGACACCCACTCAGGCTGATTGCGATTTCTGCCAAACTTCAATCAGCCTGACTGGGCGGTATCAGTTAGGTTGATTGGGTTGCTCAGTCAGGCTGATGCATTCGGCACACTCATGTTAACTGAATACTGTCAGTCAGGCTGATTGAAACCTCTCCCCACAGTGCATATATGATGGTAAAATTTGATGGCGGTCGACTGCCCTATAATGTCTGGTGCAATTTAGCCGGCAACATTGCGCTTGTGTCACACGCTTACTCCTCCGCCACAAAGAAATGAATTCCTTGCCCCCCACTCATCCTACAGGTACGAAACCCGGTGGACATCTTTATACCCCATATATAAGCCTTTGTGAATTTTCCCGGCAATTTTCGAGGGCTTGCCCATGACATAATCCCCCTGCACCTGCGCGAGGAATTAAGCATTGGACAGTTCAGAGAGATTATTTTTTGGTACTTTTAAGAGGTCAGAAGCATTTCAGTACCCCACATATGAGTCTGGAGTGAAATTCAAGTCACCTCAGAGCCGGTGAGCGGTGGTTTTAGTACATGAATTTTCCTTCCAGGTCCCACATCCCCGCTGGAACGTGTCTTTGGATTCAAAATGCAATTGAACAGGTGTGAAATCCTTTCCCTAGTATACCTCACCATGTTTGATGCATTCATATTACACTAATTCCCAATGGCTTCCACATTATGGTGAAAACTCAGAGAATTACTGTACTGTGTCAAGTTGTAGGGGAGCAACCGTCACGGTCACGGGCCGCTGGTTGCGTTGCCTTCTTTCCTCAGGGTCACGGTCACGGAACAGTCGGTTGCCTCAAAAAATCGTGACACGCCGGAGAAAAATCCTGAAAAAGTGTTCAGGGCCAGATTTTTAGCAAAAATTGCAGGAAAACCATGAATACTGGCTTGTGCACCTGAATTTCAAGCCCTTGAAAGTGTAGTTTGACTTTTCACAGGGGGAGAAAAAAATGTTGTGGTTGCCTGTTCAGGCAACGGTCACGCTCACGGTCAAGTCTGTTGCCTGAAAAAAAGGCAACGGCCTTGTCACGGTGCTCTGGCCGTTGCTCCCCTACAACTTGACACAGTATTCTCTCGGCACGTGCGCTCTCTGACCAATTCAAGTGCACAGAGATGTACCTCGGTATATTAGATCCCTGTTTTGCAGCTCAGCTGAATTTATTGTGTGCTTGCGGCGCGTCAACAAATAAAGGTTTGCTTGAGAGAGTGGTGTGACATGTGTGACCAATGGCAGCAAGCGCGACATCCTCGATCCAACTGCACCAGATCTTCACGGAGTGATGGCTGCTGGGGTGTTTTTGATTGGAATGCCCCAACTATCCCCGTGAAGATCTGGAGCCGAGATTACCTTGTTTTTTATTGAAGTCAATGACAGGTTGGTCGAGTTCTTTTCTGAATATAGGCATAATAATCGGTTCACCATACAGACAATATTGCCTCAAGCTCACACTCCTGCAAGTCGACTTCAATTCTCACAAACGGCAAAATCAACTCCATCCAATTGACACACTCAACTCCAACCAGGTTCACTTGAATAAATTCCCGGGTCCGTGTTCTGTCGGAGTGAGTCCTCTTGGACACTGTCATGTGAGTTGTCAGCACTTCGAGACTTGCGTCGTATATAGTCTGTTATCTCCTCCACTCCATTTGCTCTCTTCATTCCCTCCTGTTGACTATCGTAGGTTGAACTTTGGTTATCGAACTCTGCAATTCTTTTCGATTTATCAGCTCGGTCTTTGCATCCAGACCGGGGATTGAGGCTCAGCGCCATCCCCTTAGAGTCATATTACCTCATGAACGCATCTACAAAATGCTTTAACCTCACAAGAGTGCCCATATGAAAATTCAGAGGCATAGGTGTCTTGTAGCCTACAGAATGGACCGAAAGATCACGCCATGCCTGCCAAATTGATCTCCCAACTGCCAAAAATGAGGGCAAGAAATTTGATGCTGCCTGTCGACCACTCTGTGGTTGCTTTTACCTCCCGTTCATGCATACTATATTCCCTATCGAGGTGCTCCACCCTATGAAGTTTGGAGGTGCCGCGACCACAAGATGGTCATATACGAAGCACGACAATCAGAATTTGACATGTTACCTAGTAGAACTCGGACACCTGACCACCTCCGACAAACGACGCCGTTTGCCCAATTCTTATTTGTTTCTCATGAGGTAAGATTTGAAACCTGGGTAAAAGACAAGTTCTTACAATCTAATTACTCAGCTGGGCCCAGAACCATTGCATAAAATGATATGTACCAATTTTCCTTCGGTGTCCAAGATCTAGGGGAGGGATAGCAAACCTTGGGACTTCAAATAATTTTTGGTTGATTCGGGTAATGGTAAACTGATAGCTTTCTGTGCCGTTTGTTGTCCTTACCGTAACATGGAGCTCAAAATTACTCTGAATTCCTGCTACCGTTAGAAGGGTCTTCGGGAGCTATTCCTTGTTGAATAGTTGAACCAATGCTGAACGTCCAAGTTATAGCCCTCCCACTCGCCTTCTGGTTGTGCGAGCATTCTTCTATGTTGCCAACCAATGTGCAATTAGGCATAAAGTGCCTTTTGAACCGCGCGAAGTGACTTTCTCAACATCAGCCTGTATCCTCCCCTTCTCACTAATTGTGTTTGCCTCGAGGCCGCTTATAATTTCCAAATCTTTGTCTGCCATTCTTGAACTCCGGACAACTCCAGGATGTCAAACGCAGCCCAGTCGGCAAAGCCTTCTGTTTAAATGTCTGATTTCTTCGGCACAACGCCGTTCCGCATTCTACGTTGGTCTGTCATTTATCCAAACAGCTTGGTGAGGGCCTATTCTAGCTATATTTTCATTTTTCGATGAGGACAGCAAGTACTTCCTAGTGTCAGAAATATTGGTTAGAGAATCGTTTCAAACGAAACTTGACTCCAGGTTTGGGTTTAGCAAGTTGAGGACTGAATCTGTAGTCCCGCGGAAGCGGGTACATCCTAAAGCATGAAGCCAGCCAGAAGCATTGGTTTCCATCTATTCACATGAAATTGTGGTAATTTTTGGTGTACAACAGTATTTGCTGCCCAATGAATACTCAAAAAGTACAGCTTGAGCTTCAAATGACCAGAGCGTCGGACGATGCAGCAGTTCCGAAGTCAGGCGTCTCATATTTGACTTTCAATTTAAATCACGTATGTTGCGGGCTCATAAGCTCCCATTAGATGCCATTCTAAGGATCATACAGTGAGTCTATGGATGAACGGAGAATATTTTTGAACTGAAAGTTGACTACCCTGAAATGGTTAAAATAATCTCGTTCCAATGCATTCAACGCTAAACCAAACCTATACCTGCTTCCCAATTCATGTTCACGTTCCAGTGGCTGTCCAAACCAAATGCAATGTCTAGGCTTAGTGTTCGATAGTGCTGTCTTGAACAATTGACATATTTACAGGGAACTGGAGGCGACCATACTGAAATCATGGATGCACGACATATTCTTCCAGGATGGTGGTTTCTATACAGAAGGTATCGTACATGTGCTCCTGTGCGTGAATGAGAGGTGTATTTTCTATCCAAGCACCAAGTTTAGTTCTGCTCATTGTTGTTGGTAGAGCGGGCAACAAGCATAGCTTTAGAGCGGCGCAACACGAGGCCATTTCGGCGTACCTCAGCGGAGCCACTGTCGACGCCATCCCTGTCCTTAAAAACACGGTTATCGCCATCCTGAACAGAATGAAACAACTGCTGGGAATCTAAACCACTGCTGTACCGGGACTCGAACCCGAACCACTTGCTGACAGCGAATTGACGGATCAAAATCAACGAGCATGTGACCATTACACCATATGTCTATTCCTGAGTATGGAACTCGTGCTTAAATGAAATGTTGATAGTTTATATATATTTTTAATTATTCTAAAATTGCCATCTAGGGAAGCTAGCAGTTGTTTGTTTGGTAAAATGGTCTGTTGTCCTATCTGATATTTGAGAACCAACAGTGCACTGAAAATATACTATGTCAGTGGGCATGCCAGATACCAAGGAAGCAGTGGTGGCTGCACCCACATGAAATTTAAATAACTTGGACATGCCCAAATGTGCGGGTGGGCATGCCCATTCACTTGATGAAATACTATGGGCATGCCCGTTTGGCGATGGAACACATATGCAAAAATTACAAGGAGGGGTAAGATCAGTGTGGTGGCAATAACAATGTGGTGTGAAGACACTTGAAGGATGAATGTAGTCAATTAAGATATAAAATCAAGAGCAAGAATGTACAGGAAGGTGCAAGCATGGTAAGAGATGACCAATAGCATGCACCAGGTGTACATAATCATTTTCTGCTTGATGTCAGAAATGGTCAGTCAGGTGAAGAATGGAGAATAGTATACAAGGACAGCCAATGGAAAGGTATGAAATGTATATTTCCATTTCTGCAAGGCACGCAATGGGTGCATTGGCACAATCACTTTGTTGTAATAAAAATACTAAAGAAATAGTACATGAAAAAAAAAAGCAATGCAAATAAAATCTTTTAGATGAAGTTGAGGAAGAAAAGGATATGAGTGGTCATAATGGAATGAACATGAAGAGGAGGGTAAGAAATGTGAAGACCAGAACAGAGAATCACAAGCAATGGGTAGATGGAGGACAGCAAATGTGGACACACTACCTATTGAGGGTACAAAACAATAGATGAACCCAGTGAAATATTAGAAATGAACATAGAAACAACAAATCCAATAGAAAGGTGGGCAAGCCAAAAAAAAAATGAGGGTAGGACCCCAGACACCAGGGTGCTTGGGAGAGCCCACGAGCAAATGCACAGCAATGTAGGAGTGCCCAGGGCAAGGATGGGCATGTGCAGTGGGGACACCCACATGTTGGTAGGCATGGGCAAGTGCTTTCCTCTCACTACAGCGTGCCATTGTTTGGCTCCCAGCAGGCATCATATTTCACTCTATTGCAGACTCGACTGCTCAAAACCCTGGTTATGCGGTTTCCGCCACTGGTCACCGACAACCGCAGCTTCAACTCATTTTGATGACCAACAATTTTGTCTGCTTCTCGGGTTCATCCCAATTATCCGCGGAGTTTGCGCAGCGGCAAGGGGGGCGAGTCCCGTCAGAATTTTGTATGGCAGCAACATTGTGCATTCTACGCCATTATATTATATTTTTGTAGTATGCACCTGGATTCAATTCATTTCCATTTTGCTTCATCTTGTATTAATACAGGTACTCCACCCCAGCTAGCCCCGAACATGCCCATTTAGAGCATGGTCATAGAATGCCCTAAGGTGGGCCTATTTCATGGGACTTGCCCATGCCTACCAACATGTGGGTGTCCCCACTGTACATGCCCATCCTTGCCCTGGGCACTCCTACATTGCTGTGCATTTGCTCGTGGGCTCTCCCAATGAGAACAGCTGGTGTGAGCTCAATTCTCAACCGTTTCCCCTAAAAATAGGCTCATTCAATTTGCATTGAAAATCCACAGCCAATGGGATGCCGGTATTTTTGATCCTTTATGTAATATAATTTCTCCCAGAAAATTTTGGTTTTGAGTAGGACATCTGTAGCACTCGGAATACTGCCATGATTGACCTAATCTTTGGATATGCTATACATCTGATGTGACCCTAGCCAATATGGGTGTTTACGGAGCTTAATATACTCAAAATCCCATCAACAGCTCTACTTATGGTAGTGTCTGGATATCGACTTCGCTAAAGTGTGCACTAGATCACAATCACTCAGCATGTAATATATAAAAGAACATGCCATTGGCTAGGGTCACATCAGATGTATAGCATATCCAAAGATTAGGTCAATTGGGGCAGTATTCCGAGTGCTACCGGTGTCCTACTCAAAACCAAATTTTTCTGGGAGAAATTATGATCAAAAATACCGGCATCCCATTGGCTGTGGATTTTCAATGTGAATTGAATGAGCCTATTTTTAGGGGAAACAGTTGGGAATTGAGCTCATGCCAGCTATTCTCGTGAAAACTTGCCAAAACAGAAAAAAAAAAAAACGGACCATGCCTGTTGTTCCACAAAGAGCTGTAATACAACTTGAAACCTTTGGAATCGCCTTGCATTCATGTAAACCCCCTGAATTGCTTGCAACCAAAGTTAACAGAGGATCTCATTAGTATCTCATTCCACTTAACACTGAAAATATTCTTGGCAGTCTAGAACGGTGTCACGCATCGTGCTGTGCTGAGCCTGTATTCCGGCATATCTGGGATGACCATTGATGTTCCCAAGAGCCTGCTCTTGCTTCCCACCACCACCACATTGCACCACTGCCGCTCAATCACTCGTCCCACTCCCATCGCATTCCGCCTGTCATTCTTGCGCTATCACAGATGCTATCACACCCCTCTAGCTCATCCAATCTTAGTCCACTTGGGGGGTGTGGCCATTGCGGGACGTGGCAGATACTCACATTGGAACCTTTCAATCAAATTTTGCGATTTGTTCATTAAAGTTACCTGGAGTCAAGGGGGAACTGGCATTCAGAAAACAGATACAGGATTGAAAACTTTTTTTCAACCTCCCCCCCTCTCCTTTGATATAGGGAAGGTGTTTTTCACCCCTAGCACCTAGCTGCCCATTCTGAATCAAGCTGCTGCCCCTATTTGGTTTCTTCACTTACAACTTTGACTTTCCTCAATGCACACTGGGGTAGAATGTGTTCATTTCCACTGTTCATGAATCTGGCATATTTGCCCAAAGTGGCTCCTGCCTCATTTGGGGACTGAGGAGCAGCCCAGAGGCAGGAAATGTTCCTGGTGGTTGGGTTTGGTTGAAAAACATTTCCTTGGGCCATTTCTACAGCTTCTGCAGGTGTTTAGAGCCCCGGTGTAACATACCCTAAAAAGTCTTTCCAACCATATATTCAAATGCAATTAATTGTATAACCTACTTCACGGATAGATTCATGATAGTTGGTGACTTATCATAGTTCAGTTTGCCATCACTTGGACCCAAGGTAAAGGTGCAGTAGAAGTTGGGTGATATATGGAATCTCCATGCCTAGACTGTGCTCAAAAAAGTATCACATTGATATATTGGTAAAACCTGGTAATGATGGCCCCCAAATACCAGGACACAAAAATTTGCTGCCCTCTTTTTCTATCACTTGTTTCTGATGCAAAACAGTAGTGCAGGTGAGAGGATATACTTATTTACAAGAGCCCTCCACAGCTAGAGTGTCCAAAAGAAATATTGCGTTGGTATCTTCGAAGCAACACAACTTATGATGGTGGGGCCTAAACAACTGCACATAATAGTTCTGTGCCCAGTTTTTCCATGGCTTGATCCTGCAGCAAAAGTGTGGCACGGACAGAAGGATTATCACTCATCACTCATCAAAAAGGCTCTTCATGCCTGATCTTTCGACTGACTGTTGACTTGTAGATCAACAGTCCAACAAGCAACAACAAGGAGTGAAACGATGGCGGAATTCCTATGTTACAAATGCTTTATGTAATAAGGAGTCATCCATTTCAGAATATCAAGGTGAGGATTTTGAGTGCTCGAGAAAAGTCAGTCCGAAATCAACGTTCTACCGAATTTTATCGTAAACCCTAACCCTCTTTGTATTGATCCTAATCATTCTATTACACTTTGAACTAGTGTACTTATGCCGTAAGGGAGAAGGGCCTAGAACGGCCCATTTTCTTTTGTAACAGATTCCCCCTCGCATTGGTTCGAATCAGCCTGTGTCTGTTTTTTTCAATCTCACAATTCTACAATGCTCATTCCATGCCAAACTAATTGAAACTCTATCAAATTTGGTGAATCCCAACCAGATATTTTTCCCGATTAATTGAATGACATGGAGTACATTCACCACCTCTACATAAAGAGTCATAAGTGACCATCTTTCCACAGATCACAATGTGAGAGAGACCAATATTAATGATACAGGTCTAATGCACCAGTCCCTGGCTCAAAATCTTGAGATGACAATTTGCGTCTGAGTCGGCTTTTATCCTGGTGTGCAACAAATGACACTGGGGTTGCACACCCTTGTCATTGAGCCGAATACCCGACCAACCATACCGCATACCAAACCGACCGAATCGATGAATGCAAGCGTAACCCGGCCCACGAACCAAACCCGTGAACGATGACCAAACCGAACGATGCCTGTGCATTGCAGGCCCGATTGATCACGTGGATGAGGCTTGTGTTGCTTGCCACCCCCGACCAAACCGATGGCCTGTGTTTGCTGGCCCCAAACAATGCGATGTTGGTTTTGGAGATAATGTGAACTTTTTCGATGGATTGCACCGTGCTGATAGTGCCAGTGGGAGTTTCCTTGCGCTCACAGTGCTCAGTGGGAGTGTTGGAATGGTGACTGTAATGCACCGCGAAGCATTTGTTGCTCTTGCAACCCCCCCTACCCGTCTGACTCACCTGTTACATGAAGATTTTCTCCTGGGACCCATAAGCTATTCTGAGTCTAGGAATCATGCTAATCATCACCAAACTTGAACTATAGTCTTTCCTTCCCAGTAACCTTTTTTCCAATTTAAGTATCTGACTTTATCACCAGCCCGTTCTCGATCGCTTCAAAAAGTTCGATCTCCAACGCATCAATCAGTTGATCTTGGTCTTGAGGCTAGGCTATTCTGGTTGCCCAGAAACCAGAGTTCATTTACTAATGTTGTTACTCTGGAAACCAAATTGTGAAATCCATGGAGAGGCTGTATATGGAGCAGCATACTATGTAATTTCATCATACACATCGTCATTGACTGTCTGACTCCTGCAGTTCACACATCTTCTTGCTGAAGACGCCCAAATTATGTGCATTGATGTTTGGGTGGATTACAGACCAGGTAAGACATGTATAGGAGGGCCAAAGGATGTAACATGGAGTGCAAAGGGCATTGTAGATATAGATTAAATTACTTGAGACATCCGCCAGGGCTTGAAACATTCTCCCATGAAGTCTTTGGTCCGGGACATCCAAAGTGATATATAGTCATGTGATACAAGCTGTGGACTGTAGTGCTGCGAGGAAGGACAGGAATATGGGGTTCCAAAAGCAGGTTTCAATATCCACAAACAATATTGAAAAGTATTTGTGCCATGGATAAAGCTTCTGACTATCTTGATTCTCTACGCTCAAGTCAGGGCAAGCATTGGTTCAACATTTCCACATCATATGCCTGGAGATGTTTGGCAAGGTCCCCTGTTCTCTTTCCAGCGTGGCTGTCCACCTAGGCTCAACAGCCTTTGATGGGATCATTGCCTTCATTGAGTAAGTTTGTTTCGTATTACAGATGGGTGTTCGCACGGTCCTATGGTCTTGCAATCAGAGGGATACCTTTTTCTGCAGCTGATGATGCTTTATAAATTGAGCAGACACTGATCCCCACCAACCATGTGAGGTCTTAGTTTGAAATGGTCGCATTAATTTTCATTGGATTACGAACTGCAATTTCACTCTCATGATCTTTCACCTCCTTACATTTTTAGCATCACATCTTCTCATTCTGATGGTTACATAGGGGATATTTGGTGCGCAAGCATGACTTGTGGGCCCAGCGCAACAAATAAAATAAAAAAAATAAAAAAGGTAAAGGAAAGCGAAATTTTAACCCATCTCTTGGTCACCTGTAGAGTTGTCAGCAGACACAAGCTGCACCCTGTTGACAGCCAAGCAAAAAGCACTTGAACACATGTGTTAGAGGTGAAGCAATGAAAAATGTCACAAGAATAATATATGCCCGGGTGAATGTGTAGCAAATGTCGGGACAGAGGAGTATCAGCTATGTTGATGGCCGAGATTAGGGGCAAAATCCATTCAAAATCTGCAAAAAATTCCACATGTTGGTTGTGACAGCCCAAATTCTCATCGGTGTGTGCCATGGATGACAAGCCTGGTGGGTGAATTCTTACTTTGGAGACAGTAGACTGATGCAGACTACTGTAGACATTTTTGTTAACCGCTGCACGGCCAAAGCAAGAGCACTCACGGACATCCCACAACACCAACATTGACTTTCAATGTTCTGGGTGGGGGTTACATCCATTATGGCACTGTAAGATAGTACAAACTTCGAGCAACGGAGATTGCTCGCAACAAGTGGGCTCAATCTACCGATTACTCGTCATTTGGACAAGCTTCCCCCTTTGAGACTCATACCTGCGTCTCCATCCATACTTTGCATCGAGAAGGTGAACATGTTGCATGCGCAGTACTGTAGTTGAGGCTCATGTTATGTGTGGGACAGTATGCATCCCCTAGAATGGGATACCAGTGGAACTTAAATCCGAAATCGTTAACTGCATGGACTTAAGAGATTTGACGGTTTTGTCTTCTATGTGCAGTTCAATAGCGCATTGATCAGTTCTGCTTGGATTGGTTGGACATTCAAAGCATGTTGTCTCGTATGGAAAGTCGGATTTCTCGCTTCTAGCTCCTTTCTTTGTTGTTGGCCAAACACCGTCCCTGCCACAGCCGTGATTGTACCACCCCGGAGCTCTATGTCAAGACAATGGCAGCCCAAGGAGTTGAAAGGCATTTCGTTGTAGCCACAGGTTGGCGGAAGGTCAGTTCATCTTCATCTGGAGGTTTTAATTATTGAGGCTGTTTTCTAGAACTCTTCTTGTACGGGTCTACATCAATCTGGAATGGTCGAACATTGCATCGCTCTGAATCATGATAAAACTGCTAGGATATACAATTTTATTGCACATATGCCGGAGACATACCAAGGTTTTCCATGCTCCGGAGTGGCAAAAAGATGCCTGTTCAAAACGCTCTCATCAAGGGGTGGTCTGGAGTATGGGATCAAACAGTTGTGGGGAAGACACAGGTCACGATTTTTTTCTGACATCTTTGGATGTTAAGTAATTGGACACCTTGCACTGTGTAAAGTAAAGGCAATAAAATGGAGTGCCCGATCACTATTTTCGGATTTTGGTCACTCCTGTGGAGGTCGTACACTAGGAGTGCTTTCAAGATCACTCCAATGGCGAGCTCTTCAGTCACTCCCGGTGGGGTAACTCCCATGGAGTGATCTGGAAGGCACTCCCTACACAGTTGCTCAATTGTATTGCTCGTCGAGCACTCCCATTGGCTTGCTTCAGGCCATCAATATTATCTCGGCATAGACTTGCCGTAGCGTGGCTGTGAGTGTCATCCGTGCTTCTCTCCTTCTTTCGCGATATGTCCTCCGCCCGACGACATACTGTAGCTCTGTCTGGACTTGTTTCCTCTGAGGTTCTCTTCCCGGATCTCCATGTCTTGGGCTGTATTTTGTCAGCAACTTCAGGCTTATCTTTTCTACATAGAAACAACCTTCGCATCCCATCTTTCCACCATCGACGCTACTCTGGAATTTCTAATGACTTAACCTGCCCTTTGCTCACTCAGATTCACTTACAACGACATTGCAAGTCTCTTTTGCTAAATTGCTATGGAAAAATGAGCACATAATCGGACTGCTATCTTATGCATGTCCTATATGTCGATTAGCCCACGAGCCACACTTGAACATATTATCATGGACATTCCGTGGTGTATGTTCTGTGCGGCTATTCTGGCTTCTGGGGACCCACAACCGGCTGGTCCGTGCGTTGACGTGCCTTGTGGGACATTCGTACGTGCCAAGATAATGCGAAACAATTGAGTGACAATAAGCACTGACCTTTCAGTATAGGAAACGAGGCTCTCTTCTAAAAGGATCGAGATAACATACGAGCATTGTAGCTGAAGATGATTTGCAACATGCCCCATCTAGCCTCACAAATGCAATACGCTTTCCGGCATAAACTGGAAATAAGTTTGCACTATATCGTCCTCTCCGGTGTTGTACCCCAGTGGTATCACTGCTGCATCAGCTCCTTTATGGCATATACTGGAGTTTATTCGAAGCTAATACAGTGCCGCCATTGCGGAGAATTTCGATTCGTCAGCGACGGAAGACCGTGGCGGCTCTTCTGCTACCTTGCCTTGGTCCCTCGTCTCCAAGGCTACTTCATGAGCCCACAGAAGGTTCAACAGCTTCTGTATCGACACAAGTACAAACACAAGCTGGGGACGATATCGGATATATTTCTCAGAATCTTTGTAAGAAAAAGGTTGTTGTCGATGGCAAAGAGTTGCCCCACAACTATTTCTCGGGCAAGGACGACATCGCATTATCTATCTGCACCGACCTGACCTTCTCTTTGACCAGCAGGCGGAAAGGCCCGTTGGCAAAAGCTATCCTCGCTCAAAATTACAACATTGTCCTCGAGAATCGTACACACCTTGGCGATCCAAAACGTCCCGGAGGACATCGCTCCCGCATCCAACGGCGAGGATGAAAAGTCGAGCGAGAACAAGGTGAGCACGTTTCCTCCACGCCATCGTCCGCGCTGATTTCATTTTTACTCCGATTGGAAAACAAAAGGCGATTGCAACGCCAAGTCCCGTGAAGTCAGATGCGGTACGTTTGGAGGTGAGGTTCTGTGTTCGCTTTGTAATTTACCATTGAACACCGTTGTTCAGAAGCGGAAGCAATCCGAAGTTGTAGAGTCTCCCAAGCCCCGCAAAAAGGGCGAGTAAAGCTATTCACAACACTTCTCGAATTCAGCATCATCATAGAGAAAACCGAATCCCCAAGAAAACACGCCTGTCAGGGGAACCCCTGTTTCCGGTCCCTCCTGGCGCCTCTCCGGCTCCCCCCGGCACCCGCCCGGTAACCGGTCGACCGGACGACCGGACGACCGGCCCGGCAACTCCCGCTGGCACGTGGTCTGCGACCAAGCCCGAGATCTCTGCCAATCACTATGGACACGTGCTTGACTAGTTAGTAGATACCGGCACCTGGCGTGGGAATCCTTAAGCTTTCTTCTCTTCGGATTCTCCCTCGCCAGGACTTGAGCTATTTTCGGGCTGTGGGGTTGCCCTTACAACGCCCTCCTTCACATCAAAACACAATGCGTCGGCTGGCCCATCGATATCGGCTTTGCAAACCTCGCAGTCTCTCTAATCTGGCTCCGAATTTCGGAAAGGATCAAGCACCAATTTTTTACGTTCTGCGACTCTTCCAAGCCGTTCGAAGGTGTCAATCTTGGGTGCAGCTAGTAAGTGTATCCTTTACATGATAAATATCCATGCCAATCACCTGGATAAGCTTTGGTCTCGAAGGATGGGTTCTCAAAGCATCCGAAGTCAAGACCTTCCTCCAAAGTCTTGACACAGACAAGTTGGAAGCGGATCCATGTTCTATTATATGCAAGCTAAAGTCCGATTTTTCATAATGCATAACCTCATAATGCATACCAGCTAAAAATTCTCATAATGCATCGGATTTTGGATCCACCAAAATGCATTTTACCACTGTAGAGGCAAGCTCATAATGCATAAATGGTCATAATGCATAGACTTGGTGCAAATGCTGCGCATTTTGGCAGGGTGACTTTATGCATTATGAGCTATTCTACTGTAATTGACACCCCGAAACCCTGGGACGATCTTCTGAGCCCAGACGCCTTTGTCTCAATCCCCAGATTTACTCATTTTATTCTCATCCTCACATTGCTGTGTCACTAATCTCCGATGACCTCCTCATCAGTCTAAATGCTGCAGTCGACGTTCTTATCGAAAGTACCGAGTTTGAAAGCAGTGGGGGAATAGAGATGATCCTGAACCGTGCGAAGAAGGACCCACGCATCCCCCGCGGCATTGCAAGTCTGTGAACCTGAAGGTGTGAAGTCTTAACTTGATTTTGCAACAAAATTATGTCTTTAACAGACTTTGAGGAGATGATTTTCCAGAAAGTGTCGCACTCTCATCTACTGATCCAATCCTCAGCCAGTTCTTCAGGAGAAGTTGAAGGCTGAGGTATTTTTTTGTCTCGTTTGTCCCACCCATGCTGACGTTCGCATTCCAACTCCAGCTGAAGAAGTCGAAATCCGTAACTAAATCTGCAACGCAAATCAAGAATGCCGAGGCGTCATCGTCGAAAAAAAAACGACGGTAGAATCTCTCGAGATCCATTGCTATGAAACTAGACGCAATGCGAACAACGCGAACAAACGTATGAACAAAATTCTTCCTACTTAATCATTCCTGACTAATATTTGAACTCTTTGTATCGTTCACATCCCTGTTTGCTGCTGTAGCTTCTCTGTAATTTTTGTGCCCCCAAGGACTTGCTGTTTCGAAACGCAGACCAACGAGCTGACTGTAGTATGTGTTAAATTTCGCTGTATAGGCCGTAATTAAATTTGAAGGACACATAATTGCGTCGAAAGGAGCGAAAGAGTACATTGAATATAATATTGTATTCTCCAATGACACGGAAGACGGCGTTGAGCCAGCAATTTCACTCTGGCGAAAGGTTCTGAGGTTGTTTGTCATTGTTTACCTCGCTTGCCTTTTGCCTCCTCCCGCCATAATCGCGCTGCGCTCCTTCGTCCCACGCGTCAAAGCTCGATATATGCGGTCCAGGCGGTGTTTATTACATGCCGCCACGCCCAACCGTAGTTCTCAGGCCGCTTTTGACAGGTTTGAAGGCTCCCTGACCACCACCATATTCAAGCGATATTGACGCGTGAGCTCGCGTTCTTTTGCCCTGAGGAGTTTTCGTTGGCTTACTACGTGATATAACAGGTTCCCTGGACGTTCTAGGCACACCAGGATGTTCTCCGAGCCGTCGACGAGTGTTTGTGAGGTTGTAGGATGGTGATTCTGGTAGTGGACTTTGATTTTGCCTTGTGGTGCGCTTTTCGGTTTTCTTTCTGCTTCTCCCCCTTCCAAATCATCTTTCACAAGTTTTCGTCGAGCCTCGTTCTTCTTCTTTCGCTCCCTTTCCAATGAAAAATCACCCCCTTTTGCGATCATTAGTTGTTATTTTTGTACCTTCATTCATCCTCTCTTTCTGCGTTTCCACATCCATCCTAACTGTTCTGAGACACCTCTCTCTCATTATCCTTGTCTTCAGTTCTCCCCTGACTCCCCGCCGGATGCAAATTGCTTCCCATACTCCCTCACGCTCTCATCCGACCTTTACCTTCGCTTACTGCTCTTTTTCGGCCATTTTTTCCTCTCAAATCGCTCATGTATCCCTCTCCTTCTGCCCTTCAACCTTATCGTATCCCCACTGCATCGATAATCTTCATCTTCGTTCCTCCCGACCCTCCTTCACTTCTGCCTTCCCTTCAATCTTCTCCTCCCATTTTCCTTTTCTTGTTCTTGGCTTGACAAGGCTCGCTAACACTGGCTTCTTTTGCTCTGCCTCTCGCGTTTCCCATGTCGTTGCAACTAGCGACTTAATCAAGAAAAGCCGCGCCCTATGCCTCGTGACAAGGTGTGTTTATCGCTCCATTGTGCTCTTGTGGGATATCCGTGGCTGTATGGGATGGGCATGCCTCGTCTTGCTCGTCCATACCTATTTTGCGCAGCGAAGGATGCTGCGTACAGCTTGATTGTGCAGGACAGAGTGGTGGACCGCCCGGAGCGCTTGGGCGACTGATGTTAAGGGCGGCGTTGCCCATCTGGGCTGATGCTCTCAGCTCATTCGAGAAGCACGCGTTTATCACCTCTTGTTTTTGAACATACTCATTTTCTGTTTCGCTTTTTTCTCGTCTTGCTGATTGTTTTCACCTGTTCATTCAGGTCGTGAGGAATGAGCTCGGTAAGTACTGTTCTTCTCTTCGCTGTCTTGTCATTTCCTCCGTCCCTTTTTTCTCCCTCTTTTCCCCTTTCCAGGCCCTCTTTGTTTCATTTGATCTACGTTCCGCGCAACTCACGAATTATTTCGTGCACAGCAACTTTAGATATCATCTCCGCAGCTCTTGGGCTCACGCAGACGGACCGATGATGTGCCATGGTGCAAGTGCAGCGGTGTAAGCGGGTGCGGATGAGATCTATGTAGAGGTGAGTGCCCACCACCTACTCCGTTTCTAGCGCTTTGATTGACGAACTTATACGCGTATAAACAGTGCGTGACCCTACGATGGCGATCGAAAGGTATGTTCACCCACCCTTTCTTTCGACTGTTAACTAAGCTCATGAACTTGGTGCGCCGACTACGCCGCCGTTCATTGGTCCCGTGGCCAAATAGTGAGTCCCATAACCATCTTCTTTGTTCTTCCCTACTTCTCCTTACAAACCAAGTATAAACGATAAATACTGCTCCTGCTAAACAGGTACGACGCAACGTTGTTCTGCCACCAGCTGACTCATCGGATTTTTACACACGCCGCGTATTTCCGGCCAACGCTGGACCAGATGAACGGCTTATTTTAGGTGCTTGTGATTCTTGGTATGGATTCGTTCTTTCTTTTTACTATCGTACCGGTCTCAAATCTTGATATAACTGCAGTGCTTTAAGGTTCGCGCGACCTAATTGTGCGGCGTGGTATGACTACGCCGTTTGTGCCAACAACAAGATATACGGGTATGTACTCCTGTTTTGTGTTGTGTCCAATACGCATTCATTTTCAGGCTCGCAGCTTCTTGTCCATATCAGTGTCCCGTTGGTAAGCACCACCTTTTTCCTTTTAGTCCTTGCACTGATTTATTTATTCTTTATGTTCTGATATTGTTTTCTATTTGAAGCTTTCCAGTCTCCTGTTCCCGAGGCGCATGTTTCCTTCGGAATTCCAAAAGCACACTGACCAGTTTTCCTCCCCAGGTCTACTTCACCGTTCTCGTTCAAGTCGGACGTCGTCGGTAAGCTAACCCTTTTTGCTAGTGCCGACAACTTGACTTATCTTCTTATCTTTTTCGGACACAGTACCTTGCTTAAAGTTGAATGCCTTCGCGGCGGCATCGCGATGACAACGGTGCGAGAATGTGAACGGTATGATGATGTCTCCATGTATTTACGACTTTTATGTGCTATGTTGAATATATTCTATTATATGAACAACTGGCGGGAGCTGATGACCAGGAGCGCCCTACAGAAGAGTGTCCAAGATACTCCAAAAGCGTTCTCAAACCACTCCAAAAGAGTGCCTGGAGGTACGCTTTTGGAGTGCTCCGAGCACGCCCCCCGGCGCGCCTATTTGGCCGAAAAGCACTCCGGCGGGAGTGCCTAGGGTCACTTCAAAAGCGGACCCAGCATACTCCCTTGGAGTGATTTGGGAGCACTCCAAAGGAGTTCTTCCGCTTTACACAGTGCTTGCATACTGGGTGAGCGCTCAGGATTACTGCAATCATATAGTCGTTCTGACCGGTCCTTGTTAGAATTGAATTTTCTCGAGGAGTTGGATAATGTTCTTGAGGCTTGTGAGGATGTGACAATGTGAACAGAGGGCGAGCATGTGGGGAAAGTCATCCGCACCGTATACCCTGAGGCTAATGGCGCCTATATGGAATCTACCCTACTCTCAAATCAATTTTTCTATTAATTGTGAAGTGTAACAAAGACATATCTGGTTTGACAGAGGTTCACGACGAAGAAGATAATTGTCTGTAATATGAATTCAACGCGAGTGGGATGGGATGCCACCAATATTTATGATTTGGGGTGGACACTGGACAGCCACGAAAGATTACTACAAATTTTGTGCATTGAAGGCAACAAAAACGATCAAGGCTTTTCTATTCAATTTGTATACCAGATTCCAAGTTTGAGTGGGAGATAACTGCTGCGACTGGTCGCTAGAATGTGATTTTCTGTAATCCAAACATGTGGGCAGTCTCTTCAGCAATAGGCTCTGCGTTGAAGGCTGAAAAGCAACAGCATAAGCATGAGTTTTTGCCGGGCAGAGCAGCGGCCCTCTACTCCAAGTAATAAGTAGTCGTCCATTTCAGAATATTGAGGTGAGGATTTTGAGTGCTCGAGAAAAATCAGTCCGAAATCAACGTTCTACCGAATTTTGTGGCAAACCTTAACCCTATTCTAATGATTCTAATGGTTCCATTAGACTTTGAACTAATGAATTTATGCCAAGTCTAGAACAGCCCATTTTCTCTTGTAATTGATTCCCCCTCACAGTAGTTCAATCCAGCCTACAACCAGCCACTTTTATTTTCCGCAACACCAATTTGGTAAGGACAGGCACGGCCCTTGCTTGATCCGGTGGCTTTGTGCTTGTTTGGCTCATAGTCAACATCGGTTCCAACTTTGAAAATGCTAAGGCTTTTTATCTGCACACTTTTGCACAAAGCATGAAACAGAAAACTGCCTTTAAAATTTGTGTCAGAGCAAGATGACCATGCCGGTTTTTCCAGTTTGGGGTCAATCTCATGAATTAACAACACATTTGATGGACTACTTCACAGCAGGTAAACAACAAAGAGCTTTTCCAAAAATCCGTGACAGTCATTTTATGGACAATGTAAATTTGCATCTATATAAGAATGAACGTGGTTTGACTTTGACCACATAACCTTATTGGCTGTCGGACATTGGGGCAAACGACTCCAATGACTCACTGTGGCTTCGGGTCGACCAAGATGTTGGAAGTTCCACCCCAATGTCGAGATGTTGAAAAGCCACTCGGCTTTCCAGAGCTCGCAAACGAACTCCATGCCCGGCATTCACAGCCACATACCTTCTTCTTCCCACTCGCTCCACGCTCACCACCACGCTCCATTGTTCTCCGCCCTGACTATACAGACTTACTAGCATTCGAATATATCTTTTTCACTTCTTCTGCGTTCTCCGTAAGCTGTGTGAATTCGAAATCTAACTGCCACAACAAATAGTCTTTTGCATCGTGCGTTGATCGTGCATCTCCCTCTTCCATGTGCGGTGGAATGCTCGCCTGTTTTGCGGCATAGGAAGAAAATGGAAACTCCACCAACTTCGCCCCAACGCCAGCAGAGCCAGCAGCGCCGGATTTTGCGTGATATTCACGTATCTCAAGACGGTAGTCCTTACCGTCGCCAGATACCATCGAGATCGGGTGCATTTCCCGATGAAAACACGCCACTGCCGCCTTGAGCGACAACTCCAACACCTGCAAGATGCCCAAACAAGCGATCTTTGGCTCAAACGGAGCGTCATCGGCAGGCACGCGAAGAACGCGAGCGTGAATCGCCGCTAACATGTAAACGCACGGACATCACTCCCTGTTCCCGGGGGCCCATCCACTGCGAGACAGCTCGCCCAGCGAAATCGGTGACAACTCTATGTTGGGATACTTTACCGTATCGCGTGCAATAAATTGTGGGGTATACGGCGATCAATGCATTTTCGAGAGGGAGGCAAATGAGTAAAGGGGGGATTACCCGAGTTGGAAGATGAATTGCAGCCCTTGAACGAGTCCAACCACAGCTTCAAAATGCCTGACAGAAGAGAAGAATTAATTGAACATTTGGTACATGAAATATAGGGAAACAGTGAAGGGAGTTGCTACTTGCCATGAGGCCGTGAGGAGTGAACCGAAGGTTCGCGACAAGCAGCATGTTTAGCCAATTAGTATTTAGTGATTGTTCTGTAATTCTTTGTGGCAGCCGTGGCGTTCTCCTTCCAGAGTGGCTGTCTACCTAGGCTCTTCAGCCTTTGATGGGATCACTGCCTTGACTAGGTGACTTTGTTTTGTATTACAGACGAGAGTTCATACCATCCTAGCATTGCTCAATTAGAGGCATACATTCTTCAGATCCTGAAAATGCTTAAAAAATCGCTCAGACGCCAAACCCGCTGAAACCGTCACCTATAAGCAGCCTTTGTCTGGAACTGATGATGCGCTTCACTGCCTTGATATGGTAACTCTGTTTCGTATTACAGACAAGATTTCACACCATCCTAGCATCGCTCAATTAAAGGGACACATTCTTCAGATCCTGAGAATGCTTCAAAAATTGCTTAGACAATGAAACCCACCAAAACTGTCACCCATAAGAAGCCTTTTTTTGGAACTGATGATGTGCTCATACTCTCTCAGGTTCAATTACAGACTGCATTTGCTGCTTTTCTAACCGCTGAGCACCATAGCTTTCCTTTTTAATTGTAGGTAGGATGAGAAGAGTGTGGTAAGCCTTTGAGGGCAGTGTTGAGCTGCATGGTGTGTGCTTTCTGACTTCAATCTGTTAATGTGATGTATGATGCTGAAATAATACTGACCTTACTAGCAGAATTGTCCAGGAGCAGGAGAGATCTGGTTACCATCTACAAATAGAGTATGGTGCATTGTCCTTGATGTACATGCGGTAAGTATATGACAACCGAGAATCCAAGTTCAACGATATTGCCTCTGCGGAATGCTGCACGGTCCTTTGTGACCAACCTGGTTGTGCAGCATTGAACCTCAATTGGTTATCACTACCACTTGTCTTTCAAATATCCCAGATAGGCAACACTGTTGTCCATGCAGTGAGCAATATCATCTTGGATGTAGCGGCCGAGAATTCCAGATGGGTCCACAAATCGCCCAAACTCAATGGGAAAATCTTCTCATATGCCTTTCCCAACTGTGAAGTACCAATAATTGGTGGAGATGGAAAGACCGTATACCTCTTTCACTGGGTCAGGGACCCAGGAAATTACCTGACCCTCAGGAATGGAGGTCATGAGTGTATACACAATTTCTTGGGTTAGCTTGATGGAGCACTGGAACTGTGTATTATCATAACCAGCAATAGAGATGTGCTGATGTGTAAATTTGATATGCAAGGCAGATATACTGTTGAAAATCGGAGTAACAGATTTAGCGATGTGTTTTCAGCAGTATGTATACGTTACGCACTCTGACTTCTTAACAGGTGGGAGTTCAAAGTCTATCAAAAAACTTTGCAATTGCAGCTCGATCCGACCTTCCGTTCAGACAAATTGATTGTATCCTGGATACATTCCTGGCTAAAAAAATTAGGACGTGATTAAGGTGATGCCATCAAAGGCTGTTGATCTTAGGTGGACAGCCATCTGAGCAAATACCACCGACTTGGTCATCGAAAGAGTATATACGAGAAGCAAAAACAAAAACGTATATATTTAGAATGCTGGGCGATTGCCGTTGATGATTGTGTAACACGCCACCAGTCACCCCGGTGTCAGGCTGGCAACCAAGAACTATTTGCATCAGACGGCATGAATCCATCAAACCATCATTCTCGGCTTGAACGAGCCGACTTGGGTAGCTTTCTGTCCACATGCAGCGAAAGCAATTATGACAAATGCCCTTTGAAACGTGGTTTGAGCTGTATTAACTCCTGGGCTCCGTTGAGCCTGACGGCACATATGTCAAAATCAATTTATTCACGGCTTTTCTAATTTTATCATTTTTAAGTTTATTCCTTGCTTAAAAATTCATCTGGCGTGGGGAGACTTTGGTGCTTGCTGCTGAACCCACTGTGGGGCTATTTTTTTCCCCTGTTTGGATTAACCTCAATCTCTAAGGTCTTAGCAGACATTTAATTAACCTGATCTGCCGAAGAGCCGAGTCCTAACACCCTTATTCCCGAGGTGTACCAGCACGCGGCAGCTGTTCCCGAATTACGGCAAATAAGCCAGCGCGTGACATCAACAGACTGATGGCCTGCATGACCGAATGATCGTGCCGTGGTATGCCGGGTTTTAGTTTTTGTTTCTGTTAGTAGTATCATTGAAACCAATGAAAGTAACAGCATAAGCATGAGTTTCTGCCGAGCAAAGCTGCGGCCCTCTACCCCAAGTTCAGACCTAATCCCACACCTGTTTTTCCTTGCTTTTTTGGTTCCTTGGTTCCGAGTGACTGAGAATACACCGGCTCACCTAATAAAGACAACCGCAAATCTTCCATCGCAATTACTTTATTTGGGGTGTCCATCAAGCATACCGGCTGACTCAGAGACAGTATATCAGGATCCAGATTTGTTCCCACACCATTTTCTTGTGGGTTTCAGGTTTTTAGGGCTCTAAACCCTCTGAATACAGTATATAAATTGCTAAGGACAACCACAAAGCATCAAGTGAAATTCCTTTTTTGGGGTTTTGGGTTGCATACTGGTTGAGTTGGGGACAGAATATTGGAATCCAGTCCTGTTCCCACACCATTTTCTTGCGAGTTTTAGATCTGTAGGGCTCTAAAAGTTCTGAATACAGCATATCAAGCGATGAGGACAATCGCAAAGCATCAAGTGAAATTACTTTATTTGGGGTGTCCATCAAGCATACTGGCTGACTCAAAGACAGTATATCAGGATCCAGATTTGTTCCCACACCATTTTCTTGTGGGTTTTGGGTTTGTAGGGCTCTAAACCCTCTGAATACAGTATATCAATCGAGCAGGACAACTGCAAAGCATCAAGTGAAATTCCTTTTTTTGGGTTATATACTGGCTGAGCTGGGGACAGAATATTGGAATCCAGTCCCGTTTCCACGCCACTTTATCGTAGGTTTTGGGTTTGTAGGGCTCCAAAACCCCTTAATACAGTATATCGCTCAATTCTGGACCGTTTGCCTTGCAAATATGCTCATTCTCTCCACATAGAAAATGCAGAGGGCATCAGGACCTTCAATTGGCCTGATGCAATCAAAATTGCCTTATTAGGCAAATATCGATCTTTTGGCATAACATTGTTAGCATGGTAGCTATATTGGTTAAACTGACCTAGAAATTGGAGAGCATAGTCTTGGTTATATTACTGAGGGCTGGAAATGCCGGGATCTTTCATATCATATGTCTTTCCTATATACAAGATACTCAAATATTCATTACCATGAGAATGCAGAATACTGGTGAATTAAAGCACACATTGAAAATACTGGTGTTTCTAGCCCTCCATAATACAACCAAGACCATCCTCTCAAATTTATAGATCAGTCGGACACCTATAGCTATCGTGCCCATTATTCTGTGCAAAAGATCGATATTTGCCTAATAAGGCAATGGTGATTGCATCAAGGGAATTGAAGGTGGTGATGCCCTCTGCACTTTCATTCTGGAGAGAATGAGCATATTTTCAAGGCAAATGGTCCAGAATTGAGCTCTGAATCGCTGTTCTCGTCAAAAAGCATCAAAAGAAATAAAAACGAGCCGTGCCCTAAGTACCACAAACAGCAGTAAGTGAAAATCCTTTTTTTCGGCTTGTATACCAGTTGGATACTTACATTGAATTTTCCTTTTTTTGGACGGGACAAAATTCTGGTACAGGACAAGGGGTATGCTTTTTGTTGAACAATTTTTATGCATGGGCTGACCTAGGAAAAATATTGTGATGAGATTTCAAACAGAATTTCTGATGGGAGGCTTCAAACAGCTGCACACATTATTTTGCCGCCCTGTTTTGCCAGCACTTGAACTGGTGGCAAAACTGCGGTACAGCCCAAAGGATATGCATCATTTGAAGGGTTTTCCATACCCAGGCAGCCAGAAAGTCGGAGCGATGGGAAGGTCAGGTCGGGTCGTCAACCCGACCCGATCCAATGGCTGTGCTATGCCAATTGCGGTAACAACGCCGACGTCCAAATGAGGCAATTTCCTAACCACACTAGCCGACTGCTGTGCTACTCATGTCCTGGGTTCTGCAACCTCCCTGTGTCGTCTTTCATTTGCGCCGTCACTTTGGCAATTGTCCTTCATCCAGCCGGAAAAAAAGATGCTCAACCACGGCGGTGTTATGTACAGTGAACCAAGTTCAATTTACTGTATAATCAAACTACTTCTGGAAGGGTGCTATCTAGAGTCTCTTCACTATGCTGCGATGAATCATCAATTTGCTGACTGTCCTCAACTGCCACTGACAATTGGGAAGTACATGATTCATAGGCCCAAATCTTCAGGTGGTAAGGATATCTGTTGGTAAAAAGTATGTATCTTCAAATATACTCGAAGCCGCTGCTGATTCATCTACTCTGGACCAGCCTGATACAATGTATTACCTTGGATCACCCTCAAAGAGAACAGAGAATAGCTCACAGTGCTACATCCGAGAGCATACGATCCATGGGGAGATCCGGTCGGGTCGACCCGACCGGGCCAGACCAGACCTAGAGGTGGTGCTGCACGTGAGAGGTCCAGTCCGGTCCGGTCGCCTGAGCCATTCCTCTCTTTTTGTGACCGCATCAATGCAGCTCTGGAGGTATCTTCAATACGGCTGGCGGTATCCTCTGTTTGCCATTCTTGCTGCTCTCCTGCTGGCCTCAACTGGTATCCCAAGAAGTTTCCACTCCACAGCCTTCGACGCACTGTTTCTGCACCTTGCGGTGGTCAAAGCGTGAATTTTTGACGCGTCGACACGACACTTGGTCTATTCTTTGTTTTTGCGCTTTTTGGGTATCTGCGCTTTCGCTTTCGCTTTGATAGATGCAATGTATATAACCACCTGCAATGGGTAGCGCTCGTATTTGGCTCGTCTTACCCATTCCCTGAATGAATCCGCCCAATCAAGCTCAGTTCCAACTCCAACCGCCTGATCCGCGCCATGACGATCCTGTTCTAACAATTCTTCACAAATGCCCAAAGTGCCCAGGAGCTCTCAGCGATATTCGTGTTCACGAGGGGACTACAGGTGTCGGAAAGCGTGGAAGAGTAGTCCAGGATGTGAGCCTTTCACTTGCTTTATTGTATCTGTGCTGACAGTTGTTGATACTCTGTCTCCCAGTGTAATTTGTGTCATACTACAACAAAGCTCACTCCGGCATACATATACGAAGATGCTCAGCATCTTGTTATTCGTGTCAAAGCACGCCGGCTTGGACACAAAATTCCTTATGAGTCCTTGGTTGCCCCCCTCCGCTTTGCACCCGAGGCTCCTGCCCAACCTGCTGCCCCTGGTCCCATTTCATGCTCTGTCCCTGGTTGTTTAACCCAGGGAGGGCGGCCTCGGCAGGCATCCCACCAATGTATCGAGTTCAAATGCAAGAACTGTTGTTCTGAAGCGGCGGCAGCAGCTGTTCAGACAGGTGGCTATCGTGATCGATGCACAGCGCACAATGTCGCTGGTAATCCGGGTTACGACCGGCCTGCTCAACCGCCGGCTATTTATCATCCTCAACCACTCCACGCTCCCATCGGCCAGCAGCTACCTCCAGCGCAATTCCAATATGGCCTCCCACCTCCGGCTCAATACTTCCAACCGCCTCCAACCCAACTTCCTCATGCGCAACAACCCGCTCAATACTCTCCTCCGCAACCTACTCAGCATCAAGCCGCGCAGCCAATTGCCGGCCCGAGTCGGGGGAACGTGCGAGGTGGTAATCCACGGCCATTGGCACGGCCCATGAGCAACACTTGGGTCGCTCAGCGCTGCGGTCCCCAGGATCTCGTTGATACGGGCAAAGCTGCGCGCCAGAAGCTGACCGCGATTGCGAATCGCACTGCAGAGCTTGTTATTTTCCACACCGTAAATTCAGTCTTCTGAATCTCTTCGCTACCCGATGCGAGGCTAATAATTGTATTTTTACCAGAAGGGTGTTGCTCCGTTACAGCTTCAAGTTCAAGTCACCTCCCTTCTACAAATGCAGCTATTGGCCCACCCCACTCTTATGAATGATCTCCAAATCAACCCCATGACCTGGTTTGATTTGTGGGTCCGAAGCGATTGGAAAACCGTCCAGGCTTCAACGACCTTCGAGATCGACAGAAACCATCCCTCCATAATTCGACTCCGCCCTAGTTTGATGATTGAACTACCGATTGAAGACCGCCCGGGTATCGATCGCTTTCACGGAAGCGCGTAGGTACAGCTCTCGTCTCCCCACCCAAAAAGATGGCCCGCACGGAGACAGTCTCAGCACCAGCACAGGCCTGCGACATCATTGAAATTCCCGACTCACCGCCGCTGTCTGCTTCATCCGGTCTTCCTCCCACACCATCCATTTCGGCACCTCCTCCTCCTCGGCCAACGTCAGTTGGGAAACGTTATCCCGACGCGTTCTACGTTATCGAGCACCAGGAGGCATGGGATTACTACCAGAGTGTCAAGGACTCTGAGGCGAAAACCAGCATAGAGAAACTATGGCCGACGCTATTCCCGGGCTCATCCTATTTCCACACCACTGTCACAAAGTGGAAGAGCAATTTTTTGGCCGCTGCTAAGGACGTCATTGCCCACTTCGCTGCCTTTGGTAGGACATCGGCTGGATCCCGGGCTGCATTTCGAGCTGGGTCTGCGGCCCATGCTCGAGGCGAACCCTTTGCTTCTGAATCCAAGCCTACCAGTGTCAAATCCCAGACGGTTGATGTTCCATCTATTTCAAATCCTCCTCCCTCGCCTCCGCCAGCGCCTCAGCCCGTTCCGCCTCTTCAGCCCGTCCCACCTATCGCCGCCGAGTTCGGACTTTGCCCGTTTTGTAACATGCCTTTCACCGTCGCACCATCTGCAAAATTGGCCGATCTGCGTCAGAAATTGTTGGCAGCATCCACCTCCACTCCAACTGCAGCAAATCCCGATCATCGCATTGCGTCACTCACCAGCCAATTGTCTGCATTTTGCAGGCAGCATAACACCAACTCCAAACTTCTGCCCTCTGCTCGTCAAAATAACTGGCCCGAGCACATCAACTACGCCGACATATCGGATAGGATGGACAAGGCGTCGGTTATAGACAGTTTGCAAGAGTTGGTGGACGACCTTGAAGCCTGTAAATCTTTTCAGCTGCTACATCAGGCGAGTTCAAGCGGGCAACGGCATGGTAAGTTTTTCATATCCCGATTCCGACGTCCAGAATTCTGATCTTTGTTAGTTTTGGTGAACTTGGGTACTACGCAATCGCGCTCAAACTCAAGAGTCTGCTCCCTGCAACCGCAATCACGGTGGACTATAGCCCTCTCTCCTGGGATGCGCTAATGGAGCAGGTTTTTATTCCAGAAGCCATAATTTGTCTTATTATGCATGAACTCGGGATGTCAAACAAGGAGGCCATCGACGTCCTCCACGACAGCAACCCATGTGGTCTGGCGTATCATTCGGATGTCTCAGATCGCGACCGTTTTGTCGTGCACTTTCGCAACGGTCGCGAGGATGCAGCTCTGAAGACTGCCCCTTTTCCACTGCCATCTCCTCTACTTCCCCCGCACGCTCTATCACCCGCTCTATCACCCACCTTGCGCCAGCTAACTCTGAGCGTGAGCCTACTCCCTTGTCTCTCATCCCCGACAACCTCTGCCACTTCTGTGATGAAGGGCTTCCATTTCCTCCGTCCAATGCTCTGATTGCCATGGGGAAGAAGCTCTTCGATCTATTCTGGCCAGATTGCATGCCCGACAACCCTCAGCATCGTCGTGTACCTCAGATACGGATGACGGTGGATTATTTTGCAAGGCATCGCTTCGAAAAGGACCGCATTCCAGCAATCTTTGGAGGATGGCCCTTCGAGCCAAATTTTTCGTGCCTCTTCCATCGCATTCTGGATCCCGGCCCTACCCTCCGCAATTTATGCAAGGGTCTCGATCAGAGTCATTTATTTTTAGGTGCCATCGAGTACTACGGCGACAAGCTCACTCAACGATCTTCCCTCAAGGCACAGTATGCCAGTAACAGGTCCTCTGAGCACGGTGCTGGATAGCAAGTTCTCAATTTTTTGTATCGTGTTATCCAATTCTGAGGCATTTTAGTCACGGCGAACGCGGTTATCAACTGCTCGACATCACATTCACTTCATGTTCCCCGACACCGAAGTACTCCTCAGGACCTTCCACCCTCTGACCTACGATATCGCCACAAAATTTTCATTCCCGAAGCCGTCACTCGCCTCATCCAGCAAGACCTCGGCCTTGGATCTGAGGACGCCATTGCCGTCCTCAAACAGAGCTATACCTTTGGAATCACTCTCCATCCCGGTGACGACGACTGTGAGTTTTACATGGCAGCAATGCACTCAATATCCCGGAGGCATCGCCGGACGGAGTGGGCGTTGCGTGTTTGGGAAGCCGAAGGTGCTGCTTCGGGACTGGACTTCGAGTCTTAGTTGCGAAGGCAGATGGATTTGGAGCACAGCGTGAAATTGGAACACATAGAGCAAAGCATTCCTCCTCATACTCCACCTCCACCTCCCCTGGGGCCTCGCACGGTCATAGATTTAACTGGGGATGACGAATAGGGAGTTTATTATAATTGTTATGACTTTACGACCACCTCAATGTAGTATGCTCTTTTTTATGTGCGAACAAGGTCTAGAAAAAATTCGAAGAGAGAGTTTAGATATAATCCATAGCAAAACACTGCGAGATTGGAATGTAATTATCACCCTCCCATAAGCTTAGACTCGAACCAGTCGTTATTTCACTATTTATGATAATCGATAAATAGGACATGTCAATAACGACTGGAGCTTAATCACCGTCGGCTTAGGGAGACGGAGATTGCCGAGCTTGATTTTCCTGACTTGGTCAAAATTTCGAAAGCCTGCTTGCAAAAGTATTTTCTATTGAAATTCTGAAGAGAGGGTTTTTTAGCCATTGAAATTCTAGGACTCTGTATGTTCTCAGAATTTTAATACATGGCAAAATCATCTAGCTATAGCAAAGTTTCTGTCCACCTTTTTGGGCCGCATCAAAACTGTTCGGGCACATGATTTTGCGCTCGGCTTGGCGTTCACAAAATTCACTCATTGTGAGGTCAGTGTCCATAAAGAGAAAAATCCAAGAACATGGGAAGTCTTGTAATTTCAGTGGCTACAAAACTGTCTCTTCAGAATTTCAATGGAAAATACTTTTGCAAAAAGGCTTTGGAAATTTTGGCGAAGTCAAGAAATTCGAGTTCGGCAATCTCCGTCTCCCCTTAGCGACGGTGATTCCGCACCAGTCCCTGCGGTGATTGATCAAACGACTGTCTTTGAGACTTACATTGCGGACTGGTTCGAGTCTACCATAAGCTGAGGAATTTCTTTTGGCCAACAAGGTCGGCGCTAAAACACCGGCATCGAGTTGCCGGTCCTTTAGCGCCGGATTATGTGGCAGTGCCTGGCTTTACTTCTTCCCTCTCACCACCATGTCGTCCTCCTCCCGACTCTCCTGTGGGCTTCCTGCACTCCAACATGCATGTTAAGACTGATCTTGAATGCCAAGTGTTTCCTCTCATTCTTGTTGAGTTAGCGCACCTAATGCCCTCGACTTCCACGCTTTCCAGGGTCATATTCGTTTTCACATATTTGTTTTCATGTGTCCCAAGAAGGTACACCCTGCTGCACGTGAAGTTTCGAAGCTCGAAATGCCTGAGCAGGATTTTTACATGGTACATAGCCAATTTTGTCCCCGTGTCGCTTTTCCAATGGCTTTGCAGTCTGCTACTTGGCAGACTGCTATCATCGCTGCCAACTGCAGTCACGGGGAACAGGGAAATCTTTGAGGATTGGTGTGGGCATTGTACTGGTGCGAGCATTGGGATGGGAAGTGGTTCCCGGCCCCGCTGTTTGTGAAGAAAAGCGGTGTGTATGCTCTTCTGCGCACCGACTCTGTCTCAGCGGACGTGTTTTGTGCTGGACTCTTCTGTGTAGTATGTGGTCATCTTCACCATTGCTTTTTACTAACAGCTTCAAGTTGGAAGGTCTTATAGGGCATTAGCCTGCCGCAGGCACCTCTCCTGGGTCTCCGTTCCGAACAGCAATGCGCGTGGAGCACATCCGCTCTGCACAGATCCCCGTAGTCGCTCGCACATACTCGTTGGGTCGTTCGTCGACATTGGTATAGTGAACGAGCACACAAGACGTGGCCGCACGACCATCTATCGCCAGGACAATCGATCTGAGAAGCAATTACATGCGCAGAGGATGAAGGGTCTGTTCTAGCGGTTGGCGGGTGTCAAGGTGAGCCCAGCTGTGTATCACGTTTGCTGGTGCTGAGGTTTCCTTGACCGGCGGCGTGCTCGGCTTGCTCGCGACACCTCTAGCATCGCGCAGCGCACGATTCCCGCATGCACATCATAACATTGCGCGGTCTTGGGCTCGCTCAAAATCTGGTTCGGTCGGCTTTGCGCGATGGTCAGAGGCCCTCTGCACTGTGATTTAGCGAGTGACTGAGCTCTATGCGCAGATCACTACTTCCTTCAGTTGTGCGCAGTCTTGATATTGCGACGGATCAGGGTGGTGCGGGCCGACTATCCGCATTCTTCGAAGGATAAGTGAGTACCTCTTCCTTCTCTGTGCGAGCTGTAACTTATGGAGCCACAACAGGAACCAAAGTGTCGGATAAATACTCAAGTTCACGCTCCCACGGACCTGATAATCTTGCGTGTGGGCGTCATTGTACAATATATATTTGGTGTAACTACATATGAATATATTTCTTTTCCCTTCCGTCTCAATCGTGTTACTGCTGTTTGCGGTACCTAGGGCGCGGCTCATTTTTATTATTTTTTGATGCTTTTCAACGAGAACAGTGATTTGGAGCTCAATTCTGGACCATTTGCCTTGAAAATATGCTCATTCTCTCCACAATGAAAATGCAGAGGGCATCATCACCTTCAATTGGCCTGATGCAATCAAAATTGCCTTGTTAGGCAAATATCGATCTTTTTGCACAGAATAATAGGCGTGATAGCTATAGGTGTCCGACTGATCTAGAAATTTGAGAGGATGGTCTTGGTTGTAGTACGGAGGGCTAGAAATGCCGGTATTTTTCAATGTGTGCTTTATTTTGCTAGTATTTTGCATTCTCATGGTAATGGATATTTGAGTACCTTGTATATAGGAAAGACATATGATATAAAAGATTCCGGCATTTCCAGCCCTCAGTAATACAACCAAGACTATCCTCTCCAATTTCTAGGTCAGTTGAACCAATATAGCTACTATGCCAACAATTTTATGCTAAAAGATCGATATTTGCCTAATAAGGCAATTTTGATTGCATCAGGTCAATTGAAGGTGGTGATGCCCTCCGCATTTTAATTGCAGAGAGAATGAGCATATTTTTAAGGCAAATGGTCCAGAATTGAGCTCCAAATTGCTGTTCTCATCAAAAAGCATCAAAAAAAAAAAAAAAAAAAACAAGCCACGCCCTAAGTACCGCAAACAGCAGTAAACAAATTGCTCGAGACCAGGAACATCGTAACTGTGATCGTATGCACCAGGAAACTGCTCCCCAGCATACCCTATTCCATCCCAACCGAATGTCTCGGAGTCGTAATCGGCTACGCTCGAGTCCATCTCATCTGCATCATACTCACCCAGCAACACCTCCCCCAGGCTTCTTTCCCCTCCTCTGCAAATCCTTGATGAGGGTGCGATTCCTTCACTTGATCATTTCGTCGAGGGAAGAAGTTATACACGCCTAGACGATTGAAAGCCAGAAACCAGGTGGCTGATGGGCTGCTGGTTTTCAGCCGTTGTCACTTCAGGCTACCTCAAACCAGATCTCACTAGGATTGTCCTAACCATGGGGGGTGTGGGGCCTATAGAGGTCTGAAATGTGGTATGATACCACCTGCATGGGTGCATCCATCCATGTTGGATGCAACCATGGTGCCATGCCTTGGATGCATCCAGGCTTGTGTGACGTGACCACTGTGGATGCATGCATTCACAGCTCATTTTTGGGTTTTTCAGGGCCCAATACAGCCTTTTTTGCAGCCCTGTGGGGTGTAGCAACTAGGTCCCTATTCTCACTGCTTCTTTCAGAGTATTAGACACTGTCTGGAGTGTAGGTTTGTGCGTAGCATGACCCCAAAAAGATCAGGGTTTTGCGAGCCATTTTCAGCCTTACAGATGTACAGCCCATACCTCCTTCCACTGCGGGACAGTACTGCCTGCCATATTCTGCAACCGAACCAGTAACCACATGCAGGACAGTACCGCTTGCCATATTCCGCAACCGAACCAGCGACCACATTCAGGACGGTACCGCTTGCCTTATTCTGCAACCAAACTGGTGACCACATGCGGGACAGTACCGCTTGCCTTATTCCGCAACCTAACCGGCAACCCCATGCGGGACGGTACCGCTTACCTTATTCTCCAACCTAACTGGCGACCACATGCAGGACGGTACCGCTTGCCTTGTTCCACAACCAAACCAGCGACCACATGCGGGACGATACCACTTGCCTTGTTTCGCAACCAAACTGGCGACCACATGTGGGACGGTACCGCTTGCCTTATTCTGCAACTGAACTGGTGACCACATGCGGGATGGTACCGCTTGCCTTATTCCACAACTGTACCGAGGCATAGAGTCTGTATTCTCTGTATCATACCGCTTATGCTCTCTGCCATATAGTCAGGGACTCTGTGTATATGCATGTTACACAGTCCTGGATGTATCCAGTTGGCCCTTTGTGGATGGAACCAGACTATGTGGACTATGTGGATGCAACCAAGGCAAGGTTTCTTTTTTGACCTTTGGATGCAACCACCGACAAGTTGGATGTATCCATGGTCTTATTTTCCTTCAGGTGTGGATGCAACCACACATGAGTTGGATGTATCCATGTCCCATGGGATGGGTGCATCCATGGACTCATTTCCATACATGGATACGTCCATGGAGGTTGGTTGCATCCACCCTGCCTTGGTCAATTATATGGTTGCACCCACCCTCGATGGATGCATCCACCTTTATTTCATTTAAAGTATGGATGCACCCACTGAGAACCAAACAAACACATGGACATGTCCTTGTGCTCTTGGATGCCTCCATGCATGGATCAAATAAAATCCTTGGATCCATCCACCTGTGGTGTGGATGCAACCATGGACTCTATTTTTCTTCCTGAGAAATTGTGCTCTAGAGTATTCCATCTCTCACCTTGTACTTTGTTTTTTGACTTAGAACCCTTTTTGACACGGCGGCATATATATATATTATTACATTCAGTCTAACTATCATCTTACAAGCATTTTTCCGATTTAAGTTGAGAAACTTGCCTTTTTGGGACCGTAGCGGTTGTTGTCCCATGTTTACCGCGGCTCGTCCCTGCACTGAGCTTTTTACTCAAAATTACAAGTCCACAGTTTAATCTGGGGATACCGGATTGAACAACGGCAGGAAAGATGAAAGTGGTTCAGCTGGGGGTAGCGGACTTATATGTTGAGGCACGAGTTGCCGAACAACAAAGTACTGCATAAAAAATACCGAAGTTATGTTTTTGAAAGCGCTTTGTCTTTGAAAGAATTCAAAAATTTATCTATGTTAATAATTGAGCTCGGACATCCAGAAAAGTAGCCAAGATCCATTTATCTATTTTACATTGGTGCTAAGTAACTAATAATCGGTGTGAATGCGCTTGCAAGGCCGTTGACCCTCCTCCAAGTCCTCAAACACGTCGCATGCCTCCCCGCCTTCTGCCGTGATCATGGATGAAGTTGGGGAACTGGAAAAAGGGAGAGGAAGTAGCCGGTGGAACATCGTCCTTGTCGGAGGCGAACAAATCGGTGAAGTTGTCGTCAGACCGCATGACAACGTTGCTCGTCGATGGAGTCCGGGCAATGGGTGGAGGGATAGAGAGGGAGGCAGTGTATTACGGTCAGGTAGCACGGCGAGTCCCTGCAACCAGCGGAGTTCCATGACGGCCTTGAGTGCAGACTCCCAGCTGGCGTCATCGGTGACACCAGCCTCATCTGCTTTGGCCTCGGCAGCGTCGGCTGCGACTGCGGCATGCCAAATAGCCATGGGGAGAGGGTCTTTGGGGTTATTGGGCATAACTAGAGGAAGTCAGAAACCGCTGGAGCTCCAGAATCAATGCCAAAGACTCACCATATCCCTCCCCAGACGCAGTGTAACAAAATCTCAATGAACCTCCATCGACAGTTTCCCGAGCGTCTAGAAAAACAAATCAGCATACATTCCAGGTAAACACAATGCACACGTACAGTACCAGCTCGTGCGAAGACCCAGGCACGCCGCGAATTGCGCTTCCACTGAATGGCTTTATTAGCTTCTGAGACAAGACACAATCAGGCAATGAACCATCTTCCGCGAGTCTATCTTGAAATCCTGGATCCACCATCATCCAGAGCTTATTCAACTCCACTGAAGAACGCCTTGTCAACTACAGGCACAAGATGAATAACACAACACACCTTGCTTTAGATCTTCCCTGTGTGCAGCATACATGCTTGCCATCTCAGCTGCATGGTGGAAGACGTCTTGCATGATCACTCGACGCTCTTCTAAGTCCTTCGTGTTGTGAGGGGAAAAGCAACGGATCCGTGCGCCCGCCGCGCGCAAAGAAGCCGGTCAAAACCGTCTGGCGACGCGGAAGAAAGGCTCGAGGTGGAGTAGGACGCGGCTCAATACGGTAGGGGGTGACAATGTGGGACCTTGGAGTATACTAAGTATATACTGCTGCTTCTGTTTCTCTTTTTCACAACCTAAAATCAGGCACCAAAAATGTACCTGATTGAAAGACAGCGGGGTAAAAAGACACCGCCTACCAATTCATGATAGAGGTAACCTCAACTAATGCTGCGGGTGGAGTTATACCCATTAGAACATCATGTACTGTATTTAGATTAATGCCTTCTCTCTATTCCGTTTCCTAGTTCATCTGGATTCCAGGTAGGATATGTCACTGTTGATATGCTGTGTGCCAAACCTGAGGGCTTCAGGTAAGACATTGAAATACCATGGCAGCATGCTCAAGACTGCAGAGCACTTGAGGCTTGAGCTTTTGATTCATGGGGTTGGTTTAATTCTGCTTCAACTACACATCAAAAGTGGGATGTTCCTCTGCCTGGTCTTTCAGATGCTGATTTCATCTTGGTTAATATCATGATGTTTGTCTCTCAGCTTCACACACATTGCATCCAAATTGAACCTTGCCCTCCATTTGTGACTGTACAATGAGTGTGGGTGCCAACAAATCATCAGACATAATTGGAGTGACTCTTTGACTTCAGAGGTGCCTAGCTTGACACAATCAAGGCAGAGGTCATTGAAGCGGGACACAATGCCATAACTTCCCCAGACATCTTGATTGATGTCAAGATTAAGGGCATAGTTGAGGGTACTGTGGAAGTCTTTGGCGGGTTCAATGTGGCTGATTGCTTGGCATCTGCAAAACAGGCAGCAGCACCAGGCCACTGACTGGTCATCTCTTGTGGACTCAATAACCTGCAGCATAAATCTTGCACACAACCTGTGGGTTTTATTGCTGCTGCAGATAACAAGGTGTGAAAAAAAAGTTACAACCCAACCTGTGTTACTTTTAGTACCTTAGCAGAGCCTGTGCACAATTTGAACTGAGGGTGCAGAGGTAAGTTTTTTTATGGTACTTTGGCCCTGTGTATTTTTTTAGTGATCCAATGTAAGTTGTGAATTCTTTTCAAGGGTGGTGAATTTTTTATGAGAAAATGGTAGATAATTATGCCCCAGTATTACCCCCATACGGAAAAGTTGACCTTGGTGCCTATGCATAGGGAGAACCTAGGCAAGGACGCAGGCTAGATCAGAGGGCTTTCACGTGACGGGGCTGGGGCAGTCAGGAGCCTGCGCAAGATGGGGGTGTAGGTCGCCAAGTCTTAACTTGGTGGCAGCAGCGTCCTGTGGCCCTGAGCAGCGGCCGCTTGCCAACGAGTGAAGACGGGGGCGTGGGTGCACAGGATCTGCATGGCAAGACGAGGGTGCGAGTGGCTGAGGGGCGGGGAGAGGAAAACAGGGAACGGCGACAGTCGACCGCTGCCTTTTATGAAGGCCTGACGGTGACTCAAGCGTGTAAGTTTCGTTATTGTGTATTTCCCATTCTGGACACTAATGGACAAAAAATTCCAGGCCGCCAAGTGGCCTGCACGCGTGGATTTCGAGTTCGGGACATGTACAATGGGTCGCAAGTGGCTGGCACTTTGTGTGAGTGGGTCTTGCTGATCTCACTGCACAAATGTTGCCTTTTTGGACTCACAGTAGCGTTACAAGACTCAGGTCGAATATACTGTACTTCTCACTTTGGAATCACCTGTCACCCCGCTGGACTCTGTAATAAAATTTCTTGACAACTACTATCCTGAATAGTCTGCAATGCCGCCACGTCGTTCGACGTGCAAAGAAAGAAGCTGTGGACGCTCTGCTGGTGCACACAACGTGCTCAACGGCCGCCAGAGCATCACAGGTGGGTCTTAAATAAAATCACCGAATCGCTGGTCATTAACCTGAATTCAGGACCCCCGCCCCAAGGCTAAAACCCAGGGCACGAACCCAGCTCCTTCGAAGCGCAAGAAGGCCACAACCGCCACTGACGATGAGGCTGAAGGCGCACCTGTTCGCAAGAAAGCAAAAAAGAGCGGGATGGGCGACACTGGGCCACCCGAATCGCTAGTAGGTCTTGCAGTTTTCTTTGCGGTCCCTTTTTTATTATTTTCCAGAATGAACCTCCACTATGCTCACCGTCGCCTCCACCACCCTCTCTGCTGCCTCCACCGCTGTCTCCTCCACAGCCATCGCCACCACGTAGCCCCGAGCCGAACCGAAACGATCGTTTCCAGATGTCGCAATGGAGCCCTTGCACAGTGGAAAACTGGGCGAAGATATGGGCGATATATTGTGCAAAAACTACTTGGTTTTTTTACATTTTTTTCCACCTGTTTTTCCTGCAAGCAACTACAACTTTGTCACCACACCCACAACTTTGGGTATCTGCTTACAACTTCGATTTTCACTTGCAAAACATAGGATGTCACATTTTGAAGTATTTTCTACATCTTGGAGGGCAGTCCAACCCTTTTTACATGCAAGTTCAGGGATAAAGAAATGCCTAAATATGGATTTTGGTGATCTCATGATTCCCATCAGTCTGGCCGTCATGATATCATTGCAGAAATGCTCTTTGAGCCCACCAGTGTCCTATGGTTCATAAGAGGAATGTCAAATAGTCTGAAGATATCCATGCCATTCTTTAGAGAGTTAAATTGTTAGAAAACTACTATAAGCTTGTTGAAAAATCCCCTGGTGTGGTGGTTGTTGAAGTATTGCATAAAATGCCCCAGACTCATGAGTGGGTCTTAGAATATGGTGATATCACCTTTGAAATGTTCAATATGCTATGCAAGTCAACAAGAGTCGGTTTATTGAACAAACTGTTGCACAAACCAACTAAATTTTTCTGGCATCAATTTGGGAATGAAATACCACTGTTAGGGATCAAAATATCTAGATTCGTGACTGCTGGCTGACTTTAAAGTATTCAACTTGAAGTTAACAAAAGGTAGTTGAGTGGAATATGTTGCAAGTACAATAGTTATAACAATTTGTAGTTGCAAGCATCAAAGTTGCATGCAAGTTACAAGTTGCAGGAATGCAGTAGGAAGTTGCAGGGATCTACATGCAGGCAACAAAAGTTGTTAGAATTTTTCAATTTTGACTGAAGTTGTAGTGAAAAAATAGTGATTTGGGCACAAGTTGCATGAAACCACTTTTTGCACAATATACTATCAGCCACTGGGTAGTCGGCCACCCCTAGGTAGTCGGCCACTTGGCCCCATGTAAGCCGCCCGCGAGTTTTTATCTCTCGGGCGTGGTGTTAGATTAAAGTCCAAGTCGAGACACGCCTGTGAACGTAGTTTGATGAAGTTTCGTTAGATTGATGACATGCTGTGGCGGATTTCGGGACGGGGGGGGCCGCGAAACACGTGGCTTCTTAATTTGGGCCGAGGACCCTCTGTCAAGAAGCGTCCAAATCTCCCCCAACTCTCGTTCAATCCCCACGATCTTGGACACGTTCTGATCGATGGATGCGAGGGCTCGTCTCACCGCCTCTTTTGGACCCTCTCTTCCCTTGCTGGTCTTGCTATTCCCTCGAAGGATTGATCCAAACGGGCCAAAATCACACTCCATAGCGGGAGATCGCACGCGCGGTATCATGCCGCCCAGTGGCGCCATTATCTCGAAACCTGGTAGGGCAATTCAGCATACCAAACAGCGCCTCTTCCTGCATTCCATCCGATTTTACGGATTTTATCTCGCCGTCGCGGTGGCAGGTTACGGCAAAACGCTGTTTTGCTGACCTTCACATTTTCGGATATTTATTGGGAAGTGGATGACCATAGCGGTGGAAGATTGGGTTCAGGTGCGTTCATATATTGTCCTTGAAGCTACTCCCGACTCATCGTGGCCCCCTGCTGTATGTTGCCGCTGCACGGGGCTCTCTTATCAGACGCATTCTGATGGATTTCCGCCATTTCCCCTCCAAAATGACGACTCTGGCGATGGAACAGTGGGTGCGTGTACGTTCATATATGTGCACCGAGGCCGTTTTGAGCTCGTGTTGACCTCCCATAGTGTCCTGTCATCGTATGACGCTGTGTTATTGGTGGCCGTCTGGCATAAATGCCGAAATTGTCTACGGACATAGAGGGCCGTGGTGGTGGAAAGTCGTGTCTCAGTACGTCTGAATCGCTTCTCCGAAACCGATTTGGGCTCGCATTGACTATCTCTAGCCTGTGGTCGTCGTAATATTGAAAATGCGTTGACGCAGTTCCCAATATTGGCATCATTAATCCATATCGCACTCACCATCGTGTCTTGTACATTTCCTCTTCAATATAATCTCCCTATCCCTTCAACACGTCACCGGCACTTTTCTAGGATGTATATAAGCCTTGCTTGTGCCCACCGTCTGCAGTTCTCGGCTCGAATCTGTCTCGATTCCTCGCATCTCGCTTGAATTTCTCTCGAATCACTTGCCCTCCATGCCTAATCCCATCCTCGACGTTGCCGACGGCGACCTTGAGCTTCTCTCCATGGAGGAGCGTATCCAGCTTGCAATCACCACCATCAACAAATCCAAAACCAGAGTCTCTGAGCGCAGAGCCGCCATCTACTTTCGAGTTCCGCGCACAACTCTCCAAGATCGCAGACGGGGAGTGTTGACGCGGGTACAAGGTCACGCCCATGAACGAGCCCTGAGCTCAGTCCAGGAAGACGTCCTCAAGGAATGGATTAAGGTGTGTTGTCAGCCGCTGATTATCATCGTTTCTTGCTTCTTTTTTTGACGCTTCCTAGGTCATGGGTCGCCGGGGATTTCCTCTCAGTCTCGAAACGATTGGCGGGTATGCCACCGAGATTTGCGGTAGGCCAGTTGGCGAGACTTGGCCTGCGCGATTCAAGGAGCGTCACCCCGACCTCAAGGTCAAGTGGACGTCGTCGCTAGAAGAATGCCGGGCCCGTGCGTTAAACCCGGCCGTTGTGAGCGAATACTTCGCCCTTCTTAAAGAAACGATCGACCAGTTTGACATCAAGTTCAAGAATATTTACAACATGGATGAAAAAGGTATTCAGCTTGGTGTGGGTGACAGGATCAAGGCACTTGTGGATCGTGACCAGAAAACGGTGCAGCGTATCCACACCGGTAGCCGGGATCTGGTCACCATTATTGAGTGTATATGTGCGGATGGGACGGTTCTTCATCCGTCTGTCATCTTCGAGGGTGCCCGCCGCGACTTGAATTGGGGGGCTGATAATCCCGCTAACGCGAGGCGAGTTTTCCTTCCGTTTTTCTCGGATAGTTGTGATCTTTTTCGCTCACTTGTTTGTTACAGTATCTCCATCTCTCCAAATGGGTGGACGGACCAAGAGCTTGGTGCGCTTTGGCTCGAGAAAGATTTTGCTCCTGCGACCGCCGAGCGTCTTGATGATCCAGCTGATTATCGTCTTCTCATTCTCGATGGCCATAATAGCCACGGCACCTTCCGTTTCATGAACTTCGCAGAGAAACACCGCATCGTAATCCTTTGTCTCCCTTCTCATACTACCCACGCCCTTCAACCTTGTGATGTAGGAGTCTTCAGACCACTAGCCCGCAAATGGAAAGCCCGTGTCTCCGAGGTATGTTTATACGATTGTCATCCTTCAAGTACATACCGAACTCACCTACAGTAATTGTAGCTAGCTCGGGACCATATTATCATAGATAATACAATCTTCTTTCGAACTACTCAGTTGCACGCGATCAGGCGTTTTGCAAAAAAAAACATTTTGGCTGCCTTTCGCAAGTGCGGCATTTGGCCACTTGATGAAAGCGCACTTGGCGTCGAATTATTTGCACCAGCACTCAATTACACTACGCAAGCAGCTCAGCCGCTTCCCGCACGTCTGCCGTCTCTCTTGATTCCCATTGACATAACCGCAGCATCCAACTCAACTATGCTCGCGACCTCTTCTGGTTCAACAGCTGATATTATCTCGACTACCACATCTTCGGCTACACTACAATCCTCTGCAGCGACTACACGTCCATCCACACCACCGACTGGAGCACCGTTCCCTCCTCCAACTCATCCATCGACCCACCACGCTCCGGTGCCGCTGCTCGTACAGAAGTCCTCGAGGCGCTGTACAAGATCGCAATTCCCTCGCCGCTTCGTGGTCGTGCATCAGCCAAAGCGATGGCTGCGGAGACGGAGCAGCTCCGTAACATTGCCATGGCGGCGGGTGTCGAGCTCGAGCGAAACCATGTCCAAATGGTTTTGATGGACAAGGAAAATGCGCGTCTTCGTAAGCAACTGCATGCGAAGAAGCACAAGCGAAAGCGGACGTACAACACTGGCCACGCTCGACTCATGACGGGTCCCGAGATGCAGGCGGAGTTGTTGAAGGAGCTTCAAAGGAAACAAATGGCGGAAATGCATTCGGGTTTGAAAAAGTTATTCCCTGCCATCAAGAAAACACTCACCGAGGCAGAGAAAGTCGAGCGAGCTGCCGTAAAAAAGGCGGAAAGAGAAGCGAAGGCCGCAGCGAAGGAAGCGGAAAGGGCTATCAAGGCAGCGGAGAAGGAGGCTGCAAAGGCTGCGAGGGTGGCGGAGAAGGAGGCTGCGAAGGCTGCAAGGGCGGCGGTGAGAGCGCGAGGGCGTGGAGGGAGTCGTGGCGGTCGAGGGCGTGCTGCACACGGTCGTGGGGCGGCGCGGGGTGGTGCGAGAGGTAGGGTGCAAACGGGAGAGGAAGCATGGGACAGCGGTGACGAAGAACACTCTACGCACGAATCTCCGTCTGACGACGAGTCCGATCATGCCGGCGCCTACGCCAATGCTGGCCCCCACGCGACCGACGTGCCATCTTCGGATGAGGAGACTGACTCCGACTCACCGGTCGGAATGCGAGACTCGGATGAGTCTGACTCGGACGACGAGGATGCGGAAGAGACGGGGATAGATTCCATTAACGGCCACCGATGGCGGGACCGCCACATCGAGTTTCAGGTCCTTTGGACCGACGACAATGTCACCTGGGAACCACTCCCCAATGTCAATGATTGTGCGGCGATGGACGACTATTTGGCGCACCGCGATGTCGACGACCCTTTGCTTTTATCCAAACGCAAATATCTCATCAATAAGGCGTTGACAGCCGCAAATGAGTAGATTTAGAGGTAGCAGTCGGTCTATCGTAGCCTTGAATGCATTTGCTAGACTTGAGATTGCTTGACGAAGCGTGAGGAAGCGTTGCGAGACGCAGGATTGTGAGCCTTCAAATTGTTCCCACGCCTGGCTGGGTACCTAGTTTTCGCCAATTTCGGACTTGACGCCGGAAAATATTCGCCGAGCCATCAAAACATCACGAACGCGCTTGCCGCTCACCGCATTCTGATTGTAGGACACCAGCCTCCATGCTGGAGGTGTAAAACCCTCTGAAAGTCCATTTATCTCCTCACTATATTGACAGAACCCTTAAGGTGGCCGACTACCCGGTGGCCGATAGTATGTGCCATACAAAGAACATGAGAGTAACATTGAATCGCATGGGGAGCCTGCAGGAGAATGCGCAGGAGGTGCGGGTTATTCTTTGTTTTCTCTTTTTTTTCTTTTCTTTTTGGCCGCAAAACTGAGCCTCTGATTTTTCTGCAGGAGTACGATGATGATCTCCAAGGCGAGTTCGAAATTCCTGAGAACAAGAGCAACAGTGGTGACATGCACTCCGACGACGTGCACTCTGATGGCAGCCATTCTGAGGCCGACTCAGACGGCTCAAGCTATTCTGTCACAAACACCGAGTTAGAGAAGAAGATTTCAAAGTGCAACGAAATCGCACAGGCAGTGCCTTGGGAATCGGTAGTCCCATCGGTCATGGAGGAAGATCTCAATCTCCTGGAGGAGTGCTTCAAGGACACGGGCGGAAGACGTCAGATCGCGCGGGAGGAGGAGCTGGAGGAGCAGGTCGAGGAGCAGGAACACAAGGATGAGGCGCCCCATCCGAGCGACGACGATGGAAACGACGATGATGGAGACGACGCCGACGGTCCCGTTGCGCAGTGGGACATCACCCCAGGACCTCTGTCGGCGGCCCATCTCAAGGAGGCCATGGAGGCGCGAGCCGCCTAGCATACTACTCTCGAGGATGTGGTGCGGCACTCCGGGAAGAAGCTGTCGAGTGTCTTCAAGGCCATCGGCGACTACCCCAAGACCACGCGGGAGGCGAATTCGTGGAATGCTTGGCAGATGAAGTACCATACTGAGCACCCCAAACCGTCCAAGAGTGCGTTATCCTCTGCCTTCATTTGTTCATTCCACTGACGCGTCTATAGTGACCGCCGAAGAATCCAAAGCTTACAACGCGGACAGACTCGCCGGGTACCATGCCCTCTTCGACTCATTGTCCGAGGACGAGAAGCACGACCCTGAGGCGCGTTGCCGATGCCTCGAACCGCTCATGGAGTGGCACCGTGAGAAGACAATGCAGGTGGTCGACCACAGGAAGGTGGACGGCAACGGTAAAGCGTTGCTGAATAAAGCAGTAGCGCCTCTCATCCACCAGGTAGGATCTGATGCCACATTTATCGCAACCGTCTGACCAGCGAGTTCTGCAGAGTATGGCTATTAGCAATAGCCTCAACATCAAAACCTTCGGGGTAGCCGTTGATTGTTTCAGCAACAACGCGATCCTGTGGGCCCTGGGGTGGAGGGGCGCTTTTCCAGAAGGTGTTTGAGCAGTACCCGGTGCCAATCCAGAAATTTCTTGTGGACATGAAGGCATTGTTCCAGTGAGTTTTGGGAACACTAGACAAAAGATATTGGCTAATATAGTTCATAGGATGACATCGCTGTATCTATGAAACCAGGCAGACGCTGCTGCTGCAGGGGACGCTGCTGTCATGGTGCAGCCGATTCCCATTGTCTTTGAACGCTTGACCACGGAGGCAAGCAGCTGCGATGCTTTTCGTCGTCAACTCGGCGCTCTCTTTCTGAATCAAATCTGTACACTACATTATTTCTACTCTGACTTTTGACAGGTGACTCACTACGAGTGTTGTAGGTCTTGTCCTGATTGAACACGGCGACGAGACTGTCAATGCGATCAAGTCGAAGTTCACCAAGATGTCGTGGAAGTGGGCGAATGAGGCCAGGAAATACAAGCTTCGAATCGAGAACTGGCCGAACGCGCTAAGGGACACACACCCCGGCCCTGGATTCGATCCCACTCACATCACTGAGAAGGGGCACAACAAGGACAGCAAACACGCATGTAACGACGCGCTACGGCAGATGCACGAGGCAATGAAGACTGCATACCTGGACCCCTCCTGCGATTCAACATACAGAAGAATTGTGTCATGGACAGAAGGTACAAAACATGCGGCAGTGGTAGATATGGAACTGACACTTTCTTGTCTTTAGATGAAATGGAGCTCGACGATCCTTCCGCCGTGCCTATTGTGACGTGCAACAACTAAGATGAATCCGTGTTGCTGTCGGCGTCCACGTCAAAGGCCCTTTTGGGTGCTCTGCAGAAGGCGAAGAAGCAGAAGAAGAAGACTGCCAATGAGTCCACTGGCATCGATGACAACAGTGAGGAGGACGATAGTGACGGCTCGGACAATGACACGGTGGTGACAACCACCAAAGGCAAAATGGCGGCCAAGGGCAAGGCGGCAGCCAAGGACAAGTCGGCAGCCAAGGGCAAGTCGGTGGCCGAGGGCAAGTCGCTCAAGGCCAGTGCCACCGAACCCGCAGACGCAGCTACTGCAGGCACCAGCACTCTGTCACCGCCTGGACGTCGCCTACTGAAGTGCCGCTACCAGAACGGGGAGGTGCATTCCGGCGTATTCCTCATCAACAATCTCATGAAGTACACGGGCGAACCGACAAAGGTCCAGCAGAACACCTTGCTGTGGAGCGAGAGCAGTGGGAAATGGCACCCCCTGCCGGCTGGTTATGAACCGCAGATTCCAGACGATCTTGTGGTACTTTGTGAGGTTTATTGTATGAACATTGCGCTATATGACGAGTTATGTATTCCTCTGTAATGTTTTAGAAAAGGCAAATACTATGGGCATACCAAGCTTTCTGGTCTGAATTCCCTAAGAATCCACATATCACAGGTAGCATGCTAGCCAAACTTATTGGACACAGGGTACGCGAACTTTCTCCTTTCAACTTCTTTTTAGCCTTGCCACGTTCCCTCTGGGCATGTCGACTTTGCCCCGTGGGCTACCTGAATTACCGGAAAGTGGGGTGCCGGGACAAGCCGCGGTAAACATGCGACAACAACCGCTACGGTCCCAAAAAGGCAAGTTTCTCAAATCAAATCGGGAAAATGCTTGTAAGATGAGGGTTAGACTGAATGGAATAATATACATATATGCTGCCGTGTCAAAAAGGGTTCTAAGTCAAAAAAACAAAGTACAAGGTGAGAGATGGAATACTCTAGAGCACAAGTTCAGCCAGTTCTTAGGAAGAAAAATAGAGTCCATGGTTGCATCCACACCCCAGGTGGATGGATCCAAGGATTTTATTTGGTCCATGCATGGAGCCATCCAAGAGCGCAAGGACGTGTCCATGTGTTTGTTTGGTTCTCGGTGGGTGCATCCATACTTTAAATGAAATAAAGGTGGATGCATCCATCGAGGGTGGGTGCAACCATACCATTGACCAAGGCAGGATGGATGCAACCAGCCTCCGTGGATGTATCCATGTATGGAATTGAGTCTATGGATGCACCCATCCCATGGGACATGGATACATCCAACTCATGTGTGGTTGCATCCATGGATCCATCCAAGTCAGGCATGATTGCATCCACACCTGAAGAAAAATAAGGCCATGGATACATCCAACTTGTCGATGGTTGCATCCAAAGGTCAAAAAAAAATCTTGCCTTGGTTGCATCCACATAGTCTGGTTCCATCCACAAAGGGCCAACTGGATACATCCAGGACTGTGTAACATGCATATACACAGAGTCCCTGACTGTATGGTGGCCTGTACAATTGCAGAACGGAATAAGGCAAGCTGTACTGTCCTGTATGGTGGTGGTCGCTGTGGTGGCCCGTGCGAGTGTGGAATGGAATAAGGCAAGGCATACTGTCCCATATGGCGGTGGTCGCTGTGGTGGCCCGTGTGAGTGCAGAACGGAATAAGTGTTATATCCGTGTCGGACCGTAGGGATGGAAGGCCGGAGTCCAGAGGATTGGAGAATTCTAGCCGGAGGTAAGACAGAGCTAACGCAGATCACCACAGGGGTATAAGGGTGAGCACCCTCTACTTGGCTGCCAGACAGAGTAAGAACAGAGGTCAGACCGGAGCTATGCAGAGGCAAAGCACATTAGTTAACAAACTAAAGTACATCCATGAACAACTACGTATTTATACGAAATCCGGAGGTTTCTGGATGTGGACGGAGAAGTAGGTGAAAGACAATAAAGTTGTCGAACAACAATAAGAACAATAAGAAGTAGCATGTGGTGCATAGGGCATATGATCATAAGTAATTCTGGGGAAATGCTCAGAAGACTTCACTGTGTAAAAACCCTGGAGGATTGTGCATCAAACCGTAGCATAATGCACAGGGAGTAATCGGACGTGGGCCCATAGGTTAGGGACGTACGCATCTGGAGGACGGATGTATTGGAGATCCAGAGATCCGGAGATTCCGGACGGAGATTTTCGGACGGAGATGTGCACGGACGTAACAATAAGGCAAGGCATACTGTCCTGTATGGCAGTGGTCGCTGTGGTGGCCCGTGCGAGTGCAGAACGGAATAAGGCAAGTCATACTGTCCTGTATGGCAGTGGTCGCTGTGGTGGCCCGTATGATTGCAGAAGGGAATACAGCAAGACATATCATCCTGTATGGCAGTGGTCCTTGCAGTGGCCCATATGATTGCAGAATGGAATACAGTATGGTGGTGGTTGCTGGTTGCTACAGTGGCCTGTACAGTTGCGGAATAAGGCAAGCCATACCGTCCCATATGGCTGTGGTCACTGCAGCAAAACCCTGATTTTTCAGGTCATGCTATGCACAGCACTACACTCCAGACAGTGTCTAATACTCACAAGGAAGCACCAAGAATAGGACGTAGCTGCTGCACCCCACAGAGCTGCAAAACAGGCAGTATGGGGCCCTGAAAAACCTAAAAATGAGCTGTGCATGGATGCATCCATGGTGGTCACATCACACATGCCTGGATGCATCCAAGGCATGGCACCATGGTTGCATCCAACATGGATGGATGCACCCATGCAGGTGGTATCATACCACATTTCAGACCTCTATAGGCCCCACACCCCCATGGTTAGGACAATCCTAGTGAGGTCTGGTTTGAGGTAGCCTGAAGTGGTCATTGTCGCCTGGAAACCGGACGCCAAGTAAATTAGTGGATGCCACTGGTCGGACCAGAGGCGCGTGCGCAGCAAGGATTTTAAAAGAAATGTCAGCAATAAGATTCAAACACACGTATAAAAATGAGAAGATTATCACAAACACGAGAAGACACTGTAAGCGGTATTAACCGCTCGACGACACAGGACATACATATGGCATCAAAGGAGATGGTGTCGACCTTACACCAGTGCTGACCCCAGTGATCATCTGCGGCTCTTGACGTTCCCTTCCTCGTCTTCCATGTTCTCTGACTTCTGCAATACATTCAAATGTGATCTAGTTTCGAACCGCTACAAACTCCCTATCCCATTTGCCATGTAAGATGGTTACATTCATCTCAGTCCAATAGCTGACACCTTGGCTGAAGTCTTGAACACGTAAGTTTCACGAGCACCCCTGTCGAGTTGCCAGGAATAATGTTGTTGTAGATAGTATGTGTGTATTCTAAGCTCTAAGAGAAGGATTCAAGGATAGTCGTCGCGGTACTTCAAAATTGACTGACTTGTACTCGAAAGGCTGCCAAGGCCCAGTAAAACTTGTAAATCACATCAATCATTAATTTCAGCGTTCGGATCAATCACCGCTGGAGGCCAGACTACAAACCACTGGAAACCGCTGATCCAGCAGCCGGCGTGGGCTGACTTACTGGGCGCCCAGTTTCCAACGATTATCCGCTGAAATCCAGCGCGGCCAACATCAGCAACCGGTAATCTGGAATTCCACCTGGTTTCCGGCTTTCGATCGTCTAGGCGTGTATCGCTCTACAGGCATCTCGCGGACGATCGATTGAGAACCGCCGAACCACGCGTTCGCCTGTTCAGCTGCAGAAGAGTTGAAACACCACTTTCCATCGGCGGTGCGGAGCTCGGGCCAGATGTAAGGGGTTACAGTTGGCGCCACAATCAATATTGGTTTCCTTGTGCTTGGACTTGAAATGAAAGACATCGACCGGGAGTGCGACCTGATCGAAATAGGTGCGTCTGTATTCGTCGGGATCGTTGCAAAGCATTTTCACAATACTGCAGTTGTTGTCGTGTCAGAGAACTGCCGGAACGGACGCCTTGGTCGGAAACAGCTTCATCCAGAACTCCTGTATATGGCTGTGGGTTTAATTAGGGCTGAGTTGAGATGACTTACCCGAACAGCATTCGGCGCCTCGGAGCCAAAGAGGGTAGCACGTCCTGTAATGATACCACAGGACCAAGCAGATAACTGCTCATTGTGAGTGCTCCTTCGCCCGAAAAATGCCTTAATCTTTCGATTACCCAGGCTTGACTTGCCTTCGCAGGTATATTCGGTCTCCTCGCCCACATCGAAATTTGGGAGAGCTGTATTGGTGTCCCATGGATCTCCAGCATTGGGCAGAAGATCACCACCGGTAGCCATGGTCTCCAGTTGGTATGCAGGAAGACGGGAAGTCAGAATGGAATTGTGTGGCAGAGGAGGAAAGGAATTGGAAGGTGTTGAAGCCTTGGCCCGCTGGAGGCGATCCTTCAGTTGAAACATAGCTTTACCCTTCTGATAGTGGTACAGCTCTGCTTCGCGATGGTCGGCGAGACTACAGGTTCGAAATCCGACCTAAGCTGGCTCTCTGCATGTCGTCACGCAGCACTGTTTCTTCAATGGTTGATGCTCCGCACAGAAGGAGTCCTTGATGGTGCGCAGGCGGTTCTGACAGTCATGCACAGTGCAGCAGAAATGCCCCATGTTATAGCCGTCCGTAACTTGAGTTCGGTCAATTCTTTATCTCTCAGGATGGATGGGTCGGAGAAGAGAGGTTGGCCGCAGTCAGGTCAAGACAGACTCGGGTTGGAGGGGATAGTGAATGGACCCCTGGAAATTAGTTGGCGCAGGTGCAGCGCAAATTATATTGCGAGACATACCGATTTGCTGCTCAATGCCATGACGCAGAAACAGCTTCACATGCTTGATACGATTGGCCTTCTGTTTGTCTGGGGTTGGCTCAAAATCCCAGGCAATTTGTTGAAAGAGCTCCCAAGCAAGTTTTGCAGTCTCATCCGGCACATCGAAGCATGTCCTCAAGAATTCATGGACATTGGCAGGGAGTACAGATGACTGGTGGGATGGCTGGAGATATGCCAGAGCAGGTGTTGGCTTCAGAAGGCTGACGAGCTCGATGTATTTGACGATGTCAGCGTGGGCAAAAGTCTGCGTAACTTCCGGGCAAGACCTGAGCGCGTCGCAGATCTTCTGGAGGTCCATAGAAGCGATATAATGCGGAAAGGAAGGAAAGGTTCATCGTTATATACGCTAAGGAAATACAATAAGGTCGTCGAGCAAGAGGACGGTGCCGCCGCCGGCGCACATGGCGGGGCCCAAGCTTACCGCCAGCTATTGTTTGTAGACAAAAAGGGGCGTGAGAAGACAATGGCCAGGCCTAGGCTTAGCACGTGCCAGCACAGCCTCTAGGTCGGGTCGACCCGACCCGACCTCCTAATCACTCAGACTTTCTGTTACATCCGGCACTGTTTACGTGTTGTTGACGTGTTGAAGCATGCACGTGGAAATGCATGTGAGAGGTCAGGTCAGGTCGGGTCAGGTTGACCCGACCCGACCCGACCATGCCTCGTACATTCTCCAGGCAGCCCCCACAAAATTATGCATTGGGATCTTGGACACAACTTCTGATGGTGGACCCCAAACAAATGCACACAACAGTTTGCCACCCAGTTTGCCAGCCCCTACACTGGGGACAAATCTGAGGTATACAGTCGAATTCCTCATATGGAATCAGCCCCTATGGAATATCCGTGCTATGGAATGGCTCTGAGACCTATCCCATGGCGGGATAGGGGAATATTCCAGTTTTCGTCATCTGGAATATGGAATGGGCTGAGACGGTCAATATTCCATTCCGCGGACGGCCAAAAAAAGTAATTTTGAGAGGCAGCGGTCATTTTTAGAGCGGCGATAGTCATTTTTAGCACAGTGGCATATCATAATTTAGCTTTGCAGTGTCCCTAAGAGAAAAAACTACACTCTTCCTTTACGCATGGCAATAACGGAGACCCAGAAGAGTCGTACTGTACGCGCGAGGGACAAGAATCCTCCCAAGCCGACGAAAGAACGCGCTAAACCTGGGCCGAAGGCGCGAAATGCCCCTCGTACGACCGCTCGATTCGAAAAGAATGAAAAACGTGAAGACCTCACCTATCACGACTGGGTGCAGGTTTTTGACTACATGGATGAGCACAGCGAGCTGTCGCAAAAAGAAGTTGCTGCTTACTTTGCGTCTCGGCCCGACGCTGAGGGTGGCAAACTGTCGTTCACCCAGTCTGCTCTCTCGAAGAAACTGAAAAAGAAGGATGTGATCCGTGCACAGGTCTCGGAAAACCCCAACGCGCTCTCTCTTAAACGTGCACGCATCGTCACTTGTCCAGAAATTGACGCCGTGTTGGCGCTGTGGGTCCGAGATATGGAGCAAAAAAAGCGGACGGTGACTGGTGCCATGCTGGTTGAGAAAAGGAAGAGATTTGAAGAGGTCATGGATATTCCTGAGGAGCGGCGGCTCACCGGAACGGGCTGGCTGGACTGATTTAAGAAAGCGTCAGTTCTGTTGAGTTCAACTCATTCACTCCAGCTTACAGCCGTTTTGTAAATAATATACGGGTTTCGTAAATAGTGGATACTCAATTTGTGCTTACCTCTGTTTGCAAAAGTGTCATCGGCTAGAGCAGCTCCACACTGCCGTACACTGTTCCTGCTCGCATTATGGTGCAACTTGGGCCATTCAGCATGGATGGCCGACTAGTCATCTTCAATGTTGTCAGAATGTGCATAGTTGTGGCCCTGCGAAGTCCAGCAGGGTTTCACAAAAGACCAACACCATTCGGCAGTGGCTCGGAGGTGTGGAGCCGGGGATGCAACAGCAAACAGAGGTAAGCACAAATTGAGCATCCACAATTTACGAAACCCATATATTATTTACAAAATGGCTGTATGCTGTATCCAGGAATAATTTGCGTGAACGTCGGCGTCACGGAGAAGCGGGGTCAGTAGAAATGGCTTTGCCGTTAGGCGGGGACTTGAGCAGGTTCCGAGTTGCCATGAACCAGGAGGTTGAGGCGGCAAAGGTACAAACGAACTTGACCTCATATTTCAAGTAGGCGGTTGTTAGGCGGTTATTTTGTACGCGAAAATCATTTTTTAATTCATTTTTTCACTATGGAATATCCATGGTATGGAATAGCCCTGGGGCCGGTCCCGACAGTATTCCATATGAGGAATTCGACTGTAGCTTGAGGAATATGCTACTTTTGGAGGGTTCTCCAAGCTTATGGTACCCCGAAAAAAATCCATTGCAGTGGACTGTTGAATTTTGAACAAGGATCAGTGACAGTGATGAGGCTTACCTTCGGAGATGCTTGCATTTTGGTTTTGCTGGTGACGCATCTGCAAAAAATATTTCTGGCTGAAAGGACTCTATCCGCAGTCTAGATGGCAACCAATGAGTTGCCAGGAGCAACTAGTGCAGTTTTGATATTGAGAACAGAAAGAAAAAGAAATGAGTGCACACAGGATTGAACTGGCCTCAAGGGGGAAACTATTACCATATCAAACACTGCTCCCTTCTAATGTATCACAAAAAAAACTAATGGTCCTTACTGCTGTTTGCAGCACTTAGGGCGCAGCTCTTTTTTTTGGTTTTTTTTTTTGATGCTTTTCGACAATAACAGCAATTTGGAGCTCAATTCTGGACCGCTTGCCTTGAAAATATGCTCATTCTCTCTGCAATGAAAATGCGGAGGGCATCACCACCTTCAATTCTCTTTATAAAATCACAATTGCTTTATTAGGCAAATATCAATCTTTTTCCACAGAATAATGGGCATGGTAGCTATAGGCGTCTGACTGATCTAGAAATTTGAGAGGATGGTCTTTGTTGCATTACAGAGGGCTACTTGGTCCTACGGAAAAGTAACTGGAATTGCCGTACCCTTGTAGGATACTGCAAATTTTGGCAGGTAACCTATCTGAAATTCATAAAAGGATTTACCTCAACTATTTATCACAAAAAAGCTGGGGATTTTGCTTTTCATGATCTTAAAAATCTGGTGTAAATCAGTTGTTGATCAAAGTGATGATTTCAGTCTTTGATAATGTACTCATGGAGGGACGTAGGAGGCAGTTTGACCTCTGATACCTTGTGTACATGTTAAGACAAGTTTATCACGATTTATGAGGCCTTAAAATGTGAAGGAATACCAAGGAGACTGTCACCAGGAGGGAAATATCATTATTTCAGAAATTTAATATTGTACTCAGTGTTCAAGTGTTGTAGTCGGAGCTAAACACATTGAGGATTAAGGGTATATCCAGAAGAATAAGAAAAAGTTTCGTTATCTGTTCGTAAAATAGAATTTCTAGTTACTTTCCGTAGGACCAAGTAGAAATGCCGGTATTTTCAATGTGTGCTTTATTTTGCCAGTATTCTGCATTCTCATAGTGATAAATATTTGAGTACCTTGTATATAGGAAAGACATATGATATAAAAAATCCCAGCATTTCCAGCCCTCAGTAATACAACTGAGACTATCCTCTCTAGTTTCTAGGTTAGTTAGACCACTATAGCCATCATGCCAACATTTCTGTGCTAAAAGACTGATATTTGCCTAATAAGGCAATTGTGATTGCATCAGGCCAATTGAAGGTGCTGATGCCCACCGCATTTTCAGTGCAGAGAGAATGAGCATATTTGCAAGGCAAATAGTCCAGAATTGAGCTCCGAATCGCTGTTATCATCAAAAAGTTTCAAAAAAATCAAACAAGCTGTGCCCTAAGTACTGCAAACAGCAGTAAGCTTTCTAATGAAATTATGGCATAAAACATTCTAGAGCCGGGACCTAATAAAAATCGAGCACTTTCTTCTGCCCTCCGAATGATGAAGAACAAGTATTATGTAAACATAATTACTCGTAATTTTGCTTGTACTGCTATTTTATCTCAGACCTAGCTAGTATCATTCCATTCCTGCTCCTTTTCTACTTATTATATATTCTGTTTCCCTAGTACTGCTCCTATACAATTCCTTCACCCCAGATTTGTTCATCCATCATTGTTCTCACTCCCAGTCCTCATTGGTGCCATAGATAGGCCCCGGTTTTGAGCTTTGCTTGAGCCCACTTGCATACTTAGTTCCTTCCTTCTGCACTCGCACAGTTGGTTAGTACGTCAACGGCCTCTGCCGCTACTTGTCATCAACTTTCTTGCCTTGTCCTAGGAAGATCTAGGTCTGGTCCGTGCATCCACTAAAAGTAAAACAACCAATTCCGGCACTTCCTCCAGAAAAATTTACCGCATTAGCACCCAATAGGTACATTCTGTACAAAATCAAGAGGAAGTTCAGAAAAACAAAGGTGAATTGCCAACAAAATTTGAAGATCCAACATCTGAATCAGAGCCTCGCGAGGCATATAAGGGCAGCGGGTGAGTAGAACTGAATAACTTACAGCTAATCGTAGTTCCGCCCTTAGGAACTTCATAATCGCCTGCATCCCATTCCAAATCCTTACTGCGTCAGCACCTATCTGCTCACCTGCAAGTATCCATGGGACCCTAGGGCCCCTTCCCCGCTCAAACTTGACACGCTACTCGATGTTGGTGTACTGACATTTGTGGACTTGACTGAATGTGGACTTGACTGAAGAGCGTGAGCTCTCTTCATATCCAATGCAGCTGTTGGATTACACATTCCTTCTCAAGAATGATGAGAAGGAAATTGAATATCACCGTTTCCCCATCCACGGCCGTTGTTGTCCAGAGAGTCCGGACTACATGCGTCAAATTTTGGACATCCTGCATGATAACGAGGAACACAATCACACTACCACTGTGCACTGTCGCAGGGGAATGGGTCACACGGGTGTGGTCATTGGGGATGTCCCTTATCTTTAGTGCCTTTTACAGCCATTTGCAGAACTTAGGGCGCAGCGTGTTTTTTTATTTATTTATGAATTTTGTGTAGGATGGCTCTCCTGGGATCACTTTTCAATTGTTTTCCCTGAATATGCTCATTATGTTGGCATTGAAAATCCGGAGGGCATGCCCTCCTCGGATTTCTGATGGCCAATCAAATTGCTTGATTGGGAAAATATCCGCGTTTTTGGGCACACTATAAGACCCAAACCGGGTTACTTTCACTAGTTAATTAACCCAGTAAATGGGTCAATATACACTGATTGACGGGTGAAAGTCACCCGGGTCCGGTCAGTTGGCGGGGGAGAGGAACCCATTGAAATGGGTTACAAACGGGTGACCTTGATCAAATATTTTTTGCTTTTCACCCGGTATATGGGTTGCATTTTTGGCGGGTTTCTCCAACCCGTTTGTCGGATGATTCGGGTAACCCTAGTATCCGGTTTTCTTCGGGTGATTTCACCCCGTTTCAATGATTACTTTTGCTCCCTGAACACACAATAAAATGAATGAATAATATATCTATTTGCCAGGTACTTAATACAGTAGAATCCGGTAGATAACAAGTGAAAGGAACTGGGAGAGGGAGTCATACACAAGGCAAGGAAACGCATCTGAGCAAAGCAACAAGAGCTCGGTCAGAAGAGGTAACTTCAAAGGGAAATGGACATAAACTCACAACAATGAAGATGAGGATTAGCATCGACTGGGCATCGTCAGTCAGCGCGATCGACCGCGGTGACAATGTCTGACAAATAGATTAGGATGGATGATTCCGAATGGAATACCACGTACCTTGTGTCGCTTCACATGCGTCCCAGGTGCGTCCCTCGGAAATCTGGAGAAAGGAGTGGAAAGGTTAGTATTGGGCCAAGGTAAATCCGAGTTTAACACAGTGTCAAGCAGCTCAGCAAGAACGAGCATCCAGTAGTGAGCCTGAGAGGAACAGAGCCGGCCAGAGAAGTAGAGCAAGAGCAGTAGACTAGAAGAACTGAGCTAAATGCCAGAGACACTAGGATTGAGGGTTAACAGGCAAGAGCGAGCGGACTGAGGACGATGCGCAGAGAGGTGGTGGTGGGAAGAGAGAGAGACGATGAACTTACGTTACCATCATTCGCAGCCGATTGGTTCATCAAGTGAAACACGTGCATCGGGACTTGTTGCTCATTTCTCGACAAATCTCTTCTTGAGCTCGGAATTCGGTCAAATACTGAAGTAAACATTGGTTTTAGACTACTTAGAGACAAAGGATGTTTTTAAACATGAGTAGTGTGATTACCAGTGCCGAAGAAAATTCAACTAGAAACTGGGGTACTTTCGCCCGGTTTTATGGGTTATAGCAACCCGATGGACGGGTGACATACCTGATTAAGTGGCGACGGGTCGAAAGTACAGGATAAACGGGTGAAACCGAATTACCCGTTCAAACGGTTGAATTTAACCCGAAAATCACTCACCAGGTTTCAACTCGTTTTATGGGTGAATGAGGAAATTCCTCCCTGCGAACGGGTGAATAAAACCCGGTCCCAGTCTTATAGTGGCAGGATGGATGCAACATTAGCATATTTTGATACAATGGACTCACAGGTGTTCCAGAGGGCACCAAATACCGGTATTTTTTATATGACTTGTATTTGGCTCAAGACTATGAAAAGAGAGTGTGGTTATAATATAGACTGTATCTGATGTATGGGTCACATTGAAAATGCCAGCATGTGGTGCCTTCTGATACACCTGTGAGTGCATTGAATCAGGCCAATTGAACAATGATAGCTAATGTTACATCCATCCTACTCAAAAACGCGGATATTGTCCCAATCAAGCTATTTGATTGGCCATCAAAAAATCCGAGGAGGGTATGCCCTCCGGATTTTCAATGCCAACATAATGAGCATATTCTCAGGGAAAACGGTTGAGAATTGATTCCAGGAGAGCCATCCTGTGCCCAATTCATAAATAAAAAAACACGCCACTCCCTAAGTTCTGCAAATGGCTGTAAACCAAATTTATTTAGATGCTGGCATGTTGAATGCGGGACTGCGAAGGGTGGTCCAGAAGCCCTCGAGATTATGGCCAGCGAGTGGCATGGTGTAGCCAAGTGTGCGTGCTATCCACAGAGTCCAGAGACTGGTCCTCAGTTTACTGCTGTTTGCGGTACTTAGGGTGCGGCTCATTTTTATTTATTTTGATGCTTTTCAATGAGAACAGTGATTTGGAACTCAATTCTGGACCGTTTGCCTTGCAAATATGCTCATTCCCCCCACAATGAAAATGCAGAGGGGATCACCACATTCAACTGGCCTGATGTAGGAAAAATTGCCTTATTAGGCAAATATCGGTCTTTTAGCACAGAATTGTTGGTATGATAGCTATAATGGTCTGACTCAACTAGAGATTGGAGAGGATAGTCTCAGTTGTATTACTAAGCGTTGGAAATGCTGGGATTTTTCATATCATATGTCTTTCCTATATACAAGGTACTCAAATATCCATCACTATGAGAATGCAGAATACTGGTGGAATAAAGCACACATTGAATATACTGGCATTTCTATCCCTCTGTAATACAACCAAGACCATCCTCTCAAATTTCTAGATCAGTCAGAAACCTATAGCTATCATGCCCATTATTCTGTGCAAAAATATCGATATTTGCCTAATAAGGCAATTGTGATTGCATCAAGAGAATTGAAGGTGGTGATGCCCTCCGCATTTTCATTGCGGAGGGAATGAGTGTATTTGCAAGGCAAACAGTCCCGAATTGACCTCCGACTCGCTGTTCTTGTTGAAAGCATCAAAAAACATGAAAAGGAGCTGCGCCCTAAGTACCGCAAACAGCAGTAATTTTGTCCTCGACTATCATGCCGGAAGCCCCCGAGAAAAAGCTGCGTTTTGACAATAAGTTGGGCGAGAACAAATGGTGAGTATCAGACATTCAAGGTTGCGTCGATGATTGCAGCCTAACATTATTCACGTCGATATCCAGTGGTGGCCTCTGGTTGTCCGAGAATGCATTCGCATACTGGGCTTTTTCATTCAAATCGACAATCACGCGTCACGCATCCCCCTGTTGATTGCGAATTTCGGACACGGTCATGCTTCACTGGGACCTCTGTCGAACCTCCAAGCTGTCATGCAGGCCTCAAAACTGCCTGAAAACAGCAAAAAGACGAAATCTTTCGTGAGAATGTCAAAAATTTGGCTGGTGTCGAAATATCGAATAGGTATTTTGGGTCACGGGTCATGCCCCCTGTTGATTTGAATGAAAAAGCCCAGTATGCGTAGAATTTCTAATTGGATTCATGTACTGCAACTTCTATCCCCACTAATATAATATTGATGAACATCTCTGTGGTGCTACAGTCGTTAGTTCGCTCTTCATTCGAAGCAGCATATGGGAAAGATACCGCCTACGATCGGGACACGTATTTCCCGCCCCGAATGTGAATGTCCGATAAGTGAGAGTCCTTGCATGTGCATTCTACTTGCTGGGTTAGCCCAACACGCACGATGATCAAGGTTGGTGCAACATTCCTAAGACGAAGATTTAAAACAGTGATTGAAATTTCAGATGAGATAGGCAAGTACCACCACCTTGGGAAAGGCCCCAGCAAAAATGTTCGTGAATGGCTAAGGGGAATGTCAGGTAATTGATCACTACCCCCAAACTCGGACAAAGACGGAGAAACACGCACGGAAGAATTGCCGCAGTAGGTCACGAAAGGATCCCTACGACGACAGTAGCACAGTATATTGCACCGGACTCCAGGCTGCAGACATTGAACCCCATATTTCTTGGATGACGGATGAAAGACTCACATCATTGTGATGGCGGTATTGTACTTATGGGTTATCGCAGGTTCTGAGAGCACCACATGCAGCTCTCGCCGGATCCACCAGATTCTGCCCGTTGCATCATCGTAGTTATTTCAGGTGATACCTCGGCGAACAGGACTAACCGGTGAGGACGGCGAGAACAGCATTTGTCATGACTGTCATAATATATGAAATTTGACCATCGAGAATCTGTCCAAGAGAACGGTAGACCAGTTCGTAGGCAGAGACACATCCGATGCCTGTCAAAGAGTACAATTAAGTACAGAGTCTGCTGCAATTACTTTGAAAAGACCTGTTGTGACAAAAAGCTGGCAGACTGGCAGAATAATGGGATAGACTTTTCGTCCCCAAACAAGATAGCATCTCACTGCATTCAGGGTCCAACTAGCCTGGGGACAGCATAGCAGGAGCTACATAGCCGCCCCGTTTGGCCAGCCGATGTGCCGGCAGTGCCTGCCACCAAAAACTGACACCTGGGCACAGACTGGCCGACACTAGCCGAAGGATCCCTAGCCTGAACTAGCCATTCACTGGCCAGAGCTGCACGTGGCGGGGGCTAGGTCGCGGCGTCCAGACGCCAAGCCACGAGCTAGCCGAGAGCTAGCCGAGACATAGCCTCAGCTGCCCACAGCTAGCCGACGGCCAGCCAGAGCACGCCAAAGCCGTCGGCTAAGTAGGCCTTGAATGCAGTGTCTGTAGATCTGCCGTCGGAAAATGAGGAGGGTGCGCTGATAGAAGAGAGATTGGTGAGAACACACCAATAGTGCATCAGCAACGAAACTTGCGAGAAAACAGTTGTGAGACATTGACAGATGGGAGTATATACCAGAACATCTGGAAAACCGACTGAAGCTGCATAGTGCTAGACAGTGCTGCATAGTGCCATAGTGCTCATAGGTACATCCCCCCTATGCAGCACTATGCAGCTGTGTGCGGCCACTATGCAGCACTATGGAGCACTATGCAGTCCCACGCTGCCACTATGGAGCACTATGCAGCAGCCGGCAGTGCATAGAGCTTCCCGATGGCTCTGCTGCTTCCTCAATGCTTCCTCGCCCGCGCTCAAACATGCAATAGTAAGAATGAAATCATTGTATTAACTCTAACTAAGAAAACAGAAATATATACATAGTAAATGACCCGGTGGACGCAAACCCTCGCCGCTCTATGTGCCAAATCTCCTCGCACGCGTGCACTCGCAGTCGACTGGGACTGAATCCTGAATCCATCAGCATCCCAACCGAGATCCAATATCAACAGCTGACTTTGATCAAGGCCGGTGGAAGCGATATCGACGTTTACTCGCGGAGGAAGGGAACTTAGCCGCCTATATATGATTACGATGGGATATTTTAGAGCGTGATAAAGTGGACGAGCGCGCACACATACCAGTCTGTTGTTGGGCGCGGCGGTGGGATTTTGATGTCCCCGTGCCGAGCGTCGGTGTGTTGTCAAGGATGTTTTTGAACTGCGTGACTGAGTCGGGCCCCGAGACGTGTCGAAGGAGACGCCACCAGGGGTGCGCGTTCAGATGACGGGCACGAGTCCCATGGCAAAGGCGATCATGCACACGCGGTTTTCTGCGGGGTGGTTGGTTGAAGCGTCGCACGGAGGAATAAAAATCAATGTCGCCGTAAGAGAGTTTTGCTTTAACAAATTTACAGGACAATAGGTAAGCTCGACCCTGAACTCAGGGAGACCAGAACATACCAGATCGATATGAATACCCCACCAACCGCGCCGGGGAGCGCACATTCGGGCACCGGCGAGCGCGCAATCGGGCGCCGGGGCTGAACTTGACTCGGTGATCTAGCACATGAATTGGTCGGGAACGCACTGAGAATGGTCGGAAACGCGCCGAACAGCTACATGTTTCGCGAAGTCGGGGCCTGTGTTACTGCCCACTGGCACCGTTAATTAGTAAACCCAGAGAGAAATAAAGTAGAAGTAAATTAGACGGAAAGAACCCAAACGACTCACCCTCCTGACAACCCGACATCCCGCAGACACATCGCTTGAAATATCCACCTTGCCCCTTTCCTTGACAAATCAGGCAGCGCGGGAAACGAGGCCTTCGGCAATCCATCAATGTTCATCCGCTTCTTAAAATCTTAGTCCGTCTTCGTCGTAAGAGACAGCCCGCTCACTGGAGTTGTCTCATTAGCGAAGCGCGCACCGAGATTGGAACACTTAACTAAATACTACTCTTTGAAGAGTAGTTACAGCACCCGATATTGGGTGAGAAACGCGAGTGGCGAAGGAAAGGAGGTGAGGTGGACGAAAGAAAGAGCAAACCAACTATTTGCGCTTGCTTGTGCACGTGTTGATCGGACTTGACCTTTGTCTGTCTCCGACTCCTCGTGTCGACTGATACTGCCCCCATCCATCCTGAACGTTTCCAGCAGGTTTTGAGGAGTTTACCCGACCCGCCCGATCCCCTCCGTCTCTCCTTCGACTCCTCCGTGTTCCACGACGACTCGGAACTCGTCCGACACCTCGCAAACTTGAAGCCAGCATTCGATGACGCCGTCGCCGAGCTCGACGCGCTATCAGAGCAGAGCTCCAATCCTTCTTCAAGGCCTCAACTCTTATCGTGCATTTTCTCCGAGAGCTTCGCTCTGGACCATGCAGGACTATGCTTTTTTCCATTGTAACGCTTTTCTTCACCTCCGAACGACTTGCGCAGCTGCGAGCTGCAATTGCACCGGCAGAGGATTAGATAGATACTTCCTTCAATCCAATTTCATAAATCTCTGTTCACACCAAGATGACCTTACTTGACTTGTAGATATCTTGTGCGCAAAATAATGATTCTCTTTGTTCTCTTTCTACTACTCCCTAAATCCTCCATCCAATGGCTCAATGATAATCTTTGTTGAAAACAGTAATAAGTCTGCCAGTGATTTTACCATACTAAGACGAGCTGCATCAGTCTTATGAGACAGGCCGAGCTGCATAGTAGTGCATAGCCGTCGCTGCACGGCACCATAGTGCCTAGTGCGCAACGGCATAGCACTATACAGTGCTATGGAACACTATGGCTGCTATGGCATCACTATGGCTCGGCTACGGTTTTCCAGATGAAGGATGGGAGTGGACTCACCAAGATTAAGCGAGTCCCACTGTATTAGCCGCAATTAAGACATCAATTTCGGCAAGGCAGAGCCGGTTTTCGGCATTTTATCGTCTCTGCTGTGTTTTAACATGATATTAGGAGAATTCACGGTAGGGATAATTTTCCCGTTTGTGAATACAAATAATCAAGTGATGGGACTAATATTTTTACAAAATAAAGATATTCCACAAACGAGATTCAATCTTGTTTGTGGAACAAACATTTTTTGTATAATATATATATATGCTTGAGTAAGTAAGCAGCCCGTGACCACCTTGACCATCGCCACCATGGCCGAGAGGACCGAGGCTCCCAAGGGTGAGATCATCAAGCAGCTCAACGCTCCTTCAGTGGCTCACATGAAAAAGGTTGCCACTGCTCGGCCCGAAGCTCAGCTGCTGCACCGGCAGTCCACTGATGGTCGATTTTTCAGGGCCATTGTGGAGAGAACAATTGTGCTACCTGATATAGAGGCCTGTCAGATGACTAGATGGTGCAGATAAGGTGTTATCAAATGTTGTGTGAGGGGTGTGTGCCTGGCGGGTGGAATTAATACTATAGAAATATATCCTGGGACTCAAAGGGGGGGATTACAAATTTATTCCACAAACAACGATTTTATTCATCCCATCACATGAATATATTTATTCACAAACAGGAAAATATGCCCTATTGTGAATTCCCCTATTTAACAATATCAATTACTAGGGGAAACAGCATTACCCTCCGACCCCCCCTCTTTTGGCCTGACTGCTGATATGCAGTAGATGTGTCCGGCTACAGAAACACAATATTCTTTGCATTTCATCAATGGAAACATCATGCATGTCATCTATTGGTGTCAGTACTGAGTTCCTGGAGTAGCTGGCAGGACTTTGACCACAGAGTAACGAGTAGATCACAAAGGGGTAACCTTTGAGGTCTCTGGCAGATGCTCGCTCTGAATCCTGTAGGAGAATGTGTAATCCAACACTAAACATCTGGGATATTCGTTTGATTTTACAAGATTTGCAATGACAGGAATCTCTTGAAACCTATGCTCAGCTTGGTTCGCAGTTCTGTTCATTGGTGTTTGGTTCAAAACACGTCTCGCATTCTGTCAGACGATGGAAACCGATGGGGATCATCCCTAATAGGGTGTTGATCCACCATGATCATCCAAGAAGCCTGTGCTATATTTAGCATCACCATCGAAAACAAGGACTATACTTAGTTCTCTGGATCCCTTTCTCGGAAACACAACAACTTGGGTATCATTTGAAAGCTATCAAAAAGTACTACTCAGTGCTGTTGGAGTTATTCGAGGGACACCAACCAAAACCTAGAAGACCCTACTGGAGTGACCAGTATTTTGATGAAATCAATTCTACATCAGGCCCTGCATGAAGTCCGATGCTCTGTAATCTGGAATACACTTGGAATGGCGTGCTCAGGTTGGGGAGCCAATAGGAACTATACCCAGACTCTTGCCAAGACGGATACACAAGTCTTGACTCATTTTCTCTTATTCTCATTGTTTGTAATATTTATTCTCGGACTAGTATAAGTAGTAGGGTTTTCTGACTCGGTTTATCTGGGATCTTCGAGCCTGTTACCATCTCAGGATTGTAATTGTATCGAATTCCATATATTCTATTGGGTGGAAACATCTCAAATTGTATTGAATTGTATTGAATCGCCGGTCTTGGACCTTGAATCATATTGAATCGTACTATTGAATCGTCTTGGATCGTCTCTGGCTCGTATTGGCTCGTTGGAACCGCGCCTTGCATATTGAATCATCTATCCCATTGTTGGAAACCCACCAGAACCATCAAACCTTGTGTTCTTGCTTCCTAAAAACCACTCTTTGGCTGTCTGCCACCCTACCCCTTTGTCTCATGTGGGTGGTAAAGCGAGTTCCTACGCTTTCTGCAACAACACAGCACTGTTTCTCCATCGCAACAAGGACTATAACCTTCCCTCCAACCTTTACAAGGCTCTGTGCCAGGGACTATAACTCATCTGACTCTTGGAACTTCTGGATATCTGGTTCTCGCTCGTCCTCTTGGAGCTTCGTGATTAGATTTGTCTCATTGCGAGGTTTTATTGGGTTTTTGAGTTAGGGAATAGGTTTCTGTTGGTTTCTATAGTAGGTTCAGAGATCATCAATGACCACAAATCCAAGCAAGTGGAGTTGTGCAGAGCTTTTCCAAATTCATAAGTTTTTAAGCTTATTCTGCGTGTAAAAATTGACCTGGCGTGGCAGACCCCCTGGACGCTCGCCACTGGGCTCACTGTGTGGTGCAACTGTTCACCATGGGGGACCACTGCATGGAGCTTTGAGAAGATTTTGTCATGCATGTTGTAAGTCTCGATGCTAATTCCCAGTTCTAAGTGGAGTTTGAAGTCTGTGATGTGCCGAATTGGCTGCATTCCCCTGACCGGCGCGAGCCCCACTAATGGCACCCAGTCGAGGCCTCGGGCCCACTATCGGGCTTTAGCCGAACGCTAAGCGAGTCTCGCTTCCATCCTTCTGGTCATTCCTCAACCGAATTAACAGAAATCAACGTAATGTGAGCATGGATTCGATTACGGCGCATCTCGTAGACCTAATATTTTACATATCCGCGACTTCTCCGACGCCCACTCTGTCCAACCGCTCTGGGCCCACGGATGTTCGCATAATTTCGGCGCGACCTAGACAGGACTCCCTGGGAAAATGAATAATGCCAAAGCGATACTTCCTCTAACTGCACACTAGGGTCGAGCCCGCCCCGGCGCTTGTGTTCCTTTCTTTTTCCAGGAAAAGAAATTTTTAAAACTTTCACAGACATATTGGAAATTTGTTTGGCGAGGAAGCTCCTTGTCATGGCCGCCGTCATGATCTGGATTGGAGGAGGGCTCGGCGGCCGTTTGCTTGTGGGGCGTCTTAAGATAAACCTTGGAGGCTTGCCTTAAGTCGCTCTCTTGAGATGTGGTGAGACCATCTAATGTATGTAGCCACCGATATTCCGTGGAATGGTTGTCTGGACAAAAGGTCGGATCGATTTCCAACGCTTTGACCCACTTGATGCGAGTTTCGGTCTCGGGCCAACTGTATGGAGTCGGGTGACCTGGGCGCTGTTTGAAGTGATTTTCTAGGACGTTCGTGAGCTCGCTGACAATTGAGCCCCCCCCCATCACAAAAGACCAGGACGTTCTGCCGCCCACTGAAGTTCTGCCGCGATCTGGAGTCCAGATCGCCTTGGCGCTGTAAATGTGCGGCGTCCCCTCCGACATCTTTTTCCAACTTATCCAGCCCTGGCACGTTGCCGCCGGCGCTGAGATTTCTTCCATTATCGTGCTCTTTGATGTCCTCGACTCGGAGCCCGTGTGTGACTATGCGCAAATTGCCTCCCAATGCGAGACGCAGTACAACATGTGTCCCATAGTTCGAGAAGAACTCGTGGTATTGTTTTTTGGAGGAGTCGTCAGACTCGGACCATCGTGGAAGTCGGTTGATGATGCGGAGCATTTCTTGCGATACCTTTGGGTGTAGAGTACGAACCCAGACTTCTGCAGTGATGTGCTGGGCCGTGTAAACTTGTGAATCGGTGGACCGAGCGGACTGGAAAGCATCGGAACTGGCATAATGTGCGGAAAAACCCTCGACTTCAGGCATCTCGAAGTCGCAATGTAGTCGGCTAGCAACAGCTCGTTTCTCCTTTTGGGCATCCACAATATGTGCAAATTCCTCCTGCTGCCGACCAGATCCACTGATGGATTGGATATCCGAAGGATCCAAGCTGAGGACACAGTTCCGTCCAAAGTTACCCATCTTAGGATTGTATGTGGCACCCAAATACTGACCAGTGAGCTCCTGGATCCTCGTGGGAGGGGAGGGAGGGTCAGGCGATCGAGGGGGAGTCTTCGGTGAGCTTGTATCAGAGTACTAGATAATCGAAGTTAACACCTGCTCGCAGTCGGTTCGGGCCCGAACTCACCATGACTGCCTCCGACGCTTCTACAAGGATCTCGGTTTTTTTGGGCTGGTGCTTGGGATCCAACGGCTCTGCCCCAGTGAGTACACCAAGTGCATGCATTCCAGTGAGATCGGGAGTCCCATGTGGACCGTCTGCAGCGATGATGCGCTGAATTGCGACAAATAAATTTTGGTGGCTCAATTCGCCATTGGGTAATGTGGGGTATTCGGCGTTCATGGTCTTGATACGACCTCCGTTCTCAACAAAGACTGTATTCCATGGAGCCAAGCTGGGGAAGACTTTGCGCTGAATGTCGACGATGATGGCCTTCCGCCTACCCGCCTCGATCATCCATTGAGTATTCTTCTCCTCGGTGGTGTCGAAGTCCTCGAGCTCGTGCATAAACGTCTGTGATTTAGTGACGACGACGACGACGTTGGTACGGGAATGATCAACCAAACCGGAGCAGGACAGGTTGTACATCGATTGTCCGAGGGGGGATGTGAAGTTCGCAGGGGGGTTATGGGCATCCGTTTTAATGGAATCCCATGATGCGACCAGAAGGATGATATTGGGGTATGTCTGGCGCCGCTCTCCGTGTGAGGAAGGGGGAGAATCAATTAGCTTGGTGTCCGGAAAACAGCGATCTTTGTAAATTCGAATGAGGGCGGAATTGAGGGCACGGTCACGGTAAGAGGTGTCTGCGCCTCCAGGAGTATCGTCGAAGGCGAGAGTGATCGTGACCCCCGTATCACGGTTATATACGGGGACTTTAACGCGTTGGATATCCTGCACGGAGGGTTATTGGTGAAGGGGGGAAATCCTGAGAGAGAGAACGGACCTTGGTCGTTGACCCGTTGGCGAGCTTCCCTACCTCGAGGATATTTTGGCCGAGGAGCCTGTTGATCGTCTTTGATTTACCATGCCCGCTTTGACCAACGAGGAGAATCACAGCCTCTGTGGGATGCCGACCCGTCGCGCGGGCCGCCTCTGCATATTGCCGAATGGCGTCATTACTCTGCCCGTCCTCAGCCAAGGCCGCGGTCTTCGAGGAAGGGCTGATGCCACGTTTCGGCTCGACCGGCTCATCCACTGACAATGGCAGATGAACAACCGAGCGAGCCGAATCCTTTGTGCCATCGAAATGGGCTACATGGATGCCTGCATCCTTCAGGTCTTTCCACTGGGTCTGAGCACTGTCACAAGCCTGAGCGACGAGGACGAATCTCCCAAACAAGTCTCGGCCGGCAAGGCCAAGAAATCGAGTGTCTTTGGTGAATGGAAGGTCGATAAACCCGCCTTGCTCGTTCTTGGTGACGAACAATATTCTGGTGACCTGGTCGGGTGATGCGCCCCTATGGGCGGAGTCAATAATCGGTCACAGTTGCATGAGAAGTAATCACATTGCGCTCATCTGTTTTTGGACATCCCTCTCAATTTCCGGAAGTGTCGTTTGGGGTTGGGGTTTCGTAGCTGGAAAATAGGATGTGACGACGCGTATCCGACGCGTGGTCGACGGCTGGGCAGTAGAATCGGCATGCGCTGTCGGACGATCATGCCCTCCCGCAGCTGGATCTGCACGCCCGGCGGTCGCGGCCAGCGCAAGCTGTGAATTCGAATCAGTAGTATGTTATTCCGTAAAATAGCGGCGCGCACCGCGTCGGCCGTACTCTTCGGCCCTACACTAAATTGGCTGAGGTGAGTGATAATACTGATCGTGGTGATGTTGACAACGTACACAACGATCAAAAGATCTGCGGACATATTCTTTCAGTAAAATTGGAAAGTCGAAGCGGCCGTTTCGAAAAAAGTGAAAAGTTTTAACATCATGTCTACAGCATACGGAAGGCTTTTAACCATGCAGCGAGAATGTGCGCTAGATCGGGTTTGGATCGATGAACTCAATGTCCGTCTCCATGCATAAAACGGTGAGGACACCTGCGGCGCCTTCAGCAGCACCCATTTACCACGGTTCCCCATCGATTGCAAATTTAAACTGCCGCAATGTAAGGGGGGCATAATTCATGTCCGAGTTGCCACTCACACCCACGTGTACTTCAGCTTGCTTGCGCATGGCAGAACGAGTTGTTTATTCTAAATCATTTCCCGTCTCATGATCGGTTTCCGTTTTGGTCCGCCGAATCTGATGGGCCCTTACCGTTTAATTTCCTTCAAATCATTTGTTACGCCTCACGGGCCCCTTTCTCGATATCGAAAAATGGTCGGGGTCACAGGTCACCGCGACCGCTGGTGAACCTCCAAACCGTCACGCAGGCCTCTAAACTGCCTGACACTGCAAAAAGGCGAAAATCCGGTCGGAATTTCGAAAATTTTGGTTGAGTCACGCCAAACTTTGGTGGCTCTTGAATTATTGATTCGGTCGAATCCTGTCACGTGTCACAGGGGGGGGGGGTCCGAACAGGTCGAATGGGGCTCGCATAGAAAATCTCGACACATTCCGAGGTGTCATACTTGACCCTAATGTGTTGTACTTGATGGATTCTGGTGGCCGGGCTGTTCAACTCCAAGTCCACGCCTTTTTGTGCAAGTAGCTTGTATTTGTATTCAAAGATCTCATCCATGAAAATAATACTCGGTGCATGCTCGCGCGCCATCACAAACAACTCGCAATTATACATCTGCATCAGCTCGATGCGACCTCCAAGGCAACAGTCAACTCTGTCAATGCTTTGAAGAGTTTCTTGCTACATGGGGCCGTCGTTTACCACAACAGTTGACTGGTTTCTATTACTGGACTTTTCACTTCAATCCGACAGTCACGGGTCACGGACCCCTCTGTCGATGGTTGGGGTCACGCATCACGGAGGCTTCTGTTGAACCTCCCGAGCGTGACACGGCGCCCAAAAGTCCCTGGGAGACACAAAAAAGATAAAATTTTCGTTCTGGATGTTGAAATTTTGGGGGTGTCACACAAAAATTTGGCTCGTGTCGAAATGTCGAATAGGTAAAAGCGTTCACGCGTCACCCCCCCTGTCGATTTGAATGAAAAAGTCCAGTACTCCACTTGATTCAAAAAAGAATTTCTTTTCAGGTAACACGGAAAATTGTATCCCACAACCAGTGTATTATTCTCGGACCATGCCCACGGCACGACCTCAGGCTGAAACAGGTCCCAATTACTTTAACTGTACGTCCCTCATCAGCAATGCGTGATTTTGGCTGTACTGTAGTATTTAAATCACTTCTCCTGGGCTGTGACCTGTGACCGCAAGATTCGAACTTCGGGTTTCGAAAATGGGGTGACTTGACCGTGACATCCAAAAAAAATTCGAACATGCATCAAAAATGCGTTAGAGATTGGCAGAACAGCTCTGAGACCTTCAGAAATTGCTAAAAAAAAGCACCTCCGACCGTAATCAGATATGAAGATCACGCCAATTTGCACTGGAGGCAAAGAACGAGGCATGCAGACCATTAGTGCGTTAAACGCATGTGGCTCACATGTGTGTGTGACGAGTGATAAAGCTCTTTGTTGCTTTTATGTCATTAGTTTACCAACTACTAGTTATAATGTAATTAGTTAATGCAAATGTAAGATAAAATTCGATAATAGTTACAAATAGATTTCAGAGTGCAGTAGGGGTTTAAGTAGGTTAGATGAAGGTTTCGTTTACATGAGCCGCGACTCGGCCGCAGATGCCGTCATAGGTCCGCAAAGCGACGGCATGATGCAGTTGCAGCAGAGTCGCGCCCATGTGACGAGCCAGAGCCACAGAAGATCTGTGCTCACCCCTGTGCACTCACACTGCAGGCATCATGCAGCGGCCCGCTCCCCGCCCATCCCCTGCCCTACATGTCACTGCTTACTATGGTCCCGTCACGCTTTATTCCTGCTGTCGCTCTCACATTCACACATTGCCTTTGTCGATATGCTTCTATCCCCGCACATTGTCTTTGTCAGGCTGGCATCATGCCTGCACATTGCCTTTGTCGGCGTGTAATCATGCGTGTGTTGCCTTTGATATTCCACAACCACCTCTGGACGCCGTCTTTGTCGGTCGACGAACATGGTCGTACATCGTGTTTCTCGGGCTCCCATGCCACGCGCATATCGCCTCTACCGACACATGACTATTCCTTTGTCTTCAGACACCCTACTCCTTTATCTGCCCATGATTTCCTTTATGACACCCTACAAAACTTTCCCTCCCACGCTGTCGCCTCGCGTATCTGCACGCGCTCGCAACGCGACGCGTCTGTTTGTGGCTGGGTAGCACCGTGGCCCAGATCACAACCAGCATGCTCTTTCCTCACCGTATCTAAAATCGGTCTAAATATCATTTTGCGTATCTCACCCTCCGACGTTCCCGATGTTGCACAGATGCGCGAAGACTTTTTGGCGCCATGAACTTTGTTTGTCAAAAGGCTTGTCGGCATGTGTCTTCAGGCTGAATTACTGGCATGCTACGGATTGAGTAGATACCTAATACTACTCACGATAATTGAACGGTACAATTTGATGGCTCTAGGAATTCCCGATTAAAGAATTCAAGGATGTTTTATCACATAAGAGAAAATGGTAAGCCCCAGCGATGTTTTGTACCTGTCATTGCTTGAAAGGCAAAAAGAGCAAAGGGTCGGCGTTAAGGAAGTTTGACACACAGAACTTTGGCACCGCTGAAATTATTTGCCAGGCGGCCGGCATGTTTCTCAACCAGCACAATGAAGGAGGATACTGTTCCTAATTTCAATTCTGATGGCCTCCTCATCGAGGCGGTATCACTTAAGGCTTTGGGCGGCCAGACAGACGAGCTGGTTTATCAGACAGTCAGCCAAAGCGATGGCCTCTCAGCAAAATACTCGGCATTGCCGGAGCTGCTGGGTTGCTGATGACAGTATGTTCTGCATTCATTCTCTGACCTTAATAACCTTTTTTTTTCTATGCTGACATGTTATATCTGTGTTCCAACCTTTCTGTCGAGTCTACTGTGTTGCAGAGCTGTTAGAAAGGTGTTCAAGTGCGAGACTTAGGGGCCGCAGGGTTATCACCGGAATTCAAACTCCGGTGGTATCTGATTCTGGTATCGGACACCGCCATCAGGATCGAGCCCTCCTTTGACTTCTGAAGACAAAGAAGTAGTCATGTGTCGGCAGAAGCGATATATACGTGGCGTGGGAGCCCGAGAAACACGATGTACGACCATGTTCGTAGACCGACAAAGACGGTGACCAGAGGTGGTTGTGGAATATCAAAGGCAACATACAGGCATGATTACACACCAACAAAGGCAATGTGCAGGCATGATGCCAGCCTGACAAAGGCAATGTGCGGGCATAGAAGCATATCGACAAAGGCAACGTGTGAACGTGAGAGCAACGGCAGGAATAAAGCGTGACGGGGTCATAGTAAGCAGTGACATGTAGGGCAGGGGATGGGCGGGGAGCGGGCCGCTGCGTGATGCCTGCAGTGTGAGTGCACAGGGGTGAGCACAGATCTTTTGTGGCTCTGGCTGATTACATGGGCGCGACTCTGCCGCAACCGCATCATGCCGTCGCTTTGTGGACCCGTGACGGCATCAGTGGCCGAGTCGTGGCTCATACAAACAAAACCTTCGTCTAACCTACCTAAACCCCTACTGCACTCTTAAATCTATATGTAACTATTATGGAATTATACCTTACATTTGTATTAACTAATTATATTATAACTAGTAGTTGATAAACTAATGACATAAAAGCAACAAAGAGCTTTGTCGCTTGTCACATACACATGCGAGCCACATGCGTTTAACGCACTGGTGGTCCACATGCCTCGTTCTTTGCCCCCGGTGTTGGAGACACGCCAATGACAAGGGTAAGGATCTGGACGTACTGGGACTCAAGTAGAGTTGAAATACAAACTAAAGGGGGCGACATCAGTGTGTTGATCATGTCAAAATTGGCACTTCGTGAGAGCCCACGGGTTTACACGCCTGTACGCGCCGCGTGCACGAAAAAAAGGTTTTTTGAGGCCTTTTTCGCCCATTTTGTGACTGGTTTTGCACCTCGGTGACCTGTGACAGGTTCGAAAATTTTCGAAAATTTTGGGCCCTGTGACGCGTGACATTCGAAATACTACAGTAGTCAAGCTGTAGTGCCGGTAGCGAGCCGTAGCACCGGCCCGATCACATACCGTCACGTAGTAATCTGTAGCAAGCAGTGCATTCTGTAGCACTATGTACCACAGGCACCCAGCACATAGTGCCATGTGGCATCGCCTATTCTACGTAGCCTCCAAAATGTGACTTAGGCCCACAGGCGCCGCCGAATACTAGAGTTAGAATAATGGTGTAAAAATAAGTGCATGCGCGCATATTCGAGCCTCTCAAGGTGCCTTTAATACATTTCCTCTTAAACTCGAACCTTGTTTTTCAAAGCAATATGTATTCTGGTATTCTGTATGCTATATTGATTCGGAACCACAAGTATGTGGGGGTTGCTGCTTAGAAAATAAAATGTAACAAGAGATCAGGGAGCGCAGGCTGTCCTGCCACGCGAACAGTTCAACTTATTGCAAAATGGAGTACGACCCCACACTACTCACTACTACCCCCCTCCTGCTTGACCGCGCGCACCCCCCCATCAATGGAAAACCGAGCTTGACGCAGTCCCACAGCGCCAAGATGCGGTGACATGAGGCTGAGGCGCTCGAAGCTCGGGCTGGGTGAGGGACCCGCAGGGGCTCCAGCTGGCGGCGGCGGTGGCGCGAGCGGAGAATGAAAGCGTGGAGGCGGTGGGGGCAGGGTGAGAGAGGCGTGGTGGTGAAGGTAGGGCTTGTCTACAGCTATCCACATCGACCTCCATCACCTCCTCCTGACGGCGGGTACTGTACGTCTCGCTGACCTTCTTGATGAACGAGTCTACCTTGCTCTCCGGTACCAGCAACACGGTGCAACCGCTCCACCCCGCACCCGTCAGCCGGCTCCCCATACGCCCCGCCTCGCGCGCGAGCTGCGTGAGCTGGTCGAGCTCCTTGCACGGGCACTCAAAGTCGCCCGCACAGCTCTGCAACCAGTTCATCAGTTGCCCGAGCTGCTTCAGCACCGCGAGTTTCCCGTCCGCACTCGCGCCAGCGGCCGCGGTGTCGAGGCACAGCTTGCGGAATTGTAGTACGAGAAGCGTCTCAGAGTAGATGTACTTCGCGTGCTTGTAGAGCTTGCAGTGTGTCGTGTCGACTGTAGCGGGGCCCGTCATCAGTAAAGGGCCAGAAAGGCAAGGAGGACTGCCACGAACCTTCGACCCACGACATGTACACCTCGTGAAACTCCTCCGCAGACAGCCCCGAATTGCGACCATCTCCTCCATCGTTGCGCCAAACTCGGCGTGCGTGCTCCCCGGTGGCTTGAACTGTTCCACCGCCGCCTCCATGCAGGCCATCGCGTGGGTCAGACAAGGGTCTCGACGATGTGGAGGTTGTATCCGCGCTTCGCGGTGAGCACCTTGTCCAAGAATTTGAGCGAGTGCGCGCAGACGAGGACGGCGCCACCTGGGAGTTGATTGTCAGCGTGAGGATGAGGGGCAGGAAGGAGGGCTTGCCTAGCAGCGGCGTGGGGGATGCAGTTAAGGAGGGGTAGAAGGTGATATACAAGTCGGAGGAGGGAACGGACATGATAGAGGCAGCTTGGTTCATCCTATTGTGGCCGTTAGTGGAGAAAGTGCCTGAAAAATCTTGGTAAGGGCAGCAATAGACAAAATAAAGGCAAAGAGGAAAATAAATAACGGGTGATTAGGGAACAGAACAACAAAGAAGGGAGAGAAAGGGAATAGAAGACATAAAACAAAGCGAGTAAGCGTACAGCAAGTAGAAGACGATAATATAGTGCGTAGAAGGAAATGCGGGAGATCCTTGACTTGTTCGAGACCGGGCGAGCTCTGGAAAAAAGGGATCAGTGAGCGAGGGGCTGAGAGGGAGAGGACATGAGACGCACTGGAAGTCTCGCACATGATGCACTCGAAGATGTCGTTGACGAAGCAGTCCTCGTTCGAGATATCAGTGTCGGAGTGGACTAGCTTCGATGTGACCAATTGCTTGACTCTTTGCCAAATCGTGTAGCGAGGGAGCCGACAAGTTGTTGATAAAGAAGTGTGGGTTTATCGAGCTCGCCGGCGACGATGACAAGCGCATCGTGGTGGAGACAGAAAGGTGTGGTTGTCAGGGTGTGTCACAAAAGATTACCTCCGACTTAGTCCGACTTGGTCTAGACTCGTCAGGCCAGCGCACGTGTCCAAATATTTGGACATGGTTCGTTTTGGACTTCGCTTCTTTCCTCTCTACCACCACTATCCCACCTGGCCCAAGATGTCTCTCTCTTGTGTGCCCCCTCCTCCCTCCTTCCCACCTATTTCCCGCCTCGCTGACCCCCTTCCGTTCTAGGAATGACGTCAAGCGCTGCAAGTCCATCCACAACATGCCATTTCGTCATAGGCAGGTGCGTATACTCAATGGCAATGACATACGAGCCGAGAGCGGAGAACGAGCGTAGTCCTCCACTATCGACTTTGCCCTGTGCCCCGCTGTGACGTCAGCGCGGCTCGTGGCGTGGACCAAGGGCACGGTGGGTGCGGTGCCCTTGAACGAGGTGGTGGCGACTGTGATTTGGCGGTCTTTAGAACAGAACAGGCACGTGTTCAGCAGGGGGCCGAGTTTTGGCTGGTGAGTGCCATTGTCCCATCCTTTTTTTTCCATCGTCACTCGGTATTTGTTGGGATGTTTTTTGGCCGATTATTTTGCTTCTTACTGTGACGGCCCAAGACTGACTGACGCCTGCCCCAGATGAAGAAAAAGCCTACGTGCTCCTGATTCCAAGGTACGCTCCTTACTCTTTGCTACATGTTGATTGCTTATCTTCACTCCACCCACAGCCCACCCTGTGGTCCGCCCGCTCTCGCAAGCTGCTCGTCTCCAACCCGCTCGTGCGCAGTCTGACGTGCATTGAAGATGTCGCTTACGGTCAGTTTTCTATCCTTGTACATAATATAGCACTCATCTTGGTGCCACCAGGTGCAGTGATCGAGGACGGAGGAACTGTAAGTTTCTCCAGTTAATATGACTATGAGCGTTAAGTTCGGAAGGCCCAGATTGCTATACATCCACCAAACTCAGCTAGGGGATCCTGTCGCCTTCTCCCCGGGTCGCTGCTGGCGGAGGCCCAGATATGGGATACGACGCGTGTGGGAGGCCGTATGCGCCGTATGTGCGCATGTGCCGCCACTGCGTCATAGCGGTTTTCTACGCTGCCACTCATCGTATCTACCGCCCTTGCTGTAGTATATAATCAATATAATTTCTTAATCTTGCATTTATGCTTCCTCGTGCTAGGCGAGGAATTTGTTTTTTTTGTTTGCGCCATGGTCTGCTACAGACCAGCTACAGGCCAGCTACAGACTGCTACGCAGTGCTACGTAACAGGGGCGTAACTACGTAGTTACGGCCCCAGCTACGTAGCGCTACAGACAAGGGACCCTCACTACAGTCGCTACAGCCACTACAGGCGGTACGTAGCGGTACATAGCGGTCCGTAGCGGACCCAGACATTGCTGATGCTCTTCGCAGTTACCTATTCCGGCTTCAAATTTTGTCAGAGCAATTAAGAATCGATCGGAGACTTGACTTCACATACTGCGTGAAGTACTACTACGCATGAATGCACCTGCACCTGTGCCCGACTGGGCCACGTCCATCGCTCATTAATGACGAGTTGCCGTTCCCGCCGGGGGGGAAGTTGAGGCTTTGCCTTGGCGGGATGAGCTCTCTTTCTAGTTAAGCAAGTACTCACCTACCTCAGGCACCCTAGGAATTATGTGCCCCAACACACGCCTGGCCAAACCGATGACAAGTCCGCCGTGTAATGGGATTCCAGATGTGCACACCAAGTCGCGAGCTCAATACATCAGCGCGCGCAAGTTAACCTCCAAGGAAAGCCGGTTTGGATTCTCCACTTTTCACACATATACCGTGGTTGGGGATAGCAGGAATATGGCAATAATAGTGTGCAAAAGTTTTTTTTCTCATGTTGGCCTGCATTGGCAAAAAAAAGGCAACTTGAACACTAGGATGCAACTTTGTCATCTAACTTTTACTATGGGACAACTTTACTTGCAAGCAACTTTGCAGATTACATGTTGGCAGTGCAGCAACTCTGTGGGGGCACCTTCACCCAAGACAACATGTCCAGTAATTGCAGGATGCGACTTCAATTTTTGTCTAGTCACAGGGCATCAACTTATCCAGGCTGCAGCCTTATAAAGGTCCAACTTTGATATGGCTGGCAGCATCTTAAGAGTTCCATATTTTCAAAGCCACCTGTTGTAGGAATGAATAACTCTTTCTCACAAGATAAAGTCAGACTCCCGCAAGATACTGGGGTTTTTTATTCAAATTGACAGGGGGGGTGATGGGTGACCTGATTTACCAGTTCGACATTTTGACACCAGCTTAATTTTTGTGTGACACCCCCAAAAATTTCGACATTCTCATGAAAATTTCTGTCTTTTTGCAGTTTTCAGGCAGTTTGAAGCTTGCATGATGGCTTGGAGGTTCGACAAAGGCTCGGGTGATGCGTGACCGTGACCAAAATTCATCCTCGACAGAGGGGTGCATGACGCATGACTGTTGATTTGAATGAAAAACCCCAGTACAGACATGTCCTGTGCAAAACAGTCTTCCATAAACTTATGTTTCTCGAGTTTCCATGCAACAAATTAACATATTTCATTATCATGGCTCTGAAACCTGGCTCAAGAATCCAGAGGAAATTTATTGTCAGATAACCAGGCTGGGATTGAGCGGAGGTGTAGCATCAGTTCAGCCTTGCTGTGATAGGGGAGAGACTGAGTTCCCTCTTCAAAAAGCAGCTCTGACAAGATGGTCGAGTCAGGTCAGGTGACCCCACCTGACCTTGGGGTGGTGCTATCACTAGCAGGGCTCAGGCCAAGCCATGCCCGCGCTGTCCCAATTGTCTTCAGGAATATTCTGCCGGAGATTTTGCTCGAGAAGTACAACACTGGCAAGATGGATTTGAGCACAGAAGATCATGCAACGCTCATGGAAAAAGGAATAGTCTCCCCCAGTGATCAGCTTTCAAGCCTGTATTGCAATGACGTGCTGGCTATTATTTAGCACCTTCATTAGTATGTATTAGAGTGTTTGTGATGCAGCCATTGGAGCCACCCAATGACTGATTTGCGTTGCGTAACTCGATGGCTCCACCGCGCTAAATTTGATCCCAACGGCTGTGACAGCCATTCGGCGGATATTTTTGGCAGGCGGAGCCACCAGATGACACAAGGCGAATCAACCATTGGGTGGCTCCAATGGCTACATTGCAAACAGGCTATTGTACCATAGAATATTTTCTCATATTGAGTACCTACATATATGTATCTAAGCCTCATCCTTGTACCTTGAACCCAGACATTTGAGGATTGAAATTATCAAGGGTGGTAGCAGGAATTTGAGTCAAATATGATCAACAAGAGAAGGAAGCCTACTCTAATCTTTTTTTTGTGGAACCACGTATGTATTGTTACAATTGCGATGCTATTCAAACTCTGTGACAAGAAAATGTGAATTATGCCATTGTGAAAATCTCGAGCATTCTGGGCCATCTAAAGGCAAAGAATATCCATCTTCCCATTGCATGCATGCAGGAGAATCTCCGGTGGGTCAATGCAAGTGGAGTGATTGTACAGAAATTATCTGGAATGTATGTCAATTCTTCCTCTGATTATTGCTTCTCAGAGGGAATGGTATTATGAAGCGCAGGGTTTATCATGTGTGCGGGCAAATGTCTTGTGGCACTTCAATACCAATGAGAAGCTCAGGCCATGGGGCTTCTATGTGCATGGCTGCGTTGATGGGCTTTCACAGCTCATAATCTATCTTGAATACTGCAACAATAAACAATCCCAGACGGTTGAGGATCTGTTTCTTGCGGCTGTCCAAATTTTTGGGTGGCCAAGCTGTACTCAGTGCAATTTCAGGAAGGAAAATAATGGTGTGGAGCGTCAAATGATTGCAAAACGTGGAGTGCTGCATTGAGCACTGCTTCATGGCCAGTAAGTCTATATATGGATCTTGTTAATGTCACCTGATCTGATGATATGAAGCTCTACACAGATCATTTGTATGGAGCGTAACTGGCATGACATCCGCAAGGATACACTACAGGTTTTCCGTGAAATTTTCATACACCTTGAGGAGGTTGGACTCCTTGATATGGACTCCCCCATTGATCACATGTGCCTCTACATCATATTCCAACCTCATATTCTGGCTTCCCTCGACAAAAGTCATACATCATGGGATCTTCACGGAATGTGGACAGAAAACCACAAATCCCCTCACACTATTTACAAACTCAGCCATGAAAAGGCAATTAATTGTGGCTGCTGGACAGGTGACCCAGGCAACAATCTTGCACTGCTGCTTTACATCCCTCATATGGCAGGGATTCCAATGCACTACTCCCCCCACTTGATGAGCTTGCCAATGATCCTGAAGCACCAGACTATTCTGAGTTTGCAGATGCCATGGCTGAGCAAGAGGTTGGCATCTTCGTGAATGACAACGATGAGGTGGCAGAGATGAAGGCAGCCTTGGGTGACTTTGACTATCTGGCAGATGATGGTAATTGGGGTATAAATGTTTATTGTCATGCCATTGCCCTTGCAATGGCTTATTTTCGCTATCAGACGACAAATGATAGAACTACGTACTTATTCATTGTTTTAGTAAAACACATTTGTCCTGCACTGTCTTGTTGATCTGGGGTAAATCCAATTTGAAAGTGATTGATATTTGGAAATCCTAGCCTCTGGAGAGATTTAGGCAATTACTAAGTTTGAAGTTGTTATCATGGTGGGTACAAGTTGTAACCAGATGGAGCGACAGGTGTAACATAAGCTCCCTAGACTTGTTGCAAAAAATCAGATCATCTCCAAAAGTTGCAACATGAAAAGCTTGTGCTCTTCTAAACATATGTCAGTTTGAAATTGTGTAAAACAGAAGTTGCCACCTTCGAAAGTTGTGGAATATGAGTTGTTAAAAATTCAAAGTTGCACCCAGCCAAAGTTGTCCTGTTTTTAAGCCTAGAAGACAAAGTTGTACATATATTCTGACCTCCAAAATGTAAAAAAATTTTACACACTATTATTACCATACAGGAAATACGGAGGCTATGACAGATGAGTCACCAAGATGTGCCCTCTTGCTCCATGAAGCAATTAATTTACGCATTTGTTGTATCTACTTATAATCCCTACTCCAGGAAAGGTGTATCAACAATAATTCCTACTTGGTTCAAAGTACAGATTTGTCTGCTCAGGGAGTAGCATACATTTATCGTACTATTGACTGACGGAACATGTTGCTTGGTGTGAAGGCCAGCTACGATATATCATCTAGAAGTAGTCGGAGGTAAGCTATATTGAACTGAATCTAATTCCTGTTCCTTAACGCATATTCCTTTCCAATGCACATAATAGGCATTCAATCACAAATTCAGTTTGGAGTAATTCTATGAATTTCCTGGCCGAAGCGGCTTCCAGACATACTAGAACTCAGAACAATTAGGCAAATACCGAGATACAGGCAGTTTTGAAGGCTCTTTTACAGCTAATGTCAGAACCTAGGGCGCGAACGAAAAATTTCCATTTTGGGAACTTTTTCGTCGTGCCGACCGATTCCCTCATAACTCTCTGAGTTTTGGTCGGATTACCTCGAAACATATACCATTCTTTTGGAATAATTCATCTGCAATTCGTGATGTAAAGGAAATCGCGAAAATGTATTTTATCTTTCCATTTGGCACCTGAGGCTTTGCTTCTGTTGAACACCTCCTCAGAGGGTGGGCACTTGTTCAAACACACTGAATTTTTGGGAGGGAAGACGGTGCTCTACAATGAGGTGTTTGGGGGAGGTAGGGTACATATCACCCTTCAAGATGTTGTTCAATTCAAAGATCCTGTAGGTGGCAAACTGATTCATACAGCAGGCTGAGGACAAGGGTCTCTTACAGGCGGAGATGTGGGTTGCATTCTCTCACAGGAGGAGACTTTCTGTAGCGTGGGCACACTCGAGTTCAATCCGCCTTCCTGCAGTAAGCTTCTCAAACCACAACGGAACAGGGACAAGTGGGGGACAAGAAAGCGACTTCAGAGAATGAAGTGAAAGGACACCTTGCGGCAAGACAACTATCCGTGCCAGGGTAGAGCAGCGGCTTAGTAGGCAGGCTTGTATGAGGGACTTCAAGCTTCCTGTTCTATTCTATTGGACATCTTGGGTCTCCGCTCTTGCTGGATGCACTAGTCTCACTGCAGTTCAGACATCTCAGGTCTCCAGTCTGACAGATGCACTGGTCTTCTTAGAATGAACAAGGAGCTCCAATGGCGGAATAGATGGCCCACTTGGCAGGCCAGCGCTTACTCTATGCAGCGAGGTGGCTCAACGCTCTTATGCTTTCTCAGTAATGCTCTGCACTTCTATTTGACTTCAGATTCTCTTCTGTTCACTTCTCTAACGGTCCACTATATTTTCCCTGTCCGTGGGCAGATACATAAAGGAGTACTACCTCCCACTGCACCCAGAGGTGGGGGTCGGATTGACTGCCGTACCATACTATAACCTACAGCTTATATACATTTACAAAACACAAAAGGAGATAAGAGAAACTTGCTGAATCATGCAGTGAGTACCCTCCCAGAAGGTGGATGGCCAATGAGATCGGAGGTATTCGCCACTGTGGGTATAATGGCCTCCTCCAGGAGCTGTACCATATGCTTTCTGAGTATGGCGCCACTATGGCGTGCCTCTTGCTGGGTCCTCTGACAGAGAACAATCATCATCTCTGTTCCAGTTTGAGTCAAGCTCTCCCCCGCAAGTACTTTAATGTGCCTGCGGCAAGGTCTCAGACTCTGCTGTGCTCATTCCAAAGCCTATCCAACCACATTTGCTTGCGGGAAGAAGAGTGTGTCGAAGGGCCAAGCCAAGTGCTCTCACAGTAAGCTGATCCGCCTGCTGTAAGAGTGCAGATCAGGTCCCGGATGTACCCAATCTAATGTCCCAACCTTTTCTATTGCTCATTCAGAAACCTCTCCAGATGCATGTCTCCTACAGCAGGAGGGTGAGAGGTAGGACACACACAGGAGCTGCCCAAGAGAACCCAAGTCCCAGGTCTCTTCCCGTGGGAGCACCGATCAGCTGCAGGTGTTCCGATATGTCTTCTCGTCATCTATACATCTCTTACCAGAGCTATTCTGCCTGCCATAGGCTAACAGAAAGCGTCCCTCTCAATTCCAGTAGCACCTAGTGATGTCAATTCAATTCTGTGTCTCTTCCCAGAAGAGCGTGCCTCTTCCAGGAAGCAAAAAGCATTCACTTTCTTCCTGCAGTAAGACATGGATCTGAGTGGTAATCATTAATAACCAACCCGGATGCTTGCCATAAGGCATTAGCCACATTCTGTCATGCAATTCAGAGCCTCCCGGGAGAGATAAGGCTCTTCCCATAAGGTCCAGTTCAATTCAATGAGTCAATCCTGGTACTCTGCTTGAACAGCAGCCAGCCATAAGATGTGTTGTTCCTCTTGGTCACCTCCAGCACACTGAGAGATAGCTTCCTGTAACCTCCCAGAGCCCAACAGTAAGAAGAGTTCAACTGAGCTTCACCCCATAAGAGGTGTTACTGGGTTGAACAATTCTGAATAGTGTCCCATTGGCTTTTGGCTATCAGCAGTGTAGCCTACCACTCCAAGGAGAGTGTATGCCCTCATTCTAATACCTCACTTGTTCCCATAAGAGAATAGTTCCAAAATGAATAAAAAATTGGTGTTTTTATGGATGCTCTGATGCACGCCCTAGCAACGACACAGCAGAGTCTTCCGCTATCTCCGACTCCGACGTTCTTCTTGGGAGGGCGAGATGGGACGATGATTCAAGCAGTACCAGTGGAGGAAGCGTCCAGGGTAGCTATCACGAGTCAGACGTGTTCTTTTGCGACCGGTAGGGGTGCCGATTTTACGAGTACTGGTGGTGATTTCACTGATCGGGACAACGCGTCGGGGTCGGGAGTCAGTTTGGAGGAGATGTCGGCCACTGATGAGAACGAGGGGGGGTCGGCCATGGACGTGACAGTGTCGGTATCGGGGTTCGCGGCCGATGACGTGCCGTCGACAGTTGCGGAGGAAAACGACACAGGATCGGCCATGGAGGTAGATGTCGAGGAGGCGCTGATCATGCCCAAGAAGCCGACCAAGCAGAGCTCATTGCTCGGTTTCTTCACGCGTACCACACCCGCCGAGTCCAAGAAGCCTGAGTACAAGAAACCAGCGCCGTCGACCCAGCAGAAACGACGCCGCTCGGGAACAGATGACAGCGCAAGCACAAGCAGCAGGATTCCCCTGAAGAAGAAACCCAAAGCAGAACGTGCGACGTCTCCGCTGCCAAACGTCGGAATTGCGCGCTCTTCCCAAGCCGCGCGTGCGTTAATGGACAAATTAAAAAATGGACAGTTTGAGGTCGACACGAAGCGGTAGGCAGACTTCAAACAGAATGTTCGCGAGCTCGATAAACAGGCGGAATTCTTGGGCGACAAGCATTGGCAAAATATGCGCAGCGTTCGGCATTCCAAGTGCGGCTCAGTTGTCAAGGTTCGACACCCATACGAGGTTTCGCGGTTCCGATCGCACTGCCAAGATTCCAAGGGATGCAAAAAGGTCAAATCCAACGCGCACATGTCTACGCTCGGAAAGATATTTGGATCCACCAGTGGCGCAAACAAGCAGTCGCCACAGTCCGGCTAAAAAACAGCCGCTCCCAATCCCATCGCTGATAAACCCTGTCCGGGAATCACAGAGGACGATATTCCCAAGGTTCAAAAATACTTGCAGTGCACGGGAGCCTTGGGCGGCTCGCGATCAGTCTTCAAAATTGCAATGGAAAAATTTCGGAGGGCCTTCAGTGCGCTGACTGAGAAACACCAAAAGGAAGTTCACGACACGCAGTACCACGAACAGAAGTGGCGGAACGACCACGCCGAGCTGCGCATATTTTCGACTGCCTGCGAGAAGACAGTTCGCGATGCTACCCCTCAAACCCTTCCTTGTCCCGGCGTCCCGCCTGTGCCTCGTTATTGTCGCCCAAGTTGTTTAAACGTGCCCTTAACAAGAAAGGTCCTGCAAAACCGGAGAATTATATCTACACCAACGAGCAGTTCAGGAACCAGCTGCTTGGCGAGATTTACGGTCGCACCATTGGCTTAAAAGATATCATTGAGCAACCGGTGCGTCGATAATTATCGCCGCAAGCTCGAATCGGGACTGATTGTGATTTAGAATGCGAAGACCACCCCGTGTGTTCGGTACGCTCAAGGCGCTCTGTCGGGAAAATACAACAATGAGGTTTTCAATGGGCTTGTTGAAGCTATGGTAACCAAAGCGGATAAAGAAGAACGTGGCGTTGGTATGCAGAACTTCAAGTATGCTCCTGCATACGACGAATTCTGCCAATGTTCTTCGTATTAATAGCCCAGCCGCGTATCGAGCCTTCCAAGAACATCTTCCGGGGCGAAGCGAGCGCAGCTTTCGGTGGGTTTCGTGCCATTTGAGCGATTCAACAGTTCTAAATGATATTCCCGCGAATTAGTGCGAAAGAGGCGCGCGAGCCGCGCTTTCCCATGGACATATCAGATAGAAATTTCAAGCTTGACGCCGAACACCTGCAGGCCTTGGAATATGACGGCCCCGTAAATTTGAGTTGCGACGATACCAAACTCTTCCCATCCTTTGGATTGTATTGGGACAATGACAAGAAATCACACTTCCTGGTTGGCGGAAGCGATGGCCCACTGCGAGTCGCTGATCCGGACCAAGTGAAGGGCGTTATTGCTGAGGCAAAAGCGAAGAAGGTGACGAAGGTAAGTATCTGAATAGTTGCGATTCTTCATTATACTAATTGTTCTCCAAAGATTCGACTGTGGTGCCTCACGATACCTGTACCTGGGGTAACTCCGATAATTGTAGCCGCTCTTCCAATCGCCAATGACCTCAAGGCCGACGTATTGCTCAAGTACCTGATTCATGTCATCAACCGGCTCATTGACCACAACATCAACGTCATTTCGTACGCCTGTGACGGGACTCAGATCGAGCGGTCCGTTCAGTACATGTTTGCAAACCAAGCCCCCGAAAAAATCGAACATCTCATCAAGGACCCTCATGGTAAAGGCACGCCTTTGCATATCCAAATTGCCGTCTACCGGGACCACTCCATATGCATGATCCAGGACTCGAAACATGCGCCCAAAACATTCCGGAATAACCTCTTCTCCGGCGCCCGACTGTTGGTTCTCGGCAGTTATACTGCGATATATTCCCGGATTCGTGAAATGGCATTCGCAGATGGTTCACCTCTGTTTCGTCGGGATGTTGAAAAGATGGATCGCCAGGACGACAATGCCGCAATGCGACTATTTTCTGCGGACACCCTCAAGTATTTGGCAGATCACCATCCCGAATACCTGGAAGAGATCATCTATCTCTTCATATTTGGAGAGCTCATTGACGCGTACCAGAACAGGTCAATGTGTCATGCAGATCGAGTCAAGCTCGTTCTGCGTGCACGCTACTTCCTTGATTCCTGGAGCTCCTTCCTCGACTTCTCCGAGTACCCGCAATCGGTCTATTTTCTCTCCCGCGAGGCTGTTGACATTGCTCGTTTTATCATCGAAGGCTACCTCTCTCTCCTCTACATCCACCGTGACCACCTCAACGGCCTTTTTCCTCTCCTCCCATGGTTACATTCTAGCGAGGCGTGCGAGCATGTCTTTGGCGAGGCTCGTCACATCGTTAAGGACTTCATGATGCTTGATTTCCTCTATATGATCCCCAAGCTTCGTGTCAAGCTTCGGGCGGCTGTCCTCAGTGCTGAAACCTCCAACCCGAAGGATCGCACGGCTGGGTATTCACATACTTATTTTGATGCCACTGGTCTTGACGTCCTTGCCCTCTCCACATTCCCCGACGATGACACTATCGACAACATTGCTTTGGAAGCGGCCGAGGAAGCAGACAGCTTAATCGCGTCGCTCGGGTTGGCACCTGCACAGCTATATCGAGGCGATGATCCCGCGCCGCCCATGCTACCGAGCATTGCCGCCTGGTATCCCCCAACCAATGATGATTGTGATGCAGACAGCATCTTGTCGGCGCAGGAATTGCAGGATCTGATTGAGAGTCGCGCTTTCAGCAGACGACATGATCATGATGTATTTCCTATTCTTTTGGACGTGCAATTAGTTTCTGAAATTTCCTTTTTTAGTCACACCCTTCCTGACGCAGACCAGACCCCCGAAATCCTTGATGAAATAGTGGCGGAGGAACAGGCCAGTATTCGGGCCGCCATTGATAACCTTCCCGCGCTGTCCATTACCGAAGTATCCAAGCCTTTAGGTCAAGGATCGGCGACAGCCCAGTCTCTCAATTTCGATCACCTCGTGGAATTGCGGCGCCGTCATCAAACAATTCAGGCTGCTCGTGGGGTGCGCACGCGAACTGTGGATAGTGGGGGCTGGGTGAAAATGCCGCGACTGCCGTGGCACTGACGCGCACCGATGTGCACTGACGCGGCATCGACGCGGCACTGACGCGGTGGTGGCTGTGTCATTACCGCGGTGTGCGGGGTAAGTGCCGCGTGGTCTTTATTTCCTTCTGCACACATTCCTGGCTCCCCAATTCACCTTTCCGGGGTTTTAACATTCTAAATACATCGTTTGGGTCAAACAACCTTTTGCAAACATACCTCAACGGACGTATTCACGCCTCTCCTCATCTTTCACTAAACACTCCTCACCCACCCGATTTCAGCTCCAAAGGTGGCCGCAATTGTGTCACAGACATTGTTTCTTCAGTGGAAACATCTGTAGAGGACCGACCGCTCTGACTGTGTACAGTTATTCCAAATAAGTGACCGGTCATGTAATTCCGGTGGCTTTAACTGTTTATAGGGGATCAAGAAATGCATGAAAATTGCACAGAGAGGTAGATGGAGGTATATTACATCGCTAGTACTTTACATGTCCACAGTTGGACGCAATGACAGCGTCAACAATTCTCGGCAGTCTATCAATCAAAATGTCAGTGTCTGCTGATGGAATTGCATCCCCGCCTCAAATATTGCCTGCTACAGCTCTGCATAATTTTTAGGCTGGATGGGGTGGGCATGGATGTGCTTCTTGAGCACTAACCAGATCAGCCAGATGGGGCTGACACCTGGAGAGGATGAGGGATCGGGGAATGTTGGAATGTTGTACAATTGTGAGCCAGCAACCATTTGGACATAGCCCTGGTGCGATGAGCAGATGCACTGTCTTGCTGAAAAAAGAGATTGGGCACCCTCTCCTGCATCTCCGAGAAGAATGGTAGAAGTGCAGGTTCCAGAACCTGCTCGGAATATGTCAGGTGGGGCCAGATGCATGACCGGTCACTTATTTGGAGCAACTGTATGACAACAGTGATTTCGGATTATAGGTAAATGGTGAGATGGAATTGACGCGGCGCTGCCGAGGCATTTGCGGCGACGTACCCGGGTGTCATATGAGTCCAAAGGACATATTGAAACAAGAAACCTGTCCAAAACTTTCACTCATCCAACCTCACAGGTGTACCTGAGATCTTAAAGGGTCGGTTCCAGTCTAATGCACTAGATAATGCGGTGTGAACAACGACCCATGCTCCATTGCAGTTCTTGGACTTACTGTTCATTCTTTGCTGAACTGTACAAGGTAGCAGTGAACTGACGCGGTCACTGCCGCGCAGAGCCTGAGGATTACAGAGAAAGTCCGTAACTTATTGGCTGGGATTGTGATACTTCCGTGATGATTACTTTACTAGTGTGTCAGCCATTGTCGTGCTATATAGCATTCCTTACTCAGGTATGTCGGAACTTGAACAACGATCTTACATGCTGTCTGCCGCAGCAGCATGCGAATCCAGATAGTTGAGTCGAAGCTAAGTACTTCGGACAAAAAATCGCACGGCATCTTAACTCGAGGCTGCAGAAACATGTATCAGGCAATTCCAGCGATTCAGACGACAAAATTTCATTGCGGAAAATATTCACGAATACTGGAAGAACTACTTTAATTATGTTGGATTCAACTTGTTCTTGCTGTGGCTCTGGTTATGTGGATTAGAAAAAGAGTTTATGGTACATGATGTGTTTCTTGATCAGTTCTGTAACCGTGCTTTCGGAGTTTTACGAGGGTTCCTTGGCTGGCGCCTCCGTCGTGTCGGTAATGCATCTGGCATCGCAACCTCTTCATCCAGATCCTTCGGTGTTTCGCTATACTTGGGCCCCGGCTACAGTACTCGCTGAATCACTGAAGGGTACACAGATCAAGTTCGAACTGACCTGGAGTTCCGATTCACTCTCCTCTCGATCATCATGATTCCAGTGCACAGGAATATTTTGATACGGATTCCAGCCATCTTGGTGCGGCCCAACATCTAATCCCCACTGCTGATTGCCAGCACGCCCAGCTGCAAATGAATTTTCAAAAAGCCTTTCCTCGAAAATGTTCAAGCACTCGCAATCGATGTCGGTGAAGTCAAAGGTCGAAATTGTTTGGTAGCTCCAAGCAATCTCGAAGACAGCTTCCTGCCTATCCATATCAGGGTACTTGGGATCGCCAGAAATTTGGTCTAGGATTTCCTCTTGTTTCCTATGTGCAATCAGGCCGGTGTAGGCATGTGCGAGTGGGACAAGTCCCATCCAAAAAGTAGGCACCGCTTTTGCTCCGCGGACATGATGGTAAAACCAGTTGGCGACTCGAGCGCAATCTTGTGAGCTCAAATCTCCTCTGTATGGAATTCCTCCATTCCGAAACATCTCGCTTCCCTTCCCCGAGACTGTCTCCATTGCTTTGCTGTACTTCGCTGCTGGAATAGTGGGGTAGTCGGCGTCGGGGTTTGCAAGAAGCTGCTCTAAGGTGTGTAAATGAGGGTGGAGGGCACTTTCTATTTCGTCGGTATAGGGTTGATCGCGAAATTCGAGAATTTCATCTTCTTGGGGGCGTATTTCTCCTGCATGAGTCCATTTTTCAAGCTGCAATTCGGACTCAGTATTAAACCACTGAATGGTGGCAAAAGATTACCCGGATTTGGCGCCGGGCATTCGGATTTGCCCATAATTCATCACGTAGGTCCGCTTCTGGGACCTTTTCTGGGGGGTGGATTCTGCTGTTCGAATTTATTACCACGCCACCACTTCACCAACCACCCATCCGACTGTTTGATGATCAGTCGAACTGGGTACCAGTATGTGCCGTATCGTGCGAGGGCTCCTTTCCCTGACCTTTTCGCAGCACAGGTTGAATCAATGAGCCGAGCAGTTTCAGATCAACTCACAGTAGACGATTGCGCAGTAAGGTTATCGGAGCCTTATCCGGTTGTTTTCTTTTTCCTACATGCTCAGAAAATCACCGAACATCACGGTGCTGAATAAAAGGCCAACTCTGCCCGCTTAACCCCAAGACGTTCACTTGGAGGAGTGCAAGAATCACAGCGGAATTTGCTCCTGTCCTTTTTCGATGATGCACGGCCATTGCGCTGGCATGCAATATGCGAGAAGGCGTGGCACACCGTGCATTGAACGAGGTACTCTTTCTGTACCTCTCCCCGCCATCCACACCGACAATCAATGTCAGGGTCAGCATCGCCATTCTCATCCTCATTGAGCCCATCAACACCAGAGCCGCTGGGCAAGGGAACCCCTCGGGATTTGTTGGTATTGGGAGGGGATTTGTCGCCAGACTCGTCGTCGCTGATGATCGTATATTTGCGTCTGTTGCGCTTCGCAGGTCGCGGCAAATGGGCTAAATCATCCTCGCTTTCGCCCTCCTGATCAGCAAACCTCACACGTCGCTTTGGTGTGCTAAGGGGTGGCCGGCAAGAGATGAAGTCGAGCACCTGCCTATTTGAAGGGTTCTTCAACCAGAATCGATCGCCAGCATCTAATTGCTTGACGTTGGGAAGATCGAGCCGAAGGACATCCGGAATTGACTGCAATGTGTGGGTGTCCGATGGCGCTGCAAAGGATATAGAATGAACTCGTGTTGCTGCTGCGAGCTGATGCTGAGTAAAAAATGACTGGGCTCGAGTACCACCACGCAAGTGATAGATAACCGCGTAAGTTCGCCACCCAGACCTCGGGAGAATTTCGCCAGTGAGACAGGTGCCAGGAGATAAGATGGCGCATCCTCCGTTTTGTAAATCATCGTAGCTATAAATGTTCTTGCCATCTGGAGAAAACTTTGCAGTGAAGTGGGTGCCGTTGGTTAGGGCATGGCCGACCATGTCATAAGCCACCCCATGCCGCGTTTCTGCAGTAGCTGTCAATGGACACATTGATTGCGGAAAGCTCCACTGATTGGGCATGTTGCGATCCCATGCAGCAGGAATTTCCAGGACGAGCATTACTGGAATTCCGACTATTAGTTGGAGGACTGTGGCGGTACCATAGCAGCATTGTGCGCCATCATCATCAACATTCCGCCAGCAGGGATTATCGCGAGGTGTCCTATCAACTTGAACTAACTCACGGAACCACCTTTCCGTATCCCCACCATATGTTTCGCATAACTCTGCAGTGAGGTAGAAGACAGATTTCGGTCTTGCACGTGAAATATTGAAATGATTGGTAGTTTGCTCGTCGCCTGAGCAAGTGCGGAAATATATGGAATGATATTGGAAGTATGAGCGTGCAAAGTCAGCATCGACTTCCTCGCGAGACAGAATAGTGTCGAGCCACCCCTAAGCTCATGCTGTCAGACCACAGATATGCTGGAGCGTGAAATAGTGCGTACAAATAGAGGATTGTATGCATACGGCCTCGACACAATCTTTGCCTGCTGCAAGAATTTGCGAAATCCCTCGCGTTCAGTGACCAGATTTGTTTGGATTGTAGCACTGGCCCGCACTGGAGTTTCCGTCTCAAGGCCATGTGATCATAGAGAATCTTCATCCATGCTCCCTCCTCAAGTGTCCTTGGCCGCGGCTCAAAGTCTCGATGAAACTGTCGAGAAACTGTCTGGAAAATGAGTTCGAGGGAACTATCTAGGTAGCAAGAATTTCGATGCCATGCATAGCTCGGGCGTCGAGCGGGCAAAGAAAGTGGCGGAGAAGTGACGGTATCTTTTTGAGAACGAGAACGGCCACCTCGTTTGCGACCATCACTGGTTAGTTCTTTTGCCGTGTCAGGTGGACGCCCGTCCTTACGGGGAGTCCGGGGTTTGCCGCTGTGGCGGGGGTACCGATTGCGGGCTCGGTGTTTCCAGTCTTCGGCCTGGCCATATCGAACTGGGATTCCAACTCAAATTCCATTAGAAAGACTATCTTCTAGCATTCACTTATTAACCTACCTGAAGCCGCAGATTCAAGAAGAGCATAATGATCGGCAAGTTGACGCAGCCCCTTCAAGCCAGAAATCAGCTCATGCTTCTTTCCAATGGCCGAATAGATCTTGTAATGCTGCGATTCTGCGGGATTTGTCGTGCTCGGGATGGAGTCCCATTCCTCGAATGGCATCTCACGGAATGGTTCAAACAGCATTTTCGCGTAGCTTTCACGCGCCCACCATTCGACCCACTTGTCTGTCTTCGGGAAATTCTTCAGAAGTGCATCCAGACGTTGATTGAAACCGTCATAGTCAACGGCTTCCAGCAAACCCATTGCTTGATTAACAAAAGCATCTTGGAGACCAGGAGGAACAACAGCACTGATCTTTTTTATCCGGTTGACTTGGTCCCGAAAGTGTTCTTGACATCCCTTCAAGAGGGAACTGGCGACCTTACGAAGCTCTTCATCGGTCCTGAAATCGTCTTTTCGGCGTCTCCAGAACACAACGAACGCCTCTACAAAGCCCAATCGCTGTGGTGCGCTGAAGTCGACGACCTTGAATTTAAAAATGATCAAACAACGTTAGCGACCGAATAATTTGTGATTACAATTCACATTTTTGAACGCCGCATCTGTGATCTTGCAGCCCTTCTTCTCTGCATACGATGCCATGCTCTCAAACATCGCAAGGAAATGAAGGAAATAATGCTCTTGTGTTCCACCGTTTGCATATGTCATGATCCCTGGAACCCAGCAGTCCAGCCCTAAGCAATACGACGAGCTCATGAGGAGTATGGCGTTGTGTTCGAGGAAGTAGCCGTGCGCTCCATTAGACACAATGCTATTGATAGCGTCACGGTGGATGATATGGTTCTTGACGAGTTGGGCCACCATGAACGAGGTCTGCATCACAATGACGGTGACAGCACCGAACTGTGAGAATATAACAAATCCGGGGTTATCTATCTCGAACTGTGCGAATTGCGTGAAATCCGAGTATGCCAGATTACCCTGGCGTTTCACGGTACGCCGTTCAGATTTTATCCTGTCCTTGTTGAAGAGAACAGGTGAAATCTCGGAGACGGATTTCTCGGGTCCGTGTAGACCAGTAGACTCGTGACCAGTCTGCCTGCGAATGGCAACAAAAGTGGCGAGCACGTTGCCGCAGGCAGACTGGTACTTCTCGGATGCTGTCAAAGGGCTGAGCACGGAGTTTGAATTTTTGGCGGGTGCCGATCACTGGCATTAGGTGGCTGTGCTATGCCATCAATCTTCGCTCAAATTGGACCCTCTACTATGCCCCCGCGACGGACTTGGTACAGATTCTGAAGAGACAGAATTTGAGAAAAGACAAAATAAATATGATGTTATCTTTGAAATTTCTAAATTTGACTTGAATTGAGTCCAGAATGAAGGAAAAGAAAAAGTTTCAAACTCCGCGCTCAGACCTTTCGCTTAGCCCGAGAAGTACCAGCCTGCCTGCGGCAACATGCTCGCCACATCTGTTGCTGCTCGCAGGGAGGCTGGTTACGAGCCTAGTGGACCGGGTCGTCCGACAAGCAGCGCGAGGGGACCAACTTTCGGGTGGTTGTGCACAATCTGAGTGAATTTGTTGCGCTCACCAGCTGTAAGATGGAGAAGATGTGTTGGTCTAGGATGGTCACGCGTCCCTCCGTTTACATAATGGACTCCGCCGGAGAACGCATATAGAGTGGAGATGATACGACAATCCATATGGATCAGCCTACGTCCACACCAACATCGCTGCAGGACTTGTTTTTGAATGCCCCTTTGTGCGAGTCTGCGGCCGCACGACAATCATGCACACAGGGTTCTTGCAGTGAATGATACCGCGACAACGGCGTCCGGTTTTCTTGCCATTTTCCCACTCATTTGCGGTATCGGAACCGTTTTTATCGCCACCCAGACTCTCACAGGCCCAATGGACGGGAAGCTCGTTTGCAGCATGGAATTCCTTCCACGTAAAGTCCTGTTCGAAATTACCATCTGGCCACGGGTCCCATGCAGGCGAGACCGTTGATCTGGATGGCGGTTTTTCATCCTCCGAACTCGAGTCTGTCTGTGGAGCTGCGGAGTGCGTGATGGTATCGCTAGACGAAGGAACGGGCTCAGTTGGGTGAGAAATAGCAACACGGATGGGTGGGTGATGAGCAGAAGTTGATTGCGCTGGATCAGGAGCGAGAACCGGTGGCTGACTGAGTGTTCCCAGTGCCTGTGGATAATGTGGATAGCCAACATAATTAGGGTATCCCGGAACGGTATATGGGAATGCCCAGGGAGGAGGCAAAAAATAGGAACCTGGCACTTGTGTGCCAAAAGGACTCGGAACCGCTGGGACAGGTGGGATGATTTGAGCTGGGATCACATTGGAAAGATCTTCGATATTCATAACCGGCATTGAAAAGGACAATGAAAATATACCTGGTGTATTATTCAATTGCGGAGGACCGGAATTGCGGTTGTGTGGTAAGTGATAAGCAACGATTTCACCTTCAACTTATTTTTTTACTGCTGTTTACGGTACTTAGAGCACGGCTCGTTTTTATTTCTTTTGATGCTTTTTGACGAGAACAGCGATTCAGAGCTCAATTCTGGACCATTTTCCTTGCAAATATGCTCATTCTCTCCAGAATGAAAGTGCAGAGGGCATCACCACCTTCAATTCCTTTGATGCAATCACCATTGCCTTATTAGACAAATATCGATCTTTTTGCACAGAATAATGGGCACGATAGCTATAGGTGTCCGACTGATCTATAAATTTGAGAGGATAGTCTTGGTTGTATTATGGAGGGCTAGAAACACCGGTATTTTCAATGTGTGCTTTAATTCACCAGTATTCTGCATTCTCATGGTAATGGATATTTGAGTATCTTGTATATAGGAAAGACATATGATATAAAAGATCCCGGCATTTCCAGCCCTCAGTAATACAACCAAGACTATCCTCTCCAATTTCTAGGTCAGTTTAACCAATATAGCTACCATGCCAACAATGTTTTGCCAAAAGATCGATATTTGCCTAATAAGGCAATTTTGATTGCATCAGGCCAATTGAAGGTCCTGATGCCCTCTGAATTTTCTATGTGGAGAGAATGAGCATATTTGCAAGGCAAATGGTCCAGAATTGAGCTCCAAATTGCTGTTCTCATCAAAAAGCATCCACAAAAAATAAAACAAGCTGCGCCCTAAGTACCGCAAACAGCAGTAAACAGTTAGATTAAGTTTATTCAAGATTACCATGAGAATTGTAGCAAGGTATCATTTTTGAATCTTGAACACTGTCAGGTCTAGAGCAGTGCCGTGACTGCGCCGCGGGTTGTGGCGTGGCGGGTTGTGGCGCGGCGGGTTGCGGTGCGTCATTACCCGGATGAAAATAGTGATATGTGTATTTCAAAAAATCCTAGGTTGTATTTGGACCCGTGGAGGGTATTAGATTCGGATTGCACGTACCATAACGCTTCAAGGGTCTCCGAGGAATTACAGTATAGTAGGGTTCCTTGGATAGCGAGACATCCTTGGGTGTTCTTTTTTTTTAAACTCCCCAGCATCCTCCGAGCTCAAAATTCTTACCTCTCGCACATTGTGCACTCTAACCCCATCTACCAGATAAATTTCAGGCCCGGAGATATGTTAGCACTTGAAGGGGAGGACATTTGGTATAACTCACTATCTGATCAAGCCATCAATCACTTCCCTTCTGACTGATTGTGGATTAATCCGACCACCATTGGCCTCAACTATTTTCCTTATAAAAATTCACCCTTTTGGCTACGAACTTCCTGGGGAAAGTCGGGCAATTCGACCGAGATTGATGCGTCTGGCTGTCAAGGGCGTGACACCTCTGTTAGCACGTGATGTATCTCCTGACACATCATCATTCATCATTCTTCTTCTTCCTTCCTGGCCGGCTCCGTGTCTCATACTGTACTAAACCAGAACCCGACTGTGTTTAAGGGTCGTGAGAATAACCGCCAAAAGACAATCGAAAGGAGCCGATGGATCCGAATAATGTGTGACGTCACGCTATCCAAGGAACCCGACGTGTGACTGATCGGCAGTCGAGGGTAAATTTTTTAATCTGGCTACATTTCACCCACTAAATTTGTGAAATTCTGCAGCCTCACTCACTATATGTTCTACTTAGTATCTACAAACTTAAATTCAGATTTTATCTCCCTGCATTACAGACTCAGCAGTGGAAACATCAAAGTGGGTATCCAAGGAACCCTACTATACTGTACTTCGAATTTGTCCCGGAGAACTCTGACGGATCGGAATAGGTGTCGGACCGTATGACCGTAGTTTATTCGGAGGGCTCTGGCTCTGCTTCGACGAGCGGGATTCCGGCCACGTGGGCCGGATAGAAGACTTTTTGTGTGGTGGCCGCGCGCAGATGAAGATGGTACGTGGCTCTGTTTGGTCGTGCCAAATATGAAAAATGATCGCAGCACGGCTCGGCGGAGATTGCTGCGGCACTCCCGGCAGTTTGCTCAACTTACTTTTGAGGAGGTCATACATTGTAGCGTTAAGACACGAGTTGTATTTTCTTGCAACGGCAGCCAGTGATAGATAGACAACACAACACATGCAGAAATTCTCTCAGAGGCACTTTGGAGTGGCGATTGAGCCGTATGCAGCAGTGCTCGTGCTCTTGTCTGTAACTCTGCAGCAACAAAATTGCGACAAAGCAGCGATATAACTCTTCTACAACGGCAATGTTTCACTTTGAAGCCACCAGATTCCTAGATTCACAACAGCTGATGTGAGCAATCGGGTATTCCCGAGATGCCCGAGCTTGGGTTGAATTTTGAGAATTTGAAAGACGAGCTGCAAACAATGTCCTCAAGCACGTGGACTCAGACAGATTGCTTGATGTATGCAGAAAGACTGCATGGACATGAAATTCGGCTCAATTGAGGGCAAACCCGGCAAAGTGGTCAAAATCAGCACAATCGGTTGACGCAGCTCTCTTTCCATCAGTACTTCAGCTCAGAAACATGAAAGATTGTGCACCATGAGGGGCCGGAACGAAAGATAAATAAAGGAAGAACTTGATAGCACATAAAAGTTGTTCAGTGCCACAAACTAATCTTAAATCAAAGCTGTTCAAACTTGGTCCATGCAAGCAACTTCAACTCCAAAACACCTATTCAATGCGCAGAAATAGCAACCATGCAGATAATCAGATGATGTACTCATTGGAAATAAAGAAAGTACTGATGCCCAGTGCTGCAACAATGAGGCGTCAGTGACGCGGACTCACGTGGTGTTGCCAAGTACAGGGTATTGCCGCGGCAGACAGTCAATAAAAGGAATGGTTTTTAACACCGCAAAAACCTTGGTTAAGTGTAAGAATAGTGTTTAATTGCACCAGACATGTCAGGGATGCAGCCATGGCCCCATTGAGGGGACCCAGTGCCAAAATCTCAGTTGAAATATCTCATTTTTGGGGAGTAAATGTTCACTTGAGGGTACTGGAGTCTCAATTGAGCAGTTTCACACCGCAACAGTGTGATTTGACTCAAAGGAGTACTGATTTGAATGTTTAGTTAAACTTTGGGATTGGCGCGGCAGTCGCGGCATTTTCTCCTGGCCCGGATAGTGGCAACGCGGAAAAGGTGAATGAGCGATCCCTGCACCAGCAACTCATCTGCAAACTCCATGAAGCCTTGAAGGAAGATTCGGAACAGGGCAAAGCTACCGGGACTGGTTTGAAGCGCGCAGCCCGCTCGCGTGCATCAGCCCCAGGAGGGCGTGGAGGTAATGTTCCAGGCTCACAGCCCAATGTGTCGGTTGCAGGGAACTCTCAGAACGCTGCTGCGACAGCTACCGCTTTGGCTGAAAGGGCATGGCAGTCTCCCATTTTCCTCGCGTCCGTATGCTCATCCACTTTTAATGCAGGCCACCATCAAACGCAAGGACGTATTCACTAAAGCGAAGGTGCCGAACCTACCCGACATAATTGCAGCCAGAGTTACGATGTTGCGGCCAATTTGCATCGGCGACTATGGTGTGATCTTAACTGCCCGCGGCCTGATGGTTGGACACAGTATGTTCCGATTAATCTGCAACTGTCTATGAGGCTGATGAATTGATCTTTACAGTCTACTCTTCGAATATTTCCGCGCTGTCGAAAATCTCGGTCCAGGTGTTCGAGAATCTCCGTGGTGCGCAATTCGGATCAATTCCGTCGGCGACCGCAGTGGTACAGACCAAGCAATTCGCGCACATCCCGCCTATCCATTTCCTGTGTTTGTTGTCGGCTCCTGCACGGCTTATTCCCACCGGAATTGAGCTCACACAGGAGGACGCTGCCCGCTTCAAAACATTCGCTGGGGGTCTGGAAAATTTCAAGGAGGCGATTGAACTGTCTCGGAAGAGGGGGAAGAAGAAGGCAACTGCGGGAGGGGAGTCGGGCGATGATGATGGCGAGGATTCGGAATAAATATTCTTCAAACATTTCTAGAGGCTTCAAACAGCACGAAAATGCGATTCGTGACATTTTAGAGGCCCCAGAAGCCATATCTACGTCCTGGAACCAAAAAAAAAAAAAAAACAATTTTGGGTAGGCTAGGTCCTGTCCGGACAAAAATCGGGCCTCGACAACGAAATTTGTCTGGACAAAAAATCGGCCGATCGGGGTCCGCCGGGCCCTAGCCTCCAAAGGGAATGTCAGGGGTCCTATTTTTACTGATCCACCTCAAATCAAGTGGTGGCACCCATGGACAGCTATACGGAGTTACATTTTCACTGACCCAGCTTGAACCGAGTGGTGGCCCCAATGGCTGGGTATATAAGGTCACATTTTTACTGGCTCCCTTAAACCGAGTGGTGGCCCCGATGGCTAGGTATAAGGGGTCACATTTTTACTGACCCACCTTAAATCAAGTGACGGCACCCTTGGCCAGATATATGGGTCACATTTTTACTGGCCCACCTTAAACCGAGTAGTGGCCCCGATGGCTGGGTATATGGGGTCACATTTTTACTGACCCACCTTGAATGGAGTGGTGGCACCAATAGCCAGATATACGGGTTATATTTTTACTGACAGTCAGTGACCCACCTCAAACCAAGTAGTGGCCCTGATGGGTAGGGATTGGGGTCACATTTTTACTGACCCACCTTAAATCGAGTAGATGCACCCATGGCCAGATATACGGGTCACATTTTTACTGACCTGCCTTAAACCGAGTGGTGGCCCCGGTGGCTAGAGAATGCCACGATTAGCAGATATCATGAATATTTGCGAGTATACATTCGTGAATAACAAATACTTATATTCGCGAATGGCTGTGGCTGTGCTATTCGCGCGAATGCAAATATCAGTTTTCAGGAAAGTTGATATTCGCAAATATTTGCAGCTGTAATACACAGCCAAAGTTTCAATCAAGCATGGTAAATTTGGGTCTGTTTAACACATCTCCTCTCTGGAACCAGAACATACTTCAATTGCACCAACTAGATCTGTAATTCATATGCAAACCAACCACTTTAGAGACATCTTTACTCTGACAATTGCTTGACAGGTTGAACACAGCAAGTGTGATGGTCAATCAAATGGTTGAACATGCAAGACAAGGACTTGTATGAGTCTTTGACAATGTTTAAACTCACAAGATAGCATAAAAGTGCTCTCAGCAACCCATTGGTGGCTGCTAAACCCCCAAATTCTCAATGTATTTGCTGAATATTCATATTCATGAATATTTGCGAATATTGCTGACTAAGCAACTAATATTTGCCATCAATATTTGTACGAATGCGAATATCAGTTTTGAGGTTTTGGTGAATATTCATATTTGCAAATATATATTCATGGTATTCTCTACCGGTGGCTAGGTATATGGGGTCACATTTTTACTGACCTACCTTAAATCGAGTAGTGGCACCCATGGCTATATGCAGGTCACATTTTTACTGACCCAGCTTAAATGGATTGATGGCCCCCATGGCTGGCTAATAGGATCACATTTTTACTGACCTACTTAAAAACAGGTGTGGTGGCACCAGTGGTCCTAATGGGGTCACAAATTTTACTGACCCTGTTAAAAAACCCTATTGACCCCCTAAAAATCCCATTTTTTTGCGGCCACAGCGGCTAGGAAAAGCGGCTAATGGCACACCTGGCACCCTTCCATTGTGGCCGCCCTAGGCCCCTCTAGTTAGAGAACCTGGAGGGCCTTTGCTATGTGGCTTCTCATTTTGTATGATGGGAATTATTCAGTAAGAAATTGTTGACACTGTAGTGAAGGTCAACGATACCTAATCCAGACTGGTTAACCTTGGTGAGTTCCAGTAGCCTTTTGACAACATGGCCCTCCAGATTATCTACAGCACGTCTGTACCGACGATTCGACACCAGAGCCGCAGCGTTCTCTTACTCTTGGCCATTGGGACGTCACTGAATCTCCACATTCATTCGCAGTCCCAATGCTTGCACATTATTTATGGCCTTGTCGTAATTGGCTCAGATCCCCCCCATCCGAGCCCTCTAACTAGAGGGGGTTGGTGGTATTATCAGGTGAAGGAATCATTGTGTATGTTCCAAGCCTTTGCTGCCTGGGTTACAGGCATCTGAAAGTCGTTGCAAGAAACCATGGAATTTCATCCAGGAAGACATAATCAACCCCTTGTAATCACTCATTTACCACAGCCAGGGCTGACCCCTATTCTGATCCCATCATCAATGGCATCGTTATTCTTATTTTTGATTCCCTGGGTATTTTTGCGAGTGAAGCAAGCAATTCTACCTGAAATGCATGTCACGAGGGGGAGAGCTGGGATATGCAGGAAACACGAACAAACTTCTGACTGCGTGATTGGGCAGGTCTTGGGGAAAGAATCCCTTCAAAAATGGAGTAATACACGCGGCACTGGAAACGGCAGTGATCGGCACTGTTCGGCATCGGCGACCAATGGCCACCAATAAACTTCCAATAGGATCCGTTGAATTCCAGTGGATTCCAGTGGGAATTTGGCCGAGAACAAACGCCACTGAACTCCACCGGAAGCCAGTGGAATCCGGTGGCCATTCCGCTGGGATAGCGAAGATGTCTCATTTTCATCAGTTACCGCTCAACTGACGATGTTTCCTTCAGGTAAAAGTCAATACTTGTCACCGATTTGAAACAATATTTCTACAGCTTTTACATTTTCAATTGCCTCGACACCAATTAAATTGTACCCTTTGTGGCTGAGTCTTTAAGAATTTGGGGCTCATTTCCCCGAGGTCTCAAGTCATTCCTAGGCGACCATGATCTCGACTTTTTGCAAAATACAATGCTACATTTATGTACCGGAGCACTCCTCTAAACCCTGCCGAATATTTCACGTCTTTTTTAGCAGAAACTGTCGTTGCTGGATCACATTCAACCCGGGGGAAATGTGGTTCCGAATTTTCAACCGATCTATATTTGCCGAAAAGGATGCTCCAAATTATACAGCACCTGCTGGGCTGAGAATTAATAAAATGAATGGAATGTCTTATAGTACATTGACCTCCACTGGAATCTCATGGGTTACGATGGACGCTTATGAAGACCAGCGCAACCCAATGGAGATTGGCGCAAACCGGTATCGCATCTTGGGCATCAGTGTCTCTTGATGTCCACCAGTGTCCACCAGAGTACACCGGCGGCCATTGGTGGCCGCCAGCGAACTTTCCAGTTCCGGGTATATTACTCCAAAAATGTTCAATTTGGGGTCAATCAAGCTGAAAAGTAGATCAAAAGATTCTGCTTTACAGCGCGAATCGCCTCCTACCAAAATCTCATAGAGCGGGGAAGATATCAAAAAAGGAAATGGGTAAGCGTGATTATACCCACCGCTTTTCTGTCTTCTTCACGAGCACCCCGCGCTTTCAGCAGATCACTAGTAAACACTGAGTGATAGGTGAATCCGTTCAACAATGCGGCCATGGACCCAGTTGAACCCAAAATAATATATCTGTAAAACTTTCAGAACCTGAGACTTCCCAGTGCCTCCCACGCCGCAGTGTTGGTATTGACTCGGTCAAGCAGGGACAAGAAAATATTAAACTGGCGGTAGGAGCCCATAAATCTCTTGAATTCATGTATATTCGAGGGGTGTGGTGAAGAGCAGAAAGATTGAAAACTGGTTAGTCAGTCAGTGACACTGTTCAGGGTCAGGACTGAGGGTCAAATTGCTTTGACCCCGCTTTGACCCCCTTCGATTTTAACTTGCGGGCCAGCGGTATGGTCGGCAATGGTTCTAAATGCTCTTGGCTGTTCGGAATTCAGTTTCAAGCTCATTACTATGCCAGATACAATGTCCGAATTTGTTGCTGCATCAATAGTGGCAGTCAGAGTCAAATTTATCAGTGTTTCTGAGACTGATTCTGAAGGCAATTCTGGAAATTGATTTATGTCAAAACCGTGAGAAAAACAAGATCCACTTTGACCAACCCATTTTGAAAGTGATTCAACAATTTTGTAGCTTTCACCTCTCACTTTCCTACAAGTCCTTTTACTGCTGTTTGCGGTACTTAGGGCACAGCTCTTTTTTTTTTTTTTTTTTTTGATGCTTTTCAATGAGAACAGTAATTTGGAGCTCAATTCTGGACCGTTTGCCTTGAAAATATGCTCATTCTCTCTACCATGAAAATGCAGAGGGCATCATCACCTTAAATTGGCCTGATGCAATCAAAATTGCCTTATTAGGCAAATATTGATCTTTTTGCACGGAATAATGGGCGTGATAGCTATAGGTGTCCGACTGATCTAGAAATTTGAGAGGATGGTCTTGGTTGTATTATGGAGGGCTAGAAATGCCATTATTTTCAATGTGTGCTTTATTTTGCTAGTATTTTGCATTCTCATGGTAATGGGTATTTGAATACCTTGTATATAGGAAAGACATATGACATGAAAATCCCGGCATTTCCGGCCCTCAGTAATACAACCAAGACTATCCTCTCCAATTTCTAGGTCAGTTGAACCAATATAGCTACCATGCCAACAATTCTATGCTAAAAGACCGATATTTGCCTAATAAGGCAATTTTGATTGCATCAGGCCAATTTAAGGTGATGATGCCCTCCGCATTTTCATTCCAGAGAGAATGAGCATATTCTCAAGGCAAACGGTCCAGAATTGAGCTCCAAATTGCTGTTCTCGTTGAAAGCATCAAAAAAAAAAAAAAAAACGAGCCGCGCCCTAAGTACCGCAAACAGCAGTAAATAAAAACTCTTTATTTCTGTGGCTGTAGCTGAAATCTGAGTCTCTACCATCATGCCCACCGCCACATGACGCACTGAGTGTGCAGGTACACTCCTAAAGTCATGTATCCACCACCACAAATCGGGAGCTTGGGCATTGTGGGCTCAGGCATGAGAGATGAGCATCGAGGGAGCAGGCTCTCATCGAGAGAGCAGCGGCAAATATTTGTCAGCAATAAAATTATCTTAACAGAACCACAAAAGTGTAGTGATAACACAAACCCGAGAATCAATTGTTGGTAAAACCGCGTCCAGAGTCGGTTCTACAAAATCCTCATTTCTCGGTTTTGATGGTTTATCCCACAATTTAATAAATCAAAATCACTTTCAGAACCGCTTGTCAGATCTGTCATAATCCTCAAAAACCCTTGACTCTGACTGCCCATAATGTTTGAGCGGTGATGAAAGTATTCGTGGGGAAGAGTGCTTCTGCCACTTTGAACTTTCTTGCGCTTCTCCGCTTTAGCTGCAGGCGGGAAGCTTGCGAGTTTATTTGCAGTAAGCTCCATTCTCTGTGTCTTTACTAGGCTGACCCATTCTGTTCTTGGTTTGAAATCCAGCATTAAATGGTCCTTATCCACTTCTGGTAAGTTGTCTGAAGGTGCGTCGAGCGATCCACTGGTCTGCATGATCTGCCTGATCTCTTTGGCCTCAGCAACCATCGTCTTCAAACTCGTTTTCAAGCCTTTCATTGTTCTGCCTCATCCTCTTGGAGTCGACCTAGTGCTTCTCGTCGCAGATCGGCCTGTAGGTACTCGGTAGTCTTAACTTCTTCAAGTTGCTCAAAGTCTGCTTGCTCCTTGAGTTTCTTTTTTCTTTTCCAAGCATTGAACCCATTCGTACAAGGTGAGACTGCTGTAGATCCAGGGCCTATATCTATAATCATCCACTTCTGACGGATAATTCTATTTGGAAACCCAGCTTCCAGTGGAAACCCCTCTTTCAAAAAATGTTCTATTTGGAAACCCGGTTTCCAAGAATTTCTTGCTGGTGGCTGGTCTAAGATAAAATGCCGCAACTGCCGTGCCAATCCCAAAGTTTGACTAAATGCTCAAATCGGTACTCCTTTGAGTCAAATCGCACTTCTGTGGTGTGAAACTGCTCAAAAGAGACTCCAGTATCCTCAATTGAGCATGTACTACCAATAAGATAAAATTTCACTTGAGGTTTCGGCACCCAGTCCCCTCAATGCGGGCCATGGCTGCATCCCCCACATTTCTGGTGCGAGTAAACACTATTCCTACCTTGAACCAAGGTTCTGCAGTCTTAAAAACCATTCCCTTTATTTTTTGGTCTGCCGCGGCGATGACCCGCACCTGCACGGCAGTGCCGGGGCAACGCTGCCTCACTGTCGCGGCACTGTGTGTCAATGCCTTCCTCATTTCACTGAGTAGGTCACCTAGTTATCCATAGCATTACTATTCATGTCCGTTGAACAAGTGATTCAGAGTTCATTGCACTGACCAAGGTTGAACAGTGAAAGGAATTTATTTCCAGACCACTGAATAATTCCTATGTGCTCTCAAGTGCTCTCTTTTGATTTATATTTCATCTCCGGCCCGTATGGTGCATGACTTTCCGGCGTTTCTGAGGGGAAATTGTGATTAAATGTCAGCCACGTCAACTGATTGTGTGCTTCCAGTGACTTAACTTTACAGATAAATCAAGCCTTTCTGAGTGCTTCCCCCTTTTCCAGTAGCAATTTTTGGGTGACAAAGGGCTAGAAAGACTCGAACTTGAGCTGGTGTGATCACAAATGGCAGAAATCTGAAAGGCCAAAAAACACGTTGCGAATACGCTCTAGTCTGTTAGTCACCGCGTCGAATAAGCGGCGTCCAGCCTTATCACGGATTGATGGCCGATGCACGGCCAAACAAGCCATTTATTTCACGCGTCGCCGAGCTCTTTGACGCGACTTTCGACAATAGAGGGAAGTAACATGGTTCCAGGGCTCTGAGAATGTATTTAGAAAATTTTGGGCCTGTCTCCAGACCATTCTCACATTATAGCGTTCTTTCGGCCGAATTTGGCCACATCAGTAGAAATTCATCGAAAAAAATTCAAGTAGGCAGAGTAATAATATATTCTGTACATTCTGACGACTTTGCGCATGATTTTCGTCCTCTACGCTTGGTAACGAAAGGACTAGCGACATGGATACTTGGGAAAGGTCCAAATTGATAATCAATACTCAAATCCAAACGTAGCAAGATCGCAGGGAACTGTTGAGGAGAGCGCCCTAGCCAAGGAAAAGTGACCTTGGCTTCGGAAAACTGTCCCCCATTCAGGACGCAAATCACCCCAAAATTACCCATAATGGCAAGATTTCCTTCACGAAGCACGAACGTCATCGATACTTTCCCTTTGGTGGACAAATGGCGAACTAAGAACGAGTTCAGAAATAATTTTTTGAAACTCGTAAACCAGACGTGCGTCGGGCTCGCCAGTGATACAGACCTTTCCCTGGATCGCATATAGCGGTGTAGAGCAAATTTAAACGGCTGTAATGTAAGGGAGCGTAGTTCATGTCTGAGTTCCCACTCGTGTAACCAGACTGCCTCGGGACCGTATATAACGGTGGAGAGGCAATTGGAGGTATATACAAGGGCTTCGCACACATATTTGTGTCTTGCCGCGAATGGTGTGCATGTAAAGATCACGGCCAGTCTGTTTGAGATTTGAGAGAAGCGTGGAAAATGGACATGAGGACACCAGATGGAATCTGCACGAAGGAGAAATGCGAATCTCGAGGTGCGCCGAGTAGGCCGCACATTTGACAGGCGTCAACGCGGCTAACACGTGCTTGCAGCCTACTCGGCGCACCTCGAGGTGCCTACAGCGCACCTCGAGATTCGCATTTCTCCTTCGTACAGATTCCACCTGGTGTCCTCATGTCCATTTTCCACGCTTCTCTCCAATCTCAAACAGACTGGCCGTGATCTTTACATGCACACCATTCGCGGCAAGACACAAATATGTGTGCGAAGCCCCTTTTATATATCTCCAGTTGCTTCTGCACCGTTATTTACGGTGACGAGGCAGTCTGGTTACACGTGGATGTAAGTGGGGACTCGGACATGAATTATGGCCCTTTACATTACGGCAGTGTAAATTTGCAATCGATGGGGAACCGTGGTAAATGGATGCTGCTGAAGGCACCGCAGGTGTCCTCACCGTTTTATGCATGGAGACGGACATTGAGTTCATCGATCCAAACCCGATCTAGCGCACATTCTCGCTGCATGGTTAAAAGCCTTCCGTATGCTGTAGACATGATGTTAAAACTTTTCACTTTTTTCGAAACAGTCGCCTCCACTTTCCAATTTCACTGAAAGAATATGTCCGCAGATCTATTGATCGTTGTGTACGTTTTCAACCTCACCACGATTAGTATTATCACTCACCTCAGCCAAATTTAGTGTAGGGCCGAAGAGTACGGCCGACACGGTGCGCGCCGCTATTTACGGAATTACATACTACTGATTCGAATTCATAGCTTGCGCTGGCCGCGACCGCCGGGCGTGCAGATCCAGCTGCGGGAGGGCATGATCGTCCGACAGCGCATGCCGATTCTACTGCCCAGCCGTCGACCACGCGTCGGATACGCGTCGTCACATCCTATTTTCCAGCTACGAAACCCCAACCCCAAACGACACTTCCGGAAATTGAGAGGGATGTCCAAAAACAGATGAGCGCAATGTGATTACTTCTCATGCAACTGTGACCGATTATTGACTCCGCCCATAGGGGCGCATCACCCGACCAGGTCACCAGAATATTGTTCGTCACCAAGAACGAGCAAGGCGGGTTTATCGACCTTCCATTCACCAAAGACACTCGATTTCTTGGCCTTGCCGGCCGAGACTTGTTTGGGAGACTCGTCCTCGTCGCTCAGGCTTGTGACAGTGCTCAGACCCAGTGGAAAGACCTGGAGGAGGCAGGCATCCATGTAGCCCATTTCGATGGCACAAAGGATTCGGCTCGCTCGGTTGTTCATCTGCCATTAACAGTGAACGAGCCAGAGACAGTTTCCGGATATTTCGAATCCCAGCGGCAGTCTTGGGATCCCCACCGGATCATCATCGATGTCCCACTGCGGTAGCGGAGTTCCGCCTGCGCACGCATATGAAGTCGAAGCCACCGGGATTCGGAGACCTGTGGGGCACGCTGTCATACTCCTCGTCGGCCATAGCGGCCATGGGAAATCGAAGACAATTAATCGGCTCTTGCGTCAGGATCTCCTCCACATTGGCAAGAGTACGTTGGGGTCAACGACCAAGGTGTGATAGCCCCATGATTATTCTCGCACAACTGCTTATTGATTATCCAAATAGGCCATTCAACGAGTCAAAATACCTGTGTACAACCGTGATACGGGTGTCACCATCACTATAGCCTTCGACGACACACCCGGCCTCGAAGATACTACGTTTGGCGATCGAAACACTAATGCAACTCTCATGCGCACATACAAGCAACAATATTTCCCCGAGATATACCCCAATATCATCCTCCTCGTCGCTTCGTGGGACTCCATTACGCCGGATACGCACAATGAACGCCACCATTTCACATCCGCCGCGGGGAAATCGATTTATAATCTATCTTTTTCTGATTTGGTTGACCCCGACCGTGTCAACGTGGTCGTTGTCGTCACCAAATCTTTGTCCTCGTGGGACCAGTTCGATGACTTTGACACCATCGAGGAGAAGAATGATCAATGGATGATTGAGAAGGACAGACGCACCAGCATCATTATCGACATCCAGCGCAAAGTCTTCCCCCAATTGGCCCCATGGAATGTCGTTTTCGTCGAGAACGGAGGGGGCAGAGATATGCGTGCTGAACACCCCAAATTGCCAAATGGCGAATTGAGCCATCAGAAGTTATTCGAGGTGATTCGCACCGTTATCGAAGCCTCGGGCCCACAGGAAAGCAGCGATCTCGCCGGGATGCATGCCCTTGATCTACTTACCAAACCCGAGTCTTCGAAGCTGGCGGCCGAGGCAACGATAGAGATCCTGGTTCCAAGGTCGTCGGAAACGCCGATAGTGAGTTCCTCGAACTCTCTGTGAGCCGGTGTTAATTTCCATCATGCAGGAATCGCAAACCATTTCAAGGACCCCCCCGCCTTCCCCTGCTGCAAAGCGAACGCAGGAACTCGCAAAGACTTATTTGGGAGTCACGTATGATCCCATCCGAGGAGCCTTTGGACGCACTTGTGTCCTCGACCTAGATCCCTCCACGATTCAACCAAAGAAGTGTCAAAGTGACAAAATCGAACTGGTTGTGGATGTCCAGCACGACCCTGTGCGCGCCGGTTTAACAGCGCATTATTCCAGTTCTTCAGCATACCAAGCGGCAGTGTCAACGAAATCAGAGCGCCGTATTTTGCGCCATGCCATTGGAGTGGCGACTGTCGATGACTCTGGGTCAAACCTCTCGCCAGATATGAAGAGGCAAATCGAGCGACTGCCACCTTGGTCGGTCGAGACGAAGGCGAAGTACGACGAATTCTTTGCGAACTACGGGACGGACGTCGTTACGAAAGTCGCATTAGGTGGCGTTCTACGCGTCATTCTCAATTCCACGGACGAGGCTACCCAAGCGCAAAATTGCCCCGCCAGCAGGGACCAGGTCACCACCGTCTCCTCTTCACGATCCATCCAGACGCGGAACGTCCTTGTTTTCCGCGATGGTGGAACTTCTGTTGCAGCCGAGCTCACTCGCATGGTGGAGTACTACTTCACGCATCCTCAGAGTCCCCCCCAATGGGAGGGGATTTTCACCGAGTGGATCAAAGAGCTGGAGAACGATCCCGTCTTTTGTCCAGATGACCCGAGAACGGAATATAAAAAGTTATACGAACTCGGAGGTCTCACCACCGACCAACAGAAAAATCTCAAGCAAGCTTCCGATTCATATCTGGCGCCGCGACAATCTGAGTCCGAAGGGATGCCCAATCCGGGAGTCTGGGACAAATACAACAGAGAAGTTCGCATGACGTTGCGGGAGAGGCTCACAAACGTTCTTGACAAGTTAACCGGGTCAGGAAATGGCAAGCAAACCGGTGGTTGTGGGGCGGGAAATGGCTCGGAAACCAGTTGGGGCTCAAAGACGTTCCTGCGCAGAATCTTCGCTTTCCATTGACGCATTATATATTGTTGATACATTTTCTTTATTTTCAAGAATTGCGTTCTTGGGAGCTTTTTTGAATTCGGCGTTTCTCGAGTAGAATCTAAGCAGAAGCTGCTGCGTCTTCCACCTGCAGCCAGGCTTGATGTAGCCGCACCCATAAAGCGAGGCACGGATTCGGGCCAGCGGCACGGGTGCGGTTTCCAGGTCGACCAGAGCAACTATATGGGCAATCGGCGGCGCAGCGCCGCCGAGGAAAGCGCACTTTGTGTATGGTGGGCATAGAAAATGTTGAACCACAGCCCAAAAGCTATGCACCTCGGGCATCAGGCAACTCGGACATCCTCGTATGTTCTCTAAATTTCTACTATGTTCTTTTCACGGACCCGCAGTGACTTAGTCCTATAATGATTCGAGCTGTAGTGACTCATATGTACTCATCCTCTAGTATTCAAGCAGCGCTGTAACCTATGTTAAATCAATCAATTTATTGTGAACCCAAATATTATTTGTGTCTCAGAGAACCTCTGCGCGGTTCTCACCAACCATCAACTCGTCTATTATCAACAGGTTATGGGCCCTCGCATATAAATCTTTGAGACAGCTTTATACTTGAACTCTACCATCTATTCACCGAGTACTTCCGTCTTGCCACCACGTCAAATAAATGTCTACCGCAAATTCAACCACACAAGCTTCTTCAAGCATGTATTGGATTGAGCTGCTCCAGGATGCCAACTGGCTAGGCTGGAAGCGTCATATCGCCTCAATTTTGAGGGATCGAGGTTTGTTGAAGTATGTCTCGGGGACTTTACCCCGTCCGACACCTGCAACCGCTAATGCACCGACCGCCACTGAGCTTAAATCTATGGAAGAATGGGACGATAACGACGCTCGCGCACAGACTCAAAAATTGAGCTGACGATAAGCGACTCACAGATGATTCATATCTCTGGAGCTAAAACTTCTGCACAAATGTGGAAACAGCTTGTTACTGTCAAGGAATCTCGCGGAAAATTGGGAATCTTATCTATGTGCCGCCGTCTCTATCGGACTACTGCCGATGAATCTACCGACACTTTGGCCCACATTACCGAGCTTAGGGAAATCCAAGAGCAGCTTCACCTCATGGGTAGCTATGGATCTGATGATGATTTCACATTCCTACTCCTTACATATCTTCCTGAGAACTGGGACTAATTTTGTGATGGAGAGCTAGATGCTAGTCCGGCACACGAGGGTTGAGGTGGTCAATCCGAGAGTAACTGGCATAAGTTATAGATTAACCGAGGAATCAGATCTACGCTACAGGTTTATATATCGACTCAAAGTTTGTATCTATTTAAGTGATTGTAGAGATGGTTGAGATGTCGAAATGAAACAGAGGTGAATGAGTGTGGGCTCTGCAAAGTACAGAGTGAACAGGGGGGTATAGTAAGGAGTGTGGGGCCGCGTCGGCATGAAGGAAAGAACTGGTAATAAATCAATAGGTAATTTGGACGTGATGCGAAGTGAGGTTTGTGAAGAATACCAAGTCCATTATATATGCCCTCCAGATCGCCGCGCGGGGCGATCTCAATTGTTATCCTCCTGCATCATGTCCTCCGGCGGAACCACTGGGGCCTGGTTTGTGTCCAAATACTTCATAAAGTCTTCGTTGGACATTTGGACCAGGTCGTTGAGGTCTGACGAGCCATTGTGGGATGCGAGCTGTGCGGGATTAATGGTAGCGATGGGTGGATGGACGTGGGCCGCAGACTGAACGGGACCAGCACTAAAAATTGGGGCTGGAGCGGGCGGTGGGTGAGGAATGGGCGCGTTCGTAACGCGGCCTGGATAGGATCAGGGGGTTGCGCAGGCGCCGGAGGCGCGTTAAGGACAGGCGCAGGCGCAGGAGGCGCTGGTTGAGCCGGTGCGGGAAGGACGACAGCGCCATGGTTGTTGCGGCGGCCCCCAGGCAGACCACATCAGGAAAAACCAGATTTGATAATTGGCAGCCAATTATCGTAAATTATTGCCAAGCTTGACAATCCAAATAATCGGCAATAATTTCCGCCAATGTATATTAATCTCAGATAATTTCCACAACAATCCACCTGAAGCCTCGAAACAATGATAAATCACTCGGTATTGTGTCTTACCACTTCAGAAAGTACCTGGACTCCGACACGATGCCGAAAACTGGGTGGGTCTCAGTGAACTGAAGTCAGAATTTTCAATTTTGCCAAGTCCTTGACAGCATACATCACGTCTCACAATTGCCGACGGTCGAGAATCGCCGACGGTATACGTCAAGCGCACGTGGGCGGCAAAATGGTTCGTTTTGATGGGGTCACAACAGCCATAAACCTTTCTCTCCGTTTCCCTCCATCTCGTCTCCTCCTTCCCTCCCGTCCTCCTCCCCCGATGTCCCCACTACCATCTAATATCGTGTTCGTTCATTGTCCTACGGTGTGGTTTTCGCATCATTTTGTCTTTCTAGCCCTCATATACTTGCAGGACTGCAACCACCGTGGCTGGAGTCATGCGCAACACTGTTCCTGGGGGAAGGAGGCGGACGTTTAAATGGCGGTCATCAAGTGATGTGTGCAAAGAAGCCTGCGACAGGTATGCCAGTGTTCTATTGCAGGCCTCATCTTCACAGCCTGCGCAGTTCTACCATTGTGCAAGCGGCCTTTTGCCTTTGCCTGTCAACTGGGGACAAGCCGCCGCTGCCGTGATTTCGTCAGGTATGTCACCCTACTCATTCGGGCTCTTGACTGACCCTCGTTGGAACAGAGCCGTTGATTTCCCTACCTTGCCCTGCACTGCACCCCGCCGAGAACGCCGTCCACGCCACAATTCGGGGCCGTGAGTTCGTCAGGTATGTCACGCTATTCATTCGGGCTGTTGAATGATCCTCGTCGGAACAGAGCCGTTGATTTCCTATCTTGCCCTGCACCGCACCCCGCCGAGAATGCCGTCCACGCCACAATTCAGAGCCGTGATTTCGTCAGGTATGTCACGCAATTCATCCGGGATTTTGACTGACCCTCGTTAGAACAGAGCCGTTGATTTCCTACCTTGCCCTGCACTGGACCCCACCGAGAATGCCGTCCACGCCACAATTCGGGTACGTGATTCCTTTCTTTCTCAGACGTTAATAACCTCGTTCTTCACGTACAGCTTAACACTATTTCCAATGTGCGGACAGCTGTTAATCTCCTCTTTGATATTGCGGTGGGACGCAGTTATGGTAAGTTGTTATGATCCTTGTCTGTGTCCATTATTGAAAGACCATGCTTTCAGGGTATCTTCTGAGTAGTATACTTTGCATACATGTTGTACATGTAGATAATTGCATGAATACATTTGTTTTTACCTTGTTTTCACCTTCAAATGTGTGATAACTGTGATGAAAAGATCAATACAATGCTGCCAAACGGGCCACAAACCCAGATAATGCTCGATAATTGGTACCAAATTGGTGCGAATTGGCGTAAACAGAAAAGGACATAGCCAATGTTGTAATACATGATAATTGACGATAATTCGACAATTATCACCAATTGGGACCAATTATTGCCATTTGGGAAATCTGGATTTTCCTGATGCACCCGCCCTAGCCGCGGTATTTACAGCGTGGACATCATTGCTTGTTTCGCCGCTGCGTGCGGAGATGATCGCGTGCACGCCATTCTTGTTCTTGCGCTTCGAGTACGGCTCGATGTCGTGAGCCTGGCGGTCAAACTCGCGCTTGCACCGCATCTCGTCTTGCCGGACAAGGTTGCGCTCGAACTGGCGGTCGATGAGGTCCTTGCGTTCCTTTGAGACAAGGACCATTCCACCGGGGACACGGTACTCGCCGATGCGCTAGGGGTAGACATTCCAGGAGCCCCAAGTTGCGAGCTCGCAATTGTCATCACCCGACAGGTAGACGTAAAGGTGCTCCTTCGGGTCCCAGTACGCCCAGAGATAGGACGACTGATCGAAACTGGTGAGGTGCATCGCAAATTCGGCAGACTGTCGATTTGAATGAAATATCTCAGTAGCAGGAGCAGTAAACTCAGCAAGTTCTTACATGGTAGAGAGAGAGGGGGGAGACACACTGTTGCGCTCTCAAGTGCTTATATCGCCCGCAGATCCCATGAACTTCATGTGCATTCCTCCCACGAGGACCTGAGGATCTTCGGCTGGTGGCCGCCCTGCGCCGTAAGGTAATTCCTTGATATCAGACACACCTATGGCATCCAGATAATCACGGAAACACGGCAGTCGGACCGCCTGGCCGTAGGGCATCCAAGTACGATCTCCCGTTGCCCACAGAACCTCAAAAAGAGCTGAAGATCGCCTGCCGTGATGGCCGGTAATTTTCTCTGCTGGCCACTCATTGTCTTTGTGTCTGCGGTGACCCCGAGTTGGCAGTCAAGGCGTCCCGGGAACCGACGGTCGTCATTCGGGACTAGTGCTGGGAAGGTTCGGTTCGGTTCGAGTTCAGGGCACTTTGCTCTGAACGCAGAACCTGAACCTCGCGTTCGGTTCGGGCACGTGCCGAACGTTGAACCCGAACGCGGCGTTCAGGTTCGACGCGTTCAGTTCAGCATTCGGACACGTTCAAACACTGAACGGGACGCTTTTTTCTTCGCCACCGAGACTTATTGTTACGTCCGTGCACATCTCCGTCCAAAAACCTCTGTCCGGAATCTCTGGATCTCCAGATCTCCGGATCTCCGGATCTCCGATACCTCCGTTCTCTGGATGCGTATGTCCTAACCAATGGGCCCACGTCCAATTACTCCCTGTGCATTATGCTACGGTTTGATGCACAATCCTCCGGGGTTTTTACGCAGTGAAGTCCTCTGAGCGTTTCCCCAGAATTACTTATGATCATATGCCCTATGCTCCACATGCTACTCCTTATTGTTGTTATTGTTATTCGACGACCTTATTGTCTTTTACCTACTTCTCCGTCCACATCCAGAAACCTCCGGATTTCATATAAATACGTGGTCGTTCATGGATGTACTTCAGTTTGTTAATTAACGTGCTTTGCCTCCGCATAGCTTCGGTCTGACCTCCGTTCTTACTCCGTCTGGCAGCCAAGTAGAGGGCGCTCACCCTTATACCCCCTGTGGTGATCTGCGTTAGCTCCTTCTTACCTCTGGCTAGAATTCTCCGATCCTCCGGACTCCAGCCTTCCGTCCCTCTGGTCCGACACGGATATAACAGTATTAACAAACTCACCTTTCTTGGCTGTTCTACATGGCTTTTTCTCACCTACCGTCTACGCCAGATGCTCAAGGCAGACAACGGTGCGAATCATCCATCATCCGGGCGATGGTTCCTTTGCACCCACCAGCTCTTGCTACCAGTAATTTTACCCCCGCCTATGCTACTGCGACTCTCTCAACACCTGTTTCTTCATGCCATCCTCATTTCGAGGAAGGCTGGGTTCCCCAGCCTAATGCTCCAGTTTTGTGGTCCCATCCTGTCATGGAGGACTCGGCTGGTCCTTCCAGACGGGCCCCACGTCTCAGTCTTTCACCAACTCTTTCTGAGTTCCAGGGTCACGCTGGAATGGAAAGCATTTTGGAGGAGCAGTTTGAAAACCTGCCCTCCAGTACGGAACATCATTCGGCATCAGGTAGTCATCATAGTTCTCCTCATCAACCTGGCTCACCACATCCATCGCAACACACCCCATCCGGAACACCCGTCGCACCTCCGTTGGCCGGAGTTCTGGTTGTTCCGATTGTTCCGGTCCCTCCGGTTGCTCCTGCAGTCCCTCAACCGATGGCTGCTACCCAAGGTGTGGATCCTAACAATCCTCCTATTCCGCCAGCTAGGCCTGCTACCCCAACTGGAACTGGTCCGACAGGACCTCCTGCTCCTGGGGGTGGTGGAGGTGGCGGAGGAGGTGGAGGCGGTGGTAAAGGAGGTCCTAATAATCCTCTGGATCCAAATCAACCTCCGGTTAACCCTCCAATTCCTCCCGCTGGTCCGCCTGTACCTCCCACATCTGGAGGTGGAGGAGGCGGCGGACCTGGCGGAGGAGGAGGAGGAGGAGGTGGTGGTGGTGGTGGCGGACCCCCGCCACCAGTCAATCCTCAAGGTCCTCCTGGTCCCCAAGGCCCTCCTGGCCCTCTGGGACTTCTGGTTTATATTCATAACCCCCAGCTCGACACAGCGATGCAAACCTTTGCAACCGCCATGACCGCCTTCACTCAGAATGCCAATGCTCCTCCTTGATCCACCCAGAGCACTCTCAAAGCTCCAGATACCTTCGATGGATCTGATCCATCAAAATTTCACTCCTTCCTATCCCAGATCTATCTTCACATTGCGGAACGCCCCCAGGATTTTCCTGGCGACGACGAGAAAATTCTCTACGTCCGGTCTTATCTCCGGGGTACTGCACAGCGATGGTTTGAGCCCGGCATGTATGTCAGAGCTCCCATTCCGCTCTGGGACGGAAACTTCCGTCTATTCATTGAGGAGTTGCAGGCCAATTTCAGTCCCCATGATCTGATTGGGGATGCGGAACAGGCACTCAAGGCATTGGTCATGAAATTGTCGGATCAAATCGCCACTTATCAGGTCGATTTTGACAATTATGCGGGAATGATTGGGTACAACGACATGGCACTCCGTCGTTTCTTTTACGATGGACTTCCGCGCCGGATCCACTCTTAATGGTCTTAAACTTGCCGCACGCCGGATCGACACTCGCTATTGGCAGCATCAAGGGGAGCTAGAGCATGAACATGCTCAACAGAAAGCTACCTCCAGTGGATCATCTGGCAAAACCTCCAGCGACTCCGGTTCCTCTCTGACCACCTCTGGTAATAGTAGCAGAGGTAAGGGGGAAGGGCAAAGGCAACAAACCCCAGAAGCCTAGGCCCTCTGGACAATCCTCCAGATCTACCTCCCAGGCCGCTTCCGGTAACGCAGGCCAGGCGTCTTCTTCCACGCCAGCCAAGCCCAAACCGTATGCCAACAAACTTGACAAGTCCGGTAAACTAAAACCGGAGGAACACGAGCGGCGTATCAAGAACAACCTCTGCCTTTTCTGCGGAGGTTCTGGCCACAAGACTAACGAGTGCAAGAAGCGTCGGGGCAATCAGGCCCAGGGCAAGGCAGGCTCCATCTCCACTCCGCCTGCTCCCTCTGCTAATGCAACCTCTTCGTCCGAGTCAAAAAAATAGTTAGCAGCTCAGATACCTCTGCACCGAGCCCGAGTTGCGTTGACTCTGAGGTGCTTCCAGAGGTTTGTATCAACACTTCCGCTCTTTCTTCGAACGCTTTATATGTTGATCTTGATATATCTTTACTCTCTGTGGACTATATCTCTCCCTCCGGTTCTCTCTCCAGACTCCTTACAGAGGCAGGCCAAACCCTGTCTTCATCTCTTGTAAAACGAATTGCTGCAGGATTCAACTTCCGTTTACGAGCACTCATTGACTCCGGATCTTCCCACTGTTTTGTGTCCACGAATGTCTGCGAATCCAATGTTTTTATCCTGTACACGGTGTCTCTGGTTAAGCTCCGGTATCTCGACGGCTCTTCATCCATCATAAACCGACAGCTACAATTGCTCCCTCGGTTTCCCTCCAGCGATGTCCAGTTAATGGAATTCTACGTCACCTGTCTCAATTCTCCCTGTGATCTGGTATTGGGATACAATTGGCTTGCCCGCTTCAATCCATTGATCAACTGGCGCAGTGCCACCATCACTTTTCCCTCAGTTCCCTCTGAGTCTCTGGTGTCGACACCTCTGGAAATTATTCCGATCCCTGTTGCAGCTGTTCCTACTATGGACGAGGCGGAACCACCGGCATCCCCAGCGGACCCTCCGTCTACGACTCTACGCTGTTGACATCTTTGCCAGAGTTTGGTCCTTCAATGGACGTCCCCTCCAATCCTTTAATGGATGACATCCCTGAGGTTCCCATGCCTCATCCATTCACCTCCGCTCCGCTTGTTTCACTAGTCTCCGCAGCAGCATACAGCGCCATCATATGAGACAAGAGTACAACCCAATATACTTTGCGTGCAACCCTGACCGATGAAGCCCAGGCTCGTCGTGCCTCAGCTGAGGAACTGGATCTCTCCGGTTTACCTCCGGAATATCACGACTTCGCGGATGTTTTCTCCGAGGAGAAGGCATACAACCTTCCTCCACCCTGCGAGTTCGACCTCAAAATCGAGACCATCGATGGCAAGGAACCTCCGATCGGCCATGTATACTCTATTTCTCTGGCTGAACTTACTGCTCTCCAGGAGTTCATCGACAAGAACTTGAAGGCAGGATTCATCTATCCATCTAGTTCTACTCACGGAGCTCCGATTCTCTTTGCTAAGAAGAAAGATGGGAGTCTCCATCTTTGTGTCGACTATAACGAAGAAGAATCGTTATCCACTTCCTCTGATTGCGGATCTCCTCGATGCTCCGGGAAAGGCACATATCTATACTAAACTCAACCTCCAGCATGCTTACCATTTGCTCCGGATTGCTCCGGGCGATGAGTACAAGACCACATTCCGCTCTCGTTACAGCTCTTATCAGTTCTGCGTCGTTCCGGAAGGCCTCACCAATGCTCCGGCCGCCTTCCAACGCTTCCTGAACATGCTATTCTCCAATTTGCTGGACATCTATGTCGTCGTATATCTCGACGATATTCTGATCTACTCCGACGATCCGTCCGCACATACGGCTCATGTTCGCGAGGTGCTTCGTCGCCTCCACGAAGCGGGACTATACTGCAAACTGCTGAAATGGTATTTTGATCTACTCCGACGATCCGTCCGCACATACGGCTCATGTTCGCGAGGTGCTTCGTCACCTCCGCAAAGCGGGACTATACTGCAAACTGCCGAAATGCGAGTTCAGCATCACCACTTGCAAATATCTTGGCTACATCCTTTTGCCGGAAGGTTTCTGCATGTCTCCAGTCAAAATCTCTGCTATCACGGAGTGGCCCGTTCCCTGAAAAATCAAGGATATCCAGTCTTTCCTATCTAAAATTAAAAAAAAAAAATGCCGAATCAGGTACAGTCACAAATTTGCAGCAGCTGGAGCCATGCGTAACCCTAACCCTAGTTTCCAACCCTAGGGTTACATACTTGCCCTAACCCTAGACAGTCTATGTAACCCTAACCCTAGTAACCTACTCACTCTGATTACAGCAGCCTTCACCTAGATTGCAATACAAACCCTAATAGCAAATGAATAGTCGAAAGCACACCCTAAGCTTATAGATGGAATATTGCTTTCTTACCAGAATATCATTTTCTCACCAAGATTTATATGTGTACACATTTTTGATTTGTTCCTTTTCAGGATAGTTTTCCTAGGGCTCCAATTACAGCTTGAATGTGATTAAAACCCCTATAGCAAGCTAACGGTTGGGAGCACACCCTAAGTTTATGGACGGAATATCATTTTCTCATTGAGATCTACCTGTATGGCTTGTATCACTTTTTTCAATATCATGGTCCTTCACCTGTTGCAGAAAATAGCTGGTTTCTGGTTGGATCAATTGCCTGTAGCTTACCAACGGTTGGGAGCACATACCAAGTTTAATGACGGAATATCATTTTCTCATCTAGATCTATCTGAGTGGCTTGTATCACTTTTTTTTTCAGGGTGCCCCCCCCCACCCATGGGGGAAAATAGATATGGTCCGTTCCCATCAACCGATCAAAATGCCTGTAGCTCACGAACGGTTGGGAGCACACCCATACTCAATAGAGCCAAAATGATCCCCTCATTGAGCTGCATCTGTGTGCCTCTTTTCACTTTTTTCACCCATGTACCCCTTACTCTCTACCGCACCAGCACGCACCAATTCGGGAAATCCATCAAAAAACCCGTAGCTCACAAACGGTTGGGAGCACACTCATACTGAATAGAGGGAAAATGATCCCCTCGTTGAGCTGCATTTGTGTACCCCTTCTGACTTTTTTCATCTATGTCCCCTTACCCTTACCGTGCCAGCGCGCACCTATTCGGGAAATCCACCAAAAAAATACCCGTAGCTCTTTCACTCTTTTCACTCATACACCCTCTAACAAACAAACTGAAAGACGAGAATAAGAGAAAGGACGCAGACAGTATCACATTAACAAGACATGAGACATGATATGACTCAGATAATTGCAGGGTATTGAATATGCAAAGTGTACGGTTGCCAGGATTAGATACAGAAGCCACGAAAGAATATGTAGACGAAGATATACAGGAATGAGAAGAGGCATCGGAAGGGTTAGACCCTAGGCAACACTGTAACCATCCACTCCCTCTGCCTCTGCCTCTCCCTTCCCGCTCCCTGCCGCCATGCTTGGAACAAACCACATCCCCACGTCCTTCCCCCGCGGCCTCGCTCGCCAGGGCCATGTGATGCACACGAACGGTGCCTGCGCGTCGAGAAACCATAAAAATAAGCGCACATGGAGGGTGTGTGCGTACCGGGTGCGAGGAAGGAAAGGGGGTGCGAGGGCCGGGATGAGGGGAGCTTCTGCGGAAAAGAATGAAGTTAATACGAGGTCAAGATAGAAACATGAAGGATGGGATAAGATGGAAAGCAAGGACAAAAATATGGAAGCAACGATGGACAGGCGACACGGCCGCAGGTGGTAATGTATCGAACACCAACGCTGCTCCTGCCGAGCGCATGAAGCCCGGGCTTTGCCTATCTTCGAGAACAAATGCCGCTGGGCAGCCGACTCCTCCCCCCAAACCAGAAACTCTCAAAACCCTGGAATCACCAAACGCCCTGTCTCGCCCACACACCGAAAGTCTCCATCCCCCAAACCCGCCATGTCAGCCGATTACTGCGGCCACAGATGTGCATGGCACCCAGGATCCACCTCCTGGAATCGCTAAGCTATCGTCCTATCCACCTTCGAGGACGAGGATGAAATGTAGCAACATGTAGCACAGTCACAGGCGGCGAGGACGTAAGGAAAGAGAGGAAGTGAGAGATAAGAATGAAGGGGGTGAGAGGCAGCAGAGAATAATCATGGTAACAGCGCATTCCCACCGTGTACCGTGTCCTGCCGCAAAACACTGATAAAGAAAAAAAATGTGAGGCCAAATGCGTCTATCGCCGACATAGACAGATACACCATGGCAGAAACCCTAGCATACACAGTGCGCGCGGGGGTGTTCGCTATCCTCACTGACACAGAACAGAAAGAAATATGCCCACGTCCCCAAAGGATCATCCTCCCTCCTCGCAGCGAAAGAGAAAAAAAACGAAGAATGCCAAAAGGAATTGAGAACTCACCCCCCACCTTCCCCAAAGCACTCTTCAACAAGCTCTGGCTTGTCCTTAGGGTTATCGAAGAGGGAGGTTTTGCTGCCACCGCCCCCAGATGTGGTGGTGTCGGCTTTACTTGACATCGATTTGGAATTGACGTTAGACGAGTGTTCGGCGTCAGATATGCGGGAGCTGGACAGCGATCGTCGGCCCGGCTTGGGAGAGGGACCCGCTGATTGTGGCGGCAATCGACTAGTCAGAGGTGCCCCCTGCGAGATAGGCAAACCACCCGCTGAGACGTATAGCGAGAACCCCGCTCTCAGCGCCGAGGTGGGAGGGCGCGCGCGCAAGGGCCAGGGGAGGAACCAGACGTAGACACCGACGAATTGGACGCAGAGATGTGGCTAGGGTTAAAGAAGGTGCGTAGTCGTATACGCACAGGGCCGCCGGCCCGCGAAGAAGACCAAGTCGTACGAAGTGGGCGAAGTAGTGGTCTGTTGCCCGGATTCATGCAGCATCAGTAGCTCCACTAGGATTAGGCGTTATTTACGACCAGTCATCCGTACGGCGCTCAAGTCGAGCAGAGTGTGGCTGGAATAACACGGCAACAGCCGTGAATGGAGAAGGGGATGGCATGCGTAAACGTACGGGATGTGTCTAACCAATCGTGCAGCGAAAATCTGGCGAAGCAGCCCGCATCACCAAACAATCGGCCCATTGATCCCATCACCTGTTCTTTCTCTCCACCATGGTCTGCCAACCATGACGACGAACGAAGACAAGATTAAACTCTACGACTCATGGACGCTCGAGAGGCGGGCAGAAGAGCATCAATACGATATCGCCTGTGCAATGAAATGGTACACCGACCCGACGGCTACATACAATGCTGTCTTGGCCCTTCTTGATCAAGTCCCCCGTGCGCCCAGGTGAGCTCTGTCTTCTTTGTTCCCCCTTTTTTCTCTCCTTGCCTGGACCAATAATCCGGCGTTATGTGGGCACGGGGATTCTAGAGATGCTTCTATTGCCCTCCCGTTCCTCCTCTCCCGCTGGCCCTTTCAGCTTCCCCTCCTGCATCAGATCCTTCCATCCTCGTACCCTTTATTCTAGTTTCTCAAGAACCATGAGGTCTGACACTCGCTCACCGGCGACTTGTTGCAGCTGCAAACTCACTTACGGTCGCCGTCGTCCACCACGCCTGCAAAGAGCGGGGGAGGACGCGGGGGGGGCAAGGATGCAGAGAGGGACGAGGGGGAGCAAAGGCGCGAGGTGTTTTCAAAGAGTGGAGCGGGTACGTGTTTCGTTCAACCATGCTTTGCCAGCGCTGACAGCCATCCAAAAAGCAGTCCAAAGGCTCAATGTCTTGCGTCTCGCTTGCACTCGGTTCCCGCTGGTTATCCTCTCCCGGGCGCCTTTTTTTCGCTGATCACGCGCTCGACTACGTTTAGCCTTTGATTTACCTTAAAAATCCATCCAGGACGTGCACGTCAACTACCAGAATCTCAAGGGACACGAGCTCGTATTCTATCACTGTGACAATTCGGCCGCCGTCGCGATACTTAGCACCACGATAGGGCTTTCTTCCATTTTCTTGCTCTGACGCGAGCATTTCGTTCTCGCACACGGGCGGCGTTGACGGGTCATTCCCTCCATCCACACTTCCGATCTATGTTTGTGGATCTCACGATATGCCGCCTTCCTTATCACCTGTATCAAATTCTTCTTGTCTACCCTCAAGAAATTCAATAAACGCCCGTTCTGGTTTTGCTTTATGTGTTTGCCTGCCCTGAAAATGCTTTTCACGGGAAGGTCAAAAAGCGAGGTCTTCAGCATCTATCTGTTCTAAGCGCAGTTTATGATCTGCGTATCCCTTCTGCCGCGAGCAAACAGACGCAGATTCATTTTAATCTTCCATCCATTTCTGTGCTGAACAGATTTAATAAAAGTAGATTTTAAGCTAGGCCATTGCTCCTCAACCGCCTCTTGACCGCGTGACGGGACTATGCCCGTGGAAAGCCAGGTACACCTATGCACCTCATTTGTCATCACAGTCCGTCGTTCATTACTTCTAATCAGTAGAGCCCTATACGCAGGCTCACTCGCTTAGATCACCCTAACCCAACGTTTTCACCTCGGTACCCATCTGCACTCGAGATTCCCACTCCGGGAGAACGCTGCAGATGGGGACATTGACACGGAGAGCCAGAAAGACGGCGCGCGCACCAGCGGTCGTCTACTCCACCCCACAGCCAAGACGGACAGCGATGCGCGCTGCAGCGGTCGCCTCCCTACACTCAGTACTCAATCTTGACGGTACAGTCTCTGCGCGTTTAATTTGTGCAGGTCTCGCCACGCTATCTATGCGATCGCGACGGGGTCTGGAATTCACAAGTCAGTATATTCTCTGTATTTCCCGCGAAAAATCAAGCTGATCTTTTTACTAAATCACTGTTGCCAGTCCAGATCTTCGAGAGTGCGTGCCACCCTTTGCGTGAGTCTTTCTTCGTGGTGTGAACTCTGCTCATTACACCGCCGAAGTCTGGAGAGTGTGTGTGTATCATGTCGAGGGAGAAGGCGAGGACAGGAGCGGATGGCTCGCCTTCGGACCCGTCCGCGGCCCGTGAGTCTTTCTCTTCTCTTTTTAATGCGTCGCTTATCGCTGCTTTTAGGTCTCCTACCTTAGTACAACGGGAGGCAGCACTGCTCCCGACCCATGTGTCACTTTCGCGGTGTTACATTGAATTTTTGATTTTCTCTGCTAGCACCAGTACCAACGGAACCTTTCTAGTTTCCTCTCGCAGTGATAGAGCAGATTCCACATGTGTTTTTCGATCTCTCTGCTATGCACAAGTACAGATGGCACCTTTCTAGTTTCCTCTCTGTTATCGTCGCTCAAGTCCGCGTCACGCTTCAGTTGACAAAAGAAGACGATGAAAGTCTCCGCAGTGGTACGTTCCTTTGACCTTTTCTTTGCTCATTCGTTCGCCTTCGCCACGCGCTGGATGATTTCTCGATACTTTCCAGTGATCAGACCTGGCTGAAAATTTAACTGGGGGGTCCCAGAACATGTAGGACGCCCCAGACAATAACTCTCACGGGTCTGAGCAGCGGGAGATATCGCGCCGTTCAGACCCCTGGACGGGGAAAGGATACTTTGTATAAACCTTCATATTGGGAGCATCATTCGCGCCTCCAAACGCTTGTCGCACGCCTGTGCTTCGCTCCCCTCAGGCAGGGCCATGCGCTCCAGTCCAACCAGATCCATCTGCCCTCTCACAAGACCACCACATCCCCCATGCCGCCACCCAGAGGATGGCGCCCTCGTGTCTGCCGATTTTTACAGGATTGTGCCCGTCGGCGCCTCAGCCGAGCTGCAGGACATCGGCGGACAGCGGGGAGAAGCAGCCGTGGGGGTACTATCTTCCCAGGTTGTCCGTGATCTTCTGGTATGCGTGTTTCCTTCCGTGCCTTTGCTTTTTTTCTCATCTATTGCAGACCTCGCGCAAGGGTCGCCTGTCCCGCTCTTCTTTCTTTCCACGTGGCGCCCTCCCGTCGCAGCATCGCTGCGTCCTCGCGCCTGCACGCGCAATTGCTTTTTCTACGTCGTCCCCGCTGCCGCACATCGCAACGACCCACGCAAACGGGTGTCTCAAGGGCCGGAAGACCACTGTTTCTCGACACCAGATCTTATCGGCTCTCTTCCAAGAACACCGTGTCCCCACGCGGCGTACGGTACGCGATCAATCAGCGCGATATTACGCCTTTTTAGCCTTCATCTTTCATGCCCCCATTTCACGACGCCATACCGACTTTTCACCCTACATTCCCTCCTCGCAGTATAACACGCGCCCTATCTGCAGTGGCCCGCTCGCCTCAACGCTGACGTCAACAGAGCGCAGCGGTGCGCTCGTGCCTTCCGGTGCGCGAACGACCTCTGCGTGCGAGCCCGGAGTACGAGCTACGGTCCATCGAGGGAGAGTGGTAAAGACTCGCCGTGGAACTCGTTGGCGCCGTCTAGACGTCTCCACGAGGCTGAAGCCGTTTTCTGGATTTAGATGCATTATCACTTGCCTCAAGGGCCATTAAAGACGATCGCGGAGTGAGAGGGCGCATCCGCGTTTGCGCGCGCGCGGGGTTATTTTGGGATGTTTGAATGGGATGGAGGGTTGCGAGGTCCAGATCTCGCCGGGAATGCCGAGGGATGGCGGGTGCTCGCAGAAGAGAAGGGAACGACGACCGGTGCACTGTGTTGGATGATAGGCGGCTTAAAGCAGGCCCCCAGTCACTCCCTATAAGCGCGGTCGGATTTTGTGGAGGAAAGATGCTGGTTTACTCTATGAATTTGGCGATCAGGCCATTAATTGAGATTTGGGCGTAAAAATTGCGATTTTTCTCCGTGGGAGCCAGAGTTTGGAATTTTTAGCACATTTTTGCATAGAAATTGCATGAGTTGGGTCAAGGACCCCCTGGTGAATTGAATCCGATGCCAGGTAATATATTGACGCAGCAACGGCGTTCAAGCGTTCGAAGGGCATAGCAGGCCAAGCTGTAAGCAACCACAGTCAGTAACGAGCAAAAAGTGAGGGGAACAGAATCCTGACTTGCCTTCAAGTAAATATCCAGGCCGAGTTCAACACCGTCCGACAGCTGAGTTCCGAGGGAAGATAAATTCGCAATGCGTGAGGATGTAAAAAAAGAAATTAACGAAGACGGAATGGGGAGGGCCGCATGGGCGAATGAGATTCACGCACCTTTCCTATAAAAACTCAAACGGACTCCCCATATCTTTTCTCCGTCCGTTGTACGGGTGTCAAACAAGACAATTATCCAATGTTCTTGCGTTTGTCCTGCGGCGCAACATTATCGAAGTCTTTATGAGTGGCGGCCATTTAAAGGCGAGGTGTAGAAAATAAAGAAGGGAAAAACCTGACATGGAGCGACGAAGGCCGATAAGCGTTTGGGGTGCTGTAACTGTGATAGGGCAATATGGGCGGGGTGGTATTATTATATAAGGCTCCAACCGTTTCGTTTTCATTTGTGGCTGAGCCCAAAACAAACGGAAACGGAAAGGAAACGTTTAAAGCGTTTATAAACGGTATTCTTTCAGTGCAACAAATTTTCAATTCCATAGCAGCAAGGAAACGTTTAATACTCGAGATACCCAGCCTTTATCCACATCTTCGCCAACATTGCGTTCATTATGGTCTCCGCCTTCATTGATTCCCGCGCTTCATGGCATAAGTGACGTGACTTCAAGAACAGGCGCTCCACGGAAACACTGGTTCCCGGGATGGCCAAGAAGTCCCTAGCCATTCTCGCAACAACTGGGAAATGATGTGCAAACTCCTGGGTTGTAAGAAACAGTCAAGCGGGATAATATTAGCTGGAATTCAAGGCGCTCCCCTACCACCATGACAAAGGTCCGTCATGAGTCCCCTGGCCATAGGTTTGGTATGTGGCAAAAAAATGATCAAGTTCACTGATTGCTAGCCGATGATTGAGGGGAGAGCCTCCAATTGTGAAAGTTGACTTCTGTAGAGAGCCTGGCAAAGCGTACGTACCGTGAGGTATAATCCAATTAAGGCTGCGAAAGGCCGTTTAGAAATTGTAATGCCTCAGGCAACAGAGTTGGCATACTGGGTCAGGTTTTGAGAAGTGCGCAAAAGGGCCAGATCCATAAATGTTCGCGCTGTAGGTGTTGTTAGGTGGTTTGAACGTCGAGCGCTTGTTTTTCCTTCACCTGTTTCAAAATTAGGCTGAGTGTCAGTGACTTCGCAAATACAGGAGCGCAAGTGGAACGGGACACGTACAAGAACTCGGCTATTCCCTTTATATGTCGACAACCATTGAATTGATGCTCAGATTGGACGATGATAATTCAGACTAACCTGAGGGTACGGTGACGAATTTGCTAACGCAAGGCCTCCAGCGGTTTCCATCAGAGGATTGGCGGGACGGACGAAAACAATGGCTTTCCAACCGAGCAAATGAGAAAGACGCAATGATGAGCGTAGTGCTGGCCATAAATATGATACGAAAAATTAAATTTTGAATATATTCAACTGAATACAGATATGATACGGCCCTAGAACTCTATGTGAATATGAATACGACAGAATATGAATATGAATATGATATGAATACGATACAATACACGGCTGGCGTATTTAGATATATTTAGATACAGCCAAGCCGAAGTTTGAGCTCCGTAAGAGGAAATGGGAAATGTCATTCGCAGATTGGGAATTCATTTCCAAACTCGTAAAGGCTCTGGAGGCACGAGTGATAACGATTTATATTGGCCAAACACTTGAAATCCTATAGGTTCTTCGCCTCGTCACGCTTGAGTTCTCGAAGAAGAACGTCCCCACAATTTCCAATGGCAAAGTCTTGCCGTTGTATAGAGTCATGGAGGTAACCCTGACCGAGCAAGCCAAGAAGCTCGAGGAGGACGAGCCTACCTTAAGCGCAGCGCTACTTGCCGGCGCTACCGTCGCTACCAAGTATATATCCAAGGCTTTGTTCGGCGACTATGTTCTCCTCGGAGCCGGTACGATTTTCAATTTTGATGCAAATGACCGTTTGGGATGACCAAAAATATAGTCTTGCATCCTGCCGTGCGCATTTCATATTTCAAGGGTAAGCAGTGGGACGCCAATGTTGCAATTCGTGCACACCAGCTGCTTCTCGACATTGTGAAGCAATATGCTCAGGCCGACGGGAAGAGACCCTCCGCTGACAACGCCAAGGGTTCTGCTTCCAGTAGCCTCCCACAAACAACGGTTTTTGGGATGGCCATGGCCTTAAATACCAAACCAGCTACAAACCCAGTTGCAGTGGCCGCCGATGGGAAGGAGGAAGTTGAGCTGTATTGCGGGAATATCTCTCCTGTCGGGCCGGACTTTGATGATCCTCTGCGGTGGTGGAAGGTGAGTTTTTCTTCGCTTCTCTTCTTCTTTTTGTTATATGGAACAGTATTGATTCCGCTTGTCAGGAAAATGCAGGAACGCTGAAATAAGTCTCCCGCTCGTCTGCCGCTACACTCGCCGCCCGCCGTCTACTACCCCGCTCTTGCCCGTCCACGCAACCCTGGGCAGAGTCAATCCGCTGGCGGCTCTGCCCCGCAGGGCACAGGCTCCCCCAATGCGCCGGCCGACAAGAATTCTGAGAGGGCTAAGGAGGTTCGGAATAGATACGCACCGCTCGTGGTTGGGCTGCTGATGGGAGCCCTATTGGGAGCGGGATCTTAGATTGCGTAGCTAAGTTTGAAAGGCAGTGTTCTCAACCTGACTTGTATTTATATTTATATCCAAAGAGAAAAAGAATGCTGTTTACCCTCTTGTAGGCCCGGTCCCGAATTGTGCTCTTGGAACTGTATTCTGCAGACACACTTTATGTGCTACCGCTTCTCCACTTCTTTGTGCTTCCCGGTATCTGGAGCGAGAAGTCACCTGTTTGGTCCGGGTGTAGACCATTTTGGAGCTTCCGGTGTTGCTTTCATCTTCACTTGAATTTGCGGGAGGGAAGCACTGCGTGGAGAATATCTCGAGCACTACAGCTTCCAGAACGTCGACGTCGTTTTATGTCCGGTTGGCCCCGGTCCCGCGCCCCCTCTGGGAACGTCAAAACATTAGGGGTAAGCAGCGGAGAGATCGCCGCGTTCATTGCAGCTTAAATTATGCTCAGATACACAAGTGTTTGGAATTTCGTCAACTATTCTGCCGCCGCTTTCCTACGTACCGCCTGTAGCACCTACCCCTCTGATTCTCCGTTCTGGGGCCGGAAATTATTCAAGGGCGATTGGAGCTTAAATAAATTTATTTAAGCCCCCAAACCCCGTTAATAAATTGCGAAATGGCCAAAACGGCTGAAAATGACGCCGATCGAGCTTTTTTTTTTGCTGGAGTTAGGGTTGATTTGGCACACATTATGGTTGCACAATTGTGCTCTGAGTTTCCGTTTTTTAGACTGTGTTTCAGCTCCTGGAAATCTTCGCTGGAGAGCTCCGCACCTGACTTCAAACCGATGGTTAACAAAGTTACTTAGACAAACTAACTTAGCCTTACAAAACTAACTTTACTTTACTTGTGGCAGACAAGTAAAGTAAAGTACGACAAAGTTACTTGTAAGTAAATTAAGTAACTTGTAAGTAACTTGCAAGTAACTTAAGTAACTTCAAGTTACATGTGTACTAGGTACCCCAGGATCTATTTCAGCTTTGTGAGGTCGTGCCAAGTGCCAATTCATGCTCTTGCGACTATAGCTTGACGAACTTGGTGGGGAGTTGATGCCATCTGATGGCATAAGTTACTTTGTCTGATCTTATTGATCTAACTTGGCGGGGCAAGTTACTTCCAAGTAACTTGAAGTTATTTGAAGTTACTTGAAGTAGTTTGATTACTTGCCTTGATCTGCATTGAAATTTAAGGTAACCAGGCATCTATAGCTCAAATGCAACACACTTGCTTTGGGTTACAGGTATGGCCGGCTAGTCAGGTGAAGAAATCCTTGGATAAGATCATGTAGATCAATCACGCAGTGTGTTCACAGTCTTTGTGGATGGCACGACCGACCGTGCCCGAGACGGGAAAGGCCGTCATTTCGACAGGTAGGCAACGGGCAAGTCTGTTCTGTCTCCGTCCCATCATGGGGTCTAGATAAATTGCTAGGGGACGGGTCGGTTGTCACGGGCGACAGAACGGGTTAGTAATTGGACATTCTTGCTCTTAACCACTGGTAATGGCCCCAAGTGTGACATATTTGTAGCTGCTACAGATGCGGTGCTTCTAAGCTGTATCTGGTCGTGAACAAAATCAAGTTGTATGAAGCTGGAAAACACATTCCCGCACGGCCTGGACTCGACCCAACTCAAATCAAGTCTATGGACCAAGACTTACCTTATTTTATATGCCCACAGGCTATGACAGACACAAGGATGATATCGATACACGGTCCGTAACACTGTCACCGATGGTGCAGCATAGAGTGAAGAAATAAGCATCATAGCAGAAGGGAAAACAATAATTACCTAGGTTTCAATACTATTCAGATGCTGGGAAACATTCACTGTGGGTCTTGCATCGTCTGGTCAGAACCGTACAAGTTAGCTGTCAACAAGTTAGATTTACCAAGTGTGGGAAAAGTAAAGTAAAGTACCGTAAAGTTAGCCCCGCCAAATCGAACCGGCGATCAAAGTTCAAGTTAGCTGCCACAAGTTACTTTATACACTCTCCTTCAAACCGAGCCGAAGCTTTCAACCCGACAAACCCCAAGTTCCAAACAACTATTTTGAGATTCCGATTGGAGGAACGAGAGCCTTTGACCGGGCAAGTGAACAATCTAAAGGGCGCGTGTATTCCAGAAAGTAGGAAATAGGGGCTCCTTCAATGGGCCTTGGGTAACTAATCGGAATAGCAACTGCCGAAATAGTGTGGCGAACCGTCTCGCGGATCCGTAACCCCTTCCACAAAATAAAAACAAAAATAAAATAAAAGTCTTGTGGGTAGAATGTTTGACCTCACCAGGGGTGCTCAATTCTTAGCTCGTCAGCTCGTCTCGTCCCATAAATAAAATAATTCATTATTTGTTCGAAACAAATAGACACAAATTCGCACGTACTACAGCCGTCTCCGACGACGGGACGGAGAAAATGGCTGGCAATCCTCGACCAGTTGTTTCAGATTTGCCAACCAACAAAATTCACAATTTGATAGAGTAGAATAACGCAGTGTATGTACCAAATATACGAGAGTATGTACCGAATATACGAGAGTCTGTACCGAATATACGAGAGGTAGATATAGTTCTAGGGATGAGCTGAGACGGTTAGTAAATTGCGCAGGTGGAGTGTACTGTGGGAAGTTGTACTGCCACTGAGTGAGTCCACAGAGCAGGCCTGTGTACAATTACACTTACCTCAGACCTAGTCTCTCATAGCCAGACGCTTCAACAAGATCAACCTCGTACCTCGGTTTGTTGAAGTCTGTTGTTAAGCGCGGGGGTCCGATCAGGGTAAAAGCTTGTTACATAATCTTTGCTTAGCTGCCTGCACGTCAAAACATCAATGTGCCAAAAACCTATCAATTTGAGTCGTCAATAGCTTCTTCCCATGATACTGAAAAATTATGGAAATATTTGGGCAGACAGAAAACATCTGGGACTCCCTAATGAAGATATATCCGAGGTTCAAGAGCTGAGGCAAGGACTTCAAAACATGATTATGTAATAAGGTTTTACCCCGATCGGACCCCCGCACTTAACAACGGACTACCTCAGACCCAGAATCCATCCTTATGTCGCGTTGCGCCATTTCACGTAGCACGTCAAATCTGTACTGCTGAGCGTGTCAATTAGGTGTCATAGCCACCTCTAAAACACGGCGTACCGTTACAATGAACCAATGACATGATGAGGCCCACAGCTGGCGCGGGTTGTGGCGAGAGAGAGGCGCGTGCACACACTTAGCGGAGTTTGTGTCTATTTACGGGACGAAACGAGCTGACGAGCTAAGAATTGAGCACCCCTACCGACGCCGCTTGGAAATTAATCAACTCAGTCCAAATTCAATAGCAGAGTGGTCGATGATAAGTTTTTGCGTTCAACAAGAAATGGATTAATTTCTTATACAGTGTGTTGTATAGCCCGACAGATTCGCCCAAAACAAAGCAATAGTAGTAACCCCGATGTGAAAAACAGAAGCCAGGGAGTGATACGTCTTGGAACGAAGTGGCGAGGTACAATGTGCGCTTCCTCCCGATTGGGAAGGTTGACTTCTTCATGTGAGCAAGAGGTAGAGCTCGACGGAGACGGTGGCGTTGTATCCCACCGTTCTCCCCGTCGTGGTGGGAGTGGGCAGCCAGCGCGTGCCCAGAAGAAAACCCGGATGGCTTCTTGCCCGGCAGGGGTGGACCACTTTGAGCCTTGCGGAATCATGTGGGCCCCGTCCGAGTTGAGCTCCTCGAGAAGGTCGCTGGCCTTTGCGCGGATGCGAAGGCCAAGATCACAACCGGCGAATCGTACAGCTAAAGTCCACGACAAACTGGCATGCCAGAAGCGGCCGGAAGTTGGCGCCGAGCCAAGTCGAGTTAGAAGAGTAGCACCAGAAAATTCACCGAAAACGACGAGACGGTATCCATCCTGTGGAGTTCATTCTAGTTGGAACATGGTGTATGACATGAAAACCTCTCTACCTGTGGGTCGACCGCAATTCGGTTCTCTTGATATGCTTGAAGGAGGTCCAAGGAAATCGTGAAGACGTTGTCGACACAGAGACACTGCTCAAGTGAAAATACGGGTGGCTGCAAATAATGAGAGGATGCCAGACGCTATGGGTAAAAAAGAAAACTTACCGGAACAGCGTAACAAAGAAGTGGAGGAATAACCCAGCTGACGAAGTCCGAGGGCCGGCCGGTGAAGCAGCACACCCCGCGGTCCCGCTCCCGGGCATTGCTGGCAATATTATCTGGGATGGGATTCTTGTGCGCATGTCAGTAGATTTCGGATTGCAGCGATAACAGCGGTAGACGCACAGCCATGCGGTAGGCAGCACGAAAATCGTCGTGGGGGACATCCCAGGTTCGTTCCGTCTCAGCGAAGGAAGATGCGGGTATGGTTTGGCCAAAGGGGTATGGATATGGCTCATCTTCTACAAAGAGGGCGTAGCATCCGGGGGCAGCGGCTCTGGGGAGTCACAAGGGAAAGCTTCTGCGCCGATGCCTTCGAGATACCGAACAAAGATATCGGCGCCAACAAAGGTGATAGAACGATAAACGGCGGGAGGGCAGATCGGCCTTACGGAAGAAGAGCCACGCGCAAGGAGGAAGAGCCAGCGGGAAATTTTGCGCGCGCTGACTGGATTCACCTCGGAATTCAGCGCTGGAGGGGGTTTTAGGATGGCTTAAGCGAAAGAAAACAAGTACGGACCGCCCACGAGGCTGACAGTTTGAAAGCATGGATCAACACTGCAGATTAGGACATCGGGAACGTGAGGCGGGGACAGTGGCGAAAGGTAAAAACCGAATCGTGACGGGGTAGCCTTGGGTGGTTCCACTAAGTCCATGGTGGTGTGTAAAGGAAAGGTGCGATGAAGTGTCACATCATGACGTAAGTTGGCTGTATCGCTGATCGCTTCTTTATCTTGAAGTCCCACCTCGGAAGATTCTGTCCGTGACCCTCAACGTGAACCTTCATCCCGGTGTAGAATTTCGACTTAATGCTTGGCCTCATGGACGAATGGTTTTTCAAGCAGAAGGAGCCTAACGGGTAGGGGTTCGAACCCGCCCGTCCAACGGGGACGGCCGTCCAAAAGACGGCCGTTTTTTTTGACGGGACGGGTCGACCCGCCCGTCTAAGTCGAACCAGCAGCATCGAAACGGACGGGTCCCGTCCGTCCCGTCCGTAACGGGCGGTTCGACGGGTACCTTGATCAGCAAAATAAGTAGCATTCAAGTAAATAAAGTCGCATCAGGAAAACCGGCCCCTGCTTGACAGTGCTCCATAGCACTTTCATAGTACCATAGTTGCCATAGCTACATCCCCCCTATGCAAGTGCTATGCAAGTGCTATGGAGTACTATGAAATCGGCACGCCATCACTATGATATGCTATGAGAGTGCTATGGAATGCTATGCAGCGAGGCCGGCACGTAGCTGCATTGATTCCCTACTGTACAATTCACCACGTTTCATTCTCGATGGTCAATAACGACGGAAGAATGGACGAAAATATATTTATTAACAATGCAGCTGATACACGAGTTCACTAATACCCGTGCACTCGTCCTGACTCGTCCCCGTGCCCAGTACAATCAAACCATCAACCGAAACCTCCTCGTTCGCCGCGTATGCAGCCCTCGCCACGCAATTGACCACTTTGCCCGGGAATAAAAGTCGCTAGTGAAGAAAGAAAGCCGTCCGTGGTCTGCGAGGACGAAGTTAACAATGTAAATTAGAAATGTGTCGACTTGCACATGCTATGTATTGCGCGCAGCGTTATGGCCTCCGTGGGCACTACAAATTACAATAGAAATCGTTCTGTAATAGACTCGACACTATATAGGTCATGGTCAGACCGGATTTGAACTCGCGACACTGGACGTACCGAGTGCCGATCCAAAATCGGACACTGTCTGTCGAGCCAGCATGCAGGGGCTGCGGAGCGTCCGCTCAGATCGCCGGCGCAATGCAAAAAACCGAGAGGACTATCAGTAGCAAGTACAATTTAACTTGATAGGAAGGGAACATACACTGACAAAGCTAGCTCACACCGTGAATGCGGACAGTTTATGTCCGACGTCATGAACGGGGAACTGAATGGTCGGCATGGCCAGCGTTACCTGGGAAGGGAACAATGAAACGCTCGGGGCCGATGGAAGTAGAAGTGACGAAAGACCCACCTGTGAGCAAACTGTGGCCTCCTCCACCTCATTCCCACTCCAGCTCCTCGTCGGTCGGAGGCAAGGCAGGCCAGTCAGCGTCCTCGTTGGCGGGCTTTTCCGGCCTCGAAAGCGAAGTCCATGGTCAGGCGATGGGTGGCCGACGCGCAAGGGAGGTTGTGGAGTGCTATTAAGCTGAGAGGTGTTTGTTGCGCCATAGAAGCGAGAAGCGACAGAATATAGTCGACGGATGGTGGACGATGATGGTGGCAGGGAAGAACAACCATTGTGGCAGTGACCCACGTGTGTGCGGACTTTAACGGCGATCGAAGCCGAAACCTCTTGCTCTTTCGACAGCGTCGTCGTCTCGCCTTGCAAGCTCTCGCTCCACGACTCTCAGGCACTCCCCCGCCGCCAACGCCGCCAACGCCGCCCTGCAGCCGTAGCCTTAGCCCGCTTCTCTTCATGCAGCGCGCCTACCTTTTCCTCTAGAGCTGTTCGCGACCTTCCATGTGCATTCTCATTTCCTGCTGGCTGCGATAAACACGTTGACCGCAGTGACAGTGGTGGTGCGAGCGCAATACTTCAGTCGGGCCGCCGTGGAGTGAGTGCTGCGACAACTACAGCTACTCATGCACTCGCCCCGCAACCCTGCGCCAGCTCGACGCAGCGTATCTCCTCAAAGAAGGGCAGCTTTGCGCGTGAGCAGGGCCACAGGTATGCTGCCTGTTACCATTTAGTTGCGCTCTGCGCCCACAGGCTTGTTGCATCGTGCAGCGGCTGTGACCAGTAGTCGGGAAGTAGTGCGCAGCACACTCTTGCGGCGGCTTGCAGCATAAATTTAGGCTACAGGCATTTTAGATTTGTTTTATTATTATTGGCTTATGAATATATCCATATCCATTCGCCGCTGTGTTGACAAGAAGTTCAGAATTTTCAAAAAAATCTTGTCATTAGTGTCGCTGCTCGAGCCTGGCATAGTGGCTCATAGTGCTCCATAGTACCTAGTGTCCGATCTCATAGCACTATCCCAGTGCTATCAGATGCTATGACCAACTATGAGTACTATGGATGCTATGGCCGAACTATGGCTCGGCTACGGTTTTCCTGATGACTCGAAGAGAAGCAAATGGAAGGACATTCTAATTAGGCTACTGTACTACTATGAATATGTGTCAAAAGTCATCTCCCATTTCTTTTTTGAGTGCTGCACGCGCCACACGCAATCTGGCCTTCACAAACATCAACGTCTGACTCGTTTCGGCCTTCAGACAAGCTCGGCGAAGGCCGATTGTGTCGCGACCCCCTGAAAAGATCCGTTCAACAGCAACGGCGGACCCTGATACATAATTTAGAACTTCGAAATTTCTGCAGAAATATGGCACACTCGGAATACATAGGACGTTGCGGACCAAGAGGTACAAGTTGGGGAATTGCTTGCGCCGACTATACCACCAGTGAAGGGGGTCAACATTCCAAGACTCTGGAACGGCAGTGAGTCGGAAATAATCCACGAGCTCATTTGTGGTTGCGGCGACAGCGAGTTTGCTGTAGCGGCTCGTGAAATCGATTTTTTTGGGAGACCCAGGGATGGAATCATTAGGGATGGGCTCGTCCACAGTGGTTCTCGAACCATAGACAACATCGAAATGAGTTTGAAGAGCAGCTTTGGCGAGATCTAGATCAATAAGGAGCTCCTGGTCGTCGGCATAGTCAATTTTCAAGCCGTTGTAAGATATTCGCGGGTCTAGCGCTAATAAACCAGACGTCAGATTGGATTGAGGTCAAAAGGAAATCCAAACATGTGGCCCAGGTGTAATATCGTGACTGTTCAAACTTGGCAAAGTAATTACTCAGCTTCAAATGAGCATCGACCAGGCCCTGGCGTAGAACCGGGTCAGCGTCAGCAGGCAGCTTAGAAATCTCGGTCTTCAGATGAGATTGGAGGCTGAGAAAAATTGTGTGCGTAGATGAAAGCATGGGCTATTTTGTCGCAGACATCTGGGTTGTTGCCTCGCGGAAAGCCACAAGCCAGTTAGTGACCAATTTGAGGGCAGTCCAGTCGCGAGTCGAGAGCTCATGTGCGCGAAGTTCCTCGTCCTTCGCGACATAGTTGAAGATAGCTCCACGGAATTGTAATGCCCGTCCTGAAGTAATTGTTATGAAAAGCAAGCGACGGTTGATCGCGAACAGAACTTACGGAGCATTTAGTGAGAGGAGGACCAGCGAGTTTTGACATCGAGAATAAGCATGAGGACCTTCTCATTGTTGGTGTCGAGTTCGCCAAGGGATACCGACGAGGGAGACGTGGCAGCGAGCTCTTTCTGCTCCTTGTGCCAAGCAGAAACTTCCTTCTGCCATGTCTTTCGCCGTTGTGGGCTTGATCTGACATGTCGCGATCCCTAGTGATTCCACGGTGTCCTCCCATGCTGTCCGCCGCCCTTTCACAGAAAAATATAGATAACGGGGCCCAGTACTGGGGACGAGTGTCAGATCCTCAAGATGCTGATAAATTTCATCCATCGACGTCTCCTGCGTGACCACTTGAATTAAATTAGCACAGACTTTGCAACAGAACTGCAGGGATTCATAGTGTTGCCGTGGCTCGGCTAACGTGACAGGCCGGCTCCGACCATGGCTCGACCTCCACCGTGCTCCTATAAAATTTTGGTGAATATCCATGCTGCGAGGCATGTTTACAATAAGGTTAGCCTCATTTATCCTCAGCTAACATATGTTCTATCTATAATTTTTGGTACACTATGAAGGAAAAGAAGCTTACGGCTCAGCGGCTCAAGCCGTCACATGAGCCGTTTTGACTGGTTTTGTATTGGCGACCTAAAAAAACCGACAAAGTATTTTATGTGATATTGAGCATCAGGTATAATGCTTAGGGGTTACTCAATTATCTCCCCATACCGACCTGGGTGGGATAAACTGTTGTTTCCGCGTGGGAGCACAGATGGTGAGTTGTGACAAAGTGTGACGGCTTGAGCCGCGGCAACACTAGCAGGGAACTTACAAACAGGGAGGGAGCGTCGGCATGCCCCGAGAATGAAGATGGTGAAGAGGGATTTCCCGCAAACTCGACTTAGTCGTCGTTTTGACATGAACGAGAAATGAGAACGATGGCGGCGGCGACCCAGAATAAGTGGGACAATCAAATGGTACCGAAAAAAACGAGGGAAAAAAAGCGAAGCTAGAGGGATTGAGAAAGGGATCATCAGCTGAGTCTGGTTTTTGCTCACCGATGCATATTAGCGCAAAGCCAGATCCGATTGAGCAGTAGGCGAAGAAATATGCCAATTCTCGAGGAGATTCATGAAGGCGGAACCGTGCTCGACAGCCCAGAATGAGTGAGAGTCCAAGAAATAGTGGTGTAAGGAATAGCAGGAGATTTGCGAGTGCCCATTGAACCCATTTGGATACCAAAGCATCAGGCCGAGTCGCAAACAGTGTACCGCGAGCTAGTAGGGGCGCCTCAGTCAAGTATAACAAAATTAACGAGAGTCGTAAACCCAACGTACCTGGCAAAAGCTTGCTTCTTGGTGGGTCCTCATACTTGACGAGGTTTTGCGCCATCGTGCAGTAGTGAATTATGAAGATCGGGATGTTGGCCTTATATACTTTCACGGAATCATTTCATGCACGCTGTATGCTTAGGGTGTCTCAAATTTTGTTATGGAGACTGTTAATGTCCGTCTTCCCTGCAGGGACTAGGACATTGCCGTGTGGCGACACAAGATCCCCGTCTGTCCGCCACCCATATATTTCATGCCGAGACCCGTTGAACCCTTCAAACGGGCGGGAACGGGTACCCCGTCAACGGGTCAACCCGTCCCGTACCCGTCCCGTCACAGCGCGAACCTAGGCCCTCGCCGGACGGGTAAAAACCCGTCCGTTCCGTCCGTCAACCCGTCAAAAGGCGGGACGGGTCCGAACCCTACTAACGGGTGGAAAGGCTACCCGGATCCAATCGACCGACGGTGCTATCGGAACAGCAGTGGCCGGGTAGTGCATATCTGGGGCAGCCAGACTCTTGTGGGCGGCGAGGCAATGGTTGTTGCAGGTCGGTGCGATAAGCCGCCATCTCGATTTCCGTTGATCGTTGACATCGACGGGTAGGCTTTTGCAACGTTTGGCAGGTTGAAGGTTTGCGAGATGTTGGAGTTTCTACGGATCCTCTACAAGCATCTGACATGTGGGCGGCGCTGCACTTCTTGCCGATACATGATATACTTATCAATACACGACAGTAGACTGGGTGCTTCTCAAGGCGCGGGGGCGCTTCTTCGAACCGGGTGAGACAGGCGGTCAGCTCCTTGACTTCCTGTCTTCGGTCAGGCTGACGAAGGAGGAAGACATTCGCCTGTCTCCAGACAACTATGATGTCGTGGGTGATGGCCATTATATATGGTTCAAGCAAATCAATGGGAGGCGCCTCAGGGAGGAGACACCGAGTATGAAGATGTGGCCCCTCACATCCCGTATCGTCACTGCGCCGGGCAGCGCAACCGAGAGCGCCAGTGGAACCGCCACGCCGAATCGAGTAAGGATGTTCGCAAAACAATGTCATCGTACCCCCGTGTGCTATCCACTGATGATGATCCAGAGCGAACTAACACGGCGGGAACGACGAACGAGAGACGGTCGCTGTCGCGTGACGGGCAAGCTAGCACTGGATCGCGGGGAGCCACGAGGGCAGGACTGGACGGCACTCCATTGTGCGCATGTGCTTCCTCTGGCGTGGAGTGATCAGTTACACGTCGCAGGCCGCCGACTCAGTGAGTCGGCGGCCTGCGACGTACACCATAGCAACTGAGACTGCTACAGATGGAGAAGATGTTTAGCCAGGAGGCCCTGCAACTTGTGAAGGATCTTTATGAAAGGGACTTGATCGATAACACGATACTCATGGATGTGCGAGCCCATGTCTGGTTCGACGACTACCGGTTCGGTATCTGGCCGGTACGCGAAGATGGGAGGTGGTATGGAAAGATTTTCCGTTTTGAGCATGGTAGTTGTGATGTGGATGAGCAGTGGTTGTTAGCAGCAGCCCGCCCAGCCAAGTTTCCGCTGCCGGCTCACGGGAAGCCGGAGACGAAGTCGCAACGCGAGATGCGTGAGAAGGACAACCAAGAGCGGGCGGAGGACAAGACGAGATGTGATCTGACCAATGAGCCCATCTTGCGTGAATTACTGAAGGTCCACTTCGAGACTTGTCTCCATTGGCATGTCAAAGGTATGGGGTGGAACAAGTAGCGTGGAATTCGAGTTTTGTGTATCCAATTTTGCAGTTTCTATGATCGGAATACTTTGTGATATCCCCCATATTCTTCCATCCACTGACTTCGATTCTGCTGAACGCCGAAAGTATGACCATCTGACTCGAGGTACGTCGAAGTCGTTCATTAATCTTCCAATACTGACCATGCTTGGCCAGACACCATTCAACGCAACATTGTTCAATTCAACTTGAACCAGTCGGTGCATCCATTGATATAGCCCTCACCCACATACCGGCGTTGATTCTATCCAGACATGGCCATTTCGTGTTCGTTTGAAGTGCACCACTGAAGATTACTGACCCAATGTATGTCGAAGTCATTCGTTAATTGATCTTCCCTCACTGACCATCATTTTTGTTGCCAAGCGAAACTTTATTACCCTGAACCTCGACGGCACAACGGGTATCGGTGCCTGTAGTCTGAACTTATCTTGTGCTCATTCGTTTACTGACGTTAGTCACTTTTCAAATAGCAGCAGGCGCTTGCGTGTATTGTCCAGAACCGAGGGTTCTCAACATCTGCCCCTCGCAGTCGGTGCCTTTTCATTTAATTTACTGCTTAAGATCGTTTGTTGCGCAGTCATCGGCTTTCCGAAGGCATCTCGCTAATATTTCAAGACTTAGAGTCTTGGTTTGGGAAATTGCTTGAAAGAGAACAAGAATGTACTCGTTATAGTCTTATGGGCTTCGTACGGCTAGCTACCGGACCTTCTGTATTCAATCCAAGCCCACTCAGAAGCGTTGACCCATTTCAGGTCTGACGTAGACCCAAGTATTTGTATCTCTACTTATTCTATTGTTTCATTTCAATTAAATGGCTTACTGTGCAGTGTGCACAGACACCTCGTTCTTAAACCCAGATGTCGAATCGTTGCACTTTGATTCTTGATCCAGGTAAGTCTCACCTCTGTATCTCGCTCCATTGCCTCAACTAACGTCTTGTTTAGATTAAACCTCCTCGTTTTCACCCTCCACCACGCTATTTCGCTAACTTCTCGTTTACACCTTCGATTCACTGACAATTTGGCTTCCAACGCTTTGACTTCATCCCACGTACAATGCGCCGAGAATCTTCATCTGACCTTCGTTAGTACATGAGGCACATGAGCCTCGCTTTTCAATCTTCATCTAAGTACCTGTTCTGGTTCCAAGGCTTTTAGCTACATCTGCACTAGTTCAGCGCCGACTTGATTTCGGTAAGTCCCTGTTCTTTTTCTTGTCTAATTTGGACGATTTCAACTTATCGTTCCGGTCGTTCTCTGGGCTCCTCCGTTCCATATTTTCTCCATTCTGAAGTTTTGGCTTGGTTGACAGTGCTAGTCCCGACATTTTCGCTCCAGTACCTGTCGAAGCCGGGGGAGAACCTCATGCAGCATTCATACTAACTGTATAGAAGTATGTGTAGCGTTCTTGACTCGCGCGCTCGCTCTGACTGATTTATTGCCATTGTTTTTAGAGTCGCACCTGTACAAACAACGGGATGACCTGGGCGCGCAGCCTGACTGGAGATACGTGGAACGTGCGAGTCTCTTTGTTTTGACTGAGCCTAACCGAGAGCCACGCCAAGGGAAGGGGGGTGGAGCAATGTATTTTTTTAAAATCCTGTATGGCCTTTTTGATTCTGGAACAACGCTGTCCCGTCGGTTTTTTTAAAATCTGAGTACACGATTTTTGTACCACTCCAAGAGACCTCCTTTCAAATTATAGACCATTATTGAACGATTTCTCGCGGTAGGACCACTCATCTGTCTGGAATTGAAAAATTGCCATGTTTTCGTGCCCCATTACATGAGGAAGTGGTTGCAAAAGAAAACCTACCGAGTTTTTGCCTGGAGTCTGTGGGACAGGCCCCAAATCAAACGGCACTGGATGAATCTTGGTCAGAACGGGTTCCTGTATAGAGGGTGGGTTTGGGGGGTTGATATCACCCTGCTTGCCCAGGATTGGGGCGGTGCCAGCCGGAGTTCCTGCAGCACAGCCATGGGATTCAGAGCTCTGAATCCAGCCATAGATATATAGGAATGGACAAAGCAATATCATTTGCAGGGGGCAAATCCAGTTCCTCGGTCGACCGATGTTCAACTTCTGCGCGTAAACAGGCGAGTTTCTCTGACATTCCTACACCCCAACCGAGGCATTCAAATGGACCGTTGTGTACGGAACATGTGCTGCCAGTGAACCATTACGGTGCGGTGAATGGGTTACTGGACTTTTCCATTCAATTTGACAGTCACGTGTCACGCACCCCCCTGTCGATGTCGAATAATGGTTGAGGTCACGCATCACGCAGACCTTTGTCGAGGCCCAAAACTGTCACAAAGTGACCCCCCCAGTGACAAAAAATGCGAAATTTTCCATGACACTGTCGAAATTTTGGAAGGTGTCACGTGAAAATTTGACAGCTGTTGAAATGTCGAATAGGTATTTTCAAGTCACGCATCACTCCCCCTGTCGATTTGAACGGAAAAGTCCAGTATTTCAGCCAACCGGGGTTCGACTCCCGCGGTGCACTGGGCTGTTAAATCATTTTTCCTTTAGCCTTGACCCACGCGCCGACTGGAGATTTTCACAAGTCAATCAAACCCGATGCCCTTCAATCGACCGATTTTTATAAATTCGTGGTCCAAGTTCCTGGGGTTACCCGGGACAGGTGACCGTGTGAATGAACCATCATACACGCCCGCGGGACCGTGACACATCCTGCTCCCAACACTCACCCTCATCGATGCCGCGCTCCCTGTTCAATATTCAGGAGTTGGTGGACCACTGCATCAGTTTTATATCGGATTCGGCGTCGGATCTCCTTTCCTGCTCTCTGGTTGCCCGCTCTTGGGTACATACAGCCCAATCTCACCTGTTTCGCAATATCCCCTCTGACCGACACCTTGTTGCTGGCAGAAAGGTCGCCCTTTTGCAGTGGATGCAAGTCCATGACATACTTCGCACCTCCCCACATCTCCTGTGTTACGTCCGTGGGCTTACTCTTGAACCGAGTGAGAAGGATGTCTTCACCGATATCTGTCTTTTATCATTTACGCATCTTGATGACGTATCCATTTCCGTCCTGCAGCCGGATCTGGTAGCCCTCCAGATGCTTGTCTCCAGATGAACTCTCCGCCGCCTGAAACTAAACATGCTTGTTAATGACTGGTCCATGTTCGGAGCAATTTGGGAGTCCTGCTCTCCCTCGCTTCGACACATCGATCTTAGCTGCTGTCTATTTCTATTGTATCAGCCGGCACATTTTATTTCTCGCCGCGCTGGACCTGTCCAGCTTCAGTCCCTGCGGCTCTGGTTCTGGGGAATCTTCGTTCACCCAGAGGATGTGTATCCCTGGGCACTATACCCCTTTGATCTCTCCCATCTCACAGCGCTCTCGATTCGAAATGATTTGGGATATCCTTGGGACAATGTTTCTCTTGAAACTATCCAGTTTCTCGACCTTGATTTCAAGGTGTGGACCTCTCAGCTCGCCATGAACACGTGCTGATAATTGTGATAAGGCGGACAGACCAGGAATCGAAATCTCATCGTTTCCCAATCTCTCCATATTCCGCGTAACTATCGACGCATCAACGCTGCCGATCGTGTTGGAAACACTGTCTGCAATTCCAACCTCACGCCACATCCGCATGATCGGAATCTCCATTAGCAGCCGACTACGACCCTCACGAAGTGGATTGCGTGCAGCTGGATTCTACGTTGGCCAATCTGTCCTTACTTCATCCTATCACTGTGGAGGTTGAAGTGAACTCTGGCTCGAATTGTCAGAGCGAATTCTTCCCTGAGTTGAATTTACGGAACATGGTAGGTCTGCTTGCTGTGGGTCCGTGCACGTGTTGTTTATCTGGACTCTCTTTGCATAGCTTCGCTTCGTTGAGCGTTCCAATTCTGACACTACGGCCGAAGGGTGGTGGAGGGTATGTGTGGAAAAGCAATTGATTCTATCTGAATCTGATGAATACATGTGCAGAACTTGATTGACACTTTGTGATATATTCTATTATGGGTGTATATTCTCCGTGTCTTTGGGGTTTCCAACCTATAGGTTTCTGAACCGATTCCTGTTTTCCTAATTGTTAGTTTCATGCCATCAAGTCAGCGTTTACCAGACGATTTGAATCGATTGGGTTGATGCTTCAAAATTGGAATATGAGCCTCATCGATTCCGTTTTTCACAATTGTCTTCCCACTCTCCACTTCCTCAGATTCCAGGCCGCCATCTATGATCTACTACCGACAGTAGAGAGGCTGCTTTCCCTCCATCTGACCACCCCCCATCCGGTTCATGGCCGGCCCTCTCCCGAGGCGGTCTAATTATCCAGCTCGTAAGTTCTCACTGCCGGCGATATTCCCTCATCCTCATGTAGGCACGAACCGTCGCGATGACATATATATGACAACTCCAACTCATGCCCATCTCGAGGGACGGCGCCAAGCAAAAGTTCACGCCCTTTGAACTCGAATTCTCAATCCACCTACCCAGATCGTCAAAGAGACTCGAGAGTGGGAAGCGATCCATGTAGCGAGCATCAGACGCGGTTCTGGCATTTTCCGGAATTTGATGCGCTAGGGCACGATGAACATTCATGCTTCAATCGTGATCAAAACTTCCATTCTCGATCCCACCGCTCGATTTTGCCAATGCAGCGGAGAAAGTATGGAAGGCTATCGAAATTTGGTGGAAAGAAATGCAGAGGAATGGCAACAGCAGGAAGTCGACAAGTCAGACAAGCTCTACATGTTGTACAGACGACGCGAACCCCAGAAGGACTTTGCCGTGCAAAAACCCCTTTACACGACTCGCATTATCTCTCTATGGTCACAACAGCAAGTCATCATGGCTTCGACTTCGATCATGCTGTCGACCCATTTACTTGCCCTTGACAGGTTACGGTACGTTGATCATGCACACCAACCGGTTCTCCGCCACGAGCGCTTCTGTCGGTTTTGTACAACAAAGGAAAGTCCCCGAACACCCTTCATTTATGATAGCGTGGCTAAAAGGAATACAGGGAAGTGAACTATATATAGTGGGAGTAAGACAAGAAAACGTAGCAACATGGGTGAGTTTCCAGAGACCTTGGCCATGTTTACAACACTCTTTCTTCTTCCTTTATGATGCTTTGGGATTCTTTTACCCAAAAGCCGTTCTTCATATGATTCATTCAACGCTCCTTCAACATATTGACGCCGTGAATCGACAACTTCGACGACAACGACTTCTTCACTCCACTCATCTCAACCACTCCGGGAACGGCACTCAACAGAATCATCACACTCACAGCCTATCAACGGCTCTTCCTTCAACTACAACTTGCAGTCCACCAACATCCCTGGAAACTCCTTCAACGTTACCTTCGTCCCAAAACTCTTTTCTTTTGTCACTGAAACGCTCGGGGAGTACAATATCGAGGAGATCGCCGACTATCCTGCGAGCGCGACGGTCTTCACAGACATTAACTTTGAGCTTGTGGGCGGGGAGATTCCGAGTCTGAAGTGGGAAAAGATGATTATTGAAGGGATGTGTGAGGGGGAAATTCAAATCTAAACATTTGGCCGCGTTCAAGGCACTCGCATCGAACTAAGTAGGAAAATGTGGCACAATCACATTGTGGATCCTAAGCAACAGACATTCGCGGAACTGAGCTAATACCTGGGTTTCTCAGCTGTGAATTCCGTGTAAACACCACATTTCTATCCCTGCCGCGCAAGTTCACTTCATCTAACGGTAAAGCCGCACGATATGATGCCAGTGCATCACCAATCGTTCTTCTTGCACCCATATCGTCGAAGGGCTCGCATGATGTTGAGTTGTACAACCAATCAATAACGGTCCGAATCATATCATTGTCGGAGTATAGGGAAGTATCGTCGAGGATGTTGCGGAAGCAGGCAGCAAATCTGAGTTGGAGTAAGGAAGGACACGGGTACACCCGCGGGCGTGGGCGGGTACGGGTACGGGTCGCAATTTCAGACCCGTGCTCAACCCGCGTACCCGACCCGTGTACCCGCGGGTTTTGGAGCTCGCAGAGTATCTGCTTACCCTGCACATAACTTTACCAGCTTTTGCTGGACTATCACCCGCGACCGCCGCCGCCTCCTTCCGCCGCCTGCATCGTTTAAGATTTTGGGGATGCCGCGACTTCCTTCAAATAAATGACTTGATAACAGCATGCATCCCCAAGAAGTGCAAGCACGTTCGGGCCCAGGACAACGCAGATAGCTCGGGAAATGAGATTTTCGGGAAGTCTACATTTCACTGCGATGTATTTGTCAATAAAATATTGCTTATTGTTGGGATATGAGCACTCGGGCACATCACCGAGGCTCAGAGATGACTCGGAAAGGAACCGACTCATCATGAATCATAAGGGAGTCAGTAGGAATATTGGAGAACCCACAGGAATATCATGGAACACTCACGAATATTATGGAACATTTACTTATGACTCAGATTGACTCACAGAATTAGTATATATTCAGTAGTTACAGTGAGGGTTTCCTCACGAGCTTGTACCACCCCGGCTTCACTGCCATCGTGTAAATCTTACTTTTATTGAACTGAATAATCGTGTGAACTTGAGGATCGAACTCCTTAAAGCAGAAACTCCAACACTTACTTGGGGGGTGTGGCCATTGCGGGGCCACTTTTGACGTAGAAACTCTCGACGCTGTCTCTGTCGCCCCTCTATTTCCAATTTCCCCATGTGCCATCGCGATGTTGAAATCGCAAATTGTAACGGACGCTGCTGAGCTGCCCCCAGACGAGCTGGGTAGTTTAATGAACAGGTTGCAGATCCTTGATTCCGCATTTGACCACGAGGAACGGCGGAGGCAGGCCCACCTGACCATCTTGATTGGATTTCTAGGACATATTGTAACCATGACTATGCAGGAGCCAACGGCGAAGAATCGCGTAACAGCAACCGAGACCTTCCAATTTCTTGCGAGGCGGTGCACGCAGAAAAGTGCCCCCCAATCACTCCAACTTAAGGATGGACACGGGTACACCTGCGGGTACCTTCAGGCCTACCCGTACCCGGACCCGCAAAAACCGTACCCGTGTACGGGTCGGGTCTAAAACCCGTACGGGTTACCCGCGGGTCCTCGACGCACCCGTGGGTCTGCAAAACCCGTCGGATATACCTGCAGAATTCCCAGCATTACAAGTAATTATGTTTACATAATTCTCGTTCTTAATCAATTGAAGGGCAGAAAAAAGTGCTCAGTTTTTACTTGTCTCTGCTCATTCGTGTAATGGTTTTATTCCGTAATTTCATTAGAAAACTTATGAACCATTAGCTTTTTTTGTAATACCCTTCGGTTATTGAAGTAGCCGGTCTCGATTGGAAAAGCAATGAAATTCAGTTGTTAGAGCAACCATACTGCGTTGAATTAATCAGTCCAATGTGACTGACAGGGACTGGCCAATTATGAAATAAACACAACTCAGGCATTTAACTCTGGGTGCCAAAATCCCATGGCTTTCAAAAGTAAATCTATGGGTCAGTACAAATTTCGATTAAATGACAGGTCACTCAACTGAAGGGTTGGCTTGGCTCATAAGCATCGCTGCTACTCTACAGGAGCCAATTGCGGCTAAACGGCATTCTTCACATGATGGATTGAGGGATTGGTCAATTTCGATCGAAGATCAATCACACAAAAATCAATGGCATCAAATTGAGTTTCATGCATAGCATCTAACATTTCTTCTATCTCCCTTCATTTTCTCCAGCAGAATTTTCAAAGAGACCTTTGGACCTTGAGTCACCCCACAAACGTTTTGAATGGTTGGTTCTGTCCTGGAACTCACTGGTACATTGGTATATATACTTCATTTGCGATCTTTGTTTCATAAGTTGACAGATGCCCCCCCTGGCAACACATTCATCTGTTGCTTATGTCAGATGCTATGCAACTGCATAGGGCTGCCGCCCGTGACCGTGCCTATGGTTTGATGGCACTCATTTTGTCAGCCATTTTTGCCACAGGATGACAGGACGGCTACAGCACGGCTTCCCACCCCGATGGCCTGTTAAAACATGCAGATCCCGATATTCAGTTTCCAAGTCGGTGATTGTGCCTGATGCACCATCCAAATAAAGCAACTTCATTCAATGCCTTGCGGTTGTTGGTATGACGGGATATGTTATATTCAGAGCATTTCAAGCCCATAGAATCCAAATCCCTTTTAAAAACCGTGTGGTTACAAATGCAGATCCCAATATTCAGTTTCCAAAGCGGTGACTGTGCCTGATGCACCATCCAAATAAAGCAACTTCATTTGATGCCTTGCGGTTGTTGGTATTATCAGATATGTTGTATTCAGAGCATTTCGAGCCCATAGAATCCAAATCCCTTTTAAAAACCATGTGGTCACAAACGCAGATCCCAATATTCAGTTTCCAAAGGGGTCACTGTGCCTGATGCATCATCCAAACATCCAAATAAAGCAACTTCATTCGATGCCTTGCGGTTGTTAGTATGACCGGATATGCTGTATTCAGAGCATTTCAAGCCCATAGAATCCAAATCCCTTTTAAAAACTGCATGGTTACAAATGCAGATCCCGATATTCAGTTTCCAAAGGGGTCACTGTGCCTGATGCATCATCCAAACATCCAAATAAAGCAACTTCATTCAATGCTTTGCGGTTGTTGGTATTATCAGATATGTTGTATTCAGAGCATTCCGAGCCCATAGAATTCAAATCCCTTTTAAAAACCGTGTGGTTACAAATGCAGATCCCAATATTCAGTTTCCAAAGCGGTGACTGTGCCTGATGCACCATCCAAATAAAGCAACTTCATTCAATGCCTTGCGGCTGTTGGTATGACCGGATATGCTGTATTTAGAGCATTCTGAGTGCATAGAGTCCAAATCCCTTTTAAAAACTGTGTGGTTACAAATGCAGATCCCAATATTCAGTTTCCAAAGCGGTCACTGTGCCTGATGCACCATCCAAATAAAGCAACTTCATTCAATGCCTTGTGGTTGTTGGTATGACCGGATATGCTGTATTCAGAGCGTTCCAAGTGCATAGAATCCAAATCCCTTTTAAAAACCGTGTGGTTACAAATGCAGATCCCGATATTCAGTTTCCAAAGGGGTCACTGTGCCTGATGCATCATCCAAACATCCAAATAAAGCAACTTCATTCAATGCTTTGCGGTTGGTGGTATTATCAGATATGTTGTATTCAGAGCATTCCAAGCCCATAGAATTCAAATCCCTTTTAAAAACCATGTGGTTACAAATGCAGATCCTGATATTCAGTTTCCAAAGGGGTCACTGTGCCTGATGCACCATCCAAATAAAGTAACTTCATTCAATGCTTTGCGGTTGTTGGTATTATCAGATATGTTGTATTCAGAGCATTCCGAGCCCATAGAATCCAAATCCCTTTTAAAAACTGTGTGGTTACAAATGCAGATCCCGATATTCAGTTTCCAAGTTGGTCACTGTGCCTGGATGCACCTTCCAGATAAAGTAACTTCATTTGATGCCTTGTGGACTTTATCAGATTGCATCATATCCCAAGTTAAATCACAGGCATTGGGGTATATAATTAATTGGATTCGAAAGGAAGAGAAATTCAGTACAATTACATACATAATTACGAGTATCTGCCATGCCCCACAATGGCCACACCCCCCAAGTAAGTGTTGGAGTTTCTGCTTTAAGGAGTTCGATCCTCAAGTTCACACGATTATTCAGTTCAATAAAAGTAAGATTTACACGATGGCAGTGAAGCCGGGGGTGGTACAAGCTCGTGAGGAAACCCTCACTGTAACTACTGAATATATACTAATTCTGTGAGTCAATCTGAGTCATAAGTAAATGTTCCATAATATTCGTGAGTGTTCCATGATATTCCTGTGGGTTCTCCAATATTCCTACTGACTCCCTTATGATTCATGATGAGTCGGTTCCTTTCCGAGTCATCTCTGAGCCTCGGTGATGTGCCCGGAGTGCTCATATCCCAACAATAAGCAATATTTTATTGACAAATACATCGCAGTGAAATGTAGACTTCCCGAAAATCTCATTTCCCGAGCTATCTGCGTTGTCCTGGGCCCGAACGTGCTTGCACTTCTTGGGGATGCATGCTGTTATCAAGTCATTTATTTGAAGGAAGTCGCGGCATCCCCAAAATCTTAAACGATGCAGGCGGCGGAAGGAGGCGGCGGCGGTCGCGGGTGATAGTCCAGCAAAAGCTGGTAAAGTTATGTGCAGGGTAAGCAGATACTCTGCGAGCTCCAAAACCCGCGGGTACACGGGTCGGGGTACGCGGGTTGAGCACGGGTCTGAAATTGCGACCCGTACCCGTACCCGCCCACGCCCGCGGGTGTACCCGTGTCCTTCCTTACTCCAACTCAGATTTGCTGCCTGCTTCCGCAACATCCTCGACGATACTTCCCTATACTCCGACAATGATATGATTCGGACCGTTATTGATTGGTTGTACAACTCAACATCATGCGAGCCCTTCGACGATATGGGTGCAAGAAGAACGATTGGTGATGCACTGGCATCATATCGTGCGGCTTTACCGTTAGATGAAGTGAACTTGCGCGGCAGGGATAGAAATGTGGTGTTTACACGGAATTCACAGCTGAGAAACCCAGGTATTAGCTCAGTTCCGCGAATGTCTGTTGCTTAGGATCCACAATGTGATTGTGCCACATTTTCCTACTTAGTTCGATGCGAGTGCCTTGAACGCGGCCAAATGTTTAGATTTGAATTTCCCCCTCACACATCCCTTCAATAATCATCTTTTCCCACTTCAGACTCGGAATCTCCCCGCCCACAAGCTCAAAGTTAATGTCTGTGAAGACCGTCGCGCTCTGCAGGATAGTCGGCGATCTCCTCGATATTGTACTCCCGAGCGTTTCAGTGACAAAAGAAAAGAGTTTTGGGACGAAGGTAACGTTGAAGGAGTTTCCAGGGATGTTGGTGGACTGCAAGTTGTAGTTGAAGGAAGAGCCGTTGATAGGCTGTGAGTGTGATGATTCTGTTGAGTGCCGTTCCCGGAGTGGTTGAGATGAGTGGAGTGAAGAAGTCGTTGTCGTCGAAGTTGTCGATTCACGGCGTCAATATGTTGAAGGAGCGTTGAATGAATCATATGAAGAACGGCTTTTGGGTAAAAGAATCCCAAAGCATCATAAAGGAAGAAGAAAGAGTGTTGTAAACATGGCCAAGGTCTCTGGAAACTCACCCATGTTGCTACGTTTTCTTGTCTTACTCCCACTATATATAGTTCACTTCCCTGTATTCCTTTTAGCCACGCTATCATAAATGAAGGGTGTTCGGGGACTTTCCTTTGTTGTACAAAACCGACAGAAGCGCTCGTGGCGGAGAACCGGTTGGTGTGCATGATCAACGTACCGTAACCTGTCAAGGGCAAGTAAATGGGTCGACAGCATGATCGAAGTCGAGCTTCGCGATGACTTGCTGTTGTGACCATAGAGAGATAATGCGAGTCGTGTAAAGGGGTTTTTGCACGGCAAAGTCCTTCTGGGGTTCGCGTCGTCTGTACAACATGTAGAGCTTGTCTGACTTGTCGACTTCCTGCTGTTGCCATTCCTCTGCATTTCTTTCCACCAAATTTCGATAGCCTTCCATACTTTCTCCGCTGCATTGGCAAAATCGAGCGGTGGGATCGAGAATGGAAGTTTTGATCACGATTGAAGCATGAATGTTCATCGTGCCCTAGCGCATCAAATTCCGGAAAATGCCAGAACCGCGTCTGATGCTCGCTACATGGATCGCTTCCCACTCTCGAGTCTCTTTGACGATCTGGGTAGGTGGATTGAGAATTCGAGTTCAAAGGGCGTGAACTTTTGCTTGGCGCCGTCCCTCGAGATGGGCATGAGTTGGAGTTGTCATATATATGTCATCGCGACGGTTCGTGCCTACATAAGGATGGAGGAATATCACCGGCAGTGAGAACTTACGAGCTGGATAATGACACCGCCTCGAGAGGGGGCCGGCGATGAACCAGATGGGGGTGGTCAGATGGAGGGAAAGCAGCCTCTCTACTGTCGGTAGTAGTTCATAGATGGCGACCAGGAATCTGAGGAAGTGGAGAGTGGGAAGACAATTGTGAAAAACGGAATCGATGAGGCTCATATTCCAATTTTGAAGCATCAACCCAATCGATTCAAATCGTCTGGTAAACGCTGACTTGATGGCATGAAACTAACAATTAGGAAAACAGGAATCGGTTCAGAAACCTATAGGTTGGAAACCCCAAAGACACGGAGAATATACACCCATAATAGAATATATCACAAAGTGTCAATCAAGTTCTGCACATGTATTCATCAGATTCAGATAGAATCAATTGCTTTTCCACACATACCCTCCACCACCCTTCGGCCGTAGTGTCAGAATTGGAACGCTCAACGAAGCGAAGCTATGCAAAGAGAGTCCAGATAAACAACACGTGCACGGACCCACAGCAAGCAGACCTACCATGTTCCGTAAATTCAACTCAGGGAAGAATTCGCTCTGACAATTCGAGCCAGAGTTCACTTCAACCTCCACAGTGATAGGATGAAGTAAGGACAGATTGGCCAACGTAGAATCCAGCTGCACGCAATCCACTTCGTGAGGGTCGTAGTCGCTGCTAATGGAGATTCCGATCATGCGGATGTGGCGTGAGGTTGGAATTGCAGACAGTGTTTCCAACACGATCGGCAGCGTTGATGCGTCGATAGTTACGCGGAATATGGAGAGATTGGGAAACGATGAGATTTCGATTCCTGGTCTGTCCGCCTTATCACAATTATCAGCACGTGTTCATGGCGAGCTGAGAGGTCCACACCTTGAAATCAAGGTCGAGAAACTGGATAGTTTCAAGAGAAACATTGTCCCAAGGATATCCCAAATCATTTCGAATCGAGAGCGCTGTGAGATGGGAGAGATCAAAGGGGTATAGTGCCCAGGGATACACATCCTCTGGGTGAACGAAGATTCCCCAGAACCAGAGCCGCAGGGACTGAAGCTGGACAGGTCCAGCGCGGCGAGAAATAAAATGTGCCGGCTGATACAATAGAAATAGACAGCAGCTAAGATCGATGTGTCGAAGCGAGGGAGAGCAGGACTCCCAAATTGCTCCGAACATGGACCAGTCATTAACAAGCATGTTTAGTTTCAGGCGGCGGAGAGTTCATCTGGAGACAAGCATCTGGAGGGCTACCAGATCCGGCTGCAGGACGGAAATGGATACGTCATCAAGATGCGTAAATGATAAAAGACAGATATCGGTGAAGACATCCTTCTCACTCGGTTCAAGAGTAAGCCCACGGACGTAACACAGGAGATGTGGGGAGGTGCGAAGTATGTCATGGACTTGCATCCACTGCAAAAGGGCGACCTTTCTGCCAGCAACAAGGTGTCGGTCAGAGGGGATATTGCGAAACAGGTGAGATTGGGCTGTATGTACCCAAGAGCGGGCAACCAGAGAGCAGGAAAGGAGATCCGACGCCGAATCCGATATAAAACTGATGCAGTGGTCCACCAACTCCTGAATATTGAACAGGGAGCGCGGCATCGATGAGGGTGAGTGTTGGGAGCAGGATGTGTCACGGTCCCGCGGGCGTGTATGATGGTTCATTCACACGGTCACCTGTCCCGGGTAACCCCGCGGAACTTGGACCACGAATTTATAAAAATCGGTCGATTGAAGGGCATCGGGTTTGATTGACTTGTGAAAATCTCCAGTCGGCGCGTGGGTCAAGGCTAAAGGAAAAATGATTTAACAGCCCAGTGCACCGCGGAGTCGAACCCCGGTTGGCTGAAATACTGGACTTTTCCGTTCAAATCGACAGGGGGTGTGACGCGTGACCGAAAATACCTATTCGACATTTCGACAGCTGTCAAATTTTCGCGTGACACCTTCCAAAATTTCGACAGTGTCATGGAAAATTTCGCATTTTTCGTCACTGGGGGGCTTCGTGACAGTTTTGGGCCTCGACAAAGGTCTGCGTGATGCGTGACCTCAACCATTGTTCGACATCGACAGGGGGGTGCGTGACACGTGACTGTCGAATTGAATGGAAAAGTCCAGTAACCCATTCACCGCACCGTAATGGTTCACTGGCAGCACATGTTCCGTACACAACGGTCCATTTGAATGCCTCGGTTGGGGTGTAGGAATGTCAGAGAAACTCGCCTGTTTACGCGCAGAAGTTGAACATCGGTCGACCGAGGAACTGGATTTGCCCCCTGCAAATGATATTGCTTTGTCCATTCCTATATATCTATGGCTGGATTCAGAGCTCTGAATCCCATGGCTGTGCTGCAGGAACTCCGGTCGGCACCGCCCCAATCCTGGGCAAGCAGGGTGATATCAACCCCCCCAAACCCACCCTCTATACAGGAACCCGTTCTGACCAAGATTCATTCAGTGCCGTTTGATTTGGGGCCTGTCCCACAGACTCCAGGCAAAAACTCGGTAGGCATGAAATGAATCCATGTTTTACTTCAAATTTAATATCCATCTTTGAGATAATCTAGAGGTGTGTCCTGTATGGCCAATACAATGTATGATTATTTGTATGTTGTAGGATTTCTGGCCACCGTGACAACTTGCTCCATGGATCTGATTCGGCTGTCGGCATCTGGAAATGATACGAGATATCCAGAGACGTTGGTGAGAATCTTCGAATCACGACTCCACCGTGCTGAAACAAGGCTGTATACAGCCGCTGGCTTGCCGTGCGGCGTGTTTGTTTTTGCGCAGTGATAAAAGCAATCTTACGACCGAGAATGCTGCCAATGTAGCTATCTCCGCCCGGTATCCTCGCTGCTGCGTGCCCAGAGGACATTGGTCAGCCTGAACACCGCTTCTGCAATCATTCCATGTCCTGTGCGCTACTCCTCGCGCCGCTGATGTCGCCGACCCATCCCCACAGACTCGTATCGAAGGCGATCCAGATGTGCGCCTGAAGGGTACAAATCGGGGTATGCAATCGATCATTTCCTGGACCGCGTTCTGTGTGCTCCTTCTCCCGCTACTCATGATGTCGCCGTCCAGTCAGAATGCTGACGGCGGGAGAGGGCACATCCACAGCACAGTGTAATGATAAAATGCTATTTCGGTTGTCCAGTCGCCATTTTTGGTTGGGGAGTAGCCATTGGCCGCTGTCCACAATTTATCAAGAACATCAATGACCAGTTCTCTGCGTGGTACTTCACGCACGCCGATGATGTCGCCATCCTGGTCTCACAGATTCATATCGAAGGCAGTCCAGATGCGCAACCGAAGGTGACAAATCGGCGTATGCGATTGATCATTCCTTGAACCGCGTTCTATGTGCTCCTTCTCCCGCTACTTATGATGTCGCCGTCCAATCAGAACGCTAACGGCGGGAGAGGGGACATGTACAGCACAGTGGAATGATGGAATGCTATTCCGGTCGTCCAGTCGCCATTCTTGGTTGTCTAGCAGCCATTGGCGACTGGCCATAATTTATCAAGAACATCGGGATCCGATTATGAAGATCAGTTGTATGTCGCTGCATATTTGTTTCTCCAGTTCTGGGGGCAGAATGGTGGCTGTGGCATGAAACAATAACAGTAGCATTCTGGGATTCTCCCGGTCTAAGAGAATTTCTGGAACCGGCATTCTTTATTCAGACTGGTGGTATAACGATCACCTTAGTATGGGGGAGCGATATATCACCTCCCTCTGATCTTCGGAGAGCCGTGATATATCGAAACCGCTAACTCAGAGACGGTTTTGATATATCATGGCAGGGTCTTTTCGGATTTTCTTTGGGAGCCATCAAGCCATTGCGTTCGGCCTCCCTCGCCGTGCTGCACGACGAGCACGAACATCCGCATTGGGCACACCGCGATCAAAATTTGATTAACAGCGATCAAATGTCCTCGGCGTCGTTGACGACGACGACAGCAAATTTTCCTTCAAAAATCACTAAAAAATTACAGAATATGGATGGCTACATATGGCACATAATGTAAAGGAACAACTGCAAACAGAGTACTTTAAAGGCGTAAAAACATGTTTTAATGCAAATCGTGCTTGTCATATTTCTTCGGTATTTCGATCCCATGGCCCTCGCCGGCGGAGGAATGGGCTCCCAGAAGGCGTGCACTGAGCCCGAATACTGAACCGAGCGCTCTCCGGCGTGCCACGGAGACGTGCGCATTTGCGTATGCAGCGCACACCCGGCTCCACCGATGGCGATCCGCCACGATCGCGGCGCATCCGCAGCAGGGAAGCACGCCTCGATGTCTCTCTGTACATGCGCGGCCGTACGGAGATCAGCGCGCCAGCGGGCAGGCGCTGCGCGAGCGCAGCAGCTCAGTGGGGACGGTGCGAAAACGGGCGGACCCTGCAGCAACGCACAGCGCACCCACAAGGGAGGAAGAGAATTGGGGAACGGGGAGCGGGTGCAAGGGCAGATATGCGCGACCTCACGTAGACGCGGCAGCAACGTGCGCGGGCCACGGCGCTTTAGTGGATCGTGCCGTGAGATGCAATATGCATTATGCACACGGCGGTTCTTGGCGAAGAGGTGCATGCACTACCTGGCTGCGCAGCTGGCAACGGGGTGATGTAACGAGGAGCACGCGCTGCTGCGACTCGCGTGACAGACGGACCACAGAAGTGTCCCCCCAGTGGAAATCTCCTCCGAAACCGCCGGGACGGTGCAGAGTTTGAGGAGCAGGATATACGGCACGGCGTAGCCCGATCGGCGGGCCAGGGGATGCGCCCGAAAGGGATGGGCGGGAGTAGTGGTGGAGAGGAAAAACCAGGGGCAACAGCACCCACGCCTGGCCCTGGCTGTGCCGAGAAGCGCTGTGGAAGCGCTGCTGCGATCGCGCCGATCCCAGCTCATAGGCGGGACGTGCGGCCCTATTGAGACGTTGTACGATGATGCTAAAGGTGCGGTAAGACGCGAGGACAGCGCATAGCGTGCCAGAGGTCGTTGTCGAGGCTTCATTGACAAGCAATACGCGATGGCTGCATTCTTGCCAAAAATTCCACGCGGTGGGTCAGCACCAGCAGCTGAAAACATATGAGTATGTGGTATCATGAGATTGTTTAGAATACGCACCAATTGAAAGGGCGATTTCCACCTCTGAGTAGTGATCTGCTTGGTTTGGTTTGGTTTCAGCTGGTTTTGGTTCCAAAATCGTCAAACCAAAACCAAAACCATGGAAGCGGGTTTGCTTTGGTTTGGTTTTGGGTTTCGCACGCACCATTCATGACCGTTTGTTCACAACATCATATTACAAATATTATAATGCTGGTGCATGTAAGGGACATCCACCCAAGAAATCTGCTACACCGAATGAAAAAAGTGACTTCAGGCTTGCCAGACCCTCCCTATCCTATCAGCCGAGTACGGCACCCAAATGCGGTAATTTTCCCAGGGAAACTACAGAAAGATTCTTTTTGGCTCAATTCCACCTCGATCTGGGGTATATCAGGGCTTGATTTACACCATTCTGGCGAGATTGTTGTTGACCCATGTCTCGGCATTCTCCGGCGAGTATCTTTGAGTGTTTATTTCAAAACCATGGTTGCAAACCATGGTTTTGGTTTCACCTGCTTCAAACCAAAGCCAAAACCAGCCCAAAACCAAGAACATGGTTTGGTTTGGTTTCAACAAACCATGGTTTTGGTTTGCTGGTTGCTTGGTTTGAAACCAAACCAAGCAGATCACTACCTCTGAGGCTTCCGGCCTTGCTTAGATCCCGGGCACTTTACCCGCCCAATTCCGTGGCATGCCCGACAGGACACGATCGAAACAGTATGCTAAAATATCCTCCAGATAATCCACGAGGTGCGCCTGGGACCAGACCGGCGACGGTTTTGCAAAGGAGGCTCCAAGTGGCCAATAACGTGGCGGTTAAGATATGGCGATATCACGACATCCGGCGGGTGAGATGAATTGGCGAGCCAGAGGCAAGACCACAAGATAGCCAGGAATGGGTTAGTGGGCTCGGATTGTGCGGAGACGGAGCTGGGAGGAACATCTGCGAGTCAGCCGTCGTGGTCAAGGCCCGAGAAAGTCACACTTCTCACGCTGGTCACGTCGGGTATTGCCACCGAAACACTCGGAAAGACCTCCGAAAAGGTCACTAACACAAAGTTCATGCTCGGTTTGAATATTTACCCATTTTTCAACAATTTGAAGTAGAGGGATTTCTTCCTAGGAATGACCCAAACCTGTGAGTGTTGATTGATAAGGTTTTTAACCCAACTACGAACCCAAAGCATTGAAAATGTCTTGACGGGCGCTTAATGGGCGCTTATGGTCCAAACGAGCCTCGATACCTGCCATTCAACTGCTATATCCACCGTACAAGGCCGTCTGTAAGCTCAAGTAGTTCACAAAAGATGTTCCGATCCAAAAACTCAAGCTTAAATGGAATTTTCAGAATTGCGACAACAGACATGGGTGAATGTAGTCCATAGTGCGTAAGGGTTTTAGGCTACTGGACGAACACTTCTGCTCGACTTTTTCTGCATGGGTAAAATTCCTCGACTGAGCACATTTTATGAATGGTTCAACATGCTAAACATCCTATATAACATTAGAATGCAGTTATATACCCTGTACTTCTAGGCCAGATGTTTTGTATCTCAAAGTTAGCGAGTCCACGCGAACGAACTGGCCCTGCACCACGACCGAATATAATGAAATTGAAGCACAAGAACACGAAAACTCACAAATAAGAAACCAGCTTAGTACCATCCCAAAATTCCCACGCTTCTCTGCCCTATGCAACGCAACATAGCATGGTCAGCTATGGCTCGAAGAATTGTATAACAGCTAGAACGTACATAGTTGTCGTACCACTTTCTACGAATAACAACCGAGACGCGCTGTCTGGCCTCATTCGTGTACCAGACGGTGGCCCCAATCTTCAACCGGTGATGAATGAATGCACGAGGCAATCGGAATGAGTGGCTTACAGGAAAAGCTTCAGCATCGTCAGCATTGTCTTCTGGCATGGTTGGTCCTCCTGGTACTCGGTTGACTTGGAGATACTGGAATATGTAGGAGAGAGAAGGTGCGGTGCCCTGAGAAGTGGTGGGGATACCTCGTATATTGAGCAGATGCCTCGTATCAGTGTGCACCTGTTTGCCATCGCCTCTTTTTGTCTTTTCTTTCTCATCCATTTCAGCCTTGGCTCCGATCCCACCCAATTCGGTTAGCTCTTCTCATGTTTATTCTGGGACAACGACGGCGATCACCCTTTAGCTCTGGGAACCGTACGTGCCGCCCAATCGGAGCAAGCACGGGGCCAATTTCGCACGCTCAAGGCCCGCTCAAAAGGAATGCCCATCTGTCCTTGCTGCGCATTCTTCCCCCATCATTCCGCCATCCTGAAGCTGTCCTCTCCGCTCCACACGGTGTTTGGCTGTACTTGGATAATTCAAGCCTGCCCAAAGATATAGCAAGGATCAAGCCCTGCCGCCGTCCCTCTCAATGAGTTGCCGGATCCCTCGTAATAATTACACCCTGAGCCAGTTACCGCGAGCAGCAAATGCAAGAACTATGCAACACTGAATCTTTTTCTCCGTCTCTACTCTGCTGGAAGCTTGCTATGTTCTTTATTGCATCATCACTTTTCCTTTGTGTGTTTGTGAACGGCCATCGGCGAATTTACGGCCCGTCAAGACGAAGGAGTCCGAGTCAAGGCCACCCAAATACTACGTAATGCTCTCGTAACCTCGCGTCAAGGTTTTACGAGCAATCAATGCCTGTTATACATCTCCGGACGAGTGGATTGTTAGCGTGATACTTACGCTATGTATTTACAGCATAGTGTACTTTCGTTTACATCACGTGTCCCTTATGCGTTTGCAATAGAACCACTACGTTCTGGGACAAACGCAAGTTCTCTTATCTTCCTCGTTACCTCAAGATCGATACGGGCGATACCTTCAGCGGAATTACGCTGACACAAACGCATCCCAGGTGGCTCCTGGTAAATAAAGCCAGCCCGCATCGATTATCGGCACGGACGGACGCCGCGGTATCTAGCAACCAATGGCACGGCTTACAGCGACCAAGGACGCAGCGGCAGATTCGCAAGCCGAACGGGTAGCGCACGGCTCGACCGTGACCTGCACAACGACCCCAACACCCAGGCGAAAGCCCGAGCGGCGTATCCTATAAGCCCACGACCAGGCGACACGAAGCGCAGTGGAATACGATGGCTGGTACGGACCGGCGGAGCGCCAGGAAGGTGGAGACAGAATAGGCGGAGCGGACGCCTGGCAGACCCTAGGGATAGCCTAAAATGGTACGTCCATACCGTTTCGAGCTTGTCTGGCGGTGGACGTATGCCGGCCATTGGCCAATGGCACGTCACGCAATCTGTGCCCCAGTTGGAGGCGACAGAACCGCAGGATTCGTCTCGAGGGCGATAGACGCTTGCACATGATGCATTGCGCACGACGGGCAGCTCCGCGAGAGTGCCACGTCATTGGGTCTCCGGTCAGGCAGGCGGCGCTGTGACGCTCGTGCTGGGATTCCGGGACCAAGACCTCGCTGTTAGCCGTGCGGAGTCCGCATGAGGCAGGTTGGGCAGACCAGCTGGCCGAGTAGTTCTCGGAGGGACGGCGTGGTGACCCACATTCGAGGCATGCGCATGCGTGCAGAGCACAGCAGGTGCACGCGATGGGAGTAGCGCATCAAGACCTCACCGTTGGAGGATTGGGTGGCCGAGGGAGCACCTTACCTCGCGCGGGAGGCATCGGCGCCCTACATCAACAACGGCGGCGCAGCGCGACACGACGCGCACACTCCTCAAGATCTGCACGTGCAGGGGGAGCTCATTTTCTCCACGCCACGGGCACCGCAGGGGGAGGATCGAGAGCAGTCCCCGCACGGGAGGACTCGCTCATGGTGGTCATCGACGCCACCAATTCGGGCGTGAGCGGTGGCCACAGGGGGAGCCGGACAGGGCGATGCACGACGAACGGCAGCGCGATGCGCGACGCACGGCGGCACAATGCCACCGGCACGACGCACGACGCATGACGCAAGTGGGCCATCTACGCACCACCCACCACCGCGATGCACCAGCAGGCGCCCGAGCCCAGCCGCATACCAACTCGACTCGCGACCCACAACACATGCGCCACGGCACATTCCACTTTCCTTCACCCACGCCGCGGACATACCGACGGCGATACACATTCTTTATTTCCCCTCGACTTCGCACGCGTACGGATCAAGCCGGAAACCGAATTTTTCGAAGGGGGAGGAGAGGGATGGGACCCACGGGGGCCCGACCGAGCTCATCTCGGAGGGGTCGACTGGACTGGACCGCTTATGCGCAGCATCAGCGCGGGCGGAGGTCCCGATCGGCGACATTCAGAGCGGCAGTGATGGAGACGTAGGCCGACGACCCGACAACCACGAAACGGACGAAGACAGCTGCGACGGTGGACAAGCTGCGACCGAGCGAGAGGCCCAAGTGAGAGGTCCAGAGCCACAGCAGCCTCTGAGCCGAGACCGCGTGAGCCGGGGAGCCACGATGCTTCACCGGAGGGAATGCTGGGGCCCACGTACGTGGCAAGAAGGATCGGCGTGTTTCACACTTCAGAGGGAGTACTACTAGTATGTTATTCCACCTACTCTATTTGTTTCTCCATTGTCGTACCCTCTACTCGTTTATTACTTACTCAAGTCCACTCGCTGAGGCGGAGTGTTAGCGTGATACTTACGCTATGTATTTACAGCATAGTGTACTTTCGTTTACATCACGTGTCCCTTATGCGTTTGCAATAGAACCACTACGTTCTGGGACAAACGCAAGTTCTCTTATCTTCCTCGTTACCTCAAGATCGATACGGGCGATACCTTCAGCGGAATTACGCTGACATGGATAGCAAGACGCATGCACTGCGGAGCAACGCCCGCTGGCGACATTTCAAGTCCGGTGCGGCTCCTCGCAGTATTCTTCCACTTCAGGCAGTCTGTTCCATTTCTGTGTTCCGTTCGCCAGATCTCATTAAGCCACACCCCAGGCGTCAAGTCGCATGACGACCTGTTCACCATTTCCAATCACTCTAGCTGGGATGAATACATTAACCCATGGTTCGTATCCATAGATTTGATGGACGGATTACGCCAAGGGGAAAGGCCTTCCTCTTATGTACAGCAAGGCTGTTGCAATTTATCCAGTTTGAGACAGAAACAGCCGAGTCAATGGTCAACTATAGATTACGCCGAGGCGAAAACATCCCTTTATGTACCACAAGGCTGTTGCAATTTATCCAATTTGGGTTTGCCATCCTCAAGAGCCAGGTCGCGTGAGTACACAGTTTCAAGATCTTTTCACTGTGCCGCCGCAATCTCCGCATCCCACTTGACTGATTCATTGAATTCAGTTGGCGCTTGCTGCACCAGGCTGCAACTTGCCGAACATGTATAACTATATGGGAATAAAGATCTCAGACAGAACACATCACACCGGGATTAAGTAAATTTCGGCCTGTCTTATATTGATGGAAATGCAAAAAGAAATCAGATGGCGAACCAAATGAGCTGAAATGGCGGCCGAAACATGAAAGAGAAGTACGTCTGAATTTAGCTCCAAGGATTCTCCCATTTGCTCGGCATTTGCCGGACCAATAGGAGAATCCTCGGAGATAATTTCAGACACAATTATCTTTTATGTTTCGGCTCATGGAGCATGTCCGTTGTCAAGTTTAACCCGATTGGGTTAAACGAGACTTAAACGCGGGCCGTCATCTCCGAATCATGATGGCAGTTTTGACGTGCCGTGCGGCCGACGTTGGACAAAATTAACAGAAGTAAGTTTAGGCGGGGGTGTAAATATCCATTGCATCGTGTAGGTAGTGTATGGGAGCATCATTAAAAAATTGGCAAATGGCACGAGTACTCGAAACCCCTACAGCAAACGGACGGGTGAAAATTAGCTCATTTGGGGTAGTGATCAGGCCATACTCAATAAAAATGTACCAAACAGCCTGTGCACTGTGTTTAAACACTGTGAATCGATTGCATTTTGTTTTGAAGGAAACAAATCAGAATTGAGGGAGATAGAGGAAAAAGAAAGAAAGGCTATCAAACTGTAACTCAAAATGGAAAAACATGACACGAGATCGGACGTTTCGGACGGTCGGTTTTGATCGGATTTCAATATCTTGAATTTGATTCGCTGGCAGTTTAACTCGATTCAGCCTTATTCCCGGAAGGCATAAACTTGAATCGCCGTGCCGGCGCTTCAATCAATCAACTTGATTTCTTTACCTAGCTTTCTTTTTCTGCTCGCTGGAGCTGGCGGACTGCAAAAAAACCTTGTATTCGGGTGCAGGTAAGTCTCACAAATTCCCTCTCTTTTTCCCTCTTTTTTTCTCTTTTCTCAACTTGAAAAACTTGACTTCGACCCCGTACCAACAGACATAAACCATAAGCCTATGTTTCGGTTGGCATTTCAGCTCATCTGATTCATCATCTGATTTTTGCATTTCCAGCAATATAAGACAGGCCGAAGTTTGCTCAATCCTGGTGTGCATCGGTCTTGGGAAATTCGCACAATCAATTGTTATTCCATTCATGGCCGCAGTAAAGCAATAGTTGGTGCCTAAAGATTTGCAATTTTTAGCTTAACACGGTAAATTAACATTCAGCAGAGATTTTCATCGGACTTTGTAAGGGCCTTAGAAGGATGGACAGACATGCGTAATCTTATAAAAGAGACAAGATGCGCCGCCGCTTCGCTCTGGCGGCCGGAGGTACAAAGGAGGAGCATAAATTGACCCCAACAAATACAACGCTGGAAAGAAATAACAATGGAAATAGTGAGCTACCGAAGCCTCCACCCATCGCATAACGTTTTTCAGGGAGTCTAGGTGCCAAAAAGAAGTTTGTATTGCCCAGGTACCAGCTATCCACACGTCGAGTGTTTTCGGGTGATTTTGGATGCTTCATAGAGATTTGGCTTCGAATTGGACGGAAGTTAAGATGGTAAAGCAGCAAAAGGCCCGAACGAAATGAGCATGCATGCAGAAAGCAGCTCGAATACGAGCACAGGCAACCTTGAGCCAGAGAATTCCAGGCTTAGTGCAACAGCAATTCATTGAGCTGCTGAAGACATTCAACACGGCTGGTAATGAGGTTGAATACAGTTCGACGGCAAGGGAACAGCAAGAGGATCAGAATGCACTGAGGAACCTGCATCTCTCGAGTAAACAAAATATATTCCAGTGCCGCAGAGGACCAGATGATTGCGGGAATATTGAGGACTGAGATATTCCATGGGTTTGAATGCAGAATGAGCTGGCGGCAAAGAGAACCTTGCTATATTTTGCAGCGGAACTGTGCCATGCAGAGATTGTCAAATCCAAAAGGAAAGAGATAACAGATTGAATTGATAGCCAACAGTTGAAGAGAGTCAGGATATTGTGGGTTAGGGCTGAAATTCAAGCAGCAGAAAGAGCAAGGGCGAGGAGGAGCCGACAGTTGGTGTTTTATCTATGCCACGGTGACTCGGCCACAGTGAGAAAAGGATCGAGCAGCATTGCGACGCAGTGAGAGAATAACCGCGGCACAGTGAGAAAACTATTGCGAGAAGCTGCGGGATGGTCAGCTGAGGAATCAGGATTGAATGCTGCACGAATGGAATTACTACATAAAGGGGTATGTGACAGGACCCGCAGGACAAAAGGAGAGAGAAAGGCAATGGAGACAAAGCTACATGGGACAATTGCACCGCTGAACAAGCAAAACCATTGAAAGAAGAAAAATTCACCAACAGCCAGCTGGAGAGAGAGAGAAAAGAAATTAATTAAGCCTTAAGGAGAAAGCAATCATCATGTGCAAACTGATGAGCACCGCCGAATGAGCAAAATTACTTGTATACTTAAGATTTTAGTGTCCAATTCATTTGAACATATTTGCGCACATCCCCTTCGAGGTTTCCCCGTTTTGCTGCCGCTGCTCTGAGGCTGTTATTCCCACAGTTTTACCGTGTCTTCTTTCCGACCGAATTCCCCTTTTGGCCATACTGATGTGCTTTCTCATTTGGCGATGCAACTGCAAGCTCTCAAATTTGCACCGGCTTGAGGTGACGAATGCGTGCCGCGGACCTTTCCCTCAAATCTTCAACTGCGCAGTTCAGAAATCAATCCACATTGAGCAGACTCTACAGAGCAGGCGCATCTTGTGGTTCAACAATTGCTCAATTAACAACCCAATATAGCACATCTTCTGCAGTTCAGCCGGTTTTGTACCCGTGGCCACGTAGGCTCGCGGCATGGCTTCGTGATATAAACCGGACACCATCCACAGCTACTTCTCCATGGTTTCTCCTTGCCTCCTACCATTGTACATAAATTCAACAAGAATTCACTGGCTACTATTACTTTTGCTGCTGCTAGGTTGCGTCGCTTCTCTGGATCTCCAAGAGTACCAATCTGCATAAGTTACAACGCTTCAATTTTAACTGGCCACTTTGTCTCTGCTGGAAAGCCAGGTTTACCTCGATCCATCTCCCCGATGCCATAGTTTTCTCGCCACTGCTTGCTTGCCTTGCTGTCTATGCAGGCAGCAAACAATTGATCTCCAGAACACTTTTTGGTGGCCAGGGAAACCTCTTACCTGCACTTTCCCCCTGTTCCGAGGGCAGTGGCTCCTGGAAATCCTTATTCATGCTCTGCGATCATTGCAGCCACGGGGATGATGCCCACTTTCTGCTTTTGTTTCAGCATTGTAAATTGGTTTTTGATCCCAATGCATTGATCTATTTTTCATTTCTTTTGGTCCATGTTGCCGAAGCAAAGCATAGGCATATCTTGTCTTAAAGAACAATTAATAGATGTATACCCAAAACATTTCAAAGATGATTGTTTGTAATAGACCATCAACCAGGCTATCACTCAGCAACATGATGAGTTACTCTGGCGTAAATCTTCTACCGTAACAATGGACATTATCTGTATTTTAACCAGATACTTTGAGAAGGGATAGTTCTATTGGAAAACCCTCTCATGGATAATTCTAATGAGAAACCTGGTTTCCAGCATCCTTATTCAGAAATCTGATTTCTCAGAACACCTTCCATTATGTAGGTGATTTCTGAGAAATGCCGAGTAAGTGCCATATATGGCAGCCAGAGGACCTTCGCATTTATTTTCTGCAACACATTGTGGGCCTGAATTAACTTGGAAATAAACCAATGCATGCTATTTTATTGAGGTAACATCGAGTTCACTGTATTCATGCCCATTTCTTGTCATTACATACACTGTCTAGCACTCATTTCCATTCCCTGTCGAGAGGAGTTGGAATATTGCCAATTCTGTATTTCTCTAGAGATGTTTGATCTTTTAACTTCAAAGGCTTGATTCTCAGAGTTCTACATATTTTGGGCTCACATCACCTTTATCACAAAGGGCATCACTTGTTGTCAATATACCATGGCTGCATGACCTGGAATGATGGGCAACAGAGATTCCAGAGATAAAATGTTATGGTGAGTGTTCTGGTGTGGAAGGGTTACACAGCCGGCGTGCAGAAATCCATCCACACACTGGTTTTGGCTTTACCATATTCTTATTTTTATTTCTCATGATTTTTTGTACACTAAATATGCATCCACAGTGCTAGCAAACCACCATCCTACATCTTACCCTCATCCATTTGAGGCAGTGCAGCTAGTCCCCAATCACCATACTTTTAATGTCCCCATTCATTAGTGGTGGTCAGAGTAGGCAATTCTAGGCGATTCTCAAGGCGATTCTGATGACGATTCTGATGTCAATTCTGGAATTTCTTTGCATCAGAGTCATGCAAGAATCACCCAGAATTGTTGTCTACTCTGACCACCATCTTTCTTCAGTGATTCTGTAGATGATTCTCCACCATCAACCTCCGCTTTATATTATTTCATATCTGATGACTATGCTTACTCACTCCTGCAACAAAGTGTGCAGATGTGCTCAAGATGTGCTTTGCACCGCCATGCAGCAGCACGGTGGCAGCCGTCAAGCCCATTTGATGCGCCACTATTCTCAGCATAAACACCAACATGAAGTCACCGTCAAGTGCTTCTGATCTAGCAACAGCTCTAGCAGGTCATCCAACAGCAGCACAGGGAACAGCTCCATCGGCAGTCGGGGGTAGCAACTCTGGAAGGAGGGTGCAGGCCTCAGCAGTAGAATGGATAAAGCATGATGGTTTGTCAGCCCACTCATAAACTTTTATCGTAGCAAAGGTCTTGAATTTTTGAGAATCAGAATTGTCTTCAGAATCATTGTAGAAGCTCCTCTGGAGGAGCTTCTACAATGACTTGATGATTCTGAGGTGATTCTGCTTTTCGATGATTCTCCCACAATAAATTAATTTGAGAATCAAATGCAGAATTGGCCTCAGAATCGCTCAATTAAAATCTACTCTGACTGCAACTATTGACTACCAAACCATGCAGCATGCATTTCAGTGTGCTAAACCTCATGAAATGTCACATTCATGTTTTCACACACAAACATCTGCTTTTACAGCCTATTGATACTTTCTTTTTTCATGGATTTTTCAACTTTCCTGAACACAAATCCATTCCTTTACTCTGAAACCAACCAACTACTGACCCTCATTCATACCCTACCAGCTGGGCACAAAACCCTGCAACACTGGGTCTTCTGGTTGAATGATGACACTAATTGAATGTGGTGTGTTTACAAGTAATTTTGGAACCCAACTGATGTATCGATTGTTGTAAGTGGGTTTCTCATTGGGCTTTTCCAAGAGTTTCTGCAATATTTTCTAATGTGGGAGTGTTTCACAGGACTGGGTTTCTCATTAGAATTATATGTCTCATATGTGGAAGTTCTGTGGAAACTAATGCAAAAACTGAACAGAAGAAGGAAAAAAACACTTAGGGCATGTACAACTACTCAATCCAGGCCCCATGAGGTGCCAACCTTTCAATAGTCTTCAATGGCTGCAGCAAGCCTCAAACACAATGACTCAGTGAGCATAGACCTGCATTGGGGTGCAGATACCATATGAATATTAATTCCCTAGTTGTATATGGATGATATCACTGAGATGAATTCTGGAGGGGTGTTTGTTCCAGGTAGCCAGTCAATTCTGGTGAACAACAGAGGCAAATAAAACATTCAAACATGGTTGATTGCACAGCTATAACATTACACCTACTGTAAAGTAAATCTGATGTTCAGAGGCTTTGCAAAAAGTTTGCCTGAGGCAACAGCTGTAAACCCCTTGGCACCAGCTCCAGGGTTTCTTAAAACCTGGGTTTCCAAATAAGGATGCTGGAAGCCAGGGTTTCTGAATAGAATTATCCTCTGATTTGTACATGTTTACTTTTCCACCAATGTGGTTGAATTGCTATTTTCAGATGCTTGCATGCCTATGCAATTGCTGTTGAGCTTTTTCCAATGTTGGGAAGCTCTGCTATTGGTTAACTTTGGTTAACATATGCAGTGTCTATTATATTTGTTGGACAATAACACCATCTTAGATTTGTCAGTCTGCTCTGGGACTTGTAATGAATTTCAACAAAAAGCAATGAAAGTCAACAACTGTACTGGCCCTGAGAAATTAGGTCTCAGGGCCAACTATAAGCTACACTTCATGTGAGATCATTTGTTGGGTTGTGCAATGTAGATGGCTGGGTGATACAAGAGAGTAGGAACACAAAATAGATCACTAGAGATTGGACTAAATAGTGTACAGTAGTAGCCACTAGTGGAGGTATTTATAGCATTTAATATAGGGGTTGAGAGAGTAGAGATCAGGGTCAGACAGGCAGGAGGGACAGAGAAAAGATCATCTATTATCATATACACTACAGCTTAGAGAAAATGTAGACATATCTTTTTGAAAGGGATCAGATTTGAAAATCAGTGCAGTCCTCACAATAGTGTAATGGAAAAACAGATCTATTCTTCAGCCCCCTTTCCAAGGAGAAATTGAATAATATCATCATGACCTTCTTGGCAAGCTGCATGAAATGCATTTCCATGGCACCCTCCCTGGGCATTCACATCTGCACCATTGTCAATGAGCAACTGGACAATAGTGTGGCAGCCTCTATAGGCAGCTGCCTGGAGTGCATTTCCATATTGCCCTCCCTGTGCATTCACATCTGCACCTTTGTCAATGAGCACCTGAACAATGGTGTCATGGCCCCCAAAGGCTGCTGCCTGGAGTGCATTTCCATATTCTCCTCCCTGTGCATTTATGTCTGCACCATTGTCAATGAGCATCTGCACAATGGTGTCATGGCCCCTATAGGCTGTTGCCTGGAGTGTATTTCCATATTCTCCTCCTTGTACATTCATATCTGCACCTTCATCAATGAGCATCTGAACAATAGTGCTATGGCCCCCATTAGCTGCTGCCTGGAGTGCACTTCCATAGCACCCTCCCTGGGCATTCACATCTGTACCATTATCAATGAGTGCCTGAAAAATGGTGTCTTGGCCCCTATAGGCTGCTGCCTGGAGTGCATTCCCATAAATCCCTCCTTGTGCATTCATATCTGCACTGTTGTAAATGAGCATCTGAACAATAGTGTTATGGCCCCCCATCAGCTGCTGCCTGGAGTGCATTTCCATAGAACCCTCCCTGCACATTTACATCTGCACCTTTTTCAATGAGCATCTGAACAATAGTCTCACGGCCCCCAAAGGATGCTGCTTGAAGTGCACTTCCATATTCTCCTCCTTGTGCATTCACATCTGCACCTTTCTGAATGAGCATCTGAACAATGGTGTCATAGCACCCATAAGCTGCTGCCTGGAGTGTGTTTCCACAGTACCCTCCCTGTGCATTGAGATCTGCACCTTTGTCAATGAGCATCTGAACAATGGTGTTACAGCCCCCATAGGCTGCTGCCTGAAGTGCATTTCCATAGAACCCTCCCTGTGCATTCATGTCTGCACCTTTATTAAGGAGCACCTGAACAATAATGTCATGGCCCCTATAGGCTGCTGCCTGTAGTGCATTTCCATATTGCCCTCCCTGTATATTCACATCTGCACCTTTATCAATGAGCACCTGAATAATAGTGTTGTGGCCCTCAAAGGCTGCTACCTGGAGTGCACTTCCATAGAACCCTCCCTGTACATTCAGGTCTGCATCTTTGTCAATGAGCAGCTGAACAATGATGTCATGGCCTTTACAGGCTGCTGCCTGAAGTGCATTTCCATAGAGCCCACCATGTCCATTAATATCTGCCCCTTTTTCTAAAAGTAGTTGACACATCTCTATATAGCCATAATATGCTGCAACCAATAGCATTTGGCTATCAGGACATTCTTGACCATGTTCCATGAGAATGATTGCTGTCTTTACAAGATTTGCTGAGGTAGCAAACCATAGAGGTGAGGGAGAATTAGCCAATCATGAAAACCCCATGGAGGGGAGTGCTACTCCCACCTCCACCTCTGTTGCATAAATTTATTAGCCTCTTTCAGGAAAGCTACAATCATATCGCTCAAATACTGCTCACACTGTTGAGCATGCACTAAACAATATTGACAATATTGGAGAAGTGGTGGCATATTATCATAAGAGATCACTCTATTGTTTGAAAATTGATCAAACTGTAAATACGTGAGCAAGCTCTGTGTGATTTCAATATGAGCATCTGGAAATTCCTCTGGTTGGATTCTGTCCAGATACTCCTGTGCAGTAAAATGAACCAATCGAACCACAGCACTTTGTTGATCTATAATGACTAGGCCACCACAGACTGAGATGATGAGCTGGATGTCTAAAACATTGTCTTGATCCAGTCCTTTTGTTGAGGGTTCAATTGCTAGAGCCACACAAAGCTCTTCAATGGTCAATGGTCTCTTTGCATTGGCAACCCAGGTAAGGGCTGAGTGGGCAATTTTGTGATCCCCTTCATACTGCTCCTTGATTCTCTGCATTATATTGTTATAGGTATGGTCCAGATCCCTTGGCAGCTCTTTTAAACTCTGTTGCACAGCCTTCAGAGTACTGCTTCTACTCAAAGTCTCAAGGTGCAGCTTTGCGAGCAGAAACCTGATAATTTGATAGTCCAATAAATACTTGCCTTTGTTTAATATTAGCACCTACATTCCATGGATGTTGCTGCTGATTCTTGAATGAATCTCATTCCGCAGTTGTGGTTGGGCTTTGACATGCTTTGACAGCCGCATTGACTTGCTGATCTGCTTGTCAATGTACTTTTGAATGTCATCCTGATTTGCATAGATTTCCAGAACTTGGATATCTGATATTGACACAGTAATATGTGGTCGTGAAGTTATCATCAAGTTCACATTGGGATCCATTTCAAATAGATAATCAAGCAGAATACCTTGCTTATTCTCTGGAAGTTCATCAAGTGCATCAACAATAATATAAACCTTTTTCCAATCCTTGAAGGTGGAGCAGAGAACCTGGTAAGTTTCATCAAGTGAAGGTCTGGTCTGCTTCTCCATATGCTTCTGGTACAATTCATGGCAGCTAGGAGGGATGGGTTTTTTCACCACTAGTTGCCTCCAGAGACTAGAGAGAAGATTGGGTAATGTCTGTAATTCAAGTTCCTTGTGGTTCAGATATAGAAATGCCACCCCAGCATCTTGACTCTTAGAGCAGGTAGTAAGGTGTTCAATAACCATTGATCTAACATTTTTGTTGTTAGCAGATATCAGTGCCAAGAAGGGAAACTGACATAAGGACTGTTTTCCCAGCACCTGCTGAAGATACTGATTACTCAATTTGTTATTACATCTGGAGAAGGAGTGACATACGGATCCCCCTACACCACAAAGTTCCACCAGAATTGGTCTTCCATCGCTTGAAACATTCATCTTTGAGGAGCCATTCTCCTGTTCCTGCTTGACGCTCATTTGCAATATCATAGTGCCGGGGGAAGAAATTGAGGGGTGCAAACCAATCAATGATAGCCGTGCGTTGAATATCTAATAGATTTTTATTACAAAAACCCGCTTCTTGGCTCTGACCTACCATGAACTTGCTGGATTTGAGTGTCTCTTGCATCCTCCAATGATTTACGTAGAACTGGGTTATGAAACTTGACCCACTTGAATAGAGAAAGTATTGGCCACTCACAATTGTTATCATACTGTTGCCTCTGTCTGATGAGGTTCAAAGAATGCGACATGGCTACCACACATGGAAGTTTGAATATCCATGTCAGATATATCTGACTTGCGTACTCACTTTCCACTGTATCAAGTAGAACTGTAACAGCAAATTGAAATGAAAACACAGGAAATGTCATACTGACTCACAGCTGTGTTGATGCTGTTGACGCTGTCTGATGAGCTCCACAGATTGGAGGATATCTGGTGAAAAAGAATGATTTAGATACAATCTGTTAGGTCACTAACACTGACGTGTGGTTGTGTTCCTACGAGGTCGATTAGTATGAACTAATGAAATCAATGAATCCAACAGACTGAACATCTAATAAGACCAATGGTGTGATCAGAGTCTCGAACTGTTTGAACTTCTCCAGGTACTCCCTGGCCTCTTCCTTGGTCCACAGCGGCCACTTCAGCTGACTGCAGAACTCCGATATTGGGGTATCTCTCGGCTGCAATTTTGCAGTACAGTCTTTCATCACTACTTCAAACCGGGATAATGGAGTGTTCAGATGCTGGAGGGCTGGGCTGGATGGATTTGCAGCAATGAGCGTATGAAGCTCGTCAAGAAGCAGCCAGAGAATGTCCATTTCTGAGAGGAGATCCTGTTGCTCCTGAGCTGCATTGCAGATGCCTTGGATGGTCTTGTAGACTTTGACGACTTTCAGTACAGTACCGAGAAGCTGGAGGGCACCAGTGACGATGCCTAGTACCTCCGCCATGGTATGAGAAGACAAGAAGGCAAAATCACAGAGGCACGTTGCCTCGGCAGTGCCTTCAGTTCTCACAGCTGTTGTGCCAAAATTGGAACTATCTTCCATTTAAGCCGTGTCACACGCCGGATCCTGTAGACACGGGAGTGAGCTGTTCTATCAGCTGGTCTGATCACGGAAGAGTTCAGAATCGAGGCTGTTCAACGGCCCCCTCATGACCAACTATTGTGGGACATGGTATAAGTTTTGTAATATCGCGACAGCTCCAAGTAATACAGCTTTTATGCGCCATTTTTGGCCAAACTGCTGTGTCCCTGCGGCAATTTCAGTACAGCTAAGCACTGCGGGATGTCAAAGATAATAGACACAGCGAAACGTAGAAAATCCGTCAATAATGCACTAGTGACTCTTGAATGGCTCCCGAGATTCAGGGGCGATGCCTCGTTCCCAGTCACAAAACCACTTTCGTCGGTCTAGAACAGTCTAGATTCCATTGACCCCTCTATGATAAACTCTCCGTGATTTGTCGCAAGAAATTAGAAGGCCTAGCCCCGGTCCGTGGATCACTAATGTTCCGATTATCTCTCGCACAACGATTGGACTCATCGGACGACTCCACAACTTGAGAGGGGCACGATACGAAGTTAGTGGAAACAGAGCCTTGAGAGAATAAGGCAGCGAGGTGAGGCTACAAGGCATTGCCTAAACTCCACAAATAATTCGCTTCTGAGCGTGACCAATATCAATGCCTGCTGATCGCCCTTCGGAACTTCACCTTCGTCCTCATCCCATTCCAAATTCCTACTGGGCCACAAGCCACCTCTTCGCCTGCGAGTATCCATGGGACCCCAGGACTCCTTCCAAGCTCAAGCTCGACACTCTACTCAACGCAGGCGTCCGGACCTTCGTGGACTTGACCGAGGAACGGGAGCTCTCTCCCTATGCAGCTCAGATTCTGGAGCGTGCATCGCTTCTCTGGATCGACGAGAAGGAGATCGAGTACCACCGCTTCCCTATCCACGACCGCTGTTGTCCGGAGAGTCTGCAATTCATGCGTCGAATTTTAGACGTCTTGCGCGATAACGAAGAGCGTAACCGAATCACCGCCGTACACTGCCGCGGAAGCATTGGTCGAACGGGCACGGTCGTCGGGTGCGTCCATTTTCGCTGGTGTCACCTATTCTGAATCTTGACATCTTCATCGAATCATCCAGATGCTGTTGAATGCGGGCTTGCCAAGGACAGCGTGGAAGCTCTCGAGATTATCGCCAGCGAGTGGCACGGTGTTGCCAAATGTGCTCGATACCCACAAAGTCCAGAGACTGGCCCCCAGTGTAATTTTGCTCTCAACTTTTACGCCAGAAGTCCCCGGGAACAAATTGCGTTTTGACAATCGTGGATCGGTCTGTCGGGAATTGGAATCCGGGTGCGTTGATAGAAGCGCGATGACTGGTCATCACTGTGACGACGCAGGTCTTGGAGTGAGCGAGATTTCTCACCTTCAGGTTTCTAGCAGTCTTTCTCCCTCACGGTCGACGAAAATTTACCAAAGATGTCACGTCTTTGCAGGTTCAAAACTCTTGGCAAAGATGTAACGTCCAGGGAAAGACGTGAAAGATGTCGATAATCTTTCACATGTGGCAGCGGTTCTTGACTCAAGATCACTCAAAGACGATTATAAAGATAATAAAGACATGTATTCGGGTCGAGAAACAGTATAATTTAATAAATTTGGAAGTGGTACATGCAAATGAGGTTGCGAGGAGGAAGCTCAATCATAATTCATGGGGAGATAAGCACTCAGGGCATTGAAAAGAAGAATATACTAAACCACTTGGAGTCGGTCGGCTATACAGTGCAAGTAAGTGGGGTTTACGAACGAGTGGCTGATGTTGACATACCTTCGTGCTGCATTGGAAGGTGTCCCGTAAGCGTCATAGATTGCGGCTGGGGAGTAACTAGACTGGAGAACGAAGGGCAAGATAGAAGGTCAATAAGCGGCACACTCAAGAGGAAATTGCGCCAGGACTCACTGACGGCTAGTCCTTCACACCCAACTGGATCTAATAATACAACGCAAAATCAGTCGCATCAGATGTTGTAGGCCGCCAGCGGACGCATGATGGAACTGTGTCGGCAATGTACCGTGAGCATGCCGGGAGCATTTAAAGTCGTAATTCCTTCTCTTGTCCATGTCGCCTTTTGCAAAGGCAAGAGTGTTCAGTGCGGTTTCAACAATTAAGATTTTTTGATGGTTCAAAACTGGCCTGGAGCAGTTCAAACTGGACTTTTAGATGCAGTGTTACGTTTCCATACCCCATACCCACGAGAATCTGGTGAGAACTCGGCGGGATTTTGACAACCCTGGTCATTCAATTAATCTCAAAGCACCCTAAAATAATTCAAACGGTGTGGATAAACTTCTTATTGAAACAACCGTATAGAACACTGCTCGAGCACTCCTTTTGCTGAAATAATGGCTCGAAAGCTGTCAAAACATGGTTCATCAGTTACTGAATGACTAGGGGTGGGAGACAACAGGAGACGACGCGCGAGTAAAGCGGTCCGGATAAAAAAGATAACCCCTGAACCTGCCCAGCCAAAGGTGCATACCGAAAAGGTGAAGGATTTCAAGTGTACAAAAATTACACGAAAAGACGGGACCTTCTGGGCACGTCGGGACAGATGACGGCCTCGGTACTTGGCATTATAGCCCACGGCTCCTTGACCTTCCGGGTACGTCAGGACAGATGACGGCCTCAGTACTTGAGCATTATAGCCCATGGCTCCTTGACCTTCCGGGCACGTCAGGACAAATGACGGCCTCGGTACTTGGGCATCATAGCCTGGTACAGTATAGTAAGGTTCCTTGGATAGTGAGACATCCTTGGGTATTCTTTTTTTTTTAAAAAACTCCCCAGCATCCTCCGAGCTCAAAATTCTTACCTCTCACACATTGTGCACTCTAACCCCATCTACCAGATAAATTTCAGGCCCGGAGATGTGTTAGCACTTGAAGGGGAGGACATTTGGTATAACTCATTATCTGATCAAGCCATCAATCACTTCCCTTCTGACTGATTGTGCATTAATCCAGCCACCATTGGCCTCAACTATTTTCCTTATAAAAATTCACCCTTTTGGCTACGAACTTCCCTGGGAAAGTCGGGCAATTCGACCAAGATTGATGCGTCTGGCTGTCAAGGGCGTGACACCTCTGTTAGCACGTGATGTATCTACTGACACATCATCATTCCCAAGATGTAAGGCACCCCGTGTCTTCGCCACGGGCGGTCAGACACGGCAGATTCCGAGCTTCCGTGCAGACACGGCAGATTCCGAGCCATCCGGCGCCGCACTGCCGCTCGCTAACGCTCGCGGCGCGCGGCGCCTGCGGCCGTGAGAAATGCCTCGTGACTTTGTGTCAAATTCCCGTGACTTATCAAAAAGGCTGTGCTCACTGTGTCTTAATATATAGGATCATTCTTCTTCTTCCTTCCTGGGAACCAATTCCTTCCTGGCCGGCTCCGTGTCTCATACTGTACTAAACCAGAACCCGACTGTGTTTAAGGGTCGTGAGAATAACCGCCAAAAGACCACCGAAAGGAGCCGATGGATCCGAATAATGTGTGACGTCACGCTATCTAAGGAACCCGACTTGTGACTGATCGGCTGTCGAGGGTAAATTTTTTTAATCTGGCTACAGTTCACCCACTAAATTCGTGAAATTCTGCAGCCTCACTCACTATATGTTCTAGTATCTACAAACTTAAATTCAGACTTTATCTCCCTGCGTTACAGACTCAGCAGTGGAAACATCAAAGTGGGTATCCAAGGAACCCTACTATACTGTAATGGTACATCAAAGGGTGACATAGAAGCGGAGCAAGCCACGCGGCGGACTCGGTCACTTAGCCCATGTCGGAGTCGGCGACGGCGAGATCAGCGAGAGGCAAGGCGAAGGGCTGCAATGCCGCCGGTGAAATGATTAGGAGAGGGCAACAAATGCAATATCCAAAATGAAAGAGGATAGGGGCATTCGAGCTCGTCGGGACAGACGATGAACTCGAAGTTTCGGGCAACACAGAAACACATTTCGGCGACGGCCATACCAGCCAAAGGCACATGCAAAAGGTGCAAAGGATTTATTATTGTACAAAATTTGGAAATAAAGACAGCAACTTCTGAGCTTGTCGGAACAAACGACGGACTCGATACTCGAGCGACACGGCCGACAGCATCAGAGAGCTGATCCAAAGTGCATCAATGACGATGAAAACAACCATGTACGCGGAGGCGACGATCGCAAAGTGCCAAGCCAAACGCTGATGGCAAGGCGTTGTGTGATCATCGTGATCGGTGATGGTGGGAGGGTAAACTTTAAAACAGGACGACGTCGTCGGGCGACATCCCGAGCGACACGGAGAGACCGATCAGATGCTAACCAGGTGCCGCATCAACGGCGATGACCACGGTCGGTAGCGCCAAGACAAAGCGCAAGTAGAGCCAAGCGCAACTACAATCTAATGAAAGAGAAAAAAAGGTATAAGAAAAACGAAGGCTTTTGATTAGAACTAGACTAGCAGTTAGCCCATGCTATGCTATGGCTACGACAAAAATTAGAGAATAATCTCTTGAGGTACCAATTCAAATTTACTGATGGCTAAACATGCTGCTCGTCGTAAACCTTCGGTTCACTCATCGCGGCCTCATCGTCAGTAACAGCTTCATCCTTTCCTGTTTTCATCATGCCTTTGTGTGAAATTTTTGAATAGATTTCTCCCCTTCACTTCCCATTGGGTATCTCCAACATGTTCTTGCATTCATTCAAAGGGCTCAGATCCATGGCATATCACTCGGGTTGTGCCCTTATTTTAATGCTTTCCTAAACTCTTGGTCAACATTTCAACATCTTAGAAATCGTCAATGCAACAGGTCGATGGAAAAGTTTGATATCTCGACAGTTTCCTGTTTCTCAGTGGAGCAGTTCACGGCAGTGTGGAGTTCGGATGGTCGGTCCGGTTGTCTGTCGAGACAAACCTCGTTGGATTCTCATATAGATATGATTAGTTTACTACATGCGGGAGAGCTATCTTTCCTATTCTCATCTGCCCTATTCAAAACCGACAGCAGAGTCCGTGATTGATATGGTATTCAACATCTCAGCAGTTTAAAAATAACAGTCCCCAGTGGAGTGGAGAGTTGATGGAGAACTCAACATTTTGACAGTTTTCACGCGAATTGTGGAGTGGATGACGGCAAGCGGTGAGTTCGGGATTTTTCGGATCAAGTTTGTCTCAAGTCAAATCGCTTAAGGTGTTCAATTGTAATATAGATTAGGGTTAATTACTACGAAAACGTGGTTCCTAATGCCGGGTTGAGCTTTCGAAAACCCAGCCAGATGGTTTGTCATGTACGATTACTAAAGTAGTCGTAATGGTTTATGATCCAAACTAATTCCATTCCCAGCCCGGAGTGCATTAGGTAGTGATCTCGCCGCCCAGATTCGAAGAAAAAAGCGGGAGAAAAGTTCTATCTTTGTTTCTATGGGTGTAACTGTGATTCGAACCGGAACCCCAGGGCGGGAGCACGAATAGCCTCTATGGCAGCTGTCAGCCGTATGTACATGCGCGCTGAAATAAATCGTGCTGCGGGATCTCTTGGCGTTAATGACGACCCTCCCTTTATGTAATGCATTCCCGCTCCCGCTCTTACGGATTTTTTCCCTTCCATTTTCTTGCATCTCTCGTGAACTCTTATACAGGCCATGTCTTCCCGTGTATCAGCACGGCCCGGCCGCGGATTGAATCACCAAGTACTTTCACCCGTAGGCATATCATGCGGCAGAACTTGAATATCAGCCTTTTCCAACTCTAACAGCGGTGCTTTCGCCACCGGCCATATATCATAGTAGACCTAACAACGGCACTGAAGCGGGAGTGTGGACTGTTCTACATCAGCAAGCGACAAGATGGATATCCTTGAAATACTTGGTATTACGGAAAGTAACCGGAATTTTGTGGAAATTCCATTTTATGAGCAGATAACCAACCTTTTTCTCATTCTTCTGGATGTGCCCTCAATCCCCAGTATTTTTAGCTCCGACTACAACACTTGAACAGGAGGTAGGCCCGCCCACACTGAGTACAACATTAAATTTGTGAAATATTTACATTTTACTGCTGGTGATAGTCTCCATGGTATTTCTCACGATTCTCGGGCCTCATAAATAGTGATTAACTTATTTAGACACGCACACAAATTATCAGAGGTTGAGCTGCTTCCTACATCCTGCCATGAGTGCATTATCAGAGACCAAAATTATCACTTTGATCAACAACTGATTTAAATCCAGGTTTTTTACATCACGAAAAGGAAATTCCCCAGCATTTTTGTGGTAAGTAGGTTGAGAGACATCCTCTAGTTGATTTCGGATAGGTAACCTTCCAAGAGTTGTAGTACCGTATGGTGGCATAGCGATTCCGGTCACTTTCCGTGATACCAAGTAGTGAAAGCTCGTCACTTCCGGGCGCACCCTTGGTAATTGTATTGTTTGATCACGGGAAATATGGAAGGACGGGAATAGAATCTCGTTCTTTGTTACTACCATCCCCAACCCACTGCCGGCGCTTCGCAGTCACATGCCCCCCCGTTATGGACTACGCCGTGATTTCGGATAATGCATGGTGCTATGGAAGCACCAATGACCGGATGCAGACACAATCTGAGCACGTTGAGAACAGTTGGACGGACTGCATGCTGATACCCTTCTTGGCGCGACCAGCACAGACAGTGTCCTTGACAAAAATACGAATTAAACTAGGCACGACAATCAGAGTATGTTCATATTCTTCCTCCACAAACCGGATCGGTACTGATACATTCGCAGCGATCGAGACCTACATTGCAAAACAGACCGCTCGCCTGGATGAAGATCGATACATCTTGGTTTCGTGGCTCTTCATTGGGGCGGGATGCTTCTCAGTATCAATGCCGACATGGAGGCTGCTCCCTTGCTCAGAATGGCGGACGCACCTCTTCAAACCATCGACATTTCATCGGTCGCAGAAAACGTCAAAGACGTCGTCAGAGTATTGAAGCGTAATGTTCGTGGCCGTTATTCTCATCTCAAGCGGTTCGTTCTCTCGATGGAAGTACCTATCCTGATGTTCATTTCAGCGGATTTCCGGACCTATCCCATCTTCCGCGTGAGGATCAGGATCGCATACACAATTTCATGAATATGGAAACTCACGAGGATGTCGAAGAATTCAAGATATGGATCCGATCACTACCTGATCCTAACGGTGTCCTCATGCGTTTGTTTTGATTATTTTGTCCTCCATTTGGCGCTGAACATCGACACAGGCCGGTGGGAGCACAACGAGATGCACGAATGGCTTCTCCTCAGCGTTATTCAATGCCATGTAGGCGACGACAAACCTTGGAGAAGCCCAGCACGCAGCGAACAATGCGCAAACAGGAACTGGGATGGGGCTGGTCGAATCCTTCATACAGTACACACTAAAATTCTATTGTCTTCTCTTTATATGCCGCTCACTACCCGCCTTCAGATACGAGATTCTCGATACCCTGCGAGCGACCGAGATCGAAATGATGCTATCTTAAATACCGTAGATTCAGAGTGAACAACAAAGTCTCAGCATGAGTTGTGAGCGCCGTATAATTGAATGCGATCTCTTTGTGTAGCGACAGACCTCGTGACCGAAAATGCCAGAATATTTGTCGCGTGCTCTTTCCTCTACCACTACGTACCCTACAAACGTCTCGCTCCAAGGCCCACCAAAAAACACACGAGAATGCCTGCGAAGCACACTCCTGAAGAGCGGAGCTTGATAGACAACCTCTCAATGGGTGTTTGGACGGCACTTAGAAGCTCGATACCCATTTTCTCAGATTCAATAGCCTAGGCGTGCGTCTTCGACGCGTTGAACGAATTCTAGATTTACTACCCGAGTATATCGCGTCGAACGCTCATAACCGCGAGATCAACCACCTGATAATACCACCAACTCCCTATAGTTATAGGGCTTTGTGGGCCCCCCATGAAGCCCTATAACTATAGGGACATAGTGTGGCCACTCAGGCAGGCATTTTTGCATGCCACAGCGGCCATTCTTCAGCCACCAGTGCCACGAAAATTTTGATTTTTAGGGGGTCAATATGGTATTTTAAGAGGGTCAGTAATTTTTGTGACTATCTTAGCGCCATCAGTGCCACCAAATGCAGTCAGTACCAAAATGTGACCCAATTAGCGCCAGCGGTGCCACCCGACCTGATTTTGAGTGGGTCAGTAAAAATGTGACCCTATTACGTGGCCATGAATGCCACGGGCCTATTTAAGCTGGATCAGTAAAAATGCGACCCTATTATGTGGCCATGTGTGCCACTGTATCGATTTAACATGGATCAGTAAAAATGTGACCCATAAAAGTGGCCACAGGTGCCATCTTGTCAATTTAAGATGGATCAGTAAAAATGTGACCCATAAAAGTGGCCACAGGTGCCATCTTGTTGATTTCAGATGGATCAGTAAAAATGTGACCCATAAAAGTGGCCACAGGTGCCATCTTGTTGATTTAACATGGATCAGTAAAAATGTGACCCATAAAAGTGGCCACAGGTGCCATCTTGTTGATTTAACATGGATCAGTAAAAATGTGACCCATAAAAGTGGCCACAGGTGCCATCTTGCTGATTTAACATGGATCAGTAAAAATGGGACCCATAAAAGTGGCCACAGGTGCCATCTTGCTGATTTAACATGGATCAGTAAAAATGGGACCCATAAAAGTGGCCACAGGTGCCATCTTGTTGATTTAACATGGATCAGTAAAAATGTGACCCATATAGGTGGCCGTGAGTGCCACGGGTTGATTTAACCTGTATTAGTAGAAATGTGACCCATATAGGTGGACATGCGTGCCACGGGTTGATTTAACCTGTATTAGTAGAAATGTGACCCATATAGGTGGCCGTGCATGCCACGGGTTGATTTAACCTGTATTAGTAGAAATGTGACCCATATAGGTGGCCGTGCATGCCACGGGTTAATTTAACCTGTATTAGTAGAAATGTGACCCATATAGGTGGCCGTGCGTGCCACAGGTTGATTTAACCTGCATTAGTAGAAATGTGACCTATATATGTGGCCATGTGTGCCACGTGTTGATTTAAAATTTATCAGTAAAGATGAGACCCTACCATGTGGCCGTGCATGCCATAGATGAATTTGACATTTCTCAGATGGAAAGTGACTCTATTACCTGTCTATTTGGCATTTTTCAGCACAAATGTGACCTTTTTATGTGGGCCATTTGTGCCCTAGGTCTGTTTGACATTCTCAGGGTGATTGAATATACTTGGCCATCCAGGCCACCTGTTCATTTGACATATACCAGGAAAAATACAAGTGTTTATCTATTCGCAAGCAATACACAATAAATGCAAGTTATATCAGCATTTTAAGAGATCCTGAATGACGTATTTGACTTGGATCCATTGAAATGTGTCACGGCCATTGGTGCCATCAGTGAATCCAGACTTGAATCACAAATAGGCAGGGCCATCGGTGCCACAACCTCATGAACCAGGCCATGCTGACAATATCATGCATAGGAATTCATAATCTATTCTGCATTCTGGGCCCTGTCTACTCCCAATAATGCCACGCCCTCCATGACCTTGGACAGTTCTTCTCCACAGGCATCCTCGCCCTCATCATTGTCACTGTCTCCATCATCATCCACCCAACCATCCTGTGATCCTTCGTCATCTTCCCCCCCCTCGCTTTCCTCTCCATCTGTCTCATCAACATCCATCGGCTCCGAGTCCATATAATGGTTTGGGGCCACCGGTGCCAGGTGAACGCCAGGATGCGGGTTTCCGGTGAATCGGGCGCCCAGCTTCTTCTTCATGGCCAAAAGGCGTTTCATGTGAATGTCATCAAAACAACCACGCTGCCATCGATATTTCCCAATAAAGATTGCCAGGTCGGGGTCTTGAACAGCGACCTTAGCCTCCCTCTTGAGCAAAAAGCACTTCTCATCCCTCATGTAGGTCACAAAGCGGTGGATCTCGATGTTCAGCCTTGGGATCTCCTCCTTGGCTCGTTGGATCTTGTAGTAGCTGTCCAGAAGCTGTTGGGCGAGGGGATCTGCCCATGCCCTGATCGTGGCATTCCCTTCAGGGTCCTGAAGCATATCAAAGTCAGCAAGGAAGGTATAGTCTATGACCTCCACCCACGACAGGGTACGGCGTGGGGGAACCATCGCAGTTGCTGCAGAATTGTACCGCCCCAGCAAATTTCTAATCGCTTTGGACCTGACCTGGAGTGCCTTTGCTATGTGGCTTCTCATTTTGTATGCTGTGGATCATTCAGTAAGTAAGAAATTGTAGCTGGAGAAGACAATCTCAATCATACCCAATCCAGACTGGCTAACCTTGGTGAGCTCCAGAAGCCTCTTGACAACGAGGCCCTCCAGATTATCTACAGCATGTCTGTAGTGACAATTTGACATGAGAGCCGCTGCATCTTGCCACTCTTCATTTTCAGGGGTCCACCGCATCTCTACGTTTAGTCGCAGCTCCAATGCTTGCACATTATTGATGGCCTTGTCGTAATTCTCCCGTGCATGTCTTCTCACCGTCCCATTTGCCTTGGACCCCTTGCCAAATGCAATATTGAACTTCTCTCTGGTGGATGGCCCCAGTGGCATGGATCGCAGGAGAGAACCAACATGCCAGGGAGCAGAAGTTTTGATGGTACACATGGAGGTGATGATGGCATGGATGGCACACCAAGTTTGGAGATGTAAAGTCCGCAGCATTACATGGTATGCAGGTAGTGGCACAGGTGGTAAAGGACAACCGTCCAAAGCGTGATAGGTGGCACCGGTGGCAGGAAAGGTGACCAGAGAGGTCATGGCATGAATGGCACAGTACAACAACGCGTAGTGTGATAGGTGGCACCAGTGGCAGGGAAGGGAACAGGAGAGGTCATGGCATGAATGGCATAGTACCACAATGTAGAATGTTCCAGGTGGCATCAATGGCAGAGCAAATGGCATAGATGGCAAATTGGGGCAGAAGCATTGAGTGGCATTGGTGGCAGGGAGCCATGGCATGGATGGCAAAGCATATCCCAAGTGGGGAATGGAAGGGAAAGTGGTGGCACAGGCAGCAATCAGCAGTAATATTTGCCATTGAGAGATGGAAACTGACTTTTGATCAGTCAAATTGACGAGCTGCTGGTAGTATTCCATTCTGTCTGTCTCCTCCTGAGGCTCCTTCGAAAGTGTCTTCAGATATGCCTTCTCCTCTTCAAGTCGGCTCTCCAACATCTCCTCCGTTACTCCTGCCTGGGACATAGCGTATGTGAGGGAGTCCTCAGTGTCAATGATTTCCATAGCCTGTGTAAAGTTGTTAACCAGCAAGGTGCCTTGACAACAGTGATCAGCGGAAATATGAAAGCAGACATTTAAGTGACAAACTCAGGTTGGCATAAGTTTCGAACGTGTCCAGATGAGCAAAGTATGTCCAAATACTCTGCTTTCAATGGAAGGCACTTGCATATCTCACGGACCTTCCGAGGCCATTGGATTTTGAGAATAGCCGCTCACAGCCCTCCAGATCCTCAATCCCCATTCCTTTGACGTATGTTGCAAGGTTATCTAGCTGGCACTTGTGGTTATGAGCATGCCCATGGAAGGCACCAACCAGCATTTGCAGATTCAGCTCATCTGCCCGTGGTCCCAAAGGTGACTTCTTGATTGTTGCCCCGAACGCACAGCCAATGTCGTATCCAAAGCCAATGTCTGCCCCAAAGGCATCTAGAACTGCGTTGGTAATAGCAAGGCCATACTTTGCTCTGTAAAATGAAGCACCACATTAGTATTCTCTTATCTGCCACCAGTGCCACCACCTACAGCTCGCCACTTTTCACCATGTCAGCGACAAGTAAAACAAAGCCGTGATGGTATAGGGCCAGGAATACCCCTGATTCATCGAATATCCCCCACATTTTTGAGGTGATTTCCTCTGACAGGTTTTTCCATTGCTCCTGGCACTCCAAATTGTCCTGAGCATCACCACTTGCCTGAAAAAGAACTATAAGCCACTTAAGCCACCAGGGCCACTAGGGCCAAGTCTACCAGGGCACCAGGGCCAAATGGCCACAGCAGCCACCATGGCCAAAGCCACCATGGACAAATGCCCACCACGGCCACAATGGCTAAAGCAGTCAATGCCACCCGTGCCAGAACACTTACCTGCAAATTCACTTCTTCAGCAAGTCGTTCCTTTGCCCATCTATCCACTTTCTCTCTGGATATGAAATAGTCCCCGCCCACCCCTGCTGTCTGTGGGTCTGGGTGTTCAGATTTTCCCTGAAGAGGAACACCGTCCTCATTGAAAGAGCCTTGATCCTTCCTCAAAACACGCTTGAGTGAGTCGTTGCCATCATAGGTAAAGAGGAAGTCGAAGATCAGCTTATCTTCTCCCTCCAGCTTGTAGGTGCATGCCAGGCAGCAATTCTTCAGTCGCCACTCTGCACAGTCGCATTCCAAGGCTGTCTTCACCCTGGCGTCCACACCGCCCAAAATTTCCAGATACAGGTCGAAGCAAGTTGTGAATTGCTGGGCACTGTAGGGTTTGAATGCGGTGCCATGAAGATTGGCAAGGGTTTTCATCCAAGCCTGAACACCCAATGCAGGGCACCGTAGACGAGCCAGGCGGTACAATTCGAGGACACGGATGGAGATCGCAAGCTTTGGCCGCCACGGGCAGCAGGGAATTAGACCCTGACCCACCAAACATGATGCGATGTATTCATCGTTGCTGGTCATTGGGACTTGGACTTCTCGGGTGCCTGGAACAAAACACTGTTCAGCAATGTATGATGTTCATTCTGGCATGGGAGTTCACGCACTGAAGATGTCCACCACATTCACAGACCACCTCTTTTGTACCAATTCCTCTCGAACTGGTGGTGGTCCAGCCTCCATACCCTTGGATCCCTGGAAGGCCACCAGTTTGATGTATGCGTCGACCATCGCCTTCAACTGGGTGCAGAACCCAATCACGCGACGCTGAAGCACATCCCATCGGTTTCGCGTGTCCTTTCTCTTCCTATAATTCATTCAAAACAATGTCTGAACTGAGGAAGATTAAAAGAAGATTTAAAAAGAACATGCCTTTTCTTCTTGCCATGGAAGTCTTCACCGAGACCCCGCTGCATGTCAGCCATCTCCCCACCCGCATGGCTGATTGTTATGGGCGCAGTACCATCTAAGACCTCTTGGTACGTCAGCACCTCTTCGTCTTCCCATTCCGTTGTGTCCTCCTCAGGGACATCCCTTCTCAAGCTGTCCAGTACCTCCGTTGCAGCTTCCAGAACATCAGTCTCTATACAGTGTCTAGGTAATATTACTTACTCTGTTGTGCATCAATTATGTCCTGGGCGGCCTTCTGAGCAGCATTTCGAGCGCTATTACTGAGCTTGCCAAAGACGAGATTGACGTTGCCATTTCCATCGACAACTGGGACTGTCATCCGAACTTTGCCGCGAGGCCTGGAAGTTGGTTCCCCCCCTTTTTCGTGGACTGCTGGGGCGTGTCTTTTGGCATGAGCGACAGAAGGAAAAGAGACGATTGATAGACTACATAAACATTGTTTGCTGAACTGTTGTGGCATTGATGGCCTCATGGCATCTGTGGCACTAACCAGTACATTAGGGCCAGTAGGGCCACCCATATGTACTGAGGAAACCTCTTCAAGTCCTTTATGCCACCAGTGCCATTGAAACTTGATTTGTATTTCATTGCGACAAAGAAGAGGGACAAAAAGGGAAGAAGAGGGAGGGGACTATTTTTACTAGCTATCACCCCAATAGTTGTCATCGGAATCATATTCATAGAGTATGTCATTGGTTATCGAAAGGTCATCAAGAGCACGCTCCAGCTGATCAACCAGCTGTGCCCTCAGGGTGGCACTTGGGATCCCCCTCAGATCGACTGGAGTTGAAGGCATGGATGGCCGCCAGCGCCTGAACAAGCGCTGTTGCCGCTTGGATGGACCGACCAGCTGCGACATGCACAGCGATGCGTGGATCAGCAGTGGCGCAAAGAGTAGCTGGACCACCCACACTAGCAGCTTGGAAGTCGACGAGGGCAGCGTCAAGCGAGCTGTGCATGGCACCGCTCCCACGGACCGCATAGGTAGGAGATGCCGGCGGGGTAGGATGGTGCAGTGCAGCATGAACGGGGTTGGGAGACATATATGGCAGTGGAGTTTCTGTCCCACTTATAACCAAGAGGCGGATGGGGGCACGAGGGCTGGGGCCAGCCGCTGGTGAGCTGGCCACAGTGGCACTGACACCGGTGGCCCAGGTTCATGGATGGGTGGGTGAAGTCAGCCCTGCACCGCCTCCCGCTCCAGTCTGCGCAAGGCGACGGCCAATCTGCGAGGTTGTCTGCAGCTCGGGGGATGGGAATGCAGCTGCGGCCTGCACCGACCTGACGATCTGTGGCGCAGGGTGGTCATGCTCGCCGGCATCACAGCACGAATGCCAAGCCAGGAGGCATTCATCCCGGGTGGCAAATCTTGTAGCACCTCCACGGGGAATGTTCTCACAGACGCGCTGCACGCTGGCCCTACACGGAATTTTGAGTCGAAGTAAAATAAATAAAAATCCAGCCTACGCACCACGACGTGTATGTCCCACGTTTCTCAGCTTCGGCAGGGCTGGTGACGAGATCGAAGGCCCTCACGGTGTCCTTGGTGGTACCAGGGTCGGGGTGGAATGGCGGAGAACAACGCAAAGGGGACGACATAGCGGCAGGAGAAAAGATCAACTTGTCGCCTCAGGGTCACGGGACCGAAATATGACTCCCTGACAACAAGGCCGCTGGTGCCACAGACAACAATCGTGACTTGGGCCACTGGTGCCACAATAAAAATGTATCCTCTGTAGCTGTATGAGCCATCTGGGCGTTGCCAGCGACGTCCACCATGCTCTGGAACCCAAACGACATCAGCAACTTTTTTTCTGCAGCTCCTCCCTTTCTTTCACCTTGAAAATCTCATACTCGAGCTTATAATCCCTTTTCTCCCCCTTTTTGCACTCTCTCTTCTGAAACTCTTCAGAACCCAGCTGAAGCCGTGATGCCTCTGCTCTGTGCTCCCTGGCTTTCCATGCAAGGAACTTCCTGTTTCTTTTGGAACGAGTTGATGAGATTGTAGTCTTGGAGGGAAACGGCCCATATACTTCTCTCGGTAGGCCTTATCGGCTTGCTGGGTGCGTCTTGCATACTCCTGAGCACCCTCAGGAGTAGCCTTGGCTCTTTCTCGAAACCTGAAGTCACATAGGTAAGGCAGAAAGGGGTAGTGTTTTAAAAACACACCTCTTCACATGAGCGCGGCTTTTCTGGGCTTCCTCATCGTGATTCCTGCACAATATAAGCTTTAAAGAAGAGCTATAGGTCTGGTGAAGGCACCTTTCACGGTACCTGGCAGAGGCGAGGCAATTTACAGCTGGGGTGCATGATGGATAAATGCGGTCTGATCGGGCATTTTGGCCCTCTGGAGAGCTGAATAGAGTTGTTAGAGTGGTCTGCGCATAAGGGAAGACCGTAGAAGACACTTACAGTTGAGAATCTTCCATCATTTGAGAAGAAAGTGAAAGTTGTGTCATGGCAAGAGTGAAGAAGTGGGGTACCCATTGACAAACAAGCCACAATTTGGGCCGTTTGCTGTCCCAACATAAAAAAGTACAAGGCTTGATCAGAAAAATATAGAATTATTCACAGGTATACCTTGGGATATAAAGCCAAGGTCTGCCGCCTCAGATTATGCAATTATAGAGTTTGAAGAAAACAATAATCAAATTGGCCACTGATTTTGCGTAATGAGTACGTGATGAGTCCGTAACGAGTAACGCTGGCCACCATGGGCCACACCACCGACGATGGCATTGGTGGCCATTTTAGTTTCATTAGATTTTTTTGTGACTTGACAGCTGGCATTGATGGCCCACATCAGTAAATTCCTTATGTTCTTATTATTTCAACCATGGCATCAGTGGCATGAAAGACGCTATCAACAGAATACAAGAAATATCGCAATGGAATACAAGAAATAGACTATAACATCCATCTATATAGCTAAGGAACACCTGCACGGAGCTCATCCAACGTAGAAAACAAACCAGCACCTGCAGCGGCCCTCTCCAGACCCAGCTGATGTTCCTCCACTTTCTCCTCAGCAGACAGAGCAGCAAAATAAGCTGCCTCTGACTGGAACCCGCGCTCCACCCAACGGAAGAGTCCTCCAGCCGTGTACTGAGTAAAGAAATACCGGCGTTCACCCCGGGCAATGGGAATATTAGAATGAAAGATTGCAGCGCTGGGGATGAGAATGGGTACAGCTGGGGGGGAACTCCAGGATGAGTTTGCAGTCCCAGAGGATAAGATGGCCGCCGCGTTTCCAATCGAACAAGCCAAATGCGGTAATGGCGCACCACCCAAACACAAGGTTGGCAAAATCACGATGGCCGAGGGCGCACATGTAGGGGCCGAGATTGAAGGTGCATGCCGACCAGATGCTGTTGACGAATGGCCGGCGGAGGTTGGTGTGGTGACTATAGAACTCTCCCATATAATCAACATACAAGTCGAATAACTTCAGCGCCCAGTTTGCAAAGAGACCTACAGAGAATGAGCAATAGGTCTGACACAAAGAAAACAAAGATGAACCAGTCACAAAGCCCGCCAGACGGATGAAGGGGTCATTGCTAATAAGGGAGAGGAAGATAGCGGTGTTGATCACGCCATTGACCAAAGCACCGGGCTCAACCTGCCTGCCACCATGGGAGTCGCCCCCGGACAGCTGGCCAAAGTTGCCACGACGATGGAAAAAGCGGTCAGGGGTGAGGGAGGCCTTTGCGCGGGCCTGCTCCATGGCCTCAACCGCAGGATCGTGCACGGTGGCCATAAAATCAGGGTCGTCCGGTGCACCTCCGTACACGGCGCAAACCTTTCCGGCGCGGTCGACGATTGGGCAAGAGTTGCTGACATTCAATTAGATACAAAGAATGAAAGAGAAGATTATGACACACGGGCCGCTGGACTTAACCAGATTAAAACCGTGAAACACTGCCTTGGGGCCAAAGAAGTCACGGAGATGATGTGTAGGGCTTGTCCCCTGTCTACCCATCTGTTTGCAGGGAATTTCCCGTCGTCCTGTAGTCCGATGAAGCCTGTCAAAGAGATAAGAGTTTTCCGGACATAGAATTTGGCTAGTGCAGGGGGTTGGGCATTCTGGATGTGGCGTTGGTGACTGGGGGGATGAGGATCTCTGAGTGGGTCAGCGAGAGCTTTGACTGCAGTGTGGGCGGCATTTTTCTTGAGTTTTGAGCGCAGTTTATCACGCTGCTGTCGCAGGGTACCAGAGTATGGGCGAGAACATTCATCAGGAAATTCGGGAAAATCCTGACTGACGTTGTGTGGGTTACAACTGATCGGCAAGATTGCCGACGTTTCACAAGACCTTACAAGGCCTTGTAAGTTCGCTCTAATATTTTCCAGGCCATGTAACCTGCACACCTGGTTTGTGTGGCATTGTAGTTTAACATAAGTCATGCACAGATATTGAATGGCATTTACAACTACTCGAAATAATTATACATTTATTGGAATACCGTGCAGATATGGCGAGTGCATTACACGCTTGCAAAATCATTGTCGTCCTGCTCTACATCGTCATCGTAGGCGCCATCGGATCCCTCGCCCTCGTCTGAATCGTCCGAGTCAAGATCCTGGGGCTCGATATCCGAGTCCTCCTCCGAATCAAATCCACCCTCATTGTCATCACCCTCCCCATGCGGATGCCCACGAATTCCTTCCCCCGGTATTTCTGTTATAGGTGCGTCTGGCTGCTGGGATGCTAGTGGTACTTCTGCTGAAGGCTGTTCTTTCTGTGGTGCCGAGGTGTTGGCAGCCGATGCGGAGCTGTCAGGAGGTGCCAGAATTTCCTCTTCCTCTTCTGCGTCGAGGTCGTCTTTCGGAAGTGCCGATGCAACGGAAGCATGGCCGATACCCCCCACCAATGTAACGCATGAACATGTCGCGATCCACCCAACTGTGCCCAGATATATGAGCTTCAAATTTTGTTACCGCAAATTCAAGACTCACATTGTAACATAAAAATTTGCCCAATCATCTGATTCCCCGAGAGGCCGGGCTGCCGTTGGAGAAACCGTTTTAAGAAGCTCAGAGGTACGCCCATTAGCAAAGGCGGGGACTATATGACAGCCGCAAAGAACCAGTGCTGGATCAAGGAACCCAAAAGCATTCGGATCGTCTTCTGGAACAAAGCCAACTTTGGGTAGTCTGGCGACCTTAAATCCAGACCGGTAGTTAGGCTCGATGCCAAACCATCGTACCCACAGGAATTCCATTGACTGGGAGCCATTGGTGCGGGATTCTGGTCCAGTGTGGAGGACATCGGCGTGAAAAACTCCAAGAACACGCGCATACCAGAAAGGGTGAGCGCCAGGACCAGTTTCCGGGGAAATTACCATGACGTCCGCGTGCGTTCGCGGATTGATGGAGTCCTGGTTAATGCGCATATCGTACGTCGTGTAATTGACCCGGAGCATTTGGACCGTGTATATATGTTGACCAATTATCTTCACGGTTTTCCGTTGTTCCTCCGAAAATTCCTCCTCATCGCCGTCGTATTCACGCTGCAACAATCGGCCCAAGAGATGATTTTTCAGTTTCGGAATGAAGTCCTGCGCACTGCACTTCAGTAGCGAGCCAAACGACTGCATATACACCGACCTTTTTTGCGGGATCATCTTCGTTATCATGAAGAAATGTCATAAGATGGAGACGGTTGTCTCTGAAAGGTGAGATGTGGTGATGTACCTCAACGTCGACGTAGGCGCGAGCTTCTTTTTTTGAGAATGGAACGTGATGGGCGTGACGACGGCGTGGAGAATCGGCGGCGGTGCGAGCCTTTCGCAAGCGGGCCTCACGTCGCTCGAGTTTGGCCATCTGTTTCAAGGCATTATTTTTTGTTTGTGCGACGGTAAAGTCGCTTCACGAGGCGGTGGGCGAGTTCTCCCTGAGGGATTTTTAATACAAGATATTGGAATTTTCAACAGCTTTAAACGGCTCACGGTCACAGTCGAATACGAGTCGGTTGTCCCAAAAAACCGAACAGTGGAGGGATAGTCGCCGATGGCGTGAAACTTGTATGTGTCAAGATTCAGGAACTTGCCTTTGGTGGGCGGCAGTGGCGGCGGTGGGACAGGCGCACTAGAACCAGCCGGGGTGTTCTTGGCTTTATTTTGTTTTCGCCGAGCTCACACTGCGACTTCACCCGCAAGTTCTTTTGTTGCATAATTTGCCTTTGTGTAGTCACGGAAATTGCGAAGCTCGCGTCCGATGATTACTGTTGATTTGTCGAAGCGAGTGAGGGTATCATCGGTGTGCATTCTCAGCTTGGCCAAAGCGTGCCATTCTGCCAAGCGGAACAACATTCTCATGACCATGCTGTTCAATGGTTCAGGCAGGAGGCCCTCGATAACAGCGATGATAGTCTATCAGGTGTCAGCTTTGGCAACAGTAATAATTCAAAGAGTCAATACTGTACTATTTCGATCAAATCGGCAGTCACGCGTCACGTACCCCCATGTCGATCACGAATTTTGGTCGATGTCACGCGTCACTCCGGCCTCTGTCGAACCCCCAAACCGTCACGCAGGCCCTAAATATGCCCTAAAAGCGCCAAAAAGACCAAATTTTCGATTTGAATGTTGAAATTTTCGAGGTGTCACGCAAAACTTCAGCCGCTGCCGAAATGTCGAATAGGTAAAATGAGTCACGCGTCACCCCCTGTGTCGATTTGATCGAAATAGTACAGTACCTGGAGCAGATCTTCATAATCCCGCGCAGCAAGCTTCTTGCGTTCAGATGCATCGGTGGTAATACGGCGGATGGTGTCTACTCCAAAAGTGGGCACCATGCGGAAGCTGTAGATCGCAAGTCACTAAGGGGTTTCGTTTCATAGGTACAGGACTGACCGTCGATTAAATTCAATAACAGCCTCGGTCCCTCGCTCGGGAATTGCGTACAATACGCGAATGATATGAGTAAACACGGCTTTCCACACGCCGAGCTCAAACTCGTGCAATAAATCTACAACCAGTATTGGGAACATTTCCGCGCCATATGGACGAAGAAGCTCGGAAAACGCGTTCTGCAGAAATAAGAATGATCAGCAGAAAAACAAACTTTAAGTATCAAAACCCACTACGGTCGGAACAAGTGAGTATTCTTTCAGAATATTCTCAACCCAGTCGGACGTGACGGCAAAGGCGGCTTTATAGATTGCATCGCGGGCCTGCTGCACCTTGTCCCAGAAATAAGTGCGGATCCGGGTCAACCGCGACCGCATGTCGCTCGGTGTGCCCATCTTGTCTACATTTCCCTTTTCCACGAGACATCTTGGGCAGAGACAGAACCCCTTGTCACGAATGGTAGTGAGGAGGACTCTAGTTATAAATCAGATCAGCTTTCATCAATATGTTCAAAAATTGAGGCGTACTTTTCAGGGTAATCCGCAGAGTATGTGAAGATTCGTGGGTAGACGCGACGGTATATACCATCAAAACATTTGATCACGATTCCGTGGGCATACGCTTCCCTGAAATCCTTGTCAAGCATCAACCGCCACACCTGTTGCATAAGTGCTCGGCGACAGTGGGTGATTAATGGTTTCCGGTACGATTTTTTTGTGAAGCCACCGATGAAATCCATGACTCTGTCTGGAAGCTAGAACTACGTAAGTATTGAGACTTGAGAATAAGATTGAACATACCGATGGGATATATGCCATATGATGGCATGCCCCCGAATTTGGCCGCGCTCGTGTGTACTTGGATAAGTTCGCAAAATACATATATATCGGCCAGGCTTTCGCAGTCCCGAAGTCGGCCAGATGGGTGGAATCTGACCAGAACATCAATCCAGCAATAACCCGCTCAAGTTTGCACCCAGGCTCAGGCCGCTGTTTCTGCAGGAGATTGTGCGCCTCTATCCATGCGTCCGAAGTGTAGAGTTCGTCGTATATACGCGTAATAGTATCAGATGCAGACTTGTAAAGCTTTGTGAATGGCGCAAGGTGAAAATTGCGGCTTGAGATGTCGGCGAATGCGGTTTTGATGACCTCCACAATGGACCGATGGTGAAGCCCTGGCACTTTGAAAGAAAGTGGCGGCTTGTCTTTCACGCCCGAAGGAATCTCAATCTCAACCTCAACTTCCTTCCACCCATCTCGAGTCCATGGGGCGTTGCCAGAGGCGGCTTTGTCGAACCGCAAATTCTCGCGGTGAGCATTAAATCCACGAAGATCCTCTCGCGAGAAATCTGGGGCATTGATAACTTCCTCGACGAGACGCGTAGCCTCGGCCTCGGACTTCTGGCTACTACCAGTATTGAGCCATGACATTATATTGTATATTGTCATATTCGCGAACGGCCATGGAGGGGGCGGAGGGGTGGAATCGGGCTGGTCATGCTCAGCCGCAAGCGAAGCAAGACGGCTCTTGTCCACTGGAAAATTCGCAAGGTCCTCAGCCTCGACGTGGGCATCTGGATCATACGACGGCCGGTGGGGATATACACGAAAGATGCGAAAGCAATTTAAAGCGGTTTGCATTGTATCACGGACGTGAAGAATTACACGGCGTGCTACAGGTACGGGAGCAGGATCAGGAGGTGGGGGCAAGACAACGATGGGTGCCGGCTGTGGCGTGATGATATGCGGAAGTCTCTTTGGTGGTCGTATAGGCCGTCCAGACCGTTTTGTCAAGATTTGCGGCGGGGGGAGGCGGAGATGGTGGCGGAGGAGGCGGAGACGGCGCGTCTCCCATAGTAATGTCTTCATCGAAATCTGGTGGAGGTGTGGCCGCAGAATGAGACGATCCGGCAACGGGGCCAGGCAAAATATTCTGTCGATAAAATTTTGATCAGCTGAAGGAAGTCAAAAAGACGGCCCAGACTCACCAGAGTGGTCCCGGGTAGTACTGAGTTCAGACGGCGTCTTTTTTTGCGGTCAGCCTTGCGGTCCGCGACTTCTTTCCTCCGGCTTGTCTGCTCGATCCCATACGCCGCATACTTATCACAGCGCTTGCGGTGCTTCGAGAGTTCTGCAGATGAGGCCGGATATTCCTCCTTGCAGGGCGGACAGCACTGTATTAGCATGAGAAACAGCAGAAGGGCCCACAGAATGAGCCGCATTGGGCGGGGAAAGTTTCCGTGAAGGCGGCAAAGGGTGGGCTGTGGGGCTGCGCTGCTGATATCACGTTTTAAATTTCGGAATGGAGTCATTGTACGATCACGTTGCTTATCGTGCGCGTGCGCCTGCATGCGCTGATTTTCAGAGTTAGAGTTAGCGTGGGATACCAACAAAGGCCAGATATATAAGGTCGAAACACAAACCTGCCTTGCCTTGTCCCTCTCTTCCTCTGCTATCATCAACATGTCCCCGCCCGCCCACGCCGGTCGCTCATCATCCCCACCTCGCTCCTCTTCTCCTGATCCTCTCGACCCCCAACAACAGAAGGAGGCCCGCTTGAAGCGCCGCATCGCCGAGCTCGAGCTCCAGGTCGCGTCACAGGCCACCCCGTCGCAGGCCCGTGCCGCGTATGTATTCCAGCTTGGACTTGTATTTCACTGACCCATTGCAGGAAATCCTATGTGACATTGGGGCGCCCCATCCGTAAGGTCGTGTCGCTCTTTGACCCCATCGAGGCCCTTGTCGGTGAGTACGACCGCCGCCAAGAGCTGGAAGAAAAGCGCGAGGAAGAGGGGGACAACACGCCTATCACCTACACCGATGAGTACGCGTCGTGATCATGTCTACGCCACATCACACTGACCTCGCTCGCTGCAATACCAGACAGCAGCGTCTCTACCACAGCTTCGAAGAGCTCCGGAAGTTTGTCCCAGCGATAAAACCTGCACTGCTCAAGATGGAACCAACTGAATTAACCGCAATGTATTCGAAGGTATTTCATGTCCTCGTACCTTGACCAAGTCTGACATTAATATCCACAGATGCAAAGCGGAGCCGCCGGGGCGTTCAGCGACGACATTAACTCTGTCAGGGGCCGCGATGGTCGACTTCGTCAACTTCCCCGGCGCAAAGGACCCTCTTGTCGCGTCATCGCGTGACAATCGCGGCGCAGAGGGTGAGGTGACCGGCCCCCTCATCTTTCCTGTGGATTACGACTACACTGATCCCGTGTAAGCCTCTGATACCGGCTCCGCTAACTTGCTAACTGCTTCTAGTGTTCGCGAGAAGGTTATCAACGGCGACCCGAAATACAAGATCACTGCCAATCAATGGCCCTTAGGCGTGTACCAGAACAGTGTGTATGATCCCAGGAACCGAGGGAAAGGTCTCTTTAAATCCATGTCGCTGTTGCAGGTGTGCTGATTTTGTTCATTCCACATCCAAGTGTCGTGCTGATGTTTCTAAACACAGACCCACATGCATTTATTTACAGCCCCAGCCTCAGCCAAGAAGCTGAAAGATCAGGTCGACAAGGAGCGCCAGGCAGCCAACGGATCCGACGCCGAGAATGTTCGCCCATCTGACAATAATGAGCGTCCGCACAAGAAGAGGCGAGTAACGGCTCCAGCGACCTCGAAGAAATGCGTGGCGAATAAGATCGCCATGCGCCACGTCACACCCCGGTCCATCGCGTATGCTGCTGTTCATGTTCGTCCTTTCGCGACCATGGGTGTTTGATGCTGAGAAGTGTTTGTCCTTGTTTACAGCATCGTTTCGCTCTGTCCGACGCGCCATCATGGAACGAGGTCGACGGTGACTTCGACTACGTCCTGTACTACAACAACATCCTCGACTGGTTTCAGAACGCCCCCGGACCCGTCGCCCAGAAGGAAGTGGATGACCTCCTCGTGTGGTGGGACCAGTGCGTAATCATCCCGGCCGCGGCTTATATATTCCTCTAACGTGCCTTGAATGCTTATCAGGCGCGTCTTCAAGAACGGCGGCCGCGCTGTTGAAGAGCCCGCTCAGGGCTCCTCCTCGTCGATCCTCACTATGCGCCAGGAGCGAGCGGCGCGGGAGCTCGCGTAGATTACGATATCGTTTGTATGCGTATAGCCAATATATAGTTTTATTTTTTTTCCGCATTTTGTTTCGGGATTGTATGAGGATTCAGACCCGACAATTGACTGCATAATCTCCATGCGTTGCCGTGCCTGTTAAGCATTATATGTCGTCGCAATACAATATATTGTCAGGTAAGGCTTGCGGGTCTTGCAAGGTTGACAATAATTGCGGACTTTGACAAAGGGCGCACGCTCGACATAACACAATATAATAGCTTGTAAGATATATCACAAGAATTGTGAAGATTGGGAGCCTTGTGAACCTTGTAGTCACCTTATATTGCCTTACAGGGAAATCCGGAATTCGCTGATGTTTGTGAGATGGAGAGGAGGGGCTGAAGAGGGGCAACTGGGAGATGGGGACATCACCAGTGTCGAGTTCTGAAAGATCCTCGTCATGGCGGGAGACGTCAGCTAGTGTTGCCGCGGCTCGGCTACGGCTGGCTCGGCGAGGAATGACCACTTTGGTGGGAGTGAGACTCGGGGAAACCTCGGCCAATACGAGTGGGACTCGGCTAACCTCGGCTAGTGGCCAAAAGTGCGACTCGGAGCCTCGGCTAAGGGCTGTCAGTGGGACTCGCGTTACTTAGTGGGACTCGGCAGCTCGGCACATCAAACGATTTTAGACCTCCGCCGACAGCACAGAATAAGCTTTGAGTCAAGTACAGTATAGTAGGGTTCCTTGGATACCTACTTTGATGTTTCTGCTACCGTGTCTGCAATGCAAAGAAATAAAATCTGAATTTAAGTTTGTAGATACTAGAACATATAATGAGCTATACTGCTGTAGAGTTTCATGAATTAAGTGTGTTGAATGTAGCCAGATAAAAAAGTTGCTCTTGACGGCCGAAGAGTCACACTTCGGGTTCCTTGGACAGCGTGATGTCACCCATCATTCTCCTCCATCGGCTCTTCCTCGACGTCGTCTTCCTCGTCATCCATGGCTGGGAGCTGCGGCTTTTTGCCCAGCTTTGGCTTGGAAGGCAGGTCCTTCTTCTTGGTGCCCAATTCCGTCAACTCGGCGCACTCCTTCTCCCACGCCTCGACAAGCACAGCATGCTTCTGCTTCATTTCCGCCCACTCTTTCTCAAGCTCCTCCCTTGCCTCCTTCTTTCGCTGTCTTTCCACCTTCTTTGCCTCCTTCCCAGCCTCCCTCGTGGTCCGATTCGTCTCAATCTCCTTCAAAGCCTCGAAGAACTCGTCAGAAGACAGGCATTGCGCCTTCCCCTTGAACAGCCGTGCACGGTCAGTTGCCGCCTTTTCTTCTTGCTGGTGAAGGGCCTCATTCATCTTCCTCAGCCCCATGTTCTGGTACACCATGGTTGCATTCCCCTCCTCAATGATTTGGTCTCGGACTTCGACATTTTGGTGCGCGAGTGCGAGCTGTTTTTGTAGCTCCACAATCTCGGCCTCAAGCTGACCACGGGTTTTATAGGGCTCCTTGCTTGACCCAGGCGTCGCAAGCGACCAGTCTGGAGTCGGTACAGCGCGCGGGACATGCTGGATGACAGGTGCAAGGATGGGATTGTTGTAGGATTTGATTTTGGGGCTGTGGAGGAGGAGGGAAGCTGTGGATGAACGACCAAGGTGCGCATACAGTGTCCGGACACGTTTTGAAGGTGACAATAGCGCAGGGTCAATGTTTTCAAGCTCGTCGTCATCGTCTCTCGGTCGGCGTCCCATCGGCGTCTGCGGCGTCAGTGTACCCGACGCAAGGTGGGATGGGGAAAGGTCGAACCGTGTGGGTGGATGCATACGCATCGCATCCACAATCGCCTTCACGGGACTAGGCTGGGGCATGGGGAACTCGGCGCGCGTTGATGTTGCGACACTGGGCTTCATCTGTTCTTCGGTGATGAAGTTTGGATTGAAAGGTACGACGCCAGTGACTTTGAAGGCTGCACGGACTGTTGACTCGTCGAAGGCTTCGACATACGCCGGGGCCCAGACCGACAGAAATTCCGCCTTTGACACCTCGCGCATCTTCTCAGCCTCAAACGCGACAATCTTCGACTGCCAGCACGACTTCATCTTCGCAAAGCACACGACATCGAGCCCCTGAAGGGCGTGGGTGCAATGTGGGGGGATACCCGAGTAAGATGATGTTATTCGCCCGGGCGAAGTTGACGAATTTCTCCGTGTAGTGCGAGCTATGGCCATCAAGCAGAAGAACACGGGGGAGCCCATTGGCCTCGGCCCTGGTTGCAGGGTCAAAGACCTTGGTGAGCCATAGGTATCCGAGCTCCCCGTTTGTCCAACCATTGACGGATTTGGCAATACTGAATGTGTCGGCACCAGGTGAGTCTTGTCTGTTGCGTACAATGGCTGAATGGACTCACAATGCTTTGATAGTGTTCCCGTTCCCCCACGCTGTCTGGAAATTGACACCGGGGAAGATGATCATCGGCGGCACGACCATCTCCCCATCGCCGCGGATTGTCACCAATGCGGTGATGTTCTGACGGCTCGCGCCGCCCTGCTTGTGCTGCGTCTTTGTTCCCCGTGCCCCAATCACCCGCTCTTTCCCTGTGTAACCCGTCGGAAATCCGCTCTCATCCATCCCATAGACCCTGTCTGGTGATACTCCCATGTCCACCACATATTTCTGCACTAACGCGACCCAGGATTTGACAGCTTCGGGATTCAAGCTCCGCGCCCGTTGGGTATCAAGCGCCTTGCTCCAGAAGGGCCGAAGCTCCTGATGGTGTCGATCCAGGAAGGCGAAGACCCATTTCACTCCCACCCCCTCGCAATCTGCCCCGAGTGTGGCTTGGCGGACGGCGTCGGCATACTGCACAATTTGAGCATGGGAGAGGGGGAATCCCCTTTCGGCTGCCTCGAGGATGAATTGGACGAGGGACCACTCTTGGACAACAGTGAGCTTCTGTTTCTCTTGATTCGCTTCCCCGATACTGCGGCCTCCATGTATGCGTCGATGTAGAGTAGCATACGGGACATTGTGACTCTCTGCAATAGCCTTAATAGACTTTGCTTTCCCAAATTCCGCTGGTTTCGCCTGTTCCCGCTCGTATTCATGTAGAGCAGCTTTGACATTCAGCTCCTTTCGGCGGCTATTCTCGTGGCCCTTGACACGGTCGGATTTAGCGCGGGAGACCATGGAGAAGCGCCGGATGCCACGGAGAGTGGCACAGCAACAGGAAGAAGGATGATGGTCGCGTCAAAGCGTGTCAACAAACCACGGTGTCACGCTTTTTGTGTGCGTGATCTTGTATCAATTCTAGACGCGTCAATCTTGGTCAGATTGCCTTACCCTTTAGGAGAAATTTGTAGCCAAGAGAATGAACTTTCATGAGAAAAATACTTTCGGGCCAATAGTCGCCGGATTAATGCACAATTGACAAGAAGGAAAGCGATTGATGGCCTGATGAGGCAGTGATTCGTACCAAATCACCTCCCATTCAAGCACGAACGCGTCTCCATGCCTATAATTAACTCAGAAGGCAGAATTAGGGTATACGATGTACTTTAAAAAAGAAGTATGGCCTGGAAGGATGTTGCAAGCTTTTAAAAAATTAATTATCCAAGGATGTGTCACTATCCAAGGAACCCTACTATACTGTAACATGCTATAAAATATTTTTCTAAGCTCCACTCAGTGGGCCCCCGCGGCGAGCGGTTGCACCACGCAGTGGGCCTAGCGGCGAGCGTTAAGGGGGGTCCGCGGGGGTCTCCCCCGCGCTCCATCAGTTTTGAAAACTGAGAATAAACTTAAAGAACTCGAAAATTGAGATAAAGCACTGAGTAAATGAACTTGGATGTGCCGTCAGGCCAAAGGAGGGGGGTCTGGGGGGAACCTCGTTCCCCCCAGGACTTAAAAATATATAAAATACGCGTTGAAACGCGTCAGTAAAGAGAAAGATTGAGATCCGGAAGCATCATGCCGAAAATGATGTATTGATTGCCAGTGATGCAAGCACCATCAAAAGTGCGACTCGCTTGAAATTGGGCGAGTCCCACTGCCATCAGTCCCACCATTCTGGTATAGACTCTGGCTGGGCTCGGCTTTTGATGGCTCCGGAGCCATCACCACTTAAAGCCGAGCCAAGCCGTTTATGGACGGCTGGCTTGGGCGGCTTGCGGCTGAGCCGCAGCTCAGCCGCGGCTCAGGTGGCATTTGTAGCCCTACGAATCTGGACGACCCCTACGGGATTTTACGCTCCCCTTTCACTCTGAACACCTTCGACACTGGACGAAATTAGCGTGGACGACGTCAATTGCACAATGATGTGCCACGCTGTGCCACGTCGTTATCTGATCTGCTGCCGTATTGGCACCTCTTTGCTTCGCCCTCCAGCCCACGCGCCCCAGAGGACCTCGAACGCCGTTTTCAAGCCCTCAAGATGCCTTCCAAACCGCTCCTCGTATCCCTTGTCTCTTACGCGCATCCCGCTGGCTTTTTTGCTTCCTTCTTTGGCTGTGGACCTCGACGACCGACTCGTGGCGTTTGCACACGAGGACGCGCCTGAAAACACTCGCAGCACGTAGATGGATGCCCACTATTCCTTCTGCAAGGCGCTGGGATGACACCTACCGCCAATATTTGGTGTTTCGCCAGCACAACGCCCGTTCATGGCAGTCTGGATCAATTCGTGCGGAAATTCGTGCGTCAGAGTGTTTCCTTTTCCCCCCCTTTACTAACAACGACCTGCAACGACACCTTCCGCGTCTTGGCGTCCTGCGCCGCTGCTCGTCGTCGAACCCCTCGACGCCTCGATCTCGCCCGCCAGTATCCATCATCTCTATTTTAACGACACGCATGCGCCCCAAGCGCGCTGCCGTGCCTTCGGCGGCGACCTCAATTCCACACAGCCTCATCTTGTTCTGGGTGTGCTGCTCGGGTGTACTGCTGTCCGCGGAGGACCTCTTGTTTCTGCCGCGCGTCCAGCATGTGCAGCTTCTTTTGTTCCAGAGACATGGCAGTGCGGCAGGCTCACGAAGGCTGAAGGCGGTCAGGGTGGCTCAATACTAGGCAAGCACAAGGCTTGCCATGGGTAGCTAAGTAATTACCTGCACAGTACTTACAGCTTAATACATTTCATTTCATTCGTCACCGGTGTGAGCTTCAATGAGTATGTAGGTCCATAAGTGCATGCATTAAATGGGGAAAATATTGGACTAAAACTATTCCGAATCGTATTCAGTATCAAGCAATGATTGAATGAAAGAATTATAGCCCGTCGGGTCCTCCGGTACCAAACCCCGGTGCTCTGTCTCCAACTCCATGAGCGCAATCTCCTCCTCCCGCGACGTCCCTCCAGTAAAATTGAGTCCGCGGCCTTTCGTGACAGAAAACTTGAGCATTTGTAGCGCCTTCATCAAATCGGGCGCGGTACGATTGCGCCTGACAGTGTCGGTCTCGGCGCTAGACGAGAAGACGCGTTCACAGGGGACAGCGGAACCTTGGATGGGTAAAATGTCGAGTGCGAGCGCGAATATAGTAGGGTGCCGTAGCTGATTTTCCTGGGCAGTACGAGTCCATTTAACCTCGGGGGGAGAAGAGAAAGCGAATGTAACGTACCTGCCAGTAGCGTACGGACCCAAGGGTATATAAGCCTTCCATGAAATAAGATTGAACCTCCTCTTTCAAGCTCTGGCCATGTGTCGGGCGTTCCGGTGTATCCATGCCGAGAATTTCGTCCTCCCAATTGGACCGTGAAGGTCGAGCGGGGGTACTGGTGAGGTTGCTTCGGTAGCGACGAAGCTGGGAAATATGAGATAGTGACTCTAATGCAACAATCAAGAAGCATACCTCGTGTAAGAATAGATCCTTGACTTCCTGGACTCGCTCTGGCCAGTGTTTTTCGAACCAGCGTAGCTTGACTGCAGGATTTATGACTCCACATCCAACAGTTAGACAGCGATCAAAATAGGATGTTAAACTCACGCATCGACAAGATATAGGCCGGCACGTCCTGGACCCGTTCCCGATAGGATTCCAGCTTGTCAATCCCTTGCTGGACGATGTGCGCGGTCTCCGGATAGATGACTTGCTGCTTTTCCCATGCCGTGATCATTGCCTCGAATGCGGGAAGCGCATCCCCGAGGGTTGACGTCTTTTCGGCGGAAAGTCTCTGTTGAAAGGCATGAGGTACCTACGTTCAGGCTCTTAGTGGTTGAATTATTCTGTAATTGAGACGATGACTTACCGACAGTATCCGTTTAAATGCTGCGAGGGCGTCCCATTCCTTGTCACCGAGTTTGTATTTCTTGAGGTTTCGGAACTGGGGGTCGGAAAGGAACTTGTCGATGGCCTGAAAAAATTAGGAGTAAAAATGGTAACCAGACGATAAAAAGTACCTCGCGAAGAAGGATAGCACGGTCCATCATAATGAGTGTTGATGACCACCTTGTATCGACGTCCCGTAGCAGCTGGAGATCTTTCTGCTGCAGCGCTTTGAGCACATCAGAGAAATATTGACGCCGTAAAGAGGATGCACGAATCTGTCAAATTCAGATCAGTTTCATCACTGAGAAATCGCGCAAGCACTTGCCATGCGAACAGTCGTTCGGACTGTTGCAATAGGATCACGAGCGATTGCATCTATAAACGTCGGCACTTCACCGGCGGGATCAGAGACGAAGTCAGCGGCTCCTGATGCAGCGAAATCCATATCGGTGATTGCCCCCAACACGGCTTTGCACGCTAGATTGACGATGTGAGGGAAACATCTAGGACATGGATCAGATTGTGGACTCGAAGGCGAAATAAAACCCACCGAATCCGCCGCTCCAATTTCCGAAACGGTATTTTGCGCTTGTCGAGCTCTATCTCCAAATATGTCATGAATGTGTCGTTGTTGCTGGTGTTGTCAAGAGTAACCCAACCCAGCTGGAATAAATGTGAGGCAAAGAGATATTACAATGAACTAGCGAGCATACCTTGGACGCAATTCCAATACGATCAATTATGTACAGAAAAGCCGTTGCTAAATGCTCGCCGTCGTGATGCCCAGGTACGCGTAAAAACCCGATTAAATCGGTGCGAAGCCTCAACGTATATTGAGGGCCAGCCGGCGTATCAATCAGCGTTGCCTGGAGCCAGTAACCAGTGACGGCCATGAAGGGTGTCTTTTGTTTGTCGGTCCATAGATCCATAGTGGTCGAGATCATGCCAATTGCACCCTATGACATGTTATTTAGCTACGCCCGCACAAAGAGCAGAAGGCACATACCGCCATCTCTTCTTGCAGAGTATTGAGATGCTCGTCCCATATCTCAATGACTCGTTTTCGAATTTTCGTTCGATGTGGAATGTCGGAGTCCTTGAGTTCGGCCCGTAACATTAAGAAGATAGCGCGAAGTTGTTCATTCTCGACGACGTTGATGGACTGTAAATAGGTTTACACTGATTTGAAGAAAGCAAGTGAAGAAAACCTACTTGATCGTCGCCGACAATGAATTCAACAATGGCGTCGACGAATGCCTCCTGCGAAAAAGTTGTTCTCTTCTTCCCAGGTTCCGATGTACCACCTGTTTTCTGATGCTTACGCACGCGATACGCGTCGACGAATCTGGCCGCCTCCTTCGCTTTGATGGGGATCTTCAATTGGTCGCATCCCTCAACCCACGCATCCACATGGTGTTCGTAAAGATGTCTGCGCAGGACACCGGTACTGGTGTTGGCGGAGAACTTATACGTCCCCATGTGTGGGTTGGCTGCGTGACGCTGTCTGCAGATCGTTAATTAAGGGGGAATAAAGAAAATCCTGGCATAGTACGCACTTGCAAAATAGGCACTCTCGTTTCTGCGCCCCTTGCAGATCCTTCGGTTCGAAGAAGGTCCACACATCGTTCGCAGACCCAGATCGGTCAGTCCCTTTGCGGCGCGGTGCGGGCAGCGGGGAGGCATGTGGACCGGCCCGAGGCGATCGTCGGTGTTGACGACGCTGGGACGAGGATTGACGTGTTGGTGAAGGGCTTCGAGAAGGTGATGCGGATGGGTCTGGAAAATATTCCCCATTGTCGCTGTCGCAGCCGGCGAAATGTACGTATGGACGAGGTGCCGCACCGGCAGCAGCAGCGTCAGGGTCGTCGTCGTCGAAGATATCATGAGGGCGGGCTGAAACCAGCCGTTAACAGACAATAGATAAAGTAGGACAGATGGACGCACCAGCAGCATGACCATCGCCGTCTCCAACACGGTCGGGCTCAACAGGTGAACCTTCGGGTCCAGCGGGGATTGGTGCAGGCTCGGCTGGTGGAGCGGGCTGGCGCCGCTGCCGTCTGGTTTGGGTAGGAGGGGGAGGTGGAGGCGGGGTTTTGTCTGCTGCCGTAGGAGCTCGACGCGCCCGCCGACTACGCTTCGGAGTCTGGGGTGGAGTTTGGGCTGGAGCTGGTTTCATGGTCAAAAAAGCTGAACGATTGATAAAACTGCGGAAATAAAATACCGTCTGCTACAGCCGCAGGAACTGGCGGTCGGCGAGGAGGCATCGGTGTGGGCACATTCTGTTTGAAACCCGGCCATGATACTTGTATAAAGTCGTGGAACCTTCATTTCAAACTCGAGCAGCGTCGGGCAAGGTCCCAACTCTGAAAAAATTCCTGAAAAGTATCGTAGCATTTGATCCATAGACGCGTAGGCAGGGCGATAGGAAAGGGACCCTTGCATACCTGACATACCCCCATGGCCTTCATCCAAAACAGCAGTGTCTATACTCGATACAGCGCGAGGATGACGATTAGGGCTCCGATCCGTTTCCGTTCGCGACGGGTCGACGGCCCGTCGCGACGGTGTCCGTCCCGTCCGTTGAGCCGCTCTGCCCGCTTCGAAAACGGACGGGTACAGGACGGGTTCACCCGTTTAAACGGGACCCGTATCCGTCCGTAAACGGGTAAACGGGTTGATTACGCAAGCAACATCGGCCTTCAGGGCCGAGCATGTGGCGATGGCTTCGAAACATTCAGAATGGCGAACTCATTTTGACGTGAAGTCGCCGCCATCCCAGAACGCCACCGCCTCATACCGCTTGCGCTTGACTTCTAGGAATTTACCTGGATTCTTCATACTTTTTTTGAATTTTTTTCTTCTTTTGTCTTGACTCTCTTCGCTTGAGTCGTCCATTCTACGTGCATGCCTGAGCACCACCGCCTCATACTGCTTGCGCCCGACTTCTGGCTGAAGATTTCCCTGGATTCTTCATGTCTGAGACTTCTTTTTTTTTTTCCGTCTTGACTCTCTCTGCTCGTGTCGTCCATTCTACGTGCTCTGGAGCGTTTCTCACTGCTCACAACGTAATCAGAACTCTACTATAAATTCTACCCAGTTCAACTGCAATGTATCACTGCCCTGAGACCCATGTCCAACCTCGTCAGGTATGACGACCGTACCCCGTAACACTCGGCACTCGCTTTGGAATTTACGGTCACCAGAATCCGCATCAGCTGGCATATATGCTCACATACTTTGCGATTTGCTCGGGGTCCGCAAATGTCTTCATCGGTGAGCCCGTAAACATTTATTCGATTACCTCTGACGTCGCCGGGGTCATTATATATTGCAGCTAGTTTAATTTTTCCCCATACTTTGCGCTATCACTTGGTTATCCCGTCGATTTTGGGACAGCGACGCCATCGCTCGCATTTTTCCTTCATGTCCAATCGGCGACTGAACCGAGTCTGCGGGAAGTTGTGCTTCACGGTATTCATCATGGGCTTCCGGTCCAGATCCTTTCCAGTCGGTATGTGCACTCTTTGTTCACTCAGAAATGATTTAACAATGGTCCATCCAGTTGTAGATAGCGATACAACGGTTGGGGTAATTTATTCACATCTACGGGCCCTGGGTGTTGTTCCGAGCAGTCAATTTCGAAACTTCTACTTCACCTATCGTGGTCGTCGAATTCAGTGGGATGATACCATGGGCGCCCTTGGCACAGGGCCACTGTCACATCTACATATAGTACGCTCGCTCCCGGGCGGAGCAAATTCAGGTATGTTTCTTGCCCTGTACCACAATTCGGATACTGATGTTCGTCAAGGCGCGCTTGCAGGTGGAGAGGGAGCAATTAAAGAAGCGTGAGGGGTCAGTGTAGTGTCCAAAATTGCTTGCATTCCTTCCTATGTCGTCGTTGCATTGATAAATTACCGCTTTGCTAAAGTCCCAAAAAGGAAATTATCCACCCGTCGAAACGGCCGTAACGGGTTCGACGGACGGAACCCGTCCGTCGGCCACTCTTGGAATTGCCGTCGACGGACGGGTAAGGCCGTCCGTGGCCAAAAAACGGCCGTTTTTTCGACGGCCGTTCCGTAAAACGGACGGGTCGGAGCCCTAATGACGATGAGAGAGGGCGAACAAAGAATGAGTGATTGCATCGTGTCAGTTGCCTAGCCCACACACAGCCTTGAGCGATGAGGGATTTACGCCAGAGTTAAATGGCAGAATGCAAGGGAGTGCTAGGGGACATGTAGAGCAATGACGAGAGGGGAGGGAAGCAGCGCAGCGGCGCATGGTTGGGGCATGGCAAAATAGTGTCAAGCCACGGCTGAGCCGCGCTCAAACCGGCTCCAGCCGGAGCCGAGCCACTTGGAGCCGCCTTGGCAACGGCTGGCTAGGCTCGGCTTAATATCGGCTCGGCTCGATCGGCTAGCTGAGCCGCGCCGAGCCGCGGCAACACTAACGTCAGCTGCAGTAGCAGCAACGACATCAGTGATGGAAACATGAGTGGCGCTGATCTCCGAGAATACTCTACCAGACCGAGTCTGTTGGGGGTAAGTGTCGACGGGGAAAGCTAAAGAATGAAGGACATACAGTATGGTAAGTGATAGAATCCACTAGCCCTGTCCTAAGGCTCCAACCGTTTAGTTTTCGTTTACGAAGGCCCGTAAACTAAACGGTAAATGGTTCCTAAATGTTTACAAACGGTTGTAAACGTTTAAAAACAATACATTTGAGCGCAGTAAATTTTATAAAATTTCAGGTGGAGATGGTACTATGTAGCTACGACTGTTTTGACTTGAATAATCCAGCCTTGATCCACATTTTTGTGAGCATGGCTTTCATGATAGTATTCACACGTACCAGCAAGGACACTTTGATATACGGCACTGGACGCTTCGCCCTTCGCACCGTCAGTCAGCCGGGAGGACACCTGGCGACTATGCACAGGGCGAGAAGTCATTTTGTGAAGTGGCAAAATGAAGAATGCGACAGACGCGTCTAGTCACGCACATTGTCACAGTTTTTTAAGCGGTCTTGGGTGGTCCGTGCGACGCCCGGCACATGATATTGAAGGTACGGTACTTTGTTTTACAATCTCATTCCATTTCGGACGTGTTTCCTTTTTGGGGTTCTTATGCGGACGCCTTATGTGCATCTGTCACTACACCTGTCACCCTCAGCGCTCGTCTCTTTCCGTGTTCGCTGAGGGTGCGCCTAGTCTTTCCTTTCTCTCACTATCCATACTTACTTTACCCCAGACTCTTTGTCTTTTAGTTATTCATTAATGTAGCGCTCGTCTCTTTCCGTGATCGCTGAAGACTTAACAAATCTACGCATCATCAAGATCAGGCGGAACAATGACTCATGTAACTTACACAAGCACAATACAAAGGTCTCAACGAGTCACAGAAAACATGGGAAAAAATACCGTTTAAACCGTTTGTTTACCATTTGTTTTACCCGTTTGCCCACGGGTACGGGTTTCACGGTAATTAACCATGGTATTTACATAAAACCCGTGGTATCAAATACCATGGTATTTAACTGTGGTATTTGACTTTTATATTCAATTTCACCCCAAATCAATACACTAATGGGTGGTATCATCACAAAGAAGCCTGAACAGGGTAGTTTCAGGCCTTGTTTTCAATGTTTTGTTGAGTTAAAACAATTTGTTGTTTTGATCTGGGGACCTCAATTTGGTATCCAGTTTGATTGAAGGTCATATGATGGGATGCTACACTGGTAGTCACTTTCTGACCCTTTGCCATGCTTCTTTAGTGTAGTTGGAACAATCACTTCCATTTAATTTCCATTGTTTAGCCAAGGTTATAGGTTCAATTCACTCATTGGGCACCTTTTTGCCCTTTCACGGTATTATGGGTACGGTTATCTGCGGGTTGCGGTATTCACGGTATTCAGAAAACCAACTACTGTACCCGCACCTGTGACACCCGTGACCATGACACCGCGGGTTTACCCGTACCCGTGCCATACACTAGGTGTGAAGCTACAAAACAACTATTATCATCTTTTCTCTGCACCAGACGAATACATAAATTAGCCGAATGATGGTGAAATCAGAAGAGTGGGTGACTTACCGCCTACTAGTAGACATCAATGCCCTGCCCCCGATGGCCCAGCAATGTCGTTCTCGGGCTCGTCATCGGAGATGACAAGAACAGAACGTGGATCGACATACCCGTCGCTCGATTCACACGCGTCTGTTGATGCTTCGAAGAGGTCGATGGTATTTCTCCTCGAGTTAACGAACTGGCCCGACAGCTCAAAAATCTCCCGCCACTTCTGAAGACTCAGAGATTTGATGGGTTTGAGATAGTTGGCGGCGCGGTCGGCCCAGGGAACAGGAACGAAACCGTGGGCGGATTTCTTGCCCCTGCGCGGGAGAGCCTCCGCACTGGGCCCGCCGTCTCTGCATAACGTAAGAGCGCGCTCGACCTGATCCCCATTTATGTGTCATGTAATACAGTGCATATGTAACATGCGACGTACCGCCGCAGCTACAAGGGATGCCGCTCCGATCGGGTGACCATAAGACACGTCACTTTTGAGAACGAGGCGGAGATGGGCTGCAAAGGTGCGAAGGAAGATATCCGAGCGATAACTGCCTGTCTTTGAAGCTACAAGTGAGTTTGAGTAATGAACAGATCCATGGAGATCACACCTGAGTTTTTGGGTCACGATATATGAATGCGACATTATGGGACATGTCAGCCACCCATTTGCGGCGTGCCGCAATGTCGGGAAGGGTGTTGAGGTGATCGGTCACGACCTGGAGAGCCCGTTTGCCAATGTCGCTTCGCCAGTTACGCTGTCCGCGGCACATGCCGATTTTGTGGAGCGTGGAATGGTTCCTCCAAATTTGACGGCCGTACCAGATAAGATTGTAGAGGACGTGGATGTGGAGGAAACTGATGAGCAGCGGGTTGACGGCAACGTTATTCTTGCACGCCAAAGGGGTAGGCACTGTTTTGGCGACCCATGAGCATATATCTCACTCATTAACAGAACGCTCATATCCTCGATTTGCGAATAGTCTGGCAGATTACATCAAAGTCCCCGACTTTCCCGACCTTCTTCTCAACTTCCTTCATGACCAGCTCTCTTCCCCAAACTATCCGATTTACAGTGATGTCTCTGATGATGATCTCGATATTTCCGAACTCCCTATCTCGGTTTATCACTCCGCTGTTGCAACATTCTATGCACCCAGTGATCCCTCTGGTATCCGCGGCATGCGTCGTGAGCGCATCCGCTCAACTCCTACATGGAGAAAACACGGGCCGCGCCGTGATTGCGTCTTTGTGGTGGAGAACCAGGGGGAGCTGGGCTTCAGGGGCATGAGTGTTGTGCGCGTCCGGCTTTTTTTCTCATTCTCTTACGACGGAGTTGACTACCCATGTGCACTGGTCGACTGGTTCAAAAAGGTGGGAAGATCTCCCGATCCCGAAACTGGGATGTGGATTGTAGAGCCCGAGATGAAAGGGAGTGTGCGGCTTACTACTATCGTTCATCTCGACACCCTCCTTCGTGGGGCTCATTTAATTCCAGTGTACGGTGAAGGTTACATACCGATTGGATTTCGTTATACTTACTCTCTGGATGCATTCAAATCTTTCCATGTAAATAAATATATCGATCATCATGCCAATGAAATTGCTTTTTGAACAGGCTTCGAATTTTCTTTGTGACGGTTCAAACAACAGGGAGGGAGTTAAACATATGGAATCTTTGCAACATTGATGCCTCACATTCTGGCAATGGCCACAAAACTGGCGGTTCTGGTGATATGGTGGAGCTGGCAACTGCTGGCGGCTTGGGCTGCCAGGTGTGCCAGGTGTGCCAGCAGTATCAGCTCCGGCCAGATGCCGCCAGACGAAAACGATTTTCCTGATGCAGACAGAGTATTTGGGCAGTAAAGTCAAGCTAGGTTTGTACAAATTTGGCTACAGCGCACCCATGTGCGAAAGGCGGCGAGATGCGGAATAGATGTTTGCGTCTCTTTGTTCCTGGCAGGGTCAGAGAGTTTTGACGAGTAATGTCAAGCTAGGTTTGCACATGTCTAGTTGTAAGGGGCTCGGCTACTCGGGAGCTCGGATGGAGATATGGAAAGGGTTGTGTGGAGATGAGTCTCAAAGGTTGTGTTTATTTGCTTTTGGCAGGATTCGGCTAATTGAATTGTGACAGAGGGGGACCTAGCTAAAGCAAGGTTATCTCACGCGTCGAGTATCTTTGAGCAAGCAATTCAACTGACAGTATCTTGTTAAATTACGGTATTTTCTTTTACAATCTCGTTCCATTTCGAGTTTCTTATTCGGATGCTTTATATACGTCTGTCATTACACCCTCACCCTCAGCGCTTGTCTCCTTACACGTTCGCTGAGGGTACGTTCACACACTCACTTACAAAGCTCACAGTACCTTAGAGTCTCCGTCTTTTATATCTGCACAGGTCTAGTTCACGGGAGCTTTTTCCGGCCGGAATTTCTCCATTTTAGATTAGTATTATTTTCAAATCGCAAGCCGTCAGAGATAATTGAGGTGAACATTGATAATAAGGTTGAGAAGTAGTCAAGGCATATCTAATATCATGAAATATATTCGATTTCTGTCTCATTCTGGCAGGTAAACCCCACGGGTTGGACGACGGGTTGAACGACCCGCGGGTAGTTGAGGAACCGCGGGTTTACCCGCACGGGTTTTGTACCCGACCCGCGCCGGGTACGGGTTCAACGGGTACGGGTGCGGGTTGACCTTGCGGTACCCGCGGTTGTACCGTGACCAACCTTAATTAGGGCATGCATTGGCAACCCTTGCAAACAAATCACCATCATTGTCTTGGAAGTTCCTTTGCCTCGGTAGCTTGACTGGAAGCACTGCATTACATGTTCAAAGCTCGTGGATTTGAATGAGTGGAATAATGACCCACATAAGAATGCATTTGTGGCTATTATGTTTGAGCGGTACTCGTACCTGTTGAAACTATTCAGGAATGTTAACCAAATATGAGCAAAGTGGTTTTTTCGCTGATGAGATGTTTTCCAGAACTTTGGGCAATCTGAATGCAGCGTACAATTTTCGAAGTAATATTACCAGTGGTTCACAGATGTTTGCCAAAACTTCGGTCAAATCTTGATGCAGCGTACAATTTTCGCAGTAATATTACCGGTGGTTCACAGCTCTTGAAGAATCACATTCAGAATCGACTGCAAAATCGGGGGGGGTCAAAGTTGATGTTGATTCTTGATGGATTCTGTTGCCTGAATCGAAACGAGAATCACATCAGAATCAACTACAGAATCACTTGCGGGCGAGCGCTTTGACTTCCCCTAATGGCGTTGTCATTCGAGGGGGATGATAAGATCCTTGCTGGAAAGCCGGAAAGCTCGCTATAACAGGGAAGTAGACGGCGCGACTTGTCGCCATTTGCGACAAATATGTGTCAGAGAAGTCAGTGAGAGAGTCCCGACAGGAGGTGGAGGGTCGAGGTAGGTCGGTAGAAAATGGACGAAAATTTCGGAGACGATTTCGTTCGGAAGGGTCAAGACTGGGTACTTGTAGGAGCGGAGCCGCCTTGTCACGAGTTTTTTCTCTGCTTGTAATGCAGAAATCGAGCGCTCGAGATCCAGAATTTGGGCCTCTATATCGATGAGGCGTGTGCAAACAGTTTCTATGTAACTGAGCATGGTCGCTCGTGGAGGCGTCGAGTCGCCCGAAGTTTCAGTACGAGCAGACTTGACCGTGGGCGGTCGTGGTACTGAGGAAGAGTGAGCAGCCGAACGAGTTTTATCGGACATCACTCACAGAGGTTTCGCAGATACTTTGGGAAATGCAGCTGAGAGAGGATGGAAGAGGAAAAGAAAGCCAGCCAGCACCGTGTGACGGATCTCATTTTGCGATCAATGTTGGGCACATGTTGACTTGTACAGTACTGAAACCGTCTTGGTGGTGGACGCCAGCACTACTCTTATTTCTCGCCGGGAGTAACCGAGAACCAAAATCATACAGATTGTAAAAGAGAGGGGAATTTCTACCCCTGCTACGCAGCACAAATACAGTGTAGTAAACAACAGTTAGTTCGCAGTCATTTTTTCTCCGTCACAGATACCGCCCCTGCGCCGGGAAGGCCTCATTCTCAGGCGGAACAGTGAACATCGACACCCAGTTATTGTCCAGCGGCGCCAGAAACATGTCCAGAAACATCGAGTCTTCCGAGAACGCCGGTGGCAGTGAGCCTAGTAGACGGTGGGTGTCGACATACGCGTCCAGTCGTTCGACGAGCCCCGATGGAAGCGGCCAGGAGTATCCGATAAGCTTGAGAGCCTCCGAGATCCTATAACATGAGAGTTCTTTTGAAGGGAGAGCAAAGGGATAGATACGACAACGCACGTTTCAATTGTCGCCGCGCGCTCGGGCGACACACTGCCCGCCGCGTCCGCCTCTTCGAGGCAAAAGTCTGCCCACGCAGCGACATTGTCGCGATGGACATGCGCGATGTGCGGGAGTGACGGCATCGTCCGCAGCCCGCGCGCGATTTCTCCCAACGTAAGATCAGCCATTTCGCTCACTTGGCGGCGCAGCAGCGCGAGGCGGTCGGCAGCCCATTGGTCTGCAGCGGCTGGGCCGATTGCTGGCGACGATGAAGAAGAGATGGCGGCGCGGCGGACGAGTTCGCGATGCAGCCCCAGCACGAGGGTAGTGGGGCTAAAGGTCATGACGTACGCGCAAGAGCAGAGATTCAGATGTAAGCCTCGCTTTTGGAAAAAACCAGAGGGGAAAAAGAGCGAGTCCCCTGGGTAGTTATCGTCTTCTCGATCAAATATGAGGGACCGGATCGAGTGGAGATGGTTCAGAGAGGAAATGAACTCGGTGATGGAGCCTTCGTCAAGAGGATGGCGACGGGCGAAATCTAGATGATAGCGTGAGTCTGGCCTAGAGAAGGAGACAAGCCCAGTGCGTACCTCCTGTAATTTTTTCGTATAGATCGCGGGCAAGGCGCGTAACGTGGAAGAAATCTAGTTATGATGAGACAAATAGGGTGCAATATATAAGTCGCAAAGCTCACAGGACCGCATTGCCGTGAATGGGATGAGCGGCTGCTCTTTCTTCTCTTGCATGGCACTCTGGAGAGATACAAAAAGATTCTGCAAAGACAACGGGTCTCGACCGGTAATGAGTAGTTGATCGTGATGTGATCTATAGTTGTTCATGTCAGGATGAAAGAAGAAGTAGGGCAGAAGCACAAACACTAATATCGGCTGTCGGTGAAGGGTTGTCTCTAAAGCTTCCATAAGCTGCGCATACTATGTATGAGCTTAATTGTGTATATTTTTGTCAATTTGTGCACCAGAAATCCGGACCAGATAGTTGCATTTTGTGATACCATTTGCTCTTCACCCTAAGACCCACAGATGACACGGACGTGATGTAAATATTGAACAGCGAAAGGCCGAGATCTCGTGTCCCTTGCTGCGAATCTGGTTAAGATTCATCAGCAGTGGAAATCTTAACCGCTTACCATTCTCGAGAAATTGAAGCATAAAACAGGACACCGCATTGTCCTCGGACGGCTCGAGAAGAACGCCAACGTCAGAGGCGAGTCGGAGTGCTTCAGCACATAGGGCTCGATACATTGGCTCCCTCCGGACGCCGTACTCTCTGAGATCTGCGCCTCGGGTGAAAACAGAACGGTCGCCGAGTGACACAGGCTTTGCCCCTGGCCCAATAATTGCATGATCGAACGAAATGGAAGCGGAAAGTGCACTGAATGGCAATTAGTCATTGTGTGAGAGGCGTAAATACCTGGAAATACTCACACGACGCAATGCGCAAGCACCTTCAATTGCGGTGGAAGCAGATGAATCTGCCATGAAGTCAAAGAGAGGGCGTCGCGAAGAACATCTCTACGAAGCATAGGATGATTGAATTGAGGTAGGTGAGTGAAACCTGGTGGGGTTCAAACAGAGTTCGTCTCGAGATTACAAACTACTGGCACCTACATTCAAATAGATGGTGAACCAGCTCTGGAGAAAGCTCAAGGTATCGAGCGGAATCTCGAGGAGGCAAGGAGTTCGAATTTGAAGCCGAATCTGAAGGGTGGGTTTCGGGCTCTTCTGAGGCCGAGTGTGACGCCGTGGTTGGAGCTGCTGAGTTTGGACCGGGGATTACAGCCGGAATCATGCCCAAGTTGGGCTTGGGGGGTCGCCCACGCGTGACGGGGGTCGTTGTGCATCTAAGTATGCAGAACCGTTTCATTTGGCGCGAGATAAAGTTCAAAAACGACGTACTTGGTGCCTTTTTCTAAGCAACGCGGGCAAGGAGTCCCATCGGTCGTGGAATTGCAGAGAACGCGCCGCGCCTTGCAAGAATCACAAGCAGGAGGTTTCTTTCGCTTTACAATTTCCTGCGAATGGAGAATGGGACTGCGATTGACCGGCATGGCACCGGGGGCGGTGAAGATCGGGTGCCGCATGGCAAAGCGAGATATATGGTGGCGCCAAGACGGGCCTGTTACCCAATTTCGGATTACCATATGTATACCTAATAAGGCAGCCGGAAACACTATTGCCGGACACTGCCCCCCATCAAATTCCCCGATTTAGGTTGCCACGTTTTGGCGGAAAGTACGTTAGCGACGCGTGCCGTTTAGGTTCCACGTCTCATTTCCGTAAATACGGAAGTTCGATCGCCTGCCAGATCATGGATTATGCAATCCACCTTATTCTCGGCGTCTCCCGGACTCTGTGGCTGAAAAAAACGTTAAAACGAGAGGTTCGATCACCTCCCCGATCGTGGGTTACCAAGCGTTGGAGGATATAAAGAGGGCGGCAGGCAGGTACATCCAAGAAGGAGTTACATTCCAATCAAGCAAGGCACATTCCACTTGATGTGCCGCCTTTGAGAGCAAAGACGGCACTTGCCATTTTGGAATGTACCGGGCGTCGGCAAAGCTCTGTTCCGTAAGCGGGACACGTGTCTCCCGGTTTCATTCTTTTCTCCTACCACCACTGCTGCTCACCCAAACCCTCTCCCGACACGTCGAAAGCGCGTCAAAATGGCCACCGACGTGGGCGCAGGATCAAAGCACACGCCAGCTGACCGAGAATACCTTGACAGCCTGTCGGCACGTCTGCTGATGGAATTCCGGAACTATGTATGTCGTGGCCGCGGAGTACGGACAGGTATTCTGACGCGCTAAATTATGTTTTCTCTCCTACCTACATTGCTCTCAACGCTGCGAAGTTTCTGGACCACGAATGGGTTGATATGGGAGTCCTCCGTGAGTTTCTTCAGCAGCCGGCCCAAAATTCCACCCCCGACGCGTCAATCCGTCTCTGATTCGTTTCGCGTCAAAATCAAAGCCACGCCGTTTTTGGCACTGGTGCCGGGTCCACCTATCTTGGTCAAAGCGGAGCCCCGACTCGCGAGCGTGCCCCGTGCTTCTGCTGATGTCAAGATGCGCGCTTTAAACGAGGGCGGCCGCGAGGTCTTCGAGCTGCTTTCGGACTCAGAACCCGAGGGTGAAGACCAGGATTCGGATCTGGAGGTGCTAGAGGCACTCCAGCGTACTTCTCGGTCGTCCAGCGCAATCCCTATGCCTGGTGCGTACATTGCAGCCATTTCTCACTCGCCTCCCTAATTCTTGTAGATCCCGAAGAGTTTCTCGGCGATAATTCTGCCTCTCCGGAGCCTGATGCACGTTCTGAGTCCTCGGATAGTATGTTGAATATTTTTGACCTCTCCAACGCTCATTTCTACCGCCAGAGGAGGACGACTCTGAATTGATTCAGTCTGACATAGTATGGCTGGATGACGGCACGTCGCTCGCCCGTATCGGCCACTTCCGTTCGACCAGGAAGTTGGCCGTCGAGCGTATGGAATACCGGCAGGGCCCGGCTGCTATTTATCCGATACTTCGCGCCCCGACAGGAATTGTTATCGACCTCAGTGATCAAATGTACTGGTTTCGTGATCCGACCACCAAAGAGCTGTACACCCTCAATACTATCATCATGAACGCTGTTTGTTTTCATTCGGACATTTCGAGGTTTTAATTCTGATCTGTGTTCTCGCGGTAGAACAATGACTCGTGGGACTGGTCTGGCGGTGGCTCTCGCCAAACTGCCCTTGTCACTTTGCCCCTGGCGAGAAGCCTGTTGACTGCCGACGAATTCGCTACAAATGTGTTGGTGCTCACGCATGCGACCAGCTTGACAAAGCGCTTCGAACTGCGGTCTGCTTTGAGCTGGATTCGGCACTGCGCGATGCAGTCATAGCTGCTCAACAAGAGACGCGCCGCAGAGAAGGGAACCTCCTGAAGAGCAGGCCGTTATGTGGGTTTTCAGTCTGTTTTATTATGCCTGCTAACCGGCCTCGGTAGCTTTATGAAAATCGTACACAATGCAAAGTGCGATGCCGTTGACTTGAGCGGCAATAAGTGCCGAGGGGGGCCGATAATGAAACCCAAACCTCAGGTATCCCCTTCACAAATGTTCGATCTTTTTTGTGGCTTACCTCCTCCATTGTAGGCTTCGTGCGGTCACCAATCCTTTGTCGGGTGTAGTGGTTGGACTACAAAATTCCGACAGGGCCACCGAACACACAGCATTCCGGATAATGTTGACGAAAACAAGATGATCCTCCGCTTCGCTCCGGTATGCAAGAGTGCAAGACAAATGTAGTTGCAATTCTTGTCGCTGCCTAAATGAAGCCGAAAATTCTCCCGTGTAAGTGCTTAAAAAAGAGAGGGATAAGAGGTGAAGTTCAATTGCCGCTGTTAATTTCAGCGAGCAATCAGTGCCCACCATAGAATTTTTTAGAGATGAAGCGGGAGCTTTATTCATTTACTTTGTAAGAAATGTACATCAGGGATGTGCAAGAGTACAGAAGGCTCTGCACGATCACAATGTTAAGTGGTAGTGACCGTCGCATCAAGAAGTTTTCAGTGGGGATTAGCCAGGAGGCAAGACACGGATGTGTGAACAGAGTCAAAAAAGACGAAAACATTGATAACCTCAGCCTAGGAGAGGGAGAGCGTACAATAACGAGAGGTCCCAAGAGCGAAAGAGGCGATGATCTTGTCACACAACTTCAGAACTGGGAAGGAACAGCAGCAACAGGAAAGAGGCATCAGATGGTCTGAGAAATGGCGTTGAATAGACCCGCGCCGGGATGGAGATAGCCAAGAAATTGCACAGCAGACGGCTTGAATCCTAGTACTTGGCGGTAGACAGAACAGTTGAGAAATCCGATCGGACGTAGGATTGATCTTGGGGATGAGAAAAGGGGAGCGAAAGAATAGCATCTAAAGCGAAATCAGGGCAGAGTTTATATGCCAGGGATTTTGTCGGAAGGACTACGTAGTCTCACGGCAAGATGTATTAGTCACGCTGCGCCGGAGGCTGCAGCAACTGCGATCCACTGCGGCCTCTCGTGAAAGAACTTCGCAAGGGTCAGCTGTTTCATCGGAAATGAAAAGGCCAAGTTAGAAAACGCAGAAAGTCCAGAACAGAAGGGGTCAGCCCAAGAGAATGAGCAGAGGAAAAGCAGAAGGAGGATGTGAAGAAACTGGCCGCGCTGGGGGGATACGTGACCTCTCGGCCGCATGATAATCGATTAGAATCATGCTGCGCCGTGGGCAGCAGCGACTGCGATCCGCTGTTTCCTGTCAAGAAAAAGCTGCATGCGTGTCAGGTGTTTGATGACAAAGGCAAAGGCAGTATTGAAAAGCAGAGAGAGTCATGGATGGAAGGGGTTAATTGAAGAGCAAGAGCAGAGGAAAAACAAAAGGAAAAAGACTACATGGGGATACAGCACAGCCAAACGAGCAAAATCTTAAAGAACGGTTAATCTTGTCGCAAACGCCCTTGCGGGACTACCGTTGACCGATGATCCGAGCAAGGATACTCCTCCTTGCAGTGGTATCATTCACCCGCATACTGGGGGCAAGAAAAAACATTGCTGTACTGTTCTATTCTATTTCGCTATCGCGACTGATTTGTTATTAGCCCACGCCCATATTAGAGAGCTTGGGCAGAGCCACCGGGAGCCACCTGGCGGCTCTTTAGGCATGCGCTGCCCGTTGGCTCTGAAATACCACTGATTTCGCCTTGCCAAGCTAGGTCCAGTAGGTCGGAGTCTATGCGGCCTGAAATATGTGTGTTTGGTGTCTCTGAAAGTTACTCATGAGTTTACGGATGGGCGTATGGTGCGCAGATGATGTCATACTTGAGCCACCGGAGAGCCACCAAATGCCGAAATGGCTGTGGAGCCACCGGGTAGCGCATGCCTAAAGAGCCACCGGGTGGCTCCTGGTGGCTCTGCGCAAGCTCTCTATTGTCAATGGAATGCCGGTCCAGGGAAATTTTCTCAATTATTCCTGCCGTGCTACCCGCTCGATTTACGTCCCTAAAGACCTCTCCATTCATAAAGTCCAGATTGTTCACGATGACACTGGCCATAACCACCCCATGCCGGCACTTACCAAATTGTCGTTTGGTCTCAAGGACAGGTACCGGGGGTGCATCAAATCGTATGGCGTCCTCGGAGCCACGGTGGCCAAAATCGACAACGGTCAGGATCCATTTCGTTGGTTCGTATTCTTATAACGGCACCATTATCGATCCCGGCTTTGCTTCCGCTGGGCCATCGGACTTGCCCATGCTCCCTCTACCGCCGCCAGAAACCCCACCAGCTGTGTCCCCTACTTCGGGCAGTCATCGGAACCAGGCCCGAATGCCCCGAGATCACGCCGTTCTCGACAAGAAGTCGATGTAGGGAATAGTCTTCACATGACGCGTCCCCGAGCTCCCAGCAAACGGTTTGCAGAGCACGAGGATGTCTCAAGCCGGCCGGAAAAAAAAAGCAAGAGCAAGAAGGTACAGTTTCCCACCTCATTTTCTTCTGTTGTAGCGTCTGAATTCTTTGACTTTACAGTGATGCGCGACTGAAACGGTAGAATTAAGTTACTGGCGTGTTTTTGAAATCACAAAATCTGTTCTTTGACTTGACTCTACTTTATTATTTTGCGCGACCGACAGTAGAATCAAGTTACTATCGGCGAGGGGTTAGTCGGCCACCCCCAGTTAGTCGGCCACTTGTAGAATATACATGGCTAGGAGTTGAAGTGGCCATGAGTTCGATGTCTGGGGCTGGAGTACTACCTAGGACGCTGGTTCAGACCAAGTTTTGAGGGAAAGTGATATTCGTGCACCACACCTGAAGGAAACTCCGACTGTAATTTTGAGGGGGGAAAGTTCGGCCACCGTCATCTCATACGACCCCTTGAGTGCACCAGTCTGGATCCTGGCATAGGCTTTCTATATCGGTGAGGCTTAGACTTGCCTGCTACTGTAACATTTTCCTTCGCGTATTCCCTTCGTACTTCTGTCCACGAGCTGAAATCAGTTAAATCTGATGTCCAGAACTTCCGGAATTATTCCACAAGACGTTGGGGCCTGTGGACGGATATGCTGGCTCAGGTATATCCAGTTGCATGTCAGTAATCCATATGCCTTTGAATTTGGATCACCCTGACCCATTTTCATCGTGTAACACCCGAATAATTAATGATGCTCCTTTTCTGCCTCAAACTGCGCGCCAGATGTTGATGTTTATACCTCCTCCGAAGGTACTACTGTTGAGATACAAGCCTAGGGTCGATCCTTACTTACCATTCATTTAATTACGGACTTACTTCTAAACGTAGTTAGCGGACATTAATTATCGTAATAGTTTTTTCTTCAGTTACGTACAGCTCAGTTGGTTGTCTACGAACACCCACTGAGCTGTGAGTTCACTCGTTATATTCCCACATATTATATTTATTGACTTGTACCTAGTATCTATTAATTCTCTAGGTACTTAATATAATCAGTTGGTTGTCTACGAATGCCCACTGAGCTTATCTATTAATTCTCTAACCCGTTGTGGAAAGGTCGGATGGCCAGCGTGTGGAAATCCATCCATGCGCTGGTTTCGGCTTTAATCCGTAGATATTTTTATACTCGATTACATGATTATTTTTACAGTAAAGTCGGGCGATCATCGAATCTTACATCTTACCACGACATCAGCGGCCAGTGCAGGGCCTAGCGCCCAGAGGCTCCATCGAAGGACCTCGCCCCCTACCCTATTAAAGCTGCCAGTGGGCATTCCAGCCACCCATACCCTCGAAATCACGCGTTACGACCCCACCATCTTCTCACGGCATTTTCCCATTTTCTTACTCTATTATTTTCGCATTTTCGCACTCTACGGCCTGGGAGCGGTTCCCACAATCTATTCCTCGTATTCCCTTGACAGCTACACGGACTATCGACCCGATTCGAGAACCTACGGCTCGGGCGGTCCACCCCTCCACACCGTCTTTCGTCCATACCCTCAAGAACTACATATGGCCAAAGCATGTATAATAATTACTATATGACCTCTTTCCAACATCCCATGCACCGGAGCCTCTATAGCGCGCAACAACAACGCATTCAAGCAGGTGGCCGACTAAGCCATCAAATGCCGTTTTCGGCATGCCGCCAGAAGGAAATTCGCTGTACTTTCAAATCGTCAGGTAAATTCGAGAAACTTGGCTTAAACCTATCATAGGATGTCTGCAGTGTGTGTGATAACTTCTGGGCATGATGAGATACCTACAACATGCGACACTTAATGCTCAATGCTAAGGTGGCCGGCTAAGCAGTCGCCGATAGTACGGAAAATCTGGTAATTGAATTTACTGTTTGAACTCGTGCTAGACATGGTAAGGGACAGATGTCCCGTTTAAGCGCCCAATTTAGCGCACAACCTTCAGGCACTGTGTGTTGCCGAGGTGAGGGGGTGCCGAGCCCGGCACCGGCAATGAAAAATGCCGCCCTTGTTGGCAAATACGGCACTTTCACGGCTAATGTGCCGGGCTTGGGGCCAAAGTGCCGTGCATGCAGCGGAATGTACCGCCCTTGCAATGAATGTGCCGCAGGTATTTTGTTGATCCCGCAAGCGTTCGGGTCTTCGGCCTTCGGTCCTTCCGGCTTCACCTGGACCTTGTGGCTGAAAAAACGGTAAAAGTGGAAGATGAAACACTGACCAGATCACCTTGGTACCATCCCCGATATTTCGTCCCCAACAAGACATTCGCTGTCAAGTGTGTTCCTGAACGCTTCCTCGGATGTAATGATGGAGACACGATCTACAACTAATATTATGGAAGGTACTAACCTGCGGTCTGAAGTGGTTATGGGAGATGTTGAGGTGTCAATCGAACCTATACAAGACAACAGAAATACGAAAGCGAATACAACACCCACGGACATCGATGATCATAATCACGATCCACATTCAGACGAAGACTACTATTTGAGACCAGGTACTTGGCCACCCTACCTACATCAGTAAAATAACACATTCGTCTTTGGCGTCATTGGCGTCTTTTCCAAGACGTCAAAGACACCAAAGACGCTTTTTCTCTAAAGACGCACGTCTTTCGCTAGGTTGGGCCCAAATTCTTGGGCAAGACATTTTGTCTTGGACAAGACAAATAAGACGCCTGACGTCTTTCCAAGGATGATCTCAAAAGATATCAAAGCTCCACTCAAAGCTTGCAAAAGCAGGATAAGGATGAAATAAAACACATATATTCATAGCTATCTATGATGCATACAACCTAAATAGTGACCCGTTGCAGCATGCAACCCTCCATTCTCATACCACTTGAATTAGCCAAGATGTAGCACCTGGTGGGGAAGCACTGGGGAGCAGTGGGGCAAAACATCCAGCGCGGGCGTGGGTAGCCCCCAAAGTGATGACAGCTTCAAGTTGTTGTACCAACATCTCAGAATTGAAATCAGTAAAAGTGGAGGCTTGTGTGAAGCGATGAACCTTTTAGATAATCTGCGCATTGACGTGATATATCCAAGCTGTCAAGTCGGCGATGCAAGAAGAGGGAAAACAAAGTCAGTATGGGCCGAGACGCTACTGGAGACACACACCATTAAAGAGCAGGCACAATTCCATGCGCTATGAGACAGCCCACTGCAAAACTTCCCCCGCACGAACCCCCTCACATGCGGCCCACTGTGGATCTTCCCCACGCGTGCCAACTCGTAGCCTTGATCCAGACTTGCACAGCTCAAAGGACAACCGAACCTGCCATAGTATTGACGCCACTGTGTCCGGAACGATCTTGATATAGAGAGACTAGACAAAAAAGACAGCCAACTTGATGTCTTGAAACTTTCAGAGCCCCCAGACGACTTGAGCGAGAAATTGTAAGGCCTTGGGCACGAGTCTTGAGAGCTTGAGATTAGCTTGAGAAGATACAGGAGGCAGAGCGAATCAGGGGCAATATGCCGTCGGAGGATACCAATCGCGACAAGTGAGGCGGGCGGGTGAGGCGGGAGAAGATGGAGGGAGAAGACGAGAGCAACGACCCATTTGATGGATCACGCCATCCGTTGTCATCCATCAACGTGCATCATGATAGAGCGGAGTTTGAAAGACTTGGTCAATTCTCCATCCGTGCTCCATTCGCGCTTCAAATACTCAGTGCGCGGCCGCAACAAACCTCGAAATAAAACACCTCTCTTCATTATTGAACTGGTATGTCTCGGGAGCTACATTTAGAATTTAATACTTCGCCCAGAATATATACTAATTTTTTCCCTGCTTCTGCAACCTGCGAGCCTGTGTGACATTGTCTAGAGCCAAGGAGGATCTTCTAATTCATCTAAGTTATAACTTTATTCAATACATGACGACAACTCCAATTCACAGATGCAAATATATCTGATCCACCAGGACTAACGTCAAAGACGAAAGATCACACTTCAAAGACAAAGACTGCTCCAAGACGTAATTCAAAGACAAAAGATGTCCTTCCAAAGACAAAGACAGCTAAAGATGTCTTTCAAAGACGAAAGACGCCAAAGACACATGTGTAGTTTTACTGATGTAGTTGGCCACTTGAGAGCTAGAAGGCCAGGTCTTGATAATTATGACTAGGTATGATATATGAACAGAGTAAGACCTCCAACGAAGGTTCAGACCAAATTTCAGCCGAAAGTGATGGGTTGATCGAAAGTTATGGCATCGCGGATCGGAATTCGAGGCGTGGGGACATCAATTTCTTGCCGTCGGACCGCTCGCCTCACTTGCCGTGGCCATTTCTCCGCCATTTCTTCCTCGCTTCACGACTTTTTGTGGCTCGTTCTGATCCCCTGATGCTGGTCCTCTGTCTGAAATCCTACTGGATGGGAATGGCTTCCACCACTCTTCTTTACACACTCAGGGAAGCACAACTGCTTTTGGGGGTCAGCCATGCTGGCCACCGTCGTGGTACACGATACCGCCATGCTATCGGTCTGGAATTTTACAGAGTAGTTTTAACTATCCAATCCTTCATTCTGAGAAGCATTTCGAGATTTTATCCATCCAGCTCTGATAGCTCTGCACGCCATTATCTTAAACCACCCAATTTCGGTCTCGCTAATAGTGGGAATTTTTGGAGGAGCTACTAGCATCTTGGAATATAGTTGGGTGCTCAGGTACGTCCCAATACTTCCCATTAAGCAACTTAGATATTAATCTGGCTCATCTAGGCGTTTCTTTCACTTGTAGGACACTTGTTCATTTCATGACCCTGATTTTCGGTTCTCACATAGGTGACCGGTAGGTCGGAGCCAGATTTTCTGACCCTTCGTATGCCTCATATATATACCAAAATTGTGTGAGCCAGTCAATACAATCTCCCTCTATGATTTAGAGTGCAAGTTGTGGCCATTTGGGAACTCAGGCCATTATTTAGCGGGGTGGCCAACTACCCTGTTATTTGGCCATGTTGTACTACCGCACAAAATAAATTCACTGCGATCTCAAATTTTGAGATATTTGGGAAATTAAGGTCTTAAATCCTTCCTAGGAAGCATGCCTTCGTTCTGAGAGAGTTGGGACTTGAATGACTTCCTGCAATGATGATGGTTGAGGCGCCAATGCTTAAGTGGCCAAGTACCTGGTCTCAAATAGTATTCGCACTCACAAAACAGCATCAACGGCGATGCTAACAATGTATACAACAATTCAAATAGCTGGGAATCTGAGAATATGTCAATAAGGAAGAGACATAAACCTCCAAAAGTCTTGAAGTCAGGCAAATTCACACGCTCAAATTTGATGATTGGCTCTCAACATTGCAGGCCGCGACAGCAACACTTCTATGCACAACCGAAACCACAAGTTTAAATTTCTCAAGCAAACAATTGACGCGAATAGTCTGGGTATTCTTGGCATGCAAGAGACCCACTTCGATACCGAATCAGCTACCCAATTTAACAACGTGTTTGGATGCTGTTTCAAACTATATCACTCTGCCCACCCTGAAAAACCGTGCTCGACTGCTGGTGTGGCCTTTGTACTTAACAAGAAATTTCTAGACACGGAAAATATTCAAGAGTACGAATTGATACCTGGAAGAGCATTCATGATTGTGGTCCCATGGCATAAGGGACAATCGCTGACAATCCTGAATGTCTATGCCCCAAATCGCCCTGAGGAGCGAGACAAAATGTGGAAAGATCTTTGGAAGAAATGGGCGGATGACCCGCATCTCTCCTTCCCCGACATTGCACTAGGGGATTGGAATTTTGTCGAGGATCTAGGAATTCCGGTAGTACTGTAACAGTCCCCGACAGTTTCAAAAGACTGAAAAACCTGCTACGCTTACATGACGGTTGGCGCGCTACTTTCCCATATACCCGAGACTATACATGTGTTCAACTCAGAACAGATAGACAGACTGATGAAGTTCACACGTCTTACTCACGGATTGATAGAATCCATGTCGACCACCGCAAATTTAAATCCTACCGAGGATGGGATATCAAACGATGTGCAGTAAAAAGCGACCATCACCTAGTTATAACTGAACTGACATCCAAACCCGAAGAGCAGCCTGGAAAAGGCAGATGGAGTTTGCCCCCGTACCTTCTCAAATCCCGAAAATTCATGAACAGAGCTCAAGCTTTAGCCCGTAACTTGGTCCACGAAGTCAAAACCCTTCGCCGAACGGAACGCGACCCAAATAACAACATCCAGACACTATGGGCTAAATTCAAAGGTGATGTAACAGGGCATGGAAAACACTGCTCTCGCCTTATCACAAATGAGACAACGCGGCAATTTAAGACATGGCAGACACAGCTGACCCTGATTTTACATGACGACGGAATCTCGGACGAAGACCGATCGTTGGCAGCATACTTATTGGAGAAAAAAATCACAGATCGTCTCAGAGAAGAGGCAGAAAAAAAAGAAAGCTGCATAAGCGTGCTATGATGTGGAGGGTGAAACCTTACGAACGACGTCCTGGACCCAGTCTGCTAAAGGGTACCATCCAAAAGAATCGATACGCGAGTTCAAGGCCGACTCCCAAATGAATGCACCAGTACCACGATATGAAACTCGCCCGAAGAGAATGGCACAAATGGCCCGAGACTACCACAACTCAATTCAGGAAAAAGATATCACGGATGAGTACGGAAGAATCATGGCTACAGAGATTACCCTCGAAAAATGTGACGTGCATCTTTCAGAGTCGGAATTCAAAGGGATGGATAAGGAACTAACAGTCGAAGATCTGGGGGATGCACTCAAACTTTCAAACAATGGTAAAGCCCCAGGTATCGATGGAATACCGTATGAATTCTACAAAATTTTGGATCTATTATTTCGCCAGTCAAAAGATAACGGCCAAGAGACATTTGATATAATGGGCTTCTTAAAGGAACTTTACGAAGATATTGAAATATTCGGCATAGCTGAAAGCTCAAAATTCAACACCGGATGGATGTGCCCTATCTTTAAAAAGGGAGATAAAACATTGATAAGCAATTACCGATCGGTGACACTTCTAAACTGCGATTATAAACTAATGACAAAGACATACTCGTTACGATTGATGAAAGTGGCTCCATCACTGGTACACCCAAGCCAGGCAGGATTCATGAAAGGACGGAGGATAGAGGACCAAGTAAAGCTCGCAAAATTCCTGTTGAATTATGCAGAAGTAGCAGAAGAGGACGGTGTTATTATAGCCCTAGACCAGGAGAAGGCCCATGATAGAATCAATCACACATACCTACTGCGCATTTTTGAACACATGCGCTTCCCGCCGAAATTCTGCAACACAATCAAGACCTTCTACACTAATGCGGAGACCAGGGTAATGATCAATGGGGAGCTAAGTGAACCCTTTATAGTGACTCGAGGGGTCAGGCCTCTCGTGCCTATTGTTCAACCTAGCTATTGAACCCCTCGCCTGTTTGATATGCAAATCTGAGCTCAAAGGAATCAAAATTCCTGAAACAGACCAAGATCTAGTGATCTCATTATTTGCAGATGACACGACGATATATCTATCGCCTAAAAACTCACTGGAGACGCTCTGGAAAATTTTGTGCCTATGGTGTACAGCATCAACAGCGAAATTCAATGAACATAAAACAGTGATACTCCCTTTTGGCAGAACCGCCTACAGGGCCATGGTAGCTAATGAGAGACGAATAAATAAAGAGACCGGCATTGACCCAATTGCTGATAATATCCAAATAATCGCAGATGGCCAAACCTGCCGGCTACTTGGGGCCTGGATAGGAAATAAAGCACCATACATTACACCATGGCCTTCAGTGCTTGAGAAAATTGAAAATGACCTTGACCGATGGAAACTAACAGTACCTAGTCTCGAGGGAAAGCGCCACATTATAAACATGGTCATCGGCAGCAGAACCCAATACTTGACACGAGTCCAGGGCATGCCGAAAGACATTGAAGACACGTTGATCAAGACAGAACAAGCCTTCCTTTGGGACGGCAAGAAGGCCCGAATAGCACATGAATTTATGACTCTCAATATCGCCGAGGGGGGTAAACAAATCTTAGATATAAGTATTACCTACATACCTATCACCTTCTCAATACATTCCGGAATCGGGACCTCAGACTTGATTGCTCAACCCGGTTCGGGTATTCTTTAGTTACTAATGCCCGTTTTTTGGTTGAATTCCCTCTGCTCGGTTTGTATCCGGAATTCCTGAATCAATCCTCAGAGTCTTACTTATTAGATCAACTGAGCTTACTTGAAGCTGTAATCTGATGCTTGGCTCTCTCGTAACTGACTAGCACGATGCCTGTCCATCCTACTTATGACCACTCTAAGATGCACAAAAAGAGAGTGCAGCCGGTAGTGGTGGGACTGAAGTCTTTCAACTTTTATCTCCCCTGGAAACACACAAAAACAAAGCAATATGAAAGAGCGTGCGGCCAGAGGCCAAAAGACATGAGTCCTTGTATTCAAGTCCCCGCATTAAGGACAGACAATGAGGAAACAAGAAATGAGTGTGGCCGTGGACATTGCATCTGACTTTACTTCTGACAGAAGGCAAAACTACAATAAAAATGGAAAAATGTGTGTGGCCGGAGGCCGAGAAAACCCATCTTCCTCCGCGTTAGATTGTGCCATTAGCAGCCATACCAATACAATGCACTTCCATTATATACCCCACGGCGTGGGTTAAGGGCTCATGTAAAATTTCCAATGATCTAAGTGCTTTTGCATTTGGTGCCGTCAGATTGTCAATCTGGACACAGCTATAATCATCTCGGAATCCGACCTTCAGAGGTGCAGGTAGGGCTCTGGATCAGCAGTACCAGGGGTGCCCAGAGAGCATTGTGTATTTGGCACCCTGGGAATTGTCATGATGTTTTCTGTGATAGCGGGAAGGGTGGGATGAGCGGGAGGTGATCAGAAGGTTGGATACCACCTAAGGAAGTACAATCTTGCACAGGTATCTCCGATTGGGCAGGCACGGTATATTTTTGCGCTGCTACTGCACCATTTTCTCTGAAATTGGAGTCCTCATTGATACACATCTTGGAAGCAGTTTGGGCTTGACTGAAAAAAATTGAGGTGGGCAAAACTAACAGAGCCTCCACTTCAGTTCCTTTGCAGCTGCCTATCCTCTGGATTAGATACATTTTCACATTTGGGTGTTGAAAATGGTGGATTACAACACAAAAAGAAAGAGGAAATGGTGAAGTTCATAAAACTTCTTTCTGGCCTCAGAATTCAACTGAATATAGTTCATTAACCTGTGGAAGCATTCGGCAATGCGCTCTGCGGCACTTGTCCGGGGTGCTGAATATAAAAATGTTATATGGCACCTGGGTACTTTGGCACCTGCGGGTGCCAAATAGAATTATCCGCGAAACACGCATAAAACATAAAGGTTCAACTTTTCAAAAATAAACGTGAGGCCAGGGCAGAATGGATTTCGGGAGTCGAAGAAAAGCGCTAAAAAAATTAACAGTGCAAATGAGCTATTAGTGTCGTTCAGAGTTTCCCCACCTGGCTCCTTTTTGCGCTCCTGATTGGACCACTGTTTGTTTCCAGGAAGTCAACCAGGAGCGCAAAAATGCGCGCAAAAAGGGACAATTTTTTCAAAAAGGAACACATGTACCTCCTTTCTGCAAAAATGCTCCTACTTGCACTCCTACTTTGTTTCCTGGTTGTGCTCCTGCTCGGCAGAATTTGATGTTCGTGTCCGGCACATGGATTTCCGGCCACTTCATGCCTCTTTTCCATGTACCCCTCCTCCCTTACCTTTAATATTCTCCCACCTGGTCTTGTTAGTCTGGGCCAGGCCCGATCCTATTGGGCTGGTCTGGCTCATTTCTTTGAGTTCAAATCGAATGACCAGCCATGCTGGTGAGTTAAATGTGCGGCTGCTAAAGGTTCCTTCTACATGGTATGGTACAGCATGTAAATGACTGGCCATATGTCTGCTGTCTCTTCCGAGCCTCATCCGTGTTTGTACCTGGGCTGTGCTGAGAACTTTCCCCTCAGTCCGCAAGTTGCCGTTGAGACGCCGGAGTAGCGGCTGTGATCAGCTGACCCTTGCCGAGGAGTTGCTGAAGACACACGACAAGTAGTTGGAAGACTCTCCTACTTGCCTCCTGGTTCAAAAATCTCGGACCCCCCCCTTTCAAAGTTCTTTTTTGGCTCCTACTTGATCTCCTACTTGGTCCCTTTCTGACCGTTTGAGTTCTTTTTTGACCATTTTTCGAGCTGGCCATATTGGAACGACTTATCCATCTTGTATATACAGCATCTATCGGAGGTTGAACGGGCGCTTGATCCCTTTCGTCACTTCCTCATCCAGGCTGTTCAGTGGGCAAGGAACCTTAGGGATCGTGTGGAGAAAAAGGTAGCCGCTGTGCTTGCACAGGTAGAGTCGGGGGGCCATCCGGCCCAGCACCAGAATCAACAACAGAAGCTTCAGATCCGTCCACTATGGCCTTCGCAACCTCTGCGACGGCCTCCGCGACCTCTGCAGCCACCGACAACATCGAGCCCCCAGCTCAGGATCTGCCCCCGCCTGATGCCTCTGGACCATCGGTGGCCAGTGGGCCACTGGCACCGCCCAATCCATCACCTGGCCCTCCCCCACTCAAGCCTGGGCGTCTTACGCGAACGGTGCCCAGCATGTTTCAACCTAAATGAATGGGGGCAGCCTTTGGCGAATGAGTATGCCGTCTATTAATTCTTAGACGCCCGTACTCAATACTGCTCAGAGGGGGGGATGTCCAGCTTGGTGGTGATGCATGTTTCAGCTACCGCCGCCTGCGGAAGGTGGGCGATGGTCCTATTTCGTATGACCCTAGCTTTTTTATCCCCAAGCACAAAGTGGATGCAGTTGCCCAGAAGATCAACAACACGAGAAAACGCCCTGCCAACAAGGCCAAGCCCTTCATGCCACAAGAGGTGATCGACGCTTGCCAAGACTCGTGAGATGCTGCAAATGAGAAGAAGCGGAAGGCCAACCTCAAACGCTATGATGCGAGCGGCGTTTTCGTGATGACCTGCCACCACGGGCAGGTTATTTTCCTGTGCAATGTAGATACTCCGGGCGAGCAGCAGCAGTACATCATCGCAATGCTGGAGGAGGTTTTTAGTATGCTACCTCCACACGCCACGGTTCTGCAGGCATACGACGTGGGTTGTGTTACGGATCACAGTCTTAATCTGGTGCGTTTTGACCTTCATCACCTTCGTCACCGTTGTCTGACTCATTGCCAAAGTTTCCAATACAGTCTCAAACCCAGAAACACAACACAACGTAGAAGAGCAACAGTAGGAATTACATACTGTAGAGCTCTCCAGTTGGGCCCTAATCTTATAGGAGTATAGTAAGGCATTGAAACATGCTGCTCACAAAAGGAATTGTGTGAAACGATCCTATAGTCCCCACAAAATCGCCGTGTTTGTGGCTGCTTGACACAGCCAACTTGGTTTTCGTTCATCCTTATGGCAGTAAAATATATTGCTTTGATCTCATTTAGGGGGGTGTTCAGGGTCGCTGATCAAGGCTATGTAGATTCCAGATCCGGATCACCTATGGCAGAACTACAATCAATGACGTTGAAGTGTTGTGCTTCTACGTTATTTGTGCAAATTTGGGTTGCCACAAACATTGGCCTCGTTCTCGGCAACAACGTATGCTAGCTCTTGGGAGTAGATTGTGGTATGGACTACTCATTCATGCGAGCCAGGATATAATTTGGACTGGATGATTTGGACCAGAATTTGCTCATATATCCATGAAACAGTCTAATTGTTGCGCTTCCGGGTTTAAGACTGTATTCCCTGCCACCATTTGCGAGTGGATCTCACTCGTAATAAATGGCATGCATGCATACGGGGATCATTGGGCTTGCCAGTTAGTGTATAGCCCAAGATTCCGCCCAGGGATGGGCCTTGCGGATCATGAGGGCGTCAAACGGTTCTGGTTGCGTATACGCAATCTCATACCTCTGACAAGAGGCCAGTGGGTACATCCTTCATCCACTGTACTCTCTTCAGTCCTAATGCCTATCCGGATTCTCAGCACATATGGATGATAGACCAATACGCAGCCTTCATGTGCAAGGAAGGTCGCGACACCGGCAGCAGCGTAAAAACATGACACCAAGGCACCGTGCCGCCATGAAGACCCTTCAAGAATGCCGAGTCCCTGAGCGAGAGCTTCATGCGGAATGGGCGGCACAGAAGGAGGCACAGACCTCTATCCGCGCCCATAAGTCCCTACTTCTCATTCTTGTCCGAGTTCCTCAACAGCTCTGTGTAGACGCCCCTGCTCACTTGCGGCATGAACTAGAGAAGGTGCTATCGCTCCAAACCCAAATCGACACTGTGGAGAAGACCATTGATGATACAAAGAAAACTCTCCAAGGTTCTGGAGCTTCCGTCCACTTGCTGGCCCTTCTCCGAGGTCTCGAGCAAACACACAAGAGGCTCGGTAGGGAGGCGGAAGAATTGTACGCGTCTCTCAAGATCCAGAAGACCTTCCCGGAGCTACGGGATCTCCCCCTCGAGTTTGCGCAGACCCTTCACGTGATGCGGGATTTGAAGATAAACATCCGCAAATGCGCCATTGGCTCGTTCTTCGAATGGGAATCGCTTGATTGCGCGGTTTCAGGAAGACAGGGGCCTTTAGGTATGTGAGAAAAACTCTACGGAGCTCCGCTCAATACAGACATTGACTGATTTTATTTACACAGGCACCAAGCTTCACCAGTCAACCCACAAGGCCATATCCAAGCGCCAGCCCTCGCTTCTGAAGGCCATTAAGAAGTTCAATATGTGTTGCGCAACTCTGGAACGACTCCGCCCTCCTCAATGCACCATTCCCATCCCCTCTCCCCTCTCCACCCAACTGAACGGCCTCCGGAATGATCCAAGCCTACACGAGGACATCTGGATTACACCGTCAGAGGGGCCGATTCCACGGTGGCTCAATGACGAGGATGTACGGGATGGCATTCAGAGCCTTCACGTTGCCAACAGGTGTGCGGATAAAACTATACTAGGTTTGCTTAAACAATGAGCATATCAATGTAAAACAGCGTTTGAAATTTGTTCTGATTAAACAGTGAACCAGAGTCGGCCCGGGCGACTAACATAGTTCAATTGGGTGCTTAAGTCGCGGTTTAAACAATGTTTATTTCCAAATCGAGAAATTCGGGCAATGTCGTAAAAAAGGTACTGGCCACAAGAATCGAACGAGTGACCACTACCATCACAAAGAACGATATACCAGGATACACAACCACTGCGCCACTTCATTCATAGTAGCACCATGAAAAGTTGAAGTAGAATCCTCCCTCCAAAGACATGTTCAGGGTTGGCACCATGATCTAGGCCATTCGAGCCATTGTATGAACAAAAGTAAAATATCTAGGGGTCCACAAGTCAGTGAAATGAATTGATACATGAAATATTACCGCATCTCATGAGTCTGACAGCCATGGCTTTGGTTTTGAGCATCAGAATGAAAGGGTAACAATTATCTTGTGGGATCAGAACATCCTATAGTAATTCAAGTTAGTTGAACAGATTGCGCACAGAGACATATCAAGACCTACTGCGAGTTTGCCGGTCATAGTTTGGTGTTCTGAATGTCAAAATGAAGGCTAACCTAGTGACCTAGATGATCCATGTTCAGTTCAATGAATCATAGAACATTAAACACACACTGGTTGAATATTTCAAGTTTTTCACTGAATATTTTGGTGAAAAATGTTTTGAATTTTACAGCAAATTTTCAGTGAAAAACAAGGTGAAAAACTTGAAACATTTTTGTGAATTTTTTGAACCTTGTGAAAAATTTCTGAAAAAGTGGTGAAAATGTTTTGAAGTTCAAAAATGTCATTAAAAAGTTTCAAGTTTTTCACCTGGTTTTTCACTGGTAAATTGCTGTAAAATTCAAAACATTTTTCATTAGAATTTTCACTGAAAAACTTGAAATGTTCAACCAGTGACAAGGATTCCTATGACTGTGGCCATTATTTCGGCCTTTTGATGAAAAGATAACCACGAGGTGATCAAGGAAAGTAATTAAGAACTCATTTCAGAGGATTGTTGCTTCAAACGAAGCTTTGAGACTGAATTATCTAGTTTGAAAGCCTAAGTAGGTGTGAAACCAATAATGTTCAGGTCTCACAGTCTCTTGAGGCGTAGGTCGGGTCTGAGAAGGAGCTCAATAAATCCTTCCAATGCTAGATAAGAAGGATCTTGAATGATAATAACCCAGGAACGAATCCATAGCAGCTGTATAAGCGCAACTTGCATTTGAGTCCATCTGGATGTGACACAAGACTTGAATCAAATTAAATATTGCTGAAAACGAACCAAGGGGATTCATTCACTGATAGCAGCCACGGATAGCAAGTATGGTGTCTTAGTCAAACCATAGTTTTTGCATTGGATATTTCAGCGCTAAAATGATGTGTTCGAGGTGAGATGAATGACTGACAAGAAAGAGAAGAGATGTACTACCTGGGTCATAAGGTCAAAAGTTTGGTATTGAATCTTTCAATTTGAAGTCTGACGGCTCAGCGTAGGTCCGTGTCTGAATCAGGCATGAAACAGGTCGAAAAAGTGCCTCAGTTTCGTTCTGTAGGTTCAGAAGTTAGTAATTCAAATTGAATAAGTCCTTGATGGAGGGACTGTAGTTGCTCTGGCAACTTAGATCGAGTAGACACTTGGAACCCTACTATAGTTGTGCATGTGATGCCATCCGAGTGTTACACGCCGAATTCTATGGAATACACATGTCTATCACCAAGTTGCAATAATAACGAATGTTGCAATATTTTGGAGTCAGAATGTGTGTTGCCGCTAGAGACAAGGATAACATGGGTCATCTGATTTTCGGTGAGGAGTGACTCTAGTTTTATCGGACACTCTAGTCGTAACACAGTGAGAAGTCTCTTCTGTCAATTAAACATCGCATCCTGTGAGGCCCTTCTTAAAATTATAGTTTGGGACTTGCTTGCACTGGTTGAACATTTCAAGTTTTTCACTGAAAATTTTGGTGAAAAATGTTTTGAATTTTACAGCAATTTTTCAGTGAAAAACCAGGTGAAAAACTCAAAACATTTTTGTGAATTTTTTGAGCCTTGTGAAAAATTTGTGAAAAAGTGGTTGAAAAGTTTTGAAGTTCAAAAATGTCATGAAAAAGTTTCAAGTTTTTCACTTGGTTTTTCACTGAAAAATTGCTGTAAAATTTAAAACATTTTTCACTAGAATTTTCACTGAAAAACTTGAAATGTTCAACCAGTCCTCCACATCGTTGATTTTTCAACCACCATCATCATCAAGGAAATGGCCTCGCTGGCGGGCGACGATGCCTCACCCACTGCTCTCCCTTCGCCACGGGGGTTGCTTAGGCCGTCGTTCATCCGTCTCGAAGATCTCGAAGGCTTCTTAGCCTCTCACGCTGTCGCCGTCGCTGATCCGGCTGAAGACGCGTCCAGCGCGACTCGCCATTCTCCGTGACTCGCCAAGGACACCACCTCGCCCACTCCTGCCATCCCCTCCGACGCGTCTCTCGTTAACCCGCCCAAATTCTCTAAGGTTACACCACGCTCCACGCCCCGCCAGAAAGCGCACTGACCGTCCCCACAAGTGAATATCACCGCGAAAGTTGGCCAAGGCCGCACGGCGAACTTGTTCCAGGTCCTCGCCGACGTCACCAACGAGCCCACTAGACCCTCCCACAAGGTTACGAGTAATTATGTTTACATAATTCTCGTTCTTGATCATTCGCAGCGAGAAATTTGAAGGCTCCGATTTTACTTGTCCTTCTAAAAAATGTAATCTGTTTATGCCTAAGGGCCATTAGAAAAATTGTGAGAAGCACTAGATTTTTGTGAAGCATTACAATTGATGGCTGTGCTGCTTTGGCAATTGATTCCCCCGCGCATGGTTTCGATCCCATCAGGTTCTGTCTTTTTTTTCAGCTGTTTAAATTACACCACATTTTTATGCTGAGAGACCCTCACAGTATAATTCCCATTGGCAGCTGAGCTCCCTTGAGTTGTAGTCATTATGCGAGCTGCGTGGTCCATCTGGGTTGTTATTCAGTGCACCATTACCATCATCTTCGAAGATAAAGCCATCGATTGATGTATAGGAGAGTGTTTTGAAACCGCTGAAGATACCCGCCAAGTTTGCTGAAAGAACTTTGAAACCAATTGTCCGCCAATGGCGACGTGTTTCAAGTTCGGTCGCTGGTGCATCGGGAAATGGGCCTCCACCAGCTGTTGCACAGACGTCACCAAGGCTGCCATGGAATTTCAATTTTTTGATGCAACAACGACACAGCTAACCCTAGTGAAGTTGAAACAGGGGTTCGGATTCAATGATCAGGTGCCGCGCGGTTCTGCCAAGGAAAATTCCGGGGGCTTGAACTAGTTAAAAGTAACAAGAAATGAGGCTCCGTCTTCCTTGGAGTGTGTTACTTTGCAGAGAGAAAAGGTATCTAGGCCAGTATCAACAGGTATCTCAGACTGAGAACTCTCAGAAGTGGAATTGATCGGATCAAAGTTGATTGACACTGTAATCGTCGGCTATCAGCCGTGCCGTTGCGAGTCAAACCAGAGAGCCAAACGTTCCGCAGTAGCAGCCAGGACACTGCTGAAATTTGTGAAATGCTTTATAATTCGTGGAACAACTGGGTACAGCAGTTGACAGGCACCAGACTAGATTTCAAATGAGGAGAGTGTTCACCTTGTCACCTAGTCGCCATACCCGTGACCACGGTTCGACGGCACCTGTGGTACGGGTGCTTTGCCCGTTCCGTAGAAATTTTCTCGGCTCAAGACGGCACAGCACGGTGGCCATCTTCCCGGCCCGTTGAAACATGGCCATCATGGCTGTTGAACGGGTCGGTTTCAACACATCTAAATGTGTCCAAAGGAACACAATGTAATGAAGAAACACTTTCAAAATCTTCTGGATATAGCCGTGAACCTGTCATCGCCATGCCGTCGACCATCCCGTCCTGTCACAATCTTTCGAGCACTCGACGGGCTGTTGGACACAGGCCGTGCCTGTTGAATTGATGGCCGTTGCCGTCACGGGCACTGGCGGCATAAGGTCCTTCTCATCAGTAGCTTTTTGTCATTGTCTGCTGACTGATTTGACGCAGATCTCGAGCTCCTATGTGTTCCAAACACGTGGAATGGCATGGTTTCTATTGAGTTTGTATTCTTCTTTGTCATTCTCCTATCTTGGTAAGCCGTCGTCCTGTCTACCTATGTGATCTTTCGGAATTTAGTCATTAATTAATTTCCTAAAGACATAATTACGAGTACTGCCGCGCAAATTTGCGACGGCCTCATCCCGCAAGTTACTACGGCAGCGCGTGTTGGCCCTAGGGGTCGCAGCGCCCGCGGAAAGCGAGGGGGGGCAGACACCGAGCAATCTCGTAGTCTGTCTCCGCCTCGCGGTGATAGGCAAGTGCACGGTAGTTCTGCCTCTCCGGTAACCGAGTCTGCTGCTCCTGTGCAGGAACGTATGACCGCTCTTCTGCCTCGCACCACTGCCAGCCAGGAGAAGAAAGCGGCCCACCTCGCTGTCAAGGAACGCGCCATCTCGGCCTCTTCTCTCGACGAATTCGCCGCGTCCTTCGGTGCGCTCATGGCTCTTATCCGGGACCACAAACAGTCCGCTCCGACTGCTGCCTGTCTGGATGCTCTCGGCGCGTTCCAGGAACGCCTGAACGCCCACCACGAGTTCCCGCGTGAGGAAGAAACCGGGGAAACCTTCAGTGCCCTCCTCACCAAATCTGTTACTGCTCCTATACAGATTCTGACCGCCCAGCTTCAGGCCCAACACCAGGCCCTACAGTCTGTCAGCAAGACGATGGATGCGGTTAAGACGGCACAGCATATGGCGAGAGCGGCTACCTTGGCGCCAACCTCCCCAGTCCCAGACTCTCCCAACTTTTCCTCGAAGTCTAAGTCGACGCCTCTCACACCCTCACCGGACGAATGTATCCTCCTGCGTTGCAACGGCAAGGCCCCACCTATCTTCGCTCTCCACTACCACGAACTAGTCCCTAAAGTCAACGCGGTGCTGGAACCTCTAAATCTCCCAAAGGTGGCCTGTGCCTCTCGTTCCAAGGACGGTGGCCTCTTCCTGGTTCCGGAGTCTAAGGACGCTGCCAACACGCTCATTGAGGCGTGGTCGTCATGGGGCCCCTTCGTCTTCCCCGGCGCCCGGATCGTTCCACCGGCGGTTTACTCACACATCCAGCTGGACGGCGTCCTTCATGCTGCGGTGCCTGAACTCATGGACTTGGCAGCGGAACTTAACAAGCGCTACCCCGAGCTAGGCCCGGTCGTTGGCAAACCGGTCTGGGTCAATGCGCCTCCGAGCGACGCTCAGATCTCCGCTGCTAATACGGCTGGCAAGAAAATTCATCTGGCTGGCTCCGTCCTTATCCGGCTCTCCTCGCGCGAGAAGGTCGACCTCGCCATGTCGTTCGGAACACTTCGACTCGTGGGCTCAGCGGTTCGTGTAGCCCGTGGATTCCCGCACCTCAGGGCCACCCAGTGCTGGAGATGCTACAAGTTCGGTCATACGAAAGTGCGCTGTACCGTTAAGGAGGCTAAATGTGGGGGCTGCGGGGACAAGGAGCACGGGCATGGGGTGGTTTGCTCTGCTAAACCGAAATGCCTGAATTGCAGGGGTGAACAACGTGCTGACGTCTTCTTGTGCCCCTCCAGGAAACGTATCGCTGAAGCTCTCCGGCTCCGCGCGGTCGATCTCAGCAGCTATTTGGACGCGACTTCCTCAGTTCCGATCCCCTCCTCGGCGCCTCGGCTGCCCGACCTTGCGTAGATGTTCAAATTGGTCCAGGTTAACTCGTGGAAGTCCCGCAGCCCGCTGGACATCCTCACAAGCGACGAGATCGACATTATCTGTATCCAAGAGCCGCACCAAAACGAAATCCTCAACTCCCGCGATCATCCAAACTATGCCTTGATCTACCCCGATGCCTTTGACCACCACCGCGTGTCCACCTATGTCAAACTCTCTTCCATCCCTGCAGCCAATATTTGCCCCCGCCCGGACCTGTCGAAGTCGGGTGACATCCTCGTCATTGAATTTACCTTTGGCAGAACAAAATTAACGCTAATTAATTTATATAATGACTGTATTACGTGGGCGGGTGTCAAGCTCCTGCGTCATGTCCTCCAATGCCTAGATCCCCTCTCGAGAACTCTACTGGCAGTCGACTCCAACTCCCACTACCCACACTGGGATCTGAACACCAAAACGCCCATGTGCGAGGACGACTTCGAACTTCATGATCTTCTACTGGAATATGGGCTTCTCCTAGTCACTCCTCCGGATGTACCGACGCACATTTTGGGCAACGTCATCGACCTGGGCTTCTGTTCCCCGTCCCTCTTCATGGCGGTGGATGCGACTGTGGATCCGTCGTTATGTCTGGGCAGCGATCACCTCCCCATACACTACAGCCTATCATTCGACATTAAGCTCTCCAGGTCGACGAAATTCAACGCTGCCAAGATGGATCTGGATGCGTTCCTAGGTGTTCTCCGTGACAAGCTTGACCTCCGCCCAATCCCGGTCATCAGCTCTATCGAGGAACTGGACGAGGCCGTAGAGTTTCTCGACGACGTTATCTTGGCCGCTTTGGAAGTCTCTACCCCGCGTTATCGCCCTTCTTCCAAGGCCAAGCGATAGTGGAAGCCACTGCTCACTAGTCTCCGCACCTCAATGCGCAACCTGCGACGTCTGTTCCAGCGGACCCGTATCGATAGCGCCAGAACTGATTGGTTGAACGCTCGCCGTGCTTTCTACAGAGCAATCTCCCAGACTAAGTTCGAGGTTTGGATGACGTTTGTGAAGGAGCTCGAGCGTATTGACGTCTACAAAGCCCTAAAGCGCCTGAAGGAGCGTCGATCTACGGTGTTCCCCTCCATCTGCGACCCTAACTCTGGCGAAATCGCTCTCACACACTCCGACCGCGGCCGCGTTCTTGGTCATGCTTGGTTCGGCGCCATGGCCACGGAGTTGTCCTCTCCCCCGCCCTCTGACGACTTATCTCCTGCATCCCCAGATGTGACTCCGGCCTCGCGCGTAGACCACGCTGGCAGCGGCGACCGGAGAATGCGAGGGGGGGTCCGCTCGGAGGTTCCACCTCTTAGCGGACTTCCGCCCTCGGCGGACAGGCAAGATCCCATGCCTGCCTCCAATAACACATCTGAACCACCGATTAACATCACAGATCCCATCTCCCTTGCTGAATCCATCTGCATCGACGCCGAACGCCCATTCGTCACACCTACGAACTCCGAAATTGACAGGGTCATCATGGTATCCTCCCCGTGGAAGGCCCCGGACCGATATGGCATCCAGATGGGTCATGTCCAGCGTGGCTATCCCGTCCTCTGCACCTGGATTCGTGCAATCTACAGGGCTTCCCTCTCGCTTGGCGTGAAACCAACCCCGTTTAAAGCTAATGTCGCGACCCCAGTACACAAGGCCGGTAAGAAAGATAAAACGACCCCCAAGGCGTGGCGCCCGGTTGAGAATTACGAGCACATTCTGGCGAAACCCCTGGAACGACTTGTGGCCGACCGTCTCTCATTCGACGCCGAGTCCCTAGGGTTCCTCGAAGAAGCGCAGCATGGCGGTCGCCCCGGCCGTAGCACACTTCAGGCAGTCGACGGGTATATCCACCGTGTGAGGGAACAGCTTGACAGAGGGAACACCGTGTCCACACTGTTTTACGATCTCAAAGGGGCCATCAACCGTATCTCACACCGGGTGGTAATCGAGGAGATGGCGTCCCTGGGGTATTCGCGACCACTCATTCGTTGGGTCGCCTCGTTCCTACACCATCACCTCGTTACTGTGGTTATTGATGGAGTTCGTACTGTCACTTTTAGGTGTTCAACGGAAGGCGCACCGCAGGGATCGGCACTTTCGGTCATTCTCTTCCTCATCTACATTAACCGGCTCCTTCGACGTCTCAAAGCTATCGGCGTTTTTGTCAGCTGGTCCTATGGCTTCGTTGATGACACCAATATCAGCACCGCCAGTAAATCCGCCTCCCAGAATGTCCTTGTTCTTAACAAGGCGGCTGTTATTGCGGCGGATTGGGCGAAAGCTGACGGCGCTACGTTTGAACACCCCAAGTCCGAACTCTTGCATCACTCGCCGGGACGGGCCGACCTATCTTCCTATGTTGTCACTTTCGATGGCATTACTATCCACCCTTCTGAAGTCGTCAAGTGGATCGGCGTCTGGTTGGATTCTAGGCTTACGGGCGACGTTCACATCAAGTCCAGGGCGGCATCGGCAGTCAGAGCCCTCAATGCGGCCCTCGCCCTAACTCATGCTGTCTGGGGACTAAAGCCGCTCATGGTCCGGGATCTCGCTAACACGGTGGTTTTACCCAGGGCTGACTACGGGGTTTCATCCTTCTTCCCTCTGCCCATGTCCTCTCTCAAGCCACTTGAGCGTGTTAACAAAACTATGGCTCGCTGTATCACTGGCGGGTATCGTACGGCATCTCTGGCTGCTCTGGAGAAAGAGGCGGCCCTCCTTCCTGCACCCTTACGATTGGAGCGTTCTCTCCTCCACCGTCTCGCCGGATACCTCTGTCTCCCCCAGTCCCATAGTCTGACACCTCTTATACAGAACGCTATCTTGTCCCCGCCGAGAAATGCACATCGCGCGTCAGCCCTTCACTTCGTTGAACGTCTTCCGGCTGTTTGCTGGCCGGCCGCCGTCCCGCCTAAAGGCTCCCGGATTCGTGGACGTAAAGGTTGCCTCCCCACAGATGTTACGACAGGTACGTGCGCAGACCCTGAGGGGAGCGGCGTCTGTAGAAGGCGAGGGGGGGCAGTCACGGAGTGTTATGCTCTGGGTCTGTCTCCACCCCCTCGGAGACAGGCATGTGCCCGTGACTGCTCCTCCCGTAGCATCTGATGCAGCGTTCCCATTCCAGACATTGTCCCCGGCTCGTACGCATACCCCTCGTGACCCCACACAGGCGTTCCCCACCTCCAACCTCCAGGATCCCGACCTTACCCTCGGTCTCGAGCCAATTGTGCCTATCTACGCTCCACCTTGGGTCAAACCACTCCCTGTGAATACGATCATCCCTTCCCAGACAAGTGCACTGGCGATCCTGAAGGAGTTCTTGGCCGATCCTCACTTTACAAGCGCGACTTGGTTCACTGATGGGTCTTTACTTGAAGGTCTCGCGGGTGGTGCAGCGGTATGGGTACGAGATGGTCGAGTTGTCGAGCGTATTCTCCTGCCACTAGGGAAAGGGCAAGTCGCGGAGGGTGAGATTGAGGGCTTAGTGCGGGCAACAGAACGCGCCCTTGCTCTGGGTGCGATTCACATCCTCGTCGTCTCGGACTCCCAGGCCGGCTTGCGGGGCGTGCTCTCGACTTCCCCTGAATCCGGGCAGTTCCGAGCCATCCAGTATGACCGTATAGTTCGCGACGCCATGCTACACTCACCAGCGCTTCGGATCACCAACCTCTGGACTCCTGCCCATGTCGGAACAGTCGGGAACGAGTTTGCGGACGACGCAGCAAAGGCGGCCACCCTTCTCCCTCCTCCGCCGTGCGTACCGGTATCCTTGACGACATGCAAGCGTGCCATTACGGAACAAATTCTGCCTCGATGGAATGATATGTGGAAGTGCGCTACCACCGGCAGAGGACTCCGTGACATTGACAACTCACCGCCGTCTCTCATACTACGCTCACCCTACCTGTCCTCCTCGGCCCACGCTGATATCTCCATCCTGTCACAGCTCCGCACCAACTTTTCCTCCCTCAACGCTCACCAGTTCCGCTGCCGCCTCACTACTTCGCCTGCCTGCGACGCCTGCGGTGCCCCCCAAAGAAACCCGCGCCCACTTCCTTCTCCACTGCCCGGCATGGGAGCTAGTCTGTAGTTTACTGCGCCACTGATGTATGGAGGGCAGGGTTGTTATATAATCTGCGGAGTTTGAATTCCGTCTGCTCTATTCCACACCTCCAGCAGCTTCCTCCGCCAGATTTTGGAGGCAAAGCAGGTTATATTCATAATTCAAACCCATTCGCCAGTTTAGAGTATTTTACTTCATTAATTCTGGAGCTGGAATCAACAGCACCCTTGGTAAGCTGCCGTCCCATCACAGTTCGGCATCGTGATTCTCCAAGTTTTTCGCCAAGAATTGCAGGAGAAACAGCTCGTTCTGGGCAAGTGAACATTAATTTCATCTCAAAATATATGGAAACACGTCCCCAAATCTGCAACGATACTCGAAATTTCTGATTACATAACAACCTCGACCTCCGATCAAGGATCAACGGGAGCTGACAGACTACAACATAACGAGGTACGAGTTAAATTGTTGTAGCGTCTGTTTATAAGAGACTACATGGGAGCACCTTCGTCGCCCGCTACAGCTAGCCTCATACAAGGCTGGCAAACTCGGTCCTGTCGATGTCCGAACCCTTCTCAACCACCCTGACCTGGTCAAGCCCCTCATCACCTTTATCTCTCAAACTCGTAGATTCTGTTGAGTTCCTTTTCCTCTCTCTCTTATTTTTATAGATATTACCTTACTTAAATCCATATTAATCTCTCTCCTCCCAATAAACACACCCAACCGCAATCCTCTTGTACAGTTACTGTAGCCCTATCACATCCCACTGTATTACTCATAGCACTGTCTTTCCCCTCTCGTTTTCTACTTATCTTTTCCTCTTTCTCTCTTGCAAATAGCACCACATATGTAGACCCTGTAGTTTAGCCTTATGACTCCGTAGCTACCTAGTTGTAGTTGCGTACTGCCGCATAGCCACATGGCCAGGTACGGTAACAATAGAGCTCCAGTTCCAGTTCCAGTTCCAGTTGGTTGCTCAATTGGTCTGTTAGATAATGTTGCTTAGTACGGTCTTTTTCTCTCGTATTATTTCTGTGTGTAATCAACGAATCAACTGGAGAGTCTAATTAAGATCTGTTTAACAGCTGGATGCATAACTGAAGGCGAAGGCCAAAGAAATTTGTTCAACACTGCGATCCAGCCATCAAACGGGACTCCCACAGTTGTGAATCGCTTTCGCCGGTTGGCTAGAAGCTTTAAGTTTACTGATATCGCCTTCGAGTACTTCTTGAGGTGTTCAGGAATTGATTTTTTTATATCGAAACCTGGGCCTTACTGTGTGACGTTAGGGAAACTTCGATGCAGCGGTGTCTCACAATATGTCAATGAAGCTGCCAATCTAAGTTCCACTCGAGTCAACCTACAGCCTACTGGATCCATCCTGACACTTCAGCCCAACAGGTCCGTCTATGCGCTCCCAAAATTTTTTTAATTGGCATCGGTTGCCTTGGCTCGCAGGTATAATTACTCTACCGTACACAATGCCACGATTTCGGGTTAGCTCTTTACAGACTGGCCTTTGGTAGCAATCCCGTCCGCGATAATTTGGGCTTGCCTCTTTCATTCAAACTGCACGGTCTCGATAATATTAGCATCCTTCTCGAGCAATTTCCCATGTCCAATGTTGATCACAAGTTGTTGTGCCTCCTGCGCCCGTTTTCGGTACATTGCTGCCTTCTGTTTCGCATATGCTTGATGCCCGATGGGAAGATCGGTCGAAGCAAGTGCGGACCAAGTTTCCTCCATCTTCGTGAAACTTCGATGTGTTCGGAGAAGCTCAGAGAGCTTCTGCTCTCCCTCCTCCTGCCATCTCAGAGGGAAATGCCGAGATCTACTTCCACCACGGATCAAATCCGAGATCTGCATGTTCAAAAAGAGTCTTCGCGTAAATTAGGAACTACCTGAGTTTGGTTGAATGTGATTTGCGTTTTGAACCTGGGGGTGTCCGATCAGAACCGGCCGAATGGATCGGATATATTTTCACTTCGTTTGTTGAACCCTAGTAGATCACAAGTTTTCGTCGCATTGTACGCTCTCCGTCTTTCGAAGCAAAACCGAATATCATTGGATATGATAATTTGCGAATCTGTCTTCACCTATGTGTGTATATTTTACAGCCCAAGATGTTCCACAAGCCCGGATGTCGGACTAAGCTGGCGTGTTTCGGATGATCGGCAGTGTTGAATTGTTTTTGTCTGCTAGTGCCAACTCGACCCTGCACAATTGTGCCCTCCGTTGATAGGCGGGTTCCCGCTTTCTTTTTTTTTTTTTTTTTTTTTTTTTTGTCAAATCAATCCCTGAACACCTGCGATTGCTGGCCTTACGTTTCCTCCCGACAGCAAAAGAGAAAAAAAAAACACCGAGCGTGTTGCGTGCTGATTGCACAGTTCCTGGTTGCAATTTGAATGTACGTGTTTCAAAAGTGGTGCGAGAAAAGGTCAAACATCCTCCCTCTCTAACTATCAACACACACTGCGTTCAAGGAGCTCCTAAACTCAGTTTGTGAAGGTGTGTGTAGGTCTAGCAAGGTAAGCGTAGGCGGCTATGCAGGCTCTGTGTAGCTGAGTCTAGGTCTGTCCAGGTGTGTCCAGGTCCCTGTGTAGCCACCTAAACTCACCTTGCCAGACCTACACACACCTTTGCAAACTGAGTGTAGGTCTGTGTAGGTCTCTGTTTAGGACCTCCTTGAACGTAGTGACAGCTCCAACCAAGCCCTTACTTTTACCACCATGCCTAAAGGCCAATTCACTGATGCCCAGGAGAAGATTCTGGTTGGCTACTTCCCCGAGTACATCCAGAAATTGGATTCTGGAGTTCGAGGATTGGAAATCACCAAATGGAAGCAATCTGTTGCCTCCAAAGTAATGCAAATGCCCGAATTTTCGGACCTTGATTGTGCAAAGAATCCCCGGCCCAAATGGTTTGCGGTATGTGGTTGTGTGGACTATATCGTGAGCGTACTGAGCATGGAGTAGATGATTGTTGGGAAGTACACCAACTATTATGATCAAGTGTACAAGAAAGACCATCCTGAAGAGCCTTCAGCTTTGACAATCGCCAAAGCCAATCCGTTGCTCAGATTCAGTTCGATCCTCAGTGGCCGTCAAGTGTTTGCCCGCGATACGCATGCCACTATCCTGGCGGCTTCGAGGCAGCGTGTCGCTGACAGCGGCACAAACCAAGCAGTGACCTATCAGCTTGTTTTGAAAGTGATGTGGGATGCCCTGAGCTCCGAGGAGAAGGCGGAGTGGGATGCCAAGGCGGAAGACGAATGTGGAGATGTTATTCTGCTTGTGCTTGACCCCCTTCAATCGGCTTTTCATTGACACATTCTCGTAGTAATCAAAAAGAATTTGGGACAAACATTGAGGAAGCACTTCGTGGGCTCTGCCAAGGGGGCCTTGTCGGTGATGCAGAGATGCTACTTTTTTATGCATTTCGCGAACCAGGAACAGGGGATCTTCTTGCTGGGACATAAGGCTATCTATACGGATTTTGGGTGCTGTCCATTGACAAATCCAGGATTCATGGACATTCCTTCCATACTAAGGCCCGTTTTGGTGGCGAAAAATTGCAAGAAACATATGGCGAGCCTTGGTTCAAATTTGCCGACAACGTGATCCCAAGTGAGATTGGAATCCTTCGTGCCCAAGACGATACTCATGATTCATTGTGCAGAGCCAGCTGTGAACTCGTCAATTTCGATCTCTGTCGACGAGAATGGGGTCGTTTTCTTCCCCTGTGTGGATCTCGAGACGATTCCCTTGGCGGATTTGCGCTATGTTCTAGTGGAATATTTTGATCAGTGCTGGGGTAAGCTGTCTTTTCATCCCGACCTAGATTTCTCACGGTTGAATTGTTATGTTTCAGTCCACAAAGACTCCGTCTCGTCCGAACACCGCCCAATTCCGTGGAACAAAATTCTTGCAGACCCGTCCAAGTTCTATGATACTCAGGAATTCATTTTCCCGCTGGCTTTGAAGGATCCGCAAACCTACAGCACTTTCGAAACTTTGACCATGGGACAGTTCCTTGCGAGCGGCAATGCATCTCGCCCATTCTGTTTTAAACCAGAAGAGCATCGAGAGCAGACTCAGCCTCTCTCCACACCTGTTAAAACCGCTGTTCAAGCGCCTGTTCAAACGCCCACGCAATCTCCTGTTCAAACACCCGTTCAATCTCCTGTTGGACCGCCTCCGACTCCAGTGCTAACAAATGCTGTAGTTTCTTCACCTGCCCCACAGCATTTACCGACTCCTACCTCTCCTGACGGCCCGATGGGAAAAAGAGACAAGAAGGGAATGCACAAACGAAAGAGGTAATTGTTTCAAACTCGGAGAATATTCCCCCTTGAATCCAATTCTCCAGGAACACAACTGCAGATGATACTGGTGAGGGACAACAGCCACAAAGCAAGAAGGGAAAGAAGACAGTGTCTGTCCTTCATTTTTATTACCGTGCAAAATTGAGGACCTTTTGCATTCAGGAAAGAAGTTTCTACAGATGCTGTGCCCCGGCGCTCTACCCGTAGAATTGTTGCAGCATCCACCTCGACCGCACCCGCCAAAAGGAAGTCTATTGCAAGTAGAAATGGCAAACCACCCAGGTGGATCTTTGTTCATGTTTTCAAACTAGAACGGTGCTCACACCTATTACCAGGGGTTGGGTCTACCTCAGTGAGACTGATGGGAAAGCCGACGACTAGTGGGTTGTAAAATCCGGTCAACCGAAAAAACAAACACCGGTTCAGAAGTGGTTTTAAACTCTCGTAAACACTCAAGCGTTTTAAACATGATTCATAATGAGTTATCTTTGATTTGAAACAGTTATTAAACAGAGGTTAAACAGAAATTAAACCGTAAAATCCAGTTTTAGCATTGTCTACCGGGCGTCCCGTTTAAACTGTGATTGAACAGTGCTTGAACATCGATTCAAACAGTTTATACTTGACCCTCGGACCTCTCTCAACAGAGGTTATTAAACAGAGGTTAAACAGAAATTAAACCGTGAAATCCAGTTTCAGCACTGTCTACCGGCCGTCCCGTTTAAACTGTGATTGAACACTGCTTGAACATCAGTTCAGACAGTTTATACCTGACCCTCTGACCTCTCTCAACACTGAAATACCTGCACTAGACCCACATACTTTGTTCAATTAGAACAAATTTTAAACCCTGTGTCACTTTGAGATGCTCATTGTTTAAGCAAACCTAATATGGTTACTGGTCAATAACATTGATGCGTCACTGGGGTCAACCTTGAGATCTTACAGTCCTGAAACCCCAATGGAGGGTACGCTATCTCACCCTATCTAGCTTTCTGACATTTGACGTTGTTATCAAGAGATAAAAACCGAGCTAATCAATGGCTGGAATATTGCATGGCTCAAAAAGCGCGACTTTCCATTGCGTGTGTATGTCCTCAAGTCCTCTTCTCTTGCCCCCGATATGAATCTCACACTTTTACAGAGAGGATTCAGAACTTTGCTTTCACTGGAATCAGAATATCCTCGAAAACAGCCAATATCTCCCTGTCCTTGATTTCTATCAAGCCCACAAGAGTGTGGGAAACCACGACCTGTACTTCACCAAGATGCCAAAACATGCAGCAGCCATGAAGGGCAAGGTACTCGCTCTTGAGCTTTGGATGGAGAGTAGTGAGGTATTTTCCAAACCTTTATATTTGCGTTATATTATTCATTCTCTGTTTAGGCTCCTACCCCTGGTTCAAGAGCTGTTAAAGGCTCATCCTTGTCCAAGAAGCGCAAGTCCATGGGCGGCAATGCTGCGAAAGAGAATGATGAAACCAGCGCCAAACACCCCCGTAGTATGTTCCGTCTTGAACACCGTACTCGAGCGTAATTCTAACCAATATCCAGTTTCTGCACCTATTGAATCAACATTTCAACTCCTCCTTCCCGGTCCAGATCCTGCTAAATCCACTGAGATCGAGATTATTCTGGTGCATATTGCAGTTGACTTGGAGTCCTGCTGCATTCAGGTCAGTTGGCCTGACAACAGCACACCCACCGAGAAGGCAGTGACTTCTGACACCATCTTCAAGAGTGGCAAGATGAAGCATTGCTATAAGGTATTATCTCTTCAATTACAATTTTTGCTCCAACACTCTAACTCCAAATCCTTAGCTTTCAATCGGTGACGAGCAATATGTAGCAAAGAGGTTCTATGAGATCGGTCACAGTGAAGATGAGGTCACACTTGCCGAGAACACCAAGAATCTCCTCTCGGATGCTACTTGCTGTGAGATGGCTCGATGGCTCCTGAGAAAGTTTCGCAATTCTGCTGCTGAGATCAACCTGGAAGTTGCAAAGAGTAAGTGCGCCTTTCAGTTCAGTCCATTGATAGCTGTTTTAACTACATTGAAGACTTTGAGATTACTCGGGTACTTGTGGTTGAGGAGGTGATTTACAAGGCAAGGTGGCTTCTCCAGCGTCTGGTGCTACTCTGGAAGTTCTGGAGTCACAACCCGGCAACCGGGTTGTCTGGTTACCAGAGCCGCTGCGCAATGCCGCCGTGACCCATTATACTGGCACTATGGAACACCCTGCCGGCACAGGCCAACTTGCACACACCCTTTCTGCCTTCGTTCACTTCACCTTCCAACAAAGTGGAATGATTTTCACCGATATTCAAGGTATTCCTTCTATCATTTTGCTTCCTTGTCTCCAAAACTAATACTTTTGTCCAGGTTCTTGTGGATGCCTTAGCAACAAGACTATGAGAATCATCATATTCAACCTAATGACCCACACCAAAGAGGGGTACATGGCTTGTTGATTTTACTTTCTATGTACTCAAATATTTTGCAGAGATTCTGGTGTTGGAGACTACGGCCCAAAAGAGATTGCAAGATGGCGTGACCAGCATGATTGCAACACATTCTGCAAGCGTCTCGACTTGGGAGCGGGGGATTCAGAGAATGATGACGATGACGAGTAGCTAGTTAAATGTTTTTTCCCCTAATTATATTTCTTTCGCCTCCCCTCTCGTCGAGTTAATTCAGTTAATTCAATGTGCAAACACGAACTCAAATTGTAAGAAACCAAGTGTTATTATGTAATTGAGCAACAACTTTTTGATGGCATCATGTAATCAACCAAGTTGAGAGGTGCGTCTTTCATTTTTGTCTGTAGCATAGAATGTATCTTCAGACTCATATGGATATTTTTATTATCTGCTATTCGGGTTTTTAGGCAAACAAATTTTGGCCCCAACACCGCACAGCAACGCGGTGACGGGCGGCATGCATCTTGTTTTCTCACCACCACTCGCACTCACTCGTTAATCCCTGCCCTCCACCCGCTGTTCCCGCTTGGTGATAGGCTGGAGATGTTTCTTGTCAAATTCAGTAGTGGCAGCAACCATGGCGGTGACCGATCCATATTCGGCGATGATTTGAGCGGTTAAATCACGCCTGCGTCTTAATTTTCCTGAACCAGGAGGAGCGGGCACAGCGATGAATCCTGCAGTTTCGTCGACAGTACCTGGAGCTGGAGTGGAGGAAGAGGGGTAAGAAGAAGCTGAAGGAGGAGGCTTTGCGCGAGCCTTCTTGGCTTCAACTCGAGCTTTGGCGTTGGATTTAGCATCGGTGACGAGATGGGTCACTGGCGTTCCCAGAACAATAAAGTCACCTGGAAGGAGTCACGACATCGAACATGGAGGAACATTGTAGTACATACAAAGGTCGTCGAGAAATGTAGGAACAGTCGTCGGGTGAGCCAGGAAAGAAATTAAAATTGACCGCACGGGGGTTCAATCCAAGGTCCAAAAATGAATTTGATTGCAGGCTCAAGCTATGTCAAATGGGGTCGAGGTGAGCCTGCTGATAAATCTTGGTCCAAACCGGAGTACAATCCAATCGAGGTGAGCCTGCTGATGAATTATGGTCTGAATTTTGGTATAATCCAGTGCGGTGAGCAGAGAAACAACACGCCTAGATAGGAGTTGAACGCCGGACAGGGGTGCCCAGAAAACTTGTTCACTTTCCACTGCATCAGTGACACCTATGCGGAAGGTTCGCAGTGTGACACTTTGATGGCCGAATGCCGCCGACCCCTCTTCCAAAGTAAGGTAATTATCAATTGTGCCCCTTCCTCAACCTTTCCTGGATCTACATAAGCCCTCGGGATTCTTTACAATATACCTTACCTAACCCTAACCAAACCTAACCCATAACATCTAACCCAAACCCTAACCAGGCGAGGCGGGAGACAGCGCTAATACCTGGAGTTCGGGTGTGCTGAGCTTGCCAGTGATAGCTTTACACAGGCGTTGTGGGGCACAGAAATATACAGTAAGAAAAAAAATTGTGCGCAAAAGGAATTGAACTATGAGTACAATAATGCTAATGTAAATGTGGAGTGTTAACCGCTCCACCACAGGGGCTCTAAGGAAAGCTGTAAAGCGTCCGCCTCGAGTGGATGATATTGGGCGGCAAGTCGGCAACATTCGGCCATCAAGTGTCACACTGCGAACCTTCTGTATTGGGTGTCACTGATGCGGCGGAATTCTAGGAGTGGCCCAGAATCTGGGCAGGGGCTGTGCTGCTTGGGCTCAGGCAGCGGGGTCTGTCCACGCAGTGGGCCGCAAAGAGGTGGGCGCGGCATCGAGCGTGACTGTGGTGCCATAGCGGGTACCATTGCAGGGTGTGTCTGGGAAGGTGCAGCATAAGTGGTTTACTATAACAGTCGGGTCTATCCTGAGGATGTGTATGCGGTGATCGCCAGGGTGGGGAGCATGGGCAGGCCAGCGGTGTCAAGCGGGACGGTGGCGCGATGGTGGGTGCAAATGCGTCGTAGGACATGTGGGTTGAGCGAGACCGATGTGGCAGTGATGGGCATATTGGCCCGACGAAAATTGATGTGCGCCCAGACAACGGGCGGGCCAACGACGTCGATGACGCCAACACTCAGGGAGCACTCAGTAGAATTGTTAAGGAGTGACATCATTTTCATTGTGTCCGAATGCGGAAATCCGCACAATAGATTCAAAATCCATCCGCGTCCTTCCGGCAAACCGTATCATGGGCAAGACCTTGGAATACATCACGAAATTCAACACGGTCTATGGAGGCACGTGTGTGAGCGTGATCTTCATTGCCTCGCTTTAGAGGATATACATGAAGTACCCAGGTTAAGAATTATGAGCAGCAGGATCAAATGATGTGCAGCACGTTTGTGGTTTCGCAACAGGTTCGCGGCAAGTGCAACAGCTTCCTATAAAGGAAGGTGCTGCGCCTACGAGGCTTGCCGAGAGCGGATCGAGCGATCACGGTAAACTCATCTACGCTTTCTTTCCTGTACCACTACCTCACCCTGCCCTGCTGTCCCAAAGTACGTTCGTTCATGGTCCCTTCGACAAGTCTCGCACTTCGAATGGACTGCTCCTGTCTCGACAACCTCCAAACGAGTCGTGGTCTGGAGGATTTGTGGGACTTGGATGGGACTGGAAAACGAGGTACAGGTCGGGAGGTGCGCTTTCCTCATTGTTCGCACAGGACAGACGCGTCTAATTCTCCCATACTGCTTGTCGATGTGAACCAGCGGCTGGCGTATATTCAACCCGAATTGCGCCATCCGCCGCATAGTGCCACAAAAGTCAGGGATGTAGGTGGGGGAGCGGCATGCTCTGCGAGCAAGATACTACAGGATCTTTGTACTTTTGTACTTGGGGGGTGTGGCCATCATGGGCAGGTACGTAATTATGAATTGTTCAGGTGAGATACAATCAGGACAATTCAACAAAATGTAACCGAGGCATCTGGGGCAAAACCTACGCCTCAGAGCGCAGGACATGGAGGTCCCAAAGGGTGCCAGATACCTGAAGTCATTGAACAAACTTAGTTAAGCTGTGCTCAGCCAGCATCTTCTGACCACAGGTCACAAACACATAAATACAACAGTTTCTTCGCCCAGTATTGCTACCAATGCATCTGGGGGCAAACATGTGTCCCAGAGCGCAAGATATGGAGGTCCTTAAGGGTGTCAGATACTTGAACTCATTAAACAAACATATTTACGCTATGCTCGGCCCGCAATTTCTGATCACATGTCCCAAACACAATTACACAAAACTTTCCTTGCCCAGTATTGCTAGCAATGCATTTGGAAGAAAGTCTGCACTTCAGTTCCCAGGATAAACTTATTCTGAGGGGTCTCAGATACTTTAATTCACGGAATAAAATTATTTACCCTGGTACCCAGTGCTTGGACCACAATTAGGATCACAGGTCCGAAGCATCTATACAACAGTTTCCTCACTTAGTCCTGCCTGCGATGGATCTGAGAACAAAGCTGCAGCCCAGATCGAGCGATATGCTTGTATGTACCAAATAGTCTTAGATGCACACAGAAGATCTTCATCCAGTCTTGCCTGCCATGTCACCAGGAGGTAAACTGCAATTAATGTCGGAGTGTGTGCATGTCTTGAAGGGACTGAAATAAAATAGCTAATATCACTGAAAAAACATTGTCTTACCTTGTACTCGGACCACAATTGAGGGTTTCATCGCCCAGTCTTGCCAATGATGCTACTGAGGGCCAAAATCCTGTTAAGGTCGAAAGGTACGCATGCCTTAAAGGGTCTCAGACACCTGGATTCACCAAACCAAATTATTTATCCTGTGCCTGAAGCACAATTTGTGCAAGCACAGACACTGAGATTCTTGTATTGGTGCCACTCTCAGCATCACTTGACCAGCGAGATCTTTTCCACATCTTGCAAAAGGTCGGCTGAGGAGAAATTTGAATTTTCATGAGGATTCCGTTGCATGTTACGACGGAATATACAATTTATCTGCACAAGTGATCGGTCGATCAGTGGAGCGTCGATCACACAAGAAAACTCTTGACACTCATATTTCTTCTGAGTCTCGAGACTGATTATGTACCTCTCATTCTGATTTGCCAACCACCTTTAGCGTTGACATCGACTCATGAATAGCCTTTGAAGGTTGATTGAATCATTCAACCGTGAGGTTCAGATCCCATCAACATGATCCGGCTGTGATCTGCATGAATTGCCAGATGCCCCTGTGAATCTCGATCATTGCCACAGCTCCTCAGTCAATGTCATGACAACTCTTCCACAGCTGCTGCCCCACTCTCCCTCACAGAGAACATATCTGCCTTACAATTCCGACATTTTCAAAGTGCACGCAAGTTGAAGTGTGGCTGCAAGTCCAGATCCCGCTGTGTCCAGATTATTGTTGATGTAACTCACTGATTAGTCATAAGACATTAGTGTTACTCTAGTAACTGAGACTGGTTGCTTTTCCGAGCAATCAGCAACCCAAGCGCAAATCAAACAAATTTGAAACGGTCGGCCTCGGCCACTTTCAATAACCGAAGGGTATCACAAAAAAAATCTAATGGTTGTCAAGTTTTCTAATGAAATTACGGCATAAAAGCGTTACACGAATGAGCTGGGACCTAATAAAAAACGAGCACTTTTTTCTGCCTTCCAAATGATCAAGAACGAGAATTATGTAAACATAATTACTCGTAATCTCTAGTTATGGCCGAGCAACTCGTGGCGACTTTTATATAGTAGTATACCGGATCTCTAGTTGATTTATGCAGCATAAGAAAATTTCTAAGCTCAGTGTGATTGGGTGGGGGACTTGCAATGACGCGCCAATCGGTCAGACTTTAACACGAGAACCACAAGTTATCTCTCACCTCGAAGTCGCTGTACATCGCGGAACCTGCTGTTCAATCTCGTAGGTGTTGCGGATCAGCCAGCGGAAGTTGTTGCATTTGATGAATATGTTGCACATCAAATGAACCTGGGTACTTCAACTCGTTGGTCCTCCTCGCTTTACTATGTTCTGCGTCCGAGGTCCACTATTTCGAGTATTGAGGGACCACCACTGCCAAGATCCTGGATCTTCGGTTCGACTGAATACTCTTTCCGTACCTTGCTCTTTTTCATTTGTTGATGCATTCAGGACACATGCTTCAGCTGATGTTGCCCCCACAATATGGAGACCATGAATTTCAGTGGCAGAAAACGTATGGGTCAGTCTACCGTATCAAGGGGTGTTTCGGGGTCAGTTCACATTCATCCGCTTCATTTCTCCCGCTCACTCTCTTTGCAGCACGACCGGTTGATGATATCCGATCCTGTGGCAATACATAATATCTTGAATGCTCCAACTTTCGACCACGCGCCAATTGTCCGCCACACCTTCTATTTATCATAAGGAGAACAGAGCCTTAGCTATGTCCAGGGTACGGTGATTCCCTTCAATGATAGTTGGAGTATATATAACCAATCGTGTCTAAGGCAATACTCACAAAAGGCTCCGCGCGGCGATAAATGTCGGATTCAATGCTGCAGCGGTGCGGAAGTATCAACCTGTGTTCGAAAAGCTGGCTCATGAAGTAGGTCCATTTCCCTGAAATAATTGATTCTTGGTGAAGCAATTGTGCTTTCACAGCTCGCAGAACAACTGGAAGCAATCTCGGGGTCCACGGTCGATATGTTGCCACGCCTGGGGGTTACTACGTTGAGCGCAATATGCGACGGTAAGAAGACCCGCCAAATGCGCTCCAAGAATTCGTAGCTTACAACACTTTAAGTTGTCTTCGGTGTCTCAATCAACGATGTAGAGGAGGAATTGGTATCAAACTACTTCCAGTTAACGTGCTCAACTGCATTCTTGCTTCCTGACCGCATTCGGTGCTAAAGCTCTGCGGCAGTACCCTTGCTCCGCCAGATCCGCCCCGGATCCGCCCACTCGTTGCGCCATATCTGCGACAGCATGCCTACCCACGTCCCGCCTGTGAACGGCCCACTGCCACGTCTAAGGCTACAACCGTTTCCGTTTGTAACCGTTTACAAACGGTTTTAACCGTTTTCGTTTCCGTTTAGTTTGCCCGGGAGCTCAAATGGTTTACAAACCGTTTGTAAACGGTTTAAACGGTAATGTTCTGGGGGTTTCGAAGAGTCCAGGCGAGCCGCAAAGAACCGAAGTTGTATGCAAGTCCGTCGAGCCTGAGTGAATGCTGTCTGCCAGGTGCAAAAAGAATGTCCAGAGAATGAAAAAAAAAATGATAGAAAGGAGTGTAATTGAAAATTTTGTCCTCTGATAGAGACCAGGTATTCAATGTAGCATCAATAAACCTCTCAAAGTCGAAGATTGCCGTCCACAATAGTCCAGGAATGGTGGCATAAATGACAGATAAGTGTGTAATTGAAAACTTTTACCTTTCGATAGGGGCTTAGCATTTGATACGGGGCAGGGGAGGTGTCGAACTGGTTCTCGTCTGCGCCTTATCCCGAACCATCTCGTTTGAGCGCGGTGCTGGCCGAGATTTTGTTTGAGCATGCCTATGAGTCATATCAAGAGATTCACGGAAACCAGTCCACCCAGCGCCAAGCGCCGGTGAAACGCTCTCGGACCGGCAAGTTTAGCTCATTTTTGGACGATATATGTATGGCCAATATTGCTGATGTCTTGGCACCTGAAGTCGTGCCCATGAGCGAACTACAATGCTTTTGGCACACATTCAAGAATTATTTAGATGATAATTCCGTGTTGGCGTGGTGAAAGGTAAATTTCGAAGCCTGTCGCATTCCAGGGATTTTTATAATATCATCTAGGCCCATGAACATGAATTCCCAATTATTTCAAAAGTGGCGCGTGACTTTCTTGCTATTCCTGGCACCAGCGTCTCAGTTGAGCGCTTGTTGTCGACTGCACGCCATCTCTGTCACGAGTCTCGTGCCTCACTCAGGCCGAGGACGATTTCTGAGGCAATGCTCACTAAGATGTGGATAAAAGATGGTCTACTAAAAGAGGTGTCATTGGATTGCGGTAGAGGCTAAGAATAGTAGCTTTTTCTGTACTTTAACGGCCCCCCCCCTAAAAAAACCGTATATAAACTGTTTTGAACTGTTTTAAACTGTTTCCTTACCGTTTCCGTTTAATTTGCCCGAGTCGGCAAACGAAAACTAAATGGTTGGAGCCTTAGCCACGTCTCACTCCGCCCCGACGCGACCATGTGCCACGTTTGTTTGCGCACGCGTCGTAGCGCCCCCTCCCACGCCAGGCCCACGTCACACGACAGCCGCGACTACTACCGCACCCTAACCATTGCCTGCCCGATATTCCCTGTCCCCCGCAACGCCACCTCCGCTACCTCTGCCTCTGTCGCTCCTGCCGTCCACAGCCACCATCAGCGCATAACCCCGGAGCCGCCTCCAATGCTGCTCACCTCTCCGATCGGCCTTGTGCCACCACCCAGCCCGCACCCGCTCACCCCTGCTTGGGTTATCGCCTCCCACTGTTTCCGTGGCGCTCAACATCAGGAAAAAATCTCCCGGCGGTAGCTACTCGCTTGGATATCTTGCCGCAAGAGTACTGCATAGCTCGGGTAGCAAGCTGCCTGAGCTCGGTAGCTCAATCACGGCATGATAGCCGTGGCCACTTCCCATATAGGACTCAGTAGCCGCCACTGTTTAATCTATAGACCTTCTGAGCACGTTCAAGCTATCAGTGATATTGAAGGTATCAGTGCAGAAAATCACCCGAGTGGAGAAAATTTCATTTCATTATGGTGAATGTATCTATGTGTATGTATGAATTAACCTGAAAAACATCGGCGCGATTGAGTACATTATTCGTGGTCCAACTGGGATCTATGTTACGAGAAGTACTTTTGGGCATGAGGTGACAGGCACGAATGATAGACTGGACAGAAATGATCGCCGCATTGCGACGGTGGTTTCGCGTGGAGCGGCGAATATTAAACATACCAGTCACGCGGTCAGGTTGATTGAGAGGCGTGAACCACTCAATGTATGCAAGAGGGTGCGGGAAATGGCCGAACTGGGGAGGAAGGTTGAAGATGACACGAATCTGACCAATGCGGAGACCTAAAAGTTGATTAGTGGGAGAGCACTGCAAATTGGAAAAGCCTACCCTCCAGGCGGAACGCATTGAGATACTGTTCAGGGTCCTCAATGATGAAGGCGGTATCGAAGTGGCCAGGGACCGCGGGCTTACGGCCGCTAGAAGGTTTCGCTGGGATAGCCCGAATCCGATTTGTGCGTTTAGCAGAACCGAGATGACGGTTGGCCGGAAGAGTGATGGTGAGTTGCTTGAAGGCGTCGTAGCGGTCGTATTTACCCGGTTTGATAGAAAGGCTCGGCGAGCGGGCGGTGAGAAAGGCCGTTAAGGCGGGGAGGAAATCCACCGCGCCATACTCGGTCTGGAGTTGTATGAGACTGAGGTTTCTGGTTGGCGGAACTTTGGCGACATGATAGATGGTTACGGAACGACCAGTGGTGCTCAAAATGGGCCCTGCTATATCACTTTGATCATCGTGATCAGAATCTTCCTCAGAATCTGAGTCGGTGGAACGGGCGGCTACAGAGAGGGGAGAACGGCGCCAGGAGATGTATGAAGAACGGATGAGGATGGCCTCCTGGCGTTGAAGCCACAGCGCCATCTGTTCCGTATAATCGCGCTTGTTACTCGCACGGTACGCCTTCTTGGCATAGTCGATATGTAGTCGTTCCGGAGACTCGGTGTTATAGCCATCCGCGGAACCACGAGATTTAATGGAGTCGACGTAGTGGACCAGCGAGTGGAGCTTGGGTATGTTGAAGTGCTCGCGTACATTGAGCTCAAGGAGGACTTCCTTGTGCTCGTGGAAGGCCGCGAGGCATGAATCCAGGGCGTTGAGTGTTTCGGTGGTATGTGGCGCCTTTGAAAGGCGCCACATCACCCCATTCGTCCTTGCCACCGCGACTCACAACGCCATGGCCGTCGGAATTCCTGGCGGTTCCCAAAGCATGACATAATCCGAGTGTAGATACCTCGTATATTAAGCAGATGCCTCGTATCACGATGCACCTGTTTGCCCATCTGATTAACCTGAATTCGGATATTCTTTCTCAAACACGTTCCCCGCCCTGCCTCCGACCTCTCTAAATTTGCCAGCTCAATTCCCATTTGGTTACGGCTAGCTCCGTGCCGTGGGATCGGGTGTACCCTACTTCGTGCTCTCAAGACCCATTTAAAATGGGTAACCCGTACGATTTTGCTTCTTCCCTTCATCCCTTTGTCCCCTCTAGGCTTTCATTGTCCTGAGTCACTTTAACATCAAGCCAGCGTAATACCTCGTGTATTTCGCCTTTTCTTTCTCATTCGTTACAGCCTTGGCTCCGAGTCCACCCAATTCTGCCGTTCTTCTCACGTTTATTCTCAGACAACGACGGCGATCACCATTTAGCTCCAAACTCTACGTGCCGCCTATTCCGAGCGAACATGTGGCCAACTATCACGCGCTCAAGGCCCGCTCAAAAGGAACACCCGTCTATCCTTGCTGCGCTTTCCTTCCCCCCATCATCATCCGCTCATTTTGAGGCTGTCCTCTCCCATCCACACGGTACTGAACGGCAGTCCTCAGACAAATCAAGCACGCTCAAAGCCTTCAGAAGCATCAAGCCCTCTCGCCGTCCTCTCTGACTCAAAGGGGCTCAATACAAGCTTAATAGCCGTTCTCGAAAGCTTCAAGCCCTGAACAAGATATTGCGAGAAGAACGTCAATGCTTCAACTGTGCTCAGTGTCACCACGCTCGAGACTCGGCATCGCTCCATCCTTCTCCTGCATGCAGGCCGAACGTCTGTCTTCGCGTCAACAGCTCCGTGAATGTGCCGATTGTCAAGAGTCGGGTTGCAAAGCCACACAGCTCCGCGTCAAGCTTGGAATACATCTCAAAACAGAGCCGGATAGCAAGATGTCTCGGGCTTCAGAGCAACGACCCATCGCGACGTGACAAGACATGCAAAGTCTCGCAATTATTTAACTTCAGGACGTTCCCTTCCAGGTAACAATGCTTACGCATCCCCTCTCGTACCCCCTCACTGTACGCCGCCAGGGAATCTTCGGTCCGGTTTTCGCGCACTCCCAGTACGTACGCCGCCTTAAATTTAGTCGCGCCTCTGACTAGTGCTCATACGTGCTCAGTACTTCCCGAAGCGACATGTTGGATCAATTTTTTGAGGTCCCATGTAACAGACGGCTCGCGGTGGTGACTCCTTAATCAACGTTGTTTTTTTTTTTTTTTGACCCCGTGAGTACACAGTCGTCCCATATCCATCAAGCACCGCGTCCACGCCGAACGCAATCCTCCCAGTATTCGATTACCTTGGTTGTGTTACGTGAACCAACCGACGCGTTGAGACGCGTTTTGATGAGCTCTTTTATCGTGTTAGACATCGAGTTCAGTCGTGACATGTTGCTATTCCATGCAGGTATCCACGCCGTCACCGAAGTTCTATGCAGTCCATTCCACCTACCCCATTGAATACCTCGGCCGCTCCAAGTTGCTGTAACGAATGCGTCTTAGGATACATATATTTTTCCCACTGACGGTACCGCATTGATGCTGACCCATTTTTCATAGCCTTCATGTGGCAATCTATATACGAGTCTTTGAAACCCGTGAGCTAGGTAAGCGTTAAGTTGATTCGTATTCGGTCAATACTGCATAACATACCAGCGGGTTCATGGTGTCGTGGATCATATCTCATCGTCTGCGGACTATTTTGTCTCGGTTTGAGCTTTCGACGCTTTCCACAGTCCTCACTCTGTTATCTCCTGACTGCTGTTACTTATGGAGTGCGTACATCTCTTTCATTCACGCCGCATTCACTCAATATTCCTTGCTGCGCACAGTGCAGTTGCGATTAATGCAAAGGTGAAAAGGTAATGTTTGCGGCTGAGACTGTAACTTCATTTATGGGACGTGCGTATATAAATATAGACCTCGAGTGAATGGATCGTTCACGCAACACAATGCTTTCACGGTTCCGAGTCGATGTGCATATATCTATCTGTTCACCATTTATCCTTGGACATTTGGTCAATTTTAATAGTGAAATTTCAACATGTCACAGTTTACACCTATTATCCACGACTGCCTAGTCGGCCGAACTAGGTACCCGGCCACTTACATGATATGAGATGTTGCTATGCAGGTTTCCGCCTCTGGGCAGTTGTACGGTGGAATACAACTTGTGAGGACATTGTATGTCGAATTTGGACCCAAATTGACGCGGCTATCAAAAACTGTGGGATGTTTTATGTCAAGGTGGCGGCGTGTGAACATCATTTCTTATCTCCAAACGGCCCTCGCGCTCGGCTTTCGCTCAGTTCTCCACCAATTCTTCACTGATTCGCAGGATTTTGGGTTCGTTTTCATCCCCAGATTCTAGGTAACCGACTGTCTGCTTAACGTGCACAAGTCAACTTCCCCCTCGCCTCATGGACCAAGAACATCTTGACCTGATTCTAGGTGGCGAATTCCGGCCACCCCTCTAGCGACCTAGCCGTGTTTGATATGGACCAAAGATTTGGAATGTTTATTCGACAAAACTATCTCGGAATCCTCCCACATTGATTTGGCTTTCAGCTGCCTGACTTCCCCTTCACAGCCGGCCACTACCTCAAACCTCAGAATTTCACTTGCATGGAAAGATGGATTTTCTTGGAGGGGTTATGGGTATGCAGGTGACATCTGGCGGTCATGGGTGTGTTGCAATACATCCTATTGAGTATTTTTTACCCTTGCTGGGGTCGTCAATATGTTCTGTCCGTTGCAGGGTACAGCATTCCCTCCGAATCAGCCTCTCACCTATTCCGGCCGGCTTGAAAGGGAAATTATTATTGTCTTCCTATGGCTCATATGTACACTTTGAGTGTATAGAATCATGCAGCAGTATCCATTGAGTCATTTGGGTCGTAGTAAGGTCTAGGGAACCAGTGTGAACGAGCGAAAGAGCCGGGTGGCCGACTAGCCCGTTGATTGCCACTTTGGGACTTTGCCGAAAGGAAAATTCAGAAAGGCATGGAATCACCAAGTAAATTCGCGGAAAATGTCTGATTCCACTCTCAGTATGCATAACTTTGATTGAGAGCCCATACATCCATATCTATCAGCCTCCATGGACATAATCAAGGCAAATTATGCTAAGGTGGCTGAGTACCCAGTCTCTGATAATATGCCTTCGCTTCGCTCCGGCATATCTTGTAGATGATAATGGAATTCGAGGGCTATTAGGTGTGTTTTTCTTCTCCCTTTTCTTCGCTTCCTTTTCCTCTTATACCTTCTTTTATCTCATAACTCTACCTGGGTGGCCGCCTCTGCATCGTCGTGCACGCAGGGCGAACCAGTAGCAGTGTTTTCTTTTTATCCCCGTGATTCATTCTTCTTTCCTTTCGTTTTCCATCCTTGCTTATCGTTTTCATGTAGATACTCATTAGTCGTGGTCCTACCGCATATCTCTCAGCAACTCTCGGAGAGTTGCGGCACACAAGTCGGTGAATGCCGCCTTATCCTCCTTCACCAGCGTCGCATACTGAAGGCGATACCATTGACTCAAGCGCTAGTATATACCAAAGGTCAGTCTCCGCATCATCGTATGAAGAAGTTTGTCACCCACATCGCGAATCTGCTCCCACGCAGCCTGTTCGGCCTTTTGCTCCTCGGGGGACACTCGCTTGTTCACGACTATGTTTGCCACCCAGTCCGGCGGGTCAGCAATGAATCTACCCAACCCTTCCCGGCTTCACAGGCGGGTCCCCCGCCTTTTTTCGCCCACGCTTGGGACGCTCGAAGTGCACGATGGCCGGGCGCGCAGGCGGCGTATAGATCTCACCGTGTTCTGAGATGAGGGAGCCCGGCGGAGGTGGAAGACGCGTCTCATCTGGTTGAGGGGCAGGTGCATCGCCTTGGGGCGGTAGAGGAGCAGCTCCGTTGCCTTGGGGCGGCAGAGGGGTGCCGTTGCCTTGGGCGTTGCTTTAGAGCAGGGGAGGAGCAGCCCCGTTCCTTTGGGGTGTTGTAGCTACCTCATCACGCGGCAGCGGAACCGGCGTCGCGCGTCGCTCCTCATGGGGCGGCCTCTGCTCTTCCTGTGGCTGCGGGTTTTCGGACGGCAAAGTGTTTGGCAGCGGAACTGGCGTCGCGCGTCGCTCCTCTTGGGGCAGCCTCTGCTCCTCTTGTGGCTACGGGTTTTCGGACGGCAAAGTGTTTGTGTTGCTGGACATCGGAAGGGATTATACGACTGGAAAGGATTGGCAGAGACGAAGGGAGATCAACAGACCGCTTTTTCACGATCCCCATTCACGTGTGCGTTTCCCTCTGCGTGATTCAGCGTCATCACCAATCCCTATTCACGCACCAGGGGAACGGAAAAAATAACCACCAGTACCTCATGCTCAAGTACAGAATATATTTTTATGTGAAAAAACAAGCAGATTTAGATGTCCTCCCCTGCGGCGTATGCAAGCGCAATCTCCCATTCCGCCGTTGACAGCAGCTCCAGCTCCTCCCTGTTCTCGAACACCTCGTCAGATGCCAGCCGGGTGGCATAGCTGGCCCGAGACAACGCGACATGAGTGGCGAGAATATACACTGCCGACGAGAGTCTCACCTGGTGCTGTAAACGATGCCGGTCCCCCAGATCACAAAGTACCAGCTTCTGGCAGGGGCTCCGCCTTGGGCGCTGGCCCTGAGCTTGGCTGCGCCATGCTGCGACGTGGCGGTAGTCGATTTCAAGCGTCGCAGGCGCCCTCGTGGCACAGGAGCACTAGCACTGCTGCTCATGCACACTGGCATCGAGGACGCTGGAATCTTCGTGTCAGCATTCTTGCCGCCGTCACGCTGGCTCCCGCCTGTCGCCGCTAGTGCTGGCCAAAATATGATATGAATACAAAAATTCTGTATCGTATTCATATCCATATCGTATCTAGCTCTGAGAGTCCGTATCATATCTGTAGCATATCATATTCATATTCATTCTCAGAATATGAATATGATGTGAATATATCCAAATATATTTTGACCCAATTTTGCTTGGGAACAATTGGTCGGAAATCAAGGCAGCTTGCTCGCAAGGAGGTCCTCTGTGACCTATGGCACAAAAGTCTCTTCAGACATCCAATTATGAGTCAAAATACAGAACCCAGGAGCCCGGCAAGCCTCAACTTCAATATCACAGCATTTTTGATTGCATCAAGTAGCTCGCAAGTTGGAATCTCTGAGCCGGAGCACGGCTTGACCAAGATCCGAGATGATTTTTGATCATGCCGTTGAGATCAGATCACCGGATCTGTGCCAATTGAGGGCCCGAGGCGGCCGAAACAGTGGTTGAGCATATTTAAATATATTTGAATATGCTGACTGCCATATTGTATTATATCCATATCATATTCATATTCATATTCAACTGTATTCATATTCAGTAAGAGGGTCCAAGGCCGTATCATATTCATCCATATTTGAATATATTCAAAAATAATTTTTTCGTATTGTATTTTTGGCCAGCACTAGTCGCCGCCAACGGATCCACAAGGTGCGGGTGTACCCCAAGTGCGCAATGTAGCGGCCATTCCTTGACGCAGCCCTCATACGAGTGATGGCCCTTGTTTGTGGCATTCCGGTAGCCCGTAACCATTGAATTCGCCACGGTCCTATCGTCAACGGTCAGTGTCAAAACAAAAGAATACCATATCATTCTTGCTTACCAGTTCCTTCAGACCCCAACCTGCCGGCCTTGTGTCACCAGGTGAAACTCAAAACCTCCCCCAACCGCGACCACCGCATCGTCGTCGCCCGCTTCGGTGGCAGGCACCAGAAGCGTGAGTCGCGCTTGAAGTCAGGAATCATCTTGTCTGCGCTCATGTTCGTCTTGTCCAGGGGGGTCGCCATTGTCGATGTGAGTTTATCGGATTCTCGCAGAGATCTGGCTCGCCTTAAAAGGGAACTCGTCTGCAGACTGCCCAACAACTCCAAATATCTTTCATTCTCTGCCATCATGTTGATTGAGCCCTTCCGCCTCCCCAATCGCGCCCTCTGGTGCGTGCCCATGTATGGGCGTCAGCCCCTGCACACCCCTCCCCCTCCACCACGAAGAACGCTTCCACGTCTTCTGCTGGTTTTCCCCCATTGGTTAGTGCTTTGGCTGCATCGAGTCCCTTGCTCACTTGCCCCATTCTCCCAGGCAATGAAGCCCATGAAAAGTGCGAGTTTTGGAGGCAGTCGCCACGCGAGCTGTATCCTCACGGTTCTCCGGATCATGAGCAGTGTTTGTTAGAATTCCGGGATTACAAGCCGTACATAAACCTCCAAAAGTCTTGAAGTCAGGCAAATTCACACGCTCAAATTTGATGATTGGCTCTCTCAACATTGCAGGCCGCGACAGCAACACTTCTATGCACAACCGAACCCACAAGTTTAAATTTCTCAAGCAAACAATTGACGCGAATAATCTGGGTATTCTTGGCATGCAAGAGACCCACTTCGATACCAAATCAGCTGCCCAATTTAACAACGTGTTTGGACGCTGGTTCAAACTATATCACTCTGCACACCCTGAAAAACCGTGCTCGACTGCCGGTGTGGCTTTTGTACTTAACAAGAAATTTCTAGACACAGAAAATATCCAAGAGTACGAATTGATACCTGGAAGAGCATTCATGATTGTGGTCCCATGGCATAAGGGACAATCGCTGACAATCCTGAATGTCTATGCCCCAAATCGCCCTGAGGAGCGAGACAAAATGTGGAAAGATCTTTGGAAGAAATGGGCGGATGACCCGCATCTCTCCTTCCCCGACATTGCACTAGGGGATTGGAATTTTGTCGAGGATCTAGGAATTCCGGTAGTACTGTAACAGTCCCCGACAGTTTCAAAAGACTGAAAAACCTGCTACGCTTACATGACGGTTGGCGCGCTACTTTCCCACATACCCGAGACTATACATGTGTTCAACTCAGAACAGATAGACAGACTGATGAAGTTCACACGTCTTACTCACGGATTGATAGAATCCATGTCGACCACCGCAAATTTAAATCCTACCGAGGATGGGATATCAAACGATGTGCAGTAAAAAGCGACCATCACCTAGTTATAACTGAACTGACATCCAAACCCGAAGAGCAGCCTGGAAAAGGCAGATGGAGTTTGCCCCCGTACCTTCTCAAATCCCGAAAATTCATGAACAGAGCTCAAGCTTTAGCCCGCAACTTGGTCCATGAAGTCAAAACCCTTCGCCGAACGGAACGCGACCCAAATAACAACATCCAGACACTATGGGCTAAATTCAAAGGTGATGTAACAGAGCATGGAAAACACTGCTCTCGCCTTATCACAAATGAGACAACGCGGCAAGTTAAGACATGGCAGACACAGCTGACCCTGGTTTTACATGACGACGAAATCTCGGATGAAGACCGATCGTTGGCAGCATACTTATTGGAGAAAAAAAATCACAGATCGTCTCAGAGAAGAAGCGGAAAAAAAGAAAGCTGCATCAGAAGCGCGCTATGATGTGGAGGGTGAAACCTTACGAACGACGTCCTGGACCCAGTCTGCTAAAGGGTACCATCCAAAAGAATCGATACGTGAGTTCAAGGCCGACTCCCAAATGAATGCACCAGTACCACGATATGAAACTCGCCCGAAGAGAATGGCACAAATGGCCCGAGACTACCACAACTCAATTCAGGAAAAAGATATTACGGATGAGTACGGAAGAATCATGGCCACAGAGATTACCCTCGAAAAATGTGACGTGCATCTTTCAGAGTCGGAATTCAAAGAGATGGATAAGGAACTAACAGTCGAAGATCTGGGGGATGCACTCAAACTTTCAAACAATGGTAAAGCCCCAGGTATCGATGGACTACCGTATGAATTCTACAAAATTCTGGACCTATTATTTCGCCAGTCAAAAGATAACGGCCAAGAGACATTTGATATAATGGGCTTCTTAAAGGAACTTTACGAAGATATTGAAATATTCGGCATAGCTGAAAGCTCAAAATTCAACACCGGATGGATGTGCCCTATCTTTAAAAAGGGAGATAAAACATTGATAAGCAATTACCGATCGGTGACACTTCTAAACTGCGATTATAAACTAATGACAAAGACATACTCGTTACGATTGATGAAAGTGGCTCCATCACTGGTACACCCAAGCCAGGCAGGATTCATGAAAGGACGGAGGATAGAGGACCAAGTAAAGCTCGCAAAATTCCTGTTGAATTATGCAGAAGTAGCAGAAGAGGACGGTGTTATTATAGCCCTAGACCAGGAGAAGGCCCATGATAGAATCAATCACACATACCTACTGCGCATTTTTTGAACACATGCGCTTCCCGCCGAAATTCTGCAACACAATCAAGACCTTCTACACTAATGCGGAGACCAGGGTAATGATCAATGGGGAGCTAAGTGAACCCTTTATAGTGACTCGAGGGGTCAGGCCTCTCGTGCCTATTGTTCAACCTAGCTATTGAACCCCTCGCCTGTTTGATATGCAAATCTGAGCTCAAAGGAATCAAAATTCCTGAAACAGACCAAGATCTAGTGATCTCATTATTTGCAGATGACACGACGATATATCTATCGCCTAAAAACTCGCTGGAGACGCTCTGGAAAATTTTGTGCCTATGGTGTACAGCATCAACAGCGAAATTCAATGAACATAAAACAGTGATACTCCCTTTTGGCAGAACTGCCTACAGGGCCATGGTAGCTAACAAGAGACGAATAAATGAAGAGACCGGCATTGACCCAATCGCTGAGAATATCCAAATAATCGCAGATGGTCAAACCTGCCGGCTGCTTGGGGCCTGGATAGGAAATAAAGCGCCATACATTACACCATGGCCTTCAGTGCTTGAGAAAATTGAAAATGACCTTGACCGATGGAAACTAACAGTACCTAGTCTCGAGGGAAAGCGCCACATTATAAACATGGTCATCGGCGGCAGAACCCAATACTTGACACGAGTCCAGGGCATGCCGAAAGACATTGAAGACACGTTGATCAAGACAGAACAAGCCTTCCTTTGGGACGGCAAGAAGGCCCGAATAGCACATGAATTTATGACTCTCAATATCGCCGAGGGGGGTAAACAAATCTTAGATATAAGTAGCCGAAATGAAGCCATTGACCTGTGGAATCTACAGTCATACTTAGTGCAAGGCGACGAGCGTGCATCGTGGTGCTATTTTGTGGACTACATCCTGAAAAATTACTTGGAGAATAGCTATTTAAATTTCCGACCAGGTCAAATCCTGAATATCTTCGCACAAGGCATTGACATCCCTATCTCAAAGAAAACTCCTCTCCCGGAAGACATCAAACGGATGATCCTGGCAGCACGTACGTACAATCTGAAGTTCACGGGGTTATCAATTAGCAAGGACATAAAATTGGGTATGTCAATTTGGAAACACCCTGCCGTCAACAAGGGGGAACACCGACGAGCGTGCCGACGGGACTCTGCCACATGTCTCCGGTTGAATCATGAAGTACGCAAAGTTGAAGAGGCCCTAGTTATGGCTACTCGAACAACTCTCACCCCGAGAAAACCTCATCAAGTGAATCCATCAGGAATAGGTCGCAAGAACTGTGGCTGCTTACTATGCTATCGTGACTGCACACAGCTTGGTTGTGAGAATCCTGGAGCGTGCATTGAGACGGCCAAGATGTTGATAAACAGCATTCTCCCCAAATGGAATCCAACGGCCATCAACCCAGATCTATCCGAAGAACTCGCGTTGACAGACGAGGAACGCGAAGGAAACAACCTTTCCATTGAAGAAGACAGAACTTTTGTATTTGATCCAAATTTGACTTTGAGTGAGATGGCAAAGGGATATAGAATTTTTGCGAGTGAGGAATCACTTAACGAGGTCCCCGCTAGAAGGTACAAAATTCCGGGCCATGAACAAGGATTCAAAACAATATTTAAACATGCACGCGTACTTAACCCAGGGCAGTTTGATCCACGGATTGAAGTCTGGATCAAGACCGTCTTTAATTCCGAGCAGGAGAATGAGAAACTCTCCATTACCTTCGACAGGCCAGAGATACCACTGTCAATTTCATCGGCGCTGCTGGGAGGCCTTCTGTTTGTCCTCCAAAATACACCAAGAAACATACCTCTCCTCATATGCTCCTCTTCCGAACTACTGACACGAACATTGGTTAAAGAAAGGGAACTTTCAGAAAATGACATTTTAGACCCAATATTCCCCCTCATCAAAGCGGTGGTAGCAATGTTGAAAGAGAGAGTCGCTAGGATTCAATTCAAGAAGGTTTCTGACAACCCTGCAAAATTCCTAACCAATATTCCGAACATTCCGATCGAAATTGACACGGAAATAGACATAATGTTTGAATGCCCGGGGGTGCTCTTGTCGCTGGGCTCTCAAAGAAAGTTTAGCAAAATTATACGGAAGCTGCAACCGAGAACTCAGCGAAAATCCACATTTATCAACGTCGATCGCACCCGATGTGCAGTTCAAGAAACATCCAAGTACACACCAACAGACGAAATGATCTGGAGGTCGATTCGGTCAGTAACATTGCAACGGCTGACACGGGAATTTTTCTGGAAATGCATACACAACACTTTTAGAGTGGGTGATTTCTGGTTGAATATCAACTCATTAGAAATACGTGGTCAGTGCCATGTCTGTAAGGTACCTGAAACAGTGGAACACATGACACTGGACTGCAAAGCACCTGGCCAAAAGATTATCTGGGACCTTACACGACGACTCTGGTCGAAGAAATACACTCAGTGGCCTGATCTGAGCTGGGGCCTGATTCTGGGCTGTAACCTCGTGAAGTTTAAATCCGACAAAGGCAGGGTTGTCCCAGAAAAGGGACGACTCTTTGCTATTCTCGTGTCAGCGGCATGGCATCTGATATGGAACTTACGGCGAACCCGAGTACTTGAGAACCCAGACATTATATATACTGATACTGAAATCCACAATCGATGGCTGAAAACTATTAACGGTGCCTTAAAACGAGATCGATTGCTGACGGATAAAATAAAATTTGGCCCTCTCGCTCTGAATAAACAACTAGTGTTGAATACATGGAGTGGCCTACTGATGGATGAGGACTCACTGCCGGATGATTGGACAAATGAGGGGGTTTTAGTGGGTATGTGGCCAATGACTGATAGACATGGGATAGGATAAGAAACTGGCCGGAGTCCCACACTGGTTAAAATATGTGCGTAACGGCATTTCCTCCTGAGCAAAACTTCCCCGGCAATGACTGGTCCAATACCAGCAATACAAGCGGGTGAGCTTGGAATGCTTCTGCAGACTAAGTTTCATTATCCCAAACACTCCAAAAAAAAAAAAAAAAAAAGAGCCGTACGAAGCTCGTTAACGTCATCGGCATGCACGGACCGAATTACGTACCACCTATTTATTTGATCTGTTTACGTATCGTTTAGCCGACCGTTTGCCTCTGTACCACCACCATGTACATTACGAGGACAAACGCCCCTTCTTTGTTGCCGTGACTTCGCCCCCGCCCTCGCTCGCCAACTAGCCTGGTAAGGCTTATTCTAACAGTGTTCCGACCGCTTTCTTGCATACCAGGCCCGAGTGCAAGTGCAACTGGGTGAGCAAATTGTTTTCAGTTCGTGCGTCCCCTCGAATCTCACACATATTGTTGTCCAGCCTGCATCTTCGCGGTCGCCATCATCCGTGACCGAATCAACAACGCGCAAATTGTCGCCGCGCACGCTGAAGTCGATGCGGGTACGTGCCTCTGTCACGCGTCATAATTCACCTGCTAACAGACTTCAGTCCTTGAACTCATTACCGACGGCTTCTTCCAGTCGTGGGGGCCTTATTTCTCCCCCCACGCACGAGCAAGACGAGCGTGCGCTCTTACTTGCCAGGCCAGGGTGCAGTATGAGGCCACACTCGCATCACTCACCGCACTGACCTCTCCGCCCTCTATCTGGTTGGACTCCAACCTCACCACCCCCTACGACAACACCGCCGGCAGCACCAGTGGCGGCTGGCGCGGCTCGGCCAACGGCGGCTGGGGCGACGGCAGCTGGGGCGGCGGCTGGGGTGATGGCATCGCCTCGCCAGACGACGGCGGGTGGGGGAGTGGCAGCTGGACCGTGTACCCTTTGGCACCACCGCCACCGGAGGAGCCGCACCAGCCATTGGTTTGGGCGACCCCACGCTGTGGACCTTCACTCTGCCCCTGGCACCATGTCCGCGTCCTCCCCGTCAATGAGATTGCCTGCCTACGCGTCATGATCCTCCGCCACAAGGCCCACGAGGCGGCGCTTGCGTGTTGGCGCCGCCGATGCACACTGCATGATTCTCGCCGCGCCGTCTGCGTTGGGTAACTCGCCAGTTTGTATGACATGATTCAATGCAAATGATTGATTTTTCGCTCTGCGTGGTATTGAGATTCAATTGGTATTTGAGTGTCAAAGTCTACGAGGGTACAAGAGACTCAGAATCCGACTCTGAGTCTGAAAAAAGATATGGAAGGTGTTTTTTGGCATGGACAATCCACCGCCAGTGCTGAATGTAATCGAATTGGGTGAGTGCGAGGTACTGGTCAGAATATTCGCAATCGGTCCTGAGCCATTGCCTTGCCTCGTCCTCCGTGGCTGGTGTTAGAACCCCAGAGTTGAGTCAGTCCACGGACCCTGCGGCGGCTTGTACGACGGCACTAGGTAAGCGGCCGCCGTGAATCTCCTGCCCCTCGCTGTCCCTGCAGCAGTCACCAGCTTAGCAGAACTACGCCAGCTGCAGATGTGAATCACGCACCCGTTGGTTGAGCCCCGTCTACGCTCCAGTTGCTGGAAATGATCTGGTGAGCCATCGTGGGGAGTGGGCCTATCGGCCATCGCTGCCAAAACTTCGATCACCAGGCATTCCGCCGGCATTGGTTCTTGAACTGCAGGTGTACTCAGCATCAGGGCATTGTCCACCGAGCTCTCGGTCAGCACGCGCTTGTCGGTCTGGGCATTAAAAGCCGCGAAACCGTCGTCCGAGAAGATGGAGCCATGCACCCTCATCTCGGACACGCCGTCGAGGTCAACACTCGAAGAATGTGGGTCCCTGTTCTCTTTTGCCTCAGGGCTTATGGGTGGCATTGGTTTGGAGCACTTGGGAGGATCCCATTGGCGTTGTCTAGCTTTTTCTTCAGCTCTGGTATTTGTCTGTTGGTCAGTAGACAGTAGCTGCAATGGAAGCACATACCTGCGCTTCCACATGGCCACGTGATTTTTCTCGTGCAGGTGAGGGTTCCTAAAAATGTTTGGTTTGTGAGTGAGGACGGTAGAATGAGAGTTGAAGTCGTACCACGTGTAATACGCCGCTGAGGCGTTTCGGCGCAGCTCGTGTTTTTCTTTCACAGATAGTCTGTTCTTCCGTTGGATTAGAGTGCGGAGAGACTTTGTATGGTGCGACATACCCTGGCCGGTATTCAACAGAGTCATCGCCGGGTTTGCGTTTGGTCAGCCGTTTTTTGGACATGAATCAAGATCGAAGTCTAAGTAGAGGATGATCGCCTGTTTGGATCCCAGCCTAACACCGACCTCAGTTTCATCCCACTCCGGAATCCCCGCACCTCATACTATTTTTTCAATCAGTTGAGCCGACTGAGGTTGCCGCTGGTGTAATTACTTTCCAAACTGCCGTTAGGCCCCAGTAAATGGTCTTGCACTCCCGTTGAGGAGTGGCAGCTGCGCAAAGATTGGGCAGAGGTGCTGTGGTGCGAGCACCAGTGGATGTTACCTGAATTCAATGTACCCTGCCCTGACAGGGGGGTACATTGGAATAAAGGCACGCCTTGGTTGGCCGGCCAACATGTACCTTATAGCAATGTACCTGTCCGCCTATATACGGCACTGCGCCCGCTATTTATTATCCATTTAATTCTCTCGCTACCGTATTTACTACCCGCATCCACAGCTGTATATTTCCCATCAGTCCATCAATGCTGGTGTTGCTGCCATCGCAGCTGAAAGTAGGGTTGGGCACGAGTTCGGGTCGACCCAGCGGGTTTCCGGGTCGGGTCGCCCGGGGGCCAGGAGAAAATGCCGCGACTGCCGCGCCACTCCCAATTGATGACTAAACGTTGAAATCTGTATTGCCGTGCGTTGAATCACACTACTATACTGCGAAAGTACTCACCAGGGACTTCATTTCCCTCAATGGAGGGCTTGAGTGCTTAATCAACGATATTTCAGGCGTGACTTACACGCTGCGAGTAGTCACAGGGATCATGGTTGCATCCCCCACATGTCTAGTGCGTGTTAAACTTGATTCTGCATTGAATGAGTGTTTTTAAGTATTGGAAACCAAACCCATTATTAGAGGTCTGCTGCGGCAATGCCCTGGAATTGCGCGCCAGTGGCGCGTCAATACCGCGTCAATACCGCGGCAGTGCGCGTCAGTACCGCGGCAACGCCGCGTCAGTGCGCGCCAGTGCCGCGTCATTGTCGCGGCACTGCACATCAGTACCTTCCTTTTTGCCAATGAGTAGGCCACCTGGTTATGCACGGGGCCCCTATTTCTGCATGTTTAACAAGCGATTCCGAGTTGTTTGCACTGATCGATTTAATTCGGGAATGGCACTGCATCACCATGTGCTCCAACATGCTTGTTTCAATTAATCTTTGGTTTTGAGCCCGGATGGTGCATGAATTTCTTATGTTTCTGAGCCTAAGTCATGATTAAACGCGGCGCCGCATCAACAGATGTGTAATTTTCCAAATCGACTCACTTTGCTGAATCTATGTCCGTGCAGTCTTTCGCTGTATGATTTGCACTCCTCCATTAATCCTGGTCATACAGCAAGACTATAATATTCGCGCCATTCAGGTTTGGAGCTTAATCAACTCTACGTGGAATAAATACAATGGACAGCATAACCACTCAACCACGTTTACATCAGGGAAGGCATCTTGAGGCATGTATCGAATTCGGTGATACATTGAAATTAGCATCAAAGCTGCAAATCGATTTTTCTTCCCTGAGTTCGACAGAAGCCCTCAACCGCCAGGAGAAGCGATCCCCATTGAAAGCCGGATCTTCGAATTCATAACAGCACTGATGGGAGCTCACAGTTATACCCGAGATGCCCGAGCTGGTGTTCAATTTGAGGAAGATGCGATGCAGAGGAAGTTCCTATGAGCATCATGCATGTAGGCACTGCCGCGCACAGGTTCAGAACACATCCGTATCGTCTTTTCAAGTTCAATCAAATGAGAAGAATTCAAACTTGGTAAACACGGCAAATAATGTCACAGAATGATGTGGACGAGGATTGAGTAACATTGCAACAGGATATGCTGCTCTAGCAGCATATATATGTGCTGAAATCAAACACCTGAGACAAACAGGCGCACATTATTCATTTCCCACTGGTCAAGATACTTCTCTTTCCCACGAAACCACAATATATACTCACACACCGGTGTATGGTGCCCTTGAACTTCCGTAGAAACCACAGGTAGCAGGCACAGCATTTTTCATTTGTATGGCCTAGGCACCGAGCCAAGTTCTAGATACATCGTGGTTCCCACGATTGCTCTCATTAGTTGGAAGTGAGTTCTGAGTCGATGTCGATTGCCAAGATTAACATTAAAGAGAGAAGAGGCTCTCTTCTATCACAGTTGAAACATCAACGATTACTTGGAGTCTTCGCGCTGCAACAAATGAGATTTATCCCTCGGAGACAGACCATATTGCGGCGACCCGGCATTGCAGAATGAAAATCTCAAGAATACTATTCCCAAGGCAAAGAGGCAATGCAAAAGGAAGAGGATTAATAGCATTCGAAATACTAGGGGTCAAGGATAGGCAGATCCTTCACCATTAGCCATGGAGGCTTCAGTGTAATTTCTGAGCTCCTACCAATCTGCGTGAGGGAGGTTAGAATACAGTATAACATCGGCATCAATACCGCAGTGCTTGGATCAGCACCGCCCAAGTTTGATGGAATAGTTACATAGCCGAAAGATGGAGGGAAGTATCTATGAATGGTCCGTCATTGTGCCCGGTGCTGCAGATAAATCACTAAATATCAAGACTGTGCCGCGATGGATGCCTCTTACAGGTGTCACGGTAAGGCGGTCGATGCATGGGTGAATCTGTGAGGAGTTCGAGGAATCCAACTCACCGTTGTCCGTGTCCCACAGTGGAAGATATTCATTTAAAACATGAAACTTACCTTTCATTTTGATGTTGGACTTCGATTCCTTGAAATTGAACCAGAGGCCGGGTATCTCAACTATGATAGTGCAGCCGAAGTATCAGCGGCGTCGCGCCACTGCCGCAATTTTATGGAAACATGCTGGGATTTGACAAACACTCTTATATGTGTTGAGCCCGCACTGTGTGCCGATAACACAAAGCCATGCCTGAGTTACTTGTGGTATTTTTCAAAGTCCTACTCTCTTTGAGGCTGTTGAATTACACTGGGGCGGAGAGCTCGAGAAATCCATTGACTGGAAAAGTTCAAACTCTCCCCTGAGAACCCTTGATTTGAGGTGGTTCGCCAATTTGCGTCAATTGAGATGATGCCGCGTCTAAACGCGGCAGTCGCAGCACTCCCACCCCACCGTTACGGCGACTCAAGCAGTCTAATTGTGAAAACATGGTACTAAACCCGCGTATCGACAAAGAGACGTACCTGGTATATTTTTTTGCCCTTATGTAAAGTTGGGGTCGATTTCATCGGAGTTGAACTAGATCTCGGCCATCTCGTGGATAGTCCTAATCCCCGTAGTTGAGTTTCGCCTTGCTTTAAAGTTGCACATCAATTGTGCATGACCAATGTTGAAACCACCTCCATAGGAAAGGGGTTAAACACTAAGGATCCCGTGTATGTGCCTATTCTTGTTCACCATGTTTTCGGCTTGAACCGTGCAAGTATCTCAAAAAGACTGCGGAATTTTCCGCTGATAAAAAGTCTCGGCGTCGTCGCGAAAGTCGCATATTGCATGAAATAGGTGACTTGACATTCAATCCACCTGACATTGCCCCACTTGAATTGAGCCTGAAAGAAACTGTAAGAATATTCAAATAGCTCTGAAGTAGAATTCCCAACAATCGGATTTTTTGGATCCACCAATGGAGTTCAACAAGGTGGTCCTACTTGTTTTTAAATTGCCCATGTGCATGGGTTTGAGCATAGTACTTAGCGCAGCGAGGCGCTTAGGTGCCGCAATGTTCATTATAATGCCCCTAAGGACTCTGCACCAAGGAAGTGCGTGCCTATGACACGAGGTCAGGGAGTGATGAAGAGGCAGCAATGTCGATGTGAGAATGAAATGGATGTAAAAAACAATCTGATTGCGCTCTCCGCCCTTCACTTTACATTTGCGAAGCTCGGGCATCCGGGCATGGCTGACCATGATCTACTGTTTTGTGCTATAGGTTTTGAGATCAAGCACATGCAATCAGGGTGTCAGGTCAGATCAAAGGATTTGGCAATACACTGCATAAAATTGTCAATATATGCCTCTGCAACTTTGAAAGATACCGGGCGAAACTATCATAGTAGTTTAACTGACCGGCGACACTTTCACGAAGGGATTTCGCTTCTTCAAGATTATTGCCTGTTTTTTTTAGAGATACGGGAAGACCGTTGAACCGGTACCGGAGAACTTGAACTGTAATCCGAGATTCATGAATGGCGTTTGATTTATTGGAGGTCGGGCTGCCATTCAATCTGGGACACGAGCCATTAGTACTGGTGTGAGTCGATTGGAGCTTTCAAAAAAGTGGGAGATCAACGTGGCAGCGGCACCATGGTGTTCGGACGCAAGGGTCAATCCAACACTTTCCAGCATGTATCTGTGTTGAATTGGATTTATCTTCGAGACATTGAAATAGTGGTACCATAATGATCAATCTGAATTGAACGGAGCAAAAATCTTCAGTCGAACGCACAAATGCATATGGAATCAATTAAAACATCACGCGGTTCCCAGTATGTAGGACCTTCGACCATAGGCAGCATTGCAACCTCACGGCATCTGATGACTTGTACAGGAGTTTAGACTTGACAAAGAATATCTGGAGTGGATTCCGTCAATAGTTTGAGCGAAATCGGACAGATACGAGATGTTTAGTCAAATGTTGGGATAGCTTTTGAAGACACCTGTTAGAGTGTGCTGGGGCAGGGCTTTGGGAGCCAACGATGTATTTAGATTGATAAACCTCCAAAAGGCTTGAATTGGGATCCAGTAATAGATGTAGAAAGATAGAGAGCCGGCGCGGCACTTACCCCCGCACACCGCGGCAATGACACAGCCACCGCCGCGTCAGTGCCGCGTCAGTGCGCGTCACAGCGCGTCAGTGTCGCGGCAGTCACGGCACTTTCACCCAGCCCGTCGCCCGGGTACGGATAATTTGCTTTTTCAGCACCATTCTGGGCTCAAGTTCAACAGTATCCAGGGTGGGAGATCATGGGGAAAAGCTGGATCTTCAATTCAACTCTTCCTGAACGGAAACCGGATGCTATGTGACTGGTTTCAAGGCTGGTGAGCGCTCATTGACACGCACACTTGCGGGTCGGGTTTGGACCCGTACCCGCTGAGGTATGGGTTTTTCAGGATCCGGGTCCGGGTTGAGCGATTTCTACCCGGACCTGTACCCGTGCCCATCCCTAGCTGAAAGTATTACACGTATTTACATTACCTCAAAAGCAATCCAAAACGGTCCCTCGCCCCTATTCCTCGTCCTCCTCCCCCCCCAGCCATGCCTCCTCCGGGTCCAGCTTGTCCCCCTCATCCAGCTCAATCGTCACCACACACTCCGTGTTGAGCCCAGCCATTCCTTCCAGTTATTGATCTGCCTTTGCCAGAATCCCCACCCACTTCTCTTCCAGCCTCCCACACGTTTTCCGCTCGGTATCCATGTGCTCAGCAGCGTATGCGCGTCGGCCCTCTGTGACCTTGGGGGATGAATCAGGAAGCTCCCCTTTTTCCAGCTCGTCCCACAGCGCTGCCGATGTATAACCAAATGACACAGTGTGGCACATCTCCTTGCACAGGAGCTGCACATCTTCTGAATAGTGTTTCGCTCACGCATACGCTTTGCACCATTCGAGCTGGAGGGCTAGCAGGCTTATTAGCCAATGTCGTAGATACCATCAATTAATATACATACCGTCATGCAGTTTTGCATCATCAGTGTCCTTGGCCGCCCCCGTCTTAGCCGAATACTAGATCCAGGACAGGGTATGAGCCCCCTCTCCTCTCGCCAGCCCCGCCGTGCATGAAATAAAATTAACCGAACTTAAGTTTTGCCGGTCGAGACCACCGAACGACTTAAGTTCTGCGGAACTTAAGTTTTCTGTGACCCTGTGTGGCACATCTGCATGGGTGACCTATACCCCCTCCTCCACCATCGTCGAACTTAAGTTCCATCCAGAAACTTAAGTTCCATTCAGAACTCAAGTTCCACCCACAACTTAAGTTCTGTCCACAGCTCAAGTACGCCCGAAAAAGGAACAGATGTAATATAGAACACTGCAGATGTAATGTAAATAAAAATTGGAGGGGTACGGTGGTTAGACAGAATAAAATTAGTTAGCCGAAACGAAATTTGTCAAAGGTGGCACTCGCCGGACAATGATGCGGATGAAGGACACAAGGGGCCTTCAAAAGGCAAAGGGTGTACATTGTCTCTAGATCTCTCTGGGAGGGGATTTACTGGTGCTTCACAACAAAGATTGGCATAGGAACAAAAAGTCCACTTCTTTTCTCTGAACACTGAGTTGCGGACTAATGCAAAGTTAAAGTCAAGCAAGCTGAACACGCCAGCGCCGACACAAAGTCGAAGCGAGCCTTGGACACATAGTCCCAGGCAGTCCATAGAATATATCGAGGTAGGGAGCGGGGGTGGCATTGCGGTGGCGTGAGCGATGGTGGAAGTCAAGAGCAAGAAGGCAGTGATCCGCGCTTTGTTGTACAATTGAGCAATCATTGATGATGTACTGGGCCGAGATGACAGATGGCATGCCACTGATGGGTGATCAGCGATTCTTTGCTCTTTCTCTCATCTCCCGCCTCCCATAACGGCCTTCCGGATGCCGCCTCCTTTTAGTATGCTATTGCTGGCCTCTTATTTCCTTCAACGACTCGTTCCAGGTGCTCAAAAGCAGCCTCATAAGTACGGCGCCCAACGTTTTGGCCTCTGGTGCAACATGTGGGCCCTCGGTTCTAGGTCCTTCCCCTTCTGAGGCCACTTTGCCCTCCACCTGCTCATTCCCTCTCTTCACGCCACAAATGTCCACCTTCTGATGCCACCTGGCCCTCACTGTGCTATCACCACTACATATGATCTCCGGCTTGCTCGTGTCAGGTGTGGTGGCATTATGTCTCAGGCATCTGGACGTTTGACACGGAAATAAAGTCGCCTTAGAACTCAACTTGTGCCGGAATTCAAGTCCATCGACAGAACTTAAGTCGCCGTAGAACTTAAGTCGTGCCAGAACTCAAGGGGGTCAATGGGACTCAAGTCATGCTGAACTCAAGAGACTGTGCAGGACCTCAGTTCCAAGGGACTTAAGTTCCCCATAGGACTTCAGTTCCGAGGGACTTAAGTTCTTACCAAAGCTGTAACTCATAAGATTTTTCTTTTTCAAATTTTTTTTTTCTTTGTGGAGAAATGTGAGATGCGTGAAAAACTTAAGATTGCAAACTTGAGCTCTAGTACCCTACCTACACAGTAACGGGAGGGCCATGTGCTATGTTTGCAGGACTTAAGTATGCTACACTTGCAACTTAAAATCTGTCCAACTTAAGACCTGATTCGGTCTCGACTGGATGGAACTTAAGTTAAGCTAATAAATTACTTGGCCGTGCATGCAACCCGGCCTTCGATGATGGCCCCCCCGAGCTCCGCCCAGTGCTCATTCTGCTTCTTTTCCTCCTCCATCAGTGCGCGCTTGTTGAGCACCTGCACATCGTTGTCATCGAGAATCTGCAGACGCTCCTCCCATGGGCCGTGTCCCTGCAGCGCAAGGAAAGCCACCCAAGTGTATCGATAATGCAGCTTGGCGGTGTGGATCTTGATTTTAATATGGCACAGGATGCCTTGACCTTTTGTCATCATACCCTGTCCAGTCCAATTCCGCAACTTGTACCAGTTGGTCATCGTTCTGGTACAGAGGCCATGGTGTACCGCCTCCAGCGCCTCCTTCCTTCATCCAAGCCTCAATCGCTGCCAGCTCTGTCATGCAGGTCATAGCCCGTAGCTCGTTTCTCGCCAGCTCCGATGGCATGACAAGGGGCGTAGCCTCGGGCTGCTGCTCACTGTTCCCGTCGAACACTTGCTTCTGGTTGTCGGACAGCAGCAGTCGCAGCGCCAGCATGTACACCCCCTGAATCTGACAGAACTTGTGGATCCGCTTGAGAAGGGAGGTGCGGTGTTGGGTGAACACCAGCTTCTGCGCCGGCGACGGGTCCTTCAGCGCCCGCACATCAATCTCCAGCTTCCGCCTACGTTTCTCAGTCAGTCGAGGCCCAAACGCGGAAGGTCCAAAGCATGTACTGGATCTGCTTGAGCTCCAGACCCATCATAATGAAACTCCTGGGTGTATGGTCGCGCTTGATCTCCACGACATCTTCTGTGCATACATACTCCTCTGCTGCTGTCCTCAGTTGGATGTCATGAAGCGTTGACACTGAAAATACGTGTCATTAAAGTCCAAGCGATCGTTTCACAAATGTGCGCACGTACCTTCATCCACCAGCTAGAATGGCGACTCGGATGTCTTGGGATGCGGCGTAGCCTCCCACAGAAGCACATGCACCTTCCACTCCACCACGTCTTCGGGCCGTGCCTCCTCCATACCCTTCGTGAACGCCTTGAATGCGATTTTGTGCTTCATCCCCTCCTTTATGCTGACCGCAAGACATTTAGGGAGGACTCAGTCTATTCAAACAAATTAGTGTACCATAAATCATCGAGAAGAACACACGCATCCCAAGACATGGTCATAGTTATGGAATCCGAATACATCTTCCAATGTCGCCTGTTGTGCGCCGGGCCCCATCAACCTTGTCGAAGCCACCGCACCATTTGAAAATGCCCAATTCTGTTTGTGCATCATCCCTGTACCCCACATGAAATGGAAAGAAAACGGGCCGTGGCAGTTCAGCTTGTGCGCGTGCAAGTGGAAGTTTGGCACTTTCCACGAAACCATGCTCTGCTTGAGCTTCATGAACAACCGCTTCGGCGCCCGCTTCATGCATTCCCAGAACGTCGTGTTGTACTGGCAAGCGATGTCATAGGAGATGACGATGCACAGGAGCTGCAACCTGAACAACACCGAAAGCAGCAAAAAGTTCATGTTGCAGTATCTGTGAAGTCGTCAGCCTTCGTTCGCAGACCGATGAATCAAAATCCCGAGAATACGCACCTCTCGCCCACTTGCAAATCCCCAATCCCGTTTCCCTGCCACATATTGTGTCGGGAGCACGTCACTCCCCCTATCCCTGTCGTCTGCAGCCCCTTGACCCGTTTTGTATTCGTCATGAACATCGCTGCGAAGCCTGACCAATTTGAGATTTTCTTCTTGTCCATGTGCTTCTGAATATGAGCCTTGTACCCGTCCTCTCCCTCCCGCTTACAGAAATAGCCAAACCCGTCGCCAAGGATTGGGTCCGTGATTTCTGTCAACACGTTACAGTTTGACAGTCTGAAGTTCGCGTCTTGGGAGAGGAAAAGCCAGTAAATAAATCTTCATATAAAATGTCAGTGCGTAAGGACGTTGCAGATGACCTCGGAACTCACCGATAAAATGGATCCACCTTCTCCCAATCCTTTTTTTTTTTTCAAACATTCGAATTTGAAACCGCGACGCGTGACATCACGCATGACAGTCACGGCTTACTAAAGGTGCTGGATTCCCGGCCTCCACCTTAGGGAAAAGTGAAGGCAGATGGATCGGGTTTTCATTTAGGAAGGGGAGGGGAGTTGGGGTGGCGCGTGGAGAAGTGGCAAAAATTCGCCCCTTTTGGCGCATTCTGGCTCAAAGCTAGAGAATTTTCACAGGATAAAATTTGCCATACTGTAGTACATGGCACATGGCACTACGTACTGGGTGCATTCGCTACTGACATATATTACATGTACCCTATGCTACAACCCAATCTATGAGCATGATCCAAAAAGAAATTTCTGCTGCTAAACTGAGTGGCCACAATGTGACCACTTTTGGTGCGTCCAGTCACAGAGCATGGTTCATGACTGACCTGCAGACACATACACACTTATGTTGTAGCCCTGAAGCTATGTAGAATTGAGAATTTCTCATAGTGCTACAAAGAATTGGCCATACTACATGGCACTACATACTGGCCACCTTCACCACAAAGTGCTACAGAATGCACAGCTTATTGGATTAGCAAACCGAAGTACGCGCCGGGCCGCGGTACTGAATGGTTGAACTTTGCACTGGCGCGACTTGCCCTTGTCGCCCGTTAATTATATTGTCTCTATCTTCTCCATGTTGGTTTCTCAGTCACTTACCTGTGCTCGTACTTACTGCCGTTGATATTTATTACCATGGACACTTAGTTATACATTTCCGTTTGTATTTAGCAGGAGTACTCGTTTGAATTTATTTTAGTTCTTCTGCGCAACATCCCCCCTCAGTTTACTGTTCAATGCAGCTTTGCTACAGACCGCTACGTGACGGTACGCGATCCGGCCGTTGCCACAACAACTACAGTTTTGCTACCGGCACTACAGCGAAAATCAGGCCCGTAGTGATGCTCACGGCTTGGCTTCAAGCCGCGAAGCCACAAAGCCCAAGCCGCGGCTTGACAAGCCAAGTCAAGCCGTAATACGTATCCACGGCTTCGGGCGGGCTTGGGCTTGGGCTTGGGGTAGCCGAAGCCCAAACCCCGGGCTCAAGCCGCGGCTTGGAGGGGGCAAGATGACGGCACAACTCCTTGACAACTCCGGTGTTAAAATGTGACAAACTCGTTGACAGACGGCATTATAGATCGGGGCAACAGTGCCTGCTGTTCCGTAAGTCGGCTCTCGTGGACGACACCGGGTGTGATGACAAAGAGGATGCTGATGATGGTGGGAGGAGGGCGATGACAAAGAAAAAGGATGGGATGATCTGTTAGAAAAGGACCTTAATAATTATGACCCAGACCATAATATGGATATCTAATTGCATTTTTTGCATTGGCAGCAATAGAGCAACAATGAAAGTGTAGCAGATGGACTGAGGAAAATTACTGGCAAGCCGCGGCTTAAGCCGAAGCCAAGCCAAGCCAAGCCCTCTTCGACGGCTTGAGCTTGGGCTTGAAGAAAGCGAAGCCAAAGCCCGGGGCTTCCAAGCCCAAGCCGGGGCTTCAGCCGTAAGATCACTAAATCAGGGTTCGCTGATGGGTGATCGGAGCGAGGGTTTACCTTTTACGGCCAACTACTACTCTTGCTCGCCTCGTTCATCTGCCCTTTTGCAGTCTCAAAGCGGGCGAGTTACCCTTTCAAGATGCTTCCCCTCTATCGTACCTCCTCTTAAACCGTCCCCAAACCCTTGATTCTAGCTCTAATCATCGAAAATTTCGATGCAAATTGGACTGCATATTTATACGGTCCTGCTCTCTCCTTCTGCCTTGGTTCTGCCTACGCGTGCCCGGAGCTCCTTTATTCTTGCTAGAACGGCGCGTTCTCGCGCCTGTCTGAAGACAATACGATACCTGCCAAAATTCAGGCCTCAAGAATGAACAAACTGCTTTTCATTTGTTCCGCGGAGAGGATATGTTTTGAGGGCTGGGCGTGCTTCTGGGCAGAGTTTGAGGTACCCACTCCCGTCCTTTTCTCTTTCTTGTGTAGCTTATGCATATGAGCACGTGTATGAATACTCGTATAGCTTTGTCAACGAAAAAGTCAGCATGCAGCAAATATTCAATGCGGCGCGTTCTACACTCACCTGGTGCTCGCGCTGCATCCGTTTGTGCTGAAACGACCAGTGCTGCAGAGATAAGCCTCTGTCCATCCAGCTTATCTCCGAATACCCTCGGCCCGGCCCGTCCATCGCATCCAGGGTACACACGAGGGAAGCATAGCCAGCCAGCACCGTGTGCCAGCACTACTCTTATTTCTCGCCGGGGGTAACCGAGAACCAAAATCATACAGATTGTAAAAAGAGAGGGGAATTTCTACCCCTGCTACGCAGCACAAATACACAGTGTACTAAAAAACAGCCAGTTCGTGGTCATTTTCTCCGTCATAAAAATCGCCCCTGCGCCGGGAAGGCCTCATTCGCAGGCGGAACAGTGAGCATCGACACCCAGTTATTGTCCAAAGGTGCCGCAAACATGTCCACAAACATCGAGTCCTCCGAGAACGCCGGCGGAAGCGAGCCTAATAGACGGTGGGTGTCGACATACACATCCAGTCGTTCGACGAGCCCGGACGGAAGCGGCCAGGAGTATCCGACGAGCTTGAGCGCCTCCGAGATCCTATAACATGAGAGTTCTTTTAAAGGGAGAGCAAAGAGATAGATACGACAACGCACGTTTCAATTATCGCTGCGCGCTCGGGCGATACACTGCCCGCCGAGTCCGCCTCATCGAGGCAAAAGTCTGCCCACGCAACAACATTGTCGTGATGGATACGCGCAATGTGCGGGAGCGACGGCATCGTCCGCAGCCCGCGCGCGATCTCTCCCAACGTAAGATCAGCCATTTCGCTCACTTGGCGGCGGAGCAGCGCGAGGCGGTCGGCAGCCCAGTGGTCTGCAGCGGCGGGGCCGATTGCTTCCGGCGATGAGGATGAGATAGCGGCATGGCGGACGAGTTCACGATGCAGCCCCAGCACAAGTATAGCGTGACTGAAGGTCATGATATACGCGCAGGACCGGAGATTCAGATGCAAGCCTCGCTTTTGGGCAGAGGGGAAAAAGAGCGAGTCCCCTGGGTAGTTATCGTCTTCTCGATCAAATATGAGGGACCGGATCGAGTGGAGATGGTTCAGAGAAGAAATAAACTCGGTGATGGAGCCTTCCTCAAGAGGATGGCGACGGGCGAAATCTAGATGATAGCGTGAGTCTGGCCTAGAGAAGGAGACAAGCCCAGTGCATACCTCCTGTAATTTTTTTCGTATAGATCGCGGGCAAGGCGCGTAACGTGGAAGAAATCTAGTTATGATGAGACAAATAGGGTGCAATATAAGTCGCAAAGCTCACAGGACCGCATTGCCGTGAATGGGATGAGCGGCTGCTCTTTCCTCTCTTGCATGGCACTCTGGAGAGATACAAAAAGATTCTGCAAAGACAACGGGTCTCGACCGGTAATGAGTAGTTGATCGTGGTGTGATCTATAGTCGTTCATGTCAGGATGAAAGAAGAAGTACGGTAGAAGCACAAACACTAATATCGGCTGTCGGTGAAGGGTTGTCTCTAAAGCTTCCATAAGCTGCGAATACTATGCATGAGCTTAATTGTATATATTTTTGTCAATTTGTGTACCAGAAATGTCGTCCAGATAGTTGCGTTTTGTGATACCATTTGCTCTTCGCCCCAAGACTCACAGATGACACGGACGTGATTTAAATATTGAACAGCGAAAGGCCGAGATCTCGTCTCCCTTGCTGCGAATCTGGTTAAGATTCATCAGCAGTGGAATTCTTAGCCGCTTACCATTTTCGAGAAATTGAAGCATAAAACAGGACACCGCATTGTCCTCGGACGGCTCGAGAAGAACGCCAACGTCAGAGGCGAGTCGGAGTGCTTCAGCACATAGGGCTCGATACATTGGCTCCCTCCGGACGCCGTACTCTCTGAGATCTGCGCCTCGGGTGAAAACAGAACGGTCGCCGAGTGACACAGGCTTGGTGCCTGGCCCAACAATTGCATGATCGAACGAAATAGAAGCGGAAAGTGCACTGAATGGCAATTAGTCATTGTGTGAGAGGCGTAGATACCTGGAAATACTCACACGACGCAATAGGCCAGCACCTTCAATTGCGGTGGAAGCAGATCGATCTGCCATGAGTTCGAGGAGAGGGTGTCGCGTAGAACATATCCACGAAACATAGGATGACTGAATTGAGGTAGGTGAATGAAACCTGGTCGGGGACAATTAGATTTCCTTTCGAGACTATGAACCATCACGTACATTCAAATAGATGATGAACCAGCTCTGGAGAAAGTCCAAGGTATCGAGCAGAATTTTGAGGAGGCAAGGAGCTCGAATTTGCAGCCAAGTCTGAGGGGTGGGTTTCAGGCTCTTCTGAGGCCGAGTGTGGCGCGGTGGTTGGAGCTGCTGAGTGTGGACTGCGGAGTACAGCCGGAATCATCCCCAAGTTTGGCTTGGGGGGTCGCCCACGCGCGACGGGGCTCGTTGTGCATCTGAGTACGCAGAACTGTTGCATTTGACGCGAGATAAAGTTCAGAAACGACGTACTTGGTGCCCTTTTCTAAGCAACGCGGGCAAGGAGTGCCATCGGTCGTGGGATGGCAGAGGACGCGCCGCGCCTTGCAAGAATCACAAGCAGGAGGTTTCTTTCTCTTTACGATCTCCTGCGAATAGAGAATGGGACTGTGATTGACCGGCATGGCACCGGGGGCGGTGAGGATCGGGTGCTGCGGGCCAAAGCGACATATATAGTGGCGGCGTGGCACTGGTCAAGAACTAATGTATGTACTTTCCGCCAAAACGTGGGATCCCAAGTCGGGAATTTGATGGGGGCAGGGCAAGGCAGTGTACTCGGCCAAAGCGGCAAAGGGAAAACTTGCCGAAGATGCCAATTTGTGTCAGCAGCATTACACCCTCACGTTTACCGTTTTTTTTTTTTTTTTTTTTTTTTTTTCTGGGGGAGTGTTTTGAGTAATGATTCCCAGTCTGCAGACGCATTCCAGGGTCATCCACTTGGTCGACTGCAACTTTGCCAGTCTATTTTGCGCGAGGGTGTCCGGCGCGAAATTAAACAGCCTGTAATGATCTTGCGATTGTGTGGGATTCGAACCCACGGCTGTCAGGTTACGCAACGCTGACAGCAGCCGGTCCTTTCCGGCTGGGACTTATGCCATTTCCGCTTAGCCACTACCGTGGCTTAAGACTACCAAAAAGCATACCTCCAGAGCTACAATCGATCACGTCGAAGTGTTGCGCTTCTATGTTATTTGGGCATATTTGGGGTGTCGGAAAGATTGGCCTCGTTCCCAGAACTACTCAACTTTGCTCCTAAAGGTAAATTGTGCCATGGACTAGATATCAATCTGATCCAGAATACAATCTGGACCCGCTAATTTGTGTGAGATTTGGCAAAAATATCCATGAAACAGTCTGATCGTTGTGCTTCCTAGTTTGCGACTGTACTAATAACGATAGGTTCCGAAGTCGAAAGGTGCCGTCGATAGGTTCGATGACGCGGCTGTGGCAGTCGTCACCAGCGTACTTCTTGGGCAGAGCTGCGTGAGAAGCAGGCGGGCTGGATTGAGGTGCAGGTGAAGTGCAGAAGGACCAGCGGGAAGGCCAGTAGGTGAGGATGGGTTGGCGGGTTCGAGGAGCGGCCAGAAGCGACGATGGTGTTGGGAGGAGGGAAGGAGCGTTCCTGCAGCCGGAAAGTCATGAGTGTGGTCGAGACGGGTCTTTTACCTAATTACGGTCGGCGGGAAAGCCGCGGTTGATTTTGAAGTTTGAGATCTGTCATCGGCAATTTGCCGTGACAGGCCAAGCGGCTGCGCGGTCACGTGAGCGTGCTGGAAGTATTATTTTGACACAATATACGTGTCTTTGTGGCACTATATACTTGGTCATGAGAAAAGTTTCTGCTGATGGGTGATGCAAAAATTGCCATTTGTGAGCCACGCCTATCAGGCTGGACCTCAAGATTTTAGTGGGAAATAGAGGCTGTATGAACCTCTATAGTGTGTAGAAATAGCCCTCCTTGCAGCTGTTCCAGAGGGTGCAGGCCAGCCAAAATCAAGGACATTGGCAGAAACTTTTCTCACGACTGAGTAATAGATTTTGCAGAGACAATTAGGTTAAATTGTCACCAATGTAAAAGATTTAAGCAAAATTTGATATTTTGGTGGAATTCTGCCAACAGTACTTAGAAGTATCTCTTCGGAATTCTAGAACACTATTTATTCAGATTATGCGCCTCCGTCCTTCTCCCTCCTCCTCAGAGTCTCTCAGTGCTTTCAGCCCCATCTGAGCACATTTCTGGACACATTGATATTGATCAAGAAAAGTCTTGATGCCTTGCTTACCATGATTTCAGGCTCCACTTGTACTGCGTAAGCTATAAGAGTAAAGGACAAGACAAAATGGACAGTACATACCCATAAAGTGTATGAGACATAAGATCAAACAACACTGAAGCCTTCATCAAGGGATTGTGGCTTTTGGAGGCTGTAGTTTGGTTCGAGTATCTTGTTGGAAAAGAGGTAGTCAAAGTGCTGAAACACATTGATGGTAGCTCCTTGCTTGTCAGAGTAGCGCGGATGGTCCAAGGTTCCTGAATACTTCTTCAATTGAACATCACCCCTCTCCCGCTCAACAAGCCAAGTTACCGAGAAAATGAGGGCAGTGTTGGCTATGAGTTCATCCTTCTCTGTGTTCGGAAGGCCAACATAGTCTGACACTTCAATACTGGAGGCAAGGGAGGGTGTGAAGGGATCAGTCAATCCAACCACACCCTCGCAGGCGAGGATGAAGTCAGTGACTTCAAATTCTACGGAAGATGTTAGATAGATGGTTTAAATGAGGAAGCAAGGACACACGAGAGATTTCTATGCCCTCATCATCGCATTTCTTGTTAATGACAGATCTCAACCTTCAAAATCAACCGCGGCTTTCCCGCCGACCGTACCTAATCACATTCCTGGTACCGATTTAGGTGAGTGCGTAGTAGATTGGTAGAACTCCGTAATCTCCGAATACCCGAATGCAGTAAGATAAGGCACGACAGCTGAAGGACCTCGGCCACCGCTCGTCTTTGTATGTCGCCACAGCCAACCCGTGGCGTCAAGCCGAACAACAAACAGACCACGCACGGCGGGTGCGGCTGCCTGGGTACCGGTACACTCGCGGTTGGGCCGTATTCTCAGGAGTCGGGGAGGAACCGTAGGGGGGGGAAGACGAGCATGGGGATTTGGGGAGTCTCGCGGACTCATAATACGCACACCCGGCTCTTTTGGGGCCTTGGACGCGGGTTCGAGTTGGGAGGGATTGTGCTGTTTTAGTATTCGGACGGGTATGTGCGCAGTGCCAGATGCATCCGGGTGTTGATGGGCTCGAGGACGGTAATTTGGTGTGCCACGGCCGCGGGTTGAGCCTCAAGGGCGATGTGCGCCAGCGGCCTTTTTGAAGGAATATAATTTGAAGAGATAAACTACGAATTGAAGTATGCGAACGGTGTACGTGGGCTCACGGGATGCGGGGGTAGGTCATAACTTGGCTCGGGAACATGCATGTAAGATGTCTCGTCAAGCAAAATGTGGGGGTCGAACGAATACGTGGGGAGACCGTATGTAGCGAGATATCTGTCTAAACTATCTTGAGAGAAATTTTCGTGAGATGGTGCTGCAGAAGAGGAGGTATGTGTATGGAGTTGCGAGTGTATCGAGTGAAATGAATCCGGCATCGTTCCGTCCGCAGAAGGCTGGAACAAGGTGGAAGGGACGTCCACTTGCATTGGTACCTCCGGAACGACGAACTGGGTCTCTTCGTCCAGCCAAGATGACCGATGGAGGGTATGGAAGTGCAGGGCGGGTGCCAGGGGTGTTGTGGTAAATAATGGTGCTTCATTGACGCGGGCGGCACTTGCATGTTGACCCGAAAGTAAGTTGCCTTTAAATCATTAACAATGTTCAACGTCGACTAGATGACTTACCGGCGACTGCGGAATCAGATTGGGAGGGCCCTGCAACATTGTCTTCGTTCTCGAGTGCTTCCACAATGCGAGTCTGTACGAGAACTGGACAATATTAGTAGGGGTCTATTCAGCCGGACTGAAAACATTACCGTGTCGGTTGAGCGAGCGCTGAAGCCTTCGGAAATGGGTTGCGGTCTGGTCACGCGAATAGATCCCCTGCGAGGCATGCAGCTCAAGGACCCCCATCGCCCTTGCATCATACTGCATACCACGCATTATTGCTCCGAGCATCGTCAGGTTCACGCCATCCCGATTGATATTACGATGAGCCTGTTCGTTCCCGTTCGTTGTCGAAGGCGCTGACTTCCAGATCTCCAAAGGGATGAGACTTGCCGGTTGATAGAGAGCTGGGAGTGCGAATTTACTTCCAACCTGCTTATCTTTCAACCATGCTAACGAAGCATAAGGATCATGATTGACAGACAAAAAACGACGTTAGACATACCTTTGGCCTTGCGCCCACCATTTTCAATGATCCGAAAGGCACCGTCAAGGTCGGGATGCACTTGCGACGAGGATAAGCTCAGCATAGCATTCCGAACTTTTTGAGTGGTGTAAGGCTTCAATTTGTGGATATTACGTTTGTTGTGCGTGGTGCAGAAGCGTAAACAGCGTCGGAGGTGATCATAAGGGTCGAGTGTTCGTAGCAGTCGTGTCGGCTCGAGTGGGCAGTAAACGTCACCGAGTTCTGCGCACAATTTCTGGCAGAATTGCCCCACTCCTGGAATGGTCCCATTAATATTCATCTGTCGGTGTAACCAGAGGAGAGACCTACCCAACGCTTGACCCTTGTGTGCATCAGTGATCCAGAGTTCAAACCCTTCCCCATGGATGTGACGGAAGCGGCAGGAAACTCCAGTATCCTCAAATGCGATCTCGAAAATTCGAGTAAACAGGATAAGATGAGCCTCGGCGGACTGAGATGTTGTGAAGGCTCGCGTCCCGATTACGGCTGCAATGAAGTAAATATAGACCCAAGAAATAACGTCGGATGGACTTACATTTCATGCGGTCGAGCTCCCAAGTTTCCATTTCGAATTCCTGCCACTTCCCACTCAAGCGCTTGAAAGCTGTGTCCAACGACAATTTGTTCGAGTGCACAAGTAATGCCGACATGGATCGCAACATACAGATAACCAAATAGAAAATTGTGCCGTCCTCTAAGGTATGCTTTTCAGCGCACCGAACGTACTGCTCACCCTCGGGAAGCTTTTTGGTGCTGTGCTGCTAGTAACTGTGCTCCTGCAAGAATAATTAGAATCGTAAGGAAACACATGTAGATATAACCGACCTTCAAATCCCGTGCCCTCGGGAAACAGAACGTGTCGGAGTTCGTCGATATAGCGACGGACATGGTCGAGGTTTCCGAGCGATGGGTGTAGTGCAGATAAGGAAGGATCGAATGGTTTATTCCAGCCTAAAACGCGGCGGAAGTTCTTCATAAATCCCGAGTCGAGCACGAGTTTTCGCGGTGTCGCGTCGGCGAGCTTCCAATCCAAATCAAGTAATAGTGACCTCAAGATTTCAAGCAATGGTGGTGGAGTTTTGACAGGGTCAGGGTCTGGGTGGGAGTGCGGGTTCCGGCAGATTACAACGACCCGGGGACAATCGAGCAGATTGTATGGGGTATAAACGTCGAATGTAGCCGTACAGTTGCCTCTTTCACGTTGCAGCACCCCGCGGGCGAGCTTCCCGGATTGGCGGTGCCAGTACGCTTATACAGGGCTGAGCAGTAGAATATGCAACAACGACTGTGCTCACGACATAAATCTTTCCGCGCTGAAGGAGGTGCACTGAAGACGCAAGGGACCAGTGGACCATATCCCGATTGTCTTGCCAGTTCTTCAAATTCGTTTATCGTCTGGGAGTCATTCTCAAGCAAAGCGCGCAAGTAGGAGATGTTGAACTCGTCGAGGGTGCGCAAAATCAAGTGTGCTCGGTCGTTCTTCTTACGATGTTCGCACCTATGTAATCAATTGAGGTACAGCCATTTTGTAAATAATATACGGGTTTCGCAAATTGTGGATACTCAATTTGTACTTACCTCTGTTTACGAAAGTGTCATTGGCTAGAGCGGCTCCACACTGCCGTACACTGTTCCTGCTCGCATTGTGCTGCAACTCGGGCCATTCAGCATGAATGGCTGACTAGTCATCTTCAATGTTGTCAGAATGTGCATAGTTGTGGCCCTGTTCGGTCCAGCCGAGCTTGCCAAAGAAACAAACACAGGTCGGCAACGGTTCGGAGGTGTGGAGCCGATGAGTGAGAGTAAACAGAGGTAAGCACAAATCGAGCATCCACAATTTACGAAACCCGTATATTATTTACAAAACGGCTGTAACGGTTTAAGATCAAGAAATCAAACTCACTGCACAAACACGCGGCCATATTCATCGAGACGCAACTCAAGTTTACCTTTACAAGACAAATTCGAAGTCTTTTTGCGCCGAGAGTCCCTGAGAATGTTGGTGCGAGTCTCGGATTCAGACTCGGAGTGGGAATCAGATTCCGAATCAGAAGTGGGATCGAGGGCATTATCGGTGAGTTCCGTGGAGCCTATGTCTTCGCCATCCCGCCCGAGATCGAATGCGCAGCCTTTCTCAGCAAGAGTACAATAAAAAGCGAGAGTTTTCCAAAAAATCTCCTTCTTAGCCTCCGCTAAACTGTCCAGTTTGAACGAAGGAAGCTGACTCGAAGGCAAAGAACGGGCCGAGCAGTACTTCAACCCTTTGCCTAAATGTTCAAGGTCAGTTCATTGTATAGGGAACGCCGCAACAGATGGCAGAAAACTTACAAGACAGATGTTTATGGAAACAAGACGCTGATGTCCCGCCAGAACCCATGAGCAAACTGCCACATTGGACGTATGGTTCGCCCCCATGTGAATCGCCAAGGGAATATTGAAAGCTGTCCTTGGGATGGGAGAAATTTGCTGGATCAACAGAAAATCGGTGCGCAACCGCAACACCTTTGTTAGCTCCCGTCTGAGGATACTCGACAATAGAGCCGATCGGGTGCTCGAGCAGAGCATGGACATAGGTTTGTCGGTTTATGCAGTCATAGCCCCGTCGAATTTCTTCAGCCGTGAAAGATCGAGCAGGAGGGGGATGATACAAAGAGCCTAGTACGGCAGCGCAAGCAAAAGGAGAAGATGATGAAATGGGAAGAGCCTGTGAAACAATGCGAGTGACTTCCAGGAAGTCGCGTTCACCATCAAAATTTGATGTTGTCGTCAAGCCAACATTAGCGAGAAGCCTTTTGGCCTCCACCACAGCAGAAAGCTGCGCGTCCGACAAAGCCATAGGTTCGACAACTCATTCTGCCGCAAGCTCTCATATTTATCTCAGGTATGGCTGTCGCAGCTCGAGTACAATCACCTTAACGAGACGCCTCAAATTTGCGTCCCCGAAAATAAATTGCCTGCCTCTGAAGCTTCTGGCAGACTTTCAAAACGCGATTCAGGTACATAAAGAGCACAAGGGATGTCGTCTTCACCCCAAAATTCTCTGGCAATTCCGCCTCGAGTCCGCCACAAATTATCCTGTCTCTGAACCTTCTGGCAGAGTCGACTCAGGTACATCCAGTGCACAAAGAAAAGTGAGTGTCAATGTCAGTGTGTTACGGATCTGAAAGAAAAACGTGTTCGGTACAGACCCGACTCTGTCAAAAACAAGGGCGGGCTTGCCATATAGTGCTGAAGCGGTGACCCCAGTGCGATTTTTTCGCGATGGAATGCTTTCAAAGGCGAAAAAAAAGTGCGGTTCGTGCGGTTTGTTGACCAGGAAAAAAAAAACACTTCCCGCAGAAAGGCGTGTATAAAATGGCCACCCATTAACTCAAGTCCGTCATTCGATTCTTCGCCATGGACATCCTCCACATCGACAATGAACTTGTCGTCCTCCAGCGTTCTGCGACCGAGTTAGTGATCTACTGCCGGCTTGCCGGAATAGTGGTCACTATCTCCTGGTGCGTTTTTCTTTCTGAATTCGATTGGCCCCTCTCATTCTGATTGAAGGCCCACACACAACGGCGTAAAAATCAAGGCAGCGGGTCTCAGGGCTTGGCTTCTTGCTCGCGGGCTCTTTATTGAATGTTTCTGTGGCTTTACATCTCACCGAACCGAACCCAAACCCTGCCGATTCGTTGTATCTAAGGTGACCGGTGACATGTTTGGTTTCTGCCACTACGCGCAGGCCCGGTGCCCGTTCAAGAGTAAGTCTTCCCTTCTTGCCTCCATGTCTCATTCCGAACCAATTTTTCTAGTCAACTTCACGGAGGTGCATGACACATGCCTCTTGACCTCGGAGTATCCCGATCTTCCTACTCTTGGTGTGTTTCTCCTCTAACCGGGCTTTGATTGTGACTGACACTTGGTTCAGCGCGAGGGCAGGCTCCGGACATGGACTTATTGCTCGTAGCGTTCACGCTCCACGGATATCACCATGACCTCGCTCCGCATTTTGAGGGATATGCCGGAGAGCACAACTCTGGATACCCGGCTGGAACTCATCAGCTGAGTGGTCCACTTCTGACTCGGCGGCCGTCCAACGCACATGGTAAATGTTTTACTTGAATGATTATTTCTGTTCTACACTGACTGATTGTTTTCTTGTAGCTTCGCGTCGCAGGCGGCAAAGCTCTCCGTACCTACGCTATCAGCAGCAGGTCCCGGCATCCAATGCTCGCTACCTAGAGATCAATGATCTTCCTCCCCGCCGCCTCGTGCAAACGGCGCCCGCGCGTGTCCCCGCGCGTAGTGCCAATGCTGATGCCGGCCCATCTCGCATCCCAATGGACTCTGCATCTGGGCGTCGGGGCATCGAGACGGAGGGTAAAGAGGGTAACATGTTGCAAAAACTAATTGCGGGTCAAGGGATATCAGAGGGGCTGATTGAAAAGTGTTCCAAGTGTGGGTGTTTGTTCACGGCGAGTGCACTCAAGGGCCACATCAAGAAGTGCCTTGGTGTAATCGATCTATCCTAAGTATCGTTTCTGAACATTATTTCTTGATGCCCCCGTGCGTAGACAAAAAAGAATGTATATAATCCTTCCCGATGTTTGTTTCTCTCCGTTACTCTTTGTTATAAAACTTCTCATTCTTCTGTATCCGTGAGGTGCAGGCTGACCATGCAACAAACGGAACATTTGGCTTGTGTCGACGAACATTTCATTTTTAGGCGCCTTGCACAGCCACTGTAGGCGCCGCACTTCAAGCTGGTTCTTCTGAAGTTCAGAACAGATTCATCATTGTTTTGGGTTTTAATACGGTCAGACGATATACGTTACAATGAGCATGAATAGAGAGAATTTAATTTCCTTTGAATAATGATAATGGCGTACTTATGTCTTTTTCCGTGTTTCAAAGTTCGACCGGTTTCTGTAACATAAAAGACATACTAGCGCAACTCGCAGACCATCTGCCCACGCTTATACTACCCGAACGGTCTCCCGGGTCCCTACGCGTTGCGCGAGCGTTGGGAACCGAATAGTCGGAGATAACTCCAAACGGGGCCAGATCCTGATGGGAGATCTACCAATCCACTCAGCACTGGATTTAGGTTCCAGGTCCATCAGTCTTTTAACATTTTGATTGCAGTGTTTCACGTGTTTTTTTGGCATTTTCGTGTTGTCCACCCAAACGCATTTGTGTTTTGTAAGGTATGTAGGCAAGCCTGGGAGATGACATGGTGTATAGTAGTTGGGATGGTCGTAGGTAGTTGTAGGGATGTCCAAGCGCGGTAAGTGCATTTGCCAACCTGGTGTTATCAGCCGAAGTTGTTCCGGTGTTGTGAAGATTTGCGTGAAAATTGTTGTGTTGTCTGTTTCAGCGTTTTCAGGTGTTTTTTGGCGTTCTTTGATGTTGTACAACACCACAACAAAAATGTCAAAAGTCTGGTGTCTCACTTCCGTAAATACGGAAGTTTGATCGCGTACCAGATCATGGATTATGAAATCCCCCTTTCATGTTCTCGGCTTCTCCCGGGCTCTGTGGCTGAAAAAACGTTAAAACGAGAGGTTCGATCGCCGCCCCGATCGTGTTACAGCATTCGGGTCTTCGGCCTTCGGTCTTTCGGACTTCCAAGGATCCTGTGACTGAAAAACAGTAAAAGTGGGAGATAAAACACTGTCCAGATCATGGATTACCAATAACACCTGTAGCGCGCTCCGCGGCAGAGCCCACTAACTGGTTGCAACTTATATCACTTCCTGAGCCGACTGCAAATTTCAGCAGGGTTTATTCAAGTCCTTAGAAATCTGGCAGAACTTGGCCAAGGCCATATTGACACATTCCAGGTCTGTTGAATGGAAAAACTGTAGGAATATTGTCAATCTCTATTCAAGTTTCTATCTTCTCCTGAGGTACAAATAATGTGGCGGAGATTTACTTGGCCCACTTCTCGCTTGGTCGACATGTCGATCAGCTCGCACTAGGCACGGGAACCCCGGCTGTGTCAGGGTTGACTTCTCTGTCTCACTCTTCGACTTGCCCATCAACTTGACCATGTAAAATAAATATTGATCAAGGACTTCAGCGTGGTTGAGCGGTACCACGAAGTCAACACAAAATACTACTATGTTCCCTACGCACCAAGTGCACACGTAGAACTTTGTTGCCACAGCTGGTATGTCTGTTCTGAGCTCAATATGAGCTGTTTAAATTTCCTTGAGCTTCGAAAGCCCGATTCAATTTGGTACGGCATCTTCAATTTATTGTGCGCAATATACAAGCCAAAATATCCAGAGACAGATGGACACAATGCAAGAGCAAAAAGATGCACCTCCTAAATTTTTGGGACAAGGAATGTCAGAAAATGAGTCGTGTCGGAAAGTAAGAGATCAAAAATGTAAATGGAAAGAATGGGCACCTGCGAGAATCTAACGGGGGACTTCAAAAACAGAATCTGGCTGACACTCTATTCCACTATTGCACCTGAGGACCCACTACCTAAAGTTAGTGGGCATCTCAACCGCAGTTGCGGAATTTTATGAAGGATCAAATGATATCAGACATCAGGGCACCGGTGACAATGCTACATATGCAGCCTGAGGTCTTGATTCGACATCTCTGACGGTTGGGTTCAAGTTTGATCTAAATTTCTGGTCAGTGCTTCAACCCGTCCACAATTTCCATGGGACCATGAGATCCCAAGATCCCAAGATGATCCAAGGAGACTGCCGCTTCGGGGATTGAAGTTTCCCCGGAGCTCGGAAAAACAACTCCACAATGCTGGACTGACCCCATTCTCAATTTATTCCAGCCCTCATAACTTAAATTCTAACCCCCCATATGCTGTAGGACATCAGAGGAATAAGGCGTCGAAGCGGAGTTTGTAATTGGTGCATGAGATCAAACACCGGCATGGCTGGTATTCAATCTCAGATGTTAATATTCACAGGTGCGATGGCAGTCCATGAAAATCCAGTTGATTATATACACTATACGGATCATAGTTTAGAATATTATCAAGGGGATCTAGGTCGAGAAAAACATCTTTTAAAATACTAGTGCATTAAGACCGACCAGATAGGATGGATATCAACGATGAAGAAGCGGTCTCAGTATTATATGAATGTTGATTTTTGCCAATCTCCGTGGAGATGGCCTTCAGCCCCGGATGGGCAGGCATCTGCCCTGGAAGGGCAGGAAAAGCAGAGGATGACAAGGCAGCCATGTACAGCAAGGTCAGCTTGTTGAGGGATATATATGCATTAACAAAACTGCTTACAGTCGAGAGGAATGAGCGGTCGTCCCCCATGCTCAGAGGCGGATACTGCCGGAGATTCTATGACACGATGAGCGGAATGTGACAAGGTGTCAAACTGACGCACCAGAAGGGTTTACAGCAGAGAGAAGATAACAAATGGAGTCGGGACTGCACGGAAGATGGAGGCCGATGAGCCCTTCCCGAACACTAGAAGTCCAATTCAGACAGAGATACATCTGCAGCAAGATTTTGGTGCACAGAACATTCTGGCACTGTTGTGAAAGCGCCGTGCGGTCCGCCGTTCACGGCTAGTGCAAGCAAATTGTTACGGCGATAGGGAGCAATGCGATTGGCAAACGAAGTAGAAACAGCTGTCGCATAGAGTCAACAAGAGAAGTAAGAACACCAGCCACCAAGATAGAAGCAGACATGAGCAACGAAAGCTGGGCGGGTGCTGGGTGGATGTTGAGATGGTGAGAGAGTGGAAGAGAAAGGCGATGAGCTATCCATTTTGGACCTCGCTCGTGATCTCGGGCGTCTTCGGGCAAATCAGGAAAAAGAAAGTTTTTGTGAGGTTAGAACGGGAAGTTTCAAAAATTGGGCAGGGCTTCTGCCAGATTAGGGCGCCTCTGGACTCACTACTAAAGATAGTGGGCATTCGGTGTTGTTTGCCAGTGTGGCAGTTCCGTGACAGTTCTGCGAGGTTGCCGACCAGCAAACGACTTAGCATTTTCTACTGTTGCTCTTCAAGATTCAAGATAAGTTTTCAACCTCCTCGAGTTCAAGGTATTAGTCTTCGTGAGTATCAATGACACCAGACACCAATCGCATCACAGTCTCAAGCCAACCAAAGTCGGGCCGAAACTTCACGGAATCTGGCGGAATTATCCGCCTTCAATCAACCGAGCCGTAATTTCGCGAAATTATCCTGGAAAACACGGACACACGAAGGTGATCAAATCAGTCAGCACCCTAAAAAGGTAAATGAAAACAAAGAAAGAGAAATGCCTTTGGGAGAATCGAACGAGTGACCTAAAAGTAAAAATTTGGCGGGGCGCTGTGTTTCACTATTGCACCTGAGGACCCACTACCTAAAGTTAGTGGGCATTTCCTCAACGCCCGATATTTCCCTGTGCCCTTCCCCGCACCTTCCTCTTCTCTCTCACAGTCGAATCATCCAGCGCAGTGGGGTGCTATGTTGCAGACCACCTGCATGATTTTTTTTTCCGGCGGTGGAGACATGCTGATCACGACACACAATATTGCTTTCATCTTGTCGGCGGGCGTACATGCCATTCAAATTAAACTCGTTACAATGCTATTTGACGAGCTGAAGAGGACAACCGATCCATGCGAGATGGCGGCCATTTCGATGCCGAATTCCACGCACGTAATTTTTGTGAGTATTTCAATGTCCTCCAGCCCGTGATTTATTGCCCGCATCTCGAACATCATTTCGCTGGAATCATTGCTCGCAATGCCCGAGCATCGCCGTCCTTCTGCCCTGATTGTGCTTCCTTGGTGTTTCTTTGGCCTCATCTCAATACTGATCACTTTGCGTGCAGGGAAATGTACCGAGGATAGACTTGTGGTAATAATGTCAGTTCCTCCGTTCCATACGCTGCCACCCATTTTTTGTTCATCGTTGTCGTTGAATTCGTTCAGGATTATTCGGTCAAGCTCCAGCTAAACGGGCCCAGCGTTTTCAAGACAGTTCGAGCTCCTTGAAATAGCGTGAGCATTCATCGCCTTTGCCTTTCTTGGTATGTGGTACTCTGTGCCCATGCACAGGGGCATTGCGGCTATTGTGCGGTTCGAGCTTGCGTCTCCCATCTGTTGACGAGAGATGCCCTCATGTGCTGCGATGGGACGGCGATCTTGCACGCAGAGAGTCCTCAAAATATATCGACGCTGAGGTTGAGGCGTACTAGTGCAGGTGCCGGAACCATCATGCTGTGCAAAGGTACAGATAATCGTAACCGTGTTTGGCGCATCGTTGGCACAGAGTTGTGTGGGGCACGGTTTGTTCGTGGATGGCGCATGCGACGCGTGTGTTGACAGTCTGGCGTCTATTTTTGTGAGGTCCCAGCGTGCGTGTGTATGCGTTATTGATGAGGTGAAGCTGGGTATGGGCGCGGCGAATAGATAGGCAGATCCACACGCAGTTCTGCCGACGAGGCCGTTGTGGCTTCTCATTTACTCCCCATTGCTCTTCCATTTTTTCCCCCCTTGCTCGCCAGAGCAGCTGACGGCCGGACTCGTACTGCAATGCATTGGGCGGCCACTATGTACTCGGCCTTGGGTTTTCTATGCTACCACTGTTGCCCTCGTGCCAGCGCTTGCTTACATTACGGAGGCGCAACATTTTCACTCTATGTTCCACACCCAACGCGACTCTGATTTGATGGCCACTTTCCTTGTCTGTCTCGGAGTCACTCTCAGATGGCGCTGGGAAAATTCAGGCAGCCACGGCGAGATGCTGTTCTGCGAGATGGAAGCCGTGGTCGTGCTCCGCGAACTTAAATAGTTCCTTTCCGGGCTCTGGAGCAGCGTGGGTAACTGCGGCTGCATCTCCCGATAGCCAGAAAAAGCAGGTCCATCTAATAGGTTTCAAAAGTAGATAATCTGATGATTTAGATTTGCGCTCCGATGCAATGGCGGGGTTGGGAGTCTATGAAAAACAGTGATGGAAAGGAACAAGTATTCCAATCTTGATTAAACCAAAGATAATGAGTATCATCAAGAAGTGGAGCTGTGCATGAGGGGGATATTCTGTGGCATAGGATTGAAGGAAAATCAACTTAGGGTGAGAGTTACTCCTTGCAGCGAGAGAGGAGAAAAACTATTCCAGAGCTGTACTCAAAAGATGTCTAGGGGATCGATAACATCTGCAGGATCTCCACTCGCGTGTTTGTATCTGAAGATCAGTTGTGAACACAAAATCTTTGATTCTGTCTGCCAGAACACGGTTGAAGCCTTCCACGGGAGATAAACAGTACACAAAAATGAAGAAATCCCAGGGTACGAAGCATAAAAGTGCATCATGTAAGACGTACTCCCCACCATCAAGATGCCCACCCAGCCCACTGACACTCAAGTCCGACTGAACACACTTACCACATGCTTTGCCATTATGGTGGATACCCTGAAAGTTCTTGCCAATAGCCTCAATGCAGCTTTCCTGGAGGCCATTGCTAATACAACATGGTCTCTTTTGAAAAATATTGAGGTAAACTATCTCAAATTCTTCCAAAGTGGAATCTTACAGCTTTATTTCAGACATTGAAGTGAAACAAAAGAACCTGTATTGAGTTAATGGAACAAACCCATGAATTGCTCAATGCAATCCTCATTCTTCACATCAACTCAGATACAGGTGGAATATTGCCACCAAGTGTATTGAATCACATTGGAAAATTCACAGAGCAAGTGCTTGTGAATGACTCCAAATTCAAGCTAATCACATGCTCCAGGACCCTCCACAAGATCCATACCTTTGTTGAATCCCAGCAAAGTGGCAGCAAGGTCAGGCAGTTCTTCTGCCAGGGAGAGATGAATACACTGCTCAAGGATTGCAAGAATGGACTGACACAAGGACTTGATTTTTTTTCGGGTGAGCTCTCTCATAGGCTTTACAACAATTCATTGTGAATAATCCTGTCTACAAAGCTCAAGAACACCGGCATAATAGCTGATGTTTCCAAAATGCAGGAAGAGGCAGAACAGAGACATCGGGAAGTACTTGGCATGATCAATGGACTCTCTGATACCACAAGTTTAGACAGAGCATCTATGGTATGCTACATTTGAGTTTACTGCCAATTTTTCTAACTTCAATCTAGATGAGCAGGGCCTATTCTCTATCTCACAATAGGTATGTGTCCCCCAATCCTGGAACAACATCACTCACACTTTGAAAGCTCCAATTCAATCTCACTCCTACCCTCGGAGCCCAAGATATTTCATGGCCGTGAATCAGAATTGTCCTGCAGCTGCTGAGGATGAAGACTCCCAGGATATCTATTTTAGGAGCAGGTGGGATGGGGAAGACCAGTCTTGCCAGAGCAGCTATTCATCATGAAGAGGTCTCAGCACAGTATACCCAACATCGATATTTTGTTGCTTGTGACTTGGCAACCAGCAAAGTGGAACTTGCTGCTCACATTGGAGCCCATCTAGGACTCAAGCCCAGCAAGGACCTCACTCAAGCAGTTATCAAATTCTTTGTCACAGCCTCACCTAGCCTCCTGATTCTTGATAATCTGGAGACAGTCTGGGAGCCTACAGAGCTACGTGGTGATGTTGAGGAGTTTTTGTCCCTCCTCACGGACCTCAAAGACCTGGCACTGATTGTGGGTTGCACTGCTTCATTTTTTTTGACTTACCTCATGTGACACAGATTACCATGCGTGGAGCAGAAAGGCCAGGCAAAGTACAATGGAGTCACCCATTTCTCCTTCCATTGCAACCATTGAAACATCATGCTGCTCAACAAACATTCATTGACATTGCTGAGGACCATCATAACCCTGAAGACATAGATCAGGTCCTTTCATTGACAGACAACATGCCTCTTGCTATCAATCTCCTTGCACATTTGGTGGATGTGGAGGGATGCTCCAGTGTATTGTCCCGCTGGGAGACAGAGAGAACCTCTGTGATTTCAGATGGCTATGACAAAAAGTCCAACTTGGATGTGTCAATTTTACTATCTTTGTCTAGCCACAGGATCAAAGCTGTCCCTCAAGCAAAAGAGCTATTGAGTCTCTTGTCAATGCTTCCAGATGGTCTTTCAGATGTTGAGCTCCTTCAGAGCAGGCTTCCAATTGAGGACATTTGGAGATGCAAAACAACATTGATTCGAACTTCTTTAGCCTATCTGGATGACAAGAAGCAACTGAAAGCATTGGTACCCATCAGGGAATATATGAGGAAAACTCACCCACCTAGAAATGACCTTGTCAAGCCTCTTTCCAAACATTTCCATGAGCTACTTGAATTGTACCAGGACAATTCTGGAACTGAAATGAAAGTCACAGTGAGCCAAATATCATCAAATCTGGCCAATATCCAAAGTTTGCTCCGAAATGGAATCCAAAAAGACCACCCAGGCCTCACAAATAATGTTTTTAGTGCCTTGTATCTGAATATGTTTAGCCGAGTGACTGGACGAGGGTCAATTGCTTTGCTTGTCCAGCTTCATAAACTCCTTCCACACCCCTGTAACCATCAACTTGAGGCCTCTCTCATTGCCGAGTTATTTGGCTCATATGTCCAGGTTCCAATTTCCAATTCAGAAACACTTGTGACACAGGCATTAGAACACTTTAAACATTTTGAGGATTCAGATCTGAAGTGTAGGCTTTAAGCTTATACCTGGTACATGAAGACTGACATTACTTTCCAGGTAGATTCTACAACCAGGTTGCATCCTATTATTTGGCGCAACCCAACGGTTCCTCTGCTGCCACCCACTTTTCTAACATGGCGATATCTGTAGCAACATTGTCTGGAAACACTAAAGGTCATTCCCGTGCATTATTGCAGCTTGCATGGATCCATTCTCAGCTTTGTAACTACCTGCCGGCAACACTACATGCATGTGAGGCACAAAGGGTGGCCAGGATTTCTGCCAATTTACATGCAGAAGCAATGGCACTATGCATAGAAGCAGTGGCCTGGACACAACTTGGTAACTACAAACAAAGCATCTCCCTCTGCACCAGAGCAAGAGATCTTATAGTTCTTTGTGGTATGTCTGGTGGGATTGTGAACCGCAATATCAGAGATCATCAGGCAGAGATCCACAGGTCAAAGTCAGAATACTGTGAGGCACACAATATTCAAACTCAGATTCTTCAAGAATGCCCACTTCACTGGGATTCCCATGATCATGCCTATGCTTTACTAAATCTCGCACAAATCAGCTTGTCTATGAATGCTCCCCAAAATTCAGTGCAACAGTATATTGAGAGCCAAAAAATATTTCTCTCCTTGGAACGGGCTGTAGAGATAACAATGTGTGACACCATTCTTGCTGATCTGTCCCTGAAAGAAGGACAGATCTCCACAGCAAAGACACTTTTTAAGACTTGTCTCAGAGCCTGCAACCACTCTGAAATCAAATCCTATTGTTTGGAGCAGCTTGGTAACACTGGACGCTGGGGCGCATCTCAGCAAATGTCCAGTTGGACAACAGTGTACCTTGCCCATTCTATCAAATTCAAAGAGAACCTAGGAATAAACAAGGCTCTTCAGTTTCTGGGAGACATCTTCTTTGCTCAGGCTGATGAGGACACAGCTGTTAACCTGTTTACTGTTGCACTTGAGGGATTCACATACATGGATGTCCATCGCAGCAGAGCTGAATGCATGCTCCGACTTGGGGACATTTTCATGGGACATGATGACATGTTGAAGGCAGTGGAATTTTGGGAAATTGCAAAGCCACTTTTTGAATGCTCTTCACAGGCAAAGCAGGTTGAAGACATTGATAAGAGGCTTGCAAGTGTTGGCAAAGATGTGGTGGAGCAGCACAAACTGAGTTTAGCTTGCCTTGCAGAGATGAATGCACCGACTACCATTGTGGAACAGGTGGAAGATGATTTGTCTGATATTGAGGAGGTGGATCTGGGTGGAGTGAAACCACCCATGACAGTTTAAAACTGAGGTGAAATATGGTGTATTGGTCAAATTGTTTTGGTATTTCTTTGAATCCTGTCCACTGGATTGAAACAATTGTATTTATTTATTTATTACAATGTGACTTGACAGAAAACTGAAAAGGCTTCACTGTGGCAGGGTCAGATGGCCATCATGTGGAAATTAATCCATACGCTGGTTTTGGCTTTACCATAGCTCTATTTTTATTATTAGTTACATCATTGTTTATACCATAAAGAGTGCCAAGTCCAGCTCACCACCTTTCTTCCATGAACCACAACATCCATAAACAGTGTAGGGCTCAGACCTAGAGGCACCACTGGAGGTCCTCACCCCAATCTCTCCCCAAAGTCACCAGTGGGCTACCTAATCACCAGCAACCTGAACTCTTCATCATATGGCCTCCCACTCTTCACAAGACATTTCAGCATTTTGTTACTCTATTTTTAACTCCTTTTCACACCTTACAGCTCAGGACCTATTCCTGCATTTTTTTTCCACAAACTTGCTATCACAAAAAGTAACCGGAAATGTGTTTATTGCCAGAGATCACATGCACTGAGGTGGATGACCTACCAGTCAGAGATACCTCAGGATAGATACCCCAACTTGTTGTGGAAGTCTGGGTTCATTGGCACTGGCTAGAGGCACTGGAGATCAGTGATGCTGATCGCAGTAATGTCATTTTGTGGTTCACAAGAAAGATTGGCCTCAAATAGACTGCCTGGGACCCAATTGACAGTGGCTCAACTATGGAGTGAACTCTAAAGCATCTTGCCTGAATTTTGGACAGCTAAAATCTTGTAATAACTGTTAGAATTCCGGCATTACGAGCCGTACGAAGCTCGTTAACGTCATCGGCATTCACGGACCGAATTACGTACCGCCTATTTATTCGCTCTGTTTACGTGTTGTTTAGCCGACCGTTTGCCTCTGTACCACCATCATGTACATTACGAGGACAAACGTCCCTTCTTTGTTGCTCTGACTTTGCTCCGCTCTCGCTTGTCTTCTCAGCCCGGCACGGCTTATTCTAACAATAACTTGAAGGAACAAGTCAGCAAGCCATTCTGCAACATCAACACCAAATTGAAACATGCATCAGATAAACCCCCATTATAAACATACTCCCTCCAGAGTGGTATCCTGGATGGGTGGAATAGACTGTAACAAGTGCCCTCATAAATTCTTCTTCAAGAATAAAGCACTCAAGCACAAATTTTTAGGCTAGATAGGATGATGCTTTCTGTTAAGATTTCGCTGACTTATCTATCAGCTTCCTAACTTTATATGTAAGGTCTAGAGCATATAGGACATCCCAAGATTTGCTCTCAAGACTCTCCACCAAGTTTATACCTGTAAGTGACTGTGTTGGAATATTTTTGGCCATCTGCAGCAAAATCAGGTGCAATAAATATAACCCATTAAACGAGTACATGCCCACTGATTTTGAAGCCGACTTTTGTGTTAAGGGTGGCCATATAACCCAGAGAACACACCCATTGAGTTATAACAAAAAAATCCTACAAATTGATGCTGTAAAACCCTGATTTCTGGTCACTTTTTGTGATAGTGAGTATTCATTCTACTGCTACATGGACCACCAACCCATTCCAAGAACCTACAAGCCAGGTGTACCACCCTGTAACATCGCAAATACAGTATAGAACCAAATGAATCCCATCCAGGCTGGGTGAATTTATTGATTCAGAAAGAAATTGTCCCTGCCACACAGATAAGGTGTGGTCATTCAAGTCTGGGGTATTAAGCCACATAAAGGGAGCTCAAAAAGAAAATTAACGACTGGAGGGAGTGTCCCATGAGGAATAAGCCTGGAGCCTGGCAGAAAGATCTCACAGGAAGATTGCAAGTGAGCAGTGAGTCCATTGCTGCTGCAAAGGAACTCTGGCCAAGTGCGAGGGACTTTCAGAATATCATGTGACCACTCACAGGTTGAAGTCATCCACTTCATATGTAAAGCAAGAGCTGGACTGCTCAGCAGACTTTATCCTGTACAAAGTAAATTGAACCACCTCAAGCCATCCAACTGGGAGCTAGAAGCCTTGATGATTACTGGCAATGTCAGCAACAGATACAGAATACATCAAAATGCACAAGCCTTCTATAATATCCCAGTCACTTCCGACATCGACCAGCACTCAGTCCGGTCTTTCCCAGCTGCCGGCTTACCAGCAGTTACCAGCACTTGCTGGCTTATCCGTACTCAATGTGTTTTTACACAATGAAGGATTACTGAGCATTTCCTGTTTATCCATCTTCACGGTTCCTCACCATATGCTCTCCTTTTGTTTTACTATGCATCCATTATATGCGTACTTCTATGTTTTCCATATCATTGTTTAAATGGACTTCTTTCTACATTCAGTAGTACAATTAGGTACTTGGTATTTAAACCTCTAGTTATTGTCTTGTACTTCAGTTTGATCATAAACATTGCTTTGGACTTCTCCTTGGCCCTGAGTTGATTCTGGTCTTCTGGCCAATACTCTGTCACTCTGATATCCAACCAGCCTTGGTAGTAATGCTTGCCCTGCCTTTCTGTGGCATTGTGCATATAACCAGTCCCATCTGAACACCACTGGCATGCCGGCACTCAGCCAGCGCTTGCTTGTAACATCCTTATCCCCAGCTTGGTATATAACAGTATAATCAAACTCACCTATCTTGTGTCATGATTTAGGCTGTAATGGTTCCATCCTATCTAGGCGCTGACACGTGACAAGATAATGCAGATAAGCGCCAGACGGATTAGATTGTGCAATTGCAGGAATAGCCATGACTTAAAATTGTTGACATCCTCAAGAACCCCATGAGTTTTCACACAATGAAGGTATTCTGAGTGTTTCCCATGATTGACACATGTTGGACATCTATATAAGAAATGAACATGGTTTGACTTTGACCACACAACCTGATTGGCTGTTGGACACTTTGTCTTGGACAAATGACTCTAATGACTCACTGTGGCTTTGAATCCACTGAGATGTTGGAAGCCCCACCTAAATGTCGAGATGTTGAAAAGCCACTCGGCTTTCCAGAGCTTGCAGCTGAACTCCGTGCACGGCATTCACAGCCACATTCCTTCTTCTTTCCATTTGCTCCACGCTCACCACGCTCCATCGTTCTCTGCACTGACTATGCCAACATACTAACAATTGGATATATCTTTTTCACTCCTACATTCTCAGGTCAGACACTTTAAGTGACTCCAATGACTCACTATGGCTTCGTGTCCACCAACATGTTGGATGTCCCACCCAAATGCCAAGATGTTGAAAAGCCCTTCGGCTTTCAGGAACTTAAGTCTTACAGCCAGACTCCATGCACAGCATTCACTGCCACTTTGCTTCTTCTTCCCACTCACTCCACAGCTCACTGACACACGCTTCACTGTAATTCACCAACTGTACCTATGTACCAGCACTTGAATACATCTCTATGTAAACCCTTCCCACATCCCCAGTAAGCGATGTGAACTTCAAATCTAATGTTCCTACCAAAGAAGCAGTTCAATTGTACGTTCCTCTTGTGTATAGCAGTGCTCAAATACTGGTGACATCAGTGTGAAAGTGAAAAACATGAGTGACAACCATCACACACGCTTAGACACAAATGAACGCCATGGCCAGTTGCTGATGGCCCACCCTCTGCAAGACAGCTTGGTGAAGTTGGTGACAAATGGAACACGATGAAGCAGAGAATTCTATGGATGTGGATTCCCGTGCGTACCTATCTTTGGGTTCTGTGTCTGTACAAGCTTCCGCTAAATTCTGGGACAGCTTTGTCTCAGCAAGCCAATGTCCCTGGACCAGCCGAATTTTGTATTCTTCCCATGTGTCAGTGTTCACCTTCAATGCCTTGTAGGCTAATCTAATCTCACTCACAGGTGCTGTCATGCAGTGCTGATACATGGGATCAACCACAGTGTAAGTCCTCAAAGTACATGTTGCTGCCATCTAAAAGCAGGTGAGAATTCACTTGCTCTTTCAGAACAGAGGGAACAGGGAATAATTGGGGTCATACCAAGGAATGGGTAATCCGTCCTCTCTTGGCCAGAGAAAGTAACGCCGATTTCATTGTCAAATATTTCATCGTTGATCTCCAGAAGTTTATGTTCATCTGTCAGGCCCATTCTGTGCCGACAGCAGAGCAAAGTCTGACCAAAATTAGTGTGTTGATTTTTATTTTCTTCCTTCACTCCAGCTAATGACTCTTTCCAGTTGATATCAGCACTCCTGTGTGTTTTAAATTCATGAGTTTTTTCGGATCTGGCACCAAGTCGGACGAGCCTGCTTCAAAGAAACGCAGGACCGGAGATGGTCGTGCCCTCGAGAAATTGATTTATAAAGGTGAGGGCACTTCCAGTGGCCGGTGCGCAGTTGGTAAACACTAATATGCTGACATGAAACCCCAATGTATTCCGGTTCTGAAATGATATGTATAGTTACTAGCAGTTAGCCCATGCTATGCTATGGCTGTGATAAAGTCCCAGAATGATTATGTCAAGTGCCAATTTGCTAAACATGCCGCTCGTCGCGAACCTTTGGTTCACTCCTCACAGTCTCATATCCAGTAACTCAGTTCTCTTCCCAGTTTCCCTCATTCAAATTTTGACAGCAGTGAAGTATTCGACATCTCAACACTGTGAAAATCAACAATTTAACAGTTTGGAGGAGAAATTCAACATCTCGACAGTTTTACGTTTGCCAGTGGAGCACTTGCTGGCAGTGTGGAGCTTGGATGTCCGGTCCGGTTTGTCTGTTGAGACAAACCTCATTCGATTCTTATATAGATAACTTGAATATTTGAATATTGAACTCAATAACTTTTAGAGTGACTTTGTGATTCTCCATGCCATAGCATGGGCACACTGCTAGTCCATATTTAATATATATGAAACAACACATGGTTTTGGGTTACACTACATTTCTTTTTAATTTCCTTTGACATGACATTGACACTTCGATCTGTTTCCGATCACATTTGGACACAATCCTCATGTTCACTTTATTTAGTTCATTATAGTACAGCCACTCTAGAACAGTATAAATACAAGTAGTAGTACAATGTAATTCCTTAGTCTTTTATTCAATTCATTTTTTGAGTCTCATTGACATCTCACTACCCAATCCCTTAGTCTGGCTAGTGTGGATGAGATTAGATAAAAAGAGCCTTGACTGTGTCATCTTGGCTGGTTCAAATGGCTTTTCCCAATCTTCCAAATACTGCTGACATCTGTAATTGGTGCAATCCTTGCCTTGTTTCCCATATTTCACCCTTGACACCATCTACCCACACTTCAGGTGGTATGTCTTCTGGACCAACTAATCCTGACCATTGTAAGAAGCAGAAAAACCCTCTGGCTTCTTCTGGGAATGCTTCTGGTAAAGCAGCCACCTCTGCTCCAGCACCAGCAGCCACTAAGGCTGATAAACCCCTGGAGTCAAAAAAAAGTTAGCAGCTCAGAATCCTCATTACCTGGTCTGCATTGTGTTGTCTCCAGGGTGTTTCCCGAGGTTCATCTCAACATGTCTGCTCTTTCCCCTAATGCCCTTTACATCAATTTGCTTATCTCTCTTCTCTGGTCAGACTATATCAAATCCAGTTCAGAGACATGCATAACCATACCCCTTTCCATTGTATCACAAATAGCCCTGGGATTCAACTCCTACTTATGGGCTCTCATTGATTCCGGTTCTTCACATTGTTTTATCTCTTTGAAATTCTGCAAATCTACAGTCATTCCATAGTCCTCGCATTTTCTGTGGTCCTTGCATTCATACATAACATCTGAAGAATTTGCAAAGTAGATTATCTGAGTGGTACCATATCCTCTGATGCTACTCAAAACACTTCCCAGAATGTGAGAACAGTCAAAAATGGGGTTGAAAGCGTATGAGAGTCCAAAACATTATTTATGTTTGTGTGGTGAAATGATCTGTGGTCCTTGCATGACAATGATTACCTCACTGCAACAGAACAGCTTCAAACCTCAAAATTGTGTATTACCCATATCATAGAGAGGAATCCAGAGGATGTATCTGATCTTTACTTCTACTCTCCTCCTCCATGATTGGTCTCCAACGGGTTGAAATAAAAAAGTGGATGCAAGGACTGTGGAATGACTGTAATGGTTTTTCTCTGTATGTGATTGCACCAGTTAACCTCTGGTATCTCAACAGTTCTTCATCAGTGATCAACAAGCACATTCAGCTGGTCATCTGATTTCCCTCCAGCAAGGTCCATTCTATGGAATTATATGTAACCCACCTTGATTCTCCATGTGATTTGGTCCTGGGATACTCTTGGTTCAACTGCTTTAATCTGTTGATTAGCTGGTCTGACACCACAATCTCTTTCCGGTCCAATGATACTTCGGATAAATCCCTGTTGACAACTACTCAGGCAATTATGTCTGACTCTGTTTTGGTTGCTCTGGATATGGACAAAGCACTCCCAGCAGTCCTGGTACCACTGGTCATGCTGGCAGCAATTATTGCTCACCTGGCTGAGTTGCTTGCACCAACTACATCCTCACCACCTTCCGCTCCTTCTATGGAGATCCCTGAGGCATCTCCACCTCCTCTGGTCACTACCACTCCACTTGTGTCACTTGTTTCCACCGCGGCTTTTATTGCTATTATTCGAGACAAGGATACCATTCAGTATACTTTGTGCACATACCCAAACGACAACACATTCATGTGGTCTGCCTCTGCAACTGCTCCAAACACCTCAGGTCTACCTCTGGAGTATCACAACTATACTGACATATTTTTTGGAACAGGAGGCATTTAACTTGCCTCCCCACTGGGAGTTTGATCTGAAGATCTAGACCGTTGATGGCAAGATCCTGCCAGTTGGTCATGTTTATTCCCTTTCAAAGAACAAACTAGTGAGTTCCTGGATCAGAATCTGAAGTCAGGATTTATTTACCATCATGGTGCTCCAATACTCATCACCAAGAAGAAGAACAGCAGTCTCCAGCTTTGTGTGGATTACTGTGGTCTTGACTGGATTACAAAGAAGGATCATTATCCTCTTCCTTTGATTACTGATCTTCTCAATGCTCCTGAGAAAGCGTGTATTTACACCAAACTCGACCTTCAGCATGCCTATCATCTGCTCTGGATTGCTCTGGACAGTAAACCCAAAACTGCTTTCTGCACTCACTATGGGTCTTATCATTTCTGGGTTGTACCGGAAGGGCTTACCACTGCCCTGGCAGCTTTCCAATGATTCCTAAACAGCCTCTTTGTCAATTTGCTGGATGTAAATGTCATCGTCTATCTAGACGATATTCTCGTATATTCCAACAACGAGAAACAGCATATGGAGCACGTCTGGGAGGTACTCCAGGATCTCTGGGAGGCCGGCCTTTACTGTAAACTGCAGAAATGCGAGTTTGGCATCACTACCTGCAAATACCTCAGCTACATTCTTTTGCCAGATGGTTTCTGCATGGCACTGGAAAAGGTTGCCGCTATCACAGAATGGCCTACCCCTTGCAAAGTTACAGACATTCAATCATTCCTTGGCTTTTGCAATTTCTACTGGCATTTTATCTGGAACTATTCAGTGATTACCATTCCTCTCACTTGCCTTACATGTTCCAACATCCAGTGGAATTGGTTTGATTAATGCCAACTGGCATTTGACACTTTGAAGCAGGTGTATATGGAAGCTCTGGTCCTCCACCATTGGGTTCCAGGCCAGCAGATTACTGTTGAATCCTTCTGACTAGAAATGGCTGCCATACTCTCCATTGTTGGAGATGACAGCAACATTCATCTGGTCACCTTCTGGTCCCAGACCCTCAGCCCCTTGGAACTCAACTCCGATGCATGACAAGAAATTATTGGCAATTGTCAATGCCTTCACCATATGGTATGGGCGATATATAGTGCAAAAATTATGCGTATTTTACAGGGTTTTGAGTAACACCTTTGACAAACGTTGACATTCCACTAAAACACATCCCGTTGAGTTCACATCTTACAGGATTGCATTATCCGTGCACATCGCATCTCTGGAGCCCACATCTAATGAGCAGACATCTCTTCGAATTATCTACATTGGTCACATCTCAAACTAGTTACCTCTTGGGGTTACATCGCCGGGGGAAGGCACCTGCCAGGCTGACACCTGCCAATTCGGTTGACATCTTTGGAATGACTTTTGCCTAATTGGGACCGTGGTCCGCTCAAACGTTGCGTAACATTGCTGCTTCTCTCCCTTCGATCATTATGAGCAAATCAGGCGACATAGGGGCTCATTGAACCTGCTTGAACACACCTCTGCTCATTTCTAACGTACGACAACGATTACTTGTATATCGCTGCACTAGCTAAACTGAGTCATGATCTTCGTTCCCTCGTGATCTGCTGACTTAAACCTATCGATTTCTGTGACCACCCGTGCCGTGTCGCCAAATGCCAAACAAACAAAGAACGACATCCATTTCTCGTCTTCTGCATCCACCTCTTCTCGACCTACTACCACTTCCTCTCTTCTATTTATCTTCCATCTTCGATCCCCTCGACCCCCAGACCAAGAATCGTGAGTCCTCTTGCCGCCATTGTCGAACTATATGCTCTTTTTTGATAACCTGTGTCGCCAGACCACTCCCAAATGGTTTCTTGGTCTGATCTCAGTCGTTGCGCCAACCTAGACTGCAAGTTCAAGGGTTCGTGCCGTAAATTCTGCCCCCCCACTCCGATCACCGATCCCGTTGGGCATGCGTTGCTCATGGCCCTTTGCATGTGCGGATGCTATGGCATGCAGCACGAGGATTCGGGCCAAGCCGCGGCTCATCCTCCACCGCAGGTACGCATGCCGTCACTATTTTCAGGGTTTATTGAGTGAATCATCCTGGAACCGCAGGCAACGGCTGTTCCGCCGCCGCCGCCACCACCACCGGTGCGTCTACAATTCGTCACCGAATCTTCCCTCATTTAATTTCACCCAGACTCCTGCTCCGGGCCCCAACCCTGCTGGTTCGACTTCAACCTTCAGCTCGGTTGGGGAGGGGGGCTCGGGCACGTAAAGCCCGAATGAATGAAGACCTTAAGGCCGACATTAAGACCAAAGTCTTTGACCCCGCATCTAAGGTTATGTTCTTCCTTCCCGTGGTTACACGTTGGAGTTGACTGTCTTTAGATTCATCAGAACGCTTGGGCGAAGCTGTCCTCCCGCCCTGAAAGCAAGCGCAAGACATCAGCCTCGGCGTCGACCATGACCAACCAGCCCCCCACCCAAGCGCAGGGCTCCGGAAAAGGCGACCAACGCCGAAAAGGATTCAGACGCCCCCCTCGAATACTACTTTGTTCTGGCAGAAAATACGGAGGAGGTTGACGAGGGTACCTATTCGATGCCAACTTCGACCAAGTGCGTCCTTTCCTTCCCCAGCGTCCAGTACTGAGTCTAACCTTGCTCAGGATGAAGCGTCTTCACTCCCTAGGGTACATAGAGCATGTTACTGTACCCCGTCGATCCACGCCCTCCGATATCACCGACATTATCGTAAACAACTTCTCGACCATCCCCGCCATTCAATCGAGTGGGGTGGACTTGAAGCTATGGCGACTCCTCTGCATTCACTCTGTGGAAAAGGGAGTGGCAGCTCGTCTTGTCCCTTCCATGCGCAACAAGCCTGTTTCGATCTGGGACCTCGAAGCGTAATGTTTTCTGCTAATAATGTTGCAATCTCACCACAATATTATCCATAGGGCGGCCGCCACTCATCGTCAGGCGAAATCATTCAGGAAGTGTCTCTACATCGCACTTCCCAAAAACTCCATCAATTTGCCGCTGTCTTCGCCAGCCGAAGATGCGGCGACTCGCGAGGACGATCAACCAGCATGGGAGCGAATGGAGGAGGATGAAGAAGACCTTCCACAGTCACCTTTCAACTCGGTGAGCGATGGATGATCTAATTTTACATGATTCCTCACTGACGGTGTCAACAGACACCGAAGAAAGAACCATCACCGAAGAACCCCAGCGCTGGTGAGTGTCAATTTTCGCCCTCTGCATCCTGTCCATCGGCTTATAGGACGCTCGATTAGACAAGGCAAAGACTTCGGAACTCGGTGCGTTTTTCTTTGCGTGATACCAGGACCAAAACACTAATAAGTCATTCTAACAAGACGACGTTCCCCAGGTCGGGCCCATCGACGATGCTCTCCGACTTCATGTAAACATGACCCGCCCATCGTCCAACCGACACTGGGTGAGTGGTCTTTTACTATCTGTTCCGTCCCCGTTAATAATGTTTAGTGGCCGATTCATCCCATTGAGCCTTATGCTACTGCGCAAAAAATTGTCTCCACGATTCAACGTCAGCTCCATCGCATCCAGAACCAGTCTGCCGGCGCTCTTAACACTGAAGGTATTCTCAATCTCGTCGAGTTCGATATGATTCCAGAGATCGCCTTTATTCTCGGGTTTCCAGAGGAATTCGTTGCGCAGACAGCTCCTCCCAAGAAATTCTGCATCGGTCCTAATGGTCTTGAACCTATCATTCACGTCCTCTGCCATCTCCGTCGCTTTCTTTTTGGGGCCCAACTTCGGTCTTTCGACTGCTCTGGTTGTTCGCTGGGTTGAGGAGGTTGATAAGTATGGGGCAGCCATATATTCAGCACTTTTCAGCTTCAGAATTGGTGTTGAGCGCGACGAGTATGATCCCTCCCAGTTCGTTTTAATGCGCAAGATCATGCGAGTAAATTCTGCAATGTTCCCGGTGCGAACATCCAACTTGGTCACGATATTTTCTAATCAATTCATATTGTCAGGAAGCTGAGGAGAGCGAGCGGTTCACGGTATTGGGCTTATCTGTGTGGAGTGACAAGCCAGAACGCTTTGCTGCCCGCCTCGCCGTCGACTTCGAGTTGGATGGTGAGGGACGTATTTCCAACAACAATTGCCTCCGCCTCGGTCGGCACGGTCTTGATGGTTTCATGTACCTCGTCGATGACATTCTCGACGTGCTTCCTATCGACCATGACTCGTATGTGGAACTCTTTGAGCTTGTTCGTGGTCTTTGCGAGCAGTTGGGGAATCGCATGAGCAATTACGTGAAGGTAATGTTCAAAATTCTCCATAGCTCGTTCTGTATTAACCTGATGTTTCAGAGCTACGGCAAGAGAAAGAAAACGGAGGCGCCACCGGTATGTGAATTTGGTGGGAAGTTGTTATTTATATCTTGATTTTTATTTTAGGGTTCGGAAAATGGGAGCGCTGGCTCAGGCGGCTCGGAGGCGAAGGACGAGCGCAAGGCTTACGGCACTCGCAGTGCCTCGCGCACTCAGTACAAACCATAGTCTCCATAGGTTATATATTGTGCCTGATTTGCTACCTATAGGCAGTCTGACTCTGAGTCGGTGTACGAATTCGATCCGAGTTAGTGGTTCCCACAATGATACCTGTGTCATACGCTGAGGTTCGCACTGTCAGATGAAACGGAGCGCGAGAGTTTCACGAAGAAAAAGGAAGCACGATTCAGCGGACGATACCGAGCCCGAGAGACGCCCTAAGGCGCCTTATCCTGAGTATAAACCAGCACCAGAGGAATTTAGGCGCCCCAGTCCACCACCCCAGCCGAGGCCTAGACCGCGGCCAAAGCCCTCGCATCGCGGGACAGCTGGTTACAGTTCTTCCGACACGAACTCATCTGGCGGGACATCGAGTGATCGCCTTCAAAAGCTTGCCAATATTTCTAGCTCGTTCCGACTCCTCAGGACTGCTGTGGAGCAGTTCCCCCACCCCGATGCCGCTCGTAAAAAGGATTGGACCACGTTTAAAGATATCCGGGATGCGCACAAGTGCTGGCGCAAGGTTTCCTTGGTACGTTGGTCTCAAATATTCTTTGCTTCGCTGAGCCGTCCTAGATTTTCCACCCCGATTGCAATCGAAACGTGAACAACCCGGCGTGGAGAGAAACTTGCGAGGCCGTTACTAAAATCTTGAATAATGCGTTCAGTTAATTAGTAGTTAGCCAGAATGCAGAACTCATCTGTTGAAATCTTGGGAACCAAAACTGCGGGAGCTCCAATGAAATAAACGTGTTGAACAGAGTTCGGAGAGTGGCAGTGTGCACCGGCTTGCGGTCCGATCTTGACGATCACCAATTCCGTAGCGTCACTGCCTCTTGCTCTTATCTCCCACCATCTTTGTACCCAGGACCCCTTTGTCTCGGGCTTTTTTGGTGGAAGCCCCCAAGCCAGGCTTCTTTCGACGTGTATGAATGTTTGGATTCCACCTCAAAGCCTTCTAACATCGACGAATAGATTATCGATGTCAGCGCGACCCCGCGAGCACGATGACCCCACCCACACATTTCTTATGCAGGCAGACCGAATGATACATGATGCCCAGTTCATCGTGGATTCACTGCCGAACGTCGAGCCGTTTGCGGTGGAGCGGGCCTTGAGACAGCTCAGCGCACTGCACTATGTCTTTGCCAATCTGGAGGACGCATGGCTCGATCAGGATGATCTCAACAATTTCATTGCTCTTGTACTTAAGGTCCAACTTCCTTTGCAGCAGTTCCAGGAACTACCACCCCCCTCCTCGCAATATTGGTACCACTACAATACGTGGGTCAGGCCCTGGGCGCCCTCGATACATCCTGGATCTGACCCGAGCATGTGAGCTCCACGACATGGGTAACTCTTGGGACGCCATTGCAGAGGCCATGGGAGTCGCCAAGCGAACGCTCTATTATCATTTGGAGAGGGCAGAGTTATCGACAGAGCGCCGACCGTTCACAGAGATATCTGACGATGATTTGGATGAGAACGTCGCAGCCATTTCGATCAAGCATCCTCTTGCGGGAAGCGCTATTGTGATGGGCCATCTAGAGGCAATCGGAATTCATCTTCCTTCTGAACGAGTTCAAGAGAGCCTCTGGCGTGTTGATGGGATCGGGGTCATTGTTAGGTGCGCTTTCTGCTCTCACAAGGATCAAGGACTCATGAGTGGCGCCGTAGATGGAATGGTGTGATCAAAAGGCGGGTCTACCGAGTCCGGGGTGCAAACGCTCTTTGGCACATGGACGGTAACGAGAAATTGCGCCCATGGGGATTTTACGTCCACGGCTGTGTGGATGGCCATTCTCGACTTATCATCTATCTCGTGTGCTGTAATAACAAGCGCTCCTCTACGGTCGAGAGTCTCTGGCTCGAAGCCGTTGCAAAGTACGGATGGCCCAGCAGAGGCCGTGGTGACTTTGGGAAAGAGAATAACGGCGTAGAGCGAAGGATGATTCGACATTGGGGTGCACTTCACCGGGCGTTCCTCCGCGGCAGGTGCGAGTTACTTCATTTCCATTTTGACTGCCTTTAACATGCTGTAGATCTACACAGAATATTCGAATGGAGCGCTGCTGGCGGGACGTTCGCAAGGATACCTTGGAACTCTTCCGCCAAATTTTCTTCTATCTTGAGCAAGCCGGCTTGCTCGATATGGAGAACCCTATCCATCGGGTTTGCCTCTATATTGTATTCCAGTCTCGAATACAGCGTTCACTGGACGAAACACGATCATCCTGGAACCTGCACAAAGTTCGCACTGCTGGGAACAAGACCCCGCAAGCCATCTACGAGCTGAGCAAAACACGAGCGATTAATCGTGGGTACTGGACGGGCGACCCGGGCGACGACATCACCACTGCATCCGACCCTGCATACGGCGAAGACCCGGAAGAGCGGCTCCCGCCCGCTGACGAGCTCGCTGGGGATCCCATTGGCCCTGACCACTCGGAATATGCCGACCTTTCGGCGGAACGCGATGCTGGGGTGTTTGTCAATGAGGATGGCGAGATTCGCGATGCTCGAGACATTTTGAGGGACTTGGAAACCGACGAGGACGATGGGAATTGGGGAATCGATGTCTATTGCCGCGCCGTTGTTTTGTTAACATCTTATTTAAATGAAACGGAATCCGAGTAAACTGTGATCGGGCGCCTCAGCCACTTTGTGTGTAACCAAGAAAAAAATGAATTACAGACAAGGGATGGTAGCTTGAGTGAATCCATATAGAGACGTCTACTCGCCAAACTCTTCTAATGTGTGGTCCACTGGTTCTTTTTGCGCGTGTTTGTAAAAAAATCATTACAGATAAGGCATGGTTGACTAAGAAAATTTGAGTATTCAGAGTTAGTCTCTTGTAAACAGACGCTACAACATTTTTCAACTCGTACCTCGTTATGTTGTAGTCTGTCAGCTCCCCATCAGTTGCGATCGGAGGTCGACCTTGTTATATAATCCAAGATTTTTCGGGGCTCAAACTGCATTACAGGACGCGTTTTCGGTGGATTTCGTGGCGCCTTCCCATTCGGCAAGCTACTTTGAAGGTCTCTTCCAGCCATGTCTTGGCGAGAAGTATGCAGAATCACGAAGCCGAATTTTGATGAGCCGGCCGCTTACCAAGGGGACTTCTGGTTCCAGCTCGATGATGGACAAAATAAAATTGTATGAGCACCTAGACGTCGTGTTAATGTCATTTTAAAAGGCTTTGCCTCCAAGGTTTGGACACGGGAGGCTTCTAGAGTTGTTAAAAAGCAAGGACGAAATTCAAACTCCGAAGATTATGTAACAACCGGACCCTCCATACATCAGTGGCGCGGTAAACTACAGACTAATTCAGAGTGGTTACTACATCCGCCAGGCCACTCTGTCCGTCCCTAAGCGCTTGGTTTGGCTCGTCCGATGTGTTGGCGCCCTGGGCGCCTATTGGTTCTGAATCCTCGGACCGTGTCCGGAACTCTTCCCAAGTCACCGATAGAAACAAAATCGAGATTCACGGGCTCCTTCCTCGTTCCGAATTTTTACCAGGAGACCGGTTGAATAGTAACTGTATAGCTACATCTCATACGCCAAAAATAGGGACAAGGGAAACCAGGAAAATATCTTATTCTTCCTCAACTTGAAAGCCGTCTCTCCGCTATATTTGAACTCGAAACTGGTTTTTCGCCACTATCGGCATGTTCAAAAGTCCTAAAAATTTTATAAAGCCGTGAGTGATGTTTAAGAAGTGTTAGAACAATATTGGAAGGAATTATACAGCCAGGATTCATGTGGAAGGAGAAATGCAGCGAAAGGTCAGTTGAACAAATTGAATTTGCGGTTTAGCCATGAAATCTCTGCACATCCGAGCTTATTTTGCGTCTCTTTCACACATATGCTCTCTTGAAACCTGAAGACCTCAGTTGAGATAGCAGATTCGGGTGCACAGTACATCCGACATAATCTCTCAGGTCACAATACGATCCCGGGCTTGCGCTATATCCCGAGATTTCCAAAATACAGGAAATATGCCAAAATTCTGAAACTCGCCCCCAGAGTCTGGGCTTTCAAGATACATTTGGGACACAATGGACGACGCTAATTCTATGTGAATAGACCGTATAACACAAAATTGGGTGAGATATCGGCGATGACACTTCTGCATCCAATCGCTGAGATGCTACAAACCCCTTGAATTACTGAGCCGATACTTGCTGGGAGCGTTTGCTATAAGAGCCCAAAGGTCTCCGTCCTACTCCTTTACAACGACAAAATGCCTAGTGTATTTGTATACCCCCAATTCCCAACCCCGATTATTTTGCAATAACCTTTACGAATGAGATTGCTACAGGGTCCCAAGTCAATTCAATTATGCGGGAAGGCCAAGAATCGCTCCACGCTCCTCGCGTATGTCGCCGCGACAAATAGCTTCCCTCGATACGCACCTACACCATCATGATATCTCCCCGCACATGTATATGACGGAGCCCCAGTCTTTCTTTCCTTTTTTCTTTCCTTCTTCTCCCTTTCTTTTTATGTACGACTCCCTACTTCCCTTAGATATCTATACATATGCCCATATGCTCCATGCTTCCCTCTCTTTTCTCCCTCCTCCCCTCTCCCCTCGATTCAATTTCCCCTAAATATCTCTGGGACCGATTCTTGTCACTTCCCGGCACCTTATGATACTCGGAACACGGCGCCCCCTCCCACCCCAAATTACCTATATACTATCCACGACAAATAGTTATTATATGTCCACGATCTCATTTCTACACACTCCGCCTACCTACTTAATCAAGATGGCCATACACCGTGGATCTCCGTCGCGGGGGAGTTTGAAAGGGCTGCACATGCCATTGGCGGCGGATCGGTGGGCCAAAATGCATGAGCTGACCTTACTATATACGGGGACGACCGCACATTTGACGGCCATATTCATACATATCCGTACCGCATACCATCCCGTACGTCCGAATCTGAATGGTCCGACGGTTAGGTACAGGTGAAAATACGGCCGTACTTTGATCTGATCTGAACTTTTCTTAGTTTCTGCACCGATTCTTGGTCGGAAGATATTACCGTATGCCACAGTGTCCTCGGGCGGCACCACAAGTAAATACGAAGCCCAATGTTTCAAAGATTTCTGCCACAAATAAGTCTTGGAGGCTTACCATTGCCGTCTTGATGACCAGTATTAAAGTACGCACCGTGAAATATAAACTAGTTGATAAATCCTGACTAATTTTCTAGGGACCTCTAGCCTCTATGCAGCCGCGAGACTCCGCAGTAGCCAGAGCTGCATTGGAACCTGAAAAATGAACAAAGGAACCGCACAACTGAAAACAAAAGGTCGGATTTTGAGCATATGTAAAGGCCTAGGTTTTCCGACCTTGAAGAGCAGCAAACCCACCAGATACGCAAACTAATAATGTCGATAAAGTGAGACGGCCGTATTTTCGACGGGTATTATGGTATACGCTACGGCGTATGCCGTCCCGTCGGTTTGGAGCGCCAGGCCCGCGACGGGACGGAAGGGGTGCCGAACGAATTGCGGAACCCGTATAACCGTCGTGTACGGTTACGCTCGGGAGCCCTAGATGGGTAGGCATGTGCCGAGCCACGCACTACAAGCCCTCAGCACGGCATACGCAACGTCGTACCGGCCTATCCCACGTTTTATACAATACAAAGTTGCAGTTGCAAGCCAATATGACCCGGAAGATTTGTTGTTGTAAGCTAGAGATTTCACACTTGGAAGCTACAAATTTCAAAGTTGTCAGCTATCAATTTCACACTTGTAAATGAGAAATTGCAGCTGCAAGCGATATTCTCAACGTGTGACCAGCTTGGTTGTCAGCGTCCACTGGTAAGTTGTCATCCTGTCGGATGAGTTGCCAGCTTGATTTGTAAATGGTGTAGTTGTCGCCGAGAACCCTGTTTCCAGCTCATAGATGAAAACAATTATTTTTTGCACACTATATGTGCCATAATATGGCATCACTATCTTGAAGGTTCCACCTTGCTGGTTGACATTGTCACAGATCACAAGAACCTAGAGTACATCACAACATCAAAAATCCTTACCCGTTGCCAAGTCCAGTGGTTCAAGTACCTTTGCTGCTTTAATATGGTCATCTGGTTTCAACCGGGCAAGCTTGGAGGTAAACCCAATGCATTGACTAGATCATGGGACATCCTAAAGAGGGGGGATAGGGCCTATGGCCAGCTTAACCCTCACAATTTTTGTCCTGTTTTTTCCTCCAATCAACTCTCCACATCATTCTGGGCCAGTCTTCTTGAGGAAATCTGTCTTTGAGCTACTGTTGTTATAGACGTTGAGAAATTACACTCTGCCATCCAAGACCATCTCAATGATGATCCCACCAGTATCAATTCCATGAACTCCAGCAAATCTCCATGCTGGACTCTTGATGCAACTGGTCTCCTCTGGCTGGACGAGCATATCTATAGCATCGTTCAAAGTTGCCATTTTTGCCCCATTTTTGTCTCATTTTTGGTTTCATTTTCATTCTCATTTTCCAAACAGGAAGACAAAAATGAAGCTCAAAAATGAGCATTTTTGTCAAAATGAGCTTGCAAGGCCATTTTCACAAAAATGCTCATTTTCAAGCTTTATTTTTATCCTCCTTCTTGTGCCGGGTTTTGGAACTCCGCACCAGATTTTGATCTTATCATTCCCTCACCTGCTGCCATGTTTACGACCTGTTTACAACCACATACCCCTCTCGAACAATGAATACTGGACACCTCCCTGCCCTTCATGTATGGTGAGGACAACAGCAACAGTAGCAGGATGGACAGCCTTCAAGTTGCTCCCCCCTCGATCGGCTTCCCTTTGCAAGACTCAGGCTCCTTCATCCTCCCCTGCCACTGAGGCCGAGCAAGGATTCTGTCAGGAGTCTCCCGAGGTCCAGAGCTTCAGTATGGCTTCAGCTCTTGTGTGTGCAGATCAGTCTCCATTCTCTTCCATGGACACCTACGTCGGCTACGGTGGAGCAGCAACAGCAACATTGCCTTCTCAGCAGTGGGAGTCAGATGAGGAGCAAAGCTTGCGCTTGTGTACCTGCTCTTCAAGGTCCCTGCAGAGACGATCCGACCTCTGTCTTTGCTCGCCAATTGACATATCCACATTGGCACCATCCAAGACAGAGAAGGAGGCAGCATACAATGTGTACAGTAGCTATGCGAGCAGATTTCAGGTCTGAGCAGGCAAGTGTTTATTCACATGTTGTTTGTCTTCCCCCCATTCTTCCTTATTCACATCCCTTCGCACTTCCATTCCCGAGAATTGGTCACCCCTTCCCCTTCTGCTTGTGCTTTGTATTTCCATCCATCTGCTGCGGCTCTAGGCCACTGTCTCTGTCCATTTGCAGTTTATACATACTCTGCCCCTGCAATTATCTGTAGTACTGTAGTATCTGTGTATCAATGAAAATTAGATTGCCGTGCTTTGTCAAATCTATTGGTGTTATACTGCTTAATTATTAGAGATGCTGTATTTTTTTAAATGCCACAAGTCCAATAAATCCAATCTGAATCTCTCTATTTTGTGCATATTGAGCAGTTTTCTAGAGAATGTGCAATGAGGATGAGTTAGGAGTGAAAGGACAAACAAGCAATTGAAAAATAATGTATGCCAGCAGACTTTCAAACGGCAGATCCTTTGCCACTGCCTGCCGAAACATGTTCATCACTATGTCCCCAGTCAGTCGTTCCTCCCTGGCCCGTCACTCCTCCTCAGTCGGCAGCGTGACCCCAGTAGTCGCAACTGCCCCACTGGGCTCTTTGTCATTAACCGGCAGTTCTAGTGTCTCCATCCTGCATGTTCCAGATGGGCCGGCAACTGGTGCTTCCTCCACCTGTCAATCCAGCTGGATTACCTTGCTGGTCAATGACACTACCATCTCTTTTCATCGAAATACTCTGCTGCCAGGGCAATCTCCACGTTGATGTCCATCAACATCTCGGGTTCTGACCCAGCCAGCACATAACTGGGTGCTGGAATCTTGATGATGTTGTTACCTGAAAACTCCGACATGTGTCACGATTTGTGCCTTGAATCGTTCCATCTTATCTAGGTGGTGAGCACGTGACAAGATAAGACAAGTGCTAAGATATTGGTTCGAAGACAAGAGATAGGCTTTTATCAGATATTATCAGACCTTCCAGGTTTTTACAAACTCCTGTTACAATAAGGTTCAAGATCTCAGAGATATATTTATGTCGATCATATAATGCATGCAATGTGCATGGACAAGAAGCACGTATGTTACACATTCTTTTAATATTATTGAAATGCTTCTTTATTTGATCGATACCTGGTACATTACATACCTTTTTAATATAGTTTGACATTCTTCTAGGATCGAACCTATTTCTATCACAATACACATTTTATATACATGTTCATACGTATCTATTCTAGTAGTTAGTATTTAGTTCTCACGGCTCCTACTACAGTATTTAAGCAGTAGTTAGCCTTTTATTCACTCTTCTTTACGAGTCTAAGCACGTCTCACCACCCAATCCACCAGCCCTGCCTGGATTGGATGAGATAAGACTTGTCTAGTTGTGACAACATGGGATTCTCCATCTGGGCACATTTCTTCAGCTGTTCTTCCTTCTCCTCCTTGCTCTCCATATCTGGCTTATAACTGGTCTCCTCTGTCCCCCAGCATTGCCCATAGCACCAACCCATTGCTTGACCTGGTGCCTGATAAAAATCCTTCCAGAGCCTCATTCTCACCAATTTTGCCCAGTGCAGACGCAACTCTGTCCCCAACTCCCCCCAGAGTTTCTCTGGCAGTTCCGGGGCCAGTATGGTGTTGATCAAAGACTGCTCCACCCACCACAAGCTGTCAGCGCTGTTAGGAATCACTTATACCCAGGTGCTCAGGACATTCCAAACACCTTCATTTACATCTTTACATTAATTCATCTCCTTTCGATAATTACGCAGTTACCATCTGTTTCAATTACCTCATGTAGTATATAGTCTCAGTGATGTGGGAGGTCAGGGCAACTAAGCTTGACCTGACCTTCTGCCTCACTGTCTAATTATTAGATCTTGGGTCGGTTTACCTTGGGTATTAAGCTCTAAGTCAATCCCCAGCAACCTCACAGGCATGCTCTCCGATGTGCACCATCTCTGATTCAAACTCATTGTCCCACCTCTTCGCCATGTGAAGCTCTTTCTCTGCCCAGCAAAGGTGGAACTCCATCTTCTTCAGCTCGCTGCACATTTCCTCCAACTGCTGGCAGCTCTCGTCTCCACGTGTTCCACCCCCAATGGTCGCTGGTCCGGTACTAGTGACACCTTGCACTGGCTGGTCAACCTACCCACTGCCCTCATACCACCACGATGAGTCACTGGTGCAGCCTGGGTTTGCCCCTGGTGGATGTTGGACCCAGTTCCATGCCCACCACCAGCAGTCTTTGCATTCCAGTGCTTGTTGGTCATGGTCTCTGGCAGCAGCAAGCACTTGGTCTTGCGCTGCCAGCACTAAGCACATGCCTGGCCCCACTCATGGATGCAAGGGGTCTTGAACATTATGCAGGTGTCACACTCTGAAAACCGGCATCAAATTAAAAATTCCATCATAATCAAGTGCAACATACTTTCTCCTGCCAGCCATTCCTGCTTGCTGTCGGTCTCGCCATTGGGCTCATCCATCCCAATTCCCCAGTTTGCATTTGGCAGCACCACAAACAGTACCTGGATTGTGGTTTGCATCCTTGGCATTGTTGTTGTCAATGCCAGTGCTTGCAACAGCACCAGATTCACTGCTGCACCTGGGCCACATAGGGCCAGTAGTAGCTGGTTATGCGCCTGCAGCATGTCTAGCTGCTGGCAGTTCATCTCCAGCTCTGTCTCCTCATCCTGCCTCTGTTGTCTATCTGCCTCCTCGATTTCCTCCTGCTGATGCTGCCACACAAGCTCAGCATTCTGGGACTCTTGCTGTTGCTTCTTCTCAAGCACCTTGAGCTCCACTACTCTCCACAGCAACCACTCCTTCTCCTCCACCTCTTTCCGGTTTCCCTCCTCTACCTCCTCTGGCACCATCCAGCCTTTTCCCTTGTCAGGGTGCTTGCCCTTGTTGCTGGCATTGTCACTCTCTTCATCACAGTGGTTGTGGTAGTCGCTGTCACCTTGCATTGGTGGCCAGTGGTGGTGGTTAAGAAGAAAGATCGAGAATGTCTCACACATACATCATCATTTCGACATATTAACATGACCACATGATCTCGTGACTCAGACTTCGGAATTTCCCTGATTTTCAGCTGACATGTTTTGGTTGATAACTGGTCCAAATCTCCTCTTCATTGTTTTGTTCCCTGAGGGCAAGGAACATAAGAGGGGGATACTGTTATATCCTGGTCACTTCTGACATCGACCAGCACTCAGTCTGGTCTTTCCCAGCTGCCGGCTTACCAGCAGTTACTGGCACTTACTGGCCTATCCATACTCAATGGGTTTTTACACAATGAAGGATTACTGAGCATTTCCTGTTTATCCACCTTCACGGTTCCTCACCATATGCTCTCCTTTTGTTTTACTATGCTTCCATCATATATGTACTTCTATGTTTTCCACATTATTGTTTAAATGGAATTCTTTCTACATTCGGTAGTAAAATTAGGTACTTGGTGTTTAAACCCCTAGGTATCATCTTTTACTTCAGTTTGATTATAAATGTTGCTTTGGACTTCTCCTTGGCTGAGTTGATTCCGGTCTTCTGGCTGGTACTCACTCCATCACCTGATATCCAACCAGCCTTGCTAGTAATGTTCGCCATACCTTCCTGTGGCATTCAGCCAGTGCTTACTGGTAATGTCCTTATCCCCCTGCTCAGTAGATAACACTTTCATTTAAGGACACAATGCAAATCAGTTGGGATGTGAGCACAAAGAGCAATGTGAACTCACCATGATGGAGGATGAAAGCACTGAGGAACTCAGGAAAGGCCACCACTTGGGTTCCACAGATGATGTCCACTGGCTGCGGTCATGAGTAACAGCAAATAAGATTTGATAAACTACACCCATAGATCTTGTACATGGAGTACCTGAAATCAAAGAAAATGAGCCATTGCATGGCTCACAGCACAGAACATGGTCGGAGTCTAGATGGTCTCACCACGGCATAGATATCTCAGAAATAGTATGCAGCACAGTGATAAGTGAGCTCAGAACCCAGGATGGAAATGTGCGATACAACAAAAATCAAACACTACAACCAATGTATAGCTCGGGAACAGACAAATCTATCCCAAACCAATGAAGCGAAGCAGTGAGAGTGATGTTCTGTACATTCCAGAGGTACCCAACAAGTGTCAGTCCCTAGTTCAGAGGCTTGTAAAGGTTGAAAGGGAGAAATTTTATATGCAAGAAGTTGCAGGGCGATATATTGTGTTTATTATGTGTGAAACAAAGAAATCCCAAGGATATCTGTCTTGAACACCCAAAGGCATGATATGGCAAAGCCAAGAAAGCGTTTGGAAGACATAAAACCAAAGGTTTACCCAGATTCCAGTTGTTCCAAAGAACAAGTTGTGTGTATCCCAATATAACTTTACCAAAGCTATGGGAATCCTCAAAATAGTAATGTTATTGCCCAAGTCCAGACCAGTCCTGGAAGAGCCAGAAATATTGAAACATCTTGCCCATATCAAGTTTAGAATTGGTAAATACATCACAGGACAGACTCTTGCCATTGAGGCATAAAGGCTTGCCAGATTGTCCAGAAATCTCTATACAGAAGCAGGTGCACTGTGCCTGGAGGCACACTGTTGTCAAGGGCTTGGAAGATTTGAACGCAGTGTCCTTCTTGTAAACAAGGCAAGAGCCCTTCTGAAGCTCTGTGGTATGTCTGGAGGCAGCTTAGACAAGAGACTCCAGAACCATGAGACAGAAGTACTCATCGTCACAAGAAGTGACCAGACAGTGTGTTCTCCTTGAAAAATGGGGTTGCTCTGGGAAACACTGTGCTCTGAAATTTCAATACAGTATCCCTTGATCCTATATGCCACAAAAAACCAGCCATTACTCCTGATTTGTGTTAAAATCTGAAATAAACTAATTGTTTTCCATCATGGGTGTAATTTCTCTCTGGATTAATTCTTTTCTGCAGCACTGTAGGATAGGCTGTATTCTCCAAGATGATGTGTATGTATTCTGGTATATGTAACACTATTTTGGAAGCCCAAAGGTTCTGAGAAATGTGGTCTAAACAGTTGTGAAAGGAAAAATATTTATATTCCTTGACTATTTCCTTAATTTAATTCTGTGCTAAGTGCAGGACCCCCCAGCTTGAGTTTGAATACCATAACCTACATTAAATTACAGGTAGATTCATAATCTGTACATGAGAGTACATAATATCTGGGTGATATGGTTGTACAAGCCAATGTCCGGTTACTTTTTGTGATGACGAGTATATCTGTTTAAATCAGAATATGCTGAAGCCAGGCAAATCTGTACTGAGATTGCCCAGGCCACTTCTCCAGAGAAAAACATGAGTGAATATGCCTTGGCTCTCCTTCATATGGCTGAGATCAACATAATGATTGATGGAGATGAACACAATGTGATCCACAAGCTGCGTAGTGCACAAGCAATATTTGGCAATCTTAATCATGTAGATGCAATAATTTTTTGTGAAATCGCCAGGGTGAAGCTAATGGTTAGGGCTGGGGATGCTTCGAGTGCGGGAGCAATTTTCCAGAAATATATGCAATGGCTGTGGATAGGAGTAAATCAAATTTTATCTTGGTGCTTGGAGGGCATGGCAGGCTTGACTTGCATGAATGCCACCAACTCTGATCCACCATCCAACTGGAAAGTGATATATCTCATACATGAGGCCAAGTTTCAGCAGAGATTGACATTCTATCAACCACTTCACCTTCTCGGCAATGTATTCCTCACGGATGGGGATGAGTTGATTGCTGAGAACCTCTTTACCGTAGCTCTGGACGGGTTCACATACATGGATGTTCATCGCAGTAAGGCTGATTGCATGCTCTGTCTTGGTGATATATCAAGGAAACGAGGGCAGCTTGGCCGATTATCAACATTTTGGAGGGATGCTAGACCACTGTTTGAGCGGTCATTGCAAGGAAAGGATGCTTCCAAAATTGATGACAGGCTTGCGGAGTTGACGTGACATGAAATGAACATGGCGCAGCCTGGTCAGTTGGAGGTTTACATTTTGTCCCAGCTACATCTGGCAATTTCTCTGGAGTCCACGGTTGGTAAAGGGGATTGAGTTCCAGGTCAAAAATATTGGTGGCAAAGTATCAAATTCAAGACATTGCCAAACTTCTACCTGATGTGTTTTTCCCTCCTTCCTCTGCTCTATACATGTTGAATCGAGAGCTCACAGAATAGCCCATAGTGACCCTCTGCAATCAAGCAGAGGACTTGATACAAAAGCCGCTACTTAAATACATGCAGACCAGTCATAGTATAGAAGGAGAAGAGACAATATGTCAAGGAAACTGCATGCATAAGTGTCTGTATGAGTAGAGATGAATAAGTAGCATATGACAATGCTGCGCATCGCAGTCATTCCGATGCGTTGTCAGGGGAGCAACTGCGTGGTGTATTGGTTGATATCCCAACAATACAATGGTGTGTTTCCAATTACAATTTCAAAAAAGGAGAGAGAAAGCATATATTGGGTCTCCAGCCATTCAGTTGATAACAGACAAGCTTCTCCCACAGTCTCACTTCGAGTAATATAGAGGGGGCTCAACCGTGATCTTGTTCTTGTGATGTCACGTCATTAGTACACAAGTGGTACCAGGTGTAATGCGGGTCGCATAGGCCTCATTGAGTTGAAGGGTCTATGCTGTGGATGCCTTTTGTTTGGGTGTAGTCATAGTAGCGGGTGAGTTTAGAGATGGTTTTCCAAGGAACCAATGAACTATCTTCTCTACTGCACCTATGTATTCTGAGGCTTGGTGTGGAGGATTCTTCAGGCCATGGTAGAAGAGCTGTGGACATACAAGTTATTTCCAGCTCAAATTGCTTAGAGAAAGTCTTGATTGTGTTGGAGTTCACATTTCTGTTCGCGGCCTGAGTGCTTCTCTCTTCCCAGGCATGCTGGAGCTTGGCCGTGCTTGTTGTTTCCATGTCTGGAGTGACAGTTAGATAACCAGATGATCCTTCCATGTTCAACCTTTGATGGTTATGAGTACTTATGTAATCGGACTTTTGATCTGTGAGATGAGGTTTTTGAGACCTCAATTTCCATTTGACCCCATCTATCATGTAACCGAAAATAGTGGCTGTGCAGGGGCTTTTTTGAATGCTTTTTCACAAGTTCATCAGATCCAAAACTAATGAATTTAAGCTGTTTTGGCTAGGCAATCCTATTCCCTTCTGCCTGAGTTCAAATCTCTCAAGCACTTTCCCATGTCCCCCCACATGGAGGTCCATGGAGTATTCCACATGCAGTCCCACTTCACCTTGTATGCACCCAAAAATTATCAGAATTGCGAGACAGCTCTGGTCTCGCCAAGGTGGACTGGGGGGGGAGGGCGGCAACTGTGGAATCATTCTCATGGGTAGCAACTGACAATGATACAGATTTGCAATTCATGTGCAGATCACTATGCATATCACAGCCAGATCATATCGACGGGTTCCATCATGGTTGTTACCTTTATTTGTAAAGCTTATAGGAGCTAGTCACTCTGATTCACAGTTGACCTTCAGTCCTACTCAGATGACACCACCCTCCTTGAACTGCTGAGGGACCCACTCTGTCAAGCAATTTCAATGTAATTTTCCGTCAAGCTCAATACCACTGTACTTAGGGGCATGAATAATGAGGTCCTCCTTGCAATTTACTTTAATCACAGACAAAATGCCAATTGCAATCTATGAGCAATGACTATCACATCAAGAAGGCGATGTGAATGTGATCACTTTGTCACAGAGTCCTTTGTATGCGCCTCGATGCCATTTTGACTTTTCAGCTATGCCTCGGCTACAAGTGGATGGATCCCAAAAATGTTCCATCTGCGTCCTGTACAACCGGCCCGGTGTGCAGGACACATGAGTGACCAGATGCAACTCCAATCACAACTTCTTCAGCAGATGTGTGCGCCTGATAGAGGTTAGCAACCGAGTTGAAAGCAACAGAAGGGAATGTCAAGAGCTAAACATAAAAAATGGCAGTGTACATTGCATATCCCTTTCATGCTTCCCAACTTGTTACTCAGATTTTCTGCCCACCAATGAGAAGATAGTTGTTCCACTTCCCAACGACACGACCAAAGATCATTCCAAGCTGACCTTAAATGAGAGTGACTTGAATCTGTAGAGCTTGTCCAGTTATCAAGTTGAAAACTGAGAAAGTATACCAGGTAGAGGGGCCAACAAACTCCAGAATCATCTCAGGGGATCTTTGGGAAACTTCCCATATATCCACCTACCCCTCTTTGAAAGAAAGACCCGGAGCTCCCCAGAAGATTGGGGTGATTGTCTGTTGGGTGTTTTTCTACACTGAGAGATGACCACAGTAGAGTTAGAGTAGCATGTTGAATCCTGAGCTGAAAAGGAGACCTAAGTGACTGACCAGACTGGACCAGAGGAATGATGACTGGACAAATCAGCTGTGAACTCAATCACTGCTGGATGAGTATAATTCTTCATAGCATGAAAACCCATTCTGACTGGATGCTCAGAGAATTACCAGAGTGTCTGCAAACCAGATGACCAGATGCAACTGCATGAGACCAGTCACGAAGCATGAAGTGCCAGATGATGTGCAGGGTGAGTGTGCACGGATATAACAAGCAAGTCTTTAAATGCCATAGGAGCCGAGGTGATATTTTTTCCATCGCCATCCAGGTTAAAGATATAAAGTGGATTTCAGCCGGATCTGTAGTCCCATAAATGAATTTATCTATTGGTTGGTCAGTGCATGCAGTCCATAATTGCCTAAGTACTAGGCCCCCTACATATGATTAATCCCTAAAGTCTAGGGGCCACCTAAGTCAGCCGGATTCTCGGCCGAAGCCTAGACTCTAGGACTGGAATAATATTTTGCTGGACCAGGGATAATATTATTCACCCTCGTGCCTAGGATATAGCTGATTACATATGTGGAGGGCAATGGAACCGCCATTTCAGAAAAATTGGTGCCCGAGATACCTGGGAGCAGCTAGATGGAATATTATTTTCCCTGCATGGGAGGGTTTGGCCCACTGCTTTTCACAGCGGTAATATTACCTCGCCTCACTGGCTGGGTTTGGCCAAAGGAGAAGAGTAATATTTATTCGCCTGGATGCCTGGGCCCAGCTGCACACGAAAAATAATATTATCTTGCCCATGCAGCAGGGTTTGGCCCACCATGCTTTCAATAGCTGAAATATTATTCTGCCTGGCTGCCTGGGTTCCGCCAAAGGAGAAGAAAATATTTGTTCACCTGGATATCTGGGCCCGGCCACATAGCAAATTAATATTAGCCCTACATGGTAGGCTTTGCCTCACCATGCTTTCAACAGCTGAAATATTATTCTACCCGGCTGCCTGGGTTCAGCCAAAGGAGAAGATGTATATTTATACACCTGGATACCTGGGTTCAGCTGTGTGGCAAGTTAATATTAATTGCCCTACATGGTAGGGTTTGGCTCACTGTGCTGTTAACAACTGAAATATTATTTTGCCTAGCTGCCTGAGTTCAGCTGAATGAGATAAAAGATAGTTATTTACCTGGATACCTGGGCTTGGCAGGATAGCAAATTAATATTAATTGCCCTACATGGTAGGTTTGGCCCACCGTGCTTTCAACAACTGAAATCTTATTCTGCCTGGCAGCCAAAGGAGAAGAAGAATATTTATTCACCTGGATCCCTAGGGTTGGCCACATGGCAAATTAATATTGATTGCCCTAAATAGTAGGGTTTGGCCCACTGTACTTTCAACAGCCAGATATACCAAAATAGTCATGGTGCCTATTTCCAAAGGCAAAAATACAAATAATGCAACTTGCGAGGATTGAACTTGAGACCTTCTGAAGTCAGCATATTTCACGCCACTTCAACTGAACAAACTGCACTAGGCCAGAACAATGAATGCCCTCTACCCTTATCCTACCATCATGAACAGACAAACAAGTGACGGTTCCAGTCCAGTCCCAACTACAAAACTGTAATAATTGCAGCTTCTGGACCCTTCTTCCTCCATCGCTCCATCTTGGGTGTAGTTCTGGCCCATTCAAACATCTCTTCTGCTTTCTTTGCAAAGCCCTCCCAAAGGCTCACTTGCTTCTCAGCATATGCCTGCAATCCAGGTTCTTCCACTCCTGCTGCGCTTGCCCGCCCTGCCCATTCTCGGCGAAAATATTTGAATGAGTTGACTGTCCAGAGCATCTCATGTGCGACAATATTTTTCTCTTCTTTCCACCTTGCTACCCGTGCCTTGGCACGCAGCCAGTTAATACGGTAGACTGAGGGAATTTAGTGGCCTTTGAATATGCAAAGATAATGTGTGGTGCTCACATTCACTCATCTCGCCACTTTCTTGTATTTCATTCATTGCTCCACCATCCTCCAGGCGCCAGAACCAGGCGAGTGAACTTGAACGCTGTCCAACTCTGTTTGCCTCCAACAAGTCCCCAGGCATTGCAAGGTCTTGCTTTGTGATAGGCTTCCATTCAGCCCCCATCCCCATCCGCTGTAGAGCAGCTCTTGCTTGTGAGTAGATTTGCACATTTTTCCGTACCTCCAGGTCCTTTGTTTTTACACCGTCCCATGCTCGAGTCTTTCCTTTCCCACCTCGTGCATCCCTCACATCGTTACGCAACCTCCATGCTTTTGCTCCCAGCGCCAGCCGCAATTTCTGGAGGGCATCATTGATCTGCCCCTCACGCATCATAGCTTCCTGCTTCTCCAGTGTGGCACGGAGAGTGGCTGGCATTTGGACCTTTTTGAGGTTTGATGGTAGAGACAACTGCATGCGCTCAACATGAACCGTTGCCTGAATGTCAGCCTCATCTGTGTTACCATCCTCATCCTCCCAGTCTTCCTCGTTCTCCTCCTCCAGATCTGATAGGTCAAGCGCTGGTGGATCATCATCCCCATTGCTACCAAAATCGTCTTCAGAATTATTGCCATCACTGCTACTGCTCTCATCATCCTCATCGGCTGAAGGATGCTTCTGAATGAAGGCCAGGATTGATTTCTCAAACTTGGCTTGACGTTTCTGGAGAGCATCCTGTTTTGCAATGAGGTCTCTCTTCTGAGCAGCAGTTGGATGGCGACCAAGAGAGGCCACAAATTTTTTGACATTATTTCTATACCAACCATGATGAGTAAAGCCCAAGGTAATTATTGGACGTACTGTGCACGCTCAGTATTAAGACCCTCAGCAATAAGCGCCACCGAGCCAGTCAACTGTCCTCTTGTTTTCTTTTCATCTTCTGTGAGCTGTAGACATATGTCCACAAGTCCAGGCTCTGTGCACAAGAGAGTGAATACAATCTACTCATGTGCTGAAAACCTTACCTTTTACTGTCTCAGCCTTGTATATTTTTGGTCCAATACCACCGGGTTTAAAGGCCTTCCTTTCCTCCTCTTCCCATTTTTCCATATAATCAGTTCCAACCCGCTGCGACAGCTGTTCAAATGCCTCTTGCATCGAATCAAGTCCCTCGTTTGCACGATCCATCTTTCCTATCAATGCAGCCACTGTGAACCCCAACACCATTACAATGCACTTCAGAAATTTTATCAAAGGGCACATACCTGCACCACAGATCTTCTTCCAATTTGAATCATTCATATGTTCGTCAATTGTTTCTTGTCGGTGAGCACGAGACATATTTCGAGTGCTCCCTACAAGCTTGTCCAGTGGCGCCCATAAGGTTTCCAAAATTTCACCCTCAACCTGACCAGCTCCTTCAATGAAATTGAGAGAAAAGTCCCAGAGGTAATCAAGAACATGGGCTCCCAAGTGGAATTTCCCCACAGCCGCAATGAGCTCCAGATCTTCTCGGAGGAAGAGATATTGTCCTTTTTGAAACCGTTCAATCCAATGCACACACCATTGACATGCGACGTCGTAGATCAGGAGAAACTCTTTGATCGATAATGGAAGCTGCCGAAAAACCTCTGACACTCCATAGTCAATATTGACTTGCCTACGATAAAATTTAATAGTCTGCATGCTGCATAGTATATATAAACATACCTTTCTCCAACTGTAAAGCCAACCACTGAGTGCGGATAAAAGCAGCCATGGCGAGCACAGGCACATGCACCGATTCCAGTTGAATCCACGTCCTTGCGTTTAACGTTGGTTTCATTTATGGCCCGATGATCATTACAGGTGGAGCGCTGCAAGCATATAAGCCAAATGTATCATATCAAGAATGACTTGATGCTACGCACTTGCTTCTTTGACGGTGTTACTTTCACGTGTTCATTATATAATCCAGATCCCACAAAAAACATTTCTCCGTCGCTGAGTCAAACATCGTCATTGGGATTTCGCATTTTGAGATTGTCAAGTTTGAAGTTCCCATCAGTTACAACTTGTGGCCGATATAATTTCCTTCTCTTAGAGTAAGTTCCTGTTAAGCTGTGAAGATGCAGCTTACGGATTATTGGATGCCTCCATTTCTTCCACTGACACATTCTTCCCGATTTGGGGACAAATCACACAGAATAGTGCAAGGTCTCCCGATGTTCTTGCATGCTCAGAATCATGCACGATTCCAGCCCGCAATAGGTTTTTGAGGTTTCGGTACTGTCGGTAGCACCGCATAAAGGCAGGATATACATTCTATACCACTTGGATCAGTAAAAGAGCCTCCTCTGCATTCTTCTTGCACTCACCGGTGTGGACAGGGGGAAGATAGGGTTGGTCATTCTGCGCAATTTTGACAGAAAGGTAAGAGCAGCTGTCTTGCATTCGAGAGAATCAAGGGCAAACTCTTCAAGCACATTGAAGGTAAAAGCAGTGGTGGGTTTATCAGAAGTGGCAGGATATATCCGGGCATCCAGCAGTTGGAGATCGGGTGAGATCAAGTTCCCATCTTTCCCTGGACAGCAACACCAGCGGACCCGTCGCAAAAATATCCCGGTGACATCCACAAATCGCATGCGATCTCCCACAAATCCCATGTTGACGTCTTCCCAGCCATTTTCCTGGTCCTCCATATTAGCATCACCATCACCATCGACAGCTTGAGATGCAGAATTTGGCATGTAGTTGGATAACAAGGGGCATGGGTCACCGCAATGGCCAAAGAAGATGGTCAAGCCAAGTTTATCCAAATCCACCTTCTTGAAACACTTGCCATTCCATTTCTTTGGCTGATGAAATGGAGATGTTCGGTGGATGGCCAGACAACATGCTTCGCACCAGATGGCCTGCCCTGTGCAGTGATCACAGCGGAAGAGACCTGGCAAAGCATTGCACCGATTGCAAAGGGATGAGCCAGAGGGAAAGGCCTCCACATTTACGATATGCTTCAGGTATTTGAGTCGGTGGTAGGCTTTCCAGTCTCGCATATAATCATTGGATGTCTACAGAATAGAGAGGCATTTAATCACAGGAACTCAATGGATGATTTCCTGACCTTTCCCCTAGTTCGGGATCTGCCAAATGTTAAAGGGGAAGTAGGGATATCATCGGGCAGCAGACTAGGCAAAGGCTTTTGTGAGGAGCTAGAGTGTTTTGTCGGGGATTTTGAAGGTGATCGTGGGCCGTCAGAGGCTGAAACAATGTGAGCCTTCTGTGTGAGATACCCTGCTCTGGTTCGAGATGGTTCAAAGACTCTGATACCATCCGTTTCAACCTCTTTTCTGCTCAAATTCCCTTTTCCTTTGATTCTTGGCTCCCGAGGCATGGTCGAATGAATCACAGCAGCACTGTAGCATGGAGATTGATTAATATTCTTGTTTGTATTTGTTTCTAATTATATACACAACAACACGTACATCTCAACATCTACAATGACCAGTGAAATGCACTATGTACCCGGTCATTGTCTGAAACAACCTCTCCTACCTGGGGAAGTTGTTCACCAGCTTCAGCCTGTCATTAATCAGCTCAAGAGACAGCGTCGCTATCACCAACCCTCCACGTCAGACTCAAAAAATGGATTTTACTTGTCAATTTCACAGGGCTTGAATTTTTGACTGAGTTGAGTTGAATCAAATCCAGTTGATTTTCTTAAGCAACCGGGAGCATTCCAGAGAATCTGTGGAGAATAGTGGCAGAGAAGTGATGGAGGGTGATTGAGGGGAACGGTGGCACGCATCCCGATACAGCTGTGAGGCAAGTACGGGTCGGAGCGATTTTTAAATGCCATTGGCACCTGACAGTTACGTTTGAATACTGAAAAGTCATCTACTTGAGTACAAGATTGAATAAATAGAGCTCAGTTGAATTGTGCAACTGTGGCACTCGAATTTATACCAAAGGCACTGTGCACATGACATGTACAGTGCGTGGGGCGGACGGGCGGGTAGCAGAAGGTGGGAGAGGGTGTGACCTGAGCCGGTGGAAGTTACTTCTACTTCCACTGAACGGCTTGAGTGGAAGTAGAAGTGATTTCCACTTCCACTACTTTGGTCATTCCTCATGAAATGTCGAGATGGCATCCAATAAAGTGTTAGAGGCTAAAAAAGCTTCAGACAGATAGATACTTTGAAGCCTTTTGTCAGATATGATTTCGGAAACTGAGTCAGTTATCACAATACCACTGCCGGTGCATGTATTGCAATTTGTACAAAGCAAGGGCAGAATTGATGAAGTTGCAAGTAAATTCAAGTCACTGGTGCTAGTTTGGCGCTTGAAATAGCGCATCGGAAACTTCAACGGTGAGCGGAAAGCGGAGTTTGGCTTTGTGTACACTTTTATAGGCGCGCGCTTAAAGTTGATCATGGGGCCAAAAGCCCTGAAGAAGCGCCGTTTGTTGAGCGCTTCCAAAGGTCTGGACCCCCCGCTTCCAAGGCCTCGGTTTATTCGTAATCAAGGCACAGATCGATCAACAATGATGTGCCATAAAGTCTATCCCCTCATTCCCTCCGCTTATGTTGTTTGAACCTCTGTATTGCAGTGGCCTGTGGCACTGCACACTCTGTTCTTGATGTAGAGCACAGGGCTGCAGACCTGTACTCTACACCAAGAACCGGGTGTCTTAGCTACTGGACTTGAGCTTGTAATTTCTGCACTAGGCATGCTAACTTTGCTAAACAAAATGTACATGTGGCCCAGTGGGCATTTTTTGCGGTGCGATCATTGCCCTGACCCTAACATAGGGTTCCCAATCGAACCTACTTGCCCAAAGTTGTATCATGACCTTGGAATGCGAAACCTTGTAAATCTTGACTCAGGTTCTGCTATCTGACTTGGTGCTTTCCTAGCTAGCATGAACCTCCATTAAATCTATCCAAAGCCACTTGCTCCATCTTTCACAGGTTTCTTCATCTTCTTCACAGTTTTATGCAGCAGAATGAGTCAGTAAAAGAAATTAGCCACCAGTTGATCTGATGGCTCACTATAAAGTCTCTGATGAGTGCTTATTTGGCACATAAAATGGGCAGCTACAAAAAAAAACCTCACTGTACAGATTTTAGGACATTTAAAGTGGCAGATTTGGGCATGTAATTTGCATGATGCCCAATGTACACAATCAAGGTGCAAAGCCCCACCCGTATGAATTTTGGGACACTGAAAGAGACAGGTTGGGCATGTAGGCAGGTATAGGGGGTAGATAGCATTCCTAAGTACTTAAAAGTATTCTCTCCCAATGGTACAGTGGTTGGTTGGTGCATGGGGAGCATATTTGCAGGATGCCCAAATGTACCAATTAAGGTGCAAAGCCTCACCCGTACAAATTTTAGGACACTGAAAGCGACAGATTTGGGCATGTAGGCAGTTATAGGGGGTAGATAGCCTTCCTAAGTACTTGAAATTATTCTCTCCCAATGGTACAGTGGTTGGTTGGTGCATGGGGAGCAAATTTGCAGGATGCCCAAATGTACCAATCAAGGTGCAAAGCCTCACCTGTATGAATTTTAGGACACTGAAAGCAACAGATTTGGGCATGTAGGGATGTATAGGGGGGTAGATAACATCACTAAGTACCCAAAAGTATTCCCTCCCAATGAGACAGTGGCTGGTTGGTGCATGGGGAGGGAATTTGCATGATGCCCAAATGTATGCAATCAAGGTACAAAGTGCTGCTCATACATACATATTTCAGGGCACCAAAAGAGGTGGATGTGGTCAAATATGAGACCCCAAACCCAACCCTCAGCATCAAGCATTAGCTTCATTGCAAACTTGAATTACCTTTTTTGGAACATATTGATACAGCTGACTTACTGTTGGAACAGACTGTTATTGACACTTTTAATGCTTGGTTTGGCAAATAAAACATTGCTCCTTGATCCACATCACATAACAGGTGGCCAAATTGTATGTATCCATCCCCATCCTGCTCCTGCAAGCTGTTCACTTCTGCTGTTGATTTCTGCTGCGATTCAATGCTGGTTCAGGTTACTGTTAACTACATCACTCTTGATAGTGCAAACATTGGGCCAACATAGCCATCAGGAATCAGTATATTCGGAATGTACTCTACCAGTAAGCACAACAGTTGGTATGATCAAAACAGAGACCACAGAAGGAATATCTTCTGCTCACATGCTACAGCTGAAGCCAGGGTTTGTTTCCATAAGGCAAAAGATTAACTTCACATTTGGGTACTCAAAAGAACAAGAACAGACACAAAGAAACTATGCAAACAGAATTCAAGATAAACGGTCGTGCAGATGGCAAGGCTGCAGACTATTGGTCTCACACCTTTCGGCAACACGGAACAAGGCTAACACAATGCAGATCCCTGATCTAACACGAGTTCCGATGTTGATGGGAATACTGCTAGCAATGCAGATCACTGATAAGGCTGCAGACTGATGGTCTCATACCTCTCGGCAAGACGGTAACACGGAACAAGGTTAACACATTACAGATCCCTGATAAGGCCATGGACTATTGATCTCATACCTCTCGGCAAGACGGTAACACGGAACAAAGTTAACACAATGCAGATCCCTGATAAGGCCGTGGACTATTGATCTCATACCTCTCGGCAAGACGGTAACACGGAACAAGGTTAACACAATGCAGATCCCTGATCTAACACGAGTTCCAAAGTTGATGGGAATACTGCTTGAGCACTTTCACTGTTTTTGTTTGTTGTACAGCTTTGTAAAAAATTTAAATGGAGACAAAAAAGTAAAGGGTGGCTAGGAAGAGGATAAACACGGGTGGTAGGCTGGACTTTCCATAGCTTAGGTATAACTAGATAGTAAACCGACATCCTACGTAAACACGAAAGTCCGGAGATGCCTAGACAGGCTGTTCTCCCACGTTCCCGCTCAACTCCGATCAGCGCTATTGAGATGGCAGAACCCGCCGTTTTTTGTAGCAGAAAATCCTATCACCAAATCACTGACACAGGAACAAAATTAAAGTGGAAGGCAATAAAAAGAAAGCACTGTAAGTGACTGGGTTCCGTGCTTGGGAACATGCCAAGGCCGTAAATAGCCGACCTTCCCACATTATGAAACAAGCAAACAGGGCAACGTAAAAGATGGCATATAACGGAAAGAAACCGTGCTCAACTTTTTACTTCCAACTTTTTACTTCCACTTTTTTGTCATTCTTGTATGGCTCGCACCAAGACGACTGGACGGATGCCTGCTACAACAGGTGGGAAGCAGAGTCATGGAAAGCGATTCCCGGGCCAACTTGCAGCTGCAATCACTGCGACTGGAGCCCCTGCACCCCAGGTGGCCTTTGGTTCTGGTGACTCAGACAGCCCTGATTTGTCTGACAACAATGCTCTCAACTTGGTGGCTGGCAACTACACAGTGCTCCCTGCGTTCTATACACCAAGCACTGCCATGGAGAAGCTGGAACTGCACCGGACTGCTACTGGTCATTCGACCTTGATTCCCATTCTGGACACGCAGGGTTACACCGTATGTTTATTCTATTCACAACTGCAGAAATTTTATCTTTTTCAGGTATGTTTTTTCTGCCGTGATGGTGAAGCTGTTCATGTGCTGCACGGTGAATTGCGGCATTGGATCGTGCGAGCACTGCCTGGGGTTTCCGGCACCTGAGCTCTATGACCTTCCTTTCCTTTGTGTCCTCTGTCATCATGCAGCTGACATTGCCCGCAAAAAAGGCTGGTTGTAAACCCGAACCTTACCAGGTCTTTTTGGATGCATGCTATAGGTCCAGTCCTGACTGACATTCTCCAGGGCTTCATTGGACGAGCTGATGGAGGGCATATTATACTCCGCACTGGTGTCCAAGCGCGCTCTCTTCAGCGCCCTGCTTCCCCAAAATCCATTCTGCTCTTGGTGTATGTTCTCAAGGGCTTTGCTCTTGAGGTTACTCCAGTTGGACTGCTGCTTCGCTTTCTGGAGATGAAGATGGGCGAAAATTTTGCCTTTCTCCGTATCGAATTTGAAATTCTCACGACACGTGGTGGGGAAGATCTCGATGCAGCTAATGCAGCCCTCATCAAGAGTCTGACCAAAGGCACACTCCGCAGGTGAGTTTCATGATTCTGTGATAGCATTCCTGAATCTGTTTCCTGTGTTCAGTACCCGGAAAATCTTTACGGTGGTTGTTACACATTCCACACCCGTTACAGGGGACTTGCACTTTGCGCCAGACAACAAGGCAAGCGGTTCTGCAGATCAGGCAAGTTTCCATTGTCTGTCATTGTTATTCATGCCTACCGGGAGACACAGGTTATAGAACGGCTCATATCTGAGCAGGTTCGTGGGGCATTCTCTGCATGTGACCGGAACACTGCCGACCACATCCTAATCATCATGGCATGTGGGTTCCCATTCACGGTTTCAGAGCCTCTTTCCAAAATTGCAGAGTGGTTGACAGATAGGTGAGTGTTCCGTCTTCAGTATCAATACTTTACTTACCATTGAAGCAGCAAGGTGTTCTATGCTCTAATCGGCTTCACAGCTGACAAGTTCCAGCCTGCGGCATCAGCTTTCTTTCTTCAAGACGTTCTTCACCGATTCTCCATAATGGGGCAGCAGAGTTTCATTTTGGACTCACTGGCCCATGGGGGCAGTCTGGGCAGTCAGTCAGGTGTTGTTTACCTTCGTGGGAACGGTAAAAAGCCGCGCAAATACCTGTGGGCTCATCCAGTTCGTGCTCCGTTTGGAAAACCCCTTCCCATGTCCTGTGTGGATTGTGGCTGTATCTGCTCATTGAAGCGCATTGGTGCACGAAGGGACGAACCTATTCACCCCCCCACTCTCGAGTTCTGCTGCTCCTGTGGGCATCATCTCACCCTTTCAACTCCAGCTAACTTCATCTTCACACGCAAGGTAGACGGGGGTGGTTTGTGGGGGTATGAGAACTTGCAGTTGAAGATGGAGTAGAATCACATTTTCTTCTGTAATGTTTCTCCAAAAACAGTTTTATTCAATTTCTGTCTCTTTATAGTTGAAGATGGAGTAGAATCATGTTTTCTTCAGTATTGTTTCTCCAGAGCCAGTTTTATTCAATTTCTGTCTGCCTGTTAGACAATTTGATCTTTATAGAAATGTAAGACGCTGCTCAAAACATATCCACATGGTTGTGGAGTGAAACACTGTTGGAATTATGCAAGGTGGTGGGAATCGAATGGAAAGCCATCAACTTGGCCTCGGGAGGTTTATTCTCTCTGGGTTCTTTTGTTTGGAATGCAAATCACAGACCGTGAGAATGTTGACATAGGTTTGGTTGACTCTTGCACTCTGCCACATCACACCAACAATGACCTGGGCTACAGTGGAACTGAAAAATATCCTTGTCGAACATGGTCCTGCATATTTTGCTTCCAAGAAGGAGGACCGGGAGAATCTTGTGGATGACATTGTGTCGAAGCTCCAGAAAGCAAAACAAGGACTTCCATCAGGTGTAAGATTAACTTTTCCTCAATCTGCTGTTACCTGATTGCCACTTTTAGCTACCAGGGAAGGTCAAAGTCTGGTACAACAATCATAGTGTTTTATTCCGCACTGGAGATGAAACCAGAGGCTCCCCCGGAAAAGTCAAGCTCAAGCGCTGGGATGCAAAGTCGGTGGCACGTGAGGAGCATGAGGAGCGTTATGAAGAAATCAAGAAGGAACTGCAGGCTGAAGGAACTGAGTGGAATGAGTTGCATTGGCAGACAATTGTCAGGCTATGGGATGAGCTCAGCACAGATGATAAAAAGGATTGCGAGGACAAAGCCGTGGCTCGCAAGACAGGAACAGTCACGGAGGATGAAAGACGGAAGTAAGCCAAAATTCATCCATGATGTATGTATGAGTCTAACCCACATAGACTTGCACATGCACATGCAGACAACGAGGTTATGACATTTGTGAAAAAGATGTATGATACATATGGGGTTCGAATGCTTTGCTTGGCGGCATGGACCAATCCTGATGGGAAGGCTGAAACTTCTGTGTATGTGTTCAATGCTGTGTATGTTCTATATTCTAAATAGCTGCCAGACATGAGACTACCTCAGCGAGCCCAAAATTCTCTCAACAATTTCCGAGATGGAAGACCATGAAAGGTCTACCATGCGCCTTCATGGACTACAGCAAGCTGTTCCAAGACTCAACTGGAGATGAGACCGACAAGGATGAGGAGACCAAGAAAGCCAACAAGTCCAAGTATCCATGGGCGGTGCTTGACAGTATCCCTGCAGATGATAACGATGATACTCCTGAATATCCCCTTCTACCTAAAATACCCAAGTCATCTGGGAGCGAATGGGTTGGAGGAGCAAAAATTCTGATTCGTGAATTTGTAAAGGTGGTATACCGTAAGTGAGATGAGCCACCTCAAAGGCCTTTCATTTAATATACTATATCACAGGGATGCAGACTGGCTCTTCCCCACCACCGTGGGGTGCCATGGCCACATTGGAGGGTGCACGGGAGTTGATCAGGGAAAAATATCTTCCGAACAATCGGGGCCTCAGGGACCCATCACGCATGGTGAAAGAGGAAGTCGAGGAGATTTATAAACACTGGTTTGATCTCCAAGAGGCTGGCAAAACACCGCTTGGATTCAAGGTGGAAGAGGCAAAAAAGAAGCATGAAGAGTATCAGCGAGTTAGACTCCAGGCTTTGAAGAGGAAGAAGTCGGAGTATGTTGAGGTGGAGGATGAGGGGATTGAGGGCAATGGCAAAGACGGAGATGTTGCACCAAAAAAGAAGACAAAGAAAGTGGCGCCTTCTCCCGACAAAGGTGGAGATGTTGCACCAACAGAGAAGACAAAGAAAGCAGGGCCTTCTCCTCCTCCTCCTCCTCCTCCGAAATCAGCCCTAAAAGGCAACACCTCAAAAGGAAAAGCACCTCTGGGGAGGAACCCCGCTCCTACGAGGCCGAAGCCACGTCCTATCCCCAGGTCTGAAGCCCGTGAAGCAAGACTTCATGCAATCACCACCTTTTGGCCATTCCAGTCTCTTATACAAGAGGTCCTTGAAAGAAATACGGTGCAGTCTAATCTTCTCAGTTGGTGAAATATGTGAATATTAATTGCATGTTCAGCATGGCATGAATAGGAACGACAAAGTACCACTCCCCAAATGGTGTTCCTGGGAGGAAGAAGATGTCAATATTGGCATTGAATTCTGGGACATGCAGAATAACAACGGGGAACTCTCCAACTGGCAGGCGGTGGTGGATTGGATGGCAAGCAATCCACACATTCCAACAAACGAATCTACCCTGTCTCATGTCCAGGTATCTGAGATCCTCCTCATCATCGGACTCACCCATCGGGCCGCCACACTTTGCGCAACGGCTGATCCAGATTCACCCTTGCATGATGTGCCCTTCAAAATCTCTGATCTAGAAAAGATTGAGACAGGCATCACAAATATGCTTGCACAGGCCAAATCTTTGCGGAAATTTGGGGTCAGCCAAACTATTCATCGTGGGATTGAGAACAGTTGGAAGAAGGTTTGCCTGGAGGTTGGACTTGCAGAGTGCGACATCAATGCTTTTGGAGAGGACTGGAAGACCTTTGTTGAAGCATATGCTACTGTTGACGCTGCTCTGGTGCGGAGCGGCAAACCTGCACAGTTGCGTGCTCCCGACATGTTCCCAGAGGCGTTGGATGGTTGGTCACATGCAACAGACCCTGATGGGAATCTTCGGGTGGGTGATAACACTGACTGGGAGGTGGAAATGCAGGGAGTCTGCAAGGAAATAACTGCAAAGGTCAAAGCAGCATCAGATAAAAAAAATCTGGATCCTATCCTTGAAGAAGATTGGTGTCGTAGAGGGCGTGGTGGTATAGTTTGCGTCACACTGGGGATGAAGTGGTGGAGGATGAGTCTTGTGACTTCCGATGATGAGCGCTCTCTGTATGTGTGGTCTGCACTGGTCAGGGAGATGACGAAGATATTCAAACTCATCACTGAGGCACAGTCAATGTAAGCAGATGGGTGCTTCTATACTCCTTTGGCTCATGAGACATTTACAGAAAGCGTGCGGAGTCTCGGCGGGGTGGTGCGCCAGCAGCTTAGATGTTTGTATTGGGCAAGGATGGAGTACATGCAGTGTAAGCCAGAAAAACAATACAAGGACAATTGTATCGCCTGCTTGTTTCAGGCAGGTGATAATCCAAATCAGCCAAAGTGAGACAGCTGGGCTGTGCAATGTTGGTATTTGTATTCTGCTTTGGCTGAACACAGGCAGCTAGGCAAAATGATATTCCAGCTGTTGAAAGCATGGTGAGCTGAGCCCTGCCACATAGACAAGATAATATTATTTTGGTGTGCAGCTGAACCCAGGCATCCAGGTGAATAAATATTTTCCTGCTCCTTTGGCTGAACCCCTGTACCTTGGAGGAATAATATTTCAACTGTTGAAATTATGGTGGGCTGAACCCTACCATGGAGGGCCATTAATATTAACTTGCCATGTGGCTGAGCCCAGGTATCCAGGTGAATAAATACTTTTCTTCTCATTCAGCGGAACCCAGGCAGCTAGGCAGAATAATGTTTTAGCTGTTGAAAGCACAGTAAGCCAAATCCTACTGTGTAGGGCAATTAATATTAATTTGCCATGTGGCCGACCCTACGTATCCAGGTGAATAAATATTCTTCTTCTCCTTTGGCTGTACCCAGGCTGCCAGGCAGAATAATATTTCAGCTGTTGAAAGCACAGTGGGCCAAACCCTACCATCCAAGGCAATTAATATTAACTTGCCATGCAGCCAAGCCCAGGTATCCAGGTGAATGAATATTCTTCCTCTCCTCTGGCCAAACCCAGGCAGCTAGGCAGAATAACATTTCATCTGTTGAAATCACGGTGGGCCAAACCCTACCATGTAGGGCAATCAATATTGATTTGCCATGTGCCCGACCCTAGGTATCCAGGTGAATAATTATTCTTCTTATCCTTCGGCTGTACCCAAGCTACCAGGCAGAATAATATTTCAGCTGTTGAGAGCATGGTGGGCCAAACACTACCATGTAGGGCAATTAATATTAACTTGCCATGCAGCCGAGCCCAGGTATCCAGGTGAATGAATATTCTTCCTCTCCTCTGGCCACACCCAGGCAGCTAGGCAGAATAATAATTCAGCTGTTGAAAGCATGGTGGGCTGAACCTTACCATGTAGGGCATTTAATATTGACTTACCACACGGCTGAGCCCTGATATCCAGGTGAATAAATATTCTTCTTCTCCTTCAGCTCAACCCAGGCAGCTAGGCAGAATAATATTTCATCTGTTGAAAGCATGGTGGGCCAAGCCCTACCGTGTAGGGCAATTAATATTAATTTGCCATGCGGCCGACCCTACGTATCCAGGTGAATAAATATTCTTCCTATCCGTCGGCTGTACCCAGGCTGCCAGGCAGAATAATATTTCAGCTGTTGAGAGCATGGTGGGCTGAACCCTACCATGTAGGGCAATTAATATTAACTTGCCATGCAGCCGAGCCCAGGTATCCAGGTGAATTAATATTCTTCCTCACCTCTGGCCAAACCCAGGCAGCTAGGCAGAATAATATTTCACCTGCTGAAAGCATGGTGGGCCGAACCCTACCATGCAAGGCATTAAATATTAACTTGCCATGTGGCTGAGCCTAGGTATCCAGGTGAATGAATATTCTTCCTCTCCTCTGGCCAAACCCAGGCAGCTAGGCAGAATAATATTTCAGCTGTTGAAAGCATGGTGGGCTGAACCCTGCTGCACGGGAAAGATAATATTATTTGGTGTACAGCTGGGCCTAGGTATCCAGGTACATAAATACTTTTTTTCTCCTTCAGCCAAGCCCAGGGAACTAGGCAGGATAATATTTCAGCTGTTGAAAGCATGGGGGGCTGAACCCTACCATGTTGGGAAATTAATATTGATGTACCACACAGCCAAGCCCAGGTATCCAGGTGTATGAATATTTTTCTTCTCCTTCAGCTGAACCCAGGCAGCCGGGTAGAATAATATTTCATCTGTTGGAAGCATGGTGGGCCAAATCCTACCATGTAGGGCAAATAATATTAATTTTCCATGTGGCCGAGCCTAGGTATCCAGGGCCATGAATATTCTTCCTCTCCTCTGGCCATACCTAGGCAGCTAGGCAGAATAATATGTCATCTGTTGAAAGCACAGTCGGTTGAACCTTACCAGGTAGGGCAATTAATATTGACTTGCCACACGGCCGAGCCCTGATATCCAGGTGAATAAATAGTTCTCTTCCCCTCTGGCCAAACCCAGGCAGCTAGGCAGAATAATATTTCATCTGTTGAAAACATGGTGGGCCGAACCCTACCATACAGGGCCATTAATATTTACTTTCCATGTGGCTGAGCTCAGATATCTAGGTTAATAAATATTCTTTTTCTCCTCTGGCCAAACCCTAGCAGCTAGGCAGAATAATATTTCAACTGTTGAGAGCATGGTGGACCGAACCCTATCATGTAAGGCAATAAATATTAACTTGCTATGCAGCCGAGCCCAGGTATCCAGGTGAATAAATATTCTTCCTCTCCCCTGGCCAAACCTAGGGAGCTACACAGAATAATTTTTCAGCTATTGAAAGCATGGTGAGCCAAACCCTGCTGTATGGGCAAGACAATATTATTTTGGTATGCAGCTGAACCCAGCCATCCAGGTGAATAAATATTTTTCTTCTCCTTTGGCCAAATCCAGCCAGTCAGGCAACATAATATTACAGCTGTGGAAAGCACAGTGGGCCAAACCCTCCCATGTACAGAAAATAATATTCCATTTAGCTGCTGCCAGGCATCTTGGGCACCAAATTTTCCAAAATGCGGATTCCATTGCCCTTCACATATGTGACCAGCTATATCCTAGGCACCAGGGTGAATAATATTATTCTTGGCCCAGCAAAATATTATTCCAGTCCTAGAGTCTAGGCTTCGGCTGAGAATCCGGCTGACTTAGGTGGCCCCTAGACTTTAGGGATTAATCATATGTAGGGGGCCTAGTACTTAGGCAATTATGGACTGTATATTGTGGGTTGGTTTGAATGTTGAAGGTGTCCATTTGATACTGAAGATCTCGAATGCAAGAGATGAAACATCATGTACTCCGTTGACACGTCAAGATCAGCCAAATATCTCCATACATAATCCAAATCACCGTTGAATATGTTGAAAGGAGCCTCAACCCAGGTGTTAGTACAGCAATTTCACCTTTTAGAACCTAAAATGTCATCCCACTTTGGGATGGCTTTTATTGCTCCATCCTGATGAGCCTGGATAATAAATGTCCTGCTTTTATCCCTGAGGGAATTCACACTTTGGGAACAAGCACACTAACTACACTTGGAACGTGAGAAAGCGGGTTATGCCTCAGATATATACATGAGCACCCGCTTATGCTCACGAAGCTTCCCCATGTCGCTTCAGAAAAAGCCGTTCCATAAAATCGACTTCTTCGCAAGAGCATCGGATGTCTCGGCCGAGGACTTTCAAAGGACCTTCCTGGAGGTATTAAATCTGGTGAAAAACGTACCCATCATGAATCGAAACGTTCTTTGCCTCGATATTGTACGTGCCTAATATTCTTTGATGTTGTAAGTCTGAGTCAGCCCTGTCTGGAGGCTTTGTCAAGGAATGACGCGAACAATTTGGTCCCCTCCTTGAAATTTCTGCCTGACGCACCAACATCATTCGATGCAATTATGATTGCGGAGTTTGAGAGCGAGGAGAAATAGGAGGAGGTGAAATCATTCAAACTCTGCGGTTCCTCCAATTTCGGGCTGACGGGTTGAGCTAGGTTCATGCCGATGCAAAATTTATAAAGGCCAGGGATTCCACAAATTTCGATGCCAAGATAGGTCGAATGGAATGTATCATCTACCAGGAAATGGTGACTATGATGCGCAAAGAGTAGGGCGCAGATTTTTACACATGTGCATAAAACGTTGAACCTTCCATCCATCCCAAGAGTCTCTTATTGAACTCCAGCACATGAGACATCACCGCTCAGTGATCACTATCGACCTCCTGGTTGACGGCGCAGAATGTTCCTGTCAGCGTTGAGGAACCAGGTCAATGCACCGCGGAGCTTTAGAGTGCCTGAAAAGCTCTCCAAACGGGTGGGACCCTCCTTTGGAGTGACTCAGGGCACTCCAGCTAGAGTGCTTTTGAGACAATGTGGCACACCCCGGTGAAGAAGAAAAGGGGGGTCTGCTCGTAGACTGAGTGGTGTCATGGTCGTGCCGGGAATAGCGCCGAGTCGTGCAGCTAAAACCCCGCTGACGCGATCAGAAAAGAGCTCTAGAGGTCAGGGAATCAGTACGACAGAATGAATGAAATGCTTAGCTCAGTCTTCAAGTATAACCGAGTCGAGGCACGAGAAATGCGAGTGAAAGCGTCGATTATGCTCCTGGTAAGAGAGAAAGAAGGAAGGTCATAATGGGCCAGCTGCTCCTGTTCTCATGGGACACTGGAGCCCGGAAATCAACTTCAAAAATACATGAAACAATTTCTGTACCCAGAATGGCTGTTGTAAACCCTTCAGCTAACCTGCTCACTCGACTTGTTGGACCCCGGGACACGCGCAAAGACTTATAGGGAGACTGCGCTGCCCCCAACAGCATCGAGAACGCGCGACCAAGCCGTCTCGAGTCGATCCCCAGCGCGTTCCGAGAACTCAGGAGCTTTGCTTGCAGGAGTCGCGGCTAGATTGATAAAGGGTGATGTACAAAAGGGGAGAATGAATAGAATGGAAGGACATAACGAGAATGCTCGGCAGTGCCTAAACAAGGACCAAACCCAACCTCGAGGCTCGGAGCTGTTACGTGAGCCTTGATCGCCATTGAGCCAGTGCAGGAGCTGAGACAACGAGGAACCGGTTCTTGACAAACCTAGAGGTAGGAAGCGAAGCAAGCACGAGAGGGAAGTAAGCTTGAAAACAGGTGAATGATCATGATGGAGAGGTAAAACAAAAGGAAGCGCGACAGCGTTTCCTTTTCGTTTGACAGCGCGGATCGAGCTGAAATGAGAAGGCGACAAACAGGTCAAGTTGCCCTTCCACACCGGTCGCGCTCAAGGCGCTCCTAATTACTCGTAATAAATAATTTGTAGGTCGAAAAAAGACCCTTGCAGCACTGGCTAGGGGTTGGTCGGAAGAGCCCAAATTTTTGTTTTGGGGTTCATAGGCATTATATGCCCCCCCTTGCAACTCCCCGGACCGGTGCGAGCCGGTGCACCTTTCCAATTAGGAAACCCTCAGAAATACCAAGTTGGGGAGATGCATGCCTGAATATGTTCTGGTATGTCTGAAACGTTGTGGGACGGGTCCTAGAAGTACCAGGAGATTCTTGTAGATTATCCAGGGCAGTGCAATACCGCGTTGTAGCCAAACAAGGAAAGCATCCTCGTGATTGGCCATCCCAAAGAACCTGGTGGCACAGGCTGGGGGTTGGTCAGAATGACCTGAAATTTTGGTTGGGGGCCCATAGCTACTATATACCCTCCCCGACAGCTCCTCGGACTGGTGCGGGCCGGTGCACCTTCCCAATTAGGAAACCCTCAGAAAACCCAGGTAGGGGAGAAGTATGCCTGAATATGTTCTGATTGGTCTGAAACCTCGTGGAATGGGTCCTCATCAGGAAAACCCACTTTTCTGAATCTGTAACAAATTCGTCAGATTTGGTGAATTTGGTTGAATCAGGGACGAATTTTGCACAAGTTTTGCTAAGCAAGCATAAATCACAAACTTGAGCGACTTGAAGGACCTCAAGTACGATGCCATCAGTGACAGCATTGCATTCGCCAATGCTGATGAGGTCTAAGTCTTGATATGTGAGCTCATCATGTTTCCATGTACCAGGGACAACAGCTACAGGCGGCGATCCACGAACAACAGTCCACAGCTCATAGGATAGGATAGGCTCCATGAGAACATAGTGACTATCCAGCCAATCTGGTGCGCCTTGGGTACATATATTTGTGGGCCATTCCACTGCGGGAAAATAACCTCTACCACCTGCATCAGGAAAACCCTCCCTTGGCAATTCACCGGTTTTCGCGGAAATTTCCCAGAAATTTCCCCAGATTCCCAAAATTACTTCATTTCCAAATTTTGTGCAGGCTAAGAGAGGAAGGAGGAGGGGAACAGCAGGATACATACCTTGCTGTGATCACCACATGGCCCGAGGTCAAGCAGACATTGATGATGGAGGGTATTGCGGGGGCGCAGCTTGGCAGATGGGGTGGAATGGCATGCAGATGTAAGTTTCGATGATTCAAGGAATGAAAGGTTGGACGCACCATTACTAATGGCATGGCTATTGTTTCCGTGCTTCTGTACCATCGCGTCAACGGCCCTCTTCGGGAAGTCATCCATTCCAACGTTGTCCAGAGATGACATCAAGGCAGCAGGAGCGATGGCCTCGCCACAGTAACCACTTCAACCCGCTTTGCATTGATGCTAGGAGGAGAATTGAATTGAGAATGCTGGTCGGTGGATAATGACATGACATGTACTTGCTTATAACGCCCTTTGCACCTGCATCCGATGCCCTACAAAGCAGCATTGTCATTTGCATGAATGCAGCTTGTGAATAGAGATATATGTACTGGCGAGCTCCATAGTTTCAAAAAAATTTGATGGGTTGGGAGATGACCGTTGAGGAAAAAAGACTTGTAAATTGTAAGTGAACAGCCGATGGAAATGGCCAAGGAAAGAGACTCACCGAGGAGGTGAACACTGTAGGATGCTCAGAATGAGGACGGAGTTCAAAGATTGAGGGAAGGAGGGTAGAAGCGAAGGGGACTCAGAGATGGGGGGGAAAGGAAGAGAAACGAGAAGCATTTGCTTGTGTTGTGACACGATCAAAACAAACCATTTTTTGCACTCACGTGTGTCAATGGTCATTAAAAGCTGGTGTTACATTCGTGTTACGGCAGTTCTCGGCAAGGGACTTGGAGAATTTTTGAATCTCACCACTAGGGGACTTCATGGTAGGGCTGAATATCTTGTTTGAGAATAAAAATAATGAACTGATGGGACGAATATTTTCCCAAAATAAAAATATTCCACAAACAAGATTTACTCTTGTTTGTGGAATAAACATTTTTTGGGGAATATATATCAGCTTTCGTAAGCCAACCGTGACTGCCTTGACCATTGCCGCCATGGCCAAGAAGACCATCCCGAGGACGAGATTATGAAGCAGCTCCACGGAGGGGCCTTCAGTGGCCAACAGAAGGTTGCTGCTGCTCGGCCCAAAGTTCCTTCCTTGCATTGGCAGTCCACTGGCAGTAGATTCTTTCAGTGGCATTGTTGAGAGAAGGATTGTGTTAGCTGATGTAGGGAGGGGTCTGTCCAGTGACTAGATGGTGCAGATAAGGTGTTATTGAATAGCATGTGAGGGTGTGTGCCTGGTGTGTTGAATTAATAGTAGAAATATATCCTGGAATTTATTCAAACAGGGTGATCACAGATTTATGCCACAAATGATGATTTTATTTGTCCCATCAAATGAATGCATATATTCACAAACGAGATAATACGCCCCACCGTGAAGTCCCCTACTGTCTTGCCTCACCTAAATATCTGTGGCTGAACATCTAATACACAAAATCAAGATCTGGGTGTCCAGCGACTTGATATAACCCAACTCTGAGCAGGAAACACAATCTTACTCAGGTATTGTACCAAATTACCTGAAATTGCCCTGAACTTGCCGAAATTTATTGTAATTTCTGGAAATCTGTAACTTACCTTAGGAATTACTGGAAATCAGGGGAATTTACCAAGGGGAGGTTTTCCCTGATGTTCCCCATAAATCTTACCCATTTTGATCTTTCTATGGCTGCCAGCCCCCTACACTGGTTGAATATTTCAAATTTTGCACTGAAAATTATGGTGAAAAATGTTTTGAATTTTATAGCAATTTTTCACCTAAAAAGTAGATGAAAAACTTGAAACATTTTTGTGACCTTTTTGAATCTTGTGAAAATTTTCTGAAAAAGTGCTGAAAAAGTTTTGAAGTTCAAAAAAGTCATGAAGAAGTTTCAAGTTTTTCACTTGGTTTTTCATCGAAAAATTGCTGTAAAATTCAAAACATTTTTCACTAGTTTTTTCACTGAAAAACTTGAAATGCTCAACCAGTGCTATAGACATATTTTTTTTCCTGAGGTCAACTGACGTATGAATTTTGGTACCCAGCTCACACCGGGTTGGGTGGATAGTTACTAGGATTGCAAAGTCCGTGGATCCCTGGTTCCTAAACCAAGGCTGCAAGATTCTTTACTCGTACCTCATATGTTGTATCAGCGACCCTGCCTGAACGCAAGTGAGCAATGTGCATCATGCATGGAACCCAAAGGTGTTGTATAAAGCCATCTTTGAGATGTATGAGGATGAGATAATCTTTCAGCCATGAGGTTCTGCTATATTTTGCCGCCTACAATGTAATGTATTTTTCTTTAGACGGCCTGAGCTAATGCCTCCACATTTTGTCCGGGGAGTCTCAGGGACGCTGATATTGGTTTACTGACATAAAACTGAAGTTGGAGTCGAAGCAAGCCCTTGAATGAACAAGGCATTCAAGAACCGATCTCGATTTTGTGGTAGAAACAAAGTCAAGCTTACCTAACAAAAAAATCCTCCTCACGATCCCACCGCCAGCGCCCTCCCTTTTGCCGCCCGGTTCTACCCCTGTGCACTTTGAAATCCCTTCGCTGCTGTTTCCTCAATTCTTGCCAAAGTCCTTTCGCCCTCAAGAGCTCGACAGAAATACTGAACATCTGTGCAATTTCTGCATCCAGCTGTTCAAAATCTTCTACCACCCTGTAATACACCTGCCACCCTGGCCACTCCCGGAATTCGTCGTCAGGGGACAAACAACCGGACCAATAATCGGGCTCTGGTACCTCTGTTGGAAGTACAAACATCGAGTCAGCCCGGCCACGGTGCACCGGACACTAGTCTCCTGGACCATTAAATCCATTCCATCCATCACTTGGCCATGCCCTGAGGACACCGTCCATTTTATTGTCCATACTATCCATTTTCCTACTTGTTCCTATTTACTTCTATGGTCACCGAGGAGGTATAAAAACCTGTAGTTTCTTCGTAGCTATTTATCGAATTGAGTGTTCAACTTCTCCTCTATTCAGCTGCACTTTCAACAGGTCATGGGCCCCGCCCGCCTGTGAATCACTCCATTCAACACACTTTCCCTTGCCTTCTCACTCCAACCGGTAATTGCGCCACACTCGCGAAAGATGTCGGAAAGCTCTAATGCATACCGCATCAAACCGCTCGAGGGTGCCCAAGGCTACCCAACATGGGCTACCAAAATTATGGACATTCTCACAGAGCTTGACTATGATGAGTACATCACCGGATCACACTGCGAGAAACCCATTGTTCCCAACCAAACCGACACGGCCGCTATAGCAGCATTGACGGAATGGGAGAGAAAGCAGCGCAAGGCACTCACTGTTATTCGCCTGCGTGTTGCACAAGGACCTATGGCCTACATCCAACGGGCCACCACCTGTGTCGAAGCATGGAATAAGCTCCAGAGTGTTTATCAACCCAAGGGAGCAATCAACATCATTCGACTCCGCCGGCAGATCTTCTGCATGGCTTGTGAAGAAGGAGAAAATGTCGAGGAGCATATTCGGAAGCTCACAGACATCAAGGGCGCACTGGAGGAATATGGCACCACAATCAGTGAAGTGGAATTTGCCATTACAATTCTCACGTCCTTGCCAGACTCGTGGGACACCTGGGTTGGCGGCATTGACTTGGCAAGTATTGAAACATCGGACAACATTATTGCCTGCATTCTCCAACAGGCAAATTGTCCGGGTGCCAAGCCCGATTCCAACGATACCGCTCTACCGGCCCACAGCGGAAGCTCCAGCAGCAATCACCGTGAGGGTGCATGCTTCCATTGCGGACGTCCTGGCCATCGAGTCGCCGACTGCCATGACAAGCAGAATGGGAAAACTTACGGGGAGCACCAAAAGCAGCAGAACTATGACCGCTATCAGCGCAACAAAAAATCGTGCGGTCGTGGTAATCGTGGTGGATCATCCAAGGCTCATGTAGCCGAGGAAAAGCACAAGGAAGACATTATTTTTGTGGCCACAGAGCGCCGTGGATTAACAAAGGATTCGTGGTTATTGGATAGTGCAGCAAGTACCCACATCACCAATGATAAGGCTATTTTTGCCTCGTACACTCCGCTAGATGATCACAGAATTATCGGCATAGGTTCTAAACCAGCCGAGGGCTATGGATCAGCACAACTTCAGTTCACCGTCAATTCCAAAGCTACCACGATCACTCTCCATCGCGTCCTTTATCTTCCCTGATCCCCACACAATCTCATCTCCCTGGGAAAACTCCATCGTGCTGGCCTCCGGGTTGAATTTCCCCGAAACTCCCTTGATGCAGTAATCACGACCAAAGGGGGAGCCAAATTAGTGCACTGCAGAAACATTGGCGATGTCTACGCACTTGGCAATGTCAAGCCCGTCACAGCCAGCCAGTTGGATTCCAAATCCACCTCCCTTGCATTTGCCACAACGCACGAACGCACCATTGATGCATGGCACCGGATCTTCGGGCATCTCAACCATGCAGCCGTTAAACAGCTCGCCGAAAAGAACATGGTCACAGGGATGAAAATTGCGCCAGACTCCAAGATGCCAGAGCAGTGCACAAGCTGTATTGCTGCGAAACACCACGTTGAACCATTTCCAAAACAAGCCTCCCGTGAATATCACGAAATCGGTGACATGACATTGACTGATGTATGGGGACCAGCACGGACAAAGGGCATATGCGGCGAGCACTATTTCATCTCATTCACAGATGGTGCTAAAAGACGTAAGCACGTCGCAATGATGAAGCAAAAATCCGATGCAGACCAGGAAATTGAAGATTACATTGCCTTTGTCAAAACACAGACTGGCAAACGCTGCAAGGTCTTCCATTTTGATGGCGGTGGCGAATACGCGTCCAATGCACTGCGTGCACATCTCCGTGCCAAGGGCATCCAGATTGAGGTCACAGCACCCTACTCACCACAGCAAAACGGCGTAGCTGAACGCCTTAACCGCACAATTGCGGAGCGCGCACGTGCCATGCTTAATGCCCACCACCTCCCCGAGTTTCTCTGGCCCGAAGCGGTCATGTATGCCACCTATATCATTAACCGATCGCCGACTGTCTCACTTAGACACGACATCACGCCTCATGAAGCATTTTGGGGTGTCAAACCAGACGTCTCAAATTTACAAGAGTTTGGTACGGAATGTTGGGTATTAACTCAGGGGCAGGTTAAATCCAAATTCGCACCGAAATCAAAGCCATACCGTTTTGTTGGCATTTCGGAAGAGTCTCGTGCTTGGCGCTATCACGCACCACGGACACGTAAAGTCCTCACATCGCGCAACGTCATCTTTCAGATGTCTACTGGCGACTATGTCACACAACCAGCCATCCCAAACACGTCGATTAAGCTCGAGGGGGAGAGGAAGTCAGGTGGCGAGCCAGAATCGAGTACAAAAACGTCACCGACAATACCCACACCCCTACCTCTGCAGAATCAAACTGCACCAGCCGATGATGGGGCTGAAAATGCCTCAGCACCTGCAGAGCCACCTGCCAAGCCTGCACCTCAGCCCAAGGCACGCAAAATTCTCCAGATGCCGCCCCGCGAGCAGCAGGAACCCCGTTTAGCCACCAAAGGACCTAAAATTTACAATGCTGACTCTTATTTCCGCGATCTCTTTAATCCCACCAATCAATCCCCAAGCCATCCAGATGCATGGCACCATTGTGCACCCGATAACGACATGGCCAATATGGCTGTGGACATCGAACCGAGCACTTACCGCCAAGCCACTCAGCACCCGCATGCTGATGATTGGCACCAGGCGATGATTGATGAACTTAACCAGCTTGAAGAGCTTGGCACGTTCTCGCTCACCCCGCTTCCAGAGGGACGCAAACCACTGGGAAATAAATGGGTTTATCGGAATAAGATGGATGAAAGAGGCAACCTCGCACGCCGCAAGGCACGCCTCGTCATTTTGGGCAACACTGAGATCCCCGGGACAGACTATAACCCGGACCAAGTCTCATCTCCGGTGGTTCGTAGTGAAACGAATCGCATCCTTCTCGCACTCGCAGCACGTTATAGCCTCGAGATGCGCACTGTGGATGTCAAAGGAGCATACCTTAATGGTGAACTCAGAGAAGAGATCTACTCGTCATCACAAAAAGTAACCGGACATTGGCTTGTACAACCATATCACCCAGATATTATGTACTCTCATGTACAGATTATGAATCTACCTGTAATTTAATGTAGGTTATGGTATTCAAACTCAAGCTGGGGGGTCCTGCACTTAGCACAGAATTAAATTAAGGAAATAGTCAAGGAATATAAATATTTTTCCTTTCACAACTGTTTAGACCACATTTCTCAGAACCTTTGGGCTTCCAAAATAGTGTTACATATACCAGAATACATACACATCATCTTGGAGAATACAGCCTATCCTACAGTGCTGCAGAAAAGAATTAATCCAGAGAGAAATTACACCCATGATGGAAAACAATTAGTTTATTTCAGATTTTAACACAAATCAGGAATAATGGCTGGTTTTTTGTGGCATATAGGATCAAGGGATACTGTATTGAAATTTCAGAGCACAGTGTTTCCCAGAGCAACCCCATTTTTCA